>BSQW01000007.1:20107372-25107372 GCA_030161315.1 Eutrema japonicum
GAATCAGAGATCGACCGGATCGCCTCGTTTGTATCGGTGGAGAGAAAACGTGAGAGAGAGAAAAAACGAAACAAATGTTTTTTTTTATAATTTTTTCTTTTTGTGTTTTAGTGAATAAACGTGGACACAACACCTGGCAGGTTTTAAACCATGGCAAAAGTTTCCTTATAAGAGTTGGATTTAAGCAAATCTTTTCTTTTATCTTTATTTAAATAGCTAATATTGCTTTAAAACCCTCCTATAATACAGGGATGGAGATGCTCTTAGTAGCATTTTGCTATAAATTGCGTTAGTATTTATCCAAACAAATTACTATTTTTATTTATCAAGTAAACAACTTTTAAAAAAATCAGATAATTATAGGTTCCCCTTTTTCAAAATCTACTAATTATGGTGAAATATCCAAAAACTGTATACTCTCTTATCACGACAGGTGTCAATAAAGGCAAGGGTAAAATCGGAAACACACACCCTCTACAAGATTCCTTTATAGCCTTCCCGGTCTTTCTCTCTTTTCTCTCATTAGAGTCTGTAACTTTTCTCTCGTCTTCTCCATTTTTCATTTTCTCTGAGAAAGAAAAGAAAAAGAAAAAATGCTCGCTGTGTTCGAGAAGACGGTGGCGAATAGCCCTGAGGCACTACTGAGTCCGCACTCGTCGGTGCCTTCTTACGCTTTGAAAGAAGGTTATCTAGCGAGTCAATTCGTTTCCAAAAATCCAAACTCCGTCACGCTTAACCTCGGATCCTCTGGATTGCTCGCTTACTCTCTTGATAACCGTGATCCGCTTGTTCCGAGGTCGAATACAACTTCTCATCATCTCTTGTTTTAAGTGATTTTGATCTAGTGAAATCGTTGCCTTCTATGTTGAAGTTGTGTTTTCTAGATTTCTGTTTCCGATTTTGTTGCTCTCTGGAATCGAATCGATTAGATTTGCGATTGTGATAAACTCATTTGCTATTTCGCTTAAGATTTACTTGGATTGACTTTTTTGCGATCTAGGATTTATCGTTTTTTCCCCCCGGTTTTGCTTGATGATGATGATGCTGGTAGAATTTGGAACTAGAGATCGCTTTGGTCACCCGATCTAACACTAGATTTAAGTAAATTGTGGCTCTTGCTTTGTTTTGTATCTTTTGGTGATGTAATTTTGTTAGGTTATCTTGTCCGATTTGACAGATTATTTGCGGTGGTGGATGACATCTTCTGCATCTTCCAAGGGCACATTGACAACCTTCCGTTTCTGAGACAACAGTATGGGCTGAGCAAAATCACAAACGAGGCAATCATGGTGATTGAGGCGTACAGGACTTTACGTGATCGAGGACCTTACCCTGTCGACAAGGTTGTCAGAGATTTCCATGGAAAGTTTGCCTTTATCCTCTTCGATGGCACCAAGAGCACCGTCTTCGCTGCTTCTGTAAGATTTTAAGCATCTTGTAAGTTGAATGTTAACAACACTGTGTTTATTGGGATTTGTTTGTTTTGTTCGATGCATTCGCAGGACGCTGATGGGAGTGTGCCGTTCTTTTGGGGAACCGATGCTGAAGGGCACCTTGTTCTTTCTAATGACACAGCGATTGTGAAGAAAGGTTGCTCCAAATCTTACAGTCCTTTCCCTAAAGGTAACCAACTTTACTCCAAATGTGTAAGATAAGTAGAACATCGGATAAACAAAAAGAAAGAGATTGAATTTCTCCAAGACTTTGGTTGGTTTGTGTAATTGTTAGTAGAGCAATTTGCTAAAAAACTTGTTAAGAGAAGAAGTAAGCTCCTAGATTGATTTTTGCGGCTAATATATGGTTTGGTGTTTTGAAGGTTGCTTCTTTACATCATCGGGAGGATTGAGGAGCTTCGAGCACCCGAAGAACGAGCTGAAGCCAGTGCCAAGGGTGGATAGCTCAGGAGACGTGTGTGGTGCGACCTTCAAGGTTGATGTTGAGGCTAAGAGAGAGACTACCAGAATGCCTAGAGTCGACAGCTCCCAAAACTGGGCCGGTCATATCTAAACCGGAAATGATTACGGAAACCACAAGCTCACCATCCTCATGTCCCTTTCTCTTTTTTCATTTACATGTTTGAGTTACATTGAGATAATAATTTTCACACCACAATATGTTCTCTCTCTCTGTTGCGTTTTATGTACATGTTTAAGGTCGGGCTTTGGGAAAGATGTTGAGTTTTGTGAAACTTTGAAACACGAGACGAAGACTTTTGTTTCGTTAAATATATTAAAAATTTCCCATTTACTTACCAATGTGCAATGTAGTAGCAGTGGTGTGAGAGCTCATAGCACACCTTTTTTGTTAGTTATAAGTGGGATCTCATACCCAAACTCAAACTAATCTCTGGAACCTGTGGAAATTCGGGTTTTCTTGTCAATTAAGACATTCTCAAATCCCAAGCCATAACTTAAATCACAGTAGAAAGATTCCAACTCTAGTCCGAGTGAATCTTCGAGACCACCATGATTGGTTTCATAGTATTAACTTTTATTAAGCTTTTCTCCCCTTGAATCTTTTCGATTTTTGGTTTTTTTTTTTAATAAGGTTTTCAATTAACTTATCTTGTTACATAAACTCATATTTTATTATAGTAATTCTGACCACTAACGTTTTATTCGTAGTGTTTTTTAGTTGGGTGATTTTAATCAATATGAATGATTGGCTAAAAAATTAGATATATAACAAAATTAATTTGGGTGAAAGTTTCTTAGCCCCTTAGTTTAGTGGTTAACCAAATGATTTATTAATGTTTCTAAACTAGAAGGTTCGGGTTTCGATTATCAGATGATGCAATTTTTGCAGATTAATGGAGGCAAACTTATAAGGAACTCTTCAGCGTGGTGCAACTGAAGCCGTTCATTGTGATCGCATGTGGTGCAAGTGGAGCTGTTCATCGTGATTATGGATTATTGTGGAACGGACAATGTTGACTGTTGTATAATTATATTTGTAGTAGTTCTCATAATTTGTTCAGTGTTAAAAAAAATACTAAGTTAGTTTGAAAATTAGGTAGTTATGAAAGAGGAGAAAATTTTTCCACAATTATCTTTTCAATTTATGGTAAATACGAAAATGTCATTAATCACAAATAATTCTTTTCTAATGTTGGGTTGTCGGCAACATTGTTCATCAATTGATATGAGACTGTTCATCCAAAGTCACAGACATTATTCATCATCGTTATCATATCATAAAAATATAGAAATTAACACATTTATTGTGTTAACTCAGTTATCATATCGGGATAAGATTATGTTTATCGTGTTAACCTAGTTTTCATATCATACTAAATATGAAAATTACAATTAAAATCATGAATTAATATTTTTTTTATGTATGTATCAGTTTAATAAAGAATAATTTGTATTTCTCTAAGGCAATTAACATGATAACAATTATAACATGTTATATGGAATATTAATGTGCTAACAATATTATACGATGCTTATAACGTGCTAACATTAATATCCGATACGTTGTTAACATGCCAAATAATATGATTTCGCAATAAATTTATGTTTATCGTGTTAACCTAGTTATCACATCATACAAAATATAAAAATTCAAATTAAAGTCATGATTAAATTTTTTATTTTATTTGTGTATATATAAGTTTAATAGAAAATTATTAATATTTCTTTTACATAATAACATGATAACAATTATAACAACATGTTATATAAAATGTTAACATGTTAAATTGCTAACAATAATATCCGATACTTGTAACGCGATACCAATAATATTTGATATTTTTCTAAAGCGCGACATTCTTTCTTCTCCGTCTTTTCTCTCTCTCTCTCTCTCTCTCCGACTTTTTAGAGAGAGATTTTACAACCATACGACAAGGCGGGGATATAATCAGCATTGGATCTCGTACCATCGAAAAAGAAGGCATGCATAATCGGTTCTCCGGTCTTCGTCATCCAGTGTCTCGCCGCCGTTCTCTAACCTCCGACGACTCCATCACTGTTCTCTGTCCTCCGACGACTCCATCACCATTCTCAAGCGATTCCGTCACCTTTGTTTTTCCCTCCATCGAGTCCTCCACTATTCTCCGTCGTTTGGCATATCTGACGGTCTGCATGTGTTCTCCTTCTCCCGGCATCTCCGCCACCATTCTCCGTCAAACTTTCTATTCACCGATTTTACTTTCCAATTAGTCAAAACCATATTGCATAGTGAAACTGTAACACCCCGACTCAACCTTCCATTAAAAGGACTAGGGGAGTCGGCAATGCCACCCTCGACTCCGCCTCTTTATCTCCGTAAAGAGGACGTGTCGGACAACGTAAATTAATCAACATCAATCAATCCTGAATAATACTCTCATTAAAACCCAAATAATGTCTTACAAATCCCATCTTAAAACATAAATCAACTGAAGCAAATAACTAGTAATTGTCTTTAAATCCAAAGTAACAGAAAGCCAATAAAACCGAAAGAAACTCCTAATTCCCAAAACAGCGCACCACGCTGGACGCTGGAATTACTCGTCCAATTCTTCATAGTCAACACCATCATCATAATAATCATCATCACCTAAAATAAGAGAGAGGGGTGAGTAATTGGGATTACTCAGCGAGAACTAAACCTAGAACTCATCCCCATACTCATTGTATTCAACCAGTACATCAAGAATAGGCATAAACAAGCAATCAAGCATCACGCCCTAGAAGCGCCCACACAACTACCAAACAAGAGGTTGTCCAATTCAGAATATATCTCGGGCATTAGCCCACAAGTTGTGAGTACAAGACTCTAGCCACGAATCGCGCCAGGGTTCGCTCCCACCCCTTACTGAGCGTTGGGCTGGCATCAGGTTCAACTGTCTCCGCCTCGAAGGACGTCTTCCGAACATAAGCTACCCTCGCCAGGTACCATCAAAGAAGTGAGTCCCGGTGTATTTCCAGTTACACCCGCCTAATCCCTCTAACGAGACTCCGGCGTCTAATGTAACCACACCGTTCCTCGACACACAGTTCGTACCACAGGTTCCTCGTCACCTGTGACGAATACCTATAGTGCTCTCACACCATCTAACTACTTTACATCCATTAATCATACGACAGGGTTATCAAACAAGTATGCTGGTTCTTCCTCTAATGAATTCCTAATCCATATTCGTTATAAGATGTAGATCAAACAAATCGTGCCCGTACTTCGTAGCACGTAGCATACCTGACTATACTTAGACTCAATACACCATAAAAAGACAAGAGAACATAGATAGAAGCCTAGATCTAATCTTCTCCTTAGCCACTGATTGACAACACGATTGCAGATGCTCATGAGGCTCAAATCGGTTATCCTTCAACCGAGAGCTACATCAACGTATCCTTAGGATCTCTGAAAAGTTTCAGGTCGATCCAGATTTATTTGCCTATCCAAACAACTCAACTTGCTAGACTGATCTAACCTGTGCGATGCGCAGAACAGTCTCGGTAAAACTAACATAACTTTCAAACCACAAGAAAGTACTTACCAAGTTTCAGATCGTTTGGATCTAATTTGACCGTTCGTTCCTCCTTTCTACCAGAACAGGTCTGATCTGTCTTTCCTTGCCTTCAGGTGGCTATGATGGATTATTCTTCAAGGTGATTCGACGGTGGTTGCTCAGAGGTGATTTCAACAGAGTTTTGCTGCAAGAACGTTCTGCCTCCTCTTTGCCACAAGCTCTCTCTATTTATAGGGGTGAAGAATTTTAGGGTTAGGATTTTCTATTAGCTTAGTGGGCTTACGGGTTGTGCTTTTAGACTAAAACAATAATTAGGCCCATAATTTGAGATAACCGAAATTAAAACATGCCGGTTTTGGAGACCGAAAATCGGGATGTTACAGAAACAGAAGCTTTTTTAATTACAGAAAATCGTGTGATTGAAACACACAAAGCTTTTTTACGGTAAACCATGTGCAATCTCATCGTCGGAGAAAAAGGCAATGAAAAGAGATAAAAATGTAGTTTTAAAAAAAATAAAGCAAAAATAATTAAAAAGTGGCTCTTACGTAAAATCCTTTTAAAAAATATTGAGTAAATAGTGGTTAAATTAGGCGTGCGAACTTGGTTAGTTCGGGTATTTCGATTTTTTGGGTAATTTGGTTATTTTTTGCCGAAAATAACCGAATAAAATATCTGTTCGATTCGGTTCTTGGATAATTCGAGTTTTTTTCGTTTGCCGAAAATAATCGAATTATGTTTGATTCGGTTGGCAAATTCAGTTTTAAGAGGGAAATTTTGGTTATTTTCGGTTATTTTGATTAATTCCAATTATTTTTGGTTATTCTCAAATTCAGATTTAAGTTTTTTTTTTAATTCCAGTTAACCAAACCGAACCGAATGAAATTCAAAATGTTGGTGATCGGTTCTATGTACATAACCGAACCGACCAAAACTCAGTTCGGTTTGGTTAAAATTCCCAGACCTAAGTCAAACTAACCCACATAATTTTGGTTAATAATAAATGGTAGACATTGATAATATTCTTATAAAGATCTATATAGGGGAATATGAGTCAGTGTTATATATTAATGTCGAAATTAGTTTCGCTACGTCTGTACTACTGCGAAGGGACTGTTCATTGTGAAATCCCTTTCTAACCCCTAATAACGTGTGCTATCTTTTTAACTGCTTTACATCATCATATGGGACACCACTCTGGTAAAGTTGTCAGATTGAGACAACTTTTTACATTTTTGATACGACTTAAATATGTTGTCTGTTCTCGAGTAATTAATATATTTGATAATAAAATGAGAAATGGGGAATACAAATATCCCCTTGTTAAAACCGCAATACATCTAGTGTTTTATTTACATCAAGTTGTCTCTTTGCATTACTTGAGAAAATTGAAGCGGTCGTTCGACAATAAATCCCGGCAACAATCCCCTTGTTTCACCGCGGCGATTTTCTGGCAAATTTTCTCGCCATCTGGTAAATCCTTCTTCCTTGTAAACATTTATGCTAATAGCTAATGAAAACAACTATGATTTTAGAAAGCATCTATGATTTACCAAATTTCATCGACACATGTATCATGGCAGATCTGGAATTGCCTCAGAGGATTTTCGGGGAAGGACAAACCCCAACCGGAGAACGGGTTAACATTTACCAGAGGATGACCATACTTTCAGACCTCAAACTTGCGATTGATGACGACGAACGAGAGTTCATGTATAAATCTCCGTTTGTAAAGTTATTTGACGCAACTTCTAAAACGTCGTGGTCAGGGCCTTTTGGATTATTCAACCTCTGCTTTTGTTTGCCGCTAAACCAATCCGCTTCTCTATGTGGGAGTTTAAAATTGTGATCGGTCTTAGATGTGGGAAATATCCACCGTCTCAGAAAAAAAACGGCGGACAAATACCGGTGACAATTTTTACGAGAAGCTATTGTGGTACAAGGTTTTTTTCCGAGCTATACAAATGGTGGTTTTGGAGGCTGTTCAAGCAATTGAAGAGGCAGTGGAATCGTCCGATGAAGAAGAAAGAAGATCGGACAGGAACTTGCGCAGATGGGGCAGACATAAACATCAGATACAGATGGGGAAAGCTAGAGCACTGGACGAGGAATAAAAGGTATTTGTCACTGATTCCCGTGTAAAGTTATACTTTTCCTCGCATTTGCACAACTGTTATATCCCATAATGATAACAATGTGGATATCAGTTAACAAATGTATCGGGAATATGCAACTATCTGAAAACGATGCCACCGGATATTCATGGGTTTGTTTTGTTGTCATAACATTTATTTGTTTAGTTGTCATGATTTGTGAAAAAGAGGGTTTATTTTGTCTATTCTTTCCTCCATTTTGACTTATCTTGAACTTATACATATTCCCTTAATTTGTCCATTATTCACAGGTCGAGGTCGAGAATATCATTCGCCCTGAAATTGAATTTGACGTAGAGGACGAGGATATTTCATGGTCTGAGGATGAGTAAGATCCTAGGGTGGACCATTTGGTTAAACTTTATAATCAAGGGTTTCACTTTAAGAAGGAAATGTTTGGTGTTGGATTTTCGACTGAGCAGCTTGTTGGGCTATGTAAGCGAAAGAGAGGGTATATGAAGGCTAAGACAGCGGTTACCAGAAAAAGGAAAGGGAAGTTTAGGAAACCTTCCGGAAACCGCAAGGTTGGGGAAACATCATCAGCTCCGGGGGTTAACCTAACTACATTTGGAAACTTTTTTGACGAAAAGTTTGAGTCATTTGCATCGTTGGTAGAGGGAAAGATCCGAGACATCGTCTCGGAAAAACTGATGGAGTATAAAAAGCAAACCCGAGAAATGTGGTTAGCAGAATTCTCTGCTAACATCTCCGTTAATAATTCCATAATTATCGACGGAGTCACCAATTGGTTTAACGACAATGTTAATATTGACGACGTGTCTGCCCGTGGTCAAACACCAGTCAGTGAAACTCCTGTCAAGAAAACCTCGCTAGGTAAACCCCCTCCACAAATTAATCCGGAAACATGCCCTCTTCGGAGCAACAAACCTAATCTTTCGGTGGACGACATTGTTTCACATTATGGTCACCCGTCATTCACAGTTGAGCCATATGTTGTGCGTCCAAGTTCACATCAAACTGGATGCGATGATTTTGTTAACCGCGATGGTGGCCGAGGAGAAGAGGTATGTCGCCAACTATTTAACTATGTTATCGTGTTATCAATGAGATAGCCCCAGTCTCAGATCGAGTGCACCAGCGAGAGACTGTTGCCGACGCCGTTATGGTAATTAAACAGTGCACACATATACTTTGCCCATATGGTCTTCTTTTCGTATTAATTATTTACTAGTTCTCTAAGTCAATGTTTCCATTGCAGGAAGAACAAGGCGAACAAAATTCCACTTTCAATGTGGCCGATGGGCCCAACAACGACAATACGATAATTAGGTTATCGCGTTACTATTTAAAGTTTGCCTTGAACTTTATTAGGGTTAACCTCATATAGCGAGTAATGTATAATCTAACAAGTGTTATGTTAACATTAAAATTGCTATCGTTAATAAAGTTAACGTACGTCCCAATAACATTTGTTAACATAATTACCGATTGTTATTTATTATTTTCGTTAAAACGTTTACTTGTTAAAATTATTTATTTATTTCAGGGAGGCGGTGATAATCTGTCTGTAGAAGCGGAGAAGTATGTTACTGAAGAGTCACTTCATGATGGAGGAAATTCAGAAGGCATGGTGGAAGATTTTGCGGAAGAAATCCCGGAAAGCCCACGGAAAAGCAAACATGTAAAGGTTGCGTCAAAAATAATTGACGACCGTTATGTATGTCAGCAGATGACAAAGGTTAGATGTGGGTGAGACCCGCGCGAAGATGAAGAAGTTGATGGGTTCAATGTTCGTTACCAGAATGCGCTAAAGTACCTAAAATGGTTATGCATCTACGCTCTATAACATGTATGCTAACTCCAGCTTCTAAAAGTATATGGGGGATGTGTTTGGTATATAACTCAGTTAACCGTTTCTACAGTTTTATAACTGTTGGATGGGCAACTGTGTTAACAGCCAAAGACGTTACCGACATTATTGGCAGGCAAAAATATATGCCAGTATCAGTACCACCTTGTAAATAACGTTCTGCATCGTCTGCTATAGGTGATGGATACCCTTTCCAACCTCAGCAGGCACATGTGGAGAATAGATACTCGCAAACCACGCGTCGAAGTCCTCGATTGCAAGTTCGTTTCCCTCATAACAAGGGAGTTCCCAAAATTTTCCAACTGTGTTAACCGTGGAGATTTTCAGTTCCTTAAGGCGGAGGCTGCATATTTCTGGCGAGGCTGATAGTGTGGAATTACTTGCGGAGGTCGATTACTTATACCTTCCCTTTAATTTGGATACCAAGCACTGGGTTTTTCTGGCGGTTCATCTTCCCTCCCGTAAGATTGAAGTGCTTGACTGCAACGCCCACCTTAGGACGGAATTGAGTATGGTAAGAGAGGTAGGTCTAATTGCTATAATGATGCCTTATCTCCTCAGACAGATTGCAGCCAACGAAATGATGGTGAAAATGGTGACAACTCAGTTCTCTATTGAACGACCATTTGGCATCCCGCAGATCACATCGCCTTACGATGCCGGTTTTACAGCTATTTATCTTATGCTAGATCACGCAGTTGGTGGATTGGACGCGTGTATATAGTTTAATCTCTCAGGGTTGTCGATGCAGGAAAAGAAACTTATCATGGTTCTTATCGAGACATACCGTGATTGACCTTTCTTACTACCAATTCCCTAATGTCCTTGCTTTTATTTTCCTCTATGGTCGGGGACGGAGTACCCAAACATGTTATCTATTTTATTAAGTTAGCACTACGTTTTCAACTTTTTTCGTTGCACTTTATATGTAAGCCTTCCTTAACATTTGGCATGCTAAACAAGTTAAGTTGAGGAACTGTTTCTATAAGATTCCAATAGTTGGATACGGTAACCAAATTACCGGCCTTCTGATGTTACTTGGTAACATCATTATCACATAATACATATACCGATGTAACAAGTTAACAATTATCTGATAATACATTTTCAATTTCATTGACTCCAACTATGAATGTAACAAATCAATTCTAACATCTAACATCATTATCATATAATTGTGAAACTGCTAACATTGTTATCGAATAATACATTTTGAGAACTGGTGTTAAACTTCTAAACATCACTATCTGATAACGTCGTTATCATACAACAATGTGATATGCTCAAATTAGTACCCTATAAGTACTAAAGCAGTTGTTGTAGTATATGTAAGGGTCAAACACAAGGACTCACGGAAACACGCAATATATTATATAGATGAAAATCAAGCTAAGCAATTCAGTTGAAACAAAAATCAATATATGGTAAAAGAGTTGTAAATTCGATGGGAGAAAGATAGTTTCAGGGATATTTCTCAGGAAATCAATGAATGCAGATAAACTAACTAATCAGGGTTCAGGTTACGCACGGTTCTTGAACTCAAATCACTAAAGTATAATTAACCAAATGTCGTTGCGAGAATTATCTAAACCTAAACTTCAGAATCCCAAATCT
This sequence comes from Eutrema japonicum, assembly GCA_030161315.1. NCBI lineage: Eukaryota > Viridiplantae > Streptophyta > Magnoliopsida > Brassicales > Brassicaceae > Eutrema > Eutrema japonicum. Next base: position 20,118,432 of record BSQW01000007.1, read on the forward strand.
CTTTGCAAATTCCTAAGAATAAATCAGCCTTAATATCGAGTTTGATATGTTCAAAAATCAACTAAACCAAATCTCTTTGCGAATAATTAATTTGCTCACTCTAGGTTCTATCAGATTGCTCAATTGCACTGTCGTGCCTAATCGATTAACCTAAGATCTAAGTTCTAGGTAATCAATCCAGAATTAGCTTTGAGAACAACCTAAGGCGAAAAACTAATTCAGATTATGAACCCTAAACAACTAATCAACCTACCATTCAAAAAAATTCCTTATGAGAATCCTCAAACCTAACAAGAGATCTACTCAGACATGGAAATTGAAACAATAAACATGTTTGAATGAATACTCAAATAGAAAATAAGAAAGAGTAACAAGAGGGTTCGAAATCTTCTCTCGGACGAACAGATTTTCAGACTTGTCTCCCTTCAAAAGCTCTCTCACAAAATCAAAGCATTAAAGTGGTTGTAAAATCCTATTAAATAATCTAAATCACGTTTTGGGGCTTCTTATAAATAATAAAGTCTTCTGGGCAATTTTTTAATTCTTCAACTCTTGGAAAAGTCGCGATCGTGTCTTGCTGTAGTGAGTATCGGTCTAGTGAGTATCGACCGATACTCGTCAGTATCGATCAATACCGAGGCTTCAAATCGGGTACTCAGCTACACGAACTTCTGCTTTGCTCCAAAATTCTCCAGAAAGCTCCAATATCTCCAATTATGCTCCAAACGTGCTAAAACCTGTAAAAGACTCTAAAACACTACAAAATAGTAGAAAGATTCTATAAAACAGACTTATATCATGGCTTAAAAGGGGTAAAAACCATGATATATCAACTCCCCTAGACTTAGCCTTTGCTTGCCTTCAAGCAAATAGAAAGATAAACCAGAGAAAGAGGTTTGAAAACATAGAGACTCACATGTTCTTGAAACATTGCAATGACCCTTTTTCTTAGTGCTCCACATATCACCTAACCAGTTTTTGATCTAACCACCATGTACTTCTCCGTGGACATTTGCAGCTTCCTAGACTACACACATTATTTCACAGCATCGTTCAATCAAGCCTTCCTCGCCAGTTTCATCGCTGAAATTAATGCTAAGAACCTTCTAGATTCTTTCCCATACAACATCATGACAAGGAACCACCTTTTTCACACTTTCTGGTATTATTTCCCTCCCCCAGACTTATTTCTTATTATATCTCTTGCATATACATATTAAGGTTTGAGACGCGAGTATTGATGGTGTTTGCCACCGAATTCCCGGTTCTTCCCTCAAAAGTAATCAAAGGTGTAGGCGAATAATGCTATCACATGAAATTTTTCTAACCTCGCTTCCACCTTTGTGTGATCATTCCTTCTGAAGTAGAATAATGGGATCGCTGGAAATTTTCCTAACCCTCTACTCAGAAGAAAATCATTTCATCTTTTAATGCATCTTATTTATTAACTTGTAACAGAGAGAGAAATACCATTACTTTAAACATGTGGGTTCCTTTGTCAGATACGAATGACGAATCAAGCTCTATGGACATCAACCACATCAATGAAGTGCAAAAATTTGGCCCAGACTTTAAAGAACTTTGCTGGAAACATGAGTGTCTTCTAGTTAACTGGTCAGCCTTTGGATTTTCATTGGTCGATATAGAACTGATTCTGTAACAATGGTCACTTAGAAGCAAGGTGAGATCAATAGATTATAGAAAAATATCACAGTCTCCAACTAAGTTTTGACTCAATAAAATAAATATTGACTCAAAAACGACTGACTCTAAGAAAAACGAAAACAATGTTAGCGACTACCTCTCCCAGACTTGAACAACACTGTCCCCAGTGTTATCTAGCCTAGAGTAGGTAAAAGAAAACAAAAGAACAGAATAAAATTATGAAAAACAAGAAGTTACCATGCTGGAACATCGAGTATCGACCGACACACGGTCTGGTATCGATCGATATCAGGCTTAAGTCGACATGATGAACTTTCTCATTCGTGTAGGGTGTCGAGCGATACCAATGGGGGTATCGATCGATACCCATGCGATTTCGAATTTTTGCTCCTTGTTTATCCTGACACAAACACAAAACGAAAAGGAAAAAGACTCAAAAACAGACTCACCAGTGGGTTGCCTCCCACCAAGCGCTTGTTTAACGTCATTAGCTTGACTGTACCACCATTCAGGCAGTGGGTGCATCATCCAGAGGCATTATATATCCTGTTGGAATCTCGGCTTTCGCCCAATAGTGTTTCACCCTCTGTCAATTGATAGTAAATTCATCTCCTGTAGGACTAATCAGCACGACGGCACCATGTGGTCTGACCTCCTTGATTGCGAAGGGACCTGACCAACGAGAACGCAGTTTACCAGGAAACAATTGCAAACGAGAGTTATACAGAAATACCTGGTCGTTCGGCTCGAAATGTCTGGAGATGATCTTTTTATCATGATAGGCCTTAGTTCTCTCCTTGTACAGCTTCGAGTTCTCGTAGGCATGGTGTCTAATCTCATCCAACTCGTTCAGCTGAATCAATCTCCTCCCTGCAGCAGGCTTGATGTCGAAGTTCAGCAACTTCGTTGCCTATGCTGCCTTGTGCTCGATCTCCACTGGGAGGTGATATGCTTTCCCATACAGCAAGTGAAACGATGTAGTACACAGTGGTGTTTTGAAGACAGTCCTATAAGCCCATAGCGCGTCATCCAGCTTCGTAGACCAATCCTTCCTCAAAGTACCCACTGTCTTCTCTTAAATCTTCCTGATTTGCCTGTTGGAGACCTCTACTTGCCCACTGGTTTGAGAGTGATTTGGCGTAGCCACACGATGATTGACACCATGATTCTTCAGCAACTTTTCAAAAACATTGTTAATAAAGTGGCTGCCACCATCACTTATAACAATACGTGGCACTCCAAACCGTGGGAAAATAATAGTCTTAAACAGCTTAAGAACCACCGCAGCGTCATTGGTTTGACTAGCAATCGCTTCCACCCTTTTGGACACATAGTCTACAGCAACCAGGATGTATCTGTTCTTGTGTGACGAGGGAAAGGGACCCATAAAGTCGATGCCCCAGCAATCGAAAACTTGAACTTCAGGGATGAAATTATGTGGCATCTCATGCCTCTTGCTGATCTTCCCTCTCATCTGACAGACATCACACTGTGAGATATAGGCATGCGCATCTCTGAATATAGTAGGCCACCAGAAGCCTGCTTGAAGAACTTTGGACACTGTCTTGAAAGTAGCAAAATGTCCAGCATACTCAGACCCATGACAATGAAAAAGAATCGCAGGCACCTCAGACTCTGCAACGCATCTTCGGTAGATACCATCTGAGCAGTGCTTGTAAAGGTAAGACTCATCCCAGAAGAATCTCCTCATCTCGCGCATAAACTTCTTCCTCGCATACTTTGTGGGATGCTTTTGGCTCAGTCTCTACAGCAAGGTAGTTAGCAATGTCTGCGTACCATGGTCGTGCAGGACTAGATACATCAGCTAGATAGGCATCATAAGAGTCGAAGTCCTCTGCAGGCAAAACAGGTCCAAATCGCGTCGGGTATCGACCGATATTAAGTGAGTACCGAAGGTCTGCATTCGTGAAAAGTGCAGATTTTCAGAACAAACATCCGGAAGCTGAGTTTCAATGAAGTAGATACCCTCTTCTGGCAAGAAATCATCAATAGGTACGACTTCATCGACCTTTATTCGCGATAGGTGGTCGGCAACACCATTCTCAACTCCCTTCTTGTCCTTGATCACGATATCGAACCCTTGGAGAAAAAGTACCCATCGGCAAAGACGAGGCTTGAGATCCTTGTTCTTCAGCAGGTATTTGAGAGCAACATGGTCTATGTGAACAATAACCTTGCTCCGAATCAAGTAAGACCGAAATTTCTCAAAGGAGAAGATAATTGCAAGTAACTTCTTCTCGGTGGTGCTGTAATTTCGTTGAGCATCATCCAACGTCCTGCTGGCATAATAAATAGCACAGAGCCTCTTGTCTTTCCTCTGACCTAACACAACTCCAACAGAAAAATCACTAGCATCGCACATAACCTCAAAAGGTAAACTCCAATCAGGTGGTTGGACAATAGGGGCACTCACCAATGCCTTCTTAATCTCCTCGAAGGCTGCAAGGCAATCAGATGTGAAATCAAATTTGACTTCTTTACATAACAGGGCTGTGATTGGGCGTGCAAGCTTAGAGAAATCCTTGGTGAACCTCCTATAAAATCCAGCATGACCAAGGAAACTTCGAATTTCAGATACAGATCGTGGAGGTTGCAGGCTTGTCATGACCTGAATCTTAGCTTTGTCAACTTCGATCACTGCCTTAGAAACCTTGTGCCCAAGAACAATGTCATCTTGTACCATGAAGTGTCACTTCTCCCAGTTAAGAACCAAGTGCTTCTCCTCGCATCGTTGAAGTACCTTGCACAAGTTATCCAGACGGTCCTTGAATGACGATCCATACACTGAAAAGTCATCCATGAACACCTCCATTAACTCCTCAATCATGTCTGTGAAAATCGACATCATGCATATCTTAAAGATCGTTGGAGCATTACATAATCCAAATGGCATTATTCTGTAGGCGAATGTGCTATAGGGACATGTAAAAGTCGTCTTTCCCTGGTCCTCTGGATGTATAGGAATCTGGAAAAATCCTGAGTACCCATCGAGAAAACAGTAGTATGGGTGACTTGCTAACCTCTCCTGCATATGGTCGATGAATGGTAATGGGAAGTGATCATTCCATGTAGCCGCATTCAGCTTCCTGTAGTCAATACACATCCTGTGACCAGTGATTGTCCCTGTAGGGATCAGATCATCCTTCTCGTTCTTACCACAGTTATACCTCCTTTCTTAGGCACAACGTGAACTGGACTAACCCAAAAACTATCTGAGATGACATAGATAATCCCTGCTTCCAACAGCTTCATCACTTTCTTCCTGACCACTTCCTTCAGGTTCGGATTCAGCCTCCTCTGGCACTCAATCGAAGACTTTGACTCATCCTCCAGGTGAATCCGATGCATGCACAAGTCTGGTGCTATACCTGAAATATCATCAAGAGAATAGCCAAGAGGTTTGCGATACTTGCGCAGCCTGCTCAGCAGTAAGGTAATCTCTGCATTGTTCAAAGAAGCATTAACGATCACAGGGTATGTGGAATTAGGACCAAGAAAAGTGCACTTCAATGCGGCTGGGAGTGGCTTGAGTTCAATCTTAGGAGCTTTCTCCTCACTCCTCACTCCTCACTCCAATCACCAAGCTCACCAGCGTTCTTAGGAGTTTCGGCCACATCCTCTATCGCACACGCCTGGTATCGACAGATACTGTCGGTATCGATCGATACTTCATCAGTCAGATCGAGCATCTTGGCGTATCCAGCAGCTACATCTCCCAGCAACTCCTTTGAGACATCAGAGTAGACCAGTGCTCTCTCCAGTGGATCTTCAGGGTGTATCTCCAGGAAGTACTCATCTGCTATGTCATTGAAGGTGTCCACATAGAACGTCTGCCCATCGATGATAGGTCTCCCATCGAAGGTGTCCACATAGAGCTTCACAACCAGCTTATCCAACATAGTTTTGCATCTGGCGTCCTCCCATTCCTTCTTTGTCATCTTAGGAGGCATAGGATAAGGTATTTTGGGTTTGTACATGATATGCTCAAATTAATACCCTAAAAAGTACTAAAGCACTTGATGCAGTATTCAGGGGTCGAACACAAAGACTCAGAGAAATCACACAATATATTATATAGTATCGAATCAAGTTAAGCAAATCAGATGAAATAAAAACAATAAGCAGTAAAACTGTTGTAAATTCGATAGGGAGAATATAGGCCTAGGGTATTTCTCAGAAAATTAATGAATACAGACTAAACTAACTAATTAGGGTTCAGGTTATGCACGGTTCTTGAACTCAAATCACTAAAGTATAATTGACCAACTGTTGTTGCGAGAATTATCTAAATCTAAACTTCAGAATACCAAATTTCTTTGCAAATTCCTAAGAATAAATCAGCTTTAATTTCAGGTTTGACATGTTCACAAATCAATTAAACCAAATCTCTTTGCGAATAATCAATTTGCTCACCTTAAATTCTATCAGATTACTCAATTGCACTGTCGTGCCTAATCGATTAACCTAAGATCTAAGTTCTAGGTGATCAATCTAGAATTAGCTTTGAGAACAATCTAAGCCGAATAACTAATTCAGATTATGAACCCTAACAATATATCAACCAAGCATTCAAAGAAATCCCTATGAGAAAACCCTAAACCTAAAGTGGATCTACTCAGACATGGAAATTGAAGCAATAGACATGTTTGAATAAATCATCAAATAAAATACAAAGAGTAATAAGAGGATTCGAAATATTCTCTCGGACGAACAGAGTTTCAGACTTGTCTCCCTTCCAAAGCTCTCTCACAAAACCAAAGTAAAAATAAAGCGTCCTCAACAAACTGGTTGTAAAATCCTATTAAATAACATAAATCACGTTTTGGGCCTTCCTGTAAATATTAGAGTCTTCTGGACCAAGTTACAATTCTTCAACTCTTCATAAGTCGCGGCCCGTGTCTTGCTGTGGAGAGGTATCGATCGATACTAGGCAGTATCGATCGACACTGATCGTGAAATCGGGTACTCAGCAACACGGACTTCTGCTTTGCTCCAGAATGCTCCAGAAAGCTCCAGTATCTCCAATTTTGCTCCAAACGTGCTAAAACCTGTAAAAGACTCCAAAATACTTTAAAGACTCTATAAAACGGACTTATATCATGGCTTAAAAGGGGTAAAAACCAAGGTATATCAACTCCCCCAGACTTAGCCTTTGCTTGCCCTCAAGCAAATAGAAGACTAAACCAGAGAAAGAGGTTTGAAAACACGGAGACTCACCTATTCAGGAACCATTGCCAAGATCCTTTTCCCAAGTACCCAAATTTCACCTAACCTGCTTTTGATCTAACCACCATGTACTTCTCTGTAGACATTCGCAGCTTTTCCAGACTCCACACATTATCTCGCAGCATTGTTCAAATAAAGCCCTTGTCGCCAGTTTCATCGCTGCAGCCAATGTTCAAGAACCTTCTAGATTCTTTACCTTACAATATCATGACAAGGAACCATCTAATTTCACACCTTTTGTATCACTTTCTCTCCCCCAGACTTATTTCTTATTATGTTCTTTTTTTTTTTAGATCTGCATATACACATCAAGGTCCGAAACGCGAGTATTGATGGTGTTTGCCACCGAATCCCCGGTTCTTCTCTCTCTATGTATCAAAGGTTTAGGCGAATAGTGGTATCACGGAAAATTTTCCTAACCTCGCTTTCAACCTTTGTGTGATCATTCCCTCTCAAGTAGAATAATGGGATCGCTGGAAATATTTCTAGCCCTCTACTCAGAAGAAAATCATTTCATCTTTAATGCTCTTATTTATCAACTTATAACAGGGGAGAGAGATACCATTACTTTAAACATATGGGTTCCTTTGTCATATATGAATGATGAATCAAGCTCTGTAAACACTAACCACATCGATGAAATGCAAAAAATTTGGCTCAGGTTTCAGAAGAACTCTGCTGGAGACATGGATGTTTTCTAGTCAACTGGTCAGTCCTTGGATTTTTCATTAGTCGATCTAGAGCTGATCCTGCAACACTGGTACTCAAAAACAAAATCAAAACAACAATTCAAGCACAGGATCATCTCCAACAAGTTTTGGCTCAATAAAACGTTTTTGACTCTAAGAAAAACAAACACAATGTCAGCAGACACCTCCCCCAGACTTAAACAACATTGTCTCCAGTGTTATCTAGCCTAGAGTAGGTAAAAGAAAACAAAAGAACATAATAGAATTAAGAAAAACAAGAAGTTACCGTGCTGGAACATCTGGTATCGATCGACACACGGCCTGGAATCGATCGATACTAGGCTTAAATCGATATGATGAACCGTCTTATTCGCGATCGGTGTCGACCGATACCAATATGGTATCGATCGACACTCAGGCGATTTCGAGTTTTGCTCCTTGTTTATCCTGACACAAACACAGAACGAACGAAAAATAAAAAGAAAAGCGACTCAAAAACAGACCCACCAGTGGGTTGCCTCCCACCAAGCGCTCGTTTAACGTCAGTAGCTTGACTGTAACGTCATTCAGGTTGTGGATGCATCATCCAAAGGCATTATCTGCCCTGTTGGAGTCTCGGCTTTCGCCCAATAGTGTTTCGCCCTCTGTCCATTGAGAGTAAATTCGTCGCCTGTAGGACTAATTAGCACGATAGCACCATGTGGTCGGACCGCCTTGATTGTGAAAGGACCTGACCTACGAGAACGTAGTTTACCATGAAACAATTGCAAACGAGAGTTATACAGAAGTACCTGGTCGTTCGGCTCGAAATGTCTGGAGATGATCTTTTTATCATGATAGGTCTTAGTTCTCTCCTTGTACAGCTTCGAGTTCTCGTAGGCGTGGTGCCTAATCTCATCCAACTCGTTCAGCTAAATCAATCTCCTCTCTGCTGCAGGTTTGATGTCAAAGTTCAGCAACTTCGTCGCCCATGCAGCCTTGTGCTCTATCTCCACTGGAAGGTGACATGCTTTCCCATACAGCAATTGGAACGGTGTAGTACCCAGTGGTGTCTTGAAATCAGTCCTATAGGCCCATAGCGCGTCATCCAGCTTCTTAGACCAATCCATCCTGGAAGCACCCACTGTCTTCCCCAAAATTTCCTTGATTTGCCTGTTGGAAACCTCGACTTGTCCACTGGTCTGAGGGTGATATGGAGTAGCCACGCGATGATTTACACCATACTTCTTCAGCAATCTCTCGAAAATCTTGTTGATAAAGTGAGAACCACCATCACTTATCACAATTCGAGGTACTCCAAATCGAGGGAAAATGATGGTCTTAAACAGCTTAACAACCACCGAAGAATCACTGGTTCTGCTAGCAATCGCCTCCACCCATTTGGACACATAGTCCACAACAACAAGGATGTATCTGTTCTCGTGTGACGAGGGAAATGGACCCATAAAATCGATGCCCCAACAATCGAAAACTTCAACCTCAAGGATGAAATTCTGTGGCATCTCATGTCTCTTGCAGATCTTCCCTCTCCTCTGACAGACATCACACTGTGAGGTATAAGCATTCGCGTCTCTGAACATAGTAGGCCACCAGAACCCTGCTTGAAGAACTTTGGACACCGTCTTGAAAGTAGCAAAATGACCAGCATACTCAGATCCATGGCAATGAAAAATAATTGCTGTAGATACCATCTGAGCAGTGCTTGTATAGATACGGTTCATCCCAGAAGAACCTCCTCATCTCGCGCATAAACTTCTTCCTAGAATACTTTGTGGGATACCTTGGCTCAGTCTCTACAGCCAGGTAGTTGGCAATGTCAGCGTACCATGGTCGGGCAAGACTAGAGACAGCAGCTTGATAGACATCATAAGAGTCGAAGTGCTCTGCAGGCAAAACAGGTCCAAATCTCGATGGGTATCGATCGATACTAGGTGAGTATCGATCGATACCGAAAGTCTGCACTCGTGAAAATTGCAGATTTTCGGGACAAACGTCTTGAAGCGAGCTTCAATGAAGTAAATACCTTCCTCTGGCAGGAAATCATCAATAGGTACGACTTCATCGACCTTTAATCGCGATAAGTGGTCAGCAACGCCGTTTTCAACTCCTCTCTTGTCCTTTATCTCGATGTCGAAACCTTGGAGCAAAAGAACCCATCGGCATAGACGAGGTTTGAGGTCTTTGTTCTTCAGCAGGTATTTGAGCAGCATGGTCTGTGTGAACAATAACCTTGCCCCCAATCAAGTAGGACCGAAATTTCTCAAAAGAGAAAACAACTGCAAGTAACTCCTTTTCAGTGGTGCTATAATTTCGCTGAGCATCATCCAACGTCCTGCTGACATAGTAAATAGCATGGAGCTTCTTGTCTTTCCTCTGACCCAACACAGCTCCAACAGCAAAATCACGCGCATCGCACATAACCTCAAAAGGTAAACTCCAATCAGGTGGTTGGACAATATGAGCACTCACCAATATATTTTTAATCTCCTCGAAGGCTGCAAGTCAATCAGATGTGAAGTCAAAATTGACTTCCTTACATAACAGGGCTGTGAGTGGGCGTGCGAGCTTAGAGAAATCTTTGATGAACCTCCTGTAAAACCCAACATGACTAAGGAAGCTTCGAATCTCAGATACAGATCGTGGAGGTTGCAGGCTTGTCATGACCTGAATCTTAGCCTTGTCAACTTCGATCCCTACCTTAGAAACTTTGTGCCCAAGAACGATGCCATCTTGTACCATGAAGTGGTATTTCTCCCAATTAAGAACCAAGTGCTTCTCCTCGCATCGTTGAAGTACCTTGCACAAGTTATCCAGACAATCCTTGAAAGACGATCCATGAAAACCTCCATAAACTCCTCAGTCATGTCTGTGAAAATCGACATCATGCATCGCTGAAAGGTCGCTGGAGCATTACATATTCCAAATGGCATTCTTCTGTAGGCGAATGTGCCATAGGGACATGTAAAAGTCGTCTTTCCCTGGTCCTCTAGATGTATAGGAATCTGGAAAAAGCCAGAGTATCCATCGAGAAAACAGTTGTATGGGTGACTCGCTAACCTTTCCAGCATCTGGTCAATGAATGGCAACGGGAAGTGATCCTTCCTTGTAGCCGCATTCGGCTTCCTGTAGTCAATACCTCCTTTCTTTGGCACAACGTGAACTGGACTAACCCAAGAACTATCTGAGATAGCATAGATAATCCATGCTTCCAACAGCTTCATCACTTCCTTCCTGACCACTTCCTTCAGGTTCGGATTCAGCCTCCTTTGACACTCAACCGAAGACCTCGACTTATCCTCCAAGTGAATCCGATTCATGCACAAATCTGGTGCTATACCTGAAATTTCAGCAAGAGAATAGCCAAGAGCTTTGCGATACTTGCGTAGCTTGTTCAGCAGTAAGGCAATCTCGGCGTTGTTCAAAGAGGCGTTAACTATGACTGGGTATGTAGAATTAGGACCAAGAAAACGATACCTCAGATTTGGTGGGAGTGGCTTTAATTCCACCTTAGGAGCATTCTCTGCGCTCCAATCTCCAAACCCAGCAGCTTGCTTAAAACTGTCGACCATCTCTCCTTCTGGCCGCAGGGTATCGACTGATACCAGAGGGGTATCGATCGATACTGATGATGCTGAATCGAGCATCTTCGTGTATCCAACAGTTTCACCACAGGAATGGACCTCTGAGGTGGTCGAACAGACCAATGCTCTCTCCAGTGGATCCTCGGGGTGTGTCTCTAGGAAGTACTCCTCAGTTATGTCACTGAAGGTGTCCACATAGAATGTCTGCCAATCGATGGTTGGCCTCTTCATCATCTTTTCCATGTTAAAGGACATCACCAAATCATCGATGTTGAGATCTATTTGTCCATTCCGGCAATCAATCAAGGCTCCAGCAGTTTCAAGGAATGGTCTTCCCAGGATAAGAGGATCCTTAGGCTCAGCGTCGTACTTCAGGACGATGAAATCTGTTGGGATCAAGCAATTTCCAATCTTGATTAGGACATCTTCGAGTAGTCCCTCTGGAAGTCGTACTGAGCGATCAGCAAGTACCAGCGAAATTCTTGTAGACTGGAAATCTGTCATCCCCATGCGCTTGGCAACTGAGTGTGGCATAAGGTTCACACTCGACCCAATATCGCAGAGAGCACGCTCGAATCTCTCTGTGAAGATTGTGCAGTCCAAAACAAAACTCCATTTGTCTGGTAGCTTCTTTGGAATTTTATTGAGTATAATCACACTGCACTCAGCTGTAATCATCATGACACCTTCCTCAAGGTTCACATTGCTAAATACCATTGCTAGATACCATCTTCTTCACATACCTCCTGAAAGCTGGAGAAGTCTTAATAGCATCAACAAAAGGAAGCTCCACAACCAACTTATCCAGCATAACCTTGCATCTAGCGTCCTCCCATTCCTTCTTTGTAATTTTAGGAGGCATAGGATAAGGCATCTTGGGTATATACACCCTCTCCTTGACAATCTCGGGTTTCTTCATGACCTGCGTCTCAGTATCGATCGACACTGGAGGAGTGTCGATCGATACACGGGTTTTTGGGTCCTCTCGTATGGGTGTCGCGACGGGTATCGATCGACACTGTCTGGTATCGATTGATACTTGGGGGTTTTCAGAATCCCAATCATCTTCTTCAGCAATATCGACGAGATTCTCTGCAATTGGGCTGTTCTTCACTCCTGTAATCACCTCTTTTCCACTCCTCAAGGTGATGGCATTGATGTGTGCCATTGGATTCTCAGTTTTTCCTGGAAGAAAACCTTCCTGTCTTTTCACAGCTGCTGCTGTCTGAGCGACCTGAGTTTCCAGCTTCCTCTGGGTCTGATTGATAGCTTCAATTTTCCCATTCAGATCAATGTACAGAGAGTCAAACTTCCCATTGAAATCTACTTGCAACTTCTAATGTCCCTGAAGAACCTGTTCAAGCATGGATTCCATCTTATTCTCTGTGGACTTTGGAGAGATTGGTTGGTACGAAGAGTTCCCATAATTGCTAGTGAAATCGCTGCCCTGGAGTGGTTTCTGAGTAAATTGTTTTGTTCCAAAACCAGATTGGTTCCCCTCAAACTTGTACCCACCGTGCTGATTGTTGTTGTTGAAGTTTCGGTTGTTATTGTACCCAAATCGCTGACCCTGAAAACCAGAACCACCAACGTAGTTAACATCCTCCACTTTTTCTTCTTCCACATTCACGACTTCATCACCAAAGTGTACAGCTTTCTTCGACTTCCCAATAAGAAAATCCAGCTTGGCCTGAACCTCAGCAATCTGCGATCCATCAACTCCTCCATCCTGCTTCTTCCGCTCAAAATCAGCATTCTTGGTGCTATTACTAGACGCCAAGTTCTCAATCAGCACAACCGCATCATCTGGATACATGGTGTTGAAGTTCCCATTACTCGCAGCATCCATACCCATCTGGTACCTCCAATCAACCCATCTGTAGAAAGTGCCTAGAAGCTGAACCTGAGTGAACCCATGGTGTGGACAATCTCTCTGATAAGACTTGAAACGAATCCAAGCAGCTTTGAATGCCTTTGTCAGACCCTGAGCAAATTGAGAGATCCTGTTCCTGAGCTCCTCGGATCTCGCATCATCGTAGAAATTGTTCAGGAATGCATTCTTCGTCTCATCCCATGTAGTTAGCGAATAAGGAGCTAACTGCTTCAGCCAATAAGCAGCATCCCCACCAAGAGAGTATGAGAAAAGTTTGCAGAAAAGGAACTCATTGGGCACTCCATTTTACTTCATACCCGTGACCAAATCTTCGAACCTTTCGATATGATCCATGGAGTGTTCATGAGGTAGGCCATGGAAAAGATTATGACTTACAAGAGCGTAATACGCAGGTTTCATCTCAAAGTCATTTCTCTGAAAAGTTGGGATGCGAATCGCAGCTCGATTGGCATAGAACTTATCAGGCCTGTTGTGTTCACCAAGTGTTCTACCTCGATCAACCCCAGCATTCCCAATGTTGGCGTGCCCAGCTGGCTCGTTAATCTCACCAACAACAGTAGGAGGGACAATGACGTTTCCAGTTTCATCAAGTCGCTGCCCTCTTTCATTGCACACTTGACCCTCTTGGACTCTCAAGACTCCAGCTTCATCAGCTCTTAAAACCACTCGGTTGTTCATCCCTGATGTTTGCTTTGTCTTTCTGTTTATGCGTTCTAAACGTGCTAGCTTCTCTGACGATAGATTAACTAGCGGAGTGCTCTTGTTCCTTCTGGTTTCACGATTAGGCATACACCTGAAAACAAGAGTCAAGCACGTAAGTAACAAAAATCGTGATGAGTATCGACCGATACCAAGTGGTGTCGATCGATATCAACAAAAAGAAACGACAAGTATCGACCGATAATTCGTAGTATCGATCGATACCGACGAGCTTAGTCAAAACTCGACAGCTAAAATCTAATGACGAAATTGAGTCCCCGGCAACGGCGCCAAATTTGATATGCTCAAATTAATACCCTAAAAAGTACTAAAGCAGTTGCTTCAGTATTCAGGGGTCGAACACAAGGACTCAGAGAAATCACACAATAGATTATATAGTATCGAATCAAGCTAAGCAAATCAGAAGAAATAAAAACAATAAGCAGTAAAAGTGTTGTAAATTCAATAGAGAGAATATAGGCCTAGGATATTTCTCAGGAAATCAATGAATGCAGACTAAACTAACTAATTAGGGTTCATGTTACGCACGGTTCTTGAATTCAAATCACTAAAGTATAATTGACCAACTGTCGTTGCGAGAATTATCTAAATCTAAACCTTAGAATCCCAAATTTCTTTGCAAATTCCTAAGAATAAATCAGCTTTAATTTCAGGTTTGATATGTTCACAAATCAATTAAACCAAATCTCTTTGCGAATAATCAATTTGCTTACCTTAAATTCTATCAGATTACTCAATTGCACTGTCGTGCCTAATCGATTAACCTAAGATCTAAGTTCTAGGTGATCAATCTAGAATTAGCTTTGAGAATAATCTAAGCCGAATAACTAATTCAGATTATGAACCCTAACAATAAATCAACCAAGCATTCAAAGAAATCCCTATGAGAAAACCCTAAACCTAAAGTGGATCTACTCAGACATGGAAATTGAAGCAATAAACATGTTTGAATAAATCATCAAATAAAATAGAAAGAGTAATAAGAGGGTCCGAAATCTTCTCTCGGACGAACAGAGTTTCAGACTTGTCTCCCTTCCAAAGCTCTCTCACAAAAACAAAGTAAAAATAAAGCGTCCTCAACAAACTGGTTTTAAAATCCTATTAAATAACATAAATCATGTTTTGGACCTTCTTGTAAATATTAGAGTCTTCTGGACCAATTTGCAATTCTTCAACTCTTCATAAGTCGCGGCCCGTGTCTTGCTGTGGAGAGGTATCCATCGATACTAGGCAGTATCGATCGACACTGATCGTGAAATCCCCTTGCAGCTTTTGCTGTCCCTGAAGAATTTGTTCCCATTAAAATCCCCTTGCAGCTTTTGCTGTCCCTGAAGAATTTGTTCAAGCATGGATTCCATCTTACTCTCTGTGGATTTTGGAGAGATGGGTTGGTACGAAGAGTTCCCATAATTGCGAGTGAAATCGTTGCTTTGTAGTGGTTTCTGAGCAATTTTTTTTGCTTCAAAGCCAGATTGGTTTCCCTCAAACTTGTACCCACCTTGCTGAGTGTTGTTGTTGAAGTTTTGGTTGTTGTTGTACCCAAATCACTGACCCTGAAAACCAGAACCACCAACGTAGTTAACATCCTCCACTTCATCTTCATCAATATTATCGTCTCCATCAGCAAAGTGTACAGTCTTTTTCGACTTCCCGATCAGAAAATCTAGCTTGGCTTGAACTTAAGAAAACTGCGAACCATCCATGCTACCAGCTAGCTTCTTACGCTCAAAATCTGCAATATTGGTGCTATTGCTAGACGCCAAGTTCTCAATCAGCACATAAGCATCTTCAGGATACCTAGTGTTGAAGTTTCCATTGCCCGAAGCATCCAAAGTCATCTGATACCTCCAATCAAGTCCTCTGAAGAAGAAACCCATCAGCTGAACATCAGAGTACCCGTGATGTGGACAATCTCTCTGATATGATATGAATCTCGTCCAAGCAGCTTTGAACGCCTCAGTAGGTTCTTGAGAAAACTGGGAGATCTTGTTCCTCAGATCCTCGGATCGTGCATCATCATATAAATTGTTCAGGAAGGCAGTCTTTGTCTCTTCCCAAGTAGTCAGTGATCCAGGAGGTAACTGCTTCAGCCAGTAAGTCGCATCTCCACCAAGAGAGTATGGGAAGAGCTTGCAGAAGAGGTAATAATAGGATATTCCATTGATCTTGATGCTAGTAACCAAATCCTCAAACCTCTCAATATGGTCCATGGGATGTTCATTGGAAAGACCATGAAAAGGGTGTTGACCCACAAGAGTGTAGTATGCAGGTTTCAGCTCAAAGTCATTCCTCTGAAAAGGAGGAGGACAAATCGCTGATCAATTGGCATAAAACTGATTAGGCATGTTGTACTCACCAATAGTTCTACCACGATTAACCACAACGTTCCCAGCGACGTTCCCAGCGACAATCTCCTCGATAACAGGAGCAAGTGGAATGATGTTCCCCTCTCCATCCAGACGTTGCCCTCTCGCATTGAATAACTGAACGTCTTGGTCTCTGTAAGCACCACCATCATCTCGAACCAAAACCACTGGGTTGTTCATCTCTGCTGGTTTCTTTGCTCTTCTGTTTGTGCGTTCCACAAGTGCTAGCTGCTCCAATGACAGTTCAACTAGCTGAGTGCTCTTGTTCCTTCTGGTTTCACGAATAGGCATACACCTGAAAACAAAAGTCAAGAACGTAAGTAACCAAAAACACGATGAGTATCGACCGATACTGGCTAGTATCGATCGATAGCGACGAACTTAGTCGAAATTCTCAAGCTAAAATCTAATGGCGAATTGAGTCCCCGGCAACGGTGCCAAATTTGATATGCTCAAATTAATACCCTATAAGTACTAAAGCAGTTGTTGCAGTATATGTAGGGGTCGAACACAAGGACTCACGGAAACACACAATAGATTATATAGATGAAAATCAAGCTAAACAATTCAGTTGAAACAAAAAGCAATATATGGTAAAAGAGTTGTAAGTTCGATGGCAGAAAGATAGGTTCAGGGATATTTATTAGGAAATCAATGAAAGCAGATAAGCTAACTAATCAGGGTTCAGGTTACGCACGGTTCTTGAACTCAAATCACTAAAGTATAATTAACCAAATGTCGTTGCGAGAATTATCTAAATCTAAACTTCAGAATCCCAAATCTCTTTGCAAATTCCTAAGAATAAATCAGCCTTAATATCGAGTTTGATATGTTCACAAATCAACTAAACCAAATCTCTTTGCGAATAATTAATTTGCTTACCCTAGGTTCTATCAGATTGCTCAATTGCACTGTCGTGCCTAATCGATTAACCTAAGATATAAGTTCTAGGTGATCAATCCAGAATTAGCTTTGAGAACAATCCAAGGCGAAGAACTAATTCAGATTATGAACCCTAAACAACTAATCAACCTAGCATTCAAAGAAATCCCTTATGAGAATCTCCAAACCTAACAAGAGATCTACTCAGACATGGAAATTGAAGCAATAAACATGTTTGAATAAATACACAAATAGAAAATAAGAAAGAGTAACAAGAAGGATCAAAATCTTCTCTCGGACGAACAGAGTTTCAGACTTGTCTTCCTTCAAAAGCTCTCTCACAAAATCAAAGCAAAATAAAGCATAGCATTAAAGTGGCTGTAAAATCCTATTAAATAACCTAAATCACGTTTTGGGGTTTATTGTAAATAATAAAATATGCTGGGCAATTTTGCAATTCTTCAACTCTTGGAAAAGTCGCGATCGTGTCTTGCTGTAATGAGTATCGACTGATACCCGTCAGTATCGATCGATACCGAGGATTCAAATCGGGTACTCAGCTACACGAACTTCTGCTTTGCTCCAAAATGCTCCAGAAAGCTCCAATATCTCCAATTATGCTCCAAAAGTGCTAAAACCTGTAAAAGACTCTAAAACACTATGAAATAGTAGAAATACTCTATAAAACGGACTTATATCATGGCCTAAAAGGGGTAAAAACCTTGATATATCACAACGTTATCTCCAATGGTAATTGTTATCATCATTATCCGATAACACTGACTTATGAAGACAATTATTCAGCATATCTACTATTATTAGCGGTCACAACATTGCATTCAAGTCTGATACATATCCGAAGCGATTACGTTTAGCGGTCACGATATATACATCACAAAAAGGACATTCACAATGTTATTTGGTAACATCATTATTCGATAACACATTATCATACAGCACAGTTATCACCAATGATATTTGTTTGCATCATCATCTGATATCAATGTCCTCCGGAGATATTTGTTCGACATATTTATTATTATTAAAACACAGCCTTGCATTCATGTCTCTTACATATCCGAAGCAAGTATGTTTTCCGGTCACGATAAATAAAACCAAAAAGGACGGTACATAGGTGTTAACCAAAGCTGATTACGTTTAGCGGTCACTATATTTACATCACATAAGGGACATTTGACAATATTATTTGTTAACATCATTACCTGATAACACATTGGCATACAACACAGTTATCACCATTGTTATTTGTTAGCATCATTATTATCCGATAACACTCACTTACGGAGATATTGCGTCTAGATATTTATTACTATTAAACACGGCTTTGCATTCATGTCTGATACATATTCGATGCAATTATGTTACGGTCCCGAAAAATACATCGTAAAAGAACGTTACATAGGTGTTAACCAAAGCCGATTACGTGTAGCGTTCACGCTATATACATCATAAAGGACGCTACTTAGGTGGTAACGAAATCCAAATACGTGTAGCGGTCATGCTATATACAACAAAAATGACGCTACTTATACGTTAACCAAAGCCGAATATGTATAGCCATCACGATATATACATAAAAAAAATGACGCTACTTATCTTATAACCATCCTTTCACCATTTGGTGTCGCAATCCATGGCCCCTGTGGAAAAAAATG
Organism: Eutrema japonicum; assembly: GCA_030161315.1. Classification (NCBI taxonomy): domain Eukaryota; kingdom Viridiplantae; phylum Streptophyta; class Magnoliopsida; order Brassicales; family Brassicaceae; genus Eutrema; species Eutrema japonicum. Next base: position 20,137,152 of record BSQW01000007.1, read on the forward strand.
CATTACTTACCACCATTTCACCCAGCATAACTGTAATTATCATAACAACCATGTTTATATTGAATTACCGAGAGTGGGACCTTGCAAGTGGAGCGGTTATGACCGCGCCCTCGGCAACGTGTGCATTTTCTCCGAGACACACGCTATAAACCGAGTTAACAAATATTTAGATAATCCAATTGACTATTACCAATAATAAAGTGGATAACAAATATTTACTAACCTTAAAGTCCCCTCGGGAAAGGAACCGCTGTTTCCGCGGCCTCCCAGGTGGCCGTCGCACTGCAGGAGGTGCCAATTTCCCACCTCCCACATCGGCCAGAGAAGGGGCTAAAAAATCCATATTCGGCACTGGCATTATTACCCCCGCGTATGCCATTTTACGATACTCGGTTGTGTAGTTAATACCCACAAAACTATTCACTCGAATCCCTTCTCTGATAGCTACTGTGATGGCATGACAACAAGAAATCTGGAGTAGTTGAAACTCTCGACAAGTGCATGATTCCTCCGAAAGATGTACTGCATAAGCTACATCTAACGCATCGCGAACCTCGTACATGCCGTCCTCTATAATGTTAAACGTGTTAGCGACCAACTAAAAAATCAGCAAAAAACAGTGTTAGCACTACCGATGTAGAGATTGTCTGATAATGATGTTAGATGTAGAGATTTACCAATCTTCATTACGAAATATCCCGAGGACTTCTAGAAACTTTCAATCAGTATCTCTTGTACTTTAGGAGTTACAACGTCCGTATCGGTTGCAGCACATTCCCTACGTATTGCAAACAACTAACCAACGTAGTACGTATGGTCTCCAGGATTGAGATTGTTGGGTAATCGCGGCACATCGTCATGACTTTGTTCAACGACTCTGAAATATTACTTGTCATTATGTTGTAACGCTCCCCTACAAAATGAGATATTGTCCAATGCTCGAATCCAATCCCTTGTAGATAGTCGGCGAAATGTTCGTCAATTGATTTTATTTCCGCAAACACCCTATCGAACTCACTCAACCGAAAAGCGCGATCTGCTAGCGAAACAAGAAAGCTTAGATGGGCTGACTTAAATATGGTGATGATTTTCCTCTGTAGATGGACAACGCACACCCCGTGAGACGACAGTGGATACACCTGCATGTTTCCAAGTTATATCCTGTTAGCGTTGTTAACAATCGTTTGACTATCATTAGATATTTCCGTTAACTACTAAAACAATAGTTAACGACTACCCAACTATATAGTTTAAACCCGAATTGACCTTTACAAGTGGCCACTTACCTTGCGAATACTTGCGTATATCGAAGCGTGGCGGTCAGAGACGAAAACTAAATCGGGCGCATCTTGTACAATTGCAGTTAGCTTGCGTAAAAACCACTCCCAGGAATCATCATTCTCGCTGTTGACTATCGCAAACCCCAATGGAAAAACTTGAAAATTACCGTCATGCGCACTTGCAGCGATTACTCAACCACCGTAACGGGCACTTAAATGTGTTCCATCGATAACGATAACTTTTCTCATGTACTGATAGCCACGTGCGCAAGCATCCAGCGAGAATAACAAGTATTTGAAACGTTTGACCCCGGTAGGACTGATTTATGTCTCGAGGCCAACCACCGAGTTCGGGTTAGCTAAGAGTAGTTTGTTAAAGTACGGTTGGATCAGCGCAAAATTCCCAAAGGCGGATCCCATTGCGTTGTCCATTGTGATTTATCGTTCCCTTCAAGCCTTCCAATAGCTAACATGTAGATTGTATTCTTCTCGTAGCAATCGCCGTAAATCACATGCCCTCGGACGACTCCCGCTCAGTCCATACCGTGAACGCATCATATCTCCTATCACTATCGTGGATGCTACACGGTGAAAATCTCCACGGACGTCCACACTGCAAGTGTGTTGCTTTGTAACACTCTTTACTTCGTAACGTTCAGTATTCTCTATTTTTACTGAGAAAACCCTCCACGGGCAGTTGGATCCAACACAGACGACGATAACATTTCCTGAGGCTTACCGCACATTTTTGAAGTGAAACTTCCGGTTAATCGTATGTATTGCTAGCTTCATCTTGCACTCCGCCTCTGTCTTAAATATGCGGCCGACAAAGATATCGTCCCCCTCGTAATCCACATCCTGGATTGCACGTGCTAGCTCATCTAGTATCGAAAGATTTGTTAATATTGTTAGCGCATTTGTTATCCGAATGTTTTGCTTCTTAATAATTAACATTTTATTGTATCGTCTTTGTTAACAAAGTTACCTTCTCATACGGGGTCATCGAAGTAAGGTGGCGCATCTCTGTCATGTAAGGTTGGATCCACCCTAGTGTCTGAAGCATGTACTGCTGGATAACCCCTGAGGATTAGATTCCGCGGTGCATGGAGAGATGGATAATTAACCCCCGCATAATTAACCGGATAGGTAACAGCAACCTCCAAACGTAAACATGATCCCCTTTCAGGAATTAGAACACCTGAATCGGTCATCACAGCCTTTCCCTTGTCCAAAGGACCAACCTATGGTGTAGATGCCAAAGTTTTGGTTTGGATATGTATCGCGGCCGTACCTCGATCGTCTGGTAGTGGATTTGCGTACATCTGTCTCACCATATCCTCACCTGTTTAAAATGTAGGTCCGATTTATATTTTAACCTGTGAAGGAAATCAAAATATGTTGTTGTACTCCAGTGTTTTTGTACCTATCAGAGATATCCGCATTTCTGACTCGTCCCGGGTATCTGACATCACTTCCTGCGAGAAATTGTAGCTACTAGAAGACAGTGGGATGGAAGTTGACGACGAGGACGAGCTAACAGACATTACAGTCGGCTGAGTTGGCAGAATTTCTACATCATTTTCAGCTTCCACGTAAGCCCATGCAAGTGTTAGTTGTAATCTCTCTTCTCCAGTTACCGATGGACGCGGATTACGCCCAGATCCTAGATCGACCTCCATACCCCATAAAAATACCCGTGTTTTTGCTTGTCGATGCCCCATCTAGTCCTACCATCGAGATGTTAACCGAGTTAGAGTTTAACTGAGTTCAATGTACAATCGATAACTCATTCGTCTGATGGGTAACATCGTTATCGGGGAAGTCAAAAACACTGCGGTAAGTGTTACCGATATGTCCAGGTAATATGTCATTAACCTCAACTCGCAGAAACACTTCGTCTAGATCCGCCTTGATTGCTAAGAACAATGCCGTATCCTCGTCGTCCAAAATATCGATCGGCTGGGTTTTCGACCAATTTGGCCCCAACATCCAATGAGGCCAACGACATGTTATTTCCATTCCTTGATGGGCCCTCAACCTTAGCTTTTTACGGATGGATTCTGTCATTTCCTGGAATGAGACTCTCTCTTTCAAAACAACGGAAGACATAAACCCCTCTAAGCCTGCATCATGCTCCCACCTACCGTCATCTTTTTTCCTCCACTCGCCTCGAATAATACGCACAGTTACAGACGTCTCTGCACTACCTGCAACAGAAATAACATTACTTAACAGCATCCCAAGATCATTGGTAACAACTAAATATACACAGATAACTTTGTTTATGATTGCACATCACTTGATATGTCTGAGTATTTTATGATTGGGTACTTTATTACCTTAATTGTCCTCTTCTACAACAGAATATGGTTACTAACCAACTCCCACAGATGTCGGATAGCAGTTATTACAGCCGAAGAACAAAGATTTCCTGTTTTAAATTCGCAGAGCTATTTTTTTTTTTTTGCAGACCAAACTCTTACTCTCTTAAATACATGGTTGAAATGTCTCTTTATTGATAACTTAGGTTACCGATGTTTCTCTGCAATTATCCACCACACATTGTTTTGGATTTACAAAATCTAATTGCAGGCGGCGAACGATATCTCTTATATTTTATATAAATCAAATCTTCACTTTTCTATAACATTTAATGCTTTTGTTGGGGAGAGTAACAAAATATCGCAAGTGTTAAAGCGGAATGACGTCATGCGAGTAAGAATATAAACGTCTCAAATTGTGGATGTGGCTAACCTCATCTAATTTCCAACTATCTCATGAAAAAAACTTAAATAAGTAGTCAACTTATGGTTTTTAACCAAATCACCCTTATATAAACGAAGGCTCCGTTTTATCTTTTGTCTCTTTTATCTTAGGCACGACATCCATCCCAAACATTGTGTGAACTGTGATCTAGTAATTAATTTTATTCGAATGTTCTCAGGATGACGTCTTTTATGGCTAATCGGGTCCTCCAAAGAATAATTACCTAAGATAACATAAAACCAAATACAATGAACTGAGACAACTTCTAAATGATATAATAAGTTTAGTTATGACTTTTTAATATAACTTTATCCTTGATCACTTAAAGTGAAATTACCATCGTTAATTAAATGATGTTATATAATATGCATTAATCATAACCCCTATAAAGGTACTTAAACTATGTGCTGAAAACAAAAGCATCAATTAGTTGATTGAATAATGACATAGATAATATTAATTATACTAAAGCAATAATTCATATTTGAATATGCAATTGTCTTTCACTTAGTTGTCCATATACGATACCTCACAAGTCACACAAGTCACAAGTCACAAGTCACAAGTCACAAATCACAATTCTTATTGTATCTATATTATATTATTCCCTCCGTTTTTTTTATAAATATTTTTAGAAATTTTGTTTTGTTTCACAATATAAATTGTTTTTATATTTTGATGCAACTTTTACTTTTATCGAATACTGTGTGACCAATAATATTCTACGGTTTTTTTTATGATTGGCTATATTATTTTTAATTTATATATTAAATGATATTTTTAGTAAAAGATGAGTTTCTTAATTTATATATTAAATGATATTTTTAGCCAAAACTACTTATAAAAAGAAACGGAGGGAGTAAATGCTATCAATTCGATGCAACCAATCTATTTAATTTATTGATTAAAAATTAAAAAAAAAAATTCACTAGTTCTGATTTGCTTCTTTTTTTTTTGACAACATGTTAATTTATAAAAAACAATTTCTGTTATAAAAACTCGGCAAAGCTATATAGTTTCAAAAGGCTAAAAAAACAAAAAAAAGTCAAATCAAAACAAGGTAAAGAACATAGGAAAAATCGCATTTTAAACATTTATGAATGAAAAATATAGCATTTTAAACCTTGAAAAATTTACACTAACACTTTAAATCTTTCTTTCTTGTCTCAAAATCTGAGTGACTTGTTTTGCCGATGAACAATAATAGTTTATCTTCAAATCAAATTTTTGTCCATCCAAAATTAATAGTTCATCTTCAAATCAAAATTTATGTCCATTTTTCACCGCTTCAACCAATACGATTTTGAGTTATAGCTAAAATAAATTTTGTTGATTTTGTTTTTTTGGACAAAAGATTTCTAATTTATTGCTCGTGGCAAGGACCGTCTCCATCAAATATTGAGTTACATCAAATGATGGAACTTACGAAAAATATAAAGTATATATCAAACTTGCTATCTCTAATTATATATTTTTCGCCCACAATCCCACTCAAGTATCTAACTCTAACTGACCTACATGCATACCCTCATCTACTTATGGTTCTTTTAGTTAACAATATATATAATAACAAATAAAAGTCTATTTAAATCAGCTTCCTCATCATCTTCCTCTTCTCATACCGCTCACTTTCTCCAAGTAGTTTGTACCACCAACAGTAGTACTTACATACATATTATATATATGGTAATAATCCTGTGCGGAGAGGTGCACCAGCATCTGATGAAGCTGCCAGCATGATCTAAACTTCTCCCTCTCTCTCTATAGATTTGATCAGGGAAGATCAGATCATGTGGCAGTTTCACCCGTTGATGGTCGCATCAATAAAACCCTAACCTTCATCCCTAGCTATATGTATAAAACCTAGACCCTACTTATTTAACTTTAATTGATCACATCTCCAATCGAAAGTGTCGCCATATCAAGAAAGTGGATCTTGAATCAAGAAAAGCCTCTCAATATTTCTACATATATAGTCCCTTCACTTGTGTAAGTCAAAATTATCGAATTTATGAATTTATGTATATATATATATATATGTGTGTGTGTGTGTATAAGATTACTATTTGCCATCAGGATCCAATCAGAGAACATTTTGTTTCATTAATGCTCATTTAATTAAGGTTCAGACTGAAAATAAGATCCGGCCATTTGCTGATGATTAATGGAGAATTATCAATTTATTTTTGTAAAATTATCTGGTTAAAAACAAAAGTTTAAGAGTATATTGATCTTGTGGCTAGATTACGAATTCGGATATATCTATAGATAGGAATCAACATTCACAATTGAAAATGATTGTGGTGTACTCGAACATATTTACATATCAATTAGTTTGGAGTTTTTGAGACAAAAAAAAAAACTAAGTTTAAATCTACATATAATAGTCGTATATAGACAGGCGTACTTGTGTGTATGTATATGTTTATACATGTCTGTAAGTTGTAACTATGTATAATTACGTTTTTTTCTTTTTCTTAGACATCCATTAGGGTTTTGTTTTTCTTTCTAAAACCGACATAAGTGTAATTGTATGTCTATTTTGTGGGTCTCGATGCTTCAAATTAAGCTTTTTTATTTTGTGGGTTTCAAGATAGTTATTGCAGAAGATCCAAACCCCAAACCCCGACATAACTGTCTCTGCTTTTGTCTAATTCACATTTTCAGAATTCGAAACGATCCAATTTCTTTTGATTTTTTCTCGAATGTGACTCAAAATTCCTACTTTTGTGTTGGATAAGATTGAACCTCGGATTTTAAACTTAATTAACACAATTATCTCTTCTGTGTTGTATTTAGATTAGTTCCAACTCGGTCTTACGGTGTTACCTTATATTTATAAACTAGGGGGAAATAATATAATCATTTAAAATAAAATTGACCTAATTAAAATATCAATTAATCATGGTGATCATTAATCTTCAACCCTTTAACGATATAAATTTATGACATCACCAAATTTAGGATACTCGTGGAATTGCATGGATCATTGATCTAAAAAATATTCACAATTTCTTGTCTTTATAGCTAAAATACCTAATTCATGCCCATGGTAGAAAACGCTCGTCCTAATTAGTCGAATATCAGAATTCGAGTTTTTCTATTGCAATTTCAATTATGATTCGTCACTGTAAATTGCAAGAAATCCTGACTTTTCCACATTCTCTGAAGATTAGCACGAATTTCAGTCTAGAATTCTTTCGATTATCCAAAAAAGAATATTTATATATAGCCAAATGTTTACAAGAAATTTACAATTTCGTATTCAATAAATTCAGATCCAATCCCAAAAATTGAAAGACTAGTATTTTAGTGATGATGTTGTTTGCTATGTGTGCATTCCAAAAAATTGGTTTTTGGCAACTATCTCAGACGTAAAATTGTTATCGGTTACACCATTCCAATATATATTCTTTGTTGAACGTAATTTTCAATCAAGTTAAATAAATAACAAAAAAATATCGGAATCTCGTTTTATTAAATATTTCGGCGAAGTATAAAGAATATTATATTGTTGGAGATCGACGAGTTAATCGAAAAACAGAAGAAAAAAAACTATGAAACTTAAGCCGGAAAAGTCGGAGCTAATAATCTCTTAGGTCTCGTTGCGAATTATGGGATCCCCTCGAATGTGGAGGTCTCTCCTATTTATAAAATCTTATGTCGGCTAAAACTTGGTAATGTTATTTTCTTTCGCGAGTTTGGATCGGGAAGATTTATTTATTTCTCGGAAAAATATGGAAATTTTCTGATTATTTCGGAGGTCGACGCCGACTTAGTGGAGTCGGGCTTAATGGACCTTGAAACCAATAATCGAGCTGATATGGGCTATATATCGTTGTCGATTTATAAACTGTCGTCGACCGGGATCAATTAGACCAATCTCGATTTAAACCGGATTAAACCGAAAGTGCGGAGCTTACCACAAACATTCTTAAAAAATGGTTCGAATTTTTTAATTGTCAATATTTGTTTTGATTTCCAACACAGTAAACAAATAATTTTGAAGATTAACACGTCTCTATCTAACCAAGTTCGAACTTTATCATTGGAGGAATGTCTGAAACCTTTAATCAAAAATAGTTTACAGACTGGTTTTGAGTCGAAAACCAATTACAAAAAAAAATACAAACATATCAGTCGTTCATTAATGTTTTTGTTTTTAAATTTGCAAATAGAGTTGTAACAAAATTTTAAAAATAGAATTGCCGTCAATCATATATGGTCCCGTTCACTTATATTTTCGGATTCGTATTCAACATCCAAATATTATCTTTTCTAAACCTATTTTTTATATTGGAAATCCAAGATATTACATAGTTCTTAGCCATTATTCTTGCAGTTTTGGCTACGTCATCTGTTTTAATTGTCATAGAGCCATAACGGACATTCGAGGTGATCATTCTTCGAATATCTTCAACATATAATGCTATGGATTGTTGACCTCGATCTTGTGCATCTTGGCCTTCATAGCTATCGAGAAGACTCTAGAATATCTCTGAGTCCCCACAAAATATGACATTGTCATACATAGCTCATTCTTTTTATTTGCAGTACAGCTTGCCGAAGTGCAAATGCTTTCTGTCTCTAGAGGGCTCTCGCAATCGGATCAATAGAGGTAGATCCTTTCATCATTCTTCCACCATCCGGGCCAATGAGTATCAATCCAATACCCACTTTATGAGTTTCAGAGATCCATCTACAAAACAACATATCGTTTTAGCTTTGTTCAAAACTTCGTCCACAGTAGATGGTTTGCGGCATTTCGGTCCCTGCATTCTATTTTTCAGGGTAGTATTGAGCATAACTAAACAATGTTTGAGAGACCAATAAAAACAAATTAATTTTAAAAACTAAACAATGTTTGCCGTTTTTGTTACACTCCTCACTGTTTTCCTCTTTGCATCATTTGATTTCTTCAGCGAATATGACATTGAAGATGTGTTGCACTGCACAATAGATATCATAGAGAAGCTAAAATCAGACTCAGACCTTTAATAATAAAAGAAAAATTATCATTTACGAAAATTTTTATAACGCAATCATAAACAATCGAAGAAGAATGATATTACCTTCACTATTTGGGATATTTGGCTGATCAACCACGAGGTATTGTAGCGCGTTTAGATCGCCATGACTATACAAACAGTAAACAAAGAACATTAAGACCAATTTTGAAACAATATTATAAAACATGCCAAAGTTTTGAACAAAGAAATATCCTCAGTACCTTGGTTTCAGGATAAGACATGAAAGTGCCGAAAAAATTGAAGATTTAAGATGGTATCTGCAGGAATTTTTAAAGCACAAAAAAGAAAAGAAAAATCAGAGAATGGTGATTTATTAACTCAATAACTAAGCAGATTCTGTTTGCTTACTCTGACTGATGCATGTCATAAAGAAGAGAAAGTCCCTCCAAGCAATCTGCAACGCAAGGTTTTACTCCAATTCGTTCCTCTGCTCGCCTCTTGCTTGGCTCCATTTTTAGTGATTGTGAACCGTCTCGATGTAGCTTCTCAAATGTCAAAACACATCCCCGGAATTCCTCCCTTCCATCATCACCACCCATGAAGTCAAGAACTCGTACAAATTACTAGAAGAATTCTAAACTCTCATGTCAGCAACATTCTAACAGATTACTTACAAAATGTTTCTCATAGAAAGCAGAAGAGTCTTCAGTTGATCCATCTCTTTCTGCACAACCGCGTCTTCAATCCCCTTAATGCATCTCAAAGCTCCATAGCTCCCAGGATTTTGGATTACCTACTCTCAAACCAAAAAAAATCACACATACGGATTTTGAATATCTCGGACAACAAACACCATAATTCCAGCTACCTGTAATCTCTGGATGATAGAAGAAGCGTTACTGAAACGGGAAACCCATCGAACTTGAAGCGCCTCCCACTTTTCCATCTCCTCTTTCGCTTTTCTCAGCTTCTGCTGCCATTTCCTAATTACTGCCTCCATTCAGAACACTTAACAAATTTCGCAATTGTAACCTTCCGGCAGCAACCTAGAAAGAGACGAGTATGCTTTTGAGTTTAAGCCACCCACCAAAAGGGGTTAATAAAGGTACTGAATATAACTTTCAAGTGTTCTCTATTACAATTTATTACACTAAAGTTGGAGAAGATGTGATCCTGAAAGCGAATTTTTCACATATACAAAGACCAGGATCTTTTTCAGTTTCCCTGTGAGCATACAACATAATATAATGATCAAAAGTGCCACCCATTTCTTCGCCAGAATCTGCGAGCATTATCTTTAAGACGAGCCTCTTTGATCTTCAGAAAAAGCTTATAAGCCATTTCTGTTTTTTTTGAAGCCATGAGTTTATTGCTAAGCCTACTATAAACAAGGCGGTTTGGGCAAAACCCTTTGCGCATTGCTTCTTCCATCACAAGCACAGCATTATCTAGATGCCCAATGTTACAGAGCCCATCCACGATATACTCGTAGACTTCCATGTCAGAAGGATATCCACACTCTTGCATTTCGTCCCACACGTTCAACAGTATCCCACATTTTCCAAATCTTGATAGCCGCTTAAGCAACAGCTTATACACGCTTTGCGATATCCTACACCCGGCTTTTCTCGCTTTTTGATAGATAACCATTGCAGCGTGTGGTGGGCCGTAGCAGCAAAGCGGCTTGAGGAAAGAGGTAACGAGCCCTGTGGTGGGAACAATCCCTCTTGACAGCATCTCTTCGTATATCTCAAGCGCATCTGCAATCTTACGGCCTTTAATTAGCCCAGAAACAAGCTTGGAATAGGTCTCCAAGTTGGGTTCACATTCCTCATCCAGCATTCTTCGGTAGTACCTCACAGATTCATCAAAATCTCGAGCAACCACGAAATTACAGATCATAGCGTTGTAAACATTAGCGTCGGGAACACTACCCTTGTGTTTAATGTTATCAAAGATCTCAACAGAATCATTGATACGTCCAGCTCTTCCCAACCCTTCGATAAGGTGGCTGAAAGACAAACAGTTGGGACCGAATCCACCCTCAACCATCTCCTTCAAAACCTTTTCCATTTCTTTAATCTCACCGAGCTTCGACCACCCACTAATCATAATGTTATAAGTACAACCGTCAAAAGGTATCTTACCTTTCTTTGCATTAAACACCGAGTTTGCAGCAGCAACGTGTGAACGCTCGCAGAGACACCGCAACAGCGCATTGAAAGACTCAGTACTACATTTCACCCCAAAATCTTCGCTTTCCTCAAACAACTGTATCGCTCTACGCACATAATGAGCCCTTGCAAAGCTATCCATGGCGATAATTAAGCACTGCAGATCAGGGTTAACCCCTTCACATGCCATTTCCCGTAAAACATCCGTCATGCAAGAGAAAAACTTTTTCCTCCCTAGCGCTCTTAGAATCACATAGTAGCTATCAACATCTTTAGACACACCCGGCTCGCGAATCGCCCAGCCGAAGAACGTAACCATTGCTTCACCGCTTAAACTCCCTCGATCGACAACATTTGCCACAGTGTCAATACTCAAATCGATACCGAGACTAGCCAAAGCCTTTTGTATAGCAGATTTCCCCTTTAACTTCTGAAGAAACACACCTCTAAGTTTTTCCTCCGGCAACAAAAACGAATCAACGGCTACTTGATTCCTTGAACTATTGTCTTCCTTGGCCACTGAGGGTTTAGATGAAATCGGAAGCAGTGAAGATAATTCAGCTAGAACATAACTCTCATCCACAACACCATGATTCGATGATGATTCGTACTGTTCTAAATAAGCTGAGGGAAGATCCTTTGAGGCTGTGCAAACTTTGCGATTGCATAGAGAACGCGAAATTAGGGTTCCAAGATCACCGCGATGAATGCGACGAAACGATTCCGTAACTAGGTTCCATCTCCTATACATAATCATTCGATTTCAGATCTAACAGTTTGCGATTAGAGCGGATTTTATCAATCTCTTAACTAAATCTCTCCTAAGAAGAAAATCACTGGAGGGTTAAAGAGATGTAATAAGGGATTAGAGAGAACTTACGAGGAATATCGAAGAAGCTTGCTTGAGAAATTCAATGGAGAAGAAGAAGAAGAAGAAGAAGAAAGGAGAGTGAGATTCATGTAAGGCAATAAGAAGGAGAAATCCGGTTGAGTTAGGGTTTAATGCCTTAACAGTTAGAACTTCGGTTTACGCTAAAAGTGATTGTCTGGGCAAATTACTTGATCGGTTTACGCTAAAAGTGATTGTCTGGGCTAATTACTTGAAACCGAACCGAATTTGGAGGAACTAAACTGAATCGGATAATCATAGATATCTGAACTGAGTGGTTTTTCTTTCAATAAACTTTGGGTTCCAAACCAAACCAAAACCGAACCGATATTCGAAAGATACTCGAAATATCCAAAATACAATTATATATGCAAAAATATGTTGTAAATTTAGAGTTGAAATAACCCCAAAATTAGGGTGGGCGAAATTCCTGAACCGAACCAAAATTCCCAAACCGAAATTTTCGAACCAAAAACCGAACCCGAATTATAAAATAATCCGAATGGAATAGAAAAGATCTATACCGAATTATCCGATCTCGAACCGAACCAAACCCGAATGGAATTAACAGAATTAACCAAAATTCAAAAAATAATTAATACTTTTAATTAAATATATATTGAAAATATCCTAAAATCTAAAATATTATATAAAATTAATTAGTTATTTATATTTTTGTTATAATAATTTTGTTCGAACCCGAACCGAAACAAAATCCAAACCGAACTGAATTATTAAAAACCGAACCGAACCAAACCGATATAGAACTTAATCTCGAAGGTGACCTATTTTCTAAAACCTAAAAACCCCAAAAACCTGAAAAACCCAAATCGAACCAAACCGAACCAAATCGAATAACCGAATGACCACCCCTACTCAGAATTACAATTATAAACCGAAGATTCTAGTTTTTTCTTCGAGTATTTCAGATAAAAAATAGTGGATAGTTCAATTAGTTTGAATAGTTTTGGTAAAAATATATGATCAAAACCAGATCCAAACCGAATTTTGATATATTTTGATCCAAGACGGTTCATCAATTTTTATCCGAACCGATCCAAACCAATTTTTTTTTGGATCCAATATAATTCCTAAACCCCATACCCGAACTATCTGGAACCAAAAAAAAACTGAATCGAACCAAATACTAATACCCAAACGTAGTATAAGATATCTGGTTTAGTATTTTCTGTTTGCTATTTAATGTTGTTTTAACTTCGATTTAGCTCAACTTTTGTGGCATCAGATAATAATTTCCTATATAATTATGAGAGATTTGCATATTTTAGCACTTTTAAAAGATTAATTAGTTTTTGGAAAATATTTAGATTTTTAATATTTTTACTGTTTATGATATTTTAGTCAATGTACAATACGACATGTACGTTCGGTTTGGTACCTAGGAAAACATAGGAAAGTGTAAAATCGTTTTTTACCTGCTAAAAGACCAAAAAAATAAAGGAGGGTTATTGGTTCTTGCATTTTAATGGATTTGGAAATCCAAACCAAATCAATTGTTATTGGTTCTATAATTTTGAAATTCATATTCAAATCTTGTGTTATTGGTTATATGATTTTAAAATTCATGTTAAAATCAAGTGTTATTCAATAGTAAGGATTTTCATAAGGATTTGATTTTAAATTAGATTTGAATGGATTTACATGTGTTTTTAAGAGTAAAATACAAATTAGTAAATATCGAGTAAAACTTTTTTATTTGGTTGGATTTGGATTTACAAGTGTTTTTTTTTCAAGATGAAACTACTATATAGAATTAAAAATAGAAAAACACCTATCAATTTTTGAATGATTAGATCATCAACATTGTTAAGAAGATTAGTTCTCTGTCTTTTTCTTAAAATGAGTTTTTCCAAAATATTATTTGAACCGCTGCAAAAAAAAAAAAGGATGATTGTGTTTCATAATTTTCCTCGATATTCATGGAAAACTCTTCACCATAATGTGAGGGAAACTCAAAATAAGTGCTTGTTTGTTTTTTGCAAATATGTCTATATTTAGTGGGCCTCTAAAATATGGGTCACTGAAACTAAGTCCATTAAGAGTATCATTAACATTAATTATATATTATTTAGTTTTCATTTTTAATTGTCTTTTTTGAATCCATTATCTAAAAATATATAAAATTCGTAGCGGTGCAATTCAAGAGTAAAAACAGTGCTAACAATGAAGAGAGAAGACGAAAAGAAACCCCCCACACCGTTGTAAACAGAGAGGTTTCAAGAGTTAAACCAAAAAGTCGCAACCTTTCAAAAATATATAAAGAGAGAACAAATCAACACTCTGCTTTCTACCGCCGAACACACTAATCTTCTCTCTGTTTCTTCCAAAAATCACCAATAAAATGGATTCAAGAAGAAACCGAGACAGATTATCCAGTTTACCGGATCTCGTTCTGGTTCTGATTGTCTCTAACTTGCCCTTCAAGTTAGCTGTGACTACTAGTGTTCTAGCGAAGCGCTGGAAGAATCTACATCGTGAAACGACTAACGTCGCTTTCGTAGAATCGGACTTCGTGAAACGCTCTGTCTCCAACGACCAAGAAACCAGGAGGGATGCTAGGGTTTCGTTCGTTCGCTTTATGGTTAATTGGGTCTCCAGATTTTCCGGTGAAGGCATCGAGAATTTCCACATATGTCTCTTTAAAACGGTGGGCTTCGAAGCAGAGATCACGTCACTGATCGAATTCGCCGTCTCCAAAGAAGTCAAGAACCTAGTTCTTGATTTCACTGACCCTTATTTGTCCACCATTAATCAAGCAGCAGCAGCAGCGGGAGCGAGTGTGTTTCAATTGCCGGAATGCGTTTACAATCTATCGAACCTCGAGTCATTGAAGCTATTCGCTTGCGGGTTTGATCCTTCAAGGCTTGCGCAGCCTGGTTCGTTGAAAATCCTCTGTTTCGGTTGGTTACAACTCGGAAAGATCATGGCTTTGTTGTCAAGGTCTCCTCTTCTCGAGAGTCTAACCATCAAAAACTGCTGGAACATTGGCCTCCAAGTGATAACTCAATATAACAACCGGTTAAGGGAGTTGATATTCGAGAATTGCGGTTTCGCTACGAAGTACTCTGTTCTCAACCTGCCCAATATTCAGATCTTCAAGTACTCTGGCAAAGTTCATTACTTTTATTTCAAGAAAGTGAATAAGACAATGGAAGAAGCATTCTTGGATTTCGGTGCAGAGACAGAACACGATGAAGGGACCGGATCAATTCTCTGCGGTCTCCTTTGCGGTCTTTTATCGGCTAGGAAGCTAACGGTATGTCCTTTCCTCATCAAGATGATCAAAGATAGTGAAGATCCGGATCGGTTACGAGCACCGATGGAAACAAGACATTTGGTAATCAAGACGAATCTGTTACCGGATGAGTTCATTGGGATTAAACTCATGATCAATAGCTGTTCTGTTTTGGAAACTCTGACTTTCCAAATGCTTCGTCCAGTTATACCTGAACCAACGACCAATCCTGGATTCTATCCGGGAACGTATTGGTCGTATGTACTCAGCCATGAGTGTCTGAAGAAGACACTAAAGGTTGTTGAAGTGAAGGATTTCACTGGCGGCACGTACGAGTTACATATTCTAAGGTTTTTGATCCGGTGGGGTCTTGTATTGGAGCAGGTGGACCTGTTTTTGCCGTGGAGATTGCCTTTGGTTTACCAGAACATGGCTCGTGCCACAGTGAGGAGGCTTAGGGACACGTCTGAGGCATCTTCGGATCGTGCATATATTCGTGTACTCGACCCAGCAAGACCTAATTATTGAGTGTGTTTTCTACTTATCTTTCGAATTAGAATAAAATGTGGTTACGGTGGTTGTAATCCATACATTTGCAAAACCTTTGTTTGATTTTGAATTTAATGGATTCCTTTTTTTTTTTTTTCAGTGTCAATGACGTGTATATATATATATATGTAAAATTAATAATAAGAAGTAACGTAACCTTAACAAATTAAGGTTTTGACCAAAGATGGAGCAAACAAAAGCAAATTCTTCCTTTCCTATCGATCTAACCTCAGAGATATACTCTTACATTGATACAAAGTAATCGATATATTCCCAAATCAGTAACCAAATTCGAATGCAATGTTCACGAGAATAAGGAATCCGATTGTTCATCTTACAAGGATCATGAAGAAGAAAATCCTTCGTAGAGGAAGAACAGTGATGAGTACAAAGAAAATCTAGAGGAAGAAGATAACCAAATTCTAACAACTTTTCTTCGATGATTCTAATTCTCTTCTCTGCTTCCTTTTTAAGCATCATCTCAAGCTGATGACTCTAAAACGATCTCAGTCATTGAGTACATCTTCTAATCTTAGCTCTCCACGTGTCCTTATTTCTTATTTACTAATTCCTATATCATACATCTCCCTGAAAAATCAGTTGCGTGTCGAAGCTTTGGTCATCTATCACCACCGATCCATATTTCATCAAATTGTTCGAAACTCGGTCCCCACGGCCGAGTCTTCTACTCTAATCCCCAGTCTCTACAGAATCTGTCCATGGCTTGATCTGCTTTGAAGAAGTAGGAGAATTAATCAGGACATATGATAGTTTGGAACGCTAGCAAGAAACAGTTTTTGACCTTACCCAAAGCTAGAAAGAGCTGGAATGATATAACATTCATTTTAGGATAGTACTTTGATGGTAAACACAAAGTAGTTTGCATTCCCTAAGGTAGAGATTGTGACGTGTGCGAAGTTTTAACACTCGGGTCCGTTCAAGTATCATGGCGAAAGGTCAGAACTACCTATAAGCATTATACTGACACGCTTGCTTCTGGAATATGCATCAAGGGGGTTATATATTATCTAGCCTATACTGATGATCATACGTGGTATTCATTTTTAATGAGTTTTGATGTCAGATCTGAAAAATTCGACATGAGAGTACTACCATCCGATATTCATTATGATACACTGATAAACTATGGGTGGAGGTAAGCATGTATTGATCACAATAATGGTAGAAGATTGTGGATTTTGGAGGATGTAGAGAAAGACAAGTGGTCGAGTCAAGACTTTCTTGTACCTTTCTATCACCATGAGTCTAAAGGGTATCACTCATGCTGGTGAGTTTATTTATGTAACAAAACACATTTCATAAATCGTTTTATATTTTGTTTTTTGATCCGGTGAGAAATAGTTGTAGAAGATTCGAATTTAATAGACTCGCAGGCGATGAATCTGGCCTCGATAATGGAGCTCAAAACCGACTGCATCTCTGTGCTTTCCCGAATCACATTGAGAGTCAAATGTCTTTGTAACAATCTGGCCTCGATAATAGAGCTCAAAACCTACTTTGGTGTCCACAAAGAAATGGGAAGATTGAGGCGAGCATGTACAAATTGGGTCGTGAGTTTCCAAAAAGTTGGTGTATCCTTGTTCAACCCAAATTTTGATAATTTTAGAGTTTTAGAGTGAAAGACAGATGATCGATGTTGAATCAATTCTAAAATACATCATCCTTATCTCTGTTCTAAAAACACAAAGAATTTGAAAAGGCAACAGAAACGTGTCTAAGAAGTAAGCATAACTGCTAACGTATTTTGTAAAAGAAAGCACTTAAGTTTTATTTGCTAAGCTATATTGATTTACTCCAGCTGACAGATTTGTGAGGTTATTTTCATCGTTGAGCTGCCTGAGTAAATAGTTGAGAATTGATAAATAACGTGCTTTCTAAGCAAACAGTGGAAGTGGACAAATATATAAACCGTAACATCTCGATTTCTGGTATATGCAGAGAGGTTTATAAAAATTGATTTGACTACCTATATCGTCAAAGTGCACTTATCTTTTCGGTCACTTGTCTAGAGAAAACTTCAGAGTTAAGCGTGTTTGAACTGGAGAAATTTAAGGATGGGTGACCTACCGGGAAGTGATTCGCGGTACTGTGCGAGTGAGGACAAAGCATGGAGAAAAGATCATGTGGTGATTGTAGGATCAGTAAACAAGTATTACGAGCCTCCCGAACTGGCACACCTGCCGTCGGACGAAGATGGGGCCCATGGGCCGAGAGAGGACGTGGGGCCCACAAGTAGGAGTGGTCGGGGCGTTATATAAACAGTGCACAAACAATTAGGCTACGTACAACATAAGTATCACTGGGTGTACTCACGTATCTAAAGAGCCTCAGGGAAAGAAACACATGCAGAAAACAGATGAACTTCAAGTTGATTTTCAAGTCTCTCATAGGAACAAAACAAAACAAAACAAATGAAGACAAAAGGACAGAGCATTATTCTGTATATGTGCAATATATAATATAATGAGATATTACGCTCAAACAAATAAGTTGATCCAAAGCCCATATCCTCACAAACGTGTATAACAAGATTCCTCAATCCATCCAGAGTAAACAAAATTACAAGCTATACAGTAGCACACCTAAAGAAAAGCCCGGCAGATTCTCCAAGACGAAGAAACCAAAACGCAGAGATAAGAAAAGAGAAGAAGGCTATGTAGTACATCAACAAGATTTTTGTATATGACTGAATAAATATTCGAATAAATAATAAGAAAGAGTAACAAAAGGGTTCGAAATCTTCTCTCAGACGAATAAAGTATCAGACTTGTCTCCCTCAAAAGCTCTCTCTCAAATCCAGAATAAAATAAGCGTAGCCAACCAAGTGGCTGAAAATCCTAATTAAATAACCTAAACACGAATTGGAGTCTTCTTGTAAATATCAAAGTCTTCTGGGCAAGTTCTGCAATTCTTCAAACTTCATTAAAAGTCGCGGCCCGTGATCTCTCGATGGGTGTCGATCAATACCAGGGGGTATCGATCGATGCATGTCGCTCAGATCGGGCACTTAGTCACAGACTTCAGTTTTGTTCCAGAATGCTCCAATATCTCCACTAATACTCCAAACGTGCTAAAACCTGTAAAAAACTTTAAAAGACTCTAAAATACTATAAAGACTCTATAAAATGGACTTATATCATGGCTTAAATAGGGTAAAAACCATGATATATCAACTCCCCCAGACTTAGCCTTTTGCTTGCCCTCAAGCAAATAGAATACTAAACCAGAGAAAGAGGTTTGAAAATGTAGAGACTCACCTATTCATTAACCATCAAAATGACCCTCTTCCCAAGTACCCAAGTGTCACCTAACCAGTTTTTGATCTAACCACCATGTACTTCTCCGTAGACATTCAGAGCTTTTCCAGACTCCACTCATTATCCCACAGCATTGTTCAAATAAAACCCTCATCGCCATATTCATCGCTGCAGCCAATGTTCAAGAACCTTCTAGATTCTTTACCATACAATATCATGACAAGGAACCACCCTTTTTCACACTTTTTGGTATTATTTCTCTCCCCCAGACTTATTTCTTATTATGTTTCTAGCATTTACATATTAAGGGTTGAGACGCGAGTATTGATGGTGTTAGCCACCGAATCCCCGGTTCTTCCCTCAAAAGTAATCAAAGGTGTAGGCGAATAATCGTATCACAGAAAATTTTCCTAACCTTGCTTTCACCTTTGTGTGATCATCTCCTCTGAAGTAGAATAATGGGATCCTTTGAAACTTTCCTAGCACTCTACTCAGAAGAAAATCATTTCATCTTTTATCCCCTTATCAACTTGTAACAGGGAGAGAAATACCATTTATTTTAAACACATGGGTTCCTTTGTCAGATATGAATGATGAATCAAGCTTTATGAACACTAACCCCATCGATGAAGTGCAAAATTTTGGCTCAGGCTTCAGAAGAACTCTGCTGGAGACATGGATGTTTTCTAGTCAACTGGTATGTCCTTGGATTTTTCATTAGTCGATCTAGAACTAATCCTGTAACACTGTGAACTCAAAAACAAAATCAAATCAATAGGTTCAAGCACATGATCATCATCTCCAACAAGTTTTGACTCAATAAAAACGATTTTGACTCGATAAAACGATTGACTCTAAGAAAAAATAAACACAATGTCAGCAGACACCTCCCCCAGACTTGAACAACACTGTCCCTAGTGTTATCTAGCCTAGAGTCAGTGAAAGAAAACAAAAGGACAGAATAAAATTGGGAAAAACAAGAAGTTACCTTGCTGGAACATTGAGTATCGACCGACACACAGCCTGGTATCGATCGATACCAGGCTTAAGTCGACATGAACCGTTCTAAATCGCGTAGGGTATCGATCGATACAGAAGGGTATCGATCGACACTCTGGCGATTTCGAGTTTGCTCCTTGTTCATCCTGACACAAAACAAAAAATGAAAAGAAAAGACTTATATATATAGACTCACTAGTGGGTTGCCTCCCACCAAGCGCTCGTTTAACGTCATTAGCTTGACTGTAACTCCACTCAGGCTGTGGGTGCATTATCCAGAGGTGTTATGTGTCCGTCTAGAATCTTGGCTTTCGCCCAATAATGTTTCACCATTTGTCCATTGACAGTGAACTCTTCGCCTGTATGATTGATCAGTACTACAACACCATGTGGTCTGACCTCCTTGATTGTGAAGGGACCTGACCAACGAGAACGCAGTTTACCAGGAAACAATTGCAAACGAGAGTTATACAGAAGTACCTGGTCGTTAGGCTCGAAGTGTCTGGAGATGATCTTCTTATCATGATAAGCCTTGGTTCTCTCCTTGTACAGCTTCGAGTTCTCATAAGCGTGGTGCCTGATCTCATCCAGCTCGTTCAACTGAATCAATCTCCTCTCAGCAGCAGGTTTGATGTCGAAGTTCAGCAACTTCTTCGCCCATGCAGCCTTGTGCTTAATCTCCACTGGAAGGTGATATGCTTTCCCATACAGCAAGTGGAATGGTGTAGTACCCATCGGTGTCTTGAAAGCAGTCATGTATGCCCATAGCGCATCATCCGACTTCGTAGACCAATCCTTCCTAGAAGCACTCACTGTCTTCTCCAGAATCTCCTTGATCTGCCTGTTGGAGACCTCGACTTGCCCACTCGTCTGAGGGTGATATGGAGTAGCTACACGATGGTTCACACCATACTTCTTCAGCAACCTCTAGAAAATTTTGTTGATAAAGTGAGAGCCACCATCACTTATCACAATTCGAGGTACTCCAAAGCGAGGGAAAATGATGGTCTTAAACAGCTTAAGAACCACAGCAGAGTCATTTTTCTTGCTAGCAATCGCTTCCACCCATTTTGACACATAGTCCACAGCAACCAGGATGTATTTGTTATCGTGTGACGAAGGAAATGGACCCATAAAATCGATGCTCCAGCAATCGAAAACTTCAACCTCAAGGATGAAATTCTGTGGCATCGCATGTCTCTTACTGATTTTCCCTCTCCTCTGACAAGCATCACACTGTGAAATGAAAGCATGAGCATCCTTAAACATGGTAGGCCACCAGAAGCCTGCTTGAAGAGCCTTGGACACTGTCTTGAAAGTGGCAAAATGACCAGCATAGTCGGATCCATGGCAATGAAACAAGACACCAGGAACCTCTGATTCAGCAATGCATCTTCTGTAGATACCATCAGAACAATGCTTGTACAGGTAAGGTTCATCCCAAAAGAATTTCCTTATGTCACGCATGAACTTCTTCCTGTTATATTTCTTGAGGTGTTTTGGCTCTGCATCTGCAGCGAGGTAGTTGGCAATATCAGCATACCATGGATCATCAGAATCGGTTGCAGTGACGAGATGGTCTTCAGAAGCATCAAGATGATCACCAATCAAAACAAATCCAGAATCTCCAGGGTATCGATCGATACCAGCAGGGTATCGATCGATACTGAGACCTGCAACTCGTGAAAATTGCTGATTCTCTGCGAAATTCATCTGAAACCCAGTTTCAATGAAGTTAATGGATTCCTCAGGTAGTTGATCATCAATAGGGACGTCTGTATTGATCCGCATCCTCGAGAGATGGTCAGCGACCCCGTTCTCTATGCCTCTCTTGTCCTTAACTTTGATGTCGAAACCTTGTAGCAAAAGAACCCAACGACAAAGACGAGGCTTGAGATCCTTGTTATGCATCAGATATTTTAGAGCAGCATGATCATTATGAACAACCACCTTGCTCCCAATCAAGTAGGATCAGAATTTCTCAAAGCAGAAGACAACTGCAAGTAGTTCCTTCTCTGTGGTGCTGTAATTCCTCTGAGCATCATCCAATGTCCTGCTGGCATAGTAGATGATGTGCAGCTTCTTATCTTTCCTTTGACCCAGAACTGACCCAACAACAAAATCACTAGCATCACACATGATCTCAAAAGGCAGAGTCCAATTAGGAGGTTGCACAATAGGAGCACTCACCAAAGCCTTTTTGATCTCCTCAAAGGCTGCAAGACAATCTGGCGTGAAATCAAATTTGTTCTCCTTGCATAACAGAGCGGTGAGTGAGCGAGCTAGCTTGGAGAAATCCTTGATGAACCGTCTGTAGAACCCAACATGACCAAGGAAACTCTGAATATCCTTCACAGAAGTCGGTGGTTGGAGACTTGTCATGACCTGAATCTTGGCTTTGTCAACTTCGATCCCAGCTTCAGAGACCTTGTGCCCAAGTATGATGCCATCCTGAACCATAAAGTGACACTTTTCCCAATTAAGGACCAAGTGTTTCTCTTCACACCTCTGGAGCACCTTGCACAGATTATCCAAACAGTCTTTGAACGATGGTCCGTAAACTGAGAAATCATCCATGAACACATCCATAAAATCTTCAATCATGTATGTGAAGATAGACATCATGCACCTCTGAAAAGTGGCTGGAGCATTACACAATCCAAATGGCATTCTCATGTATGTGAATGTGCCATAGGGACATGTGAAAGTGGTCTTCCCTTGGTCATCTGGATGGATAGGGATCTGGAAGAAACCTGAATATCCATCAAGGAAACAATAGTAGGGATGACTAGCCAATCTCTCCAACATCTGGTCAATGAATGGCAATGGGAAGTGATCTTTCCGTGTAGCTGCATTCAACTTCTTGTAGTCAATGCACATTCGATGTCCAGTGATAGTCCTCGTAGGAATCATCTCATCCTTCTCATTCTTCACCACGGTTATCCCTCCTTTCTTAGGAACAACGTGCACTGGACTGACCCAAGAGCTATCTGAGATGGCATAGATAACTCCTGCATCCAAGAGTTTCATAACCTCTTTCTTAACCACTTCTTTCAGGTTCGGATTCAGCCTCCTTTGATGTTCAATTGAAGCCTTTGACTTATCCTCAAGATGAATCCTATGCATGCACATGTCCGGTGATATACCTGAAATTTCATCAAGAGAATAACCAAGAGCTTTGCTATACTTGCGCAGCCTGCTCAGTAGTAAGGTAACATCTGCGTTGTTCAAGGAAGCATTAATGATTACTGGGAACGTGGATTTAGGACCAAGAAAACCATACCTCAGATTCGCAGGAAGTGGTTTGAGTTCCACCTTAGGAGCTTTCTCCTCTCTCCAATCTCTAGGCCCAGCAGCTTGCTTAGTACTTTCGGCCAAACCTCTTTCTGGCCGCAGGGTATCGATCGATAATAGGTGAGTATCGATCGATACTTGAAGTGCTGTATCGAGCATCTTCCCGTATTCAGCAGCAACATCACTCTAATGGACTTCTGACTCAGCTGAACAGACCAATGCCCTCTCAAATGGGTCTTCAGGATGCATCTCCAGGAAGTACTCCTCAGCAATGTCACATAAGGTATCAACGAAGAAAATCTGTCCATCGATGGTTGGTCTCTTCATAATCTTCTCCATGTTAAAAGTCATTACCAACTCACCAATGTTAAGAGCTATCTTCCCATTCCTGCAATCAATCAGAGCACCAGCTGTTGCAAGGAATGACCTTCCCAAGATGAGAGGATCTCTGGGTTCTGAATCATACTCCAAGACAATGAAATCAGTTAGGATTAAGCAATTCCCAATCTTAATCGGAACATCCTCGAGCAAACCATCTGGAAGTCTAACTGAACGATCAGCGAGTATCAGCGAGATCCTCGTAGAAGTGAAGCCTGTCATTCTCATTCTCTTAGCAACCGAGTATGGCATGAAGTTGACACTTGAGCCAAGGTCACAAAGATAACGCTCAAACCTGTCAGTAAAGATTGTGCAATCCAAGACAAAGCTCCCTGGATCTGGTAGTTTCGTGGGGATCCTGTTGGTTAGGATTGCACTGCACTCATGAGTGATCATCAGACAACCGTCTTCAAGGTTCACATTGCTGGACACCATCTTCTTGACATATCTCCTGAAAGCTGGAGAAGTTTTGATAGCATCGATGAAGGGAAGTTCAACAACCAGCTTGTCCAAAATTTCCTTGCATCTAGTGTCCTCTACCTCCTTCTTAGTATTCCCAAGAGCAATGGGATAAGGTATCCTCGATATGTAGACTCTCTCTACAACCGCTTTAGGCTTCTCCTTCGTAACCTTAAGTGTTGTATCGATTTCGGGTTCAGTATCGATTGATACAGGGGGGTATCGATTGATACACGGGATTTTTAGTTTTCCCGTGTAAGAATTTTGACCGGTGTCGATCGATGTTGGGTAGTGTCGATCGATGTTTTGGCGATTTCAGAGTCCTCATCGTCAGACATTTCAAAATTTTCAGCAGTTTGGTCTATTCTCGCTCCTGAAGTGACCTCTTTACGACTTCTCAAGGTAATGGAATTGATGTGTGCCCTTGGGCTCTCTCCTTTTCCTGGAAGAAAACCTTCTTGTCTTCTCGAACCTTCTGAAGTCTGAGCTACCTGAGTTTTCAGCTACTTCTGATGAATACCAAGAGCATCGATCCTCCTTGCTGGAAGTTTTTGTTGAATTGGTTCCTCTGTCCCTGAAAACCAGAACCACCAATGTAGTTGACATCTTCTGCTTCACCCTCGTTAAACACCTCGACATCTTCAACAAAGTGAACGGCCTTTGTTGTCTTTCCCAGCAGAAAACTATGCATAGAATCCAGCTGAGCCTTAACTTCAGCGATCTGCGACCCATCATGATTACCAGCCAGCTTCTTGCGCTCGAAATCTACACTCTTGGTGCTACTGCTAGATGCAAAGTTCTCAATCAACACATAAGCATCCTCAGGATACCTGGTGTTGAAATTACTATTGCTTGAAGCGTCCAAAGCCATATGATACCTCCAATCTATCCCTCTGAAGAAGATACCCAACAGCTGCACGTCAGAGTATCCGTGATGTGGACAATATCTTTGATACGATCTAAATCTCGTCCAAGCAGCCTTGAACGCCTCAGTAGGTCCTTGAGAAAATTGGGAGATTTTTATTCCTCATATCCTCAGATCGTGCATCATCGTAGAAGTTAATCAGGAAGGCCCTCTTAGTCTCCTCCCAAGTAGTCATCGATCCAGGAGGTAGCTGCCTTAGCCAATAAGTCGCATCTCCACCTAGAGAGTAGGGGAAGAGCTTGCAGAAGAGATAATCGTAGGACACTCCATTGCTCTTGATGCTAGTGACCAAGTCCTCGAACTTCTCCACATGATCCATCAGATGTTCATGAGGAAGACCATGAAAGAGATGATGTCCCACAAGAGTGTAGTATGCAGGTTTCAGCTCAAAATAATTCCTCTCAAACGCAGGAGGACGAATCGCTGACCGATTGGCGAAAAATTGATCAGGCCAGTTGTACTCACCAATCGTTCTTCCACGATTAACCACAACATTCCTCGTGTTCCCAGCGACATTTTCAGCGACAACAGGAGCAGGTGGAATGACGATCCCCTCTCCATCTAGACGTTGTCCTTGCTCATTGCACAACCGACCCTTTTGGTCTCTGTAAGCACCAGCTGCATCACGAACCAACCCCACTTGATTGTTGTTCATCTTAGCTGATTTATTTGCTTTCCTGTTTGCGCGTTCCAAAAGTGCTAGCTGTTCCAGTGATAGATCAACTAGCGGAGTGTTCTTGTTGCTTCTGGTTTCAAGAATAGGCATACACCTGAAAACAAAAGTCAAGAACGTAAGTAACTGAAATATACGTCGGGTATCGACCGATACTGAAGGGTATCGATCGATACTCGGGCGATTTAGACGAATTTCTTAGCTAAAATATAATGGCGAATTGAGTCCCCGGCAGCGGCGCCAAATTTGATATGCTCAAATTAATACCCTAAATAGTACTAAAGCAGTAAATCAGGGGTCGAACACAAGAACTCAAGATATCACACAATAGATTATATAGATCCAAAATACGATAAATCAAAAGATGTAATTGAAAACAAGTATGCAATTAAAGGTGTTGTAAATTCAGTTGGAGACAGATAGGTTCAGGGTATTTCTCAGGAAATCAATGAATGCAGCTAAATTAACTAACATGATTCAGATTACGCACGGTTTTTGAACTCAAATCACTAAAATATAGCTAACCAACTCTCGTTGCGAAAACTATCTAAATCTAAATCCTAGGAATTCCAAATCTCTTTGCGAATCCAAAAGTCTAAATCAGCTTTAAATTTCAGGTTTGATATGTTCACAAATCAATTAAACCAAATCTCTTTGCGAATAATCAATTTGCTCATCATAGATTCTATCAGATAATTAATCGCACTCTCGTGCCTAATCAATTATCCTAAGATCTAAGTTCTAGGTGATCATTCTAGAATTAGCTTTTAGAACAACCTAAGGTGAAGAACTAATTTAGATTATGAACCCTAAAAAACTAATCAACTTAGCATTCAAAGAAATCCCTATGAGAAAACCCCAAACCTAACATGTGATCTACTCAGACATGGAGATTGAAACAATAAACATGACTGAATAAATACTCAAATAAATAATAAGAAAGAGTAACAAAAAGGTTCGAAATCTTCTCTCAGACGAACAAAGTATCAGACTTGTCTCCCTCAAAAGCTCTCTCTCAAATCCAGAATAAAATAAGCGTAGCCAACCAAGTGGCTGGAAATCCTAATTAAATAACCTAAACACTAATTGGGGTCTTCTTGTAAATATCAAAGTCTTCTGGGCAAGTTCTGCAATTCTTCAAACTTCATTAAAAGTCGTGGCCCGTGATCTCTCGATGGGTGTCGATCGATACCAGGGGGTATTGATCGATGCTTGTCGCTCAGATCGGACACTTAGTTACAGACTTCAGTTTTGCTCCAGAATGCTCCAATATCTTCAATAATACTCCAAACGTGCTAAAATCTGTAATGCTTGTCGCTCAGATCGGACACTTAGTTACAGACTTCAGTTTTGCTCCAGAATGCTCCAATATCTTCAATAATATTCCAAACGTGCTAAAATCTCTAAGAAACTTTAAAAACTCCAAAATACTATAGACTCTATAAAATGGACTTATATCATGACTTTAGGATAAAAACCATGATATATCAATATATATTATAATTTATACACAAAAATATGTTAGCTAAAACCTTTTTTGGTGGTTATTCGGTGAATTATGTTAGGGCTTTTAGTTATTCTTCCCAATTTTCCTAAAAAGAATCTGTTTTTAGTTTTTTCCGTTTGCTACTTGCATTGTTAATTTATAAAACCCTTACATTTTGTTACTGCTAAGTTATTTTTCTTAAAGGCTAAAAGATAAAAGCTTACAACGTTGCAACAATGGAGAAACCACCGTAGAACCGGAGGCTTCTACCAAAGACATTGCATGAACGTGAGTGATCATCGACCCTAAAACACAACGCTAGAAAAACCCTAACTCCTAAAAACCAAACCAACAAATTTACAAGACATTACCAAATCTAAAGCCGACCAACGAAACTACTTATTAAAACTTTTCTTCATTAAGGATGTTGGATTTTTTAGCAGTAGAACATTACTCTCTTCACATTCTCCTTCAAAGCCGGTAACGGCTTCACACCGGAATCTCCTCCTACTGTT
This sequence comes from Eutrema japonicum, assembly GCA_030161315.1. Classification (NCBI taxonomy): domain Eukaryota; kingdom Viridiplantae; phylum Streptophyta; class Magnoliopsida; order Brassicales; family Brassicaceae; genus Eutrema; species Eutrema japonicum. The sequence continues at coordinate 20,165,043 of BSQW01000007.1, forward strand.
GTTGCTGCTTTCGTGCTCTTTTTTCCCGGTGATCCGTTGTCTTGCATTATCTCCGGTTCCATGTAGAAACGTGCTCGGAATGCTGCAAGATGCGCATAATACGCCGGAGGAACTATATCCACACCAAATATAAAAAGAAACATCTGAGATTCATAAGGATTTGCAGATTTCGTTTGATTTGAGGGTTTAAGGAAGAAGAAGAAATGTTGTTATTTACCTATAGAGACCGATCGTGTGCATCGCGCATAGGTATAACAGAGATTATTAGTCAGAGATTGGATACCATCTGCTGTGAAATTGTTCTCGTCCCAAAGAACATGGTAATGAGCAGGCCTGCTTGTTCCCTAAATCATAGAATAACACGAAAAAGTTTCGTTTTTATTTGTAGAGTAACGGAAAAAGTCGGGTTTTTTGGATATTCCGGTAGTTGTTTCATTACCTGAATACCCGCGTGGCTACAAAGGTAGAAGTCGAATTCAGTTGGATGACATATTTTGGTGTCAACTACAGTACCTGGAAGAAAAAAACGGCAAAGAAACAGTAAGTTAGTTAGTTGTTTCGGTTATGATCTTATTTTAACTGTTTTCAAGAACTGACCTGGTAAGATGTTTCCGCTTCGATCAGTACTGCTTTTGTCTCGGTGGTTATTAGCAAACAAACGAGTGTGATGGCGCTTCTGTACAACGATGAATGTCACTGGTGGCTGATAATTCGGTTCAAGCGACGCACAAGCCTAAACATAACCCGATTTCAAAAAAACCGTAAACGTTTTGCTGTAAAATAAGACAAGATTCCGTGGAAATGAAAAACGAAAACAAAAGAAATTACCTTGCGAATTGCATCCAACTCGTATAGTAAAACTTGATAGAATTGTCCTTCGCTTACTCCATCACTGCAAGAGTAAAACACCGATTAGAACAAATTACGGTTTTACATATGAAACTTTTTACCAAAATGAGTAGAGAGAAACCGACCGGTAAAAGATAATTCTTAGCGGTTTCTGCCCAGTTGCTTTCCTGAATGAGATCAAAAGGTCCCTGTACAAAGCAACCAAACAAACTTGTAAGTTGTAACACGCCGATAAAACTTAAACTGCAGACACTGAAGTATCGCAATCTATTACCTGATCATACCGCCACTAACAGTGCCGCGTACAGGATCTTGCCATGTTTTATACAAATCTTGTATAAGTTCTTGTCTGTGAGCTTGAGCACACACCAAACCCGCATATTTTGTGACTTCAGGCCAGTCTTGAGAAGCAACAACCTAACAAAAAACAAAACCGTTTTTAATGAAATTTGATGTTCAGCTACTTGATGAAAGTGTATAATTGAGTTGTTGTATAATCTTTACAGCGGCGATTGAAGGGCTCGACTCTTCCCCGTTCTCTGGGTGAGTCACGTCTGCGCCAAATATAATTGTCGGTATATCGCTAACCAGCGGAATTCTACAGCTTATGGCATCTAATAGAACTGTGTTCCTTCCTCCCATCTGAAAACAGCATAGAAAGATCTGAGAATCATAATCCTAAAACAATCGGAAATTTTCAATTCAGCTGTAAAAAGTAATCACCTTGACATTGATTTTAAGGGATACATTTGCCAGATATTGTTTGCTAATCTTGAACACATGTTTTGTGAGACAGCATTGAGATATCAAACCAAGCTCGGTTTCGCAGATTCTCTTAAGATCCCCTGAGATTGCAAGGACCATTTTGTTTTCATTGTAACCATACTCAAAAGAGAAAAAGGGTTAAGATTTATGGATGTGGAGATGATAATACCGTAAAGTGAACCGTTGTTATCAGGTAAAATCGCCAACAGAAGCTCTAATTCTTTGCCTTTGGTTTTGTTCATAGCAGTGTGATAAACATGCTTTAGAGCTTTCTCGACTTGATCGGGCCTCGCGCTGTATATTGGGATCACGGGTTCTGGATTAAACTCCTACATTAACAAACAACGAAAAGCTTTATGACAAGAAACACTTCCAGTTAAAGAAAATTTCAAAAATGCAGCAAGAAAGAAGGACAAATATTATTACCATGCCCGAGACTTCACACATTTGACCAAGTTCATTACAAAATCCGCGAGCAACGTTTTCTTGGACGCTGCGTGAGAAGTTAACACAGGCCCATCTGCTCACCGTCATCCCGTTGATCATTTTCTTGTTCATCATATTCCATTGACCGACTTGCGGAAGGCAATCCTTTTCTTTCCCGTTCTCGTGATACTTAAGCTGTAGCAAGCGAAGAGAGACAAGTTAGCATAACAGTATCATAGTTTGAGAAGGCTCAGATATTTGTTTAGTGTTTTACCCATGGAGCTGGAAGAATCCGAGCCTCAACAGAAGCTAACTTTTCGCTTATCTTGACACCAAACTCCTTAGCATATGGATCTTGATCATACGCGTTGTGTTGGACCGTCTGTAAATCATATTTGACACTAAGATTAATCCTCACTTCTAACTCACAACGAACATTAAAAAGATGAAAGACTTAAAAATTACCCGCAAAATATCATTTTCTCTGTCCCTTGGCCTCTGGCATGTAACTTTCAATAGAGCAGTAATCTGCTTCTCGTTCAACCTTTTAGTGTACCGTTGTCCCTCGACAATTTTGCATGCCTACATTTAGAATTGAATCAGCGAACATAGCCAAGGATTGAAATTTCGCAGTGTTGAAAACTACGGTTTACGGCTTACCTCCATTGGCAAATAGCTTGCCTTCTTTTGGTTTCCAACTTGAAGGCACGGCAAATGCGTGTGCTGGATCGTGAATCCATACATCTCTTGGAAATACTCGATAACCGACTTCATCGTAGAGTTCTCATCAACTGGAAACCTAAGAATTATAAGCCAGAAAAGTTTATTAATCTCAATGAAACCAGCCTTACTGATGAGAATGATAATTTTTTTTAAAATGCTCACATAAGCTCTCTTGTTGGTTGAGTTGTTAAACCCGCAACACGATATTTCCTTCTTACGTTTGCTCTGTGAGTAACCTCTACTTTCACTCCCCTTAGACCCTTCTTAATCTGTTACAATTCCCAAAAATAAAAAACACTCTTGAGATAATATTCGAGGACTCGAGACAAGAGAGATAGTATGATGAAGAGCAATGTACCTTAACCCGATCAGAATCAGACAATGGCTTTGACAAGACATCCTTTCCAAGAAGCTGTGCTACAAACTCTATCACCGGAAGAGGCTCGATAAACGCAGCTGAAGCCATATCTATAGAGTAATGAGAAAACATTAAGGTTTGGCTGATTATATAAATGAGCACAAATCTCTTAAGTCAAATTGTTTACCAATATTTAGCGATAAACCCATTTGGGTAGGTCTAATACTCTGGTAAAACCCACACCATGACTCCAACCCTTCACCAAGTCGCTGCGGTGTTTTAATATCAGGCGAAAAGAAAGATCTTCCAACGGGACAAAACCTCTTAACCGACAATTCCCTGAGCACAATGTCAAGAATCTGCAAGGCCTCTTGCGGTCCATCTGCGCGTTTACCAGCAAGAAACTCGCCTAAGTGATGCATATTCGCCCTCGCAACAAACTTGATAGCCACCTTATATGATCTCTCCCTTCTACCAAAAACATACAAAATGTGTCAAATTTCAAATAAACACATAAAACTAAATCACCTATAAAAAAAAACCTAATACACTTACTTAGGGCCATTGATGATACCGTGGTCTTCATCAACGATCTTAACAGTGAACTCTTTCCAATTGAATGGAAGCTCTCCGGCGGTGTAAAGGCTTTTCCGGCCATCGTAAGCCGGAAGTCTCGTTCCGAGATCAGACTCTTTGTATAGTCTAACTAACTCAGCAATTATAGCTCTGTTTACACTTTTTGATGACACTTCAGGAGTTATTGTAACCTGCAAACATTAAACCAATGTCAATGGACCCAAAAAAAAAAAAAAAGTAGACATAAACAATAAGAACAAAATTAAAAAAGATAACGACTTGAGAAAGAAGATTTACTTCTACTCTCTCCTTTCCATTAAATTTCAAAGTCAGAGAAATTATTATTTCAGGAAATCGTTTAAAGTTTGAAGCTTTTATTTTCTCATTACAGAAACTAAAAAAAAGACCAAATCTTTCTCTTTTTTTCCTTTCTAAGTTTGGGATTGAAGGACAAAATTTTAACTTACATCATATTGATTCAAATCTTTGGTTGGTAAGTCGGCGAGGAAATGGTTAGCTTTAACGATGCATTTAGTTCCAAGCTGTCCAAATCCAGGTCTCGGCGCAAAGTTCGAGTTTTTGCTCGAACCACGAACACCCATCTGCATCTGATGATTCATGGCGACGATATCGGTGCCAGAGACGGCTCCGGTGGAAGTGGTTTGAATCGGCGGTTTACGAGGACGAGAGCTAGGTCTCATACAGACATCTCCTTGATCGGATTTTCTACCACCGCGGTTTCTCCTCCGACCACGATTCTTCGACGGCGGCGAAGGTGAAGAAGCTTGGCTCTGAGCCGTCGCCGTCGCCGGTGGAGGAAGCGGAGGAGGGATTTTACCGTTTTGCACGGTTTTGGGATTGTGTTGCTTTAAAGGTTGAAGATTGGTTTTGATTACTACTAAGTGAGTCTCTGAGCTTTCTTTCATTTGCCTAATCGGCATTTTTTTCTTCCGATTTCACTACAAAAAGAATGAAACAAAACTGATCCCTTCTTGGCTTTATTCTACCTGCAAAATCATGAGGAAGAAAGAAAACAAATTTAAGTTTTAAAAATTGAAAAAAAAAAAAACCATTGTCAGATTGCATTAAATGGAGAAAATCCAGAAACCATGATGGTGTTTTGGATAAAAAAAATTCAAAAATCAAAACTTTGAAACAGTGAAGTAAAAACATTTCACATGTTTTTGTTGTTGTTTGATATTTACAAAGTTTCAGAAAAAAAAACGTAAAAAAGAACATGATACAGAGATTATAAAACCTGTACATAACAGACACAGGCCTATACATGCATATATATATATATATATATATATATATATATATAGTTTTTTTATTGATTAAAAAAGAGAGAGACAAGAATCCTTGAAATTAGAAGAAATCAGTGAAGAGACCAAGAAATAGAGGAACCAATCAACAACCCAAAAAACAGAAGATTTAAGCTCCATTAAGAACCAGAGACAAAAAAAAAACAGAGATTTAAGCTTTAAGGGGCAAAAATTAGGAATAGCCAGAAGACAAAACCGGAGAAAGCTTTAGGCTTTTGTCTCTATTCGAAACCGGAAAATGAGATCCCGGAAGAAAAAATGGATATGTGCCCAAGCAGATCATTACAAAGATTTTTCGAAGAGGGAAACAAAAAATCGTAAGCTTTTTTTTTTTTTTTGGCTGTGAATTAGAGAGATAGAGAAAAGAAAAACTAAGAGCAAGTGAACAAAGTGAAGGAATAAACATCGAAAAGAGCAGTGGAAATATCAATATCTCCAAGAGAATTTTTCGTTCTTTTAAATATATATATATATATATATTTATTGCTACGGAGAGAAAATGACCCGTCTTGCTATATTAAAGAAAATATAAAAACAGTAAAAAGAAAGAAGAAGAAAAACAAAAACAGAGAAACACTCACCGACCAATGAAAGATTTGCAGCTTGAGAAGATTGAGTGACGCTAAAGATAATAGCTTTCCTCTTAATGTGGAGAACAAAATTCTCAGAAGAAGAAAGAGGAAGAAGACGTAGGAGAGAGAGAGATATGATGATGAATGATGATCATGAAGAAGAAGATAAAAGACGATTGTGATGTATAAATTTGAGAAAAAAGAAAAGAAAACTCTTTCTTTGCTCTCTCTTTTAAAGACGCATGCAAAAGAGGTTTGCTTTTGGGGCTTTGATGTCTTTAAAATCACGTGTAAAGCTTTATCTATCTCTCTCTCTTGCAGCCTCTCATCAGTCTTTCTTCACTCTCTTCACTTTTTTTTTTTCCACTTTTCCTAATAATTTTCCATTTTAATAAATTTTTAAAAAGGTTTGTTTTTCCACTTTTCTTAATAATTTTTTTCGTTAAGTTACAAATTTCATCTTCCTACTTAGACCATTTACAATGGGAGTGTTGAATAAAAAATTCAACAGTCGAATGAGTGTAATGAAGTAGTTGAATTAGGGTGTTGAAATGAGGTGGAGTTTTTGGTGTTGAATTAATTCAACGGGTTGAAAAATGAGAGATGTGAGGATTCTTCGCCACATGGACCAATCAGGGAGAGGAGAAAAAATTGTCCACCGCGTGAGGGAGGAGAGAGACTATACTAGCCACATGTCTTTTACTTATTCGTTTATTTGATTTTTCAGATTTTTATTTTATCCTAAATCTTTGATATCAATTATTTCATAGTAATTATATTATATATTTTTTTTTAATTATACCAAAATTCATCATTTTTCATACTCTATAAATAGAGACTTGTTTCATTAGATTTGGTCACAGAAAAAAAAACCATCTTCTTTGAGAAAATGGATCCAAACAATAACCCTTCTAACACCCAAAATTCTTCTAATTACCCTTTTAACTACCCAAATCCCAACAATTATCCATTTCAAAATCAATCTTCCAACCAACCCCGAAATATGCCAAATTATGGTTTTTCACCAAGTTTCTTCATGCCGTCAGCTATTCCAAACTATCATCCATACTATGGTTCGACGATGTCATATTCATCTCAACCACCCCCTTATTTTTCTGATCCGGCGGGTAATGAAATTGTTCCGGACTCTGTAGCAATTGAATTTCCTGGATTTTCTACCTAAATGGCTCTTGGTGGTATAAGTGGTGTTAATGAAGCCACTCCAAGTGCAGACCATTCAACCTCTGCTCCCCGAAAAAACCCCAAATGGACCACCGAGCAAAATTTGGTGCTACTGAGTGGGTGGACAAATATGGAACAGACAGCGTAGGGTGGGGTAGGGTGTTGTTAATAATAAAACAAATAAATTAAAAACAAATAAAACAAAAAAAGTAAAAAAAAATATTTCATTCGTAATTATACTAATTGAATTTCAAATGATAGTCGTTAATAATAATAACTAATTAGATTAACTAAAACATAAATAAATTAAAAATAATGAAATAAAAAATAGTGGGGTAGGGTATTGAATTTTATTAAACAAACTATTGTAGGATATAAAATTTTAGTGGGTGTTGAATTATTAGGTGGAAGAGAGAGAAGATGATGTGGAAGAGAGAAATATGATGTGGAGGGTGTTGGAAAAAAAACCCAATGTATATAGTCTTATACCATCTCCAATGTATTGCTTTATTTTTTACTCTAAAATAGAACAATTCTATTTTGGAATTGAGTTTTACTCCAATGCTACTCTATTTTAGAGTTAAAAATAGAGTTATAAACAAAAAAAATAGAGTTGACTCTAAATATAGAGCCAAATATTAAAAACTCTATTTTTGGCTCTAAAATAAAGTTGGGTTTATAAAAAAATTGACTGTAAAATAGAATTTGGAGAAAAAAATAAAGATGGATTAGAGATGCCCTTAGCACATTGTGTTTGATTGATCGCAGTATCTTAACTAGTTTATGAACGGGTAATGATTAACAGTTAGTAAGGTAAAATAGCTTTTTGTTAGTTATTTAGGTAAATGATTTTAGTAATGTTAAATAAGGGGGATGTCTTTCGCTATATTATAAGTTAGAACTAGGGCTTTCGGTTATTTCACTTAATTCAGTTCGGTTAGTTCAGTTTTCAAAAATTCTGTCGAAAATAATCCAATAAAATATCGGTTTGGTTTAGTTATTGGGTAATTCGGTTATTTTTTTTATAACCGAAATATTGGCAAATTCAGTTTAATTCGGATAATTTCGGTTATCTTCGGTAATTTTTTGGTTATTTTCAGATATTTTTGAAAAAAAATCAAAAAACAATTAAAAAAATAATAATAATATTAAAAATTCTGGTTAACCGATCGGTTCTGCCGAACCGAAAACAGAAATTAATTTTAAATATTACAAAAAATAATCGAATTTACAAAACTTCACTTATGTTTGGTTAATAATCTCAAGCCTAGATAGAACCATTAGAAATCTTCAAAATTGGGTTTAATTATTAATATAGAGAAAACGACTTGACCACGACCACTTTACATGATTACATCCTTTACTATTTTGTGACCATTTGTACATATTTATTGAATTAGATTTTCTTGGATAAGTTTAGACAGATTTCATATGTGTCAGCTTATTGCAGCTGCTTAAGCTTGATGGCCACTTTCTTTGTGGTCCGTTAGTACCACCACTAACGCAATGTATACATATATATATATATATATATATATATATATATATTACAAATTTGACATTTATAAATACATATAATAGATAGGTAGAGAAAAGAGTAAATGTTTACAATTTGAAAATAACAAATAAGCAAATGATAACACACACGGAAGAAGGAATAATTCTAACTTGCAGTCTTCTCTTTTCTTTCTGCAGACCCTATTTCATGACTCTACTACACCCTCTTTGATTTTGTTTTCTTCCTTTCTTTTTCCATATTTTTGTTTATATTTTACATATAAACTACATGAAAACGTCCATCCATTGAAAAAAAAATTACATTATGCAAAATTCATGTGAGCTATGTTTAACAAACATCATTGTTATTGTTGTTAATTCAGTAAGCAAAGTTTGTCTACTTGTTAAGTTGTTAAGGTGCGGTTAAATCAGTACTTATGCATTATATCATATTGAAATAATGTTCTTAAGTTATAAAAAAAAAAAGTCATTTTGGCGTCAAAAAAAAAGTTTAGAAAATCTCATTTTACCATTTTTTATTGGTTTGATCATTTATATGCAATTTCTGTGAATAACATATAACTTCACACTAACACACTTCTTTAAAACGTCAACTCTACGATTTGGTGCGAATCACACGAATTTATGTATGATTCCAAAAATAAAGAAACCAGCAACCCTGTCCGAATACAGATCAATTGCCTTATGTAATGTCCTCTACAAAATCATCTCTAAACTTTTGGTGAAAAGATTAAAATCGTATCTCAATCAGATTGTGTCTGAATCTCAAACTGCGTTTATTCCTGGTCGTCTCATTTCAGATAATGTATTAATTGCACATGAATTAATGCACTGTTTGAATTCAAGGAAACGCATCTCACAAACCTATATGGCCATCAAAACAGACATGAGCAAGGCATACGATAGAGTGGAATGGCTTTTCTTGGAAAAAACAATACGTGCGTTTGGTTTTTCAGAATTGTGGATCGGATGGATAATGACAATGGTTCGTTCGGTCACATACTCAGTTCTAATCAACGGCAATCCACAAGGATTCATTACCCCAGAACGTGGTATTCGACAAGGAGACCCATTATCACCTTACTTATTTATTTTGTGTGCGGATGTAATGAGTCATCTACTAGATGTCAAAGTTCAAAAAAAAAACAAATAAATGGGATAAAGGTCGGTAATGGCGTTCCATCAATCACGCACCTCCTTTTTTGCCGATGATTCTGTGTTTTTTTGTATTGCAAATCAGAAAAATTGTTTGGCTATAAAGGAAGTGTTTCAAACTTATGAACAATGTTCTGGACAAAAAATAAACCAAGAAAAATCAATGATTACTTTTGGTTCACGTATACCGGGAGACAAACAAGAAAGATTAGAGAGAGTACTTGGAATCAAAAATCATGGAGGTGGGGGTAAATATTTAGGATTACCCGAACAGTTTGGAAGGAAAAAAACTGAAATGTTCACAAATGTAATCAACCGAGTTAAAGAGTGAACTTCATCCTGGAAAGCGAGATTTTTAACACCGGCCGGAAAAGAAGTATTATTAAAATCAGTTGCAATCTCGATGCCAGTGTATTCTATGTCGTGCTTTAAATTACCGCAGCAAGTGGTCTCGGAAATTGAGAGTACATTAATGCGGTTTTGGTGGGAGAAAAGTTCACAGGAACGAGGTATTCCATGGGTTGCTTGGAAGAGACTACAATATTCAAAAAAAAAAAGGAGGTCTAGGATTTCGAGACTTAGCCAAATTCAATGATGCGTTGTTGGCTAAACAAGCGTGGAGACTTTTAACTAATCTATCATGCCTATTCTCACGACTATACAAAGCCAGATGCTTTAAAGATATACACTTATTCGATGCCAAAGCCCGTCCATACCATTCTTTTGGTTGGGCCTCGCTCTTAGAAGGTATTAATCTTTTGAAACAAGGGACTCGGTCTATTATTGGTGATGGACGTGATACAAGGATTTATCTAGATAACTGGTTACCGACTCATCCTCCAAGACCAGCAATATCGGATAACATCAATGATAATATACGCGTTTCAGATCTAATTAATGATAATGGTTGTACACGTTCTTGGAATGAGACGGCACTACATACAAATCTAACAGCTAACGATCAAGAGTTAGCTCGCTCACTTTATTTGGGACAAAGAAAAAAAGATGATGAGTTTATATGGAATTATACAAAATCTGGATCGTATACTGTTAAATCAGGTTATTGGTTGAATAGGCATATTAATCAACTTCAAATTGGTTTACCACCAATCCCAAATGGTGACCCCAGTATGAAACTAAGAATTTGGAACCTTCAAATTATGCCAAAACTGAAACACTTCCTATGGAGAATTCTATCTGGAGCCCTCGGAACGGCTACCAGATTAATTTCGCGTGGTGTTTGCATAGATAGTACTTGTCAAAGATGTTGTACTCATCCGGAAACAATTAATCATATGCTCTTTACATGTCCAATATCAATTTCAACATGGAGTATGTCGAATTTACCAATTACATCTATAAAATATCCGACAACTAATCTAGAGGAAAATATCAGAAATTTGTTGGACATACAAAATAGTACGGATTTAACAGAACATCAGAAACTTCTGCCATTTTGGTTAATGTGGCGAATTTGGAAATCAAGGAATAATTTAATTTTCCAAAAAATCAGAATCAAACCAAAAAAGGATGTTTCATATGCTGTGGCGGATGTCAATGAATGGATATATAATTTAACAAAGGAGAGGACGACTAACATTCAACTTGATCCACCACGAATCCATCGACCTATTTCCTCTTGGAGTAGACCAAAGATAGGGTTTCTTAAATGTAACTATGATGCAGCTTATAATCCACAAACAAGACGTGTTACCGGAGGCTGGATTGTTCGAGATCATTATGGCTATGCCAAATTCTGGGGTTCCGAAAAATTATCAATTGCGAATTCTAGTATTGAAGCTGAAGGAAAAGCACTTCTACATGCATTACAAAATACATGGAGTCTCGGTTTTAAGTCAATTTGTTTTGAGGGCGATTGCAAAAATTTAGTTGATATATTACATGGTTCTCATCAAGATATATCAATCATTAATTTGATTGACGATATAAATTTATGGCGATACAAATTTGCAAGCCATAGTATCGCTCATACTAATAGACAATCAAATGAGACCGCTCACTTATTAGCACAAAAAGGACCACCAAACGATATTTTTTTCTCTGATTCTATTTATCCTCCTTATTGGTTAACCAATACTTTGTATTTAGACTTTTCAAATTTAAATTAATAAAGTTATATTTCGTCGAAAAAAAAACATATAACTTCACACATGATAACAAAAGTAATGAGAATCTACTTGTATTTTAGGTCCAAAAAATTAACAGTTTAAAATTTGCATAAAATGTTATTTTTCAAAGTTTAGTTAGTTTTTTGTTACTTTTCAAAGTGTTAAAAACAATTGTCATTTTTTGAATAAAATGACGATTATACCCTTTTAAATCTATATCGTGTACCGTACATTAACGTATACGTTGTATTATACAGAGACAAAATAAGAATGAACCGTAGACAAAATGTTAAATATTGCTTGAAAAACGAAAAAAAAAATTAAAAAAAAAACTTTTAAAAAATAAGAATTTTTGCAAAATTCTCTTAAAAATTTATCAGAAGTCTAGAAATCTACGGATTTCAAGATAAACTAATCAACCAGTAAATTTTAACAATAAGTTTTCTAAATCGTAAGAAGATATGAAAATAGTTTGATATATATATATATATATATATATATTTTGTCAAACAAAATAGTTTGATATTATCGATTCAAATTTGAATACAAAAACTACAAGGTTTTCTGTTTCTCTGGTACGAGTAAATGAATAGTTTAATATGCAAACAAATTTTTAACAAGAAAAAATGCAAACCACCATCCTAGAATTAATCTAGTATTATTTAAGTTAATCTACTATGAAATTGAAATGTATTTTTTCTTTTTTATATATATAGTAACTTGCTCAAGTGACTCGAGTGTAATATGTAACGGTTGGTAAACGTTTTTTGTTTTGCAGCAAATGGGAGAAAATGTAACGTTCTTCTACTTTTCATCTCTACTAAAAAAAAAAAAAAAAAGAATGTGAATTTCTCGCTAATATTTAAATTTACTTCAGCTGTTATTAGTCATATTTTTTATATATGATGCATTCAGGTTTTTTCTGTAAACGTATTCAATTTTCTATATAGCGTAAAGTTAGAAATAAAGTATAGCCGACCTATAATCAGTAACGAAATATGTAAGCAGTAATTAATCATAGACTAGTGTATAATGAAAATTTAGTAATGGATTTATATTTATGATTTGTGAAGAGTGGTGTGTATAATCAAGTAGAAGAAGCTCCACGTAAAGTAAGATACACCTCAGATGGACCCCCTACTTTCTTGGGCCCACAAAAAAATACTGGCCGTGAGATCCATCATGATCATGACCTTTAATTTAATTTAATTTTAACCTTTGTGAGACTACAAAAATCATTTTTATCAGTAATAAGTTTCAAAGTACTTGTTGGCAACAACAACAACAACAAAAAAGTTTTAAAAGTATTCTAAAAATTTACGATGAATAAATGATGACATTGTTGGACTTATGGGGAAAGCTGAGGAAGCGTTTTGAAATTTATTTTTCTATCGATAAAAAATGAAAATTACACAGTATACATATATATATATATATATGTATATAATAATCAGTATTTCAACTTTTTGTTGAGAACCGTAATTAGTATTCCAATTTAATATACAAATGTGATTATCTGAAAGAACATCACACGAATATTACAACACACTGCGAATGGAACTTGGAACATATTGATGGGGTTCTACTAAAGATGCAGTATCAAACATGTATACTAAACAGTGTAACATTTATTATTATTTAGTTAGTACCATGATTTTCAAACCCTATCGATTTTTTTTTTTTTTTGCTACAAATGTTAATATTCATTAAAATGAAAGTTGAGGTGTTACAAAAAAGTTAGACCTATATAATTGATTCATTGGCAAAAATAAAATAAAAAACAAGGAAGCAATGGAGTTGTGGAAAAATGTTTATGTTCATCAGAGCCAAAGGAACATTAAGTTTCCAAAATGTCGCTTGTGTCTCTTGGCCGTGATTGTATTCTGGATCAATCTATCCGTTTCTTTTTTTTTTGACCGAAATTTTTCAAATTAAATTGCAGGGGGAAGAGTTATTAAATGGATATTATATAACCTACACAAAATCTCGTTTTGGGTCTAGTTAAGATCCTTAAACCGGTCGAGAAATTGAAAGTAATAACCCCGACAAACCAAAGGTAGAACCGGAAAAAACCGGTTGAAAGAAAAACCCTAAATTGGAGCCACCGTTGTAATAGCTCCGAGAAAAGAGAAAACTTCCGCCGCGAAGACTGCCGGTGCATACCTCCGCCGAGCACACCACCTACGGAAAGAAGGGGAGCGTGTTAACGATATATTCGTATATACTTGTGTAATGGGTAGATTAGTCTTTTATCTCGCACATACTTAGGTTTAATGACCTATATAAATATGTAGCCTCCACATATTGATCAAAGGACAGAAAACCTTTAATACATCTTGGTTTCTGACATGGTATCAGAGAGATAGCCGAATCATACGAAATTTCGACTATCATCGATCCTAGGGCTCTTTCTTTGCCGAGTTCTGATTTTTTTTTTTTCTCTTCTTCTCTTTGATCTTCTCTAATTCGATCCCTCTGTCGTTTAGAGTTTCTTCACTATGACGGAAGATAATTCCACCATCGTTGCTGCCATGGCTCGTAACACACGACGAACTATCGATCCGTATGATTTGTCGTCTGGTGATAATCCTGGTAGCGTGATTTCCCAACCTCTACTTCGTGGACCCAATTACGATGAATGGGCTACGAACGTTCGTCTTGCACTTAAGGCAAGAAAGAAATTTGGATTTGTCGACGGTACCATACCTGAACCTGCTGCAAATTCCGGAGACCTTGAAGACTGGTGGGCGAACAACGCCATGGTGATTTCGTGGTTAAAATTGACGATTGATGAAACTCTTCGGACTTCTTTAACCACTCATGAAATAGCTGCAGATCTGTGGACGCATATTCAGCGTCGTTTCTCTGTTCGGAATGGACAACGCGTTCAACGTCTCAAGACGGAACTTGCAAATTGTCATCAAAAGGGACTTCCGATGCAAGAGTACTATGGAAAGTTGACCCAATTATGGAAAAGTCTTGCAGATTATCAGCGTGCTAAGACAATGGAAGAGCTTGCCAAAGAACGTGAGGAAGACAAACTTCATCAGTTCCTAATGGGGCTCGACGAGACCGTCTATGGAGCTGTGAAATCTTCGTTACTATCTCGTGATCCTCTACCATCTTTGGATGAAGCGTACCAAGCGTTACAACAGGATGAGGAGTCAAAAATTACGAGTCGTCTTCTCGCTACAAAGACAAAGGAGATGAGCTTTGCTGTTCAAACATTGCCTCAAAAACCAAATCTTTCGGAACAAAACAAAGGCCTTCCTCGTCCTGTGTGCACCTACTGTGGCAAAAAGGGTTATCTGGCCGACGTCTGTTTTCACAAATTAGGTTACCCAGCTTGGTATGGAGATCGCGGTATGACGCGCTCTGCAACTGGTCCATCACCACCACCACAACAGGCTTTGGGACGTGGACGAGGGGCATATCCTCCTCGCGTCAATGCCGTCGAGGCTGCTCCTGCTGCATCAGCTCACGCTACTTTCACCGGAGCCGATCGAATTGGAATTAGCGGATTAAGTGACTCACAGTGGCAGCATCTGGTTCGGATGCTGAGTGAACGCGAACAACTTGCTTCTCCAAAGCTCACTGGTATGATTTCTATTTCTTCCTGGATTATCGATACTGGTGCCTCAAACCACATGACTGGTTCTCTTCGCACAATGTCTGAAATTTCTGATACGCCACCTATTCCGATCAAGTTGCCGGATGGTAGATTCACCACGTCTACGAAACAGGGATTAGTACAGTTGGGTTCTGATCTCAGTCTTCAGAACGTGCTCTTTGTTGATGGCTTGAAGTGTCATTTAATTTCTGTTTCTCAATTGAATCGTGATCGGGCCTGCGTTTTTCAGATCACTGATAAGTTGTGCATTATTCAGGACCGCATTACGAGGACGCTGATTGGAGCGGGTGAGGAGGAACATGGACTGTATTTCTTTAGAAGTATGGATGTTGCCGCGGCAATGCATATGTCTCACAAGACAACGTTGGATATATGGCACAGACGTTTGGGGCACCCATCATCTAAAGCAATGGATTTTTTATCTATTTCTGATTTAAGTAGTTCTAGTACTTTTGATTCAAAGGCGTGTGAAGTTTGTATCCGCGCAAAACAGTCTCGTGATTCTTTTCCGTTGAGTTCAAATAAAACAAAGGATGTTTTTGAAGTTGTGCATTGTGATCTTTGGGGACCCTATCGGACCCCTGCTATGTGTGGCTCTCGATATTTTTTGACCATCCTGGATGATTATTCACGCGCTTTATGGATCTACTTGTTACCCGATAAACAGCAAGCACCGATGAGTTTAAAGAATTTTATTGCCATGGTTGAACGTCAATTCGGGAAACAGGTCAAAACGATCCGTAGTGATAACGGGACAGAGTTTATTTGTCTAGGTGGTTTCTTCCGCGAACATGGCATTCTTCACGAAACCTCTTGCGTTGGAACACCACAGCAAAACGGTCGAGTCGAGAGAAAGCATCGCCATATACTTAATGTTAGGCGTGCTCTTCATTTTCAGGCTTCTCTTCCTCTTGAATTCTGGGGACAATGCGTTTTAGCAGCTGGGTACGTCATCAATCGCACTCCTGCAGTCACTCTTGGTGGCAAAACACCATTTGAGTTACTCTATAATCGACCTCCTCCATTGTCCCATCTCCGAGTTTTCGGATGCTTGTGTTACGTCCACAACCAACAACACGGAGGGGACAAATTTGCTACAAGAAGCAAAAAGTCGATCTTCTTGGGATATCCTTTCGGGAAAAAGGGCTGGCGTGTATATGACTTGGAGACAAAGAAAATCTCCGTCTCTCGCGATGTCATTTTTTGTGAGGATCAATTCCCGTATTCTTCGCTTCTGGTGGCTGCTCGTTCTGATATTGTATCGCCTGCTCCCTCTCCATCTCTTCGCCCAGTTTCCTTCGAGGATGATGAATTTGATGGAAATCCTATTGCCGAGGCACCCTCGACTTCCACCACAGTTGAGATTGTGCCTCCTGTTCTTACGGATCAGACCGTGTCCTCGGATTTCCTTCCAATACCGAGTGACACCACATGTGTGTCTCCTATCGGTTTGGAAATACCTTCTTCCCATGGGTCATCACCGCTTGCGAACGCAGATTCCCCTATGCTGGCTGATTCCGATGACCTTGGGCGTGGAAAACGTGAAAAGAAACTTCCACAAAAACTTCTGGATTACGTACTCCATACGGTCCAGGGAGAAATCGATGACACTCTTCATGATTCGAATGGTTCCTCTGCTTATCCAATTGATTATTATCTCTCTAGTTCTCGTTTTTCAGAATCTCATTGTGCTTATCTCCATGCCATTTCAAGCACAATGATTCCGAAATCATACTCTCAGGCTGTCCAAGATGAACGTTTCCGGAACGCTATGAAAGACGAGATCGAAGCTCTAGATGAGAATCAGACATGGACCATTGAACAATTACCTCTGGGAAAAACAGCGATTGGGTGTAAGTGGGTCTTTACTATCAAATACAAATATGACGGCACTGTCGAGAGGTACAAAGCACGTTTGGTTGTCCTTGGGAACAAACAGATTGAAGGCGAAGATTTTGGTGAAACTTTTGCGCCTGTTGCGAAAATGACTACAGTGCGAATTTGTCTTGAGGTTAGTGCTGCTAAGAATTGGGAGGTCCACCAAATGGATGTCCACAATGCGTTTCTTCATGGGGATTTGGATGAAGAGGTTTTTATGAAACTTCCACCTGGATTTCGGACATCAGATCCATCTCAGGTTTGTCGTCTTCACAAATCTCTCTATGGTTTACGACAAGCGCCTCGATGTTGGTTTGAGAAGCTCACTACCGCCTTATTAGACTATGGTTTCACTCAAATCCGCTCCGATTACTCTCTTTTCACATTCCATCGTGATAATGAACAGATGTACGTACTGGTTTATGTTGACGATTTGGTGATCTCCGGAAGTTCTTGTGCATTAATCACAGCCTTCAAAAGCTATCTTAGCTCTTGTTTTTGGATGAAAGACTTGGGAGTGCTCAAGTATTTCTTGGGTATTGAGGTTGCGAGGAGTCCTTCTGGCATTTACTTATGTCAACGAAAGTATACACTTGACATTATCTCGGAAGTGGGTCTTCTTGGTGCACGACCGGTGGCGTTTCCCATCGAACAGAATCATCGCTTGGCCCTTGCTACAGGTGAAGATTTTCCCGCACCGGCCCGTTATCGTCGATTGGTTGGTCGTTTGATTTATCTTGCTGTCACTAGGCCTGATATTTCGTATGCCATTCATATCTTGACGCGTTTTATGCAACAACCGAAGACCGTTCATTGGGATGCCGCTATTCGCGTGGTTCGTTTTCTGAAGAACAATCCGGGACAGGGGATTCTTCTTCGGGCCGATTCTTCTTTGACCGTGACGGCTTGGTGTGATTCTGATTGGGCCGGCTGTCCTCTCACCCGTCGTTCTCTCACTGGTTATTTCATTCAGCTTGGTCACTCTCCGATCTCGTGGAAGACGAAACTACAACATGTGGTCTCTTGTTCTTCCGCCGAGGCCGAATATAGAGCGATGCAATATACGGTTCGTGAGCTGAAGTGGATTAAGCGTCTTCTCTTGAGCCTTGGCATTGATCACTCGGCTCCAATCACTCTTCATTGCGATAGTCAGGCTGCGATTCATCTTGCTGCGAACCCGGTTTTCCACGAACGGACAAAACACATTGAGAATGATTGTCATTTTGTTCGTGACGCCATCAAGGATGGTACCATAGCTACACAACATGTTTCTACGAAGACTCAGCTCGCGGACATTATGACAAAGGCACTCGGCAGTGCAGAATTTGAGAATTTCAAGTTCAAGATGGGCATTTGTGATCTTCATGCTCCATCTTGAGGGGGGGTGTTAACGATATATTCGTATATACTTGTGTAATGGGTAGATTAGTCTTTTATCTCGCACATACTTAGGTTTAATGACCTATATAAATATGTAGCCTCCACATATTGATCAAAGGACAGAAAACCTTTAATACGTCTTGGTTTCTGACAGAGCGGATCAGGACCACCGCTGACGCAGCAACTCAGAAAACTGTTGCCGCTTCCACTGGACATAACCACCGGAGAGAGAGAAGACGTTTCCGCACCAACGGACCTCAATGGTTTTACTTCCACCACGAGAGCGAACCTGACAGAAGAGGGAGAAAAGGACCCCTGGAAGTTGAGTATGCCGGGAAAACTCCACCACATCGACATCTCCGCCGTCCCCTGGCAGATCTGTGAATTGGAGGTGACATCCGACGGATCTCCTTCCTAGAATCTACTCACCACCACGCCACTTTCAAGACTTCAGTCGATCCACCACTTCTTTGCCACGCTGAGCAACACCATACCGATCTCCACATGGATGAGCCACCGCGCGAGCTTCGAAGAAAGAGCCCACCACCGATCTCGTCCTCAAAGATCTTGGGCAGGAACAGCTCCTGAGCACCACCGCGAAGCCCCAATCCACACCGACACTTTGCCAAGGGAACGACCGCCAAAAACTCGTCGGAGTAGGGAGCCCTTCCACGAGTGAAGCACGGTAAGTGTGGAGGAGTCTCTCACGACACCGACAACGAGGCCGGACGACAGAGAGAATCCTCCGAGAGCAACAAATCGTCGACAACTCTCAACGAAAGTGAGAGAGAAAATATCGCCGCGAATAGATCTTACTCGCGCGATATCTTGTTTTTATCTATCTGTTTCTTCAAAGATTGTTGCTGCCAAAAATAAAATAAAAAACCCTATCGATTTTAGATTTTAATATATCTTGTGCCAAATATCTAATAACATATGAGGTAAGTTAAGTAAATTAAAATTTAGAACATAAAAAAATATAAATGTTGGGTGGTTTTGCATCTCTTAAAGGAGGTACTCCTTTGTCTTTCTCCTTTGAATCTTAGAAATCTCTTATGGTCTCGACTACCCACCGACCGGGAAGCTCCAACTCCAACTTCCTTTCTTTAAACCATGGCGCCAAATACCAAATTCAACTGTCTGAAAGTTCCAAAATTCGATCCGAACAATAACTCGCTATCGAATTCACATAAAAACAAATTTAAAAATGTTGAGTTTTTGATTATACTCGATAAACATTTCCAATTATGTTAAATTTTGTATATTGCTCGTTTCTGTTAACCGTTAAAATGGCTAAATGTTTTTCTCTCTATCCTTGTTTTAGGAAACAATGATTACTCCGCTAATTTGCAACTTATCTCGATGATCTTAGATTCGAGTCCGAATGTAACTATGGAGTCTATGCCTAGTGGAGAATACACATTATGTTACTACCTAGATTTTTCTTTTTTGAATCAAAAGAAGAAGAAAAAAAACAATTTGTTCGGAAAAATCTGTATAAAACAAATGTGTGATCTCTTCTTTATCTTTTATGCCGGTCCTAATAGTTTCCTTACTATTGGGAGATCGATGAGATCGACCATATCGAGAAGAATGGAAAACATGAAGAATGGCATATCGAGAAGAATGGAAAACATGAAGAATGAAAAACATGAAGAATATGGATATTTACCAATATCTTAGTTTAGGAAATTTACATTTATATTTATCTTAATTTAGGAAACATAGATTACTTCTACCGCTATATAAGTTTATGCATCTTGTAACTTTATTCTTATGAGAGTCTAATAATAATTCTTCCTAAACACTTTTGTGTTCTTACTCTCATCAATTTATCATGGTATCAGAGCCTAGATTCAATTCCTATGGGTTATGATTTTGTTTTTTTTTTTTTTTTTTTTTACAAATATTGAGAGAGGATTAAGGGAACATGGGAGTTGAGAAAACAGGATCTGCGGAATGCGTTTCTTTGAAAAAGTTTGGTTTTGAGCAGAATGTAGGTGCGGAAGGCCCTTTGGATATGATGAAAGACGAGGCTGCGGAAGGCGCTTCATGTAGACACAATACTAGGCTGCGGAAGGCGCCGATATTTTGAAGATTTGTCCAATCTCATACGTGTTACCACGTTTGAGCTTGCGGGAGGGTATTGGGAGATCGATGAGATCGACCATATCGAGAAGAATGGAAAACATGAAGAATGGCATATCGAGAAGAATGGAAAACATGAAGAATGGAAAACATGAAGAATATGGATATTTACCAATATCTTAGTTTAGGAAATTTACATTTATATTTATCTTAATTTAGGAAACATAGATTACTTCTACCGCTATATAAGTTTATGCATCTTGTAACTTTATTCTTATGAAAATCTAATAATAATTCTTCCTAAACACTTTTGTGTTCTTACTCTCATCAATTTATCACTTACGCTGCTTTGTTTTTCGTAAATTATATTAGTGTCATGAAATACTCGACCAATAGCCCATAAACATTTCTAACAAAGCACACATATACACATGCATGTGATATGCCTATGAATCTAAAAATGTATAAATGCGTGTTGATATATAATATCATATGGGTTAGTTTTTTCATGGTGGTAGCTATAGAGTTATGGGCATGGTTTGTTTTGGAGTGACGCATGTTTTGTTTTATTTCTTATGATTGTTTTGAAATTCAGAATAGATGACAAAATTGTTATTTTTATAACTGTAAAGATAACATTTTAAAATCACAAGTCGTATGTTTTGCATGTGTTTCGCATATACCATTAAAATCGTATTTTCAGAAAAATTCAATAGTGGGTCAAACATTAATTCGCTTCCGGTTTCTTTGTGCTGCTGATGCGTCCTTAAAACGAATTATATGGACAATTTAGAGTATAGACTTATATATGGTTGGAAAAAATTTATATATAAAACGATGCCAAAAAACAATAAATAAATATATCTTATTATATAAAATTGAATATTTCAAAGTTAGTAATTCGTCTCATCGTGACATTTACCAAATCAATCGATTAGATTTTGACACGTATAAAAAAAATTTCTAATTAGATTTTTCCACAAGGTAAAGTTATAAAATAAAAAGAGTAAATAGAAATTTTAAATTTATCATTATAGACAAAGTTAACAACAAAATAATTCAAATAGGAATAAGAAAAACTAAATATTTGAAAACATTTAACAAAATTTAATTAGAAACCAAATAATAATAAAAAAACAAAAAATTCAAAATAAATTAATAAATGTTACTCTGCTAGCTTCTCTATCGATGATTCCGTATCGAGGTTTCCAAACTTATTTTATTTACTTTCATAGGTGATTTCATTTTTTTGTTTTTGGTTTCTTTTTCATAAGTTATAAATTTTAAATTATAAATCATGCATATACGACATAATCTAGTATATATACAAAGAACAATATACATAATAGGTTCAATCACTAACCCAAAACCGTAAACGAGAAGAGAAATTGGTAAATGATATCAAAATAGTAAAAAACAAAAAAGTAAAAAATAACGATAAAAAATAGTGATACAAAAATAACTAAAAATATTAATTTGATATCGCTAGTTCTTATCGTTTTTGTTATTAATAACCATTTAAATCGTAAATCTCATACCTTTGAAATTACTAATCAAACCCAAAAAACGTATATCCAGTCAAATCAATAAAAAAAAAGTGAATCAGTTGAATTAACATCATGTAAACTTTGCATATTACTTGAAATATACATTAACTGGTCGAACTTGAATCAAACCTTTTCTTTTGTTTTCTCGTACTTGGGTTAAACACGCATACTACTGCCACTGGAATGAAGATGGCACAAACTTGCCAAGAAACTTAGAGACATTACAAAGATAGTTGCAAACAAAATTTAACAGATAAAATATAAAACGTCAACACACAAAACCAATGATTTGAATCCAAAACAGAGTTTTAACACAACAAGGATGAAACGTCAATATATACACAGAACCAAAGCCTTTCTTGACAGACACAAAACAAAACAAATGATCATTAACAATAGCCTCCACATCCATTGATCGAATTCATCTCCTTACTTCTCTCATGATGTCTGCCAATTAATTTCATATGAATTAGAATTAAACGTTATATTTAATCCAAACTGAATAAGAACAAATGATCAAGAGAGATATTTACCTTTAAGGTTCACGAAGTGGTCCATTTCCTAAATGCAATTCCTCCTAATACCATGCTTTATTTGAACTTCCTATAACTATTGGGTTGCGATCTTGTGTTTCAGTCGGTCTAAAAATCGGAACAAAAATTGTGCAACCTCTAATCTTCAATGATGCCATAGCGGTGGAGAAATCTGCATCCGAGAACATGATGAAAAAGATATGAGGCGATTCCATGTCATTAGTGTAACATATCATGTTATCTAACAACCAATAATCGGCTTGATCATATACCCTCATATAAGGAACACGTGAGAAAGGAAAAACAACATATATATGTAAGAATAAAAAAGGAGTGACAATAAGGAATAAACAAAAAATGATCACTTTATCTTCTTGGTTAGCCTTCGCATACAAGTCTCACATCAAATATTTGCACGAGGGACATGTATGAGCTTCATCTTCATCTCAGCAGAAGGAAGAGTAAAGTAGTCAAGAATATCACATAATTGATCCAAACTGAAATGAGTGAGACTATTATATCCAACACCACCATACAAAAAAATACTTTTTATCGTGTCGTTTTAGCTCATCCTCAATGTTAGCCACCATAGTTTTACCATCCCATGATCCTGACATAATATTTTCAAAATCCCATACAAGAAAAATGGCATGAGGGCCATTGGGCTCATACTTTGGAATTGCCAATCCTATATCAAGGGGTTTCATGGCGTCTTGATACCTCTTTAGTTTTTTATGTCGGTTCAGTAGACTAATTTTGGCAAAAACACTCAAGGAATATATGTCATTTCTTTTGTTTCTTGAAGCTTTATATAAACAATTAAACACTCAAGGTATAATATTTTTGTATAAAAAAACCATTAACTAGATAAAAACATGGGATTTAATTGTTTATATAAAGCTTTCATTTAACAATACATTGCTAGCCTTTTCTTAACAGTTACATTCTATTATTTGTAAGAATTGTACAGCTGTTGTTTAATTGGTTAGGAAAGAGCCTTCAAAAAAAATAAAAATTGGCCTATATAACAAATTAAGCAAAGTTTATGATTATAATTTATAAAAGAAATGTAACTTCTAATGTATTAAAATGGTTGATTTACATGTAACATGTTTCTTATTTTAATCTGCTTATTAAATTTTGAAAAACGACAAAATAGACATTTAATCTATGATTAAAGCAAACTTTGGGGGAAATTCCATATCTTTTTATGGGTGTCCTAATTTCTTATTGCTTCTTGGAAAGTTCACACTTGACAAGCACGATAAATCTTGCACGTTTGGAGTAAAATTGTTTTATTTACGGATTTTTAATTCACTAAACTTAGCTTTAACTTTTAAAACTACTATCGCTGAGTTTTAGTAACATATATATGTTCTTTATATGAATATCGAAAAAAAAAGTTGCACATAAGTTTCAGTAATAGACGAGGTGGAAATATGCAGTAATAATAGTTCTAGTTGGATTAGAACTTTAGTTTAACGATTTACACAAATACATGTACTCATTTACAATCCAAATCTAATTCAATTAAAAATCGGATATGTTGAACGCATAAATTAGTTTAAATTGATTATTTAACTGCTTATCAATACTTCTCCCGACATCATAACTTTACATTTTCTATCGGCCAGAAAAAACTATAAATTTTCTTTTTACCACTGGTCAGTAAGATGAAGCAATTGCAATGTTTAATGCATAATAACAGTAAATTTACAGTGTGAACTGAAATTCAAAGAAGAGATAAAAAAAAAGTAAATGTGGAGAGTAAAAAAAAATTAAAAGATGTCAGAGTTGGCCTAAAACGGTGTATAATCTGCAAATCTGCAAATCTGCCACTATAGCTTTTGTGTCACTCTCCTTTAGCTTTTGCTTTTGAAGATTATTAACAAATAAAAGGTCAGCAGAAAAAAAAAGAGAGAGGTAAATATTGTGTTTATTACTACTACACTTCTTTATTTTTTAATAATTGAAACTTTGTAAAACTCTCTACTATCTTCTACTTCTTGTTTTTTAATCAACGAATAGATTTCAAAACTAGTTATAAAAATTGCTTTTACTTGTTGTTTTTTTTTTTAACATCTTTTAATTATTTTTTACTGTCAAATAAAGTTAATATTTTTTCCTTGCCAAAGTCGCCAACTATATATGGTTATTCTAGAAACATGCATAGAGCATAGTTTGGAATCAAACTACATTTATATTTATTTGTTGTAAATTTGAAAAGCAAAGAGATGAGAACTCAGAAACATTTAAAAGTAAATTAAAATAAAATTAATACAAGTTACTTTACAGAGGTTCTGTCTTTTTATCATCTCTGATCTTAGTCCTATTTTTTGCTTTTTATTGTGAAAAGCACCCCAAAGTGCACTTCTGTTCCCAAAATTTTGAACAAGTTTTATAAAAAGACTAAATAAATCATAAAAACATTATTTAAAGTAAAAATGATATTGAAAGTGCCCAAAAATTGGAAAATATAAATTATTTATCAGATGGTGAGTAATAAATCCAAGCTTTGTCGTATAGTTGTCTTTGAGCAACACTCTTGCATTATAGTACATGAGATGGATTGTAAAGAAAATGATATGATGTTTACTTTTTGAAAATTTTACACAATCTTAATATTCACTTAACTTAATCTTGAAAATTCAAGGAAAAAAAAACGAGTATCATGGCTAAGTTTACGATTTATTTATCCCGAGACGTTAATTAAGATCCAATCAGTATTTTCTGTAAATATGATTAACTTGGCTTTTTTACGTATATGTATGTTTAACGCTATCATTAGTCAAACGTTTCACCAAACCATATAATGGAGATTTAAAGTAAATAATTAGAGGATACATGAACAGAGATTATGGGTATTAGTGATGAAAAATTGCTCATTCATTGTTTTATTTATTGGCTCATGTGTGGAGATACAATATACTAGTGAATACTCCGACAAAATAGAGTTTTAAAGCAAATAATTAAGGGATGCATGAACCATTTAATGGTTTAGGGATGTCTATTTTGGATATGATCACTCTATTTTGAATACTCCGACAAAAATAGAGATCTAAAGCAAATAATTAAAGGATGCATGAACAGAGATTTTGAGTATTAGCGATGAAAAATTGCTCACTTATTGTTTTTGTTTTTGTTTTGTTTTTAATTGGGTCATGTGTCGAGATTCACTATAGTTAAAGAGGATTTGATGCATCATTTTCACTAAAGGTGTTCAAAAAGAATTATCAGTCACACATCTGCATAGAAATTATTGTTATAAAAAGAATAAACTAAGATAAAAAGGAGATATTATAATGCATGGTTTTTCCTTATTTTATTGGAGATGAGAAAAGGTGGGATTGTCTTGTTGTAGGGACCAACTTTGATGTGTTCCAAAGAGACCTTTACGTGCTACTACATTTTTCTCAAATTGAAGTTATCCAGATCAAACGAGAGAGAGAAAAAAAAAACTAAACCAAACTGAAGAATACATACATATGTTTTGGATGGTGGTAGGAGGATGGGATTGGATTAATCACTTTGCGGACTAGTTTTTTTCCTCATAAACACGATTCGCAGCAGACAAAACAACATTTTTATACATGTCCGCAAACAAATTAATCTGCCATGTCCACTGCAATCTTTTAAAGTCTTAAACATTTCTTATCAAACTGAATCAATACTTATTCTGTATCGTTCTAATTTTATCGGATGTCTCCAAATCGGTACATTCAAACCGAATTAAATGAAACCAAACTGAAATGGAACCAATTTGGATTGCCTCATACTTTTTTTTTGTTGAGAAAAATGGAGAGGCAAGTAGAGTTCTATTTGGAACACATCAAATATAACCACTTCAAATTGCCTCAAAAATGTTCAATGTGCACTTACACATAACCTATGTTCAAAAAATCGGCCGCTTAACCGCTTAGGCGGTCGTCTAGACGCTAGGCGGTGGCAGATCTTGGTGATTTATGGGTAATCGGTTCAATAAACCGAGTGTCCGATTAATCTCCGTCTAAACCGATTAATTTCCGCCTAGACAACCGCTTAGCCCAATTTTTTGTTTGTTTTTAGTTTAAAATAATTTAGTTGATTCTAAAATTTGATAAGTCAAACTTATGTTCATATTTTTAATGACAATCAAAATGTATTGAACATAATATTTATTTTCATGTGTTTTGGATTGAGCACAATATTATATTGAAATTATAAATTATAATGGATTAACATATTGAAAAGACATTAAAAAATCAAAAACTAATTCCCGGATTAATTTCCAATTTTTTTGATAGGCGGTAAATCCAACTTGACCGCCCGACTAGCACTTACCGAATTTTTAAACGTTGCACATAACTAACACTTGACGCCAGCTTCAAGAGAATGCACATTGAATATTTTTAAAACTATGTGGTTCCAATGGATTTGATATCATTAAAAAAAATGGATAACATGGGCCCATAATATGGTAATGAAACCCAACATGGCTTATAATAAGTAACCCAATTGGGCCTGTAATATTCAAACTTCAAAACTAATTTGATAGGAAACGCAGAAGCTATTTTGCATATGACATCTCTAAGCACAAGCAACGATCATCGATGCTTAAACCTAGTATCAAAATGCAAAACCCTAGAAAATCTCAAGCAAATCCATGGCCAATTCCTCACAATCGGCCTCTCTCACCACACATTTCCTCTCAGTAAGCTCCTTCTCTTATCCCCCACCGTCTGCTTATCCTACGCACTCTCAATCTTCCGCAGGATCCCTAATCCTTCCGTCTTCCTCTACAACACTCTCATCTCCTCCATCGTCTCCAATCACCAATCTACTCAAACCCATCTCGCGTTTTCTCTATACACTCAGATTTCGAGCTCTGGATCCGTCTCTCTCAGACCCAACGAATTCACTTATCCTTCTCTCTTCAAAGCCTCTGGCTTTGACCCTCGGTGGCATCGCCATGGCAGGGCTCTTCATGCCCATGTGTTGAAACTCATAGAACCGGTTAATCATGATCGGTTTGTGCAAGCTGCTTTGGTTGGGTTTTACGCCAATTGCGGGAAATTGAGAGCAGCTAGATCTCTGTTCGATCGAATTAGAGGACCTGATTTGGCCACTTGGAACACCCTTCTCGCTGCGTACGCTAATTCTGGCGACGGCGAGAGTGAGAGTGATCTCGGTTTATCGGAGGAGGCTTTGCGATTGTTTGTTGATATGCAAAGGAGTTCGCTTGTGAGACCTAACGAGGTTTCTCTTGTAGCTTTAATCAAATCTTGTGCGAATTTGGGTGAGTTTCGTGGAGGAGTATGGGCTCATGTTTATCTCTTGAAGAACAATCTGACTCTTAACCAGTTTTTTGGAACTTCTCTTATCGATTTCTACTCGAAATGCGGATGTTTGAGTTTTGCACGCCAAGTGTTTGACGAAATGCGTAACAGAGACACATCGTGCTACAATGCCATGATTCGCTGTTTAGCAGTTCACGGGTTTGGCCAAGAAGGTATCGAATTGTACAAGAACTTAATCTCCCAAGGATTGATTCCGGACGAAGTGACTTTTGTGGTGACGATATCCGCATGTTCGCACTCGGGTCTAGTCGACGAGGGTCTCCAAATTTTCTACTCGATGAAAGCGGTTTACGGGATCGAGCCTAAAGTTGAGCATTACGGATGTTTAGTTGATCTACTGGGCCGATCCGGGCGGTTGGAAGAAGCTGAAGAAGGCATCAAGAAGATGCCGATGAAGCCAAATGCGATGTTGTGGAGATCGTTTCTCGGGTCAGCTCAAATACACAATGACTTGGAAAGGGGTGAAATAGCGTTAAAGAATTTGTTGGGGTTAGAAGTTGAAAAGAGCGGAAATTACATGCTATTGTCGAATATTTATGCCGGAGTTGACCGTTGGGCTGACGTAGAGAAGACCCGGGAACGTATGAAAGACCACCGTGTTAATAAATTTCCTGGGATTAGTACTATTAATTAGTGCAATTATAACACAAAATCATATGAGT
Source organism: Eutrema japonicum (assembly GCA_030161315.1). Lineage (NCBI taxonomy): Eukaryota > Viridiplantae > Streptophyta > Magnoliopsida > Brassicales > Brassicaceae > Eutrema > Eutrema japonicum. The sequence goes on from BSQW01000007.1 coordinate 20,193,676, forward strand.
CTGTTTTTTAACAAATTGTTTATTACTCCCTCGGTTTTTTTTTATAAGGAAATTTCCCTAAACGCACGGGAATTAAGAATTTTTTTTTTTTTGCTTGAAACATTAAACACTACCGTAACAACAATTAGTTATCCAATTAAAACCAATTTAAACATTAAACTAGATTTTAGCCCGTGCGCCCGCACAAGAATTTTTTATTTATTTATGAAACTATGTAATATAATTTGTTTTTGTATATTTAATTTTTGTAATATGAGACACATATTTATTTTGTGTTTGGATATAATATTTTTTGTAAATTTTCGTAATATGAGACAAATTAATTTTGTGTTCATATATAATTTGTTTTTGTAGATTTATTTTTTTTGTAATATGCGACATATATTTATTTTGTGTGTTAGATATAAACAGGAGTTCATACTGTTGAGGAGAACTCCAACGTTGTTCATAACAGTAGACAAACCTCATTTTCTTTCGTACATGTATTCATGTCAATTAAAAAAATCTTAATTCACACCGATAAAAAGCAATATATTATGCAATCATATAGAGTAATTTGGTTCATTGAAAGAAATTTTTGTGATAGTAGCCGAAGAAATGAGACTCTCTCATGTATTATTTTATATGTTGTCTTTTGTATGCAACAACAATTCAATTCCATCCATTTGAATAAGAATCTTCCGAGTATCTTGGCCACCTATCAAAAAAAGAGAAATATTATATTATTAATAATCAATGAGAGATGAATATAAGTGTGCCTTGATGGAAATTTAGTATGAGAAAACATGATTGATCACTAAATAAGCCAATCAAATATTTTTTAAAATCTCAAAAAACATTAGAACTACTGTGAAAATTTACAAACAATCCAAACACCCAAAACCTCCCATTGAAACTCTCAAAGCCGATGAACGACCATAACCAATTAGCTAAAGAGACGATCAAAAACAAATAATCAGCTTTTACAGAAGAAGAGAACATCCACAAATAAAACTTGATCCATCTAAAAATATCAGAACTTTAGTTCCAAAATGAAGAAAGAAAGGTGAGATAAACATTGGTGCAATGTATATATTTATAAGTAGGGAAGCGTATATGAGAAAAATTAGATTTATCTACTTTAAAAATAAAATCAATATCTTAATTGATTAAATACAGATTTTATATCCAAATTACTATTACGAATTTATTGTTCAAATATTTCTAATTTTTCAAAATTAATAGCAACAAAATTAATGGCAACGAATTAGGAAACAAAATAGTTTAATAAGGATATATTTTATTATTGGCCAGCCAATAATTTGTTTAAAACAATTTGCGTCTATTTGTTTAGGTAGTAATCATAACTAACCAAATTTGATTAAATTTTGAAATAAATGCTAATAATAAAAAAATTCTAATCACATAAATAATATTTTGTGTGTTCCGAAATATTAGGCTAAAAATAATAATTATATATTCAAATTCCATATTTGGTGAACTAAATGTTAATTGCTATGTATAATTTAAAAATCATAACTATATCGATTAAGGAGTTGTTTTAGGCTGAAAATTAGGAAACAATGGATTAAATGATATTGAATGCATCATATACGATAGTATATAAATTGTTGAAGAGGAAACACCGGAAAGAAAGATGAAGAACCAAATATAATTAATTTTTAAATGTATATATATATATATTCTTATTTAAACTCTTTAAAAATCACTTCCATAGTATATTTTTGGGTGTTTAAAGAAGAAAACTCTTGGAAACAAAACAAACCAAATCCCCAAACTAACTGATATATCATGGTTTTTACATTTTTTAAGCCATAATATAAGTCCGTTTTATCGAGTCTTTATTCTATTTCGTAGTGTTTTAGAGTCTTTTACATGTTCTAGCACGTTTGGAGCAAGTTTGGAGATATTGGAGCTTTCTGGAGCATTTTGGAGCAAAGCTGAAGATCGTGTTACTGAGTACCCGATTTCACGTCAAGCATCGATCGATACCCCCTGGTATCGATCGACATCCATCAGAGCAGATCACAAGCCGCGACTTTAATGAAGAGTTGAAGAATTGCAACTTGGTCCAGAAGTCTTTAATATTTACAAGAAGCCCCAAAACGTGATTTAGGTTATTTATAGGGATTTTACAGCCACTTTGTTGGCTATGCTTTATTTTCTATACTTTGATTATACTTTTGGTTTTTGGAGAGACAACTCTGAACTCCGGTTGATTATTGATTTCTTTGATGATATATTCAATCATGTTGCTTTCAATCTCCATGTCTGAGTATATCCACTTTAGGTTTGGGGTTTTCTCATAGGGATTTCGTTGAATTCTAGGTTGATTAGTTTCTTAGGGTTCATAATCTAAATTAGTTCTTCACCTTAGGTTGTTCTAAAAGCTAATTCTGGATTGATCACCTAGAACTTAGATCTTAGGATAATTGATTAGGCACGAGAGTGCGATTAATTACCTGATAGAACCTAGGTGAGCAAATTGATTATTCGCAAAGAGATTTGGTTTAATTGATTTGTGAACATATCAAACCTGAACTTTAAAGCTGATTTAGACTTTAGGATTCGCAAAGAGATTTGGAATTTCTATGATTTAGATTTAGATAGTTTTCGCAACGAGAGTTGGTTAGTTATATTTTAGTGATTTGAGTTCAAGAACCGTGCGTAATCTGAATCCTGTTAGTTAATTTAGCTGCATTCATTGATTTCCTGAGAAAAACCCTGGGCCTATATTTTCCTCCATTGATTTACAACACTTTTAATTGCGTACTTGTTTTCGTTTACATCTTTTGATTTAGCGTATTTTAGATCTATATAATCTATTGTGTGATATCTTGAGTTCTTGTGTTCGACCCCTGATTTACTGCAGCAACTGCTTTAGTACTATTTAGGGTATTAATTTGAGCATATAAAATTTGGCGCCGTTGCCGGGGACTCAATTCGCCATTAGATTTTAGCTAAGAAATTCATCTAAATCGCCCGAGTATCGGTCGATACCCGATGTATATTTCAGTTACTTATGTTCTTGGTTTTTGTTTTCAGGTGTATGCTCAAATTAATACCCTAAATATTCCTCATTAGATTTCGCCATTAGATTTTAGCTAAGAAATTCGTCTAAATCTCCCGAGTATCGATCGATACCCTTCAGTATCGGTCGATACCCGACGTATATTTCAGTTACTTACGTTCTTGGTTTTTGTTTGCAAATTTGATATGCTCAAATTAATACCCTAAATAGTACTAAAGCAGTTGCTGCAGTAAATCAGGGGTCGAACACAACAACTCAAGATATCACACAATAGATTATATAGATCTAAAATACGCTAAATCAAAAGATGTAAACGAAAACAAGTACGCAATTAAAAGTGTTGTAAATCAATGGAGGAAAATATAGGCCCAGGGTTTTTCTCAGGAAATCAATGAATGCAGCTAAATTAACTAACATGATTCAGATTACGCACGGTTCTTGAACTCAAATCACTAAAATATAGCTAACCAACTCCCGCTGCGAAAACTATCTAAATCTAAATCATAGAAATTCCAAATCTCTTTGCGAATCCTAAAGTCTAAATCAGCTTTAAAGTTCAGGTTTGATATGTTCACAAATCAATTAAACCAAATCTCTTTGCGAATAATCAATTTGCTCACCTAGGTTCTATCAGGTAATTAATCGCACTCTCGTGCCTAATCAATTATCCTAAGATCTAAGTTCTAGGTGATCAATCCAGAATTAGCTTTTAGAACAACCTAAGGTGAAGAACTAATTTAGATTATGAACGCTAAGAAACTAATCAATCTAGCATTCAAAGAAATCCCTATGAGAAAACCCCAAACCTAAAGTGGATATACTCAAACATGGAGATTGAAAGCAACATGATTGAATAGATCATCAAAGAAATCAATAATCAACAGGAGTTCAGAGTTGTCTCTCCAAAAACCAAAAGTAGAATCAAAGTATAGAAAATAAAGCATAGCCAACAAAGTGGCTGTAAAATCCCTATAAATAACCTAAATCACGTTTTGGGGTTTCTTGTAAATATTAAAGACTTTTGGACCAAGTTGCAATTCTTCAATTCTTCATTAAAGTCGCGGCTTGTGATCTGCTCCGATGGGTGTCGATCGATACCAGGGGGTATCGATCGATGCTTGACGTGAAATCGGGTACTCTGCAACACGATCTTCAGCTTTGCTCCAAAATGCTCCAGAAAGCTCCAATATCTCCAATTGTGCTCCAAACGTGCTAGAACCTGTAAAAAACTCTAAAACACTACGAAATAGAATAAAGACTCGATAAAACGGACTTATATCATGGCTTAAAAGGGGTAAAAACCAAGATATATCAACTCCCCCAGACTTAGCCTTTGCTTGCCCTTAAGAAAATAGAAGATTAAACAAGAGAAAGAGGTCTGAAAACGTAGAGACTCACCTGTTCATGAACCATCGCAAAGATCCTTTTCCCAAGCACTCAAATGTCACCTGACCAGCTTTTGATCTAACCACCATGTACTCCTCCGTAGACATTCGTAGCTTTCTCAGACTCCACACATTATCCCACAGCATTGTTCAAATAAAACCCTCATCGCCAGTTTCATCGCTGCGGCTTATGTTCAAGAACCTTCTAGATTCTTTACCAGACAAATCATGACAAGGAACCACCCATTTTCACATTTTTTGTATCCCTTTCTCTCCCCAAGGCTTATTTCTTATTATGTTTCTACACTACAAGAAAACACCATTTTTGCAACGAACGATATCGTTGTAAAATCGTTGCAAAAGAGGGTTTGAATCGAATTTGCGACGAAAAAGAGATCGTCGTTAACTGATCGTCGCAAACCACAGATCGTCGTAAATTCGTCGGGAAAGTACGAGGGACAAAAATTCGTCGCTAAATCGTCGGTAAATTTTCGTAGTAAAATCGTCGTAAATATTACATTGAAATTACGACGAATATAAATACGTCGTAAAAACGATGGAAATTCGATGGGAAATATTTCATTGTTAATTCGATGGCAAAAAATTATCGTCGTTAATTCGTTGCTAATCAATCGTCATAAAATCGTTGCTAAATAATCGTCTCAACATCGTTGCTAATAAATCGTCGTATAATCGTTGTAAATTAGCCACGATTTTATGACGATTAATTTAGCAACGAAACAACGAAGATTATTGTTTACCATCGAATTAACGACGATTCTATATATGATTTTTATTATTATTTTTAAAATTTTATTAATTTCGAAATTATAAAATAAAATTTTAAAAATAATATATAATAATATTTTATTAGAAAAAAAATATTATAATCTGTTACAAAAAAAAAAACCAAAATTAGAATTCGAAATCCTAAATCTAAATAACTATATCGTAATCGTCGAGATTCACATCGTCTTCGGGACGTCTCGACAAACCGGATGGGCCTGCCGCTGCCTCTGCCGCTGCATCTGCCTCTGCTCGGAGTCTTCGCTTTTCCCGTAGCATGGCCTGCATTGTCGGGTTCCCTGTTGCCAAGATGTCGAAGAGTTCGTCATTCTGCGTAGCATCCAGTTCAACCCGCTGCTGAAGACTCGCAATCTTCGCCTGTTTGCCCAGCTGTATGAGGCAGAGCCTTGAGTTTCCCGTCCGAATCAACGGTGTTGCGGGAAGCCGAACACTTCTCTGCAGTTATGATGGACTTCGGATCCATCCAATACCGCACCAAGCCGTCCCAAACGGCTTTATCCATGTGTAAGGGCTTTGCTAAATCCCCAAAAATCTTCCATGCTTTCTTCCACTCACCAACCACGCATTGGATACGAAATTTCACCCTTTCGAGAAATAAAGTTTCAACCTCGCCATGAATCGAAAGATCCCAGTGATATTTTTGCTGCATGAGAAACAAAAATAATTACATATTTTATAAAATTAAATTATATATATATATTTAAATATAATTAAAATAATTATGGGAGAAAAAAATATTTTTCCATACGTACCGCAAACATCTTGAACCATGTCTCCTTGACGTGTGGAGGAAGCTGGGTAAAATTGGTATGAGGCTCGATAAAATAGGACTTGATGATGTCGGAAACGGTGCGTCCAACTTTGAATTCAACTCCAAACCTGAAACAAAAAATTGTAAAATTTTGAATTGTTAGAAATAAATATAAATATGTAATAATAAATGTAAAAAATATATATTTATATATATTACCATTCCGACCCGTCAGTATGATCCGGATCTAATCTTTTAAGCCTATGACGCCCGGCTGTGCAAGCAAATCAAGAACCGTCATGTGTGCATATGGGGCCGGGGCATGGCCTTTAGGTTGCGGAATCTGAGGTGGTTGTGGAGGCGGCGGAGCACTCTGTGTTTGCGTCACCGGGACGAAATCCGTCTCTGTAGCCTCAGAAGACACGGGCAACCCGGTACCCGAAGCATCACCAATATCTCTCAAAAACTTAGCGTAATGTGCACGACGCTGGCCCATCTGCATAAAAATGAAAAAAAATTACTATCTATAAACATCCGGACAGTATGCTATTTTTTCTAATTTGATTCCGTTTCTACCGACCTAAATTGATCCATTTTTATCTATACTAATTAATTAAAAACATTAAAAAAAAATTTACCTTTTTCGGAAGGAATTCGCAAGGAAGTTATGATTAGTTTTTTTTGTGATTTGTTTGTAAGTCTTTGAAAGAATTCTGAGCGTGTATATATAAGATTAGTTGTCGTCGCTATATCGAAGCAATCAAACCTCAGCTAATTCGTCGCTAACTTTGCAACGATTTTGTGACATTCATACACGCGGGAGTTTAATTGACCGACACACGGTAAATTTTATGACAATTCGTTGCTAAATCGTCGCAAATTAGCATCGATTTTGTGACATTCATAGTTTGCGACGATTTAGCCACGATTAGTGTCAATTCGTTGCTAAATCGTCGCAAATTTGTATCGATTTTGTAACATTTTATTTTGCAACGAATTAGTGAGGATATTTGTAAAATCTGTTTTAGGGTTTAGGGTATAGGTACAAAATTGTAACGTCGATTGCAATATTCCAGAAACAACTTTACATGTTTACTGTAAATCCAAAGTCATGAAATTATCAATAAGTTCATCGATATTGAAAAATAAGTAAAACATATAGTTTGCGTATATGTTAGATTATTAATACAATGATTCAGTTTGTGGATATTACTGTGATTGACCGAGTTTTCATTTTCGGACAATTCTCTAAAGTCACGATCAATTTCATTGAAAGATGCATAATACAATGAGATGGTAATATGTTAGGGTTTAGGGTTTATGACAATTCGTTGCTAAATCGTCGCAACTTTGCATCGATTTTGTGACATTTATAGTTTGCGACGATTTAGCCACGATTGGTCTTAATTCGTTTCCAAATCGTCGCTAATGTTGCAACGAATTAGTGAGGAAATTTGTAAAATTTGTTTTAGGGTTTAGGGTATAGGTACAAAATTGTAACGTCGATTGCAACATTCCAGAAACAACTTTACATGTTTACCGTAAATCCAAATTCATGAAATTATCAACAAGTTCATCGAGATTGAAAAATAAGTAAAACATATAGTTTGCGTATATGTTAGATTATTAATACAATGATTCAGTTTGTGGATATTACTGTGATTGACCGAGTTTTCATTTTCGGACAATTCTCTAAAGTCACGATCAATTTCATTGAAAGATGCATAATACAATGAGATGGTAATATGTTAGGGTTTAGGGTTTAGGGCAAAGGGTTTAGGGTTTATGACAATTCGTTGCTAAATCGTCGCAACTTTGCATCGATTTTGTGACATTTATAGTTTGCGACGATTTAGCCACGATTAATCTTAATTCGTTGCCAAATCGTCGCTAATGTTGCACCGAATTAGTGAGGAAATTTGTAAAATCTGTTTTAGGGTTTAGGGCATAGGTACAAAATTGTAACCTCGATTGCAACATTCCAGAAACAACTTTACATGTTTACTGTAAATCCAAATTCATGAAATTATCAATAAGTTCATCGATATTGAAAAATAAGTAAAACATATAGTTTGCGTATATGTTAGATTATTAATACAATGATTCAGTTTGTGGATATTACTGTGATTGACCGAGTTTTCATTTTCGGACAATTCTCTAAAGTCACGATCAATTTCATTGAAAGATGCATAATACAATGAGATGGTAATATGTTAGGGTTTAGGGTTTAGGGCAAAGGGTTTAGGGTTTATGACAATTCGTTGCTAAATCGTCGCAACTTTGCATCGATTTTGTGACATTTATAGTTTGCGACGATTTAGCCACGATTAGTCTTAATTCGTGGCCAAATGGTCGCTAATGTTGCAACGAATTAGTGAGGAAATTTGTAAAATCTGTTTTAGGGTTTAGGGCATAGGTAAAAAATTGTAATCTCGATTGCAACATTCCAGAAACAACTTTACATGTTTACTGTAAATCCAAATTCATGAAATTATCAATAAGTTCATCGATATTGAAAAATAAGTAAAACATATAGTTTGCGTATATGTTAGATTATTAATACAATGATTCAGTTTGTGGATATTACTGTGATTGACCCAGTTTTCATTTTCGGACAATTCTCTAAAGTCACGATCAATTTCATTGAAAGATGCATAATACAATGAGATGGTAATATGTTAGAGTTTAGGGTTTAGGGCAAAGGGTTTAGGGTTTAGGGTTTATGGACGAATCGTGGCTAAATCGTCGCAAAGTTGCATCGATTTTGTAACATTCTTATTTTGCGACGATTTAGCCACGATTAGTCATAATTCGTTGCTAAATCGTCGCAAATATTGCAACGATTTTGTGACAATCACAATTAGCGACGATTTAGCGACGATTCCTTTGAAATCCCCTAAACCCCAAACTAAATCCCATTTCCGATCACCACTCATTTCCCGCCGTTGTTGAGGCAATTAATAAATTACATGACACATAGACACATATGTCTCGTAATTTATTAATCGCCGCACCTAGGGCGGAAAATGAATGGAGATCGGAGATGGAATTTAGTTTGGGGTTTAGGGGATTTCATAGAAATCATTAAATTATATTAATACATTAAATTCACAATAATTATTAGCTAGCGCGGTCACTCTGATTCATTTTCGGACGAAGAATAGTACACATCCGTTTCTTGATCATCTGGTTCATCACTTTCTTCGAACTCATCTTCCTCATCTTCTTCCTCTGTATCGTCTGGGGGATATTCAACTTGCCTGTTTTGAGGATCTATCAAAAGGATGTCTTCATTGCTCTCATTTAGTTCTGGCATATCAGAGCAATGATCTTGCTGCATTGGTAGTTCCTCATCAACCCCCACAATTCGACCCCTCGGAGAAACTTTTATAACTGATAACCATGAGATACGGGTGGTGCGAACTCGCGGATATGGAACAAAGCTGACTTGTTCTGCTTGTGATGCTAGGATAAATGGTTCATACTTATTGTAACGTCGTGATTGGTTGACATCTACTGCCCCAAATTTGTTTTTACGGATGCCTCGATCAACTGTTGGATCGAACCAGTCGCATTTGAACAGAACGCATTTCAAACCTAAGCAACCAGGGTACTCAACTTCAATTATGTCTTGCAAAACTCCACAAAAATCTATTTCACCCCGCACACATACCCCGTAGTTGGCCGTAGCTCTTTGATTTCTGTATTTGAATGTATGAAATATATATCCGCGTGTGCAATACATGGGTGCACTCGTTATCTTCGATATGAGGCCTTTTATTAACTCATGGAACCAGAGTGGATATGCGGTATCCCCATACTCGACCTATATCATTAATTAATTTAATTAAAAAAGTAATTAAAATATGTATTAGGTTAATTGTCCAAGTTAGTAATTAATCAGATCACTTAAAATTTTACGTACTTGCGTCTTCAACCACGGGGCAAAATGTTGATCTTTACGCTTGTTGATTTCATCGTCTGAGATTCCTTCAATGACTTCTCGGACTTGTCTAACAAATTCACTGCATACAAAAGTATTTGTAATTGGTATAAAGCTAGCATATATATAATTTAACCATATATAAGACGTATGTTTATACACTTACGTCTCAAATTGACTAACTTCTTCGCAATTTAAGAGGATATACGTTTGTGCACTATGATGGTCTTTTTCATTGGCAAACCAAACTGACTTCACTCTTCCACATAATCGACCGATTGAAGAAAATATATCTGGGACACCTTCATTAGCATATGTTCGGCCTACACCTCCATCATCATATCGTCGTGCTGCCCTTTTCCGTGTGCGAACCTTCGAGCCAACGTAGTACCCGGTGAAGTGAGAAGTTTCTTCTGTTAAACTTCCTGCTACTATTGAGCCTTCGACTTTGGCTAGATTTTTAGCCTTCCGCTTCAAATGTCCCATGAATCGCTCGAATGGGTACATCCATCGATACTGCACAGGTCCCCCAAGTTCTGCTTTGTGAGGTAGATGAATAGGTAGATGTTCCATAACATCAAAAAAGGCTGGGGGAAATATTTTATCCATGTTGCACAACATAATAGGAATACTAGCATCAAGTTGTGCAATAACATCTTCTGACAAAGTACGGGTACAAAGATCCCGAAAAAACCCTCCAATGCCTACAATAACAATCACATGATATATAAGGTAATAATGTTAATTTTCCATTTCATATATATATATATATATATATATATATATATATTAATTATATAAAATCTTAAATTCGCAATTAATATGTGATTAGTTTAAATTTATATACCTGCAATTGCTTCGTGTACATTTCCTGGTAGAAGTTCAGCAAATTCAAAAGGAAGTAGTCGTTGCATAAAGACGTGACAGTCATGACTCTTCATCCCGGAAAACTTTTGGCCATTCTCAACACATTTAGCTAAATTAGATACGTACCCGTCCGGGAACTTCACATCAGATGTCGCCCATTTGAACAAAGCTGACTTTTCTTCCGCACCCACTCGAAATATGGGGACATGTGCTTTCCCATTGCTTGTAATATGTAATTCATTCCGACAACAAAGATCAGGCAAGTCTAACCTTGACTTACCGCTGTCTTTAGTCATTCCACGCACGTTTAACAATGTATGCATGATGTTATCAAAAAAGTTTTTCTCAATGTGCATGACATCCAAATTGTGTCTAAGCAAATGATCCTTCCAATACGGAAGCTTCCAGAATATGCTTTTCTTACACCAATTGTGATGCTCCCCATATCCATCCGGCATATTAGCTGGAGTGTGCCAATTTCCACCACGATTGACTGTTTCCAATGCACCATAATGATCAATTTCTGCTTCTAGATCTTCCCCGGAAATATAAACAGGAGGAGGAACACGAACAGTTTTGTTCTTTCTAAACAACCGCTTATTTCTTCGATATGCATGATGAATCGGTAGAAATCGGCGGTGACAATCAAACCAACTTGTTTTCCGACCATGTTTCAATTGAAACGCATCTGTCCGATTGAGACAATATGGACAAGACAATCGCCCATGCGTAGTCCAACCTGATAACATCTCGTAAGCAGGGAAGTCGCTTATTGTCCACATAACACCGCACGCATTGTAAAAAAAATTTTCCTTGCAAAATCATATGTCCGAACCCCGGTATACCACAACTGCTCCAATTCCTCTATCAGAGGCTGCAAAAACACATCAAGGTAACGCTTCGGATGCTTCGGACCTGGTACTAAAATACTCAAGAATAAAAATTCCCTTTGCATGCACATATCTGGGGGAAGGTTGTAAGGCGTTAGGATTACTGGCCATAAAGAATATTGCCTACCAGACATACCAAATGGACTAAATCCATCTGTGCAAAGACCAAGATACACATTACGTTTCTCTCTAGAAAAGTCTGGATGTACCGTCTTAAAGTGTTTCCACGCTTTTGCATCTGAAGGATGAGTAACCTCCTCATCTGTTTGCAAATGATCTGCATGCCATCTCATCGATGCAGCTGTCCTCTCAGAATGTTACATTCTTTTTTATCTATCAGTTATAGGAAGGTACCACATCCGCTGGAACGGTACCTTACTCCGACCAGTACCTTGCGGCTTATATCTTGGCTTATGGCAAAATCGACATTCCAGCAACTTATCATCATCTTTCCAAAAAAGCATGCAATTGTCAACACAGACATCTATCATCTCAGAAGGCAACCCAAGACTATAAACCAGCTTCTGTATCTCATAGTAAGTTTCAGCAGCTAAATTGTCCTCTGGTAAATACTCTTTAATCAAATCAGCCCAATCATCCATGCAAACCTCAGCTAAGTTATGATCAGTTTTAATAGTCATCATCCTAGCCGCCAACGACAATTTAGAATGTCCTTCTCTACATCCATCGTAGAGTGGCTGATTTGCAGCATCTAGCATATCATAAAAATGTTTTGCATCTAGATTGGGTTCCTCATCATCATGATGATCATGTGCAAATGTACTTACGGTTTCATGAAATGCATCCGTAACCATGTCATGAATCCTATCATTATCTTCACCATGCTGCTCCGCATGATCATCAAATTGATTAAAATTATTTGACTCATAAAAATTCGATGCTTGATAATTGCTACTACTACTAGCTGCATTTCCCCCATGACCCTCTCCATGATAATACCATATATAGTAATGCGGCATAAACCCTCTATTTAATATATGCGACCACACCTTCGAGATAATGATAAATTTCCTATTCAAGCACCTGGCACAAGGACAGTACATCTTACCACTGATAATCGTATTATGTATACATCCTGCCTGATGCATGAATCCCTCCACCCCATCACTGAACTCCTTTGTTAGTGATCCCTCTGAATCAAGACGATTATAAATCCATCTTCTAATTTCGTATATTGACATTTTTTGTTGGTCAGAAAGAAGTAAATATTGTTTTTGAATATGAAATTTTTATTATGAAGTTGGCCAATATATATATATATTTTTATTTTCATTACCATCGAATTACCTACGATTTTACATCGATTTCACATCGATTTTACAACGAATCTAAAAATGTTTACATCGACTTTACAACGATATTAAACATGTTTACCTAACCGAACACCGTGAACTTAAAACGTGCTCACCTAACTGATTAATCGTTGGGAAATCGATGTAAAGTTCAAATTATAATAATCATTGCTAATTCGTGGGTAATTTTACGACGATATTACAACGTTTTATATAAACCTCGGTAAATCGTCGCTAAGTTACAACGATTTTACGACGATTTTGATAATCGTCGTAATGTCATCTGTAATCGTTGTAAAATCGTCGCTAATTAGCGACGATTTTACAACGAATATTTTCGTCCCAATTTTGCGACGATTTTACGACGTCTTTAAGAATCGTCGTAAAGTCGTCGCAAAAACGATTGCAATTTGCAACGAAATAAAATCGTCGCAAAAAATCGTTGCAAAATGCATGTTTTCTTGTAGTGCTAGCATTTACATATTAAGGGTTGAGACGCGAGTGTTGATGGTGTTAGCCACCGAATCCCCGGTTCTTCCCTCAAAAGTAATCAAAGGTATAGGCGAATAATTGTATCACATGAAATTTTCCTAACCTCGCTTTCACCTTTGTGTGATCATCTCCTCTGAAGTAGAATAATGAGATCCTTGGAAACTTTCCTAGCCCTCTACTCAGAAGAAAATCATTTCATCTTTTATGCCTTTATCAACTTGTAACAGGGAGAGAAATGGTATTTCTCTAAACACATGGGTTCCTTTATCAGATATGAATGATGAATCAAGCTCTAAAAACACTAACCACATTGATGAAGTGCAGAAATTTGGCTCAGGTTTCAGAAGAACTCTGCTGGAGACATGAATGTTTTCTAATCAACTGGTCAGTCCTTGGATTTTTCATTAGTCGATCTAGAACTGATTCTGCAACACTGGTCACTCAAAAACAAAATCAAAACAACAGGTTCAAGCACATGATCATCATCTCCAACAAGTTTTGACTCAATAAATCAATTTTGACTCGATAAAACAAGAAAAAACAAAAACAATGTCAGCAGACACCTCCCCCAGACTTGAACAACACTGTCCCCAATGTTATCTAGCCTAGAGTTAGTGAAAAAAAACAAAAAAACAGAATAAAATTGGGAAAAACAAGAAGTTACTTTGCTGAAACATCGAGTATCGATCGACAAACAGCTTGGTATCGATCGATACCAAGCTTAAATCGACATAATGAACCGTACATTCGCGATTGGTGTCGACCGATACCAATGGGGTATCGATCGACACTAAGCGATTTCGAGTTTTGCTCCTTGTTTATCCTGACACAAACACAAAACAAAAAATAATGTGAAAAAGAATCAAAAGCAGACTCACCAGTGGGTTGCCTCCCACCAAACGCTCGTTTAACATCAGTAGCTTGACTGTAACGCCCTTCAGGCAGGATAAGAATGCGATCTTGCACCAAAACAGGCTCGACAACTTGACATCGCTATCTTCAGAGTTTTGCTCAACATACTTTCCACAAACTCTTTTTCCTTCTCTTTCAGCTCAGAAGTAAGAAGAACTCTAGCCTTAGAGAATGGTTTCGAAGCTCCTTTGCACTTCACCTTGTACTCAATCGAATCCCCATCACACTTCTGAGGAATCAATATGACATGGGGATCCTCGACTCTTTTGCTCTTGGCCTTCTCCTTTGTTGCCTTAGCCTTCTTGACAACTTCCTTGGGGATGCTGGGCGGTTCAACTGAAACGTCTGTGACAGTAGGCATGTCAGGAGGCTCTTCCAAAAGATCAACTGCTAGCGACTTTTCTGTAACAACCTCGATGCTAGAGACTGATATATCATGATTTTTACCCCTTTTAGGCCATGATATAAGTCCGTTTTATAGAGTCTTTATGCTATTTCGTAGTGTTTTAGAGTCTTTTACAGGTCTTAGCACGTTTGGAGCACAATTGGAGATATTGGAGCTTTCTGGAGCATTTTGGAGCAAAGCTGAAGTTCGTGTTGCTGAGTACCCGATTTCACGTCAACCATCGATCGATACCCCCTGGTATCGATCGACACTCATCGAGGCAGACACGACCCGCGACTTTAATGAAGAGTTGAAGAATTGCAACTTGGTCCAGAAGTCTTTAATATTTACAAGAAGTCCCAAAACGTGATTTAGGTTATTTATAGGGATTTTACAGTCACTTTGTTGGCTATGTTTTATTTTCTATACTTTGATTCTACTTTTGGTTTTTGGAGAGACAACTCTGAACTCCGGTTGATTATTGATTTCTTTGATGATCTATTCAATCATGTTGCTTTCAATATCCATGTCTGAGTAGATCCACTTTAGGTTTGGGGTTTTCTCATAGGGATTTCTTTGAATGCTAGGTTGATTAGTTTCTTAGGGTTCATAATCTAAATTAGTTCTTCACCGTAGGTTGTTCTAAAAGCTAATTCTGGATTGATCACCTAGAACTTAGATCTTAGGATAATTGATTAGGCACTAGAGTGCGATTAATTACCTGATAGAACCTAGGTGAGCAAATTGATTATTCGCAAAGAGATTTGGTTTAATTGATTTGTGAACATATCAAACCTGATATCAAAGCTGATTTAGACTTTAGGATTCGCAAAGAGATTTGGAAATCCTAGGATTTAGATTTAGATAATTCTCGCAACGACAGTTGGTTAATTATACTTTAGTGATTTGAGTTCAAGAACTGCGCTTAGTTAGTTTATCTGCATTCATTGATTTCCTGAAAAATACCCTGGGCCTATATTTCTTCCATCGAATTACAACTCGTTTACTGCTTATTGTTTTTTGTTTCATCTTATTTGCTTAGCCAAATGTCTTCAATATATAATTATATATCAAATATTTCAAAACATCAAACTGATTGTATTCTTAGAGAATGTAATGATAGATTATTTTTAATTAAAATTCTATCGATACATCTATTATTACTAATAAAAGTTAATTCTATAGGCATTTAATGGCATCCACATAGGATTTTAAACGACCAATTAAAATATGTCAAATCAACATTTTAATTAAATTTTTAATAATGTCATGATTTCATGTCTTTTAAAATAGAAATAAATATCAAAAGATCTAAACTAACAAAAGAAACAAAAATCAAAAATAGAAATAAATATCAAAAAAGCTAAATGAACAAATGGAAAAATCATTTAAAAGGAAATTAACTTGATATATATGCTAACTCTATGGAAAATCAACATAAAAAGCTTAACATAAAAAAAGAGGAAATTATATGTCAAAATAAAATCTTATACTAATAAAAGTTAATGCTATATGCATCTAAGGATGTTCACATAGAATTTTAGAATTTTAAATGACCAATTAAAATATATTAAATCAGTATTTTAATTAAATTTTAAATAATGTCAAAATTATCAAAAAATCGTCTTTTGAAAAGGAAATAAATATAAAAAAATCTAAATTAACAAAATAAAAAATCATTTAAAAGAAAATTAATTTGATATCTATGATAACTCTATGAAAAATCAACATAAAAAGCTTAACAAACAAAAAAAGAAAAAGAAAATTATATGCCAAAAAATTGTATCTTTTAAAACGGAAATAAATATCAAAAGCGCTAAATTAACAAAATAAATAAATCAAAAATAGAAATAAATATCAAAAGAGCTAAATTGACAAAAGTAAAAATTATTTAAAAGAAAATTAACTTGATATTTATGCTAACTATATGAAAAATCAACATAAATAGCTTAACAAACAAAAAAAAGGAAATTATATGTCAAAATAAAATCTACAAATAATAAAAGTTGATGCTATATGCATCTAAGGGTATTGATTTTGCCTACTTAATTGTCTTCTTGATCACAGCTATGCTCTGATGGAATACAAAAAAAATTAACCCATGAATTGAGAAAGACGACTATAATGAAGAAAAGATGACTGTGTAAACCAATCTTCTCAGATATAAAATAATGTTTGTTACTTCAATATAATTTGCAATGACCCCTAAGTATTAGAATTAACTCCTCATCGTTTAAGTTTATGATCTCATCAAAAAATCATTGAAAAGTTACAACAACCAATATGTCACCAGACAAAATTTCTGCTTCTATCTCTCCAATATAAAATTTACAAAAATTATATTTACTTTGTCTGTTTTTTTTGTTATTATAACTTTGTTTCAGATTTCATATCATAGTCATATATTGTTTTGGTTTCAAAATTATTTTTTTTCATAGATATGAGAGCAATAGTTGTGTTTATTACATTGTTTTTCGATGTGTAGATTAAATTAAAATTTTGTATTGATTAAAATAGTTAAGGAAGAAAAATAATTTTTGACTTT
Organism: Eutrema japonicum; assembly: GCA_030161315.1. NCBI lineage: Eukaryota > Viridiplantae > Streptophyta > Magnoliopsida > Brassicales > Brassicaceae > Eutrema > Eutrema japonicum. The sequence continues at coordinate 20,210,997 of BSQW01000007.1, forward strand.
TTTGTTTTTTTTTGTTGTTGTTTTTATAGAAAACATATATAACGAGAATGAAAATTAATATATATATTTTTTGTCAACAACAAATATGCTACCAGACAAGTCTTTACATCTTCAAAATGAAACTGACAAAAAATTGTCGATCTTTTGTGATTTTAAATTAGTTTCAAAATTCATTTCATATTCATCTATTGTCTTACTTTCAAAATTAAAGTTATCCTGAATGTGAAATCAAGAGTTGTGTTTATTAGTTTTTATCAATTTAGTAGATTAAATCAAAAATTTGTATTGGTTAAATTAGCTAAGGAAATATAATTACTTTATAACATTTTTGTTGTTTGCACATAAAATATATATAACGAAGATGAAACTGAAAATGATTAAAAAAACTTATTTTCTTGATTTAAAGAAATGATATATAATATTTTATCTTCGTGTCAATACTATATATGGTTATTAAAATAGCATTTGATTACATTGTTACACTTTTAGTTGACTTTGATATACTAATTTATAAATGTTCGACCATATAATACGTTTTTCAAACGGGTCATTTATAGATTCAAAACAAGACCGTTGAAACCTCACAAACTATATATAATTAATAAGATTAAAACTACAATATTTTTAATATATATTGTTACAATCACCATTATACATAAATTAATATTTTAATAAATATAATTGCTCGCATATGATTTTTTTTTATCAAAATAGTATTACTAATAAAAATTGACGCTATAGGCCTCTAAATGCGTCCACATAGAATTTAAACGACTAGTTAAAATATGCCAAATCAACATTTTAATTAAATTTTAAATAATGTCAAGAATTCCAAAAAATCGTGTCTATTAAAATGGAAATAAATATCAAAAGAGCTAAATGAACAAAAGAAAAAATTATTTATAGAGAAATTAATTTGATATCTATGCTAACTTTATGGAAAATCAACATAAAAACTTAACAAAAGAAGAAAATTATATGTCAAAATAAAATCTTATACTAATAAAATTTAATGCTATATGCATATAAATATGTCCAAATAGAATTTTAAATGACCAATTAAAATATGTCAAATCAGTATTTTAATTAAATCTTAAATAATGTCAACAATTCCCAAAAAAACGTCTCTTAAAATGGAAATAAATATAAAAATCTAAATTAACAAAACAAAAAATCATTTAAAAAAAATTAATTTAATATCTATGATAACTCTACGAAAAATCAACATAAAAAGCTTAACAAAAAAAAAAAAATTATATGCCAACAAATCGTTTTTCTCTTAAAATGGAAATAAATATCAAAAGAACTAAATTAACAAAAGAAAAAAAATTTAAAAATAGAAATAAATATCAAAAGAGCTAAATTGATAAAATAAAAAAATTATTTAAAAGGAAATTAACTTGATATATATGCTAACTTTATGAAAAATCAACACAAAAATCTTAACAAACAAAAAAAGAAAAAGGAATCTATATGTCAAAATTAAATCTATTACTAATAAAAATTGATGCTATATGCCTCTTAAGGTATTCATTTTGCCTACTTAATTGTATTCTTCATCAAAGCTATGCTCTGATGGAGTAAATAAATAAAAAAGAACGCATGGAAAGAATTCATCAATTGATTGAGAAAGACAACTATAATGAAGAAAAAATGACTATGTGTAAACTAATATTCTCTGATATAAAATAATATTTATTACTTCAATATTATTTGCAATGACCCCTAAGTATGAGAATTAAATCCTCATCGTGTAGGTTTATGATCTTATCGAAGAACTATTGAAAAGTTACCCCAACCAATAAGTCACCAGACAAAATTTCTGCTTCTATCTCTCCAATTTAAAATTTACAAAAAAATATAATTACTTTGTCGGTTTTTGGTTATTATAACTTTGTATCAAAATTAATATCATATTCATATATTGTTTTAGTTTCAATTTTTTTTGTTTTCATAGACATGATAGCAAGAGTTGTGTTTATTACATTGTTTTTCGATTTGTAAATTAAATTAAAATTTTGTATTAATTAAAATAGTTAAGGAAGGAAAATAATTTTTGAATTTTTGGCTTTTTTTGTTATTTTTATAAAAAACATATATAACGAGAGTGAAAATGAATATGATGAAAAAACTTATTCACCCTAATTGGAAGAAGTAATGTACAATCATTGAAAAATTATTTAAAAGTTACCACAACCAATATGCTACCAGACAAAAGTCTGGTCTTTACATCTTCAAGATAAAACTGACAAAAAATTATCGATCTTTTGTGATTTTAAATTAGTTTCAAAATTTATTTCATATTCATCTATTGTCTTAGTTTCAAAATTAAAGTTGTCATGAATGTGAAAGCAAGAGTTGTGTTTATTAGTTTTTTCAATTTAGTAGATTAAATCAGAAATTTGTATTGGTTAAATTAGGTAAGGAAAGATAATTACTTTATATCTTTTTTGTTGGTTGAATAGGAAACATATATAACGAAGATGAAACTGAAAATGATTAAAAAAAACTTATTTTCTTGATTTAAAGAAGTGATGTATAATATTTTATCTTCGTGTCAATACTATGGTTATTAAAATAGCATTTGATTACTTTGTTACACTTTTAGTTGGCTTTGATATACTAACTTATAAATGTTCGACCATATAATACATTTTTCAAATGGGATATATATATATATATATATATATATATATATATATATATATATATATATATTCAAAACAAGACCGTTGAAACCTCACAAACTATATATAAGTACTGAGATTAAAACTACAATAGTTTTAATATATATTATTACAATCACCATTATACATAAAATAATATCTCAATAAATATAATTTCTCGCATATGATTTTTATCAAAATAGTATTAAAAACAATATTCATGCGTAGCGTGGGGGAAAAATCTGGTTATTACTATTAAAAAGTTGAGATAAGAATGAAAAAAAATTGACCAATATATTTATAATATATGCAAAACATAAGTAAAACATATGCAAAACATGAGCAAAACGTAATAAAAAAATAACAATTTTTAAAAATATTTCTCACCTCTAAAAACAAACAAAAAAGAAATAACAAAAAAAGACTTACATCTCTAGGCGTTGAAGAACTACAAACATGTCTGCAGAGCCACCGTGTAGTTGTTTCCCCGTGGTGGTGGCTCATGGTGGTGTTGTCGTCGCGGAATAATCAGTCCGATAATTATCGAACTGATTATGAATAAGGCGGCAGTGAGGCAGAGAAGTATCTTCGTATTGAGATACTTCTTGTGCCTCTTCGTCACAACCGTCGGTCGGAGGAGCTAGCTCCTCTGGATCTCCTCGGACGGCTGTGACTGAGCAGCGAGTTCCTCGATCTCAAAATGGTGATCGACCTGATTGATAAGACATAGATGCAAGAATCATAACTAGTACTAAAAATCAGTTGTAAATAAACCAATTTACAGAGATTCTCTGTTTTGAGTTAACAATTTGGGTAAGATAAGTGGTGGCCTTTATGGTTAACTAATGAAGTTGAAGAATCTATAACCAAAACCACTTGTGTCTGATTCTTATACAGAAGGGGTCTAATGGAAAATATGAATCATGATAGTTAAGGGAAACAGATGTGTGGTAGATAAACACAAAACAAATGGAGTTTTAATGTGTTGATCTATTGATGTTTCTTATCCTAAAACTTACTCTTCAGAGATCAGTGGCAAATGCAGCCAATAGAAAACAGAGGAAGTCAACGGAAGTGTTGAGGTAAAGTTGACTTGGCATAAAATGGGAAAGGCTCTACTTCAACCAGAATTGATGAATGCAGAAAGAAACTGAGGTTAAGCAATCAACTGCGGAGGATTCATAAACGAAGTGCTCTAAAGTGTGGGGAATTCGAGTACAACAACAACTCCAACAGTGCATATGTAAATGCTCGTATTGAATCCATTTACAGAAAAGGAGCATATTTGAGCATTGGAGTAGACAAAGATTATGTTGTGTATATTGAGGATGATACAGATTTCAAAGGCCACAGTTGAATGACACGAGAGACGAGACACAATTGGAGTTTTGGGACAAGAGTTTTGGGACAAGAGGTTTAAGGGAACAACGGATTATTTGGTCGTTAAAGAAGATCAAACGTCTCTTAAAATGGAAATAAATATCAAAAAATCTAAATTAACAAAAGACAAAATTATTTAAAAGAAAATTAATTTAATATCTATGATAACTCTACAAAAAAATCAACATAAAAAGCTTAAGAAACAAAAAAAAGAAAAAAGAAATTATATGCCAACAAATCGTTTTTCTCTTAAAATGGAAATAAATATCAAAAGAGTTAAATTAAAAAAAGAAAAAAAAGAAAAAGTAGAAATAAATATCAAAAAAGCTAAATTGACAAAATACAAAATTATTTAAAAGGAAATTAACTTGATATATATGCTAACTTTATGAAAAATCAACACAAAAATCTTAACAAACAAAAAATAAAAAGAATTTATATGTCAAAATAAAATCTTTTACTAATAAAAGTTTATGCTATATGCCTCTAAAGGTATTGATTTTGCCTACTTAATTGTATTCTTGATCAAATCTATGCTCTGATGGAAAAAATAAATAAAAAAAAAAGCATTTGAAAGAATTCACCAATGGATTGAAAAAGACAACTATAATGAAGAAAAAAATGACTATGTGTAAACTAATATTCTCTGATATAAAATAATATTTATTACTTCAATATTATTTGCAATGACCCCTAAGTATGAGAATTAAATCCTCATCGTTTAGGTTTATGATCTTATCGAATAACTATTGAAAAGTTACCACAACCAATATGTCACCAGAAAAAATCCCTGCTTCTATCTCTCCAATGTAAAATTTACAAAAAATATATTTACTTTGTCGGTTTTTGGTTATTATAAGTTTGTTTTAAAATTCATATCATATTCATATATTGTTTTAGTTTCTAAATTGTTTTTTCATAGATATGAGAGAAAGAGCTATGTTTATTACATTGCTTTTCGATTTGTAGATTAAATTAAAATTTTGTATTAATTAAAATAGTTAAGGAAGGAAAATAATTTTTGACTTTTTTGTTTTTTTGTTGTTTTTATAGAAAACATATATAATGAGAATGAAAATGAATATGATGAAAAAACTTATTCACTCTGATTGGAAGAATTAAGGTACAATCATTGAAAATCATTTAAAAGTTATCACAACCAATATGCTACCAGACAAAAGTCCGGTCTTTACATCTTCAAGATAAAACTGACGAAAGATTGTCGATCTTTTGTGATTTTAAATTTATTTCAAAATTTATTTCATATTCATCTATTGTCTTAATTTCAAAATTAAAGTTGTCATGAATGTGAAAGCAAGAGTTATGTTTATTAGTTTTTTCAATTTAGTAGATTGAATCAGAAATTTGTTTTGGTTAAATTAGCTAAGGAAAGAGAATTACTTTATAACTTTTTTGTTGTTTGCATAGGAAACATATATAACGAAGATGAAACTGAAAATGATTTTAAAAATTTATTTTCTTGATTTAAAAAAGTGATGTATAATATTTTATCTTCGTGTCAATACTATGGTTATTAAAATAGCATTTGATTACTTTGTTACACTTTTAGTTGGCTTTGATATACTAACTTATAAATGTTCGACCATATAATACATTTTTCAAATGGGATATATATATATATATATATATATATTCAAAACAAGACCGTTGAAACCTCACAAACTATATATAAGTACTGAGATTAAAACTACAATAGTTTTAATATATATTATTACAATCACCATTATACATAAAATAATATCTCAATAAATATAATTTCTCGCATATGATTTTTATCAAAATAGTATTAAAAACAATATTCATGCGTAGCGTGGGGGAAAAATCTGGTTATTACTATTAAAAAGTTGAGATAAGAAGGAAAAAAAATTGACCAATATATATATAATATATGCAAAACATAAGTAAAACATATGCAAAACATGAGCAAAACGTAATAAAAAAATAACAATTTTTAAAAATATTTCTCACCTCTAAAAACAAACAAAAAAGAAATAACAAAAAAAGACTTACAGATCTAGGCGTTGAAGAACTACAAACATGTCTGCAGAGCCACCGTGTAGTTGTTTCCCTGTGGTGGTGGCTCATGGTGGTGTTGTCGTCGCGGAATAATCAGTCCGATAATTATCGAACTGATTATGAATAAGGCGGCAGTGAGGCAGAGAAGTATCTTCGTATTGAGATACTTCTTGTGCCTCTTCGTCACAACCGTCGGTCGGAGGAGCTAGCTCCTCTGGATCTCCTCGGACGGCTGTGACTGAGCAGCGAGTTCCTCGATCTCAAAATGGTGATCGACATGATTGATAAGACATAGATGCAAGATTCATATCTAGTACTAAAAATCAGTTGTAAATAAACCAATTTACAGAGATTCTCTGTTTTGAGTTAACGATTTGGGTAAGATAAGTGGTGGCCTTTATGGTTAACTAATGAAGTTGAAGAATCTATAACCAAAGCCACTTGTGTCTGATTCTTATACAGAAGGGGTCTAATGGAAAATATGAATCATGATAGTTAAGGGAAACAGATGTGTGGTAGATAAACACAAAACAAATGGAGTTTTAATGTGTTGATCTATTGATGTTTCTTATCCTAAAACTTACTCTTCAGAGATCAGTGGCAAATGCAGCCAATAGAAAACAGAGGAAGTCAACGGAAGTGTTGAGGTAAAGTTGACTTGGCATAAAATGGGAAAGGCTCTACTTCAACCAGAATTGATGAATGCAGAAAGAAACTGAGGTTAAGCAATCAACTGCGGAGGATTCATAAACGAAGTGCTCTAAGGTGTGGGGAATTCGAGTACAACAACAACTCCAACAGTGCATATGTAAATGCTCGTATTGAATCCATTTACAGAAAAGGAGCATATTTGAGCATTGGAGTAGACAAAGATTATGTTGTGTATATTGAGGATGATACAGATTTCAAAGGCCACAGTTGAATGACACGAGAGACGAGACACAATTGGAGTTTTGGGACAAGAGTTTTGGGACAAGAGGTTTAAGGGAACAACGGATTATTTGGTCGTTAAAGCAGATCAAACGTCTCTTAAAATGAAAATAAATATCAAAAAATCTAAATTAACAAAAGACAAAATCATTTAAAAGAAAATTAATTTAATATCTATGATAACTCTACGAAAAAATCAACATAAAAAGCTTAAGAAACAAAAAAAAAAGAAAAAAAAAATTATATGCCAACAAATCGTTTTTCTCTTAAAATGGAAATAAATATCAAAAGAGCTAAATTAAAAAAGGAAAAAAATCAAAAGCAGAAATAAATATCAAAAGAGCTAAATTGACAAAATACAAAATTATTTAAAAGGAAATTAACTTGATATATATGCTAACTTTATGAAAAATCAACACAAAAATCTTAACAAACAAAAAATAAAAAGAATTTATATGTCAAAATAAAATCTTTTACTAATAAAAGTTTATGCTATATGCCTCTAAAGGTATTGATTTTGCCTACTTAATTGTATTCTTGATCAAATCTATGCTCTGATGGAAAAAATAAATAAATAAAAAACGCATGAGAAAGAATTCACCCATGGATTGAAAAAGACAACTATAATGAAGAAAAAAATGACTATGTGTAAACTAATATTCTCTGATATAAAATAATGTTTATTACTTCAATATTATTTGCAATGACCCCTAAGTATGAGAATTAAATCCTCATCGTTTAAGTTTATGATCTTATCGAATAACTATTGAAAAGTTACCACAACCAATATGTCACCAGAAAAAATCCCTGCTTCTATCTCTCCAATGTAAAATTTACAAAAAATATATTTACTTTGTCGCTTTTTGGTTATTATAAGTTTGTTTTAAAATTCATATCATATTCATATATTGTTTTAGTTTCTAAATTGTTTTTTCATAGATATGAGAGAAAGAGCTATGTTTATTACATTGCTTTTCGATTTGTAGATTAAATTAAAATTTTGTATTAATTAAAATAGTTAAGGAAGGAAAATAATTTTTGACTTTTTTGTTTTTTTGTTGTTTTTATAGAAAACATATATAATGAGAATGAAAATGAATATGATGAAAAAACTTATTCACTCTGATTGGAAGAATTAAGGTACAATCATTGAAAATCATTTAAAAGTTATCACAACCAATATGCTACCAGACAAAAGTCCGGTCTTTACATCTTCAAGATAAAACTGACGAAAAATTGTCGATCTTTTGTGATTTTAAATTAGTTTCAAAATTTATTTCATATTCATCTATTGTCTTAATTTCAAAATTAAAGTTGTCATGAATGTGAAAGCAAGAGTTATGTTTATTAGTTTTTTCAATTTAGTAGATTGAATCAGAAATTTGTTTTGGTTAAATTAGCTAAGGAAAGAGAATTACTTTATAACTTTTTTGTTGTTTGCATAGGAAACATATATAACGAAGATGAAACTGAAAATGATTTTAAAAATTTATTTTCTTGATTTAAAAAAGTGATGTATAATATTTTATCTTCGTGTCAATACTATGGTTATTAAAATAGCATTTGATTACTTTGTTACACTTTTAGTTGGCTTTGATATACTAACTTATAAATGTTCGACCATATAATACATTTTTCAAATGGGATATATATATATATATATATATTCAAAACAAGACCGTTGAAACCTCACAAACTATATATAAGTACTGAGATTAAAACTACAATAGTTTTAATATATATTATTACAATCACCATTATACATAAAATAATATCTCAATAAATATAATTTCTCGCATATGATTTTTATCAAAATAGTATTAAAAACAATATTCATGCGTAGCGTGGGGGAAAAATCTGGTTATTACTATTAAAAAGTTGAGATAAGAAGGAAAACAAATTGACCAATATATATATAATATATGCAAAACATAAGTAAAACATATGCAAAACATGAGCAAAACGTAATAAAAAAATAACAATTTTTAAAAATATTTCTCACCTCTAAAAACAAACAAAAAAGAAATAACAAAAAAAGACTTACAGATCTAGGCGTTGAAGAACTACAAACATGTCTGCAGAGCCACCGTGTAGTTGTTTCCCCGTGGTGGTGGCTCATGGTGGTGTTGTCGTCGCGGAATAATCAGTCCGATAATTATCGAACTGATTATGAATAAGGCGGCAGTGAGGCAGAGAAGTATCTTCGTATTGAGATACTTCTTGTGCCTCTTCGTCACAACCGTCGGTCGGAGGAGCTAGCTCCTCTGGATCTCCTCGGACGGCTGTGACTGAGCAGCGAGTTCCTCGATCTCAAAATGGTGATCGACCTGATTGATAAGACATAGATGCAAGATTCATAACTAGTACTAAAAATCAGTTGTAAATAAACCAATTTACAGAGATTCTCTGTTTTGAGTTAACGATTTGGGTAAGATAAGTGGTGGCCTTTATGGTTAACTAATGAAGTTCAAGAATCTATAACCAAAACCACTTGTGTCTGATTCTTATACAGAAGGGGTCTAATGGAAAATATGAATCATGATAGTTAAGGGAAACAGATGTGTGGTAGATAAACACAAAACAAATGGAGTTTTAATGTGTTGATCTATTGATGTTTCTTATCCTAAAACTTACTCTTCAGAGATCAGTGGCAAATGCAGCCAATAGAAAACAGAGGAAGTCAACGGAAGTGTTGAGGTAAAGTTGACTTGGCATAAAATGGGAAAGGCTCTACTTCAACCAGAATTGATGAATGCAGAAAGAAACTGAGGTTAAGCAATCAACTGCGGAGGATTCATAAACGAAGTGCTCTAAAGTGTGGGGAATTCGAGTACAACAACAACTCCAACAGTGCATATGTAAATGCTCGTATTGAATCCATTTACAGAAAAGGAGCATATTTGAGCATTGGAGTAGACAAAGATTATGTTGTGTATATTGAGGATGATACAGATTTCAAAGGCCACAGTTGAATGACACGAGAGACGAGACACAATTGGAGTTTTGGGACAAGAGGTTTAAGGGAACAACGGATTATTTGGTCGTTAAAGAAGATCAAACGTCTCTTAAAATGGAAATAAATATCAAAAAATCTAAATTAACAAAAGACAAAATTATTTAAAAGAAAATTAATTTAATATCTATGATAGCTCTACGAAAAAATCAACATAAAAAGCTTAAGAAACAAAAAAAAAGAAAAAAGAAATTATATGCCAACAAATCGTTTTTCTCTTAAAATGGAAATAAATATCAAAAGAGTTAAATTAAAAAAAGAAAAAAAATCAAAAGTAGAAATAAATATCAAAAAAGCTAAATTGACAAAATACAAAATTATTTAAAAGGAAATTAACTTGATATATATGCTAACTTTATGAAAAATCAACACAAAAATCTTAACAAACAAAAAATAAAAAGAATTTATATGTCAAAATAAAATCTTTTACTAATAAAAGTTTATGCTATATGCCTCTAAAGGTATTGATTTTGCCTACTTAATTGTATTCTTGATCAAATCTATGCTCTGATGGAAAAAATAAATAAATAAAAAAGCATTTGAAAGAATTCACCAATGGATTGAAAAAGACAACTATAATGAAGAAAAAAATGACTATGTGTAAACTAATATTCTCTGATATAAAATAATGTTTATTACTTCAATATTATTTGCAATGACCCCTAAGTATGAGAATTAAATCCTCATCGTTTAGGTTTATGATCTTATCGAATAACTATTGAAAAGTTACCACAACCAATATGTCACCAGAAAAAATCCCTGCTTCTATCTCTCCAATGTAAAATTTACAAAAAATATATTTACTTTGTCGCTTTTTGGTTATTATAAGTTTGTTTTAAAATTCATATCATATTCATATATTGTTTTAGTTTCTAAATTGTTTTTTCATAGATATGAGAGAAAGAGCTATGTTTATTACATTGCTTTTCGATTTGTAGATTAAATTAAAATTTTGTATTAATTAAAATAGTTAAGGAAGGAAAATAATTTTTGACTTTTTTGTTTTTTTGTTGTTTTTATAGAAAACATATATAATGAGAATGAAAATGAATATGATGAAAAAACTTATTCACTCTGATTGGAAGAATTAAGGTACAATCATTGAAAATCATTTAAAAGTTATCACAACCAATATGCTACCAGACAAAAGTCCGGTCTTTACATCTTCAAGATAAAACTGACGAAAAATTGTCGATCTTTTGTGATTTTAAATTAGTTTCAAATTTTATTTCATATTCATCTATTGTCTTAATTTCAAAATTAAAGTTGTCATGAATGTGAAAGCAAGAGTTATGTTTATTAGTTTTTTCAATTTAGTAGATTGAATCAGAAATTTGTTTTGGTTAAATTAGCTAAGGAAAGAGAATTACTTTATAACTTTTTTGTTGTTTGCATAGGAAACATATATAACGAAGATGAAACTGAAAATGATTTTAAAAACTAATTTTCTTGATTTAAAAAAGTGATGTATAATATTTTATCTTCGTGTCAATACTATGGTTATTAAAATAGCATTTGATTACTTTGTTACACTTTTAGTTGGCTTTGATATACTAACTTATAAATGTTCGACCATATAATACATTTTTCAAATGGGACATATATAGATTCAAAACAATACCGTTGAAACCTCACAAACTATATATAATTACTGAATTTAAAACTACAATAGTTTTAATATATATTATTACAATCACCATTATACATAAAATAATATCTCAATAAATATAATTGCTCGCATATGATTTTTATCAAAATAGTATTAAAAACAATATCCATGTGTAGAATGGGTGCAAAACCTAGTTATTACTATTGAAAAAGTTGAGATAAGAAGGAAAAATATTTTTACAAAAATAAATATAATATATGCAAAACATGAGTAAAACATATGCCTAACATGAGCAAAACATAATAAAAAATAAAAATTTGTTTAAAATATATCTCAACTCTAAAAACAAACAAAAAAAGAAATAACAAAAAAAAGACTTACATCTATGGGCGTTGAAGAACCGCAAAGATGTCTGCAGAGCCACCGTGTAGTTGTTTTCCGGCGGTGGTGGCTCATGGTGGTGTTGTCATCGCGGAATAATTAGTCCGATAATTATCGAACTGATTATGAATAAGGCGGCAGTGAGACAGAGTAGTATCTTCGTATTGATATACTTCTTGTGCCTCTTCGTCACAATCGTCGGTCGGAGGAGCCACCTCCTCTGGATCTCCTCGGACGGCTGTGACCGAACAAGAATTCATATATAATTACAAAGCAAGTGAGTTTCTCAAAATGCTTCTACAAGATATTATTGTTCTTTCTTACGTCCAAAAATATTTTCTTGGAAAACAATGAATTCAACCTTTAATTTAAGTTAAAGAGCGAATAATGCTATTATTAGTTAACGCATATCTAAAGATGTTTTTACCCATTTTGTATTGCCCGCACTCGGAATATAACGTTCAAAAAGACACCACATTTAATATATATATATATACACGATCATCAGATGGCGTTGATATTTTCAAATATAATACTTTTTAGCTTCTCGGTTTAGGATTGTTTAGATCTTTGATTTATTAAACATGGCGTTGATAGTACTACTAATTATGATCTATTGTTATACGTACCATATATAGTTGATTTTGTGTAATGTTATTAATTCAATCTATAACAAATTCAAGAAATGTGTTCTACGGTTTATTTTGTTTCGTACAACATCTTCCAACAAGATATGAAAACCATAAAACACGAACGTCGGAAAAATGGTCAAAATTCCCGACGGATTCGCGATGGCTGCTAATCCGTCGGATCCAAGGTCGTCGGAAAAATGATATGAAATTCTCAACGGATTCCCGATGGATGCTAGTCCGTCGGAATTTTCCAACCGATTTCCAACGATATTATATTCCAAAAAAATAGTTATAGATACATTCATATGTGATACATATAAAAAATATACATCAAAAATTATTTTTTCCAAACATCAAATTAACTAGGCATATTAATCATCAAATTACTCAAAAATATCAAAATCCGTTGGAAATTCTCGAGGGATTTCCGACGGATGTAGATAAATTCAAAACAAAATATTTATAAATACATTCATATGTGATACATATAAAATATACATGAAATATTACTTTTTCCAAACATCAAATTAACTAGGGATATTAATCATCAAATTACTCAAAAATATCTAAATCTTTTGGAAACCCCTTGGAAATTTCCGATGGATATATATAAATTCGAAAAATAGTTATAGATGCATTCATATGTGATACATATAAAAATATACATCAAACATTATGTTTTGCAACATAAAATTAACTAGGCATATATATTAATCATCAAATTACTCAAAAAATATCTAAATATGTTGGAAATCCCTCGGAAAACTGTCGAAAATTTCTGAAGAATTTTGAATTTAATACATAGTTTGATTTTTTTTAGAATTACAATATCATGTATTTTTCAATTTTAACTAAATTTTCACCCGCGCGGGATGATTTTTGTATAGATTTAATGTAATGTTTTCAAATCCAGAATAATTTGGGATCCAGACAACAATCCGGTCAGGATATAGCTCTAAAACCCGAGACTATAAAATCCGGTAAAATCCATAAAACTCAGCAAATAATCGTGAACCGGACATAATCGTTGACCCGGATGGATCATGATTAAGTAAAAAATTATACTGCGATCAAAGGGCTTTCTTTATTGTTCTTATTGAGTCATTATGATTTCACAATAATAATTACTTTGTCAATTTAACATATATTTTTTAAACATATCTTAGAGATTTATTAGTTTTCGTACCATATATATATATATATATATATATATATATATATAATTTCACTAATTGTTGATTGCGGTCGGACTAAATCGAACCGGATCAACCCACGGACCTGGTGACCCGAAAGGCTCCATGGTTTGCTTTCAGGGTCAGATTTCAAAACATTAATTTAATGTATTAAAGAAAGTTTTGTAACATTATTTTTTATGATTTAACTTAAAATAGTTAAAATCTAATATGATTTAATAATTTTCAAAAATTTATATTTTCGGATTTTAGTATTGTCTACAAAATAATTCATATTTGGCAATTAAATATTATTTCTCAAAAATTCTTTTAACATTATTTATTTTATAAATTAATGTTTGGAAATTGTATAAATATTTTTTCTGATTTCTTCTTTTACTTTATTTATTTTTAATATAGTAAACCAAAACAATCTCGAAATGTTTTGTATGTTGTCTAATAAAATCTTTTAAACCACAGATTTTCAACACCACCTCTTAGCCGCAAATGTTTTTTGGAGATATTATATTTAAATTTATATATTATCCTAAATTCATAATTATATGTATTTTATATATTTAAATATGTAAAAACAAACTTGGATAATGCTAAAATAATCTCCAAACATAATTTTTTTAAAATGGACTGTTTGGATGCAGATACTAAAAGTGATTATGTTTTAATAGAATAGATAAACTTACCATTTTCACATGTAATTGAATTTTACAAATATTTTATAGCTTTGAAGTTGAAAACTTTGCATTTACAAACATAATACTAGTTCAAATTTTTTAAAGAATTAATTAGAATCGGTCGGAATCCCTCAGATTTCCAACGGGTTTTGTTAATTCCTTTGGGAAATTACCAAGGGATTTCCGACGAATTCAGATAATTTTTAAACATTTTTAAGAAACGTGTTGAATTAGAATTTCGACATGTGATTAAATAAATCCATCGGAAGTCCCTCGGGAATTTCCGACGTATTTCCGAGGGATTTCCAACCGTATAGGGTATCAAAACCTCAAATTGATTTTTTTGAAATGGTTTGTTCTTGAAAAAGTTAGAGGTTACATATTCAAACTATTTTGTGTAAAAGTTTTTAAAAATTCACTCAATTTGGAATTTCTAATGTAAACCCTACAACAAACACATAATTATAAGTATAATTTATATGTTTTTTTATGAATGGTTGATCTCATTGTTAAATCAATTGTTACAAAACCCGAAACAACTTGTGTTTGTTGGGTTTTATAAGATATGTCTTATTGGTATGATACGTTAATGTCTTTTAAATCCTGATTTGTCCGAAATCTTCAAATTATAAACACTATACCATAAAATGGTTGGAAATATATAGCATTTTCACGAAATTATCATGGTCCATTGGAAATTCTTCGAAAATTTTTGACGGACTTTAATATTTTTGAACTTATCCACGCGTTGACTAGCCAATTAGAATGCATGCAATATATTCGATCCGTCGGAAATATCCGAGGGATTTCTAACGAATCGAAATAAAATCCGCAAACTTTGACCGCCAAACGAAATATGGGGCGGGTCATTTATTTGGTTCCTGACATAATGGGTCCGTCGGAAACGAGAATAAATATATCCCACGAGACTTTTCTCTCTTCTTCACCTATTTAGTTTCTCTCTTCTTTTTCTCTTTTCTTCTTCTCTCTTTTTCTTCTCCGCCGCTGGTAAACAACCGGATTTCTCCCCTTCTTGCCGTTAAATCCACCGGATTATGTAAGTTTCTTCTTCTCCTTTCTTGTATTTCTTATTTATTTTATGTGTTGTTAGGTTTTGAGTGGAATTAGGTTGTTAGATTGTAATAGTTTTGTTGTTAGATGGATTAGATTGTTTATGTTAAATTTGTGGTTATATTTTAGCTAAAACCGTTTTGTGGTTAGATAGATTAGATTGTTTATGTTGAATTTGTGGTTAGATTTTAGGTAAAATAATTTTGTGGTTAGTGTTTAGGTTAATTCTGTGGTTAGAATTTAGGTAAAATCATTTCGTAATATTTTTGATAATTTTATAGATTTGTTTCTTAATTATTATACTTAAAAACGTTTTTTGCATATAAAAACATAAAAACGTTTTTTGCAAAGAATTAAAAATTTATTAATTATTATAGTTAACAAACCTTTTTGCATACTTAAAAACGTTTTTATTATTCTAATATATTTTTTTGTTTTTATAATTAGAAATTTTTATTTTGTAATGATATATAAAAATACTTTATTGATTTTGTCATTTTTTCAATATTAAAATTTTGTAGCTAGTTTTCATATTAATACATTTTTGTGGTTTTATTTTGTAGGTCGAACGCGAATTTTCATTTCGGATGTTGTGGCAGTTTGTCTCGATCAGCACAATAGCGACAGATGAGCACTTCCGCCAGTCCGAGTCTAATTCATGCGCCTTCTAAGGTCATCGGCGGGGGTTGAATAAGATTGCGTGTAACGACGGCGCAATTTTTTCGGCTGGTTTCGCGTATGATGAAGACATGGTCTTACAAAAAGAAGAGATCAAGGAGAAATTCGAAGTTTTGAAGGCGGCGAAAGAACAAACGCAAGAAGAGCTCACCACTGCGAAGGCAAAGCTCACGAGCATGACAAATTTCAAAAAATCCAAGTTCCCGGATTTATCATGATTTTTTTTTTTTTGTAATTTTGTTACAATTTCAAAAATTTCAAATCCTTTTAAATTTAATAATAATTTTAATTATTATTTAATTTTCATTTTTTATATATATTTTTTATAAAATTATATCTATTTTTTTTTAAAGATAAATGTTATATCCCTCGGAAATTCGTCAGGAATAATTCTCTCGGAAATTCGTCGGAAATATTTCCTTTGGATATACGTCGGGAATATTTTTCTTGGAAATCCGTCAAAAATATTTTCTTTGATAATCCATCGGAAATCCGGTGGATATATTTCCCTCTTAAATCTGTCACAAAATCCGTCGGAAATATTGATTTTGATTATGTTTTTATGTATCTCTTACGTGAGACCTGAGTAGGAGCACGCTTTGGGTTCCTAGATGCTCTTCAAAAATAGAAAAGATGCTCTTTTAAAAAAATGCTTTATTTTCCTAAATCGATGTTTTTTTGTTGATATTGTCACAAAAGCTTGCCTTAGAAGGTTAAAAAAATCAATAAATGATATTTCGAACGTGCTGAAAAACGAATCTGTTTCACCGACTCACTTTTGAGTTTGAGGAATTGGTCATCGTTTTATCTGTGAAGTAGATCCAGTACATTCGATTATATCATAATTTTAAAATATCTCTCAACATAACAGTTTTTTTTTAATCAAAATCTCGCAACATAACAGTTTAAAATTGAAATACAATGTATATATTTGAACGTATTACACAAGACTTTTGTTATGTAATTATTTCTTGCCTGTTTTTTTTATATAATATTGTTAGATTAGTTGTATTTAAATGGCATATTAAAATAAAATAAATGTAAGACATATAATTTGATCATAATTTACACTCACCAAAAAAATCTGAACATGTATTTTCATATTGTTATACAGTTTCAATGATTCAATCTTCTTTTGTAAACACATTAATTATACCCATAAATGCAATACTGTTGGAATCGGATTTCTCTACTATCTTTCGGATTAGAGGTCTCTATCAAGATATACCCATAATCTCTAACTAATTGAGTCTGTCATGGGCTAACAGATTGCGGGTTGAACTTTCTCTCTCCCTAACTTTTTTCTCTTGCGCAGGAGTTCGCCCTAGCCGCAACCTTCTCCACTTCCAATCTGGGGCGGCGGACGGTGGCTTTCACAGCGTCGCCGCCGCGCCACCCCTCTCCTTCCTTTCCTCTTCTTTTCCTTTTCTCGGTGACTCATTTTGGTTTGCGTCCGTTGTTCTTCTCCGACGGTTTCTCTCAACGGCGGCGCGACCCTGACGACGTCGCTGGGGTCGCGGTGATGGTGGTGTTTCGCTCCTGATGGCCGGCGTTATCCACCTTCTCCGCTTGTCGGTTGCGTCGAAACTCTGTCTCCCTCTCTGTTTTGGCCGGCGAGAGTGTGGGATGGATGTTTCGGCTCGGCGTGGGTTTTCCGACGATGGTACATCCCTGGAGGTGTGTCTCGTCGGAGCTCGTGTGTTTCTGTTGTAGGTTTGACGGCAGCAGCTAACGACTCCCAGTTCTAGGTTTTGCGGCGTTTCTTTTTCAGGGCTTTTTGAGGTTAATGGTGGCTCTCCGGTTTCTTCTGGTGGCGCGTGGCGTTCGGCGTCTCACTGGTGAAAAGCTCCAGATATGGTTCGGTGGTGCTTGGAGCGGGAAGCGGATCTCAGATATGTACCTTCTGGTGCAGGTCTCGGTTCTGGTGGCTCTCCTCGGGGAGGTGGTAATCTGCTCTCCTCGGTCATTGTTGCTCCTCCGACGAGTTCTCTAAGGCGGAAGGTGGTAGGCGGTGTGGCTCAGAGAAGAGTCTCCTTGGTGGAGGGGTTCTTCAGCCGTCTTCTCCTCGGGGTGGCCCGAAGTCACTCAACGGAGCGTGTTCGGTCCCTGCAGCGCGCGGCTCGGTCAAAGGCGGATTCAGGCTCCTTTTTCGTCTTTCATGGAGGATAGGTTTGTTGTATAGTTGGCAAGGCTCGGGATGAGGCCTCTTTGCTCCGGTCCCTTGTGGACTTTGACTCGCGAGAGGTATTTGGTGGTTTCGACTTCTAGAGGCTTTACTAGTACACTATTTTTAGTTTTCGAGTGCGGGGTACGTCGATTTCTACCCGCCAATATTTTGAGATCTGCATTTTTCTAGTTAGTTTCAAAGGGGACCTTCTGATTTTGTGGTGAAGTTGTAGGCACCGTGTTTCTTAGGTCTTGAGGACGGGCCGGAAACATGGAGTTCGTGGCAACATTATCAATGTTTTAGGTTTCAAAGCGACCCCTTCCCGCAGTTTGCTCCTCGCGCGACCCCTCTGTTGGCTTGTTTCGTTTTAGGTAGTTTTTGGTCTTTTCCGTTTCTTGTTTTCCCTTGTAATTCTGTCAAAAATCAAAAATCGGTAATATAATCTTAACATTTTTATCAAAAAAAAAACAAAAACCCTAACCATATTTTAGTTAGATATGTGTGTTTTGTCCCTTTAATCTATAATCAGAGCCATGCCTACGTTTATAAAGGCCATAAGCGATTCTTAAAAAAAAAAATCTATAAAACACAATTTATAAACAAAATTGACAGAACCCTTTTTTAATATGTTACCAAATTGTGCTTCAAATTTTCATTCATTTTTTGTTTAGTTTCTAATTTGAAAAAGTGATTTCACCGACTTTTCTTAGAAATAAAAGTATCTCTTTTAAACTTGTATAATACAAATAGCCTCAAATTACAGTTTAAAAAGTCCCTTAAACTTATTATTTTACAAAATTAGATGTAGGCAATGATTTTTTTTTTAAAAAGTTAGACGTAGGCGAATGTTTCTAAATATTTCACATAGTCATGGTCCTGTCTATAATGATAGATTTTGAACGTTAAAGATTTTTGGTATGAATCTAGATTATGATTTAATTCATTTCATATACGATTTTTTTTTACAAATGGACCGCACCTAAAACACACATATTTGGGTGTTGTTGGGCCGTACCATGCGGATGGAGAAAACATTGCCAAATATTAATATTTTTTATCTCCTGCACTTTACTATGTTTTATCTCCTGCACTTTACAAATTGTTATGAATGGAAACCTTTTTGTTGGACCGTCCATCCCACCATTGGTCCGCATCGTCCATTCATACCCTTACTTTGTTGGAATAAATTTGATGTGTTTCTCTATAAACAAAAACAAATTAATGCGTATTCAACTTTGGAGCCAGTAATCCAGTTGTCTATATTCTCCTAAACATATTTTTGTTATACACAAAAAAAAGACAAAAGAAATTGTAGAAATAATTATAAAATTATATTTCAATTAAGCATAGTCTGAAACCCATCAAAATGTTAGATACAAACTTCCTTAGTTTGAGAAAACATATTTTTAAAATTTGATGTTAATTTAATGTTAATTTAAAAATATAGTTATTCAGATTAATTTTTAGTATATCAATTAAATTTGATTTCTACTAGAAGAGAACTTGTGCTACGCGCGGTCTTTTTTTATTATGTGTTTTAAATAACATGTTTATAGACTTTTAATTCCACTCTTAATCTTCGCTCGCGTCTCCTTTTTTTCGATGACTCTAGTAATCTCTTCCGAATATTTTACTTGTTCTACACACTTTTCTCTATCATCCAAATTCTAATGTTGCAATAATTGTTAATTTTTGTAATTTATAATTTTGAGTTTTTATTTTCACACATCTTTAATTGATTCCATTGTTTTTGTCTTTTTCTATGTTTTTGTCATTTTCTCTAATGTTTTTGATAATTTTTTTATTTTTTCGATTGTTCATTGAATAATGAATGTTCATTTGTGTCTTATGATTGTCTTAGATTTAGTTTTTCTTCTTTAGTTGTTTGAAATTTTCTTAACATATTGTTTCATTTTTGGTCTCAGAACTTGCTTTTTCTTATTCTTCATTTGCATTGAAAATAAATTATCTTCGTTAGCTTAAAATAACGATTAAATTACGCGAAAAAATGAGAAGATGCATATAAAATATCGTATTATTTAATATTTATATGTTTGTAAATTAAATTTGAATTTCATGTAACTAACATGTTTATAGACTTTTAATTGAACTTTCAATCTTCTTTTTTTTGTAGATGACTCTAGTAATTTTTTCATAATTTATATTCATCATTCACACTTTATATATTAGATTGTAAATTACAAAAATTATATTCATCATTCACACTTTATATATTCATCATTCACACTTTTCATAATTTATATTCATTATTCACACTTTATATATTCATCATTCACAATTTTTTCACTCGCTCTAAAATGATGAGGTGTCGCCGCTGGAGAGATCCCCTTCACTCTTTATATATTAGATTCTTTATTTCATATCACATTCTAAATTTGTAATAGTATTAAATATTTTTTGTTTAAATTCAAAATATATTTATAAATGTAGTTATGTATGAAATAAATGCATATATAAAATAAATTTTTAATTTATACTGATGTGGATACCCTAAGAGGAGAGGAAACTCTCCCATTATATAATAGATTTATAAATATATTTTTTTAAAGGATAAATGATATATAAAATGTTATATTTATGATTATTTAGATGTTTTTTAATTAATTCTGTTTTCTGTTTTTCTGTTTTTCTGTAGGTCATACGGAAATTTCCAATCTAGACGTGGTGACAGTTCGGTTCGATCGGGTCAACCGCGATAGAGGAGCACTTCCGCTACTCTGAGTCCGAGTCTGAGTCATGCCCCAACTATTCCGGATACTCACAGTGAATCTCCTCGTCCGCTCATTACCGTTGAGAAGCTAGTCCAGCAACCGGGATGAGAATTACTCAAAGTTCTCGATCCGTACTTCCGCATTACGGGATCTATACGTGGTAAAATCTTAATTTATCTTTTTTAGATTCTTAATCATCGTTTCTTTGTTTTTTATAGGTTTGGAATATCTGGGAATGACATTATCAAGTCCATTTTGAAGATGTTGCATTCCATCCTCGACAAATCGTACAAGAGATTTTCTGAAATTATGTCAGAAGAAAAATATGTTTGGTTTCGAACGTTTGCGGTAAGTTTTTATTTATGTAATTTTTTTTATATTTTGAGATTTCTTTTACATCTTTAATATTTGTTTTTCTTCTCGTGGCAAGATTTTAATTGGAGTTCTACTGAAACGACAACGATGGAGAATGCGTTTCAAAAGGAGGTGGCCACACAATTCTCCCACAACATGTGCGAGTGGAAGAAGTGTTGGAGACGGAGTAAAGATAAGCCAAAAGGCTTGAACGCGTCAGTCTTGAAGGACTTTATCCCGTACTGGGAATCCCTGACACCGAAGCTACCTCAATGACTAACTGGGGAAATCAGAAGAGCTTGCGAAATGGGAAGGGGATGTATATCCATAACAACGGGTCGACCATCTTCAAAAGTACAGAAATTCAAATAGTAAGTTTTTTTGGTGTTTTTAGTTATTTTCATAAAATATATATATATATATATATATATTTATTAGTAACTAACAATTTTAGTTATTTTCTATACGCAAGAAGACAACTCACCTCCGAATCACCTGGATTTGATGGAGAGTGTGTACACCAACAAGAACACCAAATAGATTCATGATGGTGTCATCAGTGAGATCGTCGAAAAGGTGAAGAAGACGAATGAAGACATCTTGAGCCAGAGATCGCAGGACGGCTCTACCGATTCCAACGACCTTTCTCGGGTCGAAATCAACCGCCTGGTGCTTGGGGTAAGTAATAATTATAGATTATCATTTAACTTTAAATAATTATTTGTTATATTATAATGTTTTGTATTGTTTTTGTAGGAGATATCCGTTAAAAAAAGTCCTCGGCCAGGGTTGGGTAAGGTTGCAGGTAGCGAAGGCGCAACTTTTTCGGCCGGTTTCCCGAGGGATGAAGACTTTGTTTGCCAGAACGAAGAGCTCAAGGACAAAGTAACGGCTTTGGAGGATGAGCTCACCATTGAGAAAGCAAAGATAATGACGATAGCGGATTTTATGAAATCCAAGTTCCCGGATTTCCCACTCCAAAATTTCAAAAATCTTTAATAATGATTTAATTTTATAAGAATTTTAAATATCATTTAATTTTTCATGTTCGTTTTTTACAATTATTTAATTAATAAATTAAATTTTATATTTTCTATAAAATTAATTATATTTTTATTCCTCGGAAATTTGTCTGGAAAATTCCTTCAGAAATCTGTAGGAAATATTTCCTTCGGGAATCCGTCGGGAATATTTCCCTCGAGAATCCGTCGGGAAAATATTCCAGACGGATGACAGGTCCTCGGAAAATCGTCAGGCATTTTGGCCTCTGGAAATCCATCAGGATATTCTAGACGGATATATGTTCCTCGAAAATCTGTCGGGTATTTTGTCCCTCGGAAATCTGTCGGAAATTCCCGACGGATTTCGATTTCTGACGAGATAGTCCCGACGACTCAAATCCGTCGGAAATCGATCTGAAATATCTGTTTCCGACGGATTTCCGATGATTTCGGTCATCTGGAATACCTTATTTTCTTGTAGTGTTTAGGTGTTTGGCCCATAAACTATTGAATTTTACAAGAACTTGATTTCCCGAGGAATGATTAATCCCATATAATGCAACTTTTGTGGTGACGATATTTGCGTGTTCGCAATAAAGTCTAGTCGACGAGGGTCTCCAAATTTCCAACTCGATGAAGGCGGTTTACGGGATCAAACCCAAAGTTGAGCATTACAGATGTTTAGTTGATCTACTGGGCCGATCCATGCGATTAAAAGCAGCCAAAGAATGCATCATGATGATGCCGATGAAGCCAAATGCGATGTTGTGGAGATCGTTTCTCGGGTCGGCTCGAAACCACAATGACTTGGAGAGGGGTGAAATATCCATAAAACATTTATTGGGGTTAGAATTTGAAAACAGAAGAAATGATGTGATATTGTTTATACTTTATATAGAGGAGTTTACCGTTGGGCTGACGTGGAGAAAACAAAGACCACCATGTTAATAAATCTCCGGGGATTAGTAATATTCATTATTAATACCATAAAATCATATGAGTCTGAATTGTTTAACAACGTGTTTATTAGAAAACATGTTAATCCCACAATAACAACTCGATACGTGTATCCCAATTCCCAAAACTGTTACAAACATAATTATATTAATATGCAGATGGTAGAAAAATATCCCATTACATTAGTTTCTTATTAAACATATTTTCACAACAAATCTTGTCTTTACTCAGAATAAAGAAAAATTCAAAACAGTTGTTATGTTGTAATCAAATAATAATAGTTTTATTTAGCTGGTATTAGGTGCTAATTGACACATCTAAGTATATAAGAACGTTATTAGACCAATGTCCATTCATTATCCACTCATTGATATTCTTAATTATTATTTGATGTATGTATAATATATAGTCCTAATTTATCATGGATCCACTAATTGTGTCTTAATTTACAAGTTTTTAATTAATCTTAGCCTTCAATGGCTTCTCCAGCCGCCACCGTCTTCTCCGATTCTCCTTTTCGATCTTTGCCTCTCCACAACCATCGCGTTTCCCGTTATGCCACTGCACTCGCCTCCGTCGTATCTCTCCGTCGCCGCGGGGCTTCTTCCCGCCGCGGTATCGCCTTGAAATCGGCGCTAATCGAGCCTGACGGAGGGAAACTCGTGGACCTCGTCGTCGAGGAATCGAGGCGGCGCGTGATGAAACGCGAGGCGGAGACGGTTCCCGTAAGGATCAGGCTGAACCGCGTGGATCTGGAGTGGGTACACGTGCTCAGCGAAGGCTGGGCTAGTCCGCTCCGAGGGTTCATGAGACAATCCGAGTTCCTCCAAACACTTCATTTCAACTCGATCCGGCTCGAAGACGGCTCCGTCGTCAACATGTCGGTTCCGATCGTGCTCGCGATCGACGACGAGCAGAAGAGTCGCATCGGCGATTCTGACCGAGTCACGCTCGTTGACTCGTTCGGTAACCCGATCGCCATTCTCAGCGAGTGAGTTCCTTTTTGTAATTGAATTTCACATCAGAAATCGAACATGATTGCGAATTTCAAATCATCAAATGTATGCATAAGAACCAAATTTGTGAAATTCTTGGATTGGATCTTTAAGAAACTGATTCTGATGTGAATGATTTTGAGCCAGCATCGAGATTTACAAGCACCCAAAAGAAGAGCGCATAGCCAGGACCTGGGGAACAACAGCTCCAGGTCTTCCATATGCAGAAGAAGCAATCACCAAATCCGGAAACTGGTTGATCGGAGGTGATCTTCAAGTCCTGGAGCCGGTCAAGTACAACGACGGTCTTGACCGGTTCCGTCTATCTCCATCTCAGCTCCGTGAGGAGTTCACAAGGCGCGACGCGGACGCGGTTTTCGCCTTCCAGCTCAGGAACCCGGTACACAATGGTCACGCCCTTCTCATGACCGATACTCGAAGAAGACTTCTTGAGATGGGTTACAAGAACCCAGTCTTGTTGCTGAATCCACTTGGAGGGTTCACTAAAGCAGATGATGTACCTCTCAGCTGGCGTATGAGGCAACACGAGAAGGTATATATTCATAAAAACCCTTACTTTCGATTCCTTCTCTTCCAAGAAACTCTATTTATCATTAAGATAGCTCAAGGATAACGGATTTGTTTGTTTGATTCAAAAGTGTTCATCTTCCATCTGAAACAGAGCAATTAACTCCTCCTAGGACAATCATTTCAGATGATTTTTAGATTCGGTTGTATATAGAGTGAAAATGTTATATTGCTGTTTCTTGCTTTGATCATGTAGGTGCTTGAGGATGGTGTTCTTGATCCAGAGACCACTGTAGTCTCCATCTTCCCATCTCCAATGCTCTATGCTGGCCCGACCGAGGTTCAGTGGCATGCCAAAGCTAGGATCAACGCGGGAGCCAATTTCTACATCGTTGGCCGCGATCCAGCTGGTATGGGCCATCCGATAGAGAAGAGGGACATGTATGATGCCGATCACGGGAAGAAAGTGCTCAGCATGGCACCGGGACTCGAACGGCTCAACATTCTTCCCTTTAAGGTTTTAATCAATCGTTGCTACTTCCTCTAATTCTGAATTTTCTTCAAGGTTTAAAGTTTGAGTTCGGATTTGTCTGACAGGTTGCTGCATATGATACAACTCAGGGGAAAATGGCTTTCTTTGATCCTTCCAGGTCTCAAGACTTCCTCTTCATATCAGGAACCAAGGTAAACTCTGATTCTACGACCTATTTCCATATCCAAGATTTTCATACTTCGTGAGACATATATATGGATGTTGTTTGTATTGTAGATGCGTGCCTTGGCGAAGAAGAAAGAGAACCCACCAGACGGTTTCATGTGTCCATCTGGTTGGAAAGTGTTGGTTGATTACTACGACAGTGTCAACGCCGAGTCTGGTAATGGAAGGGTTTCGGAAACTGTCGTTCCCGCTTAAATGCAAAGGTTCCGTGTCCAACAAGTTTCACAGTTCTCTGTTTGCTACGTACAAAGCTGTGTGTATCAAGAAGCTTCCAATAAAACCAATGTGTGTTTGTATACAACATCTGTGTGATTGTATAAAACATCTGTGTGTTCTTTGCGTCTCCGTCGTCATCGATTAACATCTATTTGTACCAAATTTGTTAAAAAGAAAAACCTTTGTGACTGTGTTTAACCATTCTCTTCACCGAAACACAAACTGTAAGCTAAAAAGGTAAAAACTAATTTAGACAAGATTGCAGAAACAGAGATAGATTTACGTATGTTATGTTTGCTATATGATTGTGGGGCCCATAGGCGGTGGCAGATCTATTCCTGGCGGTGGAATCTCCGGTGGGTAAGGTGGTTCCCAGTTCGGAGGCACCACATCAGGTGGACTTTCCGGCACGGGAGGATTTCGGGTATCTGGCATTGGTGGAGACGGAGATGGTGGGACCGGAAACTCAGGGCCGGGATTTTGCGGCGGTCCAAGCGGTGGTGGATCATTGGGAACCGTCGTAACTTCCGGCGGAGTTTCCAACGGGTTTATCTCGGGTATATTGGGAAGCTCCGGGACTTCTAATGGGGTCAACTCTGGACCTCTACTCGGCCGTGAAGGTAGCTCTTCCTCGGAGGGAGACCCACTTGGAAACTGAATTTCGGGTTGTTCGGTTTGGCTAACGAAATCGAACGGAGTAATAGAGTTAGTCAAGAACACTAACCCTCTGACCGGTTTAGAAGTACACGAGACCGATTTCGCCGCTGCGATTAACCGTGTTGACGTGGGTGAGCATATTAAGAAGAAAGAGCGTCTCATAAGATTTGTAGAGACTAAAGACATTACATAACTCTGCGACATTTTTTTCGTTTGCTACGTCTTTCTTAAATTTTAACAGGTTTCAAGTACATTGACACGAACCACATACGTGTCATTGTAGATTGACACGTTGTAACTACTAATGTCACACAAATCATCTAAATGAGAAATCATCATCATATATGTTGAGATAATAATAAATAAAAGTCACATAAGTACATTAAATAAAAACATAACAAATGTTTCTCCAAAAGAATTAAAAAAAAAAAACTAGGAAGACGTAACAGGAGTGATCCTAGGAACTGCAACAGGAAACTCATGAATCTCATCACTCCATGGATTCGTCTTCTCAATCATCGGATCAATCGTTCTCAAAGCTTTCCAAACCGCACTATTACACTTAAAACCCGATCCAAAAGCAATCTGCCAAGTCCTATCTCCTCTCTTAATCCTCCCTTTAGCTTCACTATAAGCAAGCTCATACCAAAGCGAGCTACTCGAAGTATTCCCAAACCGGTTCAACGTCATCCTCGACGGCTCCATATGCCACTCGGATAAATCCAGATTCTTCTCTATCTCATCAAGCACGGCTCTACCTCCCGCGTGGATGCAGAAATGCTCGAAAGCTAGCTTGAAATCGGGAATGTAAGGCTTTATCTTCTTGACTTTGAAGACTTTTCGAGCCACCAGTGTCGCGAAAAAGAGAAGTTGTTCGGACATTGGTAAGACGAGTGGTCCTAGAGTTGTGATGTTTGTCTTGAGAGCTTCTCCGGCTATCGCCATTAGGTTCTTGGAGAGGGAGACTCCGATTTTTCCGGTTTCTTCTGCGTTGTTGTCTTCTCGTTGGTAAACGCAGCCGAACGCGTTGTCGTCGGCTCCTTTGTGGGTACGAACGGTGTGGATGAGCTGATATTTTGAACGGCTGCGATCGGAGGAACGGTTCGAGAGAAGTACGGCGGCTCCACCCATACGGAAGATGCAGTTAGATAGAAGCATTGATCGGTCGTTGCCTAAGTACCAGTTTAGGGTTATGTTCTCTGTGCTCACCACTAGTGCGTATGAGTTTGGTTGCACCTGCGTTATTATCACGATTTGATAAGTACCCAAAATATGTTTAATTATAAGTACAAACAAAACAAGATTCTTCCAACGTTATTTAAGTGTTGTATAGTTGTCACATGTGTATGTGCGCCTAACGTTATTGTTATAACTCATTTAAGAACTTTGATTCAATTTGCCAACCAGCTTAGAGATTAAAGAAACTTGCAAGCATGTGCTACCATGTTAGTTTCATATAAAATTAAAGTCTATATTTCTTCATATAATAATTCTTTTAGATCTAAACAAATTTTAAATAAATAATTACGCAACAAATCCTAAATTCCTAGTAATATATTAAATAGAATAAAAAAATGGATGGTCATTTGAACACAACATTATTATGGTTTTTCCATTTTCACAACTACCACCAACCCAAAGACCAAAAGGCCTGTCACTGTCAGAATTTTCATAGACACGTGACTTTTTTGGACCTTTTATGTTTCCAAACAATTACAACTCATACAATAAAAAGTTGCATCTAGTATAACATATGATTCGATTTTAAATAAATTAGTCCATACTTTATACCACGTAATAATGACATGAAAGTGAAGTCAATTCTATAAAAACAAAAAAATCTAGCTGGTAAATTTGTATTAAATGTGTATTAAGTGAGAAACAGAAGGAAATGATTAAAACTTTTTGTTGTACCTAATAATTTTTTCAACATTCATGAGCTGTCGTTAGCCGTTTCAACATTTAAACTCAAAAAGTTTCAATGAATCACGACGACTCATAAAAAAAAAAAACATTTACGAAAAATCAAACCGGATTAAACCAAAACGAATAATTAAAACAGAATCTTAATAAGTATCAAATATATTATACCTGGAGAAGCTGTTTAGCGAGATCAATGGAGATAAGTCCAGCACTACAACCCATTCCACCGAGATTATAGCTCAAAATATTCCCTCTAAGCTTATACTTATTCACAATCATCGCAGAAAGTGACGGAGTCGGATTAAACAAACTACAATTCACCACAAGAATCCCAATATCCTTCGGTTTAACACCGGTTTTCTCAAGAACCGCGTCGATGGCTCCGAACATAACCGTCTCGGCTTCTTTCCTCGCTTCTTCCATACAAGGATTTGGAGGAACACGAAGAAGAGCTTCAGGGAAGTAAGTTTTCTGACCAAGACCGGATCTCTCGAGGATCTTTTGCTGGAAAGCGAGATTGTCTTCCGTGAAGATACCTACGCGTTGAGAACGGTCCATGAACGTTTCTCGAGTGCAGATCAAAGAAGGGTCTGGTTTGTAGCATGAGAAGTCGAGGAGGAAGACACGGCGAGGACGGGTGGTGAAGTAGGCGGTGGAGAGAGAGATTAAGAGTCCGGTGGCGATTGTGGCGGAGAGGAAATGGAAACGGAGGTGGTTGTAGAGGAGAGTGAGGTCGTTGAGGGAGAAGGAAGAGAGGTTTGCGATTGTTGCGGCGAGGAGAGGGAGAAGGAGGATGTAGAAAGCGTTGGAGATTAGGTAATGGTAACCGAGTTTTACGTATTTGAGTCGAACGGATAAAAGGAAGTTTGGGAGGTTGTTTGGGTTTTGGTTTTGGTTTTGGTCGGAGTTTGTGACGTGGACCGGGACGGGACGGTGAGGTTCGTTTTGGTTATGGGTCATGGTGAGAATGATGAAAGGTTGGAGTTTTATTAGGGTGAGGATTATGAAAGTTTGAAGCTTTTCTTTGTTCTTGTTCGTGAGGATGATTGAGAAGAGAGAAGGGGAATTTGTAGAGAAGAGAAGTGTCAAGTGTGAGAGAAGAGAATGGCCTGAAAAGTTGGAGTTTTGAGAATTTAATGGCAAGTTTTTGGAGAGAGAGGGAGACTTGGTTATTAAATGTGGTTATTAGGAGGAAATGGGAAATATTTAAGGAAAAAAATAATGTTTTTATAGAATTTACAAAAAGAATAATTCTAGACTAGTGAATAGTAATGATATATTTGTTTTTTGCGAAAAAAAAACAAAAAAATAAAAAAATTGTTTTATTTTGGGATAGAACTAAAATGGTATTTTATTGTTTGTAATTTATTTTATGTATTATGTATTATTTGTATCAAATGGATAAATAAAAGTTATGTAGAGTCAGAGAGGGAAGATCCAACTACCCAACGAAGCTTTTAATGGTTTTCGACAGTTGAGAGACGCCGATGACTTTTATCAAATTGGTGGCTAAACTTGGGCCGCGTATGTTCGAATATACTATTATACCCTTGCTTTGACCCATTATTTTTGAGACTACCCTCTTTTGTGAACAACTTGTAGACATTGAATGTGAGGACCCACGTTTGTTTACGTGTCTTGTTATGATTTGAAGAGTTCGTGTGAACTTAATGTTTGTGTATTAGAATGACTTCAATCATACTATAAGAGAACCGAAATAAAGTTTGTTGAACTAAGTATGAGGAAATGTGTGGGTCACTGCTACTAAACTACATTTTTTATAAATAAAAAATTGTAAAAGCATTTGTTGTGTTTTCATAGTTAGATCATCCCCGAAATCAACCTCAAAACCTTATTTTTGAGATCTTTGGGATTCTTACTAAATTCTTTGTTCGATATTCAGTCATATTTTGTTTAACCTAATAAAAAACATCGATCGCGTTTTATATGTTTTTTGATGTTAAAGTTAAACACTTCTACATCTTCCCCAATCTATTATGAGTTCGGAAAACATAATTCGAATTGTTTTTTTTACGACAATAATTTGATTTGGTTAAAATCACTATTTCGATACTTACCACGCAAAAAAAAGCTAAATTCAGTTAAATATTGTATTATATGATAGCTTTCTATATAATTTTTTTTTTAACTTGATTTGGTTGCTTAATCTAAAATTTCGTTTTTGTATAATTATTACTATTTCTAATATAATTATCGATTTAACAAATTAACTCTCTAAAATGTTCAATTCAACATACAGTAAAATACAACTACCAGATCAATAGGTTTTGTACAACTACCAGAACAACAGGTTTACAAGTCTTTTGCAATTGCCAACAAAATACAACTAAGCTTGTTTCAAATACACCAATGGGGAATCCGGGTTCGATTCCCCCTTTGCGCTGGTGCTCGAAACATTAATCACGATCATGTGTGGAAGCTGGCACTGGGCTTCGTCCCAGTTGAAAACCCGTGAGGAGGCTTTGTCAGTTGGGCCAACTCACTCTATGCAATAGTCGGAAGGCGCGAAGTCTTACTGGTTTGGCATGTGGTAGCCAGTCCCCATCTCTCCGGTAGGATGTCGACCGGACAGCTTATGTTATCAAAAAAAAAAAAAAATGACTGAAACAAGCTTAGTTGTAATAATTATACAAACTTGTTTAAGCGGTTTTTGAAATCTAGTAAGTACAACTACCAGAACAATAGTTTTGAGATTATTTGGAGCCACTTACAAGGATTATCTTTGTGATTGTAGAATATGAAAATATAGAATTTTTTAACGATATAGAGCTTTTTAGTGAGAAACTCAAGCTTTTTGTTGCTTAAATGTGTATTAAAATGAAAGAAAATAACAAT
Organism: Eutrema japonicum; assembly: GCA_030161315.1. Taxonomy (NCBI): domain Eukaryota; kingdom Viridiplantae; phylum Streptophyta; class Magnoliopsida; order Brassicales; family Brassicaceae; genus Eutrema; species Eutrema japonicum. The sequence goes on from BSQW01000007.1 coordinate 20,242,362, forward strand.
CAACACTTACATGAGATCGATCACAATGAAGAATTTTATGTATTACCTTGTTTCTCACTAATAATCTCCACATGCAAGTTCTATTTTTGAAATGATGATACCTCCTAACATCTCTTAAGATGGTTTCTTTGTCAACAATCGCCGAGATGAACTTAGTTGCAAGATGACAATCCAGAGGTTTTTAGATATTGTAGTAATTGTACCTAATGATAAGTTAACAGAGCATGTCCAATGTTTTCAGATGCTTGATCTAAATCGTGTCATTTTCATATATTATTCAAAATCAAAAGTAATAATAATTGTATAAGAAAATAAAAACACCACATTAACAACATCATTACACAGTTTTCATAAGCTTATTTCTAATCATAATTTCACTATTAAAACTATAGTTTTGATATTAAAAAATAACTGCCCAAAAGCCAAAACACGTTGTTTCAGTTAAAAAAAATTTTTAAAAAAAAATGCAAAGCACTTATACGGTGGCCGTATAATCGGCCGCATAAGCGCCGTTTAGTCGGCCGAGTAATTGCAGAGTGTATTGTCTAACGTATACACTAAAATCGGTACAGTGCTTTACTGTTTAGCGTATATATATACAGCCGTATAGGCCATACATTTGTTTTAATAACAAACAGAATTAACATCTTGTTGAAAAAACTCACTAATATTGTTAAAAAGGTCCATACATATTTTGTCATTACAAAGAAAATGGTTCATACTATTTTTATTATAATATAAACAAATAGAAAATGCCTAAAGATTGTTTTTAACCCAAATATGGGTCTACTTTATTCTTTTGTTCGACAACAATTTATTCATTTAGTTATTTTCAATGTTCTAAATTGTTCGGGCGGTCGAGTTGGGCCTTGCACTTAGCCCAAAAATCAGGGATTAATCGGGAATTGATTTTTGGATGTTATTGACTTTTTTAACATATTAATTCATAAATTTATAAATTTATGACTTTTAATGATTTTTAATGACTTTTAATGTTTTTTTGGATTTTTAATAACTTTTAATAACTTTATAACATCATAGTAAAACCAAATTAGAAATTTTCAAGATTTTTGTTAATCAATAATTTTTTTTTTAAAAACAAATCAAAATAAGGCGGCCGTCTAGGTCAGCTAGGTGGATGGGGTGGATCTAGCGATTAGACGGGGAGTAATCGAAGCTATGCGAGAATTTTTAGAACATGGGTTATTTTAGTCTATTTGCAACCAATAATACAATTTTATCCAAAACAAAATATTGTTTTAGTCTTTGCTATACTTGTCAATTTGAGATCTACCGTATATTGAGGAGGATTCGAAAACCAACTCCAAAAATTGAAGTAAAAAAGCATTTAGTGGCTGGTTCTTAGGGCATCTCCAATGGTTAACTTATACAAGGATGTCTAAAACAATTTTTTAGACACGGGTCTAGTATTAGACACGGGTCCTGCCGAGAAATGTTAATTTTGTTAAGACACGGGTCTAGTATTAGACACGGATCTAATTTTAAGACCTAACTTATTAATTAAATTTGATTATTTTTTTCTTAAAACTCACTATTAAAACCCTCTAAATATATGCATTGGAGGTGGCCTTAGTTTGTTACCTACTCGGGGGTGTATCAAACTGGGATCGGGTGACAGCTCGAAATGTAAGTGGTATGAAGAAAGCACTCTCGACATGAATTTATCAATTGGGACATACACACTCTCGAATTTATTATTTTCCCCTTTTGACTTTTCCATTACGTCATCGCCTACCTCTTTTGTTTTTGTTTTTGTTTGTTTTTTTTTCGTATTTTTTTTTTTAAATTTTATTTTCTTACCTCGTAAGTGACCAAATATACATTTTCTGAGTGTTTTTTAAACTGGGAAAAAAACGAATTATTTTATATATTGTCGGATAACCGGCACGGATCAACGAGTCAACGATTTTGTTTTTTATATATGTATATTTCGAAAATATATTATATATATAAACATTTTTCATTAGGAATTTTAAAATTTTTGCGTTTTAAAATGATATTTATGACACATTAATAGATTATTATGAATAAAATATTATAAAAACCTCATCAGAACTTTAACAAAAAAAACCTCATCAGAAACTAATCCAAACACGATTTTCTTGACCGAACGGATCAAGTCAAACTAAAAAACATTGTATTTTCTTTATTTTCAAAAAACTGATCCAAACTTGATTTTCTTGACCGAACGAAATGTTTTAATTTTTATAAATAAAATTCTACTGTTTACGAGATATTGACTTAACTATTTTTATTAGTATGATCTTATAAAAGGAAAATGAACGGCCTTTGGGAATGCTACACATAGATCGTTGTGTCCTTATCACAAAGATATTTTGTGTTAAATTAAGACACATAGATGCTTTAATTAAGAGACATCGATGCTTAATAGTGATTAGTGAGTACGTATTCTTTTATGGTGATTTAAATCTTAGAATATATTTGTTGTTTTATGACTTAAATCTTATTGCTTTGGAGGGGAGCACAGTTTTTTAATGGGAATAGGAAAAAGAAAAATTTCATCTTCTAATTAGGATTAATAATCGGTTTTGGGGCTTATAAATACAAGATCTAATGGTTTGTAATTATTTATTCACACGATTAATTCATAACAAGTGGTATATGCGATTTTGCATCAATTTGCGATTTCTCTTTTGGTTTTTTTTTTATAACTTTTTTCTTGTTTGATTTGGTCTAATTCATAACAATTGGTATCAGAGTTCAAGGTTTACGAAAATCTGAGCGATGAGAGTTCTCTCAAGTTTGATGTTCCTAAGTTCAATGGGAAGGGGAACTTTGGTATGTGGCAAGGAAACGATTAAGAATCTAAAAGTGATTTATAAGGAGATTTTTCGTCAAGGTGGAGATTGTTGTTTTATGACTTAAATATGATTGGTTGGAGGGGAGGGGGGTTCCTAATGAGATTAGGAAAAGGAAAAGTTTCATTTTCTAATTAGGATTAGGAATCGGGTTTTGGGGCTTATAAATACAAGGTCTATAGGTTTGTAATTATTCATTCACACGATTAGTAAAAAAATCATAAAGGGGATGTTTGCCTCAATTTGCGATTTTTTGCTTAGTTTTTCAATTTTCTTTTTGTTTGATTCGGTCTAATTCATAACAATAGTGTTAAAAGTACATTTCGTAGATTTTTGTGTAAAACTAAGAGCATATGAAAGTGTTTCATAGATGCTTAATAATGATTAGTGAATATGGTGATTTAAATCTTAAAATGTACTATTCAAGGTTATGACCTCGAAAACCATGGATCTTAAACATTTGTAAATAAGGATTTTAAAGGTTTGTAAATATTACTTACACTATAACATTTGTATATAGAAATTCTATATGAGTATTTTTTTTTATAATTTTTTCTCTCTTTATAAAACTATAACAATGTTCTAAAGCACGTTAGATTCTCGCTAAGTGACGGACAAGCGCTTATCTGTATATGCAGACATCTAAACAGTCAAATTTTTTAGGTTATATATATATATATGTTTTATATATAGTAAATAAAAATTCTATATTTTACTTTCAAAAAAGCAAAATTTATAATATATTTATAAATTTTAAATTTCAATAAACTCTTAAAGTAGATAAAGAAATTAGTTTATAATATATAAGTGATCTCAAATAAGTAAAATAAAAACCTAATCTTTAAAAAGATGTAAAGATGGATAAATATGTTGAAAATGAATTAAAGTTGCATATGTTTAGAGAGTCAACATAAATCTTTTATTTAATTTATAAAATAATATAACATAATATTTCTTTCCTTTGTTAAATGACTGCCTAGAATCTTTTCCAAGCGTTCGCGTTAGGGATGTCATAATGGTTTAAATATAATGAGTTGATCCAAACCAAACCAATCCATTAATTCAATGAGTTGGAAATTTGGATCATAATGAGTTATTGGTTTAAATGGTTATTGATTTTAATGGTTATTAGTTTTAATGAGTTGAGTTAATATGGGTTAATGGTTTACCCATAACCGAACCAATAACATCTCCCTTTCTCTCTGCCTTCTCCCAAACCAAATCCAGATTTCTCTCTCTTTCCCTCTCTCTCTTTACTCGTCGGAGATCCGCTCGATTCCTCCGTCTCCACTGTGCCGGGGATTTCTCTTCCGCTTACAATCATCCCTCAATGTTCGCCGTCGTATCAGTTGATTACTACTCGTTTCCCTCCGGCCACGCATCTCGCGTCTTCTTCGTTGCCGCATCCGTCCACTTCTTTACTTGTGCAGCAGAAGCTCCCATGGTGGGTCAAAGCTAGTCTTTCTTGGACGGATGGGTCAGGGATCATCGTGATGGCGATGTGAAGGGAGAGGTTGTGGTAGCTGTATGCATATGGGCAATAGTGACCGCCATTTCAAGGATTCTCTTAGGGAGACATTACGTGCTCGACGTAGCTGCTGGTGCTTGCTTGGGGATTCTAGAGGCTCTCTTTGCTCTTCGGTTTCTGAGATTCGAACAGATCTTTGGGAGGTAAAACAAAAGTATCCAACTTTGTATCAGTTGTTGAATCACAATCTTGCTGTAATTTTCGTGACATGAGAGATCCAAATTTTGAAATTGTTTCGATTGCTTTGAAGAATCAAAGTTTGTCCCTTTTCGTTTTCACTACAGGCTCTTGTATGAAATCTTGTGTTATATGATTTGATTAATGAAAGAGATCTGCTACTCATCTATGAAAATCCCTTACTCATCATGTTACACTTGCAATTTAATTGATGTACACAATTTGAAAAAAATGAAAGGCTAAACCTTTCAAATCTTGATACATTGAGTTCCATCTGAAATTTCTGCAATTGTTACCTGAACAATATTTTGACCTGAGATCATCTTTGAGCCATCTAAATTGTTTGAAACGATGAACTTGTGGATGAATATTTAATGGGTAAACTCATTAAAATTAAAACCATTAATTCATTAACATAATGAGTTAATGGTTTGATCCTAACCATTTGCTTAATGAATTGGATAAAACCATAACTCATTTAGTAATGAGTTAATGAGTTAATTGATTGGTTTGGTTTGGATCAACCAATTTGACACCCTTAGTTCGCGTTGACCGCATGGCGTCCGTTTGGATACTATTAGGTGTCCGACTACCACGTAACGTCTATGCCGCCTTTTAAAACATTGTTCTATAAATTTCGAATTCTTCTTGTTTGTTTTCGCGATTTTACAACACTACACAATATAGTTGAAAACATTGACTTAAAGTATAACTTGCCGACCTACTATTTCTTGTGTACTACTTAGTGATCTTAATTTATATTGTAGTTACGCGCGCGTAAGAAGTTTTGTAGTTTTGATCATTTCAATCAGTTGGCATGTGTCAACAGACAATTTGGGGAGAGTTTGTGTGTTAAGTCATCCAATATATTTATATTAACAAGACAACTAATTCTAATTGCTTAAGAAAATCCCTACCAAACGAAGCAATTCCGGTGAGAAATCATTCCTGGAAAAACTATTCTCCACACCACTCACAATTCTTTCTTCTTCATTAGTTTTACAAACACAACTTGTTCAAGTCATTCTTAAATAAATAAAAATCTTATTAGTACATTGTATTTAGGTAGATAAGCGTATGTTCCAAATAGATTTATGATTTTCCTCCACCTTTAGTTAAACCGGGTAATATATCACAAATTTTCAAACAAATTATGGTTCAAGATTTTTTTTATATATATTATAAAAAATAATGTAAATTTTTTTACAATCAAAATCAAATTTATTTTGTAATAGTTATACACTATTTTGGATGGTTTGGTATGATAATATATATACGTCTAGACATTGTTTGGTATTCGTATCCAAGTGAAAGTTTGAAAACTTAATGATATAATTATGAACAAAGTTAAAAATACAATTAAATATTGTTGGCTTAACTGGAAAAACATAAAAATAAAGTCTAGAAATCATATTATATGTTATGGTCTTGGATCAAGGAATTTATGGATCTCGGTCCATAATTTTGTAATTTTGGTTTAATGATTATTTGCACGAATTCGAGTGTTTTTACCGCAATAAACTTGACGGATGATAATATATTTCAGATTTTAAGAAAATTAAGGTCAAATGGGCCTTAAACTTTTTTTAAAAATGATTGTTTCATTAGTGTTATGTTATATTGCAAATCGAATTTTAACTTTTTGGTTGTGGATATTTTATCTTAGCTATGCGCTATTTTGTGTGTGTCACATTACAAAATTATTTTATATTTTATGCACAGTTAGCTAATTTCTTCGATGGATTAATTAGGAAAACTAAGAAGATCAGTGGATAAGTTGTACCTAACCGCAGTATTCGTGTTGGGGTGGAATTGTGGCGACGACTGTTAAGAAAATTCATTCGGCAATGCAAAGGGAAACATCACGACAACAAGCAACAAGTCTTCAAGTGAGCGGGAACGAGGCTGTAAAGGTAATTGTGGGATGGCAAAGGTGATCAATGCGTCTAGGTATACAAATCTTTGTAAACTATCACATAATTTTTTGTTGCCTCAACTTTGTTAAAGACAAATGCTGCCTTATTATGTACCTAGCTATGAATTAATTTTGGCACTTTGTAACTTCTGCTACACACTTCTTAGCTTGTTTTGAGTTCCCATACATGTCTTCTCTTTCTTAAATCTTAATTAACAGATGGATGTATTAATTTTTTTTTTTTTTTTTTTTTTGATAACTCAGCTAATCCGGTTGAAATTAAGGGACCGGAGGCTCGCACCAGTGGGCTCCATGTCATCCCGAAGGACCGGAGGCTCGCACCAGTGGGCTCCATGTCATCCCGAAGGACCGGAGGCTCGCACCAGTGGGCTCCATGGCATCCCCCTACACCGACTAATCCTGGGCCCGGAGAGCCATGTGAATGCCCGGTGGCCACAAGCAAGTGAGGGAGTTTCGAGGGAGGTAGAGAGGGGAATCGAACCCGGATGGAGGGCTCTTAACCCATTCGCAGGAGGACCCACCACTCCACTTACCACTCGACCACTAGCTCGTGGTTCAAGCATGTGCCATTTCCTTAATATACAACTTCTATAGATTAATCCCATTGTCAATACTATTCGAGGATTGGTCTTACCTACTGAACCACCCACACATCACTTCAGGAGAACGTAAGATATAGTAGCTTTTGGTTTTTCACAATGCCACAAACACGATTGGTTAGTCAATAATTTGGTTTATATGATTTCTTGTGGATTTTTGCTTCTCTTTGTTCTTCTCCTTGGACAGATGGAGAACTGGAAGGAAGTTAAATCTGTAGCCGTTTACATTTCAGATTTTTAAAGCAGAATATACATATAGCTTTACCAGTGATAGTGACACACTTGAACCAGAAGTAAGAAGAATGGGCTCACTCTAATTTGAAGAATCTTTGGTCTGGACTCTGGAGTAAATATATGCTAAGAATGACCACTTGCAACAGTACTCTAAAGAATTTGCCGATAAAGGTAATTGTGGGCGTAATTTGGGTTTAGACGATGAATATCGCCTTAAAAAGTGGTCCATACCTAGCTTTCGAAAACTCTTACCTTGCTATTGTCAATAACTTTCAGAACTGGAATAAAAAAATGGTAACGTGCTATCTATCTTTGGTATTCAAATGGCAGTTTACCGTTATTGATGATGATGATGATGATGTATTTGGATACGAGTTTTCTTTGGTTCAAATTACCTTTGGATCATATGGGACAAATCAAAGTCCACTTATTGTTGTTAGTCTTTTTGGTTCAATCCTGTAAACATTTGTCTCTATATAATCTATTAAACTCAACTTCACTTCTCGAAAATACACTCTTTGATAATGAACTTTTCATTCAGGTTGAGTGTAAAATGAACAGTGTTGTTAAAAAAAATGATCAGATTTTTAAGGAGGTCAGTATATATATATTCGTACACACAAAGGATCCAGAGGTAACTACTAATACATTATTCTATATATTTTTTTACATAAGCTTAGACACATGAATCATGTGACATGATAAACAAAATTATGTAACTTCTACACATTCGACTGTGTAGTAAAAGGTTTGGGATTCTATATTAACTTTTACTCTGTGCCTTCTAATGTATATTTGTTGTTTGTAGAGGGTATTTGTGAGGTTAAGGAGTGATAAGGAGAATAGTTAAGAAGCCAAGTGATGAGATGTCAATTTGTTGGAGAGGAAGTTAGATTCGAAGTCGGGGAATTGGATAAGGGTGATAAGTTAGGGTTATATGCATACAAATATATTGTAAGTAGAGGAGAGGTTCTATAAATAGAGGAGTAGAGTGAATTTTAAAGGTTAGCCGATAGTGGGTATCTTGTGTATAGACTTTGTAATACAATATATATATAGAGAGTTTACAACTACATTTTTATCAAACATTTTTTTATCAAACATGTGCATTTCTGAGCAAGTCATCAATGAATAGGAAAGATAGGCGGCCAAGATGAAGAAAGCTAAACTTCAAGAGAAGAGAAGAATTAAGAGTTATATTGTACTTTATAAGGCTTACTGGGTTTTGGAATTTGAAGAAAATAAGTTGCTTTTGTCCGACCAACAAAAACAACCTTCTTAGTAGTGAAAATCAGGTATTGACTATGGTGCAGAGAGTTCGGTGCTTTGGCAAATATTTTTGATGTGTTTTAGAGTCTCCTAAAAATGGAATGTTAGTGTCTTTCCCTTCTCTTTTCATTTAACAAACTAAGAAATTTAGACAAAGTATAATCTAATTTCAAAACAAACTGTTATACCAAAAAAAAAAAAAAAAATTCTGACTTAAATCTTTCTATCTCAATTCTCATGTATTTTATAACTACTACATTTTTAAAAAAAAATTAACATACTTATATTAAATCACATAAATATTTTGATAATACAACCGCGCGTAGCGCAAAATAAACCCCTAGTATACAAATAAACATACCAAAGCAAGGCCAATTAGATTTCTTATGATGTACTTGAATTTAACAACAACGCCTATGTTACTTGAATTCATTGTTCAAGGCTATTTTTTTAGTAGGCGCTATGATAAATATATTTATAATTATAATTATATATATATTTTTTATTAAAAATAGGAAAATATACAAACAATATATCTTATTATATAAAGTTGAATGTTTCAAAATCGTTGTTGAGGATTAATAATTTTCCTTTGGATCGGCGAACCAGAGAGTGACACGTGTCATATTAGATTAAACAATCATTTAACCTAAAAGCGCATCACCTCGAGAGGGTGCGGTTACGAAGCTAAATGATCGGATCTTAGGTCATGTTAGGACATGTTGTATGACGTGTCACCGTAGACTAGATTGCCACTTGACCTAAAATCGTACCGCTTAGAAGGTGTGCGGTTATAAGGTTAGGTGATCGAACCATAGGACATATTAGAACAGGAAAACTAACCACCACCTACTCCCAAAACCATCCTCGACTAACGGGAATGGGAACTAAGGGGACGAGTGGTCCCGAAGTGATAAGGAGTTGCCTTTTCCTGAACCCGCCAACTCGTGCCATGTTACCTGGAGAGTGCGCTAGTAGGGAGATGACTTCCACGACAATGATATAACATAAACCGGGTAGCGATATCCGGGAAGGTAAGACTCCTAGATAACCGGGTAGAAATACCCGGAAAGGTAAGAGGAACCCAATATCCCTCAAAAAGATATCGAGAAAGGTAAAACCTATTCAAATATATGTGGAATTGTATATGTATTTTCCCTCCAATACTCCTTTAAGCTAAATTAGACTCTCATATTAATCTTATCTCTCTAGCCAATTTTGGCCTATGTGACAGAAAAAAGCAACCAATCGCTGCTTATGGAGAAGATAAAGGTATGGGCGCTCAGAACACGTGACAACGCTCGAGTACATAAGCGACAAAGAAAATATGCAGAAAAACACTCGAGTACCCCGTACATGATCTAGCAAAGGATCCACAATCTAATATGGGTCAAGTATTCCTATAAATACAACATTCACTCCCCGAGAGTGGGGGATCCAATTTTCATCTCTCTCTCAGAGAACTCTCTCAAAACACTTAGCTTTTCTTAACATCCGAGACCAAATCTCACCTCTCTTACGAGGAATATTCACTCTTGTGGTTCAAACATTTTGACCAAACTTCCGATTACCAACCACTCAAATATGTTTAGATACTCAGCGGATCCATCATTTCTCAAGACCCGGAGTTACCGTAACTTTATCTCTTCTTTGTTTTCCGACTCTTTCCCATTTTCGACGCCAATCTCAGTGGTATTTCTCTTCGTTACTGACTTGAGCGTCGGAGAGTCATCGAAAAACATACCCACATCGTGTTTTCCGACCTCTGACCTCGCTTGCTTTGTGGTGCAAGAGATTAGCCCCCTAGAGGACGAAAAAACCCTAGAACAGTTGCTAACTCACATGATCGCAACACGGGTCAAGTAAATCGATCAGATTCTAACATATGTCCAATTTTTTTTACCAAATTTATAATCGATTTTAATTTTAAAAGGTAAAATTACTAAACAAAAAGGAAATATAGAAAATTTAAATTTATCCCAAAACCTAAGTTAATAAAAAAAGAAAAATTAATGATTAATAATGGGAAAAATTAAAATTGAATAATAAAAAAATGAAAACTTAAAATTTTGAAAAGAACTAATAACTGATTGATAATCCTAAAAGCTAAAGTTACTAAATAAAAAGAAAAATAGAAAATTTAAATTTATCCTAAAATGTATAGTTAATTAAAATAGGAAAAATAATTTAGTTTTAGTTTTTCTATTTAGATTAAGTAAATTAAACAATAGATTAATACTAATCATAAAAGGATAAGATCTCACCTCTATATAAAAAATTTGATGGTATGTCAATTACAAACCAAAAAATCAAAAATCTAATAATCGTTTCTATAACTATTTACTGCATTTGTTCCACCAATTTTTTCTTTCAAATCAAAGTATATATATTTTTCATTCGTTTCTAAATTTGTATATATTTTTTTTCACGGTAATCTAATTTTATTTTCTATTTTTTTGTTTATAGTTTTTTTCAAGGGTTATAAAATATAAAATTATAAACATGCATATATGCAAATCATAATCTAGTTTTTTTATAAACCATTATTAAAATAGAAAATATATTATATTAATTTTACATCAATTAAATACTAAAAAAATATAGGGAAAAACCCCCAATTAGTTATTATTGATTAACCTTTGATTAATTAGTTAAATGATTAATGTCTATTGAATTTGTTTAATAGTTGTTGAATTTAATAGATTATGGAATGGGTGACATCAGTTTCGCACTCTTTCCTATTCAATGGTGTTCCTCACGGGAAAGTGATACCCACCTGAGAACTTAAACAAGACGATCTGTTGTCATCATACCTATGAATTGTACTGAAAATTTTCAGGATTATGTCGACAAGCTCAAAAACAAGGTCTATTATCGCGCATTAAGGTAGCTCGAAACAGCCCACCAGTAAACCATCCTTACCTATGACACAATGTTTTTTTTTGCAAATCGGATGAATAGAGCTGCAAACTTCTTATTTGCATATGAGAGAGCCTCCAATCAATCCATTAACCAAGCAGAATCTTCTATCACTTTTGCCTCTAAAACGCAAATTTTACGAATTACCCAAAAACTTTGATCGTCACATAACTTTGGACCAACGGCCTCAAATTGGGCCGAACATATAGTGTTGATATCAGTTAGGACAAAGTTGGGCCGTTTAAAAGAGTGGTTACATTTTCACGTGGCGTTTTTGGATTTGTTGGTCACTTTGATAAATTGACAGTCAGTAAGTATACCAAAAAAATAAAAAAAAGAAGCGCGGATTTTTCATTTTCATATGGCTCCAAAACTCTCAAACCACCCACTGGAGACACAAAATATGTGTCTTAACCTTTAAAAAAAAAACAAATTAATTTTTTATTATCGAATCACGTCACAACATGTCATCAGTTTCGAATGTCTTTGTGTCTTCAAGACACAAGTCTTCCGATGTGAGACACACACAGCAAGAAACAAGAAACAGAGAGAAGAAGATAAAGCAAAAAATGGCAACGATAAATTCAACGGTCACGATTCTCTCTCCGAAATCGATTCCAAAGATCATCGATTCGAAATCCGGAGTTCGGTTTCTTGATCAGACCGTCGGTTACGGTTTATCTCCCAATGTCGTCAAATGCGTCAACTCCTCCTGCCGGAGATTGAAGTTAGCGAAGCTGGTCTCGGCGGCTGGATTATCTCAGATCGAACCAGACATTAACGAAGACCCTATTGGTCAATTCGAGCTTAACAGCATTGAAATGGTAAGATTGGTTTATCGATTCTTGGAGATTTTGTGGGAGATTGATGAACTTTTGTTCTTCGGGTGTTTCTGATTTCGTTACAGGAGGATTTCAAGTATGGATATTACGATGGAGCTCATACTTACTACGAAGGAGAAGTTGAAAAGGGTAAATTTTGGTTTTAGTTTACGATTCTTGTTCTTGTTTCTTGTTTATATGTTATGACAAAAATTTGGACCATTTCTCGATTTTTGTTCTTGTTTCGTGTTCTTGTTTGGTGTTCTTGTTTTGATTTGTTTCAGTTTCAGCCATATGATTTGTTGTTTTCATTGAATCCTTTTGTTTTTTATGTTTTCTTCAGGAACATTTTGGGGAGCTATTGCAGATGACATTGCTGCTGTTGATCCTCCATCTGGATTTCAAGGTTATCCATTTTAATCCCATTTTGGTACGTACTTGTTATTTTTTGTCTTATATTGATCGAAACTCGCTGTTTTTTTCATATTTGCAGGTTTAATCTCGTGGATGTTTCTTCCTGCTATAGCTGCAGGGATGTATTTTGATGCTCCGGTAACTTTCAAAACTTTTGCTTTCTTCTAAAATGTTAAATACGAGCGATCATGGATTTCTAACTCAAAACCAATTGACAATTAGTGTATTCGCATATATCCTTTATATATTACTTAGGTCCAATCTAAACTCCCGATGTGAGAATCATATGCAAGTTGGTTAGAGAGAAGAAGTTATTAAAAGCTGGATTTATAAGCCTGTCTCAAACAGATTGATAATATTGTGGATTTTCTAGTGTTTGGTTGTTATTTAAGAGTCTCTCATTAGTCAAGTTTCTCTTGTTTGTTAAGAAAAGTAGTGTTTTGTGTATGAATGTGTGTTGCAGGGTGAGTACATGTTCATAGGTGCGGCGTTGTTCACGGTAGTGTTCTGTATAATAGAGATGGATAAACCAGACAAGCCACACAACTTCGAGCCTCAGATTTACAAATTGGAGAGAGGAGCTCGTGACAAGCTCATTAATGATTACAACACGATGAGCATCTGGGACTTTAATGACAAGTATGGTGATGTCTGGGATTTCACCGTTGAGAAGGATGATATAGCCACAAGATAAGATATTGATTCTCATTATAATGATGACTTTTGATGGAAACTGTTTATAAATGATGAATGAAAAAATGTTACTATGTGCATATAATATAGATTGTTATTTCTCTTAGTCCCATGAAACCCCTTTGTCTAGAATGTTAGGTTTCTGTTTCTTTTGTTTAAACATGTTACTTCAGCATATGTTTGCATAATTTAGCCGTCATTAGTTAAATACAGTGGTGGTTTACCAAGGTTTGTTTGAAGTTCAAACTCCACAAAATGTTACTTATTATGGATATAAATATTCAGAGGTTTTATGTATGTACTGTGGATTTACTATTCAGATTATTTAAACATTAATGATGGGTATAAGCAAATTGTGAAAGAATTAAGTAATGAGTTTAAGTTATGAATGTAGATTTGATCAAAAGAGATACGTGACATGTAGCGCAAAAGTGTGATGAAATCTAATTTGTTCAAAGGTTACAATTTTTTTTTCTTTTGAACTTTAAAACAAATAAATAAATAAAATTGTCTCAACTCGTATTTTTCTAAAACCTCATGGTAAAATAAAATAAATAAATATATATATTATATTTGTGGTAAATATCTCTTTAAATAAATATTAATTTATTGATTATTTATTAATCTAGTTAATATTAATTTATAAAAAATTTAATATGACAATCAAGTTTATAAATGTGATCTTTTTATACAACAATGACCAAACAAAACATTTCAGCCATACGAATTAAGTAGAAGATTGTTCCCTCCCACCTTAGCGTTTGTGCCCACATGGAGTCAACTTCTACATTTATATTGTCACATGTCAAAAACATATATGGTTTCTGACAAAAAGGATGTAATTATGAAAATGACTAATAAACTATTTAGTATATATCTCAGATCAAATTAAATTTGTTTCTTAGTTACAAATTTAAAATATTTATTCACAAATAACTCTAACTAGTTTATATCTATAGAATTACTTATTAATCTATGTTTTACCAGCATAAAATATACACATTGTCATGAAAGTGTAAAGAGTATTGAGAACTGATGATTCTATTAATTGAGAAACTTTCTCTAATATATACATATACATCAGCGACATCATAGGAATTACACAATATAATTACAAGACATAGCATAATTACAAAGATAGTGATTGAGGATTGACCGAGATTAGGGAGAAGAATGATGAGTTTTCTTAATTATATCTTTAACACACTCCTTCAAGATGGAGGGGCGGTAGCAACTCCAATTTTATCACGTAGTTCTAGGAAATGAAGTCGAGGTAGTGGCTTTGTAAGAACATCGACGATCAGTTGATCTTTGGTGTTGACATAAGCAATTTGGAGAATGTCGTGTTGAATCTGTCCATGTATATAGTGATAAATCCAGTGCTCTATGTTTCATTCTCGAATGGAACACCAGATTTGCACATATTTATTGACAAATGATACTACTAATTATGTAATTTTACATCAATTATGCTTTTGCGTAAGACCATATAATGATTAGCTTTCAATGGTCACAGACTCACATATGCACAATCCATATTCTTTAGGTCTTTGTCAAAACTCTTTTCCGTTTGGTAATATGTTTTGACAGATTTAATTATGTATTTAATAAACATTATTTTTCCTTCTCTTTTCATTTCCGTCATGATAATTATGGTTAGTTAATTATTAATATAACAATGTTCCTCTTATTAGATATATGTTCTTTGTGTTTCTGACTCGTATTTAAACTATTTTGTCTTAATGCATTTAACGTGGATATTATGGGAGCCAATAACGTTCGAGGTTCATATTGCCGAAGAGATTTTAACGATAGAAACAAAACCAAAATATTCGTTTATTTAGTACATGTTTGTTATACGTATACATTCTGTATTTAAAAACGAGAAAAGTGAGTGGAAGAAAAATACAAAAAAGCAAGTAAGATAGTGATGAATCCAAAATTCAAAGCGTGATAGAATTGGTAATGATAACCGAGAAATTGAGGTTTACATTGTGATTCACATTGGGTGCAACCACGTGATTCTCTCCACTTCTTCCTCTATGATCCCATCTCATACCTAATTTAAAACAAAAATACAAAACCAACATTTTTAGTTATTTATTTTTATATTCCTTATTCGTTCTGAATCTTGTTTGTTTGTAACAATAACGTGTTCGTTGCAATTTTATTGGGCATGTTTTTTTTCCAACGAGACGTTCAAGATTTGTATATTTCGAGTTGTGAATAAAGATACTGGTTTACCATAAATTTAAGGGATATAATACGAGTGTTTGCGTCAATATTAAAGACGAGCATGTCAATCTTTAACAATTTAAAATAGTGACCAAAAGTTCAAAACACGATGATTAGTTGACTTAGGAATACGATTATTAAAATGTACTTATCCTTTTTATCTCCATGTATACATATTTTAAATGTCTGTTTTAATGATAAAACAAAACAGACATGTAATGTAAAATGTTTGCGTTGATTTTGAAACAAGTCATTTAAAACAAGTCCTGACTTGTTTTAAATCGGTAGAAACAAATGGATTATATGATTTTGTAACATATTTTAGTTTATATTAATTTATTTTATTGTTTGCGTTGCTTGAAATTTTAAACCGATGAAGACATGCAATGTAAAATGTAGGGTGGCCAATCCAAGTTATTTCGTTTCAGAATTATTTGACCAAATTCGATCTATATAAAATTTGGATCAAATTTTTTAGGTTTTAAATTATGTTTAAGTTGTTTAGATCGTAAATAATTTGACCAAAATAAACTTATATATAATTTTATTTGGGTTGTTTAGATCTTGTATTAGGTTTGGTTATTGAATGTTTATAAAAATAAAAAAAAACTACAATAACATCTAAAATAAACTCTTAACGCCAATTGTAATAAATAAAATAATTTATAAAATCTAGAAATAAATATATTTTATTAATGTATATACTATATAAATAATATATGTAAAAACAAGATTGGATTTTATTTGGTTTTTTTAGTTAGATACAAATAATTATTAGATCCAAATAAGTTTTTATAGAAACTCATATCCAAACTAATTGAAGTTTTTTGGATTGGATTGAGTTGGATTGGGTTGAGTTGCTTAGATTGGCCACCCCTAGTAAAATGTTATATGAACATCGCTTCCGTGTCAAAACTGTATTCAAATTTAGTGTTAGAGATGTCAAACGGACCGTAAACTCACGGATTATTCCTAATGATTCATTAATCCCACTTCCATATTTCTGGCGAATACTTATCCCAAAATAAGGGTTGCAGATTATAGTGGAGGCGAGGAAAGAGGAGAAGAGAAAAGTGAGCCGTATTTTTGTGTTTATTGCGGTTGTGAGTAAATCGTAGATCCATTTGAGAAGCTAATGGGATTTTTTCACCATAATCTGCAAAAATATATACCAAAAAGGTCAAGCAAAAATATATACCAAAAAGGTCAAGCAAAAATATATACCAAAAAGGGAAAGTAAAAAGAAAGCTAATGGGATTTTTTCTTTGTTTGGTTCTTAATTACTGTAACTAATTAGTTTTTTTTCTTTGTTTGGTTCTTAATTACCGTAACTAATTGGTTTAAATGAAGAGATGGTTGATGAAGTCCCTTTAGTAATGTTGTTGACCAAATAATTCATTAATGATTTTACACTAGAATGTCCGAGTCGTTGACCATCTTTTTTTTGTTTTTTTTTCAAATTACAAAAACTACATCAAAGATTCTACGACGGATAACGCTATCCGCTCCACAAAGATCAACAATCACGATGTCCGAATAGTTCATTGTAATTATTGATATTTGTAGAACGGATAGCGTGATCCGTAGTAGAATTATCTTTGATTTAATTTTCGTAATTTGAAAAAGAAAAAAAAAGAGATGGTCCAAACTCCAAAAATCGATAATTAGAAAAAAGAGCGCATTTTCCCTCGGAAAAAAACAAATTCTAAAAAGAAAGCATTTGTTCATGTATGTATATATATACAAAAAGAGGAGAGAAACACAACGAGAGCGAAGAAGAGAAGAGGATAGATTAAATAATGGTGGCTCTTCACTTGTTTAGCTGGAAGCCATTGTTTCTACCTTCACAAGCTTTGAGACGAGATCGAATCTCATCATTTAACAGGTTTTTTTTTAGTTCTGAATTTCTGAAAACAATTGCTTCCATGGTCGTGAGAGACTTATCCATAAGAATGATTATGCAGTTTTGTGATTGTCGAAGATTTGTAGTGTTTCATTTGGTTTTTAGGTTTTTTTTTTCTTCTTCCGGTGAAGAAAGCTGCTTCATGTTTGTTTTACTGTAAATGTATCGACTTCAACGGTTTTGACTAGAAATTGGAATTCTAATGGAAGTTCTGAATCTGGGTTTAGGGTTTTGTAAGCTAAGGTATAAAAGTGTTCTTCATTCAAAGCTTACTCTGAAAAATGGTCATTTCGTTTTTGCAGGAGATTGAGTTTACACTCTCTTCCTTTAAGTGGGATTGAGTCTTTTAGATGCCGAGGTGAGTGAGATTCTGGGAGAAAAAAAAAAAAAATTAGTCTCTGTAAATTGGGAGAATTTTTTGTTTTTGTTTTTTTGTTTCAATAATTGAGGTTTGCTACAATAAAGGATTTGGCATTTTCCCAAAATTGGAATTTGTTGTGTCTCATTATTCATGTTCTTCCTTAATCAGACTCTTGCTTGATTGGCTAATTTTACTGTCATTTGTCTCTCTATACTATTAGGGACCTTCAAAGTCAGGTCTCAAAGGACAGGAGACACAGAGCCGTCTACTGTCAACTTGGTTTTTTTGAAGGATCTTAGTTCCAAATTCCATAAGGTGAAGCTAAACCATGTCTTTTATCTCTCTTTCTGGTCCTGTACGGTGCGAAATTAGTCGAATAGTTCGTGCTCCTCTCGGGAATATTAGGTTGTAGACTGCACACGTTTCGTTTTCCCCTACAAGACCATTCTACTCGTTTTGACGGATGGATTATAGCTCTTTGTGCCTCCTGGTGTCATTGATGTCTTCAATCTTTTTTTAGTTCTCTGTTTGAAGGATGAAGTTGAGATCTTTGTGTCTCCTGGAGTCACTGATGTCTTCAATGAGTTTGCTTTTTTTGTTTAGTCATCGAGATGAAATTTTCATATGCTTATGTTGTCATCTTCTTAATCTTGCAGAGTCTTACATATAAACATGTGATAGGATGTATCCCACTGTATATGGTGTTCAGAGTAATGCAAAAGATATTTCAAGAGCTTCCCCGCCTCATTCAGAACTCAGTGGGGGCTGGCTTGCCTTTTGCTTGTGCATCGAACTCTCTAAATAAACCTACTCCTCTCAAGTTGGATGTGTCCGTTCCTTCTTTACATGATGTCAAATGGAGTTTTGCAAGGTTTCTTTACCTGTTCAATGTTCAGCTTGAGAAGAACATAGCCACGTATGTCCTAAACCCAATATTCTTTATCAAGATGCTAGTTGCTTTTCTTCTATTTCTATGAGATGGTTGAAGAATCATGCTTCGTATTTGTATGTGCAAATGTTACTAGCTACAGAATCAATTGGAGGTATTTGTTGGTTATTTATATGTAAAGTGTCAGAATTTGCTGGGATGATTCTCTAAATATAAAGTGATAAAACCTGGGAATAGTGTAGATTCCTGACTAAAATCTTTCGTCTTCCAATAGTGAAGATTTGGGGTTGGGGACTGCTCCTAAGTAAGAATTTGCTTCACTGGTTTCTCAAATGTAATATCAGATTCTTGCTGAGTATGATTGTTAGTGTCACTGTGCTTGAGATGAGCATTGTTCATATGTAGTTAAATTCTCCTTTTCTTTGTGACTATTACATCCATTCTGATCACTTGTCGTGGCTATTTTAGGTTCCTTGTGGTGCTCCTGGTAGCATGCATATCGTTTGTTATAATCGGGGGATTCCTATTTTTCCAATTCAGGTAACTTGGCTTAATTTAACTTAGTTATCTATGTAATGCCTTCTCAAGATCGTATTATTGTAGTTATAAATGGAAGATAAAACTCAATTCTTGGTTTTGGTTTGATGAAGAAATTGTAGAACAGAAAAAGATCTGGTAGATGTATATCATGTATTATATGAAGACCTTGTAAATGGATTCAAACTTTAACCTAATGAACATGTATATTTTTCAATTGCATGATTTCTTGTGAGTACAACTTCATATGCACTGCCATTGCCTTCTTGTTGTGAAGGAAAGACACTCTACCCTTAGAAGACTGTTTCTGGGAGGCCTGGGCATGCCTCATTTCCTCTTCTACTCATCTGAAGGTCATCATCTGCTTCTTCACCTATTCAAACATATTATTCTAGATCAATTGCAACTTACAAGCCTCATGATATTTCTATGGAGTTCTTGCAACTAAAGAAGTCCATATGTTTGCTGAAAACTGCAGCAAAAGACGCGCATTGAAAGAGTCATTGGATTTGTCCTAGCCATTTGGGGAATATTGTTTTACTCTCGGCTTTTAAGCACAATGACGGAACAATTTCGGGTAAGTTCTTGATATAAACATGTGAGAAATGAATGTTAATTGGTACAAGTTCCTGATCGCTATGTCTGCGCAGAGTAATATGCAAAAGCTGAGGGAAGGGGCACAGATGCAAGTCCTAGAAGCTGATCATATCATCATATGTGGAATAAACAGTCATCTGCCTTTCATACTAAAGCAACTGAACAGTTATCATGAGCATGCTGTCCGCTTAGGTACTGCCACAGCTAGGTAATTTGATCGCTCTCTATATCTTAAAATTAATTTCCCCGCTTATGTCGACTTGGCTGATTACTTTTGTGTGGTACATGCTTTCAGGAAGCAGAGACTTCTGCTTATGTCTGATACTCCAAGGAAGCAGATGGACAAGCTAGCTGAGGCGTACTCTAGAGATTTTAATCATATTGACATCCTTACAAAGAGGTAAAGGGGTTGACACGCTTCTGATTAAGTGTACGTAAAACCGAAAAGCTGCGTAGGTTCATGCCATACTAATTAATCATCTTGTTGGTTTGCATATATTTACAGTGCTGATTTCATTCTTCTACCAGTGCAGTTGTAGTCTTAACATGACAAAATCATTTGAGAGGGCTGCCGCCTGTATGGCGCGTGCCATTATCATACTACCAACGAAAGGTGATCGGTAAGAAAATTTTAAGTCTCGGAAAGTATATTTGAAGAGGAAACTGAGATTGCAATCAGCTTTGAGGTAGAAGATTATGGAAACTGAGAAGTTCTGAATAGATTTTTGAGTAGTAGAAGTGTGCAGTGTCATAGCTCGTTCGTGTTAGCTTTTTGCCATATTAAAATACAAATGGATATGGGTATGAAGCTAGCTCAGCAGTTGGTATTTGGGTGGTTTGGGGCCTTTGGCGTTGAGAAAGTTGGGAGTTCTCTTGAATTAACTCCTTGGTTACTTCTCATTACGGTTAATTCGTTCGGTTTATACTTTGTTCTTCATTATGCACTTTGGTTCTCAGTCAGAACAAAGAAGAAATCTGTTCTGAAACCTGTCCGAAAATTGAAATGCAAGTGGTAAAAAATATGGAATCTCAGTACTTTGTGAAAGAGGAATCAATTAAGTTAAACATTGTTTCAGGTACGAAGTTGATACAGACGCATTTCTTTCTGTATTATCCCTTCAACCTATACCAAAGATGGATTCCATCCCAACCATTGTAGAGGTAAGTTAGGTAACTATAGATTGTGCAGTAATGGCTTTCTATTTATAGTGCTGATCTTTCTCGATTTTCTTTGCTTCTGGAAATGAATGCAGGTGTCAAGCCCTAGTACATATGATCTTCTCAAGTCCATTTCGGGACTGAAAGTGGAGCCGGTTGAAAATGTCACGTCCAAATTGTTTGTCCAATGCTCACGTCAAAAGGACCTGATAAAGATCTACAGGCACCTACTAAATTACTCAAGTACAGTGTGCTTTCATCTTACATTACTGTTATCTGTTTGAGAATTTTATTTCATGTTTTTGTATTAAGTTTGTATTCAAGACTAATAATACCAAGTCTACTCATTGCAGAAAATGTATTTAATCTTTGTAGCTTCCCTAATCTAGCTGGGATGAGGTATAGACAGTTAAGACTGGGGTTCCAGGAGGTAGGATTGACTATCTTGTGAGCATGTGTTTTCATTCTTCGAATCATTACTTTTGGTCTTTGTTACTAATTTCATTCTCTACATGTATTCCTTTCAGGTTGTGGTATGTGGCCTTTTACGAGATGGGAAAGTAAATTTCCATCCAAATGATGACGAAAAGCTTAATGAAACCGACAAAGTGTTGTTTATTGCGCCTCTCAATTGGAAAAAGAAGCAACTTCTATATACAGACATGGAAATTGAGAACATTACAGTAGATGAGCCTGATACTCGGAAGCAAGTGTTTGAGAAAAAAAGATCACGGCTAGAGAAGATTATAATGCGTCCTAGTAAGTCCTTATCAAAGGTCTGATTCCCAAACTCCCCCCACCCTGCAATGCTTGAATTATTTTAATATTAGGCTTTCGAAAACTTTGAGACCTCTGATTTTCATTTTTATGGTTTACACAGGGATCAGATTCCGTCAAAGGACCCAAAGAATCTATACTTTTACTTGGTTGGCGTGGAGATGTTGTACATATGGTTGAGGAGTTTGATAATTATCTTGGTCCAGGCAGTTCATTGGTATGCCCATATACCATTTTCTCTGTCCGGTTGGATCTCATCTCATGGGAACAGTTACTAATAATTTTCTTTACACGCAGGAGATATTATCGGATGTACCATTAGAGGACAGAAGTAGGGTGAGCGATGGTATAGGTTCAGGGAAAATCAAGAACATCCAAGTTTCACATAGGGTAAATTTCATTTTTCAGCTGCATGAACAAGGATAGCTTCAAAGCCATTAGGTGTTGATGGCTTTTAATCTTCTACAGGTTGGGAATCCTATGAACTATGAGACGCTGAAGGAAACTATAATGCATATGCAAAGTAAATATAGGAAACGCGAAGATATTCCTCTGACCATCCTTGTGATATCGGATCGAGACTGGCTTCTTGGAGGTAAGCATTCGCGATTAGTTCTTCTTGATTCTGTCTTTGGCAATAATTATTAACACTAACAAATAATTTGATGTCTTTTAGATCCATCTAGAGCAGACAAACAATCTGCTTACTCTCTTCTCCTCGCCGAAAGCATCTGCAACAAGCTTGGAGTTAAGGTAATGTACCGACTTTTCTTCGCAGCCTACTACATTGAATAACTGAACTTCATCTTACTATTGTTGTTTCTCTAGGTACAAAATCTAGCTGCAGAAATCGTTGACTCAAAACTCGGCAAGCAGGTATTGAAAGTCTTTTTTTCTGATCTCGTTTTTCTTACGGGTAAATTAAGTCAAGTTGCTGAAACATAATACAAAATCATGTAGATAACCGGAATCAAGCCGTCCCTAACACTTATAGCAGCAGAGGAAGTGATGAGCCTTGTAACAGCACAAGGTTACGTTTCGTCTTTTCGTTTTTGTTTCTTTTACCGGCAATCCAAACAATAGTAATAACTAGTGCATACTCTTTTCTTTATAACCAGTTGCTGAAAACAGCGAATTGAACAAGGTGTGGAAGGACATTTTAAACGCAGAGGGTGATGAGATCTACGTCAAGGTTACAAAAAATAAAATAAAACACTCTCTTCCGTCAAATCATTTTTGCTCGTAACTTTTACAGAATTCACAATCATTGTGGTCTGAAAATCTTAAGTTTGCTTGAGACACACAGGACATTGAGCTGTTCATGAAGAAGGGCGAGAACCCTTCATTCACCGAGCTCTCGGAGCGAGCTTGGCTAAGGAGAGAAGTCGCCATAGGCTACATAAAAGGCGGTAAAAAGGTGACTGTTTTCTTACTCTGCAACAGATATTAAACATATTTCTCTTGAATAACATACATAACTCGGGTTTTTGTTGTTGTTGCAGGTAATCAATCCGGTTCCAAAGACAGAACCTCTCTCCCTCGAAATGACAGACTCTTTGATTGTTATATCAGAGCTTGAAGGGGACCAACCCATCACACTATGAAACTATATACACATTGTCATATTCCACATGTAATAGTTTATTACACACCAAGCGACATTGGGGACAAAGGAGACTGACTCACAACTGCAAAGCATCAAATACGTTGTTGATTTTGTACAAAAGAAACAAATCCTTTTACATCATTGGTCAGAATTTTTCTTTCGTTCTTAATTAAAACAAAAGCCTATATGTCTCGACTCCAACTCTAGGTCGTTTACATATTGACATCAACAACATATTATGTCAATTAATAACGAGCTAGTTTATTACGGAATGGATTTGTGAATATTCCTGAGTTTCCTTATTTGTATGCCATCTAGGTAGGGCTGGGCAAAATATCCGTTATATCCGCTTCGATCCGGTATTCGTCTTGATTCGATTCGAAAAATCCGGATATCCGTAAATGTTCGGAGCAAAGCAAATAGCAAAATTTATTATCCGTAAAAAACGGAGCAAATAACAAATATCATTTTTAAAAAAGCAGGATATCCGCTCCGCTCCGCAAATTTATAATTATATATTTATATATATAATTATATACATATGATATTATAAATTTTTGTAAAATAACCGAATAGATGTATAGTGTGAGTAACTTCGGGTATCGGTTCGGTTAATACCGATACCGCAAGTATAACCTATCTAACCAAACATTTTTCTTACATATAATAATATTAATATTTAATACCTAAACTAAACCATCCATTTGGCTTTTTGGCTTTGTGACTTTGTCTTTTCAGCTTAATGGTAAGTCTCTCCTCTTCTCTTTCCTCCGATTTTTTTTTTTTGGGTATACACTTCCTTCGCTTCTTCTTCTTTCCCTTCTTCTTCCTTCTCTTCTTCTTCTCCCGTTCGTCTCCTTCTCATCTAACTCTCTTCTTCTTCTCCCCTTCGTCTCCTTCTCATCTAACTCTCTTCTTCTTTTTCCAGATCCAGTCTCTGCTTGGGTCGGTGGCTCTTTTCGTTTATGGCGGCGAGACTGTCATGTGGTTGGTCTGAGGAGGCGATGGTTTGTGGAAGCGAGGTTTCTTCTCGGCGGCGATTTATCATATAGTAACAATTTTTTTTTCTTTTTTTTTTGTTGAAACAACTTTTTTTATCTATTTTTTCTGAAATTTATGTTTTTTTAAAAAATATTTTTAACGGAGCGGATCGGATATTCGCGGATATATATTAAAATTCCGGATATCCGCATTTACGGATATCCGAAATTTTTTGGATCGAAACGAATCAAAAACTCAAATATCCGGACGGAGCGGAACGGATCGTAAATACCAAAAAAATCTATGATATTTGCTTCGTGCCCACCTCTACATCTAGGGCTCTCTCACGCTTGTATATATAAGTTGTATCTTACATCTAATAAACCCAAGCCGTTATATTCCAACCTTGTTATAGTATCAGAGCCAAAGAACGGCAAAAACCCTAACTAAAAAATTGAAGAAGAAAGAAACCATGGGAGATCCGACTAAGAGCACAACGATTGTTACCGCGGAAGCGAACCAATCACCGTACTATCTGAGCACAGCCGATGCCCCGGGAAACATCATCACTACTGTGCAACTCAAGGGAGATAATTATGAAGAATGGGCAAAACATGTGCGGAACGCACTGAAGACAAAACGAAAGCTTGGTTTCGTCGACGGAACCATAAAGAAACCAACGATAACTGCGGAAGCAGAGCAGTGGGAAGTCGTTAACTTGATGTTGGTTGCTTGGATAATGAATACGATAGAGCCAACATTGAGGACCTCGATTTCTCTTGTCGATGACGCAAGTATACTGTGGGAAGACTTGAAGCTTCACTTCTCGGTTGGTAATGGACCGAGGGTTCATGAGTTGAAAGCAGATTTGGCCAACTGCAAACAACAAGGAGATAGCGTGATGGCTTACTACGGAAGACTTAAGAAGATGTGGGATGAGTTGGCTGTCTACGAGCCGATGCTGTCGTGTTCCTGTGGGGAACTTGCGGCAAAATTAGAGGAAATCAGAGACAATGAACGCACTCACCAGTTTTTGATGGGACTGGATGATGTTCGATTTGGAGGAATTCGGTCGACGCTAACTAATATGGAGCCGTTACTTAGATTGTCTCAGGTGTATCAAAGAGTGGTTCGAGACGAGAGACAGCAGACGATCTCTCGCAACAGAAAATACAAGACGAAAGTTGTGGGATTCTCGGCTCAATCCGATAACAGAACAAGATCAGGGAATTCTCAATCCCGCGGACGAGACGTAACCTGTACACACTGCGGGAAATACGGTCACGATGTCTCCGATTGCTACCAAATTAAAGGGTATCCAGATTATTGGGGAGAACGAGGAAGAGGCAATGGAAACAGAGGTCTTAGTGGCCGCGGTGGTCGTTTTGGTAGAGGTGGAGGAGCAGTCGGAGGTTTCGGAAGAGGACGAGGGACGAATTCCTCTTTCGCCCGAGCTAACATTGCACAGAGCTCCGATGTTGCAGGTGGAATGGTGAATTCTGCACAGGTGCAGCCTGTCGCAAACTCGGCCGCTGCACGTCGCGATGAAGGATACGACCGTGGGTCATTGCCGCAGCTGAGTGACGATCAGTGGACGGCGTTTCTGGGCTTCTTAAACCAACATAAAACATCTGGGTCAGCTGCCAAACTCGCTGGTAAAACCGAATTGATCATAGATTCTGGTGCTTCGCATCATATGACATCGAATATCGATTTTTTGACTTAAGTAACAGACATTGCTCCCTGTTCCATTCGTCTTCCTGAGAGAGATCGGGCGTTGGCTCAACAACAGGGACGCATGTGTTTGGGTGGTGATATATGGTTAAATGGAGTTTTATTCTCACCGGAACTAACATGCTCTCTCATCTCTGTTGCGAAGTTGCTTAAAACAACTAAAGGATCGATTACATTTACTGAAGATTTGTGTGTGTTGCAGGACCGTACCTCGAAGATGATGATTGGTGCGAGTGAGGAGTGCGATGGGGTTTACAAGTTCAGAGGGATTTTCAGTGGACAAGCCAACAATACAACAAGCAATGGTCAAAGTTTCTTGTGGCATAGGCGGTTCGGACATCCCTCTAGTCGTGTGTTGTCTTCTTTATCCGGAGTTTTAGATATTGGCAAAATCGTTGAAACAAACGATGGATGTGATATTTGTTATCGAGCTAAACAAACTCGTGAATCATTTTCTGAAAGTAATAATAATTCAGCTGGTATTTTTGATTTGATTCATTGCGATGTATGGGGAGCCTATCGTACTCCATCTACGTCTGGTGCGATGTATTTTCTCACAATCGTAGATGATTGTTCAAGGGCTGTATGGATTTATTTGTTGCTTGAAAAACGAGAAGTATCTGAATGTTTGCAGAAATTTTGCGCTATGGTGTTACGACAATTTGACAAGAAGGTGCGAGCTGTTCGCATAGATAATGGGACTGAATTCATCTGTTTTAGAAGGTATTTTGAGCAAGAAGGAATCTTGCATCAAACGTCCTGCGTTTATACTCCGCAGCAAAACGCGCGTGTGGAACGAAAGCATAGACACATACTTAATGTTGCTCGCTCTTTGATGTTTCAAGCATCATTACCGGTCACATTTTGGGTAGAATGCGTTCTTACTGCCACTCATCTCATCAATCGAACCCCTACGCCCTTGTTGCAAGGCAAAACGCCGTATGAGATCTTGTATGGTAAAGCACCGTCGTTTGATGCGTTGAGAGTTTTCGGTTGCTTGTGCTATGCTCGTAAGATATCTTCGGACAAAGGTAAATTTGGAGAACGTAGTCGAAAATGTGTCTTCATGGGTTACCCCTATGGCAAAAAGGGGTGGATCGTGTATGATTTGGAGAAACAAGAATTCTTGGTCTCAAGAGACGTGAAATTCCATGAAACTAAATTTCCATTTGCTGATATTGCACCCGAGACTAGGGTAGTTCATGTACCGTCTCCAGCCTCACCTCTATTTTGTGATGAAGATTTCATCGGAGTTGATATGAAAGGTAGCTCAGAACCGAGAGACATGACTGAACAGGGAATCGCAGCCGAGAACACTGGGACTGGGGCGGTGTCTCCGACACGAGAAAATGAACCTGTATCACCTCCTTCGATTCTCACAGAGGTTGCTCCAGCGCCAGAGCTTGGGCGTGGTCATCGCCAAAAGATTAAGAACACACGTCTGCAAAATTATGAGGTCTACGTTACCACTTGTAAACTAACCCCATCGCACTCGCCCACATCTCCATCATTTTCGAAATCAGGTATGGTTTCTTATCATATCGCAAATTATGTCACATGTTCCCGGTTCACTGCTCCTCACGCAGCGTTCCTCGCTGCCATTACTGCGGGATACGAACCAGAGTCCTATAAGGAAGTTATGCAACTTAAAGAGTGGCGCGATGCAGTGGATTTTGAAGTTAAGGCATTATAGAAGCAACACACATGGGATGTTGAGGATTTGCCACCAGGGAAAGTAGCTATTGGATGCAAATTTGTTTTCAAGCTCAAATACAACTCCGATGGTACGATAGAACGCCACAAAGCTCGGTTGGTAGTAATGGGTAATCGCCAAAAGGAGGGAAAAGATTACAAGGAAACATTTGCACCGGTGGTTAAACTCACCACAGTTCGTATGTTCCTTAAAGTTGTGGCCGTCAAGAATTGGATCGTGCATCAAATGGATGTGCACAATGCATTCTTACATGGAGATTTGGAAGAAGAAGTGTATATGAAACTTCCACCAGGATTCAAAGCAGCTGATTCGAAAAAGTTTGTCGGCTCCGAAAGTCGTTATACGGGTTGAAACAAGCACCGCGATGCTGGTTCTCGAAGCTTACTCACGCGCTGACAGGATATGGGTTCGTTCAGTCTTACTCGGACTACTCGTTGTTTGCTCTGATTATAGGGAAGATGTGCCTCTACGTAATCGTCTATGTCGATGACTTACTCATCGGAGGGAATGATGAAGAAGCAATTATTCGGTTCAAGGGTTATTTGGATCAATGTTTTCACATGAAAGATTTGGGGCCTCTCAAGTATTTTTTGGGAATTGAAGTCTCAGGATCAACCAAGGGAATCTATTTGTCACAGAGGAAATATGCGTTGGACATTATCAATGAAACTGGTTTATTGGGAGGAAAACCGGTATATACACCAATTGCACAAAACCACAAATTAGAAGAACCTACGGGTGATTACTTCGACGAACCCGAGCAGTATCGACGTCTAGTGGGCCGTTTGGTATATTTGTCTATCACTAGACCTGAGCTCATGTACGTGGTTCATGTCCTGGCACAGTTTTTACACCAGCCTCGGGTCAAGCATTGGTATGCAGCGCTCCGAGTGGTTCGCTATCTGAAGGGCAGTCCCGGGCAAGAAATCCTTCTCTCCGCGAATGGTGATCTCAGGCTCTCTGGCTACTGTGATTCCGATTGGTCTTCTTGTCCCATGTCGAGAATATCTCTCTCCGGTTACTCTATTTTTCTCGGTGGATCTCCCATTGCCTGGAAAACTAAGAAACAAGGAGTTGTTTCGAAATCTTCTGCGGAAGCAGAATATAGAGCTATGTCCTTTACTACTTTGGAGCTGAAGTGGCTTTCAAGCCTTCTCTCTGATTTTAGGATCACGTCAGAGGAGCCGATCAAGATGTTTTGCGACAACGCAGCCAATCCCGTTTTTCACGAACGAACCAAACACATCGAACGGGACTGTCACTATATACGGGACGAGATACATAACGGATTGATCCAAACATCATACGTTCCTTCCAAACATCAGCTCGCCGACATTTTTACGAAAGCTCTTGGCTCACAAGCGTTCGAGTTTCTTCGTGACAAGTTGGGCATTTGCGATCTTCATGCGCCAACTTGAGGGGGAGTATTACGGAATGGATTTGTGAATATTCCTTTTCTTACGAGTTTCCTTATTTGTATGCCATCTAGGGCTCTCTCACGCTTGTATATATAAGTTGTATCTTACGTCTAATAAACACAAACCGTTCTATTCCAACCTTGTTATAGTTTAAGAGAACCTCTTACTATCTAGTTTAGACGAATCTCTTAGCGATGTTTCCTTACTTTAGTCCTTTGCCCCCCCCCCCCCCCCCAACAGGGTTTTGGACATACGCTACAATAGCCCGAACAATTTGATGGATAAGGCCACCTAACTCTAGCCCCCTCAGCAAATGTCACCCCTAAACTTTTCGGAAAACAAATGAATGAATAAATTCTTTAAATGCTGAGAAAATATGTGGGGATGCCCCCTCAGCAAATGTCACCCCTAAACTCTTCGGGGGTGTATTGAACTGACTATTTAGAGTGATTTGAGTTTTAATAAGATTTCAGATGATTTTGATGGTTTTGGCTGATTTTAAAGAAGTTGTTATGATTTTGTATTAAAATCCCCTACAATCCCACCTAAAACCATGAGATTTGGATCTTTGTATTTTTAACTAAGAAAGTCTCCTAAAATCATCTAAAATCCCCTGCAGTCATTAAAATCCCAATACTTAAAACATTTTCAATAACAGTGGATTTGATATGATTTTAACAAATTCGTGTTTGAATAACAGATGATTGTAGATGATTTTGAGTGACTTTACATAAATCTTATGTTCAATAACACTGGATTTGGGAAGATATTTTAAAATCTTTAGTTGAATAACAAGGAATTTTAAGAAAATCTAAAAATCTCTTAAAATCCACAGTTCAATACACCTCCTTCTTGTTTAATATATAGAGGATGTTTTACAATTTCAATTCAAAATCATATTTAATTTTGGAAAAAAATGAAATGTGAAATTATTTTTGCACTTATTATTATCTTTGCAATAAATATGTTTAATGTAACCAATGTTTGGATATAGAGATAGTATGAGAAAAAATGAATTAAATAAGTAGATTATATTGGTAAGATTTTTTCAGATTTTTTTAAAATAAAATATTTCTGTTTGGAAACAGGATTAAAAAAGAATGGATAGTAGATATCCGGAATGAGATTAGACTAAAATAGAAGGAATCCCTGTTTGAACACAAAATGTTACCATGTTTTAATAGTATGGATTTGACCTAATCAATATGAAGGAGCCGAAGAGGCATGATGACTTGATACCAATAAGATTGTAATGTGTATCTTTTCGCATTAGTTTTTTTTTTCTTCACAAAGTGTAATTGTAAAAGTTTTTTCTTCAAAACTGATGTGTCAAAAGAAAATATGTTGATGTGTAATATTTTTGTGAGATTTACTCATTCTTTATATAATAGATTTCGTTTCCTTAGGCAAGCTTAAATAATTTCCATAGATACCAAGATATCACATATATCCTGCCAATATACAATTTCCTAAAACATTAAAATGTATATACGTGAGGAGCATTCCACAAAATTAAACCCATTATAAATATCCTCATCACTTAACAAATCAACAAATTCACTTATTACTTTAAACATTATAGAAATTTTTCAATACCAAACAAAGTAGATCATCAATGGCATCATCGTCACAAAGATATTTTGCCCTCCTAGCTCTTTTCGCAGTCTCACTAAAGTTTTGTTATTGCCAAAATGTCACAATAGATGCCGACGGCTGGGGCTATGCCGGTGTTACTTGGTACGGTGAACCTGGCGGCGCCGGTAGCACCGGTACGTATATATTACATATATTTTGTAACAAAATATACACATATATTTTGAATAATTTGATATATATATATATATGTTATTTTCATTTGTATATAGGAGGAGCTTGTGGATATGGTTCTGTAGTTGCCAATCCACCGTTTTACGCGATGGTTTCAGCGGGAGGCCCTTCACTGTTCAACAATGGCAAAGGATGTGGAACATGTTATCAGGTTTGTTCGTATTGATGTTTTTTTTGGTTTTTTTTGTTTTGATAAATCGTGGGAGGTTTTGGCCTTTAACTCATAATATCCCCAAATATCAAGAGTTAGTTTTTAGATATTCCTATTTAGTGAATCACATTCCATCCCAAAAAAGAAATTGAAACCGGAGCACAAATAAACCAATCCTTTTGTATTACCACTAGGCCACCACCTCTTTCGTTCGTTTGTTCGTATTAATCTTAAATCCCTAATTTAACATAAGATCCATGTAATTACATAAAATATATTCAATAACAATGCAATTATGGGTCGTGCTCAAACAGACAGATTTGGTTTGGGAAGGAGTTTATTTTTTTTCTATGAATGTTAATATCATTAGAAATGAAATGTTAAGTTATTACAAAAGAGAATAACCTAAATGTTTGATACCTTGGCAAAAAAAATAAAAACAAGCTAGCAAAAACTGGGTAAGAATCGGAACTAGTAAATCTAACCAACGAACCATAAGATTTCTGAAGTGCCTTCTATGCCTCGCTAAGATCGCGTTGCGTATTTCCCTGTCAATGTTTCTGATGAAAATCGTTGACGGAGGAATAGCTTGCCGGTTATGGAGAACATTATATTGTTTCTTTGCTCCCAAACAATGTTTTGGAAGGAGTTACGTAGCATGCAAGTCTGAATTTGTCATAGCATTACAATTTTTTTTTCTCAACCATATTGTAAAAATATATATTAGATTGTGTGCCTCGAGAATCCAGCGTGTTCGACGATACCAAAAAAGGTGACGATAACCGACTAGTGTCCAGGGGGTCCTTGCGCCTCCGAACCGACCCACTTTGACCTTAGCGGCAAAGCCATTGGTGCCCTAGCCAGACCTGGCCAAGCCGATCGACTTCGAGCCGCTGGTGTTCTACGTGTTGTTTATAGACGGTACGTATAAAATTAACAGATTATTACCATCTCATAGAACTCTATATGATGTTTCTCTTAGAATGTCCAAATCCAATTTCTTCTTTGGAAATGGATGTTTTGCCTTTGGTTCATATTCGTTACTAAATTATACTCCATATGTTTCATAAATAGTGTCATTCTGACACATTTCACACATATTAAAAAAACTATTAAAAGTTTTATATTATCCTTTATTAATACACTAAACAATTTTTCTCTCTCCAATTATATTCAAAATTAGAGAGAGAAAAATAACATGGTTAAAACTAAACGACTATTGTTGTTCTCTCTCCAATTATACTAAACGACTATTGTTGTTCTCTCTCCAATTAAAACAACATGGTTAAAACTGGAATTATATTCAAAATTCTGCATTAAAAATGTAAAACGACACTTTTTGTGAAACAAAAATAAAACCTTAAAGCGACACTCTTTGTGAAACGGAAGGAGTATATATCGTTTTTTTTTTAATTCCGTTACTTTTTATCATTTAAAACATACATTAATTTTAACCCTTTTTGTTTATTTTTAATGCTTTTGAAAAGTATTTCTGACGTATTAAAAGTATATAAATCGAAACATACATTTGTTAAAATCAAATTTTAATGTTTTATGATTATTCTGTAAAATCACACTATTCTACTAAATTATATCATTCATATGTTTCATAAATAGTATCATTTTGACACATTTCACACATATTAAAAAACTATTAAAAGTTTCATATTACCCTTTATTAATACACTAAACAATTTTTCTCTCTCCAATTATATTCAAAATTAAAGAGAGAAAAATAACATGGTTAAAACTAAACCACTATTGTTGTTCTCTCTCCAATTATACTAAACGACTATTGTTGTTCTCTCTCCAATTAAAACAACATGGTTACAACTGGAATTATATTCAAAATTCTGCATTAAAAATGTAAAACGACACTTTTTGTGAAACAAAAATAAAATCTTAAAGCGACATTCTTTGTGAAACGGAGGGAGTATATAACATCGTTTTTTTTTTAATTCCGTTACTTTTTATCATTTAAAACATACATTAATTTTAACCCTTTTTGTTTATTTTTAATGCTTTTGAAAAGTATTTCTGACGTATTAAAAGTATATAAATCGAAACATACATTTGTTAAAATCAAATTTTAATGTTTTATGATTATTCTGTAAAATCACACTATTCTACTAAATTATATCATTCAACTATTATGTTACTATCTAGAGAAAATTGCAACAAGAATAAAACCCTAGCTTATCTCTGTTTCACCTAAAAAAAACCTAACACAATTTGACATGTAGATTGCAACAAGAATTAAACCATAGCTTATTTTAATTTATCTTTTTTTGTTTTCAGTGTTCCGTGTTCATATAGAGGGACTACAATAGCTTTCCATATTGACGCCGGAGCAAATCCGTTCTACATTGCATTTGTTGTGGAATACGAAAACAGCGACGGAAATTTGGCCTCCGTTGAGATTCAACCGGCCGGAGGAAGCTTTATTCACATGCAAGAAATGAGGTCTGCCGTGTGGAAGGTAAACTCCGGCAGTGCTCTGAACGGTCCGTTCAACATTAGACTTACTTCCGGCGAGTTTCGTAAAGTAGTCGTTGCTCAAGCTGTTATTCCGGCGAATTGGAGGGCCGATGAGACTTACCGGTCGATCGTTAACTTTTAGAAGTTTTTCTTTTTGTCTCATTTCATCGATCGCTCTAGTCACAATATTTTAGAGAAAACTTATCCATATGAAATAGAATTAATAATAAAAAGAAGTTAATTTATCGACGGATTTGCGAGATTGTAGTTGTAAAACCTGATTTAAACGAAATAAAAAGATGTCTCATTTCATCGATCGCTCTGTTTATTTTTATTAAACAGGGCTCTTTGCAATTAGTTTCATCAAGAGAATTGGTACTACAATTCTTTTATCTATCAAGAAAAACCATGAAATAAAAAAGAATTTCTGATGGGTACGTCCTTCGATAATCTCAACTTCGTTCTGATCCGATTGTGTTCCCAAACAACAATCTACTATACCATATATTGAAGGAGAAAAAGGCTCGTAGACATCATAAGTATTAGACACAAGCCCAAGTAATGAAGATAAGAAAGAGAAGCCCATGTGTATTAGGGTTAATGAGCAAGATATGATTCATATAAATGTGTAATGGCAATATGTGTGAACTCAACTTCGGCTGCGTTTTATAATAAGAGCTGGCTCTCACCGGCCCAACTCACTTTTCAAATTAAAAAGACCACTAGAAATCGGATTGTCTCGCTACGATAAATTGGATGGTTTGCTGTTAGACGATCGTCGAGTATAAGATGGTTCACCTGTTTTTATTTAACTCTTAATTGCTCAGTTATTTAGCTATGTTTTGGCAATTTCCGACATGTATAGGCAGAGCCTAATCTATTAATTAAATATAAAAGGAGATGGCAAACTATATAATTTGGATATTTCATACTCTCAAGTTTAGTAATATTAGATTCAATTTTTCCGTTTGTTAGGAAATGATTTGGATCTGGATCTGAATGAAATCGGCGCAGTAGGTTCGGTTTTCTTTTATTGATGTGATTAGTAATTTTTTTTTCTATTGCAAATTGCTCCTTTCCCCTTAATTAAATGCTAATATATTCCAAATCCTTGACCCTCAATAACATTTGTTGTTAGTTTATTTTTAACTCGCAAAAAAATGCATGTCAAACTTATAAAGTCGAATTTAATCCACAGTATAACCCTTTCGTATTTCTTTGAAAAACTTTTACAATCACATACATTAAAGTTTCTAAATTCTAAGAAAATATTTTATTTTTTCTTGACGGATTCGATTTGATATATAATTTATCATAATTTAACAAATTTGACAATGGTGACGACGGGTTATATTACGGATTAAATTCAATTTTGTGGGTTTAATCTATATTTTTTGCAAGTTAAATGTAAACTTACAATAAAATAGTTATTTTGAGAGTTTTTTTTTCTTTGGAGAAAACCTTATTTTAAAAAGTGTAGTTAATTCAATGACCCACACAGGTATGGGTCAAACAATTATTTGGGATCCGATCCGGAATCCGCTTCGATCTGCTACAAAAATCTGGATATCCGAGTAGTTGAATATGGATCCTGATAGTAAAATCTTGTATCCGTCAAAACCAAATCCGGATAGTAAAATTAAAAGGTCCGAATATTCAGATCCGGAACTTTTAAATATATTAAAAATATATATTTTCTATTTTTAAAATATATTGCCATTTATATATATATAAAAAATAATGAAAATTAAATTAAATTATTTTTTATAATAACATATTTTTTTTAAAAAAAATATTACATAAAATTTTCATTTTATCATTATTTTTAATATTTTTTTTTTACGGATCTAAATATGAATCCCGATATCGACGGATATCTTAATATTTAGGCGGATATCCGAAGTTTCGATATTCGGACGCCACATATCCAAATAATGAAAACTCGAGTTCGTCAGATAAGGATCCCGATATCCAAAGTCCCGATATCCGGACACTACAGATCCATGACCCATGACCCATTTTGACACTACTAGTCCAACCCTTACACACAGGTACGATCCGGCCACCTGCTGACCCGAATTATTTCCCGGGTCAACCTTCTCTACCCCAAAACGCTGCGTTTTTGAGGCCTCCTCTTCAAAAGGCTAAAGAAGCCAACGCCGAACAAAGAGAGAGAGAGAAACAAAACAAAAACACAAACCCCTAATTTTTGTGTCCGTTGTTGTTTCTACTTTTTCTCCTTCAAGCCCTGAAAAGCTTTCGTAAATCCTTTGGCCATGGCGCACGGAGGTTATGCCAAGAGAAGGGTTTCGGAACCGAAGAGTACGGCGGGAAGCAGCAGTCGGAGGTCGAAAGGATTGCGTGTGGAGAAGAAACCTAAGATTGTCTCGCTCAAGAATCAGATGCGTTCCGTCGAACGCTTTCTTCGTAAAGTCAGCTCCTTTTCTCTCTCTCTCTGCTTAGTGGGTTTTCTGAATTTAGGGTTTTTATGGTCGAATTTCTGTTGAATTTCCAGCCTTTTTAGTATGATAAGGCGATTTCAATTAGCTTGTCTGGAGTATGTACTGTGTAGAGCTTAAGGGTTCTTGTAGAGAGTTTGATCTTCTATGCTTAGTAAGAAACATGCCTTGTGTGTGTGGTGATAGAGAAAAGAATGTTGATGTATTGATATTAAGTATGTGGAACAATGTCTGTAGGATTTGCCTCCTGAAGTAAGAGAGACTCTAAAACAGAAGTTGGAAGATCTGAAGAAGCAGCAAGACGACCATACTCGTCTTGCTGTAGAACGTAAAATATTCCTCAGGAACAGAAAGATTAAGTTCTTTGGTAAGATTAGAGGCATTGACTTGTTTTTATTTGGCTCTGTGTGTGTCGAATTTCTACGTGCCTGAAAAAAAATACCACTTTTGAATTAGAGCGGAGAAAGATCGAAAGGAGCATTAGGCGTCTTGAGAAGTTACAACGTACTTCATCTACTCATGTGGGAGATGCAGAGATAGCTGAGCAACTCAGTAAACTCAAAGAAGACCTTGAATATGTTAGGGTAAATTAACTTCTTACACCGGCTTCTCCTTTTACACCGGATGGTTAATTATTCTCTGATAAATTGCTTTAGTTATGAATTAGAATGAGCTTAGTTGAAATTTGAAAATGTCTTTTTTATTTAATGTACTTTGCAATTTTTTCCCCAAAAATGAGAAGTATTAGCTATTAGCTATTTGTTTGAGTTGGCAATTACATTACAGGCTTATATACTATTTGTTAATTATTCTCTGATAAATTGCTTTGGCTATGAATTAGAATGACCTTAGTTGAAAATGTCTTCTTATTTTTTGTTTTTAATGAACAATTGCAGTTCTTCCCCAAAAATGAGAAGTATGTATCTCTGTTTACTGGAGCTGAGGATTCAGAAGTGATTGAGCGAAGAAGTAAAATGCGGAAGCAGATCAAAGCCAATATTATTGTTGCTGCTGCTAGCGGGAAAGAGTTAGAAGGTAGAGATGCTTCCTTTTACCTGGAACCATTAAGTATATCATAGCTAATAAATAATGATTTATGTTAACTAACTGTGTGATGTAATGGCTGTGGACAAACAGAGACGGGGAGTGAAGATGATGGTCTTCTGGACCTTAGTGATGATGATTTCTTTGATAAAGGGAGCTCAAGCGATGAAGCCGACGCAGATGATGAATGGACCGATAAAAGCACAAAGTAGGCCTACTAAAATGTGGAATACTTTCTTTTTAGATGTCAATACTTCTAATCGAAGCTTACTGATAAAGAACATCTCTGACTCTCAGGGAGGCTGCTTCTAGTGCTTCTGGTAGAGCAACATCTGGCATGTCTAGTGATGAAAGGAACCAGGTATTATGAATTTTCTCGATATTTTCAAACTGTTAAAAATCTCTGAAACCTCATTGAGGTTATATATGGTAGACGGATCAGTGAGACTCATGAATGGACAAATTTTGAATGTTTTGAAAATCTTGTAGAAGCAAAACTCTGCTAGGGCTTTAATGCCACCACCACAAGCAAGGTTTGGATCAAATTCTAGGAAGCATTCATTTGTGCAGAGGAATGACATGCCATCATCCTCAAGAAACACTTCAAACAGAAGAAGTGAGTCTTCATATAATGCCAGGGCTGCTGCCGCAACTTCGTATAGCAGTCAGAGTAGCAACTTGAGCTCCAATTCTGATGCTCATAAACCCAAGAGGAAGAGACGGCCTAAGAAGAAGAAGCAACAGGTCAGTTTACGAGTTTAGATTGTAGGAGAAAGATCTTTGGATAACAAAACTATCTCATCAAAGATCTGTTTATTTTTTAACATGTAAACATAATGGCTGGTTCTTCTTTTTGCTGTTTTTGCAGGCGTGATCGGGTTCTCGGCTTCTCCAAACACACACTAGAAACTATCAGTTCCGTTTGATTCACTTGCTCGTAAGGTCTCTCTGCTGGGATCTAATGCATATATTTATATATTATATATATAGATTTTGGTGTGGTCATGAATGCAGAGAGACAAGTGTCTGTTGCTTTTGGCTTTTGAAATGGAAACCCTAAAAACTTGTGGGTGTAAACTCCCTTTTGAATCTCTCTTTGAAAAAGAAAAAAAATCATAGCTTTTGTGTTCATCTCTTTTGATCGGATAGATAGAACTTCAGTTGAGATCCAAGTCAAGGATCAGGTGAAGAGAACTCTTGTCATTGAGCAAGTGGTTTATAGATTATCACACTTAAATGACATATGGCACACATAATCTCTTATTTATAAGCTAAATCCTAAATTTACAATTTCTTATCAATTGCAATTCTTTTTAATTACAATTTTTAAGCAAAACTTTTAATATATTTTCTATATTAGATCATGTGCTGCGATCATTAAACTATAACAAGTAGGGATCCCTAATAATCAAAAAATGGATTTATGTTATCGCACTTGTCATAATCTACAAATCTAATTAAGAATTGTGGAAACCCTTCAGTCCAATAGTCTGTGTTTTAAAAGGCGTAAGGCGCACCCAGGCTAACCCCTATCGCCTAGCATAGCTAGAGCGAGGTTCTGTCCCAAAGGGGTCCAATAGTCTGTGTTTTAAAAGGCGCATCAAGGCTCAACCTCTATCGTCTCCTGGAGCGAGGCTCTGTCCCAAAGGTTCACTAGAGCGTGCACCTTGCTATGGAGCGAACATGAACCTGAAGCGTGCCTACGATGAAAAAATATATTTTTTCTATAAAACTTCATTGTGATATAAATTTCTAGGTAAATTATACTTAAACCATTTGTATTTAGTTGCCTTTTTATGTTTGCAATACATAATTTCACATTAATCATTGTTTGCTAGACTTTAAAACCTAAAAAAGTTTTTCCAACCAACTCTTTAACTCAGCATGTTTTTGTCTTTTTTTTGCCTTTTCAACTTCACTTTAGTATATGTTCTCGGTTCTGCTCCTCAGAACTTCATATTCACTTTTTTTCTTATGCGCCTCAGGTACCAAAGGCTCACGAGGCTCGGCGCCTAGGCTCAGGGCGCATGCTTAGGACCTTGGAGCCTCAGTGTGCCTCACGCCATTTAAAACACAGCCAGTAGTTGACCAAGAATTCATTAATGTTTCTACATCAGCAGGTATAGTGTTCGATTCCTGGAGAATACAAATTAAAAGAGGAAAATTTATGATAGATTTCTAGTGTGGTGTAAGTAAAACCATTTGTCGTGGTCGAACGTGTCAAGGGTAAGGTTGTCCATC
Organism: Eutrema japonicum; assembly: GCA_030161315.1. Classification (NCBI taxonomy): domain Eukaryota; kingdom Viridiplantae; phylum Streptophyta; class Magnoliopsida; order Brassicales; family Brassicaceae; genus Eutrema; species Eutrema japonicum. Next base: position 20,281,902 of record BSQW01000007.1, read on the forward strand.
ACGAGCATGGTGTAAGCAAGTAGAATTGTCGATCATGGATCATTGTAGAAATGTAGAATTGTCCGTTGTAGAATCGTTCATGTAATTGTTCTCATGATTTGTAATAGATAACTAGATTCTAATTAAGAAAGAGCAAGTGAACCAGTGGTTGCCACACCTCTGCTACCATCTTACCAGTGTCGAGTTCGACTCCACATGCCTTTCATATGTGGGGGTATTTGGTTATTGAGCCGGCCTGTTGTGGCCCAAATTGTTTTTTACTAAATTTATAATTGATTTATAATCCTAAAAGATAAAATTACTAAACAAAAAAAAAATAGAAAATGTAAATTGATCCTAAAAGCTAAAGTTAATAAAAGAGGAAAAATCAAAAATTAATAATGGGGAAAAATTAAAATTGATTAATAACTAATTAATAAAAAACATAAAAATTTGGAAAGATTAATAATCGATCCATAATCCTAAATGCTAAAGTTACTTAACAAAAAGAAAAATATATATAAAAAAAAAGAAAACATAAAAATTTGGAAAAAATTAATATTCGATTCATAATCTTAAAAACTAAAGTTACTTAAAAAAATAAAAAATATAAATCTACATTTATCCTAAAAACAATGTTAATAAAAAAGGAAAAAAAATTCTTAGTTTTTCTATTTAGATTAAGAAAATAAAACAATTGATTACTAATAGTAAGAAAAAAAAAACTCTATTTTCTCAGCTCTATATAAATAATTTGGTAGTATATATCAATTACATACCAAAAATCAAAAGTCAAATAATCGTTTCTAAAGCTATTTAGTGTATATGCTACACCAAATTCTTCTTTCATAGTATATATTTATTTTATTGGAAACTTTGTTTCTAAATTTTTATGTTATTTATTTTCAAATGTGATTTAATTTTGTTTTTCATTTTTAATTTTTTTCATGGATTATAAAATATCTTATTACAAACCCGCATATATACGGATCCTAATCTAGTCATATATATGTAAGGAGACTAACTCTCTCTAGCGGTTCGTATGTCAACAATTGAGATAGTGCCACATGTCCTTTCCAAAAAATAATTTTTTTATAAAATTGCAAAATACTCCCTCCGTTTTTTATTGTTAGATGTTTTAGGTTTTTCACAAATGTTAAAAAACTTTTAATAATGACCATTTTAACCTTATTTTTATTTAATGTTATTTAAGTTTTACTATCTTTGAATAATAAATATTATAAGGGTAAGTTGAGAAGAAAAAAACAATAACTACACCTAAAAAATTGAAAACATATGACTTTTTGAAACAAAAAAAATAATATAAAACTTCTAATAATTAGAAACGGACGGAGTAATAAAGTTCTCCCCTTATCGGGTTACTGAATTAAAGCTTAGATTTCCATCGTCAAGACACTGATATGATTCTCTCATTTAATGCCTCTCTTCTTCATTAAATATTTGATTGGGGAAGACAAACTCTATTTATTCTCTATTAAGTATTGATAGTAAGTTTGACCCAAAAGTTGTTTTCATGGTATTTAAGAGAATTACCCAAAATTTAACTATTTTTATATTAATATTTTTTCTTTTTTCTTTTTATAGCCTGCAGAAATTAAGTAAAAAGAAAAAAGAAAAAATATTAATATTAATATAGCATGCAGAAATTAAGTAAAAAGCAGCAATACTTATATTAGTATTTAACTAAAAAACTTGTGTATTTTATATTAATATTTAAGAGATATGACCTTATAAATAAGTTAAAAGAAAAAAAGAGTCCCCAAGTCACCAACCCTAAAAGCACCTCCATCGGACAAATATGTGGGTGTCTTCCCATTAAATATATTTTTTTTTTTGCTTTTTCTTAAGACACCCACGTCCAAAAGGTCTTGCTGAAGACACTTTGAGACACCCTCGCGCTGACGTGGCGCGAGGGTATTGGTCCATTTTTTTTTTTTTTTTCATTAGTTAATTAAAAAAAAAATTATTTTTTTGAGACACCCATTGGGTGTCACTGATGGAGATGGTCTAAGTATTAATGAAACATACTTAAAAGTTAAAACTAGAGCAAAAAGGTAACACTTGTAAAAAGGTCAATCTCTAGTATTTAATAGATCACGCTATACGGGACATTTGTCATCGATTCATCCTATATTCAATGTTGTTTTAAGAAAAATTTAGTCAACGTTGTTTTAAGAAAAAATTAGCTAATGTTGATCCGTTACATTCATAATTATATATATATATATGTATATATGCGTATACTATACATGTATTCAAAGTCCGAGAGACATTATAGAATCTGACTCAAAAATGAAGCTTGTAATCCTAGTATCCTTCTTGCTCTTTCTTCCAATGTTTTCTTCAGGTACAAATTAACTATCACAGTGTTCTACCTAATGCATATTTCAAAAATTAAGTAGCTCTATTTGAGTTTATGTGCATGGAAAATAATATATATTTTAAAATTATAGCTTTCTTCCTCAACTCTGGTTTTCATGTACTATGTATATATGAATATATCAGAGTGAAAACATATAGATTTAAAAGTATATTTTACTGGGTTGACAAAAAGAATTAATTCAGTAATAAACATACGGCCTTGATTGTTTCTGATTTTGTAAATCGTTTTGATTTTTGTTTTTCCCAAACTTTTTTACCTACTCAAGATTTTTGAAAAATATAATTTGGGGAAACTAGATTTTTGAAAAATTTACCAATTTATAAACAAGAACCAAAATCCATGTTTTCTTGGTTTTCTCCCATTAATTACCGATGGTTTTTTTAATTTATTTTTATTAGGCATGTTGCTATTTATTAAAATTAAATAGACATTTTGTGTCAAAATGTTATTAAAAAAACATATTTTCCATCCTTCGTACCCAATGTTATTAAAAATGAGTAACATTTTTCACAAATAAAAAGAGATAAAACTATAAGTATATAGATATTTACTACTTTTTTTTGTTTGAGAAAAATGTTACTCATTTCCATTTTTAATACGATAGTTTTTGGTAAACTAAAGATATTGTTACAATTCTCAGAATCTTTTGATTATGCAAATGTTAAAATGCTTCATATTTTGTTAGGGCTCGTTGAGAATTCACATCTTGACAACACCCACTACAAGGTAAAATATAAACCACCACAATTTCAAAAGTGTTATATATTGATTACAAATATGCATCGATACTTATATAATTAAATACATAATTGTATGTATTGTCACTTAATTTAAAATTCATTAGTTTTTTGTCACTTTTTGAAAATATAGTAGAAAGTAGCACTTTTGAGTGAAAAGTCGATTTTACCTCTATTATTGCTACATCGCATACCGTCTATTATCATACACGTTGTACTGTATATGGATAAATTTGGGTTGAACAATAGAAAAGTGCTACTTTCTACTATACTTTCAAAAAATTAATGAATTTTCAAATAAGTGACAATTCTTGCAAAATCTCCATAATTTAATAATAATATTAATGAAAAGTTGTTATTTTGAAAAAGTTTAAAGATGTGTTGACGGATGGAGGAAGGATCGATCTGGAAATGGACTATCAGAAGCCGCATCCAAGGCCGCCCCACTCATCCGACCCACCACCACCACCAAAATCACCAAGAAAACTTACAAGATCTAACAAAACTCAAAGTACTAATGTAATTCATTAATTAATAATCATGTAATGTTGACAAAAAAAATCATGTAATATTTCAGTTAAGTTAAATAAAAATACTAGTCATGAAATTTCCAAACAAATATTTTACTCCATTAGTTTTCAAAAAATGTTATTTTGGAATTATTAAAAATGTCGTTTTACATTTTCAAGTATTTTTGTAGTCAATTCCTATTTAACCATTCATCCAAAACTCATCTCTTTATTTCAATTTAATTTATTTTCATCTAATTAATGATATGTTAAATAAGTGTGTATTTTTATAATTAAGAATTTATTAATTTGTGTGAAATATGTCAAAATAACACTTTTTGTAAAAAATAGGTGTTGTCTTTTTTCACTACAAAAAATGACACCCATTCCAACTACGAAAACCATCGATAATTGGTCGGAAATGATTTATTTTGACGGATTTTCGATGAACACATGTTCGTCTGAAGTTAATATATATATCAACTTTAAAATACCCGTGATTGTAATCTTTTTCTTAGTTCGATAATATTTTGAAGTATATCAATAACTTACATGACATATTTTGAGGTATATCATTGAAACGATAGTTTAATTTTTTTTAATCACTGGATGAGTTATACTTTCCACCAACTAAATATTTTGAAGTATATCAATAACTTACATGACATATCAACAACTTACACGATTATAGAAAGTGTTATGTATTCGATTACAAATACAATAGGCATCGAAACTAAAAAAATACTAATCATCTATACTATTAAAATACATACATTTTTTGTGTTCAAACAAGAATACATACATATAAACTAAGTTATAATTTATGTAGATAACTATACATGTTACCAAACATATCATTTTAAAAATAAAAAATCTACATAATATATTTATTGTTAGATATGAATATTTTAATTTATTATAATATGATGTCTAATCCAGATAACAATCCGGTCCGGATATAATATGACGTCCAAATTTAAACCAAAGATCCCTGGTTTAATTAATAATTAGAATTAATTAATAATTTTAATATGATGGGTTTTAGAGTTATATCCGTGCGGGCGCGTTATATCATGTGCGGACACGTTATATCCGTGCGGGCGCGCTGGTTTAGAATTTAGATTTTTGGTTCGACATAATTTTTTTAATAGTTAATGTAATATTTTCGGATCTTGAAAAACCCAAGATCTAGACAACAATCCGGTCCGGATATAGCTCTAAAACCCGAGACTATAAAATCTGGTAAAACCCTTAAAAACTCAGAAAATAACAGTGAACCGGACATAATCGTTGACCCGGATGGATCATGGATAAGTAAAAAATTATAGTGCAATCAAAAGGCTTCCTTTATTGTTCTTATTGAATCATTCTGATTTTACAATATGATACTTTATGATTTTTTTGTTTATGAATAATAATTTATCAACTACAATAATAATTATTACTTTTTCAGTTTAACATATTTTTTTCAAATATATCTTACTGATTTATTAGTTTATATATATATATATATATATATATATATATATATATATATATATATATATATATGAAAACTAATTGTTGATTGTGGTCGGCCTGTATCGAACCGGGTCAACCCACATATCCGATGACCCTAAAGACTCTCTGGTTTGCTTCCCGGATCAGATTTCAAAACATTAATTTAATGTATTAACATAATTTTTATAACATGTTTTTTATGATTTAAGTTAAAATCATAAAATTTAGCGGAATTTAAACAATTTAGTTTGATATTTCCAATTTAAAATCCTTTAAAATCTAATATGAATTAATATCTTTCTAAAATTTTATATTTTTATATTTTTTCTATTGTCTACAAAATAATTCATGTTTGGTAATTTAATATTATTTCTCAAAAATATATTTTTAACATTATTTATTTTATAAATTCATGTTTGGAAAATCTATATATATTTTTCTGATTTATTCTTTAACATTATTTGTTTTTAATATACTAAACCAAAAAAATCTCGAAAATCTTTTGTATATTGTCTAATAAAATATTTTAAACAACAGATTTTCAACACCACCAATCACCGTAAAGATTTTCTGAAGATATTATATTTAAATTTATATATTATCCCAAATTTGAAATTATAATTATTTTTATATTTTTATATTTATAAAAACAAATTGGAATAATGTTAAAATAATTTTCAAACAATTTGTTTTAAAAAAATATGGAGTGTTTGGATGCATATACTAAAATTTCTTCTGTTTTAATACTAAAAGTGCTTCTGTTTTAAAAATTAATTTTATTTAAATTATATGAAATATTACATGATTTTTGTTGTCAACATTACATGATTATTAATAAATGAATTATCGTAGTACTTTGATTTTTGTTAGGTCTTGTAATGTTCATGTAATGTGACAAGTGCTTCTGTTGTAAATTTTCTTGGTGTTTTTGTGGTGGTGGTGGTGTGTCGCGGCTTCTCATAGTCCATCTTCAGATCGATCCTTCTTCTATCTGTCAACAACTCTTTAAACTTTTTCAAAATAACAACTTTTCATTAATATTATTATTATTATTATTATTAAATTATATAAGTATCAATTGTAATCAATATATAGCACTTTTGAAATTGTGGTGATTTATATTTTATTTTTATTTTTATTTTTATTTAACTTATATAAAATATTACATGATTTTTGTTGTCAACATTACATGATTATTAATTAATGAATTACCGTAGTACTTTGATTTTTGTTAGGTCTTGTAATGTTCATGTAATACTAAAAATGCTTATGTTGTAAGTTTTCTTGGTGCTTTTGGTGGTGGTGGTGGTGGTGGTGGTGTGTCGGATGAGTGGCTTCTCATAGTCCATCTCCAGATCGATCCTTCCTCCATCTGTCAACAACTCTTTAAACTTTTTCAAAATAACAACTTTTCATTAATATTATTAATATTATTATTATTATTATTATTATTATTATTATTAAATTATATAAGTATCAATTGTAATCAATATATAGCACTTTTGAAATTGTGGTGATTTATATTTTACCTTGTAGTGGGCGTTGTCAAAATGCCAATTCTCAATGAGTCCTAACAAAATATGAGGCATATTAATATTTGCATAATCAAAAGATTCTGAGAATTGTAACAATATCTTTAGTTTACCAAAAATTATCGTATTAAAATGGAAATGAGTAATATTTTTCTCCAAAAAAAAATCAGCAATAAATATCTATATAATTATAGTTTCATCTCTTTTCATTTGTGAAAAATGTTACTCATTTTTAATAACATTGGGTACAAAGGTTATGGAAAATATGCTTCTTCTTTTTTTAATAACATTTTTCAATTTAATAAAATTTTGACACAAAATGTCTATTTAATTTTAACAATTAGCAATATGTCTAATAAAAAATAATTAAAAAACCCATCGGTAATTAATGGGAGAAAACCAAGAAAACATTAATTTTGGTTTTTGTTTAGAAATTGGTATTTTTTTCAAAAAAACTAGCGCATATAATTATTAATTAATTATAATATGACGTCTAAATTTAAAAATTTATGTTTGGTTTAATCTGTTTATTTAATTGAACCATAATTAAACCAAATGATATAAATCTTATTATTAAAAAATATTTTTATTTGATAAAAATTCAAATATTCAAAATTAGTAAATATATATATATATATATATATATATATATATATATATATATATATATATATATATATATATATTATACGGTAATATGGTGGGATGGAGAGTTATATTAGATATGCATGTGACCTGGTGAATTCTAAATTGCGCGAAAATAAAAACCTGGGGTTGTGCATATTTACTGAACCGAATCAAACCGAACCGAACCAAACCGAATAGCGTTATTTGGTTCGGGTACAGATAGCCCGAATAACCCAAACGGACACATTTCTAAATTTATTCAGTTTTTGGTTCGGATCGGTTTGTTAACCGAATATCGAATTAACCTATTGGGTAACCTAATTAAAACCAAACTCATATAATACTATATAGGGTTTTGAACTTAGTATTTAGTAATTTTTATAAGGTATGTTTATAAACCATATAGTTTGCTGTCATGAAACCAAGTTATTTTCTATTGTTTATTTTATGGTGGATAACTCTTAACTTCGAACATGAGTTGAATTACTAAACCGTTTTTTTTTTTGCGACGATTTTCACAACCGTAGTAATTTGGACAATATTTTTTCTTCTTTCTTTGTTCATTTTTGTTGGATAAATATTTTTCTCACAATAGTCAAACTCTTCATCTTATCTAAAAATACCTATATTATCCAAAATAATCAAAATTATACTAAAATAATTTTAGTTTGGTTATTAATTGTAAAAACCGAAAAACCCGAAAATCGAACCGAACCGAACCGAAATAGAATTTAATCCCGAATAAGACCTAAAATTTTAATACCAAAAACCGAAAAACCCGAACCGAACCCAACTAATTAACCAAATGCCCAGCCCTATAAAAACCCTTTCATGATATTTACTGTGTCTATTTCCCAAATCTACAAATTACAGCTTCTGCGCATACTTCTTTAAATGCTTGATTACAAAATATGCATCATTCATATACTTATTTTCAGACGACTTAAATTGCATAGTGATAAAATCGAAGACTCGTAAAATGTCAAGGCATCACCCAAATTTCAAAACATTAGATAAATACTTCAGACTAACCAAGACTCTTGATCTTACAATTTTGTGTGTTTTGGATTAAATTAAAGGAGAAAGGAGGGCAAAAAGAGATGGACCAGTTATGACTGAAGTATCTTAGGAATCGAGGTTATGGTGGGCCACGACTACTGCAAAAGACGTCCTCACATGACGGTGAGAGCTGATTAACCCATTAAGGCACCCCATAAACGGCACTGGTTTGGTTTGGAATACTTCATAGTCTCTACGATAATACAAGCTATCTCACTCAATGCCTTGTAGAAAAACAGAAGGTTGTACATATTACCTCATGAATACGCATCATCAAAGTTACTCCAAGTCTATGTAAATGTAAGCGCACTCCGTTTTTTTGTTTTTCTGTTACATTCATGCTAAGACAGAAAGGTCTATGGAACTGAAAGAAAAGAAACTGACACGGCCCTGAGCGATATGACAGAACATTAACGGCGCAGCTACGCGGCTTTGCAAGACTTTAATATCTTCTTTGCTTGGTGGAGAATCCCTGTAAAAGAGGAGAGTATGTTGAGCAAGATGCGTAATAAAAATTTGCTTTCATAGTTAGTTTGAAACTAACGAGAACGCTTACCCCGAGAAGCAAGCCACAAAGCTCGGTTCACCAGGAGAAGACTTCTTGAACCGGCTGTTTGGCAAATACACGTCAAACACAGCTTTTGCATCACAAATTTGCATATCTCCCAAGAGTTTGGTAACAATATCTTTGTCACTGGCACAAACTGACTCCTCTTCACCGCTTGGTGTCGTAATTGCAGCATCTTTTGACGTCCAAAGAACTCCATGCCTGCTCAGGATGTAACCTAGACCCTTTAAGTATCTATAAACCTCGTAGTTTTCCCAACAGCAGCCGCTTTTTCCTTCTGCGATTTTCTCATACAAGTCCTTCAGTGGGATCACCACGTCGTCATCTTCATTACCCAATATCTGCAACTCTCCTATTTCACTCAAATACCTGCCGCGAGAAGAAGAGTGTGAAAAAGGAAGGGACTACTTCATCAGATGACTGAGTAAAGACTGCAAATCCTAAAAAAAGAAAAAAAAATCTTTGGTAAAAACTGATATCTAAAAAACTTTGTTTGCCACATACAAAGCCTCTTCTATGAAGCAATAGGTCTTTCCGCTACGAATGATTCCAGTTGTTGTCCAAAGTTTCCCCCTTTTAACTTCAACTTGAATCAATCCTAATTCGGTAATCCAACGAGCCTTGGAAGATCCTACTCTACAATATGCAAACACACAAAAAGAGATTGATTGTAAGAGAATAATCTGGTTAGCGCGGACAACTAAAATCCAGAAACGAGTTGAAGAGTTTTAATCCACCTGAATTGTAACCTGGACCCTTCTTCGTCATCATCTACTGCAAAACCAGTTTCGTTTTCGCTAGAAGAGGAAGTTTCCCAGTCTTTTTCCTCCATAAGCTTTAGAGTATATTATTCGTCGAACAGTTGGCGTACCACTAGATATGTCTCTTAAAACTCACAGCTTTTCCCTTTCTTTGGTTTGACTTTTATCGTACTGAATCGAGAAATAAGGAATAAGAACCCAAACCAAACTGGATTAGACCGCATAGAGTTAAATGACAAAACGACCAAAAAAAAAATTATTAAATGAGAAACGGAAAATAAAAGGAATACCATCTATTTTCCCATATAAAAAAATAACATCCTTCCACATATCTCCCAAATTATGATCTTGTCCCAGATTCCTCCGAAATCTATATCCCAGAAAAAAAGTTCGAAAATTTCAGAACCCCAAACATCATAAAAATCAGTTTTAGATGGTTTACTATTTTCTAATCGTTGTTAATCATGTAAAACCGATTTTTAACCAAATTTAGACCCGATTAGATTATTAAACCACAGATTTACCCAAAATCCCCAAAATTGAAAACCCTACTTTTCCTCTGTAAGCCTGGTTTTTCCATCGGGTGAAAGAAGAAAAACTAGAAAAGCCAGTGACATTGCTAATGATGATGAAAAAAAACTCAGGAATTACATTGGTGATTCCAGTTTTTATTCGAGGATAACGAGAGCCATGTGAAGCTGGATTCGTAAATAAAGCTTCTTTTTTTTTTTTTAAATCAAACGTAACGAAGATGACCAAGCTCGTAGCACAATCAGAGATGATCTCAAATCCAGATAATTACACACACAAGTTGCAACTGATTATTCAGAACAATAACCAAATTATTCAGAACAATAACCAAAATCTCGGCCAAATTAGACAAATTTCGATAGAACGAAGAAAACGAACCTTTTTTCAGGTAACGGAGAATCGGTTTCGCAAAAACTGACAAAATTCGGGTACACTTGCTTCGGTTCCGGAGAAGAGGAAGCTGGAATCGGTCGGAGGAAAAAGATTCCGAACGAACGGCGGAGAAAATCGACCCGGCTCGTTAGGGTTAAGAAGAAAGAGGTTTGGCAACTTTTTAACTCGGGTCGGGTTTTTTAGTTTGGATCGGGTTATTTTTCGGTTTGGTTTTATTGAGAACATCGGTTCTTCAGATCAGATAGAAACATGAGGCCCAGACACAAGTGTTAAAGACAACAGGTCACAGAGATTCCAATTCAGAGCAAAAAGCAAATCCTTTTGCAAAACCGTTTTGATGCTCTTGGGATTCGTGCAATTATGACTAATTGAGGATATATGTATGTGAGTTGAAAATGAATGAATCAAGTTTCTGTAACTGAAAATATATTAACAACATGGCATGCATTTTACAAATGAAACGTAAAAAGCCAATGTGGCTTTCAATTTTACGAAGTTTCAATAAAACCTATGTGCATTTTCTCCTTCAAACATTTCTTGTTTATATTTTCTTTGTCTTATGTGCATGCCCGGCCCAGTACAATTAAAAGCCCTAGAGCAAAAAAAAAATTTAGACCCCTCATTAAATTTATATTAATTTTTTTAATTTTTTTTGAACTCTTATTTCAACTATAATTTAATTTTGGGCTCTTATTCTAACTTTTTTCATAAATCTGGCTTTTACTTACACTACAATTAAAATTTTAGACCCCTATTCTATTTTTTCTCATAAAAAATGGGTCCTTTTGTTTAAGATTATTTTAAAAATGCAGATTGACCCTTGGATCGTCGCACCTCTGCCCACCTCTCTTGGGCCGGGCCTGTAGATTTTGTTGAGGTAAGTAGTTAACATCATGGTGAACATCAATTTGATCAGGGTCAAGATCATGATAGGATGCATGACATGGTTACTGATACATTTCAAGAAACAAATGTTGATAATAATGTTGAGGAACCCAACGTAGATGCAAAACGATTTTATGATATGCTAGACGCTGTAAATCAGCCACTCTACGATGAATGTAGAGAAAGTCAGTCTAAATTGTCGTTAGCAGCTAGGATGATGATAATTAAAACTGATCATAACTTAGCTGAGGTTTGCATGGATGATTAAGCTGATCTTATTAAAGAGTATTTTCCAGAGGATAATTTGGCAGCCGAAACATAATATGAGATACATAAGTTGGTGTTTAGTCTTGGGTTGCCTTATGAGATGATAGATGTATGTGTTGACAATTGTATTATTTTTTGGAAAGATGATGATAAGCTGTAGTAATGTCGATTTTGCCAAAAACCGAGATTTATGCCACAAATTTATGGGCGCAGTAAGATACCGTACCAACGGATGTGGTATCTTCCCAGGGTCGTGCTTATAGTATAACAAAAAAGGCATTTGCCTCAAGCCCCCTCCAAAAATATATAATTTAGGAGCCCCTATTTTCTAAAAATCATTCTTAGTATAGTGGTTTAAGTCTATTTCTAATTAAACCCTATCTAGTGATTAGTTTCTTAACAAATCTCTATCTATTATTTCTTTTTCTTTTTTTCGATAGTAACCAACGTCCTGACCCACGTTTTCAACATTCGTTATTCTTATACCACGATTTATATTTTCTCAAGTTTATTCATATTTCTTTCTCTAAATTTGTTTGTATTTTGAATTTTATATTTAGTTTTTTTTTATTGATTTTGTGTTTAATGGTAATGATTTAACATATACTAGGGGTGGACATTCATATCTTTGGATCGGGTTCATATCGGGTATTTTGGGTTTTGGGTATTTCGGGTTTAGGGATTTAGGTACCGATCGTGTATTCTAAAAATTCGGATCGGGTTCAGTTCTGTACCCTTCAGATTCGGATCTGTTCGAGTATTTTTTTTAAAAAATCTGATTTTTCGGATAAGATTCGGATCCAGAACCAAAAGTATCCAAAATATCTAAAAGTATCCACAATACCCGAAAAAAACTCGAAAACCCCGAAATCCGAGAAAAAAAAAACAAAAACAGGTTTGTCCATTTTAATAACTTGAAAAGAGAAACTATGTCCGTGTTCCTTTCCAATATCTTGACATTTAAGATTTTTTTCTATCAAAACTTGTTTGAAGGTTTTAGACTTTTATTTATCACTGTTTTTTTTCTTCAATATTTTATAATTATGTAAAAAAAACCATTTTTAAAACTCGCCTTAAGCCCATAAAAGTCTTCGCACGGCATTGTATCTTCCTATTACTGATAGGTTGAAACAATTGTATCAATCTGAAAGGACAACTGCATCGATGAGGTGGCATGTAGAACATTCACAAAGAGAAGGAGAAGTGACTCACCCGCCAGATGCAAAAGCTTGGAAACACTTTAACACGGTACACCCATAATTTGCTAAATTTAAGCGAAATGTGTATCTTGGTCTTTGCACTGATGGATTTAGTCCATTCGGTATGTCTGGTAGGCAATATTCTTTGTGGCCAGTTATCGTAATGCCTTATAACATTCTCCCAGATTTGTGCATGCAAAGAAAATTTCTATTCCTGAATATTTTAGTCTTTGGTCCCAATCATCCAAAGAGGTCCCTTGATGTGTTTTTGCAGCTTCTCATATATGAGTTGAAACAGTTGTGGTATACATGAGTTCGTACATATGACTGTTCGAGGAAAAAAATTGTTACGATGTGTGCGGTCCTTATGTGGACAATAAGGGACTTTCATGCATACTGAATGCTATCAGGTTGGACGACGCATGAGAGGTTATCTTGTCCTTATTGCCTCGATCGGACAGATGCGTTTCAGCTGAAACATGGTCGAAAAACATGATGGTTTGATTGTCACCGGCGGTTTCTACCAATCAACCATCCATATCGGAGTAACAAGCGGCTGTTTAGGAAGAACAAAATCGTGTGTATCCCCCCCCCCACCAGTGTATCTATCTGGAGAATAACTAGAAGCGCAAATATATCATTTTGGGGGACTAAAAACGGTGAATCGTGGGGGGAAATTGGCACACTCTAGCTAATATGCCTAATGGATACGGGGTCAATCATAATTGGCACAAGAAAATCATATTTTGGTAACTTCCATACTGGAAAGATCATCTGCTGAGACACAATCTTAATGTCATGCACATTGAGAAATTTTGTTTTGATAACATCATGCATACAGTGTTAAACGTAAAAGGAAGAACCAAAGACAACGGAAAGTTAAGGTTGGACTTGCCCGATATTTGCAACTGAAATGAGTTGCACATAATGAGCAATGGAAAATCATCAGTTCCTATATTTCGGTTGGGTGCAGAAGAAAATGCATCATTGTTGGGTTTCCTCTGACTTGAAGTTTCATGATGGGTATGTATCCAATCTTGCTAAATCAATTGAGAAAAGACAAAAAAAAATCAGGGATGAAGAGTCATGGCTGCCACGTGTTTATGCAACGATTACTTCCTTTCGCATTTGCTGAACTCCTTCCAGAAAATGTTCATGAAGCAATTTGAGGTAAGATACATCATCGCATATAAAATTGTTGATATTAATTATATATTTTCAAATATTACAATATATAATTTTGATTGTGCATGCATCAAAGCTTTTTTCCGGGATCTTAGTACATGGACGTTGTCAGAAGATGTAATTGCACATCTGGCTGCTAACTTTTCAATATTGTTGTGCAATTTGGAGAAGATATTCCCCCTGGCATTTTTTGATGTTATGGAACATCTTCCCATTCATCTCCTTCACGAAGCAGAACTAGGCGGACATGTTCAGTTTAAGTGGATGTACCCATTTGAGCGCTTCATGAAACATTTAAAGGGGAAGACAAAAAATCTAGCAAGGGTTGAAGGATCAATTGTTGCAGGAGGTTTGACAGAAGAAACTTCACACTTCAGTTCATACTATTTCGCTACAAAAGTCCGCACACGCAAACGAGCTCCTCGACGATATGGTGATAGTGGTGTGGGAAGAACTTATGCAGTAGAGGGTGTCACAGACATCTTCTCACCAATCGGTCGTCTTAGTGGAAAATTGAAGGAAGGTTGGTGGTCTAACGAGAATGACTGGCACAACGCACATACGTACATCCTCCTAAATTGCGAGGAAGTAAAATCGTCGTAAATTGAAAACATTAAATTTACCGCGTGGGGGGGGGGGGAATCTGATTGGTTTATTTTTCGGTTTTAATTTTACGACGATTTTACGGCGACTACAAACTCTATATAAACAAGCCAAACTTTTCTCTTCAACTCACAACTCGAATTAACTCTCCCTCTCATCAAATTCTCTCTCTCTCTACCATAACTCTCTCTCGACTAAGGTCATTTTTAAAAAAATTCAATATGTAATATTATTATAATTGTTAGATAGGATTGTAATTATTAGATAGGATTGGATAATTTAGATAGGATTGAAATTATTGGATTATGTTTATGATATTCGTTACGACTATTTATTAATTAGTTTGATATAATTTTTTGTAGATATATATGGGGGCCCGTAATTCGGATTACCGGATTTTTATGGGCGATGGGTCGAAACCGAATACTAATTCGGAAATCCCGTCATCATCTGCCACACCGTCTGTGGTGCCGGATTCTGGGTATTCACCAGCGCCGCCGCCACCTCCTCCAAATGCTCCTCGTCCCGCATTGCTATATGCGGAATACACGGTGCAAGATTTTTTATTTTCGTCGGGTCGTGAGGGTCTACCTCAGTTAGATCCGAATCGGCCGCCGAATAATTTTTGGTACGTAATTTAATTTCTCTTTTTGTAACATTATTTTTTTATACTAATAAATATCATTTTATTTTTTTCAGGTTTAAGGAAGATAATAAATTCGGACGGAGTGTGTCTGACACAATAAAATGCTATTTCCAGGAGCCTCACCACAATTGGTATGCGGTTCCGGATGACGTAATCGAGACATAGTTCAAATGCTTTGCGGTAATTTAATCGTTTTCTAATTTTTTTTTTTGAGAATTCATTATTTTTATTTAATCGTTTCTAATTCTTTTTGTCTTTTTATAGCAAAAATGGCACTGGGACATTGCGATCAACGAGATGGTGAAGACGCAATTTAAAAAGAAGGCAAAATTGCGGCTCAATAACACCGTCTCCGATTGGAAGAGGAAGTGGAAGGTTAACGGCGATAACGCGAAGCCCCCATACATGTCTTCTGAAGTGTGGAACGGATTGAAGGCGTACTGGACTAATCCGCACTCACATATAGTGGCCGGCAAGTGTTCCGCTTCTTGTAACACTGTCGGTCCAGACGGTCTTCCAGCGGTTATGGCGCATACTTCGGGTCAAACGTCTTTTGCGGGAAAGCGCCTTCAAATGGTAAGATTTTTTATGTTAATTTTTATTTTTGTTATTTTGTTATTAATTAAAATTAATCAATAACTGTTTAACTTTTTTTACGAATGTCATTTTTTTAGTCAAGCGGAGGCGAATTTCCGCCAATGACCCGTGTTTTTGAGGAAACTCACAAAAAGAAAGATGGTTCTTTTGTGGATCCTCGAGCGGAGCGGGTTTACAATGACGCTATAACAAGGATCGCCGAGCGTCAAACTCAATTCTCTCAGAAGCACTCATCAGGTAGCTCGGTCCAATCCAATGCGCCTTTGACCACGACCCAGATGGACGAGATATACGAAGAGGTAATAATATTCAAATTCAATTTTTACGAAATTATTTTGTATTCAATTTATTAAATTTACCGGTTTGTTTTTTAAGGTTGCCCCGAAGAAAAAGGACAGAGTTTTAGGGATAGGATCGATCCGCGAGAGTGTCGTCGCCTTGTCTTCCACACATCATCAGTTGGAAGATCCGGTTGTGTTGTGGAATGAGTTAAACAATGCAAACTCCGAGATCAACACTTTGCGGGCGAGGCAACTGGTATACGATGAGAAGATGCAAGGCTATGATTCTCTCTTTGATATCATTGCTGCGAGTAACCCTGCATTGACCTCCGCACTGAGGCAGCGGCAAGCTTCGACATCGGCCCTGAGCGAAGACCATCAGGTTATTGCGGATCCGATCGCGGCACAACGCGCGGAAGTGCAGCAGAGCACGGATGTAGAACTTTTTGGTAACTTAGGTATTAATTCCCAAGTTAATAATTCGTATTTTGATATTTATTTTGTATTTTAAATTTTATTTTGTATTCAGAATTTTATTTTGTATTTGGAATTTTATTTATAATAATAATAATTTTTAATTATAATTATAATTTTATTAATTATTTAATAATATATTATAATTATATAATTATAATTATAATTTTATTAATTATAATTATTAATAAAATATATATTATAATATATACATTTATGTACGACGAATTTACGACGATAGAAACTGACGACGGAATTACGACATTTCACGATTTACGACGAAATTACGTCGATTTACAATTTACGACGATTTTACGACAATTAACAATTTACGTTGATTTTACATCGATTTATTTCTGCATCGACGTACCAACACATTTACAACAAAATCTTACGGCGCATTTACGATGAATTTACAAACCTATAATTTGATAATTCGATGTAAATTCGTAGTAATGTTACAACGACTTAGCAACGATATACCAGCGAGGTAATTATCATCGTAATTCCGATGTAACATTACGACGATTTTGCGATGGATAGTTTACGACGATTTCAATACGTCGCAATGTTTACGACGATTTTATGACGTATATCGAGTTACGACGAACGATTTACGACGAATTAGGATTCGTTGTTAATCCGTCCCAAAACATGTTTTATATCGATTTTACGACGTATATGTCTGTCGTAAATTGGTTGTTTTTTTGTAGTGTTAAAGATATAAATATCATAGTCCTCACTTTGGGTTTGGGTCATAAAGAGATTTTAATAGTCTTTTCCACTTACATTCATGCTATTCGTGACATGAGATTCTGCTTTTTGGTTTGTAGTTGAGGGCGAGTATGAAACTGATTCTGCTATGAAGAAAAAGAAATGCAAGATAAGGATGGGGAGAGGCGGAAAAAGAAAAAGCAACGAAGGATAAATTGAATTCAATTTCATAGTCCTAACATTCATGTTTTTTTTGTTCTCTTAAATTTCATCATTTCCTATGACTTACAAAAAAGGTTAGTGTAGACATGCAGGATACCCTTAATAAACTACAAAAGCTCTGTATTTACTTTATTTCTTAGAGCCAAAACAAGATTAAACCTTAAACATTCATTGGATTGATTCAAACTTTGGCAGATAACTTGTATTTATTCCTTAATATGCCGCGGGAATTGGATATGCTTTGGGTTTGAGTAGGCATGGTCATATTATCCGGATTCGAAAATCCATATCCGAAAAACCGAAAAAATTTGGATTCGGTTCGGGTTCGGATCTTTAAAAATAACCGAATGGATCTTTAGTGTGAGTAACTTCGGATTTCGGTTCGGTTAATATCCAAAATCCGTTCGGATATCCGAACTAATCAAACATATAATATTTCGGTTATACTTCTGATCGGTTTTTTTGGTTTTTTCCGGGTTTTTTCGGATATTTTCTGTTTTTTGTTGTATTCGGTTGCAATATAACCGAATAATCAGAATCCTAAATTTTTCATAAATCCGAAGTTTTCATAAATCCAAATTTTTTCATAAGTCCGAAAAAAAAATTCGGTTTTTTCTGGGTTTTCGGATATTTTTTGGTTTTGTGGTTGTATTCGGTTACAATAAATCCGAATAATCCTAATTTTCGGATTAATTTCGGTGTTTGATTTCAATATCCAAACCGAACCGAATCCGATTAAAACCGAACCGAACCGATCCGAAAATACAAAATATCTGAATGGATATTAAATTCATGAATCCGAAAATCCGAAAGATCCGAACTATGAATCATATACATCTGAATCCAAACTATGAATCATATACAATGTGTATTTTGATTTTAAAACGTGCGGTTATTAGCCTAGTAATATATACTATATAAAATGAGGAATAAAAACTAATTTAAGTGTTTTTTTTTTCAACTTTCCATTTCATTAAATCAAGTAGAGCCGATGAGGTAAAAAATACATCACCGACCGGGTCTGACTTATATGGTAACTGGGCCACAAAGGCCGACCCAGTAGCCAATCCCTTACATAAGAAAAATACCTTACCTAAGTGAGATACCGTCTTGAGGGGACATCGCGAAGGGAGAAGCCCAGCACGAGGGAGGGTGGATTCGAATCTCCACTCTGATGGGATAGCAGCAAAGGACGGATGGTCACCATACTCCTTCTCGAAATGTTTCCGCTGATACGAGGCCCCCGAGGCAATGACGTCGTCCCGAGTCGTCTTAAAAACCTGAAAATAAACAAACAGACACCTAATCGGTCTTGTAGGAAGGAGCTCCGTCGGACCGGTTAACTCCGTCGGAGCCGGAGATTCCGCCCCGCTACAAAGTCCCACAACGGATAGTGAGGAGAGACCGTTGAATACGAAGGAACGCCGCTAAAAGAACATTTGTTTCATAGATCCGCCGTCCTCTGACTTCACCTTTACAACAGACGGTTCGATCTGACGATCTTCATATCTACAACCTCACGAAAACCACCACCGCGGACCGCCGAAAATAAAAGAGACAAACCGGTTTGGAAACTAAAACCAGACTTCACGAAGGAGGCGGCATAAACCGAAGCTGCACCGGATCAGGAGATCGGTTCAAAACCAGAGCCCAAGCGAGATCCTAGCAACCGAATCGGAAAGGAATACGAAGCTACCAAAGACTACGCCGACTCATGCCTGACTGCACTACTCCGTCGAAACCGACGGCAACCTAGCCAAGTCGAACCGCCGCTCCACACGAACCACCTCCGATGTCACCCGACTAAATCCTCGAAACTGATCATCATCCTCACGCAATCAAGAGACAAAGAGAAAACTCACATCGAATACCACCGTTGAGCCGCACAAAGCCACAATCCTCTCCGCCACAAGAAAACCGACCCCCACAAACAACCTTCGAAGAGCCACAACTTCTTCTAGCCGCCGCGAAGCCGACCTCAACTAGGCGCCGCTGAGCATCCACACACGCCAAATCGAGAGAAGACGAGCAAAATAACACACCGCAGCGGGAAACTAAGGCCACCAAGTTGACCAAAAGGCGTCACCTTAGCATCTCCTCCTATGACCGAGGAGACCTTCGTTGAGCCACCCGCCAAAGGTCACCACAAAGAGACGCCGCCTAGGAGCCACACGAGCCGAGAAAAGACGAGATGCCACCACTCCGAAGCAAGCCGCGAGTCAAAGTCTCAACCCCAGTCTCCGGCAGATGAACCTGTCCTCTAGGTCCAATCACCATCACTGGAAGTAAAGAACTCAGAACTACTCGGCGTCGCACTCCAAGTCTCAACAAACCAAAACATAGCCAAAACTTGGGAGGATCTTGCTCGATGGGAGAGCCCTAGTGCCACAACCCCAATCACCGAGCCAAACCGGAGTGAATCGCCGCTCCGACACGTGAGCTCGCGAGTGCCAACAGCCGCCGGAAAGTAAGCGCCAGAGAGAGAAGCAGATAGCGGAGCTGACAGGAGAAAGAGGCGGACGAAAGAGAGAAGCCCACCGCCACCGCAAGCAGACTACCCACCGCCACCGCGAACCCAGCGACACCGCTGAGCACGCGCCTCCGTCAACCAAGGACCCAACGCCGATATCCAAATCTCTGCCTCTACAAAACCGAAACCTCTACAGACCGACAGGATCGAATCCGAATGAAAGGAGCAAGCAAAGAAGAACTAGGGAGCCGGCGCCGGTGCCGGTGCTGAGAGAGCCACCGGCGCCGAAAAACGGGATCTGATGTTGAGGAAGTTTTGCAGCCAGGGCGAACTCGTCGATAAAGTTTTGTCACTGTAACTAATTTAAGTGTTATTGATTGAAATATGTTTAATTTGTAGTTTTTAAGTTTATAATAGATTTAATAAATGTTTGATAACATGTTTAATACATGTTTGGCAACACATTCAATTTATTTGGAAACAGATTCAAAAATGTTTCTTTTTAATAGTATTGATATATATTTTAGACGGTGAAATTAAAAAGTAAGAAAGGATTCAATTCGTTTTTTTTTTTTGGGACTAATTAATGGCTGAAAAAAAGAAGGGACAATTGGCCAAATAACCAATTTTCAATAAATCCTTAAGAAAATAGCCATAGATAATCATAAATTAAGTAAATAACAAAAGGGTTGCTTTTGAGATGATTTTGCCCTCCTCTGCACTCAATGTAGACCGTCTATACTATTTTGATATTGTTCTATTTGACAGCACATATTGTTTCCCCATAGATTTTGTTTTTTCCGTTATTCGCATCCTATGAATTGATTCAATTTTGTAAAACCACAAAAAAACCCATATTTTTTTTCACAGCAAACATGATTTCAATTTTTTAAAACTAACAAGATTTTTTTTCAAGCTGTGAATATTATCACCAATACCGTAACAAGTCTATTTTTATTAATAACATAACAAGTCTATTTTTATATATCAAAAACTTAGCAAATTTATCAATAACATAACAAGTTTATTTTTTCCCAGACATTTCATCTCTTAAGTGTCTCATCAATAATTTACAAAATTGCAAAAAATGATAGACGTTCTATACACACATAAAAATTAGTCTCCATTAATTTCCGATCGTCTCTCACCCACGACGTCAAAGTCACCATCTTTCTCCAACGGCGAAGTACTGGGTAGTGTTGCGAAGTAATAAAACCAACAATTGAATTAACAAAATCCAAATATATAACCTCCACCATGAAGCCAAATATATAGACAGTTTATGTGTTCTATATAAACCGACGCTTTTTACCTCATTACATATATGTGTTTGAATTGAAAATTATAAATCTTTACATTGAAAATTACAAACTCAACATGTTCTAGTGTCAATGTGCCTCCCGAAAGTTATCGTCGTAAATCCACAAATCGTTGTGTTACTCGGCGGAAAAGCATTGAATCCACTAACTCAAAGCTTTTGAATTCGCTCGAGAAAGAGTTCACCGTTAACGAAAAAGCCGAGTCTAGTTTTCCCGGTGATGGAGCAGCTTTCGATTTCTTGGTTAGAGCGATGTACGGGAAGAATCCACATGATAGGAAGCTTGGATCCGATGCACCGAAGCTATTCATTATATAGGTTTTCTTCAGAAATAGACGTCTATACACATGAAATTAGCAAATAGAAAATAGCAAAATTACATATATTAAACCATCATTTACAACGTGCCAATACATATTTCGCCAACGTCGAAGTACTGGGTAGTGTTGCGAAGTAATAAAACAAACAATCGAATTAACAGAAGTAAAATATAGACCTCCCACCATGAAAGCCAAATAGACAGTCTATGTGTTCTATATAGACTTGTTATGATATTCTTATCAAACTGCGAAATAGACTCTCTATACACAAATTTCATATATTAAACCATAATTTACAACGTGCCAAAACATTCTTATCCAACTACGAAATAGACTTTCTATACATAAAATTCACAAAATTAGATTCAATTAGGTGACAGCCCTTCTATACATAGAAAAATAGACTTTCTATACACAAAAATAGACTTTCCATACAAAATCACCAAAATTCACAAAAATCTCAAAATACATTCATGGGTAAAGAGTGATTCCCAGAGGGAGAGAATCAAATCAAAGAGAAAGAGAGAAGCTTCTCTGCAATTCGAGAAAATAATTAGAGAGAGAGAGAGGTCGTTGTGGGCAACAACAAGGTATTGCCAAACTGCTTTCATACATTGCACTAACCCCTGATACCTCCGGATTTCTTGTCTCCAACATTCGCTCCCGTGTCAAAAGAGAAGCAGGTGAAGCCACGAATACAGAAGCAATTCCATCGATCGAACGGCGGCGATCGTCGAGGACTTCGATTTTACCATCAACGGTGAGGGATTGGAATTTGGGAGGAATCTCAGAGACGGAGGTGGGGTTTGTCAGGTTGAAGCGGGTATCAAGGCGGTTAAGGGTTTTTGGTGGCCGGCGATCTGGTTTCTGTTGAGTGGCTCCTCTTCTCGATCCTGGGTTACTCGGTGAGAGAGGCTACATCGGAGGAGGAAATCGACGGGACATGGCGGTGGATTGGCCGTGAGAGATTAGAGGGAAAGAGATTTTGTGAGGATGAAAGTTTGAGAAAGATGCGAGAGAGAAGTGGAAAATAAAAAAAAATTATGGGGTAAAATTGTATTAATATATAATATATAGAGAATATCTTGTTCAGATTTTTTTTTTAGTTAGTTAGTGAATTATAATTTTATTTATGGTTATAGACTGCAATTTCTCAAAAAAGAAACAAAAATATTGAAACAAAAACCCTTTTTTAAAGAAAACAAAAAAGAATAAAGAAAAACCCAAAGATTTTATTGAGCGAGCCACCACCGATTGACGCAATTGAAACACATGAATCCATCCCCTCGGACAAGAGATCCAGGGATGTTTCAGATCAATCTAACACCGAGCATTTGGTGAAGAAACCTGATTTATTATACTTTTCAGCCAAAGAGTTGATCTTGTGGGGACTCGAAGGAGTGAAGAGAAAAAGAAGACAAAAAAAGAGATGATTTTGATGGAATCAAATCTCAGGTGGGTTTTGTATGCCATCTTCATCTCTATGACGTTTTCGGGTTTTGTTCTTGAGCATCGAGTTCTCGCCGAAGGTGTTAAGCCTGATGAAGCTAAACAGCTTAGAGACGAGGTAACTTCCTCAACAGATCTGGATTTCCTCTGCTCTCTACTCCGATCATGCGTGTTGGGTCTGTTCTTGTTTTTAGGCATCTATTGGCTTTCATTAGTTAGATTTTATGTGTTGTAGAGCAATCTGGTTTTCTGGGACTTGAAGTCTTGATTTTGGAAGTTGTGATTACTCAATGATGTTAGTTATGTCGTAATAGTGATCTAAAGGTAAGTTCTTTAGCCCTTTGAGAACGGCATTTTAGTAGTTTTGCACAATAAACTAGCTTAGATCACTTGGTTTGGTGGTGGACATTGCAGCATGTAGCCACTCCTTGTTGTTCGATAATTACCTAATTTGATGCCTTCTGCATTTTGGTTTGATTTGATCACATTGAGTGTAGGTACGCGAGATGTTTTATCATGCTTTTGATGGATATATGAACAATGCGTTTCCACTCGATGAATTGAAACCGTTATCTTGCCAAGGAGAAGATACTCTTGGAGGCTATGCGTTGACCCTGGTAAAATTTTAATATTTGATCTTCTGTTGTTCAGTTGTATCTACAGTTGTATGTAAAAACCTGAAGATGTGTTTGTCCCTTTTGTGTAGATTGACTCGTTAGATACATTAGCTTTACTTGGTGACCGAGAGCGCTTCACTTCTTCGGTTGAATGGATTGGTAAAAATCTCCAGTTTAATATAGTGAGTCATGTTCGTTTTGGCTTCTCTAGCAAGACCAAGTTTTATTTGTTATTTTCTCCACTAAGCCTTTCAGCTTTTGTATGCAAGTCATAACCTGGCAGTAAAATTTATGCACTGATACATGTCGGTTTTTAACTGCAGAATAAAACTGTCTCTGTGTTTGAGACAACTATCCGAGTCCTTGGGGGTTTACTATCTGCTCATCTGATTGCAAGTGATTATGCAACGGTACTTTTTTCTTCTGCCTAGCTATTTCTTTCGTCGTGATTTCATCTTGTACGGGGATATTTGTACATTCTTCAGCTAGAAATCCTATCTGATTATGTGTGAGCTTATTGTGCAGTTTGTCTTAAAAAATTTTAGTGGTCTTTCCAAATTATAAAAATCTCGTTATGAAAGTGGCCCTGTGAGCTTGAATTGAATCCTATCTGATGACAGGGCATGAGAATTCCATCGTATGACAATGAGTTACTAGTCTTGGCTGAGGATTTGACGCGGAGAATGCTTCCTGCATTTGATACACCAACTGGTATGTTCTTTTAGCTATCACTTGTTAATAATCTGGCGTGCATATGAATATGCAAAAATGGGGAATTGCATTGTCATCTCTATCTTCTCTTTTCTCTCTGTAGGAATCCCATATGGATCTGTGAATTTGATGTACGGTGTTGACAAACATGAAAGCAAGGCAAAACATCTTCTTATTCCTTCTTACGTATTTTGTTCATTGATCTGTGCTTTTTGGTGACGCGACTGAACAAAAGAAACTTATTTTGACTAACTTTGCTAGTTCTCAACGAGTTAAAGAGTGTTGAGATTGGACTGCTCATATTTAGCTTGCCGGTATTTTATTTTGATTCATATATTGGAAGTCATGTTTATAGAAAGTTACATCTTTGTTTTGTTTGTTCAGATAACATCAACTGCAGGTGGTGGTACTTTGAGTTTAGAGTTTGGTGTGCTTAGTCGTTTAACAAATGATCCTGGTGAGTGAAGCTATGGAGATTTGGTATTTCGTATCTAATCATAAATCAGTTTAGCTCTCTTTATTATCTTAACATTTTCATTTGGATTTCCAATAGATGTAATGCTGATTTTTATAGTTTGTATTTTGTTTTTTACGTGCTCGTACATGGTGGTCCAACTTTGTTAAAATTGAAGTTTTCGAACAAGTTGCAAAGAATGCGGTGAGGGGACTATGGGCACGTCGTTCAAGTCTTGACTTGGTTGGTGCTCACATCAATGTCTTTACAGGTGAATGGACACAGAAGGTAACCCATCTTTTTGGCATACTTAAGGATCTTCTTCTTCATTTCGTTGAGGAACTTTGCTTCCACAAAATAATTGTTCTGTTTTGTCTGTCACCCAAATTCTGAATGGTAGTGTCTACTTGGCAGGATGCTGGTATAGGAACAAGCATTGATTCCTTCTATGAGTATCTCCTCAAGGTTAGTAAGTGTAGCCCTTGATAAGATAATTTCAATTATTGGGATATAATGCCAAGTCCTAGAAATCCAGAAACCAATAAATCTAGATTCTGTTCTTCAACCTGCGTAAAACATGAGCGGCACTGAGATTTTCCTCGCTTGTTTGTTTTGTTTGAGTTGACAATTACAGGCTTATATACTATTTGGGGATGAGGAATATTTATACATTTTTCAAGAAGCTTACGGGTCTGCAATGCAGTACCTTCACAAGGATCCTTGGTAAGCTTTATATATATTTTGTGTATTGGAAACATGAAAAATCAATTCCTTTGTTTGGACTATTGTTTTTTATAGTTTTGTCGTAGGTATGTAGAGGTCAATATGGATTCCGGAGCTATTGTCTGGCCAGTTTTCAACAGCCTTCAAGCTTTCTGGCCAGGACTTCAGGTAAAAGTGATTGTATGTTAAAAGAAAAACTGGTAATATTTTTCAGCCCATATAACTAAACTATGCTGTTTTTGTGTCTCTATGTTTCTCTCTCAAAAGGTTTTAGCTGGAGATGTCGATCCGGCAATTAGAACTCACACTGCCTTCTTTAGCGTCTGGAAGCGATATGGTTTCACTCCTGAGGGTTTTAATCTTGCTACACTTAGTGTCCAGGTACTCCATTTTGATTTTGATTAGGTTTCATTTTCTGATGGCACTTTGATGTTACAACTTCATAGCTATTCTTCATTTTCCGTAACAGTATGGTCAAAAGAGTTATCCACTGAGGCCGGAATTAATCGAGAGCACATATTGGCTGTACAAAGCTACCAGAGATCCCAGGTAGGCAATTTAATAGATTAGCTTTTTCAATTCTTATACTTCATCATATGATCGGTTTTTTTTTGAAAATTGGTTCCGAGAAGTTCAAAGACATCTTCTTCTTTTTCTACAGGTATCTTGATGCAGGACGTGACTTTGTGGCTAGTTTGCAATACGCGGCAAAATGTCCTTGTGGTTATTGTCACATCACAGATGTAGAACTTCATAAACAAGAAGATCACATGGAGAGCTTCTTCCTCGCAGAAACCGTAAACAAAAAAACTCTGTTTCTCAGTATGCATTTTCTTGCTTACCTTAAAGCCTCAACTTGTTTTTGCATTTCACAATTATTTCAGGTTAAATACTTATGGCTACTCTTTGACTTAGCTGTTGACTCAGATAACCTCGTCGACAATGGCCCTTACAAGTAACCCCACATTAACAACCTCTTGATTTCGAAATTAATTACCGAAGGATTTCACTAATCTTGTTAATTTTGCTGTATCTACAGATACATCTTTAGCACTGAAGGACACCTATTACCATTAGCACCGCAAATATCTCTAGCTCGAGAACATTGCTCTTACTTTGGCGGATATTGTCCACGCAATGCCACAAAAATAGAACAAGAAGATAAGAGTAATAACGATGATCGAGTCCCTGGAATCGAGCTCGGAACTCACAGTAACGTCTACCCTTACCACGAGTCTTTTCCAGTTACGGGTTTGATAAAGGTCAGTATATATAAAAAAGAATTGTTTCTTTCTTTCGTTCGGATTCCTAACAACAATTGCAATAAAGTCTGTTTCTTCTGTTTTGGTTTTGTAGGGTTTATGCCCAGGACTAACTCATGCTCAGAAATACGGCTTGTCTTATGTTTTGCCGGAGAAGACAGACCGTGAAGATGCTAACCGAGCTAAACCGGTAATTACAAGCCGTTCGATTGTATTGGTCTCGGATCAAACAGTGGAAAAGAGACCACAGGTTGATGAAGAAGAAGAAAAGTTTACTTCTCAGCCTGAACCAATTATGAGCATCTCTGGTGGTAGTAGCAGCGACCAAACTGGTCAAGAGCTAACCTTGTTAGAGTCAGAAACTGATGATCAAAGATTATACTATTCTTAACTTTCTCTGATTTATATTACATGTTCCCAACAAAACAAAAAAAAGGTTACAGTTTTTGCTTTGTTTAGAAATATAGATTATCATCAAATCTCTCGTCGATCTCATCAAGAGTCTCGGATCCTTCTTATTTTCATCGATCTTTGCCTCGAATCCATCGACATTGTTCATTGTTCATCGTTCTGTTGTGGAGTTCGCAGTAAAGTTCTTGACTTTATAATCATCTTGCACAGTGCCGTTCCGAACTTTTTAGTGGCTTAAAGCATATAAAAAAATGTGGTCCTTAGAATTATAAAAAAATTATCCAAAATAGTAAAATAATGTTAAAAATACTTAAAAATAACAAAAAAAATATTAATATAACAACGAAATACTATTTATGAAAAAACAAATCTTCTACCTTTTCTCCCTGCAAATTCATTCATAATCTTCTCGTATTCGAGTTTATCAACCATATATTTTTTAATAGATATCATTGATAATCCATTTAGCCTCTTTTGTGACATAGTTGATCGTAGATAATTTTTTGTCAACTTCAACTTCGAAAAGCTTCAATCTTCTGAAGTAAACCAGGATTGTCAACAATATTCGATAAGCAATCCATAAATTTGGATAAAAATCATTTATTCCTTTCAAAGAGTTCAATATCTCTGTAGCCCTTTTGACTTTTATTGGTAAATCTTTTTTTAGTATT
Source organism: Eutrema japonicum (assembly GCA_030161315.1). NCBI lineage: Eukaryota > Viridiplantae > Streptophyta > Magnoliopsida > Brassicales > Brassicaceae > Eutrema > Eutrema japonicum. Next base: position 20,309,981 of record BSQW01000007.1, read on the forward strand.
TTAACCATTAACCAATAAAATTTGGGATCCATTAATAAACTTCCAACACAAAGTAAAGAAGAAGAAAATAATAACAAAAAAACATACTTTCATAAAAATTCAACCAAACCCGAGAGGACGAGACGAATCTTCTGAAGTAAATAGGATAATAATTTAGCTTTGATGAAAAGAGATTAATGAAGCCTAATCAATTTTTTAGTTTAGTTAACGCCTTAACGGCGAAAATATGGTAGGAGAAGGTTTTTTTTTTACAAGAAAGGGAGAAGTTAAGTTTCTAATTATCTAAAAAATATATCAAAAACTCTAAAAAAGAAAAGAAAATTGCCACTTAAAAATAAAAAAGGAAAAACTTGGTGTTGACTCGGTTTGAACAGCAGAAGTGAAGGTTAAGAAATATTAGACTTAACCACTATAAACACATTAACAAGTGTGGCCCAAAATAGTTTGTTATAATATTTGGCCTAAAGCAAATGTTTCTCCTGCTTTACAGCAGGGACGGGCCTGATCTTGCACCAAAAACATTATGATACCAGTTTCTTGATCATAGTATTAGTCAGCACAAGAAAAAAAACACATTAGGTTTAAATGTAAAAACTTGTAAATTGTTGGAGCACAAAAAGAAAGTTTCCTCCAGAAACCTAAATTCAATTTAAAAACTTGTACATTGTTGGAGCACAAAAAGAAAGTTTCCTCCAGAAACCTAAATTCAATGAACCTATACCATTAAAAACAAAACAAAAAGAAGACTGAGGCTCCAAGTTTCTTAGATATAACAATTTCTTATTCATTAGTTTTGAGACTATTTTAATTGATAGTGGAGACAAATTAGCACAGTTGGTAGATTTACTTGTTTAAGGTGTGGGGGACCAAAGTAACAGTTGGAATCAAACTAAACAAAAGATAATATAAACATTTACAAAGTCCCAAAAATTATTCCCACTGCTCAATTAGATTTGTTATTTGTTTAGTCTCTTTCTCTCTCTCTTGTGATTAAACATTTATAATATAAGTTAAAAGAAACTAGAGTCCACGGAAAAAAATGGTAAGTCCTATTGTACCGAAGGTCTGCGCATCATCCTCCAACACCGGCTAATCTTGGAGTCCGGAGAGACCATGTGAAAGTCCTAGTGGCCAAATAGATTAAATATTGAAATTCCGGTCCCGTGGAGAATCGATCTCTGGCTTTGACCAACATGGCATACTCTCACCACATAAGGGACCCATCCCACTACCACCACTTGATTATCTGCAAGTTATGTTATAGCTTGATCTAATCAAAACCCATTGATGGAGGATTATCTCAGTTAGGGCCTAATCTTAATATGAGATCTTGGTTTGATGACTAGTGACATTTGCTATGTTTAATCTTAATATGAGATCTTGGTTTGATGATGCATTTTTCAATAGTTGTTAAACACATATCTTTTGAAGCAAATTAGAAGAGACATAACACAAAAATGGGTTCTGTTACATATAAAAAAAAGAAGAAGCAAATTTGTTCGATGAGAACAGCAACAAAACAAACAAACATAATGTTCAGATTAGATCTTTTCAATAGCACACAACATTACCATTTTCTTGAGAAAAACAGAGTTACAGCTAAAGTTTAGATTTAGATCTTTCTCACATTTATGCTTAAGACCATTTTTAAGCATATCTCTGATACATTTGTTACCATCAGAATCAAGACCACAAGAAAGCGAAATTTTTTTTTTACCGATGAGGTAAAATTACACAATTATGATTATATGAAACATCTGTCCTCGAAAACCCAAGCAGTTTTCAAAGCTTTTTAATTTCTCTTAAAAACAGAGAAACAGAAAAACTCTGTTTTTGAATCTTCTCTTTGATCTTTTGTCTCTTATTAGGTTTTTCTCAAACACCACAACCTAAACCTTTAACTTCTGATCCTTTCATGATCCTTAGCCTCTTACAAGACGAAACAAACATCCTGTAACAACAATAAACAAAACCACTATAAATACATAAACAAACAAATTTTGTGTTTTATGTTATTGATTTGAGAGATGAATGAATTTTTTTTTAACTTACTCCCAAGGAACATCTCCAACAAGCATCCAATCACCATCTTTGTCTTCATAAGTAGGCACAAAGTCTGAGCCTTTATATCCTTCTCTCTCAAAATATTCTCCCACAGAGAATTTAAACATGTTTTCAAGTGATTTCATCAATTCTGGATATTGCTTATACACCGTTAGATCTATCTTCCTCAGATATGGAGCACCATCCATACTTACTTTCACATACATTCCTTGACCTTCAGATTCATTCTTCTTTGTCTGAAAACTGTTCTTTCTGTAAGATCTTACAGGTGGCCACCCAACAATCTGAGCCCTACAAAAAAAAACAGAAATTGCAATGGATTAGTTAGATCTGCAATCATCAATACACATTTATTCAGACAAACGTTTTCTTGGTCAAAACACTTACTTTGGAGGAGAAGCTGTTTCGGTTTTTCCGGTAGATTCAATCTCTTTCTCAGTTTCAGATAATGCTCTTTTGTTGCTTTTACCGGAAGAAACCTTTTCTTTCTCTTCTTCACATCCATCTTCTGTTCCTGGTAATCCCAATCTCAGCTCTGTTGCCTTTAGGTTAACAAACTCATCACAAACACCAACTTTTTCCATTTCTTAGATTAATCTTCAAAGAAAGAAACTTTGTTCTTGTGTGTGTCTAGAGAGAGAAAGACTTGTTGATAATATGAGGCTTTGTGAAGAAGAGTGTTTTATAGGAATTGAAAGTCGATTTTTTTGTTTTTTTTTTGGTAATTTAGAAAAAAGGGTTTAACTTGAATTAAGGACAAAGGCTAAAGCTAAAGCTAAAGCTGTCGGGTAGTAAACAGTAGCAGCAACTTTGAGGCAAAGTGTGTCCCATCATTTTGGGTACATTTGTGGGACACTTTCATCTTCAACCAAAAGATACTTTCTTAGATCTTAATGGACGGTCAAGATTCATTTCCTTCTTAACCCTAATTCAAGGAAGTGGGGTTAAGGTATGGTACACTCATGTGCAGAATATAAAAACCATTTTCTTTGGTTGAGCATTTGAGTTTGTAGGGTAAGCAGTACATGTGGTCTGCCATATGCATATGTCACCTCTCTCTCTTAAAGCCAATTACTTACTCTTTCTTCTATGTGTGGTTCTTGATCAATCCAGATTGGATCATCCTAGTCAATTGAGTTGAAACTCCTAGCTGTCTAAAGTCAAACAAATTTATAGTTTTTTTTTTTTGTGTTTTATAGATAAGATTTTGAGTTACATTGTCTTACATATATATTGAAGTTTTGAACTTTGAGCTAAATTTTTGGTGATTGTTTCAGTGTTTGTTCTCTTGTTAATGAAACAACCACATGTATACTTATTAATGACTTATTGCTTTTCTTTACAAGTCATGAATAATCCCAAGTTGGTCTCTCTGTCTCTATGAAACTTCTAATGATCTTTCATATATATGAATCTTGAAACAAACTGACAAGAAATCTACTCAAAAGGTTTTGTCTCTTGACAGTTCATCATCTATGGGGTCTTATAGTTTTGATTCCTCTCTTGTCTTTGTTCATGTTACAGCAAGATAGTTGCTGTACTTGTTATGATTTTAGTGAACCTAACCAAACCAATCGAATTTTGGCAGGACCGGATTTTAAGACCTAATTGTGGAATATACTAATATTCTAGCATTTTTGCTCAATTTTTTGTAAATAATATTTTAGCAGTAGACTCACCGTTGCTTAAAACGAATTAAAAATGTGACTCTTTTTATTTAACAAAAAAATAAAGTAATAATATTGTCTCAAAACTTACAATGATAATATAACCCAAAAAAAAAATTAAAGCATAATTTTTTTAGATTTGTTTTTTTTAATTATTTATATTAGTGTGTGGGTGAAAATCCCGGCCCAATAAATCATGCCCAATAAACGAGCATATAAAAAGCCCAGAGATGTGAAAGACAGAAACGAGATGAATAGCCGAACTGAAAGGTATGCTGGAATGACTTATTGTCAAAGGAGAATAAATGCTAATTTGCCAGTCAACCCCGCAAAGACCAAAGATTCGTTCAAACCGGTTAGTTAAGATGTATGAGCGTAACGACTGAATCCACCAGATTAATTGTCATTTATGGCGAATCAAGCGGGGTAAATGACAATATTAAACACTGACTCATAATATAAAAGCAAGAGCAAGACCAAGGAGCAAGACAACTTCTTCCACTCTCAGTTAACACCACACACTTGATACTTTTCAATTATTTGTTATTGTTTTTGTATAAACACTCTCAAAAACGACATACTAAACTCATTTACTCCCGCATTTTATTTCTAAAACAGCCTTTGATCCATTCAGCTCACTCCGAGCAATAATATTTTTGTTTGTCAGAGATATTTGAAGCCCACCAACATACGCAATCAACCTACATGTCTTTTAGCTCATGTCGCAGGCATATAAGGGTATATGTGTCTTTCTACGGTGAGCATTATATAGTGTCGTCTCATCAAAATTAATCTATATATTAATTAATAGTAATTATTCATATTACTCTTCTTTATTTTCTATTATTCCTTATTAGTCTCAACATCTCATGTTGTCTTATCTTATCATACATTATTATTAACAAAATGTTTAATTATGTGCATAAAAATTTATAAATATAAAAATAATAATTATAATTATAATGTTATGGTTTTCTCAAATATCTCAATCATATTTTATCAAACTAAATATATAAATAAGCGTAAATTAAAAAAAAAAAACAATGTGACCCTCTAATTCTATATTTTTTGGTGGCCTTGGGAAAAGCCGATCTCCTACAACATGAGGCACGATATTGTTTTAGTATGTGTAAATGGTGCATTCGGATATGATTTCGATCTAAAATCTATCTTTCGTAGATTTTTTCTGAATATTTATATAAATTGGGAAAATAGTTCTATTTTTGATACATATTGAGTACATGTTAAACAAAACAAAAAAATGCTTAAGACTTCTAAATAGTATGAGACCGCGTTGAATATGGATTACGACATTTTGGAAGTAAACATTTTTGGAGATGTTTGGTTCTATCAGAATTTGGTATAAAAAGGAGAGTTTTAAAAGTAGTGTGGTATTTATTGTAACACGCTAAGCAACAAAACTTTTGGGTTCGATGTGAAGTGTGAAACGGTGGTGGTTTCGTTGTGTGGTGTTTAAGATTTAAGTTCATCATTCATCACTAGCTACAAAATTATTAAATACCGAAAATGATATATATCTACAACAAATCGGTTAATGATATTCTCTTCAGTTCCGTTTCATGGTCATAATTGAAAAATAGATATATATATATATATATATATATTAAATTTGAAAAGCTTAGGATATATATGCTGTCGGATTGATCCACTGTTCTATCCAATTAATGATATATCATCATCAATTCATCATCATCATAGGTTAGTAATAGTCGGTAGGCAATATGAAGCTAATATTTTATCCAACATAGCAACCAATTTCCAGACATATATATCCCTTTTATTTATTTCCACTAAAATTATGCCAATGCGCGTTACGCGAAATAATATTTTTAAACATTTATCAATACGAATCGTTGAATATAAATATAATCATTTATTTTTTTAAAAATTATTTATGTTAACGTTTGTAAAAACAACAAATCTATTTTACCAAGTGATATAAAACATAGATATTGTCAAATAGAACTTTTTCTTGGAAAGTGGATTGATTTTCAACTTATTGTAGAATTATTTTTTCATTTTCATCTTCATACACTATGTTTCCTCTTATCAGTTGCATGGATTTTTTCTGATTTGACCGTCCAAAAATATTAATGGCAATACCCATTTGTCGTGGCGGAGATGTTTTCTCACCTATTGTGATGCACGTCAAATATGCTTATTAAATATCGATTCTTATATTTGAACATGTTTCTATCCACCAAATATCATATTTCATCGTCACACCTTGCACTCTAACCTTACTATTTAAAAAAACAAAAATTATCTCATGATATAATTTTTATCTATATTATATTATGATTTTAGCTACACTTAATTTTTGATTTTGATTTCCTTAAAATGTGTAACTTGTTACAAAAAAATTAACTTAAAAACTCATTAAAAAGTCTATTTTTCTTGAAAAATAATTATTATTATTTTGAGTAAAACCCATTAAAATTGTTTTTTAATATTACAATTAACTTGTAATTTTTCATTATCCTAAATAATTTGTAACAATTAGAAAATGTTTTTTGATCCATTTAATATATTTTAACGTGATAATTGTTTTCCCTATTTCTTATATAGGAATTGGTGCTCCATTAACTCTATGTTAATATATAATTATATAATTTTATATTCATTCAATCTCTATTCAATTTTTTTATTGTGTTGTATGTTTCTCGTTTTTATGTTTTTATCTTTTATTTTTTTGTAACTTTTTTTGATGAATATAATAATTATAAAAGTGTGTGAATTAATTGAATCATTAACTTTAATGTAAGTGTTTTTCTCTCTTTTTAATGAAAATAATAATTATTACAAAATGTGTGAATTAATTGAGTCATTAACTTAATTTTATTTTTTTCTTCTTTAGTTTTAGTTTTAGTTTTTGTTTTTGTTTTTTTTGTTGATGTGGACATCCTAGATGGATATAGAACTCTCTTCTTATATTATAGATTTCGAATGATATTTGGGAACTATAATTTTTTATTTCTTAAGTATATAGATGTTTTTCTCACATATTATGAAGTATATAAAAGCTTACTTCTTATCAATAAATTAACAAAATAATTAAAAGACAGAAGTTTATAGCTTAGTATACTATATAATTAGTATATTATTCATTTTTTGGTAAATTAACAATTAAAAAAAAAAAATCATCGGTATAAAGAAATGATTGAAAATATCCAAAACCTAAATCAAAGATCGATGTATCCTACTAAATATTTGGAATTATTGATTAGTTTTTAGATGATTATAGTCATTTTGAACGAATAGAAGAAAGTTGAGATTTTTTTTAAATCCTCAAATATATATTTTAAAACCATAGAAAAAAACACCCTGAAAAACAAATGCGTACAATATTTCCAATACACAAACTTTGAAGGTACTTTTAAAAACTACTAGTTGAATAATTTTGCAATTTTAGGAACATTTGCATATATTATAAGTTATAACCAATAATGATTTTTAAAAACTTTTTAAAGTCCATCATTGAATAAGATAGGATTTTTCGAACATAAATTATTGGGTAAACGATCTATTTCCCCCTCGGAAGTTTCATATAATAACAGATTCCCCTGAAGTTTGAGCCTAATTTTATTTCCCCACCGAATCAAAGTTTAAAACTTATTTCCCCCCGAAATCAAAGTTCGAAATCTATTTTCCCACGAACCACAATTTAAATCGGTTTACTGTATACCAATTAACTGTTAACCAAATTAATACCAACGAAAACCAAAATTAACCTAATTTCAACCCCTTAAACCGTTTACAACCCGGTTGAACCCAATAATCCGATTGAAACCTAATTTTTTTTTAACAAATGTTTTTTTTTAATCGGTATCTGCAACTCTTCTCCTCTAATGGCGGTAAACGCCAAAATCTTCATAAACCGATTGACAATCATTTGCTCCGTTCAGTGATAGATCGAGCTCCGAAGATGGTTGCTGCTCTGATGCTAATCGTTTACGTTTCGTCGAAGAAGAATCCATCGTAGATCTGGATCTAGAGCTTGAAAATCGGGAATGATGGTAGATGTTACGATCGCTGGAATTATTCTGCTGGAGATTCAACATTTCAGTACATATTTCAGATGCTTCTTCAGATGTGGCTGATGGAAACCCGACGAATCTGCCGTGAGTGAGATCTGGATCTCAAAGAACCACCGCGAAGCACCGTCTCAACCGCCGCTTGGCAGATATTCCAATTTCCAGTCCACAACATTGAGATTCCGACGGTGTGTCCTTAAGCACCGGCGGTTTCTATCCATTGATTACATGGCCCTTGATGAAACCCTAAGAAATTGCATATTCTTTTGTGCCTTCAGTGTGTGTGTGTGAGAGAGAGAGATAAGTTGATTGATTTCTTGCTTCACCAAAAGGAAACGAGTCCATGACGGTGGAGAGAAAGAATTTGAAGAAGATAATGACTTTTTGAATTCTGTAACAATCCCAATTAGATCGGGAATATATCTCGTTGATTGTCGATCTTTTTTCGCTTTTGAATTTTAATTTGAATTTTAGTTTCAATTTGTAATGGACAATTCCCGACTATCGGGTGAAGAAGAAGAAGAAGTTTCAATTCCCCACAAATTTCTCAACAAAATCAAAGTTTCAATATTTTTTGCTCGGTTTGCTCCGTTCAGCAATAGATCGAGCTTCGAAATCCGCCATCGATGCGCTACCAACTCGTTATCTCCGTCCAACGAGGAAGATGAAGAAACAGTGGTTGGGTTTGGTTATAAAAATCGGTTTAATTTGGGGGTGTAATAGGGGTGGTTTACGGTTTACATTAGAAACCACTCGAAACCGATAACAAACCGATTAAATTTGATTTGGGGGGGAATAGGTTTTAAACTTTGATTCGGTGGAGAAATAAGTTTTCAACTTTGATTCGGTGGAGAAATAAAACTAAGCTCAAACTTCAAGGGGATCTGTTATTATATGAAACTTCCAAGGGGGAAATAGATCGTTTACCCTAAATTATTACAAACACTTAACTGGATACACCCTTAAAGTAATATAAAAACAAGTTTTTACACAAACATAAATTTAAAAGGGAAGAGATCTTCACTTAATTTTTGTCCTTTCTTTTTTGAATAGCTGAAGAGATCTTTACTACATCGCTCATAGTCATAGCCATAGTTAGGGCCGTCTATTTCAGGACGGGTTTAACGTCTCGACCTCTATCCATCTCGAATTTTCTGTCATATTTTTAATTTTGTTCAAATAATTTTCTGTTAATGATTATTTATTTTATTCACACAGAGCCGGTCCTGAAATTTTGGGAACTCAAGATCAATTTTAAAGTATTTATTTTTTTTTGGGCCAAAAAAAAAAAAAAAAAAAACCAAGACCAATATTTAATCTAGCATGGCTCAGAACCGGCACACAAATACATAAAAAGGTACATGAAATATACGGGAAATGAGATAAAATATTCGAATTACCCCATTTTAGAATTAAAACTTTAACAATTAATAAAAATACTTAAAAATTATTCTAAATTTTCGGAAATTTCCCGATTATTGAGAAATTACTCACAGATTTTTGACTTTCCTTTTTATGTGAGTTTTTTTCTTTTTTTTTGGTGGTTAATAAAATTTCACTATTTCACAAAAATAGTTACATATTTTTGTTGAACGTGTGATGATCTAGCTGTGAGTTTGCGACCGTGTGGCGGGAATATGAGTGCTCATTATAGTAATGTGGGTCCCCGTGAGAAACACGTACACGTGAAATCGACGATGCAGCGTGGGGTCCATTAAATATTGAAATGTATATTATTTTGACACGTAGACTAATAGACGACCACGATATTCTTTTGCATCTCCTGTGTTTATCAGTTTTATGAATGTAGGGTCTGATTGGATGGTTATTAATTTATTATAGAGTAAAAGTGTGGAGTAAAAAATTGTTTTATCTTTTCTTCATTTGTACCAATATTTTCCCTCCTCCTTTTTAAAGAAGAACACATAAAATTAAATATATATTATTTCTTTCCCTCCCAAATCTTCTAACTTTTTCTTTTTATTTCTACTAAATCTTATTTGATGTAGCTCACGCCACGATAACGCAAAGATCTTATTTAGTCTAAGAATACCTAAGATGCGATGCCTTCTTGTATCGTTAAGAACCCTAGCTCTAGTCGAAAACAAGGGAGAAGGAGAAAACAATCTCTTTATAAATTCAATAATCAAGTGTCTTACAATTGAAGAGATCGACCTTTATTTATAGAGGTGATCTAAAACCAAAACATAATAGGAACCGACTCCTAATCTAATAAGGAAAATCTCCAAAAACCATAATTATCTAAAATAAGGAAAAGATTAAACGAAAAGGAAAATAGAATAAAAACCAAAGCTCTTTAGGATAGATGACCCTGCATCAACCTGCATCAGGTCACCCGGGGTAGAAAAAGATTCGTCCTCGAATCTTCAACTTCATCTTGAGTTACATACGGGCATAAGTGTTTAACATTGAAGACGTCCGAGGAACGAATGTGAGATGGAAGTTTCACACGATACGCATTAGCATTGATCTTCTCAAGCACTTCCAATGGGCCAATCTTGCGAGCCTTTAGCTTATTATATTCCCGTGGAGGAAATCTATCTTTTGTCAAAATGGCCCAAACCAAATCTCCGACATTGAATTGGACATCGCGACGGTGACGATCTGCTGCCTCTTTGTATTTGGCGGAAGTAGTCAGCAAATTCTCATGGACTTGAGCGTGAATGAAAGAGAGGTTGGCCACAAAATCGACTGCCTGGCCGTGATCACGAGTAGCATCCGGTGTAACGCCAAGGTCAATGGGGCCTCTCGGAATCATACCGTAAATGATGCGAAACGGACTGAATGCCGTACTCCGATTAACGGCATGGTTATAGGCAAACTCAGCCTTACACAAAATAGCATCCCACGATTTGATATTCTCTCCCACCAAACATCGTAACATGTTACCCAAAGATCTATTAGTAACCTCTGTCTGTCCATCGGATTGAGGATGATATGCCGAACTCATGTCCAGGCTGGTACGCAAGAGCTTCCATAAAGAACGCCAAAAATGACTCAAGAAACGAGAATCACGATCGGAAACAATCGAAAGAGGCAAACCATGTATGCGGTAAATCTCACGAAAGAACAATTGAGCGACCTGAACTGCATCTGTTGTCTTCTTACAAGGAACAAAATGCGCCATTTTAGAAAAACGATCAACCACAACAAATATGGAATCATATCCTCGCTGAGTTCGTGGTAAACCCAACACAAAGTCCATGCTAATATCCGTCCAAGGCTGGGTTGGTACAGGAAGCGGCATATAAAGTCCACCATTACTCGCGTGACCCTTAGACGACTGACAAACCACACAACGTTCAACGTAACGAGCGACATCACGACGTAACGACGGCCAAAAATATGACTCAGTAACCAATTGTAATGTCCTATCACGACCCACATGTCCTTCTCCATGCAGTTCCTTGATGATCTGTAATCGTAAACTACAAGCCGGAACACAAAGCTGATTATTACGAAAGATGAAACCATCGTGGAGCACAAAATCAGAATGATGTCCTTGTTGTAGCATCGTCCAAATGGAACCAAAAAAAGGATCAATAGGGTACAGCTCTGCCAACACGGCAAACCCTGGAACAGAGACCTCCATCGTAGCAAGTAAGTTATGACGACGACTTAACGCATCAGCAACCTTATTTGTGCGTCCTGACTGATGTTTGATAACAAACGTAAATTGTTGCAAAAATGCAATCCATGAAGCATGGCGAGAGGAAATCTTGTCTTGACTGCCTAAGTGTTTCAAAGCATCATGATCCGTGTACAGAATAAATTCTTGATGAAAGAGATAATGACGCCAATGTTTAATAGCTTGCACAATAGCATAAAACTCCACATCGTAAGTACTGTAACGAGCTCGTGAACCTGCAATTTTCTCGCTAAAAAATGCGACTGGACGTCCTTGTTGACTAAGTACCGCGCCAATCCCCAATTTGCAAGCATCACAATGTAATTCAAAAACCACCGAAAAATCAGGAAGAGCTAAAATCTGGGCTGAAACAAGCTTCTGTTTGATCGTTTCAAAGGCTGCATTGGCTGCTGGTGTCCAAAGAAACGATGATCCTCTCATACAGTCGGTTAGAGGCGCCGTGATATCACTAAAATGATGTACAAACCGCCGGTAAAAAGAAGCAAGACCATGAAAACTTCGAACTTCCGTAATCGAACGTGGAGTTGGCCAAGATTTAATTGCTTCAACCTTACTAGGATCCACATGTAAGCCTTTGTCGGAAATAATATAGCCCAAAAAGATGATCTCAGATGCGCCAAATACACACTTCTTTCGAGCGGCAAATAACTGGTCACGTCGTAAGACAGTAAGAACCTCGGTTAAATGCTTCAAGTGACTATGTAAATCTGCGCTAAAAACAAGAATATCATCGAAATAGACAACCACAAATTTTCCAATAAAGGGACGCAATGCCTGATTCATAACACGCATGAACGTGCTTGGCGCATTGGATAGACCGAACGGCATCACCATCCATTCAAAGAGACCTTCACGCGTTTTGAACGCTGTTTTCCATTCATCTCCAGGGCGAATCCGAATTTGATGATATCCACTCTTCAAATCCAGTTTAGAAAAGATGGAAGCGTGTCCAATCTGATCTAAAAGATCGTCTAACCGCGGAATCGGGAAACGATAACGCACTGTGATCTTGTTAATGGCGCGACTATCGACACACATCCTCCACGACCCATCTTTCTTCGGGATTAACAATGCCGGAACAGCGGTGGGGCTCAAACTTTCGCGGATATGTCCTTTGGAGAGAAGTTCGTCGACTTGTCTGCGCAATTCAACGTGCTCCTGTGGGCTCATACGATAATGTGGACGATTAGGGAGAACGGCATTAGGGACCAGATCAATGTGGTGTTGAATGTCGCGGAGAGGAGGTAAGGTGTGCGGTAGATCCTCTGGAAAAACATCTTGAAACCGATCGAGTAGATCAAGAAATGCTGGCGGAACCTCATCACACGGTGGTGATGCTACTAAAGCCGAAACTAAAGCCCAAACTAAAGTAGAAACGCTCAACTCTGCTTCGAAGGCTGATTTAGGCAACGTGAGAAGTGACTGGGTTGACAAGGCTTTTGTCTTATTGATGTCAGGTTTCACGTACGACTCCAATTGTTCTTTGGAAGGAAGTAATGTGATGGTACGTTCACCAAAAGAAAAACTATAAGTGTTAGCTCGTCCTTGGTGAATTGCATCACGATCAAATTGCCAAGGTCGGCCCAATAAAAGGTGACAAGCGTCCATTGGCACAACGTCACAACACACCGAATCTTTGTAAGTCCCAATCGAAAATGCCACCATCACTTGTTGAGAAACACACAATTCAGATCCGTTGTTTAACCACGCCAATTTATACGGTGATGGATGCGGTTCTGGTGTGAACCCGAGCTTGAGAACAGCCTCCTTTGCGATGACGTTCGTACAACTTCCCGAGTCAATAATCAACTTACAAATCTTCCCGTTGATGGTGCAAGTAGAGCGGAACAGATTCGAACGTAACCACGATTCTTGGGAAACACGAGGTAATAGACAATTGCGACGAATAACAAGATTCATCCCAGTATCTCCGCGAATAACATCCGAGGGCTGGTCTTGTTGAGAATCAAACTCATATTCATCAAAACGTGGTTCCTCCTCATCGACCTCCTGAACTACTAATCCCCGTTTGGCTTGTTTTGGACAGGCTGTTTGAATATGCCCCCTTTCACCACAAGAAAAGCAACGTAACGCATTTGTTCTGGCTGGCCGAGACGACGCAATTGTATCCGTTTGTGTACCCGACTTTGTAACCTCAAAACGATTACCCGCTGAATCTGCAGCTTGTCCAACGTTAGAATCAACCAGTGTTGACGGTGGAAAACGGTTTCGTGATGTAGAGGAAGACCAGGATGAGCGGAATTGAGTTTCCATTGCAATGGCTCGTTGATGAGCTTCGGAAACAGAGACTGGGTTGAATTGCTGAAGTCCCACCTGCAATTGAGAACGTAAGCCTCCGATAAAACGCGATACGAGTTGATCTTCGTTTTCGGAATGTGTCATTCGTGCTGTCATATGAAAAAATTCTGTTGCGTAATCTTCAACAGACCGACTCCCTTGGCGAAGGTTCTGCAATTTGTTATACAAAGTACGCTCGTAGTTGTAAGGAAGAAAGCTGCGGCGCATATGTTTCTTCAAACGTTCCCATGAATCAATACGAGGTTTGTTAGCTCGCCCCCGAGATTCCTTGAGCTGCTGCCACCACGCCATCGCACGGCTCTTGAAACGAGTGCTCACCAAAGGAACTCGCATGTCAGCAGGAACCTGTTTGAAATCCAGAATTTCTTCCACCATATTTATCCAATCGATAAATTCTTCGGGGTTTAAAGTTCCAGAAAACTCAGGGATATCTAGGCGGAATCCAACTTCCCATCGAGAATTACGGAACGCATCGACAGCGTTGTGTCGATCTTCACGATGATCGTCTCTCCCTTCAATAGGATTATCAGCACGTCGTTCGTGGCGAGGAGCACCACGGTGCTCATGAGCAGGAACGGCAAACAAATTGTCAACCATTTCTTCTTCATCGGGTTCGTTCTGTCGTGCTCTGTTTTGTTGCTGTTCTCGGTGTCCATAGTGTCGTTCATGCTGATCCTGTAAAACTGTGGTCAAGGCGTTTTCCACAGCTGCCTTTAAGGCATCATGAAGGTCAATTGTAAAGGTTTCCAACGTCCGTCGGAATTCGTCTTGTTGCTCATCCGCGATCGGCTTTCGAGGCGCCATGAGTAACGAGGATCGAGTTTTAATTAAGAAATTAAAACTGCTGAAATCTGATACCAACTGATGTAGCTCACGCCACGATAACGCAAAGATCTTATTTAGTCTACGAATACCTAAGATGCGATGCCTTCTTGTATCGTTAAGAACCCTAGCTCTAGTCGAAAACAAGGGAGAAGGAGAAAACAATCTCTTTATAAATTCAATAATCAAGTGTCTTACAATTGAAGAGATCGACCTTTATTTATAGAGGTGATCTAAAACCAAAACATAATAGGAACCGACTCCTAATCTAATAAGGAAAATCTCCAAAAACCATAATTATCTAAAATAAGGAAAAGATTAAACGAAAAGGAAAATAGAATAAAAACCAAAGCTCTTTAGGATAGATGACCCTGCATCACCCTGCATCATTATTACATGAAACTGAATCTCGTAAACGTGGCATATAAATATAAGATAATTTTTATTCATGAGATCGTAATATGTGTCGATGTTAATTAAGATCACGACATGTGTCAAAATAATAATAGAGTTTTTTTATTGTTAGTTATTTGTTTTTTTTAAAGAAAAAATAACAAAAAAAAGAAATTTTTATGTGAGTAAAGTAAAAAAAACTACCAAATAAAAATAAAAAAAAATAAAAAAATGTGTTTTATATAATAGAAACTAATAACATTGAAAAAAGTAAAGTAAGAGAAAAAACATAAAAACTACCAAATAAAAAGTGTTAAATATAAAAAAATTAGATACGATTCATAATATATAAAATTAGAAGAAGAAAATTTTGTTATCGTTTGTTTGGTAATTCTGGAACCCTCTCATTAATTTAAAGGAATTGTTTATCATATTTATAGGTAATATGAATCAATTTTGAATTTTCTTAAATACAAATTACTAAAAGTAATTCATAAATAACTAAACGGAATTTTAATTTAGAATCTAACTATACGGACCATATTTAAACATATTATCAATTTTAAAATCTAACTTTATTTACTCTAACATCTCACTAATCAGACCCGTAATGTAACTTTTGTCATCGGAACTCCATCTTTAGTAATTTTTTAGAAATGTTAATACAAAAACCTTCAAATATATCAACAGAAAATTTTTGTAAGATTTTTTTTGTAAAAAACTCTCAAAGAATTTTTTTGTAAGTGGTAAGCTCTGCACCTTCGGTTTAACCCGGTTTAAATCGAGATCGGCCCAATTGATCCCGATCGACGACGGTTTATAAAACTAACAACGATACATCTCACATCGGCTCGATTACCGGCCTCAAGACCCATTAAGCCCGACTCCACTAAGTCGGCGCCGACCTCCGAAATAAACGAAAGATTTTCATATTTTCTCCAAGAGAAAATGAAATCTTCTCAATCCAAACTCGCGAAGGAAAATGAAATCTCCAAGTTTTAGCCGACAAAAATTATAAATAGAAGAGACCCTACTCATTCGAGGATCATCCTACAACTCATTAACATTACCCAAGGTTCGAAAAGGCGCTAGGCGCTAAGCGGACGGTCAGGCACCGATTTGCGCCTAGGCCGAAAAGCGGTGATTAATCACCGATTAATTTTGAACATTTTTTTTTTAATTTTAAAGTTTATATGTATATAAGTTATAAGTTATGAATATATGAATCAAAACAAGTATGAAATAAGTTTTTTTTATTATCAAAGTAACAAAACATTAAGAAATTAAGTTCAAATTCACATCTAAATTCCAAAAACAAAAAAGAAGTACTAACAAATGATGCAAAAATAGATTTGTCTTGATATTAAGAGACAAAAAAAGTACAAGGAGAGAAAAATCTTCATCATCTTCTTCAATGATCAAATTATCATGTGTGTTGTACTTCTAGATGTATTTCCAAAACTTTGTAACAGACCATATGTCCGTCACAATAAAAAAAAAATGTTTCGTTGACTTTTTGAAAAAAATTGTTGACTTTTTGAAAAAATCGTTGACATTTTAAAAAAATCGTTTGACCGCCTAGACACTAATCGCGGCGGTCCACCGCCTAGACACTAATCGCGGCGGTTCACCGCCGACTAGCACCTAGGCGGCCGCCTAGGCGGTCTAGGCGCCGCTTTTTAGAACATGGACGATACCTAAGAGATCCAGAACTCCGAGTTTTCCGGCTTTAGCCCTTTAGTTTTCTATTTTTTTCGATTAGCTCGTCGATCTCCGACGACCTAATCTTACTTGTATTTTGCCGAGACACTTAATAAAACAGTATTCCAATCTTCTTTTCGTTATTTATTTAACTTAGTTGAGAACCACATTCAACAATTTTAATAAAAAAGATATGATCAAACATATTACTAGGTAAGTAATAAAATAACACTCATTTTTTTGACATTGAGGGACACGGTCTACCATCTTAAAAGGCTGAGATACAAATGCGTCATTTTCTACACCGACTGTCAAGCTCTCCTTGCTCAGCTCAAGCAGAGACTAGTGATGCCCCCATCCTCATCTTACAAAGGTGAATCACACCTTCTCGGTTTACATTGGTGATATCATGAGATTAGTTGAGTACCTCTATACAAATTTCTCTTCAAATCAGTTGCAAGAGAAACCAATGTAGTTTGCAGATAGCTTAACAAAGGATGCGAGAATGTCCTCTAAACCATATGTAATCTCTTGGCTTTAGTTCTCTTTTTTTTTTTCTGTTGTATCTTTATCTTGCTAAGAGATGTGATGTAACTTTTACGCAAGCATGAAAAGGTTAAAAAATAAACTTTTACGCAAGCATGAATGAATGTGTTGCCGACAAAAATAAAATAGCACACTCATTTTTTCTAAACTTTCAATCTTTATTCTTTCATCCAACAAAAGATTTTTCATTTTCGATCCAAGCAAACGATTGGATCCAAACACAACACCGTTTCTGCCAATAAATCAACCATATATTGATCGTAGTCGCCGCAAATGGCGTCCACATTCTCATAGCAATTTACACTCTCGACAAAGCATGATAAAAGATCGAAAAACAAGAAGAATCAGATTTTTTTTAATTGATTCTATCGAAAACTCAATTTCTCGTTCAACATCATCAAAAATTTAACTCCGGCAAACATGAAGGTCTGATGTTGCTCAACTAAAAAACCTAACTGAAATTTTTTATTTTGGTTTCCATTAGGGGATATTGTTTTCAAAATTGTGTCGTTTTATCACTCATCCAACGAACTGAAGTAGTGGTTTTAATAATACGATAAACAAAGGATTAATCTCGTTAACAAAGCTCTAGTTAACATCAACGTTGATTTTTATTTCTTTTATAAAATTATATTCTCTTGAATCCAATTTTTCAAACCAAATTAACCGTTTCCTAACTAAAGCTTAATCAATAATCCCAAACACTACTAGTATGCATTGTTCCAATGTAAATGCATATGTCTGTCTATACATGTATGTGTGAACACATTCATTGGCACACCTTAATTAACACTTAAGTAACAGTAACCAACAAAAATAAAAAAAATTACATATTGTTGGATATAGTGTAACATTCCGATTTTCGGTAAATGGTGATGCATGTGGAAAAGTTTATAAGAATTGATTTGTCTACTTATATCATTAAAGTGCACTTATCTTTTCGGTCACTTGTCCATAGAGAATTCCATAATTAAACATGTTTGAGCTGGAACAATTTAATGATGAGTCACCTATCGAGAAGTGATTCGCGGTACCATGCGAGTGAAGACAAAACATGAGAAAATATCAACTGGTAATTTATAGAGTCAGTAGACAAGACTTGCTAGTCTGCCGAACTAATGTACAGACCGCCGGATGAGAGTGGAGCCCACGAACAGTGGCGGTCGGGACGTTACATATAGGGAGTCGGGACGTTACATATAGGGAGTCTTATTTCAGCAACATCATGTTCGAGTTTAATGGAATAAATTGACAAGTTGGCACTTGGAAACACCTCTAACATAATTACATATTTTTACGTTTGCATGTACATGAAAAAATACCTAAAAAAACAAAATATTTTCGCATAATGTTAACGTTACTTAAGACGCATGACATAACAACTTACCCAAGAAAAGATAATACAAATGGATTGCCAAGTTTAACATACAAAATTTTAATTAATTCATAATCTTAAATCCCATACAGAACGGTAGGAGGATTACTTACAAGATCAATTAGTGAACGTATTTCAATTTAGAATCACTCGTGGCCGCAGCAGGAAACAGAGGTCAAGCTCTCGGCCCATTTACCATATAAGCCCACTCAGAAAACAAGGCCTACGATCCAGAATCGTCAATTCTCACATGACCATGCCAGGTCTCTTGTGATCAATGATAACAAAAACTTGACTTCAACTTTCTCCTTTCCCGTCACCGTCACCGTCACCGAGAAGCTTCCCTGCAACAGTCACAAGATTACAGAGAAGGATTTCAGTTTCACATGACAATGATGTTAATCATGGAAGTATCCGTAGTTTGAGTCAGAAATGTAGTGGATATAGTTCTTTGCTTTTATCTTAAACAGCAAAAAGAAAGATAAGAGCAGCAGACCAAAGAGGTTTTGCGTCGTCACCTTTTAAAGACGGAGTTTCTTTCTTGGCTTGTGCGAAAAAGTGTTTGGCTTTGTGTGCTACTTCGGATTCAAGAATTGCCTCCAGCATTAAATCAGATCCTCTTGCACTCTCTGCAACCAAATGAATTAGGTGTAGAGAGAATATCGTATCTTAACTTATTATCTTATAGTTAGAATATCCTCTTGTTAATTTTCTGTATAGATCTTCTTCTATTAGCCTATATATAGCGATGTACGATGTAACTCATTCTCATGCAAATACAATCATCTTTCTCTATATTAGGATAAAGTTTCAGCCTTTTTACTCAAACCAAATAAGGTCCAAAACATTTGGAAAGAAAAGACGCAAAATGAAGAGTCAGAAATTTCTTTCTACCTTTGCGATGAGGGAGCAACTTTTCCATTTTAGCTGAAACTGGAAGAACAAGTGAGAGACCTGAATCGCTGCTTAGAGTGTGACTTTTGCCACTGACCGTCTCAGACATTCGTGAAAATGTTGTTGCTTGGGCGTGTAGGTTAACCGAAACCGACGACGAGCCACTAAATTCTTGAGCCTTATGGACACAAAACAGAGAAGAGTGTGAACGACACTAGCTAAAACAAAAAAAGATCAAGAAGGATACTAACATTGGAAGACCTTTGTCCAATGATCTGCACTCTTGTGTCTTTCTTCAACATTGACTGATGTAACATTCCCTATAAAGGGGACAGAATCATATAAGGAAACAACCACAGAACAAATAAGAAGGTAAAAAAAGTAGTTAGTGAGTATGTGTTTATACTTTATACCATTGTTGCTTGGATTAGATTCTGGAGAATAATCGTCCACTCTTCGAGTCAAAGGACTTGAATTAAAAAGAGAGAAACTTGCTCCATGGCTAATACTATTAGCAAAACTATAAAGCTTGAGTGGGTTTTGTTAATGGGATAGCAAAATGCTGTTTTTCCTGTAATGTGGGTGATTCTTGAGCTTATAGAGTGTAGAAAAGTGATAAAGTTTGAGAGGTTTCAGTTTGTGGCTTAAGTCATTGGCTCATCTTGAACTTCACTTACTTTGCATTTCACTATTGTGTTTCAAATCTCAGTCTTGTTGAAATGATCGGAAAGTTGTAAAATCCAATTATAGTCCAGAATTTGTGTTTGTAATGACTGAGTGTATGGTCCTTATGATTAGTGTGAAATTGTAATGACTAAATGATGGCAGGTGCATAATGGACGCTGAACACAATTTAATGGCTGAGTCCAGTCAAACTATGATTCAATTGCCTCCTACTATATACCAGATAGGAGAAGAGGGCAGTAAGTCGGGATCAGTCAACAATTATTCGACGTTTACTTGCGTGGAGATTGTTAAAGACATACTCACCCAGTCGTTATTTAGTAAGCTGGAAAATACATTCCTTGGCCTTATCATCAAATAAGCTGGAAAATACATTCCTTGGCCCTATCATCAAAGCGACTTTACGGAGAGGAAGTGGTGCACAAATAGGAGACGAATTGGGTTTTTCAGCACAAATGGTTCATTTTCTGCTATCAAGGCAGATTTTGACGACAAGGAAAGATGAACTCTGGTTTTACTTCAACAGGCAACCAATGAGATTCTCATTGTGTGAATTTCACCTTGTCACTGGACTACCTTGCTGGCAAGCAGAAGATGAAATCCCGGTAGAAGAAGAGTTCGATTGGCCTTTATGTACCGGAAAACACCATGTGAGTGATTTGATAACTCAGTTAAAGGCTTTGGGTGAGGATGCTGAGGAAAGCAAGCTGAGGCTAGCTATGTTGGTTGTTATTGAGAGCATATTCTTGTTACCATATAGCATTGTCAAGTATAAGTTTCCGGGAGAGTATTTGGACATAGCGAAAAGGAAAATCAATACTTATCCTTGGGGAAGAGATGCCTTCAACTTACTGGTAGAGTCTGTAAACAATGTTAAATCTGTTGGTCCGAAGGTAGAGCTTAAAGGTTTTCCAATGGCGTTGCATCTGTGGATGTTGGCTTCTGTGCCAGCATTAGAAAATGCGTTTTCTCGATTGGAAGATCCGGATAATTCATATTGTTTTGTTTGTGCGAGGTATGTTTTTACTAATCAGCCTACTTTATCTCAAATTTGGTGTAAGGAAGACTCAGAAGATGCTAAGGTAATCAGCGTTCTTACTAATTTCAATGAAGAAGAAGATGATGATGATCTGGGAAAGGTTATGCACT
This sequence comes from Eutrema japonicum, assembly GCA_030161315.1. Classification (NCBI taxonomy): domain Eukaryota; kingdom Viridiplantae; phylum Streptophyta; class Magnoliopsida; order Brassicales; family Brassicaceae; genus Eutrema; species Eutrema japonicum. Next base: position 20,331,320 of record BSQW01000007.1, read on the forward strand.
TGGTGAAGAGAGGTTACAAGTTGACTGAGCTTGATTGGAAGAGTAAGTTCATTGATTTGGAAAAAGCTCAAGAATTTATTTCTCAGATGCACCAAGAAGATGAGGGTGAAGTTGAGTTTGGTGACTATGCTTCGCCTAGCCTTGAGGCTTGTGTTTCGCATAGGCTCGAGGCTTCGTCAGAGCCTTCGAGACTTTTTCTTATGGCCACTAGGATAGTATTTTTCTACTACTTTACACACGCGTCCAACTCGCGTTCTATAAGGTAATGTAGTGCTGGAAGTGTTGGGTAATGCAGTGTTGGAAGTGTTGATTTCTAAATTCAACTGTTCGAGTTCTTCAACCAATATGTCTGATTGATCATGCACATCCAACTCAACTTCTCTGTGTTTCGCCTAGGCTCGAGGCTCCAACCCACCACCTCAGCGCCTCAGTGCATGATCGGTCAGACGCATTGGATGTGGATGAACCGGACAGAGAAGTTGAGTTTGATGAGACACTGGACAAGGCTCAAACGCTGGACGAAGATGTGGATGAACCGGACAGAGAAGTTGAGTTGGATGTGCATATTCAATCAGACGTATTGGTTGAAGAACTCGAGCAGTTGAATTTAGAGATCAACACTTCCAGCACTGCATTACCCAACACTTCCAGCACTGCATTACCCAACACTTCCAGCACTGCATTACCTTATAGAACGCGAGTTGGACGCGTGTGTAAAGCAGTAGAAAAATACTCTCCTAGTGGCCATAAGAAAAAGTCTCGAAGGCTCTGACGAAGCCTCGAGCCTAGGCGAAACACAAGCCTCGAGTCTAGGCGAATCATAGTCACCAAACTCAACTTCCAACTCATCTTCTTGGTGCATCTGAGAAATAAATTCTTGAGCTTTTTCCAAATCAATGAACTTACTCTTCCAATCAAGCTCAGTCAACTTGTAACCTCTCTTCACCAAGTGCATAACCTTTCCCAGATCATCATCTTCTTCTTCATTGAAATTACTAAGAACGTTGATTACCTTAGCATCTTATGAGTCTTCCTTACACCAAATTTGAGATAAAGTAGGCTGATTAGTAAAAACATACCTCGCACAAACAAAACAATCTGAATTATCCGAATCTTCCAATCGAGCAAACACATTTTCTAATGTTGGCACAGAAGCCAACATCCACAGATGCAACGCCATTGGAAAACCTTTAAGCTCTACCTTCAGACTAACATATTTAACATTGTTTACAAACTCTACCAGTAAGTTGAAGGCATCTCTTCACCAAGGATAAGTATTGATTTTCCTTTTCGCTATATCCAAATACTCTCCCGAAAACTTATACTTGACAATGCTATATGGCAACAAGAACATGCTCTCAACAACAACCAACATAGCTAGCCTCAGCTTGCTTTCCTCAACATCCTCACCCAAAGCCTTTAACTGAGCCATCAAATCACTCACATGGTGTTTTCCGGTACATAAAGGCCAATCAAACTCTTCTTCTACCGGGATTTCATCTTCTGCTTGCCAGCAAGGTAGTCCAGTGACGAGGTGAAATTCACGCAATGAGAATCTCATTGGTTGCCTGTTGAAGTAAAACCAGAGTTCATTTTTCCTTGTCGTAAAAATCTGTCTTGATAGCAGAAAATGAACCATATGTGCTGAAAAACCCAATTCGTCTCCTATTTGTGCACCACCTCCTCTCCGTAAAGCTGCTTTGATGATAGGGCCAAATAATGTATTTTCCAGCTTACTGAATAACGACTGGGTGAGTATGTCTTTAACAGTCTCCATGCAAGTAAACGTCGAATAATTGTTGACTGATCCCGACTTCCTGCCCTCTCCTCCTATCTGGTATCTAGTAGGAGGCAATTGAATCATAGTTTGACTTGACTCAGCCATTAAATTGTGTTCAGCATCCATTATGCACCTGCCATCATTTAGTCATTACAATTTCACACTAATCATAAAGACCATACACTCAGTCATTACAAACACAAATTCTAAACTATAATTGGATTTTACAACTTTCCTATCATTTCAACAAGACTGAGATTTGAAACACAATAGTGAAATGCAGAGTAAGTGAAGTTCAAGATGAGCCAATGACTTAAGCCACAAACTGAAACCACTCAAGCTTTATCACTTTTCTACAAAAGGGTCAAAATCAACCTGAACTAAATTCCGTGTGCCGAAAAAAACCCGAACTAAAATAAAGTGTCATTTCATACCTAAACGACATAAAAAATAAATCCTCTACCCAAACTATTCAATCGATCCCAAAACCAACATTGACTAAAAACTCTGTTAGTCAACTATCACGGATAGCTGACAAGGCAGACACGCTGGCATTAAGACAAAAACGACGTCGTTTTGAATCGATCTAAACTAAAAAACAAAAACAAAAAAACGACGTCGTTTCAATTTGGAGAAAATTTAAAAACTAAAAAAAAAACATTGTCTTTCGACAATCTCTGATTTTAATTTGATTTCTTGTTTGATAATTTAAAATCAGAATGAGTTCTTCAAGCTACGGAGCTGCAAGAGTAAAATAATTAAATTATCAATGAGAACCGGTGGGGAAGAAGTCGGCGAGTCACCGGCTTTTAGATTCCGAGCTTTGATAATAACTTGCCTAAAAACACAAAACAATACAATTTACAAATGAGGTCGAATCGAATCAGCAATATATATATATATATACAGATATTAAAACCTACGCATAGATCACCGTCAAGGGAACTGAGGAAAACTTACCTTCGCATCGGGAGCTGGAGAAGAACGCATGAGCTTGAAGACAAAGTATCGGAGAATACCGATGAGAACCATCACAACGGAGAGAGGAATCAGAACCCAATCTCTAATTGCCCTATCAAGTACAGATTCTCCGCCATTATAAATTCTCTCTGATTTCGTCTTCTCCTCTTTTAAACCCTAATTATCTCTCTCGTCTCTTTCTTCTTAGATCTTCTCTATGTCCGATTCGGTAAAGCAAACACGATATGAGACTCTGAAAATCTGACGATTTGTTGTTATGAATTGCAGCCTTGCATTTTGAAGATGTTAACTTAAATTTCCTCTTTACACCAAAATCGACCTCGACGAGGAAGAAGAAGTGAGTAACCCTAAATTGATTTTGAGTTTTCAATTTTTCTCCAAATCGTTTTTGTTTTTGTTTTTAAGTTTAGATCGATTCAAAACGACGTCGTTTTTTGTTTTTTTTTAAGTTTAGATCGATTCAAAACGACGTCATTTTTGTCTTAATGCCAGCGTGTCTGCCTTGTCAGCTATCTGTGGTAGTTGACTAACAGAGGTTTTAGTCAATGTTGGTTTTCGGATTGATTGAATAGTTTGGGTAGATGATTTTTTTTTTTTTTTATGTGGTTTAGGTATGAAATGGCACTTTATTTTAGTTCGAATTTTTTTCGGCACACGAAATTTAGTTGAGGTTGATTTTGACCATTTTCCCTTCTATAAACTCAAGAATCACCCACATTACAGTAAAAACAGCATTTTGCTATCTCCTATAACAAAACCCAAATACTAAATATTAGCCTAATAGGGTCGACTTGTGCTCGCAAATCTTGAACTTCTTTCGAAATCTAAACAAGTATACGAGGACAAAGTAAGAAGATCACAAGACTAATGCTTTATTACAAGATACAAAACTAATTCTACATATAACAAAAACAAGTCCCTTTTTGATGTAAGAACAACGAACCTCCTGCATTTGAGGTTGTTTCATGACACCATCTATGTGGCCACGAGCCATTTGGATGTAGCAAATGGCTCGTCCGAATAATCTTCCTCCTGCTCTAGCGATAATCGGAAGATCCTTCGGCCCTGAAAAATTTGAAAACTCAATGTGTCGAATGATCTTCTGATTTGAGTATCGAAGCCTCGCAGGAGAACACAAATCTCGATGTTAGAGATTGAAGAGACGAACCTACAACGGCAGATGTGTCGCCGATGATGACTAAAATCTCACCGTAAGCGAGCCCGAGTATTTCCTTTCTTCTCCGGCGTCTGATCGTTGGTTTCGGTGAAGGAGAAATCTTCTCGATTCAGGCTTAAATATTGGGCTTAAATAACTTGGGCCGTAAAGCCCATCTATTGATATTTTAAAAGCTAATATATGTTTTTTTGTTTTTAAAATGATAATCAATTGTCTTTTTGAAGAAGAACGAATCATCTTCTACTTCTCGTGGACAGTCTCTGAAGGAAAGCGTAAAATAAGAATGTATTGGATTCTTCGCCGGCCGTAGAGATTCTAGAAAACTACGGTGAAATCCTTTTGCCGGGCTCGATCGAAGTTATTTTCCTTCGTTTTCCTTCGTTTTCCTTCATTTTCCCGAGAAACCAAACAGTTCCCCTTTATTATATTCGGGGGAGAATTGAATAAAAAAACCTCACTAAAGTTTGATCTGCGAATTTGGGATTTGAAAATTCGGAATCAGTGAATCGGAGATCTAGTTATGGATTTCTTAGAATTAGAAGCGATCGAGGGTTTACGCTGGTCATGGAACTCATGGCCAACCACGAAATCCGATTGTAAATCTCTCGTTGTTCCTCTAAGCATCATGTATACTCCATTGATGCAGTTCTCCGAGCTTCCGACGATTCCTTATGATCCTCTGATTTGCTCTCGATGCGGCGCAGTGTTGAACCCTTACGCTCGTGTGGATTACCAATCTCGAATCTGGGCTTGTCCCTTCTGCTTGCACAAAAACCTTTTCCCTCGCTCTTACGCCGGAATCACGGAGACCAATCTTCCGGCGGAGCTTTTCCCGACTTACAGCGCCGTCGAATACTCTCCGCCGCGTAAATCCGCCTCCAGCACGACTCCTACGGCTGCTTCGACCGCGAGCTGGAAGAATGGGATCGGTCAAGGGTCGAGATCGATGTCTTCTGCTTCATCTTTCTCGTCTCTCGCTTCTACCGTTGGTGGAACTGGTGGTGGTAGCTACGGCGAGCTTGGGCCTGCGTTCGTGTTCGTGGTTGATGCATCTATGGCGGAGGATGAGTTACGGGCCCTGAGAAGCGAGCTTCTGCTAGTGATTGAGCAGTTGCCAGAGAATTCCTTGGTGGCTTTGATTACTTTCGATTCCATGGTTAGGGTCTATGATTTGGGTTTTTCAGAATGCTCTAAAGTTGTCGTTTTCCATGGCGAACGTGAGCTTCCTCCAGAGCAGGTAAAAACCTTGATTTGGGACTTTGGTCAATGCTTGTTTCTTGCACAAATGGTGGGATTTGATTAGTTAGATACAATAGAGGGATGCATATGATTCAATCGGTACCTTTCTTTTCATTTAGATGATTGTATTGGTATCTTCGGATTAGTGTTTGGTCACATAGTTTGATAATTAAAAGTGTGTTGATGTGTGATTTGAAGCTTTTTGTGTGAAACAGGTACTCTTTTTAGGCTTCTTGTTGTTCTTGAGCCAGAAAATCTACTGTCTTCTTGTGTTTCATCTTGATTGTTTGTTTCGATAGATTGTTCTTTTTAGTAGTGTTTTCTTCTGCATTTGAATTTGAATTTGACAAAGTTTTTCGTCAGATACAACAATTTCTCGGACTTGGATATTCGAAGCAGCTTCATCGTGGAAAGATGTCAGCGATTCAGAAGCAGAGTTTCTTGCTTCCGTTGGCGGAATGTGAGTTTAACATAACATCTGCTTTTGAAGAAATCATTACATTGGTTAATGTCAAACCAGGTCATCGGCCTCATAGGTCAACCGGTGCTGCGATCTCAACAGCATTGGGACTGCTCGAGGGATGTTCTGTTACCACAGGATCTCGGATTATGGTTTTCACATCAGGGCCTGCGACAAGAGGCCCCGGGATCGTTGTGGACTCAGATCTAAGCCATTCGATCAGAACCCACAGAGATATTATCACTGGTCAAGTGCCTTATTACGACAAATCTTGTGGGTTTTACAAGAAACTAGCAAAGAGGCTCTGCGATTTGTCTGCTGCTCTCGATTTGTTCGCTTGCTCTCTTGACCAAGTTGGAGCAGCAGAACTGAGGTACGCAGTGGAAATGTCTGGTGGATTTCTCTTACTTGGAGAGACATTTGAATCCGAGCAATTCAAAAAATGTCTCAGACATATATTTAGCCGCGATGCAGATGGGAACTTGAATATGTGCTTTGACGTGTCTTTAGAAGTTGTGACGACTAAGGATATGCGAATCTGCGGGGCGCTAGGTCCGGTTGTGTCGCTTAGAAGGAAGAATGATATAGTGAGCGAAACAGAGATCGGTGAAGGCGGAACATATATATGGAAAACGAGCAGTGTCACAAATAAGACGTGTGTTTCGTTCTTCTTTCATGTGAGCAACGAACAGAATCGAAAACCGCAACCTGGTTCAGCGTTCTTCATTCAGTTCATTACTCGGTATCGGTATGGAAATGGAGGATTGAGGAAAAGGGTTACAACAGTTGCTAGAAGATGGGTTGCTGGAAAATCACCGGAAATCTCGTCTGGTTTCGATCAAGAAACAGCTGCTTCGGTTATGGCGCGGCTTGCAATAAACAGAGCAGAAGAGTGTTACGCTAGAGACGTTATTAGATGGTTAGATGACGGTTTAATCCGGTTCGCTTCACGGTTCGGAGATTATATTCAAGAAGATCCATCTTCTTTCAGGCTGACTCCAAACTTCTCGCTTTATCCTCAGTTCATGTTCTATCTAAGGAGATCACAGTTTCTTGACGTCTTCAACAACTCCCCGGACGAAACCGGGTTTTTCCGGTTAATGTTAAACCGAGAAGGAGTGGTTAACTCAATCATCATGATTCAACCAACGCTTCTCCGGTATTCATTCGACGGACCACCTGTTCCAGTCCTCCTCGACATCAGATCAGTGACACCAGACGCGATTTTGCTATTCGATTCATATTTCTACGTGGTGATCCACCACGGATCGAAAATCGCGCAATGGAGGAAACTCGAGTATCACAAAGACGCAAACCACGAGACTTTCCGGAACCTTTTAGAAGCACCGGAGATCGATGTGGTGCAGCTAGTGAGTGATCGGATTCCAATGCCGCGGCTCGTGCGGTGTGACCAGCACGGTAGCCAAGCTCGGTTTCTTCTCGCTAAGCTCAATCCTTCGGTTACTCAGAAAACAGACCACACCGGTGGTTCAGAGATCGTTCTCACTGATGATTTGTGTCTTCAAGAATTCCTCGACGACTTGCAATCTCTAGCAGTGAAAGGCTGAGAAAATGTCAATCTGCATACCCGTAAATTGGTTTGGTTTTCTAACCGGTTCGGGTAACGGCTTTTGACTAATTGGGTCATACGAACGATTACTTACTTATTAGTAGTGTTCAGCTTTTCAGAGTCGTTTGAATTTGATTTGGTTTGGCTTTATAGAAACGGTTTTGATCTTGTGAACCAATCGTGCAATACCAACGAACCGGGTTAATTAATTTGAATCACACGGGGAAGAAGAACCCGAATATACAAACAGAATCCAGAAACAAAAGAGATCCTAAATCCCCAAATTCAGATGAATCTACAGAGCTCATAATCCGCTGTAATCGCCGCGAGCGCCGCGAGCGACGTCGGCGACGTTAGAGAGCATAGCTCCGTACGGAGATTCCAGATCGTCCGTCACGAGATCGTCCGTTCCTCTAACCGCAGCGTGAAAGATCACGAGCAAAACGCCGATTCCGACGGTTGTAAGCGCTCTAAGCAAGACTCCGGTGATGAAAAGCGAAGCGATCGTAAGGACGGCGAGAAACACCGTGACGACGCCGTCGTTAACAGAGAAACCGAAGATGTGGAGTGATTCCTCGCGAGCGAAGTAGAGGAAGTACCAAGCGAGACCGACGGCGATAAACGCGAGAATCGCGATCGGGCGTGTGATCAGAGCGAAGGCTAGGAGAAAGTAGATGATGATACTGTAGTTGATTCGGAAATGCGTGAGGTTCTGCGTCACGCGCGTGGTGGCGTCGGCGACGGAGAAAGGGAAGCTCAAAGCGGATAGATCTAGAAATTCACTCCAGGGACGAGCGGCGATGGAGATTGACTGTGCGGTTTCTTTGAAGCCTGAAATCACTTGATTCGCCATTGTTGCTCTGGATTCCAGAAAACTTGTGAAACCCTAGATTCTTTCGAGTGCGAGTGGTTTTGTGAGAAGAGTCAAACTGATTCATGATGAGCTAAGACTTTAGAACGTTAAAATGGCAAAGCCCATTAAATAAAGCCCACCTAATAAGATACTTGTATATTGCTGGAATTGGGATGATAGATGAATAATTTTGTAAAATTTCAGAAGAGTACCCAATTCCACCAAATTATGCATCCTTTGTTTTTTCAACTCGTATTGATTTTGAACAAATAATTTAGCTACGATCATTTCAAAAGACACTAATATAAGACTATAATTTGTTTTTTTACTAGTAATGTGTCATTCTCTGGAATTTTGTTTTTTCTAACATCTATCTTTATCTATATAAAATTCAAAATTACACATATAATGCAGAAAATTATAAAAATACAATTTATTACATAACTAAAGATAGAAAAATGCGATAAAACAAAGGAAATTTATTTTGATGATGCTTTTCTCTTCCAAGTTTTTTTCGCTAACAGAATATCAGCTTTGTTATATTCATTTCTCATGTTCACATTCGATCTAATATAATTTTCATCTTTGGCTATTACTCATATTTTTTGTTGTTGTATTACTTTGGCCAATTCGCAATTTAGATGTAGAAACATTCTTCGATTAAAATTCCAAATTACTGATTTTTTCGATAGAAATCAGATTTGGGATTGCTAATTTTCAACGATTATATGAATATCGCAATACAACAAAGAGAGTGCATCTTCGGCTCTAAACTGTTGTGATCTCCTCCATGATAGTTTCCATAATAACACCGATTTTCCAAGATCCCAAATTCACCGACCAAGACACCAAAACACTCGCTGGATTTTATACTCAATCCCTTTATCAGATTGGTATCGGAAATGTCGTGCATCATGGAGGGTCACATAACCCTTCACAAATATAACATGTTCGACTTGGGTGACATAAGATAACCAATCCTCTCCAACGAACAATGATTATTTCATCTCCATTAATGGAGAACGTTGCCACTCACAAACCGGCACGATGGCAAAGCGGTTTGTGAGATGGAACACTGATTTTATGGATTGAATCATCTGTGATTCTAATCCTAAACAGTAAAAAAACAATATGATTACCGCCCAAATAAGAAGATGAAAAAAATTCTCCAAATCTTTATTTTCCACTCTTGAAACACGATAGAAAAGAAACAGAGACATGAACATCAGAAATTCATCGATCATGGAACAAAAATTAGAATTATTCTACGATTTGACCATATCTCTTCTCCTTCGTCTAATCGCTCTTTCAATTGCACTCTCAATCGCATGAGAGAGAAGACAGCATTTTTTGTTTGTTTGTTATTCTCTATATATAAACCCGTTAAAATATATATTATTTTTTATAAAAAGAAAAATAAAATTAGAAGTAATCTCTTAACTTGAGATAATGTAGTCTAAAATCGAATTAGATTGACTGTCTGTACGAAACTCCATTTTGTTGATGTAGTTTTTTTTTTTAATTAACATCGGTGATATGGGTCGAAATTAGGGGTTTACCATTCAAACTCTTTTGGAAGGACCGATGAACCATCTATACCACAAACGACATCGACTAGTTCGATGGGTGTTTGGATAATTTTTGAAATTGAAATTATCTTATAATGTTATTTTGACACATTTTACTTAGATTAAAAAATTCTTAAAACATACAAATATATCATTATTTAATATATAAATAATGTAAATTTAAATGTTATTATTTTTGACTAAGGAATACGATGAACTGAGTGTGACAAGTCATATTAAAATATTAAAACGAAATTTTTTAAAAATAAACAAAAGTTTTAATAACGATACTAAATGGATAGAGTAAACTTTTGGACAAAAAGTTAAATAGTTTTCTTGAATCAAAGTTGGTTGGTAATAGATAAAAACAAAATATATATATATAGCTCCCTGAAATAAACGAATCAAAATTGGTCAATTTTACAGTCAAGTCGTTCACACAAGGAATCTATTAAAGAGTAATGACACGTCAATAGAAAAACTCAAAGACTTATCTTACAATAATAGAGGAAGAATAAATAATACATCAACTGATGCCACATAAAAGAAAATCTAGTGGTGATTAAAAAATTAACTAAAGCAACGAACACTGCCAAAAAACGATATTTAAAAAAAATTGAATAACCTTTAACAAAGAAAACGTTATTTTTTGTAAACTTCAATCAATCTTCATTTTATGAACTAATTAAACGAGAAAAAATATATTTTAATATAATAATATATTTTCTATATTCTAACTAAGTAATTATATTTTCTTTGTTTCCACGGTCTTGTGTTTTTCAACTTGTAAAAAGGAAAATAAATGTCTTGAAAAAATGGAGAAATAATGGTTAAACATAATTTTTATTTTTTTGTTGCCAATATATACGTCACTTGACTTTCTCTAGCTCCTACGTCAGCTGAGACTTTGTCTAGAATTCTCCTACATACGTCACTAATATTGACAAGAAAGTGAGAAACTATTCATTGACCACGTGTGCTTGATATCGTTCACGTGTGTTAAATCAACAATACCCCACGTGTTTAAATCATAAGATATATATATATACACACACGATAACACACAAACATCAAAATCACAACTCAACATTCTAAAAAAGTGAGAGAGAGAGAGAGATGGATTATTTATTTCTAGATTCCGTTTGCCAAGAAGAAGAAGAAGAAGACAGGAACTGGGATCTGATCGCCGGTGACGTCTCCGACAACGGTGACGTCTCCGACAACGGTGACGGTGAAAAAACCGTAAACAGAAGTGCCTTTAGGTCATACGTGAAGGATACGGAACAGAGGATGATGTCATCTTCATCGACGGTGAATAACGTGAAGAGGAGAATGGTGAATCTTTTGAGAAAGAATTGGGAGGTGAAGAAAAATGCGGTGGCGCCGGAGAAAGAGAGATGCCGGCGACATATGATGAAAGAGAGAACGAGAAGAGAGAAACAAAAACAGAGTTACTTGGCTCTCCATTCTCTTCTACCATTTGCAACCAAGGTAGATTACTTAATTGTATTTATTAAATTTAAATCAAACAGAAAACAAAAATTTAAATAAAAGGCAATTCTTTAGATTAAAAATATCACATTTTTAAGTTTTTTTCCCTAACATGCTAACACCAGTTTATTTTTCCAATAATACCACAAATTTTAATATGGAAATGACTCAAAATCTCTCTCTAATAAGAGAAATTTTAACCCTAAATTGGAAAATAGGAATCCAAACATAATGTTTTAATTTTGTTTGTAATTTATTTAAGGTAAATAAGTGTTTTTACACAATAACTTGTGGTTTCATTAGAAAGATAAACTAGTGATGGTACTTTTGGAACAAAAATTTAAAATATGGTATTTTAATGTATTTTTTTTTAATAAATGTGTTGGATTATTGATTATATGTTAATTGTAAAAAATTTGATTTGGGACTAATGTGGAAACAATTTTAAACAACATCATTTATCCTAATAATGAGCATTAATATTTTTGCTTGTATGTTTTAGAATGACAAAAATTCGATTGTTGAAAAAGCCGTGGATCAGATTGGGAAATTAGAGAGATTAAAAGAAGAACTAGAGAGAAGAATGAATGTGTTGGAGACAAAATCAGCAAAGGGTGATGATGAAATGAGTGGAACAAAGGTTAAGTTTAATCTACAAGAACCTTTGTCTGGGATCGATTCAATGGTAGAAGTTCTTAAATGTCTTAAATCAATGGGGACAAAACTCAAAACGGTCCAAGCCAGTTTTTCTCCTCACGAATTCTCCGCGACCATGAACATCGAGACTGATCAGGTACATATTCAATTCGATCTTTCGTTCGTTTTTGTTCAAGTTGTTTGATTTTTTTTTTTTTTTTTGGTTCATAGAACGCTAGATTAGGATCCGCATATCAAATTAGTAGCTCGTATAATTATTTTAACAAAAAATAATAATTCACATATCCATGTAATTAGACTTTAGATTAAGATCCTCATTTATTTATGTTATGAAACTGAATTATCAGACATGCAGAGAAAAATCGTAAACAATACCAAGATATCAAACATGTAAATTCAGAGGTGTAAACCAGAAAACCCAGCTTTACATGAAAACATAAATTTTTGTGCACACAATAACAAACTATTATAGCCCACATGAGCGTGGTCGAGTGGTAGTGCGGAGGTGGGATTGTTCCACCAATGGAGAATCCGGGTTCGATTCTCCTTCTGCGTTGGTGCTCGAAACATTAATCACGACCATGTGTGAAAGCTGGCACTGGACTTCGGCCCACTTGAAAACCCGTGAAGAGGCTTTGTCAGTTGGGCCAACTCACTCTAGGCAATAGTCGGAAGGCGCGAAGTCTTATTGGTTTGGCATATGGTAACCAGTCCCCATCTCTCCGGTAGGATGTCGACCGGACAGTCTAAGTTATCAAAAAAAAAAAAATAAATAACAAACTATTATGAAAATAGCTTTCATTAACAAAATAGAACACATACACATATTATTATATGAACTACATATTTGTTTTGCTAAAGTATTACATAAACTACATAAAAAATAATATTGTCATATCATGTTGTTGCATAGTCACAAAGAAAAAAAACGTGTGTATAGATATTATCATTCTTCTAAATTTTTACATTATAAATTTATATAAGTTTTATAGTTTACATTTTTCGATTTTATAGTTTTCAATTTTTTTTCTTTTACTTTATTTCTTGTTTTAGAATATTTTTAAACGAAAACTCCATGCTTTACTTATATTTATGATTTAAATACTTAGAAAATGAAAATAAAATTAAACTATTCTAAAACATGGAAGAAGAAAATTTTTTTTTTGTAAACCAATATTTTTTGTTCTTTTCAATATTTTGTCATATTTATGATCTAAATAAATTAACAAATAAAACATTATATTATTATATCAACATATAACATATATCAACATCTCGTTAGGTATAATTATATTACTTGTCACGTTCACGTTTAACATGTTTAAATTTTATATATCATTCGATTTGGTTTAATCCGATTTTAATTTATATTATTATGATATATATATATATATATAACCAAAACCAGCTTTCTCCATCTAAAGTGCCATTTTATCGTCAAATTGTTTTTATAACTATTTTAGAATTTATATTAGATTTATTACATATGTGGTTCGAATATGGTCTTATAAATCATTCTTTAAAACTTGGATTATAGTTAAAAACATATTTTTTGTATTTTTGTTAACAGTAATTGGGATTGTAGTTAAAATTAGATTTGTGCGATGATATTAGTTAGAGATTAAAATTAAAGCCCTTTAATTTTTGGCAGATAAGAGGAGAAGAGGTGGAAAAGAGAGTGGAGAGAAGACTCCAGGAAACTGAATGGAAACTACTTTTTCTCCCAGAAGCTTCGTTTCTCAAAGACTAATGAGTTCCTTTAAATTGACTTTAATTTGTTTTATTCATTTTTCTTCTTCTTCTTCTTTATTTATAGATCTTTAAATTAATTGGGCACTGCTTTATTGACAAAAAACGTAAATATATCGGGCACTACTTTTGAGCTTTGTATGATTCAGTCTGAATCAGTGGGCCATTTATTATCTAATTAAAATGTTAAAACAAGTAGTAATATTTATAAAATATAGGTAACACTACAAATACCATTTTTAACTAGTATTATTTTTTTCTCCAACTTAATAATATATTACTTCCTCCGTTCCACTAATATGTATGTTTTACCATTTTTACACAATTTAAAAAATAATTAACAATACCAGTTTTAACCTCACAATAATATTATTATATGTTACAGTCAGTAATCCTTGTGTTACAATCTTAAATAATCTAATCGTGAACTATTTTATTCGCAGTGAACAAAAATGTCAACTTATTGTTGACAAAAAAGAAGAAGTTACAACTTATTCAACTATTCATCGTATAAATGTCTCATCAAAGTTTCGGAGGAGCCAAAAATAAAATTTTTAATTTTGTCTCAGATAAACAACATAACCGAATTAATGGATGGACATCAAAGTTTTTATCGAAAAGGGAAAAATAGGTTTTAATTAAATCAAAGGTATCAGCAACGCTAACATTCATTACCCAAATCTATAACTGCAAAACTATCTAGTACGGCAGCACAGTTCTGGTGAAGTTCAAATAGAGAACAAAAAGGAATGCACTGGTTAGCGTGGAAGAAATTATGTCGAAGCAAATCGGATGGGGCATTGGTTTTCGGGCAATAGAGGATTTTAACACTGCGCTCTTGGCTAAAATATTATGGAGATTAATTGATAAACCATATTCTTTGTTTGCGCGAGTTTTTAAGGATCAATATTTTCGAAGCTCAGGCCCTTTAGACCCAATACGATCGTACTCTCCGTCGTACGCATGGAGGAGCATTATATCAACTAGACCTCTGGTTAAAAAAGGCTAATTAAAAGAGTTGGATCAGGTTGTTCAATTTCAGTATGGAACGACCCTTGGATACCATCCTCTAAGCCGAGGCCCGCAACATGTAAGGGGCACAATTATTACATGAATCTCATGGTCAATCACCTGATTGACACATATGTGGAATATGGGATTGATGAACGCAATTATTGATTCGGCGGATGTGACAATTATTCGAAGTCTGCCTATAAGCAGTACTTATAGACCATATACTCTTGGATGACACTTCACAAAATCGGGAAGATATACAGTTAAATCGGGATATCAAATTGAACAAGCAACCTCAAATAGCGATTATGTTCTATGGTTCGGATGTGAAGAAATTACATGCACATACATGGAAGCTGAATTGTCCTCCAAAATTACGACATTTTATTTGGCAAGCCATATCGGGATGTCTCGCGGTTTTAGCAAATTTGCGAGTTAGAGGAATTGTTTGCGATACACAATATGCACGGTGTGGATCGGAAGAATAAACTATCAATCATGTTCTTTTTGAATGTCCTCCGGATTTACAAACATGGGCACTTTCTAAGATTCCAACGCCCACATGTGTTTTTCCAACGTCATCGGTTTTTTCGAATTTTGATCATCTGTTTTGGAGGCTTCCAACAGATAATCATGATACAAGTTTTCCTTGAATTATTTGGTATATATGGAAAGCGAGAAATAATAAGATTTTCTCAAATGTGGACAGAGATCCACAAGAAGTACTGAAACTTGCGGAAACTGAGGCAATAACCTGGGAATCGGCACAAAGTAGTGATCCAGACGTACGTGGTAATCCAAAACATTGTCCCTTCTATAGCAACTTCGGATCATGAAGGTTGGTGGTGTTACATTGATGGATCTTGGAAGGAGACGGATAATTTCTCCAGATTAGGATGACACTGCTTTCAGGAGGGCGTCGACAGAACTATAATGGGATCAAGAAATATACGAAGAAGTCTCTCCCCTTACATGCAGAATTGGAAGCACTCACCTGGGCCATGCATTGCTTGATTGCAAACCAGAAGACGGCAATAGCTATTGCAACAGATTGCTCCGAGTTGGTGAAGATGGTGTCTACACCCGAAGAATGGCCGGCTTTTGCATTACACTTGGAGGAATTCGTGAAGAGTAAAGAAAAATTTTCTTTCTTCTCCATCTCATTCATTCAACGCGCAAACAACACAAAGGCATAATAGTTAGTAAGGAGTGCTCGCGTCTTTCCAGTGGATATTACTTATGTAAATTTGATACCCTGTTTTGGATCTCCAAACCGTTTTAGGTATTTATAAAAAAATGTCTCATCAAAGTATGATGCGAATTATTTTTAGAACCGTCACACTAATTTCTTTGTGTAGATTGATTTCATTTTTTAAAAAATTCCATCAACGATCTACATACTAAAATATAGGAAATTAAAGAGAAATTTGAACCGGATATAAGTTAGGGATTTTCTTTGCTTGATTTATCAAATTTTTTTTCGACGATGAATTATAAGTTATAACGGATTTTTAGAAATAATTTCATAAAATTTAACTGTATATCACACTTAAAATCCCATTATACTTTTCAATTAGCACATATTGCCTAATTGCATTGTATATATATGGGGACACAAATATATATTCATTTGATAGAAATATGTGTTTTTAATTGAGAAATAATATATTAAAAAGTATTCAAACTATATTATACACATCTACTTTTAAAATCGTCAAAGAGGACCATAGATTTGTCACAGAAAAACAAATAATTAATAAAATAAACCTCACCAACCTAGTCAACACGAGAAAGAAAAAGAAAAAATGCAGCTCCTTCCTCCTTGAATCAAAATTTAACGAATCCGAAAAGTTAAAAGAGATTGAAGTCATCTGAAGAAGATAAGATTTAAAGATAAGTAGCAAAACAAAAGAAATGCTACAAAACAACATTGAGTCTTGTAATGACTTCATTTGAGAGGGATAAATCTAGAGGAGTGTGTGGCACCATGACCGGGCTTAACCGGTTTGTAAGAAATTGAGAATTCCGCAAGGTAATGTCCAATCATCTCCGGTTTGATCTCGATTTGGTTAAAAGTCTTACCGTTGTAAACACCAATGATGCTTCCAATCATTTCAGGCATAATCACCATGTTCCTTAGATGTGTTCTCACTACTTCTGACTTCTCACCGGCGGGTTTAAGTTTTTGTTTAAAAAATTGATTAAAGAAAAATACCTTAAAATACCATATTTTTAAGTTTTTGTTCCAAAAGTACTATTACTAGTTTATCTTTCTAATAATTAAAGCCACAAGTTATTGTGTAAAAACAGTTTACCCTAAATAAATTACAAACAAAATTAAAACATTATGTTTGGATTCCTATTTTCCAATATAGGGTTTAAATTTCTCTTATTAGAAAGAGATTTTGATATTGAAATTTATGGTATTATTGGAAAAATAAACTAGTGTTAGTATGTTAGAAAAAACCTACAAATGTGATATTTTTAATCTAAAGAATTGCCTTTTCTTTTATGTTTGATTTAAATTTAATAAACACAATTAAGTAATCTACCCTGGTTGCAAATGGTAGAAGAGAATGGAGGGCTAAGTAACTCTGTTTTTGTTTCTCTCTTCTCGTTCTCTCTTTCATCATATGTCGCCGGCATCTCTCTTTCTTCGGCGCCACCACATTTTTCTTCACCTCCCAATTCTTTTTCAAAAGATTCACCATTCTCCTCTTCACGTTATTCACCGTCGATGAAAATGACATCATCCTTTGTTCCGTATCCTTCACGTATGACCTAAAGGCACTTCTCTTTACGGTTTTTTCACCGTCACCGTTGCCGGAGACGCCACTGGTGATCAGATCCCATTACTTGTCTTCTTTTTCTTGGCAAACGGAATCTAGAAAGAAATAAGAGTTTTCTGCAAATAAACTCCAAGTGGTTTTTTTGTTGCAATTTTACTCTCAACTTGCAGAAAATGCAAGTCAAACCAATGAAATCTGAGTCAACCTGCAATATAGCCCTTGATCGTGTATAGATTTTGTAACCCGTATAAGATCGTATATAAATTACCAAAACTACGTCGTTTTGAACAATTTTTTTAAACAACATAATGTAAAATGGTGACTTAAACTCTTGACCTCGGAAAAAACCCATATATATATATAACACGACCAACTGTGCTAACACAATTTTTGATAAAAAAACCACTTAGAGAGGTACATGAAACGTATGAGCTAAAGTTTCTCATAGTAAGAAATTATTGCAAAAAACCACTCATTGTTGAAGATGATGAAGATTTTTTTTTGTAAGGTATACGCTATGGGAAATTGTAGAAGTCGCATTTGAACAAGAAAGTGTAAGAGAACCTATAGAGATTTCGCCAAGAGAGAAGAGATTGAAGATCTTGGAAAATTTATGAAACATTTTGGGTCGGCGGCAACCCTAGATGAAAGTCGATGGGTGCCTGGTTTTTTTTGCAAATGTAAAGTTTTTTTGTGGGCAAAATTGTCATTTGATAATCTCCAATTTTAATAAGTCTACCGTCAATAGCAACGATCAATGTCAGATAAATCAACCAAATTCATATATATCTACCAACTTAAGATAAATCTACAAATTTTGTGTATCCCAAAATTTTATATAAACCTACCGCCATTATCGGTAAATCTACCGTTTTATAAATAAATCTACCGACCTTTAATAAATATGTTGTGACGTCGTAACATAAATCTACTACCATTACAAATATAAGAACCAGAGTTTTTACCTATATTAAATCTACCGTCATTAATAATAAATCTACCATGTTAAGAATAAGTCTACCACAACAATATTAATCTACTGTCATTACAATAAATCTACAGTCACCAAAAAAACGAACCATCCAATGATAAATATGCCGCCATTACAAAGAATTCTACCGCAGAAAAGATTAATCTACCATTAAAGAAAATAAATCTACCAATTTGATCAAATACCTACCAAAAAGTCAACTGATCGCTCGTTACATCTACCAACCCTTAACAAATCACTACAAGAAAACATGCAATTTGCAACGATTTTTTGCGACGATTTTATTTCGTTGCAAATTGCAATCGTTTTTGCGACGACTTTACGACGATTCTTAAAGACGTCATAAAATCGTCGCAAAATTGGGACGAAAATTTTCGTTGTAAAATCGTCGCAAATTAGCGACGATTATACAACGATTACCGACGACATTACGACGATTATCAAAATCGTCGTAAAATTGTTGTAACTTAGCGACGATTTACCGAGGTTTATATAAAATGTTGTAATATCATCGTAAAATTACCCACGAATTAGCAATGATTATTATAAGTTGAACTTTACATCGATTTCCCAACGATTAATCAGTTAGGTGAGCACGTTTTAAGTTCACGGTGTTCGGTTAGGTAAACATGTTTAATGTCGTTGTAAAGTCGATGTAAACATTTTTAGATTCGTTGTAAAATCGATGTGAAATCGATGTAAAATCGTAGGTAATTCGATGGTAATGAAAATAAAAATCTATATATAGTGGCCAACTTCATAATAAAAATTTCATATTCAAAAACATTTACTTCTTTCTGACTAACAAAAAATGTCAATATACGAAATTAGAAGATGGATGTATAATCGTCTTGATTCAGAGGGATCGCTAACAAAGGAGTTCAGTGATGGGGTGGAGGGATTCATGCATCAGGCAGGAAGTATACATAATACGATTATCAGTGGTAAGATGTACTGTCCTTGTGCCAGATGCTTGAATATGAAATTTATCATTATCTCGAAGGTGTGGTCGCATATATTAAATAGAGGGTTTATGCCGCATTACTATATATGGTATTATCATGGAGAGGGTCATGGGGGAAATGCAGCTAGTAGTAGTAGCAATTATCAAGCATCGAATTTTGATGAGTCAAATAATTTTAATCAATTTGATGATCATGCGGAGCAGCATGGTGAAGATAATGATAGGATTCATGACATGGTTACGAATGCATTTCATGAAACCGTAAGTACATTTGCACATGATCATCATGATGAGGAACCCAATCTAGATGCAAATTTTTTTTATGATATGCTAGATGCTGCAAATCAGCCAATCTACGATGGATGTAGAGAAGGACATTCTAAATTGTCGTTGGCGGCTAGGATGATGACTATTAAAACTGATCATAACTTAGCTGAGGTTTGCATGGATGATTGGGCTGATTTGATTAAAGAGTATTTGCCAGATGACAATTTAGCTGCTGAAACTTACTATGAGATACATAAGCTGGTTTATAGTCTTGGGTTGTTTTCTGAGATGATAGATGTCTGTGTTGACAATTGCATGCTTTTTTGGAAAGATCATGATAAGTTGCTGGAATGTCGATTTTGCCATAAGCCAAGATATAAGCCGCAAGGTACTGGTCGGAGTAAGGTACCGTTCCAGCGGATGTGGTACCTTCCTATAAATGATAGATTAAAAAGAATGTATCAGTCTGAGAGGACAGCTGCATCGATGAGATGGCATGCAGATCATTTGCAAACATATGAGGAGGTTATTCATCCTTCAGATGCAAAAGCGTGGAAACACTTTAAGACGGTACATCCAGACTTTGCTAGAGAGAAACGTAATGTGTATTTTGGTCTTTGCACATATGGATTTAGTCCATTTGGTATGTCTGGTAGGCAATATTCTTTATGGCCAATAATCCTAACGCCTTACAACCTACCCCCAGATATGTGCATGCAAAGGGAATTTTTATTCATGAGTATTTTAATACCAGGTCCGAAGCATACGAAGCGTTCCCTTGATGTGTTTTTGCAGCCTCTGATACAGGAATTGGAGCAGTTGTGGTATACCGGGGTTCGGACATATGATTTTGCAAGGAAAATTTTTTTTACAATGCGTGCGGTGCTTATGTGGACAATAAGCGACTTCCCTGCGTACGGGATGTTATCAGGTTGGACTACGCATGGGCGATTATCTTGTCCATATTGTCTCAATCGGACAGATGCGTTTCAATTGAAACATGGTCGGAAAACAAGTTGGTTTGATTGTCACCGCCGATTTCTACCGATTCATCATGCATATCGAAGAAATAAGCGATTGTTTAGAAAGAACAAAACTGTTCGTGTTCCTCCTCCTGTTTATATTTCCGGGGAAGATCTAGAAGCAGAAATTGATCATTATGGTGCATTGGAAACAGTCAATCGTGGTGGAAATTGGCACACTCCAGCTAATATGCCGGATGGATATGGGGAGCATCACAATTGGCATAAGAAAAACATATTCTGGAAGCTTCCGTATTGGAAGGATCATTTGCTTAGACACAATTTGGATGTCATGCACATTGAGAAAAACGTTTTTGATAACATCATGCATACATTGTTAAACGTGCGTGGAAGGACTAAAGACAGCGGTAAGTCAAGGTTAGACTTGCCTGATCTTTGTTGTCGGAATGAGTTACATATTACAAGCAATGGGAAAGCACCTGTCCCCATATTTCGAGTGGGTGCGGAAGAAAAGTCAGCTTTGTTCAAATGGGCGACATCTGATGTGAAGTTCCCGGACGGGTACGTATCTAATTTAGCTAAATGTGTTGAGAATGGCCAAAAGTTTTCCGGGATGAAGAGTCATGACTGTCACGTCTTTATGCAACGACTACTTCCTTTTGCATTTGCTGAACTTCTACCAGGAAATGTACACGAAGCAATTGAAGGCATTGGAGGGTTTTTTCGGGATCTTTGTACCCGTACTTTGTCAGAAGATGTTATTGCACAACTTGATGCTAGTATTCCTATTTTGTTGTGCAACATGGAGAAAATATTTCCCCCAGCCTTTTTTGATGTTATGGAACATCTACCTATTCATCTACCTCACGAAGCAGAACTTGGGAGACCTGTGCAGTATCGATGGATGTACCCATTCGAGCGATTCATGGGACATTTGAAGCGGAAGGCTAAAAATCTAGCCAAAGTTGAAAGCTCAATAGTAACAGGAAGTTTAACAGAAGAAACTTCTCACTTCACGGGGTACTATTTTGGCTCGAAGGTTCGCACACGGAAAAGGGCAGCACGGCGATATGATGATGGAGGTGTAGGCCGAACATATGCTAATGAAGGTGTCCCAGATATATTTTCTTCAATCGGTCGATTATGTGGAAGAGTGAAGTCAGTTTGGTTTGCCAATGAAAAAGACCATCATAGTGCACAAACGTATATCCTCTTAAATTGCGAAGGAGTTAGTCAATTTGAGACGTAAGTGTATAAACATACGTCTTATATATATGGCTAAATTATATATATGATAGCTTTATACCAATTACAAATACTTTTGTATGCAGTGAATTTGTTAGACAAGTCCGAGAAGTCATTGAAGGAATCTCAGACGATGAAATAAACAAGCGTAAAGATCAACATTTTGTCCCGTGGTTGAAGACGCAAGTACGTAAAAATTTAAGTGATCTGATTAATTACTAACTTGGACAATTAACCTAATACATATTTTGATTACTTTTTTAATTAAATTAATTAATGATATAGGTCGAGTATGGGGATACCGCATATCCACTCTGGTTCCATGAGTTAATAAAAGGCCCCATATCGAAGATAACGAGTGCACCCATGTATTGCACACGCGGATATATATTTCATACATTCAGATACGGAAATCAAAGAGCTACTGCCACCTACGGGGTATGTGTGCGGGGCGAAATAGATTTTTATGGAGTGTTGCAAGACATAATTGAAGTTGAGTACCCTGGTTGCTTAGGTTTGAAATGCGTTCTGTTCAAATGCGACTGGTTCGATCCAACAGTTGATCGAGGCGTCCGTAAAAACAAATTTGGGGCAGTAGATGTCAACCAATCACGACGTTACAATAAGTATGAGCCATTTATCCTAGCATCACAAGCAGAACAAGTCAGCTTTGTTCCATATCCGCGAGTTCGCACCACCCGTATCTCATGGTTATCTGTTATAAAAGTTTCTCCGAGGGGTCGAATTGTGGGGGTTGATGAGGAACTACCAATGCAGCAAGATCATTGCTCTGATATGCCAGAATTAAATGAGAGCAATGAAGACATCCTTTTGATAGATCCTCAAAACAGGCAAGTTTAATATCTCCCAGACGATACAGAGGAAGAAGATGAGGAAGATGAGTTCGAAGAAAGTGATGAACCAGATGATCAAGAAACGGATGTGTACTACTCTTCGTCCGAAAATGAATCAGAGTGACCGCGCTAGCTAATAATTATTGTGAATTTAATATATTAATATAATATTGTGATCGAGTAATTATTGTAAAATTTAAGTGATATGATTTCTATGAAATCCCCTAAACCCCAAACTAAATTCCATCTCCGATCTCCATTCATTTTCCGCCGTAGGTGCGGCAATTAATAAATTACGAGACATATGTGTCTATGTGTCATGTAATTTATTAATTGCCTCAACAACGGCGGGAAATGAGTGGTGATCGGAAATGGGATTTATTTTGGGGTTTAGGGGATTTCAAAGAAATTGTCGCTAAATCGTCGCTAATTATGAATGTGGCTAAATCGTCGCAAACTATGAATGTCGCAAAATCGATGCAGAGTTGCGACGATTTAGCAACGATTTGTCATAAACCCTAAACCCTAAACCCTTTGCCTTAAACCCTAAACCCTAACATATTAAGCAAACTATAAATGAGTGGTGATCGGAAATGGGATTTAGTTTGGGGTTTAGGGTATTTCAAAGAAATCGTCGCTAAATCGTCGCTAATTATGAATGTGGCTAAATCGTCGCAAACTATGAATGTCGCAAAATCGATGCAGAGTTGCGACGATTTAGCAACGATTTGTCATAAACCCTAAACCCTAAACCCTTTGCCCTAAACCCTAAACCCTAACATATTACCATCTCATTGTATTATGCGTCTTTCAATGAAATTGATCGTGACTTTAGAGAATTGTCCGAAAATGAAAACTCGGTCAATCACAGCAATATCCACAAACTGAATCATTGTATTAATAATCTAACATAAACGCAAACTATATGTTTTACTTATTTTTCAGTATCGATGAACTTATTGATAATTTCATGAATTTGGATTTACGGTAAACATGTAAAGTTGTTTCTGAAATGTTGCAATCGACGTTACAGTTTTGTACATATACCCTAAACCCTAAAACAGATTTTACAAATTTCCTCACTAATTCGTTGCAACATTAGCGACGATTTGGCAACGAATTAAGATTAATCGTGGCTAAATCGTCGCAAACTATAAATGTCACAAAATCGATGCAGAGTTGCGACGATTTAGCAACGATTTGTCATAAACCCTAAACCCTTTGCCCTAAACCCTAAACCCTAACATATTACCATCTCATTGTATTATGCGTCTTTCAATGAAATTGATCGTGACTTTAGAGAATTGTCCGAAAATGAAAACTCGGTCAATCACAGCAATATCCACAAACTGAATCATTGTATTAATAATCTAACATAAACACAAACTATATGTTTTACTTATTTTTCAATATCGTTGAACTTATTGATAATTTCATGAATTTGGATTTACGGTAAACATGTAAAGTTGTTTCTGGAATGTTGCAATCGACGTTACAGTTTTGTACCTATACCCTAAACCCTAAAACATATTTTACAAATTTCCTCACTAATTCGTTGCAACATTAGCGACGATTTGGCAACGAATTAAGACTACTCGTGGGTAAATCGTCGCAAACTATAAATGTCACAAAATCGATGCAGAGTTGCGACGATTTAGCAACGATTTGTCATAAACCCTAAACCCTAAACCCTTTGCCCTAAACCCTAAACTCTAACATATTACCATCTCATTGTATTATGCGTCTTTCAATGAAATTGATCGTGACTTTAGAGAATTGTCCGAAAATGAAAACTCGGTCAATCACAGCAATATCCACAAACTGAATCATTGTATTAATAATCTAACATATACGCAAACTATATGTTTTACTTATTTTTTAATATCGATGAACTTATTGATAATTTCATGAATTTGGATTTACGGTAAACATGTAAAGTTGTTTCTGGAATGTTGCAATCGACGTTACAGTTTTGTACCTATACCCTAAACCCTAAAACAGATTTTACAAATTTCCTCACTAATTCGTTGCAACATTAGCGACGATTTGGCAACGAATTAAGACTAATCGTGGCTAAATCGTCGCAAACTATAAATGTCACAAAATCGATGCAGAGTTGCGACGATTTAGCAACGATTTGTTATAAACCCTAAACCCTAAACCCTAAACCCTTTGCCCTAAACCCTAAACCATAACAATTTACCATCTCATTGTATTATGCGTCTTTCAATTAAATTGATCGTGACTTTAGAGAATTGTCCGAAAATGAAAACTCGGTCAATCACAGCAATATCCACAAACTGAATCATTGTATTTATAATATAACATATACGCAAACTATATGTTTTACTTATTTTTCACTATCGATGAACTTATTGATAATTTCATGAATTTGGATTTACGGTAAACATGTAAAGTTGTTTCTGGAATGTTGCAATCGACGTTACAGTTTTGTACCTATACCCTAAACCCTAAAACAGATTTTACAAATTTCCTCACTAATTCGTTGCAACATTAGCGACGATTTGGCAACGAATTAAGACTAATCGTGGCTAAATCGTCGCAAACTATAAATGTCACAAAATCGATGCAAAGTTGCGACGATTTAGCAACGAATTGTCATAAACCCTAAACCCTTTGCCCTAAACCCTAAACCCTAACATATTACCATCTCATTGTATTATGCGTCTTTCAATGAAATTGATCGTGACTTTAGAGAATTGTCCGAAAATGAAAACTCGGTCAATAACACAGTAATATCCACAAACTGAATCATTGTATTAATAATCTAACATATACGCAAACTATATGTTTTACTTATTTTTCAATATCGATGAACTTATTGATAATTTCATGATTTTGGATTTACGGTAAACATGCCAAGTTGTTTATGGAATGTTGCAATCGACGTTACAGTTTTGTACCTAAACCCTAAACCCTAAAACAGATTTTAAAAATTTCTTCACTAATTCGATGCAAATTGGCGACGATTTAGCAACGAATTGATACGAATCGTGGCTAAATCGTCGCAAACTATGATTGTCACTAATTCGTTGCAACATTAGGAGCGATTTAGCAACGAATTGAGACTAATCGTGGCTAAATCGTCGCAAACTATGAATGTCGCAAAATCGATGCAAATTTGCGACGATTTAGCCACAAATTGTCATAAAATATACTGCGTGTCGGTCAATTAAACTCCCGCGTGTATGAATGTCACAAAATCGTTGCAAAGTTAGCGACGAATTAGCTACGGTTTGATTGCCTCGATATAGCGACGATATAGCGACGACAAGTAATCTTATATATACACGCGAGTTCCTTGCGAATTCATTTACAAACAAAAAAAAAAAATAATGATCATAACTTTCTATCGAATTCCTTGCGAAAAAAGGTAATTTTTTAAAAATGTTTTTAATTAATTAGTATAGATAAATTTTTTTAGATAGTAATTTTTTGCGAAAAAATTAGCAGACTGCCCGGATGTTTATAGATAGTAATTGTTTTTCATTATTATGCAGATGGGCCAGCGTCGTGCACATTACGCTCAGTTTTTTAGAGAGATTGGTGATGCTTCGGGTACTGGGGTGCCCGTGTCTTCTGAGGCTACAGAGACGGATTTCGTCCCGGTGACGCAACCACAGAGTGCTCCGCCGCCTCCACAACTACCTCAGATTCCGCAACCTGGAGGCCATGCCCCGGCCCCATATGCACACATGACGGTTCTTGATTTGCTTGCGCAGCCGGGCCGTCATAGGCTTAAAAGATTAGATCCGGATCATACTGACGGGTCGGAATGGTAATATATATAAATATATATTTTTTACATTTATTATTACATATTTATATTTATTTCTAACAATTCAAAATTTTACAATTTTTTGTTTCAGGTTTGGAGTTGAATCCAAAGTTGGACGCACCGTTTCCGACATCATTAAGTCTTATTTTATCGAGCCTCATACAAATTTTACCCAGTTTCCTTCACACGTCAAGGAGACATGGTTCAAGATGTTTGCGGTACGTATGGAAAAAATATTTTTTTCTCCCATAACTATTTTAATTATATTTAAATATATATTTAATTTAATTTTATAAAATATGTAATTATTTTTGTTTCTCATGCAGCAAAAATATCACTGGGCTCTTTCGATTCATGGCGAGGTTGAAACTTTATTTCTCGAGAGGGTGAAGTTTCGTATCCAAGGCGTGGTTGGTGAGTGGAAGAAAGCATGGAAGATTTCTGGGGATTTAGCAAAGCCCCTGCACATGGATAACGCCGTTTGGGACGGCTTGGTGCGGTATTGGATGGATCCGAAATCCATCATAACTGCTGAGAAGTGTTCGGCTTCCCGCAACACCGTTGATTCGGACGGGAAACTCAAAACTCTGCCTCATACAGCTGGGCAAACACCTTTTGCGGGTGTTCGTCTACAGATGGTAATTAAATTTATTTAATTTAATTAATTTATTTAATTTACTTCGTCAATAACATAGTTTTTTTCTTTAGGCCGCCGAAGACGGAGGTGTACTCCCTCCGATGACCAAGGTTTTTGAGCGGACGCACCGGAAGAAGGATGGTTCCTTTTTTTCCGAGACTGCCGAGCACATCTTCAATGAGGTGACTTCCAAAGTCACCGAACGAGAGACACAGCTCTCTCAACAGCTATCTCCAGGTGGTTCGTCGGTCATGTTTGGAGGGTTGACCACACCCGATATTGACAGGATCTTCGAGCAGGTATATAGAATAGTTAATACTTATTAATTTTTAGTTTTGGATTTTTTAAAAATTTCTAATTGTAAATTTAAATATAGGTTGCCCCTAAGCGAAAGGGGAAGGTTGTCGGGATGGGATCTATTCGAGATGTCTCGGCTGCTTCTTCATATGCTCCGCGACGACGATCGCCAGAAGATGATCCAGTCGTGTTACGTGCCACGATTACGAGTCTTCAGGAGCGGGTTGAGACCGAGTCTCAGGCATATCAGGCGAAGATTGCGAGTCTTCAGCAGCGGGTTGAACTGGATGCTACGCAGAATGACGAACTCTTCGACATCTTGGCAACAGGGAACCCGACAATTGATACAGGATATTTTTCGTGTCAATTATCCCAAGTGTACTCATGTCATTGTAGTACTTGAGATGTCAATCCATAATGGGTTGGGATTAAAAACTAAGAATACATAAAACTTCTTAATCTAAGCGGTTCAAGAATTGGTTTTGTAGCAACCTAAAGGATTTTAAAAGCAAACTATTTCCAACTAAAGCAAAGATAGAAACTTAAACGAGAATGTAAATTATGGTTTAAAGAAAGTTCTAAAATAAAAACGAATCCAAGGGTGAAGTATACGATTGTTGGTAACTTTAGTGGTTCACAATGATGCCAATAAACTCAAGCAATGCTAATCCTTAGACTATGATCATTTAACAAGACTAATCCAATCCCTTGGAACTAGTCCCTTTGGAATTTACTAAATCAAGAACAAATTCCCATTTGTGATTCAATAACTTTCAAGCATTAGAAACAAGATCATTTAATCAATAAACACCTTAGACAACTATTTCCATAGGTTAAGAATGAAATATCCCTTGATTAGTTCATTGGGGAATTTCATCGAACACCTTCCGGGCGAGAAATTCCCTATGATCTAAATCAACTTGATCATGGATGATTTAGCATTAAACTCACTAAACAAGGAAGGATCATTAACAATCAAAGCCCTAACATCATTGATTCACTCTAAAATTACCTAAATCTACTTCACCCAAGAACCCTAGAAAACTACTCACAACACATGGTTTTCTCCACAAATCCCATAAAGGAAGTGTTGAGAATCATGAAAGATGATGGGAAAATAGATGGAAGAAATAATCCAATAAGAACTTGCAATAATCACTCAATAATCTCTTACAATCTCCTTCAAAGCTCTCAAAAGAAAAAAAAAAAACAATTCTTCTCCTAATTAGGTTTAATTTGCTTAAGTGAATACAGATCGGGTCGGGTCAACCCGGGACAAACCTGGTTTGACCCGACAATTTTTTGGTCCGAGAAGGTTCACAGCGGTCAGCTCATACCGCTGCATGACCGCTGTGAAATGCCTGCTTCTTGCTCCGGATGGATCCGCAGCGGTCTGCTCATACCGCTGTGCTCCGGCCGCTGCGAAACTTGAAAGTGCAGCGGTCTCCCTATACCGCTGCATGACCGCTGTGAAACGCCTGGTTTTTGCTCCGGATGGATCTGCAGCGGTCTGCTCATACCGCTGTACTCCGGCCGCTGCGAAACTTGAAAGTGCAGCGGTCTGGTTTGACCGCTGTGAGCTGACCGCTGCGCTTCCTGGTTTTCTCCTTCATCACTTGATCATCTCTGTTTGCTGCGGGTACGTTCCTCCTAGTCCATGATCTTCCCCAAGACTCCAATAAGCACCTGAAACACTCCAATTGTACCAAAACTCTCTAGGACCTATCTAAAATTCATTAACTCCTACTTAAGAATGCAAAACTATAGAAAAACTCTACGAAACTACACATTAATGTACAAAAACTAGATGAGATGCATGATAAAAAGAGTTAAAATATGCGAATATCAATTCCCCCGGACTTGCCTTTTGCTTGTCCTCAAGCAGACAAACATAAACAAGTTGGAGAAAATGATTGAAAGCGGGAGCTCAAATCAAAAGAAGCTAGCAAAGCATTCACCATGATGTCCTTAGGAAATGATAACATGTTGCAAGAACAAACTTCTTAATCCACTCTAACTTCTCTAGGCTTATCGCAACTCCAAATATTTTTCTCTACACTCAAAGTCAAGCATCCGACTACCGCCATACCGACCAACTCTCACATTCAATTAATCGTTTCAAGGTGCGGTCTCACAAATGGGCAAGTGATCTATAGACCAATCGGTTGAACAAGAGAAAGGTTTATCAATATAAACAAGAGATCAATTTAGTGGTTAACTCTATGAAAAACGGAGTACAAACACTTCGCAAAAGCAAGGAAGATCGGAACAATTTACGCATACAAAGTATTCACTTCCATTGTTCTACCCTTCCCTAAGCTTTGAGTATCCAATTCACTATTTCTACCCAAGTGTTTTCCTTTTTGCTCTTTGCCAAACTAAATCTCTACCCTTTTGATCATTTCTCTTTTCAAATCGTTCCTTGAAAATTTCCATTTGCTCTTTCGATTCCTTTTCTTATCTTCTCATCACTACTCCTTTCCCTTTCTTTTTCACTTATCTTTTCTTTTCTTTCATCTCTAGGGGGAGTTTCCCCTTTTTTTTTTTTTTTTTTTTTTTTTTTTATATCCCCAAACATTGACAACTCTTCACCATTCTCAATCTCCTTTCTAATCACCAGCCAATTTCCCAAGAACAACAAACCTAGCTAATGGAAGCTATCCTTTGTCGTCCTCGATACTTACAAGATTTTACAAGTGTAGTACTATCAAGAAAAGAGGCCTCACTCACAAAATCATCAAGGGTGGAAGGAAATGGTTGGGTTTAAAGGTGGGGAAACCATTTATAAATGGAAATGGCCACCCAAGTCAACAAGAGTGTTAAAAATTAATGCGAAGATGACTTGGATGTTTTTAGGTGACCATGGTTAAGCATACACAAGCCCATAAGTGAGAAAATTAAATTCAATTAAGTCCAATAGTTAAGGAGTTGGTTTCAATTCAAGCAAACATCAACAAGACGACAAGTTTCAAGTGGAGAGATCAAAGCACGAAGTTTGCGAGTTTTTTCAAGAGATGTTCAAGCAACATGGTATGATTAACAAGGGCATCACATTGAATGAAATGCTAAGCTTTAGTTACTATCATTGCTCCCTATGCATATGCAATGCATTCCTAAATGCTTCTAGACTCAATCCTAAAAAGAAAAGAATGCAATGCAAAACTATATGATCATTTTTTTTTTTTTTTTTTTTTTTTTTTTTTTTTTTTTTTTTTTTTTTTTTAGTGGATTTATCAATGCAATACATGAATGTATGAGACTCAAGGAAAATAAAACAAAACAAAACACGCTATTAGCAACGGGTACCTCCCCCCAACTTACTTAACACCGTCTCGGTGTATAAGAAAATTTGGAGAAAGTACCTAATTGAAGACTCGAAAAATATTTACAAAATTAGAGTGTTACCTTTAGAATTCGACGGATGATTTCGCAGCGGTCTCTGTTAACCGCTGCACCTGACCGCTGCGAATCCTGAGAGTGCAGCGGTCTGGTTTGACCGCTGCGAGACCGCTGCGGATGTCCTGGTTTTCGACGGATGATTTCGCAGCGGTCTCTGTTAACCGCTGCACCTGACCGCTGCGAATCCTGAGAGTGCAGCGGTCTGGTTTGACCGCTGCGAGACCGCTGCGGATGTCCTGGTTTTCGACGGATGATTTCGCAGCGGTCTCTGTTAACCGCTGCACCTGAGCGCTGCGAATCCTGAGAGTGCAGCGGTCTGGTTTGACCGCTGCAAGACCGCTGCGGATGTCCTGGTTTTCGACGGATGATTTCGCAGCGGTCTGGCTACACCGCTGCATGTTGACCGCTGCGGATCTTGAAAATTTCCAGATTTCCTTTTCGAAGTGCGTCTTCCCCTTTGTGCAGACCCGAGCAAATAAACCTGAAAATAAAAGACAAAACATAAAAAGGAACTAGAAAGATTGAAATATATACAAGGGTAGTCATGGGAATGCCTCCCAAGAGCGCTTGTTTAAAGTCACTAAGATTGACTTTGCAAACCCTTTTAGGCGGGAGACGGGTTCGAGAGCGGAACCGAGATCCCTTCCTCGATGAATGCTGATGCCGAGTACGGTTTGAGTCTGTGCCCGTTAACCGTAAATTCCCCACCACTGTTGTTCCACAGCGTCACCGCTCCATAAGGCTGTACTTCTTTGATCTTGAACGGTCCCGACCACCTCGATTTCAACTTTCCGGGAAACAGCTTCAACCGGGAATTGAAAAGCAGCACTTGGTCCCCAGCTTTGAAACCTTTCTTGACAATCTTCTTGTCATGGAACGCCTTAGTCCGTTCCTTGTAAATCCTTGAGCTGTCATAGGCATCGAGACGGATTTCATCTAGCTCATGTAATTGGATTAGACGTCTTTCCGAAGCTGTCTTAATGTCAAAGTTCAGCAACTTAACTGCCCACAATGCTTTGTACTCCAACTCAACGGGCAAATGGCATGACTTCCCATAAAGTAAGTTGAAAGGTGTAGTACCAATGGGAGTCTTGAACGCGGTTCGGTATGCCCACAAAGCATCGTCTAGCTTCTTGGCCCAATCTTTCCTCGAGTTACTCACCGTTTTTTCCAATATTGCCTTGATTTGGCGGTTAGAGACTTCCACTTGCCCGCTCGTTTGAGGGTGATAGGGTGTGGCAATCTTGTGTTTGACCCCATGCTTCTTGAGCAAGCCCTCAAACACCTTGTTAATGAAATGACTTCCACCATCACTAATCACCACTCTAGGGATTCCAAACCTCGGGAAAATGATCGTCTTGAAAAGCTTAATGACCACCTTGGCGTCATTAGTTGGACTTGCAACGGCTTCCACCCACTTAGAAACATAGTCCACCGCCACTAATATGTATTGGTTTCCATAAGATGAGGGAAATGGTCCCATGAAATCTATTCCCCACACATCAAACACCTCGACTTCCAAGATGGGATTTTGAGGCATCTCATCCCTTCTACTTATGTTGCCTTTTCTTTGGCAAGCATCACATGACGAAACGTAGGTGTGAGCGTCTTTGAACAAGCTTGGCCACCATAACCCGGAATTAAGCACTTTTGTTGCAGTTTTGAAGGATGCGAAATGCCCTCCATATACCGAACCATGACAATGATACAGCACTCCATTCACTTCTTCCTCCGGGATGCATCTCCGGTACAGACTATCCGAGCATCTCTTGTATAGATAAGGTTCGTCCCAATAGAAATGGTTTACATCTCTAAAGAACTTCTTCTTGTTGTAACTGTCCAAGTTTGGTGGTTCCTTCCCGCAAGCTAAATAGTTCACGAAATCAGCATACCACGGCAAACCGAGACCACTCAAACTCATGACCTCGTCTAGTCTCAACCCCGCATGATAACTTTCCTTCAACATCCCAACAATCATAAGATGTTCTTCGGGAAGAGAATCATCTATGGGAATTGTCTCTTCGACTCTTAATCTAGACAAGTGGTCCGCAACGCCGTTTTCAATGCCTTTCTTGTCTTTAATCTCCATATCGAACTCTTGGAGAAGAAGGATCCACCGTAGAAGCCTTGGTTTGGCATCTTTCTTTGCTATCAAGTGTCTCAAGGCGGCATGATCCGTGTATACCACGATCTTGGATCCCACCAAATAGGAGCGAAATTTTTCGAAAGCATAGACCACCGCTAAGAGCTCCTTTTCCGTGGTTGCATACCTCGTCTGAGCATCATCCAAGGTTCTACTAGCATAGTAGATGACATGAATCTTCTTGTCTTTCTTTTGACCCAAAACCGCGCCAACCGCAAAGTCACTAGCATCACACATGATTTCGAACGGAAGATCCCAATCCGGTGCTTGCACAATTGGAGCACTCACAAGAGCTTTCTTGATTTCCAAAAACGCCTCAAGGCATTCTCCATCGAAATTGAACTCTACCTCTTTGCAAAGAAGTCTTGTTAGAGGTCTCGCTATCCTCGAGAAATCCTGGATGAACCGTCTATAAAACCCGGCATGGCCCAAAAAACTTCGAATGCCCTTCACCGTTGTTGGCGGTTCCAAACCCATCATCACTTCGATCTTAGCCCTGTCAACCTCAATGCCCTTTTCCGAGATCTTATGCCCCAAGACAATGCCTTCTCGCACCATGAAATGACATTTCTCCCAATTCAAGACGAGATTTGCTTCTTCGCACCTAGTGAGTACCCTGCAAAGATTTGACAAACAAGAAGCAAACGAGGCACCATATACAGAAAAATCATCCATAAACACCTCTACCATGTCCTCAATTAAGTCCGAGAAAATAGACATTACACACCGTTGAAAAGTCGCGGGTGCATTACAAAGTCCAAATGGCATTCTTCGATATGCGAAGGTACCATAAGGACACGTAAAGGTCGTTTTCTCTTGATCATTGGGGTGGATTGGGATTTGAAAGAATCCCGAATATCCATCAAGGAAACAATAATAAGGGTGATTTGCCAATCTTTCTAACATTTGATCAATAAAAGGCAAAGGGAAATGATCTTTTCGAGTAGACGAGTTTAGTTTCCTATAATCTATGCACATCCTATGTCCGGTTATAGTTCTAGTGGGAATCAATTCATCTTTATCATTCCGTACAACCGTTATCCCACCCTTTTTGGGAACCACATGAACCGGTGAGACCCATGTACTATCCGAAATGGGATATATTATCCCCGCATCTAGAAGTTTAAGAATCTCCTTCTTAACCACTTCTTTCAAATTCGGGTTTAACCGTCTTTGATGTTCAATAGAGCTCATAGACTCATCTTCTAGATGGATTCGGTGTGCACATAGAGAAGAGGAAATTCCTTTTATATCATCTAAAGAGTAGCCTATTGCTCTTCTAAATTTCCTCAACTCTCTCAAAAGGGCGGTCAACTCATTTTCATCTAAACTCTCATTTACTATGACCGGATAAGACTCATTTGGACCTAAGAACGCATACCTTAGTCCACTTGGGAGTGGTTTGAGGTCGACTTTTGGGGCTTTGAGTTCGCTCCAATCTTCATCGAAACTAGTCTCACCATTGCTAGTTCCTTGCTCGTCCTCCAAGTCGACATCTAAAGCACTCACGTAGTCAATTTCCAAAGAGCTTACATTGTTTCCCAATCCGTCTTCAACAGTCTCTTTGTGCTCTAGTTCCAAAAACGGATTTTCTCCAACTAGCGCTTTGTGCGAGTTTAGCAACTTCATGTAACCAACACTTTCTTCATGAAGATACCCATTCTCTCCATGCTCTTTAGTCAAAGCAATTTGAAGATGATCCTCCAAGTTCAACTCTTCTAGAAGCTCATCCGCTAGCTCCTCCATAGTTTCAATGTAGAAGGCTTGACCATCTATCGTGGGCTTCTTCATCATTGCATTGATGTCAAAGTTAAGCACATCATCTTTGCCCAAATGAAGATCAATCTTCCCTTTTCGCACATCTATGATAGCCCCGGCGGTGGCTAAAAATGGTCTTCCAAAGATGAGAGGATCTTTGGGTTCTTCATCCATCTCAAGAACAACAAAATCGGTGGGTACCTCAAAATCTCCAATTTTCACCGGTAGATCTTCAAGCATTCCAATTGGGTGTCTCACCGACCTGTCCGCTAGCACGAGAGAAATTTTGCAAGCTTTGTAGGTAGTGAAGCCTAGACGTTTTGCCACTGAGAAAGGCATCAAGCTTACACTTGCTCCAAGGTCGCACAAGCAATGATCAAAACCGAGTGGTCCAAGAGCACATGGAAGAGTAAAGCTTCCTGGATCTCCCAACTTCTTTGGTATGACTTTCCGTTGAATTATTGCACTACACTCATGGGAAAGCACAACCATTCCTTCTAAGTCCTTGGTTCTATCCTTGATTGCATCTTTAAGGAACTTAGTGTATTGTGGGACTAACAAGAAAGCATCAACCAAGGGCATAGTCACTTGGACTTTGTTGATTTGCTCATCGAAGATCGCTCTGTATTTTTCCATGAGTTGCTTCTTAAAGCGGCCCGGGAAAGGAAGCTTGGGTTCATAAGGCGGTGGGACAAAAGACTTCTTCTTTGTAGGTGCTACCACGGTTTCGTCTTCGATTGTCCTTGGTCCTTTAGCTTTCCCCGAAACAGCATCTTCTTCACCCATATTTGCTTCATTCTCAATGATCACCTCCCCGCTTTGGTTCTCAATGTCCTCGTTGAGATTAGATGGAATCTCCCGTGGGGGAAGCTCTTTTCCGCTACGCAATGTGATAGCGTTGCAAAACTCCTTCGGATTAGCTTCGGGTTTTCCCGGGAAGGTACCTTGAGGGCGTGACGATGAAGCAACTCCTCGTCCTTCGAATTGTTTGACTCTAGACGACAATGACTCAAATTTGGAGTTGAGATCATTGTAAGAACAGTCCACCTTGTTGTGGATCTCCGCCATTTTCTTACTCAATTCCATGGTTCCTTGAGCTTGGCCTTGTAATATTTGTTGAAGCATGTTCTTCATCTCGGTGTCTTGAGGCGTTGTGTTGCTTGGTTGTCCTTGCTGTGCAAAACCGGGTGGGTTAGATTGTTGCTTTGGTTGAAACCCACCTTGGTTTCCTTGAAAATTGTTCCTTGGGACAAATGGTCTTTGTTGGTTTGTAGAGATGAAGTTCTTTTGTTGAAATCCTTGACCTGGAGTGTTTTGTTGAGGATACACTTGGTCTTGAGGGTTTGCGACATTGTTGCTTCTATAGGAAAAATTGGGATGATTCCTATAGTTTGCGTTGAAGCCACCTTGGTAGCCACCTTGATAGCCACCTTGACCACCCACATAATTGACTTCTTCGTTCTTATCTTCATTCGCAATTCCCTCTTGATGGCCTTGGTGTTCATCGAACTCACCAACAAAGTTCACGGTTGATTGTGAGACTTGGATAAGCTTGTCAAGCTTGTCATTAAGAGCTTTAATATCCTGTCTCGTCTTTTGGTTATCAAAGTCTCCACCTCCTCGTGAAAATCTGTCATAGTCTTCACCATAGTTGCCGTCGCTTTGAGCTAAGTTCTCTACAAGCGCCATCCCATCATTAACTTCCTTACCCAGAAAGTTCCCATTGCTCGCGGTATCGAGAAGCATTCGGTACTTGGGCAGAACACCACGATACAAAGTGCTTAAAAGGGACTCATCCGAAAACCCATGGTGTGGGCATTGCATGGTGTAGCTTTTGAACCTCTCCCATGCCTCACTAAAGCCTTCATTATTCTTTTGTGTGAAGCTTGAGATGTCATTCCTTAGTCGAGCTGTCCTTGTTGTAGAGAAGAATTTTGACAGGAATGCATGCTTGCATTGGTCCCATGAAGTAATGGAACCTTGAGATAAGTTCTTTGCCCATTGCCGAGCTTTATCCCCTAGAGAGAAAGGGAATAACCGCAGCTTAAATGCATCTTCAGAGATGCCATTGATCTTCACCAAACCACACACTTGGTCGAATTGATCCAGGTGATCCAATGGGTCCTCCATGGCCAGCCCATGGAACTTGTTGTTTTGCACCATAGAGATAATACCGGATTTGATCTCAAAGTTGTTGTCTGGAACTGGTGGTGGTGCAATTCCTTGACGGTTAGCATGTGTGTTTGGTGCATCACCGGCTCCAATTAGTCGTGCAGGTCGTGGTGGATGAATCGGGATTCGGTTCACACCAACACCTTGGTGACCAACACCTTGGTGACCAGCACCTTGCACGGGTGCATTTTGGTGCGCAACCGGAGGAATTTGTTCACCCTCCATTCCTAACCGTTGAAGGTGTCTCTCGCTTTCTTGTCTTGCCCTTGTGTTTGCTCGTTCTAGAGCACGGATGTTGTCAACACGGTGTATAAGATTTGATGTGCCTTGTGATCTCGTGTTCATACACCTATGAGAAGGGGAAAAACAAGTGAAAGAGATTAGTAACAAATTAAAAATAGAGCTTAGTCTCAAGAAGATTTAAAATCCTAATGATTAATGCAAAACCCAAATGGCAACGGCGCCAAATTGATACAGGATATTTTTCGTGTCAATTATCCCAAGTGTACTCATGTCATTGTAGTACTTGAGATGTCAATCCATAATGGGTTGGGATTAAAAACTAAGAATACATAAAACTTCTTAATCTAAGCGGTTCAAGAATTGGTTTTGTAGCAACCTAAAGGATTTTAAAAGCAAACTATTTCCAACTAAAGCAAAGATAGAAACTTAAACGAGAATGTAAATTATGGTTTAAAGAAAGTTCTAAAATAAAAACGAATCCAAGGGTGAAGTATACGATTGTTGGTAACTTTAGTGGTTCACAATGATGCCAATAAACTCAAGCAATGCTAATCCTTAGACTATGATCATTTAACAAGACTAATCCAATCCCTTGGAACTAGTCCCTTTGGAATTTACTAAATCAAGAACAAATTCCCATTTGTGATTCAATAACTTTCAAGCATTAGAAACAAGATCATTTAATCAATAAACACCTTAGACAACTATTTCCATAGGTTAAGAATGAAATATCCCTTGATTAGTTCATTGGGGAATTTCATCGAACACCTTCCGGGCGAGAAATTCCCTATGATCTAAATCAACTTGATCATGGATGATTTAGCATTAAACTCACTAAACAAGGAAGGATCATTAACAATCAAAGCCCTAACATCATTGATTCACTCTAAAATTACCTAAATCTACTTCACCCAAGAACCCTAGAAAACTACTCACAACACATGGTTTTCTCCACAAATCCCATAAAGGAAGTGTTGAGAATCATGAAAGATGATGGGAAAATAGATGGAAGAAATAATCCAATAAGAACTTGCAATAATCACTCAATAATCTCTTACAATCTCCTTCAAAGCTCTCAAAAGAAAAAAAAAAAACAATTCTTCTCCTAATTAGGTTTAATTTGCTTAAGTGAATACAGATCGGGTCGGGTCAACCCGGGACAAACCGGGTTTGACCCGACAATTTTTTGGTCCGAGAAGGTTCACAGCGGTCAGCTCATACCGCTGCATGACCGCTGTGAAATGCCTGCTTCTTGCTCCGGATGGATCCGCAGCGGTCTGCTCATACCGCTGTGCTCCGGCCGCTGCGAAACTTGAAAGTGCAGCGGTCTCCCTATACCGCTGCATGACCGCTGTGAAACGCCTGGTTTTTGCTCCGGATGGATCTGCAGCGGTCTGCTCATACCGCTGTACTCCGGCCGCTGCGAAACTTGAAAGTGCAGCGGTCTGGTTTGACCGCTGTGAGCTGACCGCTGCGCTTCCTGGTTTTCTCCTTCATCACTTGATCATCTCTGTTTGCTGCGGGTACGTTCCTCCTAGTCCATGATCTTCCCCAAGACTCCAATAAGCACCTGAAACACTCCAATTGTACCAAAACTCTCTAGGACCTATCTAAAATTCATTAACTCCTACTTAAGAATGCAAAACTATAGAAAAACTCTACGAAACTACACATTAATGTACAAAAACTAGATGAGATGCATGATAAAAAGAGTTAAAATATGCGAATATCAACAATGCAGGCCATGCTACGGGAAAAGCGAAGACTCCGAGCAGAGGCAGATGCAGCGGCAGCGGCAGAGGCAGCGGCATGCCCATCCGGTTCGTCGAGACGTCCCGAAGACGATGTGAATCTCGATCGTCGTTAACTGATCGTCGCAAACCACAAATAGTCGTAAATTCGTCGCGAAAGTACGAGGGAAACAAATTCGTCGCTAAATCGTCGGTAAATTTCCGTCGTAAAATCGTCGTAAATATTACATTGAAATTACGACGAATATAAATACGTCGTAAAAATGATGGAAATTCGAAGGAAAATATTTCATTGTTAATTCGATGGTAAACAATAATCCTCGTTGATTCGTTGCTAAATTAATCGTCATAAAATCGTGGCTAATTTACAACGATTATACGACGATTTATTAGCAACGATGTTGCGACGATTATTTAGCAACGATTTTAGGACGATTTATTAGCAACTATGTTGCGACGATTATTTAGCAACGATTTTATGACGATTGATTAGCAACGAATTAACGACGACAATTTTTTGCCATCGAATTAACAATGAAATATTTTCCTTCGAATTTCCATCATTTTTACGACGTATTTATATTCGTCGTAATTTCAATGTAATATTTACGACGATTTTACGACGGAAATTTACCGACGATTTAGCGACGAATTTGTTTCCCTCGTACTTTCGCGACGAATTTACGACTATTTGTGGTTTGCGACGATCAGTTAACGACGATCTCTTTTTCGTCGCAAATTCGATGCAAACCCTCTTTTGCAACGATTTTACAACGATATCGTTCGTTGCAAAAAATGTGTTTTTTTGTAGTGAATATGTTATCATTACAAATAAATCTACCACTTTGATCAAATATCTACCAAAAAGTCAACTGATCGCTCGTTACATCTACCAACCCTTAACAAATATGTTATCATTACAAATAAATCTACATCCTAAAAACATATCTATCACCTCGTAAAAATATGTCTACCGAAATAAGTCTATCATCCCTCAAACAAATCTATTGGCCCAAAAAAGGTTGCCGGCCGAAAAATAAGTCTACGGTTCAGATATTAAGTCTACCAAAAATAATTAAGTCAACCGTCAAAGAACGATAGACTTTCATATCTGAGCGCGCTGGTTTTCCGTAAATAAATCAAACTTCTGCTGACGTGAATTAAAAATAGTAATGGCAATATCGTAATTACGTTTTTATCAACAAATGCCAAAAAAGTAAAATCGGTATTCTAGGTTATTCTAGTAATTTAAAAAGATTTGCATTGTTTGAGTATTTTCAAAACTTTTGAAGGTTATTCTAGTTATTCTCCTTAATTTAAATTGATTAACTACATTGATTTATGCGAAATTCATTAGAATTTTTTGTTAATAAATTTAAATTTTCAGTGTTATCATTTATATAAATAGTATACAGATTGATATATAAATTGAATCTCTTTAATGGCCGAAAAAACTCTTTAATGACTCGACCTGGATCATATTAATATCCGTATCTTTAAATACGGGTCAGTAATATCTGCATATAAAACGGGTCAAAAAATTTAAAAGAAGATCCGCGTATTTTGAAACGGGTTAAAATATGACGCTTTTAATTTTGGTTTTAATTTTTTTGTTTGGTCATGAAATAAGAAATCTCTTATGGCATTCATCGTAATA
The DNA here is from genome assembly GCA_030161315.1 of Eutrema japonicum. Classification (NCBI taxonomy): domain Eukaryota; kingdom Viridiplantae; phylum Streptophyta; class Magnoliopsida; order Brassicales; family Brassicaceae; genus Eutrema; species Eutrema japonicum. Next base: position 20,371,808 of record BSQW01000007.1, read on the forward strand.
TGCCTAGAAACTTTTGGGCAAATTCTAAATGTATTGTTAACTGATTCGTTTTATTATATTAAACAATAGAAAAGTTTTAAGAACAAAATAAACAAAATATATTTTAATAAAAAGACCTATAAAATAAAAAACATATAAGAACATATCTAAAATAAAATAAGATGAAAAAATATGATAGAAACATGTAAAATAAAAACATATAGTATAAACATGTAAAATGCAAACATATATTATAAAAAATTATAAGAATTGAGTATCGTTAATTTTATTTAAATACGCAATCGTAAACTAAAACAAAATTTTGATTATTAATATATCAAAAATATCTGAGTAAAAGGCTGTGAGAAATACATGTAGGATTTTTCTCCCAAAATCGCTACGAGGTTGACACGTCAGCTTTTCGTTGAGAATGGCTAGGAGTGGGCGTTCGGATCCTCGGATCGAATTGGATATTTTGGGTTTTGGGTATTTTGAGTTTAGGGATTTAGATACCGATTGGGTATTTTAAAAATTTGGATCGAATTGGGTTTATTTTTTAAGATCCAAAATTTTTCGGATATGTTCGGATTCAGATCCGAAAGTATCCAAAAGTATCCACAATACTCGAAAAAACCCGAAGAACCCGAAATCCAAGATAAAACACAAAAACATGAATATTCATTTCAATAAAACCAATATATTTTCAAACCAAAAGTATTCAAAATACCCGAAAAATCCAGAAAAAACAAAATATGTGTATTCGATATACCCATAATATAAAAAATATACCTAAAATACCCGAAATATCCAAAAAATAATTAATATATTCGGGTTTATAGTTGTAATTTTGGGTATTTGAGTTATATCAAATCTAAATATAATTAATATATTTAGGTGTATAATTACACTTCGGGTATTTTTGATACTCATTCGGTTCTCGATTCGGTTTTTCGGATATAGAAATTTAGGATCCGATCAGGTATTTTAAAAATTTGGATCAAATTCAGTTTGGGTATTTTTAGTTTAGTACCGGTTCGGATTTTCGTATCCAGATTTTTTGCCCAGCCCTAAGAATGGCTGTGGGAGTGGCACATCAGCTGCTTTTTAGAATCAACGGTCAACATTTTCCGAGAAATGGCTCTTCAATTAATAATAGTACAGATCGTTTGTATAACCAATTAGTCAAAAACCGTTACCCCAACCGATTGGACCAAACCAATTTACCGGTATGCTGATTTGACATTTTCTCAGCCTTTCACGGCTAGAGATTGCAAGTCGTCGAGGAATTCTTGAAAAGACAAATCATCAGTGAGAACGATCTCTGAACCATCAGTGAGGATTGAGCTTAGCGAGAAGAAACCGAGCTTGGCAACCGGATTAAACCGTCATCTAACCATCTAATAACGTCTCTAGCGTAACACTCTTCTGCTCTGTTTATTGCAAGCCGCGCCATAACCGAAGCAGCTGTTTCTTGATCGAAACCAGACGAGATTTCCGGTGATTTTCCAGCAACCCATCTTCTAGCAACTGTTGTAACCCTTTTCCTCAATCCTCCATTTCCATACCGATACCGAGTAATGAACTGAATGAAGAACGCTGAACCAGGTTGCGGTTTTCGATTCTGTTCGTTGCTCACATGAAAGAAGAACGAAACACACGTCTTATTTGTGACACTGCTCGTTTTCCATATATATGTTCCGCCTTCACCGATCTCTGTTTCGCTCACTATATCATTCTTCCTTCTAAGCGACACAACCGGACCTAGCGCCCCGCAGATTCGCATATCCTTAGTCGTCACAACTTCTAAAGACACGTCAAAGCACATATTCAAGTTCCCATCTGCATCGCGGCTAAATATATGTCTGAGACATTTTTTGAATTGCTCGGATTCAAATGTCTCTCCAAGTAAGAGAAATCCACCAGACATTTCCACTGCGTACCTCAGTTCTGCTGCTCCAACTTGGTCAAGAGAGCAAGCGAACAAATCGAGAGCAGCAGACAAATCGCAGAGCCTCTTTGCTAGTTTCTTGTAAAACCCACAAGATCTGTCGTAATAAGGCACTTGACCAGTGATAATATCTCTGTGGGTTCTGATCGAATGGCTTAGATCTGAGTCCACAACGATCCCGGGGCCTCTTGTCGCAGGCCCTGATGTGAAAACCATAATCCGAGATCCTGTGGTAACAGAACATCCCTCGAGCAGTCCCAATGCTGTTGAGATCGCAGCACCGGTTGACCTATGAGGCCGATGACCTGGTTTGACATTAACCAATGTAATGATTTCTTCAAAAGCAGATGTTATGTTAAACTCACATTCCGCCAACGGAAGCAAGAAACTCTGCTTCTGAATCGCTGACATCTTTCCACGATGAAGCTGCTTCGAATATCCAAGTCCGAGAAATTGTTGTATCTGACGAAAAACTTTGTCAAATTCAAATTCAAATGCAGAAGAAAACACTACTAAAAAGAACAATCTATCGAAACAAACAATCAAGATGAAACACAAGAAGACAGTAGATTTTCTGGCTCAAGAGCAACAAGAAGCCTACAAAGAGTACTTGTTTCACACAAAAAGCTTCAAATCACACATCAACACACTTCTAATCATCAAACTATGTGATCAAACACTAATCCGAAGATACCAATACAATCATCTAAATGAAAAGAACGGTACCGATTGAATCATATGCATCCCTCTATTGTATCTAACTAATCAAATCCCACCATTTGTGCAAGAAACAAGCATTGACCAAAGTCCCAAATCAAGGTTTTTACCTGCTCTGGAGGAAGCTCACGTCCGCCATGGAAAACGACAACTTTAGAGCATTATGAGAAAGTGATAAAAGAAAACTAAAAAAAATGAAAAAACCGGAATAACTAAAGAAAATTTATAATAAAGAAAAGTGACAAAAGAAAACTTAAAAGGTTATAATTTACAACCACAACCAAAATTAAAAAAGGAAAAATATAAATATACTCTTAATTTAAAAGGAAAATTATTAATATACGACCAAACTTAAAAGTTTATAATCCTTTCTATTATGACAAAATAAAACTTAAAAAATGAAAATTATTAATATTTATATATATATAAAGGAGAATTATTCAAAGTTAGCAACTTGCAAGATCGCGACACGTGTCGAGTTAATACATTAGATTTTGACATGTGTAAAAATTTATAAATTAGATTTTGACACATAATATCTATATATATAAAAGAGAATGATTCAAAGTTAGTAACTCGCAAGATTGCGACATGTGTCGAGTTAATCCATTAGAAAGGAGAATGATTCAAAGTTAATAATTCGCAAGATCGCGACACGTGTTGAGTTAATCTATTAGATTTTGACACGCGTACAAAAATTATCAATTAGATTTTGATACATGATATTAACAATAAAGGAAAAAATGTAATCTAGACTTAATAATAAAAGTAAAGGTAGCAAATAAAGGAAAATAAAAGTTATTTTTAGATTAAAGAAATTTATCTTAAAGTTTTGACACATAATATTAACAATAAAAGAAAAAAATATAATTTAGACTTATTCCTAAAAATAAAGTTAGCAAAAAAGGAAAATAAAAATTGTTTTAGATTAATAAAATATATATATATATATATATATATATATATATATATATATATATATATATATATAAAAGAGAATGATTCAAAGTTAGTAACTCGCAAGATTGCGGCATGTGTCGAGTTAATCCATTAGAAAAGAGAATGATTCAAAGTTTGTAATTCGTAAGATCGCGACACGTGTCGAGTTAATCTATTAGATTTTGACACGTGTACAAAAATTATCAATTAGATTTTGATACATGATATTAACAATAAAAGAAAAAATGTAATCTAGACTTAATCAAGACTTAATCATAAAAGTAAAGATAGCAAATAAAGTAAAATAAAAGTTGTTTTTAGATTAAATAAATTTATCTTAAAGTTTTGACACATAATATTAACAATAAAGGAAAAAAATATAATTTAAACTTAATCCTAAAAATAAAGTTAGCAAAAAAAAGGAAAATAAAAGTTGTTTTTAGATTAATAAAAATTATCTTAAAGTTTTTTAAAAAATGAAAAAAAAATTATGTTTATAATAAAGCAATAAAACAATAGATTAACATCATAAAAAGGAAAGTAAACAAAGAAAAATTAAACCAAAAATTATACTAAAAGCTAAATTTAAAAAAGAATAAAAGTTAAAGTTAAAAAAAAAAGAGATAAAACAATTTCTATTTTGATTAAGGAAATTTATAAAAGGAATACAATCATATAAGGAAAAGGAATTCTAATTCATCACCTCTCGGTCCAGTGGTCGATCAAGGGTTTATTAATGTTTCTACACCTGGAGGTAGGGAGTTCAATTCCCAGAGGATGCAAATTACAGGAGGGAAATTTTCAGGGGATTTCCAGCACGGTGCAAGCATAACTACTCGTCGTGGTCCAGCGTGTCAAGGGTAAAATGCTCCATCACGAGCATGGTGCAGATAGACCGTTGATCGTGGATTCTTGTAGGCCAGTAGAATTGTATTTATCCTCGTAATTTGTAATTGATAATATTTGAGATGATTAAAAAAAAAAATTCATCACCTCTATATAACCAATTTGATATTTGCTTTTCAATTTTACAACCAAAAAAACTTTCACTCACATATTTCGCCCATAAGCTACATCATCTCCGTTATCTAAACTATATGTAATCTTTTAGATTTGTAAAAGATATATTACAAAGTTAGACATCGCGACACATGTCAAGTCAAAGTTGTAAAAAAATAAAATCGATTAATAAAAAAACTTAAAAATTCGAAAAATTTAATAACCGATTCATAATTGGTAATTTTACAAAAAAAAATAATTAAAAACTTATCTTAAGAGGAAAAATTAATATAAAAATGGAAAAAAAATCTTAGTTTTTCCATTTAGATTAAAGAAATTAATCCTAAAAGGAAAAAAAATTCTAATTTCTCACCTCTATATAAACCTCTAATTTCCATTTAGTTTTCCATCGTTTCTAAATTTATATATTATATATTTTCATGGGTGATCTAAGTTTGTTTTCTATTTTTTGTTTTTAGTTTTTTTTTCACGTGTTATAAAATATTTAATTACAAACCCGCATATATACGGGTATTTATCTAGTATATATATATACTTCGATTAACTTGTAAAAATACCCAAACTTGATCATATTATCGGTACAAATACCTGAGATATATGTGAATTTGATCATATTATGGGTCAAAATATTCGAACATACCTAAACTTACTCAAACTTACCCGAATCCATAGTTACTTCGGTTACAAAATACCCGATGTAACTGGATCCAAAATGTTATTCATGTAAGGGCGGATTCTAATCAGTTTACTAAGTCCCGAACCGAACCCGACCCGATATTTTAAAATACCCGAACGCCCCGCCTTAGATGTCACAAAATTACAATAAAGTCCTCACACAGTTAATGGGAAGCAGGTAATTAATTAGCTGATTGAGACCTAAACCAACTTTTGCATAAATGTATCAGCCCATTAACTGCATCAAGAACTACCGTTATTTAATATGAATTTTAAAAATTATCTTAAAATCTGTTTTTTTTTTTTAATGTGTATCCAAGTTCATGCTTATTAAACACAGTATAGCTATTTTCATGGAATTGTAGTATCTTGGTGATATTTTTGGTGGGCATATTGAAAAACTATAACCTAATATAATCTGGAATTTATGTCGACTTATTGAAATCCAAAGATTATAAATAATTTTTTTTCTTGAAAACAAATTATTAGCTTTTCTCAAATTCTTCCAAAATTATCAATTATTAATGATAGGAAAAAATTCATCCTAAAGTTCTAAAAAATTAACCAGAAATAATTAAGTTTAACATTCGTTCTAGTTTATTACAAAAAAAAAACATATGTTCCAGTAATAAGAAAATTTGATATACTTTTAAAATTAGTAATTGGATAATTTAGTTTTACTTGTATTATAATTAGCAACACTATGTTTAAAAAAAAATAGTATGATCTATTATCAGATCATAGTTAAGTATCATGTCAAATCAATGTAAATATTTATTTTAATAAATCTGTTGGCATTCTTTCTAGAAAAACTATATTGTAGGATTTTTATGGAACGGATGAAGCACTTTCTCTTTGATGGGTTTTAATCACGAAATGGCTAAAAGTAATGAGATTAAGCAAAATTTTATCATATTAAACATGTGGAGATAGTAGAATTAATTACGCCCCACAATAGCATTAGTGCATAAAATAGACATTATATATGGAATGTGCGTATATAACATATGAACTAGGATAAACATTTGCGTATATATGAACATGTACGTATATATGGAATGTGTCTAATTATAGTGCGGAGTAATTTTTTATAAAGAAACTAGGATTCAATCCGCGCTAGCTATATAGCACGGAGTAATTTTTATATAAAAATTGTTTTGAAATTTAAGTAAAATTTTTTTATCTGAATTTTAAAATATGTTTAAATAATGACTATATAGATAGAACTGTCAACCCGGATAAACATGTTTACTTAATCCGTTTTGCAATAAACTAAAATATTATTCGGGCTAACTCGAAAAAACCTATAATCTTGAAAACATAACTCTAATATGCACCTTTTAATGATTATGATTTTTGTGGTCAGTCCACAAACTGTTTTAAAAAATCAATTTTCTCGTGTTTAACTCTTTATAAAATTAATAAAATATTTTATAATAATTATAGTGAAAATATGGCAAGATTTCGAATATTTTTTTTTGAATATGTATGGATTGATTATTATTTAATAATATCATAATAATTAAGAAATTAAATATTAAATGAACTCTTTAATGAGAAATAAGTACTTTCCATATTTTTCATCAGTAATTTTAAAAGATCCTATTTCAATTATCTTTTTTATTTGTAATGGCATTTCATCTAATAACTTACAAAACAAAGTTCAGTTTCAAAAACGTCTTCTTAAATAATATTATAGAGATTGTTTTGAAATATAAGAAAATTACTTTATCTTAATTTTAAAATATAACTAACTAATGATTATAGATAAAGTTGTCAATTTGTAATAATTTATCTATTTAACCCGTTTTGCAGTGAACTAAAATATTATTCAGACTAACCCGCAAAAACTTACAATCTTGAAAACATAACTCTAATATGCACCGTTAAATAACTCTAGTTTTTGTGGTTAGTATACAAACTCTTACAAAAATAGTTTTTTTTGTCTAACTTTTTATAAAATTAGTAAAATATTTTTCAACTTTTGTTTTGATACATATCCAAATAGAATATAATAAATTATAGTGAAAAATATAACAAGATTTTGAATAAATTTGTTTTATTTGAATATATATGAATTCCTTTATTTGAATATCTATGAATTGATTATTATTTTAAAATATATAGTAATAAAAATAATTAAGAAATTAAATAATAAATAATTTTTTTAATGTAAAATATATATTTTCCATATTCTAATCAATAATTTTAAAAGACTATTATATCCTTTTTTATTTCAATTATTTTTTGTTATTTGTAATGACATTTCATGTAATAACTTACAAAACAAAATTCATTTTTATAAATATCTTCTTAAATAATATTATAAAGATTGTTGTATATATACGAACATGCCCAAGTTAGCATACCAACGGTATAAAAAAATGTGGTTTGTAGGATTTGTAATAAATGAGAGTCAGCGTAAATGGTTTGATAAATTAAACACGATTAAGGAGAAGGCATATGTAATTATGTATAATGGTAATGAGTTAAACTTAAAAGTATAAAAGCAAAACGAGGTATATATTCTAAATTGGTGATGTCCTTCAATTAATATATGATTTCTGTTCTTCCGAAAAAAATAAATGGTTTCACCAAACTCAGATGATTTCGTAAACTGCCAAAAGAAAATGAACTTTTTTGTCATTCGTGGCGAACCTAGGAGCAGCCACATGGGTTGAGACACTCATAATAAGGTGTCTTCAAAATAAAAAATGTTTCACTCTCAAAATAAAAATATGTTTCATTCTTGTTGTAGGTGGGCCTAGCACCCCCAATTAGTTAGGCCCATTTTAGGAAAAACTCCCCCTTCAGTTCGGTCGCCGACCTGAAAGCCCCGCGCTCGCACCTGTCTGGAACTCCCGAGCTCCCGAGGACGTACCTCGGGTCCGTGCTGACACTTCGCCGAAACAGGAATGACAAAAGGGAAGAGGACACGTGGGAGTTGGTCGAACAGTGTGCTATCCGAATAGAGATATGGCTTCGACCCGACGTCTCACCAACCCTGCGGATTTGGCAAAGGAGAGAAAGACACGTGGAAGAGAGTTGGCCAAACAGTGTACTACTCTGCAGAGGTATGGCGCCGAGCCCATCATGACCTCTCTCCCCGAAAGCCGGAACACGCCTCCTAGGCCACCTTACCCGCGAAGCAGGCTGGAGACGCCACGTGGCCCCGGAATCCCGAGGAGCAGGAAGTCAACTCCCAGTATATATACCCCTCGTTGAGCATTAAGAAGGGGACTTTTGGGAGGATTTTTGATCTGACCTACCACAAATAGACCCGACCTCTCTCTCGTTTGTAACAAAGTAGCACATTTAGAACGCCGAACTGGACGTCCGTCGGAACCAGTTCGTAAATCTAAATTGCTCATTCCCTTCCGTTATCAATAAAAGAATACGGTCCACGACCTGTTCATCATTGCACCAGACCTGCCTTATACCGTGGTTGACTCGCTCTAATTAACGAAAATCTCGCCTCTCTCTCCCTAATCAATCTCTTAAACATCATTAGTGGTCCCCGGGATCAACAATTGGCGCTAGAGAGAGGGGGGTTTGAGGATTTTTCTACACGCAAAGAGTAGCTCGGCAAATGTCGGGAACATCGCCCTCATCTCCGAACAGCTGCATACAGATAAGTTCCAAGCTTATTTTATTTTTTACTCTTTTCATTCTCCTTGAGCCGAGCTCATCTCGCAAACACTCGACAAGATAAGTACCGAGCCTAGCCTCGTACTTAAGCTTAAGAGTCAGCAAAGCCGAGCTCATCTCGCAAACACTCGACAAGATAAGTGCCGAGCCCAGCCTCGTACTTAAGTTTAAGAGTCAGCAAAGCCGAGCTCATCTCGCAAACACTCGACAAGATAAGTGCCGAGCCCAGCCTCGTACTTAAGCTTAAGAGTCAGCAAAGCCGAGCTCATCTCGCAACCAACACGATCAACAAGTGCCGAGCCTAGTTTCGCACTTGCACATAAATTTTTTTAGCTCTAATCAAGTTCACCCTTACTCGCAGGTTAACATATACCGAGGTAAGACTTGTTTCGTCCGCCGACTTCGACACTCATTCGCCGAACTTGGGGGAGGGCTATTGTGGGTGTGGTGATAAGCACACCCCATTTTTTAGTCCATTCCAAAGAAAAAGGCCCAACACCAAAAGCCCAACATCCACTATGCAGATACGGTACTGTCCCCGACCTGCCTGGTACTGTTCCCGACCTGCCAGGTACTGTTCACGACATGCCGGATACTGTTCACGACCTTCTTGGCACTGTTCCCGACCTGCTCGGCACTGTTCACGACGTGCCGGGTACTGTTCACGACGTGACGGGTACTGTTCACGACCTTGTCGGCGAGGTGGAAGTCAACCACGACATCAGCCGTAGCAGCAATGGCGATTCCGCCCCCAATAGTATTGTCGGAGCAGGAGGCCCCGGCCCAGTCAACGGCCTCGGCCCAGACAACAGCCCCGCCGCCGACTCAAGCAGCAGCGGCCGTTCCACCGTCAGCCCAGGCGACTACCGACCGGCCGATTCCTCAAGAACAGCCCTTTAGAGCTCCGTCCACTCCTTCCGGCGGTCCCGCCGCCCACAACGCGCCCCGAACGCCGGAGGACCAGCACACTCTGTCCGCCGTAATGCAGACCTTGCTCGCCAGAATAGACGAGCTTACGCGAGCTACCGATCAACGGTTCGCCACACTAGCTGCCTCCCGCGACCGGTCGGACAACGCCGGATCCCCCGACATTCACCTCAGAGAACCAGCCTCTCGGGGAGAAACCCCACGCATCCGGAGAAACCGGCCCGGCGACTCACCATCAGGATCCGAAGGACCGGGAGGACGTTTCGCCCCGGCGGTAGGAAGCTCCCCGGACGACGAAGCCCACCATCTCCGATCCAGCTCGGAGCGCGCCAGGGACGCCGAGTTTGAAGCCATGAAGGAAACTATCCGCGCGATGTCCTCCAAAATCCATCAGGCCACCAGCGCGGTACCAGAAATAGATCGCGTCCTCAGAGAGACGCAAAACACGCCGTTCACCCGCCGGATCGCCTCCGTACCGCTCCAGCACCTCGGGAAGCTCAAACTACAGCCCTACGCGGGCACCACCGACCCGACCCAGTATCTTACGGCCCGACTCAAACTACAGCCCTACGCGGGCACCACCGCGCCCACTTCTCCCCAGACGAGCGCGAAGCCGCCCACTGCCAGCTCCTCGTAGAAAACCTCACCGGCCCGGCCCTCACATGGTTCTCTCGGCTGAAGATGCATTCCATAGACAGCTTCAGAAACCTCTCGACCACCTTCCTCGAGCACTACTCCATCTACATCAGGCAGTCCGCATCTAGCGCAGACCTCTGGGCGTTGAACCAGGGAGCGAAGGAGTCGCTCAGGTCCTTCATAGAGCGCTTCAAAGCCACGGCTTCATAGAGCAACGTGACGGACGAGTCAGCGCTCCCCGCTCTAAGAAAGGGCCTGCGGGCTGATTCGGCCTTCAAGGACGACATGAAGCTCAATAAGCCGCGCTCATTGGAAGACGCCTTACACCGCGCTAGACTTTTCGTCGAGCTCGAGGAGGAAAAGGCGGCTGAGTCAAGATACAGCGCCACGCACAAGGCCCCGGTCCCAAAGGAGCGGCCCCAGGAAAGGTATCAAGAGCCTCGTCAACACTACGATGATGAGTACCAGCGCAGCAAAGGAAAGCAGGCCACCGCATTCCTCGTCAACGAATCTCCCACCGTCCTCCGTCTGCGCGACCCCGCTCTCCTACACAACCCAGCGCCAAAATTGCCCTGGAATAAGTATGTGCGGGATCCCAACCAGCAGGATCGGCGTCCCGACGAGCCAAACGACAGGGAACCCCGACCAGATGAGCAGTATGACAGGTCGGCCTTCTGCGACTTTCACCAGAGAAGGGGGCATCCGACCTCACAATGCCGCGCACTCCAGGAAGTCCTGCTGAACCAATTCCAGAGGGGGGAAATCCGCGTTCCAGAGCGGCTGCGTCCGCGAGCCCGGGACAGCAATCGGATACAACCCCGCGATAATCGCGGCCGCGAGGACAGCCGGGCTAGGCATGACAACCGCGCTCAAAACGACGATCGTCGGAGGCGATCCCCCTCGCGAGACCAGGAAAGAGGCAGGTCGCCTCCCCCGGCCCGGACTCTGATCGGAATGATCATGGGAGGTCTCCTCTCGTGCAGCGATTCAGTGTGGTCCATCAAGCGTCACTAGAGGAAGACCGACGCGTTCCTTAAATGGCACTCCGGGCCGGAGATCTATGCGCAGGACACGAGAAAAAGAGGGATATGTTTTTCCGAGGCCGACGCGATCGGGGTCCACCAGCCCCACAAAGACCCCCTCGTCGTACAAGTCCGCGTAGCCGACTGCGACGTCAACCGAGTCCTCGTCGATACGGGCAACTCGGTCGATCTCATCTTCAAGGATACCCTCGCCAGTATGAATCTAAACGGGGTCGCGATCAAGCCGCACTCAATCCCGCTAACCGGCTTCGCCGGAGACACCGTCAACGGAATCGACACTATCGAACTACCGGTCTACGTAGGCCAGGTCACAAAAATCGTCAAGTTCGTGGTCTTCGATACCACCCCGATCTACAACATCATTCTCGGAACCCCTTGGCTGCATTCGATGAAGGCAGTCACTTCGACGTACCATCAATGTCTCAAGTTTCCCAACCAGGCCGGGACGTATACTCTTAGGAGCAACCAGAGGGTCTCTCGCGCCTGCTTCGCCATTGAACATAAGTTGCGCCACGCCACGCCGACCTGCTTGGCTGTCAGCGCGTATCAGCCCGGTGAGACAACTGCCCGGGACCTCCCGGGAGAAGACCTCGTCACCCAGGACAACATCGGAACCGACCTTGAAGAGGGCATTAAGGAAGAACAGGTCGAATTCCTGGGGCAAAACGTCTCCACCTTCGCCTGGTCAACCGGCGACATGCCCGGAATTAACCCGGCAACGTGCATCCATGAGCTCAACGTGGACCCGACCTGCAGGCCAATCAAGCAGAAACGGCGAAAGCTGGGCCCCGAGCGCGCGCAGGCAGTCAATGACGAGGTGGAAAGGCTCACCCCAGCCGGCTAGATCACCGAGGTCAAATACCCGGACTGGTTGGCCAACCCGGTGGTAGTCAAGAAAAAGAGTGGGAAATGGAGGGTCTGCGTGGATTTCACCGACCTCAACAAGGCGTGCCCGAAAGACAGCTTTCCCCTCCCCCGAATCGACCAAGTCGTCGAAGCCACCGCCGGGAACGAGCTGCTCTCTTTCATGGATGCCTTCTTAGGGTACAACCAGATCCCCCTGCACCCCGACGACCAGGAGAATACCGCGTTCATCACGGACCGAGGCATCTACTGCTATAAGGTAATGCCTTTCGGACTCAAAAACGCCGGGGCCACCTACCAACGGCTCGTCAACCGGATGTTCGCCGATCAAATAGGCCGCACTATGGAAGTATACATAGATGACATGCTGGTGAAATCCCTGGTAACAACCGACCACGTCGCTCATCTCCGATCCTGCTTCCGGACGTTGAACGAATACAACATGAAGCTGAACCCAGCCAAGTGTTCTTTCGGCGTCACGTCGGGCGAATTCCTTGGGTATATCATCACCCAGCGCGGGATCGAGGCTAACCCCAAGCAGATTCGGGCTATCACCGACCTCAAGTCCCCAGAGAGCACGCGTCAAGTACAGCGACTCACCGGGAGAATCGCCGCGCTCAACCGGTTCATTTCCCCCTCTACCGACAGGTGTCTACCGTTCTACCAACTGCTCCGAGCTAATAAACGGTTCGAGTGGGATGACAAGTGCGAGGAAGCCCTCCAACAGCTAAAGGAGTACATATCCACTCCTCCCGTCCTGTCCAAACCGGAAGAAAGCGAAACCCTCTACCTCTATATCGCCATCTCTGCATCAGCGGTCAGCGGGGTGCTAGTACGGGAAGACCGGGGCGACCAGAGGCCCATCTCTTACATCAGTAAATCCGTAGACGATGCGGAAAGCAGGTACCCAACTTTGGAGAAGCTCGCCTTGGCGGTAGTCGTCGCAGCCAGAAAGCTCCGGCCTTATTTTCAATCCCACACGATCGCCGTCCTAAGCACCTACCCCCTCAGAACCATCCTCCACAGCCCGAGCCGATCTGGCCGGATAATGAAGTGGGCTGTTGAGCTGAGCGAGTATGAAATCGAGTACCGAGGTCGGACCGCTATCAAATCTCAAGTTCTGGCCGATTTCCTAGTTGAGTTGGTACCCGAGCTAACAGTCGACGAAGTCCCCGAAGTGTGGAGCCTGCATGTCGACGGATCGGCCTCCAAACACGGCTCTGGCGTCGGCATACGCCTCGAGTCCCCGACCAAGAGATCCTCGAGCAGTCTTTCCGTCTGGCCTTTCCGGCATCAAATAACGAAGCCGAGTATGAAGCTCTGATTGCCGGCCTGCGCCTTGCCAAGGAGGTCGGCGCGAAGAAAATCCGAGCCTACTGCGACTCCCAGCTCGTCGCCAATCAATTCAGCGGGGAATACGAGACCAAGAATGATCGCATGGATGCTTACCTCAAAGTGACCCAAGGCTTGGCCGCGGACTTCTTCGAGTTCACCCTGACAAAGATCCCCCGAGGCGATAATACTTCCGCAGACGCCCTCGCAGCGCTGGCCTCCACCTCGGCCCCAGCCCAACGACGGGTGATCCCGGTCGAAAGCATCGACTTCCCCAGCATCGAGCTGCCAAAAGGGGCCTACCTGGTCAATCCCCAGCTCGCGGACCCAGACGAAGACGCTCCACCTCCTGAAGATCTACTGCCACCCCCAGCCGAGCCCGAACTACCCGACTGGCGAGTCGACCTACTGCTGTACATCGCAGACGGCGTCCGTCCCCCGGACCGATGGGCCGCTCGTCGGCTAAGGAAGAAATGCGCCTGATACACGATGCTGGACGGCAATCTGTTCCGATGGACCCTGCTCAGCTGCCTCCACGGGCAAGAAACCATTGACGTAATGAAAGAAATGCACGAAGGCGCCGACGGAAACCACTCCAGCAGCCGGGATCTCGCCCTGAGAATACGAAACCTAGGGCATTACTAGCCAACGATGCTTCAAGACTGCGAAAAATTCGCAGCCCGATGCGAGAAGTGCCAGCGTCACGGTCCCCTCATTCACTGCCCTAGCGAGCTCCTCGCCACCACGGTGGCACCCTACCCATTCATGCGGTGGGCCATGGACATAGTCGGGCCCCTTCCCCGATCTCGCCAAAAGCGTTTCATCCTAGTAATGACCGACTTCTTCACCAAGTGGGTTGAAGCCGAAGCTTACGCTAAGATCACGGCAGAGGACGTCCGAAAGTTCATCTGGAAGTTCATCATCTGCCGGCACGGGCTGCCTTACGAGATCGTAACCGACAACGGTGCCCAGTTCACATCGATCCTCTTCGAAGACTTCTGCGCAAGGTGGAAGATCAGGCTGAGTAAGTCCACCCCGAGATACCCGCAAGGAAACGGACAAGCCGAGGCCACCAACAAGACCATCCTCGACGGCCTTAAAAAGCGACTAGACGACAAGAAAGGTTCCTGGGCCGACGAGCTAGATGGAGTCCTCTGGTCCCATCGCACAACGCCGAAGACGTCGACAGGTCGCACACCATTCAGCCTCTCTCACGGTATGGAAGCAATGGCCCCATCCGAAGTAGGGCTCCCCACTCCTCGCCGCGCTATGCTAACCCAGCAACCCGCACTGAACGACGCCGTCCTACTCAGCGAGCTGGATTTCCTTGAGGAACAGCGGGACCATTCCCTCCTCCGAATCCAGAACTACCAGCAGCTCGCCTCCAAGTACTACAACAAGAAGGTTCGAGGCAGGTTCTTCGCCGAGGGTGACCTGGTCCTCCGCAAAGTCTTCGAAAACACCGCCGAGCTAAACGCAGGCAAGCTCGGTGCAAATTGGGAGGGCCCTTACCTCATCTCGAAGATAGTGAAGCCCGGCGTCTACGAGCTAGTCACGATGAACGGCGACGCAATCCCGCGCTCATGGAACTCGATCAACCTCAAACGCTTCTACTATTGATCACCCGGGCTCCACTCCGCTGTCTACCTCTGTAACCAAACGAACTACGATTGGCTTGATCCCTTCTACTAAAGGGTACGTAGGCAACCCCTAACCAGGGCTCAGCTATTATTCTAATAAAACCTTTTCAAAAAAAAGCCGAGCTCCAACGCTCGCACCTCTACCATGCAAAAAAAGGGGAGAAGCCGAGCTCCAACGCTCGCACCTCTATCCAAAAAAAAAAAAAAACCTAGCTCCAACGCTCGCACCTCTACCATGCAAAAAAAAAAAAAAAAACCGAGCTCCAATGCTCGCACCCAAGCAAAAAAAAGGGGACCAAGCTCCAACGCTCGCTCTCCCCAGCACACAAGCTATAAGTGCTAAAGCCGAGCTCCAATGCTCGCACTCACATAGTACACAAGCTATAAGTACTAAAGCCGACCCAATGTTCGCACCTCTACTAGACACACAAGCATTAAGTGTCTCAAAGCCGAGCTCGCTACTCGCACCAAAAAAAGGTACACAAGCTTTAAGTACCTTAAGCCGAGCTACACCTCGCAACCACAAAAAATAAATAAAGATACACAAGCAGTAAGTATCTAAAGCCGAGCCATACCTCGCACCCTATACAAAAACACAAGGGCCCGGTCTACGACCTGCGCCCACGACGTCGACCCACAGGGTACGGCCTACGGCCTGCTCTACAAGACATTCGCAAAAACATTCGGAAACACCAGTTCTATTTCGAAAAAAGCCTCGAACGGCACTTACAAAAAAAAAAAAAAAGAGGGCCAACGGCCTAGTTCTTACATAAATGGACCACGGCCCGGTCTTTATACAAAAAAAAAGAAGAGGGCCAACGGCCTAGTCCTTACATAAACGGCCCACGGCCCGGTCTTTATACAAAAAAAAAAGAGAAGAGGGCCAACGGCCTAGTCCTTACATAAACGGCCCACGGCCCGGTCTTTACACAAAAAAGAGAGAGAAGAAGAAAGAAAAAGAAAAAAGAAGGAAGAAAAGCAGCAAACAACAAATTTTTACAAGGCCACATCGGCCGTTAATTCTTCACCCCCGTCAGCACGGGTACCATTCACATCTTCCGGGCCCACCATCCCCACTTCCGTGCCATGCTCACCAAGAGGGGGGTTGCTCGGTCCGCTCTTCCCCAGCCACGGCCTCAGCAGGCACCACGACAAGCCCGGCTTCGACAGCGCCCGGGGCCGGATCTACAACCGGCAGGTCCGCTCGGACGGCCTCAGCAGCTGGTTGGACGTCCGAGGTCAGGTCCACGACGGACGTTTCGGAGGGAGCGACGGGCATAAGTCGCTCGAGCTGGAAACCGTGAGTACGATCAAGAGGAATGTCCAGATCCTCCGGGGTCAGGTCCAGAAAATCGATCTCGTCCAGCTGGGCACCAAATGCCGCCTCGTCCTCGTCCAACTTCTGATACCGGTACCACGGTACAGACATCCCGTCCTCGGCCTCCATCCTCTTGAGGCATGCCTTTACGCCGCTCACCTGGTTGAACAGCAGGTGAGGCTCTAAGGCCAGGTTGCGACCGTCGAGATGGGCACGGATCTTCTCAATCTTCGCGATCAACTTCGGTGCACTAACCTCGCCTCGTGACACCGAACTGGGGGAGGGCCTATTGTTGGAGGTGGGCTTAGCACCCCCAATTAGTTAGGCCCATCTTAGGAAAAACCCCCCCTTCAGTTCGATGTCGCGAGGCGAGGTGAGTGCACCGAAGTTGATCTGATGTTAGTTCGGCGCATCTTAGGACGGTTAATCGAGATTGGAGCGGATAAGCGCGGGGTGTTACAGCCTGGATTGGAGCCCGTGCTCGTATGTGTCGACCTTTCCGAAAATTCATAGATGGTTGGCGCGTACCCATCACGTGGGAGAACGAAAAGGCGCCTCCTTTTTTGCGTGTACTGCCCACGCGCGGCGTGCGAAAGATGTTTTGCGTTTATCGAGGCGTCCCCTGCTTTTTGGCGTGGGATAACGAAGAGGCGCCATCATTAGGTTTTAGGGGACCGTGCTCCCTTCGACACGTGTCCAGGCGTCGCTTCGCTGTCCCCTTCCTCTATTGAACCCCTCCTTCTTCCTTCGGATAAACTTTCCGCGCATACTCTCAAGGTAACTCCTTCTCTCTGCACTTTTCGATTTCTTCCTCCCCCTCTTTTTTCTGTGCAATGGCGCCGATGCTGGATGGAATTAGGGTTGAGTCGAGTGACGAGTAGGCGTCCCGCGATAATTGCAGCGATTCTCCGAGTTCTTCTTCTGACGGTTCCGGGCACGCCTCCTCTCCGTGTCGAGACGCGGACAGTGGGGAACAACCTGTTCCTTCGACTTCGAGGGCCGCCCCGCTGCTCCCTGGGACCCATCTCCGAAAAAAGGCGGTGATAAGGTCCTCCTCTGGTGGCCGCGGTGCCGACCAGGTTGGGAGAGGAACCGGGCGTCTGGGCGACCGAGGTGGTCGTCAGGGCGGTCCCGGTAGCGGAGTACGAGTGGCCAGGGCGAGGACTCCGCTGTTCCTTTACGAGCAGGGCGGGTCGTCGACTTGGAGCACGCCGAAGTCGCTTAGACTGTTGAGGGAGTTGTGCGATTTTCCTGCTGGTGCCGAGCTCAGACTACCCAGGTCGGACGAGCGCCCGTGGGCTCCTCCGGCGGGCTTCGTCTGCCTGTACAAAGGGTTCTTCCAGAAGTGCGGGCTGCGCCTTCCTCTCCCCGAGCTACTTGTCCAGTACTGCCGGGCGCGGGGTTTGGCCTTCTCGCAGGTCTGCCCGTCTACTATCCAGGGGATGATCGTGCTGCTGACCCTGGGGCATGAGTGCGACGTGGAGGTGATGGTGCCCATGTTCGAGGCTCTCACCCAGCAGAAGGCGAACCCTGGGATCCCGGGGACTTATTATGCTGCTTTCAAGCCCGCGGCGAACATCCTTGAGGTCGGCAGCTCGGGGTCCAAGGCCAGCAAGCTGTCCAAGGTCGAGGACTGGTCTCGCAGCTACTTCTACATCCGGGCTGCCGAAGTGGTTGGACTCGACCCGTCAGCGAGATTCACCCGGGATTGGAATTTTTCCCCGGGTAGGGGTTTGTAGACCGAGCTGTTATTTCTTTCCTTTAGCTTTGGTCCGACTAACGTTGCTTGTTTTGCTTTCAGGTCCTCACTCTTCTAGGTTCAAGTTGCCGGACTACGCGGGTATCCTTGCTGTGTTCAGGACGGTGCGCGAAAGAGAGTGGAAGTCATTCACCTCGCCGACCTGAAAGCCCCGCGCTCGCACCTGTCCGGAACTCCCGAGCTCCCGAGGACGCACCTCGGGTCCGTGCTGACACTTCGCCGAAACAGGAATGACAAAAGGGAAGAGGACACGTGGGAGTTGGTCGAACAGTGTGCTATCCGAATAGAGATATGGATTCGACCCGACGTCTCACCAACCCTGCGGATTTGGAAAAGGAGAGAAAGACACGTGGAAGAGAGTTGGCCAAACAGTGTACTACTCTGCAGAGGTATGGCGCCGAGCTCATCATGACCTCTCTCCCCGAAAGCCGGAACACGCCTCCTAGGCCACCTTACCCGCGAAGCAGGCTGGAGACGCCACGTGGCCCCGGAATCCCGGGGAGCAGGAAGTCAACTCCCAATATATATACCCCTCGTTGAGCATTAAGAAGGGGACTTTTGGGAGGATTTTTGATCTGACCTACCACAAATAGACCCGACCTCTCTCTCGTTTGTAACAAAGTAGCACATTTAGAACGCCGAACTGGACGTCCGTCGGAACCAGTTCGTAAATCTAAATTGCTCATTCCCTTCCGTTATCAATAAAAGAATACGGTGCACGACCTGTTCATCATTGCACCCGACATGCCTTATACCGTGGTTGACTCGCTCTAATTAACGAAAATCTCGTCTCTCTCTCCCTAATCAATCTCTTAAACATCATTAGTGGTCCTCGGAATCAACAATTCTCTCGCTTAATAAAATAATCTAATGTCCTATAATCAACAAATAAAAAAAAGACATGTTAAAGAATAGTGTCTCAAGCTTTTTTCTCAAATGAGAGACACGATGTCTTCTTTTCATTCTCTCTTTTTCTTTTTCAATTGTTTATATTATTTTATTTGTTAGACACCATGTGAGACATCAAAAAAAAACAACTGATGCGGATGCGTTTTGATTCTTGAATAAAACTCGATTATAAATTAATTAAAAATAATTAACTAGATGGTGAAGATTAAAAAAAAAGACGACAACAAAAAATATTGCTTTTGTTGAATGTTTTTTGTTTGTGCTTTGTTGAATGATGACATGGAATTCAACTTACTATTTTAAGGAATTCAAGGGGAATCTCATTCGCATTAAATTTTCCGTGTGACATTTTGGTATTTTATTTGTATATTGTGGAAAGCTTATTTCTGTGTGTAATAGAAAATTGGTTTGATATTCAAATTATGAAGTCTAATAAAAAAAAACACGAGTCTCTTAAATTATTTCATCAGAGATGTCTTGGGTAACTTCATGAAGACAATCTAAGAAATGAGTGATGTTGAGTTTCTCCCTCCTGGTGTATATCGGCTCTTTAGACCTGCCATCTCTTTGTGCTGTCATCTCGATAACAGTGTATAGCTGCTTAATTGGAATCTGGAGGAAAAACAAATGTTTCAGTTCTAAATTAGGGTACATAATCAAACAGATTTGATCGAACACATACATTATTAAGGGCTTTGGAAGCTTCGTCGATATCATCCTCTGAGAAGAGGCTTAGTTGTTCCAGCACCTGAACCATGGAACATGTTACAAACTATAGTTTTCTTTTTTGACAAAATAAGTTGCAAAGAAAAACAGATTACCTTCTTTGCATCCTCTGTCCTCAGTAATGGAAGAGAGTACGCAGCAGTGAAACAGCTGATCAAACCAACAGCTTTTAAGAATCTTGCATCACTTGTTGTACAAAGAACAAGAAGTTTGCTTCCCTGTCAACCCAAAAAAAAATATATTTCCTCAAGTTAGTGAGATGTTAATTCATACACCAATGAACAGTTTTCTTAAATTTTGCAACCTCTGGAGGACTCTGTTCAAGAAAAGTCATCAACGTCTGAGCAATTTCGTTTGAAAATCGCGGTCCAATCGCCGTGTAGTCCAACATCCTACAATGATGTTATAGAGATATTCAACCAAGCCCCGGAAAAAAAACATAAAACACAAAAAGAATTTCCAATTTAATTAGTAGGAAAACAAGTCGTATGAATTTGACCTTTCAATCTTGTCAAGGATAACTATGCTAAGTGGTGATTTGTATGCATCCTCAAAGACCTATATATTCTCATTTCACACACAAAACAAATAGTGTTAATTAGTATATAGATGAATCAAAAGAGCACACAACTAGAGAAATTTGAAAGCTTAACGAAAAGCTAGTAGGGACCTTAGTAATGTGTGCGCATTTTTTGGTCTCGTGAAAACCGTTCATAGTCCCTGCAGTGACCTTGCCAAAGTAGTGAAACCAAACAGTATCAAATCAAACATGTTTAAAAAGTGAGGGGTTTAATATGGTTTCAAAATCACTAACTTGACACTTACTATTTTGACATATGGGAACTCACTCTCGATGCCAATTGTCGCAGCTATTGCAGTTTTCCCACTGCCAAAGCCCATGAATGAAGCATTGGATATAGGTCTCGATTGTTTCTCAAAACATTTGTTTTTTCACATATAATCAAACATAAACGCATAACAATGGCTTTTTAAAATATGCAAAATACCTTCCATTAGGTCCGTAAAGAAGGCAAGTGACTGGAGGACTTCTCTTTTTTACTTTAACTTGCTCAACAAGCAACATGACTCTTTCGTAGATGAGCTTATGCCGATCACCACAGTCCAAAAATCCCTCAGGTCTATATACAAGTTGTGAAAATATAACATAATCAGCATTATAAGCAGATCAAAATCCAGAGATCTCAGGTTAAATCAGCTCCAAACAATCACCCATCTTTGCCTATGAAACCCATTATATAAGTAACTAGAGAATCAAGCTTGCCTTTGAACTAGTTATCAATGAGAAATGTGCACACAAACTTTTCCTTCAAGTAACTCATATTGTTTGAACACTCCAGGTAAATTTTGCAAACGAACTCAAATTGTTTGAACACCACAACACTTAAATACAAACATATTTACCTGGAGAGTTCAAGGTCTTCTGCAGAGGCCCCAAATGCGGGATTCACTTCACGTAATCCTTGAAGAAAATCCTCCATTGTAACTTTAATATTCTCTTCATCCACTGGCTTTGAAAGATCTTCCATGCTCAGATGTTTGTTCAAAGCATATGATATTGCACTTTTCACAATACATTCAAGCTCAGCACCACTGTAATTCTTCGTCCGAGCAGCTTTTCAATTAAAATGTAGGAATAATCGTGTCAAGAGACAGATTTTATGAATCATCAATGATATGTATAATCGATGAAAAGGCATACCAAGCTCTTGGAGATTGACGTCAGGAGCAAGGAAGGAATTTTCCTTCATCATTTTCGTATGAATCTGAAGAATTTCTAAACGTCCGGCTTCATCGGGAAGGCCAATCTCAATATGAACCTCTAACCTTCCAGGCCTGTAGGCAGAACTCAGAAACATTATTATCTATTATGTCTACTAAACTTACAGCCAAAGTTCATATAAGCAAAACATGTAAGCTTTTGGATGACATCTTTTCAAAGTAATTAGCACAAGGATGGATGCAGAGACCTTAGAAGAGCTTCATCAAGCATATCCTTGCGATTTGTCATTCCAATAAGCAAAACATTGTTCAAGGCCTCCACACCGTCTATCTGGAAGATATAAAAAGAGTTAGCAGCCATATCTGGAAATATTAAAAAAAAAAAGAAGGTAGTAGTAAACATTTTTGCCAATAGCTTGATTGTTGGCTTAACCTTTGTCAGGAGCTGGTTTACAATACTGTCATGGACACCTGTTCCATCCCTGCTTGATCCTCTTGCCTTGCAAATAGCATCGATTTCATCGAAAATAATGACATGCAGCTCACTGGCATCACCTGACAAGTTTAATGATAAGAGTGCTGAATTAGCATAAAGCCAGCACAGCATACACACCAAGAATCCTCAAAACGTTTACCTGGTTAATGAACTTCGTCCTGAGTTGGGTTGAAAGGAGCACAGCATCAACCTGAACAGCAATAATTTTTCATACATAGATGTTCAACGATCATCGCAAGAAAACACATCAACAAAATGCAATATACCTCTTCGGCTTTAGTACCCTTCTTTACAAGCGCCAGTAAAGTGAGGTCAAAATTTTCAGGAGGAACAAATCTGCAAAGACACAAGGCAAGACTTTAGAGACACGACACAGCCTTTTACTTTAAGACACACACCGTGTGAGAAGTGAGAATTTACCTGGTGACAGTTACAATGTCATCAGTAGAAACTCTAGCATATCTTCGTTGAACAGCATTCAGAGCAATGGTTCCATCATGGACTCTCTCGTGATCAGAGAGCGATAGAATCAAGACGCCGGCGACGTTGGCGAGGAAGAGATCTGCGGTGCCGGGAACAGAGAAGTTACGGAGATCAGAGGCGGAGCAGTAAGCGATGTTGGTGAAAGCTAGATGTGTTTCCGGCGTGGAAGTAACAGTCAAGGTTCTGACGGCGGAGAACTGAGGTCGGGATGGATCGGCAGCCATGACCGCCGCACAGATCGAGATTTAATAAGTTAACTCCGATTAAATCAGATTGATCCGCCGCCTGGAGATGAGAAGATGGAAGAAGACGATAGATGAGAATAATGTTTGATTAAATTCTTTGATAAAAAACGTTTACAGTGGAGAAAACAAGGTTAAATACAATCACCATAAGAAACTAATGGGCTTAAGTGATAAACAATGATGTGGCCCACTAACGCTATATTATCACATGATTGTTTTTATTTGGTGGATTGCACATATCGAATTGGAAGAAATTAATTTTCCGGGTTTCTTTTGCCCCAAAAGCTAGATTTGACAGAGGCCATAACGACAATATATCATATATATATATATATATATCTCTATAATATAATTTAAAAAGATATTTTTAAAAATAAACTTTGTTTTGTAAGTTATTATATGAAATATCATTATAAATTAATAATTGAAATATGAAATGATATAATAGTTTTTTAAAATTATTGATTAGAATATAAAAAGTATATATTTTGTATTAAAAATGTTATTTATTATTTAATTTTTAATCATTTTTAATACTATATATTTTAAATTTATAATCAATTCATATATATATTCAAAGAAAAAAGATCTATTCAAAATCTTGCTATATTTTTCACTATAATTTATTATATTTTGAATATATATCAAAATAAAAGTTGAAAAATATTTTACTAATTTTATAAAAAGTTAGACACAAGAAAACTATTTTTTTAAAAAGTTTGTAAACTAACCACAAAAACTAGAGTCATTTAACGGTGCATATTAGAGTTATGTTTTCAAGATTATAAGTTTTTGCGTGTTAACCCGAATAATATTTTAGTTCACTATAAAACATGTTAAATAGACAAATTATTACAAATTGATAGCTTTATCTATAATCAATAGTTAGTTATATTGTAAAATTTAGATAAAAGCAATTTTCTTAAATTTCAAAACAATTTTTTTTAAAAAAATTACTCCACGTTAATTATAGCGCTGGTTAAACCCTAGTATATCATATATTTGGTGGATTACTAGATGGGTAGTCCGCGCCTTGCGCGGACAGAGAGATTTTATCAAATAATCAATGCACGGCCCACATGAAAAAGAAGTTGATGTTTTCACATTTGGATATACAACATTTCTAGTCCTTTTGTGGTGCATTTGGATATGTAGTCAAAGAAAATATTTTCCGCAATTTATCTTCCCGGTGTAAGCTTTTTAATGTTGTTCTCACTTTAAAGTTGATTATCTTCTGAGGTCTCAAGAAATAATATATAATTAAATTGTGAGTTGGGACCGACACCATAAGATTGTCACTTGACTTCTTCTCAAGGATTCTATATAGGTTTTCTTCTCCAAATTATTCATTCTCTTCCTCTTCTTATTATTCAACATCTTCGTCTTGTCCTAATTTTTCTTATTATGATTTTTATTTTTCTTTTCTTCCGTCTTCTTCCTCGTCTTTTCATTCTTCTTCTTCATCAATTTCTTCCTCCTCGTCTACTTCTTATTCAAATTTCAGATTTTCTCTTCCTCGTCATTTCCTCCTTTTTTTTCATTGTTTTCGACTTCTTCTTATTCCTCTTATTTTTCTGTTGATTCTCTTATTCATCTTTTTTTTTTCTCTTCTTCATCGTCTTCGACTTCTATTTCGTCTTCCTCTTCTGATTTGTCTTCTTCTTCCTCTTCTGATTTGTCTTCTTCTTCTTCCTCTTATGCTTTGTTCTACTCATCTTCCTATTATTTACCTTTCGGTTTTTTTCTTCTTCGGATTTTTCGTATTCTTTTTCATCGTTTTCGACTTCTTCTTCTCCGACTTTTTCTTCTTCTTTTTCCTGTTTTTATTCGTCTTCTTCTTCATTCTCCCATTTTAACGTCTTTGTCTTCTTTTTCTTCTTCTCACGGTTTTTCTTCTCCAAATTCTTCATCTTCTTCTCCTTCTTATCGTTCAATGTCTTTGTATTGTCCTACTTATTCTTATTTTTATTCCTCTTCTGATTTTTCTTTTTCTTTTCTTCGTCTTTTCCTTTTTTCTCTTCTTCATCGAATTCGTCTTTCGGGTTTTCTTCTTCATCGTCTTCAACTTCTACTTCTTGTTCTTCATCGTCTTCGACTTCTACTTCTTCTTCTTCATCATCTTCGACTTCTACTTCTTCCTCTTATTTGTCATCTTTTTCTTTCATCTTCTTCTTCGACTTCTATTTCTTCTTCCCCTTCTGTTTTGTCTTCTTCTTCTTATTTGTTCTACTCTTCTTCGTATTCTTTATCTTTCGTTTTTCTCTTTTTCTTTTTCGTATTTTCCTTATTTTTTTTCATCGCCTTTGACTTTTCCCAAAAAGCAATACTAAATAAGTGTATGAAACCCACAAACCAACTAAACTAAGCCAAACACGAGTTCTTCGTCTTCTTCTTTATCTTTTGGTTTTTTTCTTTAACGTCTTTTCCTTATTCTTCTTCATCGTCTTCCACCTTTATCCCCCTTTCTTCTCTCACGTCTTCTTCTTCGTTTTTTTTCTTCTTCTTTCTCCTTCTACATTCTCTATGTCTTCTCTTACTTCTTATTCCTCTGGTTTTTCTTTTTCACGTCTTCTTCTTCGTTTACACATCTTTTTCTTCTTCTTCCTCGTCGTCTTCGACTTCTTCTTCTTCTTCCTCATCGTCTTCGACTTCTACTTCCTCTTATACATCTTTCGATTTTCTTATTCCTCATCTTTTTATTTCATCTTCATCATCGGCTTCTACTTCTACTTCTTGTTCATCGTCTGTTGTGTCTTCATCTTATTTTTCTTCTTCTTTATCTTTTAGTTTTCTTCTTCTTCCTCGAGGTTTTATTATTCTATTTCTTCTTCTTCTTCATCTTCTTCGTTCTCTCTGACTTCCTATTTTTCTGGGTTTTCTTCGTCTTTTTCCTCATTTTCACATTCTTCTACTTTGTCTTATTCCTCCTTTTCTCCAAATTCTTCATCTTTTCCTCCTTTAAGGTCTTCATCCAATTTTGTCTCTTTCCTATCTTTCCCTTCTTCCACTTCGTCTTCTATCTTATGGTTTATTTCACCTTATTCTCTGACTTCTTATTCATCTTCTTCCAAATATTCTTCCTTTCTCCAAATTCTTCATCATATTTTAAACGCCGTCGTCTTACATGTCTTCTTATTCCTTTTGTGGTTTATATTTTCCTTTTCTTAGTCTTTTTCCTCATATTTTTGAGTTCTTCTTCATCGTCTTCAACTTTATCGTTTTCATCTTCTCTGCCTTCTTATTCATCTGATTTTTCTTCGTCTCTTTCATCATCTTCACCTTCTTCATCTTTTGTTTTTTTCTAATTCGTTTTTTCTTCCACGTCTTTTCCTTCTTCTACTTCGTCTATTATGTACTGGTTTTTTTCTCCGACTTCTTCTTCTGATTATTTTTGTTCTTCTCCAAATTCGTCATTTCATTCTTTTTTGTTCACCGTCTTCGTCTTATCCGACTATTTTTCTTTTAATAATTTTCTTCAATGATTTCGTCTTTTTCTTCTCCCTATTCTTTTTATTTATCTTTTAGTTTTTCATATTCTTCGTCTTTTCTTTTTTATCCTCCACCATGACTGGTTCGATTTGGTGGATTGCACAAATCGAAATTCGAAGAAAATTGTTTTCAAGATTTCTTTTTCCCAAAAGCTAAGATTTGCGAGAGGCGATAAAGAGAAGATATATTTTTCTTTTCTTTTTTTACAAGATTATTATGAGTTTATGGGTAAAGTAATGTAAAATATTATACACATTAATTTCCAGTCTATGTGACAAGATACATGATAATGGTCAAGTCTTCATTTAGAACATTTCTGGTTTAATGTTTTAATTTTATGATTTCCGGTTTACTGACAATTTCTCAATAAATCACAAAATAATAATTATCTTATCTTTTTACTCTCTCATCATTTTTAATATATTCAAATCACAGATTCTTCGAGGTAGTTTTTCTTTGTTCACAAACATCTTGAATTTCTCAATTTCATGTTACAAATTTTTATTTAAAAACATATTCTAAACTCCGTAGAACATAGATAAAACGGTTTACTATCTATTCTAAACTTCATAGAACATAAAGAAAACGGCAGAATATATAAATTCTAAACTTCGTAGAGCATAGAAAAAAGTAAAATACATATTATAAACTCCAAAGAGCATAGAGAAAATTCATAGAACATAGAGCTGATAGCAGAATACATATCCTAAACTTTGTACAACGTATTAATCTAGAATATGAATTCTTCACTTCGTTGAACATAACTTTTATGAGGTTTTTCAATTGTAGTTTACTCGCAATATTTGGATAAATAAACACGAGTCTTGTGAGATTTTATTCGCTTTACATGTGATCTAGTATACAAATAATCTTGAGAGCTAATTGTTTATTTTCAAAAATGCTCGTTCTATTATTTAAACGCATGAGTTTAGACAAAATCTAAAGCAGCGTAAGAAAACAGAGAAACACAGACAAAAAATGTTCCAAAAACCAAAAAAATAAAGGACTCAATTTTGGAGTTGAAGCGTAACACAAGACTCTGTATACAGAGTTTATTCACTTGAGAGGGATAAACCTGGAGGAGTTGGTAGCACCAACACCAGGCCTACCGTGCTTAACCGGTTTATATGAGATTGAGAACTCAGCTAAGTAATGTCCAATCATCTCCGGTTTGATCTCGACTTGGTTGAAAGTCTTTCCATTGTAAACACCGATGATGCTCCCGATCATTTCAGGCACAATGATCATGTTTCTCAAGTGGGTTCTCACTGGTTCTGGCTTCTCACCAGCTGGTGCATCTCTCTTCTGCTCAAAACATAGAAAAGTTCACATGTTTTTAGTTTTTAAAGCCATTTAATAGTAAGGACAGATCAAAATATTGCATAGAGAAGCAATAGCATATGCATAGAGATGGATATACAATAACAATATTTGCAGAAAAATGGGGTCTTGATTTCTGAATTATTAAACTAAAGAGATGACGTTATAGTAGGCATAATCTTTAGTGTTTTAAGCCATTTGGTAGCAAAGAACAAGCAAAACAATTGTATAGAAAGATGAATGCACAATAACGACATTAGAAAAAAATGGGGGTATCGATTATCTGAATTATTAAACAAAGAAATGACGACATAATCTTTAGTGTTTATGCCATATAGTCCCAAGGATCGAACACAAGATTGAATAGTATATACATAGAGATGGATATTAGCCATTATATAAATCCAGTTCAGCAATCAATCACATAGGCCAAAAAACAAATATGTAATTTGATCATCAAAAATATCTTGACATGAGAACAGGAGATACATAACTAAGAAAACATGATCCTAGAATCAGATTTGGACATTTGTAAATGTGAAAATTCAACAAAGATCTAATTAGTGATTAGAGAAATTTAGGGTTTTACCGCTTTGCGCAATTTCTTGATCAAAGCCATAGGCTTCCTGGTCAATCCTCTAGAGAACCTATAAGAGAATTTACAAAAACAAAAACAGATCAGTCTCAAAACCGAGACAAAAGCTTTTGTGGTTCAAAAAGACTCTTATACCTTCTTCGAATACGAGCACTGAAGAGTTTGACAAGATCATCTGTAGACATGTCGAGAAGAGCATCGAGATCGACTCCTTTGAAAGAAAACTTCTTGAACGTTCTCTTCTTCACAATTTCAGCCGCAGCAGCAACCTCTGGCTCGATATCCGCCTACAGATATTCCCATGGGGAGAGAATTACAAACACAATGTTCGAAAATGTAATCAAGAGGATATCAAATTTCAGAGAGAGGAAATAACCATTGTTGGATCGATGAAACCCTAAAAAAATCCACAAAGCTTTCTTCAAACAATGTCTGCGCAAGCGACAAACAACTTAACTTAAGCACCAAATATATACCTCGGATAACCCTAGAAAACTTTTTTTATTTATTAATAGGTACTTACGTTCTTTTTAAATTTTATCCGGGTCCATATATTTAGAAAATAAGACCAATGAAAAATAAACCATACATTATTGAAATTTTTATAATTAAAAATAGTCCTAAAATGTAATAATATTTCAACTAACAGGTATAAAACATATCTCATGGGACTAGGGGTGTCAATTAGGGAGTAGGGGTGTCAATTAGGGCCAAAGCCCGAAGGCCAGTCCGGCCCGACCCTGAAAAACAGTGGGTTCGGGCTTAGAAATATATGTCCGAAAAAATTGGGTTTTTCGGGCTAGTGTGTTTTTCGGGCTTAGCCCGATCGGGCTCGGACTAGCCCGAAAAGCCCGGAACTTTACATTTTAATTAGTTAGAGATTTTATTTAAATATTTATCTTTCTAAAAATAATAATTTGACATATTTTCTATACATTTCGTGATCTATGCACCATTATCATTCGTCTATATTTACTTCATATTTTTAAAATCATTATCTATAGACTTTCAATGACATTTCGATATGATTTATACATGTCAAAACTTAATATTATTTTACTTTTTTTTTTATCTGTACCTCTTGATGGTGATGAGGATTTAGAAGACGATGAAGAAGATTCTAATTTAAACTCTACTACCTAGATTTGAAGTGTTTTGATTTTATGTTTTATTTGGTAATACAATTTATTTGAATTTTATTTGTTTTTTTTGTCAAACTTTTGCTTATAAATTTAATTGAATTTGATATAATACATTTCAATTTAGATTTATTTTTGATAAATATTTTGTTTTAATTATTCATCTGAGAATTGTGAATTTTTGTGTTTGTAAAGAAAATAATAAGAACCTCCCTGAATCGCACACTCTACAGTTTGGGTAAGAGATTTGATAGACCTTGCAAGCAACATAATCGCTTCAAGGGAGGAGGATCGATAGGTTTCACAAGGGATGCGGAAAAGCCCTTGATATTTATCGATCGATTCTCAAGGATATTACTCACCAAGAGGATCGAAAGTTTATGCTGGATATGACTCACCAACATATAATCTAGAGATTTAGAGAGATTTTGATTAAAAAGCTAGATGAAAATCGCAAATGAGGTTACAAGAGTTTTTAAAAAGAAATGCAACAAGCTGCATGTGGGAGAGAGAGAGAGTTACTCAAAAATCAGCGAGAAATAAACACACAAGTTTGAATAAAAATGAGACTCTTCATGCGCATGGCCTTTGATCTTCTTGGTCGAGATTTGAGTGTGATGGGCTTTGGGTCTTAGATTAACAATTGGGTTTTATTGGAAGTGATCTACTTGCCTCATTAAAAACCTCTCTTTGGAAAACCCAATGGGACAAAACCAAAGAGGAGGAAAAGAGCACAAGTAAATCACTTGAGCCAATTGTTGATCTACTTGAGCCTGAATTCAAAACCAATGAGGTTTGAATGCATCTTCTTCGTCCTGGCCCAAGTAACCTGGTCTAGTCCAACTTGATGAAACAATTTCCCCAAGACTTTCTTGAATCGTTTGGCTTTAGCTCCTATCTTCGAACTAAGTGATTTTCCCTCAGTTGGATGTCCCTCGGCAACAAATCCCTCAGTTGAATGTCCCTCGGCAACAAATCCCTCAGCTGAATGTCCCTCGACAACAAATCCCTCAGCTGAATGTCCCTCGGCAACAAATCCCTCAGTTGGATGTCCCTCGGTTAAATCTCCCTCAGCAGCAATCCTCTCTGCTAACTTCCCCTCGGCAACATTCTCCTCGGCTAATAATCCCTCGGTTCCCTCAGCCTCTGGTTCAAGATGCTCATCCTGGATCACATCATCATCTCCCACTTGAAAAGGATTTGACCTCAAATCCAAAAAAATCTGCAAGGGAACGAGCTAAGTTAGAATCATTGAAGTTGAAAATCAGAAAATACTTACCTCGTGAACTGGTCTTGCTGGAGTTGATCCGTGCTGAGATTGGGCGTGGTTCAAGCTCTCTAGCAGTCGCAAAAGCATTACAGACATAGCTTTCATCTCCCGTTGTTTCTCCTTGGGCGGTTTGGCTCTTCTCAGGTCTGATTTGCACATTGTGAGCTATCTTAAAATCTGTATGTTCAAGAAAGAAAACACCACAACTGTTAGTCTTAAAATATGTGTTGAGTCGAGAAAACTTACCTGACCCATCAGTGGTTTGATCGTTTAGACGTGTCTTTTGCTCAGCATGCTTTAGCTTTGATACCACATAATACGCAATCGCCTGCAAGATCTCTCAAAGGAGAGGTAAACTCGGTGGATAATCCTTGAGGAGGTTAATTCGCGAACGAACCAACGATCAAGGCGGTGGGGATCTCGGCCTCGGAAACGTGGAGCAGGTAAAAGGGCGTGAGAATCACTCTCGAAAATCCCTTCGACACAAACTCACTATGGACGCCTCTTCAACGGAGATCGGTAGAATGGTCGCACAAAATGTGGTGAAAACTTTTTGATATTACCGATCGATTTTCCTTGGAATCACACCAAGTAGATCGACAAAAGCTCACAAGAACTCTAGAGAATCACTCTAAAAAAATTGTAAACTAAAAAGGTTTTTGATTAAAAGATTGTTTTTTTGGGTAAGAAGATGAAAAGATGGAGTGATGATCGAAGATGATGGAATGAATTTACCGAGTCCTTGAGTTGCTCTGATACCACTTAATAAGAATCTCCCTGAATCGCACACTCTACAGTTTGGGTAAGAGATTTGATAGACCTTGCAAGCAACATAATCGTTACAAGGGATGGGGATCGATAGGTCTCACAAGGGATGCAGAAAAGCCCTTGATATTCCTCGATCGATTCTCAAGGATATTACTCACCAAGAGGATCGAAAGTTTATGCTGGATATGACTCACCAACATATGATCAAGAGATTTAGAGAGATTTTGATTAAAAAGCTAGATGAAAATCGCAAATGAGGTTACAAGAGTTTTTAAAAAGAAATGCAACAAGCTGCATGTGGGAGAGAGAGAGAGAGTTACTCGAAAATCAGCCAGAAATAAACACACAAGTTTGAATAAAAATGAGACTCTTCATGCGCATGGCCCTTGGTCTTCTTCTTGGTCAAGATTTGAGTGTGATGGGCTTTGGGTCTTAGATCAACAATTGGGTTTTATTGGAAGTGATCTACTTGCCTCATTAAAAAACCTCTCTTTGGAAAACCCAATGGGACAAAACCAAAGAGGAAGAAAATAGCACAAGTAAATCACTTGAGCCAATTGTTGATCTACTTGAGCCTAAATTCAAAACCAATGAGGTTTGAATGCATCTTCTTCGTCATGGCCCAAGTAAACTGGTCTAGTCCAACTTGATGAAACAATTTCTCCAAGACTTTCTTGAATCGTTTGGCTTTAGCTCCTATCTTCGAACTAAGTAAATTTCCCTCAGTTGAATGTCCCTCAGCAACAAATCCCTTAGTTGAATGTCCATACTCAACAATTCCCTCAACTGAATGTCCCTCGGCAACAAATCCCTCAGTTGGATGTCCCTCGGTTAAATCTCCCTCAACAGCAATCCTCTCGGCTAACTTCCCCTCGACAACATTCTCCTCAGCTAAGAATCCCTCGGCAAAGAATCCCTCGGTTACCTCAGCATCTGGTTCAAGCTGCTCATCCTGGATCACATCAGAAAAGAACGAAAAAGCCCGGAAAGCCCGAAAAGCCCTAGAGCCCTATCCAGGCTGGGCCGGACTTTGGAATATAGGCCCAATTTGTTTTCGAGCCAGGCCGGGCTAGCCCGATTGACATCCCTTCATGGGACACATATCTCAAAACTTTGAAGGTTCGATTTGGTAAATCTACAAATTAAACTTACTTATAGAAAAAAAAGTACAATCGTCAAAATTTTGTAAATAGTAAAAATTGAGGGATCTTTGGCTAATCTTTTAAAAAAAAAGAACACATTGACTATCGAGTAATAAACTGTGAGTTTATTGCTCGATGAGAACAAACAAAATTTGAGAACGTTTTGGACAAGGTATTTGCGAGGTAAACTGAATTAGTATTTTGATTCTCAATAAAGTTTACAAGAACTAAAACAAGAACAAAGAAAACACTACAAGAAAACACCCTTTTTGCAACGAACTATATTGTTGTAAAATCGTTGCAAAAGAGGGTTTGAATCGAATTTGCGACGAAACAGAGATCGTCGTTAACTGATCGTCGCAAACCACTAATCGTCGTAAATTCGTCGGGAAAGAACGAGGGACAAAAATTCGTCGCTAAATCGTCGGTAAATTTTCGTAGTAAAATCGTCGTAAATATTACATTGAAATTACGACGAATATAAATACGTCGTAAAAACGATGGAAATTCGAAGGAAAATATTTCATTGTTAATTCGATGGCAAACAATTGTCGTCGTTAATTCTTTGCTAATTAATCGTCATAAAATCGTTGCTAAATAATCGTCGCAAAATCATCGCTAATAAATCGTCGTATAATCGTTGTAAATTAGCCACGATTTTATGGCGATTAATTAGCAACGAATCAACGAGGACTATTGTTTACCATCGAATTAACGACGATTCATATATATATGATTTTTATTATTATTTTTAAAATTTTATTAATTTTGAAATTATAAAATGAAAATTTTAAAAATAATATATAATAATATTTTATTTAAAAAATATATTATAATCTGTTACAAAAAAAAAATATAGAATTCGAAATCCTAAATCTAAATAACTATATTGTAATCGTCGAGATTCACATTGTCTTCGGGACGTCTTAACGAACCGGATGTGCCTGCCGCTGCCTCTGCTCGTAGTCTTCGCTTTTCCCGCAACATGGCCTGCATTGTCGGGTTCCCTGTTGCCAAGATGTCAAAGAGCTCGTCATTCTGCGTAGCATCCAGTTCAACCCGCTGCTGAAGACTCGCAATCTTCGCCTGATATGCCGTAGACCGCGTAGCCTCGGTCTCAACCCGCTTTTGAAGACTCGTAATCGTGGCACGTAACACGACTGGATCATCTTCTGGCGATCGTCGTCGCGGAGCATATGAAGAAGCGGCCGAGACATCTCGAATAGATCCCATCCCGACAACCTTCCCCTTTATCTTAGGGGCAACCTAAATTTAAATTTACAATTAGAAATTTTAAAAAATTAAAAACTAAAATTTAATAAGTACTAACTATTCTATATACCTGCTCGAAGATCCGGTCAATATCGGGTGTGGTCAACCCTCCAGACATGACCGACAAACCACCTGGAGATAGTTGTTGAGAGAGTTGTGTCTCTCGTTCGGTGACCTTGGAAGTCACCTCAGTGAAGATGTGCTCGGCCGTCTCGGAAACAAAGGAACCATCCTTCTTTCGGTGCGTCCGCTCAAAAACCTTGGTCATCGGAGGGAGTACACCTCCGTCTTCGTCGGCCTAAGGAAAAAAACTATGTTATTGACGAAGTAAATTACATAAATAAATTAATTTAAATAAATTTAATTACCATATGTAGACGAACACCCGCAAAAGGTGTTTCCCCAGCTGTATGAGGCAAAGCCTTGAGTTTCCCGTCCGAACCAACGGTGTTGCGGGAAGCCGAACACTTCTCAGCAGTTATGATGGACTTCGGATCCAGCCAATACCGCACCAAGCCGTCCCAAACGGCTTTATCCATGTGCAGGGGCTTTGCTAAATCGCCAGAAATCTTCTATGCTTTCTTCCATTCACTAACCACGCCTTGGATACGAAGCTTCACCCTCTCGAGAAACAAAGTTTCAACCTCGCCATGAATCGAAAGATCCCAGTTATATTTTTGCTGCATGAGAAACAAAAATAATTACATATTTTATAAAATTAAATTAAATATATATTTAAATATAATTAAAATAATTATTGGAGAAAAAATTATTTTTTCATACGTACCGCAAACATCTTGAACCATGTCTCTTTGACGTGTGGCGGGAGCTGGGTAAAATTGGTATGAGGCTCGATAAAATAGGACTTGATGATTTCAGAAACGGTGCGTCCAACTTTGGATTCAACTCCAAACATGAAACAAAAAATTGTAAAATTATGAATTGTTAGAAATAAATATAAATATGTAATAATAAATGTAAAAAAATAAATATATATATATTACCATTCCGACCGGTCAGTATTATCCGGATCTAATCTCGTAATCCTATGACGGCCCGGCTGTGCAAGCAAATCGAGAACCGTCATGTGTGCATATGGGGCCGGGGCACGGCCTCTAGGTTGCGGAATCTGAGGTGGTTGTGGCGGCGGAGCACTCTGTGTTTGCGTCGCCGGGATGAAATCCGTCTCCATAGCCTCAGAAGACACGGGCAATCCGGTACCCGAAGCATCACCAATCTCTCTCAAAAACTGAGCGTAATGTGAACGACGATGGCCCATCTGCATAAAAATGAAAAAAAATTATTATCTATAAACACTTGGGCAGTATGCTATTTTTCCTAATTTGATTCCGTTTCTACCGACCTAAATTTTTCCATTCCTATCTATACTAACTAAAATTAAAAACATTAAAAAAATTTTTTACCTTTTTCGCAAGGAATTCGGGAGGAGTGGTCGAGCAAGAGCAAGAGAGAAATTGGAAAGTGAATGAAGAAATTATGAGCGTGTAATTATATAGGATTATTTGTCGTCGCTAAATCGATCCTAATTGGCGTCGAATTCGCGATGAATCGTCGCTAAATTGAGGTAATCAAACCGTGGCTAATTCGTCGCTAACTTTGCAATGATTTTGTGACGATTCGTTGACCCACATGCGGGGGTTTAATTGACCGACACGCGGTAAATTAAATTCATAATTTATCATAATTCATTGCTAAATCGTCGCAAATGTTGCAACGAATTAGTGGGGAAATTTGTAAAATCTGTTTTAGGGTTTAGGGTATAGGTACAAAATTGTAACGTCGATTGCAACATTCGATAAACAACTTTACATGTTTACCGTAAATCCAAAATCATGAAATTATCAATAAGTTCATCGAGATTGAAAAATAAGTAAAACATAGAGTTTTCGTATATGTTAGATTATTAATACAATGATTCAGTTTGTGGATATTACTGTGATTGACCGAGTTTTTATTTTCGAACAATTCTCTAAAGTTACAATCAATTTCATTGAAAGATGCATAATACAATGAGATGGTAATATGTTAAGGTTTAGGGTTTAGGGCAAAGGGTTTAGGGTTTATGGACGAATCGTGGCTAAATCGTCGCAAATTTGCATCGATTTTGTGACATTCATAGTTTGCGACGATTTAGCCACGATTCGTCATAATTCGTTGCTAAATCGTCGCAAATGTTGCAACGAATTAGTGAGGAAATTTGTAAAATCTGTTTTAGGGTTTAGGGTATAGGTACAAAATTGTAACGTCGATTGCAATATTCGATAATCAACTTTACATGTTTACTGTAAATCCAAAATTATGAAATTATCAATAAGTTCATCGAGATTGAAAAATAAGTAAAACAAAGAGTTTGCGTATATGTTAGATTATTAATACAATGATTCAGTTTGTGGATATTACTGTGATTGACCGAGTTTTTATTTTCGAACAATTCTCTAAAGCCACGATCAATTTCATTGAAAGATGCATAATACAATGAGATGGTAATAGGTTAAGGTTTAGGGTTTAGGGCAAATGGTTTAGGGTTTATAGACGAATCGTGGCTAAATCGTCGCAAATTTGCATCGATTTTGTGACATTCATAGTTTGCGACGATTTAGCCACGATTCGTCATAATTTGTTGCTAAATCGTCGCAAATGTTGCAACGAATTAGTGAGGAAATTTATAAAATCTGTTTTAGGGTTTAGGGTATAGGTACAAAATTGTAACGTCGATTGCAATATTCGATAAACAACTTTACATGTTTACCGTAAATCCAAAATCATGAAATTATCAATAAGTTCATCGAGATTGAAAAATAAGTAAAACAAAGAGTTTGCGTATATGTTAGATTATTAATACAATGATTGAGTTTGTGGATATTACTGTGATTGACCGAGTTTTTATTTTCGAACAATTCTCTAAAGTCACAATCAATTTCATTGAAAGATGCATAATACAATGAGATGGTAATATGTTAAGGTTTAGGGTTTAGGGCAAATGGTTTAGGGTTTATGGACGAATCGTGGCTAAATCGTCGCAAATTTGCATCGATTTTGTGACATTCATAGTTTGCGACGATTTAGCCACGATTCGTCATAATTCGTTGCTAAATCGTCGCAAATGTTGCAACGAATTAGTGAGGAAATTTGTAAAATCTGTTTTAGGGTTTAGGGTATAGGTACAAAATTGTAACGTCGATTGCAATATTCGATAATCAACTTTACATGTTTACTGTAAATCCAAAATTATGAAATTATCAATAAGTTCATCGAGATTGAAAAATAAGTAAAACAAAGAGTTTGCGTATATGTTAGATTATTAATACAATGATTCAGTTTGTGGATATTACTGTGATTGACCGAGTTTTTATTTTCGAACAATTCTCTAAAGCCACGATCAATTTCATTGAAAGATGCATAATACAATGAGATGGTAATAGGTTAAGGTTTAGGGTTTAGGGCAAATGGTTTAGGGTTTATGGACGAATCGTGGCTAAATCGTCGCAAATTTGCATCGATTTTGTGACATTCATAGTTTGCGACGATTTAGCCACGATTCGTCATAATTTGTTGCTAAATCGTCGCAAATGTTGCAACGAATTAGTGAGGAAATTTGTAAAATCTGTTTTAGGGTTTAGGGTATAGGTACAAAATTGTTACGTCGATTGCAATATTCGATAAACAACTTTACATGTTTACCGTAAATCCAAAATCATGAAATTATCAATAAGTTCATCGAGATTGAAAAATAAGTAAAACAAAGAGTTTGCGTATATGTTAGATTATTAATACAATGATTGAGTTTGTGGATATTACTGTGATTGACCGAGTTTTTATTTTCGAACAATTCTCTAAAGTCACGATCAATTTCATTGAAAGATGCATAATACAATGAGATGGTAATAGGTTAACGTTTAGGGTTTAGGGCAAAGGGTTTAGGGTTTAGGGTTTATGGAAGAATCGTGGCTAAATCGTCGCAAATTTGCATCGATTTTGTGACATTCATAGTTTGCGACGATTTAGCCACGATTCATCATAATTCGTTGCTAAATCGTCGCTAATTTTGCAACGATTTAGCGACGATTCCTTTGAAATCCCCTAAACCCCAAACTAAATCCCATTTCCGACCACCACTCATCTGGTTCATCACTTTCTTCGAACTCATCTTCCTCATCTTCTTCCTCTGTATTGTCTGGGAGATATTCAACTTGCCTGATTTGAGGATCTATCTAAAGGATGTCATCATTGCTCTCATTTAGTTCTGGCATATCAGAGCAATGATCTTGCTGCATTGGTAGTTCCTCATCAACCCCCACAATACGACCCCTCAGAAAATTTTTTAAAACTGATAACCATGAGATACGGGTGGTGCGAACTCGCGGATATGGAACAAAGCTGACTTGTTCTGCTTGTGATGCTAGGATAAATGGCTCATACTTATTGTAACGTCGTGATTGGTTAACATCTACTGCCCCAAATTTGTTTTTACGGACGCCTCGATCAACTGTTGGATCGAACCAGTCGCATTTGAACAGAACGCATTTCAAACCTAAGCAACCAGGGTACTCAACTTCAATTATGTCTTGCAACACTCCATAAAAATCTATTTCGCCCCGCACACATACCCTGTAGTTGGCAGTAGCTCTTTGATTTCCGTATTTGAATGTATGAAATATATATCCGCGTGTGCAATACATGGGTGCACTCGTTATCTTCGATATGGGGCCTTTTATTAACTCATGGAACCAGAGTGGATATGCGGTATCCCCATACTCGACCTATATCATTAATTAATTTAATTAAAAAAAGTAATCAAAATATGTATTAGGTTAATTGTCCAAGTTAGTAATTAATCAGATCACTCAAAATTTTACGTACTTGCGTCTTCAACCACGGGGCAAAATGTTGATCTTTATGCTTGTTGATTTCATCGTCTGAGATTCCTTCAATGACTTCTCGGACTTATCTAACAAATTCACTGCATACAAAAGTATTTACAATTGTAATTAAGATACATATCGTAATTGGTATAAAGCTAGCATATATATAATTTAGCCATATATAAGACGTATGTTTATACACTTACGTCTCAAATTGACTAAATTCTTCGCAATTTAAGAGGATATACGTTTGTGCACTATGATGGTCTTTTTCATTGGCAAACCAAACTGACTTCACTCTTCCAAATAATCGACCGATTGAAGAAAAGATATATGGGACACCTTCATTAGCATATGTTCGGCCTACACCTCCATCATCATATCGCCGTGCTGCCCTTTTCCGTGTGCGAACCTTCGAGCCAAAATAGTACCCCGTGAAGTGAGAAGTTTCTTCTGTTAAACTTCCTGCTACTATTGAGCCTTCAACTTTGGCTAGATTTTTAGCCTTCCGCTTCAAATGTCCCATGAATCGCTCGAATGGGTACATCCATCGATACTGCACAGGTCCCCCAAGTTCTGCTTCGTGAGGGAGATGAATAGGTAGATGTTCCATAACATCAAAAAAGGCTGGGGGAAATATTTTCTCCATGTTGCACAACAAAATAGGAATACTAGCATCAAGTTGTGCAATAACATCTTCTGACAAAGTACGGGTACAAAGATCCTGAAAAAACGCTACAATGCCTACAATAACAATCACATGATATATAAGGTAATAATGTTAATTTTCCATTTCATATATATATATATATATATATATATATATATTAATTATATAAAATCTTAAATTCGCAATATGTGATTAGTTTAAATTTATATACCTGCAATTGCTTCGTGTACATTTCCTGGTAGAAGTTCAGCAAATGCGAAATGAAGTAGTCGTTGCATAAAGACATGACAGTCATGACTCTTCATCCCGGAAAACTTTTGCCCATTCTCAACACATTTAGCTAAATTAGATACGTACCCGTCCGGGAACTTCACATCAGATGTCGCCCATTTGAACAAAGCTGACTATTCTTCCGCACCCACTCGAAATATGGGGACATGTGCTTTCTCATTGCTTGTAATATGTAACTCATTCCGACAACAAAGATCAGGCAAGTCTAACCTTGACTTACAGCTGTCTTTAGTCCTTCCACGCACGTTTAACACTGTATGCATGATGTTATCAAAAACGTTTTTCTCAATGTGCATGACATCCAAATTGTGTCTAAGCAAATGATCCATCCAATACGGAAGCTTCCAGAATATGCTTTTCTTATGCCAATTGTGATGCTCCCCATATCCATCCGGCATATTAGCTGGAGTGTGCCAATTTCCACCACGATTGACTGTTTCCAATGCACCATAATGATTAATTTATGCTTATAGATCTTCCTTGGAAATATAAACAGGAGGAGGAACACGTAAATTTTTGTTCTTTCTAAACAACCGCTTATTTCTTCGATATGCATGATGAATCGGTAGAAATCGGCGGTGACAATCAAACCAACTTGTTTTCCGACCATGTTTCAATTGAAACGCATCTGTCCGATTGAGACAATATGAACAAGACAATCGCCCATGCGTAGTCCAACCTGATAACATCCCGTAAGCAGGGAAGTCGCTTATTGTCCACATAAGCACCGCACGCATTGTAAATTTTTTTTTCCTTGCAAAATCATATGTCCGAACCCCGGTATACCACAACTGCTCCAATTCCTCTATCAAAGGTTGAAAAAACACATCAAGGGAACGCTTCAGATGCTTCGGATATGGTACTAAAATACTCAAGAATAAAAATTCCCTTTGCATGCACATATCTGGAGGAAGGTTGTAAGGCGTTAGGATTACTGGCCATAAAGAATATTGCCTACCAGACATACCAAATGGACTAAATCCATCTGTGCAAAGATCAAGATACACATTACGTTTCTCTCTGGCAAAGTCTGGATGTACCGTCTTAAAGTGTTTCCACGCTTTTGCATCTGAAGGATGAGTAACCTCCCCATCTGTTTGCAAATGATCTGCATGCCATCTCATCGATGCAGCTGTCCTCTCAGACTAATACATTCTTTTTAATCTATCAGTTATAGGAAGGTACCACATCCGCTGGAACGGTACCTTAATCCGACCAGTACCTTGCGGCTTATATCTTGGCTTATGGCAAAATCAAAATTCCTGCAACTTATCATCATCTTTCCAAAAAAGCATGCAATTGTCAACACAGACATCTATCATCTCAGAAGGCAACCCAAGACTATAAACCAGCTTCTGTATCTCATAGTAAGTTTCAGCAGCTAAATTGTCCTCTGGCAAATACTCTTTAATCAAATCAGCCCAGTCATCCATGCAAACCTCAGCTAAGTTATGATCAGTTTTAATAGTCATCATCCTAGCCGCCAACGACAATTTAGAATGTCCTTCTCTACATCCATCGTAGAGTGGCTGATTTGCAGCATCTAGCATATCATAAATTTTTTTTGCATCTAGATTGGGTTCCTCATCATGATGATCATGTGCAAATGTACTTACGGTTTCATGAAATGCATCCGTAACCATGTCATGAATCCTATCATTATCTTCACCATGCTGCTCCGCATGTTCATCAAAATGATTAAAATTATTTGACTCATCAAAATTCGATGCTTGATAATTGCTACCACTACTAGCTGCATTTCCCCCATGACCCTCTCCATGATAATAGCATATATAGTAATGCGACATAAACCCTCTATTTAATATATGCGACCACACCTTCGAGATAATGATAAATTTCCTATTCAAGCATCTGGCACAAGGACAGTACATCTTACCACTGATAATCTTATTATGTATACTTCCTGCCTGATGCATGAATCCCTCCACCCCATCACTGAACTCCTTTGTTAGCGATCCCTCCGAATCAAGACGATTATACATCCATCTTCTAATTTCGTATATTGACATTTTTTGTTGGTCAGAAAGAATTAAATGTTTTTGAATATGAAATTTTTATTATGAAGTTGGCCACTATATATAAATTTTTATTTTAATTACCATCGAATTACCTACGATTTTACATCGATTTTACAACGAATCTAAAAGTGTTTACATCGACTTTACAACGACTTTAAACATGTTTACCTAACCGAACACCATGAACTTAAACGTGCTCACCTAACTCATTAATCGTTGGGAAATCGATGTAAAGTTCAACTTATAATAATCATTGCTAATTTGTGGGTAATTTTACGATGATATTACAACGTTTTATATAAACCTCGGTAAATCGTTGTAAATCGTCGCTAAGTTACAACGATTTTACGACGATTTTGATAATCGTCGTAACGTCGTCGGTAATCGTCGGTAAATCGTCGCCAATTAGCGACGATTTTACAACGAAAATTTTCGTTCCAATTTTGCGACGATTTTACGACGTCTTTAAAAATCGTCGTAAAGTCGTCGTAAAAACGATTTGAATTTGCAACGAAATAAAATCGTCGCAAAATTCGTTGCAAAATGCCTGTTTTCTTGTAGTGAAAGACAAGTTTTTGAGTCTATAGCTAAATTGCAGTAGAGAGTGGTGTTGTGAATGGAAAAAGTTGTCTTTTGCTCCTTGTTTTTGTCCTTGTTTTATACTCCGTGATCGTGTTTAACGTCTTCGTTTACTCCGCCTGATTCGCCATGAATAGTCTTTAAGTCTCAAGATCCGCATGTTACGTCCAGCCGACTTAAATCACCGGTTTGAACGAGCCTTTTGTCTTGGTGGGATTGACTAACGATTCTGCATTTAATCCCATTTGACCGTAGATATTCATTCCGGTGAGCTTTTCCCGTTACCTCGTTTCCTCACAACGTCAAACTTTCTAGTAGGGTTTTTATCCCACACAACGTCAAACGACAAAATTTCTAACTTTTATTGACCAAGCGTTATAACTACCAATTTTTTGGGTTAAAATATTATTACGTTTTAGGGCTAAAACCTTAAAACACATATTTTACCATAGTTTCGAGTCGACTAAATCACCATTGATCATAAAAGTATATAGCAGTAGATCCAACGCAGTATACGTGATAATAGAGTCACTACAAAATGAAGATTTCATAAAATATTCAACTTAAATATATGGAATACGTCACAAATGCTCAAATATTTTTTGCCCTTTTTAAAAGAATGAATAAAGAGGATAGAAGACTTACTACTCTTCATCTATAAGATTAAAAGTTATGGTGTATAAAGAAGAAAATGAAGAAGAGCTAGAGAAGGCCAGACAAATTTAAGAGAAAATATAAGAAAATTAGATGTAGTTGAGAAAAGAAAAGAAAGAAGATTTATGGGAAATAGAAAAAAAATTGAAGAAGGGATTTTGGAATTTCTTTGGTTAATGGAATTAAAATTACAGATTTCATAATTATTTGTGATAATAATTATATTTAAAAATAATAATAACCTAAGAGGGTATAATTGAATTTACATTAATATAAAGCTTAAGTCACCGAGAATGATTTGGAAAAGTGTAAATGGACAAAAATGAAGAAAAACTATCATTTATTTCCAATTTTCTCTATAACTTTTGCTCTTTTTTGACTTTGAAGTATTTTTTTTTCAAATTAAAACAAAAATGATAAAAAATAATTTAATAAAAAAAACCTTATGAATAAGTAGATCAATTTCTTTGTCCTTTCATACGATAATTACACGTTATACATTTCTATGTTATTTTTTTGGTTGATAAGGTAATTAACATAAAAGAAATTAGTAAAAAATCATATTCACTTTGTTAAAGAAGAGTAGTTAATTTTATTCATAAAGCAAAAGTAGTAAATTAACAACTAAGCAAATAGAGGTAGATTAAACATAAATAGAAATTCATGACAATGACAAGACAAATTCAGAAATCTCAACAAAAAATATAAATATCATAGGTCTATATAATTATTCCATATAATTACCGCATGAAATAAAGGAGGACATCACTTCCATATAATTATTCCGACCAAACTGATTCAACCTGATTTATTCAGATTCAAAACTCATACCATAGGTCTCTTTATTCTTACTAGATGAGTACGTTTTCTTTATAAATAAATGTTATTAATTTTTTTGAGCTATTTGGACATAACTCAATTTAGTTTATAACTTTGATATTTGCTGATTCTTCTAGCTAATCTTTTTATTCTAAAAATATGTTTCTCAGTTTTCAGCCGTTGAAACCAGTATACCAGCTTGAAAATTCAAAAAATAGGCAAAATCCTCAACTTTTATATCTTTAGCATTCCAACGATAATATCACATTAAATTTGTGCATAAAACTAAATGAAGAGTAAAAGACTTAGGCCTTGATTGGTACAATTGATAGTAGAGCAGTAGCACTAAGCAGCATAAGCAGTATACTGCTGAAACTCTATGCTCTGATTAATATAGTGATTGGCAGAGTTGTGAAAGATTATATATAAAATTATTTAATATATTTATTCGTAATCACTATATCTATAGTTATATTTATAATATAATTTATAATAATTTTTTCATATTTCAATTGTATTTATTATATTATATTTTTATTTAAATTTTATTTGAAAATTAATAAAAAAATAAAGGTAAATATTAGTTTTAAAAATATAAAATTTACACTTTAATATAAACATAATTTTTTGATATTATTTAATAAAATAAATTAGGTTAATGCTCTACCAAAAGTTTCATATGAAAGCATAGAGAGATGAACATTTACAGAGCATCTGTAACTTCTAAATGCTTTCTTAAATGCTTAGTTGATTGGTTGATAAAAAGCTTAATGCTTTTTAAATGATTTATCAATCAAGGCCTTAAACATATATAATTTGCACTTAAGTGCTTTTCCACTTTCGATACAAAATATTATTGTGTTAAACTACTCAAACATGTTGCCAAAATTGTAACATCAAACTATTAAAACTTCAAATTGTCCCAACGAGAAAGTAAGTAATTTATTTCTCTAAATGACACTCTGTCAAGTTCACTTAGATTCTGAAAATAGTATTCTCAAATTTTATAAA
This sequence comes from Eutrema japonicum, assembly GCA_030161315.1. NCBI lineage: Eukaryota > Viridiplantae > Streptophyta > Magnoliopsida > Brassicales > Brassicaceae > Eutrema > Eutrema japonicum. Next base: position 20,416,793 of record BSQW01000007.1, read on the forward strand.
TTTAACCAATTCAAAGAAATATAATTTGATCTCTACACTATCACAATCCAAATTAGTCAATAGCTTCTAAACAATCAAAACGATATTTGAGAACAATTGTCTTCTGCAAAAAGAACCAAGCTTAAATCACTTTGATTCTTCAACCATGTTATAAATTATAATGAAATTTATCAGCCTCTCTTTCCTCTGACAAGGATCGCTCTACCCCTATTTCTTCATGTCTTTAGTATCCATTAAATGAGGTAGGCAACTCAGAATTGTCCAAACATCTTTTCCTCTCCTTCTTGTTCTTCTAAGTTGGGCACATCTCATAAAGGATTTTACAGAATATCACTTGAAAGTTTGTTTAATCTACACATTTCCTGACTGTAGGGTTGAAGTTCTCAAGGACATGCGGATGTTGTATAGCATAACAAATTTATAACAAATTTATGATTAAACACATAATTTAAAACTGTAAATTTGAGAAGAAGATAACAACAAAAACTTATATATAGAGACAATTCTGTTATCAAAGAACAAGAGAAACATGAGTCCATTGCTTAAAACACTAACTATCAGAAAAAAAGAAAAAAAAGATTTGTCTATAGGCAAGGTCAGTCAGAACCCTCTGGGCCATCGAGAGACTTCAAAGAGGGCTTTAGGGTTTATTTGGAGCACTCATCACATATGTCGCTTCTTCATAAATTTTAACCAACCATGCCATCATTTAATCAGCTTGCCACTGATTTAATGAAAAGACGATTTTAACCTGAATGAAATATGTGATTTAATTAAAAAACAAAAACAAAAACGAAAAGAAGAAACCCGAAACCCGACCTGCACACTCCTTTCCCCGACGGCGACGTCGACGTTCATCACCACCGCCCTTCTCGCCAGCCGTCGACTCCGGCGTCGTCATTCTTGCAGTCGGTTTCTTCCCCTCTCTCTCCTCCGCCATTGGTGAAACTGAGTAAGTTCTTTGTTAGTTTAGGGATTTGATATGGGGATTCTTAAATTTAGGAGTTTGATATGTAAATTAATTGTTTAGGTATGCACATTCATTGGATTGGTATTCACGATTGGTTATTTGCATTGGTAATGTCTCGAATCGTGTTGTTGTTGTTGTTGAATCTTAGGTAGGTTAGAGAATCAGAAGTATCGACTCGATTGGATCCAGAAATAGGAAAACTGGTACACATGATACAACTAAGAGATATATGACAAGTGGTACACATGGTACAACTAAGAGATATAGGCTATGTGATAGAAATGGTATTACTGTGACAACTTGTGTAATTCGAATTGTGTTTTATTTTATTCTATTTCCAGGAGGCGATGAAGAGCACCCACACAAACGTACATTTTGATTATGGAGGGTACTATTCAGAAGAGCATGAATGGATTTCAGGAAATTCTGTATACGCTATATCGCTAAAGACCTCATCGTTGGAGGAGATCACTTATTCGTTGTTAGTAGAAAAGATATGCAGGAAGATTACGATAGATGAAACCACGGCGAAGCTGAAATTGAGTTACAGTCTATCTAAAGCTCGAAGAGAGTCATATATTGTAGATAACGAGGACATTTTTGTTTATCTAACGTCATCGGATACAGAGGGACTTAAACCTGTTTTGCATGTGGAGATAATCAAGGATTTGGAAACAAATCAGAGGGTCGACCAACTTTCAAGAGCGGAAGGAAGTTCATTTGGTTTGAACTATGGGCAGCGGGTTTCAAATTGCAGAGTTAATGATGTAGATAATGCTGGCATCCTTACTATTTCCAGAGCATGTGGAACAGCAGAACAAGTGAACGAGACGATTATTGAAGAGGTGATACTGAATGTTGATACTGGAAATATTGGTAATGAGGATTGTGAGAATGTAACACGTAACGAATATGCAGCTGTGGATAGCCCAATGGATAACCATGTTGATGAAGTTTTCGATGGTAGGCATGAATATGTTGAGATGCCAGGTCTTGTGGAAGAGAGTCAGTTTGTTGAAGAATGGGAAGATGGTACGGGTCTTGAAATAAATCAAGAATTTAGTTCTAGGGAGGCAGTGCAAGATTTGGTTCTCAGAGCTGCAAATAAGAACTGCTATGGGGTTAAAACTGTTAAGTCTGATACGGAGCGACTTATGCTACGATGTCGACAAGAAGCCAATGGTTGTCAATGGTATATACGAGCTACAAAAACTAAGTCATCATCCTTTTGGACTGTCAGAGTACACAGAAAAATGCATACATGCTCTCGGGCTATTGAGAGTACAAGCAGTAGTAGTAGACAGAAAGGCGCACAACGATTAGTAACATCTATGTTGCATGAAGACTATCCAGGTTTAATGGACACCCCGACACCTAAAAACATCATGAGTATTGTACCAGGAAGACTTGGCTTGCAGTTGTCCTACTCTACCGCATCGAGAGCAAAAAAACAACATGTTAATGATGTGCGGGGGAGCCCTGAAAAAAGCTACAAGAAGTTGTATTCTTATCTGCACATGTTAGAGAAGATCAATCCTGGGACAGTAACAAGTGTGGAATTGGATGAAGGAAATAGGTTCAAATACCTATTTATCGCTTTGGGCGCTTGCATCGAAGGGTTTATGGCAATGAGGAAAGTGATAGTTATTGATGCAACTTTTCTAAGGACTGTATATGGTGGTATGTTAGTTTTTTCAACAGCTCAGGATCCTAATCATCACCATTACCCCCTTGCGTTTGGTGTAATTGATCGTGAGAGAGATGATAGTTGGATCTGGTTTTTCAAAATGCTGAAAAGCGTTATACTGGATGTTCTTGGACTGGTTTTTATAAGCGACAGACATGCAAGCATCATCAAGGCAGTCATTGAGGTGTACCCGAGTGTTAAGCATGTACATTGTGTCTGGCATTTGTCTCAAAACGTGAGAGGAAAGGTGAAGAATGACAAGGATGAAGTTGCGAAGAAATTCATAGAGTGCGCTCATATTTATACTAAAAGTGAGTTTGAGAGAGAGTACGGTGCATTTAAGAGTAGGTTTCCTAAAGCCGGTGAGTATATAGATAGGAGTATAGAGCTGGATAAATGGACGAGGTGCTATTTTGAAGGAGACAAGTATAACATCGACACTAGCAATGCCGCAGAATCAATGAACAGTGTGTTTAGGAAAGCAAGGAAGTACCCCCTATTGCCTATGATTGATGCGATTATTGAAAAACTTTCTGAATGGTTCAACAAACATAGGAAAGAATCTGCTTTTGCATTGGACAAAAAGAAAATGGTGCCTTTTGTGGAGAATGAAGTTCACAGGCGATGTGAAATTGCTAAACTTTTAACGGTGACTGAGCTGAACAGCTTCCATCTTGAATACAACGTTAAAGGACTCGATGCGAAGACGTATTTGGTGGACTTGAAGATGAAAAGTTATTTTTGTAGATGTTTTGATATAGACAAGTACCCGTGTGTCCATGCAATAGCCGCAACCAGCAACCTCATGAGGACGGAAGGGAGAACAGAGAGTATCCAAATCTATGATCTATGCTCGAAATATTACTTGATTGAGTCGTGGGCATTGGCATATTGCAGAACGATTTATGTAGTGCCGCATGAGTCTCATTGGAGTGTTCCTGCTGATATTCAAGAATTATTCGCCTTACCGCCAGAGTACACCAAAAGAAAAGAAAGAAATCAAGAAGCGCGGTATCCATCCACCGGAGAAAGTCGCCGCCGAAAGAGGAGGATGTAAAAGTATGTGCCTGGCGTAGACTTGGAGAGGTGGTTGCAGCCCGAAAGGCATGATGAACAAACTTAATTTGTGTGTTTGTATTTGTCTGTATTTGTATTTCTCGAATTTGTCTAGGATTGGTACCACTTAATTTCTGTGTTTGTATTTGTCTCGGATTAGTACTACTAGTTCACCTTGGTACAACTAAGAACATATTTGTATTTGTGTGGATTTGAATTTATTAGATTTGTACTATCTGGTTCAACTTGTAAAACTAAGAACATATATGTATTAATATCATTAAGGAGGTTCACGATGTGTTATACACATAGTTGTACCTGCATGTCGAGTTGTACAAATTTTCTAATAGTTGTACTTTTGTGAATTTAGGGTTTTTGTAGTTGAACCGTGATATAAATTATTACGTTGTAGTTGTCCACATGATTTTCTAGTTTTAAGGGTCATTTAGGAGGTTCTCATAGTGCGAAATATGGATAAAATGAACTAATCTTCCGTTTCTTATTCATATTCTTGTTTCACATCAACCATACCTTATATTATAAGGAATACATTAGTAATGTTAACCATGTTATGATGGAAAAGAATCAAAATATATGATTTTGCAGAACTTGTACTATGTAAACTTCCTAAATTACCATGGAAACTAGAAAATCATGTGGACAACTACAACATAATAATTTATATCATGGTTCAATTACAAAAACCATAAATTCGCAAAAGTACAACTATTAGGAAATTTGTTCAACTCGACATGCAGGTACAACTATGTGTATAACTTTTGAACTACAAAAACCCTAATTTCTGCCAAATATTTAACTTTTCCGCCAACTATTTCAGATTTCCCCCCTAAATATTATTTCCCTCACTTTTTCCCCAAATGTTTTCATTTTCCTAACTTTCCCTTTACTTTGTCGTGAGAAAGAGGAGAGAAAGGAGCGAGGGAATTCTGAGGAGAGAGAATTCCGAGAGAGAGAATCGAGAGAATCCGAGGGAGAGAGAATCAATCTGACAGAGAGCGAGGCAATCCGACATAGATTCGTTGTTCCGATTTGGAGGTAAGCTCGATTTGGAGAAAAAATTAGGGTTTGTAGAATTTCAAAAAATTAGGGGTTGTAGAATCCGACATAGATTCGTTGTTCCGATTTGGAGGTAAGCTCGATTTGGAGGTAAGCTCGATTTAGATTCGTTGTTCCGATTTGGAGGTAAGCTCGATTTGGGGAAAAAATTAGGGTTTGTAGAGATTCAAAAATTAGGGTCTGAGCATTTGTTTGTTTGTGCGTTTCTTCTGGGTTTTTGATCTGATTTTTGTGTTTTTATTTGTCTGAATTTGTCTCGGATCTGTGTACACCTATGGCATTCTGGCAGATATGGACCCCAGCTATAGTGACGATAAGCAGAACAAGAGGCTAATCGAGAGACTTTACCACGTAGCCGACGCTGACTATGACATTCCGGCAGAGGTAAGCTCAAGAGGACAATGTGATGATTTTGGATTTCCCACACAATGCTACTGTGGTGGGAGAGCAATACTAGTTGCATATCGCGGAGCATCATACCTCAGACGACTATATTACACATGCTCGTTGAATATCGATGTAAGTAATCTTCTTGACTTTTACATTGTTTAAGTTCAATTATCTAATTTCTGGTTTGTGTAGGATGGAGAGTGTCATATCTTTAAATGGTGGGATGAGGCTATGATGGAAGAACTGGAAATGGTAAAGCACCAATATGAGATAATTCTTTCCATTGACCTTGATCTCAAGGCAGAGATGGTTGGATTGAAGAAGTCACTTTGTACAAGGGAGAATGAAACCCCTTGCATGCTTTTGAAGAATTTGGTTACTTCAGTTCTTGTTCTCGTAGGTGTCACTTTGTACCTCTTTAAGTAGAGAAGAATGTAAGAATGTAATGTCACTTTAAGTTGCTTCAGTTCTTGTTCTGGTGTCACTTTTGTACCTCTTTAAGTAGAGAAGAATGTAATGTTATTTTAAGTTGCTTCAGTTCTTCTTAAGTAGAAAAGAATGTAATGTAATGTCACTTTAACTGGATCTCAGTAGTACCAGTTGGACCGAAAACTAGAACTCAGTTGTACCTAAAAGTTTTAGTGGTACCGAATAACTAGATCTCAGTTGTACTAGTTGGACCAAAAACTAGAAATCATCGGCTAAAAACATACCAGTTGGACAAAAAATACTAGAATTCATCGGCTAAAAACATTTCATCGGCTAAAAACATTTCACAAAGTTCCAACAAAAACAAATCCAACCGAAACACAAAGTTCCAACAAAAACATTCATAAGTCTTCGATTTCTTCTATTTCTTCGATTTCTTAGCTTCCCTCGCTTTCCCCCTTGTAAAAGGGGACACCACCCACCTCAATGGTTCCCGCTTCCTCTTGACTGCACCTCTCACAGAAGGAGTTGCACTTTTCCTTAAACAACTCTTGTACCTCTTTAATGGCCCCACCTCAGTCTTTTTCTCCTTGTCAACACCATCGGCTTCTTTCTCAGAAACTGTAGCCTCTTTATCCTTCTCAGTTGTACCAGTAGGACCGCCAGATCCTGATGCTTCTTTATCCTTCTCAGTTGTACCAGTTGGACCGACATATCCTGAAGCTTCTTTATCTTTCTCATTACCAACAGATCCTGGTGCTGAGGCTGGTGTTGGTGAGAAGACTGCTGGTGGTGAGGGATGAAATGGTGGTGAGAAGGGTGGTGGATATATTTCTGCTTCAACATCTTTCAGTCTCTCATCTATGCGTTTGATTCTCACATCCATTCCACCAAGTTTCTCCATGATTTCCTTAAACCCATTCTCCATCACTTTTTGCAGCTCCAACACTTATTCAACACTTTTTGCAGCTTCAACTGGTTATTGTCTTCCATCTCGAGAACCAACGTCCAACTCGTACAGATCTTTCCACCATATCTTCTTCCTCTGTACGATTAGACGCTGTCTCCAACTATCAACGATTGGATCAATATAACCTATCCCATCATCAACATCATCGTCTATGATGCGCGCCAAAAGAGGTTTCTCACCCGAGTCCGGTTCCAAGATGCTAGTAATATCCTGTGAATATCAATAAATTTAACATAAAATCAAACTCATAACAAATACAAATAATACCAAGTATGTTCACAAACTCTAACCTTAGTACTTCCAAGCGCTTCATTTATGGCTTCCAATATAAAACCTTTCATTGCTTCTTTGGTGAACTTGTTCTTGCACATCCTTGGACAATCCTTCTTTGCGGGTACATCTTCTCAAAATTTGCTTCCAAGACTTCGAATACACTCAAATGCCATAATCTACACATGGAGTTACAATATCTCAGTATTAAAATCATATAACTATTAATCTAATACTTAAAATCAGAAAATATTCATATAGAGTTACCTCCAGAGGAACAATGAATCCAGAAAAGGCAGGCTGTGCTTTTGGTTTCACGGTGCCTTTCATGTTCTTCATCATGCACCGGATCCCTTCCATACATTCATCAAATGTATAACGCCCACAGGGAAAATTCTCACAAGCATTCACATCATCCACAACACTTAGAAGGAATGGATCTATGTTTCCAACAGCCTTAGACTTTGCTTTCACTACTTTGCATAAGAAATACAAGATAGTCAACTTCTTCTGGTCTGTAGAGCTCTTGTTGGTCTTCATTTCGTCCAGCTTCTCTTCCACATCTTTGATTTTAATTCCGTCTTTCCTTCCAAACACCTTCTCTACAAACTTCAAATCCCCCAATTTCTTATAGTTGCTGGGGTAGTCATGGCAGGCAAATCCGGTTAACAGCGCGTGCTCTCTCATAGAATACCTAATAGGCACTCCATTCACCACAAACCAGCACTCTCTTTTCATCTCCGTACAAGCTGTGCGAAGCAGAAGCATCCACATGCCTTGAATCATGTGGTTTCGCTCCTTAGGCATGTGGAATATATGCTTAAATTGAGAATGCTTTCTAAACCATTTCAGTTCTCCTTCAATATTTTCCTCTATGTATTACACTGTCTGGGTCACAACACACCTAGTTCCTATCTTACAACCCTTGGTGTATTCAGTTGGATCAAAGAACAGCTTCTCGGGCTGCAGTGGTTGAGTTTCATCATCGGTATCCTACACAATTGTACCAAAAAAATTAATCATACACAATTGTCCCAGTTGTAAGACACTCGTCTACCTACTACCTAAACCAATACTATCATAACTTGTACTAGTTGTTTTCTCGACCCTAACATGTAATTCCCCTAATTCACAGTCTCAATCTCAAGTATACATACCTCCTCTGCTTCGTTGTCATCTTCCTCACTTGATTTTCTCTTTGCTCCTTTTTCCCCATCACCATCCTCCTCACCATCCTCACCATCATTTGACTTATTCTCTTCAGTTTCAACAACCGTGCTCGTTTCAACTTCAGTGCGTGGTTCTTTATCAGTCTGAATGGGTACTTCTTCCCTGAGATTGGGTGCTTCTGCGTCTTCAGTGATGGGTTCTTGATCAGTGTGAATGGGTGCTTCATCATTGCGATTGGCAGAAGACTCAATGCGATTGGTTGCTTCTGCGTCTTCAGTGATGGGTTCTTCATCAGTGTGAATGGATGCTTCATCACTGGGCTTGGTAGAAGACTCAGTGCGATTGGTTGCTTCAATATTGAAGCCACCTTTGGTCCTCTCTTCAGTGCTATTGGTTGCTTCTATTGTGGCTTCGTCTTCAGTCCTCTCTGCAGTTCGATTGGGAGATTCTTCTGTGGGATTATGTGAGTCTCCTGCTCCGCCTGGATCTTCGCGGCCTTCTGTCGACTCATAGGATTCATACACTGGTCCTGTACCAGATGCTTTAACCCGAGCCATGACGACAGCGGTTTATCCCGAGACTATAGAGGTGGAAGAAGAAACGATGGAGAAGAAGGAGACGAAGACGATTGCGAAGAATGAGAGGAGACAGACCCGGAGACAGAGATCGCCGGAGAACAATCGGAATTAGGGGTCGACCGAGATGCTCGATTTTAGGGAAGAATCCGTTTAACTTCCGTCGGGTTTAACTCTTGGTGACTTATGAAAATTAGGGGGAACTCAAATTAGGGATTTAGATTTAAATCGGGTTGATGGGGAAGTCGATGGGTGGGTATTATTGTGGTTGGGTTGTAATTAAAAAAATGTAAGAGGGACTAACTTGTATTTTCTCGAGTTTTTGATTTAAAAAAAAATCAAAACTAAATGAATTTTTAGAACGGTGGCATATCTGAACATTTTTTCATAAAATGTGGCTTTTGTGCATTTGTTCTGTTTATTTGGCTTCGATAAAAAATCTGAGATCGGAATCCATGGAGTCTACCATATCGTTGAAGCTCAAAGGAAAGGGGAAAGGATCAAAGGGAGGTTCCTCTTCTGATGGGAAATAGAAGTTGCAGCTCGTGAAGGAATGAAGCAATTGGTCACTAAAGATGGCGAAAGTCGCGACTCACTACGGATTCATCCCTCTGATCATCATCATCAGCATGAACTCCGATCCGAAGTCCCATCTCTTTCAGCTCCTTAGCCCTGTCTGATCCTTCAATATCCATCATCGTCGAAGCCAGATCAATCGATCTTCTCCGGTTTGGCTTCATATCTTTACGCGTCGTCTTGGATTCGCCGAATATTCTTTATGTTTTCAGTAGCTAGCTTTTGTTGGGTTTACCGAGTTTCGAACGCTTTCTCTATGGTTATTCTACTCTCTGTATGGAATCAGTTCGCTGATGATATATGTGAAATCGAATTTATGTTTTGAATATATCTTCTCTGGGAATTTCTTATTCAAAGTGTCGTTTTTTATACAAATTTAATCAGTAAAGATGGAATTTTTTTTTTTAATAAGGTGCCACGTGGCGCTCTCTTGGCAGAAGACTGGAGAGAGCTAGCCCTCTTTTATATAGTAGATTCATCTTTAACTGCCTGAAAAAGATAAACATTTTAGTCTTGTTAGATTTTTTTTCAAAAAACGCCTAAAAAATAAAAGCAAATTTTGTTGATCTTACTTGAATCTGAAAGTTTTAATTTCAGCAATTGGTTATCAATCATAAAACGTGAAATCCCTCCTCCACCAGCAATCATACTTTCACTAAATACTTTTCTAATTAGTTTGACGATTATGGGAAAATACTAACACAAATTACAAACACATAGAATAAAGCTACAAGCCTTCATTTGCAACAGACCATTTGTAATTGACATCACTAGCCAAATCCCCATATGCAACACAATTGAGGGCATCTCCCCTTCATTTTATTGGCATGCATCACTATATATGACGATATTCATTCGACGGACCACCTGTTACAGTCCTCCTCAATATCCGATCATTTTATAGAAACGGTTTTGATTTTGTGCAATACCAACGAACCGGGTAATTCATTTTCTCGAAAAAATATTTGATCACACGGGGAAGAAGAAAAGAGAAACAAGATCCTAAATTCCCAAAATTCAGATGATATATAAGTCGCTACCAATTTATTTGGAAATTCAATGGATTTACCGCGAAATTATGTTGAGAATATATGAAATAAAACAAATTCAAAACGTTTTGACACAGTTATATAATCATTAATCATAACCTTCCGACACAATTACCGATCGGAGTGCAAGCGATGTTCTTTACTACAAGCGTAAAGATCAAACTCTGCATTGAGTTTATTACAGCTGAAAAACCCAAGAACATCACTTACAAATTACAAGGCTCAACAACAACCAAAGAACAACCCAAAGAACAGTGTATGCCCTTTCAGTTATACATTTGGGTGTTTATTTACACCATATTTTATAAATAAATAAATATATATAAATATATATATATATATATATATATATATATATATTAAGATCTGGAGAATAATTGTTTTTTTCAAGTTCACTATCATTGAAACAAAAACCGAACCGAACCATTGAGCTTTGTGGTGAGAGCTCTCCCCTGAAATCACACAAGCCGATAGGCATCAAAATTACATGTTATAGGAATGTCTATTCATGCACCTAACTTGCAATATTGAAAAGAAAAAAAAAACACTAACAGCTCCAAAAAGACCTGACAAAAAAGATAATTCCATAGTTTTGGATGGTAAATTATGAAAAATAAATTGTGAAAGTATTTTACAATATTAAGAGAGCCAAATTTTTATGTATTGGTTAGGGGTCATGACTTTACCGTGAACTTATTCAAACTCTACTCCATCCTGCTTGTGGCGGAGTTACTCTCATATTGGTTATACTACTTGTCTGAAAGATTTTCCACTTGATGTAGGATTGTGTATTGGATGTCATTGCTGACCAAATAGTTCACAAATGTCTGGGCTTCCTCATCAGTCATGCAGAATGAAAACGCAACATTAATTGATAATAGGCTGATCTAGTTCATAAGGCATTCCATCAATCAACATAATCGCATCTTCATAATACCCTGCTCTTAGGAGCATACAAATTAGATAGATGTAATATTTGATGGTGAGCTTGGTTTTACCAACACCAATTTTTTTCTCCAACAGACCCAAAACATGTACAACCTCACACATTAACCCTCCTACATCACAAACTAGCAAGGAAGCCTGGATGGTAGACCTTGAAGGATGGAAGTCTTCAACAATACTATGAAACTCGTCAACTGCATTAATCGGGTAATTAATTGCATATGCCCATAGCAATGCGTTACATGACATGATTATATTAGCTTTACAGTTGTTATGTTGTTTTCCATTGTGTTGTTATGCCATTAGTCAAGAATATTGTTGGTGGAGGATCCCATAATGGATTTGGACTGTTTACTCGGAGACATTATCTCTATAGACCCAAGAAGACCCTCTTAGCTTGGAATGGTAAAAGAGTCATCAGTCAAAGATATTTGAAGTGGTCAAGAGTCATATTTCACCATTAATTGGATGATTAATTTACCAATTAATGGCTGAGAATGAGTCATTAAAGGTACAAAGTGGAAGACAGCAACGAGCTGGAAGAGTCAAACAGTAAAAGTCGAGCTGAAAGGTATATTGGAGTAATTGACGGTCGAAGGGGAATAAATGCTAATCTGTCAGTCAACTTTGTAATGACCAAAAATTCGTTCAAACCGGTGATTAAAGACACCTGAACATAACGATCATATCCTGGAAATTAAAAACCATTCATGGCGAATCAAGCGGAGTAAATGAAGACGTTACACAATAAAGAATTCAAAGGAAGGAAGAACAATATAAAAAGGAGAGGATGCCATCATTGGAAGGGGACTTCTCCATGAAGAGAGACACACACTAATACTAATCACTTTCTACTTGCGGCTCAGGCTCTATAGGAGAAGTGAAGTTATCTCATTTCTAAGAGAACCTCAAGCGAATATCTTTCTTTTGTAAGAAGGATCATTGTACTCAATCGAACTACGTTATAGGTTGATCCCGCAACGGGTACGTAGGCAACTCGATCTCCGAGTGCAGCTATCGTTATTATAAACACTTTTTCATCTTATTTCTTCATGTCAGGATGAATTCATGTATTCATTCCCGATTGTATTTCATTCTGGGATCACTATAATTCTCCCAGATTCTCTACCTAAATCTATTCTCAATCCAATCATTTCGAACTTTGATTCTGAATCCTTGTTTATAGCTAAAAGGCCCTTTAATATTTTGCTATTTAAAGATAAGCCAAATTTTTCGATTATTTCCCATTTACAAATTTTGACGGTTGTATTTCCAACTATAACAAATATGTTAAATTTATATTTTAACGAAAATGCATATATTTTACTAAAAAGTATCTAGAACATGTACTAAGTTTTTTTTTACTTAGAAACATTAAAATAGAGGAATTATTTTGTCTTTGTAAATAACTTTAACGACATATAAATTTCCATTTTACTATTTTTTTTTTGTTACACTTCTTGTTTACTAAGGGTTCATTAATGTTTTTACATCCAGACGTATGCAGTTCAATTCCAAAAAAATGTAAATTAATGTAGACAATTTTACAAAAGATTTCCAGCATGGTGCAAGTAGAATAGTTCGTCGTGGTCTAGTGTGTTAAGGTAAAACTATCCATCACGAGCATGGTGCAAATAGAACCCATATCGTGGATTATTGTAGACATGTGGAATTGATCATCGTAGAATCATCCATGTAATTGTTCTCATAATTTGTGATAGATAATCATTCAGACGACAATTGTTTTTTTTACATTTATTAATTTAAATACTAAAATATCCATATTAAGTTTTGTAAATAACTTTAACAACGTATAAATTTTCATTTTACTATTCTTTTATATTTCTTTTTTACATTTACTAATTTAAATGCTAAAATTTCAATATTAAATAATTTTTTGTAAATAATTTTAATGACATATAAATTTCCATTTTACTTTTCTTACACTTCTTTTTTATATTTATTAATTTAAATGCTACATTTTCCATATTTATTATATTTAGCTATCTAATAGTTTCAATTTTATGTTTGCTTTTGGATTTTGTTTTTCTTTTTAGGATTTAGCTAATTAATAAAGAGAAAACTTATATTATTATATTAGTACATATCACAATTTAAATTAACAATAATATATATTACAATCTTGTGAATTATAATTATTTTACGTGTCATGTTTACGTTAAACGTATCCATTTTTACATGTAAATTCTTATTATAACAAAATGGTGATAAAATTAACCTATTATAATAAAAATGGTGATAAAATTAATCTATCATAATCACTTTATAAATATGTATGTACACACACATTATTAAAAAGGTTTTATTATTGCATTTATATTAACTTATAGATTGTTATTTATATAATTGAGGAAAAAAATTTCTAATTTAATATTAAATTGATTTTTTACACAAATTACCCCCAAAACAAGTATTATCTCTTTAAAAAATATCTAAAAGCCTAACATCTTTCTCTGCAGAATTTTCCGACTAAGTTCCTCTGCCGATGGAATACCGTCACCGGCAATTTTCCTGGAGCTCCGCCACCACGCCTTCAACTCCTCCTGCTCAGGTAAACAGTACAAAATATTCAGATATGAAAACCTATAAATCAGACAAAAACAACAAGTTAAACTCTTAACAACATATTGTGACAAAAAAAAAATACTCGAAAAACATTTAGGGATATTTTGTTTTTTGCAAATTCCAAGTCAATTATTATACATACCTCAAGAAAGTCGTGGTTTGAGATAAACTGAGACTCAACAAAGCAAGTCATCCCTCCAACCTTAACTGAGATTGAGGTGTTCTCTGAATGTTTCCTTGAGCTTTTTTCCTTTGTAGCCCCTGGATATGTAGTGAAAACCAACGTTGAGTTACAAAGAATCAAGAAATGCACGATTTTAAGCACTGATTTATATGCAAATCTACCATCTATGCGGGCTACGTAATACCCGGTTCCTCTAAGCCCTTCTTGCCATTTCCCGAGCCTTAACCGCAAGAAGAACCCTTCGAGACCTGATACAGACTTCTTGGTGTTTATCCATCTGAAATGAAGAGTCAAATGATATTGAAGCATCACAATGTGGCAGGTGAAACGGTCTTTTAAGTGTGAACTGGATCTTACTTGAGAACGTCTGTGCGGGTCAAGCGAATCACTTGAACGGCATCAAAGACTGCCTTTGGTGCGTCTGTGAAACCACTTAAGGGCAGCTTCGTGCCAGAGGTAGAAGCTAAAGCATGCTTCATCGCTCTATCTTCAGCTCCTGAACTGTACGGTGGAGCATTCGGGCATGTTGCAGCCCAGTGACTTAGCTGAAAACATCTAATGCATAGACTTGAGGCTTCTTCTCTTCCGTTCCGAGCACTTATGTTCTGGACTAGATCTCTGAGCTCAGTGTCAGTTACTTCCAAACAATCCTGTAAACGATGACCCTTTTTACCGCAGTAGAAACAGATTAGATTCGCCTGTCCCTCCTCTGCGTTCTCAGCTAAAGAACTTGAGGGCATGATGTGTTTCATTGCTTCTAATCTTCTTGCAAAAAAAGATGCCATTGTTTCCGAAGACTCTATTCTCAGTGAAGAAACTATGGGAAGGATAGTGTTGGGATTATTGAATCCGTCTACCGTGCTGATAATGGATGTTATAACATTATTATCTGTCAGCATTCTCTGCGAATCACGGGTTTTAGCCGCTTCTGAGGCTGAATCATTGGCCTCTTTAGCCATTTCATTGGTGATTCTCACATGAAGATCCTTTTTATGAGGGAAAGAACTTTTAGAAGCAAACCGGCTTATCCACAAACTTTCAAGACCAGAGTGTCTGTTGGTTAAACATTGAGTAACCTTTTCATCAGCTTCACCACAAGCATTTTGCTCTTCATTCGGCTTAGACTTACTAAGCGACAACAAAGAGATGTTTGGCTCTTTGTCCTCCTGTTTCTTCTCGGAAGAGAATGTTTCGCTTTTCTGGTTAAACCCAACTTTTGCAGATGATATGTTGGGTTCAGTCACCGGGCTAATCTCATTACCAGATGGAGACAAGTGATCCATTTTGACAATGAGACATTGTTCCTGCAGAGAAGCCACATTAGCATCATCAGGGGAATCCATCTCGACAGCATCTTGACTTCTTTTCTTAGGACAGTATATAGACTGGAAAAAAGACTGGAAACCAGTGTTTCTGCATCCGCTATTTTCCTTGAGACAGCATGGACTCAACTGTTGTTGATCAACGACCGCATTGACTTGACCATTAGCACCTGAGGTGGTGGTAAGAGCTGCAAAAGGAAAATCTTCTTCTTCATTACCTTTCCAGATTCCTTTTGTCATGTTTGATATCCAATTCATGAAGGAACTATCTTGCTTGAGTTTTGAAGTTGACCCCAAACATTCTTGGCTTAGCGTTTTGAGCCGTTTGCTTCCGAGAATCAGCTGCTGCTCAAAGCCTGGTCTTTTGTTTCCCCTTAACAGCAAACCAGCACTGTTGCAACTCTCTACACTCCCGAAACTCTCATCATCATCATCATCATCACCATCACCATCACCATCAAAGTTTCCATCAGATAAAGCTTTTTCTTTTCCTTTTGCTTTGGCACGACGCCTGTAGGAACCACTAGCTCCAGCCTTTTCGACATCTGTCTCATCTTCCGGCAAGCATTCCCCTTTGCTCTCACATACCACCAGAGCCTTACTAGCTGCAACAGCATGAGTTGCCAAGTCGTTCTCATCTGTTGCTTCTAAACGGTCAACATAAAGAACTCTGTTCTTCGTCTTATCCCCGCGGCTACTCGGTTCTTCTTGAGATCCAGCACTTTCCAACCTCAAATGTTCATTTGCCAACAAAACTTCAGCTTTTCCTCCAATAGCTCTCGGACTATCTACTCGGTATCCAAACAAGCATAAGAGAGAAAAAGAAGCAAGAAACATAAATCTCTACTTCTCATAAATGAAAACTAAACAAAGACATTATCAACTTCATATAATCATTTTCACCTAAAGATCTTTTGCAACTTCCTACTGCCTCTTCACTCTCTACACCATCATTGTTTTCAACCTTATCCTCAACCATCTCTTCTCTTTCAGGTTTCATATCCTCAACAGAATCACCAATCCCTGCAAACACACAAGAACTCATTACCTGGCGGCTATCGGAAACATAACCTTCTTCTTCTTCTTAGATACCCGTGCTTTTCGGATGAACCTCCATGTTGTTGGTGTGTCCTATATCAGCAAAGAAATTAGGAGGGAGTAACTTTCCCTTTCCCGTGAAACTGAAATCTGCAAATCTTAGGCTTAGACCGTTGCGAGGAGACCAGACTAACTCTGATAAACCATCCACCGAAGCAAACTTCATCCTTGCTTCTGCATTTTCACTACGGCTCGAAGAAGAACGTCTTAGCTCTTTACTTTGCTCATCTCCATCAACCATATCTCCTGAGACAATAACGAACCAGGATCCATACAAAACTGACCTCACTTAGCTTACAAAACAAGAAACCACAGGCACTAAAACCCATCAAAAATTGGGAAAATTGAGTACAGTAGAGAGAAGAACTAAGAAGTAATCGAAAACCCAAAATTGCTTCTTGAGATCATAACCTAGAAAACAAATGATTACCTCTACTTCAAGCAATCTCTCAAAAAAAAAAAAACGAGATATCTTCAGAGCCAAGTTGTTCAATTACTGAAACCCTAAACCCAGAAATCCAGATTTCTTAAGAATCAAAACCCAGAAAATTCAAAAAGAATAAACGTCAAAAATTCTAGAGAATTTATACCGAAACCACAAAAAAAAAAAAGCTAGAATCGACCCCAAGTTACCTCCATCGAGGAATCAATTTTGCTACTTCCAGCGAATTCTCCACTAAGAAAAGAGACAAAAATGAGAAAAGAGAGAGAGAGAAGACGAAGACGATGACGACAGCGCCAAGCGGCTCTGGCCAACGATGTGATTTGAAACTTGCTTCAAAAAAGCTTCTTCTTTTTTTGTTTACTCCATTTTTGTTACAAGGTTCCCAAACTGCCACGTGTTTACATTCCTCTCCATACATTTCACACTTCCGAAAATTAAATATTTTTATGATTCCGGCTATAAAAATACGTAAATATTTTAGAACTTAATATTTTATTCAAATGCAAAAAAAATACAAATAAATATTTTGTTACTGTAAAATTATATTTCAAATGCAAACAAAATACAAATAACAAATAATTAGTTGTGTTGGATAAATCGTTAATAATAATACTACGTTTAGACCAAAAAAATAATACTACGTTTAAAGTTTGAAACACTCGTGTTTTGACTAGAATTAAACTAGTGATCATGAATATTTATTTTCGAAACCACTAGACCATTATCTACTTAGTAATTAATTTTGTTTCTTCTATAGATTTTTGTTTTTAATCCTAAAATCTATATGAAAATTCACAATATATATGTATATACATTATTTGTTTGATTTAAAAAGAAAGGCATGATGAGTTATGAGTTATTGTCCTCTTGTCTGGGCCTTTTCGATAGATTGGTTTTAGGCCTCGGTTCTAAAGAAGAAAAAGGTTATATATCTCTTTGTTGCTTGAATCGAGTTTGATTTCTTGATGTTTACTATGTCTTGGAGACTGTGGTTGTAGCAATATAATAAGAGTCAATTAGTCATTCTTATTATAATTAGATTAGGTGAGGATTTTTTCTCTTAGACTAGATTTCTATTTATTATTGGTTGTTCAGAAATCGTTGTTTAATTTTCTGACTTTAAATAAAGAGGCATTTGTATTATTTGTCACTTAAAGTTAGTTTTTTTTTTTTTGGATTGTAGCACTTTCACAAAGTGCTATTATGATCTAACACTTAATTCAATATTCATGACCATATTACTTCTGTAATACGGTACACAAAATAGTAAAAAGTGGAGTAAAACGGTAATTTAGTCGCTACAAAAATCCAAAATATTAGAAAATGACAAAAATTTAAGAATCCAAAATTAAGTGTTAACGGGGAAAAATATTTCTTAAATAGATAGGTTTTTGTCTTTTTTCATTCATAATAAAATATAAGATAAAATACAGAGTGTAATATATGATAATTTAGATGAAAAAAAGAAAGAAAGTTATGTCTTCCTGTGCAGTCAAATTATTTTGCTTCTGTAACGACTGCTTTCAGTTTTACTTAGCTTTATAAAAAGTAAATACTCCTCCCTCTCTTTCATAATATAAAATATTTTAGCTAAAATCACAAATATTAAGAAATTTATTTTTCTTCAAAAAGTATTATTTTATATATATACTAAAAATAATTCAACAAATTATAAAAAAACTGCATGATATAATTGGTCACACAATCTCCAAAAAAATTAAAAATTGTATAGAAATATGAAAACAACTTATATTTTAAAATAAAAAAACCTTCTAAAATTTCTTATATTATAAAACAGAGTGAATATATATGTAAATTCCAATTTTTTTTATATAAAATAGTCCAATGTTGATAGCTTTATAAGAGCAATCCAAGGAGACGCCATCCCACTAAATTTGGCGTACATGCAACTCCAATCCAATGCCATTTTCAACACTAAAATTGTTTTTTTTTGTGTTTTATGAATAGTGTCATACCAAATATGGTGCGACACTGTTCATAACACCAAACATTAAAAAATATTTTTATTATTATTAAATAATATGATTATTTTTTTGTTTATTAATTGATTATATTTGTAACCAAAAATTAAATATACCATTAATAGTTTTGTAATTTTTCATTTATAATAATAACAAATTTTAATTGTAATACATATGAAATATTAATTTTCACAAAATATATAAATTAATGTGGAAATTGATTAAGATTTAAAATACAGTCCAATCAAACACTGGAAAAAAAAATTAAAAAAAAATAAAAACTAAATGCAACACGATAATTTTTAAGGACATTATATAAATTTAAACGATAAATTTAATATCCGAAAAAACTATTTTCGCTAAGATAATTATAGTACTGTGTAAAATCTTGTTCGTCACTTGGTGATCTTTGGTCATCACCTGAAGGAGCTGCTCCACCCGCCGTAGCCGATTATGATCTTTGAATTTGGCATGCATATTTTGGTGTACCAGGGTTTAACAATGACATAAATGTGCTAAAGGCGTCTCAACTTTTTACTAATCTAGCTGAAGGAACTGCTCCACCCCCTAATTATATTATTAATGAAAAAATTATAATATGGGTTATTATCTAGCTGATGGTATATATCCAAAATGGTCAATTCTTGTTCAAAAAATTCACGATTCACATGGTCCCAAAAAGAAATTATTTGCAAAGAATCAAGAAGCATGTAGAAAAGACGTGGAACAATTGTGGCTGGACCAACACGTTTTTGGAATAAGAAAGTATTACATGATATAATGACAACTTGTATCATAATGCATAATATGATCATAGAGGATGAACACGATATTGATGTAACAATTGAAGAACGAACCGAAGTCCCAGACGCATAAGTTGAGTTGGCGGGTGACGATGATGCTCGATTTCAAGAATTCATGGCTCGACACATGCAAATCAAGGACCGGGAAGCTCATATTGAACTTCGAAATACATTAATTGAACATTTATAGTCCGAATACACTAATTATGAGAATTAGTACGATGTAATTTATTTTTCACTATGTTTAATTTATCGATTGTAATCGTATATTTAAATTATAATTAATCAGTTATAAAAATAATTAGTATTTATCAAAAATATTAAAAAATAAAAAGAATCTTAATTTAATAATATAATAATAAAGAATATTATTTTTAGTGTGAGATTTAGTGTTGTGATTGGAGATGAAAAATAAAGTGGAACACCAAAACACCAAATTTGGTGTTAGCCTTGGAGATGCACTAAAAAGTATAACATTGATGTATACATGCATATATAAGGTCCAATGTATATATAGGCCACATGTTTAGTTTTTTTTTCCCTCGTTGAACCGTTCGTATTCGTAGAATTGGGTAGAAAATCATTTTTGGAGTCAAAATTAGCAAAGTAACCAAGATTGGACAAAAATGAGTTATTCTGCGTGTGGTTATCGAAAATGACAAATATAACCTTGTCTCCTTTGCAAACACTCTATTTGTGATGATTGTTTATGTATGTGTAGGTTAGCGTAGGTAAGTAATAGGATCTTAGCCAAATCTGGTGCATCGAATTCTCAGCCACATATTTATGTTCCCGCTACAAGAGCATTAAATGCTCATGATCATATGAGATTTTTGATGGTATATACATATATATATATATCATTTATATATGTTAACTGTCTAGTATTAGCAATTACATATGTTATAGGCTATTACATATATTAACTGGTTAATATTGAATTTGATAGACAAATTCAGATCTAAAAAAGTTAGTGGATATTCATCATTAGACATTTATGTTAGTTGAATCATGTGTTATATTTAACGGGATCATGTGTGTTATACTAGTTGGATAATGTTTATTTATTGAATTGGTCATTAGTCATCATTTGTCGGCAAATCAATTGTTATCGGCTATTAAATATGTTAGCGGTCTAACAATTAAGTTAAAATCCTAATTCAGAGTTCAAATATACAAAAAACTCATAGTTAGAATATGCACTTGTTAAACTATATTTTATATACTAATTATTACACATTTAAAAATTGATATCATATGTAAATTTACATCTAACTTTATCGTTGACACAATATAAAACATATTGTATATGGAAAACAATTTATGTTGTATTTTATTGTTACATGTTAAAATAGTTGTGCATAGATTGCATAAAACACGAAGTACATATTATGGTAACTAGCTATGAATTTTAATAACAAGTTACATGTTTTTATAGTGTGTTAAACTTCTTGTCAGACCATACTTTTCTCTCCTTGAAAAAACCCAAGAGATCCCCAAAGATATATTTCCAAGAGCTTATGTATCCATTGGGAAGCAAGATCTTCAATTTTTCACCCGAACAAAACTCTCGACGAAGCCATTGAGAATCATAGAACCTATGAATAATACAAAACTAATGGCAAAGAGAGGCAACTAAATAATGACGGATAAGTAATATATTAAAGACTCTAACATCTACATTACTTGTGTACATATTTTATTATCCGACTAAAAATTAGGTTATCGGAGATACATATAACATTAGCTTGCAAACATTTTTTGTCATCATTGCTACTTTTAGCTTTGGTGTTGAACTATGTTATGTTTTTCGTGTTAGTTGCTTGGTAACATAAATTTGATACGACTAATTTTTTTTTCTTCCGGACATACATTGACAGTTAGTCGTCTAACTTTCGTTGGATAGGTTAATCGCTGAGCGTAACCTAAACTGGATAAGACTAACAATTATTTTATCGAAGATATGTATAAATTTACATGTCTAACGTCACACATTATCGAATAGTGACGTCGGATTACATGTATTGTAATAAGGGTGACATGAGATAAGAAAATGGGATGTGACAAGTAAAATAAAATCGGCTAATTGGTATGTTAAGTTGCTAAATGTAACATTGGAGTCATATTCAACTCTTCAAGCTTGATGCAATTGCAGTTGTCAGGTCCAGCGCTGGCATGTGACATAATAAAAAGCACTGCAATAACACCAGATTCCGCATAGATTACAATATAGGAGATTCCATCTGCGTCTATCATACAAAAATGTCTGAAACAATTAGATAGTATAACTGAAAATCATATAAAATGGTTAACTATGCTATCGGTAAAATCATATGAAACAGTTAACAAAAATATTATCATCGGTAACTTCATAAACAGACTGTTAACAACAAGTAATGATCATTTAACTCACTCGTTGTGCTCGATAATTGACGCGTTAACCACTAGTCGCAATTAGAATTTTTGTGTTTACCTTTGGTAGCATCAGTTTTCTCCTCTCAGTGATGTGTATAGGATGTCTTTGTTATTCACAGATGTGCTATTCTCATGGCTAATTACATTGATACAAATGATATACTACCCAAAACTTTACGGTAACATTGGCGTCTCAGCTCTTGCTATCAATTTTCCAAAAAGGATTTGTGAAGCACATCCCTCTCGTCTTCATCTAGATCACCGAGGATGGCGTTGAGAGTTTAGTCATATGAATTAACTCTTTCTCTGGCCGGTTCCTCGGCGACCGCAAAAATTATTTCTGATAGCTATGTCATCGCCATGTTCTTGCAAACAAAAAAATCCCCAATTATTTTTGAAATTGGGGAAGAAATCAGAATTTTAATAGGAATGAAACTCACTGTTACGCTTACCAATCGGATTACGCTTATATTTTAATCTAAATCTAGTAGATTCGACGAAATCTCAAAACCCATTCGACAATAAATTCCATAAATCCGAATGAAAAATCCACATATGTATAGATTCTTGGGAACTTATTAAAAAGCACTGAAGAGAGAAAGAAAGGAGACACATTTAAGTTGGGAGAGGCACATACCAGTAATTTCTCAGACTAATGTCGGATCGTCATCTTGTGACATCAGATTTGTTGGAAGTGAGGAATATGGGTATAAATATCTTATTGGTTAAAATTTAAAATCTAAAGGACGGAAGAAGATAATTTTGATGAGAAACAGAGAAGAAATAAGTTGTATGGAAGAAAGAAAGAGCACCATGGAAAAATATTCGTAGCCGATGAGAGAGATGAAGATGAGATTTAACTTTATGTTGGAGGGTAGAGTCATAGGGGTAGGGACCTTCTTGTATTACAAAAAAAATATACAATGCACAAAACAGTAAATGTTTATGTACCTAATTATGGGTTGTTTCTTAGCTATGTAGTGCAATTTCTCTATAATATATGCAGTGTATGTACGTTATTTATGTCCATCCTTTTCTAGAAAATATAAATGGACACATCGGTTGATTTTAACCTTTCTTTTACCAATACAATTTTTTTTTTTTTGGAATTTCTGGTTTTCAGTCTCATTTTTGACTATCTAAAACAATGTATCAGATTCCCAATTTTGGGCTAGTTTGACAAAATTATTTGAAATACTATTACTATGGTTTACTATGTGCTTGACTCCATGAAATGAAGATTTACCAGCTTTCATATTTTTATATGATATATATGTTTGGTCTCTAATCTTTTTCGAATGTGAAATTATTAATATGTCTGTTCAGAATGATTTTTTTTTCTTTAATTTTTAATCGAACCCCTTTTGTTTTTGGATATTCATTTGATTTTAGTGGAAGCTTATACCAAATGAAAATTTATGATTTTTCATCTTAAAATAAAATGTCTCATGATCCTCAATATTCTAGTTTTTATAAAGAGAAAATTCTAAATAATAAATCCATTCATGTCGAACATAATTCGATAATGAAATGAATAACTTATGACTTTTAGTAGATGATTGGTTGGATTGTATCTATAAATGATTTGCTGTAAAATTTGGGTTGTAGACAAATTTGCCATAAGTGTAATTGTTGTAGCTGTAAGATTTTGGCAGAAACTATTTTAAAATTAAAGTACGATTTATAAACATTCGATAGAGTTAATTCATCAAATTAATCTCATATTCCTACAATATTATTAGACTAACTCTTAGGGAGGGAGGGTTAACTAGACTAACCTTAAAAAGTTGGTCAATGTCCATTTTATCCATATGTTGTATTGTATTACGATGATGTCATTATTTATTTATATATAATTTAATATTTTTGAACAAAAAAAATAATGAAATAAAATAATCGAATAAAAAATAACTAAAAAAAACCTCTCGACAAAGGTGATAAAAGGCGACGGCGACGTTTGGATACCGACACGATTCCGGTCCGATTCCAGCGAGGAGTGAAACGTTTTCGGTAAATCTCTTTATCCTCTTGCTTTGTTTTAGGTTTCTTTTTAGTTACACGAAGAAGAAGAAGAACCGCGACAAAGAAAAAGTTACGGCGAAAGAGATTGACTTTGGCGAGGAGGAAAGCGTGTCGAGGGTTCCGGCGAGTCATCTACCGTCGTGTCGCCAACGAATGGGGAAGAATGGCTAGTTGGCGGTGGCGTCAAAAACCCTAATTTCAATTTTTTTTTGCGGCGGCGAACATGAACGGGATTCCGGTGAGAGCAAGGATTTTTTCGGTAAGGAATGTTAAATTTTGTATTTTTTTGGTGGTAGATTTTGTAACGCTTGATGATATATTTATTAGTAAACCATATGTGGTTTGGTGAGTTTGGTATATTTGTTTGTATATGACGGTAGGTTTGTTTGTATATGACGGTAAGTTTGTTTAAATATGACGGGTAGATTTTTTGGTATATGACGGTAGGTTTGTTTGTAATGACGGTATGCTTGTCTATATATTACAGTATATTTGTTTTTATATGACGGTAGGTTTGTTTGCTAGATTTTGTTAACCTAATGGTAGACTTATTGTTAACGACTGATTTATTATCTTTTTTCTCCGACATGTAGGTAGTGTCATCTCCGGTGGTATTACCGGCGTATGCAAATTCTGTTAACGTTTATGAAATTTGAGGTGAGAAATAGTTTGTTTATAATGATAGAGTTATATTAATTATTTGATGGTAGATTTGTTTGTTAATGATTGTAGAGATATCGTTTTATATGATGGTAGATTTGTTAGTCACATATTCGAAATTTTTATATGAATGATGTCATTTGTTTGTTCTTCTCTGACAGGTTATGGGCATCGCGACGGCGGACAGGTCTCCGACGAGATTCACAGCTTCGTTTTAGTGTCTTCTCGACGGCGGACGAGTCTCCGGCGAGATTTCTGGCATCGTTTCGGCATGTTCTTCTACGGATTGTAGATTTGGATTTGGTAGATTTGTTTTTGAAATGATGGTAGATTTGGTTTGAAATGATGGTAGATTTATTATTGAATTGATGGTATATCTATTTTTGAATTTGTAAAAATGATAATTGGATTTTAGATGATGATATTGTTTTCAAATTATAATTGTTGTAAAACGTTGAGTCATGTGTCAAACATTTCATCTTTTCTACCAAGTTTGCTATCATTCACTTTCTTTAATTTCACTTTGTTTAATATGTATAACCAATGTGAATGAGAATTTAACCCAAAAAAAACATGATTCAACCAAATAAAACAAACGAGCACAACCCGAAAAAATTACAAAACTCATATGCCATATTTGACACATACCCATCTCTTAATACTTTTTTTTTGCCGATGATTAATTGTGATTCCAGAAATATCTTTCATAAAAGCACTACTACAATTTTTGATGTGTCATTTGATATTGTAATGTTCAAAGTTTAGTATAATTTGACTTAAATGTACTAGAATAAACACAAATAAAACACAAATAAGAACCAAAAGACCCTAAGTTAAAAGATAGTTATTACACAAAATAAAACTAAAAATACATAAGGTGAATGTTTAAGAGAACCAATAGAATATAAGTTCAAGGTTAATCTTAACCCGGAAAACAAAAAGGAGGATAACAAAATAAATCTACAATCATTACAATAAATCTACCATCAAACACTAAAAATTTATCATACTTAGCAAATTTGGGTGCCTGTATTTTTTTGTAAATATGAGTTTTAGTGTAGGGCAAAAACATCATTTCTCATTCTGAAAAAAAAAACAAATGTCTACCACCAAACAATGACAATAAGTCTATTGTCATTAAAATTCTACCACAACGCAAAATAATAAGTCTACCAACCGAAGGTTATCTGGGTAAATCTACCGCCATTAACAATAAATCTATACCAAATAATTTTAAATCTACCATCATTAATATTAAATCTACCACCATAACAAAACGAAGTCACCGAGATGTTAAACTTTTTATATCTACCTCCATTACAAACAAATCTACCTATTTATTTTAAATCTACCGTCACCAATATTAATTCTACCATTCTTACGAAACGAAGTCACGCAGATGTTACACGGTTTTATATCTACCGTCACTATAAATAAATCTACCATGGTCAATACAAATCTACCATCAAAGAAATAAATCTACCGTATCGATAAAATAATCATCCGATAATTCTTTGTAGATAAATCTACCACCAAAAGAAATAAGTTTACCGTTTTGAAAGATTAATCTACTACCATTGTCAATAAATCTACCAAAAAATCAAAAATTTACCGTTAGTCAACGGTTTGCTCGTAATGTCTACCAACCCATAAACAAATCTACCATCGAAAACAATATATCTACCAACATAACTATATAAAATAAATCTACCAATATAAGTCTCACCAATCTCTCACATGTGTCACTTTCTGATATGTTTTAATACATAACCATGTGGGTCATGTTATTGTTTTGGTGGTTATTGTTAGAAGCAAAAATTATGAAAATACCCTTCTAACAATGCCAACTCATCTCATTACTTTTTTTTGTCTCTCACCACTACAAGAAAACATCCGATTTCCGACGGTCATATTGGTCGGAAAACCGTCGGAAAACGGCTTTTCCGACCAATTTCCGACCGATTTGGCTCGTCGGGACTATCGCGTCGGAAATCAATATTGGTCGGAAATTGGTCTGGAATTTCCGACAGATTCCCGACCATCATTTTCCCGACGAGTTCCCGACAAGAGTCCGATTAACTTATTTCAGACCAAATACCGACCATATTCCGACCAATTTAACTTCCGACCAATTTCCGACTAAACAAAATCTCGACCGGAGTCCGACCAACTGAAATTCAGATAAAATTCCGACCAACCTAAATTCAGACGAAATTCCGACCAACTTAAATTCCGACCCAATTCCGACGAACTTAAATTCCGACCAAATTCCGACTAAATTCCGACCAACCTATATTCCGACCACATTCCGACCAATTTGAAATATTGGATATAAATTCGAAATTATTTTCATTTTTTTTGAATTTTGATTAATTAATTTAATTTAATTTAATTTAATTAATTTGAAAATGAAAATTTAAATTAATATTAAACATTAAAATATTATAAAATAAAATAGTTTTGAAAATAAAATAACAGAAAGTGTTTTTAAAATATTAAACATATTAAACATTTGCGGATCCCGATCCCGATCCCGTTTCCGGGTAATCTGGAAACTTTGCTCTCATCCAAGACGACATACTAGCGATATCTGACCTCGCCTCCGAAAGCTCATCTTGCGTGGCACCTAACTTAAATTCGGTGTCCGTTTTCGCCGCCTCCAAAGCTTCTACTTTGGACTTGAGCTCTTCATTCTGCTGGATGAGATCTTCAGAGAAAAAAGAACCAGAAGAAGACCCGTCGTCCATAAACGGGATCGTACCCAAACCCCCGCGACGCCGCCCTTTTTTATCAAGGGGAAATTCCTGTATAAAATATAAATAAATTAGAACATAATAAAATTATAATGTAAAACTATAAGAAAAAAAAATGTACGTTCATAACGAGACGGTTGACCGCTTCCCGCGACATCTCGAAGGAGGAAGAGGAGTCACCTTGTGACTGTTGGGTCAGCTCGATGTCGGTCTTCTGCTTCGTCACGTTCTCGTAGATCTCCCTTATGAGTGGATCCTTAATAAGCCCGGTTGTCTTGTTCGTGTGGCACCTCTTCATTAAATCCAAGTGATTCGGACGCACACCTCCGGCCTCATTAGTCTATAAAAAAGAATAAAAAAAAAATGAATAAATAATTTAATAATTAATTAAAAAGAGAAAACAATGTCAACAATAAAAGATTACCATTTGAATTTCTCGGATCTGGAAGCTGCTCGAACCGGAGTTGTGGATGTATTGGCCCTTCCCGTTGCGCTCACTCTTTCGGTTTCCCGAATTAGTCTTCGAGAGTTTCTCTGTCGCCGGCTGTTGCCAATATGGTCTGTAGTTATTCCAAACCTCCAAATTCAATGTTTTCGGCTTGTCTGCCCCTTTCCTCCACTTCTTTTTCCACTCGTTCATGTGTCTCTTGAACTGCGTACCCGCTTCCTTCATAAATAACTTTTCCACCATGACACTGTGAGAGGGATGCCATGTAAACTCTTGCTACGAAAACATAAATAAAAATGCTTAGCAAAATATTAAAAAATACTTATAAATATAGGAAAAGTATAGTAATTGACAACTTACCGCAAATTGTCTAAACCAAATTTGCTTCTCATCATACGGGACTTCTGAAAACTTCTTGTACGGTTTGTCGAGGATCGAATGGAACATCCTCATAACAGCCTTGCTAATCCCGTTGTTCGATATACCAAACCTACAAAAAAGATAAACTATAAACAATTTGATATTAAATATATATGAACTAAGGGTTTTTACCATGTCGATCTTCCAACGAGATGTGGATCAAGCCGGATGTGCAAGTCCCGGCCCGGTTGTTGGACTAACTCCTCGATGGTCATGATTCGAGGAGCTTGACTATGCGACTCCGGGACAGTCGATGTGGCCGGACTTGGTGGTTCTGCCCCTCGAGTCGAACCACCGCTATGTGGAGGTTGTTGCATCCCTTGAGACGAACCACCGATGCACAAGTTCGCGAAACCGTCGTACGCCCTTGACAAAAAACGCAAAATTTGTTAGATATGAAACGCAAACCCAAACTATAAATAAAACGCAAACTAAAAATAAAACGCAAACTTTGTTAGATATTAAATGAAAACGTAAACTAAAATTAAAACGCAAACTATAAATAAAACGCAAACAAAAAAATGATTACTATGAAAATATTCACAAAAAAACGAAACAATTACCAAAAACCCGGAAAAATTACCAAAAATCCAAAACAATTATGAAAATTCATAAAATTATA
This sequence comes from Eutrema japonicum, assembly GCA_030161315.1. Taxonomy (NCBI): domain Eukaryota; kingdom Viridiplantae; phylum Streptophyta; class Magnoliopsida; order Brassicales; family Brassicaceae; genus Eutrema; species Eutrema japonicum. The sequence continues at coordinate 20,445,717 of BSQW01000007.1, forward strand.
AGAAATTTATGAAAAAGAGTAATAATAAATTTTTGGTTTAATTTGTATAGACCGGAGAATAAGTGTTACACTTTTCTAAGCCGGCATGTAATCCACACCAGCTCGATGCACTCCAAGGTTCAAAACCTAGTTAGTTTGGTTCAAATAATAGAACCGGTAAAGACCAACCCAGAACAGAACCGAAATTTCGTGTTATTTGTTTTTTTTTTGCAGGGTTTAGGAAAGATATGTTGGGGGCTTTAATGAATTTTTTCAAAAATTCTACGAGAGGAGGAATGTTTATAAACTCATGCTTCGATCATTGTCAGAGTGCTCTACAGGAGACTTGGCTCTCTCCCACTTCACCGAGAATCCACAAAATTGTATTAGACCAGAACTTCATTCTCAGTCGTTTTCAATCATCCGGTTTACAATAGTTTTTAACCTGATCCGGTTTTGGTTTCAGACAATTGCTGCGACGGTCGGAGATTGGTATTTCGGGAGAGGAAAAGAAGCGAAAGAAATCGATTGCCCATATCCATGTGATAAAACGTGTCATAATTTCATTCCAGCTTCTTCTACTACAGATTCTTTGGTAAATCCCACAAATCTAACCCATAAATCTCACAAATCTAACCTCAAATCTTAAAATTACTTACATGGTAAGAAGAAGTCGGCGGCGGAGGAGGGACGGCGGTTGCGGAGGAGGGACGGCGGCTCCGGCGATCTACAGAACAAGAGACAAAAAAAAAATCCGTCGGGAAGAAAACAGGATGAGAAGAGGAAGAGAAAAGGGAGAGAAGAGAAGGAAGAGGAAGAGGGAGACTTACCAGGGAGAGGGACGGCGGTGAAGATCGGCGGAGAGAGAGAATCGGAGAGAGAGAATCCAATGAAGAGAAGAGAGAAAAAACGAAGAAGAAGATGCGTATGTGGGTTTAGATCTACGAAATTCCAACCACCAAATCGGTCGGAATTTGGTCGGGTTTGAAAATATCAAACCGCCAAAATATTTCATTTAGCGGTTAATTTCCGCGGGTTTTATTTCGGGTTGGTCGGAAATCAGTCGGTATTTCCGACCAATTTCCGACTAACCCATAATATTGCATGTCTTCTGATTGGTGGATATACTGTAAACACTTAGCATTTTTTCGAAAATATTCATATTGGTCGGAAATTGGTTGGAAATTTCCGACCAATTTCCGACCAATATGAATATTTTCGAAAAAATTCTAAGTGTTTATAATTAGAGGACATTTTCTGAGTATTGATATTAGTCGGAAATTCCGACCAAATTCCGACCATTTAGGGTTTCGAATATAAAATACTAAATTTTCAAATTGTATACCGTTTAATAAACATGTAAACATCTTATGTCTAAAAAATATGTGGCAAAGCAAACATATAATAAAATATATGATGTTTTTATAAATTGAAAGTATATCGAATTAAACCGTTCATAACGAAACATTCACTTTATATTTATACTTTTCGGTTTCTTTTACGTTTTATAGGATATGCCCCAAAATTGGTTTAGTTAAGATATATGGACATTGAATTCTTTCAAAAGATCATATCTAACAATATTAAACATAGTCCAAATCAAATTTATGCTGTTTGAGGTTTCGAAACCCCAAATGGTCAGAATTTGGTCGGAAATGTAGAGGAATTCCGACCATTTTCCGACCTAACAATTCGATTTAATCAAGAAACAACGTTGTTGCAATTAAAAAAAAGAAGGAATGATCAAAAACTATATATATATATGTGTGTAAAACAAAGGATGATCAAAACCCCTTTAGCGCACAAAAAAAAAAAAAAAAAAACTTAGCGGTTAATTTGGTCGTGTTTGAAAATATCAAACCGCCAAAATATTGGTTTTATTTTGGGTTGGTCGGAAATCAGTCGGTATTTCCGACGAGATTCCGACTAATCCATAATATTGCACTGGATATACTGTAAAACTTAGCATTTTTCGAAAATATTCATATTAGTCGGAAATTGGTCGGAATTTCCGACCATACTAATATTCGCCAACGGGTATATTAACGTATATCTCGTCGGAAAACAGTCGGAAATTGGTCTGTAATACCGACTAATTTCCGACGATTTTTATTCGGTCTCCAATACGTCGGAAATCTGTCGGGAAATTAACGTATATATTTCGTCGGAATTTAGTAGGATTCCGTGCTGGTCGGAAATTGGTCGGAAATCTATTCCAATTTCCGACCAGTATAATAACGTATATATCATCGGAAAACAGTCGGAAATTGGTCGGTAATACCGACCAAATTCCGACCATTTTTAGTCGGTCTCCAATACGTCGGAAATCCGTCGGGATTTCCGACCAAATTTCCGACCAACTTAAAATTGTCGGGAATTACCGACCAATTTCCGACGGGTGTGTTTTAATCGGAATGTCTTCGGAATTTGGTCGGAAATTCCCGACCATTTTAAATTGGTCGGAAATATGGTCGGAAATCGGGATGTTTTTTTGTAGTGCACGTTTCTCTTTCATGTTTCTTTCTCATTATATATCTCTTTTCTTCTTCCTTTTTTCTGCAACAACACGTCAAAATCAATGGTAATGATTTTGATTCATCACATAATTGGAAAAATCATCCATGATTCGATAAAAATCTGATGAATATCTGGTAAGAAACAACAAAGATCCGGTGAAACTTATGAAGTCCACAAGATAAAATGTATAACATTATAGTAATGAGATACCTATTCTTGTAACAAGTTAACAATTATTGTATCATATATAAACATGTAGATTTACCTTTAATTTTTTTGTTTAGCATGTTAACTCGATTATCATAGTAACGAGTGATTTGTTATAGTAACAAGTTAAAAATTATTGTATCATCTATAAACATGTGTATTGTACCTCTAACATTTTGTTTAGCACGGTAACTTAATTATTGTATGTTTAACTTACATGTTGTTTAAAAATAATAATAAAATCGGGTAATAATCGTGTTACTTTGTTAACATTGTGATTATCTATCCAACCTAATGTTATCAGTGTAATGAATCTTAGTAATCATAATCAATATTGTTAACTCGTAAACTGAAAACTTAACTACATAATCATAATGTTATCAATTTGATTTCTTCTCTTATGATATTCTACATAATCATTAGAGTATCTATCATCATAATTACTCGTGAACATATGTTATTATCTGACTAACATAAATCATTTATCTTGCTTTGATGAAAGCTTGATGAAGACCAGAATCATTCGGATGAAAAACTGTTGAAGCTATCTTTGAAGAGCATCACTAGTTGAGATCTCTGGGTATATATTGGACCTTGAAGAAGAAGCACCAGCAGTAGCAGCAGAGGGATGCTTGATGAGAAACCTAACGAGCAAATGAAGAAGCATATTAGGATGAGTGAATTAGAAAATTGAAGATTGGAAGAGAGGAAGGAATAAAAAGAGATAAGTGGAAGATGAAAGAAAAAAAGAAAAAATGTAGATTGGAGGAGAGAGAGGCGAAGTCACGGAAGAAAGAGAAAACAATGAAAGAAAAAAAAAGATGAAGATTGGATTTGAGAGAAAAAAATTTGGAGAGAAAAAGACGAAGTCACGGAAGAAAGAGAAATTAAGAATATGTAAAAGATGTCAAAGGATAAAACATGATTTAATAAAATTGCACTGGTCAAAGGGTAAAACATAATTTAATAAAATTGCACAGTGTTTGAAATATTGTTTAGCTAGTTTACTAATTTCGTGTTGTTTCTTGGCTATGTAGTGCAATTTCTCTTGATTTTAAGAACTTCAGACTTTCTCTCTCTATTTATGTGATAATTAAAATGTAGCTTCAAACCCAATCTTGTGCTCTCAGATAGGCCTAAGCATTCGGGTATTCCATTCGGTTCCGAGTCTTTCGGGTAGAAGGAATTTGGACCCATATAAGAACCGATAGGGTTTCGGTTCGGTTTTGGTTAAGTGTCAGATCTTTCAAATCTTAATTTTGAGAACCGATAAATACCCGATTTGTTTTGAATATGGTATGGTTCGAATATTTTTTACCTGAAATACCCAAAATATATCCAAAAATCCAAAAAATTAAAGAACCGTAAAATCAAAAATATACCCTAAATACCCTAAATACCCGAAAAATCTAACTAATATTTATGGGTATATAATTATACTTCGGATATTTTGGGTACCTGATCAGTTCTCAGTTCAGTTACGGTTCTTCGGGTATAAGAGTTTAGGATCCATCATGTATTTTTATAGGTTTCGGTTCGGGTTTGGTTCCTCCTAATCGGTTATGTTCCGGTTCGGTTTTTTAGTTCCGGGTATTTTGTCCAGGCCTACTCTCAGATCATCTGATATCCACATCTATTTCTTATTCTAAACACTATATTTTAGAGTAAAATCTTCTCCAACCCATCTTTATTTTTAACTCTAAAATAGAGTAATGCTTTTTTCCTCTATATTTAGATGAATGTTATTTCTTACTCTATTATAGAGTTGATTTTTTTTTATATAAAATGGTTCTTCGAATTTTAAATATTTTTATTTATGAACAAAACTAATTAAATTTTTTTTTTTTTGCTAATTACAAAACAATAAAATTCTAAATTTCAGTTTCAAGTGACTAACAATATATCTTTGTGTTTTAGCACATCACCAACAAATTTTATTTTACTAAAAACAATTATAATTTTTTTTTTTTTAGCAAAATTTTCAGATTTATTTTGTTTGTATTATTTGATTTGGTATATTTATTAGAAAATTGCTATTTGAAAATATATAGGATACATAATCTTATGATTTTCTTTAAATTTTCTGAAAAAATAATTGGGGTTTATTTGTAAATTTCATAAGTAAAAAGTATTAGAAATAAAATAGAAAATAAAATATACTTAGAATATTTCTTTTTAGAGCAAAAAATAGAGTAATACATGGGAGAGAAACAAACATCTATTTTGGAGTAAAAAATAGACGAATATATTGGAGATGGTCTCCATCTTCTCCAGAGTCTGGGATAGGCATGGGCATTCGGGTACCCGTTCGGGTTCAGGTCGATTTTTTCGGGTTTCGGTTACCCAAATTTTAGAAGTTTAGGACCCACTTGGGTATTTCAGTTTTCGGTTCGGTTCGGGTACCCGAAATATTTTATAAGAGGAACCATTCATGTATTTATAAACATTTGGTTCGGCTCGATGCCTTCTAATTCGGTTCGGTTCTAGTTCTGGTTTTCGATTCCGGGTATTTTGTCCATGCCTAGTCGGGGAGATTAAGAAACGAGTGGCTACGGATTTACAAGTGGAGGCGGCGAGCGACAAAGGTGGAGTGTGAAGATCATGGCAACGGAGGTGGAGTGTAGAGACGATGGCGACAGAGGTGGAGTGTGGAGACCACATCGACGAAGGCGGAGTGTGGAGACGACGACGACAGAGGCGGAGTCGATGCATTGCTTTTTGTATTAGTGTACACGCTAAAGACCTCTCTTTTCTCTCGATTTGTCCAGGTTTTGTAATTGTTCTGATGGTAAAAGGTAGGGTGAATTTGTGCTGGATAACTGTTGTATTTTTGGAGATGGTTGAGATAAAAAAAGTCGCTTTTAAAGTGTTCGACGAAATTCGTGAGAGAGACATGAGTATCCATTAAACAACGAACACATGTCCACATAGGATGGATGAGCTAAATGTTCAAAACTGAGTAGACTATACATTGTCCAAATATGTTCTAGATTATTTGATTTTTTAGCATCGGGTACGAAAAAAGAACATTGCTTTGTTTTAGGACCCTTGTTTTAGATGATTTTGATTCTTGAAATCCTCTGTAATCTCCTGTGTTTATTCATTGATATATATATATATATATATATATATACATCAGTATTTTTTAATTCTGATAGACTCATATCTAATTCAATATATCTTAAGCCCAATACCCCCCCCCCCCCCCCCCCCCCCCCAAAGTTGGTGGTACGTAATCACGAACACCTAACTTGGACAACAAATACTCAAATGTTGGTCTAGGTAAAGACTTAGTAAAAAGATCTGCAACTTGGTCTTTTGTCGAGATGTGTTCGGTGGTAATGAGACCGTCTTGCACATCATCTCGTACTTGATGGCAATCAGACTCAATGTGTTTTGTTCTCTCATGAAACACGGAACTTGCTGCAATGTGGATGGCCGTTTGACTATCACAATAGAGCTTCATCGAGTGAGGATGATTGAACCCCAAATCTTGAAGAAGTGCTTTGAGCCATTTCAGTTCCTTAAGAGTGTACGTCATGACACGATATTCTGCCTCGACTGATGAGCAAGAGACTGTATTTTGTTTTTTCGTCTTCCACGAGATAGGGGAGTTTCCCAAATAGACATTGTACGCTGAGAGTGATCATCTGGTTAGAGGACACACAGCCCAATTAGAGTCGCAGTACGCGATAACTGTAAGATCGCTGTCAGACCGAAGAAGAATGCCTTGTGCTAGAGTTCCTTTGAGATAGCGAACAAGGCGTTGGGCAGCCTCCCAATGAGTAACCAGAGGAGCTTGCATGAACTGAGAAAGGATATGGACAACATAACTCAAATCTGGTCGTGTCAAAGTCAAATAGATGAAATCCCCAACAAGTCGACGATATTGTTCTGGGTTATCAAACACGGGACCCGTAGCAGAAGCTAACTTATGGTTAAGTTCCATCGGAACAGCAGATGGTTTAGCCTCCAATAGCCTATCTTCAACAATAATGTCGAGGGCGTACCCACGTTGAGAAAGACATAAACCATCCAATCCATGAAAGACTTTGATGCCCAAAAAATATTTCAACTTCCCTAGATCCTTCATGTGAAAGCACTTATTAAGCTGAACTTTGAAGCGTTGAATGACATCCAAATTATTTCCTGCGACCACAAAATCATCCACGTACACGAGAACGTGTAATATGGTTCCCCCTTGATTGCGAGAAAACAATGAGTAGTCTTGATAACTTTGGCGAAATCTGAGCTATTTGGAGAGCTTAGCAAACCAACAACGAGGAGCTTGTTTCAACCCGTATAATGATTTATGAAGACAACACACTTTATTTGGATCCGATGATTGAAATTCTGGTGGAAGCTTCATATAGACCTCTTCTTTCAGATCGCCATGTAATAATGCATTGCGGACATCCATTTGATGCACCTCCCAACCCTTTGCAGCTACGACACAAAGAAGATAACGAAATATTGTCATCTTAACGACATGAGCGAAAGTTTCATTAAAATTTGTTCCCTCTTTTTGGCGATTTTCCATCACCACGAGACGAGCTTTATGTCGTTCTAAGGTTCAATCAGCATTGAACTTCAGTTTGTAAACCCATTTACTACAGATGGCTTTCTTGCCGGGAGGTAAATCAGTGATATCCCATGTATGATTGGCCTCGAGTGTGACAATTTCTTTTTGCATAGCTTCACACCATTCTTTGATCTTAATGGCGTCGTGAAAATGTCTCGGTTCTGTGCTATCAAGAACAGCAGCCATAAAAGCAATATGATTTGCTGAGAAACCAAAATCAGTAAGATACTTAGTGATGGGATAAATAATTTTACCAGAAACCGTTGACGAGGAATTTGAATCGGAGAGACCAGGTGAGAGAGCGATGGAGGAGTGGGAGTGTACATGTTTAGTGACGAAATCTTTGAGGAGGATCGAGGTCCGTTTCGGACGATGACCACGTCCCAACAATTCAGGTAAGCCTGGAGACGGTGGCTCAACAAACGAACCATATACTTCAAGTGGAAGTGAATCAACGTTTGCAACATGCGTAGGTGAGGACGTAGGTGGTGGCATAATCTCATGCACAAATAGCTCAGTAGGAGCCTCCACCAGGGGCGTAGGTGAGGATATTACGACCGGTGGTAAGACCCAATCATCATCCACGAAATCAGTAATGGGATGCGAAAGCGTAGGTAGTTGCTGACCCGAGGAATGAAAAGGAAACACATCCTCGTGAAAGTGAACATCACGTGAAACAAATAATTGTTTTTTGTCGAGATCATAAAGGCGCCATCCCTTTTTACGTAGGGATAGCCCATGAACACACATTTGCGACTGCGTGTACCAAATTTATCTTTGTCGCGGGCGCGATGGTGAGCGTAGCATAGACACCCAAACGTACGAATCATGTCATAAGAGGGATGACTTCCAAAGAGTAGTTCATACGGAGTTTTCCCTTTCAAGACTGACGAAGGCGTGCGATTAATCAAATGTGTTGCTGTTAGGATGCTTTCTCCCCAAAATTTGATAGGTAGATGGCTTTGAAACAGACAAACGCGAGCGACGTTGAGGATGTGGCGATGTTTGCGTTCAACTCGTCTATTTTTTTTTGCGTTCAACTAAATCCTATGTAATCTCATGTGTTTATTCATCGATATATAGTACTATATATATACACATCAGTATTTCCTAATTCCGATAGACTCGTATCTAACTCGATATATCTTAAGTTCAATAATTTTTTTAGCTTTCACAAATATGTTCTGAGGTCTCTGTTTTTGTCCACACTATGTTCGTTGTCCACAAATTTTTCCTTCACAATACTTGTAATCCATCCGTGGTGAGAACTAGTTCATGTTTGCAGGCTGAATTATTCCGATGAGATTACCACACGCCGTCAACTCGATAGCAAATAACAAAGAAATGAAAAACAATAGTGAAAAGGAAAAAATTAACAAAGGGTAATTCTCGAGTTTTAAAACCATTGAACTGTTGTTTAAGTGCACTTGTATTGAGAAATATGTAAAACTCTAAAAAAATCACTCAAAGTCATTCTATTTGTAAATGACCCCTAATAATTTATGATTTTGTTGTGTTAAGACCTGCAGAGAAAAGACAGATTCCTAGTCTCTGCTTTATGTTTTTTTTTTTGTATTAGGATATTTTGTATATCACGGTCAATCACAAAATATAAGGGATATGATTTTAATCATATTAAACCCAAAACTCTCTTTGTTATATATGTATTTGCATCTCAATCACTAAACGACACACATAAAGATATTCAATTACTTTTTTTGTCTCTGAATTTCTTTATGGTATCAGAGCCTGAACCAAATTTCTGATTTTATTTTTTTCGACAATTTTTTTTTTGAATATCCACAATGAACACTAGCAACAACAAATGCATCACGACTCCGACAAACCCGAACCCGACAACAGCGATGATGGAAGTCCGTAGGACCATCTCCCCTTATGATTTGACGCCAGCAGACAATCTCGGTGCAGTGATCTCACACCCACTGCTGAAAGGTGTGAACTATGATGAGTGGGCGTGTGGGATGAAGACGGCGTTGTCGTCAAGGAATAAATTTGGTTTCTTGGATGGCTCGATCAAGCGACATGAAGAAGGATCTTCGAATCTCGAGGATTGGTAGACGATTAAGGCGCTTCTAGTGTCTTGGATCAAAATGACCATCGATCTAGTGTTACATTCTAACATCTCTCATCGCGATGTGGCACAAGATCTCTGGGATCATCTGAAGAAACGATTCACAGTCACTAATTGACCGCATATCCAACAGCTTAAGGCAGAACATGCTTGTTGCAAGCAAAGGGGTCTCACTATCGAGACTTATTTTGGAAAACTGACTCCGTAGCTTCATTCCTCCAAGGTCACTATCATTTCTTCTTCTGGCCGGTGGGTGCCTTGGTTGATTCTCATCGGAAGAAAACCCACGGTCATAGAACGGATTATCGTTTTCTTCGTATCGCCTTTGTCGGGCACGTTGGTCTCTCGCCGGTGCATGACAACTACCTCGGGCAACGCTTTGATCTGATCTAAAGCCTTCGGCTCTTCGCTCACCGCCTTGTTGCCTTTCGGGCCTGCGGACCTCTAATACAGCCATACCACTACAAGAAAACAATCGATTTGCAATGGAATTTGCGATGGATATTATCCGTCGCAAATTTGCAACGGATTTGCGAGGGATTTGCGAGGGATTTGCGAGTGACTATTTGTCGTCGCAAATCCGTCGCTATTTTGCGAGGGAAAAAGTCGTCGCAAATTGCGACAATTTTGCAACATATTTGCGACGAAAATGCGAGGGAAAGTCTAGAGTCGCAAATCCCTCGCAAATTTGCGAGGGGCAAGAGGTCGTCGCAAATTCGTTGCAAATTTGCGAGGAATCTGCGAGGGATTAGCGAGCAAAATTTGCAATAGAATTGCTAGGGATTCATTCCTTATTTCCGGCGAGGATAAAATCGTGACAAATGTCTAACGGTTTTAAAAGTGAATCTCAAAAAATTATATTTCTAAATTTATTTAATGATGGGCATTCATAAACCACGAAAATTTGAAAATGTCTCCGTATGATATATAAAACGTCATATATCCGTATCTGTTGTTTATGAATATATATATATAAGTTTAACATCCCTCGTACCCTCAAATTCATTATATTTTTGAAAAACAATTCTCATGATCATGACTCTTATGAGATTATAAACTGTAAACTTTATTACGTTATTATACCCTATACCCTAAACCTTAAAAAATAAAAATCATGAATTTGCAACGGATTTGCAATGGATCCGTCGCAAATCCGTTGCAAATACAAAATCCATCGCAAATCCGTTGCAAATTTGCGATGGATTTGCGATGGATATGTTGCAAATCCGTTGCAAATAAAGGATCCATCGCAAATCCGTTGCAAATTTGCAATGGAATTGCTAGGGATTCATTCTTTATTTCCGGCGAGGATAAAATCATGACAAATATCTAACGGTTTTAAAAGTGAATCTCATAAAATTATATTTCTAAAGTTACTTAATGATATGTATTCATAAATCGCGAAAATTTGGAAATGTCTCCGTATGATATATAAAACGTCATATATCCGTATATGTTGTTTAGGAATATATATATAAGTTCAACATCCCTCGTACCCTCAAATTCATTATATTTTTGAAAAAAAATTCTTATGATCATGACTCTTATGAGATTATAAACTGTAAACTTTATAATGAATATATACGTTATTATACCCTAAACCCTAAACACTAAACCTTAAAAAATAAAAATCATGAATTTGCAACGGATTTGCAATGGATCCGACGCAAATCCATTGCAAATACAGGATCCATCGCAAATCCGTTGCAAATTTGCGATGGATTTGCGATGGATCCGTTGCAAATCCGTTGCAAATAAAGGATCCATCGCAAATCCGTTGCAAATTTGCAATGGAATTGCTAGGGAATCATTCTTTATTTCCGGTGAGGATAAAATCATGACAAATATCTAACGGTTTTAAAAGTGAATCTCAAAAAATTATATTTGTAAAGTTACTTAATGATATGTATTCATAAATCGCGAAAATTTGGAAATGTCTCCGTATGATATATAAAACGTCATATATCCGTATATGTTGTTTAGGAATATATATATAAGTTCAACATCCCTCGTACCCTCAAATTCATTATATTTTTGAAAAAAAATTCTTATGATCATGACTCTTATGAGATTATAAACTGTAAACTTTATTACGTTATTATACCCTAAACCCTAAACCCTAAACCCTAAACCTTAAAAAATAAAAATCATGAATTTGCAACGGATTTGCAATGGATCCGTCGCAAATCCGTTGCAAATACAGGATCCATCGCAAATCCGTTGCAAATTTGCGATGGATTTGCGATGGATCCGTTGCAAATCCGTTGCAAATAAAGGATCCATCGCAAATCCGTTGCAAATTTACAATGGAATTGCTAGGGATTCATTCTTTATTTCCGGCGAGGATAAAATCGTGACAAATATCTAACGGTTTTAAAAGTGAATCACATAAAATTATATTTCTAAAGTTACTTAATGATATGTATTCATAAATCGCGAAAATTTGGAAATGTCTCCGTATGATATATAAAACGTCATATATCCGTATATGTTGTTTAGGAATATATATATAAGTTCAACATCCCTCGTACCCTCAAATTCATTATATTTTTGAAAAAAAATTCTTATGATCATGACTCTTATGAGATTATAAATTGTAAACTTTATAATGAATATATACGTTATTATACCCTAAACCCTAAACACTAAACCTTAAAAAATAAAAATCATGAATTTGCAACGGATTTGCAATGGATCCGTCGCAAATCCATTGCAAATACAGGATCCATCGCAAATCCGTTGCAAATTTGCGATGGATTTGCGATGGATCCGTTGCAAATCCGTTGCAAATAAAGGATCCATCGCAAATCCGTTGCAAATTTGCAATGGAATTGCTAGGGAATCATTCTTTATTTCCGGTGAGGATAAAATCATGACAAATATCTAACGGTTTTAAAAGTGAATCTCAAAAAATTATATTTGTAAAGTTACTTAATGATATGTATTCATAAATCGCGAAAATTTGGAAATGTCTCCGTATGATATATAAAACGTCATATATCCGTATATGTTGTTTAGGAATATATATATAAGTTCAACATCCCTCGTACCCTCAAATTCATTATATTTTTGAAAAAAAATTCTTATGATCATGACTCTTATGAGATTATAAACTGTAAACTTTATTACGTTATTATACCCTAAACCCTAAACCCTAAACCCTAAACCTTAAAAAATAAAAATCATGAATTTGCAACGGATTTGCAATGGATCCGTCGCAAATCCGTTGCAAATACAGGATCCATCGCAAATCCGTTGCAAATTTGCGATGGATTTGCGATGGATCCGTTGCAAATCCGTTGCAAATAAAGGATCCATCGCAAATCCGTTGCAAATTTACAATGGAATTGCTAGGGATTCATTCCTTATTTCCGGCGAGGATAAAATCGTGACAAATATCTAACGGTTTTAAAATTGAATCTCAAAAAATTATATTTCTAAAGTTATTTAATGATGTGCATTCATAAATCGCGAAAATTTAGAAATGTCTTCGTATGATATATAAAACGTCATATATCCGTATGTGTTGTTTATGAATATATATATAAGTTCAACATCCCTCGTACCCTCAAATTCATTATATTTTTGAAAAAAAATTCTTATGATCATGACTCTTATGAGATTATAAACTGTAAACTTTATAATGAATATATACGTTATTATACCCTAAACCCTAAACACTAAACCTTAAAAAATAAAAATCATGAATTTGCAACGGATTTGCAATGGATCCGTCGCAAATCCGTTGCAAATACAGGATCCATCGCAAATCCGTTGCAAAATGATTTTTTTTGAAATTTGGTACGAAAATTGAATTTTTTCAGCACATGTTGGGCCAAATTTAACCGCGAATTGGTAGTGGACCAAACATTTTGCGATGGATTAATCCGTTGCAAATCCGTTGCAAATGTTGGAGCTATCGCAATTCTGTTGCAAATCCATCGCGTATTAGTTTATAAATTAACCTGTTTATCTTCTTCTTCCTTTCTCCCTTCTTAATTCCCTCAATCTCAATCTCCCGTCGATCTAAAATCGATCTCCGGCCCACTGTACATTCCGGCGACCCCACTCCTCCTCCTCCTCCGGCGATCGGTTCCTCTTCCTCTGGCGATCGGTTTCTCTTCCCTTCCTCTCCTCCGCGACCTCCTCCCTTCACCTCGCGAGTTCTTTCTTCTCCTCCTCCGCCGGCGAGCACTCCTCTCCCTCCGGCGACCTCCTCTCCCTCCGGCGAGCCCCTCCCTCCGGCGAGTCCCCTCCTCTCCCCTCTCCCTCCGGCGACCTCTTCCTCTCCTGGGCGAAGGTAAGTATTTTTTTTTAATTTCATTTTTTATTTCAAAAATATATGTTGTTATCTTAAAAAAACAAATATTGGATTTGATAGATTTGTGAAATTTGTTAGATTTGAGAACAAAAATTTAGATTTGTTAGATTTAGATTTGTATTTAATTTAGATTTTTAGATTTTTAGAATTGTTAGATTTTGTTAGATTATTTAGATTTTTAGATTTGTTAAAAAAATATATTTGTTAGATTTGTATTTAAATTAGGATGAATTTAGATTGTTAGATTTAGATTTGTTATTTATTAAGTTGTTAAATTTGTATTTTAATTCGGATGAATATTATATAATTTTATAATTATTATGACATTATATAAAATTATTAGTTTGATTGTAATTTTTTTGTATTTTCTAAATTATAATATAATTATATGAATTAATTATTAAATTTTTTTTTGTAGATGTCGGGATTTCGAGGTAACGACTACACTCGATTTCTTTCGATGGGTTCCACAAGTACTCCTCCTGTTATACAGATGGATTTCGTAACTTCAGCTGTTCCTGAGAACGTGGAGCCTGCCCCAGCACCGGCGGATCCCGCACCGTCTAACCCCGCGGTTGACTCCATCCCCATTGATATTGGACTACTTTGCTGAGAAGGATCCGGCTTTTGCAAGACTTCGCGCAGCACGTAACCCTTCGGGATCGGGATCGGGATCCAGAACCGGTACCGAAACCGGAACCGGTCCTTTTGTAAACATTTTGTTTTGTTTTTTTAAAACAATTATGCATTTTTTGTAATAAATAAATTATATAATTATGTTTTTTAATTTTATATGTTAATTATTTTTAATTATTATTCAATTTATAAATTAATTTTTTAATTATTTATTTTTTTTTAATTACAAAATTCAATTTTTCTCGCAAATCCATTGCAATTTTGCGAGGGAATATTTTCCGTCGCAAGTTTGCGAGGGAAGAGTTTCGTCGCAAACTTGCGAATATGCGACGGATTTGCGAGGGAGAGTTGCCTTTGCAAATTTGCGACGGAATTTTTCTCGTCGCAAATTTGCGACGGATATGCGAAGGACATTTGCCGTTGCAAATTTGCGAGGGACTCTATCTCGTCGCAAATTTGCGACGGAGTTGCGAGGGAACTTGGCCGTTGCAAATTTGCGAGGGAGTATATCTCCTCGCAAATTTGCGACGAATTTGCGACGGAATTTGGCCGTTGCAATTTTGCGAGGAACATTGTTTCGTCGCAAATTTGCGACGGATTTGCGAGGAAAACTGTTTTGCGACGACTGATTTGCGACGGAAGTGGTGTCGTCGCAATTCCGTCGCAAAGCGTGATTTGCGACGGATTTGCTATGGATTTTTCCATCGCAAAACGGTTGTTTTCTTGTAGTGTACGGTCACGCATCTCATGCAATAACTCGGTGATAGCATCGACCTTTTGAACCATCGCCGCTTCACGCTCACGTCTCGACCTAGAACTCTCCGTTTCTCCGTCTTCCGATATTTTGTACCTGAAAATAAAATCACAAACAAATCACCAGCAACAAATTTTTGGAAAGATAATCGATTTGAAACCAAACATATATATATATATATATATATTTTAAATTATTTTAACCAAAAACTTATGATGATGGATGCAAAAAAATATAAAATGATCGAAACAAAAGGAGATCAACAAACTGACTCGATCTAAAATGAATATGAAGAGACTAAAATGATGCAAACACACACTGACAAATAGATCTAGTTGCGTAAACAACTCGATCTAAATGAATGCGAAAGGACAAAATTATGAAGAACAATCGAACAAAAACTAAGAACCCTAATTTTTTTTTTTTGATTTATGATTTACGAAAATAAATACAGCAACCTAAATGAAAATATGTAATGAGAAAATAAAAATAAAAATTCAACACACTTTCTAGAATATGAACGGATGCAAAAACACAAATAAAATGATGATCTAAAATGATGAACACGATTTTGAAGATGAACGGGTAAAATATGAAACGATAATGAAATAAGAACAAGTGAGAGATGGAATGAAATTACCCAGATTGTGGAGTGGTGCTCTGATACCACTTGTTACGAATCCCCTAGATCGTACATTCTACAGTTTGGGTAACGGTTTGATAAGCCTTGCAAACGACGGATCGCTTCAAGGGATGTGGATCGAATGGTCTCACAAGGGGTGCGGAAAAGCCCTTGATATTCCTCTTTGTTATTTTCGGATATGACTCACCAAAAATAAGCAAAGGATTTCGATTGATGTTACTCACAATCGAGATTTGATCTAGAGAGAAAAGAGATTTTTGATTCAAATACTAGATGATTTTTGATAATGAGTTACAAGGGAATTATATAGGAAAATAAGAGGGGTTGCATGCACAGCAATAAACCACCTCGAAAATGAGAGAAAAATAAAGACAAAGTTTGAATAAAAATTAAAAACAAGTTTGAATAACCCTTGCCCTTCCATGCGCCAATGCCCCTTAGGATTCTTGATATTTTTGTTGACTTTTGACTTGTGATTTTCGTGGGCTTCTTTGGGTTTAGATCAACACATTGGATTTTATTGGAAGTGAAATATTTGCCTCGTTAATAACCTTGCTTCGGAAAACCCATTGGGATAAAAATGAAGCGAAGGAAAAGAGCACAAATAAATCACTTGAGCCAATGGTCGATCTACTTGGGCCTGATTTCAATACCGGTGAGGTTTGAATGCATCTTCTACGTCCTGACCCAAGTACCCTTGATGGTACAACCTCCATAAGACCAATTTGTATCGTTTGGCCTTAGCACCTATCTTTGAGTAACATTTTGATTTTCCCCCATTCGGATGCCCCTCGGCAAAGAATCCCTCGGATCCCTCGGTTCCCTTAGCATCTGGTTCAAGCTGCTCATCCAGGATCATATCACTATTTTCCGTTATGTTCGATCAAGATTGGTGTCACATATTCCGATTCAACCCTTGGAGGAGGTGTAAAATATTGTGCGCAAAGAGGAAGACTTGGTCCGAAATGGAACCAAGAGTGTGGAAGAGCATCAAGATGTCACTGTTTTTGCTGCTCAGACTCGCTTTCGAAGAGATGAAAAGGACAAAGGCGTGATGTGTAAGCATTGCGATCGGGCTGGACATTCATCGGACAGTTGCTATGCGGTTATTGGATATCCGGAGTGGTGGGGAGGGAGGCCACAGTCTCGATCAACACAAGGACGTGGACGTGGACGTGGTGGAGCTGTCGCATCAACTGGTGCTGGTTTCGGACGTGGTGTGTCTTATGCTAATGTTGTGTGCGTCAGTGTTTCATCATATGAAGAACACACTAATCACCGAAAAGGATCGTGATGGCGTGTCTGGTTTGATGATGAGCAGTGGCGAGGAATCATGAATTTGCTGAACGCAGGAAAATCTAACAATGCCACCAATGAATGCCTCACAAGTAAGAATTCTTTTTCTTCCTGGATTTTGGACACATGTGCGCCTCACCATTTAACCGGACGGTTAGAGATTCTGTCTAATTTGAAAGAAATGGCACTGATTATGATTATTCTGGCTGATGTTAGAGAACGTATCTCGGTTTTAGAAGGAACAATTGTGCTTGGTTCTGGTCTGAGTTTGCGATCCGTTTTTTATGTTGAGGTATTCTGCTCTGATTTGATTTATGTGGGACAATTGATGGATGAGAATCGTTGTGTTGTTCAAATGGCTGATCACTTCCTTGTTGTGCAGGACCGCACTTCGAGGACAGTGATTGGAGTGGGTAAGCGTGAATCCGTGACCTTCCACTTTTGCAGCACGGAGATAGCTGGTTTGGTGGTGACGCAATCAAGGGATACTTACGATTTGTGGCAAAAACGAATGGGCCATGCCTCTGCTAAAGTTGTTGGTTAACGTCATGATGTTTATGTTTTTGTTTCTTCTGAGAATTTGAATAAAGCGTGCGATGCATGTCTCCGCGCTAAGAAAACACAAACTCATTTTCCGAGCAATATGAATAAAATGGTTGAAGCTTTTGAATTAATTCATTGTGACGTGTGGGGACCGTATCGTACTCCGACATATTTCGCAGCTCGATATTTTCTTACAATTGTTGATGATTTCTCAAGAGGAGTTTGGCTATTTCTACTCAATGATAAAACAGAAACATCCACTCAAATCAAAAATTTATTGGCTTTGGTTTCTCGACAATTTGAAAAACAAGTGAAGAAAATTAGAAGCGACAACATCACCGAGTTCATATGCCTCACGAAGTACTTTCGAGAACATGAAATTGAACATGAAACATCATGTGTCGGTACTCCTCAGCAGAACGGACGAGTCGAAAAGAAACACCAGCACATTCTCAACATAGCAAGAGCACTACGATTTCAATCCAATTTACCGATGAATTTTTGGGGAGACTATGTCTTGACAACGATATATCTGATAAATCGAACTCTCAGCTCAGTTTTGCAAAGAGCAACACCTTATGAAAAATTGTACAACACGCAACCACAATATAATCATCTACGGGTCTTCGGTAGTTTGTGATACGCCCACAATCAAAATCACAAAGGAGATAAATTTTCCTAAATGTGATTCAACAAGTTGCTAACAAGCATTGACTTCTCCCATGTTTTTATATGTCGTATCATCCACATTTGATCACAAGTCATGTGGTTTTTAAACTATTTGTAAAGTCCATTTTTAAACTATTTGTAGGACTTTGAAAAGCATATTGCGAGGGTGTGAAAAATCTCATTTCAGCATTGCCCTCATCGACGAAGAGAGTTTTTTTAACAGTATCAATTTTGGAAACTAAAAATTTGAATATAAATGTGTTTCTTTTGTACCATCGATCCGATGACTGATTCTAGGATTGTATCTTATAGGAAATGTTAAAGGATGTTGTGAGAGGATTGTATCATTGCATATATCGATACCAAAAATTAAGTTTACAAAATAAAAAATATAATAATTTGCTATGGATTAACGAGGGTTTGTTTTATTTCTCAATTACAAAGAAAATACAACAAAATATTGTTTAATACTAAAAACATAAAACAAAATAGAATATACTATTACAAAATACAAAACAAAGTTAGTGAATTTGATTTAGAGTTTAGGGTATAAGATATAGGGTTTGAAATATTTTTTAGTTTTATTGTTTCATATTAAGAACATAATTATTGTTTCATATTAAGAACGTAAAATAAAAAAGGAAAGGTTAGTGAATCTTTGATTTAGAGTTTGGGGTATAGGGTTTGAAATATTTTTCTAGATTTATTAACAATAGAAATATAATGAGTGTTTGATTTAGGGCATAGAGATTCACACTTGTAAAATAGTTTTTCTATTTCTTAATTAAAAATACAACAAATTATTACACATACAAAATTACAAAGAAAAGTTAGTGAATCTTTGATTTATGGCGCATACAGTTTGATTTAAGTGTATAGGATTAAGGGTTTGGTTTTGATTTAGGGTTTAGGGTATATGATATAATTGTTTTGTATATAATGTTTTACAAAAATAACTAAAATATATAATGTCTTACATAGATAATTAAAATTATAGTTAAATCTTGATTTAGGGTTTAGGGCATTGTATAGTTTTGGTTATGTTGGTTTAGGGTTTAAGTTGTGTTTCCAATTAACAAATGAAAATGATTGGAAAAGAAATCCATATTATTGCAAATGATTGCAAAATCATTGCAAAATGATTATAAACTTACAAACCCTACAAACTAATAATAAGTTACTAACCCTTTCATCTATATCTTAGTATCACATAACAACTTATCATAAACTCATGTTTATAAAACATTTTCCATCACTAATATAAATAAAATTTATTAAAAACGATTTTATTTAGGGTAAAAGAAACAAAAATAAGAGACTTAAGAAGATGAAAACCTATAGGAAAAAATGTTACGGATCGATGACGTGGCACACTCTCACACCCTAGGATCCTACCTTATTACTCTTTCTCTCCGATTGATTACTCTAGCTCGTGTTTAAAAAAAAACGATTACTCATCTTCGTCTCGCTTTTCTTCCTCGTCTCACTTCTCTCCTCTCCGAGCCTCCTTCAACGACGAAGCAATGTTTCACCGGAAAAACTCACTTCGATTCGCTCCCGCCGCCTCTCAGACCCATGCTCCGTTGAAGGTTATGGTGTTTGAGCTCTAGGGTTTCGTTGGATTAATTAGAGAAATCGTTTTCTTCTTAGGGGTTTATGGGTTTCGAAACATCTTTCGTTGATTGGGTTTCACATTTAATCTGTTGTTTTAGTGAAATCTGGGTTCGTGGTTGCAAATCGATAGAAGATCCATCGGCCAATGGTACGAAAGTTCGACTCCAGCCGCGACAGAGGAACGCCTTTCAAATTTACTCTCGGACAAGGTGAATGAACTGAATCTATTGATTGTTCCTTTATCTTGAGGCCATTGTTAGCTTAATTTGTGATTATAGTTATATGCTAGTATATTGAGTTTTGTTAGTGTTTGTCAAATTATAATAAACTAAGTAATACTGACTCGGTTGAGGCCATTGACTCTCAGTTTACCAAAGCCGTTTATTATTATTGTAGTGTGACTTGAATAAGATGACCGTCTCTAATTCCGAATCCATAGTGGAAATTGGAGTTTGTGATTTTCCGTTCAGTCCAGAGGAGGAGAGACGTATTGTGACGGAGCTGACTAGCGAAGCGGAGAGTAATTTGAAAGAGGGAAACTTGTATTTCGTGATCTCGAACAGGTCTCACGCTTGTCTTCCTCGTAATGCTTTCTTATGCATTGCGATCTCTGGTTGCATATAGTTTCTTAGTACTTGTAGACTTTAAGCTTTTACTCTGGCTCTTCATTGTCTCATGATTTGGGCATGATCTTCAATCCCTGGTTCTTGTCAAGAAGATTTGTGAAATCTCTTTAGATTCTTGTTGAAGTAGCATTTAATCCTTGAATGTAAGTTGTTATGCTAATTTTCTGACATCATATCAATCATTGTTGTACACTTCCTTGTTCAAATCTGGAGGGTGTCTGTGTCTCAGACAATGTGTTTTGTTTTGTTTGATTAGTTGCAATTTATGTTTTTCTTTGTCGATGGCTGTGGACTTTTGCCATAGATTATTTGTGATGAATACATTTTTGTATCATGGTTTCATATAAATATAATAAAATATGTCATTTTTCTTTTTAATTGTCAAATTATCCAAAAACCAAAAATAAATTCTAGTAAATTGTAATTTAAATACAATTTACTATTAATTGCATATTTTGAATGCTATAGTAAAATTATAAAAATGCTATGAATAAAACAATTATAAAATAGCAACTCAAAAACGCTATGAATAAAATTTTTATAACAAACAAAACACGCTATTATAAATATATTTATTGTATAAAGAAGAGCGCTATATTAAATCTACTATATAATTGCATTTCTTAAAATCGTTATCAAAAGTGCAATATTTTTTATAACGGGAGTATACAGAACGTCTGTAAAAGCACTATGGATTTCAACCATAGCAGATATTGCGCACTACGAATATGCACTTTTCATGTAGTGAAGAGAGGGGAGTATTAGGATATCTCGTATAACACGGTCAATCACAAGATGTTAGGGATATGATTTAAATCATATTAAATCCATGATTCACTTTTAATTGTGTAGATATTACATATTAGGAAACCCTCTTTGTTATATATGTATCTCCATCTTATTCAGTGAAAGACACACATAAAGATATTCAATTCCTTTCTCTGTTTCTGAATTCCTTTAGTTTGTCTGTTATTCCCTAATTCAACTTGATATATATATTTTTTCTGTTAAGAACTAATAATTGGTACAATAACCATATTTATGTTTTTACCAACCGTTCCAGCGCAAATTCACCGTCTCTATAACCATTTTTTCCCCAATAAAAGTTTTAAGTCTCTATAACCTTAATTTTTTTTTCTAAACTAATTAGTTTGAACTTCAGATGATGTATATGTATATATATATATATTTTTTTTTGCAGCAACAATTAAAGCTATAAAAAAAAAAAATTAAAGCTACAAGCTAAAAATCAGTTATTCTATGACTCCAGCCTTAAGCATACCTTTTTTTCGGGATCCAATGATCCAAAAGAGGGAAAAAATAAGACAATGAAGCAGTTGGAGATGAAACATCAAAGGACTATAAAGTTTCTTTCATCATAAAGCCATTGTCTCGAATTTTGTCTTCATTTAAAAAAACAAAAACAAAGTCTGTCGATATTACAAATCACGAGTCTTGCCAGTTGCTTGTAGTCCACTTAATATTCTCATAAATAAATATAATAAGAGGTATTAATATTAGCCTTGGGCATTCATGTATACGGGTTAGTTCCGAGTCTTTGGAATAAAAAGAATTTGGATCCATTTAAAAACCAATAGGGTTGCGGGGCGGTTTCGATTCGGTTCTGAGATTTAAGAACCGGTAAAAACCCGAAAAATTTGGATTTTAATCGGTTCGGGTATTTATCATCCGAAATACCTAAAATATTTTTGAAAACCCGAAAATATATCCGAAATGCCTAAAATATTTTTGAAAACCGAAAATATACCCGACAACCTAGAAAACAAAACTAAGAAAAATATACTTGTAATACAAAAATTATACCCAAAACTCCGTAATATATTTAATATTTTTATGTATATAATTATAATTTGGATAATTCGAATATCCCATCGGATATCAGTTCAGTTTTGGGTATTATCTGATATCCACATATATCAATGAAGTGGAACCATCAGATATTTTAAGCATAACCAAAACTAATCGGTTCCAGTTATTTTGGGTCGATTCCAGTTCTAGTTTTCGATTCCGGTTCTAGTTTTTATGTCCATTCCTAACTAATATGGTGAAATATCATATAAACTTAAATTTGAAAGTTGTCGAATTGAAAAACAGCTAGCAATAGGTCCTAGATATTTAATGTTTGGTTATTGGTGTTATACCGACCCATCGTCTATGTCAACTACGTTTAGAATCATATCTGTTGATATTACTTATATCAATTTGACTACGAGCCAGAAAAAATATTTACCGGAGTCATAATATTTGGTTTATCTAAAAAAAATTGCATAAAATTTATTCAAAATAAAATAAAAATATCACCATTAATATACATTTCAAAATATACACTACGCTCACTATCATATCTTGAAATCATTTTTATTAGTGTTTCATTTGTCATTGTGTCAATCACATGTTTTTCAATAAAACAAACTATAGATAATTACTTAACAAGCCATCACCAATACTATTACGCTAGGTCATCTTCACAATATTCATTGCAGATAAATAAATTTCAACGGTTGCGGTCGCAATAGAAAAAATCAAACATAACTTCAAAAGACAATAAACCAAATGATTGAAAAGAAAAAAAAGAAGAAGATAAAAAACTAAACTAATATAAATAATTAGGTTTAACTTATTTTAATGGACTTATTTAAAAAAAAAAATTATTTGTGATGAGTTTTATTTGAATAGCACTTTTAATATTTAATAAAGTTACTAGGATATAATTAAATTAAACTTAGTAGGGGTCCATAATTATTTTCGACAAGGGTCAATTTAAAATATTTAATAAAAGTTACATTATTTTCAAATTTTCACATGGATCACTTGACCCCTTAATTGTTCTCTACCTCCGCCACTGGACACATTGTAGTAGCTGGAAATATAATGGTCAAAATCTGTAAATAGAAATATGGTCAAAATTTGTAAACAAGAATAACTGGGAGACTTTGGTTTATCTTTAAGAAAAGAAGAACCGAAAGATTATCGAGCAATAAACAGTAAGTTTGTTGCTCGATGAGAACATACAGGATCTGAGAACGATTTAGACAGGGTTTTTGCGGAGTAAACCGGTTTAGTATTTTGATTCTCTAAAGGGATTTACAAGAACAAGAACAAAGAAAAGACAATTTCTTGAGTCTAGAGCTAAGTTGTAGTTGAGAGTGGTGTAGAGAGTTGGATTATGATCATTTTCTCCTTGTTTTATATTCCAAGATCGTGTTTAACGTTTTCGTTTACTCCGCCTGATTCGACTTGAATGGTCTTTAAGTCCGAGGCTCTGGCATTTTTTTTTGGGCCACTTAACTCACCGATTTGAACGAGTCTTTGATTTTGGCGGGGTTGACTAACAGTTTTGCATTAAATCCACTTTGACCGTAAATGTTTAATTCGATGGGGCTTTCAGCTAGGCATGTCATCTCGTTTATTCATTTGACCACGCTTGTCTTCTTTGAATTCACCATGCCTTTTTACCATAGGTTTATTCGGCCAAATTTACTAGGCCGAGATTTTAACCCCCACAGTTAGCCCCCCAATTCTTTTAACTCAGCGTTCAGATCTCGTTTAAGGAATTTCATTTCTCCTTCGTTTCCTCAGACGAAAAATCTTTCATTACCGACTTCATCATCTTCTCCGATTTCATCTTCAATCTTTGATTTTTTGATGGCTTCCCAAGATTCTTCAGTTCGCTTTTTCAATACTTGGTCCAAGATTACTTTTAGCTCGGGACCGGGTGACCTCGCTTCGTTTCGTCGGCAGTGTAGTGTTTCTGATGAGGTAGAAATCATAATTTCGCATGAAGAGGAGACTCCGGAGAATCCTCCTCTAGGCTTCTGCTATGCTTACAAAGCTAATTTTTTTTCTTGTGGACTTCGCTTCCCCCTTCCCGACATCTTGATTCGATATCTTGTGAATTTAAGGATTTGTTTGTCCCAAATAACACCACTCATTGCGGCAAATTCTTGTTCTTCTGGCTTTGTCTCGGTATTCCGATGTCCCCTTCTATCTCCATGATTTTTACCGTCTGGGATCGTGGAACAAGAATAATTCGAGCCTTTCTGGGACGCTTTTATTCGTCAACGCCCTTAATCGTCGTATTTCGTTTTTAAAGTTAACTGATACACCATTTATTTTAGAACACTTTAATAAGTGTTTCACTTGCTTTTACATGCTTTTATCGTAGTTATCGCATATTTGTAGTTTCAAGACTCTTTTTCAGGTTTTTTAGGCAAAACGTCGCAAATTGGAGAAAAACCAGATTTTGGACAATTTCATACCGTCATAAGTTTGACATCCAATGGAGACCTTATCACCGTCTCATCAAGCCCAAATTTGGATACAAGATATAAGGGATAACCAAGTTTCATACCCAGTTGGTTACAAGACAATCCAACGGTTAGAGCTCAAGATACATCCAATTGACTGAAGGCATGTTATGCAGTCTCGCGAAAGAAGCAAGAGAAGAATTGAAGTTTCAACCTCATAGGCCAACCACCGCGGGTCCAACACTCTTGGCCATGGAAAAGACACTCTTGGCCGCGGGTCAAGGCTCTCCAGCCACGGCGAAACATCCTTTCGCCGCGGGTCCAAGCCACGCACACGCGGTGAAGCGAAAACGGTCCAAGATCATCTAGTTCAAAGCCCATCTTCAAGCCCACTTCGTTTCTTCTTCAAATAATCCCTAAGGACGCCTAACGCAAGAGTTGAAGACCTATAATTACTTGCTTTATAGACACAATTTTGTAGCCCCCTTTTGTGTCACTTTTAGATTACTTTTTGCACCAAACTTTTGTTATTCGTTCTTTGTTTAGGGAGATAAGGATTTTCCTTGAACCCTTTTGTTTAATTTCTTATCTATTGATTATGCAATTCAGAAACTCGATTTTGTCTTGCATGGTTGTGACTGAGTAGTTTTTCCGTTGGGTAAAGGGTTCTTAAAGGGCTCTCATGGATCGATTTCTCATTAGGTTTTAGTGTAGGGTATCGATTATGATTCTTCGTTCTATCCTTATTCTTAATGCATGTTTGCTTGATTAGCTACCTTGCAACTGATTTTAAATATTTTTAGAGGTACAAAAGTACTGGATCTATATGTTTGACCTAGGGTAGACGAGCAAAACCGTCACAAGATTTCGAAAGTATACTTGTGGAGGGGTTGTGAGCGTCAACGACTTTTGAGTATAATCACTAACTTTTTGCGCGGCCGGAGACGAAATCTACCGGTCGAGTACTAAAGTTATAGGTGTGTAGGGTGTACGAAAGTATACTACACATAGTGTATGTGTTCCAAGTTCAATAATCCAAAGACGACAAAAAGTCGCTTTAAAAACCCTAGCAAAATTCTTATGATTTTCGGCCATGATCCCTAGAGAGTTCCCGATTGCCCAACGCTTAGTTTAATTGTTTACGTTTTTGCTTTGCTTATACGTTTCATTTTATTTACTTGCTTGCCTTCTTATTTTCTCGTTTAGTTTACAATCTTATTTTGCCTACTCGCTTATTAGTTTACAACCTCGTTTTTTTTACTTACTTGCCTTCTTAACTTTCTCGCTTAGTTTAGTTTAAATTTCCAATACACGTTTCGTGACAAAAACCATAAACCTTATTATTGTTTTAGAATTCCTTACTAACTCTCTTTCTAAGGTCTCGCAGAACAGCATTCCCTCCCTGTGGATCGATACCTAAAGTACTACAACGCACGTCTGTGCACTTGCAGAACCTTTAGGTTTACAAATTTAAAACCTGAAGTTTCGGAGACGAATTCGAGCGCATCATTAACCCTGCTTTGGTCACCTCCGCCATGTCGCCTCCATCTCAATGGTTTTTCCCTTTCCATGATGTTTATCTTATTGCTGAACAATTTTTGATTTTGACTCCGCCTTTCACAGTTGAGAACATATCACTGGATCCGACTGCTCGTTTTCAAAGCCTTCTTGATTTCCTTCTTGCAAAAACGTGCCCGCTGGGGGGTCATGTATTTTGTCTATGATCGAGAGAATGATTGCTCTATCTTGCTTTCTCTCGGATAAATCTCTCTATCTCTCGCTCTTTCTGAGTTCTTAGGCGCGTAAAAGTGAGAAAATGAGACGGAGATCCTTCTTAAATAGACCGTCCAGCGAAATGATCCGTCCAACAACCGCCCACGATCCCATTTTCGCACTTACTTGGCTAAAACCACTACCACGCGTCCATTTATCAAAGAAATAATTGTTCTCGCACATTTGTTCGATCGATCAAGTCATATAACCATTCCCGCTTGATTTATTCCATCGGATTATCCAGCTGGCTGATAACTGTTTACCCACCTTGTTTGAATCCGACACAAGCTGTCTGAATCCCGACCAGCCTTATACGAATCCGACCAAACTCTCCGAAAATTCCGGCTTGTCTGAATAATCGACCAAACTTCATGAAAATCCCAGACGATTGATTTTAGCTCGAATATAACTAGTTTAGCTCGGCGAAAGTTAGGTTTAACTCAGCGATCACCCAAACTATCTAATTTTCCTCGGCTAAACTTAGTTTTCTCGATCATAACTTAGTTTTCTTCGATCATTCCATTGATATGGGATAAGTTACTCAGATATTCAGATTCCCTTAGCCATCTCCAACTTTCCCTTAGTAAACTCCTTTAATTTTTTCTATTTCTTCTCTGAAACGACTTTGCATGTCCGTACCCATTTTCTGTCTGGCATGATTTGCGGAACACAGGTGTTACATGATAACCGTGTATTTTACCACTTTAAGTCTCATGTTTTCCTTGTATTTCGTATAGTTTCTAATACGTATATGTCGCATTTAGGTCCAAATCGAGTCACATTGCATTTAGGACGTCCTAGGTCGTTTTGTGTTCTTTTTTGGTTTGTTGAAGCCTTTCTCAGGTGTTCGGGACTGATTTGGGTGAGCGTGGACGAAAGGAGACGATCAAAGAGGATGAGGAACCGCAAAGATCGAAGGAGGAACGTGAGGACCGGAATTTACACGTGCGATCGGTTATAACCGATCGATTAAAGCGATCCCACGAAAAATAACACGTGCGATCGGTTACTAACCGATCGATGAAAACGATGGCAGAAAAAATACACAGGCGATCGGTTATAACCGATCGCCATAACCGATCAAGATTGCTGTCCGGATTTTCAGCTTGATTTTGGGGTTCAACCACTTTTGTAATAAATTACACTTCCTTTCTCTTTCTTATTAACTGTGGGGGACAAAAATATCAGTATTATCTCCTTCTTTTTACTGTTGGAAGTCAACTTCTTCTCTCTTATCCTCTCTTGTTTTTTTATGAAGGATTCAAGATCCAAACCATTTTAGTGAAGATTTCCTTACTTTTCTTCCATCAATCTTCTTATTTTTGCTATGTCTTGCTTTTGTTCGGTTCTGTTTTGTGCTTTGACTATGTGTGAGTAGTTTTATTATGGATTGTGGGAATGGTTGATTTAGAGGGATAGATGATGATCTTTTGACGTTTAGGACAAGATTATAAAAGTTCTCATGTTTAGAAGTGGTCTTAAAGCTAGGATTGAAGTAGCTACTCAATCTCTAGATCATGGTCAGTTTGCCCTTGGAAGAGGTTCAGTAGGCTGTCTAGAAGATTTCTAACATGTGCTTGATACTTAGCATGGTGGAAATCGTGACTAAGGTTCATTCATTGGCTAAAAAGGGCTTTCGTTTCATGCTTGTCGATAAATCGGTTGCAATCGGAAGATTAGCTAATTCGAGTTATTAATAAAGGGTTTAGCATCACGGAAGTGAGTTAAACTATTAGTTTGTGTCCCTTGCCATAGAACAAGCTCATTGAGTGATTAGAAACATCATAAGAGAATCATCGAATACTCGAAATCGCATACCATATCCTATGATCCATATTTTGTCTTCTTGAGTAAACCGAGTTTATTATCCTGTTTTCTTTGAAATTGTGTCTTTAAAATTAGCTTCGATCATTTCAAGTGTCCTGTATTTTTCTCATTTTCTGTTTCTTTTCTTTACTTTTAGTTTTATCGTAATTAGTTCTTTAGACAAAAACCAAAAAACGTTTAGCTTAGCTTGATTAGTTTCTTGTATTCTTATTGTGTTGTTCTTATTTCCCTGTGGATTCGATCCCAAAGTGCTGCAATGACATGCCATTAGATTGAGGCATTGTGCACAGTGGGTAATTGTGCGGACTGTAAAAAGACCGATTTTCAATTTGGCGCCGTTGCCGGGGAAATTAGCAATAGCCATTAGGATTTGAAATCTATCTAAGTCTAAGTGTTTTTCTTTACTTGTTACTAAACCGCTCTGTTTTGTTTGCTCTGTTTTTGAAGGTTTATGCACACAAGAAGTCAAGGGCAAGAGAATTTACAACCACTTGTGCTAGACATTCGAAGACTCGAAAGAGATAATCAAAGAGAAACCAGAGAACGTGTTGAGCACGTGAGGCGTTTAGGTATGGACGCTCAGCGAAATGATCCGTCCAGCAACCGCCCACGATCCCATTTTCGCACTTACTTGGCTAAAACCACTACCACGCGTCCATTTATCAAAGAAATAATTGTTCTCGCACATTTGTTCGATCGATCAACTCATATAACCATTCCCGCTTGATTTATTCCATCGGATTATCCAGCTGGCTGATAACTGTTTACCCACCTTGTCTGAATCCGACACAAGCTGTCTGAATCCCGACCAGCCTTGTACGAATCCGACCAAACTCTCTGAAAATTCCGGCTTGTCTGAATAACCGACCAAACTTCATGAAAATACCAGACGATTGATTTTAGCTCGAATATAACTAGTTTAGCTCGGCGAAAGTTAGGTTTAACTCAGCGATCACCCAAACTATCTAATTTTCCTCGGCTAAACTTAGTTTTCTCGATCATAACTTAGTTTTCTTCGATCATTCCATTGATATGGGCTAAGTTACTCAGATATTCAGATTCCCTTAGCTATCTCCAACTTTCCCTTAGTAAACTCCTTTAATTTTTTCTATTTCTTCTCTGAAACGACTTTGCATGTCCTTACCTATTTTCTGTCTGGCAAGATTTGCGGAACACGGGTGTTACATTGTGCTCATCTCAATTCATTTCCAGTCAATCAATCAAGTAGCGTGCAAGTAATGATGGCCTAAAATCTGTTTAGTAAATGATCAAAGAAGTAACATGCATAATTGAACATAATTAGATGAAGAACTACTTTAACTTATCAAAAGCGCCACTCGATTCCTAAACCCTACCTATCAAACCATGAATTCCTTTTTAGAAACCCTTATTCCCAACAAGAGGTCTACTCAAACATGATTGATGAGATGAAAGCAAAAGAAAAAAGAAAACATAATCACAATCATAAGTAAATAGGAAAGAGGGCTCAAAAATACTTCTCTAATCGTAGAGATGAGAGGAGGTCTCATTCTCCCTTACAAAATACGTAAACGTAATAGAAAACAATGAAACAAAGAAACTATGAGCAAGAGGCTATTTGGTGGCCGAGAAGGTTGTCAAGCTCCTTGAATTTCATGGCTATCTAGTAATTATATAATGGTGTAGGTCGGTATCCGATTAGTTTAAGGAAAATATCTGATCAAATAGGAAATTTTATTTATTCTGAAAGAGGTGCCGATCGATAGATCGACCAGGGAGCTGATTGATCGATTGACTTGTCTTATCCACTGCATAGACATCAGGTAGCATGCTAATCACTCGATTAGGGGGGCGATCGGCCTATCAACTCTTCAAATCTTAGGCAAATACTTTTGAGGGTGTGCTGATCGATCGATGAGGGTAGCGATTGGTCGATCGGCTCTTCTTCTCCTCAGTTGTTCTGTCTCACCGCCAAACATACAAGTCTTCTGTAAAATAGACATATCTTGAGATTTAATTGTTGGAATTACTTCAAACCACTTGAAAATGAAAGGTAACATCCACTTATATCAAGTGTCTAATTTTGAGTATGATTTATTGGTGGGAAGTAATTCATCTGATGCAAAACTTCTAATGCCTGAAAGCTGTCAAAACTTTTGCATCATTTTTTCATCAAATTTGCCCATATTTCATGTAACGACTCTAAAAACTATAAAAACACTAAAACACTAATAAAATGCCAAAACAGCTAGTTTATTTATTAAAAACCTATTAAAAACATATTAAAAACATACTAAAAACCGGTAAAATATAGAATATATAAGTGATGCTTTGCTTGCTTGCCCTGTGCTAGCCTCCTCTTCCGGTCCTTTCCAAAGTATCGGGCTCATGGGTTCTAGCATCAAGGGAGTTGGATTTCGGTGAGTTGGGATATCTTGTCAAAGACCCCATGTATCGTGTATGTGTTTGTTCCCTCTGGGTGGAGAGGCGTTACACATGCCTAATCAAAGTGCAACTGCTGGTTTTTCATCCACCGTTGTCCCTACCACGTTAGTGGCTACACCATTTACCGTAATCGTTCTTGCATGATGTTGCTCGCTCTGAGGCTTTATCTCAACTCTTCGGGTAATAGCAGTGGTAGGGGTTGGTTACCGTCACAAGTAGGTGGTACGCACCAATCTTCTTTCTCTTTCGCCGACAAGGGTGGCGTTCCTCCGTACTCTCTGAAGCTTCCGATTCTTTCCACCTTTGGACTAGATGAACCGAATTATTTGGTTTATTTCTCTTTCCAATTTTAAGTTTCCGAGAGAATGACCTCTTCTTTCTAGCGCCAAACTATTTCGAAGATTTTTCGTACTCTAGGAGGTAAGTCTTCTACAAAATGAGGAAACATGTGGAACCCCATAAAACACAACATAAATTAGTTTTTTGAAGACTCTCTAGCTAGCGCTCAATTTAGAAAAAAGAAAAGAAAGGACCACAATATGATACGTCAGAAACTAGAAAGAATCCGAAAACAGAGAGGAAATAGCTAAGTGGCTCCGGACTCGAAGGAATAAGTAAGTCCGCGGAGTATCTATAGATTTAGAGGGTACTTTAATGTGAAAGAGAAGAAATATTACGGGGCATAGAAGAAGATGGGTGGAAAATAACCAGAAAATGAGTGAACCTCTCGGAGGTCAATAAAAGCTAAGTATTTGAGAGAGTTAGAGAGAGAGAGACTAGCTCAAAGTGATATGACTTAAGAGGGAGAAAGAGGGAGAGAGAGAGAGAGAGAGAGAGAGAGAGAGAGAGAGAGAGAGAGAGAGAGAGAGAGAAATAAAATTTGGGATCCCCTTCTCCGTGGAGAAAAGGGTATATTTATAGAGGTTAACTGGCCCAGGCTAGGATACCAGGCTGGGCGTCCAGCGATCGGGTCGGGTTTCAGATCCTCCTTACCAGATCATGCACATGGTACTCGAGTTTTTCTCCTACTTTCCTTATCATGTTCGCCATTTGGTCTTCAAATTTATTTCGAGATGCTGGGTCGATGCAGAGTTTGTACTTATCCCGGTGCATTTGGCGCTGCATGGTCGTCAGAGCTTTCCTATACCTTTATCATCCCAAGGAACTTGGACTAGTCACTTTCACCTATCACGTGTTGAAGATAACATGTGTTAGACCATTCACAATGGTTATAAAATTCAACTATCTCTTTTATCATTTTTAACACTCCACATCATCTTCTCTCTTTTCCACCTAATAATTCAACTATCTATTCAATTTTTATAACTACAATAGTTTTGCTTAATAAAATTCAACTCCCTACCCCACTATTTTTTATTTTAATATTCTTATTTTATTTATGTTTTGTGATTACATAATAGTAGAAATTATCAATTAAAACTAAACGAAAATTATGTTTTTTATATTTTATTTATAATTTGAATTAACTTTTAACAAATAATAAAAATTAAAAAAAATATTATAAAAAAAATAAAATCACGAAAATTTTGGTATTGAATACAAGACACAAATAAACACACGATACAACCAATAAAACACACAAAACTAATAAAACACACATTAAATAATTAGTACAATAAACTCAACTCATAAACAATAAAATTTTAAATCACACACAACAAAAACTTAAAAATCTCTTTAATCACGAAATTTTGCCCATGTGTTTGATTAGATCTGCTTGCAATGCGTGATGCACATTGGAATCACGCAATTCTGATCTAGCACGCACATGACTTGCAAATGCAGGTAGCACCTCGGTTGAGAATGGTTGCGGTGTAGTAGACCCACTTGCCTCGGATTGATTATAATCGGTCCAGTTTTTAGCATATGTATATCTTTCATCCTCAACAATCATATTATGCAATATGATACATGACCTCATAATGATAGCCAAATCAGTTATGTCCCACATGCGAGCTGGTTCGCGAATGATTTTAAATCGAGCCTGCAACACTCTAAATGCACGTTCGATGTCCTTCCGGCACCCCTCTTGATGTTTTGCAAATAACTTGTCTGGTTAACTTTGAGGAAGTCTAATTGATTTGACGAAAGTCGGATAAGAAGGATAAATACCGTCAGCTAGATAGTACACCATAATATATGGACGTTGATTCATGAAGAAGTTCACTCTTGGAGTATTCCTTGTTCCACATCATCGAACACGAGTGAACGATCTAGAACATTGATGTCGTTCAATGTGCCCGGACACCCAAAAAATGCATTCCAGATCCATAGATCATGAGACGAAACTGCTTCAAGAATAACAGTGGTTGTTCCCTTATCTCCCCGAGTGAATTGACCTTCCCACGCCGTAGGACAATTTTTCAATTCCCAGTGCATGCAATCAATACTGCCAATCATCCCCGGGAACCCTCGAATTTCACTAACATGGAGTATTCTTTGTAGGTCATCTTGATTTGGAGCTCTAAGATACACTTACTCATACAATTGTATGATTCCTTTACAGAATCTACGCAAGCACTCCATTGCTGTTGTACCTCCTATTTTGATATATTCATCAACCGCGTCGGCCGCCACACCATATGCTAACATTCGCATTGCCGTGGTACATTTTGCTAGTGGAGATATACCTTCTTTTTTTGCTTCTTTTTTTGCTGTATCAAATCTTTGAGTGAAGTAGTTGTCACTGCTTGATAGGTCCGCAACGATCCGAAGAAATACATGTTTTCGCATCCGAAATCGCCGACGAAACATTGCATCGTCATATGTAGGTTGATTGGAAAAGTAGTCGTCAATTAGCCTCTGGTTTGCTGCTACATGATCTCTGTTGAAGTATCTTCCCTTGCTACTAGATGCCCGTCCTTCCTCTATTTTCTGTCGACGCTCCCTAAACTGGTTAAGGATATACTTCTCTTCAATTTGAGACTCCCTTTTGTAAGCTTCGATATCAAAAGGAAATTGTGATGGATTCATTGATATTTTCAGTAAGATGATATTATTTGTATTGATACTTGAATGAAAGAAAAAGTCTCCATTTATAGGAAGTTAAGTGGCTGAAATCGATGGATTCCAAACATATTATGGAATACAATTAATTAATAGATAAGAATTGAATTTATATTGAGTGGTTCATACAGACGAATTCAAAAAAATCATGGAATTTAGTGAGCTAGTAGATAAGGATTGGATTCTTAATTTAAAAGTCAAAAGTCACATATTTCTTTGACGAAAACTGACAGAAAACATTATTAAAGGAGAAAAAGACAAACAAACATTATTATAGCAGAAAGCACCAAACACACATTATGAAAGCAGAAAGCAACAAACACACATTATGAAAGCAGAAAGCAACAAACACACATTATGAAAGCAGAAAGCAACAAACTCACAATATGAAAGCAGAAAACGACAACAATTAAACAGACACTTAATAATAATTAATTTCCAAATAGATCGTTGCTTAACTCGTTAAACAGCTTTTTGCTCTGGTCATCGAGATTATCCTTTTCACTTAGCTTAATCCACATCTTCATCTTCTTGGCACGAGTTTTTTCTTTCATCAAATGGTTTGCCTCCTCTTGCGTCTTGGCTATTTTGTCTAATCGTTCAACCTCTTGATTCTTCAAGTCTTTTTATTCAAACCAGTCTTCGTTGACTACCTCCAAAGCTGCTTCCTTACTTTTTTTTACCTTTCTTTTTTGCTGCTTCCCTCCCCATTGGACGAACACTAGATCCTACAGAGTTGGAGTCGCTTGCATCACCCTCGTGAGCTCTCTTAGATCCACTGCTTCCAGATCCAGTATTTTCTCTTACATGACTTTTATAACGTGGTTGATCACGGAGAGCGGCCCATTCAGACATTAAATTAAAATGTCCATTTCCCCAACTTTCATATAGCTCATGCGCTTTTGCCAGTACATCATTCTCTGACCACCCGCTTTGATGCATACGCTTAGCGTTATCGTAAGCGCCAGTCCATTTCGCCAATTTGCCGTTGATGTAGTTGAAATGATTTTTGCACGAACGTATGTCACGAGGGTGATCAAATGAGCAATGCTCATTACAGTAGTCAGCAATCTTACCCCAAAATGATTCACTTTTTTTGGTTTTTGCCAACAACACTGTCGGTTCCATATTTAATCCACCCACTTACTAGCACCAAATTTTGTGCAGTGTTCCATTTGGGATTTTTTTTGCGAGCAGGAGTTGAATCATCTGCATCTGGAGTGCCTTCATCAACATTACTCATGCCTCCAAGAGCCGTTTGTGTAGAATATCCGGGAAATTCAATTCGTCCAACATTTGAAACATTTTCATGACCCGCCGGAGTAGAAGAATAAGGGGATGCTTGAGATGGATATTGCATCATCGATCCATAATATGGAGGATAGGTTGGAACAGATGACGGCATGAAACAATTTGGTGGAAACCCATAACTTGGTATATTTTGAGGTTGGTTGGAAGATTGGTTTTGAAAATGATAATTGTTGGGATTTGGATAGTTAAAAGGATAATTAGAAGAATTTTGGGTGTTAAAAGGGTTATTGTTGTGATCCATTTCCCTAACAAAAAAAAATTTAGAAAGATAATTGGATTTGTAACAAAAAAAAAAAAAAGATATCTGGATAAAATTGTGTTTTTTGTGTGTGTCTGAATCAAATGAAATTACACTCTATTTATAGAGTATAAAAAATAATGAATTTTGATATATATTTTTATTAAAAAAACTTATTGGATCTTCAAATAATTGTGTTCGAATTATTTGGATGAGATAATAATTGTTCTACACTCGTAGGCCTATTGTACTTTTGTTTGGTCCAAATAAAATCAGCCATTTATATCTTGTGGCCCCCATTTTTTTAATTTCAACTAACTTAATTTTTCCAGCTAAAATCAATACACGTCATTGCCTTTTTTTTAGGACAAAATTCAGTCACCCCATTGTGGGGATTCAATCATTTAAAATAAAAGTCAGTCATCCATTGTGAATGGTCTTATAGGCTCATTTGACCTTATTAAGGCGGTATAAATCAATTTGAATGTTTAAATGGAGGGAGTCTTGGATTCCATAAATATTTCCGCGCCTTTGGATAAAGTAAGATTTACCTTGCTGGATTCTCGGTTAAGGGGTACCAGACTGTCTACTTATCTGACTAGTTATCAAGGCTGTCTGGCTGTCGAGACTGCATGGTTGTCTGACCGTCCATGTTAGACCACTACTCATCCCCTAGTACCACTCTCTCGAGATAACATTATATGAGTAGTGGATTCAGGAAATGTGGCCTTGCCCGTTCTTGCTACTTGACCACTCATCCCCCTAATACCACCCTGTCCAAAATACATAGCATGTGTGGATTCGGGAAAAAGTGGTCTTATTAAACAATGAATTGAACCTGTCTTAGCCTATCCTAACAATGAATCATGACAATTCTAACTGTCTTTGATTTGTTTTCCAAAATAACATATAGAAGAAATTATATGTTACTTAATAAAAAAAACATAACTTCTAATAACTAAAATACAAAATCACGAAATTATAAAACAATGCATCACTTAAATATAAATAAATATAAACACAAAATTTAATTTTATGTTACTATATTAACACAAAATATATACAATCGTCCGCGTGAATGGGTAGATTCGACTATAACGGCAAATCAAATTGTGTAAATTAGTACAATAATCGATTTTCAATTCGGACTCCAACGTGTTTAAAATATTATTTTTAGTGATATTTGTAGGTTGCGCTATCTCAATTTATTATAAAATAATAGGCAACTATCACATTATAGGTGGCAGATTATGATACATTGTAACAAATGAAATGATCAATTATAGTCAAACCAATATGAATTGCATACCTTATACTGATAGAATATAATGATATTATAATGTCCTAAAATTGGTAAAATTGAAATTCAAATATAAAAGATAGTAAATTAAAGTTGAATCCACTGTTACAAAAACTCAAAATATTAATTGTTGGTATGTAATATTCTGCTATAAATATACGAAATTCTTCATTATGCAAACACCAATCCATATTTGCTTTTTCCAAATATCATAAAAATGGTGAAGAAAAGTAAAGGTCGTCAGAAAATAGAAATGGTCAAAATGAAAAATGAAAGTAACCTTCAAGTTACTTTTTCAAAAAGAAGATCTGGGCTTTTCAAAAAAGCTAGCGAGCTTTGTACACTTTGTGGTGCCGAAATCGCCATTATTGTGTTCTCGCCTGGCCGAAAAGTTTTTTCTTTTGGTCATCCAAATGTTGAAACCGTAATTGATAGATTCTTAAACAATAACCCTCCACCTTCTCACCAATCCAACAATATGCAACTTAGTGAAGTCCATCGAAATTCTATCATTCGAGATCTGAACAATCATCTTACTCAGGTGAATCTTATATTTTATGTTATTTTATTGTGTTCTTTAAAATATTATTTTGTTTAATATAAATTATAAAAACCTTAATTTATATGGTTTTGTTAAGATGTTTTCTTTTTGTTTTAAATAAATAAATATATACACATATTAGTTTTTGCGAATAAATAATATATTATACGGTATAAGTAAATATTTTTCCGTATTTAGAATAGATTTATATATTCATGATATGCCAGAAAAATCATAATGGTATGTTGTAGAATCATATGGTATGAAAATTATTGTATATATATATATATGTATATATGTATATATTTGGTTTGTGTTATTTCCTTTTGTTCAAATGATTAATTTGAGATGATCTCAAATAGGTTCTTACAAATAAATTTTTAAAATTGTAATTGTTTTTATTTGTAGGTGACGAACCAATTAGAATCAGAGAAAAAAAAGAATGAAGAACTAAAGAAAATAAGAAAAAATTCCAAAAGACCTGTGAATTTTTGGGAAGAACCCATTGAAAGACTTGACTTAGCTCAAGCCTATGAATTTAAAGGTAAGCTTGAAAATTTAAAGAAAACGGTTACATTTGAAGCCTCCAAATTTTTTCAGGCAACTATTCCTCATCAAAACTTTTATGTGGGAAGTTCTAGCAATGCTCCTTTTGGAGTTGATGGTGGTAATAATATCAACCCAGATATAGAACAGTTTAATCAAAGAAGAACGATGAACATGAATGCGTTATACAACCATGACATGATTCTCCCTAATCACCCATTACCGTTTGGAAACAATAATCATGGTAGTATTGTTGAGGGATTTATTCCGGAATACAATATGAACTTCATACCAGAGTATAATCGGAACCAAAACATGAGTTTTAAGGAAGAAAACATCTCTGAAAATGAACACCATCATGATGGTTATCCTCCACACTCTAGATCTGATTACTACTAATCATTTTCATGTGATCCAATTTAAGTATGTAGACAAAAAAACATGTTTTAGGTTATCCTCATTTCTGTTTATTATGTTGTAGTTTTTTTTTTCCTTTCAGAATTCCTCATTTCTTCTTATTATATTGTTTTTTTTTCCAAAATGATGGTATTGTTATATGTTCCTCATTTTTTTATTGTTATGTTGTGTTTTAGTGAAGAAATATGTTGTTGTTATATTTTGTTATTAAAAATAGAAAATAAACATTAACATATACAATCTTTTTGATATACGACTATATTTTGGATAAATACATTAGGGCGCTGAAAAACTATAGTTGGCCATGGATATGTTTATGCTTTTTTTTGTTATTGCAAAACATTTAAAACAATAATAGTTATATTAATAATCAGTTATGTACATATGTAACATATCTATTTTAAAATAAACATGCAAAAAAATAATTCTTGAAAAATTCTATGTTCACCACTTTATCAAGTACAAATACATATATCCCACAAATTTGGGTACATTTTAACAAATGAAATGATACCATTCTATTATTATTTTTAATTAATTTTATATCTTACATTGGCAAAATACAAAGATTATAAAATATTCATAAAATGATAAATATTAAATTTTAATATATAAAAATATATAAAATAAAAATTAAATTTTACTCGAAAAATATATATTAAATGATGGTATGTGATTCCATACAATAGTACAACACAAATTTTATTCCACAGATGACATTATGACCATTTTACAAGATTTGTAAAAACAAAGTGACAAAAATGTCCATATTAAAAAAAATTGATGTCAAATAACGAAAGCCCTACAAAAGGTTTTTTTTTTGTTTTTTTATTCACATAAATAAATTTAAAAGAGAAAATATGACGATATACGAAAAGAAAAATAATCGAGAAGCCAAAAACGTGTATAATGTTTTTGTTTAATGTATTGAGATAGACATTACGATTTATGCAAGTCAAGAAAACTTAATTATCGGTAAATATGAAAATAAAATATAATGATATACAAAAAAATAGGTGATAAGCCGAAGATGTATAATTTTTTTTCTTGTTTAATGCATTCATATAAACATTTTTTTTTTAAAGTCAAGAAATCTAAATTAAAGATAATTATGAAAAGTAAATAATACCATGTATACAAAAAAAAAAATAGTTGAAAACCCAAAGATATATAAAACAAATATTTTTGTATGCATTTACATGACAACAATTATTATGGAAGTCAAGAAACATAAATTATTGGTAATTGTGAAGATAAAATATAATCATATACAAAAACAAAAATCGAGAAGCCAAAGACGTGTAAAAGTGTTTTTTATTTGATGCATTTACATAGACAATACTTTTTTGCAAGTCAAGAAATCTAAATTTGAGAATTATGAAAAATTGAAATATAACAAATGAATATATATATATATATAATGTGCATATCTTCTCAATTATTGAGATGGTAAAACTGATAAATGAAAGTAACCTTCAAACTATTTTTCTTCAACAAAAAGATCTAAATCATTTCGTAAAACAACAAAATTCTCTGGAGGTGTTTGTTAGTGGTGAGTTGAGCACTCTCCGGTTTAGATCGGTTTAGACCGAGAAGAAACCCGGCCCATGACTCACCGCGAATCGGCATTCAAGCCCGGTAAAGGTCCAACACGTCGCAACACCGACTTCCGGGCCCAAAGAGGGCCCAACTCGTCTAAAATTTATAACCGACCTCCGAGATTTACATAATATTTCATGATCTCGGAGAGAAAACAGGAGGCTTTCCGATTTCGGAAGGAATTAGGAAAATGAAATCTTCCTGCTCGCAACCGACATCAATTCCTATAAATAGGAGGGCCACGATCACATCTCATTCATTCACAATCTTCTACAAGCGAGACAGAGGAAATAGAGAGCTCGAGTATATCGACCTTTGTTTCCTTAGTTTCCTTAGTCGTTTTACCGATCTTAAAATCATCATGTACTTTTTACCGAATTCGGTATCAATAAACGAGATCCCGAATTAAGTTTACCGTTTTGTCCCTTGTGTGATTTTCATAATCAACAATTGGCGCCGTTTGTGAGGATAAAAGGGCAACCTAACTTTTTCGGATTTCGGAAAATAGCTCGGTAATGGCCGAACTACAGGACGATCGGATGGATAACCGAAATCTTGAACACAACGACAACCGTGATGATCTCAACAACGACAACCGTGATGATCTCAACAACGACAACCATGATAATCTCAACGACGACTTACCACCTCCAGCTGCGATCGATGCTGAAACCACCACAATAGCTCAGCTCGATCAATACGCACTCATGCAAGCAATGGTAGCACAACTTACCGAACTCACTAAGAAAAAAGATGAAAGATTCAATTCCTTATTGGTAAACCAAACCGAGCTCCGCAACCAAATCGGAGAAATCAGACAAACACCAAGGCCTCCCCAATTTGATGAATTGACCCCCCCCCCTCTTCACTGCAATCTTTTCACCGGGTTAAACCAAACTCAAAGCACGACGAACCAACCCCATGTCATACCAAATTTCAGCAGTCACGGAACGCGCATAACAGATCAGGCGTCTTTAGATCAAGAGTTCGACAACTTCAAAAATCAACTCCAGGACATGAAATATAAATTCCATTAAGCTACAAGTTCGGTACCCGAGATCGTCTGCGTAATCCAAGAGACACGAAAATCACCATTCACTCATCGAATCATCAATACTTTAGTCCGGCGCTTGGACAAAATCAAAATCACATCGTATGATGGACATACCGATCCACGACACTTTATGACATCGTTCGGCATAATGATGAATCGTTTCCGATTTCAAACTGAAGAAGAAAAGGATGCCGCCACATGACAGCTCTTCGTGGAAAACCTCTGCGGAACCGCACTCGATTGGTTCTCCCAGTTAGACGCTCACTCGATCGATAACTATACCGAACTCTCGACTAAATTTCTCAAGCGCTTCACAATGTTCATCAAGCAAAAAACTCGGAACGCCGACTTGTGGGCACTTGAGCAAAAAAGTGACGAACCACTACGAGATTTCATGAACCGATTCAAAGCAGTGATATCTCATTGCACCATCGACAACGAAGCCGCAATCAAGGCCTTATACAAGGCAACATGGTATATGTCAGATTTCCATAAAGAAATCAAGCGCAATTGGCCCAATACCCTCGAGGATATCTTACATAAGTCGAATATCTATATATTCGAGGATGAAGAAGAAGCCGCAAAGGATAAACAGCACGCCCTCTTCAAGCCAATCGCTCCAAAAGACAAACCGAGAGAAGAAAATCGCGAGACTCAAAATTACTATGATAGACGACCTGCGGTTCAACAAGTCAGTAGCATCCAGCCGCAACAGACATGGAACATCTGGATCCGACCCGAAAACCCTCCCACAAATCCAAACGAACCGACCGGCAACGATGGGCCTTTCTGTCAATTTCACAACAGGGAGGGTCACAGTATGGAAGAATGCAGGCATCTCAAGGATTTCCTCTTGTTGAAATTCAGGAAAGGCGAAATCCCCGTCGAAAGAGCATTTCGCCCCGACAACAAGTTTCGCCGAAACGATAACCAAGTAGCTCGTCGACCGAACCCCACCAAGAATCCCGAGAAATCAAATACCAATACTGCCACCGAACAACCAAAACGAGACCGCGAAGATGAAAACGAAAATCGTAACATCCCTCAAGTTCAAAAGCGGGTGAACATGATAATGGGGGCATTAGAGTCCTGCAATTATTCAGTCCGAGCAATCAGAGAACACAGCAGAGAAGTAATCGCCGCACGGCGGCAAAATATAGTCATAACAGGCGGAATGTCTGTAACCTTCTCCGAAGCCGATACAGAGGGACTCCATATGCCTCATAACGACCCTCTAGTTGTCAACTTACTCATCAGAGATGTTGCGGTCGGAAGAATCCTGGTGGACACGGGCAGCTCGGTAAACGGAATATTTAGACAGACACTAAGAGACATGGATTTCCCGGACTCCGATATCAAAACGAACATCGAACCCTTACTGGCTTTACAGGAGAGTTGACAATGACCGCGAGAACATTCAAAATACACATCTACGTTGGCGGACTTATAAGAATGGTCAAGTTTTTGGTCCTAGACAGACCATCAATCTACAATGTCATACTCGGAACACCCTGGATTTACACAATAAAGGCCGTCGTTTCCACCTACCACCAGTGCTTGAAGTTCCCAACACCATTCGGAGTGTTTACAATAAAAGGCGATCAGCTGATGTCCCGCACTTGTAATATCAACGAATGCAAACTCCGGATGGCATCTCGAACATGTGTTATCAACACGACGTTAAAGGACCCACTTAACAAAAAACTCAACCCCGACATACCGAGGCAAGAGAAAATCATCCAAATCAACATTGACAAGCTCAATCCCGACAAATGCGTAGGGATAGGGGCTGAACTGAACGAAGAAATCAAGAACGACCACGTCCGCTTTCTCAAAAGAAATGTATCGACTTTCGCTTGGTCTATCAAAGACATGCCCGGAATCAACCCAAAAGTAGCGTGCCATGAACTTAATATAGATCCGACCTTCAAGCCAATTAAGCAAAAATGACGCAAGCTCGGTCTTGAGAAAGCTCAAGCCATCAATGATGAAGTCGAACGACTACTCAGCGCAGGGTCAATAATAGAAGCTCGGTATCCATACTGGTTAGCCAATCCAGTCGTCGTAAAAAAGAAGAACGGAAAATGGAGAATTTGTATCGTCTTCACGGATCTCAACAAAGTTTGGCCAAAAGATAGCTTTCCGCTACCCCCATATCATAGATTAGTCGAAGCTATCGCCGGGAACGAACTCCTCTCCTTCATGGATGCCTTTTCAGGATATAACCAAATACTTATGCATCCAAGCGACCGCGAGAAAACGTCCTTCATTACCAACCGCTGTATTTATTGCTACAAAGTCATGCCATTCGGATTAAAAAATGCCGGCGCAACTTACCAACGCCTTGTGAATCGAATGTTCTAAAGTTAACTCGGCAAAACCATGGAAGTTTACATCGAAGACATGCTTGTCAAGTCACTCATCGCCAGAGATCCATTCGGTCATCTCAACGCATGCTTCGATATACTAAACGAGTACGATATGAAACTTAATCCTACCAAATGCACATTTGGAGTGACTTCCGGAGAATTCCTCGGCTATATCGTATCACATAGATGAATCGAAGCCAACTCCAAACAGATCTCGACAATCATAGATATCCCTTCTCTGAAAACAAAATGCAAAGTTCAACGGTTAACCGGCTGTATTGCAGACCTTAACCGTTTTATCTCCCGATCAACCGATAAATGTTTTCCCTTCTACCAACTGCTTCGGGGGAACAAAAACCTCGAATGGGACGATAAGTGCGAGGAAGCATTCAAACGACTTAAAGAGTATCTCTCGACTCCTCCGATCTTGGTAAAACCGGAAGACGGCAAAATCCTTTACTTATACAACGTAGTCAGCGCAGTCCTTGTTCGAGAAGACCGAAGTGAACATAAACCGATCTTCTATATCAGCAAGTCTTTGGACGGAGCCGAAACAAGTTACTCCACGCTCGAGAAACTCGCCCTTGCCGTCATTACTGCAGCCCGAAAGCTTCGTCCATACTTCCAATCACACTCGATCGCCGTACTTACCAATCAACCCTTACTAACCATCTTGCATAGCCTAAATCAATCCGGTAAACTGGCAAAATGGGCAATCGAGCTGAGCGAATACGATATCACAAGTCTTGGCTGACTTCCTCATCGAACTGCCCCAAGAGTTGATAAACACTGATGTCCCCGCTATTGACAAATGGATCCAACACGTGGACGGATCGTCATCTCATAGAGGATCGGGAGTAGGCATACGCCTCCAGTCCCCAACCGGGGAGCTTCTGGAACAATCATTCCGTCTAGAATTCAACTCTTCAAACAACGTGGCCGAATACGAAGCATTGCTCGCTGGCCTACACTTGGCCAAAGCCATCGGAGTAACCCACATACACACATTCTGTGATTCCCAGCTCGTTGCGAGCCAATACAGCAGAGAATACGACGCTAAAAATGAATGGATGGATGCATACCTCAAACTCGTCAGAAAACTCGCCTCCAAGTTTGATCATTTCGGCCTCACAAAATTCCACGAGGCGATAACGCAC
Source organism: Eutrema japonicum (assembly GCA_030161315.1). Classification (NCBI taxonomy): domain Eukaryota; kingdom Viridiplantae; phylum Streptophyta; class Magnoliopsida; order Brassicales; family Brassicaceae; genus Eutrema; species Eutrema japonicum. Next base: position 20,490,047 of record BSQW01000007.1, read on the forward strand.
CATCTGACGCGCTAGCCGCACTCACGTCCAGCTCGGACCCACATCTCAAACGAACCATTCCATTCGAGAGCATCATAAAACCGAGCATCAAAACATCAGAAACATGTAACGTAGCGACACGCAGATGTAACTATGAGGAACAAACAACCACTATTCTTGAACCTCGGACGAGAAAAAGGCAACACAGGCTACCGACCTCAACACCGACCCCGAACCAAACATTGCAGCTGATCCCAAACTCCGAAACACATCCGACAATGACGAAGAATCTGAGGGACTACACGTACCAATGGACATCGAGGCTGAGGATGAAGACGAGCCAACGGATTGGACTATCGAGCTCAAAATGTACATTCATGATGGAATAGTCCCGCCAAACAAATGGGAAGCTCAACGAATTAAAATGCGAGCAGCCTCTTACATCGTTCACAAGGGGTTATTATACTGAAGGAGTGCCCCAGGAATCCTGTTAATATGTGTAGCAAGTAAGGATACCGTCGAGGTGATGAGTAAAATACACGAAGGATCTGGCGAAAACCACGCTGGGGGGCGATCTCTAGCTTTCAAAATAAAGAAAGCAAGCTACTATTGACCAACCATGCTAACGGACTGTGAAAAGTTCGTAGCTAAAGGCGATAAATGCCAACGACATGGTCCAATGATCAACCTACCCACCGAGCTGCTAACAACCTCAACAGCACCCTATCCATTCATGCGATGGTCGATGGACATTATTGGCCCATTCCTCGTCATGACCGACTACTTCACCAAATGGGTTGAAGTAGAATCATACGCCGAAATACACACCTCTGATGTTCAAAAATTCGTCTAGAAGTACATCATATGCCGACACGGAGTACCATACGAAATCATAACAGACAACGGACAATAATTCATTTCGACATCATTCAGCGATTTCTGCGCTAATTGGAAAATCCGACTAAGTTTTTCCACACCACGATACCCACAAGGCAATGGTCAGGCCGATGCAACTAACAAAACCATCATCGACGGTCTCAAGAAACGATTAGATACAAAGAAGGGACGTTGGGCTGACGAACTCGATGGAGTCCTCAGGTCACACCGAACTACACCTCGACGATCCACCGGACAATCACCATTTTCCTTAGCCTACGGCGTGGAAGCTCTATGCCCAGCCGAACTCGTTATCCCAACAATTCGCCGAACGATGATGGTACTAAACCCTGGCCTCAACGAAGAAATGATGCTCGATAACCTAGACACACTAGAGGAACAGCGCGGATAAGCATTACTCAGAATTAAAAATTACTAGCATTTAGCGGCTCGGTACTACAATAAAAAAGTTCGAGGTCGGCACTTTGAAGATGGCGACCTTGTCTTACGTAAAGCCTTCCAAGGCACCGAAGAAAAGAATGTCGGCAAGCTCGGTACTAATTGGGAGGGTCCCTACCAGATAATGCGGGTCGTCAAACCTGGTGTATACGAACTCATGAAGATGGAAGGAATTCCAATCCCGAGATCGTGGAATTCGATGAACCTCAAACGTTACTACTATTAACAACTCAGCGCCAACAAAAAACAAAAAAAATGACATCGCCGAACTCTTTTTTGACTCCGTTATAATTTGAGCTACGAATGGCTTGATCCTTCTTATAAAGGTACGTAGGCAGCCCACACGGGTTCAACTCATGTGATTTCAATAAAATTAAAAAATTTCGGAACAAACTCAAAAGGAAAAGCCGAACTCGAATGGATCATATCCACATTAGTCCAAACTCGTATAGATCATACCCACATGATCCAAACTCGAAAGGATCGTATCCGTGATATCCGAACTCATATCATTCGACGATACATAGAAATCCTCAATCACTTAAATATACAAATTCACACATCGACGTCCTGGCCAGACGATCGATATACTAAAATAAGCAAAGCTTCGGTTCGCATGCATCCTCATGGTGCTATGGATAACACACCTTCCATATAAAGCCGGGACCAATACCGCATTATAAACGCTCTCAGATCATCATAGCTAAATAAGCCGAGTCCACCTCGCACACTCCGGTTCGATCTGAGAAGACCTGAAGTATCTTAAGAACGAGCCCCCTATGTACTCTTATGCTAAGCTCCATGGTAAAGCCAAACGATTCCTCTCGCAAAATTAAGCCGATTTCTCAACAATCGCGAACTAAATAAGCCGATTTCTCAACAATCGCAAACTAATAAGCTGATTCCTCAACAATCGCAACTTGGTAAGCCAATCTCTTAACGATTGCCGACCTCGAATGGATTGAAGAATCGATCTCACCTTCTACAACCAGGCTAAGACCGTACTATGTACAGCCCCAATTTCTTGTATGGTGAAATCGAGAGTTTCGTATAAAACTACAAACTCACAAATAGCCAAACTCGAAATAAAATTAGTTCGTTCTAAAACTAGCTCGGCTTGACCCTCTTTAGCAGCCGTGCTGACATCATGAGCCTCACGACGCGTCGAACTCAGCTCATGGTCGTATGCACTGACAAGGTCGTTGGTCTGCGCCACCATCTGAACAAGGAGAAAGATATAAGTCTAGAGGGAAAGGAATATACGGAAAATCAAAAGAAATAAGCTCCACTTACATCAGCTGTGGTGCGCGCCAACTTCTTATATGCCTCGGACGTAAAGTGCTCTTTGGTCGGAGGCAGATTCTAAGAACCGATTATCAGCTGGCGTAGAGTTCGGCACATGCCACCTCGTCATTTACGACTGGCTCATCCTTGTCATAGTCAAACTTGACAGAATGAGAAGAAGGGCCAGAGGGTCGCTGCCTTTGTGAAGCAGCCGACCAACCTGAACGGCTGCCCTCAGCAGTCTCAGTTCGCACCGATACCTGAAGATTGGCACCCTCGTCTTGTCCATCATCTCCGTGAACAATCGTTATGTTAACATCATCGACTGGATCTCGGTTAACACGCTTTGATGAAAATCGGGTCGTGTTCTTCCTTTTTCTTTTCTTCTGCCTCTCAGCCTCCAGTTCGGCCCCGGTATTTGCCCCATCAACCGGAGCCTGATCCTCTTCCACGACAGGGCGTTGATCCCCCGAAGCCTGGTCCCCATCGACAATCTCAACCTGAGAAACAGCGGCAGGATCTTTTTGCTCGTCAAGACCGTAATCGAGGTCGGGAATATCATCGATCTTCATCCTCCTCATTCGGCTGTTTGAGTTAGCTGCACAAAAGGAGTTCGATACCATAAAACATAAAATATATATACTTATATATATATATATACTTATATATATATATATATATATATATATGAGAGATAAAAATACCGAAGCCAACCTCTAAGCGCTCGCTTCGCTTTCAAATTGATCTTTTCCTGATACGCTTATGGCCAACGATGTTTTCCAGCCTAACTCAACTGCTTCACGTGCTCAAAAGTAAATCCTGGGATCGTTGTGAGAAATCTTGGAGTATGATGAACTGAAATAAGAGATAAAAAATAGTCAGGAAAGAAACCGAGGAACGCATAAAGAATAAACCGATGTCTACCAATAGAAATCCTCCATTGACTCCGGTAATTCCCATCAGGCCGTGACACGGAGAGCTCGTCCATCCGGACATAAAAATAACGAGACCACCAATGGTTAACCTTGCTTGGCTTATTCTCCGTGACAAGGTCGTACTCCGGCTTCGCATTCGCTAATAAAAACCAAGGCTTTTGCTTCGTAATATTCACTCGGAACAGCCTCTCAAAGATCTTTGCATTGATCGGTATGTCACAGTCCTCCCCGAGGTTCAGAAGCCCGACAAGGTTGATAACCGTGGCGGGTTGGAGCTGAGAAATGGTGACACGTCGACGTTTACAGTAACTGTATAGCAGCTCGGGAAGAGGAAACTCAAGACCACAACTTTTGAAGTAGTCCTCATACAAGCAAATGTAACCTTCGGGTGCATCACACGGTCTTTGATCAGCGTTAGGGATGCGGAAAACAATCTCATTAAGAGCCCTGCATCGCTCCAAAGTACTCAGGACAGTCTTTCTTTGAGATCGGGTAGGCCCCACACAAGCCGGTGTAACGACCCTGCGAGTCAAAATCGGAATAACTTCCTCGTGATGACGAACTTCTTCTTCTCCAAACTCGGCCAGTGGAGCAACAACTCCTCGTCCTCAGTACGACCCAGATCGATCACATCAACATGATGTTCGTCGAAAACCCGAACCTGGGCATCCGTCTCGCGGACATATTTATATGTGGCATCCGGAACCTGAGTAGCAGCCCGAGAACTACTGGGAACAGCGGGATTCACGCGTGAATTGCGCGGAATTAACTCATGTCGAACACCACTGAGCCCGTCGTCGGATGAGTCATTCGGATATGATGACCTGATAAACAACTCAAGATCGGCGCAGGTGTATCTAAGAGGGGGAGTTCGGTCATTCACAGAAGATGAAGAAGAACTTGAACTCATCTCGATCAAAGAAGACTAAAACCAATGAAAAAGTACGGAAGAACAACTTGAAGATAGATCGGAAGACTCGAAGAGCTTCAGAGAGATCGGCGGAGTCATGGCAAAACTGACCGGAAAACTCTAAACAAAATAAATATCTAGAGAGAAGGGAGAGCGCTAGAGAGAGAAAGTGGGCGTACCTTATGAAAGCAGAAGTGAAGCCAGTTCTGGGGAAATCGAGCGATATTTATAAAGAAAAAAGCAATCATGACGACTTCTCGATTCCCGCACTAAAACGACACGCCTTCGACTATTGCATGGATCCGAATTTCGAGGCGACTCTTTGATTCCCACAAAATCATTAAAGGCAACACGCAGATACGAAACCTACCGAAGCCGAAAAAACTAATTGTCAAAACAGCCAAGGCAATATACCGAATTCAAACCAGCAAGCCGAACTCTAAAAGCTTCAATCAAGAGTTCGGAAATATGAAGGTCCCACCATCAAATTTACCGAGCTCAGCCCATAACCAATCTAAACCAATTCATCATGAATTCTGCCGAACTCAATAAATTCCTTCGACGAACTGAGGGGGTGGGGCTTATTGTTAGTGGTGAGTTGAGTACTCCCCGGTTTAGATCGGTTTAGACCGAGAAGAAACCCGGCCCATGACTCACCGCGAATCGGCATTCAACCCCGGTAAAGGCCCAACACGTCGCAATTACACCGACTTTCGGCCCCAAAGAGGGCCCAGCGATCACATCTCATTCATTCACAATCTTCTACAAGCGAGACAGAGGAAATAGAGAGCTCGAACATATCGACATTTGTTTTCTTAGTTTTCTTAGTCCTTTTACTGATCTTAAAATCATCATGTACTTTTTACCGAGTTCGATATCAATAAACGAGATCCCGAATTAAGTTTACTGTTTTGTCCTTTGTGTGATATATTTTCATAATCAACAGTGTTCACATGTAGTTTGTTTTATGTGAACTATAATGTTCTTTTAAGAGAAGCTAAAGAAGATGGAACAAATGATGATCAATTAATTATGTTCCCACGGTTAATGTGGTATGTATGGAAAGCAAGAAATACATTAATATTTGAGGAGAATGACTAATCACCTATAAACACTGTACAACTTGCGGTTCATGAGGCGAATAATTGAAAACTTGCACATGTGGTGGATGGGCCAGGCGATGATCAAAAAGAAGAGGAAGAAACATCATCTGTCATAACCAGCGTCAAATTGATGGTTCCAAACATCCATAAGAGTGGATTAGTGGAGCAGGTTGGGTTCTAACTTTTGATCAAACTTCTTTTATATGAAATCTAAAATGTTCTAGACTATGTTTATCTAGTTTTCATGTGGAACTAGAAACGTTTCTCTGGGCGATGAGAGCCTGAGAGGAGTTCGTAAACTTTGTTTTGAATGAGATTGTTATGAATTTTTGAAGATGATTTAGTCTTTTGAGAGTTGACTAGCACTTTCTTTGAAATTGAATGATTTTCAGCTGCTTAAGGATAAGTTTTTTTTTTTTTCAATTTGTTTGATTCTACGTTGTAATTTGTACATGCAGATTGCTTCGTGAAAGGAGTAGGGACATGAATGTTTTCATTTTCTCATATAAGCAACTTAGTGTCAGATTAACTCTCTAATAGGATAAGTTTATTCACACTAATGTGTAATTAATAGAGTTTATGAATTAAAAAAAAAATATATATATATATATATATATCAAACTTCTTTTAATCTAACTAGTTTTTTCTTCTTCTTTTAGCCTTTTAAAGGTTGAAATTGCAGTTGACTTCTACTTACCAACAGAACAACATGCAACTTCATTCATTATAGAGAAAATTCATCAACCTCGTGTATAAAGAATATTACTAGATTAACTTTTAGGGAGGGAGGTCATACTAGACTAACCTTACTTTGTTGGTCAATGTCCATTTTATCCATATGTTGTATTGTATTACGATTATGCCATTATGAATTTAATTTATTTTTAATTAAAAAACTGATTAAAATAATATTAAATAAAATAAAACACAAAATTCTAAACCTAATTTTATGTCGACATCTCTCACAATTTCTTATTCTTCTCTCGTTTCTCTCTACGGCGGCGATTGAGCAATCTCTAGAAACCCAGATTCCAACCATAATCTTCTCCGACTTCCGGCGTTGGCAAGATATGATTTCTTCCTCCTTTTACGCTAATTGAAGTTTCAAAGGTTGTCTCGGTGAGGACGAGAGACGGTTGCAGAGGACGGCTTCTTTAGGTCTTGTTGGGGTGTCTGCTTGGATAAGGGGAGTTTCATTAGGCTCAGGCGGCGATGCGGCGGTGGAGTAGCTCCGAGAAAACGAGATGCGGCGGAGGCAAGAAGATTTTTGGCGAAACAGTCTTGGAATGACTCATCGCCGGAGGCACAAGGCAAAGGTTACCGATCTAAGGTTCGACAGCGTCTCGGTGGTGGTGGCCGGTCTACCAAACGGAATTCCGGTAAGAGCAAGGATTTTCCGGTGAGAAATGTTTAATTTTGTATTTTTTTTGGTGGTAGATTTTGTAACGCTTGATAGTAGATTTATTAGTAAGCTATATGTGGTTTGGTGAGTTTGGTAGGTTTGTTTGTATATGACGGTAGGTAGGTTTGTTTATATATGACGGTAGGTTTGTTAATATATGACAATAGGTTTGTTTATATATGACGGTAGGTTTGTTTGTATATGACGGTAGGTTTGTTTGTTTGTATATTTATATATGACGGTATGTTTGTTTGTTTGTATATTTATATATGACGATAGGTTTGTTTATATATGACGGTAGATTTATTTTTATATGACGGTATGTAGTTTGTATATGCGGTAGATTTATTGTTAATGGCGGTAGATTTTTTTAATACGATTTGGTAGATTTGTTTAATAAAGACGTTGCAGTAGATTTGTTTAATAAAGACATTGTGGTAGACTTGTTTAAAATCTTGATGGTAGACTTATTTGTAGCTTCGTTGATTTGAGTTGCATAGATACAGATCGGGATTCGCCAAGTTGTAGATCCACCAGATCTGCTATGTCGCCTCCTTCCGGCAAAAACGTGTTTGATTCCCGATACACGATTTGGTAGATTTGTTTAATACGTTTGTGGTAGACTTGTTTAATACGTTTCGGTAGACTTGTTTATTACGTTTCGGTAGACTTGTTAAAATTCTTGATGGTAGACTTGTTTAATATATTGTGGTAGACTTGTTTGATACGTTGTAGACTTATTATCTAGAATTTTTTTTCTTTTTCTCCAGTATGCGACGGGCGACGAACGACGGACCTGAAGAGTCAATGGGCGATGCGATGAAAGGGAAGTTGAGATTTGTTTATCAAAAAATTTGTGTGTAGATTTGTTTACTACTTGAATAATGACAAATTTGTATACTTGGTGGCCGATTTAATTTTAGGATTTTGTAGATTTATTTGAATGGTGGCCGATTTGCTTGTAAACGTGGTTGATTCCCGATAGATATGCTCCGTCGTCTCCTTCCGGCGAAAACGTGGTTGATTCCCGATATACGATATGGTAGACTTGTTTTCAACGATTTGATAGATTTGTTTAATACGTTTGTGGTAGACTTGTTTTCAACGATTTGGTAGATTTGTTTAATACGTTGTGGTAGACTTGCTTAATACGTTGTGGTATACTTGTTTAAAATCTTGATGGTCGACTTGTTTAATACGTTGTGGTCGACTTGTTTGATACGTTGTGGTCGACATGTTTGATACGTTGTGGTAGACTTTTTTCCTGCGCTGAAACTTCACCTCCGTGAGATCCCCACTTCATCTTTAAGAGGCGTGATCCCCACTTCTGTGTCTTATCGCGTACTTACCTTCATCATCAAATCACAAACGAAAAACAACTCTATCAGGAGGAAAGTTTTAAAGAAGAAAAAGAATGTGTGACAAGGTTTCAACACTTACGTGGCTTGATAGGGTTTTTGTTAAGAGGGTATAGTTGTTGGATGTTTGACAAAGTCTGAAGATGAATAAGTCAAGCGTGTTTTTAGGAGCTTTAATAAGTATTTTCTGTTCAAGTTTGTTTCCGTTTTTCATTCCTGAAGTTTCTATTTAATCGTTGTAAGGCTTTTATAAAAGTCAGTGTACTCATCTTGGTTCAATAACACGAAATCATTCAGACTATACTTCATATATTGAGAGCAAACTTATAGTTATGGTTCCTTTAATAGTCAGTATTTTCTGTTGAAGTTTGGAGGTGGGATATATTAAACTGATTTGACTTTACTTTAATTATATCTCTGTGTAGTAGTATTCTTAGTATAATGATTTAATAAAATTCGAAATAAATATGCCAATGAATAAAAAGGAATTTCAAATTATTTGTCTACAATATGGTGGTTTATGTGTTTAAGTGCAATACAGTTAATTTAAATATGACATCTAAATAGGATTTTTGATATAGATCTAAAACCGCAAAAAGAATGCATCCAAGTGATATGGTTTTTAATGGACTTGCTAGTTCTTATTGCAAACCGCAAAAACATGGGTAAACTATAAATTATAGAAGATTTGATTATATATGGTTACTCACCGCAATAAGAGATAGAGAGAGAACACAATGAATTATCCATTGACAACTACATATCCATTGACAATACTTTAAACTTGTAATTTAAGATGAAATGAAACGTTAACCCCATAAAAAAAAAATTTAACAAAATAAATCTACCATCATTACAATAAATCTACCATCAAACACTAAAAAAATCTCATACTTAGCATATTTGGGTGCCTGGTCTTTTCGTCGATCTGAGATTTAGTGTAGGGCAAAAACGTCATTTCTCATTCTGGAAAAAGTCAAATGTCTACCACCAAACAATGTCTATACATCTACCGTAAAAAAATTCTACCATTACACTACAAATAAGTCTACCAACTGAAGGTTATCTGAGTAAATACCAAAAGATATACTAAATCTACCGCCATTAACAATAAATATACCGTCATTAAAATTAAATCTACCACCATTACAAAACGAAATCACCGAAATGTTAGACGGTTTTAAATCTACCGTCATTACAAACAAATCTACCAACCCAATAAAAATCTACCGTTGCCAATACAAATCTACCGTCAAATAAATAAATCTACCGTCACGATAAAATAATTCGCACTGATTAACTTTACCACCAAAAGAAATAAGTCTACCAAAAAGTCAAAATAAAGGTTATCTGAGTAAATACCAAAAATAAGTCTACCATCAAAGAAAATATATCTACCAACTGAATGTTATCTGAGTAAATACCAGAAATAAGTCTACCATCAAAGAAAATATATATACCAACTGAAGGATATCTGAGTAAATACCAAAAATAAGTCTACCAAAAATAAATATATCTACCGTGTCGTTAAAATGAGTCTACCAAAATAAGTCTACCAATATTTAACAAATCTACCATCTTTCAAACAAATCTACCATCCATCAAACAAATATACGGACTAAAATTTTAGTTGACCAACATCAAACAAGTCTACCGTCAAAGAACGGTAGACTTGTTAAATCAATTTTTGCCTAAGTGACAAATGAATAATAATGGTAGTTTTGTAATTGCGTTTTTCTCAGCAAATGTCATAAAGGTACTTTTGGTAATACGAATAAAATTAGGTTATTGTAATAATAAAAATAAAAGTATGTCAAACTAATAATAAACATAGAAATAAAGGTTAGTACAGTAATTCACCCTTCATGATATGATACAAATTTATTACATAAGTGGCATGTTAAACAAAAGAAGAATATAACTATATTAAGATTTTATTTGAAAATAAATCTTTTCATTCTTTCTCGTATTCGATTTAGTTTCCAACATAAATTTGTCTCTCTTTCTCTATTTTTACTATTTTGATTTTTGGATAATCGGTGACAACCTCATATTATACACTTTAAAATTCAGATTCAAAGAATAGTTTTGGATCTTCATAAGGAATCTCTACGTTATAAAAGAAATATATATATATTTAGCAATAAATATGTGATCAGTTTGACATAAAAGAGCATAATTGATGTTTACAACCTCGAAAGATGTTCAACATGGAAAAATATTGTCGTGTTTTGCACAGCGCGGTATTTATTTCTCTTCCACCTTTATTTTTTCTTTAAAAAAAAAAAAAAAAGTTATGGACCGATGTCCATTAACTTTGATTCATCATCAATGAATTTTATTATCAATCCCAAGCAGCTGCAAATTCAAAGGTTAGACTTCTCACTCCATTTAGAGGAGCCTAACAACGCTATAGGCCTAAAAACTACTTAGTAGCTTTACTTTCATTCTTAACATTGATCATGATTTGTAAAAGATATAGAAGAAAAATGAGATGCCCAAATAAAATCCGAGAAGAATAATATATTGTATGCATAATCAACTATATAAAAGAATATTATATACTATATAGTAGTTTCTGAAAGGACACTTCGTTATCATGTTATCATTTTAAAAGTAGCTTTGCGTAAGCTATCATCACATCAATTTACCAGATGTGTCTGAAAGACACTTCGTTATATATTTTATAAAATAATATTATCATTTAAGTTGACTTATAAAAAATGTATAAATATGAATAATTGTTTAGACATACTCAACATTGGTTTTTACAATAAAGAGGTAATCATATCTGATAGCAGAATCTCACAACCTCAATCTTTAGCGTTTTAGGTTGTGTTTTTTGGAAGAGATAACAAAGAATTTGAGAGAAAAGGTATGTATTATTGTTTATTGCCAAAAATTCGGTCCTTACAAAGTAACCCATTATTTCAAACTTATACTGGCTCAAAAACATAAATGCTTCAGCTTAATTGTTTACAATAATCTTGGAATTAATTCCAAGATCTTTGCCTTTAATGTTGAGCTTGATTATAGGATCTTGAATTAATATGTTTGACTTGCTAGATGCGGGTTCCTTCTCCCAGCAACCTCCCCCTTTTCTGTGTACTCGTCTCCTTCCTAGCTTGTGGGCTCGCTCTATGAGGACTTACCGTGAGCTGGGCTTGATTCTAGGCATGTTCAATCAGGCTGGTTTTTGAGCGTGGAATTTGGGCCCAACAGTTGCCCCCCAGCATCTTTAGTGATTTATCGTTAAGGATGCGGCGCTGCGATCTCGGGACTTAATTGATCTTCTAGTCGATACGATCTCGCAATCTCGGGCTTCTGATTGATTTCTTGCTTGCTCGTATACCGAGTTCGTAGGGATCATGTAACATATGCACGACTTTTAAGGGTATAAATGAGCGGTTCTCGCTGCTTCAACTTCTCACGCCGCCTCAACTCCCACTTACAAAGGTAATGATGTCTTTTCGCTTTTCCCCTTTATTATTATTACTATTTCTATTCCATTAATTGAACTGTCTTCACCTCATTCTTACTTTTACCCAAGATATTTTTCTCTGTAAAAGTTCACCTCCATCGTTTCCGGTCAGATTTCTTCCTTTTCACCCTCGATTTTTTATTTTTTTGTGCAATGGCCTCTTCCTCTCAGCTGGGTACTTCTCTCCCTCTCGCCGAGCGGTTCGACTCTCCCTCGAAGAGCACGATTTCGGCTGCCGAGCTCGCAAATATCTCTGCCTTGTGCGGGATCGATATCGGCGATATGCTCATCCCGTCGGCTGATAGCTCTCCGGAGAATCCTCCGGATGGTTATGCAGGCGGTTATGCAGGCGGTTATGCCGCGTTCGTTTTTAGATGCCGCCTCACTTTTCCCATCCCGGCGGCTATTTCTAATATCATCAGCGACCTCGGGCTTGCCCTTCCACAGCTTATGCCCAGCGCGATGAGATCTCTTGTCGCACTCTGGGTGTGTTCTAAGGAGTATGGGGTCGTGTTTGACACTGAGTTCTTTCGCCATCTCTTTAACGTCAAAGGGAACTCTTATCTTCGCGGGACCTATTATTTTCCAGCGAATGTCAATCAGTCCATTTTCAGATTCAATGTGAGGGATGACAAATGTTGGGAGGAGTGGTTCTATTTCAGAATCTCCAGCAAGTCCGTTGAGGGCGAGTCGGTACTTCGACATTCCTGGGCTCAGATTACTGGTCAGCGCGATCCCCCGGATGCCGATTAGAGCACCTTTTCTGGGGATTTCTTAATCGCCGTTTTTCTTCTGTTCATATTTGATTTTTTTTGTGTGCAGAGTCAATTGATTCTTCAAAAATAGTGACGGCCGAGGTTCAATAGCTCGTCGATCTTGTCAAGGGTGAGAGCTCCGACTGGAAGGGTTTCTCCCTCGATAGAATTCAGCAAGCTCACGAACGCCGAGCTCCCGGGCTATCTGTTGCATCTACTTTCTGGCTCATAGGTTAATGTGGGTTTATATTATATCTTTTTAGATTAAGAATTGTTTCTTCATTTGGATCTCATTCGGTTTGTGCAGATTCTCGGACTCCTTCTCCCCCGCTTCAAATTCAAGTTTCAACTCCGGCTCTATCCATTATCCCGAGGCACGAGGCTGTCGCTAAAGATATAGCCCATGTTGAGGTTGATCCTCCGGTTGGTTCCCAGGTGCCGGATACTGCCATTGCTACCTCCCAGATCGATCTTACTCGCAGCAACAGCTCCACCGAATATAACAAGATGGTTCCTCCTAAGAAAATGCAGCGCCTTTCTTACAAGGAGAGGATGCGACTACGCCCTGCTCCGACGCCAGCTGGTGCTCTTTATAAGAGGGTCAAGGAGGCTCTCGGTAAGTCTGCCCGTGTTGATACCCCTCATCGTGAGGAGATCGAGAGGGGTGAACATCGCGCGCCCAAAGCTGATCATGGTGATGGTGGCAGTTTGCCAGCGGGTGGGGAGACCGAGATCGTCCAACATGATATACGAGCTAGGGGTTCTCAAAGATCAACTTCCAGGGTGTCTTCTAAGGAACCAGGTCATTCTGCCGAGCATCAGTCTCGCTCTAAGCGATCTCGTGGCGACAGGTTTGACGGCGAGGAAACATCAAGGAGGCACGTGGCACCTCGTTCTCAGGGTGGTGGAGGTAGTTCTCCGAATGCCTTTAGGTTTGATTTTGATGGACCTGGGGCAATCATTGAGAACAACTCCCAGGTTGTCAAATCTCTTTAGGCGTGTTAGGCCTTCCTCTTGCTTCTTGCCGACCCTTAGGAACATGAAAAAGCCTGAGAGCTATATCCAGTTCGCGAATGCAATGGGCCAGGTAGTTTTAGCTATCCTTACTTTATTTTTATTGCTTTGTTTTTTCTTTGCTGAATTTTCATGTTCCTTTCTCAGGCCATCTATGCCGACAACGAGCTGGTTAACTCTTTTGAGCAAGATATCTGTTCTGCTACCCAGCCCGAGGAGGTGGAGAGGGCAGCTAGGACCATTGCCGACCTCGTTTCTGAACATGATGAGCTGGTGAGGAGAATTACTCGGAACGAGGAGAAGATGGTTGAGGTCACCCTTTTGGAAGGCCAGGTTAAGGAACAAGCTGTTTCGGCCAAGAGATGGGAAGATTCTGCTCGGGAGGCTCAAACTCGGGTTTCTATGCTGGAGAAATTAGGTGAGGATTTGAAGGTGGATCTCCGCGTTGCCGAAAGGCGAGCTGGAACTGCTGAGCTTGGCTTGCGCTTAGCCAGTGAGAGTATAATAGATTTAAGGATCCAAATTGAGAAGGTTACGGAGGACTCGAAGAAGCTTGCCAAGAGGCAGAAAGAGATGGTGAAGAAAGCTGAAAAGGCTGTGAGGAAGGAGATATCCAAACACTATCGCTCTATTATTTTGGGGATAAATGATAAATGGGAGAAGAAGAAGATCGAGGTCGACACCGAGACTCAGGTTATGGAGTGTAAATCTAATATCCTTCTTCTTGATGATATTATCAACCAGTCCATCAACGATTTTTAGGCTGAAAAGAAGAGTATTCAGGTTGAGAAGCTGAGGTTGGACGCGGAGCTTGCCATCGTCCATGTATCAGATTTTTCCTTGGGTAAACTTGACATTCCGCAGGTATTCGATGATTCGGTTACGCTGCTTGCTGGGCCAAGTGCACAATTAAGTGATCAGTTAGACCTTGGTTCTCACGAGCTTAGGAATGAGTTCCCGCTGCCCTTGAATCAACCTGTCACGGAGGATAAACCAGCTGAACATGCCTGCTAAAGACTCCTTTACTCTTTTCATCTTTTGTTGTTCTTCGAACTTGGTGCCTAGGGAGGCTTTTAAACCCATTTCTGTTTGTTGTCGAACTCGTTATGTCCTGATGGATTTTTTGGTTTGAACTTATGCTCCCTCGAGGAGGCTTTAAATTATTCTGATTTTTCTTTAAAAGATCTTATTTTTGTGTGTTTTTACGATAACTTTTGCTATTTAGAGGCTGATATTTTTAGGTCAGAGGCAGTTTTTCAGCCAAGGATCCAGGTCGTTTGGAGACCCTGCTTCCAGGTCGTTTAGAGACCATGGGAGCTGAGCAGATGGTTTTAAGTCGCAAGGTCGGAGCCGTTTAGAGGCGGGTATGCAACCAGAACAGTTTAGACGTGGAGGTTGTTGTCATTTAGAGACTAAGAAGGTTGTGACCTTGCAATTTAGACGCAAAGTCGAGTCATGCTGGTAGCATGCTCTAGCTCGTAAGGCTGTTCATTTATGGGGTAAAGCTTTTTGCTTGTAAAGTAGGAATTTAGGTCCTCAACTTGTATTTTAACAAGCTTGATGGGAGAGAGATTATTTTATTTTAATAGTTGTACCCTTGTGAGGTTGCCTACGTACCCTGAGGAGGGATCAAGCCTTTCGTAGTTCGATTTTTACAAGTGCCTTTTTCATGATAGTACTTCTTTAAATTCATGGCATTCCATGAGTTCCTCTCGGGTGTGTTGTCGTGCACCCTGGCGAGCTTGTATACGTCGTTCTTTACTACCTCGGAGATTCGGTGTGGGTTTTTCCAGTTGGTGCCCAATTTTCCAGCGTTCCTTTCCCTTGTGTTTTTGTAGGTTCTTCGCAGGACGAGCTCACCAACTCGAAATCTTCGCTGTTTGACCTTTGAATTATAGTAGCGTGCTGTTGCGTGTTGATAGTTTTGAAGATTAACGAGTGCTCGATCTCGGCGCTCATCGATGACATCGAGTTGGTCAAGAAGCATTTTGTTATTTAGTTCCTCGTTTACGGGACACATATCTAATCTCAGGCAGGGGACTGCGACCCCAGCGGGAACCACTGCCTCAATCCCATAAGCCAAGGAGAATGGTGTTTCTGAGGTTGCTTTGCGAGGTGAGGTATGACAGGCCCATAGTACTCCATAGAGCTCGTCGGACCATTTTTGCTTTTTAGCATCCAGTCGTTTTTTGAGATTGCTCAATATTAGCTTATTTGCTGCCTCGGTCTGCCCGTTGCCTTGAGGGTAACATGGGCTGAGGTTGTTAATTGGATTCCGTGATATCCGCAAAACTCGAGGAACTGATTTGAGATGAACTGTGAACTGTTATCGGTTATAATCTCATATGGGACTCTGTGCTAGCAGACTATGTTTTGCCATATGAATTCATGTACGTGGTTTGCTTTAATTTGCTGGAAAGCTCCTGCCTCTACCCATTTGGTGAAGTAGTCGGTGAGGACGAGTAGGAAGCGACACCTTATTTTTCTCGAGGTTACCATGGGCCCTACTATATCCATTGACCACCTCATAAAGGGGTATGGAGATGAGATGGAAGATAAGTTTTCAGTAGGTTGATGCAATGTGGGAGCATGTCGTTGGCATTTGTCGCATGCTTTGGAATGTTCCTCGCAGTTAGCAACCAAGGAGGGCCAAAAGTATCCTTGCCTTTTGATCCTGATGGCTAATGCCCTTCCTCCTGAATGGCTACCACACGAGCCTCCGTGTACTTCTGATAATATCGTAAAAGCTTCGAGCCCGTGGACACATACTAGGTAGGGGCCGTTTATACTTCGGTTGTAAAGGCGGGGGCTGATTATACAATATCTTGAAGCAATGGTTTTGAGCTTGCGAGCTTTCCACTTGCTGGGGGGAGCCTCCCCCCCTCAATGTATTGTATAATTATTATTCGCCAGTCAGCTCTTGCAATCATTTTTCGCGGAGGGTAACATGCCTGGCGCCAAGCGGGGCCAGCTCTGGATCCTCAGCTTCTCCTATTTCGGGAGGGAGGTCGTCCGTTATTGAGGCTAGTACTATGTCCAACTCCATATTGTCATTGTCTATTTCCATTAAATCCGCGATATCCTTATCGATTTTAATGCTTGGTTTTTCAATTCCTTCCACTGGAATCGCTCTTTTTACAAGTGGATTCGAGGTTGATGCCAGAGCTGCTAGTGCGTCTGCGATCATGTTCTCACCCCGCGGTATTCGCGTCAGGCTAAAATCCTCTAATAGTTTAACTAGCTCATGGACTATTGCTAGATAGGATTCCATCCTGCTATCTCTGGCCTCGTATTCTCCATGAAACTGACTTGTAATAAGCTGGAAATCGCTGAATGCGCTTAGGTTGCGTATTCCTATCCATGCTGCGAGTCGGAGACCTGCTATTAAAGCCTCGTACTCGGCTTCATTATTCGATGCTGAGAATCCGAGTCTGAATGATTGTTCCACGACCTCATTAGTCGGGAATACTAGGTGGATTCCAACACCTGCCCCCTGTTTTGAGGAGGCTCCATCGACGTAAAACTGCCAAGTTTGAGAGCTTGTTTCGGTCACCTGGCTATTAGTTGCAAGCTCGATGATGAAATTAGCTAACACCTATGCTTTGGCGCTAGTCCGAGGTCGATATTCGATATCGTACTCGCTCAGCTCAATGGCCCATTTGGCGAGCCTGCCAGACTGGCTGGGGCTGTGCAATACTGTGCGTAATGGCTGTGTCGTCATCACTACGATAGGATGTGACTGAAAATACGGCCTGGGCTTGCGAGCTGAGATTACTACTGCCAGAGCCAGTTTTTCCATTCGCGGATACCTGGTTTCAGCGTCCACTAGGGATTTGCTCACGTAGTAAATTGGTTTCTGCTCAGCTCGTTCCTCTCTTATGAGGACACCACTTACTGCGGCCTCAGAGATCGCTACATACAGGTAAAGCGGCTCTCCGTCGATTGGCTTTGATAGAATGGGGGGGGGGGACTCGGAGAGGTACGCCTTTAGTTGCTTGAAGGCTTCCACGGACTTGTCATCCTATATGAACTTTTTGTTTCCTTTCAGTAGTTGGTAAAAATGGAGACATTTATCAGTCAACCTAGAAATAAATCGATTTAGTGCAGCAACGCGTCCTGTCAGCCTTTGCACCTCCTTTACCGAGTTCGGAGGTTGCATTTCCAAGAACGCGCTGATTTGTTTGGGGTTTGCTTCTATTCCCCTTTGAGTCACTATGTAACCTAGGAATTCATCTGAAGCAACCCCGAAAGTGCACTTTGAGGGGTTCAGTTTCATCCCATACTTGTTTAGTAAGGTAAAACATTCCTCTAGCTGACTTATGCGGTTTTCCTCCTTCACAGATTTAACTAGCATGTCGTCTGATACGGGATATTTTCGTGACAATTATCCCAAGTGTACTCATGTCATTGTAGTACTTGAGATGTCAATCCATAAGGGGTTAAGATTGAGGCACTAAGAATGCAAGAAACTTCTTAAGCTAGAGCAAACTTTGTTTTTGGTTTTTATATGTTTATGGGAAAAGAAAACAAATGCAAGAAGGAAAACAAAACACAAAGACACAAGACAAAGTGTTGGATCAAGAACTAAGCTATCAATGAGATGGGTAACAATCAAACAATGAATCATTTGGAAGCATTAATCACTATCTTAGAACATGGAATTCACAAATATGACTAATCCATTTCCATGGCAATAATCACTTTGTTAATTATCTAATCATTGACAAATTTCCATTTGTGATTAAATAATCAACAACATTAAGAAACAATCCCAATTGTTCACTAAACACCCTAAACATCAACTTTCGTTGGCTAGGATATGCAAAGCTCACAAAAAGTTCGGGTCAAGCAACTAAACTCGGGTCATGAGTGAAATGCCTAAGATCTAGAAATGAATGAACAATCCTAATCTAGTACTAACACCGCTTACTCGAATCTATCCCTAATGCATGGGATGAGACCAAAAATCTAACTAATCTAAGGTGTAGTACTAGGTTTCGGTTTATCATGACAAATCTAGCATTACGAACCAACCTAAGTGAAAGACTCATCCAAGATCATCTTAAATAACCATTATCTAACCATCAAGACAATTGACTAATGATGCCTAAACATTCAATGCACATTCATTCTTATGACATGGATCATACAAGTAGACTGGTTCACTCACATGATACTAATCCATTTACAAATCATCTAGTTATCAAGAACTTCCGTTCAAAACTAAATGATCCATAATCATTAAGCATTAGTCCATACAAGTCAACAATTCACCTTAATCATCAATTTCCATTGGCTAAGAATTGAATTGCATGCTTAGAAGTTTTCTAGACATTTCATCGAACACCTTCCGGGCGAGAAATGTCTTAAGTTCTAGAAATGAGTTGTCAATTCGATTCTAGCATTAAGATCCCTCCTAACATGAGAACAAATGATTATCTAAACCTAAACATCAACAATCAACCATCAACCATCCAAATCAAACATTATCTAAAATCCAACAAAAAGTCAACTCACAAGAACATGAAGAACACAAGAGAAAAAGACATAGAAATGAAGAACAAGAATCAAATAAGCATAATATAAAGATAGAGTGAAGAAATCTTCTCTAGAATGGCATTTGTATGAAGAACAATCCCAAAACATCAAGAAGAGAGAGTTGGGGACGAGCCCCACTCTTAGAAGAAGAAAACTTGACAATAAAATTAGGTTTTTTGGCTTTTAATAGAGTTTGGGTCGAGTTTTTTTTTTGGGTTTCAGATGATTCACAGCGGTCAGGACTTGCCCGCTGCATGACCGCTGTGAATCTCTGTTTTTTTCGTCGGATGAATCCGCAGCGGTCACTGTAGACC
The DNA here is from genome assembly GCA_030161315.1 of Eutrema japonicum. Lineage (NCBI taxonomy): Eukaryota > Viridiplantae > Streptophyta > Magnoliopsida > Brassicales > Brassicaceae > Eutrema > Eutrema japonicum. The sequence continues at coordinate 20,509,455 of BSQW01000007.1, forward strand.
GCTGCGCTACACCGCTGTGAGCTCCAATGAGTTCCTTCGCGCGCCAGACTGGACCGTCGTCACGGAAATTGGCATAACTTCTGATCGCACCGTTGGAATTGCCTCAAACCACTTCCAAATGAAAGCTAATCCATTGCTATATCGCGTGATAAAATTTGAGCTCAATCCAACGGTGAAAAGTCCTTCATCCATTGCCAAACTTATGACGTATCAACCTGATCCTGCATCTCTGTATTCTGCAATGACTTTTTTGTGTGGCTATCTTCACTCCTCCAACTCCTATGACTCCAAGAACACCTGAAAATTGCTCATACAAGCCAAAAAGAATGCAAAGACAACCTAGGACATCTAAAATGCAATGAGACTCAAGTTGGACCTAAATGCATGAAAATATCCCAAAACTATACAAATTGGAACTAAAAACCTATGAAATTAAACCTTAAAAACATGTAAAATATGGTGTTATCATCGTCAATGTAGACCTCCATTGACTTACCCAGGAGGTCAGAAAACATCATGTTCATAAGTTTTTGGTAGGTTGCTCCCGCGTTTTTAAGACCAAATGGCATCACTTTATAACAGTACGTTCCTATTTCTGTTATGAAAGATGACTTATCTTGGTCCTCAGGGTTCATTTTTATTTCATTATACCCTGAGAACGCATCCATAAAACTGAGGAGATGGTGCCCTGCGGTAGCTTCTACCAGCTGGTCGATGTGAGGTAGTGGGAAGCTATCCTTAGGACACGCTTTGCTCAGTTCTGTAAAATCCACACACACTCGCCATGTACCATTTTTCTTCTTTACTACGACCGGATTTGCTAGCCAGTCGGGATATTTCACTTCCTTGATGAATCCAATGCTTAGCAACCTGGTGACCTCGCTGCTAACAGCTTCGTTTTTGTCATGCCCGAATTTCCGACGCTTTTACCGTATGGTTTGTGATTTGGATCCACATTGAGCTCGTGCGAGATGATGCTTAGATCGATTCCGGGCATATCAGTTGTTGCCCATGCGAATGAGCCGGAATTTTCTCTGAAGAATGTTATTAATTGATCCTTTTGAGCCTTGGAGAGCTCGGACCCAATTCCTACCTTCTGGTCAGGATGAGACTCGTTGACCACAATTTTCTCGATAAGATCTTTGCGAGCTCCGATGAGGCCTGAACCACTCTTCTTTTTGGTCAGGCGATATGCGAGCTCATCCTTACGTTGTAGTTGATATATGGCACTTTCCTTTGCTATCTGTAAGCCTGCCATGTAACACATTATGGATTCCTTTTTGACTCCCCTTAACTGTTGCGATTCCATGCTGGGTAGAGAATTCTTTGCATTGATGGTAGGTTGAGGATACATCCCTCATTGAATGTATCCAGGTTCTTCCCAGGATGGCATTGAATGGGGCTGGTCTATCTATCACCGTGAATTCGACCATCCTTCTTACTCCGGCTGCTATTACAGGGAGTCTTATCGTTCCGAGATATAATGTGGTTTCCCCGGAGAAACCGGTTAACACCATCTTATTCTCCTCGATTTCGTGATCCGGTATATCCATTTCCCTAAGAACGCTTAGGAGGATGAGTTCTATAGAGCTCCATGTGTCCACGAGCATCTTAGTGAGCTCGTATTCGCCCACTTCTAGCATGATTAGGAGAGCATCATCATGTGGAGAATCTAGCTCAACGGCCTCGCTTTCCCAGAACGAGATTTGTGTGTCAGGTTCCTTGAACGGAGTCTTGTCACGTACGTCGGTATTTACCCTCCGTTAATGTTTCTTAATTGAATTTACGGAGTTGCGACATAGCTGGGATCATCCATGAATAAATTTAATTCTTTTCTTCGTGCTGGGAGGAGGTAGGTCTGTCTCCCTGTCTTTGGGGGGGATCTCGCCTCATCGCGTCCTCGGCAGAACGTTCTCGCTTACGATCGTCCTCGGATGGGCGATCTCGCCTTTCATCGTCTCAAGATGGGTAATAGTTCTTCATCGGAGGAGGTTTCTCCAGTTCGATTTTACCCAGCTCTCCTGCTGCGAATTTGGCGGCGAGCTGCTTCTTCACCTCATGGCACTCTTCGGTCCAATGGCCCTTGATTTTATGAAAATCACACCACTTGCTGAGGTCATAAGGCTTGAATCTGTTATGAGGTGGGCTTCCCACTGAGTACGAATGTATCCCCTGATTTTGTCTCTGATCTTGGGACTCTTTTTTCCCAAACCTTTTAGGTCCTTGGGAGTTGGTTATCTGAGCTTGCTTAGTCGAGGTTGCGGGTGAATGCTGCTTTGGTTGAGCTGCACTCGCCTCTTCGAGAATAATCCAGCGCGAAGCGCGGTGTAATGCATCATCTAGTGATACGGTCTCCCGAACCGTGAGCTCCTCAAAGAATTCTGAGGTTTTTAGCAGTCCATTTTGGAGGGCTTTCAGGGCTGTTGGGTTATGTAGATCGGCGATTTTTGCCTTGACGGCTTTAAAACTGTCAATTATTTTTCGCAACGAGTCACCTGGTTTTTGAGTAAGTACCCACAGATTGGCCTCCGAAGTCTCGATCTGGATAAATACCGAATATTGCTTCAAGAATGCAGCTTGAATTTGGGTGAAGTTATCAATCGAGTTCGGTTTCAGGGAGGTAAACCATTCTAATGCCGAATATGTTAGATTTTTGGCGAAGAAACGGCAGCGTGCTGACTCGAGGTCGCCCCCGAGTAATCGCACCCTCGAAAAAGCGAATTTGAAACTTCTCATAAATGCCTTGGGGTCGGTTTCTCCGTTATACCCGGGAAATCGGATGTTCCCGACATCGCCGAGCTGGGGGCTCGCGATCCGTGAGGTGAATGGGGTCTGATTGACTTCATCAATCACTCTATCTATCTCGGACGCTGAACTTAGAGCAGCGTGGACATGCGATCTCATCTGCTGAAGTTCGTCACTCGTTTCTTCGTAGTATTTCTTGATTGATTCAAACCCATGTGAGCTCCCAGATCCCAGCTTGTTTTCATTATTGCTCGGGAAGCGAAGCAGGGATTCTCCGGCAGGCTGGGAATGATTGCTGCCACCGTTCTCAGGTCGTGCTTCGACCTCAGGATTATCCCGAGGTTCGACTTCATTGGCGTTCCCAGACCGATCCTGATCGATTAGTAGGTTTGAGGTCGGATATACTCCCGGTAGGGTTGCATTTGGCGTAGTTCCTCTTTCCGCGATCTGGATCGTGGAAGGAGTGAATATGGGGTCCGATATCATCGAGTTGAACCGTGAGGCGGTGGCTGAGCCAACCATTCTGCTGGTCGCAGCATTGATATCGAAAAAGTTTAGCCTCGTCACCGGTGAATGTGGGAATAACAATCCTCCCTGCCTAGGGGCAAAAAGGGATTGTGTCACAGGTGGGAGGGCAGACCGCCCGATGGCGCCTGCATGAGCCGTTCTTTCGAGGTCATCTTGGCGAGCTGCCATTGAGCGATTCTGCTCTATGAGAAACGATATCAACTTCCGGATCTCAGCTATTTGATCCGGAGCCGGCTGATTTAAAGCTGCAGGTCATGAAGGATCAGCAGTATCGTCGATCCCAGTCGAGACATTCTCTCCCGAAGTGGTAGTGGGAACATTTGTTGTTCCATCCAGGTCTGCCGGAGCGATGTCGTCAGACTGGGTTAGCTAGATAGAGGTGTTTATAACTCCGGATGAAGTAGTGACCACTGCACTTGTTGTGTCCGCCATTATCTTCTTTCGACTGATTAGTTTCGTAGGTTACAAGGAGTAAGTTGTTTTGCTCCTCCCCACAGAAGGCGCCAAATTGTGAGAGCAGAATCTAACAACCTCAATCCTTAGCGTTTTAGGTTGTATTTTTTTGGAGAGATAACAAAGAATTTAAGAGAAACAGTATATATTATTTTTTATTGCCAAGAATTCGGTCCTTACAAAGTAACCCCCTTATTTCAAACTTATACTGGCTCAAAAACATAACTGCCTCAGCTTAATTGTTTACAATAATCTCGGAATTAATTCCAAGATCTTTGTCTTTAATGCCGAGCTTGATTCTAGGATCTTAAATTAATATGTTTGACTTGCTAGATGCGGGCTCCTTCTCCTAGCGACCTCCCCCTTTTCTGCGTACTCGGCTCCTTCCCAGCTTGCGGGCTCGCTCTATGAGGCATTACCGTGAGCTGAACTTGATTCTAGACATGTTCAATCAGGTTTGGCTTTGAGCATGGAATTTGGACCCAACACCATATATAAAAATTCTAATTAAAAAAATCTACAATTTTTAATAAGTCTATTCAAATGAAAAAGGTTTACAAATTTTGATCAGCTAATCATGTCATTTTCACAATTTTCGAATTACTATGCATAGAACCACTCTCACAACCTTTTGGAGACGGAGAATAAAACAAATATAAGTATATCATCGTTAGAAGATATGATGACAATGATTTAAATACATTAAGGTCACATACAAATTTTTATTTCCATGTGTTTCCATTTTCTTAGGGGGAAGAAATAAAAAACTCGATATTTTCACTTTTCCAAAAATGTTGTTGGGTATGGAGAATGCTCTGTTGAAAATGAAAAAAAAAAAAGATGTATGTAATATTGATCATTTTTTAAGATGGAGATGTGATGTTCTTTTGTTTGATGATTTATTTTACAAATGTCTCGTCTCTGTCTTATGATTGGTGTCTTTATTTTATATTAATCATTTGTTTTATATTTACCGTTGAACTGGAAGATATTAAAGAGTATTGGACTAGGTAAAATCACAAGAGAAAACAAATTAGTTGAATCCATCTTGGATTTCATAGCATCCAAAAATCGATTTAACAATCCTTAGTAAATGTACTAGTATTTATACGATAAATCTGTTACAACAAAGTTTGTATGTTCTCTTTTTGTCATTTACAACATAGAGTTTTTTTTTATATTGATATGCTACAAATAGTGAAGAATATACTTTATAGCAATAACAATTCTAACTGTCTTCAATTTTTTTTTCAAAGATAACATATAGAAACAAATATTTATATGGGAAAATTTTTTTGTTAGAAGTTTTGTTTTTATTTATTATGATAACATATAGAAGAAATTATATGTTACTTAATAAAAATAACACAACTTCTAACTAAGATAAAGTTTCCCATATAAATGATTTGAGATCAAAACACTATAAAAGCTTTCATAAGTAAAACAAAATCTGGAAATTATGAAACATTTCATCATTTAAATTTAAATAAATATAAAACACAAAATATTAATTTTATTTTAATATAACACAACATATATAAAATTATCCGTGTGAATGGGCAGATTCAACTCTAATGGCAAAACAACTAGTGTCAATTAGTACAATAGTCGATTTCCATTTTCGTCTCCAACGTGTTTAAAATATTATGCTTTTTATTGATATTTGTAGGTTGCTCTATCTCAATTTATTTGTAATAACATTGTTATTATTCTATAAATATGCAATTATCATATATAATTAGAGGTGATAGATTATGATACATTGTAATAAACAAAATGATAAATTATAGTCAAAACAATATGAATTGCATACCTTATATTGATAGCATATGAAGATATTAAAATGTCCTAAAATTGGTAAATTTGAAATTCACATATTAAAGATAGTAAATTAAAGTTGAATTTACTCTTAGATAACTCAAAATATTAATTGTTGGTATGTAAAATTCTACTATAAATACACAAAAAATTCATAATGCAAACACCAATCCATATTTTCTTCTTCCTTCTTTATTTTTTTTGGTCAAGTCCATATTTGCTTCCTTCAAATATCATAAACAATGGTGAAGAAAAACAAAGGTCGTCAGAAAATAGAAATTGTCAAAATGAAAAATGAAAGTAATCTTCAAGTTATTTTTTCAAAAAGAAGATATGGGATTTTTAGTGAGCTTTGTACACTTTTTGGTGCCGAAATCGCCATTATTGTGTTCTCACCTGGTTGAAATTTTTTTTCTATTGGTCATCCGAATGTTGAAATCGTAATTGATAGATTCTTAAACAATAACCCTCCACCTTCTCACCAACCCAACAACATGCAACTTAGTAAAGTCCATCAAAATTCTATCATTCGGGATCTGAACAATCATCTTACTCAGGTGAATCTTAAATTTTATGGTATTTTATTATGTTCTTTTAAATATTATTACGTTTAATATGAATAAGAAAAACCTTAATTTATATGATTTTATTGAGATATTTTTTGTTTTACACAAATAAATAAATATATACACATATTAGTTCTCGCGAATAAATGATATATTATAATGTATAAGTAAATATTTTCTCCATATTTAGAATAGATCTACATATTCATGATATGCCAGAAAAATCATAATGATATGTTATAGAATCATATGGTATGAAAATTAATGACATAATTTATATGTTTATTTACATATTTGGTTTGTGTTATTTTATTTTTTCGAATAATTAATTTGAGATGATCTCAAATGAGCTTTTACACATAAATTTTTAAAATTGAAATTATTTTTATTTGTAGGTGACGAACCAATTAGAATCAGAGAAAAAAAAGAATGAAGAACTAAAGAAAATAAGAAAAATTCCAAAAACCTCTGAATTTTTGGGAAGAACGCATTGAAGGACTTGACTTAGCTCAAGCCTATGAATTTAAAGGTAAGCTTGAAAATTTAAAGAAAATGGTTACAATTGAAGCCTCCAAATTTTTTCAGGCAACTATTCCTCATCAAAACTTTTATGTCGGAAGTTCAAGCAATTCTCCTTTTGGGGTTGATGGTCATCAAAACTTTTATGTCCGAAGTTTAAACAATTCTCTTTTTGGGGTTGATGGTCATCAAAAATTTTATGTCGGAAGTTCAAGCAATTCTCATTTTGGGGTTGATGGTGGTAATAATATCAACCTAGATATAAAGCAGTTTAATCAAAGAAGAACGGTGAACATGAACCCGTTTTACAACCATGACATGATTCTCCCTAATCACCCATTACCCTTTGAAAACAATAATCATGATAGTATTATTGAGGAATTTGTTCCGGAATACAATATGAACTATATACCAAAGTATAACCGGAACCAAAACATGAGTTTTAATGAAGAAAATATCTCTGGAAATGAACATCATCATGATGGTCATCCTCCACACTCTAGATCTGATTGATATTAGTCATTTTTATGTGATCCAATTTAAGTCTCTAGACAAAAAAAAATTTGTTTTAGGTTATCCTCATTTCTCTTTATTATGATGTATTTTTTTCCTTTTATAATTATTCATTTCTTCTTATTATTATTTATTGTTTTCCTTTCATAATTTTTCATTTCTTCTCATTATGTTATGTTTTTTTTTAATTTCAGAATTCCTCATCTATTCTTATTATGCTATTTTTTTCTTTAGAATTATGGTCTTGTTATATTTTCCTCATTTTTTCTTATTAGGTTGTGTTTTTGTTATAAAAAAAAGTATGTTTTTATATTTTGTTATTAGAAAATGAAAAATAAACATTAACATATACAACATTTTTCATATAAGACTATATTTGGGAAAATATATTAGTGCGCCGAAATACTATAGTTGGCCATATTTACGCTTTTGTGTTATTGCAAACAAATTAAAACGATAGTATTTATAATCATAATCAATCATGTACATATGTAACATATCTATTTTAAAATAAACGTTCAAAAAAATTCTCGTGAAAAATTCTATGTGCACTATATTTTCAAGTACAAATACATATATCTCACATATTTTGGTACATTTTAACAAATTATTTGATAAGATTATATTATCATTTTTTAATTTCATATCTTACATTGACAAAATATTCCTCAAATGATAAATATTAAATTTTAATATATAGAAAATATAATAAATATTCACATAGACAATACTATTTTTTAAAGTCAAGAAATATAGATTAAAGATAATTATGAAAAAAATGATATCATATACAAAAAGAAAAATAGTAGAGAAACCGAAGATATGTAAAATGTTTTCTTGTTTTATGCATTCACATAGACAATACCTTTTATGCAAGTCAAGAAACCTAAAGTAGAGAATTATTGTATCTGAGATATCTAAATATTCGAGATACCTAAATTAGAGAATTACTGTAGACAATAATTTTTATTCAAGTGTCATTGCGGAGATGCCTAAATAAAATTGGAGAAATTCAATATATTGTATGCATAATCAACTATATACAATAATATTACGGGAAAACGATCTATTTCCCCATAAACTATGGTCATATCCCTCTAAATCCCTACCGAACTATGTCCTCTTTATATCTCCCCACAAAATGAAAGTTAAAGACGTAAATCTCCCGAAAACAAAGTTCGAGGCTTATATCCCCACATAATAAAAGTTCGAAATCCTGTACCCCATATACCTTGGTTTTAGTTAGTTTACTGTTTTCTAAAAACCTAAACCATGTAAAGCCAACCCAAAACCGGATTATAACCCGATTACAATTAATAAACCGCGGATTATGACTCAGACCCGACTAAACCCAAATTTGCCCCCAAAATCGAAAATCCCCAAATCAAAAGATCTTGTCAACCCACAATCATCTAAACGAGGGCTTGTCTCCTTCACTCTTTTACTGAGTAAGAAGAGATTTGTGTGTGTTTGTGTGTGGATCCAGCGCATGTTACTTTCTGTGTCTCTCCTTGAGATCTCCATTGCTTTCCTTTTCTCCAGCTCTTACTAAAAGAAAAACAGTGTTGGAAAAATCATGGGCTTCTTCATTTGTATCGTGTGAATGGAAGTTTCCGACTCTGCTTGCTGGTCTGTTTTACTTTCATATCATATCATATCACCGAGGAGCTAAATCGAGTGGTAGAAAAGGATGAGATGAGGGATGTTATCGGTATTGATGAACGTTTTGAGAATTTGTCGAAATGCCAAATAAGAAAGTTGAATTCTTTATCATAGATTATCCCAATAAGAAGTCATTACAGTGAGTTATATCATGTTGGCATAGGACAATACAAAAGCTGCAAGTATCAAAGCTAAGGGAGAAGAAAGGTGTTCACATAATGGTTGAAAGAAACCGCCTAAAACCGCTTTGGTTTCTTCTTCTTAGAGAAGATTTCAAGAGTTCGGCTTTCCTGTTTACGCTTAGTCCCTGCAAATTTCTTACCAATGCTCTTTTTTGAACCTTTCGCGTTTGTCTTTTTGTTGTCTTTTCTGAGCTGGTGAGTAAGCTTCAGAATTGTTCTTTCTCTTTGATGGTGTTACATCAGGTTTGACTCGAGGAATACGTAATTCTCTGTCCCTAAGCTTCAAATATCGTTTCTTGATTATGAGATTTGCAGCTTCCTTAAAGTTAACGAATATATAGGGGTAAACGATCTATTTCCCCCTCGGAAGTTTCATATAATAACAGATCCCCCTGAAGTTTGAGCTTAGTGTTATTTCTCCACCGAATCAAAGTTAAATACCTGTATCCCCCCGTAATCAAAGTTTAAAACTTATTTCCTCCCAAATCAAAGTTCGAAATCTATTTCCCTCTAGACCACGAATTAAATCAGTTTACTGTGTACCAATAAACCGTTTAACAAATAAATACCAATGAAAACCATAATTAACCTAATTTGAACCCATTTAACCCGATTACCCGATTAATTAACCCACACCCGAAACTAAATCCGCCAAAATTTAAACCCGAGTACTGTACACCCAAAATCCCCAAAAATCTTAGAACCCTATATCGCGAACCCAGAACCCAAAAATCGAAATCGAATTCCCCGAAGATTGAGAAATCGATAATGGAGTTAGCAGAGTGGAGAGAAGTCCCTGAGTGGAGAGAAGTTCCCGAATTTCGTGAAGAGGATTCCGACGGAGAAGATCGAAGAGAACGAAATGATTACAACATCGAGAAAGCTTTGATGGAGTTTGTTGATGAAGATCCAGTTCTTCACAATGTGTACCCTGATACGGATGACGAGGACACTGTAACTCAATACACGAAGGTTAAGATGCGCACGTACGTTCAAAGAGGTGAAGGAAACTTGTTTGAAGGTCAAGTGTTCTTCAATGCAGTAGCGTTCAAGGAGGCAGTCCTCGATTATGCTTTGAAAACTGGCCGAAACATCAAGCAGACCAGGTATGACAAAGATAAACTTGTCTATAAGTGTGAAGGTAGTGAAGATTGTTCTTGGAGGATTTACTGTTCCACGACAGGAAAGACGGTAAAGTGGCAGGTTAAGGGGTTTAAAAATGTGCATAGCTGTATTCCCAATGGTGCTTGCGAGATGATAAAGGTTCATGTGATTGCACGTCTCTTTCTCGATAAAATCCGAGAAGAACCAAAGTATTTTATGCCAATGAAGATTGAAGAGTTGATCATGGAAAATTGGAAGATCAATGTCTCAAGGCCTCAGTGCCAATCGGCAAGGAACAAAGCTCAGAGATGGATTCGGAGAGAGTATGATGAACAGTTTGCGCGTCTGTTGATTACGGTCATGAGATATTAGACTCAAATAAAAACTCTACTGTGAGAATTGAATGTTCTACAAACGAGCAAGGTTTAGATGTATTCAACAGGTTCTATGTCTGTTTTGATGCGATTAGGAGATCATGGAAAGAAACTTCTAGGCCGCTTATAGGACTTGATGGATGCCACTTGAGATCAAAGATGAAGGGTCAGTTATTGGTTGCTATGGGCCGAGATGCAGATAATGCTATTTATCCAATAGCATGGGCGGTTGTACAAGCTGAGAACAAGGAAAATTGGTTGTGGTTTGCGAAGATGCTCAAAACTGATTTGGATTTGAAAGATGGGGATGGATATATCATGATCTCGGATAGACATAGGGTAAGTGTGTTTTAGTTGTTTTTTGGTGTTTTTCATTAACTGTCTTTGCTGTTAAATGTCTCGGATAGACACTGTTGAGCTATATTTGGTTTTTTGGTGTTTTTCATTAACTGTTTTTTGGTGTTTTGCTCAAATTTTTCATTTACTGTCTTTGGTGTTTTTTATTTGGTTTCTTTGTTTATACATAGGGACTAATAGCAGCTGTTGAGCTAGAGGTTCCGAAGATAGAGAATAGGAAATGTGTGAGACACATCTATGCTAACATGAGAGCATTGCATGGTAAGAAGCCGGAGATGAATAAGTTGATTTGGCATCTTGCATGGAGCTACAATCACTACAAGAAAACATAGTTTTTGCGACCACCAAAAAAGTCCCAAAATGGTCGCAAATGACTCATTTGCGACCATTTTGGGACCAAAAAAGTGGTCGCTAATATTTCGTCGCTAAATAAAATGGTCGCAAAACGGTCGCAAATATGGGACAAATATGTGACTATAATATCAGTCATAATTAGAGACTGATTTGTGACTATTTGTAAAAAAAAAAAAAAAAAAAAAAAAAAAACAATTCCAAAAAAGTATTTTTATTTATTAATTTAATTAATTTACAAAAATAAAAATTAAAAAAATGAAAAAAATGAAAACAAAAAAAAGAAGATCGAAGATCCGATCTGCTCGCCGATCCGATCTGCTCGTCGATCTGCTCCTCTGCCGACCAAGATCTGCTCAGTACCACCGCCGATTTGCTCATCCGCCTGGCCAAGATATGCTCCTCCGATCTCCCTCGCCGATCTGCTCCTCCTCCGCCGATCTGCAACCACCACGCAGCCCAACATCATCGCCGCCGAGAAGAAACCGCCGCCGAGAAGAAACCGACGCCGCAGCCGAGAAGAAACTGCCGCCGCAGCCCAACACCACCACCGTCGGATCTGGAAAAAATAAAGGTTATCAAGAGAGTTAATTATGAAGATACATAGAGAAAGGAAGAGAAGGAAGAAGAAGAAAGGAAGAAGAAGAATCGTAGGGGGAGAGAGAAAGGGAAGGAAGAAACAATTAAAAAAAAAAGAAAAAAAAAACATTATAAATCTTTCACCGTTGGATTAAACCAATCAACGGTGGAGGATCTCGATCTTTGTCACAAGAAACTAGCCAATGAGAAGCTTTCATTATTTTTGTGGTTTGGTCGCAAATTGGTCGCAAATTTGAGACTATTTTGTGACTACTATTAAAAACAATCGACTGGGGTTGCTAAACAGTCCCAAATTTGAGACCATTTTGTGACAATCAAAAAACATTTACCCTAAACCCTAAACTTTAAGAACCTAGAAGGTTTGAATATGATTTTACAATGATTTTGTGTATCTAGCAATTCAAAAATATGTTAAAATTTAAAAAAAAATTAAATCTTGAGATAATTTTATCTTTCAAAATCATTCTTTATAAAACACATGTAACACTTTGTAGATGTTATGATTAGATTGAAATTTTTGTAAGTGTTATATTTTTTTGTTTATTATTTGATTTTTATGTGTAAGATCTAGTTTATAATTTAAGATTTATAGTTTATGATTAAGGGTCAGAGGTTTAGGGTTTAGAATTTATGATTTATAAAATGATCATATTAAAAAAAATTGTAAGTGTTGAATTTTTTTGTATATTATTTGATGTTAATGTGTAAAATTTTGTTTACAATTTAAGATTTAGATCAAGTTTATGATTAAGGGTTATAGGTTTAGAGTTTAGGGTTAAGGGTTTGTGGTTTGAGTTTAGAATTTATTGATTTCTATAAAAAAAAATCAAGTGGAGTTGCAAATTAGTCCCAAATTTGGGACTATTTTGTGACTACTATAAAAAATTAGTCTCAAATTATTTCCAAATTAGTCACAAAAACTGTGTTTGGAATTAGTGTACATGTTACCCTAAACCCTAAACTTTAATAACAGATAATGTTTGAATATCACTTTACAATGATTTTGGGCATATAGCTATTCAAAAATATATTTTACAATTTAAGATTTAGAGTTTATGATTAAGGGTTAGAGGTTTAGGGTTTATAATTTAGGATTTATGAAATGATTATATTTTAAAAATTGTAAGTGTTAATTTTTTTTGTATATTATTTTATGTTTATTTATTTGATGTTTTTGTATATTATTTGATGGTTTAGGGTTTAGAATTTAGGGTTTAGAATATTTTTGTATATTATTTGATGTTTATTTAAAACAAATCGAGTGGGGTTGCTAAACCGAAGCAAATCAGTCACAAATTTGAGACTACTTTTGCAAGTTCTTAAATAGTCGCAAATTTGAGACCCTTTTGTGACTCTTTTGTTTCGTCGTAAATTTGCGACTGTTTTGCCACTGCATTGCGAGTAGTCGCAAATTAGTCACACTTTCGTCCCACTTTTTTGCGACCAAAAAAAGAGTCACAAAAATTGGTCACAAAAACTGTGTTTTCTTGTAGTGAATAAGACAGAATTTGATGAGAACAAGGACAAGATCTTCTGCTATGACTCAGCTGTGTATGCAGATTTGATGAAGACAAAACCAGAGACTTGGTGTAGAGCCTTCAACAAGATAAGCAATTACTGTGAAGATGTGGAGAATAATTCAACGGAGTCATGGAACGCTTCTATAGCAAAAGCCAGAGAGAAACCATTTGTCCCGATGCTAGAGACAATTGCAAGGATGGCGATGGTACGTATTGCAAAAAGAAGTTTCAAAGCTTTGGACTGGTAAAGTGTGTGCACATGATATATCATGGTTTTTACCCTGTTTAAGCCATGATATAAGTCCTTTTATAGAGTCTTTTCTTGTGTTTTGGAGTCTTTTAGAGTCTTTCACAGGTTATAGCACGTTTGGAGGATTATTGGAAGTATTGGAGCTTTCTGGAGCAGTTTGTAGCAGAGCTAAAGATCGTGTCGCTGAGAACCTGAATTCACGTCGAGCATCGATCGATACCCCTTGGTATCGATCGACACTCAGCGCAGCAAGACACAACCCGCGAGTTTTCCAAGACTTGAGGAATTGCAAAAGTGCCCAGAAGTCTTTAATAATTACAAGAAGACCCCAATTCGTGTTTTAGGTTATTTATAGGATTTTACAGCCATTGTTTAGGCTATGCTTTATTATTGTTTAGGTTTAAGAGAGATTTTGGTGAGAGACAAGTCTGGTTTCCCTTCGTCCGAGATCAGATCTCAAAACCTTGTTTCTCTTTCTGATTTAATATAAGAGTATTTATTCAACATGTTTATTAATTTAATATCCATGTCTGAGTAGATCACCTGTTAGGTTTAGGGTTTTCTCATAGGGATTTCTTTGAATGATAGGTTGATTATCTGTTAGGATTCACTATCTAAATTAGTTCTTCGCCTTAGGTTGTTCTCAAAGCTAATTCTAGGTTGACGAATCTGGAATTTAGATCTTAGGATAATTAATTAGGCACGAGAGTGCGATTAATTACCTGATAGAACCTTAGGTGAGCAAATTGATTATTCGCAAAGAGATTTGGTTTAATTGATTTGTGAACATATCAAACCTGATTTTAAAGCTGATTTAGATTTTAGGATTCGCAAAGAGATTTGGAATTTCTAGGATTTAGATTTAGATAGTTTTCGCAACGAGAGTTGGTTAATTATATTTTAGTGATTTGAGTTCTAGAACAGTGCTTAATCTGGATCCTGTTAGGTAACTTAGCTGCATTCATTGATTTCCTGAGAAATACCCTAAGCCTACATTCCCCCAAATTGAATTTACAAACGTTTTACTTGCAACCCTGTTTTTCAATTACATCATCTGGTTTAGCTTGTTTCTGATCTATAGAATCTATTGAGTGATTTTTGAGTTCTTTGTGGTTCGACCCCTACACTTACTACAACAACTGCTTTAGTATCTTAGGGTATTAAATTGAGCATATCAATTTTGGCGCCGTTGCCGGGGACTCAATTCGCCGCTAGATTTTAGCTAGGAAATTCGTCTAAATCGCCCGAGTATCGATCGATACCCTTGAGTATCGGTCGATACCCGTCGTAAATTTCAGTTACTTACGCTCTTTACTTGTGATTTCAGGTGCATGCATAATCTTGAAACCAGAAGCAAAAAGAGTACTCCGCTAGTTGATCTATCACTGGAACAGCTAGCACAAGTGGAACGCACAAACAGGAAAGCAAAGAAGTCAGCTAAGATGAACAACAATCAAGTTGGGTTGGTTCGTGATGCTGCTGGAGCTTACAGGGACCAACAGGGTCGGTTGTGCAATGAGCAAGGACAACGTCTGGATGGAGAGGGGATTGTCATTCAACCTGCTCCGGTTGTCGCTGAGAATGCCGCTAGGAACGCAAGGGATGCTGTGGTTAATCGTGGTAGAACGATTGGTGAACACAACAGGCCAGAGCAATTTTTCGCCAATCGCTCTGCGATTCGTCCCCCTGCGTATGAGCGGAATGACTTTGAGCTGAAGCCTGCTTACTACACTCTAGTAGGACAGCATCTCTTCCATGGTTTGCCTCATGAGCATCCAATGGATCATGTAGAGAAATTCGAGGACTTGGTCACTAGCATCAAGAGCAATGGAGTGTCCTACGATTATCTTTTCTGCAAGCTTTTCCCCTACTCTCTAGGTGGAGAGGCTACTTACTGGCTGAGGCAGCTACCTCCTGGATCACTGACTAATTGGGAAGACACCAAGAGAGCCTTCCTAATTAACTTCTATGATGATGGACGATCTGAAGATCTGAGGAATAAAATCTCCACTTTTTCTCAAGGACCTACTGAGGCGTTCAAGGCTGCTTGGACAAGATTCAGATCGTACCAAAGAGACTGTCCACACCATGGATACTCTGATGTGCAGCTGCTAGGTATCTTCTTCAGAGGAATAGATTGGAGGTATCAGATGGCTCTGGACTCTTCAAGCAATGGGAACTTCAACACCAACTATCCTGAGGACGCCTATGTGTTAATTGAGAATTTTGCATCTAGCAGCAGCACAAAGAGTGCAGATTTCGAGCGCAAGAAGCTGGCTGGTAATAAAGATGGATCGCAGATCGCTGAGTTTAAGGCTCAACTAGATTCTATGCACAGTCTTCTGCTGGGAAAGACAACAAAAGCTGTCCATTTTGCTGAGGATGTTGAGGTTTTCAATGAGAATGAAGCAGAAGACGTGAACTACATTGGTGGTTCTGGCTTTCAGGGACAAAGGAACCAGTACAACAACAATCGAGGTTTCAACAACTTCCAGCAAGGAGGATTCAACCAGAAACCTGCCCAGACCAGTGGTTACACCAGGAACTACGGAAATCCTTCTTACGAGCCTGTGACTGCTAAGACATCAGAGAACAAGATTGAAGCCATGCTTGAAACACTCGTTCAAGGACAGCAGCAGATTACAGTAACCTTCAATGGTAAGATGGACGCCATGTACAAAGATCTGAGTGGAAGGATCGATTCTCTGGGTGTTGGTCAGAAGAAGCTGGAAACTCAGGTAGCTCAGACTTCAGAGAATTCGAGAAGACAAGAAGGTTTTCTACCAGGAAAAGGAGAGAACCCAAGGGCACACATCAATGCCATTACCTTGAGAAGTGGTAAGGAGGTCAAATCAGGGGCAAAAGTGGATCAGCCTAATGCAAATTTCGAGTTGTCTGACGATGAAGACACTGAAATCGCTAAGGCATCGATCGACACTACTCAGCATCGATCGACACCGATCGCGATTCTCAGACGGGAAAACTCAAATTCCCGTGTATCGATCGATACCCCCCCAGTATCGATCGATACCGAACCTGAGGACGATGCAGAAATTGAGATTGTGAAGGAGAAGCCTAAAGCAGCACCAGAGAGGGTCTACATCCCGAGGGTACCCTATCCCAGAGCTCTTGGGAAGACTAAGAAGGAAGTAGAGGATGCTAAATGCAAGGAAATTTTGGACAAGCTGGTTGTTGAACTTCCCTTCATCGATGCTATCAAGACCTCTGTAGCTTTCAAGAGGTATGTCAAGAAGATGGTGTCCAGCAATGTGAACCTTGAAGAAGGCTGTCTGATGATCACTCATGAGTGCAGTGCAATCCTAAGCAACAGGATCCCAACGAAACTTCCAGATCCAGGGAGCTTTGTCTTGGATTGCACAATAGCTACTGACAGGTTTGAGCGCTCTCTCTGTGACCTTGGCTCAAGTGTCAACCTCATGCCATACTCGGTTGCTAAGAGAATGGGAATGACAGACTTCACTGCTACTAGAATCTCGCTGATTCTCGCTGATCGTTCAATTAGACTTCCAGAAGGATTGCTCGAGGATGTTCCGATTGTGATTGGGAACTGCTTAATCCCAACTGATTTCATTGTCTTGGAGTATGATTCGGAACCCAGAGATCCTCTCATCTTGGGAAGACCATTCCTAGCAACAGCTGGTGCTCTGATTGATTGCAGGAATGGGAAGATATCTCTTAACATTGGTGAGTTGGTCATGAATTTTAACATGGAGAAGATGATGAAGAGACCAACCATCGATGGGCGGACTTTCTTCGTTGATACCTTCTGTGATATTGCTGAGGAGTACTTCTTAGAGATGCATCCTGAGGACCCATTGGAGAGAGCATTGGCCTGTTCTGCTGAGTCAGAGGTTAAGCCACACGATGCTGCTGCTGAATACGGAAGGATACTCGATTCAGCACGACCAGTATCGATCGATACTCTGATGGTATCGATCGATACCCTACGGCCAGAAACCAGTTTGGCCGAAAGAACTATGCAAGCTGCTGGGCTTGGAGATTGGAGCGAGGAGAACGCTCCCAAAGTGGAACTCAAACCACTTCCTGCGAATCTAAGGTATGGTTTTCTTGGTCCTAATTCCACGTACCCTGTAATCCTTAATTCTTCTTTGAACAACGCAGAGGTCACTTTACTGCTAAGCAAGCTGCGCAAGTATCGCAAAGCTCTTGGCTATTCTCTTGATGACATTTCAGGTATTTCCCCGAACCTGTGCATGCATAGGATTCATCTTGAGGACGAGTCAAAGGCTTCAGTTGAGCATCAAAGGAGGCTGAATCCAAACCTGAAGGAAGTGGTTAAGAAAGAGATCATGAAACTCTTAGATGCAGGAGTTATCTATGCTATCTCAGATAGCTCTTGGGTCAGTCCAGTGCACGTTGTTCCTAAGAAAGGAGGGATAACTGTGGTGAAGAACAACATGGATGAGATGATTCCCACGAGGACTATCACCGGGCATCGAATGTGCATTGATTACAGGAAGTTGAACGCGGCCACACGGAAAGATCACTTCCCATTGCCATTCATTGACCAGATGTTGGAGAGATTGGCCAGTCATCCCTACTACTGCTTCCTTGATGGATATTCAGGTTTCTTCCAAATTCCTATCCATCCAGATGACCAAGGGTATACCACTTTCACGTGTCCCTATGGCACGTTCGCATACAGGAGAATGCCATTTGGATTGTGCAACGCTCCAGCCACTTTTCAGAGGTGCATGATGTCTATCTTCACAGACATGATCGAGGACTTCATGGAGGTGTTCATGGATGATTTTTCAGTATATGGGTCATCATTCAAGATCTGTTTGACTAATCTGTGCAAGGTGCTCCAGCGGTGTGAAGAGAAACACTTGGTCCTTAACTGGGAAAAGTGTCATTTTATGGTTCAGGATGGCATTGTACTTGGGCACAAAGTCTCTGAAGCTGGAATCGAAGTTGACAAAGCCAAGATTCAGGTCATGACAAGTCTCCCACCACCTACTTCTGTGAAGGATATTCGGAGTTTCCTTGGTCATGCTGGTTTTTACAGGAGGTTCATCAAGGATTTCTCCAAGATAGCACGTCCACTCACTGCTCTGCTGTGCAAAGAGATCAAATTTGATTTCACAGCCGATTGTCTTGCAGCCTTTGAGGAGATCAAAAAGGCTTTAGTGAGTGCTCCTGTTGTGCAACCTCCTGATTGGACTCTGCCTTTCGAGATCATGTGTGATGCCAGTGACTTTGCTGTGGGGTCAGTTCTGGGTCAGAGGAAAGACAGACAGCTGCACGTCATCTACTATGCCAGCAGGACTTTAGATGACGCTCAGAGGAATTACAGCACCACAGAGAAGGAGCTACTTGCTGTTGTTTTCTCCTTTGAGAAATTCCGATCTTACTTGGTTGGGAGCAAGGTGGTTGTTCATACTGATCATGCTGCTCTCAAGTATCTGATGAACAACAAGGATCTCAAGCCTCGTCTCTGTCGTTGGGTTCTTTTGCTACAAGGGTTTGACATTGAGGTTAAGGACAAGAAAGGCATAGAGAATGGAGTTGCTGACCATCTCTCGCGGATGCGGATCGATGAGGACGTCCCCATTGATGATCAACTACCTGAGGAAGCCATCTACTTCATTGAAACTGGGTTTCAGATGAATCTGGCCGAGAATCAGCAATTTCCACGAGTTGCAGGTTCCGGTATCGATCGATACCATGATGGTATCGGTCGATACCCTGACGATTCAGACGCTGTTTTCATCATCGATCATTCAGTCGTTTCTAACCACCATCTCGTCGCTGCAGCAGATTCTGATACTCCATGGTACGCTGATATTGCAAATTATCTCGCTGCAGATGCAAAGCCAAACCACCTCAAGAAGTATGACAAGAAGAAGTTCATGCGCGACATAAGGAGATTCTTTTGGGATGAACCTTACTTGTACAAGCATTGTTCTGACGGAATATACAGGAGATGCATTGCTGAGTCGGAAGTTTCCGATGTTTTGTTTCATTGCCATGGATCAGACTATGCTGGACACTTTGCCACCTTCAAGACAGTATCCAAGGCTCTTCAAGCAGGCTTCTGGTGGCCTACCATGTTCAAGGATGCTCACACTTTCGTCTCACAGTGCGACGCTTGTCAGAGGAGAGGGAAGATCAGTAAGAGACATGAGATGCCACAAAATTTCATCCTTGAGGTTGAAGTTTTTGATTGCTGGGGCATTGACTTTATGGGTCCTTTCCCATCTTCACACAAGAAGACCTACATCCTGGTTGCTGTGGACTATGTGTCTAAATGGGTGGAAGCGATAGCCAGTGAGAAGAATGACTCTGCGGTGGTTCTTAAGCTGTTTAAGACCATCATTTTCCCTCGCTTTGGAGTACCTCGAATTGTGATAAGTGATGGTGGCTCTCACTTTATCAACAAGGTGTTCGAGAGGTTGTTGAAGCAATATGGTGTAAACCATCGTGTGGCTACTCCATATCACCCTCAGACAAGTGGGCAAGTTGAAGTCTCTAACAGGCAGATCAAGGAGATCTTGGAGAAGACAGTGAATGCTTCTAGGAATAATTGGTCTACAAAGCTGGATGATGCACTTTGGGCATACAGGACTGCCTTCAAGACACCGCTGGGTACTACACCTTTCCAAATGCTGTATGGGAAAGCATGCCACCTTCCAGTAGAGATTGAGCACAAGGCTGCATGGGCAACAAAGATGCTGAACTTCGACATCAAGCCTGCTGCTGAGAGGAGGTTGATTCAGCTGAACGAGCTGGATGAGATCAGGCACCATGCTTATGAGAACTCGAGGCTGTACAAGGAGAGAACTAAAGCTTATCATGATAAGAAGATCATCTCCAGACACTTCGAACCGAACGACCAGGTACTTCTGTATAACACTCGTTTGCAATTGTTTCCTGGTAAACTGCGTTCACGTTGGTCAGGTCCCTTCACAATCAAAGAGGTCAGACCACATGGTGCTGTAGTGCTGATGAATCGCACAGGCGAGGAATTCACTGTCAATGGACAAAGAGTGAAACACTATTGGGCGCAAGCCGAGATTCCAACTGGGCAGATAATGCCTCTGGATGATGCACCAACAGCCTGAATGGCGTTACAGTCAAGCTATTGACGTTAAACGAGCGCTTGGTGGGAGGCAACCCACTGGTGAGTCTGTCCTTGAGTCGTTTTTCCTTTTGATTTTTTTTTTTTTTTTTCATTTGTTTTGAGTCTGTGTCAGGATGAACACGGAGCAACTCGCAATCGCCTAAGTATCGATCGACACCCAATTGGTATCGATCGACACCAATCGCGGATGAAAGTTCACCAAGTCGATCTAAGCGTGGTATCGATCGATACCGTGCTGTGTGTCGATCGACACTCGCTGTTCCAGGAAGGTAATTTCTTGTTTCTCTTCATTCTATCCTTTTCTTTTATTTCTTTCACTGACTCTAGGCTAGATAACACTGGGGACAGTGTTGTTCAAGTCTGGGGGAGGTGTCTGCTGACATTGTTTTCGTTTTTCTTAGAGTCAGTCGTTTTATCGAGTCAAAACTGTTAGTCAAAAATTTGTTGGAGATGATGATCCTGTGCTTGAACCTATTGATTTGATTTTGTTTTTGAGTGCACAGTGTTACAGGATCAGTTCTAGGTCGACTAATGAAAAATCCAAAGGCTGACCAGTTGACTAGAAAACATCCATGTCTCCAGCAGAGTTCTTCTGAAACCTGAGCCAAATTTTTGCACTTCATCAATATGGTTAGTGTTCATAGAGCTTGATTCATCATTCATATCTGATAAAGGAACCCGTGTGTTTAGAATTATGGTATCTCTCTCCCCTGAAATAAGTTGATAGATAAGAGCATAAAAGATTGAAATGATTTTCTTCTGAGTAGAGGGTTAGGAAAATTTCCAGCGATCCCATTATTCTACTTGAGAGGGGATGATCACACAAAGGATTGGAAGCGAGGCTAGGATTTTCCTATGATGCCATTATTCGCCGACATCCTTTGATACATAGAGAGGGAAGAACCGGGGATTCGGTGGCAAACACCATCAATACTCGCGTCTCATACCTTGATGTGTATATGCTAAGCTGAAAATAAAAAATATATAAATAGAACATAATAAGAAATAAGTCTGGGGGAGAGAAATTGATACAAAAAAGTGTTAAAAAGGGTGGTTCCTTTGTCATGATATTGTCTGGTAAAGAATCTAGAAGGTTCTTGAACATTAACTGCAGCGATGAAACTGGCGATGAAGGTTTTACTTGAACAATGCTGTGGGATTTTGTGTGGAGTCTGGAAAAGCTGCAAATGTCTACGGAGAAGTACATGGTGGTCAGATCAAAAGCTGATCAGGTAACATTTGGGTGCTTGGAAAGAAGGTCATTTCGATGGTTCAGGAACAGGTGAGTCTTTACGTTTTCAAACCTCTTTTTCTGATTTAGTCTTCTATTTGCTTGAGGACAAGCAAAAGGCTAAGTCTGGGGGAGTTGATATATCATGGTTTTTACCCTGTTTAAGCCATGATATAAGTCCTTTTATAGAGTCTTTTCTTGTGTTTTGGAGTCTTTTAGAGTCTTTCACAGGTTATAGCACGTTTGGAGGATTATTGGAAGTATTGGAGCTTTCTGGAGCAGTTTGTAGCAGAGCTAAAGATCGTGTCGCTGAGAACCTGAATTCACGTCGAGCATCGATCGATACCCCTTGGTATCGATCGACACTCAGCGCAGCAAGACACAACCCGCGAGTTTTCCAAGACTTGAGGAATTGCAAAAGTGCCCAGAAGTCTTTAATAATTACAAGAAGACCCCAATTCGTGTTTTAGGTTATTTATAGGATTTTACAGCCATTGTTTAGGCTATGCTTTATTATTGTTTAGGTTTAAGAGAGATTTTGGTGAGAGACAAGTCTGGTTTCCCTTCGTCCGAGATCAGATCTCAAAACCTTGTTTCTCTTTCTGATTTAATATAAGAGTATTTATTCAACATGTTTATTAATTTAATATCCATGTCTGAGTAGATCACCTGTTAGGTTTAGGGTTTTCTCATAGGGATTTCTTTGAATGATAGGTTGATTATCTGTTAGGATTCACTATCTAAATTAGTTCTTCGCCTTAGGTTGTTCTCAAAGCTAATTCTAGGTTGACGAATCTGGAATTTAGATCTTAGGATAATTAATTAGGCACGAGAGTGCGATTAATTACCTGATAGAACCTTAGGTGAGCAAATTGATTATTCGCAAAGAGATTTGGTTTAATTGATTTGTGAACATATCAAACCTGATTTTAAAGCTGATTTAGATTTTAGGATTCGCAAAGAGATTTGGAATTTCTAGGATTTAGATTTAGATAGTTTTCGCAACGAGAGTTGGTTAATTATATTTTAGTGATTTGAGTTCTAGAACAGTGCTTAATCTGGATCCTGTTAGGTAACTTAGCTGCATTCATTGATTTCCTGAGAAATACCCTAAGCCTACATTCCCCCAAATTGAATTTACAAACGTTTTACTTGCAACCCTGTTTTTCAATTACATCATCTGGTTTAGCTTGTTTCTGATCTATAGAATCTATTGAGTGATTTTTGAGTTCTTTGTGGTTCGACCCCTACACTTACTACAACAACTGCTTTAGTATCTTAGGGTATTAAATTGAGCATATCAGCACACCGTATGTGATTGACTATCTAGCCGTAGAGCATAAGAGAGCTTCGGAGTGTCAGGTCTATATGTCCACAAATTCAACATGGGATGTTAAAATTAGTGGTTGTTCATATCGTGTGAGCTTGGTTGATAGGACTTGTACTTGTAGAAGGTGGGAGATCACATGTATTCTTTGTGAGCATGCGTATGCTCTGATTCTCCACAAGAAGCCCGAGGCTGAAGATTATGTGTGCCACTGGTTTAGGACATCTATATAGAGAAGGACATACACGGACGGTCTAGTGCCAATGAGAGGTGCTAGATTTTGGCCTTATGGAGAAGAACCACCTGTGCATCAACCTCCAGTGCCACCACAGCCTGGCCGGAAGAAAGGAGAAACGTATAAAGTTAGTAAGAAGGATAAGGAAAGGAAGAAAGGAACAAATGAATCTCCGGTGAAGAAGGCACCGATACTTTTGAAGAGAGTAATGCACTGTGGGATTTTTGGGGCACCTAACCATAATTCAAGGTTTCATAACAAGAAAAAGAAACAGGTTTGTGGTTAATGTTTGTTATGGTTTGTTTGGTGTGTTTTTCTCAGGTTAATGCTTTGTTTGTTGTGGTTTTGTTGGCTGTGTTTTTTGCAGGTTAATGTTTGTTGTGTTTTTTCCAGGTTTGTGGGTAAGAGATTAATGTTTGTTGTATTTTTTTCAGGATTGTGGTGAATCGTCTCAGGTTGATACTTCTCATGTTGAGCCTTCTCAGGTTGAGCCTTCTCAGGTTGAGTCCTCTCAAGGCGCTCTCACACAGCTTGGTGATTGAAGAAGCTCTGTTTGCAACTCTGTTTAAGAAGCTTTTTTGGTTATGTTCTCGGAAGTAGCATCGGATTTGTCTCTTTTGTATTAAGACTATTACTTATGCATCTCGGATTTGGCTTTTTCGTTTTAAGAAAATTGCTTATGTATCTCGGATTTATCTTAAAACAGGTTTTAAAACAGGTTATGTACATTAGCAACAATCCAAGATAGATTTGTCTTAAAACATGTCTTAAAAAAAGGTTTGTGGTCATGGTCCCTTGATTGAAAACACGAGATCCCGAGATTCTATTGAAAAAACTTAACAAATGTCAACAACGAGATAACAAAAGAGACAACAAATGTCATCAAAGACACAAAAAACTAACAACAAACATCATTTTCTTCATCTTCGATTCAGTCTCAACGATAAACACACAATGATCACCCTAATAGCATACTAGACCCGACAATGACCACACACCCAAAGATCACAAGAACCATCATTTTCTTCATCTTCGATTCGGTTTCAACGATTACTTCTTCCACTCTCTCAAAGATATATTTTTCTAGCTTCATTTCCATCTTCGCATAGGCAATTTTCTCAAGCTCCATTCGTGAACTTGAAATCTCTTTCAACTCGTATTCAAGTCTTTCTGCTCGAATACCCAATGCCTCTATCTCATCTATTAAAACCTCATCAATCCACTTCCAAGCATGATTGTCATTCCTTAGCTACAACCATTCATAGCTACCGTAATCAAAATGGGTTCAAAAGAAAACATAGAGGAATCAGAATCAAAATACATTGTTTTTACCTTCTGTGCATAAGCATAAGCACACCTATTCGTGTGGCTACACCCCGACTTCCCGTTGCCCCACACAAAAACTATTGGAAACTCGTTATATGTCAGATTGCTTGCATGCAAAAAACCAGCCAACTTTTTTTTTATGCAGTCTTTGGGTTGAACCTATGAATAAGATAGTTAAAAGATTCATCACTTGCAACAATATACGGATGTTAAATATTTGTATGAAAGAATTGAGAAACATACCTTTGAATTTATATTGAATTTGAGTAAAAGAGCAATAATAGAATTTGAGTGATCTGAGTAAAAGAGAAACAACTAAGTGGGTATTTATATTCGTTTTGATTTATATATATTAAATGTTTTAGGTGAATATTGTCTCTTCGTTTTTGGTAGTTACATTTTAAATATATGAATACTTTGAATTTAGATTTTATTTGTTTTGATTAGTTTAAATTAAATTATAGTATTTTTTGGAGTCTAATAAATGATTTAATATTTAATAACTCATGTAAGCAAATAACGAAGAGATTTTAAAGTGAACATTACACTTAATAGTTTTATCAATTTATATTCATTCTCGTATTAGCAAGTCAAAAAGAAATGGTCAATTATTTTTCTATGCTTCTAATGCATACATGGTGTCTCAATGGGATGAACCTTTTAAAAATCAGAATTCGATATAAATGGATGGAGAAAAATATGCACATATACATTTTTGTTAAATGAATAAGAAACCCGTTATGTTCACTAAATTTACTATAAATAAGTTGATTATGCCAATTCTCTTTCAATCACTCAATATCAAATCCAAAAACTACATCATGAAAAGAAACAGGTCTAAACAAGTGCTTAATGATCTACATGATGACATGTTAGATGTCATTCTTGGAAAAGTAAGAGAAGAATCTTATCCGGATTTGCAAGCTTGCATCATTTCGTGCAAGACATTGCATAGAGTCTTAAAATTTCCAGATGTTTTGACAAAAGTCAAACTTCATGATGTCTGTCCACCACTGTGGGATCAAATACCGCAGGAATTTGAGCTACTATATGAATGCACGAAATATGAAAATGTTCATGCCATATTTTTATATGGACTAATAGATTTCTATTATCTAAAACAAACTATTTCAGGATCTAGAGTCAACTTTTATTAGTGACACAAGCAACTCATCCTGAAGCTATGTATCTTTATGGTATGATTTTAATCAATCAAGGGCAGTTGACTGAAGGATCCAACTACATTAAACCACTCTGGAAAAATCAAGGAATGGAAGCAGTAATGCAATGTCAGCTTAATTGTCGTCCCGTTGTTCTAAATTTGAGTGTAAGGCAATATCGTGATTATGATATGTTGCTATCTGAAATTGAAGCTGGGTATGATTGTGTCGTCGGAGAGTTCAACGATGTATGCGACAATTGTTTCATCTACAAGGAAATTTTTCGTTTCATAGATTATATGCATTATGTCTAAGTTTTTTTTTGGAATTTTTTTATGTAAACACATTCCTTTTTATGTAAACACATTATGTAGACACAAATTCCCTTTTATTAATATTAATATATTTCTTTTGAAACTAAAAAAAAACGACTAATTAAATGGTCTCTGGAACAATGAAGTAAAAGGGAGACATGATAGAAATAGTATACTAAGAAAAATACTTTTTATAAAGTGATTGCAATAACAACTTTGTGTAAAACGGAAGGAGAATTTTGTAGAAACTGCAAATAGAAACCAGAAGAATATTGTAAACTAAATAAATGCCTTGAGAAAGATAGTAACAAGATATAGTATCTTTTCAAGAGCTGAAGTGGGAAACACTTCTAGATTGTTGTTCTATATATTTCCCAGCTTTCCTTAAATATCATTCAACACTTAAAGTTATGAGAAATTTAGTTATCATGTACTTATATCACATGCAAGACATATATAAGAAATTGTGACAGAAGAGCGTGAACAAACCGAAAGGCAAACATTCCATCTATAGTTCCTGAATATTCCATCGCATAAGTCGAAGAAAGGTTTGTTCTTCTCAGTCAGCTGATCTTGTCATTAAAGATAGCCACGAACATTGACACAGTCGTACCTACAAAAAAAAAGTTATCAGATCAAAGTGGCTTACACACAATTAAGAACAAAAAAGAAACTTTTGAACTACTCACCATATTACTAAAGCCCTATGTGTAGATAAATGCAAGACTTTTGTTAGATGGCTCACGAATTCCTTCAAATTTGGAATATGTTCTTCGTCTATTTTGTTCTCTCTATATTTATCTGCAGGTAATGGGTTGCAATCTAATCCAGAATAACTGCAGCATATAGAGTCATCAACTCCGCATACAGTACAACAATTGATAACAATTCTAATTATTGATTCAAAAACTAAGTTGTGTAAGAAAGAACTATTGGAGACAAATTCAGGAAGACCTGTGCAAAGTGGCGGAGCAAGAAAAAATATTTACCGGGCTAATAATAATTTTTTGATCTAAAAATAATTGTATAAACTTCATTGAAAACAATAAAAATATCACCATTAATATACATTTCAAAATATACACTACGCTCACTCTCATATCTTGAAATCGTTTTTATTAGTTTCATTTGTCATTGTGTCAATCACATGTTTTTCAATAAAACAAACTATATATAATTACTTAAAAAGCCATCACCAATACTATTACGCTAGGTCATCTTCACAATATTCATTGTAGAGAAACACATTTCAACAGTTGCGGTCGCAATAGAAAGAATCAAACATAACTTAAAAAGACAATAGAAAGAATCAAACATAACTTAAAAACACATTTCAACGGTTGCGGTCGCAATAGAAAGAATCAAACATAACTTAAAAAGACAATAAACCAAATGATTGAAAAGGAAAAAAAAAGAAGAAGATAAAAAACTAAACTAATATAAATAATTAGGTTTAACTTATTTTAATGAACTTAATTTTAATTTTAAATTATTTGTGATGAGTTTTATTGGACTAACACTTTTAATATTTAATAAAGTTAATGGGCTATAATTAAATTAAATTTAGTAGGGATCAATAATTATTTTCGACAAGGATCAATTTAAAATATTTAATAAAATTACATTATTTTCAAATTTTCACATGGTTCACTTGACCCCCCCTAATTGTTCTCTACCTCGGCCACATTGGGTAGATCCAAACTCTTAGAGAAGGCGAATATAGAAGGATGCGTTGTAGCTTCGATTATGATAGGCCCCAAATCCTCGCCTTTGCATGAAGAAGCTCGGTGAACGAGCTGATCAATTATCTCCGCCTGCTTATGCTCGATATCCATCACTCACGCACTACGAATACAGAAACTTAAGTCAGAAATTAAAGGGTGTAGGAAGCATTAGTGAAGTTAAAAAAAGAACAAAGAAAAAAACCAGTCCCAAGGCTTACGATGAACCCAAACCAGTGATGTAAACAACAAAGAAGAGTAATGTAATCAACTCATGAGAAACTTGGTTAATCCCATCAAATAGGTTTCCAGCTCATGTTTAAAGACGGTATGACTAAGAATTTTCAAGAAAAGAAATCTTATATGATTTGAAATTTAAGCTATAGATGTGCTTCATTGATCGAAATAGATCAATCTAAGATAGTGAGGATGAAAATGTACCGTGTTAAGCTTATCACCCCCAAGATTCGCACTCTCAAGAGCCTTCTTCCTAGTGACAATGCAGTACATCAAGCAATCGTCAAGCCGGCACTCGTTCTTCCCATCGATGTAACCTTCAGAGCTAAACCCACTGATATGGCCACCGAATCGAGTCAGGAACTTGGACGCGTCGAAAAGCTGATTCCATTCCACTCTCACCGGAAAGAAAATTTTCGTAGTAAGCATCGACATCGTTCCCAAAGATAGAGACGAGACTGATAAGCTCAAATTAATACCTTAAAATTACTAAAGCTTTGTCGATTGTAATACTTAGGGATCGAATCTACATAGACTCTAGGAAACACACAATAGATTGTATAGATAAAAATTAAGCTAAGTGATCAATAGAATTGAAAGCAAATACGTAAATTAAACAAGTTGTAATTCGATGGAGCAAAGATAAGTTCAGGGTATTTCTCAGGAAATCAATGCACTACAAGAAAACACCCGTTTTACAACGGACAGATTCGATGTAAAATCGATGAAAAACAGGGTTTCCGACGGATTAATGACGAATGCCAATTCGTCGTAAAACCTTAATCGTCGTAAAATCGTCGTAAAATTTGGGACGTATAAAAATCGTCGTAACATATTCGTCGTAACGTTAGGACGGATTTACGACGTTTAAACCACTTCCGGTTACGACGAATGTTTACGACGATATTACGAAAAATAGTGAAGGAGTATTTACGACAACTTTTACGACGATATTACGACGGTTTATTTACGACGATGTTACGACGGACTTATTTACGACGATATTACGACGGATTGATTTACGACCATGTTACGACGGTTTAATTTACGACGTAATTACGAAAAAAATTATTTACGACGGTTTTATTTACGACGGAGTTATTTACGACGAAATTACGA
Organism: Eutrema japonicum; assembly: GCA_030161315.1. Classification (NCBI taxonomy): domain Eukaryota; kingdom Viridiplantae; phylum Streptophyta; class Magnoliopsida; order Brassicales; family Brassicaceae; genus Eutrema; species Eutrema japonicum. The sequence continues at coordinate 20,538,793 of BSQW01000007.1, forward strand.
CGATCTATCGAATTTAATTATTAATTTAAATTATTAATTAAAATGAAAATAAAATTATATTTATAATAATTTAAAAATTATAATTAAATTATAATTAAAATTAAAATTAAAATTTTATAAATAAAAATCTGAAAATACAAAATAAAATCCAAAAATACAAAATAGAAAATCCTAATTATTAAGACCAAACTCTTCGAAAAGCTCCTCGTCGGTGCGGTTAATCACGTCCGTTACCCGATCCGCGAGAGGATTCCTCGACGTCGATGCTTGTTGCGCTTTTAGCGCTGTCGCCAATACGGGATTATCCACGGCTAGAATGTCGAACAGAGTATCGTATCCTTGGATCGTCTTACCTAATCCAAGGATCTTCTGATGGTCTTCCGCTTGCTTCGCCCGCAAACTGTTGATCTCGGTATTGGCGGTGTTCAACTCGTTCCTCAACCCAACCAGATCGTCGTGAGGTACGGAAGCCGAGGCAACAAAACTACCTCGAATCGATCCCAAACCTAAAACTCTGCCCTTCTTCTTCGGAGCAACCAAAAAAAACAAAGTTAAAATTAATAAATTTGAATATGAAATAATTTAGTAAAAATATAATGTGATATTTGTTACCTCTTCAAATATCTCGTCCATCTGGGCTGTGGTCAAAGCGGCATTGGACTGGACCGAGCTACCGCCAGGTGATAGCTGCTGAGAGAGTTGAGTTTGACGCTCCTCGATCCGTGCATGCACGTCATTGTAAACATGCTCCGCTCGAGGATCCACAAAAGACCCCTCCTTTTTGTGAGTTTCCTCAAAAACTCTAGTCATCGGAGGAAGTTCGCCTCCGTTTGCCTACAAAATAAAGATTAAAAAATTAACGGTTAAAGATTAAATTTAATTAGTTAAAAAGCATAAAAAAATATAAGGAAAAAAATCATACCATTTGTAAACGCCTTCCCGCAAATGACGTCTGACCTAAAGTATGTGGCAACACCGTCCGACGACCGTCTGGACCGATAGTGTTCCGGGAAGCGGAACACTTAGCAGCCACCGCCTGCGAATGCGGTTTCGTCCAGTATGCCTTCAAGCCGTTCCAGACTATAAAAGACATGTACGGGGGCTTCGCCTCATCGCCGTCAACCTCCCACATCCGCTTCCAATCGGAGACGGTATTGTTGAGCCGGAGTTTTCCCTTCTCCTTAAACTCCGTCTTCACCGTCTCGTTGATCGCAACATCCCAGTGCCATTTTTGCTATAAAAACAAGAAAACAATTAGAAAAAGATTAAATTAAATTAAATTAAATAAAATTAGATAATAATTAAAAAAAAAAATTTTACCGCGAAACATTTGAACCACGTCTCAACGACGTCGCCCGGAACGGCCGACCAATTGTAGTGGGGCTCGTCGAAGTAGGCCTTGATGGTGTTAGACACACTCCGCCCGACTTTGTTGTCCTCCTTAAACCTGAAATATAAAAATATAATTATCAGTTAAAAAATATATATATATATATATATATATATATTAATGAAAAAAAAAAATCTTACGTACCAAAAATTCCTGGGCGGGCGGAGCGGATCTAACCGGGGTAAAAGATGATGACCCGGCGACTGCAAAATGTCCTCGACTGTCAATCCCGCATATGGCAAAACGGGTCGAGGTGCTGCAGGTGGAGGTGCAGTAGGCATCTGTGGGGCGGGCCCGGTGTCTGGAACCAAAGACGCAGTGGCAGACGATGACGGGACATCCGAGTTAACACTCGGTCCCGACTCGTCACCCATAAATGCCCGATAGTGAGTCTTACGTGGCCCCATATCTAAAAAAAAGAAACGACTATCAAAAATATAATCCAATCCTATCTAATTCCAATCCTAACTAATAATTCTAATCATAACTAATAATTCCATTCCTAAGTAATAATGATAATCCTATCTAATATTTAAAATTATATAATTAAACTAAACAATTAAAAAAAAATTTACCTTAGTTTGGCTTAGAGAGAGAGAGAGGAGGTCACACGGTAGAGAGAGAGAGAAGAAGATTGTGAGCGATGAGGAGAGAAATCTCGCTGGCTTATATAGATTTTGTGGCCGTCGTAAAATCGTCGTAACTCATGAAACCGTAAAGTAAACCAATAAAAAATATTTAACAACGCGGGAAATTTTTAATCACTCGGCAAAATTAATTTCCGGTTACGACGAGTTTACGACGGATCCGTCGTAAAATCTTCGTAAATTACCATTAACATTACGACGGATCCGTCGTAAACTCGTCGTAATATAAGAAATATAAACCCTAATCCCTAACATACATAACCGTGTTGAATTAACGAAGTAAATTTGCACATCAAAAACTTTTCATTGTACATAATATAATCAATAATGACGATTGAATCTAACAAATACTAAATTTCCTTATCTCCTCCTACTTCTCTATAACATTCGTTCGATAAGTTTCTTCGTAACTTGCATGAAGTATAAATTGTTAATCATTTTTGTATTATGTCAAAAAACTAACCGAGAACATATGTAAAACAATATAATTGATGAAATACCAAACATTTACAACCTATACTCAACCCTAAACCCTAAACCCTATTGAGTATTACGACGAAATTACGACGATTTAAGACACATTAGTCGTAATCGCGTCGTAAAAGTATCCGTCGTAACATCGTCGTAATTTGCCGTCGAGTTTATGACGGATCCGTCGTAAAAACGTCGTAATCTTAGAAATATAAACTCTATACCCTAAACCATAATACACATATCCATATTGTATTAAGGAAGTATATTTGGTAATCAAAAACTTCTCATAGTATTTGTTAAAATTCATTATCTTACATAATAGTGTATAACATTCGTTCTTATAAGTTCATTCGTAACATGCATGAAATATATAATGTTAATCATTTTTGTATTACGTATACTACGAATCGAAAACTTATGTAAAACAATGTAATTGATGCAAAACCAAACATATACAACATATCATCAACCCTAAACCCTAAACCCTAAAACCCTCTTAAGATGGATTCGTCGTACTGTCGTCGTAATTTAACATCGACATTACGATGGATTCGTCGTAACATCGTCGTAAGTATTACGTCGAATTTACGACGATTGTGTCTACAATCGTCGTAAATCCGTCGTACTTTGATAACCGGAGATAACAGGAGATGAGATCGAAAGGACCCCTGCAGGTCTAATATTTCCCAAACCATAAAATACCAGGGTTTGGTTAATATTCGACATGTGGGAATCCTAACGATCCCATCTCCGATTATCTCCGGTCATATGCCGAGATCCGCCCATAATTTTCAAGTTTTATTATACAAATAAAAATAAGAGCAATTACATATACATAAATCAATCAGAATCATCATCTCTGCTCGGTTCTTCAATTTCATTGGGTTCATCATCTTCAGTTTGAGAATCGTCACTCTCATCAAACTCATCGGAATCACCTTCTTGTTCAGTGTCGTCAGCTAGATATTCAAGTTCCCTGTTGCGGGGATCAATTAACAAAACGTTCTCCGTAATCTCTGGTTCTGTAATTTCAGAACAAGAATCTTGTTGCATTGGAAGATCGTCAACACCAACAATTTTACCCCTTGCAGCTATTTTAATAACCGATAACCATGTGGGCCCAGTGTTTCGAACTCGCGGATAAGGCACGAACGTTACTTGTTCTTCTTGTGATTCTAGGATAAATGGTTCAACTTGTTGTATCGCCGTGCTTTGTTGACGTCGACCACACCAAATTTGTTAATTCGCACCCCTCGACCGACTGTTGGATCGAACCAATCACATTTGAAAAGAACACGTTTCTTACTAACCAAGCCGGGGTACTACACTTCGATTATTTCTGGCAAAACCCCATAAAAATCTATTTCACCCCTAACACATACTCCGTAGTTGGTAGTTGCCCGCCGAACGCCGTATTTGTATGTATGAAACACATAACCCCGAGTGAAATACATGGGCGCAGTCTTTATTTTCCCGAGGGGCCTAGTATTAACTCATGAAGCCATATTGGATATTCGGGGTCGTCATGATCCACCTATGAAAGACACACATATCGAGAAGTGTGCATGTTAGATCGAGCATCGATAAAATTAATGAATTTTTTTTATTACGTAAACTTTCTTGCGTCTTTAACCACTTAGCAAAGTGACGATATTTACGATCGTTTATTTCATCATCTGAAACGCCTTCAATGCATTCTCGTACCTGACTAACAAATAAACTGCAAAATATAGATTGAAATTAACACCTTTATCTTTATATATAATATTAAATTAATAGTGGATGATTAAATTGTCACGTTACCTCTCGAAAGGTTCTACTTCCTCGCAATTTAGGAGGATGTACGTATGTGTGTTGTGCTTGTCATTCTCGTTAGACCACCAAACTTCCTTCACTTTTCCACCAAGATGACCGATTGGTGAGAAGATGTCTGGGACACTCTCTACTGCATAAGTTCTTCGCACACCACCATCATCATATCGTTGGGGTTTCCGTTTGCGTGTGCGGACTTTCGTAGCGAAATAGTATGAAGTGAAGTGTGAAGTTTATTCGGTCAAACTTCCCGCAACAATTGATCCTTCAACTCTCGCTAGATTTTTAGCCTTTCCCTTTAAATGTTTCATGAACCGCTCGAATGGGTACATCCACCTAAACTGAACAGGCCCGCCTAGTTTTGCTTTGTGAGGGAGATGAATGGGAAGATGTTCCATAACATCAAAAAACGCCGGCGGGAATATCTTCTCCAGATTGCACAACAATATTGGAATATTAGCATCCAACTGTGCAATTACATCTTCTGACAACGTCCGTGTACTAAGATCCCGGAAAAATGCTCTGATGCCTGCAACACCAAAATTATATAGTGCAATATATATATTTGAACAAATTATTTGTGATATGATGATGTCTCCCTTACCTCCAATTGCTTCGTGAACATTTTCTGGAAGGAGTTCGGCAAATGCGAAAGGAAGTAATCGTTGCATAAACACGTGGCAGTCATGACTCTTCATCCCTGAAAACTTTTGTCCTGTCTCAACAGATTCAGCCAGATTGGATACGTACCCATCAGGAAACTTCACATCAGATGAAACCCAATTGAACAACACTGCCTTTTGTTGGGCACCCAACCGAAATATAGGATCAGATTTCCCATTGGTCATAATATGCAACTCATTTATGTTGCAAATCCAACATTGACTTTCCGATGTCTTTGGTTCTTCCTGTCACGTTTAACACCGTATGCATGATGTTATCAAAAACGTTTTTCTCAATGTGCATGACATCAAGATTGTGTCGTTACAGATGATCTTTCTAGTACGGAAGTTCCCAAAAAATACTTTTCTTGTGCCAATTGTGATTCACCCCGTATCCATCAGGCATATTAGCTGGAGTGTGCTAATTTTCCCCACGATTCACAGTTTCTAGTCCCCCAAAATGATCTATTTGCGCTTCTAGATCTTTCCCAGATAAATACACTGGTGGGGGACACGCACGATTTTGTTCTTCCTAAAGAATCGTTTGTTTCTCCGATATGGATGGTGGATTGGTAGAAACTGACGTTGACAATCAAACCAGCATGTTTTTCGACCATGTTTCAGCTGAAACGCATCTGTCCGATCGAGGCAATACGGACAAGATAACCTCCCATGCGTCGTCCAACCTGATAGCATCCTGTATGCAGGGAAGTCGCTTATTGTCTACATAAGCACAGCACGCATGGTAAAAATTTTTTATTCCTCGAACAGTCGTATGTACGAACTCCTGTATACCACAACTGTTTCAACTCTTGTATGAGAGGCTGTAAAAACACATCAAGGGAACGTTTCGGATGCTTTGGACCAGGTACTAATATACTCAAGAATAAAAATTCTCTTTGCATGCACATATCTGGAGGAAGGTTGTATGGCGTTAAGATTACTGGCCATAAAGAATATTGCATACCAGACATACCAAATGGACTAAATCCATCAGTGCAAAGGCCAACATACATATTTCGCTTAAATTTAGCAAATTCCGGGTGTACCGTGTTAAAGTGTTTCCAAACTTTTGCATCTGACGGGTGAGTCACTTCTCTTTCTCTCTGCGAATGTTCTGCATGCCACCTCATAGATCCAGCTGTCCTTTCAGATTGATACAATCGTTTCAACCTATCAGTTATAGGAGGATACCACATCCGTTGGTACGGTATCTTACTATGCCCAAAAGTTTGTGGCCTGAATCTCGGCTTTTGGCAAAATCGACACTCTTGCAGCTTATCATCATCTTTCCAAAACAGCATACAATTGTCAACACATACATCTATCATCTCAGAAGGCAACCCAAGACTAAACACCAACTTCTCTATCTCATAGTATGTTTCGGCATCCAAATTATCATCTGGCAAATACTCTTTAATAAGATCTGTCCAATCATCTATGCAAACCTCAGCTAAGTTATGATCAGTTTTAATTGTCATCATCCTAGCTGCTAACGACAATTTAGACTGACCTTCTCTACATCCATCGTAGAGTGGTTGATTTGCAGGCTAACATATCATAAAACCGCTTCGCATCTACATTGGGTTCCTGAACACTATTATCAACATTTGTTTCATGAAATGCATCATTGACCATTTCATGCATCCTATCATGATCTTGATCATGACCATGATGATAACTACTACCCTGATCATAATCTACATGACCTTGATTACTACTACAATCAGCTTGATTAGTAGTACTCCTTTCAAAACCCTATCCATGTTGATACCAAACATAATATTGCGGCATAAACCCTCTATTTAGTAAATGCTTCCACACCGTCTCAATTTGTGTATATCTCGTATTCTTGCATTTACGACAAGGACAGAATATCTTACCGCTTTCGAGGGTTGTTTGCATATTTCCGACCTGATACATGAATATTTCAAGCCCGTTTTTGAATTCTTGCGTCAACGATCCCTCCGAATCCTTTTGCGTATATATCCATCGTCGTAGATCGTAAATCGAAATTTTATAAAAAAAAATTTTGAAGTGTTTTTTTTTTAAGAACAGAAGAGATTGTTTTTGTTTTTGATAACTATCGTTCGAAGTTCGCTGTATTTATAGAAATTTTTCGGAATTACCAACAGATTTACATCGAAAATTTACATCGAATTTACATCGAAAATAAATTTACACCGAATTTACATCGTTTATACGACGGAATTACGACGACTCAATCAGATGTAAAAAATTAGGTGACCCTTTTAAAACGTGCCCACCTACCTAGATGCATTCGACGTAATCTCGTCGTAATGTACATCGATATTAAGTCGTCGTAACATCGATGTAAGTGTTACGACGATATTACGACGATTGTTTGGATCGTCGTAATATCGTCGTACTGTTGACGTCCAATTACGACGATATTACGACCACAATAATTTACGATGAATTTACATCGAAACAAATTTGCGTCGTAATATCGATGTAAAGTTACGACGGCCAAAATTAGATGTAAAAATTTGTTGGTAATCGGGTGTTTTCTTGTAGTGATGAATGCAAATAAACTAACTAATCAAGGTTCAGGTTGCGCACGGTTCTTAAACTCAAATCACTAAAATATAACTAACCAACTGTCGTTGCGAGAATTATCTAAGTCTAAATCCTAGAATTCCAAATCTCTTTGCAAATCCTAAAGTCTAAACCATCTTTTAGTTCAAGTTTGATTCTTTCACAAAACAACTAAACCAAATCTCTTTGCGAATAGTTATTTTGCTCACCTTAAGTTCTATCAGGTTTCTCAATTGCACTGTCGTGCCTAATCGGTTAACCTAATATCTAAGTTCTAGGTTCGTCAACCTAGAATTAGCTTTGAGAATAACCTAAGGTGATGAACAAATTCAGATTATGAACTCTAATCAACTAATCAACCTAGCATTTAAAGAAATCCCTTATGAGAAAACCCTAAACCTAATATGGATCTACTCAGACATGGATAATGAAACAATCAACATAACTGAATAGACCATTAAATTAAACTGTAAGAAAAGAGTAAGAAGAGGGTTCGAAATCTTCTCTCGGACGAACAGAGTTTCAGACTTGTCTCCCTCACAAAGCTCTCTCTCAAAAACCAAAGTCAAAATAAAGCGTATCTCAAGCGTAGAATCAAAACTTCGCCACAAAAGTGGCTGAAAACCTAATAAATAACTTAAAACACATTTTGGGGATTCTTTTAAATAATAAAGTCTTCTGGGGCAATTTGCAGTTTCTAAAATCTTCAGAAAAGTCGCGATCCTTCTGTTTCTTCGACGGGTATCGATCGATACCATAAGTGTATCGATCGATACTCAGGCATCAAATCGGTGTCTCAGCTACATGATCTCTGCTTGTCTCCAAAAAGCTCCAAAATGCTTCAATATCTCCAATAATGCTCCAAACGTACCTAAAACTTGAAAAGACTCTATAAAAATGACTTATATCATGGCCTAAAACGGGTAAAAACCATGATATATCAGAGACCCATACCAGTAATCACAACACGTTTCTTCGGAACTGTCTCGCGTTTAGGTGCAGAAACAGGCTGATGCGAAAATGAATGAGCTTCTCCTCATGGGTCTTGCATTGGCAATATGATGTGACAATGACAGGATTTTGGAGGAAACCTTAAAAGTATAATAGTTTCTCTCTGTTTTATTGATTTGGCCGATAAGCTTATTTATACAAAGACATAACTTGTCTAGCAAGTTTCTTACAAATATGAGAATATGGTATCTACCTATTTAACAATAAGAAAATATACACAAATGTTAACTTTTCGTTTAACTCGATCTCTCCGAGATCTTCTAACACCCTCCCGCAGGCTCATACGTGAACACGTATGAGATTGGACAATCGTTAAAATCCATAACGTCGTATATTGCATGGATCATTGAAGTAAAGAACTTGAAATACTCAAGTCGATTCGAACTAAATTCACAAGTATGGGTCGCTCTTCGAACTTCTTGTCCATGAAGAAACTTGTGTCTTAAGGTTAAAAAAAATGTCATAGCATTATCATAAACCACTGGATCAGTATATACCCATTGGAGTCATCATTTTTGTGGCCACATCGAATTTGTAGTTGATGGATAACCACATGAAGACCTGGAAATAAAAGATTACATATAAACGAACCCATCAGGTTCATGCTCATAGTCGCCATAGTCACCAACCGTTTTAAAGTTGTTTTTTTTGGAAAATCAAATACGTAATTAAGAAGAATAGGAAGAATTAAATAGAATTAAAAACAGAAGTATAAGATGTTGACTGAATAAGGTAGAAGAAAATGTCAAAAAGAGAAGCAAATATCTTCTACTTTTTTTTTTAAGTGATCGTAGAATAAGAAATCATAGATGATAAGAAGCGGTCCAAGGATCGAACAACGCCAAAAATTTGTATAAATTGGATATTGCTCTGATACCATGATAGATTTAGAGAAAACCTTAGAAGTATAATAGTTTCTCTCATTTTTATTGATGTGGCCAATATGCTTATTTATACAAAGTCATAACTTGTCTAGCAAGTTCTGTACATATATGAGAATAGGAAATCTACCTATTTAACAACAAGAAAATATATACAAATATTAACTTTTCATTTAACTTGATCTCTACGAGATCTCCTAATATATAGTCGATTTGAAGGCCTTAGAAGTGGATTCGGCGGAGAAGCACGAAGTGACGAAGATTGAAGCTTGCATGGCGGATCCAAATAAAGAGATAGAGAAACGGGAAGAGACTCCTACTGTTTGTGATGTGTCTAAATTTTGTAAGATGTGTAAAAATTTAAAGTGATATGTATTAATTAAAATGTTTTAATTGGTTCAATATTTTTATGATGTGTTATCTCCTGAAATCATGAAAAAGCTGAGGTGTCATCTCCTGGAAAAGCACAAGAGAGTATTTTTATAGTATTGACTAGGTCTTACATTTATGTTACGCGTGGGTATTTTTAATATTATTTTGATAAAAATCATATACGATCAATTTTATTTATTGAGATATTACTTTGTATATATATTGGTAATTTTAATAATATATATATATATATATATATATAATATTATAGTTTAATCTCAGAAATTATATCTAGTTTGTGAGGTTTCGATGGTCTTGTTTTGAATCTATATATATCCCGTTTGAAAAATATATTATTTGGTCGAACACTTATAAGTTAGTATACCAAAGTCAATTAAAAGTGTAACAAAGTAATCAAATGATATTTAATAAACATAGTATTGACACGAAAATAAAGTATTATACATCATTTCTTCAAATCAACAAAATAAGTGTTTTTAATCATTTTTAGTTTCATCTTCATTATATATGTTTTCTATGAAAACAACAAAAAAATTAATAAAGTTAAAAGTTATTCTCTTTCCTTAGCTAGTTTAACCAATATAAATTTCTGAATTAATATACTAAATTGAAAAATAAACTAATAAACACAACTTTTGCTTTCAGATTCATGACATCATTAATTTTGAAACCAGGACAATAGATGAATGTGAAATGAATTTTGAAACTAATTTAAAATCACAAAAGATCGACGAATTAAATTTTTTTTTTTTTTTTGTCAACAGCCTTGATACCTAACCCTATTCGGTGAACCAAATTGGGGGTATCGAATTTACAAATGTGAAATCTGATGGGTAGACTCGTGCACCTCGTGCTAACTTGTCTGCCACTGTGTTGCTCTTGCGTGGGATTTGTGTGATAGAGAAATAGGTGAAAGCCTCTTTGCTCCTCATGAACTCCTCCAACTGTAACGTAAATTCCGGCCACTCGTTCGGTGTAGACACCATCTTCACCAACTCTAAGCAGTCTGTAGCAAAGGCTATCGCCGTCTTGTGGTTTGCAATCATACAATGCATCGCCCAGATGAGCGCTTCCAACTCCACGTGTAACGGGGATAGGCTTCTTCGTAGATTACAAGACCCCATAATCTTTCCTTCAATTCCTTCCTGAAAGCAAAACCATCCTAAACCAGAAAATTTATCCCCTTCCGTCCATGACCCGTCAATATAGCATGTGAGGCCATTATATTCATTTTGATCATTTATTCCCATAGTGGGACCCGGTTGTTGGGGAGATATATCAGGTACACTATTTTGTGCCGCTTCCCAAGTTGCTATCTCAGTTTCCGCTATCCTCAGAATATCTTGTGGGTTTCTATCCACATTTGAGAATACCTTGTCATTCCGTGCTTTCCAAATGTTCCACACAATCCACGGAAATATTATGTTCCTTTCCTCATCTGTGAGTCTCCAAAATAGATGATCAAATAGGGCGAAAACCGATGGCATCGGGAACACTCCCGTGGCCGATGGAATATGGGAGAGTGCCCATGTTTGTAGTGCTGGTGGGCATTCAAACAATACATGGTTAATCATTTCCCCCTCCACCCCATACCTAGCACATTGTGTGTCACAATTTATTCCTCTAGTGCGTAGGTTCGCTGTGACCGACAGACACCCCGAGATTGCTTGCCATATAAAATGTCGTAATTTCGGTGGACAAGTCAGTTTCCATGAATGTGCCTGTAAACTCTTTATATATGGGCCGTAGAAGTAGTTGTCTCCGTTGTCTGTGATCTGTTGGCCAACCTGATATCTCGACTTTACCGTATACTTCCCTGATTTCGTATAGTGCCAACCAAGCGTATATGGTCGATATATACTACTAATGTGTATTCCCCGTATAAGTACCGCATCGGCCGGTTCGGTGATTGCATTTATCAATTCCAGGTTCCACGTTTGTGTCGCTGGATCAACCAAATGATTGACCCTGAGATTTGGGTAGTAATTGTACCCTTAGCATGTTGCTGACCTCGGGGGAGAGGATGGTATCCATGGGTCATTCCATACTAATATGGTGCCTCCTGAACCAACTCTTTTGATGAGCCATTTTGTAACCAGAGGTCTAGCCGAAATGATACTCCTCCATCCAAAGGACGGGGAGTACGACTTAATTGGGTCTAAAGGGTCTGTGTTCCGATAGTACCGCCCCTTAAAGACCCGAGCGAAAAGCGATTCCGGATGTTCCATTAACCGCCATAGCTGTTTTGCCAGTAATGCTGTGTTGAATTCCTCTATTGATTGAAACCCGATTCCGCCGTCTACCTTGTTCCGGCACATCTTCTTCCATGTTATCCAATGCATTCCTTTATGTTGACCGTCTGAGCTCCACCAAAACCGCGCTGCCGCACTGGTGAGTTTTACGGTAATCGACTTGGGTAGACGAAAGCATGACATAACGAAAGTCGGCAATGCCGTGGCTACCGATTTAAGTAGAACTTCCTTGCCTCCTTTAGTTAGGAGTCTGGATGTCCACCCGTTGACTCTGTCATTTTGTTGTTCGACTACAAAGTTAAAAATCTTACTCTTTCCTCCTCCTAGACTTTCCGTGAGGCCCAGATAAGTACACATCCCTCCCATATTTTGAATTCCTAGCAATTGTTTTATCTCGTCCTTTACCTCATCATGTATTGTATGTCCAAAAATTAATGAATATTTTGAAAAGTTAATCTGTTGCCCTTAGACCGATTCATACTATTTAAGTATTTGTAATATAATATGACATTCCTGCGCCGTAGCCTTGCAGAAAAACAGACTATCGTCCGCGAAGAGTAAGTGTGATACTGCGGGGTCTGCCCTTGCCACTTTCAATCCTGTAAGTGATTTCTCTCTCTCTGCTTTCCGTATATTGGCTATCAAGACCTCCGTACAGAGTATAAATAAATAGGGTGATAGTGGGTCACCTTGTCGTAGTCCTCGAAATGACGTTATTTGCCCTTTGGGGTTACCGTTGATGAGTACCTTATATTGTTCCGATTGGATGCACCACATCATCCATGAAATCCACTTTTCCGCAAAACCAAATTTTCTCAAAAGGTGTTCAATAAATGGCCATTCTACCCGGTCGTATGCTTTGCTCATATCCGTCTTGATTGCCATAAACTTACTTTTGCAAGATTTGTTGGTACGTAGACCGTGAAACATCTCCTGTGCGATCAGGATATTATCAGAGATCAATCTCCCTGATACAAAGGCTGATTGGGTCTCTGAAATCATATCCGGTAGCAATCTCTTCAACCTCTGGCATAAAACCTTCGAAATGATCTTATAGCCCACGCTACACAAACTTATGGGTCGTAATTCCGTCATACAAGTGGGTCGTCCTGTCATCGGGATTAGACAAATATTGGTCATGTTCAGCCGTTGATCAAAAACACCCGTTTCCAGAAAACCGTTAACCAGTCCTACTACATCTGTCTTTATAATATGCCATGATCGTTGGAAGAATAAAGCCGTCATTCCATCCGGGCCCGGGGCTTTTTCTGGATGTATCAGGAAAAGGGCTTTGCGAACTTCATCTTCCGTAGCCATTGCCGTAAGCATATCATTGTTCTGTTCCGAAACTAAAATCGGAATATCGCTGAGTGCATTCTCAAAATCCGTCGGAGAAGTTGATGTTAATAATTCCTCGAAATAGTTAACCGCCACTTGTTCTACCTCTTTATTCGAGGTAACCCAATATCCTGATGCGTTATGTAGTCCCGTAATCCGATTTCGCGCTCGTCGTTGCTTAACTTGCGCATGATAGAACTTTGTATTTCTGTCCCCCACCGTTTCCCATAATGTGCGACTTTTCTGTTGCCAGAATAGCTCCTCATCTAAATAAGCCTCTTTCAGTTTCCTCGTAATATCCATCAATTCCTCGGGTGTGCTCCTATCATCATTCTGGACCTCCTCCAGAGCTTTTTGTAAATCTCTAATTTTCTCCTTGCCGTATGGTAAATTGTTTTTCCGCCATTTTGATATTTCTCTCCGACAATTTGTTAATTTTTCTATAAATGAGGATCCGTTGCCTCTTGTGTTAATTTCCCATCCCTTAGAAATTGTGTCCATGAGGCCGTCCCGTCCAATCCACCGTTTATCAAATCGAAACTGGCCCCGTTTCCGCGGTATTTTATCCTCAATGGTGGCAATAATTGGCCTATGGTCCGACCTAATCATTGCCAATCCTCATTAGCTAAGGCCCTATCCAGGCGACACCGAACAAGTTTCGAATTTCGTCTTCCCCTCCAGGACATGATATTTCCAAGACACTGAAATTCCAGAAAACCACAATGTTGTATCATAAGATTGAAAGACATAAATGAAGATGCCTGACGTAAATTTCCTCCTTGTTTTTCATTATTTCCCGTAATCTCGTTTAAATCGCCAATTATAAACCAAGGTGCATCTCGTATTGTGCTTGTTCGAGTTAACCGTTCCAAAAATTGGTCCCGATTTTTCGGTACGGGGTCACCATAAAGAAATGATAAAAAAACCTTTTTCCTTGTATAGTCGCCTCGATATCAATTATTCGATTACTTGAAAATAAAACATTAACATCCAAATAATCATCATAAAATAAAGCGAGTCCGCCACTCGCACCAAACGGTTCGACCGTGTACAATTTATTATAACCGAAATGAAATTGAAACTTTTGCAAAAAAGAAAATTCTTGTTTGGTTTCTAAAAGAAATAAAAACTCTGGTTTATGTCTCTTCCAGACCTCCCTTAGATACCCTATGGTATATTTATTCCCAAGTCCCTGACAATTCCAACTCATAATCCGCATAAATAACTAAGTCATATTCCTGAACCTGTCTTCGGGTTTAATGAAACCCTCGGACCTACCATCTTAGTATCCTCTCCACTACGAACCGAAACCTTTGCCACCGTCTTCTTGCGCGGGGAAATCATTGCTTTAACTAACCTCTTCTTGGATCCACCTCCATAGAGCATTTGACCTGTTTTATTGTGTTTCTTTTTTTCCTCGTGGTTTGGGTCTCCTCTTTCCCCTTGTGTTGCGGCCTGTGCTACCAATTCCTTCATCACCTCATCAGCCTGGCACTCTCCCATCGACCCTTCTGCAACCGGTGCTAGCTCCGTACTGAGTGGGTAAATCTCGGAGCCCTTCTCCATGAACTCCTCTGAACATTCTTCAGTTTCCCCAGTAACCTCTTCGACGTTCACCTGATTTTCAATCTTACCATCAGACACAACAGGAAACACTACCGCTACATTTACCTTGTCCCCAACTTCACCCTCCTCCATAGTCTCATCAATTACCATTTCTCCTCCATCCTTGGCATAAATCTCAGCCTCTAGACCCTTGTCCATTTCTGGAAAAAGGTTCTCGTTACCGAATAATAATTCCTTACGCACCTTGCTAGATGATGGTGGAACCTCTTTCCGATCCTTGTTTTTGCCGTCAGCATCCTCCCTAGATCGGTTTCTGCCTGGGCTAATGCCAGTCACAGCCTGTTTCTTGTCTATGGCCGAGGCCACCTCCTCCACTCCTCTGGATTTTCCATCCACTCCCTTGTTATAAACCGCGTATCTTAGTTTGCTCTCGTGAGAAGGAGCGTACCCTGAAAACCTGTTGAAGCGTGATGTTCCTGCTCCACCTCTCCAATCTTTTCTACCTTTGTAGGTCCGGTCCTTTCCTGCCCAGGCCTGTTGTATACCGTCCTTAGCAGTTTGAGTGATCTCTTTTCCTTTGTAGTTCCCCTTGATCTCCTGAACAGCTTGCCCAGTCTGATACATTTCCGTGTGACGGTCCCCTCCCGAAGACACTACCGCTTTAAAACTCGTTGCACTCGGGCCATTTCCCGGATCTTTGTCATCCATAGTATCCCGCTCTGTTTTCCCCTCTAATCCGATTCTAGACTGACATTTGAATTTGTCATGGCATAAGCTGTGACAATGTCGACAGTAGCCAAAGAGCCTCTCATACCTCAAAGTTACCGTTGTCTCTTCACCGCTATCAAACTCCACAATTGTTGAGAATACTAGCGGTTGAAACCCGTTCACCATCACTTGTACTCATCCTTCCTCCAAGTCCACGGCCTTGACCGTTCCAAGAGCTTCTCCGATGCCTCTGAATGTCGGGTCAGCCCAGAAATGGAGCGGCACTCCCAACACTCTAATCCAGAAGGTAATGGCTGAAGGGTAGTTGCGATCCACCACCGGTTCCCATCGTACCAAAGACAGCATCCAGTAATCAAAATGAAAGGGCTCCATTTTCATCACCTCCCTAATGTCTTCGTCCTTGTCGAAATCAAACTGGAAACGTCCCAGCCCCAAGTCCGCACCAGCAACACGATCCTCTACGTTCCATATGTGTGGCAACATAAACAGAAGATTCTTCATTTCTTGCATACTCGGGTTCATACATCTGCCAATCAGAGTCCGAGAGTAACCCGCGATGAGACTTGAGTTGTCGAATTCGGGAATCACGATCTTCATTTT
This sequence comes from Eutrema japonicum, assembly GCA_030161315.1. Classification (NCBI taxonomy): domain Eukaryota; kingdom Viridiplantae; phylum Streptophyta; class Magnoliopsida; order Brassicales; family Brassicaceae; genus Eutrema; species Eutrema japonicum. The sequence goes on from BSQW01000007.1 coordinate 20,555,107, forward strand.
CTTCACGTTGAGCTGCCCGTTTTTTACCGACCCAGACGTTCTCACCAAATTGCCCTGCGTCATTGAATGCCTTGGTATGACCCCGGGAAAAACTGTCAAGATGATTGAGGTGGTATAGCGATAATGTTTGTGCCATTGAAGCTTGTCCTTACTTACCTCTATATAGTCTCCTGGGGAATACCGGCTCGTTCCCGTATCTTGACGATCTCCCAAATCTCCTGGATTATTTTGTTTCATTATCGCGATCCCTACCATAACCTCATTCCGAGAATGACTCCGTGAATCTGCTGATGATATCCTCGTCTTTAAATCACAAACAATCTTGTGAAACCCAACTTGATCCGAGATTTGGAAAAAAAAACCTGGTACTCCTCATTTCCGGAAACGATGACCCAGATTTCCAGCTTACTGAGATCTCTCTGATTTCCTTTTGCAGGTCGTTCAATCGCTTACCAATGCTCCAACTCGGATTCCCATCTAATCTTCGTAGACGAAGCTTTAGATTTTCAGTAATCCTACTTTCCAAATCCCTGTTAATACGCAGTCCCCTCCAAATCCTAAACCGCGGGCATTGATTTCCCAATATTGAGACCGTAATTCCCCGAAATTGCTCTGGGCTGAGCGGATCTTCGGCCTCCATTCTGATACTATCCTGATTCCGAATCCATATGAAAGCTAACCGAATAATATCCCAAAGTATCAACCGTATCTGGGAGATTCCCCTTGGTGGATCTGCCCCCATTTCAAGACGACGGCGCCATCACCTTTCGAGCCGACGAATTAAATATAAATATATTTTTGTCATTTTTATCTTGAAGAGGTAAGACCGGACGTTTGTCTAGTATCATATTTAGTTTGGTTGGTTGTGGTAGTGGTAACTTTTAAATGATTTTTCAATGATTATACCTCACTTCTTCCAATCAAAGTAAATATTTTTTTTTCATCATATTAAGTGTCATTATCATTATATCTGTTTTCTATGAAAAAAAAAGAGCAAGAAAGTGAAATACTATTTTCATTCTTTACCTACTTTAATCAATACAAATTTTCAATTTAATCTACAAATCGATCGAAAAGCAAACTAATAAACACATCTCTTGCTCTATTATCTATGAAAACATTAATTTCGAAACAAGAAAATATATAAAAATGGAATGAACTTTGAAACAAATATTTAATAACAAAAAACCAACAAAGTAAATATACTTTTTGTAAGTTTTACCTTCAATAAATAAAAGCCGAAATTTTATCCGGTGATATATTGGTTGCGGTAACTTTTCAATGGTTCTTTGATGAGATCATAAACTTAACGATGAAGATTTAATTCTCATACTTAAGGGTCATTGTAAAGAATATTGAAATAACAAACATTATTTTATATATGAGAAAATTGGTTTACACATGGTCATTTTTCATTCACTGTAGTCATCTTTCTCAATCCATGGGTGAATAATTTCTCATGTAGTTCTTCATTCTTTGTATATTCCATAAGAGCATAGCTTTGATAAAGAAGACAATATAGTAGGCAAAATCAATACAACTTACATTAAAATTCAGAAAAATGAATAACAAATAGAACAACTCAAAACAAAGAAATCCTACATTGATCTCTATGGCAATTCCAAGCCGAATATAAAAATAGAATTTTTGTGATCCTTTCCGCACTATCTATTATATGCGATCGTGTTAAAAAATTTTATGGAGATGTGGCAAAAATTTAGATGATAATCTACAACTAATAAAAATTGATGCTATAATTATTGATTAATTAAAATTCTACGTGGGAAGTCTTATAATCAAGTAACTTCAAATTTTATAAGTAATATATATATATATATATATATATATATATATATTATAGATAATAAATCATTTTTGTAATAAAAATGGTTTCAAAATTATCCAATCATAATAAACAAATTGCTATCTAAACGTGTGCGTATACACATATGTAAAGAGATTTTAATATTATATTTATTCTTAGTTATTTATATAATTGAGATCGCTATTTTAAATTAAAAAAAATCTAATTTAATATCATGTTGGGTTTTTGTTGTTAATGAAAATTTTATACATAATTTTTTATCTTTTATATTTTTATTAACAATAATATATGAAGTTGAAATTTTTTAAAATTTTGAATATTGATGTGAACCAATAAAATTGATTATTTAAAATTTTATGTGGACACCATTATATGCATATAGCATCAACTTTTGTTAGTAATAGATTACTTCTTTAATTATATATTTTTTTTTGGTTACTGATGCCAATTTCTCATATACAAAACATCTATGATATAAATAGTTTTACTTTTCAATTTTAATAACTACATTTTAAAATCCATACAATCTCTTATAATATTTTTTATGAAATTAAATTATTTTCTCAAAGATCTAATATGTATTATACATCAATCGATAAAAATAAATTCTAAGAAAATACGTGAAAATCTACATAAAATACATTAAAATATTTCCAAACTAATAATATACATAGTAATTTTATTTAAACCCTTAATCCAATGCACACCATCTCAATAGCAAATTCAAGACCTCAATCCAAACTCATCCAACGACATGCTCTACACATCACATAAACTCATAAATCTCTCGAGTAAATCGATCAAAACCCATAAAGACCAGAAACAACACAAACAAACACAGAGACAGATCCAAGAGAAAGACAAAGTTTAAGTTGAAGTCTTTTATCTCTTTTGTAAGCAAAACACACGTAAAAGTACAAAAGGAAAGAATCTTCTTTCGTGTTTGTTCATATCAAATCCTAGTTACCAAATAAAAACGAGTGTAAATATTTTGAAAACTAAATAGTCAAAAGAAAAAGAAAAAAACAATTATTACTACACTGATTCCAACAAGATTTTTCAACGAAATTGGTAAAGAGATAGAGAAAAGGAAAAAAGAGATACCTCTCAATCAATTAAAGCTGCCTTTTATATATTTCTTCCTACAATCAGTGCCTAAAAATCAGTTCATACTAGTATAAATGTGGGGGTTAGGAGGCAAAGGGAAAAAGACTATCCTCTGTTACCATCCATATGCCACGGTAAAAAGGAAAATAAACTCATTACGATTGAATCCTCATACTACGGTAAAAAAAACGATATCGTCGATCTAAAAACGATTCAAACCCTCATGCTACGGCAAAAAGAAAAACGAATTCGTTACGATCCAAACCTTCATGCTACAACAAAAGAGAACAGCAAAAAAAATATTGTTTTATTCATGAAAAACGGTACAACGCCCGGATACATCCAAGATGATCAAAAAGTACAAAAACATATTCACCAAAGGTAACAAAAAGGGAAGAAATCCAAGAAGGTCTTCTTCGTCCCAACGAAGCCAGCGATTTCTCATCGGATCACATGGAGCCCCCGCTGAGAAATTCAGGAGTCGGATCAGTACCAAGTTCATCCCGGTTTGCAGTGCCGGCTTAACCACAAGGGCCAGCAGGGCACCCGCCCAAGGGCCCATGGACATAAAGGGCCCATGAAAAAAAAAAAAAAAAAATTTTGAGAATTGTTTATTAGGTTGTCGATTGTTTCTTTGTTTCTCCGACTCTGCCTTTACAGAAAACTTTTCATATTCCCACAAGTCTCTTTTTCTGATAAACATAAACGTTTTGATCACAAATTCCCGATCTGGTAACTGGTAAAATAGTTGATTCTCCTGGCTTACACGAAAGTTCAGTTTTGGACCTTTCGGTAAGTTCTCAAAACTCAACTTTAGGCTTTTAATTCATGTAAACTGCTCTGTTTCTTTGTTTTTACACTTATTCGTAAGAAAAAATCATGTATATATTGATCGGAGTTGATCCACTTCCTTTGAATCGTGTTCTCGGTTATACTAACTAAACTTTTATTTATTAATCTCTTTCAGGTTTGCATTTTTCTTTTGATCGTTCAGAACCTTCAGATAATCAGATTCCTAATCCTAAATCCAGGTGTTATTTCTCCTTTTACTTGACATTTAGATTGCATTATGACTGGGCATTTATCTGGATATCAAAAAAGAAAAAAAAGGAAAGCAACTGAATTGTTTATTCAATCACAAAAGGGTGCTTTAGATAAATTTGTGATAAGAGGAAGTTGTGCTAATGAAAATTCAAAATCTGATAGTGTGAATAATGTTTCTCAGTCAAATGATCGTTTAAATGATGACACTAGTCACTTGAGTGAGCATGATAATGTGATTAATGCATCTAATGTTGAAAGTTTGAATGTTCGTGAACAACCAAGTTCTTGTGTTGATATTTATGATCCTAGATATTGGGAAAACCTTGACAATAAAATGAGAGATGTGTTGATTGAAAAGGGGCCTAAAAGAGAAATGAATCTTGTGTTTCCTTTAGATAAGAAGTCTAGACATTTCTCATATAATTATTATTCAAGGAAATTGAGTAATGGGGAAACTAGTGACCGGATTTGGTTGGTTTACTCGAAACATGTGGACAAAGTTTATTGCTTTTGTTGCAAATTGTTTAAATCTAGAGGCTGTTTAAATTTGTTTGCAAATGATGGATTTAGATATTGGAAGCATCTTGGTGAGAGACTTAGAGATCATGAGAGAAGTGTAGAACATATGACTAACATGGAAACTTGGAATGAGCTGAAAGTTAGATTTCAAAAGAATCTAACAATTGATAATGAATTACAAAAAGAAATTGCAAAAGAAAAAGAACGTTGGAGGCTAGTTTTAACTAGAATAATTGTTGTTGTGAAGTTTCTATCTAAACGGTGTTTAGCATTTCGAGGAAAAAATGAGAAACTTTACCAAGACAGCAATGGTAATTTCTTAGGAGCTATTGAAATGATTGCAGAATTTGATTTGATAATCCAAGATCATATTAGACGCATTCAAAATCATGAAATCCATCATCATTATCTTGGTCATAATATTCAGAATGAATTTATTTCTCTTTTGGCTCATAATGTTCAACTTTCCATTGTAAAAGTCATTAAAGAGGCAAAATATTTTTCTATCATTCTTGATTGTACACCGGATGTGAGCCACCAAGAGCAAATGACTCTAATAATAAGATGTGTGAATATATCAAATAAAAAAGTAAGAGTAGAAGAGTACTTTTTGGAGTTTCTAAAGGTAGATGACACATCCGGATTATGACTCTTTGAAAAATTGCTAGATGTTCTAAAGTCTCTTACTCTTGATCTTGATAATGTGAGGGGTCAAGGTTATGACAATGGTTCTAACATGAAAGGGAAACATCAAGGTGTTCAAAAACGATTGCTTGATATAAATCCAAAAGCTTTGTATATGCCATGTGCTTGTCATAGTCTTAATCTTGTGGTAAGTGATATGGCTCATTCATGTGTGAAAGCCATTTCTTTCTTTGGAATTTTGCAACGAATATATGCTTTATTTTCTAGTTCTACAAAGAGATGGAAGATTTTGCTTGACAATATTCCCTATTTTACCGTAAAATCTTTATCTAATACTCGTTGGGAGAGTCGAATCAAAAGTGTTAAAGCTATTAGGTTTCAAGCTCCACAAGTAAGATTAGCTTTAGTAGAACTATATGAATTATGTGATGATGCTATGTCAAAAAGTGATGCTGAAAGTTTAATCATGGCATTTGATAATTTTGAATTTTTACTTGGTATGGTTATTTGGTATGAAATTTTGTTTGCTATTAATTCAGTGAGTAAGATCTTACAATCTAAATCTATTTGCATTGATAATGCTTTAAAACTATTGGAAGGTGTTATTTTGTTTTTTGAGAAGTTTAGACACGAAGGGTTTAATTCTAGTTTGAGTATAGCTCAAAATATTGCTCGTGATATGGACGTTTATCTGATATTTCCAAATAAACGTCGTGTCTTTAGAAAAAAACAGTTTGGTGAAACTGATTTTGGTGAAGAAATACAATCAAGTGAAGATGCTTTTAGAGTTAACTACTTTTTAGTTGTGGTTGATATGGCAATAACTTCTGTTAATAACAGATTTGATCAAATGAAGAATTTTAAAAATGTCTTTGGGTTCTTATTTGATTCAATAAAATTAAAGGCATTAGATGAAAGTGAACTACGAGAACATTGCACTCATTTTCACAAAACGTTTTCTCATGGTAGTTCTTCGGATGTTGATCCTAATGATCTTTATTCTGAATTGAGAATGTTGCAAACGACTTTACCCAATGAACTTATCGAACCTAGTGAAGTTCTTGAATTTGTTGAAAATGTGGGTTGTTATCAAAATGTTTCAGTTGCGTATCGACTTCTTTTGACTACACCTGTGACTGTGGCCTCTGCAGAGAGAAGCTTTTCTAAATTAAAGTTGTTGAAGAATTATTTAAGATCTTCGATGTCTCAAGAAAGATTGAATGGTTTAGCTATTTTATGCATCGAAAAGGACATATTAGAAAGCATTGATTTTGAAACTGTTATTCATGATTTTGCATCGAGTAAAGCTCGCAAAAACCGTTTCTTATGATTGTCTTTATCTTCTTGAAATGACTATTTGCTACTTTTTCAGATTCGGAGGATATACGTTACGGTGAGGTGGTCTTTGTGTGAACAAATGATTGCAAGAAGAGCTTGGAAAGAAGAAGGAATAGCACAATGAAGAACTTGATTATCTGTCGCTATATTTTGCTTGTTCTTGATAAACAATAGTGTTTTTTTATTGGAATAAATGGTATTTTTTATGGTTAATGATATGTTAGGGGTCTATTTTTAAATTTTGCCCCAGGGTCTACAAAATGTTTAAGCCGGCCCTGCCGGTTTGGTGTAGGAGCTCAAATACTCTGATCCTCACTTCTGGCCTCCTCAGTCGGCGATCCAGCCCGGTTCTCTTTCTTCGACTACATTCACGGGATTTCCTCAAAGCGATTTCCGCGAAGGTACGTATTAAATGCATAGACAAATGGAGATTTCATAAATCTAAGCACCTTGGTTAAAGACCGAAAGCAAAAGGGGAAGGTCAGAAACAACATCCCATCCTACACTACGGTAAAAGAAAAAGCAAATATCAAATTTTTGGATGGAACCTCGAAGTGAAAGAGAAATATCAGGTATCTTGAATCAAAGGATACGTCATCAAAACTCTCGTGAAAGCAGCACTCAAGGTTCAAATACGCCAGAAAGTCTTTCACTTCGAGGAAGGTCGGGATCCTCCAAACTAAAGACATCGAAGTCATCGGAAATTGATTCCTCATCTCTCCAACCCAACATTGTGATTGCACAGCATCAAGGGATTCAAAAATTCTTTTATGGTCATTATTCATCTCATAAAGTTCAAGATCCTCTAGGCGCTTCTAGAGTTAGGAGTTAATTTCTTGCGGTCTTAAAGTCGAAGTGATCCACGCAACCGCTAAAAGATTTGGCGATAATTCAAATCCAGCAGAGAAGATCCTCGACTTGGAATATAAATTTCACTGAGCAGAACAACTCACTCAAAAAACTGGTTGAGCAAATCAATCAAAACCGGATATTTGTCTGTCAAATGCAATTACGGAGTGAAATTCCTCAAACGGGATCAAGTCTCCATATTTAAGGAATTGGGGAGCTAATTGTGGGGGTTAAAATCTCAGTCCAGTAAGTTGGACGCAATAAATCTATGGTAAAAAGGCTTTGCGGAGTCAAAGAATCTAGACGAGGTCAAATGAGTAAACGAAGTGACGTGCCGAGCTGAAAGGCCCACCAGAGTGAACATCTACAGTAAAAAAATATTAAATGCAGAATTGTTAGTCAACCCCGACAAGACCAAAGACTCATTCAAACTGATGAATTAAAAATAATTCATGGCGGATTGATCCAGCAGAGTAAATAATAACATTAATGACGAAGATATGTCACCATTAATTTGGTGTTTAATTCACCAATTAATGGCTGAGAATGAGGCATTAAAGGAGGAAAATGTTACACAATGAGGAGCTCAAAAGAAGGAAGAACAATATAAAAAGGAAATAATTCATCATTGGAAAGGGACTTCTCCATGAGACGAGACACACTAATACTAAATACTTTCTACTTACACTTCGGGTTCTATAGGAGAAGTGAAGTTATCTTCTTCCTAAGAGAACCTGGAGCGAATAACCTTCTTTTGTAAGAAGGATCATTGTACTCAATCGAACTACATTATAGCTTGATCCTGCAATGGGTACGTAGGCAATTCGATCTCCGAGTGCGCTATCGCTATTATAAACACATTTTTAATCTTATTTCTTCATGTCGGGATGAATTCATGTATTCTTTTTCGATTGTATTTCACTCTGGGATCACTCTAATTTTCCTAGATTCTCCACCCAGATCTACTCTCAATCCGCTCATTTCGAGCTCTGATTTTGAATCCTTGTTTATTGCTAAAAAGGCCTTCAATCTTTTGCTATTTAAAGATAAGCCAACACTATAAAAAAACAGACAGCCGTTTTCCGAAGGCTGATTCATTCGAAAATCCGTCGGAAAATATCATTTCCGACGGATAAATTATGTCAGTTCCAGGTCCTCGGAAAATAAAATCCGTCGGAAATCCGTGGGAAATTTCCGACGGATTACCAACAGATGGCCATGTTTTTTTGTAGTGCAATTCCTTCGATTATTTCTTATTTACAAATTTTGACGGTTGTATTTCCGGCTACAACAATAAACTACTGACGTAAAAAAAACAATATTATTATTGATTATTTATATATACAAAATTAACCACAACATTGCCCAATTCATATATTTTCGATCTTCAAGTTGAAATATAATTCTGCATCTTCAAACTGAATTTTTTTTTTCTTTTCTTATCACGCTTCACATTCCTCCGAAAATAAACCATTTAATAACACTATATATCAACCATATGCTCACGTGCTGCTGCTAAGATATATTGTTGTTAAATGGGTTCTTCGGTAAGCCAAGAAGGAATCTAAATCCTACAAACACACACACACAAACAAATGTAATTTATCTGTTAAATCATCAGTGGATTGCATACACTAATTAAATGGGTTCTTCTTCGCATATATTGGTATACATAATATACCATTATCAACAAATATTTGGTTTATAGTTTTAGGTGTGAGAAAATATATAAATTTATATACTTGAAGAACCCATTTAATTAGTGTATGCAATCCACTGATGATTTAACAGATAAATTACATGTGTGTGTGTGTGTTTGTAGGATTTAGATTCCTTCTTGGCTTACCGGAGATTTTGGTTATCGAGTTAACGATTGAGAAGCAAAACGTGTAAGTATAGGGGAATGAAGCCTGGTCCGACATCATCATCATGACAATGAGATGGAATGGTCTCGAGCCAGGCATCATCCACCTGAACTTCTGCCTCAGGGCATCATTATCGCAGTATCTAAACGTGGGTATCTAAAATTTTAATCAATAAAACTGATTAAATTAAATCCAATAATCACTTTATCTCTTAGATCCGTATCCAAAGTTAGATGTTTTGGAACCGTATCCAAAAGGCACGTGTTTTGGTAGGTTGATTGGTTAGGATTTGTTAGATAAATTGATCAATGGTTGTTAGGTAGAAATTGTTAGTGATAAATGCTTGTTAGATGCATCAATTAGCAAGTCTTTGACATAGACATTTAGCTACTTGTGTGATAAATGTATTTTTTTGTTTGGTTAGTCATTCATTGCTAACAAAAAACTAACATAAGCTAAACACATGATCCTCTTTCTCTAGCTCAGAAACCTCTAAACACATAAACACATTTCTTTCTCTGTATCTGCTTAAAGATCACAAAGAAGTCAATGGATTCTCCTAACCCTTTTGATGACTCCATTGGGTATGTAAACCTTCTAAATAGTCAACAAGACTATTTATTCCCACCTAGTGTAGCTGTTGGATCATCTGCAGTCCCTCTCTTTAGTTCTCCGTTTCCTAATGATCCAACCAACCTGAAGCCACCACACCTGAGGCTGCAACAGTAAGAGGAAGAAGAAATTGGTCTCCAACAGAAGATGTGGCCCTCATTAGTGGCTGGTTGAATACAAGCAAGGACGCACTGATTGGGAATGGGCAAAAGGCTGAAGCCTTTTGGAAAAGGATTGCAGCATACTTTGCTGCAAGTCCAAAGCTTGTTGGACTTCCTTCGAGAGAGCCTGGTAACTGTAAGCAAAGGTGGGCCAAGATAAATGAACAAGTTTCTAAATTTGTAGGATGCTTACACGCTGCAAATGCTCAGAAGGCTTCAGGGCAGAATGATAATGATGTGATGAAGGTTGCTAATGAGATCTATCTCAATGATCACGGTGCCAAGTTCACACTTGAGCATTGTTGGAGAGAGCTAAGGAATGATCAGAAGTGGTGTTTAGCTTCATCACAAACAGATCATGTCAAGAGTAAAAGAAGAAAGCTTGATGATGGATCTCAAACATCTCAACAGTCTTCAAGCTGTAATGTAGATGAAAGTCAACCTCGTCCTCTGGGTGTTAAGGCGGCTAAGGGCAAGGGAAAAAGGAGTACCAAAAGCGTGGAACAAGGAGACAAGAATCTCACACAATTTCAGAGTATGTGGGAGATCAAGAAGCAAGATTTGGCACTGAAGGACAAGCTTAGTGACAAGAAGCTCTTGGATACTCTTCTCAGTAAAAAGAGCATTTAACTGACATGGAGATGACTTTAAAGGAGAAGCTCATAAGTGATATGATAACTGGTTGAATGTTGTAGTTTGTGTTTATGTGTTTATGAATTTTTTGTTTAAGTTTAATGTAGTTTCTGTTTAAGTTTATCTCGGATTATGTATCTTCGAATGCTTCAAGTTTTTGTAATGTATATGATGATGTATGCTTCAGTTACGTTTAATGAAATATGTTTAATTATGATTTTGCTTATGTTTTGGTTTAATGAATTAGTTAATAGTTTAGGTTGAATGTTATATAGATTAGTTCCATCTTTGTGTTTTATGAATTTGTTTCAGTGTTCGTTCAGTTTGATATTGGTTATGTCTTTGTTAGTTGTTTAGTTTGTGTATCTATAGTGTGTTTAAAACTTCATGTATGTTAATCCAATGTAATGGTTTTTCATGTATCAATGTTAATACATCAAGTTTGTGTGGCAAGAAACTCTTAAAAAAAAATTCAAATATTTAAAATTTTAGATACCCATTAGAGGTTCTAACCAATGAACTATGAAAATAATTAGAACCTCTTATGAATTCTAAACTTTTAACTTTTGAATTTTTTTAATTAAAATATTGGTTAGAACACTTTATGGGTATCTAACCAATGAAGATGCTGTCAGAGAAAGAGAGAAGATTAGAGAGAAGTCTAAATATCATCTTTATATTACGTGAAGGACCAAACAATTTTATATCTTTTTTTTACAGAACCACTGAAACGCTATTTATAGAAAGAGAATTACGTAATAAACCTTTCTCAAAAAAAAATTACGTAATAAATTTAAATCATTTCGAAAGAAAATATGATATTTGGAAAACAAAAAGAGTTGAATGAATTGGGAAGCAAAGAACATTGTGAAGTACTTTCTCCTAAGGTCGAGAAAAAAGACGACAAATTGAGCTCTTTTTCTTTCCTTCGCCGGCGTCAAGCGCGGCGCCGGAGCCCTCTTCCGGTTTCGATCTCAGGCCCTCCCTTCCCTATGGGAAAGACAAAGCTTCCCAAAAAAACACCAACACCAAAATCAATTGATTCGCCCTCTTCACCTGAGATTTCGCCTCCATCGTCAGAACCATTTTCCGATGGTGGTGAGCAAATCTCAGCTCTTTCCTCTCCCAAAATCCCGCTGTCTTCAGGCCCAATTGTTCTTGTCTCGGTAAGTACGACAGGCTCGCTGAGCTCGGAACAAGTAGATCTGATGACCCCTAATTCATCAAAGGCATCAGACCAAAATCTCGACTCTGTGAAAGTTGTTTCTCCAACCGTTCCAGATGAGACTTTTTCAGCAGTAGAATCTCCAACTACTCCGACAGTCCCAGTTCTAGATATCCCTACCGTGAAAGCCGCGAATGTGGCCAGCCCGGTCTCTGATGAGAAAATTCAAGCTCCTGCGACAGACTCTTGGTCAGCCTTGTTCAAGGGATCCTCGAAAAAGTTAGAGAAGAAAGGATCTTCCTTCACTGTCCCATCGGGAGAGGCTTGTGTAAGGATTCCTAACTCCGTTATAGAGAAGAATAAAAAAATCTTGGGAATGCTTCATCCTAGGTCAATTCTACTCGGATCCACCTTCACAAGGGACGATTCACAACATAGTTAACGGTATTTGGAGCAGGCAATACAGAGATGTTACTGTCTCGAAGATGGAAGGCAACGCTTTCTTGTTTAGGATCCCAAACGCCTTAAGTAGGAAGAGGGTCTTAAACCAGAAATTGTGGCAAATAGAGGGTCAAACAATGTTCGTGGCGAACTGGGAGCCAGGAGTTGTCCCCGTAAAGCCTGAACTAACATCAGCTCCCATCTGGCTTGAGCTCCGAAATGTGCCTTTCCAATTCTCCAATGACGAAGGCTTGGAACATATCGCAGGATTGGTTGGTCACCAAGGGTATCTTCACCCGTCGACAGCAAACAAGACAAACCTGGAAGTAGCCAAGGTTTTCACTCTGATCGATCTGCGTAAACTTTTACCGGAAGCCGTCAACGTCCAATTTGGTTCGGGAGCCATCAGTAGAGTGTTGGTTTCAAGTCCTTGGATGCCTCCTATTTGCGAACATTGTAAAGAAGTTGGTCATAGCCTGAAACATTACAAAGTGGCTCCAATTACGTGTATCAGATGCAAATCGACAACACATGTAACAAATAGCTGCTCCAAGCCGATATCCAATGGACAAAGGAGCTACCAGTCTCGACGAGGTAAAGCAAAGGAGCGGAATGAGGCTGCAGAGAGACAAGAGGTGATTGTAGGTAAAGTTTCATCTAAAGTGGCTACTTTTGGTGATTCTTTACTGGGAAAATCTAAAGAATTTACCAAGGGAGAATCAAGTGGAATGACCTCAATTTTTGAAAAAATGGAGATCTCCCAGGATACAACCAATGAGTATAAGAGTAAGCCATCTGATGTTGAGGCAAATTCTTCTGATATTGACTCATCTGATTCGATGTAGTGAGCAACTTGACCATCAAGGGTTTTTGACAGTAGTATCCAAAAAGAAAAAGAAGGGTGGTAAATCTACATAATTTTTATGTGTAGTAAGGAAATTTTTTGTTGGAATGTCCGGGGCTTCAATATAGCTAGCCACCGATGCGGATTTAAGAAGTGGTTTAGGGTTAATAAACTCATTTTTGGCGGTATTATTGAGACGCATGTTAAGCAGCCGAAAAGCATGCGGTTCATCAACGAACTACTGCCCGGCTGGTCTATAGAGGAAAATTATGAGTTCTCTACTTTGGGTAAGATTTGGGTTATATGGCATCCAAGTGTTAAAGTTGTTGTCATTGCAAAATCTCTGCAGATGATAACGTGTGAATTAATGTTACCGGATGCTCAACAATGGATCGTTGTGTCAGTTGTGTATGCTCCTAACGATGAGGAAGCAAGAAATGATCTATGGGAGGAAATAAAGGAGATCTCCTCAAGTCAGTTGATTAGCGACAGATCGTGGCTGGTTTTAGGTGATTTTAATCAAATTCTCCACCCAAATGAGCACTCAAGGGCAATGAATTAGAATGTGGATAGCAGGACCAGAGCCTTTAGAGAATGCTTACGGGTTGCAGAATTAGAATACTTGAACTACCGGGGCAATACCTATACTTGGTGGAACAAATGCAAAATTAGATCTGTAGCCAAAAAATTAGACAGGGTTTTGGTTAATGATGCATGGTCTGTTTTGTTCTCTTCATCGTTTGCCACATTTGGAGAACCAGATTTTTCGGATCAGGCTTCATGTGAGGTGAGTCTGAGCTTAACATCGCAGAGGCAGAAAAGTCCTTTCAAGTTCTACAATTTTTTGCTTCAAAATCAAGAGTTTCTTCCTTTGGTCTGCATTCATTGGTTCTCCTGTAACGTGGTAGGATCAGCAATGTTCAGATTATCCAAGAAGCTTAAATTGCTTTAAAACGTTATAAGAGGATTCAGCAAGGAAAACTATTCGGACCTTGAAAAAAGAGTGGTTAAGGCTCATGATATGGTTAAATTAATACCCTAAAAGTACTAAACAGTAGTTGCAGTAAAGTAGGGGTCGAACACAATGACTCACAGAGACACAATAGATTATATGGATGAGAATCAAGCTAAGCAATCAATGATATTGAAAACAGAACATAAATTAAAACGGTTGTAAATTCTATTGGAGAAAAATAGGTTTATGGTATTTCTCAGGAGATCAATAAATGCAGGTGAACTAACTAACAAGATTCAGATTTAGTGCGGTTTTTGAACTCAAATTACTAAAATATAATTAACCAACTCTCGTTGCGAAAACTATATAAGTCTAAATCTTAGAATTCCAAATCTCTTTGCGAATCATAAAGTCTAAACCAGCTTTTAGATCAAGTTTGATTTGTTCACAAAACAACTAAACCAAATCTCTTTTTGAATAGTTATTTTGCTCACCTAAGGTTCTATCAGGTAATTAATCGCACTCTCGCGCCTAATCAATTATCCTAAGATCTAAGTTCTAGGTGATCAATCTAGAATTAGTTTTGCAAACAACCTATGGTGAAGAACTAATTCAGATAGTGAATCCTAATAACTAATCAGCCTAGCATTCAGAGAAAACCTTTATGAGAACCCTAAACCTAACAAGAGATCTACTCAGACATGGAAATTGAAGCAATAAAAATGTTTGAATAAATCATCAAATAAAATAGAAAGAGTAATAAGAGGGTTCGAAATCTTCTCTCGGACGAACACATTTTCATATTTGTCTCCCTTCAAAAGCTCTCTCACAAAACCAAAGTAAAATAAAACATAGCCATCAAAATGGCTGTAAAATCCTAAATAACCTAAATCACGTTTTGGGGCTTCTTGTAAATAATAAAGACTTCTGGGCAATCTTGCAATTTTTCAATTCTTCATTAAAGTCGCGGGTCGTGTCTGCTTCAGTGAGTATCGACCGATACTAGAGGGTATCGATCGACACTATTGCTTCAAATTGGGTACTCAGCTACACGAACGTTGCTTTGCTCCAAAATGCTCCAGAAAGCTTCAATATCTCCAATTATGCTCCAGACGTGCTAAAACCTGTAAAAGACTCTAAACCACTACAAAATAGTAGAAAGACTCTATAAAACGGACTTATATCATGGCTTAAACGGGGTAAAAACCATGATATATTAGCTCATGACGTCTTGCTAGTTCTGTAAAATCAGACATTGGCTGGCCATCTCAAGCTCATGCGACTTTAGAGATTGAAGCTCAGAGGAAATGGCATATCCTGGTAAAAGCGGAAGAGACTTTTTTCTGCCAAAGATCGAGAGTCTTTTGGCTGAAAGATGGGGACATGAACACGGCTTATTACCATAGAATGACCGTAGTAAGAAAATCCATAAACCATATTCACTTTCTTATAGCTCCAGATGGGTCCCGGATTGAATCTCAGAAAGGTATTTTAGATCACTGTGTTGAATACTTCTCAAACATATTAGGTAGTGAGCAGGGCCCGCAAATGATATTACAGGAGGATATGGATCTTCTTCTTCCTTTCAGATGTTCTGAATTGCAAAAACAATCCTTGGAGAAGCGGTTTAGCAAAGAAGAGATTAGAGCAGCTTTCTTTTCCCTCCCAAGAAACAAAACGTCTAGCCCAGATAGTTATTCAGCCGAGTTTTTCATTGGTTGTTGGAGCTTTATAGGGGCTGAGGTAGCAGAGGCTGTTGAAGAATTCTTCTTCTCAGGAAAATTATTGAAGCAATGGAATGCAACAACGCTGGTTCTTATCCCCAAAATCAGTAATGCATCTTCCACGTTGGATTTTATACCCATTTCCTGCCTTAATACAGTCTACAAAGTTATCTCCAAATTATTAGCAACCAGGTTGCAACAGATTTTAGCTCATGTCATCTCTCCTTCGCAATATGTGTTTATGCCAGGGAGAGTGTTGGCTGAGAATGTGTTGCTAGCCACATAGATTGTTCATGGATACAACATGAGGAATATAGAGCCGCGAGCCATGCTAAAGGTTGACCTCATAAAAGCGTTTGATTCGGTAAATTGGGACTTCATAATATCCACCTTACGAGCTCTGGATTGCCTTGAAATTTGTGTGTCATGGATCTACCAGTGTATCTCCACTCCAACTTTCTCAGTTTTGGTTAATGGAAGCACCGTAGGCTTCTTCAAAAGCACTCAAGGACTGAGACAGGGCGATCCGCTATCCCCTTACCTTTTTGTCTTGGCTATGGAGGTTTTCTCTAGACTTCTGCATTCAAGATTCGAGGCAGGTTATATTCACTATCACCCTAAGACTTCTGAGTTGAATATATCTCACTTAATGTTCGCAGATGATGTAATGATTTTCTTTGATGGAGGATCATCATCTTTGCATGGCATTAGTGAGGCCCTAGACAATTTTGCGTCGTGGTCATGTCTTCATATGAATATAGACAAAACTCATTTATACCATGCAGAATTGAACCAAACTGAAACTAGTGCTATGGCAAGCTATGGTTTCACCGTTGGTTCCTTCCCCATCAGGTACTTAGGTCTGCCTCTAATGTACATGAAGTTGAGGATATCTGAAGACGAGTCTATCTTGGAGAAAATTACAAATAGATTCAGATCATGGGCAGTGAAAACGTTGTCATTTGCAGGAAGAGCTCAATTGATTTCTTCAGTAATTTCAGGAACTGTCAATTTCTGGATTTCAGCTTTCATTCTACCTCAAGGGTGCATTAAGAAGATAGAATCTTTGTGCTCTAGATTTCTATGGTCAGGGAACATTGAAAGTGGAAGAGGAGCTAAAGTGGCTTGGGCTACTATTTGCTTGCCTAAGGAAGAAGGTGGACTAGGTCTGAGGAGATTCTCCTCTTGGAACAAGACTCTATGCTTGTGGTTTATTTGGCTTCTTTTCTCCGAAAGTTGCTCTCTCTGGGCACATTGGCATAAACATCACCATCTGCGAAATAGAAGTCTTTGGGCAGTAGATGCAGCTTCAAATGACTCTTGGACTTGGAAGTCGTTACTCGAGCTCATACCTCTAGCTGCAAAATTCTTGAGAAGCATCGTGGGAAATGGTACAAAAACCAGTTTTTGGTTTGATCCTTGGACACCTTTGGGTCCTTTAATTAAGTTTATAGGAGAGGAAGGTCCGAGAAGCATGAGACTCCCCATCAACGCCACTATATTAGAAGCTTGTTCAAGTGACGGTTGGAGGTTTCCTTCCCCAAAATCAGAATCTGAACTCATTCTCCATACCCATCTAACCACTCTGCAATTACCAGCCTTATCTCTTGAGGATGACTATTTTTGTTGGGTTGTGAATGATGCGAATTGCAGGGATTTCTCTTCTTACAAGACGTGGGAAGTGCTGAGGCCGAGAGAAGCAACAAAGGGTGGGTCCAAGTTGGCCTGGTTCAAGGGATGCGTTCCAAAACACGCTTTCAACATGTGGGTCTCCAATCTGAATAGACTCCCTACAAGAGTGAGACTAGCTTCATGGGGAATGAATTTGCCAACGGTTTGTTGCTTATGTGATATATTGGAAGAAACTAGAGATCAATTGTTGATCACTTGTGAATTTAGCTCGGAAATCTGGCGTCTTGTCTTCTCAAGGCTGAGCCCTTCTCAGCATAGTCTCAGATCGTGGTCAGAGCTTTTGTCATGGATCAGATCAGGAACAACGCAGGTTCCTTCGCTCCTCCGCAAGATCGTTACCCAAGCTGTGGTTTTCCACTTATGGAAACAGAGGAACAATGTACTTCACAACTTGTAGTCAATCCCTTCGCACATTATCTTCAAAGGAATCGACCGCGAGATCCGGAACATCATCACTTCAAGAAGGCGGAAGCAACACTTTCGCAACTTAATATCGCTTTGGCTTAGATAAGATCATGATCCTTGTCCATCCCAAGTAGTATTGCTCTCCTTGTTTTTTATTTCTTTCTTTGCCAAGGAAGTAGTATTGGAGATATCTTGGGGAGCAAGATGCGAACCAAGTGTTTTGGGCCATAAGAGCCCGGTTATGAAGTGAAGCCCGTGAACCCAACCGGAGAATATTCTCATAGATATCCTATTGTGATAAGGATTAGGAAGATTTACATTATTTGGTGTTATCAATATGGCAATGTTAAACACTATATATGTGTTTCTTATAATCTTGTATCAGAACAACTCAATAATATATCTCGGTTTAGTTCACGTGGGGTTTAGTTCTTAGGGTTTGGTTTTTTCAATTAATGAAAAAAAGCTTTGGTTTTTTTTTTCGGTTTTGTTTTAGGCTACGTGTCTTTATTGAGTTGTTCTGATACAAGATTATAAGACACACATATATAGTGTTTAACATTGCCATATTGATAACACCAAATAATGTAAATCTTCCTAATCCTTATCACAATAGGATATCTATGAGAATATTCTCCGGTTGGGTTCACGGGCTTCACTTCATAACCGGGCTCTTATGGCCCACAACACTTGGTTCGCATCTTGCTCCCCAAGATATCTCCAATACTCCCCCGCACGACAAAGGTAGAATGCGAAACACGAAATCCGCAATCATAAAGCAAAACACCTTTGTTGTGGACACTTGTCGAGGACGGACCAAACATGTCAACTGACTCCTCCGGATTAAACTTCAATCTTCAAAAAAATATGGATGAAACTTTAGCTCGTCTTCGGTCTTGAAAAAGGGAATAATAACATCCCGTGGGTGCAAATCATGCAACTCCACAAATAATTGTCCTTGTCTCGGACAGTCCATAAATCGGACTAGAAAATGACCTGAAAAACATGAGCGTTCCAAAAAAAATCCCTAAAACCATAACCAACTCCCCCGTAATAGAAGAAGCCAAAAGATATAGAAAATTCTGAGAAATTGTAAACTAAAGAATAAATCTCAGAAAATAAAAAAAACAACCCAAATTATATCTAAGAACTTAATTTGAAAAACACATAACATTGACTTAGACTAAAGACACGTAGCCTAAAACAAAACTGAAAAAAAAAAACCAAAGGTTTTTTCATTAATTGAAAAAACCAAACCCTAAGAACTAAACCCCACGTGAACTAAATCCACACTTCAATGATATTAACGTTTGACAAGTAGAGTAATAGGTTGTCATTCTTGTATCACCTAACATTTCATTTCAATGATATTAACGTTTATAGCAAAACAAAAAAAAGGTGAATGGTATATCTATGACCCGAACATACGCGAGTTTTTTTTTTCTTTAACATCTATCTTATATAATCTAAATTACATAAAATACATACAATAATAAAATTACATAACTAAAATTATGGAATAACAATAAAATAAAGAAAATAAATACTGAAGGTGTTTTTTTCTTGAGAGGCCTTACTTACTAGCATAGTATCAACTTTGTTAGTCTCCTTGCGATCTTTAATTTTTCATCGCAACATAAACAATACTAACACCAGTTTCCTTTATTGTATAACATTTGCCATATCCCAATTTATATCTATAGATATTTTTCGATAAAAAATCTAATCTAGTATTGATTCTATCGATATAAATAAAAATTGGGACTACCAAATTTCAACGATTCTATGAATATCCCCATACAGCAAAAGAAATGCATCTTTGGCTTCAGAGCGTTGTCTTCTCCATGGAGGTTTCCATGGTTTCACCGAGGATACTGGCGATGTAGGAGTATAGTGCAAAACGCATCAGATCGACATGAAGACCGGCGATGTTGTTTTCCGATATGATGCAACTGATGACTTAAAATTAGAAAAAAAAATTAAAAAAAAAATTGACTAATAAGGGGGGCTGACGTATCGATGTTGGAGAGACCATTCTCTCTTTATATGGTAGATTAAACCATTTTTTAGTTTTTCTCTAGTATTTGGGATACATTTCGAGTATCTGAACCTGGGCAGAATCGAACCGAATCCGACCTGATTCGAAAAGGAAAAAGTACCTGAATGGGTCCAAGATCTCTAGTACTGAAATACCTGAAACTCGAAAGAACCGAACCGAACCCGAACTGATACCCGATTGGCCAAGCCTAGATAGCACAATGGTTTGGTGAATTAATTTATTTATTTTTAAATTGTTCAGATCGAAATGACGGAAATTAGGGTTCTAAGTCTTGGAAAAGCATCGGGTTTTGGAAAAATTCTGAGCTTTATTCGATTTGATAAAACCCTCTACTTCCCGGCGAAGGAACCTCGCGAGTCGCGACTTCTGCTCCTTTCTCTCCTTGGCCGGCGTCGTCGCTGTCTCCGTTTCCAAGCGGTGGTCCAATCGAGTCTCCGGCGTATTCTCCAGCTACTCAACGGCCAATCCCTCCGCATCTCCGTCGTCCGTTGCCTCAACGGACCCATCCATCGAGACAACCCGAGATTCAGAGCCCAAAACGGGTAATCGTCACATATATCCTTATGAGGGATTTTTAAATCCCTAAGATCCCCTAGTAATCTCTATAACCCCTCACTTTAATGAAACGACGAAAATACCCCTGAGTTTTTTTAAATAAAATATCACCACCCTAATTGTTTTTTTAATGAAATATCATTGCCCTAGTTATACCATCAGTTGCACCAGTATTACCTAGTCGTACTAGTATTACCCTAGTATTAGCCTAGTATTACTCTAGCATTACCAGTATTACCAGGTTATACTACGCAGAGGGGATTCGAACTCTGGTCGCGCGCGCGAGTGACGAGCGTGGAGTTCGCAACCACTGAGCTACCGTATTTTTTGTTGTCCCCTTACCGATTTAATTATATTTAACCCTTACAACCCTTCATTAAGGGTAAAATTGTCATTTTACCACACAGAGACATCTGAGGAGAAATCTCCTTGTATGTCCCTAAATCTAAAACAGAAGTCTCAAAACTCCCCGTTATAAATTATATTAGATTTGATTTATTTTTAATTCGAAAACAGGTGTTTTACGAAGTTACCCTAGCCAAAACTTTGAAATTACAATTTATTTCAGGGTTTTATCCGCCTACCCAAATACTCTCGGATCATCTCACGGATCTAACCAAATACTCTCGGATCATCTCACGGATCTAACCCGATTACAAACAATTCAAATTCAAATCGACGAAATTAAAGACCGAAATCAAAACCGTTTTAACTTCTCTTCAACTCTCTTCGTCAAACTAGGGATAAAACCGATCGTTCGAGAGCTTTGATCGATAACCTGTGTTCGCTCCAAGATGGCAAAGACTCCAAAGACAAGGGGGAGAAAGAAGAGGGTTGCGCGAAGTGAAGAGAGGGGTTCAGATACTCAAGATGGAGAGAGGGGTTCGGATCCGGTTGTGGAAGGAGTCCGAACGAATGAAGAGGTAGAAGAAAAAGGGTTGAGTTTGCGATCTCAGGCTCGGATAGGTGAGGAAGTCGGTACGGGTGAAGAAGAAGGTGATGAAGGAGAAGGAGATAAGGAAGAGGGTAGTACCCACTCGGGAAGAAGCAGCAACCGAACCGTGAGCGACCCCGTCGAGTCAACAGTAAGTAGTTGGATTCGATCGAATAATTAGGTAGAACTAAGGGAGCATTCATCTTTGAATAATTGGTGTTCGTATTTGAATTTCTGGGTTTTAAGTAATACTGGTATAAATACGTAAAACTATCGTGTGATTTTGTAATACTGGTAAAACTAGATAAAGCTAGTCGGATTTTACAGGATTCCGAGGAAGAAACGACAGCACTACAACCTCTGAAAATGTACTTCCCGCCGACGGAGTATAAGAAGAAAATTAAGATATCGACGAGGTGTTATATCCACGAAGCTTTAACAACGCTAGAGAATTTGAATCCTCCGCTCACTTTGGTTGAGAGGAACTGGTTTGAGAAGCATCCGCAGTTCAAACACATTTTCCACATGCCAAGGGACAAAAACCACAAGCTTATGGGCATGTGGATGCTCCTTCTTCGAACGGCATGCATCGAAAAGGAAAAGGAAATTTGGTTCATCCTACATGGCGTTCCCATCCGCTATGGTCTAAAGGAACACGCCTTGATATCGGTATTAGACTGCCGCAACTACCCCCTCGATTATAAGAAAGTTGGCAGTTTGAACTTCGTGAAGAAACATTTTACACGATCAACAATTAGACTTCAAGACGTGAAAGAAAAGCTAGAGGAAATGGTACCAACGGAACGTTCTCGAGAAATGTTGAAGATGGCGGTGCTCTACTTCTTAGCCAACATTGTTATAGGGCAGATAAAGTGTGGAGCAGATGCTACATCCGTGGAGTCATTCTTTCTAAGAGTGGTGGATGATCTTAAATTCTGTAAAAAATTTCCTTGGGGGAGATTGTCATTCGAACACATGTTAGGAGAGATCAAGCACACGATGACTCATTTTGGAGGGGTCGTCAAGGAGGGTGTATTATGGCCGATTCCAGGTTTCTGTATTCCTATGGAGGTAAGTAAAACTTATTTGAAGTATTGGTCATTGTTACTAGTTCTTATAATTGAAGCTATATGTGTGTTGTGTAGCTTTTAGCATTTGAGGCAATTTCAGAATTGGGGAATAAATTCCGAGAAGGTATTCCAGGTGCAGACATAAATTGTCCAAGGATGTGCAAGAAAAGGTTCAAGAAAAATGAAATGAAAGGGTTTCCTCTTTCGAAAATAAATGAAGAACTTGGTACTACTAAGGTTAGTATCCTTTGCATATGAATTATTTTGTCTTGTTATGTTTTTAATATTACTTCATTGTTTACATTCACAGGACATTGATAGTATCCTGGCAGCTATAGGTGAAGAAAACTCTGTTATGGTTGGAATCACGGAAGAAGATGACGACGATGATAAGCATGATGTCATTGTTGCCAGTTGGATGCAGCGTCTTAATAAAGGAAATACCATATTGTTTGAAGAGATGTACAACCAAGATGTGGCTTCCCGATTAGGAGAAGAACCTGAGAAGGCGGCGAACGAGGAAATATCCACCAATGAAGGACCGGGAAACACGCCTTTAGCTGAATTGGTGGATCTCGTAAACACCATGAAAGAAGAGATGGGAGAAAAGTTGAAGAAAATTGAGGAGAAAGTTGATGGGTTGGACAAAAGAGTCACACCGTTGGAAGCTTATGTGAAGGAGCAATTACAGAACTCAAAGGTAACATTTTGGATTCGTAAATTTGATAATTTTAAAAGGTAACACTTGATAATACTTGGTAATATTAGAGTATAACTGTATTCAATTGCAGGCGCCTGCAGACCCACCAGCCGAGCATGTTGGTCTTTCTCAAGATGAAGACAATGATTCAATCTCCAATGATTCACGAAACAAAAAAGGGTGTTAAATGGACTGGAGTAGACAATCACGTGAGTAGGCCAACGACAAGGTCAAGGAAAAATGCCATGTGAAGAATGATGGTGGTTGTTTGGATTTGTACTACTGAAAAATTCCATGTATTACTGGTTTTATTAGGTAAAACTATATTGTCCGTTTTGTTCGTATTACTGGTAAAACTGGGTAAATTAGTTTGTTTTGAAATTGATTTCGTACTACTGGATAAACTAAGATGAATCGATTTGCTGTATCTGACTCCTTCAGCTTTGCAATATCTTCACGCATTTGCTGTATCTGAAATTCATGGTGTCCGAAGCTTCGAATCTAAACTAAGATTAATCGATTCGACCCACTAAATGAGAGAGAAAAATGGATTTGTGCTTGATGTGCGAGGAGATCTCATGTGCGAGTGCTCTGTGTGGAGGAGAAAGAGTAATAAATGGAGGAAAACCCAAAAAAATTCGAGGGAAATGATGGAGGGAAAACGCGTAGCGTGCGCCGTCTTTAGAAGGGAAACACGTGGGCCGTCTTTTACTCACACGTGCGCCAAAACATTTACACATAGTTTTACAGGATATAGTAGTTATACGAAAGTTCTCAATAGTTTTACTTTGGGTGTTTACAATTTTAATTAGTATTACCTATCCTTAAATTTTGTTTTTTTAGTTTTACTGTTGATTTAACTAGATAAACATATAATTCTGAGTATTTTATGCATTAATATGTTTTAAAACTAGATTTCTGTAACTTTTTCATCCTAAGTTGGTTATTAATTACAAAATGACATTAAAAGTATAAGGACTATTGTGTATATTACTTCATAACAACCCAATATGATATACTTTCTCAATTTCCCACTTAATACATGTTGTAAAATCAAAATTACGTTGAGTCAACTTGGTTTAGGTTTTGTAAAATCAAATTTTGGTTTAGGTTTTGTAAAAGACAATTAGTAATACCAGTTTGACCAGTTCGACCAATTACTAATACCTGTTTTACTAATATCAAATTTTGGTTTAGGTTTTGTAAAAGATAATTAGTAATACTAGTTTGACGATTACTAATACCTGTTTTACTAATATCAAATTTTGGTTTAGGTTTTGTAAAAGACAATTAGTAATACCAGTTTTACGGAATTTAATAAAAACAAACACTACAATATATTGTCTTATTATTAGAATGGAGTAAATCCAAGCTTGTGGTCGTTGTTGTAGGTTGCTGGGTCTGGGTGAGGATATGCGTACCTGTAAACATTTATAGTTTTAGAAAATTAGTAAACATGCTAATTGAATAGGATAAGGGTACCTATATATATTTGAAACGCATAATCTTACCGAATCAGAAAACTATATAGTTCTGGAAAAGAGGCATAATCTTCAAATTCAATGTTTGAGAGGTCTTCTTCTGCTTTAAGCTATGAATTATCTACAAAAAAAAAAAAGATTTAAGCCATGAATTCACTACGATATATATCATAATAGACAATGACTTAAATCGTAGTGATATAAACCAGGGCTCCTTCACAACTCACTTCCTAATGTTTCGACCCGGAAACATCTTAAAATGCAGAAGATGTGCCAATCATTCGCGTTTGTAAAACGTGAAGATAGTTGCTCGGCCAGTTCTCCATGAGCCAAACACTCTAACCCTTTAAACCTGTCACAAAACAAAACATTTACTAACAAAACACGATAACCCTTTAAACATGTCACAAAACAAAAACAAAACAAAACAAAACACTTACTCTCTATCTCGGATAGTCACTACAAGAAAACACAGTTTTTACGACCACCAAAAGAGTCCCAAAATGGTCGCAAATGACTCATTTGCGACCATTTTGTGACAAAAAAAATGGTCGCAAATATTTCGTCGCTAAATAAAATGGTCGTAAAACGGTCGCAAATTTGGGACTGATATGTGACTATAATATCAGTCTTAATTTAGAGACTGATTTGTGACTATTTGTACAAAAATAATTAAAAAAAAAACAAAACAAAATTAAAAAAAAAAATATTTTATTTATTTAATTAATTCATTACAAAAAATAAAAAATGAAAAAATAAATAAATAAAACAGATCGGTGAAGAAGACCGATCTGCTCCGGTGAGTTTCTTCGCCGGTATGCTCCTCTTCTCCATCCTCTCCTTCATCGCCGGTCTGGTCCTTAACCCAACCCGGAATCAGATCTCGCCGCCACCGACATAAGAAGAAGAGGAGGAAGGAGCCGGAGGAGAAGAAGTCTCGCCGGCGGCTGGAGAAGAAGAAGCCTCGCCGGCGGCTGGATCTGCAAAAAAAAAAAAAGTGAGATTGAGCAATTGATTTGTCGGGAAGAAGAAGAAGAAGAGAATCGTGGAAAGGAGAGAGACAAAAAAAAAGAAAGGAAAAAAATAATTAAAAAAAAAAAAAAAAAATCAGTATAAATCCTCCACCGTTGGATTAAACCAATCAACGGTGGAGGATCTCGATCTTCGTCACAAGGAATTAGCCAATGAGAAGCTTTTATTATTTTGTCATTTGGTCGCAAATTAGTCGCAAATTTGAGACTCTTTTGTGACTACTATTAAAAAAATCGACTGGAGTTGCTAAACTGTCGCAAATTTGGGACTATTTTGTGACAATAAAAAATCTTTACCCTAAACCCTAAAATTTAAGAACCTAGAAAGTTTGAATATGACTTTACAATGATTTTGTGTATATAGCCGTTCAAAAATATGTTAAAACTTAAAAATAAATAAATTTTGAGATAAATTTTATCTTTCAAAATCATTCCTTATAAAACACATGTAACACTTAGTAGATGTTATGATTAGATTGAAATTTTTGTAAGTGTTATATATATTTATTTTTTTGATGTTTATGTGTAAGATCTAGTTTACAATTTAAGATTTAGAGTTTATGATTATGGGTTAGAGGATTAAGGTTTAGAATTTAGGATTTATAAAATGATCATATTAAAAAAAAATTGTAAGTGCTGAATTGTTTTTATATTATTTGATGTTTATGTGTAAAATTTTGTTTACAATTTAAGATTTAGATCAAGTTTATGATTAAGGGTTAGAGGTTTAGAGTTTAGGGTTAAGGGTTAGAGGTTTAGGGTTTATAATTTAGGATTTATAAAATGATTATATTTTAAAAATTGTAAGTGTTGAATTTTTTTGTATATTATTTGATGTTTATTTATTTGATGTTTTGTATATTATTTGATTGTTTAGGGTTTAGAATTTTTTTTATATATTATTTGATGTTTATTTAAAAAAAATCGAGTGAGTTGCTAAACCGAAACAAATCAGTCACAAATTTGGGACTACTTTTGCAAGTCCTTAAACAGTCGCAAATTTGAAACCCTTTTGTGACTCCTCTGTTTCGTCGTTAATTAGTCACACTTTGGTCCCACTTTTTTGCGACCAAAAAATGAGTCACAAAAATTGGTCACAAAAACTGTGTTTTCTTGTAGTGGGTAAACTGAACGGTTGTCTTCATCCGTGGATTACCAACCCACATGATTACTCCTAAAACATCTATAAAACAAAACAAAACACCAGTTTTACGGAGTTTTACCAAAACCCACAGAGCCAATATATAGTTTTACAGAACAAAACACCAGTTTTACGGAGTTTTACATAGGTTTAAAACACAAACGGTTAAGATACAATCAAAGTTACTCATACCTATAGGATACCGTTCTGAAACTTCTTGCCGAATGATGTCCATGATGGGGGTGAAAACCCAAAAAAATGATTTTGGTTTGGATAGTCTTTGAGCAAACTAAAGGTTGTCTTTCCATCGAAATCTATTTCATAGGAGTTTCGATTTGTTTGCATAATAATTTGACCCCACAACAATGTAAAATGCTTGAGATTGAACCAATACCGCTCAAAGTTCTTCACCCACGAGAACAAACGAAATGATTCACCACAAACATTCGCTTGTATTCTTGTTCCCTAAAGATAACAAAAACAGTGGTGTCTATCCTATGAGATCTCCTATCCTATCCTTGTTCCTTGATAGAGAAATTTAGAAGAGTAAATGATATATATATCTTACCTCTTCATCACAAAGAAGCAGGTTCATATTTGGGCCAGATCCCCAATCTCTTATCCACACACGCAGGATCTTCACCATGAGGTTCCAATCCTGTTTATCCTTTTTCTTTCTGCTTAACTCCGATATCATGTTGACCGCCGCTCTTGCCATCTCTTAACTTCTTTTTTTTTAAAGAGAAGAAGGGAAAAATGTGATCGCTCACTAGTTCTTTTTTTGTTTGCAGAAGAGGGAAGATGAAGAGTTGGGAGAGAGAGCGATACACAGTTGAGATATAAGAGTTGGAAGAGGAAGAGTTGCGAAATACAGATGAAGAAGTCATTATGAGATGAGACCGTTTCGAGTCTCTCCTTCGAGTTTCCCACTATCATCATTTATTAGAAGAACATATTTTGTTTAGATTTGATTTGAAGTTGTAGTTAATATATAACTATTTATATGACTTGACAGTATCTTGGTGCAAGTTCTCGTTTTGGCGCCAAAAAATTGCACTTAGTTTTACCAAAGATAGTACTTTTACAGAAGTTACAAATAGTTTTACTTAGGCTGGTTTCAATTTATTTAGTTTTACCACTCTTAAACTTTGATTTTTTAGTTTTACAGTTGATTTTCCCCCATTAATATGTTTTAATTCTACATTTTTGCAACTTTACGCCAATTATTCTGTCGATTAATTTTGAATTACGCCAATTACGCCAATAAATAGTTTTACAGAACAAAACACCAGTTTTACATAGATTTAAAATACAAACGGTTAAGATACATTCAAACAGGGCTACCAAATACATTTGTTACCTCTTTATAGACATAATCGACCAAAACACTCAATGCGCATACCATATCAAATCCTCTCCAATTCAATCCCTCAAATCCAAAATCCAAAACACAGAACTTGAAGAACAAACCTCGATGCAGCAAACAGAGGAGATAACGAAGAAACGGTGGCGATGGAGAGCTCGGCGGCGGAGGAAACAGTGGCGAGAGGGCTTACTTCGGCGACGATGGAGATCGAGCTCGATGGAGGAGTGAGTCACGGAGTGAGTCGAGTCGAGTCCGAGCCGAGAGGGAAGCGGGCCGTCTCTCTCCTCGCGTCTGCTCTATTTCTTTTTCAATTTTTTTTTAAATTGACAAGGGCTAAAAGGTCAGTTCACATTTCATTAATGAAAACGAGAGATCGTCTCCTATGTCCCTCAGAGGACTTTTTAAATCACCCCGGCTAATCCCCATAGCCCTTCACTTTTATGAAACGACGAAAATACCCCTGAGATTTTTTAAATTAAATATCACCTCCCTAATTATTATTTTTAAATGAAATATAAACGCCCTAGTTATAATATCAGTTGTACCAGTATTACTGGTATCCCCTAGTATTACCCCAGTATTACTGGTATTGTTGGTATTACCAGTATCCCCTATTATTCCTCTAGTATCACTCTAGTTGTACCAGTATTACCAGTATTACCTAATATTTTCTGGTTATACCCTAGTATTACCTGGTTATACCAGGTAGAGGGGATTCGAACCTTGGTCGCGCGCGCCCGCGGGTGACGCGCGTGAAGCTCAAAACCACTGAACTACCGTGGTTTTCGTTGTCCCCTTACCGATTTAATTATATTTAACCCTTACAACCCTTCATTAAGTGTAAAATTGTCATTTTACTACCCAGGAACATCTGAGCCCTTTTTCTAATGAATAAGGGCATACTAGCCCTTGATTCAATGAAAAGAGGGACATGAAGATGAAAGGGGATACAGGAGAATTCAAAATCTGTTTAAAGAGTTTTGAAAACATGTCTCGACATCTGAACCCTTTTTCTAATAGATAAGGGCATAGAAGACGTTGACCCGCCAAAAACACGAGAAAGGAGGAACGGTTAAGAATATTCTTTTACCAGAGTTCGTATAAGGAATCCTAAATCTTGGTTCATGATCATATATATAAATAAACCATAGTTAATTAACATTTTCGACAAATGAATTAACAGAAGAAAATAAGTGACAAATAAATTCTCGGTTTATTAACATTTTCTCAGTACAAAAAACCATTCAATTAGAAGCTGTTGTACCAGGACTGAATCGACGAAAAGCATTACTGAATCATGGAGATTAGTTTCACAATATGAAAATGTTCAAACAAAAAAAAAAAAAAGTTTCACAATTCAATTTTGCATAAACGCATAGTTCCTCTACTTTTTTTTTTCCGACGAAATGAAATATTTATTAATATTCCATAACGAAGTCAAGATACAAGATTCCTCTACTCATGTTTTTATTTTCAATCAAAGCATTAATGATTAAACACCTTCTGAATTTCCACTAAAAATGGAACATTAACATAAAAATGGAACCCAACCATTTGGAACCCTAATTTAATTTTTTCCCCAAATTAACAAACAACATCGTTTTGGCTTGTTGAATAGTAAAACTAAGACCAAAACTGAACAATTACAAAAAAGAAACAAAAATCGACCAAATCTTAAACCAGACCAAACTGTTGTGCCACATGTTAACCACATCACTAATCGTTAACGGGAAATTCACACCGTTTACGGCTTTGATGAAATTGACTAAATTTCAGAAGGTCATGTAGGAAATTCAAATTATTAAATAGTTGATGTTGTTTTTGGCATTGATTAATACCTCATATATGAATAATCATGAGTTAAATATTTCATAAGGGAATTAGCCTTTTTCCCCACAATCTAAAAACTAACTAACATTCACAACTTGTATCATATAATCTTCATCAGATGTCAAATTATTAAGGGTTTTTGCATTCAGAGTCATTTTTTCAAAGTTTCAAATTTTTTTAACACTTTCTAAAAAATTGTGCAAAATTAACACCGTTGTACTGTACATGAGTTGACTTTCCAATCTTATCCTTGTACAGTATTGTGCGTCTCAACTGTGTACAGTACATAGACCAATAAAAAACGTAAAATCATCATTTTGCACAGAATCATACCCAAAAAAAATGTCAAAATCATTAAAAATTTTCAAAAAAGTGACGCTTAGTGCAATTATCTCAATTATTTATTAAAAACATTTTTTCTCAATTAATTGCAACAGAAAATATTGTAAAAAACTCTGAAAATGACAGTTTTTTTATACTGTGACTGATAAGTGATGGCCACAACATTTATTGAATTTTCTTTACATTGTCAAAGATACATTTGAGCACAAAGACAAAAGAACAGGTACAGAATGTGCAAAGCTTCTGGATGACAAAGAGGGTTTGCATCAGTCTAAAGAGAGCTTAGCCAGAGTGAGGGAAAGTACCTTTACTCCATTAGCCATGTCTTCAGGAGATGAGTATTCTTCAGGTTTATGGCTGTATCCTGCAAAAGATCACAAAGCCCAAAAAAAACTCAGTGGCAATGCTAATTCGAGTAAGATCACGGTCTCATTGGTTCGCATAATTACCTTTGTAGCACGGGATGAATATCATACCCATTGGAGATATCCTGGAAACAGCAAAATACAAAAAAGTTCAGTATCACTCTAAGCAAGAACAGTGGAAGTAGAAAGTAGACTAGTGATTCTACCCAATTCTTATTAGATGATTAGACAAAAGGGACTTTTTTCCTTTTCCGGACGAAAGGGACTTTAAATGTTTCAATTTGAATTGTTCGAAGGTTATGAGTTAGGTCTGGAGCTCTCCAGTGGAATACTTGAAGAATTGTTGTTGTTGTTGCGCAATTTTCAGGGTTGATAATGCTCCATTTGAAAGTTTAAGGTTGTAATTCAAACATGAAACTTGCAGATTTTTTTAGTACCTGGCCATGAAGAGAGAATCATGATAAGCTCGGCTTATCATCATCTTGTGTGATAAGTTTAGCTCTGTGCTTGCCTCTGCCATTCTCTTGATTACTAATTTGTCTGAGAGTGCTGGTGGATCTTGATTTACAATCTTGAATTCTGTTAGCTTCACTTTTCGTTTTTGAGCTATCATGTTAGCAGATTCCTGAATTTTCTTGATCACGTTGTTTCTTCTCGCTTCATCGATATCCCTCGTATCTTTAAAAGAAGACAAGAAAATAAACGTGGTCCCAACGATCAAATCAAAAAACTCGGGACTATACTTTCAGTTTCTTCAAGAGCTCAGATAAAGCATGACATGTGCCAGACTTTCTCTATTAGTATGTGTGATGGAACATAAGGCATTACCGATTTCAAGATGAGATTTGCTCGGAATGCTGTTGATTGCCCCAGGATGCAGCTCCAAAATACCTTAAACCAAAACGATTTATATTGTGAATAAGTTCCATTGAGAGTAAGTTCTTGTGAAATCACCGAGGAAAAACTTACCAACGGTTCCTACAGTATCTATTGATTCTGATTCTAATACATGTTTCTCCACGGCTAGAGCCAACTCTGCAGCCGCAAGCCCGGCATCATTCCTAAAAATAGTCATTATACATTGATCAGTGTACAAGTAGTTTAAGCAGATGGTTTATGTCTTATAATATACCTCACCTATATGGCATAAGCACTGCACCAGCGTGACCTCCATTGCCTTCAAATTCCACCTTCAAACTTGCTGGAGCAGCAATGGCGGTTACTACACCGATATCTAAACCTGAGGTCAAATAGTACCTGATATTTGTTATAATGGTAAAGACACAGAAAAAGCAATAAATTTTTGTGTGAAGAAAATGGAAATTAAACCGTACCTTCATCTTCGAGTATAGGTCCTTGTTCGATATGCAATTCTATAAAAGCCAAGTAACTTCCTTTGTTCAAGAACACACCCGACAAGTCGTCATCTTTATCTTCTGCGTATCCAGCTGATCTCGCTGCTTCTATAAAGGACACATTTTGGCCATCAACAACGGTAGTCTTTAGAGCTTCTGCAAGTTCTTTGTTTCCAGAAAGTAAGCGGCTGTATCAAGAACGTTTACAAGTAAGATGAAAAGAAACAAAGGATCGGTCTTTTTGTTGCTTGTAAAGATCAACTAAAGAGTACCTTCCTAAACAGCTGATCCCAAATCGGGTAGGTTCTTCAGATGTGAACAAGATTATCTCCAGAGATCTCTTCGGTTTAAACCCCGACCTTAAGATAACAAAAAAACCAACAATGCGCATCAAGAAAACAGAATCACCTGAGAGTCTGCTCTCTTCAAATCCTAAAGATTCAAACACTTAAGATTCTTCATACCTTTTCAACACATTGATAGCTTCAATAGCACCTAGAACACCAACAACGCCATCATACTTCCCGGAATATGGAATAGCGTCGATATGAGAACCAGTAGCTACAGCAGTAAGATTAGGTTCTGAACCATCCCTAAGATTAGAGGATTGAAACAACACACATCAGATGAATCAAACAATCAACATACAAATCATTTCTTAACAGATGAGAAAGAGAGAGCCAAACCATTTGCCAAATATGTTACCAACAGCATCTTCTCTAACAGAAAGACCAGCAAGTGCCATCAAATTCTTCACATACCTTCAAAAATCAACCAAGAAACTCAATTCAATATTAACAAAATCTATTCTCTATGATGCTTTTTACTCAAACAAGTAATGATGATAGCAAATCGATTTACCGTCGTGCCAAGACATCTTTGTCAGTATAGAGAACTCTTGTGACTGATGGAGAAGGAGCATCAGAGAAATTAGAAAGCTCATCTATCTAAACCAAACCAAAGAACAGCCATTAAAATCAAACCTTAGAACTTACTGTTCCACTAAAAAACCCACTTTACAAATTATCGAGATTCAAAATCACACTCCTTTTGAACCTGTTTCTGCAGTCCTTGAGCATCAACGGACAGTGAAGAAGCGAGATTGATGGAGCCGAATTGACCCGGTTCGTGAATCGGGTACCCGGAAAAATCCTCCATTGTTCTAATGGTTGGGTTTGGTTCATGTTGAGCTAAGCTTGAAGGTAGAGACCAGAGAAGGGAGATAAGCAGAAGAGCAATAGAGCAGAAGCGAGTCGATTCTAAAGATTCCATTTTTATGTTTTCAGTGTTTGATTCTGAGAGAGAAGACATCGTATAACACATTATTTAGAGTTTATAATTTGGTATCTGTTTTTTGGAGAAATTACTTAATTAACCTTTAATTTTAATTTAGAGGAATATTCTCCAAATTGTTTAAAGGGAAATCCTCAAATTCAGTGGGAATCTGACACAGTGTTTTGTTGTATTCTATGATTCAATGTCTCTATGCATGATATCATGTGAGATATATATATATATATATATAGAGATAAATTAAGTTTATTTTATATGTCTAGGAATCTTTTCTCTTCTAGAGGGGTTGATTTGTGTCAATTGAAGATTTTGATATTTTTCCTTCAAATAAAAGAAAATAAAGACCATTTTTTTAGCCAAAAGATGCTACTTACGCGTATAGTTCGCATTAGATTAAGATCAAATACACAGAGGAAAACGTAGCGAGTAAGGTTTGTCTACGGAAAACATCGTCAAATTCACTTATTTTGTTGTATCTTTTTCACTATATGACGTCGTACTCGAAGCATTTAGAGAAATTCCAGAAGGAGAAAAATGAGGAAGTGTTGGTCGGAAAGGATTTAAGCGAGCCCAGAGATATTGTTCGCCAAAAACATGAGCATATCAAAATCGAAAGACCTTGAAGTCACTTCCTCTAAAATATGATCGATAAGTGAGAGATCCTCCCATTGGCTTCCCCTTGATTCGAGAAGACGGATGTGAGCGGCGATATGGATGGGCTACAAACTTTAGACGAAGGAAACAATAGAGGTTAAAAAAAGAAAGAGAAATGGTCGAGGGGGTCACAAACTTTTTAGCGTGTTTTGGTTTTGGTTTCAATTTTGTGATATATGATGCTCATTCCGCTGACGCGGCAATCAATTGGAGAGAGTTAAACCATCTTTTATATATTAAAATAAAAATGAAAAAAGTAGTGGTGGCATCTGTTCCATGTTGTTCTACCTACATCTGCCCTGGTCCTAACAATTTTCTCTCAAAAAATAATGCATGGTCATGGAAAATATCGACATAGAGTTTAAACCTTTTGGAGATTGCTCAAAAAAAAAAAAATGTTAGGCTCCAATCCGGATCACCCGAATCATATATATACGGATCACAATACAAATAATCTCGACGTTATCTATTGTACATGAGTCAATCTGATCTAAAAACACATGGAGAAAACAGATTAAATTGAAACTACGACCACTTCATATATTAAAAAACAAAAAAATAAAGATATGGTAGGAGTTTCAAATCTATTAAACTCTACGAACTTGCCACATCATAGAGATGAGCATCACCCCGATGTATATATATTATTGTGATCATTTGTGATAAATACAATATGATTGCTTTATAAGTTACAATTCGTTAAATTTAATATATATAGTAAGTTGAGGGTGGCATGAATACGATATGATATTGGCTTAGTAAGTTGAGGGTGGCATGAATACGATATGATGGCTCTATCAAATCTTAATGTACATATACTATAAGGACGTCAACAAAAAATAATTACTATAATTGGGTGGCGTTGAAGACTTTATATTTTGATTAAAATAACTTGTGAAGTCAATAATGAACAACCCGATGTACTTATTTTCAGAAATCTACAAACTCTATAAATACCATGTTTGTTATCGGGAGAAGAACACAACACAAACTAAAATCACATAAATCTATATCGATACATTTACTCAAGAAAAGATGGCAAGCATATGCGAAGGTGTTTATATATAGATATATACTAATATATATCATTATCATAGATTATTCAAACGTAAAATTAGATCTCGTTTCTTAATTGCGATGGCTAGCTAAGTATGTACTTATTTTCATGATATATTGATAATGCATGCTTTATCTATATCTGAGTTGGTTTTCGATTCATTCTTTGTTAACGATAGATATATATGTGCATGGCCAAATTGATATGAATCTCATCATTTAACAATATTTAATATTTTCTAAATTTTTTTCTTAATTGATTTTTTCAGTATAGCTGAATTGTGTTAAGTTTCATATGTTTTCAACTCAAACCTAATTGGCAAAAATACACTATAGTTCATATCTCTTTAATTTCTCTATCAAATCGTTAAACAGATCCAGGAAAACGATCGTGGCCAGAACTAATGGGAACAAAAGGAGAATATGCAAAGGAAGTGATCGAAAGAGAGAATCCCAAAATGAGAGCTGTTATCATTTTGGATGGAACTGCCGATCCTCATGAGATCTTTATTTGCTCTCGTGTTTATGTTTGTGTCAATGATTGTGGAATCGTTGTTCAAATTCCCATTATTGGTTAATTTTAATCAGTTTCAAGAAAAATGTTATATATGTAAGCGTTTATTCCTATTTCAGTGTGATAAATTAATTATTAATGAGGGATTGTAATGATCTCAGTTGTGTCATGCTATCTCATAAACAAAATTGAAGATTGTAAAGTTTTTTTGGTCAACTGTGATTTATTATAGTTGTAAAACTATGATATAGTTTATCCATGGACATGGCTAAAACTATGTTGTAACTAATTAATGTGACGACGAGACTATTTCCATCACTTTATTTATGCTAAATAATTTCTGACTCATGAAATAGTGTTCGTGCAAATACTTCTCTCTAGATCATCGTCGCTAAGTAATGATTAAAAAATTTGTGATTAAACATAACTTATCGAAAAGTCGTGATTAACTAACAAAAAAAAAAGTAAAATCTTTAAAATATAGGATGAATTGTAACAATATTACATTTGGAAGAGCTATTTAGGTGACTACCATTGGAAGACAATCAATTAAGTTTCTAACATTAGTCAACGGTCCAAAATAAGGAAAATAGTTAAAAATGTCCTTGCTCTCTTATTATGGATATTTATTTTTCTCTGACTTGAAAGAGACATGTCGTATGTTAAAGATGCATATGCTAGTGTCTCTTTTACTTTTTTCTTTCCTCATCCTCTTTTCATTCTCTTTCTCTTCTCTTTCCATTGTTGTTTAAGAAACTAACGTTTCTCTTTCTCTTTCTCTTTCTCTTTCTCTTTCCTCTTCTTCTTTTCTTTCTCTTTCTCTTTCTCTTCTCTTTCCATTGTTGTTGAAGAAACTAACGTTTCTCCTCTCGTTTATTTTTGCTAACATTTCTCTTTCTCTTTCCATTGTAGTCATCTATTTATTTGACTGACTATATTGAAAGTATTCATCTATAAATGGGGGAGGGGGAGTCAATAGTGAAAGTAGTTGACTATATTGGCTTCTCACATGTTTTTTATAATTAACTACTAAGTGGGGGTAGACAACTCTTGATATTTGAATATGTATCTTGTTTCTTTAGTATTGGGTTTTGTCCACGTGAAAATAGTCATCTATTTGTGTGAGTAATTAGTTTTGACTACTCTTACTTGTAGTTGAATCGTTTATTTTTGCTAAATATTTGGTTATTTAATTATTTATGTATGAGTCCTTATCTTTAGTTTGATGCGTTGGGGGTATAACCGTATGGAGTAGTCACCTATTTATTTGACTGACTATATTGAAAGTATTCATCTATAAATTTTGGGGGTTAATAGTGAAAGCAGTTGAGTATTTAATTACTGTATTTATATTTGAATAACTTGGAACTATGATAATAAAATAGTCAATTATATACAAAGGATAACAACGACTTAAAAAATAACTTTTCTAAATACATCGAGATTCGAACTATGATAATAAAATAGTCTATTACGCAAAGCTAACTATCGTAGTCAACTATATGCATAAATTTGTAGCAAACAAAATGTAAACATCGTAGACAGACGTGTATTTGGCGGATCGGAACACATTATCTGGTTGCTGGTGTGTGGTTATTTGAAGATTTCCATTACTCTCCAGCGAATCCTACGAAAATACTCAGTGACTCAAACACAAGTATATAAAATTTCACATATCATAATTAAAAGAAGCAAATAGTCAAATACTCAATGAGATAGTCACTAGTCATCTATTCGAACACAACATACCGCAATGATATAGTCATGTATACGAACAAAATTGACTATCTATTTTTGAAAAACAGATAGTTTGATAATTCGCAGCATAACACATTTTCATAATCAGCTATTCCAACACAACTATATAAATTCATGAAACGCATATAGTCATTTACTCCAAAATACAAGTAGAAGATACTCAGTTACTCAAATACAAGTAGAAGCCAATTTCAGAGGTCAGAATTAAGAGCATCATATAGTCAACTACAACAAATCAGACCGAAATGAGATAGACAACGATTCCAATATATTTGACTATCTATTTTTGAAAAGCAGATAGTCAATTAATTCACAGCACAATGCATTTCCATAATCAGCAACTATTTTATATTAATGAAACACATATAGTCAGTTACTCTA
This sequence comes from Eutrema japonicum, assembly GCA_030161315.1. Taxonomy (NCBI): domain Eukaryota; kingdom Viridiplantae; phylum Streptophyta; class Magnoliopsida; order Brassicales; family Brassicaceae; genus Eutrema; species Eutrema japonicum. Next base: position 20,592,816 of record BSQW01000007.1, read on the forward strand.
AACCGAGCGCACTGAGATAGTCAGCTTTTCCAAAATAGCTAAATATATTTATGCAAAGCAGATAGTAAGTTACTCCAGAACATAACACATTCAAACATACAACAGTTAGATAGTCAGCTATGTGAACATAACTACATATAAAAAGGAATCAATTATTCTATACAACCAGATAGTGAAACTATAAAAAAGGTAGTCCATTTCTCCAACACATCTGAACTAAATTGGTTCACAAGACTGCTACCACACCTAGTGGTCACCTATTCTACATAAAAATGATAGTTAAACTATGAGAAGAAGATAGTTCGTTATCCAAACACAACTACATATAAATAAGAATCGCCTATTATGGGTTACAGATCTATATAAAATAAAGAATAGATCTATGATGGCTTACAGATCTATTGTAGATCTATGATGGGTTATAGATTTAGTGTACATCTATAGAAATCGCAGATAAATTGACTATTTCAACAAAAAATTAAAATGAAAAACTGCGTAGAGACAGATTTTTTGTTTCAGAGAAAAATGAATACGAGGAATAGCTAATAAACCTGGTAGAAAGACGCCGGTGAGGAAGACGGCGGTGAGGAACCCAGATGCGTGGAAGAAGGATTTTATTGGGTAATGGAGAGTGAATAAGAGAAATGCAAAATTTGTGTAAATGGTGGAAAAAAGTGGGAAAAGTGACTAGTAGAAAGAGAAAAATTATGTGTCAGAAGAAAAATAAAAAGGTGGAAGATAGTGTCACCGTTAATGTATATTGTGTAAAGTAGAAGAATGACTGTAGAGTCTTTTACTCATGATTGCTTTTGAATATTATAATAGATTTATATTTACTTATTTTTGTTCCAAAAAGATGATACTACACCTAGTTTCCCTAAAATATATATCCGACTCGCCGATGATTTTTTATATATTTCTTTTGTTTCATAGAAAGTGTTGGTACATGCATAGTTAATTTTTGTTTTGTTTAAAAAGAATATGTTAAACATGTTCACTATAATTTTTCAAACCAAACTTCTCAGAACTATTAACTTTAAAATTTAAGTATTCACCATTTAATTAGTGATTTATAGAGTATATACAGATCTATATATTTAAATTTCCTTAATCGTGTTGAAAGGTATCAAAATATTTTATTTTTTTAATAAAACGGAAGGAGTATTTATGAATTACGAACTTTAATTCTTATTTAGTTACCAATTTATTTTTACTAACCTAGTTTATGCTCTCCTTTCAAACAAACGTTTTTGTGTGTTTAGGGTTTGATCAACTTTATCCCCATTTGTGAGGCTATTAAAGCCAAATATGGCATACTTATTTAGTTTGTAGCTCGGCACATAAACCAGATATCAAAAGTGTACTTACTACTTACACACCCAAAAAAAAAAAACCAGATATCAAAATAAAAAGATACAATATAAATTAATTTCATTATTCCAATGATATATATAGCAAATATAATTATTTGATTATCATAAAACACATACAAATCGAGGCAATATTTCTTTATTACAACATTTCACAACAAGCATATCTTATTCCACACATACACGTATATACGTATTAAGATCCATATTGATTCACACACATTAACACATAATAATTAAATTACCCAACGAAAGGGGTTTGTGTGACAATGCCATAGTCATTGACACGAACATAAACCCTATCACAAACCACAACGGTCAAAACAACAGCATCTTCAGATATAATCTCAGCCGTCACTTTCGTATTCTCTCTATCAATTATCTCTTTTGCTTCTTCTCCTCTTCTCCCCACCAATTCAGGCCACGAGCTCTTCATCCCTTCACCTGCAGTGTCTATACATATATACACACCCATACCGATTTATCAAAATCATGCATGCTACATATATTATATATACATGCATAAAATATATAATTTATGATACTTTATAATCGATTTATGATGACCATGCATGCATGCTGCATACAGAACCGTGTTTTAACATATGCAAGAGTGATGCGTTCGGACACGGTTTTGATTCAAAAAGTATTATATAATTTTTTTTATATTTCTAGTCTTTAAAAATATATTTTTGTACCGCATTTAATATATTTTTAAAAAATTATAAATAATTCTCACATAGTTTGAGACAGATGGAGTATTACGTATATATTGGTATTGTGTATAAATATATAATAATAGAAAGAGCTTTGCATATTCTCCTTTTGTTCCCATTAGTTCTGGCCACGATCTTTTTCCTGGATCTGTTTATTAATTGATTTAAACTTCAAGATTAATTAGCCATAACTTAAAGATCATATCTAAATACACAATTGGTTTAGTTTAATTCAATTTAATTGATTTTATATTATGAATCTATCCCACATGGAAACCTATAGTAATAGAAAAGAGATATGAACTATAGTGTATTTTTGCCAATTAGGTTTGAGTTGAAAACATATGAAACTTAACACAATCTAGCTATACTTAAAAATCATGAAAAAAATTAGAAAATAGTCAATATTGTTAAATGAGATTTATATCAATATGGCCCATGCACATATATATGTATATCGTTAACAAATAATGAATCGAAAACCAACTCAGATATAGAAAAGCATGCATTACCAATTCATCATGAAACGAGATCTAATAACTTTAAGTTTGAATAATCGATGATAACGATGGTTAAGTAATAAGTACGTATATATATAAATACCTTCGCAAATGCTTGCCATCTTTTCTTGAGTAAATGTATCGATATATATAGATTTATGTGATTTTAGTTTGTGTTGTGTTCTTCTCCCGATAACAAACATGGTATTTATAGAGTTTGTAGATTTCTGAAAATAAGTACCTCGGGTTGTTCATTATTGACTTCACAAGTTATTTTAATCAAAATATAAAGTCTTCAACGCCACCCAATTATAGTAATTATTTTTTGTTGACGTTCTTATAGTATATGTACATTAAGATTTGATAGAGCCATCAGACCATACGCATCGGTGAGTGGTGTCTCACCAAAAAAAATTGATTTTTTTTTAATTAAATAAGTAAATTAAAAAAAAAAAAAGTTAGACCAATGATACGTTAACACGTCATTACCCAGTGTTTCAATGTGTGTCTCACACGAGACCGTGTCTCGCTCTCTCTCCTTCTCTCTTTCTTGCTTTTTCAATTTATCTTATTTTTTTATTCTGAGACATATGTGAGACATCCACTGATGTGGGTGCTCTCATATCGTATTCATGCCACCCTCAACTTACTAAGCCAATATCATATCGTATTCATGCCACCCTCAACTTAATATATATATTAAATTTAACGAATTGTAATTTATAAAGCAATCATATTGTATTTATCACAAATGATCACAATAATATATATACATCGGGGTGATGCTCATCATCTCTATGATGTGGCAAGTTCGTAGAGTTTAATAGATTTGAAACTCCTATCATATCTTTATTTTTTTTGTTTTTTAATATATGAAGTGGTCGTAGTTAACCGTAAGAGTGGTGGTCCAGTGGTAATGAACTTCTAGAAATGAGTTGACAGTTCTCCCTTTGGATTCGGAACTCTTTGTAAACAAACTCTCTCATTTGTGGCCAAATGGAATATGAGGCTAATGTCTAGGCCCCATTTGCAAACCAAGATGTACGCTTAGCCCGTTGGTGGTACATCCCCAGGGTATTAGTCTGGGTCTCTCCATAGGTCTAAGATTTACTCCTGAGTCATCAAAAAAAAGGTGGTCGTAGTTTGAATTTAATATGTTTTCTCCATGTGTTTTTAGATCAGATTGACTCATGTACAATAGATAACGTCGAGTCTATTTGTATTGTGATCCGTATATATATGATTCGGGTGATCCGGATTGGAGCCTAACTAATTTTTTTTTTTTTTGGAGCAATCTCCAAATGGTTTAAGAGACAATTACAGACAAAGGCACTTTGTGTACTTTGTCTTACACATATAGGCACTTATAACTCTTTTTACACCTATATGAACTTTCCACAAGGTAAATGACTCTTTCACTCTTAATTTTTTTTATCCCCTTTCAATTTCACCTACAACTCGTTTTAATCCAAAACTCATTTTAACTGTCGCCTTCTTCGTTCTTCCAACCCTAGTCACGCCGGAGACATATCGGAGCCCAAATTCAGTCAAGTTTTTGCCGGATAGATTAGTCGGTCTCGGTGTCGACGAAATCTGTAACAAATCTAGTTTCCCTAAACATCTTCCGTTCGCCTAACTAAGAGGACCGGAGTTTAGTAAGCAACTCCGAAAAAGGAACTTCCAGCCGTTCTTCTCCGTCATGGGAGGTAAATTTCGCGTTTTTATAGCATTACTCTCTGTGAACCCCCTCCCCCGTTCTGTAAATGGCTAGAGGAATTCCGTTTGCTTAGAGTTCTATTTCTTGATAATTAAACATGTGTTCTCCTCGCGCAGCATCGGAGGCCGATCAGGAATGGGATACCAGACTCCATGTTCGTTTGTTCGGAACGGGGCGCTTTCCTATAAACAGAATCAATGTTTACTCCAAGCCAGATACGCTATTGTTTTTGCACACCACACTTAAAGACACTCCGGAGTTTGAAACGATTATGCAGTACTGTTTTGGTAGATTATTCGAGCTCCCCGTGTCCAGATGCCTCATCTCTTGCAAACTTATCCACGCCCTGCTAACTAGACTACTCGTATCCAAGAAGAGATATGAGATGTGGATAGTGTTTGGTGGACATCCTATACATTTCGGCTTGAAGGAGTTTGGCGAGGTCACATGGTTGCCATGTGGTGAGTATCCTGATGATTATGACCTAGAAGAACAACCAACAAACGATGCCAATCTTGATCCATATTGGAAGGAGCTCATTGGGAATGACCGTAAGACCACGCTGGCCGATCTATGTCACATGCTTCAGAACGAGCCAGATATGCCAGCCAGCAGAAAAGTCAGTCTTGCACTTCTACTAATTATTGACGTTGTCCTTGTCGCAAACAGTCAGGTGCACAAGCCCACCCTTAAATATGTGCGGATGTTGCAGGACTTAGATGGATTTCTAACCTTCCACTGGGGGCGCAAATCGTTTATGAAAACCGTCGCCTCAATGATCCCTGGAAAAAAATAAAAGGTAAATGAGAAGAGCCGGTAGGAACATTCCGCCAACTACTTCGTCAATCAACTTTCCGGATGCAAGGTTTTCCCCTAGCTCTTCAGCTCCTAGCATTTCAAGCTATCCCAACTTTACCCCACAAGCTTCCAAAAGATGATGCACATCCCACCCTATTAGAGTGGCCCGGTAATCATCTGCGCAAAAATGATGCACTTTCTCACACAATTGTGCTCGACGTGGAGTTTGCCAAGAAGGTAATCATTAACAATGAGTTTATATGGTATACATTTTCTGTCAAACCCCACTAACACAGCCAAACGATGGCTATTTGTTTTATATATTGCAGCTTGTTGTCCATCCCCTTATCACTGTCCAAGTCCCACCTGAAGATGGGATGGGAGAGTTTGACAACGAAATCAAGGACCGCAAAGGTGATTACCTGGAGGAGTTGCTTTTTGCGGGCCATGCTTTCAAGAAATCGGAGTGGCCAGGAGGAGATTCAGCTGAGCCATTTATGCTACATGATCCTCCTCCTCCTTCGAGCAAACGATCCCACAAAACACATCTCTTTGACATGAAGCGGAACTCTGCATCTTCAACAACCGCAGCCAATCTTCGTCCCAAAAAAACTTTGAAAAAGAGCACATATCATCCTACGGATAACCAAACTGACGCCTTTGCCAATATCTCAACTGGAGATATGGAAAGCCAATATCAGTAGTTAATATCTCAGGTCAAAGAACTGGTTGCTAGAGTCCAAAAGCTTGAAGACAAAACCAAGGGGAAGAGGAAGCCCCATATTGGAAAAACAGCGTCCCAACTCATCGCCTCAACTAGTAAGAAGAGAAAGAGAACAACAAAAACGTGTTCTCCTATTTTTTCAAGTTCTACAGTAGTCTCAGCCGGTGGGATCATTCGTCTCACCGAAGACAATTGCAAACATGCAGAACGCACCCCCAGAAACAGATGTAAGATTTTACCAATACTTGGAACACAATATGTATTTGCTAATTCACTGTCCATAATCCCCTGATCTTATTAGGATATATCCCATGGACGGGACAACTTGGATACATAACACAACAGCAACCAGCAGGAGGTAAACTACTTAACCCATCCATCCAAATTTGCATTACTGACAACAACCATGTGTGTATGTGTTTTCAGGGATCTGGTCCTCGCGAGCAAGAATTTGACAATGTCGACTATGTGTGTGTTTATTAAGCTCATATTTATTTCCGTTTTTACTTTCTTTACATTCCTTCCCCACATTATGTTATTTTCAGTACTTACAGTCCCCATGTCTCAATCAATATAGTTCGCATCTTCACCCTTTTCTTTTCAAGGTAGCCTGACCATTAGTCATATTGCCCATTTTCCAGACTTAACCAATTCAAGAAATACAATTTAAAATTTACATTAACTGTCCACAATCCCCTGCTCTTAATAGGATATATCCCATGGACAACCCGACATGGACACGGAACATCCCACCAATCAGCAGGAGGCTTTAGGGCTACATCAGAATTCTTCCCCCACGAGGTAAACTAGTAAACCCATCCATTCAAAATTCTACCCCAGGAGGTAAACTGACAACGACCATGTGTGTATTTGTTTTTAGGAGGATAAAGACTGCATTGAAGTCTTAATGCTAAACCAGATGCTTCGCAATCTGCAGGCGATACCCATTCCTCCGCCAGGGAGAGAGTTGTTGGCCACCCCCGCAGAGGCCCGCCAATCAGATGTTGAAGCACAAGTAACATCCTCACCATTTTCCTTATTTATGCTTTCTTATTTTTATTCCATTTTTAAATTTTATCAGTAGGTTGTTTTTTATGCCAATGTTGATGGAGTTGTTCATCCTCACGTCCAATATTTCACTTCAACTGCAGAACAAAATGTACTCCTTATTTAAATATAAAGTATTTCATATACATCCTTATACATGTCCAATAATTACGATTTACACTATCCAGGTCCTTCTGTTACGATTTATACGATTTACACTTATACAAAATGTACTCCTTATTTAAATATAAAGTCTTTCTTATACACCCTTATACAGGTCTTATACACCCTTATACAGGTCCAATAATTATGGTTTGTTTAACTACATTTGTTTTACCCACATCCATTTGGTGAACTAATTAACCCCTACAATAGGATGTACCCAAGATCATTGATGGTGAGATCAACATGGACATGGATGTGACAAATAGGGCCACAATTACCGACCGCCACAGAAACATAGGAGTGGTCGAGGTCAAACTTTGCGTCCAAAACTTAAACTATATCTGAAATTACACTAACCAATGATGCTTAATTTTAACAGCATACGACTGAACCCGCTGGGGAAACAATCACCAACAACTCTTCTGCTAAGGTTATTATTCTACGTAAAACAAATTTCTTGCAATATTCAATTTATGTAATCTCTTACATAATTTCCTGATTTAGGCTGCACACCCACCTATAACAAACACCAACGTGGACACTGATGAAAAAATCCTCGACACAGTTGCAGAGCGCGGGGACCAATCTGTGGTGGAAACTGAATCCGTCACAGAAACAGATGTAAGCTTTTACTAATACCTGAAACACAATATGTATTAGCTATTTCACTATCCACAATCCCCTGATCTTATTAGAATATGTCCCATGGACGGGACGACATGGATACGGAATCCGGAGATGCACCTCAGGGAGAGCTAACAACGAAAGGCAGCCACCCTACGATCGATGAACCCCAGATTGTTGATGAGGTGATGCTTAATAAATGCTTACAAGTCAGAGTACGCTATAGTTCGTATTTAACCGTAATACAAATCATATCTCAGAATGTAATTGATACTGAAATACACTTGCCTGCCCAGACCGATGCTCCTCTTCTATCCATCAGTGACTCCTCCCCACCCCCAGTAAAGGTTAAACACTGCCCATCAGAGTCAGAGCAGCAACTTGTCCTATTGCTACACAACCAACCGCCCTCTATGCAGCCTGATTTGCTTCCACTTGTTGCTCCAGCTGAATTTGATTTTTTTCTGGAAAACACTCGAGGCATGCCCCCCAAGTGTAAGCATATCCCTCTCCCTTCCATTAATAAAACAAACATAATGATTTGTTAATCGTTTATTGTCCTTTTCACAGGAAACATCTATACATCCGAAAGGTTGCTGGCCAAATATATAAGTACATTTTAGACAACCTCTTCTTCATGCAGCTCGCTCGTAAACAGGCGTGGATTTCAACATTGGTAAATGCTCCCTACCCATTCCCTCCCACCAACTTGTCCTTTTTAACTAGTTATTATGTCCTTACCCAAACTCTTACCCTTTCAGCACATGTAGGTATTGATGTCCAGTCTTGGCCAACGGCACATATCCGTCCTATCTCTTGAAAAAGTGTTTTTGCCTCCCCATGGTTGACCAATCACCTTCAAGGGAAGTTTCGATCTTTCCAAGCAGCCAAGAACAAAAAAAACCATAGATGGGACCCCCAGATTTCAAAGTATGTCAACCAAGAGGGGACAAAATGGATAGTCGATGTGGATACTATATATGCCCCAATGTGTTGGGATAATTCCCACTGGGTTGGTGGTGTAAGCCTCGGTGGTGAGGTCTTAACCGGATAGTCGATGGGACTAAAGGCAGGCGGTCGCCCTCTCCTTTGGTCGATAGATGGTCGAAGGCGAGTGGACTTGACACGATGGCGGTCGCTTCTCTCGTGTGGAGTCGATGGATGAGCGGTTGGCGAGGTGAATACACGACACAGAGGGGATGGTAAGATCTCTGATACGGTGCAGACTTGGTCTTGGTCGAATCACACGAGCAAGAACAAGACAAATTTGAGAATTCGCTTCTCAAGAACACTTAGAAGAAAGTGCGGCTATTTTATTGATCTAGGGTAAAAGTTGTGAACTACAAAGCTGCGTGTGGGGCTTTATAAATAGCCCGTCAGCTTGAACCTTCTAGGGTTCTACTCAAAACGACATAAAGACTCAAAACAACAGGACGTTCGAAATAAAACAACACGAAACAAAAGACTCTAAAAAAACACAATACTCATCGTTTCATTTAAAGCAAAATAAGGAAAGTTTGGCCGCGCAATCTAACTAAAGACTTAAGGTCGATTTGATGCTGCTCTTAGTCGTTGTTGGTGCTTGAAACACCTGCAAGAACAGTATGTAATGTAAATAGCTTACATTGATGCGAAGAGGCCCACGGTGGTGCATGAGGCGCCTTTGAAGGTGACTCTGGCTTGGGTGCGTCCAGTGCGTGCAGCGACTTGGTGAAGTCTTCTAGGAGGTCTTCTTGAACATAGAAGCCATCATCTTCAAGTCCTTGCAATTCCTTAGCTTCAACACCTTCTTTAGCCCTTTGTTGGTTCTTCCCGGCTAGGCGGCTTGTGATTGAAGCAGCTGGCTGTTCTGCATCTCTAAGAGGAAAACTACCTGTCCCATTAGCCTTAAAATATGCATTTGGTCGAGAGAACTTACCTCCCTCAGTGCTGATCGGATCGTTTGGACCATCGTTTGGACTTGGCTCCTTTGTCTCGGCTAAAACTGTCTCCGAGTAAAGTCCCTCGGCTAGAACTGGTTCCGTGGCTGTGGGACGAAAACCACATGTCCTGTTAGTCTTAGAAAGGTCACTTGGACGAGAGAACTTACCTCCCTCAGTGACGATCAGGTCGTTCGGACTATCATCCGGTACAGGCTCTTTTCTCCCGGCTAGAACTTGGAATGGGTCGCCTGGCCCGGGTGAGTTGACGAAGGCCTGTATGGCCGTCCCGAATCTTCTTCTGAGCTGTTTGGCCTTGGAACGGGTCATGGGACCTTCTGGGACGGTGGGCATCTCATTTGGGTCGGTTCTAGAGCCAATGTCCTCATCATTCCCTCCCTCTTCAAGAGGTTTTGTCCACAAAACTGGATCTCCTGTATCAAAGGAAGATAAATCAGCAACATTGAATGTATGTGAGATATTAAACTCACCTGGCAGCTCTAGCTTGTAGGCATTGTCGTTTATTTTGGCTAGAACTTTAAATGGACCGTCGCCTCTTGGAGCGAGCTTGGATGCACGCTTGTCCGCGAATCTTTCTTTGGTCATATGTAGCCAGACCCAATCTCCTGGTTCAAAGGTGAGCTCCTTCCTGCCTTTGTCATGGCTCCTCTTGTACCCTTCGGTTTTCTTCTCAATATTGGCTTTAGCTCTCTCATGCAACTCCTTGATGAGCTCGGCGCGCCTAAGCCCGTCTTGATTGACCTGTTCTATTTGAGGAAGAGGCACTAGATCTACTGGAGATAGAGGGTTAAATCCATAGACAACTTCAAAAGGAGATAGCTTAGTGGCCGAATGAACAGCCCTATTATACGCAAATTCTATGAATGGAATGCAATCAAGCCATGTCTTCATGTTGTTACCAAGAGTGGCTCTAAGTAAAGTGCCAAGTGTACGGTTTACCACTTCCGTTTGACCATCTGTTTGGGGGTGACAAGTAGTGGAGAAAAGGAGCTTGGTTCCTAACTTCCTCCACAAGGTCCTCCAAAAATGAGCCAAAAACTTTGTGTCGCGATTGGATACTATAGTTCTCGGGATCCCATGCAGGCGCACCACCTCCTTGAAGAACAAATTAGCAATGTTGGTCGCGTCATTTGTCTTGTCACACGGGATGAAATGAAGTGTGCCATCTTAGAGAACCGGTCCACAACAACAAAGATGCAATCTTGGTGTCGGATCTTGGGGAGTCCTAAAACAAAATCTATCGAAAGATCTACCCATGGGGCGTTAGGAATAGGTAAAGGGAGATAAAGACCGTGAGGATGTGACCTGGATTTGGCTTTGCGGCATTGGACGCATCTCGAGCAAAATCTCTTCACGTCTTTCTTGAGGTGTGGCCAATAGAAATGATCTTTTACTATGGCCAAGGTCTTGTCTACACCGAAGTGTCCCATCAATCCTCCTCCATGTGCTTCACTAAGCACTAACTCCCTCATTGACCCCTGTGGAATACACAAACGTTTACCTCTAAAAAGAAAATCATCTTGGAGATAGAATTGACCGTATATTCCTTTGCCGTGATTAGTGTAGCATTCTTTGAAATCAGGGTCGTCTTTGTAGAGGTCCTTGATGTGTTCAAATCCCAGCACTTTGGCCTCCATTGTTGAAATGAGAGCATGCCTTCTTGACAAGGCATCGGCTACTACATTTTCTTTCCCCTTCTTGTACTTAATGACGTAGGGAAACGTCTCCACAAACTCAAGCCACTTGGCATGTCTTCTCTTTAGTGAGGTCTGACCTCTCAAATGCTTAAGAGTCTCATGATCCGTATGAATGATGAACTCCTTAGACAGCAAGTAATGTTGCCAAGTTTCTAGTGCCCGGACGAGAGCGTAGAGCTCCTTGTCATAGGTCGGATAGTTTAGTGTGGCTCCACTTAGTTTCTCACTAAAGAAGGCTACGGGTCTTTTCCTTTGATGTAGCACAGCTCCAATTCCTAAGCCGGATGCATCACATTCTACTTCGAACATTTCATCGAAATCGGGCAAGGCAAGAACCGGTGCTTGAGTGAGTCGATTTTTGAGTTCGTTGAAGGCAGCTTCTTGAGCTGCTCCCCATGAGAATGGCACGTTCTTTTTGATCACAGCTGTGAGTGGAGCAGCAACAGTACTGAAATCCCTCACAAATCGTCGATAGAAGCTTGCCAAGCCATGAAAGCTCCTAACATGCCCTATAGACGTCGGTGTGGGCCAATCTTTTATGGCCTTGATCTTCTCCTCGTCCACTTGTAGTCCCTGTTCACTTACTACAAAGCCTAAGAAAACAAGTTGGTTAGTACAAAATGTGCACTTCTTAAGGTTAGCATAAAGGCCTTCCTTGCGAAGTGATTTAAGCACTAGTTCTAGGTGTTTGAGATGATCTTGTAGGTTCTTACTATATATAAGTATATCATCGAAATAGACCACCACAAATTTACTTATATAGGCACGAAGAACCTGGTTCATTAGTCGCATGAATGTGCTTGGTGCATTGGTCAAGCCGAAAGGCATGACTAGCCACTCGTACAGCCCTTGCTTGGTCTTGAAGGCTGTTTTCCACTCATCTCCTTCACGCATCCTGACTTGGTGGTATCCACTCTTCAAATCTACCTTTGAGAAGATAGTAGAACCACTTAGTTCGTCTAGCATGTCGTCTAAGCGTGGGATGTGGTGTCGGTATTTGATGGTGATATTGTTGATAGCTCGGCAATCCACACACATTCTCCAAGTGCCATCTTTCTTAGGCACTAATAACACAGGAACTGCACATGGGCTGAGACTCTCTCTTATGTAGCCTTTGTCTAACAAGTCCCGGACTTGTTTCTCCAACTCCTTAGTTTCCTCGGGATTCATTCGGTATGCGGCCTTATTTGGTAATGCAGAGCCTGGAACAAGGTCTATTTGGTGCTCTATTCCCCGTAGAGGGGGCAGGCCTGGTGGGTTCTCTTCAGGGAAGAGATCTCTGAATTTGCTTAACAAGGCATCTACTTCCGGCGGCAATGATATTTCCTTGTTCTCTGTACTTAGACACTCTTTAAACAGCATTAGTAATATAGTGCCTTCGGCACTCATAGCACGGTTTAAACCACCAGCATTGATGTATAGATTAGAGACACTTACCTTGGTCTCCTTGCTCATCCTGGCTTGAAGCTCTTGCACTTCGGTCGGACTTAGAGGGGCCAAATTGTGTTTTCGCTCCTTGTGCATGAATGAGTAGTAATTGGTCCGGCCATTGTGAATGGCTGCACGGTCAAATTGCCACGGTCTCCCCAGCAGGAGGTGGCCAGCTTGCATAGGAACTACGTCGCAAAGCACCTCGTCTTGATACTTACCTACGCTAAAGGGAACACTCACTTGCTCCGTCACTTTGAGCTCCGTGGTGTCATTGAGCCATTGTAGTTTGTAGGGTCTAGGGTGCTTAGTCTTCTCCAAGCCTAACCTGTCTACCATAAACTTGCTAGCCACATTAGCACAAGATCCTCCATCTATTACGAGATTACATACCTTGTTGTTAATGGTGCATCGTGTGTGGAACAAGTTTTCTCTTTGAATTTTCTCTTCGGGTTGAACCAGCACGCTAAGGACTCGCCTAGTTACTAGTAGATCACCAGTATCTGGGTACTCAACGTCGTCATCAGCTCCATCTACTTCTTCTTCGATCTCGTCTTGAGATTCATATCCACCACTTGCCGTAATGATCATGACTCTTTGGTTCGGACAGTCTCTAGCATAGTGTCCTCTTCCCTGACATTTAAAACAGGTAATATCACGAGTTCTAGCTTGACTAGTGTTAGGGAACTTACCTGGTTCGGGCCGGGATGTCTTAGAGAAGTCATTGGTTCGGCCTTTGAACCGAGAGTCGATCTCGACAGCTTTGCCTTTGTCGACCGGCTTGCTGCCACTCGCTTGCCAAGGCGGGTTGTTTCGGGTTCTGTTGGCAAGTGACGTCTTCCTCTTGATTTGTTGCTCTATTTGCACCGAGAGGTGTAGTAGCTCATGGAGTCCACTATACCTAGCTCTCTCCACCTTTCTAGCTATACGCTCTTGAAGCCCATCAATGAATTGAGCCATCAAAGCTTCTTCGGATTCTTCTAACTCCAATGAGTTCATCAATTTTTCAAATTCTTCAAAATACTCCTCTACCGTCCGGTCGCCTTGTGCTAGCTTCCTGAAACGTTTTTGCAAGTCACGGTGATAATGATCAGGCACATACCTTAGTCTTAGGAGGTATTTCATGTCATGCCACGTTTGGACCGGCCCAAAGAGTTGCCTTCTTCTTTTGGCTACAGTCCTATCCCACCATGCAAGTGCATTTTCGGTGAGTTGTGCAGCTGCCAAGGCTATCTTCTTGCCTTCTCCATAGCCATAGCACTCGTAGATGTATTCCATGCGTCTTTCCCAATCCAAGTACACTTCCGGATTAGATTTTCCTGCAAAAGTAGGAGGTGACAATTTCATGTCATGATTGGGTTCACGCTCTCTTGGCCGAGGCCCTCTAATGGGATCACGTCTCCTTTGGTTCAGGTGATGTATGGGGTCAGGGGGAAAGTCGTCTTCCATCTCCGGCATGCTGTCACGGTCATCATGTGCCGCAGCTTGCTGATCATTCATAGGAGCATTCCTCCTCGCCGGTTGTGGAGCTCCTTCGGCTTCTCTTAGTTGCGGCTGCTCGAGCTGGCCTAGCCTTTGGCCAAATCCTCTCAGCTCGTCTCTCAAGGCCGTAAGCATCTGCATAATGGCGTCTTGGGGAACGTTGTTGGCTTCGTCTCCCATGGTCGATAATTCTGTTGTTTCCGATTTCACTCAAAAAGCAAACTCGTCAAATACCGAATGGAAACAAAGAAAAATTTAGAAAGTGACTCGACAGTATTTTAACGCCTTTGGCAAATTTCCTAGACGTTCTAATACGGGTCCTACACAATTGGCAAGTCTTAAACACGAAAGAAAAATTCCTAAAATCCCTTTGAGGAATTTTCCCAAAATCCGACTATCGCTTAAGACAAGTTTCCTTTCTTTTTTTTTTGAATATGCGAGAGATTTAACTAACAATTTAGACTAACTTCGATATTTTTTTTTTTTTTCGCTTTTCTTGACTCAAACAAGAAGACACGACAGATCTAATAAAACCCTAATGAAATTTTTTTTTGAATTTCTTATACGATTCTAACAAAAACCCTAGCGATAGATCTACGAAAAGAGGTGAAGCAAAGGATAGAAAAACCAAAGGTGGAACCTTTGGCTCTGATACCAGATGGTGTAAGCCTCGGTGGTGAGGTCTTAACCGGATAGTCGATGGGACTAAAGGCAGGCGGTCGCCCTCTCCTTTGGTCGATAGATGGTCGAAGGCGAGTGGACTTGACACGATGGCGGTCGCTTCTCTCGTGTGGAGTCGATGGATGAGCGGTTGGCGAGGTGAATACACGACACAGAGGGGATGGTAAAATCTCTGATACGGTGCAGACTTGGTCTTGGTCGAATCACACGAGCAAGAACAAGACAGATTTGAGAATTCGTTTCTCAAGAACACTTAGAAGAAAGTGCGGCTATTTTATTGATCTAGGGTAAAAGTTGTGAACTACAAAGCTGCGTGTGGGGCTTTATAAATAGCCCGTCAGCTTGAACCTTCTAGGGTTCTACTCAAAACGACATAAAGACTCAAAACAACAGGACGTTCGAAATAAAATAACACGAAACAAAAGACTCTAAAAAAACACAATACTCATCGTTTCATTTAAAGCAAAATAAGGAAAGTTTGGCCGCGCAATCTAACTAAAGACTTAAGGTCGATTTGATGCTGCTCTTAGTCGTTGTTGGTGCTTGGAACACCTGCAAGAACAGTATGTAATGTAAATAGCTTACATTGATGCGAAGAGGCCCACGGTGGTGCATGAGGCGCCTTTGAAGGTGACTCTGGCTTGGGTGCGTCCAGTGCGTGCAGCGACTTGGTGAAGTCTTCTAGGAGGTCTTCTTGAACAGAGAAGCCATCATCTTCAAGTCCTTGCAATTCCTTAGCTTCAACACCTTCTTTAGCCCTTTGTTGGTTCTTCCCGGCTAGGCGGCTTGTGATTGAAGCAGCTGGCTGTTCTGCATCTCTAAGAGGAAAACTACCTGTCCCATTAGCCTTAAAATATGCATTTGGTCGAGAGAACTTACCTCCCTCAGTGCTGATCGGATCGTTTGGACCATCGTTTGGACTTGGCTCCTTTGTCTCGGCTAAAACTGTCTCCGAGTAAAGTCCCTCGGCTAGAACTGGTTCCGTGGTTGTGGGACGAAAACCACATGTCCTGTTAGTCTTAGAAAGGTCACTTGGACGAGAGAACTTACCTCCCTCAGTGACGATCAGGTCGTTCGGACTATCATCCGGTACAGGCTCTTTTCTCCCGGCTAGAACTTGGAATGGGTCGCCTGGCCCGGGTGAGTTGACGAAGGCCTGTATGGCCGTCCCGAATCTTCTTCTGAGCTGTTTGGCCTTGGAACGGGTCATGGGACCTTCTGGGACGGTGGGCATCTCATTTGGATCGGTTCTAGAGCCGATGTCCTCATCAGTTGGGCTCGCCATAAACCTCAAGATGTGGTGTGTAGAGGTTCTTGACCCGTTTCCTTCAATCAATTGCGACAAGA
This sequence comes from Eutrema japonicum, assembly GCA_030161315.1. Classification (NCBI taxonomy): domain Eukaryota; kingdom Viridiplantae; phylum Streptophyta; class Magnoliopsida; order Brassicales; family Brassicaceae; genus Eutrema; species Eutrema japonicum. Next base: position 20,609,052 of record BSQW01000007.1, read on the forward strand.
AGGTTGAAAGATACATGAAGTCTGTTGTTGACTCCCTCCCTCAACAATCTTAAGTAGGCTTGAGCTGAAACCCGACCCGAACGGACCCGAACCGACTCAACCCAAAAAACACGGTTCTGTTCGGTTCTTCAAAATATTCCGAACGGTTCCTCTTCAAATTTGATTCGGATTTCGGTTCGGATCGGGTTTTACCCGAGACCCGTTCGGGTACCTGATAAACCCGAAAACGGGTTATGCTTGAGATTTTTTTTCGGTTTTTTTGGATTTTTCGGGTTTTCGGATTTTTGTGTGTTTTCGAATTTTTTCAGATTTTTTTGGGTTTTTTCGGGGTTTCGGGTAAAATCATACCCAAAGTTTATTTCGGTTCCTTTTCGGGTCTAATTTGAAATCAAGGAACCGACTCGAACCTGAAAAGATCCGAACCAAACCAAAATTTTTCCGGGACCCGAATGGGTCCAATTCTTCCCTAACCGAAAGACCTGAAACCCGAACCAACCCGACCTGCGGACCCGAATGCCCATGGCTAATATTAAGGCCTTGTGAATAGGAGTGAAACTATTATTCGGGATCCGAGATCCGATCCGGTATTCACTTTGAAAATCCAGATTTAGGTGGTAAAATTATAAGGTCCAGATATCTGGATCCGGATCTTATAACTATATTAAGATTTTATATTTTATTAATATTTTTAATATATTAAGATTTATATACTATAAATAACTAAAAGAAAATTAAAATATTTTTTTTATAATAACAGATTTTATTTTTTACAAAATACTATATAAAAGTTTAATTATATCATTATTTTAAATATTTTTTATTTTTTATGGTTCCGAATATCCGCAGATATCTTAATATCTAGACTTGTGAGTAATCTTTGGTTCCCACCCCTACTTGTGAGTAATTATTTTTTTATGTTTGGTCAAAAATGTGAGATTTTATTAAGAAAAAAAATCAAATAATGGCTGTTCTTAAGGCCGGTAAGGCACAAGTAACATAATTGTCCACACGGGAAACAAAAGTAAATGAAATGCGGCGAAATTGTCTCGCCAAAAAATGGATATCAAAGAGTAAATTGAAAAGCTCATTGTGGTCTTCTCCTTTTGTGAGTAGATTGACTAGCACTTGGGAGTCAGAGTACACGTGGAGCTCATCAAAATTCCTCTATGTTGCTTGAAGAAGGGCATATTTAATCGCCCAAAATTCTGCTGATAGAACTGAAGGAATGTTCCTCATTATTTTTAGAAAAATCACCGAGAGAAGGGTTTGTATCAGAACATAATGTCCAACCAATGCCACAGTCTAACGAACTCGCATCCCATGCTGCATCTGTAAAATCACATTCACAAACAAAGGTAAGCCTCAATTGAATCCATTGAGTTATCTTCCCAAATCTGATTTGGTAAAGTTATTGGTTGCAATAAGCCAGCAGGAGAAAGTGTGGAGTATTTATGCGTTTGGCAAATACTACTCATCTACATACTATTGGATTCTCTTCCTCATCTTAGACCAGTGAAACGTTTCCTGAATTCTTTGCAAAGTTCTCAAAACTCAAAAATGACCTCCCAACAAACCGTCATGACATTCCTGAAGAATCAAAGGAATATGTCTTGAATTCTGAGAAATCACCAGTCTTCTCTTATAGAATAATCTCCCATCCACCACATTATAACCCATCTTTATTGTTTTTCCTGCATCAATCTTACTCAACATCTCTTGTATATCAGAATCATCATCAATCTCTTTGTATAAGTCATGCATCTGAAGAGTAGTAGGAACTGTCAAGGAGAGGAGGAGAGTTGTAGTTGACCTTAATACAGCCAGCATGATTCTTGATAAACCATCAACTACATTGTTCTCACTCCCAACCTTGTATTCAATATCGAATTCATAACCCAAGATATGAGTTAACCACCTTTGATAGTCTAGAGTAACTTCTTTCTGCTCTAGAAGATACTTTAAACTTTGTTGATCAGTTATTGTTAGAGGAGGATTTAGCACCTTCCGGTTTAACTCGGTTCGAACCGAGACCGGTATCGGTTTACAATAACTCGGATAAGAGGAAGATGGGCTTCGAGACAATGGGCCGAACTCCTAAAAAGCCCAAAGACAGACTCGGCCATTTTCTCTACCGAACTTAGTAGCCCAACAAAGGTCCGGCCCGATATGATAAGATAAGGACCGACCTCCGAGATAAACGGAAGATCCCCGTATCTCGGAAGAGATTCGGAATATTTCCTTTCCGAGACGATCCAGGAAAAGGAAATATTCCGAATGGCGACCGACTCAAAAAACCTATAAATAAGGAGGAGCAAAACTCGAAGAAAACATTCACAATCATCTGGGAGACCTAAGAACAGAGAAAGAGCTTCATCAAGCGCCGAATCTCAAGTTCTTTAGTCTCGTTAGTCTCTTTTTATCGAAACTCTGTTGTAACGCCGAATTCAATCAATAAAACAAGTTTTCGATCAAAGTTCTCTCTTTAAACCCCTTGTGTGATTTACGAATCAACAATTGGCGCCGTCTGTGGGGAACTAATAACAAAAACAGAACTTTCGGATCTCGTTTGATTGAGTTCGGCAATGACGAACCCACCAGACACTCGAGCAGTCATCACCGAGAACGAAGATCAGATAGGTAACAGAACCATCCCGAAAGATACCGGTCTGCCACCTGCCGGAGGAAACCCACCGGACTTACTTACCAGCGGAGATAGTCCACCAAACCCTCCAACGAATACACCACCAGCTCCAACGCTAGCCGATCCAACCACACTCCTAGAAGCCATGGCAGACCAGCTCGCGGATATCTCTAAGAGGAATGAAGAGCGGTTCGAATCTCTGCTAGCCTCACAAGCCGAACTCAGAAGCCAGATCGGGATATTAGACCCGAACCCGATCACCCCCGAGAACGATCTTCGCCAGAACCTGTTACCCGAACTTGACGGTGCCCGAAATCAAAACACGGCAAATCTACCGACCAGAAGGTCAATGGCCAGTCCAGGAACCCGCATCACCGATCAAGCGTCCATCGGCCTAGAGTTCGAGGATGTCCGCGCCCAGCTTCAAGATATCCGATCCAAAGTCCACCAAGCAACAAGCTCGGCACCAGAGATCGATCGAGTTATCCAGGAAACACAGAAAACACCATTCACAGATCAGATCATCAATACTCCAGTCCGACGCCTGGAGAGAGTTAAGATCATCCCATACGACGGACACACTGACCGACGTCACTTTTTGACCTCGTTCGTGATCATGATGAACCGTTTCCGTTTCTTTAACAAAGAAGAAAAAGAGGCGGCCATGTGTCAACTGTTCGTGGAAAACCTGTGCGGAACCGCACTCGACTTGTTATCACAACTTGATGCGAACTCCATCAACAACTACAACGAGCTTACAACAAAGTTCCTCAAACGCTTCACCATGTTCATGAAACAAAAAACGAGAAATGCCGACCTCTGGGCACTCGAGCAGAAAAGCGACGAACCTCTACGTAGTTTCATGAATCGCTTCAAAGAAGTGGTATCTCATTGCACAATCGACGACGAAGCCGCGAAAGAGGCCTTTTACAAAGCAACTTGGTATCGGTCCGACTTTCACAAAGAAATCAAACGAAACTGGCCAAAATCCTTGGAAGATATCCTGCACAAGTCACACATCTACATCCTCGAGCAAGAAGAGGAAGCCGCAAAGGATAGGCAGTACGCTCCTCTAAAGCAGCCCCTCGTCAAGGAAAAGCAGTACGCCCCTCCGAGGCAACCTGTCAACGCCGTCCAAACACAACAAAACAGGAATACATGGATCCGATCAGACGACTCAAAAGAGTCCGATAACGAGTCCGGATCGTTCTCCTACTTTCATAATCAGAAGGGCCACACCACCGAAGACTGCCGACATCTCCAGGAGTTCTTATTAATGAAATACAAGAAAGGGGAGATCCCGGTAGAAGGAGCGTTCCGACCTACAGGTAGACCCCGCCGCTGTAACAACGGAAAATGACGTCGGGACAACGACAAGCCGTACAAAAATACCGAGCAACCAATAGACGCCACCGACTTAGATCAACAGAAACACGATGGGGAGGAACAAACGGACAGCCAACATACCCCCAAGTCCGAAAACGCGTCAACATGATCATGGGAGCGCTAGAGTCTTGCAACTATTCCGTACGGGCAATAAAAGAATACAGTAGAGAAGCGTTGGCCGCACAACGTGAAAACCGAGCCACAACAGGCGGAGTGCCGATCACCATCTCTGAAGCTGATACGGAAGGACTACACATGCCACAGAACGACCCAGTAGTCGTCGAAGTACTTATCCGGGACGTCGTCGTCGGACGAGTCCTCGTTGATATCAGAAGTTTGGTTAATGTAGTATTCAGAAAAACACTCAGAAACATGGACTTTCCGGACGCTCAGATCAAGCCGAATATCGAACCACTTACAGAATTTTCAAGCGAGCAGACCATGACCGCATGAACGGTAAAAATCCCTGTTTATGTTGGGAAAATCGTACAAACGGTCAAATTCCTAGTCCTAGATAAACCTGCCATCTACAACGTCATACTTGGAACACCGTGGATATACACGATGAAAGCCGTCGTCTCGACTTATCATCAATGCTTAAAATTCCCAACACCATCCAGAGTCTACACTCTGAGAGGCGATCAAGTGATGTCCCGAAATTGCTATATCGACGAGTGTAAATTGAGAACAACACCCCGGACATGCGTAATCAACACGAAAGAAACCGTTAACGATCCCGATCTGCCAAGACGAGAAACAATCATTCAAGTCAACATCGACAAACTCAACCCCGACAGATGTGTCGGAATCGGAGCCGAACTCGATGAGGAGATCAAATACGATATAGTCCATTTTCTCAAAAGGAACGTATCAACTTTCGCCTGGTCTATCAAAGACATGCCCGGGATCAACCCAAAAATCACGAGTCACGAACTCAACATCGATGCCACCTTCAGACCAATCAAGCAGAAACGGCGCAAGCTCGGACCCTAGAAAGCCCATGCTGTCAACGACAAGGTCGAACGACTGCTTGGAGCAGGGTCAATTACGGAAGTTCGATATCCGGACTGGCTGGCAAACCCAGTCGTCGTTAAAAAGAAAAACGGAAAGTGGAGGATCTGCGTCGATTTTACCGATCTCAATAAAGCATGCCCAAAAGACAGCTTCCCACTCCCACATTTCGATAGACTTGTGGAAGCCACGGCCGGGAACGAACTCCTCTCCTTCATGGATGCGTTCTCGGGTTATAACCAGATACTCATGCACCCGGGCGATCGCGAGAAAACTTCTTTCATCACCGATCGCGGCATCTACTGCTAAAAAGTCATGCCATTCCGCCTGAAGAACGCCGGAGCAACATACCAAAGACTTGTCAACCGCATGTTCGCTAGTCAGCTCGACAAAACCATGGAAGTCTATATTGATGATATGCTCGTCAAATAACTCGTCGCTAAGGACCAGATCAGACATCTCAACACGTGTTTCGACATACTAAACGAGTACGACATGAAGCTCAATCCAACTAAATGTACGTTTGGAGTCACATCGGGAGAGTTCCTCGGGTATATCGTCACCCAAAGAGAAATCGAGGCTAATCCTAAACAAATATCCGCAATCCTCGATCTACCTTCCCCGACAACGAAAAGAGAAGTTCAACGGCTGACTGGCCGCATTGCCGCACTCAACAAGTTCATCTAACGGTCCACCGACAAGTGTCTCCCCTTCTATCAACTGCTACGCGGAAACAAGCACCTAGAATGGGACGACCAATGCGAAGAAGCGTTCAAACAGCTCAAGGAATATCTTGGAACAATCATTTCGTCTGGCATTCAACGCGACAAATAACAAAGCAGAGTACGAAGCACTACTCGCCGGAATTCGATTAGCCAAGGCCATCAGCGCAACTCGCATACGGGCCTATTGCGACTCGCAGCTCATCGCCAGTCAGTTTAGCGGAGAATACGATGCAAAAAATGATCGAATAAACGCATACCTCAAACTCGTGAAAAAACTCTCCACCGAATTCGAATACTTCGATCTCACCAAAATCCCAAGGGGGGAAAACGCTCCGGCCTACGCATTTGCCGCGTTAGAATCAAGTTCATATCCTCATCTCAAAAGGACAATACCAGTCAAAAGTATACTCGAGCCGAGCATTGGAAAAACAAAAGAATGCAATATCTCCACGCGCAGGCGTAACTACGAAGACTCCCCTGCAGCCGAGCCCATCCCACGAAAACAAAGGAAAACGCGGATAATAGACGATGAACATAATGCCGAGCTCGAGAACAACGAAGAAAACTGACACATCGTCGAACCAACGCAAAACCACTCCGACGACGAAACCGAGGAACCATCAGAGGGGCTTCGTACGCCAGTAAACATCGAACTCCTAAGCGAACTTACACCCACCGACTGGATAAAGAAATCAAAATGTATATCATCGACGGGATAGTCCTAGCCGACAGATGGGCAGCCCGGCGACTCAAAATGCGAGCTGCTAGATACATACTGATCCGAGACGGCCTATTCCGCTGGAGCGCTGCGGGCATCCTTCTCAAATGCGTATCCGGCGATGATATTCACGAGGTCATGAAAATGATACACGAACGTGATGGCGGAAACCACGCCGGAGGACGCTCCTTGGCCCTAAAGATAAAAAAAGGAGAGCTATTACTGGCCAACCATGCAAGCAGACTGCGATAAATTCGTAGCCAAGTGCGAAAAATGTCAAAGGCACGGCTCAATGATGCATCTCCCAACCGAACTGCTAACTACATCAACAGCTCCATACCCATTCATGCGCTGGGGAATGGACATAATCGGTCCCCTACGACGTTCCATGACACAGAAAAAAAATTCATCCTCGTCATGACAGACTACTTCATCAAATGGGTCGAAGCCGAGTCATACCCTGAAATCCATGCCCTCGATGTTAAGAAATTCGTCTGGGAAAACATCATATGCCAGCACGGAGTCCCATACGAGATCGTCACCGATAATGGGCCGCAATTCATCTCAACATTATTCGGCGATTTCTGTGCCAAATGGAAAATACGACTAAGTTTTTCCACACCGAGATACCCTAAAAGCAACGGCCAGGCCGAATCAACAAAAAGGTCCGCGGACGCCACTTCGGAGACGGCGATTTCGTCTTACGAAAAGTCTTCGAAGGCACGGAAGAGAAGAACGCAGGAAAACTTGGCACTAACTGGGAATGACCCTATCAGATCATGAGGGTCGTCAAGCCCGGAGTGTACGAACTCATGAAGTTGGACGGAACACTGATCCCACGATCATGGAACTCGATGAATCTCAAACGCTACTACTACTAGAAGCGCCAAAAAAAAAATGTCATGTTAACTACAAATGGCTTGATCCTTCTTTCGAGGGTACGTAGGCTGGCCACCTCGGGTTCACCTGTTACTTTAATAAAATTTCATTCAAGGCAAAAAGCCGAACTTTAAACAGTTCGCCGAATTCTAAAAATTCGTATTAATCAAAAGCCGAACTTTAAATAGTTCGTCGAATTCTAAATATTCGTATTCATCAAAAGCCGAACTGTAAACAGTTCGTCGAATTCTAAAAATTCGTATTCATCAAAAACCAAACTTTAAACAGTTCGCCGAATTCTAAAAATTCGTATTCATCAAAAGCCGAACTGTAAACAGTTCGTCGAATTCTAAAAATTCGTATTCATCAAATGCCGATCTTTAAACAGTTCGCCGAATTCTAAAAATTTGTATTCATCAAAAGCCGAAATTTAAACAGTTCGCCGAATTCTAAAAATTCACCGAACTCCAGGAGTCCACCGAACTCCGAAAGTTCCCCTACCAACCATCATAGTTCCCACATCGACGTCCTGCCTAGACGATCGATAAAATCAAACTAAGCCGAGCTATTGCTCGCACGCATCCTCATGGTGTTTTGGATAAAACACCTTCCATGTATAAAGTCGAGACCAGTCTCGCATTTAACATATTCTCAGACCATTCGAGCTAAATAAGCCAAGCATGTCTCGCACACTCGGATTCGATCTGAGAAAACCTTGGAGTATCTTAAGACGAGCTGTTCACGTACTCTTTTGCCGAGCTCCACAGGTAAAACCAAATGCCATTTCTCGTAAAAATATAAGCCGATTCCTCAACAATCGCGAAAGTTCTAAGCCGATTTCTCAACAATCGCGAAAGTCTAAGCCGATTCCTCAACAATTGCAAAGCATAAGCCGATCTGATTAAATAGACCGCCGATTTCGAATAAATCGTAGAATCAAGTTCGTCCTCTTCACCCTGGCTAAGACCGTACTATTACGGCACCACTTTATGTACGACAGACTAGAGAAGTTCGTATAAAATTACGGCTTCAAACAAACCGAGATTCGATAAAACAAAAATTTCAGAAAACGATCAAAGGGAGTCATACTCATAAAATCAAAGGAGAGTGATACAAAGATTAACGGATACCGGACTATAAAAACCCTCCAGTCCAAAAGGTCAAGTTATAAGCCTCTATGGCCAAAAAAGAAGATTATTACAAGATACGTAAGTCAAAGCATCGGCTCGATCCCCGGACATCGCAACCCGGGTAGAACCAAACATGTCAATACCAGGCGGGACCTCGGTGCCTATCGGGAGAGAAATCTCCGCATGAATCGGCTCAACGAAAGGCGACACAACCAAGTCTTCCTCGGCAAGCTCACAGAGATCTAGCGCCTCATACTTGGCTAACTTCGCATCTTTAAGCCTTTTAACCTTCTCGATACAGGATAGCGGGAGGACAATACCGTGTTTTGCCTGGAGGCTATCACAGAAGCCAAGCATCCCTTGAGCTTGATTAATAGCAAGGAATGATTTTCTAACCCGATCCAAGGCCGCCAAATGATCTTTAACCTTCTGGAGCCGAACCTGACATTTTTCGGTAGTTTCCTTCCTTCTCATAATCTGCTGGGTCCGGCCAGCTCTCAGACGGGTCGTCTCCCGGAAAAGGGTACGAGCAAGGGCATCCTTCTCACTGACAAGTTCGGCCTTAGAAGCCTTTAACGCGGCTATCTCCCTATCTCCCACGTCCTCTCCTGCTCAACGAGCAACGCTTTGCGTAGCTCGACAACCTGTACGCTGGTTGTAAGAGCCTTTCGGCGAGCAGAACGGAGCTCACGGTCGTAAGTACCGACAAGCTCGTTCGTTTGGGCTACCATCTGAAAAAGGGAAAACCTGTCACAACAAAGAAATCCAAAAAGAGATGAACTATATCAACTAAACCCGGAAAGTTCCTTTACCTCAGCAGTAGTCCGGGCCAGCTTTTTGTAAGCTCCGGACTGAAAAAGATCCTCGACTGGAGGAAGCACCCCAGAGTTGAAATTCAATTGACGATATAGATCGGTGCAAGAATCTGCATCATTCGTCACCGGCTCATTCTTGTCATAACCAAAACTGGCAGAATGAACCGAAGCTCCTGAAGTTCGCTGCCTCTTTGATGCAGCCGAGCGGTCCGAGATAACCACCGTATCATCATCAACGCCTTGAGGTTCGGTGTTTCCCGTACCGGCTTCAGAAGTTTGCTTCACCGGCCTCTTGCCTCTTTTCTTCTTCCTCCTCATCTTCGCCACATCTGCCGAAGACGCACGCTTTTCGACAGGAACCGGTTCCTCAAGCGGAACCTTCTCTTCGACGACTTCCGCGTCGACAGCAGTTTGCCCATCCTGAGCAGCAGGCGGGACTTCGATATTCACCTCTTCATCAGACAACTCGGCGGTCAGGTTCAGGATATCATCGAGCTTCATTTTCCGTCGGCGATAAGGGTTTGCTATAAAAAAAAAAGAGGAGGAGAAGAAATATAATAAATACATATAAAAAATAGATCAAAAACGATATATTATGAAGGAGAATTTACCGACATATACCTTTAAGAGCTCTTTTGGCTTTTAAGTCGAGTTTCTCCTGGTAAGTTTCAGGCCACCGAGCTTTTCCAACCGCACTTAATTGCTTCGCGTAAGCAAAAGTAAATCCTGGTGTGGTAATAAGGAAGCCCGGTACGTGACGATCTGAAAACGAAAAGGAAAAATATAACTTAGGCAAAAATAAAGCAATAGATAGAAATCGGGAACCAATGTCTACCGATATGAGTCCTCCACTGAGTTCGGTAACTCCCGTCCGGACGCTCAACGGAAGATTCGTCAATCTTCACATAGAAATACCAAGCATTCCAGTTGTTGACCTTGTTCGGCTTGTTCCCGGTAACAAGATCGTACTACGGCTTCGCATTAACTGATAAAAACCAAGGTCTGGTCTTCGACAGATTCACCCGAAATAGCCTCTCGAAGATCTTTGCCGTAATAGGGATGCCGCACTCCTCCCCAAGAGTAAGGAGACCCATAGTATTTATTACCGTGGCCGGCATCAGCTGAGAGATCGCGACATGTCGCCTCTTGCAGTACTTATAGAAGAGTTCTGGGATAGGGAACTAGAGACCGCAACTTCTGAAATACTCTTCGTAGATGCATATATAACCGTTAGGTGCTTCCCACGGACGATCGGCAACCTTCGGGATCTTGTAAAGAAGGTCGTTCGGAGCATTGCATCTTTCCAGAGTAGCCTGAACCATCTCCGCCTTAGAACGAGACGGTCCGATGTTCGTAGGTCTTTCGACTACTCGTCTGGCTGTCGGCAAGGGGACATCGTCTCCATCATTTTGACGGACTACTGATAGTAGCACGATCGTCCGGACGAGCTACATCATCGCCCTCCGCAAGCCGAGCTGCAAATTCTCGATCCGCCCGAACTTGATCGTTTGATTCGGCGACCCCTTCCTCCGGCTCGTCCTCATCAACGAGATGAGGGACTTCGATGACAACCCTGGGATTGCTCGGTCCGGCAACGGCATGTTGAAAATTACGCCTGATCAACTCCTGCTGAACATCACTCAGACCGTCCGAACTCGAATTGGAGCTGTCAATAAACAACTCGAGATCGGGGAATTTTGGCGGTGGAGTTCGGTCATTAACAGAATAAGAAGAGGTTCTTGAATTCATTTCGATTGAAAAGAAGAAATTGATGAAGAACAAATTGAAGAACTCGAAAATCTTCAAGCAAACCAGAGAAATCACGGCGGAAGAGATGATCGGAGAACAGAAAATAAATAAAATCTAGAGAGAAGGGAGAGCGCTAGAGAGAGAAAATCGTTTATCTTTTGAAAGCAAGGAAGAAGTGAGAAATGGAAGGAGGTTCGAGCGATATTTATAGGAAAAAAAGTAATGATGACGACTCCTCGAATTCTGCAACCGAGGAAGACGAATCGACACGCGACTCCTCGAATTCCACGACTAAAGAAGACAAATTGACACCCTCTTCCCTAGAAAATCCACCGAACTCAAAGCGTTCAGAACCAACACGAAGATCTGCGGACTCGAAAGTTCCGAACTCAAGAATCCTGAGAAAAATTTACCGAACCCAAATCGTCAGACAAGCCATACTGATCTCAATTTTAACCGAACTAAAGAATACTCCTAAAAGACTTCGCCGAACTTCGAAAGGCTCCTTCGCCGAACTGAGGGGGGGGACCAATTGTTAGAGGAGGATTTAGCACCCTCCGGTTTAACTCGGTTCGAACCGAGACCGGTATCGGTTTATAATAACTCGGATAAAGGGAAGATGGGCTTCGAGACAATGGGTCGAACTCCTAAAAAGCCCAAAGACAGACTCGGCCATTTTCTCTACCGAACTTAGTAGCCCAACAAAGGTCCGGCCCGATATGATAAGATAAGGACCGACCTCCGAGATAAACGGAAGATCCCCGTATCTCGGAAGAGATTCGGAATATTTCCTTTCCGAGACGATCCAGGAAAAGGAAATATTCCGAATGGCGACCGACTCAAAAAACCTATAAATAAGGAGGAGCAAAACTCGAAGAAAACATTCACAATCATCTGGGAGACCTAAGAACATAGAAAGAGCTTCATCAAGCGCCGAATCTCAAGTTCTTTAGTCTCCTTAGTCCCTTTTTATCGAAACTCTGTTGTAACGCCGAATTCACTCAATAAAACAAGTTTTCGATCAAAGTTCTCTGTTTAAACCCCTTGTGTGATTTACGAATCAACAGTTATGACCAAAAATCTCCTCCTCAAGTTCTTTTTCTATCAGACCATAGCTAAAGTAAGCTATTGGATGTCTACTCTGCATCAGAACAACACCAAGACCATATTCAGATGCATCGGATTCCACAATAAAAAGCTGAGTGAAATCAGGTAAGGCCAATACAGGAGTTGATGTCATATATTATTTTAACAGATCAAAAACTTCTTGTGCTATAGCAGACCATTCAAATTGATCCTTCTTCAACAATTCAGTGAGCAATTTAGCTATAGAACAATAGTTATGCACAAATATTCGATAATAACCTGTTAGGCCTAGAAATCCTCTGAAGTCTTTAATAGTTTTATGAGTTGGTCACTTTTTCACCGCATCCACCTGCTGTGCATCCGTAGACACTCCTTGATGAGAAATTACATGGCCAATATACTCTACTTGAGCATGAGCAAACATATATTTCTTACGGTTTGCATATAAATTCTGCGCAACTAACACTTCCAATAACATTTCCAAATGTTTGACATGATCCTCCAATGATGAACTATACACCAATATATCATCGAAGAATACTAAAACAAACTTCCTCAGAAAAGGCTAGTAAATCTCATTCATAACTCTACCATCTCTTGTACTAGCTTCTCCATAGCCTCTTTATGAGCATGAGGATAATAGTATGGTCTTACACTTATAAGAGCCATACCAAATTGTAAATTGATAGCATGCTCTCTTCCTCTCAAAGGTGGTAAGCCTTTTGGTTCTTGAAAGACATATGAATACTTCTGCATTGTCTCTTGTATCTCCATGGGTATGACTTGTAGTTATGACTTCACCAGCTCAGAATTACTCAAGGTCATTTTCACTCCTTTGTTATAAGAACATACTCATGTTGAAATGACTTCAGGAAAAATTTAGAACTAAGAAGAGAAGGATCTCCTTTCAATATCACTGGTTTTCCTTGATAAGTGAAAGATAACTCGTGATTATCCCAATCCACAATACACTCTCTAAAGTTCTTAGCCACTGAACTCCCAGAATGATATCCGTATTTCCCAATTCCAACTCAATAAAGTTAGTTGTAAACTTCATCTCTTGTAACACCAACTGAACATTTCTACATACTCCAATGCCTTTCACTGCAACTTCGGTCCCCAAAAGAACCTCTAGATTAATATTTACCAAAGCTGTCAAATGTGTATTCTTCACTGCTTCCGGTGATATGAAATTATGACTTTGTCTAGCTTCACTACCACCTGAGATCTTTTCAATGAGGGTAAACGTCCTATTTCCCTCCGGAAAACTATTACCTACACTACAAAAAAACAGCGTTTTAGCGACTACAGATGGCGACTAAATAATTAGTCGCTAAAAGTTGCGACTAATTAGCGATTATTTAGCGACTATTTGGCGACTAATAAAATTAGTCGTAATTGAGTCGCTATTTTACGACCAAAGAGCATAGTCGCCAAAGTAGTCACTAATTTAGCGACTAATATGCGACTATTCCGGCAGATTGCACAGTAGTCGCCTAATAGTCACTAATTTAGCGACTATTAGGCGACTAGTTTGGCAGATCGCACAGTAGTCGCATAATAGTCTCTAAATTAGCGACTATTTGGTGACTATTTCGGCAGATCGCACAGTAGTCGTCTAATACTCGCTAATTAGCGACTATTTCGGCAGATCTGTATAACTTGTATATACATGTTGATATTGCAAACAACCTCGCAACCAGATCAATTTCAGTGTAATTTTTCGTCTTTTGATGAAGAACTAGATGACAAAGAACCCTACGAATTAAATATGTTACTTATGTCACAATGTTAATTTGTTATTTATACCATGTTTGAAAACAAAAATTCTAAAAAAAAATCTTTTACATCATGGTCATGTTTTTTTCCAACATTATGGTCATATATATAAATTTTTACTATCATTGAAGATCAATTCTATGGTGAAGATATAAAAAATAATTATACATGAAAATACAAATATTTTTAATAGAAACAAAGATATGGCAACACATATATGGTGAAGATATAAAAATTATTATACATAAAAATACAAATAAAAAATATATATATATTAACATGAAACATATCAACAAAATATGTTAAACAACAAAAATTCAGTAACGTAAGTTAATAGGTTTCTTGTTAAAATTAATTTTGTTCCGTCTATATCTCCCTCTCATATTAATAATTAATCTATATATATTAATAATTAAAAAAAACCTAAACCTAACTTATATATATGTATAACTTATATATATATATATATGGCTCTCCTCTAAAAGTGGATTCGAGGGGAAACATTTCGGAGGAACCCACTAAACCTCTATAACTTATATATATACATATGTATATCATTATGTATATTAACTAGCCCTGGGCATAATATTTGGATCCGAAAAAATGAACCAAAACTGATCCGAAAAAGAGGAATTGAACCCGAACCGAAACCTATAAAATATCCAAACGGATCCTAGATTCCTATATCTGAAGAACCGAAACCGAACCCGAACCGAATGGATACAAGAAATACAATTATATACCCAAAATATTAATTATATTTAATGATAATCCAAAATTACAATTATAAATATCTTATTCTCTTTTTTTAAGCATATTCTCACATTTGAAATTTTGAGAACAAACTTTTATTCTAATAAACCCAAAAATAATAACACCCATAAACTATAAACTATTAATTAATATAAAAATAAATAAATCACAATGAGTTGCCCTAATCACACTCTCTTAATTTTTTGTTGCCTCCTTATTGTTACGAGAGTGAGAGAGACAAAGGCTAACTTTTTTTTTCTCTCTTGCAGATCCATAAGTCACCAAGGAGTCTCTTCGTCTTCCTCTTCCATGGAAAATCGGAGGAGAAGGAGCTGGTGAAAAGGAATCTACCAGAGATTGCAGCGGCGGAGTCTCTTCGTCTTCCTCCATGAAGGTAAGATGTGAATTCTAAATTTTAGATCTGGGATTTTGCCGAGATTATGAGCGGCAAATGGAAACATTGAGGAGGAGAAACAGCGGTGGTGGAGGAGAGCGGTGGAGACGGTGGCGGAGGAGAGCGGAGGAGACGGTGGAGGCGGATGGGTTTCATCGGTGCCGGCGAGGGTGAAGAAATCGAAGCGGTGCCGGTGAGGGAGAAGAAGATGCAGGCGGAGGAGGACGTCGGCACGGAGGAGCTCGGAGGACCTCGCCGGATCTGCTCTCGGGAGAGTGGAGGAGGCACGGAGGAGCTCACCGGATCTGCTCTCGGGAGAAGAAGATCGACGACGCCGGCGGTGGTGGATCCAGTTTTTCTTTTTCTTTTATTTAAATTTTTTTTTTTTTCATTTTTTGTAATTAAATATTTTTATTAATAAAAATATTTTTTTTTATTTTTTTTTACAAGTAGTCGCCAAATAGTCGGTATAAGTACGACCACTGTTCATAATCGTAAAATAGTCGCTATTTGGCGACTATTTATACGACTACACACTTTAGCGACTAAGGATTAGCGATTACATGATTTAGTCGCTAATTAGTCGCAATATGGGTTTTAGTGACTAAATAGCGACTATTTATGTAGTCGTCAAAACGCTGTTTTTTTGTAATGCTAGTAACAGATCCACACGAAGTTTCACCCTCGTCTTCAGTCCCTTTACTCTGAAAGTTACAAACTTATTTCTCCCCAATTTGAAAGATCAAAACATATTTACACATAGAATAGAAGTTCGAAACTAATAACCACCCAGACCACGATTTAATTTGGTTTACTATTGACCGATGGTAAATTAACCATTTACAAACCAACTTAACTCGGATTACGATCCGATTAGAACTTGTAAACCGAAATTAGATCCGAAATTAAACCCAATCGAAAATCGGATCGAACCTTAAATCAGAAAAAAATCCCCAATTAAAGAGAAGAACATAACCCTAAAATCGATTTAGGAATCGAGAATCCTCAAATCCAGAGATTGGGGAGTGAGAGATTCTCTCACTTGAAACCTTTAATCTCTCTTGAAACTTCAAATCCCGAATCGAACCCTCCTTCTTCCCGAATCTCACTTGAAAGCTTTCTCAATTTTGAGTTTTTTTTTTTATCTTCTCTGTAAATGATCCCCCCAACTGGAGTCACTGGAGAAAGAGTAGCGGCGGAGATGGAGGCTTCCTCGGGGTGGAGTAACTATCGGGGATGAAGGATTTTTGGTTGCAGGAGGATCCGTCGGGGAAAGAGGATGAGTCTGAGGATGGAGGCTCTGTCGGGGAAAGATGGTGGGTCGGATGGTTTGGGTGGCTCAAGGTCAGGCGCTGGCAACTGGCCAGAATCCATGGCGGAGGAGGAAACTGTTTTTTTAATGCTCACATTTGTAACAAAACTGTTTTTTTTTCTTTTGTCGGTAAAATCCAGTGTTCAAGAAATCGGCCTAGTCGGACGCCTAGACGCCGCCTAGGCGCTAGGCGGACACAAGCCGCCCCGATTTTAGAAAAATCGGCTTCATTAGGCAGAGGTCGGGCGAGGCGGCGGTTACGCGGGAGAGGCGGGCTAGGTGGAATTTTGTAATATTTTTTTAACCTACCAAATATGTGAGATTATAATCATCATTAATGTCAATTTATATTTTAAAACTCTAATTTTCTCATATTTCTTTTACTTTACTTTGAAATAAGAACTTTCATTTATATTTTAACATTTGAAATATTTTACATTTTTCTACATATATGATTCATATTATTTTATTATGTTATAATATATATATATATATATATATATATATATATTATTTTATAATAAATCGCCTAGACCGTTTAGCGCCTAGCGTTTTCTTGAACACTGGTAAAATCTCACAAGCTTGAAACTTGAATAAGATGTACAATAAACTTAAATAAATTGCTCAATCTTGGTGCCAGAGAATTATCTTTTTTTTTTATAATATCCATCCAAAAACTGTAGAAACCAAATCAATGGGAATTTTGATTTGCAATTAACCCTTTCTTGTTCTCAATCGAAATAATAATGAAGATAAGCGTGCGTGTGATGTTGGTGTTGGTTCGATATCATCATGATGTCGTTATTGTTGTTGTTGTTGGTCTGCGTCGGAGGAGGAGGAAGAAGAAGAATTGGTGTATCTTTCTTTTGGAAAATCGATTTTAGAACAATCAAATTGGAAAAATCAATTTTTAGGGTTCTTCAATATTCAAAATTGATTTGGGATTTATTGAGGGAATTGGGTATTTTACCCGGGTTACTGATCGGATTTCAGTTTGGGTCGGGTTTTTAATTCGGTCTGGTATCCGGTATAACTGGTTTTTTACCAGGTTTCAGTCGTAAACCATTAAAACCGAATTCTATGTGTAAATATGTTTCGATATTTCAAATTGGGGGGAAATAAGTTTGTAATTTTCAGAGTAGGAGGACTGAAGACGAGGGTGAAACTTTGTGTGGACATGTTACTAGGTAATAGTTTTCTGGGGGGAAATAGGACGTTTACCCTTTCAATGAACCTCTTAAAAGCTTTCTTTATGCCCACGTTTACATCAAATCTCTTATCGGTAAAAAGGGCTACTTGTGATTTAAATTGCTATACGATATTTGGACCTAATGAAGTTTATTTTCAAGATATTGAAACCGGAAAGATTCTTGGAGAAGGAAAGGCGAAAGATGATCTTTATGTCCTTGATAAAACATTACCAAGTGATGCTACTTCGTTTTCTTTTAAATCGTGTATTGCTATTAGTTCTAATGAGGTGTGGCATGCTAGATTAGGTCATCCTCATTCTCGTGCATTTGAATTGATGTTGCCTAAATTCACTTTTGATCACTCGAAATGTGAAGCTTGTATTCTAGGAAAACATTGCAAATCTATTTTTCCTAAGTCTTCGACTATCTTTGAGAATTGCTTTGATTTAGTGCATTCGGATGTTTGGACATCACCATGCGTATCTAGGGATAATAAAAAATATTTTGTGTCATTTATCGATGAAAAATCAAAATATACTTGGATCACTTTAATCCCATCTAAAGATCGTGTGATTGATGCATTCATTAATTTTCAAAATTATGTTACTAATCAATTTAATTCTAAGATTAAGGTGTTGAGATCAAATAATGGAGGAGAATACACAAGCCACAAATTCAAAGAACATCTAAATGAGCATGGCATTATACACCAAACAAGCTGCTCATACACACCACAACAAAATGGAGTGGCGGAAAGGAAGAATCGACACCTCATGGAGGTTGCAAGATCAATGATGTTCCATAAGAATGTCACCAAAAGGTTTTGGGGAGATGGGGAAATGATGGCATGCTACCTTATCAACCGAACTCCGACCAAAGTCTTGAAAGATGTATCACCATTTGAGGTACTCAACAAAACCAAACCATCTTTAGATCACTTACGAGTTTTTGGGTGTGTTTGCTTTGTATTAATACCAGGTGAACAAATGAGCAAGCTTGATGCAAAAAGTACTATATGCATGTTCATTGGATATTCAACAACCCAAAAGGGGTACAAGTGCTATGACCCGTCAAATAGCCGCATGTATGTGTCACGGGATGTGAAATTTCTTGAGGAGCAAGGGTACTATGAGAAGAAAGATTGGGCAAGCCTAAAGGATCTCTCCCACTCCACTTTGGATCGGGCCGCTACCTTGAAGTTCTTTTTGGAACATCTCGGAAATACGGACCCCACTACACCAAAGGCATAAGAGACACCTAGGAATATAGAAAGGGAGAGAACAAGCACGCCACCTTTGAGGGACCAAACTCAACGTAAGGAATCAACCTAAAGCCAAGTTCAAGGATCGGGTGATCCGGATGTAGAAGAGCAAAGGACTCCTAATGAGGAGCTTGCACCGGATGAGGAAGAAAACGTGGATATAGGAGATCTCCCTCCTCCACTTAGGCGCATCACTAGGCAGCGAAATCCTCAATCCCATTTGGAGGCTTACACCCGAGTCTACTACAACAATCAAGCCATGGCTCATCCCAACCAAGCTGTTTGTTCTCTTGCCCTTTTGCCAACCGATCATCAAGCATTTCTTTGTAAAATAGAGCTACACCGGATACCGCAAAGCTATGAGGAGGCTAAGGAAAGTAAAGAATGGTTGGATGTAGTGGATGACGAGACCAGTGCTATGACTCGCAACCACACATGGGATGAAGCGGATCTTCCTCCCGGGAAAAAGGCGGTTAGCTCCAAGTGGGTCTTCACTATCAAATACTTAAGCAATGGAGACATTGAACGGTACAAAGCTCGCTTGATGGCAAGAGGTTTCACACAAACCTATGGAGATGACTACACAGATACCTTTGCTTCCGTAGCCAAACTTAACACGGTAAGAGTTGTTCTTTCTTTGGCTACTAACTTTTCTTGGGAGTTATGGCAGATGGATATCAAGAATGCATTTCTACAAGGCGAGCTTGAGGAAGAAGTTTACATGACTCCCCCTCCCGGGACTCCATTGCTCCCAGAAAGGTTTTGAGGCTTAGGAATGCTATCTATGGACTGAATCAATCACCAAGGGCTTGGTACCACAAGTTGAGCTCCACACTCAACGATCGAGGCTTCAAGAGATCCGAAGCTGATCATACCTTATTCACACTCCAAAGCTCTCAAGGTATCATTGTAGTTCTCATATATGTAGATGATCTTATCATCTGATAAGGAAGGTATCCAATCAACTAAAATCTTTCTTAAATCTGTTTTCGATATTAAAGACCTAGGTGAGCTAAAGTACTTCTTAGGGATTGAAGTTTGCCGTTCTCCGGAAGGCTTATTTCTTTCACAAAGGAAGTACACACTTGATTTGTTGAATGATACATGTAAACTTGGAGCAAAACCAGCAAAGACACCGCTTGAGGATGGCTACAAGGTCAATCGAAAGGGGGAGAAAGAAGACAAGCCATTTGAAGACGTCTCCCAATATCGCCGTCTTGTAGGTAAGATGATCTATTTGACTATCACAATGCCTGATCTTAGTTATGTTGTGAATCAGGTCAGTCAACAGATGCAAACCCCTAGCTTATACCATTGGAGTATGGTGGAGCGAATTCTTAGATACCTCA
The DNA here is from genome assembly GCA_030161315.1 of Eutrema japonicum. Lineage (NCBI taxonomy): Eukaryota > Viridiplantae > Streptophyta > Magnoliopsida > Brassicales > Brassicaceae > Eutrema > Eutrema japonicum. Next base: position 20,629,230 of record BSQW01000007.1, read on the forward strand.
AAGGTAGCCCGGGCCAAGGCATTTGGATGTGGAGAAACGCTAACACCGAGATAGTAGGATATTGTGATGCTGATTATGCTGGAGATAGGCTGGATAGAAAGTCAACATCCGGTTATTGCACCTTCATTGGAGGAAATTTGGTGACTTGGAAATCGAAGAAGCAAAAGGTGGTGTCGTGTTCTAGTGCGGAAGCAGAGTACCGGGCAATGAGGAAGCTAACAAATGAGCTGACCTGGCTCAAAGCTCTTCTTAAAGATCTCGGCATTGAGTCTTCTAGCCCCATCACCATGCATTGTGATAACCAAGCCGCAATTCACATTGCAACCAACTCGGTCTTCCATGAAAGGACCAAGCATATTGAAGTGGATTGCCATAAAGTTCGAGAAAAGATTGAAGAAGGCATGATACTCCCATGCTACACTCGGAGTGAAGATCAACTAGCGGATATCTTCACCAAGGCTGCAAGTCTCAAAGTTTGCACTCACATACATAGCAAACTCGGGCTTGTAGATCTTTCACACCATTGATCTCATGTTCTCTAACCCATGGACATCACACTCTTTTTCCCTTAACATAGTTTTCTCCCAAGTGGTTTTTCTATGTTAAGGTTTTTTTAATGAGGTGATGTTCCTCAGGTTCCAAGTTTAGTCTCCGATGTCTCTACGGCTAAACTTGAGGGGGAGTATTGATCAAGTAAAATAATCATAATTAAAGAGCCTTCTAGAAATCTCCACCTCTAACGCTCTATGATTTCCTCCTCTTTTTGACTTTTGTGTTTTCCTACTCCTTTTTCCTCCATGATTTCCTCTCCTTGCTTTGATCATTCACCACTTGTTTCTCTATTTAAAGGATGTAACTCACATTGTTTTCAAATCAATCTAAGCATTCTCTTCTTCTATATTCTCTCTTAAATCTCTAGCTAGGTCTTCTATTAGTCTCCATGTCTCCCTTTAATATCTAGTCTCATATTCCGCATATTCTAACAAAAACATTCCGCTAATGCGATCCATCCGTACACATTTTCTCCATCATAAATTGGTAACTCAACTCTTCTCGACATACACTCTCACACAAGAGCCCACAATCGCATTTCTAGGTCTAGATTCCTCAGATCGAACATTAAGGCTTGATTCCGAGGCAGAAAAACGTACATGTTAAACTTGTTGCGAGAGATTCGAATTTGGAAACTCCATGACTTCTTTTCGATTTCCCGATCCATTCTGCAAAATTTCCAACAGCTGCGAAAACTTGGAATCAAGCGACTAAAATTGTAATCGCAACTCATTTTCGAACTTCACTTGTGCACTGATGTGTGTCATCATCGTTTTTGACAATGACTCCAACGTCGGCGGCGGCACAACATGTGTATCTCCGGTCGCCTTAGAATTATTCTGTAAATCCTTCGTCATCTTTATAACGCCCCGACTGTCCTTACCAATGAGCCCCACGCCCTCTATCGGCATGTGGGCTCCACCCTTGTCCGACGGCAGGTGCCCTAGTCCGGGAGGCTAGAAAGTCTTGTTTACTAACCCTACAAATCACCACGTGATCTTTCCCCGTGTTTTGCCCTCACTCGTACGGTACCGCGAATCACTTCCCGGTAGGTCATTCATCCTTAAATTTGTCCAGCTCAAGCACGCTTAACTCTGGAGTTCTCTCTGGACAAGTGACCGAAAAGATAAGTGCACTTTTGTGACATATGTAGCCAAATCAATTCTTATAAGCCTTTCTGCATGTACCAAAAATCGGGATGTTACAATCTTCTTCGTTTCGCGATAGTTCGATCCATAACGCTCTTCACACACCAATTTGTTAAGAAACAAGCTCAAGAGTCTGATTTTGAAAGTGAGAAATTGATGGAACTTGATTGAAGTTTTGGATTTGGATTGGCGCCATCTCCCAATCTCGTACAGCGAAGATCCGTTGCAACTCCTCTTTTCGCAAGCTGCTCTCCCACTGGAAGTGCTCCTGTCATATCTTTCCATAGAAACTTTTGGATTTTTTGCTGAGTTTTGACACGCCATATGTTTCTCTGCCAATTGAACTGCTTCTGAGGGACTTCGCTCAATGTCTCCGCCATTGTTACTGTTTAATGACAGTGAGAGTGATCGGATTTTACACCAAAGGAATTTAAAAAAAACTGTAAATATATTATTATAACTGAAAAGAAGGATTCATTTGAAACGAAGTGGACGAAAACACTCTTTACACAAATGTTTTTTTTTTTTTTCTTTCCATCTTTATATAAAAAAGATTACAATGCATGCCACTCCTTAAACCCAAAACCTCAGTGTCCGTTGGATGGCCTGAAGTCTCTGTAGCCGTTGATTCCAGCTGACAAATTCCAGTTTGATGAATCTAAGTAAGAGTAATTACTAGCTGCTGATGCTGCATCGTCCTGGTTCCTCATAGCGAGTAAAGACAAGTCCATATTCGCCATCTGCCATTGCGTTTGTGTCAACCCGTTCACATATGGCGAAGAAGAAGAAGATGAATGTGACATGTATTCACCACCGTAATATTGGTGAAATCCATCGTCACTGTAACTCCTGGACCTGCCAGAGATACCAAGATCCGCACCGCCATGATATGAGTACAGGTTGTTGAACCGTTGTGGTACACAGTATACGCTGTTGTCCATGAAACCGCCGTGTTCATCTTCAAGCAGATCATTGATGATATCAAGGTGAGGGAACTCATCGGTCATCAGAGGCTGTGTCGTTCTCCCAAACTGAACAACAGTAGGCCGGATGCTGGTAGTTACGGGTGTGTTGTAAGGGTTCATCCTATGATTCCTGCTGATAGTTGTTGTTGGTGTTTCTCTGCTTGAACTCGAACCACCAGTCCACAAGTGCCCATTAGACGAAACATCCCACGAGCCAACGTTGATAGGGAAGCCAGATTGATTAGATACTGAGATAGGAGGCGGATGTGAATAAGGCGGAAATGCGCTTGTTCCCGTCGATTGAGAGCTTGAGTGGTTAGGCGGAAATGCGCTTGTTCCCGTCGATTGAGAGCTTGAGTGGTTAGGCGGAAATGCGCTTGTTCCCGTCGATTGAGAGCTTGAGTGGTTAAAACCAGATGAGCCAACTATGGCATGTTTATAGGATTGAGGAATGTAAGTTTGGCTATGTGTCAGCGAACCTACACGGCCTGTTGAGCTCATTGAACGAGCAAGGGGCGTTGTTGAGGTTTGAACGGCAGAGATTACAGGTGCAGCTTGTCTTGAAGGGATTATAGGAGCACTCAAAGGCCTTGACATAGAAGGTGCTGGTTGTGCCGTGGGTTTTGGAGAAGCGGTTTTCTGTACATCGGCTCTAGGACCCACAGTATGCAACTGAATATCTCGAGATGGTAATGCTTGATCTGATGAAGGTGATCTAGCTGATATTGCTTTCCTGTTTGGAACAGAATCTACATTTGAAACACCCTTTTTATCTGGTTTTGCTTGCACTACAGATGGGAGATTCCAGGGAGCAGCTCTGGGCGAGAAAAGAACAGCAGGGCTTTTCTCTTGCGTCTGAACCGTGCCGTGATCCTGCAAAACGAATAAAATATATATAGTTATTCGATGTTGATGTGCATATCACTGCAAAATGGAATGAAGGTAAACTAACGCGACTTCTGGAAAAAGAATCCAATAAACAGAGCCATGTGGCTTTCCCTCCTTACGGTTATCTTCTAATTTCAAATATTAAAATTTCAAAAGTATGAGTGAACCACCTTGCTAACAGGATTACGCTCCCCAGGGCTCACTTGTTCCTGGATGTGGGAGATAACCACGTCAGCTTCACCAACTCTGCGTACCTCAGAAGAATGGCTTTGATTCTTAGGGTCAGATGCATGTCTCGAAGGTTGGTCCTCTGTTTCAGTGGCTAAACTGTTGGCATCAGAGACCTTTCCTGGTTGTGTTTTTCCGCTGCACATCACAAGGTATGTTAGATATGCAACAAACAAAAGAAACAAACTAAGCTGGAAAAAGATCTTACTTACTTGCTAAGCCATTTCTGGCTTCGGCAGTTTAAAACATTCCCTTTGTATGACCCATTGGCTACCCCTGATCGGATCGAGTCATTAGAACAAGTTGAGGAACTATCATGTATTGTGGACAGACACTTTCTTTCCGCAACTCCATTAGGTATAGATATGGAACTGCCTCTTCCTCCGCTAGTGTCTCCTAAAGGGGGAGGATGAATCTCTGAGGCATCTTTTTCCCAATGAACAGGGCTGCTCTCTCTATCAGCTGAACTATCTACTGAATCAGAAACATCAGACACATCTCCAAGTGTGTCGGGTTTCTCAGCTGACGATTCTGCTTTAGCCCTCACACATTCCTCTTTCTCAATATCCCTTTTTTCTGTTTGGGATCTTACCTTCCCTTCTTTGCTTTTCTCCTTTCCTCTATTTTTGTTCTTTTTCTGTTTTGCCTACGAATTACCAAACAAACAAGAATCTTCATTAGCACCCCAACAAGTAGTTTTAGGGCATTATATACTTTGGAAGCAACAGAAGTGTAAGGACCTGTTTCTTCTTAGATTTTTTCTCTTTTTCGGCTGCTCCTCTTTTCGCCTTCTGTTCGCTTTCTACCAGCCACTCTTCCTCTTCTTCGCGAATAAGTTCTTCTTGCCTTTTCCATGCAATAGCTTCTTGGTATGCAACGTCAATTTTGTTGCTGCATTTCTCAAAAAGATTGCAGTGCGATACATGAGGTACAGCTAAAAAACAATACCAGAAGAGCAGAAATACAAAATAAACACTATCAGCGGTTTCAGAATAAGATCTTTCACGTGTGTTTGAGCTTGTAAACAAAGTATGCGCTTGCGTATGATTTGATCTTGTAGACAAATTATGACATATTACCTGAAGATATGTTCAAGAACAAATATCTCCACAGTCCGTCTACCCAACTCAGTTAAACGCTTCTCATCACGCTCTATGGCTTCTGTCCTGAATTCCCCGGCATTCTCATCCTAGATTCGGATGAAAGCATACAAAAAATATATTAATACAAGTAACGTCAATTTGACATGGAGATAAGTGCTCATGCTTCAAGCACTTTTACATATATGATAATAAACCATGAATTCAATAAGTACAATACATAACGTATGAAACTAACCTTTGTACGGTTTAGAGAACCGTTTTCCACTTTTGGAGGCAATGGCTCCAGAACAGCCCTCTCTAGGAGTAACAGCACATCATCAACTAATACAAACATATCTTTGTCCAGGCTAACAATTGGAGGTGGCAATTCTTCGGTATCCATCAGTCTCGGCCTACTTTTCTTGTTCTTCGTTTGGCCTTCAAGAGCCTTCCACCCACTATACAAGGAATCCATCACCAAAGTGGATGTAACTTCCTTCTCGATGAAGAAGTGTCTTGCAACTATTTTTAAAATCACATCCATTTTCTCTCGGCACATCCGATGCCTTGAATTTTGGTCTAACCCTAACCAGAAGGCACCAAAGCTGCACAAAAAATTAACAATACATTCCTTGTTATGCAAATTGCGGAAACTTTTGAGGGAAAAATATCAAGAAGTAAGAAAGGAAAAATGCAGAAAGTAAATCCAGGCCTCCGCAACAGCTACTCAAGATTTCATTTCTGGAATCTGAGGAGATGAGTGTAAATGTGGAATACCTTTTCCATTTTGCCTTGTCCTCTATCAACCTACCAAGCTTGCTTCTTTTCTCTTCCATAAACCGCCAGCAAATTTGCTCTACATTTGACAAATATACCCTAACAAGTTCCCTCCTATACTGACAAAAAAGGCAGCGAAAAGGTCGGTCCACCCTCTCTCTGCAAAAACCAATGTACAGGAATTATCCACAATGCAGAAAAAAAAAGTTTTAAGCGTAAATGATATTGCAATGTGTATGGTTGGGAAAGTTTTAAACAAGTGGATGTATGTTAATGGCGATATAGGACACATGACTTTAGGTAAACTCAATCTTGCATTTACCTGATCAGCTGAACTTGAGCCTTAATAATAAGAGAGTCAGAATCATCTGTGAACCCTTCCTTTAATTTAGGTATCTCTATAAACTTTTTCCATCCCCAATCATGCTCTTTCTTCCAAAACCGGTGTAATGTATCTGCAAGAAATGTGTTCAGTTTGTCCATGTAATGGGATGCAGGCAAATTATAACAAGCAAAAGGTAACCTGAATGCTTCGATTTCTTTGGATCTTTATTCACCACAGCTATAGTAAACTGAGCAAAATGACTCCAGCCTGTCTCAAAGATAACAGAGAAACCTAAATGATAACATTTCCAAGTCGAGAGAGGGAAACGGAGAACAAGCAAACAACAATACTCGCCTGGAAGAAGTTTCTCATGGTTTGCAACACAGAGAAACAAAGAGAGATGGTTGCAAACATCACACCCTTTTGGATAAATTAAAATATACCTGCCATGAGAGGAATATGGAACTTTTTTGTAAATATATTAGCATGCATAAGGAAAAAACATACACAGCTAGGGTTAGTAATTACAAGAATTTCAATCCGATAATTATGATAACTGATTGAATAGGCTTCTGAGAGACTATATATATATGGAAGGAGAACGAAAATATATTATTTACCATTTGTAGCCCCCAACTTCAAAAACATCGCCACGGAGCTCCCGTTTGTTGATTTCTGAAAAGTTCTTGATCTCCCACGTTTCTTTCCCATATAGTTCAGAAGGTTTTAATCCTAGGAATAAGGGAAAAAAAATCGAATAAAACGCCACGAGAAACACATGGTAATACCGCAAAAAGCCAAAAAAACAAGGCAAGTCATTCGAGAATATAACATATAACGAATAAAGAGGACTCGTTTCATGCAGCTAAACAACATTCATGAAATCCTAACATGCAAAAAAAAAAAAAAGAACATACCAAAATCATCAGCATCATCAATGTCCCAGTACGGGGGCGATATCGAAGGAGTCCCATTCTCCACTTGATCAGACGACCGCCACTCGGCGAGTGTTTCGTCTGATTGACTTCTTCGTCCATTTGAATTCTCCTCCAGTGATCTCCCTGCTCCAGAATCTTCATTAGTAGTTTCGGACATTCCTCTAAAGCTTATCTCTCTTTCAAACTACGCAAATTATAGGATTTGAGCATATAAATTAGATCCTAATTCCGCCAGCTGAATGTAGTCTAAATCAAATTGTCAAACCAAGAATTATAGCTGAAAACCGTTTAAATCAATCAATCACTCACAGTCCAAAGAATTCATGGCTCAAATCAATACTCAATCACTCACAGTCCAAAGACATGGAAACATCTTATGGCTCAAATCAATACATCAAAACCCCCACAACGAGAATGAGATTAAACCCTAAAAACCAATCTTACAAAAATCGAAATGCAAAAGGACCAATCAATTCATTTCTATCAACTAAATCTCCAGTGTTACAATCAATTGCAGAAAAAAAAAAAAAAAGAACAAAAACTCGGAAGATATCAGCGAACGGAAAACCAAAATCCGCACAAACTAAAACCAGGATTGAAAATCGGAAACCTAAGCCTCGGAAAATCCGAATAATAAGGGAAGCGAGATTGAAGAGACGTGTAGATCGAAGCGAACCTGGGATGGTGGAAGAAAGAGCACAAAGCTTAATCGCCGAATGGATTGATGGCAGCTCCTCAAGCGTTTTCTAGAGAGAGAACAAAAGAGAGACGGAAGAGAGAGAAATGGAGGAGGTCGTAAGAAAGAAGAAAAAAACACAGCGAAAGAGAAGAAACAAAAAAAACTATTAAAAAAAATTAATAGTTATATAAAGTTGGACAATTCTACAAAATAGCACCAAAAAACTTAAAGTTCAATAATTTAGCATCAAAATGTGAAAATTACAAACATAATATTCATTAAAAGAAAATTGACCAAATTACCTTTGTTTTTTAATTAAACAAAACTCTCTTTCTTTCTCATTTGGTCATCGTTTCAGGCCTCCGGTTCTCTGAAATCCGATCTTCTCGGCCCTTGGAATCAGACTCAGAGCCGGTAACTGCGAATGGACCCGAATCTCAGCCAGATAATGCACCTGTAATTACGGACGAATGGACCCGAATCTCATCAAGAATTCGGTGGTGATTACGGTTAGAGTGTCGAGAGAGAAGGAGAACTCCGCCGTCGTCGTTGCTTATTGGTCACTGCTCCTTTTCAGAGCCTCCGACAATCCTCGCCATAGCTTTATTCACTAATCCATGGAGGAAGATGACGAGACTCGTTCACGGCCGTCGCCGGGAGATTCCTTTTCCCAAGATCCGCCGATCGGACTTAAAACCACTGCCGATCTATTGATCAATGATCAAGAAAAAATGAGTTTTTTTTTTACTTGGTGTGAAGGGTTAATGCACCCATCTGTCTGTGTTGTTTCTTGGATGGGTTTTACAAGTTTGTTTGAGGCCGGGATGAATGTATCGATTTTGATTCTTCCCAAGGATGCATTTGGAAATAACATATCGTTTTCCGGGAAGGAGACGGAACTGCAGGGGTTTTCGTTGCCTCTTCTCAACTAAAATGGTTCAATTGCTGGGAGTCTTAATATCACACACATCAGATGGATTCAGTCTGGTTATATTTCCATTGAGTTTGTTCTTGTGGCCGCTGGCAAATTCTTACTGCTTGTTGAGAGGGAGAGCCAAACCCTGGATGGTGTTCCTCTACCTCTCGAGGTTAATTCAGGTGATTGGCTTTTGTTCCATAAACTTTTCAGTTTCAGAAATGTGTATTTTAATTAAGCTAAGCATTTTCCTTGCTAATTTTGTTAGTTTTGAGCAGGGCCTTTAGATGTTTCCAATTGCGTGAGCATATGGAAGTCATAGCTAAACACATGGCAGAAATTTTCCAAAATGGAGATCATGCTACACCAGAAAGATCGATTTGGAAACTTTGTTTCTGGATTTTATGAATTTGATGCTGATGTGGTGGAAAAAGAGACGGGGTTGTCTATACCGGTAGCAGATTTCCAGTTTAAGTATGTAGAGCCAGGGATCCAGCTGATGTCTTTCAACCTTTCTGAACCAGGAAATTTCTTGCTCACTCTTTCTGATATGGAGCACAACAAGAGCATCTCTGGTATGCCATATGAGTATATAGTATATATAGGTCAGTGTTTGCCAAAACTACTTCATGATATGATGCTATTTTTTTCTCTTTGGTGAATGTACTCAAAGCATTTATTTTCTTGACAGGTTATTGTGATGGATCAATATCAACTTTGAGATTGTGAAAATCCGGGATAGCTAATCAAATTTTGATTTTTGATTGTCCGATTGAGTTGAATTTATGCCACCTTAAGTTTTCTTTGTTTCTCTCATTTAAAAAAAAAAAAAATTTGGAATTACAATCGTTGTATTTAGTTGTTGTTAAGAGTATTTCAAGTCTAGTCTTCGTCCTGTGAGAGAGCTATACATCTCTATGGTAGTCACTTAACTGGAACACACGTAAAGCTATGTCAAGATGATAATCTTTTGAGAAGTTTGTGTGGTTACACTACTTCAGATTTATGATGAATTTGCGAACTTATGTAATTCAAAAGCTGACCAAGCATGACTTGCCAAATATTTATGAACCATTTAGGAACATATATAACGTATTTAGGAAAACTTTCCTAAATCAACAAGAAAGACTTCCTAAATGAACAAATGATGAAAACTGATCCTTTCTTGAAAATGAAACGTATTTAGGAACATAAATAACGTATTTCGGAAAGTCTTCCTAAATGAACAAATGATGAAAACTGATCCTTTCTTGAAAATGAATCGTATTTAGGAACATATATAACGTATTTCGGAAAGACTTCCTATATGAACAAATGATGAAAACTGATCCTTTCTTGAAAATGAAACGTATTTAGGAACATATATAACGTATTTCGGAAAGTCTTCCGAAATGAACAAATGATGAAAAATGATCATTTCTTGAAAATGAATCGTATTTAGGAACATATATAACATATTTCGGAAAGACTTCCTAAATGAACAAATGATGAAAACTGATCATTTTTTGAAAATGAAAAGTATTTATGAACATATATAACGTATTTCGGAAAGTCTTCCGAAATGAACAAATGATGAAAAATGATCATTTCTTGAAAATGAATCGTATTTAGGAACATATATAACGTATTTCGGAAAGACTTCGTAAATGAACAAATGATTAAAACTGATACTTTCTTTAAAATGAAACGTATTTAGGAACATATATAACGTATTTCGGAATGTCTTCCGAAATGAACAAAAACAGAAAACTATATGTCCTGTTGATTTCCATGCGTAAATGAAGCATCAGAACAAATGTGTTGTTGTTTTTTCTACACAAATAAATAAAGAAAGATTCAAATGACGAAAACTGATATTTTCTTGAAAATGAAACGTATTTAGGAACATATATAACGTATTTAGGAAAGTCTTCCGAAATGAACAAAAAACAGAAAACTATATAAAAAACGATATTTCCTGTTGATTTCCATGCGTAAATGAAGCATCAGAACAAATGTGTTGTTGTTTTGTCTACACAAATAAATAAAGAAAGATTCAAATGATGAAAAATGATCATTTCTTGAAAATGAATCGTATTTAGGAACATATATAACGTATTTCGGAAAGACTTCCTAAATGAACAAATGATGAAAACTGATCTTTTCTTGAAAATGAAACGTATTTAGAAACATATATAACGTATTTCAGAAAGCTTTCCGAAATGAACAAATGATGAAAAATGATCATTTCTTGAAAATGAATCGTATTTAGGAACATATATAACGTATTTCGGAAAGACTTCCTAAATGAACAAATGATGAAAACTGATCCTTTTTTGAAAATGAAAAGTATTTATGAACATATATAACGTATTTCGGAAAGTCTTTCGAAATGAACAAATGATGAAAAATGATCATTTCTTGAAAATGAATCGTATTTAGGAACATATATAACGTATTTCGAAAAGACTTCCTAAATGAACAAATGATTAAAACTGATACTTTCTTGAAAATGAAACGTATTTAGGAACATATATTACGTATTTCGGAATGTCTTCCGAAATGAACAAAAACAGAAAACTATATGTCATGTTGATTTACATGCGTAAATGAAGCATCAGAACAAATGTGTTGTTGTTTTATCTACACAAAGAAATAAAGAAAGATTCAAATGACGAAAACTGATCTTTTCTTGAAAATGAAACGTATTTAGGAACATATATAACGTATTTAGGAAAGTCTTCCGAAATGAACAAAAACAGAAAATTATATAAAAAACAATATTTCCTGTTGATTTCCATGCGTAAATGAAGCATCAGAGCAAATGTGTTGTTGTTTTGTCTACAAAAATAAATAAAGAAAGATTCAAATGATGAAAAATGATCATTTCTTGAAAATGAATCGTATTTAGGAACATATATACGTATTTCGGAAAGTCTTCCGAAATTAACAAATGATGAAAAATGATCATTTCTTGAAAATGAATCGTATTTAGGAACATATATAACGTATTTCGGAAAGACTTCCGAAATGAACAAATGATGAAAAATGATCCTTTCTTGAAAATGAATCGTATTTCGGAACATATATAACGTATTTCAGAAAGACTTCCTAAATGAACAAATGATGAAAACTGATCCTTTCTTGAAAATGAAACGTATTTAGGAAAAGTTTCGTTGGAAAGTCTGACACTAATATAACAAGGTATTAGTATTACCAACGAGACACGACAGCTTATTGACAAATGTTCAAGCTCACTTACAGACTTACTACTACTCCCCACGTAAATCCAGAGTTCCTAACTCCATTACTACTAATCAATCAATAAATAAACATTTCAAATGAAAGCACATAAAATTTATATACTTAACCAAAAACAACCATTTTAGTAACATATGCAAAGAGAGGTAGATATTTCTGATTTGTAAAACAAATTAATGAAATACTATTATTGACCAGATAAGCTAATTTTCAATACATAATTCTTGGAGGATATGCAAATGGAAATTCAATTCAATCCTCGTGGAAGATAATGTTGTGCTTCTATATCAAGTTCTCAATCGAGAATGAAAAGAAAAATAGATTCGTACCATGTCGATATCAATGCTAGTAACACGAAGAAGCTCGTCAGGGCAAACGAGATATCCAAGAATCACACATTCTCGATACGAAGTAATATTTGCAAGGTCCTTTCGAAGTGAATTTTTACTCATTTGACTTTCTTAGATTGCTGCTAATTCCAGAATTTCTCCCTGCAGATTATAAGATAAACAGTGTCAGGACCACTGTTAAAACCGATATTTTCCATTACAAGCTAGCTTTTAGTAAGTTATTTCTACGCCTACGAAATGGAAATACCGTCTTGTATTTGCTCAGCACCAGCAACATTGGCAATTTCATTAGCTTGAATGGAATGCTCAATCTGCAAGATCTCTTTCTCCAGAGTCGCAAATCTCTCGATAATCGCAGGCGTGTTTACGAATCCCACAAACCTGCAAAACGAAGAAACATAATCAGTAACACATCAACAAGTCAAGTCCAAGAAAAATTCAAATCAGTCACTAAGCAGCATCCACCACCATGGTATCACAGTGGTATATCGAATCCAAAGAAGCCATTTATCAAAAAAAATTCCACTGACTCCTTTCTCGGCAAGCTCGCCGAGCTCTGCAACTGCACGTCACTCGTTTCTTTCACTTCTGCTTATCCCTTCGACTCGTTCATTGACACAACAAACTCGGGCGAGTCATTTCCCTCTCTTCCTGAGTCTGCTCTACCCGAGTTCGCCGCCGATTCCTTCGCCACGCTCTCGCAACTTCCTGTACCCGAATCCTTTCTTGTCGGTTCCTCGTCATTGTCGTCTCCGCCGATCCGGTTCGGCTATTCGTCCACTGGCTTCTCCGATTTTCCGATGCTAGCTTCTCCGATTTAGTCACGATTTCTTAGCTTCTCCGATTTAGTCACGATTGCTTTGATCTCAAATGTTATGGGCAAACTTTTTTTTTTACTCTTTAATGTATGCTAAAAATTGGGCTTTTTTATTTGGATGCTAGTTTGGTCAAAAACATTTCAATAAGTACAATTTTGATCAATTTCTCAATAACGTTCATGTTTCAATTTTTTTTTGCATTTGCTAGCACAAGTAAGATATGAAACCAGGATACCTTTTTTCCACAGAAACTAAACAATTGTTGTTTTAGGAACTAATTAAAGGAAAATATATTAAACTTGTTACTTAAAAAACATATATTTTGTTATTTATTTTAAAAAGTTATAATAAAAACCTGCGCAAATCACACGGGAAATTAGGGGGTGTATTGAACTGTGAATTTTAAGAGATTTTGAGATTTTATTAAACTCCCTTGTTATTAAACTAAGGATTTTAAAATATCTTTCCAAATCCAGTGTTATTGAACATGAGATTTATGTAAACACTACAAGAAAACTGCCCTTTTACAACTAACAGAATCGTCGTAAATTGGTCGTAAAACATGGTTTACGACGGATTAGCGACGAATAACAATTTGTCGTAATATGATCGTCGTTAATCGGAAATCGTCGTAAATTGGTCGTAACATTAAGGAGGACTAAAAATCGTCGTAAAATCGTCGTATATTATTTGTCGTAAAATCGATGTAAATTTACATCGATTTTACGACGAATACATTACATCGATTTTACATCGAAACATTACATCGATTTTACATCGAATTATACAATTTTTTTTTCGACAATCCGTCGTCAATTCGTCGTAATAGGATGAAACATTACATCGATTTTACATCGAATTATACAATTTTTGTTTTGACAATTCGTCGTAAATTGGTCGTAATAGGTAGCTGTAAATGCGATGGTAAAATCGATGTAAAATATTCGATGTAAATTCGTCGTAAATTATTGAACGATGTAAAATCGATGTAAATGTTGAGTCGATGTAAACTCGATGTAATACATATATATATAATATTATTTCTTTTTCAATTAAAATTGAAAAAAAAAAAATTAATAAAATTATATTTCTAAATTAAAATTTTATAAATCTTTTCAAAATATAAAATAAAATTTAAAATACAAAATAAAATTCTTAATATAAACTATTCGGGAGCTGTCGCGGATCTAACCGATCTAAAGAATCATGCCCCGGCGACTGCAAAATATCTTCGACAGTCAATCCCGCATACAACAACGGCGGTCGAGCACCTGCTTCTGGAGGCGGCGCTGGTTCGGAAAAAGAATCCGGAACAGCGGACGGTGTCGCAGAAGATGACGGGAGTTGCGAATTAGCACTCGGTCTCGTCTCAAGAAACTGCCGATAGTGTGTCTTACGTGGCGCCATATCTAAAAAAATATTTAAAAATAACTCAATTCCAATATAATATAATTCCATTCCTAACTAATAAGTGCAATCCTAACTAATAAAAATTACAATCCTAACTAACAATTCAAAATCCTCACAAACAATAATATAATTTAAAAAACCAAAAAATAAATTTTTTACCTTTTTCGTAGGTAGAGAGAGGTGAGAGCGTTTTAGAGAGAGAGTGATTTTGTGTGAGATTGTGAGGGAGGAAAAATCTGGTCACGTATATATAGATTTTGTGGTCGTCGTAAAATCATTGGTAATTTACGACGATTTTACGACGGAATCGTCGTAAAATCGTCGTAATATTAAAACCTTCAACCTATCGAAAATTTTCCCCCACGCGGTAAATTAAATATTTCGATTTCCAACGAAATTACGACGGATTCGTCGTAAAATCGTTGTAATTTTTACAACAAATTTACGACGAATCCGTCGTAAATTCGTTGTAAAAGATTAAATCTATACCCTAAACCCTAAATCTCAATACACATATCCTGGAAGTAAGAACGAAGTATATTTGTGCATCTAATACTTCTAATATTTAACAACAGATTCAATAACGACGATTGAATCTATATTGTCGTCGATTTCCTTATCTTACATAATAATGTATAGCGTTCGTTCTTATAAGTATATATTCGTAACATGGATGACTTAAATCATGTAAATGATTTTTTAAAAACTTAAACTTGTTTATACTATGATTAGAACTTACGTAAAACAAGATATAAGATAAAAAAAAATCAAACATGTAAATCAAACCCTATACCCTAAATTTTAAGTATTACAACGAAATTACGACGGATTCGTCGTAAAATCGTTGTAATTTTTACAACGAATTTACGACGAATCCGTCGTAATTTCGTTGTAATAGATTAAATCTATATCCTAAACCCTAAATCACAATACACATATCCTGGAAGTAAGAACGAAGTATATTTGTGCATCTAATACCTTTAATATTTAACAACAGATTCAACAACGACGATTATACGATGGATTATCATGTTTATACTATGATTAGAAGTTATGTAAAACATGATATACGTTGATAAACCAAACATGTAAATTAAAACTAAATCGTCATAAATTCGTCGTAGTTTTACGACGATGTTACGACGTAAATAGTGACATCGGTATCACGACGATTTCACGTCGACTCTGAGAATTTGGTAAAACACGGTTTCTTATAGGTCACCTAATTATTTACATAAAATATTTTCGACGTAATTTCGTCGAATATTCGATGTAAAATTGTTGTAATGCTATTCGATGTAAAACCGTTGTAAATTTTCGTTGCAAATCCGTTGGTAATTTCTAGAAAATTTCTATAAATACCTTCCACACCTTCAATGGTAACTCAAAAAAAAAATACACACTAAATATATACATATCCACGTTTCATTGGGTTCTTATGCTGATCATTGTGTTCTCACTTCTTGATGATCTTGCCAACAAAGAATCATGTGTGATCTTGTTTTCATGTAAATACAGTCTTCATTACTACCATAGGTGAATGATTCATAGAATTGGACATCTATGTAAATCGTAATATAAGGATGTCCAATTCTATGTATCTTTCACTTATGGTGGTTGGTCTTTATGAATGTAGAAAACTAGACCCCCAGAGTTCTTTGTTGGCCAGATAATCAGAAGTGGGAATACAACGGTCTGCTACTTAACCCAAGACGACATTACGACGATATTACATCGTAATATCAACGTAATATGCAGAAGCCATATTCGTCGTAATATCGATGTAAAGTTACATCGATATTACGACGATTTATATTATCGTCGTAATGTCGTCGTAAAATGGTCGTAATTTTACATCGAAATTACGACGACATATATTTACGACGATTTTACATCGAACACATATTTCGTCGTAATGTCGTCGTAATGTCGATGTAAAGTTAAATCGATTTAAAACGGTCGTAAATTTTCGTTGGAAATTGACAGTTTTCTTGTAGTGAAAGTCACTTAAAATTATCTACAATCCTATGTTATTCAAACACGAATTTGTTAAAATCATATCAAATCCATTGTTATTGAAAATGTTTTAAGTATTGAGATTTTAATGACTGCAGGAGATTTTAGATGATTTTAGGAGACTTTCTTAGTTAAAAATAAAAAGATCCAAATCTCATGGTTTTATGTGGGATTGTAGGGGATTTTAATACAAAATCATAACAACTTCTTTAAAATCAGCCAAAACCATCAAAATCATCTGAAATCTTATTAAAACTCAAATCACTCTAAATACTCAGTTCAATACACCCCCCTTAGTTTATAAAAAAAGAGTATACATGATTCTTAATTTTATATATCATTTAAATTTTAACAATTATCTAATGAACTAAATAAAAGTGATATTGATTTTTTAATTTTAAAATAAAATTATGTTACTTGTTAAAAAAAACTACTTAAATAATGCGCAAAATTTTATATATATATATACTATAAGTATCCGTATTTGTAATTTAATATTTTATAATCCGTTAAAAACAAATTAAAGACGAAAAATAGAAAACAAAATTATATCACCCATGAAAATATATAATACATAAATTTAGAAACAAATTTTACGATGAAATAAATAAATACATTAAAATAAAAAGTTGGTGAATAAATGCAGTAAAATAGCTTTGGATACGTTTATCGAACTTTTAATGCTTTAGTGTGTAATTGACACACTACCAAATTGTGTTTTATATAGAGGTGATAAATTATAATTATTTTCCTTTTATGATTAATTTACTTAATCTAAATGGAAAAGCTAAATATTGTTTTTTCCATTTTTATATTAATTTTGCCTTTTAGGATAATTTTTTAAAGATTTTTTTTTTCTTAATAAGTTTACCTTTTAAGATTATAAATTTTTTATTAAATTTTCAGAATTTTTGAGTTTTTTTTATTAATCAATTTTAAGATTATAAATCGGTTATTAATTAATTTGAGTAACTTTACATTCAGTTTTATATTATAAGATTCCCTTATTCTAAACTGAAATATTATTTATTTATTTTTATAAAAATTTGGCTTTTGTTCATTTTCTTTTTATGATTATTATCTATTGTTTAATTTCTTTATTATAATCTAAAATATATTTTTTCCTCTTTTAAAAAAAAATTGGTTTTCATTTATAGGTTTTGTTTAATTTCTTTAATCTAAACAAAACTACTGTTTTTCTAATACATTTTAAGATTATAGTTTTTGTCTATTTTTTTCTAATACCTTTTAAGATTCCTAAAATTTTACTTTTATTGTTAATATTATGTGTTAAAATATAATTGGAATTTTATCAAACACGTGTCAAAATATAGTTGGAAATTTATTAAACATATGGCAAAATCTAATCGATTAACTTATTACGTTTAAAATATAATTGGAAATTTATTAAACACGTATCAAAATATAATGGGAAATTTATTAAACATGTGTAAAAATCTGATCGTTTGACTTAACATGTGTCGCGATCATTCGAATTACTAAGTTTGAAATATTATGTTTTATATAATAAATAAAATTTGACATGTTTAGATTTTTATATAAAATCTAAACATATAAGAAGTCATATAATAAATAAAATTTGACATGTTTAGATTTTTTTATATGAAATCTAAACATATAGGAAATCACGTACTTTTAAAAAAATTATGATTAATTTCAAAAACTTATGAAATAAATCTTTGAAGGATCATTTTGGTGAAACATATGTTGTAAATACTCTTGGATACGATAATTAGATTTTTAATTTTAATGTGTAAAAGTATATATTATCTTTTGTATATTTTATATTAAAATTAGTTTATAAATTTATTTTTTAATTTTCCCATTTTGCTAACAGTAGAAAAAGATAAAACAAAAAATTTCGTAAGTTTCATTATTAATTAATTTCATTTACGTTCTCATATTATTACCACTATTTTCCTAATGAACTAACAATTTTAATATGAAGAACTAAACGAAGGAGATAATAAATTTTTATTCAAAAATAATATTTTGTTAATTTTTTAAGTTAGAAATAAAATCCGAATGAACAATCCTAATCATTGGCATTAATTGCATGCTCCGTAGGTTGCCAGTAGCATGGGCATCTTTTTTAAGTCTCCCATAACGTCGCTCTTCCCTATGCTCTGCATGTTGTCAGTTTCTCCTGTCAGGTGTAAGCATAAGGCATTAATTGCATGTTCTGTAGGTTGTCAGTAGCATGGGCATCTATTTGAATATATTCATATTGCCTATTGGAGGGAAAAATACATGAATCGAACTGTTTATTTCCGCCTAAATGGTTTGCGTACATGTCCCGATTCTCTTGATACCAGAGATCGGGTTGTCAGGGTTGTTCGGTCTCCAAGTGCTTTGTTCCCCGTAACCTGTGAAAGTCACTCTTCCCAGGTCTCGCAAAATCCAAATCATTGGCATCTCTGCGAGACTGGGAATGATGACTTATCCTCCTCGTGGCCACTCAGTCCCTAACCTCCTCGCATCTGACATTGTGGCCTACACTGCCAGACACGGGGAGCCCAAGGGCCGGTGGTCGATGTCGAGTCTCTTGGTTCCGTAGGTTTCAAGGGCCGGTGCAAAAGCCTGGGTTACTTGGGTCATAGGCCCAGTTTGACCCAAAGGGATCATAACTGCAAAAAAACATTAAGACACGTGGCAACACGTAATGAGTCCACGTAGGAGGGTTCGTATTTATCCCAAACAAATGGTATGCAACTTTTTCACTTTTCACATTTTGAAAACGTGATTCTACCGGATACATACCATTCACAGTAAAACGCACATAATTAAACACATAGAAATTAATAAGTGATTTTTATATTCATCCCGCACATTTTCATTTTATAACTAGATTAGACACAACTTTATTCATCTACTAATTAGAGGCGTTTTGTTATTCAGCTATTTTACAATTCCCTTTTAGTTTATTCAGCTTACGAGTTTTCTCGTTCCAATGATTTCGCTATTTCATGGTTCAAGTATTTTGTTATTCTGTTATTCAACTGACATACCAGTCAAACTCTATAATTTTTAATTCATATTTAATTTTCTAAACATTTTTACCTAACCAATTAAATAAAAGTGATATTGACTTTTAACTTTAAAAAGAAAATTGTGTTACTTGTTAAAAGAAAACTACGTAAATCATGCGAGAACTTTTTTTAATACGTAAATATTTATGCCTTTTTATCTTATAAATAAATTCCAATCTAGATAAATTCCAATACTTAACGTGCAATAAAAAATATTGTCAGTTTTGTCCCCATCGCTACGATGATGTCATCTGCAGAAAAGGAGTGAGTCTCATTTAATATAGTGCATTTGCATTTAGTGCAACATATCATCGAGATTTTGTGGGGATAATGTAGCGTCCGCCGCCCAACAATTTTGGATGTTTGATAATTTTATAGTTATACTTTGGTGCAGTAAAAACTAATAAAAAATTGCATCCTAGTTATTATCATTGGATGTCCGCAAAATAGAAACGCTGGTGATAACTTAGCGGTTGTTCTTTGAATTTGACAACGATAATAATTAGGGGTAGTAGTGAACAAAGTTATCATCTGCCTTCGATATCCCATATTGGCGAATCTTCTAGCAGAAATGCATGTAATTTATATATTATACAATTAATACATTTGTTGCATGAGCACTACATCATCATGAATCTGATTTACGTTGGGGTGTCACCAGGTAACAGCAAACACGAAGTCGCGGCTCCTCAGGGCGTATATGGGGTTGATAATACAAGCCAGCGGCGATACCCTGAGATATAGCAGAGTTCTAGAGATATTTTAATGGGGATCAAAACCATTTTCAAGAAAGAACGACAACCGAGATGAAAATGCAGACCGAGACCTTTGCCGGTAATATAAATAATGCCATGGTGCTAAACAAATTTCAATAATCTTTAACTTCATCTGATAATATTTTTATTACACTTGAATATGGTGCATAGGTGGCCCTCGCATCGGTTAAAGTGAAAGTTTTTGGCGAAAATATGGTTGCATAGATGGATGATGTGGAATGCTAATGACCATCTCTGGCTCTCGATGTGTGACAAATAACGTAACTAGTGATCAATTTTGTTGTAGATAAGGTAATCACTACATATGATTCCGGCTTGTATTTAAATACTTTCATAACACCATCGGTGCAAAAAAACTAAGGTCATTAATGATATATGTTATTTTCTGAAACTTTTTCGGTGTTTGAATTGTTACGTAGTTATCAGTGAGGGTCATTAATATAACCTTCAGAATTTGTAGAGGTGTGAACAAATGATAACTAAGTTAACATCCACTAAAAACGTTATCGCCGTGTCTAATTTGGTACAACTATATCTGAAAATAAACATTAGCTAAAACTGTTATGTCAGTGTTGGCTAATAATGGCCTTCATTCATTTGTCACACTAGTAACGATCATCTATGTGAGTTGACACTATCATCAGGCGCTTGCTTTTCCTCGGTGCAGGTGGTATCACTCTCGGTAGTTCAGTTGTGGTTTCACCCTCCACCACTACTTCATATGTCTCCATTTCCCAATATTTGTAACTCTCTTGGTGAACATTTGTTAGTCAGCATGCATTAAGTAACTAAGCTAGTGAGGCCATTGTTACTTAATGCACGCTAGCTAGTGGGCAACAATAATAGTTAGAGTACATATGAATTGACGTCGGCGTTCGAAGGGTTTGAAATGGTCAGGTTTTTGGCGCAACCATGTCCGATAACAAAAAAAACAACTCAGTTAAGATGAATGTAGTTGTTAATTGGGACCGTTGAGTTAGATGTTAACATTGTTAAATTAAATGTTAACTTACCGTTGGTGTTTCTCTGGCGCCAACTCCATCCCCTTCATGAAACGAAAACAATAATGGTAGCATTAACATAAAAGGTTAATTTAGATTTAGCAATTCCATGGATTTTACTTGAGTGTTAATCTTACCATTGGTGGTTCTCCATCACCTGCTTCTACATCCTGCAGGATGAAGTTTAAGTCGACTTTTAAGTTGGCATCAGTTGACCTTTAACTTAAGTGGAAACTTTAGCTTACCGTAACTCCGTAGCCTGCGTTGGGATCAACGTGGATTCCTCTTCATCCTGGCCGTTAACAATTAGGATACCATTAATATTTGGTAACTACAACTGTTAATTTAATTGTATTCTAAAACTAATTATTAAATGTTAGCATTTAACATTATTAGTACCTCCTGTATTTGATTCGAATAATTCCCAAACAAATATTTTATCATAAAATTGAGTTCCTTGGCGTCGAGGGGTTCTTTGATGTCGAAAATAATAGACATCTTCTGGTAGACATTCACACATTCACCTAGAGGCTCTCGACCATAGCGTGAATCTGCGGTGGAAGACCTAGATTTGTATCTTTTATCTGTAAAAAAAAAATATGTTTTGACCGGCGGCGAGAACGAAATAGAGATGAAAACCAGATTTGCATAGAACTATTGGAAATTGTATGTATCGTCGTAAATACCTTCAAAATTGGTTATCTGTTGAGTGGCATATAATACATGATTTAAGGATAGGATATCGGCAGCTTTGAATTACGGTGGTTTGGCACCGAAATCAGCATCGAGTTTCTTTTTCGGCAGGTGGTTGACCAATTGTTTCAGAAATTTTCCAGATTTTGAGATATAGAGGTAAGTGAGAAGTGTTTTTGCAATTTTTCCAAAAAAAATAGAGTGTTTTATATCTTTTATCAACCGTCTAAACCATAAAGCGACATAACTTTCGTTCCCCCCCCCCCCCCCCCCTTCGTGTGTTAAGTATTAAATCTGGTTTTTAAAATAAAAAGGGTGATTTTAGTGTATGTACCTAGTTGACCATTTAATTAGGTGAATGGTAAAATTAATTTGAAAATTAGGTGAAGATGAAAGAGAAAAAAATTTAGACCAAAACATCCTTATTCTTTCTCTTTATTACACTAATGTCATTGATCTAAAAACATGAGTATATACCGGTAGTACTGTTCATCGCCCCGATTGATACTGTTCATCCGAAATTGCTGATAGTATTCATCACCGGAAAAAATAATATCCAATACTTGTTAGCATTCTAAAAATAATATATGATGCTTGTTAACGTGCTAACAAAAGTATCCGATACTTGTTATTGTGTTAACAATAATATCTGATACTTGTTATTGTGTTAACAATAATATCTGATACTTGTTAATGTGCTATCCGATACTTGTTAATTTGCTATCCGATACTTGTTAGCGTGCTAAAAATAATATCAAATACTTGTAATGTGTTAACATATTATGTTAACATATTAACAATAATATATGAAGCCTGTTAACGTGCTAACAAAAGTATCTGATACTTGTTAACGTGTTAACAATAATGTCTGATACTTGTTAACGTGCTATCCGATACTTGTTAATTTGTTATCCGATACTTGTTAGCGTGCTAACAATAATATCAAATACTTGTAATGTTTTAACATAGTATGTTAACGTATTAACAATAATATATGATACTTGTTAACGTGCTAACAAAAGTATATGATACTTGTTAACGTGTTAACAATAATATCTGATACTTGTTAACGTGCTATCCGATACTTGTTAGCGTGCTAACAATAATATCAAATACTTGTAATGTGTTAACATAGTATGTTAACGTATTAACAATAATATATGATACTTGTAACGTGCTAACAAAAATATCTGATACTTGTTAACATGTTAACAATAATATCTGAAACTTGTTAACGTGCTATCCGATACTTGTTAGCGTGCTAACAATAATATCAAATACTTGTAATGTGTTAACATAGTATGTTAACGTATTAACAAGAATATATGATATTTGTAACGTGATAACAATAATATCTGATACTTGTTATTATTGTTAGCACGATAACAAGTGTCGGATAGCACGTTAACAAGTATCATATATTATTTTAGTAAATGAACAGTGTCAGCATGATGAACAGTATTGACGAGATGGTTGATGAACAGTGTCACCGACTTTATTAGTTGGCGACACATTTTTCAGCAGATTTCAGTCAATGGCGTTGTTATAATTATTTGAAAAGAGAAAGATATTTATGGTGTAATTTTATTTCTCTTTCTACTTACCTAATTTTACAATTAACTTTTCTTAAAAACTAATTTTATTATTAATGAAGGATAGATAGTGATAATACTCAATGAAAAGTTGTCCAAATTTAGTAGACGATTATGTTGTCGACATATAATTATGAAATATGGCCTACTTTTTATGCAACCTCTCACTATCTCTATATTATTATTTAAGAAGGCATTTAAGAAAATAAGATTTATTTGGTAACTTATTACATATTATTCTATTATAAATAAGAAAATATAATTGAAATAAGAAAGAATATATAACTGTTTTTCAATATTATTGAAAAGAATAAGGAATTTTTTTTCCTGCAACATGTATTAGTGTATTTAGTGTCTTTAGTTATTAAGATTTTAAAATATATATTATTATTTTAAATAATAATTAATTTATATATATTCAAATAAATTTTTATTCAAGATTTTGTAATATTTTCCATTAGTATTTTTATAATTAATTTGTATTCTCTCCGAAAATCAATTCAATTATATTTTTTAAAATAATAAAAATTAAATCGAAATGCGGTTTAACAGTATTTTATTGCTTTTATTATAATGTTGATCAATATATTATATTAATTATTTCTAAAAAAATCTACTAATTAAATCTATTCAATATTTTGTAATATTTATATTTATTTTTTATAACTCAATTGTATTATATATAAGAGTGTCAATTCGGGTTAATGACATGTGAATTGGACATAAACTACTTGGTCATAGGACGGTTTAGGATTCTAAATTTTAAATGCCCACAAAAGCAGATCTCTCAAGTCAAAATATTAGTTTTAAGTTTTAAAGATAGATGTTATAATCACTATACTAAATAATATGAAATTTTCTTTGAAAAATAACTATAGTTTGTTATATTAATTGAGTATATATCAAAACTAAATTTGAAAATATTTTAAAGTAATTTATAAAGAGTTAAACACAAGAAAATTGATGTTTCAAGAGTTCGCGGACCGACGACCAAACCTATAGTCATTAAGCAGTGCAGATTAGGATTGGTGGTTTAAAGATTCAAGTTGTAGTTATTTGCAGGCTAGTCCAAAAAATATTTTAGTCTACTGCAAAACAAATTAAGTAAGCCGGTTAGCCCGCTTTGACAATCTTATCTATAATCATTAGTAAGGCATATCATAGAAT
Source organism: Eutrema japonicum (assembly GCA_030161315.1). NCBI lineage: Eukaryota > Viridiplantae > Streptophyta > Magnoliopsida > Brassicales > Brassicaceae > Eutrema > Eutrema japonicum. The sequence continues at coordinate 20,653,841 of BSQW01000007.1, forward strand.
TTATTAACCAAAAGGGCTCGTCTGATCTCAAAAAAAAAAAAAAAAAAAATATATATATATATATATATAACTTATTCCCTATTCTACAAATGTACATATCTAGATTTTAATATTTGTTGGTATGTATATAACTACATATATATTTACATCACATCACTTTCACAAATAAAAATTACTTATATATTAACCTGCACAATGAAACTAACTCAAATTATTATTCGATGAATATATATATATATATATATATATATATATATAAAAATATGTAAATTTTGGTTGTGTGATTTTACTATATAAGTAGCTACGTGCCAACCAATTTTAATTTAACAAAAACAAATTAAATAAAATTTCAAAAAAATTTTAAGAAAAAATTATTCCGCACATAGTACTAGTTAAATCATAGTATTATTTTTTAGCATAGCAAACTAAGTAGTAGGGGTTATGTCGGTAATTCATCATCTACAGTGGTCGTCAAATAGTGTCCATGTTCAGAAACTAATTTTGATATTAATTAATACTAGCTAATGATAATACTCTTTAAACTACCAGCTGTTAAATTTATGGATAATTAAATGAATACATTAAAGTTGTTCTTATATTTAAGAATTTTCGAGTTATTGATTATATTTTGTGTGTGTCCAAGAGCTTTAAAGTTAGATGACAAAAACTACGATGCTATCATTTCTAGTGTTAGGACTTCCATTCTTAGTGGATGATTACCTGCTTAGAGTTTCTATGTATTTGTTTAATTTATGTATATTTATCTAATTTGTGTATGTTAGTTTCATAAGATTTGCATATATTTTTTTAAACTCTTTGTAAAGACATCTTTGTTTTTAGTCTAAATCTTTTTAACAATTTTATTTAATAGTGAATAAGTTTGTTGTGAATATTCAACCTTTGTTTACCCGGCTACATTTTTTCACTGTACATGCATGTGAACATTAAAACTCTGAATTCTTTTTTTTTTTTTCTAAATGTTAAATTTTATACCAGTTTTAAATTTGCGACAGCGGTTACAGAGAAATTTAGAAAGCAGAAAGACCGAAAACTACAAACAAATGCAAAGAACAACATGAAACAAAGAAACAGACATAGACATCGAAACAAGCTAGATTGGCACACGTCAACGGATACCAAGAAGAGTCTCGACGAAGAAACACCGATTCCGAACACGAAGCTCGGACATTTGCATTTGCAATTTGTTGGGTCCAAATTCCACACCTAATGCCCAGCTCGGGTGAACGGGCCTGAAATCAAGTCCGGCTCGCTGAAAAGCCCCGCAAGAACGAGCTCGCGACCTGGGAAGGAGCCGAGTATGCAGGAAAAGAAGAGATCGTGGGAGAAGGAGCTCGCAGCAAGCGAAGTCAAACACATTAAACACAAAACCCCAGGATCAAGCTCAACAATAAATTCCTAGATCGTGAATTTAAATTCTGAATTCAATTACGTACATTTGAATTAGCGGTTATGTTCTGAGAACGCATGTACAAGTTCAGAAGATAGAGAATAATGTAGAGGACCGAATTCTTGATTACGGAAAAGGCAATAATAATATATAATATTTTCTCTCTCAAATTCCTCTCGAGTTCTTACAAAAAAAATTTTAAAGTCTTTTTAGTACAATTCAACCTCAAAGTAGTCAAGGATTGAGGTTGTGAGATTCTGCTCTCACACAATTCCAATGAACTCGAGTCCTCATCGTCGTTGCCATGAGCAGCTCCCACCCGAGGCTAGCCCTCAAACCTCGCTAGAAGGAACGCCTATAGCTTTTCCGAGGACAAACACAAAAACGCAACCGCTTCACCGAACTACTACACGACCGGCGGCACGGGAGCCTCTTCGGGCAGCCAGAGAAGCCGCATCCGGCCGCCATTCCCGAGCTTGCGAAAGCTAAAGGAATCATCTCCCACGGAAATGAAAATAGTCGCCAAAACAGATCCGCCGCCTCTATTCGTCACCGAGACACCATCGGAACCGATAATGGAGCACTCCCTAGCCGCAACTTTGAACCGCTCCTAGAACCGTCAAACGAAGCCGAAGAAAAGAAAACACACAAACCCACGGAGGAGAGAAGCCGCCACACCTGAAAACTTCACCGTAGAACAGAACCACCAGCATGGATCTAACACCGCCGGTCACCAATGTCCATCCGCCAGCCAAAGTCTCACCGAGAATCGCTCCCCCGAAGGGACCTCTCGCATGCGACAACAAACTGCCACAACACCGGACATAATAGAAGCAGAAGACACCGCCGAATCTCCCAAGCCGCCGTCGGAATCCCGTCCTCTAGGACCCCATAAGACAGTCGCCGAGGAGAAGCAGAGGAGAACCTCACCGCCCTGAGAACCGCCGCCAAGCCCCGCCGAAGACTAACGAAAACCTAGCATGAGCCTGGCCCGAGAAGACCAGCCGAGGGAGACGCCGACGCCACACCCTCTCTCGGCCAGAGCCACCGTGCAGAGCCACTGGAGTCCAACTTGCCGAAGCCCACGAAAAGATCTGAGAAGAGAAGAAAATAAGAAAACCTCCACCCGAATTTGGAAAACAATGTAGAGGAGGCACCAAAGAAAAACAGAAAGAAGGACGGAGAGAGCCTCCCCCGGCGACGGCGAAGAGCGCCGGTCACCGGGGAGGCGGCGATGGTGGTTTTTGAAAAAGATTTGGCAGTGGTTGAAAGAGAAAGAAGAGTTAGGGCGAAGTCTTTTCGCCCGATCAACTCTGAATTCTTGACAAAAAGAAAAGAAAACTTTGAATTCAAAGTTACATTTGGTTTGCTTTCTCTAGACTGATTTCTGTTTCAAATAAGCCATATGCTTTAATCAATAAAACAAACTATCAAGAACAGTTTGGTTTTGTTTTCTCATTAGGTATTCTCTCGAGTGGATCACGTTTCTAGGTTAATTTCTCCTTAGAAGATTGATATATCATGGTTTTTACCCCTTTAAGGCCATGATATAAGTCCGTTTTATAGAGTCTTTCTATTGTTTTGGAGTCTTTAGAGTCTTTTACAGGTTTTAGTACGTTTGGAGCATAATTGGAGATATTGGAGCTTTCTGGAGCATTCAGGAGCAAAGCAGAAGTTCGTGTTGCTGAGTACCCGATTTGAAGTATCAGTTTCGATCGATACTAGGCAAGTATCAGTATCGATCAATACTGCCTAGTATCGATCGATACCCATCGCAGCAGACACGACCCGCGACTTTTCCAAGAGTTGAAGAATTGCCCCAGAAGACTTTAATATTTACAAGAAGACCCCAAAACGTATTTTAGCATTATAATTAGGTTTTTCAGCCACTTTTATGGCTAAGTTTTATTCTACTTTGATTTTACTTTGTTTTTTTGAGAGACAACTATGAACTCTTGTTTTCTATTGATTTCTTTGATGATCTATTCAATCATGTTGCTTTCATTCTCCATGTCTGAGTAGATCCACTTTATGTTCAGGGTTCTTATAAGGGTTTTCTCTGAATGCTAGGTTGATTAGTTTATTAGGAATCACCATCTGAATTAGTTCTTCGCTTAGGTTGTGTTCAAAGCTTGTTCTAGATTAGCTACCTAGAATATATATCTTAGGATAATTGATTAGGCACGACAATGCGATTAATTACCTGATAGAACCTAAGGTGAGCAAATTGATTATTCGCAAAGAGATTTGGTTTAATTGATTTGTGAACATATCAAACCTGAAATTAAAGCTGATTTATTCTTAGGAATTTGCAAAGAGATTTGGGATTCTGAAGTTTAGATTTAGATAATTCTCGCAACGACAGTTGGTTAATTATACTTTAGTGATTTGAGTTCAAGAACCGCGCTAAATCTGAATCCTGTTAATTAGTTTATTGCATTCATTGATTTCCTGAGAAATACCCTGTGCCTATATTTTCCTCCATCGAATTACAACTCTTTTACTGTTTATTGCTTTTGTTTCATCTTATTTGCTTAGCTTGATTCGATACTATACAATATATTGTGTGATTTCTGTGAGTCCTTGCGTTCGACCCCTACACTTACTACAATAACTGCTTAGTACTTTTAAGGTATTAATTTGAGCATATCAAATTTGGCGCCGTTGCCGGGGACTCAATTTTGCCTTTAGATTTTAGCTGTCGAGTTTCGACTAAGTTCGTCGGTATCGATCGATACTATCTAGTATCGGTCGATACTCGTCGTTTTCTTTTTATTGATATCGATCGACACCACTTGGTATCGATCGATACTTATCACGTTTTTGTTACTAACGTTCTTGATTTTTGTGTTTCAGGTGCATGCCTAATCATGAAACCAGAGGAAACAAGAGCACTCCGCTAGTTAATCTATCGTTAGAGAAGCTAGCATGTTTAGAACGCACAAGCAGAAAGGCAAAGCAAGTATCAGGGATGAACAACACAGTGGTATTAAGACCTGATGAAGCTAGAGTTCTGAGAGACCAAGAGGGTCATGGGTGCAATGAGAGAGGGCATCGACTTGATGAAGCTGGAAACGTCATTGTCCCTCCTGCTGCTGTTGTTGAGATTGTCGCGCCAGCTGCGCGCGTCAACGTTGGGAATGCTGCAGTTGATCGAGGTAGGACACTTGCTGAGCACAACAGACCTGATCAGTTCTATGCCAATCGATCTGCGATTCACATCCCAACTTTTCAGAGGAATGATTTTGAGCTGAAACTTGCGTACTACGCTCTTGTGAGTCAGAATCCTTTCCATGGCCTATCTCATGAACACCCCATGGATCATATCGAGAGGTTAAAATATTTGGTCACTGGTATGAAGTACAATGGAGTGCCCAATGAGTTCCTCTTCTGCAAACTTTTCCCATACTCTCTTAGTGGGGATGCTGCATATTGGCTGAAGCAGTTGGCTCCTGGTTCGCTAACTACATGGGATGAGACGAAGAACGCATTCCTGAACAATTTCTATGATGATGCGAGATCCGAGGAGCTCAGGAACAAGATCTCTAAATTTTCCCAAGGTCCAACAGAGGCATTCAAAGCTGCTTGGACACGTTTCAAGTCATATCAGAGAGATTGTCCGCACCATGGGTTCACTCAGGTTCAACTGCTGGGTACTTTCTACAAAGGAATTGATTGGAGGTACCAGATGGCTTTGGATAATGCGAGTAATGGGAACTTCAACACCAGGTATCAAGATGATGTGGTTGTGTTGATTGAGAACTTGGCGTCTAGTAATAGCACCAAGAATGCTGATTTCGAGCGGAAGAAGCAAGCTGGAGGAGTTGATGGATCGCAGATTGCTGAGGTTCAGGCCAAGCTGGATTTCCTGATTGGGAAGTCGAAGAAAGCTGTACACTTTGCCGATGGAGTCGATAATATCGGTGGAGATGAAGTGGAGGATGTTAACTACGTTGGTGGTTCTGGATTTCAGGGTCAGCAATTTGGGTACAACAACAACCGAAACTTCAACAACAACACTAGCAATTACGGGAACTCTTCGTACCAGCCCATCTCTCCAAATTCCACAGAGAATAAGATGGAATCCATGCTTGAACAACATCTTCAGGGACATCAGAAGTTGCAAGTGGATTTCAATGGGAAGTTTGACTCTCTGTACATTGAGCTGAATGGGAAAATTGAAGCTATCAATCAGACCCAGAGGAAGCTGGAAACTCAGGTCGCTCAGACAGCAGCAGCGATGAAAAGGCAGGAAGGTTTTCTTCCAGGGAAAACTGAGAATCCAAGAGCACACGTCAATGCAATCACCATAGGAAGTGCTAAAGAAGCCACTGCAGTGGTAGAGAAGGGTTTTGATACAGGAATTTTTGACGATGCTGTTGAAGATGACGACTGGGATTCTGAAATCGCCTAGGTATCGATCGATACCAGCCAGTGTCGATCAATACCGATCCAAACACCTGCACGAGTGGATCCAAAATCCTATGTGTCGATCGATACCCCTCTAGTATCGATCGATGCTGTGACTCAGGTCGAGAAGAAGGCTGAGATTGTCAAGGAGAGGGTGTACAAACCCATAATACCTTATCATATGCCTCATATTATGACAAAGAAGGAATGGGAGGATGCCAGATGCAAAGCTATGCGGGATATGCTTGTTGTGGAGTTTCCTATGGTTGATGATATATCTGACGATGAGAATTCGAACACCACCCCGGCATCGATCGATACCCTACCTGTATCGATCGATACCCTCCCAGATACTGCAAAGGAGCCGAGTATGAGTGTCGACAGACCTCACAAACCTAAGAAGTTGAATCCTATTCCTCAACACCTCCGAGCTCCCATCACTCCAAAGCAGCTGCGTGGCTTTGAGAAGATGGTATGAAGGATATCCCACTCGTTCACTTTTGAAGAAGCTCTAGAGGGCTGGCCTCTGCTAAGTCACTTCAAAGATTGCAGAGAAACTCTGGAAGAAATTAAGGCACTCTTCATCAAGGCGATAAGCAAGTCACTACCGTTGAGGCAGTTGACCAAGAGGGAAGACCCATGAATATTCTCCGTTCCATGCTCCATCTCTGGAATTGAATTCAAAGAGTTTCTCGTTGACTCAGGAGCTAGCGTGAATGTCATGTCAAAGACAATTGCAGAGAGATTGTGAGCTGAAATTCGACCTCCCAAGTCAACCATCACACTCGCGAACAATTCCACCTCGTTTCCACATGGTACAATCCCTAATTTGATGGTTAAAGTAGGAGATTGTCTGGTTGCTACCGATTTTGAGGTCATGGAGATGCATACAAGATCTAGTACGCAGTTGATTTTTGGAAGACCGTTCATGGCAACGGTTGGTGCAATTATGGATACACCCAGTAATAAAATCTCATTCTCGTACATTGACAAGGAGGTGTACTACAACGCCACCCCTAGAGGAACTCCCACACATATCTCTTGCATCACCGTTATTCCAGGAGAGACATTGGTCATTGATCTTTTGGAAGAGCCTCCTGACGGACCTAATACCATCGACGTTCTAGATAGTCCTTATGTCATCACCAAGAAAGACGTCAAAACAGCTAAGGCAAAGAAGAAGGCGAAGAGCAAAAGAGTCGAGAGTGCTCCCTCTATGACCTTAATCCCTCAGAAGTGTGATGGGGATTCGATTGAGTACAAGGTGAAGTGAAAAGGAACTTAGAAGCCATTTTCTAAGGCTCGAGTTCTTCTTACTTCGGAGCTGAAAGAGAAATGACAGGAATTTATGGAGAGCATGTTGAGCAGAACTCTGAGTCTGCAAGTATCTAGCAGTGGAACTTGCATGGGAGTATGCTCTCAATCTTCTCCTGACTGATCAGCTGAGCCAAATTCAAGCTACTGACTTTAAACGAGCGCTTGGTAGGAGGCAACCCACTGGTGAGTCTGTTTTTGAGTAATTTTTCTTTTTAGTTTTCGTTCTGTGTTTGTTTCAGGATAAACAAAGAGCAAAACTCGAAATCGCCCGAGTATCGATCGATACCATATTGGTATCGGTTGACACCGATCGCGAATGAGACGGTTCATCATATCGATTTAAGCCTGGTATCGCGATACCAGGCTGTGTGTCGATCGATACCAGATGTTCCAGCACGGTAACTTTTTATTTTTCTAAATTTTATTATGTTCTTTTGTTTTCTTTTACCTACTCTAGGCTAGATAACAATGGGGACAGTGTTGTTTAAGTCTAGGGGAGGTGTTTGCTGACATTGTTTTTGTTTTTCTTATAGTCGTAAAATAATAAAAAAAAAATCGTTTTTAATGAGTCAACACTTGTTGGAGATGATGATCCTATGCTTGATCCTATTGTTTTGATTTTGTTTTTGAGTGACCGTGTTGCAGGATCAGCTCTAGATCGACTAATAAAAAATCCAAGGACTGACCAGTTGACTAGAAAACATCCATGTCTCCAGCAGAGTTCTTCGAAACCTGAGCCAAATTTCTACACTTCATCGATGTGGTTAGTGTTTACAGAGCTTGATTCATCATTCATATCTGACAAAGGAACCCATATGTTTAAAGTAATGGTATCTTTCTCCCCTATTATAAGTTGATAAATAAAAGCATAAAAGATTGAAATGATTTTCTTCTGAGTAGAGGGCTAGGAAAATTTTCAGCGATCTCATTATTCTACTTAAGAGGGAATGATCACACAAAGGATGAAAACGAGGTTAGGAAAATTTCCCGTGATACCATTATTCGCATAAACCTTTGATACATAGAGAGGAAATAACCGGGGATTCGGTGACAAACACCATAAATACTCGCGTTTCGGACCTTGATGTGTATATGCAGATCTAAAAAAATAAAAAGAGAACATAATAAGAAATAAGTCTGGGAGAGAGAAAGTGATACAAAAAGTGTAAAATTGGATGGTTCCTTGTCATGATATTGTATGGTAAAGAATCTAGAAGGTTCTTGAACATTGGCTGCAGCGATGAAACTGGCGATGAGGGCTTTATGTGAACAATGCTGCGAGATAATGTGTGGAGTCTGGAAAAGCTGCGAATGTCTACGGAGAAGTACATGGTGGTTAGATAAAAAGCTGGTTAGGTGACATTTGGGTGCTTGGGAAAAGGATCTTTGCAATGGTTCTTAAATAGGTGAGTCTCCGTGTTTTCAAACCTCTTTCTCCAGTTTAGTCTTCTATTTGCTTGAGGGCAAGCAAAGGCTAAGTCTGGGGGAGTTGATATATCATGGTTTTTACCCCTATAAGGCCATGATATAAGTCCGTTTTATAGAATCTTTCTAGTGTTTTGGAGTCTTTTAGAGTCTTTTACATGTTTTAGCACGTTTGGAGCATAATTGGAGATATTAGAGCTTTCTAGAGCATTCTGGAGCAAAGCAGAAGTTCGTGTTGCTGAGTACCCGATTTGAAGCATCAGTATCGATCGATACTGCCTAGTATCGATCGATACCCATCGCAGCAGACACAACCCACGACTTTTCCATGTGTTGAATAATTGGAGAATTACCTCAGAAGACTTTAATATTTACAAGAAGACCCCAGAACGTGTTTAGACTATATAATTAGGTTTTTCAGCCACTTTGATGGCTATGCTTTCATTACTTTGATTCTACCTTTGGTTTTTGGAGAGACAACTCTGAACTCCTGTTTTTATTGATTTCTTTGATGATGTATTCAATCATGTTGCTTTCAATCTCTATGTCTGAGTAGATCCATTTTAGGTTCATTGTTCTCATAAGGGTTTTCTCTGAATGTTAGGTTGATTAGTTTATTAGGATTCACCATCTGAATTAGTTCTTCGCTTAGGTTGTGTTCAAAACTTGTTCTAGATTAGCTACCTAGAATATAGATCTTAGGATAATTAATTAGGCACGACAGTGCGATTAATTACCTAATAGAACCTAAGGTGAGCAAATTGATTATTCGCAAAGAGATTTGGTTTAATTGATTTGTGAACATATCAAACCTGAAATTAAAGCTGATTTATTCTTAGGAATTTGCAAAGAGATTTGGGATTCTGAAGTTTAGATTTAGATAATTCTCGCAACGACAGATGGTTAATTATAGCCTAGTGATTTGAGTTCAAGAACCGCGCTAAATCTGAATCATGTTAGTTTATCTGCATTAATTGATTTCCTGAGAAATACCCTGGGCCTATATTTTCCTCCATCGAATTTACAACTCTTTTACTGTTCATTGTCTTTTGTTTCATCTGATTTGCTTAGCTTGATTCGATACTATACAATATATTGTGTGATCTCTGTGAGTCCTTGTGTTTGACCCCTACACTTACTACAACAACTGCTTAGTACTTTAGGGTATTAATTTGAGCATATCATCGTATTATGACAAAGAAGGAATGAGAGGACGTCAGATGCAGAGCTATGTTGGATAAGTTGGTTGTGGAGTTTCATGTGGTTGATGATATATATGACGATGAGAATTCAAACATCACCGCGGTATCGATCGATACCCTACCTGTATCGATCGATACCCACCCAGATACTGCGAAGGAGCCGCGTATGAGTGTTGACAGACTTCGCAAGCCCAAAAACCTGAATCATATTCCTCAACACCTCCGAGCTCCCATCACTCCAAAACAGCTGCGTGGCTTTGAGAAGATGGTACGAAGGATTCCCCACACACTGACTTTTGAAGAAGCTCTAGAGGGCTGGCCTCTGCTAAGTCACTTTAAAGATTGCAGAGAAACTCTGGAAGAAATTAAGGCACTCTTCATCAAGGCAATAAGCAAGTCACTACCGCTGAGGCAGTTGACCCAAAAGGAAGACCCAGGGAAATTCGCAGTTCCATGCTCCATCTATGGAGTTGAATTCGATGAGTCTCTCTTTGACTCAGGGTCTAGCATCAATGTAATATCAAGGGAAATTGCTGAACGATTGAGAGCTGATATAAGACCCCCTACGATGCTTCTCACGTTTGCGAACTCCTCCACCTCACCTCCATACGGTACTATCCATGCTTTGCCTGTGAAAGTAGGAGATTGTCTGGTGCCCACTAATTTTCAGGTTGTGGAGATGAGCGAAGGATCTGAGGTTTCTTTGCTCCTGGGACGACCATTTATGGCTACTGCTGGCGCGATCATAGACACACCTAATAAGAGACTCTCTTTCTCTTACATTGACGGAGAGGTCTACTATGATGCCATTCCCTCTTGCTCCCACACATGTCTCGTGCTTCACTGTTGTCACAAGAGAGACATTGGTAGGTGATCTTTTGGAAAAGCCTCCTGACGACCTAACTTTCATAGACATTTTGGTTGAACCGCCCAGCATCCCCAAGAAAGTTGTCCGGAAGGCTAAGGTAACAAAGAAGAAGGCGAAGAGCAAAAGAGTCGAGAGTGCTACCCATGTGACTCTAACCCCTCAAAAGTATGATGGAGATTCGATTGAGTACAAGGTGAAGTGCAAAGGAACTTCGAAGCCATCCTCTAAAGCTCGAGTTCTTCTTACTTCGGAGCTGAAAGAGGAAGGAAAGGAATTTATGGAGAGCATGTTGAGCAGAACTCTGAGTCTGCAAGTATCTAGCTGTGGAATTTGAATGGGAGTAAGCTCTCAATCTTCTCCTGACTGATCACCTGAGCCAAAGTCAAGCTACTGACTTTAAACGAGCGCTTGGTGGGAGGCAACCCACTGGTGAGTCTGCTTTTGAGTCATTTTTCTTTTTCTTTTTTGTTCTGTGTTTGTGTTAGGATAAACAATGAGCAAAACTCGAAATCGCCTGAGTATCGATCGATACCAATACCATGTTGGTATCGATCGATACTCAGGCGCCAATGAGACGGTTCATCATGTCGATTTAAGCCTGGTATCGATCGATACCAGGCCGTGTGTGGATCGATACCAGATGTTCCAGCACGGTAACTTCTTGTTTTTCTTAATTCTATTTCGTTCTTTTGTTTTCTTTTACCTACTCTAGGCTAGATAATACTGGGGACAGTGTTGTTTAAGTCTGGGGGAGGTGCCTGCTGACATTGTGTTTGTTTTTCTTAGAGTCAGTTGTTTTATCGAGTCAAAAAAACGTTTTATTGAGTTAAAACTTGTTGGAGATGATGATCATGTGCTTAAATTGTTGTTTTGATTTTTTTTTTGAGTGACCGTGTTGCAGGATCAGCTCTAGATCGACTAGTAAAAAATCCAAGGACTGACCAGTTGACTAGAAAACATCCATGTCTCCAGCAGAGTTCTTCTGAAACCTGAGCCAAAATTTTTGCACTTCATCGATGTGGTTAGTGTTTACAGAGCTTGATTTATCATTCATATCTGACAAAAGAACCCATATGTTTAAAGTAATGGTATCTCTCTCCCCTGTTATAAGTTGATAAATAAGAGCATAAAAGATTGAAATAATTTTCTTCTGAGTAGAGGGCTAGGAAAATTTTCAGCGATCCCATTATTCTACTTAAGAGGGAATGATCACACAAAGGTTGAAAACGAGGTTAGGAAAATTTCCCGTGATACCATTATTCGCGTAAACCTTTGATACATAGAGAGGAAAGAACCGGGGATTCGGTGACAAACACCATCAATACTCGCATTTCGGACCTTGATGTGTATATGCAGATCTAAAAAAAAAGAGAAGATAATAAGAAATAAGTCTGGGGGAGAGAAAGTGATACAAAAAGTGTGAAATTGGATGGTTCCTTGTCATGATATTGTATGGTAAAAAATCTAGAAGGTTCTTGAACATTAGCTGCAGCGATGAAACTGGCGATGAGGGCTTTATGTGAACAATGCTGCGAGATAATGTGTGGAGTCTGGAAAAGCTGCGAATGTCTACGGAGAAGTACATGGTGGTTAGATCAAAAGCTGGTTAGGTGACATTTGGGTGCTTGGGAAAAAGATATTTGCGATGGTTCCTAAATAGGTGAGTCTCCGTGTTTTCAAACCTCTTTCTCCAGTTTAGTCTTCTATTTGCTTGAGGGCAAGCAAAGGCTAAGTCTGGGGGAGTTGATATATCATGGTTTTTACCCCTATAAGGCCATGATATAAGTCCGTTTTATAGAATCTTTCTAGTGTTTTGGAGTCTTTTAGAGTCTTTTACATGTTTTAGCACGTTTGGAGCATAATTGGAGATATTAGAGCTTTCTAGAGCATTCTGGAGCAAAGCAGAAGTTCGTGTTGCTGAGTACCCGATTTGAAGCATCAGTATCGATCGATACTGCCTAGTATCGATCGATACCCATCGCAGCAGACACAACCCACGACTTTTCCATGTGTTGAATAATTGGAGAATTACCTCAGAAGACTTTAATATTTACAAGAAGACCCCAGAACGTGTTTAGACTATATAATTAGGTTTTTCAGCCACTTTGATGGCTATGCTTTCATTACTTTGATTCTACCTTTGGTTTTTGGAGAGACAACTCTGAACTCCTGTTTTTATTGATTTCTTTGATGATGTATTCAATCATGTTGCTTTCAATCTCTATGTCTGAGTAGATCCATTTTAGGTTCATTGTTCTCATAAGGGTTTTCTCTGAATGTTAGGTTGATTAGTTTATTAGGATTCACCATCTGAATTAGTTCTTCGCTTAGGTTGTGTTCAAAACTTGTTCTAGATTAGCTACCTAGAATATAGATCTTAGGATAATTAATTAGGCACGACAGTGCGATTAATTACCTAATAGAACCTAAGGTGAGCAAATTGATTATTCGCAAAGAGATTTGGTTTAATTGATTTGTGAACATATCAAACCTGAAATTAAAGCTGATTTATTCTTAGGAATTTGCAAAGAGATTTGGGATTCTGAAGTTTAGATTTAGATAATTCTCGCAACGACAGATGGTTAATTATAGCCTAGTGATTTGAGTTCAAGAACCGCGCTAAATCTGAATCATGTTAGTTTATCTGCATTAATTGATTTCCTGAGAAATACCCTGGGCCTATATTTTCCTCCATCGAATTTACAACTCTTTTACTGTTCATTGTCTTTTGTTTCATCTGATTTGCTTAGCTTGATTCGATACTATACAATATATTGTGTGATCTCTGTGAGTCCTTGTGTTTGACCCCTACACTTACTACAACAACTGCTTAGTACTTTAGGGTATTAATTTGAGCATATCATCGTATTATGACAAAGAAGGAATGAGAGGACGTCAGATGCAGAGCTATGTTGGATAAGTTGGTTGTGGAGTTTCATGTGGTTGATGATATATATGACGATGAGAATTCAAACATCACCGCGGTATCGATCGATACCCTACCTGTATCGATCGATACCCACCCAGATACTGCGAAGGAGCCGCGTATGAGTGTTGACAGACTTCGCAAGCCCAAAAACCTGAATCATATTCCTCAACACCTCCGAGCTCCCATCACTCCAAAACAGCTGCGTGGCTTTGAGAAGATGGTACGAAGGATTCCCCACACACTGACTTTTGAAGAAGCTCTAGAGGGCTGGCCTCTGCTAAGTCACTTTAAAGATTGCAGAGAAACTCTGGAAGAAATTAAGGCACTCTTCATCAAGGCAATAAGCAAGTCACTACCGCTGAGGCAGTTGACCCAAAAGGAAGACCCAGGGAAATTCGCAGTTCCATGCTCCATCTATGGAGTTGAATTCGATGAGTCTCTCTTTGACTCAGGGTCTAGCATCAATGTAATATCAAGGGAAATTGCTGAACGATTGAGAGCTGATATAAGACCCCCTACGATGCTTCTCACGTTTGCGAACTCCTCCACCTCACCTCCATACGGTACTATCCATGCTTTGCCTGTGAAAGTAGGAGATTGTCTGGTGCCCACTAATTTTCAGGTTGTGGAGATGAGCGAAGGATCTGAGGTTTCTTTGCTCCTGGGACGACCATTTATGGCTACTGCTGGCGCGATCATAGACACACCTAATAAGAGACTCTCTTTCTCTTACATTGACGGAGAGGTCTACTATGATGCCATTCCCTCTTGCTCCCACACATGTCTCGTGCTTCACTGTTGTCACAAGAGAGACATTGGTAGGTGATCTTTTGGAAAAGCCTCCTGACGACCTAACTTTCATAGACATTTTGGTTGAACCGCCCAGCATCCCCAAGAAAGTTGTCCGGAAGGCTAAGGTAACAAAGAAGAAGGCGAAGAGCAAAAGAGTCGAGAGTGCTACCCATGTGACTCTAACCCCTCAAAAGTATGATGGAGATTCGATTGAGTACAAGGTGAAGTGCAAAGGAACTTCGAAGCCATCCTCTAAAGCTCGAGTTCTTCTTACTTCGGAGCTGAAAGAGGAAGGAAAGGAATTTATGGAGAGCATGTTGAGCAGAACTCTGAGTCTGCAAGTATCTAGCTGTGGAATTTGAATGGGAGTAAGCTCTCAATCTTCTCCTGACTGATCACCTGAGCCAAAGTCAAGCTACTGACTTTAAACGAGCGCTTGGTGGGAGGCAACCCACTGGTGAGTCTGCTTTTGAGTCATTTTTCTTTTTCTTTTTTGTTCTGTGTTTGTGTTAGGATAAACAATGAGCAAAACTCGAAATCGCCTGAGTATCGATCGATACCAATACCATGTTGGTATCGATCGATACTCAGGCGCCAATGAGACGGTTCATCATGTCGATTTAAGCCTGGTATCGATCGATACCAGGCCGTGTGTGGATCGATACCAGATGTTCCAGCACGGTAACTTCTTGTGTTTCTTAATTCTATTTCGTTCTTTTGTTTTCTTTTACCTACTCTAGGCTAGATAATACTGGGGACAGTGTTGTTTAAGTCTGGGGGAGGTGCCTGCTGACATTGTGTTTGTTTTTCTTAGAGTCAGTTGTTTTATCGAGTCAAAAAAACGTTTTATTGAGTTAAAACTTGTTGGAGATGATGATCATGTGCTTAAATTGTTGTTTTGATTTTTTTTTTGAGTGACCGTGTTGCAGGATCAGCTCTAGATCGACTAGTAAAAAATCCAAGGACTGACCAGTTGACTAGAAAACATCCATGTCTCCAGCAGAGTTCTTCTGAAACCTGAGCCAAAATTTTTGCACTTCATCGATGTGGTTAGTGTTTACAGAGCTTGATTTATCATTCATATCTGACAAAAGAACCCATATGTTTAAAGTAATGGTATCTCTCTCCCCTGTTATAAGTTGATAAATAAGAGCATAAAAGATTGAAATAATTTTCTTCTGAGTAGAGGGCTAGGAAAATTTTCAGCGATCCCATTATTCTACTTAAGAGGGAATGATCACACAAAGGTTGAAAACGAGGTTAGGAAAATTTCCCGTGATACCATTATTCGCGTAAACCTTTGATACATAGAGAGGAAAGAACCGGGGATTCGGTGACAAACACCATCAATACTCGCATTTCGGACCTTGATGTGTATATGCAGATCTAAAAAAAAAGAGAAGATAATAAGAAATAAGTCTGGGGGAGAGAAAGTGATACAAAAAGTGTGAAATTGGATGGTTCCTTGTCATGATATTGTATGGTAAAAAATCTAGAAGGTTCTTGAACATTAGCTGCAGCGATGAAACTGGCGATGAGGGCTTTATGTGAACAATGCTGCGAGATAATGTGTGGAGTCTGGAAAAGCTGCGAATGTCTACGGAGAAGTACATGGTGGTTAGATCAAAAGCTGGTTAGGTGACATTTGGGTGCTTGGGAAAAAGATATTTGCGATGGTTCCTAAATAGGTGAGTCTCCGTGTTTTCAAACCTCTTTCTCCAGTTTAGTCTTCTATTTGCTTGAGGGCAAGCAAAGGCTAAGTCTGGGGGAGTTGATATATCATGGTTTTTACCCCTATAAGGCCATGATATAAGTCCGTTTTATAGAATTTTTCTAGTGTTTTGGAGTATTTTAGAGTCTTTTAGAGTTTTTTACAGGTTTTAGCACGTTTGGAGCGTAATTGGAGATATTAGAGCTTTCTGGAGCATTCTGGAGCAAAGCAGAAGTTCGTGTTGCTGAGTACCCAATTTGAAGCATCAGTATCGATCGATACCCATCGCAGCAGACACGACCCACGACTTTTCCAAGAGTTGAAGAATTGCAGAATTGCCCAGAAGACTTTAAAATTTACAAGAAGACCCCATAATGTGTTTTAGCATTATAATTAGGTTTTTCAGCCACTTTTATGGCTAAGCTTTATTCTACTTTGATTTTACTTTGGTTTTTAGAGAGACAACTCTGAACTCCTGTTTTCTATTGATTTCTTTGATGATCTATTCAATCATGTTGCTTTCATTCTCCATGTGTGAGTAGATCCACTTTAGGTTCAGGGTTCTCATAAGGGTTTTCTCTGAATGCTATGTTGATTAGTTTATTAGGATTCACCATCTGAATTAGTTCTTCTCTTAGGTTGTGTTCAAAGCTTGTTCTAGATTAGCTACCTAGAATATAGATCTTAGGATAATTGATTAGGCACGACAGTGCGATTAATTACCTGATAGAACCTAAGGTGAGCAAATTGATTATTCGCAAAGAGATTTGGTTTAATTGATTTGTGAACATATCAAACCTGAAATTGAAGCTGATTTATTCTTAGGAATTTGCAAAGAGATTTGGGATTCTGAAATTTAGATTTAGATAATTCTCGCAACGACAATATTGGTTAATTATACTTTAGTGATTTGAGTTCAAGAACCGCGCTAAATCAGAATCCTGTTAATTAGTTTATCTGCATTCATTGATTTTCTGATAAATACCATGTGCCTATATTTTTCTCTATCGAATTAAAACTCTTTTACTGTTTATTGCTTTTGTTTCATCTGATTTGCTTAACTTGATTCGATACTATACAATCTATTGTGTGATTTCTGTGAGTCCTTGTGTTCGACCCCTACACTTACTACAACAATTGTTTAGTATTTTTAGGGTATTAATTTGAGCATATCAAAGATCTTGAGGAGATATGCGATGTTGAGCTGCATTTCTTAACAAACAATAAGCATATGAATCAGCTCCATGTTAGACTATTTTTAAAAGTTATAGTTTGTCTTTATATTGGAACTAAACTATTTTCTTTCTATGACAGTTCCATAACTCTGCTATCTCCAGCTTGTTGTTATATGTTGTTAGGATCGGGTCTCAGTTCTGGATTTTCAAAAAGAGTATACTTTGAATATGCTCGATCTTCTTGTTCTCCTTTTCACCTTAGTTAATCTAGCAAAGAGATGCATTTCTCTAGAATTTTACTCTTCTACATCTAAGTTCATTGGTTCCGATTTTCTCAACACCGTCATGTCACTTTAAAAACATAATTAGATTCATGATATTGATGCGATGAATCCAGACCCAATTCACTAGAAAATCGGGTTCTTTGCATAGTCTAAAATCGGGTTCAATTTCACAATTTTTTAAAAAAATTAGACCTTGAAAACTAAAGAAAATTTGTTGAAAATAATTGGGCTCCTGTGCGTAGCCCAAAAAAAAAAAAATTCAAACTACTACTTTATATACATTTGTCTCATAAATCGGGTCCTATTTGACAATTTTTAAAAAAATTTGGAGCCCGAAAACTAAAGAAAAATTGATAAAAAAAAATTGGGTCTTGCACAGTGAGCACAGCCCAAAATCCGGGTGTGGATGAATCTATCTTTCTAACCTCCAAGCTTGTAAAAAAGAGGAGGAGAAAATGTACAACTTAAAGTTGTAGAGGTAAGAAGTAGATTTTATTTTAATAAAATACCTTCAATGTCCCTTAAAAAGTACGAATATATATTGCCTGCAAAAAGATTCAAAATTCACAAATAAACTACAACACAAACAGTTGTGAAGAACATTACATTAACCTTAATCGCGTTAGAGTTCTTGCCTTTATCTTTAATTTGCTATTCAAACTTGAAAAGACACAGATGAAACTAGAAGATTGGATCTTTCAATAGGGAAGAGAGAAGGGTCACTTGCTTATAAAAAGGAAGAGGAAACTGTGAGGGTTTGAGCTTTGCAGGAAAATCAATGGAGAAATGGTATGGTTTTGGGAGAGAGATTACCTGATTCAGGGATTTGATAATTGGATAACGCCGTTTTGTGACAAAACCAACATTGTTCTACTTAAGTATAGGTTTGTCCTCTAACGCCACCAACGATCTGATAACGCCTGGAGGAATACTATTAGCAAGAGCCCCAAGTTCTGATAAACAAAGAGCCTTGTCCTTCAGTAAGCTCTGCAATTTCTTCAATTCAAACTCCAGTTTCTTTTCATCTACAACAGTAACAAGTACCACCCTTTGAGACAAAAGTACATTAATCTTTAAGAAAGTAGCAAAATCTTAAGAGCAGACAAACCTTTCTCTAGCATTGTATGTATGCAAAATCTTTCGATTCAAACATGTGGGTTCACTAGAGTCATGGGATCCACATGTAGAGCAAACTTCTTTGACTAAAGGTTCCGTTGAGCTCCCATTGGTATCCTTCATCATAGAATCGAAAGGAGAAGGAACGCTAGTCTTTGTTGTCCGAGCTTTCTTCCTAAGTGCTGTAAGAGCCTCTCGGTTCGCATTCCTCTCCCTGTCATTCTCCACCATCTATATTACAAACTCCATTTGGTTAAAACCCTTCAGAACTCCTAGGATTTGTTTATTGTGCTCCTCACAAATCAATATGAAATACGAAGCAATTATGAATATTTCCAACAAGATGCTACCAAACAGATTTTGGAGTACCTGATATCGAGCTAGTAGACACTGATCACCTTCGGCTTCGTTTTTTTTCCAATAGTTCAACATACTTCTTTGGATCCAACTCCATATTTGTCTAACAGATTCCGACAATCAACAAGGCTCGGAACAGCTAAAACAACATCACAAAACAACTGCCGATCAAATAAAGCATTCTTTATGCACAAACCAATAGATAATTGGATTTTAGTTTTTTTACTCGGACCAACAATTTCTTCCTGTTTTGTCTTTACAGGAAAGAGAAAGCAAGTTTATTTCTTTACATTAAATGCTTTGCCGTATATAGAAAAAAGAAGCAACTTCAGCTGTTTGCATTAAATACTCTATCACAACATTAAATGCACTGATGCTGTTTGAGCGAGATTATTGAGACAATATCTTTTGTTATCATAGGGTAAACGTCCTATTTCTCCCAGAAAACTATTACCTAGTAACAGGTCCACACGAAGTTTCAAATTCGTCTTCAGTCCTCCTATTCTAAAAGTTACAAATTTATTTCCCTCCAATTTGAAAGATCGAAATATATTTACACATATAGTTCGGTTTTAATGGTTTGTGACTTTAACCTGGTACAAAACCAATTATACCGGATACCAGACCGAATTAAAAACCCGACCCGAACGAAAATCCGATCCGTAACCCGGATAAAATACCCAATTCCCTCAAAAAAAAATTCCCAAATCAATTTTGAATATTGAAGAACCCTCAAAATTGATTTTCCAAATTCAATTGTTCTAAACTCGATTTTCCAAAAGCAAAATACACCAATTCTTCTTCTTCTTCCTCCTCCGACGCAGACCAACAACAACAACAATAACGACATCATGATGATATCGAACCAACACCAACATCACACGCACGCTTGTCTTCATTTTTATTTCGATTGAGAACAAGAAAGGGTTAATTGCAAATCAAAATTCCAATTTTTTAAACTCTGATTTGGTTTCTACAGTTTTTGGATGGATATTATAAAAATAAAAAATCTCTGACACTGAAATTGAGCAATTTATTTAAGTTTATTGTACATCTTATTCAAGTTTCAAGCTTGTGAGATTTTACCGACAAAAGAAAAAAAAACGTTTTGTTTCAGATGTGAGCATAAAAAAAAACAGTTTCTTCCTCCGCCATGGATTCCGGCCAGTGCCTGACCTTGACCCACCCGAACCATCCGACCCACCATCTTTCCCCGACAGAGCCTCCATTCTCAGACTCATCCTCTTTCCCCGACGGATCCTCCTGCAACCACAAAGCCTTCATCCCTGACGGTTACTCCACCCCGAGGAAGCCTCCATCTCCGCCGATTCTTGCAAGTACGTGTCTCCGCTCAACAAGTAATTACATTACTTGTCTTGTTTTTTCCATTACTTGCCTTGTTTTCCATTATTTGCCTTGTTTTCCATTACTTGCCTTGTTTTTTCCATTACTTGCCTTGTTTTTTCCATTACTTGTCTTGTTTTCCATTACTTGCCTTGCTTTTTCCATTACTTCTCTTGTCTTGGGTACAAGTAGCAAACCGGGTAACGGAGAACAAGCTGGGTAACGGGAACAAGCCGGATAACGGGACAAGTAGTCAAAAAAAAATTTCGCCTTGGACTTGTCCCGTTACTTGCAAGTAGTTGGTTAACTCGCCTTGATACTTGGCTTGGATGAGTCGGGTACCCGGTTTTACGGACCGAATACGGGACGGGTCGAGCGGGTCGGGCGGGTAACGAGTACTGATGCCCAGGGCTAATGGGTACGTAGGACGAGGGTGAAACTTCGTGTGGATATGTTATTATGTAATACTTTTTCGGGGGAAATATGTTGTTTACCCGTTATCATATTAACACAGTTATCATATCGCATTAAATTTATGTTTATCGCGTTAATCTAGTTATCAAATCATACAAAATATATAAATTTAAATCGTGAATTAACGTTTTTTATATATATAAGGTCAATAAAAAAGAATTGTATTTTTCTTACGTAAATAACATGATAACAATTATAACAACATGTTATATAGAATGTTAGCGTGGTAACAATAATATCCGAATAATTACAATATGCTAACATTAATACTGATATGTGGTTAACATGCTAAATAATATGATATCGCAATAAGTTTATATTTAATGTGTTAACTATGAAAACTCAAATTAAATTCGTGAATTTATGTTTTTAAAATTTTATATGTAAGTATAATAAAAATGATTAATGTTTCTTTTACGTAATTGACACGATAACAATTATAACAACATATTATATAGAAGTCAAGTTAACAATTCGAGTTAACGTATAACATTATTAACAAGTCAAGTTAACAATTCAATTTAACATATAACATCGTTAATAAGTAAAGTTAACATGTAGACATCGTTAACAAGTCAAGTTAACGTATAATATCGGTAACATATCACGAATTATATTGTGAAGTTGCAAAGGGATTTGCCAAGATAACAAGTCATTTGCCATGTTAATAGGATCTTGAGACATGAAAGGTCTGTATACTAACTGTTAAGAAAGTTAATATCGTCGCCGAACCACCAAAAGAAAGAGATCCCGAGAGCTGAAGGAAGAACCACCGGCGTCGCCTTTTAACCTTCAATAAATCACCGACCATCGACACGGATAACTAGTTTAACGACCACGACAAATATTTAAATCTAAAATCACAAGGGTTTTGGGTAATGATACGCGAAATATTGATCTAAAATCAGATCTAAAATCCATCATAATGATATCGCAAAACCCACAAGGAAAGTCAGATCTAAAATCCATCATCATCAATTTTTAAAAATGGATGATGATGAACACTCGATGGGTTTTGGATAATGAGAAATGGATGTGAAAGATTGAATCTTTGTGGGTTTCGTGGGTTTTCAACTCTTATTTTTTTTTTGGAGTTTTGGATTTTGTAAAATTCAGTGGAAGATGATGTTTTCTCATGAGAGGGAGTGTGGTCGAAAAGGACGAAAAAAAAGATGAAAAGAAGAGGAGAGAACGAGAGAGAGAGATGGAGAATGAGAGGGAGGAAAGAGAAGAAAAAGAAGAAGATGAAGAAATAGTAGATAACGATGAATTAAATGAATACATTTTTTACGTAATCTTTCTAAACGACAACAACTACTTTTTGCACAAATGTAAGGGTGTGTTGGACTTTTCCACATGAACAGATCGGGTTGCACATAGTCAAAAATGGTTGCTTAATTTTGATGTTATAAAATAGTAGACATTGCTATTACCCTATAAAGTTTTAATGATCCTACATATTTATTATCTGGTGTTTATTATCCTACTAGTCATTTTCTTTTGTATGAATATGTTAATATTGCTGATGTGATGCATGAACATGAAAATAATATTGTTTTGTCATCATGTATTTAAAGTATGAGAGAAAAGTGGCTAAAATATTATGAAAATATTCCACCTCTTAATTTGCTTGCATCTATTTTTGATCCTCGAACTAAATTGGATGGTTTACAAAATTATCTTTCAACATATTATAATTTATTACATTTGTCTGAGAGCATTAATATTTCAAGTATCACTTCAATTGCAAAAAAAATATTTAGAAAATATACATGATGAATATTATAATAAATATAAGCATATGTCACCATAAGTAGATGAATCATCTCTACAAAATAATATGTCATCAACGTCTACATTAAGTCTTGCGGAGAGGATGCGGCGACAAAAAAGACAACGACCATCACAAGGTAATAATTCTGAACTTGAAAAATATCTATCTACTAATTTTGAGTTTAGTGATGAAGATGCATGTAATAACTTTCAAGTCATTCAATGGTGGAAGTATCGTCAATCCCATTATCCGATTTTAGCTATGATTGCAAAGGAAATTCCTTTTCACCAGTTTCTACAGTTTCCGTCGAACATGCTTTTAGCATGGGAGGTCAAATTCTAGATGAAACTCGATCAAGAATGAGTCCATATGCTCTCGACTCTCAAGCGTATCTTGACGATTGGAATAGATCCGAATATAGACAACACTAATACATTCGAGACAATGAAGAAGAGCTATAAGATATTGATAGTGATGTATCAACAACCAGATCCGAAGATAGTGAATAATATGTTTTTTTACTTTTTCTTTTTACTAAATTGTTGTAATAGTTTACTCTTTAGGTTTGAGATTAAATATATTTTGGAATATTTTGAAACAAACTAATAAAAACTTTAGTTAGTTTATTTTACCCTAATTAATAAAAAAATAGAATATTTAGTTCTAGTTATTTGTTTTCATTTTTTATTTCTATGATTTCGTGAATCTCTTAATATTCATTTCATGTAACTATTTTATAATAGTTAAAAGATATTAGATATATGTTTATAGAGTACAACAAAATTTGGGAGACGAACAAAATATTTCAAAATTTAAAATTCACATATATATAAAAAATAATAATAAATAGAGCTAAATCTCATAATGGAGCTAAATAAAAATATTGCAAACGTATTTTAAGATGATAAAACATAGTGGTCATCGTCAAAAAATATAATCTTTATTTTTTATTATTCTAGATTCTAAAATTTATAATTATTTAATTATAAATCTTGACATTAACCATTTATTATCATCAAGTACTTTTAACAGTGTCTAATCGTAACCGTATTAACCAGACCCGTATTTAACCGTAACCGTTTTACCCGTATATTAAACGGTTAAGGTTAAAAAAAATTCTAAATGTAACCGGTAGTTAAAAAAAATTCTAACTGTAATCGATGGTTACGAACATGGATCAGTTAACTCTTATAAAATGTCATACACTAATTAGAAAGCAACTCATATTTGTATGAGTTATATGTCCACTCATTTGACATTATATGCTTTCCAAAGCATTCAACCTTTTTCTGACATGTCTCCATTCCTTTATCTCTTTTTAATTTCACCAACACGACATATTGAAATATAAACAACATTTTAGGTTGGTTTAAACCTAACATCCATTTTCTTTCTCTCGCCTCTCCGGCTAGTTATGTGGTCTTATATCAGATTTGAGCGTTAAATAATATTTTAGAAGATTTTCCCTTTTTGTTGTCTTTAAGATTATATTGAACATTTTATCTTTTCAGGATAACGCAATATACCTCTCGTAACAACCATTTTCACATACCCATAAATAGCTCGTGGTCATTATCCTATCTTTCGAAAGCTCTCGTAAGCATTTATTAATCATTATGTTGGCATGCATGAATGCTTATTTTCGAGCATTGATTGTAGTTTTGTTTTCCTCTTCAAATTTGAATCACTCATCCATAAGTTTGTCGAAATCCTACAAACTTACATTTCTCTAAAGAGCATAACCCATTTAGAATTAACTTTATGATAAATCCCATTACTTTGTTCCGAACAACAATTAAATAGTAATTTTGTTTTATTTCTATTTGATTAATATTCAGTTTTATTATTTTTTTAGTAAATATTTTTTTTCTAAATATGTAGTTAGAAAATAATTGAATCTAAATGTACATTCATACATCACACCACCATCAAATTTAGTGTTTTGTATCGTTAACCTGATCAAATGGAATTACTGTTTGGTAATTAAGTTAATGCGACAAACTAAAAAAAAACTCATAACATAAATCCTCAAGTAAGTTTAGCTTCAAAAACAACCTTAGGTAAATTAGATAATTAAGTTTAATAATCATCTATGATCAGATATTTCTTTTTACAAATAAATAGAAAAATAAATATATGTATATATTATTTTTAATAGATTAGACATAAAAATATATTAGACATCACAAATGAATCTTAAATGAATTATAATTAATGTAGATTATAAATTTTAAAAATGAGTTGATGTGCACAAATGTGGCAGCCTAAGAAGAGCACATCGTTTCGATCGCCATATTTATTTTTTGGTGGGGTCTTCAACATCTGAGTTTTAGTATTTATACGTAAGGTGAACCCTATATTTGAAACCCATATTTAGCCAGAGTGGACTATAACCAATTTTTTGAAGAAGATATTTTAATAGTTTTATTTTATGATTTTTTTTTTAAAAAATGATAGATGCCGAAGTTGATGCTGAGGTGGCGGAATAAAAAGTAAGGAAAGCTAATTTTATATATATCATGAACACCAAAGGAATTAAAAAAAACACTATAGGAGTTAAACATTCTGGTTCCACCGTGAATCTTCTATCGATGCATTCGAAACTCGACTCAAATTCGCTGTTAACCTTTTTTAAGAATCTATATTGTATTATCTTCCCTTGATTTTAAGTTATATTGTAGTTATCATAAATAATGATTAATTCCTTATTTCTGGATGTAATCGCAAATATTGAACATTGCACCACAAAAAAAAAGAACACTAAAGGAATTAACAAAAACTGTAAATATATTAATATAAAGAAAAAAAAACCTATAGAGAATGATTCATTTGAAACGAAGAGGACGACAACACTCTTTACACAAATGTTTTTTTTTTTTTTCTTTCCATCTTTATATAAAAAAGATTACAAAGCATGCCACTCCTTAAACCCAAAACCTCAGTGTCCGTTGGATGGCCTGAAGTCTCTGTAGCCGTTGATTCCAGCTGACAAATTCCAGTTTGATGAATCTAAGTAAGAGTAATTACTAGCTGCTGATGCTGCATCGTCCTGGTTCCTCATAGCGAGTAAAGACAAGTCCATATTCGCCATCTGCCATTGCGTTTGTGTCAACCCGTTCACATATGGCGAAGAAGAAGAAGGTGAATGTGACATGTATTCACCACCGTAATATTGGTGAAATCCATCGTCACTGTAACTCCTGGACCTGCCAGAGATACCAAGATCCGCACCTCCATGATATGAGTACAGGTTGTTGAACCGTTGTGGTACACAGTATACGCTGTTGTCCATGAAACCGCCGTGTTCATCTTCAAGCAGATCATTGATGATATCGAGGTGAGGGAACTCATCGGTCATCAGAGGCTGCGTCGTTCTCCCAAACTGAACATCAGTAGGCCGGATGCTGGTAGTTACGGGTGTGTTGTAAGGGTTCATCCTATGATTCCTGCTGATAGTTGTTGTTGGTGTTTCTCTGCTTGAACTCGAACCACCGGTCCACAAGGGCCCACCAGACGAAACATCCCACGAGCCAACGTTGATAGGGAAGCCAGATTGATTAGATACTGAGATAGGAGGCGGATGTGAATAAGACGGAAATGCACCTGTTCCCGTCGATTGAGAGCTTGAGTGGTTAGGCGGAAATGCGCTTGTTCCCGTCGATTGAGAGCTTGAGTGGTTAGGCGGAAATGCGCTTGTTCCCGTCGATTGAGAGCTTGAGTGGTTAAAACCAGATGAGCCAACTATGGCATGTTTATAGGATTGAGGAATGTAAGTTTGGCTATGTGTCAGCGAACCTACACGGCCTGTTGAGCTCATTGAACGAGCAAGGGGCGTTGTTGAGGTTTGAACGGCAGAGATTACAGATGCAGCTTGTCTTGGAGGGATTATAGGAGCACTCAAAGGCCTTGACATAGAAGGTGCTGGTTGTGCCGTGGGTTTTGGAGAAGCGGTTTTCTGTACATCGGCTCTAGGACCCACAGTATGCAACTGAATATCTCGAGATGGTAATGCTTGATCTGATGAAGGTGATCTAGCAGATATTGCTTTCCTGTTTGGAACAGAATCTACATTTGAAACACCCTTTTTATCTGGTTTTGCTTGCACTACAGATGGGAGATTCCAGGGAGCAGCTCTGGGCCAGAAAAGAACAGCAGGGCTTTTCTCTTGCGTCTGAACCGTGCCGTGATCCTGCAAAACGAATAAAATATATATAGTTATTCGATGTTGATGTGCATATCACTGCAAAATGGAATGAAGGTAAACTAACGCGACTTCTGGAAAAAGAATCCAATAAACAGAGCCATGTCGCTTTCCCTCCTTACGGTTATCTTCTAATTTCAAATATTAAAATTTCAAAAGTATGAGTGAACCATCTTGCTAACAGGATTACGCTCCCCAGGGCTCACTTGTTCCTGGATGTGGGAGATAACCACGTCAGCTTCACCAACTCTGCGTACCTCAGAAGAATGGCTTTGATTCTTAGGGTCAGATGCATGTCTTGAAGGTTGGTCCTCTGTTTCAGTGGCTAAACTGTTGGCATCAGAGACCTTTCCTGGTTGTGTTTTTCCGCTGCACATCACAAGGTATGTTAGATATGCAACAAACAAAAGAAACAAACTAAGCTGGAAAAAGATCTTACTTACTTGCTAAGCCATTTCTGGCTTCGGCAGTTTAAAACATTCCCTTTGTATGACCCATTGGCTACCCCTGATCGGATCGAGTCATTAGAACAAGTTGAGGAACTATCATCCATTGTGGACAGACACTTTCTTTCCGCAACTCCATTAGGTATAGATATGGAACTGCCTCTTCCTCTGCTAGTGTCTCCTAAAGGGGGAGGATGAATCTCTGAGGCATCTTTTTCCCAATGAACAGGGCTGCTCTCTCTATCAGCTGAACTATCTACTGAATCAGAAACATCAGACACATCTCCAAGGGTGTCGGGTTTCTCAGCTGATGATTCTGCTTTAGCCCTCACACATTCCTCTTTCTCAATATCCCTTTTTTCTGTTTGGGATCTTACCTTCCCTTCTTTTCTTTTCTCCTTTCCTCTATTTTTGTTCTTTTTCTGTTTTGCCTACGAATTACCAAACAAACAAGAATCTTCATTAGCACCCCAACAAGTTGTTTTAGGGCATTTTATACTTTGGAAGCAACAGAAGTGTAAGGACCTGTTTCTTCTTAGATTTTTTCTCTTTTTCGGCTGCTCCTCTTTTCGCCCTATGTTCGCTTTCTGCCAGCCACTCTTCCTCTTCTTCGCGAATAAGTTCTTCTTGCCTTTTCCATGCAATAGCTTCTTGGTATGCAACGTCAATTTTGTTGCTGCATTTCTCAAAAGATTGCAGTGCGATACATGAGGTACAGCTAAGAACACAAAGACACAACAATACCAGAAGACCAGAAATACAAAACAAACACTATCAGCTGTTTCAGCTTGTAAGCAAGCACATACTTTGTTTACTCTTTAGGTTTGAGCTTGTAAACAAAGTATGTGCTTGCTTATAAATTGATTTGCATTTAAATTTCAAACCTAGAGATAAATTATGACATATTACCTGAAGATATGTGCAAGAACAAATATCTCTACAGTCCGTCTACCCAACTCAGTTAAACGATTCTCATCACGCTTTATGGCTTCTGTCCTGAATTCCCCGGCATTCTCATCCTAGATTCGGATGGAAGCATAAAATATATACATATATATATATATATATTAATATCTGACATGGAGACAAGTGCTCATGCTTCAAGCACTTTTACATGGATGATAAAAATCAAAATACACTACCGCACAGGATAATAAACCATGAATTCAACAAGTACAATACATAATGTATGAAACTAACCTTCGTACGGTTTTGAGGACCCTTTTCCCCTTTTGGAGGCAATGGCTCCAGAGCAGCCCTCTCTAGGAGTAACAGCACATCATCAACTAATACAAACATATCTTTGTCCACGCTAACAACTGGAGCTGGCAATTCTTCGGCATCCATCAGTCTCGGACTACTTTTCTTATTCTTAGTTTGGCCTTCAAGAGCTTTCAACCCACTATACAAGGAATCCATCACCAAAGTGGATGTAACTTCCTTCTCGATGAAGAAGTTTCTTACAACTATTTTTAAAATCACATCCATTTTCTCTCGGGACATCTGACGCCTTGAATTTTGGTCCAACCCTAACCAGAAGGTACCAAAGCTGCACAACAAAATTAACAATACATTCAGGCCTCCGCAACAGCTACTCAAGATTTCATTTCTGGAATCTGAGGAGATGAGTGTAAATGTGGAATACCTTTTCCATTTTGCCTTGTCCTCTATCAACCTACGAAGCTTGCTTCTTTTCTCTTCCAAAAACCGCCAGCAAATTTGCTCTACATTTGACAAATATACCCTAACAACTTCCCTCCTATACTGACAAAAAAGGCAGCGGAAAGGTCGGTCCACCCTCTCTCTGCAAAAACCAATGTACAGGAATTATCCACAATGCAGAAAAAAAAAAGTTTAAGCGTAAATGATAATGCAATGTGTATGGTTGGGAAAGTTTTAAACATGTGGATGTATGTTAATGGCGATATATGACACATGACTTTAGGTAAACTCAATCTTGCATTTACCTGATCACCTGAACTTGAGCCTTAATAATAAGAGAGTCAGAATCATCTATGAACCCGTCCTGTAATTTAGGTATCTCTATAAACTTTTTCCATCCCCAATCATGCTCTTTCTTCCAAAACCGGTGTAATGTATCTGCAAGAAATGTGTTCAGTTTGTCTGTGTAATGGGATGCAGGCAAATTATAAGAAGCAAAAGGTAACCTGAATGCTTCGATTTCTTTGGATCTTTATTCACCGCAGCTATAGTAAACTGAGCAAAATGACTCCAGCCTGTCTCAAAGATAACAGAGAAACCTAAATGATAACGTTTCCAAGTCGAGAGAGGGAAATGGAGAACAAGCAAACAACAATAATCACCTGGAAGAAGTTTCTCATGGTTTGCAACACAGAGAAACAAAGAGAGATGGTTGCAAACATCACACCCTTGTGGATAAATTAAAATATACCTGCCATGAGAGAAATATGGAACTTTTTCGTAAATATTTTAGCATGCATAAGGAAAAAAAATACACAACTAGGTTTAGTAATTACAAGAATTTCAATCTTATTATTATGATAACTGATTGAATAGGCTTCTGAGAGACTATATATATATGGAAGGAGAACGAAAATATATCATTTACCATTTGTAGCCCCCCACTTCAAAAACATCGCCACGGAGCTCCCTTTTGTTGATTTCTGAAAAGTTCTTGATCTCCCACGTTTCTTTCCCATATAGTTCAGAAGGTTTTAATCCTAGGAATAAGGGAAAAAAATCGAATAAAACGCCACGAGCCACACATGGTAATACCGCAAAAAGCCAAAAAACAAGGCAAGTCATTCGAGAATATAACATTTAACGAATAAAGAGGATCGTTACATGCAGCTAAACAACATTCATGAAATCCTAACATGCAAAAAAAAACATACCAAAATCATCAGCATCATCAATGCAATTAGGAGAATCCAGAGCCAGATCAATACAAGGATGACTCGTAAACACCAATGCATGTGAAAAATTAAGTTCTTTCGAATTTAAGGGGGAAAATAAACAGATTTAGAAAGGAAATCATAATCCATTAAACGTTTCCACGCCACAGAAAAGAGATCGCAATTTGAGTCTTAATTCTCGAGGAATAACCAGAATTGATCTCAAGTGTACAAAAGGCAAGTCATTCAAGAATATAACATGTAATGAATAAAGGGACTCGTTTCATGCAGCTAAACAACATTCATGAAAACCTAACATGCAAAAAAAAAAAGAACATACCAAAATCATCAGCATCATCAATGTCCCAGTACGGGGGCGATGTCGAAGGAGTCCCATTCTCCACTTGATCAGATGACCGCCACTCCGCGAGTGCTTCGGCTGATTGACTTCTTCGTTCATTTGAATTCTCCTCCAGTGATCTCCCTGCTCCAGAATCTTCATTAGTAGTCTCGGACATTCCTCTAAAGCTTATCTCTCTTTCAAACTATGCAAATTAAAGGATTTGAGCATATAAATTAGATCATAATTCCGCCATCTGAATGTAGTCTAAATCAAATTGTCAAACTGTTTTATTTGGCGACTGAAATAAACAAATGAACAAGCTGAAGAATTATAGCTGAAGTGGATCATGAAAACTGTTTAAATCACTCAATCACTCACAGTCCAAAGACATGGAAACATCTTATGGCTCAAATCAATACATCAAAACCACAACGAGAATGAGATTAAACCCTAAAAACCAATCTTACAAAAATCGAAATGCAAGATGACCAATCAATTCATTTCTATCAGCTAAATCTCCAGAATTAGAATCAATTGCAAAAAAGAGAAAAAACAAAAAAAACCCACAACATCAGATAAGCAATAAGAATAAACCCTAAAACCAATCTTACAAAAAACGAAATGCAAGAGGACCAATCAATTCATAACACTATAAACAAAATCTCCAGAATTACAATCAATTGCCAGAAAACAAAAACAAAAACAAAAAACCCATCGAAAACCAGGAAAAACAAAAAATCTCGGAAGAAATCAGCGATCGGAAAACCAAAACCGCACAAACGAAAACCAGGAATTGGAAATCGGAAACCTAAGCCTTGGAAAATCCGAATAATAAAGAAACCGAGATTGAAGCCGTGTAGATCGAATATCGAAGCGAACCTGAGATGGTGGAAGAAATAGCACAAAGCTTAATCGGCGAATGGATTAATGGCAGCTCCTCAAGCGTTTTCTAGAGAGAGAGAACAAAAGAGAGAGAAATGGAGGAGGTCGTAAGAAAGAAGAAAACACACAGCGAAAGAGAAGAACGAAAAAACCCTTAATTTATAAACAAAAAATGAAATTATTTTAATAGTTTTATGACATATATAACGTTCATCTTTCATTTTTTTCTGCATTTGCTAGCACAAGTAAAGACGATGAAACCAAATGGCAAAAACTATACAATTGGTGTCTCTTTATGGATTAGTATCGTTTACGTTTTCAAATTATTGATAACTTTTTTTTCTACAAAAACTAAACAATTGGTGTCTATGGAACTAATTAAAGGAAAGAGATGATATATTTTGTTTAAAAAGTTATAAATAAAAACCCGCTTAAATCACGCGAAAAATTATTTTATAATAAAATAGTATATATAATTCATAATTTTATATATAATTTAAAATTTAACAATTATCTAACAAACTAAAAAATGATATTGACGTTTTACTTTTTTTATAAAAAAAAATTGCGTTACTTGTTAAAAAAACTACGTAAATGGCGTGCGAAATTTTATATAGGAAATTGTGTTACTTTCCTAAAGGCTGTGCGCTAGTTTTTGCAACAGCTCATGATCTGAATCATCACCATTATTCCATTGTCTTTGGTGTAATTGATGGTGAAAAACATGCAAGTTGGATTTGGTTTTTCTAAACTTTTGTCTTATAAATAATTTAACCTCCAAACAAATTCCAAAACTAATATTAATAAAATGAAAATGGCAACAATTTATGCAACGAGCTATGGAAAAGGAGAATACTTAATGACATACAATTGCAGGCAAGTTTTTGGTAGTATATTAGTAAAATGGTGCTATTTTGGATTTGTTTATATAGGTTTTAAATGGGGGAGGTTAGTTGTTAAATTTAGAGATAATTTAATGAATATATAAAAGTTGTTCTTATATTTAAGAGATGAAACCAATGTTCGAAAAGGCGCTAGGCGCTAGGCGGTCGGGCATCGATTTGCCTTTAGGCTGAAAATCGGTGATTAATCAGCGATTAATTTTGAACATTTTTAAAAAAATTTTAAAGTTTATATATATATAAGTTATAAGTTATGAATGTATGAATCAAAACAAGTATAAAATAAGTTTTTTTTTTATCAAAGTAACAAAACATTAGGAAATTAAGTTCAAATTCACATCTAAATTTCAAAAACAAAAAAGAAGTACAAACATATGATGTAAAAAATAGATTTGTCTTGATATTGAGAGACAAAAAAAAGTACAAAGAGAGAAAAATCTTCATCATCTTCTTCAATGATCAAATTAGCATGTGTGTTGTACTTCTAGATGTATTTCCAAAACTTTGTAACAGACCATATGTCTGTCACCAAAAAAAAAAAAAGTTGACTTTTTGAAGAAAGTCAACGATTTTTTTCAAAAAAATCGTTGAAAATTGTTGACTTTTTGAAAAAGCGTTGACCGCCTAGCTCCACCGCCTAGACACTAATCTGCAAGGTGTCTGGCCGCCTAGCGCCTAGGCGACCGCTTTTTAGAACAAGGGATGAAACCAAATGGCAAAAATAATCTAGTAATTTTTCTTTATTGATTAATATCATTTATGTTTTCAAATTATTAATATTTTTTTCCCAAAGAACGAAACAATTGTTGTCTAAAGAAGTAATTAAAGGAAAGAGACATTAATTTTTTTTTACTTAAAAATGTATTTTTGGTATTTATTTTTAAAAAATTTAAAATACATGGAAAATAAATAAAAAAGAGTATTTATCATTCGTTATTTTATATATAACTAGGTAATAGTCCACGCAATACACGAATTTATGTGATATATATAGTAGATATAAACTTTAAAATCTATCAAAAGAACTAAATAAATGTGGTAGTGACTTTTTAGGGTAATATGAAAATTGTGTTACTTTTTTTTTTTTGTTAAAAGGGCTTTCATTAAACATAATTTTTTCTGGGTTTACACATTTACAGAAGATAAAAAGACAGTAGAAAAAAAAAACTAGAAAAACCCAGAAGGGGAAAGAAAAAGAGAATTGTGTTACTTATTAAAAACATTACATAAATAATGCAAGCAAATGTTTTATATATAAATATTTATGACTTTTAACTTATAAATAATTTAAACTTTGAACAAACTCTAATATTTAACGTACAATAAAGCGGAAATTATAAGATATGCATCCAAAAGGCAAAAGAATAGCTGAGATCTGACTAGAAAAAATTTATTCCGGCAATTGTAAGTTTCTAGTAACTATTGCATATAGATTCTAAACTATGCAAAAGGAGAATATTTGATGAGAGACAATTGCATATAAGTTTCTGGTAACTATTAGTTGTTAAATTTAGTTTATATAGATTCTAAACTATTAGTTGTTAAATTTAGGGATAAGTTAATGAATACTATAAGACCATCAGCATCCGATACTTGTGTCTCGCCGAAAATATATGTTTTCCCAAAAAGTTGATGACATGTCGCGACGTGATTCGTCGCGACATAAAAAATCAATTTTTTTTATAAAAAAAAAAACGGAAGACACCCAAGTTAGGTCTCCAATGTGGATGCTCTAAGAGTTTTCGAGTTGTTGCTTATATTTTTCTGCCTGTGAGCTTTAAAGTTAGATGATAAAAACTATTATGTTGGCATTTCAAGTGTTAGGAGATTGACTCTTACTTCTTAAGTCACTGCATGCAAGCAAAAATATTTTATATTGAATTTAGTTTATAAATTTATTTTTTTATTTTCCCATTTTGCTAACAGCATAAAGAGATAAAACATAGTATTTTGTACGTTTCATTATTAGTTAATTTCATTTACGTTCTCATATTATAACTACTACTCCCTCCGTTTCAAAAAGAATGTCATTTTAGCTTCTTTTTTTTGTTACATAAAAAATGTCACTTTAGATTTTCAATGCAAATTTTGGCACAAAATACATAATTTAACCTCAGTTTTAATGAAGAATTCCAAGAGTTATTATATATTTGAAGGGTATAATTGAATTTTCAATATGTTTTATTAATTTGTGTGCAAAGTGTCAAAATGACACTTTTTATGAAACAGAGGGAGTATTTTTCTAACGAACTAACAATTTTAAGATGAAGAACTAAACGAAGGAGATATTAACTTTTTATTCAAAAAGAAATTTTTGTTACCTTTTTATAAATAAAATCTGAATAAACCACGCAAAAAAATAATTTTCATAGTAAAAACAAATGTTTATGGGCTTGAATGGTATGCATATGCAACTTTTTCACTTTTTCAAATTTTAAAAACGTGATTTTGCCGGATACATACCATTCATAGTAAAACACACAAAATAATAAATATGGAAATTAATAAGTGATTTTTAAATTCATCCGCACGTTTTCATCATCTATTGTTTCACAATTTTCTTTTAGGCGGGTGTATTGAACCGTGGACTTTAAGAGATTTTTAGATTTTCTTAAAATCCCTTGTTATTCAACTAAGGATTTTAAAATATCTTCCTAAATCCAGTGTTATTGAACATGAGATTTATGTAAAATCACTCAAAATCATCTACAATCATATGTTATTCAAACACTAATTTGTTAAAATCATATCAAATCTACTGTTATTGAAAATGTTTTAAGTATTGAGATTTTAATGACTGCAAGGGATTTTAGATGATTTTAGGATACTTTCTTATTTAAAAATACAAAGATCCAAATCTCATGGTTTTAGGTGGGATTGTAGGAGATTTTAATACAAAATCATAACAACTTCTTTAAAATCAGGCAAAACCATCAAAATCATATGAAATCTTATTAAAACTCAAATCACTCTAAATAGTCAGTTCAATACATCCCTCTTAGTTTATTCAGCTTACGTGTTTTCTCGTTCCAATAATTTTGCTGTTTCATGGTTCAAGTATTTCGCTATTATGTTATTCAGCTGATATATCAGTCAAACTTTATGATTTTAATTTCATATATAATATAATTCTAAATATTTTTATCTAACGAATAAAATTAAAGTGATATTGATTGTTTACTTACAAAAAATTGTTACTCGTTAAAATAAACTACGTAAATCACGAGAGAAATTTTTTATATGTAATATTTATGACTTTTATCTTATAAATAATTTTAACTCTAGAGTAATTATAATATTTAACGTACAATAAATACAAAGTTATAGATATGCAAAAGATAAGGACGTAGCTGAGATGACTGGAAATAATCTATGCCGACGAGCTATGCAAAAAAAGAGAATATTTGATGAGAGACAATTGCAGACAAGTTTCTGGTAATGTACTAGTAGAAGTTGTGTTATCTTGGATTGGTTTATATAGGTTTTAAACTGACAGTTGTTCTCTCTTTTCTTCCACCGATCTCACCTTACTCATTCGCCTATTGCCCAATATGTCATCATCTGAAAGAAAAGGCTTCGAGAACGGTTAGTGCAGAACCCTAATTTTCAATTTCAACATAGGTTCTAGATCTATGTCTTCATACGTACAATGAAAGAGCATTTCTCGATTTTGGGGTACTTCCTTTCTTATAATATGTGTCTCGCACGACTGCGTCCAAACCTTTGTGTGGATTTGCTTTCTTTTTTGCAGGCTTAGGTGTTTGAGCATTTTCTTCCGCCCATTTTTGTTTTTTATTCGATGGTGTTTTATGCGGACTGTTCTCACTTGCTACTACAAACGCCGTGGACTTCGAGTTAGGGGATAGTTTGCTCGAGAACATTTGACCAGCCTCAAACCGTTCAACACTAGATGTCACAACTTTAAGAGGACTTTTGAGGGCAGAGTGAAAAAAAACATTACAAGCCCCATCTCTGCTTCCCAAAGTTACAAACAGATTAACACTTTTGTCTCCTTTCCGGATCTCCAGGAAATTTCGTAGGCCTGAATCTGTGCTAAACGCAATTGGGGGGTTGTGTGTGCCTTGTAACACAGTCATACCCGCTGGGACACAGTAAATGACAATATCTTTGATATTCTCGGCGACACTAAATTCGTTTATTACGGATGCTAACAACATTTGTATTCATTTTCACTATCACTCAGATCAATGAAATAACAGCTTTGTGCGCTACCACAAGTCCATTCTCCACAAAGAACCAAAACTAGACTGGGGCCCGTATGCACATATATAAGATAACTCAAATGAAAACGGTAGTATAAGTACAAACTCATATATAATGCTTCTAGTTACATGCTCATAGCACTCTTTAAACCCACTCAACGAAATATTCAATTTTGTTTATCCTTTTTTACAAGATCGAGAAATTTTTTTCTCTTATAACTACCCGTTGCTTTATTTGTCGATAGAAATTAATTGTGACCTAAGTTCTCATTTATGGATAGCAGATAATAAATTTACTTACCTCCATTAGCAGAAAGAAAAACTGTACTCAGCGTGAATCTCTTATCGAATTGAAACTTGAAGAAGTTTTGATTTTCCTTACCTCTGTATACTCAGAAATTTCTCTTTTCTTACCCCTCTCTCTTTCTCTCCAAATGAAGCAGCGTGTACTGACCATATTATATAAAAATATCAGCTATTGTTTTTAATGTACTAATTGTTAATTTTACTTTTGGGTTTATAAAATTCATTATAACGCGACGCAGCCCTTTTTGGATGTAACAGTCGCCGAATTAATCAGAACTTTTTGCATCAAGTGTCAGGTTCAATGGTATTTTAGTCCGATCAGGTAGTACACAATAGAACAAGTGTTACATCGTTTGGGAACATTTGGAAAGTGCTAAAAAACTATATGTGTTTTTAAAAAGTGACCACATGTGCAAGAATCCCTAAATTATATAAAAATATCGCCTACTGTGTTTAATGTACCAATTGTTAATTTTACTTTTGGGTTTATTCAAAAATTTATTTTAACGTGACGCAACCCTTTTTGGATGTAATAGTTGCCGAATCAATCAGAACTTTATGCATTAAGTGTCAGGTGGACATAGTGGTTTCAAGGGTACTTTGGTCCGATCATGTAGTATACAGTAGAATAAGTGTTACGTCGTTTGGAAACATTTGGAAAGTGCTAAAAAACTATATGTGTTTTTAAAAAGTGATTATACGTGCAAGAATCCCTAAATCTATTGATAACTTAATGAATACATTTAAACCAAAAAAAAACTTAATGAATACATTAAAGTTGTTCTTATATTTAAGAGTTTTCGAGTTGTTGATTTTATTTCTTTCGTGGTCGGGAGTATTAAAGTTAGATGGCAAAAACTACTACTCCCTCCGCACAATAAGTGTCGTTTAAGAATTTGTTTTTGCATGTTTCATAATAGGTGTCACTTTAGATTTTCAATGCAAATTTTGACCCAAAATACATACTTTTATCTCAGTTCTAATGAAGAATTCCAAGAGTTATATATATTTTAAGGGTATTATTGAATTTTTGATATGTTTTATTAATTTGTGTACAAAGTGTCAAAACGACACTTATTACGAAACAAAAAGAATATATGCTAGAATTTCTAGTGTTAAGAATTCGACTTTTGTTTCTTAAGTCATTTCATTCAAGAAAAAATATTTTTTTATAGGGATTATGATGCACCCTCGATGCAACTCCCTAAGAACGGCACACTCACGGATCGGTATGAACGGTTGGATAGGCCTTGATTCCAAACGGTGAAGGATGGATCGAGGCGATGGGATGATCGGCTGCGTCTTGAGCTATGAACGGCGCAAGATAAACCACGGATCAATAGGCTAAATCCACCTAAGGATCAATCGTTGCTCGTTGGCTAAATCCACCAAAGAACAGTGCAAGGATTTCGTTTGGCTAAATCCACCAAAGAAATCGAAGGAGATTTGTTGGCTAAATCCACCAAGAAATCCGAAAAGTCCCAAAGGAACAAAGGAGAAATTCTCTCAAAAAGTATTTTTAATAAAAAGGTGATTAGTTTGCAAATGACAAAGGAGGAGAGTATTTATAGGGTAACAAGAGGAAAGAGAAAAGTCACATGACTTAAAGACTTATAAATAAAAACTAAAATTAAAGAAAAGATACATGATCTTTGGCCTCCTTTTGCGTATGACTCTTGAGCTTTTTGCTTTGATCTTTTAATTATTTTCATACGAAAATGGGCTTGGTATTCTCATGAAATTGGACCGAATGATATAAGCTAAGTCATTGCCTCATTAAAACATTTGCTCGAAAAACCCAATGGGACAAAACCGAGCATAGGAAAAAGAGTACAACAACTTAACTCGTGGCCAATCTCAAGTAGAATCCAAGTAAGAGATGGAAGTTAGAGTACCACATGAATGTTGATCTTCTTCCTTGATATGAATTTCTTCAAGCAACCTCCGAACAGCTCCGTCTAGTTTTTTGGACTTGGACCATGTGATACGACCTTCGGGAACGACCAATACTGCCTCCACAACCTCCTCTAGACGATCGTCCAAACGGGTGTCCAAACGATCGTCACGACCGTCGGAACGAGTATCCAAATGACCATCGGGAACAGCATCCAAACGATCCGATGGACCATCCAAACGATGTGTGTCCATGATCACATCATCCCCCTCCACTTGAAAAGGATTTGCCCTCAAAGCTGCTCCATCTGCAACAAAGGGAATGGTATCAGCCACATTAAAACTAGAACTCATGGAATACTTACCTTGAAGATCAATCTTATAGGCATTGTCATTGATCTTCTCCAAAATGGTGAATGGTCCGTCAATTCTTGGCAAGAGCTTGGACTTCCTTTTTTCCGGGAACCGGTCCTTTCTCAAGTAGATCCAAACAAGGTCGCCGGGTTCATATGTCTTCTTAGTTCGACCCTTGTTAGCATACTTGCGGTATTGCTCGGTCTTATGCTCGATGTTTTGTCTTGCCTTCTCATGCATTTGCTTGACCAGCTCGGCCTTTTTCTTTCCATCCATACTTACACGCTCACTCAAAGGTAATGGAGTTAGATCAAGAGGCGTAAGCGGATTAAAACCATAAACGAGTTGAAAAGGGGAAAACGAGGTAGTAGAATGCACGGCATGATTATATGCAAACTCTACATGTGGCAAGCATTCCTCCCAAGACTTAATGTTCCTTTTAATCACAGCCCGCAAAAGAGTCCCTAAAGTCCTATTGACCACATCGGTTTGACCATCGGTTTGCGGGTGACAAGTCGTAGAGAAGCAAAGCTTAGTTCCTAGCTTAGACCACAAGGTCTTCCAAAATAGCTCAAAAATTTTGTATCTCTATCCGAGACTATAGTCCTAGGCATTCCATGCAAGCGCACAATCTCCCTAAAGAACAAGTCGGCTATGTTCAACGCATCATCGGTCTTATGGCAAGGTATGAAATGTGCCATCTTAGAAAACCTATCTACCACAACAAAGACCGAATCACTTCCCTTCCTAGTCCTAGGCAAACCTAACACAAAGTCCATAGATATGTCGGTCCAAGGTGCACTAGGAATCGGCAAAGGGGTATACATACCTTGGCTTTGGCTCGTGGACTTAGACAACTTACAAGTAGTGCATCGGCTACAAACTCTCTCCACATCACGCTTCATGTGCGGCCAAAAGAAGTGATCTTGCACAATGAGAAGTGTCTTGGCAACGCCAAAGTGTCCCATCAAGCCACCACCGTGTGCCTCCCTAACAAGAAGATCTCGCAAAGACGAGTTAGGAATACAAAGACAGTTCTCATAAAACAAGAAACCATCACTCTGAAAATATTTGCCCGAAGCAAACTTAGCACAAGAGAGAAAGACTTCCTGGAAATCGGCGTCGTTTGCGTAGGCTCCTTTGATCATCTCAAATCCGAGGATCTTGGCATCAAGAGTGGAGATTAACGAGTACCTCCGAGAAAGAGCATCGGCCACTACATTTTCCTTGCCTTGCTTGTATTGGATCACATAAGGGAATGTCTTCACGAATTCCATCCACCGAGCATGCCTCTTGTTCAACTTGTGTTGGCTCTTCAAATGCTTGAGGGATTGATGATCGGTGTGGATCACAAACTCCTCAGGCCAAAGGTAGTGTTGCCAAGTTTGGAATGCACGGACCAAGGCATAGAGCTCCTTGTCATATGTCGGATAGTTGAGAGTGGCTCCTCCAAGGTGCTCACTAAAAAAAGCAATCGGCTTCTTCTCTTCCATCAAAACGGCTCCAATACCTACACCCGAAGTATCACATTCAATCTCAAAAGTTTTCAAGAAATCGGGTAAAACAAGAAGAGGGGCGTGGGTAAGCTTGTGTTTTAGGAGCTGGAAAGCATCCTCTTGTGCTTGTTCCCACTTGAAGCCCACATCCTTCTTAATCACTTCGGTGAGTGGTGCGGCAACAGTGCTAAAGTCTCGGACAAATCGTCGGTAAAACCTGGCTAAGCCGTGAAAGCTACGGACTTCTCCAACCGTCTTAGGACTCGGCCAATCCTTGATTGCCTTGATCTTTTCCTCATCGACCTGTATGCCCTGTGAACTCTCCACAAAACCTAGAAAGACCTCGTTATCTTGAACAAAAGAACACTTTTTCAAATTACCAAAAAGATGTTCCTTCCTAAGCACGTCTAGCACCTTACGCAAATGGCCTACATAATCGTCTAAAGTCTTGCTATAAATTAAGATGTCATCAAAATAAACCACAACAAAGACTCCAATAAACGACCTAAGCACATGATTCATTAAGCGCATGAAAGTACTAAGTGCATTAGTCAAACCAAATGGCATCACAAGCCACTCATACCAACCATGTTTGGTCTTGAAAGCGGTTTTCCACTAATCACCTTTCTTCATTCGGATTTGGTGATAACCACTTTTCAAGTCAATTTTCGAAAACAAACTAGACCCATATAACTCATCTAGCATGTCATCTAGCCTAGGAATGGGATGGCGATACTTTACCGTGATATTATTGATGGCTCGGCAATCAACGCACATCCTCCAAGTGTCGTCCTTCTTGGGCACTAGCAACACGGGAACCGCACATGGGCTCATACTTTCCCGAATGTGACTCTTCTCCATAAGTTCACCAACTTGTTTTTGGAGCTCCTTGGTCTCGACCGGATTGGTTCTATAGGCTGGCCGGCTCGGAAGTTTGGCTCCGGGAACGAAATCGATTTGATGCTAAATCCCACGAATGGGTGGTAAGCCATTTGGACTATCTTCCGGAAAGACATCTCGAAATTCCTGCAAAAGAGAAGACACACTACTCGGAATATCCGGTTCAAGGTTAGTCATGCTTGTGAGGGCATTTTTGAAGATAAGCAAAATGATAGGTTGCTTGGTAACAAGCGCATGCTTAATCTCACTAGGCCTCACGAAAAGAGTTTCTTGCCTCACGGGTTTACTCTCACATGCCTTTGACTTGGCTTTTCTCAAAGAACTCTCACACTCAGATTTAGTAGTAGAAGTGTTTAGGGGGTCACTCACAATGGTCTTGTCGTGGTGGTTTTGCTCAAGCTTGAGCTGATCTAGGTAGACCTCAAGCGGTGACAACGGTGCAATGGTGATCTTCCGGCCCTTGTGCTCGAAAGAGTGCTTGTTGGTGAAGCCATCGTGAACGGCTCTTCGATCATATTTCCAAGGTCTTCCAAGTAGGATATGACCG
Organism: Eutrema japonicum; assembly: GCA_030161315.1. NCBI lineage: Eukaryota > Viridiplantae > Streptophyta > Magnoliopsida > Brassicales > Brassicaceae > Eutrema > Eutrema japonicum. The sequence continues at coordinate 20,695,796 of BSQW01000007.1, forward strand.
GCCTCCATAGGGAGCACGTCACACACAATCTCATCTTCATAGCGACCAATCGCTAAAGGAACTGTGACTTGTCAGGTGACTTTGAGCGGCCTTTGGTTATTCAACCACCTAAGGCTGTAAGGATGTGGATGTTTCCTAGTCTCCAAACCCAACTTCTCCACCAAGGTTGTGCTCGCCACATTCGTGCAACTGCCTCCATCAATGATCAAACTACACACCTTACTCTTCACAACACATCGGGTGTGGAACAAGTTCTCCCTTTGCTCGTCATCTACGACCTTCTCCTGGGACATAAGAACACGCCTAGCTACAAGTAACTCTCCTTCAGCCGTATGCTCATCACCATCATCATCGTAGATAGGTGCGGAATCAAAATCCTCCTCATCATCGGTCACGATCTCGCCATTGTCCAACATCATCATCGTACGGTTGTTTAGACACTTGTTGGCAAAATGACCTTTGCCCCTACACTTGAAACACTCAATGTCACGGTTACGGATAGTAGGAGAAGCCTCGGCCTTACCCTTGTAGTCATGCCCGGATGAACTCGGCTTGTAGTCCGGCTTGGGCTTAGAATCGGTACGGGCCGGGTAGTTTGGTTTCGTCTCGGCTTTGGCATAGCTCGGCTTAGAGACATAGGATGGCCGTGAGATTCCCTTTTCTTTTGAGTTGTTTCTCCACGAGAATAGCTTTGTGAAACATCTCCTCCACGGTCTCATATGTTTGCATTTCCATCCGGTCTTGCAACTCTCGGTTCATTCCACTTAGGAACCGTGCCATCGTAGCATCACCGGGCTCATCAATGTCAGCTTTGAGCATGAGCTTTTCCATCTCTTGGAAGTAGTCCTCAACACCTCTAGTCCCTTGCGAAAGCCTTCTCAATTTTTGGTGAAGTTCACGTAGATAGTGATTCGGCACAAATCGCTTCCTCATGACCAAAGACATCTCCTCCCATGTCTCGATGGGATTTTCTCCATTGCGTCTCCTGTTAGTCACCAATTGATCCCACAAGTCAATAACATAATTGTGGAATTCAGTAGCGGCTAACCTGACTTTCTTTTGCTTAGAAAAGTTTTGACAATCGAAGACCAAGTCGATCTTCTTTTCCCACTCAAGAAATGCATCCGGATCGTTTGTCCCGTAGAAGGGTGGGATGCGAAGCTTCAAACCGCCAAGGTCATTGTCATTCCTTCTAGCCGGTTGTTTCCTAGGTTGTTCCTCTTCGAACTCATGACCTTGATTATAGAACGGATTGTCATCATCCTCGCCTTGTTGGTTTTGCGGATTTTGCCGGTTTTGTTGACCTTGTTGGTTTTGGTTTCGCCTATGTCTCAGCGAAATTCGCGGTTGTCTATTACCAACACTATGGTCGGATCCTTGACCCTCGGCCCTATTGTCTCTCGTTTTAGCCACGCCATCGTTGGCTCCTCGAGCCACTCCCTCTCGCCTAGCCGGCGTCCTCATACTAAGAGCGGCCACTTGCTCCCTTATCTCGTTCAATGTTTGGGTCAACGTGTGATCTCTCTCGTTTAGTAAGTTGGTGAGATTGTCCACCTTAAGTTCCAGTGCAATGGCACGCAACTCACGCTCCCTCTTTGACCGTGTTGAGGAAGAATCACTCCCCAATGAAGTCATTTTACCTCGCAAAATTCAACAAACACGTTAGTAAATAAAAAACTCACAAGTGTTTCCACTCAAGTGTTTTCACTCAAGTGTTTCACTCAACTCTCGCAATGACCTCACACACACACTAGAAGTTATCCTCGGTTCATAAAAGACTAATCAAAATTTCGATAGTAGATTCAACAAACCAAATCTTCAAACAAGTGAATAGAGATAGATAGATAGAGAAGAATTCAACAACCAATAGATATATATATAATTTTTTTTTTTAATGATCTTTTCGTTTTTTTTTTTTTTGACCTTTCGCTTTTTTTTTTTGTAACGTTTTTTTTATTGGTTTTATACAAAATAAAAGATAGATAAGAGGATGAAGAACACAAAAAGAAAGAAAAAAAGAAAGATGATATCGATATTCAAGAGCGTGGCTCTGATACCACTTGATGCACCCTCGATGCAACTCCCTAAGAACGGCACACTCACGGATCGGTATGAAGAGTTGGATAGTCCTTGATTCCAAACGGTGAAGGATGGATCGAGGTGATGGGATGATCGGCTGTGTCTTGAGCTATGAACGGCGCAAGATAAACCACGGATCAATAGGCTAAATCCACCTAAGGATCAATTGGTGCTCGTTGGCTAAATCCACCAAAGAACAGTGCAAGGATTTCGTTTGGCTAAATCCACCAAAGAAATCGAAGGAGATTTGTTGGCTAAATCCACCAAGAAATCCGAAAAGTCCCAAAGGAACAAAGGAGAAATTTTCTCAAAAAGTATTTTTAATAAAAAAGGTGATTAGTTTGCAAATGACAAAGGAGGAGAGTATTTATAGGGTAACAAGAGGAAAGAGAAAAGTCACATGACTTAAAGACTTATAAATAAAAACTAAAATTAAAGAAAAGATAGATGATCTTTGGCCCCCTTTTGCGTGTGACTCTTGAGCTTTTTGCCTTGATCTTTTAATTATTTTCATACGAAAATGGGCTTGGTATTCTCATGAAATTGGACCGAATGATATAAGCTAAGTCATTGCCTCATTAAAACATTTGCTCGAAAAACCCAATGGGACAAAACCGAGAGTAGGAAAAAGAGTACAACAACTTAACTCGTGGCCAATCTCAAGTAGAATCCAAGTAAGAGATGGAAGTTGGAGTACCATGTGAATGTTGATCATCTTCCTTGATATGAATTTCTTCAAGTAACCTTCGAACAGCTCCGACTAGTTTCTTGGACTTGGACCGTGTGATACGACCTTCGGGAACGACCAATGCTGCCTCTGGAACCTCCTCTAGACGATCGTCCAAACGGGTGTCCAAACGATCGTCACGACCGTCGGAACGAGTATCCAAATGACCATCGGGACCAGCATCCAAACAATCCGATGGACCATCCAAACGATGCGTGTCCATGATCACATCAGATTATTTGCTATTTGGTCACATTTTAAAAAGTGACCACATGTGTAAGAATCCCTAAATTATATAAAAATATCGGCTACTGCTTTTAATGTACCAATTGTTAATTTTACTTTTGGGTTTATTCAAAAATTCATTTTAACGCGACGCAACCCTTTTTGGATGTAACAGTTGCCTAATCAATCAAAACTTTATGCATCAAGTGTTAGGTAGAAATAGTGGTTTCAAGAGTATTTTAGTCCGATTAGGTAGTACACAGTAGAATAAGTGTTACATCGTTTGTGAACATTTGGAAAGTGCTAAAAAACTATATGTGTTTTTAAAAAGTGACAACACCGTCAAGAATCCCTAAATCTATTGATAACTTAATGAATACATTTAAACCAAAAAAAACTTAATGAATACATTAAAGTTGTTCTTATATTTAAGAGTTTTCGAGTTGTTGATTTTATTTTTTTCGTGTTCGGGAGTATTAAAGTTCGATGGCAAAAACTACTACTCCCTCCGCACAATAAGTGTCGTTTAAAAATTTTTTTTTGAATGTTTCATAATAGGTGTCACTTTAGATTTTCAATGTAATTTTTGACCCAAAATACATAATTTAATCTCAGTTCTAATGAATAATTCCAAGAGTTATATATATTTTAAGGGTATTATTGAATTTTTAATATGTTTTATTAATTTGTGTACAAAGTGTCAAAACGACACTTATTATGAAACAAAAAGAATATATGCTAGAATTGCTAGTGTTAAGAATTCGACTTTTGTTTCTTAAGTCATTGCATGCAAGAAAACATAATTTTTTTATAGGGATTATTTGCTATTTTGTCACATTTTAAAAAGTGACCACATGTGTAAGAATCCCTAAATTATATAAAAATATCGGCTACTGCTTTTGATGTACCAATTGTTAATTTTAGTTTTGGGTTTATTCAAAAATTCATTTTAACGCGACGCAACCCTTTTTGGATGTAACAGTTGCCGAATCAATCAGAACTCTATGCATCAAGTGTCAGGTGGACATAGTGGTTCAAGAGTATTTTAGTCCGATTAGGTAGTACACAGTATAATAAGTGTTACATCGTTTGTGAACATTTGGAAAGTGCTAAAAAACTATATGTGTTTTTAAAAAGTGACAACACCATCAAGAATCCCTAAATATATTGATAACTTAATGAATACATTTAAACCAAAAAAAACTTAATGAATACATTAAATTTGTTCTTATATTTAAGAGTTTTCGAGTTGTTGATTTTATTTTTTTCGTGGTCGGGAGTATTAAAGTTCGATGGCAAAAACTACTACTCCCTCCGCACAATAAGTGTCGTTTAAGAATATGTTTTTTGCATGTTTCATAATAGGTGTCACTTTAGATTTTCAATGCAAATTTTGACCCAAAATACATAATTTAATCTCAGTTCTAATGAATAATTCCAAGAGTTATATATATTTTAAGGGTAATATTGAATTTTTAAAATGTTTTATTAATTTGTGTACAAATTGTCAAAACGACACTTATTATGAAACAAAAAGAATATATGCTAGAATTTCTAGTGTTAAGAATTCGACTTTTGTTTCTTAAGTCATTGCATGCAAAAAAAAATATTTTTTTATAGGGATTATTTGCTATTTTGTCACATTTTAAAAAGTGACCACATGTGTAAGAATCCCTAAATTATATAAAAATATCGGCTACTGCTTTAAATGTACCAATTGTTAATTTTACTTTTGGGTTTATTCAAAAATTCATTTTAACGCGACGCAACCCTTTTTGGATGTAACAGCTGCCGAATCAATCAGAACTCTATGCATCAAGTGTCAGGTGGACATAGTGGTTTCAAGATTATTTTAGTCCGATCATGTAGTACACAGTAAAATAAGTGTTACATCGTTTGTGAACATTTGGAAAGTGCTAAAAAACTATATATGTTTTTTAAAAGTGACCACATGTACAAGAATCCCTAAATTATATGAAAATATCGGCTACTGCTTTTAATGTACAAATTGTTAATTTTACTTTTGGGTTTATTTAAAAATTTGTTTTAACGCGACGCAACCATTTTTGGATCTAACAGTTGCCGAATCAATCAGAACTTTATGCATTAAGTGTCATGTGGACATAGTGGTTTCAAAGGTACTTTGGTCCGATCATGTAGTATACAGTAGAATAAGTGTTACGTCGTTTGGGAACATTTGGAAAGTGCTAAAAAACTATATGTGTTTTTAAAAAGTGACCACATGTGCAAGAATCCATAAATTATATGAAAATATCGGCTACTGCTTTTAATTTACCAATTGTTAATTTTACTTTTGGGTTTATTCAAAAATTTATTTTAACGCGACGCAACCCTTTTTGGATGTAACAGTTGTCGAATCAATCAGAACTTTATGGATCAAGTGTCAGGTAGACATAGTGATTTCAAGGGTATTTTGGTCCGATCAGGTAGTACACAGTAGAATAAGTGTTACATCGTTTGTGAACATTTGGAAAGTACTAAAAAACTATATGTGTTATTAAAAAGTGACCACACCAGTAAGAATCCCTAAATCTATTAATAACTTAATGAATTCATTTAAACCAAAAAAAACTTAATGAATACATTAAAGTTGTTCTTATATTTAAGAGTTTTCGAGTTGTTGATTTTATTTTTTTTGGTGGTCGGGAGTATTAAAGTTCAATGGCAAAAACTACTACTCCCTCCGCACAACAAGTGTCGTTTAAGAATTTTTTTTGCATGTTTCATAATAGGTGTCACTTTAGATTTTCAATGCAAATTTTGACCCAAAATACATAATTTAATCTCAGTTCTAATGAAGAATTCTAAGAGTTATATATATTTTAAGGGTATTATTGAATTTTTGATATGTTTTATTAATTTGTGTACAAAGTGTCAAAAAGACACTTATTATGAAACAAAAAGAATATATGCTAGAATTGCTAGTGTTAAGAATTCGACTTTTGTTTCTTAAGTCATTGCATGCAAGAAAACATAATTTTTTTATAGGGATTATTTGCTATTTTGTCACATTTTAAAAAGTGACCACATGTGTAAGAATCCCTAAATTATATAAAAATATCGGCTACTGCTTTTGATGTACCAATTGTTAATTTTAGTTTTGGGTTTATTCAAAAATTCATTTTAACGCGACGCAACCCTTTTTGGATGTAACAGTTGCCGAATCAATCAGAACTCTATGCATCAAGTGTCAGGTGGACATAGTGGTTCAAGAGTATTTTAGTCCGATTAGGTAGTACACAGTATAATAAGTGTTACATCGTTTGTGAACATTTGGAAAGTGCTAAAAAACTATATGTGTTTTTAAAAAGTGACAACACCATCAAGAATCCCTAAATATATTGATAACTTAATGAATACATTTAAACCAAAAAAAACTTAATGAATACATTAAATTTGTTCTTATATTTAAGAGTTTTCGAGTTGTTGATTTTATTTTTTTCGTGGTCGGGAGTATTAAAGTTCGATGGCAAAAACTACTACTCCCTCCGCACAATAAGTGTCGTTTAAGAATATGTTTTTTGCATGTTTCATAATAGGTGTCACTTTAGATTTTCAATGCAAATTTTGACCCAAAATACATAATTTAATCTCAGTTCTAATGAATAATTCCAAGAGTTATATATATTTTAAGGGTAATATTGAATTTTTAAAATGTTTTATTAATTTGTGTACAAATTGTCAAAACGACACTTATTATGAAACAAAAAGAATATATGCTAGAATTTCTAGTGTTAAGAATTCGACTTTTGTTTCTTAAGTCATTGCATGCAAAAAAAAATATTTTTTTATAGGGATTATTTGCTATTTTGTCACATTTTAAAAAGTGACCACATGTGTAAGAATCCCTAAATTATATAAAAATATCGGCTACTGCTTTAAATGTACCAATTGTTAATTTTACTTTTGGGTTTATTCAAAAATTCATTTTAACGCGACGCAACCCTTTTTGGATGTAACAGCTGCCGAATCAATCAGAACTCTATGCATCAAGTGTCAGGTGGACATAGTGGTTTCAAGATTATTTTAGTCCGATCATGTAGTACACAGTAAAATAAGTGTTACATCGTTTGTGAACATTTGGAAAGTGCTAAAAAACTATATATGTTTTTTAAAAGTGACCACATGTACAAGAATCCCTAAATTATATGAAAATATCGGCTACTGCTTTTAATGTACAAATTGTTAATTTTACTTTTGGGTTTATTTAAAAATTTGTTTTAACGCGACGCAACCATTTTTGGATCTAACAGTTGCCGAATCAATCAGAACTTTATGCATTAAGTGTCATGTGGACATAGTGGTTTCAAAGGTACTTTGGTCCGATCATGTAGTATACAGTAGAATAAGTGTTACGTCGTTTGGGAACATTTGGAAAGTGCTAAAAAACTATATGTGTTTTTAAAAAGTGACCACATGTGCAAGAATCCATAAATTATATGAAAATATCGGCTACTGCTTTTAATTTACCAATTGTTAATTTTACTTTTGGGTTTATTCAAAAATTTATTTTAACGCGACGCAACCCTTTTTGGATGTAACAGTTGTCGAATCAATCAGAACTTTATGGATCAAGTGTCAGGTAGACATAGTGATTTCAAGGGTATTTTGGTCCGATCAGGTAGTACACAGTAGAATAAGTGTTACATCGTTTGTGAACATTTGGAAAGTACTAAAAAACTATATGTGTTATTAAAAAGTGACCACACCAGTAAGAATCCCTAAATCTATTAATAACTTAATGAATTCATTTAAACCAAAAAAAACTTAATGAATACATTAAAGTTGTTCTTATATTTAAGAGTTTTCGAGTTGTTGATTTTATTTTTTTTGGTGGTCGGGAGTATTAAAGTTCAATGGCAAAAACTACTACTCCCTCCGCACAACAAGTGTCGTTTAAGAATTTTTTTTGCATGTTTCATAATAGGTGTCACTTTAGATTTTCAATGCAAATTTTGACCCAAAATACATAATTTAATCTCAGTTCTAATGAAGAATTCTAAGAGTTATATATATTTTAAGGGTATTATTGAATTTTTGATATGTTTTATTAATTTGTGTACAAAGTGTCAAAAAGACACTTATTATGAAACAAAAAGAATATATGCTAGAATTTCAAGTGTTAAGAATTCGACTTTTGTTTCTTAAGTCATTGCATGCAAGAAAAAATATTTTTTTATAGGGATTATTTGCTATTTTGTCACATTTTAAAAAGTGAGCACATGTGTAAGAATCCCTAAATTATATACAAATATCGGCTACTGCTTTTGATGTACCAATTGTTAATTTTACTTTTGGGTTTATTAAAAAATTCATTTTAACGCGACGCAACCCTTTTTGGATGTAACACTTGCCGAATCAATCAGAATTTTATGCATCAAGTATCAGGTGGACATAGTGGTTTCAAGGGTATTTTAGTCCGATCAGGTATTACACAGTAGAATAAGTGTTACGTTGTTTGAGAACATTTGGAAAATGCCTAAAAATCTAAATGTGTTTTTAAAAAGTGACCACACGTGCAAGAATCCCTAAATCTATTGATAACTTAATAAATACATTTAAACAAAAAAAAAACTTAATGAATACATTAAATATCGGCTACAATTTTTAAGCATAAATCCAAAACCAAACCACTATATAAATATCGGCTACAATTTTTAATGTACCAATTGTTAATTTTACTTTTGGGTTTATTCAAAAATTCATTTTAACGAGACGCAACCCTTTTTGGATGTAACAGTCGCCGAATCAATCAGAACTTTTTGCATCAAGTGTCAAGTGGACATAGTGGTTTCAAGGGTATTTTGGTCCGATCAGGTAGTACACAGTAGAATAAGTGTTACATCGTTTGGGAACATTTGGAAAATGCTAAAAAAACTATATGTGTTTTTAAAAAGTGACCACATGTGCAAGAATCCCTAAATTATATAAAAATACCGGCTACTGTTTTTAATGTACCAATTGTTATTTTTACTTTTGGATTTATTCAAAAAATTATTTTAACGCGACGCAACCCTTTTTGGATGTAACAATTGCCGAATCAATCAGAACTTTATGCATCAAGTGTCAAGTGGACATAGTGGTTTCAAGGGTATTTTAGTCCGATCAGGTATTACACATTAGAATAAGTGTTACATCGTTTGAGAACATTTGGAAAGTGCTAAAAAACTATATGTGTTTTTAAAAAGTTACCACATGTGCAAGAATCCCTAAATTTTATAAAAATATCGGCTACTGATTTTAATATACCCATTGTTAATTTTACTTTTGGGTTTATTAAAAAATTCATTTTAACGCGACGCAACCCTTTTTGGATGTAACAGTTGCCGAATCAATCAGAACTTTATGCATCAAGTGTCAGGTGGACATAGTAAAAAGTGACCACACGTGCAAGAATCCCTAAATCTACTGGTAACTTAATTAATACATTTAAACCAAAAAAAAAACTTAATGAATACATTAAAGTTGTTCTTATATTTAAGAGTTTTCGAGTTGTTGATTGTATTTTTTCGTGGTTGGGAGCATTAAAGTTAGATGGCAAAAACTACTACTCCATCCGCATAATAAGTGTCGTTTAAAGATTTTATTTTCATGTTTCATAATAGGTGTCAGTTTAGATTTTCAATGCAAATTTTGACACAAAATACCTAATTTAATCTCAGTTCTAATGAAGAATTCCAAGAGTTATATATATTTTATGGGTATTATTAAATTTTTAATATGTTTTATTAATTTGTGTACAAAGTGTCAAAACGACACTTATTATATGAAACAAAGAGAATATATGCTAGAATTTCTAGTGTTAGGAATTCGACTTTTGTTTTTATAAATCATTGCATGCAAGAAAAAATATTTATATTAAAATTAGTATATAAATATATATTTCAATTTTTCCCATTTTGCAAACATGAGAAAGAAATGAAACTAAATAGAACAAAAAGTATAGTAATTTTCATTAATTAATCTCATTTAAAAAAGGCCCAAAAGGAACAAGAGTTCAATTACATTGGGTATCAGATGTACTAGTAGAAGTTGTGTTATATTGGATTGGTTTATTGATATTCTCATATTTTATCCGTTTTAGCATGCATCTAGCTTAGTGTTTTAAGTCTCATGCATGTGTTTCTCATAGTTTCCTAGTGAGTCTTGCATTCATTTGGAGTGTTTTCTAGGTGTTTAGAGACATTTTGGAGATGTTTGGAGTAATGGAGCAAAATAGGATGCAAGGATCATTCTGAAGCGTCTGAAAAAACTGGCAGGATGAAGGATTTTTGGTCAGATTCAGCCTCAATGAGCTTCATGAAAGTTGTATCCAGATGTGTTAGGTGTCTACTGGAGGTAGTTTGAGGTCATTCGGATATGTATTCCAGAAAATATCGCGGGTTTACCGAAAGTGTATCTGTCTGGCCGCGAGACTAGAGATCAACGCCGACCAACATTGGATTGGCACAGGTGGAACGGTATTACAACAGGGGCCAGTGCCGACCAGAAAATCCTCTCAATACTGACCCATTCCTGGTCGGTACAAATCCAAATTCTTCCCCACACCGGTCAGCATCCACCCGACACACACCCTCGCATATTTCAGCGCCGACCGACTTCTCTCCCGTACCGACCCTTCTCCAAGTGGCATAAGTAATCCGTAACAAGGAAAGAAGTTGTGCCGTCCCATTTGTACCTACCCAAAACCTGGTCGGTACAGACCTCTCCAACCCAGCTTCACTCCTCATAGAAGTCAGCCGAAGTTACTGGAATAGCAGGCCAAATGAACAACTTACATTCGGATTTAGCTTTGGAGGTCTTCATAGAAGTTGTAGATAATTGAGTTATCTGTCTTCTGGAGGTGGTTTGAAGTCATTCTGAGCGGTGGTTTGAAAGATATATCAGATTTAGCAGTAATATGTGTGTCTGGTGCCCAAACGAGTTATGCTCAGAGATTAATACCGACCCACTTGTACCGACTCAAACCTGGTCGGTACAGACCACTCAGACCCATATCCGACCGGGTCAATACCCGGTTTATCCCGGATTGACCCGGTTCGACCCCATTTACTATTTAAGTGTTTTAGACATATTTTTTAGCAAGTTTTCTTCTTTATAGAGTTGAGTTTTATCTCAAACTCTTCTTATGATGATTTTGGATGTATCTTCATCATTCAAAACACTCTAGAGAAGATTTCTTCACTCTATCTTTATATTATGTTTATTTAATTCTTGTTCTTCATTTTTTTGTCTTTTTCTCTTATGTTCTTCATATTCTTTAAATTTTAGACTTTTTGTTGGATCATGGTTTGCTTGATTTGGATGGTTTGATGATTGATTTGTGTTACTTATGTTCTTAATCCTTGCTTTCCTTCCTTATTTAGTGTACTTAATGCTAGATTTAGCTTGAGAAACTTAAATCTAGATCAAAGGGAAAATCATGCACATCAAGTGTTTGATGAAATTCTCAAAGAACAAAATAAGGGATTTACATATCTTAGCTCATGAGAATGGATGTCTAAGGTATATTTTGGTTAATAGAACTTCTAATGAATGCCTGTTAATCATCAAATCACAAATGAGAATTTGATTCTTGATTAAGTGATTAACAAAGAGATTAAGACCATGAGAGTGGATTAGTCTTGTTTAAGTGTTCTAGACATAAGGAAGGGCATATATTGTGTGCATTAGTGTCATGAATGATGATTATTTGTATTGCATCTTGTTAGATCCTTCACATAGGTTGATCTTAAGGCTAGTTTAGATTGAAAGATCAAAATTAGAGCTTAAGCATTACACGCCCGAGAGGTGTTCGATGAAATACTTGAACCAGGCCTTTTGTGAGCTTTTCACATCCTAGCCAATGAGAGTTGATGTTTAGGGTGATTAGTGAACTAATTGGAATTGAATATTAATGCTCATTGATTATCTAATTGAAAACGAGAGTTTATGTCAATTAGGTGATTAGTGAAGTGATTAGTGCCATGAGAATGTATTAGTCATATTTGTGAATTTCATGTTCTAGGATAGTGTTTAATGCAATATTTGTCATCATTATTTGATTGTTAATCATTCATTTGCTTGTTTAATCCATGATCCAACATTCCTATATTTGTTTTCTTTCTTGCATTTTACTTTCTTAGTTTAAAATCATAAAAATATAAAAACCCAAACCATTTGCTCTACCTTAAGAAGTTTCATGCATTCCTAGTGCATTAATCTTAGCCCCTATGGATTGACACCTCTTATGCAACAATGACAAGCATAGAGGAATTGATATGAACTTAACAAAAAATTCTTTATCACTTATATAGGTTTTAAACTGACAGTTGTTAAATCTATGAAGTATTTGCGTCGTGAGTCACTTTTTCAAAACTCTCTTTGTTATCTAGTACTTTCGAAAATTGTTAAAATAAACTAACACTTTGTCTTCGCAAATGACATGGTTGCCCCTCATGTATATTCAAGTGTGTACTGTTCACACAAGTTTTTGTTAGTTCTCTCCTCAGCTTTACCCTTCCCTTTTGCATGATTAGATGTGACTATTATCAGTAAAGTTTATTTGAATTTATTACATTCTCGGCATATTATTATATTTCTCTGCTTTTATGTATCTTTTTCATTTTTTCCTTTTTCTCTTTCTTCTACAAGGTTCTCGCTCTATCTAACTGGCCGATTTTGGAAACGACAATTGTCTGATTATCGTAATATTAACGACGGCCTACCAGTTCTCTCTTTTCTTCCACCGATCTCACCTTACTCATTCGCCTATTGCTCAATATGTCATCATCTGAAAGCGAAGGCGTCGAGAACGGTTAGTGCATAACCCTAATTTTCAATTTCAACTTAGATTTTCATAATTCTAGATCTATGTCTTCATCCGTACAGTGGAAGAGCATTTCTTGCATTTCCTTAACGGCAGCAGTAGAGCAGGATGCGTTAAACGATGGCAACTTTCTGGATTTTGGGGTGCTTCCTTTCTTATAATATGTGTCTCGCACGACTGCGTCCAAACATTTGTGTGGCTTTGCTTTCTTTCTTGCAGGCTTTGGTGTTTGAGCATTTTCTTCCGCCCATTTTTTTTTTATTCGATGGTGTTTTATGCGGACTAATTTCGCTTGCTACTACAAACGCCGTGGACTTCGAATTAGGGGATAGTTTGCTCGAGAACATTTGACCAGCCTCAAACCGTTCAACACTAAATAGCACAACTTTAAGAGGATTTTGGAGAGCATAGTGAACAAAAGCATCACAAGCCCCACCTCTGCTTCCAAAAGTTACAAACAAATTAACACTTTTGTCTCCTTTCCGGATCTCCAGAAAATTTCGCAAGACTGAATCCGTGCTAAACGCAACTAGGGGTTGCGTGTGCCTTGTAACACAGTCATACCCGCCGGGACACAGCAAGTGACAACAGTTTTGATATTCTCGGCGACACTAAATTCGTTTATTATGGATGCTAACAACATCTTGTATTCATTTCCACTGTCACTCAAATCAATGCATCTTCCCATTTTTCCTTTATCGATTACGAAATCCCAACTTCATGCGCTACCACAAGTACATTTTCCACAAAGAACCAAAACTAGATCGGGCCCGTCTGCACATATACAAGATAACTCAAATGAAAACGGTAATATAAGTACAAACTCATATATAATGCTTCTATTTACATGTTCATAGCACACTTTAAACCCACTCAACGAAATATTCAATTTTGTTTATCCTTTTCTATGAGATCGATACATTTTTTCTCTTATAACTGTCCATTACTTTATTTATCTATAGAAATTAAATGTGACATAAGTTCTCATTTATGAAAAACCGTACTCAGCGTGAATCTCTTATCGAATTGAAACATGAAGAAGGTTTGATCTTCCTTACCTCTGTATACTCATAAATTTCTCTTTTCTTACCCCTCTCTCTCTCCAAATGAAGCAGCGTGTACTGACCATCAGTGGCGGTTCTGAGGGAGTGCAAGGTGTGCATTTGCCAAGGCCCAGATTTGTTTGTTTTGTTTTTAGAACTAATTTTTTTTTAGGGCCCATTTTTTGTTTTGTAGGGCCAAAAAAAATATTGAACAGGGCCCCAAATGTTTTTTTCGGTTTTTGAGCCGCCCCTGCTGACCATATTATATAAAAATATCGGCTACAGCTTTTAATGTACCAATTGTTAATTTTACTTTTGGGTTTATTCAAAAATTCATTTTAACACAACACAACCCTTTTTGGATGTAACAATCGCCGAATCAATCAGAACTTTCTGCATCAAGTGTCACGTGGACATAGTGGTTTCAAGGGAATTTTGGTCTGATCATGTAGTACACAGTAGAATAAGTGTTACATCGTTTGGGAGCATTTGTAAAGTGCTAAACACTATATCTGTTTTTAAAAAGTGACCACATGTGCAAGAATCCTTAAATTATATAAAAATATCGGCTATTGCTTTTAATGTACCAATTAATAATTTTTTTTTTGGGATTATTCAAAAAATCATTTTAACGCGACGCATGCCTTTTTGGATGTAACAGTTGCCGAATCAATCAGAACTTTATGCATCAAGTGTCAGGTGGACATAGTGGTTTCAAGGGTATCTTGGTCCGATTAGGTAGTACACATTAGAATAAGTGTTACATCGTTTGAGAACATTTGAAAAGTACTAAAAAACTATATGTGTTTTTAAAAAGTGAACACACCTGCAAGAATCCCTAAATCTATTGATAATTTAATGAATACATTTAAACCCAAAAAAACAACTTAATGAATACATTAAAGTTGTTCTTATATTTAAGAGTTTTCGAGTTGTTGATTTTATTTTTTTCGTGGTCGGGAACATTAAAGTTAGATGGCAAAAACTACTACCCCCTCCCCACAATAAGTGTCGTTTAAGGATTTTTTTTCATGTTTCATAATAGGTGTCACTTTAGATTTTCAATGCAAATTTTGACACAAAATACCTAATTTAATCTCAGTTCTACTGAAAAATTCCAAGAGTAATATATATTTTAAGGGTATTATTGAATTATTAATATGTTTTTATTAATTTATTTGCAAAATGTCAAAACGACACTTATTATGAAACATAAAGAGTTAGTGTTAGGAATTTGACTTTTGTTTTTTAAGTCATTGCATGCAAGAAAAATTAATTTTTGTATTAAAATTAGTATATAAATATATATTTCGATTTTTCCCATTTTTCAAACATGAGAAAGAAATGAAATTAAATAGAACAAAAAGTATAGTATTTTTCATTAATTATCAAAAAAAGAACAAGAGTTTGATTACATTGTTTTTCATTAAACATAAAGTTTCAAAGGCCCAAAAATTAACAGCCTTTTTTAAATGAAATTATTGTATTATCAAAAAAAAACAAGAGTTCGATTACATTGTTTTCCATAAAACGTAAAGTTTCAAAGGCCCAAAAATATTAACAGCCTAGAGAAACATGTGTTGCATCCTTGAAGCTAAGAGTTAGCGAACCAATTGGAGAGTAATCCTTGGCATCCCTTTTTGGAGAGCCTTGAGAGGAGTGCATCCCTAATAGATCGATCAATTTGTTTGAAGAGTCCTTCCACATGAGTGGGCATGAGTAAGTGGATTCGGTTGTTCTTTTCCCTCCATAAGAAATAAATAGTGGCTTGAACATCAATCTTTTTCAGAGTCTTTGAAATTTGGTGAGAGTAAGACATCATCCAAGAGATCAGACAACCCCAATTTGCAAGAGAAACAGAAAGAGAGAAAAGACGACGGAGGACGATATTCCAAACCTGCTTGGAGAAGTTACAAGAGATGAAGAGGTGATCTCGAATTTCTGGCATGGAGTTGCAAAGGTAGCAGGTGACTTGAACATCTATTTCCCAAGAGACCATTCTTGCCTTCGTGGGGAGACGATCCAGATTTGCAGTCCATAAGTGAAAGGCATGTCGTGGAACCGAGTGAGTGAACCAAAAAGCTTTGAACCAGGTTACCAACTGACCAACATGTTTTAGCAATTCCCAAGTTTTCTTTGTCGAGAAACAGAGACGTCTCGATCCTTCTTGGCCCCATGTGAAAACATCTGCACCACTCTAAAAATTTGGGGGATCAGTAGATATTATAGTATTTCGAAGGACACAAATCTCAGCGTTTCTAGATCTATTTGGTAGTACTCTCCAACCTATCCCCTCCATAGCAGCTTGGCAAACTGTCGATTCCAGAGGAAGCCTAATTCTTCTTGCTCCATTAGGACTGATGAAATCAATTAGACGACCCATAGGCAGCCAGTTTTCGAACCAGAAGCTTGTTGAAGCCTCATCTCCAATCTCGTAGCCAATGAGAAGCTTCACCAAAGGTCTCAAAGCCATCATGAATTTCCAAATCCAGGAATGATTACATCTTTCCTCAGCCAACCAGAAGTTTTTCCTCTTCAATTTGTGCTATTTGTTCCAGGCAACCCAAAGGGAGTTGCTATTGGAGAAGAGTAACCAAATCAAACGCAAGCTCATAGCTTTATTCCAAATACAGAAGTCTCTCAGCCCCAACCCTCCTTCAGATTTTGGCAAATAAACAGAACTCCAAGAGACTTTAGAAGCAGCTCTCTTTGATATGTCTCCTGACCACAAGTAACTTTTACACATCTTCTCAATTTCTTTGAGGCAACCTTTTGGAAGAGCAAACACATACATCCAAAAATTAACCAGGCTATAAATAACTGAGGTTATTAATTGGAGTCTACCTGCGTACGAAAGGCATTTAACTGTCCAACTCAAAAATCTGGCCCTGATCTTATCAAGGAGCGGAGAGTACTCCGAGATTCTAAGTCTTCGGCTCAAGAGAGGAAGGCCCAAATACCTGATTGGGAATGATCCACATTGGAAACCGAGACTATTGAGCAGAGTCGCTTCTCCCGTGTTCATACCTGCATGGAATAGAGAAGATTTTTCCTTGTTGAGGTCCAATCCAGATAGGTTCTGAAACATATAGAGGGTTGATGAAATTCCTTGAAGAGAGCAAGTGGAACCGTCAAAGAAAATCATTAGATCATCTGTAAATGATAAATGAGAGATCTTGGGATTTCTAGCAAGAGGGTGATACCCAATGAGTTCTTACTCAAATCTGGTTGTCAAAAGACTAGCAAAATTCTCCATCGCCATTACAAAAAGAGGGGGAGAAAGAGGGTCACCTTGCCGCAAACCTCTCTTGCCTTTAAAGTAGCCACATAGATCCAATTATGGAGAAAGAGGTGGTGGAAATACATTGATGTATCCAATTAATGAAAATCCTCGGGAAGTTTGCAGCCTCAAAGATTTGAAGGATAAACTTCCAACTGACAGAGAGTCGAAAGCCTTCCTGATATCAACCTTTAATAACCCTCGAGGAGAAACATTTGTTCTAAATCATATTCAAATAACCTAAAATACATTTTTGGTAATAATGTTATTCAATGAAATGCTTTACGAGATGTTTGTCAAAACAAAATCCTAATAAACAATTAATATAAGAGTAATTATGGTGCTCTAGGTGAATGTTTCCTTTTTACAAAGGTGGGCATGGCCAAACATAATAATTGTAGGATCAAGTGCTTCCAAGGGCGGAGCTAGTGAAGGGGTAATGGGGTCATATTGTTGAATTGAAGCAATTAGATAAGCACAAAGAAGTATGCAGCGACCACTGTTCATCTTTCCCTCAACCACATATTATTAGCTCTTAATTACCCCACATTTAGTTGATTAAGTCAAAGTTACTTTTAAGATATTTGTTAAGCAACTTGCAGCAACTTGTGTTGATATAACTTGCTTGTAACCACAAGATCATTACACAATAATAATATTTAGATGATCTTATCTTGTTCTCTCTCTAAAAAACGAAAATCACTCTCTATCTTGTTCTTGCTTGATCTAAGCTAATCTGCTATAAATCTCACATGGTATCAGAGCATCAAAGCTCTTGAAGGCCCTATTTCCGCAAATACTCTGTTCTTACTCTGTTCTATGGAGAATCATAAGCAAATAACTCTACCTATTGTGCTCAAGGGAGACAACTATCTGTTGTGGTCAAGGACCACATGAACTGCTCTAAGGAGTCATGGTCTTTGGGAGCACATTGTTGGCCCTCAAGAAGTGTCCACGGACAAGGAGAAAGCTAAGGCTGAATAAGGGACAGTGGAGTCTCCAATCAAAGTCAGCTATAGTGAAGGGGGTTCCAAGTGGATCCAAGAGTACCAGCTTGTTCTTGCGGTTCTTCAGTGCTCTTTGGAGCCATCTATCCTTACAGCTTACTCATATGCTAAAACTGCAAAGGAGTTGTGGGACACTCTCTTGGGTGTCTATGGTAATACCTCAAATTTGAGTCGTATTTTAGGTGAAGAAGGCATTGAATGATCTCCAGCAAGAGGAGAAGCCATTCAAGACCTTGTTTGGGGACTTCATAACGTTGTGGGCTGAGTTGGAGATGTTGAGACCTCTTACCACCGATCTGAAGGAGACTATGGAGAGGCGAGAGCAGGATCAGGTTTTTGGCCTCCTTCTCACTCTCAATGGATCGTTCACAGGACTGATACACCACATTCTAAGGCTTGAGAAGCTGCCAACCTTGAATGAAGTATGTATGATGATCCAAAAAGAAAAAAGATGTAAAGGTCTCTTCCAAGGGACAAGTGAGACTGCTCATGTAAGCCAAGGGGCTTATCAACAAGCAGACATAAAGAATGTTGTGTGTGATAATTGCAAGATGAGAGGTCACACCAAGGATAAGTGTTGGGTGTGTGAACATTGCAAGGTCAAAGGTCACACCAAAGAGAATTGATGGACTCTCTATCCGCATTTGAAGAACATGAGGCAAAAAGGCATAGGTCAGACGTCTAGAGGATGTGCTGAGACTTCCAATGCAGATGGTGATGAGATGGTGAGAAAATCGGACTTGGGTGCTCTCATAAAGAGCATTACCAAATTGGCTGAATCTGGTATGAGTTTCTTCTCCTCTAAAACCCCTAAGCCCATTATTATAGACTCTGGTGCCTCTCATCACATGATTAGTGATCCAGAGCTTATGTCTAATGTTAGCCCTCACCTTGGAAATGTCACTATAGCAAATGGGGAAGATGTTTCGATTCGAGGAATTGGAGACTTAGAGCTGTTTGAGAAGAGTACAAATGCTCTGTTTATGCCTGCTTTTGCTTCTAACTTGTTATCAGTTCAGAAAGGTACTAAGGACATTGATAACTTGGTTGTTTTTAGTCCTGATGATGTGTGGTTTCAGGATAATAAGTCAAGAGAGACCATTGGAAAAGGTTGCACAAAGGATGATCTCTACGTTTTGGATAATTTGGATAAGCAACCAGTTGGGATAGCTCACTCAACGTTGAGCACTAGTAGTACCAGCTCAGTATGGCATGCTCGCCTAGGTCATCCTCACTCCAAGGTTCTCAAGCTTGTTTTGCCAGACCTGACTCCGAAGATCAGGGATGTGAAGCTTGTATCTTAGGGATGCATTACAGAACTGTTTATCTAGACTCATCAACTGTCTATGATGAGTGCTTTGATCTAGTTCATTATGATGTATGGACATCTCCTTGTACTTCCAAAGATCAATATAAGTAATTTGTTTCTTTCATAGATGAGAAATCCAAGTACACATGGGTCACGCTTATTCCCTCAAAGAGTCATGTTCTTGAAGCTTTCTCT
The DNA here is from genome assembly GCA_030161315.1 of Eutrema japonicum. NCBI lineage: Eukaryota > Viridiplantae > Streptophyta > Magnoliopsida > Brassicales > Brassicaceae > Eutrema > Eutrema japonicum. Next base: position 20,715,490 of record BSQW01000007.1, read on the forward strand.
AAGTTCTACAACTATGTGATGACTCAGTTTGGAGTGATGATCAAAATTCTAAGAAGTGATAATGGGGTGAGTACATAAACAACAAGCTTAAAGAATTTATGGGTACACACGGGATTGTTCATCAGACTTCTTCTGCCTACACTCCTAAGCAGAATGGAGTAGCAGAACGGAAAAACATACATCTAATGGAAGTAACCAGAACAATGATGTTTGATAAGAATGTTCCCAAGCAGTATTGGGGGGATACAGTGATGACAGCTTGCTACCTTATCAACATGTTGCCTACCAAGCACCTTAAGGATGCATCTCCATATGAAGTATTGCACAAGACCAAACCATTTATCAATTATCTGAAAGTATTTGGTTGCGTGTGCTATGTATTTCTACCAGAAGCTCAACGGAACAAGCTGGAGCCTAAGAGTACAAAGTGTATGTTTGTTGGATACTCACCCACTCAAAAGGGATATAAGTGCTACAAGCCTGAAACCAAGCGTGTGTATATATCCAGAGAGGTCAAGTTTGATGAAGAGAAGGGCTTCTTTGATGATAATAATTGGGATGAGCTCAATGATCTTGCCTCCCCCAACGACAGAACCACTACCTTGAGGCATATACGTGATGGTTTCATCACTCTAGCTGGTCCACAAATGCCACTAACTAGTAGTAGAGAGAGTCATCAGGAAGCTCCAACAGTTGTTTGGGGTGTGGAGGAAAGCTCATATGATAGCAGCAACAATAATGACAATGAAGATGTGAAGGAAACCCCTGAATCCGATGGTGATCATGGATAGGGGGAATCTCACTTGAATGATTCAGATTCAGAGTCTCTAGAAGGTGTTATAGCTGAAGATTCTGAAGAGACATAATATGATCAGGAATCGGTCCCTCCTCTAAGAAGAAGTGAAATATTGAAGTTTGGGACTGAGAATTGGAAAAACACAAGAGTGTATTACAATAACCAGGCTGTAGCTCATCATATTCAAGGGTATTGCTATGTTGCTCATCTCCCACAATAACACCAATCCTTTCTCTCCAAGATTGATCAGCACAAAGTGCCAAATACTTATGAAGAAGCATGTATGAGTGTAAGCTTGGCTCAAAACCGTGTAAGACACCCACTGATGAGAGCTATAAGGACGTGCCTGAGGGGGAACCACCAGTGGATGTAAAGCAGTATCACATGATGGTGGGAAAACTCATCTATCTTACCATCACTAGGCCAGACATTTTTTTGCGGTTAATCAAGTAAGCTAGCGTATGCAAGTGCCTACTAGACATCATTGGAGGATGGTTGAGAGGATTCTGAAATACTTGAAAGGCACACCAGGGAAAGGTATATGGATGGGTCGCAATGCTAGCACATATATTGTGGGTTAGTGTGATGCAGATTGTGCAGGTGATAGGATTGATAGAAAGTCTACAACCGGCTATTGCACCTTTGTTGGAGGAAATTTGGTTATTTGGAAGAGCAAGAAGCAGAAAGTTGTCTCAAGATCGAGTGCAGAGGCTGAGTATAGAGCAATAGCAAACATAATTGGTGAGTTAGTTTGGCTGAAGAGTCTGCTCAAAGACCTTGGAGTTGAGTCATATGAACCGATCTTGTTGCATTGTGATAATCAGGCAGCTATGCATATTGCTTCTAACTCACTGTTTCATGAGAGAACCAAGCACATAGAAGTGGACTGCCATTACATTAGAGAGAAGGTGCAAGCAGGGATCATCCTTCCCTCGTATGTAAAGAGTGTTGATCAAGTGGCTGATGTCTTCACCAAAGCTACAACTTTGAAAGTGTGTAAAAGGATCTTCAAATCAAGATGGGTTTATTGGATCTTCACCAGCCAGCCATCTTGAGGGGGAATGTTGAATTAAAACAATGAGATAAGCACAAGGAAGTATGAAGTGGCCATTGTTCGTCCTTTCCTCAGCCACATATTATTAGCTCTTAATCACCACACATTTAGTTGATTAAGTCAAAGTTACTTTTTAAGATATTTGTTAAGCAACTTGTGTTGATATAACTTGCTTGTAACCACAAGATTATTACACAATAATAATATTGAGATAATCTTATCTTGTTCTCTCTCTAAAAAACGAAAATCACTCTCTCTCTCTTTCTTGTTCTTGCTTGATCTAAGCTAATCTGCTCAAAATCTCACACATATGACCCTAGTTAATTTTTATAAATTTTATTTTATTATAGAAGGTTTGTTGGTTTTGGTAGAAAAAATAATAAAAATATCTCTCTGACCCCACTAAAATATTATAATTATATATTTTACGACTTTCTTTACTACATTATTTTTTTTTTTCTTTTTCCAACATGTAAAACTTCAAATTAAAACTTCTTCGTCTTAATTCTAAGCTTTTGTATCCATATTATCATTTGGATAGAAAACAAAAATATCCATATTTTTCTTTAAAATTATTTTTATTCTTATTGTTAAAGTTTATATATTTTCATTTGTTTTAAAACTTCGATTTTTTTTGTATTATTACACATTATATTATTATGGTCCAAGTAAAATTTATTTCTAGCTATGCCACATTTTTTTTCTGAATCGCCGAGGTTCGGGGCCCGTCAAACTATGTTAAAGTCATTCTTTTGGAGGAGACCCATCCCAACGAGAATCGAACACAGGGCCGGTAGGAGAAGCATGATATATCATAGTTTTTACCTTGTTTAAGCCATGATATAAGTCCCATTTATGGAGTCTTTATAGTATTTTGGAGTCTTTTAGAGTCTTTTACAGGTTTTAGCACGTTTGGAGCATAATTGGAGCTTTCTGGAGCATTCTGGAGCAAAGCAGACGTTCGTGTAGCTGAGTACCCGATTTGAAGTCTGAGTGTCGATCGATACTGCCTATTATCGGTCGATACTCATAGAGGCAGACACGACCCGCGACTTTAATGAAGAGTTGAAGAATAACAGAATGGCCCAGAAGTCTTTGATATTTACAAGAAGCCCGAAAACATGATTTATGTTATTTAATAAGATTTTAGAGCGACTTTGATAGCTACGCTACACTTGTTTTAGTTTTACTTTGGTTTTGGTGAGAGAGCTTTTGAAGGGAGACAAGTCTGAAACTCTGTTCGTCCGAAAGAAGATTTCTAACCCTTTTCTTACGATCTGTTTTATTTGATGATTTATTCAAACATGTTTATTGCTTCAATTTCCATGTCTGAGTAGATCTCTTGTTAGGTTCAGGGTTCTCAATGGGGTTTTCTCTGAATGCTAGATTGATTTGTTATTAGGATTCACTATCTGAATTAGTTCTTTACCATAGGTTGTTTGCAAAGCTAATTCTAGATTGATCACCTAGAACTTAGATCTTAGGATAATTGATTAGGCGCGGAAGTGCGATTAATTACCTGATAGAACCTAAGGTGAGCAAAATAACTATTCGCAAAGGAATTTGGTTTAGTTGTTTTGTGAACAAATAAAACCTGATTTAGACTTTAGGATTCGCAAAGGAATTTGGAATTCCTAGGATTTAGATTTAGATAGTTTTCGCAACGAAAGTTGGTTAACTATATCTTAGTGATTTGAGTTCAAGAACCGCGCTAAATCTGAATCATGTTAGTTAATTTATCTGCATTCAGTGATTCCCTGAGAAATACCCTGAACCTATCTTTCTCCAATTGAATTCACAACCGTTTTAATTTGCACTCTGTTTTAAATACCATTAATCACTTAGCGTAATTTTCATCCATATAATCTATTGTGTGTCTCTGTGAGTCCTTGTGTTCGACTCCTACTTTACTGCAATTTGGCGCCGTTGCCGGGGACTCAATTCGCCATTAGATTACGTTTGAGAATTTCGACTAAGTTCGTCAGTATTGGTCAATACTATCTAGTATCGGTCGATACTCGCCGTTCTCTTTTGTTGATATCGATCGACACCACCCAGTGTCGGTCGATACTAATCGTGTTACCGATTACTTACGTTCTATACTTCTGTTTTCAGGTGTATGCCTAATCATAAAACCAGAGGGAACAAGAACACTCAGCTAGTTCAACTGTCATTAGAGCAGTTAGCACTTGTGGAACGCACAAACAGAAAAGCAAGGAAACCAGCAGAGATGAACAACTATCAAGTAGAGTTGGTTCGAGATGAGGCTGGTGCCTACAGGGACCTAGAGGGTCGTTTGTGCAATGAGAGAGGACAACGTCTAGATGGAGAGGGGAACATCATTCCACCTGCTCCTGTTGTCGCTGGGAATGCCGCTGGGAACGCGAACGCAGTGAATGCTGGGAATGCTATGGTTAATCGTGGTAGGACGATTGGTGAGTGCAACAACCCTGACCAGTTTTACGCAAATCGATATGCGATCCATCCTCCTGCTTTTCCAAGGAATGACTTTGAGCTGAAACCTGCGTACTACACTCTTGTGGGACAACACCCTTTTCATGGTCTTTCCAGCGAACATCCTATGGATCATATTGAGAGATTCGAGGATTTGGTCACTAGCATCAAGAACAATGGAGTGTCTTACGACTACCTCTTCTGCAAGCTTTTCCCATACTCTCTTGGTGGGGAAGCAACCTACTGGCTGAAGCAGTTACCTCCTGGATCGCTAACTACCTGGGACGAAACTAAGACTGCTTTCCTGATCAACTTCTATGATGATGCAAGATCCGAGGATCTGAGGAACAAGATCTCCCAATTTTCTCAAGGACCTACTGAGGCGTTCAAGGCTGCTTGGACGAGGTTCAAATCATATCAGAGAGACTGTCCACATCATGGATACTCTGATGTTCAGCTGATGGGGTTTTTCTTTAGAGGACTTGATTGGAGGTACCAAATGACTTTGGATGCTTCAAGCAATGGAAACTTCAACACCAGGTATCCTGATGAAGCCTATGTCCTGATTGAGAACTTGGCGTCTAGCAATAGCACCAAGAATGATGATTTTGAGCGGAAGAAGCTAGCTGGTAACATGGATGGTTCACATATTGCTGATTTTCAAGCAAAGTTGGATTCTATGCACAATCTTCTGATGGGCAAGACACACAAAGATGTTCACTTTGCTGAAGATGTCGAGGTATTCAACGAGGATGAAGTAGAGGATGTTAACTACATTGGTGGTTCTGGTTTTCATTGTCAAAGGAATTAATTCAACAACAACCGAAACTTCAACAACAACTCTCAGCAAGGAGGATCGAATCAGTTTGGTCAGAAGCCATCTCAGAACAGTGGGTATACCAGGAACTATGGGAACTCATTTTATCAGCATGTACCTGCTAAGCTTCCAGATAGCAAGATCGAGGCTATGTTTGAACAGCAGCAGCTCACAGTGAATCTCAATGGAAATATATATGTTGTGTACAAGGATCTGAGTGGAAGGATCGACGCCCTCGATACTCATCAGAAGATGCTGGAAACGCAGGTGGCTCAAACTACAGCTGCTGTGAAAGGAAATGCGATCCAGGCACCGAACGAATACGTCAATGCAATCACCTTGAGAGGTGCATGAAATCTCGAAAACCTTGTAGAAGGTGATTCCGAACCTGATTCGTCAATATCAATCGATACCACTACTGATATCGATCGATACCAACTTGAAGAACTGACACATGAACCTTGTGTCGATCAACACCAACCTTGTATCGATCGACACCTCTCGCAGGCTGAACCAGAGATCGTGAAAGAACCAGAGATGATTGAGGAACGTGTCTACAAGCCTAAGGTACCATACCCTCGATTACCCAGACACCTCTGAGACCCCATTTCCCCAAAGCAGCTGCATGGCTTTAAGAAGATAGTACGAAGAATTCCACACACACACACTTTTGAAGAAGCCCTAGAATACCGCCCTCTGCTAAGTCACTTTCGGGATTGCAGAGAAACTGAGGACGAGGTTAAGGCACTCTTCGCCAAAGTCAGAAGTACACCGCCTCCACTGAAGCGGTTGACTAAGAGGGAAGATCAAGGGAAATTTTCAGTTCCATGCTCCATCTCTGTAGTTTAATTCAAAGAATCTCTGGTTGATTCAGGGTCTAGCGTGAATGTCATGTCAAAGGCACTTGCAGAGAAGCTGAAAATCGATGACATACGATCTACTCAGATGCCTCTCACATTCGCAAACTCTTCCACATCTGTTCCGTACGGTACAATCCCTGACTTGATGGTTAAGGTAGGACACTGTCTGGTTCCTACTGATTTTCAGGTTGTGGAGATGCATGCAAGGTCTAGCACACCTTTGATTCTTGGAAAACCATTCATGGCTATTGCTGGTACAGTTATGGACATGCCGAGTAGGAAGATTTCATTCTCGTACATTGACAAACAGGTCTCCTACGAGGCCATCCCTTCTAGACGAGCTCCGAAACAAATTTCTTGTATCACTGTTGGTGCAGGAGAAACATTGATGGTTGATCTTTTGGACGAGCCTGATTTTGTGCCAACTGTCATAAAAGCTCTGGATCAGCCTCCTATCATCGCCAGGAAAGTCATCAAAAAGACTAAGGCAAAGAAGGAGGTGAAGAACAGAAGAGTCGAGAGCGCTACATATGTCACCTTAATCCCTCAGAAGTGCGATGGAGATTCGATCGAATATAAGGTGAAATGCAAAGGGACCTCAAGGCCATTTTTTATGGCTAGAATTCTTCTTACTCCGGAGCTGAAGGAGAAAGGACAAGAGGTTGTGGAGAACATATTGCGCAGAACTCTGAACCTGGAGATGTCAAGTTGTGGAGCCTGTTTCGCCGCAAGCTCTCATTCTTATCTGAACTGATCGTCCGTAAAGTCAAGGTCGTGACGTTAAACAAGCGCTGAGTGGGAGGCAACCCACTGGTAAGTTTGTATATACGAGTCTTTTATTTTTCTAGTTTTGTTGTGTATTGTTTCTTAACGTGAAGCATATTAAGCGAGGAGTATCGATCGACACCAGTCCGTGTCGATCGATACCACGCGGAGAAAAAAAAAACCAACAAAAACAGGAATTGGCCAATGGGTGTCGACCGATACCATGTGGTGTCGATCGACACCGTGCGGACAGGTAAGTTTTCGTTTAAACCCTCGGGTTCTTCTTTATTTTCTTTCTTCTCCATCGATCGATACCGTCTCTCTTTTCCTCTCAAATTGCATCTCTCTCATTTCTTCACCGATTTTGATGATTCAAGTACCTATATTCATTGGATTTTCACCCTCTATCTCTTTTTAGCATCTGTTTCTTCAATCAGCAAAGGCATGTCTTCGAAATTCCACTTTTCAGTCCGAATTTTAGGTTTGTGATTTGTGAGATTTTACTCTTTAGCACTTGTTTTTCTTGACAATGGTCATTTGCTGAGATGCTCTAGAATGGTTTCCAACATTGCCTTACATTCAGTTGCCTTTAATTTGGACTCTTGGATAATTTGGAATTTGTGAATTCGATGAACTGGAAATTGGCTAAGGTGTCGATCGATACCCTCCAGTATCGATCGACACCACTCGTTTCTGCTGATAAAAATTTGGTGTGAATGCTGAGAAGTGTTGGATTTATGCTGTTTCTTTCTGTCTTGTTTGCAGATGACATCTAGGTCAAAAAGGGCACGCACTTCAGACGCATCGAGTTATGATCCATCTGCTCATAATGCTCATGTAGCCCCACGCAGAGGTCCTAAGCTGAACGAGAAGGCCAGGATCCCTTGTCACCGCGATTGGAACGGAACGGAGAGGGAGATTGCACTGAAAGATGACTGCATCTACAGGCATATCTTGGAGGTATGGGACGATTATGACACGCTTCATTATAACGCGTGGTTGAGAGTGGTCATCGAACCTACTCGGTTTGTTGACGGGGTCTCCATGCGTCGTTTGCGCCTTGACACAGATTTGGCTCGTTTACTTGGGAAGATTGGTCTTGGCAGGATGGCCACTCAGTAGCATGATCTTTACCCGGACTTGGTTCGTCAGTTCATGGCGACGGTTCGCGTTTACTACCAGGACTAGGTTCTCCGGGATGCACAGGAGGGTACTCTGACTTTTATGGCTTGCAGAGTGAGGTACATATTACCACTCCCTGATCTCTGTGACATCTACGGTTTTCTGCGAGATTGCAGGAGAGTTGCTCTTCCCGCGCAAAATCCTGACATGCAGACATTTTGGGAGCATTTCGGGAATGGAGCTTACTACTCTAAGGAGTCCACTCAGATGGATATATGACACCCGGTCATGCGCTGTTTGGTTAGGATCTTGAGCAACACTCTCTTGTGCAAGATGGAACAAAACAAGATGAGAGTGTCCGAGCTTCTACTTCTGTGTCTTTCTATCAGAGACATTATTCATGAGGAGGATTACGCATGGCCTGAGCTTACAGAGGTCAACCTTGGCGCTGTATTTGCGCATCATCTGGTATCTTTGAAGACCAAACCATTCACAGGCACGAGCACGAAGACATAGACATTTGGCAGTCTTCTCCCTCCTACCTCCTATCTTTCAGCACATCGGGATCAGTACTACGAGCTGCTCGATAGTCACTGCGCGTCGGTATATGGATGAGAGCCATCTGAAGAACCTTAAGTGGTTGAAGTCCGAGAGGCGTTGGTTCTTCACTACATCTGCTTGAGATTTTATGGTGTCGCTCCCTAACGATGAGCTAACAGACATTCTCGAGGATCCTTCTCAGCTTCGTTTTGAGCCTCCACCACACCTGTTGATTCGTGCACCTATAACTAGACGGCGAGCTCCTGAGCCCTCACCTGCTACTGCTGACATTCCATCTACTTCACGCCAGGGAGGACGAGCCCAGCGATCGCGAGCAGCGACCTCTTCTATCTCAGCTCCATCATTTCTGTCTGATTCGGAACTTCTGATGGAGCCAGCCACCTTTCAGAAGGTGATGATAGAGAGCATGCAGAGCATCTGGACTGCTATTTCACGCTGCCGCTGCATGACTGACACAGACACAGCTCCTCCGTCTCAGCAGACTCCGGCTGATCCTTTATCTCAGCCTGTTGATCCTGATGCTGACGACGATTCCGAGGCAACAGAGGATTAGTCCTCCTTCTATATGATTTTCACGTTTGTTTTTCTTTTCTTTTTCCTTTTTCTTTTTATTTTCATTTGAAATTTTGTGTCTTTTATGTTTTTAGATCTATGGATTTATGCTTCTATGCTATTTTGTTGCACCTAGCTTGTGTTTGAGTGGTCTAACAGTGCTTACATTTAACACCTGGATCGTTTGACACATTTTTGGCGTTACATATGACCTTAGAAGTTGACAACGAAATCGCCTGAGTGTCGATCGATACCCTTTGGTGTCGGTCGATACCCTTTGGTGTCGGTCGACACCTTACGCGAATGAAGAGAACATCGTATCGACTTAAGCCTGGTATCGCCCGATACCAAGCTGTGTGTCGGTCGATACTCGATGTTCCAGCACGGTAACTTCTTGTTTCTCATAATTCCATTTGATCCATTTGTTTTCTTTCACCAACTCTAGGCTAGATAACACTGGAGACAGTGTTGTTTAAGTCTGGGGGAGGTAGTCGCTGACTTTGTTTTTGTTTTTCTTAGAGTCAGTCCGTTTTTGAGTCATAAGCTGTTTTATTGAATCAAAACTTTGTCTGAGACTGTGATATTTTTCTTGAATCTATTGATCTGACCTTGCTTCTAAGTGACCATTGTTACAGAATCAGTTCTAGATCGACTAATGAAAAATCCAAAGGCTGACCAGTTAACCAGAAGACACTCATGTTTCCAGCAGAGTTCCTTAAAGCCTGAGCCAAATTTTTGCACTTCATCGATGTGGTTAGTATCCATAGAGCTTGATTCCTCATTCGTATCTGACAAAGGAACACATGTGTTTTAAAATAACGGTATTTCTCTCCCTGTTACAAGTTAATTAATAAGTGCATTAAAAGATGAAATGATTTTCTTCTGAGTAGAGGGTTAGGAAAATTTCCAGCGATCCCATTATTCTACTCGAGAGGGAATGATCACACAAAGGATTGGAAGTGAGGCTAGGATTTTCCTATGATGCCATTATTCGCCTACATCCTTTGATACGTTGAGAGGGAAGAACTGGGGATTAGGTGGCAAACACCATCAATACTCGCGTCTCATACCTTGATTTGTATATGTAGATCTAAAAAATATAATAAGAAATAAGTCTGGAGGAGAGAAATAATACCAAAAAGTGTGAAAAAGGTTGTTCCTTGTCATGATATTGTATGGGAAAGAATCTAGAAGGTTCTTGATATTAATTTACAGCGATGAAACTGGCGAGGAAAGCTTGATTGAACAATGCTGTGAAATAATTTGTGTATTCTGGGAAACTGCGAATGTCTAAGGAGAAGTACATGATGGTTAGATTAAAAACTGGTTAGGTGACATTTGGGTGCTTGGGAAATTGGTCATTGCAACGTTTCATGAACAGGTGAGTCTCTATGTTTTCAAACCTCTTTCTCTAGTTTAGTTTTCTGTTTTGCTTGAGGGCAAACAAATGCTAAGTATGGAGGAGTTGATATATCATGGTTTTTACCATGTTTAAGCCATGATATAAGTCCCATTTATAGAGTCTTTATAGTATTTTGGAGTCTTTTAGAGTCTTTTACAGGTTTTAGCACGTTTGGAGCATAATTGGAGATATTGGAGCTTTATGGAGCATTCTGGAGCAAAGCAGACGTTCGTGTAGCTGAGTACCCGATTTGAAGTCTGAGTGTCGATCGATACTGCATAGTATCGATCGATACTCATCGAGGCAGACACGACCCGCGATTTTAATGAAGAGTTGAAGAATTGCAGAATGGCCCAGAAGTCTTTGATATTTACAAGAAGCCCCAAAACGTGATTTAGATTATTTAATAAGAGCCACTTTGATGGCTACGCTACACTTGTTTTAGTTTTACTTTGGTTTTGGTGAGAGAACTTTTGAAGGGAGACAAGTCTGAAACTCTGTTCGTCCGAGAGAAGATTTCGAACCATTTTATTACTCTTTCTGTTTTATTTGATGATTTATTCAAACATGTTTATTGCTTCAATTTCCATGTCTGAGTAGATCTCTTGTTAGGTTCAGGGTTCTCAATAGGGTTTTCTCTGAATGCTAGATTGATTTGTTATTAGGATTCACTATATGAATTAGTTCTTTACCATAGGTTGTTTGCAAAGCTAATTCTAGATTGATCACCTAGAACTTAGATCTTAGGATAATTGATTAGGTGCGGAAGTGCGATTAATTACCTGATAGAACCTAAGGTGAGCAAAATAACTATTCGCAAATGAATTTGGTTTAGTTGTTTTGTGAACAAATCAAACCTGATTTAAAAGCTGATTTAGACTTTAGGATTCGCAAAGGAATTTGGAATTCCTGAGATTTAGATTTAGATAGTTTTCGCAATGGAAGTTGGTTAACTATATCTTAGTGATTTGAGTTCAAGAACCGCGCTAAATCTGAATCATGTTAGTTAATTTATCTGCATTCAGTGATTCCCTGAAAAATACCCTGAACCTATCTTTTTCTAATTGAATTCACAACCGTTTTAATTTGCACTCTGTTTTAAATACCATTAATCACTTAGCGTAATTTTCATCCATATAATCTATTGTGTGTCTCTGTGAGTCCTTGTGTTTGACCCCTACTTTACTGCAACTACTGCTTAGTACTTTTAGGGTATTAATTTGAGCATATCAAAGCACATACTCACTCTCCCTTAACCACTAGACTAACTCAACATTGGTTAGCTATGTTACTTAGTGCTTCTCCTATTGATTGTGGCTGACATTATCACCTCGGACGGTCACTGTTTCATACGTGCCTTCAAACGCCGACATCAATGCCTCACTCGATGACTGTCGAAATTTCATCTCTCACAGCCGGTGACTGTTTTTTTTTGGGTGCAACTCCTTCCATTAAAAACTTAAACATGAACAATTAACCCTCTAAGGGCCTGTTTGGCAATAGAGTCTGCTCTACCATTAGCAGCTCTAGGGATAAAATTAAACTGGATAGAGATAAACCCAATACAACACAACAAGATATCCGATAGAATTCCATGAATTGTCGATATCGGAGAGCCTGAAACTAATGCTCTAATCGGAATCTGAGTTGATAATCACTCTCTTCATCTTCAGAGCAGAGGCCTGTAGAATCGCCGTAAGAGCGGACAGCACATGGAGAAGAGCAGAAGAATGTTCGGAGGTTCGATCCGAGCCATATCCATAGGTCTAGCCCAAACCAGCCGCTTCTAAGTCAGCTCTCCACGCTGCATCAGTGCAGCAAATTGCGGTCCCTTCCTTGGAGGATAAGGAATTTTGGATTCGAAACGATTGTCTCGGGACATTCGGATTCAAGAGTCCATTCACGGGCATCTTGTATGGCTTTCATAATAGTTTCCGCGATCGAAAAGTTCCTATTGCTAAAAATCTTTTGATTTCTGGTAGCTCAAAGCGTCCAGCAAATCCATGGATAGAGAGACCCTGCATCTAGTCCGATCGGCGGCAGGGTAATAAACTCTCGTGCTTTCGAGAGTCCAGAGTCTAAACCCGTCACTTGAGCTGAGTCGAAAGCTATTGTAAAGGGGGCTGCTTGCCAGACTTGTTGCGCAAAAGGGCAGAGGAAAAGCAGATGCAAACTCGATTCTGATCCGTCACACCTGCAACATTTTGAGTTTGCAGAAATATTTCTTACAATTAGTTGTTCCCCAACATGTAACGCTCCTTGGATAGCTTTCCAGATGAAAAGTTTGACCTTCGGGGAAGCTTTCACTTTCCACACTTGATCATTCCAGGCTACTGTCGGGGTAAGATATTGGAAAATCTCTGCCTATTTTTCTTCTGCAGCTGCCAAATACCCAGATTTTGTAGAATATTCCCCTGATGGGTGCTTTAGCCATATTCTTTTATCCTTTGCCCCAGGATGCTAGGTTTAAGAGCTAGAATGACCTTTTTGTAACACGGTAGAACCTGGTCTATCTTTTCAATGCTCCAAGTAGCAGTAATCGGACAAATCAGATCCTTAACCTTTAGGTTTTGCTTATCTTCAGATGGAGGGCCCATTGGTTGCCGCTTACCCATCGTAGACAGTGATGCATCATTCCAAAGGCTAATAGAAGCTCCATCTCCTAGAGCCCATCCTAGATTTTTGGAAATTAAAATACTGCCTATGATCAGGCTTTTCCACCCATGTGAGGCTGCTGCAGGCACCGTACACTCCAGGAACGAGGAGTCATTGCAATATTTTCCTAGTAGGATGCGGGCTAGAAGACTGTTTAGAGACTTGATTAATCTCCAACTGAGCTTAGCCAGAAGAGCATCATTAAAGCTGTTAATGTCGTTGAATCCTAATCCTCCCATAAATTTTGGCTTTGCCATTTTTTCCCATGCTACCCAACTAATCTTTTGTTTATCAGGTGAAGAATCCCACCAGAATCGGGTCAAAGCTGATTGGATCCGCTTACACAGAGATTGTGGGAGTTTGAAGCACGTCATAGCATAGGTTGGCATTGATGCTAAAACACTTCGCAGCATTACTAACTTTCCTGCTCCTGAAAGCAGTTTTGTAGACCAGATGGCTGCCTTATGCTTGATTTTGTCAACTATGGAAGTGAATAAATCCTTTTTCTTCCTTCCGGAGTGCTCAAGTAATCCCAGGTATTTTCCTACTCCTCCCTCCTTGTCGATTTGTAGAATAAGCTTCATCTGATTTTTGATAGCTTGAGTAGTCTTGTTAGAGAAGGAGATGGATGATTTCTGGTAATTGATAAGCTGGCCTGATACTTCCTCATACAAAGATAATAATCTCTTTAGTTCTTTGCAGCTTTTCACGTTTGCTTTGCAGGAAAACATAGTATCATCTGCAAATAATAGATGATTGATCCTCGGGCAGCCATGAGCCACTTTGATCCCATGAAGTTTTTCATTCTCTTGCGCTCTGTTCCAAAGCCCATACAGAACCTCCCCACACAAGATGAACATGTATGGAGAAACGGGATCTCCCTGTCTAATTCCCCTCTTAGGTTTTATAAATCCTCTTGGTATGCCATTCACTAGGAAGGAAAAGGAAACTGTAGATATGCATTGCATTATCCAGTGGACCCATTGAGAATGAAAGCCTAATTTCAATAGCACACCTTGAATGAACTTCCATTCCAGCCGATCATATGCTTTGCTCATGTCAGTTTTGACAGCCATTGAGCATCTTTCCTTTGCTTTAGAAGTCTTAAAGAAGTGAAGGACTTCATGCGTGATAAGAACATTATCTGAGATAGCTCTTTTCGGGACAAATACTGATTGATTCTCTGATATTATTCCTTCCATAACAGGCTGTAGTCTTCGAGATAGAAGTTTAGAGATGACCTTGTAATAGACATTACATAAAGCTATTGGTATGTACTCAGCCACTTTCCTTGGTCCAATGATCTTTGGGATGAGTCTGATATGTGTCTCATTAATAGTTTTTGGCATGCAGCCAGATCTGAAGAAAGGTTGGACCTCAGCAATAATATCCAGCTTCACCACATCCCAATTTGATTGAAAGAAGCAGGCAGAAAATCCATCCGGGCTAGGGGCTTTGTCTGGATGAATATAGAACAAAGCATCCCTAATCTCCTCAGATGAAGGATCGCGGATCAACTGCTGGTTCACCTCATCCGAAATAATTGGGCTCAAGGCCAGATTTATAACTTCCTCACTTCTACTATTTTGAGATTCTTTTGAAGTAAACAGCTGTTGGAAATACTCAGATATTACTGTCACGATTTTGTCCTTTTCAAAAACCGGCTCTCCTGCTTCATTCTCTATGACAGAAAAATTGTTCATAGCAAACCTTTTCCTCGTTGAGGCATGAAAGAAGCTCGTGTTTTTGTCTCCAAAGCTCAACCATAATTGTCTGCTTCTTTGCTTTCAGAAGGCTTCTTCTTCTTTATATGCAGAATATCTAGTGTAGAGCTTGCATTATCTGACATACACTCATCTTGCTCCACCTTTAATTGATCAATCAGCGCTTGACTATTGCGTTGCTGTCTATATTCCATCGAATTATTGCATATCTGCATTGATCAATTTTTTCTTTTATATTCAATGATCTTCCTTCTGACCAGACTTTTGCAACCAAAGCTTTAACTTCCACGTTATCCTTCAGCCTTCTATCGTACCTGAAGAGTCTCTTTTTCTTCTTCTTCTTAGGATCCAAGTATGAAATTATCGGTCTATGATCCGAAGCTTCAAATTTCAAATATTCACATCTTCCTGATGGAAATAATTCTGCCCAAGCACTATTCAAAATTGCTCTAACCAGACGGCATTTAACATTGCACTCATTTCTAATTCATCTCTCAGAAAGGGGGCAGCCAGAATGTCTAAGATCATATAGGATCGGAAGTCTCCAAAAGAGCTTTCAGGCCTTATCGCACCTCCTTCTTTTTCAGAAATATCAAGAATATCATTGAAATCGTCTGAAAAAAACCACGGAGAATCTCTGTTCATAGCTAACTCAATGAGGTAATCCCAATTTTGTTTTCTCAAAAAGCCGGTGACTGTTTAATCTTCATTAGCTGTGACTCTTTCAACAATAAATGAAAGTCCACTTCTATTGGGCATAATCTTTATTTTAAAATAGTTATTACAAAAATTAACACTCATATATTTCACCATATTTTAACTGGATCGTTTTCTAAAAAAACATATAACTATATCACTTTCAAAAAAATCTACGACAATCTACTACGTTATTGAAAAAACTTATAAATTTCCCCATGAAACTAATCTGAAAATGTGTTATATTTTGTATATTTAATATAAATTTTTAAAAGACAAAAGAAAATTACTGATAAAATATGTGCGTTGGTCTATATCTACGTTATTGACAAAAGAAATTTATATTTTGCATTCAATATAAATTTCTTTCGTACTGAATATGTTGATGATGATTGTTTTCAGAACATCTGGTTAACTCGAATGCAAAAGTGGAATCAAATTGTAAAATGTACATATGGATGTGCGCGGCTCCAAAAAAATTCACATGCCAAGTCAAACATTACATCATCAAATCTAATCAACCATGTTGGTCGGCTTCGACCGGACTTACCTTAACTGGGATCCGACAACATGGTATCTTAACCCATAAAGGTATAATCCTACAAATACCTTATTATGATGAACAAAGAAAAGATCCAAATTTTTTTTAATACAAACAAAAATACTTATGAACACGAGATCATCTGAATTTTCTCGTTAGACTTACTTGTTTTAGCGTTGGAATGTCCTCGAAAAACACCACACCAGTGTTTCATGCGACCTTAACCACGTTTTCAAGTGGTGCATCCGTGCATGTTAATGTATACTCCTCATTGGCTGATTTCTTTGAAGAAACCAAAAGCAAACGTTAAATGGAGCTACCAAAAATCTTAGCTAGGGATTGGTTACAAGTCTGATTGTAGATAAATGACGAAAACGGTATGTCCAATTTTTTTAATTTAGCCAAACAAATACTCAAAAAAATTCACTAAAAAATTAAATACCAAACATTGAAAATGAGTAAATTAATTCATCCGCTAAACGGTATGTCACACCGTTGAAACTCGGATTGTTTGGGTCATGTGGGTAAATAAGATCCCCAAATTGAATCTCTAACTTTCACAGTCCATGCTCTCTGAAAAACAAAATCAACCATAAATCTAATTTCTTCTCAATTTAAACCCATATTTCTCCCAATCCCAATCGAACACGAATTTAATATATAATTCAAACAAACTGAGAATTGAATAACAAAATTTTACTCTAACAATAACTTTATTATTTGACTCTTCTCTTCTTTTTCTTCTTCACGAATAAACTCTTCTTGCCTCTCCAATGCAATAGCTTCTGTATAAGCAAATTCAATTTTGTTGTAGAAGATATGGTCAAGAACAAATTCCTCTAAAGTTCGTCTACCAAACTCGCTTAATCGCTTCTCATCACGCTCCATATTATACCGAGCTTCAACATTATTACCATCCTAAATTTACATGAAAGAATAAAAAAAAAATCATTGATACAAATAACATTTGTTATCAATATATACAGCCATAGGAGCGTTATGAAACTAACCATCATACGGTTTTGAGGACCATTTTCAGGCAATGGCTCAAGAACATCTTTCTCTATGAGTAACATCCAGGCCCGGTTCTTGGCAAGGGCTCAATGTGCTTTTGCACACGGCCCATACAATTTTCAACAATTTTTTTAATTTTTTGTAATGTTTTAGCGCCCAAATTTTTTTTTAAGTGTGCAAAATAGTGTCCAATTTTTAATTTATTAATATACAGCACATGACTCATATACGTTTTGAGTAGGAGTGTCAATTATGGCCAAAGCATGAGGGCGAGTCCGGCCCGACCTTGAAAAAATGGGTTCGGGCCTAGAAATATAAGTCCGAAAAAAATCGAGTCTTCCGGGCTAAGCCCATTAGGCTAGTGTGTTTTTCGGACTTAGCCCGAAACTTTACATTTTAATTAGTTAGAGATTTTATTTAAACATTTATCTTTCTAAAAATAATAATTTGATATATTTTCTATACATTATCATTCATTCATATTTACTTCATATTTTTAAAATCATTATCTATAGACTTTCAATGACATTTTTATATCTCTATATGATTTATACATGTCAAAACTTAATATTATTTTACTTTTTTTTATCTGTACCTCTTGATGGTGATGAGGATTTAGAAGATGATGAATGAGATTCTAATCTAAATTCTACTACCTAGATTTGAAATGTTTTGATTTTATGTTTTATTTGGTAATATAATTTATTTGAATTTTATTTGTTTTTTGGTCAAACTTTTGCTTTTAAATTTAATTGGATTTGATATAATACATTTCAATATATATTTATTTTGATAAATATTTTATTTTAATTATTCATTTCAGAATTGTGAATTTTTGTGTTTGTAAATAAAAGCCCGAAAAACCCTAGAGCCCTATCCGGGCCAGGCTTTGGAATATAGGCCCGATTTTTCTTCGGACCGGGCTCAAATATATGCGGACTTTATGGATTTCGGGCCGGACTAACCTGATTGACATCCCTAGTTTTGAGCCCGGCCTGGTAACATCGCATCATCAACTAAAACAAACATATCTTTGTCTTGAATTGCTCTCTCTTTCTGTTTCCTCTTCAAGAGTCTTCAATCTATTGTGCAAAAAATCCTTCACCAAAGGAGATGCGACTTCCTTATCGACGAATAAGTGTTTCAAAACTAGTTTTGAGATTTTATGTATTATTCTCTCCTTCTTAGTTTTCCCTTCAAGAGAGTTTAACCCATACCACAAGAAATCCATCACCAGAGTGGATTTAACTTCCTTCTTGATCAAGAAATGTTTCACAACTAGTTTTAGAATCACATCCATTTTCTCTCGAGACATCACTCGCCTTGAATTTTGGCCCATCACAACTAGTTTTATATGATGCAAACTTGCTCAAAAACTTTTAGGGAAATGTTATTATTATACATGGTAAAAATATACATACCTTGTCCATCTCGTCTTGTCCTCTATCAACCTCACAAGCTTGCTTCTTTTCTCTTCCATAAAGCTCAGGAAAGTCTGCTCTACATATTTGACAAATAAACCCTACCAAGTTCTTTTCTATACTGACCATCAAGGCAACGAAAAGGCCGGTCCACACTCTCTCTGAAAGAATCAATTTACGATAGTTTGGTTGTATGTTTAATGGTGCCATGGGAAAAAAATGAACATAGAATCTTGGCATAATTACCTAATCACCTGAACTAGAGCCTTAATTGTAAGAGAGTCAGAATCATCTATGAATCCGTGATGTAATCTAGGTAACTCCATTAACTTTTTCCATCCCCAATCACGCTCTTTCTTCCAAAACTGATGTAGAGTATCTGCAAGAAAATGTCTTCAGTTTGTCTGTGTAGTCGGTATATTCAAGGAAAGTAAAAGATGCAAAAGGTAACCTGAACTCTGCGATTTCATTTGATCTATATTCACCACAGCTATAGTAAACTGAGCAAAATGACTCCAACCTGTACCGCACGAGGTTAATAATCTAATTGATCTAAAGCATTGAAAAATTGAAGAGAGGGAAAAAAACTAAACAAATGATAAATTGATAATACTCACCTGGAAGAAGTTTATCATGGTTTGCAACACAGAGAGATGGTCGCAAACATCACACCCTCATGGATAAGCTAAAATGAACCTGTTCATTGGAGAAGAAATTAAGAGAGTTTGAAGCTTATTAGTTATTAATATATCAAGAGGAGAAGAAAATTTTGAATTTACCATTTGTAGCGACCAACCTTAAAAACATTGCTATGGATCTCTCGCTGACTTATTTCTGAAAATTTCTCAATCTTCCATGTATACGTCCCATATTAGTTCATCGTGGTTTGATCCTAGGACTAAAAAAAGGACAAAAACCGGTTTTGAATAAAGCAAGAAACCAAACAAAATTAAAGAGAGTCATTTGAGAATCTTTTATAATATTATTTAAAAAAACATTTTTGAAAATGAACTTTGATTTGTAAGTTATTATATGAAAGTTATTAATGAAAATATAGAAAGTATTTATTTTTCATTAAAGAGGTTATTTACTATTTAGTTTATTAATTATTATGATATTATTAAATAATAATCAATCCATACATATTCAAAGAAAAAATATATTCAAAATCTTCCAATATTTTTCACTATAATTATTATAAATTGTTTTACTAAATTTATAAAGAGTTAGACAAGAAAATTGATTTTTTAAGAGTTTGTGGACTGATCACAAAAATCATAGTAATTAAGCGGTACATATTAGAGTTATGTTTTCAAAATTATATGTTTTTGCGGATTACGCCAAATAATATTTTAGTTTATTGCAAAACGGGTTAAGTAGATAGGTTTGTCCGGGTTGATAGGTATATCTATAATCATTAGTTAAACATATTTTAAAATTCAGATAAAAACAATTTTTCTTAAATTGGAATCTCATTCGCCGAGTTCTGCCACACTATGAACACATTATCCGAATCATTAATTGGAATCGCATTCGTCGAGTTCTGCCAGAATATGAACACATTATCTGAATCATTCCTTTGGCTTCTTCGAGAACTTGCGATAAATTGGTGTGGTTACCTAATAAGAACGGGAAGTATTCCGTCAGATCCGGTTATGGCCTCATCACCACGGTTGATCTTCATAATCGGGTCCTGGAATTTAAGTGGCAAAAGAACATTTGGATGTTGCGTACTGCCCCAAAGATATAAAGCTTCCTCTGGAAAGCAGCCGTTGCAGCATTTCCGGTGGGAGTTCAACTAGTTCAGAGAGGTATACAAGTAGATTTTGGATGTAAGAGATGCGGATCCCCGGAAACGATTACTCATGTTCTCCAAAATTGTTTTTCGCTCAATAAGTCTGGAATTTAGCCCCGCTATGATCCCTAGAGCACCTTAACTTTGTCCTCGCGTTGGACTTCCTCTTGAGAGCTTCATCGTTCCCCCGTTGGGACTTAACTCTTCATCTCTACAAGCCTGGATTTGCTGGAATCTCTGGACTTCCCAAAATAATCTCATCTTCTCGGATATGATCTTTACGAATCATGAAGTTATTCAAAAATCAGTACAAGAAGTGCTAGCTTGGCAAAGGTCTCAAGGCCATTTGTACAAACATCTGCCCCCGACTCAGCTAGCGACTCGGCCAGAAGCTCAAGACACATCGTCTTTCACATCTGGGGTCAGTTGTTGGGTGGACGTGGCGTGGCATCGTGACTGTATGACCTGTGGTTTAGGTCTGGTTTTACGCTCTAATTAATGCGGATGGTTCGGAGGATCACCGCTCAAATTCTAGACTTCATGTCCCCTCGGCTCTTGCAGCGGAGGCTTGGGCAATTCGCGAAGCGTTGATCCAAGCTCGGGAGAGACATATTTCAGAGCTCCATGTCTTCTCAGACTAGCTCTCCCTCATCAACCTGCTTGAATCGGAGAATCTCCATATGGAGGTCCATGTGATTATGCTTGATATTCGCCTTTTTGCGAATTCTTTTGATTCAATCTCCTTTGATTTTGTTCCTCGTCTAGCCAATTCTCAGGCATACCATCTTGCAAAGGACGCTCTTCGAGCCCTCCTGAACTCTTAATCCTTTAATAAAAGGCAGTTTCTGACTCCCAAAAAAAAATCCCACTACATTTTTAGTATTTAGAATTAATTTTTCTGTGTGGATCCAGGCCGATGGCCGGAGGCTTCTATAGCTTCGGCATCGGCTTGGTTGGTTTCTTTTGTTACTTTTCTTTTGATTTTTTTGATTTTTCCAATTTATTTTAGATCTGGCAAAAATTTTGCTCGTTTTTTTGTGGGATTTTTCTAATGGATTTGGGAAAACAAAAACTGTGGTTCAGTTGAGCCGTTTCGAAGAGGTAACTGACAGGTTGTGGCAACAGTTCTTCCCGGCTTCAATCGCTGATGGTTATTCATTCGGTGATGGTGGGTTTCTCGTCGCAAATCACAGTTACTTCGGAAGGCGGCCTGACATGCAGACTCCTAATTAATCGACTATTTGGAACGGTGATCTCACTTGCTATGTTGTTATCAATGGAGCAATATAAAGAGTTGTCTAATCTCGGTGGCTCCTAATGGAACAATAAAAAAAAGTGACAGTTGTGGTCAATTCAGTCTGAAGCGTTAATATATTTCTATGAAGATCATCTCAATTGAGATTTAATCATTCCAAAAGCAAAAGTGGAACAATTCATCTGAATAATTTTAAGACATACATACGCAAAAATATGTCTTTATTTACTTCGGATCCCTATTGGTGAATCCTCTTTTTATGGTTTTTGTAAACCTTTTGATATTTTGATTCTCTTAATAAACTACTCCCTCCGTTCCACAAAGAAGGATTTTTTAGAGTTTTCACACATATTAAAAAAAATAATTAATACTTAATCATAAATGCATCAATTTTTGTTACTGAACAATTTCTCATATCTCTAAACCAATAATAGTTCAATAAATTTAATTAATCTTCTTAAACTTTTCAAAGTATCATCATTAATTGATAAAATTTGCATAGAAAAGCTAAAAAATCTATCTTTGTGAAACAATTTTTTTTCTAAAATATCCATCTTTGTGGAACGGAGGGAGTATTATTCAGCGTTAAAACAAAAATTCATTTTTTTAACAGCTAATTTATTCATTATTTATCTTACATGAGATAATGAAATAAAAAGGAAACTAAAAAAATAAAAAATATGAGATGAATGAGCTAACATAACGTTTTCATTTTTCTTAATTTCTTTGTTCTCTTCATTTTTCTTAATTTCTTTGTTCTCTTCATTTTTACCTTTTGTATTCCAGTAGCATTTTCTCGTAACCACATAATTCTATGGGCTTTCAATTTAACCTTAGATCATATAGTGATGCTGAAAAGCATAACCAATTAGTTATATAGTGATTTTGTTAGCCGATAGATCTGAATTTTTCAATGCATAATATTGTGATATATAAAGTTCAAATGGGAACTAGTTGAGAGATTAAAGATGCATATATATATCATAGATCACAAAACATGCTTAAATAAATACCCACCCAAAAATATCTTACCTTGACGGATATAATGAACTCCTCATATATGCTTTCCTAGATTACATATATCAACCTCGAAAACCATTTAATATACACCAAAAACGTATTATACAAATATAGATGTAGTGGTTAATGATCTCATGAACCAAGACGTAGCTCCAAATCGATTTCATCTCCTTCAACGACGACGTTTTCTCTCCTTGTAGCCATCGAGCCGATTCGTAAGCTCAAGTTCGTGGTCGTCCTCAATACAACGGAGTCTACTTGCTCGTAGCCTCCACGATCAGACGACGCTACGTGGAAACATCTTCGAGCACCGGAGACTGCTACGTCAGCGTCGTTTTGCAGCTTGGCCGCCTTGTTGAGGCGGTCACGTCGATGGATATTCATGTGACCGCCTAAAGCTTGTGCGTTCGTGAAACCTCTTTTGCAGAAAGTGCACTCGTACATTCGTCTAGTCACGGTGGAGACCGACGACGAAGTACGACGGTGCCTGCCGGCTCCGGTTTCTGATGACGTGGACGACGATGATCTCTCACACTCCATATTTATATATTTTGTTACGGTCGATTGAGAGATATTTTGAAAAAATGTTGAAACCCTAAAGGTAGGATCTTGTGGTAAGTTTAAAGATGAAAGAGTAGTCAAATATGTTGGGTGCATATAAGGATGGTTTTTATTATATAGAAACAAACTTTATATATAAGACTAATTAAATGTTTTGTGTGTTTATATGTTTGGAAGACATTATTTGGCTTTTTCTTTCATGGTATATTAATCTATCGATTTTTGTTTTAAAAAATAATTATCACCGTATATAGTGGATTTTATTTTTGTTCCCATGTAAAATAATTAGCTAGATTATAAATTTATCATGTAGCCTATGATTAATTATTAACTTGCCAATAATAGCAAGTTTTAATATCTAATTCAACAACAAGAAAACTAATGTAGGGGAGTTATTGTTAGTTTGACTGTAAAGATTTTAGATTGGATCTAATTAATTTTATTGTTATTGGTTTACAGGTATCTATATTCTTAACAAATTTGTGTGTTATTGGTTTGATAATTTTTAAATTATTTGAAATCACTTGCTATATATATAAGTCAGTTGTTATTGATTTTGTAATTTTTTACAAAAATGAGTGTTATTATAAAACTGATTTCTTACAGTGATGTTGTGACAATGCTAAGAGTTCTTTTTAGATGAAATAAGATTTTCTGAAGTTACTTCAATTGCATTTGTCCAATTGCAATATTTAATCTATCTTTCTTCCATTGAACTTACTATTTCACTAATCCTCTCATAACTACACAAGTAGAATTAAGTTCCAAGATTTTGTTTTTTAGATTAGCAAACCAATACAGTATCTAATTTTGGCTCTAGTAGTTTTAGTTACAATACTCGTATATAAACACAGATTCACGAACATAAAAATATGGAAATAGACATAACGAAAGATTTGATTAGAAATCACATAAAACCTAAATAAGTCAAACCTCACATATTAATCCAATTAACTGGAATCCAAATCAACCTCAACTAAACTCTTCCATTAGTCCACAAAATTACAAAAAATGATGACAATTAAATGGCAAGGCCAAGGGAGTGGTTTAGATCAATATCGTGTTTGTTATTTTTATTTCTAAACATTCCTTTTGTGTTTGTCTTCTAATAATCCAACCTTTTATCGCAATTTGATCGGCACAAGACCAAATATGAATTTAATACTTTTTTTTTGTTAAAGACCAAATATGAATTTAAAACTTATGTCTCGACTGACTGTTTTTTTTACTATATAAAAAGAAAAAAACGCTACGATTGATTTTTACAAAAAAAGGAAAACAATACGCGTTATCATATTTTTCAAAATGTATTAAAGAAATAAAGATGTTAGAAAAAAAAACATAACTAAATTTTAGTTTATTAATAATAATTTATACGGTGCCACCAGTTTGGATTCCAACCGTTTTAGGTGTTTTATTTGTTGACAAAAAAAAATCATAATTTATATAAATCATATTTTCTTAATTTGACAGCTAGAACAAAAACAAGGAGTCATTTCATTTGATAGCAACTCGAGTACTTTGATTCGCTTAATTACTGCCACATCATTCATTGATTACGTTACTTGTACACCTAATCCGGCTTGTCTTGGTTTTTTCTGGCTTTTATAAGCGAATTATCCGCTTCTGTAATCAAAATGCACCAGTGGTTTAGTGGTAGAATAGTATCCTGCCACGGTACAGACCCGGGTTTGATACCCGGCTGGTGCACATTTATTTTTGTAACTTTCTTTTTCAAACTATTTTTTTTGTCACGTGGAGTGCATCTTTTATATCCTCTGAAGGGTTTGCAAGGTTTCAACTGACATGAAGAGTTCGAAGACTCTGGAAGAATCAGAAGGTTTCATCAAAAGGAAAACCACAAGATCAGATTCTGAATCTCAGGTTAGTACACTCGATTACTATTGTACTTGAGGGGACATGCTTTTCAGGTAGATAGGGAGAGAGAAAGCTACAATGTTGTGATATTTGTCGATTTTGAATTTGATCAGTAATTGATCACCCTTAACATGTTTCACCCAGAGTCTTAAGTTAAGAAAAGTTAAGTTTCAACATGTTTATACAAGAATTTTAAAAGTTAAGTTTCTATTGCTATTTTTTACAAAATGATTTATGAATTTTAATAAAGTTTCAAAATGGAAGTACCTAATTTAAAAAATTACTCAAGAACTCATTAGTAGAGTGAGAATACATAAAACAAAAGTCTTTCTCCAGATAGACATTAGTAGAGAAAATTACGTCTCTCATCGGAACAACATTTTGAGCTCCTCAAGTCTCGCCGACCGGACTTCTTCATCGGTCAAAGCTCCCGCAATCATCCGCTGTTTCCTTGCCTGAACTTGCTGCATCCGTTCCTCCACTGTATCCTGCACACAATCATCCAACACAAACCATGATACTTAAGAGATCGATTACTTACGAGGCAAGCAACTCGAATATGCAGTTTATTGTATTACCTTGACAATGAATCTTCTGACGCATACCGTTCTTTTCTTCCCGATTCGATGAATTCTCATGATCGCTTGCTCTTCCACCGCAGGATTCCACCATGGATCCTAAGTGTTTCAAATAACAGAGCAACAGATTGTCATCAGTATCATCATCGATATCATCATAAAGAAGAATTTAAAGCAAGGTCGAAGAGAAATGGTACCATCAAGAAGACGCTTGAAGCTGCGGTTAGATTCAGACCAACTCCTCCAGCTTTCAGAGACATAATCAGAACCTGATATATCACATAAGCATATAAGATTTTTAAGCTCTCTGTTCGATTCAAACAGAGTTTGATAGAAACTATCAATTTACTTACTGTCTTCTGTTTTGTTTCATTGAACTCTTTCAAGACCTTTTCTCTCCCTTTCTGAGCCAGCTTTCCGTCAAATCTAAGAAACTCGATTCCTCTTTTTCGCAATGGGATCTCCAGAAGATCCAAAAACGAAGTCCACTGGCTAAAGACAATGCTCTTCTCACCCGAACCAGATATCTGGATCTTTTCTAAGCATTTGATAAGCTCTGTAACCTTTGAAGACTCCTTCCAGTTCTTTACCACATCAACACGGAATATACTATCCGTTGGGCATGAGATAAGCTCGGTTTTCTTCAGGATTGTCCTGCAGATTGGGCATAGACCGCAAGATGTAGAGCGCCAGCTAGTAAGGAGACATTCTCGGCACATTCTGTGAGCACAAGGCGTGAGAATGGGATCATCTGCAGACTCTAGACATATTGGACATTCTTGGCTGTTGCCATCGCGTAAATCTTGGATAACTTCTTTGATATATGCCCGAGAAGGAGCTTTTTGGGAAACTGAGTCCAGATTGTTATCAAGAAATCTCCTTGCGAGGCTATCTAAGTCAGCGTATTGTTGTGAGTCTGCACGTCTGCATTTTTATGAATGTATTAGAATCCATTTCCACGAAAAAAACAAGTCAATTCAAAGTATTATCGTCTGGAGTTTTCTTTGTACCTCATTACTAGAAAAGGGTGGTTACAACATTGGCGTAGACGGAGGAGAAGCTCGAGGATGTTTGCATAGTTGTGAAGAACTCTGCCTTGTGCCACAAACTGGTCAAATTGGACCTGTATTCAAACGAAAAAGAAGGTTATGCATTTATCAAGACATCATCAACCCTTGAAACAGATTATGATTAAGCTTATTACAGAGCTTATTACAGCCCGGAACTGTAACACTTACTTTGGATCTCTTGAAAAGGGCAGTATAGAAGTCACGTTCTGCTTCAGATTGTTCACACTCAATGACTTGGATATCGGTTGGAGGAAGTTCAAGAATCAGACTGAAAATTTGTCCAAAGTGAAGGAAAGTTAAGCCATAAGTCAAGCAAAAGAGAAAAAAAAAAGGATTGTAACAGCAAAAAACATCTACCTCCCTTCTTTGTCCCTTGTTTCCTTTGTTCTTCTCAGCATCAATGGCCTCAAAATCGCCTTGATCAGCTTTAGTCCTCCTGGATCGCCATTTTCATAAGGCTTCTGAATCAACTTATGATAAACCATTAAAGGTATATGTGAAGAAGAGGAAAGACGTGAAGCTGATGAAGACTGGTTCATCAATTGCTGAGTTGGAATAAAGTCAAAGAAGAAGCTGGCGTGGATTGAATTCATTGGTGAATAGGAAACAGTATATAGATATTTTCCTTGATTGTTTTAGAGGTATCAAAATTGTATTTTCGTTCTTGGGTTTGCAGAAACGTGTCTCTGCAAATTGGCGATTCTTTCTTGAGGTTGTTCTTGAGGAATCGATTGGGCATTTCCTTGGATTCATCCTTGGATTTGTAGGATCAAGTCTCGATTGAGAGTCTCATCGAGGTGTTGATTCTGTATCCTTTGATAATTGAAAGAAAACGACGAAAAACGACGGAGTGAATCGGAACAGAAATCAATTGACGATATCGGAAATGGATAAAGCGACGAAAGAACTTCAAGCATGGTGCTCAGAGATGAGTCATGAAGTCGGAATCATTCATGGTGGTTTTGAGCTGTTGACGAAGGCGAATGCAGAGCTAACAACTCGTGTAACGACGATGGAGAAAACATTGACCTCGATTACTCAAACGTTAGCTCGGATGGAGTCGCATCAGTTTTCTGAAAAGGCTCAGGGCAAACAAAACGCATCTTCATCAAATAACTCCGATCAGGTACACATGATAGATGAGAATGATGCAAGGGAAAATCAACTGCTAGGTTATCGGAGAATGCATAATGTGTTAGAGAACCATAATGGAATGTTGAAGAAAGTGGAATTGCCTGTATTTGATGGTAACCGACCCTACAGTTGGATTGTACAAGCAGAATGGTTCTTTCGATTGGGAAATTATAATGATGCAGATAGGTTGGATCTGATGTCAATCAGTCTACAAGGTCCTGTGTTGAACTGGTATAATCGTGAAATGGAGAGTGCAGAATTTCAGAATTGGGATCAGTTTAAGGATCGTTTAATTGCAAGATTCAATTTGAGATTGGAAGATAATCCGGCTAAGAGGCTATTCAGCATGAAGCAGACAGGATCAGTAGTGGATTACGTCAATGAATTTGAAGAACTATCAACAATTGTCAAAGGCGTAGACGAAGCAAATAAGACTCATGTCTTTTATTTGGGGTTAAAACCAGAGTTTCAAGAGGTCATCAAACTTAAGGAACCAAAGAGTCTCACTGAACACTTTCATGCGGTAATAAGAATGGAGGACAGTGCTTTTTGCACCACTATTGCAGGCTCTACTCAACAAATCCAACGGAAGACATCTTATCTACCTCTCAGATCTTCTTCACAGTTTAATTCCCAGAGGTTTGGGAGCAGTCCCACAATCCAAGAGATCAGCAGAGATGGAAGTAAAGGGGTTCAACATCAAGCAGAGAGAAGTTTTGGATCCAAGCTGAATATTACTGAGAAACAACCTTGGAAGTCTCAGAATGCATCAACAGGAATTCAGAAATTAAGTCAAGCCGAATATGAAGAACTCAGGCGTCAAGGCCTATGCTACAAGTGTAAAGAAAGATGGTCCAAAACACATAAGTGTAAGAATATGGAACTAAAGGTTTTGACAGTAATTGATGGCATTGAAGTGGAACTAGTAGAAGAAGAGTGGGTCGATACCTTTGAAGATGACTCAGGCAGAATTACAGAGTTGATGGAGTTATCATTGTTCTCATTTTTGGGATTGTCGTCACATACTACAACAAAGTTATGGGGAACGATTGGGAAAACCAGAGTAGTAGTAATGTTGGACAATAGAGCTACTCACAACTTTATTTACCCATCTGTGATTACTAAGGCCAAATTACAGCCAACAAGCAACAACAACTTGGACATATTACTGGGAACAGGCATCACAGCTAAAGGTTCAGGAGTTTGCAAAAAGATTCCATTTGTCTTACAATCAAATGAGTTTGAAGCAGATTTTATTGTTCTGGAATTGGGGAACAATGACATTATATTGGGAGTACAGTGGTTGAGGACGTTAGGGAAGTGTGCAATGGATTGGGAAAACCATGAGATGTCTTTTAATCATAGAGGAGCGATTGTGACTCTCATTGGTGACCCTACTCTCCACGGCAATCAGACTTCTCTGAAAATTAGGCAACAATCAATTGGTTTTGATATGGAACTGTTTCAGGCTGAAAAGAAAGAAGAGATTCAAGTAGTTCCAGAACCAATTGAGCACTTATTGGGAAGGTATTTGAGTGTTTTTGTAGAACCTACACAGCTCCCACCCTTACGAGGACATGAACATGCGATTAACTTAGTCGCAGGAGCTGGACCAATAAGTGTGAGGCCGTATAGGTATCCCCATGCCTATAAAGAAGAAATGGAAAAGTTGATCAACAAGATGTTATCAGACGGGATCATAAGACCAAGCAGAAGTCCCTATTCGAGTCCTGTTCTATTGGTTAAAAAGAAGGATGCTAGTTGGCGTTTTTGCATTGATTATAGAGCAATGAACAAGATTACAATCCCAAATAAATTTCCAATACCTATGATCGATCAGCTGTTGGACGAACTTCATGGAGCTAAAGTATTCTCGAAACTGGACTTAAGAGCAGGATACCATTAGATCAGAATGGAGGAAAGAGACATTGAGAAGACAGCTTTCAGATCATCTACAGGCCATTACGAATTTTTGGTTATGCCTTTCGGGTTGAACAATGCACCAGCCACGTTTCAAGCACTAATGAATGACTTATTCAGACCATTCTTGGGACAATTTGTTCTAGTATTTTTTGATGACATACTGATCTTCAGTCAGACATTGGAGGAACACGTCAGTCATTTGAAGACAGTAATGGATATATTTGTAGAACAACAGCTATTAGCCAACAAGAAAAAATGTCTGTTTGGCCAGGACAAAGTTGAATATTTGGGTCATGTAATCTCTTTTCAAGGAGTTGCTACAGATCCAGCAAAAACAGAAGCCATGAGGAAGTGGCCAGTACCTAAGAATGTGAAGGAATTGAGAGGATTTTTGGGTCTAACTGGGTACTACAGAAGATTTGTCAAAGGATATGGAACAATAGCAAAACCATTAACTGAATTGCTAAAGAAAGACAGTTTTGACTGGTCTACAAGAACTCAGCTGGCCTTTGAACAATTAAAAGATGCTATGATGAATGCTCCAGTTCTGGCTTTACCGGATTTTAAAGAGGTTTTCAATGTGGAGTCAGATGCATCAGGATATGGGGTTGGAGCCGTCTTGATGCAAGGTCGAAATCCCATAGCTTATTTTAGCTATGGCCTTTCCGATAGAGAACAAATCAAACCCATATATGAGAGAGAATTGATGGCGATTGTCTTAGCGATACAAAAGTGGCGTCATTATCTGATTGGAAGGAAGTTCTTGGTTTACACAGACCAAAAGAGCCTCAAATTTCTGTTAGATCAACGTGATGTGTCCATGGATTATCAAAAGTGGTTAACCAAATTACTGGGCTATGATTTCGAAATCATTTACAGACCTGGAGTGGAGAATAAAGCAGCAGATGGACTGTCCATAATTAATCCAGAAACAACAATTGCAAACTCTGCCTTGTTGCTCGCCTTGACAGTTCCAACAAGTTTGCAACTACAAGACATATTGACTGAAGTCGAAATGGATGCAGAGTTACAGTCACTCAAACAACAGGTTATTTCTGGGAAATGTGAACAGCAGGAATACACCGTGGTAGATGGCAAACTATTGTATAAAGGAAGATTGATGTTGTCTCGAAAGTCAGTCTACATTCCAGTTATTCTCCAGGCATTCCATGATGGAGTAATTGGGGGACATTCAGGTGTCTTAAAGACGATGAGAAGAGTTCAACAAGTCTTTTATTGGAAAAAGATGAATACTGATATTCAGATGTATGTGGCAGAGTGTAGCATCTGTCAGAAACACAAATATTCCACCCTTGCACCAGCTGGGTTATTACAGCCTTTACCTATTCCAAACCAAATTTGGGAGGATGTCTCTATGGATTTTATAGAAGGCTTGCCTTTGTCTCAGGGTTTCAATGTAATAATGGTGGTGGTTGATAGGTTGAGCAAGTTTGCTCACTTCATTGGATTACGTCACCCATTCACTGCCATTGATGTCGCCTTGAAATTCATCAAAGAAGTAGTTAAGTTGCATGGATTTCCTGCATCTATAGTCTCAGACAAAGACAAGGTTTTCTTGAGTTCATTCTGGAAAGAAATGTTCAAGCAGGCTGGGACAACGTTGAAATATAGCACTGCTTACCATCCTCAATCCGATGGTCAAACGGAAGTGTTGAACAGGTGCTTAGAGACGTATTTGCGGTGCTTCGCCTCATCCCATCCTAAATCTTGGGCGAAATTCCTTGCTTGGGCTGAACTGTGGCACAATACTAACCATCACACTGCATTAGGCACAACGCCTTTTCAGGTTGTATATGGCAGACCACCTCCAAGTCTGCTCAAGTTTGAACATGGCTCTACTTCAAACTTTGAACTGGAAACATTGCTCAAGGAAAGAGATTCAATGCTGGCTCAGATTAAAGATCATTTGCAAATAGCTCAATCCAGAATGAAGAACAACGCTGACAAGCGTAGAAGAGAATTGGAGTTTAACATGGGTGATAAAGTCTTTTTGAAGCTTAGACCGTATAGACAACAGTCTGTCTCTCGCCGTATATGCCATAAGCTTGTTGCACGTTATTTCGGCCCATTTGAAGTTGTGGCTCGTGTGGGAGCTGTTGCGTATCGTCTAAAGCTTCCTCGTGACTCAAAGATCCATGATGTTTTCCATGTTTCACAACTGAAACCAGTCTTGGGCGTGAACCATGTGATTTCTGAATTACCACTGGGTTCTGAAAGTGGTGAGTTGGTGATTGAACCAGACTTGGTATTAGACACTCGCTATGATAGCGACGGTCATCTTGAGGCGTTGATCAGTTGGACCGGTTTGCCTGAACATGAAAGATCTTGGGAAAAGGCTATTGTTTTGATACAACAATTTCCCTATTTGAAGCTTGAGGACAAGCTTCGTCTGAGCGAAGGGGGTATTAATAAACCATTAAAGGTATATGTGAAGAAGAGGAAAGACGTGAAGCTGATGAAGACTGGTTCATCAATTGCTGAGTTGGAATAAAGTCAAAGAAGAAGCTGACGTGGATTGAATTCATTGGTGAATAGGAAACAGTATATAGATATTTTCCTTGATTGTTTTAGAGGTATCAAAATTGTATTTTCGTTTTTGGGTTTGCAGAAACGTGTCTCTGCAAATTGGCGATTCTTTCTTGAGATTGTTCTTGAGGAATCGATTGGGCATTTCCTTGGATTCATCCTTAGATTTGTAGGATCAAGTCTCGATTGAGAGTCTCATCGAGGTGTTGATTCTGTATCCTTTGATAATTGAAATAAAACTACCGTATTTCTCTTATCAACTTACTCCACCTATACCCACACGCACACATACATTAAGGATAAAGTTAAATCAAAAGGAATCTTAATTGATGATAGTACGATTTTGAGATGATATGTCATCATACCAAGCCCAATTGCACCATGTTTCAACATGCAAGAAGCATAGAAGACTGTAAAGATCTTCGAGCTTGTTCTGTATTGAAGAGGTATAGAGTCGGTAAGTGCCAAAAGAGTATAAGCTCATATTATCTATTCAGGAGTTGCTTTTAGTATCTTACTTGTAAGGGAGTCCCTGTCAGACACCATCTGCAGTGTGAAGACAACTCAAACGTAGCTTTAGCTGCTTGAGTTTTCCATGATTTGATCGTGTGAGCTTCATCAAGAACAATCCTATACCAATCAATCCTGTGGAAAATACTGTTTGCCATATCCTGCATGTCATGATTCTCAGAATTTGAGTCCAACTAAACAGATAACAAGAACACAGTATTTTGGGACTGAATTAATACATGAATTCTTTCTTACCTGCTTGTAAGCTGAGGTTAAGACACCATAAGTTGTCAAGACCACGTCATGACTCGCTATTGCTTTCGCGTCATGTGTCCTATCCCCTCCATAGTAAACTAAGACAGACACTGTGTCAGGCTTCGAATGAGTCTCAAGCTCGTCCTGGAATAAAGCGAAATCCATGAGACTTTTCTGAAAAACTATCAAAGGATTAAGAAGAAACAGCTATCAAGGCAAATTACCTTCCATTGGCTTAACAATGCCATTGGACAAACAATAAGAGTGCCTCCTTTTGCCTTCACAGGCGTTAAGGCGGTATGACTCTCCTTCCTCTTTCGGTTATCTCCATTGACATCTACAGCCAAGTCAGCTTCATTTTCTGGGTTACCGCAGCCTGGCCGTGCAAGTATTAGTGCAATTGTCATCACAGTTTTTCCAAGTCCCATGGCATCTGCCAATATCTGCAAACAAAATGTTCAACTTTTATCAAAAGCACAAGCAGAGAATATATGCCACTAGAGAGATGTGTTAGAATGAAGATTCAGCGTTAACAAGAAACTTACTCCGCCTCTTGCCATCTGTGTTGCTGTTGGAAACTGGATTGTTGCTTCACTGCTGAAGATGTTCACATAAATCGAAGGTGCCCTCCTGAAATAATTACATACAAATCGATGGTATTAGATGAACTAACTTCGACATTTCGCAAGTTTGTTTTTTAAAATAAAATTTAGATATTACATACTCGTCACAGATTCGATAAGCTTCCCAGCAAGGATGTAGGGTTTCAGCTGCCTTATCAACATCAATTCCTTTTTCAGATTCTGACATCCAGTAGAGTGCTTGTTTCTGGTATGGTCTCAGGTTACTCAGTGCCCGAGAGATAGCCGACTGACTAGCACAGTGTACACACAAATCTGGCACTGATTTTTCTTATATCGGGATATCTTCCAAAAAGTTATGAAGTCATTATTCTTCCTCTGCAGCTTTATCTAAAGCTATGAACTCAGATTCCATGACCGATCTGGCGAACATAGTTTGTTTGGAAGATTTTCAAGACAGTGCTGCACCACCAAGCGTAAAGACATATCCACTCGTGGATTTTGAGTTTTTGGAGTTGGAAATTCAGTTGGCGTCACTGTATCCTTCCAAAACTGCTGGTTCTTTACCATAGTGTAGTACATAACTTTTAGTATGCCGTACATAATCCAATATTCTTGTTATGGCTTTCCAGTGTTTATGTCCTGGATTACTAGTGTAGAGACTCATTACATTAACTGCGTGCGTTAAATCGGGTCTAGTACAATTCGTTAAGTACATCCGACTTCCGATTACACGTGCATACTCTACTTGTGACACTGCTTCACCCGAATTTTTCGTCAGGTGAAGACTAGGGTCTACGAAAGTTTTTACAATCCCACTTGAGTAGATTTTGAATCTATCAAGTATCTTTTCAGCATAAAGAGCTTGAGACAAGATTATTCCTTCGGAAGTTCTAGTGATCTTAATCCCTAGAATGACATCCGCTAATCCCATGTCTTTCATATCGAACTTGCTACTTAGCATGCTCTAAGTTTGACTGATCATGTATTTATTGCTACCAATAATGAGCATGTTATCAACCTACAAACAGAGCAAAACGTATCCGTGCGGAGTACTTTTGATGTATATGCACTTATCACATTCATTAATGCTGAAACCATATGACATCATTATGTTGTCAAATTTTTCATGCCATTGTTTTGGAGCTTGTTTAGGTCCATACAATGACTTCACAAGTCGACAGACTTTGTGTTCTTGTCCTGGGATAACAAACCTTTCAGGTTGTTTTATATAAATCTCCTCTTCTAAATCACAATTTAGAAAGGCAGTTTTTACATCTATTTCATGGATTTCTAGGTCTCTTAATACTGCAATTCCGATTAACATTCGAATTAAAGTTATTCTCGTTACCGTAATAGCTGTCAAAGAAATCCAGGCCTTATTTTTGCCGGAATTCTTGCACCACAAGCCAAGCCTTGTACTTATCGATTGAGCCATCAGTTTTCAACTTTGTTTTGAAAATCCATTTACTCCATAGGGCTTTGAACCCTTGTGGTAGATCGGTTATCTCATATGTATTGTTTTGCATAATGGATTCGATCTCACTATTAACAACTTCCTTAAAAAAAGGAGCGTCTGGTGTAGACATAGCTTCAGTGAAATTTTTCTGTTCATTCTCTAAAAGAACGACCATTAGGAAATCTTAACCATAAGATTTTTCCTTACGAGATCTTTTGCTACGTCTAGGTTCATCTTCAACCTTTTATGCATCACTAAAAATGTGCCAGAAGTGCTCGCCTCATTTACATAGGTAATTTCATCTCTTTCTTCACGAGTTCGTTTCAGACTTTTATCTTTACACGGAAACACGTGCTCAAAGAAAGAAGCATTCCTTGATTTCATAGTTGTATTAACATGGATATCCGGTACGTCTGATTTATGACCCAGATCCGTTACACATACTATTGTGTGCATATCCGATGAAAATACAATCCACCGTCTTAGGTCTAATTATGACCTTTTTAAGAGGTGGCACTACAACTTTTGCCAGGCACCCCCACACTTTCAGGTATTTGTACGAAGGTACAATACCTTTCCAAAGTTCATATGGTGTTTTACCAGTGAATTTGTGCAGTATTTTGTTGAGGATATAATTTGTGGTAAGCAACGCTTCCCCCCACATGTTCTGGGTTAACCCAGATTCCTACAACATCGCATTCATAATCTCTTTAAGAGTTCGGTTTTTAATGTTCCACAACTCCATTAGATTCAGGTGAATAGGGAGCAGTTGTTTGATGGATAATGCCATGTTCTTTACAGAACGCATCGAATAGTCCATCATATTCGCCTCCTCTATCATTTCGAACTATCTTTATAGTTCTATCGAGTTAATCTTCAACCTCGATTTTACACTCCTTGAATTTTCCAAGGTTTCATCTTTGCTTCTTAGCAAATAGACATACCAAGATTTTGTATTATCATCTATGAAAGTCACAAAATATTTTTTTTTACCGCATCGAGTTTGAACAAATTTTAAATCACACAAATCTGTGTGAATTAAACCGAGAGGTTCGGTTGTTCTTTCTACACGAGGGGATGAGGTTTTTGTGAGTTTAGCCTGCACGCATACTTCACATTTGTCTTTTACTTGATTTGCATTTCGGAATTAGGTTCAAATTAATTAATCTTTGTACATATTTATAATTCACATGACCTAACCGTTCATGCCAAATATTGAAAGACCCAACCAAATAAGCAACTGGATCATCCTTATTGATTGAAACATCTGTTACATCATTTTTGGGTAAGACTGTCATTACATTCATTTTGACCAGTCCTCCCGTAACATATCCCTTGCCCAGGTACACCTAATGTACCTTGAGCACAAGTTTGTCCGACTCGAAAGTAACAACAAATCCGGCGGCGCTAATAAGCGTCCTAGAAATCATATTCTTCCGCATGTCTGTCATATGTTTGACATTTTTAGAGTTATCTCATGTCCCGAGGTCATCTTAAGCTTCACTTGGCCACGATCTTCAATCTTGGACGAGTCGGTGTTACCCATTAACAGCCGCTCCTCACTCTTGCATTTTTGATAAGTAATAAAGATGCCTTTATCAATGCATATGTGAGTGGTTGCATATGTGTCATACCACCAATCTTTCATGTTGTCCTCAACCGTGTTGACCTCTGTGACCATAGCGCACATGTCATATTGAGTCAGGTTGGCCAGAGCATTCCCTTTGTCTTTGCGGTTGTCAATTAATCTTACTACGACTTGCGCTAGCTTTATGACTAACCTTGTCACGCATGTGACACTTTCTGATAAACCGTATTTTTACCAGTTTCTAACATTTGTTTTTGTGTCTTTTATTGAGTCAAAGTGTATTTTTAGAGTCTTTTAGTCATTTAACGAGTCTTTTCAGGTTTTAGGTGACTTTGTGAGAAAATGAGCCGTTTTGGGTGAAAATGAGCATATGAAGATGCAGAATCATACAGAGCCGTCAAAAGTTTGGCATTCGTTGAAAGACTTACCACCGACGGATCGAGCTCAAATATTGATACAAGATAGAGCAATGGATCAGCTTTCATTTGGAAGTTGTTTGAGGTCATTCAACCGGTGCGATCAAACGTTATGCCAGTTTTCGTGAAGACAGTTCAACATAAACCGACCGGTTTAGTGACGCAAAAAATAACAGGAAATTTCGGTTTTCACTTATTTTGACCCGGTTTTACCCAGGGTTTCGTGGAGAACTACTCTAGACATGTTTATACTTATTTTTTAGCCATTTTTTAGGCTACGCTTTATTTTATTCATCAGAGAACTTCTTTTTTTGTTCTTGGGAGATTTGAGGGAGACGAATCTCTACTCCATACCAGAGAAGATATATGAACCCTATTTTGATTTCCTTTTTATTTGATTATGAATTTCTCTTTGAATCTCTGTGTTTTCTCTGCAACCATGTCTGAGTAATCACCTTGTTAGGTTTTTAGGGTTTCAAGGGATTCTCCATGAATCACTAAAACGGATCTGTTAGATTAGGGAATTACATAGAGTTCTTCATCTATTGTTGAGTTCAAGACTTAGACTAGATTGATCACCTAGTTTATGATCATAGGATTAATCTATTCATCAAAAATGCTTTAGATTTTCTGAAAAAACTTAGATGAGCAAATTGTCCTTAGCCAACGAAAGTTGATGCTAAGGCAATTTGTGAACTTATCAAACCTGAACATTAATGCTTGCCTAGAACACTAAGGTCAAACGACAATTTAGATTCTTAGGTTATTAGGCATAGTTGGTAGTACCACGACAGTGGGCTAGCTAGACATTCATGTTTGAGTTCGAGAACAGGTCTTAATTATCTCCCTAATCGATAGTCTGCTTAGTGAATCTGGATTTCCTGCGTATTACCTAAGGACCTAGCGTTTTCTCTTATTGAATTTACATCTTTTCATTCGTTATTCTTAGCTTTAGAAGTTACAAATCACAAACAAACATCATTCGTCTTACATTTACTTTCATCTTGCATTCTCGTAGTGTTGCATTTGGTCTCTGTGGATTCGATCCTAAAGTACTCCATCGATATACTGTTATGATTGTAGTAGTGTGCACTTTAGTTATTAATTGACTGTGTGAAAACAACTTAAATCAATTTGGCATCGTTGTCGGGAATCAAAAACTTTGCCTACGAGTCTTGGATGAGAGCACAGACTAAGACACTAGCTTTTATTAACTTTTTATTTTATTATTTTTGTTTCTTATAGTTGATGGCCATGCACTACAATGATTGGCCACAAGAAGAGGATGCCACATTTGATGAATACATTCAAGATGAGCCATACGTGGAGCCACCATTTGTTGAAAGTGTACTCATACCAGAACAAAAAGTTGAGTTGGATAAGCATCATGAAGAGAATCCAACGATGAAAAGGAGTGTCCTAGCAGTTATGATCCGGTTGAATCTCATGTCACATCGGGCAGCACTTAAAGGAAGGGAACTCACAATGTCTGAGATAATGGTAACTCATGCACTTGAAGAGGTAGTTTATTGGGTTCCACCATGCCAGCTAGAAGGTATTTTTGACTCAACCTTTGAAATCTATTACTATGAGGATAGTCACTTGCCTTGCATTGAAGATGTAGCCTCTAGTTTGCATACTCATGTGCTCATTGATGAATGCTATGATTTAATATGTGAGTCTCAAAGACTAGATACCTTAAGAGTAGAAAAACTTGCTAGAGATTACCATGAAGTATGTTTTGATATTAATTATCTATGTGCTTTGAATGTTCATGATCTCGAGTTTAAGTTTTCAATGCCTGAGGAATCTAGATCTCTTCTTGAAAAATCTTACCTAGGGGATGTGCATGATGTAGATAAGATCTTGAATGAGATAGAGAACCCCAAGGTTGAGATGGATTCTAGGAAAGAGGATATTGTGTTTTACATGATTGATGGAGATGAAATTGACTATTTTGTGATTAACTTGTTTAAACCAGAAGTTGACTTTATTTTTCCATCAAATGCATTTGATCCTCATGAGCATCTCACCATCAAGGAAAATTCCAAGATATATGCTACATTCGTAGTAACATCCCTTAATGTGAGTTTTGTCTCTTTGCCATGGATAGTTGCGTGCCATGTTGCGCATTTTGTTTCTTGTCGTAACAGGAGAAGGATCAAAGGTGCAATGACCCAACCTTTTGATTCTCATGATTAACATCTGAGACCGAAGTCAAGCTAATGACTTTAAAAAAACGCTTGGTGGGTGGCAACCCACCGGTACATGTACATACTACTATTTTCTTTGTCATTTTGCAGTTGATTTTTGGTTTTGTTTCTCTTTGTTTCAGGTTTTTTGAAAAAATATATATATATCATTGGGGACCGGATCGATCGATCCCTCCCTCGGATCGATCGATCCCTCCCTTGGATCGATCGATCCCAAAAAACGCCCATTTCTGGACCGACCTGCCAGCCGGACCGATCGATCCAAGGTGAGTTTTCGAAAAAAAAAAAAAAATCCAAATCGATCGATCCCTCTGAACGCATGGTTTCTGGATCGACCTTCACTATAGGATTGATCGATCAACAAAAAAAAAATTGATCGATCTTGATCAAGGGATCGATCGATCCCTCATATCGCATCATTACTGGATCGAGCTTACCCACTGGATCGACCCAGGTGAGTAAAAAAAAAAAAAAAAAAAATTCCCAACTCGTTTTTGCCTTCTCTCTCGTTTATTTTCACACCGAGACGGTGTGAAGTAAGTCTGGGGGAGGGTCTTTGTCGTTACTAACGTTGTTTTCTTTCTTGAGTCATTTTGGTATTTTTCTTGAGTCGTTTTATTGAGTCAAAATTTGTTGGAGATTATTATCACTTTCTTGGATTTGTTGTTATGACTTTCATCTAAGTGACCATTGTTGCAGAATTAGCTCCAGATCGGACTAATGAAAAATCCAAGGGCTGGCCAGTTCATCAGAGGCATCCATGTCTCTACAGAAATTCAATGGCTTGAGCTAGTTTATGAGCTCTTCCTTTTACATCATCGTTGTGATTGGTGTCTTCAGAGCTTGACTCCTCATTCGTATCTGACAAAGACAATTAGTGTGAAAATATGGTAATTCTCCCCCTCATTTATTAGATAAGCAGAAAAGATGAAATGATTTTCTTTCGAGTAAAGGGATAGGAAAATTTCCATCGACCCCATTATTTTACTTTGAAAGAGATGATCACACTAAGGTTGGAAGCGAGGTTAGGAAAATTTCCCGTGATACCATTATTCGCCTACACCTTAGAATGAAAGGGTGGCACTAAGATGAACCGGAGATTCGGTGGCAAAAACCATCATTACTGATAACCGTGTATTTTACCATCTTGAGTCTCATATTTTCCTATGTTTTCTATGTGTTTCATGTTATTTTCATAACATTTACAATGCATTTAGGTCCAAATCGAGTCACGTTGCATTTAGGATGTCCTAGGTCATTTTTGTGTTCTTTTTGGCTTGTTAAAGCCTTTCTCAGGTGTTTAGGAGTGCTTGGAGCAGCTTGGATCAAAGGAGACACTTGGAGTTCGAAGGAAGATCGAAAAAGGAGCAAAAGGAGCAAAATACACTTCCGATCGGTTACTAACCGATCCCGATAACCGATCAACATTCCTGATCAAGACGATGTGTCTGAAAGATCCAACCGGAAGAACACCTTTCCCTTTGAATTAGACTGAGAGCTCTTAACGAAAGTTATTCGAAATTGAGTTAGCTTTCTAATGGAAGTGGTTTCATGTCATTCTTATCAGCGGTTCGCGAGATGCGTTTGATTTACTGAAGATATGTCATTACCGGAAAATGCAGCGGCAATCCGAAGCAGCTGAAAGATCATGTCGGATGGAAGCCTTCCCGTAACCAGTTTAATCTCAAATTTGGATAAAAGATATACAATTGAGTTAGCTTCGCGTGAGCGTTGGATTCGTGTCATTCAGGGCTGTGGTTCAAGAGTTATGGCCAATATAGTGAAGACCTATCATGCTCGATCGGTTATAACCGATCAAGATTGTCTGGCGGATTTTCAGCTTGACTTTGGCGTCCAACCACTTTTGTAATAAATTCAACACTTCTTTTCTCTTTCTTATTAACTCTAGGGACGAAAATATCATGATAATCTGCTTCTTTTTACTGTTCTAAGTCAACTTCTTCTCTCTTCTCTCCTCTTTGTTCATGAAGGATTCAAGATCCAAACCATTTTAGTGAAGATTTTCTTACTTTTCTTCCATCAATCTTCTTATTTTTGCTATGTCTTGCTTTTGTTCGGTTTTGTTTTGTGCTTTGACTATGTGTGAGTAGTTTTATTATGGATTGTGGGAATGGTTGATTTAGAGGAATAGATGATGATCTTTTGATGTTTAGAGCAAGATTATAGAAGTTCTCATGTTTAGAAGTGGTCTTAAAGCTAGGATTGAACTAGCTACTCAATTTTTAGAACATGGTCAGTTTGCCCTTGGAAGAGGTTTAGTAAGCTGTCTAGAAGATTTCTAACATGTTCTTGATACTTAGCAAGGCGGAAGCCGTGACTAAGGTTCATTAATTGGCTAAAAAGGGCTTGTGTTTCATGCTTGTCGATAAATCGGTTGCATTCGGAAGATTAGCTAATTCGAGTTATTAATAAAGGGTTTAGCATCACGGAAGTGAGTTAAACTATTGGGTTGTGTCCCTTGCCATAGAACAAGCTCATTGAGTGATTAGGAACATCATAAAAAAATCATCGAACACTTGAAATCGCATACCATATCCTACGATCCATATTTTGTCTTCTTGAGTAAATCGAGTTTAGTGTCTTGTTGTCTTTGAATTTGTGTCTTTAAAACTACCTTTGATCATTTCAAGTGTCCTGTATTTTTTCTTATTCTCTGTTTCTCTTCTTTACTTTTAGTTTGATTGTAATTAGTTCTTTAGACAAAAATCAAAAAACAAACGTTTAGCTTAGCTTGATTAATTTCTTGTATTCTTATTGTGTTATTCTTTCTCTCTGTGGATTCGATCCCAAAGTGCTGCAATGACATGCCATTAGATTGAGGCATTGTGCACAGTGGGTAATTGTGCGGACCGTTAAAAGTCTAGTTATCAATTACTCGCGTTCTATCAGCCATTAATCATGCGAAAAAGAGAATGAGAAAAGAATAAATATGGGGGAGAGAAAGAGTACCAAAGTTGTGTAGTTGTCATGATATCGCAAGGGAAAGAGTCTAGAAGGTCCTTGGCACTATGATCTTTCTGTGAGACCCAGCAATGATGGCTTTTGAATCATTATGTGAGATAATATGGTGAATCTGGAAAGCTGCAATGCCCGCGGAGAAGTACATGGTGGTTTGATTTGAAGTTGGTTAAGCAATATGTGGATCGCTAAGATGATGGTCATTGCAAAGTTTTAAGGAAAAGGTGAATCTCCGTGTTTTCAAACCTCTTCCTTGTTTTTGGTTTTCTGTTTGCTTGAGGACAAGCAAAATATTAAGTCTGGGGGAGTTGATAAACCGTATTTTTACCAGTTTCTAACATTTGTTTTTGTGTCTTTTATTGAGTCAAAGTGTCTTTTTTGAGTCTTTTGGTCCTTTATCGAGTCTTTTCAGGTTTTAGGTGACTTTGTGTGAAAAGGAGCCGTTTTGGGTGAAAATGAGCATATGAAGATGCAGAATCATACAGAGCCGTCAAAAGTTTGGCATTCGTTGAAAGACTTACCACCGACGGATCGAGCTCAAATTCTGATACAAGATAGAGCAATGGATCAACTTTCATTTGGAAGTGGTTTGAGGTCATTCCAACGGTGCATCAAAAGTTATTCCAGTTTTCGTGAAGACGGTCCAACATAAACCGACCGGTTTAGTGACGCGAAAAATAAAAGGAAATTCCGGTTTTTACTTATTTTGACCCGGTTTTACCT
The DNA here is from genome assembly GCA_030161315.1 of Eutrema japonicum. NCBI lineage: Eukaryota > Viridiplantae > Streptophyta > Magnoliopsida > Brassicales > Brassicaceae > Eutrema > Eutrema japonicum. Next base: position 20,758,409 of record BSQW01000007.1, read on the forward strand.
AGGGTTTCGTGGAGAACAAAATCTTTCTCACTAGACCTGTTTATACTAATTTTTTAGCCATTTTGTAGGCTACGCTTTATTTTATTCATCAGAGAACTTCTGTTTTTGTTCTTGGGAGATTTGAGGGAGACGAATCTCTACTTCATACCGGAGAAGATTTCTGAACCCTATTTTGATTTCCTTTTTATTTGATTATGAATTTCTCTTTGAATCTCTGTGTTTTCTCTGCAACCATGTCTGAGTAATCACCTTATTAGGTTTTTAGGGTTTCAAGGGATTCTCCATGAATCACTGAAACGGATCTGTTAGATTAGGGAATTACATAGAGTTCTTCCTCTATTGTTGAGTTTAAGGCTTAGACTAGATTGATCACCTAGTTTATGATCCTAGGATTAATCTATTCATCAAAAGTGTTTTAGATTTTCTGAAAGAACTTAGATGAGCAAATTGTCATTAGCCAACGAAAGCTGATGCTAAGGCAATTTGTGAACTTATCCAACCTGAACATTAATGCTTGCAGAGAACACTAAGGTCAAACGACAGTTTAGATTCTTAGGTTATTAGGCATAGTAGGTAGTACCACGACAGTGGGCTAGCTAGACATTCATGTTTGAGTTCGAGAACAGGTCTTAATTATCTCCCTAATCGATAGTCTGTTTAGTGAATCTGGATTTCCTGCGAATTACCTAAGGACCTAGCGTTTTCTTTTATTGAATTTACATCCTTTCATTCGTTATTCTTAGCTTTAGAAGTTACAAATCACTAACAAACATCATTCGTCTTAGATTTACTTTCATCTTGCACTCTCGTAGTGTTGCATTTGGTCTATGTGGATTCGATCCTAAAGTACTCCATCGATATACTGTTATGATTGCAGTAGCGTACACTTTAGTTATTAATTGACTGTGTGAAAACCACTTAAATCACTTTCCCAAGAACTTCATTGCACCCTTTCGCTTCATAAAGCTAATAGAGGCTTTCATGAAATTTTTCCTTCTCCCCTTGTCCTTGTGAACAAACAACATTAGCAGTGTAGCAGTGTGCTCACACTGAACACCATCTGCCTTGCGGTTTCGAAACTCTATCTGTAGCCAGACTATATAGTCTTCAAGGGAAATTGCATTCCGCTTGTGCTTGAGATAGTTTTTGAAGTCCACCCAACTTGGGAAAAGCTTTTCAATAAAGCAGTTCATTGTGAAACTATCACTGATAAACATGCCTTCATCAGCTATCTCATGCGTTAGCAATTGCAGGGCTTCCACTTGTTCCATGATGGGTTTTGAATCCACCATTTCAAAGTCTAGAAATTTCGCAACTGCGAATTTCTTACAACGTGCGTCTTTAGACTTATACTTCTTCTCTAAAGCAACCCAAAGTTCCTTTGAAGTGTGGACCGTACTTAGAGATGTCAAAACGGGTGGTAACCCGCAGGTTACGCCCAACTAGGCCTGATACTGGGCGGGCCTGGACATGTTTTTTTTCCATAAAATTGCGGGCCTCGCGGTTCACACCCGTGCGGTTTCCAGGTTGGGCGGGTCGACCCGTCGCGGTTTTGGGGGTTTGCGGTTTCTTCACGAAAACGATTTCGAAGGAGATGATGAGCGAAGGAAAAGAGATTGCTTCTTATGTTATCTTGATGTTGCTGCTTCTTCTGGTGTTCGTCTTTAATCTCATATATTTTGGCTTTGTTGTTGCTGTTGTTGCTGTTGTTGCTGCAGAACAGCGAAGAACCACCACCAGTTTCTCTCTCTCTCTCTCTCTCTCTTCTCTGGTTCAATCATTATCTGTGATTTCTCCAACATTTCTAGTAAATTCGATTTGATTGTTTCTATTCTCGCAATTTAATTTTGCTGGATCTATCTGCTTAGGATTACTTTAAATTGGATTCTTTGAAAATTTTGAGTTTTGTGAAATTCAAGTAGTTCTGTTGTAAGTTTAATAGAATGCTGAAAACTTTAGGGGGGAATTGAGAAGATTAGAGGCGTATATACATGTTGAAGCTTCTTTTAATAATCAGAGAAAATTAATTGACAGAGATGAAACCAATCGATTGGTTCATTGGGTAATATAGATTCTTCAAGTATACGATCATTTTTGAATTTCTTTTGAGATGCTGAAAGTCATTTAACTATTTTGTTGATGGTGAAAATGTTTTGCCTCTCTTTAGATAATGAAGCTTTGTTCAAATTGCAAACCATGACTTATCAGTTTATTATGTTGTTGTGAGGAAATGTTTTTATCTGACTTATTGAGGAAAGATGAATTTGCTGGATTATTTATGATCTTTGGTAGCTTTTGAATAGTTTTGGTTAGGAGTTTGATCATCTTCCTCGTAGAGTAGTGAAAGGTGGTGCAGGAAAAAGTATAGGTTATACTTGCTCTGGGCGTTAGAAGAAGGGAGATATTAAGGATCATCCTATTGTTGTCAAGATCATCTCCAAGGCTAATGTCTAAATCTCGATCTCTACATTTGGTTTTAAATTTATTTTCTTTACTGGTGCTGCTGATATGAGATTGAGGTAGTGAAAGTAGATTCTTGGGTTTGGATATTGGATGTGGGACAATGAATTATCTTTTTCTTCCTGCAGATTCTTTGAGAGGAACAGTGTTGTCTCTTTAGATATGAAAATCTTTTGTCTGGCAGTGAGTTGAGTAAACCATAAAAATACAGTACTCGTAATGACTTTAACAAAAAAAATCAAAATCAAAATTTAGTTAAGAGTTTCAGTTTGAATTTCATTGCTTCTCTGATTTTTGCCTTTGTTGCTTTCTCGTATTTGTGCTTATGTTGCTTTCTCGGAACATCATTAAAATTTCCGGTACATTGTTTGCTTAAGGTGAATATAACCAAAACGAGTTTGAAATGAACTAATTAAGGGAACCAACGAAATTATCAAATGGAAAACGGTTATGGGAGTGGTTAAGTCGGTATAGTATAAACCTACGGGTTAGCCCGCAAACCCGTACACTATAGGCGGGTTGGGCTTGGACATACCATTTTGGGATCGCAGCCCGCGGCGGGCCAGCCCGCGAAACCCGAAAAAACTTTGAAGACGCAGCGGGTCGGACTATTTGTACGCGGGTTGGCCCGTCTGACATCTCTAATCGTACTGTAAACATCGTACAACGGGTGTATCAGGCGACTTAGAATCAAGCCTTTGCATAGAGAATCTCTTTGGTGCTGTTCTCGGTATTGCTTGTAATTCTGCGAAGACAAAATGAACACAACCTCATATTTAATTAGAAAAATAATTAAATCACAAGAGTTTCGATACGGAATTAAATCGCAATTTAGAAACCGCTATCGAACTAATTAGAACCGCTAAAAGCACATTCTGAATCGAACCTCCTCATAGAGTTTTGATTAGAACCTCCTCAGAGCGTTCTGATTAGAACCTCCTCAGAGCGTTCTGATTCGAACCTCCGCAGAGCGTTCGTCAAACCGTTTTAAGAAACGCGTTTGATAATCGTTTTAGAGAACACGATTTGCTAGTTTAAGAGTTCGCAAACGTTAAACAATTGGCGATTGTCGAAGCGTCTTACAGCGTTCGCAAACCCCAATGCCTAAAGACATTTTAAGTAAAACCGCTTCCACTACACGTTTAAGAGTCGCTAGATTAGCGTTGGATAACGTTTGAGTGTCACAAGCGGTAGAACGCCTTTTTATAAAATAGTTAAATAAAAATTGCTTCTACTACAAGTTTGAGAGTCGCTAGATTAGGGTTTGATAACGTTTGAGTATCATAAGCAGTAGAAGAATCGTTTTAAAACGTTTATTTACTCGTGATTAAAATCCGTTTGATGTTTATAAAACAGAAAACAGATTTCTTTGAGTTAAGATTGTAGGACCAAAAATTCGCACAGTAACATAATAGCGATTTAATCACGAATATATAAATAAACGTTAAGGAAAGACGAGTTTAAAACGATATAAAAACGACGAAATTAAAACAAAACAATAGAGGCGAGAGAACTATCTTTCCTTAACTCAAAGAATCTCCCGTAGTGCGATGGTATAATATTTGATTCATTAGTCCCAGGATACAACCATTGAATCCGTTATCGCGAACACTCGATAACAGATCTATCGAACTAAATACTATGATATATCGAGACACTTACTTGAAAAGAAGCGAGAGATTGCTAGAAACTTTCTTCTTTCTTTGCTTTTAGAAAAGCTTATGAAACTGTGTTTTTGATGTGTATTATGAATGAGACTAGAGGCATGAATATATAGCCAGAGAAAGGATGTCTAATTCCCCAAAGTTTCCGATGTGGGATAAAAACACTTTACTCTTTAACCACTAAGCAAATAAGCTTAAGCCCATTTCTCATTCACATTCATTCAATTTAATAAGCCTATTGGCTTTATTAAAAAAATTGATCCAACATCTACACAAAGTTTAACATTAGTGCTATTTCCCCATCATTTGAAAGTTCGAAACTTATTTCCCCACGAAATCAAAATTCGAAACTTATTTACCCACCAAATAAAAGCTTGAAACCTATTAACACATAGACCACAATTAAATTCGGTTTACTTATACCAATGCAGTTTTAATAAAACATACATCAAACAAAACCAAATTTAAACCGGATGACAACTCGATTCAACTAATTAAACCAATTACAACCCGATTAAATAAAATAATCCCCACCCACCCAAAACTAATCCCTAAAATCTCCGAAATCAACAAATCTTCAAAAAAAAATCGGAGGAATCAAATCTTCAAATCAAACTAAAAATCAAAAAATCTTCAAATAAAAAATCGGAGGAATCAAATCAAAAGTCAAAAACCCGATGCTTCCCGGAGCTGTCTCCCTATCGGTTTGTCCACCGGTAACCTGGCGGATCCCGACCGATGATCGCCGCCGTTTCGTCGCTTCTTCGTCTGAGAATCGAGATCTACGTAATCCTTCATTGGCTTTAATTCCTCTTCGCTTATAGCTTCTCCGGGATTTCAACTTCCTCTATTTCCTCTCTCTCTTCAACAATTTCATCGCTATTTTCCCCAATTAATTCGCCGGAATTATTAAGAATCTCAAAATCGCCAGCTTCAACATAATCATCTTCAAATTCGCCGTCACTTTCAGCTTCTACTTCATCGTTAACCTCTAAAATAGGCTCTCTGACGTTAGATTTCCTAGGCTCGACCTCAACCTCACCGCCAGAAACAGTGGTGGGAAGCTTTCGCTACTCATCTTGGCTAAACAAGTTCCAGAGAGAGCTCCGAAGTCTGACGTCACAAGACCTACGCTGTGGCTCAAACAAGCCGGAGAATCCCTCGTTGTTCTTCGACGCCGAGAACGATTTCGTACGACGGAGCTCCGGAAAGAACTCGTGTTTAACATGGCTGTTCCCATTTGCGTTTCCACCGCTTTCGTTGTTCCCGAAAGCCTTGAAGAGAGCCTTGAGAGCTGCAGCGGAAATGGTCGGAGGTTTCCGCGATGAAGAGGAAGACGATGCAGAAGGCGGTTAGGCTTATGTCGCCCAGAAATTGGGATTGTGAAAGGAAAAGAAATTGAGTTTGATTTGTTATGGGTTTGTTCTTAATTTCAATAACAATTAATTTCTGAGTTTAACTTTATTTGAAGAGATTTTCAATTGCATTTTATCAAAACGAAGAAGAAGATTTTTTTTATATTAAGAAAGAAGAAGATTGGTGAGGATGACTCAGTTTTTTTTTGGTTGGGTATGGGTTTGATTTGGTTTGGATTATTAATTTGGTTAGATTATGTTTAGGTCGGATTTAGATAATAAACCGATAAAACCGACATCTATGGGTTAATAAGTTTCGAACTTTGATTTCGTGGAGAAATAGGTTTCGAACTTTGATTTCGTGGGAAAATAAGTTTCGAACTTTTAAATGATGGAAAAATAGCACTATTGTTAAACTTTGTGTAGATGTGTTATTATATGAAAGTTTCTGATGTGATCATGGACGACATTCACAGCATGGATCTTGAACCAGATGCTAAGGGAACCGAGGGAAAGCAAGCTGAGGGAACCGAGGAAAAGCAAGTTGAGGGAACCGAGGGAAAGCAAGCTGAGGGAACCGAAGGAAAGCAAGCTGAGGGAACCGAGGGAAAGCAAGCTGAGGGAACCGAGGGAAAACAAGCTGAGGGAACAGAGGAAAAGCTTGTAGCAGAAGAAGAGCAATTCGTGATCAAAGAAGACATTGGCGATTCAAAGACACATCTAACCACACTGGTTTTGATTCGGCACAAAGAGATACTAAATGGGTATGTGAATCATGTTGTGCTCTTTTTCCCTTATCCAAGTTTTGTCCCAATAGGTTTTCTTGGTAAGGTTTTTAAGGAGGCAAATGATTCACATTGCTACTGGCCCATTTAGTGATCTTCCTCAAGCCCAGCATGTAATTTTCGACCAAGGAAGCTCAAGGGGCTAGCGTGAGAGTAGTCCAAGAGTCATTCAACCATAGCTTTTATTTTCAGTCTTGTTTTTCATTTTCGAAACTTGTTTAATGTTCTTCATGCAAGCCTTTGTTGTTTTCTATTTAAACTCTTTGAGTTGCTTCATTGTAACTCACCCTGGATTTGGGTCACAATTTTTTTTAATCAAATCAACCTTCTATCTAAAATATGTGTCGAGAATTCTCTTTGTCTCTTTGAGAGTGATTTGTTGCCTTTGTGCAACATCTTTATCATCTCTCGTGTGTCTTATGAACGGTTCGTTGTGTCTACAACATCTTCACCGTCTCAATCTCTCAAAAACAGAAGCTATTCCGCAAGCTTTCTGTCTCTATCTCAGTCCGAAATCCAACTCCTTTGTGTCGATCTAGGGAGGATCTCATTACGTGGTATCAGAGCACACATCGAAGCTTGGTAGTCTCTATCTTTTCTCATTTTTTTGCACATGTGTTCATCATTTCTCTTTGTAATTTTCGTGACTGTTCAACTTCTGTGTTGTGTCGAGTCTGTCTAATTTTTATTTTGTGTTTTTCGCATCTATATTGTTGTTTACTTGTTTATTTCGTTTAGATCTATCCAAAAAAATCAAAAAATCAAAAAAAAATCAAAAAAAAAAAACATTAGGGTTCTTAGCTTGTTGTCGATCTGCCCTTGTTTAATTTGTCTCTTCATATTCTGTTTAGTGTGTTGCGTGACTTGCTAGGGCTTAGGTCGATTTTCAGTGGGTGTGTTTCAATTTTTTTTTCGGTTTGATCTAGTTCTGGTCGTGTCTTAGTTGGTGTTTCAGTTTAGTTGCTGTCAATTTATTTTTAGATTTTGTCTCATTTCGTGTGTGTTATTTTCGTGGGAACTAGTTACTGGCTTGTTTGTTGTTTTGTTTTCAGGTACATGATGGATAATCAGCAAGGAAACATCAGCAACAACGACATACTGATGATGGAAGCAATGATGAATCGTTTCGAGCAAATGCTGAAAAATCAGAGAGATGAGATCACTAAGAGGATTCATCATCTTCCGAGGAGGGGATTCTCTCGATCAACTTATGAAGCCAGAGCATCAAATACTAGACCAAGAGAGAAGACGTCTACTGCCTGGCCGAGTTACTAAAAGGAAGGACAAAAGAGAGAATCAAAGTGTTACAAGCCGAGACAGCCAAAGGAATATTTTTCCACACTATTTTCTCAGCCAAAACAGAAGATAGACGTGCCAAAAACAGTGGAGAAGAAGAGCGTTCTCAGCCAAGACTTGTTGTGCAAACCGAAAGAAAAATCAGAACCGCACAACAACTCTAAAACGAGCAGCACTGAGCAAGGTACGTGTCTAAACTCAGTTTCACTTTGTAAAACTAATATGTTTGCTCATGATGCAGGAAAAACGAGTTTGAATTTTACGCATACGGAGCTTAACGTGTGCAATGAGCTGAAGCAGAGTCTTACGGATCATAATAAAAATGTGCATAGCAAAGAAAGTGCGACTACTCACTCTAACTCTGTTGTGAAGGCTGGTGAGATCAAACAAACTTCATTTTCTAAGCCACATATTCGTAAGTTTGTGTATAGGGAAACTCTTATGAGTTCAACTAATATTGCACCGGAGTTGCCGAGTGGAAGATTTTCTATTTTGCAGGGCTACAAGGACGAACTTCCTACCCAAAATCCAAGAGAAAACTCACTCAAAACATGTCAAAACAATTCGACCGATCGATCCCCTATGCAGACCGATCGATCCTTTCTCCCTGAGTGAAAAATGGTGAATTACTTGCAAAGGCTGAGGGATGAGCAAAAATTTCGAATTTCCAGTGAGGGAAATGACATTCATCGACCAAGTGAGCATGTTGGAGATTCTGATCGAAGCAGAATTCGATTTGGACAAGTAATTGACATACTTCCTTTGAAAACCCTACATGATGGCCTCACCTTCAAGAAGAACCCTATTCAGCTAAAGGAGCATCAGAATCGTCTAATCTCGTTTGAGGCAGGTAAGATTCCTCAACTAAATACATATTTTATGACTAATGATCTTGTTCTTTTGTTGTTATGACAAACAGGTTACGATCTGGCTCACAAACTTCAATTCGGACAAGAAGGAGGAACGAGGGCCGAGGGACTTCTGAAATTTGGATTCAGTGACTATTCTGACTTTGAGGACTCAAGGAATCACGAACCATACCAGATTCCAGCACAGATCATGTGCAAATCATACAAGAAGTGCTTACAAGGAGCAAGCATTGAGGTGAATTATGACATCCAAAAAGGTAAGGAAATTATTGTGTCTGATGCAATAATTCCAAGGTATGTTTTACTTGCTATTCTTAATGATAAGTTGCTAGATGTGTTTTAGTCTAGTGAGAGATTTATCCTTGGAAAATTCTTTAAACAAAAATATTTTATGTTTGATAAGAATAAATTGTGTGAGCCTAGTAATTTTGTGTTGATGAATCTTGATAAATATTCTAAAAATACTAGTGCTTCACAACTTGCTGAATCTTTCTTTGGGGAAATTGTTTACTTTAATAGCACTCTGAAATTTAATAAACGCTTAGATGATCATGATGAACCTTTGAAAACTGTTTTAGATTATCTAAGTGGGAAACTGTTTGCTAATCAAAATGACTATACCTTTTGCACCTATAATCTCTTGTTTGTAATCTTTGCTGTGAATGTTCAGGGTATACAAGAGGATAGCAACGTGATCTTTAAGCCTGGTTATTGGTTTTGGATTCGTATGAAGGAGAAACGTTTTCCAGCCCAAGAGGAGTCCAAACTGATGCTAAGAGGAAGCTGTCACCTCCGAGTCATTGAACATATCAATGCCTACAAGATCTGTTTGCAAGGTGAGCATATTTTGATTTACTTCAATGGTTCTAACGTAGCTTTGTTCTTGGCAGATTTGAGGATAAATCCTTTAATTTCAACTGGGGGAGGATGATGTGATCATGGACGACATTCACATCATGGAGCTTGAACCAGATGCTGAGGGAACCGAGGGAAAACAAGCTGAGGGAACCGAAGGAAAGCAAGCTGAGGGAACCGAGGGAAAACAAGCTGAGGGAACAGAGGGAAAGCTTGTAGCAGGATGAGAGCAGCTCGTGATCAAAGAAGGCATTGGCGATTCAAAGACACATCTAACCACACTGGTTTTGATTCAAGCCCAAAGAGATACTAAATGGGTATGTGAATCATGTTGTGCTCTTTTTTCCTTATCCAAGTTTTGTCCCAATGGATTTTTTTGGTAAGGTTTTTAAAGAGGCAAATAATTCACATTGCTACTGGCCCATTTAGTGATCTTCCTCAAGCCCAGCATGTAATTTTCGACCAAGGAAGCTCAAGGGGATGGCGTGGGAGTAGTCCAAGAGTCATTCAACCATAGCTTTTATTTTCAGTCTTGTTTTTCATTTTCGAGGCTTGTTTAATCTTCTTCATTGTAACTCTTTGCAAACCTTTGTTGTTTTCTATTTAAACTTTTTGAGTTGTTTCATTGTAACTCACCCTGGATTTGGGTCACAAACTTTTTTAATCAAATCAACCTTCTATCTAAAATATCCTTGTCTTTTTGAGAGTGATTTGTTGCCTTTGTCCAACATCTTTATCATCTCTCGTGCGTCTTATGAACGGTTCGTTATACTTTTTTATATTATCCTAATTGTTTAATTTTACTTTTTATTTAATAATTTAGTAATATTAATTTAATAAATTTTAAGCTATTTTGTTCTGCTAAATTATGGAAAAAAAATTCTAGAGCTGACCGAAAAAAATGAAGAAATATAATGAATAAAGAATTGGAGGGTCGGCCGAGCGAGCCAACCCTAAGGTTTTTCCAGAAATAATGTCGGCCATATGTCTTGATTATGCCATACAGCACTCACCCTTTTATTCTCAGGCTGAGCGTGGCATAAATAGCCATCCGACCCTTTTTATTTTTCCAACTTCAAGGCCCATCTCCTTTATATACAACCCTTACTCTCTTCCCTTCTCTTCTTTTTCCCGATGTGGGACAAAAACACCATCCAACTTTTAACACAATTAACCAACAAAAAAAAAGGAAAAATTGTCTCTTACATAAGTAACAGCATAAACACTAGGAGTTGATGAAACACATTGCTTGTGCTTGAATATAATAAGAGTCTCTGTACTTCTTCCCACTCCCTACGCGAATCCCATTTTCCATCCATTCGTTTCTGTGTATCCATGCCTCCCTTCCAAAATCCAATATTCCCAATATCTGTTTTATATAACAAAACACACCGTTTTTTCGGTTTTATATAAGCTCACCATCACCAAAACGAAAACAAATGCAAGAAAGAAAAAACAAAATGTGAAACGTACCGCTCCTCCTTTCCAACATACGAATGTTGGGTCCATTCTTGACTGCAGAACCTCCACAGTGTCAATGGCTTCTGTTGGAGGTATCGCGTGAAGAACTCTACAAAGGAGATACAAAAAAAAGCATCGGAACAAATCTGTTTGGTTCATTGTGCATACAAGAGGATAACAAACAATACCTTTCCTCCACGGCTGAGTCCAGACCTTTAGTCAAACCAACACCACCAACCTGAGAAGAAGCAAAACAAGAGCTTCAAGGGAAATATATGGCGAAACTTTTGAGTGTTTTAGAGGAAAGGTTTTCAAGAATTTACCAATTGTATGCTGGAGAAAAGCTTTCTTTGAAGGTCTATGCGTCCTACATGCCAGGAAAATAAGTTAACAAGGTTTGTGTTAGGTGTTGTCTGATAGTAAGCAGGAGAATATATAACATACCAGCAGAGAGAATGCTGCTTGTAATGGCTTCAGCGAGACCAATCTTCTCTTCTTTCTTTGGTTTCAGAGGGGAAACTGCAAAACTATCCCACACTGGTAATCCCATATTACCACCACCTGCAAAGTCCATGTTCCATGTTTCCTCCAACATATTCTCGTGGTCTTGGAACCTAAACAATTAATATGTATATTTTTAGAATGAGCATCTCTCGGTTCTAAACTAAACTGGGGAAAAGGATATAGGAAGGTTTGACTCTGACCAGGTACGTGGTGGCTGGGGAAACACTTCAGGAACAAGAAGGTTAGGATGAAACAGACCCATCGGTGGAACCTGAAATCACCAAAGAAAATTTTATGAAGACTAGAAACATAAGAGAGCATTTAACAGAACAATGAGTTGATCTTGTTTCATGTTTACGTTAAGCGAGGTGAGATTTTTCTTGTGAGGCACAGCTGGCATGCCATCCTCGTAAGAATGAACCGTTGCAACTGTTTCAAGTTCTCCTTCCTGTGTATGAAAAAAAAAGTATATTAGTTTCGATATTCCTTATCAAGAGAATGAAACAACGGGGATTATCAAACTTACTCTAATTTCACAATATGTCTCCTTAAGTTGATTAAGCATCAGCATATCGATTGGCTTTGCCAAAACGTCTGTGCGGATTTGTGGCCAGTTTTGGTAATGTCTCTGAATCCATAGAAGGCATCTACATATATCCTGAAAAATTATTTGTTAGATGAAGAAATTTTAGTATGCAATGTAGCTCATCTAGAAATAGAAAAGAGAAACGCTAAATATATCCTTACATCTCCTCCAAAAGGTAAAATCTTTTCAGTATTTGGCAATGAGACGCCGTCCTACAAAACAAATCAAACCAGCATAGAACAGTTATAACAGCAGAAAGATGTCGGCTAGACTTTCTCGTATTCTGCTCATACCTCAATACAAACGACTGTACTTGTCTGGGCTCCCATATTCACAATACAAGCTGTTGACAAACCATTCCCAAAAATGGCGGACAGACCTTCTTGGTGGACCACTGCTGAGTTAAAGCGCAGGTCTCGCAACACAATAGTTAGCAATTCTTTTATTTCTGATAATATCATGAAGCCAAATCAGAACTCTAGTTCACATCGATCAGAACATATCTACATGGAACTAAAAATAAAGGCTGTAATAGGCATAACAAGTTTACCGCGGCTGTCAAATGTTCCCGGGACAACAAGAACAGCAGAGTACTTGTTTCTCTCATTGTGAACTATATGAAGTTTATCTAATAAAACCCAGTCCAAGATAGCGACTAAGTCCTCACAAACCTGGAAAGGTAGAAATATCAAATAAGTAACCAGAAGAAAATTGCTTCCACAAAGAGTACAGGAAAAAGAATATTGGAACTATATATACCTGTTGTGCTGAATAATTTGGTGAGACATTGAAGTGACCTCTACGAATAGGACGGTGTATGCTATATGGCTCTTTTGGGGATATTTTCATAGCTTCTTCACCAAAAATTATCTTCCTATACTTGCGCTTATTCTCACAAGTATCCTTAGAGTCATTAATATCAGGAGCATCTCTAGTTGCGCTAGCCTCATTTTTATCAGCAGAAGTTTCTGTGAAATTGGTGTAGATAAGAAATATAAACATTGACACCCAGCACATGTATATTCAGAAAAATACCATTCATGTGCATCTTACTCAACTGTATGTAACCGATATAAATCTCTATATTAGATAAAGAAAAATCCACTACTACATTCTACTTCCTTTGTGGTACAAGAATCCTAATAATGTCAACCAAAGCAAAATTCATTGCGTGCCAAGCGGGAAAGGAGATTGAAGTAGAAGAAGAATGACACCTGATGTGGCAGGCGAACTATGCTCGTCCTCATACACATTAGTCCAAGTAAAGACCGTATCTTTCTTCGTAGTAGTACTCGGTTGATTGTATCCGTCAATCCTCCCCATCTGCATAGTTGATAACCAAAATAGCAAGAACAATCAGTTTCTCACACATTACTCAAACTTCTAAATCAAAGTGAATAATGGCATACTATTTGTAGCAAAAACTTATCATCAGCAAAGTATTAAGCTTACCTTGCGTGATGCAGAGCCAAAAGAAGAACTTTCGTCTAGGTATGGTATCTTCAACAGCGATGCCGCCTTTCAGTTAAAAAAAAAAAATCAACACCAAGAAGTAAATTCTAGTGACAGAAGCAGCAAAGTGAAAAACCACATATAGTTTTCTTTCTTACAGTATTGTAAGCTCTCTCACGTCCAACGTGTTGACTGGTGGTGACCTGAGTGTTAATCATCTGGGATACATAAAGAAACACACCATCATACTCGTTGAAAGGAAAACAAAAGAGCATAAGTGAAAGAAAAAAACAAAGCTTTTTTTAACAAGAAGTACGAAACCTGATCAAGAACGTTTGGTTTCTCGGTTTGTGTGTTGTGCGTAGCAATGCAATTAGGGACATTGAAAGGTGTCTCTTGCTTAGCTAGTCCAATTCTTACATTTGCAGACCCTAATCCAAACCAGCACGAATGAGACTTGACATATAGAGAAAGACCATAGGAGCTTTAGGAAACTTGTGTTCGTTACCTGGGTTGATGATAACGAGATTTGATCCTCGTTCAGATACAAGCTGAGACGGGACAACAGATTTCAAGTAATCCTGCGATTGATAAACAACAAAATTTCGCATCAGAGAACTGGATTTGGGAAGAGAGAGAGAACCAAAAAAATACCATTTTGACGGCGAATGAACAAATGGATTCCACGGTGCGGTTGAAAGCTCAATCAGATGGCAAAGCTTGAAGTTGATTTGAGATTTTGGGGTTTAGGAAGATGGAGAAAAGAAGAGAGTGTTAAATTGAGAAAGTGACGATTTTTATCTCTTCTAAATAGAAAGGGAGACGGAACCAAGAACTAGGCTAACTTCGGGTAATACGGTTCGATTCGGACCGGTTTTTTGGTTTTTCGGATTTTTTAGTTTTCAAAATTCTACCGAAACTAGACCAAGTAAAATTCAGTTCGGTTCTCGGGTAGTTCGAATTTTTTTAAACCTAAAAATAACTAAAGTTTTTGGTATATTGGTTCAAATTCGGTTAAAATCGAGTAAACTCAAGTCAAAATCAAGTAAATTTGGTTCGTTCCGTTTCGGTTCGGAATTTTATATATATTTTTGTAAAATTCGGTATATGTAGGTTAGGGAAAATTAGATAAAAAAAAACGAAGAACCAAAAAGCGAATGGACTTAATAATGTTGCAGATCGGTTCAGTCCATAACCGAACCAAAACAGAAAACCGAAAACCTCGGTTCAGTTCAATTCCGCAAGCCTAATAAGAAGTAAGAACCGTCCAAACCCTGAAGTATGGGGTAGTTTCCATTAAAAACAAAGATGTTCGGATGGCTTTTGAGTATATTCGGCTCAGTGTATGTTGCATACAAAAGTACTCGACAATTTGTAAAGACTAGTCGGAGAATTCATGATGAAGATAGAATCAGAGATTAAATATATGCTTAAGGTGGGTTCCGACTAGCCATGGGCATTCGGGTCGGTTCCGGATAGGAACCGACCGGTTTTGGGTTTTTCGAGTAGAAGAATTTTGGATCCATTTAGGAACCTATAATGTTTCAAATCGGTTTGGGTTTGGTTCCAATCGGTTCAGTTTCGAAATTTAAGAATCGATAAAAATTCGAAAAAATCCGGATCTTAATCGGTTCGGATATTTATTACCCAAAATGCCTAAAATATATTTGAAAAGCTGAAAAACCTAAAAAAATATATCTCTATAATACCAAAAATATATTTGAAAACCATAATATATGTAATATATTTTTATATATAATTATAATTCGGGTTCCTGATCGGATATTTGTTCGGTTCCGGGTATTAGCCAATACCCATGTGTATCAATGAGAAAAAACCATCATGTATTTTGGGCATAACCGAAACTGATCGATTCTGGTTATTTAAAGTCGGTTCGGGTTTTCAGTTCCGATTTTTATGCCCATGCCTAGACTTTCGACATCATCCCAACTACTTTTCTCCACTCAATTGGAATATTTGAGCGTTGTAAATGAAATGAGAGACTAAACCTATATCATGGTTCTTATGGGCCATTAGTTCAGTAAGTTATTTGAACGCCATGGTCTTGAAATCGTTCTTCCATAGCTGCATGGTTCTAGTTTCAACAAACCAAAACTCCAATATACCCAATATCAAATCAAAGCAAAAGATAAGGTATATCATGAGCTAATCTAAGAATCCTACAACAGAAAGAAAACCAAAGTTCTAAGAAACAATTTTGTCCAGAGAAAAAAAAAGGAAAAACCAAAGGTATTGCTCGTGGGTCGTGGCAACCCGGAAGATACTAAGTAGCTTTCGGCTTAGGAGTTCTCTTCTTTAGACTCCTCTTGGAGGGTGTTGAGTTCTTCATACCAATAAAGAAGAGCAATGCTCCAAAGAGTGCAACGCTCTGCAATAACAAACGGAATGAGAATTTTAATCGAATCATTGTCCATTATCATAGAATGGATGATCTTAAAGCTGTGTTCTTTTTGATTCAACGAATATAGTTTTGCACCCTAATGCAAACACACAGTCTCCGGTTTCTTGAGAATACGATAATTGACACACACAAAAAAAAATCTGGACAAACCTGCAAGAACTCGGTCAACAAAGGAGAGAGATGTCGTTCCTCAGGTCCGTAGTTGTAGAAATCATACAGAATAGGACTGACAACCACCAAGTAGAAAGCCTGAAACAAACAAACAGAATAAATCAGATTTTAAAGTCATACAATGAGTTAAGCCTTGAATCCCTTTATTTGTATGAAAAAGAAGAAGCCTAACCAGAAGGTAAGCACCGAAGATGTTTCCGATAACAAAGAGTAAGCCTCCGACTCCTTTCAGGGCAAGAATAGTAACAACGACTTGTCTCACCTACAAAAATTTCATTCTCCATATCATAAAAAAGACAGGTAACAGAGAGTGAGAGAGCACAAGAGAGAAGAAGAACATCATAACCAGGTCGTTTACCTCTACGCTAGGCAAAGTTACACCTAATCTAGAAGATAGATGTGCCTTGACCAGATCCAGCTTTGGAGCCAACTCTTTAGCTGCAGGACCACCATCAGCTCCAAAGTCATTGAACCTATCAAAAGTTCCCAAAGATGCGTAGTTCGAATTTAGTAATATGGTCAAAAGAGAGGGAGAGACCAATTCTTTGAAGCTAAAGGCAGATCAACCATGACCAAACAACATCATACAATGATTGATAACACAAGATAGAAAATAAAAGGAAAATTAATTCCTAGCTTCACGAAGTATACTATAATGCATGGCTACACATCTGAAGTAAAACAATGTTCTAAAAACTACATGAAGTAACGATAATGCATGACTACACATCCAAAGTAACGATAATGCATGGCTACACATCCAAAGTAAAACAATGTTCTAAAAACTACATCAACAAGTGATATAGCATAGCCAGCTACACGAAAACCATCCGAACAAACATGAGTCATATGTGTAACACCATAACCATATATTTCTGGTAAATCATTCATCGAGCTTCAGCGTTGACTCGAAATTTAAACAATAAAACCCACCCAAATTTAAACCGGCATGAATATTACCACCGTGCTACACACGGACACACACACACATATATATATACATTTTATAAAATTAAAAATATATTTACGAGGAACAATTATAAAAGTAGATCAATCACATTTTTTCCTCTTCTTTGAAGACAACGAACATGGGCCTAAGAAGTTCGGGTGATAGGGAAATGCGTGAATGATCTCATGTCTAGATCAAGACCATGTCTAGATCAAGACCATGTCTAGATATTATTTTTCTTTGGTTTCAGATCAATATATATATCTTGATTTTGTTGTTTTTAAACAATTTTACCAAATTTGTAGTCTCTCTCATAAATAAGTTTGTGGAAACAAGTATAGCCTGAAAAAAACTAACAATAGTACGAGAAAGAAAATAAATTATACATAGCGATGGATGATTGAAAAAACAAATTTTCTTCATTACGTAGTGTATAGAAGATGTGTCTAATCGTTTGTTTTTTTTATGTTGTGTTTTCAGTTATATTTTGCTGGTTTAAAATAGTCAAATCAATTTAACTAAATTTGATTTAATAAATCAAGGAGTTTCAATTAATATTTTTCAATTTTAAAAATTGTATATATATATAGATATTGTGTCCGTCTGTAGCACGGGTGGTAACATTCGGGTCGGATTAAGTCAAGTCGGGTTAATTTTGGGTGGGTTTTATTGTTTAAAATTCGAGTCAACGCCAGAGCTCGATGAAAACATATGGATATGGTGTTACACGTATGACTCATATTTGTTCGGATGGTTTTTGTGTAGCTGGCTATGCTATATCAATTGTTGATGTAGTTTTTAAAACATATTTTTACTTTGGATGTGTAGCCATGCATTATCATTACTTCGTGTAGCTGGCTATGCTATGGCTATGCTATATCAATTGTTGATGTAGTTTTTAGAACATTGTTGTAGTTCGGATGTGTAACTATGTATTATGGTATACTTCGTGTAGCTGGGAATCAATTTTCCAAAAGAAAAAAGAAAAAATCCTATCTTTGATTGATTTGCAGTAACGACATAAAGTACAATGTATACAGAAATCACCAAAAACCCTAAAATTCAACGTCTGCGACATTGATTAAACTGTATTCAAGCTCGTAATACGAAAAAATACAGTAAAGAGATCCAGATCGAAACGTAATACTAGTATCCAAAAATCAGAGGTAAGGTAGATTCAGCTAAGCATTCGATTTCCCCGAAACCCTAGATATGGTTTAGACCAAATCGAAAGAGCCTATTAAGATTAGATCTAAGCACGAAGCAGTTTCCTTTCAAGAAGATCAAAGTTTCATTGGCAAGAAATCCGAAGGCCAGTCAAGGGAACACGAGAATAGATCGAGAGAGAGATGGTGAATGAAAAAAAAAACTCACATTTGCCAAGCGGAGAGGATGAAGAGAGAAGCGAAGAGAACTCTGCCAAGAAACGAGAAGAAACCCATCTCTCTCTCTCTCTCTCTCAAGCTCGCTCGCAGGATTTGTCGACGGAGAGAGGGAATCTTCTTCGGCGAAGGGGAAAAAGTTCGGTTCTTCTGGTTTTTGAGTTTATTTATTTAACATTAAAAACATTATCGAATTTATTAAATTTTTAACTCCCAACCAAATCCATGATTTTACTTGTTTTTTTTTTGTTTTTTCAACTGATAATTGTCCTACTTAATATTTAAATTCTTTTATAAAAAAAAATACTAGTATCATTAAATACATGCAATATTCAAAATTTCGCTAGACGTTAATCGGACGTTTGAATTAGGTCTAGTATCTAGCGAAAAAATAAGATATTTTTTGGAAATTAATCGGGTATTAGTTTTTGAAGTTTTTTAAATATTTTATTTAATCAATATAGAGATTATTATGTTTAATGGTTAAAATAATATATCAGTGATTATGTTTCAAAGAGTTCAACAGCTCGGATGGTTAAGTACGTCTCCGCTTATCAAATATATTGTGGGTTTAAGTCTTAACATGTTTTGCCTTTTTTCTCATTTAGTTTAATGAGAGGCAAAATGGTAATTGATCTTCCATCTTTACAACCCTAATTTTACAGCTGCCAAACTTTTTTTTTAACTCATTTTTACCGATTTTATCTCGTTTTAATTGGGTTTAACAAAAAAATAGTAGATCTCACAACAAATATGCTATTTTGAACCAAAAATCATAAGAATTTAAAATTTTCCAATTTTTATTCTGATTTGGGTATAATCACGGCGGATGTCCATCGTTAAACGGATATCAACCGATTAATCGGCCTCTACGTCCGTGTTTTCGAACATGAATTACATGTAAAATTATATCATGTCGTAATTTAAATATAGAAAATCAGAAATGTTATAACAATGTTAAGGATAGTTTTGATAAGTTTATATTATAATGATTTTGGTGGTTAGCAAAAGTAGGATTTTTTAATAAGTAATATGTATATAAAAAACATATCTAATTAAAGTATTCAAATGGGGATGTAGCTCAGATGGTAGAGCGCTCGCTTAGCATGCGAGAGGTACGGGGATCGATACCCCGCATCTCCACTTATTTTTATTTTTCTCTTTAATCTTTGAATTTTATCGGAGTCAAAAATCGTGATTCGGTGAAGATGATTTGATGCTTTGAATCTTCTTCCTCATTGATTGATGCTTTGAATCTTCATCTTCTTCTTCTCAAGTTACAACAATACATTGATTGATGCTTTGAATCTTCTTCTTCTCAAGTTACAACAACACATCGATCTCTATTAAATGGGTCCCCACACAGACTTATCTTCACTTTCGTATTCTTCTTCTTCTTCCTCAGAATCTCAGCCACATATTATCCGCCATTAACTTGTAAAATCCGAAAGAAAAAAACACACATAATCATGACAGGAAAAATCGACCTCCCAGATTCTGTCTCGAGGAAAGCAGGAGTGAAAGGACTCGTAGACGCCGACATAACCGAAGTTCCTCGAATCTTCCATTACCCTTCTTCTACTTTATCCAACAACAGACCTTCTGATATCTCCGGCTTAAACCTCGCCGTCCCGATCATCGATCTCGGAGAAATCAACGACACATCTGCAAGAAACGACGTCGTTTCGAAGATCAAAGACGCAGCTGAGAATTGGGGTTTTTTCCAGGTGATCAATCATGGTGTTCCTTCAACTGTTCTTGAAGAAATCAAACAAGGAGTTCGAAAGTTTCACGAGGAAGATCCAGAGTTAAAGAGAAGTTACTATCCCACCGATTCCAACAAGAAATTTGTATACACTAACAGCTTCGAAGATCCATATCAATCTTCTCCTGTGAATTGGAGAGACTCTTTCCAATGTTTCATTGCTCCTGATCCTCCAAATCCAGAGGAAATCCCACTAGTTTGCAGGTAAAAGTTTGAAGTAGTTTTAATTAGGCATGTCCATTTCGAGTAATTTGAATATTGTTTTTCAATATCCCGATAAAATACGGGACGGGACTTTCGGGTAACAAGACGAGTTCGGGAAATTTGGTAAGTTAAAACCACTACCCAAATCTCACTAATTTGGGTAAGGGTTTAACTTCGGGACGGGTAAGGGTAAAACATGTTTTCCGGGAAGTTTAAGAATTTCAGGAAAATTTTAGGAAATTTTGATTTTTTGTTGTTGTTGATAATCTTCATTAATTTCGAAAAAGTTCAATTTTCAAACGGATAATTCGGGTTTAGTCATGGGCATTCGGGTATTTGGTTCGGTTCCGGATATTTCGGATAGAGAGGTTTATGATCCATTTAGGTACCGTAATGTTTTTGGTTCGGTTCCAGTTCGGTACCAGTCAGTTCCGGGTCGGTTCGGTTCCGAGATTTGAGAACCGAAAAATACCCGAACTTTTTCGGATCTAAATTGGTGTCGGATATTTATTACCCGAAATGCCTAAAATGTATCCGAAAATATATCTGAAAATCCGTAAATATACCTGAAAATCCGGAAAAAACTAAGGAAAATATACCCAAAATACCAAAAATATACTCCGTAAACCCAAAATTATATCCGAAAATCCAAAAATATACATGAAAACAAAAAAAAAACCTAAAGAAAATATACACATAATACCAAAAATATACCCAAAAACCCTGATATTTAATATTTTTGGGTATATAATTATAATTCGGGTACCCGAAATATTTTCGGTTCGGTTTGGTTCCGGATATTACCCAATATCCACGGGTATCAATGAGTATGATCCAATGAATATTTTAGCAATAACCAAAACCGAACAGAACCGGTAATTTCGGGGCGGTTCCGGTTTGGATATTTCGGTTCAAGTTTTTATGTTCATGCCTAATTCGGGTAGCGTGTCCCACACTCGACTCGTTCCTTTATCTGTTGGACTAAATTAAACATTCTCAAATGGGTAATTATATAAACGGGAACGGGTATGGGACTAAAACGTGCCGGGAGGGGATTCCCATCCCGAAATAGACATGCCTAGTTTTAATTTTCGTTTTGAAGTGTTTTGGTTTTTGATTATGAATATGATTCTGATTTTAGGGATGCTCTGATCGATTACTCGAAGCATGTAATGGAATTAGGAGGTTTACTCTTCCAACTTCTCTCAGAGGCTTTAGGTTTAGACTCTGAGATGCTTAAAAGGATGGATTGTCTTAAGGGTTTGTTTATGCTCTGCCATTACTACCCACCTTGCCCACAACCTGACCTAACTTTGGGCATAAGTAAGCACACCGATAACTCTTTCCTTACGCTTCTTCTTCAAGACCAAATCGGTGGTCTTCAAGTTCTTCATCAAGATTATTGGGTCGATGCAACTCCTATTCCTGGAGCTCTTGTCGTCAACATCGGTGATTTCATGCAGGTAAGCCCATTGTGCAATTCACCATTAGTACAATAATATTCGTTTTGGGCCCGTGAGTCAAATCGCACAAATTTGTTTTTGGGCTCATTTCCAAAATGTTTTGTACTAGTTAAAGTTGGATTTGAGTTATATACTAGAATAGTTAGATCATATTTGTCTAAAGCATTCTTTTACCGAGAATATTTTTGAGAAATTTTGTTTTTGCAGCTGATAACGAACGATAAGTTCTCAAGCGTGGAGCATAGGGTACGTGCGAACAGAGATGGACCGCGGATTTCAATTGCGTGCTTCTTTAGCTCGACTCTGTCTCCAAATCCCACGGTTTATGGACCGATCAAAGAGCTTCTGTCTGATGAAAACCCTGCAAAGTACATAGATATCACCATACCAGAGTACACTGCAGGTTACCTTGCTAGCGGCTTCGATGGGAAATCACATTTGTCTAAATTCAAGGTATGAAGATAAAAAAGAGTTGTCCGGCTTAAGGAAAAAGATAATCAAATATGTGTGTGTGTGCTTTTGCAACCTGAAATAATGTAACAAAGAGAAGATGTTTTAAGTAAAACGATTCACACTGCATGAAACAACAACGTATCTAAATAAGAAAGAGAAAGGATCAAGTGTGTAGCAGATTGGGATAGACATATAAAGGTTTCTTTCTTCAAACTACATGAGCTTTGTTTTTGAACTTATTTATCCTCAGAATATCCTCTTTGGAAGCTCTGTGACTTCCACAATCTCTGTCAGTTTTCATGTCTTAGCCAGCTTTCGGCTTAGGAGTTATTTTCTTCAGATCCCTCTCGGAGGTTCTTCATTCCAGGAAAAAAGATACAATACTCCAAATTGTGCGACGTTCTGCAATAACAAAAGGAATGAGATCTTGGCTTTGTAAGACTGAAAGGTTTAAGCTGTAAGTAGAGCTGCGTTCTTTTCGATTCAACAAATAGAGCTTTGCACACTAATGCAAAGCTCTATTTGAGACAACTGCATCTTCAGGCTTGTCTCACCTTCAAAGATTCAATCTCCAGGTCACAAAAAGATAGAGAGAGTGAGCAAAGAGAGAAAAACATCATAACCAGGTCGCTTACCTCTATGTTAGACAAAGTTACACCTAATCTAGAAGTTAGATGTGCCTTGGCCAGATCAAGCTTTGTAGCCAACTCTTTAGCTTCAGGACAACCATCAACTCCAAAGCCATTGAATCTATAAAAATGTACCCAAAATCATAGGCCGAAAGAGCCTACGAAGCTTCTCAATTCCAGATTAGATATGAGCACAAAGAGGAAACGCGAGAAGCACAAAGAGGAAACGCGAGAACAGATCGAGAAGGAGGATCAATGGGAACAACAACAACAACAACAACAAAAACTCACATTTGCCAAGCAGAGAAGATGATGTGAGAAGAGAAGAGAACTCTTCCAAGAAACGAATAAGAAACTAATTTCTCTCTTTTTGTCTCTTGCTCAAGCTTGCTTGTAGATTTGTCGACGGAGAGAGGGAGTCTTCTTCGGCTTGGTGGCATGATGGCGCACAAGACGCCTTCGCCGAGTGTCAAGAGGAGACCGAACAGGAAGTCAAAACTCGGAGTAGAAAACCAAACTCAAACTATCTTGTTTGCCAAATGAATGAAATCACATTTGAATATGAAGACAATACTTGTTCGGCTTGGTGAAAGATATTTGTGTTTTTGCATCTGTTAAAGCTACTCTGTTTTCGTTCCGTAGTTCCTGAACAATTAAGAAAAAAATGTTATACCGAGAAGATGTTTAAGTTGCCGGATTTATTTATTTACTTCCACGCCATGCCAAAAATAGCAATGTAGCTAAACAAAAAGAAAAAAGGATAAAGTGTGTCGCAGACTGGGATAAAGACATGAAAGGTTTCTTTCTTCAAACTACATGAACTTCGTTTTTGAGCTTATCTATCAACTCATCCACCGAAGAAACGATAACCCCTGATTTCCTCTTTGGAGGCTCCGTGATTTCCACGATCTCTATGTCCGATTTAATGTCCACTTTCAGATCCTCCAACGTCATTTTCTTTATCGGCTTCGATTTTGCCTTCATTATGTTGGGGAGTGTTGCATATCTTGGTTGGTTCAGCCTCAAATCAGTTCTGCATTATAACATCAAAGCTGTTATAAGATATAGGAGTTTTGTTGCACCTATTCAAGCTAAATGCCAGCGATCACATAAAGAGTTCCATAGAGAATGCAGTTTATAGATGTGGAAACAATCAAAATGCAATTATATATACAAACCTCAACTCGAGAGAGATCATGACACAGAAAACTTACGTTATCACAGCGGGTAAGTCTACACTAAGAGTTTCAAGACCTCCATCCACTTCTCTATCCACGGTTGCAACATGCTTATCCTTATCCAACACAACCTACTAAACAACAATGAGCAGATCGCATGAGCAAAATAGACTCGGAGACTAGAAAATAAAAGATATGGAAGAATTCTACAACTTAAAATGGATGATGATCCGAAAAGCATTAAAGGGATTCACTTGTTTACCTTTGATGCAAAGGTTGCTTGTGGCCAATCAAGCAAAGCTGCAACCATTTGTCCTGTTTGATTGCAGTCATCATCTATTGCCTAAACGTTAAAAGGCAATAAACATTACATAAGAAAACGAGCAGAAAGAAACTTGATCCAAAACATCATGAAAAGAACATCAAGAAAATTCAATATTTGCAAAAGCATGATCTTAGAAATCAATTTCAACTAGATTGCTATATTTCTACATTAGCCAGCAACAGAGATCATGAAATGAACATTAAGAAAATTAACCATTTGCGAAAGCTTGTTAGATCCCTAACACAACAAACAGAAGTTCTCCTATTCTTCAAAGATCAATGTTCATCATCCTAAACGATCCACAACTCAAGGAAAAGGTTATACGCATAAAACGATGAGTCAAATTCGATTCCTTTTCGGCTTCTGGATACTTAAAAACCTGAACTTTAGCTCAAATTCAGTTTTGAAATCTCAAAAATCTAGAAATTCGACGGATCCTAAATCTACCAAGTTGGAAGCTTTTCATCACCTGTTTCCCAAGGAAAATCAATCCAGGATTCTCGACATCAGCGAGACTCTTCAAGATCTTAGCAATCGTCAAAGGGAGGAAAATGGAATTGGCCTCGACATGGATCCCTCGATCCGCACCCATGGCTAGACCAGTGCGAAGCGTGTCTACGCACTGTGAAGGTCCGATACTCACTGCGACGACCTCTTTGGCGAAACCAGCTTCTTTGATTCGAAGCGCTTCCTCGAGGGCGATCTCGCAGAATGGATTCATCGACATCTTCACATTCTGGGTATCTACACCAGTCTGGTTCCCATAAAAGGAATCGAATTAAACGATGATTCAACGATTACGGAGAAATCCGGAGATGGGTTTTGGTTGTACCTTATCGGGTTTGACACGGATCTTGACGGCGTAGTCGACGACACGCTTAACGGCGACGAGAATCTTCATCGTCCGGTGACACTTTCGTTGTTTCTTTCTTTTGGGATCTAACGATGACTCATCAAAAAAAATTGCCTGATAATCAGTTTTTTTCGGTTCAATCCGGTTAATTTTCGGGTTTCAGTTTTCTTTTTTTTTGGTTCTGTGAAAAGCAGGTTACGTTCATACAAGAACCGAACAAATCATGGATTCAATTCGGTTTGATTAGATATATATATATATATATATATTAAATTGCTTTGGGTCGGTTAAATCTGGATAGGTCGGAATTTGGTATAATATAAACCTTAGTAATTAATACGATCGCGACACATGTTAGCCACTCGATCTAATTTCAACACGTATAAAAAATATTTTCTAATTAAATAAAATAAAAATGAAAAAAAATCTTGATGTGAAAAAAAAAAAAAAAAATCTTCAAGAAAAAATCATCATTTTCGTTATTTTTTTTAATCTTGTATTGTTATCTTTTTATGTATTTTTGATGTATCTTTATTTTCTATATAAATAAAACTAGTTGATAAAAAAAAATCTAATATTATTTAAAAATTAAATATAATTCAAATAAAAATATGAAAATCAATTCGTCAAAGTTTTGAAAAAAAAACACAAAATAAATATAATTCAAATAGGAAAATTAAAAAAAACTGAATATTCGAAAATATGAAACAAAATTTAATTGGTAATCAAATAGAAAGAAAAAATAATTGTTTTTTTTTGTTAAGCTTTTCTATCGATATATGATTTTGTATCAGCGTTTTCAATTTTATTTTATGTACTTCAAATTGTGATTTTGTATCGGCAATTTCAATCTTATTTTATTTAAATTGCATATCCACAAATCTGATCGAAGATAAACATCACATACCTGATTTTCTGCACTAGGAGGTTTCTTATTTTAGCAAGATTGACAGCAACCGAGAAAGCTGATCAAAAGTCTTGAAAATTGGTAGATTTATCCGATTTTTGTAGATAGTAGAAGTTGTTTCTAGATCGTATTAAAACAACAGACGAAGCTCTGGAAGTGACATATATCAAGTTCAATTTGTGAGAAACATGTTGGAGAAAAGAGAAATTTGATCTAGGATTTTTTTCACAAGAATCTCACCGAGGTTAAGAAGTTTTTAGAAGATTTGGCGGTTTTACCATTGTTGATACTAAGAGCTGGTTTCATCTCGCCTTTAGAGTATATATGCAACAAATATAGTAGGAGATAGGACATTTGGGAGGTGTGCAGTGTGCAGTGTGCAGATTCCAAATCTAAGTTACATCCATGATAATCTATCATTTCCGATTAACAATATACGGTTTATAGTATCTCTGAGGGTCTGGTTTGGTAGAAGATACTATAAGTTATAACCATACTGAAAAGTGTATTCAAAAATAAAGATTTTCCAAATCTTATATACCAAGGACATTGCAACGATGGTAAACATATATTGGAGGTGGCTTTTTCCCCTTTCCATTCCTATCCAAGCAAACAAAACCAATTCAGTATCTTACAACTTGATGCAAATAAAACAAAATAAAATAAAGTTTTGACAAAAGTTTATGAAGACAATCTAGAATTCAACCAAAGACGCTTAATAAAATTGAAAATATAGACCATTGGAGAAAGCTAACCTGGTAGGGTATCAAGCTAAATGACATGCAACTTTAATTTGTGTTATCTGCCAAGTATTAACTTTGATTTGCAAGGAAACATTAGTTAGTATCAAAATTCACTCGATTTGTATCACTGAGATAAAACCCATCAAGGAAAAAATCATGAATCCAATAATTCCTAGGAAGAACCATTAACCACATATAAACCTTTCTTGTTCCTTCATTCTCAGCAGTAAAGAAAATCATAAGCCATCCAAAATCTATGAATAAGCATAATTATTTTGCTTTAGCTAAACTAACTAATCCATAAGACAAAATACAAATAATTAAAAATATTTTACATATGCCAAATTTTCCAGTGCTGACGTGATAAAATGCTGGAGAGATTGAGCAAACTTTATATAATAGATTATATACACAAAATATTTGTCGAAGCAGCAGACTTTTGAATCTAGTGAAAAAAAATATAGCATGCCAAATTTTTTGATACAAAGTTTCAGCCCCACTCTGACCCATTAGTAGTTAACCCGGCCTATGAAATCACATATCAAAGTACAAATTCTTCAACATGATCTCATCCTCAAAACTCCCCAATTTATGATCTTACTCAAAGAAGAAAAAGAATGCTTGTTTGTGTCTCTACATTTATATAGCTATATAAAAACATAAATAAAATAAGCTCAATAGTACAGATAGTTTGAAATATAGTATGTACCGACCAATGAAATTTTGAAATGCAATAAAAGTCTCAAAACTTAAATCAATGGTAATTAATGTCATGACAAAAACAAAACAAAAATTTCAATGATAGGGTCTCTCTTTTTAAGTCCGCCCATACCATAACTTTTTCTTTTCGTTTACTTTTTGGATTCTCATGATCCTTAAGTTTCCACTTCCTCCGACCACTCTTCGTCCCTTCCCTACATTTTTTTTGTTTTTTGTTTTTACTTGAAATCTTTGGGACACATACATATGTATAGATTTTCTATGCAATCTAGCTAATAATTTTAAAGTACAAGACTATATATAGTTTATTATAAGAAACATTATGCGATGAATGTTGGTTGAGAAAATGATCGATAAGTTAATAGTTGTGATATGGTTTACTGTAGATTCTAGGATTAATTTGAATTTCAACGCAAAGAAAAAAAAATGCGATTCTTAAAGAGTTGTGCAATATGATGTAACACATAAAAAACACTAATAAATATTTTTTTTAATAACTTTCACTAAAGTATGTTCATATTCTGTCATTGACAAAGTGAGATTTTTGTGTTTTTTTCAAACTTAAAAAGTCCAATAATTTCTACATCACAAATACAACTCATCAACTCTTTTTCACTTCTCTAAAATCTAAACACACCTATATTTCTCTCCTACCTCACCGACCAAATAATTAAAAAAATCCATCTCAAAAACATTTAACAAAAAAAAAAAAAATTGTAGAAGGAAACAAGAAAAAGAAAACAAAGAAGCAAAGCGGCCCATTAGGGTTCAAAATAAAGAGGCAATATGGAAGAACTTCTAAAACGTCTACTGCTCCCAAAAGAGAAGAAAGATCTCTTCACTCTGTAATTACTAACACTGCCACTACTACTGCTACATAGTCCTCCGTCTTCGACCACCGAAATTTCCCGGGTTTTCCGGAAAATCACTTCTTGAACCGCCAAGTACATCTGTCGATCTGCAGACGAATCCATCGAGATTGATCTCCTGATGGGCTGAACACTACCAAACTGTTCGTCTTTGTCTCTCCTAATGTCGATATATTCGTCTCCCATACTCGTGACCTTGTGAAGCTTTCTTTCTTTTCTCTGAAACCCACCCCGGTCAAGCTTCCTCGAAGATGGACTGATCGAATTTTGAGGGTTTTCAGTCAAGACCCGAGCCGAATTTGACCTTTCTTGATCCACAAGTAACCTTCTACTTCTCGGACTATCTCGGTCACTACTGGTACTACTACCGTTCCCTATACCTAGTTCAATTACCACATACTCATTCTCGCCTCTAACAACGGAAGTATCCGAGTCTGGAACCTGATTCTCCGGGGATGAGCTTGGAGCAGAAACCCGATCCGGAGGGAAACTTACGTCACAAGAAACTCTAGTTCTACACAAAGGGCAATTGGCATTGTTCTGAAGCCAAATATCGATGCAATCGATATGAAACAAATGACAACAGTTTGGGATAATCCTCAGCCTCTCCTCTTCTTGAAACTCATTCAAACAAACAGAGCATTCTTGAGAGGTCTTCTCTTCTCCTTCTCCTGTAAATACGCCGTCGTTTTGGTCGTCTCCATCTCTTCTCGTCTTGAATTTGAAGATTGGGATTGCTCTAATGACAGATTCATCGAGACCGCGGTTTCTGAGCTCTGGAGAGTAAACCATTAAAGGATCTTGCTCGTTGCGTCGCCGTCGAGATAAAGAGAATCTGCCAAGAATGTCGATTCTGTGCCAGTTGAGACAGCATTTGATAACGAAAACATAATAGCTTACAAGTAAGAAAGCTGTTGCTAAGATTCCGATCACGGTGACGATTATGATTGGAAAAGGCGTCCCCGTCGAGCTAGCACGGTGGGAGATAGGCATTGGTGGTGGCGGCGGTGGAAGATGGAAGGCCAGATCCCGGAGAAGATTACGACGGTTTGATAGATCCATTAACTATACGAATAAGCTCTCATCCTCTAATGGAGAAGAAAATAGTAAACTTTGAAGATCTTGAGTGTTTATTCAAAAAGGTTTAGTGAAACAGAGGATGAGTGAGAAGATCACAATCGAAAATTCGAGGTAATATTGAATATAATTTCCTTCTCTTATGAAGAAAGAAGAGTGAGATTGAGAGATTGAGAGATTGAGAGAGAGAGAAGAAGAAGAAGAAGAAACAAAGATGGAGTAAAATGAAAGTTCGGTGAGATTTCTAAGGCTCTTTATATGATTATTTTATTTATTTTTTCTTGATCGGTGTGACTAGTTTACTGTAAGATATTTTCTTCTGAATATAAAGTATTAAACATGATTGGTGGGAAAATTGAAAATTTGTTTGTTCGTTTGATTGTTTATGTACTAGTGGAAACTTTTTATATAAGCAAAAACCTGACACATATTCGCATTAGTTATGATTTATAATTTGTTTGCATTGATTATGATTATGTAATTTGATCTAACTTTTGGTATTGGAGTGATGTTGCTTTCGATAATTATGATTATTAATCTGCTTTGATCTTCTTCAGATAGACAAAGTTCGTCTAAGTAGATAAATGCGATGATATAATCTGCTTCACTAAACTTACCATATATCAATTATTCAATGGTAAAACCCATTTATGATTGTTCTAGCTGAAATTACAATGGTATAAATTTGTAAATAGGAATAAACGGAAGATTTTGATTTATTTTAAAAAAAAAAAACTGAAAGATTATCGAATAATAAACAAAATTTTTTTTGCTCGACAAAATCAAACATGATTCAAAAGTAATTTGGACAAGTTATTTGCGGGGCAAACTGGATTTAGTATTCCAATTCTCAAGATTGATTTTACAAGAACAAGAACAAAAATAAAGAAATAGCTTAAAAGCTTCAAAGATAGATTGTCTACTGGTGATTGGATTAAAAGATGGGACACATGATATAGTTCAGACTGAATTCTGTGCGGTAATACAGAGAAATCGCGAAATCATCTTTTCTTTAAGTGTAATTACTCATCAGCAATATGGAACAATCTTACAAGATGTTTGCTTCAGCACATGTATTCCACGAGCTGGAATCAGATCACCACTCTCTTACACAGTTCCACATTCGACATGATTACACTATTTCTTTTGAGGTACACGTTCCAAGCTTCTCTTTAATTATATCACATTTGGCGTGAACGGAATAATCGCCGTCATGGAGAATCACCTTTGACGCCGCCTCACATTATCAAGCTGATTGATAAAAATTGTAAGGAACCAACTAGGGCTGTCAAGCGGGTCAAACCTGTCCCGCGACGATCCGTCCCGCAAAACCCGTAAAAATTCTACTCGCGATGACCCGTCCCGCAAAACCCGTAAAACCCGCAAGACAAAATAAGATAACCTGCACCCGCACCACTTAAATTTGTGGGTACCCGCGGGTCACCCACAGATATATTAATTAAAAAAAACTTAGCTAAAAATATATATCTAGTTAATAATACTAAATAATGTTTGTCCAAAAAAATAAATAATAATAAGTACAAAACATAAATACCAAAATAAAATTTTAAAAGTCAAAATGTGTTAATTAATTTATATACATTATATAATATTTTAAAATTTTAGTTCTAATAACTACATAAATATAAATATATATATATATATATATATATATTTTAAACCCGCGGGTACCCGCAAAAACTTGTATTTTACTAAGTTGATCCGCACCCGCCCCAATTTTTTGCTGTGTGAATTTTTTCGATCTGCACCCGTCCCGCAGTGGATCAAAACCCTCAGGTCCTGCGGGTTTGTGATTAAATTGATAGCCCTAGAACTGACTCAACTTTATTTGCCAAACGGTAAACAACATATACGAAGAAGGAATGACTTTATGATTCTCATTTTGCCCACCGTAACACGAATGATTTTTTTTTTTTTTGATCGAAATTTTTCAAATTAAATTGCAGGGGGAAAAGTTATTACATGGATATTATATAACCTACACAAAATCCCGTTTGGGTCTAGTTAGGATCCCTAAACCGGTCGAAAAATTGAAAGTAATAACCCTGACAAACCGAAGGTAGAACCGGACAAAACCGGTTGAAAGAAAAACCCTAAATTGGAGCCACCGTTGTAAGCTCCGAGAGAAGAGAAAACTTCCGCCGCGAAGACTGCCGGTGCAGACCTCCGCCGAGCACACCACCTACGGAAAGAAGAGGAGCGGATCAGGACCACCGCTGACGCAGCAACTCAGAAAACTGTTGCCGCTTCCACTGAGCATAACCGCCGGAGAGAGAGAAGACGTTGCCGCACCAACGGACCTTAATGGTTTTACCTCCACCACGAGAGCGAACCTGACAGAAGAGGGAGAAAAGGACCCCTGGAAGTTGAGTATGCCGGGAAAACTCCACCGCATCGACATCTCCGCCGTCCCCTGGCAGATCTGTGAATTGGAGGTGACATCCGACGGATCTCCTTCCTAGAATCCACTCACCACCACGCCACTCTCAAGACTTCAGTCGATCCACCACCTCTTTGCCACGCTGAGCAACACCATACCGATCTCCACATGGATGAGCCACCGCGCGAGCTTCGAAGAAAGAGCCCACCACCGATCTCGTCCTCAAAGATCTTGGGCAGGAACAGCTCCTGAGCACCACCGCGAAGCCCCAATCCACACCGACGCTTTGCCAAGGGAACGACCGCCAAAAACTCGTCGGAGTAGGGAGCCCCTTCCACGAGTGAAGCACGGTAGGTGTGGAGGAGTCTATCACGACACCGACAACGAGGCCGGACGACAGAGAGAATCCTCCGAGAGCAACAAATCTTCGACGACTCTCAACGAAAGAGAGAGAGAAAATATCGCCGCAAATAGATCTTACTCGCGCGATATCTTGTTTTCTGTAACACGAATGATTGTACCTTTCTTTCTAATTTTTCAACAAAAAGAAAACATTTATTGTACAAAAAGCTTTATATGGGTTCAAATAAATTTTACATTTAATCAAAAAAAATGAATCTTTGATCTCTACTTGAACAAATCAATGCTTGTAATATTTTCTAGCTTTTAATTTGAATAACCTTTTAAAAAAACCACTAGGGATTCTTAGAGTTATAATATAAATGGATTTTAGGCATAGATTAATGATTGGAAACGTTTAAAGATAAAAGGGTTAGTATGACTTTTATAACACGTCCATTTCTAGTCTGCATCGATTCATGGTTAATTACAAATTCAATAGACAATGATTCAAGGAAAAAAAAAAAACAAAAAGTAAACTTTGCGCACATGCATTCCACCACACCTATACTCACAATAGCTTATAATACACATGCATTCAAACTGTTGGTTTTATTAAGTAAATGACAACGAACTCACTGTGGTCTATTGATAATTATTTTGAGAATGCGTTGGTTCGCTTTCCTCTAAATTCAATTTTCATTGGAAACAAAAATTATATGTGAGTTGATCACTTGAAAATAGTGTCATGTTTTAGATTTATTTAAAAATCTAATGAACAGATTAGTCGACGATATTACTCATCTAAAAAGATTAATCGGATTTAAGTCCGGATTACCCTTTGTTATATATAAAAAAAAAAGTAAATGACAATGGCCATGAACGGTGACATCATAACATGTGGAGCGGTGCCATTAGACGGCACGAGTGTTTTTGCTTTTAAAATTTAAAAAAAAAATTCAAATCAAAATTAAAGTAACAAATTCATGAGTCCAAAATCATTCAGTGAAAAAACTTTTTGATTTTCTATTCAAATGCTCATTCAATACCAGTTATCATAATCTAAACATTGGATACTATATATTTTCGAAAAAACATATGAGAAATATTTTCTTCGTTTTATGAATTAAGGCAATGATGCAGTATTATGAAAATACTCAAAGTAACTTTCATGGTGGGGTATAAAAAGGGAGACCACAAAATTGACTCAATCTTAGGGGAAAAACCCCTAAGAAAAGTCAAATCTACCAAAAGAATCCAAAAGTCACAACCACAATATTTTCCATTAAAGTTAACAAAAAAGCAAATGAAAAAGAATATGGACCGACACTGTTTCCATTTCCATAGCCTATCGTGTGCGTATGTTCTTATCTTTCACACAACACCGATAATAATAAACCATTGTCTGCATAGGAATCTTGGGTTTGTTCGTTTCACACTAGTTTAAGGATTGTCACAAAAATAAAGTTTTAAACTTATGCTTATATGACCCGGCATAAGAATCTTGGATTCGGTCGTTTCACACTAGTTAAGGGCACCAGCATAAGAATCTTGGGCATCTTCAAAAGCAATAAGAATCTTGGGCATCTTCAAAAGCAACTTGGAAACTTCATTTTTGAGGTTTTGTGGACTCCAAAAACAAAACTTCATTTATGAGGTTTTGTGGGTTCCAAAAACAACCTCAAAACCTTAATATTTGAGGTTTTATGTGTTTTTTACATTTTAATCCTTATAATTATATATTTTGTAGATAATATTATTATTTTTTTGGTTTATCTTTTTAATCCGTACACTTTTATATCTTATAAATATTTCACATATATCTTTATAAATTTTACGTTTACATATAAAATTAAATAAAAACCTTAAAATAAAAATATCAATATAAAAGATATTTTACATAACATTGGACACAAAATTTACACAAGAACAATATTACATTAATCAAATTTAATACAAAACAAATTAGCACAAAAAATAAATTTGCATAAACACATAAATATTAAACAATTAAAAAATATTTTTTTATAAAATTTCGTTAATGTATGTTTTATATAGGAATGTCAAAATGGATCATGTGTCAGGGTTTAGGATTTAAAGTTTGTTTTTTGTCGACCCATGACCCTAATGGGTCAAAAATTGAACTTAATGGGTTAATGGGTCAAATGGGTCATAGGTCAAATGAGTCAATTTGTAATGGGTCATGAGTCAAATGGATGACCCAATGGACCTATTAACTTCATATGATCATCAACTAATCATCATCATCATGACATCATATCAATACTACTATTATAACATCATTTTTCTAAAAAAAACAATAATCCATCATTTTTTCCGCCAATACGAGTCCATTATTTTTTCGCAAAAAATTATAATTCCACAATTTCCCGCCTAAAACACTATTTCATTATTTTCATGCCAAAAACGTGATTTATTCGTCAAAAATGTGGTTTCCACAGCATGATTCCACCAAAAATATAAATTCGTCATTTTTACGCAAAAAACATGATTCCACATTTTCCGCCAAAACACGATTTCAAAATTTCCAGCTAAAAACGTTATCCCACGTTTTCTCGCCAAAAATGTGATTTCACATTTTCCCGCCAAAAACACGATTTCACAATTTTCCGCAAAAAATATGATTATGCGTTTTCTCACCAAAAACATGATTCCACATTTTCCCGCTAAAAATGCGATTACGTATTTTCCCGCCAAAAACATGATTTCCTGTTTTCCCGCTAAAAACATGATTTCACATTTTCCGAAGAAAAACGCGATTCCACGTTTACCCGCCAAAAACGTGATTCTGCGTTTTCCTCCCAAAACACGATTCCACGTTTTCCCGCAAAAATGAAATTTCGCGTTTTCCAGCCAAAAACACAATTCCGCATTTTTCCACCAAAAACGCGATTCCGCGTTTCCCCACAAAAACGCGATTCCACGTTTTCCCGCCAAAAACGCGATTCCGCGTTTTCCCTTAAAAAATGCTATTCCGCGTTTTCCCGCCAAAAACACAATTCAGTGTTTTCCCGCCAAAAACGCAATTCCGCAATTCCCGCCAAAAACGCAATTCCGTATTTTTCTGCCAAAACACGATTACGCGTTTTGCTGCAAAAACAAAATTACGCGTTTTGCCGCAAAAACGCCAATCCGCGTTTTGCCGCAAAACGCAATTCGGCATTTTGCCGCAAAAACGCAATTCCGCGTTTTGCCACAAAAGCGCAATTCCGCGTTTTGCCGCAAAAAAGCAATTACGCGCTTTGCCGCAAAAACGCAATTTCGTGTTTTGCCGCAAAAACGCAATTCCACGTTTTTCCGTAAAAACGCAATTCCGCGTTTTGCCGCAAAAAGGCAATTCCACTTTTTGCCGCGAAAACGCAATTCCACGTTTTGCCGCAAAAACACAATTCCGCGTTTTCTCTCAATAACGCGATTCCATGTTTTCCCGCCAAAAACGCAATTCCGCGTTTTCCCGCCAAAAATGCGATTATGCGTTTTCCCGCCAAAAACGCAATTCAGTGTTTTCCAACCAAAAACGCAATTCCCCATTTCCCGCCAAAAACGCAATTCCGCATTTTCCTGCCAAAACCCGATTACGCGTTTTGCTGCAAAAACAAAATTACGCGTTTTGCCGCAAAAACGCCATTCCGCGTTTTGCCGCAAAAACGCCATTCTGCGTTTTGCCGCAAAAACGCCATTCCGCGTTTTGCCGCAAAAACGCAATTCCGCGTTTTGCCGCAAAAACGCAATTCCGCGTTTTGCCGCAAAAACGCAATTACGCGCTTTGCCGCAAAAACACAATTACGCGATTTGCCTCAAAAACACAATTCCGCGTTTTGCTGCAAAAACGTAATTCCGTGTTTTGCCGCAAAAACGCAATTCCGCGTTTTGCCGCGAAAAGGCAATTCCGCTTTTTGCCGCGAAAAGGCAATTCCGCGTTTTGCCGCGAAAACGCAATTCCGCGTTTTGCCGCGAAAACGCAATTCCGCGTTTTGCCGCGAAAACGCAATTCCTCGTTTTGCCGCGAAAACGCAATTCCTCGTTTTGCCGCGAAAACGCAATTCCGCGTTTTGCCGCGAAAACGCAATTCCGCGTTTTGCCGCGAAAACGCAATTCCGCGTTTTGCGGCAAAAACGCAATTCCGCGTTTTGCGGCAAAAACGCAATTCCGTGTTTTGCGGCAAAAACGCAATTCCGCGTTTTGCCGCAAAAACGCAATTCCGCGTTTTTTCGCAAAAACGCAATTCCGCGTTTTGCAGCAAAAACGCAATTCCGCGTTTTGCCGCAAAAACGCAATCCGCGTTTTGCCGCAAAAACGCAATTCCGCGTTTTGCCGCAAAAACGCAATTCCGCGTTTTGCCGCAAAAACGCAATTCCGCGTTTTGCCGCAAAAACGCAATTCCGCGTTTTGCCGCAAAAACACAATTCCGCGATTTGCCGCAAAAACGCAATTCCGCTTTTTGCCGCAAAAATGCAATTCCGCGTTTTGCCGAAAAACGTAATTTCACATTTTTCCGCAAAAACGTAATTATGCGTTTTGCCGTAAAAACGCAATTTCGCGTTTTGCCGCAAAAACGCAATTTCGCGTTTTGCCGCAAAAACGCAATTCCGCGTTTTGCCGCAAAAACGCAATTCCACGTTTTGCCGCAAAAACACAATTCCATGTTCTCCCGCCAAAAACAGAATTCTGCGTTTTCTCGCCAAAAACGCGATTTCACGTTTTCTCCCAAAAAACGTGATTTCGCGTTTTCCCACGAAAAAGGCGATTCCACTTTTTCCCGTCGAAAATTTGATTCCGATTTTTCCCGCCAAAAACGCGATGCAACGTTTTCCCACAAAAATGTGATTTTACATTTTTATGCCAAAAACGTTATTTCACTTTTTCCCGTCAAAAATATTATTTCGCGTTTTCCTGTCAAAAAATGTTATTCTGCATTTTCCAGCCAAAACATTATTCCGTGTTTTCCCACTAAAAACGTTATTCCGCGTTTTCGTCACGTTATTTCGCGTTTTCCCAGCAAAAACGTTATTCCGCGTTTTCCTGCCAAAAACATTATTCCTCGTTTCCCGCCAAAACTTTATTCCGTATTTCCCCATCAAAAACCTAATTTCATATTTCCTGTCAAAAACATTGTTCGACGAATTCATGACTAATTCACGATAATTAAAGAAAGTTTGTCGTTTCATAATATAAGTAAATTATAATATTATTCACTATTTTAATTATTTTATTTCAAAATTATTAATGATATTTAATTAAATAATTTTTATTATTCATAGGTTCCCCATTTGACCCATTGACCTATGTAATTAGATGAATCATGGATCATGACCCATCACTAATTGGTCATGGGTGACATAACCCATTTACACTCAACCCATTAGAGTCATGGGTGACCTATTTTGACACCCCTAATTTTATAGTTATTTATAAAGTTTTTTTTTCATATTTATTAATAATGATTAATAGTAATGAATATAATGCAAAATATAAAGTTTTGTGAGATTGCATTTGAGGTTTTGCTTTTAGAGATGAACACCCTTAAACCTTAAATTTGAGGTTTGGCCAACCTTAAAAATGAAGTTGTTTTTGGAGATGCCCTAAAGATTTTCGAAATATATCATTCTTTTCTTCGTATATATATTTACATGTCAAATATGATTATATGGATGTCGAAATCTATCATTCTTTTATTCTTATATATATATTTACATCTGTTGAAATTCAAAGGCTTAAAGACGTGAGCTTTCAAGCTTGAATCACCAGCAAACTAAGCAAACAAGAATGAGAGACTCTTTGTGTAACACATATTCGAAACTGTGTTAGACAGAACAAGCAGAAACAGAGTTAAACAACAAATGACAAGGGAGCACACATAAGCATTTAACGAGTTCACGCCCATAAACTCGGGTCGTTACATCTCGCCGGGATTTCATCCCAGAATCCACTAGATCATAGAGTATACAAAGAGATCCACAAACCCCAAAAGCCCTCTTACAAAGGTTTCTCTCGGTTCTCACTCTTTTAATCTATCTCCCCAAGAACACTCATCAAGTTTACACTTTGATGTTCTCTCTCCTGATCTACATTGTGTTGTGCTCACATCTCTCTCATGACTCAAGCACACTTTATATAGATGTCACACATCTATGTCTTGCACAATTTTCATAACGCCAAGAGTAACAACTTTAACCACGTTTCTTGTTTAGGAAAACAAGCCTTTAACACAACAAGACAAACTGTCTTTCTCCTGCAACACTGCTTTATTGTCTGATGCAGTTGCTGTCTCCTTTAATTGTGGTCCAAATACCCTTGTGTATTTGATTTAAACTTGCTCATCAAGTTCTCATCTCCACAAATCTCCACCTGAGAACATGATGATCAAGCTGTATAACCTGCACTTTCTGAGAGAGATATATTCTTGGATTCCAAACTCGGTTCCTGAGTTTCACTTGCTCAATCCATACTGCATTTAACTTATGTTCAATGCAATTCAGCTGTCAATGTTTTGCACTGCTGAACCTGAGCCACCAAACTTCATTAGATCACATGAGTTGTGAAAATCAGCTTCAATACAACCCCGTATTAAGCTAAACTTTCTGTGATCTCTTCCAGAAACTATTTAAAAATATATATATATATATATATATATATACAAAGTCCTCGGAAAGGCCTCAAAATCTTCCGATAAATTTCCGAAGACGTTTCGAAAATATTATAAATAATTTCTCTTTTCTCGGAAGTTTCTCGGTAATTGGTGATGGATTTTCGACAAACAACACCGTCAGAAATTTCCAGCCCAAAAATCGCCAGAACTTCGTCGGAGTTTACCCACAGAATACCGACTAATATGATCGTCATAAAATGTTATCGGTAAACGCCTCATAGTTCCGACAATCCTTTCCAACGATTTTCCGATGACATATTCCGTTGGTAACTTTCCCAGAAATATCTTTTCCGAGATGCTACTTCTGACGATTTTTTTGTTTCTTGAAATGCTCCCCGAAAGTTTCGTTTCCGAGGATATTCCTACAAGATTGGCCGTCGGCATATCTGTAATTTCTTGTAGTGATGTTATACAAATATTCCATATAGTATTTTTGTAGAGGTATAGAGGTGCATACACAGCTTGACTTTGACTTGGAACGTGCCAAGTCCAACGTTTGTATATTTATTCTTATTGATAAAAAAAACATTTTACAAGGATTTCCTTTATCTCAGAAGTTACTCAACCTATTCTACCCAATAGATCAAACCCGACTAAGAATAAATCTAAGCCTAACTCTCATTTGATTCTACTCACCCGCTCGTGAGACACAAAGAAAGTTAATCAACACTCACCTTATAAGCTTTTCTTTTTGCTTCGAATTTTACAACCTTACAATAATATTCTAGAGTGCTTACCCACGATTCATGGCCTCTCTAGAATATTTATACCTACCACGAAAACCCTACAACCTAGAATCTTCGAGAATCAGAACTTAAGGATATTCCTTGTTCTTTAAACGTATCCTTTCCTTGTTTGCTGTGGAGAATATTCACTAAATCTCGACAACATCTCCATATCAAATCACACATTTATTTCCTTGCCAAGTCAGCTCACGCCACTTGCCTCATCACATCATCCGCTTATGGTCTGCTATGCCAGCTCCGACGTCCACGTCAGCAACTCAGTTTCCTGATGTGATCTGATGCAGCTTCCTTATCCAACCAGCGAGCTGTTCCAAAATCTGCATCTTCAATCTCCCCCTTTTGACTTAGTTTGATACTCAAGCAATCTCCTTGTCGAAACCTGAAAGTCAAATAGAGAGGAACCCACACACGACAACATGACAACATCTAGACGCTCCCCCATAAATCAATCTCCCCCATCATCCCCAAAATCCGACACATCTCCCCCTGTTTGAGTGCATAAATAAGTTAAAAATACCCAAACAGATGCATAATTACGATTATGAGATGGAGAAGACAGATCACTTAAATGCAGCTAATGCAGCCTGATAGATCTTTATGACTTGCTTCATCGCCTTGTGATCACTGGAGGTGCCAATTTTAACTTCATTCCTCTCCTTTTTGGGTCTTGAGACAAATGAGTTTTGACCTGCATTCCTGAAACATTTGATCCTGACAGCACTTAACAATTTTATTAGTGCACACTTGAAAACACATCGCTGTTTTTAGAACACCTTTATGATCAAAATCATATATTCACACAGATGAGAAGATAGTCAGACATATTTAGACACGAACTGTTAAAGTGACCCAGAGAGATAGCTGACATGAGAGTACAAGTTATTATTATTATTTATTTATTTACTCTTATGTACCTTTGAGATCTCTGCAGCAGTATGTGCTTCCCCAAAACATTGATCATGACTTATTTTAGAACACACTTCACCACTCTGTATGGATATAGCAGTCTTGGGCTCTACGACTAATCTTTCACACTGGCATGCCTTCGTTCTGAGTGATATGCATAATGTAGCTGGAATTTCCTTTGGAGAGTGCACGAACATGTGTGTGTTAAGCCCTTTTTCCCTTTTTTTTTGACTTAACACAACCTCAGAGCAAGGATTTAACATTCATCACTAATCACCTTTTGTGTTTCTGGTCATCATTCATGCGTTTTACCTTCATTACCTCATGTTGAATCTTCTGATGTGTATCAGAGGTATCACTTGACTTCTCAACCTCTAACAATTGTGTATACTATTGATTTAATATTTCAGAGCTCCTTTTTTGTTGAATAGTATGCACACTTATGCCTCTTCTCAACTCTTTGACTTCCACACATACTCAACTCAGAACAGCATGACATGCAACTGTTTTCCACTATGCACTACATATACAAGATACTGAATTTGATCAAAAAGCTTTTAGCTTAGAAGTCTGTTCATGTGCCTGTCCATGTTTCAGATCCACACACTTGCAAAATATGTTAGATCTCACAAACACCTATGGACTTTCTTAGATTAACTAATCTATTGAAGTCCAAGGGTTTAGTAAACAAATCAGCCAATTGAAGTTCAGTACTCACATGATCAACCACAATCAATTTCTCCTCAACAAGTTCACGAATAAAATGATGTCTAATATCAATATGTTTCGTTCGAGAATGTTGAACATGATTCTTGGCAATGTTAATGGCACTCTGATTATCACAAAGAACTAACAAAGAGTCAAAGATCATACAATAATCGACTGCCATTTGTTTCATCCACATAAGTTGAGTACATCAACTTCCCAGCGCAATGTATTCTGCTTCGGCTGTGGATAGCGACACACTGTTCTGCTTCTTATTGTGCCATGAGTTCAGATTATTTCCCATAAAGAAACATCCACTACTCGTGCTTCTACGATCATACACAGATCCAACCCAATCAGCATCACGGTACCTCATCATACTCTTGGTCGTATTCTTAGTGTAGTAGATACCCAAATTAACCGTCCCTTTTACGTACTTGATGATCTTTTTCACAGCAAACATGTGTGACATCTTTGGCTTGGCATGATATCTTGCACAAATTCCAACAGCTAGGCAGATGTCTGGTCTACTTGCGGTCAGATACATCAGAATTCCAATCATAGCTCTGTACAACTTTTCATCCACATCCTCTCCATCCTCGTCCTTGGAGAGTTTGTCATTCACTACCATTGGAATCTTAGCTTCCTTGTTGTTTTTCAACCCAAACCTACCAATCAAACTCTTGACATAGGTACTTTGAGAAACAAATATTCCATGGTCAGTTTGTTTCACTTGTAGACCCATGAAGTATTTCAATTCTCTGCACATACTCATCTCAAAATCTTGAGTCATGTTCTGCACAAATTGATCAACAAGCTTCTGATACGTGGATCCAAATACTATGTCATCAACATAGATTTGCACGATCATCAGTCTACTGTTGTCTTCAAACACAAACAGTGTTTTATCCACACTTCCACGAACATACCCTTGACTAACAAGAAATGTTGTCAATCGTTGATATGCTCAAATTAATACCCTATTCAGATACTAAAGCAGTAGTTGTAGTATAGCTAGGGGTCGAACCACAAAGACTCAAAGAGACGCACAATAGATTATGTAGTTGAGAATTAAGCTAAGCCATAAGATGTAATTGAAAGCAGTGCAGAAATTAAACGAGTTGTAATTCAATGGAGGAAAATATAGGCCCAGAGTTTTTCTCAGAAAATCAATGAACGCAGCTAAATTAACTAACAGGATTCAGATTACGCACGGTTCTTGAACTCAAATCACTAAAATATAGCTAACCAACTCTCGTTGCGAAAACTATCTAAATCTAAATCCTAGGAATTCCAAATCTTTTTGCGAATCCTAAAGTCTAAATCAGCTCTAAAGTTCAGGTTTGATATGTTCACAAATCAATTAAACCAAATCTCTTTGTGAATAATCAATTTGCTCACCATAGATTCTATCAGGTAATTAATCGCACTGTTGTGCG
The DNA here is from genome assembly GCA_030161315.1 of Eutrema japonicum. Taxonomy (NCBI): domain Eukaryota; kingdom Viridiplantae; phylum Streptophyta; class Magnoliopsida; order Brassicales; family Brassicaceae; genus Eutrema; species Eutrema japonicum. The sequence continues at coordinate 20,801,012 of BSQW01000007.1, forward strand.
TAATTAATTATCCTAAGATCTAAGTTCCAGATTCGTCAACCTAGAATTAGCTTTGAACACAACCTAAGGCGAAGAACTAATTCAGATGGTGAATCCTAAACAGATAATCAACCTAGCATTCAAAGAAATCTTTTATGAGAAAACCCTAAACCTAAAGTGGATATACTCAGACATGGAGAATGAAACAATCAACATAACTGAATAAATCATCAAAGAAAATAGAAAGAGTAACAAGAGGTTTTGAGATATGATCTCGGACGAAGGGAGATTCAGACTTGTCTATCTCAAAACCAAAGTAAAATAAAGCATACAAAAATAAAGCATAGCCATTAAAGTGGCTGTAAAATCCCTATAAATAACCTAAAACACGAATTGTGGCTTCTTGTAATTATTAAAGACTTCTGGGCACTTTTGCAAATCTTCAAGTCTTGGAAAACTCGCGGGTCGTGTCTTGCTGCGATGGGTATCGATCGATACCAAGGCTTCATATCGGGTTCTCAGCAACACGAACTTCTGATTTGCTCCAAATGCTCCAGAAAGCTCCAATATCTCCAATAATGTTCCCAACGTGCCATGACCTGTAAAAGACCCTAAAAGACTCCAAAATACTATAAAGACTCTATAAAAAGGATTTATATCATGACTTAAATAGGGTAAAAACCATGATATATCAATCGTGCATACCAGGCTCTGGGAGCTTGATTTAGTCCATACAATGCCTTTTTCAGCTTGTAGACATAGTCTGGATGCTTAGGATCTTCAAATCCTTTTGGCTGCTCTACAAAAACTTCCTCTTGTAGGATTTCATTCAAAAATGCAATCTTAACATCCATCTGATATAGTTTGAAGTTGAGTACACAAGTGTGAGAGCATAATCTCACAACCTCAATTCTCAACTTGTTTAGTTTGATTTTACTAAGAAAATTTAAGAAGAACTTGAGAGAAAAAGATGTATCTTATTATTATGTCGAGAATTCGGTCCCATTACAAATTAGTTCACTTTCGAACTTATACCCATTTTTAGAATGCAAACGTCTCAATCTCATTCAAAACATCGAAATGAATTTGTGATTTTCAATTAAATGCTCAGCTTGATTCTGGGGGGAACACATTTAATGACTTTGACTGGCTTGCTGCGCATTCCTTTTCCCAACGATCTCCCCCTTCTTGCGTACTCGACTCTTTCCCAGCTTGCGGGCTTACTCTTTGAGGCCTTTCAGTAAGCTGGGCTTGATTCCAGGCCTATTAAATCAAGCTGAACTTTAGGTGTGGGATTTGGGCCCAACAGTTGCCCCCCAACATCTCTAATGATTTATCATTGAGGATGCGGAACTGCGATCTCAAGATTTTAATTGATCCTCCAACTGGCACGATCTCGCAATCTCAGGCTTCTAATTGATTTCTAGCTTGTTCGTAAGGCGAGTTTGTAGGGATCCTGTAACGTTTGCGCAACTTTTGAGGGATGTGATAGGAAGAGTGGGCGAGTGGGTATAAATGAGCGGTTCTCGTTGCTTCAACTTTCCACGCCGCCTCAGTTCCCACTTACCAAGGTAATGATGTCTTTTCCCTTCTCTCTCCTTCTTATTATTGTTTTTACTCCATTAATTGAACTGTCTTCATCCTATTTTCTTTTTACTTTTACCCGAGATATTTCTCTGTGAAAGCTCAACTTCCATAGTTTCCGATCGAGTTTCTTTTCTTTTTTGGACTCGACTTTCTTTTGCTTTTTTCTGCGATGGCTTCTACTTCTCAGCTGGATGCTCCTTCTCCCCTTGTTGAGCGGTTTGATTATCACTCGAAGAATACGATTTTGGCTGCTGAGCTCGTGAATATCTCTTCTTTGTGCGGGCTTGATATCAGCGATCTGCTTATCCCATCGGCTGATAGCTCCCCGGAGAATCCTTCGGAGGGTTATGCGTGTGGTTACGCCGCGTTCTTCCTGAGATGTCGCCTTACCTTTCCTATCCCAGCAGCTATCTTTAATATTATTAGTGATCTCGGACTTGCCCTCCCGCTGCTTATGCCCAGTGCGATGAGGTCCCTCGTCGCATTCTGGGTACGTTCCAGGGAGTCTGGGGTTATTTTTGATACTGAGGTCTTTCGCCAGCTCTTCAATGTCAAGGAGAATTCTCATCTTAGCGGGACCTACTATTTTCCGGCGAAGGTTAATCGATCCGTCTTTAGATTCAATGTGAGGGATGACAAATGGTGGGAGCAATGGTTCTATTTCAGAGTTTCCAGTAGATCCGTTGAAGGCGAGTCGGTGTTTAGACACTCCAGGGCTCAGATCACCGGTCAGCGCGAACTCGGATATTGACCTGAGCATTCCTTTTGGGGATTTCTTAATTGTTGCCCCCCTTTATTTTGTTCTATTGTGGTGACCCTTTTTCTTTTGTGCAGAGTCAATTGATTCTTCGAAGACAGTAACAGCTGAGGTCCAATGGCTTGTCGACCTAGTCAAGGGTGAGGGTTCCGACTGGAAGGGTTTCTCCCTTGATAGGATTCAGCAAGCTCGTGAACGTGGATCTCCCGGACTGTCCGTTGCAGCTGCTTGCCAGCTTATAGGTTTGGAAGGACTTATGTTTTTATCTTTCTTAGATTAAGAATTGTTTCTTTATTTAGCTCCCCTTTACTTTATTTTGCAGTTTCTCCACCTCCATCTCCTCTGCTTCAAATCCAAGCTCCGGCTCCCTCTCCATCCATTATCCCGAGACTCGAGGCCGTTGCCAAAGATCTAGCCCGCGTTGAGATTGATCCCCTGGCTGGTTACCATGTGCTAGATAATGCCCCTGCTACCTCCCAGGTTGATCTTACTCGTAGCGAGAGCTCCACCGAATCCAACAAGATGATTCCTCCCAAGAAGCCGCTGCGCCTCTCTTATAGGGAGAGGATGCGATTGCGCCCTACCCCGACGATAGCTGGTGCTCTTGATAAGAGGGTTAAAGAGGCTCTTAGTAAGTTCATTAATGCTGAGATTCCGTGTCGAGAGGAGGTCGAAAAGGATGATCATCGTGAGCCCGAAGCTGATCTTGGTGGATGTGGCATATTGCCAATAGGTGGTGAAACCGAGATCGCCCAACATGATGCTCGAGCTAAAGGTCCTCAAAGGTCCACTCCTAGGGTGTCCTCTAAGGAGTCAAGTCATTCGGCTGAGCAGCAATCCCGTTCCAAACGGTCTCGTGGTGATGGTTTTGATGGCGAGGAAACATCAAGGAGGTATGCGATACCTGGTTCTCAGGGTAGTGGAGGTGTTTCTCCAAATGCCTTTAGGTTCGATTTTGACGGACCTGAGGCAATTGTGGAAAACAGCTCCCAACTTGCAAATCTCTTTAGGCGTATTAGGCCTTCATCTTGCTTCTTGCCATCTCTTAGGAACATGAAGAAGCCTGAGGGCTATATTCAGTTCGCAAATGCGATGGGCCAGGTAGTTTTTGCTGTCTTTACTTTTTCATTTCTTTGATTTTTCTTTGCTGAACTTTTACTTCTCTTTCCCAGGTCGTTTCTGCTGCCAACGAGCTGATTACCTCATTTGAGCAAGATCTCCGTTCGGCTACCCAACCTGAGGAGGTGGAGATGGCAGCTAGGACTATTACTGACCTTGTCACTAAAAAGGACGAGTTGGCGAGGAGAATTGCTCGTAATGAGGAGAGGATGGCCGAGGTTGCTCTTTTGGAAGGCCAGGTTAAAGACCAAGCTATTTCGGCTAAGAGATGGGAGGATTCTGCTCGGGAGGCTCAAGCTCGGGTTTCTGCGTTGGAGAAATCAAACGAGGACTAGAAGGTGGATCTCCGTGTCGCCGAGGGGCGAGCTGGAGCTGCTGAGGTTGGTTTGCGTTCAGCTAGTGAAAACATAGTGGACTTGAGGGTCCAGGTTGAGAAGGTTACTGAAGACTCGAAGAAACTCGCCAAGAGGCAGAAAGAGATGGTGAAGAAAGCTGAAAAGGCCGCGAGGAAGGAGATATCCAAACAGTACCGCGCCATTCTTTCGGGGATAAAGGATAAATGGGAGAAGAAGAAGATCGAGGTTGATACCGAGACTCAGGTTATGGAGTGTAAATCCAAAATTCTTCTTCTTGATGACATTATCAATCAGACCATCAATGATTTTGAGGCTGAAAAGAAAAGCATTCAGGTTGAGAAGCTGAGGTTGTATGCTAAGCTTGCCATCGTCTAGGTATCAGATTTTTCCCTGGGTAAAATTGATATTCCTCAGATATCCGATGACTCGGTTACGCTGCCTGCTGGGCCAAGCGTACAATTGAATGATCAGTTGGACCTTGGTTCTCAGGAGCTTAGGAAGGAGTTCCCGCTGCCCTTGAATCAACTTGCCCCGGAGGATAAACCAGCTGATCCTACTTGTTAGAGATACTTTGACAGCTTTCGTTTCTTGTTGTTCTTTTGAACTTGGTGCCTGGGGAGGCCTTTAAACCCTTTTATGGTTTGTTTGTTGAACTTGTTTATGCCCTAGTGGGATTTTTGGTTTGAGCTTGTGCTCATTTGAGGAGGCTTTGTTTATTTTGATGATTAAAAAATCCCTCTTTTTATGGTTATCCATGATTTTCGCCATTTAGAGGTTGTGTTGTTTTTTAGATCAGAGACGGTTTTTCAGCCAAAGACCCAGGTCGCTTAGAGACCTTGCTCTCAGGTCGTTTAGAGACCTTGGGAGCTGACCAGACGATTTAAAGATGCAAGGTCGAAGCCGTTTAGAGGCATGCGTGCAACCTAAACAGTTTAGACGTAGAGGTTGTTGTCATTTAGAGACTAGAAAGGTTGTGACTCTGCAATTTAGACACAAAGTCGAGTCGTGCTAGATGGTAACACGGTTTAGCTCGTAAGGCTGTTCATTTATAGAGTAAAGCTTTTTAGCTTGTAGATGGTAGCTGAGAGGTTTCAAGCTGTTTATAACAGGTTCAAGGAAGAAGATTTTTTATTTTAATAGCTGCACCCTTGTGAGGTTGCCTACGTACCCTGAGGAGGGATCACGCCTTTTCGTAGTTCGACTTTTACAAGTGTCTTTTTAATGATAGTACTTCTTTAAATTCATGGCATCCTGGTGAGCTTATATACGCCATCCTTTACTACCTCGGAGATCCGGTATGGACCTTCCCAGTTGGTGCACAGTTTTTCAGCATTCCTTTCCCTTGTGTTTTCGTAGGTTTTTCGTATGACGAGCTCGCCAACCCGAAATCTTTGCTGTTTGACTTTTGAATTATAGTACCGTGCTGCCGCGTGTTGATAATTTTGAAGGTTAACGAGTGCTCGATCTCGATGTTCATCGATAACATCGAGATAGTCGAGAAGCATTTCGTTGTTCAGCTCCTCGTTTATGGGACATATGTCTATTCTCAGGCTGGGGACTGCGACCTCAGCGGGAACCACAGCCTCGATTCCGTAAGCTAAGGAGAACGGTGTTTATGAGGTTGCCTTGCGAGGTGAGGTCCGACAGGCCCACAGGACTCCAGGGAGCTCGTCGGACCACTTTTGCTTTTTTAGCATCCAGCTGCTTTTTGAGATTGCTCAATATTAGCTTGTTTGCTGCCTCAGCCTGCCCGTTACCCTGAGGGTGACGTGGGGTCGAGGTTGTTAATCTGATTCCGTGATCTCCACAGAATTCGAGGAATTGATTTGAGATGAACTGTAAACCATTGTCGGTCACGATCTCGTACGGGACTCCGTGCCGGCAGACTATGTTTTACCATATGAATTCCTGTACGTGATTTGCTTTAATTTGCTGGAAATCTCCTGCCTCCACCCATTTGGTGAAGTAGTCGGTGAGGACGAGTAAGAAATGACACCTTATTTTTCCCGAGGTTACCATGGGTCCCACTATATCCATTGACCACCTCATAAAAGGGTATGGAGATGAAATGGAGGATACATTTTCAGTAGGTTGATGCAAAGTCGGAGCATGCCGTTGGCATTTGTCGCATGCTTTAGTGTGTTCTTCGCAGTCAGCGACCATGGTGGGCCAAAAATACCCTTGCCTTTTGATCCTGATGGCTAATGCCCTTCCTCCTGAGTGGCTGCCACACGAGCCTCCGTGTACTTCTGATAATATCGTAAAAGCTTCGAGCCCGTGGACACATACTAGGTAGGGGCTGTTTACACTTCGCTTGTAAAGGCGGGAGCTGATTATACAATATCTTGAAGCTATAACTTTGAGCTTGCGAGCTTCCCACTTGCTGTGGGGAGCCTCTCCCCCCTCAATGAATTGTATAATTGTTACTCGCCAGTCAGCTCTCGCGATCATTTTTTCGCGGAGCGTAACGTGCCTGGCGTCAAGAAGGTCTGGCTCCAGGTCTGCGGCTTCTTCTTCTTCTGGTGGGAGGTCGCTTGTTACTGTGGCTATTATTATATCTACCTCCATATCGTCGTTGTCTATTTCCATTGAATCCCCGATATCCTTATTGATTTTGATGCTTGGTTTTTCAATTCTTTCTACTGAAATTATTCATTTTACAAGTGGATTCGAGGTTGATGCCAGAGCTGCCAGTGCGTCTGCGATCGTGTTCTCACCCCATGGTATTCGCGTTAGGCTGAAGGCTTCAATTTTTTTGACTAGCTCATTGACTATGGCTAGATAGGATTCCATCCTGCTATCTCTGGTTTCGTATTCTCCATGAAACTAGCTTGTAATGAGCTGGTAATCGCTGAACGCATTCAGTTTGTGTATTCCTATTCCAGCTGAGAGTCGGAGACCTACTATTAAGGCCTTGTACTCGGCTTCGTTGTTCGATGTTGAGAATCCGAGTCTGAAAGACTGTTCCATGACCTCATTAGTCGGGGATACGAGGTGGATTCCCACACCTGCCCCTTGCTTAGAGGAGGCTCCATCGACATAAAGCTACCAGGTCTCGATACTTGTCTCGACCTGGCTATTAGCCGTAAGCTCGATGATGAAATAAGCTAGTACCTGTGCTTTGGCGCTTGTCCGAGGTCGATATTCGATATCGTACTCGCTCAGCTCGATTGCCCATTTGGCTAGCCTGCCAGAGTAGCTGGGGCTGTGCAATACTGTGCGTAATGGCTGTGTTGTCATTACTACAATGGGGTGTGACTGAAAGTACGGCCTGAGTTTGCGAGCTGAGATTAATACTGCCAGAGCCAGCTTTTCCATTCGTGGGTATCTGGTTTCGGCGTCTACTAAGGATTTGCTCACGTAGTAGATCAGTTTTTGCTCAGCTCGTTTTTCTATTATGAGGATGCCACTCACTGCGACTTAGGAGATTGCTATGCATAGATAACGTAGCTTACCCTCAATCGGTTTTGACAAGATGGGGGGCTCGGAGAGGTATGCTTTTAGTTGCTTAAAGGCCTCCCCGCACTTGTCATCCCATACGAATTTTTTGTTTCCCTTTAGTAACTTGTAAAAGGGGAGACATTTATCGGTCGACCTGGAAATAAACCGATTTAATGCGGCGATGCGGCCTGTCAGCATTTGCACCTCTTTTACTGAGCTCGGAGGTTGCATTTCCAGGAATGCACTGATTTGTTTGGGGTTTACTTCTATTCCTCGTTGAGTTACTATGTAACCTAGGAATTCGCATGAGGCGACCCCGAAGGTGCATTTTGAAGGATTAAGCTCCATCCCGTACTTTTTTAGTAAGGCGAAACATTCCCCCAGCTGACTTATGTGATCTTCCTCTTTCAAAGATTTGACCAGCATGTCATCGATATAGACTTCCATCGTCTTCCCCAGGAGGCTGGCGAACATCTTGTTCATAAGTCTTTGATAGGTTGCTCCTGCGTTTTTAAGGCCAAACGGCATCACCTTATAGCAGTACGTTACTCATTCTGTTATGAAGGATGTTTTATCTTGGTCCTCAGGGTTCATTTGTATTTGATTATATCCTGAGAATGCATCCATAAAGCTTAGGAGCTGGTGTCCTACGGTGGCTTCCACCAGCTATTCGATGTGAGGTAGTAGGAAGCTATCCTTAGGACATGCTTTGTTTAGATCCGTAAAATGTACGCATACTCGCCAAGTGCCATTTTTCTTTTTTACTACAACCGGATTTGCTAGCCAGTCAGGATATTTTACTTCTTTGATGAATCCAACGTTTAGCAACCTGGTGACCTCGCTGTTAACAGCCTCGGTCTTGTCAGGTCCAAATTTCTGGCGTTTTTGGCGTACTGGTTTGTGGTTTGGATCCACATTAAGCTCATGTGAAATGATGTTTAGATCGATTCTGGGCATGTCGGCTGTTGTCCATGCGAATGAGCCGAAATTTTCTTTGAGGAATGTTATTAATTTTTCCTTTTGGGATTTGCAGAGCTCGGACCCAATTCCTACTTTCTGGTCAGGATGGGACTCGTTGACCATGATTTTCTCTATAAAGTCTTTGCGAGGCCCGATGAAGCCTGGACCACTTTTCTTTTTGGCTAGGCGGTATGTGAGCTCATATTTTCGTTGTAGTTGGTATATAGTACTTTTCTTTGTGATCTGGAAACCTGCCATGTAGCATGTTCTGGATTCCCTTTGACTTCCCTTAATTGTTGCGATCCCATGTTGGGCGAGAAATTTTATGCATTGATGGTATGTTGAGGTGATATATCATGATTTTTACCCTATTTAAGCCATGATATAAGTCCTTTTTATAGAGTCTTTATAGTATTTTGGAGTCTTTTAGAGTCTTTTACAGGTTATAGTACGTTGGGAACACTATTGGAGATATTGGAGCTTTATGGAGCATTTGGAGCAAAGCAGAAGTTCGTGTTGCTGAGAACCCGATATGAAGCCTTGGTATCGATCGATACTGTAACCAACGCACTAAGACACGACCCGCGAGTTTTTCAAAACTTGAAGAATTGCAAAAGTACCCAGAAGTCTTTAATATTTACAAGAAGACCACAATTCGTGTGTTAGGTAAGCTTTTGTTACTCTTTCCAAAACTTGAAGAATTGCAAAAGTACCCAGAAGTCTTTAATATTTACAAGAAGACCACAATTCGTGTTTTAGGTTATTTAATAGAATTTTTAGCCACTTATTTTATTCTGGATTTGAGAGAGAGCTTTTGAGGGAGACAAGTCTGATACTTTGTTCGTTTAACTTGAAGATTTCGAACCCTTTTGTTACTCTTTCTTATTATTTATTTGAGTATTTATTCAGTCATGTTTATTGTTTCAATCTCCATGTCTGAGTAGATCACCTGTTAGGTTTAGGGTTTTCTCATAAAGGATTTCTCTGAATGCTAGGTTGATTATCTGTTTAGGATTCACCATCTGAATTAGTTCTTCACTTAGGTTGTGTTCAAAGCTAATTCTAGGTTGACGAATCTGGAACTTAGATCTTAGGATAATTGATTAGACACGAGAGTGCGATTAATTACCTGATGGAACCTTATGTGAGCAGATTGATTATTCGCAAAGAGATTTGGTTTAATTGATTTGTGAACATATCAAACCTGATATTAAAGCTGATTTAGACTTTAGGATTCGCAAAGAGATTTGGAATTCCTAGGATTTAGATTTAGATAGTTTTCGCAACGAGAGTTGGTTAGCTATATTTTAGTGATTTGAGTTCAAGAACCATGCGTAATCTGAATCATGTTAGTTAATTTAGCTGCATTCATTGATTTCCTGAGAAATACCCTGAACCTATCTGACTCCAACTGAATTTACAAACACCTTTAATTGGTTACTTGTTTTTAATTACATATTTTGATTTATCGTATTTTGGATCTATATAATATATTGTGTGAAATCTTGAGCTCTTGTGTTCGACCCCTGATTTACTGCAGTAACTGCTTTAGTACTATTTAGGGTATTAATTTGAGCATATCAAATTTGGCGCCGTTGCCGGGGACTCAATTCGCCATTAGATTTTAGCTAAGAAATTCGTCTAAATCGCCCGAGTATCGATCGATACCCTTCAATATCGGTCGATACCCGTCGTCAATTTCAGTTACTTACGTTCTTTACTTTTGATTTCAACAACAAGCCATCCCAAACCAGGACTAAAGTCTGGCAACTTAAGCGACACGCCGCACCTTGTTTCTGGTCACAAGTCCAAAATCTTCAGTCTTATTGATGAGCATCAACTTTTTTCCTACGACGTTGACATGATGTGTTCGTGGAGTCAAATCCCAAACAATGGCTATCTAATATTCATCAATTAACGCCATTTCAGTGTTCTGCAGAAATAACTCAGTATTCTGACATTTCCCAATAAACTGTTTACACTCAATATTTTTTCCTCTGGTAACTCTATCCCCATGAATCTCTCCTATAACATAGTTTGTAGAGTGATTCTGATGCACATGAGTACTCGGATTACCACAATTATCAATCTGATATGCCATTGGAAGAAAATATTATTATTCTGATTGAAGATCTGATTACGAGGAAAAAGGAGAATCACGATCTCATTTCAGAAAAGAAGGATTTGATGAGTAAGATCTCCATTCTTGAAAATGAGTTCCTACCCGAACAAGTTCTCGGGATGAAATAAATGAATGGAGATCTCCACTCTTGTTCGGGTATCCTCGATGCTTCTCGGGATGAAATAAATGAATGGCGTAGGAAGTTCCATATGGTGTAGATGAATGCCTCGCTCTCATAAAGTAGGTGCAAATATTTTCCTTGCCCTCCTTGCTGTAGCGGAAGAAAGCTTGTAGAGGTTCTTCCTTCCAAACGTCGTTGAAAGGGATAAACATCGGGATCGATTTCACAAAGTTGTTAAACTTGATCAGTCTCTCTCGAGAGATGTTTTGTGTCTTTGGTACCTCGGATAGTTGACTTGCAGGAGATGCTGGTTTAAAGGCCGAGTAGAACTCACTGTAAGAGTATGTGGTGTTAAAACATTAGTAATAATCGATATAAGGCATATCGATCTTCCTTCGCGGGCTCCTTTGAAGTTGCATTGAAGAAGAGGATTAATTTGGCTTCGTCAAGAGCTTGGATCACTTTGCAAGGTGCATAAGAGAATGGTTCCAAGTTGCTTGAGGGCTTGATTGAAGCTGGTGTAGCGATGGGGAAGACTGCTTGCTCGAAGAGGCATGATCGGGACACGAGGGGTCCAAGGTGAGGCGAGCAGGGGCTGGCCGCAAGCAGAGAGCACGTGACCGCGGTGGAAGGTGAGCTGGCCGTGGGCGGAGAGTACGTGACCGCGGCGAAAGGAGGTTTGGCCGTGGGCAGAGGGCACGCGACCGCGGTGGAGGAATCTCAGACGGACTTGCTCGGATCGTCGTCTTCTTTGTCTCCAATGGTGTTTTCTGGTTCTAAGAAGTCACTTGGCTTTTGTTCTAGGCCAGGAGTATGAATATCAAGTGTGGTATCATGCTCATGATCTTGGGAAAGTTTCTCCACTTTCTCTTCCACTTCATCAATGGCATAAATGATTCGATCTAGTGTAAGATTGAGCTCTCTTGAATTGTCTTTAACTTCTCCTACTCCTTCCCATAGCTCCAGGGTGTTGTCGTAGGCGTTGTTTCTGTCATCATTGATGGAGTTGTCCAAATCTTCAAGCTTGTATTTCAAAGTGCGTATTCCATCTTTAGCTTGTCGAATATCAAACTTTTGCTTCTCTTGTTCTTCTTCAACGAGTTTCATCCTCTCGTTGAATGTTGCGGTGTCTTTAAGGGTCTGCTCTTCAAGGGCTTTCTAGTGGGCAACAAGATTATCGAATTTCTTGTTGAATTCGGTAGAGATTGAGTCTATCTTCTCCTTCAAGGCATCTCCATACTTAGCTTGGGATTCAATGATTTGGTTGATCATTGCTCCGAGTCGCTCCAAAAGAGTGTTGAATTCCAAGCTCTCATCGTGCTGGTTCAAGATTTGATGAGGAAGACGGTAAGGGTTTGGTCGAGTGTTGACAAACGGAGACGCAAAAAGCTCATCACTGGAATAAGTATGCTCGTAGCGTCCTCGAGAGTAGTTGGTCGGTGCCAGTTTCAGATCTATGTAGAACGAGTCAAAGTTTGAGTGTGAATCATGATAGTAGTGAGCATAAGATCAGTCGCATTAACCATGCACATAGTAGTGATCTCGCTCTAGAGGTGAGTCCATGTTTCAGAGTCCTGAAACGAAGAAAAACAAAACCGAAAATTAAAAAGAAAAAGTTTATTTTAACGTCGATTTACTAACCTCTAAAGTGTGACATAACAAGAATGATTGCCTCCCCGGAAACGGCGCCAAAAACTTGATTTAATACGATGCGGTTGTTATCCTAGCTTCAGGTTTTAAATTTGTAAACCTTAAAAGTTTGCAAGTGCACATATGTGCGTTATAAGACTTTAGGTATTGATCCACATGGAGGAAAAACTTTTATGTGAGACCGTAGAAAGCGAATTAATAAGGAAGTCTAAAACGAAAAAGGTTTTTGTAGGGTTTTTGTGTCACAAATTGTAAAGTGCGTAAGAAGTAAAGATTGCTTAAAAAATAAAGAATGAAAATCGATGGTGATGAAAATAAAAGAGAAAATCGGTTGTAAATAATAATAAAACGGTATTGGGTCGACATGGATATCTCCGGAGATTGTTTCGATTCAAACACGGTACCAAAGCTCTTAGTGAAATCGATTATAGTAAACTCCACAAACTGGAATACGAAAATATGCAAGCCTACTAGTCAGCTTTCGTTGCTAGCCACACAGAAGATTATGATAACAAAATCAAGTTAATAAACATTCACGACACTCTATATGTATACTTTCGTATCTTATAGCGCAACACGCTCCATATAGATTAATGGTTCTGGTGATCAGATTCATCACTTTTGGTGGTTCTTAATACACCTCAGATCAGTCTCTAGTTCATAACACTAGATCCATGCTTTAACAACAATCTATAGGTAAGAGTTATAGAATACGGCTATGTTTACCTCGTGGAATCCTTATCGAACATGAGAATCCCCTTTGATAATCCCTTTAAACCCATCGACTAAACTACTCGAGCATAATTGAAGAAAGCAAAGACATGATTAATTAAAGAATATGAGATTGAAGATGAAGATTCTCGATTTTAAGACCAAAGTCGGGAGAAAACTTCTCTACAAATCTCGAAAAGTAAAAGCAAAAAACTAAGAACAAAGTTTGGTGCAAAAAGTAAACTAAAATGACACTCGAAAGAGGAACATGAAAATAGGGTTACTAAAACACATATTTATAGGTCTTCCCTCTTATTTTCGTCTGTCTCTAGGGGTTCTCCGTAGTTGGACTTGACGGGATTTGAACGGACTTGCAAATAGGTTTCAGGATCAAAACAGGTGTTGGCCGTGGGTCCAAGTCTTCTGAGCGCGGCGAACCACTCCTTGGCCACGGGTGGAAAGCTTCTGCCCCCGGTGAACTGCCTCTTGGCCGCGGGTAGAGCTGCTCCCGGGGTGGCCGTATGGGACGTCTTGATCTTAATGCATTTTTTGATTGAACCGTTGGATCGTTCTCAAATCAATTGTAATGGAAAGGTAGCTGATTCGAATTTGATATCTCCAAAATTAGGCTGGATCAGACGGGAATTTGATATCTCCAAAATTAGGCTGGATCAGACGGTGCGAAGAACCTCTTTGGTAATTAAACTTCTGACGGTTTGACTCTGAGCCGAAAATCTGGGTTTTCTCCAATTTGTAATGCTTTTGCCAAAGTAACCTGAAAATAGTCTTGAAACTACAAATATGCGAAAACCATAATAAAAACAGATAAAAGCGAGTGAAACACTTATTAAAACGTTCTAAAATAGATGGTAAAATGAGTAAAGATACGGTGTTATCAACCATCGTGGTCAGGTCGTTGGTGACCTTACTCAGGGCTTCCTGAACGACATTGTGGTCTCCTTTCATTTCAGATCTTCTGTGTTGGAGTTAGACTTACCTATCCCCTTTCCTTCTAATGCTAAACTGTTGTAGTTAGAATTACAAATGTCAAAATTTGTAAATACGAATTATCGAAGAATTTTGGCTTATATTTAATAATAGAAGATTCGAAAGGCTTTTGAGCAATAAACATAAAGTATATTTCTCGGAGAAAATTAAAATGGATCAAGAAGCGATTTAAACTAGAAATGTGAAGTAAAATGAGTTTAGTATTTCGTCCTCGAGAATGTTTACACTAGAAGAAGAACAAAAAAATTGCTAGGTGTGTAAGTGTAGAGCTAATTGCGGATGAAAGAATTTTTTTTGCTCTTTGCTCTCGTCCTTTCTTTACTCCGATTCCGTGTTTAACTTTTTCATTTACTTCTCTTGATTCGCCATGAATGTTATTTAATTCGGAGGTTTCGACCATTACGTTCAAGCGCCTTAAATCATCGGTTTGAATGAGTCTTTGGTCTTGACTGACAAATATGCATTTGCTCCCCTTTGATCATAAACTCACTCCGGCGTGCCTTTCAGCTCGGCTCATCACCCTGTCCTTGTCTTTGACTTCTCTAGCTTTTTTACCATTTGCTTATTGGACTTGTTTTACTGGACCGAGATTTTTACCCCCACAATTTTATAATTTATTAACAAATATTTAATAGTTTTTAAAAAATTGGGGATCAATTGAAAAAAAAAATGGCGGCTCAAGGTTATGGCTTCATTTTGCTCTATCTCTATCCAAGATTGTCCGCGCATGTATGCACAATGGGTGCAAACTTTGTTAGTGTTATGCTGACTGATTTAAAAATCGGTTGAAACAAGACATGACGCGGCTGCTAGAACATGATGTGGTACATGTGCTGGACATATTAGACAAAGTACTTGATGCAAGTGCTGATACAACAGAGGCTTGGATAGTACTTGATGCAATAGTTGATACAATTATCGACATAGAACAAAAGTATGTTGTGGCGATTGAGTATATGCATATTGTGGAGTTTGCGGTTGGATACATCACATGATGCATCAAACAACGTGGCAGACGTTGATGCATTAGAGGATGTATCAGACATCTTATCAAGAGCCAATGACTTGACAAGGTGTAGGAGTTGACGTGGCAAGTGGCTTGTTGAGCTGGACTGAGTTGTTGGGATGTTAAATATTTGCTGCAACAAATTTTGTAAGTAGATAAATTTGGGGAGAAAGTTGTATCTATCCGAGATCGCGTGAGGATTCTAGATTCTAGGGTTAAGCGTTCAATAAAATACCAAAAGACGGTCTCATAAAAACTCACGCACACCTAGGGAATAGGGTATTGTTGCAGAGATGCACACGTCTTATCTGTGGCATTGTCAGACAAGATCTCATGATCTGTAAGTTTTGTTGGTGCTCTTTCCATGTAGAAAATATTGGATGCAATTATAATTATTTTGGGTATGTTTTTTTTTTAATTGAATTGAATTGAATGTAAAATTGTATTCAAACCCAAAAAAACGTTCTTACAACTAGTGTGTTACAAAAATTTGAAATTTAAAATGATGTACACGAGCATAATTTTCAACATTGAGCCGAGAACCAGAAATGAAGAGCTTTTTCAAATTTCATGTCCCCCAATTCTCGAATCGATGTAAGTCGATTACGAATCTCTTTGTCAATGAATTTGATCAATTTTCCAGAAAGTGTAGCAGCCTCTCCATGACGGCGTCCATTACGTTTCCTCCATAATGTGTGAATCGAAGCTTGAAACACATACCTTAGAAGGAACAACGTTGTACGATTGAGACTTGTGTCTGAAATCAGCTGGATGAGAAGGTGCCAATCTGTTGAGAAGCAATGATTGAGCAACTTCTTTGTTAATCGAGTCCATATTTCTGCAGAGAATCTACAAGAGAAAAATAAGTGGATTCGAGTCTCTTGTTGATTTTGGCAAAGAATACATGTTGGATTCGCCCCAACGTTCCAAGTTAACATTCGATCCCTGGTTGCTAGTCGATTATGAATAGACAACCATGTAAGCATCGAGTATTTCAGAGTAGAGTATGAGAACCGAACTCCTTTATACCATTCTACTACTAGCGATGAATCCCTTATGGGGAACCATGTACTCCGAGAATTGAAATGTGTCTTGTATGTATTGGTCTTGCTCTTCCATACCGGAACATCATTAATGTCAGATCGTGAGCGAAATTTCTGCAGTGAGACAACATCTTCAATTTAATTCAGGATATCCTGTCTATGTCATGACCACGTCCATTGTACTATTCTCCGATATTCCAAGGTCAAGAAAACCTCTCGGACCCGTTATGTTAAATAAGCAACCCATGTCCGACCAATTATCATAACAAAAGGATGCTGATTGTCCATTCCGAATATCCACTTTATGAAATGTCCTTACTAGAGAACGATACTTGATCAATTTCCTCCACATCCAAGAACCTATACTCGTATTGCCCAAAAGGAGCCTTTTCGAATCAAGTAAACATGTATCCACTTAACCCATAACGATGGCTGAGAAGATACAATTCGCCAAATCAACTTCAAGCAACATACCTTGTTGACCTCAATTAGCGGCCTCAAACTTAGCCATCATTCCTGCTTTAGTTTACAAACTTCCTCCCATGAGATCTTAGCCTTTCTTGGGTTAAGTTCAGGTCCTGACCAGAGGAACGCATAGCAGATTTTCTCTATTTCTCGAATACAATCCTGAGGTAAACGAAACGCTGATAGCCAAAAGTTTGAGATGTTGTGAAGTATTGAACTTATAAGTTGAAATCAACCCGCTAGGGAGAGAAATCTGACAGTCCAGGAGTTGATTCGCTTTCGAATTTTCTCTATTAGCGGCATGTAGTCATTCACTGTCATTTGCTTAGAGAGTAGAGGCAAGCCAAGATATCTGATCAGTAATTGACCAGAATCAAAGTGGAATCGATCCTCGATTTCATCTCTTGCGCTCTCCGAAACGTCTGCAAGATAAATCGTTGACTTCTCCATGCTTATTTTCAACCCTGAAATCTTTGCAAACTTCTCGAAAACATCAAAAATTCCCTCCACAGATTGAACCTTTCCATCCGTAAGCACCATAATAACGTCAGCAAAACTCAGGTGAGTGAGGACTAGATTCTTGTACTTAGGGTGATATCCAATGTGTTTCGCAGAGGCTACTCTATCCAGAAACTTTGATAGAACATTCATACTTATGAAAAATAGATAGGGAGATAGAGAGAAACCTTGGCGAAGTCCTCGTTCGCTTCGGAAAAACCAGCAAGCTCACCATTGAGTTGCACCGAGAAAGAGGCGGTAGTGATGCATAGAGAAATCCAATGAATAAATCTCTCCGGGAAAGACATTGCCTTTAGAGTATTCAACAAAAAAGACCATTGAACTAAATCAAAAGCCTTTGATATGTCGATCTTAATAGCACATCGAGATGATATCGTGTTCTTATGATATTCCTTCACCAGCTCCGTTGCTAGTAATAGATTCTCAATTAGCAGCCTATCCTTGATAAACGCAGACTGGTTTAAAGCAATGAGATGGGGCAGAATTGCTTTCATCTGATTCGCCATGATATTCGAGTATGACTTTATATATCACGTTACAACATGATATTGGCCTGTAGTCTTTCATCGTGGTTGCCGCAGTCTTTTTTGGAATGAGAGCCAAAATCGTAGAATTCACTCTTTTCGGGAGAAACCCCTTCCAGAAAAAGATTGAATTGCGATGACAAATTCCTTCCCAACAATAGACCATACCTTCTTGTAAAACTTTGCATTGTACCCATCTGGACCCGGTGACTTATCATTTGGCATTGAGAATAAAACTCCTTTAATGTCTTCTTTTGTTACATCCTTGATAAGCTGATTATATTCTTCTTCAGAGCACCTAAAAGGTAAAATTGCCTCCAAATCTTCCACCGAAATCCCCTCATAATCGCCTCGTATATGTTGGAGAAATTCCCGAAAAAACCCTCTGCTTCCGCTTTGATCTCATCACAAGTTGAAACCACAGTACCATCTCGACATTCAATCTTACAAATTCGGTTTGTTGATTCTCTTATTGCTACCACCTTGTGATAAGTCTTGTTGTTTCAGTCCTCAATTTTTAACCAATGAAGCTTGGATCTTTGCTTCAAAAAAATATCCTCCAATCTCGAGACATGATTCCATCTTGTAAAAGCAACTCTTTCTTCATCCATCAACAATGTCGTAGGATTTTTTGAGTTTGCCTTTTGTTTTTCGCACAACTGTTGGTAAGCCTCTGTTGCCTTTTTCGATAAGTTTCCCATTCTTTCCTTTGCTACCGACCTGATCATCGGTTTAAGAGCCTTTAGTTTCTGAGAGAACTTAAACATTGATGATGTTGAAAGGAAAATGGCATGTGATGCAAGCCAATATCTCTCCACCATTGGTTTAAACTCCTCTAGCTCAGCAACTGCATTTACAAACTTAAAAGGTTTTCTTGAGGTCCTCGTCTCCCCTTCCAAGTGAATTCTACATCGTAACTAATCCGAACACACTCCTGCTTCGAATACAATATACGAATGTGGAAATACGTGGCTCCAATTATTATTTCTCAAAACACGATCCAACTTCTTATGAATCAGTCCCTCATCCCTCTTGTTACACTAAGTAAATAAAGGCCCGTGAAATGCCATATCTTCAAGGAGACAATCTCGCACCAGTCCTTGAAAGTCTCGCATTCCTGGGGGAATGTGAGGCGAACTTTCAGGAGCTAAGTGTTCTTCTATCTCCAAAATCTCATTAAAATCTTCCATACACATCCAAGGTCTTCTCTGAAACATAGGTGAATTGTGATGATCCCGAAGATCTCTCCATAATTCACGACGATCTTCCACAAAATTAGAGGCATAAATAAATGAGCAAAAAAATTCCTCAACATTATCCTCTAGCTTCACAGCACACGTAATCATCTGCGCACTTTTAAAGACCGGTGTCAGCCTCGTCCTCTGACTCCATACCACCCAAATGCGATCCAATCTATTAAACTCATAATTTGTTAACAATGACCAATCTCTGAAAATCGAGGAAGCTATTCGACTTGATTTTCCTTCCTTCACTCTTGTCTCCAATAAGCAACCGAATTGAAAATCCCTGCTGCTCACCCACTTCTTTATAACGGAATGTTTAGTAGATTTGTGTAGACCGCGAACTTAAAAAAAAAAACCGACATATTTAATTTTTCTTGGGTTTCTTCATGCCGGAAACACTCTGGATTATCTCCTTTGTGTTTAAAGCTGAGGTTGCTGAACCATATTTCCTATTCATGCCTTTTGAAGAGCGAGGCAGTGGTTTCCGAAGAATCTTTGCCTCTTGCTTTTCAATTTGCACTACTCCTCCATCCTTTTCGAATTCACCTTCTTCTCTTTCATCCTCCTCAATATTTTCCCCATCCTAAGTTTTCGATTTTTCCCCCTTCTCTTTTCCCTCATCCTCGGCCTCGGCATCACCACTCCCTCATCAGTTAAGATGGAAAAACGTGAAGGAGATCCCACTGTTTCTCTTCCATCGATTTTTTTCTCTCTAGCCCTTCCATATTTACCTGGCGAAACCTCCATCTTTTCCCCCTCCTTAGTAACCTCTTCTTCGCTAGCCCTTGAGCTCGTTGTAACCAGAACAGAGTCGAGGATCATAATTGTTTCCGAGGATTCTGCACCCCCGATTTCCACTGTCCCCGTGCTGGAAACTTTCTCAACATGTGGAGTTGCAGCAAATACAATTTCTTTTCCTTTCGATTGACTAATCTCAAGTTCTTTTGTCTTCTCTACAACCTGAATCGTCGAATTTTTTCCTATCAAAATTTCTTTATCCCCTTTTTGTTGATCCTTCCTTGATAAAATAGTTACTCTCTTTGATCCCCCATTCAAAATGCATTCTTGATCAGAGTGTCCCCACTTTGAGCAGACGGTACATTGAGAAAGTGATATATCATGGTTTTTACCCGTTTTAGACCATGATATAAGTCCTTTTTATAGTATTTCTAGTATTTTCGTAGTCTTTTAGAGCCTTTTCAGGTTTTAGCACGTTTAGAGCACAATTGGAGAAAATGAGTCGTTTTGGGTGAAAATGAGAATATGGAGCTGCAGAGTTATGCAGAGACGTCAGAAGTTTGACATTCGTTGAAGAAATTCCCACTGATGGATTGCGCTCAAATTTGGATACAAGACAGATCAATGGATTAGCTTTCATTTGGAAGTGGTTTGAGGCCATTCCAACTGTGTGATCAAAAGTTCTGATAGTTTTCGTGAAGACAGTCCAGTCTGGCGAGCATAAAAGCCGACACGCAAGCAGTCAGTATCGACCGATACCGACTTCAGGAAGAAGAAAACATGACTTTTTACAAGTTTTAATTTTGTACCTTGGTCCAGAAGACTTTAATAATTACCAGAAGCCCCAAAACGTGTTTTAGCATTATAATTAGGTTTTTCAGCCACTTTTGGTGGTTACGCTTTATTTTACTTTGGTTTTAGAGAGAGAGCTTTGTGAGTGAGACAAGTCAGAACTCTGCTCATATGAGAGAAAATTTTGAACCCTCTTGTTACTCGTTTATTTATTATTTATTCAAGGATCTATTCAGTTATGTTGATTGTTTAATTCTCCATGTCTGAGTAGATCCACTTTAGGTTTAGGGTTCTCATAAGGGTTTTCTCTGAATGCTGGGTTGATTATTTGATTAGGATTCACCATCTGAATTAGTTCTTCACCATAGGTTGTTCTCAAAGCTAATTCTAGGTTGACGAATCTTGAACTTAGATCTTAGGTCTTAGGTTAATCGATTAGGCACGACAGCGCAATTGAGAAATCTGATAGAACCTAGGGTGAGCAAATTAATTATTCGCAAAGAGATTTGGTTTAGTTGATTTGTGAACATATCAAACTCGGTATTAAGGCTGATTTATTCTCAGGAATTTGCAAAGAGATTTGGAATTCTGAAGTGTAGATTTAGATAATTTTCGCAACGACAGTTGGTTAATTATAGCTTAGTGATTTGAGTTCAAGAACCACGCTAAATCTGAATCCTGACTGATTGGTTATCTGCATTCATTGATTTTATGAGAAATACCCTGGGCCTATATTCTCCCATCGATTTTACAACTCTTTTACTGTTTATTGCTTTCAATTACATTGATCACTTAGCTTAATTCAATCATTAAAATCTATTGTGTGTTTTCTTGAGTCTCTGTGGATTCGATCCCTAAGTATTACAATCGACAAAGCTTTAGTACTTTTAGGGTATTAATTTGAGCTTATCAAATTTGGTGCCATTGCCGGAGACTCAATTCGCCATTAGATTTTAGTCTGAGATTTTCGACTAAGCCCGACAGTATCGATCGATACCCTATTGGTATCGGTCGATACCCGTCGTGAAATTTTTGTTACTTACGTTCTTGACTTTTGTGTTTCCGGTGCATGCTAATCGTGAAACCAGAAGGAACAAGAGCACTCCGCTAGTTAATCTGTCATTAGAGCAGCTAGCACTTTTGGAACGCACAAACATTAGAGCAAAGAAGCCAGCAGAGATGAACAATAATCCAGTGGTTTTGGTTCAAGATGCAGCTGGTGCTTACAGAGACCGAGAGGGTCAATTGTGCAATGAGATAGGGCAATGATTGGATGGAGAGGGGAACATCATTCCACCTCTTGCTATTGTCGAGGAGGTTGTTGCTGCGAATGCTGGGAATGTTGTGGTTGATCGTGGGAGGACGATTGGTGAGTACAACATGCCTGATTAGTTCTATGCCAATCGATCAACGATTCGCCCTCCTACTTTTCAGAGGAATGACTTTGAGCTGAAACCTGCATACTTCACTCTTGTGGGTCAGCACCCTTTTCATGGTCTTTCCAATGAACACCCCATGGATCACGTTGAGAGGTTTGAGGACTTGGTTACAAGCATCCAGTGCCATGGAGTATCCTATGATTACCTCTTCTGTAAGCTCTTCCCATACTTATTGGCTGAAGCAGTTGCCAACTGGATCACTGACTACTTGGGAGGAGACTAAGAATGCCTTCTTGAACAACTTCTATGATGATGCACGATCCGAGGAGCTCAGAAATAAGATTTCCCTGTTTTCCCAGGGACCGACTGAGGCATTTAAGGCTGCTTGGCTCAGATTCAGGTCATATCAGAAGGATTTTCCACATTATGGGTTCACTAATGTTCAGCTGCTGGGTCTTTTCTTCAGAGGGATTGATTGGAGGTACTAGATGGCTTTGGATGCTGCGAGCAATGGAAATTTCAACACCAGATATCCTGAGGACGCTTATGTGCTGATTGAGAACTTGACATCTAGCAATAGTACCAAGAATACAGACATGGAGCGCAAGAAACAAGCTGGTAGCATGGAAGGTTCGCAGATTGCTGAGGTTCAAGCCAAGTTAGATTCTATGCACAATCTATTGATGGGCAAGACGATGAAGGCAGTCCACTTTGCTGCTGAAGATGAAGTGGAGGATGTTAACTATATTGGTGGAGCTGGTTTTGGGTCGACTCAGTTTGTCCAGAAACCATTCCAGAGCAGTGGCTATACCATGAACTATGGGAATTCTTCTTATGAACCTCTACCTGCTAAAACCCCAGAGAGAAAGATTGAGTCTATGCTTGAACAGCTAGTTCAAGGACAACAGCAGATAACAGTAGATTTCAATGGGAATATGGATGCTATGTACAAAGATATGAGTGGAAGGATCGATGCTCTTGGTATTCATCAGAAGATGCTGGAAACTCAAGTAGTTGAGACTGCAGCAGCTGTCAAGGGAAAGGTGGTTCATTCACAGAATGAATATGTCAATGCAATCACCTTAAGAAGTGCAGGAAATTTCAAAAACCCTGTAGAAGATGACAATGAGGATTCAGAAATCGCCAGGGTATCGATCGATACACTTCCTGTGTCGATCGATACCCACTCTGAGGAAACGGCGCATGAGCCTTGTGTCGATCGACACCCATCCTGTATCGATCGACACCCCTCGGAGCCAGAAATTGTGAAAAAACCGGAGATGGCTGAGGAACGCGTTTACAAGCCTAAGTTGCCATATCCTCGACCACCTAGACATCTCATGAATCCCATCACTGCAGAGAAGTTGCTCGCTTTTG
Organism: Eutrema japonicum; assembly: GCA_030161315.1. NCBI lineage: Eukaryota > Viridiplantae > Streptophyta > Magnoliopsida > Brassicales > Brassicaceae > Eutrema > Eutrema japonicum. Next base: position 20,823,910 of record BSQW01000007.1, read on the forward strand.
AGAAGATGGTGAGGAGAATTCCTCATACTATGTCTTTTGAAGAAGCTTTTGAAAATCGCCATTTGGATTGTTACTTCCGAGATTGCAGAAAAACTAAGGAAGAGACCAAGGCAATCTTCATCAAAGCAAGAAGCACACCACCACCGATGAAGTAGTTGACTAAGAGGGAAGACCCAGAAAAATTTTCAGTTCCATGCTCTATCTCTGGAGTTGAATTCAAGGAATCTCTCGTTGATTCAGGGTCTAATATCAATGTCATGTCAAAGGCACTTGCAGAGAGGTTGATAATTGCATATATTCTTTCTACTACGATGACTCTCGAATTCGCGAATTCTTCCACCTCAGTTCCATACGGTACAATCCCTGATTTGATGGTGAAAGTAGGAGACTGTCTGGTTCCTACTGATTTTTAGGTTGTGGAGATGAGTGCAAGATCTAGTACGCCTTTGATTCTTGGAAGACCGTTCATGGGTACGGTTGGTGCGGTTATCGACACGCCCTGTAAAAGGATCTCGTTCTCATACATTGACGAACATGTCTACTACAAAGCCATTCCTACTAGAGGAACTCCCACATATATCTCTTGCATCACCATTGTTACAGGAGAGACGTTGGTAGTTGATATTTTGGAAGAGCCTCCTGACGATCCAACTGTCATAGACCTTCTAGATAGTCCTTCTGTCATCACCAAGAAAGACATCAAAACGGCTAAGGCAAAGAAGAAGTTGAAGAACAAAAGAGCCGAGAGTGCTACCCATGTGACCTTAATCCCTCAGAAGTATGATGGAGATTCGATTGAATATAAGGTGAAGTGCAAGGGAACTTCGAAACCATTCTCTAAGGTTAGAGCTATTCACACTTCAGAGTTGAAAGAGAAAAGAAAAGATGTTGTGAAGAGTATATTGAGCATAATTCTGAAGCTGGAGATGTCAAGTTGTGGATCTTATTTTGGAGCAAGTTCTCATTCTTATCCTGACTGATCGTCGGTACAGTCAAGCTAATGACGTTAAACGAGCGCTTAGTGGGAGGCAACCCACTGGTAAGTCTGTATATAAGTCCTTTTATTTTTGTGATCTTTTTTGTTTTTTGTGTTTTGTGTCTTGAGTGAATCAGATTGGAGCAAACGAGGAGAAACTGAACCTGCATCGACAAAATCGCCAGGGTATCGATCGATACCATGTTGGTGTCGGTCGATACCCTGCGGGAAGTGATCGAACCGTTAAAGAGTTCACTGTATCGACTTAAGCCTGGTATCGATCGATACCCATGTTCCATTACGGTAACTTCTTGTTCTTCATGATTCTACTCTGTTCTTTTGTTTCTTTTACCAACTCTAGACTGGATAACACTGGGGACAGTGTTGTTTAAGTCCGGGGGAGGTAGTTGCTGACATTGTTTTTGTTTTTCTTAGAGTCAGTCATTTTTGAGTCAAAACCTGTTGGAGATGATGATCATGTGCTTAAACCTATTGTTTTGATTTTGTTTTTGAGTGACCAGTGTTACAGGATCAGTTCTAGATCGACTAATGAAAAATCCAAGGACTGACCAGTTGACTAGAAAACACCCATGTCTCCAGCATAGTTCTTCTAAAGCCTGAGCCAAATTTTTACACTTCATCGATGCAGTTGATGTTTACAGGGCTTGATTCATCATTCATATCTGACAAAGGAACCCATGTGTTTAAAGTAATGATATCTTTCTCCCCTGTTATAAGTTAATAAATAAGAGCATAAAAGATGAAATGATTTTCTTCTGAGTAGAGGGCTAGGAAAATTTCCAGCGATCCCATTATTCTACTTGTGAAGGAATGATCACACAAAGGTTGGAAGCGAGGTTAGGAAAATTTCTCGTGATACCACTATTCGTCTACACCTTTGATACATAGAGAGGGAAGAACCAGGGAGTCGGTGGCAAACACCATCAATACTCGCGTTTCAGACCTTAATGTGTATATGCAGATCTAAAAAAATAGAAAGAACATAATGAGAAAAAAGTCTGGGGGAGAGAAAATAATACCAAAAAGTGTGTGAATTGGGTGGTTCTTTTGTCATGATATTTTATGGTAAAGAATCTAGAAGGTTCTTGAACACTGGCTGCAACGATGAAACTGGCGATGAGGGTTTTATTTGGACAATGCTACGAGATAATGTGTGGAGTATGGGAAAGCTGCGAATGTCTACGGAGAAGTACATGGTGGTTAGATCTGGAGCTGGTTAGGTGACATTTGGGTGCTTAGGAAAAGGATCTTAGCGATGGTCCATGAACAGGTGAGTCTCCGTGTTTTCAAACTTCTTTTTCTGGTTTGGTTTTCTGTTTTGCTTGAGGACAAGCAAATGCTAAGTCTGGAGGATCTGATATATCATAGTTTTTACCCGTTTTAGGCCATGATATAAGTCCTTTTTATAGAGTCTTTCTAGTATTTTCGTAGTCTTTTAGAGTCTTTTCAGGTTTTAGCACGTTTTGAGCACAATTGGAGAAAATGAGCCGTTTTGGGTGAAAATGAGCATATGGAGATGCAGAGTCATGCAGAGACGTCAGAAGTTTGGCATTCGTTGAAGAACTTTTCACCGATGGATTGATTTCAAATTTGGATACAAGGCAGATCAATGGATTAGCTTTCATTTGGAAGTGGTTTGAGGCCATTCCAACTGTGTGATCAAAAATTCTGCCAGTTTTCGTGAAGACAGTCCAGTCTGGCGAGCATAAGAGTCGACACGCAAGCAGGGTATCGATCGATACTAGTCAGTATCGACCGACACCGACTTCCGGAAGAAGGAAACGTGACTTTTTACAAGTTTTAAGTTTGCACCTTGGTCCAGAAGACTTTAATAATTACCAGAAGCCCCAAAACATGTTTTAGCATTATAATTAGGTTTTTCAGCCACTTTTGGTGGTTACGCTTTATTTTACTTTGGTTTTGGAGAGAGAGCTTTGTGACGGAGACAAGTCAGAACTCTGTTCATCTGAGAGAAGATTTTGAACCCTCTTGTTACTCTTTTCTTTATTATTTATTCAAGGATTTATTCAGTTATGTTGATTGTTTCATTCTCCATGCCTGAGTAGATCCACTTTAGATTTAGGATTCTCATAAGGGTTTTCTCTGAATTTTGGGTTGATTAGTTGATTAGGATTCACCATCTGGATTAGTTCTTCACCATAGGTTGTTCTCAAAGCTAATTCTAGGTTGACGAATCTGGAACTTAGATCTTAGGTTAATCGATTAGGCACAATAGTGCAATTGAGAAATCTGATAGAACCTAGGATAAGCAAAGAGATTTGGGATTATGAAGTTTAGATTTAGATAATTCTCGCAACGACAGTTGGTTAATTATAGCTTAGTGATTTGAGTTCAAGAACCGCGCTAAATCTGAATCCGGACTGATTGGTTATCTGCATTCATTGATTTTCTTAGAAATACCCTGAGCCTATATTCTCCCATCGATTTTACAACTCTTTTACTGTTTATTGCTTTCAATTCCATTGATCACTTAGCTTAATTGAATCATTAAAATCCATTGTGTGTTTTCTTGAGTCTCCGTGGATTCGATCCATAAGTATTACAATCGACAAAGTTTTAGTACTTTTAGGGTATTAATTTGAGCTTATCATAAGGTAGCCACAAATACACAAATTCCACCTATGCATCAATCCCCATCCTTATCGCATTGAATCTATATTTTTTGGAGCTCTTTCGTCATGTCCGCGTCTACAAACACCTTTGCCTCTGTAAATTTGGAAAATAACTCTGTGTCAAGATGTAGACGAACTGGTTTTCCAGCAGAACTTGCAAGAAAACTCAGTCCTTCCCACGAGAACAGATTATGTGGGACATTTTTCAAAGTAACCCACATCGGAATCGTCTTGATTACTGGTTCTTCTTCATCAGCAATTGGAACCCATTTAGAAACAATCATAGGAGTATTTGTGATATTCCACATACCTCTTCTCAGAATCATTAATCTCATCGCATAATCTCTTATTCTGAACTTCACCGTTGTGGCATTTACCACAAACACATCAATCCGAATTGATTTGTCACCCAAGGGCCATATATTATTTACAACTACGTGAATTTTTGCTACGTGAGGGCTGTCGATAGAAATCGTCCCTTTAAGAGATCATCCCACAATGGAACCGAGTTTTTGATCATTTCATTTGGTATCTCAACCATAGCTGAACCGTCGACCATCTCGACATCTACTACATGTTGCGACAAAACATATTTTTTTCCTCACAATATTTGCCCACGAAAATTTGAGGCCTTGATCAGAGACTTGAATTTTAGCAACCTCCTTGCTTCCGATGACCAGAGACGGAGAGATAACCTTCTCCACCACTTTGCTACCATCTCCATCACCTTCTCGGTCCTGCTCCCTCACCAGCGAGACATCCTTCTCCATCCCCGACAAAACCTCTTTTTGCTTCTCCAAATCGAAATCCGTTAATGTGATTATCTCCACCGTCCTCTTCTTTGCATCCTCCGACGGTGAAACCACCTGTTCCGGCGCCGTCATTATGGCCGAAGTCCTAGCTTGGGGGCGAAAAACCTGTGAAAAACCCTAGATCGCCAATCATCCTTGAGATCGCCTTCCTCCTGCTAATGTGGCCCCCAAAAGTTATCGAAAATGTTCCTTGCACCACCTCTTTTTGGGGTATGTTCTCATATGTAATCTACGAATGTTTCCATCTACGGAGATCTATTCTCGTTTCATATATGATCTTGGATTTGTGGCTAGCTGAGAAACAAGAGGTTTATGAACGTATAAGTAGAGAATCAATTTGGAAACATGACATAGAGGAACAAAGACACACATGTTTTGTTTGACTGATTAGTTTTGGAAAAAGACATGGAAATAAACTTTGAGGATTTAGAGTTTCTCGACCAATCATGAGACTTTGGAGGCAGATCTGGAGGATTTAGAGTTTCTCGACCATTCATGAGATCTTGGAGGCGGTTTTGGTTAGCGATGAAGATCTCACTGATAATAATGTTCAAAAACTATTTATGGGTTGTGTTTTGGGGTGGGCTTGGATCGGATACTCTGAAATTTTAGTGTACTGGATCCGGATCTGTTGGATCCAAAAATATATTATCCGAATCCGCCAATATCCGTGGTATCGGGATCCGCCAAAAATAGTTAAAAATTAATTAAATAATATTATTAAATTATTAAAAATAATTAATTAAATTAAAATATTAAATAAAAAAGTAAAATTTATATAAAGTTGAATGTATCAAAGTTGCTAACTCACTTGATTTTAACATGTGTCAAGTTAATCGACCAGATTTTGACACGTGTAAAAAAATTACAATTAGATTTTGGCAGATAATATTAACAATAAAGAAATATTTATAATTGATTCATAATAATAAAATGTAAAGTTACTAACCAAAACGGAAAACTAGAAAATATAAATTGATCCTAAATTACGGGCAACCATGAGAAACGGGGAGGACGAATGAGAACAGAAAACTCCTTTATACCGTTTCGTACTATGCTCGAAGATTGCAGGATGTTAGAATTCCCATATAAGGGTAACTCATTCTCATGGGTGGGAAAGCGTCGATCCGGGAAAGTAAAATGCCGATTGGATCGGGTGGTAGCTAACGAGGAATGGCACTATCTCTACTTCCACACTTCTGTGGAGTATCTTAAACTATGGGGATCGGACCACCGACATGTCCTACCTCGAATCCAATCAAGACCTCAAAACAAAAAAAAGTCTTTTATATTTGATAAGAGATGGATAGGAAAACCCGGTCTTAAAGAAGCAGTAATCTCGGGATGGGACCTTTTTGATAGTGTTCCACGTCGGGACATCCATAAAAAAATAGCCTCATGCCGTAGTAATATCTCCAGTTGGAAGAAGACCCTCCCTACAAACACGGCAAAAATCATTGAAGAGTTGAAAGATCAATTAGACATAGCTCAAGATGACCATAATACTACCCTAGAAGAGATTGAAGAAATCAGAAGACAACTTTGTACGACCTTTCGTGAGGAGGAACAATTTTGGCAGCAAAAAAGCCAAAACCTTTGGCACACAAAAGGAGACAGAAATACAAAGTTTTACCATGCCATTACTAAACAGAGACGGGCTCGAAACCGCATAATTTGCCTTAAAGATCGAAATGAAAAATGGGTCGAGAACGCATATGGTATTGAAAGAGTTGCAACTAATTATTTCCAAGAACTTTTTACCACCTCACAGCCCTCGGATCCCGAGGTTTCACTCCGGTATATTACCAAGAAATTTTCAGCATCTACGAATCATACACTAGTTTTGGATCCATCAGAAGACGAAATCAAAGCAGCCCTATTCGATATTAACCCGGATAAAGCCCCGTGACCAGATGGGATGACGAGTAGATTTTATTAAAGATTATGGCAAGTCATAAGCCAAAACATAGTCAAGTTGGTTAAGGACTTCTTTGCGACAGGTCACTTTGACCCTAGACTTAACCAGACAAATATTTGCCTCATTCCTAAAAAGGAGAGACCAAGAGCAATGGCCGAGTTCAGACCGATTAGCTTGTGCAACATGAGCTATAAAATTATTTCCAAACTTCTTTGCAAAAGACTAAAAAACGCCCTACCGAATTTAATCTCGGAGACCCAATCGGCCTTTATGGCTAGGAGTTTGATAACAGATAACATTCTACTCGCCCAAGAAAATTTCCATGCACTTCGTACAAACCCGAGCTGTAGATCAAATTTTATGGCCATAAAGACGGATATGAGCAAAGCATACGACCGTGTGGAATGAAAATTCTTGGAAGCTCTTCTACTGAAGTTGGGATTCGCAGAAAATGGGTTAAACTGCTGATGTTATGCATCTCCTCGGTCTCATATCAGGTTCTCATAAATGGGGAAGCGAAAGGAAGAATAAAACCCTCTAGAGGACTTCGGCAAGGAGACCCCTTATCACCATTCCTATTCATCTTATGCACTAAGGCACTTATCTCCCTCCTAAAGGGAGCGGAAGAAGAAAATCGCATTACAGGTTTGCGAGTTGCGAGAGCCAGCCCTCGGGTTTCCCACTTGTTGTTTGCTGATGATAGCCTTTTCTTTTGCGAGGCGACCATCCGACAAAGTGCCGAGATTTTTAAGATTATTGAGACTTATGGCGTTGCTTTGGGACAACAACTAAACATAGTTAAATCTTCCATAGTTTTCGGAGATAAAGTAGACCATAGGTTGTGTCGAGGCATAAAAAGAGAAATAGGTATCACTAACGAAAGAGGTGTGGGAATGTACTTGGGATTACCCGAACAAATTTGTGGATCTAAAAAGAAAGTCTTTGCGTTTGTTCAAGATCGACTCAATAATCGGGTCAATTCTTGGTCGGCGCAACTCCTTTCCAAAGGCGGGAAAGAGGTCCAAATCAAATCCGTATCACAAGAAATTCCGACATATGTCATGTCATGTTTTCAACTCCCTCAATGCATAACCGACAAATTGAGAAGTGCTATCTCAAACTTTTGGTGGAGCTCCAAGCAAAATAGCAGAAGAATACATTGGATAGCATGGGACAAGATTTTTGTTCCCCAGGAATTGGGAGGGTTGGGATTTCGAGACCTTCAAGATTTCAACCTTGCTCTGCTAGCAAAGCAATTGTGACGTCTAATTCAGAATCCTTCATCTCTATTGGCGCAGGTACTTCGAGGTCGATATTATAGACAATCTGACCCGCTTGTAGACCGGAACGCTCGCTCCCCTTCCTACGGGTGGCGTAGTATTATGGCTGCAAAACCTCTTCTTAAACTTGGATTAAGGAAGACTATAGGGTCGGGGTTCAACACAAAGGTTTGGAGTGAACCCTGGATCCCATATATTCCGCCTCGGCCTGCGAGAGAATCCGCACAAGTACGGTATAGGAATCCTCAACTTCATGTCTATACTTTCATCAGGCAAGATACGAGAGAGTGGAATATATCCCTTATGCTAGACTTTTTCCAACTCGAGGACATCCCTCTTATCATAGGATTAAGACCTAGTCGACATTCTACCCAAGATGGGTACATATGGAGCCATACAAAGTCGGGCTGTTATACAGTAAAATCCGGCTATGATTTGATAAGGAAGACAAATATTATTCGTGAATCAAATGAAGTGAGAGAACCAATCATTACGTATCTTCTGAGCCATGTGTGGAAGGTCCGGACGACCGGAAAGCTAACACATTTTATGTGGCAGGCCTTGTCTGGATGTGTGGCAACGTGTGAGCGTCTTACCTACATGCACATGGGCACCGATAAAAGTTATCCTAGGTGTGGAGCTCCTGAGGAAACGATCAACCATCTTCTTTTTAAATGCCCTTCAGCTTTACAAGTTTAGGCTATTTCGGACTATCCGTCCCTTCCGGGTTTCTTCCCGAGTACATCTATTTTCCGAAATATGGGTTTCCTATTTTGGCGAACTAAAGAAGTAAGTCTTTCTGACCCTCAAAAAGACATATATCCTTGGATCATATGGTACATATGGAATGCAAGGAACGACAAATTGTTCAACGGGAAAGAAATTTCTCCGGAGGATACTTTCCAGCTCGCTATTTTGGCAGCAGAAAGTTGGAGGATCGCAAACCAACAGGAATGCGAAGAAGAGATAGAAGGCCTACCAAGACAAGATGAATCGAGAGTCTCCCCTTTGGCCCCTCGAAACCCAACATGTCAGATCGATGCTTCCTGGATTGATCATAGCCTTGTTAGTGGTCTAGGGTGGAGTCATAAGGATCACATGGGACGAGAGATCTTCGGATTGCAAGGATCCCGCAGAAGCCTCTCGGTATTACATGCTGAGATGGATGGACTCAGTTGGGCTATGCTATGTCTAAAGGAAAAACATATATCATCGATGCATTTAGAAACGGACAGTTCAGATTTGGTGAAGATGATGGAGAACCCGATAGACTTGCCGACGTTTATTTCGGAACTAGACTCTTTTTATGTCCTTAGAGCGTCAATTATTAATTTCAGCTTATCTTCTATTTCACGAGTATCAAATGTCCGTGTCGATTCTTTTGCAAAAAGAGCTCGAGTACGAGGTTTTTTATTTTCTCATGTAAGTCAGACGGAGCCGGTAAAGAATAATAATATTTTCGGCCAAACTTGATTTAATAAAATGAGTAGTTGACAAAAAAATTTTTTTGAAAGTTTTATAGCCGATTCTTAATTTTAAAAGTTCAAGTTACTGAACACTAAGAAAATAAAAATAATATTAACTATAATAAAAAAATTTATAATTGATTCATAATCCTACAACAAGGTTACTAAACAAAAGGAAAAAAATGTAAATTGATTATAATAGATAAAATTAACTAAATAAAGGAAAAATAAAAAATTGAATATTTTTATTATCGATTGTTAAATTTAAAAGGTAAAATTACTAAACAAAAATTAAAATAGAAAATTATATTTATCTTAAAATGCAAAGTTAATAAAAAAAATTCTTTCTAGTTCTGTATGAAAAAAATAAATATATGAGTGTTTAAACAATAAAAAATTAATTTTATTTGAATAATAATATGAAAAAAATAAATATTTAGAAATATGTGACAAAATTTAATTAAAAACCAAATAATATAATCAAAATTAGGAGAATAAAAAAAATATTGTTAGGTTTCTCTATAGGTTTTCGCGTTGGCTGTCTCAATTTATATTATTTATTTTTACGGGAGGTTTAATTTTTTTTCCATTTTTTTGTTTATAGTTGTTTTCGTGTGTTGTAAAATATTAAACTATAAACCCGCGTATACACGAGTCATAATCTAATTAAATATAAAGTACAATATAACATCACATATACTCAATTATATAATATAAAAGCAGATTCGGATCGGATCTTGGTACCATAATCTTAAAATTTAATATTCGGATCCAGATTCGAAAACTCTAGATATCTTATTTTTTAGATCGAATCGAATCGGATCTCGGGTCTCGGAACTCGGATCCGGGATATTTTGTCAAGCCTTAATTTTGTGTTGATTTCGCTGCCGTAAAAGGAAAAAAGGTCATTGAGGAAGAAGAATCCTGTGGGTTTGGAATACTGAAGTCGAAAGTGGAATTTAGCAATATGGGCTTTAGTCAATTGTTTATGTTAGTTCCAGTCAGAAATTAAACTATGATATATCAAAAGGCGTGTGTGATCTAGTCCAAGTCATGTTTGGCCTCAGGTTTACAACCAAGGAAACGATGAAACGGAGGTTAGCAGCGTAACAAGCAACAAAACCAGAGGATCAAATTTGAAGAAGCCGAGGACCCAAGCGACGGCGTCAGTGAAATCTTCGGGAGACTTGCCGGAAAAGGCAAAAAATGTATGTTTAAACGAAGCATGGCTATTTTATAGTTCATGTCAAGTAATTGAAGCCAGAATTCTCATAATCTTCGGGTTTTTTTGGTTTTTTTGTTTCAATCCATTATTTTATTAAAATATATTTGATTATAGTTTATAGATAGCAAAAAAAAATTCAATTTGTGCAATTGAAAGTGCAGATACAGGTCTTGCTTGATGGCATACACGTGCCACTTCCTTTCCATTTCGAAGTACATTCATTGACACACTGTTTAGCTTCACACGGTTTTGTTCCTGTCATAGATTCATGACTCCATTCTTGACATTGCGTCTCTTTTGTCACCATCCCTAATAATAAATATTTAGAACATATATTAATATCATCTCAGTTTTTAGTTATAAAATAAAAATGTGAAGAACAAAAAACCATCAAATAAAAGAGAACAAAAAACCATCAAGTTTTTTTTTTGGTTTTTTGTTTCAATCCATTATTTTATTAAAATATATTTGATTATAGTTTATAGATAACAAAAAAAAATTCAATATAAAAGCAGATTAGGAGAATTCAATATAAAATCAAAATTAGGAGAATAAAAAAAATATTGTTAGGTTTCTCTATAGGTTTTCGCGTTGGCTGTCTCAATTTATATTATTTATTTTTACGGGAGGTTTAATTTTTTTTCCATTTTTTTGTTTATAGTTGTTTTCGTGTGTTGTAAAATATTAAACTATAAACCCGCGTATACACGAGTCATAATCTAATTAAATATAAAGTACAATATAACATCACATATACTCAATTATATAATATAAAAGCAGATTCGGATCGGATCTTGGTACCATAATCTTAAAATTTAATATTCGGATCCAGATTCGAAAACTCTAGATATCTTATTTTTTAGATCGAATCGAATCGGATCTCGGGTCTCGGAACTCGGATCCGGGATATTTTGTCAAGCCTTAATTTTGTGTTGATTTCGCTGCCGTAAAAGGAAAAAAGGTCATTGAGGAAGAAGAATCCTGTGGGTTTGGAATACTGAAGTCGAAAGTGGAATTTAGCAATATGGGCTTTAGTCAATTGTTTATGTTAGTTCCAGTCAGAAATTAAACTATGATATATCAAAAGGCGTGTGTGATCTAGTCCAAGTCATGTTTGGCCTCAGGTTTACAACCAAGGAAACGATGAAACGGAGGTTAGCAGCGTAACAAGCAACAAAACCAGAGGATCAAATTTGAAGAAGCCGAGGACCCAAGCGACGGCGTCAGTGAAATCTTCGGGAGACTTGCCGGAAAAGGCAAAAAATGTATGTTTAAACGAAGCATGGCTATTTTATAGTTCATGTCAAGTAATTGAAGCCAGAATTCTCATAATCTTCGGGTTTTTTTGGTTTTTTTGTTTCAATCCATTATTTTATTAAAATATATTTGATTATAGTTTATAGATAGCAAAAAAAAATTCAATTTGTGCAATTGAAAGTGCAGATACAGGTCTTGCTTGATGGCATACACGTGCCACTTCCTTTCCATTTCGAAGTACATTGATTGACACACTCTTTAGCTTCACACGCTTTTGTTCCTGTCATATATTCATGACACCGTTCTTGACCTTGCGTCTCTTTTGTCACCATCCCTAATAATAAAATATTTAAAACATATATTAACATCATCTCAAATTTTTGTTATAAAATAAAAATGTGATGAACAAAAAGCCATCAAATAAAAGAGAAGAAACGTGGAAAAATATTCGATATTTTTAAGTGTAAAGCAAACCTAGAACAAGAACGACCATGAAGATAACAATAACAATGGCTTTAGTCATTTTTGATGATAAAATTGAGATGAAAAATTAAACGATGGGTGTAATGTAATTGTATTGTAGTCGTGAACATCATATATATATATATATATATGGTAGCTCAGAGTCAACCATTTTGCTGGATTAGAGTTATGAGCTTCGGCATTAGAAATCTTATAAAATTAATTAGGAATTAATTAAAAAATAGAAACAGACAAAAACGTAATAAACGACATTTAGCAATATTAATGAATAAAAAATGAAAGTCAACAATAACTAAATAGATGCCGGAAAAGATCATAAATTTTTAAACATGAAAGGTATTTAAAAATTTAATAAAAAACGATAACAAACAAGAACTTATAAATCATGAGTAATATTGTCAGATCTTAGTTAGTAGTGTGATATAATTTAAAGTACTAAAGAGACCGATCAAAATTGATTGTCAATAGATTTTGAATTAAAAGTTAATAGATTTTTTCTATCAAAATCAAAAGGGAAACTCTTTTAGTCTCAGCATCCAAATACTCCATTTAAAAAAAAAACAAATATGTTTGGAAACCATTTTAACATTATCCCAATTTGTTGCAATATTAATTAAAAAAATGTATTTTATTTTATATTTAAATTTAATTCCGAAAATATAGATATTAATTTATATTATTTTGGATTTCCTTAAATATATATTAGACAACTTACTAAAAATCACAAAATTGGTTGTTATTATATAATAACCGGATTATAATTTAGATTTAATTTAAATATTTGAATTTAAATAATATTTTCATACTAGCGCAGATGATAAACGAATATATTGTTATATATTTTTTTTATCATAATCAATCAGCCTAAAATTTCAAATATTCAAAATTAGTATATATTTTATATTGTATGGTAATATGATGGGCGAGTTAGGTTATGTTTTTAAAATTGCGATTCTTTGCGGGTTGGTTTGTCAAAACATATAAAATAATAGACTAATTCGAGTCAGATTAAAATGACATATTATCTAATTTTAACACTTATAAATATATATAGATTATTGATCCAAATAGGATTAGTTATCGTTATAAAGTTTAATTCGATTCGAGATAGACATATAAAAGTTATCATCTTAAAAGAACATGTTGATCATGTTTTATAAAAGAATTAAAATGGAAGAAATATATTTGGAAACCAATCTATTTAACAATACAATTTAAATGAAAACGGTTTGCTGTTATTGTTACTAGGTAATTTCCCGCATGATGCACGAGTTTTAACATTTAATTTACCTTATTGTATTTTGTAGATGTATCTACGTATTTAGATTTTTTACTTTATTTAGAATTAGGTAATCATAGTTTTTTTTAGACGGATTTGTGATATAAAAGATTATGTAGAAAAACGTAATGTATAATAATGATTAAAAACAATTCGGGAAGATGATTTCTACTTGGACAACACGTTTCTTATCCTTTACGGAAAGACTATAGGGGGTTTATTGGTTCTTGCATTTTAATGGATTTGGAAATCCAATCCAAACCAAATCAAGTGTTATTGGTTCTATAATTTTGAAATCTATATTCAAATCTTGTGTTATTGGTTCTATGATTTTAAAATCCATGTTAAAATCAAGTGTTATTCAATAGTAAGGATTTTCATAAGGATTTGATTTTAATTTGGATTTGAATAGATTTACAAGTGTTTTTAAGAATAAAATACAAAGGAGCAAATATCGAGTAAAACCTTGTTATTTGGTTGTATTTGGATTTACAAATATTTGTTTTTTCAAGATGAAACTACTATATAAAATTAAAAATAGAAAGACACATAACAATTAATGTGTAGAATAAAAGACAAGAAATAACTACACGTAACATTAAACTACTACATGTTACAAGGCTAGTTTGTAAGTGGATACGTAACATTTAGTACATGTTGGACACGAGGCTAGCTAGTTTCTAAGTGGAGGTAAGTGGAGGTTCAAAACATTGCCCCGTGAAACCTCTCAGGTTTCATGTAATCAGTGTATACTAATGTTCAAACAAATATTGTGATTGTTCTGCACGATCGCTAAACTTAAAATAGATTTTTGAAATGGTAAAAAAAATAGATAGAAAAAGCCAATTTCATTATAAAAACTCATAGTCTAATCGAACACATAAAATAATCAATCCAACAATAGATAATAATAAATTCATCACTCAATGACGTTACGCTTAATCCAACCATAACGCTCATCAATGGACATGCTAAGAAACACATCTTTCATCCCTAATTGGTGAATCACTTTAACCACATCGTAACGAACATGTTCCTCCAAAGTAGAAACTTCTTTGACAGCTTCCCATAAGATTTTTATTTTCTTATAATAATAAAATTCTTGTAAATCTATTTGGTTGATTTACAATAATCCATTTATTTGCTTTTGAAATCCAATTATTTAACTTTGAAATCCACTTCTCTGATTTTAAAATCACTGGATTCATTAGGATTTCTAAATCTGAGAAATCCATTAAAATGCAAAAACCAATAACCCCCACTATAACTCATTTAATCGGTTCTTCTCATTATATCAAATTTCTGGTTGGCGGCTTTTAGGCTTCCAACATATTGTCTCAGAGAGATAGAGAAGCTATGTTCGGCTTTCCTTTGGTCTTGTCCGAACGTAGCACAAGAAAAGCTAAAATTTCATGGGAAAAAGTTACGCGACCGAGGAAAGAGGAAGGACTCGGAATAAGTCCTTTGAAGGAGTTAGATATGGTTTGTTGTCTCAAGTTAGTGTGGAGAATAACTTCTTCTCATTCTTCGCTATGGGTAAATTGGATCAAAACATATCTGATTCGAAAAGGATCTTTCTAGTCATTAAAATCAAATACTAGCTTGGGCTCTTGGATGTGGAAAAAATTACTAAAGTTAAGAGTTAAAGCAAACAACCTCTACAAGGTAGGTAGACACAAAAAATAGGCAGTCGACATCCTTTTGGTTTGATTCATGGTCGCATTTGGGACGTTTAATAAAACTAACTAGAACAAAAGGTTTCATCGATATGGGGATTATATTTACTCTTCGGTAGCACAAACACTGATTTATTGAAGACGAAAGCGTTATCGTATAAAGTATCTGAATGAAATTGAAACGCTATTGGACACCCATCGGTCCCAACATCATTTGGAAGGAGAAGATACACCTTTATGAAGATGGAAAGACGATGTCTACAAGCCGATATTCAATTAAAAAAAAAACATGGATGATAATTCGGGATGCTGGTCCCGAAATTTCCTGGTACCAAGATGTGTGATTTACTCATTCAACACCCAAGTACTCTCTCTTAGCTTGGTTAGCGATTCATAATCGTCTAACGACCGCTGATCGTATGGCGTAATGGAATACATGTGCAAATACTACATGTGTACTATGTCAAGATCCAATGGAGAGTAGAAACCACGTGTTTTTTTTTCTTGTGGGTACTCGATGGAAATGTGGAAAGCACTGAGCAAATGACTCATCAAATCACAATACTCAACAGATTGGCAATGCATCAATGCCATCATCTCAGCAACAAACATGGATCGCATTCCTCTCTTCTTTGCTATGTATGTTTTTCTAGCAATATTACATAGAATTTGGAGAGAAAAGAATTCAAGACGTCATGGAGAAACTCCTATACCTCCGGACACGATGATAAAGTTCATTGATAGGCAAATCTGCAATCAGCTGCTTTCGATACGATCTTTAAAGGATACAAAGTACGAAGGAGCGCTCGAGCTCTGATTCGAAACTCGGAGCTGATTTTCTAAAAATATATATATTTTGTTTAAACAATCTACAAAAATGATGCACTTATTGTAAAAACGTTTTTTTTATTTGAATAAATTTTATATTGGATTCAAACAAAAAATGCAAAGAAATATTAAATTGTAATCATATATAAATTAGGGAGATAATAACATTATCATCCCAATTTTGAACGTGAGTATATATTTTTCGGGTGTTAATGATGTAAACGTGTCAAACATATAATATTGACTAAAAAAAATCAAAATCTTAGACCATTTTCTATAAAAAACAATATAAAATTTTTATAGCGTTTTGGTTATGTTTGTTGAAAACTTTATTAGATTGAAAACAAAAAACTAAAGAAATAAAAAAAATATTCTTGAACTATATTTATGGGTTAAACTGCTGATGTTATGCATCTCCTCGGTCTCATATCAGGTTCTCATAAATGGGGAAGCGAAAGGAAGAATAAAACCCTCTAGAGGATTTCGGCAAGGAGACCCCTTATCACCATTCCTATTCATCTTATGCACTAAGGCACTTATCTCCCTCCTAAAGGGAGCGGAAGAAGAAAATCGCATTACAGGTTTGCGAGTTGCGAGAGCCAGCCCTCGGGTTTCCCACTTGTTGTTTGCTGATGATAGCCTTTTCTTTTGCGAGGCGACCATCCGACAAAGTGCCGAAATTTTTAAGATTATTGAGACTTATGGCGTTGCTTTGGGACAACAACTAAACATAGTTAAATCTTCCATAGTTTTCGGAGATAAAGTAGACCATAGGTTGTGTCGAGGCATAAAAAGAGCAATAGGTATCACTAACGAAGGAGGTGTGGGAATGTACTTGGGATTACCCGAACAAATTTGTGGATCTAAAAAGAAAGTCTTTGCGTTTGTTCAAGATCGACTCAATAATCGGGTCAATTTTTGGTCGGCGCAACTCCTTTCCAAAGGCGGGAAAGAGGTCCAAATCAAATCCGTATCACAAGAAATTCCGACATATGTCATGTCATGTTTTCAACTCCCTCAATGCATAACCGACAAATTGAGAAGTGCTATCTCAAACTTTTGGTGGAGCTCCAAGCAAAATGGCAGAGGAATACATTGGATAGCATGGGACAAGATTTGTGTTCCCCAAGAATTGGGAGGGTTGGGATTTCGAGACCTTCAAGATTTCAACCTTGCTCTGCTAGCAAAGCAATTGTGACGTCTAATTCAGAATCCTTCATCTCTATTGGCGCGGGTACTTCGAGGTCGATATTATAGACAATATGACCAGCTTGTAGACCGGAACGCTCGCTCCCCTTCCTACGGGTGGCGTAGTATTATGGCTGCAAAATCTCTTCTTAAACTTGGATTAAGGAAGACTATAGGGTCGGGGTTCAACACAAAGGTTTGCAGTGAACCCTGGATCCCATATATTCCGCCTCGGCCTGCGAGAGAATCCGCACAAGTACGGTATAGGAATCCTCAACTTCGTGTCTATACTTTCATCAGGCAAGATACGAGAGAGTGGAATATATCCCTTATGCTAGAATTTTTCCAACTCGAGGACATCCCTATTATCATAGGATTAAGACCTAGTCGACATTCTACCCAAGATGGGTACATATGGAGCCATACAAAGTCGGGCTGTTATACAGTAAAATCTGGCTATGATTTGATAAGGAAGACAAATATTATTCGTGAATCAAATGAAGTGAGAGAACCAATCATTACGTATCTTCTGAGCCATGTGTGGAAGGTCCGGACGACCGGAAAGCTAACACATTTTATGTGGCAGGCCTTGTCTGGATGTGTGGCAACGTGTGAGCGTCTTACCTACATGCACATGGGCACCGATAAAAGTTATCCTAGGTGTGGAGCTCCTGAGGAAACGATCAACCATCTTCTTTTTAAATGCCCTTCAGCTTTACAAGTTTAGGCTATTTCGGACTATCCGTCCCTTCCGGGTTTCTTCCCGAGTACATCTATTTTCCGAAATATGGATTTCCTATTTTGGCGAACTAAAGAATTAAGTCTTTCTGACCCTCAAAAAGACATATATCCTTGGATCATATGGTACATATGGAATGCAAGGAACGACAAAGTGTTCAACGGGAAAGAAATTTCTCCGGAGGATACTTTCCAGCTCGCTATTGTGGCAGCGGAAAGTTGGAGGATCGCAAACCAACATGAATGCGAAGAAGAGATAGAAGGCCTACCAAGACAAGATGAATCGAGAGTCTCCCCTTTGGCCCCTCGAAACCCAACATGTCAGATCGATGCTTCCTGGATTGATCATAGCCTTGTTAGTGGTCTAGGGTGGAGTCATAAGGATCACATGGGACGAGAGATCTTCGGATTGCAAGGATCCCGCAGAAGCCTCTCGGTATTACATGCTGAGATGGATGGACTCAGTTGGGCTATGCTATGTCTAAAGGAAAAACATATATCATCGATGCATTTAGAAACGGACAGTTCAGATTTGGTGAAGATGATGGAGAACCCGATAGACTTGCCGACGTTTATTTCGGAACTAGACTCTTTTTATGTCCTTAGAGCGTCAATTATTAATTTCAGCTTATCTTCTATTTCACGAGTATCAAATGTCCGTGTCGATTCTTTTGCAAAAAGAGCTCGAGTACGAGGTTTTTTATTTTCTCATGTAAGTCAGACGGAGCCGGTAAAGAATAATAATATTTTCGGCCAAACTTGATTTAATAAAATGAGTAGTTGACAAAAAAAAATTTTTGAAAGTTTTATAGCCGATTCTTAATTTTAAAAGTTCAAGTTACTGAACACTAAGAAAATAAAAATAATATTAACTATAATAAAAAAATTTATAATTGATTCATAATCCTACAACAAGGTTACTAAACAAAAGGAAAAAAATGTAAATTGATTATAATAGATAAAATTAACTAAATAAAGGAAAAATAAAAAATTGAATATTTTTATTATCGATTGTTAAATTTAAAAGGTAAAATTACTAAACAAAAATTAAAATAGAAAATTATATTTATCTTAAAATGCAAAGTTAATAAAAAAAATTCTTTCTAGTTCTGTATGAAAAAAATAAATATATGAGTGTTTAAACAATAAAAAATTAATTTTATTTGAATAATAATATGAAAAAAATAAATATTTAGAAATATGTGACAAAATTTAATTAAAAACCAAATAATATAATCAAAATTAGGAGAATAAAAAAAATATTGTTAGGTTTCTCTATAGGTTTTCGCGTTGGCTGTCTCAATTTATATTATTTATTTTTACGGGAGGTTTAATTTTTTTTCCATTTTTTTGTTTATAGTTGTTTTCGTGTGTTGTAAAATATTAAACTATAAACCCGCGTATACACGAGTCATAATCTAATTAAATATAAAGTACAATATAACATCACATATACTCAATTATATAATATAAAAGCAGATTCGGATCGGATCTTGGTACCATAATCTTAAAATTTAATATTCGGATCCAGATTCGAAAACTCTAGATATCTTATTTTTTAGATCGAATCGAATCGGATCTCGGGTCTCGGAACTCGGATCCGGGATATTTTGTCAAGCCTTAATTTTGTGTTGATTTCGCTGCCGTAAAAGGAAAAAAGGTCATTGAGGAAGAAGAATCCTGTGGGTTTGGAATACTGAAGTCGAAAGTGGAATTTAGCAATATGGGCTTTAGTCAATTGTTTATGTTAGTTCCAGTCAGAAATTAAACTATGATATATCAAAAGGCGTGTGTGATCTAGTCCAAGTCATGTTTGGCCTCAGGTTTACAACCAAGGAAACGATGAAACGGAGGTTAGCAGCGTAACAAGCAACAAAACCAGAGGATCAAATTTGAAGAAGCCGAGGACCCAAGCGACGGCGTCAGTGAAATCTTCGGGAGACTTGCCGGAAAAGGCAAAAAATGTATGTTTAAACGAAGCATGGCTATTTTATAGTTCATGTCAAGTAATTGAAGCCAGAATTCTCATAATCTTCGGGTTTTTTTGGTTTTTTTGTTTCAATCCATTATTTTATTAAAATATATTTGATTATAGTTTATAGATAGCAAAAAAAAATTCAATTTGTGCAATTGAAAGTGCAGATACAGGTCTTGCTTGATGGCATACACGTGCCACTTCCTTTCCATTTCGAAGTACATTGATTGACACACTCTTTAGCTTCACACGCTTTTGTTCCTGTCATATATTCATGACACCGTTCTTGACCTTGCGTCTCTTTTGTCACCATCCCTAATAATAAAATATTTAAAACATATATTAACATCATCTCAAATTTTTGTTGTAAAATAAAAATGTGATGAACAAAAAGCCATCAAATAAAAGAGAAGAAACGTGGAAAAATATTCGATATTTTTAAGTGTAAAGCAAACCTAGAACAAGAACGACCATGAAGATAACAATAACAATGGCTTTAGTCATTTTTGATGATAAAATTGAGATGAAAAATTAAACGATGGGTGTAATGTAATTGTATTGTAGTCGTGAACATCATATATATATATATATATATATATATGGTAGCTCAGAGTCAACCATTTTGCTGGATTAGAGTTATGAGCTTCGGCATTAGAAATCTTATAAAATTAATTAGGAATTAATTAAAAAATAGAAACAGACAAAAACGTAATAAACGACATTTAGCAATATTAATGAATAAAAAATGAAAGTCAACAATAACTAAATAGATGCCGGAAAAGATCATAAATTTTTAAACATGAAAGGTATTTAAAAATTTAATAAAAAACGATAACAAACAAGAACTTATAAATCATGAGTAATATTGTCAGATCTTAGTTAGTAGTGTGATATAATTTAAAGTACTAAAGAGACCGATCAAAATTGATTGTCAATAGATTTTGAATTAAAAGTTAATAGATTTTTTCTATCAAAATCAAAAGGGAAACTCTTTTAGTCTCAGCATCCAAATACTCCATTAAAAAAAAAAAACAAATATGTTTGGAAACCATTTTAACATTATCCCAATTTGTTGCAATATTAATTAAAAATGTATTTTATTTTATATTTAAATTTAATTCCGAAAATATAGATATTAATTTATATTATTTTGGATTTCCTTAAATATAGATTAGACTACTTACTAAAAATCACAAAATTGGTTGTTATTATATAATAGCCGGATTATAATTTAGATTTAATTTAAATAATATTTTCATACTAGCGCAGATGATAAACGAATATATTGTTATATATTTTTTTTATCATAATCAATCAGCCTAAAATTTCAAATATTCAAAATTAGTATATATTTTATATTGTATGGTAATATGATGGGCGAGTTAGGTTATGTTTTTAAAATTGCGGTCCTTTGCGGGTTGGTTTGTCAAAACATATAAAATAATAGACTAATTCGAGTCAGA
The DNA here is from genome assembly GCA_030161315.1 of Eutrema japonicum. Lineage (NCBI taxonomy): Eukaryota > Viridiplantae > Streptophyta > Magnoliopsida > Brassicales > Brassicaceae > Eutrema > Eutrema japonicum. Next base: position 20,845,128 of record BSQW01000007.1, read on the forward strand.
TTAAAATGACATATTATCCAATTTTAACACTTATAAATATATATAGATTATTGATCCAAATAGGATTAGTTATCGTTATAAAGTTTAATTCGATTCGAGATAGACATATAAAAGTTATCATCTTAAAAGAACATGTTGATCATGTTTTATAAAAGAATTAAAATGGAAGAAATATATTTGGAAACCAATCTATTTAACAATACAATTTAAATGAAAACGGTTTGCTGTTATTGTTACTAGGTAATTTCCCGCATGATGCACGAGTTTTAACATTTAATTTACCTTATTGTATTTTGTAGATGTATCTACGTATTTAGATTTTTTACTTTATTTAGAATTAGGTAATCATAGTTTTTTTTAGACGGATTTGTGATATAAAAGATTATGTAGAAAAACGTAATGTATAATAATGATTAAAAACAATTCGGGAAGATGATTTCTACTTGGACAACACGTTTCTTATCCTTTACGGAAAGACTATAGGGGGTTTATTGGTTCTTGCATTTTAATGGATTTGGAAATCCAATCCAAACCAAATCAAGTGTTATTGGTTCTATAATTTTGAAATCTATATTCAAATCTTGTGTTATTGGTTCTATGATTTTAAAATCCATGTTAAAATCAAGTGTTATTCAATAGTAAGGATTTTCATAAGGATTTGATTTTAATTTGGATTTGAATGGATTTACAAGTGTTTTTAAGAATAAAATACAAAGGAGCAAATATCGAGTGAAACATTTTTATTTGGTTGTATTTGGATTTACAAATATATTTTTTTTCAAGATGAAACTACTATATAAAATTAAAAATAGAAAGACACATAACAATTAATGTGTAGAATAAGAGACAAGAAATAACTACACGTAACATTAAACTACTACATGTTACAAGGCTAGTTTGTAAGTGGATACGTAACATTTAGTACATGTTGGACACGAGGCTAGCTAGTTTATAAGTGGAGGTAATTGGAGGTTCAAAAACGCGATTGGTTCTTGCATTTTAATGGATTTGGAAATCCAATCCAAACCAAATCAAGTGTTATTGGTTCTATAATTTTGAAATCTATATTCAAATCTTGTGTTATTGGTTCTATGATTTTAAAATCCATGTTAAAATCAAGTGTTATTCAATAGTAAGGATTTTCATAAGGATTTGATTTTAATTTGGATTTGAATGGATTTACAAGTGTTTTTAAGAATAAAATACAAAGGAGCAAATATCGAGTGAAACATTTTTATTTGGTTGTATTTGGATTTACAAATATTTTTTTTTTCAAGATGAAACTACTATATAAAATTAAAAATAGAAAGACACATAACAATTAATGTGTAGAATAAGAGACAAGAAATAACTACACGTAACATTAAACTACTACATGTTACAAGGCTAGTTTGTAAGTGGATACGTAACATTTAGTACATGTTGGACACGAGGCTAGCTAGTTTATAAGTGGAGGTAAGTGGAGGTTCAAAACATTGCCCCGTGAAACCTCTCAGGTTTCATGTAATCAGTGTATACTAATGTACAAACAAATATTGTGATTGTTATGCACGATCGCTAAACTTAAAATAGTTTTTTGAAATGGTAAAAAAGATAGATAGAAAAAGCCAATTTCATTATAAAAACTCATAGTCTAATCGAACACATAAAATAATCAATCCAACAATAGATAATAATAAATTCATCACTCAATGACGTTACGCTTAATCCAACCATAACACTCATCAATGGACATGCTAAGAAACACATCTTTCATCCCTAATTGGTGAATCACTTTAACCGCATCGTAACGAACATGTTCCTCCAAAGTAGAAACTTATTTGACAGCTTCCCATAAGATTTTTATTTTCTTATAATAATAAAATTCTTGTAAATTTATTTGGTTGATTTACAATAATCCATTTATTTGATTTTGAAATCCAATTATTTAACTTTGAAATCCACTTCTCTGATTTTAAAATCACTGGATTCATTAGGATTTCTAAATCTGAGAAATCCATTAAAATGCAAAAACCAATAACCCCCACTATAACTCATTTAATCGGTTCTTCTCATTATATCAAATTTCTGGTTGGCGGCTTTTAGGCTTCCAACATATTGTCTCAGAGAGATAGAGAAGCTATGTTCGGCTTTCCTCTTGTCTTGTCCGAACGTAGCACAAGGAAAGCTAAAATTTCATGGGAAAAAGTTAGGCGACCGAGGAAAGAGGAAGGACTCGGAATAAGGCCTTTGAAGGAGGTAAATATGGTTTGTTGTCTCAAGTTAGTGTGAAGAATAACTTCTTCTCATTCTTCGCTATGGGTAAATTGGATCAAAACATATCTGATTCGAAAAGGATCTTTCTAGTCATTAAAATCAAATACTAGCTTGGGCTCTTGGATGTGGAAAAAATTACTAAAGTTAAGAGATAAAGCAAACAACCTCTACAAGGTAGGTAGACACAAAAATAGGCAGTCGATATCCTTTTGGTTTGATTCATGGTCGCATTTGGGACGTTTAATCAAACTAACTAGAACAAAAGGTTTCATCGATATGGGGATCTCTATTTACTCTTCAGTAGCACAAACACTGGTTTATTGAAGACGAAAGCCTTATCGTATAAAGTATCTGAATGAAATTGAAACGCTATTGGACACCCATCGGTCCCAACATCATTTGGAAGGAAAAGATACACCTTTATGAAGATCGAAAGACGATGTCTACAAGCCGATATTCAAATTAAAAAAAAAACATGGATGATAATTCGGAATGCTGGTCCCGAAATTTCCTGGTACCAAGATGTGTGATTTACTCATTAAACGCCCAAGTACTCTCACTTAGCTTGGTTAGCGATTCATAATCGTCTAACGACCGCTGATCGTATGGCGTCATGGAATACATGTGCAAATACTACATGTGTACTATGTCAAGATCCAATGGAGAGTAGAAACCACATATTTTTTTTCTTGTGGGTACTCGATGGAAGTGTGGAAAGCACTGAGCAAATGACTCATCAAATCACAATACTCAACAAATTGGCAATGCATCAATGCCATCATCTCAGCAACAAACATGGATCACATTCCTCTCTTCTTTGCTATGTATGTTTTTCTAGCAATATTACATAGCATTTGGAGAGAAAGGAATTCAAGACGTCATGGAGAAACTCCTATACCTCCAGACACGATGATAAAGTTCATTGATAGGCAACTCCGAAATCAGCTGCTTTCGATACGATCTTTAAAGGATACAAAGTACGAAGGAGCGCTCGAGCTCTGATTCGAAACTCGGAGCTGATTTTCTAAAACTATATATATTCTGTTTAAACAATCTACAAAAATGATGCACTTATTGTAAAAACGTTTTTTTATTTGAATAAATTTTATATTGGATTCAAACAAAAAAATGCAAAGAAATATTAAATTGTAATCATATATAAATTAGGGAGATAATAACATTATCATCCCAATTTTGAACGTGAGTATATATTTTTCGGGTGTTAATGATGTAAACGTGTCAAACATATAATATTGACTAAAAAAAATCAAAATTTTAGACCATTTTCTATAAAAATAATATAAATTTTTTATAGCGTTTTGGTTATGTTTGTTGAAAACTTTATTAGATTGAAAACAAAAAACTAAAGAAATAAAAAAAATATTCTTGAACTATATTTAGTTAAATTTTCATGTCATTAATATTTTTTAATTCCAATTCCTTACATATGACCTTATGGTATGGAAAAAATAATACTGGGTAAAACATTTAAACAATTCTTTACAAACAGGTTTTCTGACTTTTTGAAATTTTAACTTTTTGGTTAAAAATTGTAAGAAAATGTACTTTTGAGTATAAACTTGAATTTAAAAATTATAAACATCAATAATTAAAATTGAAACACAGTTTTTACTTGTAATATAAAGTTTAAGAGTCTGAAAAAATTAAATAAACCAAATATAGGAAATACAAAAAAAACTGAACTACAAAAATGTAAGAAAAACAAACATTAAAGTTATCGTGACTAAAAAGTTTAAAATAACAAATGAAGATTTGAAACTTATACAAAATTTAGAAAATTGAACAACTAATATAAAATGAAACTGAAGATTGAATCTATTACTAATAAAAATTGATGCTATAGGCCTCTAAAAGCGTCCACAAAGGATTTTAAACGCCCAGTTAAAATATGCCAAAATAAAATCTTATACTAATAAAAATTAATGCTATATACATCTAGTGATGTCCACATAGAATTTTAAATGACCAATTAAAATATGTCAAATTAACTTGATATTTATGCTAACTCTATGGAAAATCAACATAAAAACCTTAACAAACAAAAAAGAAAAAGATAATTATATGTCAAAATAAAATGTATTACTAATAAAAGTTGATGCTATATGCCTCTAACGGTATTGATTTTTCCGACTTAATTGTCTTCTTAATCAAAGCTATGCTCTGATGGAATAAAAAAAACGACATGAGAAAGAATTCACCCATGGATTGAGAAAGACGGCTATAATGAAGGAAAAAATACTATGTGTACACCAATCTTCTCATATATAAAATAATGTTTGTTACTTCTATATTATTTGCAATGACCCCTAAGTATGAGAATTAAATCATCATCGCTTAGGTTTATGATCTCATCGAATAACCATTGAAAAGTTACCGCAACCAATATGTCACAAGATAAAATTCCTGCTTCTATCTCTCCAATGTAAAATTTACAAAAATTATATTTACTTTGCCGGTTTTTTGTTATTATAACTTTGTTTCAAAGTTCATATCATATTCATATAATGTTTTGGTTTCAAAATTGATTTTTTCATAGATATGAGAGCAAGAGTTGTGTTTATTACATTGCTTTTCGATTTTTAGATTAAATTAAAATTTTTTATTGATTAAAATAGTTAAGGAAGGAAAATAATTTTTGACTTTTTTGCTTTTTTGTTGTTTTTATAGAAAACATATATAACTAAAATGGAAATGAATATGATGAAAAAAATTATTCACTCTGATTGGAAGAAGGTACAATCATTGAAAAATTATTTAAAAGTTACTACAACCAATATGCTACCAGACAAAAGTCTAGTCTTTACATCTTCAAATAAAACTGACAAAAAATTGTCGATATTTTGTGATTTTAAAATAGTTTCAAAATTCATTTCATATTCATTTATTGTCTTAGTTTCAAAATTAAAGTTGTCATGAATGTGAAAGCAAGAGTTCTGTTTATTAGTTTTTTCAATTTAGTAAATTAAATCAGAAATTTGTATTGGTTAAATTAGCTAAGAAAAGATAATAACTTTATAACTTTTTTGTTGTTTGCATCGAAAACATATATAACGAAGATGAAACTGAAAATGATTAAAAAAACTTATTTTCTTGATTTAAAGAAATGATGTATAACTCGAAATCTCTGTATCTTAATTTCTTCGGTGGCATTCATGCGGGTGAAATCCACTCTCGATACCACGAGGAAACATTTCCAGTTTTGTGTCTTCTAGGTTGTTGATGTCTTTGTAACTCCTACCTGCGATTAAATTTTCTCTTCTTTTTATTCACACTTTTTTTCTATTACAAGTGTCTGTGAGAGTATAGAAAGACGAACAAACAAAATGAAGGCATCTCGATCGATCGTTTTGTGACTCTTCCCTAATATTCGATTTCTGTTTTTGTTTTAGAAATCTGATTTTTTCCCTTGGTTTTATCCATTTTCAGGGTACTTATTGTTCTTGAATTGCTTCTTATATCTACGAACTTGACACACCCACACACAAAATGAAACGAAATCGTTGCAAGTCATTATAAATTTCGTTGCAATGTGATTGGAATATTCTTAATTGTGAGGATTTTTCTTTTCTATTTTTGATAAGAATAATTGAGATGTCTACAGGCGAATACAAAGTCAAGCTCGTTAAAAGGAAGACCTGTGCAGGTACAATGTTTTATTTTTTATTGAAAGAAACCTACACACCGGAATCAATTGCACTAATTTAAGTATCTGGAACTGGAATTCACAATAATACAATAGTGCAAGTTTAACTGGTACTTGACTACCTTAGCTTCTTTCTTTATTTGTAATAATTTTTAGTTTACATATTCGTGAAATATTGCAATTTGAATAAGGGTGTATGTTTATTGTTCATCATTCTATTAGAGGCTACACATATTATTCTTTGATGATGTTAGTTTGTCTCGTAATTGTGTTTTGCAATACGTCCTTTAGGTGGCAACATCTTTGGACTCTTATGAGTGCTTCCTTCTGCAATCTGGTACTTTCATGTTCTTTTGGCATGGAAATCAAAGTGCGCATGAACAGCTAGAACTGGCCACAAAAGTTGCTGAATTCTTGAAAGTTAGTTTCCGATCATATTGTGTTGTTTTCAGTTTAGCTTAAATCTTTTGAATATATGCTTTATAGTTTTACATGGACTTATAATAGAAAATGTCTTTTTAACATTCTTCTTGGTCACACGAATTGTGTTTCGTTCTTTTCTACTTCGCATATGTATAACTGATTTAAGTTCACGCTTATCATATCCTTCGTTATCTACTTCATATACCTAATAGACCTTATAGTGGATATTGTCTCTCAGATATGAATTTCCATCTTCTCTGAAACTATCCAACAACTTCATATATACTGATGATCAATTTTGGTATCCCAATCATTATCAGGAGCAGCACAAACAATTTGTTGCATGTTGGAGAGGTTAATTTCACCAGAATCTATTGAAGTATTAACTTGCTCGGCATCAATCATATACTCTTCTTTCGCTTTACCTCAAAGAACATCTTCATCGTCATCATCTAAGTCCATCACAATAAGCTCCTTCACAGGTCTCATTACAGCAACAAAATTCATCAAATCTCTCATCTTATTCACTTTTGTTCAATCACAAAACAAGCACTCTAAACAACACAAACAAGGGGGAAATAATCATATTCCTTAATTAACATAGCTTCACTTGAATTCATGGCATGTATGAGTATGTATCCCAAAATGGGCGCATTCAGGGTAGAAATTTACAGAACAGAGAAAATCAAAATTCGAAGAAGAAGAAGAAAATACAAGTAGATGGAACGAATGACTTGCAAGTTGCAAATTCCAGAAATTTCAGTCAAAATAATGAGAGAAAGCCCCAACAACAACAAAATATTACTAGAAAAATATGTTGTTTTAAAAATCAAAACAAAAAAAAATCTGCGCGGGTACTCACATAGTCTTCTAATATATAAAGAGTGAAGGAGATCTCTCCAGCGGCGACACCTCATCATTTTAGACCGAATGAAAATTTAACATGTGTTCATCCATTAATCTCTTATAAAATCCATTTAATTTGATTTTTTTTAAGAATTATTAAAGCATAAAAATAAAATACATAAAACTCAAATTTAATTTACAAGCATCATAAATGTAAAATATTAAATAATCAATATTTTTGGTGTATCATCTCATTTTTTGTGTAATTTAATCGTTATTTTAAACTAACAAAGATAATCCATTCTCAATGCAAATGAAAAAATTCCAAAAATTAAAACAATAGGCTAATAAAGTTTCAAACAACTAAAGAAGAAAAATTAAACCTAGACAACCATAAGACACAAATGAACATTAAATATTCAATGAACAATCGAGAAAATAACAAATTATCAAAAACACAGACAAAAGTTGACAAAAACATTGAAAAGGAAGACGAAAAAATGGAATCAATTAAAGATATGTAAAAACAAAAACTAAAATAGTAGTTTATAAAAATAAACAACTATTGCAACATTGATAGAGAGAAGTGTGAATGATGAATAAATATTATGAAAAGATTACTAGAGTCATCTAGAAAAAAAAGGTGACGAAAACAAAGATTGAGAGTTCAATTAAAAAGTTATAAACATGTTAGTTACATGAAATTCAAATTTAATTTACAAACATATAAATATTAAATAATACGATATTTTATATGTATTTTCTCATTTTCTTTTCATGTAATTTAATCATTATTTTAAACTAACGAAGATAATTCATTTTCAATACAAATGAAGAATAAGAAAAAGCAAGTTCTGAAACCAAAAATGAAAACAATATGTTAAGAAAGTTTCAAACAATTAAAGAAGAAAAACTAAACCTAAGACAATCATAAGAACAAAATGAACATTCAATATTCAATGAACAATAAAAAAATAACAAATTATCAAAAACATAAGAGAAAATGAAAAAAACATAGAAAAAGAAGACGAAAATAATGGAATCAATTAAAGATGTGTGAAAATAAAAACTCAAAATTGTAAATTATAAAAATTAACAATTATTGCGACATTAGGATTTGGATGATAGAGAGAAGTGTGTAGAACAAGTAAAATATTCGGAAGAGATTACTAGAGTCATCGAAAAAGAAGAGAGACGAAAGCGAAGATTAAGAGTGAAATTGAAAGTCTATAAACATGTTATTTAAAACATGGTGAAGATGGTGTCTACACCCAAGGAGTGGCCGGCTTTTACACTACATTTGGAGGAGTTCAAGAGGAGCAAGGAGGTTTTCACCTTTTTCTCTATCACACACATCCCACGCGCAAGCAACACAGTGACAGACAAGTTAGCACGAGGTGCTCGCGTCTACCCATCAGATCTCACTTATGTAAACTCGATACCCCTGATTTGGTTCACCGAATCAAAATAGATATTAAGGCTGTCGACAAAAAAAAAAAAAATAAGTGGGTTCTTTTCTAGTTAGTATAATTGATGGTTTAGTCAACAATTTTAAAGGGAGAGACTAAAATCCTTCGTTTATACGTATGATTTTGGTTTTCAAAAAAATTGAGGTTAAATTGTAAACTCTTTAACTCTTTGAGTAATGTTTCTTTGTTGAACGTTTTTCTCCTTCCTTTGACAGTATGAAGGGTGATGGGTTTGATGTTGGAGATTATTATTTTAAGATTCATATGAATTGAGAAAAAAAATACACATAAATCATTAAGAGAGTGAAATTGATGCACCACTTTCTAGAGTTTTAGGATTCATTATAAATAAGCTGTTTAAGCTTCCATTTGTATTTAGTTGTTATTGAATAAAGAGATTTTTAAAGAGCTTTGTCAAGCCCTGTGAAGAGGATTCACAAACCCTAAGAGCTTTTGTTAAAGCCCTGAGAGGAGGACTCTCAAACCTTAGCTTCCGCTTCATCATTTGGTATCAGAGACGTGTTTCTTTGATTTCTCAATCAAGAACGATTCTGGATGTCATGGTGAGTGATAGTTTCTATCCTTTTGTCGAGAGAGAAGAGAACCAAGAGATATACAGAGAGATCTATGGCGATCCGATCTACGACGTCTATGAAGATGAATTCCTGGTTATGGAGTTTGTTTTCAAAGAAGATGTTTTTGCAAATTTCGTCCGTGCAAAATCCGTTCGGAATCGGGTCTGTACAAAGTTTGTACAAAATCAGATCTGTCCAGAGTTCATGAAGAATCTGCTTCGTGCAAATTTCGGGCGAAATCAGTTTCGTGCAAATTTCAGGCGAAATCAGTTTCGTGCAAATTTCAGGCGAAATCAGTTTCGTGCAAATTTCGGACGAAATCAATTTCGTGCAAATTCCGGGCGAAATCAAAAGAGGTATGAATTTGAAGATATATTGAAGATTTCAACAACAAAGAACCGCTTCAAGATTCGAGGACGAATCTTCTCCAACCCGGAGAGACTGATGCAGCGAGAGATTTGGAGATATTCCAAATATCCTAATTATTTAGATAATTATCATATATTGTATTTTATTAATATTTACATTTTAATGTTTATCTTTTAGAACTTTCTGTTTAGATTTGGATTTTTTATGATTCATTATAAATAAGCTGTTTAAGCTTCCATTTGTATTCAGTTGTTATTGAATAAAGAGATTTTTAAAGAGCTTTGTCAAGCCCTGTGAAGAGGATTCACAAACCCTAAGAGCTTTTGTTAAAGCCCTGAGAGGAGGACTCTCAAACCCTAGCTTCCGCTCCATCAGAAATAGAAGAGTCTGAAACATTTATTACAAAAAAAGAGTCTCTTTCTCTCAAAAGAAACAAAAAGTGACTATGAAACAAATACTTCATCTGTTTCACAAAGAGTGTCATTCTGACACATTTCACACATATTAAGAAAATTATTAAAAGTTCCATATTACTCTTTATTAATACATTAAACAATTTTCTCTCTCTAATTAATACATTAAAACAACAGGGTTAAAACTGAAATTATATTCAAAATTCTGTATTGAAAATGTAAAATAACACTCTTTGTGAAATGAAGGGAGTAGCATAACGAAACAACTTATAGAATAAAACATAAGTGCGCAACTCAAACAAAATGGGAAAAAACAGTAAAATAAAAATAGACATTAATTTATTAGTTGGCATCATCAATGCGTGTTTTCTTGTTTGACCTCGCCGATGTCTTTAAAGTTGTATTGCTTGGCATCTCTGTTGTCTTCGAAGCACTATGAGATTGAATTTCGTTATTGCCGCTTATTTTAAAGATGTAGGCTCATTTTCTAGTTGTGGCGCTGGGTGACAATTCATGAACCATAAACTCATTTGCTAGTTAATACGAAGAAAATAAATGACGAGTTTTGGTGATGAAAATCAAGTCTGAATCGGGTTTAAACCAAGACTGGTTTAGTCAAATTGGGAAGATGGTTTAATGTGATTTGAATCAGGTTTATTCTCATTGGTTTATGGTTAAGTGAAAACCAATCTTTTTTACTTGTAACAAACACTATATATATAAACAGTGCACACGTGTAACTCTTCTTCTTCCTGAGAGTTGTTATCGATCTTAGAGAGAAACAGATTTGTAACGAGAGAGAAGAGAGATTATTGTAATCGCATCTGGAGCTAGTGGATTACTAGAAGAACCAGGCCGAGACGTAGGGTTGTTTCTCATATCGAGAGTATGAACTCGTTAATCTTGTGTGTTCTTTTTTTTCTTGTTCGTTCATCTTTGTGAGCTCAAATTTCTTCGATTCGTTTCTGTTCTTGAGTGTTTGGGAGATTGAGTGTTAGATTTCGTCGATTGGTGATAGTATTTTCAGTTCTGTGAGGTACATTGAGATAGAGTGAATCACAACAATTGGTATCAGAGCGTCATGTTTTTCCGGCTCAAGAATCGATGGCGAACGTGAAGCTCGATATCGCGATCTTTGATGGTCAAGGAGCTTTCTCGATGTAGAAGAAAAGGATGTATGCACACTTATCAATTCTCGGACTCAAAGGATTTCTCGTCGAATCGGAGACTTCCGGAGTCAAGATCGAGATGAAGAAAGGTGAAGACGAAGATGTTTTCAATGAAAGAAGAAGCCGACTGGCTTGAGAGATCTGAGAAGGCGATAAACTTGCTTATCTTAAATCTTGGAGATCATGTTCTTCGAAAACTTGAAGAATGCACAACGACAGCTTCAATCTGGACTACGCTTGAAAGGTTATATAATTCTAAGTCTCTTCCGAATCGCATTCATATGCAACACAAATGCAATACTTTCAAGATGACTGAATCAAAGTCGATTGATCAGAACATTGATGATTTCTTGAAAGTAGTATCTAGATTGAGCAGTGTGAAGGTATCAGTCTCGGAAGAAGTACAAGCAATCTTGTTGTTAAGTTCTTTACCACCACAATATAATTCTCTTAAAGAAACCTTGAATTTTTGCAGAGAAACGCTGACTATAGAAGATGTCACGAATGCCGCCAAGTCTAAAGAGATTGAGTTAAAGGAGGCAAAGGAACTGATTGGCTCACAGAAGAATGGTGCAACTTATGTTGCTCGTGGGAGACCTGAAAAGAGAGAATTAGGTGACAAGAAAGGGAAAAGCATATCAAAATCTCGTTCAGGATCAATAATAACTTACTGGTACTGCAAGAAGGAAGGCCACAAGAAAGCTGACTGTTACTCTCGAAAAAAGAAGCTTGAAAATGAGGATAGTGCTGAAACAGCATTGGTGTTAGATTTGCTACAGGATGTTGAAGCTTTGACGATTTCAGATCAGTGGCATCAAGACAAATGGATCATTGATTCTGGGTGTTCATATCATATGACATCTCGTAGAGACTGGTTTGATACATTTGAGGAAGTGAATTCTGGACAAGTACTACTTGGTGATGACAACTCAGTTGAAGTTGCACGAATTGGTTCAATAAACATAAAAGCATATGGAGGGTCAGTGAAGATTCTAACCAATGTAAGGTACATTCCTAAACTCAAACGGGATCTAATTTCTACTGGAACATTGGATAGATTAGGCTTTAGTCATGCTGGTGGACAATGAAATACTAGATTTTACAAAAATAGTAAGCTTGCTTTTCGGGGAACATTGAAAGGAACCTTGTACTTGTTAGATGGTAAAATTGTTGTATCAGGTGAAGCTCATAGCAATGTTCAAAAGAAACTGTCTAAGGATGTATGAGACAGTGTTATGATACATACGTCTAGGGCACATGAGTGTCAAAAACCTACAGATTCTGGCCAAGAAAGGGATCATTAATAAAAGGATAATTGGTGATCTGACTTTCTGTGAGAGCTGTGTAATGGAAAAACACAAGAAGTTAAAATTTCACATTGGAAAGCACAATATTGGTGAGGCTCTCAAATACATTCATATGGATTTCTTGGGCTCTCCTAATGTCACTATAAGCTTGTCTGAAAAACAGTACTTCCTATCAATCATAGATGATTACACAAGGAAAGTCTGGGTGTATTTCTTATCGACAAAGAATGAAGCATTCAACAAATTCTGTGAGTGGAAGAAACTTGTTGAGAATCATTTCAGTAAAAAGGTGAAGTGCCTCATGACATATAACAGCCTAGAATTTTGCAATCTGGAGTTTGATGAGTTCTGTAAACAGTATGGGATTGAGAGACATCGCACCTGTACGTATACACCACAATAAAATGGTGTTGCAGAGAGGATGAACATGACTATAATGGAGAAAGTGAGATGCATCTTAGATGAGTATGGTTTGGAAGAAGAGTTATGGGCAGGAACTATTTCAATTGATGTGTATCTGATCAACAGAAACCCTTCTTCAGCTATCGACAACAACATACCAGAGGAGTTATGGTTAGAAAAGAAACCTGGTTATAAGAATTTAAGGAGATTTGGTTATTTAGCATATGTTCATACGGATCAGGGAAAGCTCAAACCTAGAGCAGTGAAAGGTGTATTCATAAGCTACCATGTATGTGTGAAATGATACAAGATATGGTTATTGGATGAACATAAATGTCGTATTTGTTGAAGACAAAGCACTACAAGAAAACTGTCCATTTCCAACGAAAATTTACGACCGTTTTAAATCGATGTAACTTTACATCGACATTACGACGACATTAGGACGAAATATATGTTCGATGTAAAATCGTCGAAAATATTTGTCGTCGTAAAATCGTCGTAACATTACGCCGATTTTACGACGACTATACGACGAAAACATAAATCGTCGTAATATCGATGTAACTTTACATCAGTATTACGACGAATATGACTTTTGCATATTATGTTGATATTACGACGATTTCACGTCGCATGTTCCCAGTTAGATAGACCACATTTTTTAATAGGTCCACCTACTAAATTTACATCGAATTTACATCGTAAAATTCATTGTAAATTCGTTGGTAAATCATTGGTAATTCTGAAAAAAAATTATATAAATACAGCCTCACTTCAAACGAAAGAATAAAAAAAAACAAAAAAACAAACACTACAAAAAAGGCTATAAATGTCTATATACGAACTACGAAAATGGATGTATACGCAAAAGGATTCGGAGGGAGATTTGACGGAAGAATTCAAAAAGGGCTTGAAATATTCATGTATCAGGCCGGAAATATGCAAACAACTCTGGAAAGTGGTAAGATGTTCTGTCCTTGTCGTAAATGCAAGAATACGAGATATATGTTTATTGAGACGGTGTGGAAGCATTTACTAAATAAAGGGTTTATGCCGCAATATTATGTTTGGTATCAACATGGAGAGGGTTTTGAAAGAACTCAAGCAACGGATAGTAGTAGTAATTATCAAGGTCAAGTAGAATCAAATTATCAAGGTAGTTATCATCATGGTCAACATCAATTTGATCAGGGTGGAGATCATGATAGGATGCATGCCATGGTTAATGATGCATTTCATGAAACAAATGCTGATAATAGTACTGTTGAGGAACCCAACGTTGATGCGAAGTGATTTTATGATATGCTAGACGCTGCAAATCAGCCACTCTACGATGGATGTAGAGAAGGTCAATCTAAATTGTGGTTAGCTGCTAGGATGATGACAATTAAAACTGATAATAACTTAGCTGATGTTTACATGGATGATTGGGCTGATCTTATTAAAGAGTATTTGCCAGATGATAATTTGTCTGCCAAAACATACTATGAGATACATAAGTTGGTGTTTAGTCTTGGGTTGCCTTCTGAGATGATAAATGTATGTGTTGACAATTGTATACTTTTTTCGAAAGATGATGATAAGCTGCAGGAATGTCAATTTTGCCAAAAACCAAGATTTAGACCGCAAACAACTGGGCGTACTAAGATACCGTACTAACAGATGTGGTATCTTCCTATAGCTGATAGGTTGAAACGATTTTATCAATCTGAAAGGACAGCTGCATCGATGAGGTGGCATGCAGAACATTCACAGAGAGAAGGAGAAGTGACTCACCCGTCAGATGCAAAAGGTTGGAAACACTTTAACACGGTACGCCCCGATTTTGATAACTCTAAGAGAAATGTGTATCTTCGTCTTTGCATTGATGGATTTAGTCCATTCGGTATGTCTGGTAAGCAATATTCTTTGTGGCCAGTTATCGTAACTCCTTATAACCTTCCCACCAGATATGTGCATGCAAAGGGAATTTCTTTTCCTGAATATTTTAATCTCTGGTCCCAATCATCTGAAGCGGTCCCTTGATGTGTTTTTGCAGCCTCTCATACATGAGTTGAAACAGTTGTGGTATACAGGAGTTCGGACATATGACTGTTCGAGGAAAAAAATTTTTACGATGCGTGCAGTGCTTATGTAGACAATAAGCGACTTCCCTGCATACGGAATGCTATCAGGTTGGACAACGCATGAGAGGTTATCTTGTCCTTATTGCCTCGATCGGACATATGCGTTTCAACTGAAACATGGTCGAAAAACATGCTGGTTTGATTGTCACCGCCGGTTTCTACCAATCAACCATCCATATAGGAGTAACAGGCGGTTGTTTAGGAAGAAAACAATCGTGCGTGTCCCCCCCCCCACCAGTGTATCTATCTGGGGAAGATATAGAAGCGCAAAATGATCATTTTGGGGGACTAGAAACTGTGAATCGTGGGGGAAATTGGCACAGTCCAGCTAATATGCCTAATGGATACGGGGTTAATCATAATTGGCACAAGAAAATCTTTTTTGGTATCTTCCATACTGGAAAAATTATGTGCTGAGACACAATCTTGATGTCATGCATATTGAGAATATTTTTTTTGATAACATCATGCATACAGTGTTAAACGTGAAAGGAAGAACCAAAGGCAGCGGAAAGTCAATGTTGGACTTGCCAGATATTTGCAACAGAAATGAGTTGCATATATTGAGCAATGGAAAATCACCAGTTCCTATATTTCGGTTGTGTGCAGAACAAAAGGCATCATTGTTCAATTGGGTTTCATCTGACGTGAAGTCCCCTGATGGGTATGTATCCAATATTGCTAAATCTGTTGAGAAAGGAAATTTTTTTTCAAGGATGAAGAGTCATGACTGCCACGTGTTTATGCAACGTTTACTTCCTTTCGCATTTGCCGAACTCCTTCTAGGAAATATTCATGAAGCAATTGGAGGTAAGATACTTCATCACATATAAAATTGTCGAGATTAATTATATATATATATATATATATATATGTTACAATGTATATGATATTGTATTTGCTGGCATCAGAGCATTTTTCTGGGATTTTAGTACATGGACGTTGTCAGAAGATGTAATTGCACAGCTGGCTGCTAATATTCCAATCTTGTTGTGCAATTTGGAGAAGATATTTCCCCCTGCGTTTTTTGATGTTATGAAACATCTTCCCATTCATCTTCCCCACGAAGCAGAACTAGGAGGCCCTGTTCAGTTTAGGTGGATGTACCCATTTGAGCGCTTCATGAAACATTTAAAGGGAAAGGCAAAAAATCTAGCAAGGGTTGAAGGATCAATTGTTGCGGGAAGTTTGACAGAATAAACTTCACACTTCACTTCATATTATTTCGCTACAAAAGTCTGCACACGCAAACGGGCTCCACGACGATACGATGATGGCGGTGTGGGACGAATTTATGCAGTAGAGGGTGTCCCAGACATCTTCTCACCATCGGTCGTCTTAGTGGAAAATTGAAAGAAGTTTGGTGGGATAACGAGCATGACAGGCACATCGCACATACGTACATCCTCCTAAACTGTGATGAAGTGAGTCCTTATGAAAGGTTCCAAAACTATTTAACTAATAAGTTATTAATAATTAATTAATATAATTATTATTAAATGTGTTAATTTTTATTTCTATATATGTATTTTGCAGCTGATTTGTTACACAGGTACGAGAATGCATTGAAGGGGTTTCAGATGATGAAATAAACGACCGTAAAGATCGTCACTTTGTTGAGTGGTTGAAGACGCAAGTAAGTTAATATAATTATAAATATTTCATTTAAATATATCGGCTTTCAATCTAACATGCACACTTATCATAGGTTAATCATGGCGATCCCACATATCCATTTTGGTTTCATGAGTTACTCCTAGGCCCCATCGGGAAGATAAACGACCGCACCCATGTATTTTACCCATGGTTATGTATTTCATACATACAAGTACGACGTTCGTCGGGCAACTACCAACTACGGAGTATGTGTTAGGGGTGAAATAGATTTTTATGGGGTTTTGCAGGAGATAATTGAAGTGGAGTACCCCAGACTTGTTAGGTTGAAATGCGTTCTCTTCAAATGTAATTGGTTCGATCCAACAGTCGGTCGAGGGGTGCGAATCAACAAATTTGGTGTGGTTGACGTCAACAAATCATGACTTTACAACAAGTTTAATCCATTCATCCTAGAATCACAAGCAGAACAAGTAACGTTCGTTCCATATTTGCGAGTTCGAACATCTGGGATCTCATGGTTATCGGTTATTAAAATAGCTCCAAGGGATAAAATTGTTGGTGTTGATGATCTTCTAATGCAATAAGATTCTTGCCTTAACATTACAGAACCAGAGATTACTGAGATTGTTCTTTTAATTGATCCACGAAACATGCAACTTGAATATCTACCTGACGACACAGAAGAAGAAGGCGATTCCGACGAGTTTGAAGAAAGTGACGATAATGATGAACTTGAAGATGATGAACCCAATCAAGATGATGAGCTCAACGAAGATGATGATTATGATTGAAAGCTTATATATATGTAATTTATTAATTTGTTTAATAAACATAATTTTCGGTTTGTTAAATGTTTAAGTTTTTGTTGTAAAATTATTAAACTAATAAGAAATCGACGAAACCTTGATGAATTAACAGTTTTTGTGAATGAAACACGTAGATTAGGGTTAGTTAAACTTTATTACATAACCCTAAACCCCAAATATACAGATAACCGTCGTAAATCAGATGGTACTTAACGACGATTTTACGACGAATGTGGTACTAATCGTCGTAAAATCGTCGTAATTTTACGACAAAATTACGACGACTAGGACCATATTCGTCGTAATATCGTCGTAATGTCGTCCTTGGGTTTTGGCGCAGACCATTGTATTTCCACTTCTGATGATCTGGCCAACAAAGAACTCTAGGGGTCTAGTTTTCTAGATTCATAAAGATCAACCACCATAAGTGAAAGATACATAGAATTGGACATCCTTATATTACGATGGATTTACATAGATGTCCAATTCTATGAATCATTTACCTATGGTAGCTAGTTATGAAGAGTGTTTTTACTTGAAAACAAGATCCCACATAATTCTTTGTTGGCAAGATCATCAAGAAGTGGGAACACAATGATCATCGTCAAAACTCAAAGAAACGTGGGTATGTATATATTTAGTGTGTATTTTTTTTTTTGGAGTTACCATTGAAGGTGGAATGTATTTATAGAAATTGTTTAGAAATTACCAACGGATTTGCAACGAAAATTTACAACGGTTTTACATCGTATAGCATTACAACGATTTTACATCGAATATACGACGGATTTACGTCGACAATATTCGATGTAAATAATTAGGTGAACTATAAGAAACCTTGTTTTATCAAACTCTCAGAGTCGACGTGAAATCGTCGTGATACAGGTGTAACTATTTTACGACGATTTAGGTTTGATTTACATGTTTGGTTTTTCATCGTATATCTTGTTTTACGTAACTTTTAATCACAGTATAAACATGAGAATCCATTGTATAATCGCCGTTATTGAATATGTTGTTAAATATGATAAGTATTAGATGCACAAATATACTTCGTTCTTACTTCCAGGATATGTGTATTGTGATTTAGGGTTTAAGGTATATATGTAATCCATTACGACGATATTACGACGGATTCATCGTAAAATTGTCATAATTTTACAACGCCTTTACGATGAATTAAGAAAAATCATCGTAATCTCGTCGTAATCCCTAAAATTTAGGGTTTAGGGTTTAGGGTTTGATTTACATGTTTGGTTTTTTTATCGTATATCTTGTTTTACGTAAGTTCTAATCATATGATAAACAAGTTTAAGTTTTTACAAAATCATTTAAATTATACTTATAAGAACGAATGTTATACATTATTATGTAAGATAAGGAAATCGACGACGATATAGAATTAATCATCGTTATTGAATCTGTTGTTAACTATGAGAAGTATTAGATGCACAAATATACTTCGTTTTTACTTCCAGGCTATGTGTATTGTGATTTAGGGTTTATGGTATATATGTAATCCATTACGACGATATTACGACGGATTCGTCGTAAAACCGTTGGTAATTTACGACGATTTTACGACGATTCCGTCGTAATGTCGTCGTAAATTGAAATATTTAATTTACCGCATGGGGGGAAATTTCGATTGGTTGAATTTTTGGTTTTAATGTTACGACGATTTTACGACGGCCACAAATTCTATATATACGTGACCAGATTGTTTCCTCACAACTCACAATCTCTCCAAAACTCACTCTCTCTCTAAAATGGTCTCACCTCTCTCTACCTACGAAAAAGGTAATTTTTTTTTGTTTTTTTGGTTTTCTAAATTATATTTTGAATGTTTGTTAGGATTTTGAATTGTTAGTTAGGATTGTAATTATTATTAGTTAGGATTGGAATTATTTGTTAGGATTGGAATTATATGATACCATAATTGAGTTATTTGTAATTTTTTTTAGATATGGTGCCACGTAGGACACACTATCGGCAGTTTCTCGAGACGGGACCGAGTGCTAATTCGGCACTCCTGTCATCTTCTGCAACACAGTCCGCTGTTCCGAATTTTTTTTCTGGACCAGCGCCGCCGCCATAAGCAGGACCTCGACCGCCGTTGCTGTATGCAGGATTGACGGTCGAAGATATTTTTCAGTCGCCGGGGTATGATTCTTTAGACCGGTTAGATCCGCGACGGCTCCCGAATACATTTTGGTACATTACTACAATTTTTTTTTTAATAACATTATTAATTTGTTTTTTTTTACTAATAATTTTTGTTTTATTTCTCAGGTTTAAGGAAGATAACAAAGTTGGACGGAGTGTGGCTGACACCATTAAAGCCTATTTCATGGTGACTCACCGCAATTGGTCTTCAATTCCGGAAAACGTTGTCGAGACATGGTTTAAATGTTTCGCGGTAATTTTTTATTTTTTTTAAATTCATTATTATTTTGGAGAATTCTTTATCTTTAATCATTTCTAAGTTTATTTTAATTTTATTTGTATAGCAAAAATGGCATTGGGACGTTGCGATCAACGAGACGGTGAAGACGAAATTCAAAAATAAGAGAAAATTGCGGCTCAACAATACCGTCTCCGATTGGAAGAGGAAGTGGGAGGTTAAAGGCGATCATGCGAAGCCGCCATACATGTCTTTCGATGTTTGGAACGGCTTGACGGCATACTGGAGAGATCCGCATTCGCAGCAAGTGGCCGCTAAGTGTTCGGCTTCTCGGAACACTATGGGTCCAGACGGTCTTCCAGCGGTTATGCCACATACGTCGGATCAAACGTCTTTTGCGGGAAGACGCCTTCAAATGGTAATAATTTTTCGGTTAATATTTTATTTATGTGATTTTGTTATTAATTTATATCACCCATCAACCGTTTAATTTCTTTTTGAATGTCTTTTTTGTTAGGCAAATGGAGGCGAACTTCCTCCAATGACCCGAGTTTTTGTGGAAACTCACAAGAAGAAAGGCGGCTATTTTGTAGATCCTCGAGCAGAGGCGATCTACAATGACGCGCATGCAAGGATCGACGAGCGTCAAACTCAGCTTTCTCAGCAGCTATCACCTGGCGGTAGTTCGGTCCAATCCATTGCGACTTTGACGGTTGCCCAGATGGACGAGATATACGCAGAGGTAATTTAACGAATTTTTTTATAGCAAAAGTTAACGTTTCTTTATACATTTTATTAAATTTTACGTTTCTTTTTTAAAGGTTGCCCCGAAGAAAAAGGGCCGAGTTTTAGGGATGGGATCTATCGCAGATAGTGCCGCCGCCTCGTCTCGTCGTCAGCTTTTCGTCGATCCGGTTCATTTGCGGACCGAGTTAAACACCGCCAACTCTGAGATCAGCACTTTGCAGGCGAAGCAGGTGGTATACAATGAGAAGATCCAAGGATACGATAAGACGATCGAAGGATACGATAAAACAATCCAAGGATACAACACTCTCTTCGATATTATTGCCCTGACTAACCCGACTTTGGCGGCTGCACTGAGGCAGCATCAAGGATCGACATCGGGCCAGCCTTATCCGAGTGATCTGCTCGCGCAAGAACGAGCGAATATGGAGCAGCATGGATCGGACGACGAGCTTTTTGATAATTTACGTTTTCGAGCTGGACAATAGTTTATATTAGGAATTTTATTTTGTATTTTGAATTTATTTATAAAAATTTAATTTATAAATATAATTTTATAAATTATTTTTTAATTTTAATTGAAAAAATAATTAATATATATATAAAATATATAAATATATATATATATGTATTATATCGAGTTTACATCGACTCAACATTTACATCGATTTTACATCGTTCAATAATTTACGACGAATTTACATCGATTATTTTACATCGATTTACCAATGCATTTACAGCTACCTATTACGACGAATTTACGACGGATTGACAAAACAAAAATTGTATAATTCGATGTAATATTTCATCCTATTACGACGAATTGTCGAAATGTTTTTTATAATTCGTTGTAAAATCGATGTAATGTTTCATCGTGATATCGATGTAATGTATTCATCGTAAAATCGATATAAATTTACATCGATTTTACGACGAATAATATACGACGATTTTTAGTCGTCCTTAATTTTACGATAATTTTACGACGATTTCTGATTAATGACGATCATATTACGATGAATTGTTAATCGTCGCTAATCCGTCGTAAACCCTGTTTTACGACCATTTTACGACGATTCTGTTAGTTGTAAAAGGACAGTTTTGTTGTAATGGAATCACAACAATAAATAAATAAGTTATTCCGGTAGAAGAAGGTATAAAGTAATATTTCTTATGATGTGATATCATCTAGAATGGATCCTTGAATCGTTTTTTTAATTCACCTACAACACAAATCATGTGATATTGAATAATGGAGTTAGATAATTAGTATGTGTTGATTTTTTCCTGCAAGAGTCCATAATTTACTGTATAGTCGAAACCTAAACATCTCCATTGGAATTGAAGGTTTACCGCTATTAGGGTATCGCGATCGTAGTTAGGATCAAAGTGGACTGCAAGAAAAAAATATATTTTTTAGAAAAGAGTTTGCGAGAGTGAATGACTGAAAACCACAAAGTATATAAAATGTTTATCTCTTCGTTTAATAGGAGGAAGTCAAGACTAATATGTTTTCCATTTTGATGGAAAAATTTAGCTTCCCATTTTCGTAGTAGTCGACCACAAACATTTTGATGCAAAGATTTAGTTTTTCAATTTAGTTTTGTGGAATAGTGAAGAAAGCCAATGAAAGGTGGTTTGAATTTAGTGAAGCAATTTGATAGAATGACTAATATATACTATATAACACTTAATTTAGCTTGAGTTTTTTTTGGAATCAAGAATTTATATAACATTTATTGCTTAGTTATACACTGTGAGTGGTAAATCTACATTCAGTCTTTTGGGCTGTTTCAGGTGTTGGGCCTAAGTGAATCTGGTAAAGTTCAATTCCAGCGGAAGTGAGCAGAACGATGTCGTCTTCTACAGCGTTCAAGTGCAGAGTATTCTTCTGGTCAAAGAAGGTTGTTACGCAGTACAAGCTGCGTGAGCTTGGAGAGAGGCTGAGCTGGACCTGCACATGTATAAAGAGACGTCATAAGAAGGATCTAGAATAAGTGTGACACAAGCAGAGCGTAGGAAAAAGATCTAAGAGCAGAGAATAGGAATTAAGAGGAAACTCATCTTCTTCTTCTTAATCTCCTTGATATTCTTGGTTGTAGCTCTAGATCATACCTCTGGTATCTTGTACACTGTATTACCTTCTAGTGAAAGCCTTGAGAGCTGGCATTAAGCTCTACAAGACGTACCTTGGCCGGATTTGGCCTTGGGAACTTGTAATCTCTGTGTCATCTCATTTACTCTGTTTCCTGCAAACACAAACAAACAACAGAGCATTAGTAACGCTAATAATGAAATAGACTGGTTGAGAAGAAGAACTATATCCTGGAATCACTACAAGTGGTATCAGAGCTCTTGGTTGGACCGGTCAAGGTGGTTTTCTGGCTTGGCATTCATTGGATCTACTTAAATCAGAAGGCACAGACTTAGCAGGTAGAAAGGATTCTACATGGTTTCTGAATCAGGAAGTGTTCTTTGGTTAGTTTTCTGGTGTGGGTTTCTTGATCTTCATTCTATTTGGCTATTTGGTATTCTGGGTATCTGTTTGGTGTTCATATTCTGCGTGTGGTTGTGTAGTACTCTTTCTATGTGATTTGTGAGTCAGATCTGGGCTAAGGAAGATGGTTGAGCCTACACAAGGCAGATGGGAAGTAGAGAAGTTTGATGGTGAAGGAGACTACACCATTGGGAAGCATAGAGTTCTGGCTCAGTTAGAGATTCTTAGTCTCGATTCAGTGTTAAAGACATATGTTGAAACATCTGAAGTGGACACTAAGGGAAAGGGTACAGAAGGTGAAGGTGTAAAGACTGATCTCAAGAGGCTGGAAAAGGATCGCAGAGTTAGAAATTTGTTAAGTATGAGTCTAACGGATATGGTATTGAGGAAGGTTGGCTTGAAACATAAAACTGCTCAAGACATGTGGAATTCTCTGGAATCTCAATATCAGGATAAATCTTTACCTAACAGATTCTATCTTAAGCAAAGGTTCTATAGCTACAAGATGGAGGAAGGTAAGAATTTAGACAGAAATCTGGATACATTTAACAAGTTGATTTCAGATTTGGGCTGTCTAGATGTGGAGTTAAGTGATGAAGATAAAGTTGTTATTCTGCTGAATAGCTTACCTTCACAGTTTGCTCAACTAGTACACACTCTAAAGTACAGAGGAGGGAAGCAAACTATTACTATACAAGAAATCACTACAGCTGCTTATTCTTTGGAAACAGAACTAAAACAGAAGGGATCCTACTTGACGAAATCTAGCAATGAAGGATTATATGTTCAGTACAAACCAAATACTGACAAGAAGTTCAATGCTAAAGCAAAGCAGCAAGACAAAGGCAAGTCCAAAGTTAAAAAACAAAAGGGCTTGTTGGATTTGTGGAGCTGAAGGGCACTTTAAAAAGGATTGTCCAAGGAAAGGTCAGTCAAGTAGAACAAATGTAGAAGCAAGTATGGGTCAAGCACAGCATGACGAGCCTTTGGTTTTAATTGCATCAGAAAAACAGACTCGTGATGGCTGGGTTCTTGATTCTGGATGTTCCTATCATTTGACCTTCAGGAAGGATCTAATGTTTGACATAGAAGAAATTGATGGTGGAAGGATTTTGATGGGAAATGACACTTACTGTGATATAACTGCTATTTGGAAGCTGAAACTTGTTAACTACAACAATACAACTGTTGTTTTAACAAAAGTCAGATACTCAGCTACTGCTAAAAGGAATATGATTTCACTGGGCCAGCTGGAATCTCAGGGTTGTTGGTTTCAGTCGAAGAATTTCAGATTGCAAGTGTTTCTAAAGGACAGAGAAGTCATGGCTGGTGACTACAAAGATACTCTATACATTTTAGATGGGAAACCTGTAGTGGGTCAAGTAAATGCAGCATTAAAGGCAGATAAGACCTCACTATGGCACAGTAGGCTGGGTCATATGAGTGCAAAAGGTCTGCAAGTGTTGGTTAAAAAGGAGTTCTTCAAGTCTGAAGAAGTTTCAGAATTAAAACATTGTGAGTTTTGCATTGTGGTAATGTTTCATAAGTTGTCATTTAAAACAGGTAAGCATACGTCTAAGGAAAGGTTAGAGTATATGCATTCAGAGTTATGGAGCTCTCCAAATGTAACTCCAAGTCTGTCCAAGTGTCAGTACTACATATCCTTTGTGGATGACTTCTCAAGAAAAGTATGGATCTATTTCTTAAGGACTAAAGATGAAGCTTTTGGGAAGTTCATTGAATGGAAAGCTTTTGTTGAAAATCAGAGTGGGTTTAAGCTTAAGGCTTTAAGGACATATAATGGATTGGAATATGTCAACAAGATGTTTGATGATCATTGCAAGACTCATGGAATTATGAGACATAAAACCTGTCCTTACACTCCTCAACAAAACGGAGTAGCTGAAAGGCTAAACAAAACTGTACTTGAGAAGGTCAGAAGTTTGATGAGTGAGACAGGTTTGGGAGAATCATTTTGGGCTGAAGCTACATATACTGTGGTCTACATGATTAACAGGTCACCATCGGTTCCACTAAATTTTGAAGTACCAGAGGAAGTATGGACATGAAGAAAGCCTGAATATTCTCATATGAGAAGATTCAGATGTTTAGCTTACTTTCATGTTGATCAAGGAAAGCTCAAGCCTAGAGCAAAGAAAGGAGTATTTGTAGGGTATCCTCAAGGAGTTAAAGGATACATAATATGGAGCAGTGAAGACAGAAAGTGCATTATCAGTCGTGAGGTTACTTTCTGTGAGGATGTTGTTTACAAAGATTTTGATAAATTCTTTGAAAAGAACAATCAAATTGATGATCCAAAAGGGAAAAGTAAAGTGTCTCTGGTTCTTCCGGCGACAGAAGAAAGAGTTGATTCTGGACATCAAGGTGGAGAAACTTCAGAAACAGGTGGAGTTACTTCTGATTCTGAAGTAGCAGGGAATTCAGAAGAAGAATTTGAATCAGAAACTGAGTCACCAGGGAGCTACAGGTTAGCTCGAGACAGAGAAAGAAGAGTGATCAGACCTCCCAGCAGATTTGATGATTCAGATGTAGCTGCCTATGCACTAATAGTGGCTGAATTGTTTGAAGAAGATGAACCTAGATCTTTTCAAGAAGCCATGAAGGGAAAGAATGGAAAGAAGTGTACAGGAGCTACTGATGAGGAGATGGTTTCTTTAGACAAGAATCAGACATGGAAATTGATTGACAGACCTAAAGGTGAAAGAACTATTGGATGCAAATGGGTCTTTAAATTCAAACCAGGTATTACAGGGGTTGAAGAACCAAGGTATAAGGCACGTTTGGTTGCTAAGGATTACTCTCAGATTGAAGGAATTGACTACCATGAGGTGTTTTCTCCTGTGGTAAAACATACAACCATAAGGCTGATGTTATCTGTAGTGGTTAATTTTGATTATGAGTTAGAACAATTGGATGTTAAAACATCATTTTTATATGGAAACTTGGAAGAAATGATTCTAATGGATCAACCAGAAGGTTATGTCAAAGGAAACAAGGTGTGTCTGCTTCAAAGGTCTTTATATGGGTTAAAGCAATCTCCAACGCAATGGAATTTAAGGTTTGATCATTTCATGAAGTCACATGGTTATACAAGAAGTCAGTTTGATAGCTGTGGGTATTTCAAGAGTTATGGTGATAAAAGTTTTGTGTATCTTCTATTGTACGTAGATGATATGTTGGTCATTGCAAAGGATCTAGTTGAAATTCAAAGGCTTAAGGGTATTTTAAGTAAGGAATTTGAGATGAAGGACCTAGGACCTGCAAAGAGGATCCTAGGCATGGACATCATCAGAGACAGAACTAAAGGTATCCTGGTTTCATCTCAAGAAGCTTATATCCTTAAAGTCTTAAAGAATTTTGGTATGGATAATTCAAGGGCAGTAAGTACTCCTATGGGGTGTCATTTAAAGTTGTCTAGCACTAAACAAGAAGATAAGACAAACACTGAGCTTGAGATGAGAAGCATACCTTACTCCAGTGCAGTCGGAAGCTTGATGTATGCAATGGTTGAGTCCCGTCCTGACATTGCTCACGCTGTTGGTCTCGTCAGTCGGTTCATGAGTTCTCCTAACAAACAACATTGGGAAGCGGTCAGATGTATACAAAGGTACATTCAAGGGACTTCAGATTTCAAGCTAACATTTACGAAATATGGTAATTTTGAAGTAAAAGGCTACTGTGATAGCGACTACGCATCTGACCTGGATAGAAGACGCTCTATTACTGGGTATGTATTCCAAGTAGGAGGCAACACCGTGAGCTGGAGATCTGGGCTGCAACAAACCGTAGCCTTGTCAACAACAGAGGCTGAGTATATGGCACTAGCTGAAGCAACTAAAGAGGCGTTATGGTTAAAAAGGATTACCAGCGATCTTGGATTTCTACAGAAGACGGTTGAGATGTTTTGCGACTCTCAAAGCGCGATTTGCTTGGCTAAGAATAGTGTCTTCCACGAACGAACGAAGCATATCGACTATCGGTATCACTTCATCAGAGATGTGGTAGCTGAAGGGGACATTGTGCTGAGCAAAATCGTACTAAAGTGAATCCCGCCGATTTGCTCACCAAGTAATTACCGGTGGCTAAATTCGAAGATGGAAGAAGAGATCTCAGGGTATTGAGAAACCAGATCTAGCTCGGAGTGAGCTAGACTAGCTCGGGGAAAGGGGGCTAGGTTTTCGGCAAGGTGTTTGTCGGAATGAAAAGAGGATCGGGCAAGGTTATCGTGTTCTGTCTGAATGAAGATAGAGGTGGAGAATGTGAGTGGTAAATCTACATTCAGTCTTTTGGGCTACTTTAGGTGTTGGGCCTAAGTGAATCTGGTAAAGCCCAATTCCAGCTGAAGTGAGCAGAACGATGTCGTCTTCTACAGTGTCCAAGTGCAGAGTATTCTTCTAGTCAAAGAAGGTTGTTACGCAGGACAAGCTGCGTGAGCTTGGAGAGAGGCTGAGCTGGACCTGCACATGGATAAAGAGACGTCATAAGAAGGATCTAGAATAAGTGTGACACAAGCAGAGCGTAGGAAAAAAATCTAAGAGCAGAGAATAGGAATTAAGAGGAAACTCATCTTTTTCTTCTTAATCTCCTTGATATTCTTGGTTGTAGCTCTAGATCATACCTCTGGTATCTTGTACATTGTATTACCTTCTAGTGAAAGCCTTGAGAGCTGGCATTAAGCTCTCCAAGACGTACCTTGGCCGGATTTGGCCTTGGGAACTTGTAATCTCTGTGTCATCTCATTTACTCTGTTTCCTGCAAACATAAACAAACAACAGAGC
The DNA here is from genome assembly GCA_030161315.1 of Eutrema japonicum. NCBI lineage: Eukaryota > Viridiplantae > Streptophyta > Magnoliopsida > Brassicales > Brassicaceae > Eutrema > Eutrema japonicum. The sequence continues at coordinate 20,873,020 of BSQW01000007.1, forward strand.
ATTAGTAACGCTAATAATGAAATAGACTGGTTGAGAAGAAGAACTATAGCCTGGAATCACTACATACACGTTACAAAATATGAATGTCAGCTAAAAAGTTTTGGAATGTTTTGTGTTTAAGTTTTGTCTTTAATCGTTAACTATATTCTAAACCACTATATTGGCGCACGGGATACATATTTTTGTATTATATAAAATATGAAATGAGTAATAAGAACTAATTTAAGTGTTATTGATTCAAATATGTTTAATTTGTAATTTTTTAGTTTATAATAGATATAATTAATAAATGTTTGGCAACATGTTTGACAATATATTCAAAATTGTTTTTAAAAAAATAGAGTGTTTGGAAACAGATTCTAAAAGTGCCTCTTTTTTAATAGTATCGAATAAAGTTTTTATAATATATAAAATGTGAAATGAGGAATCAGAACTAATTTAAGTATTATTGATTAAAATATGTTTAATTTGTACTTTTTAAGTTTATAATAGATTTAATAAATATTTGACAACATGTTTAATAAATGTTTGGCAACATATTTAATACATGTTTCACAACATGTTTAATACTGTCTCTGTTTCATAATACAAGATGTTTTGGTTAAAAACACAAATATTCAAAAAATTACTTTTCTACAAAAAGTACCATTGAATATATAAATTAAAAAAACTTCAGCAAATCATAAAAAAAACTGTATACTATAATTTGTCACACAATTTCCAATAAAGGTAAAAGTTGCATAGAAATATGAGAACAACTTATATTTTGAAACAAAAACCCCTCTAAAACATCTTATATTATGAAACATAGGGAGTGCTTGTTTGGACCTCCTCACAGGATGTAAAGCTTTAAAGGAATCGATATGCCTTCCACCAACAGGACTAGGATCAGGACCTCTGTTTTCGTGGCTCTACTGGTCCATTTGGTCGGCTCGCAATTTTTTCCTCTTTGATTCAGCCCAGAGGAAACCTTACTCAAAGCTATAGGTGCTGCAAGAGAATGGCAAGGGGCCCAAATAACAGCTATCATACTGACCTACAATGTTTTACCAGATGCTCTCCCCACCTATTCACCTGATATCACCATATGTCACTCTGATGCTGCGTGGAGAGAAGACACTCAAAAGGCAGGCTTCGGCTGGATCTTCTTCGATGAGCATGGTACTGAACTCTGCAGAAATCACTCTGCATAAAACTCAGTAGCCTCCCCTTTTATGGCTGAAGCGATCGCGATTCGAGGAGCTTTATCTCAAGCCATTGAGAAAGGGTATACCAAACTCTGCCTCAAATCTGATGCTCAGGACCTTGTTCGAGCAATAAAAAATCAGGATCAGATTATAGAAATCTACGGTATTCTTTATGACATCTACTCCCTAGCAAACAACTTCTTATCTCTTTCCTTTGTCTACATTCCACGACTCACCAATGTTCCGACTGATGTCATTGCAAAGAAATCACTTCACGATTTCTCTATCAACTGTTCACGTCTGTAATCGCAGTTCTCCTTATTGCAATTGATGTTCAAAAAAAGAAAGAAAAGGGAGTGCTTGTTTGGCAATATTTTCAAAAAAAGTTTTTAAAAATAGGAGTGTTTGTAAACAAATTCTAAAAGTGTTTCTGTTTTAATAGTATATATACATTGCTTAATGGTTTACATGTTACAAAAAATATTTCAAATATTTTGATGCATACTTTTTGTATTTTTTTGTTTAAAGCAATTTGTGAGCTATAACTTTTCCGAATTAATTGTCTTTAATTTGTGGTTTCAATATGGATGTGAAGTAGTGTAAGAATTTGTTTTAAATTTGACTTAATTATTTGAATTATTTGAATGTGGATAACAATTTGTTTTAATAGTTTATTTTTTTTTAATTCGTAATTGAATATTGGATTGTGATTACTGGAGTATTTGAATGTGTGGCTAGTGGATCATTTGAATGTGGATAACAATTTGTTTGAACATTATATTATTATTATATTTTTAATTGTTAGTGAATTGTTTGTGGTTACTAATTATTTAAATGTGGATAATAATTTGTTTGAAATCTGTTTTAATTAAAAATTAAATATTTATATACTTTTTTTCTTTCCTTTAATTGGTGGTTTCAATCTGTGAATTATTTGGATGTGGAGTAGTGTAAGAAATTTCTTGGTTTAATTACAAATTATGGATGTCAAAAAAAAAGTGTCAAAAAATTACAAATTATTTTTATTTTAATGTTTTAAGTTTTTTAAATAGACTAGGTTTTGCACCCACGCTACGCGTGGGTATATTTTTAATACTATTTTGGTAAAAATCATATGCGAGCAATTATATTTATTAAGATATTATTTAATGTATAATGGTGATTGTAATAATATATATTAAAAATATTGCAGTTTTAATCTCAGTAATTATATATAGTTTGTAAGGTTTCAAAGATCTTGTTTTGAATCTATTTACGTCCCGTTTGAAAAATGTATTATATGGTTCAACATTTATAAGTTAGTATATCAAAGTCAACTGAAAGTGTAACAAAGTAATCAAATGCTGTTTTAATAACCATAGTATTGAAACGAAGATAAAATATTATACATAACTTCTTTAAATCAAGAAAATAAGTTTTTTTAATCATTTTCAGTTTCATCTTCGTTATATATGTTTTCTATGCAAACAATTAAAAAAAATATAAAGTTAGCTAATTTAACCAATACAAATTTTTGATTTAATATATTAAATTAAAAAACTAATAAACATAACTCGTGCTTTCACATTCATAACAACTTTAATTTTGGTTGTTCCATTAACTGCCATAGCTGTTTTGCTAGTAATGCTGTATTGAATTCCTCTATTGATCGAAACCCGATTCCGCCGTCTACCTTATTCCGGCACATCTTCTTCCATGTCATCCAGTGCATACCTTTCTGTTGACCGTCTGAGCTCCACCAAAAACGCGCTGCCGCACTGGTTAATTTTGCGGTAATAGACTTCGGTAACCGAAAACAAGACATAACGAAAGTCGGCATAGCCGTGGCTACCGATTTAATTAGTACCTCTTTCCCTCCTTTAGTCAGGAGTCTGGATGTCCATCCGTTGACTCTATCATTCTGTCTTTCGACAACGAAGGTGAAAATCTTACTCTTTGCCCCTCCTAGACTTTCTGGCAGACCTAGATAAGTGCCCATCCCTCCCATATTTTGGATTCCCAGCAATTGTTTTACCTCATCTTGTACCGCTTCTGGGACCGTGAATCCGAAATTTAAAGAAGATTTTGAAAAATTAATTTGTTGCCCCGAGACCAACTCGTATTGCTTAAGTATTTGCAAGATAGTGTGACACTCTTGTACCGAAGCCTTGCAGAAGAAAATACTATCGTCCGCAAAGAGTAAGTGTGAAATCGCTGGACCTGCCCTCGCTACCTTTAGCCCCGTAAGCGATTTCTCCCTTTCTGCTTTCCGTATTTTAGCTATCAAAACCTCTGTGCAGAGAATGAACAAGTATGGAGATAATGGGTCGCCTTGCCGCAATCCTCTGAATGGCGTTATTTGTCCTTTGGGATTACCGTTAATGAGTACCTTATATTGTACCGATTGTATGCACCACATCATCCATGCAATCCATTTTTCCGCAAAACCAAATTTCCTCAATAGGTGTTCAATGAAGGTCCATTCAACTCGATCATATGCTTTACTCATATCCGTCTTGATTGCCATGAACTTACTCTTGCAGGATTTATTGGTTCGTAGTCCGTGAAACATCTCCTGGGCAATCAAAATATTATCCGATATTAGTCGCCCTGATACAAAGGCTGATTGAGTCTCGGAAATCAGATCCGGTAGCAATATCTTTAACCTCTGACATAACACTTTCGAGATGATCTTATACCCCACATTACACAAACTTATAGGTCTTAATTCCGTCATACGAGTTGGTCTTCCCGACTTTGGTATTAAGCAAATGTTTGTCATATTCAGTCTTTGATCAAAGGAACCCGTTTCCAGAAAATCGTTAACCAGTTTTACTACATCTGCCTTTATTATGTGCCATGATCTTTGAAAGAATAAAGCCGTCATTCCGTCCGGGCCCGGAGCCTTCTCTGGATTCATCATGAAAAGTGCTCTCCGAACTTCCTCTTCCGTAGCCATTGCCGTGAGCATATCATTATTTTGTTCCGAGACTGATGCTGGAATCTCTCTGAGGGCCTCCTCAAAATCCGTCGGTAAAGTGGATGTGAATAATTCCTCGAAATAGTTTACCGCTACTTGTTCTACATCTTTGTCCGAGGTAACCCAAGCCCCTGATGCATCGTGTAGTCCGGTAATTCTATTTCTCGCCATGCGTTGCTTAACTTGCGCGTGGTAAAACTTTGTATTTCTGTCCCCCACCGTTGCCCATAAGGTTCGACTCTTCTGTTGCCAGAATAATTCTTCATCCAGATAAGCCTCTTTCAGTCTTCTCGTGATCTCCATGAGTTCCTCGTTTGTACTATTATCATCATTTTGAATCTCCTCTAAAGCTTGTTGTAAATCCCTAATTTTCTCCTTGCCATATGACAGGTTGTTTGTCCGCCATTTTGAAATTTCTCTCCGGCAATTTTTTATTTTTTCTATAAAGAGGGTCCCACTTTCCGCTGTGCTAATTTCCCAGCCCTTTGCTATCGTTTCCATAAAACCGTCCCGCCCAATCCACCGTTTATCGAACCGAAACTGACCCTGTTTCCTGGGTATTTTATCCTCTATAGTGGCAATAACCGGCCTATGATCCGATCCAATCATTGCTAGGTATTCTACAAATGAATGGGAGAATATCTCATGCCAATCCCCGTTTGCTAGGGCCCTATCCAGTCGACACCGCACAACTTTTGAGTTTCGTCTTCCTCGCCAAGACATTGTGTTACCCAAACATTGGAATTCCAGAAAACCGCAGTGTTGTATCATCAGGTTAAATGACATGAAAGAAGAAGCGGGTCTTGAATTGCCTCCTTGTTTCTCGTTATTCCCCGTTATTTCGTTTAGATCACCTATTATAAACCAAGGATCCGTTCTTATTAGACTCGTCCGTGTTAAGCGTTCCCAAACTTGGTCTCTCTTTTTTGGTATCGGATCACCATATATAAATGATAAACATACATTTTTCCCTTGTATAGTTGCCTCGATATCGATTATTCGATTGCTTGAGTATAAAACCGTAACCTTGAAGGAATCATCATAATATAAAGCTAGTCCTCCGCTCGCACCACACGGCTCGACCGTGAATAATTTATTATAACCAAAGTGAAACTGAAATTTTTGCATAAAAGAGAAGTCTTGTTTGGTTTCTGAAAGAAACAAAAACTCAGGTTTATGCTTCTTCCACACCTCCCTAAGGTAACCTATTGTATATTTGTTCCCAAGTCCCTGGCAATTCCAACTAAGGATTCTCATAAATTAACCAATATGTACTTTTGATTTATATTTCTCTCCATCGTTAGGGTTGAAGATCCCTATGGAGTCATTTGATCTGATCCATTCTCTAGATGACCCGAGGTAATTCCGCCATCCTTCCAACGCAATTCCCCTCTCATACCGCGGGAGAGATTCTTTTGCAGTAAGATAATAAATCCCTAGAAAGTTATAATAAATAAAGGAGGAACCTCCATTGGGCCGACACTGTTCAGCCGAAATAGCATTTGTATGTCTCAAAAAATCCTGAAAAATATAACCATACCTAAAAGCCGGCGTTACCGTCACCAAAAACACGTGGGACCAGAATCGTTTAATCATGCTTTCAAAAATCGGAGCGGGACCGTTCCAGCAAGCTAAACATTCCCCTAACCGAAGCATGACTTCCCCGAATGTAACCCCATAGTTAATTATAAAATGTTTCCCTACCTCCACAACCTTTGAAACCAAACTGATCCCATAATCAATGCATTTCCGTGAGAAAAGCATGTTTGCACCGAGTATAAACCCCTTGCTAAGTACCAAAAACGCAAGAGAAGAGACGTGACATAAATTTCCTCCAAATTTGTCTTGGGTCTTTAAGGGGCGGTACTATCGAAACACAGACCCTTTAGACCCTATTAAGTCGTACTCCCCGTCCTTTGGATGGAGGAGTATCATCTCGGCTAGACCTCTGGTTTCAAAAGGGCTTATCAAAATAGTTGGTTCAGGGGGTACCATATCAGTATGGAATGACCCATGGATACCATCATCTTCCCCGAGGTCAGCATCATGCAAAGGGTACAATTATTACCCAAATCTCAGAGTTAATCATTTGGTTGACCCAACGACACAAACGTGGAACCTGGAACTGATAAACGCAATCATCGAACCGGCCGATGTGGAACTTATACGTGGAATACACATCAGTAGTATTTATCGACCAGATACGCCTGGTTGGCACTATACGAAATCAGGGAAATATACGGTAAAGTCGGGATATCAGGTTGGCCAACAAATCACAGACAACGGCGACAATTATTTTTACGGTCCAGATATAAAGATGCTACAGGCAAACTCATGGAAATTGACGTGTCCACCGAAATTGCGACATTTTATATGGCAAGCAATCTCGGGGTGTCTGTCGGTCACAGCGAACCTACGCGCTAGAGGAATAAATTGTGACACACAATGTGCTAGGTGTGGTGTGGAGGGGGAAACGATCAACCATGTATTGTTTGAATGCCCCCCAGCACTACAAACATGGGCACTCTCTCATATTCCATCGGCCCCGGGAGTTTTCCCGATGACATCGGTTTTCGCCAATTTCGATCATCTATTTTGGAGAATGCCAGATGAGGAAAAGAACATAATGTTTCCGTGGATTGTGTGGAATATTTGGAAAGCAAGGAATGACAAGGTATTCTCAAATGGGGATAGAACCCCACAAGAGATTCTGAGGTTAGCGTGGGTGCAACTTGGGAAGCGGCACAAATTAGTGAACCTGACATATCTCCCCTACCACCGGATCTCAATACGAGAATAAATGAACCAGATGAATATAACGGCCTCACATGCTATATTGACGGGTCATGGAAGGAAGGAGATAAATTTTCTGGTTTAGGATGGTTTTGCTTTCAGGAAGGAATTGAAGGAAAGCTTATGGGGTCCCGTAATCTACGAAGAAGCCTATCCCCGCTACACGTGGAATTGGAAGCGCTCATCTGGGCGATGCATTGCATGATTGCAAACCACAAAACGACGATAGCGTTTGCAACAGACTGCTCAGAATTGGTGAAGATGGTGTCTACACCGAAGGAGTGGCCGGCATTTACGTTACAACTGGAGGAGTTCGAGAAGAGCAAGGAGGTTTTCACCTATTTCTCTATCACACAAATCCCACGCACGAGAAACACAGTGGCAGACAAATTAGCACGAGGTGCTCGAGTCTACCCATCAGATTTCACTTATGTAAACTCGATACCCCCGATTTGGTTCACCGAATAGGGTTCGGTATCAAGGCTGTCGACAAAAAAAAAAAAAAAACAACTTTAATTTTGAAACTTAGACGATATATGAATATGAAATGAATTTTGAAACTAATTTAAAATCACAAAAGATTGACAATTTTTTGTCAGTTTTATCTTGAAGATGTAAAGACCGGACTTTTCTCTGGTAGCATATTGGTTGTGGTAACTTTTAAATGATTTTTCAATGATTGTACCTTACTTCCAATAAGAGTGAATAAGTTTTTTTCATCATATTCATTTACATTCTCGTTATATATGTTTTCTATAAAAACAACAAATTAAAAAAAGTCAAAAAGTCAAAAATTATTTTCCTTCCTTAACTATTTTAATCAATACAAATTTTTAATTTACTCTACAAATCGAAAAACAATGTAATAAACACACCTTTTGCTCTCATATCTATGAAAAAATCAATTTTGAAACTAAAACAATATATGAAAATGATATGAACTTTGAAACAAAGTTATAATAACAAAAACCGACAAAGTAAATATACTTTTTTTGTAAATTTTACATTGGAGAGATAGAAGAAGTAATTTTGTGTCATGACATATTGGTTGTGGTAAATTTTCCATAGTTATTCGAAGAGATCACAAACCTATGCGATGAAGATTTAATTCTCATACTTAGGGGTCATTAACTCTAAACACATGGGTTCCTTTATCAGATATGAATGATGAATCAAGCTCTAAAAACACTAACCGCATTGATGAAGTGCAAAAATTTGGCAAGGTGTTTGTCGGAATGAAAAGAGGATCGGGCAAGGTTATCGTGTTCTGTCTGAATGAAGATAGAGGTGGAGAATGTGAGTGGGAAATCTACATTCAGTCTTTTGGGCTGCTTCAGGTGTTGGGCCTAAGTGAATCTGGTAAAGCCCAATTCCAGCTGAAGTGAGCAGAACGATGTCGTCTTCTACAGTGTCCAAGTGCAGAGTATTCTTCTAGTCAAAGAAGGTTGTTACGCAGGACAAGCTGCGTGAGCTTGGAGAGAGGCTGAGCTGGACCTGCACATGGATAAAGAGACGTCATAAGAAGGATCTAGAATAAGTGTGACACAAGCAGAGCGTAGGAAAAAGATCTAAGGGCAGAGAATAGGAATTAAGAGGAAACTCATATTTTTCTTCTTAATCTCCTTGATATTCTTGGTTGTAGCTCTAGATCATACCTCTGGTATCTTGTACATTGTATTACCTTCTAGTGAAAGCCTTGAGAGCTGGCATTAAGCTCTCCAAGACGTACCTTGGCCGGATTTGGCCTTGGGAACTTGTAATCTCTGTGTCATCTCATTTACTCTGTTTCCTGCAAACACAAACAAACAACAGAGCATTAGTAACGCTAATAATGAAATAGACTGGTTGAGAAGAAGAACTATAGCCTGGAATCACTACATACACGTTACAAAATATGAATGTCAGCTAAAAAGTTTTGGAATGTTTTGTGTTTAAGTTTTGTCTTTAATCGTTAACTATATTCTAAACCACTATATTGGCGCACGGGATACATATTTTGTATTATATAAAATGTGAAATGAGTAATAAGAACTAATTTAAGTGTTATTGATTCAAATATGTTTAATTTGTAATTTTTTAGTTTATAATAGATATAATTAATAAATGTTTGGCAACATGTTTGACAACATATTCAAAATTTTTTTTTTTAAAATAGAGTGTTTGGAAACAGATTCTAAAAGTGCCTCTTTTTTAATAGTATCGAATAAAGTTTTTTATAATATATATAATGTGAAATGAGGAATAAGAACTAATTTAAGTATTATTGATTAAAATATGTTTAATTTGTACTTTTTAAGTTTATAATAGATTTAATAAATATTTGACAACATGTTTAATAAATGTTTGGCAACATATTTAATACATGTTTCACAACATGTTTAATACTCTCTCTGTTTCATAATACAAGATGTTTTGGTTAAAAACACAAATATTCAAAAAATTACTTTTCTACAAAAAGTATCATTGAATATATAAATTAAAAAAAATTCAGCAAATCATAAAAAAAAACTGTATACTATAATTTGTCACACAATTTCCAATAAATGTAAAAGTTGCATAGAAATATGAGAACAACTTATATTTTGAAACAAAAACCCCTCTAAAACATCTTATATTATGAAACATAGGGAGTGCTTGTTTGGGCCTCCTCACAGGATGTAAAGCTTTAAAGGAATCGATATGCCTTCCACCAACAGGACTAGGATCAGGACCTCTGTTTTCGTGGCTCTACTGGTCCATTTGGTCGGCTCGCAATTTTTTCCTCTTTGATTCAGCCCAGAGGAAACCTTACTCAAAGCTATAGGTGCTGCAAGAGAATGGCAAGGGGCCCAAATCTCAGCTATCATACTGACCTACCATGTTTTACCAGATGCTCTCCCCACCTATTCACCTGATATCACCATATGTCACTCTGATGCTGCGTGGAGAGAAGACACTCAAAAGGCAGGCTTCGGCTGGATCTTCTTCGATGAGCATGGTACTGAACTCTGCAGAAATCACTCTGCAGAAAACTCAGTAGCTTCCCCTTTTATGGCTGAAGCGATCGCGATTCGAGGAGCTTTATCTCAAGCCATTGAGAAAGGGTATACCAAACTCTGCCTCAAATCTGATGCTCAGAACCTTGTTCGAGCAATAAAAAATCAGGATCAGATTAAAGAAATCTACGGTATTCTTTATGACATCTACTCCCTAGCAAACAACTTCTTATCTCTTTCCTTTGTCTACATTCCACGACTCACCAATGTTCCGACTGATGTCATTGCAAAGAAATCACTTCATGATTTCTCTATCAACTGTTCACGTCTGTAATCGCAGTTCTCCTTATTGCAATTGATGTTCAAAAAAAGAAAGAAAAGGGAGTGCTTGTTTGGCAATATTTTCAAAAAAAGTTTTTAAAAATAGGAGTGTTTGTAAACAAATTCTAAAAGTGTTTCTGTTTTAATAGTATAGATACATTGCTTAATGGTTTACATGTTACAAAAAATATTTCAAATATTTTGATGCATACTTTTTGTATTTTTTTGTTTAAAGCAATTTGTGAGCTATAACTTTTCCGAATTAATTGTCTTTAATTTGTGGTTTCAATATGGATGTGAAGTAGTGTAAGAATTTGTTTTAAATTTGACTTAATTATTTGAATTATTTGAATGTGGATAACAATTTGTTTTAATAGTTTATTTTTTTTTAATTCGTAATTGAATATTGGATTGTGATTACTGGAGTATTTGAATGTGTGGCTAGTGGATCATTTGAATGTGGATAACAATTTGTTTGAACATTATATTATTATTATATTTTTAATTGTTAGTGAATTGTTTGTGGTTACTAATTATTTAAATGTGGATAATAATTTGTTTGAAATCTGTTTTAATTAAAAATTAAATATTTATATACTTTTTTTCTTTCCTTTAATTGGTGGTTTCAATCTGTGAATTATTTGGATGTGGAGTAGTGTATGAAATTTCTTGGTTTAATTACAAATTATGGATGTCAAAAAAAAGTGTCAAAAATTACAAATTATTTTTATTTTAATGTTTTAAGTTTTTTAAATAGACTAGGTTTTGCACCCACGCTACGCGTGGGTATTGTTTTAATACTATTTTGGTAAAAATCATATGCGAGCAATTATATTTATTAAGATATTATTTAATGTATAATGGTGATTGTAATAATATATATTAAAAATATTGCAGTTTTAATCTCAGTAATTATATATAGTTTGTAAGGTTTCAAAGATCTTGTTTTGAATCTATTTACGTCCCGTTTGAAAAACGTATTATATGGTCCAACATTTATAAGTTAGTATATCAAAGTCAACTGAAACTGTAACAAAGTAATCAAATGCTGTTTTAATAACCATAGTATTGAAACGAAGATAAAATATTATACATAACTTCTTTAAATCAAGAAAATAAGTTTTTTTAATCATTTTCAGTTTCATCTTCGTTATATATGTTTTCTATGCAAACAATTAAAAAAAATATAAAGTTAGCTAATTTAACCAATACAAATTTTTGATTTAATATATTAAATTAAAAAACTAATAAACATAACTCGTGCTTTCACATTCATAACAACTTTAATTTTGAAACTTAGACAATATATGAATATGAAATGAATTTTGAAACTAATTTAAAATCACAAAAGATTGACAATTTTTTTGTCTGTTTTATCTTGAAGATGTAAAGACCGGACTTTTCTCTGGTAGCATATTGGTTGTGGTAACTTTTAAATGATTTTTCAATGATTGTACCTTACTTCCAATCAGAGTGAATAAGATTTTTTCATCATATTCATTTACATTCTCGTTATATATGTTTTCTATAAAAACAACAAATTAAAAAAAATCAAAAAGTCAAAAATTATTTTCCTTCCTTAACTATTTTAATCAATACAAATTTTTAATTTACTCTACAAATCGAAAAACAATGTAATAAACACACCTTTTGCTCTCATATCTATGAAAAAATCAATTTTGAAACTAAAACAATATATGAAAATGATATGAACTTTGAAACAAAGTTATAATAACAAAAACCGACAAAGTAAATATACTTTTTTGTAAATTTTACATTGGAGAGATAGAAGAAGTAATTTTGTGTCATGACATATTGGTTGTGGTAAATTTTCCATAGTTATTCGAAGAGATCACAAACCTATGGGATGAAGATTTAATTCTCATACTTAGGGGTCATTGCAAATAATATTAAAGTAACAAATATTATTTTATATATGAGAATATTGGTTTACACATAGTCATTTTCCCTTCATTATAATCGTCTTTCTCAATCCATGGATGAATTATTTTTCATGCCGTTCTTTTTTTTTTTCCATCAGAGCATAACTTTGATCAAGAAGACAATTAAGTAGGCAAAATCAATACCCTTAGAGGCATATAACATCAAATTTTATTAGTAATAGATTTTATTTTGACATATAATTTTCTTTTCCTTTTTTGTTTGTTAAGTTTTTTATGTTGATTTTCCATATAGTTAACATAAGGGATATCAAGTTAAATTCATTTTAAATATTTTTTTTCTTTTGTCAATTTAGCTCTTTTGATATTTATTTCTATTTTTGATTTTTTTTTGTTTTGTTAATTTAGCTCTTTCGATATTTATTTCCATTTTAACAGACACGATTTTTTTGGTATATAATTTCCTTTTTTTTTTGTTTATGAAGCTTTTTATGTTGATTTTTAATAAAGTTATCATAGATATCAAATTATTTTTATTTTAAATGATTTTTTCTTTTGTTAATTTAGATTTTTTGATATTTCTTTCCATTTTAAGAGACTATTTTTTTTGGAAATTTTGACATTATTTAAAATTTAATTAAAATGCTGATTTGACGTATTTTAACTGATCAATTAAAATCCTATATGAACGTCTTTAGAGGCCAATAGCATCAACTTTTATTAGTAATAGATTCCAAGTGGACCAATATTGAAAGGATGAAACCGTTCTTTTATATATATGATTCTTTTTTTTTTTGCAAGTTCTTGTTATTGTTATTCTTGCTATTATTAAAATTGGAAACAATGCATTTGGGAACCAATCTATTCAACCATCAAATTTAATAGTACTAGAAATTGAGCCACGTGTTGCACGACTTTAACACTATATCACTTAGGATTGGGCAAAATATCCGGATCCGAGACCCGATCGATCCAGTTCGAAAAATAAAATATATGAGGTTTCCAGATCTTGATCTTGATAATTTTCTTTTTTTAAATTTGGTCGTGGTTGTAGATTATAAACTTTTAAGTATACTTTTGTCACTTTCATTTATTATAAATTTTCCTTACTTATTCTTGTTTTTTTTTTTTAAATTGTCTTTTATTAGTTTAACATTTTTTATTATTTACTTTAATTAATTTTTATTTTTTATTTTAAATTAAATTGACACATGTCAAAATCTATATTAACTGTGACAAGATCTACATTAAATATGATGTCACGATCTCGTGAGTGAAAATTGTCCTATGTGTCACGCTCACGTTGAGAGATCCAACTTTATTTAATAAGACTTTCACGGGAGGTATAATTTTGTTTTCCTTTTTTTCACGAGTTATAAAATATTAAAGTATAAACCCGCGTATACACGGACCCTAATCTAGTTAAATATAAAGTATAATATAATAGTACATATATTTAAAAAAAAAAAAAATATATATATATATATATAAAAGCGGATCCGATCCATCCAGGTACCCTAATCTTAAAATTTAATATTCGAATCCATATTCAGAAACTCTGAATATCTTATTTTTTGGATCGAATCAGAGTGGATTTCGGATATTTTGTCAAGCCCTAATTTTGTGTTGATTTCGCCGCGATAAAAAGAAAAAGGTCATCGAGGAAGAAGAATCATGTGGGTTTGGATTACAGAATTCGAAAGTGGAATTTAGCAATATGGGCTTTAGTCAATTGTTTATGTTAGGTCCAGTCAGAAATTAAACTATGATATGTCAAAAGGCGTGTGTGATCTAGACATATAGTACAACTAAGGAAACGATGAAACGGAGGTTAGCAGCGTAACAAGGAACAAAACCAGAGGATCAAATTGAAGCTTCAACGATGAAAACAGGGAGCTCCTGTGGCTACCCGAAGGGACAGCGATGGCGTCAGTGAAATCTTCGGGAGACTTGCCGGAAAAAGCAAAAAAAATGTATGTTTAAACGAAGCATGGCCATTTTATAGTTCATGTCAAATAATTGAAGCCAGAATTTACATTCACATAAAAGTTAGAAAAGATTGCAAGTTTTTTTTTTGGTTTTTTGTTTCAATCCATTATTTTATTAAAATATATTTGATTATAGTTTATAGATAACAAAAAAAAATTCAATATAAAAGCAGATTAGGAGAATTCAATATAAAATCAAAATTAGGAGAATAAAAAAAATATTGTTAGGTTTCTCTATAGGTTTTCGCGTTGGCTGTCTCAATTTATATTATTTATTTTTACGGGAGGTTTAATTTTTTTTCCATTTTTTTGTTTATAGTTGTTTTCGTGTGTTGTAAAATATTAAACTATAAACCCGCGTATACACGAGTCATAATCTAATTAAATATAAAGTACAATATAACATCACATATACTCAATTATATAATATAAAAGCAGATTCGGATCGGATCTTGGTACCATAATCTTAAAATTTAATATTCGGATCCAGATTCGAAAACTCTAGATATCTTATTTTTTAGATCGAATCGAATCGGATCTCGGGTCTCGGAACTCGGATCCGGGATATTTTGTCAAGCCTTAATTTTGTGTTGATTTCGCTGCCGTAAAAGGAAAAAAGGTCATTGAGGAAGAAGAATCCTGTGGGTTTGGAATACTGAAGTCGAAAGTGGAATTTAGCAATATGGGCTTTAGTCAATTGTTTATGTTAGTTCCAGTCAGAAATTAAACTATGATATATCAAAAGGCGTGTGTGATCTAGTCCAAGTCATGTTTGGCCTCAGGTTTACAACCAAGGAAACGATGAAACGGAGGTTAGCAGCGTAACAAGCAACAAAACCAGAGGATCAAATTTGAAGAAGCCGAGGACCCAAGCGACGGCGTCAGTGAAATCTTCGGGAGACTTGCCGGAAAAGGCAAAAAATGTATGTTTAAACGAAGCATGGCTATTTTATAGTTCATGTCAAGTAATTGAAGCCAGAATTCTCATAATCTTCGGGTTTTTTTGGTTTTTTTGTTTCAATCCATTATTTTATTAAAATATATTTGATTATAGTTTATAGATAGCAAAAAAAAATTCAATTTGTGCAATTGAAAGTGCAGATACAGGTCTTGCTTGATGGCATACACGTGCCACTTCCTTTCCATTTCGAAGTACATTCATTGACACACTGTTTAGCTTCACACGGTTTTGTTCCTGTCATAGATTCATGACTCCATTCTTGACATTGCGTCTCTTTTGTCACCATCCCTAATAATAAATATTTAGAACATATATTAATATCATCTCAGTTTTTAGTTATAAAATAAAAATGTGAAGAACAAAAAACCATCAAATAAAAGAGAAGAAACATGAAAAATATTCTATATTTTTTAAACGTAAAGCAAACCTAGAACGAGAACAACCATGAAGATAACAAGAACAATGTCTTTAGTCAACATCAAATATATATATGATATGGTAGCTCAGAGTCAACCATTTTGGTGGATTAGAGTTATGAGCTTCGGCATTAGAAATCTTATTAAATTAATTAGGAATTAATTAAAAATAGAAACAGACAAAAACGTAATAAACCACATTTAGCAATATTAATGAATAAAAAATGAAAGTCAACAATAACTAAATAGATGCCGGAAAAGATCATAAATTTTTAAACATGAAAGATATTTAAAATTTTAATAAAAAACGATAACAAACAAGAACTTATAAATCATGAGTAATATTGTCAGATCTTAGTTAGTAAGTGTGATATAATTTAAAGTAATAAAGAGACCGATCAAAATTGATTGTCAATAGATTTTGAATTAAAAGTTAATAGATTTTTTTTATCAAAATCAAAAGGGAAACTCTTTTAGTCTCAGCATCCAAATACTCCATTAAAAAAAAAAACAAATCTGTTTGGAAACCATTTTAACATTATCCCAATTTGCTGCAATATTAATTAAAAAATGTATTTTATTTTATATTTAAACTTAATTCCGAAAATATAGATATTAATTTATATTATTTTGGATTTCCTTAAATATAGATTAGACTACTTACTAAAAATCACAAAATTGGTTGTTATTATATTTTTACAAACATAATAACCGGATTATAATTTAGATTTAATTTAAATATTTGAATTTAAATAATATTTTCATACTAGCGCAGATGATAAACGAATATATTGTTATATATTTTTTTATCATAATCAATCAGCCTAAAATTTCAAATATTCAAAATTAGTATATATTTTATATTTTATGGTAATATGATGGAGCGAGTTAGGTTATGTTTGATATTGTCGGATCTTAGTTAGTAAGTGTGATATAACTTTTGAATTAAAAGTTAATAAAAGTTAATAGATTGGGTATCAAAATCGAAAGGGAAACTCCTTTAGTCTTTGCATCCAAATATTCTATATCTAAAATAAAAAGAAAATTGATTCCCACTTACATGATGTATACCATACAACATGACTACACATACGAAGTAAAACAATATTTTAAAAACTACATCAATAATTGATATAGTATAGTTAGCTACACATAATATACGATAATGAATGGATACACATCCAAAGTAAAACAATGTTCTAAAAACTACATCAACAATTGATATAATATAGCCAACTACACGATAACCATCCGAACAAACATGATTCATATGTGTAATACCATAACCATATATTTCTGGTAAACCATTCATCGAGCTTCAGCCTTGACTCAAATTTTAAACAATAAAACCCACCCAAATTTAACCCGACCCGACTTAATCCGATCCGAATATTAACACCCGTGCTACACACATACACAAATATATATATATATATATACATTTTATAAAATTAAAAAAATATTTACCAGGTTCAATTATAAAAATAAATAAAGTAGGTCAATCACATTTTCTCGTCTTCCTTGAAGACAACGAACATGGGCCTAAGAAGCTCGGATGGTAGAGAAATGCTTGAATGATCTCATGTCTAGATCAAGACCATGTGTAGATATTATTTTTCTTTGGTTTCAGATCTATATATATCATGATTTTGTTGTTTTTAAATAGTTTTACCAAATTTGTAATTTCTCTCAGAAATAAATTTGTGGAAACAAGTATAGCCTGAAGAAAACTAACAATAGTACGAGAAAGAAAATGAAGTATACATAGCGAGGGATGATTGAAAAAAACAAATTTTCTTCATTATGTAGTGTATAGAATATGTGTCCAATCGTTCGTTTTTTTATGTTGTGTTTTCAGTTCTATTCTGCTGGTTTTAAATAGTCAAATCAATTTAACTATCCCCGCTTTAGAAACCTTGTGCCCAAGAACAATGCCATCTTGTACCATGAAGTGGCACTTCTCCCAATTAAGAACCAAATGCTTCTCCTCGCATCGCTGAAGCACCTTGCACAAGTTATCCAGACAATCCTTGAATGACGATCCATACACTGAAAAGTCATCCATGAACACCTCCATAAACTCTTCTGTCATGTCTGTGAAGATCGACATCATACATCGCTGAAAGGTTGCTAGAGCGTTACATAATCCAAATGGCATTCTTCTGTAGGCGAATGTGCCATAGGGACATGTAAAAGACGTCTTTCCCTGGTCCTCTGGATGTATAGGAATCTGGAAAAAGCCTGAGTACCCATCGAGAAAACAGTAGTATGGGTGACTCGCTAACATCTCCAGCATATGGTCAATGAATGGCAATGGGAAGTGATCCTTCCTTGTAGCCGCATTCAGCTTCCTGTAGTTAATACACATCTTGTGACCAGTGATTGTCCTCGTAGGGATCAGATCGTCCTTCTCGTTCTTCACCACAGTTATGCCTCCTTTCTTAGGCACAACGTGAACTGGAATAACCCAAGAACTATCCGAGATGGCATAGATAATCCCTGCTTCCAAAAGCTTCATCACTTCCTTCATGACCACTTCATTCATGTTCGGATTCAGCCTCCTCTGACACTCAATCGAAGACTTTGACTCATCCTCCAGGTGAATCCGATGCATGCACAAGTCTGG
The DNA here is from genome assembly GCA_030161315.1 of Eutrema japonicum. Taxonomy (NCBI): domain Eukaryota; kingdom Viridiplantae; phylum Streptophyta; class Magnoliopsida; order Brassicales; family Brassicaceae; genus Eutrema; species Eutrema japonicum. Next base: position 20,891,147 of record BSQW01000007.1, read on the forward strand.
TGTTATACCTGAAATGTCAGCAAGAGAGTAGCCAAGAGCTTTGCGATACTTGCGCAGCTTGCTCAGCAGTAAGACATTCTCTGTGTTGTTCAAGGAAGCATTAAAAATGACTGGGTATGTAGAATCAGGGTCTGCGAAAGCCGTATTTCGTGTAGTCAATAGACACACATGTGACCATCTACTGGATGCGTCAGATATAGTATTCGCTCTTCCGGCGGAATCTTTCATTTTAAGAGAGGATACATACTTTTTATCCTTAAGTATTGTGTGCGTTGTAGCACTGTCTGCCAGACATATATCTCCATCATCGATCTCAGATTTTGACATTTTATGAATTTAAAATATTCATAAAAGAGACATTAATAAATATAGCAAGAAAAAAGCTTTATATTACAATAAAAACTATTTTATAACAAAAGCACATTTATAAATATTATTTTCTTCTTCGGAAAGATTAACAAACACAAGTATAGACATCATGCCATATTTTCTTTTCAGGAAAATCTTAGTTGTTTTGTCTTTCGTTGATATATTTGGGATCAACCACAAAATCAGCAATATCAAGATGTATATAATCATTTATAACATCAAAAGAAGGTCCAGATTCGCCATAGATGAAGTTGGTTTCACCTTCTTTTCCTTTCGCTTTTTGTGATTCTTGATACAGATCGGCTAAATATTTTGGCGTACGACATGTACGGGACCAATGTCCTTTCATGTTGCATATGTAGCAAGCATTCTCATGTTGCTTATTATTTACGCGACCAACTTCATTTCTTTTGAACCTTTTATTATTTCTTCCAGTATTGGCATCATTAGGACGGAACTTTTTTCCTTGTCCACGTCTACGTCCATATCATCGTTCACGACCACGATCATTACCTTGACCGCGTCCACGTCCATTTTGCCAATTATTATAGTTAGATGATGCAACATTCACTTCTAGGAATGGAGATGATCCAGTTGGACGAGATTGATGGTTTAACGTCACGAGTTTGTTATTTTGTTCTGCCACCAAGAGAACTTGCATCAACTTTGAATACTTCGTGTATCCATTTGCCCAGTATTGTTGATGCAGGATTATGTTTCCAGGATGAAATATTTGGAGAGTTTTTTTGATCATATCAAAATCGCTTATCTTTTCTCCACATAACATTATCTTGGAAGTAATTCCAAACAGAGCATAATTATATTCAGTAACGCTCTTGTAATCCTGAAACCGGAGGTTTAACCACTCATGCATATCTTTTGGTAAGATCATATATTTCTGATGATCAAACCTATATTTGAGTGATTGCCAAAGATCTCCAGGATCTTCTTTCATGACATATTCATCTTTTAAACTATCATGGATATGATGGAATAAAAATATCATGGCGATTGCTTTTTTTTTTTAAGGAGTTGTTTTTGATTTATCGATGGTATCAAGGAGCTATTTTCCCTTTAAATGCATCATTGCGGCTACTGCCCATCTCATATAATTATTTTCAGAGATATCAAAGGCAGCAATTTCAAGTTTTGCCAAATTTGACATGATAACTGAATACATAATATAACAATTCATTAATCATCAAATTTAGTGATAATTTAATTTAAATGTCTAATTTTAAAGAAACTCAATAAAATTCGTAAACATAATAAATACATAATTTAAAACAATATAGGAGGCAAGTCTTCCATATAATTTACGATAATAAACATAAATTAAAAGAACAATAATTTAAAACGTCTTCTGGACGAAGCGCAGTTCTTCAGGAACGTTTTCATATATGTCTTCTGAACATTTTTTTTAAGTATGTCTTCTGGACATTATTTTTGTTATATGGTTCTTCTGAAACCTTTCATAAATGTCTTTTCATAAATGTCTTCGGGACATTTATTTTATAGAGGCAGTGACATAGTCTGCCATATGATCATAAGGCAACCATATATTTGAGGAGACAGAACCTGCCATATGATCTGAAGAGACATAGTCTACCATATGATCATGATCGTGAAGGCATAACATATCATAACGATCGGTTCGGGGAAGGCAACGCCTATCATCCCAAAAATAAATATAAACGGATCGAACATAAATTAAACCTCACCTTTTCGATATAGTAACGGATCGTGCTGATAACGTGTTATAAACTATATATATTATATATGTAGATATATGGATATGTATATAGGTGATGGTTATTTGTTTTGTTGATGAGAGAAGTGAGAGAGAGACGAGAAGGAATAGTGAGAGAGAAGTGATCTCTTTCTTATTGCTTGTGCTTATTTTACTTACAAAAGATAATGTGTATTTATACACGTAGTAAGTCGGTAAATCAAGGTCGGTTAAACTTACTTACACAACAAGTAATTAATAAAAGAATTGATCGGATAATTATCCATTTTCAACAATAATAACATTATCATCCCAATTTTAAACGCGAGTATATATTTTTCGGGTGTTAATGATGTAAACGTGTAGATGCGTTTCATGTTTGGGCTTAGGATTCTCTCTTTCAAACAGAGTGTTTGACTCTATAGGAAAGTAGGGCTTTTGGCTGGATTTTTTCCCCTCTTGTCGAGATTTGGGTATATCAAAACAATATTCTTGTAGATTTGAAGAAGATTTACTTGTTAGTGAGTGGTTTTTGTGATGTTTTTTAGGGTTTTACAAGCGCCGCTTTAAGTCTTAATAATTACAAGGATTTTTTGCAGTCTTCTAAACCTATTGAAAGTCTTTTTCTAAGATTTTGAAGATGTCGAGCATTGACAAAGCTTTCAAGGTGATGTCGCTGGAAGATGATGATGACGTACCTTTCAACATGCCAAACTTACATGAGTTTTGTTCACGTGAAAGGAATGCGATGAGCATCATTGGTCGTACGCTGAATATGGCGGATTTGATCCTTGACATGCCACGCAAAGGGCAAGTCTATGATCGTGTTCGAGGCATAGCTTTAACAAACGAAAAATTCCAGTTCATATTTAAATATGAACATGATATGGAAGAAGTGATGAAGAAGAGTGTGGACTTTCAATGAATGGACCATAATCATTGATCGTTGGGTAGAGCATCCGCCAGAGGATTAACTGAAGAATTTACTAGTGTGGGTGCAGATCCGAATAATTCCGGTGAACTACTACACAGCAGAGGCTATCATGGCTTTAGGAGATTTAGTCGGAGAAGTGAAGAAAGTGGCTTTTGATCCTGAAAGCCACAGAGCAATGATTATGTGAGAGTTCGAGTCAATTTTGATGTGTCTCGGCCTGTTCGGAGATCAAAGGTCGTGAATTTACTAGAAGGTGAAGCTACCACTATTTGGTATTATTTTGAGAGGATCCAAAAACGGTGCTATTCATACCATAGGTTGACGCATGAGAAGGATAAATGTCCTCTTTTAATTAAACAGAGGAAAGACAAAACTCTGGAACGGAGATATAGGATTTTGGCGGAAAAACAAAGTAAAGAGCAAATCATTACTGCAACCGATCCGCTTTGGGGAGTGTTAAAGGAAGATGAGGTTGGATTAGATCCAAATACCTCATGGCAGTGGAAGGGCCCGAGAGGAAAGAGTTAAGAATTCAATCAAAGACTTGGAAAATGATGTTTTGGCCAGAGATCGATGCTTAGGCTGCTTCCGCATCCAGAAATAACATCAGATGTTGACAAAGGGAAAGGGTTAGTCTATGCGAATGGTGAATTCACGAAGGAACATAAGAAGATAGAGTCGATACCTGGAGGACAAAAATTGATGGCTGCAGCTATTAATGCTGGTGTAGCTATGAAGAGAACACCAAATGCGGAAATCACTTCCTCCGAAAGAGCTGCATCAAATTTTGAGTCCGATTCCAGCTCTTTCAAAGAATGCGCTATGGTCTTTGGTGCGGTTTTTACGGAGGCCAATTCTTCTGGAAATAATTTGACGAGAACTAAAGGAAGAAGAAAGACTTTAAGAAACCAGCGTAATACAAGAGTTTTAACTGTGAGTGAAAAGAATCCCACATCGGAAGTAGGACCAAAGGTTAAGTGATATATAAGGGTATTGGGTTATTGAATCACCGAAGAAAAAACAAAACGGCAGCGGTGATATGCTCAATTTAATACCCTAAGATACTAAAGCAGTTGTTGTAGTAAGTGTAGGGGTCGAACCACAAAGACTCACAGAGATCACACAATAAATTATGAAGTGTCGAATTACGCTAAGCCAGATAGATGTAATTAAAAACAGTGCAGAAATTAAACGAGATGTAAATCAATTGGGAAATATAGGCTCAGGGTTTTTCTCAGGAAATCAGTGAATGCAGACTAACTAACTAACAGGATTCAGATTTAGCGCAGTTCTTGAACTCAAATCACTAAAATATAGCTAACCAACTCTCGTTGCGAAAACTATCTAAATCTAAATCCTAGGAATTCCAAATCTCTTTGCGAATCCTAAAGTCTAAATCAGCTTTAACAACAGGTTTGATATGTTCACAAATCAATTAAACCAAATCTCTTTGCGAATAATCAATTTGCTCACCTAGGTTCTATCAGGTAATTAATTGCACTCTCGTACCTAATCAATTATCCTAAGATTTATATTCTAGGTAGCTAATCTAGAACAAGCTATGAACACAACCTAAGCGAAGAACTATAATTCAGATGGTGAATCCTAAAAGATATTTAACCTAGCATTCAAAGAAAACCCTTATGAGAAAACCCTAAACCTAAGGTGGATCTACTCAGACATGGAGAATGAAACAATCAACATGTTTGAATAAATCATCAATAGAATAGAAAGAAGGGTTTAGAGATCTGATCTCGGACGAAGGGAGATTCAGACTTGTCTCTCTAAAACCAAAGTAAAATCAAACACAGAAAATAAAAGCCTAGCCTAAACAATGGCTGTAAAATCCTATTTATAACCTAAATCACGATTTGGGGTCTTCTTGTAATTATCAAAGTCTTCTGGGTGCTTTTGCAATTCTCCAAGACTTCATAATTAGTCGCGGCCCATGAAATCTCGATGAGTGTCGATCGATACCAGGGGGTATCGATCGATGCTCGGTGCTCAGATCGGGCTCTTAGTCATCAGACTTCAGTCTCGCTCCAGAATGCTCCAGAAAAGCTCCAATAATTCCAATTAAGCTCCAGACGTGCTATAACCTGTGAAAGACTCTAAAAGACTCCAAAACACAAGAAAAGACTCTATAAAAGGACTTATATCATGGCCTAAATAGGGTAAAAACCATGATATATCAACTCCCCCAGACTTAACCTTTTGCTTGCCCTCAAGCAAATAGAAGACTAAACCAGAAAAAGAGGTTTGAAAACGTAGAGACTCACCTGTTCCTGAACCATCGAAAAGACTCTTTTCCCAAGTACCCAAATGTCACCTGATCAGCTTTCGATCTAACCACCATGTACTTCTCCGTAGACATTTGCAGCTTTTCCAGACTCCACACAAAATCCCACAGCATTGTTCAAGTAAAGCCCTCATCGCCAGTTTCATCTCTGCAGCTAATATTTAAGAACCTTCTAGACTCTTTACCAGACAATATCTTGACAAAGGAACCACCATTTTTCACACTTTTTTGTATCAATTTCTCTCCTCCAGACTTATTTCTTATTATATCCTTATTATTTTTTTTTATTTTCAGCTTAGCATATACATATCAAGGTAGGAGACGCGAGTATTGATGGTGTTTGCCACCAAATCCCCGGTTCTTCCCTCTCTATGTATCAAAGGATGTAGGCGAATAATGGCATCATAGGAAAATCCTAGCCTCGCTTCCAATCCTTTGTGTGATCATCCCCTCTTAAGTAGAATAATGGGATCGCTGGAAATTTTCCTAACCCTCTACTCAGAAGAAAATCATTTCAATCTTTTATGCTCTTAATCTATCAACTTATTTCAGGGGAGAGAGATACCATAATTCTAAACACACGGGTTCCTTTATCAGATATGAATGATGAATCAAGCTCTATGAACACTAACCACATTGATGAAGTGCAAAAATTTGGCTCAGGCTTCAGAAGAACTCTGCTGGAGACATGGATGTTTTCTAGTCAACTGGTCAGCCTTTGGATTTTTCATTAGTCGATCTAGAACTGATCCTGTAACACTGTGCACTCAAAAACAAAATCAAATCAATAGGTTCAAGCACAGGATCATCATCTCCAACAAATTTTGACTCAATAAAACAGTTTTGACTCGATAAAACGACTGACTCTAAGAAAAACGAAAACAATGTCAGCAGACACCTCCCCCAGACTTGAACAACACTGTCCTCAGTGTTATCTAGCCTAGAGTCAGTGAAAGAAACAAAGAAAAAGGATAGAACAAAGAGAAACAAGAAATTACCGTTCTGGAACAGTCGGTGTCGATCGACACACGGCATGGTATCGATCGATACCATGCTTAGATCGACTTTGTGAATTTTCATCCGCGATTGGTGTCGATCGATACCATAGGGGTATCGATCGATGCTTAGGCGATTTCGAGTTGCTCCTTGTTCATCCTGACACAGACTCAAAACAAACGAAAATAAAAATAAAAACGAATCAAAAACAGACTCACAAGTGGGTTGCCTCCCACCAAGCGCTCGTTTAACGTCAATAGCTTGACTGTAACGCCCTTCAGGCTGGATAAGAGTGAGAGCTTGCACCAAAACAGGCTCCATCACTTGACATTACTAGCTTCAAAGTTCTGCTTAGCATGCTGTCCACAAACTCCTGCCCTTTCTCTTTCAGCTCAGAAGTAAGAAGGACTCTTGCCTTAGAGAATGGCTTCAAGGCTCCTTTGCATTTGACCTTGTAGTCAATCGAATCTCCATTACACTTCTGAGGTATCAAAGTGACATGGGGATTCTCAACTTTGTTGCTCTTGGCCTTCTTCTTTGTTGCCTTAGTTTTCTTGGCAACTTCTTTGGGGGTGCTGGGCGGTTCACCTGGAACATCTGCGACAGTAGGCTCATCAGGAGGCTCTTCCAAAATATCAATCGCTAGCGACTCTCCTGTGACAACCTCGATGCTAGACACATGTGTGGGAGCACTCCTAGGGGGAATGACACCATAATAGACCCCTCTGTCAATGTAAGAGAAAGAGATTCTCTTATTAGGTGTGTCTATGATCGCGCCTGCAGTAGCCATGAACGGTCGTCCCAAAAGGATATGCATACGAGATATTGCACCCATCTCTACAACCTGAAAATTAGTAGGAACTAGACAGTCTCCTACTTTGACCAGCAAACCATGGATAGTACCGTGTGGAAGCGAGGTGGAGTTGTTCGCGAATGTGATAGATGCCTCTGGTGATCGAATATCAGCTCCTAACCGCTCTGCAATTGCCCTTGAGATGACATTGACACTAGCCCCTGAGTCGACAAGAGACTCTTTGAACTCAACTCCAGAGATAGAGCATGGAACTACAAATTTCCCTGGATCCTCCCTTGGGGTCAACTGTCTCAGTGGAGGTGGACCTCTAGCCTTAATGAAGAGTGCCTTAATCTCTTCCTCAGTTTCTCTGCAATCCTTGAAGTGACTTAGCAGAGGACGGCACTCTAGGCCTTCTTCAAAGGTTGAATCAGGGGAAATCCTTCTTACCATCTTCTCAAAGCCACGCAGCTGCTTTGGAGAGATGGGATCTCTGAGGTGTTTAGGTACAGGATTCTCCTTCTTGGGCTTGCGAGCTCTTTTCTCAGCTCGTTCCTTAGCTATCGCTGCCTGACACTTCGTTTCATAGTCTTCCCAAAATTGGGCGATACTGAACCGTGCTGCTGCTACTTGAGGCTCCTTGGTCGAAATATCATGTGTCTCCTCAGAAATTGCCTTGGTATCGACCGATACCAGTGGGGTATCGATCGATACACGGGTTTTGGAAGTGTCCCGTTTCAGAATTGTAACCGGCATCGATCGACACCTGGGGGTATCGATCGATGCTCTGGCGATTTCAGAATCCTCTTCGTAATTCTCTGCACTTGAGGAGATCGCATTGACGTGTGCATGAACCGATTTTCCCTTGGAATTTGCTGCAGTCTGAGCTACTTGAGTTTCCAGCATCCTGTGACTCGTATTTAGTGCCTCGATCCTTCCACTCAAATCGGTGTACATGGTGTCCATCTTACCATTGAAGGTGGCTGTCATCTTCTCCTGCCCTTGAACCAGGTGTTCAAGCATAGCCTCAATCTTACTCTCAGGAGCTTTGGGTGGTGAGGATTGGTACCCTCCTTGCTGAGCATTGTTGGTGAAGTTTCGATTGGAGTTGTATCCGAATCGCTGACCCTGAAAACCAGAACCACCTATGTAGTTAACATCTTCCACCTCATTCTCAGTAGCAAAGTGGACGGCCTTTGTTGTCCTTCCCAGCAGAAGACTGTGCATAGAATCCAGCTGAGCTTTCACTTCAGCGATCTGTGACCCATCCATGTTACCAGCCAGCTTCTTGCGCTCGAAGTCTGCGCTCTTGGTGCTACTACTAGATGCAAAGTTCTCAATCAACACAATAGCATCCTCAGGATATCTGGTGTTGAAATTACCATTGCTCGAAGAGTCCAGACCCATCTGATATCTCCAATCTACTCCTCTGAAGAAGATACCCAGCAGCTGCACATCAGAGTATCCATGATGTGGACAATCTCTCTGATACGATCTGAATCTTGTCCAAGCAGCCTTGAACGCCTCAGTAGGTCCTTGAGAAAAAGTGGATATCTTATTTCTCAGATCTTCAGATCGCCCGTCATCATAGAAGTTAATCAGGAAGGCTCTCTTGGTGTCCTCCCAATTAGTTAGTGATCCAGGAGATAGCTGCCTCAGCCAGTAAGTAGCTTCTCCACCCAGAGAGTAGGGGAAAAGCTTGCAGAAGAGATAGTCGTAGGACACTCCATTGCTCTTGATGCTAGTGACCAAGTCCTCGAATTTCTCTACATGGTCCATTGGATGTTCATGAGGAAGACCATGGAAGAGATGCTGTCCTACTAGAGTGTAGTAAGCAGGTTTCAGCTCGAAGTCATTCCTCTCATAAGCAGGAGGACGAATCGCTGACCGATTGGCGAAAAACTGCTCTGGCCTGTTGTACTCACCAATTGTCTGAGCTCGAACACCTGCAGCATTGCCAACGTTGCCGCGCCCAGCTGGCACAACAATCTCAATAACAGGAGCAGGGACAACGATGTTTCCAGCTTCATCAAGTCGTTGCCCTCTCTCATTACACACATGACCCTCTTGGTCTCTCAGAATTCCAGCTTCATCAGCTCTTAAAACCACTGGGTTGTTCATCCCTGATGTTTGCTTGGTCTTTCTGTTTGTGCGTTCCACAAGCGCTAGCTGTTCCAGTGATAGTCCAACTAGCTGAGTGCTCTTGTTGCTCCTGGTTTCACGAACAGGCATACACCTGCAAGGAAAACACTAGGCAAAGCACGTAAGTAACCAGAAAAATACGTTGAGTATCGATCGATACCAAGTGGTGTCGATCGATACCAAAAAAGAAGTCGCCGGAGTATCGACCGATACTAGTGAGTATCGATCGATACCGAAGAACTTAGTCGAAATTCTAAACTAAAATCTAATGGCGAAATTGAGTCCCCGGCAACGGCGCCAAAATTGATATGCTCAATTTAATACCCTAAGATACTAAAGCAGTTGTTGTAGTAAGTGTAGGGGTCGAACCACAAAGACTCACAGAGATCACACAATAAATTATGAAGTGTCGAATTACGCTAAGCCAGATAGATGTAATTAAAAACAGTGCAGAAATTAAACGAGATGTAAATCAATTGGGAAATATAGGCTCAGGGTTTTTCTCAGGAAATCAGTGAATGCAGACTAACTAACTAACAGGATTCAGATTTAGCGCAGTTCTTGAACTCAAATCACTAAAATATAGCTAACCAACTCTCGTTGCGAAAACTATCTAAATCTAAATCCTAGGAATTCCAAATCTCTTTGCGAATCCTAAAGTCTAAATCAGCTTTAACAACATGTTTGATATGTTCACAAATCAATTAAACCAAATCTCTTTGCGAATAATCAATTTGCTCACCTAGGTTCTATCAGGTAATTAATTGCACTCTCGTACCTAATCAATTATCCTAAGATTTATATTCTAGGTAGCTAATCTAGAACAAGCTATGAACACAACCTAAGCGAAGAACTATAATTCAGATGGTGAATCCTAAAAGATATTTAACCTAGCATTCAAAGAAAACCCTTATGAGAAAACCCTAAACCTAAGGTGGATCTACTCAGACATGGAGAATGAAACAATCAACATGTTTGAATAAATCATCAATAGAATAGAAAGAAGGGTTTAGAGATCTGATCTCGGACGAAGGGAGATTCAGACTTGTCTCTCTAAAACCAAAGTAAAATCAAACACAGAAAATAAAAGCCTAGCCTAAACAATGGCTGTAAAATCCTATTTATAACCTAAATCACGATTTGGGGTCTTCTTGTAATTATCAAAGTCTTCTGGGTGCTTTTGCAATTCTCCAAGACTTCATAATTAGTCGCGGCCCATGAAATCTCGATGAGTGTCGATCGATACCAGGGGGTATCGATCGATGCTCGGTGCTCAGATCGGGCTCTTAGTCATCAGACTTCAGTCTCGCTCCAGAATGCTCCAGAAAAGCTCCAATAATTCCAATTAAGCTCCAGACGTGCTATAACCTGTGAAAGACTCTAAAAGACTCCAAAACACAAGAAAAGACTCTATAAAAGGACTTATATCATGGCCTAAATAGGGTAAAAACCATGATATATCAAGCGGTCAAATTAATGAGATGAAATCAATTCTGGGCCAGTACGTTGAACAGCCCAAATCAATTCAGATGTCAAGGCCCACTCGACAAGCTTCTTCAACCTCCAACTATCTCTCCAACAAAAACAGAGTTTCATTAATGAAGAATAGAGTGACGAGAGATTGTACGGAGGAAGAAGATAAGATCAAGCTCTCAAATAAATTCTCAGCCCTTGATGATCTAAACACCAGTTGATTCAGACATCTGTCCTAATACACTAGGGTTTTTTTTGCTTTTTGTATAAAAGACCTTTTCTATGCTGTAAAAACTGTAGAGAAAGAAAAGAACAAAGTTTCTCTTTTGCTTTCATGGTATCAGAGCCACGACCGATAGTTGGGCCACCCGTCCCAATAAAAACTCCACGCATCAGATGGACACCATACTGAGCGTGAGAGGGGATGTGAGTGAAAAGAATCCCACATCGGAAGTAGGACCAAAGGTTAAGTGATATATAAGGGTATTGGGTCACTCCTCTCATCAGCCAATTGGTTTTTGAGTTGGAAGCCCAATAACCCAAGTCTATCATTAACGAAGAGTGAGACGGAGGGAAGCAGTGTTGCGTGGAAGGTGAAGGAGATCGGTGAAACGCCAAAGAGGAAGACGATGGAAGTGGCGGAAGTGTTCTAAAAAATCTCAAAGCGTACCATTAAAGAGGTGGTCCCGAATGAGGGACTGCCAAAAGCTTAATGAGCATACTGAGTTGGAATTGTCAAGGTTTGGGTCGGGCACAAAACTTGACAATTCCCCGTCTCAAGGAAATGTGTGGCAAACATTTTCTGGAGATGATGTTTTTGATGGATACTAAGAAGTGTAAAAATTAAGTGATAGATTTGCAAGTTTGGTTGGGGTATGACATGGTTTTTACGGTGGATCCAATTGGATAGAGTGGTGGCCTAGCTTTATTTTGGAAGAATAGTATGTCGGTCGAGGTGAAGTATGCGGACAAGCACCTGATCGACGTTTCTGTACAGTACGTGGCTTTTGATTTTTTGTTTTGTTTATGGTGATCCGGTGGCAAAAGGAAGAGACCATGTATGGGAGAGGATCACAAGAATTGTGATTATCCGTAGAGAAAGTTGGTCCATGGTAGGGGATTTTAACGAGATTCTGCACAACGGTGAAAAGATTAGGGGTCCTCCAAGAAGTGATGGATCATTCTTATCTTTTGCGAAAATGCTGGGTATTTGCGAGATGGATGAGTTGAACAGTTTGGGGAATGAGTTTACATGGGCGGGAATGAGACACACGCACTGGATTCAAAGTAAGCTTGATCGTTGTTTCGGAAACAAATCCTGGAAGGTGCAATTCCCACTGGCAAATCAGATTTTTATGGAAAAGTTTGGATCAGACCATAGCCTAGTTCTTGTCAACTTGATGACTATACAGAATGGTGAAAGAGGCTCTTTCCGTTTCGACAGAAGACTGATTGGGAAACCCTTGGTTTTGGAGACCATTCGTGGAGCGTGGATTGGAGAGCATTCCTCTGAACCAATCACTCTGATGGATCAAATTGGAAAATGTAGGAAAGCACTTGGAAAATGGAAAAGGGAGAATAAACACAATTCCATGGATCAAATACGGAAGTGTCAAGATGATCTCGAGCTTGAAATTTCCTCTTCCCACCCAAGATTAGAGTACTTGAGAGATTTGTTTTTAGACAAAAGAGCAGAGACAAATGGAATATATATGGTGATAACAATACCTGTTTTTTCTATGCCTCGGTCAAAGGACAATGAGCAAAAAATCATTTGGAAAAATTGGTAGATGAATCGGGTAGAGTAGCTTCATCGGAAGGTTCCATGGGGGAGATTGCAGGGAACTATTTAAAAAATTTGTTCATGAAATCGTCAAATGGAGATTATGGGAATTTCTACGAGGGGTTTCAACCTAAGGTCACATGTGTCATGAACAGAAGAATGATGAAAGAGGTGAAATCGAGAAAGGTTTGAGAAGCTGTTTTCTCAATTAAATCTTCGAGTGGCCCAGGAAGTGATGGAATGAATGGTTATTGTAAGCGCAAGAGCTGCTGAGACAGGAACTGTAACAGGATCTAACACAGAGTTTTCCTTACAAGGATATTTTACTAGCCAATCTTTTAAGTGCACTTACAAGTTTCACCTAAAACGATCTATGACAAGCTCAAGACACACCTTGACTTGTCTAACTAGCCTAACACGTTCAAGGATCTATACACGATCCAAGAACCCCATAGAAAAACCCTGTAGCACCTTAGCTTTGATCTCTTACAAGACAACCAAAAACCCTTTTGCTAAAATATTGCTCTCAATGTGTTGGCCTCATACAAAGGCCACGCCCCTCTATTTATACACAATAGATCACGGCCAATACAAGCCTACCACGTTCAACTAAAGATCTCAACCAATCTCTAGCAATAAGTCACATTCCTATTTTTTAGGCTAAGATTTAGGAAATGTTCCTTATCTCCAATATACTAAGGAATCCTCTCCAAGATACTCTTCCAGCTCAGCTACAACTTCCTGGTGTATCCACGTGGCTTCACAAGCTCGATCCAAGTCATCTCCCTTGTTCCAAGTCGTTCAATGCCTTGAGCTGCTCGTCTGTATCACTTCCTGTACTACTTCTCAACTGGTACAGGAGATGCCTCAGCCCAGTGCATCTTCAATATATTCACTTATGGGTCTAATCCATAAGCCCAATCCAAGCCCATAACTTCTGCTCCTCGTCATTAGTCACACATCTGCTTGCATGTATCATTTCCTGAGCTACTTCAGCGACTGCTTCAGAAGCTGCATCTTCAATCTCCCCCTTTTTAGCTTTGTGTGTCTCTCAAGCACCTGAGTAACAACGATCTCCTTGACTCCCCCAGAATCTCTGATTTGGTTACTCCCCCACAATTCTTATCTCCCCCTGCTTGTGAGCACACATAAGTTAAAAACACATGCACTTGAAGCAGTATGCATACTTAGCTCGACACAGCTATTTCGACTTCAATTGAAGCATCTCTTTGAAGTTAATTTGAACTCCACGGGTTTTCCTCCCTTCGGTCACATCCCCGATCACATCAGATAGTGAGTGATTCCGATGAACTCGCTGTATCACCTCATGTTCTGAATCAGTCTGTTCTGAAGCCTGCTATATTACTCCCTGTTCTGAGACAGAACCAGACTGGTCTTCTGAAATAGTACGCGTCTTTGGTTCATCTTCTGAGTCACTTTCTGTACTAAATCCATTCCACTTCGGAAGATAATACTCATCGAACACCGCATGAACCGTCTCCATGACCACATCAGTTTGAATGTTGTACACTCTGAAGGCTGTACTACTTCCTGAGTAGCCCAGAAACATCCCTTCATCACTCCTTCCATCGAACTTTCCTTGATGATCCTTGTCATTCAAGATGTAGCATTTGCATCCAAATACATGAAAGTAGCTCAGGTTAGGCGTCTTCCCTTTCCACAGCTCAAATGGAGTCTTAATGGTCCCTTTCCTAACATAGACCCTGTTAATGATGTAGTACGATGTGTTTAATGCTTCTGCCCAGAACTTTTCAGGTACATTGTTGCCATGTATCATTGCTCTGGCCATCTCTAGAAGAGTTCTAATCTTCCTCTCTACAACCCCATCATGTTGTGGTGTTCTTGAATCCGAAAGATGATGTACGATTCCATGACTTTCACAAAACATCTTCATAGACTCACTTTGAAATTCATCACATCGTCCGCTGCGAATCCTCTTGATACCTCCTTTTTCATTGATCATATGAAGTTCCCATATTCTGAAGCTATCGGCTATCTCAGATTTTTTACGAATAAATCTGACCCAAGTGACTCTGGAGTAGTCATCCACCAGAACGAGCACATACCTCTTGCCGGCTAGGCTGTCAACTTGCATTGTCATTAAATCCATGTGAACCAGATCCAACACTGCTTTTGTTTGCACATTTGGCACATTCTTATGTTGAACTTTTACATGCTTTCCTTTGTAGCACGAATCACACACCATCTTGTTTTCTTCCTTGATCTGAGGCACACCTCGTACTATTTCTTTATCAACAAGAGTAGTTAGAGTCCTTACATTCATGTGACCAAGTCGCTGGTGCCACAGATTGATATCATCCTTTGCATTGTAGCACTTGTACCCTCTTTTGAGCTTCTTGATATTTTGCAGGTTGCTTTGTGTACCTGTTATGTGTCGTGAGCAGCTACTGTCACCATGTTCATCTTCTACAATGACCATATTGCACCCTAAACCAAGTCTTGAAGTACCCCTTGGTGTTTTTCTTGTGGATGTCTGAAATCCATGTCCTGTAGTACCACTTGATGTACTTCTTGTCTGTTGCAGATTGTACTTCATGTTTGCATGTTGCAGGTCAGACTTCGTGTTTGTCTGTTGCATATTAGAATTCCTGGTTTCTTGTACCAGATCAAACTTCTTGGTTTCCTGTAGCAGATCAGACTTCTTAGTTTTCTGTAGCAGATCAAGCTTCTGGGTTTTCTGTAGCAGATCAGACTTCTTAGTTTTCTGTAGCAGATCAGACTTCCTCACCCATATCTGATTCCGAAAACCATTCCATGTGAACCTGCCTTGATTCCTGAGCTTCTTCACTCTATCCCAGAACTTGTAACAGTATGCCCTGATGTGGCCATACTTTCCACAGAAGTAACATCCACCCTTTTGTGTTGTACTACTTACAGAATTAGTTTCTGCTTGTTGTTGAAAACCTGCAGACACAAAGTTGATTTTCGCAGTCTCAGGCCTTTCCATTCCAGTATATCCTAGGCCTCGTTTCATAGCCACTATTCTCCCGTAACTCAGAATCTTATCAAGCTGCTTTGTACCAGCAAACATATGAATCTTTTTATGTTGCAGATCCAGTTCTGACTGAAGCTGTGCAGACACTTTCTTTTCAGCCTGCAACTCCTTATCCAGTTTGTCAGCCTTGTTTGTAAGAACCAGCTTTTCCTTCATTAGTGATAAGCTCTCCTGGCTGATTTTCTTTTCTGCAATGAGCTCACCCTGCAGTGACTCAACAAGTGCTTCAAGACGAATTTTTTCTTTCTTTAATTCTGAGTTCTCTGTTCCGATTCTAATCAACATCTCACGTGTTTCTTTGTAACTCTCAATGAAATCATCATCTTGTTCTTCCTCTGACTCAGATCTAGAAGGCCCTTCTCCTTCCTCAAACTCGGTGATTCCCACAAAAGTAACAAGGTTGCTCAGCTCTTCTAAATCTTTTGAATTCGATATCACCTTTGAATAATTCCCCAAAGCCTCACAACTCTGCATCTTCTCCGCAGGACCACACCTGTTTGTATTACACACAAGTGCCCGCTCTGATACCAATTGTAAGCGCAAGAGCTGCCGAGACAGGAACTGTAACAGGATATAACACAGGGTTTTCCTTACAAGGATATTTTACTAGCCAATCTTTTAAGTGCACTTACAAGTTTCACCTAAAACGATCTATGACAAGCTCAAGACACACCTTGACTTGTCTAACTAGCCTAACACGTTCAAGGATCTATACACGATCCAAGAACCCCATAGAAAAACCCTGTAGCACCTTAGTTTTGATCTCTTACTAAGGAATCCTCTAAGCAAGATCTCTAACTAGCCTAACACGTTCAAGGCTAAGATTTAGGAAATGTTCCTTATCTTCAATATACTAAGGAATCCTCTCCAAGATACTCTTCCAGCTCAGCTACAACTTCATGGTGTATCCACGTGGCTTCACAAGCTCGATCCAAGTCATCTCCTTTGTTCCAAGTCGTTCAATGCCTTGTGCTGCTCGCCTGTATCACTTCCTGTACTACTTCTCAACTGGTACAGGAGATGCCTCAGCCCAGTGCATCTTCAATATATTCACTTATGGGTCTAATCCATAAGCCCAATCCAAGCCCATAACTTCTGCTCCTCGTCATTAGTCACACATCTGCTTGCATGTATCATTTCCTGAGCTACTTCAGCGACTGCTTCAGAAGCTGCATCTTCAGTTTTTTCTTCCAAAATTACTGGAATATCGTGGGTCCTCAAGTGACTAAAGAGGTTCAAAATTTTTTTGAAACTGGCATCTTTCCATCAGAGTGGAACTATACACAGCTCTGCCTTATACCGAAGATAAACAACCACACATCGATGACTGATTTAAGACCCATCAGTTTGTACTCTGTGCTCTATAAGATTATTTTCAAGATTTTGGTAATGAGGATTCAACCCTGTCTAAATGACATAGTATCGCCCACACAATCTGGGTTTGTGTCGGATCGGCTTATATATGATAACATCATTATAGCTCATGAGATGGTTCATGGATTGCATACTCATCCACACATATCTAGAGAATGCATGGCTATAAATACTGATATGTCAAAGGCCTACGATCGAATCAAGTGGAGTTATTAGGAGGCTCTTCTCATTGCTCTCGGATTCCATCAAAAAGTCATTTAGTGGATTATGTTCTGTGTTTCCCCGGTAACATATACTGTCTTCATTAACGGTAATAGCCATGGACTGATTAAACCAGAACGGGGTCTGAGACATGGGGATCCACTGTCACTCTTTCTTTTTGACCTATGTACTGAAGGGCTTTCACATATCTTACGCAAAGTTGAACAAGAAAGAAGAATCAATGGGATATTTTTTAATGAAGTTTATTGCTGTGTAAAACAGTCATCATTTGCTCTTTGCGGATGGCTGTTTACTGCTGTGTAAATATTTACCCTGTTTAAGCCATGATATAAGTCCGTTTTATCGAGTCTTTATTCTATTATAGAGTCTTTTAGAGTCTTTTACAGGTTTTACCACATTTGGAGCATTATTGGAGATATTGGAGTTTTATGGAACATTTTGGAGCGAAACTGAAGTCTGGTGACTAAGTACCTGATCGAAGCGTCAAACATCGATCGATACCCCCTGGTATCGATCGACACCCATCGAGGAGATCACAAGTCGCAACTTTTAATGAAGTTTGAAGAATTGCAGTACTTGCCCAGAAGACTTTAATATTTACATGAAGACCCCAATTCGTGTTTAGACTATTAAATTAGGTTTTATAGCCATTTTGGTTGTGTGCTTTTCATTACATTGTTCTAGAGGATTTCTGAGAGAGGGAAGACAAGTCAGAACTCTGTTCGTCTGAGAGAAGATTTCAAACCCCTGTTTCATTCTACTCTTATTTTATTCTATTGACGATTTCATTCTCCATGTCTGAGTAGATCCCTTGTTAGGTTCAGGGTTCTCAATAGGGTTTTCTCTGAATGCTAGGTTGATTAGTTATTAGGATTCATTATCTGAATTAGTTCTTCACCATAGGTTGATTACAAAGCTAATTCTGGATTGATCACCTAGAACTTAGATCTTAGGATAATTGATTAGGCGTGAGAGTGCGATTAGTTACCTGATAGAACTAAAGGTGAGCAAAATAACTATTCGCAAAGAGATTTGGTTTAGTTGTTTTGTGAACATGTCAAACTTGATTTAAAAAGCTGATTTGGACTTTAGGATTCACAAAGAGATTTGGAATTCTTAGGATTTAGATTTAGATAGTTTTCACAACGAGAGTTGGTTAGCTATACTTTAGTGATTTGAGTTCAAGAACCGCGCTAAATCTGAATCATGTTAGTTAGTTTACCTGCATTCATTGATTTCCTGAGAAATACCCTGAACCTATCTCTCCCAAATTGAATTTACAACCGTTTTAATTTACATTCTGTTTTCAATACCATTGATTGCTTAGCGTAATTCCCAAATCTATAATCTATTGTGTGTCTCTGTGAGTCCTTGTCTTCGACCCCTAGCTATACTATAACAACTGCTTTAGTATCTAAATAGGGTATTAATTTGAGCATATCAAATTTGGCGCCGTCGCCGGGGACTCAATTCGCCATTAGATTACGTTTGTGAATTTTGACTAAGTTCGTCGGTATCGGTCAATACTCGCCGTTATCTTTTGTTGATATCGATCGACACCACTTGGTATCGATCGATACTCATCGTGCTACAAGTTACTAACGTTTTTGACTCTTGTTTTCAAGTGCATGCCTAATCGTGAAACCAGAAAGAACAAGAGCACTCAGCTAGTTCAACTGTCATTGGAACAACTAGCACTTGTGGAACGCACAAACAGAAGGCCAAAGAAACCAGCAGTTATGAACAACAATTAAGTAGAGTTGGTTCGAGATGAGGCTGCTGCCTACAGGGACCTAGAGGGTCGTTTGTGCAATGAGAGAGTACAACGTCTGGATGGAGAGGGGAACATCATTCCACCTGCTCCTGTTGTCGGTGAGAATGCCGCTGGGAACGCGAACGCAGTGAATGCTGGGAACGCTGTGATTAATCGTGGTAGGACGATTGGAGAGTGCAACAGACCTGACCAATTCTACGGAAATCGCTCTGCGATCCGTCCTCCCCCTTTTCCAAAGAATGACTTTGAGCTGAAACCTGCATACTACACTCTTGTGGGACAGCACCCTTTTCATGGTCTTTCCATCGAGCATCCCATGGATCATGTTGAGAGATTCGAGGATTTGGTCACTAGCATCAAGAGCAATGGAGTGTCTTATGACTACCTATTCTGCAAGCTTTTCCCATACCCTCTTGGTGGGGAATCAACCTACTGGCTGAAGCAGTTACCTCCTGGATCGCTGACTAGCTGGGAGGAAGCTAAAACTGCTTTCCTGACCAATTTCTATGATGAAGCAAGATCCAAAGATTTTAGGAACAAGATCTCCCAATTTTCTGAAGGACCTATTGAGGCGTTCAAGGCTGCTTGGACGAGATTCAAATCATATCAGAGAGACTATCCACATCATGGATACTCTGATGTTCAGCTGATGGGTTTCTTCTTTAGAGGACATGATTGGAGGTACCAAATGACTTTGGATGCTTCGAGCAATGGAAACTTCAACACTAAATATCCTGATAAAGCCTATGTCCTGATTGAGAACTTGGCGTCTAGCAATAGCACCAAGAATGCTGATTTTGAGCGGAAATGGCTAGTTGGTAACGTGGATGGTTCGCAGATCGCTGACTTTCAAGCTAAGTTGGATTCTATGCATAGTCTTCTGATGGGAAAGACACAGAAAGCTGTTCACTTTGCTGAAGATGTCGAGGTATTCAACGAGGATGAAGTAGAGGATGTTAACTACATTGGTGGTTCTAGCTTTCAGGGTCGGAGAAATTAATTCAACAACAACTCGCAGCAGGGAGGGTCGAATCAGTTTGGCCAAAACCATTTCAGAACAGTGGGTATGTCAGGAACTATGGGAATTCATCTTATTAGCATGTACCTGCTAAGCTCCCAGATAGCAAGATCGAGGGTATGTTCGAACAGCTGATTCAAGGACAGCAGCAACTCACAGTGAATCTCAACGGAAAGATAGATGCTGTGTACAAGGATCTGAGTGGAAGGATCGACGCAGTAGCTAATTCAAGGACAGCAGCAGCTTATAGTGAATCTCAACGGAAAGATAGATGCTGTGTACAAGGATCTGAGTGGAAGGATCGACGCGCTCGATACTCATCAGAAGATGTTGGAAACGCAAGTAGTTCAGACTGCATCAGCTGTCAAAGGAAAGGCGACTCAGGCACAGAATGAGTACGTCAATGCCATCACTTTGAGAAGTGCAGGAGATCTCGAAAACTTTGAAGAAGATGATTTCGAACCTGACTCGTCAGTATCGATCGATACGACACCTTGTATCGATCGATACCCCTCGGAGGCTGAACCAGAGATCGTGAAGAAACCAGAGATGGCTGAGAGACGTGTCTACAAGCCTAAGAAACCAGATCCTCGCCCACCTAAACACCTCAGGGATCCCATTTCTCCAAAGCAGCTGCGTGGCTTTGAGAAGATGGTACAAATTATTCCACTCACACATACTTTTGAAGAAGCCCTAGAATGTCGCCCTCTGTTAAGTCACTTCTAGGATTGCAGAGAAACTAAGGAAGAGATTAAGGCACTCTTCATCAAAGTCAGAAGTCCACCGCCTTCACTGAAGCGGTTGACTAAGAGGGAAGACCCAGGGAAATTTTCAGTTCCATGCTCCATCTCTGGAGTTGAAATCAAGGAATCACTGGTTGATTCAGGGTCTAGTGTGAATGTCATTTCAAAGGCACTCGCAGATAAGCTTAAGATCGATGACATACGATCTACTCAGATGCCTCTCACATTCGCGAACTCTTCCACATATGTTCCGTACGGTACAATCCATGACTTGATGGTTAAGGTAGGGGACTGTTTGGTTCCTACTGATTTTCAGGTTGTGGAGATGCATGCAAGGTCTAGCACGCCTTTGAGTCTTGGAAGACCGTTCATGGCTACTGCTGGTGCAGTTATGGACACACCCAGTAGGAAGATTTCATTCTCGTACGTTGACGAACAGATCTCCTACGAAGCCATCCCCTCTAAAAGAACTCCCACACAGATATCTTGAATCCCCGTTGGTGCATGAGAAACATTGATGGTTGATCTTTTGGATGAGCCTGATGTTGTGCCAACTATCATAGAAGCTCTGGATCATCCTCCTCTCATCGCAAAGGAAGTCACCAAACAGACTAAGGCAAAGAAGGAAGTGAAGAACAGAAAAGTCGAGAGTGCTACATATATTAACCCCTCAGAAGAGTGATGGAGATTCGATCGAGTACAAGGTGAAGTGCAAAGGACGCTCTAAACCATTCTCTAAGGCCATGATCGTCCTAACTCCAGAGCTAAAAGAGAAAGGGCAAGAGATTATTGAGCGTATGCTGCGCAAAACTCTGAATTTGGAAGTGTCTAGTTGTGGGACTTGCATGGGAGTGAGTTCCCTACTTCCTTTCGACTGATCGTCCGTAAAGTCAAGCTCGTGACTGTAAACAAGCGCTCGATGGGAGCCAACCCATCGGTGAGTCTGTACATACGTTTTTTATTTTCATTTGTTTTTTATTTTTGCTTTTGTGTTTTGGGTCAAACGTGAAGCAGATTTCAACGAGGAGTATCGATCGACACAAGTCAGTGTCGATCGATACCAAGTGTCGTAAAAAGGAGCATAATTTTTCATAAGTGTCGATCGACACCATCCAATGTCGACCAAAAATGACAAGTATCGATCGATACTCCACGGCTATGTAAGTTTCCTTAAAACACTACAGTTTTGTCTTTTTCCTCACAATCCCTCATCGTTCGATACCGCCGCCTACCTCTCACTCTCTAATCCCAACTTTTTCAAATCTTCACCGAATTGAGCAATTTAAGTGCCTGAATTCATTAGAATTTCATCCTCTATCCGTTTCTAGCACTTGTTTCTCAATCAAACAAAGGTATGATCTCGAAATTCCACTTTTTCAATCGGATTTTTAGGTTATGGGTTTGTGAAATTCCACTTCGTACAAATTATTTTTCTCGATGAATGTCGTTTGCTGAGTTGTCCTAGGGTAGTTTCGAACCAATCCTTGCCTTTAAATTGTCTTGATTTTCATTGTTGATGATTTGGGATTTTGAATGTCGATGAACTGATATTGCTTCAGGGTATCGATCGGTATCGATCGATACCCTCATACCTGAGTACACGATTTTGACTGTGTTGATCTGAGAGATGTCTGATTTATGTGGTATTGTTTGTTTATCTTTGATCTCAGATGTCTGCACCAAAGAGAGAAAGTACTTCAGGTGCGACGAGGACATTTAAGGTGAATGAGCGAGTCGAAGCAAGAATCTCATCAAGATGGGTTGAAGTAGTGGTTAAAGCCTGCCTTGACGACAGCCGGTACAGAGTCGTGCCGGTTAATCAACCCACCACCAGCCTGCTAGTAAACGAGCATTCTATCAGCGCTCTCCGTACGTCGAGCTCTAGCCAGTCATCGATAACGTACAAGCTGGATGAGAGGGTTAAGTATTGGGATGGTGAATATTGGCGTCGAGGTTTCGTGAGCACTGTCCGGGGTCGAGACAGTTACGGGTTTATATTTGACGGAGAGATAGAGGAAGATGAGCTTCCGGGTGGTGTGTTATGCAGAGCTTCTCCAACTTCAGCCACACAGTCTGCACCACCACCTCCACCTATGAACCCCACTCCTCGGTCTGCTGGTTTTCCTTCCGCCGCTCGCGCACACCGACCGAACCCTTGGCCTAGGCGAGAGGGTACCAAGATAGTTTGCGAACAAAATTGGGATGGACAGGAGAAGGCGTATGCCTTGAGTGATGACACCGCATTTAGACCCATTTCTGAGGAGTGGAATGATTTCGACACGCTGTTCTATAACGCGTGGTTGGGTGTTACCATCGAGCCTACCAAGTTTGTGGATGGCCTTGCTTTGCATCAGCGAGGTCTCGACACAGATTTGGCTCGTCTGCTTGAGCGGATTGGTTTTGGTCACATGGCTACACAGCAGCATGACCTTTACCCAGACTTGGTTCGTCAGTTTATGGCGACAGATCGCGTTAGCTATTCAGATGAGCTTCTGCGAGACGCACAGGGTGGTAGCATGTCCTTCATGGCTCGCGGAGTGAGGTACATAATCCCGATCCCTGATCTCTGTGATCTCTATGGGTTTCGGAGGGATCGCAGGAGGATTGCTCTTCCAGCTGGTCATCCCGACATGCGTGGATTTTGGGCATGGTTTGGGAACGGTGTCTACGAGTCTAAGACGTCTACTCAGATGGACATACGACATCCGGTCCTGCGTTGTTTTGTTAGGATCCTGAGCACTACTCTCCTGTGCAAGATGGAGCCTAACAAGATGAGAGTATCTGAGCTTTCGCTTCTGTTTCTGGCTGTTAGGAACATCATCCCTGAGCAGGATTTTGATTGGCCTGAGCTTGAGGATGTTAAATTTGGGGCTGTTTTTGCGCATCATCTGGTCTCTCTGAAGACCAAACCATTCACAGGAACGAGCACGAAAAAGGAGTCAGTTGGTAGTCTGCTCAATCCTATCTTCCAGCACCTCAGGATCAGTACTACGAGCTGCAGGATTATCACTGCGCGTCGATACATGGATGAGGCTCATCTGAGGAACCTTAAGTGGTTAAAGACCGGGAGGAAGTGGATTCTTAACAGATCTGATGGGAGCTTTCTGGTGCAGCTACATGAAAGGGATCTGACAGACTTATCTGAGGATCCTTCTCAGCTTCGTTTTGAGCCTCCTGCAGAGTTGTTGACTCCGATTTTTGCGACTCGACGACATGTTCGTCCACCTGCCAACTACTTCACGTCGGGGAGGACGTACACATGCTGCACCGTGCCCACCTATTCCTGAGCCATAGTGGCCTGAGAACACGGAAGTTCCGATGGAGCTAGCTGCTTTCCAGAGACTGATGATAGCGAGCATGAAGAGCATCTGGGCTGCTGTTCGCTGCCGTTGCACGGCTGACACGGATGCTGATCCATCGTCCCAGCCTGAACCTTCACATACCGCTACTGCTGACCAAGAGAGTGATTCTGAGGAGACACATTATTAGTCTTCTCTATCTTCACGTTTGTATTTTTCTTTCTTTTTCTTTTCTTTTTCTTTTCTGTTGAACTTATGTCAGTATTTGTTTTTGCATTTGAACTTCTTTGGATTTATGTTTGATCTACCATGTTGCTTTTAACCTGTTTTTGAGTGTTCCTAACAGTGCTAACATCTAACAAAATCGAATGCTTTCTCTGGTTAAGCAACTCGACACCACTGATTTTCAATCAGTGTGTCGACATACGGCTGGTGTCGATCGATACCTGCCAGTATCGATCGATACCCTGCAAAGGTACGGTTTCTGGTTTTCATAATCCACTCAGTTCATTTGTTTTCTTTCACCAACTCTAGGCTAGACAACACTGGGGACAGTGTTGTTTAAGTCTAGGGGAGGTAGTCGCTGAATTTGTTTTTGTTTTTCTTAGAGTCAGTCCGTTTTTGTGTCATTCGTTGTTTTATCGAGTCAAATGTTTGTCTGAGACTGTGATCTTTTTCTTGAATCAAATGATATGATCTTGCTTCTAAGTGACCATTGTTACATAATCAGTTCTAGATCGACTAATGAAAAATCCAAAGGCTGACCAGTTAACCAGAAGACACTCATGTTTCCAGCAAAGTTCCTTAAAGCCTGAGCCAAATTTTTGCACTTCATCAATGTGGTTAGTATCTATAGAGCTTGATTCCTCATTCGTATCTGACAAAGGAACCCATGTGTATTAAAATAACGGTATTTCTCTCCCTATTACAAGTTAATTAATAAGTGCATTAAAAGATGAAATGATTTTCTTTTAAGTAGAGGGTTAGGAAAATTTTCAGCGATCCCATTATCCTACTCAAGAGGGAATGATCACACATCGGATTGGAAGCGAGGCTAGGATTTTCCTATGATGCCATTATTCGCCTACATCCTTTGATACGTTGAGAGGGAAAAACCGGGGATTAGGTGGCAAACACCATCAATACTCGCGTCTCATACCTTGATTTGTATATGCAAAGCTAAAAACAAGAAGAAAACATAATAATAAATAAGTATGGGGAGAGAAATAATACCAAAAAGTGTGAAAAATGGTGGTTCCTTGTCATGATATTGTATGGGAAAGAATCTAGAAGGTTCTTGATGCTAATTCACAGAGATGAAACTGGCGAGGATGGCTTGATTGAACGATGTTGTGAGATCATGTGTGTAGTCTGGGAAGCTGCGAATGTCTACGGAGAAGTACATGGTGGTTAGATCAAAAGCTGGTTAGGTGACATTTGGGTGCTTGGGAAATTGGTCATTTCCACGTTTCAAGAACATGTGAGTCTCTACGTTTTCAAAACTCTTTCTCTGGTTTAGTCTTCTATTTGCTTGAGGGCAAGCAAAGACTAAGTCTGGGGGAGTTGATATATCATGGTTTTTACCCTATTTAAGCCATGATATAAGTCCGTTTTATCGAGTCTTTATTCTATTATACAGTCTTTTATAGTCTTTTACAGGTTTTAGCACATTTGGAGCATTATTGGAGATATTGGAGTTTTATGGAGCATTTTGGAGCGAAACTGAAGTCTGGTGACTAAGTACCTGATCGAAGCGTCAAGCATCGATCGATACCCCCTGGTATCGATCGACACCCATCGAGGAGATCACAAGTCGCGACTTTTAATGAAGTTTGAAGAATTGCAGAAATTGCCCAGAAGACTTTAATATTTACAAGAAGACCCCAATTCGTGTTTAGACTATTAAATTAGGTTTTACAGCCACTTTGGCTGTGTGCTTTTCATTACATTGTTCTAGAGGATTTCTGAGAGAGAGGACACAAGTCAGAACTCTGTTCGTCTGATAGAAGATTTCGAACCCCTGTTTCATTCTACTCTTATTTTATTCTATTGATGATTTATTCAGTTATGTTGATTGTTTCATTCTCCATGTCTGAGTAGATCCCTTGTTAGGTTCAGGGTTCTCAATAGGGTTTTCTCTGAATGGTAGGTTGATTAGTTATTAGGATTCCTTATCTGAATTAGTTCTTCACCATAGGTTGATTACAAAGCTAATTCTGGATTGATCACCTAGAACTTAGATCTTAGGATAATTGATTAGGCGCGAGAGTGCGATTAATTACCTGATATAACCTAAGGTGAGCAAAATAACTATTCGCAAAGAGATTTGGTTTAGTTGTTTTGTGAACATATCAAACTTGATTTAAAAAGCTGATTTAGACTTTAAGATTCGCAAAGAGATTTGAAATTCCTAAGATTTAGATTTAGATAGTTTTCACAACGAGAGTTGGTTAGCTATACTTTAGTGATTTGAGTTCAAGAACCGCGCTAAATTTGAATCATGTTAGTTAGTTTACCTGCATTAATTGATTTCCTGAGAAATACCCTGAACTTATCTCTTCCAAATTGAATTTACAAACGTTTTAATTTACATTTTGTTTTTAATACCATTGATTGTTTAGCGTAATTCCCACATCTATAATCTATTGTGTGTCTCTGTGAGTCCTTGTGTTCGACCCCTAGCTATACTATAACAACTGCTTTAGTATCTAAATAGGGTATTAATTTGACCATATCAGTAAAGCAGATGAAGGCCAATGTGAAGTGATGTATAGCATACTAAAGACTTATGAAAGAGAATATGGTCAGATGATAAACTTCAACAAGTCATCAATCACATTTGGGTCACATATAGAATCCGAGTTGAGAAAGAAAATTCAAAAAAAGTTGGGGATTCTAAATGAGGGGGGGGGGGGGGGGGGGACTGGAAAATACCTAGGTCTTTCCAGAGTGTTTTAGTGGATCCAAGGTCGAAATGCTGAGATATATAAAAGAGAGGATGAAATCGAGGTTTCATGGCTGGTATGATCGACTTTTATCCCCAGGGGAAAAATAAGTTTTACTGAAATCTGTGGCGATGGCAATGACGATTTTTGCGATGTCGGTGTTCAAGTTACCCAAAACTACTTGTCAGAATATAACGAGTGCTATGGCAAGTTTTTGGTGGAACGCAGAGCAGGGACAGAGGAAGATTCTTTGGGTATCTTGGGAAAAAATGAGTTTGGAGAAGGAGCTTGGTGGGATGGGATTTCGAGATATTGAGCTTTTCAATCAAGCTCTACTTGCCAAACAGTCGTGGAGAGTACTGATGAACCCAGAAAGTATTTGCGTAAAAGTGCTAAAGAGCAGGTATTTTACGAACTCAAGCTTCCTCAATGCAAGCATCGAACAATGACCGTCGTATGCCTGGAGAAGCATTCTACATGGTCGTGAATTGATGAAGAAAGGGGTGAGGAATGCTGTTGGTACAGGTAAAAAATTAACGTTTGGATTGAGCCGTGGATTGTGGATGAAACTCCGAGAGCTCCGTATTGGAGACCCCAGTTTTTCAATGTCGGTTTGAGGGTATGTGATTTAATTGACGGACAAATAAGAACATGGGATAGAGAGAAGCTGGATGAATTTTTTTTCCCTGAAGACATCGAACGCATACTTAAAATAAGACCTGCTGTGAAAAGAGAAGATAGCTTTGAATGGATTCATAACCGATGTGGAGCTTATTCAGTTACATCGGGTTATTGGTTAGGAAAAAGCTTGATTCAAACGGAGGTGAGAAAGGAGGCTATGGTAAGACCTTCTTTAAATCCGATCAGGGCTAGAGTCTGGAGGGTGAATTGACTGTTCAGAAAATTAAGATATTTATATAGAAAGCCCTGCATAACGCTCTCCATGTTGGCGATACTCTAAGACATAGAGGCTTGAATACTGATGACGTTTGTCAAATTTGTGGCGTAGAGGGAGAATCAATAAACCACGTCCTCTTTGACTGCACGGTTGCTCGACAAATTTGGGCTCAAGCAAATTTTCCTTTCCCGAGAGAGGGGTTTGAGGAGAGGTCGGTTTATGAGAATATCAATTACATTTGAGATTGCCAAAACAACACTTCGATTCCACAAGAGATCAGTCGATGTTTTCCTTGGATACTATGGCAAATTTGGAAAAATCGAAACATCTTTTTGTTTGAAGGGAGAGTCTTTACCGCAAAGTAACATCGGAGAAAATCTGGGAAGATACCCTTTAATGGTTCCCAGTGCAATCCTTGAATTCAGGGGAAGTTATCGATAATCTATGTGAAACTCGAACTTCACGACAGTGGGAAGCTCCAGAAATCGGGATGATGAAATATAATATTGGAGTATCGTGGTCAAGGCACACGAAATTGGGTGGTGCTACTTGGATTCTTCAAAATTATAAGGGTGATGTCATGTCTCACAGTAGAAGAGCCTTTAGTGGTATGGAGAATCTGCTTGAAGCTAAAACTAAAGCACATTTATGGGCAGTGAAAAGTATGTGTAGTCTCCACATTGAGAAAGTTATTTTTGCCACGAAATCTTTGGAATTGGTTGGCGCTGTAACGAAACCAAAAGCGTGGCCAGCTTTCCGTTCCCAATTTGATGATTTAAAAGGAGCCTTGAGTGAGATTGGGGAATGGAGATGGATCGTAGAGAATGGAAAAACACACCGGTGTGCAGGCTTAATTGCAAAGAGTGTCATAAGAGAGAATCGATGGCAATCCTATGCTGCTTGTGGGGAACCGGTTTGGTTATGTATTTTTTCACTGAAGGATTTATATTAGAGTGACGAAAACGAAGATTGAGAGTTCAATTAAAAGTCTATAAACATGTTAGTTACATGAAATTCAAATTTAATTTACAAACATATAAATTTTAAATAATACGATATTTTATATGTATCTTCTCATTTTCTTTTCGTGTAATTTAATCATTATTTTAAACTAACGAAGATAATTCATTTTCAATGCAAATGAAGAATAAGAAAAAGCAAGTTTTGAGACCAAAAATGAAAATAATATGTTAAGAAAGTTTCAAACAACTAAAGAAGAAAAACTAAACCTAAGACAATAATAAGAACAAAATGAACATTCAATATTCAATGAACAATCGAAAAAATAGCAAATTATCAAAAACATAAAAGAAAATGACAAAAACATAGAAAAAGAAGACGAAAATAATGGAATCAATTAAAGATGTGTGAAAATAAAAACTCAAAATTGTAAATTACAAAAATTAATAATTATTGCAACATTAGGACTTGGATGATAGAGAAAAGTGTGTAGAACAAGTAAAATATTCGGAAGAGATTACTAGAGTCATCGGAAAAAAAGAGAGACGAAAGCGAAGAGTAAGAGTGGAATTGAAAATCTATAAACATGTTATTTAAAACATAGAATACATAAGTACGCAACTCAAACACAATGGGGAAAAAACACAATGGTGACAATTCATGAACTATAGACTCATTTACTAGTTAATAGGAAGAAAATAAATAAATAAATTATTCCGGTAGAAGAACGGACCGTTATGGAGTAATTTTTCTTATGATGTGATATCATCTAGATTTGATCCTTGAATCTTTTTTTTAATTCACCTACAACATATGCAAATCATGTGATTTTGAATAGTGGCGTTAGATAATTAGTATGTAACAAAAGATTTAGACATTTGCTAAAACAATTACCGGTTATGTGTTGATTTTTTCCAGCAAGAGTCCATAATTTACTGTATAGTCGAAACCTAAACATCTCCAATGGAATTGAAGGTTTACCGCTGTTAGGGTACTGCAAGAAGAAATATATTTTTTAGAAAAGAGATTGACTGAAAACCACAAAGTATATAAAATGTTGATCTCTTCGTTTAATAGGAGGAAGTCAAGACTAATATGTTTTTCATTTTGATGGAAAGTTTTAGCTTCCCATTTTCGTAGTAGTCGACCACAAATATTTTTATGCAAAAATTTAGTTTTTCAATTTCGTTTTGTGGAACAGTAAGGAAACTAGTAAAGTTTAGCCAATGAAAAGTGGTTTGAATTTAGTGAAGCAATTTTATAGAATGACTAATATATAACACTTAATTTAGCTTGAGTTTTTTTTTGGAATCAAGAATTTATATAACATTTATTGCTTAGTTATACACGACCAAAATCAGCTAAAAGGTTTTGGAATGTTTTGTGTTTAAGTTTTGTCTTTAATCGTTAACTAGATTCTAAACCCGTGCTATAAATATTTTTGTAATATATAAAATGTGAAATAAGAACTAATTTAAATGTTATTGATTAAGAAATGTTTAATTTATAGGCAAATTGCTGTTTTTACGCCAAAATTTCGTTTTTATGACAAAAATACACTGCCTTTTCAATCAAATGCTGCGCTACACTTTCGGGGGTAGAAAATTACAATTACCCCCTTATGACCAAACAAAAAACACGAAACCGCTATTACCATTTTAACCTTCGCGACATGTCAGACATCTATAGAGGTCTGACATTTAGACTCTAATAGAAGTTTGATTGATTTCTCTTACCAGACTTTTATCAGACGTATTCGAGAAGTCTGATACAGATTAAAACCGTAAATTTAAATTTAAAAATTCAAAAAAAAAAAATTTAAAACTTTTTTCTACAATAATTAAATATAGACGATTTTGATGTATAGAAATTAATATTTCATAAAATTGAATCAAATTAAACAAGGTTAGTTAATTATTCCTTTACCTCAATAAATATCAGACTTCTTCGAGAAGTCTGATACATATTTAATTAGTAAATTTAAATTTAAAAATTGTAAAAAAAAAATTTGTTAAGAATTTCTTATACATAAATTAAATATAGACGATTTCGAATTATTAAAATTAAATTTCGTAAAATTGAATCAAATTAAAAACATGTAAGGCAAAGTAGGTTGTAAATCTCAAAACATGCTTTGTAAATCTCAAAACATGCTTTGTAATGGAAACATTTACATATAACTTTAGGGTTAGATTAGAGTTTCTAAATTTTTAATTCTTAATGTTTGTTTTACATATACTGGTTAGTTTGTGACTAAGTTAAACGAGTTTAATGTTTGTTATAAGTTTTCTATATAATATGATGGTATTTAAGTACTAATTATCAAGTTTATGGTTTATCAGACCGCCATTTCAATCTGATCATGTTCATGATTTATCAGACTTCTTGATGGAAACTTGTGAATTAACCTGAAATAAGTTACCCTACTTGTGATTTTACCCCATATATAAACTAAAGTTACCAACCCTAATCTGTAAAATTCATTATCGACTCTCTCTCTCTAAAACAGGAAGAATCTCTCTATCTCTAAACTCTCTCAAACATCTCTCCGGATACCCTTGCCGCCACCGCCACCGCCGTCGTCAGCTTCTTCAGTCTGGTAATTACCTCTCCTTTTTCACCTTTTACTCTACTTTTTTCTGCAAAATATTTTTTAGATCTATACGAAATAAGACCATTTTCCATGTTCTTTGCATAGATCTAAACAAACAGATGTGTTATTTGCTTAGATCTAATTAATGATGTGTTAGATATACTTGAAAATTACTATATTAGAAGTCTGAAAGTGAATTAGACTCGATACGAAGTCTGATACTTGAAATGATATGAATTAGACTCGATTAGAAGTCTCAAATTATACTTTCATTTAGTTAGACTCTGTTAGAAGTCTGAAATTATACTTTCATTTAATTAGACTCTGTTAGACTCAATTAGAAGTCTCTCACTCTCTCTGTGTTGCTTTACGTTTTGATTCATAAATGGAAGAAAGGAAAGGCATAATCTGCTGACTCCCGGCAAACGAAATCATACCACAGCTCCACCCACAGCCACCACAAGGCATAATCTGCGGACTCCCGGCAAACGAAATCATACCACAGCTCCACCCACAACCAACACAAGAAGCATATGATGATTGAGGAAGTGATGTGGTGGAGCTCACACAAGTAGATTACCGAAGAGCTATGGGATACTTGATATGGGTTGAGTCAGACGAAGAAGACATCGAACATGAGTTCCGAAGACTTGTCCAAAACCTCATAAAGGAAGAACAAAAGCTCAGAAACCAAGAACTCAACTCCGCTGCAATGAAACGACCAAAACAAGGACAAGGAGAGTCCTCAAGAAGCAAGGGTCGTCGTCGAGACTAAGGAGCAGAAGCTGAAGGTATTAGTGAATTTACTTATGAACTTGGTTTAATTTATCACTATGTAATTTGTAAGTTTAGTTTAAACTATGTATTTTGGTATTTGAGGTGTGTTTGATAGTATCAACAATGTTTTTTAAACCTCAAGTTAGTTAATGTGAATATATTTTTTCCATGGAGACAATGCACACAAAAAAATGTTTTATTTAGTGTATAATGCATAAGAATTAAATTGTATCTTGATCATAAACTCTAAATTTTAAATTGTAAAACTCTTTAAAAAAAACATCAAATAATATATAAAAAAATAATCCAACAATTATAACAAATTTCAGAATTGATAATACAAAACAAAACAAATAAATTATTGAGTTTGATTTAGTGTATAGGGCTTAAGGTTTGATTTAATGTATAATGCATAAGGTTTAGGGAATTGGAGTATAGAGTTTAATGTGTGAAATATAATTTTTTGTAATTTCTCAATTAACAATAGAATATACAATAAATTTACTTCATATGTATAACATAATATTTATATAAAATAATTCTTAAGAAAAAACTTAAAAAGAATTAAGCGTTGAGTATTTGATTTAGGGTTTAGGGTATTGTCGTTTAGGGTTTATGTTATGTTGATTTAGGGTTTATGTTATATTGATTTATGTTAGGTTATGTTGTCAATTAACAAATGAAAATGATTGCCAATGATTGGAAATGATTGCAAAAATGATTACAAACAAATATACAAACCTTAAGCCCTATACAAAAATGATTAGGGCATAGGGTTTGAGGTTTAGGGCATAGGGTTTTAGATTTAGGGCTTAGGGTTATGATATTTTTTCTTGTTTTATTAACAATAGAAATATAATTTTAAGTATTAATGAGTGTTTGATCTAGTATATATGGATTCACACTTGTAAGAATTTTTTTTATATTTCTCAATTAGAAAACAAGAGTTTTGTAGGGTTGGATATCCTGTTCTTATATGTAGGGTTAGATTGAGAGTTTCTAAATTTTTAATTCATAATATTTATTTTACATATAATGGTTAGTTTGTGACTAAGTTAAACAAGTTTGATGTTTGTTATAAGTTTTCTATATAATATGATGGTATTTAAGTAGTAATTATCAAGTTTATAGTTTATCAGACTGCCATTTCAGTCTGATCATGTCCATGGTTTATCAGACTTCTTGATGGAAACTTGTGAATTAACCTGAAATAAGTTACCGTACTTGCACTACACCAAAACAGGGTTTTTGCTACTGATTGTTGCTACTGATTAGGTAGTCGGTAAATTTACCGACTGTTTCGCTACTGATTTCCGACTGATTTACGACTATTTTCAAACAGTCGCACATCAGTAGGTATTTAGTGACTAAAAATTTCAGTCGTTAATTAGTAGCCGTTTTACGACTGATTAGTGACTA
Source organism: Eutrema japonicum (assembly GCA_030161315.1). Lineage (NCBI taxonomy): Eukaryota > Viridiplantae > Streptophyta > Magnoliopsida > Brassicales > Brassicaceae > Eutrema > Eutrema japonicum. Next base: position 20,924,724 of record BSQW01000007.1, read on the forward strand.
AATTGTAGTCGGAAACATGCAGTAGCTAATCAGTAGTAATTTTAGCGACTGATTTGCTACTGAATTCGGTGGATCGTAGAACAGTAGCAAATCAGTAGCAAAACAGTAGCAAATAGTTATAAATCTAAAAATTTCAAATATAGTCAATTTATAAATCATAAATTCTAAACCCCAACCACAAACCTTAAACCCCTAACCCTTAATCATAAACTCTAAATCTTAAATTATAAACTAGATCTTACACATAAACATCAAATAATATACAAAAAATCCAACACTTACAAATAATACACAAATAACATTTTATCTGAAATTGATAGATTTAACTAATACATATAAAAATTTTGAGATTGATTTTATTTGGTTCTAACAGTCATAAAGAAAAAAAAAATTCAAATTTTTTCAAAAATTCCAACAGCTATAAACAGTATTTGCAATCTAATTGATCGACATCAAAATGAAAAAAGGGTTTCCTTAATCATAAATTTTAAATCTCAAATTGTAAACTAGATCTTACACATAAATATCAAATAATATACAAAAATTAAAATTTACAATTTGTTTTAAATATAATCATAATATAAATCCTAAATTCTAAACCCTAAACCTCTAATCCTTAACCCTAAACCCTAAACCTCTAACCCTTAACCCTAAACCTCTAACCCTTAATCATAAACTATAAATCTTAATTTATAAACTATATCTTACACATAAATATCAAAAAATTCAACACTTACAATTTTTATAAATATAATCATCTTATAAATCATAAATTCTAAACCCCAAACACAAACCCTTAACCCTAAAACATAAACCTATAACCCTTAATCATAAACTCTAAATATTAAATTATAAACTAGATCTTACACTAGTAGAAATTTCTCGTATAAATCTTTTTCAAACTTTAATTCTTAAACCTAAAACTCAAACCCCATACCCTAAACTTTAAACCTAAACTCCAAAGTCCAAACCCTAAATCATAAACTAAGATCCAATATTTCTAAAAAAGTCAAGTTTTATAAATCTTTTTTCAAACCTTAACTCTTAAACCTTAACTCTTAAACCTAAACCCCAAACCCCATACCCTAAACTTTAAACCTATACTCCAAACCCTAAATCATAAACTCTAAACCTTAAAAATTTAAACTTTTAATCATAGAAGTTAAATCATAAACCATAAAATCAAAATATAATCATTATATATACATAAAACCAATATTTTACATCATTTACATATATACTTTACATAAAACCAATCTTAAACTATGTACTTATAATTATTTTTAAGCATAAATCTAACCAAATGACAATATAATGAAAGCTTTTTTCTCATTGGATAATCCATTGAGACAAGGATTGCACTTTGATTTATCATCTACCGTTGATATAATAAATCCAACGGACAAGATCTAATATATTTTTTTCTCCTCTTGTCCCCTTCTTCTCCTCTTCCTTCATCTCCCTTCAAGGCTTTGATCTATCTCCCGATCAAATCTCTTCCCAGTCTCGCGTCTTTAGGTTGAGCGATATGTGTCGGCGTTTTGGCTTCGGTTTCGGTCGGCGTTTTGGCCGTAGGGTTCATCGGAGCTCCGTTTCGCGTCGTCTCGGGGAGTAGCGAAGCAGCCTGTATCTGCGGCGTGAGGTGCGGTGGTGGGATCTTTCGGCGCGGTGACGTGACGGTGCTCCGAAGTACTGGAGGACGGCGGCGAGAGCTAGGAGAAGGTTAGTCGGTTTCGGATTTCGGATTTCGGATTCAACTCGTTTCTCACTGTTTTCGATTTCGGATTCAACTCGTTTTTTTCTGGGTTTGTGACTCGATCCGTTCTTATTTCGAGTCGATCCGTTCTTTTTCTGGGTTTGTGACTTTGATAGAAATGTAAGAATTTATTGATCAAATGCAAGGGAGATTTTCAAAATCAGAACACTAAAACCCATTGTCATGTTTTCTTAACCTTCGACCTGATTAGAAATATCGTCTTCACTCAGGCCGATTTTCTTATCAAGGATGACACTAGGTGATATATGGAAACCAGCTTCAAAGAAAGCTTGCGGAAATGGTATATGGAAAAGGATAAAAACTTCGATTTCCATTCTTTTATCACCGTCAACTCTGCATGTATTGTTTTCCTATGCAAATAATGTAATTTGTTTCAGTCTGTCTTTCTCATTTGAATGAATCATAAGCTGTGGCCACATGATCACATTTCTTAGTGTTTGTTTTTGCTCTGGTGAATAGGAGCCTGCATTTGAAGAGTTAATTTTGCTTTACACGAAGGATGGGAGTGAAAAGGGCGATAAGAATAAAGATGAAACCCGATCATCATTACAATTGGAGATATTTGAAAGAATTCCAATTCCAGATTTACCTGTAAGAATATTACATCTGCATCATGAGTGTCTCCTCGTGTTTCTTTTCTTTTCTGCCAGTAAGCTTTTCCCTGAAGTTTTCACCATAATTTTTCTATTTTATGCAGGTAATTTTCCCTCACAGGAAGCTTTACTTTCACATCATTTATACAGTAAGCGTGGTTTCATTGTGCACTAAATATTACTAATCTTATATCTGTTGAACCAATACTTTGAATCTTTGTTAGGTACGTCTGGATATCGCCAGTATTTTGGGAATTACGGCATACTTTGTAAACTACAAGTTTGAGAACATCTCATCATCCCCGTATGGCTTCTTATACACTCTTCTCTTATTTCACTTTGTCTTACAAGAACAGAGAGTTAAGACTTGTTCTTTGCTTCACATTGTTTGCAATACAGATCAACTTTTGTTTAACTGTAATTTTGGTTTTTTGGTGTATGGAATTGAGTTCTTCATTTGTTTTACTTTACTTTTGTAAACTTGAATGTTTTATATGTAATTAGTCTACATTTATATTAATAAATTGAATTTTTTTTTAATTTAAACAATATATCAGTCACTAATCAGTAGCTATATTTTGCTACTGAATAGCTAAAATCAGTCGTAAAAAAATCACAAATCAGTCGTTAAAAAAATCACAAACCAGTAGCAAATCAGTAGGTAATCAGTCACAATTCAGTAGCTAAATTTTACGACTGATTACCGACTACGGCTGTAGTAGCAAAATTCAGTCACTATTCAGTCACTAATCAGTCGTAAAATTTTGCTACTGATTAGCGACTGAATAGTGACCGTCTAATATCAGTCGTAAATCAGTAGCAATTTTGCTACTGATTAGCGACTGAATTTTTTAGCGACGAGACCTTTACCTACTGCAGAAATCAGTCGTTAATCAGTCGTAACATGGTGTTTTGCTACTGATTTCCGACTGTTTTTGCAGTAGTAAAAAACCTGTTTTCTTGTAGTGTTGTGATTTTACCCCATTAAACTAAAGTTACCAACCCTAATCTGTAAAAGTCATTATCGACTCTCTCTCTCTAAAACAAGAATAATCTCTCTCTCTAAACTCTCTCAAACATCTCTCCGGAAACCCTCATCGCCACCACCACCGCCGTCGTCAGCTTCTTCAGTCTGGTAGTTACCTCTCCTTTTTTCTGCAAAATTTTTACGAAATTTTTTTCTGCAAATTTTTTAGATCTATTCGAAATAAGACCATTTCCATGTTCTTTGCATAGATCTAAACAAACAGATGGGTTATTTGCCTAGATCTAATTAATTCCGTTTTAGATCTACTTGAAAATTACTATATTAGAAGTCTGAAAGTGAATTAGACTCGATACGAAATCTGATACTTAAAGTGATCTGAATTAGACTCGATTAGAAGTCTGAAATTGTACTTTTATTTAATTAGACTCTGTTAGAAGTCTGAAATTTGACTTTGTACGAATTAGACTTGAGAAGAAGTATGAAATTAGACTTTTCCGAATTATACTCTTTTAGAAGTCTGAATTTTGACTTGATTTTAAATTAGACTTTATTAGAAATCTGGCTTTAGACTTGTTTTAATTTTTGCGAATGTTTTCTGGTACACAGGATGGGGCGATTCAGACACCTTCCAACGTCGAGTAGTTCATGTTCAACAGGTCGACGTCGATCCGGATCATCCTACGGATTCCCCAAGAAATGCTTCTGCGGTCTGGAGCCCGTCATGCGAACATCCACTACTGCAGATAATCCGGGAAGAAGATTATTCGGATGTCGTAACTATGATGTAATGGCCTCTATATGTCATGTGGTTCGTTTGTTTTTTTCTGCTTATTATAATTTGGGATCTTAATATGATTGTATAAATGTGGCTGTGTAGGATGGTGGTTACCATATAATGAAGTGGTGGGATGAGGCTATGACTGAGGAGTTTAACGATGTAAAGTTGTATGTTGACCAACATGGTCAACATGGTCAACTGCGGGGATTTTTTGTGCCATGCCAATTGTGATGTCAAAAGCGTGTTGGGCATAGGTAGGGTATTTCTAGGGTAATTGGTTTAAGACTTCTATAGAAGTCTGGTGTCAGACTTCTATTTCTATCTTTTGTAATGAATTTCTGTTATTAGACTTATATTGCAGTTTGGAAAGGGTGTGATTTTCTTAAGACTTATTTAGACTTGACGAGATGCAGCAAACACATATTCAACTCCTCGGCTAAATTTGATAAATATGATAAATATTAAACACATACCCATCAAAGCGTTCCGCCATCATGAAGTCCGCATAATATTCACGAATAGCCATCAAATATTCAACTCCTCGGCTAAATTTTGTTGTGAGACTCAATGCATCTAGCCGCCTTTTACAAAACCACGTCCCTAGCTTCTCTTGTATGAACTCCAAAAGGAAAGAGATAGGATATCCTTTTGCCTTCTTGACTACAAAGTTTATAGTTTCGGCAATGTTGCTCACATTTATGTTGTACCTTTCTCCAACAAAGTGAACGCGGTTAACGCAAGTGAAAACAAGACTGCAATAGAAGTCTGATAAAATAAGACTGCAATAGAAGTCTGATAAATACGAATCAGACTGCACAAGAAGTCTGATAAGAAAAATGCATTTTCATATTATACCTGTCTCCATTGAAATGAACGCGTGACCATAGACTCGGATTCGCCTCCTCCAAGTATCTAGCAAGGTCAGGATTTACCGCTCGTAAGGAGGCCATGTATCGGTTAAAATCGTACATCGTATATGCGTACGCCGCGTTTTTCACCAAGTACAAAAGATGTTTTCCCCTGAACTTTGTGACTACGTTATTTTGTAGATGGTAATAACAAATCCCTCGCTTTGCCCAAAGAAGAACCTTTTCAATAGCATTCTTGATGGATGTGTACCTATCTGAGACTATGACCAGAAGATATTGTTCTGAAATGCAGTCTCTAAGCTTTGTGAAAAACCACTCCCAAGAGGCATCATTCTCAGAGTCTACAATGCCAAAAGCCAACGGAAATATTTAAAAATTGGCATCTTGTGAGGCTGCCACTAGCATAACACCTCCATACGGCCCCGTAAGATGCGTACCATCTACCACAATGACTCTTCTAAGATACTTAAATCCCTCTATGGAAGCTCCAAATGCTAGAAATAGATATTTAAATCTATTCTCCTCATCTAGTTCTAGAGCAGTCTGCGTTCCCGGGTTAGTTTGCTCGATTCCAGGCAATAAAGCAGACAGTCTCTCATAGCCATCTTTCGCTGATCCTCTCACCAACGTTTGAGCATGTAACAACGCTATGTATGCGGTTGTGTAGCTCATCTTAATCACATACTGCTTGTTCATTGATACTAAGACATGCTTTGGTGTAATCTTCTCAATTATTCCAAAGCATTCTAGAAACAACCAACCAATATAACGCGGAGTATGACGTTTTTTCTTAGCCTTCCGGTCCAGCGCTGAACATGTGTGGGTTCTATTGTAGATCATCACCCAAAACTTGTTTGGTTCGTTCTTGACAGCCGCTCGAAGCTTCCAGCCGTATCCTTTCACAAGACATTTAGCGAAAAACAGGCTCTTGTCAGACTTATCTACTGTAAATGCGTATTTCCTCATTATCGCCGTCAAACGCAGCTCTGATATAAGATCTTGCTTGCTATCAAAACACTTTGCGAGAAAGATGCCGTTGGACCAATTTCTTCATCGACCAGCAAATCGTTCAGCCACATGCTGCAACTCGTAAGTCTTATTATCTTCATCTTCTTTATCATCTTCATCTTCATCTCCCACTTTCCCATACATGCTATAATCTACACCATCATATTAAGACTCAGCGTGTTTCTTGAAAACTTGCTCTGACCGATCACCACCAACACCACCATCATCACCACCACCACCACCACAAATAGAATCATCTGATACTGAGCCCACATCTTCGTCTTCCCAGTCTTTGTCTTCGTCATCTTCATCTTCATCTTCATCTTCATCTTTTACATCGTGATTCCCCGCATCTTGATATGCCAAACCGGATCGGCTCGAGACACAAAGACGGATTAAATGTGCACTAGCTAACTCGACCATGCTCCTTACTTGACTATCATTTGTGACATAAATAGGAGGGCTATCCGGACCGATCTGTTGCAAGAGTAGTTCCGGTAACGGATATGATAACTCCACCAACTCAGTTTTCTTGTCCAGCATATAATCATCTTGTACCATCTCAACAAGTTCACAATATGTAGAACGATCGCCCAAAGTGATAAACCGCCTTCCTTTGAGAGTATCCACCACAAAATGCCAAATATGGTCTCTCACAACCCATTCACCAAAATTAACAGGTAGATGCACCATTATCTGTAAAAACAATCATGGAAAAACCACATTAGCGATCTTAATGGAAATATCAGACTTCTTCGCGAAGTCTGATTCTATTAGCTACATTGCCAAAATTATTAAAAAAAATATTTAAAAATAATTACTGAACATAAGCATGTAAAACTAACGCAGGAGGAACATATACAACTAACACATATAAAAAAATTAAAATCAACAAAATTCATCACAAATATACAAAACAAAACGGTTTTAAACAATTTGTCAATCCAGACTGCCACAGAAGTCTGAAAACAGTACGTCTGACCTTTATGGCATAGAAGTCTGACAGAAATTGTTGTATTTTTGCGTTGACCAAAATCTTCGATATCAGAATTTTTTAGCAGTCTGAAGGATTTCATCATTCTCAGACTGCCCTAGAAGTCTGAAAATTTTTACCTCCTGTTCAAACTACCAAAGAAGTCTGATACTTTTTCTCTCATTTTGGTCAACTTTTGAAAAATTTCGGTCAATTACTACCAGTACCCTGTTTTTTTTTCAGACTTCTGATTCCATCTGAACAAACTGTCAACTTCCGGTCAAAGTCGCTCATTTTTCCTTCATACTGGATATGAAGTCTGATTAAAAATTCAAGTTTCGGTCAATTGCAAAACTACCCTATGTCTCGATTAGAGGATTTTTCTTAATTTTTTGTTTTCAAAGGAAATTACCAGACTTCAATTTTAATCTGAGTATTTAAAAGTCAATTGCAAAACTACCCTCTTGTTGACCATGCGGGTTTCATCAGACTTCTAAAAAGGTCTGACAATACAACTCAGATCTGAAAATCGACGATATGCAAAAATTCGTACCTATATCCGTTTAGAGTTTTTTTCATCCTCGTCGAGCGCCCAGAGCGTCTAATATCACCGAAATCCCGAAATCCCAGTCGTGTTTTGCCGTTTCTATGCCATAAAAATGATTTTGGTAAGTTTGAATCGGAAAATCTAGTGGAAATGGGAGAAATCGGAGAGGAGAACTCGCGAAAAGGAAGTCCGAGCTCTATTCTTGGGCTTTAATGGCGAAAAATGGGTTAGTTACTGCATTAACTCGTCGACGATGGTGGTTGTCGTGGAGGTTGAGAATTGATGGCAATGACATTTTCGTAATTAAGTTAGATCTGAAATTTTTTATGTTCTTTTGAAAAAAACGTTAGACTCTAACAGCAGTATGAGGAATGTCATTTCCGTGAATACACAGATTCTTAAAGGGTAATTCGTGGGATTCTGAAAAAGAGAAGAGAAAGAGGGAATTTTTAGCTTTGACTTCAAATTGTAGGGTATTTTTGCAAATAGGCCTAATTTATAACTTTAAAGTTTATAATAGATTTAATAAATATTTGGCAAAATGTTTAATATAGGTTTGAAAAAATATTCAATTTTGTTTTTTTTAAATACGGTGTTCGGAAACAAATTCTAAAAATGCCTATGTTTTAATAATATCAGATAAAGTTTTTTTGTAATATATAAAATGTGAAATGAGGAATAAAACTTAATTTAAGTGTTATTGATTCAAATATGTTTAATTTGTAATTTTTAGGTTTATATTATGTTTAATATTTATTTGGCAACATGTTTAATATATGTTTGATAACATGTTTAATACTTGTTTGGCAATATTTAAAAAAAAATCGAATTAATTGACTTTAATTTGTGGATTCAATATGGATGTGGAGTAGTGTAAGAATTTATTTTAAATGTGACTTAATTATTTGAATTATTTGAATGTGGATAACAATTTCTTTGAATAGTTTATTGTTTTTTTTATTCGTAAGTGAATATTTGATTGTGATTACTGGATTATTTGAATGTGTGGCTAGTGAATCATTTGAATGTGGATAACAATTTGATGGAATATTATATTATTATTTTTTTAAATTGTTAGTGAATATTTGTTTGTGGTTACTAATTATTTAAATGTGGATAATAATTTGTTTGAAATCTGGTTTAATTAAAGATTAGATATTTATATACTTTTTATTTCTTTTAATTGGTGGTTTCAATCTGTGAATTATTTGGATGTGGAATAGTGTAAGAAATTGATTGGTGGCTTGTCTGAGAATGATACGGAGAGGCGACTTTGTGCGTGACTCCATTCTTCTTCAATAGGGTTTCAAAAAATGTGTTAATGAAGTGAGATCCTTCGTCGCTTATCACGATTCTAGAAACTCCGAAGCGCGAAAAGAGTATCGATTTGAACATCTTAATAACTACCTTCACGTCATTTGTGGGGCTTGTGATTGCTTCAACCCACTTAGAAACATAGTCAACAGCAACTATGATGTATTGGTTTCCGAAAGAAGTTGGGAGTTGGGAATGGTCCCATGAAATCGATTTCCCATATATCAAAAATTTCGATTTCCAGGATAAAATTTTGAGGCATTTCGTTCCTCTTACTTATATTTCTCATTCATTAGCATGAGTTACAACGCGAGATGTAAGTCTGCGTATCCTTAAAAAGAGTTGGCCACCAAAAACCCGCTTGTAAACCTTTAAAGACAGTCTTAAAAACAACAAAGTGACCTGCGTAAGCTGAGCTATGACATCCGAACAATATTCCGCTCATTTCCTCTTCAGCTACACATCGTCGGTACAGACCGTCAGCACATCTCTTGTATATGTATGGTTCATCCCAGAAGTAATGTCTTATTTCCCGCATGAATTTCTTCTTTCTGTAGCCAGAGAACTGTGGCAGTTCAACGTCTTCTGCCATATAGTTTGCAATGTGCCTTAACCAAGGGTTGTTAAAAGCATCTGACCGCCGCGCAAGAGGTTGTGGTGGCGTTTTAGGTGCGTTCACCGAAACCGTGTCTATTGCGTATACATTATCGTCCGACAAACTATCATTTAAGGGCACTTCGTCTTCTACTCGTATACACGAAAGGTGATCTCTTCGATCTCGAATCTCGATACCGAATTCTTGCAGTAGGCGTATCCATCGTATCAACCTAGGTTTAACATCTTTTTGGACATCAAATATTTGATTGGCGCATGATCCGTATGAACTATTATCTTGGATCCGACCAGATAAGATCGATATTTATCAAAGGCGAATACGACAGCTAAAAGTCCATTCTTTGTTTTCGCATAATTGCATTGGGCTTCATCCATCGTTCTGCTTGCGTAGTATATTGCATGCAGTTTCTTGTCCTTTTGCTGCCCTAGCGCAGTTCCAACCGCAAAATCCCTCGCATCACACATAATCTCAAAAGGTTGTTCCCAATCAGGTGGTTGTACGACTAGAGCGGATACAAGAGCATTTTTCAGTTTATGAAACGCGTCTAGGTATTCGTCGTTGAATTCGAAATTCGTCTCTTTGCACAAAAGACGCATAAGGGGCCTAGCGATTTAGAAAATAATCTTTATGAATCTCCTATAAAATATGGCGTGTCCTAGAAAATTTTGGATACATTTCACATTTGTAAGAGGTTGTAGGCTCGTCATTACTTCAATTTTTGCCTTATCACTTCGATTCCTTTTCCCGAAATCCTATGTCCATCACGATTTTGGCTCGTACTTTGAAGTGAAATTTTTCCCAATTCAAAACCAGATGTTTGTCTTCACATCGCTGCAAAACATTTCCTAAATTTGCCAAACACGTCTGGAACGAAGGCCCGTAGGCGGAGGAATCGTCCATGAATACATCCATGAAGTCTTCAATGAATTCAGTGAATATCGACATCATGCATCTCTATAAAGTCGCGGGCGCATTACACAAACCAAAGGGCATTCGTCGCTAAGCGAATGTCCCGTACGGACATGTGAATGTCGTCTTTTCTTGATCTTCCGGTCGAATAGGGATTTGGAAGAATCCAGAATACCCGTAAAGGAAGCAATAGTATGAGTGATTAGCTAATCTTTCTAGAATTTGGTCGATAAAAGGAAGAGGGAAGTGATCTTTTCTTGTTGTTGTGTTCAGTTTCCGGTAATCAATGCACATACGATGTCCGATGACCATTCTCGTGGCTATCATCTCGTCTTTATCATTTTTAATTACTGTAACTCCTCCTTTCTTAGGGACAACGTGGACTGGGCTAACCCAAGGGATGTCCGATATCGGGAAGTTGATCCCTGTTTTTAAAAGCTTCATAATTTCCTTCTTGACGACATTCATTAGGTTAGGGTTCAATCGTCTTTGGTGCTCAGCTGAATTCTTGGCATTTTCCTCAAGGTGGATCTTGTGCATACAAAGATATGGTGTGATTCCTTATATGTCATCAAGCGATTAGCCTATAGTTTTTCTATGCTTTTTCAACTCGCATAATAGCTTTGTCGTTTCAGCTTTACTCAGACCAGAATTTATGATGACGAGATAAGTCGAATTTGGTCCAAGAAAAGCGTACTTGAATCCGACGGGAGAGGTTTTAGTTCCACTTTACGGGCTTTCAGCTCGCTACATGGGTCGTTCACTGCCATCGGAGTGTCTTTAGGTGGTGTAGGAGCATCTGTTTCGTCCTTTAAATCAAGGTAGCTCACAAATGTTTTTATAAATTTCAGTCTCGTCGAGCATTTTCGCGCAATCTCTCAATGTTTATTCGAAAAGGTTGCGCTCGTCTTTTACGTCTGCAGGCGCGTTCTTCAGCGGATCACTGAGAAGTAACTCTTCATAGAATTCTTCAGTAACCTCATCTAGTTCATCGAGCCAAAAAACATGGTCGTCTAGGGTTGGTTTATTGAGGTTCTCTTTTATATCGAAGTGCCTCACAAGGTCGACTAAATGTAGATCGATTTTTCTTTACAGGACATTGATCATTGCTCATGCTATAGATAGGAATGGTCGGCCGACTATGAGGAGGTCCCTAGGTTCTCTTTCTAGCTCGAGCGCTACAAAATCGGTAGGAATGCAGTAATCCCTGATCATGATGGATACATCGATGAGGGCCCCTACTAGTCGTTGAACCAAAAAATCCGCTAGTATCAGTGAAATCTTAGTGGGCTGGAAAGTGTGATACCCCAAACGTTTAGCAACAGACATTGAAATAATGTTTATGCTTGACACCAAGTCTCATAAAGAGTGCTTGAAAGTTATGCCCTTGATAGTGCATTAGAGTACGAAACTTCCCGGGTCTTCTTTCTTCTGGGGAACGTGGTTTTGTAAGATCGAACTACATTCGTGAGTAATCATCATAACGCCTTCTTCAAGTGTTAGAGAGTTAGTTAGGATGCTTTTCATAAATTTTTTTAGAGGAGAGATCATCGCACAAGCTTCGACAAAAGGTAGACTAACTGTTAGTTTTTCGATTAACTCTTTTAACTTAGCTCTTCTTTTTCCTTCTTTGGTGCCTTCAAGGCTCTTGGATATGGTGGTTTTGGCTTGTAAACACGAGCTGGTAGTGGAGGTATCGAGTCATGTCTTTCCATTCTTGAGTGTCATTTGGACTTTCCGAGTTATCAAAGCTACGCTTTTGGCGTGACTTGCTGGTCGTTCCATACCAAGATGCTCCATCTTGAGTGTGAGACATCATGGCTTCTTTGATTTCTCTTGTTTCTCTTTGGAACGTCGGAATTGGGCGAACTGCGCTTGATTGTTGATACTTCTTGCGAAGTTATTGATAAGGGTGCGAGCATCGTCCACGGATTTAGTGGCGAAATCCCCATTGCTTGCAGTGTCGAGTGAATTTTATGACTTTGGATCGACGCCTTGATAGGAGATGCTCATCAAGTGTTCTTCGGAAAAGACATGGTGCAGGCAGTCTCTTTTGTATTCTCTGAAATGCTCCCAAGCATAATAGAATGTTTATGTCTCTTCTTGTTGGAAGTTTTGTATCTTATCTCCAAAGAAATGGGTACAAACTTAGTGTAGAAGCGACTTAGGAAAGCCACTCTATATTCTTCCCACGTTCTGATAGACGCATGTGTCAAAATTTTCAGCCACTTGCTAGTTCCACCGTTCAAGGAGAACGAGAAGAGTTTATACGTATGGTAGTTTAATTTGATTTTATGGTTGAACAAATTTCTTCGAAAAGTTTGATATGATCTATCGGATGTTTCGTTGAGTAACCATAGTTAAATTGTGTACCTTAATTTCAGAATCGCCATCCTCGGGAGAGGACGGTTGAAAAGCTCTCCGATCCAAAAGAAATTTATGAGGTGCATCGGATTCGCCAATTTCTTGCTCTCTTTCATCGGCGAATTCTACCCCATGTTCTAAAAAGCGGCCGCCTAGCCGCCTAGGCGCTAGTCGGCGGTGCACCGCTGCGATTAGTGTCTAGGCGGTGAATTATGCGGTCAAACGATTTTTTGAAAATGTCAACGAATTTTTCAAAAAGTCAACGAATTTTTCAAAAAGCCAACGATTTTTTCAAAAAGTCAACGATTTTTTCAAAAAGTCAACGATTTTTTCAAAAAGTCAACGATTTTTTTCAAAAAGTCAACTTTTTTTTTTTGGGTGACGGACATATGGTCTATTAAAAAATTTTGGAAATACATCTAGAAGTACAACACACATGATAATTTGATCATTGAAGAAGATGATGAAGATTTTTCTGTCCTTGTACTTTTTTTTGTCTCTCAATATCAAGACAAATCTATTTTTTACATCATATGTTTGTACTTCTTTTTTGTTTTTGGAATTTAGATGTGAATTTGAACTTAATTTTATAATGTTTTGTTACTTTGATAATCAAAAAAATTTATTTCATACGTGTTTTGATTCATATATTCATAACTTATAACTTATATACATATAAACTTTAAAATTAAAAAAAAAATGTTCAAAATTAATCGCTGATTAATCACCGCTTTTCGGTCTAGGCGCAAATCGGTGCCCGACTGCCCGCTTAGCGCCTTTTCGAACCTTGATTCTACCTCTCCTACCGTTTCATTGTCGCCAATGAGAGAATCAGCTTGCTCGTCATCATGTGGATACCCATCGTGCAAAGGTGTCGGATCACCGAGAGGCTCGGGACCTAAGTCTCGGTCTCCCATCGAAAGATACCCTAAAAATGCAAAATAAAAATAAAAATAAGAAAACGTTCTATGGATTTAAGCAGAGATTCGCACGCAAAAAATCAAAATCCCCGGCAACGGTGCCAAAAACTTGATGCGTACAAATTTAACTAAGCTTCAAGTCTTTAATTTATAACTCTAAAAGTCTACAAGTGCACAGATATGCGTTGTAGCACTTAGGGGTCGAACCACATAGATTTTGTTCTTTCAGTATGAATCAATTTGATACTTAAATCAAACTAAAACGAAAATAATTTTGAGTTGGCTTGTACCACTAAAGTCTAAACTAAATATTAAAATAAATGAGGTTGTAACAAATTAAAAGGAAACACTAGGCATTCAGGAACTCTTTAGGGATCACGGTCGATTATATTAAGCGACTGATTAAGATTTTTAAGATGGCTTTTCGCCGTTCGTTGGTTCTTGAACTTGGAACACCGACTATGTGTGTAGTCTACTTTCATACATCCTACACTATGATAACTTTAGTACTCGACCGGTAGCTTTCGTCTTTGGCCGTGCAAAAAGTTATGATAAGATACAAAAGTCGTTAACGCTCACAATCCATCCACAAGTATACTTTCGTATCTTGTGACGGTTTTGCTCGTCTACCCTAGGTCAAGCATATGGATCCAGTACTGTCGTAGTTCTTAAACTACCTAAGTTCAACTGCAAAGATGATTAATCAAGCAAAAGCATTAACAATAAGGATAGAACGAAGAACCCTAATCGAAGTCTTAACTCAATAGCTTAATAATAAATCGATCCATGAGAGCCCTTTGAGAACCCTATGCCCAACGAGGGAACTACTCAATCATATTGTAACAAAATATCATTAATGTAATAAAGTATAGCAAAATTAAAGAAGTAGAAAAGGGAAGAACGAAGAACACGGATGAAGACATAGATCGATGATGATCTCCTTGCGCTTCCTCTCTCTCTTTGTGACGCCTCCTTCTTTCCATGCTTCTCAAAATGAGTTCTCCCTTTAGAATGACCTATAACGATTTTATATAGCCTAATGTTTTGTCGGGAAACGTTTATGGCTTAATTAATAAGTGACGGGATTAGCTCGAGATCAAAACGGGAGTCGGCCGTGAGTGCGTGCCTCCTGGCCATGGCAAAATGGGTTTTGGCCACGGGTCGAGCTCTCCTGGCCGCGGCGAAGTGGTAGTTGGCCGCGAGTCGAGCCCTCCTAGCCGCGGTGAACTTCTCTTTGAGGCATCTTCATCTGCCTTTCTTAGAGTATATTTGATGATCCAACCATTGGAATGTCTCCAAACCAATTGCATTTAAAAGCTGGTTGTGTCTTCTTTGTTGTGTCCAAATTTGGTGATTATCAGACGGTGAAAAGATCTGTTTTGATTGCAAGACTTTTGACGCCCGAGTTTATCCAAAACCTTACTTTTGTTCCAAAATGCACTCTTTTATCCCAAGTTACCTGAAATGTCTTTCAAAACTCTAAAAAATGGAAATCACTTGAAAACCATTGAAAACGGAGTTAAAACACTTGCAAAATATATTAAATCGATCCATAAAAATTATCAAAAACCGGTGTTATCAACTACATGAAGTTACCATTACCCGAATGGAAAAGGGATACAGTGATAATGGAATATGCTACTGGTCAGCCCCAAAGGACTAGCGGTAAGAATGCAACTTGGGTAGTTGCAACACGAACTGAGTTAGAAAGAACAAAGAAGCATAAAGGGACGAGATAACCCGTATAATTTATTTTGGCTTTGGAACAAGCACCGGATAATGGCCATTCGTTGAACATAACGGTGTAGAAAGAATAGTCATCGTCAAGTGCGCAAAAATTACTAATCAGGCCAAGTGTTATGGAATTCACTAAACCTATGTGGTAATTGAAATTTCATAGGGAAGGTGAAAGGAATTCATTAAGGACGGTGAAAAGGACTTCACCAAGAAATGTGAGGAAAAGTTGTTCACATTTGAAGCTATCCCTAGTGCAAAGACTTCAAAGGCGTATTAGGAAGTAACTATGAGGAAAACGAATGGAAACGTGAATCCCAATTGGAATGTAGACCCCAAATAAAGTGTTAGGAGAACACTAGGACAACTTGGTAGGTTGGAAAACCTTGAAATGGAGAGAAGTTGGGTAATCAGAGTGAGCGCAACAGAAGTGTGGTGGGTCATAACCCATATGTCTCATGAAGTAATAAAGGTCATGACTATCATATATCTTCAGCATGGTGTAATGTAAGGAAAGGATGTTTGCTTGCGCAAAAATCATCGCCACAATGGTACAACACCAGAAAGACCAATGGGAAAAATCTATTTGGAATTAGAAGATTCCCTTCAAGCTTTAGAACTACTCGAAGGATGAGTGTTCTATTTATGCTATAGGATGTTAACAACTATGAGACGTTCCATGAGTTCATACGGGTAGGCATCCGCTTGAACCATACTCAAGGAAAAAGATGGTATTCAGCTCGACCCTAAGCTGGAAAAATTGAAGGCATAAGTAAACCCTTTCCGCGAAATGGACGCTGTAATTGAATCACCACCCACCCACCCACCTTTGTATAAATGAGAAGCAAGAACCTTGCAAACAACATCTAAGAGAAGGACACTCTGAGGTTTGGTTGGAAACCAAGTGGGGAAAAGTAGTCCCACGGATTCGAGGATGAATTATGTTTAAAGGGCGGGGGGGGGGGGATAATTTAGATTTCCCAGTTTTTTGAGAACAAAAAACCAGTTTGTTTTAATTCCGATTATTTCAAAAAATGGGATTCCTTATTTGTTTTTATTCCAAAAGCTCAAACCGTAAACCCATTAAGCTCAAACCGTAAGCCCATTAACCACGAGATGGAGAAGTGACAGAGATAATTCTATGGAGAAACCCTAAATCCAGACGCCACCCTCTACCTCAAAGGATAAGCCATCGCAGCCACCGGAAAGCAAAGGGAAGACATAGCAGACCTGTTCTTGTAGAAAGGAGGAACGAATGGGGAAACCAAATCCAAAAACTATGAAACTTGGTAAGTCCGTTCCTGACTCTCCAATCTATCTAACGCCGAAATTAGATTATTATTTGGAGTTGTGAAATGAAAGTTATAGATGTTTTCCCATGCCTGATATGTGAAGTACGAATTTGCCATCAATGAAAAAAGAAACCGATCTGGAGGTTCGGTAGTGATCCGATCAGGCTGATATTTGGTAAGGATGTTTTTAACCCTTAGATATAGATGTATGTGAAATATCATAGTTTTATACATTATGGTTTGGAAGTTATATTAGTTTAAGCGAGACTATTCTGCGCAGCGCACAGATTAGACCCGTCTAGCGAGTTGGTTGGTTTGGATAGGCAAATCAACTTGGATCGACCTGAAAATTGAAGAGATCCTAAATACATCTGTAATCATGTTATCCATCCAGTGGCTGAGGTGAAGATTAGATCTAGGCTTTTTCTATGTTCTCTAGTCTTATTCTGGCATGTTAAGTCTAGGCTTACTCAGATATGTTGCATGTTACCAAGTACGGACATGTTTGTGTATTGCATATAGTTAGATCTCCATCTTATGATAAAATCTGGTTTAGGAATTCATTAGTGGAGGAACATGCATACTTGTTTGATAACCCCGTTGTGTGATTAGTTCGTGTAAACTAGGTAGACGGTGTGAAAGCAATTTGAGGTGTCCGTCACAGGGCGCTTTTGGTACGAATATTGATTGATGGGGCGGATGTGTGTCACCTAACGGGGCATCAGTTCTCAACATCGGTAGATTATGGTGAACCTCAAAAAATTCTGTGTGGCACATGTGTGATGGAGCCGTGGGCTCGAGATGAGTGGATCGTGGTACCCCTTGTTTGCGTTGTTAGAATGTGATGCTTGTTTCTACTTATTCTTGGCATGTTGGTTGAAAATGAGCAGGTGTGGTGAATAAATTATAGGTTTAGTTCTCGCTGAGTAATCTCAATGACTCACTGATGTAGCATCATCATCGTCATCACAATAGCTTAATGAATACGAAACAAGAAGCATCTTTTCCTTTTTGTGTTTTTCTTTTTATTGAAAACTTCTATTTTCCTATTTTCCTAGTTTGATTTGAAGTCGTATGTTGTAGCCTATATAAGGCTTTGCTTTCTTTCTTTGTCATTCAGTTTTGAATTTTAATAAACAAGAGTTCTTCTCTTTTGCCTTTTGTTGATTTGATTAAATTCATCAAACAGAAAGTCGGTCTCAAAGGATTCTTTCGAATCACTTGATTGAGAAAATCAGGTATCTAGAGATTATCTAAATCCCTATAATGAGTTGAGTTATCAAACCCTACGCTGCGCCAGGTTGGTATCAGAGATTCGCTACGCTCCTACGATGTCGAGATTACCAAAACGTGTCGTTCCCCCTGCCGAGCCTGACCTTACGCGTCAAGCTAACACCAATCTCCAAGCTCAAATTCAAAATCTCACCACTGCTATTCAAACCATGAATATGTAACAGCAGCTCTGATAATTAACCCAATCAGAGACGACGAAGATGATTCTGACGCATAAGTCAATCCGTTTGCTGGCGGACGCCAGCCCCGCAACAACCGTCGAGTTTTTCGTCAGAATGATGACGAAAGTGAAAAAGAAGAAGTGGATTATCGTTGGGAAACAAGTTTCAAACTTGAAATTCCATAATTCAGTGGTTCTACTATCGTCGAGGATCTGTTAGATTGGTTCGTCACGATAGAGGAAATCCTTAAATTCAAACGAATTCCGCTAAATAAATGTGTCCCCGTTATTGCGATAAGGTTTTGTGACAGAGCAGACGCTTGGTGGTCTCAAACCAAGATCTCGTGTGCTTGTTTAGACAAGACTAAAATCGTGACATGAGACAATGCGCAAAAAACATTATTCCATATAATTACGATGAACTGATGTTTCAAAAGTTCCAGAACTTGTGTCAAGGTCATCGCACAGTTGAAGAGTACGCAGCATAATTCTTCATGATGATCAATCGTGTAAACACACACGATTCAGAACAACAACTAGTTGTGCGTTTTTCTGTGGTTTTCGCCAACAAATACATCATACACTTAAGGATAAGGCTTATTGTGATATCGTCCCTATGGACGCTTGCCATTTGCTTTTGGATCGACCATGGGAATTTGACATATGAGTTTTACACGATGGGTTCCTTAACACTTATAGCTTTCGTTTCAATGAGCGCCAATTTGTCTTGAAACCGGCTATCCCAGAACCTACAGTGGTACCAAAGAGCCCAATTTTGTTGCTTCAGCGTGCATCATTCGAATCTAAAATGCGTGAAGCGAGTATGGTGTTACTCTTGATAAACTCCTCTCTTACAACATCGAGATATGCCGAGGTTCCTGCTGAATTCGCGAGGGTGATACAAGAATTTGCGGATGTGTTTCCAAAAGATTTCCCACACTACAAGAAAACTGCCCTTTTACAACTAACTTAATCGTCGTAAATTGGTCGTAAAACATGGTTTACGACGGATTAGCGACGATTAACAATTCGTCGTAATATGATCGTCGTTTATCGAAAATCGTCGTAAATTGGTCGTAACATTAAGGAGCACTAAAAATTGTCGTATATTATTCGTCGTAAAATCGAAGTAAATATACATCGATTTTACGACGAATACATTACATCGATTTTACATCGATATCACGATGAAATATTACATCGATTTTACATCGAATTATACAAATTGTT
Organism: Eutrema japonicum; assembly: GCA_030161315.1. Classification (NCBI taxonomy): domain Eukaryota; kingdom Viridiplantae; phylum Streptophyta; class Magnoliopsida; order Brassicales; family Brassicaceae; genus Eutrema; species Eutrema japonicum. Next base: position 20,944,089 of record BSQW01000007.1, read on the forward strand.
TTTCAAAAATCCGTCCTAAATTCGTCGTAATAGGATGAATCATTACATCGAATTTACATCGAATTATACAATTTCTGTTTTGACAATACGTCATAAATTCGTCGTAATAGGTATCTGTAAATGCATTGGTAAATCGATGTAAAATCATCGTAAATTATTGAACGATGTAAAAATCGATGTAAAATTATTGATGTAAAATCGATGTAAAATCGATGTAAATTATTAAACGATGTAAAATCAATGTAAAGTTTTCGATGTAAAGTCGTCGTAAATTAAATATAATTTTATATAAATTAAATAAAATTAAAACAAAATAATTAATAAAATTATACTGATAAATTAAAATTTTATAAAAAATTTAAAAATTTTAAATAAAATTTAAAAAACAAAATAAAATTCTTAATACAAACTATTGTCCAGCTGGAAAACGTAAATTATCAAAAAGCTCGTCGTCCGATCCATTCTGCTCCATATTCGCTCGTTCTTGCGCGAGCGGATCAGTCGACTGGCCCGATGTCGATCCTTCCTGCTGCCTCAGTGCAGCCGCCAAAGTCGGGTTAGTCAGGGCAATAATATCGAAGAGAGTGTTGTATTCTTGGATTGTTTTATTGTATCCTTGGATCTTCTCATCGTATACCACTTGCTTCGCCCGCAAAGTGTTGATCTCGGAGTTGGCGGTGTTTAACTCCGTCCGCAAAATAACCGGATCGTCGAAAAGCTAACGACGGGACGACGCGGCGGCACTATCTACGATCGATCCCATCCCTAAAACTCTGCCCTTTTTCTTCGGGGCAACCTTTAAAAAAGAAACGTAAAATTTAATAAATTGTATAAAGAAACGTTAACTTTTGTAAAAAAAAAAACTTTAAATTACCTCTGCGTATATCTCGTCCATCTGGGCAACCGTCAAAGTCGCAGTGGATTGGACCGAACTACCGCCGGGTGATAGCTGCTGAGAAAGCTGAGTTTGACGCTCGTCGATCCTTGCATGTGCGTCATTGTAGATCGCCTCTGCTCGAGGATCTACAAAAGATCCGTCTTTCTTCTTGTGAGTTTCCGCAAAAACTCGGGTCATTGGAGGAAGTTCGCCTCCATTTGCCTAACAAAAAAGACATTCAAAAAGAAATCAAACGGTTGATGGGTAATATAAATTAATAACAAATTAAAATTACATAAATAAAATTATAACCGAAAACATTATTACCATTTGAAGGCGTCTTCCCGCAAAAGATGTTTGACCCGACGTATGAGGCATAAGCGCTGGAAGACCGTCTAGACCCATAGTGTTTCGAGAAGCCGAACACTTAGCGGCCACTTGCTGCGCATGAGGATCTCTCCAGTATGCCGTCAAGCCGTTCCAAACATCGGAAGACATGTATGGCGGCTTCCCATGATCGCCTTTAACCTCCCACTTCCTCTTCCAATCGGAAACGGTATTGTTGAGCCGCAATTTTCCCTTCTTTTTGAATTATGTCTTCACCGTCTCGTTGATCGCTACGTCCAAATGCCATTTTTGCTATATAAAAAAAAATTAGAAATGATATATTAAAGATAAAGAATTGACCAAAATAATAATGAATATAAAAAAAAAATATTACCGCGAAATATTTAAACCATGTCTCGACAACGTCTTGCGGAACCGAAGACCAATTGCGGTGAGGCTCCATGAAATAGGCTTTAATGGTGTCAGCCACACTCCGCCCAACTTTGTTATCTTCCTTAAACCTGAGAAATAAAGCAAAAATTATTAGTAAACAAAAATAAATTCATGATGTTATTAAAAACAAATTGTAGTTACGTACCAAAAAGTATTCGGGAGCCGTCGCGGATCTAACCGGTCTAAAGAATCATGCCTCATCGACTGCAAAATATCTTCGACCGTCAATCCCGCATACAACAACGGCGGTCGAGCATCTGCTTCTGGAGGCGGCGCTGGTCCGGAAAAAGAATCCGGAACAGCGGACTGTGTCGCAGAAGATGACGGGAGTTGCGAATTAGCACTCGGTCCCGTCTCGAGGAACTGCCGATAGTGTGATTTACGTGGCGCCATATCTAAAATATATTTAAAAATAACTCAATTCTAGTATAATATAATTCCATTCTTAACTAATAATTCCAATCCTAACTAATAAATATTACAATCCTAACTAACAATTCAAAATCCTCACAAACAATAATATAATTTAAAAATACAAAACAAAAACAAATTACCTTTTTTCGTATGTAGAGAGAGGTCAGAGCTTTTTAGAGAGAGAGAGTGAGTTGTGTGAGATTGTGAGAGAGGAAAATTCTGGTCACGTATATATAGATTTTGTGGTCGTCGTAAAGTCGTTGGTAATTTACGACGATTTTATGACGGATTCGTTATAAAATCGTCGTAATCCTGGAACCGAAAATTCAACCTATCGAAATTTCCCCCAATGCGGTAAATTAAATATTTCAATTTACAACAAAATTACCACGGATTCGTCGTAAAATCGTTGTAATTTTACAACGATTTTACGACGAATTCGTCGTAATTTCGTTGTAATAAAATAAATCTATACCCTAAACCCTCACTCACAATGCACATATCTTGGAAGTAATAACGAAGTATATTTGTGCATCTAATACTTCTAATAGTTAACAGCAGATTCAATAACGACGATTGAATCTATATCGTCGTCGATTTCTTTATCTTACATAATAATGTATAGCATTCGTTCTTATATATAAGTATATTCGTAACATGCATGACTTAAATAATGTAAATGATTTTGTAAAAATATAAACTTGTTTATACTATGATTAGAACTTACTTAAAACAAGATATAAGATAAAAAAACCAAACATGTAAATCAAACCCTAAACCCTAAATTTTAGGTATTACAACGAAATTACGACGGATTCGTTGTAAAATCGTTGTAAAATTACAACGATTTTACGACGAAGCCGTCGTAATTTCGTTGTAATAAAATAAATCTATACCCTAAACCCTAAATCACAATACACATATCTTAGAAGTAAGAAGGAAGTTTATTTGTGCATCTAATACTTCTATTATTTAACAACATCTTCAATAACGATGATTGAATATATATCGTCGTCGATTTCCTTATCTTACATAATAATGTATATCATTCATTCTTATAAGTATATTCGTAACATGCATGACTTAAATAATGTAAATGATTTTGTAAAAACATACTATGATTAAAACTTACGTAAAACAAGATATAAGATAAAAAAAACCAAACATGTAAATCAAACCCTAAACCCCAAATTTTAGAAATTACGACAAAATTACGACGTAATCGTCGTAAAATCGTTGTAAAATTACAACGACTTTACGACGAATCTATCGTAATTTCGTTGTAATAAAACAAACATGTAAATTAAACCATGATATACGTTGAAAAACCAAACATGTAAATTAAACCTAAATCGTCGTAAACTCGTTGGAAAACTACGACGATGTTACGACGAAAATAGTAATATCAGTATCACGACGATTTCACGTCGACTCTGAGAGTTTGGTAAAACACGGTTTTTTATAGGTCACCTAATTATTTACATCGCATTTTTTTTACGTAATTTCGTCGTATATTCGATGTAAAATCGTTGTAATGCTATTACCATGTAAAACCGTTGTAAATTTTCGTTGCAAATCCGTTGGTAATTTCTAGAAAATTTTTATAAATACATTCAACACCTTCAATGGTAACTCAAAAAAAAAATACACACTAAATATATACATACCCACTTTTCCTTGAGTTTTTACGCTGATCATTGTGTTCCCACTTCTTGATGATCTTGCCAACAAAGAATCATGTAGGCTCTTGTTTTCAAGTAAAGACAGTCTTCAACTACCATAGGTGAATGATTCATAGAATTGGACATCTATATAATTAAATCCTTCGTAATATAAGGATGTCCAATTCTATGTATCTTTCACTTATGGTGGTTGATATTTATTAATCTAGAAAACTCGACCCCCATAATTCTTTGTTGGCCAGATCATCAGAAGTGGGAATACAACGGTCTGCTCCTAAACCCAAGACGACATTACGACGATATTACGACGAATGTGGTCCTAGCCGTCGTAATTTTGTCGTAAAATTACGACGCTGTTACGACGAATAGGACCACATTCGTCGTAATATCGTCGTTAAGTACCATCGGATTTACATTAAATTAACTGTATATTTAGGGTTTAGCATTATGTAATAAAGTTAAACTAGCCCTAATCTACGTGTTTCATTCACAAAAACTGTTAATTCATCAATGTTTCGTCGATTTTTTTTTAGTTTAGTATATAATTTTACAACAAAAACTTAAAAATTTAACAAACCAAAAATTACATATATATAAGCTTTCAATCAGAATCATCATCATCGTTGGGCTCATCATCTTGATTGGGTTCATCATCTTCAGGTCCATCATCATCGTCACTTTCTTCAAACTCGTCGGAATCGCCTTCTTCTTCTGTGTCGTCAGGTAGATATTCAAGTTGCCTGTTTTGTGGATCAATTAAAAGAACGTTCTCCGTAATCTCTGGTTCTGTAATATCAAGGCATGAATCTTGTTGCATTGGAAGATCATCATCAACAACAATTTTACCCCTTGGAGCTATTTTAATAACCGATAACCATGAGATCCCAGATGTTCGAACTCGCGGATATGGAACGAACGTTACTTGTTCTGCTTGTGATGCTAGGATAAATGGCTCAAACTTGTTGTAAGGTCGTGCTTTGTTGACGTCAACCACACCAAATTTGTTAATTCGCACCCCTCGACCGACTGTTGGATCGAACCAATCACATTTGAAGAGAACGCATTTCAACCTAACCAGTCCGGGGTACTCCACTTCAATTATTTCATGCAAAACCCCATAAAAATCTATTTCACCCCTAACACATACTCTGTAGTTGGTAGTTGCCCGACGAACGCCATACTTATATGTATGAAACACATAACCACAGGTAAAATACATGGGTGCAGTCGTTATCTTCCCGATGGGGCCTATGAGTAACTCATGAAACCAAAATGGATATGCGGGATCGCCATGATCAACCTATGATAAGTGTGCATGTTAGATTGAAAGCCGATATAATTAAATGAAATATTTATAACTATATTAACTTGCTTGAGTCTTCAACCACTCAACAAAGTGACGATCTTTACGGTCGTTTATTTCATCATCTGAAACCCCTTCAATGCATTCTCGTACCTTAGTAACAAATAAGCTGAAAAATACATATATAGACATAAAAATTAACACATTTAATTATAATTATATTAATTAATTATTAATGACTGATTAATTAAATAGTTTTGTTATTACCTTTCATAAGGACTCACTTCATCACATTTTAGGAGGATGTATGTATGTGCGTTGTGCCTGTCATGCTCGGTATCCCACCAAACTTCCTTCAATTTTCCACTAAGACGACCAATTGGTGAGAATATGTCTGGGACACCCTCAACTGCATAAATTCGTCCCACACCGCCATCATCGTATCGTCGGGGAGCCCGTTTGCGTGTGCGGACTTTTGTAGCGAAATAATATGAAGTGAAGTGTGAAGTTTCTTCTGTAAAACTTCCCGCAACAATTGATCCTTCAACCCTTGCTAGATTTTTTGCCTTTCCCTTTAAATGTTTCATGAAGCGCTCGAATGGGTACATCCACCTAAACTGAACAGGGCCTCCTAGTTCTGCTTTGTGGGGGATATGAATGGGAAGATGTTCCATAACATCAAAAAACGCAGGGGGAAATATCTTCTCCAAATTGCACAACAAGATTGGAATATTAGCAGCCAGTTGTGCAATTACATCTTCTGAAAACGTCCGTGTACTAAGATCCCGGAAAAACGCTCCGATGCCTGCAAAGACAAAATTATATACATTATAACATATATATATATATATATATATATATATATATATATATATATAATTAATCTCAACAATTTTATATGTGATGAAGTATCTTACCCCCAATTGCTTCATGAACATTTTCTGGAAGGAGTTCGGCAAATGCGAAAGGAAGTAAACGTTGCATAAACACGTGGCAGTCATGACTCTTTATCCCTGAAAACTTTTGTTCTTTCTCAACAGATTGAGCAAGATTGGATACATACCCATCAGGAAATTTCAGGTCAGATGAAACCCACTTGAACAACGATGCCTTTTGTTCTGCACCCAACTGAAATATAGGAACTGGTGATTTCCAATTGCTCATAATATGCAACTCATTTATGTTGCAAATATCAGGCAAGTCCAACCTTGACTTTCCGCTGTCTTTGGTTCTTCCTGTCACGTTTAACACCGTATGCATGATGTTATCAAAAAAGTTTTTCTCAATGTGCATGACATCAAGATTGTGTCTCAGTATATGATTTTTCCAGTACGGAAGATCCCAAAAAATGATTTTCTTGTGCCAATTGTGATTAACCCCGTATCCATCAGGCATATTAGCTGGAGTGTGCCAATTTCCCCCACGATTCACAGTTTCTAGTCCCCCAAAATGATCTATTTGCGCTTCTAGATCTTCCCCAGATAGATACACTGGTGGGGGGACACGCACGATTTTGTTCTTCCTAAACAACCGCCTGTTTCTCCTATATGGATGATTGATTGGAAAAAACCGGCGGTGACAATCAAACCAGCATGTTTTTCGACCATGTTTCAGTTGAAACGCATCTGTCCTATCGAGACAATAAGGACAAGATAACCTCCCATGCGTCGTCCAACCTGATAGCATTCCGTATGCAGGGAAGTCGCTTATTGTCCACATAAACACCGCACGCATCGTAAAATTTTTTTTACTCGAACTATCATATGTCCGCACTCCTGAATACCACAACTGTTTCAACTCATGAATGAGAGGCTGCAAAAACACATCAAGGGACCGCTTCGGATGATTGGGACCAGGGACTAAAATATTCAGGAAAATAAATTCCCTTTGCATGCACATATCTGGGGGAAGGTTATAAGGAGTTACGATAACTGGCCACAAAGAATATTGCCGACCAGACATACCGAATGGACTAAATCCATCAGTGCAAAGACCAAGATACACATTTTGCTTAGAGTTAGCAAAATCAGGGTGTGCCGTGTTAAAGTGTTTCCAAGTTTTTGCATCTGACGGGTGAGTCACTTCTCCTTCTCTCTGTGAATGTTTTGCATGCCACCTCATCGATGCAGATGTCCTTTCAGATTGATACAATCGTTTCAACCTATAAGTTATAGGAAGATACCACATCCGTTGGTATGGTATCTTAGTACGCCCAGTTGTTTGGGGCCTAAATCTCGGTTTTTGGCAAAATCGACATTCCTGCAACTTATCATCATCTTTCCAAAAAAGCATACAATTGTCAACACATACATCTATCATCTCATAAGGCAACCCAAGACTAAACACCAACTTCTGTATCTCATAGTATGTTTCGGCAGCCAAATTATCCTATGGCAAATACTCTTTAATAAGATCAGCCCAATCATCCATGCAAACCTCAGCTAAGTTATGATCAGTTTTAATTGTCATCATCCTAGCAGCTAACGAAAATTTAGACTGACCTTCTCTACATCCATCGTAGAGTGGCTGGTTTGCAGCGTCTAGCATATCATAAAATCGCTTCGCATCTACGTCCGGTTCCTCAACAGTACTATTATCAGCATTTGTTTCATGAAATGCATCATTAACCATGGCATGCATCCTATCATGATCTGCACCCTGATCAAATTGATGTTGACCATGATCATAACTACCTTGATAATTTGATTCTACTTGACCTTGATAATTACTACTACTATCCGTTGCTTGAGTTCTTTCAAAACCCTCTCCATGTTGATACCAAACATAATATTGCGGCATAAACCCTCTATTTAGTAAATGCTTCCACACCGTCTCAATAAACATATATCTCGTATTCTTGCATTTACGACAAGGACAGAACATCTTACCACTTTCCAGGGTTGTTTGCATATTTCCGGCCTGATACATGAATATTTCAAGCCCCTCTTTGAATTCTTCCGTCAAATCTCCCTCTGAATCCTTTTGCGTATACATCCATTTTCGTAGTTCGTATATAGACAATTATAGTGTTTTTTTTTTTGATTCTGTTTTTTTTTATTATTTATTCTTTCGTTTGAAGTTAGGCTGTATTTATAGAAATTTTTTCATAATTACCAACGATTTTCCAACGAATTTACAACGAATTTTACGATGTAAATTCGATGTAAATTTAGTAGGTGGACCTATTAAAAAACGTGGTCTACCTAACTGGAAACATGCGACGTCAAATCGTCGTAATATCAATGTAATATGCAGAAGCCATATTCGTCGTAATATCGATGTAACTTTACATCGATATTACGACGATTTATGTTGTCGTCGTAATGTCGTCGTAAACTGGTCGTAATTTTACATCGATATTACGACGACACATATTTACGACGATTTTACATCGAACACATATTTCGTCGTAAGGTAGTCGTAATGTCGATGCAAAGTTACATCGATTTAAAACGGTCGTAAATTTTCGTTGGAAAAGGGCAGTTTTCTTGTAGTACCAGAGGGTCTACCTCCACTTCGCGACATTCAACATCGTACGATTTTGTTTCTGATCCAACACTCCCTAATCGTTCGCATTATCGCATGAGCCCCAGTGAGCATGAAGAGTTGCATCGACAAGTTGAGGAACTCGTTGCAAAAGGATTTTGACGAGAAAGTTTGAGCCCTTGTGCAGTTCCAGCTTTGCTTATACCAAAAAATATGGTTCTTGGAGAATGTGTGTTGACAGTCGCGCAATCAATATGATAATTGTTCGCTATCGCTTTTCGATACCACGGTTGGATGATCTGCTTGATCAGATTGGGACATCATCAATTTTTTCGAAGCTGGATTTAAAGAGTGGTTACCATCAAATTCGCATTATTCCTGGAGACGAATGGAAAACTGCTTTCAAAACTCGAGAATGACTATTTGAGTGGCTTGTCATGCCTTTTGGGTTGTCTAATGCGCCTAGTACGTTTATGCGAGTCATGAACCAAGCACTCCGAGCATTTATCGGGAAATTTGTGGTCGTATATTTATATGACATCCTTATTTTCAAGATCTTCTTTGGAAGAGCATCTCTACCACTTAAAGGAGGTTCTTATGGTTTTACGACGTGAAAAATTCTTTGCGGCTTTACAAAATTGTGCTTTTGGATCTTCCAAAGTACAATTCTTAGGTTACATTATCTCCGCGCAAGGGTTAGATGTTGATCCAGAAAAGGTATCTGCCATTAAGACATGGCCACCACCGACAACAATTACAGAGACGTGCAGTTTTCACGGGTTGGCATCGTTTTATTATCGTTTTGTTTCCCAATTCAGTAGTTTTATGGCGCCAATTACTAATTGTATTCGCAATGGTTGTTTTATGTGGACACCGGAGGTTGATCATGCATTTTTGGAGATCAAGAAGAAGCTTTGTCCGTCCCCAATCTTGGCGTTACCTGACTTTACTTTGGTGTTTGAGTTACATTGTGATGCATCTAAAGCAGGTGTTAGGGCTGTTTTAAGTCAATGTAATCGCCCTATCGCCTTCTATAGTGAGAAATTGGCTGGAGCACGCTCTCAATATAGTACTTATGATGTCGTTTTTTTGCCATTGTGCAGGCAATTAAAAATTGGCGACACTATTTATTTCACAAGGAATTTGTTTTCTGTACGGACCATGATGCACTTAAACATCTAAGCACTCAAGGAAAGGTTTCAGCTTGTCATGCATCTTGGATTGCTTACCTCCAATAATTCACGTTTGTTATTAAGCATACTTCTGGTGCTTCCAATTGTGTGGCTGATGCTTTGAGTATGCGTCATTTTGTTGTGGCCGTTGTTCATCACTCTGTTTCGGGCTTTAGTTTTTTCGTGGATCTTTACACTACTAATCCATTCTTTGGTCGTATTTTCGAAGCTGCTTCCACGGGTTCGTCTTCAAACTATGCTATTCACGATGTGTTTCTTTTTCGTGATAATAGACTTTGCATACCAAAGTGCAGCCTACGTCTACAACTCATTTCAGAGCTTCATTGAGAGGGCCATGTGGGCTGTGATCGAACTTTGCACCTCGTGTCTGCCTCCTATTTTAAGCCGTCTTTGCGCCGCGATGTCGAACATTTTGTGGAGCGGTGTGTGACGTGTCAGACTTTAAAGGGTCATACAATTAATGCGGGCCTTTATATGACATTACCAATCCCAACACAACACTGGACTGACATTAGTATAGATTTTATTTTGGGGCTTCTGCGTACCAAAAGGGTTTTGACTCTATTTTCGTCATTATTGATCGTTTCTCGAAAATGGCACACTTCATTCCATGTAAGAAGACAACCGACACACTACAGGTTGCATTATTATTCTTTCGCGACATCTACCGCTTACATGGATTGCCATCCTCCATTGTTTTCAATCGTGACTCTCACTTTCTGGGTCATTTCTGGCATTCGCTATGGAAGCTTCTTGACACTAGTCTCGACATGAGTTCGGCCTATCATCCACAATCTGATGGTTAGACGGAGGTAACGAATAGGTCATTGGGTAATCTTTTGCGTTGCTTAGTAAGGGATGCCAAATCGAAATTGGGATTCCAAACTTCCGCAAGCAGAATTCGCGCATAATAATGATGTTAATCGTAGTACAAATTTTTCCATTTCAGATCAGCTATGTAGTTATTCCTCGAGGACCAACTGATTTGTCAACTCTTCCAGATCATACAAGATTTCATGGGGACGCTGCATCTTTCGTTGAAGTCATATCAACGATTCATGGACAGACGGTCACACGTTTGGAAGCAGGGACTTCCAAGTATAAGCAAGTGGCTGATTTGCATCGTCGTCGTCTCGTTTTTAAGGTGTGAGACTTGGTCTGGGCGGTCATTACAAAGGATATAATGCCATCTCGTGACTATAACAAGCTTAAGGCAAAGAAGATCAGACCACTTGAGATTCTTGAGCAGATCAACAATAATGCTTATCGTCTGCGGTTACCTGATGGTGTCAACACTTCTGATGTGTTTAACGTGTGCTACCTTTCTCAATACTTGCTAGCTGATCCAATTCTAGATTCGAGGTCGAATCCTCCAAACCTCGGGGGACCTGATGTAGAATCATCATCATCACAATTGCTTAGCGAATACGAAACAAGAAGCATCTTTTCCTTTTTGTATTTTTCCTTTTTATTGAAAACTTCTATTTTTCTATTTTCCTAGTTTGATTAGAAGTCGTATGTTGTAGCCTATAGAAGGCTTTGCTTTATTTCTTTGACATTCAGTTTTGAAGTTTAATAAACAAGATTTCTTCGCTTTTGCCTTGTGTTGATTTGATTAAATTCATCAAACAGGAAGTCGGTCTCAAGCGATTCTTTCGAATCACTTGATTGAGTGAATCAGGTCTCTAGAGATTATCTAAATCCCTAGATTGAGCTGAGTTATCAAACCCTACGCTGCGCCACTCACCCCTCTCTCTCTCTCTCTTGCATGTGAGTTTGTTGATCAGTTCGAGGAACTAGACGAGTGATCCTGGTGTGGTGCGGTATTTGGGAGTTGGGACGTTTTCATTGTTTTCTTGGTTTTAGTTTCATTATGTGCTAAGACGATTATTCGCTATTTGCTTCAGTTGTTTCTTTCGGATTTATGCAGGAATTTTGTAAGATATTTTATTGAGTTGAAATGAGACGAGTTTTATTCATGAAATGTGGTTAAGTGCGTAATAAGTTAAGTGAGCTAACACGTCGTCTTTAAGGAATAAAGAGACGGGGTTAAATGGGGCATTACAATATAGATTTAATGTAATGTTTTCAGATCCTGAAAAACCTGAGATCCAGACAACAATATGGTCCGTATATAGCTATAAAACCCGAGACTATAAAATCCGGTAAAACCCGTAAAAACTCAGCAAATAACTGTGAACCAGACATAATTGTTGACCCGGATTGATCATGGTTAAGTAAAAAATTATAATACAATCAAAGGGCTTCCTTTATTGTTCTTATTGAGTCATTCTGATTTTACAATCAAATACTTTATGATCTTCTTTCGTTTATGAATAATATATTATCAACTACAATAATAATTACTTTGTCAGTTTAATAGTTTTTTTTCAAACATATCTTAGATATTTATTAGTTTTCATACTATATATATATATATATATATATATATATAATATATACATATATAATTTCACTAACTGTTTATTGCGGTCGGATTGTATCGAACCGAGTCAACCCACATATCTGGTGACCCGAAGGATTCTCTAGTTTGCTTCACGGGTTAGATTTCTAAACACTAATTTAATTTATTAAAATAAATTTTTATTTTTTATATTTTAAGTTAAAATCAAAACATTTAGCAGAATTTAAACAATTTCGTTTGATATTTTCAACTTAAAATCTATAAAATATAATATGATTTAATATTTTCCAAAATTTTATATTTTCTGATTTTTTCCATTGGCTACAAAATAATTTATGTTTGGTAATTTAATATTATTTCTGGAATTTTTTTTACATTATTTATTTTATAAATTCATGTTTGGCAATTCTATAAATATTGTTTTTCTGATTTTTGGGCTTGATTGGTATAACGGATAGTAGAGCATAAGCAATAAGCAGTAGAAGCAGTATGCTGCTGAAGTTGTATGTTCTGATTAATGTAGTGATTGGCAAAGCTGTGAAAGATTATATATAAAATTATTTAATATATTTATTCGTAAAAACAAAACCAACCTATTCCGGAGAAACTATATGTCTCCTTCCAAGAACCATCAATATTACACCGCCAGCCTTCGTATATCGGAGCTACTAGAGCATGGGCAAAGTTTTGAATTATGACATCAGAGTCACTACTCTGTGCCAATTCCCAGGTTATTGCCTCCGTTTTCGCTTGCTTCAGTATGTCTTGTGGACATTTGTCTATATTTGAGAACACCTTATCATATCTCGCTTTCCAAATGTACCACGCAATCCATGGAAAACTTATGTCTGAATTATCTGGAGGGAGTCTCCAAAATAGGTAATCAAAATTAGCAAAGACCGATGATATTGGAAAAACACTCGGGGGTGTTGGTATCTGCGAAAGTGCCCATGTTTGTAATGCCGGAGGACATTCAAAGAGGACATGATTAATAGTTTTATTTTCTGATTCACACATTGCACATGTAATAGTTATCCACAAAAAATCTAAAGTTTAAAAGTTATCTATGATAAGAATATATTTATTTTCATTTTTTCATGTTTGGACACAAAATAACACTCTGTTTTAATAGATTAGATATATAATATGAAAAATGTTATTTTTTTTTGCAAAAAAAAAACATTTGCAAACATGCCATATAATTTTTTGAAATCATGTTATATTTTTCTAAACCACGTAACAATATTTTTGTTCAAAATGTTTTTGGAGCCCACAAATAAGCAAAACTCCAAAAATAACTTAGCAAATAATGTCTAAGGGGTGAATATTAATTTCCTTTTCTGTTTTTGTTTTGTTTTGGTTTTGTAGATTCATCTCCCCTTATGATGCTTGAGAAACGGCATTCTGTCACTTCATTATATAGTACAATCAAATTTAGCTGACTCGTTGTCGTCCAACAGTGTCAATATGTTTTAAAAATCACAATAATTTTTGTAAGCTTTGCCCTCACTATTGTGCCCTCACTATTGTGTTATATTCGAAATCACTTTTGATATATAACCAATCTAAATCATCATATATTTTTTAAGAAAAAAAATTGCCTAGCGCATTTACGTTTTAATAATTATGTGTGTTTTGTATTATATGGTATAATGGTAACTGCATAAATAGAAACAAAATAAATAGGCACATAATAGAAATCCCTACAAAGATCAAATGTTTCATATTTAAAATGAATTAATCTAATAAAATTCATAAACTAGTAATGTCGTTTTGCTGATCGAAATCAAGTTATTTTGTTTTAATATATATTTAGCATACATGACCATTGTATTGGTCTCGATCACGAGAAGTAATCTCTAACATTAGTTTTAGCATATGTTTTCTTTATTATATACTAGGCTGTGATCCACGGTACGCGCGAACGTGGTGAACATTTTTCTAAACTGTTTTATTGTCTAATATTATTGTAATTTTATTAGTATTATAGTTATGGAGTTGTCTTTGTTAGCGTAAGATATGTGGATTATTTATTTTTAGATAATTTTTTTATTTCTTAAATTTATGTTCATTTATGTGTTTGTTTAGGAGATGATACATATTTTTATATGTTTCTTTTTTCTTCTGTTGTCAATTTATGCAATTAGTTTGTGTTTTTAAAGGAAAGTTATTATCATTTTTAACTTTATGGAAATAAGTATTTTTTAGTTGATCTGTATTATTAGTTCTGTAATTCATTAATATAGATGTGTTGTTCTAACGCAGTTCATACGACTTAGTAAATGGATGAATATTTACTCTTTAGTCTTTATATTAGTAAATCCCATGCAATTACAAATTTATTCAAAAAATAACTTTATATATTTACTTCTCATATTAGTATGAGTGAGTGTTACATACTATTGATTAATTTATAATTATTTCTTCATACAAATAAAATAGAAAGCATTACGACTTTGTAAGGAAGAGTTTGTTAATTTTTTATTTCAAACAATTAGAATCTGCTTTTGTTACGTGTGCTTGAGGAGCTTACCTCCGCAATAGCTACACTAAAGCCCAGTGAGTCCAACGGAGGGATGAAATTACCAAACTCCTCTTTGTTTGGAAGACCAATGATCTTGTCTTCTAAGTTAATCATTGGTGACTCCAACATCTGTGTTGCGTCCTTATTCCCTAGTTCCATTGTATGATGTGAACGTGGGACGATATTTGTTTCTCTTATTATTCTATCTGTCACGTTTCTCATATGTGATTGTTGAACAAAGTCTTTGACTAGAATTGGAATCACTGGCTTTATTTCAGCAGTACCAAAATCAAAAACTTTCAATTTTTCCTTTGTTGAAATCATTGGTGATTGTAAGAGGAGACTCAAGTCTGAGAATAGATCTTTGCGGTTATCGAAAGAGTTGTATTTTTTTGGGCTTACAGCAGAGGCAGCCCGAGACGGGGGAATCTGAAGTATTTGTGCCGAGTGGTGAGTTTATCGTCGTATTTAGTCTTAGTAGGCCAAATTTTAAAGTAGATGTTTTGGATGTTTTGTTTTATGTTTTTTTTAAAAGGTGGATGCTTAGGTGGCGTAAGGAGAAGAGAGAAAAGCTAACTTTTATATATATGTCAACGTAAACATTGTTGATCGGATCAATGTCAAAGTCGGGTATGGATTTACACTACAAGAAAATAGGGGTATTTCTGACGGATATAATTCTGTCGGTAAATTCCGACGGAATTCGGACGAAATTAAAATCCGTCAGAAAAGTACCCGTCGGTAATCAGTCAAAACTTTCTGACATATGTCCGACGACAAGTGTTCGTCAGAATTATTCCGACGGATTTCCGACGGAATTTAGACGGATGTTGTAACCGTTTGAAAGAATATAGACGTTACATAGCCGTTTGAATATTGTCGGTAGCTGTCGGAAATTTTCGACGGATTTCCGATGGAATATAGACGGATGTTGTAGTCGTTTGAAAGAATATAGACGTTACATAGCCGTTTGAATATTGTCAGTAGCCGTTTGAGTATTGTCGGAAATCCATCAGAAAGCCATCAGAAATCCGTCGGAAATCGCGCACAATTTCCTTATAAAACGTATTCACCCCTCTCATTTATAATCACAAAAAAAAACTCTCATCTACAAGTCCTTACAAAAAATGTCTTCTTCAGATCCTTATAATTATTTTCAAGCATGGATGGACAAGCCTTATCAAATTTCGGAGACATGCTTAATTACGGAAGAATACAAACAAAGTCTGCATAAATTCATGGCATTTGCAGGTACACAGAAGAAAGCAAAAAAAAAACCCGGTAAAATCTACTACCCTTGTACCAATTGTCGGAATCGTAGATTAATCGTGAAAGATAAAGTACGGTCACACTTGTATTGTAATGGGTTTGTGTCGAGTTACAAGATTTGGTATTATCATGGAGAAAATGATACAATAGTGGATTATGTTAGTACTAGTGAACAATACATTGGGGATAGCACTAGCTTAGAAGAACCTGTAATGGAAGTAGAAACTGTAGGTCATGTTCAGATGGTGAACGATGCATTTCGTGAAAATATATCATCGGTTGCTGAGTATGGAGATAGAGGGGAAGAACCTAACATAGAAGCTCGGAGATTATTTGATATGTTAGACGCTGCTAAGAATTCGTTATATGATGGGTATATAGGTGGGCATTCCCTTTTATCAGCTGCAACTAGGATGATGGGTATAAAGACGGATTTCAATTTGAGTGAGGAGTGCGTGGATGCAATCACTGCTTTTGTGAAAGACATTTTGCCAGAAGATAATCTTGCACCGGCATCATACTATGAGATACACAAACTTGCTGCTGGTCTAGGATTGTCATATTTGATGATAGATGTATGCATTGACAACTGTATGCTCTACTGGAGAGAGGACGCAGACCGTTCGACATGCCGTTTTTGTCGCAAACCTTGGTATAAGGAAACATGTGGAAGAGTTTTAGTCTCATATAAACGGATGTGGTATTTGCCGTTAACAGAGAGATTGAAGAGGTTATATCAATCAGAGCGCACAGCGGGAGCAATGAGATGGCATGCATAGCATACAACGGATGGAAAAATCACTCATCCATTAGATACAAGAGCATAAAAACATTTTCAATCAATGTATCCCAGTTTTGCGTATGAGGCGAGGAACGCATACGTTGGATTATGTACCGATGGTTTCAACCCTTTTGGGAAGCACGGCAGAGAATATTCTTTGTGTCCAGTAATTATAACACCTTACAATTTGCCGCCATATTTGTGCATGAGACCAAAGCATCTGAAGAGATCACTTGATGTGTTTTTGCATCCATTGATTTATGAGCTGCGAATTTTATGGGAGCAAGGTATTGAGGCGTTTGATGTTTCTTGTCAGCAGAATTTTGTCATGCAGTCGGTACTTATGTGGACCATTAGCGATTTTTCAGCATATGACATGTTATCGGGATGGACAACACACAGAAGGTTATTGTGTCCGTACTTTCAAGATAACACATATGCGTTCCAATTGAAGCACGGACGCAAAACGTCTTGGTTTGATTGTCATAGGCGATTCCTACCAAGCGATCATCCTTATCGTCGGAGCACCACATTGTTTAGGAAAAACCGGAAAGTAGTTGATGGTCCACCTCCTGAGCTAGATGGACAGTATTTGTTGACTCAGTTCAGAGATTTATGTGCTGAAAAGACCGTTGAATGTGGTGGTAACGGGCATCATCATATTGATGGTTTTTTCAATGTACATAATTGGCACAAGAAGAGTATTTTCTGGGATTTGCCTTATTGGAAGGACCATATTATGAGGCATAATATAGATTTCATGCAGATTGAGAAGAATTTTATTGACAACATTATGAACACCGTTCTCAATTTCCAAGGGAAGACGAAGGACAATTTGAAGTCTAGATTGGACTTGCCAAACATTTTTTCTCATATATCACTACATGTGACAGGGAACGGGAAGCCTCCGGTCCCGGCTTTTCAGTTGGATGAACCTTCAAAGGCCGAGTTTTTTAACTAGATTTCCGATAGTGTTAGATTTCCGTACGAATACACATCTAACCTCCGAAACTGCGTTGATAATGGAGAAGGGACATTTTCTGGGATGAAGATTCATGATTGCCATGTTGTGATGCAGCGCCTCCTTCTATTTGCCTTTACATGTCTTCTACCATGTAATATCCACGAAGCAATTGCAGGTACAATAGTTAAATGAATTTTTAATACTTTATACAATAATTTAGTATTCATTTGTTATGCATATATATTATGCAGAGATTGGTGCCTTTTTCGTGATATATGTTCGCGCTCTCTTACATCAGACGGTATCTGAAACCTTGCGAATAATATACCTGTAATCCTTTGTAATTTGGAGAAGATATTTATGCCTTTCTTCTTTGATATTATGGAACATCTAGCAATTCATATTCCTCGATAAGCAGAACTTGGGGGTCCGGTTCAGTACCGTTGGATGTATCATTTCGTCTAAAGAAAAATGTGAAAAATAACGGTATATATTTCATCTAAAGAAGATGGTGAAAAAATTGAGCAAAGTGGAGGGTTCTATTATCGCACAGAGCATCAATGAAGAAACCTCACATTTTGTCGAGTTCTACTTTCCAACACAAGTCAAAACGAAGAGTCGTAGACCAGCTCGACATGATGACGGAGACGTAATACCTTTTAATCCAGTCGATGTTCCTCATATATTCTTAGAGATTTGACGACTTAGTGGAAAGGGCAAGAAGCGGAGACTTTCAGCACATGAGCGGGATCATTTGCATATGTATATTCTCACAAACTGCGACAGAGTTTATGAATATGAGAGGTATTATATTGAACCAAATTATTAATTACTTATTGGGTCTTTGATTATATATATGTTAATGTGAGTCCGATTCAATCTCACAGGATGTATATGGCTTATCAACATTTTGCATTTCCGAACAAAACAGAGGACGCGCTAATCGAGATCAAACATGAAGAGTTCAGACGTTGGTTAAGAGATTATGTAAGTATTTTAATTGCCTTGTTTTTAACTATCATATATAATGAATGATATAATTAAATTATTTTTGATTTGATTCGCGCAGGTAACAACAGAGAAGGCTAACGGACAAAGATTTCCCACGTGGTTAGAAGAAATTGTGCGATTTCCACTAGCAATCGTGCAGTCACATGTGATGTATAGCACACGGGGATACGCTTTTAAGATTCTTCGGGATGATAGGAGTGGGTCAACTTTAGATTATGGTGTATCTACTCAGTCTGGTGATCCTGTATAATATGGTGTCCTACGTGGGATTTTTGATGTCACTACCCGAGAATGCTCGGTTTGAGATGCGTTGCATTTTTATGCGACTGGTACGATGTAGTAAGCAGTGTGTGAAACGACCAATTTGGTGTTACATCATTACATAGCAGAAGGCGACTCCAGAAATACGATCCATTCGTACTTGCTTCTCAAGCAGACCAAGTTCGTTTTATTCATTTTTGGTTAATTTGTTGTTAGAATTTAACATTTATATATAATTTTGATGTGTATATTAATTTTACATGGTGTAGGTATGCTATATTCCCTATCCTCGGGTGACAAACAAGCAAGAACCGTGGATGACAGTCACATCAATAAACCCGAGAGGTAGGGTTCATGGGATATCCGATCATAAACCCCTCCAACAAAGCTCCATAGGTTTGGGTTGAATAGAGCATTCCCTTGAGGTCGGCCTTGTTGTTGATTTCACCATACATGCAGACGATCGGGTATTTGAGGATTTAGAGGAAGAATTTGACGAATTTGGTGAAACTTTCGATTCAGGAGAATCAGACTACTCATCATCGGATTTAGAGTAGTTTTATAAATTTGCATTGTAAAATATGTACTTGTACTAGATTTTTTTATGTGGAATTTATTAGTTATTTGGAAGTTTTTTAAACTTAGTCTTTTGATTTACTTAAGCCAAAAAACCTTCCGAAAACCACAAAAATAAAATGCTAGGTATGCTTCCGTCGGAAATTTCCGACGGAAATCCAACAAACCCATCCGAAAACCAAAAACAAATGCTAAATATGCTTCGTCGGAACTTTTCGACTGAAATCCGACGGATTATGGTACAATTTGTATTAAACACGTTTACCTCGTTTAAATCATGTTTTGTACTTTTAATCTCAATATCCGTCAGAAATTTCCGACGGATGACCAAAAATGAGATTTAGGGTATGGGGTTTAGGTTTTGTTTTGGTTGAAATTGATGTCAAACATTTGTATGATGTATATAAAATACCTTCAACCTGTCAAATTTCAAAATAAATGTGTGTTATAGATTTTATAAAATTTGATGGAAGTGTTAGTATAAGTTATAATATAATGTATAGTTGATGTTATGTGAAATGTTAAAAGTGATGATGTAAATTTAATAAACTGATAGAAAGTATTTAACATTGATGTACTAACAATTTTTAGAATGAAACATGTAAATTAGAGATAGTTAAACCATATATTGTAACCCTAAACTCTAAATCCCAAATTTACGCTAAAATTTTCGAGAATTTTGAAAATTTTAGAAATTTTCAGGAATTTTAAAATGGTCAAATTGCTGTTTTTACCCCAAAATTTCGTTTTTATGACAAAAATACACTGTCATTTCAATCAAATGATGCGCTACACTTTCGGGGGTGGAAAATTACAGTTACCCCCTTATGACCAAACAAAAATCGCGAAGCCGCTATTACCATTTTAACCTTCGCGACACGTCAGACTTCTATAGAGGTCTGACATTTAGACTCTAATAGAAGTCTGATTGATTTCTCTTACTAGACTTCTCTCAGACGTATTTGAGAAGTCTGATACAGATTAAAATAGTAAAATAAATTTTTAAAATTAAAAAAAAAAATTTGTTAAAACTTCTTTTTACAGTAATTAAATATTAACGATTTTGATGTATAGAAATTAATATTTCATAAAATTGAATCAAATTAAACAAGGTTAGTTAATTATGCCTTTACCTCAATAAATATCAGACTTCTCGAAGAAGTCTGATATATATTTAATTAGTAAATTTAAATTTAAAAATTGTGAAAATTTATTTTGTTAAAAAATTCTTATACATAAATTAAATATAGACGATTTCGAAGTATTAAAATTAAATTTCGTAAAATTGAATCAAATTAAAACCTGTAAGGCAAAGTAGGTTGTAAACCTCATCAAAACATTATTTTTAATGGAAACATTTACATATAACTTTAGGGTTAGATTCATGGTTTACTAAATTTACATTTGAAATTTTAAATTTGCACATATGTGTTGTAATGTGCATATATTTCACGAATTTGATGTTTGTTATAAGTTTTCTATATAATATGATGGTATTTAAGTAGTAATTATCAAGTTTAGGGTTTATCAGACTGCCATTTCAGTCTGATCATGTCCATGGTTTATCATACTTCTTGATGGAAACCTGTGAATTAACCTGAAATAAGTTACCATACTTGTGATTTTACCACATATCATTATCGACTCTCTCTCTCTAAAATAGGAAGAATCTCTCTCTCTCTCTAAACTCTCTCAAACAACTCTCCGGAAACCCTCGTCGCCACCGCCATAGCCACCGCCGTCGTCAGCTTCTTCAGTCTGGTAATTACCTCTCCTTTTTCGTGTCACCTTACCAGTCCCTCCATCTATCTTTCTTCATTTTTTCATCACAACTCCATTTTCTTGTAGGTCGAATCGCCACCGCCACCGCCCTCGCCGTCGTCAACTTCATCTTTGCAACTGAGTTAAGCTTCCTAGAAACAAGTTTTTCGCCTTCTACTCTACTTTTTCTGCAAAATTTTTAGATCTATACGAAATAAGACCATTTTTTCATGGTCTTTGCCTAGATCTAAACAAACAGATGGGTTTTTAATTAATTCCGTTTTAGATCTACAAGATAGAAGTCCATTTTTCTATGTCAAACAAAAGTTCTAGGTCTGGTATGTATTTTGATGCTTGGTTATATTCAGTCAAAAAAAACTTGAAAACTACTATATTAGAAGTCTGAAAGTGAATTAGACTCGATACGAAGTCTGATACTTGACCTGATATGAATTAGACTCAATTAGAAGTCTTAAATTATACTTTCATTTAATTAGACTCTGTTAGAAGTATGAAATTTGACATGATGGAATTTTGCCGCCAAACAAAAGCGAGAATTTTGCCGCCCAGAAAAAAGCGGGAATTTTTCCGCCCAGAAAAAGCGGGAATTTTGCCGCCCAAAATTTCCAGACTTCTTGCTCAATTATCTTATCACTATCAGACTGCTTAAAGAGTATGATATCAGACTGCATTAAGAAGTATGACATCAGATTGCGAAAGCGGTAAAACCGTTTTTATAAACGCCGCTTAGGACACATATAAAAGGGTTTTTTTATCCTCTCATTTTTACAGTTACCGAAGCAAATAATAAAAAAAAAACACTGATTCTTGTTGTCGCTGCCGGAATTCGTCGCTTACATCGTCTCATGTGTCTTCAACGGTAAGATTCTTCTACTCCTCTCTTCGCCGCAAATCGTCACCTTCTCGATACTGATTTCTAGAACTCAGCACTGAACTCTTGTCATTTTTATTTCCAGATCTGGTTTCTCTCTCCTTGCCATTGTCACCACTTCTTCAAGTCTTCCATAGAGGGTAAAAGATTCAAATTGAGCAATAATGTTTAGATCTTTGGGTTTGAGTTGTATTGTGTTCTGTGGATTTTTGGGATTCGTCCGATTACTTCATGAATAGCCTTCGTAGTTAACTCTGACTATATTTCGTCAGACTGCAAATAGAGTCTGAATTTGAGTAGTCAGACTGCATATGACGTCTGACTTTAAGTTTTCAGACTGATAATGGAGTCTGGTTGTGGTTGATGCAGGTTTTAGACATAATGTCAGAACGTGAATTCCCTCCAAGGATGTTCACAACCGTGTATGAGCCTCAACCAGACAAAGGGTGTCAGACTTCTATTTCTATCTTTTGTAATGAATTTCTGTTATTAGACTTATATTGCAGTTTGGAAAGGGTGTGATTTTTTAAGACTTATTTAGACTTGACGAGATGCAGCAAACACATAAGTACTACAAATTAAGTTTAAGCCAACAACAACAACCAACGATTAATACAACAAGTTCTTAGACTTAGACAACTTAAAAAACGACTTGGAAACGAAATATTGTACTGGAAAGACACCAACAGACTCCTCTCAGACTTTTTTCAGACTTCTAAATTGCATTCGTCAGTACATCAGACTTTCACCAGATCTAATCCTTCTCAGGTTTGGTTACCTGTCTCCACTGAAAAAGACAGCAGTTTCTCATATACAGTAGATAGATGAAAACACGTTCGGTTGTGCAAGTCGACCACACAATCCCTATGTCCTCCCTTAACAAAGAATCGATACCCATCAACGCGTTCCGCCGTCATAAAGTCTGCATAATATTCACGAATAGCCATCAAATATTCAACTCCTCGGCTAAATTTTATTGTGAGACTCAATGCATCTAGCCGTCTTTTACAAAACCACGTCCCTAGCTTCTCTTGTATGAACTCCAAAAGGAAAGAGATAGGATATCCTTTTGCCTTCTTAAAGCAAGTAAAAACAAGACTGCAATAGAAGTCAGATAAAAATCAGACTGCAATAGAAGTCTGATAAAGATGAATCAGACTGCACAAGAAGCCTGGTAAGAAAAATGCATTTTCAGATTATACATGTCTCCACCGAAATGAACGC
Organism: Eutrema japonicum; assembly: GCA_030161315.1. Taxonomy (NCBI): domain Eukaryota; kingdom Viridiplantae; phylum Streptophyta; class Magnoliopsida; order Brassicales; family Brassicaceae; genus Eutrema; species Eutrema japonicum. The sequence continues at coordinate 20,967,512 of BSQW01000007.1, forward strand.
GTGACCATAGACTCGGATCCGCCTCCTCTAAGTATCTAGCAAGGTCAGGATTTACGGCTCGTAAGGAGGCCATGTATCGGTTAAAATCGTACGTCGTATATGATTTGTGACATAAATAGGAGGGCTATCCGGACCGATTTGTTGCAAGAGTGGTTCCGGTAACGGATATGATAACTCCACCAACTCGGTTTTCTTGTCCAGCATATAATCATCTTGTACCATCTCAACAAGTTCACAATATGTAGAACGATTGCCCAAAGTGATAAACCGCCCTCCTTTGAGAGTATCCACCACAAAATGCCAAATCTGGTCTCTCACAACCCATTCACCAAAATTAACAGGTAGATGCACCATTATCTGTAAAAACAATCATGGAAAAACAACATTAGCGATCTTAATGGAAATATCAGACTTCTTCGCGAAGTCTGATTCTATTAGCTACATTGCCAAAATTATTAAAAAAAATATTTAAAAATAATTACCGAACATAAGCATGTAAAACTAACGCAGGAGGAACATATACAACTAACACACATATAAATTTTTAAAATCAACGAAATTCATCACAAATATACCCAAAAAAACAGTTTTAAAAAATTTGTCAATCCAGACTGCCACAGAAGTCTGACAAACAGTACATCAGACCTTTATGGCAGTCTGAAAAATAGGGTATTTTTGCAATTAGAATGTTACAAAGCAGACTGCGGATGCCGTCTGACGAAAATTTATCAAAGCAGACTTCTATCGCAGTCTGACAAAAAAGGTATTTTTGCAATTGACACAAACTTTGACTTTTTTACCAAACTGCATTAGATGTCTGAGAAAAAGAAAAAGGTATTTCTGCAATTGATCAAAATTTTGACTTTTTGTCAAACTTCTCATGCAGTCTGAAAAAATTATGGGGTAGTTTTGCAATTGATCGAAGTTTGACTTTCGTTCCCAGACTTCCAGGGCAGTCTGAAGAAATCATTCAGACTGCGATAGAAGTCTGTCAGAAATTGGTGTATTTTTTGTGTTGACCAAAATCTTCGATATCAGACTTCTTTAGCAGTCTGAAAGATTTCATCATTTTCAGACTGCCATAGAAGTCTGAAAAATTTTCCGTCCTATTCAGACTGCCAAAGAAGTCTGATACTTTTTCCCCCATTTTGGTCAACTTTTGAAAAATTTCGGTCAATTACTACAAGTACCCTATTTTTTTTCAGACTTCTGATTCCGTCTGAAAAAACAGTCAACTTCCGGTCAAAGTCACTCATTTTTCCGTCATACTGGATATGAAGTCTGAATAAAAAGTCAAGTTTTCGGTCAATTGCAAAACTACCCTATGATTAGAGGATTTTTTTGATTTTTTTGTTTTCAAAGGAAATTACCAGACTTCAATTTTAATCTGAGTATTTAAAAGTCAATTGCAAAACTGCACTCTCGTTGACCATATGGGTTTCATCAAACTTCATGGGAATTCTGAAATCGCGAAACATATCTGAAAATATGTGAATCATGTGAAAAATCATCTAAATCCGGTTTTCATCTCGTTTTTACCTTCGTCAAGCGCCCAGAACTTCTAGTTACACCGATACCCAACAAACCCAACCATTTTTATGCAAGAATAACCGAAATCGCAAAAGATCCAAAATTTAACGTTTTTAAAAACGTGAATTAAAGAGTTTTTGGATGAAATTGGAGAGGAAATAGGAGAATAGAAGGTTGTGAACTCTAATATAGAGGTTTAATGGCTCGAAATTGGTTGTGTGAGGCATTAGGAGCTCAAATTTGGTTGTTAATGGTGGTTGGGTGAATTGGAGAAGATGGCAGTTTCGTAATTAAGTTAGATCTGAAAGATTTTTTGTCTTTGGAAAAAAACGTTAGACTCTAATAGCAGTCTGAGTAATGGCATCTGCGTGAATACCCAGACTCTTAAATGGCAATTCGTAGGATTCTGAAAAAGAGGAGAGGAATAGTGCATTTTTACCTTTGACTTCAAATTGTAGGGTATTTTTGCAAATAGGCCTTTTAAAATTTTCGGGAATTTTGAAATTTTCGGAAATTTTAAAATTTTTGGGAATTTTAAAATTTTCGAGAATTTTCAACTTCTCGGGAATTTTGAACTTTTGGAGAATTTTGAAATTTTTGGGAATTTTAAAATTTTCGGGAATTTTGAAATTTTCGAAAGTTTTGGTAATTTTGAAATTTTTGGGAATTTTTAAATTTTCAAGAATTATGAACTTTTCGATAATTTTGAAATTTTCGGGAAATATTTTGAAAATTTGATTTTTCCGGGAAGTTTTTGTTAAGTTTAGCTTTCAATGTATTAATGATTTTATGTTTTACCCGCATGAATAACGAGGACTCACTACGTTTTGGCGGCGGTTCCCAAGGATGCCGTTCTCGGGGTTCTCGTGCTACTCCTTCTGGACCATCGAGCTCGGGAACTCAATACCCGGAGTCCCAACAATCCGCTGTTCGGAACAACATTAGGATCGAGGATCTTGTCCAGCAGCCCAACCGGGATCATTGCATCCGTCTCGACCCGAAGTTCGAGGACGGGACTTGGTAAGTGATATTTTTATTATTATTTCAATTTTTTTAGATTTTGAATCTTAACGTACTTAATTCTTTTTAAAAAAATATTTTCAGGTTTAAGTTGTCGTCTGAGATCACAAAGTCGATCTTGTGGATGCTCCACAAGATGTTTGACAAACCGAACGAGAAGTACTTGGACATGACTGCCAACGAAAAAGACTTGTGGCACCGGACTTTCGCGATAAGTAATTTTTGGATTTTTCATCTTTTTAAAGTTAATTTTCTCAATTTTAATTTTGAAAACTAACATTATCTTTTTTTTTAATGTAGCAAGAGTTCACGTGGCATCATACTCTTACGACGAGATTTATTAGAACCACATGTACGAGTGGAAGCAGAAGTGGAAGCATAACAAAGACAAGCCGAAGGACCTTGAGGACGACATATGGAAGGGCTTTTGCGAGTATTGGAGTAAGTATGCGACGGAGGATGTCTCCGAGAAACAGTCGAAGAATCGGAAGAGCGAGCGAGAAGGGAATGGGCCCTACATTCACAACGGGCGCAAAGACCGTCGAACGCAAGGCGATGGAAATGATAAGTTTAATTTCTATTTTTAATTACTAATTTTGTTTTTTTCTTATTTTGCTTAACAAAATTTCACAGGCAAAAGAATCTAGTGCCGCTCTCGATTACCTTAAAGTTATCGAGAAGAGGCACACCAACAAAAAAGGGTGTGATCCAAGACTTAAGGATGCGGGAAGTTGTCGAGCAAAGCAAGAAGAGGAAGCTGGAACGTGAAGTTTCGATGTTGCAGCTCACTCTCGACGGATCGTCGTCCTCGAACGAGTTATCCGTTGAAGAGATCAACGAGATTGTTCTCGTTGTAAGTTTTGATTTCTTTTCATTAATTTTGTTTTCTTCGTAATTTTACTAATAATTTTTATAAAATCTCTTAGGAAACTCTGCAAGTCAAAGGTCGATTCTCTGGGTTAGGCGGACTTCCGACCCATGAATCTTCTTTTTCGGTTCCTCGGTAGGCTTTAGATTACAAAGAATAAATCACGGTGCTCAGCCAAACGGTGAAAGACTGTGACGAGCAGGTCGGTGTGTTGCAGTTCGCACACCAGGAGTTGCAGTCCGCTCACAACTCAACATGTCAAGAGCTCACGGATTTGCAGGCGACCATGAAGAAGGCTTTCCCTGATCTGTTTCCGAATAAATTTCTTGTTTTTTTTTCACTTTTTCACTTTTTAATTATGAATCTTTTATTTAATTTTAATTAAGAATTTTTAATATTTGTAAATTATTTTAATAAAAATAATTTGATTAATTAATTAATTTAATAATTATTATATAAATAAAAAAATTTAAAAATTATATTGCCGTCGAAAATAGTCCGTCGGAAATCTGTCGGAAAAGTTCTGACGGCTATCCGACGGATTGCCGACAGAATATTCCGACAAATATCCGTCGATAACAAAGCCCGTCAGAATCCCATCGGAAATATTCCGGCAACCTTCCGACATGTAGTTCCGAACAAATATCAGTCACTTATGTAAACTCGATACCCCCGATTTGGTTCACCGAATCGGAATAAGTATTAAGGCTGTTGACAAAAAATATATATATCTGTTAGAAATTCGTCAGTAACAAAGACCGTCGGAAATACTGCCGTCAGTAATCCGTCGGAAATTTTCGGACCAGTTTCCGACGACTACAATCCGTCGGAACATTCCGATAAAATTCCGACGAGAATCAATTTCCGACGAAATGTAACTGACGGATGATTTTCCGTCGGAAATGGTCTTTTCCGACGAATTTCAGATGGATACTGCCGTCGAAAAACGCATGTTTTCTTATAGTGTTAGATTTACAACTTAATAAATCGATATTGTAGTCATTGTATCTTAATTTTTGTTTGATTAGAGTAAGGTCTTAATTAATTGATAAAAAAAAAACCAAATGATAGTGGACTAATGGTTCTTATTTGTGAAGGCGTTGCCATATCAGTATAGGATGAGATCCATTCCATGTAGATGTAAAATTATTTAACCAATCGAAATGGTGTTATGGTTTAGACCCATTCCATGCATGTCTGTACGAGCATCACATTCCCATCCACAATTCAGACGCCGAAGCAGCCAAAGAAAGGTTAATCTTTTTTTTTAAAAGGTACGATCGATATGCGTCTTACACGTACGCTAATGTTTGTTTTACAGTAATTAACAAAAAAGTTGGATTTAGAAAAACTTATTAGAAAAAAAAAATCTTCTGGTCCATGGAATAACTTATAAAAAAAATCTTCTGGTCCACGAGCAATATGCGTCTTGTGTTTGGTCTATGCTTGGTTTCTCCTTCGCCATCAATGGTGGTTCGTGGTTCCGATATACCTTTAGCATCCTTTTGTTAAATTCTACTACGTTTCTTTTTATTTTTTTCAATTCCTGCTATGTTTGTTCTTATTTTGTAATTTCAAGCCTGTAGATTGCTGCTTTCAATAGAATACCTTTAAGACAAAAAAAAAAAGGAAAAAACTTGAAAATCTACACCTTCTGCGTGGTCAACACACGTGCGCACTTGAAAATCTACCTTTTGCGTGCATAGTCAACACACGTGCGGACAACAAAGTCAAAGATATTCTCCAACCTTGCCTTGCATGTGAGATGTGAGCCCATAGTTTTATCTTTATTCACTTAAAACGGGAGTATATATACTCCCGTTTGCCTTACATGTGAGATGTGAGCCTTGCATGTGGTAATGACACAAAATGAATGTTCTTACCAAAAAATGTGAGCTGTGAGCCTTGCATGTAGTATTTTTTTGGTAAGAACATTCATTTTGTGTCATTACCAAAACAAAATCCATATAATACAAAATTAATAATCGCTAACATTTATTGAAACAGAAATCATCAATGCTCTTTAAATTTAGCGAATAGCTAGAGTGAAGCCAGTGGTATCAAAAACAATTTCTAATGTATATGGAACATGACACTATTTTGACTGGCCAAATAGGAATTGTCTTTTAAAAAAAATCAAAAATCAAAAACAATTTCTAAAAAACTTCTTGAGCTCTAAGTTTTTCTAATATATGTTAGTGATTATTAATTCATGTTCGTCTTCTAACATATGCAACTAATCAAATGGTAGTGAGCTAGAAGTTATCTCTTGATGAAGAGTTGCAATGTTAATTTATGTGAGGGATTGACTCTCTTCAAACGTGGAATCATCTAACCATTCTTATTAGACCAGTCGAAATAGTATCATGTTTTATATCCATTAGAAAACTCGGTGAATAAGCTATTCGGCTGCTATATTCATCTTGAAAAAATTAATCTGATGATAATCATCCTGGATATTAAAAAAAAATACAAAACATATGCAACTGCACACTCAATGAATATACAAAATAAATTATTTTAAAAAAAAAAATCTATATAAATTACTGTCTATAATTTGAATAAAAATATTTTAACACATCTAATATACGTTTATTTTTTTTGCACGTGGTTTACAAATAGATTGAGAATGGCTATATATATATATATATCACTACTTACTAAATAAATTTCATTAATGTGGTTCACCGGTAAACATGAGTCACATGACTATATGAATCCAACCAAAAGCTTAGAAATTCTCTTTATATTTAAACTAGGGTGTGATCCGCGTTATGCGCGGGCGTTGTAAACAATTTTTCTAAATAGTTTTTATTGTCTATTATTTTATTTTTTGAATCTGGTAGTTAATTGAATTGTCTCTATCAGCTTAAAATATGTGTATTTTTATTTATTGGTTTATTTTCTTAATTTCTTAAATATATGATTCCTTGTAGAATCTTAACAATTTAAAGTTTTCTTTGCATAATTTTTGTTTTTTTTGTTTCATCTAAAACCTATTTGTTAAAATCCTTGTAGAATATGTTTCCCTATAATATTAAGGAATGAAGGAATTTGGGCAACTTTTAAAATTTTAGTTAGATAAATTTTTTTTTTAAATATGTTGAATGTATAGATACTATGCACGGGGGTGGTCCACATTTAAAAAAAAAAAAATTTATTGTGTTATAGTATTTTATTTTTTTTTGTTTTGGAGTTAATGGAACTGTTTCTAACAGTTTAATATTGGGTGGTCCCTTATTTTATTTTATTTTCCTTTTTATATTATTTTTTAATCGTGTATTTGTTTTTTGAAATCATTCTTTTTAATCGTGTTTCATGTTGGATTCTAATTAGGCATGTCAAGCGTGTCAAACTTGCCCCGGTAGATCTGCCCTGCACGAGTTAAATTTTTTGTTCGACCCGCACCCGCCTCACTTGAATTCGCGGGTACCCGCGGGTAACCCACAAATATTTAAATAATAAATAATAAAAATTTAAAATTTCTCGACCAGCACCCGACCGGCGGAGGGTTAAATGGGGCGGGACCTGCGGATAATGACTCAAATTGACAGCACGAATTTATGCATATTTTGGAATTTTTGTTTTATGTTTGAGTTTTTTTTTTGATTTTTTGTTTTATGTGTGTGTGTGTATTTTTTTTTTTAATGTTTGTTGCTTAGGTGGAAGGTGAGGTGACATCATGAGAAAAGAGCAAATCTAACTTTATATATAGAAGGTTTTAACTAATTAAATTCTGAAAATTAAATATCAAAATGAAGTGGCATACATGTGGATGATATATGTTACATCAATATTGTATATATTGTCTACTATTAGTTTAGATCAAATAATATCCATTCACTAAACATTTTTTGATATAAAATTTTAACTTTGTAACTATAATAAAATGTGTAATATATTAATAAAACTAAAAAAAAAACATATTATTCTTTCAATAAATTTTGTTGATTTTTATAAGTTTTTATGATATAAATATGAAAATGACCTTTCAAATTCCTTGCATAATTTAATAAAATATATAGTTAATATGTATATCAAAGTTCTAACTAATTAAATTATAAAAATTAAATATCAAAATGATGTGGCGTATATGTGGATGATGATGTGTCTTCACCACAAATGAGAAAAGCTAACTTTATATATATGATAATATTTAAAAGATGAAATTTCAATTGCGTAAGAAAATTTTAATGTCTCAATGGACTTAATTCTTACATTTTATATGTCGATGGCTGAATAATACGTTTTATTTAGGACCCACATTTGTTTCCCCGCCTATAAATTTCCAAAATCAAATCCCGTCAAAACACATGCAACAGAAAAACACGTCTACGAACACACACGCAAGAGCAATCCTTGTTCATTGTGGAATATTATAATTAAACACTGTTCAAACACACATACATACAAATTTATGGACCAAGGAGGTCGCGGTGGCGGCGGAGGTGAGCAAGGAAAGTACCGGGGAGTTCGAAGACGGCCTTGGGGAAAATACGCGGCAGAGATACGAGATTCGAAGAAGCACGGTGAACGTGTTTGGCTTGGAACGTTTGATACCGCGGAGGAAGCAGCTAGAGCCTATGATCAAGCCGCGTACTCCATGAGAGGCCAAGCCGCGATTCTGAATTTCCCTCAAGAGTATAACTTGGGTAGTGGTAGCTCTTCCGCAGCCACGGTGGCTGGATTTTCCTCCTCCTCTTCTAGGCAAGTTTTCGAGTTTGAGTATTTGGATGATAGTGTTTTGGAGGAACTCCTTGAGGAAGGAGAGAATCCTAACAAGAACAATAGTAACAAGGGTAAGAGGAAGTAAGTGAAATATTATTCGTTATCATTTCTCACAAAACCGACGATAAATTATATGAAATAAATAGTATATGCAAATAAATTACATGCAATGATCGTATGAATAAAAACAAGCGACTGATGATCTATATTACTTTTCGAGGATATATATATATATATATATATATATTGAAAATAATGAGTTATATGAGAGAATCCTTTGATATTTGTTTTGAATGTAAACAATATGATCTGATATGTTTCAGATCATGATGATCAATAAAGATATAGCATTTGCAATTACTATTCCTTTTAGTGACATCATGCTTTGGATCCGGTTGGTGACACAAAGCGATAAGAGTTTTTTAGCGGAATAAAAAAAAATATTAAAAGAAACTGGAATAACTAGAATTGGATTGCTAACTCTGAAGAACTCCTTCAAAGGCATAGATTGGATTGCTTCAGGAATAGGTGCACCAATGCTATAAAGCAAGCCTTGGCTGGACCCAACCCAAATGGGGGAAGCTAAAATTCTGGTTGAAGTAAAGTTAAGTAAGCCTTTTCCTCATAAGGTTGTTCTTAAGGATAAGGGTGGAAACAAAACAATGATAGATGTTGTGTATTCTTGGCTGCCTCCTAGATTTCCTATTTGTGGCTAACTAGGACACTAAGCTTCTAGATGTTTAGGACTGTCAATTTCGGCCGCAGACTCCGCCTCTCTCTCAGCAACAATGAACGCAACAATTGCATCAGCCACAACAAGCCTTCCTACTGCCCTAGCAACAAACTTAGAGAGTGCCTCATCACTACCAAACAATGGAATGGAATCATTAATCTTTGTATCAGCTGCTGTGCATACCACTGCATCTGATTTGATGTCAAGTCCCTCTACCAAAGAGCCGACTTTAGAGGCTCCAATTTTTTTTCCTCTTTTCACTAAGTCTCCTACTCAACTGGCTACTGATGCAATCTCAAGTAACAAGATCGTGACTTTGATGCAATATTGGACGAACGAGATCACGATGGAAAGAGCCAAATTTGATCTAATGGTTCACGTGATAGAAGGATATTCTTTTCCCATCATTAGCGTAATTTACAAGCTGGAGTTTCCTTATTCAGCATGTGTTCACACTTGGACACTAAAATTGCCATTCTCTGATATTATCTCCCAAACAACTACGGGCATCTTAATCAAGACAAAGAGATGGGTAAATGCATTATGAAGGAATATCACTTTTATTCTCATATTCTTTTTCCCTTTAATTATTTCATTAAAGTATAATAGTGTTGATTATTTCCTTCCATTTTGGTCGTTGACCTTGTACATTTGTGAGGCTATAAAGTCTCTTTTTTGTTTCATTGTAATATAGACACACATTTTTAGAATATAAAGAAAATAGAGTTTTTTTTCTTTAAAACTTAGGTTTTGTTTTGTTTATCTAAGTTAGGTGGATTCCTTTACTTAGTAAACGTTTGAATATATTTTTTTTGTATGGATTCACTAAAGTCTAGATTTGTGATCTCATCACAAGGGTTTTCACACCTTTGAATGAAGATATTCGATCCACCTTCAAAACCATCAATCGATCCAAAGAGAGAGAGCGACCACCGTCTCGTTTGATCCCATATCTATCTCCGCATTATCCCTTAAACAACAAGAGAGAGCGACCGCTAACTTGTTGCTTTCCATCCGACCATCTTCCTAAGCATTGGTCTCAATCTTATATCATCTGGTATCAGAACTAAAATCTCCTATCATCTATCATTTTTATTTTCAGTTTTGTTTTTCATTTCATTTTAAAACCGAAAACCAGAAAAAAAACAAAAAAAAAAATTGTTTTCATTTATTTCTCATTTTTCTTCGATTTTCTGTTTCATTAAAAAAAAAAATCATTTCCTTTTTTCTGAATCATTTCCGTTCATAAAACCTTTTAAAAAAAAGTTTGCAAAGAAATTCATTTTTTCCATGAAATATGAAGATAATTGGGATGAGTCAAACCAGAATTTTTGGGAAGAAAAAAATGTCTGTGACGATTTGACATATCCCGAAGAAGAAAATGTTTATGGAGATGAGACATGGTCATCAGAAGAAGAAGAAGACTATGGAGATGTGCCATGGCCTAAAGAGATTGAGCCAAGACCACCAGACCGCACATGGGAGACCACCAACCACCAAACCATGGATACAACTAAACGATGAGTATGATACTTATGTGCCACAACCGGTCCTTAAAGATAATGTTTATTAGACACAACTCATGACATTTTCAGGCCGTAGTAAAAATCCAGAGACATATCTCCAATGGGAGAAGGAGATGGAGGACTACTTCTGGGCATACAACATCCCAAAGGAAGAGAAGTTGTCTTATGCAATCGGCACCCTCATCGGAAAGGCGTACTCATGGTGGATACAAGAAGAGAAGTACCGTGTCTACTACAAAGAACCAGCCCGCTCTTGGGGAGATATAAAATGGCTCATGTACGAACAATACGTCACACACAATCTTCCACCAAGAGCCTGTCCACAAGAGTAACCATTAGATTCACATGGTGAACAAGTTTTGAGGACAAAACTTTCTCAAGAAGGAGGGTATGATGTGGTCATCGAATCAACATATCCACATAAAGAAGAAGTGATGTCAAGACTTGTGGAGACTTAAGAAATCTACCCCGAGGCAAACCTAATCAAGGAGATCATCCCACTGAATCATATTCCACCCGACAAACCGAATGAACCCAAAATTGAATATTCAAGACCACGGATGATGCAGCCCAGCCTAAAACTTATTTGGCTTGACTTTATGGGCCTCTTAGAAGCTCATACCAGTGGAGAACCGAACAAGATTGACCCGGATCCGCTTGGAGCCTCCATCACATTCAAATGGTCATATTTAGATCCATTTATGGAAAGTTATCCATCCGATCCATTCAGCTCGACCCACATGGGTTTATCAACATTATTAGCCCCAAGAGATACTTCTAGAATGATGGGAACATGAATATTGACGCAGCGGTGTTCAAGATACAAAGGTGACAAAAGTTTCCATATTTGGTCACGCTCACATCTTTATTATCGATCCAAAGGCTTGGATGATACCTATCATTGCTCCTTCAAGCACTTCACCCATTCTCCATCCATATTCATTCTCATAATTGGACAAAAGGTGAAGGAAGTTTCCCATTCAATTACAAAGGCTAAATTGGTGACAAAAATACCATTGTTTGATTTAGTTAATTTCTCTCATTTTGTTTAAATTTGAATAATTTCTTTAATGTGTTTTTTTTGTTAAGATCATCTTGTAAGAACTATAAAAAAAACTCATTAGTTTTCATTGTAAAGGACACAAAATTTGATAATAAAAACGTAAAATTTTCTCTTGCAAAAGTTCTTCTTTTGTATTTTGTTCATTAGAGTTCATATGTGGATTCCTTGTTCCCTTGTGTTCGTGCGAGTTCTTAAGTGTTTTGTGGATTCAATCACTTAAGCTTTCGTGTGAGACTTGTTTCTTTGTGAGGATTAGCCCTTAGAAAAGTTCCAGCCCCTTGATACACTCGGTTCATCCATAAGCCGCTTGTATTGTCATCTCAACCATCTTCCATCCAACTTCATCGTCGTTAATCTCTTGATCATCACGTGTCTATAAAATTAGTGGATTCCATCTTACATCACCAACAGCCCCAAAAGCTCCCACATAATCTTCTCTCTCCTCTGAAGTGGAGCCTATTTTCATACAAAATGCATCCACAAAGGATGACATATCTATCACTACTACGATTTTACAAGTTGTACTTGCTGCCCCTGAGGTAATTAATTCTAACCCATTTTCTGTTTAGAGACTTCTCTGGATGTGGCATATAGTTCTGATGTGTGCATGGAGGAGAATGAACAAATGGATGTGGGTGATAGAATTAACACAATGGGATAAGGGAACCACCTCTAGAATCAGAAACTTTGCAAGAAGGGGAAGATTCTGGCCCAAAGTCCCGAGTAGGTAGACCTCTTCAACCAACCCACAAGATCCAAGAGCAATGGACTATGGTTGGAGGGCGTGGAGGCCGAGGACTATTCAACTAGTAGAGGGGACCAAGACTTTAACTCGTCTCTTTCTATTAAGCAATGTTAGCTTTAAAAAACTAGATTAAGCTCTTGCTTAATTCTCCTTCACTGCGTTTTTACTCCCAAAACTGTATGACTTAAATGTCATAGCTCGTATTGTTTTTCCGCTTTTTAATTGAATACCCTTTGTCAAAAAAAAAAAAAAACGGAATAGCTAGAAGGAATAAAAGTAACAATAATGGGTAGCGATATAGAAAACTGAAAACCTTATTTTCAATACCATTACCTTACCTTTTAGGGCGTGTATTCGATCTAATATTTGAGAAGATTTGGAAGAATTTGAGTTTTAATGAGTTTTAATGAGTTTTTAGATGACTTGAGTGAATTAGGTAAGTTGTTATAATTTGTTATTAAAAATTCTATGAAATTTCACATAAATCCATGAGATTTGAATTTTTATAAGAAACTCCACTAAAACATCATAAAATCACTAAAAATCTCATAAAATAAAAATATTTATAATAATAGTGGATTTGAAAATTTATTTTCAAATCACTAGTTCAATAACAGAAGATTTTAAAAAGCTTTTTAATATTCATGTTTGAATAGCATAGAATTTGTAATTTTAATACAAATCACTCCAAATGCTAGATTGAATATCGTTAATGTTTTTGTCATATTACATACCATTAAAACACCATTAAAAGTGATTTATTCCTTACCGCTACGGTAATTTTTTTTTGTTTTTGTTAACTACGAGGGGTTCGGGCCTAAGCACTAATCCCTATAATCTCTCCCCTATGGCATGGAATAAGCATTTGGTAATACCTTATGACATGACGTAAAGCAACCCTCCCACCAGGAATCGAATTAGGAGCATAACATGACCAATCCCTGCACTTAACCACTAGCCCATTTTATCCGATGGTCGCTGTGGTAAATGTTACCAATCAATCATGATCATTTTTCACATTTCAATAGAACAATGAGATCTACAACTAGAGTCTGTCATGGGTAAAAATAGAGAAGTTTTGGGCTTGAATTTTTAATGTTTTTATTAGTTTTCAGTTTTAGGGGCCAATATGTTAGGCAAAAAAATCCATTAACTCTATATTGGTAATAGATTAATTTTTAATAGATTAATCCATTAATTTTTAATTTTTTTTTTTAATGTGAAACTGATTGAACAGCAAAGAAAAGTTATTAACAATGATTTTAAATGAAAAAATGAGCAATTGAATAAAAAGAACAAGAAAGAAAGGTTTGAGACTTAGCCGAGACAAACAGCATCCCATTTGGTGGATGAATATTTAAATGGTCAATTTTTGTTGTTGTTGGAAGTCAGAGTCGGCTCTGCGTACAACCGTCAAAAACTTGGACCAGTTTGACGTAATTAGTATAGTGGACTACGTACAATACAATTATACATAATTCGATCAATTATTGATCGAGTTTAAGTTGTAAATAGGTTGGAATTTAATTAAATTTCTAGTTTTTTTTTGTTCGTGATCGATCGTTTTACTTTAACAATCCATATAAACCATATTGTTGAACAAAAAAGGAAGCCTACTGTTTATCATTAATTTATCAGAAAATTTAGTTGGGTTCCACACAACGTCAATACATAAAAGATGCTTAATACACATGAATGTGAATTCAGAGACTTAAGAAGCTGGAAAAAGATGCTTTATTCATTGAAAAGAGACGGCTAAATATAGCCTTACACAGAATAACAAAACAACTAAAAACAAGGAAACTACCCAAGACCATTTCACCACTAGTTCTACTCAACGACTCCCTAGAGAGTAGGACTTTATTGAACAATAGAGATAAGACAACGACTCATTCAAACAAGTAAATACCTAACAATCCCTCCCTTGAGCTAATTATGCACAACTTAGCATACTTCATCAAAGTCAATCACTCCAAACATTCCACGAAGCCTTTCAAACTGCTCAACTTCAGTGGCTTTGTGAAAACATCCGCAATCTGATCTTGTGATGGGCAATGACTTAGCTTAACGACTCCTATGTTCACCAAATCTCTAAGATAATGAAATCTTACTTCAATATGTTTACTCTTTCCATGGAGGACTAGATTTTTGGACAGATGTATAGTGGAGTTGTTGTCGCACTTGATCACTGTTTTTGTCTTCTCTTCAAATCCAATCTTCTCCAATGTAATCTTAATTATGAACTTTGTAATTATGTAAATTTAGATTACCAAACAACTAATTGTTTTATTATTTTATTAAAATTAAATTTCACAAATTATATATTTATGAAGGTTAAATTGGGCTAACTCGTCCTTTTAATATGCCTCGAATCAACATGTTATCTTGCATGTTTTGACAAACCAACCCGCAAAGAACCATAATTGTAAAAACATAACCCTTATTGATGCGGACATCAAGTCAGCATATCCACATGAAGAAGAAGTAATGTCAAGCCTTGTGGAGACTCCAGAAATCCACCCCGAGGCAAGCAATCAAAGAGATCATCTCATCGGATCCTATTCCACCCGACAAACCGAATGATCCCAAAAACAAACTATTTGACTTCACCAGCGCACGGCCCAGCCAAAGAGAGAAGAAGGTCCACTTGAAGGTCCACTGGAGCATCCAAAACCAAGATTATCTGACTTGGATCCATCAGATGATCGCAACGACCTTAAACGGTCAATTCCTCAACCAAATAAGGAAAGTCCCCAAAGGTTTTATTTGTGTGAGTTGATAACACCATATTTTACATGTTTTTAAGGTTTAATTTCATAGGTTTTTAGTTCCAATTTGTATAGTTTTGGGATATTTTCATGCATTTAGGTCCAACTTGAGTCTCATTGCATTTTAGATGTCCTAGGTTGTCTTTGCATTCTTTTTGGCTTGTATGAGCCATTTTCAGGTGTTCTTGGAGTCATAGGAGTTGGAGGAGTGAAGATAGCCACAAAAAAGTCATTGCAGAATACAGAGATGCAGGATCAGGTTGATACGTCATAAGTTTGGCAATGGATGAAGGACTTTTCACCGTTGGATTGAGCTCAAATTTTAACACGAGATATAGCAATGGATTAGCTTTCATTTGGAAGTGGTTTGAGGCAATTCCAACGGTGCGATCAGAAGTTATGCCAATTTTCGTGACGACGGTCCAGTCTGGCGCGCGAATGAGCTACCTGAAGTCCATCGGTCGGCCTCTGCCCGAAGCAACTGACCGATGGAACTTCTGAAAAACCAAAAATCCGCATCGGTGCGATGTATCGGTCGCAGGAGACCGATGCGACCTGCGCGACCACTTTTGCCCATAAATACAATTAGACCCATTTGTTGTTTTCTAAGCTTTCTTCTTCATTTTTTTTGTGTGTGCTCAACCCAAGAACTCTCTCTAGAGTTTCTTGGGTTGGTATTCATGTATAATCCACACTTTTGAAGGATTCTTCACTTATATATATGCTTTGATTTCTTCTTTCTTCTTCTTGAAGATTCTTCTTCTTAAACTTGGGAAAGCTCAAAAACACCACTTGGTGTTCTTGATGGATCTTCATTTTCATGCCATATAAGAGAAGATTTCTTCAACCCTTTATATATATTATCTTTTGTTCATTCTTGTTCTTCATTTCTATGGTTTGATTTTGATGTTCTTCTTGTGAGTTGACTTTTTGTTGGATTTTGGATTTTGTTTGATTTAGATGGTTTGATGGTTGATTATTGATGTTTAGGCTTAGATAATCATTTGTTCTCATGTTAGGAGGGATCTTAATGCTAGAATCGAATTGACAACTCATTTCTAGAACTCAAGACATTTCTCGCCCGGAAGGTGTTCGATGAAATGTCTAGAAAACTTCTAAGCATGCAATTCAATTCTTAGCCAATGGAAATTGATGATTAAGGTGAATTGTTGACTTGTATGGACTAATGCTTAATGATTATGGATCATTTAGTTGTGAACGGAAGTTCTTGATAACTAGATGATATGTAAATGGATTAGTATCATGGAAGTGAACTAATCTACTTATGTGATCCATGTCATAAGACTGAATGTGCATTGAATGTTTAGGCATCATTAGTCAATGGTTGATTGACGGTTAGATGATGGTGATTTAGGATGATCTTGGATGAGTCTTTCACTTAGGTTGGTTCGTAATGCTAGATTTGACATGATAAACCGAAACCTAGTACTACACCTTAGATTAGTTAGATTTTTGGTCTCATCCCATGCATTAGGGATAGATTCGAGTAAGCGGTGTTAGTACTAGATTAGGTATGTTCATTCGTTTCTAGATCTTAGGCATTTCACTCATGACTCGAGTTTAAATGAATTGCTTGATCCGAACCTTTTGTGAGCTTTACATATCCTAGCCAACGAAAGTTGATGTTTAGGGTGTTTAGTGAACTAATTGGAATTGTTCCTTAATGCTTGTTAATTATTTAATCACAAATGGAAATTTGTTCTTGATTAGATAATTAACAAGGTGATTAGTGCCATGGAAATGGATTAGTCATATTTGTGAATTCCATGTTCTAAGATAGTGATTAATGCTTCCAAAAGATTCATTGTTTGATTGTCACCCATCTAATTGATAGCTTAGTTCATGATCCAACATTTTAGTCTTGTGTTTTGTTTTCCTTCTTGCATTTGTTTCCTTTCTCATAAACATAAAAAAAAAAAACTCCAAAAACATTTGCTCTAGCTTAAGAAGTTTCTTGCATTCTTAGTGCTTCAATCTTAACCCTATATGGATTGACATCTCAAGTACTACAATGACATGAGTACACTTGGGATAATTGACACGAAAATATCCCGTATCAATTTGGCGCCGTTGCCATTGGGGTTTAGCATTGATCATTAGGATTTGGATTCTTCTTGAGACTAGAGCTTTTTATTTTCTTTTGTTGCTAATCTTTTCCCTTTTCTTGTGATCTTGATCTCTTAGGTAACTAGGAGTAAATGAGACATGCAAGGGGAGAAGGAGTAAGATGACACAACCGTCAAGCTAGTGACGTTAAACGCGCCATTGGGGACCTCCCCAGTCCTATCCCTCGTCAATGCTAGAGACATAAAACAAGCAATCCTATCCTTTACTTCTTGTTTTTATGCCTTTTATTGTTTGATAAATTTTGTTTTCATGTTTTTGTAGGAGCAATAAGGGTGAATAAATGGGACGCATGGAATGGTCTAAGTCCGTGAGCTTCAACGCACAATGCTTCCTCCTCGTGAATCCACTCCACTCCAAGGTACCACTAACTCTTCCCTTTGTATATACCATTTCGTTTTTGTTTTTGTTTATGTTTGTTTTACTCTCTCTTTGGCTCAATTCACACCGAGACGGTGTGATTTAAGTCCGGGGGGGAGGTTCTTGTGTTTTGACATTGTTTATTTTGTCTTATTTTCATTTTCTTGAGTCATTGCATTGTATATTTTCAATTGCATAAAAAACGAAAAACAAAAAAATCATCATGTAGTTTGCATTAGTCCATGTGCATTCTAGACTTGACTTGATCACTCATTTCTAGATCATATTGGTTGCATTCATGTGCATGGGAGTTCATGAAACATGTATGATAAGCTTTCATTGTGATGCCCTCGATAATGGTTTTATATTGCTTAAACGATTTCAAAAAGCTTGTAAACTTCGTACTTTGATCTCTCCGCTTGAAATCCATTGTCTTTTTGATGCTTGCTAAATTTGATATCAACTCCATCTTTATTAGGCGAAAATGAACTTTAATTATCTCGCTTATGGGCTTTAGATCTTAACCGTGGTTTTACATGAACATTCGAGTTATCTTATCCTTTTATGCCACACTTGTTAACTCGAATGGCCATCTTCCTTTTTAAGATGGTTCCGCACCCAAACCCGAAACCTTTTATTTTGAACCATTGTGCTAAATCGTTGAGTGAGGTCTTTTTCTATGCGCTTTCATGTACAAAATCTTTCGAGATAGAAACGACAAGCTCTTTCTTCCAATTGATAGGGGTTTACAAAGGTTATTGGTTGGGATTTGTGGGATTGGTTTGAAAATGAAAAAAATGGGAAGTGGAATGAGAAAAGAAAAACGAAAAACCATGTTGTAATAAAAGTTCTAGGGGATGAGAAATAAATAAAAAAAAAAAAAAAAAAAAAAGCATAATGATATAAATTTCCTAGTAACTAAGGTGTAGAAAGAGTTGTGGTTTGATGTGATTGGCGGGTTGAGTTTATACGTTTGTGGTTAAGAAGAGTTTTGAAAGAAAAAGAAAATTGCTTGTCAAGTTCGGGAATTAGATGAAAAGCTTTAGGAAGGGTAGAACAATGGAAGAACATCTTGTATGCATAAATTGTTTCCCATTCTCTATTGCTTTTGTATAATGACTTGCGTTTGATTTTGAGAGTAGCCACAAATACATGAACCGCCTCTTATACGTAAAAACCTTTTTCTACCGAGCCAAATGGAATAGATCAATTGCCCATATGTGAGAATCACGCTTGAACTTAAATGAATGTAGGGAGTTGGTTGATAAGAAAGCTTGCGGATACTTGGTTTGGATTTTATGTAAATAATTGGAGTTGCGATAAGTCTAGAGAAGTTAGAGTCATATTGAGATACGTTTTTGCAATGTCTTGGTATTATGTTGGGCTATTATTTTGAATGTTTTGACATGTCTTTTAGTTGTGAATTTCCACTCTTTAAAACCTCTCTTCCGGTTTGTCTTCTCTTGTTTGCTTACGGACAAGCAAAAGGCAAGTCCGGGGGAGTTGATAACACCATATTTTACATGTTTTTAAGGTTTAATTTCATAGGTTTTTAGTTCCAATTTGTATAGTTTTGGGATATTTTCATGCATTTAGGTCCAACTTGAGTCTCATTGCATTTTAGATGTCCTAGGTTGTCTTTGCATTCTTTTTGGCTTGTATGAGCCATTTTCAGGTGTTCTTGGAGTCATAGGAGTTGGAGGAGTGAAGATAGCCACAAAAAAGTCATTGCAGAATACAGAGATGCAGGATCAGGTTGATACGTCATAAGTTTGGCAATGGATGAAGGACTTTTCACCGTTGGATTGAGCTCAAATTTTAACACGAGATATAGCAATGGATTAGCTTTCATTTGGAAGTGGTTTGAGGCAATTCCAACGGTGCGATCAGAAGTTATGCCAATTTTCGTGACGACGGTCCAGTCTGGCGCGCGAATGAGCTACCTGAAGTCCATCGGTCGGCCTCTGCCCGAAGCAACTGACCGATGGAACTTCTGAAAAACCAAAAATCCGCATCGGTGCGATGTATCGGTCGCAGGAGACCGATGCGACCTGCGCGACCACTTTTGCCCATAAATACAATTAGACCCATTTGTTGTTTTCTAAGCTTTCTTCTTCATTTTTTTTGTGTGTGCTCAACCCAAGAACTCTCTCTAGAGTTTCTTGGGTTGGTATTCATGTATAATCCACACTTTTGAAGGATTCTTCACTTATATATATGCTTTGATTTCTTCTTTCTTCTTCTTGAAGATTCTTCTTCTTAAACTTGGGAAAGCTCAAAAACACCACTTGGTGTTCTTGATGGATCTTCATTTTCATGCCATATAAGAGAAGATTTCTTCAACCCTTTATATATATTATCTTTTGTTCATTCTTGTTCTTCATTTCTATGGTTTGATTTTGATGTTCTTCTTGTGAGTTGACTTTTTGTTGGATTTTGGATTTTGTTTGATTTAGATGGTTTGATGGTTGATTATTGATGTTTAGGCTTAGATAATCATTTGTTCTCATGTTAGGAGGGATCTTAATGCTAGAATCGAATTGACAACTCATTTCTAGAACTCAAGACATTTCTCGCCCGGAAGGTGTTCGATGAAATGTCTAGAAAACTTCTAAGCATGCAATTCAATTCTTAGCCAATGGAAATTGATGATTAAGGTGAATTGTTGACTTGTATGGACTAATGCTTAATGATTATGGATCATTTAGTTGTGAACGGAAGTTCTTGATAACTAGATGATATGTAAATGGATTAGTATCATGGAAGTGAACTAATCTACTTATGTGATCCATGTCATAAGACTGAATGTGCATTGAATGTTTAGGCATCATTAGTCAATGGTTGATTGACGGTTAGATGATGGTGATTTAGGATGATCTTGGATGAGTCTTTCACTTAGGTTGGTTCGTAATGCTAGATTTGACATGATAAACCGAAACCTAGTACTACACCTTAGATTAGTTAGATTTTTGGTCTCATCCCATGCATTAGGGATAGATTCGAGTAAGCGGTGTTAGTACTAGATTAGGTATGTTCATTCGTTTCTAGATCTTAGGCATTTCACTCATGACTCGAGTTTAAATGAATTGCTTGATCCGAACCTTTTGTGAGCTTTACATATCCTAGCCAACGAAAGTTGATGTTTAGGGTGTTTAGTGAACTAATTGGAATTGTTCCTTAATGCTTGTTAATTATTTAATCACAAATGGAAATTTGTTCTTGATTAGATAATTAACAAGGTGATTAGTGCCATGGAAATGGATTAGTCATATTTGTGAATTCCATGTTCTAAGATAGTGATTAATGCTTCCAAAAGATTCATTGTTTGATTGTCACCCATCTAATTGATAGCTTAGTTCATGATCCAACATTTTAGTCTTGTGTTTTGTTTTCCTTCTTGCATTTGTTTCCTTTCTCATAAACATAAAAAAAAAAAACTCCAAAAACATTTGCTCTAGCTTAAGAAGTTTCTTGCATTCTTAGTGCTTCAATCTTAACCCTATATGGATTGACATCTCAAGTACTACAATGACATGAGTACACTTGGGATAATTGACACGAAAATATCCCGTATCAATTTGGCGCCGTTGCCATTGGGGTTTAGCATTGATCATTAGGATTTGGATTCTTCTTGAGACTAGAGCTTTTTATTTTCTTTTGTTGCTAATCTTTTCCCTTTTCTTGTGATCTTGATCTCTTAGGTAACTAGGAGTAAATGAGACATGCAAGGGGAGAAGGAGTAAGATGACACAACCGTCAAGCTAGTGACGTTAAACGCGCCATTGGGGACCTCCCCAATCCTATCCCTCGTCAATGCTAGAGACATAAAACAAGCAATCCTATCCTTTACTTCTTGTTTTTATGCCTTTTATTGTTTGATAAATTTTGTTTTCATGTTTTTGTAGGAGCAATAAGGGTGAATAAATGGGACGCATGGAATGGTCTAAGTCCGTGAGCTTCAACGCACAATGCTTCCTCCTCGTGAATCCACTCCACTCCAAGGTACCACTAACTCTTCCCTTTGTATATACCATTTCGTTTTTGTTTTTGTTTATGTTTGTTTTACTCTCTCTTTGGCTCAATTCACACCGAGACGGTGTGATTTAAGTCCGGGGGGGAGGTTCTTGTGTTTTGACATTGTTTATTTTGTCTTATTTTCATTTTCTTGAGTCATTGCATTGTATATTTTCAATTGCATAAAAAACGAAAAACAAAAAAATCATCATGTAGTTTGCATTAGTCCATGTGCATTCTAGACTTGACTTGATCACTCATTTCTAGATCATATTGGTTGCATTCATGTGCATGGGAGTTCATGAAACATGTATGATAAGCTTTCATTGTGATGCCCTCGATAATGGTTTTATATTGCTTAAACGATTTCAAAAAGCTTGTAAACTTCGTACTTTGATCTCTCTGCTTGAAATCCATTGTCTTTTTGATGCTTGCTAAATTTGATATCAACTCCATCTTTATTAGGCGAAAATGAACTTTAATTATCTCGCTTATGGGCTTTAGATCTTAACCGTGGTTTTACATGAACATTCGAGTTATCTTATCCTTTTATGCCACACTTGTTAACTCGAATGGCCATCTTCCTTTTTAAGATGGTTCCGCACCCAAACCCGAAACCTTTTATTTTGAACCATTGTGCTAAATCGTTGAGTGAGGTCTTTTTCTATGCGCTTTCATGTACAAAATCTTTCGAGATAGAAACGACAAGCTCTTTCTTCCAATTGATAGGGGTTTACAAAGGTTATTGGTTGGGATTTGTGGGATTGGTTTGAAAATGAAAAAAATGGGAAGTGGAATGAGAAAAGAAAAACGAAAAACCATGTTGTAATAAAAGTTCTAGGGGATGAGAAATAAATAAAAAAAAAAAAAAAAAAAAAAGCATAATGATATAAATTTCCTAGTAACTAAGGTGTAGAAAGAGTTGTGGTTTGATGTGATTGGCGGGTTGAGTTTATACGTTTGTGGTTAAGAAGAGTTTTGAAAGAAAAAGAAAATTGCTTGTCAAGTTCGGGAATTAGATGAAAAGCTTTAGGAAGGGTAGAACAATGGAAGAACATCTTGTATGCATAAATTGTTTCCCATTCTCTATTGCTTTTGTATAATGACTTGCGTTTGATTTTGAGAGTAGCCACAAATACATGAACCGCCTCTTATACGTAAAAACCTTTTTCTACCGAGCCAAATGGAATAGATCAATTGCCCATATGTGAGAATCACGCTTGAACTTAAATGAATGTAGGGAGTTGGTTGATAAGAAAGCTTGCGGATACTTGGTTTGGATTTTATGTAAATAATTGGAGTTGCGATAAGTCTAGAGAAGTTAGAGTCATATTGAGATACGTTTTTGCAATGTCTTGGTATTATGTTGGGCTATTATTTTGAATGTTTTGACATGTCTTTTAGTTGTGAATTTCCACTCTTTAAAACCTCTCTTCCGGTTTGTCTTCTCTTGTTTGCTTACGGACAAGCAAAAGGCAAGTCCGGGGGAGTTGATAACACCATATTTTACATGTTTTTAAGGTTTAATTTCATAGGTTTTTAGTTCCAATTTGTATAGTTTTGGGATATTTTCATGCATTTAGGTCCAACTTGAGTCTCATTGCATTTTAGATGTCCTAGGTTGTCTTTGCATTCTTTTTAGCTTGTATGAGCCATTTTCAGGTGTTCTTGGAGTCATAGGAGTTGGAGGAGTGAAGATAGCCACAAAAAAAGTCATTGCAGAATACAGAGATGCAGGATCAGGTTGATACGTCATAAGTTTGGCAATGGATGAAGGACTTTTCACCGTTGGATTGAGCTCAAAGTTTAACACGAGATATAGCAATGGATTAGCTTTCATTTGGAAGTGGTTTGAGGCAATTCCAACGGTGCGATCAGAAGTTATGCCAATTTTCGTGACGACGGTCCAGTCTGGCGCGCGAATGAGCTACCTGAAGTCCATCGGTCGGCCTCTGCCCGAAGCAACTGACCGATGGAACTTCTGAAAAACCAAAAATCCGCATCGGTGCGATGTATCGGTCGCAGGAGACCGATGCGACCTGCGCGACCACTTTTGCCCATAAATACAATTAGACCCATTTGTTGTTTTCTAAGCTTTCTTCTTCATTTTTTTTGTGTGTGCTCAACCCAAGAACTCTCTCTAGAGTTTCTTGGGTTGGTATTCATGTATAATCCACACTTTTGAAGGATTCTTCACTTATATATATGCTTTGATTTCTTCTTTCTTCTTCTTGAAGATTCTTCTTCTTAAACTTGGGAAAGCTCAAAAACACCACTTGGTGTTCTTGATGGATCTTCATTTTCATGCCATATAAGAGAAGATTTCTTCAACCCTTTATATATATTATCTTTTGTTCATTCTTGTTCTTCATTTCTATGGTTTGATTTTGATGTTCTTCTTGTGAGTTGACTTTTTGTTGGATTTTGGATTTTGTTTGATTTAGATGGTTTGATGGTTGATTATTGATGTTTAGGCTTAGATAATCATTTGTTCTCATGTTAGGAGGGATCTTAATGCTAGAATCGAATTGACAACTCATTTCTAGAACTCAAGACATTTCTCGCCCGGAAGGTGTTCGATGAAATGTCTAGAAAACTTCTAAGCATGCAATTCAATTCTTAGCCAATGGAAATTGATGATTAAGGTGAATTGTTGACTTGTATGGACTAATGCTTAATGATTATGGATCATTTAGTTGTGAACGGAAGTTCTTGATAACTAGATGATATGTAAATGGATTAGTATCATGGAAGTGAACTAATCTACTTATGTGATCCATGTCATAAGACTGAATGTGCATTGAATGTTTAGGCATCATTAGTCAATGGTTGATTGACGGTTAGATGATGGTGATTTAGGATGATCTTGGATGAGTCTTTCACTTAGGTTGGTTCGTAATGCTAGATTTGACATGATAAACCGAAACCTAGTACTACACCTTAGATTAGTTAGATTTTTGGTCTCATCCCATGCATTAGGGATAGATTCGAGTAAGCGGTGTTAGTACTAGATTAGGTATGTTCATTCGTTTCTAGATCTTAGGCATTTCACTCATGACTCGAGTTTAAATGAATTGCTTGATCCGAACCTTTTGTGAGCTTTACATATCCTAGCCAACGAAAGTTGATGTTTAGGGTGTTTAGTGAACTAATTGGAATTGTTCCTTAATGCTTGTTAATTATTTAATCACAAATGGAAATTTGTTCTTGATTAGATAATTAACAAGGTGATTAGTGCCATGGAAATGGATTAGTCATATTTGTGAATTCCATGTTCTAAGATAGTGATTAATGCTTCCAAAAGATTCATTGTTTGATTGTCACCCATCTAATTGATAGCTTAGTTCATGATCCAACATTTTAGTCTTGTGTTTTGTTTTCCTTCTTGCATTTGTTTCCTTTCTCATAAACATAAAAAAAAAAAACTCCAAAAACATTTGCTCTAGCTTAAGAAGTTTCTTGCATTCTTAGTGCTTCAATCTTAACCCTATATGGATTGACATCTCAAGTACTACAATGACATGAGTACACTTGGGATAATTGACACGAAAATATCCCGTATCAATTTGGCGCCGTTGCCATTGGGGTTTAGCATTGATCATTAGGATTTGGATTCTTCTTGAGACTAGAGCTTTTTATTTTCTTTTGTTGCTAATCTTTTCCCTTTTCTTGTGATCTTGATCTCTTAGGTAACTAGGAGTAAATGAGACATGCAAGGGGAGAAGGAGTAAGATGACACAACCGTCAAGCTAGTGACGTTAAACGCGCCATTGGGGACCTCCCCAATCCTATCCCTCGTCAATGCTAGAGACATAAAACAAGCAATCCTATCCTTTACTTCTTGTTTTTATGCCTTTTATTGTTTGATAAATTTTGTTTTCATGTTTTTGTAGGAGCAATAAGGGTGAATAAATGGGACGCATGGAATGGTCTAAGTCCGTGAGCTTCAACGCACAATGCTTCCTCCTCGTGAATCCACTCCACTCCAAGGTACCACTAACTCTTCCCTTTGTATATACCATTTCGTTTTTGTTTTTGTTTATGTTTGTTTTACTCTCTCTTTGGCTCAATTCACACCGAGACGGTGTGATTTAAGTCCGGGGGGGAGGTTCTTGTGTTTTGACATTGTTTATTTTGTCTTATTTTCATTTTCTTGAGTCATTGCATTGTATATTTTCAATTGCATAAAAAACGAAAAACAAAAAAATCATCATGTAGTTTGCATTAGTCCATGTGCATTCTAGACTTGACTTGATCACTCATTTCTAGATCATATTGGTTGCATTCATGTGCATGGGAGTTCATGAAACATGTATGATAAGCTTTCATTGTGATGCCCTCGATAATGGTTTTATATTGCTTAAACGATTTCAAAAAGCTTGTAAACTTCGTACTTTGATCTCTCTGCTTGAAATCCATTGTCTTTTTGATGCTTGCTAAATTTGATATCAACTCCATCTTTATTAGGCGAAAATGAACTTTAATTATCTCGCTTATGGGCTTTAGATCTTAACCGTGGTTTTACATGAACATTCGAGTTATCTTATCCTTTTATGCCACACTTGTTAACTCGAATGGCCATCTTCCTTTTTAAGATGGTTCCGCACCCAAACCCGAAACCTTTTATTTTGAACCATTGTGCTAAATCGTTGAGTGAGGTCTTTTTCTATGCGCTTTCATGTACAAAATCTTTCGAGATAGAAACGACAAGCTCTTTCTTCCAATTGATAGGGGTTTACAAAGGTTATTGGTTGGGATTTGTGGGATTGGTTTGAAAATGAAAAAAATGGGAAGTGGAATGAGAAAAGAAAAACGAAAAACCATGTTGTAATAAAAGTTCTAGGGGATGAGAAATAAAAAAAAAAAAAAAAAAAAAAAAAAGCATAATGATATAAATTTCCTAGTAACTAAGGTGTAGAAAGAGTTGTGGTTTGATGTGATTGGCGGGTTGAGTTTATACGTTTGTGGTTAAGAAGAGTTTTGAAAGAAAAAGAAAATTGCTTGTCAAGTTCGGGAATTAGATGAAAAGCTTTAGGAAGGGTAGAACAATGGAAGAACATCTTGTATGCATAAATTGTTTCCCATTCTCTATTGCTTTTGTATAATGACTTGCGTTTGATTTTGAGAGTAGCCACAAATACATGAACCGCCTCTTATACGTAAAAACCTTTTTCTACCGAGCCAAATGGAATAGATCAATTGCCCATATGTGAGAATCACGCTTGAACTTAAATGAATGTAGGGAGTTGGTTGATAAGAAAGCTTGCGGATACTTGGTTTGGATTTTATGTAAATAATTGGAGTTGCGATAAGTCTAGAGAAGTTAGAGTCATATTGAGATACGTTTTTGCAATGTCTTGGTATTATGTTGGGCTATTATTTTGAATGTTTTGACATGTCTTTTAGTTGTGAATTTCCACTCTTTAAAACCTCTCTTCCGGTTTGTCTTCTCTTGTTTGCTTACGGACAAGCAAAAGGCAAGTCCGGGGGAGTTGATAACACCATATTTTACATGTTTTTAAGGTTTAATTTCATAGGTTTTTAGTTCCAATTTGTATAGTTTTGGGATATTTTCATGCATTTAGGTCCAACTTGAGTCTCATTGCATTTTAGATGTCCTAGGTTGTCTTTGCATTCTTTTTAGCTTGTATGAGCCATTTTCAGGTGTTCTTGGAGTCATAGGAGTTGGAGGAGTGAAGATAGCCACAAAAAAAGTCATTGCAGAATACAGAGATGCAAGATCAGGTTGATACGTCATAAGTTTGGCAATGGATGAAGGACTTTTCACCGTTGGATTGAGCTCAAAGTTTAACACGAGATATAGCAATGGATTAGCTTTCATTTGGAAGTGGTTTGAGGCAATTCCAACGGTGCGATCAGAAGTTATGCCAATTTTCGTGACGACGGTCCAGTCTGGCGCGCGAATGAGCTACCTGAAGTCCATCGGTCGGCCTCTGCCCGAAGCAACTGACCGATGGAACTTCTGAAAAACCAAAAATCCGCATCGGTGCGATGTATCGGTCGCAGGAGACCGATGCGACCTGCGCGACCACTTTTGCCCATAAATACAATTAGACCCATTTGTTGTTTTCTAAGCTTTCTTCTTCATTTTTTTTGTGTGTGCTCAACCCAAGAACTCTCTCTAGAGTTTCTTGGGTTGGTATTCATGTATAATCCACACTTTTGAAGGATTCTTCACTTATATATATGCTTTGATTTCTTCTTTCTTCTTCTTGAAGATTCTTCTTCTTAAACTTGGGAAAGCTCAAAAACACCACTTGGTGTTCTTGATGGATCTTCATTTTCATGCCATATAAGAGAAGATTTCTTCAACCCTTTATATATATTATCTTTTGTTCATTCTTGTTCTTCATTTCTATGGTTTGATTTTGATGTTCTTCTTGTGAGTTGACTTTTTGTTGGATTTTGGATTTTGTTTGATTTAGATGGTTTGATGGTTGATTATTGATGTTTAGGCTTAGATAATCATTTGTTCTCATGTTAGGAGGGATCTTAATGCTAGAATCGAATTGACAACTCATTTCTAGAACTCAAGACATTTCTCGCCCGGAAGGTGTTCGATGAAATGTCTAGAAAACTTCTAAGCATGCAATTCAATTCTTAGCCAATGGAAATTGATGATTAAGGTGAATTGTTGACTTGTATGGACTAATGCTTAATGATTATGGATCATTTAGTTGTGAACGGAAGTTCTTGATAACTAGATGATATGTAAATGGATTAGTATCATGGAAGTGAACTAATCTACTTATGTGATCCATGTCATAAGACTGAATGTGCATTGAATGTTTAGGCATCATTAGTCAATGGTTGATTGACGGTTAGATGATGGTGATTTAGGATGATCTTGGATGAGTCTTTCACTTAGGTTGGTTCGTAATGCTAGATTTGACATGATAAACCGAAACCTAGTACTACACCTTAGATTAGTTAGATTTTTGGTCTCATCCCATGCATTAGGGATAGATTCGAGTAAGCGGTGTTAGTACTAGATTAGGTATGTTCATTCGTTTCTAGATCTTAGGCATTTCACTCATGACTCGAGTTTAAATGAATTGCTTGATCCGAACCTTTTGTGAGCTTTACATATCCTAGCCAACGAAAGTTGATGTTTAGGGTGTTTAGTGAACTAATTGGAATTGTTCCTTAATGCTTGTTAATTATTTAATCACAAATGGAAATTTGTTCTTGATTAGATAATTAACAAGGTGATTAGTGCCATGGAAATGGATTAGTCATATTTGTGAATTCCATGTTCTAAGATAGTGATTAATGCTTCCAAAAGATTCATTGTTTGATTGTCACCCATCTAATTGATAGCTTAGTTCATGATCCAACATTTTAGTCTTGTGTTTTGTTTTCCTTCTTGCATTTGTTTCCTTTCTCATAAACATAAAAAAAAAAAACTCCAAAAACATTTGCTCTAGCTTAAGAAGTTTCTTGCATTCTTAGTGCTTCAATCTTAACCCTATATGGATTGACATCTCAAGTACTACAATGACATGAGTACACTTGGGATAATTGACACGAAAATATCCCGTATCAATTTGGCGCCGTTGCCATTGGGGTTTAGCATTGATCATTAGGATTTGGATTCTTCTTGAGACTAGAGCTTTTTATTTTCTTTTGTTGCTAATCTTTTCCCTTTTCTTGTGATCTTGATCTCTTAGGTAACTAGGAGTAAATGAGACATGCAAGGGGAGAAGGAGTAAGATGACACAACCGTCAAGCTAGTGACGTTAAACGCGCCATTGGGGACCTCCCCAATCCTATCCCTCGTCAATGCTAGAGACATAAAACAAGCAATCCTATCCTTTACTTCTTGTTTTTATGCCTTTTATTGTTTGATAAATTTTGTTTTCATGTTTTTGTAGGAGCAATAAGGGTGAATAAATGGGACGCATGGAATGGTCTAAGTCCGTGAGCTTCAACGCACAATGCTTCCTCCTCGTGAATCCACTCCACTCCAAGGTACCACTAACTCTTCCCTTTGTATATACCATTTCGTTTTTGTTTTTGTTTATGTTTGTTTTACTCTCTCTTTGGCTCAATTCACACCGAGACGGTGTGATTTAAGTCCGGGGGGGAGGTTCTTGTGTTTTGACATTGTTTATTTTGTCTTATTTTCATTTTCTTGAGTCATTGCATTGTATATTTTCAATTGCATAAAAAACGAAAAACAAAAAAATCATCATGTAGTTTGCATTAGTCCATGTGCATTCTAGACTTGACTTGATCACTCATTTCTAGATCATATTGGTTGCATTCATGTGCATGGGAGTTCATGAAACATGTATGATAAGCTTTCATTGTGATGCCCTCGATAATGGTTTTATATTGCTTAAACGATTTCAAAAAGCTTGTAAACTTCGTACTTTGATCTCTCCGCTTGAAATCCATTGTCTTTTTGATGCTTGCTAAATTTGATATCAACTCCATCTTTATTAGGCGAAAATGAACTTTAATTATCTCGCTTATGGGCTTTAGATCTTAACCGTGGTTTTACATGAACATTCGAGTTATCTTATCCTTTTATGCCACACTTGTTAACTCGAATGGCCATCTTCCTTTTTAAGATGGTTCCGCACCCAAACCCGAAACCTTTTATTTTGAACCATTGTGCTAAATCGTTGAGTGAGGTCTTTTTCTATGCGCTTTCATGTACAAAATCTTTCGAGATAGAAACGACAAGCTCTTTCTTCCAATTGATAGGGGTTTACAAAGGTTATTGGTTGGGATTTGTGGGATTGGTTTGAAAATGAAAAAAATGGGAAGTGGAATGAGAAAAGAAAAACGAAAAACCATGTTGTAATAAAAGTTCTAGGGGATGAGAAATAAATAAAAAAAAAAAAAAAAAAAAAAGCATAATGATATAAATTTCCTAGTAACTAAGGTGTAGAAAGAGTTGTGGTTTGATGTGATTGGCGGGTTGAGTTTATACGTTTGTGGTTAAGAAGAGTTTTGAAAGAAAAAGAAAATTGCTTGTCAAGTTCGGGAATTAGATGAAAAGCTTTAGGAAGGGTAGAACAATGGAAGAACATCTTGTATGCATAAATTGTTTCCCATTCTCTATTGCTTTTGTATAATGACTTGCGTTTGATTTTGAGAGTAGCCACAAATACATGAACCGCCTCTTATACGTAAAAACCTTTTTCTACCGAGCCAAATGGAATAGATCAATTGCCCATATGTGAGAATCACGCTTGAACTTAAATGAATGTAGGGAGTTGGTTGATAAGAAAGCTTGCGGATACTTGGTTTGGATTTTATGTAAATAATTGGAGTTGCGATAAGTCTAGAGAAGTTAGAGTCATATTGAGATACGTTTTTGCAATGTCTTGGTATTATGTTGGGCTATTATTTTGAATGTTTTGACATGTCTTTTAGTTGTGAATTTCCACTCTTTAAAACCTCTCTTCCGGTTTGTCTTCTCTTGTTTGCTTACGGACAAGCAAAAGGCAAGTCCGGGGGAGTTGATAACACCATATTTTACATGTTTTTAAGGTTTAATTTCATAGGTTTTTAGTTCCAATTTGTATAGTTTTGGGATATTTTCATGCATTTAGGTCCAACTTGAGTCTCATTGCATTTTAGATGTCCTAGGTTGTCTTTGCATTCTTTTTAGCTTGTATGAGCCATTTTCAGGTGTTCTTGGAGTCATAGGAGTTGGAGGAGTGAAGATAGCCACAAAAAAAGTCATTGCAGAATACAGAGATGCAAGATCAGGTTGATACGTCATAAGTTTGGCAATGGATGAAGGACTTTTCACCGTTGGATTGAGCTCAAATTTTAACACGAGATATAGCAATGGATTAGCTTTCATTTGGAAGTGGTTTGAGGCAATTCCAACGGTGCGATCAGAAGTTATGCCAATTTTCGTGACGACGGTCCAGTCTGGCGCGCGAATGAGCTACCTGAAGTCCATCGGTCGGCCTCTGCCCGAAGCAACTGACCGATGGAACTTCTGAAAAACCAAAAATCCGCATCGGTGCGATGTATCGGTCGCAGGAGACCGATGCGACCTGCGCGACCACTTTTGCCCATAAATACAATTAGACCCATTTGTTGTTTTCTAAGCTTTCTTCTTCATTTTTTTTGTGTGTGCTCAACCCAAGAACTCTCTCTAGAGTTTCTTGGGTTGGTATTCATGTATAATCCACACTTTTGAAGGATTCTTCACTTATATATATGCTTTGATTTCTTCTTTCTTCTTCTTGAAGATTCTTCTTCTTAAACTTGGGAAAGCTCAAAAACACCACTTGGTGTTCTTGATGGATCTTCATTTTCATGCCATATAAGAGAAGATTTCTTCAACCCTTTATATATATTATCTTTTGTTCATTCTTGTTCTTCATTTCTATGGTTTGATTTTGATGTTCTTCTTGTGAGTTGACTTTTTGTTGGATTTTGGATTTTGTTTGATTTAGATGGTTTGATGGTTGATTATTGATGTTTAGGCTTAGATAATCATTTGTTCTCATGTTAGGAGGGATCTTAATGCTAGAATCGAATTGACAACTCATTTCTAGAACTCAAGACATTTCTCGCCCGGAAGGTGTTCGATGAAATGTCTAGAAAACTTCTAAGCATGCAATTCAATTCTTAGCCAATGGAAATTGATGATTAAGGTGAATTGTTGACTTGTATGGACTAATGCTTAATGATTATGGATCATTTAGTTGTGAACGGAAGTTCTTGATAACTAGATGATATGTAAATGGATTAGTATCATGGAAGTGAACTAATCTACTTATGTGATCCATGTCATAAGACTGAATGTGCATTGAATGTTTAGGCATCATTAGTCAATGGTTGATTGACGGTTAGATGATGGTGATTTAGGATGATCTTGGATGAGTCTTTCACTTAGGTTGGTTCGTAATGCTAGATTTGACATGATAAACCGAAACCTAGTACTACACCTTAGATTAGTTAGATTTTTGGTCTCATCCCATGCATTAGGGATAGATTCGAGTAAGCGGTGTTAGTACTAGATTAGGTATGTTCATTCGTTTCTAGATCTTAGGCATTTCACTCATGACTCGAGTTTAAATGAATTGCTTGATCCGAACCTTTTGTGAGCTTTACATATCCTAGCCAACGAAAGTTGATGTTTAGGGTGTTTAGTGAACTAATTGGAATTGTTCCTTAATGCTTGTTAATTATTTAATCACAAATGGAAATTTGTTCTTGATTAGATAATTAACAAGGTGATTAGTGCCATGGAAATGGATTAGTCATATTTGTGAATTCCATGTTCTAAGATAGTGATTAATGCTTCCAAAAGATTCATTGTTTGATTGTCACCCATCTAATTGATAGCTTAGTTCATGATCCAACATTTTAGTCTTGTGTTTTGTTTTCCTTCTTGCATTTGTTTCCTTTCTCATAAACATAAAAAAAAAAAAACTCCAAAAACATTTGCTCTAGCTTAAGAAGTTTCTTGCATTCTTAGTGCTTCAATCTTAACCCTATATGGATTGACATCTCAAGTACTACAATGACATGAGTACACTTGGGATAATTGACACGAAAATATCCCGTATCAATTTGGCGCCGTTGCCATTGGGGTTTAGCATTGATCATTAGGATTTGGATTCTTCTTGAGACTAGAGCTTTTTATTTTCTTTTGTTGCTAATCTTTTCCCTTTTCTTGTGATCTTGATCTCTTAGGTAACTAGGAGTAAATGAGACATGCAAGGGGAGAAGGAGTAAGATGACACAACCGTCAAGCTAGTGACGTTAAACGCGCCATTGGGGACCTCCCCAATCCTATCCCTCGTCAATGCTAGAGACATAAAACAAGCAATCCTATCCTTTACTTCTTGTTTTTATGCCTTTTATTGTTTGATAAATTTTGTTTTCATGTTTTTGTAGGAGCAATAAGGGTGAATAAATGGGACGCATGGAATGGTCTAAGTCCGTGAGCTTCAACGCACAATGCTTCCTCCTCGTGAATCCACTCCACTCCAAGGTACCACTAACTCTTCCCTTTGTATATACCATTTCGTTTTTGTTTTTGTTTATGTTTGTTTTACTCTCTCTTTGGCTCAATTCACACCGAGACGGTGTGATTTAAGTCCGGGGGGGAGGTTCATGTGTTTTGACATTGTTTATTTTGTCTTATTTTCATTTTCTTGAGTCATTGCATTGTATATTTTCAATTGCATAAAAAACGAAAAACAAAAAAATCATCATGTAGTTTGCATTAGTCCATGTGCATTCTAGACTTGACTTGATCACTCATTTCTAGATCATATTGGTTGCATTCATGTGCATGGGAGTTCATGAAACATGTATGATAAGCTTTCATTGTGATGCCCTCGATAATGGTTTTATATTGCTTAAACGATTTCAAAAAGCTTGTAAACTTCGTACTTTGATCTCTCCGCTTGAAATCCATTGTCTTTTTGATGCTTGCTAAATTTGATATCAACTCCATCTTTATTAGGCGAAAATGAACTTTAATTATCTCGCTTATGGGCTTTAGATCTTAACCGTGGTTTTACATGAACATTCGAGTTATCTTATCCTTTTATGCCACACTTGTTAACTCGAATGGCCATCTTCCTTTTTAAGATGGTTCCGCACCCAAACCCGAAACCTTTTATTTTGAACCATTGTGCTAAATCGTTGAGTGAGGTCTTTTTCTATGCGCTTTCATGTACAAAATCTTTCGAGATAGAAACGACAAGCTCTTTCTTCCAATTGATAGGGGTTTACAAAGGTTATTGGTTGGGATTTGTGGGATTGGTTTGAAAATGAAAAAAATGGGAAGTGGAATGAGAAAAGAAAAACGAAAAACCATGTTGTAATAAAAGTTCTAGGGGATGAGAAATAAAAAAAAAAAAAAAAAAAAAAAGCATAATGATATAAATTTCCTAGTAACTAAGGTGTAGAAAGAGTTGTGGTTTGATGTGATTGGCGGGTTGAGTTTATACGTTTGTGGTTAAGAAGAGTTTTGAAAGAATAAGAAAATTGCTTGTCAAGTTCGGGAATTAGATGAAAAGCTTTAGGAAGGGTAGAACAATGGAAGAACATCTTGTATGCATAAATTGTTTCCCATTCTCTATTGCTTTTGTATAATGACTTGCGTTTGATTTTGAGAGTAGCCACAAATACATGAACCGCCTCTTATACGTAAAAACCTTTTTCTACCGAGCCAAATGGAATAGATCAATTGCCCATATGTGAGAATCACGCTTGAACTTAAATGAATGTAGGGAGTTGGTTGATAAGAAAGCTTGCGGATACTTGGTTTGGATTTTATGTAAATAATTGGAGTTGCGATAAGTCTAGAGAAGTTAGAGTCATATTGAGATACGTTTTTGCAATGTCTTGGTATTATGTTGGGCTATTATTTTGAATGTTTTGACATGTCTTTTAGTTGTGAATTTCCACTCTTTAAAACCTCTCTTCCGGTTTGTCTTCTCTTGTTTGCTTGCGGACAAGCAAAAGGCAAGTCCGGGGGAGTTGATAACACCATATTTTACATGTTTTTAAGGTTTAATTTCATAGGTTTTTAGTTCCAATTTGTATAGTTTTGGGATATTTTCATGCATTTAGGTCCAACTTGAGTCTCATTGCATTTTAGATGTCCTAGGTTGTCTTTGCATTCTTTTTAGCTTGTATGAGCCATTTTCAGGTGTTCTTGGAGTCATAGGAGTTGGAGGAGTGAAGATAGCCACAAAAAAAGTCATTGCAGAATACAGAGATGCAAGATCAGGTTGATACGTCATAAGTTTGGCAATGGATGAAGGACTTTTCACCGTTGGATTGAGCTGAAATTTTAACACGAGATATAGCAATGGATTAGCTTTCATTTGGAAGTGGTTTGAGGCAATTCCAACGGTGCGATCAGAAGTTATGCCAATTTTCGTGACGACGGTCCAGTCTGGCGCGCGAATGAGCTACCTGAAGTCCATCGGTCGGCCTCTGCCCGAAGCAACTGACCGATGGAACTTCTGAAAAACCAAAAATCCGCATCGGTGCGATGTATCGGTCGCAGGAGACCGATGCGACCTGCGCGACCACTTTTGCCCATAAATACAATTAGACCCATTTGTTGTTTTCTAAGCTTTCTTCTTCATTTTTTTTGTGTGTGCTCAACCCAAGAACTCTCTCTAGAGTTTCTTGGGTTGGTATTCATGTATAATCCACACTTTTGAAGGATTCTTCACTTATATATATGCTTTGATTTCTTCTTTCTTCTTCTTGAAGATTCTTCTTCTTAAACTTGGGAAAGCTCAAAAACACCACTTGGTGTTCTTGATGGATCTTCATTTTCATGCCATATAAGAGAAGATTTCTTCAACCCTTTATATATATTATCTTTTGTTCATTCTTGTTCTTCATTTCTATGGTTTGATTTTGATGTTCTTCTTGTGAGTTGACTTTTTGTTGGATTTTGGATTTTGTTTGATTTAGATGGTTTGATGGTTGATTATTGATGTTTAGGCTTAGATAATCATTTGTTCTCATGTTAGGAGGGATCTTAATGCTAGAATCGAATTGACAACTCATTTCTAGAACTCAAGACATTTCTCGCCCGGAAGGTGTTCGATGAAATGTCTAGAAAACTTCTAAGCATGCAATTCAATTCTTAGCCAATGGAAATTGATGATTAAGGTGAATTGTTGACTTGTATGGACTAATGCTTAATGATTATGGATCATTTAGTTGTGAACGGAAGTTCTTGATAACTAGATGATATGTAAATGGATTAGTATCATGGAAGTGAACTAATCTACTTATGTGATCCATGTCATAAGACTGAATGTGCATTGAATGTTTAGGCATCATTAGTCAATGGTTGATTGACGGTTAGATGATGGTGATTTAGGATGATCTTGGATGAGTCTTTCACTTAGGTTGGTTCGTAATGCTAGATTTGACATGATAAACCGAAACCTAGTACTACACCTTAGATTAGTTAGATTTTTGGTCTCATCCCATGCATTAGGGATAGATTCGAGTAAGCGGTGTTAGTACTAGATTAGGTATGTTCATTCGTTTCTAGATCTTAGGCATTTCACTCATGACTCGAGTTTAAATGAATTGCTTGATCCGAACCTTTTGTGAGCTTTACATATCCTAGCCAACGAAAGTTGATGTTTAGGGTGTTTAGTGAACTAATTGGAATTGTTCCTTAATGCTTGTTAATTATTTAATCACAAATGGAAATTTGTTCTTGATTAGATAATTAACAAGGTGATTAGTGCCATGGAAATGGATTAGTCATATTTGTGAATTCCATGTTCTAAGATAGTGATTAATGCTTCCAAAAGATTCATTGTTTGATTGTCACCCATCTAATTGATAGCTTAGTTCATGATCCAACATTTTAGTCTTGTGTTTTGTTTTCCTTCTTGCATTTGTTTCCTTTCTCATAAACATAAAAAAAAAAAACTCCAAAAACATTTGCTCTAGCTTAAGAAGTTTCTTGCATTCTTAGTGCTTCAATCTTAACCCTATATGGATTGACATCTCAAGTACTACAATGACATGAGTACACTTGGGATAATTGACACGAAAATATCCCGTATCAATTTGGCGCCGTTGCCATTGGGGTTTAGCATTGATCATTAGGATTTGGATTCTTCTTGAGACTAGAGCTTTTTATTTTCTTTTGTTGCTAATCTTTTCCCTTTTCTTGTGATCTTGATCTCTTAGGTAACTAGGAGTAAATGAGACATGCAAGGGGAGAAGGAGTAAGATGACACAACCGTCAAGCTAGTGACGTTAAACGCGCCATTGGGGACCTCCCCAATCCTATCCCTCGTCAATGCTAGAGACATAAAACAAGCAATCCTATCCTTTACTTCTTGTTTTTATGCCTTTTATTGTTTGATAAATTTTGTTTTCATGTTTTTGTAGGAGCAATAAGGGTGAATAAATGGGACGCATGGAATGGTCTAAGTCCGTGAGCTTCAACGCACAATGCTTCCTCCTCGTGAATCCACTCCACTCCAAGGTACCACTAACTCTTCCCTTTGTATATACCATTTCGTTTTTGTTTTTGTTTATGTTTGTTTTACTCTCTCTTTGGCTCAATTCACACCGAGACGGTGTGATTTAAGTCCGGGGGGGAGGTTCTTGTGTTTTGACATTGTTTATTTTG
Source organism: Eutrema japonicum (assembly GCA_030161315.1). NCBI lineage: Eukaryota > Viridiplantae > Streptophyta > Magnoliopsida > Brassicales > Brassicaceae > Eutrema > Eutrema japonicum. The sequence goes on from BSQW01000007.1 coordinate 21,005,153, forward strand.
TCTTATTTTCATTTTCTTGAGTCATTGCATTGTATATTTTCAATTGCATAAAAAACGAAAAACAAAAAAATCATCATGTAGTTTGCATTAGTCCATGTGCATTCTAGACTTGACTTGATCACTCATTTCTAGATCATATTGGTTGCATTCATGTGCATGGGAGTTCATGAAACATGTATGATAAGCTTTCATTGTGATGCCCTCGATAATGGTTTTATATTGCTTAAACGATTTCAAAAAGCTTGTAAACTTCGTACTTTGATCTCTCCGCTTGAAATCCATTGTCTTTTTGATGCTTGCTAAATTTGATATCAACTCCATCTTTATTAGGCGAAAATGAACTTTAATTATCTCGCTTATGGGCTTTAGATCTTAACCGTGGTTTTACATGAACATTCGAGTTATCTTATCCTTTTATGCCACACTTGTTAACTCGAATGGCCATCTTCCTTTTTAAGATGGTTCCGCACCCAAACCCGAAACCTTTTATTTTGAACCATTGTGCTAAATCGTTGAGTGAGGTCTTTTTCTATGCGCTTTCATGTACAAAATCTTTCGAGATAGAAACGACAAGCTCTTTCTTCCAATTGATAGGGGTTTACAAAGGTTATTGGTTGGGATTTGTGGGATTGGTTTGAAAATGAAAAAAATGGGAAGTGGAATGAGAAAAGAAAAACGAAAAACCATGTTGTAATAAAAGTTCTAGGGGATGAGAAATAAATAAAAAAAAAAAAAAAAAAAAAAAGCATAATGATATAAATTTCCTAGTAACTAAGGTGTAGAAAGAGTTGTGGTTTGATGTGATTGGCGGGTTGAGTTTATACGTTTGTGGTTAAGAAGAGTTTTGAAAGAATAAGAAAATTGCTTGTCAAGTTCGGGAATTAGATGAAAAGCTTTAGGAAGGGTAGAACAATGGAAGAACATCTTGTATGCATAAATTGTTTCCCATTCTCTATTGCTTTTGTATAATGACTTGCGTTTGATTTTGAGAGTAGCCACAAATACATGAACCGCCTCTTATACGTAAAAACCTTTTTCTACCGAGCCAAATGGAATAGATCAATTGCCCATATGTGAGAATCACGCTTGAACTTAAATGAATGTAGGGAGTTGGTTGATAAGAAAGCTTGCGGATACTTGGTTTGGATTTTATGTAAATAATTGGAGTTGCGATAAGTCTAGAGAAGTTAGAGTCATATTGAGATACGTTTTTGCAATGTCTTGGTATTATGTTGGGCTATTATTTTGAATGTTTTGACATGTCTTTTAGTTGTGAATTTCCACTCTTTAAAACCTCTCTTCCGGTTTGTCTTCTCTTGTTTGCTTGCGGACAAGCAAAAGGCAAGTCCGGGGGAGTTGATAACACCATATTTTACATGTTTTTAAGGTTTAATTTCATAGGTTTTTAGTTCCAATTTGTATAGTTTTGGGATATTTTCATGCATTTAGGTCCAACTTGAGTCTCATTGCATTTTAGATGTCCTAGGTTGTCTTTGCATTCTTTTTAGCTTGTATGAGCCATTTTCAGGTGTTCTTGGAGTCATAGGAGTTGGAGGAGTGAAGATAGCCACAAAAAAAGTCATTGCAGAATACAGAGATGCAAGATCAGGTTGATACGTCATAAGTTTGGCAATGGATGAAGGACTTTTCACCGTTGGATTGAGCTGAAATTTTAACACGAGATATAGCAATGGATTAGCTTTCATTTGGAAGTGGTTTGAGGCAATTCCAACGGTGCGATCAGAAGTTATGCCAATTTTCGTGACGACGGTCCAGTCTGGCGCGCGAATGAGCTACCTGAAGTCCATCGGTCGGCCTCTGCCCGAAGCAACTGACCGATGGAACTTCTGAAAAACCAAAAATCCGCATCGGTGCGATGTATCGGTCGCAGGAGACCGATGCGACCTGCGCGACCACTTTTGCCCATAAATACAATTAGACCCATTTGTTGTTTTCTAAGCTTTCTTCTTCATTTTTTTTGTGTGTGCTCAACCCAAGAACTCTCTCTAGAGTTTCTTGGGTTGGTATTCATGTATAATCCACACTTTTGAAGGATTCTTCACTTATATATATGCTTTGATTTCTTCTTTCTTCTTCTTGAAGATTCTTCTTCTTAAACTTGGGAAAGCTCAAAAACACCACTTGGTGTTCTTGATGGATCTTCATTTTCATGCCATATAAGAGAAGATTTCTTCAACCCTTTATATATATTATCTTTTGTTCATTCTTGTTCTTCATTTCTATGGTTTGATTTTGATGTTCTTCTTGTGAGTTGACTTTTTGTTGGATTTTGGATTTTGTTTGATTTAGATGGTTTGATGGTTGATTATTGATGTTTAGGCTTAGATAATCATTTGTTCTCATGTTAGGAGGGATCTTAATGCTAGAATCGAATTGACAACTCATTTCTAGAACTCAAGACATTTCTCGCCCGGAAGGTGTTCGATGAAATGTCTAGAAAACTTCTAAGCATGCAATTCAATTCTTAGCCAATGGAAATTGATGATTAAGGTGAATTGTTGACTTGTATGGACTAATGCTTAATGATTATGGATCATTTAGTTGTGAACGGAAGTTCTTGATAACTAGATGATATGTAAATGGATTAGTATCATGGAAGTGAACTAATCTACTTATGTGATCCATGTCATAAGACTGAATGTGCATTGAATGTTTAGGCATCATTAGTCAATGGTTGATTGACGGTTAGATGATGGTGATTTAGGATGATCTTGGATGAGTCTTTCACTTAGGTTGGTTCGTAATGCTAGATTTGACATGATAAACCGAAACCTAGTACTACACCTTAGATTAGTTAGATTTTTGGTCTCATCCCATGCATTAGGGATAGATTCGAGTAAGCGGTGTTAGTACTAGATTAGGTATGTTCATTCGTTTCTAGATCTTAGGCATTTCACTCATGACTCGAGTTTAAATGAATTGCTTGATCCGAACCTTTTGTGAGCTTTACATATCCTAGCCAACGAAAGTTGATGTTTAGGGTGTTTAGTGAACTAATTGGAATTGTTCCTTAATGCTTGTTAATTATTTAATCACAAATGGAAATTTGTTCTTGATTAGATAATTAACAAGGTGATTAGTGCCATGGAAATGGATTAGTCATATTTGTGAATTCCATGTTCTAAGATAGTGATTAATGCTTCCAAAAGATTCATTGTTTGATTGTCACCCATCTAATTGATAGCTTAGTTCATGATCCAACATTTTAGTCTTGTGTTTTGTTTTCCTTCTTGCATTTGTTTCCTTTCTCATAAACATAAAAAAAAAAAAACTCCAAAAACATTTGCTCTAGCTTAAGAAGTTTCTTGCATTCTTAGTGCTTCAATCTTAACCCTATATGGATTGACATCTCAAGTACTACAATGACATGAGTACACTTGGGATAATTGACACGAAAATATCCCGTATCAATTTGGCGCCGTTGCCATTGGGGTTTAGCATTGATCATTAGGATTTGGATTCTTCTTGAGACTAGAGCTTTTTATTTTCTTTTGTTGCTAATCTTTTCCCTTTTCTTGTGATCTTGATCTCTTAGGTAACTAGGAGTAAATGAGACATGCAAGGGGAGAAGGAGTAAGATGACACAACCGTCAAGCTAGTGACGTTAAACGCGCCATTGGGGACCTCCCCAATCCTATCCCTCGTCAATGCTAGAGACATAAAACAAGCAATCCTATCCTTTACTTCTTGTTTTTATGCCTTTTATTGTTTGATAAATTTTGTTTTCATGTTTTTGTAGGAGCAATAAGGGTGAATAAATGGGACGCATGGAATGGTCTAAGTCCGTGAGCTTCAACGCACAATGCTTCCTCCTCGTGAATCCACTCCACTCCAAGGTACCACTAACTCTTCCCTTTGTATATACCATTTCGTTTTTGTTTTTGTTTATGTTTGTTTTACTCTCTCTTTGGCTCAATTCACACCGAGACGGTGTGATTTAAGTCCGGGGGGGAGGTTCTTGTGTTTTGACATTGTTTATTTTGTCTTATTTTCATTTTCTTGAGTCATTGCATTGTATATTTTCAATTGCATAAAAAACGAAAAACAAAAAAATCATCATGTAGTTTGCATTAGTCCATGTGCATTCTAGACTTGACTTGATCACTCATTTCTAGATCATATTGGTTGCATTCATGTGCATGGGAGTTCATGAAACATGTATGATAAGCTTTCATTGTGATGCCCTCGATAATGGTTTTATATTGCTTAAACGATTTCAAAAAGCTTGTAAACTTCGTACTTTGATCTCTCCGCTTGAAATCCATTGTCTTTTTGATGCTTGCTAAATTTGATATCAACTCCATCTTTATTAGGCGAAAATGAACTTTAATTATCTCGCTTATGGGCTTTAGATCTTAACCGTGGTTTTACATGAACATTCGAGTTATCTTATCCTTTTATGCCACACTTGTTAACTCGAATGGCCATCTTCCTTTTTAAGATGGTTCCGCACCCAAACCCGAAACCTTTTATTTTGAACCATTGTGCTAAATCGTTGAGTGAGGTCTTTTTCTATGCGCTTTCATGTACAAAATCTTTCGAGATAGAAACGACAAGCTCTTTCTTCCAATTGATAGGGGTTTACAAAGGTTATTGGTTGGGATTTGTGGGATTGGTTTGAAAATGAAAAAAATGGGAAGTGGAATGAGAAAAGAAAAACGAAAAACCATGTTGTAATAAAAGTTCTAGGGGATGAGAAATAAATAAAAAAAAAAAAAAAAAAAAAGCATAATGATATAAATTTCCTAGTAACTAAGGTGTAGAAAGAGTTGTGGTTTGATGTGATTGGCGGGTTGAGTTTATACGTTTGTGGTTAAGAAGAGTTTTGAAAGAATAAGAAAATTGCTTGTCAAGTTCGGGAATTAGATGAAAAGCTTTAGGAAGGGTAGAACAATGGAAGAACATCTTGTATGCATAAATTGTTTCCCATTCTCTATTGCTTTTGTATAATGACTTGCGTTTGATTTTGAGAGTAGCCACAAATACATGAACCGCCTCTTATACGTAAAAACCTTTTTCTACCGAGCCAAATGGAATAGATCAATTGCCCATATGTGAGAATCACGCTTGAACTTAAATGAATGTAGGGAGTTGGTTGATAAGAAAGCTTGCGGATACTTGGTTTGGATTTTATGTAAATAATTGGAGTTGCGATAAGTCTAGAGAAGTTAGAGTCATATTGAGATACGTTTTTGCAATGTCTTGGTATTATGTTGGGCTATTATTTTGAATGTTTTGACATGTCTTTTAGTTGTGAATTTCCACTCTTTAAAACCTCTCTTCCGGTTTGTCTTCTCTTGTTTGCTTGCGGACAAGCAAAAGGCAAGTCCGGGGGAGTTGATAACACCATATTTTACATGTTTTTAAGGTTTAATTTCATAGGTTTTTAGTTCCAATTTGTATAGTTTTGGGATATTTTCATGCATTTAGGTCCAACTTGAGTCTCATTGCATTTTAGATGTCCTAGGTTGTCTTTGCATTCTTTTTAGCTTGTATGAGCCATTTTCAGGTGTTCTTGGAGTCATAGGAGTTGGAGGAGTGAAGATAGCCACAAAAAAAGTCATTGCAGAATACAGAGATGCAAGATCAGGTTGATACGTCATAAGTTTGGCAATGGATGAAGGACTTTTCACCGTTGGATTGAGCTCAAATTTTAACACGAGATATAGCAATGGATTAGCTTTCATTTGGAAGTGGTTTGAGGCAATTCCAACGGTGCGATCAGAAGTTATGCCAATTTTCGTGACGACGGTCCAGTCTGGCGCGCGAATGAGCTACCTGAAGTCCATCGGTCGGCCTCTGCCCGAAGCAACTGACCGATGGAACTTCTGAAAAACCAAAAATCCGCATCGGTGCGATGTATCGGTCGCAGGAGACCGATGCGACCTGCGCGACCACTTTTGCCCATAAATACAATTAGACCCATTTGTTGTTTTCTAAGCTTTCTTCTTCATTTTTTTTGTGTGTGCTCAACCCAAGAACTCTCTCTAGAGTTTCTTGGGTTGGTATTCATGTATAATCCACACTTTTGAAGGATTCTTCACTTATATATATGCTTTGATTTCTTCTTTCTTCTTCTTGAAGATTCTTCTTCTTAAACTTGGGAAAGCTCAAAAACACCACTTGGTGTTCTTGATGGATCTTCATTTTCATGCCATATAAGAGAAGATTTCTTCAACCCTTTATATATATTATCTTTTGTTCATTCTTGTTCTTCATTTCTATGGTTTGATTTTGATGTTCTTCTTGTGAGTTGACTTTTTGTTGGATTTTGGATTTTGTTTGATTTAGATGGTTTGATGGTTGATTATTGATGTTTAGGCTTAGATAATCATTTGTTCTCATGTTAGGAGGGATCTTAATGCTAGAATCGAATTGACAACTCATTTCTAGAACTCAAGACATTTCTCGCCCGGAAGGTGTTCGATGAAATGTCTAGAAAACTTCTAAGCATGCAATTCAATTCTTAGCCAATGGAAATTGATGATTAAGGTGAATTGTTGACTTGTATGGACTAATGCTTAATGATTATGGATCATTTAGTTGTGAACGGAAGTTCTTGATAACTAGATGATATGTAAATGGATTAGTATCATGGAAGTGAACTAATCTACTTATGTGATCCATGTCATAAGACTGAATGTGCATTGAATGTTTAGGCATCATTAGTCAATGGTTGATTGACGGTTAGATGATGGTGATTTAGGATGATCTTGGATGAGTCTTTCACTTAGGTTGGTTCGTAATGCTAGATTTGACATGATAAACCGAAACCTAGTACTACACCTTAGATTAGTTAGATTTTTGGTCTCATCCCATGCATTAGGGATAGATTCGAGTAAGCGGTGTTAGTACTAGATTAGGTATGTTCATTCGTTTCTAGATCTTAGGCATTTCACTCATGACTCGAGTTTAAATGAATTGCTTGATCCGAACCTTTTGTGAGCTTTACATATCCTAGCCAACGAAAGTTGATGTTTAGGGTGTTTAGTGAACTAATTGGAATTGTTCCTTAATGCTTGTTAATTATTTAATCACAAATGGAAATTTGTTCTTGATTAGATAATTAACAAGGTGATTAGTGCCATGGAAATGGATTAGTCATATTTGTGAATTCCATGTTCTAAGATAGTGATTAATGCTTCCAAAAGATTCATTGTTTGATTGTCACCCATCTAATTGATAGCTTAGTTCATGATCCAACATTTTAGTCTTGTGTTTTGTTTTCCTTCTTGCATTTGTTTCCTTTCTCATAAACATAAAAAAAAAAAACTCCAAAAACATTTGCTCTAGCTTAAGAAGTTTCTTGCATTCTTAGTGCTTCAATCTTAACCCTATATGGATTGACATCTCAAGTACTACAATGACATGAGTACACTTGGGATAATTGACACGAAAATATCCCGTATCAATTTGGCGCCGTTGCCATTGGGGTTTAGCATTGATCATTAGGATTTGGATTCTTCTTGAGACTAGAGCTTTTTATTTTCTTTTGTTGCTAATCTTTTCCCTTTTCTTGTGATCTTGATCTCTTAGGTAACTAGGAGTAAATGAGACATGCAAGGGGAGAAGGAGTAAGATGACACAACCGTCAAGCTAGTGACGTTAAACGCGCCATTGGGGACCTCCCCAATCCTATCCCTCGTCAATGCTAGAGACATAAAACAAGCAATCCTATCCTTTACTTCTTGTTTTTATGCCTTTTATTGTTTGATAAATTTTGTTTTCATGTTTTTGTAGGAGCAATAAGGGTGAATAAATGGGACGCATGGAATGGTCTAAGTCCGTGAGCTTCAACGCACAATGCTTCCTCCTCGTGAATCCACTCCACTCCAAGGTACCACTAACTCTTCCCTTTGTATATACCATTTCGTTTTTGTTTTTGTTTATGTTTGTTTTACTCTCTCTTTGGCTCAATTCACACCGAGACGGTGTGATTTAAGTCCGGGGGGGAGGTTCTTGTGTTTTGACATTGTTTATTTTGTCTTATTTTCATTTTCTTGAGTCATTGCATTGTATATTTTCAATTGCATAAAAAACGAAAAACAAAAAAATCATCATGTAGTTTGCATTAGTCCATGTGCATTCTAGACTTGACTTGATCACTCATTTCTAGATCATATTGGTTGCATTCATGTGCATGGGAGTTCATGAAACATGTATGATAAGCTTTCATTGTGATGCCCTCGATAATGGTTTTATATTGCTTAAACGATTTCAAAAAGCTTGTAAACTTCGTACTTTGATCTCTCCGCTTGAAATCCATTGTCTTTTTGATGCTTGCTAAATTTGATATCAACTCCATCTTTATTAGGCGAAAATGAACTTTAATTATCTCGCTTATGGGCTTTAGATCTTAACCGTGGTTTTACATGAACATTCGAGTTATCTTATCCTTTTATGCCACACTTGTTAACTCGAATGGCCATCTTCCTTTTTAAGATGGTTCCGCACCCAAACCCGAAACCTTTTATTTTGAACCATTGTGCTAAATCGTTGAGTGAGGTCTTTTTCTATGCGCTTTCATGTACAAAATCTTTCGAGATAGAAACGACAAGCTCTTTCTTCCAATTGATAGGGGTTTACAAAGGTTATTGGTTGGGATTTGTGGGATTGGTTTGAAAATGAAAAAAATGGGAAGTGGAATGAGAAAAGAAAAACGAAAAACCATGTTGTAATAAAAGTTCTAGGGGATGAGAAATAAATAAAAAAAAAAAAAAAAAAAAAAGCATAATGATATAAATTTCCTAGTAACTAAGGTGTAGAAAGAGTTGTGGTTTGATGTGATTGGCGGGTTGAGTTTATACGTTTGTGGTTAAGAAGAGTTTTGAAAGAATAAGAAAATTGCTTGTCAAGTTCGGGAATTAGATGAAAAGCTTTAGGAAGGGTAGAACAATGGAAGAACATCTTGTATGCATAAATTGTTTCCCATTCTCTATTGCTTTTGTATAATGACTTGCGTTTGATTTTGAGAGTAGCCACAAATACATGAACCGCCTCTTATACGTAAAAACCTTTTTCTACCGAGCCAAATGGAATAGATCAATTGCCCATATGTGAGAATCACGCTTGAACTTAAATGAATGTAGGGAGTTGGTTGATAAGAAAGCTTGCGGATACTTGGTTTGGATTTTATGTAAATAATTGGAGTTGCGATAAGTCTAGAGAAGTTAGAGTCATATTGAGATACGTTTTTGCAATGTCTTGGTATTATGTTGGGCTATTATTTTGAATGTTTTGACATGTCTTTTAGTTGTGAATTTCCACTCTTTAAAACCTCTCTTCCGGTTTGTCTTCTCTTGTTTGCTTGCGGACAAGCAAAAGGCAAGTCCGGGGGAGTTGATAACACCATATTTTACATGTTTTTAAGGTTTAATTTCATAGGTTTTTAGTTCCAATTTGTATAGTTTTGGGATATTTTCATGCATTTAGGTCCAACTTGAGTCTCATTGCATTTTAGATGTCCTAGGTTGTCTTTGCATTCTTTTTAGCTTGTATGAGCCATTTTCAGGTGTTCTTGGAGTCATAGGAGTTGGAGGAGTGAAGATAGCCACAAAAAAAGTCATTGCAGAATACAGAGATGCAAGATCAGGTTGATACGTCATAAGTTTGGCAATGGATGAAGGACTTTTCACCGTTGGATTGAGCTCAAATTTTAACACGAGATATAGCAATGGATTAGCTTTCATTTGGAAGTGGTTTGAGGCAATTCCAACGGTGCGATCAGAAGTTATGCCAATTTTCGTGACGACGGTCCAGTCTGGCGCGCGAATGAGCTACCTGAAGTCCATCGGTCGGCCTCTGCCCGAAGCAACTGACCGATGGAACTTCTGAAAAACCAAAAATCCGCATCGGTGCGATGTATCGGTCGCAGGAGACCGATGCGACCTGCGCGACCACTTTTGCCCATAAATACAATTAGACCCATTTGTTGTTTTCTAAGCTTTCTTCTTCATTTTTTTTTGTGTGTGCTCAACCCAAGAACTCTCTCTAGAGTTTCTTGGGTTGGTATTCATGTATAATCCACACTTTTGAAGGATTCTTCACTTATATATATGCTTTGATTTCTTCTTTCTTCTTCTTGAAGATTCTTCTTCTTAAACTTGGGAAAGCTCAAAAACACCACTTGGTGTTCTTGATGGATCTTCATTTTCATGCCATATAAGAGAAGATTTCTTCAACCCTTTATATATATTATCTTTTGTTCATTCTTGTTCTTCATTTCTATGGTTTGATTTTGATGTTCTTCTTGTGAGTTGACTTTTTGTTGGATTTTGGATTTTGTTTGATTTAGATGGTTTGATGGTTGATTATTGATGTTTAGGCTTAGATAATCATTTGTTCTCATGTTAGGAGGGATCTTAATGCTAGAATCGAATTGACAACTCATTTCTAGAACTCAAGACATTTCTCGCCCGGAAGGTGTTCGATGAAATGTCTAGAAAACTTCTAAGCATGCAATTCAATTCTTAGCCAATGGAAATTGATGATTAAGGTGAATTGTTGACTTGTATGGACTAATGCTTAATGATTATGGATCATTTAGTTGTGAACGGAAGTTCTTGATAACTAGATGATATGTAAATGGATTAGTATCATGGAAGTGAACTAATCTACTTATGTGATCCATGTCATAAGACTGAATGTGCATTGAATGTTTAGGCATCATTAGTCAATGGTTGATTGACGGTTAGATGATGGTGATTTAGGATGATCTTGGATGAGTCTTTCACTTAGGTTGGTTCGTAATGCTAGATTTGACATGATAAACCGAAACCTAGTACTACACCTTAGATTAGTTAGATTTTTGGTCTCATCCCATGCATTAGGGATAGATTCGAGTAAGCGGTGTTAGTACTAGATTAGGTATGTTCATTCGTTTCTAGATCTTAGGCATTTCACTCATGACTCGAGTTTAAATGAATTGCTTGATCCGAACCTTTTGTGAGCTTTACATATCCTAGCCAACGAAAGTTGATGTTTAGGGTGTTTAGTGAACTAATTGGAATTGTTCCTTAATGCTTGTTAATTATTTAATCACAAATGGAAATTTGTTCTTGATTAGATAATTAACAAGGTGATTAGTGCCATGGAAATGGATTAGTCATATTTGTGAATTCCATGTTCTAAGATAGTGATTAATGCTTCCAAAAGATTCATTGTTTGATTGTCACCCATCTAATTGATAGCTTAGTTCATGATCCAACATTTTAGTCTTGTGTTTTGTTTTCCTTCTTGCATTTGTTTCCTTTCTCATAAACATAAAAAAAAAAAAAACTCCAAAAACATTTGCTCTAGCTTAAGAAGTTTCTTGCATTCTTAGTGCTTCAATCTTAACCCTATATGGATTGACATCTCAAGTACTACAATGACATGAGTACACTTGGGATAATTGACACGAAAATATCCCGTATCAATTTGGCGCCGTTGCCATTGGGGTTTAGCATTGATCATTAGGATTTGGATTCTTCTTGAGACTAGAGCTTTTTATTTTCTTTTGTTGCTAATCTTTTCCCTTTTCTTGTGATCTTGATCTCTTAGGTAACTAGGAGTAAATGAGACATGCAAGGGGAGAAGGAGTAAGATGACACAACCGTCAAGCTAGTGACGTTAAACGCGCCATTGGGGACCTCCCCAATCCTATCCCTCGTCAATGCTAGAGACATAAAACAAGCAATCCTATCCTTTACTTCTTGTTTTTATGCCTTTTATTGTTTGATAAATTTTGTTTTCATGTTTTTGTAGGAGCAATAAGGGTGAATAAATGGGACGCATGGAATGGTCTAAGTCCGTGAGCTTCAACGCACAATGCTTCCTCCTCGTGAATCCACTCCACTCCAAGGTACCACTAACTCTTCCCTTTGTATATACCATTTCGTTTTTGTTTTTGTTTATGTTTGTTTTACTCTCTCTTTGGCTCAATTCACACCGAGACGGTGTGATTTAAGTCCGGGGGGGAGGTTCTTGTGTTTTGACATTGTTTATTTTGTCTTATTTTCATTTTCTTGAGTCATTGCATTGTATATTTTCAATTGCATAAAAAACGAAAAACAAAAAAATCATCATGTAGTTTGCATTAGTCCATGTGCATTCTAGACTTGACTTGATCACTCATTTCTAGATCATATTGGTTGCATTCATGTGCATGGGAGTTCATGAAACATGTATGATAAGCTTTCATTGTGATGCCCTCGATAATGGTTTTATATTGCTTAAACGATTTCAAAAAGCTTGTAAACTTCGTACTTTGATCTCTCCGCTTGAAATCCATTGTCTTTTTGATGCTTGCTAAATTTGATATCAACTCCATCTTTATTAGGCGAAAATGAACTTTAATTATCTCGCTTATGGGCTTTAGATCTTAACCGTGGTTTTACATGAACATTCGAGTTATCTTATCCTTTTATGCCACACTTGTTAACTCGAATGGCCATCTTCCTTTTTAAGATGGTTCCGCACCCAAACCCGAAACCTTTTATTTTGAACCATTGTGCTAAATCGTTGAGTGAGGTCTTTTTCTATGCGCTTTCATGTACAAAATCTTTCGAGATAGAAACGACAAGCTCTTTCTTCCAATTGATAGGGGTTTACAAAGGTTATTGGTTGGGATTTGTGGGATTGGTTTGAAAATGAAAAAAATGGGAAGTGGAATGAGAAAAGAAAAACGAAAAACCATGTTGTAATAAAAGTTCTAGGGGATGAGAAATAAATAAAAAAAAAAAAAAAAAAAAAAGCATAATGATATAAATTTCCTAGTAACTAAGGTGTAGAAAGAGTTGTGGTTTGATGTGATTGGCGGGTTGAGTTTATACGTTTGTGGTTAAGAAGAGTTTTGAAAGAAAAAGAAAATTGCTTGTCAAGTTCGGGAATTAGATGAAAAGCTTTAGGAAGGGTAGAACAATGGAAGAACATCTTGTATGCATAAATTGTTTCCCATTCTCTATTGCTTTTGTATAATGACTTGCGTTTGATTTTGAGAGTAGCCACAAATACATGAACCGCCTCTTATACGTAAAAACCTTTTTCTACCGAGCCAAATGGAATAGATCAATTGCCCATATGTGAGAATCACGCTTGAACTTAAATGAATGTAGGGAGTTGGTTGATAAGAAAGCTTGCGGATACTTGGTTTGGATTTTATGTAAATAATTGGAGTTGCGATAAGTCTAGAGAAGTTAGAGTCATATTGAGATACGTTTTTGCAATGTCTTGGTATTATGTTGGGCTATTATTTTGAATGTTTTGACATGTCTTTTAGTTGTGAATTTCCACTCTTTAAAACCTCTCTTCCGGTTTGTCTTCTCTTGTTTGCTTGCGGACAAGCAAAAGGCAAGTCCGGGGGAGTTGATAACACCATATTTTACATGTTTTTAAGGTTTAATTTCATAGGTTTTTAGTTCCAATTTGTATAGTTTTGGGATATTTTCATGCATTTAGGTCCAACTTGAGTCTCATTGCATTTTAGATGTCCTAGGTTGTCTTTGCATTCTTTTTAGCTTGTATGAGCCATTTTCAGGTGTTCTTGGAGTCATAGGAGTTGGAGGAGTGAAGATAGCCACAAAAAAAGTCATTGCAGAATACAGAGATGCAAGATCAGGTTGATACGTCATAAGTTTGGCAATGGATGAAGGACTTTTCACCGTTGGATTGAGCTCAAATTTTAACACGAGATATAGCAATGGATTAGCTTTCATTTGGAAGTGGTTTGAGGCAATTCCAACGGTGCGATCAGAAGTTATGCCAATTTTCGTGACGACGGTCCAGTCTGGCGCGCGAATGAGCTACCTGAAGTCCATCGGTCGGCCTCTGCCCGAAGCAACTGACCGATGGAACTTCTGAAAAACCAAAAATCCGCATCGGTGCGATGTATCGGTCGCAGGAGACCGATGCGACCTGCGCGACCACTTTTGCCCATAAATACAATTAGACCCATTTGTTGTTTTCTAAGCTTTCTTCTTCATTTTTTTTGTGTGTGCTCAACCCAAGAACTCTCTCTAGAGTTTCTTGGGTTGGTATTCATGTATAATCCACACTTTTGAAGGATTCTTCACTTATATATATGCTTTGATTTCTTCTTTCTTCTTCTTGAAGATTCTTCTTCTTAAACTTGGGAAAGCTCAAAAACACCACTTGGTGTTCTTGATGGATCTTCATTTTCATGCCATATAAGAGAAGATTTCTTCAACCCTTTATATATATTATCTTTTGTTCATTCTTGTTCTTCATTTCTATGGTTTGATTTTGATGTTCTTCTTGTGAGTTGACTTTTTGTTGGATTTTGGATTTTGTTTGATTTAGATGGTTTGATGGTTGATTATTGATGTTTAGGCTTAGATAATCATTTGTTCTCATGTTAGGAGGGATCTTAATGCTAGAATCGAATTGACAACTCATTTCTAGAACTCAAGACATTTCTCGCCCGGAAGGTGTTCGATGAAATGTCTAGAAAACTTCTAAGCATGCAATTCAATTCTTAGCCAATGGAAATTGATGATTAAGGTGAATTGTTGACTTGTATGGACTAATGCTTAATGATTATGGATCATTTAGTTGTGAACGGAAGTTCTTGATAACTAGATGATATGTAAATGGATTAGTATCATGGAAGTGAACTAATCTACTTATGTGATCCATGTCATAAGACTGAATGTGCATTGAATGTTTAGGCATCATTAGTCAATGGTTGATTGACGGTTAGATGATGGTGATTTAGGATGATCTTGGATGAGTCTTTCACTTAGGTTGGTTCGTAATGCTAGATTTGACATGATAAACCGAAACCTAGTACTACACCTTAGATTAGTTAGATTTTTGGTCTCATCCCATGCATTAGGGATAGATTCGAGTAAGCGGTGTTAGTACTAGATTAGGTATGTTCATTCGTTTCTAGATCTTAGGCATTTCACTCATGACTCGAGTTTAAATGAATTGCTTGATCCGAACCTTTTGTGAGCTTTACATATCCTAGCCAACGAAAGTTGATGTTTAGGGTGTTTAGTGAACTAATTGGAATTGTTCCTTAATGCTTGTTAATTATTTAATCACAAATGGAAATTTGTTCTTGATTAGATAATTAACAAGGTGATTAGTGCCATGGAAATGGATTAGTCATATTTGTGAATTCCATGTTCTAAGATAGTGATTAATGCTTCCAAAAGATTCATTGTTTGATTGTCACCCATCTAATTGATAGCTTAGTTCATGATCCAACATTTTAGTCTTGTGTTTTGTTTTCCTTCTTGCATTTGTTTCCTTTCTCATAAACATAAAAAAAAAAAACTCCAAAAACATTTGCTCTAGCTTAAGAAGTTTCTTGCATTCTTAGTGCTTCAATCTTAACCCTATATGGATTGACATCTCAAGTACTACAATGACATGAGTACACTTGGGATAATTGACACGAAAATATCCCGTATCAATTTGGCGCCGTTGCCATTGGGGTTTAGCATTGATCATTAGGATTTGGATTCTTCTTGAGACTAGAGCTTTTTATTTTCTTTTGTTGCTAATCTTTTCCCTTTTCTTGTGATCTTGATCTCTTAGGTAACTAGGAGTAAATGAGACATGCAAGGGGAGAAGGAGTAAGATGACACAACCGTCAAGCTAGTGACGTTAAACGCGCCATTGGGGACCTCCCCAATCCTATCCCTCGTCAATGCTAGAGACATAAAACAAGCAATCCTATCCTTTACTTCTTGTTTTTATGCCTTTTATTGTTTGATAAATTTTGTTTTCATGTTTTTGTAGGAGCAATAAGGGTGAATAAATGGGACGCATGGAATGGTCTAAGTCCGTGAGCTTCAACGCACAATGCTTCCTCCTCGTGAATCCACTCCACTCCAAGGTACCACTAACTCTTCCCTTTGTATATACCATTTCGTTTTTGTTTTTGTTTATGTTTGTTTTACTCTCTCTTTGGCTCAATTCACACCGAGACGGTGTGATTTAAGTCCGGGGGGGAGGTTCTTGTGTTTTGACATTGTTTATTTTGTCTTATTTTCATTTTCTTGAGTCATTGCATTGTATATTTTCAATTGCATAAAAAACGAAAAACAAAAAAATCATCATGTAGTTTGCATTAGTCCATGTGCATTCTAGACTTGACTTGATCACTCATTTCTAGATCATATTGGTTGCATTCATGTGCATGGGAGTTCATGAAACATGTATGATAAGCTTTCATTGTGATGCCCTCGATAATGGTTTTATATTGCTTAAACGATTTCAAAAAGCTTGTAAACTTCGTACTTTGATCTCTCCGCTTGAAATCCATTGTCTTTTTGATGCTTGCTAAATTTGATATCAACTCCATCTTTATTAGGCGAAAATGAACTTTAATTATCTCGCTTATGGGCTTTAGATCTTAACCGTGGTTTTACATGAACATTCGAGTTATCTTATCCTTTTATGCCACACTTGTTAACTCGAATGGCCATCTTCCTTTTTAAGATGGTTCCGCACCCAAACCCGAAACCTTTTATTTTGAACCATTGTGCTAAATCGTTGAGTGAGGTCTTTTTCTATGCGCTTTCATGTACAAAATCTTTCGAGATAGAAACGACAAGCTCTTTCTTCCAATTGATAGGGGTTTACAAAGGTTATTGGTTGGGATTTGTGGGATTGGTTTGAAAATGAAAAAAATGGGAAGTGGAATGAGAAAAGAAAAACGAAAAACCATGTTGTAATAAAAGTTCTAGGGGATGAGAAATAAATAAAAAAAAAAAAAAAAAAAAAAAGCATAATGATATAAATTTCCTAGTAACTAAGGTGTAGAAAGAGTTGTGGTTTGATGTGATTGGCGGGTTGAGTTTATACGTTTGTGGTTAAGAAGAGTTTTGAAAGAAAAAGAAAATTGCTTGTCAAGTTCGGGAATTAGATGAAAAGCTTTAGGAAGGGTAGAACAATGGAAGAACATCTTGTATGCATAAATTGTTTCCCATTCTCTATTGCTTTTGTATAATGACTTGCGTTTGATTTTGAGAGTAGCCACAAATACATGAACCGCCTCTTATACGTAAAAACCTTTTTCTACCGAGCCAAATGGAATAGATCAATTGCCCATATGTGAGAATCACGCTTGAACTTAAATGAATGTAGGGAGTTGGTTGATAAGAAAGCTTGCGGATACTTGGTTTGGATTTTATGTAAATAATTGGAGTTGCGATAAGTCTAGAGAAGTTAGAGTCATATTGAGATACGTTTTTGCAATGTCTTGGTATTATGTTGGGCTATTATTTTGAATGTTTTGACATGTCTTTTAGTTGTGAATTTCCACTCTTTAAAACCTCTCTTCCGGTTTGTCTTCTCTTGTTTGCTTGCGGACAAGCAAAAGGCAAGTCCGGGGGAGTTGATAACACCATATTTTACATGTTTTTAAGGTTTAATTTCATAGGTTTTTAGTTCCAATTTGTATAGTTTTGGGATATTTTCATGCATTTAGGTCCAACTTGAGTCTCATTGCATTTTAGATGTCCTAGGTTGTCTTTGCATTCTTTTTAGCTTGTATGAGCCATTTTCAGGTGTTCTTGGAGTCATAGGAGTTGGAGGAGTGAAGATAGCCACAAAAAAAGTCATTGCAGAATACAGAGATGCAAGATCAGGTTGATACGTCATAAGTTTGGCAATGGATGAAGGACTTTTCACCGTTGGATTGAGCTCAAATTTTAACACGAGATATAGCAATGGATTAGCTTTCATTTGGAAGTGGTTTGAGGCAATTCCAACGGTGCGATCAGAAGTTATGCCAATTTTCGTGACGACGGTCCAGTCTGGCGCGCGAATGAGCTACCTGAAGTCCATCGGTCGGCCTCTGCCCGAAGCAACTGACCGATGGAACTTCTGAAAAACCAAAAATCCGCATCGGTGCGATGTATCGGTCGCAGGAGACCGATGCGACCTGCGCGACCACTTTTGCCCATAAATACAATTAGACCCATTTGTTGTTTTCTAAGCTTTCTTCTTCATTTTTTTTGTGTGTGCTCAACCCAAGAACTCTCTCTAGAGTTTCTTGGGTTGGTATTCATGTATAATCCACACTTTTGAAGGATTCTTCACTTATATATATGCTTTGATTTCTTCTTTCTTCTTCTTGAAGATTCTTCTTCTTAAACTTGGGAAAGCTCAAAAACACCACTTGGTGTTCTTGATGGATCTTCATTTTCATGCCATATAAGAGAAGATTTCTTCAACCCTTTATATATATTATCTTTTGTTCATTCTTGTTCTTCATTTCTATGGTTTGATTTTGATGTTCTTCTTGTGAGTTGACTTTTTGTTGGATTTTGGATTTTGTTTGATTTAGATGGTTTGATGGTTGATTATTGATGTTTAGGCTTAGATAATCATTTGTTCTCATGTTAGGAGGGATCTTAATGCTAGAATCGAATTGACAACTCATTTCTAGAACTCAAGACATTTCTCGCCCGGAAGGTGTTCGATGAAATGTCTAGAAAACTTCTAAGCATGCAATTCAATTCTTAGCCAATGGAAATTGATGATTAAGGTGAATTGTTGACTTGTATGGACTAATGCTTAATGATTATGGATCATTTAGTTGTGAACGGAAGTTCTTGATAACTAGATGATATGTAAATGGATTAGTATCATGGAAGTGAACTAATCTACTTATGTGATCCATGTCATAAGACTGAATGTGCATTGAATGTTTAGGCATCATTAGTCAATGGTTGATTGACGGTTAGATGATGGTGATTTAGGATGATCTTGGATGAGTCTTTCACTTAGGTTGGTTCGTAATGCTAGATTTGACATGATAAACCGAAACCTAGTACTACACCTTAGATTAGTTAGATTTTTGGTCTCATCCCATGCATTAGGGATAGATTCGAGTAAGCGGTGTTAGTACTAGATTAGGTATGTTCATTCGTTTCTAGATCTTAGGCATTTCACTCATGACTCGAGTTTAAATGAATTGCTTGATCCGAACCTTTTGTGAGCTTTACATATCCTAGCCAACGAAAGTTGATGTTTAGGGTGTTTAGTGAACTAATTGGAATTGTTCCTTAATGCTTGTTAATTATTTAATCACAAATGGAAATTTGTTCTTGATTAGATAATTAACAAGGTGATTAGTGCCATGGAAATGGATTAGTCATATTTGTGAATTCCATGTTCTAAGATAGTGATTAATGCTTCCAAAAGATTCATTGTTTGATTGTCACCCATCTAATTGATAGCTTAGTTCATGATCCAACATTTTAGTCTTGTGTTTTGTTTTCCTTCTTGCATTTGTTTCCTTTCTCATAAACATAAAAAAAAAAAAAACTCCAAAAACATTTGCTCTAGCTTAAGAAGTTTCTTGCATTCTTAGTGCTTCAATCTTAACCCTATATGGATTGACATCTCAAGTACTACAATGACATGAGTACACTTGGGATAATTGACACGAAAATATCCCGTATCAATTTGGCGCCGTTGCCATTGGGGTTTAGCATTGATCATTAGGATTTGGATTCTTCTTGAGACTAGAGCTTTTTATTTTCTTTTGTTGCTAATCTTTTCCCTTTTCTTGTGATCTTGATCTCTTAGGTAACTAGGAGTAAATGAGACATGCAAGGGGAGAAGGAGTAAGATGACACAACCGTCAAGCTAGTGACGTTAAACGCGCCATTGGGGACCTCCCCAATCCTATCCCTCGTCAATGCTAGAGACATAAAACAAGCAATCCTATCCTTTACTTCTTGTTTTTATGCCTTTTATTGTTTGATAAATTTTGTTTTCATGTTTTTGTAGGAGCAATAAGGGTGAATAAATGGGACGCATGGAATGGTCTAAGTCCGTGAGCTTCAACGCACAATGCTTCCTCCTCGTGAATCCACTCCACTCCAAGGTACCACTAACTCTTCCCTTTGTATATACCATTTCGTTTTTGTTTTTGTTTATGTTTGTTTTACTCTCTCTTTGGCTCAATTCACACCGAGACGGTGTGATTTAAGTCCGGGGGGGAGGTTCTTGTGTTTTGACATTGTTTATTTTGTCTTATTTTCATTTTCTTGAGTCATTGCATTGTATATTTTCAATTGCATAAAAAACGAAAAACAAAAAAATCATCATGTAGTTTGCATTAGTCCATGTGCATTCTAGACTTGACTTGATCACTCATTTCTAGATCATATTGGTTGCATTCATGTGCATGGGAGTTCATGAAACATGTATGATAAGCTTTCATTGTGATGCCCTCGATAATGGTTTTATATTGCTTAAACGATTTCAAAAAGCTTGTAAACTTCGTACTTTGATCTCTCCGCTTGAAATCCATTGTCTTTTTGATGCTTGCTAAATTTGATATCAACTCCATCTTTATTAGGCGAAAATGAACTTTAATTATCTCGCTTATGGGCTTTAGATCTTAACCGTGGTTTTACATGAACATTCGAGTTATCTTATCCTTTTATGCCACACTTGTTAACTCGAATGGCCATCTTCCTTTTTAAGATGGTTCCGCACCCAAACCCGAAACCTTTTATTTTGAACCATTGTGCTAAATCGTTGAGTGAGGTCTTTTTCTATGCGCTTTCATGTACAAAATCTTTCGAGATAGAAACGACAAGCTCTTTCTTCCAATTGATAGGGGTTTACAAAGGTTATTGGTTGGGATTTGTGGGATTGGTTTGAAAATGAAAAAAATGGGAAGTGGAATGAGAAAAGAAAAACGAAAAACCATGTTGTAATAAAAGTTCTAGGGGATGAGAAATAAATAAAAAAAAAAAAAAAAAAAAAGCATAATGATATAAATTTCCTAGTAACTAAGGTGTAGAAAGAGTTGTGGTTTGATGTGATTGGCGGGTTGAGTTTATACGTTTGTGGTTAAGAAGAGTTTTGAAAGAAAAAGAAAATTGCTTGTCAAGTTCGGGAATTAGATGAAAAGCTTTAGGAAGGGTAGAACAATGGAAGAACATCTTGTATGCATAAATTGTTTCCCATTCTCTATTGCTTTTGTATAATGACTTGCGTTTGATTTTGAGAGTAGCCACAAATACATGAACCGCCTCTTATACGTAAAAACCTTTTTCTACCGAGCCAAATGGAATAGATCAATTGCCCATATGTGAGAATCACGCTTGAACTTAAATGAATGTAGGGAGTTGGTTGATAAGAAAGCTTGCGGATACTTGGTTTGGATTTTATGTAAATAATTGGAGTTGCGATAAGTCTAGAGAAGTTAGAGTCATATTGAGATACGTTTTTGCAATGTCTTGGTATTATGTTGGGCTATTATTTTGAATGTTTTGACATGTCTTTTAGTTGTGAATTTCCACTCTTTAAAACCTCTCTTCCGGTTTGTCTTCTCTTGTTTGCTTGCGGACAAGCAAAAGGCAAGTCCGGGGGAGTTGATAACACCATATTTTACATGTTTTTAAGGTTTAATTTCATAGGTTTTTAGTTCCAATTTGTATAGTTTTGGGATATTTTCATGCATTTAGGTCCAACTTGAGTCTCATTGCATTTTAGATGTCCTAGGTTGTCTTTGCATTCTTTTTAGCTTGTATGAGCCATTTTCAGGTGTTCTTGGAGTCATAGGAGTTGGAGGAGTGAAGATAGCCACAAAAAAAGTCATTGCAGAATACAGAGATGCAAGATCAGGTTGATACGTCATAAGTTTGGCAATGGATGAAGGACTTTTCACCGTTGGATTGAGCTCAAATTTTAACACGAGATATAGCAATGGATTAGCTTTCATTTGGAAGTGGTTTGAGGCAATTCCAACGGTGCGATCAGACGTTATGCCAATTTTCGTGACGACGGTCCAGTCTGGCGCGCGAATGAGCTACCTGAAGTCCATCGGTCGGCCTCTGCCCGAAGCAACTGACCGATGGAACTTCTGAAAAACCAAAAATCCGCATCGGTGCGATGTATCGGTCGCAGGAGACCGATGCGACCTGCGCGACCACTTTTGCCCATAAATACAATTAGACCCATTTGTTGTTTTCTAAGCTTTCTTCTTCATTTTTTTTGTGTGTGCTCAACCCAAGAACTCTCTCTAGAGTTTCTTGGGTTGGTATTCATGTATAATCCACACTTTTGAAGGATTCTTCACTTATATATATGCTTTGATTTCTTCTTTCTTCTTCTTGAAGATTCTTCTTCTTAAACTTGGGAAAGCTCAAAAACACCACTTGGTGTTCTTGATGGATCTTCATTTTCATGCCATATAAGAGAAGATTTCTTCAACCCTTTATATATATTATCTTTTGTTCATTCTTGTTCTTCATTTCTATGGTTTGATTTTGATGTTCTTCTTGTGAGTTGACTTTTTGTTGGATTTTGGATTTTGTTTGATTTAGATGGTTTGATGGTTGATTATTGATGTTTAGGCTTAGATAATCATTTGTTCTCATGTTAGGAGGGATCTTAATGCTAGAATCGAATTGACAACTCATTTCTAGAACTCAAGACATTTCTCGCCCGGAAGGTGTTCGATGAAATGTCTAGAAAACTTCTAAGCATGCAATTCAATTCTTAGCCAATGGAAATTGATGATTAAGGTGAATTGTTGACTTGTATGGACTAATGCTTAATGATTATGGATCATTTAGTTGTGAACGGAAGTTCTTGATAACTAGATGATATGTAAATGGATTAGTATCATGGAAGTGAACTAATCTACTTATGTGATCCATGTCATAAGACTGAATGTGCATTGAATGTTTAGGCATCATTAGTCAATGGTTGATTGACGGTTAGATGATGGTGATTTAGGATGATCTTGGATGAGTCTTTCACTTAGGTTGGTTCGTAATGCTAGATTTGACATGATAAACCGAAACCTAGTACTACACCTTAGATTAGTTAGATTTTTGGTCTCATCCCATGCATTAGGGATAGATTCGAGTAAGCGGTGTTAGTACTAGATTAGGTATGTTCATTCGTTTCTAGATCTTAGGCATTTCACTCATGACTCGAGTTTAAATGAATTGCTTGATCCGAACCTTTTGTGAGCTTTACATATCCTAGCCAACGAAAGTTGATGTTTAGGGTGTTTAGTGAACTAATTGGAATTGTTCCTTAATGCTTGTTAATTATTTAATCACAAATGGAAATTTGTTCTTGATTAGATAATTAACAAGGTGATTAGTGCCATGGAAATGGATTAGTCATATTTGTGAATTCCATGTTCTAAGATAGTGATTAATGCTTCCAAAAGATTCATTGTTTGATTGTCACCCATCTAATTGATAGCTTAGTTCATGATCCAACATTTTAGTCTTGTGTTTTGTTTTCCTTCTTGCATTTGTTTCCTTTCTCATAAACATAAAAAAAAAAAACTCCAAAAACATTTGCTCTAGCTTAAGAAGTTTCTTGCATTCTTAGTGCTTCAATCTTAACCCTATATGGATTGACATCTCAAGTACTACAATGACATGAGTACACTTGGGATAATTGACACGAAAATATCCCGTATCAATTTGGCGCCGTTGCCATTGGGGTTTAGCATTGATCATTAGGATTTGGATTCTTCTTGAGACTAGAGCTTTTTATTTTCTTTTGTTGCTAATCTTTTCCCTTTTCTTGTGATCTTGATCTCTTAGGTAACTAGGAGTAAATGAGACATGCAAGGGGAGAAGGAGTAAGATGACACAACCGTCAAGCTAGTGACGTTAAACGCGCCATTGGGGACCTCCCCAATCCTATCCCTCGTCAATGCTAGAGACATAAAACAAGCAATCCTATCCTTTACTTCTTGTTTTTATGCCTTTTATTGTTTGATAAATTTTGTTTTCATGTTTTTGTAGGAGCAATAAGGGTGAATAAATGGGACGCATGGAATGGTCTAAGTCCGTGAGCTTCAACGCACAATGCTTCCTCCTCGTGAATCCACTCCACTCCAAGGTACCACTAACTCTTCCCTTTGTATATACCATTTCGTTTTTGTTTTTGTTTATGTTTGTTTTACTCTCTCTTTGGCTCAATTCACACCGAGACGGTGTGATTTAAGTCCGGGGGGGAGGTTCTTGTGTTTTGACATTGTTTATTTTGTCTTATTTTCATTTTCTTGAGTCATTGCATTGTATATTTTCAATTGCATAAAAAACGAAAAACAAAAAAATCATCATGTAGTTTGCATTAGTCCATGTGCATTCTAGACTTGACTTGATCACTCATTTCTAGATCATATTGGTTGCATTCATGTGCATGGGAGTTCATGAAACATGTATGATAAGCTTTCATTGTGATGCCCTCGATAATGGTTTTATATTGCTTAAACGATTTCAAAAAGCTTGTAAACTTCGTACTTTGATCTCTCCGCTTGAAATCCATTGTCTTTTTGATGCTTGCTAAATTTGATATCAACTCCATCTTTATTAGGCGAAAATGAACTTTAATTATCTCGCTTATGGGCTTTAGATCTTAACCGTGGTTTTACATGAACATTCGAGTTATCTTATCCTTTTATGCCACACTTGTTAACTCGAATGGCCATCTTCCTTTTTAAGATGGTTCCGCACCCAAACCCGAAACCTTTTATTTTGAACCATTGTGCTAAATCGTTGAGTGAGGTCTTTTTCTATGCGCTTTCATGTACAAAATCTTTCGAGATAGAAACGACAAGCTCTTTCTTCCAATTGATAGGGGTTTACAAAGGTTATTGGTTGGGATTTGTGGGATTGGTTTGAAAATGAAAAAAATGGGAAGTGGAATGAGAAAAGAAAAACGAAAAACCATGTTGTAATAAAAGTTCTAGGGGATGAGAAATAAATAAAAAAAAAAAAAAAAAAAAAGCATAATGATATAAATTTCCTAGTAACTAAGGTGTAGAAAGAGTTGTGGTTTGATGTGATTGGCGGGTTGAGTTTATACGTTTGTGGTTAAGAAGAGTTTTGAAAGAAAAAGAAAATTGCTTGTCAAGTTCGGGAATTAGATGAAAAGCTTTAGGAAGGGTAGAACAATGGAAGAACATCTTGTATGCATAAATTGTTTCCCATTCTCTATTGCTTTTGTATAATGACTTGCGTTTGATTTTGAGAGTAGCCACAAATACATGAACCGCCTCTTATACGTAAAAACCTTTTTCTACCGAGCCAAATGGAATAGATCAATTGCCCATATGTGAGAATCACGCTTGAACTTAAATGAATGTAGGGAGTTGGTTGATAAGAAAGCTTGCGGATACTTGGTTTGGATTTTATGTAAATAATTGGAGTTGCGATAAGTCTAGAGAAGTTAGAGTCATATTGAGATACGTTTTTGCAATGTCTTGGTATTATGTTGGGCTATTATTTTGAATGTTTTGACATGTCTTTTAGTTGTGAATTTCCACTCTTTAAAACCTCTCTTCCGGTTTGTCTTCTCTTGTTTGCTTGCGGACAAGCAAAAGGCAAGTCCGGGGGAGTTGATAACACCATATTTTACATGTTTTTAAGGTTTAATTTCATAGGTTTTTAGTTCCAATTTGTATAGTTTTGGGATATTTTCATGCATTTAGGTCCAACTTGAGTCTCATTGCATTTTAGATGTCCTAGGTTGTCTTTGCATTCTTTTTAGCTTGTATGAGCCATTTTCAGGTGTTCTTGGAGTCATAGGAGTTGGAGGAGTGAAGATAGCCACAAAAAAAGTCATTGCAGAATACAGAGATGCAAGATCAGGTTGATACGTCATAAGTTTGGCAATGGATGAAGGACTTTTCACCGTTGGATTGAGCTCACATTTTAACACGAGATATAGCAATGGATTAGCTTTCATTTGGAAGTGGTTTGAGGCAATTCCAACGGTGCGATCAGAAGTTATGCCAATTTTCGTGACGACGGTCCAGTCTGGCGCGCGAATGAGCTACCTGAAGTCCATCGGTCGGCCTCTGCCCGAAGCAACTGACCGATGGAACTTCTGAAAAACCAAAAATCCGCATCGGTGCGATGTATCGGTCGCAGGAGACCGATGCGACCTGCGCGACCACTTTTGCCCATAAATACAATTAGACCCATTTGTTGTTTTCTAAGCTTTCTTCTTCATTTTTTTTGTGTGTGCTCAACCCAAGAACTCTCTCTAGAGTTTCTTGGGTTGGTATTCATGTATAATCCACACTTTTGAAGGATTCTTCACTTATATATATGCTTTGATTTCTTCTTTCTTCTTCTTGAAGATTCTTCTTCTTAAACTTGGGAAAGCTCAAAAACACCACTTGGTGTTCTTGATGGATCTTCATTTTCATGCCATATAAGAGAAGATTTCTTCAACCCTTTATATATATTATCTTTTGTTCATTCTTGTTCTTCATTTCTATGGTTTGATTTTGATGTTCTTCTTGTGAGTTGACTTTTTGTTGGATTTTGGATTTTGTTTGATTTAGATGGTTTGATGGTTGATTATTGATGTTTAGGCTTAGATAATCATTTGTTCTCATGTTAGGAGGGATCTTAATGCTAGAATCGAATTGACAACTCATTTCTAGAACTCAAGACATTTCTCGCCCGGAAGGTGTTCGATGAAATGTCTAGAAAACTTCTAAGCATGCAATTCAATTCTTAGCCAATGGAAATTGATGATTAAGGTGAATTGTTGACTTGTATGGACTAATGCTTAATGATTATGGATCATTTAGTTGTGAACGGAAGTTCTTGATAACTAGATGATATGTAAATGGATTAGTATCATGGAAGTGAACTAATCTACTTATGTGATCCATGTCATAAGACTGAATGTGCATTGAATGTTTAGGCATCATTAGTCAATGGTTGATTGACGGTTAGATGATGGTGATTTAGGATGATCTTGGATGAGTCTTTCACTTAGGTTGGTTCGTAATGCTAGATTTGACATGATAAACCGAAACCTAGTACTACACCTTAGATTAGTTAGATTTTTGGTCTCATCCCATGCATTAGGGATAGATTCGAGTAAGCGGTGTTAGTACTAGATTAGGTATGTTCATTCGTTTCTAGATCTTAGGCATTTCACTCATGACTCGAGTTTAAATGAATTGCTTGATCCGAACCTTTTGTGAGCTTTACATATCCTAGCCAACGAAAGTTGATGTTTAGGGTGTTTAGTGAACTAATTGGAATTGTTCCTTAATGCTTGTTAATTATTTAATCACAAATGGAAATTTGTTCTTGATTAGATAATTAACAAGGTGATTAGTGCCATGGAAATGGATTAGTCATATTTGTGAATTCCATGTTCTAAGATAGTGATTAATGCTTCCAAAAGATTCATTGTTTGATTGTCACCCATCTAATTGATAGCTTAGTTCATGATCCAACATTTTAGTCTTGTGTTTTGTTTTCCTTCTTGCATTTGTTTCCTTTCTCATAAACATAAAAAAAAAAAACTCCAAAAACATTTGCTCTAGCTTAAGAAGTTTCTTGCATTCTTAGTGCTTCAATCTTAACCCTATATGGATTGACATCTCAAGTACTACAATGACATGAGTACACTTGGGATAATTGACACGAAAATATCCCGTATCAATTTGGCGCCGTTGCCATTGGGGTTTAGCATTGATCATTAGGATTTGGATTCTTCTTGAGACTAGAGCTTTTTATTTTCTTTTGTTGCTAATCTTTTCCCTTTTCTTGTGATCTTGATCTCTTAGGTAACTAGGAGTAAATGAGACATGCAAGGGGAGAAGGAGTAAGATGACACAACCGTCAAGCTAGTGACGTTAAACGCGCCATTGGGGACCTCCCCAATCCTATCCCTCGTCAATGCTAGAGACATAAAACAAGCAATCCTATCCTTTACTTCTTGTTTTTATGCCTTTTATTGTTTGATAAATTTTGTTTTCATGTTTTTGTAGGAGCAATAAGGGTGAATAAATGGGACGCATGGAATGGTCTAAGTCCGTGAGCTTCAACGCACAATGCTTCCTCCTCGTGAATCCACTCCACTCCAAGGTACCACTAACTCTTCCCTTTGTATATACCATTTCGTTTTTGTTTTTGTTTATGTTTGTTTTACTCTCTCTTTGGCTCAATTCACACCGAGACGGTGTGATTTAAGTCCGGGGGGGAGGTTCTTGTGTTTTGACATTGTTTATTTTGTCTTATTTTCATTTTCTTGAGTCATTGCATTGTATATTTTCAATTGCATAAAAAACGAAAAACAAAAAAATCATCATGTAGTTTGCATTAGTCCATGTGCATTCTAGACTTGACTTGATCACTCATTTCTAGATCATATTGGTTGCATTCATGTGCATGGGAGTTCATGAAACATGTATGATAAGCTTTCATTGTGATGCCCTCGATAATGGTTTTATATTGCTTAAACGATTTCAAAAAGCTTGTAAACTTCGTACTTTGATCTCTCCGCTTGAAATCCATTGTCTTTTTGATGCTTGCTAAATTTGATATCAACTCCATCTTTATTAGGCGAAAATGAACTTTAATTATCTCGCTTATGGGCTTTAGATCTTAACCGTGGTTTTACATGAACATTCGAGTTATCTTATCCTTTTATGCCACACTTGTTAACTCGAATGGCCATCTTCCTTTTTAAGATGGTTCCGCACCCAAACCCGAAACCTTTTATTTTGAACCATTGTGCTAAATCGTTGAGTGAGGTCTTTTTCTATGCGCTTTCATGTACAAAATCTTTCGAGATAGAAACGACAAGCTCTTTCTTCCAATTGATAGGGGTTTACAAAGGTTATTGGTTGGGATTTGTGGGATTGGTTTGAAAATGAAAAAAATGGGAAGTGGAATGAGAAAAGAAAAACGAAAAACCATGTTGTAATAAAAGTTCTAGGGGATGAGAAATAAATAAAAAAAAAAAAAAAAAAAAGCATAATGATATAAATTTCCTAGTAACTAAGGTGTAGAAAGAGTTGTGGTTTGATGTGATTGGCGGGTTGAGTTTATACGTTTGTGGTTAAGAAGAGTTTTGAAAGAAAAAGAAAATTGCTTGTCAAGTTCGGGAATTAGATGAAAAGCTTTAGGAAGGGTAGAACAATGGAAGAACATCTTGTATGCATAAATTGTTTCCCATTCTCTATTGCTTTTGTATAATGACTTGCGTTTGATTTTGAGAGTAGCCACAAATACATGAACCGCCTCTTATACGTAAAAACCTTTTTCTACCGAGCCAAATGGAATAGATCAATTGCCCATATGTGAGAATCACGCTTGAACTTAAATGAATGTAGGGAGTTGGTTGATAAGAAAGCTTGCGGATACTTGGTTTGGATTTTATGTAAATAATTGGAGTTGCGATAAGTCTAGAGAAGTTAGAGTCATATTGAGATACGTTTTTGCAATGTCTTGGTATTATGTTGGGCTATTATTTTGAATGTTTTGACATGTCTTTTAGTTGTGAATTTCCACTCTTTAAAACCTCTCTTCCGGTTTGTCTTCTCTTGTTTGCTTGCGGACAAGCAAAAGGCAAGTCCGGGGGAGTTGATAACACCATATTTTACATGTTTTTAAGGTTTAATTTCATAGGTTTTTAGTTCCAATTTGTATAGTTTTGGGATATTTTCATGCATTTAGGTCCAACTTGAGTCTCATTGCATTTTAGATGTCCTAGGTTGTCTTTGCATTCTTTTTAGCTTGTATGAGCCATTTTCAGGTGTTCTTGGAGTCATAGGAGTTGGAGGAGTGAAGATAGCCACAAAAAAAGTCATTGCAGAATACAGAGATGCAAGATCAGGTTGATACGTCATAAGTTTGGCAATGGATGAAGGACTTTTCACCGTTGGATTGAGCTCAAATTTTAACACGAGATATAGCAATGGATTAGCTTTCATTTGGAAGTGGTTTGAGGCAATTCCAACGGTGCGATCAGACGTTATGCCAATTTTCGTGACGACGGTCCAGTCTGGCGCGCGAATGAGCTACCTGAAGTCCATCGGTCGGCCTCTGCCCGAAGCAACTGACCGATGGAACTTCTGAAAAACCAAAAATCCGCATCGGTGCGATGTATCGGTCGCAGGAGACCGATGCGACCTGCGCGACCACTTTTGCCCATAAATACAATTAGACCCATTTGTTGTTTTCTAAGCTTTCTTCTTCATTTTTTTTTTGTGTGTGCTCAACCCAAGAACTCTCTCTAGAGTTTCTTGGGTTGGTATTCATGTATAATCCACACTTTTGAAGGATTCTTCACTTATATATATGCTTTGATTTCTTCTTTCTTCTTCTTGAAGATTCTTCTTCTTAAACTTGGGAAAGCTCAAAAACACCACTTGGTGTTCTTGATGGATCTTCATTTTCATGCCATATAAGAGAAGATTTCTTCAACCCTTTATATATATTATCTTTTGTTCATTCTTGTTCTTCATTTCTATGGTTTGATTTTGATGTTCTTCTTGTGAGTTGACTTTTTGTTGGATTTTGGATTTTGTTTGATTTAGATGGTTTGATGGTTGATTATTGATGTTTAGGCTTAGATAATCATTTGTTCTCATGTTAGGAGGGATCTTAATGCTAGAATCGAATTGACAACTCATTTCTAGAACTCAAGACATTTCTCGCCCGGAAGGTGTTCGATGAAATGTCTAGAAAACTTCTAAGCATGCAATTCAATTCTTAGCCAATGGAAATTGATGATTAAGGTGAATTGTTGACTTGTATGGACTAATGCTTAATGATTATGGATCATTTAGTTGTGAACGGAAGTTCTTGATAACTAGATGATATGTAAATGGATTAGTATCATGGAAGTGAACTAATCTACTTATGTGATCCATGTCATAAGACTGAATGTGCATTGAATGTTTAGGCATCATTAGTCAATGGTTGATTGATGGTTAGATGATGGTGATTTAGGATGATCTTGGATGAGTCTTTCACTTAGGTTGGTTCGTAATGCTAGATTTGACATGATAAACCGAAACCTAGTACTACACCTTAGATTAGTTAGATTTTTGGTCTCATCCCATGCATTAGGGATAGATTCGAGTAAGCGGTGTTAGTACTAGATTATGTATGTTCATTCGTTTCTAGATCTTAGGCATTTCACTCATGACTCGAGTTTAAATGAATTGCTTGATCCGAACCTTTTGTGAGCTTTACATATCCTAGCCAACGAAAGTTGATGTTTAGGGTGTTTAGTGAACTAATTGGAATTGTTCCTTAATGCTTGTTAATTATTTAATCACAAATGGAAATTTGTTCTTGATTAGATAATTAACAAGGTGATTAGTGCCATGGAAATGGATTAGTCATATTTGTGAATTCCATGTTCTAAGATAGTGATTAATGCTTCCAAAAGATTCATTGTTTGATTGTCACCCATCTAATTGATAGCTTAGTTCATGATCCAACATTTTAGTCTTGTGTTTTGTTTTCCTTCTTGCATTTGTTTCCTTTCTCATAAACATAAAAAAAAAAAACTCCAAAAACATTTGCTCTAGCTTAAGAAGTTTCTTGCATTCTTAGTGCTTCAATCTTAACCCTATATGGATTGACATCTCAAGTACTACAATGACATGAGTACACTTGGGATAATTGACACGAAAATATCCCGTATCAATTTGGCGCCGTTGCCATTGGGGTTTAGCATTGATCATTAGGATTTGGATTCTTCTTGAGACTAGAGCTTTTTATTTTCTTTTGTTGCTAATCTTTTCCCTTTTCTTGTGATCTTGATCTCTTAGGTAACTAGGAGTAAATGAGACATGCAAGGGGAGAAGGAGTAAGATGACACAACCGTCAAGCTAGTGACGTTAAACGCGCCATTGGGGACCTCCCCAATCCTATCCCTCGTCAATGCTAGAGACATAAAACAAGCAATCCTATCCTTTACTTCTTGTTTTTATGCCTTTTATTGTTTGATAAATTTTGTTTTCATGTTTTTGTAGGAGCAATAAGGGTGAATAAATGGGACGCATGGAATGGTCTAAGTCCGTGAGCTTCAACGCACAATGCTTCCTCCTCGTGAATCCACTCCACTCCAAGGTACCACTAACTCTTCCCTTTGTATATACCATTTCGTTTTTGTTTTTGTTTATGTTTGTTTTACTCTCTCTTTGGCTCAATTCACACCGAGACGGTGTGATTTAAGTCTGGGGGGGGAGGTTCTTGTGTTTTGACATTGTTTATTTTGTCTTATTTTCATTTTCTTGAGTCATTGCATTGTATATTTTCAATTGCATAAAAAACGAAAAACAAAAAAATCATCATGTAGTTTGCATTAGTCCATGTGCATTCTAGACTTGACTTGATCACTCATTTCTAGATCATATTGGTTGCATTCATGTGCATGGGAGTTCATGAAACATGTATGATAAGCTTTCATTGTGATGCCCTCGATAATGGTTTTATATTGCTTAAACGATTTCAAAAAGCTTGTAAACTTCGTACTTTGATCTCTCCGCTTGAAATCCATTGTCTTTTTGATGCTTGCTAAATTTGATATCAACTCCATCTTTATTAGGCGAAAATGAACTTTAATTATCTCGCTTATGGGCTTTAGATCTTAACCGTGGTTTTACATGAACATTCGAGTTATCTTATCCTTTTATGCCACACTTGTTAACTCGAATGGCCATCTTCCTTTTTAAGATGGTTCCGCACCCAAACCCGAAACCTTTTATTTTGAACCATTGTGCTAAATCGTTGAGTGAGGTCTTTTTCTATGCGCTTTCATGTACAAAATCTTTCGAGATAGAAACGACAAGCTCTTTCTTCCAATTGATAGGGGTTTACAAAGGTTATTGGTTGGGATTTGTGGGATTGGTTTGAAAATGAAAAAAATGGGAAGTTGAATGAGAAAAGAAAAACGAAAAACCATGTTGTAATAAAAGTTCTAGGGGATGAGAAATAAATAAATAAAAAAAAAAAAAAAAAAGCATAATGATATAAATTTCCTAGTAACTAAGGTGTAGAAAGAGTTGTGGTTTGATGTGATTGGCGGGTTGAGTTTATACGTTTGTGGTTAAGAAGAGTTTTGAAAGAAAAAGAAAATTGCTTGTCAAGTTCGGGAATTAGATGAAAAGCTTTAGGAAGGGTAGAACAATGGAAGAACATCTTGTATGCATAAATTGTTTCCCATTCTCTATTGCTTTTGTATAATGACTTGCGTTTGATTTTGAGAGTAGCCACAAATACATGAACCGCCTCTTATACGTAAAAACCTTTTTCTACCGAGCCAAATGGAATAGATCAATTGCCCATATGTGAGAATCACGCTTGAACTTAAATGAATGTAGGGAGTTGGTTGATAAGAAAGCTTGCGGATACTTGGTTTGGATTTTATGTAAATAATTGGAGTTGCGATAAGTCTAGAGAAGTTAGAGTCATATTGAGATACGTTTTTGCAATGTCTTGGTATTATGTTGGGCTATTATTTTGAATGTTTTGACATGTCTTTTAGTTGTGAATTTCCACTCTTTAAAACCTCTCTTCCGGTTTGTCTTCTCTTGTTTGCTTGCGGACAAGCAAAAGGCAAGTCCGGGGGAGTTGATAACACCATATTTTACATGTTTTTAAGGTTTAATTTCATAGGTTTTTAGTTCCAATTTGTATAGTTTTGGGATATTTTCATGCATTTAGGTCCAACTTGAGTCTCATTGCATTTTAGATGTCCTAGGTTGTCTTTGCATTCTTTTTAGCTTGTATGAGCCATTTTCAGGTGTTCTTGGAGTCATAGGAGTTGGAGGAGTGAAGATAGCCACAAAAAAAGTCATTGCAGAATACAGAGATGCAAGATCAGGTTGATACGTCATAAGTTTGGCAATGGATGAAGGACTTTTCACCGTTGGATTGAGCTCAAATTTTAACACGAGATATAGCAATGGATTAGCTTTCATTTGGAAGTGGTTTGAGGCAATTCCAACGGTGCGATCAGAAGTTATGCCAATTTTCGTGACGACGGTCCAGTCTGGCGCGCGAATGAGCTACCTGAAGTCCATCGGTCGGCCTCTGCCCGAAGCAACTGACCGATGGAACTTCTGAAAAACCAAAAATCCGCATCGGTGCGATGTATCGGTCGCAGGAGACCGATGCGACCTGCGCGACCACTTTTGCCCATAAATACAATTAGACCCATTTGTTGTTTTCTAAGCTTTCTTCTTCATTTTTTTTTGTGTGTGCTCAACCCAAGAACTCTCTCTAGAGTTTCTTGGGTTGGTATTCATGTATAATCCACACTTTTGAAGGATTCTTCACTTATATATATGCTTTGATTTCTTCTTTCTTCTTCTTGAAGATTCTTCTTCTTAAACTTGGGAAAGCTCAAAAACACCACTTGGTGTTCTTGATGGATCTTCATTTTCATGCCATATAAGAGAAGATTTCTTCAACCCTTTATATATATTATCTTTTGTTCATTCTTGTTCTTCATTTCTATGGTTTGATTTTGATGTTCTTCTTGTGAGTTGACTTTTTGTTGGATTTTGGATTTTGTTTGATTTAGATGGTTTGATGGTTGATTATTGATGTTTAGGCTTAGATAATCATTTGTTCTCATGTTAGGAGGGATCTTAATGCTAGAATCGAATTGACAACTCATTTCTAGAACTCAAGACATTTCTCGCCCGGAAGGTGTTCGATGAAATGTCTAGAAAACTTCTAAGCATGCAATTCAATTCTTAGCCAATGGAAATTGATGATTAAGGTGAATTGTTGACTTGTATGGACTAATGCTTAATGATTATGGATCATTTAGTTGTGAACGGAAGTTCTTGATAACTAGATGATATGTAAATGGATTAGTATCATGGAAGTGAACTAATCTACTTATGTGATCCATGTCATAAGACTGAATGTGCATTGAATGTTTAGGCATCATTAGTCAATGGTTGATTGACGGTTAGATGATGGTGATTTAGGATGATCTTGGATGAGTCTTTCACTTAGGTTGGTTCGTAATGCTAGATTTGACATGATAAACCGAAACCTAGTACTACACCTTAGATTAGTTAGATTTTTGGTCTCATCCCATGCATTAGGGATAGATTCGAGTAAGCGGTGTTAGTACTAGATTAGGTATGTTCATTCGTTTCTAGATCTTAGGCATTTCACTCATGACTCGAGTTTAAATGAATTGCTTGATCCGAACCTTTTGTGAGCTTTACATATCCTAGCCAACGAAAGTTGATGTTTAGGGTGTTTAGTGAACTAATTGGAATTGTTCCTTAATGCTTGTTAATTATTTAATCACAAATGGAAATTTGTTCTTGATTAGATAATTAACAAGGTGATTAGTGCCATGGAAATGGATTAGTCATATTTGTGAATTCCATGTTCTAAGATAGTGATTAATGCTTCCAAAAGATTCATTGTTTGATTGTCACCCATCTAATTGATAGCTTAGTTCATGATCCAACATTTTAGTCTTGTGTTTTGTTTTCCTTCTTGCATTTGTTTCCTTTCTCATAAACATAAAAAAAAAAAACTCCAAAAACATTTGCTCTAGCTTAAGAAGTTTCTTGCATTCTTAGTGCTTCAATCTTAACCCTATATGGATTGACATCTCAAGTACTACAATGACATGAGTACACTTGGGATAATTGACACGAAAATATCCCGTATCAATTTGGCGCCGTTGCCATTGGGGTTTAGCATTGATCATTAGGATTTGGATTCTTCTTGAGACTAGAGCTTTTTATTTTCTTTTGTTGCTAATCTTTTCCCTTTTCTTGTGATCTTGATCTCTTAGGTAACTAGGAGTAAATGAGACATGCAAGGGGAGAAGGAGTAAGATGACACAACCGTCAAGCTAGTGACGTTAAACGCGCCATTGGGGACCTCCCCAATCCTATCCCTCGTCAATGCTAGAGACATAAAACAAGCAATCCTATCCTTTACTTCTTGTTTTTATGCCTTTTATTGTTTGATAAATTTTGTTTTCATGTTTTTGTAGGAGCAATAAGGGTGAATAAATGGGACGCATGGAATGGTCTAAGTCCGTGAGCTTCAACGCACAATGCTTCCTCCTCGTGAATCCACTCCACTCCAAGGTACCACTAACTCTTCCCTTTGTATATACCATTTCGTTTTTGTTTTTGTTTATGTTTGTTTTACTCTCTCTTTGGCTCAATTCACACCGAGACGGTGTGATTTAAGTCCGGGGGGGAGGTTCTTGTGTTTTGACATTGTTTATTTTGTCTTATTTTCATTTTCTTGAGTCATTGCATTGTATATTTTCAATTGCATAAAAAACGAAAAACAAAAAAATCATCATGTAGTTTGCATTAGTCCATGTGCATTCTAGACTTGACTTGATCACTCATTTCTAGATCATATTGGTTGCATTCATGTGCATGGGAGTTCATGAAACATGTATGATAAGCTTTCATTGTGATGCCCTCGATAATGGTTTTATATTGCTTAAACGATTTCAAAAAGCTTGTAAACTTCGTACTTTGATCTCTCCGCTTGAAATCCATTGTCTTTTTGATGCTTGCTAAATTTGATATCAACTCCATCTTTATTAGGCGAAAATGAACTTTAATTATCTCGCTTATGGGCTTTAGATCTTAACCGTGGTTTTACATGAACATTCGAGTTATCTTATCCTTTTATGCCACACTTGTTAACTCGAATGGCCATCTTCCTTTTTAAGATGGTTCCGCACCCAAACCCGAAACCTTTTATTTTGAACCATTGTGCTAAATCGTTGAGTGAGGTCTTTTTCTATGCGCTTTCATGTACAAAATCTTTCGAGATAGAAACGACAAGCTCTTTCTTCCAATTGATAGGGGTTTACAAAGGTTATTGGTTGGGATTTGTGGGATTGGTTTGAAAATGAAAAAAATGGGAAGTGGAATGAGAAAAGAAAAACGAAAAACCATGTTGTAATAAAAGTTCTAGGGGATGAGAAATAAATAAAAAAAAAAAAAAAAAAAAAAGCATAATGATATAAATTTCCTAGTAACTAAGGTGTAGAAAGAGTTGTGGTTTGATGTGATTGGCGGGTTGAGTTTATACGTTTGTGGTTAAGAAGAGTTTTGAAAGAAAAAGAAAATTGCTTGTCAAGTTCGGGAATTAGATGAAAAGCTTTAGGAAGGGTAGAACAATGGAAGAACATCTTGTATGCATAAATTGTTTCCCATTCTCTATTGCTTTTGTATAATGACTTGCGTTTGATTTTGAGAGTAGCCACAAATACATGAACCGCCTCTTATACGTAAAAACCTTTTTCTACCGAGCCAAATGGAATAGATCAATTGCCCATATGTGAGAATCACGCTTGAACTTAAATGAATGTAGGGAGTTGGTTGATAAGAAAGCTTGCGGATACTTGGTTTGGATTTTATGTAAATAATTGGAGTTGCGATAAGTCTAGAGAAGTTAGAGTCATATTGAGATACGTTTTTGCAATGTCTTGGTATTATGTTGGGCTATTATTTTGAATGTTTTGACATGTCTTTTAGTTGTGAATTTCCACTCTTTAAAACCTCTCTTCCGGTTTGTCTTCTCTTGTTTGCTTGCGGACAAGCAAAAGGCAAGTCCGGGGGAGTTGATAACACCATATTTTACATGTTTTTAAGGTTTAATTTCATAGGTTTTTAGTTCCAATTTGTATAGTTTTGGGATATTTTCATGCATTTAGGTCCAACTTGAGTCTCATTGCATTTTAGATGTCCTAGGTTGTCTTTGCATTCTTTTTAGCTTGTATGAGCCATTTTCAGGTGTTCTTGGAGTCATAGGAGTTGGAGGAGTGAAGATAGCCACAAAAAAAGTCATTGCAGAATACAGAGATGCAAGATCAGGTTGATACGTCATAAGTTTGGCAATGGATGAAGGACTTTTCACCGTTGGATTGAGCTCAAATTTTAACACGAGATATAGCAATGGATTAGCTTTCATTTGGAAGTGGTTTGAGGCAATTCCAACGGTGCGATCAGACGTTATGCCAATTTTCGTGACGACGGTCCAGTCTGGCGCGCGAATGAGCTACCTGAAGTCCATCGGTCGGCCTCTGCCCGAAGCAACTGACCGATGGAACTTCTGAAAAACCAAAAATCCGCATCGGTGCGATGTATCGGTCGCAGGAGACCGATGCGACCTGCGCGACCACTTTTGCCCATAAATACAATTAGACCCATTTGTTGTTTTCTAAGCTTTCTTCTTCATTTTTTTTTTGTGTGCTCAACCCAAGAACTCTCTCTAGAGTTTCTTGGGTTGGTATTCATGTATAATCCACACTTTTGAAGGATTCTTCACTTATATATATGCTTTGATTTCTTCTTTCTTCTTCTTGAAGATTCTTCTTCTTAAACTTGGGAAAGCTCAAAAACACCACTTGGTGTTCTTGATGGATCTTCATTTTCATGCCATATAAGAGAAGATTTCTTCAACCCTTTATATATATTATCTTTTGTTCATTCTTGTTCTTCATTTCTATGGTTTGATTTTGATGTTCTTCTTGTGAGTTGACTTTTTGTTGGATTTTGGATTTTGTTTGATTTAGATGGTTTGATGGTTGATTATTGATGTTTAGGCTTAGATAATCATTTGTTCTCATGTTAGGAGGGATCTTAATGCTATAATCGAATTGACAACTCATTTCTAGAACTCAAGACATTTCTCGCCCGGAAGGTGTTCGATGAAATGTCTAGAAAACTTCTAAGCATGCAATTCAATTCTTAGCCAATGGAAATTGATGATTAAGGTGAATTGTTGACTTGTATGGACTAATGCTTAATGATTATGGATCATTTAGTTGTGAACGGAAGTTCTTGATAACTAGATGATATGTAAATGGATTAGTATCATGGAAGTGAACTAATCTACTTATGTGATCCATGTCATAAGACTGAATGTGCATTGAATGTTTAGGCATCATTAGTCAATGGTTGATTGATGGTTAGATGATGGTGATTTAGGATGATCTTGGATGAGTCTTTCACTTAGGTTGGTTCGTAATGCTAGATTTGACATGATAAACCGAAACCTAGTACTACACCTTAGATTAGTTAGATTTTTGGTCTCATCCCATGCATTAGGGATAGATTCGAGTAAGCGGTGTTAGTACTAGATTATGTATGTTCATTCGTTTCTAGATCTTAGGCATTTCACTCATGACTCGAGTTTAAATGAATTGCTTGATCCG
This sequence comes from Eutrema japonicum, assembly GCA_030161315.1. Taxonomy (NCBI): domain Eukaryota; kingdom Viridiplantae; phylum Streptophyta; class Magnoliopsida; order Brassicales; family Brassicaceae; genus Eutrema; species Eutrema japonicum. The sequence goes on from BSQW01000007.1 coordinate 21,044,129, forward strand.
AACCTTTTGTGAGCTTTACATATCCTAGCCAACGAAAGTTGATGTTTAGGGTGTTTAGTGAACTAATTGGAATTGTTCCTTAATGCTTGTTAATTATTTAATCACAAATGGAAATTTGTTCTTGATTAGATAATTAACAAGGTGATTAGTGCCATGGAAATGGATTAGTCATATTTGTGAATTCCATGTTCTAAGATAGTGATTAATGCTTCCAAAAGATTCATTGTTTGATTGTCACCCATCTAATTGATAGCTTAGTTCATGATCCAACATTTTAGTCTTGTGTTTTGTTTTCCTTCTTGCATTTGTTTCCTTTCTCATAAACATAAAAAAAAAAAACTCCAAAAACATTTGCTCTAGCTTAAGAAGTTTCTTGCATTCTTAGTGCTTCAATCTTAACCCTATATGGATTGACATCTCAAGTACTACAATGACATGAGTACACTTGGGATAATTGACACGAAAATATCCCGTATCAATTTGGCGCCGTTGCCATTGGGGTTTAGCATTGATCATTAGGATTTGGATTCTTCTTGAGACTAGAGCTTTTTATTTTCTTTTGTTGCTAATCTTTTCCCTTTTCTTGTGATCTTGATCTCTTAGGTAACTAGGAGTAAATGAGACATGCAAGGGGAGAAGGAGTAAGATGACACAACCGTCAAGCTAGTGACGTTAAACGCGCCATTGGGGACCTCCCCAATCCTATCCCTCGTCAATGCTAGAGACATAAAACAAGCAATCCTATCCTTTACTTCTTGTTTTTATGCCTTTTATTGTTTGATAAATTTTGTTTTCATGTTTTTGTAGGAGCAATAAGGGTGAATAAATGGGACGCATGGAATGGTCTAAGTCCGTGAGCTTCAACGCACAATGCTTCCTCCTCGTGAATCCACTCCACTCCAAGGTACCACTAACTCTTCCCTTTGTATATACCATTTCGTTTTTGTTTTTGTTTATGTTTGTTTTACTCTCTCTTTGGCTCAATTCACACCGAGACGGTGTGATTTAAGTCTGGGGGGGGAGGTTCTTGTGTTTTGACATTGTTTATTTTGTCTTATTTTCATTTTCTTGAGTCATTGCATTGTATATTTTCAATTGCATAAAAAACGAAAAACAAAAAAATCATCATGTAGTTTGCATTAGTCCATGTGCATTCTAGACTTGACTTGATCACTCATTTCTAGATCATATTGGTTGCATTCATGTGCATGGGAGTTCATGAAACATGTATGATAAGCTTTCATTGTGATGCCCTCGATAATGGTTTTATATTGCTTAAACGATTTCAAAAAGCTTGTAAACTTCGTACTTTGATCTCTCCGCTTGAAATCCATTGTCTTTTTGATGCTTGCTAAATTTGATATCAACTCCATCTTTATTAGGCGAAAATGAACTTTAATTATCTCGCTTATGGGCTTTAGATCTTAACCGTGGTTTTACATGAACATTCGAGTTATCTTATCCTTTTATGCCACACTTGTTAACTCGAATGGCCATCTTCCTTTTTAAGATGGTTCCGCACCCAAACCCGAAACCTTTTATTTTGAACCATTGTGCTAAATCGTTGAGTGAGGTCTTTTTCTATGCGCTTTCATGTACAAAATCTTTCGAGATAGAAACGACAAGCTCTTTCTTCCAATTGATAGGGGTTTACAAAGGTTATTGGTTGGGATTTGTGGGATTGGTTTGAAAATGAAAAAAATGGGAAGTTGAATGAGAAAAGAAAAACGAAAAACCATGTTGTAATAAAAGTTCTAGGGGATGAGAAATAAATAAATAAAAAAAAAAAAAAAAAAAGCATAATGATATAAATTTCCTAGTAACTAAGGTGTAGAAAGAGTTGTGGTTTGATGTGATTGGCGGGTTGAGTTTATACGTTTGTGGTTAAGAAGAGTTTTGAAAGAAAAAGAAAATTGCTTGTCAAGTTCGGGAATTAGATGAAAAGCTTTAGGAAGGGTAGAACAATGGAAGAACATCTTGTATGCATAAATTGTTTCCCATTCTCTATTGCTTTTGTATAATGACTTGCGTTTGATTTTGAGAGTAGCCACAAATACATGAACCGCCTCTTATACGTAAAAACCTTTTTCTACCGAGCCAAATGGAATAGATCAATTGCCCATATGTGAGAATCACGCTTGAACTTAAATGAATGTAGGGAGTTGGTTGATAAGAAAGCTTGCGGATACTTGGTTTGGATTTTATGTAAATAATTGGAGTTGCGATAAGTCTAGAGAAGTTAGAGTCATATTGAGATACGTTTTTGCAATGTCTTGGTATTATGTTGGGCTATTATTTTGAATGTTTTGACATGTCTTTTAGTTGTGAATTTCCACTCTTTAAAACCTCTCTTCCGGTTTGTCTTCTCTTGTTTGCTTGCGGACAAGCAAAAGGCAAGTCCGGGGGAGTTGATAACACCATATTTTACATGTTTTTAAGGTTTAATTTCATAGGTTTTTAGTTCCAATTTGTATAGTTTTGGGATATTTTCATGCATTTAGGTCCAACTTGAGTCTCATTGCATTTTAGATGTCCTAGGTTGTCTTTGCATTCTTTTTAGCTTGTATGAGCCATTTTCAGGTGTTCTTGGAGTCATAGGAGTTGGAGGAGTGAAGATAGCCACAAAAAAAGTCATTGCAGAATACAGAGATGCAAGATCAGGTTGATACGTCATAAGTTTGGCAATGGATGAAGGACTTTTCACCGTTGGATTGAGCTCAAATTTTAACACGAGATATAGCAATGGATTAGCTTTCATTTGGAAGTGGTTTGAGGCAATTCCAACGGTGCGATCAGAAGTTATGCCAATTTTCGTGACGACGGTCCAGTCTGGCGCGCGAATGAGCTACCTGAAGTCCATCGGTCGGCCTCTGCCCGAAGCAACTGACCGATGGAACTTCTGAAAAACCAAAAATCCGCATCGGTGCGATGTATCGGTCGCAGGAGACCGATGCGACCTGCGCGACCACTTTTGCCCATAAATACAATTAGACCCATTTGTTGTTTTCTAAGCTTTCTTCTTCATTTTTTTTGTGTGTGCTCAACCCAAGAACTCTCTCTAGAGTTTCTTGGGTTGGTATTCATGTATAATCCACACTTTTGAAGGATTCTTCACTTATATATATGCTTTGATTTCTTCTTTCTTCTTCTTGAAGATTCTTCTTCTTGAAGATTCTTCTTCTTAAACTTGGGAAAGCTCAAAAACACCACTTGGTGTTCTTGATGGATCTTCATTTTCATGCCATATAAGAGAAGATTTCTTCAACCCTTTATATATATTATCTTTTGTTCATTCTTGTTCTTCATTTCTATGGTTTGATTTTGATGTTCTTCTTGTGAGTTGACTTTTTGTTGGATTTTGGATTTTGTTTGATTTAGATGGTTTGATGGTTGATTATTGATGTTTAGGCTTAGATAATCATTTGTTCTCATGTTAGGAGGGATCTTAATGCTAGAATCGAATTGACAACTCATTTCTAGAACTCAAGACATTTCTCGCCCGGAAGGTGTTCGATGAAATGTCTAGAAAACTTCTAAGCATGCAATTCAATTCTTAGCCAATGGAAATTGATGATTAAGGTGAATTGTTGACTTGTATGGACTAATGCTTAATGATTATGGATCATTTAGTTGTGAACGGAAGTTCTTGATAACTAGATGATATGTAAATGGATTAGTATCATGGAAGTGAACTAATCTACTTATGTGATCCATGTCATAAGACTGAATGTGCATTGAATGTTTAGGCATCATTAGTCAATGGTTGATTGACGGTTAGATGATGGTGATTTAGGATGATCTTGGATGAGTCTTTCACTTAGGTTGGTTCGTAATGCTAGATTTGACATGATAAACCGAAACCTAGTACTACACCTTAGATTAGTTAGATTTTTGGTCTCATCCCATGCATTAGGGATAGATTCGAGTAAGCGGTGTTAGTACTAGATTAGGTATGTTCATTCGTTTCTAGATCTTAGGCATTTCACTCATGACTCGAGTTTAAATGAATTGCTTGATCCGAACCTTTTGTGAGCTTTACATATCCTAGCCAACGAAAGTTGATGTTTAGGGTGTTTAGTGAACTAATTGGAATTGTTCCTTAATGCTTGTTAATTATTTAATCACAAATGGAAATTTGTTCTTGATTAGATAATTAACAAGGTGATTAGTGCCATGGAAATGGATTAGTCATATTTGTGAATTCCATGTTCTAAGATAGTGATTAATGCTTCCAAAAGATTCATTGTTTGATTGTCACCCATCTAATTGATAGCTTAGTTCATGATCCAACATTTTAGTCTTGTGTTTTGTTTTCCTTCTTGCATTTGTTTCCTTTCTCATAAACATAAAAAAAAAAAAACTCCAAAAACATTTGCTCTAGCTTAAGAAGTTTCTTGCATTCTTAGTGCTTCAATCTTAACCCCATATGGATTGACATCTCAAGTACTACAATGACATGAGTACACTTGGGATAATTGACACGAAAATATCCCGTATCATGAGTCTCAAGAATTTCTTTGGAAACCAGGAGACCATCTAGAGATTGATCTACACAGCCAAAGGTGCACCACACCTCACTTGATCAGGCGGATCAAGCTCGAGCCGAACTTGCCTAAAATGGAGCCAAAGACATTCAAATAACAACGGCTCTTTCCCTATCATTATTGCTGCGATTTGAAGATTTGTTCATTGAACATAGACGTGCCAAGAGATCACCACTTCCAGTCCAAGCTTTCAACATACAAGTCAAAAAGGGAGTTGACCATTTTGACCGAGCAATTACTCCTAATGGCTAGAAAATAGCCTAGACATTTGCATTCTTGATTTACATTTATTTTAGAATTATTTGCCAAGATTTTAACTTTTGTTTATGACAAGGGTCCTAATCGTTTTATTTGAGTATATACAAGCTCAACTCATCTCATTGTAAAAAAACGACCCTTTGATTAATTGAAAAACCAGAAAGTTCTTTTTGTTTCAAAAACCTTATGTTCTTGATTCGTTTGCGAGTTTTAGTGTTTGTGAGATTCAAGCATTAGATTTTGTGTTTGAGACTTAGTTCTTCGCGAAGATTAGCCCTTATAACTAGTTTATGTTTGATACATTTGTTTTAGTCCATAAAACAATTGTGTTGCCATTAGGCCTGGGCATTCGGGTACCCGTTCGGGTTCGGATCGGTTCTTTCGGGTATCGGGTATTTCGGGTTCTGGTCGGTTCTGTATCTGTGTAGAGGAACCGGTCCATACCCGAAATCCCTTCGGGTTCGGGTCGGGTCCTAAAATACCCGAAACTTTTGACCTATTTTACCCGAATGTAGTCTAATACCCGAAAATGTAACTTGGAATATTTTAAATCAACAACATCCAAATGCAAAGTAGACGAACCCGGGTATTAGACAAGGAAATATCATGTCTAAAACCAAAATGAAAGATCCAGGGTTCAAATAAGAACTTCTAAAACCAAAATGAAAGATTCACGGTTCAAAATGAAACATCAAAATAAACATGGGAAAGAAGTTTGATTGGCAATTCAAAATGGCAAGTAGAAATAAAAAAAGATCATCTTTTTTCAAAAATGAGTGGTTTTCTTTTTACCAAATGCAATGCATCTCCAGGGTTTTCCGGATGAAATCACTGCAAGGGTTTTAGATGTTGCAACAATTGAGGGAAAAAGCTCTGCCGATTTGAGCTGCAAATTAATGAAAACCCACATGAGAAAAACCACAAACCCAATTGTGTAAAAATCTTCAATTCGGGTTAGTTACATACCGAGACCATGAGCATGTCCACAAGTGTCGTAGGCTACGCCAGAAAATCTAGATGCTTCCTTTCGAAGGTTATGGTTCTTTCCTCTACGGCTACTTGATCTTGAGAATATATTCTCATAGCTGTCGAGATTGAGAACTTATCTGCCTCCATCGGTTTTGATCCATAGAGGCTCATTTGTTTGTGTAAGACTAAGCAATTCTTCCATAGCGGTCACAGCAATGATGGTCATAAGCAAACAATTCACAAGGCAAAAGGATCTTTTGAAAATGCCACACAATGTTCACTATCACTGAATCAAGAATAATCAGGGGAAAAAAAAAAACTACCACGAGATAACTTCTCTGTATAAGACAGACCTAGTTCATTTCCATCTCAATTCGAAAATCAGAACCTTAAATCAAAATCTAAGGTAAAAGATAAATCAATCCCTAAAAACTCTTCCGAGGTGAAACCAATCAAAATATAAGCTTAATCAATCAAAAATCGGATTGAATAAAAAAGACAAGATCGAAATCCAAAAAAGTAAGATACAAAAATAAAAACAGAGATCCAGAAAAAGGATTATCAGCAACAAGACATTATTAGCTCATCAGAATCACAATACACATATGATTATCTTCATCCTTATATTGAATATCTAAGATATTGAGACAAAATTGTTCGGAGGAAAACATTAAAAAAAAAAAAAAAAACCCTCCGATCAAAATGAAACATAGCATCTAACATACCAAAATTCTCCAAACTCATCAAATATGCAGAGATTAAGTGAAAAATGAGAATTGAGAAAGAAGAAAACAACCTGAGACTGAATTTTGGAAATCTCATAAGGAGGGGAAGAAAGAGCGAATTGATTCGATGTATCCAGCTTGATTTCTTCTATTAAACAGATGTATATACTATTTAGGGTTTCACACTTTCGCTTTTGGGGATCCGAAGAAGAAAATGAATCGGCGAACACAAGTGACTGTATGAATCTAATACACATGTATGTAAGTGTTCGGTTCTTTTCGGGTATCGGTTATTAACCGACCCGAACCGATACCCGAAATTATTTCACCACGAAATCCATTCGGGTATTTTAAGAGAACCGAACCCGATCCAAACCGGGTTTTTCGGGTCAGTTCCGGTTCGGGTTTTCGGATCCGGGTAAAATGCCCATGCCTAGTTGCCATCACTATCAGCTTCCATTCAATCCATCAAATCGATTAAACTTTGATCACCTTGTATTCATAATTTCGTGTGATTCGATCTTATATCATTTGGTATCAGAGCCTTAAAAGCTCATATCCCTCTTTGTTGTTTTCATTTTTGTTTCATTTTTGATTTATCAAAAAAAAAAACGTTTTGTGTTTTTGTTATTTGATATTATAAAATTCTAAAAACCCATTAAAAAAACTGTTTTGATTTGTTTCCTTGAAATTTTTTGTTCTTAAAAAAGTGTCTTATTTATTTGAAATTTATTTTGAAAATTTTTTGTAAAGAAAAAAAAAAGGTTTTGCATTTATTCGGAGATGACTTCTTACAAAAGAGCAAACTACGATTATTGGGACATGGAATATCAAAGATTCTATGGATACAAACCAGCCATGAGACAACTTGATCCACAGCCACCAGATTCCATACGAAGGTCACCACGAAGAATCGATCCATGGCAACAAAAGATACATGTTTTATGGAAAGAACAATCCCGAAGATTACTTGATGTGGGAAGATCTTATGGAGGAATGGTTCGACCATCATCCACTCACGGAGCAGAAGAAAGTAGAATTGGCAGTAAGCTATCTCACTGAAGATGTATTGACATTGTGGAGAAGAGAAATGGCCTATCAAAGGAGAAGTCCTTATCCACTCACCACCTCTTGGATAACCATGAAGACGCTCATGAAGAGGAGGTTCGCACCATCTTATTGCCCTGAAAACATGTCAAGCTCATATCACAGAACATCTATAGGCCATTGGAACGTGGAAGAAAGACAACATGAACCAGAAGCACCACAACACTTGGCACATCTCCATCGCAAACCGAATGAACAAGTTTTGAGGACAAAACTTCTTGAAGAGAGAGGGTATGATGCCGACATCAAGTCAGCATATCCATATGAAGAAGAAGTAATGTCAAGACTTGTGGAGACTTAAGAAATCCACCCCGAGGCAAGCTTAATCAAAGAGATCATCTCATTGGATCCTATTCCACCCGACAAACTGAATGAGCCCAAAAACAAACTATTTGACTTCACCAGCGCACGGCCCAGCCCAAGAGATAAGAAGGTCAACTTGAAGGTCCACTGGCTTCCAAAACCAAGATGATCTGACCTGTATCGACCCGGATCCATCAGATGATCGTAACGACCTTAAACGGTCAATTCCTCGACCAAATAAGGAAAGTCTCCAAAGGTTTTATTTGTGTGAGTCTCAGGAATTTCTTTGGAAACCAGGAGACCATCTAGAGATTGATCTACACAGCCAAAGGTGCACCACACCTCACTTGATCAAGCAGATCAAACTCGAGCCGAACTTGCCTAAAATGGAGCCAAAGACATTCAAATCACAACGGCTCTTCCCCTATCATTATTGCTGCGATTTGAAGGCTTGTTCATTGAACATAAACGTGCCAAGAGATCAACACTTCCAGTCCAAACTTTCAACATACAAGTCAAAAAGGGAGTTGACCATTTGACCGATCAATTACTCCTAATGGCTAGAAAATAGCCTAGACATTTACATTCTTGATTTACATTTATTTTAGAATTATTTGTCAAGATTTTAGCTTTTGTTTATATCCATTAAGGGTCCTAATCGTTGTATTTGAACCTATAAAATCTCAACTCATCTCATTGTAAAAAAATGACCTTTTGATTAATTGAAAAACCAGAAAGTTCTTTTTGTTTCAAAAACCTTGTGTTCTTGATTCGTTTGCGATTTTTAGTGTTTGTGAGATTCAAGCATTAGATTTCGTGTTTGAGACTTAGTTCTTCGCGAGGATTAGTCCTTAGAACTAGTTTCTGTTTGTGAGATTCAAGCATTAGATTTCGTGTTTGAGACTTAGTTCTTCGCGAGGATTAACCCTTTGAACTAGTTTCTATTTGATACATTTGTTTTAGTCCATAAAACAATTGTGTTGCCATCACTATCAGCTTCCATCCAATCCATCAAAGCGATTAGACTTTGATTACTTAGGTGTTTATAAGTTCGTGCGATTCGATCTTATATCACCTACCCACCCTCACTATAATACCGTATAATATATATATTTACTAATTTGAAATATTTGAAATTTTATCAAGTTAAAATGTTTTTAATAATAAGATTTATATATGTTGGTTTAATTATGGTTCAATTAAATAACCAGATTAAACCAAAAATAAATTTTTAAATTTGAACGTCACTTAAATTTTCAAATTCTGATTAAAATATCTTTTCTTAGGCACCAATACAACCACATATCAATATAAAAATTACATTTAATGTATACAATCATGGATTAATGTTATTATATTTTAAATAATTAATCAATCAAATAGAAATTTAATATTATTTATAGCTATTATAATTAATTAGAATATCCATATCTAACAATAAATATATTATGTAGATTTTTTTTTTTAACTTGTTTGGCAACATGTTTAGTTAATCCAGATAAATTATAGAAATATCCATAATGAAACATGTTTGATTACAAAAAGTGTTTATGTTTTAATAGTATAGATAATGGATGTTTGGAAACATATTTCAAAAATATTTTTGTTTTAATAGTATAAAAACTTTACTAATTATCCAATGACACTAAACTTTCATTTATTACTTATTAGATAATCAATAAGCATTACAATCATGTCCATTAGATTGAATAATCACCTTAACATCGATCATCATTAGTTAAGTAAGAAAAGTTCACAAAAGTTTCTTTAAAGCATTTTATCAAACACTTTTTAGACATAAAAAAGGTTGAATTCTAGATTATATTTGTATATATAAAGGAGAATATCCTCTTTTCTCATGATGCCACATCATTTTCTCATACTCTAAAATTTTGATACATCATCAACTTATTTGTTAACTTTAAATTGATAATATAATTTATTATATTTTATGTTATTATACTTTAATTCTCATGGTAATTATCATTCATTAACAAGAATTTGAAAAGACATTTCTTTATAAATGATTTTGGATCCAGTTTTACCAAATCCAAGAAACAAATTCTCGGATCTGAGTTCATTAATATCCACGAATATCCAAATCTGTTTCAAAACAGTTAAAAATCTAAAATATAAGAAAAAGATATAAATTTTAAGAATATTAAATTATTAAATTATAAAAGTAAATACATGTCAAAAGGTAAATAATACTCGCGGGAGCTTCCAGAAGCTAGAATGACAACTCTGATTTTTTAATGGGTATGCGAGAATGCATAAATAGTATGCGAAGCAAATTAAATAGTAAATAACCTCTTTAATGATAAATAAATAATTTTTATATTATCATCAATAATTTTAAAAGATAATTATATCATTTCCTATTTCAATTATTTTTTCTTATTTGTAATGACATAATATGTAATAACTTACAAAACAAAGTTTATTTTAAAAAATATCTTCTTAAATAATATTATAGAGATAAACATTTTCAATTATAAAAGAAATCTGACCAAATATTTAATGCCTTGCATGTTTAGAGCACATCTATAATTTTTGACAAACTGTTACACCACAACGTGGCATTAACTACAGAGTGCAAAGTGTTAATATACAAGAGAATTAGTATATTTGTATATCTTAAATATATGTATATTTAGAATTAAATTAAATCTAAATATATACATATAAATACTCTTGCGTGCTTCATAGTCAAAACCGCCTAAGAAAAACTAAAACCATCACAAATTCCTCTCCCTCTAATCGCTTCAATGGCTTCTTCTACTTCAACCCTTCTAGGCCCACCTTCCGTCGCCACCGCCGAGACTCTGATCACCAAACCCGTTACCATCAATCCGCCGGAAACCGCTGTTTCCGATGACCACAGTTTGATCTCCAAAACCGCCACACTAAACCTCGGAGAAGAACCACCGATGGGTCTGACTGAAAACCTCTCGCCGACTTTTCTCTCCTCCGGGAACCCATGCCTCGATTTCTTCTTCCACATCGTCCCCGACACGTCTCCCGGCGATCTGATCCAACGGCTGGCGATTTCTTGGTCTCACGATCCGTTGACTACGTTGAAGCTCGTCTGCAATCTCCGAGGAGTTCGAGGAACTGGGAAATCAGACAAAGAAGGGTTTTACACCGCTGCGTTTTGGCTTTACCAGAATCACCCCAAAACCCTAGCTTTGAATCTCCCTTCTCTCGTCGATTTTGGGTATTTGAAAGATTTGCCTGAGATTCTGTATCGGATCCTTGAAGGTCAGCAGATGGAGAGAGGGAAGAAACGGGCGTGGAGGAAGAAGATTCAGAAGAGATTCAAGGGGAAGAGCGAGAAAAGCTCCGATATTTCTGGGGATTTGGAAGATCGGATTCTTGAAAACGCGGAGGAGCTTGCTGGTCCCGTCGATAAAACCAAGGCTAGGGCTTTGCGGAAACAGAGAGAGCTCGAGAAGGCGAAGAGAGCTTTAGAGAGGTATAAATCGGATGATAGTTACAGATTACTGTTTGATCGAATCGCGGATTTGTTTGCTGATTTGTTGAAATCCGATTTGAAGTGTTTGAATTCGAATGAGCCGAATAAGATTGGGTTAGCTTCGAAATGGTGTCCTTCTGTTGATTCTTCGTACGATAAGGCTACTTTGATATGTGAGGCAATTGCTAGAAGGATGTTCTCTAGAGATGAGTACCAAGGAACCGAAGAAGCGCATTACGCTTATAGGGTTAGAGATAGGTTGAGGAAACAGGTTCTTGTGCCGTTGCATAAAGCTCTTGAATTGCCTGAGTTGTCTATGAGTGCAAAGGAATGGAATCTGCTGAAGTACAATAGAGTTGCTTCTGTGGCTATGACGAATTACAAGAAGCTCTTTGTGGAGCATGATAGCGAGAGGTTTACCCAGTTTCTGGGGGATGTGAAATCCGGGAAAGCGAAGATCGCGGCTGGTGCGGTTCTTCCTCACGAGATAATCAACCAGCTGGAGGATGATAGTGGGAGTGAAGTTGGCGCGGAAGTTGCAGAGCTTCAATGGGCGAGAATGGTGGATGATCTTGCCAAGAAAGGGAAGCTGAAGAATTCGTTGGCGATTTGTGATGTCTCTAGAAGCATGAGTGGTACACCTATGGAGGTTTGTGTGGCGCTCGGGTTATTGGTTTCGGAACTTAATGAAGAGCCGTGGAAAGGGAAAGTTATCACCTTTAGCGAAAACCCGCAGCTTCATATAGTCACGGGTTCGAGTCTGAGAGAAAAGACAGAGTTTGTCAAGCAGATGGACTGGGGAATGAACACGGATTTCCAGAAGGTGTTTGACCGGATTCTAGAGATTGCAGTCGAGAATAAATTAACCGATGACCAGATGATCAAGCGGTTGTTTGTGTTCAGCGACATGGAGTTCGATAGTGCAACGAGAAACAGTGGTTTGGACAGTGATGTTGACAGTGATGTGGACAGTGATTTGGAGGTAGATTACTCTGTCATTTACGAGGAACGGTTGAAAAGGGAAAAGCAACGCTCCAAGAAGAAATGGGAGACAGATTATGAGGTGGTTCAGAGGAAGTATAAGGAGAATGGTTTTGAGAATGTTCCCGAAATTGTATTTTGGAACTTAAGAGACTCGTCGGCTACACCTGTGGTAGCTAAGCAGAAAGGAGTGGCTTTGGTTAGCGGGTTTTCGAAGAATCTACTGACTCTGTTTCTTGAGGAAGGTGGGATTGTGAATCCTGAAGATGTCATGTGGTTAGCCATTAAAGGTGAGGAGTACAAGAAGCTTGCTGTTTATGACTGAGATACACATGCACAAGCTTTAATGATTTATCCCTAGAACCATATCATATCTATCAGTTTTTTCTTTGAGTGTTACACCGAGAAAGCTCTAAAGTTTTTTTTTCTTGTTTCTTCTGTTCTGTTTCTGATCTGTGGTATTATGCGAGGAAATGAATGAATCTTGGTTATCTTTTTGTTTTAAGTACCTAAGTCTACTTAGATATACAACTAAGAAAATGAAATGATCTAGAAGTCCTAAGAGGAGGCATCACTCTTCGTTTCCTCCTAACATTGGAATCTTTCCTCTCTCTCTCTCTTTTGGTTCTAATGGAAGGAAAGGGCAAAAAGCCAAACTAATATTCTCTAATCTCTTTCTCGTTATTCCTGTGGTGTCCTCTCACATCCGGTAGTTTCATAACGAATATGTTCTTGTAGATGGCCAAGTTGCTTAAATGCGAACAAATCAACAAAACAAGTTTTTGAGAATTAACCTGAATTCAAAACCTTGATACTACGAAGGAGAAAGAACGTTTTCCGCGTGCTTTAGTTACCCGCGAAAGATCTTGAATTTGAAGCACGACCTACAGGATTGGATTCAAGCTAAACAAAATAAACAAGGAAAGCGTTTATAATTTAGCTAGCATCTGGTTGTTAGAACAATGTAGGTAGCTTTTGCTACAAAGGAAGAAGAATATATTCTTCAACGTGGCTTTATAAAGCCCTTCATCAAGTTGACAATCACCGTTCTTTATCACAAAGAGCAAGAGCATAAAAGAACATAAATCTCCAAACTTTTTACTTATTTTCTATATATATTCAATAGCTTCTGTTTATTAAAAATCTTTTAGGTTCGTCATTTGCTGTTTAGTCTCATTGTTGCTCTGTTTCTTGAGGTTTATCAATGGATGCTTCTGCTTTAAACTCGGTGATCAATAGGTTGCTTGAAGCTAGAGAGAAACTAGGAAAGATTGTTCAGTTGTCTGAAACAGAGATCAAACAGCTATGTTTCGTCTCTAGAGATATCTTCTTGAGACAACCAAATCTCTTGGACCTCGAAGCTCCTGTCAAAATCTGTGGTACTATTCTCTCTATTTCTCTCTTATCTCTTCTCTGAGATTGTGTTCTTATGGAATCTTTTGGTAAAACAAAAACAAACAGGGGACATTCATGGACAATACTCAGATCTCTTAAGACTGTTCGAATACGGAGGATACCCTCCTCGTTCAAACTACTTGTTCCTTGGAGATTACGTCGATCGCGGAAAACAAAGCATCGAAACGATTTGTCTCTTACTCGCTTACAAGATCAAATTCCCTGAAAACTTCTTCCTTCTCAGAGGAAACCACGAAAGTGCCTCGATCAATCGCATATACGGCTTCTACGACGAATGTAAACGCCGTTTTAGTGTCAAGATTTGGAGAATCTTCACCGATTGCTTCAATTGTCTCCCCGTGGCTGCACTCATCGATGACCAGATTCTCTGTATGCACGGTGGGCTCTCCCCGGAGCTGCTTAGCTTGAGACAGATTAGGGATATTCGTCGTCCAACGGATATTCCTGATCGCGGTTTACTCTGTGATCTCTTGTGGTCTGATCCTGATAAAGGGGTTAGAGGTTGGGGGCATAACGATCGCGGAGTTTCATACACTTTCGGATCTGATACAGTTTCTGAGTTTCTCAAAAGACTCGATATTGACCTAATTTGTAGGGCTCATCAGGTTTGTTTATTGTTACTTGCGCTCAAAGCAACAGTTCAAAGTGTGTGTTTTCTTTTGACGCAAGCAACGATTTTGTCTCAGGTTGTTGAAGATGGGTTTGAGTTTTTTGCGAACAAGCAGCTCGTGACGATATTCTCTGCGCCGAATTACTGCGGGAAATTCGACAATGTGGGTGCGATGATGAGTGTGGATGATGATTTGATCTGCTCTTTTCAGATCTTAAAACCTAATGACAAGAAATCCAAATTCAGTTTCGGAAGCAGAGGTGGTGCTAAAACTAGCTTCTCTTATCCTAAAGTCAAGGTATTTTTATTAATCACATAGGATTTTTCAGTGAGTGGAGTATCCATGTTTTAGTTTCGGTTTGAGATTTGAAATGAGTGTGTTTTTTTTTTTTTTTAAATATAAAAATGGCATATTAAAATATGCTAAATGCATTAAGGTCTAATAAGTTGTTAAATCTGTTTTTCTCTTTTGACTTCAATGGAAAAATAAAATAAAAATGTAAAATATTAGCTACCTTCATCAACGGAAAAAAAAACCTCAGATTTATAATTAACTTGACCAAATTAAAACTCAATGTTAGTCAAATTTAACACTTAATTAATTGTTCAAAACGTATTTTAAAGTTTATTCGGTTACTGAAATAGTTGGAGATTTTTCTTGCCCGATTCCAGTAAATTAGAGTTTTTGAAAACCTTTTTACTTAATACAATATGTTTAGTTATTGTAAAAATATATTCATTCCGTTTCAAAATAATTAATGTTTAAAGTTTTTACCCATAGATTAAGAAAGCATTTAATTTTATTTTTCCAAATAAAAAGATAATATGTTATCTATCTACACACAATTCAACCAATGATAAAACAAATTGCAAAATACAAATGGTTATAAAACATAAAAAAAAAATTTAATAATTTTGCATTAAAAATTTGAAAAAAAAAAATATTCTAAAACATCAATTATTTTGAAACGGAGAGAGAATATGTTTTGAATTCAATAGAATAGATAAAAAAGAAAAGAAAAAATCAACATTTTCGTTCCGTTTTTCAGAGTTGAACACCTTTGAATTTCTCATTATTAGTGATTTAAAGTCATAAATTTGTTGATATCATGATGTTACATGGGCGAGCTCGAAATCTCTAATCATTTAATCGAAATATGTTTTTTTTTCTTTTTCCAGTCGGTTCTTAGTTCGCAGAGTTCATACAACTGATGGAGATTTGATGACTCACGATGACTTCTAAAAGCATGCAACTGAGTATAATAATGCTTAGCAAGAGCAAGAGGATTTTGAATTTTGAATTTCGGATTTTTGGAAGCTTTTGGATTTTTATTCCACTTCACTTTACCTGTGTGTGTGTGTATTTTTTTTTTTTTTTTTTTTGCTGTTGTCTTCTTTCTTTTCGTTGTAAATTTGGTTTGTATTACATTTGATAATAAAACATGTTTTCCTTTGGACCAAAATAATGTTTAGGGGTGTTAGTGAGAGTTGGATCTTTTCTTCATCTATTTTCCAAACTATTAATAACAAGAAAAATTAAATTATATTCTCGTATTTTTTCTCGATCATCCCAAATCTCAAGACAAACTATAGCATTCGTTTTTTTTAAAAAAGAAAGAAAAAAAATCCAAAATTGTACCGGAGCAAAAAGATATAATATTTTATATTAGAATATTGGAAGTTAATAGAGGTGTTAAGTAATATATAAGAGATATCAACCAATCTACTTTTGTTTACTGGTTTTTAGGTGGAAGTTCATGTTATTTAACATGGTATTAGAGTCCGATATATACTATCCAACTCGATATCACAATCGATCCGATCTAAAATTGATCTCATCAAAATCGAGAAAACTGAAAAATAATATCGGCAATCAATGTACGAAGCCATTATCTTGAATAGGTGTAGTAGAAAATTATATCCCATATTGGAAATTGACAAAAATCTTAAATAATATATAAGGGGAATATATCGATTTATTCATACTGATTAATTTTGAGTTGAAAACTTATGTAATTTAACATATATACGATACAACAAATAGCGATTGGTTGACTTTAAATAATTTTAGTAGATTATTATTGTCACATTCCTCTTGCTTACAGTTTAGGGATGTTTAACTGCTGGAATTAGCTGTTGGTGGGCAAATTGTATTATTAATTAGCATATTATTGTCTTATTGTATGCGAAATCCTTAAACTACGTCCATTGCATATTAACGTATAATATAATATAATATGAATATACATAGTTGAAATATGTGACCCTCTAGTTACACTTACAAATTATAACATATAAATATGTATGGTCAACAACCACGTTGCTTTATCTGTTGAGATATAGATAGTTTTTCATATCTCTATTTAAACAAATAATCCTTAGAACATTATTAGTTACGAATCACAAAAACTGTAAGACTTTAAAAAAAAACTATTTGGTGATTATTTTCGCTTACCGATTTGTATCACCAATCAGACTTTAAATTATTTTTACAAGTTTTTTGGTGATTATTCTTTTAAGCAGAAATATAAGAAATTTCAGTCAAATAGGGAAAAGGGTGGAAAGAAATAAGAAATTTCAGTCAAATAGGAAAAATAGTGGAAAGAAATAACAAAAAACTCATTTTGTCATATACTTTAAATTTTATATTTTGACATTCTAACGTTTGCAAGTGGCTTGCAGACGAATTATATCCATTACGTAATGTGAACTACATTTCTTCTATTTATTTTATGCAATCGAGATATTTTCACAATGGTCCAATAAAAAAGCATTGTGTCTTGTTTCTGTTACAAGTTTACAACAGAATACGAAGAAGATTGCATCACTCAACCAGCGCAAGCCAGCAAATTTTTTGTATATTTCTATATATTATGTAAAAATGTATCATATAATTCAATAATTACGTATTAATCCGGTCGTAGTAAACGATTAAATTTACTGAATCATACTAGAGTAGTTT
Source organism: Eutrema japonicum (assembly GCA_030161315.1). Lineage (NCBI taxonomy): Eukaryota > Viridiplantae > Streptophyta > Magnoliopsida > Brassicales > Brassicaceae > Eutrema > Eutrema japonicum. The sequence continues at coordinate 21,061,479 of BSQW01000007.1, forward strand.
TATTGATGGAAAAATGCAAAACAACAAAAAAAATTCAAGTAACAAAAAATTCAAGATCAACCTTGATCTAAGAAAATTGCAAACTAAATTTTAGTATCAAAACAATGCAAGATCAAAATCGATCTAAAAATTACAAATAAATTTCTATCATATTAAAAACCATAAATTTGAACTACAATGTTAACACTATTAATAATATTAATTGAAAACAATTACGTTTTTTTTTGCCAAAATTAAAATAAAATTTTAGACTTTTAAGAAATCTAATTTGTGATCTAGTGTCCAAAATCAATATACATTCCCACTATGCTATCTAATAATTCTATAATTATTCCACTTTAAGTGACAATACATTGAAAATTTAGAAAAGAGGAGATGTACGGATGCAAACCTGAAAAAGGAGAATTGGCATGTATGTTGAGGAGGAAGACGTAAAGGGTGATGGAAATTATGTATTGTTACATGAATGGGAAACTCAACAAGGATATCAATTTTCTAAAATCAAAATAAAGACCGAAATCAAATAAAGAGAACATTTTTATTTATTCCGTGAAGAAACAAAGATGAAAGAATATTATATGTCAATTACGCCAGTGATTGTGGTGATGGTGACGATGGTAACAATGGTGGCAATTGCAATTATGATGGCAGCTACATCGGTGGAATGCGGTAGGTGGTGGTGATGGCGATAATGATATATAATTATGTTAATGTGAAAGAATTTGATGGTATTGTTGGGTGTATATAGATTTTAGGCAATAGATCACATTTCAATTACTTAATTTTTTTGGCAACAAAACAACGTAGTTTTGATTTTTGTTAATATTATTAGTGGTGTTAAGTTCGAGATTCAAATTGATCGTTTATAATATGATCGAGGTTTATTTTGTAGCCTTTTAATATCAAGGTTTATATTGCATTTTTTGTGTTACTTGAAAGTTTATTTTGCAGTTTGTTTAAAGAGAAATTGCAATAGATAACTAAAAAAATACTTAAATTAGCAATCTAACCATTCACTATTTCTAATACTATTTGACAAATTTTTATCTCAAAATGTCCCTATACTCTAAACGTAAGTAGCTCGATATTATCTCATTACTTTATATTCGTCTCTTTCTCTACGTCTTTTTCTCTCTCCCTCATATCTCTATTTTCTCATTTCTCTCTTATGATATTCTTCATCTTCGTGATTTTATCTCCGAAAACAGCCTTACTCCTCCTAACCAGAAAACAGTATATAATCGCCGTTGCCGGAATCCACCACGTTATCAAGCGTCAATTTCTCCTCATCCTGCTTTTATCCCTTTATCAAAGGTATCAGATAATAGAGGAAGAGTGTCATAATCTCATCTGATTTATCCGGTGAGAGAGAAAATGTATATCTCTGGCGCGGTGTCTGTCGGGAGACGATGCATGAACTACGGCAAGTCAATCGGAATTTTACTCAATTTCAGAAGACGGAGGAATTACGGTGAGTGGTACCAACGAGTAGCGAGTTACGGTAGAGACGACGAGTTCGATGCAACCCACTAATTTTAACATATGACAACATTGAAACTACCGAGAAGAATCTTCACCGCCAGGAAGGAGTGAGATAGAGCTTCCTTGTCAAGAATTGTGGTTTACTCTCCACTTTCTTCGGGATGTCCCCGACTCGCCTAACTCGCGTGAGTGGCTCTCTTCCAATTCTCCTCTGCCGCCTCCACCTTATAAACCTGATTGAGATCTGAATTAATATCAATTGAGTCAACTCAGTGAGTTGGGTTTGAGCCCAACCGAGTTTGAGCTCAAACGAGTTGAACGGAGAAGATGATACATGTTTTCCTCTTACACTCCCAAATACCTTAACATGAAAATTAACAGTCAATGATTGAATTATCCAATAAAAAAAGTTATATGTACACTTACATATTTATATGGTACAATAAATGAGTTACCATACTAAACAAAAAGTTAGAGATAAATTTACATGTTGTATGGTACAATAAATAATTTAACAAGTTACAATAACATATAACTTATTTTGAAATCACTATATTTTAGAAGAATATTTATGTTTCTACTAAGAACAACATGTAAGTTAAACATACAATAATTAAGTTACTTTGTTAAAAATAATATTAGAGGTACAATACATAGTTTAATGTGTTACAGTAAAATATAACTTGTTACGAAATCACTACATCTAGAAAAATGTTGATGTTCCAACGAAAAAGAACATGCAAGTTAACTGATAACAAATATGTTACCGCGACTATTCATTCCCGCTTTGTCGTGAAGATTCTATCGACGCATTCGAGCTTAGTCTCGAATTGACTGTCATTTAATCTTTCTTTATCTGCCTCAAGTTTTTATGTTTTTAATTGGTATTGTCTGTATCAAAGAAGATGGATAATTCCCTCTAGTTGTAATTTGGAAGATTAAATATTGAGAAGAAACTAGTTGACAAAAAAAAAACAACTATGTTACCGCGCTAAGTCGATAAACCTACATATTTACATGATACAATAACTGTTAACATGTTATTATATCATGTAACTTGTTACATCAATATATATGTTACCGCGCTAACAACTATGTTACCACGCTAACAATTATATTACCGTGCTAACAACTATGCTAAACAATGTCGGAGTTTCATCGAATCTTTCCTGATTAAGTGATGAATAATAATTAACTAGTTAATAAGTCAGTTACTGTATAAAACAAAAAATTAGAGATAGATATATGTGTTTATTGGTATAATAAATAGTTTAACATGTTACACAATAGTGTAGTATGTTACAAATAGGTTTGTATGTCAACTTGAACATAACTCACTGACTCGACTCAGTGAGTTCTAGTCAACTCGTCCGAGAAATCACTAGATCTTTCCTGGAATTCATCATAACCGAGTCCTCTTCACATGAACGAAAACAACAAAAATCACTGGAATTGTTGGAAACCAATTCTTCGATCTAGAAGTTATGAGAGAGAAGAGAGAATAGATGAACCAACAAAATATGCGAAGAAAGAGAGAAGAGAGAAGAGATGAGAGAGAAAAGATAAGCCACACATGGATCAAGGTTAATTTCATCATTGCCGATAACCACCCACACAGTAGGTCTTTCATTTGGTGAACCCATGGTTAGTTTTTCAATTTCGACTCCAATTCTGCTTTTGTACCCAATTAACTCTTATTTAAATCGAGATTGATTTGTATTTGTTTATCGTTTAAAAGTTTATTTTACTATTTTTTTAGATCGAGGTTTATTTTGCATTTTTTCGTCATTTGGAGGCTGCATTTTTTCTTCACTTGGAGGTTGTTTTTGCATTTTTCCCATTTATTAATCATTATCGTTACGTATTATTGAGGCTCTTATTATAATACAATTTATAAAACACAAACAAGATGAGAGTATATGCTCCTATAGATTCCGATGTATTTAGTACGTACGTTGACTTTGACTTATAATTTGGTCTATTAAAGCAAACTTATTTTCTAACTCTGAGATATCTTAGTCAGTCTACTCTATACGTCAAAAGTTTTAAACATATATTTCTTCTGTCGTTTCTTAAAACCCGATAACCAAAAAGGCTCATCATAACCATAAATTAAAGGTTAGTTAATTCAGTTGATTTCATGATTAGTCATTTCTTTATTAATATTTTGTGGATTTTGTTTTGTTTAAAAGTTAGTACCAAGTGTTTCTGCGTTTCTTACTATCCATTTGAATTATAATCGTCGATTCGTATGGCAAAAACTTTCAATCATTTGTCTTCTAATGAAACATGAAATTAAAAAGGTAAAACTAAAACATTAATAAAGAAATGATATTGAGCCAATTATTTGTTATTGTCTTAGCAGAAAAGTCAATGGCTGAAAATCAACAGTTAGGAGTGCTCAAGGCACTCGATGTAGCCAAAACACAGCTTTACCATTTCACGGCGATTGTTATCGCCGGAATGGGTTTCTTCACCGATGCCTACGATCTTTTTTGTATCTCATTAGTCACAAAGCTCCTAGGCCGCATTTACTACCACAAGGCGGGCGCAGAAAAGCCTGGAACACTCCCACCAGAAGTTGCAGCCGCGGTCAATGGTGTGGCTCTATGGGTCAACTTTTTTTTGGGTGGCTTGGCGACAAATTAGGCCGGAAAAAAGTGTATGGAATCACTTTGATCATGATGGTCCTTTCCTCTGTCGCCTCCGGTCTCTCCTTTGGAAATAGTCCCAAGGGCGTTATGACAACTCTTTGCTTTTTCAGGTACTAATCGAATAATTTTTCTTATAACCATACAAAAAAGAAATATGGATTCTTTAGAATGATATATTTACATTCGTTTTACGATAAGAGTTGTTTTAAGAACTATTTCAATTTTACGAATCAAATATTTTACTGAAATTTCAATTTTATTTTGACAATCTTTTAATTAATTTGAGAAAGAAATTGAATGTTTTTTCTTTCCTTTTTAAAATATGGATCTTGTATTGATAAATTAATATAATAGACATTACTATAGCTTTTTATTTATTTCAGTGCAATTCTTAGAAGATAACTGTGTTGAAAGTCGAAACGAAAGAAATAAATATATTAATTGCATCTGAAGAAGATTAGTGACTTTTGATATCCAAGAATAATTTATGGGTGTAAATTGTGTATTTTTGGCAACTGTGGAAAAAAGGTTTTGGCTTGGAGTTGGTATTGGAGGTGACTACCCACTCTCAGCTACGATCATGTCCGAGTATGCGAACAAGAAGACTCGCGGTGCGTTCATTGCGGCCGTGTTCGCTATGCAAGGGTTCGGGATCTTGGCTGGAGGTATCGTTGCATTAATTTTCTCGAGCATTTTCGATCACCAATTTCCATCGGCGATCTATAGTGTAGACCCTGTTGGCTCGACCGTACCTCAAGCTGATTACTTATGGCGTATCATTCTTATGGTCGGTGCTCTCCCCGCGGCTATGACCTATTACTGGCGAATGAAAATGCCCGAAACTGCTCGCTATACCGCCTTAGTTGCCAAAAACATCAAACAAGCCACACAAGACATGTCTAAAGTCTTGCAAGTGGATCTTGAAGCTGAGGAAGAAACTGCTGAAAAGATTGTTAGAGATCCTAAACTTAACTATGGATTGTTCTCCAAGGAGTTCCTTAGACGCCATGGACTTCCTCTCCTTGGAACTACCTCAACTTGGTTTTTGCTTGACATCGCGTTTTACAGCCAAAACTTATTTCAGAAAGATATCTTTTCTGCGATTGGATGGATCCCAAAGGCGGCTATGATGAATGCCGTCGACGAGGTTTACAAGATCGGTAGGGCTCAAACACTCATTGCGCTCTGCAGTACCGTCCCAGGTTACTGGTTCACGGTTACGTTTATTGATATCATGGGAAGATTTGCCATCCAGCTGATGGGATTCTTCTTCATGACCGTGTTTATGTTCGCTATAGCGTTTCCTTACGACCATTGGATCAAACCGGACAACCGCATAGGATTTGTCATTATTTACTCACTAACATTCTTCTTTGCAAACTTTGGTCCAAATGCAACTACATTTGTTGTTCCGGCCGAGATTTTCCCGGCCAGGTTAAGATCCACATGTCACGGAATATCAGCTGCGGCAGGAAAGGCGGGAGCCATGGTAGGCGCATTTGGATTTTTATATGCGGCTCAGTCAAAGGATAAAACCAAGACAGACGCAGGATATCCACCGGGTATTGGTATCAAGAACTCGTTAATTATGCTTGGTGTTATCAATTTTGTTGGTATGATCATGACGTTTTTAGTTCCTGAATCTAAAGGAAAGTCTCTTGAGGAGCTTTCGGGAGAGAATGTGAATGATGAGATGGTCTCGTCTGCCGTCACGACCTCTGGAAGAAACTAAAGGATTAAGACTTTGGCCTTAACCATAACTCCATACTTATTAATTTCGTCAATTTGATCTCTTAAAAATATTAATGCAAATTCCTTCGTGAAATAAATTGAAAGTTGGTCTTTTTATGCTTAACGTTATCGTGGGGATTATAATTATCTCTGTCGAGTAAATGGGACCCAATAAGTTGCCAAAATAGCTAAATGCTTTCTTGTATTTCATGAGTCATAATACAACTATATATATATCTTGTATAGTCGGCTAACCCTAGAAAATATACACATATATAAGATTTAAGGTAATATCTCAAATCATATCCTAATACGATATCTTATATCCTAATACTCCCCCTCAAGATGGAACGTGTAAGTCTTGCACGTCCATCTTGCCAAGCAAATAAGAAAATTATCGTGTTGCTAACGGCTTGGTGAGAATGTCTGCAAGTTGATCCGTCGTCCGAACGTGTGGAGTGACAAGAGAACCATCTTGAACCGCATCCCATACAAAGTGACAATCAGCTTCAACATGCTTCGTTCGTTCGTGAAAAACGGGGTGGCGGCAATGTGAATAGCATATTTGCTTTCACAAAACAGATACATTGGATCATTTTGTCTTACACCAAATGCTTCCATCACCTCCTTTGTCCATTTCAATTCTTCAAGCGTCATAGCCATCGCACGGTATTCTGCTTCGGCAGAGGACCGAAAGACAACTTTTTGCTTCTTCGTCTTCCACGCCACAATGGAATCACCCAACATAATGAGATAACCTGTTAGAGAGCGCCGTGTTAATGGGCATGCCGCCCAGTCAGAATCACAGTATGCTGAAATTTGCAAATCATTTTTCGAACTCAGAAGTATCCCTTAACCAGGAACTCCTTTAAAATATCGAACCAGATGTAACGCCGCCTCCCAATGTTTTTGACGAGGTTGTTGTAAAAATTGCGACAGAGTATGAACAGCGTAACTAATTTCAGGCTTAGTTCAGCCAAATAAACCAAACGTCCCACCAATCTCCTGTATTTTGTTGGTTTCGTATAGAAAGGCCCTTCTCCACGAGCCAAGTTATGATTTAACTCCATCAGTGTAAGTGCTGGTTTTGATCCAAGAAGTCCACACTCTGCCACAATATCCAAAACATATTTCTTTTGCGAGAGGTAAATGCATTCTTTTCCACGAGACACTTCGATACCCAAAAAATATCGCAAGACTCCCAAGTTTTTCATATGGAAACAATGGCTCATATATGACTTGAAACATGAGATAAGTTCAGGATTATCTCCACCAACAATTAAATCATCCACATACACCAAGAGAAACAATATAGATTTCTCACGAAGCAAAGTGAACAGGGAATAATCCTTGTGATTTTGTTTGAAACCGAATTCAAGAAGCGCCTTTGATAACTTGGAAAACCAGTATCTCGGAGCTTGACGAAGACCATAAATAAATTTTCGTAATCTGCATACTCGGTTATCATCGGAAGCAGAGAGTCCCGACGACAACTTCATATAAACTTCTTCTTATAAATCTCCGAGAAGAAATGCATTGTCGACGTCCATTTGAAAGAGTTCCCAATCTTTCGCTGCCGCAACCTCAAGAACAATACGCATTGTAGTCATTTTAACCACCGGTGCAAACGTTTCATTATAATCGACCCCTTCTTCTTGTCGATTTTTGAGAGCCACAAGTCGAGCTTTATGACTTTCAATCTGAATTGAATTTGACCTTAAAAACCCACTTACATCCATTGGCTTGTTTCCAAGGTGGGAGTTCCGTAACATCCCACGTATGTTGATCTTCAAGCGCAACAATTTCATGTTTCATAGCTCCCCGCCAAACTTTCTGTTGAATCGCTTCTTTGTATGAAGATGGTTCAGTTTGTGTTGTGACAACCACATGGAAGATCTGTATCAACGACGACAAGTGATGACATGACATATAATTAGTTAAGGAATACAGAAACGTACCAGAAGACTTTAAAGTGGAAGGAGAAGAGACGTGAGGGGGTTCTTCAACTAGTTGTGTTGCGTATGCAACATATGGAGAAAGTAAGACCAATTTTTTCTTAATTCTCATGCCTCGGCCAAGTTCTGCGGGTGCAGATTCAGTATCAACATCATCAATATCCGGAGTAACTGCAGTATCGGGGTGAACATCATCCTCATCGGGTATTAAATCCAAGACCTCATCAGATGTTACTTCTTGCTCCGAACTTCCTCCCCCTTGATCTGGTGCTGGTGGAGCATCATCAAAAATTGCAGGATGGCGATCCTCAAAGCTCAATCCAACATCACTCGAATCTGAATTAGCCAAGCGATCACGATATGAAAATATATCCTCGTGAAACACAACATCCCTAGAGACAAATGTCTGTTCTGTTTCGAGATTACAAACCAGCCAGCCTTTCAGGCCCGTTGGGTAGCCCAGAAAAACACATCATGTACTACGATCATCAAACTTATCTTTGTCACGGTTTATCCGCCGAGCATAACAAAGAGTGCCAAATATTCTAAGATGATCGTACACAGGAGGTGATCCATACAGCAGCTTGAATGGTGTCTTAGTGTTCAACATAACTGATGGAGTCCGATTAATCAAATAAGTAGCGGTCAACACACTTTCGCCCCAAAATTTCTTCGGTAAATATCCTTGAAATAGCAAAGCACGCACCACATTTAAAATATACCAATGTTTCCTTTCGACACGCCCATTTTGTTGTGGTGTGTCGACACATGATATCTGATGTGTAATGCCCTTCTCGGAAAAGAAACTTTGAAGATAGACAAATTCTGATTCGTTGTCACTTCTAACAATTTTCAGCTGCTTCGCAAATTGACGTTCCACAAATGAGAATAATATTTTCAAAGCATCTGGTGCCTCTTTCTTTTCGAGCAACAAAATCATCCATACAGCTCGAGAAAAATTGTCGACTATAGTGAGGAAATAACGAGCTCCGCAAGTAGAAGGTTCCCGATATGGTCCCCATAAATCGCAATGGATGAGAGAGAAAGAATCAATTGCTTTATTAAGACTGCTAGAAAACACATCCCGAGTTTGTTTAGATTGAAGACAAACACCACAAGATTTTTCAAAATCCCCTAAGCTACTAGAAAAACCACCAATAGAGGTTAAGACCGAAAGAACTTTTGAAGACGGGTGTACCATACGATGATGCCACATATCTCTACTCTTCAATTTCTCCATATGCCCAGCCTGAACCGCAACTGCACCGTCGTAGTGGTAAACCCCATCACGCTCTCCACCCGCTCCAATCAAAGTCTTCGAAACGAGGTCCTGTATCACACAAAACTTTTTAGTAAACAACACAAAACTTGCAACATCATGAAGCAACTGTGCAACCAAAATCAGCGTGATGGATAAGCATGAAGCAAAAAAACTCTAGTTAATGTGAGTTTTCCACCAAGATTCAAATTCCCATGACTCGTCGCCCACACAATCTGACCATTAGGCAACGAAATCGGACAAGGGGAAATATTTTCAACATCAGTAAGTAATTTTTGATCACCCGTCATATGATGTGAAGCTCCCGAGTCGATAATAATGTCGTGCCTTCGATTTTTTCCTAACAAAATAAGTTTTTCTTTCTTACCCAAAAGTTTCTCAAAGGAATTCGGCTTTTGATTGTTCATGAATTGAGCTAAATTAGCCCATTCCTCTGATGTGAAATTTGGAATTCCTGCTGAAGAGGCTTCTGTTGAGTTCGAAGATTCCCCAAGCTGCATATTGTATGCACGAAATCCTGATCCGCGACCACCACGTCCACGTCCCTGATTTTCGGATCCTCTGCCTCGACCTCCTCTGTCTGCTCCTCCTCCTCCTCTTCCTCCAAATGGTTTATTTTTGTCATACCAATATGGAAAACCGATGATCTGGAAGCAAATGCTAGCGTCATGTCCATGTTTCCCACAATGCGAGCACACAGTTGTTGGTCGTATAAAATGAGTACCAGATGCTTGGCCAGTGATTACGGCTGATTGATTTTGCTGGCCATACAGAATTGATGTTGGAGCGGACACCGAGAACCCCACCATCGGAGTTATATCCTCCGAACTTCTCATTGCACTAAGGTGCCTTTCTTCTTGAATGATTTGCGAATAAACCATCTCAAGATTCAAATCAGTTTGTCGACTCAGAAGATTTGATCTCGTTGTTCCAAATCGAGAATTGTCAAGTCCCATGAGAAACTGATGCACTCGAATATTTTTTTGCATCTTCTCATATTTCACCATTGATACATAATCTGCTCTACCACAACAACATATGAAACCCTTTTCGAAATCCAAAAGATCATCCTACATCACCTTAAGCTTGCTGAAATAAACCTCCACCGTCTCACCATTTTGTTTGCAGGCCGTAATGTCTGCGTGAAGCTGATGGATATGCGTGTCATCACTCACGAAGAAACGCTTTTGAAAACTCGCCCACATCGCCTTTGCACTATCAACCAGCGATATCGACGACCTTAACTTCGGTTCAACACTGCTATAGATCCATTCAATGATTATAGCATTCACCATATCCCATTTTTCTTCTTCATCCGATTTATTAACCGGTCGTTTGAGAGTTCCATCCACGAAACCCAATTTCCGCTTGGTCCGAAGTGAATTTAACATCAACTTCGACCACCTTTCATAGTTTCCTCCATTCAAGAGGATCGGAGTTTGAACTTGTCCCGTGCTATCTGACGGATGGAGATAGTACGGCGACACAAGAGTATCCTGATTCGTAACTGCATAAGCAGCAACACTCATCACACTAGATTCAATATTTTCCATTGAAGAAAACAAAGAAATCGAAGAAGGCTCAAAACAGAGACGAAGAACAGACTATGTAAATCGAAGAGGAAAAGAAAAGAATCAATTTTTTGGATCTCGTTCTGATACCATACCAAAATAGCTAAATACTTTCTTTTATTTTATCGAGTCATAATACAACTATATATATATATATATATCTTGTATAGTCGGCTAACCTTAGAGAATATACACGGATATGAGATTTAAGGTAATATCTCAAATCATATCCTAATGCGATATCTTATATCCTAATATAAATCTATGGTAAAAAGGTCTGGTGAAGTCAAAGAACTCAAACAAGATCAAATGAGTAACGAGGTAACAGGTCGAGATGAAAGGCTATCAGAGTGAACATCTACGGTCAAAGGGGATTAAATATAGAATCGTTAGTCAACCCGCCGAGACCAAAGACTCGTTCAAACCGGTGAGTTAAGTCGCCTAAACGTAACAGCTAGAGCCTCAAACTTAAAACCATTCATGGCGTATCAGACGGAGTAAACGGAGACGTTAAACACAATCTCGGAGTATAAAACAAGGTCAAGAAGAAAATAACGGATTCCAACTCTCTACACCAGAATCCAACTCTCGGCCCCTCTCAACTACAATTTAGCTCTAGACTCAAACACTTGTCTTTTCTTTATTTTTGTTCTTGTAAATATCTTCTGAAAACCGAAATACTAATTCAATTTACTTCCTAAAAACCTTGTCCAAAACGCTTTTGAATCTTGTATGTTCTCATGGAGTAACAAACTCTCTGTTTACTACTTGATAGTTCCTCAATTTTTCTTTTTTTAAAGATAAACCAAAACTCTCTGTTTTTATTATTTACAAATTTTAACTGTTGTATTTTCACCTTCAAAAGTTATAATGGATTTTTTTTAACTACAACTCACACAAATACACTAATAGATTTAAATCCGGGATATGATATAACTGCATCACTAGTACATACTAATATCTTGAAAATTTAGTTTACAAAAATCAACGAAACATATATAAAACATATTTTAAATTGACACTTTGGCTTATTAGTGGAATATCTAGTAATGGATGAGCAACATTCAATGATGGGCACAAAAATTCGCGTGTCATTCATACTTTTTTTTCTTCTTCTTTCTAATTTGCATCGCTTTGTATCAAGTCACTAGTATTTAACGATTATGTGTATTTATAAAAGGAATTGTTAAAACAAAAATAAGATGTAAAACGAATTAATGTAAATGCGCATGCAGAAAGAGGTTACAGATTACAAGAAATACTTGGAAGTTAACAGTTACAAGAATTCTTTGACATTGTGGATTAGAACAGTACAAAGAGTTGATTACAAGATGTGCACTCCAGATCACAAAACATTCGTTCTTAATTTTAAGTGCATCACGCAAAGGAAAATAAGAAAATTGGAAAGTTAAAAAAAAAAAAAAATCAAAAGACCACAAACAACATTACATTTGATCATTTCTCAACCTCAGCCTCGCCGGAGAGTTCTTCAAGGGACTTTCCCTTGGGCTCAGGGACGAGGAAAGTGAAGAGCATACCAACAAAGTTAATGACACCAAGCATGATCAATGAGTTCTTGACTCCAATACCCGGTGGGTATCCTGCGTCCGTCTTGGTCTTGTCCTGTGGCTGAGCCGCGTATAAGAACCCAAAAGCTCCCACGATGGCTCCAGCCTTACCGGTGGCGGCTGATATTCCGTGGCATGTAGACCTTAGCCTGGCCGGGAAGATCTCAGCTGGGACAATGAAAGTGGTTGCATTGGGTCCAAAGTTGGCAAAGAAAAAGGTGAGAGAATACATAATCACAAATCCGATACGATTGTCCGGTTGGATCCAATGGTTGTATGGGAAGGCAATGGCAAACATAAAGACAGTCATGAAGAAGAATCCCATTAGCTGGATCGCAAACCTTCCCATGATATCAATAAACGCAACTGTGAACCAGTAACCTGGGACAGTACTGCAGAGTGCGATGAGAGTTTGTGCCCTAGCAATCTTGAAAACCTCATGGATGGATGGCGTTCATGGTGGCAGCCTTTGGGATCCATCCGATAGCCGAAAAAATATCCTTTTGGAACAAGTTCTGGCTGTAGAAGGCGATGTCAAGTAAAAACCAAGTTGAGGTAGTTCCAAGGAGATGGAGTCCATGTCGTCTAAGGAACTCCTTGGAGAACAATCCATAGTTAATTCTGGGGTCTTGAACGATGTCCTCCGCCCTTTCTTCGACCTCGAGATCCTTTTGTAAGACTTTGGACATGTCTGCCGTGGCTTGTTTGATGTTCTTGGCAACTAAAGCTGTGTAACGGGCAGTTTCGGGCATCTTCATACGCCAGTAGTAGGTCAAGGCTGCGGGTAGAGCACCAAACATGACGATGATTCTCCAAATATAATCAGCTTGAGGAGGCGTTGAGAGAGCCCTGTTGACCGCATAGGTTGGCGACGGGAACTTTTTGTCGAAAATAGAAGAAACTGCAAGTGCCACGAAACCTCCGGCCAAGATACCAATACCTTGCATAGCGAACACGGCTGCGATGAAAGCACCACGAGTCTTCTTGTTAGCGTATTCAGACATGATGGTGGCAGAAAGAGGATAGTCACCTCCAATACCGAATCCCAACCAAAACCTAAAACAAAAATTATTAATATGTTAGTATATTTTTCTTTAACCTAAAACCTATACATAAATTGTTTATATGTAATTAAGAACATGGATTTTCCTAATGAGAAGACATGATGGTGGCATAAAGGTCTTCTCACGTAGGAAATATTTCTTCAAAACATGCATATCAGCTATATATGATATAATGAAGATCATATCGATTATGTATATATATGATATCATAATTGGATTGTACCTGAAGAAGCAAAGAGTAGTCATGACACCCTTTGCTTTGTTACCGAAGGAGAGACCGGAAGCAACAGAGCACACGATCATCATGATTAAAGTGATACCGTAAACTTTCTTCCTTCCGAGCTTGTCACCGAGCCATCCGAAGAAGAGCTGACCCATAAGGGTCCCGCAGAGAGCCACACCGTTGACCGCAGCCGCAACGTGAGGAGGAAATGAGCCAGGCTTGGCTGACAACGGATCGAAGTAGTAGAGGCGGCCAAGGAGCTTGGTCACCAAGGAGACGCAGAAGAGATCGTAGGCATCGGTGAAGAAACCCATACCGGCGATGACAATCGCCGTGAAATGGTAAAGTTGCGTCTTCGCAACATCGAGTGCCTTCAGCACTCCTAGTTGTTGTTCAGCCATCTCCGCTCTGCTCGTCTCTCCTGCTTTCACGCACTAAACGTTAATAGTTTGTTTTGAAAAAAAATCTTGTAATTAATTATTTTAAAGAAGGTACTACTATTCAAATATGGTACTAATACAATTAACATAAAAACATTTTAACTGAAGCTAATTAAAACTACACATAATCAAAATTTAAGCAAGTGCAAACAAAAAAGTTTTGGTCATATATATATATAATGTTTTTGTGTGTGAATTTGAATGAAATATAACTACCCTCACCGTTACGTTATGTTAATGGTGGAGAAAACTATTGAGAGAGAGAGAGAGAGAAAGAGGTGGTGGTTGTGATTGTGGTGGCTGAGACGCCGGAAATTTATAGAGGAGATCGGAAAAGAATAGTCTCCGGCATCTTAATGCTATATCCATATTTTTATTTTATTTTAAACTTTCTTCCTCTTGACTTGTCTATCTTGCTCTATTGGGTATGTTGTTATGGTCTGCACATACTTTTTTTCCTTTTAACAATCGAGAAAAGAGGATCGTAATTCGTAAGTACCCGTAAATATCAATTATCATATAATCGGTGACTGTGTGCAATCATTGTAATTATGATGTTTATAACTTACTGTGAAATAATATTTAGTTAATATTTGAGTAAGAACAAATGAAAAATATTTTGATGATTTACACATCATTCGCCAAAGTCTGCAAAGAATTATAAAACGGCCTTTGGAGTTTGGACAAAGATAAAACCTACAAAACAATAATATGCCGGGAAAGGTGAAGATTAGGTTGTAAGATTAGGCTTTTAGTTCTTTAATCTTTCGGTTATTTAAAAAATAAGTTGGAGGACGGTAAATTATGACTGTTATATAACTAGACTAAAAGCTCACACACCATCTTTATGAGTCTATTACAATATCAGCTTCCAACAAAATGTCGCCTTATATGTAATAAAATTACAAAGATCTGACTTCATTATATATATATGTCTACGAAAAATTATACAGACAAATTATTGTTGGAGGTGGACCTAGCACCCCCATTTAGTTAGGCCCATCTTAGCAAGAGCCCTCCTCGATTCGGTCAGCATAGCATCAATTTTTGACCAGGGATCGCCGACCTGGAGTCCCGCGCTCGGCTCCATCCGGAAATCCCGAGCTCCCAAGAGGCGCACTCTGGGTCTGCGCTGACACCTCGCCAGAACAGGGATGTCAAAAGGAAAGAAGGCACGTGGGGAGTTGGTCGAACAATACACTATTCGAATAGAGGAATGGTCTGACCTCGACGTCCCACCAACCCTGCAGAGTAAGCGAAGGAGGAAAAGACACGTGGAGAGAAGTTGGCCGAACAGTATGCTATCTTACAAAAGCATGGCGCCGAGCTCATCATTACCTCTCACCTTGAGAACCGGGACACGCTTCCTAGAGCACCTTACCCGTGAAGCAGGCTGAGGGTGACACGTGGTCCCGGAATCCGCGAAAGCAGGAAGCTACCCTCAGTATATATACCCCTCGTTATGCATTAAGGGGGGGACTTTTTGAAAAGAACCTCATTACTTTCTACAGAAAATAGGCCCGGTCTCTCTCTATCTCTCTCTCTCCTTTGTAACAAGGCATCGCGATTTAGAACGCCGAACTGGATTCCCGTCGGAAGCAGTTCGTAAATCTAAATCGTCCGTCTCTTTTCACCCTTAATATAAAGAATACGGTCCCCGACCTGTTCATCGTAATACCCGACCTGCTATAAATTGTGGTTGACTCGTTCTAATTAACGGAAATCTCACCTCCCTCTCCATAATCAACCTTTAAACAACATTAGTGATCCTCGGGATCAACAATTCGCGCTAGAAGGAGGGGGGCTAAGAGATTTTTCTATACGCAAGGAGCAGTTCAACCACGACATCAGCCGCATCAACAATGGCGATTCCGCCCCCAAGAGTGTTGTCGGAGCAGGAGACCCCGGCCCAAACAACGGCCCCGGCCCAGACAACGGCCTCGCCGTCGACTCAAGCAACAGCATCCGCCCCACCATCAGCCCAGGCGACAACCGACCAACCGATCCCTCGAGAGCAGCCCCTCAGAGCTCCGCCCCCGGCTCCGGTGCCCACTCCTTTTGATGGCTCCGCCGCCCTCAACGCGCCCCGAACGGCGGAAGACCAGCCCACTCTGTCTGCCATAATGCAGACCCTGCTCGCCAGAATGGACGAACTTCCGCGAGCTACCGACCAACGGTTCGCCATACTAGCAGCCTCCCGCGACCGGTCGGACAACACCGGATCACCCGACGTCCACTTCAGAGAACCAGCTTCTCGGGGAGAAACACCGCGCATCCGGAGGAACCGGCCCAGTGACTCGCCGTCAGGATTCGAAGGCCCGGGCGGACGTTTCGTCCCGGCAGTAGGAAGCTCCCCGAATGACGAAGCCCACCTTCAACGATCCAGCTCGGAGCGCGTCAGGGACGCCGAATTTGAGGCCATGAAGGAAATTATCCGTGCGATGTCCTCCAAAATCCATCAGGCCACCAGCGCGGCTCCAGAAATAGATCGCGTCCTAAGAGAGACGCAAAACACGCCGTTCACTCGCCGGATCGCCTCCGTCCCGCTCCAGCATCTCGGAAAGCTCAAACTACAGCCCTACGCGGGCAACACCGACCCGGCCCAGTATCTAACGGCGTTCACCATCGCCATGGGCCGCGCCCACTTCTCCCCGGACGAGCGTGAAGCCGCCCACTGCCAGCTCTTCGTAGAGAACCTCACCGGCCCGGCCCTCACATGGTTCTCTCGGCTGAGGACGCACTCCATAGACAGCTTCAGAGATCTTTCGACTACCTTCCTCGAGCACTACTCCATCTACATCAGACAGTCCGCATCTAGCGCAGACCTCTGGGCGTTGAACCAAGGAGCGAAGGAGTCGCTTAGATCTTTCATAGAGCGCTTCAAAGCCACGGCCTCACAAAGCAATGTGACGGACGAGTCAGCGCTCCCCGCTCTAAGAAAGGGCCTGCGGGCCGATTCGGCCTTCAAGGACGACATGAAGCTCAACAAACCGTGCTCGCTGGAAGACGCCTTACACCGCGCCGGACTCTTCGTCGAGCTCGAAGAGGAAAAGACGGCTGAGTCAAAGAACAGCGCCTCGCACAAAGCCCCGGTCCCAAAGGAGCGACCCCAAGAAAGGTATCAGGAGCCTCGTCAACACTACGATGACGAATATCAACGCAGCAAAGGAAAGCAGGCCGCCGCATTCTTCGTCAGCGAATCGCCCGCCGCCCTCCATCTGCGCGACCCAGCTCTTCTCCCCAACCCCGCGTCAAAATTGCCCTGGAACAAGTATGTGCGAGATCCCAACAAGCAGGATCGACGCCCCGACGAGCCGAACAACAGGGATCCCCGACCAGATGAGCAATATGACAGGACAGCCTTCTGCGACTTTCACCAGAGAAAGGGGCATCCGACCTCACAATGCCGCGCACTCCACAAAGTCCTGCTGAATCAATTCCAAAGGGGGGAAATCCACGTACAAGAGCGGCTGCGTCCGCGTGCCCGGGACAGCGATCGAATGCAACCCCGAGATAATCGAGGCCGCGAGAACAGCCGGGGTAGGTCTGATAACCGCGCCCAGAACGACGATCGTCGCCGGAGATCCCCCTCGCGAGACCAGAAAAGGGCCAGGTCGCCTCCCCCGGCGCGGACCCTGATAGGGATGATCATGGGAGGCCTCCTCTCGTGTAACGACTCAGTACGGTCCATCAAGCGTCACGAGAGGAAGACCGACGCCTCCCTAAAATGGCACTCTGGCCCGGAGATCGATGCGCAGGACACAAGTAAAAGGGGGATATGCTTCACCGAGGCTGACGCGGCCGGGGTCCACCAGCCCGACAATGACCCCCTTGTCGTACAAGTCCGTGTAGCCGACTGCGACGTCAATCGAGTCCTCGTCGATACGGGCAGCTCGGTCGATCTCATCTTCAAGGACACCCTCGCTAGGATGAACCTGAACGGAGCCGCAATCAAACCGCACTCCATCCACTAACCAGCTTCGCCGGAGATACCGTCAACGGAATCGGCACCATCGAGTTACCGGTCTAAGTAGGCCGGGTCACAAAAATCGTCAAGTTCGTGGTCTTCGATACCACCCCGATCTACAACATCACTCTCGGAACCCCTTGGCTGCACTCGATGAAGGCAGTCACTTCGACGTACCATCAATGCCTCAAGTTCCCCAACCAGGCCGGGACGTATACTCTTAGGAGCAACCAGAGGGTCTCTCGCGCCTGCTTCGCCATTGAACATAAACTGCGCCACGCCGCGCCGGAATGCTTAACCATCAACGCGCATCAGCCCGGCGAGCCAAAGACCCAGGATCTCCCAGGTCGGGACCTCGTCGCCCAGATCAACATCGACCCGAGCGACCCCGCCCGCTGCGTTGGCATCGGGACCGACCTTGATGAGAGCATTAAGAAAGAGCTGGTCGAGTTCCTGGGGCAAAACGTCTCCACCTTCGCCTGGTCAACCGGCGATATGCACGACATTGACCCAGCCACGTGCAGCCATGAGCTCAACGTGGACCCGACCTTCAGACCAATCAAGCAGAAGCGGCGAAAGCTGGGCCCCGAGCGAGCACAAGCAGTCAACGAAGAGGTAGAAAGGCTGACCGCAGCCGGTTCGATCGCCGAGGTCAAATACCCGGACTGGCTGGCCAACCCGGTGGTAGTAAAGAAAAAGAGCGGGAAATGGAGGGTCTGCGTAGATTTCACTGACCTCAACATGGCGTGCCCAAAAGACAGCTTTCCCCTTCCCCGAATTGACCAGGTCGTCGAAGCCACCGCCGGGAACGAGCTGCTCTCTTTCATGGATGCCTTCTCGGGGTACAACCAGATCCCCATGCACCCCGACGACCAGGAGAAAACCGCGTTCATCACGAACCGAGGGATCTACTGCTACAAGGTGATGCCCTTCGGACTCAAAAACTCCGGGGCCACCTACCAACGGCTCGTCATCCAGATGTTCGCCGATCAAATCGGTCGCACTATGGAAGTATACATAGATGACATGCTGGTAAAGTCCCTGGTAGCGACCGACCACGTCACTCATCTCCGATCCTGCGTCCGGACGTTGAACAAATACAACATGAAGCTGAACCCGGCCAAGTGTTCTTTCGGCGTCACGTCGGGCAAATTCCTCGGATATATCATCACCCAACGCGGGATCGAAGCTAACCCCAAGCAGATCCGAGCCATCACCGACCTCAAATCCCTAGAAAGCACGCGTCAAGTACATCGACTCACCGGGAGAATCGCCGCGCTCAACCGGTTCATTTCCCGCTCAACCGACATATGTCTACCGTTCTATCAACTGTTCCGAGCTAACAAACGGTTCGAGTGGGACGACAAGTGCGAGAAAGCACTCCAACAACTAAAGGAGTACATATCCACTCCTCCCGTCCTGTCCAAACCAGAAGAAGGCGAAACCCTCTACCTCTATATCGCTGTGTCTACATCGGCGGTCAGCAGGGTACTAGTGCGGGAAGACCGGGGCGACCAAAGGCCCATCTCTTACATCAATAAATATCTAGACGACGCGGAAAGCAGGTACCCGACTTTGGAGAAGCTCGCCCTGGCGGTAGTCGTCGCGGCCAGAAAACTCCGGCCTTATTTTCAATCCCACACGATCGCCGTCCTAAGCACCTACCCCTCAGAACCATCCTCCACAGCTCAAACCGATCTGGCCGAATAATGAAGTGGGCAGTTGAGCTGAGCGAGTATGAGATCTAGTACCGCGGACGGACCGCGGTCAAATCTCAAGTTCTGGCCGATTTCCTAGTTGAATTGGTACCCGAGCTAGCAATCGACGAAGTCCCCTAAGTGTGGAGCCTCCATGTCGACGGATAGGCCTCCAAACACGGCTCCGGCATCGGCATACGCCTCGAGTCCCCGACCAAGGAGATCCTCGAGCAATCTTTCCGTTTGGCCTTCCCAGCGTCAAACAACGAAGCCGAATACGAAGCTCTGATCGCCGGCCTGCACCTGGCAAAGGTGGTCGGCGCGAAGAAAATCCGAGCCTATTGCGACTCCCAGCTCGTCGCCAATCAATTCAGCGGGGAATACGAGGCCAAGAATGATCGCATGGATGCTTACCTCAAGGTGACCCAAGGCCTGGCCGCAGATTTCTCCGAGTTCACCCTGACGAAGATCCCCCGAGGCGATAATATTTCCGCGGACGCCCTCGCAGCGCTGGCCTCCACCTCGGCTCCAGCCCGCCGACGGGTGATCCCGGTTGAAAGTATCGACTTCCCTATCATCGAGCTGCCAAAATGGGCCTACCTGATCAATCCCCAAGTCGCAGACCCCGACGAGGACGTCCCACCTCCCGAAGATCTACCGCCACCTCCAGCCGAGCCCGAACTACCAGACTGGCGAGTCGACATACTACTGTACATAGCAGACGGCGTCCACCCCCAAGACCGATGGGCCACCCGCCGGCTAAGAAAAAAATGCGCCCGATACACAATTTTGGACGGCAACCTGTTCCGGTGGAGCGCCTCAGGGACCCTGCTCAGCTGCCTCAACGGACAAGAAACCATCGACGTAATGAAAGAGATGCACGAAGGCGCCGACGGGAACCACTCCAGCGGCCGGGCTCTCGCCCTGAGAATACGAAACCAAGGACACTACTGGCCAACAATGCTTCAGGATTGCGAAAAGTTCGCGTCCCGGTGCGATAAATGTCAACGCCACGGCCCACTCATTCATTGCCCAACCGAGCTCCTTACCACTGCGGTGGCACCCTACCCATTCATGCGATGGGCCATGGATATAGTCGGGCCTCTCCCCCGATCTCGTCAAAAGCGTTTCATCCTGGTGATGACCGACTTCTTCACCAAATGGGTCGAAGCCGAAGCTTACGCCAAGATCACGGCGGAGGACGTCCAAAAATTCGTCTGGAGGTTCATCATCTGCCGGCACGGGCTGCCTTACGAGATCGTGACCGACAACGGTGCCCAGTTCACGTCGGTCCTCTTCGAAGACTTCTGCGCAAAGTGGAAGATCAGACTGAGTAAGTCCACCCCGAGATATCCACAAGGAAGCGGACAAGCCGAGGCCACCAACAAGACCATTCTTGACGGCCTTAAAAAGCGACTAAACGACAAGAAAGGCTCCTGGGCCGATGAGTTAGATGGAGTCCTCTGGTCCCATCGCACAACGCCGAGGACATCGACAGGTCGCACACCATTCAGCCTCTCTCACGGTATGGAAGCGATGGCCCCATCCGAAGTCGGCTTCCCCACTCCTCGCCGCGCTATGGTCACCCAGCAGGCCGACCTGAACGACGCCGTCCTATTGAGCGAGCTGGATTTTCTCGAGGAAACAACGGGACCATTCCCTCCTCCGGATCCAGAACTACCAACAGCTCGCCTCCAAGTATTACAACAAGAAGGTTCGAGGCAGGTTCTTTGCCGAGGGCGACCTGGTCCTGCGCAAGGTCTTCGAAAACACCGCCGAGCTAAACGCAGGCAAGCTCGGTGCAAATTGGGAAGGCCCTTACCTCATCTCCAAGATCGTGAAGCCCGGCGTCTACGAGCTAGTCACGATGAACGGCGACGCAATCCCGCGCTCTTGGAACTCGATAAACCTAAAACGCTTATACTATTAGGCCCCCGGGCTCCGCTCCGCTGTCTATCTTTGTAAACAAACGAACTACGATTGGCTTGATCCCTTCTACTAAAGGGTACGTAGGCAACCCCTAACCAGGGCTCAGCTATTAATCTAATAAAGCCTTTTCAAAAAAAAAAAAAAAAAAAAAAAAACGAGCTCCAACGCTCGCACTCCCCATCACACAAACTATAACTGCTAAAGCCGAGCTCCAATGCTCGCACTCACAAGCAAGAAAGAAGAAACGGGGACCGAGCTCCAACGCTCGCACTCTCCAGCACACAAACTATAAGTGCTAAAGCCAAGCTCCAATGCTCGCACTCACATAGTACACAAGCTATAAGTACTAAAGCCGAGCCCAAGGCTCGCACCTCTACCAGACACCCAAGCACTAAGTGTCTCAAAGCCGAGCTCGCCACTCGCACCAAAAAAAAGGTACACAAGCTTTAAGTACCTTAAGCCGAGCTACACCTCGCAATAACAAAAAATATATAAAGATACACAAGCATTAAGTATCTCAAGCCGAGCCATACCTCGCACCCGATACAAAGACACAAGGGCACGGTCTACGACCTGCACACATGAAGTTGATCCACAGGGTACGGTGTACGACCTATTCTACCAGACATTCGCAAAGGAATTCAGAAATTCCAATTTTATTTCAAATAAATCGTACGGCACTTACATAAATGGCCAACGGCCCAGTCTTTACACCAAAAACAAAAAAAAAAAACAAAAAGAAAAACAACAACAAAAAACAAAAACTTTTACAAGGCCACATCGGTCGGTAAGTCTTCACCCCCGTCAGCACGGGTACCATCCAGATCATCCGAGCCCATCATCCTCACATTGGTGCCGTGCTCACCAAGGAAGGGTTGCTCGGTCCGCTCTTCCCAAACGGCGGCCTCAAGAGGCAGCGCGACAGGACCGGCTTCAACAGCACCCGGGGCCGGGTCTTGTGCTGGGAGGTCCGCTTGGACAGCCTCAGCAGCTGATGATTGAACGTCCGAGGTCAGGTTCACGACGGGCATTTCGGAAGGGCCGACGGGCATAAGTCGCTCGAGCTGGACGCCAGACGTGCGATCGAGAGGGATATCCAAATCTTCCGGGGTCAAGTCCGGAAAATCGATATCGTCCAGTTGGGCTCCGAATGTCGCTTCATCCTCGTCCCGCTTCTTATACCGGTACCACGGTAGCGACATCCCGTCCTCAGCCTCCATCCTCTTGAGGCATGCCTTTATGCCAACCACCTGGTTGAACAGCAGATGAAGCTCTAAAGCCCGGTTGCGACCGTCGAGATGGGCGCGGATCTTCTCCATCTTCGCGGTCCACTTCCGGTTCCTCCCCTCCCACCTGGCTGTGACCCGATCGCTCTCCGCAGCCACGGCCGCCTTCGCCCGATCAATGGCGCCCTCCAGCCCCTTAACCCTGGAGCGGAGTGTTTCCCTCTCCCCCTTCAGAAGCCCGAGCTCCTCTTCTAAGGCAGCCGACCGAGCCCTCTCCGCGGCAGATCGAGCCCTCTCCGCCTCCAGCTCGGCATGAACATTATCCGCCTCTAACGCCCGGGCTCGTACCCGCGCCGCCTCCTTCTCCATCGCCGCTGATCGGGCCTTCTCATCCCTAAGCTCCTTCTCAAGCCCGCGGAGGAGAACGGACTGGGTCTGCGCGCTGGCCTCCTGGCGCATCTTCAGGTAGTCGAGCGACGCGTCCTTCTCGGCGAGTCGCTTCTCATAGGCCTCCCCTAGAAAGGCAGTAAGAGCCATCGTCTGCACCAAACCAGATGTTAGCAAAGACGTACATGAATCCTGATAAGTTAACAGCTATACCCATAACAAAACCTCACCCGAGCTGCGGACCGCGCCGCTGCGCGAAAGGCATCGGACTCCGTCATCTCCAACGGCCGGAAGTGCGGATGATTCTGCCCGAACATCATCGCCTGCGCCAGCTCGGCGCATTCATCCTGGTCCACGATGATCTGGCTACTACCGTCCTCATGGCAGAAGTAGAAGCTGTAGTCCCGAGGCTCAGCATCGGAACCCTCCGAAGCTCCGCCTCCATCATCGCTTCGACCCTCAGCACCCTGCACGGCAGTAGTATCCCGCCCTTCCTCAACGACGACGATCGCATCGCCGCCCTCCGTCGCCTGAACTGCGAACTCTTCGTCAGCCAGGGTCCGGGCCGCTTCAACCCCACCACCGGCCGATATCTCGGCAGCAGGTACCTCGGCCTCCCCAGCAAGCGGGACGCGAGAGACCTCAGGCTCGCAACCAGGCTGTTCAGGCCAGACATCGTCCCGACCTGAAACCGAGGACCCTCCCACCTCGGTCTTCTTCTTCTTCTTGCCAGCCCTCCCGCCAGCAGTTATGGCCGCCCTCTTCTTCAAAGGAGCAGCCTCAGACCCCTCCCCTCCAGCCCGCGGCGCCGGCTCTCGCCGGCCCGGCACCTCAACAATTGGCGGAAGCGGCGCCACAAACGAATCCGCGTACAGCGGACTAGCGAACCGTGATCGACCTGCAATAACGTCAGCCGTCAGATCGGAAAAAAAAAATTTATATATATAAATTTAAACCGACCTCCGGCCATGGCAGCTGCTACTCTCCCCGAGGTGAATGACTTCCAATCTCTTTCGCTCACTGTCCTGAACACAGCAAGGATACCCGCGTAGTCCGGCAACTTGAACCTAGAAGAGTGAGGACCTGAAAGCAAAATAAACAGCATTATTCAGACCAAAACTGAAGAAAAGAAAGGCAGTTCGATCTACAAACCCCTACCCGGGGAAAAATTCCAATCCCGGGTGTATCTCGCCAACGGCGCGAGTCCAACCACTTCGGTAGCCCGGATGTAGAAGTAGCTGCGAGACCAGTCCTCAACCTTGGACAGCTTGCTAGCCTTAGACCCCGAGTTGATAGCCTTAAGGATATTCGCCGCGGGTTTGAAAGCAGCGTAGTAGGTCCCCGGGATCCCAGGATTCGCTTTCTGCTGAGTAAGAGCCTCGAACATGGGCACCGTCACCTCCACGTCGCACTCCTGCCCCAGGGTCAGCAGCACGATCATCCTCTGGATCGTGTACTGGCAGATCTGCGAGAAGACCAAACCCCGCGCCCGGCAGTATTCGACGATCAGCTCGGGGAGAGGAAGGCGCAGCCCGCACTTCAGGAAGAATCCCTCGTACAAGCAGACGAAGCCCGCCGGAGGGTTCTACGGACGCTCGTCCGGTCTGGGCAGGCGGAGTTCAGCGGCAGCAGGGAAGTCGCATAACTCCCTCAAAAGGGCAAGCGACTCCGGCGTGCTCCAGGTCGACGACCCGCCCCGCTTGTAAAGAACCAAGGGAGACTTCCTCGCCTTGGTCGCCCGTACTCCTCCACCGCGACCACCCCGGCGTCCGCCACGATCGCCCGCACGCCCGGTTCCTCCTCCGTCCGGGTCAGCGCCATAACCCCCAGAGGAGGACCTTATCACCGCCTTCTTCCTATGACGGGTCCCGGGAAGCGGCGGAGCGGCCCCCGAAGTAGAAGAAACATGCCGTTCTTTGCCCTCCTCGCCTCGATTCGGAGAAGAAGCGTGCTCGGAACCATCGGGGGAAGAGCTTTCCTCCGGAGAATCGTCGCGGTTGTCGCGAGACGCCGACTCATCGCTCGACTCGACACTAATTCCATCTAGCATTGGCGCCATCGCACAGAGAAGAGGAAGAAATCTCGATATCCGAAGCCGGAAGCGAAGTCGAAAGGAAGGAAAAAGAAAAAAATATAGATAGAAGAAGGAGAAGAAGGGAGTTAGCTTGAGAGTATGCGCAGAAAGTTTTAACCGAAGGAAGAAAGAGGGGTTAAATAGAGGAAGGGGACAACGAAGCGACGCCTGGACACGTGTCGAAAGGAGCACGGCCTCCCAAAAACCTAATGATGTCGCCTCTTCGTTTTTCCCACGCCAAAAGCAGGAGACACCTCGATAAACACGAAGCGTCTTTCGTACGCCGCGCGTGAGCAATACACGTGGAAAAAGGAGCGCCGTTTCGTTTCCCCCGCGTGATGGGTACGCGCCAACGATCTCCGGATCCTCGGGAATGCCGACACGTACGAGCGCGGGCTCACATCTGAGCTACAACACGCCGCCCTCATCCACTCAAATCTCAAAGGACCGTCCTAAGATGCGCCGAACTAGCATCAGATCAACTTCGATGTATTCGCCTCACCTCATGCCACCGAACTGGGGGGGCTATTGTTGGAGGTGGGCCTAGCAACCCCATTTAGTTAGGCCCATCTTAGCAAGAGCCCTCCTCGATTCGGTCAGCATAGCGTCAACCTTTGACCAGGGATCGCCGACCTGGAGTCCCGCGCTCGGCTCCATCCAGAAATCCCGAGCTCCCAAGAGGCGCACCCCGGGTCCGTGCTGACACCTCGCCAGAACAGTGATGTCGAAAGGAAAGAAGGCACGTGGGGAGTTGGTCGAAAAGTACACTATCCGAATAGAGGAATGGTCTGACCTCGATGTCCCACCAACCCTGCAGAGTAAGCGAAGGAGGAAAAGACACGTGGAGGGAAGTTGGCCGAACAGTATGTTATCTTACAAAAGCATGGCGCCGAGCTCATCATTACCTCTCACCTTGAGAACCGGGACACGCTTCCTAGAGCACCTTACCCGTGAAGCAGGCTGAGGGTGACACGTAGTCCCGGAATCCGCGGAAGCAGGAAGCTACCCTCAGTATATATACCCCTCGTTATGCATTAAGGGGGGGACTTTTTGAAAAGAACCTCATTACTTTCTACAGAAAATAGGCCCGGTCTCTCTTTCTCTCTCTCTCTCTCTCTCTCTCCTTTGTAACAAGGCATCGCGATTTAGAACGCCGAACTGGATTCCCGTCGGAAGCAGTTCGTAAATCTAAATCGTCCGTCTCTTTTCACCCTTAATATAAAGAATACGGTCCCCGACCTGTTCATCGTAATACCCGACCTGTTATAAATTGTGGTTGACTCGTTCTAATTAACAGAAATTTCACCTCCCTCTCCATAATCAACCTTTAAACAACATTAGTGATCCTCAGGATCAACAATTATGAGATTAAGAGTGGCTTTTAAAATGATTTGCAACATACGTACGAATAAAGACATGAATCTCATGCTAAAATATACTCCGATAGAGGTGTAAACTTGTATAATTTCTGAGAACTTTAATCATTTTGGTAATTTTATTTGTATTGTAAAAGATAGCCAGATTATTATTTTTTTCTGCCAACAAAGCGTTTTCGATATTTAATTACTAAAGATCGAGCTGACTTTAAATTCATTAAATGAAATTTAATTGTTCAATTTTCATGTGGGTCATATTTCAATTTTCTATATTGGAAACGATCTATAACAAGTTATCTTATGACCTATCACGTATCTCCATACTAGGCTTCATGTTTTACTTTACAAAAAAACGTATCTCCACAATAAAGTCCAATTTTTTTTTTATTCTTTTATTCTTTTGTTTTGAAAGTTACTACTTAGATTAATAAAAACATCACTTTCCATAAAAGTCAGCCATTTTCATAAAAGGAAAAATGACCTCAAACTAGAAACAAAAAAAATTGAAATATGATATATGTATATATATATATCCAAACAATTGTGGTCAGAAGATGGATTAGAGCTTGATATTTGTAGGTCAAATTAATTCAAGTCACAAGGCTTCCACTATATATATATATAAACAATTTTGGTTAAAATAAGAATTAGAGTTAGATATTTGTAGGCCAATTTAATCCAAGTAACAAGGCTTCCATAAAAAAGTTGATGCCTAGTATTCATACGTACTTTATATTTTTATTCTACGCATCAGAGTATATACTCCAAATCAATAGTATTCAAAACAGTTTTACAGTTAATGCATAGCTTACCTATGGATTATTTAAATAGCTGTAACGATCAGGAGAATCATCGTTATTATTCAGTCTGTTTTATAATTGCTGCAAAAGTCAAAGCTTAGGGCAGTGTTGTATGATTGTATCGATTGATGCAGCCACACAACACATGCATCTCTGGATAAAGTCAGACAAAGAGAACATTTCAAGTTCTTTCACAAAAAAAAAGAAACGAGATCATTTCAAGTTAGAACCAATGTATAATATTGTACCCTTTTCAATATAAATACTTTCTACACGAATTGAAAATTGAAAAACGATAACAAACAAACTCATTCATCAAATTTCGTTCTGTTATATATATTTTTATTAATATTTTTTTGGGTTAAAATGTTAAGATTTTATACCATATATAGACACGGATATGTTTTTTAATTAATCTTAATTAGGATAAAAAAAAAAAAAATTTCTTCTATCGAAAGTTACACTAAAATTTTGTAATGATATTTGTTGGGATTTCAATACAAATCTCAAATTAGAAGTTTAGATAAAGATAGTCTAATATATCAGTTAAGTCCAACTCCCACTAGTATTAGATTTTTTTGGGAAGGAATCCAAAAACAAATATGTACGGGCTTTGCCTCTTAGGCGCAAAACGGACAATATCATACTAATAGATAGTTGGACATGAGCTTGAAAAGCCCAACAACTGGTATCAGAGTCAGGTTCAGAAAAGTTGAACATTGAGAAGTGTGTGGGTTGCGTTATGGGATGGAATCCCTCAAGGCCAGTGACCTCGCAATTAAGGGGTGTCAGTGCCTTGTGTCGAAAGTCTTTCTGACAGTGCGAAAGGTTAGGCGGCGGATTTCGTTTGTGATAAGGATGGTACAAAATGAGCGCCAGGTTTCGCTCGAGGGGAGACTAAAAACTTGTGTGGTCCTTGGTTTGAGATGATGATTGTTGGAATATCAACCCAAATCCCACATCAGAAGTTTAGACAAATATTGTCTAATATCTAAGTCAAGTCCAACTCTAACTAGTATGATGCATTTTAGGAAAGAGTCGAAAAACAAATCCGTGCGGACTTTACATCTTGGACCCAAAACGAACAATATAATATTAACGAGGAGTTGTACATGAGTTTGAAAAGCACAAAAATATATATGTTAAGTTACATGGGCTTCCAACTCAAAACCAATTGGCAATGAGTGGATTGACCCATGTCCCTTATATATTACTTAAGATATCTTCCAACTTCCGATGTGGGATAATATTCTTTAATACGCCCCCTCGAGATGATGACTCTTTTGCCTATCAATCTCGGTATGTTCGGGCATGGATCGATATACCAATTTTGGGGATCGGGTTGGACAATATGGATCAGGCGTTGATACCATGTTAAGTTACATGGGCTTCCAAATCAAAACCAATTGGCTATGAGTGGATTGGCTCATGTCCCTTATATATTACATAGGATCCCTTCCAACTTCCGATGTTGGATAATATTCCTTAATAACAATATATTTATTCTAAAACACAATATTCTATAACAATATTTATAAAGATTTAGGGGGTGTATTCAATCTAATATTTAGAAAGATTTGGAAAATTTTGAGTTTAAGTGAGTTTTTAGATGACTTGAGAAAATTATGATAGTTGTTATGATTTGTTTTTAGATAACTATGAAATTTTATCAAAAACCATGAGATTTGACTTTTTTAATTTTTTTTAACTAAGAAACTCCACCAAAATATTTCTAAATCACTAAAAGTCTCATAAAACTATTTATTTAAGATATTTTTAATAACAGTGGATTTGAATGTTCATTTAAAAATCTCTAGTTCAATAACATGAGATTTGAAAAAACTTTTAAAAATTCATGTTTGAATAACATAAAATTTGTGATTTTAATACAAATGACTCCAAATACTAGATTGAATACACCACATTAAATCTCGCTGAAGTTTTCAGCCGAGAAATTAGCTAAATTTCGATCAAATAAATTAGCAACCTTTATAAATATCATCATCGAAATTAACTCAAGTCAAAACGTTATTTCAATTCGATAAAAGATATATCATTTATGGATTTAGAAACAACTCTGAAGGAGACAACAATAAGCGATAAATGCAAAATAAATTTTGGATATCTTTTATCGAATTTATGAAAAGTTTTTTATGGAAAATTTTTGGATACCATTTTGAAGTTTGAAAAATAGATTCATGGATTTAGAAACAACTCTGAAGGAGACACATAATGATGATCAAGCAATCTAATAACCTTTTATATATAACAATATATATATATATATATATATATATATATGCATATATACTATATCTATTATTATTAATAAAAGTTGAACCTAATATAAGCTTTTCAGGGCGTTTACATAGGATTTTAAACGCTAATTAAAATATATCAAATCAGCATCTTATTATATAAAGTTGGATTCCTCGACGTGAGTGTGACACGTAGGATAATTTTCAATCACAAGATTGTGACATTTGTTACGGTTTTGTTAATTTAGATTCTGACATGTATCAATTTAATTAAAAAATAAAATGAATTAAAATAAATATTAAAAAAGATACACTAAACAAATGTAATTTTAGTAAAAATGAATTAAAGTAGATATTAAAAAGGTTAAATTAAAAAAAGAAAAAAACAATTTATATAAAAAGGAAATTTAAAATAATAATATAACCACAAAATTATTAATATAACCACGACACTTAAAAAAAGAAACTTAACATAACACACGACCAAAACTCTATATTAAAAGAAAACATAGGAAACATAAAAAAGAAAACTAATAATATAACCACGACCAAAAAAAAAGAAACTAATATTTACAGAAACTAATAATATAACCACGACCAAAATAATATATAAGAGGAAGTACAAAAGTACACATGGCAAATCCACAATTTTTTTATTGATCTTTTTCCTCCTACTATCTCCTTTATTGCCAAACACAATTTTTAATGACAACTAATTAATTTGCTTATGTGTCATCACCTCATTAGTTTCGATTTTCTTTTAATTTCCTTAGATTTTATTTTATTTCATTGCTATCTTTGCTCCTAAACAGTATTATTGATGATTTCAAATTTTAAAATTTTGTATATGGACACAAATGTAGTTTTAAAACGAATAACTATCACAAATAGTTCATCACGATTATTTTAAATAAGTTTAACTATTCATTCAAAACTTTTAATCATGTTTACTTCATGTGTTAATGTTTAATAACTATTTAGCTATTACTAGAAGAACACATGAACAAGTAATTATTATAATTAAAAAAATTATCATGTAATTATTTTGCAAAAATTTGATTTTTTAAATAATAAGATGTAATTCTTTTGCAACGAATGTTAAAAATGAAGAATAGGTATTCACAAAAAAATCAAACTAATGAGATTTAAATAATAAGATGTATTTATTTTGATTTGTTTTGGTAAGATTTGATCGTGATTTGCAAGAAATAAATCAAATATAAATCAAATAAAATCAAATTGTTTTTTTTTTGTTAAGATTTGATTTTCAATTAAAACCAAAGCTCCATATAAATCAAAATATGGTATAAAAATATATACTTAATTGACTTTAATATCGAATTTACTATTTTTGTTTAATTGTCATTAATATAGATTTCCTAAAATAAATCTTTACAATATTTGTTTTTGAAATCGGGACAAATATTAGTCTAAATTTATCACTAAAATTTTGTATAATAAATTACGGATATTTAATTACAGGATTAACTACCATATTTTCTCAATCTGTTATGAACTTCAAATATCTGTTCCTGATTTTATGGTGATATACTACAATTCGAATATTCACTACAATTCAAATATTCACCGAATTAAATGTATAAATTCATTTATTTTAATTGATCTAAATCTTAACTTTATATATGTTATCTTTCCTCAAATAATTTTGGAGATTGCAATCTTTCTCATATATGCTTTAGGAATCTTCCTACAAAATTTATAAAAAAAAATTATAATTAAGCCAGCAAACCAGATTTGATACGAAAAAGATTTGATACAATATTTTTTATTTAATATTTAACTTCCATGTAGATAAACATGCAAAAAATTCTCCGACACTCTTCATTCATCTATATAAAGAGACTCTTTCGACCATTGATACACAATTCCTTACGTTTTTGTAGATGATTTCGTTTTATTCTTCTATTTTTATATTATGAAATTTTGGGTAATTATGATGTGTATTGACATGTTTTTTTCTTTGTTGCAGAAAAAAATATCAAACTCCTATGTTCTGATGCGAATCATGTATTTACAAAATTTCAAAATCGAAAGTTGTGTAAAGCATTTTAGATATGTATCAAATTTAATTCGTTCTTTGTTATACTCTAATTTTTTTAAACCCTTCTGTTTAATCTTTTATTTTATAGGTTTTCTTCTCTCTTTAGTTGTTCAAATTAATCTTTCTACATTTTGTTTAGTTGTTATCTTTAATATTTCTTCATTTTCTATAAAATTGTTTGTTCATTGCAATTTTTTACAGACTCTTTAGCGTAATCTAATGATGGTCTCAAGTTTCTAAATACTGGATAACATATTAGCATTTTAAAGTTTGCTCTTAATAGAAAACTCCAACCGATTTTGTATAGAAGAATTGTAAGAAACTATATCCTTAAATTAAGTGTGATTAAATGTTAGAAAGTGATGATGATGTTCTTAGATTCTGTGCAGTTATGTGCCGTCATGTAGGTATTGTTCTCATTCATTTCTATTTATTCAATTTTTATGAATTTTTGTTGTGTTTATTTGGAGACGTTAATAATTTTATTTTCGTTTCCCTATTTTTATGTTTAAACTGAAGTCGGTTCCTGTCTCCGACGACGGCGTGTTCGAAAGTTCTGGGTTCGTCAAATCGAGGAGGAGAAGCTTCTGTTTTTGTACCGAAATCGAGGAGGGAGAGACTTCTGGGTTTGTCACGAAATCGAGGAGGAGAGGGTGATCTCTATGGATGATCTCGCCATTGTTCCTAGGTAATTGTCGAAATTATAGTGTTTTGATTTCTTTCTTTGTGAACTCTCAGTGACGTTCATATGAAATTTTTCGTTTGTTGCTTCAGTTACGGTAACATTGAGAATGATATAGAAAATGTGCATGAATGTAATAAGAAAGAATCAAAGGGTGATGAAAACGTGAGTGGAACAGAAAATGGAGATGACATCAATGAAGATGATGAGGTAATAGTGGATCTTTATCATGAGCATTATGAGTTTGTCTTTTGTTTGACATTGATTGGATTGTGTTGTATGGATGCAATGTGTTTTAACAAAACACTCTCTCTCTTTTTAAGGCAACAATGCAACTTGTTTTGACACATCAATACAACCAGTTTTTTTAACAATAATACATCCTGCTTTCTTTTCAAAAACTTTTAGAAAACAATTTAATCCTCAAATCAGACACGAAAGAGAATCAAAACCCAGAAGACTGATAATTTTAAACCTAGAATTTCTGCAATTCAAATTCGAGTTCAGTCAATCAAAGGTAAAAAAAAAACAGAGAAATTGGATAAGAAGCCACGAAAGGGGCAATCAAAAATCAACAACAACTTCCAGATCAGTCGGAAATGGGTTCAAGCTCCGTCGTCGGAGCCGGCATCGTCCTTCGTTTAGGGTTTACACAGAGAGAGACACTGAAAGTGCAAAAGGTTTCTCAAACCCATCTCGCATCCTCGAATTTTATACAGCGTGTTTGTTGCCGGGTTTTCTGTCGGGTTGGATTTTATTCAGCGTGTTTGTTGCTGGATCTTCTTTAAAATCATGAATGTAAGATCTTTTGAAGTGGTGTGTTTTAATGGAAAAGATAATAAAAAAATTGACTACGCTTGAGGTACAAAATTCCGATGAAGAACAAACTTTCCTACTTTGTTTTTCTAAAAATTATAATTGGTTGTAAATTTGTTGATACTCATCATATATGATGATCGAACTTAATCAGTCTCTGTTGTATTATTCTAAACATATATTCAACATGATTTTTATCAGAGAGAGTATCTACAACCTTGGAACAAAGAGAAGATTACACAGTTACTAACAAAGCAAAAACAAATGAAAAGTCTTATACTCAAACGTTTTGCTAAAAAACGATGTGATTTCCTTCTTCAGTCTCACCAAAATATCTTCTTGGCATTCTTCATGCCCATGTTAGCAAAACCTTTGTGTATAATTGCAGAGAACCATTGAACAAACATAAGAACTTCTTTGACTTACTTACCAACAATGATCATTACTCGCGTGATCAATTATTTTTATTTTCAAATATTCTCAAATTGTGAAAATGGTGGAATGTGTAATTTTTTTTTTTTTACTTTTTACTCATGCATTATAAAACATATTATAGAATACTAAAACCCTCGTAATTTAGTATTTTAGTAAAAATATATAATACTAAAATGATACTATATTATCAACATAAAGACGAAGTTAGGCTGTGTAATATTTTATTAGAATTTTAAATTTTTTAAAAGTGTTGAACTTTGATTGGATAAATTAGAACTTTAAAGATTTAAACAGAAATTAAACGTCTTCAAAATATCGCACATAAAAACTGTAAAGATAGCTATAAATGAACGATTTAGATATGAGATTACAAATAAAAAACCGATAAGGTGGAATTTAAATATAAACCGATTATAAGCAAGAAACATATAACGATAAGGTGGAGTTTAAATATAAACCTAGTATAAGCAAGAAACATATAACGATAACGATAGTTGAGTTGAGATTTTGAACGGTTCTAATGTATATTCTCATTCGGATAAAAGTCTAAGCGATTAGTTTGAACATGCTTTAAAAACGTTTGCTGATGTGCACTACTACAATTATTTTCAGTTGTAAGTTCTTCGATCTGATAAAAAGGTGATTTGTAGGGATTTTAACTTTAGGTTGTTAAAGTACTTCAACAAAAATGTTGTAGGGAAATTGACTATAAAATAATGGATAGTGATTTAAAAAAAAAAGTAGAGCTTATTTTCTTGGCTTTTAAAACATAAATCATCGTAGGAACATAAAGATGAAATTAGGTTGTGTGATATTTTAGTAGAATTTTAAAAGTTTTAAAAGTGTTGAACTTTGATTGGATAAATTAGAACTTTAAAAAAATTTAAATAAAGAAAGATTTTCATAGTGCCACACAGAAAAACAATAAATATGGTTAGAAAAGAACGATTTAGATTTGCGATTACAAATGAAAAACTGATAAGATATAGTTTAAGTAGAAAACCGAGTATAGGCAAGAGACAAATGACAATAATTGAGATTTTGAACAGTTCTAATGTATATTCACCATACATGTAAAAGTTTAAGTGATTAGTTTGAGCTTGATTTAGAAACTTTTTTTTGATGTATCACTCCTACAATTATTTTCAGCTGTAATTTACCGGATCTGATAGAGAGGTGATTATTAGAGACTTTAACCAAGTATTTCAGAAAAAATGTTGTCGAAAATTTGACTTTAAAAATAATGGGTAACGATTTAAAAAAAACATTTATGTTTTATTTTTTTTGATATTTAAAAAAACCGCAGAAACATAAAGACGAAGTTAGATTGTGTGAATTCTTACTATAATTTTAAGAGTTTTAACAGTGTTAAACTTTAGTTGGATAAATTAAAACTTTAAATATTTTAAATAATATAAAACTCTTCAAAGTGTTACACGGAAAAACAGTAAAGATAGTGAGAAAGGAGCGAGTTAGATATGAAATTATAAATAAAAAAATCGATAAAATTGAGTTTGAATTTAAATTCAAAGTCTCACACGGAAAAACAGTAAAGATAGCGAGTTAGATATGAAATTACAAATAACAAAATCGATAAGACTGAGTTTGAATTTCAACTCGAGTATAAGAAGGAGACGGATGACAATAGTTGGGTTGAGATTTTGAACGGTTCTAATGTATCACAAAATGGGGAAATGTCTAAGCGATTAGTTTGAGTTTCATTTAATTTTTTTTTGCTGATGTGTCACTTCCACAATTATTCTTAGCTGGAAGTTCCTCCATCTGATAGAGACGTGATTGGTAAGGAATTTAACTTTAAAATAATGTGTAGCAATTTATTGGTTAGTTTTCTTAATTCTACATAATTATTTCGATTAATTGAATGTTTTTGCAATGAATTTCCATTGTATTTTTTAGATTTTCATGGGTCTTAAATCAAATTTCATTGTTCAGTTTCATTGTTCGGTCTTTGTATAATATCGTTTTATAAGAGATTCTCATATTTTTTTTTTTTTGCTAAAGTAGAGATTCTCATTGTTGTGGTGACTTTTTTATTCAATGGCTTGCAGAGAGACATCTATATCTGAATTGCTCTCGGTGATACCAAACTCTCATTATTCAAAAATTGGCAACTTGAGGTTTGAAATAAGGTCTTGTTAATATTTTCAGAGACTCTCTTTTCTTAGAAAGTTTATCTCTTTGTAACTACATAAGTTTTTCGATATGTTTATATAGATTGTAGTATACGAAAAGAAAAAATATTGCACATCTATTATTGTCAAGTTACATATGCCTTGATGAGAAAGCATGTAGTGTTTACACATTGTGAATTCATTGGGGAAGTCCTGGGAGTACTTGAAAAATGTGTTCCAGATTGTGAATTCATTTGGGAAGTATCGAGAGGTGGAAGCAGTGTGTTGGCTCATACAAGTGCTAATATACGCTGTGATAGAAGCAATGTTTGCATTGATTTCGAGAATTTTTGGCAACATTGTGCTAAATTCTACGTTGGTGGTTTGCTTCCATAAGAAGAAAGCTGGTTAAATTCTGAATGTGATATGACTTCCAAAAATATGACGGTTTACTTTTGTTTCTTAATTGATTTGTGGTATGTGTTTACGATACGTATGTGTAGTCTAATTTCTTGGCATGTATGTAATGATTACTTTAAAGGGAATTGGTGGACCGTTTAATAAATATTTAAGAAGAAAAAACCAAGAATATATTGAAAATAATTTGATTAATTGTTTTATCTTATATATATTGATAAAATATTGATTTTAATTTACCAAAAACCAAGAATACATTGAAAATAATTTGATTAATTATTTTATCTTATATATATTGATAAAATATAGATATTTTCCTAATTAAATACATAAAATAGAGATCTTTTAATTCGGATAGTAACTAAATAATTTTGAACTTGGAAAATAAGTAATATCAAAACAAAAATTAATCGAATATTTTTGAGATTTATGATTGCAATATTTACAAAATCTTGAATTTAATGAGTTTTATTAATCCGGGTCGAGTTCTGATTTAAAAATGGGTAACTAATTTTCGTGTATTTTCAAATAGACCTTAATAAATTTTGGTGTAAAATAAATAACTATTTCTTTTTGGTGTTTATTTATCCTAGATTTGAACGCAATTTAAGATAGGACAAATAAATTATATAATCATTAACTTCAAAAAATATTTGTAGACAATTTAATTTTAAAATAATGGGTATTGCTTTTTTATATAAAAAAGTAAGGTATTATTTTGTTGGCTTTTAGAAAAAAACCATTACATGACCAAAAAGACGTAGTTAGATTGTGTGAAATTTTAGTAGATCTCTAAGGGTTTAAAAATGTTTAACCTTAATTGGATATATTAGAACTTTAAATATTTTAAAATAAATTAAAAATTTTCAAACTCTCACAGTTAAAATATAATAAAAGTCTTCAAACTCTCATACATAAAAACAATAAAGATAACCAGAAAGAAATAATTTAGATATGAGATAACAAATGAAAAACCGAAAAAATAAAGTTTATGTATAAACCCAAGTATAAGCAAGAGACGGATGACAATAGTTGAATTGAGATTTTGAATTGTTCTAATGTATAATCATTATACATGTACAAATCTGTTATGATTAGTTTGATTTATAAACTTTTGCAACTGTTTCACTCTCACAATTATTCTCAGCTCGAATTTCCTCGATCCAATAAAGAAGTGATCAGTAGGAACTTTAACTTTAGCTTATTAATGTACTTAAAAATGATGAAGGTAATTTAAATTTAAAATAATGGGTAGCGATTTATTTAAAAAAGATATAGTCTTTTTTGTTGGCTTTTAAAAAATAAACCATCGCCGAAACAAAAAGGTAAAATTTAGACTGTGTAATATTTTAGTAGAGTTTTAAGGGTTATAAAGTGACATTCGTTAGATAAATTAGAATTTTAAATAATTTAAATTAAGTAAAAGTCTTCAAAGTCTAACAAATAAAATTCTCACACAAAAAAAAATAAAGATGTCAAGAATTGAACAATTTAGATATGAGATTAGAAATGTTAAACCAATAAGATGAAGTTTGAGTATAAAGCCGAGTGTAAGCAATAGACGGATGCCGACAGTTGAGTTAAGATTTTAAACGGTCCTAATGTGTAATCACCATACGAGTAGAAGTATAAGCGATTAGTTTTAACTTGATTTAATAACTTTTGCTGATGTGTTACTTCCACAATTATTCTTAGCTGAAAGTTTCTTGATCTAATTAAAAGGTGATTGGTAGGGACTTTAACTTTAGATTGGTAATGTATTTCAAAAAATGTTTTAGAGAATTTGACTTTAAAATAATGGATAACGATTTTTTTTTAAAAGTAAGATCTTATTTTGTTAGCTTTTAAAAAATGAATCATCGCACGAACAAAAAAGCGAAATTAGACTGTGTGAAATTTTACTAGAATTTTTAGGGTTTTTAAAAGTGTTAAACCTTGATTGGATAAATTAGAAATTTAAATTTTAAAATAAAATAAAAGTTTACAAAGTCTCACAGTTAAAATAAAATAAAAAATTTCAAAAACTCACACAGAAAAACAGTATGGATAGCCAGGAATGAACGATTTAGATATGAGATTACAAATGAAAAAATAGATAAAATTGACTTTAAGTAGAAACCCGAGTAGAAGCATAAGACGACTGACAATAGTTGAGTTGAGATTTTGAATAGTTCTAATGTATACTCAAAATATGGGTAAAAAATATAAGCGATTAGTTTAAGTTTGATTTTTTTTTTTTTTTGCTGGTGTCAGTTTCATATTTATTCTCAGTCAAAAATTCCTCGATCTGATAGAGAGGTGATTGGTAGGAAATTTAATTTTAGGTTGTTAATGTACTTCGAAAAAATGTTGTAGAAATTTGACTTTAAAATAATAGGTAGTGATTTAAAAAACGTAAAGTTTTATTTTGTTGGCTTTTAAAAAATAAACTATTGCATGAAGAAAAAGGCGGTATTAAAATGTGTTAAACATTGATTGGATAAATTAGAACTTTAAAGATTTTAAAATAAAGTCAAAGTCTCAAAGTTAAAATAAAATAAAAATCTTCAAAGTTTCACACAGAAAACAGTAAATATAACCACAAAAACCGATAAGATTAAGCTTGAGTATAAACCCGATTATTAGCAAGAGAATGATGATAATTGTGTTGAGATTTTGAACGGTTCTAATGTGTATATTTTCATTCGGATAAAAGTCTAAGCGATTAGTTTGAACTTGCTTTAAATAAGTTTGTTGATGTGCACTGCTATAATTATTTTCAGCTGGAAGTTCTTCGATATGATAAAGAGGTGATTAGTAGAGACTTTAACTTTAGGGGACAAGGTACTTCATCAAAAATGTTGACGAAAAATTGACTTAAAAATAATGGGTAGTGATTTAAAAAAAAGTAGAGCTTATTTTGTTGGCTTTTAACAAATAAACCATCGTAGGAACATAAAGAAGAAGTAAGGCTGTGTGAAATTTTAGTAGAATTTAAAAAGTTTTTAAAGTGTTGAATTTTGATTGGATAAATTAGAAATTTATAGAATTTAAAATAAAGTAAAAGTCTTCAGAGTGTCACACAAAAAAACAGTAATTATGGCTAGAAAAGAACGATTTAGATATGAGATTACAAATGAAAAACTGATAAGATGGAGTTTAAGTAGAAAATCGAGTATAATCACAATAGGGATAAAACATATAATTAAAGTACTGTCATATTTCAAAAAATATTTTATGACATATTTTCAATGTTTATATCAATAATTTTACGTATCTAATTATACATCTCATTTGAAAAAATACACCAATATCAAAACTTAATTTTCATCCCGTGCATGGCACGGGCCAAAATCTAACAGGCCAAAATCTAGTAATAATATAAACACGTAACTTAAAAAAAGAAACTTATAAAATATAACCACGACCAAAAAAAAAAAACCCGACCAGAACTCTATATAAAAAGGAAACTTAAAAAAGTAAACTCAAAAGTAAAACCTCATTATGATAAAAGAAAACTTAAAAAAAGAAAATTATTAATATACAACCACAGTGAAACTCTATATAATAATCTACACCTTTCTAATTTTTAAATGTGTACTTCCATCTTTTATTTTTTTAATTCAAATTCTAAACAAGCAAATCATGACTTCTAAACACACACAAAATTGATCAAAACTATTTTACTTTGAATCAATTAGATCAAAATAGGGTCTATCGACGTACTATCGTGCGCATAATTCGAAAGTGATCAACATTTTAATTAAATATTAAGTAATGTCAAGAATTCCAAAAAATGTGTCTCTTAAAATGGAAATAAATACCAAAAGGGCTAAATTAACAAAAAAAAATCATTTACAAGAAATTAAATTAATATCTATGATAACTATATAGAAAATCAACATAAAAATCTTAGCAAACAAATAAAGAAAAAGAAAATTATATGCCAAAAATTGTGTGTTTTAAAATGGAAATAAATATAAAAAAAGCTAAATTAACAAAAAAAAATGAATCAAAAATGAAAATATATATTAAAAGAGCTAACTTAAAAAAAAAGAAAAAATCATTTAAAAGGAAATTAACTTGATATCTATGATAATTCTATGGAAAATCAACATAAAAACTAACAAAAGGAAACTTTATGCATTTAAGGGTGTCCATATAGAATTTTAATCGACCAATTAAAATATGTCAAATCAGTATTTTAATTAAATTTTAAATAATGTAAAAAATTCCGAAAACCGTGTTTTTGAAATAAAAATAAATATCTAAAGAGGTAAATTAACAAATGAAAAAAATAATTTTTAAAAAAATAATTTGATATCTATGATAACTCTATGGATAATCAACAGAAAAAACTTAACAAACAAAAAAAAAGAAAAAGAAAATTCTATGTCAAAATAAATAGAAATCAATATAAAAAAAAACTAAAATAACAAAGGGAAAAATTATATAAAATAAAATTAACTTGATATCTAGGCTTAACTAACAAAAAAAAAGAAATTATGTCTTAATATTTTATTAAGAAGAAACTGTTTATTTGAGTTGTCTACTTCTACGAGGCACAAAATGACAAAAAGTAGTTTCATTAAGGGTTTTAAACTGTTTCTTATCGATCAAAATGTACTAGAAAATCTATTTACTTATCACCAATCGAAAATTTAATTGGGATTATTATATGATGTTTTAACACAATTTTTGTAAGCCAAATCCAAGCAATCATAGCGGCTAATCGAATAGGCTATTATGAGGCAAGCCTAAAGGCCGACGTAGTCTACAAGATAAAAAATTTATTGGTCATTAACAACAAGGCAAACCACATGGTGACTTCTCACAAGGTTCTAATCTAATTCATTAAAAAAAATAACATTGGTTCATGTCACAAATATTATCTAAGAATACTAATCAACAAACTAAGAGACCACAAAGTTTTGACGAAATTATAGATTTCAAATCAGCATGCTATGTTAGAGATTTACTAGATTTATGTTTCGCGCATGTACCTACAAATCTCCTTATAAGACTACAAAACAATAAACAAACATTTATTTACCTTACCACAAATTAATATTGAATACATTTTTTTTGAAAATAATAAAAAATCTTATCTATTGCAATGCAATATAAAGTCATACCACTTTGCCAATACACACATGAGTGAATCAAATCAAGTAGAAGACCACATCTAATATACTGGATTTTTTCTACTTTTATCTCAATAAACAAAAATTTACTTAACGTTAGTTAAAATTCATCAAATGTTTACTACTCATTTTTTGGCATCTAAAAAAGATTACTTAAATTAGTTAAAGTTCATCAGAATTTACTGTGAAATTTTAAATTCAAAATCCGGATATTATGCTATCAGATACACATTTTAAAAGGATAAAAAATAGTCTTTCAGACACAAAAGTATATAAAGTAAATATATAAAAATCATATACTCATTGTGAGTTCTTCCTCAATACAAAACAAAATTGAACACTATGCAAATAAATTAACAAAAAATGGTAAAAAAGATGTTGAAAGATAAGATATAAACATATATTAAAAGAATGCTTTTTTAGTCTTCTAAAATGTAAAATAACTAGGATTTAACCCGCGCTATAATTAGCACGGGGTAATTTTTTTAAAGATTTTTTTTTTTATTTAAGAAAAATTACTTTTATTTGAATTTTATAATATGTATAAATCATGATTATAGATATAGTTATCAAACGGAATAATTTGTCTATTTAACCTGTTTTGCAGTGGACTAAAATATTATTCGGGCTAACCCGTAAAACCTATAATCTTGAAAACATAACTCTATTATGCACCGTTTATTTATTTATTTTATTTTTTTGTCACCAGCATAAGTACCTAGAACGTTCAGATATCCAAACCGGAGGTACCGAGTTTACATAAGTAATATCTAATGGGTAGACACGAGCACTCCATGCTAGCTTGTCCACCTTTGTGTTATTTACGCGTGGGATGAGAGAGATAGAGAAAAAAGTAAACACCTCCTTACTCTCCACGAATTCCTCCAAATGTAATGTAAAAGCCGGCCAATCCTCGGGTGTAGACACCATATTCACCAGCTCAGAGTAGTCTGTTGCAAAAGCTATCGCCATCTTCTGGTTTGCAATCATACAATGCATAGCCCAAATAAGTGCTTCTAATTCTGCGTGTAGGGGAGAGAGACTTCTTCGTAAATACCTTGATCCTACGATAGTTCCTTCCACGCCTTCTTGAAAGCAATGCCATCCTATTCCCGAAAAAATATATGTGTATTTCCAATATCCATCAATATAGCACTTCCATCCGTTATAATGTGTAATCGCCGGAGAAGGACCAAGGCTTTGGGATATCATTGCTTGATCGCTACTTTGTGCCGTTTCCCAGATATTATGCACCGTTTAATGACTATAGTTTTGTGGTTAGTTCACAAACTCTTTAAAAAATTAATTTTTGTGTCTAACTTTTTATAAAATTAGTAAAATATTTTTCAACTTTTATTTTGATATAAATCCAAATGAAATATAATAAACTAAAGTGAAAAATATATCAAAATTTTGAATAGAATTATTTTTCTTTGAATATATATGGATTGATTATTATTTAAAAATATATAGTAGATAACATCTTTAACGCAAAATAAATACTTTCTATATTCTTATCACTAATTGTAAAAGAAATTATTATTTGTTATTTGTAATGACATTTCATGTAATAACTTACAAAACAAAGTTCATTCTAATTTCTCTATTTAACCAGTTTTGCAGTGTACTAAAATATTATTCAGGCTAACCCGTAAAACCTATAATCTTGAAAACATAACTCTATTATGCACCGTTTAATGAATCTAGTTTTGTAGTTTGTTCACGAACTCTTTAAAAATTAATTGTTTTTGTGCCTAGCTTCTTATATAATTTGTAAAATATTTTTCATCTTTTATTTTAATATAAATTCAAATAAAATATAATAAACTATAGTGAAAAATATATCACGATTTCAAATAGATTTTTTTTCTTTGAATATATATAAATTGATCATTATTTAAAAATATATAGTATATAATGCAAAATAAATATTTTCCATATTCTTATCACTAATCATAAAAGACAATTATATCCTTTTCTATTTCAATTATTCCTTATTATTTATAATGGCATTTCATGTAATAACTTCTTTAATGCAAAATAAATACTTTTCATATTCTTATCACTAATTGTAAAATAAATTATTTTTTGTTATTTGTAATGACATTTTATGTAATAACTTACGAAACAAAGTTCATTCTAATTTGTCTAATTAACCCGTTTTGCAATGGATTAAAATATTATTAGGGCTAACCCGTAAAACCTATAATCTTGAAAACATAACTTTATTATGCACCGTTTAATGAATCTAGTTTTGTGGTTAGTTCACGAAATTTTTTAAAATTAATTTTTTGTGTCTAACTTTTTATAAAATTAGTAAAATATTTTTCAACTTTTATTTAAATATAAATTCAAATAAAATATAATAAACTATAGTGAAAAATATATCACGATTTTAAATAGATTTTGTTTTTGAATATATATAAATTGATTATTATTTTAAAATATATAGTATATAACATCTTTAATGCAAAATAAATATTTTCCATATTTTATCACTAATCATAAAAGATAATTATATTATTTCCTATTTTAATTATTCCTTGTTATTTATAATGGTATTTAATGTAATAACTTACAAAACAAAGTTCATTTTCAAAAATGTCTTCTTAAATAATATTATAGAGATTCTTCTTCTATTTTTCTTCTTCTATTCTTATTCTATACACATTGCATATAGCCAAAACATATTAGTATTTTTGATAAATTAGTTTTCTAATTAGATAAAAAATCAATTGATTTATTAATATTTTACTTAATAAAATCTATAATCTTATAAATAAATACAAGTAGGAGAAAATGACACATCATATTTAAATACTTTTTATAAATTTTTTTTTATGTAAATCCATTATGTTTTAGATAATTTAAAAGTTAATTACTAACCAAAAAAAGATTAAGCTAAATTATTAATACAGATCCGCGCGTAGCGCTGATGAAAAACCTAGTATATATATAATATTTGATCAGGGATTTAAAGTTTTGAAACAAATATGATACATATTAAATAAATAAAAATATTGTTACATTCGAATTACTGTCAGGCGAGTTCACAGTTATGAACATAAGAGTTTACTTCTTAGCAGTTCTTTGAGAATTGATCAACAGTCACACAAGAAACAGAACTACAAT
This sequence comes from Eutrema japonicum, assembly GCA_030161315.1. Taxonomy (NCBI): domain Eukaryota; kingdom Viridiplantae; phylum Streptophyta; class Magnoliopsida; order Brassicales; family Brassicaceae; genus Eutrema; species Eutrema japonicum. The sequence goes on from BSQW01000007.1 coordinate 21,105,959, forward strand.
TGTCCACCGTTACAAATATCACGTCACACATCACAAAAATGGGTAAAATGTCACAACTGAAAAACAATCACAAAAATAAGTTGAAAATGTGAATAAACAGCCTAATCATTTCTCAACCTCAGTTTCACCGGAGAGTTCTTCGAGGGACTTGCCCTTGGGCTCAGGGACAAGGAAGGTAAAGAGCATACCGACAAAGTTAATGACACCAAGCATGATCAATGAGTTCTTGACTCCGATACCCGGTGGGTATCCTGCGTCTGTCTTGGTCTTGTCCTGTGGCTGAGCCGCGTAAAGGAACCCGAAGGCTCCTACGATGGCTCCAGCCTTACCTGTTGCGGCTGATATTCCGTGGCATGTTGACCTTAGCCTGGCCGGGAAGATTTCAGCGGGTACAATGAAAGTGGTCGCGTTTGGACCAAAATTGGCGAAGAAGAAAGTGAGAGAGTACATAACCACGAATCCAATACGGTTATCCGGTTTGATCCAGTGGTTGTAAGGGAAGGCAATGGCAAACATGAAGACGGTCATCATGAAGAATCCCATTAGCTGGATCGCAAATCTTCCCATGATATCAATAAACGCGACCGTGAACCAGTAACCGGGGACGGTACTGCATAGTGCAATGAGAGTTTGTGCCCTGGCGATCATGAAAACCTCGTGGATTCCGTTCATTGTTGCTGCCTTTGGGATCCATCCGATAGCCGAAAAAATATCCTTTTGGAACAAGTTTTGGCTGTAGAAGGCAATGTCAAGCAAGAACCAAGTGGAGGTACATCCGAGGAGGGGAAGACCATGGCGTTTAGCGAATTCCTTGGAGAACAAGCCATAGTTTAATCTCGGGTCTTTAACGATATCCTCCGCTCTTTCCTCCATCTCAAGCTCCACTTGTAAGACCTTGGACATGTCTTGTGTGGCTTGTTTGATGTTCTTGGCCACCAAAGCGGTGTAACGAGCGGTTTCGGGCATCTTCATACGCCAGTAGTAGGTCAAGGCTGCGGGTAAAGCACCAAACATGACGATGATTCTCCAAATGTAATCAGCTTGAGGAGGCGTTGAGAGAGCCCTGTTGACCGCATAGGTTGGAGCTGGGAACTTTTTGTCGAAAATGGAAGAGACGGCAAGTGCCACGAAACCTCCGGCTAAGATACCGACACCTTGCATGGCGAACACTGCCGCGATGAAAGCGCCACGAGTCTTCTTGTTAGCGTATTCAGACATGATGGTGGCAGAAAGAGGATAGTCACCTCCAATACCGAATCCCAACCAAAACCTATACATAAATTGTTTACATGTAATTAAGAACATGGATTTTCCTAATGAGAAGACATGATGGTGGCATAAAGGTCTTCTCACGTAGGAAATATTTCTTCAAAACATGCATATCAGCTATGATATAATGAAGATCATATCAATTATGTATATATATGATATCATAATTGGATTGTACCTGAAGAAGCAAAGAGTAGTCATGACACCCTTTGCTTTGTTACCGAAGGAGAGACCGGAAGCAACAGAGCACACGATCATCATGATCAAAGTGATACCGTAAACTTTCTTCCTTCCGAGCTTGTCACCGAGCCATCCGAAGAAGAGCTGACCCATAAGGGTCCCGCAGAGAGCCACACCATTGACCGCAGCCGCAACGTGAGGAGGAAGTGAGCCAGGCTTGGCTGACAACGGATCGAAGTAGTAGAGGCGGCCAAGGAGCTTGGTCACCAAGGAGACGCAAAACAGATCGTAGGCGTCTGTAAAGAAACCCATACCGGCGATGACAATCGCCGTGAAATGGTAAAGTTGCGTTTTCGCAACATCGAGTGCCTTCAGCACTCCTAGTTGTTGTTCAGCCATCTCCTCTCTGCTCGCCTATCCTGCTTTCACGCATTAAAAGTTAGTATGCGGTATTGAAAATTTGTCTAGTAGATATAAGTGAACTATATATGGGGTTTTCAATGTATTATTATCCATCAGAAATGATATTTAACATTATTGTTTTTCTTGTTATATATCATTCTACCACACTACTATATTAATATGGCATATTAGGTATCGCCTTTAAAAATACAGTATTACTAATTGAATATATGTATACCATCTAACAAAAAAAAATGTTAATATAAGCTAGTTAAAACCTTTAAATGGTCAAATAATATAAGTATTTACAAACGAGATTTTAAGTTATAATAAATAATAAACTTGTAGTTAATCTCACCTTCACGTTACGTTAATGGTGGCGAAGGACAAGGCAATTAAGAGAGAGAACTACTAATATTTAGATGGTGGTGATTGTGGTGGCTGAGACGGCGCAAATTTATAGAGACGATCGGGGAAGCTTAGTCTCCGGCATCTTTAGGGTATATCCACATTTTATTTTTATTTTCAATCATTTTTCCATCACGTTCTTAACTTCTATTTCTTGCTCTTCTGGATATAATTTTATTCCTTTTAATAATCTATAATTAGCTCGTATCTATCAGATTTCTATCCATGGCCCCATTCCATTTTTTGGTTAATGCTATTACCTTAAAGGGGATATATAAGTATATGTAAATATCTCTATAATATTATTTAAGAAGACATTTTTAAAAATATATTTTGTTTTGTAAGTTATTACATGAAATGTCATTACAAATAACAATGAATAATTGAAATAGGAAAGGATATAATAGTCTTTTAAAATTATTGATTATAATATGGAAAGTATATATTTTGAATTAAATAGTTTATTTATTATTTAATTATTTAATTATTTATAATACTATATATTTTAAAATAATAATCAATTCATATATATTCAAAGAAAAAAATATATTCAAAATCTTGCTATATTTTTCACTATAATTTATTATATTTTATTTGAATATATATCAAAACAAAAGTTGAAAAATATTTTACTAAATTTATAAAAAGTTAGACACAAGAAAACTATTTTGTTTTAAGAGTTCGTAGACAAAGCACGAAAATTAGAGTCATTTAACGGTGCATATTATAGTTATTTTTTCAAAATTATAAATTTTTGCGGTTTAGCCCGAATAATATTTTAGTTCACTAAAAACAGGTTAAATAGACAAATTATTACAAATATCTATAATATTATTTAAGAAGATATTTTTTAAAATAAACTTTGTTTTGTAAGTTATTACATGAAATGCATTTACAAATAACAAAAAATAATTGAAATAGGAAATGATATAATAGTCATTTAAAATTATTGATTAGAATTTAGAAATTATATTTTTTTCATTAAATAAGTTATTTATTATTTAATTTCTTAATTATTTTTAATACTAGATTTATTAAAATAATAATCAATTCATATATATTCAAACAAAAAAAATCTATGTAAAATCTTGCTATATTTTTCACTATAATTTTTTATATTTTATTTGAATATATATCAAAACAAAAGTTGAAAAATATTTTACTATTTTTATAAAAAGTTAGACACAAGAAATCTATTTTTTTAAGAGGTCGTAGACTAATCACAAAAATTAGAGTCATTTAACGGTGCATATTAGAGTTATGTTTTTAAAATTATAAGCTTTTGCGGATTAATCCGAATAATATTTTAGTTCATTGAAAAACGGGTTAAATAGATAAATTATTACAAATTGACAGTTTTATATATAATCATTAGTTATCTATATTGTAAAATTTAGATAAAAGTAATTTTCTTAAAATTCAAAACAATTTCTTCATAAAAAAATACCCGCTCTATAATTAGCGCGGATTAAATCTTAGTATTTTATTATATAATTCACATGATACAAGCGTAGTCCTCCACATATTTACTATCATCCGCTTACTTATCTCTATGATTAAATCAATATTAGCATGCGACAAGATGCCGTGCTATGCGACTGAATGGGGTATACCCATAACTATGAATAATTATGAGAATTTTAACATCTTTAGTAGTTTTAACATTGTTACTATTTTAAAGATTTAGTTGACTATCATTATTAAAAGAATTTTTTATGTTTATTCGAAACCATCTAACAAGTTATCTTATCACTTATCATGTCTTTTTGTACTAAAGTCGACTTTGTTTGTTCTTTTATTTTGAACTTTTCTAGTTAGATTTGTTTTTTCTTCTAAATAACACTTTAAATAAAATCTCAACCTTTTTCCAACAGAAAAGAAACAAAATAGCAAAAAAGTTTTTTTTTAATTAAAAGTCTATAAATTTGTAGATATAAATAGCATTGATATTTATAAAGCTATATGTATATATTCTCAATTCAAAATTTGTTAAGCTTATGAAGCATAATTTTGTAGGTCAACTAATCCAAGTGACAAGGCTACCACTAAATGAGGTGATGCCTTGTAAATTGTACGGGAAAAAACGTTGTTAACATTTTATTCTACGGAATAAAGTATATACTTTAAAGTATTATTGAAAATAACTTAATAGGTAATTCGTACCATATATGGATTTGGTTAAATAGCTGTTGCAAAAGTCAATGTGTGGTAATGGTGTACGGATTGAAGCAACCGTACAACACCATTTCTAGATAAAAGTCATAAAAGGATCACTTCAATTGTTAATTATTAGCAATATATATTATTAGATAATGTCAAAGTTGACATTTGGACGTTTTGACATTTTGCCAGATGAAAACACTATATCATTTTTGTTAAAAATAATATACTATTCTTTATTCAAATTTTAGTTGTTATATAGTGTGTTTGATATAGTGTTTATATAAATATATATATATATATATATATATATACATACATATATATTGAACTAAATGTAAAATTTATTCAAAATCAAAAAAATCAGTTTTACATCTTAGTTGTTTATTCAAAATAATGTTGAGTCAAAATTTTTTTTTTTTGAGTTTATTCAAAATCACGAAACTCAACAATATATATTTATATATTTATTCAAGGACAAATAGCCAAAACCTCCCCAAACTATGCCACTATGTTCGATTTATATCCATTGTTTACTACCGTGCAAAAACATATCCCAAATTTTAAAAATTTAAATTTCATACCTTATTTTGATGACGTGGAAGCTACGTATGAGACGACGTAGTTTCAGCCAAAGCAGAAAATGGAAAAATCATCATTAACGACATCGTTTTAATTTTTTTCCTTAGCCATCGTTCGTTAAAAGTCTCTCTCCTTCACCGATTGATCATTTTTAGATTTCAATTTCCCAATTACTATCTACAAATTGGATTCTTTCTCTGCCAACAGAATCACACTCTCCTTCAATTGTTTTGTCCTCTCGATCTCCACCTTACTCAAAATCTCATTCACCTCCCCTTTCAAAACCCTAATTCTCACTCTCTCTATCATCTTTCTCCGTCATCAACTCATCCTTAGCCTGGACGAGCGACTCGATCTGATGTCTCTTCTCCACGGTATGTTTGAGAAGCATCGTGTTGATAGACTTCAAGTTCTGGATTTTCTCCTCCGAGGAGTCGTGGTCTTCCATGAAATTGATTGTTTCATTCTAATTCGTTTGGGATTTGAAATTTATCAAAGGGATTTGAGTTTATGATTCTTTAAGAATCGCCTCTGACTGAGAATCCTAGCTAACCCGAATTCTATGCAGACAAAAATTGAACTCGTCTCGACAGCAGCGTCTAAGAAAGAGGCTCTTCCTCTAGGCGGCGGAGGCGGTAAAAAGAAGCCGACATATGAGATACATGCTGAGAAGATGTTGAGACGAATCTCTTCAATTGATTATTGACTTATCTTGGTTGTTAATTTGTATCTCGGTTGTTCTGTAATTTTTATAGCTATTAATTTCTTGGGTTTTTGTGGGAGTCAATGGATGGATTGTTGCTGTTACCTTTTAAGAAATACTAGATAAATATCCGTGTATACACACGGATTTTTTTTCAATTAATATTTTTAATTTTACAAATCAACTATTTTGTTTTTTGAAAAAAAAAGATTTGATTATTCCGTTGAAAACTTTGATAACAAAGCTCGGTGTTTTATTTGATACAGAACCATAACATTTTTACCGACGGTAAAAAGATAACAGGGTGATTTTAAAACTGATAGAAATCATTACATGTAGTAGATTAAAATTCACTTGTAGTTTTCGACATATGATAAGCCTTATATCTCTTTCTCATAGACCCTGAAGAGCCGCTTAGAACTCTCATGTATATCCCCCATTTGAAGAAAACCATCTATAAAATGAATCTCAAAAGCGTATTCCAAATTATTCATCTGAAAACTCTCAGAATTAACTTTCTTCAAAATCTTTGATTTCATATTTTGAAACAATAAATGTGTAAATTTAAGATTCAAATTTAGGACATGGTGCGTTAGGAGGAGACAATAAAGGGGAGCCAATCTAGAACAAAACAAAACTGAAAGGAGAACATGAATCTAACCAAGCCCAGATACAAAGCAATCATGTTATTGGCTACATAATTCCTTATAGTGGATGGAAATACAATCTCATCGATAAATTTTGGATAAAAATACATTAACCTGATACTTTGCAGTCTTTTGTCTTTGATGTACTGATCTCCCACCCATTGTCCTTTGTATTCTTGCCACATCTTTGCACCTGCAGTTAATAAGATGCAAGATAAAGTACTAAAAACCAAATAATATAAAATTACAACACAAAAAATTAAAGATTTTGTTGGCTTAAAAATTACAGCACAAAAGATTAAAGATTTTGGTGGCTAAGCCAACAAAAAAGAAGGATAAATAGACATGAGGTGAAAAATTTGGGTTTTGTTTATTGTTGATACATAACCATGAATCACAAATATCACAGTTTTTTAGTGTTGCAACATCAAAAGAATCTATCGCAGAGACATGAAATCATTAACCTGAAATTTAACGAATAAACTCAACTCAAAATAGCTCATGTCTCCTAACTTATCCCACATTAATGGAACCGTTTGAGTGACGAAGACTATTGAAAACTCATGGTTATGAAAATCACTGTTGGAGGTGGGCCTAGCACCCCCAATTAGTTAGGCCCATCTTAGGAAAGACCCCTTTTCAGCTCGGTCGCCGGCCTGAAAGCACTGACCCGCAAGGCTCCTCTTCAGCTCGGTCGCCGGCCTGAAAGCACCGACCCGCAAGTCCCCTCTTCAGCTCGGTCGCCGACCTGAAGGCGACGCACCTCGGGCCCGGTCTGGCACTTCAAGACAGGAATGTCAGAAGAGCAGAAGGCAAGTGGGAGTTGGTCGAACAGTGTATTGTCTGAGCAGGAGTATGGGCTGACCTCGACATCGCACCAACCCTGCAGACTTGACAAAGGAGAAAAAGACACGTGGAGGAGTTGGTCAAACAGTACGCTGCTCTGCAACACGCCACGCCGAGCTCATCATGACCTCCACCCTCGAAAGCCGGAACACGCCTCCTAGGCCACCTTACCCGCGAAAGAGGCCGAAGACGCCACGTGGCCCCGAGATCCCGGGAAGCAGGAAGCCAACCTAGGCTATATATACCCCTCAATGTCATTAATGAGGGGGACTTTGGATTTTGGGCCATTTTCGACCTATAACTAGCTACCCGACCTCTCTCTTTCTCTCTTTGTAACAAGGCAACGTTTTAGAACGCCGAACTGGACGTCCTTCGGAAACCAGTTCGTAATTCTAAAGTGTTCATTTCTCTCACCATCAATAAAAAGAAACACGGCCCCCGGCCTACTCATCTTTCTCCCGGCCTGTCTTAATAGTGGTTAAACTGCTCTAATTAACGAAAATCTCACCTCTCATCTCCCAATCACTCCGTAAACATACTTAGTGATCCCCGGGATCAACAATTGGCGCTAGAAGGAGGGGGGAGAGATTATTCTATACGCAAGGAGCAGTTCAACCACCACCGCAACCGCAGCAACGATGGCAATTCCGCCCCCAAGAGTGTTGTCAGACCACGAGACCCCGGCCCAAACAACGGCCCAGGCCCCGACAACGGCCCCGCAAACGACTCAAACGACGGCGACCATCCCGTCGTCAGCCCAAGCAGCTGCCAACCAGACGATTCCTCGAGAGCAGTTCTTCAGGGCCCCGCCCCCGGCTTCGGCATCTGCTCATCCCGATGGCTCCGCCGCCCACAACGCGTCTCGAGCATCGGAGGATCAGCCCACGCTGTCCGCCGTGATGCAGACCCTGCTCGCCAGGATAGACGAGCTGACGCGAGCCACCGACCAACGGTTCGCCACGCTAGGGGCCTCCCGTGACCGGTCGGACAATACCGGGTCCCCCGACGTCCATCTCAGGAAGCCGGCCTCTCGGGAAGAAACCCCCCGTGTCCGGACAAGCCGACCAGGCGACTCACCGTCAGGGTCAGAAGGGCCGGGCGGACGTTTCGCCCCGGCCGTAGGCAGCCACCCAGGCGACGAGGCCCACCATCTCCGATCCAGCGCGGAGCGTTCCAGGGACGCCGAATTCGAGGCCATGAAGGAGACAATCCGCGCGATGTCCTCCAAAATCCATCGGGCCACCAGCGCGGCCCCAGAAATCGATCGCGTCCTCAGAGAGACGCAAAACACGCCGTTCACCAGCCGGATCGCCTCGGTCCCGCTCCAGCACCTCGGGAAGCTCAAGCTCCAGCCCTACACGGGCACCACCGACCCGGCCCAGTATCTTACGGCGTTCACCATCGCCATGGGCCGCGCCCACTTCTCACCAGATGAATGCGAAGCCGCCCACTGCCAGCTCTTCGTAGAGAACCTCACCGGTCCGGCTCTCACGTGGTTCTCTCGGCTGAAGACGCACTCCATAGACAACTTCAGAGACCTGTCGACCACCTTCCTCGAGCACTACTCCATCTACATCCGGCAGTCCGCATCCAGCGCGGACCTCTGGGCAATGAACCAAGGAGCAAAGGAGTCGCTCAGGTCCTTCATAGAGCGCTTCAAGGCCACGGCCTCCCAAAGCAACGTGACCGACGAGTCAGCGCTGCCCGCTCTAAGAAAGGGACTACGGGCCGATTCGGCCTTCAAGGACGATATGAAGCTCAACAGGCCGCGCTCGCTGGAAGACGCCTTGCACCGCGCTGGACTCTTCGTCGAGCTCGGGGAGGAGAAAGCGGCTGAGTCGAGAAACAGCGCCTCTCACAAGGCCCCGGCCCCGAAGGAGCGGCCCCAGGAAAGGTATCAGGAGCCTCGTCAACACTACGATGACGAGTACCAGCGCAGCAAGGGAAAGCAGGCCGCTGCATTCCTTGTCAACGGACCGCCCTCCGGCCTCCGTCTGCACGATCCCGTACTTCCCCCCAACCCCGCGCCAGGGTTGCCTTGGAACAAGTACGTACGGGATCCCCGCCAGCAGGATCGGCGTCCCGACGAGCCGAGCGATAGGGAATCCCGACCAGACGGGCCTTACGACAGGACGGCCTTCTGCGACTTCCACCGACGAAAGGGGCACCCGACCTCGCACTGCCGCGCGCTCCAAGAGGTATTGCTGCACCAATTTCAACGGGGGGAAATCAGCGTGCCGGAGCGGCTGCGTCCGCATACCCGGGACGGCGATCGGGTGCAGCCCGGCGACAACCGAGGTCGCGAGGATAACCGGGCTAGGCCTTACAACCGCGCCCAAAACGACGACCGGCGGCGACGATCTCCCTCGCGAGACCAGGATACGGGCAGATCACCTCCCCCGGCCCGGACTCTGATAGGGATGATCATGGGAGGCCTCCTCTCGTGCAACGACTCGGTGCGGTCCATCAAGCGTCACGAGAGGAAGACCGACGCCTCCCTGAAGTGGCACTCCGGGCCGGAGATCGACGCTCAGGACACGAGCAAGAGGGGGATATGTTTCACCGAGGCCGACGCGGTCGGGGTCCACCAGCCCCACAACGACCCCCTCGTCGTACAAGTCCGCGTAGCCGACTGCGACGTTAACCGAGTCCTCGTCGATACGGGCAGCTCGGTCGATCTCATCTTCAAGGATACCCTGGCCAGGATGAATCTAAACGGGGTCGAAATCAAGCCGCACTCCATCCCGCTGACCGGCTTCGCCGGGGACACCGTCAACGGAATCGGCACCATCGAATTGCCGGTCTACGTAGGTCGGGTGACGAAAATCGTCAAGTTCGTGGTCTTTGATACCACCCCGATCTACAATATCATCCTTGGAACCCCTTGGCTGCACTCGATGAAGGCAGTCACGTCAACGTACCACCAGTGCCTCAAGTTCCCCAACCAGGCCGGTACGTATACTCTTAGGAGTAACCAGAGGGTCTCTCGCGCCTGCTTCGCCATCGAGCATAAGCTGCGACGCGCCGCGCCGGCCTGCTTGGCCATCAACGCGCTTCAGCCCGGCGAGCCCGACGCCCAGGATCTCCCAGGGCGGGACCTTGTCGCCCAGGTCAACATCGATCCGAGCGACCCCGCCCGCTGCGTTGGCGTCGGCACCGATCTCGACGAGACCATCAAGCGAGAGCTGGTTGAGTTCCTAGGGCAGAACGTCTCCACCTTCGCCTGGTCAACCGGCGACATGCCCGGCATTGACCAGGCCACGTGCAGCCACGAGCTCAACGTGGATCCGACCTGCAGACCGGTCAAGCAAAAACGGCGAAAGCTGGGTCCGGAGCGCGCCCAGGCAGTCAACGACGAGGTCGAAAGGCTCACCGCGGCCGGTTCGATCACCGAGGTCAAATACCCGGACTGGTTGGCCAACCCGGTGGTGGTCAAGAAGAAGAGAGGGAAATGGAGGGTCTGTGTGGATTTCACCGACCTCAACAAGGCGTGCCCAAAGGACAGCTTTCCCCTCCCTCGAATCGACCAAGTCGTCGAAGCCACCGCGGGGAACGAGCTACTCTCCTTCATGGATGCCTTCTCGGGGAATAACCAGATCCCCATGCACCCCGATGATCAGGAGAAAACCGCGTTCATCACGGACCGAGGCATTTACTGCTATAAGGTAATGCCCTTCGGACTCAAGAACGCCGGGGCCACCTACCAGCGCCTCGTCAACCGGATGTTCGTCGACCAAATAGGCCGCACCATGGAGGTATACATAGATGACATGTTGGTAAAGTCTCTAGTGGCGGCCGACCACGTCACTCACCTCCGGTCCTGCTTCCGAACGTTGAACGAATACAACATGAAGCTGAACCCGGCCAAGTGTTCCTTCGGCGTCACGTCGGGCGAATTCCTCGGGTACATCATCACCCAGCGCGGGATCGAGGCCGACCCCAAGCAGATCCGGGCCATCATCGAGCTCAAATCCCCGGAGAGCACGCGTCAAGTACAACGACTCACCGGGAGAATCGCCGCACTGAACCGATTCATCTCCCGCTCTACCGACAAGTGCCTCCCGTTCTACCAGCTGCTCCGAGCCAACAAGCGGTTCGAATGGGACGACAAATGCGAAGACGTCCTCCGACAGCTGAAGGAGTACATATCCACTCCTCCCGTCCTGTCCAAGCCAGAAGAAGGCGAAATCCTCTACCTCTACGTCGCCATCTCCGCGTCCGCGGTCAGCGGAGTGCTGGTACGGGAAGACCGGGGTGACCAAAAACCCATCTCCTACAACAGCAAATCCCTCGACGACGCGGAGAGTAGGTACCCGACCCTGGAGAAGCTCGCCTTGGCGGTGGTCGTCGCAGCTAGAAAGCTCCGACCTTACTTTCAATCCCATGCGATTGCCGTCCTAAGCACCTACCCCCTCAGAACCATCCTCCACAGCCCGAGCCGATCGGGCCGGATAATGAAATGGGCTGTTGAGCTGAGCGAGTACGAGATCGAGTACCGAGGACGGACCGCGATCAAATCTCAGGCCCTGGCTGATTTCCTAGTTGAGTTGGCGCCCAAGCTGGTAGTCAGCGAGGTCCCCGAAGTATGGAGCCTGCACGTCGACGGATCGGCCTCCAAGCACGGGTCCGGCGTCGGCATACGCCTCGAGTCCCCGACCAAGGAGATCCTCAAGCAGTCTTTCCGTCTGGCCTTCCCGGCGTCAAATAACGAGGCGGAGTACGAAGCTCTGATTGCCGGCCTGCGTCTGGCAAGGGAGGTCGGCGCGAAGAAAATCCGAGCTTACTGCGACTCCCAGCTCGTCGCCAATCAATTCAGCGGAGAGTACGAGGCCAAGAATGATCGCATGGACGCCTACCTCAAGGTAACCCAAGGCTTGGCCGCAGAATTCTCCGAATTCACCCTGACGAAGATCCCCCGAGGCGATAACACTTCCGCAGACGCCCTCGCCGCGCTGGCCTCCACCTCGGCCCCAGCCCAACGACGGGTGATCCCGGTCGAGAGCATCGACTTCCCTAGCATCGAGCTGCCAAAGGGGGCCTACTTGATCAACCCCCAGGCCGCGGACCCTGGCGAAGAGGCGCCACCTCCCGAAGTCCTGCCGCCACCCCCGGCCGAGTCCGAACTGCCGGACTGGCGAATCGACATACTGCTGTACATCGCAGACGGCGTTTATCCCCCAGAACGGTGGGCCGCCCGACGGCTAAGAAAGAAGTGTGCCCGGTACACGATGCTGGACGGCAATCTATTCCGGTGGAGCGCCTCGGGAACCCTGCTCGGCTGCCTCCACGGGCAGGAAACCATTGACGTGATGAAGGAAATGCAAGAGGGCGCTGACGGAAACCACTCCAGCGGCCGGGCTCTCGCCCTGAGAATACGGAACCAGGGACACTACTGGCCAACGATGCTGCAAGACTGCGAAAGATTCGCAGCCCGGTGCGAGAAGTGCCAGCGTCACGGCCCGCGCATTCACTGTCATACCGAGCTCCTTACCACTGCGGTCGCGCCCTACCCCTTTATGCGATGGGCCATGGACATAGTCGGGCCCCTTCCCCGATCTCGCCAAAAGCGCTTCCTCTTGGTCATGACCGACTACTTCACCAAATGGGTCGAGGCCGAAGCTTACGCCAAGATCACGGCAGAGGACGTCCGAAAATTCGTCTGGAAGTTCATCATCTGCCGGCACGGGCTGCCCTACGAGATCGTAACTAACAACGGTGCCCAATTCACGTCGGCCCTCTTCGAAGACTTCTGTGCGAAGTGGAAAATCAGGCTGAGTAAGTCGACCCCGAGATATCCACAAGGGAACGGACAAGCCGAGGCCACCAACAAAACCATCATCGACGGCCTCAAAAAGCGACTAGACGACAAGAAGGGGTCCTGGGCCGACGAGCTCGATGGAGTCCTCTGGTCCCATCGCACAACGCCGAAGACGTCGACAGGACGCACACCGTTCAGCCTCTCTCACGGAATGGAAGCAATGGCCCCCTCCGAGGTCGGGCTCTCCACTCCTCGCCGCGCTATGCTCACCCAGCAGCCCGACCTGAACGACACCGTCCTACTCAGCGAGCTGGATTTCCTTGAGGAACAACGGGACCACTCCCTCCTCCGAATCCAGAACTACCAGCAGCTCGCCTCCAAGTACTACAACAAGAGGGTTCGAGGCAGGTTCTTTACCGAAGGCGACCTGGTCCTCCGCAAAGTCTTCGAAAACACCGCCGAGCTAAACGCAGGCAAGCTCGGTGCACATTGGGAGGGCCCTTACCTTATCTCCAAGGTCGTGAAGCCCGGCGTCTACGAGCTAGTCACGATGACCGGCGACGCAATCCCGCGCTCATGGAATTCGATCAACCTCAAACGGTTCTACTACTAAGCCCCCGGGCTCCATTCCGCTCTCCGCCTTTGTAAACAAACGAACTACGATTGGCTTGATCCCTTCTACTAAAGGGTACGTAGGCAACCCCTAACCAGGGCTCAGCTATTAATCTAATAAAACCTTTTTGACAAAGGAATAAGGTCCGGACCTGTGCACAAAAGCCGAGCTCCAAATGCTCGCATTACAAAAAAAAAAAAAAAAAAAAAAAAAAAAAAAAAAAAGCCGAGCTCCAAACGCTCGCACTACAAAAAAAAAGCAAAAGCCGAGCTCCAAACGCTCGCACTACAAAAAAAAAGCCGAGCTCCAAACGCTCGCACTACAAAAAAAAAAAAAAAAAAAAAAAAAAAGGCCGAGCTCCAAACGTTCGCACTACAAAAAAAAAAAAAAAAAGCCGAGCTCCAAACGCTCGCACTACAAAAAAAAAAAAAAAAGAAAAAGCCGAGCTCCAAATGCTCGCAATACAAAAAAAAGGGGACCGAGCTCCGGTGCTCGCTCTCCCCGGCACACAAGTTATAAGTGCCAAAGCCGAGTTCCAATGCTCGCACTCCCATAGTACACAAGCATTAAGTACTAAAGCCGGGCCCCAGGGCTCGCACCTCTACTAGACACACAAGCATTAAGTGTCTCTAAGCCGGGATCGCTACCCGCACCAAAAAAACAAGGTACACAAGCAATAAGTACCTTAAGCCGAGATCACCTCGCACCCACTAAAAATATTAAAGATACACAAGCAATAAGTATCTCAAGCCGAGTCGTATCTCGCACCCAATACAAGAGCACGGTCCACGACCTGCATACTTGACAGGGTACGGTCTACGACCTACCCTACCAATCAAAAAAGCCTCGAAACGGCACTTACAAAAAAAAAGGGCCAACGGCCTCGATTATCACAAAAGGGCCCACGGCCTAGTCATTACAAAAGCCTCGAAACGGCAAGGGCCAACGGCCTCGATTATACAAAAGGGCCCACGGCCTAGTCATTACAAAGTCTCGAAACGGCACTTACAAAAAAAAAGGGCCAACGGCCTCGATTATCACAAAAGGGCCCACGGCCTAGTCATTACAAAAGCCTCGAAACGGCAAGGGCCAACGGCCTCGATTATACAAAAGGGCCCACGGCCTAGTCATTACAAAAGCCTCGAAACGGCACTTACAAAAAAAGAGAGAAGAGAAAATGGGCCAACGGCCTTGTTATCATAAAAAGAGGGGCCAACGGCCTGGTTCTTACATAAACGGCCTACGGCCCGGTCTTTACAAAGAGAGAAGAAAACAAAAAGGAAAAAACTACAAAAAGAAGTTTTTACAAGGCCGCAACGGCCGGTCGGTCTTCGCCCCCGTCAGCACGGGTACCATTTAAATCACCCGGGCCCACCATCCTCGCATTGGTGCCGTACTCACCAAGGAAGGGCTGCTCAGCCCCCTCTTCCCCAACCACGGCCTCCCCGGACGGCGCTTCAGTACCGGCCTCCCCGGCTGGCGCCTCGGTACAGGCCTCACCGGCTGGCGCCTCGGTACCGGCCTCACCAGATGGCGCTTCGGTTCCGGTCTCACCGGATGGCGCGTCGGTCCCGGCCTCATCAGCAAACGGGACCGAGGGATCTGCTTGGATGGTCTCAGCAGCCGAGGGAGCGTCCTCAGTCAGATCCACATAGGGCGCCTCCGAAGAAGCGACGGGCATGAGCCGCTCGAGCTGGACGCCATGAGCGCGATCGAGAGGGATGTCCAGATCCTCCGGAGTCAAGTCCGGAAAATCCATCCCATCCAGCACGGCACCGAATGCCTCCTCGTCCTCGTCCAGCTTCTGGTACCGGTACCACGGCATCACCAGACTGTCCTCGGCCTCCATCCTCCTGAGGCATGCCTTCATGCCGATCACCTGATTGTACATAAGGTGAGGCTCTAAGGCCCTCTGGCGCCCATCGAGGTGAGCGCGGATTTTCTCCATCTTGGCGGACCACTTCCGGTTCCGCGCATCCCACCGGGCCGTTACCCGCTCGCTTTCCGCGGCCACGGCCACCTTCGCCCGGCCTATAGCGGACTCCAGCCCCTTGACCCTGGAGCGGAGCGTCTCCCTCTCCCCCTTCAGGAGCCCGACCTCCTCCTCCAGAACAGCCGGCCGGGCCCGCTCAGCGGCAGACCGGGCCCTCTCAGCCTCCAGCTCGGCCTGAAGCCTGCCCACCTCGTCAGCCCGGGACCGCGCCCGCGCCTCCTCCTCCTCCAGCCCCTTGACCTTGGAGCGGAGCGTCTCCCTCTCCCTCTTCAGGAGCCCGACCTCCTCCTCCAGAGCAGCCGACCGGGCCCGCTCAGCGGCAGACCGGGACCTCTCAGCCTCCAGCTCGGCCTGAAGCCTGCCCACCTCTCCAGCCCGGGGCCGCGCCCGCGCCGCCTCCTCCTCCAGCCCCGCTGCCCGGGGTCTACCCCGAACTTGGCCAACGCCGCGACCGCTAGAGGAAGATCTAACCACCGTCTTCTTCCGGAGATGGGTCCCCGGGAGCATCGGGGCGGCCCCCGAAGTCGAAGGAGCAGACTGTCCCCCACTGTCTGCGCCTCGACACGTAGAGGAGGCACGGCCGGAACCACCGGAGGAAGAACTCGGAGAATCGCTACCACCACCACGGGACGCCGATTCTTCGCTCGACTCAGCCCTAATACCGTCTAACATCGGCGCCATTGCACGGAGAGGAGGAAATCGAAAAATACAGAGAAAGCAAGAAGGGAAAGGAGGAAATCGGAGAGAAGAGGTTACCTTAGGGTTATGCGCAGAAGGTTTTAACAGGAGGAGGAAGAAGGGTATAAATAGAAGAAGGGGGACAGTGAAGCGACGCCTGGACACGTGTCGAAAAATACACGGCCGCCCAGGAACCTATTGATGACGCCTCTTCGCTATCCCCACGCCAAAAAAGCAAAGGACGCCTCGGTAAACGTGAAGCGTCTATCGCACGACGCGCGTGGGCGTCCCACGCGAAAAACGAGGCGACCTTTCACTCTCTCACGTAATGGGCACGCGCCAACCGTCTTCGGATCCTCGGGTAGATCAACACGTACGAGCACGGACTCCCCTTCCTAAGATGTGCCGAACTAACATCAGATCAACTTCGGCATGCTCGCTTCGCCTCGCGATACCGAACTGGGGGAGGGCCTATTGTTGGAGGTGGGCCTAGCACCCCCAATTAGTTAGGCCCATCTTAGGAAAGACCCCTCTTCAGCTCGGTCGCCGGCCTGAAAGCACCGACCCGCAAGGCCCCTCTTCAGCTCGGTCGCCGGCCTGAAAGCACCGACCTGCAAGTCCCCTCTTCAGCTCGGTCGCCGACCTGAAGGCGACGCACCTCGGGCCCGGTCTGGCACTTCAAGACAGGAATGTCAGAAGAGCAGAAGGCAAGTGGGAGTTGGTCGAACAGTGTATTGTCTGAGCAGGAGTATGGGCTGACCTCGACATCGCACCAACCCTGCAGACTTGACAAAGGAGAAAAGGACACGTGGAGGAGTTGGTCAAACAGTACGCTGCTCTGCAACACGCCACGCCGAGCTCATCATGACCTCCACCCTCGAAAGCCGGAACACGCCTCCTAGGCCACCTTACCCGCGAAAGAGGCCGAAGACGCCACGTGGCCCCGAGATCCCGGGAAGCAGGAAGCCAACCTCGGCTATATATACCCCTCAATGTCATTAATGAGGGGGACTTTGGATTTTGGGCCATTTTCGACCTATAACTAGCTACCCGGCCTCTCTCTTTCTCTCTTTGTAACAAGGCAACGTTTTAGAACGCCGAACTGGACGTCCTTCGGAAACCAGTTCGTAATTCTAAAGTGTTCATTTCTCTCACCATCAATAAAAAGAAACACGGCCCCCGGCCTACTCATCTTTCTCCCGGCCTGTCTTAATAGTGGTTAAACTGCTCTAATTAACGAAAATCTCACCTCTCATCTCCCAATCACTCCGTAAACATACTTAATGATCCCCGGGATCAACAACCACCACCAGCATAATTATGTGTTTGTTGCTGGGTTGGAGCATATTTTCAAATGATGCTAGTGAGACCTGCAAATTCGAAACAATTAGTTGATTCTTTAATACAAAGAGGCAACGATACATAACTAACTTCTCAAACACTTCAAATGCCACTGGAAACTACTCAGAAATTGATTAAAATTCTAGAAAGAGAAGTCAACCACGTCCTAAAATAGATTGAAAAAACAAATCTTATGATTAGCTAGAAGATAAAGCTTTAGAATTGAATCAAACCTGTATTTTTTTCTATTGTTTCAACTATTAAGACTAACTAAAGAGATTTGGTGCTATCAATTATCATTGTTCTCATGATTAAGCATATGCACTGATTTTAAGTCACCTAAGCAGAAAAGGGATGAACTCTTTGTGAGATTCTCGATTTGCTCAGACCCGATTTCTTATCCTGAGAGTACGCATGTTGCATGTCGGGATATCAAAATTATCTACGATGTATGAAACAACAGCGGAGGAAGATAAATTGGAAGTTATATCTGGGCTTACCTGATTAGAACCGGTACTAACCAAATATGAAGGAGCGAAAGCAAGTTCATCGATTATCCAGATTTGGGGAAACCAGAGCAGAGACAAAATTTGGTTTTCACATCCGGCGAAAGAAATGGAGACATGATTAATCACGAAAATGTAAACATACGACGGAGGAAAGATCGATTGAATTTCCAAATAAAGTTTGCGAATGAGATAGATCGAAGAAAGTTAAAAGCGGCCCATTTTTTTTTCTTTTTCTTCTCTGGCTATAATATAGATGTTTCCAGTGAGGCGGTGGTAACTTTGAGTATTGTTGACTCATGGGATATGAAGAGTGATAATCACTTAAAGACGAATAGATTTTAATCTTTGCTTAGTCAATGGAGGCGATTTTAAACCAGAAGATAAGTTGGAACGACAAAAATAAAGGGTTCAAAATTTGTGAAAACTAATTTTTAAAAATCTGTGTCAAAAAATCTATGCTGATGTGTCATTTTTTTGTGAGACACATTGAGTCTTTATATAATAGATTTAATATTTTTAAGACTTCTTTGTAGCAAAATTTCTGTAATTCGTGTTTTTAATGTCGAGTGGAGATCATGTTGATGATGATACCACAAATAAAGTGATAGACAAAACTACGACGTTTCATTAATGTGAGACAAAACGGCTACAGTTTTGAATCTTGCGTTTTAACAAAAACGAGGTTCTTGTATATGTGACATCCACCTCATCGCGATCTAACAGACTGTTAGCACAGTCACAAAAAATGAATGAATTGGCACAAATTAAAAACACAAAGTATGAAATTTAAATTTTTAAAACATGGGATATGTTTTTGCACAGTAGTAAACAAAGGGTATAAATCGAACATACTTGCATAGTTTGGACAGGTTTTGGCCAATTGCCCATTTATTCAACAATATATATTTATTCAAAAAAAAAAAAAACGTTTTTACATCTTGTGCTTCTTTAGCTTGGCTTTCTGAAAGAAATTAGAAACTTGGAACCAGACATCTTCTCAATTTCTTGTTGCGCACCAAAGCTCAAGCGTTTTCCAATATTTGCTATTTCCTAATTCGCAAATCGATGATAGCCACTACAAAAAAATATGGGTTTTCCGACGGATATTTTCGTCAGTTACACTTCGTCAGAATTTGATTTTGGTTGGAAATCTATCGAAATGTTCCGACGGGAAGAAGTCATCGGAAACTGGTCGAAATATTTTTGACGGGTTACCGACGGCCGTATTTCCGACGGGCTATGTTTCTGACCGATATTCAGACGGATCTTAGTCGGAATATTCTGTCGGTATTCCATCAGAAATATTTTTTACAGAATGCATTCCAACGGATCTTTGTCGGAATATTCGGTAGGTATACCGTCGGATTTCCATCGGTCTATTTATAATTTGTATTTTTAGAATTGTTTATAATAATTTATAAAATAATTAACTGTATCAATTTTGTAATTATTTTAATTATTTAATTAATTAAAATAATTTATATATATAAATTTTTCTTAATTAAACATAAAAATTCATAAAACATATAATGTTATTAAAAACAAAAATTAGTTCGGAAAGAGATGGGGGAAGGCCGCCTTCATAGTCACATGTAAATCGGTGAGCTCCTTACAGGTTGAGGTGTGTGAGGACTCCAACTCCTCGTGTACGGACTCCAACTCAATGACCTTCGCGTCACGGTCTTTCACCGTTTGAATGAGCCTCTCGATTTCTGCTTTGTAGTACGAAGCATACCGAGGAACCAAAGAAGAAGATACATGGGTCGGAAGTCCGCCTAACCCAACGAATCGACTTTTGATTTGTTGAGTTTCCTACGAAAGATTATAAAAATTATTATCGATTCGTTGAGTTTCCTACGAAAGATTATAAAAATTATTAATGAAATTATGAAAAAAAAAATTAATGAAAACAAATAAAAACTTACAGCGAGAACAATTTTGTTGTTCTCTTCCCGGGATAACTCATTTGAGGACGATGATCCTTCAAGAGTGAGATGCGACATTGAAACTTCACGTTCCAGCTTCTTGTTCTTGGAGCTCTCAACAACTTCACGCACCCCAAGTCCTGTATCACACCAGTTTTTTTGTTGGTGTGCCTCTTGTCCATGACTTTAAGGTAATCGGGAGCGGCACCGTCTTCTTTCGCCTGTAAAATTTTGTTAAGTAAAATAGTAATAAAAAATGAAATTAGTAATTAAAAATTGAAATTATACTTACCATTTTCATCGCCTCGCCAGTCTTTGCGCCCTGTGAATGTAGATCCCCTTTCCTCCTCGCTCGCTCTCCCGGTTCTTCGAGTTTTTTTGCGGAGAGATTTTTCGTCGTAGGCCGACTCCAGTACTCGCAGAAGCCCTTCCAGACGTCGTACTCAAGGTCCTTCGGCTTGTCTTTCTGCTACACCCACTTTTTCTTCCACCCGTACATGTGCTTCGAGTACTGAAGCGCGACATACTGATCGAAAGTGCTAAACACTTTCGTTGTCATAGTGATGCGGTCGGATTTTTTCCTAAACTTTAGATTTTAAATTTGTAAACCTAAAAGTTTTGCAAGTGCACATATATGCGTTGTAGTACTTTAGGTATCGATTCACAGGGAGGGAAAGCTGTTCTGTGAGACCTCATACAGAGAATAGCAAGGAAGTCTAGAACGAGAATAAAGTTTTTATAGGGTTTTGTCACAAAAATTGTAAAGAACGGAAAATTGCTTGAAAATAACCTAAGAAAATCGATGGCATAAACTAAACGAGAAAACGATTTGTAAACTATGATAAAAAAGGTGTTGGGTCGACAAGGATATCTAAGGGTATGCTCGATTCAATCACGGCCCCTAAGCTCTTAGTAATATGATTCTAGATTTTAACTCCACGAACTGAACTGAATAAACGGCGTAGCCTACTTTCGTACATTCTACGCACCAACAATCTATATACTCGACCAATAGCTTTCGTCTCTGGCTGCGCAGAAAATCGTGATGTTCGCGCTAATTCTTCTTAGTTCACGGCACTTCGTAAGTATACTTTCGTATCTTACGACGCGATACGCTCTTATAGATGAACGATTCAGACATTTAGATTCAACACTTATGGTGGTTCTTTAACACATATGAATCAGCCTATAGTTTATGACGCTAGATTCATGCATTAACAACGATCTATAAGAAAGAGCTCTAGAATTCGGCTAGGGTTTTACCTTGTGAAATCACTATCGAACATATAATTCCCTTCGATAATATCCCTTTAAACCCAACGATTAAACTACTCGCACATAATGGAATTAAAAGACATAATTAAATAAACTGCAGGAGATTGATGAAAGAGGTTTCTCGATTTTAAGAACGATGTCCGGAGAAAACCTCTTCACCAATCTAGAAAAGTAAAGAACAAGAGTTTAAGAGCAAAAAGTAAGAACAAAACTAAACTAAAAATGGTGTAAAATCAAGCACACAAAATCAGGTCTTCTAAGAGGCATAATTATAGGTCTTGAGCTCTGCTTTCGTCGGTCTTTAGGGTTTTAAGTGACATAAATTGAACGGGCCTTGAAATTGGGCTTCCGAGACAAAACTGGCTTGGCCGGGTCCAAGGACTCTGGCCGCGGCAAACTGCCTCTTGGCCGCGGGTCGTGGGCTTCTGCCTGAGGTGAACTGGGATGTATTGATATTGATGCATCTTTTGATTGAACCGTTGGATCGTCCTCAAATCACTTGGAATGGAAAGATAGTTGGTCCTTCTTGAATATAACCAAAATTGGGCTGGATCAGACGGTGAGAAGAACCTCTTTGACAGTTGAACTTCTGACGGTTTGACTCAGAGCCGAAAATCTGGTTTTTCTCCAATTTGCAATGCTTTTGCCTAAGTAACGTGAAAAGAGTTTTGAAACTACAAATATGCGAAAACCGTAATAAAAATATGTAAAAGCGAATGAAACACTTATTAAAGTGTTCTACAATAGATAGTAAAACGGGTAAAAATACGGTGTTATCACACCCCCAGACTTAAACTTTGTTTGTCCTCAAACAAAACAAAACCAAAGCCCGGAAAGATCAAACAAAAATCATAGGGAACTAGAATTGTCAGAGACAGTCCTTCTAAACCATAACCATCGAACTACATCAATCGCAATCTAGCATAGAAAATTCTCACCAGAAGTTTCTGTAACACTAGTCCACTGTATCCGTCATACGAAATATAAACTTTGAAAATACAAAATTCAGGTCGACTAGCTCTCTAAATTCATTAAGTTCAAACGTGAAATTCTCATCAAAAGGATCAAACAAAGACAATCGAGGCTATGTATTAAAGGCATTTAGAGGTGAGGTTAAAAGTGTTTCGAGTTACCGTAATTTCACCGGAGGGTGCAAGATATTATGCGAAACAGCAAGAGATGAAAAACCTATTGAGAACCACAGCTTCTAGTCACAGCTTCTAGTCACATCTTCTTGCGTAAAAATGTAGCACTTTGACATGTTTAGTTTTTACCGCTTTCTAACACATGTTTTGGTGTTTCTTTTGAGTATTTTATCGAGTCAAAATTCGTTTTTAGAGTCTTTTAGTCCTTTATTTAGTTATATCTCAGGTAAAAAGGCGTTTAAGGGAGAAATTGGAGTTACATGGGCAAAAACACATGGAACAGTACAGAAAAGAGCATAATCGATCGATGCAAGGAGTGCATCGATTGATGCAACACCATCAGAAGAACCAAAATGGATCAATGCAACATGCTCAGAAAGTTCACAATCGATCGATGCACATATCGATGCTGACCGACGAGAAGGAAAAAGAAATTTCTGGTTTTCCTATTTTGCCTCGGAAACTGTCTACTTTGACCTAATCCGCCCAGAACCCTATATATACATTATTTTTAGCCACTTTTAGGCTATCTCTCTTTTTACTGCTCTCTATTCTACTCAGACTTTTGGCCATTGATTTTGTAAACTTGAAGAAAAATCTATGCATCTATTGATAAAATTTCTAAACCCTTTCCTCTCTTTAATTATTATTATGAGTTTCTCTCTATCTCCTTGCTTGTTCTATGCTACCATGTTACTATGTCTGAGTAGTTTCATAGTTAGGTTTAGGGTTTCAACGGGATCCATAAATCATTGAATTAGACACATATAGAGATTTATCTTTTGAGGTTTTCGCTTATTGTTGTGTTTATTGCTTGAGCTAAATTGATCACTTAGTCTCGGATCTAGGGTTTAATCTATACCACGAAATTTTCGTAGGTTGCTAGAAATAACATAAGTGACAAATCGTCCTTAGCCAACGGAAGTTGATGTTAAGGCGATTCGTGAACATATTGAACCTATTTGTTAATGCTGGTCTAGAACTCTAGGTTCAACAGAAGTTAGGATTTTAGGTTCCTAGATTTAGTAATCAATGTCACGGAAGTTGATTGGTTATATATTTATGTTTGAGTTTGAGACTTGTGTTTAATCGTTCCCTGAATAGTTGTTTGATTCATGATCTCTGGATTCATGCGAAGAAACCCTCGACCTAACGTTTTTCTCTTATTGAATTTACACCACTTTTAATTATTTTGCAAATCAAACCTTATTATCATCTTAGCTTAATTTCATCTTGTGAGAATCGCAGTGTAACCTTGGTGTATGTGGATTCGATCCTAAATTACTACATTGACATACTGTTATTATTGCAATAGTGTGCACTTTAGTTATTAATTGACTACGTGGTAAAACACCTAAATCATACTTCCTCCTTTTCCCAAAAACAGAAGTTTTCTGTGTCGTTAGTGACTAGAAACTGTGTCGTTCCTCCCTCTCCGGTGTTTTTGCACATATTTGCACATAAGACACAAAGAGAGATGCATGAGGTCTGAAAAATGGTTAAGTTTTGGGTGGGACACCAACTAAACATGAGCTGGCCATTCATGTACGATAAAGAGTGATAAAAGGTAAAAGAACGTCCTAAATGTATGATTCTTTATCTTTTCATAAACCTATGATAAGAAAATTTAGTCAAGTTAAAGTCTAAATATAATAAAGCTAGTATATTTTGTGCTAAAGAATCTCTACGGTCTAAGTTCCTTTGGGGATTTCGCATTAACAGAAACTCTAGCTATCGCATAGTCTAGAACCAAATTACAAAAGAGCATGTTACTAGGAAATAACGTAGAATCACACTGGTCGGTTATTGTCATCGATTTCTTTCATCATTCCCTCAAAACGTATTCCTACTTTTATTTGACAAAAAATGTGAAATGTTTTTGAAGAAAGCATGAAAAATGCAAAGACTCGTGAAAGAAAATGTGATAAGTAAGGGATGGAATCCTCCCCCAGACTTAAATCACACTGTCCCCAGTGTAAAATAAATCGAGCAAGGACGAGAAATATATATATATATATAATAATTAAAAAAAATTTGGGAAAAAGAAAACTTACTTGGAAGTGGTTGGAGAATTGATGTGAGAATGGAATGGTGGTTAATGGGGAATGGTAGATGGTGTTGTGGTGATGGAGAATGGGTGTGGAGGCGATTGGGAATGGATAGGAGTCGATCAGGGATCAAAGCAAATCGATAGGGAATGACAGGGGGTTGGCCGCTGATATATCATGATTTTTACCCTATATAGGCCATGATATAAGTCCTTTTTATAGAGTCTTTCTAGTGTTTCGTAGTATTTTAGAGTCTTTTACAAGTTATAGCACGTTTGGAGCATTATTGGAATTATTAGAGCTTTCTGGAGCAGTTTGGAGCAAAAGCTGAAGTCGTGTTGCTGAGTACCTGATTTCACGATAAGCATCGATCGATACCCACTGGTATCGATCGATACTCTTCAAGGCAGACACGACATGCGACTTTAATGAAGAGTTAAAAAATTGCAACATTGGTCCAGAAGTCTTTAATAATTACAAGAAGACCCAATTCGTGATTTAGGTTATTTATAGGGATTTTACAGCCACTTTTATGGCCATGCTTTATTTTTCTATACTCTGATTTTACTTTAGTTTGAGAGAGACAAGTCTGAATCTCCCTTCTTCCGAGATCATATCTCAAAACCTCTTGTTATTCTTTCTATTTTATTGATGATTTATTCAGTTATGTTGATTGTTTCATTCTTCATGTCTGAGTAGATCCAATTTAGGTTTAGGGTTTTCTCATAAGGATTTCTTTGAATGCTAGGTTGATTATCTGTTTAGGATTCACCATCTAAATTAGTTATTCACCATAGGTTGTTCTCAAAGCTAATTCTAGGTTGGCAAATCTGGAACTTAGATCTCAGGATAATTGATTAGGCACGAGAGTGCGATTAATTACCTGATAGAACCTTAGGTGAGCAAATTGATTATTCGCAAAGAGATTTGGTTTAATTGATTTGTGAACATATCAAACCTGAACTTTAAAGCTGATTTAGACTTTAGGATTCGCAAAGAGATTTGGAATTCCTAAGATTTAGATTTAGATAGTTTTCGCAGCGAGGGTTGGTTAATTATATCTTAGTGATTTGAGTGCAAGAACAGTGCGTAATATGAATCATGTTAGTTACTTTATCTACATTCATTGATTTCCTGAAAAAACTCTGGGCCTATATTTTCCTCCATCGATTTACAACACTTTTAATTGTGTACTTGTTTTCGTTTACATCTCTTGATTTAGCGTATTTTGGATCTATATAATCTATTTTGTGTCTCTGTGAGTCCTTGTGTTCGACCCCTAGATATACTACGACAACTGCTTTAATATCTGAATAGGGTATTAATTTGAGCATATCAAATTTGGTGCCGTTGCCGGGGAATCAATTCACCATTAGATTTTAGCTAAAAAAATTGTCTATATCGCCCGAGTATCGATTGATACCCTTAGGCATCGATCGATACCCTACGTATATTACAATTACTTACATTCTTGGTTTTTGTTTTCAGGTGCATGCCTAATCGAGAAACCAGAAGGAACAAGAACGCTGAGTTAGTTGATCTGTCACTCGAGCAACTAGCACTTGTGGAACGCACAAACAGGAAAGCAAAGAAATTAGCTAAGATGAACAAAAATCAAGTGAGGTTGGTTCGTGATGCAGCTGGTGCTTACAGAGACCAAGAGGGTCAGTTGTGCAATGAGCAAGGAAAACGTCTGGATGGAGAGGGGATCGTCATGCCACCTGCTCCTGTTGTCGCTGCGAATGTCGCTGGGAACGCGAGGAATGATGTGGTTAATCGTGGAAGGACGATTGGTGAGTACAACAGGCCTGACCAGTTTTTCGCCAATCGGTCAGCGATTCGTCCTCCTGCGTTTGAGAGGAATGACTTTGAGCTGAAGCCTGCTTACTTTGCTCTTGTGGGACAGCATCTCTTTCATGGTCTTCCTCATGAACATCCGATGGACCAAGTGGAGAAGTTCGAGGACTTGGTCACTAGCATCAAGAGCAATGGAGACTTTCTCTTCTGCAAGCTCTTCCCCTACTCTCTAGGTAGAGATGCGACCTAATGGTTGAGGCAGCTACCTCCTGGTTCGCTAACTACTTGGGAGGACACTAAGAGAGCCTTCCTGATCAACTTCTACGATGATGCACGATCTGAGGGTCTGAGGAATAAAATCTCCCAATTCTCTCAAGGACCTACTAAGGCGTTCAAGGCTGTTTGGACGAGATTCATATCGTATCAAAGAGATTGTCCACATTACGGATACTCTGATGTGCAGCTGCTGGGTATCTTCTTTAGAAGAGTAGATTGGAGGTATCAGATGGCTCTGGACGCTTCGAGCAATGGTAATTTCAACACCAGGTACCCTGAGGATGCTTATGTGTTGATTAAAAACTTTGCATCTAGCAGTAGCACCAAGAGCGCAGAATTCGAGCGCAAGAAGCTGACTGGTAACATGGATGGGTCGCAGATCGCTGAAGTTAAAGCTCAGCTGGATTCTATGCATAGTCTTCTGCTGGGAAAGACAACAAAGGCCGTCCACTTTGCTGTTGAGAATGAAGTGGAAGATGTTAACTACATTGGTGGTTTTGGTTTTCAGGGTCAGCGATTTGGGTACAAAACAAATCGAAACTTCACCAACTATGCTCAGCAAGGAGGGTACCAATCCCCACCACCCAAAGCTCACAAGAGTAAGATTGAGGCTATGCTTGAACAGCTGGTTTAAGGGCAGGAGAAGATGACAGTAACCTTCAATGGAAAACTGGATGCTGTGTACACTGATTTGAGTGGAAGGATCGAGGCTCTCAATACCAGTCACAAGATGCTGGAAACGCAAGTAGCTCATACTGCAGCAAATGTCAAAGGGAAGATGGTTCAATCACACAATGGACACGTCAATGCAATCACCTCAAGTGCAGGGAATTTCGAAGATGATTTAGAAATCGCCAAGGCATCGATCGATACTCCTTTGTATCGATCGATACCAGCTCAGACACATGCTCGAATGGATACAAGAACCCGTGTATCGATCGATACCCCCATTGGTATCGGTCGATACTGAGGCGATTTTTGAGGAAACACTTGAGACTTCGACTGTGGTGCCTAAAGTACTTGCAGAGAGAGTGTATATACCCAGGATACCTTATCCTAAAGCTCTTGGGAAGGCTAAGAAAGAGGTAGAGGACACCAGATGCAAGACTATGCTGGATAAGCTGATTGTGGAGCTTCCCCTTGATGATGATAAATATGTCAAGGATGATTCAACAGCAAGATTATCGATCGATACCCTACCTGGTATCGATCGATACCCCCCGCAGACCGAGCCAGAAACTGTGGAAACACCTGAGTTGATCAAAGAAAGAGTTCGCAAGCCCAAGAAGCTGAATCTTGTTCCTAAACACCTCAGAGATCCCATCTCTCCAAAGCAGCTGCGTGGCTTTGAGAAGATGGTAAGAAGGATTTCCCCTGAATCATCTTTTGAAGAAGCTCTAGAACACCGTCCTCTGCTAAGTCACTTCAAAGATTGCAGAGAAACTGAGGACGAGATTAAGGCACTCTTCATTAAGGCTAGAGGTGCACCACCTCCACTGAGACAGTTGACCCAAAGGGAAGATCCAGGGAAATTCGTGGTTCCATGCTCTATCTCTGGAGTTGATTTCAAAGAGTCTCTCGTTGACTCAGGGGCTAGTGTCAATGTCATCTCAAGGGCAATTGCAGAATGGTTGGGCGCTGATATTCGATCTTCAAAGGTATCTATCACATTCGCGAACGACTCCACCTCACTTCCATACGGTACAATCTCTGCTTTGCTGGTCAAAGTAAGAGATTGTCTGGTGCCGACTGATTTTCAGGTTGTGGAGATGAGTGCGATATCTCATATGCCTATACTCCTGGGACGACCGTTTATGGCTACTGTTGGCGCAATCATAGATACGCCTAATAAGAGAATCTCTTTCTCTTACATTGACGGAGGGGTATATTATGATGTCATTCCCCCTAGGAGTGCTCCCACACGCGTCTCTAGCATCGAGTTTGTTACAGAAAAGTCGTTGGCAGTTGATCTTTTGGAAGAGCCTCCTGATGAGCCTACTGTTGCAAGCATTTCAGCTGAACCGTCCAGCATTCCCAAGGAAGTTGTCAAGAAGGCTAAGGCAACAAAGAAGAAGAAGGCCAAGAGCAAAAAAGTCGAGAATCCCCATGTCACTTTAATCCCTCCGAAGAGTGATGGGAATTCGATTGAGTATAAGGTCAAGTGCAAAGGAGCTTCGAAGCCATTCTCTAAGGCTAGAGTTCTTCTCACTTCGGAGCTGAAAGAGAAGGGAAAATAGTTCGTGGAAGGCATGTTGAGCAAAACTCTGAAGATAGCATTGTCAAGTTGTGGAGCCTGTTTTGGTGCAAGCTCTTACTCTTATCCAGCCTGAAGGGCGTTACAGCCAAGTTATTGACGTTAAACGAGCGCTTGGTGCGAGGCAACCCACTGGTGAGTCTATATATATAAGTATTTTCTTTTTATTTTTCGTTTTTGTGTCAGGATAAACAAGGAGCAAACTCGAAATCGCCTGAGTGTCGATCAATACCCTTCAGTATCGATCGATACCCTACGCGATTGAGACAGGTTCATGTCGATTTAAGCCTGGTATCGATCGATACCAGGCTGTGTGTCGATCGATACTCTATGTTCCAGCAAGGTAACTTCTTGTTTTTCCCAATTTTATTATGTTCTTTTGTTTTCTTTCACTGACTCTAGGCTAGATAACACTGGGGACAGTATTGTTCAAGTCTGGGGGAGGTGTCTGCTGACATTGTTCTTGTTTTTCTTAGAGTCATAAAATAAAAAAAATTTGTCGTTTTATTGAGTCAAAACTTGTTGGAGATGATGATCATGTGCTTGAATTGTTGTTTTGATTTTATTTATGAGTGACCAGTGTTGCAGGATCAGCTCTAGATCGACTAATGAAAAATCCAAGGACTGACCAGTTGACTAGAAAACATTCATGTCTCCAGCAGAGTTCTTCTGAAGCCTGAGCCAAATTTTTGCACTTCATCAATGTGGTTAGTGTTTTTAGAGCTTGATTCATCATTCATATCTGATAAAGGAACCCATGTGTTTAGAGTTATGGTATCTTTCTCCCCTGTTATAAGTCGATAAATAAGAGCATAAAAGATGAAATGATTTTCTTCTGAGTAAAGGGCTAGGAAAATTTCCAGCGATCCCATAATTTTACTTAAGAGGGAATGATCACACAAATGTTGAAAGCGAGGTTAGGAAAATTTCCCGTGATACCACTATTCGCCTAAACCTTTGATACATAGAGAGAGAAGAACCGGGGATTTGGTGGCAAACACCATCAATACTCGCGTCTCATACCTTGATGTGTATATGCAAAGCTGAAAAGAAAAGAAAGAAAATAATAAGAAATAAGTCTAGGGGAGAGAAATAATACCAAAAAATGTGAAAAAGGGTGGTTCCTTGTCATGATATCGTATGGTAAAGAATCTAGAATGTTCTTGAACATTGGCTGCAGCGATGAAACTAGCGATGAGGGCTTTATTTGAACAATGCTGTGGGATAATGTGTGGAGTCTAGGAAAGTTGTAAATGTCTACGGAGAAGTACATGGTGGTTAGATCAAAAGCTGATTAGGTGACATTTGGGTACTTGGAAAGAGGGTCATTTCGATGGTTCATGAACAGGTGAGTCTCCGCGTTTTCAAACCTCTTTCTTTGGTTTAGTTTTCTGTTTTGCTTGAGGGCAAGCAAATGCTAAGTCTGGGGGAGTTGATATATCATGGTTTTTACCCTATTTAGGCCATGATATAAGTCCTTTTTATAGAGTCTTTCTAGTGTTTCGTAGTATTTTAGAGTCTTTTACAGGTTATAGCACGTTTGGAGCATTATTGGAATTATTAGAGCTTTCTGGAGCAGTTTGGAGCAAAAGCTGAAGTCGTGTTGCTGAGTACCTGATTTCACGACAAGCATCGATCGATACCCACTGGTATCGATCGATACTCTTCAAGGCTGACACGACATGCGACTTTAATGAAGAGTTGAGGAATTGCAACATTGGTCCAGAAGTCTTTAATAATTACAAGAAGACCCAATTCGTGATTTAGGTTATTTACAGGGATTTTACAGCCACTTTTATGGCCATGCTTTATTTTTCTATATTCTGATTTTACTTTAGTTTGAGAGAGACAAGTCTGAATCTCCCTTCGTCTGAGATCAGATCTCAAAACCTCTTGTTATTCTTTCTATTTTATTGATGATTTATTCAGTTATGTTGATTGTTTCATTCTTCATGTCTGAGTAGATCCACTTTAGGTTTAGGGTTTTCTCATAAGGATTTCTTTGAATGCTAGGTTGATTATCTGTTTAGGATTCACCATCTGAATTAGTTATTCACCATAGGTTGTTCTCAAAGCTAATTCTAGGTTGACGAATCTGGAACTTAGATCTCAGGATAATTGATTAGGCACGAGAGTGCGATTAATTACCTGATAGAACCTTAGGTGAGCAAATTGATTATTCGTAAAGAGATTTTGTTTAATTGATTTGTGAACATATCAAAACTGAAATTTAAAGCTGATTTAGACTTTAGGATTCGCAAAGAGATTTGGAATTCCTAGGATTTAGATTTAGATAGTTTTCGCAGCGAGGGTTGGTTAATTATATCTTAGTGATTTGAGTTCAAGAATAGTGCGTAATCTGAATCTTGTTAGTTAGTTTATCTGCATTCATAGATTTCCTGAGAAAAAATCTGGGCCTATATTTTTCTCCATCGATTTACAACACTTTTAATTGCGTACTTGTTTTCGTTTACATCTATTGATTTAGCGTATTTTGGATCTATATAATCTATTGTGTGTCTCTGTGAGTCCATGTGTTCGACTCCTAGCTATACTACGACAACTGCTTTAGTATCTGAATAGGGTATTAATTTGAGAATATCAGCCGCGGATCTAAGGGCTCCGACCGCGGTCAAAGGGGAGCTCGCCGCGGGTCGGGGGGATTCACCCGCGATCGATGGTTAGTTTTTTGCGGTTCGGCGGGACACACCAGCGGTCGATCCTCTTTTGCGGTCAAGTCCTTCCTCGCGGACCGTGTCTCCATCTTTTTGTATTTTCGGTTTTTTTTTTTTTTTTTTTGGGTTGTTTTATATTTTAGAAAGGTGAAACTAAGAAAAAGAAAACGTTAATAGAAAAAGAAAGAAACAAAAAACGTACCTAAAATAGGTTGCCTCCCATTGAGCGCTTTTGTTTAAAGTCGTTTAGCTCGACGTTGGTAACAAGATGAGCTTAGCCGTAGAAAGACAATGTATTTCGACAAGTTTTCTTTGATCTCCTTTCGGTTTCCTCGTCATGTGACTCATTGCTCCATAGTGAGTCGGTATTGGAGTCGGGATCCTTCGGCTTCTTGAACTTGAGAGGAACAGTATCGTAGAACACGTCTTTGTCGACGTTAACCAAGGAAACACGTCAATTTGGCCAATCCATAATGGCTCTGACGGTTGACAAGAAAGGCCATCCTAGGATTATCGGTGTAGAATCAACTTTCGTCGCTTTGACAATGTAGAAATCGACTGGGGCTATGCAATCTCCAATCCTTATGAGCTTGTCATAGGTGATCCCCTTTGGTGTAGCACAAGATTCATCAGCCATTCTGATTTTTGTTCGGGTACGATGCACGTGCTTGATACTGAGGCGTTTGGCGGTTGATTTTGACATGATGCTAAGACAGGCTCCGGAGTCACAAAGAACGTCTTTAAACTTGACTCCTCGGATTTTGAAAGTGATTATAAACTTCCCTTGCTCTTGAATCTTATGGAGAGTTCGAATGGGTCTTCCATTCATAGCATTTGCAAAGAGATCTTCTATCTCCGAGATGGATTCTTTGCTTTCACAAAAGAAGTGACTAAACATGTGGTCCATGCACGCTCTAGAAAACGTGGTTCCTTGAGGTAGACCACGAACCACGCTGTTGAATTCCTCTAACTTTTTCAAGCTAATTTTGTTCGGGTAACTTTTGTGTTTCTCGGGTGAAAAATATAAATAGCATAAGACGTACTATATGGTGTTGTCGAATGCCTTGCTCTCTTGAACTAGATGCAAATGGCTACCCTACTCTCATTGATGTAGCGGAAGAATGCTTGTAGACAACCTTCTTCCCACACGTCCGAGAAAGGCTCGTTCATCGGGATCGATTTCACAAAGTTAATAAATTAGATCAATCTTTCTCGGGAGATGTTTTGTGTTGTTGGCTCCTCGGGTCTTGGAATTGCAGGAGGTGTTGATTCATATATCGAACTAAAATCAGATTCGCGAAAGAACAACTTTGGATCTTCTTTTTCGGAGTATTGTTCCTCGATTTTCTCGGATGATTGAATAGACCGAACCATGTTGCAAGGTGCATATAAGTCTGGTTCCAAGTCACTTGAAGGGTTTTTTGAAGCTTGAAAATCAATGGAGAAGACGGCTTGCTCGAATGAGGGTGAACGGGACTCGAAAGGTCCAAGGAGAGGCGAGCAGGAGCTGACCGCGTGTGGAGGAAACACACCCGCGGTGCAAGGCAGGTCGGTCGTGGGTCGGGGGGATGCACCGCGGCGAATGGAGGTTTGGCCACGGCTGAAGGGGCTGCGACCGCGGTGAGGGGAGTCCGTGGGGACTTGTTCGATTCATCATCTTCTTCGTCTCCTTTTGTGTTTTCTGGTTCTAGTGAGTCATTGGCTTTCTCTTCTATGTCAGAGTGATGCGATCGTATTTGTTTCCGAAACTTCAGGTTTTAAATTTATTAACCTAAAAGTCTGCAATTGCACAAATGTGCGTTGTAGTACTTAAGGTATCGATCCACAGGGAGGGAAAGATGTTATGCGAGACCTTAGAAAGAAAGTTAGTAAGGAAGTCTAAAACAAAAATAAAGTTTATGGTGTGTCACGAAACGAGTGCTAGAAATTTAAATTAATTTAAGCGAGAAAATAAAAAAGCGAGCAAGTAAATAAACTACTAAACAAGCAAATAATTAAAAGCAAAAACAAGAAAACAAGCAAGTAAAATAAACGAATAAGCTAAGCGAGGTTGTAAACAAATAAACTAAGCGTTGGGCAATCGAGAGCTCTCTAGGGATCATGGCCGAAAATCGTAGAAATTTTTCTAGGGGTTTTAATGCAATTTTTGTCGTCTTTTGGTTCTTGAACTTGGAACACGGATACTGTGTGTAGCCTACTTTCGTACATCCTACACACCGATACCTTTAGTACTCGACTGGTAGCTTTCGTCTCCGGCTGCACAAAAAGTTATGATGATACGCAAATGTCGTTAATGCTCACAACCCCTCCACAAGTATGCTTTCACATCTTGTGAGGATTTTGCTCGCATACCCTAGGTCAAACATATAGATCGAGTACTTCGTAGCTCTAAAAATATCTAAGATCAGCTGCAAGGTAGCTAAGCAAGCAAATATGCATTAAAAATAAGGATATAACAAAGAACCTAATCGATACCCTAATCTAAAACCTCATGATGAATCGATCCATGAAAGCCCCTTGAAGATCTCTTTGCCCAACAAGAGAACTACTCGTACACGATTAAATAAAACAAAGACATGAATAGATAAAGAACATGAGGTTGGTGAAGGAGCCTCTCGAGTTTAAGAAACTTCTTCACCAATCTCGAAAGTATGAACAAAAGATTAAGAAAAATAATGCAAAACGTAAACTAAAAGATGTTCTATGGAGGTTACGAAATTGTGTTTACAAAACATGTATGTATAGGTCTTCAACTCTTGCTTTGGTCGTTCTTAAGGTTTTTTTGAAAAGAAAACGAAGTGGGATTCGAACGAGCTGTTTTTGGGCCGAATCTGACTGATCGCGGGTGCGTGGGCTCGACCTGTGACCAAAGGTGGTTTTGCAGTGGCTTGAGAGCCTATGGGCGCGCCCATGATTGTGTTCGCCGCGTCCATGAGCCCTGGACCCGCGGTGTTTGGCCTATGAGGTTGAAACTTCAATTCTTCTCTTGCTTCTTTCGCGAGACTGTAGAACATGCATTTAGTCAATTGGATGTATCGTGAGATCTAACCGTTGGATTGTCTTGAAACCAATTGGATATAAAAATTGGTTCTGCCTTCTACATTCGGTCCAAATGTGGGCGTGATCAGACAGTGAGAAGGTCTCCATCGGATTGTCAAACTTCTGAGTTCTGAAGGTCCAAAATTGTCAAATATATGGGTTTTCTCCAGTTTGCGTCGTTTTGCCTAATGAACTTGAAAAGAGTCTTGAGACTACAAATATGTAAAAACTACGATAAAAATATGTAAAAGAAAATGAAACGCTTATTAAAGTATTCTAAAATAGATAGTAAAACAGGTAAAAACACGGTGTTATCACAGAGGCAGGAACATCAAGTGTTGTGGCATGCTCCTCATGATTTTTAGAAAGTGTCAACACTTTCTCTTCCACTTCATCATTAGCATAAATGAGTCGATCTAGTGTAAGATCGAGCTCTCTCGTCTTGTCTTCAACTTCTCCTACACTTTTCTACAGCTCGAGGGTGTAGTCGTAGGCGGTGTTACTGTTGTCATTGATAGAGTTATCCAAGTCATCAAGCTTATAGTTCAAAGTACATACTCCATCATTAGCTTTTTGGATATCGAACTTTTGTTTTTCTTGTTCATTTTTAACGAGTTCCATCCTCTCGTTGAGTGTTGCAGCGTCTTTAAGGGTCTGCTCTTCAAGGAATTTGATGTGGGCAACAAGATCATCGAACTTCTTGTTGAATTTGATGGACATCGAGTATAACTTCTCGTTCAAAGCGGCTCCATAATTAGCTTGGGATTATATGGTTTTGTTGATGATTTCTTCGAGTCGCTTCAAACGAGCGCTGAATTCCAAGCTCTCATAGTGCTGGTCTGAGGGTTGGTGTTGGTGACGATAAGAATTTTGTAAAGAGTTGACAAAAGGAGACGCAAAAGACTCGTCTCGGTAGTAAGGAGGCTCGTAGCGTCCTTGAGAATAGATGGTCGGTGCCGATTTCTGATCCATGTAGAAATAATAACAGTTGGTGTGTGAATCGTGAGAGAAGTGAGCACAAGATGGGTCGTAGAAATCATGCTCATAGGAGCAATCTCGATCCAGAGGCGAGTTCATGTTTCAAAGCCTGAAACGAAAAAAACAAAAACAAAAATTAAAAAAAAAAGTTTGTTCTATAGTCGATTTACTACCTCTAAGGTGTGACCGAACGAATAGCAATTGCCTCCCGGCAACGGTGCCAAAAACTTGATGCGGTCAGATTGTTTCTGAAACTTCAGGTTTTAAATTTATAAACCTAAAAGTTCTGCAAGTGCACAAACGTGCGTTGTAGTACTTTAGGTATCGATCCACAGGGAGGGAAAGTTGTTATGTGAGACCCCGGACATAGAATAGAAAGAAAGTCTAGAACGAGAATAAAGTTTTTATAGGGTTTTGTCACGAAAATTGTAAAGAACGGAAAAACGGAAAATTGTTTGAAAATTAACCTAAGAAAATCGATGGCATAAACTAAACGGAAAAACGATTTGTAAACTATGATAAAACGGTGTCAACATAGATATCTTAGGGTATGCTCGATTCAATCACGGCCTCTAAGCTCTTAGTAACACAATTCTAGATTTTAACTACACAAACTGAACAGAATAAACGGCGTAGCCTACTTTCGTACATCCTACGCACCAACAATCTATATACTCGACCATTAGCTTTCGTCTCTGGCCGCGCAGAAAATCGTGATGTTCGCGCTGGTTCTTCTTAGTTCACGGCACTCCGCAAGTATACTTTCGTATCTTACGACGCGACACACTCTTATAGATGAACATTTAGATTCACCACTTATGGTGGTTCTTTAACACCTATGAATCAGCCTCTAGTTCATGACGCTAGATTCATGTATTAACAACGATCTATAAGAAAGAGCTCTAGAATTTGGCTAGGGTTTTACCTTGTGAAAGCCTTATCGAACATTTCGATAAATTTCTTTAAACCCAACGATTAAACTACTCGCACATAATGGAATTAAAAGACATAATTACATAAACTGCAGGAGACTGATGAAAGAGGATTCTCGATTTTAAGACTGATGTCCAGAGAAAACCTCTTCGCCTATCTCGAAAAGTAAAGAACAAGAGTTTAAGAGCAAAAAGTAAGAACAAAACTAAACTAAAAATGGTGTAAAAGCAAGCACACAAAATTAGGTCTTCTAAGAGGCATATTTATAGGTCTTGAGCTCTGCTTAAGTGACGGAAATTGCACGGGCCTTGAAATTGGGCTTCCGGGACAAAACTGGCTTGGTCGCGGGTCCAAGGACTCTGGCCGCGGCGAAACGTGCCTTGGCCGTGGGTCAAAGATTCCTGGACACGACAAACTGCCTCTTGGTCGCGGGTCGGGGCTTCTGCCCGAGGTGAATTGGGGAGTCTTGATCTTGATGTATTTTTTGATTGAACCTTTGGATCGTCCTCAAATCACTTGGAATGGAAAGGTAGATGGTATTTCTTGAATATCTCCAAAATTGGGCTGGATCAGACGGTGAGAAGAACCTCTTTGGCAGTTGAACTTAGGCATGGGCATTCGGGTATGCGGTTCGGGTTCAGGTTCGGGTCGGGTCTTCGGTTTTCGGTTTTCGGGCACCTGAAGTTGGAGAGGTCAAGATCCGAATTGGACCCAAGAAGAATTCGGTTCGGTTCGGTTTTAAGATTTTAAATGAAACTCAGTATAGAACCGAAAATAAATCCATGTCGGTTCTGAACCCGAAATTACCCGAAATTACCCGAAAAAACCCCAAAAAAAAAGTTGACCCAAAAAAAAAAAAAATCTCTCGAGCTCTCTCCTTTCTCGTCTCTTCTTCTCTACTCCCATTAAATCTAAAACTCCAAAACCGACTTTGCTCTTTTCACCAATTTGAAACCCGTTTCCGTCGTCTCATAGAAGAATCCACAACCTAAACCCTAAATTTTCAAGTCAATTTCAGAATTTGAAATCCCTTAATCTCTAAATCCCTAAATTTTCACCAAGGACTCAGGAGACACGGCGGAGAGAGAGGATTTGACGGTTGATTTCATGGAGGCTTGTTGTTGTTGCTTGAGGCAGAGATCGTCGTAGTAGTTGGAGCAGAGATACATTGTGGCAGAGATTCATCTATGAGCCACCACCATTCGGGAAAAAAAAATTCCAGTACCAGATCCGGTCTCGGGTTTTACCCGAACCGATCCGAGAACCTAAAGAAATTTAGGCAAGAACCGTTCTGGTTTTATGGCAAAACCGACACGAACCCGATTTTTCGGGTCGGGTCTAATGGGTTCATGATTTATGCCCATGGCTAGTTGAACTTCTGACAGTTTGATTCTGAGCCAAAAATCTGGGTTTTCTTTAATTTGCAATGTTTTTGCCTAAGTAACCTGAAAAAGTTTTGAAACTACAAATATGCGAAAATTGTAATAAAAACATGTAAAAACGAATGAAACACTTATTAAAATGTTCTAAAATATATAGTAAAACGGGTAAAAATATGGTGTTATCACATAGTATGCTCTCAAGTGAATTCTTGCTGCATTTTAAAAAAAACACATATTGTTAGTTTCCGCAGTTAAAATTGACAAAATTAACTAAAAAGAAAAAATATCAAAAAATTACTTACCGCAAAAGTTTGGTGCCACAAGTTATTCTCGTCGGTCAGCATGTCCAACTACGTTTCATACGATTTGTCCAACACGTTGTGGAGCATCCACAATATCGTCTTTGTGATCTCCGTCGACAACTTAAACCTGAAAATATTAAAACTAAGTATTAAGTACGTTAAGATTCATAATATAAATAAATTGAAATAATAAACAAAATTTCACTTACTAACTCCCGTCCTCTAACTTAGGATCGAGATGGATGTAATTGCCCCGGTTCGGCTGCTGGACAAGATCCTCGATCCTCGATCCTGATCCGGATCCGAGCACCGGATTGCTGGGACTACGGGACTTGAGTTCCCGAGCTCGATCCGCTAGGAGGCTTACCCCGAGAACGGAGTCCTTGGAAACCGCCCAAACGAAGAGAGTCTTCATTATTTCTGCGGGAAAAAACAAAAAAACGTTAGTATATTGAATTGTAAAATTCCAAATTTTCCAAATATAATCCGAAAATTTCTAAAACATACGAAATTTAAAAAAAAATCGAAAATACAAAAAAATTCATAAAATTCATAAAATTTTCAAAATTTTCAAAAAATTCAAAAAATTCATAAATTTCAAAATTTTCAAAATACTTCAAAAATTCTAAAATTTTAAAACTTTCATATAAATTCTTAAAAAAATCATAAAATTTCAAAATAAATACCTAATTTTTTAAAAAAATATATGTTTTCAAAAAATGTTTTATAAATATTCGAAAAATATTTTTATTAAAATCAAAAAAATATAAAAACAATTTTAATTAGTACAAAATTCTGAAAAATTCAATTATAATTTTCTAAATATTTTTAAAAAAGGTTTTAGTATTATAAAATTTCTTTAATTTTCTAAATATTTTAAAATTGTCATCTCATTGCTTCCGCTGTGTGCTCTGATTGATATAACCTCTTCAATCTCTCTGTTAACGGCAAATACTACATATGTTTATATGGGACTGACACTCTTCCACTTGTTTCCTTATATCGAGGTTTGCGATAAAAACGACATGTCGAACGGTGTGCGTCCTCTCTCCAGTAGATCATACAATTGTTGATGCATACATCTATCATCTGATACGGCAATCCTAACCCATCAACAAGTTTCTGTATCTCATATTATGATGTCGGTGCAAGATTATATTCTTTTAAAATGTCTTTCACAAAATCAGCGATTGTATCCACACACTCCTCACTCAAATTGAAATCTGTCTTTATACCCATCATCCTAGTTGCAGCTGATAAAAAGGAATGTCCAGCTCTACACCCATCATATAACGGATTCTTAGCAGCGTCTAACATATCAAAGAATCTCTGAGCTTCTAAGTTAGGCTATTCTCCTCTATCTCCATACTCAGCAACCGATGGTATACTTTCACGAAATGCATCGTTCACCATCTGAACATGACCTACATTTTCTATTTCCATTGCAGGTTCTTCTAAGCTAGCGCTATCCCCAATATATATTGTTCACTAGTACTAGCATAATCCACCATTGTATCATTTTCTCCATGATAATATCAAATCTTGTAAACCGGCATAAACTCATAACAATACAAGTGTGACCATATTTCATCTATCACAATTAATCTACGATTCCGACAATTGGAACAAGGGCACTAGATTTTACCGGTTTTTTTTCTTTCTTCTGCGTACCCGTAAATGCCATGAATTCCTACAGACCTTGTTCGTATTCTTCCGTAATTAGGTATGTCTCCGGAATTTGATGAAGTTTGTCCATCCATGCTCGAAAATAATTATAAGGATCTGAAGAAGATATTTTGGTAAGGTTGTAGATGAGAGTTTTTTTTTTTTTTGGTAATTGTAGTGAATGAGAGGGGTGGAGACGCTTTTATAAGGAAATTGTGCGCGATTTGCGACAGATTTCTGACAATATTCAAATGGATATGAAACGGCTATATTTTTTCAAACGGCTACATTATCCGTTCTAATTTTCGTCAGAAGTATTCCGACGGACATAGGTCGTCGGAACGCCGTCGAAAACTTCTGACGGATTACCGATGGGTACTGCTTTCCGACGGATGTTAATTTTGTCCGAATTCCGTCAGAAATTATCGACGGAATTAAGTCCTTTAGGAAATTCCGTAGGAAATGACCATGTTTTCTTGTAGTGAGCCGATTATGAACCTATTTTTCGATAACCTTGACAAGTCGAGAGGAAGGGATTTCTCCATGGTGGCGGTCATTCAATTTCCTTCCATACGCAATGTATCATTGTTTGGAAAACATACCGAAGTAAGAACAGAGGTATTCGACTAAGACTTGTATCCGAAATAAGAAGAATCAGATTTTGCCAATCTTTTGTGAAGCGAACTTTGAGGAGTTCTTTTATTAAATGTGTCCAAACTTCTTCGGAGAATCTGCATG
The DNA here is from genome assembly GCA_030161315.1 of Eutrema japonicum. Classification (NCBI taxonomy): domain Eukaryota; kingdom Viridiplantae; phylum Streptophyta; class Magnoliopsida; order Brassicales; family Brassicaceae; genus Eutrema; species Eutrema japonicum. The sequence continues at coordinate 21,146,480 of BSQW01000007.1, forward strand.
AGAATAACAAGTGATTTTGAATCTCCAAGGGGTCTTGACATAGGATGCGCGATGGGTTTACTCTCATAATTCAGTTTACCATACGATTACCCGTTGATAAATGATTATGGATTGCTAACCATGTGAACAACGAATATTTTTGGTGTTAAAATGTGTGAACCATACTCCGTTAGACCAATCAACTTAAGGAGATATCACTCTTGTGAGCAGCCATGTATTCCTTGAACTGAATACCGATTTGAATTTATCCTCCTTGCTTCTCCGAAGAGCAATATCCTCTATTTCAGGCTCTGTTCGGACTCTTTGCACAACTACTGCATCCTCGATTTGTGTCGTCTTCTTCTGCGGGTCATCACCGATGCAACCAAAGCATGAATTGGGATTCCCATATCAATAACACTGCTTGGACAAGTCACATCCATTAAACATTCCATATCCGACCATATGTCATACTAAAAAGATGTGATTCTCCGTTTCGAGTGTCAACTTTATGAAAAGTCCATGCGAGAGCTCGATACTTCAACAATATTACATAAGTCTTACTAAACATTGAGACAGAATTTTACCCCAAAAAAACAAAAAACATTGAGACAGAAAATATTACAAATTCAATTATATTTTCTTACATCATTTTTTAGTTTTCAATATGTCTATTAATTCGTGACAAAAAATAATATGTCTACTAACAATCACACTACCTTTAATAATTTTAAAGAATATATATTTTAAATTTGTTTTTTATATAAAACACTATTATAAGAAAAATTATTTGCTATCTATAATATATAATATATAGAAACAAAACTCTTTTTGGGAGAATAAGATTTATATATGTAGATAGTTTTTGTTTATTATATCTTTAAGATATTTGATGATTATAGATTTGAAAATTCAAGAGCATGAATGAGAAATACTAAATATATAAACATTATTCATTAAATTACATATGATGTGTTAAAGAAGTCAGGACTTGTTCACATTTATGAAAGTAAGAGTTTACTTTTGGCGTGGAGTTTATCACATTTTCGTCTTAGATATAACAATTTTTAGATGATATCACCATATTGATGTCTAATTTGATATGATTTCTGATATTCGCATAATTTAGACTTTTCTAGTCACTTGTTTTACTTGGTTTTATCACATTTCATATCATTTAGAGATCAATTAGGTATGTTTGTATCATTTATGTATATACATTGTGTTTTAGAGTATTAGAGTATGTATAGTGCATTAGCATAACATGTTTTGAATATTTTACATATATTTAGGTACCAAAGAGTTGGAGAGACATGGAGACTTAGCACAAGACTGATGAGAAACCAAGAAAAGGAGATGAAGCAGCTCCAATCGAAAATCCGGTCGATTGCAGTGCAAATGGAAGCAATCGACCTGCATGGTCAATCAACCGATCGATCGGAAGTTCTTGTCGGGACATGATTGACCACGCGATCGATTAAAAGCTTGATCAAGAGATGGCAGGAGAATCCGGAGGAGTTTCAATCGATCGGACGATCGGTCGATCAAGCCTGGAGCCAGGGGAGAAACAATCGACTACCAGGTCGATCGTGTGGTCAATCACATGACAATTTTAGCAAAAAATAACTGGGCCAAAGCCGATTTGTCCCGGGTTGACCCGGTTCGACTCCTTTTTGCTACAAATATGTTTTTACCTAATTTTTTTTAGACAAGTTCTGTTTAGTTTTGAACTTTTTCCCTTTTAAGATTCTTTCTTCATTTTTTATAATATCTTGAATGATTTGAATGCAATCTTCTATTATCTCATTTTAAATCTCTCTTTCTTTTATCGCTAATCATGATTATTAATGATATATCATGGTTTTTACTCTGTTTAATTCATGATATAAGTCCGTTTTATCGAGTCTTTATTCTATTATAGAGTCTTTTAGAATCTTTAGCACATTTGGAGCATTATTGGAAATATTGGAGTTTTATGGAGCATTATGGAGCATTATGGAGCAAGACTGAATTCTGGTGACTAAGTGCCCAATCGAAGCATCAAGCATCGATCGATACCCCCTGGTATCGATCGACACCCATCGAAGCAGATTACAAGTCGCGACTTTAATAAAGTTTGAAGAATTGCAGAACATGCCCAGAAAACTTTAATATTTACAAGAAGACCCCAATTCGTGTTTATACTATTAAATTAGGTTTTACAGGCACTTTGGCTGTGTGCTTTTGATTACATTGTTCTTGAGGATTTCTGAGAGAGGGGAGACAAGTCAAAACTCTGTTCGTCTGAGAGAAGATTTCGAACCCATGTTTCATTATACTCTTATTTTATTCTATTGATGATTTATTCATTTATGTTGATTGTTTCATTCTCCATGTCTGAGTAGATCCCTTGTTAGGTTCAGGATTTTCAATAGGGTTTTCTCTGAATGCTAGGTTGATTAGTTATTAGGATTCATTATCTGAATTAGTTCTTCACCATAGGTTGTTTGCAAAGCTAATTCTGGATTGATCACATAGAACTTAGATCTTAGGATAATTGAGTAGGCGCGATAGTGCGATTAATTACCTGATAGAACCTAAGGTAAGCAAAACAACTATTCGCAAAGAGATTTGATTTAGTTGTATTGTGAACATATCAAACTTGATTTAAAAAGCTGATTTAGACTTTAGGATTCGCAAAGAGATTTGGAATTCCTAAGATTTAGATTTAGATAGTTTTCGCAACGAGAGTTGGTTAACTATACTTTAGTGATTTGAGTTCAAGAACCGCGCTAAATCTGAATCATGTTAGTTAGTTTACCTGCATTCATTGATTTCCTGAGAAATACCCTGAACCTATCTCTCCCAAAATGAATTTACAACCGTTTTAATTTACATTCTGTTTTCAATACCATTGATTGCTTAGCGTAGTTCTCACATCTATAATTTATTGTGTGTCTCTGTGAGTCCTTGTGTTCGACCCCTAGCTATACTATAACAACTGCTTTAGTATCTAAATAGGGTATTAATTTGAGCATATCAAATTTGGCGCCGTTGCCGGGGACTCAATTCGCCATTAGATTACGTTTGTGAATTTCGACTAAGTTCGTCGGTATCGGTCGATACTATCTGGTATCGGTCGATACTCGCCGTTCTCTTTTGTTGATATCGATCGACACCACGTGGTATCGATTGATACTCATCAGGTTACAAGTTACTCACGTTTTTGACTATTGTTTTCAGGTGTATGCCTAATCGTGAAACCAGAAAGAACAAGGGCACTTAGCTAGTTGATCTGTCACTCGAGCAACTAGCACTTTTGGAACACACAAATCGAAGAGCAAAGAAATCAGCAAGGATGAACAACAATCAAGTAGTGTTGGTTCAAGATGCAGCTGGTGCCTACAGAGACCTAGAGGGTCGTTTGTGCAATGAGAGAGGACGACGTCTGGATGGAGAGGGGAACATCATTCCACCTGCTCCTGTTGTCGCTGAGAATGCCGCTGGAAACGCAAACGCAGTGAATGCTGGGAACACTGTGGTTAATCGTGGTAGGACGTTTGGTGAGTGCAACAAACCTGACCAGTTCTACGCAAATCGCTATGCGATCCGTCCTGCATACTACACTCTTGTGGGACAACACCCTTTTCATGGTCTTTCCAGCGAGCATCCTATGGACCATATTGAGAGATTCGAGGATTTGGTCACTAGCATCAAGAGCAACGGAGTGTCTTACGACTACCTCTTTTGCAAGCTTTTACCATACTCTCTTGGTGGGGAAGCAATCTACTGGCTGAAACAGTTACCTCCTGGATCACTGACTAACTGGGAGGAAACTAAGAGTGCTTTCCTAACCAATTTCTATGATGATGCAAGATCCTCGGATCTGAGGAACAAAATCTCTCAATTTTCTCAAGGATCGACTGAGGCGTACAAGGCTGCTTGGACGAGGTTCAAATCATATCAGAGAGACTGTCCACATCATGGATACTCTGATGTTCAGCTAATGGGGTTCTTCTTTCGAGGACTTGATTGGAGGTACCAAATGACTTTGGATGCTTCAAGCAATGGAAACTTCAACACCAGGTATCCTGATGAAGCCTATGTCCTAATTGAGAACTTGGCGTCTAGCAATAGCACCAATAATGCTGATTTTGAGCGGAAAAGGCTAGCTGGTAACGTGGATGGTTCGCAGATCGCTGACTTTCAAGCTAAGTTGGATTCTATGCATAGTCTTCTGATGGGCAAGACACAAAAAGCTGTTCACTTTGCTGAAGATGTCGAGGAATTCAACGAGGATGAAGTAGAGGATGTTAACTACATTAGTAGTTCTGGCTTTCAGAGTCAGAGAAATCAATTCAACAACAACCGAAACTTCAACAACAACTCGCAGCAAGGAGGGTCAAATCAGTTTGGCCAGAAACCATTTCAGAACAGTGGGTATGTCAGGAACTATGGGAATTAATCTTATCAGCCTGTACCTGCTAAGCTCCCAGATAGCAAGATCGAGGGTATGTTCGAACAGCTGATTCAAGGACAGCAGCAGCTCACAGTGAATCTCAACGGAAAGAAAGATGTTGTGTACAAGGATCTGAGTGGAAGGATCGACGCGCTCGATACTCATCAGAAGATGTTGGAAACGCAAGTAGCTCAGACTGCATCAGCTGTCAAAGGAAAGGCGACTCAAGCACATAAGGAGTACGTCAATGCCATCACTTTGAGAAGTGCAGGAGATCTCGAGAACTTTGAAGAAGGTGATTCCGAACCTGACTCGTCAGTATCGATCGATACCACTGCTAGTATCGATCGATACCAACCTGAAGAATCAACGCATGAGCCTTGTATCAATCGACACCCACCTTATATCGATCGATACCCCTCGGAGGCTGAACCAGAGATCATGAGGAAACTAGAGATGGTTGAGAGACGCGTATACAAACCTAAGAAACCAGATCCTCGACCACCTAAACACCTCAGAGATCCTATTTCTCCAAAGCAGCTGCGTGGGTTTGAGAAGATGGTACGAAGAATTCCACTCACTAATACTTTTGAAGAAGCCCTAGAATGCCGCCCTCTGCTAAGTCACTTCCGGGATTGCAGAGAAACTGAGGAAGAGATTAAGGTACTTTTCGCCAAAGTCAGAAGTCTACCGCCTCCACCGAAGCGGTTGACTAAGAGGAAAGACCCAGGGAAATTTTCAGTTCCATGCTCCATCTCTGGAGTTGAAATCAAGGAATCACTAGTTGATTCAGGGTCTAGCGTGAATGTCATTTCAAACGCACTCGCAGAGAAGCTTAAGATCGATGACATACGATCTACTCAGATGCATCTCACATTCGCGAACTCTTCCACATCTGTTCCGTACGGTACAATCCATGACTTGATGGTTAAGGTAGGGGAATTTTTGGTTTCTACTGATTTTCAGGTTGTGGAGATGCATGCAAGGTCTAGCACGCCTTTGATTCTTGGAAGACTGATATGCTCAAATTAATACCCTAAAAGTACTAAGCAGTAGTTGCAGTATAGCTAGGGGTCGAACCACAAAGACTCACAGAGACGCACAATAGATTATATTGGTGAGAATTAAGCTAAGCAATTCAGATGTAATTGAAAGCAGTGCAGAAATTAAACGATTTGTAAATTCAATTGGAGAAAGATAGATTCAGGGTATTTCTCAGGAAATCAATGAATGCAGATAAACTAATTAACAGGATTCAGATTTAGCGCGGTTCTTGAACTCAAATCACTAAAGTAAAAGTATAATTAACCAACTGTCGTTGCGAGAATTATCTAAATCTAAACTTCAAAATCCTAAATCTCTTTGCAAATTCCTAGGAATAAATCAGCTTTAATTTCAGGTTTGATATGTTCACAAATCAATTAAACCAAATCTCTTTGCGAATAATCAATTTGCTCATCTTAGGTTCTATCAGGTAATTAATCGCACTGTCGTGCATAATCAATTATCCTAAGATCTATATTCTAGGTAGCTAATCTAGAACAAGATTTGAACACAACCTAAGCGAAGAACTAATTCAGATGGTGAATCTTAATAAACTAATCAACCTAGCATTCAGAGAAAATCCTAATGAGAACCCTGAACCTAAAGTGGATCTACTCAGACATGGAGATTGAAAGCAACATGATTGAATAGATCATCAAAGAAATCAATAGAAACAGGAGTTCAGAATTGTCTCTCCAAAAACCAAAAGTAGAATCAAAGTAGAATAAAATCATAGCCAACAAAGTAGCTGTAAAATCCCTATAAATAACCTAAATCACGAATTGGGGCTTCTTGTAAATATTAAAGACTTCTGGACCAAGTTACAATTCTTCAACTCTTCATTAAAGTCGCGTGTCGTGTCTGCTTCGATGGGTTTCGATCAATACCAAGGAGGTATCGATCGATGCTAAACGTGAAATCGGGTACTCAGCAACACGAACTTCAGCTTTGCTCCAAAATGCTCTAGAAAGCTCCAATATCTCCAATTATGCTCCAAACGTGCTAAGACCTGTAAAAGACTCTAAAACACTACGAAACAGCATAAAGACTATATAAAACGGACTTATATCATGGCCTAAAAGGGGTAAAAACCATGATATATCAACTCCCCCAGACTTAGCCTTTGCTTGCCCTCAAGCAAAAACAGAAAACTAAACCAGAGAAAGAGGTTTGAAAACGCGGAGACTCACCTGTTCAGGAACCATCGCAGAGATCCTTTTCCCAAGCACCCAAATGTCACCTAACCAGCTTTTGATCTAACCACCATGTACTTCTCCGTAGACAATCGCAGCTTTTCCAGACTCCACTCATAATTTCGCAGCATTGTTCAAATAAAGCCCTCATCGCCAGTTTCATCGCTGCAACCAATGTTCAAGAACCTTCTAGATTCTTTAACATACAATATCATGACAAGGAACCACTCTTTTTCACACTTTTGTATCAATTTCTCTCCCCCAGACTTATTTCTTATTATGTTCTCTTTTTTTTTAGATCTGCATATACATATCAAAGTCCGAAACGCGAGTATTGATGGTGTTTGCCACCGAATCCCCAGTTATTTCATCTCTATGTATCAAAGGTTTAGGCGAATAGTGGTATCACGGGAAATTTTTCTAACCTCGCTTTCAACCTTTGTGTGATCATTCCATCTTAAGTAGAATAATGGGATCGCTGGAAATTTTCATAGCCCTCTACTCAGAAGAAAATCATTTCATCTTTTATGCTCTTATTTATCAACTTATAACAGGGGAGAGAGATACCATTATTTTAAACATATGGGTTCCTTTGTCATATATGAATGATGAATCAAGCTTTGTAAACACTAACCACATTGATGAAGTGCAACAATTTGGCTCAGGCCTCAGAAGAACTCTGCTGGAGACATGGATGTTTTCTAGTCAACTGGACAGTCCTTGGATTTTTCATTAGTCGATCTAGAGCTGATCCTGCAACACTGGTCACTCAAAAACAAAATCAAAGCAACAATTCTAGCACAGGATCATCATCTCCAACAAGTTTTGACTCAATAAAACGATTTTGACTCGATAAAACAACTGACTCTAAGAAAAACAAAAAAAATGTCAGCAGACACCTCCCCCAGACTTGAACAACACTGTCCCCAATGTTATCTAGCCTAGAGTAGGTAAAATAAAACAAAAGAATAGAATAGAACGAAGAGAAACAAGAAGTTACCGTGCAGGAACATCTAGTGTCGACCGACACACGGCTTGGTATCGATCGATACCAGGCTTAAATCGACATGATGAACCGTACATTCGCGATTGGTGTCGATCGATACCAATGTGGTATCGATCGACACTCAGGCGATTTCGAGTTTTGCTCCTTGTTTATCCTGACACAAACACAGAACAAAAAATAAAAATAAAAATGACTCAAAAGCAGACTCACCAGTGGGTTGCCTCCCACCAAGCGCTCGTTTAAAGTTAGTAGCTTGACTTTGGCTCAGGTGATCAGTCAGGAGAAGATTGAGAGCTTACTCCCATGCAAGTTCCACAACTAGAGACTTGCAGACTCAGAGTTCTGCTCAACATGCCTTCCACAAACTCCTGCCCTTTTTCTTTCAGCTCCGAAGTAAGAAGAACTCTAGCCTTAGAGAATGGTTTCGAGGCTCCTTTGCATTTCACCTTGTACTCAATCGAGTCTCCATCACACTTCTGAGGGATTAAAGTCATAGAGGGAGCACTCTCGACTCTTTTGCTCTTCACCTTCTTCTTTGTTGCCTTAGTCACCTTCTTCTTTGTTGCCTTAGCCTTCTTGACAACTTCTTTGGGGATGCTGGGCGGTTCAACCGAATCGTCTATGACAGTTGGCTCGTCGGGAGGTTCTTCCAAAAGATCAACTACCAATGTCTCTCTTGTGACAACAGTGAAGCACGAGACATGTGTGGGAGCACCTCTAGAGGGAATGGCATCATAGTAGACATCTCCGTCAATGTAAGAGAAAGAGAGTCTCTTATTAGGTGTGTCTATGATCGCGCCAGCAGTAGACATAAACGGTCGTCCCAGGAGCAAAGAAACCTCAGATCCTTCGCTCATCTCCACAACCTGCAAATTAGTGGGCACCAGACAATATCCTACTTTGATCATCAAATCAGAGATTGTACCATATGGAATTGAGGTTGAAGAGTTCGCGAATGTGATAGATGTCGTGGGAGATCGAATATCAGCTCTCAACCGCTCTGCAATTGCCCTTGACATGACATTGACACTAGCCCCTGAGTCAACGAGAGACTCTTTAAACTCGACTCCAGAGATAGAGCATGGTACCGCGAATTTTCCTAGGTCTTCCCTCTGTGTTAACTGCCGCAGCGGTAGTGACTTGCTTCTTGCCTCGATAAAGAGTACCTTAATTTCTTCCTCAGTTTCTCTGCAATCTTTGAAGTGACTTAGCAGAGGCCAGTGCTCTTAAGCTTCTTCAAAAGTCAGCGAGTGGGAAATCCGTCGTACCATCTTCTCAAAGCCACGCAGCTGCTTTGGAGAAATGGGGTCTCTGAGGTGTTGAGGAATAGGATTCAGCTTCTTGGGCTTGCGAAGTCTGTTGATATATCATAGTTTTTACCCCTTTTAGGCCATGATATAAGTCCGTTTTATCGAGTTTTTATTCTATTATAGAGTCTTTTAGAGTCTTTTACAGGTTTTAGCACGTTTGGAGCATAGTTGGAGATATTGGAGCTTTCTGGAGCAATTTGGAGCAAAGCTGAAGTTCGTGTTGCTGAGTACCTGATTTCACGTCGAGCATCGATCGATACCCCCTTGGTATCGATCGACACCCATCATAGCAGACACGACCCACGATTTTAATGAAGAGTTGAAGAATTGCAACTTGGTCCAGAAGTCTTTAATATTTACAAGCCCCAAAACGTGTTTTAGGTTATTTATAGGGATTTTACAGCCAGTTTGTTGGCTATGCTTTATTTTTACCTTAGTTTGAGAGAGAGCTTTGTGAAGAAGACAAGTCTGAAACTCCCTTCGTCCGAGAGAAGATTTCGAACCCTCTTGTTACTCTTTCAATTTTATTTGATGATTTATTAAAACATGTTTATTTCTTCAATTTCCATGTCTGAGTAGATCCACTTTAGGTTCAGGGTTCTCATAAGGGTTTTCTCTGAATGCTAGGTTGATTAGTTTATTAGGATTCAACATCTGAATTAGTTTTTCGCCTTAGGTTGTGTTCATAGCTATTTCTAGGTTGACGAATCTGGAACATAGATCTTAGGATAATTGATTAGGCACTGCATTGCGATTAATTACCTGATAGAACCTTAGGTGAGCAAATTGATTATTCGCAAAGAGATTTGGTTTAATTGATTTGTGAACATATCAAACCTAAACTTTAAAGCTGATTTAGACTTTAGGATTCGCAAAGAGATTTGGAATTCCTAGGATTTAGATTTAGATAATTCTCGCAACGACAGTTGGTTAATTATACTTTAGTGATTTGAGTTCAAGAACCGTGCTAAATCTGAATCCTGTTAGTCAGTTTATATGCATTCATTGATCTCCTGAGAAATACCATGAGCCTATATTTTCCTCCATCGAATTACAACTCTTTTAATTTACGTTTTGCTTTCAATTACATCTATTGGTTTAGCTTAATTATCTTCTATATAATATATTGTGTGTTTCTGTGAGTCCTTGTGTTCGACCCCTAGCTATACTATAACAACTACTTTAGTATCTAAATAGGGTATTAATTAGAGCATATCATCTGTCAACACTCATACGCGGCTCGTTCACATTATCTGGGTGTGTATCGATCGATACATGGATGGTGTCGATCGATACTGGCTCCTTCGAGACGTCCTTGACAAATTCTTGGACGGGTGTCGATCGATACAAGGGGGTATCGATCGATGCAGAGGTGGTGTTCGAATTTTCATTGTCAGATATATCATCAACTACATAAAACTCCTTATCCAACTTAGCTTTGCATCTGGTGTCCTCTCATTCCTTCTTTGTCATAATACGAGGCATAGGATAAGGTATTATGGGTTTGTACACCCTCTCCTTGACAATCTCAGCCTTCTTCTCGACCTGCATTTCAGCATCGATCGATACTGGAGGAGTATCGATCGATACATGTAATTTTCCATCCACTCGTGCTGGTGTTTGGACGGGTATCGATCGATACATGATGGTATCGATCGATACCTGGGCGATTTCAGAATCCCAGTCGTCATCTTCAACAACATCGTCAGAAATTTCGGCATCAAATCTCTTTTCTACCACTGCAATGGCTTCTTTAGCAATTCCTAAGGTGATTGCATTGACGTGTGCTCTTGGAATCTCAGTTTTCCCTGGAAGAAAGCCTTTTTGCCTCTTCACAGCTGTTGCAGTTTGAGCAACCTGAGTTTCCAGCTTCCTTTGAGAAAGATTGACAGCTTCAATTTTTCCATTCAGATGGTCAATCTTCCCATTGAGATCAGTGTACAGATGGTCAATCTTCCCATTGAAATCCACTTGCAATTTCTGCTGTCCCTGAAGAATCTGCTCAAGCATGGATTCCATCTTATTCTCTGTGGACTTTGGAGAGATGGGCTGGTACGAAGAGTTTCCGTAATTTTGACTAAAGTCGCTGCTCTGTAACGGTTTCTGAACAAACTGTTTCGCTCCAAATCCAGATTGGTTCCCCTCAAACTTGTATCCACTTTGCTGAGTGTTGTTGTTGAAGTTTCGGTTGTTGTTGTACCCAAATCGCTGACCCTGAAAACCAGAACCACCAACGTAGTTAACATCCTCCACCTCTTCTTCATCCATGATATCGACTCCATCAGCAAAATGTACAGTCTTCTTCGACTTCCCAAGCAGAATATCCAACTTCGCTTGAACTTCAGCAATCTGCGATCCATCAATTCCTGCAGCCTGCTTCTTCTTTTCGAAATCATCATTCTTGGTGCTATTTCTAGACGCCAAGTTCTCAATCAGCACAACCGCATCATCTGGATATCTGGTGTTGAAGTTTCCATTACTCACAGTATCCAAAGCCATCTGGTACCTCCAATCGATCCCTCTGTAGAAAGTACCCAACAGCTGAACCTGATTGAACCCATGGTGCGGGCAATCTCTCTGATATGATTTGAAATGAATCCAATCAGCTTTGAGTGCCTCTGTTGGACCTTGAGAAAATTGAGATATCTTGTTCTTGAGCTCTTCAGATCTCGCATCATCGTAGAAATTTATCAGGAATGCATTCTTCGTCTCATCCCATGTGGTTAGAGAATCATGAGCTAACTGCTTCAGCCAATAAGCAGCATCCCCACCAAGAGAGTACGTGAAACGTTTGCAGAAAAGGAACTCATTGGGCACTCCATTGTACTTCATACCAGTGATTAAATCCTCGAACCTTTCGATATGATCCATGGGATGCTCATGAGGAAGGCCATGAAAAGGATTCTGACTTACAAGAGCGTAATACGCAGGTTTCAGCTCGAAGTAATTCCTCTGAAAAGTTGGGATGCGAATCGCAGCTCGATTGGCAAAGAACTGACCAGGTCTGTTGTGCTCACCAAGTGCTCTACCTCGATCAACTCCAGCATTCCCAACGTTGGCTTGCGCAGCTGGCGCGACAATCTGACCAACAACAGCAGGAGGGGCAATGACGTTTCCAGCCTCATCAAGTCGCTGCCTTCTCTCATTGCACACTTGACCCTCTTGGTCTCTCAAGACTCCAGCTTCATCAGCTCTTAAAACCACTGGGTTGTTCATCCCTGATGTTTGCTTTGTCTTTCTGTTTGCGCGTTCTAAACGTGCTAGCTTCTCTAACGATAGATTAACTAGCGGAGTGCTCTTGTTCTTTCTGGTTTCACGATTAGGCATGCACATGAAACACAAAAGTCAAGAACGTAAGTAACCAAAAACACGATGAGTATCGATCGATACCAAGTGGTGTCGATCGATATCAACAAAATAAAACGATGCGTATCGACCGATACTAGGTAGTATCGATCGATACCGACGCGCTTAGTCGAAACTCGACAGCTAAAATCTAATGGCGAAATTGAGTCCCCGGCAACGGCGCCAAATTTGATATGCTCAAATTAATACCCTAAAAGTACTAAGCAGTAGTTGCAGTATAGCTAGGGTTCGAACCACAAAGACTCACAGAGACGCACAATAGATTATATAGGTGAGAATTAAGCTAAGAAATTCAAATGTAATTGAAAGTAGTGCAGAAATTAAAAGAGTTGTAAATTCAATTGGAGAAAGATAGATTCAGTGTATTTCTCAGGAAATCAATGAATGCAGATAAACTAATTAACAAGATTCAGATTTAGCGCGGTTCTTGAACTCAAATCACTAAAGTATAATTAACCAACTGTCGTTGCGAGAATTATCTAAATCTAAACTTCAGAATCGCAAATCTCTTTGCAAATTCCTAGGAATAAATCAGCTTTAATTTCAGGTTTGATATGTTCACAACTCAATTAAACCAAATCTCTTGGCGAATAATCAATTTGCTCACCTTAGGTTCTATCAGGTAATTAATCGCACTGTCGTGCCTAATCAATTATCCTAAGATCTATATTCTAGGTAGTTAATCTAGAACAAGTTTTTAACACAACCTAAGCGAAGAACTAATTCAGATGGTGAATCCTAATAAACTAATCAACCTAGCATTCAAAGAAAACCCTTATGAGAACCCTGAACCTAAAGTGGATCTACTCAGACATGGAGATTGAAAGCAACATGATTGAATACATCATCAAAGAAATCAATAGAAACAGGAGTTCAGAGTTGTCTCTCCAAAAACCAAAAGTAGAATCAAAGTAGAATAAAATCATAGGCAACAAAGTGGCTGTAAAATCCCTATAAATAACCTAAATCACGAATTGGGGCTTCTTGTAAATATTAAAGACTTCTAGACCAAGTTGCAATTCTTCAACTCTTCATTAAAGTTGCGGGTCGTGTCTGCCTCGATGGGTGTCGATCGATACCAAGGAGGTATCGATCGATGCTAAACGTGAAATTGGGTACTCAGCAACACGAACTTCAGCTTTGCTCCAAAATGCTCCATAAAGCTCCAATATCTCTAATTATGCTCCAAACGTGCTAAGACCTGTAAAAGACTCTAAAACACTACGAAATAGCAGAAAGACTCTATAAAATGGACTTATATCATGGCCTAAAAGGGGTAAAAATCATGATATATCAAAGACCGTTCATGGCTACTGCTGGTGCAGTTATAGACACACACAGTAGGAAGATTTCATTCTCATACATTGACGAACATGTCTCCTACGAAGTCATCCCCTCTAAAAGAACTCCCACACAGATATCTTGTATCCCCGTTGGTGCGGGAGAAACATTGATGGTTGATCTTTTGGACGAGCCTGATGTTGTACCAACTGTAATAGAAGCTCTAGATCATCCTCCTATCATCGCCAAGAAAGTCATCAAAAAGACTAAGGCAAAGAAGAAGGTGAAGGACAGAAGCGTCGAGAGCGCTACATATGTCACCTTAACCCCTCAGAGGAGTGATGGAGATTTGATCGAGTACAAGGTGAAGTGCACAGGACGCTCGAAACCGTTCTCTAAGGCCATAATCATCCTAACTCCAGAGCTAAAAGAGAAAGGGCAAGAGGTTATTGAGCGTATGCTGCGCAACACTCTGAGTTTGGAAGTGTCTAGTTGTGGGACCTGCATGGGAGTGAGTTCCCTACTTCTTTTCGACTGATCGCCCTACCAAAGTCAAGCTATTGACTATAAACAACCGCTTGGTGGGAGGCAACCCATTGGTAAGTCTGTACATACGTTTTTCTTTTCTTTTTGTTTTTGATTTTTGGTTTTGTGTCTTGTGTCAAACGTGAAACAGATTTGGCGAGAAGTATCGATCGGCACCAGTCAGTGTCGATCGATACCAAGTGTCGTAAAAAGGAGCATAATTTTTCATAAGTGTCGATCGACACCATCCAGTGTCGACTAAAAACGACAAGTGTCGACCGATACCCTTGGGTATCGATCGATGCTCCACGGCCAGGTAAGTTTCCTTAAAACCCTACGGTTTTGTCGTCTTCCTCACAATCCCTCATCGTTCGATACCGTCATCTACCTCTTTCTCTCTAATCCCAACTTTTTCAAATCTTCACCGAATTGAGCAATTTAAGTGTCTGGATTCATTAGAATTTCATCATCTATCCGTTTCTAGCACTTGTTTCTCAATCCAACAAATGTATGATCTCGAAATTCCACTTTTTCAATCCGTTTTTAGGTTATGGGTTTGTGAAATTCCACATCTTACAACTTGTTTTTCTCGATGATTGTCGTTTGCTGAGTTGTCCTAGGGTAGTTTCGAACCTATCATTGCCTTTAAATTGCCTTGATTTTCATTGTTGATGATTTGGGATTTTGAATGTCGATGAACTGATATTGCTTCAGGGTATCAATCGATACCCTCATACCTGAGTACACGATTTTTCCTGTGTTGATCTGAGAGATGTTTGATTTATGTGGTATTGTTTGTTTGTCTCTGATCTCAGATGTCTGCACCAAAGAGAGCAATGACTTCAGGTGCGACGAGGACATTTAAGGTGAATGAGCGAGTCGAAGCAAAAATCTCATCGAGATGGGTTGAAGTAGTGGTTAAAACCTGCCTTGACGACAACCGCTACAGAGTCGTGCCGGTTAATCAACCCACCACCAGCCTGCTAGTAAACAAGCATTCTATCCACGCTCTCCGTATGTCGAGCTCTAGACAGTCATCGATAACGTACAAGCTGGATGAGAGGGTTAAGTATTGGGATGGTGAATATTGGCGTCGAGGTTTCGTGAGCACTGTCCGGGGTCGAGACAGTTACGGGGTTATATTTGATGGAGAGATAGAGGAAGATGAGCTTCCGGGTGGTGCGTTATTCAGAGCTTCTCCAACTTCAGCCACACAGTCTGCACCACCACCTCCACCTATGAACCCCACTCCTCGGTCCGCTGGTTTTCCTTCTGCCGCTCCAGCACACCGATCGAGCCTTTGGCCTAGAAGAGAGGGTGCCAAAATAGTCTGCGAAATAACCTGGGATAGACAGGAGAAGGCGTATGCCTTGAGTGATGACACCGCATTTAGACCCATTTCTGAGGAGTGGGACGATTTCGACACGCTGTTCTATAACGCGTGGTTGGGTGTTACCATCGAGCCTACCAGGTTTTTGGATGGCCTTGCTTTGCATTAGCTAGGTCTCGACATAGATTTGGCTCGTCTGCTTAAGTGGATTGGTTTTGGTCACATGGCTACACAACAACATGACATTTACCCAGACTTGGTTCGTCAGTTTATGGCGACAGCTCACGTTAGCTATTCAGATGAGCTTCTGCGAGACACACAGGGTGGTAGCATGTCCTTCATAGCTCGCGGAGTGAGGTACAGAATCCCGATGCCTGGTCTTTGTGATCTCTATGGGTTTCAGAGGGATCGCATGAGTATTGGTCTTCCAGCTGCCCATCCTGACATGCATGGATTTTGGACATGTTTTGGGAACGGTGTCTACGAGTCTAAGACGTCCACTCAGATGGACATACGACATCCGGTCTTGCATTGTTTTGTTAGGATCCTGAGCACTACTCTCTTGTGCAAGATGGAGCCTAACAAAATGAGAGTATCTGAGCTTCTGCTTCTGTTTCTGGCTGTCAGGAACATCATCCCTGAGCAGGATTTTGATTGGCCAGAGCGTGAGGATGTTAACCTTGGGGCTGTTTTTGCGCATCATCTGGTTTCTCTGAAGACCAAACCATTCACGGGGACGAGCACGAAGAAGGAGTCAGTTGGTAGTCTGCTCACTCCTATCTTCCAACTCCTCAGGATCAGTACTACGAGCTGCAGGATTGTCACTGCGCGTCGATACATGGATGAGGCTCATCTGAGGAACCTTAAGTGGTTAAAGACTGGGAGGAAGTGGATTCTTAACAGATCTGATGGGAGCTTTCTGGTGCAGCTACATGTAAGGGATCTGACAGAATTATCTGAGGGTCCTGCTCAGCTTCGTTTTGAGCCTCCTGCAGAGCTGTTGACTTCAATTTATGCGACTAGACGACAGGTTCGTCCACCTACTGCTGACATCCCATCCACTTCACGTCAGAGAGGACGTACACAGGCTGTACCGTGCCCACCTATTCCTGAGTTACAGTGGCATGAGGACACGGATGTCCCGATGGAGCCAGCTGCTTTCCAGAGACTGATGATAGCGAGCATGAAGAGCATCTGGGATGTTGTTCGCTGCCGTTGCACGACTGACACGGATGTTGATCCATCGTCCCAGCCTGGACCTTCACATACCGCTGCTGCTGACCGAGAGAGTGATAATGAGAAGACGCAGGATTAGTCTTCTCTATCTTCACGTTTGTATTTTTATTTCTTTTTCTTTTATTTTTCTTTTCTGTTGAACTTATGTCAGTATTTGTTTTTGCATTTGAACTTCTTTGGATTTATGTTTGATCTACCATGTTGCTTTTAACCTGTTTTTGAGTGTTCCTAATAGTGCTAACATCTAACACAATGGAATGCTTTCTCTGGTTGAGCGACTCGACACCACTGATTTTCAATCAGTGTGTCGACATACGGCTGGTGTCGATCGATACCTGCCAGTATCGATCGATACCCTGTAAAGGTACGGCTTCTGGTTTTCATAATTCACTCAGTTCATTTGTTTTCTTTCACCAACCCTAGGCTAGATAACACTGGGGACAGTGTTGTTTAAGTCTGGGGGAGGTAGTCGCTGACTTTGTTTTTGTTTTTCTTAGAGTTAGTCCGTTTTTGAGTCATTCGTTGTTTTATTGAGTCAAAATTTTGTTTGAGATTGTGATCTTTTTCTTGAATTAATTGATCTGACCTTGCTTCTAAGTGACCATTGTTATAGAATCAATTCTAGATCGACTAATGAAAAATCCAAAGGCTGACCAGTTAACCAGAAGACACTCATGTTTCCAGCAAAGTTCCTTAAAGCATGAGCCAAATCTTTGCACTTCATCAATGTGGTTAGTGTCTATAGAGCTTGATTCATCATTCGTATCTGACAAAGGAACCCATGTGTTTGAAAATAACGGTATTTCTCTCCCTGTTACAAGTTAATTAATAAGTGCATTAAAAGATGAAATGATTTTCTTCTGGGTAGAGGGTTAGGAAAATTTTCAGCGATCCCATTATTCTACTCAAGAGGGAATGATCATAGTTTTTACCCCTTTTAGGCCATGATATAAGTCCGTTTTATCGAGTCTTTATTATATTATAGAGTCTTTTACAGGTTTTAGCACATTTGGAGCATTATTGGAAATATTGGAGTTTTATGGAGAATTATGGAGCAAGACTGAAGTCTGGTGACTAAGTGCCCAATCGAAGCGTCAAGCATCGATCGATACCCCCTAGTATCGATCGACACCCATCGAAGCAGATTACAAGTCGCGACTTTAATAAAGTTTGAAGAATTGCAGAACTTGCCCAGAAGACTTTAATATTTACAAGAATACCCCAATTCGTGTTTAGACTATTAAATGAGGTTTTACAGCCACTTTGGCTGTGTACTTTTGATTACATTGTTCTTGAGGATTTCTGAGAGAGGGGAGACAAGTCATAACTCTGTTCGTCTGAAAGAAGATTTCGAACCCCTGTTTCATTCTACTATTATTTAATCTATTGATGATTTATTCATTTATGTTGATTGTTTCATTCTCCATGTCTGAGTAGATCCCTTGTTAGGTTCAGAGTTCTCAATAGGGTTCAGATTAGTTATTAGGATTCATTATCTGAATTAGTTCATCACCATAGGTTGTTTGCAAAGCTAATTATGGATTGATCACCTAGAACTTAGATCTGAGGATAATTGATTAGGCGCGAGAGTGCGATTAATTACCTGATAGAACCTAAGGTGAGCAAAACAATAATTCGCAAAGAGATTTGGTTTAGTTGTATTGTGAACATATCAAACTTGATTTAAAAAGCTGATTTAGACTTTATGATTCGCAAAGAGATTTGGAATTCCTAGGATTTAGATTTAGATAGTTTTCGCAATGAGAGTTGGTTAGCTATACTTTAGTGATTTGAGTTCAAGAACCGCGCTAAATCTGAATCATGTTAGTTAGTTTATCTGCATTCATTGATTTCCTGAGAAATACCCTGAACCTATCTCTCCCAAATTGAATTTACAACCGTTTTAATTTACATTCTGTTTTCAATACCATTGATTACTTAGCGTAATTCTCACATCTATAATCTATTGTGTGTCTATGTGAGTCATTGTGTTCGACCCCTAGCTATACTATAACAACTGCTTTAGTATCTAAATAGGGTATTAATTTGAGCATATCAATTAACAATATCATTATGGGTTTGGTTGATTTCATGCATCATGATTATCATGATTAGTGAGTAGTTTTTTTAGAGTCTTTGGGTATGGTAGAATATGGTGGTTTTAGGCTGATCCATGGTGCTTAGGGCTTAGATTAGTTGAGATCCTCATTCATTAGGTGGTTTTAATGCTAGATGTATTTTGATCACGTAGATTTAGATCTTAGAGAATTTCTCATTCGGAAGGTGTTTGATGAAATTTCACAAAGAACTTAATAAGTGATTTGCATACTTAGCCTATGGAAATGGATGTCTAAAATGCTTATTGGTTATTTGAGTTTGTGTTTAATGCTTATTAGTTGCTTAATTGCGAATGAAAATATATGTCAATTTGGTAATTAGTAAAATGATTAGTACCATGAGAATGGATTAATCATGATTAGTGATCTAAACCTAATGATTAGCATTATGTGTGTGAATTGGCATCATGGATTATCTAGGAATCACCGAGTCGATAATCTTACCTAAGGATTCGCTTGTTTAGTCTTGATTTACATAGTTTAAGCATTTTATCTCGTTTTTCCGCTTAGTTTGAATTTGAATACTGTTAGTCGTTTATTTCTTCTTATATTTTTGTTTAATTTAGCTTGTTTAGTCTTTGTTTTATCAAGGATCATTAAAAAAACAAATCAACTTACTAGCTTAGCTCGTTTAGTTTCTTGCATTCTTAGTGTAGTTATTCTTAATCTCTTCGGATTTGATCCCTAAGTGTTGCAACGATGAATGCACATTATGTAATTGATGTGTTAATCAATTTGGCGATGTTGCCGAGGAGATTTAGCAATAGCCATTAGGATTTGAATTCTATTTGAGACTAAGTTTCTTGTTTTCTTTGATATTTAATCGTTTTTTTGCTTGTTTTCCTCTTTCTTATAGGTGTATGAACTTGAGAAGTCACGGACAAGAGCACTTGATTGATTGGGTTGAGGTTATTAGTCGATTACATAGAGAGAATTCACGAGTAAGATGGGAAAGATAGAGAGTTGGGCACTTGGAACAGTTAGGAATGATGAATAATCAAGATTTGCCGGTTGGAGTTGAGAATGAGCAACAAGAAGGAGTTGCTTAGGGAGTTGGAGTATGTGGAGTGCCGAACCATCCTCCAAGACCACCTAGAGTCATTGGAGCTTTTGATGCACCAAACACGCATGGAAGTAGAACCGGTATTCATCCACCACCCGTGGAAAATAACCACTTTGAAATCAAGGCAAGACTAATCTCCGTTCTCCCGGACCAATTTTAGAGATTGCTTCCGGACCTAATATCAGAGATTCAATCAGCCTTTGTATCAGGACGACTAATCTCATATAATATTATGATCGCTCAGGAGATGTTTCATGGTTTACGAACCAACAAGTCCTGCAAAGGCAAATTTATGGCGATAAAAACGGATATGAGCAAAGCGTTTGATCGTGTGGAGTGGCCTTATATTGAAAACCTTTTGAGGAAATTTGATTTTGCGGAAAATTGGATTTTACATGGATGATGTGGTGCATTCAATCGGTACAATACATGGTCCTTATTAACAGCCAAATCAAAGGCCAAATAATTCCGCACAGAGGGCTTCGTCAAGGTGATCTCTTATCACATATTCATACTTTGTACATAGGTCTTGATAGCAAATATACAGAAGGCAGAAAGAGAGCGATTACTCATGGGGTTAAAGGTGGCGAGGTTAGGCCCAACAGTCTCACATCTACTCTTTGCGGATGACAGTTTTTTTTCTGTAAGACTACTATACAGGAATGTCAGACTATATTACATATACTTAAACAGTACGAGTCGGTCTCCGGGTAACAAATCAATTTCACAAAATTTTCTTTACAATTCGAACAGACGATACACGGTGCGGCACAAGACGAGATTATATGATAGCAACTAAGTCCACTAAGACATGAAGTTAGATATTAAATTGAATACATCTGCCTATGTTCTTCCGAATATCCTATGTTTT
Source organism: Eutrema japonicum (assembly GCA_030161315.1). Taxonomy (NCBI): domain Eukaryota; kingdom Viridiplantae; phylum Streptophyta; class Magnoliopsida; order Brassicales; family Brassicaceae; genus Eutrema; species Eutrema japonicum. The sequence goes on from BSQW01000007.1 coordinate 21,167,239, forward strand.
TCGAATATGCTTTATTTTAATAATAATTTTGACTTTTGCTAAATGATAATTAATCTTCATGACTATATGTATCCAGATTGTCACTCCTCAAATGTCAACTATTAGAGTTGAACGATTCGACTACAAAATAAGGAAGATGGAGAAACTTGAAACCTTTCGATTATTTTGGCATTAAAATAACTTGTAGTTCACATTCTACCACAAAACTATAAATAATAAGACGGTTGTAACACTCCTCATTATAATTTAAGAAAATGCATTTTTATATTGCAAAAAGCAATAATTGTAAATTTGTAATCAAACATAAATAATATAGATTGGTCAATGGTTACAAGTAAATGCATTTCTGTAAAAAGAAAAGCTAATGCCATATATGTATGAAATTTCCAACGGGACAAACTACAAACTGAAAATCGTGTCTAAATTACTTCTATTTTGGGGAGCTTAAATGGGATGCACATCTTTAATTATGCTCTTATTTCTCCTTATCATTCTGTCTCCAGATAATAACTAAGACAGTTCTGACTTCTAAGTATAATTCTTAATGTCAAGCAACACAATTAAACTTTTGTAATATTCGTCATTTAAATTAAATACTAAGTTACGGAGATTTTCATTTTGATCTGGAGTTTTTAATTAAGTCAAATTATTAATTAAAATATGTTACACATGATCACGTGAAGTAATTTAAATATACATTCGTAATTCACTATATATGTAAGAGTAGTTATGAAAATATACACGTTTAACGAAAATGTAAGTTTATGTTAATGTTAAGCTCAAACTAGCGTACAAGAAAAATCTATATATATGGAGTCCATATATACTTAACGATATATATAGAAACATACCCCATTTACGGTAACAAATTTGAAATTACGTAGACGTAGTTATACGTAGTGATTTTTGTTTTGATAAAATAAAATGTTTTAGATTTAAGATCATGGTTTTGATTAATAGTATTCCAAGATAAGACATAATAATAAAGTTTATAACTTTTAGTCCAATCGTAAAATACTGATTTTAATATTTTTTACCATTAAACATAAACTGTAATTCTGTATAATTTTTTGATCATCCGATATCTTCAAAATTATACACTATTTCATCAATTTACCACATGCTTATTATTATCATTACCACATGTTTATTATTTACTTTATTTTCTATAGCTATATGATTTTTGACCGCAAGTCTAGAGTTTTTTTTTTTTGCGGCGCAAGTCCAGATTAATATCTGAAATATGTGTAAAAATTGGATATATTTTACCATTTAATCACAACGAAAAAGATTAGAAACAAAAACTAACCAAATTATTATTATTATTTTGGTAACATACTAGTACTACAAATATACCAAATTGATAAGCATCTTCATGGAATTGCAAAAGTGGAAGCTAGATTCACGATTTGGTGATACAGTTTTGTGACATATAATTTTTTTTTAAAACAAATTAATTTCTATATATACTATCTTTAAAAAACTATTAGATGTAGTCCCAGTTCAATAATACTCAAATATATCGTTGGCCTTGTTTATTATTTTAAATATTGATCCTATTTATACGTAAATATAGTTGACAAAAAATGTTAATTTGAACTGTAAAATATGTATAGATTAATAATCAAGTTGGTGGTAGTAGAGTTTTCTCTCGTTGGAAGAATTGTTATGATGGTCTAAACCAGGGATCGACTCTTTACGGGAGTGAAATTATCAACACAGTCGCTTGGCCACGTGGGGTGTAATTAGGCGACTTCACACCCTTCAGAAGATTAGCTTTGTTCCGTTAGGATCATAGATTACTTCCTAATCCGCAAAAAATAATGAAAAAAAAAGAATATGGCTATGATTAGATGTAAGAAATATAATATTATAAAAATAAAATTATTTCAGAAGGCACTTTCTGACTTCTCTATTACAGGATAAGTCACTTTTAACTCTTAAGACACTTTTGTTGCTGGATTTTACTTTCTTACCCTTATGTAACTTTCACCATTTCACTCATACGCTTTTTTTCTATCTCTCTCGCTCTTTTTCTCTCTCTCTCTCTCTCTTTTTTACTCTCTCGCTTTAAACCATATTTATTTATTTTATATTTCTTTTTTTTTACTCATCTCTCTCACATTTCTCTCTTTTACCCCATCTGATTTATTTTCTATTTTTTATATTATGAAAGACATAAAACAATTTATTTGGTAACAATGAATGATAATTTTTAATCTCTACATTTTAAGATCTATTTTGCTATAGTTTTGATTCGAAAAAAACAATAAATCTAAACATATGAAATCGAGATCGGCGTGTACATGAAACCGTGGACAATAATTGTGTGTAGACAGATAATAATCTCGTATTGTTAGTGTGGATGGTCATGTGTGGATAATACTTTACTGATGCTCATGTGTGGATGATCATGTGTAGATATAGTTCTTGATATTTACAAGTAGATTTCTTGTTTCACATCAAAACTATAGCAAAATGGATCTTAAAATGTTGGTAAAATAGAATTATCATATTTGTTTCCAAAAAATTGTTTTATGTCTTTCACATTATAAAAAAAATAGAAAACAAATCAAGTGGGGTAATATTTATTTTACTCTAATTTTTGATTTTCTAGTGTGGATGGTCATGTGTGGATGGTCATGTGTAGATGATCATGTGTAGATATAGTTCTTGATATTTACAAGTAGATTTCTTGTTTCACATCAAAACTATAGCAAAATGGATCTTAAAATGTTGGAAAAATAGAATTATCATGTATTGTTTCCAGAAAATTGTTTTATGTCTTTCACATTATAAAAAAAAATAGAAAACAAATCAAGTGGGGTAATAATTATTGTACTCTAATTTTTGATTTTCTAGTGTGGATGGTCATGTGTGGATAATACCTCACTGATGGTCATGTGTAGATGTAGTTCTTGATATTTATAAGTAGATTTCTTCTTTCACATCAAAACTATAGCAAAATGGATCTTAAAATGTTAGAAAAATAGAATTATCATATATTGTTTCCAGAAAATTGGTTTATGTCTTTCACATTATAAAAAAATAGAAAACAAATCAAGTGGGGTAATAATTATTGTACTCTAATTTTTGATTTTCTAGTGTGGATGGTCATGTGTGGATAATATTTTACTGATGGCCATGTGTGGATGGTCATGTGTGGATGTCATGTGTAGATGTAGTTCTTGATATTTACAAGTAGATTTCTTGTTTCACATCAAAACTATAGCAAAATGGATCTTAAAATGTTGGAAAAATAGAATTATCATATATTGTTTCAAGAAAATTATTTTATGTCTTTCACATTATAAAAAAATAAAAAACAAATCAAGTGGGGTAAAAGAGAGAGATGTGAGAGAGATGGTTTATTGGTTTAAGGTGAGATGTAAAAGAGAGAGATGTGAGAGAAAAAGAGAAGAGAAATATGTGTAAGAAAAAAAGAGAAAAAGAGAGATGAAGAAAAAAGAATGATAAAATTGGGTTTTCATACCTCAAGAGTTGAATGTGCCTTTTTGTAACAAAAAGTGGCAAAAGTGTCTTTTAGTGTAATTCACCCTATTATAAACCAATAAATTATTAATCTTTTTTTCTTAGGAACAATGCACCTTCATCAAGTTGATATTACATTAATGACTATCCTTTCTATTTTTAGATCATCTAAATATTAAAACATTTCATTCTATAAATCGATGTATTAAAATTGAAAAGTTGATAAACATCAGAATACAATATTTTTAGTTAGATGTTTTAAATACAAATTAATGTATTGATATGTATCATAATCTAGAAATTTTGTTGATGCGTGTTCTGATATGGTTAAAATATATAAATGGAAACAAAAAAAATCGTCATGTTTTAAACCTATCAAGCTTTTGTTTTGCGGCTAACCAAGATATTAACTATTGACTAAAACCCAAATGGATTACTTGCAAATTAAATAATCAAGAAGAAGCAGGCTATCACGTTACTTGCATCTCTTTCTCTTTTTAAAAACCATTTCCCCTTCTTCTTTTCTATAAATTGCCACCATAATTGTTCATTTCTAATCACCATCATCTCTCTCTCATTCTTTGCTCTAACTCTCTATAGAATCCCTTAATCTCCTTCAAATCTGATTAAGGTGAATATTACTTTCCTCCATCGAGTTTGTTTTATACCTTATCTATCATGTTGGGCTTTTTTCTCAATTTAGTAACTATATTACCAAAATAGTTTTTTTTTTTTCAATCTTTGGTCTTTTACAAAATTTTGGCCACTCATAGGTCAAATACTTATAATAAAAAGGAGAACGTACCATGACATTTAAAAAAACTTACAAATGTTTTTTTTTTTTTTTTTTTTTTGGTAATAAGGGTAATGTTTTTGTTTTCTTACAAAGGAGAACGTACCATAATCTTTAAAACTTACAAAAGACTTTTTGTCTCATACATATATATGTTATACAAAGGAGAATTGATGAACTGAAATCTTGGTTTTTTTTATCTTGTTTGGTCATAGAGCTCAAGGCAATGGCTGAACAACAACTAGGAGTGCTAAAGGCACTCGATGTTGCGAAGACGCAACTTTACCATTTCACGGCGATTGTCATCGCCGGTATGGGTTTCTTCACCGATGCCTACGATCTCTTCTGCGTCTCCTTGGTGACCAAGCTCCTTGGCCGCCTCTACTACTTCAATCCGTTGTCAGCCAAGCCTGGCTCACTTCCTCCTCATGTTGCGGCCGCGGTCAACGGTGTGGCTCTCTGCGGGACCCTTATGGGTCAGCTCTTCTTCGGATGGCTCGGTGACAAGCTCGGAAGGAAGAAAGTTTACGGTATCACTTTGATCATGATGATTCTGTGCTCTGTCGCTTCCGGTCTCTCCTTTGGTAACAAAGCGAAGGGTGTCATGACTACTCTTTGTTTCTTCAGGTACAATTCTCATTATATGTTTACACATGATTTACTAATGATTAGTCTAGTTTAAACCTGATGTCTCGTTAAAGAAAAATATACTAACATATTAATAATTTTTGTTTTAGGTTTTGGTTGGGATTCGGTATTGGAGGTGACTATCCTCTTTCTGCCACCATCATGTCTGAATACGCTAACAAGAAGACTCGTGGTGCTTTCATCGCGGCCGTGTTCGCTATGCAAGGTATCGGTATCTTGGCAGGAGGTTTCGTGGCACTTGCAGTTTCTTCTATTTTTGACAAAAAGTTCCCGTCGCCAACCTATGCGGTAAACAGGGCTCTCTCAACGCCTCCTCAAGCTGATTATATTTGGAGAATCATCGTCATGTTTGGTGCTCTACCCGCAGCCTTGACCTACTACTGGCGTATGAAGATGCCCGAAACTGCCCGTTACACAGCTTTAGTTGCCAAGAATATCAAACAAGCTACGGCAGACATGTCCAAGGTCTTACAAAAGGATCTCGAGGTCGAAGAAAGGGCCGAGGACATCGTTCAAGACCCCAGACTTAACTATGGATTGTTCTCCAAGGAGTTCCTTAGACGCCATGGACTTCATCTTCTTGGAACTACCTCAACTTGGTTTTTGCTTGACATTGCCTTCTACAGCCAAAACTTGTTCCAAAAGGATATTTTTTCGGCTATCGGATGGATCCCAAAGGCTGCCACCATGAACGCCATCCATGAGGTTTTCAAGATTGGTAGGGCTCAAACTCTCATCGCACTCTGCAGTACTGTCCCAGGTTACTGGTTCACAGTTGCGTTTATTGATATCATGGGAAGGTTTGCGATCCAGCTAATGGGATTCTTCTTCATGACTGTCTTTATGTTTGCCATTGCCTTCCCATACAACCATTGGATCCAACCGGACAATCGTATCGGATTTGTGGTTATGTATTCTCTCACCTTTTTCTTTGCCAACTTTGGACCCAATGCAACCACTTTCATTGTCCCAGCTGAGATCTTCCCGGCCAGGCTAAGGTCTACATGCCACGGAATATCAGCCGCTACCGGTAAGGCTGGAGCCATCGTGGGAGCTTTTGGGTTCTTATACGCCGCTCAGCCACAGGACAAGACCAAAACGGACGCAGGATACCCACCGGGTATCGGAGTCAAGAACTCATTGATCATGCTTGGTGTCATTAACTTTGTCGGTATGCTCTTTACCTTCCTTGTCCCTGAGCCCAAGGGCAAGTCCCTCGAAGAACTCTCCGGTGAAACTGAGGTTGAGAAATGATCACGATGAAACTAGTCAACGATTTCTGACTATTATACTATTATATTTCTGTTTTAAAATTTTTATTTTTGGAGTGCGATGTTTTGTTTTGTTTTCATTTTATCTGTTCGCTGACGTTGAAGTTATGTTGTTAAACATTGGTTTAAACATTGTACATCATCTTCTCTTTCTTCTACCTATTTCTCTTTCTTCTACCTATGTACATTGATTTAAACATTCAAGACTTTAATTTTTACTTTTTAACACTCTACATCATTTTTTCTCCTTTTCACCTAATAATTCAACATCCGCTCAATTTTTATATTATACCATTGTTTTGTTTAATAAAATTTAACACTATACTCCACCACTTTTATTTCATATTCTTATTTTTTATGTCTTCGTTTTTGTGATTACATATTAATAACAATTATCAATTGAAATTAAATTAAAATAATTAAAAGTTATTTATTTTTATTTTATATATTAATTAAAAATTGTAATTAATAAAGATGAGAAATAGAGATAGTCATTTATTAAAACAAAAAGTGATAAAAAAACTTAAAATGCAATACAATAAGTTAATAAGCACACGACAAAACTAGTAAAACACACCTAACTTAACTAGTACAATAGATTCAACTCACAAACTTGAAAATCTCTTTAACCACGGAACATTCCAAAATTTGTCCATATATGTTTGACTAGATATGCTTGCAATTCGTAATTTACATTTGAATCACGCAACTCGGATCTAACACGCACATGATTTGCAAATGCATATAGCACCTCGGTCGAGAATGGTTGTGATGTACTGGACCCACTTGCTTCAGATTGATCATAATCGGTCCAATGTTGAACATATGTATCTCGTTCATCCTCAACAATCATATTATAGTAAGAAAAAGATGGTTTTTCTGTGTCCAAATCAAATGAAACAAGTCTATATTTATAGAGTATGAAAATGATGAATTTTGGTATTAAAAAAAAATATATTATGAAATAATTGATCTCAAATAATTCGACTGAAAAAAAATACCAAAAATCTCAGCAGCCAATAGGAATACAACACATGCACTACAAGAAAACATGCATTTTACAACGGATAGAATCGATGTAAAATCGATGTAAAAAGGGCTTAGGGACAGATTAGTGATGATTGCCAATTCGTCGTAAACTGTTTGTCGTTACTCGATAATCGTCGTAAACTCGTCGGAAAAACTTGGACGTATAAAAATCATCGTAAACCCATTGTACAAAATCCGTCGTAAAATCGTCGTAAAGTTACATCGACATTATGACCAAAATAACCTCGTTGGTATATGGTTGTAACGTTACTCGATAATTATCATAAACTCGTCAAAAAAATCTGAGACGTATAAAAATCGTCGTAAACTCTTCGTTTCAACCTTTCAGATTGATACAATCGTTTCAACCTATCAGTTATAGGAATGTACCACATCCGTTGGTACGGTATCTTACTACGCCCATAAGTTTGCAGCCTAAATCTCGGTTTTTGGTAAAATTAACATTCCTGCACCTTATCATCATCTTTCCAAAAAAGCATGCAATTGTCAACACATACATCTATCATCTCAGAAGGCAACCAAAGACTAAACACCAACTTATGTATCTCATAGTATGTTTCGGCTGCCAAATTATCTTCTGACAAATATTATTTAATTAGATAAGCCCAATCATCCATGCAAACCTCAACTAAGTTATGACCAGTTTTAATTGTCATCATCCTAGCTGCTAACGAGAATTTATACTAACATTCTCTACATCCATCGTAGAGTGGTTTATTTGCAATGTCTAACATATCATAAAATCGTTTCACATCTACGTTGGGTTCCTTAACACTATTATCAGCATTTGTTTCATGAAATGCATCAGTAACCATGACATGCATCCTATCATGATCTTGACCCTGATCAAATTGATGTTCACCATGATGATAAATACTACCCTGATCAAAATGACATTGATAATTACTACTACGATCAGCTTTAGTACTATTTTCAAAATCCTCTCCATGTTGATACCAAACATAATATTGCGGCATAAACCCTCTATTTAGTAAATGTTTCAAAATCCTTTTTTGGGATAAGTGTGTTTTTTTTTGTGAAACTTTCGTTTGAAGTTAGGATGTATTTATAGAATTTTTTTTCAGAATTACCAACATATTTACATCGAAAATTTACAACGAATTTACATATACGACAGATTTACGACTAGATTAGATGTAAATAATTAGGTGAACCTACTGAAAAAAACGTGTTCACCAAACTGGAAATAATCGACGTGAAATCGTGGTTAATTTACATCGAATACAGGTCGATGTAAATCCGATGTAAAATTACATCGACTTTACAACGTAATATGCGAAAGTCATATTCGTCGTAATATCGATGTAACTTTACAACGGATTTACAACAATTTTTTATATCGCCGTAATGTTGTTGGCCAATTACGATGATTTTACGACGACCAATATTTACGACGAAATTGCATCGAACACATATTTCGTCGTAATCCCGTTGACCAATTACGACGATTTAAAATTGTCGTGAATTTTCGTTGTAAATAGGCAGTTTTCTTGTAGTGATGTCTCAATCTCTATTTTATTTCACAACTAATTTCTTTGACCTACCAATGCACGCCACATGGCCTTATTTTCTCCTTCCCATCAAGAATCAACATGTTGAATTTTATTCAACATGTTTTAATCCACATCATTTTCAACAAAACATTCAACACCTCATTGCATATATTCAAATGTTGAATAAAAATACTCAACATGCCATTGTAACATCCACTTAACATTGGTTTCAACATTCAACATCATACTTTTTCTCTTTTAACACTTCACATCATATTCTCTCTCTCTCTTCCACCTAATAATTCAACATCCACTTAATTTTTAAATTCTACAAGTGTTTTTTTAATAAAATCCAACTCTTTACCTCGCTACTTTCCCCTGGTTCATCATCTTCCCACTAAAATTTAACACTCCACATCATTTTCTCCCTCTTTCATATTCTTATTTTTATATTTTTGTTTTTGTCATTACATATTAATAACAATTTTCAATAAAATCAAATTAAAATATTTAAGAGTTAAAAAAATTTAAAATATTTTTTTCTTTCTTATTTTATATTTTTAACTAATTTTTTTTTGCAAGTAATAAAAACGAGAAATAATGATAGTCATTATTAAAACTACTAAAATAAGAAAACTTAAAATGTAATACAATACACGAATAAGCACACAGTGGTCCATTTGTGACTTTTTCGACGAGCATGAATTGAATCTTCTGCATCTGAAGTGGCTTCATTAACACCGCTCATACCACCAAGAGCCAGTTGTGCATAATTTTTGGGAAATTCAATTGCTCCAACATTCGGAACAATTTCATTACCCGTTGGAGTAGAAGAATAAGGGGTGTTTGAGATAAATATGACATCAACGATCCATAATATGGACGATAGTTTGGTGAAAAACCTTAATTTGGTATATTTTGGGGTTGGTTGGAAGATTGATTTTTAAATTGATAATTGTTGGGATATGAGTAGTTAAAATGGTAATTAGTAGAATTTTGGGTGTTAAAAGGATTATTTAGGCATGGGCGTTTGTAACCATACCCGATATCCGAACCCAAACTCGGCCCGAAGTAGCGGATCCGGATCGGATATGAATCCTCTAAAATATCCGAATGGGGCTCGATGTTTAGTATTTCGGTTATCGGGCCAGGATCGGATATAACATGGAATCCTAAGTAAACCCGAACAAATCTGAAGTAAAATCAAAAAGTTTTTAATATATATACTTCTATTAAATCGATTGAGAAAACTTGTTTGTGTCGGTTGAATTATGTTGAATTATTTTGGGTTTTGATCAGATTATGGATAAAAATACCCGAACATACCCGAACTTACCTAAACTTACCTAAACTTACTCGAACTTTCCGGAACCCATAGTTACTTTGGTTACAAAATACCCGATGTAACTGGATCCGAAATGTTATTCATGTAAGGGCATTCTAATCAGTTTACTAAACCCAAACCGAACCTGATAAGTCCCGAAACCGAATCCGACCCAGTGGTTTAAAATACCCGAACAGAGCCTCTGACTCGAAAACCTGAAAAACTCGATCCAAACTCAAACGGGTACCGAACACCCAGGCCTAGGGTTATTGTTAGGATCCATTTCACTAAAAAGACGGGTAAATATATAAACAAGAGTTTATTGGAGGCTAATAAAAAAATTATAGTAAAAACCATTTTTTCTGTGTCCAAATCAAATAAAACAAGTCTATATTTATAAAATATGAAAATGATGAATTTTGATATACAAAATAAATAAATAAAATAATTTACTATGAAATAATTGATCTCAAATCATTTAGTTAGAAAAACAAATATCAAGAATCTCAGCAGCCAATAAAAACACAATACGTATTCCAATCCATATTTCATATTTCACTCAATTTTTGTGTCCAATCAAAAAATGCCATGTTGCAAGTAGAGCCCATTCTCAACCAATTTCAACAATATTTAATCCAACTCATTTTCAACCATTTATTCAACTCACATTATATATTTTCAACATAACCATTGTAAATAGTCTAAGAATATTATATCTATTTCACAAATATATATGATTTAACTGAAATCTTTTTTTTAATCTTTCGAAATTTACAAATGTTCAAAACACAAAAAAAAAAATTACTCCATGCTCTAAAAATAGAGCTTCCTCTCTCCAACGACAAAGCCTAAATTAGATTTACCCGGGCCTCATTACATATTTGATTATGGAGCATTTGATAAAATAGTACAAAATGACAAACTGATTGTCATAATAGTACATCGTTTGAGAAAATTATAAAAATAGTTTTTTGAGAAAAGTTTTTAGGGTTTAGGGTTTAGGATGGCCCTAAATCCTACACCCTTAAAACTAAACCTTCAACCATAAACAACCCAACCCAAAACCTTAAACAGTTAATTTTGTTTTTTTAAAAAGACTATTTTGACAATTTTCTGAAACGTTGTACTATTATGTTAATTTGTTTGTCATTATGTATTATTTTGGACCATTTCCATCTTGATTATTGGACCTTTACTTATTTTTTGGCCTAACTTTTCTAAAACCTCTAGTCTATAGTTATTATATATTCATAGAAAAAAGTTTATAATAATTAATAATACATCAATTAAATTTCTATTACCATTTTAATACATCAACTTTTTACATATCAAAAATAATACACTAGCTATTTTTTCTAATTTGTTTTTTCATATTTTTGTTTCTATTTTAATTCACCGACTCTTAGCCGTCTATCTATTTTACGACACATCACGAATTGTAAGAGGTCTTTCAACATTAATATTTTTTCAGAGTCTCCCGGCAAAAAAACTCTTTTCGAAATCTAACAATACAACGCTTTTCTCAAGGTCGTAAGTAGTGTGTATTGTTATGACTATTTTTTTTATTTAACTTGTGATATGTTGTAAAATGGATAAAACGTTTAAGAGTCGATGAATTAAAATGGAAAAAAAAATAGTTGAAGTGTTTTTATGGGTATGTAAAAAATTTGTTGTATTAAAATGGTTATAGAAATATAGTTGGTGTATTATTATGAAATTTCTCTTACATTCATATATAGAACTATAAAAGAAACAAAAAACTTCACACAAAATATAAGATTGGTTTCTATATCACTACTATTAAAACAGAGACACTTTTTGTGTACAAACAGAAATAAATACATATAAAATTATAATTTATGTGGATAACTATACATGTCGCCAAACATATTTTTATTATTTTAGATAATATACATAATATATTTATTATTAGATATGAATACCTAAGAGAAGAGATTTTAATCCAAATTTAAAATTTAAGTGACATCCAAATTTAAAAATTTATGTTTGGTTTAATATGTTTATTTAATTGAACAATAATTAGACCAACTGATATAAATATTATTATTAAAAAATATTTTAACTTGATAAAATTTCAAATATTCAAAATTAGTAAATGTATATAATATACGGTAATATGGTGAACGGCTTAGGATTATGTTTTTACAATTACGGTCCTTTGTGGATTGGTTTGTCAAAACATGCAAGATATCATGCTGATTTGAGGCATATTAAAAGGACGAGTTATCCCATTTTAGTACTCATAAATATATAACTTGTGAAATTTGATTTTAATAAAACAATAAAATAATTAGTTTTGTGGTAATCTAAATTCACATAATAACAAAGTTTACAATTAAGATTACATCGATATATACTTAACTAATCCATACTCCTATTAATCCTACTAATATCCACCATATGATAACATCATATAACTTTTATAAGAATTTTTTTTTTGTGAGATAGCAAACTTTGCTATCATTTGAGGTTACAAAAATTCACATAATCATGAAATTTTTTATTAAAATTTAAGTCAAACCATTTTTGATAGTGTTTGCTCGATATAAATTTTATAAAATAATGTATAAAAATTATTTCCCTCCACACAGCGAGAATTAGAATCTAGATTTTGCATAGCACGGGTTAGAAATATGGTATAACCATCATTTATTCCACAACAAATCAACAAAATATTCTATATTATTAAAACAGAAACACTTTTTGTGTTCAAACATAAATAAATACATATAAGATTATAATTTATGTGGATAACTATACATGTCGCCAAACAGATTTTTGTTTTTTTAGATAATCTAAATAATATATTTATTGTTAGATATGAATATTCGAATTAATTATAATATTTATAAATAATATTTAATATCTATTTAATTGATTAAATTATTTAAAATATAATAACATTAATTCATGATGTTAGAGATTAAATGTGTATTTTATGTTTGACGTGGTTGCCTTGGTACCTAAGAGATAAAAGAAGAGATTTTAATCCGAATTTAAAATTTAAGTGACGTCCAAATTTAAAAATTTATGTTTGGTTTAATATGTTTAGTTAATTGAACAATAATTAGACCAAATGATATAAATATTATTATTAAAAATATTTTAACTTGATAAAATTTAAAATATTCAAAATTAGTAAATATTTATATTATACGGTATTATGGTGGATGGGTTATGATTATGTTTTTACAATTGCGGTCCTTTGTGGGTTTGTTTATCAAAACATGCAAGATATCATGCTGATATGAGGCAGATTAAAAAGAAATGTTAGCCTATTTTATCACTCATAAATAAATAATTTGTGAAATTTGATTTTAATAAAACAATAAAATAATTAGTTGTGTGATAATCTAAATTCACATAATAACAAAGTTTACAATTAAGATAACATCGATACATACTTAACTAATCCATACTCCTATTAATTCTACTAATATCCACCATATGATAACATCATATAACTTTTATAAGAATTTTTTTTTTTGGTCAGATTGCAAACTTTGCTATCATTTAAGGTTACAAAAACCACATAATCATGAAATTTTTCATTAAAATTTAAGTCAAACCATTTTTGTTAGTGTTTGCTCGATATAAATTTCACAAAATAATGTATAAAATTAGTTTCCTTCACACAACAAGGATTAGAATCTAGATTTCACATAGCACGGTAAGAAATATGGTATAAACATTAATTATTGCACAATAAATCAACAAAATATTATCCTCTCACTAAAAACTTAGGAATTACAAATTTAACATATTTGAATCAATAATACTTAAATTAGATTTTATTTCTCATTTTATCTTTTATATATTTCAAAATTTAGTCTACAAAAACTTTTTTCCTGTGCAGGTGTGAGAGTTGGAATCTAGTTGCATATTTTATAGTTGGAAATAGGTTTGGGCATTCGATTTTCAGTTTGGTTTGGTTTATTTTTTTTGGTTTCATGTTCAATAGATTTTAGAGAATGGGTACAAAATCCATAATTTATTTTTGTACGGGTTTTGGTTAGGTTTTAGATAACAAAATATTACAGATATGAAAATAATTAATTATATTATATGTATACATTGTATATACACATATATTTTTATACTTTTAATTTGTAATAAATTTATGTTTATTAGTTAGTTGCACAAAATTTGAATTCGGTTCGATTTTTTGTTTTTAACACTGATTTATTATTCTATTACAAATTATGAGAATTGCTACATCGACGATTTTACAATGAACAATTTTACCGCCTTATGAGCATTTACGCCAAACAGTTCTAGTTGCACCACGATGAAAATCTCTTGTAAATTTAAATTCAGTGCGAATTTAGTTTCGTCTTTTTGTTAAAAAAAAAAAAAAATATCTACCACTAGAATATTTAATTTGGTTCGATTTTAGAGTAATGAATTTTGTTCTATTCGATGTCCACCGCTCTCTGGAATTAAACTGGACTATTATATATTTATTTTTAAACGTTCAAGAAAAGATTATTCTCTGTTAAAAAAAAAAAATCGGAGATTAACCTTTCCATTACGAGTTGTTCCTGGATCTATACGTATATATATTTTTTTTCTATTTTCTGGAAATAGAGAATAATCTTTTCTGGAACAAGTGAGATTAAACAAAACATCACGTAAAGATTACGACAAGTCAGTCACTGGCAAGACAAATTAGTTGCTTATATATATATTTTTTTGACTTCACAAGTTGTTGCAATTTTTCAGATTACAATTCACCTGTAGTGTTTTAAAGCTTGGTGCTGAAGATCACAAGAATTGATCGTTCTATTGCAGTCAGAGTTTTTGTAACATCTCAATTTCTGGTATATGTGGAGAGGCTTATAAAAATTGATTTGATTATCTATGTTACCAAAATGCACTTATCTTTTCGATCATTTGTCCTGAGAGAACTCCAGAGTTAAGCGTGCTTGAGCTTGAGCTAGAGCAATTTAAGGATGAGTGACCTACCGGGAAGTGATTCGCGCTACCGTGCGAGTGAGGATAAAACACAGGGAAAGATCATATGGTGATTTGTAGGGTCAGTAAACAAGTCTTACTAGCCTCCCAGACTAGCGCACCGACCGTCAGATAAGGGTGGGGCCCACAGGCCGAGAGAGTGCGTGGGGTCCACAAGTAAGGGCGGTCGGGGAGTTACAAGTGGTATCAGAGCCGAACCCAAATACGAGTGTGGAGTCATGTGGGCTCACACCGTCAAGGGTAACAGTCCTGGTGCGCAACGAGGACGTTGCGCTCTGTGAGTGGGGGTGATTGTAACATCCCAATTTCTGGTATATGTGGAGAAGCTTATAAGAATTGATTTGGCTATCTATGTCACCAAAGTGCACTTATCTTTTCGGTCACTTGTCCTGAGAGAACTCCAGAGTTAAGCGTGCTTGAGCTTGAGCAATTTAAGGATGGGTGACCTACCGGGAAGTGATTCGCGGTACCGTGCGAGTAAGGACAAAACACAGGGAAAGATCATGTGGTGATTTGTAGGGTCAGTAAACAAGTCTTACTAGCCTCCCGGACTAGCGCACCGACCGTCAGACAAGGGTGGGGCCCACAGACCGAGAGAGGGCGTTGGGGCCCACAAGTAGGGGCCGTCGGGGCGTTACAGTTTTACATGTTTGCCAAAAAATAGAACAAAAATTTGGCTGCTTCGGTAAGGAGTTTGCTGATTTGATTCGTTTCTTCAAGATGGCGAAAAGCTTCCAACTGGTAAGAATCTTGGTTTAGTTCCCTTACACAACAAAAAAAATTCGTTTATTGTTCAAGAATTTAATAAATGTGTCTTATTTGCAGCGAACTCCATATTCAGGCTCTATTGTGTTCTATCGAAGTACGTCAAAGGCGAAAAGAGTGTATGGTTAGACATACACAGTATGATATTGATCAGCTTCTTCTCAGCAATCGCTTTCATGTAACAATTCCTAAGGTATATGAGATTATCTCTTCACCATGTAGATTCTTGCTTAGTTGATCCAAATATCGATCACTGTTTATTAATTTTCTTCATGTATGTGAATTGAAATCCTAGGTGAAGCATATCTATGAAGACAAGACAAGGTTAGCAGCCTACGCTCATGTCGAGTACTTATGACCCTAATTCTTTTTGTTTCTCTCTTATTCTCTCCAGCGATGTTCACCTCTTACCGAAAGAAACTAAAGAAGCAATGACCTTGAAAATGCAAGAGCCATAGTACAGGAACTAGAATACAATGTAACACAAGGATTTCTCTACACGAAATATGTATTACTAGAAAATCTGTTAAGTACACTTACAAGTTTTACCTAACACGATTTCAGACAAGCTCAAGACACACCTTGACTTGTCGTTCTAGCCTCACTTATTCCTGGATCTATATGTGATCCAAGAACCTCTCAATCGAATCCTTTAGCCCTTAGCCCTTGATTTCTTACAAGATAATTACTCGCCTTATGCTAAGAATTCCCCAGTTGTGTTGAGGCACATACGGTGCCTTTCCACGCCTACTTATACCCAGCAGGACTTGCGGCTAACCCTAGCTGAGACTTCCCTTGAAGATCACAGCGAATCTCCAAGGATATCCAACATTCCTTATTCTTCTCCTAAGAATAAGGAATCTCTTAAATCTCACAATATCTTCACCAAGATACGTCCAGTTCAGCTACCGCCTCTTGAGTCGTCCACGTCATGTATTTAGTCATTCCACGATCTGGTTCTTGCATGATCCAGTCCTCAGGATTAGTCACCTCGTACTGCTGCCATGTACCACTTCGTGAGCTACTTGTCCTAGTACATCGACTGCTTCAAACATTGCATCTTCAATCTCCCCTTTTTTAGCTTTGTGTGTCTCACAAGTACCTGTTTCAAAAACACATGATTCCACACGCACATACCAGCAATACACATGATTCTAGACTTGGCTAAAACTGAGATTCAATTCACTTGAAATTTCAGAACATAGTTGTTTTTAATCCAAACAGAAGACACATCGTATTAAAACCGGACAATAAAACAAATTGAAATACATTCCCTATCTCCCCCAGAATCCTACACTAGTAAACTGAATCACACAAAAACCATTGGGCTCCAGATTCCGTTTACTCCCCCTCAAGCTAAACATTCCTCTTAGCCACTTTCTCCCCCTACTTGTGAGCACATAGAAGTTAAAAACACACCATCAGTGCATAATCAAAAGTGATAAGGAATTTTATCCTTACCTCGAATAGATTGATGCAGCATTTGTACAATGACCATGAGGGTTTGAAGTGCCTGAGATGTGTCCTCGAGGGCAATCCGCATTGCTGTGGCACTTGCAGGTCCAACAGGTAGACTTACATTCCCCAAAGGCATGACTTGAGTGTTTCCTGCAGAGCCTGTTGTCTTAGTTAATGGTGTAGTAGCAGATGGTTCTGGTGCAGTTGATGTAGATTCCTTGGAAAATGGTTGGGATTTTGTCTTCGCTTCTGTTTTAGTTGCTTCCTTCTTTATAAACCCCTCACCACTCCTGACATCCTTTTTTTATTTCCCGGGAAGTACATAAGCCTCCCCAGACTGCAGTTTGAACTTATGCTGTGTTTCAAAGACACTCGAGATGATACATGGAAACAGCAACCACCGAGTATCATTCTTTTTTTTGGAGCTTGCTCAAACCCATCATCTGCTTGAAAACCATATGACCAAAATCAACTCGGAACCCATGTCACAACTTATATACCAGTGTGGCTCTCTCCTCAAAGATGTGAGTCTTGTGAGTAGATGGTACCCATTTGAATGCGGCTATCAAGGCCATATCAGCAAGATGGGGTGGCAAATCTCTTGTGGTCAGGCTGGACCAACTCTTCTTTCCTCCCTTTGTAAGAAAGGACGCCAACTCAGATTGAGTCACTGACTCAACATCAGCATCTGTCTTAGTTTCATTTTCATCCAGGGGTACAAGCTTCAGCAGTTTGTTGATCTTGGAGGGGGAGAACTCATAATCAGCTCCTCGAATGTGTACTCTGACCCCTCTCTCAGTTATCTCCGTCATCTCGGCTGGTAGTGTGATATATCATGGTTTTTGCCCCTTTTAGGCCATGATATAAGTCCTTTTTATAGAGTTTTTTCTAGTGTTTTGTAGTCTTTTAGAGTCTTTTACAGGTTATAGCACGTTTGGAGCATAATTGGAAATATTGGAGCTTTCTGGAACATTCTGGAGCAAAGCAGAGATCCGTGTAGCTGAGACATCAAAATCACCTGAGTATCGATCGATACTGCCTAGTATCGACCGATACCCGTCGAGGAGACAGAAGGATCACGACTTATTGAAGAGTTGAAGAATTGCAGAATTGGCCCATAAGACTTTGATATTTACAAAAGGCCCAGAAAGTGTTTTAGCTTATAAATTAGGTTTTTAGCCACCTGTTTAGGCTAAGCTTTATTTTATATACTTTGATTTTACTTTGGTTTTAGAGAGACAAGTCTGAATCTCCCTTCGTCCTAGATCAGATCTCAAAACCTTTCTGATTATTTTATTGATGATTTATTCAGTTATGTTGATTGTTTCATTCACCATGTCTGAGTAGATCCACTTTAGGTTTAGGGTTTTCTCATAAAGGATTTCTTTGAATGCTAGGTTGATTTATTATTAGGATTCACCATCTAAATTAGTTCTTCGCCATAGGTTGTTCTCAAAGCTAATTCTAGGTTGACGAATCTGGAACTTAGATCTTAGGATAATTGATTAGGCACGAGAGTGCGATTAATTACCTGATAGAACCTTAGGTGAGCAAATTGATTATTCGCAAAGAGATTTGGTCTAATTGATTTGTGAACATATCAAACTTGATCTTTAAAGCTGATTTAGATTTTAGGATTCGCAAAGAGATTTGGAATTCATAGGATTTAGATTTAGATAGTTTTCGCAACGAGAGTTAGTTAATTATACTTTAGTGATTTGAGTTCTAGAACCGTGCGTAATCTGAATCCTGTTAGTTAATTTAGCTGCATTCATTGATTTCCTGAGAAATACCGTGGGCCTATATTTTCCTCCATTTGATTTACAACACTTTTAATTGCGTACTTGTTTTCGTTTACATCTTTTGATTTAGCGTATTTTGGATCTATATAATCTATTGCGTGTTTCTGCGAGTCCTTGTGTTCGACCCCTAGCTATACTACGACAACTGCTTTAGTATCTAAATAGGGTATTAATTTGAGCATATCATAGTGCAGCATAAAATTCCTGCACTATCTGAGGCACATATGCCGATAATCCAGTCATAGTAGATTTCAGTCCACTCTCAACAATTATCTTGGATAGCTCCACTCATCTATCTCAGCCACATCCACCAATCGCTCGGCCCAAATTTGGCGATTGCAGAAGAATTCATACGTGCTGGGAGCTTGAGGCACTCTTCTTGAGCATCTTTTAACCTTCTGAGATGCCTTTGAGTCACCTGTCTGAGATGCCTTTGACCCAGTTCTTGACTTCTTTCTCGGTGGGGCAAGACCCAGCTGCTTATGCATTCGGCGTTTGCGATCATCCTTCTCAGCTTGTTTCGGAACATAAGCTTTGGTTGGAGACTCATCTCCATCGTCCTCCGACTCTTCATCCATAACTCCTTTCCCTTTCTCTGATGCATGAGTTTGCTCTTTCTCAGAGATATCTTCAGCAGACCATGTACCATCACTGGCACTATCTGTATTGCCACCACATGAATTTTTCACCTCTTCTCCGATCGTCTCAGTCTTGGCAGAGTTAACTTTATCTCTGATTTTTGCTTCAAAGACCGTCATAGCCAAATCTGTGATTAATGTCACTGCCACTGCCTCATCAGGCATTTGCTCTTCCATGTGAGACCCCTTCTTGATCTCTGTAGGTGGGTCATTAGCCAATTTTGCACCCTGGTCGGCTATCTCTGCAGATTGAGATGCAGCAATTGTTCCAGCCTTCTCCACAACCTGTAATTTGTCTTTCTCGGCGATCTTCTTCTTCCAGCCAGCCGATGCATCACTTCCCGATAAGCCTTCTTCATTGGCGGTTGCAAACGAATCGGTGCTTCCTTATGGTGTAGCCGAATTTGGTTCTGCAGGTATCTCAGGGATCATTGGATTCTCTTCTGAGTCACTTTCCTCGTCGATCAGATGTGGTTGTTCCTGATTTCCAGTTGCATGCGCCGACTGATCAGCCGATGGTTTTCCGATGAGTCCTCTTCGAGTTCTTTTCACCATCGTTGATCGATTCTCCCTTTTTTGTTGTTTTTTTTTTGTTTCTGAGTAGTAACTCTTCAGTTTCCTTTTCTCCGCATATATCGATCCCACGATTCCCTCTTTATAATTTTTGCTTTTTAAAGAAAATAGGAAAGCCACCAGTTGAACCAATCTGAGATAGCCGGACATTTTGAACATTTCCTGAACCAGCTTCCTTTTTCACTGCATCACTTATTGACTCAGACTGTATTAGCAGCACAACTCATTGAACAAGTACCAACACAACACATTTAATCACATAATTATGGGAAATAAAATTGTAATGATCGTTCACACATCACCACCCTGAACTGGATTTTTTATTATTATTTTTTTTAAAGAATGATTCATGTTCATTTACCTTTTTCTTTGAGATGTGACAAGAACTGACTCATCACTTGAATCCAGATGCATATTTAGCTCTGAATGATTTGCGTTGTCTGGCCATCTTGACTCCAGTGGATCAGTTTCACCCATCATGACTTCATCATGTCATATGTCAGCTTTCAACTTATGTTCATACTGAGAGAATCTTTGCAATTTTTGCTTCTTTGTTCTAGTTTCATTGTACCATCATAGATTTTCTCAAGTACAAGTTGTTGAGTCCCCTTGTTTAAAAAAAAAACAAAACAAAAGCATGATTCAGAGGCTTCTTTGATCAGAGGATACATAATTTCCATCATTCACTTTTTCAGCTCAAGTCATGATTGCATCATGATCAACGATTCCTCCCTGGCTTAGTGATTCTTTTCTCAGTATGAACTTTTGCCAATATCTAGTTCATATGTCATGACAGAGGCTCGTTTCCACTGATGTACTTGACTCCAAACAAAATCTGAACCTTATATACACCCTGAGTCAGTTCCTGCATTAGCTCTGCACACTCGATAAGCATAGTCACATACCACATACACCAATTGAATTTCTTAATGTGACAAAATGGTTAAAGTCAAAAGGTTTTGTGAATAAATCAGCCAGTTGCAGATCAGTGACAATGTGTTCAATCATTACTTGTTTCTCCTCCACCAATTCTCGGATAAAGTGGTGATTTATGTCAATGTGCTTTGTTCTCGAGTGTTGTACTGGATTCTTTGATATGTTTATAGCACTTTTGTTATCGCAGTGAACCAGAAGTGTTCCATAGTCCATCCCATAGTCGACTGACATTTGCTTCATCCAAAGGAGTTGACTGCAGCAGCTCCCCAGGGTGATGTACTCTGCCTCTGCAGTAGATAGTGATACAGAGTTCTGTTTCTTGCTCATCCACGAGATTAGGTTGTTTCCGAGGAAGAAACAACTTCCACTTGTGCTTTTCCGATCATCTACACTTCTTGCCCAGTCTGCATCACAGTATCCTACCAAGTTCTTGTTCGATCCTTTGGAATACCATATCCCAAGGTTGACAGTTCCCTTGACATACTTGATGATTCTCTTCACAGCTTCAAGATGTGATTGCTTTGGCTTGGCTTGATATCTTGCACAGATTCCAACACTTAAACATAAGTCAGGCCTGCTTGCTGTCAAATACAATAAGCTGCCAATCATCCCTCTGTATAGTGTGGGGTCTACATCTTGCCCTTCATCATCTCTGCTTAGTTTAGTTGTAGTACTCATGAGAGTACGTGCTTCATTGCATTGATCCAGCTTAAACTTCACCAGCAGGTTCTTTGCATATGTATTCTGAGAGATAAATACAACCTCGTCCGACTGTGTTATCAGCAATCCCAGAAAGTACTTCAGCTACCCTACCATGCTCATTTCAAACTCATGAGTCATGCTCTTGACAAAACAATCCACCAACAACTGAGATATTCCGCCAAAAATGATATCATCCACATATATTTAAACAATCATGATTTATTTTCCTTGTTCTAGTATGAATAAAGTTTTGTCTACACTTCCTCTGGTATAACCTTCTTTAATCAGAAAGTTTGTAAGCCTCTCATACCAGGCTCTAGGTGCTTGTTTCAATCCATACAGAGCTTTCTTGAGTTTGTAGACATACCTTGGATTAACTGAGTCTTCGAATCCCTTAGGCTGCTCATCATACACTTCTTCTTTCAGGAGTCCATTCAAGAAAGCACTCTTCACATCCATCTGATACACCTTAAAATTCAGAATGCATGCCATCCCTACAAAGAGTCGAATTGATTCAAGTCTTGCAACTGGTGCAAAGGATTCCTCAAAATCTACACCTTCAATCCCTTAGGCTGCTCAACATATACTTCTTCTTTCAGGAGTCCATTCAAGAAAGCACTCTTCACATCCATTTGATACACCTTAAAATTCAGAATGCATGCCATCCCTACAAAGAGTCGAATTGACTCAAGTCTTGCAACTGGTGCAAATGTTTCCTCAAAATCTACACCTTCAATCTGGGAGTAGCCTTGCGCTACTAGCCTAGCTTTGTTCTGGACCACCGCACCATTCTCATCGATCTTGTTCTTAAATATCCACTTAGTGCCTACAACATTTCCATTCTCAGGTCGTGGCACAAGTTCCCACACACCATTGCGCACAAATTGTTCTAGTTCTTGTTCCATCGCAACAATCCAAAATTCATCCTTAAGTGCTTGTACATGATTTCTTGGCTCAATAACTGATACCAAGCACACAAATAGAACCATCTCAGAATATTTACCAATCATATTCTTGAAGTCAAGCTGGACTCCACGTGTTTTCCTCTCCTCATTCACATCGCCAATAACATCAGATGATGAATGATTTCGATGAACTTGCTGATTTTCAACTGACTCTGACAGAAGTGGCTCTGAAACATATTGTTCTTCTGTGCTAGCAGACTATTCATGTGACATCTGTACTTCTTCTGCTTGTTCGGAGTCACTCTCTGTGTTGGTCCCTTCTCACTTCATGAGGGAATAGTCATTAAATACAATATTTACTGACTTAATCAACACTCTTGATCTTGTGTTGAACACTCTGAATGATGTGATATTTTCAGAGTACCCTAGGAACATTCCTTCATCGCTTCTGGAGTCAAACTTGTCCATGTGATCTTTGTCATTTAGAATGTAGCATTTGCATCCAAACACATGAAAATAGCTCAGGTTAGGTGTCTTCCCTTTCCACAGCTCATACGGGGTTTTAATTGTTCCTTTTCTGACGTATACCCGATTGATGATGTAACATGCAGTTTTCACAGCCTCAGCGCAGAACTTCATAGGCACTTTGTTGCCATGAATCATTGCACGTGTCATTTCTTGAAGGGTCCTATTCTTTCGTTCCACAACTCCATTCTGTTGGGGAGTTCTTGGAGCCGAGAACTGATGAGCAATTCCATGATTCTCACAGAACACATCCATGATTTCATTCTAAAATTCTCCACCATGATCATTACGAATCCGTTTGATGCCTCCTCTTTCATTCTTTAATTGCAGAGCCAGGATTCTGAAACTCTCGGTTGTGTCAGATTTTTCACTGATGAATCTGACCCAAGTGAATCGTGAATAGTCATCTACCAAGACAAAGACATATCTCTTGCCTCCCACACTTTCAACTTGCATTGGACCCATCAAATCAATGTGAACAAGGTCTAATGCTGCTTTGGATTGTACATCAAGTACCTTCTTGTGTTGAACTTTCACATGTTTTCCTTGGTTGCATGGGCCACATATTATCTTGCTTCCTCCCTTAATCTGAGGCACTCCTCGTACGATTTCTTTGTCAACCAAATTGGTGAGATTCCTTATATTCATGTGACAAAGTCGTTGATGCCACAGCTGAAGGTCATCATGTGCACTGTAGCAACTCGTTAAAGTAGATAAGTTATCCCACATGTAGCAGTTATTTCCTGATCTAACCCCTCTTAACACCGTTTCACCTTCTCTGTTAACGGCTTTGCAATATGTGCTAGTGTAAACCACTATCAACCCTTCGTCACACAGTTGACTCACACTGATGAGATTTGCTTTCAAGCCCTGAACCAGATAGACATTCATCAATTGTGGTAGGTCTGGTTCACATGTACTTCCTTTCCCTCGGATAGCTCATTTGCTTCTATCTCCAAATGTGACTTTTCCTCCCTTGATCTTCTTAACATTTTGGAGATACCCTCGTGTGCCTGTCATATTTCTTGACCAACCATTGTCAAAGTACCATGGGCTTGTCTCTTCTTCTCCTTCTGATGTTACAGCCATGTTGCACCTGTAGTTATGCAGCATACGAGTTTCTTGGTTCTGACACACCCCCTGTCATACTTCCTGTGGTTATCTGTCTTGATCCATGTTTTGTCTTATTGAAAGCTCCTTGTGAGATGTCTGATTTCTTCAACCATATTTGACATCGAAATCCATTCCACAAGAATCTGCCCTGGCTTCTGAGATGTTTCACTCTTTCCCAGAACCGGTAGCAGTAAGCCCTGATATGACCGTTTTTACCACATAAATAACATCCAGCTTTTCTTGTTGTGCCACTTTCCGCATTTGATTTTTCCTAAAAACCAGCCGAGACAAAGTTGATTTTCTCTGTCTCTTTATTTTCCCTTCCCGTGTATCCTAGGCCTCGTTTCACATCTATTGTTATGTCGTAGCTCAGAATCTTATCAAGTGTTTTGTTCCTACAAACATGTGAATTTTCTTGTACTGCAGGTCTAACTCTGTCTGAAGTTAAGTTGATACCTTTCTCTCAGCTTCCAATTCCTGACTCTGTCTGTCTGCTTGTTTGCTAGATTGAGTTTCTCTTTTATCAGTGACACACTATTCTGACTTATCTTCCTTTGTGCTCATTCTGCAGTAGATCAATGATTGCCTCAAGACGAAGTTTTTCTTTTTTCAGCTCTGAATTTTCTTTTCCAACCTTAATTAGCATCTCACGAACTTCTCTGTAACTTTCAGTAATGTCATCATCCAGTTCTGCTTCAGATTCTGATTCTGACACCTCTCCTTCTTCTGCAAACTCAGTTATTCCAAGAACGGTTACAAAGTTGTTCACTTCTTCCACACCTTCATCCTCACTCTCCTCTTCTAAGTCATCTTCAGCTAGTAGAGATTTTTCCTTTCGACACTTTTGATCATTTACACACTCCAGTTGTGTATGTTCAAAACCCTTGCACCCAAAACATTGAATCTCTCTTCTCTTGAGTGTAGAACATTCAGTTTTGAAGTTTCCAAAACCTTTGCATTCATAACATTGCATTTCTGACTTCTTTCATGGCATGTCTCCTTCAGTTTGCCTTCTGAAGGAGCTAGTTCTCTTCTGGCCCTGAAATTTGTCAGCTTTCCTCATAGCACGATCAAAACATTGGACCAGCATACTTATGGGATCTTCATCTTCATAAGACTCATGTATGTTCCCTTCACTTATAGAGACAAGGGCCATGCTTTTAGGTTTCCTCACACAGTCCAACTCCATCTCATGTGCTTGTAGCATCCCAACAACTTCATCAAAGCCAATCAATTCAGTATTTTGAGATATACTTAATGTTGACTTGTATCCCATGAATCTCGCAGGCAGGCATCGTAGGAACTTCTTTGCCAGCTTCTTATCTTTGTAAGTCTTTCCTAAGGTTGATGCTTCATGGGCCAGGGAACTCATATGGGAGCTGAAATCAGCAATAGATTCATATTCCTCCATCCTCAGGTTTTCAAACATAGATGCCAATAGATCTTTTCTCTAGTTATGAACCTTTGGTGTTCTTTCAAAATGAATCTGAAGAATATCCCATGCTTCTTTAGCAGTTTCACATCCTTTAATCAGTTCAAAAGTCTTTGCTGACACACTACAGTGAATAGCTGTAAGAGCCCTGGAATTGAACTTAAACTTGTTATGCTCCTCTTAAGTCCATTGTTCCTCTGGTTTGGCCGTCTCCACTCCAGCAGCATCTCTCACCTTCGGCTCTATCCATTTCTCCAAGACAGCTTTCCATGCTAGTGGATCAATTCCCTTAATCACTGATCTGATCTGAGATTTCCAAAAACCATAGTTCCCTTAATTCAGTATCACCTTTGAATTGTTCACCAATTCTTGATAGCTCTCCATTTTCCTCCGCAAGATCTCACCTGTTTGTAGTACACACAGATGACCGCTCTGATACCAAATGAAAATGCAAGAGCCGTAGTACATGAACTAAAACACAATGTAACACAAGGATTTCTCTACACGAAAAAAGTATTACTAGAAAATTTGTTAAGTACACTTACAAGTCTTACCTAACACGATTTCAGACAAGCTCACGACATACCTTGAATTGTCGTTCTAGCCTCACTTGTTCCTGGATATATACGTAATCCAAGAACCTCTCAATCGAATCCTTTAGCCCTTAAGCCCTTGATTTCTTACAAGATAATCAGTCGCCTTATGCTAAGAATTCCCCAGTTGTGTTGAGGCACATACGGTGCCTTACCACGCCTACTTATACCCAGAAGAACTTGCGGCTAACCCTAGCCGAGACTTCCCTTGAAGATAACAGCAAATCTCCAAGGGTATCCAACATTCCTTATTCTACTCCTAAGAATAAGGAATCTCTTAAATCACACAATATCTTCACCAAGATACGTCCAGATTAGCTACCGCCACTTGAGTCGTCCACGTCATGTATTTAGTCATTCCACGATCTGGTTCATCTTGCATGATCCAGTCCTCAGCATCAGTCGCCTCGTACTGCTGCCATGTACCAATTCTTAGCATACACTTACAAGTCTTACCTAACACGATTTCATACAAGCTCAAGATACACATTGACTTGTCGTTCTAGCCTCACTTGTTCCTGGATCTATACGTGATCCAAGAACCTCTCAATCGAATCCTTTAGCCCTTAACCCTTGATTTTTTACAAGATAATCAGTCGCCCTATGCTAAGAATTCCCCAACTGTGTTGAGGCACATACTGTGCCTTTCCACGCCTACTTATACCCAGCAGGACTTGCGGCTAACCCTAGCCGAGACTTCCCTTGAAGATCACAGCAAATCTCCAAGGATATCCAACATTCCTTATTCTTCTGCTAAGAATAAGGAATCTCTTAAATCTCACAATATCTTCACCAAAATACGTTCAGCTTAGCTACCGTCTCTTAAGTCGTCCATGTCATGTATTTAGTCATTCCATGAGCTGGTTCATCTTGCATGATCCAGTCCTCAGCACCAGTCGCCTCGTACTGCTGCCATGTACCACTTCGTGAGCTACTTGTCCTAGTACAGCGACTGCTTCAAACACTGCATCTTCAATCTCCCCCTTTTTAGCTTTGTGTGTCTCACAAGTACTTGTTTCAAAAACACAGGATTCCACACGCACATACCAATAATACACATGATTCCAGACTTAGCTATAACTGAGATTCAATTCACTTAAAATTTCAGAACATAGTTTTTTTAAATCCGAAACAGAAGACACGGCGTATTAAAACCGGAGAGCAAAACAAATTGAAATACAGCTCCCTATCTCCCCTAGACTCCTACACTAGTAAACTGAATCACACAAAAACCATTGGGCTCCAGATTCCGTTTACTCCCCCTCAAGCTAAACATTCCTCTTAGCCACTTTCTCCCCTTGCTTGTGAGCACATTTATTCTATTAAAACAGAGTAACATTTGTGTCCAAACAAGGAATTTTTTAAGTTTAGTCTATTAATATTCCGGATATCTACTATTCCCTTCTTTTTATCCATGTTTCCAAACATAAATATTTTATTTTAAAAAAATCTGAAAAAATCTTTCCAATATAATATATTTATTTAATTTTTTTTCTCATACTATCTCTATATCCAAACACGAATTTCTGAGGTAATTTAACATTATGCATACATGACAAATTTTCCTTTAATTAATTTTCACATATATATTTTTGAATTTTTTTCTCCTAATCTCCACTTTTATTCACGTTACCAAATAAATATAATTTTGTTTTCTAAACAATGACTTCCCTTAGGCGAAAACAATAGTTAGCTAAATTAAAAACCTTTGGAACTTTTAATTTTGTATTCATAAAATTACATACTAATTTTTTTTACTTAATACTTTAGATAATAATAAGTGCAAAAATAATTTCACATTTCATTTTTTTCCAAAATTAATATGATTTTGAATTTAAATTTCAAAACATTATAAATACATAAACAATCATTTTTTCCTACTTTTCATTATTATTAAAAATATAATAATTTCTCTTTGGAAATAATTAAGCAAAATAAAATCTTTCAAAAAAGAGAAAATCTTCTTAGACATGATTATGAAGAATTAAAATTTAAATATGGATATTATCTGTTTAAGAAATAAATATTGAATAGATTTCTGCAACAACAATTTTTATGACAAATCAAACAAATGTTATAATGAATCACGATTGTTTCAATGGTAAATACAAAATCTTTATTATTTACTAGAGTGTGATCCGCGTAGCGCGGACATGTTAACTTTTTTTTTTATATATTTTGTTTTTGATAATTTAATACTTTACATATATTATTTTCAATATTGTTTTTTCTTATAAAAATAGAAGGTATTTGTACATTTTTTATCTTTTACGTTTGTTGTCAATTTATGCAATTAATTTTTTTTAAGTTTGTTATTTTGCATTTTTATAGTAGAAAACATTAGGAATCTCTAATAATGCATTTTTATTTTAATTTATATCAATTAGAGTGTATTAATTATATGTTAATTGCTGTCACAAAGTTCATTTTTGAAGTAGTTACATTAAAGCGTAATGAAGACACCAAAGAGATAAAAATACACTAAAGGAGTTGTTTTGTTTTAGAGTTATTGCGGAACGAGGTTGAGAGTTTGGTTCTGAAGCATATGTGGCGGATGTTGGGTTTATCCTTACTTAGAATTAGATATTGTGCTTTGGGATGGAGCTAGTTGCACCGAATTTTAGGTTCATGGCTCTTGTCTTCCTCGAGTAATATTGTGTTTTTTCGTTTTATATTTTTTGTTTTATTTTTAGTATTATTTCCAATATTGTTGATGTACGATTCTAATCCTCATTATTGTGTAAAATATGTTTCTAATTGTTAAGTCTTTTTGTTTCCAATTTTTAAGTAATAAGTCTTCAAGTGTAGATAAATATGATAATATAACATACATATCCAAGTCTTGATTTATTCTGATTTTTCACATATTTTTCATTTGTATCTTGTGTCCAGGCCCGGTTCTAGGCAAGTGCTGAAGGTGCAAATGTATAGTGACCACCTGATTTTTGCAAAATTTTGTCATGTTTGAAGGTTTTATTTGTAAATATTTAAGGGTTCTTTATAAAAAAAATAAATTGTTTATATGCCTAAAATTAGGATTTTTTTATAACATATGGTCCACTTTATTAGTGAGCCGACCCTGCTTGTGTCATGTAGTAGCTGAGTAATTTTGCTGCATCTTCATAAAAAAGATTTTTATGATTTCATTCGGATTGCTGTTTTGGTGTGGATTTTTTTCCCTCGATGTTTATTTAATAATTTTATTAGATTCTAAGTTTTGTTTTATGTGGTGTTTAATTTGTATTTAGTTGTAATTTTGTTGTGTCTATCAAAATGTGAGAGTTGAAATAAATTATCATATTTTGACATTTAAACTTATTTTGAGGATGTTTTTTATAAATTAAATATTAAAAATGTAGTAGATATCAATAGATTTTAATTTTTGTTGAAACTAATTATCAGTATGCTTTTTGTTTTATATGTATAAATAAAATTTATTTATTAATGATCTTAGTTATGTAATTAAAACCAATTGTTAAAAAAATAATAATTAAAATGATGTTAAAAATGACCAATTAAAATTTGACATGTGGATGATGATGTGGCAGCATGAGAAGAGAGAAAAGCTAACTTTATATATATAGATTATAAGGAATGCATTAATTTCAAATTAGCTATTTGAATAAAAAAAAATCGAATGCAATTAATATTATAGATATCCAATAAATATTTAGATTTTTTGTTAAGAAATGTTTAGATTTTTTTGTTAGGAAATTAATGTATTTGTATTGCTCAGCAAGTTTAAGTTTTTTAAATTGAATTATAGCTAATAATTACAACCTTACAATCTCTATAAATACATTTTAGAAAACCTCAAGTATTCTCCAGGTTCTACAATTTTGTTTTGAGCTATTGATTTTTTTTAATCTCAATGTTTGTTCTGACAATTTGTATGGCATTTGATTCTTTATATAGTATGGAAAATGGAAACGATCACCTGCCTCTAATGCCAATTAAGTTCGAGTATGTCTCAATCGCTGTTGCATATGAATTCATCATTTTCCTCTGGACCGAATACAAATCTGAGAAGCAGTTTCGACATCTGCAATGAATAATATAGATTCGTCTGTCTCTCAGGTTTTTAGCCTTTTTCTTTCTTTTTAACCATTTTGAGAATTATTTTGGATTTAAACACATTCATTTTGTGTCGTTTGTAATCTTATTATAGGAATTACAATGCAATTATATGGTAACTCCATCGACGAAGATGATCAACACAGTAATGGTATATTTTAGATTAACAAAATTGTTATGCGTTTTATTTGTTCTTTTTGTTTACTAACTATAAATGGATAAACATGGAAATCAGAAGAAAAAGAGATGACACGGCTGTAGAAAATGAGCAACACACTCAAGGTATGTGTTTTTCAAGAATGTTGGTTGCTCTATTTTATATATATATTTAATAATTGTTGTATCACATCTTATAATTGTTATAATTTCATGTTAGATATATATTTGATCTTTGATACAATGACAACGAAGAAAATAATGAAAAATAAGATAATGAAGAATAAGATGAAGCTTGGCAAGTCGCGAAACCATCCGTATGTATAAAGTTATCTACACGGTTCAAAAATCAACGTCTTCACAACTTTATATTGTATACTAAAGAAACGATTCCATTCTACTTCTTTTTTAATACCAATTAAGTCATGTCGCTTATTAGAAAAATATTATTGTTTACAGATGGTTTTTTTTAAGAGATCAAAGGACGGAACCCTCCAACGAAATTGTATATTTAATAAACATCAGATTTTTTTAAAAAACTTACCCTCGTTCTATGTCAGATTAGAAAAAGATTATGTCAACACAATGAACTCCCGATCTCTGGCGGATTAGAAAAAACTAATTATATCTAAACACCAAAATAATTTTGTGTCTCATATGACAAAAAATTAAATATACAAAAAAATTATATCTAAACACAAAAAAACACAAATTATATTACAAATTTTGATTAAAAAAATAAAAATTCTCGTGCGCCGCATGGGTTTAGAATATAGTATAAGTTAAAAAACACACCATCAGTGTATAATCAAAAGTGATAAGGAGTTTTAGCCTTACCTTGTATAGATTGATGCAGCATTTGTACAATGACCATGAGGGTTTGAAGCGCCTGAGATGTGTCCTCGAGGGCAATCCGCATTGCTGTGGCACTTGCAGGTCCAACAAGTATATGAGATTATTTCTTCACCATGTAGATTCTCGCTTAGTTGATCCAAATATCGATCACTGTTTATTAATTTTCTTCAGGTATGTGAATTGAAATCCTAGGTGAAGCATATCTATGAAGACAAGACAAATTAGCAGCCTACGCTAGACATACACGGTCTCATTCATCTTGCAGATTTTTTCTCATTTAAAACGTGCTGCTCTTGTTGACTTGTGACACATGGTAAAATTAAATATCTGGTCGGACTTATATTTGCCGCATTAAGAATCAGCTCAATACATAGAGCTTGTTCTTCAAGAGATTTGGGCTTGAGTATGACAAAGACTATACAGATTTACGTCCAGGGAACCTCGTTAGTTCAGAGATAATTAAGATTTTCGCCACGAAGATTCCACAAGATGCAATTAGTCCAGAGATTGTTTTGGAAATTTCCCAAAAGTACCAAACAAACATCACTCCTTATGTGGATTCAATAACTTAAGATTCAGTTTCAAGTAATAATCTTGGCTTCGGCGATTCTGATGCGGTGAAGATAGAGATATTCACAACAGTGGTTAGGAGAAAGAACGTTATGAAGGAGAATTCGAAGTTTCTTCATCTAAATTTTGTAGAGTCTGAACAGCGACGGTCCATGCTTATTAAAGCCTCTAGTCAAAAATTAAAAATGTGCCATGTGTTTTTTAATCAAATCGACAAATAATACCAACTGTTTTCTCCGTCCAATTAG
Organism: Eutrema japonicum; assembly: GCA_030161315.1. NCBI lineage: Eukaryota > Viridiplantae > Streptophyta > Magnoliopsida > Brassicales > Brassicaceae > Eutrema > Eutrema japonicum. The sequence goes on from BSQW01000007.1 coordinate 21,199,671, forward strand.
ATTCAAAAACAAAAAAACAGAGATGATAGAAGTTTAGAAGTTAGAAAATTTCAATACACACTTGAAAACTAAAACAACAAGAGTTTATTAACTTAATTCGTACCGAATAAGTCTTGATACTCACAAATCACAAGCGAAAAAACTATTGACAGCATCAATTTAGAAATTTATAAGAACCTTTAACAATACAAACACAAGCTAAGGAAGGAGACGAACAATTTAAAAATTTTGGATTAAAAAAAATGAATACTCATAACTTTTTTAATAAAACTCCACGAAAGCCCATACATTTTTTATTGGGCCCTAAGCGGTCGCCTACTCGGTATGCCATGGACCGGCCCTGAGTCTGAAGGAAGAGATTGATCATTGTTCATGAGATAAGAGAGTATGATTGAGATTGTTGTTTGGCTTAGAGATTTTCATTCAAACCGAGAGAACCGACCCTTCGACAGTTGAGGCTTCGCTTCTTGCGTAGAGATGTGACTAAGATCACATGAGAATTCTAAGGAATTAACACTCATATCAGAGAAAAATAGACAAAGGTTTTAGCATATTAGGAGTATTTGTGGATAGACTCGTGAAATCTATATATATAAAGTAAGAGTTTTTCACTTCTCATGAAGACACATCATCATCCACATATATGCCACATTATTTTGATATTTAGTTTTCATAATTTAATTAGTTAAAATTTCGATATACATATTAAGTATACATTTTATTAAATTATGCAAAGAATTTGAAAGGTAATTTTTATATTTATATCATGAAAACTTACAAAAATAACCAAAATCTATTGAAAAAAAATAGATTCAAAAATATGAGTTTTACTAATATATTACACACTTTATTATTGTTACAAAATTAAAGTTTTATATCTAAAAGATTTTTAGTGAATGGATATTATTTGATCCAAACTAATAGTAGACAATATATACAATATTAATGTTACATATATCATCCACATGTATGCCACATCATTTTGATATTTAATTTTCATAATTTAATTAGTTAAAACTTTGATATACATATTAACTATACATTTTATTAAATTATGCAATGAATTTGAAAGATCATTTTCATATTCATATCATGAAAACTTAAAAAAAATCAACAAATTTTATTGAAATAATAATATATTTAAAATTTTAGTTTTACTAATATATTACAGACTTTATTATAGTTACAAGGTTAAAGTATTATATCAAAAAAAAATTTAGTGAATGGATATTATTTGATCCAAATTAATAGTATACAATATATACAATATTAATTTAACATATCACAAATATATAGAGATTTTGTTTTAAAAAAAATAGAATATCTAATAAATAAAAAGTAAACTCATTATCGCTTAATAATGCATACTATAGTAACTTTGTTAAATAAATTATAAATAAGAAAATCATTTTAAAAAAAATACGTAATTTAAAATAATAAAAATGTAACGTTCGTTAATTTAGATATTTGGATAACATGATTTATTTGATCTTTAAATATAGATACGATATGAAAGTTCCAAACAAACATGATTATTTGTAAATAATATAGAAGTGTTTGACCGTAGATATTGAAGTGATTGACTATCACTTATATTTTTCATTTTAATGGAGGTGGAAATAAGAGAAACAATTAGTTAAGTTTCAAATAAAATATTAGGCTTACAATCTACAAGCAATTGTTTGTTTTACTAAAAATGATTAAAAAAAAGTTCTCATAAATAAATTAAATTATTATAAAACTGAAAAAACAAAAACTCGCGGGTCACACACTTTTTTTTTTTATATAAAGTTGAATCTCACCGGGCTTACCCCTTATCAATAGCCTTATGTGTTGGCTAAATTTCCATTATTTCTGTAATTAAATTTATTATTTTATCAAAATACATAATTTAACACATTTTCTTGAATAAACAAATTTTAAAACGGTTAAATATGAATTTGTGTGACATGCAATCCATGAATGGATTTAAAATCAACAAAAGTTGATCAATATTTAATTCTATTATTGTTGTAATGGGCTTACCCCTTATCTGTAGTCTTATGTGTTGGCTAAATTTTCATCTTTCTCTCCAATTATATATGGAAATCGTTTTCAAAAAAATGAAAGAAAAATGGATTTAGGAATCACAAACATATTGCACACATAAATAAGGTAAATATAATTCATGAAACACTCCAAAAATAATAACTTCACATGAAAAAAAAATAAAAAAAAATTAGTATGCAACTTTAAAATGTAAACATCTTCCTTTTAAAAACTCCAACTAATTGCATAAAATCGATCACCAAATAAAAAAAGAGGTAAAAATGCGTATTATCCAATAAATAAACACATATATGATCATAAATTAAATAAAAAACAAAAAAATAAATACACATATCTAAAGCTGATAGAGATAAGAGATAATTAAATTAACTATGAGACCAAATAAAATAAAATACCATTAGATTAAAAAATTGTTTACCATATCCGCGCGGATCACATCCTTTGTGATTGAAATTGAAAATGAAATATCACCGGCGATGAAAGAAGATATCGGAGAAGACGAGGGTTTTAGAGGAGTGGATAATCGTGATGAGAGAAGATATCGTGATTATCATGTTTCCATTTGTGTCGCCGAATCTGAAAACCCTAAGTTTTTCTCTGCTTTGGGCTCTGGTTTTTCCAAATCTGGATAATCGATGAACTTGCCTTCGCTCCTTGGTCTTTAGTTATTGCTGGTGCAAGTCAAGTAAGAACTTACAATAATTGTGATAGAGGAAAATTTATGATAGAGGAAAACTTGCCTCATGTACATATGTAACATATCGATGATGATATTGAGGATAAGAATCACGGTCAGAGCAACAAAAAAAATTGTGATAGAGGAAAATTTCCACATTGCGAATCAGTGATTTTGATGTTAAAACCTTAAATATTTTGAAGAACTCGATGATGGTTGTTTCATTGTGAAGCTTCATGATTTTAGGCTTGAGTTTCACGATTTTACATCGTCTTGGAGTGATTACAGTCAAATCGAGTCCAGATGATGATAGTGTATATTCAAGTGATTAGTCTCTCTTTGTTGGGATTCACTCCTCCAAAAAAGATGTATGAAGCACCACCGTTTGATGAGGTAAAATTATTCCGGCTGATAAAATAAGGACTTACAAGATAGGGAAAACCGAGAACCGATACAAAGAGTGAATTAGTTTCAAGGCTAGAAATTCAGAGTTGGTCTCAAAAATTTTAAGCTCAAGTTCCATGAAGTATTTGTCCGAGACATAATGACAACCCATAAAATTGTTGAGGTCAGTTCCCATTCAAACTTCGTAGCTTCATGGCTTTATATGTCACTAACACCAATTTGAAAGTGGTAGTTCAAATAATTTTCTTGAAACAATCACAGTTTTTATTAAAATGTATAATCTTTCTTTTTAGGATCAATAATTATAATTGTTAATGATATAACACTAAGGTTCGTAATAGGCAATTTATCTAGATGAGCTCAGAGAATATGGATATTATGATCTTTTAGACGATAGATTTTTTGGAAAATATATGATCTCGGACGTGTATAACTTTTGAGAATGACATAAAATAGATGGCGATAAGAGAGACACTTTTTTTCTTTCTAAGAACAATAATAAATCCTAAGCTAACATGGAATGTAAAAGAGCAATCGCCAAAGGGCTTATGCATTTTGAACATATATAGTTACATGATAACAAAATACCTCATAGTTTTAAGTGATGGATGATATTTAAGGAAAGCTGAGAAAAAGGACAACAATCTAGAAGTGTTTTCCACATATGCGAAGGGGTTAACTTAATTGGCATATGAGCGGTGACGTAAACGGTAAAAGCAAGTTAGTGTTAAAAAATTATTGTGTCAGTTCGGATGAAAGTTATATCGGTTCCATGATAGATTATCTCATGTTACTGATTTTTTTATTCACCAACAAACTCAAACTGACTGTTTCCTAGAATTGTTCTTTAAAACCACCCGATAAAGTATATAAACCAATTTTGGATATACATTTATTTTTATATTGTGTGTACATTTTATCTAGGATTTAAGAAAAAGAGAATCAAAGATTTTACCTCTTACAAAATATAAGAGTACTATAACAACTTTAAATACTATCAAAATCAAACCCAGTATAACGTTATTAAAAATAAATCCAATTTCATGATTCAATTAAATCAATAAAAACAATTTTTCTGCAGTGTAACGCAAATATTTACCTAGTGGAAGTCAATGAGTCTAGCGAGACCTTATTTAGTTCATGGTGAATACTAATAATCCATTTATTAATTAGTAATATTATGTAACAGTTTTGAGTTTATATACATCGAATCTTAAGGTATCGATAGAATTGTTCGATTTTTATCCAAAAAAATCCATTGAGACTCTTTGTACAAAATTTGAATTTGGTTCAAATTCAGTTTCTTTTTTTCGGTATAAATAAATAAATATATATATATATATATATATATATATACCACTATATATATAACTGAAAGGGAATATTATCAGTTAAATAATAATAAATATATAGATTTTGATAATGATTTTAATAAGAGAATTTGTTAGATTTAATCATAAAACAAAAACAATTAAATTATGTCATTATTCTTCCAGTTTTTAAAAAAAAATATATATGGATTGCTGTTATTTTAAAATATGTATAATATTTTTAATATAATAAATAATTAAGAAACTAAATAATAAATAAACTTTTCAATGAAAAACAAATACTAAATAATTAATATTTTTAATATATTCCTTATACTATTACGATAATTCTATTCCTTTTCCTAATAGAATATGCTATTGTGCTCTCATCTATACCTCTATATATATAAAGCTATAAACTCTAACGATCATTCCTCAAGAGTCTTGAGCTAACCAGAAAACTAGTCTTTCAGGATCTAATCACTTGTTGGTAATCACTTCCTTCCTTATATTTAAAATTTCTAAATAAACTCATACGTATATTTGTTTGCAACTATCATCAAATGTTTCAACACGGAAACTAATTTGTTAGATGAACCATGAATGTTGCATGAGAGAAACCATGACATGATCTTTCTGTGTTTAATCTCTTTTATCGCAGCTTAAGTCTCGAATCCCTAAGTTTTTAGAATAGTTTGTTGATAGATTTTTTATTTTCCTAAAACGTATATTACTTATAATCCAAATCCTTATGAAATTAGAATCGTTTGTTACAACAACTTTCTCTATATATATTGTAACAATTCTTTCACTTGTTTGGTTTTCAGAGTTAAGAGAACAGAGAAAAAAAAATATCGACATGGCTAACGAAGAACAAAGCAGCATCTTGAAAGCTCTAGACGTTGCAAAGACTCAATGGTACCACGTCACGGCGGTTGTGATCTCCGGTATGGGTTTCTTCACTGACTCGTACGATCTCTTCGTGATATCTCTCATCACGAAGCTCCTTGGCCGGATCTACTATACTACACCTGGCTCCTCCTCACCAGGAAGCCTACCTGATGGCATCTCTGCCGCCGTGAGCGGTGTGGCCTTTGCCGGAACGTTTCTGGGACAGATTTTCTTCGGGTTTCTCGGTGACAAGCTCGGCCGTAAGAAAGTCTATGGTTTGACCCTCTTGATCATGACCTTATGCTCTATTTGTTCTGGTCTTACCTTCGGAAACGACCCAAAAACCGTCATGATAACGCTCTGCTTCTTCCGCTTCTGGCTCGGTTTTGGCATCGGTGGTGACTATCCGCTCTCGGCTACGATCATGTCCGAGTATGCTAACAAACGTACCCGTGGCGCGTTCGTAGCAGCTGTTTTCGCTATGCAAGGGTTTGGGATCTTGGCCGCCGGTGCGGTTTCGTTACTTGTCTCGTCTATTTTCGAGCGTCAGTTTCCTTCTCCAGCCTATATGGTCGACCCGGCCGCCTCCACCATCCCGCAGGCAGATTACGTGTGGAGGATTATCCTGATGTTAGGCGCTTTACCGGCTCTCTTGACTTACTATTGGCGTGTGAAGATGCCTGAAACCGCTCGTTACACCGCTCTAATCGCCAAGAACGCAGAGCAAGCAGCTTCGGATATGTCTAAGGTTCTCAACGTAGACATTGAAGCCTCTTCCGCAAAGTATGACCAAGCTAGGGTTTCTTCAGACGAGTTTGGCTTGTTTTCCAAGAAATTCCTCCGCCGCCACGGACTCCATCTACTCGGGACAACCACCACATGGTTCCTCCTCGACATCGCTTTCTACAGCCAAAACTTGTTCCAGAAGGACATCTTCACCACCATCGGTTGGTTACCTTCCCCGAAAACCATGAACGCAATCCAAGAGCTCTACATGATCGCTAGGGCACAATCCCTAATCGCTCTTTGCGGCACAGTCCCTGGTTACTGGTTCACCGTAGGTTTAATCGACAGGATCGGACGGTTCAAGATTCAGATGATTGGATTCTTCTTCATGACGGCTTGCTTGATCGGTTTAGCCATACCGTACCACCATTGGACCATACCGGATAACCGAATTGGTTTCATTGTTCTCTACTCTTTAACTTTTTTCTTCTGCAATTTCGGACCTAACGCAACTACTTTTATTGTCCCGGCTGAGATTTTTCCGGCGAGGCTTAGGTCGACTTGTCACGGTATCTCGGCGGCTTCCGGTAAAGCCGGTGCGATGGTTGGTTCTTTCGGTTTTGCTGCTTTGGTTAAGGCTGTGGGGATGAGGATGACGTTACTGATCATGGCAGCAATCAGTTTTGTTGGCTTGTTGTTCACGTTTCTTGTTCCGGAGCCTAAAGGAAAATCGCTTGAGGAACTTTCCGGCGAAGCTGAACCGGAGAAAATCCAGGAGAAAATCCAGGAGAAGATTGTAGTTTAGATTATTTTGTTTTTCCCCTTAAACGTTATGAAAGAGAATTCGAAGTTCCCGGCGTTTTGTTAGGATATTTTGTTTTATCAGATTTTTGGTTAGAGTTTTTTTGTTACTTTTCGAATATATCCTACTTTTATTATGTTTTCCTTAATCAGTTTTATATAATTTTATTAAAATAATTATTAGAAATTGAAATCTTAAATATTTAATTTTTCCTTTCTTAATGCAAAACAACAAACAGCTTTTTTATTTTGTTTTCTTTAATAACATTTCGATAATTAGAAGAAAATAGGGGAAAAAAAAAACAGTAAACAGAGTTACAAAGATATATTAATTTGATGTGTCTTTCGAATTAAAAAAATCTTTTGTTGAGCTTGTAATTCTATCCGAAGAAGAATCTTGAATATCTTGCAAATTCTTCCCTTCGCACATTACCGAACACGATTGGTGTTGTGGTTGTGGTGGTACCGAGTAGAAGCTCCTGCTCCTGTTCTGTCTCTTAACCACAGCCGAAGAAGAAGAAGAAGAAGAAGAAGAAGAAGACTCGGCTTTCGATCTCTTGGAACCGTTCTGATGAACCGCGGATGGAACCTGTTGATGCAAATCTCGTTTTCTTTTCCGTTATCGGTACCGCGCGAAAGCTACAGAGCTATCCACCACAATCCCATCCGGTGCAATCCCGATCATGATCTGAGCTTCCCGCGTTCTGTATATCGCCTTAGTGAGAAGTTCCCGAGCCGTGTCTAAGTCTACAATGGGTTTAGCATAGCTAATGTAACACCCATCCTTTACTTGCTAAAAACGGCATGTCACGAGTTAACTTATTCCACAAATAAAAACATTTAACCGGAAATAACCAACATAGTCTTTATTTCAATTGAACCCATCTTTCAATTAAAGTCAACACAACCATAATTAAAATCCAATAATTTAAAATTGTAATTCCATTATAAATAAAATTTAGTAATTAACCCCGAATCCCAAATCCGGCAACAGACGAACATACATCACCAGTTACTCCTCGTTCTCACCTGCAAAAAAAGAGGGGTGGGTAATTGAAATTACTCAGCGAAAGTAAGCCTTAGGGCTCATGAATTCACCCTACACAAACACATTTACAACAATCACAAAGTCTAAACCTAAGAAAAGCAGGCAGATACGTGTCTACAACACACACTCAACAACAAATTGGACTCCATCCCAAAACAACACCACCAGAATGCGGAAATGGATACCACGTGCCTCACGCAACGCCATCCCTCGTGCTTTACGGATTTCTCATGCTCTCGCACTTGGTCCTGCACTTTACTCATGCTTTACGAATTTCTCATGCTTCTCGCACTTGGTCCTATACTTTACTTGTCGGGCTCGTCAGCCATCTTAACCCAGAAAACCTCTCGCGTCTCCGGACCACCAAACAATTACAAGGAACAGCTACACTATGTTCAGCCGGACTTGCTCGCGACTAACACCATGGAGGCCCCCATCCCTTGCAGGAACTAACTCGATTTTTAACCGTTAACTCATTTCACATTTTATGAATGAAATACAAATCAATAACATGCATTTCACATTTCGTCATCAAGCAACACACATCAATTATTCATTTTTAACTCTCATCCTCAAGATACTAGTTCTTAAATTTTAATTATACATAGGTATATTTGTATATATAAATATTTATACACTCAACACGCAAATACGAGTTACTTATGAAGTATGTAACCCGCATGTATAATTGACTTAACCTTAGACTAAGTAATTAACATGAATATGTGTGTATATGAAGAAAAACACGAACTCGTTCCTCATCTTTATTACTTGATGATGAATAACGAACCCGGTTCACCTTTGGACATATTTGTTGTCTCGACTTGATGTCACATTTTCTTATGCTTTAGAAGCTCAAATCGGTTCTCTTTCAACCGAGAGTTATTTCCTTGTGTCTTTAACGTCTCTGCAAGTTTCCAGGTCAAACAGACCTTGTTTTCCCAACCAAAAGATACAACTCATCAAACTGGTTACAGATGAGCGCTGCACATAAACGTTTCAGTAAACCATATAAAAATCGCAAGCCCACTTATCCAAATACGAAACCCTTTTACAGTGTGAAAGGTAGATGTCTTCAGGATAAACTCACCGAGTTTTAGATCCATCATAATATAAAACTCTTTCAAATGCTACAGCTTTCTAGTCTGGTCGCAAATCCGCATGCACAAATCACCTCTAATAAAACGTTCATACCTTGCTTATAATAATTCAGAATGATACACGGCTTTCTAATACAGCTATATACAATAGTCATGAATGTCCTTACAGATTTTCAGATCAATCAAAACAGGTTTTTCCATCCGTTTCCATTACCTACTGAAACTGATCAAATTAGAGACTCGGCCAAACTATAGATAACACGAAGAAACGACGGTAACTTCTTACACATACCTTCGATCGTGACGATCTTGGTCTTCCTGGAAATCTAAGACTCGGGGATTTCCAGGGATAGATAGATCATCACTTGGATCCATATAGGTCGCCAGAAAACGTCTCTCAAAGTTGCGGCGGAAGTAACTCGATTTCATGGTGGTGGCTAGGGTTCACGGGGTGAAGAACAAAATGAGCAGGGCTCGCCCGCACCTCTTAACTCTACCTCTTCTATCAAAAGCTCTCTTCTTTTATAGGAAAAGGGGTGGAGATCCCTAGGTTTAAGAATGATCAAACGGATTTACCGGCTTCTGGTCTAATCGGAACCAGAATGTTACAGTTACTACCTAGTTCAACACATGAGGTTGTAAGAACAAATACCGGAGCATCCCACGGATGATGAATCCATTATGTAGGTAACCTCGCTAGCTCGGGGATCAATTGTCTCACGTAATCGCCTTCCGGGTCAAATTTGGCTCTCTCTAACTGAAATCAAAAACTCGAAAATATTTATAGAAACCTTTAAGCTTTAGTTTTCGAAACTAGTATCGAATAGAGTGAGTTACCTCAACATTATCCAATCGATCGAGCTTGAAACAATCACTCTTATTCGGTTATGTATCCATCCGGTAGCCCAAAGCTCTCTCATTCCGGCATCAACCAACGTATAACCCGTTCTTCCTTGTCTCCACGCCTTGAATTTGTCAACATTAGAATCCCAAGGGAAAAATCGAAGATGACTCAATAAAGAACGATCATGAGTAAACGAAAATTGAAACATATGTAGCGCGAGTATTCACTTAGTCCGAGTGATCTAAGATAAAGTTGTGCGCTTTTTTCTCTTGCCCAAACGATTTGTTTCATTTGAACGCACTGGAAAATACATCTTACGCTTATTCCCCCGAAATAAAGATACGGAGAAAGCAGAGAGGTTGTGTTTCCAACAACTTTCTTGTTGTTTTTTGAGTAGTCTCTGAGATGCTTCTCGATGAACTCGTTTAGTATATTATCAGCATTGCTCCAACCCGGAGACCACGCTTTAGTTAATAACGCGTTGCTCGGTTTCTCTGCTTTGTTTTCTAACCCGAGTTCATCGATTGAACAAGTCCCTACCATTGATATGATCATGGACACGCATGCTTTGGATGAGGTTTCGGAGGCAGCATTGGTCATCTCCAAAGGACATATCACTCGGTCCAAGACACGGAAGCTAGCCGGAGCTGTTCGGAGTTTGCTAAATGATGCACGGAACAAGGAGGATCACCTTATGCACCAAATCCTCACCTCACTATCTTCGAATTCTTCGTGAGGTTTGGCCGTTTGTGTAAGTTGTGTTGTACTCTTTTTCCTGTATACGGTTTTGTCCCAATGTGTTTTCCGTATAAAGGTTTTAACGAGGCAACCGGCTTACACCGTCTAACGGTCCGATCTCTCGAGAATTCCACGGGGGGGGGGGGGGGGGGATTCTTCCGAGGGAATATTTCCGAGGGACTTGTCCGAGGGACTTTCCCGAGGGAATTTCTGAGGGATTTCAATCGAGCGGAATTTTAAAAGTCATTCAAACTTATTTTAATTATTGCTGTAATTTTCGAGGTGGTCTTCTCTCATTTTTCGAGATTGACCTTAACTTTCTCTTTGATTTTTCTCTTTATATTCTCTCCCCCTCATTGTCGAAAATATCAATCATTTTTAATCAAATATTTTTCAGAGTTCATACTCTTTTTCTCTCAATTTCTTTGATGGTTAATCATTGAAATTCTTTTCGGTTGATCGAGTGTAATTCCGCAACACTTCGACGCAACCTTCGTTATGTTGTTTGTTCGATTCTTCTCATAATAAGGGGCATAGAGATTTTCGGGATTCATCTCCCACGCTTTATCATCCTTATTCCCGAATCCCTCAAGCATCGTAGCACCCCCTCGTTTCAATCCGTTCATTATCGATTGGGCCTAAGGATTTTCGAGTTCATCACTCACGCCTTAGCATCTTTCTTCGTGGATTCTTTAAAGTCAAGGATCTATCAACCTCCACCGTACCTAGAGCAAGCCGGTCCTTAGTCGATTCGTATCAAGTGGTATTAGAGACACTTGCTCTAAAAATCGGTGAGATCTATCCATTTTTATCTTTTCATCTTCTTCGAAAGTTTGGTTTTATTTTTGTTTTTTGTTTTTGCTTAAATTAAAAAAAAAACTATCAAAAACAAATAATCATAGATCTGTACTCTCGATTTAAAAGTCTAATTTTTAAAATTCAAAAAAAAAATCGTTTTAGTGAAATTTTAAAAATTTCAAATTTTTGTGAATTTCAGAATTTGCATACACTGAAAAAGTTTGTTAATTTTTGTGCGAGGAACAAATGTCGGATAAAAGAAAAACTGGTACATCACGGTCGAGAAGAGAACGAGACACTACAAGAAAATAACCGATTTGCGATGGCCAAATCCATAGCAAATCTGTCGCAAATCACGTTTTGCGACGGAATTGCGACGACACTTACTCCGTCGCAAATCAATTTTCCTCGCATACCCGTCGCAAATTTGCGACGAAAAATATTCCCTCGCAAATTTGCAACGGCAAATAGCCATCACGCACAACATGTGAGTCGTGATAGTGGTGAGCGCAAGATGGGTCATAGTAACCCCGCTCATAGTAGCAATCTCGCTCCAAGGCGAGTTCATGTTTCAAAGTCTGAAACGAAGAAAAACAAAACCAAAAATCAAATAGAAAACTTTTGTTCTAGAGTCGTTCTACTAACCTCTAAGGTGTGATAGAAACTGTAGCGATCTCTCCCCGGCAACAGCGCCAAAAACCGAGAGGGTGATGTTCTATGAGACCTTAGACACTGTATAGTAAATAAACCTAGAAGGAAAATATTTTTATAGGGTTTTTGTAACTAGAATTGCAACTAACGAAAAACGGAAACTTTATCTAAACTATTTCTAATGAAATCGATGGCTATTTTAATCTAGGGGAATCTAATTTCTAATCTAACACTAAGAGAATCTAAACCTAATCCTAAGAAATTCTAAGACTAAACTAATACCTAATAAAATCGACTACTAACCTAAACCTAATGAAATCGATAACTAAACTACTTCTACGGACTCTATTGCTAAACTACACTACTAGAGACGGTTGTAATTATTCTAAAACGTTTCTGGGTCGAGAGGAATATCTCGGGGTATGCTCGATTCAATCAAACGGCCCCTAGCTCATTAGTAACCGGTGTTTCTAGATTATGACTCCACGAACATGACAGAATAATAGCGTAGTCTACTCCCATATAACCTACGTCCACCAATCGATAAGTAGCTTTCGTCTCTGGCCCCGCGTAAGATTGTGATTTGCTAGTGGGTCCATAGGTTCACGGCACTCCGTACGTATACTTTCGAAATCTTACAACGTGCACGCCTTGTCGATGCACTTTGCTGGTGATTAGATGCAACACTTTCGTGGCTCTAAATTCTCCTTATCAGCCTCTAGTTCATGACACTAGATTAATGCATTAATAACTTTTCACAAGAAAGAGCTCTAGAAATCGACTAGGGTTTATCGAGTGAAATCTTTATCGAACATAAAATTCCCCTCGATAATCATTTAAACCCAACAATCTAAACTACCCACACCTACTAGAAAAATACATGATTAGATTAAACATGAGATTGGTGAAGAAACCTCATGAATTCAAGAACTAAGTTCGGTGAGAAACCTCATCACCAATCCCGAAAATCTCAATGCAAGAGTACAAGAATGAAAGCAAAACTAATGTGTAGAAAGGTCGTTTTAGGGTTTGACGGGAAAATACAGTCTTAGCCTCAGGTTAAGAAACGGATCATCTTGGGCAGAACTGGGCTTGGCCACGGGTGCGTAGCTCCTGGCTGTAGCGGAATGGACCCTAGCTGCGGGTGGAATGGCTCCAGGGGTGGCGAACTGATGCTTGGCCACGGCTGGGATCCCTCCATGCGCGGTGAACTGCTTCTTCGGAGCAGTTTCATTTGCCTTCAGTGCTTCGGGTATCTTTAAGGATCCAACCATCGGATTTTCCCCAATCCAATTGCATTTGAAAGTTGGTTGTCTTTACTTTGTTGTATCCAAATTTTGGGATGATCGGACGGTGAAAAGGTCTTCTTTGATTGCCAGACCTCGTGACGGTCCAAGTTTATCCAAAAACGTACTTTTGCTCCGAAATGCACTCTTTAATATTGAGTTACCTGAAAAGAGTCTGAAAACCGCAAACATGTGAAACCCGTAATAAAAGCATAGAAAACCAAGTAGAACACTTATTAAAATGATCTAAAATATATAGTAAAACGGGTAAAAATACGGTGTTATCAATAGTATACCTAGAGCATGTAATAAAGTCATATAAAAATTTAACCACTGGAATGCAAAAATACTAACAAATAAACAAAAACAATAAAACGAATATGGTCTGCTTGTGAAACAAGTACGAATGGTTCGTATTTCTGTAGTCGCCTTCTGCTATGTAATGATGGCGCACACCGCTTCCTACTAATAGGTCGTACCAGTCGCATAAAAATACAATGCGTCGCAAGCCAAACATTCCCGGATAGTGAACATCCAAAATCTCACGTATGATACCATAGTATACAATACACCGGACTGGGTAGACACACCATAATCTGAAGTTGACCCACTCCTATCATCACGAAGAATCTTAAAAGCGTAGCCCGTGTGCTATACATCAAATGTGACTGCAAGGTTGCTAGTGGAAAGCGCACAATTTCTTCTAGCCACGTGGGAAATCTTTGTCTGTTAGCGGACTCTGTCGTGACATGCACGAAACAAATAAATAACAAAATTAAATCATTCATTATAAATGATAGTTAAAAACAAGGCAATTAAAACACTTACATAATCTCTTAACCAACGTCCGAACTCTTCATGTTTAAGCTCGATTAGCTCGTCATGTGTTTTGTTCAGAAATGGAAAACGTTGATAAGCCATATACATCATATGATAGATTGAAGCGATCAACACGTTAACATATATATAATCAAGGACCCAATAAGTAATTAATAATTAGGTTCAATATAATACCTCTTATATTCTTCAACTCTGTCGCAGTTTGTGAGAATATACATATGCAAATGATCCCGCTCTTGTGCTGAAAGTCTCCGTTTCTTGCCTTTTCCGTCGTCCAATCTCTAAGAAGATATGAGGAATATCGACCGGATAGAAAGGTATTACGCCTCTGTCATCATGTCGAGCTAGTCTACGACTTTTCGTTTTGCCTTGTGATGGAAAGTAAAACTCGGAAAAATGTGAGATTTCTTCATTGATGCTCTGTGGGATAATAGAACCCTTGAAATTTGCTCAAATTTTTTACCTTCTTCTTTAGATGAAACATATACCGTTCGAAAGGATACATCCAACGGTACTGAACTGGACCCCCAAGTTCTGCTTCTCGTGGGAGATTAATTTGTAGATATTCCATAACATCAAAGAAGGAAGGCGAAAATATCTTCTCCAAATTGCAAAGGATTACGGGTATATTAATCGCAAGGTTGCGGATACCGTCTGATGTAAGAGAGCGCGAATATATATCTCAAAAAATGCACCAATCCCTGCATAATTTGTATAACAAATGAATAAATAAATACTAAATTATTGTATAAAGTATTAAAAAATTAATTTAATGATTGTATATGTAATTTCTGTGTGTACATTACGTGGTAGAAGACAGGCAAAGGTAAATGGAAAGAGGCGATGCATGACAACATGGCAATCATGACTATTCATCCCAGTAAACTTCTCTTCTCCATGATCAACGCAATTACGAAGGTTAGATGTGTATCCATCCGAGAATCTAACACTATCGGTTATCCAGTTAAAAAAACTCGACCTTTGAAGGTTCATCTAACCGAAAAGCCAGGACCGGAGGCTTCCCGTCACCTGTCACATGTAGTGCTTTACGAGAGCAAATGACTGGCAAGTCTAATCTAGACTTCAGATTGTCCTTCGTCTTTCCTTGGACATTGAGAACGGTGTTCATAATATTATCAGAAAAATATTCTCAATGTGCATGACATCCAAATTATGCATCAAAAGATGGTATTTTCAATAAGGCAAATCCCAGAAAATACTCTTCTTGTGCCAATTATGTATGTTGCCACAACCATCAACAGGATAATGCCCGTCACCACCACAATCAACGGTCCTCTCTGCACCAAAATCTCTGAACTGAGTCAACAAATATTGTCCATCTAACTCAGGAGGTGGATCATCAAATACTTTCCGGCTCTTCCTAAACAATGTGGTGCTCCGACGATAAGGATGATCACTAGGTATAAATCGCCTATCACAATCAACCCAAGATGTTTTGCGTATGTGTTTTAATTGGAATGCATATGTGTTTTCTTGACAGTAAGGGTACCATAACCTTCCATGCGTTGTCCATCCGGATAACATGCCATATGCTGGAAAATCGCTAATGGTCCACATAAGTACCGACCGCATGACGAAATTCTGCTGACAAAAAACATCAAACGCCTCAACACCTAGCTCCCATAACATTTACAGCTCATAAATCAATGGCTGCAAAAACACATCTCTTCGGATGCTTTGGCCCAGGAACGAGAATGCTAAGGAACAAGAACTCTTGTCTCATGCACAAAGATTATGGCAAATTGTAAGGCGTTACAATTACTGGGCACAAAGAATATTGTTTGCCATGCTTCCCAAAATGGTTGAATCCATCGGTACATAATCCAAGGTATACGTTCCTCGCCTCATACGCAAAATAGGATACATTGATTGAAAATGTTTTCATGCTCCTACATCTGAGGGATGAGCGATTTCTCTATCCGTTGTATGCTCTACATGCCATCGCATTGCTCCCGTTGTGCGCTCTGATTGATATAACCTCTTCAATCTCTCTGTTAACGCCAAATACCACATCCATTTATATGGGACTGACACTCTTCCACATGTTTCCTTATACCGAGGTTTGCGACAAAAATGGCATGTCGAACGGTCTGCGTCCTCTCTCCAGTAGAGCATACAGTTGTCGATGCATATATATATCATCTGATACGGCAATCCTAGACCAGTAACAAGTTTCTGTATCTCGTAGTATGATGTCGGTGCAAGATTATCTTCTGACAAAATGTCTTTCACAAAATCAGCGATTGCATCCACGCACTCCTCACTCAAATTAAAATCCGTCTTTATACCCATCATCCTAGTTATAGCTGATAAAGGGGAATGACCACCTCTACACCCATCATATAACGGATTCTTAGCAACGTCTAACATATTAAAGAATCTCTGAGCTTCTAAGTTAGATTCTTCCCCTCTATCTCCATACTCAGCAACCGATGGTATACTTTCACGAAATGCATCTTTCACCATCTCAATATGACCTACAGTTTCTACTTCCATTATAAGTTCTTCTAAGCTATCGCTATCCATAATGTATTGTTCACTAGTACTACCATAATCCACCATTGTATCATTTACTCCATGATAATACCAAATCTAATAACCCGGCACAAACCCATTACAATACAAGTGTGGTTATACTTCATCTATCACGATTAATCTACGATTCCGATAATTGGTACAAGGGCAGTAGATATTACCGGGTTTTTTTTTGCTTTTTCTGCGTACCCGCAAATACCATGAATTCCTGCAAACCTTGTTTGTATTCTTCCGTAATTAAGCATGTCTCCGTAATTTGATAATGCTTAATTATAAGGATATGAAGAAGACATTTTGGTAAGGAATTGTAGATGAGAGTTTTTTTTATTGTAAATGAGAGGGGTGGATACATTTTTTACAAGAAAATTGTGCGCGATTTCCGACGGATACTGACAATATTCAAACAGCTACCGACAATATTCAAACGGCTATGTAACGTCTATATTCTTTCAAACGGCTACAACATCCGTCTAAATTGCGTCGGAAATCCGTCAGAATTATTCTAATGGACACATGTCGTCGGAAATCCATTGGAAATTTCCGACGGATTACCGACGATACTTATTTCCGACAGAGGTTAATTTCAACTGAATTTTGTCAGATTCCGTCAGAGTTTATAGACGGAATTATGTCCGTCGGAAAATCCATCGTAAATATCCATGTTTTCTTGTAGTGCAACAACCAGACTCGGAGATTCCCACTACATCCCATTTCTTCAGTGAAAACCGATTTGTGATGTAACCATAGGAGATGAACCCTAGTGGGGAATTATCTCCGAAAACTATATTGGTATCTTATTCGTCCATGATCCCAAAATAATATTTTTTTTTAACGTAGAAAAGAAAAGAGATTACGAGAAGTGGGTGTAGATTGCATGTCGGTTGTGGGAAGATCCCTCAAAATTACTACATGATTAAGAAGTTTTGGACCTTGTGTCTAAAGTCTTTCTGACAGTACTAAAACATGTATGGTCCAATAATAATAAATGCAATATTCAAAATGAGTCTAAATGGTAAAAAAAAAGACCTCTTAATCCTCAAAAAAGAAAAAAAACATAACCCTATTTCATCTATATAATTTAAAATTTTGTTATGTGGGCCCTAATCCATAGTTTATGTGTTTTATCTTATGGGTCGGATTTGCGCAAAAGGTCAAGCAATGGGTTTTGTTGGTAATAATAATGATACAAAATGGGTGCCATGTTTCGCTGAAGAAAAGATCAAGGAATCAAACATTGCATGAGTGCAGATTTGATATTTAGATATTACACTACAAGAAAACAGGTGGAAATCCGACGGAAATTCCGACGGCAATAATTCCGTCGGAAATTTCCGACGACTTTCCGACGGATTTCCGACTAACTTCTCATCCGTCGGAAATCCGTCGGAATTCCGTCGGAAATATTAACCCGTCGGACACTTTTCGACAGATTTCCGATGACTTTTTGACGCATTCTGATGTTGCCGACATACTGCCGACGGATTTCCGACGACGTTCATCCGTCGGAAATTTCCGACGGATTTCCGACGACGTTCATCCGTCGGAAATTTCCGACGGATTGCCGACGGATATCCGACGGATTTCCGACGGATATCCGACAGATGCCGACAGATGCCGACATGGTTGCCGACATCGATAATATCTACTTTATATCCGTCGGAAATCCGTCGGAAAATGGACAAAATTTTCCTTATAAAAACGTTTCCACCCTTCATTTATAATCACAAAAAAAAAAAATCTCTGTTATCTAATTCCTTACGAAAATGTCTTCTTCAAATCCTTATAATTATTTTCGATCATGGATGGACAAGCCTCATCAAATTCCGGACACGGGCCTAGTTACAGAGGAATTCAAAAAAGGTCTACAGGAATTCATGGCATTTGCGGGTATGCAGAAGAAAGCAAAAAAAACCGGTAAAATCTATTGCCCTTGTACCAATTGTGGGAATCGTAGATTTATCGTGATAGATGAAGTATGGTCACATTTGTATTGTCATGGGTTTATGTCGGGTTACAAGATTTGGTATTATCATGGAGAAAATGATACAATGGTAGATAATTATGCTAGTACTAGTGAACATTATATTGGGGATAACACTAACTTAGAAGAACCCGCAATGGAAGAACAAAGTACTGTAGGTCATGTTCAGATGGTGAACGATGCATTTCGTGAAAATATACCATCGGTTGCTGAGTATGGAGATAGGGGAGAAGAACCTAATTTAGAAGCTCGGAGATTCTTTGATATGTTAGACGCTGCTAAACATCCGTTATATGATGGGTGTAGAGGTGAACATTCCCCTTTATCAACTGCAACAAGGATGATGGGTATAAAGACGGATTTCAATTTTAGTGAGGAGTGCGTGGATGCAATCGCTGATTTTGTGAAAGAAATTTTGCCAGAAGATAATCTTGCACCGGCATCATACTATGAGATACAGAAACTTGTTCAAGGTCTAGGATTGTCGTATCAGATGATAGATGTATGCATAGACAACTGTATGCTCTACTGGAGAGAGGACGCAGATCGTACGACATGTCGTTTTTGTTGCAAACCTTGGTATAAGGAAACAGGTGGAAGAGTGCCAGTGCCATATAAACGGATGTGGTATTTACCGTTAATAGAGAGATTGAAGAGGTTATATCAGTCAGAGCGCACAGCAGGAGCAATGAGATGGCATGCAGAGCATACAACAGATGGACAAATCGCCCATCCGTCAGATGCAGGAGCATGGAAACATTTTCAATCCATTTATCCCAGCTTTGCGTTTGAGGCAAGGAACGTATACCTTGGATTATGTACCGATGGTTTCAGCCCTTTTGGGAAGCACGGCAGAAAATATTCTTTGTGGCCAGTAATTGTAACACCTTACAATTTGCCGCCATCTTTGTGCATGCGAAGGGAGTTCTTGTTCCTTAGCATTCTCGTTCCTGGACCAGAGCATCCGAAGAGATCACTTGATGTGTTTTTGCAACCATTGATTTATGAGCTGCGAATGTTATGGGACCAAGGTATTGAAGCGTTTGATGTTTCTTGTCACCAAAATTTCATCATGCGGTCGGTACTTTTGTGGACTATTAGCGATTTTCCAGCATATGGCATGTTATCAGGATGGACAACGCACGGAAGGTTATCGTGCCCGTACTGTCAAGATAACACTGATGCGTTCCAATTGAAGCACGGACGGAAAACGTCTTGGTTTGATTGTCATAGGCGATACCTACCTAGCGATCATCCTTATCGTCGGAGCACCACATTGTTTAGGAAGAACCGGAAAGTATTTGACGGTCCTCCTCCTGAGTTAGATGGTGAGTATTTGTTGACTCAGTTTAGAGATTTTGGTGCAGAGAGGACCGTTGATTGTGGTGGTAACGGACATCATCCTGTTGATGGTTGTGGCAACGTTCATAATTGGCACAAGAGGAGCATTTTCTGGGATTTGCCTTATTGGAAGAACCATCTTTTGAGGCATAATCTGGATGTCATGCACATTGAGAAGAATTTTTTCGACAACATTATGAACACCGTTCTCAATGTCAAAGGGAAGACGAAGGACAATCTGAAGTCTAGATTGGACTTGCCAGACATTTGTTCTCGTAGAGCACTACATGTGACAGAGAACGGGAAGCCTCCGGTCCCAGCTTTTCGTTTCGATGAACCTTCAAAGGCCGAGTTTTTTTACTGGATTACCGAAAGTGTTAGATTCCCGGACGGATACGCATCTAACCTTCGGAACTGCGTTGATCATGGAGAAGGGAAGTTTACTGGGATGAAGAGTCATGATTGTCATGTGGTGATGCAGCGCCTCCTTCCATTTGCCTTTGCATGTCTTCTACCACGTAATGTCCACGAAGCAATTGCAGGTACAATCATGAAATTATTTATTTACTACTTTATACAATATATACTTCATTATTTAATTATTCATTTGTTATCCATATATTGCAGGGATTGGTGCCTTTTTCCGAGATATATGTTCTCGCTCTCTTACATCAGACGGTATCCGAAATCTTGGGGCTAATATACCTGTAATCCTTTGCAATTTGGAGAAGATATTTCCTCCTTAATTCTTTGATGTTATGGAACATTTAACAATTCATCTCCCTCGAGAAGCAGAGCTTGGGGGCCCGGTTCAGTACCGTTGGATGTATCCTTTCGAACGGTATATGTTACATCTAAAGAAGAAGGTGAAAAATTTGAGTAGAGTGGAGGGTTCTATCGTCGCACAGACCATCAATGAAGAAACCTCACATTTTGCCGAGTCCTACTTTCCATCACAAGTCAAAACAAAGAGTCGTAGAGCAGCTCGACATGATGACGGAGGCGTCCTACCTTTCTATCCGGTCGATGTACCTCATATATTTTTACAGATTGGACGACTTAGTGAAAAAGGCAAGAAGAGGAGACTTTCACCACAAGAGCGAGAGCATTTGCATATGTATATTCTCACAAACTGCGACGGAGTTGATGAATATGAGAGGTATTATATATTGAACATAATTATTAATTACGTATTGGGTTTTTGATTATATATATATATATGTACTAACGTGATAATTGTTTCAATCTCACAGGATGTATATGGCTTATCAACGTTTTGCATTTCCTGACAAAACAGAGGACGAGCTAATCGAGCTCAAACAGGAAGAGTTCGGACGTTGGTTAAGAGATTATGTAAGTCTTTTAATTGCCTTGTTTTTAGCAATCATCATATGTAATGAAATATTTAATTATTTGAAGTATTTTTATTTTAATTGTGCAGGTGACGACAGAGAAGGCTAACGGACAAACATTTCCCACGTGGTTAGAAGAAATTGTGAGATTTCCACTAGCAACCGTGCAGTCACATGTGATTTATAGCACACGGGGGTACGCTTTTAAGATTCTTCGGGATGATAGGAGTGCGACAACTTCAGATTACGGTGTATCAACTCAGTCAGGTGATCTTGTATACTATGGTGTCGTACGTGAGATTTTCGATGTTCAGTACCCGGGAATGCTCGGTCTAAGATGTGTTGCATTTTTATGCGACTGGAACGACCCATTAGTAGGAAGCGGTGTGCGACACGACCAATTTGGTGTTACATCATTACATAGCAGAAGAAAACTCCAGAGATACGAGCCATTTGTACTTGCATCACAAGCAGACCAGGTTTGTATTTCTTTTACGTTAATTTTTAATTAAGTTTTGTTGCATTCCCGTGGTTAATTTTGTACATGGTGTAGGTATGCTACATTCCCTATCCGCGGGTGACAAACAAGCAAGACCCGTGGGTTACAGTCACATCGATAAACCCGAGAGGTAGAGTTCATGGGATGTCTGATCATGAACCCCTCCAACAAAGCTCCGTAGGTTTGGGTTCAATCGAGCATTCCCTTGAGGTCGACCTTGTCGTTGATTTCACCATACAGTCAGACGATCGAGTATTTGAGGATTCAGAAGAAGAATTTGACGAATTTGGGGAACCTTCCGATTCAGGAGAATCAGATTACTCATCATCGGATTGACAGTAGTTTTAATTATAAAATTTGCACCGTAAAATATGTACATATATTTGAACTAGAATTGTAATGTGTAATATATCAGTTATGTCGAAGTTTTATAAAGTTAGACATTTGATTAAGTGTAACAAAATCGGAATTTTGCAACAAAAAAATATTATAACTTCTATATAAATTCTATATAACCTATTTTATATACATCATACAAGTGTTTGTAAACTTTTGCCACAAAAAAACCTGGGTTATATCCGAGGGATTGATTTTTTAGCCGATGCAACTGAATCCGTCGGAAATCCGTCGGAAATTTCCGACGGATTCAGTTGCATCGGCTGAAAAATCAATCCCTCGGATATAACCCAGATTCAACTCAATCCGTCGGAAATCCGTCGGAAATTTCCGACGGATTTCCGACGGATATTTAAAAATCTTGTTTAGGGTATAGGGTATAGGTTTTTTTTGTGGCAAAAGTTTACAAACACTTGTATGATGTATATAAAATAGGTTAACCTTGTATATACATCAAGAAAATGTGCTATATAGATTTTAAAAATTTTGATGGAAGTGTTTGTATAAGTTATAGTATAAGATATAGTTGATTTATGTGAAACGATATGTTTTGATGTTGTATAATTTTTAAACTAATGCAAACCCTTTAATATTGATGAACTTAATATATTTATTGAATGAAACATGTAAATAACATGTCCCTAAATCATATAAAGAAACCCTAAACCATAAACCCCAAATATACCCTAAATCCGTCGGAAATTTCCGACGGATTTCCGACGGATATGAAAAAATAGACACGTGCTTGTTGACTGACCAATCGACAAACATGCAAGGAATATACCTTATCCGTCGGAAATCCGTCGGAAATTTCCGACGGATTTCCGACGGATATGAAAAATTAGACACGTGCTTGTTGACTGACTAATCGAGAATCCTTATCTTCTCCAATCCGTCGGAAATCCGTCGGAAATTTCCGACGGATTTCCGACGGACATTGATATTTTCGAGGAGACCGCGGGAATATCAACCGCGTAAATGAAATTATTTTTCAAAATCCGACGGATTTCCGACGGCCATCGAATTATATCGACGAAACGTAAGTTTGTTTCCTTATTTCTCTCATCTTCCTCTCTCTCTTCCGTCGCTTCTTCTTCCTCTTCTCTCAAAATTTCCCTAAACGGAAATCTCTTCTTCTCCCTCTTATCTTCTTCTTCTTCACAATTTCAGTTTTTATCTTCAATTCATCAACTCCTCATCTTCAAATCCTCAATTCTTCTCCAACAAAACCATGTAAGTTTAATTAATTCCTTTAATTTTGTTTTATATCATTTTAGTTTTAGGGAATATATTAGTTAGGTTGTTAGAATTTTGTTTATGTGAATTGTTAAGTGGTTATAATAGAATTTGTTATTTAGAATAATATTAGTGTTATGGTTTATGTGTTTAGATTGTTGATTTAGAATTGTTAGATCTAGATATTGTTTGAATTTTTAAAAATATTTGTATATATTAAAATCGTTTTTAAAATATTGTTTAAGTAATAAAAACGTTTAGAATATTGTTTAAGTAATAAAAATCGTTTTTAAAATATTTTTATATATTAAAAACATTTTTAATATATTTGTTAAGTAATAAAAACGTTTTCATAATATTTGTATATATTAAAATTGTTTATAAAATTTTTTTAGTAATAAAAACGTTTTTATAATATGTGTATATATTAAAATCATTTATAATATTTAAGTTGATGTTAAAATATTTTTTTAATTTGAAAAACGTTTTTATAATATGTGTATATATTAAAATATTTTATAATATTTTATAACTAATAAAAACGTTTTTAAAATATTTCTATATATTTAAGTTGATGTTAAAATATTTTTTTAATAATAAAAAACTTTTTCAAATATTATTTTAGAAATAAAATTGTTTTAAATATTTTTTATAGTAATAAAACGTTTTCTAAATATTTTTCTATATTAAAACTGATTTTAAAATATTTTAGCAAATTTTGAAAATTTTTGAAATATTTGAATTTTTAGTAAACTTTGAATTTTTCGGAAAATTTGAATTTCCAGAAAATTTGAATTTTTCCTAAATTGTTTTCCGGAAATTTCAAAAAAATTTGTAACTTTTGAATTTATTGTTAATTTACTAACAATTTTACCATTTTCCGCAGGGATCACGACGAAGTTCTTCAGTTGGGAGGCGGCAACCAAGGACGCCGTTCTCGGGGTTCTCGGTGTACGCCTCCTCCGGGACCAACGAGCTCGGGAACTCACATCCCTGATTCCCAGCAATCCGCTGCTCGGAGCCACCTTGAGATCGAGGAGCTAGTCCGGCAGCCTAACCGGGGCCATTGCATTCGACTCGACCCGAAGTTTGAGGACGGCACTTGGTAAGAAAATTTGTGTACATTATTTCAATTTATTTAGATTTTTAAACTTAACATATTTATATATTTTCATAATGTTTTCAGGTTTAAGCTGTCGACTCAGATCACCAAGTCGATATTACGGATGCTCCACAACATGTTGGACAAACCGTACGAGAAGTATTCGGACATGCCTGCCGAGGAGAAAGACGTGTGGCACCGGGCTTTCGCGGTATGTTCTTTATTGATATATTATTTATTTTGAATTTCATTTTGTCAATTTTTCTTTTTGATATGTAACAAATTTTTAAAAAAAATTGTAGCAAGAGTTCACGTGGGACTCTCATCATACGCGCAAAGTCATTGACACATTCGACAAGTATGCCGCAAACTCGTACTCGAAGCACATGTACGAGTGGAAACAGAAGTGGAAGCAGAACAAAGACAAGCCGAAGGACCTTGACGACGACGTCTGGAAAGGCTTCTGTGAGTACTGGAGTAGGCCTGCGACGAAAAAGACCTCCGAGCAACAGTCGAAGAACCGAAATAGCCAACGAGGCGGGAAAGGGGTCTACATCCACAACGCGGGCGCAAAGACCATCGAACGGGAAGCGATGGAAATGGTAAGTTTAATTTAAATTTTTTATTGTTAATTCTGTTTTTTATATTTATTTAACTTATCAAATTTTCGCAGGCGAGAGCATCTGGTTCCGAACCCGATTATCTTCAACTCATCGAGAATAGACACACCAACAAGAAAACCGGTCAGATACAGGACTTGGGGATGCGGGATGTTGTCGAGAAGAGCAAGAAGACGAACCGTGAACTATCATCGCAGCTCACTATCGAAGGATCGTCGTCCTCGAACTCTTTGTCCCGGGAAGAGATAAACCAGATTGTACTTGAGGTAAGTTTTAATTTCATTTCGTTTTTTTTTTTTTCGTTATTTATTTATTATCGGTTTTAATTATTCGCAGCAAACCGGGCAAGTGAAAGGTCGATTCGCTGGGTTAGGCACCCTTCCGACCCAGGAATCTTCTTCCTCGTTTCCTCGTTATCCTTCGGAGTACCGGGTAGAAATCGAGAGGCTCACCCAAACGGTGAAAGACCGTGACCAGCAGGTTGAAGAGCTACGGACGGAGCAACAGACTACCACCAAGAAGCTCTCCTGCTTGGAGAAGATGATGGAAAAATGCTTCCCGCATATGTTTCGGGATAATAATCCCGACGACGGAGATTCTCCAACCGTCTAAATATTTGCTTTTAATGCTTTTTTTTTGAACAATTTATTTTAATGTGTAATGACTTTTTTTAATTTTGTTTAATGAATTTATATATTTATTATTTCTATTTTTAATTTATATTTCAAATTTCTATAATTTTAATATATAAATTTCCAAAAAATAAATAATTAAATAAAATTCAAAATACCAATTCCGTCGGAAAACCGTCGGAATAAGTTCCTGTAACATCCCGATTTCTTGTATATGCGGAGAGGCTTATAAGAATTGATTTGGCTACCTATGACACCAAAGTGCACTTAGCTTTTCCGATCACTTGCCCGAAAGAACTCCAGAGTTAAGCGTGCTTGAGCTGGAGTAGTTTAAGGATGGGTGACATTCCGGGAAGTTATTCGCGGTATCGTGTGAGTGAGGACAAAACACGGGGAAAGATCACGTGGTGATTGCAGGGTCAGTAAACAAGTATTACAAGCCTCACGGATTAACGCACCGGCCGTCGGACAAGGGTGGGGCCCACGGGCCGAGATAAGGCATGGGCCCACGGGCCGAGAGAAGGCATGGGGCCCAAGGGCCGAGAGAAGGCATGGGGCCCACAGGTATGGGTGGTCGGGGCGTTATAGTTACCGTCGTAAATCCTTCGGAACCTATTTCCGACGAAGAACCGACGGACTTCCGAGACAACTTCCGATCAAATTATCCGTCGTAACTCCGTCGAAAATAGTTACCGTCGGAAATCCGTCAGAAATATCTTCCGACGGATTTACGACGGACTTCCGACAAATTCATTCGATAATCATCCGTCGGAAATTCTGTCGGTAATATATCCGTCGGAAATCCGTCGGAAATTTCCGACGGCATTTACGACTGAAAACCCGTCGGAGTATCCGTCGGAAATGCTGTCGGTAATATATCCGTCGGAAATCCGTCGGAAATTTCCGACGGATTTCCGACGGCATTTACGACTGAATATCCGTCGGAGTATCCGTCGGAAGTCCGTCGAATATCCGTCGGAACGGACGCGGTCGGAAATCCGTCGGAAATGTCTGACGGTTTTCCGACGGCAACAATCCGTCGGAAATTTCCGACGGATTCCGACGGATACCATATTTCCGACGAACTGTAACCGACAGCTTAAATCCGTCGGAAATCCGTCGGAAAAAGCCCTTTCCGACGGATTTCCGACGGCTTTGGCCGTCGGAAATACCCCTGTTTTCTTGTAGTGTTACTTATCTTATGGTTAGGTCAATCATGAATAATTGGGTTTTGAGATCCATTACAATGTGTCATCCTCTTGCGTGGAAGTGAGTCCACATTAGTACAGACAAACAAGGAATATACTAATTAAACAGACGCTACACTGGTGGTACATAATTAGCTACGATCGTTTGGAGGCCGTTCCTCGCTTCCTCCTTCACTTCAACCACTAGAGGAACCTTTTACCAATACTCACTATATTTTCACTTAATGACACATCTATTGTTCAAAAAAACTAAGGTAATAGTTTCGAGCAAGTAGACTGACTGATATGAGATTGATCGAGGAGATTCTCAATGTGGGGAGGCGTTCCTCGGAAATTAATTTCAAAAAGTTAGTTAAGTGTAGTTGTTTAAGTAAACTTTTTTTTAGTCCTATTTGAGTTCAAACCCGTCTATCATACTAAGGGAAGACATTTTTCCCTTATTAAGTTTTATGTGAGATCATCTATGTCATAGAGAGATTAAATGGTTTGACTATTATATATAGGAAGAGAATTGATTAGAAAAATCGATTACAAGAGTTTTTAAAAGAGTTCGTAGAAAGAAGAAAACATTATGTAATAGATCTTCTTTGTCAACGTTTTAGATTTTACCTACCAGGCTACCACTGTTTTTTATTTCCAATATTTTGTATCAATTGAATACAAAACTGTTTTTTTCTCTCTATATCCCACGCATAAAATTATGAAGTCCATATTCTGTGTATGGTCTCTTCATCGGTTTTCCGCCCCCCCCCCCTCCTTTTTTTTTGTGTAATCAATATTCTCATATCTACTAATTCACTGATACAATATTATAGTGGACGTGTAAATTTTGGCCCAGTAAAACATGCCTATTAAAAAAATGGTAAAAGCCCAGAGAAGTGGAAGACGGAAAGAGGTGAAGCACCGAGCTGAAAGACATGCCATAGTAACTCACAGTCAAAGGGGAATAAATGCCGAACTCACGGTCAAAACCCAAAATGAACCAACGACCCATTCAAACCAATGAATAAATGTGCCAAAGAGTAACGACCGTATTCACCATATTAAATTACATAAATGACGAATCAAGCGGAGTACATGATAACGTTAAAAACGGACTCGGAGTATAAAAGGCAAGGGCAATGGCAAAGAGAAAAACAACTATATATTTCCATATGCAAGAAGCATAACATTTTTACACTTATCAATTCTTGGTTCTTGTTCTTGTGTACACGCTCCCGAGAACTCATTTACTTCCATCTCATCGTCTAAATCCATAATGTGATCCATTCATCTATAGCTCAACTTTCTAGTGCTTGTTTATTGTCAAAACCCCATTCGATTTTTCCGTTATCAAAGATAAGTCAAAGTCTTTCAAATATCACTATTTACAAATTTTGATCGTTGTAATTCCAGTTATAATAATTATAAGCATACCAAAATTTAATTAAACCTAAGCTTAAACTACCCCAAGTACAAGGTGTGTTGTTGAGTAAGCTAAAAGTCTAATCATAAGGAAAGCTATATACCTATCAAGAATGCAAGAAACCTAATAGTCTAGCTCTAATAAGGTAAATGTTGTGTTGTCTAGATCCTAAGCAAGATAAGATGCAATTAAAACTAAGAAAAACAAGTAAACAAGCAAATGATTAATAAAGATAAAAATATATGAAATGAGATATGAACTTGGGGCTAAGGTCAATGACTTGGGTGAATATTGGTTTGTTAATGGTGCTAAAAATCTCAAACAAACTCACTCAAATTCATTAGTTAACTAAAGGGGACTAATCTACTCTCATAAACTAATCTCTTCACTAATCATTACCTAATCAATTTTCCAATAGTATTTAAGTGCTTAGTGAACTAGAGAACAAAAACCTATCAAGCCTACAAGTCATTAAGGATCAACTCACATTGGCTTAAGAATGAAATGCATGGTTAGGACTGAACCATACATTTATTCAAACACCGTCAATGCATAAAATGTCAAAAACATAGGTCTAGATATTAGCTACTTCTAACCTAGTAATTAATACTCCCTAACCAATTGAATATATCTAAATATGCATTTAACACTATTAACCAAACTTTTAATCACCCGAATCTACCTAGTCCAATGCCCATAATGAAACTACTCACACATGCTTAAAGAAACAAAATCATAATCAATAAAAAAATACATAATGAAATAGAAATTAAGAGAAGACTAATATTAAAAAAAAGGAAAATTTACTAGATCATGAACAAAGATTCAAGATTCAACAAAACTTAGGGTTTTTGGTGAACAATGCACTGTCCATTTTTTCCTTTTTGTCACCTTCAAGTAGTGGTGGGATGGTATTGATATCTTGCGTAACGCTTATATTTTTGTATACCAATACATGGAGAATAAAAATATATTGTGGGCAATTTTTGTGCAATAAATAAGTTATTTCACTTTTATCTCTATAATATGAAAAGGACATTACATTATTTTAATTGCAATTGCCATATAAACACAAACTTTCATTTTCTTCATATCGTTGTAATGGAGAATTGTATTTTTTTTGTTTTTAATTGTGTTTCAGAGATCATTATAGCATCTGCATTGGGGTGTCCATTAAACAAATTAAAAAAAAAGCAAGAGAGAGGATTGAGGGTGTGAGACACCCCAAAAAAAGAGTTAAGACACCCAAATCACATTCCTTACAAGATATTTTTTGTTCTATTCGATGTCTACCCCTATTTGGAATTAAACTTACCTATTATAATTTTAAACGATAACTGAAAAGGAATATTCTCAGTCACAATGTTTTACCATCGGGATATAGTCAATAGATCTTTCCCAATATATATTAAATAATATATATATATATATATTATTTTTTATAATGATTTTAATAAGAAAATTTGTTAGATTTAATCACAAAACAAAAACCATTAAATTATGGCATTATTCTTCTAGTTTTTCACTCTTACGATAATTATATTCCTTTTCTTAATAGAATATGCTATTGTGCTCTCATCTGTATCTCTGTATATAAAAAGCTATAAACTCTAAGGATCATTCCTCAAGAGTCTTAAGCTAAAGAGAAAACGAGTATTTCAGGTTCTAATCACTTGTTGGTAATCACTTCCTTCCTTATATTTAAAATTTCTAAATAAACTCATACGTATATTTGTTTGCAACTATCATCAGATGTTTCAACACGGAAACTAATTTTTTAGATGAACCATGAATGCTGCATGAGAGAAACCATGACATGATCTTTCTGTGTTTAATATCTTTTACCGCAATATTTTCTGCTTAAGTCTCGAATCCCTAAGTTTTTGGAATAGTTTGTTAATAGATTTTTTATTTTTCTAAAACGTATATTACTTATAATCCGAATCCTTATAAAACAAAAAACAGCCTCACCCTCGAAATCCCCTCCGAAATCGCCCCCTACGAAATCCCTTCCCCCAAAAATCGATTCCCATATTTCTTGTGGTTATTGAGGAAAAATTCCTTCATTTCCTCCTGTTATTGATGCCCAGTCATCCATTCCGGTGATGGATTTGGCCATCGAAACAAATTGTGACCAGAATGCCTCGAAAGAAGTTTCAGCTCAAGCCCAAAGTTATGCTTCTATGAATGTCGTGAAAGCGACAATATCAGGACCGGAGAAAAGTACAGTCGGCAGCGTAGATCCAATCGTAGCAACTGACCAGCCAATTTTTCCTGCGAAGGCCGCGAAAGCAGCTAACCCAGATTCATGGTGTGACTTAGTGAAAGGGTCATCGAGACGATTGGAGATGAAAAGCAAGTCTTTTGCCTTACCTTCTGGGGAGGCCTGTGTCAAGATTCCGAAGAGCGTTATTGAAAGAAATAAGAAGTCCTGAGAATGCTTTGTGCTAGGTCAGTTCTACTCGGACCCTCCTGCACAAGGTTTGGTTCATAGCATCGTCAATGGGATATGGAGCAAACAATACAGAGATGTGTCAGTGTCTAGAATGGAGGGGAATGGGTTTTTGTTTCGAATACCAAATGCGTTCACTCGAAGCAGGGTAATAAACCAGCGGCTGTGGCAGATTGAAGGGAAGACGATGTTTGTGGCCAAGTGGGAACCAAAAGTCATTCAAGCCAAGCATGAGCTAACTTCTGCTCCGATTTGGTTGGAATTAAGAAATGTGTCGTTCCAATTTTTCAATGATGAAGCTTCGGAGCACATCGCGGGTCTAGTTGGTGAGCCAAAATTCCTCCATTTGTCAACTGCCAACAAGACTAATCTAGAGGTTTCTAAGGTATTCACTTTAATCGATCCAAGGAATCCATTATCTGAGGCGGTAAAAGTGGAGTTCGACTCAGGGGAAATATGCAAAATTAAGGTGTTGAGTCAATGGATGCCTCTTGTTTGCGAGCATTGTAAGGATATTGGGCATAACATAAAGAGGTGCAAATTGGCTCCTATATTGTGTGTTGATTGTAAATCTACAGCTCACACAACATCAAACTGTCACAGAAAAGGAAAAAGCACAAAAAGAGTAGGAGTTGCTCTAAAGGGCATGCACTAGGTCAACGAGAGGGAAAATATATTTTGGTGGAGTCATCGCAGGTGGAGAAGCAAATAATTAAGGAAAATCCAGGGATAGTCATTGGTTCTCCGTCTTTAAGAAATGAGAAAGGGGGAACTAGCAACCTGGAAATTGATATCAGTGTGAGATCAGAAGAAAATTTGTTTCCGGAAGTGAATAAGTCTGAGGTATCCGATGTTGAAGAGGATTCTTCTGATATTTCTTCGGCCGGTACAAATGATGAAGCACCTTAGGAGAATTTTTTTGTGAAAGTGAAACCAAAGAAGCAAAAGAAAGGGTTTGGGGGCAAGGGCCCCAAACACCATTGTTATATATGTGTACACAACATTTTGGATGGAATGTCCGTGGTTTTAATATTTTTAATCACCGAAGCGGATTCAAGAAATGGTTTAAGAGCAGTAAACCTATCTTTGGAGGTATTATAGAGACTCATGTTACTCAGCGAAAGAGTACAAAGTTCATAAATAAACTTCTTCCGGGCTGGTCTTTTGTAGAAAACTACAGTTTTTCGGAATTGGGCAAGATTTGAGTTTTGTGGCACTTGAGTGTTAAGGTAAATGTTATTTCGAAGTCACTGCAAATGATAACTTGTGATGTTCTGTTGACATATTCTCATGATTGGATTGTGATTTCAGTGGTCTACGCTTCAAATGAGTAGGATATCAGAAAAGTCCTATGGCAATAATTAATTTATTCTCATAATCACCAGAGTGTTCAGGGTAAAGCTTGGCTAGTCATTGGGGATTTTAACCAGGTGCTTCATCCTCAAGAGAACTCAAAGGCATTAAGTTCCAATGTGGATAGAAGAACAAGAGACTTCAGAGAGTGTCTTCTAGAATCAGAATTGGCATATCTGACTTTCAAAGGAAACACTTTCACATGGTGGAACAAGAGAAGAGCAATTCAATTGCAAAAAAAGTTAGACAGGGCGTTGGTAAATGATCTTTGGTGCTCTCAATTCCCTTCCTCTTATGTTGTTTTTGGTGATCCTGATTTTTTGGATCATGCTTTATGTGGCATTGTTTTAAACTCTATGGTGCATAGGCAGAATAGATCATTCAATTTTTTCAACTTCCTACTGCGGAACAAGGATTTCTTGCCTCTGGTTGAGCGTCATTGGTACTCAACTAATGTGGTAGGCTCGTCAATGTTTATAGTGTCAAAAAAACTCCAGACCTTGAAGAAATTAATCAGAGAATTCAGCAAAGATAATTACTCGGACATTGAAAAGAGAGTGTCGGTAGCTCATGAAAAATTCTTATTTTCTCAAAACCAGATGCTTGCTGACCCGTCTGAGATTCATGCTGATCAAGAATTGGAAACACAACGGAAATGGCAAATTTTGGTTGAGGTATAGGAGAGTTTCTTCTGACAAAGATCTCGTATTACATGGCGGAGTGAAGGGGATGGAAATACATCTATACTACCATCGAATGACCAAGACAAGAAACACCATAAACCACATTCACTATCTCGTGGATGCAGATTGGTCAAAGATAGACTCCCATAGAGGAATTTAAGAGCATTGCATTAAGTATTTTCAGATCTTTTGGGCTGTGAAGTAGAGCCGCATATGTTCATTCAAGATGATATCAATCTTTTGCTTCCTTTTAGCTGCTCTCAAGATCAGAAAGTTTCTCTTGATAAAGAGTTCATTAAGAAGGAAATAAGAGTCGTTTTTCACTCTTTAACTACGAACAAAACTAGTGGACCTGATGGTTACTCTGCAGAGTTCTTCACATGATGTTGGAGTGTAGTTGGAGCTGAGATAACTGAGGTTGTTGCATAATTCTTCAAATCAGGCTCGCTGCTAATTCCAAAAATCCCGAACGCTTCAAAGACTTCCGAGTTTAGGCCTATCTCTTGCATCAACATTGTCTACAAGGTGATATCAAAGTTGCTAGCAACCAGATTACAGAAGGTCCTCTCCCTAGTAATATCTCACTCTCAATCTAAATTTATACCGGGTAGATTATTAGCAGAAAATGTGTTGTTGGCAACTGAGATTGTTCATGGGTATAATTGGAGAAATATCGAGCCAATAACATTGTTGAAGGTAGATCTCAGGAAGGCGTTTGATTCTGGTAGATGGGATTTCATTCTTGCCACTCTAAGAACTATCAACATTCCTAAAAAGTTCATCAGATGGATTGAACAATGTATCTCCACTCCAACCTTTTCAGTCTCAGTAAATGGAGTCTCAAGTGTTTTTTTTTAAAGTTCAACAGGTTTAAGACACGGGGATCCGTTATCCCCTTATCTATTTGTGCTAGAGATGGAAGTTTTTTCTAGTCTATCGAAATCTTGATTTGAGGCATGATATATTTGTTATCACCCTAAGACTGCAGAGCTAAACATCTCTCATCTCATGTTTGCATACGCTGTCATGATTTTATTTTTTTATGGTGGTTGCTCTTCTCTTCATGGAATCAATGAAGCTTTGGATGATTTTGCATCATGGTCAGGTCTTAGGATGAACATAGACAAAACTCAGCTCTATCATGCGGGATTGAGTCAGATTGAATCCACTGCTATTGCTAGCTATGGATTCCCAGTTGACTCCCTCCCCATTCGTTATCTAGGCCTGCCTCTTATGCACCGCAAGCTGAGAATATCGGAATGTGCACCGCTGATCGTCAAGATTGTAAGCAGATTTAGATCATGGGCTGTAAAGACATTGTCTTTTGCTGGCAGAGCTCCATTGATAACCTCGGTTATTTCAGGTACGGTGACCTTCTGTATTTCAACTTTTATCTTACCGAAAGGTTGCATCAAACAGATTGAATCTCTTTGTTCATGTTTTCTCTGGTCTGGGAATATTGAAATTAACAGAAATGCTAAGGTTGCTTGGGAAACGGTGTGTCTGCCAAAAAAGGAAGGAGGTCTTGGCTTAAGGAGATTTGCTACTTGGAACAGAAGTTTGTGCTTAAGGCTTATATGGTTGTTGTTCTCAAACAGTGGATCTCTCTGGGTTGCTTGGCATAAGTATCATCACTTGTGTGAGACTAGTTTTTGGGCTGTGGAAGAAGCAAGCCATGACTCTTGGACTTGAAGATCTATGTTGTATCTTCGACCCCTTGCTAAGAGGTTTTTAAAATTATACGTGGGGAATGGTGAAAAAACAAGCCTCTGGTATGACTCATGGACTCACTTTGGTCCTCTAATTAAAGTTGTTGGTGTTGCTGGGCCGAGGAGTTTCAGAGTGCCGCTATCCACTACGGTTGCTACAGCGTGCAATGCCGAGGGGTGGACTTTGCCGCCTCCTAGATCAGAAGTCGCTTTAAATCTGCACGTGTATCTAACCATAATTCCTTTGCCAAGTAAGTCAATCTCTAATGATACTGTTAGTTGGGTTGTGGAGGGTAAAATGTGTCAGGGATTCTCGGCTAGAAAGACTTGGAATGTTCTGAGGCTGAGGGTCCCAGTTAAGACTTGGGCATATGTTGTTTGGTTTAAACAATATGTTCCAAAACATATATGCTTGTACTTTGTGGATTGCAAACATGGATAGATTTCCAACTAGAACTAGACTTGCTTTGTGGGGATTGTCGATCCAAACGTCTTGTTGTTTGTGTTCTTTAGCGGATGAAACAAGAGATCTCTAGCTTTTAGCTTGTGACCATAGTGCTCATATATGGGATCGGGTTTTGAGAAGGCTTACACCAACTCAGCCGCTGTTCTATCAATGGACAAATCTCCTTGAATGGAGAAGACAAAGTTCCGGAAGTGCACCTACAATTATGAGAAAGTTAGTGGTGCAAGCAATGATATTCTATTTGTGGAAGCAAAGGAACAACATTTTGCACAATCAACACTCAATACCGCCGACAACCATCTTCAAGTTTCTAGATAGAGATATTCGTAACATCAAATTTTCTAGAAGACATCGAAATCATTGCGCAAATCTCATGCAGCTGTGGCTGGAATAAGAATCACTAAATCTTGCTCACTTTTTTGCTACCTTGTTTTTTATTTTATTTTTTCCAAGATATCAAATCATTAGGCTATGCTCTTTTGTAAATCCTAAACTTTCATATTTATATGATATTTACCATTTAACAAAAAAAGAAATTTAGAGTTGGTCTCAAAAATTTTAAGCTCAAGATCCATGAAGTATTTGTCCGAGACATGATGACAACCCATAAAATTGTTGAGGTCAGTTCCCATTTAAACTTCGTAGCTTCATGGCTTTATATGTCACTAACACCAATTTGGAAGTTGTAGTTCAAATAATTTTCTTGAAACAATCACAGTTTTTATTAACATGTATAATCTTTCTTTTTAGGATCAATAATTAGAATTGTTAATGATATAACACTAAGGTTCGTAATAGGCAATTAATCTTTGATCTAAAACTAAGGTTCGTAATAGGAAATTAATCTTTGATTTAAAACTAAGGTTCGTAATAGGCAATTTATCTAGATGAGCTCAGAGCATATGGATATTATGATCTTTTAGACGATAGATTTTTGGAAAATACATGATCTCAGACGTGTATAAATTTTGTGAAGGACATAAAATAGATGGCGATAAGAGAGACACTTTTTTTCTTTCTAAGAACAATAATAAATCCTAAGCTAACATCGAATGTAAAAGAGCAATCGCCAAAGGGCTTATGCATTTTGAACATATATAGTTACATGATAACAAAATACCTCATAGTTTTAAGTGATGGATGATATTTAAGGAAAGCTGAGAAAAAGGACAACAATCTAGAAGTGTTTTCCACATATGCGAAGGTAACTTAATTGGCAAGCGGTGGCGTAAACGGTAAAAGCAAGTTAGTGTTAAAGTTCGGATGAAAGTTATATCGGTTCCATGATAGATTATCTCATGTTACTAATTTTTTATTCCCCAACATACTCAAACTGACTGTTTCCTATAATTGTTCCTTAAAACCACCAGATAAAGGACATAAACCAAATTTGGATATACATTTATTTTTACATTGTGTGTACATCTCATATAAAAGAACAAAGACATCTAGGATTTAAGAAAAAGGGATCCAAAGATTTTACCTCTTACAAAATATAAGAGTACTATAACAACTTTAAATTCTATCAAAATCGAACCCAGTATAAAGTTATTAAAAATAAATCCAATTTCATGATTCAATTAAATCAATAAAAATAATTTTTCCGCAGCGTAGCACATATATTTATCTAGTTGGAGTCAATGAGTTTAGCGAGACCTTATTTAGTTCATGCTGAATACTAATAATACACTTACTAATTAGTAATATTATGTAACAGTTTTGAGTTTATATACATCGAATCTTAAGGTATCGATAGAATTGTTTCGATTTTTATCCAAAAAAAACCATTGAGACTCTTTGTACAAAATTTGAATTTGGTTCAAATTCAGTTTTTTCTTTTCGGTATATATATATATATATATAACTATCAACTGGTCTTGATCAAGTCCAAATGGTTTTGTCCAATTAAAAAAAATATTTTTGTAGACCAGACATGACCAAGCCCATAAATAACTATGTCCAACTAGACAAGACCATGGACAATTTTTGTTGTTTGTTGTTGTTGTAATATTCTTATTTTTATGATAACCTTTGAAAGTATGCCGATACTTATACAACGATTCTTGAGATGTATATGATCAAATTTTAAGAGAGAAACATCAAAACAAAGCCTTGATTGGTTGATAGTTGCATAATTTAGCCCATTTTAGTATACATTTTAGTTAGCATTTTGTGACTTTTTGCATTCATTTCATTGTTTTTGGTATAGTTTGCATCCATTTTAGAGTTAGTGAGTCTTAGGTTAGTTTTTGCATATGTTTGTGTGCTATGGAGTCTTTTAGGTGCTTTTTGGAGCTTGGGGAAGATCATGGGCTAGGAGGAACGTACCCGCAGCGAACAGAGATGATCAAGTGATGAAGGAGAAAACCGGACGTTTGCAGCGGTCAGCATGCAGCGGTCTAGGGAGACCGCTGCACTTTCAAGTCTCGCAGCGGTCAGGTGCAGCGGTTAGAGCAGACCGCTGCGGATCCATCCGGAGCAAAAACCAGGCGTTTCACAGCGGTCATGCAGCGGTTAGAGCAGACCGCTGCGGATCCATCCGGAGCAAAAACCAGACATTTCACAGCGGTCATGCAGCGGTATGAGCTGACCGCTGTGAACCTTCTCGGACACAAAAATTGTCGGGTCAAACCCGGCTTGTCCCGGGTTGACCCGACCCGATCTGTATCTACTTAAGCAAATTAAGCCTAATTAGACAGAGAGGTTTTTTTTGGCTGCTTCTTTTTAGGGTTCTAAGCCACTTATTTCTTTCTTCTTTTCTTGTTTTTGTTTTGTATGAAGGATTCAAGATCCAAACCATTTTAGTGAAGATTTTCTTAAACTCTTTTTACCAATCTTTTTATTTTGCTTATGGCTTT
Source organism: Eutrema japonicum (assembly GCA_030161315.1). Taxonomy (NCBI): domain Eukaryota; kingdom Viridiplantae; phylum Streptophyta; class Magnoliopsida; order Brassicales; family Brassicaceae; genus Eutrema; species Eutrema japonicum. Next base: position 21,237,683 of record BSQW01000007.1, read on the forward strand.
CATTTGTATGGTTTATATTTGTGATTTAGCTATGTGTGAGTAGTTCTGTTAGGATTCTTGGGTGAAGTAGATTAGGGTGATTCTAGGTTTGTTCTTGATGTTTAAGAACTAGATTAGTTGATATCCTTTCTCATTGAGTGTTATTAATGCTGGATTGGCCTTGACAAAGTTGATTTAGAACTTAAGGAATTTCTCGCCCGGAAGGTGTTCGATGAAATTCCCCAACCAATTCAATGAGTGTTTTACATTCCTAGCCTATGGAAATAGATGTCTAGGGTGTTTAATGGCTATTTAGACTTGTTATTAATGCTTGTTAGTCATAGAATCGCGAACGGAAGTTTATGACGATTGATGACTAAGAAATGGGTTAATACCATGGAAGTGGATTAATCTTTAGTAGTGTTCTAAGGCCTAAGGAGATATTTAGTCGAATGTTTGAGCATCTTGAGTAGATTAAAGAATCACCCGAGTCGATTGCTTTACCCGAGAATTCGTTTGTTTAAATTTGATATTAATCGTTTTCTTGTTTGCTTTGCTACTCGTTTATTTCTCTATTTTGCACGTTTCAAATTGTTCGATAAATAAACCAAAACCCGATATTTGCTTAGATTAGATAGCGTCCTGTATTCTTAGTGCGTCGTTCTTATTTCCCTGTGGATTCGATCCCAAAGTGCTACAATGACATGCCATTAGATTGAGGCATTGTGCACAGTGGGTAATTGTGCGAACCGTAAAAAGTTCACTATCAATTTGGCGCCGTTGCCGGGGAGATTAGCAATAGCCATTAGGATTTGGATGCTATTTGAGACTAAGTTCTTGACTTCTACTAACTTTTTATTTTCTTTTTTTTTTGCTTCTTAGAGTCGATGGCCATGGATTACAATGATTGGCCACAAGAAGAGGATGCCACATTTGATGAAAGCATTGATGATGAGCCATATGTGGAGCCACCATTTGATGAAAGTGTACTCACATCAGAACAAAAAGTAGAGTTGGATGAGCTTTGCAAAGAAAACCCGGCATTGACAAGGAGTAATCTCGCGATTATGATCCGTTTGAACCTCATGTCACGTCGGGCAGCGCTTGAGGGAAGGGAGCTCACATATATTGAGATAAAGATAGCTCATGCACTCGAAGAGGTAATTTATTGGGTTCCACCATGCCAACTAGAAGGTATTTTTGACACAACCTTTGAAATCGTTGATTATGAGGATAGTCACTTGCCTTGCATTGAAGATGTAGCTTCTAGTTCACATGCTCTCAAGCTCATTAATGATTGCTGTGATTTAATATGTGAGTCTCAAATACTAGAAACCTTAAGAGTAGAAAAGCTTGCTAGTGATTATCATGAAGTATGTTTTGATATTAATTATCTATGTGCTTTGAATGATCATGATATCGAGTTTAAGCTTTCAATGCCTGAGGAATCTAGTTCGCTTCTTGAAAAATCTTACCTAGGGGGTGTGATTGATGTAGATAAGATCTTGAATGAGATAGATGACCCTAAGGTTGAGATGAAATCTAGGAAAGAGGATGTGTTTTACATGATTGATGGAGATGAAGTTGACTATTTTGTGATTAACTCGTTTAAACATGAAATCGACTTTATTTTTCCATCAAATGCATTTGGTCCTCGTGAACATCTCATCATCAAGGAAAATTCCAAGATGTATGCTATATTTTTAGTAACCTTTCTTGATGTGAGTTATGCCTCTTTGCCATGGATAGTCGTGTGCCATGTTGCATATTTTGTTTCTTGTCTTGACAAGAGAAGGACCAAAGGTGCATTGGCTCAACCTTTTGATTCTCATGATTAACAGTTGAAACGTCAAGCTTAGCGACGTAAAACAAGCGCTCTTGGGAGGCATTCCCATGACTATCTTTGTATATATTTTCGTTCGTTCTTGTTCCTTTTGATGTTTTTGTTTAATGTTTATAGTTTTCTTGGGTCCAAGGTCGTGGTGCTTAATGCATGAATGGGTAGAGCTACAGCACGTCACACTCCTCTCCAATCCAAATGTATGATCCAAACTCCATTTCATTGTACATACTTTTGCATATTTTTACCTTCTCTTTGATTTGTGTTGCACCGAGACGTTGCAATTCAAGTTCGGGGGAAGGATTTGTGTCTTTTGATATTGTGTTTTGTGATCTTATTTTTCTTTTTGCATATTTGAGTCTCATTCATTCATATAAGTGCATATAAAAACCATAAAAAAAAAATATTTAGTTGCATTTTGCATGTTTAAGATTGAGTCTAGATGCATATAGGTGTGCATTCACTTGCATTGAGAGAATTATCCATGTAGAATATAAACTTAAGAGCTTGAATTAATGCCCTCGTTAGGAGTTCTTTGATGCATTTGAGCGATCACGAAGTTAAGGATGATCCATGCTTTGATCTTGCGGTTTGAATGTTTTTGTCTTGGTTGAAGCATGCTTTGAATTGAATCTAACTCTATCTACATGAACTTTAATCTTGACTTGAAATTATCATGCTTGTACATTGAAAAGTTGAATTCATGGATGTCATATACATATTTGAGCTATCTTACCCCTTTTTACCACTCTCTTGTTAGCTCAAATAGCTGATTCCCATATTTGGAACGGTTAACCACACCCTTAACTAAACCTTTCCTTCAAGCCTTCATCTCTTGTGTGTGTCGTGAGGCCTAATTTTGAATGAACTTAGCAAAAAGTGTTGAGTTTGGAACGACAAGGAGTTGATAGATAGGTTGGTGATTTGGGTGTTGATGTAAAGAAAAGAAAGTGTGGAGAAAGGAAAAGATTGAGAAAAAGGATAGGGGAAAGTAAAAAGTCTGGATTGGTTGGCATGAAAATGTGGGATAGCTCTAGGTGTTGCAAGTATGAGTCTCTATGTGTGTAGAAGAAAGAAAGAGCCAAAAAAAAAAAAATATATATATATATGGCTAAAGCATCTAAATGATGATTGAGAGACTAGTTATGAAAGTGAAAAAGAGCTAAAAGAAAAAGATGAAGAGCCAATCCATTTGTTGAAAGAGAAGAAGAAAAGAAATGTGGTCTAAGAAGGCAAAATGCCTTGTGATATGGGTAGTTTAGAATGGATCTTGATGAGTTTAGAAATAGGAGTGGAGTTCATATTGGGGCATTGGGTAGACGGATGTCATCCTTGTACGCATCAATTGTTCTTTACTCTTAGCATTTTGCCAAAGTTCATTCTTTCGTGAGAGATCCCATTGCATTGGAATACCCACATGATTGAGATTATTTTCATCTCAAAACCTTTTCCCTAAGCCAAATGAGTTCACTTGATTTTTATTAAGCATGATTCACCATTGTACTTAATGAATGTTAAAGAGTTAGAGGATATGATTACTTGTAGATGCTAAGGCTTAGACCAAATTCGTGTAGCGACGAGTATGGCTAAATCTTTTGAAGTAGAGGTTGTTTGTGCATCACATAACTACTATCAAGTGCATTGAATTGAATTCTTTTGTTAATATTCTTGGATATGATATCCCGCATTCCAACCTCTTCTTCGATTTGTTCTTGTTTGTTTGCTTGCGGACAAGCAAAAGGCAAGTTCGGGGGAGTTGATAGTTGCATAATTTAGCCCATTTTAGTATACATTTTAGTTAGCATTTTGTGACTTTTTGCATTCATTTCATTGTTTTTGGTATAGTTTGCATCCATTTTAGAGTTAGTGAGTCTTAGGTTAGTTTTTGCATATGTTTGTGTGCTATGGAGTCTTTTAGGTGCTTTTTGGAGCTTGGGGAAGATCATGGGCTAGGAGGAACGTACCCGCAGCGAACAGAGATGATCAAGTGATGAAGGAGAAAACCGGACGTTTGCAGCGGTCAGCATGCAGCGGTCTAGGGAGACCGCTGCACTTTCAAGTCTCGCAGCGGTCAGGTGCAGCGGTTAGAGCAGACCGCTGCGGATCCATCCGGAGCAAAAACCAGGCGTTTCACAGCGGTCATGCAGCGGTTAGAGCAGACCGCTGCGGATCCATCCGGAGCAAAAACCAGACATTTCACAGCGGTCATGCAGCGGTATGAGCTGACCGCTGTGAACCTTCTCGGACACAAAAATTGTCGGGTCAAACCCGGCTTGTCCCGGGTTGACCCGACCCGATCTGTATCTACTTAAGCAAATTAAGCCTAATTAGACAGAGAGGTTTTTTTTGGCTGCTTCTTTTTAGGGTTCTAAGCCACTTATTTCTTTCTTCTTTTCTTGTTTTTGTTTTGTATGAAGGATTCAAGATCCAAACCATTTTAGTGAAGATTTTCTTAAACTCTTTTTACCAATCTTTTTATTTTGCTTATGGCTTTCATTTGTATGGTTTATATTTGTGATTTAGCTATGTGTGAGTAGTTCTGTTAGGATTCTTGGGTGAAGTAGATTAGGGTGATTCTAGGTTTGTTCTTGATGTTTAAGAACTAGATTAGTTGATATCCTTTCTCATTGAGTGTTATTAATGCTGGATTGGCCTTGACAAAGTTGATTTAGAACTTAAGGAATTTCTCGCCCGGAAGGTGTTCGATGAAATTCCCCAACCAATTCAATGAGTGTTTTACATTCCTAGCCTATGGAAATAGATGTCTAGGGTGTTTAATGGCTATTTAGACTTGTTATTAATGCTTGTTAGTCATAGAATCGCGAACGGAAGTTTATGACGATTGATGACTAAGAAATGGGTTAATACCATGGAAGTGGATTAATCTTTAGTAGTGTTCTAAGGCCTAAGGAGATATTTAGTCGAATGTTTGAGCATCTTGAGTAGATTAAAGAATCACCCGAGTCGATTGCTTTACCCGAGAATTCGTTTGTTTAAATTTGATATTAATCGTTTTCTTGTTTGCTTTGCTACTCGTTTATTTCTCTATTTTGCACGTTTCAAATTGTTCGATAAATAAACCAAAACCCGATATTTGCTTAGATTAGATAGCGTCCTGTATTCTTAGTGCGTCGTTCTTATTTCCCTGTGGATTCGATCCCAAAGTGCTACAATGACATGCCATTAGATTGAGGCATTGTGCACAGTGGGTAATTGTGCGAACCGTAAAAAGTTCACTATCAATGGTTATAACAAGTGTACTAAGGGACCAAACACAAAACATATAGTGACTGGGAAAAACAAAGCTACTAAATCACTGCTTCTCAACTTTGTAACTAGACTCACCAACATCATCAGAAACCATAGTAATCTACACCAATTTCAAGAGCAGACAGATCATATGAGGAACCGAGGCAAAAGGGTTTTTATGTCTTTGTTCTTTTAGAGCTGCACTTCTCTGTTATGTATCCAACTGAAAGGAATCTTGGGTCCTTTCTTGGCTCTTGCTTGAGCTCTCTCATCCAATCTCCTGATTCTTGGAGACAACCCGTATAAATAGTCATGTGACTTGTTTACTTCACCTGAAAGCCCCGTTAAGTACCCGATTTCACAATTTCACATAAGATACAGAGTGAACTGTGGACAGGTAAATCAGCTTATTACAATCACATCGGGAACATCTTTGGCAAGAAACAGACCAACAAAACTATAAAAACAAATCACAAAATGCATAAAGATAGTATAATAGAAGCATACCTTAAGATTATTCTATCGCCGCTTCTTTCTCCTCTTCCTTCTCACCTTATTTCTCTTCATCACTAAACTCATCATCTGAAAAAAAAAAACATATGAATTCATCAACAAACTCATCATCTGAAAACCAAATAAATTCAAAATTATGCAAAACCACTTACCTATGTTTGGAAAGCCACGTAGCCAGTTTCTTGTACAAACCAAAGCTTGGACATTAGTAGGTAAGAGACAACTTCTATATTTGTTAAGAACTCGACTACCAATACTATATGATCAAATTTAAAAAGATACAAAGCATAAGAAGGTTATAAACAAACCATATACAAAGTATAAGAAGACACAAACCAGTGATTATGAGCACAAGAAACCATAGGAAACAATATGGAGCACGAAAAGAAAAGGCATAAAGATTTAGCACAGAACACTAATTTAGCAGAAGCACTTTTATTAGTATAAATAGAAAACGGGGTTGCAGGTTATTCTTCAATGTGAGTGATCTGCATTATGACATACAGATTTACGAAACCAGTAACTCTTTCAACAATTGGAAGTAAACCAGTATGAACACTATCAATTAATGTTTGACCAATTCATATCAATCCAACTCGGAATTCATATCAATCCAATTCGGACTCATGTTTCTTCCATTGCATTCTAAGTGAAAAGAAACATCTATTGTTCACGACACATGAATAGTCCACATGAGTTAATCAGAAATTGAAGAAACCAGTTCGTTTGTCTATTCATAAATGTCAAATCATGATATCATTAAGCATGTCAAGATAAATCATATTAGTATGATATCAACATGAGAATCATTCAAAACCATTAAGCAGTATTTATAAATCTAAATCCAAGAAATCGATAAACCCAGCAAACGGAATCCCTAAAGAAAGTAGTATCTAAAACGATAAACGAAGTCCAATCCTAAACACAAACACTTAAACGATAAACGATAAACGATGAACGAAATACAGAACTCAATCCTTGGTGAACAATCGCAACAACGATTCTGTTGAACATTCGCAAAAACCTACAATGAATGAAACCCACCAACCGATTTCGATCAAGCTTGGGAAATCCATAAAACCCAGCAAACACAAAATCAAAACAGATAGAAAAGAAAATCGATCTAAGAACCTTGAGATAAAAAACGAGAAAATCGATTGACGAAGAGAAGATAGAGAGATAGCGAGCGAGAGGAAGAGAAGACGAAAACCTACCGCTTTGTTGCAGAGGAGGAAGACGAAGTGAATTAGGAACCGAGAAAGCGAGAAAGCGAGAAAGCGAGAAAGCGAGAAAGCGAGAAAGCGAGAAACCTAGGCGAGGAAGAAGAAATCGAAGAGTATCCAGCGTAACCCATTTTTGACCGCGGGTCAACTGGTTTATGTCCAGTTGGACAATTTTATTATTGGGCCAAAATTTAAACCGTCCAAAATTTTGCGAACTGACCTTGATCCATGGTCAACCCACCCAATTGACATTACTATGTATATATATATATACCACTATATATATAACTGAAAAGGCATATTCTCAGTTAAATAATAATAAATATATAGATTTTGATAATGAATTTAATAAGATAATTTGTTAGATTTAATCACAAAACAAAAATAATTAAATTATGGCATTATTCTCCTAGTTTTTCAAGCTTACGATAATTCTATTCCTTTTCCTAATAGAATATGCTATTGTGCTCTCATCTGTATCTCTATATATAAAAAGCTATAAACCCTAACGATCATTTCTCAAGAGTCTTTCAGGATCTAATCCCTTGTTGGTAATCACTTCCTTCCTTATATTTAAAATTTCTAAATAAACTCATACGTATATTTGTTTGCAACTATCATCAAATGTTTCAACACGGAAACTAATTTGTTAGATGAACGATGAATGTTGCATGAGAGAAACCGTGACATGATCTTTCTGTGTTTAATCTCTTTTATCGCAGCTTAAGTCTCGAATCCCTAAGCTTTTAGAATAGTTTGTTAGATTTTTTATTTTCCTAAAACTTATATTACTTATAATCCTAATCCTTATGAAACTAGAATCGTTTGTTACAACAACTTTCTCTATATATATTGTAACAATTCTTTCACTTGTTTGGTTTTCAGAGTTAAGAGAACAGAGAAAAAAAAATATCGACATGGCTAACGAAGAACAAAGCAGCATCTTGAAAGCTCTAGACGTTGCAAAGACTCAATGGTACCACGTCACGGCGGTTGTGATCTCCGGTATGGGTTTCTTCACTGACTCGTACGATCTTTTCGTGATATCTCTCATCACGAAGCTCCTTGGCCGGATCTACTATACTACACCTGGCTCCTCCTCACCAGGAAGCCTACCTGATGGCATCTCTGCCGCCGTGAGCGGTGTGGCCTTTGCCGGAACGTTTCTGGGACAGATTTTCTTCGGGTTTCTCGGTGACAAGCTCGGCCGTAAGAAAGTCTATGGTTTGACCCTCTTGATCATGACCTTATGCTCTATTTGTTCTGGTCTTACCTTCGGAAACGACCCAAAAACCGTCATGATAACGCTCTGCTTCTTCCGCTTCTGGCTCGGTTTTGGCATCGGTGGTGACTATCCGCTCTCGGCTACGATCATGTCCGAGTATGCTAACAAACGTACCCGTGGCGCGTTCGTAGCAGCTGTTTTCGCTATGCAAGGGTTTGGGATCTTGGCCGCCGGTGCGGTTTCGTTACTTGTCTCGTCTATTTTCGAGCGTCAGTTTCCTTCTCCAGCCTATATGGTCGACCCGGCCGCCTCCACCATCCCGCAGGCAGATTACGTGTGGAGGATCATCCTGATGTTAGGCGCTTTACCGGCTCTCTTGACTTACTATTGGCGTGTGAAGATGCCTGAAACCGCTCGTTACACCGCTCTAATCGCCAAGAACGCAGAGCAAGCAGCTTCGGATATGTCTAAGGTTCTCAACGTAGACATTGAAGCCTCTTCCGCAAAGCATGACCAAGCTAGGGTTTCTTCAGACGAGTTTGGCTTGTTTTCCAAGAAATTCCTCCGCCGCCACGGACTCCATCTACTCGGGACAACCACCACATGGTTCCTCCTCGACATCGCTTTCTACAGCCAAAACTTGTTCCAGAAGGACATCTTCACCACCATCGGTTGGTTACCTTCCCCGAAAACCATGAACGCAATCCAAGAGCTCTACATGATCGCTAGGGCACAATCCCTAATCGCTCTTTGCGGCACAGTCCCTGGTTACTGGTTCACCGTAGGTTTAATCGACAGGATCGGACGGTTCAAGATTCAGATGATTGGATTCTTCTTCATGACGGCTTGCTTGATCGGTTTAGCCATACCGTACCACCATTGGACCATACCGGATAACCGAATTGGTTTCATTGTTCTCTACTCTTTAACTTTTTTCTTCTGCAATTTCGGACCTAACGCAACTACTTTTATTGTCCCGGCTGAGATTTTTCCGGCGAGGCTTAGGTCGACTTGTCACGGTATCTCGGCGGCTTCCGGTAAAGCCGGTGCGATGGTTGGTTCTTTCGGTTTTGCTGCTTTGGTTAAGGCTGTGGGGATGAGGATGACGTTACTGATCATGGCAGCAATCAGTTTTGTTGGCTTGTTGTTCACGTTTCTTGTTCCGGAGCCTAAAGGAAAATCGCTTGAGGAACTTTCCGGCGAAGCTGAACCGGAGAAAATCCAGGAGAAAATCCAGGAGAAGATTGTAGTTTAGATTATTTTGTTTTTCCCCTTAAACGTTATGAAAGAGAATTCGAAGTTCCCGGCGTTTTGTTAGGATATTTTGTTTTATCAGATTTTTGGTTAGAGTTTTTTTGTTACTTTTCGAATATATTCTACTTTTATTATGTTTTCCTTAATCAGTTTTATATAATTTTATTAAAATAATTATTAGAAATTGAAATCTTAAATATTTAATTTTTCCTTTCTTAATGCAAAACAACAAACAGCTTTTTTATTTTGTTTTCTTTAATAACATTTCGATAATTAGAAGAAAATAGGGGAAAAAAAAACAGTAAACAGAGTTACAAAGATATATTAATTTGATGTGTCTTTCGAATTAAAAAAATCTTTTGTTGAGCTTGTAATTCTATCCGAAGAAGAATCTTGAATATCTTGCAAATTCTTCCCTTCGCACATTACCGAACACGATTGGTGTTGTGGTTGTGGTGGTACCGAGTAGAAGCTCCTGCTCCTGTTCTGTCTCTTAACCACAGCCGAAGAAGAAGAAGAAGAAGAAGAAGAAGAAGACTCGGCTTTCGATCTCTTGGAACCGTTCTGATGAACCGCGGATGGAACCTGTTGATGCAAATCTCGTTTTCTTTTCCGTTATCGGTACCGCGCGAAAGCTACAGAGCTATCCACCACAATCCCATCCGGTGCAATCCCGATCATGATCTGAGCTTCCCGCGTTCTGTATATCGCCTTAGTGAGAAGTTCCCGAGCCGTGTCTAAGTCTACAATGGGTTTAGCATAGCTAATGTAACACCCATCCTTTACTTGCTAAAAACGGCATGTCACGAGTTAACTTATTCCACAAATAAAAACATTTAACCGGAAATAACCAACATAGTCTTTATTTCAATTGAACCCATCTTTCAATTAAAGTCAACACAACCATAATTAAAATCCAATAATTTAAAATTGTAATTCCGTTATAAATAAAATTTAGTAATTAACCCCGAATCCCAAATCCGGCACCAGACGAACATACATCACCAGTTACTCCTCGTTCTCACTTGCAAAAAAAGAGGGGTGAGTAATTGAAATTACTCAGCGAAAGTAAGCCTTAGGGCTCATGAATTCACCCTACACAAACACATTTACAACAATCACAAAGTCTAAACCTAAGAAAAGCAGGAAGATACGTGCACTACGACACACACTCAACAACAAATTGGACTCCATCCCAAAACAACACCGCCAGAATGCAGAAATGGATACCACGTGCCTCACGCAACGCCATCCCTCGTGCTTTACGGATTTCTCATGCTCTCGCACTTGGTCCTGCACTTTACTCATGCTTTACGGATTTCTCATGCTTCTCGCACTTGGTCGTATACTTTACTTGTCCGGCTCGTCAGCCATCTTGACCCAGAAAACCTCTCGCGTCTCCGGACCACCAAACAATTACAAGGAACAGCTACACTATGTTCAGCCGGACTTGCTCGCGACTAACACCATGGAGGCCCCTATCCCTTGCAGGAACTAACTCGATTTTTAACCGTTAACTCATTTCACATTTTATGAATGAAATACAAATCAATAACATGCATTTCACATTTCGTCATCAAGCAACACACATCAATTATTCATTTTTAACTCTCATCCTCAAGATACTAGTTCTTAAATTTTAATTATACATAGGTATATTTGTATATATAAATATTTATACACTCAACACGCAAATACGAGTTACTTATGAAGTATGTAACCCTCATGTATACTTGACTTAACCTTAGACTAAGTAATTAACATGAATATGTGTGTATATGAAGAAAAACACGAACTCGTTCCTCATCTTTATTACTTGATGATGAATAACGAACCCGGTTCACCTTTGGACATATTTGTTGTCTTGACTTGATGTCACATTTTCTTATGCTTTTGAAGCTCAAATCGGTTCTCTTTCAACCGAGAGTTATTTCCTTGTGTCTTTAACGTCTCTGCAAGTTTCCAGGTCAAACGGACCTTGTTTTCCCAACCAAAAGATACAACTCATCAAACTGGTTACAGATGAGCGCTGCACATAAACGTTTCAGTAATCCATATAAAAATCGCAAGCCCACTTATCCAAATACGAAACCCTTTTACAGTGTGAAAGGTAGATGTCTTCAGGATAAACTCACCGAGTTTTAGATCCATCATAATAGAAAACTCTTTCAAATGCTACAGCTTTCTAGTCTGGTCGCAAATCAGCATGCACAAATCACCTCTAATAAAACGTTCATACCTTGCTTATAATAATTCAGAATGATACACGGCTTTCAAATACAGCTATATACAATAGTCATGAACGTCCTTACCGATTTTCAGATCAATCAAAGCAGGTTTTTCCATCCGTTTCCATTACCTACTGAAACTGATCAAATTAGAGACTCGGCCAAACTATAGCTAACACGAAGAAACGACGGTAACTTCTTACACATACCTTCGATCGTGACGTTCTTGGTCTTCCTGGAAATCTAAGACTCGGGAATTTCCAGGGATAGATAGATCATCACTTGGATCCATATAGGTCGCCGGAAAACGTCTCTCAAAGTGGCGGCAGAAGTAACTCGATTTCATGGTGGTGGCTAGGGTTCACGGGGTGAAGAACAAAATGAGCAGGGCTCGCCCGCACCTCTTAACTCTACCTCTTCTATCAAAAGCTCTCTTCTTTTATAGGAAAAGGGGTGGAGATCCCTAGGTTTAAGAATGATCAAACGGATTTACCGGCTTCTGGTCTCATCGGAACCAGAATGTTACAGTTACTACCTAGTTCAACACATGAGGCTGTAAGAACAAATACCGGAGCATCCCACGGATGATGAATCCATTATGTAGGTAACCTCGCTAGCTCGGGGATCCATTGTCTCACGTAATCGCCTTCCGGGTCAAATTTGGCTCTCTCTAACTGAAATCAAAAACTCGAAAATATTTATAGAAACCTTTAAGCTTTAGTTTTCGAAACTAGTATCGAATAGAGTGAGTTACCTCAACATTATCCAATCGATCGAGCTTGAAACAATCACTATTATTCGGTTATGTATCCATCCGGTAGCCCAAAGCTCTCTCATTCCGGCATCAACCAACGTATAACCCATTCTTCCTTGTCTCCACGCCTTGAATTTGTCAACATTAGAATCCCAAGGGAAAAATCGAAGATGACTCAATAAAGAACGATCATGAGTAAACGGAAATTGAAACATATGTAGCGCGAGTATTCACTTAGTCCGAGTGATCTAAGATAAAGTTGTGCGCTTTTATCTCTTGCCCAAACGATTTGTTTCATTTGAACGCACTGGAAAATACATCTTACACTTATTCCCCCGAAATAAAGATACGGAGAAAGCAGAGAGGTTGTGTTTCCAACAACTTTCTTGTTGTTTTTTGAGTAGTCTCTGAGATGCTTCTAGATGAACTCGTTTAGTATATTATCAGCATTGCTCCAACCCGGAGACCACGCTTTAGTTAATAACGCGTTGCTCCGTTTCTCTGCTTTGTTTTCTAACCCGAGTTCATCGATTGAACAAGTCCCTACCATTGATATGATAATGGACACGCATGCTTTGGATGAGGCTTCGGAGGCAGCATTGGTCATCCCCAAAGGACATATCACTCGGTCCAAGACACGGAAGCTAGCCGGAGTTGTTCGGAGTTTGCTAAATGATGCACGGAACAAGGAGGATCACCTTATGCACCAAATCCTCACCTCACTATCTTCGAATTCTTCGTGAGGTTTGGTCGTTTGTGTAAGTTGTGTTGTACTCTTTTTCCTGTATACGGTTTTGTCCCAATGTGTTTTCCGTATAGAGGTTTTAACGAGGCAACCGGCTTACACCGTCTAACGGTCCGATCTCTCGAGAATTCCACGGGGGGGATTCTTCCGAGGGAATATTTCCGAGGGACTTGTCCGAGGGACTTTCCCGAGGGAATTTCTGAGGGATTTCAACCGAGCGGAATTTTAAAAGTCATTCAAACTTGTTTTAATTATTGCTGTAATTTTCGAGGTGGTCTTCTCTCATTTTTCGAGATTGACCTTGACTTTCTCTTTTATTTTTCTCTTTATATTCTCTCCCCCTCATTGTCGAAAATATCAATCATTTTTAATCAAATATTTTTCAGAGTTCATACTCTTTTTCTCTCAATTTATTTGATGGTTAATCATTGAAATTCTTTTCGGTTGATCGAGTGTAATTCCGCAACACTTCGACGCAACCTTCGTTCTGTTGTTTGTTCAATTCTTCTCATAATAAGGGGCATAGAGATTTTCGGGATTCATCTCCCACGCTTTATCATCCTTATTCCCGAATCCCTCAAGCATCGTAGCATCCCCTCGTTTCAATCCGTTCATTATCGATTGGGCCTAAGGATTTTCGAGTTCATCACTCACGCCTTAGCATCTTTCTTCGTGGATTCTTTAAAGTCAAGGATCTATCAACCTCCACCATACCTAGAGCAAGCCGGTACTTAGTCGATTCGTATCAAGTGGTATTAGAGACACTTGCTCTAAAAATCGGTGAGATCTATCCATTTTTATCTTTTCATCTTCTTCGAAAGTTTGGTTTTATTTTTGTTTTTTATTTTTGCTTAAATTAAAAAAAAATAACTATCAAACAAAAAAAATTATAGATCTGTACTCTCGATTTAAAAGTCTAATTTTTAAAATTCAAAAAAAAAATCGTTTTAGTGAAATTTTAAAAATTTCAAATTTTTGTGAATTTCAGAATTTGCATACACTGAAAAAGTTTGTTAATTTTTGTGCGAGGAACAAATGTCGGATAAAAGAAAAACTGGTACCTCACGGTCGAGAAGAGAACGAGACACTACAAGAAAACAACCGATTTGCGATGGCCAAATCCATAGCATATCCGTCGCAAATCACGCTTTGCGACGGAATTGCGACGACACTTACTCCGTCGCAAATTAATTTTCCTCGCAAATTTGCGACGAAAAATATTCCCTCGCAAATTTGCAACGGCAAATAGCCATCATGCACAGCATGTGAGTCGTGATAGTGGTGAGCGCAAGATGGGTCATAGTAACCCCGCTCGTAGTAGCAATCTCGCTCCAAGGCGAGTTCATGTTTCAAAGTCTGAAACGAAGAAAAACAAAACCAAAAATCAAATAAAAAACGTTTGTTCTAGATTCGTTCTACTAACCTCTAAGGTGTGATAGAAACTGTAGCGATCTCTCCCCGGCAACGGCGCCAAAAACCGAGAGGGTGATGTTCTATGAGACCTTAGACACTGTATAGTAAATAAACCTAGAAGGAAAATATTTTTTATAGGATTTTTGTAACTAGAATTGCAACTAACGAAAAACGGATATTTTATCTAAACTATTTCTAATGAAATCGATGGCTATTTTAATCTAGGGGAATCTAATTTCTAATCTAACACTAAGAGAATCTAAACCTAATCCTAAGAAATTCTAAGACTAAACTAATACCTAATAAAATCGACTACTAACCTAAACCTAATGAAATCGATAACTAAACTACTTCTACGGACTCTATTGCTAAACTACACTACTAGAGACGGTTGTAATTATTCTAAAACGTTGCTGGGTCGAGAGGAATATCTCGGGGTATGCTCGATTCAATCAAACGGCCCCTAGCTCATTAGTAACCGGTGTTTCTAGATTATGACTCCACGAACATGACAGAATAATAGCGTAGTCTACTCCCGTATAACCTACGTCCTCCAATCGATAAGTAACTTTCGTCTCTGGCCCCGCGTAAGATTGTGATTTTCTAGTGGGTCCATAGGTTCACGGCACTCCGTAAGTATACTTTCGAAATCTTACGACGTGCACGCCTTGTCGATGCACTTTGCTGGTGATTAGATGCAACACTTTCGTGGCTCTAAATTCTCCTTATCAGCCTCTAGTTCATGACACTAGATTAATGCATTAATAACTTTTCACAAGAAAGAGCTCTAGAAATCGACTAGGGTTTACCGAGTGAAATCTTTATCGAACATAAAATTCCCCTCGATAATCATTTAAACCCAACAATCTAAACTACCCACACCTACTAGAAAAATACATGATTAGATTAAACATGAGATTGGTGAAGAAGCCTCATGAATTCAAGAACTAAGTTCGGTGAGAAACCTCATCACCAATCCCAAAAAT
Source organism: Eutrema japonicum (assembly GCA_030161315.1). Classification (NCBI taxonomy): domain Eukaryota; kingdom Viridiplantae; phylum Streptophyta; class Magnoliopsida; order Brassicales; family Brassicaceae; genus Eutrema; species Eutrema japonicum. The sequence continues at coordinate 21,253,092 of BSQW01000007.1, forward strand.
CTCAATGCAAGAGTACAAGAATGAAAGCAAAACTAATGTGTAGAAATGTCGTTTTAGGGTTTGACGGGAAAATACAGTCTTTGCCTCGAGTTAAGAAACGGATCATCTTGGGCAGAACTGGGCTTGGCCACGGGTGCGTAGCTCCTGGCTGTGGCAGAATGGACCCTAGCTGCGGGTGTAATGGCTCCAGGGGCGGCGAACTGATGCTTGGCCACGTCTGGGATCCCTCCATGCGCGGTGAACTACTTCTTCGGAGCAGTTTCATTTGCCTTCAGTGCTTCGGGTATCTTTAAGGATCCAACCATCGGATTGTCCCCAATCCAATTGCATTTGAAAGTTGGTTGTCTCTACTTTGTTGTATCCAAATTTTGGGATGATCGGACGGTGAAAAGGTCTTCTTTGATTGCCAGACCTCGTGACGGTCCAAGTTTATCCAAAAACGTACTTTTGATCCGAAATGCACTCTTTAATATTGAGTTACCTGAAAAGAGTCTGAAAACCGCAAATATGCGAAACCCGTAATAAAAGCATAGAAAACCAAGTGGAACACTTATTAAAATGATCTAAAATATATAGTAAAACGGGTAAAAATACGGTGTTATCAATAGTATACCTAGAGCATGTAATAAAGTCATATAAAAATTTAACCACTGGAATGCAAAAATACTAACAAATAAACAAAAATAATAAAACGAACATGGTCTGCTTGTGAAACAAGTACGAATGGTTCGTATTTCTGTAGTCGCCTTCTGCTATGTAATGATGGCGCACACCGCTTCCTACTAATAGGTCGTACCAGTCGCATAAAAATGCAATGCGTCGCAAGCCAAACATTCCCGGATAGTGAACATCCAAAATCTCACGTATGATACCATAGTATACAATACACCGGACTGGGTAGACACACCATAATCTGAAGTTGACCCACTCCTATCATCACGAAGAATCTTAAAAGCGTAGCCCCGTGTGCTATACATCAAATGTGACTGCAAGGTTGCTAGTGGAAAGCGCACAATTTCTTCTAGGCACGTGGGAAATCTTTGTCTGTTAGCGGACTCTGTCGTGACCTGCACGAAACAAATAAATAACAAAATTAAATCATTCATTATAAATGATAGTTAAAAACAAGGCAATTAAAACACTTACATAATCTCTTAACCAACGTCCGAACTCTTCCTGTTTAAGCTCGATTAGCTCGTCATGTGTTTTGTTCGGAAATGGAAAACTTTGATAAGCCATATACATCATATGATAGATTGAAGCGATCAACACGTTAACATATATATAATCAAGGACCCAATAAGTAATTAATAATTAGGTTCAATATAATACCTCTTATATTCTTCAACTCTGTCGCAGTTTGTGAGAATATACATATGCAAATGATCCCGCTCTTGTGCTGAAAGTCTCCGTTTCTTGCCTTTTCTGTCGTCTAATCTCTAAGAAGATATGAGGAACATCGACCGGATAGAAAGGTATTACGCCTCTGTCATCATGTCGAGCTGGTCTACGACTTTTTGTTTTGACTTGTGATGGAAAGTAAAACTCGGAAAAATGTGAGATTTCTTCATTGATGCTCTGTGGGATAATAGAACCCTTGAAATTTGCTCAAATTTTTTACCTTCTTCTTTAGATGAAACATATACCGTTCGAAAGGATACATCCAATAGTACTGAACTGGGCCCCCAAGTTCTGCTTCTCGTGGGAGATTAATTTGTAGATATTCCATAACATCAAAGAAGGAAGGCGAAAATATCTTCTCCAAATTGCAAAGGATTACGGGTATATTAATCGCAAGGTTGCGGATACCGTCTGATGTAAGAGAGCGCGAATATATATCTCGAAAAATGCACCAATCCCTGCATAATTTGCATAACAAATGAATAAATAAATACTAAATTATTGTATAAAGTATTAAAAAATTAATTTAATGATTGTATATGTAATTTCTGTGTGCACATTACGTGGTAGAATACAGGAAAAGGTAAATGGAAAGAGGCGATGTATGACAACATGGCAATCATGACTCTTCATCCCAGTAAACTTCTCTTCTCCATGATCAACGCAATTACGAAGGTTAGATGTGTATCCGTCCGAGAATCTAACACTATCGGTTATCCAGTTAAAAAAACTCGACCTTTGAAGGTTCATCTAACCGAAAAGCTAGGACCGGAGGCTTCCCGTCACCTGTCACATGTAGTGCTTTACGAGAGCAAATGACTGGCAAGTCTAATCTAGACTTCAGATTGTCCTTCGTCTTTCCTTGGAAATTGAGAACGGTGTTCATAATATTATCGAAAAAAATCTTCTCAATGTGCATGACATCCAAATTATGTATCAAAAGATGGTATTTTCAATAAGGCAAATCCCAGAAAATACTCCTCTTGTGCCAATTATGTACGTTGCCACAACCATCAACAGGATGATGCCCGTCACCACCACAATCAACGGTCCTCTCTGCACCAAAATCTCTGAACTGAGTCAACAAATATTGTCCATCTAACTCAGGAGGTGGATCATCAAATACTTTCCGGTTCTTCCTAAACAATGTGGTGCTCCGACGATAAGGATGATCACTAGGTATAAATCGCCTATCACAATCAAACCAAGACGTTTTGCGTATGTGTTTTAATTGGAATGCATATGTGTTTTCTTGACAGTAAGGGTACGATAACCTTCCATGCGTTGTCCATCCGGATAACATGCCATATGCTGGAAAATCGCTAATGGTCCACATAAGTACCGACCGTATGACGAAATTCTGCTGGCAAAAAACATCAAACGCCTCAACACCTAGCTCCCATAACATTTACAGCTCATAAATCAATGGCTGCAAAAACACATCTCTTCGGATGCTTTGGCCCAGGAACGAGAATGCTAAGGAACAAGAACTCTTGTCTCATGCACAAAGATGGCGGTAAATTGTAAGGTGTTACAATTACTGGGCACAAATAATATTGTTTGCCATGCTTCCCAAAATGGTTGAATCCATCGGTACATAATCCAAGGTACACGTTCCTCGCCTCATACGCAAAATAGGATACATTTATTGAAAATGTTTTCATGCTCCTACATCTGAGGGATGAGCGATTTCTCTATCCGTTGTATGCTCTACATGCCATCGCATTGCTCCCGTTGTGCGCTCTGATTGATATAACCTCTTCAATCTCTCTGTTAACGCCAAATAACACATCCATTTATATGGGACTGACACTCTTCCACATGTTTCCTTATACCGAGGTGTGCGACAAAAACGGCATGTCGAACGGTCTGCGTCCTCTCTCCAGTAGAGCATACAGTTGTCGATGCATATATATATATATATATATATCATCTGATACGGCAATCCTAGACCAGCAACAAGTTTCTGTATCTCGTAGTATGATGTCGGTGCAAGATTATCTTCTGACAAAATGTCTTTCACAAAATCAGCGATTGCATCCACGCACTCCTCACTCAAATTAAAATCCGTCTTTATACCCATCATCCTAGTTATAGCTGATAAAGGGGAATGACCACCTCTACACCCATCATATAACGGATTCTTAGCAACGTCTAATATATTAAAGAATCTCTGAGCTTCTAAGTTAGATTATTCCCCTCTATCTCCATACTCAGCAACTGATGGTATACTTTCACGAAATGCATCTTTCACCATCTCAATATGACCTACAGTTTCTACTTCCATTATAGGTTCTTCTAAGCTATCGCTATCCATAATGTATTGTTCACTAGTACTACCATAATCCACCATTGTATCATTTACTCCATGATAATACCAAATCTAATAACCCGGCACAAACCCATTACAATACAAGTGTGGTTATACTTCATCTATCACGATTAATCTACGATTCCGATAATTGGTACAAGGGCAGTAGATATTACCGGGTTTTTTTTTGCTTTTTCTGCGTACCCGCAAATGCCATGAATTCCTGCAAACCTTGTTTGTATTCTTCCGTAATTAAGCATGTCTCCGTAATTTGATAATGCTTGTCCATCCATGCTCGAAAATAATTATAAGGATATGAAGAAGACATTTTGGTAAGGAATTGTAGATGAGAGTTTTTTTTATTGTAAATGAGAGGGGTGGATACATTTTTTACAAGAAAATTGTGCGCGATTTCCGACGGATACTGACAATATTCAAACAGCTACCGACAATATTCAAACGGCTATGTAACGTCTATATTCTTTCAAACGACTACAACATCCGTCTAAATTCCGTCGGAAATCCGTCAGAATTATTCTAACGGACACATGTGGTCGGAAATCCATTGGAAATTTCCGACGGATTACCGACGATACTTATTTCTGACGGAGGTTAATTTCATCCGAATTTTGTCATATTCAGTCAGAGTTTACCGACGGAACTATGTCCGTCGGAAAATCCATCGTAAATATCCATGTTTTCTTGTAGTGCAACAACCAGACTCGGAGATTCCCACTACATCCCATTTCTTCAGTGAAAACCGATTTGTGATGTAACCATAGGAGATGAACCCTAGTGGGGAATTATCTCCGAAAACTATATTGGTATCTTATTCGTCCCTGATCCCAAAATAATATTTTTTTTTAACGTAGAAAATAAAAGAGATTACGAGAAGTGGGTGTAAATTGCATGTCGGTTGTGGGAAGATCCCTCAAAATTACTACATGATTAAGAAGTTTTGGACCTTGTGTCTAAAGTCTTTCTGACAGTACTAAAACATGTATGGTCCAATAATAATAAATGCAATATTCAAAATGAGTCTAAATGGTAAAAAAAAAGACCTCTTAATCCTCAAAAAAGAAAAAAAACATAACCCTATTTCATCTATATAATTTAAAATTTTGTTATGTGGGCCCTAATCCATAGTTTGGGTTTTGTTGGTAATAATAATGATACAAAATGGGTGCCATGTTTCGCTGAAGAAAAGGTCAAAGAATCAAACATTGCATGGCTTGAGTGCAGATTTGATATTTAGATATTACTTATCTTATGGTTAGGTCAATCATGAATAATTGGGTTTTGAGATCCATTACAATGTGTGATCCTCTTGCGTGGAAGTGAGTCCACATTAGTACAGACAAACAAGGAATATACTAATTAAACAGACGCTACACTGGTGGTACATACTTAGCTACGATCGTTTGGAGGCCGTTCCTGGCTTCCTCCTTCACTTCAACCACTAGAGGAACCTTTTACCAATACTCACTATATTTTCACTTAATGACACATATATTGTTCAAAAAAACTAAGGTAATAGTTTCGAGCAAGTAGACTGACTGATATGAGATTGATCGAGGTGATTCTCAATGTGGGGAGGCGTTCCTCGGAAATTAATTTCAAAAAGTTAGTTAAGTGTAGTTGTTTAAGTAAACTTTTTTTTAGTCCTATTTGAGTTCAAAACCGTCTATCATACTAAGGGAAGACATTTTTCCCTTAATAAGTTTTATGTGAGATCATCTATGTCATAGAGAGATTAAATGGTTTGACCACTGTTTTTTATTTCCAATATTTTGTATCAATTGAATACAAAACTGTTTTTTTCTCTCTATATCCCACGCATAAAATTTTGAAGTCCATATTCTGTGTATGGTCTCTTCATCGGTTTCCCCCCCCCCCCCCCCCTCCTTTTTTTTTTGTGTAATCAATATTCTCATATCTACTAATTCACTGATACAATATTATAGTGGACGTGTAAATTTTGGCTTAGTAAAACATGCCTATTAAGAAAATGGTAAAAGCCCGGAGAAGTGGAAGACGGAAAGAGGTGAAGCACCGAGCTGAAAGACATGCCATAGTAACTCACAGTCAAAGGGGAATAAATGCCGAACTCACGGTCAAAACCCAAAATGAACCAACGACCCATTCAAACCAATGATTACATGCGCCAAAGAGTAACGACCGTATTCACCAGATTAAATTAAATAAATGACGAATCAAGCGGAGTACATGATAACGTTAAAAACGGACTCGGAGTATAAAAGGCAAGGGCAATGGCAAAGAGAAAAACAACTATATATTTCCATATGCAAGAAGCATAACATTTTTACACTTATCAAATCTTGGTTCTTGTTCTTGTGTACACGCTCCCGAGAACTCATTTACTTCCATCTCATCGTCTAAATCCATAATGTGATCCATTCATCTATAGCTCAACTTTCTAGTGCTTGTTTATTGTCAAAACCCCATTCGATTTTTCCGTTATCAAAGATAAGTCAAAGTCTTTCAAATATCACTATTTACAAATTTTGATCGATGTAATTCCAGTTATAATAATTATAAGCATACCAAAATTTAATTAAACCTAAGCTTAAACTACCCCAAGTACAAGGTGTGTTGTTGAGTAAGCTAAAAGTCTAATCATAAGGAAAGCTATATACCTATCAAGAATGCAAGAAACCTAATAGTCTAGCTCTAATAAGGTAAATGTTGTGTTGTCTAGATCCTAAGCAAGATAAGATGCAATTAAAACTAAGAAAAACAAGTAAACAAGCAAATGATTAATAAAGATAAAAATATATGAAATGAGATATGAACTTGGGGCTAAGGTCAATGACTTGGGTGAATATTGGTTGGTTAATGGTGCTAAAAATCTCAAACAAACTCACTCCAAATTCATTAGTTAACTAAAGGGGACTAATCTACTCTCATAAACTAATCTCTTCACTAATCATTACCTAATCAATTTTCCAATAGTATTTAAGTGCTTAGTGAACTAGAGAACAAAAACCTATCAAGCCTACAAGTCATTAAGGATCAACTCACATTGGCTTAAGAATGAAATGCATGGTTAGGACTGAACCATACATTTATTCAAACACCGTCAATGCATAAAATGTCAAAAAACATAGGTCTAGATATTAGCTACTTCTAACCTAGTAATTAATACTCCCTAACCAATTGAATATATCTAAATATGCATTTAACACTATTAACCAAACTTTTAATCACCCGAATCTACCTAGTCCAATGCCCATAATGAAACTACTCACACATGCTTAAAGAAACAAAAGCATAATCAATAAAAAAAATACATAATGAAATAGAAATTAAGAGAAGACTAATATTAAAAAAAAGGAAAATTTACTAGATCATGAACAAAGATTCAAGATTCAACAAAACTTAGGGTTTTTGGTGAACAATGCACTGTCCATTTTGTCCTTTTTGTCACCTTCAAGTAGTGGTGGGATGGTATTGATATCTTGCGTAACGCTTATATTTTTGTATACCAATACATGGAGAATAAAAATATATTGTGGGCAATTTTTGTGCAATAAATAAGTTATTTCACTTTTATCTCTATAATATGAAAAGGACATTACATTATTTTAATTGCAATTGCCATATAAACACAAACTTTCATTTTCTTCATATCGTTGTAATGGAGAATTGTATTTTTTTTTGTTTTTAATTGTGTTTCAGAGATCATTATAGCATCTGCATTGGGGTGTCCATTAAACAAATTAAAAAAAAAAGCAAGAGAGAGGATTGAGGGTGTGAGACACCCCAAAAAAAGAGTTAAGACACCCAAATCACATTCCTTACAAGATATTTTTTGTTCTATTCGATGTCTACCCCTATTTGGAATTAAACTTGCCTATTATAATTTTAAACGATAACTGAAAAGGAATATTCTCAGTCACAATGTTTTACCATCGGGATATAGTCAATAGATCTTTCCCAATATATATTAAATAATATATATATATATATATATATATATATATATATATATTATTTTTTATAATGATTTTAATAAGAAAATTTGTTAGATTTAATCACAAAACAAAAACCATTAAATTATGGCATTATTCTTCTAGTTTTTCACTCTTACGATAATTATATTCCTTTTCTTAATAGAATATGCTATTGTGCTCTCATCTGTATCTCTGTATATAAAAAGCTATAAACTCTAAGGATCATTCCTCAAGAGTCTTAAGCTAAAGAGAAAACGAGTATTTCAGGTTCTAATCACTTGTTGGTAATCACTTCCTTCCTTATATTTAAAATTTCTAAATAAACTCATACGTATATTTGTTTGCAACTATCATCAGATGTTTCAACACGGAAACTAATTTTTTAGATGAACCATGAATGCTGCATGAGAGAAACCATGACATGATCTTTCTGTGTTTAATATCTTTTACCGCAATATTTTCTGCTTAAGTCTCGAATCCCTAAGTTTTTGGAATAGTTTGTTAATAGATTTTTTATTTTTCTAAAACGTATATTACTTATAATCCGAATCCTTATAAAACAAAAAACAGCCTCACCCTCGAAATTCCCTCCGAAATCGCCCCCTACGAAATCCCTTCCCCCAAAAATCGATTCCCATATTTCTTGTGGTTATTGAGGAAAAATTCCTTCATTTCCTCCTGTTATTGATGCCCAGTCATCCATTCCGGTGATGGATTTGGCCATCGAAACAAATTGTGACCAGAATGCCTCGAAAGAAGTTTCAGCTCAAGCCCAAAGTTATGCTTCTATGAATGTCGTGAAAGCGACAATATCAGGACCGGAGAAAAGTACAGTCGGCAGCGTAGATCCAATCGTAGCAACTGACCAGCCAATTTTTCCTGCGAAGGCCGCGAAAGCAGCTAACCCAGATTCATGGTGTGACTTAGTGAAAGGGTCATCGAGACGATTGGAGATGAAAAGCAAGTCTTTTGCCTTACCTTCTGGGGAGGCCTGTGTCAAGATTCCGAAGAGCGTTATTGAAAGAAATAAGAAGTCCTGAGAATGCTTTGTGCTAGGTCAGTTCTACTCGGACCCTCCTGCACAAGGTTTGGTTCATAGCATCGTCAATGGGATATGGAGCAAACAATACAGAGATGTGTCAGTGTCTAGAATGGAGGGGAATGGGTTTTTGTTTCGAATACCAAATGCGTTCACTCGAAGCAGGGTAATAAACCAGCGGCTGTGGCAGATTGAAGGGCAGACGATGTTTGTGGCCAAGTGGGAACCAAAAGTCATTCAAGCCAAGCATGAGCTAACTTCTGCTCCGATTTGGTTGGAATTAAGAAATGTGTCGTTCCAATTTTTCAATGATGAAGCTTCGGAGCACATCGCGGGTCTAGTTGGTGAGCCAAAATTCCTCCATTTGTCAACTGCCAACAAGACTAATCTAGAGGTTTCTAAGGTATTCACTTTAATCGATCCAAGGAATCCATTATCTGAGGCGGTAAAAGTGGAGTTCGACTCAGGGGAAATATGCAAAATTAAGGTGTTGAGTCAATGGATGCCTCTTGTTTGCGAGCATTGTAAGGATATTGGGAATAACATAAAGAGGTGCAAATTGGCTCCTATATTGTGTGTTGATTGTAAATCTACAGCTCACACAACATCAAACTGTCACAGAAAAGGAAAAAGCACAAAAAGAGTAGGAGTTGCTCTAAATGGCATGCACTAGGTCAACGAGAGGGAAAATATATTTTGGTGGAGTCATCGCAGGTGGAGAAGCAAATAATTAAGGAAAATCCAGGGATAGTCATTGGTTCTCCGTCTTTAAGAAATGAGAAAGGGGGAACTAGCAACCTGGAAATTGATATCAGTGTGAGATCAGAAGAAAATTTGTTTCCGGAAGTGAATAAGTCTGAGGTATCCGATGTTGAAGAGGATTCTTCTGATATTTCTTCGGCCGGTACAAATGATGAAGCACCTTAGGAGAATTTTTTTGTGAAAGTGAAACCAAAGAAGCAAAAGAAAGGGTTTGGGGGCAAGGGCCCCAAACACCATTGTTATATATGTGTACACAACATTTTGGATGGAATGTCCGTGGTTTTAATATTTTTAATCACCGAAGCGGATTCAAGAAATGGTTTAAGAGCAGTAAACCTATCTTTGGAGGTATTATAGAGACTCATGTTACTCAGCGAAAGAGTACAAAGTTCATAAATAAACTTCTTCCGGGCTGGTCTTTTGTAGAAAACTACAGTTTTTCGGAATTGGGCAAGATTTGAGTTTTGTGGCACTTGAGTGTTAAGGTAAATGTTATTTCGAAGTCACTGCAAATGATAACTTGTGATGTTCTGTTGACATATTCTCATGATTGGATTGTGATTTCAGTGGTCTACGCTTCAAATGAGTAGGATATCAGAAAAGTCCTATGGCAATAATTAATTTATTCTCATAATCACCAGAGTGTTCAGGGTAAAGCTTGGCTAGTCATTGGGGATTTTAACCAGGTGCTTCATCCTCAAGAGAACTCAAAGGCATTAAGTTCCAATGTGGATAGAAGAACAAGAGACTTCAGAGAGTGTCTTCTAGAATCAGAATTGGCATATCTGACTTTCAAAGGAAACACTTTCACATGGTGGAACAAGAGAAGAGCAATTCAATTGCAAAAAAAGTTAGACAGGGCGTTGGTAAATGATCTTTGGTGCTCTCAATTTTCTTCATCTTATGTTGTTTTTGGTGATCCTGATTTTTTGGATCATGCTTCATGTGGCATTGTTTTAAACTCTATGGTGCATAGGCAGAATAGATCATTCAATTTTTTCAACTTCCTACTGCGGAACAAGGATTTCTTGCCTCTGGTTGAGCGTCATTGGTACTCAACTAATGTGGTAGGCTCGTCAATGTTTATAGTGTCAAAAAAACTCCAGACCTTGAAGAAATTAATCAGAGAATTCAGCAAAAATAATTACTCGGACATTGAAAAGAGAGTGTCGGTAGCTCATGAAAAATTCTTATTTTCTCAAAACCAGATGCTTGCTGACCCGTCTGAGAATCATGCTGATCAAGAATTGGAAACACAACGGAAATGGCAAATTTTGGTTGAGGTAGAGGAGAGTTTCTTCTGACAAAGATCTCGTATTACATGGCGGAGTGAAGGGGATGGAAATACATCTATACTACCATCGAATGACCAAGACAAGAAACACCATAAACCACATTCACTATCTCGTGGATGCAGATTGGTCAAAGATAGACTCCCATAGAGGAATTTAAGAGCATTGCATTAAGTATTTTCAGATCTTTTGGGCTGTGAAGTAGAGCCGCATATGTTCATTCAAGATGATATCAATCTTTTGCTTCCTTTTAGCTGCTCTCAAGATCAGAAAGTTTCTCTTGATAAAGAGTTCATTAAGAAGGAAATAAGAGTCGTTTTTCACTCTTTAACTACGAACAAAACTAGTGGACCTGATGGTTACTCTGCAGAGTTCTTCACAGGATGTTGGAGTGTAGTTGGAGCTGAGATAACTGAGGTTGTTGCAGAATTCTTCAAATCAGGCTCGCTGCTAATTCCAAAAATCCCGAACGCTTCAAAGACTTCCGGGTTTAGGCCTATCTCTTGCATCAACATTGTCTACAAGGTGATATCAAAGTTGCTAGCAACCAGATTACAGAAGGTCCTTTCCCTAGTAATATCTCACTCTCAATCTAAATTTATACCGGGTAGATTATTAGCAGAAAATGTGTTGTTGGCAACTGAGATTGTTCATGGGTATAATTGGAGAAATATCGAGCCAATAACATTGTTGAAGGTAGATCTCAGGAAGGCGTTTGATTCTGGTAGATGGGATTTCATTCTTGCCACTCTAAGAACTATCAACATTCCTAAAAAGTTCATCAGATGGATTGAACAATGTATCTCCACTCCAACCTTTTCAGTCTCAGTAAATGGAGTCTCAAGTGTTTTTTTTTAAAGTTCAACAGGTTTAAGACACGGGGATCCGTTATCCCCTTATCTATTTGTGCTAGAGATGGAAGTTTTTTCTAGTCTATCGAAATCTTGATTTGAGGCATGATATATTTGTTATCACCCTAAGACTGCAGAGCTAAACATCTCTCATCTCATGTTTGCATACGCTGTCATGATTTTATTTTTTTATGGTGGTTGCTCTTCTCTTCATGGAATCAATGAAGCTTTGGATGATTTTGCATCATGGTCAGGTCTTAGGATGAACATAGACAAAACTCAGCTCTATCATGCGGGATTGAGTCAAATTGAATCCACTGCTATTGCTAGCTATGGATTCCCAGTTGACTCCCTCCCCATTCGTTATCTAGGCCTGCCTCTTATGCACCGCAAGCTGAGAATATCGGAATGTGCACCGCTGATCGTCAAGATTGTAAGCAGATTTAGATCATGGGCTGTAAAGACATTGTCTTTTGCTGGCAGAGCTCCATTGATAACCTCGGTTATTTCAGGTACGGTGACCTTCTGTATTTCAACTTTTATCTTACCGAAAGGTTGCATCAAACAGATTGAATCTCTTTGTTCATGTTTTCTCTGGTCTGGGAATATTGAAATTAACAGAAATGCTAAGGTTGCTTGGGAAACGGTGTGTCTGCCAAAAAAGGAAGGAGGTCTTGGCTTAAGGAGATTTGCTACTTGGAACAGAAGTTTGTGCTTAAGGCTTATATGGTTGTTGTTCTCAAACAGTGGATCTCTCTGGGTTGCTTGGCATAAGTATCATCACTTGTGTGAGACTAGTTTTTGGGCTGTGTAAGAAGCAAGCCATGACTCTTGGACTTGAAGATCTATGTTGTATCTTCGACCCCTTGCTAAGAGGTTTTTAAAATTATACGTGGGTAATGGTGAAAAAACAAGCCTCTGGTATGACTCATGGACTCACTTTGGTCCTCTAATTAAAGTTGTTGGTGTTGCTGGGCCGAGGAGTTTCAGAGTGCCGCTATCCACTACGGTTGCTACAGCGTGCAATGCCGAGGGGTGGACTTTGCCGCCTCCTAGATCAGAAGTCGCTTTAAATCTGCACGTGTATCTAACCATAATTCCTTTGCCAAGTAAGTCAATCTCTAATGATACTGTTAGTTGGGTTGTGGAGGGTAAAATGTGTCAGGGATTCTCGGCCAGAAAGACTTGGAATGTTCTGAGGCTGAGGGTCCCAATTAAGACTTGGGCATATGTTGTTTGGTTTAAACAATATGTTCCAAAACATATATGCTTGTACTTTGTGGATTGCAAACATGGATAGATTTCCAACTAGAACTAGACTTGCTTTGTGGGGATTGTCGATCCAAACGTCTTGTTGTTTGTGTTCTTTAGCGGATGAAACAAGAGATCTCTAGCTTTTAGCTTGTGACCATAGTGCTCATATATGGGATCGGGTTTCGAGAAGGCTTACACCAACTCAGCCGCTGTTCTATCAGTGGACAAATCTCCTTGAATGGAGAAGACAAAGTTCCGGAAGTGCACCTACAATTATGAGAAAGTTAGTGGTGCAAGCAACGATATTCTATTTGTGGAAGCAAAGGAACAACATTTTGCACAATCAACACTCAATACCGCCGACAACCATCTTCAAGTTTCTAGATAGAGATATTCGTAACATCAAATTTTCTAGAAGACATCGAAATCATTGCGCAAATCTCATGCAGCTGTGGCTGGAATAAGAATCACTAAATCTTGCTCACTTTTTTGCTACCTTGTTTTTTATTTTATTTTTTCCAAGATATCAAATCATTAGGCTATGCTCTTTTGTAAATCCTAAACTTTCATATTTATATGATATTTACCATTTAACAAAAAAAGAAATTTAGAGTTGGTCTCAAAAATTTTAAGCTCAAGATCCATGAAGTATTTGTCCGAGACATGATGACAACCCATAAAATTGTTGAGGTCAGTTCCCATTTAAACTTCGTAGCTTCATGGCTTTATATGTCACTAACACCAATTTGGAAGTTGTAGTTCAAATAATTTTCTTGAAACAATCACAGTTTTTATTAACATGTATAATCTTTCTTTTTAGGATCAATAATTAGAATTGTTAATGATATAACACTAAGGTTCGTAATAGGCAATTAATCTTTGATCTAAAACTAAGGTTCGTAATAGGAAATTAATCTTTGATTTAAAACTAAGGTTCGTAATAGGCAATTTATCTAGATGAGCTCAGAGCATATGGATATTATGATCTTTTAGACGATAGATTTTTGGAAAATACATGATCTCAGACGTGTATAAATTTTGTGAAGGACATAAAATAGATGGCGATAAGAGAGACACTTTTTTTCTTTCTAAGAACAATAATAAATCCTAAGCTAACATCGAATGTAAAAGAGCAATCGCCAAAGGGCTTATGCATTTTGAACATATATAGTTACATGATAACAAAATACCTCATAGTTTTAAGTGATGGATGATATTTAAGGAAAGCTGAGAAAAAGGACAACAATCTAGAAGTGTTTTCCACATATGCGAAGGTAACTTAATTGGCAAGCGGTGGCGTAAACGGTAAAAGCAAGTTAGTGTTAAAGTTCGGATGAAAGTTATATCGGTTCCATGATAGATTATCTCATGTTACTAATTTTTTATTCCCCAACATACTCAAACTGACTGTTTCCTATAATTGTTCCTTAAAACCACCAGATAAAGGACATAAACCAAATTTGGATATACATTTATTTTTACATTGTGTGTACATCTCATATAAAAGAACAAAGACATCTAGGATTTAAGAAAAAGGGATCCAAAGATTTTACCTCTTACAAAATATAAGAGTACTATAACAACTTTAAATTCTATCAAAATCGAACCCAGTATAAAGTTATTAAAAATAAATCCAATTTCATGATTCAATTAAATCAATAAAAATAATTTTTCCGCAGCGTAGCACATATATTTATCTAGTTGGAGTCAATGAGTTTAGCGAGACCTTATTTAGTTCATGCTGAATACTAATAATACACTTACTAATTAGTAATATTATGTAACAGTTTTGAGTTTATATACATCGAATCTTAAGGTATCGATAGAATTGTTTCGATTTTTATCCAAAAAAAACCATTGAGACTCTTTGTACAAAATTTGAATTTGGTTCAAATTCAGTTTTTTCTTTTCGGTATATATATATATATATATATATATATATATATATATATATATATATATATATAACTATCAACTGGTCTTGATCAAGTCCAAATGGTTTTGTCCAATTAAAAAAAATATTTTTGTAGACCAGACATGACCAAGCCCATAAATAACTATGTCCAACTAGACAAGACCATGGACAATTTTTGTTGTTTGTTGTTGTTGTAATATTCTTATTTTTATGATAACCTTTGAAAGTATGCCGATACTTATACAACGATTCTTGAGATGTATATGATCAAATTTTAAGAGAGAAACATCAAAACAAAGCCTTGATTGGTTATAACAAGTGTACTAAGGGACCAAACACAAAACATATAGTGACTGGGAAAAACAAAGCTACTAAATCACTGCTTCTCAACTTTGTAACTAGACTCACCAACATCATCAGAAACCATAGTAATCTACACCAATTTCAAGAGCAGACAGATCATATGAGGAACCGAGGCAAAAGGGTTTTTATGTCTTTGTTCTTTTAGAGCTGCACTTCTCTGTTATGTATCCAACTGAAAGGAATCTTGGGTCCTTTCTTGGCTCTTGCTTGAGCTCTCTCATCCAATCTCCTGATTCTTGGAGACAACCCGTATAAATAGTCATGTGACTTGTTTACTTCACCTGAAAGCCCCGTTAAGTACCCGATTTCACAATTTCACATAAGATACAGAGTGAACTGTGGACAGGTAAATCAGCTTATTACAATCACATCGGGAACATCTTTGGCAAGAAACAGACCAACAAAACTATAAAAACAAATCACAAAATGCATAAAGATAGTATAATAGAAGCATACCTTAAGATTATTCTATAGCCCCTTCTTTCTCCTCTTCCTTCTCACCTTATTTCTCTTCATCACTAAACTCATCATCTAAAAAAAAAAAACAAATGAATTCATCAACAAACTCATCATCTGAAAACCAAATAAATTCAAAATTATGCAAAACCACTTACCTATGTTTGGAAAGCCACGTAGCCAGTTTCTTGTACAAACCAAAGCTTGGACATTAGTAGGTAAGAGACAACTTCTATATTTGTTAAGAACTCGACTACCAATACTATATGATCAAATTTAAAAAGATACAAAGCATAAGAAGGTTATAAAAAAACCATACACAAAGTATAAGAAGACACAAACCAGTGATTATGAGCACAAGAAACCATAGGAAACAATATAGAGCACGAAAAGAAAAGGCATAAAGATTTAGCACAGAACACTAATTTAGCAGAAGCACTTTTATTAGTATAAATAGAAAACGGGTTTGCAGGTTATTCTTCAATGTGAGTGATCTGCATTATGACATACAGATTTACGAAACCAGTAACTCTTTCAACAATTGGAAGTAAACCAGTATGAACACTATCAATTAATGTTTGACCAATTCATATCAATCCAACTCGTAATTCATATCAATCCAATTCGGACTCATGTTTCTTCCATTGCATTCTAAGTGAAAAGAAACATCTATTGTTCACGACACATGAATAGTCCACATGAGTTAATCAGAAATTGAAGAAACCAGTTCGTTTGTCTATTCATAAATGTCAAATCATGATATCATTAAGCATGTCAAGAGAAATCATATTAGTATGATATCAACATGAGAATCATTCAAAACCATTAAGCAGTATTTATAAATCTAAATCCAGGAAATCGATAAACCCAGCAAACGGAATCCCTAAAGAAAGTAGTATCTAAAACGATAAACGAAGTCCAATCCTAAACACAAACACTTAAACGATAAACGATAAACGATGAACGAAATCCAGAACTCAATCCTTGGTGAACAATCGCAACAACGATTCTGTTGAACATTCGCAAAAACCTACAATGAATGAAACCCACCAACCGATTTCGATCAAGCTTGGGAAATCCATAAAACCCAGCAAACACAAAATCAAAACATATAGAAAAGAAAATCGATCTAAGAACCTTGAGATAAAAAACGAGAAAATCGATTGACGAAGAGAAGATAGAGAGATAGCGAGCGAGAGGAAGAGAAGACGAAAACCTACCGCTTTGTTGCAGAGGAGGAAGACGAAGTGAATTAGGAACCGAGAAAGCGAGAAAGCGAGAAAGCGAGAAAGCGAGAAACCTATGCAAGGAAGAAGAAATCGAAGAGTATCCAGCGTAACCCATTTTTGACCGCGGGTCAACTGTTTTATGTCCAGTTGGACAATTTTATTATTGGGCCAAAATTTAAACCGTCCAAAATTTTGCGAACTGGGCTTGATCCATGGTCAACCCACCCGATTGACATTACTATGTATATATATATATACCACTATATATATAACTGAAAAGGCATATTCTCAGTTAAATAATAATAAATATATAGATTTTGATAATGAATTTAATAAGATAATTTGTTAGAATTAATCACAAAACAAAAATAATTAAATTATGGCATTATTCTCCTAGTTTTTCAAGCTTACGATAATTCTATTCCTTTTCCTAATAGAATATGCTATTGTGCTCTCATTTGTATCTCTATATATAAAAAGCTATAAACCCTAACGATCATTTCTCAAGAGTCTTTCAGGATCTAATCCCTTGTTGGTAATCACTTCCTTCCTTATATTTAAAATTTCTAAATAAACTCATACGTATATTTGTTTGCAACTATCATCAAATGTTTCAACACGGAAACTAATTTGTTAGATGAACGATGAATGTTGCATGAGAGAAACCGTGACATGATCTTTCTGTGTTTAATCTCTTTTATCGCAGCTTAAGTCTCGAATCCCTAAGCTTTTAGAATAGTTTGTTAGATTTTTTATTTTCCTAAAACTTATATTACTTATAATCCTAATCCTTATGAAACTAGAATCGTTTGTTACAACAACTTTCTCTATATATATTGTAACAATTCTTTCACTTGTTTGGTTTTCAGAGTTAAGAGAACAGAGAAAACAAAATATCGACATGGCTAACGAAGAACAAAGCAGCATCTTGAAAGCTCTAGACGTTGCAAAGACTCAATGGTACCACGTCACGGCGGTTGTGATCTCCGGTATGGGTTTCTTCACTGACTCGTACGATCTTTTCGTGATATCTCTCATCACGAAGCTCCTTGGCCGGATCTACTATACTACACCTGGCTCCTCCTCACCAGGAAGCCTACCTGATGGCATCTCTGCCGCCGTGAGCGGTGTGGCCTTTGCCGGAACGTTTCTGGGACAGATTTTCTTCGGGTTTCTCGGTGACAAGCTCGGCCGTAAGAAAGTCTATGGTTTGACCCTCTTGATCATGACCTTATGCTCTATTTGTTCTGGTCTTACCTTCGGAAACGACCCAAAAACCGTCATGATAACGCTCTGCTTCTTCCGCTTCTGGCTCGGTTTTGGCATCGGTGGTGACTATCCGCTCTCGGCTACGATCATGTCCGAGTATGCTAACAAACGTACCCGTGGCGCGTTCGTAGCAGCTGTTTTCGCTATGCAAGGGTTTGGGATCTTGGCCGCCGGTGCGGTTTCGTTACTTGTCTCGTCTATTTTCGAGCGTCAGTTTCCTTCTCCAGCCTATATGGTCGACCCGGCCGCCTCCACCATCCCGCAGGCAGATTACGTGTGGAGGATCATCCTGATGTTAGGCGCTTTACCGGCTCTCTTGACTTACTATTGGCGTGTGAAGATGCCTGAAACCGCTCGTTACACCGCTCTAATCGCCAAGAACGCAGAGCAAGCAGCTTCGGATATGTCTAAGGTTCTCAACGTAGACATTGAAGCCTCTTCCGCAAAGCATGACCAAGCTAGGGTTTCTTCAGACGAGTTTGGCTTGTTTTCCAAGAAATTCCTCCGCCGCCACGGACTCCATCTACTCGGGACAACCACCACATGGTTCCTCCTCGACATCGCTTTCTACAGCCAAAACTTGTTCCAGAAGGACATCTTCACCACCATCGGTTGGTTACCTTCCCCGAAAACCATGAACGCAATCCAAGAGCTCTACATGATCGCTAGGGCACAATCCCTAATCGCTCTTTGCGGCACAGTCCCTGGTTACTGGTTCACCGTAGGTTTAATCGACAGGATCGGACGGTTCAAGATTCAGATGATTGGATTCTTCTTCATGACGGCTTGCTTGATCGGTTTAGCCATACCGTACCACCATTGGACCATACCGGATAACCGAATTGGTTTCATTGTTCTCTACTCTTTAACTTTTTTCTTCTGCAATTTCGGACCTAACGCAACTACTTTTATTGTCCCGGCTGAGATTTTTCCGGCGAGGCTTAGGTCGACTTGTCACGGTATCTCGGCGGCTTCCGGTAAAGCCGGTGCGATGGTTGGTTCTTTCGGTTTTGCTGCTTTGGTTAAGGCTGTGGGGATGAGGATGACGTTACTGATCATGGCAGCAATCAGTTTTGTTGGCTTGTTGTTCACGTTTCTTGTTCCGGAGCCTAAAGGAAAATCGCTTGAGGAACTTTCCGGCTAAGCTGAACCGGAGAAAATCCAGGAGAAAATCCAGGAGAAGATTGTAGTTTAGATTATTTTGTTTTTCCCCTTAAACGTTATGAAAGAGAATTCGAAGTTCCCGGCGTTTTGTTAGGATATTTTGTTTTATCAGATTTTTGGTTAGAGTTTTTTTGTTACTTTTCGAATATATTCTACTTTTATTATGTTTTCCTTAATCAGTTTTATATAATTTTATTAAAATAATTATTAGAAATTGAAATCTTAAATATTTAATTTTTCCTTTCTTAATGCAAAACAACAAACAGCTTTTTTATTTTGTTTTCTTTAATAACATTTCGATAATTAGAAGAAAATAGGGGAAAAAAAAACAGTAAACAGAGTTACAAAGATATATTAATTTGATGTGTCTTTCGAATTAAAAAAATCTTTTGTTGAGCTTGTAATTCTATCCGAAGAAGAATCTTGAATATCTTGCAAATTCTTCCCTTCGCACATTACCGAACACGATTGGTGTTGTGGTTGTGGTGGTACCGAGTAGAAGCTCCTGCTCCTGTTCTGTCTCTTAACCACAGCCGAAGAAGAAGAAGAAGAAGAAGAAGACTCGGCTTTCGATCTCTTGGAACCGTTCTGATGAACCGCGGATGGAACCTGTTGATCATTGGAGGCAAATCTCGTTTTCTTTTCCGTTATCGGTACCGCGCGAAAGCTACAGAGCTATCCACCACAATCCCATCCGGTGCAATCCCGATCATGATCTGAGCTTCCCGCGTTCTGTATATCGCCTTAGTGAGAAGTTCCCGAGCCGTGTCTAAGTCTACAATGGGTTTAGCATAGCTAATGTAACACCCATCATTTACTTGCTAAAAACGGCATGTCACGAGTTAACTTATTCCACAAATAAAAACATTTAACCGGAAATAACCAACATAGTCTTTATTTCAATTGAACCCATCTTTCAATTAAAGTCAACACAACCATAATTAAAATCCAATAATTTAAAATTGTAATTCTGTTATAAATAAAATTTAGTAATTAACCCCGAATCCCAAATCCGGCACCAGACGAACATACATCACCAGTTACTCCTCGTTCTCACCTGCAAGAAAAGAGGTGTGAGTAGTTGAAATTACTCAGCGAAAGTAAGCCTTAGGGCTCATGAATTCACCCTACACAAACACATTTACAACAATCACAAAGTCTAAACCTAAGAAAAGCAGGAAGATACGTGTCTACGACACACACTCAACAACAAATTGGAATCCATCCCAAAACAACACCGCCAGAATGCGGAAATGGATACCACGTGCCTCACGCAACGCCATCCCTCGTGCTTTACGGATTTCTCATGCTCTCGCACTTGGTCCTGCACTTTACTCATGCTTTACGGATTTCTCATGCTTCTCGCACTTGGTCCTATACTTTACTTGTCGGGCTCGTCAGCCATCTTGACCCAGAAAACCTCTCGCGTCTCCGGACCACCAAACAATTACAAGGAACAGCTACACTATGTTCAGCCGGACTTGCTCGCGACTAACACCATGGAGGCCCCCATCCCTTGCAGGAACTAACTCGATTTTTAACCGTTAACTCATTTCACATTTTATGAATGAAATACAAATCAATAACATGCATTTCACATTTCGTCATCAAGCAACACACATCAATTATTCATTTTTAACTCTCATCCTCAAGATACTAGTTCTTAAATTTTAATTATACATAGGTATATTTGTATATATAAATATTTATACACTCAACACGCAAATACGAGTTACTTATGAAGTATGTAACCCGCATGTATACTTGACTTAACCTTAGACTAAGTAATTAACATGAATATGTGTGTATATGAAGAAAAACACGAACTCGTTCCTCATCTTCATTACTTGATGATGAATAACGAACCCGGTTCACCTTTGGACATATTTGTATCCCCAAAGGACATATCACTCGGTCCAAGACACGGAAGCTAGCCGGAGCTGTTCGGAGTTTGCTAAATGATGCACGGAACAAGGAGGATCACCTTATGCACCAAATCCTCACCTCACTATCTTCGAATTCTTCGTGAGGTTTGGTCGTTTGTGTAAGTTGTGTTGTACTCTTTTTCCTGTATACGGTTTTGTCCCAATGTGTTTTCCGTATAGAGGTTTTAACGAGGCAACCGGCTTACACCGTCTAACGGTCCGATCTCTCGAGAATTACACGGGGGGGATTCTTCCGAGGGAATATTTCCGAGGGACTTTCCCGAGGGAATTTTTGAGGGATTTCAACCGAGCGGAATTTTAAAAGTCATTCAAACTTGTTTTAGTTATTGCTGTAATTTTCGAGGTGGTCTTCTCTCATTTTTCGAGACTGACCTTGACTTTCTCTTTTATTTTTATCTTTATATTCTCTCCCCCTCATTGTCGAAAATATCAATCATTTTTAATCAAATATTTTTCAGAGTTCATAATCTTTTTATCTCGATTTATTTGATGGTTAATCATTGAAATTCTTTTCGGTTGATCGAGTGTAATTCCGTAACACTTCGACGCAACCTTAGTTATATTGTTTGTTCGATTCTTCTCATAATAAGGGGCATAGAGATTTTCGGGATTCATCTCCCACGCTTTATCATCCTTATTCCCGAATCCCTCAAGCATCGTAGCACCCCCTCGTTTCAATCCGTTCATTATCGATTGGGTCTAAGGATTTTCGAGTTCATCACTCACGCCTTAGCATCTTTCTTCGTGGATTCTTTAAAGTCAAGGATCTATCAACCTCCACCGTACCTAGAGCAAGCCGGTCCTTAGTCGATTCGTATCAAGTGGTATTAGAGACACTTGCTCTAAAAATCGGTGAGATCTATCCATTTTTATCTTTTCATCTTCTTCGAAAGTTTGGTTTTATTTTTGTTTTTTGTTTTTGCTTAAATTAAAAAAAATAACTATCAAACAAAAAAAATTATAGATCTGTACTCTCGATTTAAAAGTCTAATTTTTAAAATTCAAAAAAAAAAATCGTTTTAGTGAAATTTTAAAAATTTCAAATTTTTGTGAATTTCAGAATTTGCATACACTGAAAAAGTTTGTTAATTTTTGTGCGAGGAACAAATTTCGGATAAAAGAAAAACTGGTACCTCACGGTCGAGAAGAGAACGAGACACTACAAGAAAACAACCGATTTGCGATGGCCAAATCCATAGCAAATCCGTCGCAAATCACGCTTTGCGACGGAATTGCGACGACACTTACTGCGTCGCAAATCAATTTTCCTCGCAAATCCGTCGCAAATTTGCGACGAAAAATATTCCCTCGCAAATTTGCAACGGAAAATAGCCATCATGCACAGCATGTGAGTCGTGATAGTGGTGAGCGCAAGATGGGTCATAGTAACCCCGCTCGTAGTAGCAATCTCGCTCCAAGGCGAGTTCATGTTTCAAAGTCTGAAACGAAGAAAAACAAAACCAAAAATCAAATAAAAAACGTTTGTTCTAGAGTCGTTCTACTAACCTCTAAGGTGTGATAGAAACTGTAGCGATCTCTCCCCAGCAACGGCGCCAAAAACCGAGAGGGTGATGTTCTATGAGACCTTAGACACTGTATAGTAAATAAACCTAGAAGGAAAATATTTTTATAGGGTTTTTGTAACTAGAATTGCAACTAACGAAAAACGGATATTTTATCTAAACTATTTCTAATGAAATCGATGGCTATTTTAATCTAGGGGAATCTAAATCCTAATCTAACACTAAGAGAATCTAAACCTAATCCTAAGAAATTCTAAGACTAAACTAATACCTAATAAAATCGACTACTAACCTAAACCTAATGAAATCGATAACTAAACTACTTCTACGGACTCTATTGCTAAACTACACTACTAGAGACGGTTGTAATTATTCTAAAACGTTGCTGGGTCGAGAGGAATATCTCGGGGTATGCTCGATTCAATCAAACGGCCCCTAGCTCATTAGTAACCGGTGTTTCTAGATTATGACTCCACGAACATGACAGAATAATAGCGTAGTCTACTCCCGTATAACCTACGTCCTCCAATCGATAAGTAGCTTTCGTCTCTGGCCCCGCGTAAGATTGTGATTTTCTAGTGGGTCCATAGGTTCACGGCACTCCGTAAGTATACTTTCGAAATCTTACAACGTGCACGCCTTGTCGATGCACTTTGCTGGAGATTAGATGCAACACTTTCGTGGCTCTAAATTCTCCTTATCAGCCTCTAGTTTATGACACTAGATTAATGCATTAATAACTTTTCACAAGAAAGAGCTCTAGAAATCGACTAGGGTTTACCGAGTGAAATCTTTATCGAACATAAAATTCCCCTCGATAATCATTTAAACCCAACAATCTAAACTACCCACACCTACTAGAAAAATACATGATTAGATTAAACATGAGATTGGTGAAGAAGCCTCATGAATTCAAGAACTAAGTTCGGTGAGAAACCTCATCACCAATCCCGAAAATCTCAATGCAAGAGTACAAGAATGAAAGCAAAACTAATGTGTAGAAAGGTCGTTTTAGGGTTTGACGGGAAAATACAGTCTTTGCCTCGAGTTAAGAAACGGATCATCTTGGGCAGAACTGGGCTTGGCCACGGGTGCGTAGCTCCTGGCTGTGGCAGAATGGACCCTAGCTGCGGGTGGAATGGCTCCAGGGGCGGCGAACTGATGCTTGGCCACGTCTGGGATCCCTCCATGCGCGGTGAACTACTTCTTCGGAGCAGTTTCATTTACCTTCAGTGCTTCGGGTATCTTTAAGGATCCAACCATCGGATTGTCCCCAATCCAATTGCATTTGAAAGTTGGTTGTCTCTACTTTGTTGTATCCAAATTTTGGGATGATCGGACAGTGAAAAGGTCTTCTTTGATTGTCAGACCTCGTGACGGTCCAAGTTTATCCAAAAACGTACTTTTGCTCCGAAATGCACTCTTTAATATTGAGTTACCTGAAAAGAGTCTGAAAACCGCAAACATGCGAAACCCGTAATAAAAGCATAGAAAACCAAGTGGAACACTTATTAAAATGATCTAAAATATATAGTAAAACGGGTAAAAATACGGTGTTATCAATAGTATACCTAGAGCATGTAATAAAGTCATATAAAAATTTAACCACTGGAATGCAAAAATACTAACAAATAAACAAAAACAATAAAACGAACATGGTCTGCTTGTGAAACAAGTACGAATGGTTCGTATTTCTGTAGTCGCCTTCTGCTATGTAATGATGGCGCACACCGCTTCCTACTAATAGGTCGTACCAGTCGCATAAAAATGCAATGCGTCGCAAGCCAAACATTCCCGGATAGTGAACATGCAAAATCTCACGTATGATACCATAGTATACAATACACCGGACTGGGTAGACACACCATAATCTGAAGTTGACCCACTCCTATCATCACGAAGAATCTTAAAAGCGTAGCCCCGTGTGCTATACATCAAATGTGACTGCAAGGTTGCTAGTGGAAAGCGCACAATTTCTTCTAGCCACGTGGGAAATCTTTGTCTGTTAGAGGACTCTGTCGTGACCTGCACGAAACAAATAAATAACAAAATTAAATCATTCATTATAAATGATAGTTAAAAACAAGGCAATTAAAACACTTACATAATCTCTTAACCAACGTCCGAACTCTTCCTGTTTAAGCTCGATTAGCTCGTCATGTGTTTTGTTCGGAAATGGAAAACGTTGATAAGCCATATACATCATATGATAGATTGAAGCGATCAACACGTTAACATATATATAATCAAGGACCCAATAAGTAATTAATAATTAGGTTCAATATAATACCTCTTATATTCTTCAACTCTGTCGCAGTTTGTGAGAATATACATATGCAAATGATCCCGCTCTTGTGCTGAAAGTCTCCGTTTCTTGCCTTTTCCGTCGTCCAATCTCTAAGAAGATATGAGGAACATCGACTGAATAGAAAGGTATTACGCCTTTGTCATCATGTCGAGCTGGTCTACGACTTTTCGTTTTGACTTGTGATGGAAAGTAAAACTCGGAAAAATGTGAGATTTCTTCATTGATGCTCTGTGGGATAATAGAACCCTTGAAATTTGCTCAAATTTTTTACCTTCTTCTTTAGATGAAACATATACCGTTCGAAAGGATACATCCAACGGTACTGAACTGGGCCCCCAAGTTCTGCTTCTCGTGGGAGATTAATTTGTAGATATTCCATAACATCAAAGAAGTAAGGCGAAAATATCTTCTCCAAATTGCAAAGGATTACGGGTATATTAATCGCAAGGTTGCGGATACCGTCTGATGTAAAAGAGCGCAAATATATATCTCGAAAAATGCACCAATCCCTGCATAATTTGCATAACAAATGAATAAATAAATACTAAATTATTGTATAAAGTATTAAAAAATTAATTTAATGATTGTATATGTAATTTCTGTGTGCACATTACGTGGTAGAATACAGGAAAAGGTAAATGGAAAGAGGCGATGCATGACAACATGGCAATCATGACTCTTCATCCCAGTAAACTTCTCTTCTCCATGATCAACGCAATTACGAAGGTTAGATGTGTATCCGTCCGAGAATCTAACACTATCGGTTATCCAGTTAAAAAAACTCGACCTTTGAAGGTTCATCTAACCGAAAAGCTAGGACCGGAGGCTTCCCGTCACCTGTCACATGTAGTGCTTTACGAGAGCAAATGACTGGCAAGTCTAATCTATACTTCATATTGTCCTTCGTCTTTCCTTGGACATTGAGAACGGTGTTCATAATATTATCGAAAAAATCTTCTCAATGTGCATGACATCCAAATTATGCATCAAAAGATGGTATTTTCAATAAGGCAAATCCCAGAAAATACTCCTCTTGTGCCAATTTTGTACGTTGCCACAACCATCAACATGATGATGCCCGTCACCACCACAATCAACGGTCCTCTCTGCACCAAAATCTCTGAACTGAGTCAACAAATATTGTCCATCTAACTCAGGAGGTGGATCATCAAATACTTTCCGGTTCTTCCTAAACAATGTGGTGCTCCGACGATAAGGATGATCACTAGGTATAAATCGCCTATCACAATCAAACCAAGACGTTTTGCGTATGTGTTTTAATTGGAATGCATATGTGATTTCTTGACAGTAAGGGTACGATAACCTTCCTTGCGTTGTCCATCCGGATAACATGCCATATGCTGGAAAATCGCTAATGGTCCACATAAGTACCGACCGTATGACGAAATTCTGCTGACAAAAAACATCAAACGCCTCAACACCGAGCTCCCATAACATTTACAGCTCATAAATCAATTGCTGCAAAAATACATCTCTTCGGATGCTTTGGCCCAGGAACGAGAATGATAAGGAACAAGAACTCTTGTCTCATGCACAAAGATGGCGGTAAATTGTAAGGTGTTACAATTACTGGGCACAAAGAATATTGTTTGCCATGCTTCCCAAAATGGTTGAATCCATCGGTACATAATCCAAGGTATACGTTCCTCGCCTCATACGCAAAATAGGATACATTGATCGAAAATGTTTTCATGCTCCTACATCTGAGGGATGAGCGATTTCTCTATCCGTTGTATGCTCTACATGCCATCGCATTGCTCCCGTTGTGCGCTCTGATTGATATAACCTCTTCAATCTCTCTGTTAACGCCAAATAACACATCCATTTATATGGGACTGACACTCTTCCACATGTTTCCTTATACCGAGGTGTGCGACAAAAACGGCATGTCGAACGGTCTGCGTCCTCTCTCCAGTAGAGCATACAGTTGTCGATGCATATATATATATATATATATATATATATATATATATATATATCAACTGATACGGCAATCCTAGACCAGCAACAAGTTTCTGTATCTCGTAGTATGATGTCGGTGCAAGATTATCTTTTGACAAAATGTCTTTCACAAAATCAGCGATTGCATCCACGCACTCCTCACTCAAATTAAAATCCGTCTTTATACCCATCATCCTAGTTATAGCTGATAAAGGGGAATGACCACCTATACACCCATCATATAACGGATTCTTAGCAACGTCTAATATATTAAATAATCTCTGAGCTTCTAAGTTAGATTATTCCCCTCTATCTCCATACTCAGCAACCGATGGTATACTTTCACGAAATGCATCTTTCACCATCTCAATATGACCTACAGTTTCTACTTCCATTATAGGTTCTTCTAAGCTATCGCTATCCATAATGTATTGTTCACTAGTACTACCATAATCCACCATTGTATCATTTACTCCATGATAATACCAAATCTAATAACCCGGCACAAACTCATTACAATACAAGTGTGGTTATACTTCATCTATCACGATTAATCTACGATTCCGATAATTGGTACAAGGGCAGTAGATATTACCGGGTTTTTTTTTTGCTTTTTCTGCGTACCCGCAAATGCCATGAATTCCTGCAAACCTTGTTTGTATTCTTCCGTAATTAAGCATGTCTCCGTAATTTGATAATGCTTGTCCATCCATGCTCGAAAATAATTATAAGGATATGAAGAAGACATTTTGGTAAGGAATTGTAGATGAGAGTTTTTTGTTATTGTAAATGAGAGGGGTGGATACATTTTTTACAAGAAAATTGTGCGCGATTTCCGACGGATACTGACAATATTCAAACAGCTACCGACAATATTCAAACGGCTATGTAACGTCTATATTCTTTCAAACGGCTACAACATCCGTCTAAATTCCGTCGGAAATCCGTCAGAATTATTCTAACGGACACATGTGGTCGGAAATCCATTGGAAATTTCCGACGGATTACCGACGATACTTATTTCCGACGGAGGTTAATTTCATCCGAATTTTGTCAGATTCCGTCAGAGTTTACCGACGGAACTATGTCCGTCGGAAAATCCATCGTAAATATCCATGTTTTCTTGTAGTGCAACAACCAGACTCGGAGATTCCCACTACATCCCATTTCTTCAGTGAAAACCGATTTGTGATGTAACCATAGGAGATGAACCCTAGTGGAGAATTATCTCCGAAAACTATATTGGTATCTTATTCGTCCCTGATCCCAAAATAATATTTTTTTTTAACGTAGAAAAGAAAAGAGATTACGAGAAGTGGGTGTAAATTGCATGTCGGTTGTGGGAAGATCCCTCAAAATTACTACATGATTAAGAAGTTTTGGACCTTGTGTCTAAAGTCTTTCTGACAGTACTAAAACATGTATGGTCCAATAATAATAAATGCAATATTCAAAATGAGTCTAAATGGTAAAAAAAAAAGACCTCTTAATCCTCAAAAAAGAAAAAAAACATAACCCTATTTCATCTATATAATTTAAAATTTTGTTATGTGGGCCCTAATCCATAGTTTATGTGTTTTATCTTATGGGTCGGATTTGCGCAAAAGGTCAAGCAATGGGTTTTGTTGGTAATAATAATGATACAAAATGGATGCCATGTTTCGCTGAAGAAAAGATCAAGGAATCAAACATTGCATGGCTTGAGTGCAGATTTGATATTTAGATATTACTTATCTTATGGTTAGGTCAATCATGAATAATTGGGTTTTGAGATCCATTACAATGTGTCATCCTCTTGCGTGGAAGTGAGTCCACATTAGTACAGACAAACAAGGAATATACTAATTTAAACAGACGCTACACTGGTGGTACATAATTAGCTACGATCGTTTGGAGGCCGTTCCTCGCTTCCTCCTTCACTTCAACCACTAGAGGAACCTTTTACCAATACTCCCTATATTTTCACTTAATGACACATCTATTGTTCAAAAAAACTAAGGTAATAGTTTCGAGCAAGTAGACTGACTGATATGAGATTGATCGAGGAGATTCTCAATGTGGGGAGGCGTTCCTCGGAAATTAATTTCAAAAAGTTAGTTAAGTGTAGTTGTTTAAGTAAACTTTTTTTTAGTCCTATTTGAGTTCAAAACCGTCTATCATACTAAGGGAAGACATTTTTCCCTTAATAAGTTTTATGTGAGATCATCTATGTCATAGAGAGATTAAATGGTTTGACTATTATATATAGGAAGAGAATTGATTAGAAAAATCGATTACAAGAGTTTTTAAAAGAGTTCGTAGAAAGAAGAAAACATTATGTAATAGATCTTTTTTGTCAACGTTTTAGATTTTACCTACCAGGCTACCACTGTTATATTCGATGTCTACCCCTATTTGGAATTAAACTTGCCTATTATAATTTTAAACGATAACTGAAAAGGAATATTCTCAATCACAATGTTTTACCATCGGGATATAGTCAATAGATCTTTCCCAATATATATTAAATAATATATATATATATATTATTTTTTTATAATGATTTTGATAAGAAAATTTGTTAGATTTAATCACAAAACAAAAACCATTAAATTATGGCATTATTCTTCTAGTTTTTCACTCTTACGATAATTATATTCCTTTTCTTAATAGAATATGCTATTGTGCTCTCATATGTATCTCTGTATATAAAAAGCTATAAACTCTAAGGATCATTCCTCAAAAGTCTTAAGCTAAAGAGAAAACGAGTATTTCAAAATCTAGTCACTTGTTGGTAATCACTTCCTTCCTTATATTTAAAATTTCTAAATAAACTCATACGTATATTTGTTTGCAACTATCATCAGATGTTTCAACACGGAAACTAATTTGTTAGATGAACCATGAATGCTGCATGAGAGAAACCATGACATGATCTTTCTGTGTTTGATATCTTTTACCGCAATATTTTCTGCTTAAGTCTCGAATCCCTAAGTTTTTGGAATAGTTTGTTAATAGATTTTTTATTTTTCTAAAACGTATATTATTTATAATCCAAATCCTTATAAAACAAAAAACAGCCTCACCCTCGAAATCCCCTACGAAATCGCCCCCTACGAAATCCCTTCCCCCAAAAATCGATTCCCATATTTCTTGTGGTTATTGAAGAAAAATTCCTTCATTTCCTCATGTTATTGATGCCCAGTCATCCATTCCGCTGACGGATTTGGCCATCGAAACAAATTGTGACCAGAATGCCTCGAAAGAAGTTTCAGCTCAAGCCCAAAGTTATGCTTCTATGAATGTCGTGAAAGCGACAATATCAGGACCGGAGAAAAGTACAGTCGACAGCGTAGATCCAATCGTAGCAACTGACCAGCCAATTTTTCCTGCGAAGGCCGCGAAAGCAGCTAACCCAGATTCATGGTGTGACTTAGTGAAAGGGTCATCGAGACGATTGGAGATGAAAAGCAAGTCTTTTGCCTTACCTTCTGGGGAGGCCTGTGTCAAGATTCCGAACAGCGTTATTGAAAGAAATAAGAAGTCCTGAGAATGCTTTGTGCTAGGTCAGTTCTACTCGGACCCTCCTGCACAAGGTTTGGTTCATAGCATCGTCAATGGGATATGGAGCAAACAATACAGAGATGTGTCAGTGTCTAGAATGGAGGGGAATGCGTTTTTGTTTCGAATACCAAATGCGTTCACTCGAAGCAGGGTAATAAACCAGCGGCTGTGGCAGATTGAAGGGCAGACGATGTTTGTGGCCAAGTGGGAACCAAAAGTCATTCAAGCCAAGCATGAGCTAACTTCTGCTCCGATTTGGTTGGAATTAAGAAATGTGTCGTTCCAATTTTTCAATGATGAAGCTTCGGAGCACATCGCGGGTCTAGTTGGTAAGCCAAAATTCCTCCATTTGTCAACTGCCAACAAGACTAATCTAGAGGTTGCTAAGGTATTCACTTTAATCGATCCAAGGAATCCATTATCCGAGGCTGTAAAAGTGGAGTTCGACTCAGGGGAAATATGCAAAATAAAGGTATTGAGTCAATGGATGCCTCTTGTTTGCGAGCATTGTATGGATATTGGGCATAACATAAAGAGGTGCAAATTGGCTCCTATATTGTGTGTTGATTGTAAATCTACAGCTCACACAACATCAAACTGTCACAGAAAAGGAAAAAGCACAAAAAGAGTATGAGTTGCTCTAAAGGGCATGCAATGGGTCAAAGAGAGGGAAAATATATTTGGGTGGAGTCATCGCAGGTGGAGAAGCAAATAATTAAGGAAAATCCAGAGATATTCATTGGTTCTCCGTCTTTAAGAAATTAGAAAGGGGGAACTAGCAACCTGGAAATTGATATCAGTGTGAGATCAAAAGAAAATTTGTTTCCGGAAGTGAATAAGTCTGAGGTATCCGATGTTGAAGAGGATTCTTCTGATATTTCTTCGGCCGGTACAAATGATGAAGCACCTTAGGAGAATTTTTTTGTGAAAGTGAAACCAAAGAAGCAAAAGAAAGGGTTTGGGGGCAAGGGCCCCAAACACCATTGTTATATATGTGTACACAACATTTTGGATGGAATGTCCGTGGTTTTAATATTTTTAATCACCGTAGCGGATTCAAGAAATGGTTTAAGAGCAGTAAACATATCTTTGGAGGTATTATAGAGACTCATGTTACTCAGCGAAAGAGTACAAAGTTCATAAATAAACTTCTTCCAGGCTGGTCTTTTGTAGGAAACTACAGTTTTTCGGAGTTGGGCAAGATTTTAGTTTTGTGGCACTTGAGTGTTAAGGTAAATGTTATTTCGAAGTCACTGCAAATGATAACTTGTGATGTTCTGTTGACAGATTCTCATGATTGGATTGTGATTTTAGTGGTCTACGCTTCAAATGAGTAGGATATCAGAAAAGACCTATGGCAATAATTAATTGATTCTCATAATCACCAGAGTGTTCAGGGTAAAGCTTGGCTAGTCATTGGGGATTTTAACCAGGTGCTTCATCCTCAAGAGAACTCAAAGGCGTTAAGTTCCAACGTGGATAGAAGAACAAGAGACTTCAGAGAGTGTCCTCTAGAATCAGAATTGGCATATCTGACTTTCAAAGGAAACACTTTCACATGGTGGAACAAGAGAAGAGCAATTCAATTGCAAAAAAAGTTAGACAGGGCGTTGGTAAATGATCTTTGGTGCTCTCAATTCTCTTCCTCTTATGTTGTTTTTGGTGATCCTGATTTTTTGGATCATGCTTCATGTGGCATTGTTTTAAACTCTATGGTGCATAGGCAGAATAGATCATTCAATTTTTTCAACTTCCTACTGCGGAACAAGGATTTCTTGCCTCTGGTTGAGCGTCATTGGTACTCAGCTAATGTGGTAGGCTCGTCAATGTTTATAGTGTCAAAAAAACTCCAGACCTTGAAGAAATTAATCAGAGAATTCAGCAAAGATAATTACTCGGACATTGAAAAGAGAGTGTCGGTAGCTCATGAAAAATTCTTATTTTCTCAAAACCAGATGCTTGCTGACCCGTCTGAGATTCATGCTGATCAAGAATTGGAAGCACAACGGAAATGGCAAATTTGGTTGAGGTAGAGGAGAGTTTCTTTGGACAAAGATCTCGTATTACATGGCGGAGTGAAGGGAATGGAAATACATCTATACTACCATCGAATTACCAAGACAAGAAACACCATAAACCACATTCACTATCTCGTGGATGCAGATTGGTCAAAGATAGACTCCCATAGAGGAATTTAAGAGCATTGCATTAAATATTTTCAGATCTTTTGGGCTGTGAAGTAGAGCCGCATATGTTCATTCAAGATGATATCAATCTTTTGCTTCCTTTTAGCTGCTCTCAAGATCAGAAAGTTTCTCTTGATAAAGAGTTCATCAAGAAGGAAATAAGAGTCGTTTTTCACTCTTTAACTACGAACAAAACTAGTGGACCTGATGGTTACTCTGCAGAGTTCTTCACAGGATGTTGGAGTGTAGTTGGAGCTGAGATAACTGAGGTTGTTGCAGAATTCTTCAAATCAGGCTCGCTGCTAATTCCAAAAATCCCGAACGCTTCAAAGACTTCCGAGTTTAGGCCTATCTCTTGCATCAACACTGTCTACAAGGTGATATCAAAGTTGCTAGCAACCAGATTACAGAAGGTCCTTTCCCTAGTAATATCTCACTCTCAATCTAAATTTATACCGGGTAGATTATTAGCAGAAAATGTGTTGTTGGCAACTGAGATTGTTCATGGGTATAATTGGAGAAATATCGAGCCAATAACATTGTTGAAGGTAGATCTCAGGAAGGCGTTTGATTCTGGTAGATGGGATTTCATTCTTGCCACTCTAAGAAATATCAACATTCCTAAAAAGTTCATCAGATGGATTGAACAATGTATCTCCACTCCAACCTTTTCAGTCTCAGTAAATGGAGTCTCAAGTGTTTTTTTTTAAAGTTCAACAGGTTTAAGACACGGGGATCCGCTATCCCCTTATCTATTTGTGCTAGAGATGGAAGTTTTTTCTAGTCTATCGAAATCTTGATTTGAGGCATGATATATTTGTTATCACCCTAAGACTGCAGAGCTAAACATCTCTCATCTCATGTTTGCAGACGCTGTCATGATTTTTTTTTTTTTTGGTGGTTGCTCTTCTCTTCATGGAATCAATGAAGCTTTGGATGATTTTGCATCATGGTCAGGTCTTAGGATGAACATAGACAAAACTCAGCTCTATCATGCGGGATTGAGTCAGATTGAATCCACTGCTATTGCTAGCTATGGATTCCCAGTTAACTCCCTCCCCATTCGTTATCTAGGCCTGCCTCTTATGCACCGCAAGCTGAGAATATCGGAATGTGCACCGCTGATCGTCAAGATTGTAAGCAGATTTAGATCATGGGCTGTAAAGACATTGTCTTTTGCTGGCAGAGCTCCATTGATAACCTCGGTTATTTCAGGTACGGTGACCTTCTGGATTTCAACTTTTATCTTACCGAAAGGTTGCATCAAACAGATTGAATCTCTTTGTTCATGTTTTCTATGGTCTGGGAATATTGAAATTAACAGAAATGCTAAGGTTGCTTGTGAAACGGTGTGTCTGCCAAAAAAGGAAGGAGGTCTTGGCTTAAGGAGATTTGCTACTTGGAACAGAAGTTTGTGCTTAAGGCTTATATGGTTGTTGTTCTCAAACAGTGGATCTCTCTGGGTTGCTTGGCATAAGTATCATCACTTGTGTGAGACTAGTTTTTGGGCTGTGGAAGAAGCAAGCCATGACTCTTGGACTTGAAGATCTATGTTGCATCTTCGACCCCTTGCTGAGAGGTTTTTAAAATTATACGTGGGGAATGGTGAAAAAACAAGCCTCTGGTATGACTCATGGACTCACTTTGGTCCTCTAATTAAAGTTGTTGGTGTTGCTGGGCCGAGGAGTTTCAGAGTGCCGCTATCCACTACGGTTGCTACAGCGTGCAATGCCGAGGGGTGGACTTTGCCGCCTCCTAGATCAGAAGTCGCTTTAAATCTGCACGTGTATCTAACCATAATTCCTTTGCCAAGTAAGTCAATCTCTAATGATACTGTTAGTTGGGTTGTGGAGGGTAAAATGTGTCAGGGATTCTCGGCCAGAAAGACTTGGAATGTTCTGAGGCTGAGGGTCCCAGTTAAGACTTGGGCATATGTTGTTTGGTTTAAACAATATGTTCCAAAACATATATGCTTGTACTTTGTGGATTGCAAACATGGATAGATTGCCAACTAGAACTCGACTTGCTTTGTGGGGATTGTCGATCCAAACGTCTTGTTGTTTGTGTTCTTTAGCGGATGAAACAAGAGATCACTAGCTTTTAGCTTGTGACCATAGTGCTCATATATGGGATCGGGTTTTGAGAAGGCTTACACCAACTCAGCCGCTGTTCTATCAATGGACAAATCTCCTTGAATGGAGAAGACAAAGTTCCGGAAGTGCACCTACAATTATGAGAAAGTTAGTGGTGCAAGCAACGATATTCTATTTGTGGAAGCAAAGGAACAACATTTTGCACAATCAACACTCAATACCGCCGACAACCATCTTCAAGTTTCTAGATAGAGATATTCGTAACATCAAATTTTCTAGAAGACATCGAAATCATTGCGCAAATCTCATGCAGCTGTGGCTGGAATAAGAATCACTAAATCTTGCTCACTTTTTTGCTACCTTGTTTTTTATTTTATTTTTTCCAAGATATCAAATCATTAGGCTATGCTCTTTTGTAAATCCTAAACTTTCATATTTATATGATATTTACCATTTAACAAAAAAAGAAATTTAGAGTTGGTCTCAAAAATTTTAAGCTCAAGATCCATGAAGTATTTGTCCGAGACATGATGACAACCCATAAAATTGTTGAGGTCAGTTCCCATTTAAACTTCGTAGCTTCATGGCTTTAT
The DNA here is from genome assembly GCA_030161315.1 of Eutrema japonicum. NCBI lineage: Eukaryota > Viridiplantae > Streptophyta > Magnoliopsida > Brassicales > Brassicaceae > Eutrema > Eutrema japonicum. The sequence goes on from BSQW01000007.1 coordinate 21,288,526, forward strand.
ATGTCACTAACACCAATTTGGAAGTTGTAGTTCAAATAATTTTCTTGAAACAATCACAGTTTTTATTAACATGTATAACCTTTCTTTTTAGGATCAATAATTAGAATTGTTAATGATATAACACTAAGGTTCGTAATAGGCAATTAATCTTTGATCTAAAACTAAGGTTCGTAATAGGAAATTAATCTTTGATTTAAAACTAAGGTTCGTAATAGGCAATTTATCTAGATGAGCTCAGAGCATATGGATATTATGATCTTTTAGACGATAGATTTTTGGAAAAGACATGATCTCGGACGTGTATAAATTTTGAGAAGGACATAAAATAGATGGCGATAAGAGAGACACTTTTTTTTTCTTTCTAAGAACAATAATAAATCCTAAGCTAACATGGAATGTAAAAGAGCAATCGCCAAAGGGCTTATGCATTTTGAACATATATAGTTACATGATAACAAAATACCTCATAGTTTTAAGTGATGGATGATATTTAAGGAAAGCTGAGAAAAAGGACAACAATCTAGAAGTGTTTTCCACATATGCGAAGGTAACTTAATTGGCAAGCGGTGGCGTAAACGGTAAAAGCAAGTTAGTGTTAAAGTTCGGATGAAAGTTATATCGGTTCCATGATAGATTATCTCATGTTACTAATTTTTTATTCCCCAACATACTCAAACTGACTGTTTCCTATAATTGTTCCTTAAAACCACCAGATAAAGGACATAAACCAAATTTGGATATACATTTATTTTTACATTGTGTGTACATCTCATATAAAAGAACAAAGACATCTAGGATTTAAGAAAAAGGGAATCAAAGATTTTACCTCTTACAAAATATAAGAGTACTATAACAACTTTAAATTCTATCAAAATCGAACCCAGTATAAAGTTATTAAAAATAAATCCAATTTCATGATTCAATTAAATCAATAAAAATAATTTTTCCGCAGCGTAGCACAGATATTTATCTAGTTGGAGTCAATGAGTTTAGCGAGATCTTATTTAGTTCATGCTGAATACTAATAATACACTTACTAATTAGTAATATTATGTAACAGTTTTGAGTTTATATACATCGAATCTTAAGGTATCGATAGAATTGTTTCAATTTTTATCCAAAAAAAACCAATGAGACTCTTTGTACAAAATTTGAATTTGGTTCAAATTCAGTTTTTTCTTTTCGGTATATATATATATATATATATATATATATATATATATATATATAGCTATCAACTGGTCTTGATCAAGTCCAAATGGTTTTGTCAAATTGAAAAAAATATTTTTGTAGACCAGACATGACCAAGCCCATAAATAACTATGTCCAAAATTTTATTAGTTGGACAATTTTATTATTGGGCCAAAATTTAAACCATCCAAATTTTTGCGAACTGGGCTTGGTCCATGGTCAACCCACCCAATTGACATTACTATATATATACCACTATATATATAACTGAAAAGGCATATTCTCAGTTAAATAATAATAAATATATAGATTTTGATAATGAATTTAATAAGATAATTTCTTAGATTTAATCACAAAATAAAAACAATTAAATTATGGCATTATTCTCCTAGTTTTTCACGCTTAAGATAATTATATTCCTTTTCCTAATAGAATATGCTATTGTGCTCTCATTTGTATCTCTATATATAAAAAGCTATAAACCCTAACGATCATTTCTCAAGAGTCTTTCAGGATCTAATCCCTTGTTGGTAATCACTTCCTTCCTTATATTTAAAATTTCTAAATAAACTCATACGTATATTTGTTTGCAACTATCATCAAATGTTTCAACACGGAAACTAATTTGTTAGATGAACCATGAATGTTGCATGAGAGAAACCATGACATGATCTTTCTGTGTTTAATCTCTTTTATCGCAGCTTAAGTCTCGAATCCCTAAGTTTTTAGAATAGTTTGTTGATAGATTTTTTATTTTCCTAAAACGTATATTACTTATAATCCAAATCCTTATGAAATTAGAATCGTTTGTTACAACAACTTTCTCTATATATATTGTAACAATTCTTTCACTTGTTTGGTTTTCAGAGTTAAGAGAACAGAGAAAAAAAAATATCGACATGGCTAACGAAGAACAAAGCAGCATCTTGAAAGCTCTAGACGTTGCAAAGACTCAATGGTACCACGTCACGGCGGTTGTGATCTCCGGTATGGGTTTCTTCACTGACTCGTACGATCTCTTCGTGATATCTCTCATCACGAAGCTCCTTGGCCGGATCTACTATACTACACCTGGCTCCTCCTCACCAGGAAGCCTACCTGATGGCATCTCTGCCGCCGTGAGCGGTGTGGCCTTTGCCGGAACGTTTCTGGGACAGATTTTCTTCGGGTTTCTCGGTGACAAGCTCGGCCGTAAGAAAGTCTATGGTTTGACCCTCTTGATCATGACCTTATGCTCTATTTGTTCTGGTCTTACCTTCGGAAACGACCCAAAAACCGTCATGATAACGCTCTGCTTCTTCCGCTTCTGGCTCGGTTTTGGCATCGGTGGTGACTATCCGCTCTCGGCTACGATCATGTCCGAGTATGCTAACAAACGTACCCGTGGCGCGTTCGTAGCAGCTGTTTTCGCTATGCAAGGGTTTGGGATCTTGGCCGCCGGTGCGGTTTCGTTACTTGTCTCGTCTATTTTCGAGCGTCAGTTTCCTTCTCCAGCCTATATGGTCGACCCGGCCGCCTCCACCATCCCGCAGGCAGATTACGTGTGGAGGATTATCCTGATGTTAGGCGCTTTACCGGCTCTCTTGACTTACTATTGGCGTGTGAAGATGCCTGAAACCGCTCGTTACACCGCTCTAATCGCCAAGAACGCAGAGCAAGCAGCTTCGGATATGTCTAAGGTTCTCAACGTAGACATTGAAGCCTCTTCCGCAAAGTATGACCAAGCTAGGGTTTCTTCAGACGAGTTTGGCTTGTTTTCCAAGAAATTCCTCCGCCGCCACGGACTCCATCTACTCGGGACAACCACCACATGGTTCCTCCTCGACATCGCTTTCTACAGCCAAAACTTGTTCCAGAAGGACATCTTCACCACCATCGGTTGGTTACCTTCCCCGAAAACCATGAACGCAATCCAAGAGCTCTACATGATCGCTAGGGCACAATCCCTAATCGCTCTTTGCGGCACAGTCCCTGGTTACTGGTTCACCGTAGGTTTAATCGACAGGATCGGACGGTTCAAGATTCAGATGATTGGATTCTTCTTCATGACGGCTTGCTTGATCGGTTTAGCCATACCGTACCACCATTGGACCATACCGGATAACCGAATTGGTTTCATTGTTCTCTACTCTTTAACTTTTTTCTTCTGCAATTTCGGACCTAACGCAACTACTTTTATTGTCCCGGCTGAGATTTTTCCGGCGAGGCTTAGGTCGACTTGTCACGGTATCTCGGCGGCTTCCGGTAAAGCCGGTGCGATGGTTGGTTCTTTCGGTTTTGCTGCTTTGGTTAAGGCTGTGGGGATGAGGATGACGTTACTGATCATGGCAGCAATCAGTTTTGTTGGCTTGTTGTTCACGTTTCTTGTTCCGGAGCCTAAAGGAAAATCGCTTGAGGAACTTTCCGGCGAAGCTGAACCGGAGAAAATCCAGGAGAAAATCCAGGAGAAGATTGTAGTTTAGATTATTTTGTTTTTCCCCTTAAACGTTATGAAAGAGAATTCGAAGTTCCCGGCGTTTTGTTAGGATATTTTGTTTTATCAGATTTTTGGTTAGAGTTTTTTTGTTACTTTTCGAATATATCCTACTTTTATTATGTTTTCCTTAATCAGTTTTATATAATTTTATTAAAATAATTATTAGAAATTGAAATCTTAAATATTTAATTTTTCCTTTCTTAATGCAAAACAACAAACAGCTTTTTAATTTTGTTTTCTTTAATAACATTTCGATAATTAGAAGAAAATAGGGGGAAAAAAAACAGTAAACAGAGTTACAAAGATATATTAATTTGATGTGTCTTTCGAATTAAAAAAATCTTTTGTTGAGCTTGTAATTCTATCCGAAGAAGAATCTTGAATATCTTGCAAATTCTTCCCTTCGCACATTACCGAACACGATTGGTGTTGTGGTTGTGGTGGTACCGAGTAGAAGCTCCTGCTCCTGTTCTGTCTCTTAACCACAGCCGAAGAAGAAGAAGAAGAAGAAGAAGACTCGGCTTTCGATCTCTTGGAACCGTTCTGATGAACCGCGGATGGAACCTGTTGATCATTGGAGGCAAATCTCGTTTTCTTTTCCGTTATCGGTACCGCGCGAAAGCTACAGAGCTATCCACCACAATCCCATCCGGTGCAATCCCGATCATGATCTGAGCTTCCCGCGTTCTGTATATCGCCTTAGTGAGAAGTTCCCGAGCCGTGTCTAAGTCTACAATGGGTTTAGCATAGCTAATGTAACACCCATCATTTACTTGCTAAAAACGGCATGTCACGAGTTAACTTATTCCACAAATAAAAACATTTAACCGGAAATAACCAACATAGTCTTTATTTCAATTGAACCCATCTTTCAATTAAAGTCAACACAACCATAATTAAAATCCAATAATTTAAAATTGTAATTCTGTTATAAATAAAATTTAGTAATTAACCCCGAATCCCAAATCCGGCACCAGACGAACATACATCACCAGTTACTCCTCGTTCTCACCTGCAAGAAAAGAGGTGTGAGTAGTTGAAATTACTCAGCGAAAGTAAGCCTTAGGGCTCATGAATTCACCCTACACAAACACATTTACAACAATCACAAAGTCTAAACCTAAGAAAAGCAGGAAGATACGTGTCTACGACACACACTCAACAACAAATTGGAATCCATCCCAAAACAACACCGCCATAATGCGGAAATGGATACCACGTGCCTCACGCAACGCCATCCCTCGTGCTTTACGGATTTCTCATGCTCTCGCACTTGGTCCTGCACTTTACTCATGCTTTACGGATTTCTCATGCTTCTCGCACTTGGTCCTATACTTTACTTGTCGGGCTCGTCAGCCATCTTGACCCAGAAAACCTCTCGCGTCTCCGGACCACCAAACAATTACAAGGAACAGCTACACTATGTTCAGTCGGACTTGCTCGCGACTAACACCATGGAGGCCCCCATCCCTTGCAGGAACTAACTCGATTTTTAACCGTTAACTCATTTCACATTTTATGAATGAAATACAAATCAATAACATGCATTTCACATTTCGTCATCAAGCAACACACATCAATTATTCATTTTTAACTCTCATCCTCAAGATACTAGTTCTTAAATTTTAATTATACATAGGTATATTTGTATATATAAATATTTATACACTCAACACGCAAATACGAGTTACTTATGAAGTATGTAACCCGCATGTATACTTGACTTAACCTTAGACTAAGTAATTAACATGAATATGTGTGTATATGAAGAAAAACACGAACTCGTTCCTCATCTTTATTACTTGATGATGAATAACGAACCCGGTTCACCTTTGGACATATTTGTTGTCTCGACTTGATGTCACATTTTCTTATGCTTTTGAAGCTCAAATCGGTTCTCTTTCAACCGAGAGTTATTTCCTTGTGTCTTTAACGTCTCTGCAAGTTTCCAGGTCAAACGGACCTTGTTTTCCCAACCAAAAGATACAACTCATCAAACTGGTTACAGATGAGCGCTGCACATAAACGTTTCAGTAAACCATATAAAAATCGCAAGCCCACTCATCCAAATACGAAACCCTTTTACAGTGTGAAAGGTAGATGTCTTCAGGATAAACTCACCGAGTTTTAGATCCATCATAATAGAAAACTCTTTCAAATGCTACAGCTTTCTAGTCTGGTCGCAAATCCGCATGCACAAATCACCTCTAATAAAACGTTCATACCTTGCTTATAATAATTCAGAATGATACACGGCTTTCAAATACAGCTATATACAATAGTCATGAATGTCCTTACCGATTTTCAGATCAATCAAAATAGGTTTTTCCATCCATTTCCATTACCTACTGAAACTGATCAAATTAGAGACTCGGCCAAACTATAGCTAACACGAAGAAACGACGGTAACTTCTTACACATACCTTCGATCGTGACGATCTTGGTTTTCCTGGAAATCTAAGACTCGGGGATTTCCAGGGATAGATATATCATCACTTGGATCCATATAGGTCGCCGGAAAACGTCTCTCAAAGTGGCGGCGGAAGTAACTCGATTTCATGGTGGTGGCTAGGGTTCACGGGGTGAAGAACAAAATGAGCAGGGCTCGCCCGCACCTCTTAACTCTACCTCTTCTATCAAAAGCTCTCTTCTTTTATAGGAAAAGGGGTGGAGATCCCTAGGTTTAAGAATGATCAAACGGATTTACCGGCTTCTGGTCTCATCGGAACCAGGATGTTACAGTTACTACCTAGTTCAACACATGAGGCTGTAAGAACAAATACCGGAGCATCCCACGGATGATGAATCCATTATGTAGGTAACCTCGCTAGCTCAGGGATCCATTGTCTCACGTAATCGCATTCCGGGTCAAATTTGGCTCTCTCTAACTGAAATCAAAAACTCGAAAATATTTATAGAAACCTTTAAGCTTTTGTTTTCGAAACTAGTATCGAATAGAGTGAGTTACCTCAACATTATCCAATCGATCGAGCTTGAAACAATCACTCTTATTCGGTTATGTATCCATCCGGTAGCCCAAAGCTCTCTCATTCCGGCATCAACCAACGTATAATCCGTTCTTCCTTGTCTCCACGCCTTGAATTTGTCAACATTAGAATCCCAAGGGAAAAATCGAAGATGACTCAATAAAGAACGATCATGAGTAAACGGAAATTGAAACATATGTAGCGCGAGTATTCACTTAGTCCGAGTGATCTAAGATAAAGTCGTGCGCTTTTATCTCTTGCCCAAACGATTTGTTTCATTTGAACGCACTGGAAAATACATCTTACGCTTATTCCCCCGAAATAAAGATACGGAGAAAGCAGAGAGGTTGTGTTTCCAACAACTTTCTTGTTGTTTTTTGAGTAGTCTCTGAGATGCTTCTCGATGAACTCGTTTAGTATATTATCAGCATTGCTCCAACCCGGAGACCACGCTTTAGTTAATAACGCGTTGCTCGGTTTCTCTGCTTTGTTTTCTAACCCGAGTTCATCGATTGAACAAGTCCCTACCATTGATATGATCATGGACACGCATGCTTTGGATGAGGTTTCGGAGGCAGCATTGGTCATCCCCAAAGGACATATCACTCGGTCCAAGACACAGAAGCTAGCCGTAGCTGTTCGGAGTTTGCTAAATGATGCACGGAACAAGGAGGATCACCTTATGCACCAAATCCTCACCTCACTATCTTCGAATTCTTCATGAGGCTTGGCCGTTTGTGTAAGTTGTGTTGTACTCTTTTTCCTGTATACGGTTTTGTCCCAATGTGTTTTCCGTATAGAGGTTTTAACGAAGCAACCGGCTAATACCGTCTAACGGTTCGATCTCTCGAGAATTCCACGGGGGGGGGGGGGGGGGGGGGGGGGGGATTCTTCCGAGGGAATATTTCCGAAGGAATTGTCCGAGGGACTTTCTCGAGGGAATTTCTGAGGGATTTCAACCGAGCTGAATTTTAAAATTCATTCAAACTTGTTTTAATTATTGCTGTAATTTTCGAGGTGGTCTTCTCTCATTTTTCGAGATTGACCTTGACTTTCTCTTTGATTTTTCTCTTTATATTCTCTCCCCCTCATTGTCGAAAATATCAATCATTTTTAATCAAATATTTTTCAGAGTTCATACACTTTTTCTCTCGATTTCTTTGATGGTTAATCATTGAAATTCTTTTCGGTTGATCGAGTGTAATTCCGCAACACTTCGACGCAACCTTCGTTCTGTTGTTTGTTCGATTCTTCTCATAATAAGGGGCATAGAGATTTTCGGGATTCATCTCCCACGCTTTATCATCCTTATTCCCGAATCCCTCAAGCATCGTAGTACCCCCTCGTTTCAATCCGTTCATTATCGATTGGGCCTAAGGATTTTCGAGTTTATCACTCACGCCTTAGCATCTTTCTTCGTGGATTCTTTAAAGTCAAGGATCTATCAACCTCCACCGTACCTAGAGCAAGCCGGTCCTTAGTCGATTCGTATCAAATGGTATTAGAGACACTTGCTCTAAAAATCTGTGAGATCTATCCATTTTTATCTTTTCATCTTCTTCGAAAGTTTGGTTTTATTTTGTTTTTTGTTTTTGCTTAAATTAAAAAAAAAACTATCAAACAAAAAAAATTATAGATCTGTACTCTCGATTTAAAAGTCTAATTTTTAAAATTCAAAAAAAAAATCGTTTTAGTGAAATTTTAAAAATTTCAAATTTTTGTGAATTTCAGAATTTGCATACACTGAAAAAGTTTGTTAATTTTTGTGCGAGGAACAAATGTCGGATAAAAGAAAAACTGGTACCTCACGGTCGAGAAGAGAACGAGACACTACAAGAAAATAACCGATTTGCGATGGCCAAATCCATAGCAAATCCGTCGCAAATCAATTTTCCTCGCAAATCCGTCGAAAATTTGCGACGAAAAATATTCCCTCGTAAATTTGCAACGGCAAATAGCCATCACGCACAGCATGTGAGTCGTGATAGTGGTGAGCGCAAGATGGGTCATAGTAACCCCGCTCGTAGTAGCAATCTCGCTCCAAGGCGAGTTCATGTTTCAAAGTCTGAAACGAAGAAAAACAAAACCAAAATCAAATAGAAAACGTTTGTTCTAGAGTCGTTCTACTAACCTCTAATGTGTGATAGAAACTGTAGCGATCTCTCCCCGGCAACGGCGCCAAAAACCGAGAGGGTGATGTTCTATGAGACCTTAGACACTGTATATTAATTAAACCTAGAAGGAAAATATTTTTATAGGGTTTTTGTAACTAGAATTGCAACTAACGAAAAACGGAAATTTTATCTAAACTATTTCTAATGAAATCGATGGCTATTTTAATCTAGGGGAATCTAATTTCTAATCTAACACTAAGAAAATCTAAACCTAATCCTAAGAAATTCTAAAACTAAACTAATACCTAATAAAATCGACTACTAACCTAAACCTAATGAAATCGATAACTAAACTACTTCTACGGACTCTATTGCTAAACTACACTACTAGAGACGGTTGTAATTATTCTAAAACGTTGCTGGGTCGAGAGGAATATCTCGGGGTATGCTCGATTCAATCAAACGGCCCCTAGCTCATTAGTAACCGGTGTTTCTAGCTAGATTATGACTCCACGAAAATGACAGAATAATAGCGTAGTCTACTCCCATATAACCCACATCCTCCAATCGATAAGTAGCTTTCGTCTCTGGCCCCGCGTAAGATTGTGATTTGCTAGTGGGTCCATAGGTTCACGGCACTCCGTAAGTATACTTTCAAAATCTTACAACGTGCACGCCTTGTCGATGCACTTTGCTGGGGATTAGATGCAACACTTTCGTGGCTCTAAATTCTCCATATCAGCCTCTAGTTCATGACACTAGATTAATGCATTAATAAATTTTCACAAGAAAGAGCTCTAGAAATCGACTAGGGTTTACCGAGTGAAATCTTTATCGAACATAAAATTCCCCTCGATAATCATTTAAACCCAACAATCTAAACTACCCACACCTACTAGAAAAATACATGATTAGATTAAACATGAGATTGGTGAAGAAGCCTCATGACACTACAAGAAAACTGTCAATTTCCAACGAAAATTTACGACCGTTTTAAATCGATGTAACTTTACATCGACATTACGACGACATTACGACGAAATATGTGTTTGATGTAAAATCGTCGTAAATATATGTCGTCGTAATTTCGATGTAAAATTACGACCATTTTACGACGACATTACGACGACAATATAAATCGTCGTAATATCGATGTAACTTTACATCGATATTACGACGAATATGGCTTCTGCATATTACGTTGATATTACGACGTAATATCGTCGTAATGTCGTCTTGGCTTAAAGAGCAGACCGTTGTATTCCCACTTCTGATGATCTGGCCAACAAAGAACTCTAGGGGTCTAGTTTTCTACATTCATAAAGACCAACTACCATAAGTGAAAGATACATAGAATTGGACATCCTTATATTACGATTTACATAGATGTCCAATTCTATGAATCATTCACCTATGGTAGTAATGAATACTGTCTTTACATGAAAACAAGATCCCATAGGATTCTTTGTTGGCAAGATCATCAAGAAGTGGGAACACAATGATCAGCATAAGAACCCAAAGAAACGTGGATATGTATATATTTAGTGTGTATTTTTTTTTTTGAGTTACCATTGAAGGTGTGGAAGGTATTTATAGAAATTTTCTAGAAATTACCAACGGATTTGCAACGAAAATTTACAACGGTTTTACATCGAATAGCATTACAACGTTTTTACATCGAATATACGACGAAATTACGTCGAAAATATTTGATGTAAATAATTAGGTGACCTATAAGAAACCGTGTTTTAGCAAATTCTCAGAGTCGACGTGAAATCGTCGTGATACCGATGTCACTATTTACGTCGTAACATCGTCGTAAAACTACGACGAATTTACGACGATTTAGTTTTAATTTACATGTTTGGTTTATCAACGTATATCATGTTTTACATAACTTCTAATCATAGTATAAACATGATAATCCATCGTATAATTGTCGTTGTTGAATCTGTTGTTAAATATTAAAGGTATTAGATGCACAAATATACTTCGTTCTTACTTCCATGATATGTGTATTGTGATTTAGGGTTTATGATATAGATTTAATCTATTACAATGAAATTACGATTGATTCGTCGTAAATTCGTTGTAAAAATTACAACGATTTTACGACGAATCCGTCGTAATTTCGTTGTAATACTTAAAATTTAGGGTATAGGGTTTGATTTACATGTTTGATTTTTTTTATCTTATATCTTGTTTTACGTAAGTTCTAATCATAGTATAAACAAGTTAAAGTTTTTACAAAATCATTTACATGATTTAAGTCATCCATCTTACGAATATATACTTATAAGAACGAACGCTATACATTATTATGTAAGATAAGGAAATCGACGACGATATAGATTCAATCGTCGTTATTGAATCTGTTGTTAAATATTAGAAGTATTAGATGCACAAATATACTTCGTTCTTACTTCCAGGATATGTGTATTGCGATTTACGGTTTAGGGTATAGATTTAATCTATTACAACGAATTTACGACGAATCCGTCGTAAATTCGTTGTAAAAAGGATTCGTCGTAAATTCGTTGTAAAAAGGATTCGTCGTAAATTCGTTGTAAAAAATACAACGATTTTACAACGAATCCGTCGTAATTTCGTTGTAATACTTAAAATTTAGGGTTTAGGGTTTGATTTACATGTTTAGTTTTTTTATCATATATCTTGTTTTACGTAAATTCTAATCATAGTATAAACAAGTTTAAGTTTTTACAAAATCATTTACATTATTTAAGTCATGCATGTTACGAATATATACTTATAAGAACGAATGCTATACATTATTATGTAAGATAAGGAAATCGGTGACGATATAGATTCAATCGTCGTTATTGAATCTGTTGTTAAATATTAGAAGTATTAGATGCACAAATATACTTCGTTCTTAATTCCAGGATATGTGTATTGCGATTTACGGTTTAGGGTATAGATTTAATCTTTTACAACGAATTTACGACGGATTCGTCGTAAATTCGTTGTAAAAAGGATTCGTCGTAAATTCGTTGTAAAAATTACAACGATTTTACAACGAATCCGTCGTAATTTCGTTGTAATACTTAAAATTTAGGTTTTAGGGTTTGATTTACATGTTTAGTTTTTTATCTTATATCTTGTTTTACGTAAGTTCTAATCATAGTATAAACAAGTTTAAGTTTTTACAAAATTATTTACATTATTTAAGTCATGCATGTTACGAATATATACTTATAAGAACGAATGCTATACATTATTATGTAAGATAAGAAAATCGGTGACGATATAGATTCAATAGTCGTTATTGAATCTGTTGTTAAATGTTAGAAGTATTAGATGCACAAATATACTTCGTTCTTACTTCCAGGATATGTGTATTGCGATTTACGGTTTAGGGTATAGATTTAATCTTTTACAACGAATTTACGACGGATTCGTCGTAAATTCGTTGTAAAAATTACAACGATTTTACGACGAATCCGTCGTAATTCCGTTGGAAATCGAAATATTTAATTTACCGCGTGGAGGAAAATTTCAATAGGTTGAATTTTTGGTTTTAATATTACGACGATTTTACGACGAAATCGTCGTAAAATCGTCGTAAATTACCAATGATTTTACGACGACCACAAAATCTATATATACGTGACCAGATTTTTCCTCCCTCACAATATCACACAAACTCACTCTCTCTCTAAAACGCTCTCACCTCTCTCTACCTACGAAAAAAGTAAAAAAAATTTTTTTTGATTTTTTAAATTATATTATTGTTTGTGAGGATTTTGAATTGTTAGTTAGGATTGTAATTTTTATTAGTTAGGCTTGGACTTATTAGTTAGGAATGGAATTATATTATATTGGAATTGAATTATTTATAAATATTTTTTTTAGATATGGCGCCACGTAAGACATACTATCGGCAGTTTCTCGAGACGGGACCGAGTGCTAATTCGCAACTTCCGTCATCTTCTGCGACACCGTCCGATGTTCCGGATTCTTTTTCTGAGCCAGCGCCGCCTCCAGAAGCAAGTGCTCGACCGCCGTTGTTGTATGCGGGATTGACTGTCGAAGATATTTTGCAGTCGCCGGGGCATGATTCTTTAGATCTGTTAGATCCGCGACGGCTCCCGAATAGTTTATATTAAGAATTTTATTTTGTATTTTAAATTTTATTTTAAATTTTGAATAGATTTATAAAATTTTAATTTATAAATATAATTTTATTAATTTTTTTTAATTTTAATTGAAAAAAGAAATAATATATTATATATATATATGAATTACATCGAGTTTACATCGACTCAACATTTACATCGATTTTACATCGTTCAATAATTTACGATGAATTTACATCGAATATTTTACATCGATTTACCAACGCATTTACAGCTACCTATTACGACGAATTTACGACGAATTGTCAAAACAAAAATTGTATAATTCGATGTAAAATCGATGTAATGTTTCATCCTATTACGACGAATTGACGACGGATTGTCGAAAAAAAAATTGTATAATCCGATGTAAAATCGATGTAATGTTTTGATGTAAAATCGATGTAATGTATTCGTCGTAAAATCGATGTAAATTACATCGATTTTACGACGAATAATATACGACGATTTTTAGTCCTCCTTAATGTTACGACCAATTTACGACGATTTCCGATTAACGACGATCATATTACGACGATCATATTACGACGAAACCCGTAATAAAAGCATAGAAAACCAAGTGGATCACTTATTAAAATGATCTAAAATATATAGTAAAACGGGTAAAAATACGGTGTTATCAATAGTATACCTAGAGCATGTAATAAAGTCATATAAAAATTTAACCACTGGAATGCAAAAATACTAACAAATAAACAAAAAAAATAAAACGAACATGGTCTGCTTGTGAAACAAGTACGAATGGTTCGTATTTCTGTAGTCGCCTTCTGCTATGTAATGATGGCGCACACCGCTTCCTACTAATAGGTCGTACCAGTCGCATAAAAATGCAATGCGTCGCAAGCCAAACATTCCCGGATAGTGAACATCCAAAATCTCACGTATGATACCATAGTATACAATACACCGGACTGGGTAGACACACCATAATCTGAAGTTGACCCACTCCTATCATCACGAAGAATCTTAAAAGCGTAGCCCCGTGTGCTATACATCAAATGTGACTGCAAGGTTGCTAGTGGAAAGCGCACAATTTCTTCTAGCCACGTGGGAAATCTTTGTCTGTTAGCGGACTCTGTCGTGACCTGCACGAAACAAATAAATAACAAAATTAAATCATTCATTATAAATGATAGTTAAAAACAAGGCAATTAAAACACTTACATAATCTCTTAACCAACGTCCGAACTCTTCCTGTTTAAGCTCGATTAGCTCGTCATGTGTTTTGTTCGGAAATGGAAAACGTTGATAAGCCATATACATCATATGATAGATTGAAGCGATCAACACGTTAACATATATATAATCAAGAACCCAATAAGTAATTAATAATTAGGTTCAATATAATACCTCTTATATTCTTCAACTCTGTCGCAGTTTGTGAGAATATACATATGCAAATGATCCCGCTCTTGTGCTGAAAGTCTCCGTTTCTTGCCTTTTCCGTCGTCCAATCTCTAAGAAGACATGAGGAACATCGACTGAATAGAAAGGTATTACGCCTTTGTCATCATGTCGAGCTGGTCTACGACTTTTCGTTTTGACTTGTGATGGAAAGTAAAACTCGGAAAAATGTGAGATTTCTTCATTGATGCTCTGTGGGATAATAGAACCCTTGAAATTTGCTCAAATTTTTTACCTTCTTCTTTAGATGAAACATATACCGTTCGAAAGGATACATCCAACGGTACTGAACTGGGCCCCCAAGTTCTGCTTCTCGTGGGAGATTAATTTGTAGATATTCCATAACATCAAAGAAGTAAGGCGAAAATATCTTCTCCAAATTGCAAAGGATTACGGGTATATTAATCGCAAGGTTGCGGATACCGTCTGATGTAAAAGAGCGCAAATATATATCTCGAAAAATGCACCAATCCCTGCATAATTTGCATAACAAATGAATAAATAAATACTAAATTATTGTATAAAGTATTAAAAAATTAATTTAATGATTGTATATGTAATTTCTGTGTGCACATTACGTGGTAGAATACAGGAAAAGGTAAATGGAAAGAGGCGATGCATGACAACATGGCAATCATGACTCTTCATCCCAGTAAACTTCTCTTCTCCATGATCAACGCAATTACGAAGGTTAGATGTGTATCCGTCCGAGAATCTAACACTATCGGTTATCCAGTTAAAAAAACTCGACCTTTGAAGGTTCATCTAACCGAAAAGCTAGGACCGGAGGCTTCCCGTCACCTGTCACATGTAGTTCTTTACGAGAGCAAATGACTGGCAAGTCTAATCTATACTTCATATTGTCCTTCGTCTTTCCTTGGACATTGAGAACGGTGTTCATAATATTATCGAAAAAATCTTCTCAATGTGCATGACATCCAAATTATGCATCAAAAGATGGTATTTTCAATAAGGCAAATCCCAGAAAATACTCCTCTTGTGCCAATTTTGTACGTTGCCACAACCATCAACATGATGATGCCCGTCACCACCACAATCAACGGTCCTCTCTGCACCAAAATCTCTGAACTGAGTCAACAAATATTGTCCATCTAACTCAGGAGGTGGATCATCAAATACTTTCCGGTTCTTCCTAAACAATGTGGTGCTCCGACGATAAGGATGATCACTAGGTATAAATCGCCTATCACAATCAAACCAAGACGTTTTGCGTATGTGTTTTAATTGGAATGCATATGTGATTTCTTGACAGTAAGGGTACGATAACCTTCCTTGCGTTGTCCATCCGGATAACATGCCATATGCTGGAAAATCGCTAATGGTCCACATAAGTACCGACCGTATGACGAAATTCTGCTGACAAAAAACATCAAACGCCTCAACACCGAGCTCCCATAACATTTACAGCTCATAAATCAATTGCTGCAAAAATACATCTCTTCGGATGCTTTGGCCCAGGAACGAGAATGATAAGGAACAAGAACTCTTGTCTCATGCACAAAGATGGCGGTAAATTGTAAGGTGTTACAATTACTGGGCACAAAGAATATTGTTTGCCATGCTTCCCAAAATGGTTGAATCCATCGGTACATAATCCAAGGTATACGTTCCTCGCCTCATACGCAAAATAGGATACATTGATCGAAAATGTTTTCATGCTCCTACATCTGAGGGATGAGCGATTTCTCTATCCGTTGTATGCTCTACATGCCATCGCATTGCTCCCGTTGTGCGCTCTGATTGATATAACCTCTTCAATCTCTCTGTTAACGCCAAATAACACATCCATTTATATGGGACTGACACTCTTCCACATGTTTCCTTATACCGAGGTGTGCGACAAAAACGGCATGTCGAACGGTCTGCGTCCTCTCTCCAGTAGAGCATACAGTTGTCGATGCATATATATATATATATATATATATATATATATATATATATATCAACTGATACGGCAATCCTAGACCAGCAACAAGTTTCTGTATCTCGTAGTATGATGTCGGTGCAAGATTATCTTTTGACAAAATGTCTTTCACAAAATCAGCGATTGCATCCACGCACTCCTCACTCAAATTAAAATCCGTCTTTATACCCATCATCCTAGTTATAGCTGATAAAGGGGAATGACCACCTATACACCCATCATATAACGGATTCTTAGCAACGTCTAATATATTAAATAATCTCTGAGCTTCTAAGTTAGATTATTCCCCTCTATCTCCATACTCAGCAACCGATGGTATACTTTCACGAAATGCATCTTTCACCATCTCAATATGACCTACAGTTTCTACTTCCATTATAGGTTCTTCTAAGCTATCGCTATCCATAATGTATTGTTCACTAGTACTACCATAATCCACCATTGTATCATTTACTCCATGATAATACCAAATCTAATAACCCGGCACAAACTCATTACAATACAAGTGTGGTTATACTTCATCTATCACGATTAATCTACGATTCCGATAATTGGTACAAGGGCAGTAGATATTACCGGGTTTTTTTTTGCTTTTTCTGCGTACCCGCAAATGCCATGAATTCCTGCAAACCTTGTTTGTATTCTTCCGTAATTAAGCATGTCTCCGTAATTTGATAATGCTTGTCCATCCATGCTCGAAAATAATTATAAGGATATGAAGAAGACATTTTGGTAAGGAATTGTAGATGAGAGTTTTTTGTTATTGTAAATGAGAGGGGTGGATACATTTTTTACAAGAAAATTGTGCGCGATTTCCGACGGATACTGACAATATTCAAACAGCTACCGACAATATTCAAACGGCTATGTAACGTCTATATTCTTTCAAACGGCTACAACATCCGTCTAAATTCCGTCGGAAATCCGTCAGAATTATTCTAACGGACACATGTGGTCGGAAATCCATTGGAAATTTCCGACGGATTACCGACGATACTTATTTCCGACGGAGGTTAATTTCATCCGAATTTTGTCAGATTCCGTCAGAGTTTACCGACGGAACTATGTCCGTCGGAAAATCCATCGTAAATATCCATGTTTTCTTGTAGTGCAACAACCAGACTCGGAGATTCCCACTACATCCCATTTCTTCAGTGAAAACCGATTTGTGATGTAACCATAGGAGATGAACCCTAGTGGAGAATTATCTCCGAAAACTATATTGGTATCTTATTCGTCCCTGATCCCAAAATAATATTTTTTTTTAACGTAGAAAAGAAAAGAGATTACGAGAAGTGGGTGTAAATTGCATGTCGGTTGTGGGAAGATCCCTCAAAATTACTACATGATTAAGAAGTTTTGGACCTTGTGTCTAAAGTCTTTCTGACAGTACTAAAACATGTATGGTCCAATAATAATAAATGCAATATTCAAAATGAGTCTAAATGGTAAAAAAAAAAAGACCTCTTAATCCTCAAAAAAGAAAAAAAACATAACCCTATTTCATCTATATAATTTAAAATTTTGTTATGTGGGCCCTAATCCATAGTTTATGTGTTTTATCTTATGGGTCGGATTTGCGCAAAAGGTCAAGCAATGGGTTTTGTTGGTAATAATAATGATACAAAATGGGTGCCATGTTTCGCTGAAGAAAAGATCAAGGAATCAAACATTGCATGGCTTGAGTGCAGATTTGATATTTAGATATTACTTATCTTATGGTTAGGTCAATCATGAATAATTGGGTTTTGAGATCCATTACAATGTGTCATCCTCTTGCGTGGAAGTGAGTCCACATTAGTACAGACAAACAAGGAATATACTAATTTAAACAGACGCTACACTGGTGGTACATAATTAGCTACGATCGTTTGGAGGCCGTTCCTCGCTTCCTCCTTCACTTCAACCACTAGAGGAACCTTTTACCAATACTCCCTATATTTTCACTTAATGACACATCTATTGTTCAAAAAAACTAAGGTAATAGTTTCGAGCAAGTAGACTGACTGATATGAGATTGATCGAGGAGATTCTCAATGTGGGGAGGCGTTCCTCGGAAATTAATTTCAAAAAGTTAGTTAAGTGTAGTTGTTTAAGTAAACTTTTTTTTAGTCCTATTTGAGTTCAAAACCGTCTATCATACTAAGGGAAGACATTTTTCCCTTAATAAGTTTTATGTGAGATCATCTATGTCATAGAGAGATTAAATGGTTTGACTATTATATATAGGAAGAGAATTGATTAGAAAAATCGATTACAAGAGTTTTTAAAAGAGTTCGTAGAAAGAAGAAAACATTATGTAATAGATCTTTTTTGTCAACGTTTTAGATTTTACCTACCAGGCTACCACTGTTTTTTATTTCCAATATTTTGTATCAATTGAATGAAAAACTGTTTTTTTCTCTCTATATCCCACGCATAAAATTATGAAGTCCATATTCTGTGTATGGTCTCTTCATCGGTTTCCCGCCCCCCCCCCCCCCCTTCCTTTTTTTTTTTGTGTAATCAATATTCTCATATCTAATAATTCACTGATACAATATTATAGTGGACGTGTAAATTTTGACCCAGTAAAACATGCCTATTAAGAAAATGGTAAAAGCCCGGAGAAGTGCAAGACGGAAAGAAGTGAAGCACCGAGCTGAAAGACATGCCATAGTAACTCACAGTCAAAGGGGAATAAATGCCGAACTCACGGTCAAAACCCAAAATGAACCAACGACCCATTCAAACCAATGATTAAATGCGCCAAAGAGTAATGACCGTATTCACCAGATTAAATTACATAAATGACGAATCAAGCGGAGTACATGATAACGTTAAAAACGGACTCGGAGTATAAAAGACAAGGGCAATAGCAAAGAGAAAAACAACTATATATTTCCATATGCAAGAAGCATAACAATTTTACACTTATCAATTCTTGGTTCTTGTTCTTGTGTACACGCTCCCGAGAACTCATTTACTTCCATCTCATCGTCTAAATCCATAATGTGATCCATTCATCTATAGCTCAACTTTCTAGTGCTTGTTTATTGTCAAAACCCCATTCGATTTTTCCGTTATCAAAGATAAGTCAAATTCTTTCAAATATCACTATTTACAAATTTTGATCGTTGTAATTCTAGTTATAATAATTATAAGCATACCAAAATTTAATTAAACCTAAGCTTAAACTACCCCAAGTACAAGGTGTGTTGTTGAGTAAGCTAAAAGTCGAATCATAAGGAAAGCTATATATCTATCAAGAATGCAAGAAACCTAATAGTCTAGCTCTAATGAGGTAAATGTTGTGTTGTCTAGATCCTAAGCAAGATAAGATGCAATTAAAACTAAGCAAAACAAGTAAACAAGCAAATGATTAATAAAGATAAAAATATATGAAATGAGATTTGGGGCTAAGGTCAATGACTTGGGTGAATATTGGTTGGTTAATTGTGCTAACAATCTCAAACAAACTCACTCCAAATTCATTAGTTGACAAAAGGGGATTAATCTATTCTCATAAACTAATCTCTTCACTAATCATTACCTAATCAATTTTCCAATAGTATTTAAGTGCTTAGTGAACTAGAGAACAAAAACCTATCAAGCCTAAAAGTCATTAAGGATCAACTCACATTGGCTTAAGAATGAAATGCATGGTTAGGACTGAACCATACATTTATTCAAACACCGTCAATGCATAAAATGTCAACAAACATAGGTCTAGATATTAGCTACTTCTAACCTAATAATTAATACTCCCTAACCAATTGAATATATGTAAATATGCACTTAACACTATTAACCAAACTTTTAATCACCCGAATCTACCTAGTCCAATGCCCATAATGAAACTACTCACACATGCTTAAAGAAACAAAAGCATAATCAACAAAGAAATACATAATGAAATAGAAATTAAGAGAAGACTAATATTAAAAAAAGGAAAATTTACTAGATCATGAACAAAGATTCAAAATTCAACAAAACTTAGGGTTTTTGGTGAACAATGCACTGTCCATTTTGTCAAATTTGTCACCTTTAAGTAGTGGTGGGATGGTATTGATATCTTGCGTAACTCTTATATTTTTGTATACCAATACATGGAGAACAAAAATATATTGTGGGCAATTTTTGTGCAATAAATAAGTTATTTCACTTTAATATGAAAAGGACATTACATTATTTTAATTGCAATTGCCATATAAACACAAACTTTCATTTTCTTCATATCGTTGTAATGGAGAATTGTATTTTTTTTGTTTTTAATTGTGTTTCAGAGATCATTATAGCATCTGCATTGGGGTGTCCATTAAACAAATTAAAAAAAAAAGCAAGAGAGAGGATTGAGGGTGTGAGACACCCCAAAAAAAAAAGTTAAGACACCCAAATCACATTCCTTACAAGATATTTTTTGTTATATTCGATGTCTACCCCTATTTGGAATTAAACTTGCCTATTATAATTTTAAACGATAACTGATAAGGAATATTCTCAGTCACAATGTTTTACCATCGGGATATAGTCAATAGATCTTTCCCAATATATATTATATATATATATATATATATATATATATATATATATTATTTTTTTTACAAAGATTTTAATAAGAAAATTTGTTAGATTTAATCACAAAACAAAAACCATTAAATTATGGCATTATTCTTCTAGTTTTTTACTCTTACGATAATTATATTCCTTTTCTTAATAGAATATGCTATTGTGCTCCTATTTGTATCTCTGTATATAAAAAGCTATAAACTCTAAGGATCATTCCTCAAGAGTCTTAAGCTAAAGAGAAAACGAGTATTTCAGGATCTAATCACTTGTTGGTAATCACTTCCTTCCTTATATTTAAAATTTCTAAATAAACTCATACGTATATTTGTTTGCAACCATCATCAGATGTTTCAACACGGAAACTAATTTGTTAGATGAACCGTGAATGATGCATGAGAGAAACCATGACATGATCTTTCTATGTTTAATATCTTTTATCGCAATATTTTCTGCTTAAGTCTCGAATCCCTAAGTTTTTGGAATAGTTTGTTAATAGATTTTTTATTTTTCTAAAACGTATATTACTTATAATCCGAATCCTTATAAAACAAAAAACAGCCTCACCCTCGAAATCCCCCCCTACGAAATCCCTTCCCCCAAAAATCGATTCCCATATTTCTTGTGGTTATTGAGGAAAAATTCCTTCATTTCCTCATGTTATTGATGCCCAGTCATCCATTCCGCTGACGGGTTTGGCCATCGAAACAAATTGTGACCAGAATGCCTCGAAAGAAGTTTCAGCTCAAGCCCAAAGTTATGCTTCTATGAATGTCGTGAAAGCAACAATATCAGGACCGGAGAAAAGTACAGTCGACAGCGTAGATCCAATCGTAGCAACTGACCAGCCAATTTTTCCTGCGAAGGCCGCGAAAGCAGCTAACCCAGATTCATGGTGTGACTTAGTGAAAGGGTCATCGAGACGATTGGAGATGAAAAGCAAGTCTTTTGCCTTACCTTCTGGGGAGTCCTGTGTCAAGATTCCGAACAGCGTTATTGAAAGAAATAAGAAGTCCTGAGAATGCTTTGTGCTAGGTCAGTTCTACTCGGACCCTCCTGCACAAGGTTTGGTTCATAGCATCGTCAATGGGATATGGAGCAAACAATACAGAGATGTGTCAGTGTCTAGAATGGAGGGGAATGCGTTTTTGTTTCGAATACCAAATGCGTTCACTCGAAGCAGGGTAATAAACCAGCGGCTGTGGCAGATTGAAGGGCAGACGATGTTTGTGGCCAAGTGGGAACCAAAAGTCATTCAAGCCAAGCATGAGCTAACTTCTGCTCCGATCTGGTTGGAATTAAGAAATGTGTCGTTCCAATTTTTCAATGATGAAGCTTCGGAGCACATCGCGGGTCTAGTTGGTGAGCCAAAATTCCTCCATTTGTCAACTGCCAACAAGACTAATCTAGAGGTTGCTAAGGTATTCACTTTAATCGATCCAAGGAATCCATTATCTGAGGCGGTAAAAGTGGAGTTCGACTCAGGGGAAATATGCAAAATAAAGGTGTTGAGTCAATGGATGCCTCTTGTTTGCGAGCATTGTAAGGATATTGGGCATAACATAAAGAGGTGCAAATTGGCTCTTATATTGTGTGTTGATTGTAAATCTACAGCTCACACAACATCAAACTGTCACAGAAAAGGAAAAAGCACAAAAAGAGTAGGAGTTGCTCTAAAGGGCATGCAATGGGTCAACGAGAGGGAAAATAGATTTGGGTAGAGTCATCGCAGGTGGAGAAGCAAATAATTAAGGAAAATCCAGGGATAGTCATTGGTTCTCCGTCTTTAAGAAATGAGAAAGGGGGAACTAGCAACCTAGAAATTGATATCAGTGTGAGATCAGAAGAAAATTTGTTTCCGGAAGTGAATAAGTCTGAGGTATCCGATGTTGAAGAGGATTCTTCTGATATTTCTTCGGCCGGTACAAATGATGAAGCACCTTAGGAGAATTATTTTGTGAAAGTGAAACCAAAGAAGCAAAAGAAAGGGTTTGGGGGCAAGGGCCCCAAACACCATTGTTATATATGTGTACACAACATTTTGGATGGAATGTCCGTGGTTTTAATATTTTTAATCACCGAAGCGGATTCAAGAAATGGTTTAAGAGCAGTAAACCTATCTTTGGAGGTATTATATAGACTCATGTTACTCAGCGAAAGAGTACAAAGTTCATAAATAAACTTCTTCCATGCTGGTCTTTTGTAGAAAACTACAGTTTTTTGGAATTGGGCAAGATTTGAGTTTTGTGGCACTTGAGTGTTAAGGTAAATGTTATTTCGAAGTCACTGCAAATGATAACTTGTGATGTTCTGTTGACAGATTCTCATGATTGGATTGTGATTTCAGTGGTCTACGCTTCAAATGAGTAGGATACCAGAAAAGACCTATGGCAATAATTAATTGATTCTCATAATCACCAGAGTGTTCAGGGTAAAGCTTGGCTAGTCATTGGGGATTTTAACCAGGTGCTTCATCCTCAAGAGAACTCAAAGGCATTAAGTTCCAATGTGGATAGAAGAACAAGAGACTTCAGAGAGTGTCTTCTAGAATCAGAATTGGCATATCTGACTTTCAAAGGAAACACTTTCACATGGTGGAACAAGAGAAGAGCAATTCAATTGCAAACAAAGTTAGACAGGGCGTTGGTAAATGATCTTTGGTGCTCTCAATTCCCTTCCTCTTATGTTGTTTTTGGTGATCCTGATTTTTTGGATCATGCTTCATGTGGCATTGTTTTAAACTCTATGGTGCATAGGCAGAATAGATCATTCAATTTTTTCAACTTCCTACTGCGGAACAAGGATTTCTTGCCTCTGGTTGAGCGTCATTGGTACTCAACTAATGTGGTAGGTTCGTCAATGTTTAGAGTGTCAAAAAAACTCCAGACCTTGAAGAAATTAATCAGAGATTTCAGCAAAGGTAATTACTCGGACATTGAAAAGAGAGTGTCGGTAGCTCATGAAAAATTCTTATTTTCTCAAAACCAGATGCTTGCTGACCCGTCTGAGATTCATGTTGATCAAGAATTGGAAACACAACGGAAATGGCAAATTTTGGTTGAGGTAGAGGAGAGTTTCTTCTGACAAAGATCTCGTATTACATGGCGGAGTGAAGGGGATGGAAATACATCTATACTACCATCGAATGACCAAGACAAGAAACACCATAAACCACATTCACTATCTCGTGGATGCAGATTGGTCAAAGATAGACTCCCATAGAGGAATTTAAGAGCATTGCATTAAGTATTTTCAGATCTTTTGGGCTGTGAAGTAGAGCCGCATATGTTCATTCAAGATGATATCAATCTTTTGCTTCCTTTTAGCTGCTCTCAAGATCAGAAAGTTTCTCTTGATAAAGAGTTCATCAAGAAGGAAATAAGAGTCGTTTTCACTCTTTGCCTACGAACAAAACTAGTGGACATGATGGTTACTCTGCAGAGTTCTTCACAGGATGTTGGATTGTAGTTGGAGCTGAGATAACTGAGGTTGTTGCAGAATTCTTCAAATCAGGCTCGCTGCTAATTCCAAAAATCCCGAACACTTCAAAGACTTACGAGTTTAGGCCTATCTCTTGCACTACAAGAAAACTGTCAATTTCCAACGAAAATTTACGACCGTTTTAAATCGATGTAACTTTACATCGACATTACGACGACATTACGACGAAATATGTGTTCGATGTAAAATCGTCGTATATATATGTCGTCGTAATTTCGATGTAAAATTACGACCATTTTACGACGACATTACGACGACAATATAAATCGTCGTAATATCGATGTAACTTTACATCAATATTACGACGAATATGGCTTCTGCATATTACGTTGATATTACGACGTAATATCGTCGTAATGTCGTCTTGGGTTAAGGAGCAGACCGTTGTATTCCCACTTCTGATGATCTGGCCAACAAAGAACTCTGGGGGTCTAGTTTTCTACATTCATAAAGACCAACCACCATAAGTGAAAGATACATAGAATTGGACATCCTTATATTACGATTTACATAGATGTCCAATTCTATGAATCATTCACCTATAGTAGTAATGAAGACTGTCTTTACATGAAAACAATATCCCACAGGATTCTTTGTTGGCAAGATCATCAAGAAGTGGGAACACAATGATCAGCATAAGAACCCAAGGAAACGTGGATATGTATATATTTAGTATGTATTTGTTTTTTGAGTTACCATTGAAGGTGTGGAAGGTATTTATAGAAAATTTCTAGAAATTACCAACGGATTTGCAACGAAAATTTACAACGATTTTACATCGAATAGCATTACAACGATTTTACATCGAATATACGACGAAATTACGTCAAAAATATTTGATGTAAATAATTAGGTGACCTATAAGAAACCGTGTTTTAGCAAATTCTCAGAGTCGACGTGAAATCGTCGTGATACCGATGTCACTATTTACGTCGTAACATCGTCGTAAAACTACGACGAATTTACGACGATTTAGTTTTAATTTACATGTTTGGTTTATCAACGTATATCATGTTTTACATAACTTCTAATCATAGTATAAACATGATAATCCATCGTATAATCGTCGTTGTTGAATCTGTTGTTAAATATTAAAGGTATTAGATGCACAAATATACTTCGTTCTTACTTCCAGGATATGTGTATTGTGATTTAGGGTTTAGGATATAGATTTAATCTATTACAACAAAATTACGATGGATTCGTCGTAAATTCGTTGTAAAAATTACAACGATTTTACGACGAATCTGTCGTAATTTCGTTGTAATACTTAAAATTTAGGGTATAGGGTTTGATTTACATGTTTGATTTTTTTTATCTTATATCTTGTTTTACGTAAGTTCTAATCATAGTATAAACAAGTTTAAGTTTTTACAAAATCATTTACATGATTTAAGTCATCCATGTTACGAATATATACTTATAAGAACGAACGCTATATATTATTATGTAAGATAAGGAAATCGACGACGATATAGATTCAATCGTCGTTATTGAATCTGTTGTTAAATATTAGAAGTATTAGATGCACAAATATACTTCGTTCTTACTTCCATGATATGTGTATTGTTATTTAGGGTTTAGGGTATAGATTTAATATATTACAACGAAATTACGACGGATTCATCGTAAATTCGTTGTAAAAATTACAACGATTTTACGACGAATCCGTCATAATTTCGTTGTAATACTTAAAATTTAGGATTAGGGTTTGATTTACATGTTTAGTTTTTTTTATCTTATATCTTGTTTTACGTAAGTTCTAATCATAGTATAAACAAGTTTAAGTTTTTAAAAAATTATTTACATTATTTAAGTCATGCATGTTACGAATATATACTTATAAGAACGAATGCTATACATTATTATGTAAGATAAGGAAATCGGTGACGATATAGATTCAATCGTCGTTATTGAATATGTTGTTAAATATTAGAAGTATTAGATGCACAAATATACTTCGTTCTTACTTCCAGGATATGTGTATTGTGATTTAGGGTTTAGGGTATAGATTTAATCTATTACAACGAAATTACGACGGATTCGTCGTAAATTCGTTGTAAAAATTACAACGATTTTACGACGAATCCGTCGTAAATTCATTGTAAAAATTACAACGATTGTACGACGAATCCGTCGTAATTTCGTTGTAATACTTAAAATTTAGGGTTTAGGGTTTGATTTACATGTTTAGTTTTTTTATCTTATATCTTGTTTTACGTAAGTTCTAATCATAGTATAAACAAGTTTAAGTTTTTACAAAATTATTAACATTATTTAAGTCATGCATGTTACGAATATACACTTATAAGAACGAATGCTATACATTATTATGTAAGATAAGGAAATCGGTGACGATATAGATTCAATGATCGTTATTGAATCTGTTGTTAAATATTAGAAGTATTAGATGCACAAATATACTTCGTTCTTACTTCCAGGATATGTGTATTGCGATTTAGGGTTTAGAGTATAGATTTAATCTGTTACAACGAATCCGGATTCGTCGTAAATTCGTTGTAAAGATTACAACGATTTTACGACGAATCCGTCGTAATTTCGTTGTAATACTTAAAATTTAGGGTTTAGGATTTGATTTACATGTTTAGTTTTTTTATCTTATATCTCATTTTACGTAAGTTCTAATCATAGTATAAACAAGTTTAAGTTTTTACAAAATTATTTACATTATTTAAGTCATGCATGTTACGAATATACACTTATAAGAACGAATGCTATACATTATTATGTAAGATAAGGAAATCGGTGACGATGTAGATTCAATCGTCGTTATTGAATCTATTGTTAAATATTAGAAGTATTAGATGCACAAATATACTTCGTTCTTACATCCAGGATATCTGTATTGCGATTTAGGGTTTAGGGTATAGATTTAATCTTTTACAACGAATTTACGACGGATTCGTCGTAAATTCGTTGTAAAAATTACAACGATTTTACGACGAATCCGTCGTAATTTCGTTGGAAATCGAAATATTTAATTTACCGCGTAGGGGAAAATTTTCGATAGGTTGAATTTTCGGTTTTAATATTACGACGATTTTACGACGGAATCGTCGTAAAATCGTCGTAAATTACCAATGATTTTACGACGACCACAAAATCTATATATACGTGACCAGATTTTTCCTCCCTCACAATCTCACACAAACTCACTCTCTCTCTAAAACGCTCTCACCTCTTTCTACCTACGAAAAGGTAAAAAATTTATTTTTTGGTTTTTTAAATTATATTATTGTTTGTGAGGATTTTGAATTGTTAGTTAGGATTGTAATTTTTATTAGTTAGGATTGGACTTATTAGTTAGGAATGTAATTATATTATATTGGAATTGAGCTATTTTAAAATATGTTTTTAGATATGGCGCCACGTAAGACACACTATCGGCAGTTTCTCGAGACGGGACCGAATGCTAATTCGCAACTCCCGTCATCTTCTACGACACCATCCGCTGTTCCGGATTCTTTTTCCGAACCAATGCCGCCTTCAGAAGCAGGTGCTCGACCGCCGTTGTTGTATGCGGGATTGACTGTCGAATATATTTTGCAGTCGCCGGGGCATGATTCTTTAAATCGGTTAGATCCGCGACGGCTCCCGAATAGTTTATATTAAGAAATTTATTTTGTATTTTAAATTTTATTTTATATTTTGAATAGATTTATAAAATTTTAATTTATAAATATAATTTTATTAATTATTGTTTTTTAATTTTAATTGAAAAAAGAAATAAGATATTATATATATATATATATATATATATGTATTACATCGAGTTTACATCGACTCAACATTTACATCGCTTTTACATCGTTCAATAATTTACGACGAATTTACATCGAATATTTTACATCGATTTACCAACGCATTTACAGCTACCTATTACGACGAATTTACGACGAATTGTCAAAACAAAAATTGTATAATTCGATGTAAGATCGATGTAATGTTTCATCCTATTAAGACGAATTGACGACGGATTGTTGAAAAAAAAATTATATAATTCGATGTAAAATCGATGTAATGTTTCGATGTAAAATCGATGTAATGTATTCGTCGTAAAATCGATGTAAATTTACATCGATTTTACGACGAATAATATACGACGATTTTACGACGATTTTTAGTCCTCCTTAATGTTACGACCAATTTACGACGATTTTCGATTAACGACGATCATATTACGACGAATTGTTATTCGTCGCTAATCCGTCGTAAACCATGTTTTACGACCAATTTACGACGATTCTGTTAGTTGTAAAAGGGCAGTTTTCTTGTAGTGTTGCCTCAACACTGTCTACAAGGTGATTTCAAAGTTGCTAGCAACCAGATTACAGAAGGTCCTTTCCCTAGTAATATCTCACTCTCAATCTACATTTATACCGGGTAGATTATTAGCAGAAAATGTGTTGTTGGCAACTGAGATTGTTCATGGGTATAATTGGAGAAATATCGAGCCAATAACATTGTTGAAGGTAGATCTCAGGAAGGCGTTTGATTCTGGTAGATGGGATTTCATTCTTGCCACTCTAAGAACTATCAACATTCCTAAAAAGTTCATCAGATGGATTGAACAATGTATCTCCACTCCAACCTTTTCAGTCTGAGTAAATGGAGTCTCAAGTGTTTTTTTTTTAAAGTTCAACAGGTTTGAGACACGGGGATCTGCTATCCCCTTATCTATTTGTGCTAGAGATGGAAGTTTTTTCTAGTCTATCGAAATCTTGATTTGAGGCATGATATATTTGTTATAACCCTAAGACTGCAGAGCTAAACATCTCTCAACTCATGTTTGCAGACGCTGTCATGATTTTTTTTTTATGGTGGTTGCTCTTCTCTTTATGGAATCAATGAAGCTTTGGATGATTTTGCATCATGGTCAGGTCTTAGGATGAACATAGACAAAACTCAGCTCTATCATGCGGGATTGAGTCAGATTGAATCCACTGCTATTTCTAGCTATGGATTCCCAGTTGACTCCCTCCCCATTCTTTATCTAGGCATGCCTCTTATGCACCGCAAGCTGAGAATATCGGAATGTGCACCGCTGATCGTCAAGATTGTAAGCAGCTTTAGATCATGGGCTGTAAAGACATTGTCTTTTGCTGGCAGAGCTCCATTGATAACCTCGGTTATTTCAGGTACGGTGACCTTCTGGATTTCAACTTTTATCTTACCGAAAGGTTGCATCAAACATATTGAATCTCTTTGTTCATGTTTTCTCTGGTCTGGGAATATTGAAATTAACAGAAATGCTAAGGTTGCTTGGGAAACGGTGTGTCTGCCAAAAAAGGAAGGAGGTCTTGGCTTAAGGAGATTTGCTACTTGGAACAGAAGTTTGTGCTTAAGGCTTATATGGTTGTTGTTCTCAAACAGTGGATCTCTCTGGGTTGCTTGGCATAAGTATCATCACTTGTGTGAGACTAGTTTTTGGGCTGTGGAAGAAGCAAGCCATGACTCTTGGACTTGAAGATCTATGTTGCATCTTCGACCCCTTGCTGAGAGGTTTTTAAAATTATACGTGGGGAATGGTGAAAAAACAAGCCTCTGGTATGACTCATGGACTCACTTTGGTCCTCTAATTAAAGTTGTTGGTGTTGCTGGGCCGAGGAGTTTCAGAGTGCCGCTATCCACTATGGTTGCTACAGCGTGCAATGCCGAGGGGTGGAATTTTCCGCCTCCTAGATCAGAAGTCGCTTTAAATCTGCACGTGTATCTAACCATAATTCCTTTGCCAAGTAAGTCAATCTCTAATGATACTGTTAGTTGGGTTGTGGAGGGTAAAATGTGTCAGAGATTCTCGGCCAGAAAGACTTGGAATGTTCTGAGGTTGAGGGTCCCAGTTAAGACTTGGGCATATGTTGTTTGGTTTAAACAATATGTTCCAAAACATATATGCTTGTACTTTGTGGATTGCAAACATGGATAGGTTGCCAACTAGAACTAGACTTGCTTTGTGGGGATTGTCGAATTAAACATCTTGTTGTTTGTGTTCTTTAGCGGATGAAACAAGAGATCACTAGCTTTTAGCTTGTGACCATAGTGCTCATATATGGGATCGGGTTTTGAGAAGGCTTACACCAACTCAGCCGCTGTTCTATCAATGGACAAATCTCCTTGAATGGAGAAGACAAAGTTCCGGAAGTGCACCTACAATTATGAGAAAATTAGTGGTGCAAGCAACGATATTCTATTTGTGGAAGCAAAGGAACAACATTTTGCACAATCAACACTCAATACCGCCGACAACCATCTTCAAGTTTCTAGATAGAGATATTCGTAACATCAAATTTTCTAGAAGACATCGAAATCATTGCGCAAATCTCATGCAGCTGTGGCTGGAATAAGAATCACTAAATCTTGCTCACTTTTTTGCTACCTTGTTTTTTATTTTATTTTTTCCAAGTCATCAAATCATTAGGCTATGCTCTTTTGTAAATCCTAAACTTTCATATTTATATGATATTTACCATTTAACAAAAAAAGAAATTTAGAGTTGGTCTCAAAAATTTTAAGCTCAAGACCATGAAGTATTTGTCCGAGACATGATGACAACCCATAAAATTGTTGAGGTCAGTTCCCATTTAAACTTCGTAGCTTCATGGCTTTATATGTCACTAACACCAATTTGGAAGTTGTAGTTCAAATCATTTTCTTGAAACAATCACAGTTTTTATTAACATGTATAATCTTTCTTTCTAGGATCAATAATTAGAATTGTTAATGATATAACACTAAGGTTCGTAATAGGCAATTAATCTTTGATCTAAAACTAAGGTTCGTAATAGGAAATTAATCTTTGATTTAAAACTAAGGTTCGTAATAGGCAATTTATCTAGATGAGCTCAGAGAATATGGATATTATGATCTTTTAGACGATAGATTTTTGGAAAAGACCTGATCTCGGACGTGTATAAATTTTGAGAAGGACATAAAATAGATGGCGATAAGAGAGACACTTTTTTTGCTTTCTAAGAACAATAATAAATCCTAAGCTAACATGGAATGTAAAAGAGCAATCGCCAAAGGGCTTATGCATTTTGAACATATATAGTTACATGATAACAAAATACCTCATAGTTTTAAGTGATGGATGATATTTAAGGAAAGCTGAGAAAAAGGACAACAATCTAGAAGTGTTTTCCACATATGCGAAGGTAACTTAATTGGCAAGCGGTGGCGTAAACGGTAAAAGCAAGTTAGTGTTAAAGTTCGGAAGAAAGTTATATCGGTTCCATGATAGATTATCTCATGTTACTAATTTTTTATCCCCCAACATACTCAAACTGACTGTTTCCTATAATTGTTCCTTAAAACCACCAGATAAAGGACATAAACCAAATTTGGATATACATTTATTTTTACGTTGTGTGTACA
This sequence comes from Eutrema japonicum, assembly GCA_030161315.1. Classification (NCBI taxonomy): domain Eukaryota; kingdom Viridiplantae; phylum Streptophyta; class Magnoliopsida; order Brassicales; family Brassicaceae; genus Eutrema; species Eutrema japonicum. The sequence continues at coordinate 21,320,241 of BSQW01000007.1, forward strand.
TCTCATATAAAATAACAAAGACATCTAGGATTTAAGAAAAAGGGAATCAAAGATTTTACCTCTTACAAAATATAAGAGTACTATAACACCTTTAAATTCTATCAAAATCGAACCCAGTATAAAGTTATTAAAAATAAATCCAATTTCATGATTCAAACAGATATTTATCTAGTTGGAGTCAATGAGTTTAGCGAGACCTTATTTAGTTCATGCTGAATACTAATAATACACTTACTAATTAGTAATATTATGTAACAGTTTTGAGTTTATATACATCGAATCTTAAGGTATCGATAGAATTGTTTCGATTTTTATCCAAAAAAAACCATTGAGACTCTTTGTACAAAATTTGAATTTGGTTCAAATTCAGTTTTTTCTTTTCGGTATATATATATATATAGCTATCAACTGGTCTTGACCAAATCCAAATGGTTTTGTCCAATTGAAAAAAATATTTTTGTGGACATAAATGACCAAGACCAGACATACCAAGCCCATAAATAACTATGTCCAACTGGACAAGACCATGGACAATTTTTGTTGTTTGTTGTTGTTGTAATATTCTTATTTTTATGATAACCTTTGAAAGTATGCCGATACTTATACAACGATTCTTGAGATGTATATGATCAAATTTTAAGAGAGAAACATCAAAACAAAGCCTTGATTGGTTATAACAAGTGTACTAAGGGACCAAACACAAAACATATAGTGACTGGGAAAAACAAAGCTACTAAATCACTGCTTCTCAACTTTGTAACTAGACTCACCAACATCATCAGAAACCATAGTAATCTACACCAATTTCAAGAGCAGACAGATCATATGAGGAACCGAGGCAAAAGGGTTTTTATGTCTTTGTTCTTTTAGAGCTGCACTTCTCTGTTATGTATCCAACTGAAAGGAATCTTGGGTCCTTTCTTGGCTCGTGCTTGAGCTCTCTCATCCCATCTCCTGATTCTTGGAGACAACCCGTATAAATAGTCATGTGACTTGTTTACTTCACCTGAAAGCCCCGTTAAGTACCCGATTTCACAATTTCACATAAGATACAGAGTGAACTGTGGACAGGTAAATCAGCTTATTACAATCACATCGGGAACATCTTTGGCAAGAAACAGACCAACAAAACTATAAAAACAAATCACAAAATGCATAAAGATAGTATAATAGAAGCATACCTTAAGATTATTCTATCGCCGCTTCTTTCTCCTCTTCCTTCTCACCTTATTTCTCTTCATCACTAAACTCATCATCTGAAAAAAAAAAAACAAATGAATTCATCAACAAACTCATCATCTGAAAACCAAATAAATTCAAAATTATGCAAAACCACTTACCTATGTTTGGAAAGCCACGTAGCCAGTTTCTTGTACAAACCAAAGCTTGGACATTAGTAGGTAAGAGACAACTTCTATATTTGTTAAGAACTCGACTACCAATACTATATGATCAAATTTAAAAAGATACAAAGCATAAGAAGGTTATAAAAAAACCATACACAAAGTATAAGAAGACACAAACCAGTGATTATGAGCACAAGAAACCATAGGAAACAATATGGAGCACGAAAAGAAAAGGCATAAAGATTTAGCACAGAACACTAATTTAGCAGAAGCACTTTTATTAGTATAAATAGAAAACGGGTTTGCAGGTTATTCTTCAATGTGAGTGATCTGCATTATGACATACAGATTTACGAAACCAGTAACTCTTTCAACAATTGGAAGTAAACCAGTATGAACACTATCAATTAATGTTTGACCAATTCATATCAATCCAACTCGGAATTCATATCAATCCAATTCGGACTCATGTTTCTTCCATTGCATTCTAAGTGAAAAGAAACATCTATTGTTCACGACACATGAATAGTCCACATGAGTTAATCAGAAATTGAAGAAACCAGTTCGTTTGTCTATTCATAAATGTCAAATCATGATATCATTAAGCATGTCAAGAGAAATCATATTAGTATGATATCAACATGAGAATCATTCAAAACCATTAAGCAGTATTTATAAATCTAAATCCAGGAAATCGATAAACCCAGCAAACGGAATCCCTAAAGAAAGTAGTATCTAAAACGATAAACGAAGTCCAATCCTAAACACAAACACTTAAACGATAAACGATAAACGATGAACGAAATCCAGAACTCAATCCTTGGTGAACAATCGCAACAACGATTCTGTTGAACATTCGCAAAAACCTACAATGAATGAAACCCACCAACCGATTTCGATCAAGCTTGGGAAATCCATAAAACCCAGCAAACACAAAATCAAAACAGATAGAAAAGAAAATCGATCTAAGAACCTTGAGATAAAAAACGAGAAAATCGATTGACGAAGAGAAGATAGAGAGATAGCGAGCGAGAGGAAGAGAAGACGAAAACCTACCGCTTTGTTGCAGAGGAGGAAGACGAAGTGAATTAGGAACCGAGAAAGCGAGAAAGCGAGAAAGCGAGAAAGCGAGAAACCTAGGCGAGGAAGAAGAAATCGAAGAGTATCCAGCGTAACCCATTTTTGACCGCGGGTCAACTGGTTTATGTCCAGTTGGACAATTTTATTATTGGGCCAAAATTTAAACCGTCCAAAATTTTGCGAACTGGGCTTGATCCATGGTCAACCCACCCGATTGACATTACTATGTATATATATATATATACCACTATATATATAACTGAAAAGGCATATTCTCAGTTAAATAATAATAAATATATAGATTTTGATAATGAATTTAATAAGATAATTTGTTAGATTTAATCACAAAACAAAAATAATTAAATTATGGCATTATTCTCCTAGTTTTTCAAGCTTACGATAATTCTATTCCTTTTCCTAATAGAATATGCTATTGTGCTCTCATTTGTATCTCTATATATAAAAAGCTATAAACCCTAACGATCATTTCTCAAGAGTCTTTCAGGATCTAATCCCTTGTTGGTAATCACTTCCTTCCTTATATTTAAAATTTCTAAATAAACTCATACGTATATTTGTTTGCAACTATCATCAAATGTTTCAACACGGAAACTAATTTGTTAGATGAACGATGAATGTTGCATGAGAGAAACCGTGACATGATCTTTCTGTGTTTAATCTCTTTTATCGCAGCTTAAGTCTCGAATCCCTAAGCTTTTAGAATAGTTTGTTAGATTTTTTATTTTCCTAAAACTTATATTACTTATAATCCTAATCCTTATGAAACTAGAATCGTTTGTTACAACAACTTTCTCTATATATATTGTAACAATTCTTTCACTTGTTTGGTTTTCAGAGTTAAGAGAACAGAGAAAAAAAAATATCGACATGGCTAACGAAGAACAAAGCAGCATCTTGAAAGCTCTAGACGTTGCAAAGACTCAATGGTACCACGTCACGGCGGTTGTGATCTCCGGTATGGGTTTCTTCACTGACTCGTACGATCTTTTCGTGATATCTCTCATCACGAAGCTCCTTGGCCGGATCTACTATACTACACCTGGCTCCTCCTCACCAGGAAGCCTACCTGATGGCATCTCTGCCGCCGTGAGCGGTGTGGCCTTTGCCGGAACGTTTCTGGGACAGATTTTCTTCGGGTTTCTCGGTGACAAGCTCGGCCGTAAGAAAGTCTATGGTTTGACCCTCTTGATCATGACCTTATGCTCTATTTGTTCTGGTCTTACCTTCGGAAACGACCCAAAAACCGTCATGATAACGCTCTGCTTCTTCCGCTTCTGGCTCGGTTTTGGCATCGGTGGTGACTATCCGCTCTCGGCTACGATCATGTCCGAGTATGCTAACAAACGTACCCGTGGCGCGTTCGTAGCAGCTGTTTTCGCTATGCAAGGGTTTGGGATCTTGGCCGCCGGTGCGGTTTCGTTACTTGTCTCGTCTATTTTCGAGCGTCAGTTTCCTTCTCCAGCCTATATGGTCGACCCGGCCGCCTCCACCATCCCGCAGGCAGATTACGTGTGGAGGATCATCCTGATGTTAGGCGCTTTACCGGCTCTCTTGACTTACTATTGGCGTGTGAAGATGCCTGAAACCGCTCGTTACACCGCTCTAATCGCCAAGAACGCAGAGCAAGCAGCTTCGGATATGTCTAAGGTTCTCAACGTAGACATTGAAGCCTCTTCCGCAAAGCATGACCAAGCTAGGGTTTCTTCAGACGAGTTTGGCTTGTTTTCCAAGAAATTCCTCCGCCGCCACGGACTCCATCTACTCGGGACAACCACCACATGGTTCCTCCTCGACATCGCTTTCTACAGCCAAAACTTGTTCCAGAAGGACATCTTCACCACCATCGGTTGGTTACCTTCCCCGAAAACCATGAACGCAATCCAAGAGCTCTACATGATCGCTAGGGCACAATCCCTAATCGCTCTTTGCGGCACAGTCCCTGGTTACTGGTTCACCGTAGGTTTAATCGACAGGATCGGACGGTTCAAGATTCAGATGATTGGATTCTTCTTCATGACGGCTTGCTTGATCGGTTTAGCCATACCGTACCACCATTGGACCATACCGGATAACCGAATTGGTTTCATTGTTCTCTACTCTTTAACTTTTTTCTTCTGCAATTTCGGACCTAACGCAACTACTTTTATTGTCCCGGCTGAGATTTTTCCGGCGAGGCTTAGGTCGACTTGTCACGGTATCTCGGCGGCTTCCGGTAAAGCCGGTGCGATGGTTGGTTCTTTCGGTTTTGCTGCTTTGGTTAAGGCTGTGGGGATGAGGATGACGTTACTGATCATGGCAGCAATCAGTTTTGTTGGCTTGTTGTTCACGTTTCTTGTTCCGGAGCCTAAAGGAAAATCGCTTGAGGAACTTTCCGGCGAAGCTGAACCGGAGAAAATCCAGGAGAAAATCCAGGAGAAGATTGTAGTTTAGATTATTTTGTTTTTCCCCTTAAACGTTATGAAAGAGAATTCGAAGTTCCCGGCGTTTTGTTAGGATATTTTGTTTTATCAGATTTTTGGTTAGAGTTTTTTTGTTACTTTTCGAATATATCCTACTTTTATTATGTTTTCCTTAATCAGTTTTATATAATTTTATTAAAATAATTATTAGAAATTGAAATCTTAAATATTTAATTTTTCCTTTCTTAATGCAAAACAACAAACAGCTTTTTTATTTTGTTTTCTTTAATAACATTTCGATAATTAGAAGAAAATAGGGGAAAAAAAAACAGTAAACAGAGTTACAAAGATATATTAATTTGATGTGTCTTTCGAATTAAAAAAATCTTTTGTTGAGCTTGTAATTCTATCCGAAGAAGAATCTTGAATATCTTGCAAATTCTTCCCTTCGCACATTACCGAACACGATTGGTGTTGTGGTTGTGGTGGTACCGAGTAGAAGCTCCTGCTCCTGTTCTGTCTCTTAACCACAGCCGAAGAAGAAGAAGAAGAAGAAGAAGACTCGGCTTTCGATCTCTTGGAACCGTTCTGATGAACCGCGGATGGAACCTGTTGATCATTGGAGGCAAATCTCGTTTTCTTTTCCGTTATCGGTACCGCGCGAAAGCTACAGAGCTATCCACCACAATCCCATCCGTTGCAATCCCGATCATGATCTGAGCTTCCCGCGTTCTGTATATCGCCTTAGTGAGAAGTTCCCGAGCCGTGTCTAAGTCTACAATGGGTTTAGCATAGCTAATGTAACACCCATCCTTTACTTGCTAAAAACGGCATGTCACGAGTTAACTTATTCCACAAATAAAAACATTTAACCGGAAATAACCAACATAGTCTTTATTTCAATTGAACCCATCTTTCAATTAAAGTCAACACAACCATAATTAAAATCCAATAATTTAAAATTGTAATTCCGTTATAAATAAAATTTAGTAATTAACCCCGAATCCCAAATCCGGCACCAGACGAACATACATCACCAGTTACTCCTCGTTCTCACTTGCAAAAAAAGAGGGGTGAGTAATTGAAATTACTCAGCGAAAGTAAGCCTTAGGGCTCATGAATTCACCCTACACAAACACATTTACAACAATCACAAAGTCTAAACCTAAGAAAAGCAGGCAGATACGTGTCTACGACACACACTCAACAACAAATTGGACTCCATCCCAAAACAACACCGCCAGAATGCGGAAATGGATACCACGTGCCTCACGCAACGCCATCCCTCGTGCTTTACGGATTTCTCATGCTCTCGCACTTGGTCCTGCACTTTACTCATGCTTTAAGGATTTCTCATGCTTCTCGCATTTCTGATGCTTCTCGCACTTGGTCCTATACTTTACTTGTCGGGCTCGTCAGCCATCTTGACCCAGAAAACCTCTCGCGTCTCCGGACCACCAAACAATTACAAGGAACAGCTACACTATGTTCAGCTGGACTTGCTCGCGACTAACACCATGGAGGCCCCCATCCCTTGCAGGAACTAACTCGATTTTTAACCGTTAACTCATTTCACATTTTATGAATGAAATACAAATCAATAACATGCATTTCACATTTCGTCATCAAGCAACACACATCAATTATTCATTTTTAACTCTCATCCTCAAGATACTAGTTCTTAAATTTTAATTATACATAGGTATATTTGTATATATAAATATTTATACACTCAACACGCAAATACGAGTTACTTATGAAGTATGTAACCCGCATGTATACTTGACTTAACCTTAGACTAAGTAATTAACATGAATATGTGTGTATATCAAGAAAAACACGGACTCGTTCCTCATCTTTATTACTTGATGATGAATAACGAACCCGGTTCACCTTTGGACATATTTGTTGTCTCGACTTGATGTCACATTTTCTTATGCTTTTGAAGCTCAAATCGGTTCTCTTTCAACCGAGAGTTATTTCCTTGTGTCTTTAACGTCTCTGCAAGTTTCCAGGTCAAACGGACCTTGTTTTCCCAACCAAAAGATACAACTCATCAAACTGGTTACAGATGAGCGCTGCACATAAACGTTTCAGTAAACCATATAAAAATCGCAAGCCCACTTATCCAAATACGAAACCCTTTTACAGTGTGAAAGGTAGATGTCTTCAGGATAAACTCACCGAGTTTTAGATCCATCATAATAGAAAACTCTTTCAAATGATACAGCTTTCTAGTCTGGTCGCAAATCCGCATGCACAAATCACCTCTAATAAAACGTTCATACCTTGCTTATAATAATTCAGAATGATACACGGCTTTCAAATACAACTATATACAATAGTCATGAATGTCCTTACCGATTTTCAGATCAATCAAAACAGGTTTTTCCATCCGTTTCCATTACCTACTGAAACTGATCAAATTAGAGACTCGGCCAAACTATAGCTAACACGAAGAAACGACGGTAACTTCTTACACATACCTTCGATCGTGACGATCTTGGTCTTCCTGGAAATCAAAGACTCGGGGATTTCCAGGGATAGATAGATCATCACTTGGATCCATATAGGTCGCCGGAAAACGTCTCTCAAAGTGGCGGCGGAAGTAACTCGATTTCATGGTGGTGGCTAGGGTTCACGGGGTGAAGAACAAAATGAGCAGGGCTCGCCCGAACCTCTTAACTCTACCTCTTATATCAAAAGCTCTCTTCTTTTATAGGAAAAGGGGTGGAGATCCCTAGGTTTAAGAATGATCAAACGGATTTACCGGGTTTTGGCTTTTTTTAAAGCAAATTTTAAATCAGGCTCGTCTCATCGGAACCAGAATGTTACAGTTACTACCTAGTTCAACACATGAGGCTGTAAGAACAAATACCGGAGCATCCCACGGATGATGAATCCATTATGTAGGTAACCTCGCTAGCTCGGGGATCCATTGTCTCACGTAATCGCCTTCCGGGTCAAATTTGGCTCTCTCTAACTGAAATCAAAAACTCAAAAATATTTATAGAAACCTGTAAGCTTTAGTTTTCGAAACTAGTATCGAATAGAGTGAGTTACCTCAACATTATCCAATCGATCGAGCTTGAAACAATCACTCTTATTCGGTTATGTATCCATCCGGTAGCCCAAAGCTCTCTCATTCCGGCATCAACCAACGTATAACCCGTTCTTCCTTGTCTCCACGCCTTGAATTTGTCAACATTAGAATCCCAAGGGAAAAATCGAAGATGACTCAATAAAGAACGATCATGAGTAAACGGAAATTGAAACATATGTAGCGCGAGTATTCACTTAGTCCAAGTGATCTAAGATAAAGTTGTGCGCTTTTATCTCTTGCCCAAACGATTTGTTTCATTTGAACGCACTGGAAAATACATCTTACGCTTATTCCCCTGAAATAAAGATACGGAGAAAGCAGAGAGGTTGTGTTTCCAACAACTTTCTTGTTGTTTTTTGAGTAGTCTCTGAGATGCTTCTCGATGAAATCGTTTAGTATATTATCAGCATTGCTCCAACCCGGAGACCACACTTTAGTTAATAACGCGTTGCTCGGTTTCTCTGCTTTGTTTTCTAACCCGAGTTCATCGATTGAACAAGTCCCTACCATTGATATGATCATGGACACGCATGCTTTGGATGAGGTTTCAGAGGCAGCATTGGTCATCCCCAAAGGACATATCACAAGGTCCAAGACACGGAAGCTAGCCGGAGCTGTTCGGAGTTTGCTAAATGATGCACAGAACAAGGAGGATCACCTTATGCACCAAATCCTCACCTCACTATCTTCGAATTCTTCGTGAGGTTTGGCCGTTTGTGTAAGTTGTGTTGTACTCTTTTTCCTGTATACGGTTTTGTCCCAATGTGTTTTCCGTATAGAGGTTTTAACGAGGCAACCGGCTTACACCGTCTAACGGTCCGATCTCTTGAGAATTCCACGGGGGGGAGGGGGGATTCTTCCGAGGGAATATTTCCGAGGGACTTTCCCGAGGGAATTTCTGAGGGATTTCAACCGAGCGGAATTTTAAAAGTCATTCAAACTTGTTTTAATTATTGCTGTAATTTTCGAGGTGGTATTCTCTCATTTTTCGAGATTGACCTTGACTTTCTCTTTGATTTTTTTCTTTATATTCTCTCCTCCTCATTGTCGAAAATATCAATCATTTTTAATCAAATATTTTTCAGAGTTCATACTCTTTTTCTCTCGATTTCTTTGATGGTTAATCATTGAAATTCTTTTCGGTTGATCGAGTGTAATTCCGCAACACTTCGACGCAACCTTCGTTCTGTTGTTTTTTCGATTCTTCTCATAATAATGGGCATAGAGATTTTCGGGATTCATCTCCCACGCTTTATCATCCTTATCCCCGAATCCCTCAAGCATCGTAGCACCCCCTCGTTTCAATCCGTTCATTATCGATTGGGCCTAAGGATTTTCGAGTTCATCACTCACGCCTTAGCATCTTTCTTCGTGGATTCTTTAAAGTCAAGGATCTATCAACCTCCACCGTACCTAGAGAAAACCGGTCCTTAGTCGATTCGTATCAAGTGGTATTAGAGACACTTGCTCTAAAAATCGGTGAGATCTATCTATTTTTATCTTTTCATCTTCTTCGAAAGTTTGGTTTTATTTTTGTTTTTTGTTTTTGCTTAAATTAAAAAAAAAACTATCAAACAAAAAAAATTATAGATTTGTACTCTCGATTTAAAAGTCTAATTTTTAAAATACAAAAAAAAATCGTTTTAGTGAAATTTTAAAAATTTCAAATTTTTGTGAATTTTAGAATTTGCATACACTGAAAAAGTTTGTTAATTTTTGTGCGAGGAACAAATGTCGGATAAAAGAAAAACTGGTACCTCACGGTCGAGAAGAGAACGAGACACTACAAGAAAACAACCGATTTGCGATGGCCAAATCCATAGCAAATCCTTCGCAAATCACGCTTTGCGACGGAATTGCGACGACACTTACTCCATTGCAAATCAATTTTCCTCGCAAATCCGTCGCAAATTTGCGACGAAAAATATTCCCTCGCAAATTTTCAACGGCAAATAGCCATCACGCACAGCATGTGAGTCGTGATAGTGGTGAGCGCAAGATGGGTCATATTAACCCCGCTCGTAGTAGCAATCTCGCTCCAAGGCTAGTTCATATTTCAAAGTCTGAAACGAAGAAAAACAAAACCAAATATCAAATAGAAAACGTTTGTTCTAGAGTCGTTCTACTAACCTCTAAGGTGTGATAGAAACTGTAGCGATCTCTCCCCGGCAACGGCGCCAAAAACCGAGAGGGTGATGTTCTATAAGACCTTAGACACTGTATAGTAAATAAACCTAGAAGGAAAATATTTTTATAGGGTTTTTGTAACTAGAATTGCAACTAACGAAAAACGGAAATTTTATCTAAACTATTTCTAATGAAATCGATGGCTATTTTAATCTAGGGGAATCTAATTTCTAATCTAACACTAAGAGAATCTAAACCTAATCCTAAGAAATTCTAAGACTAAACTAATACCTAATAAAATCGACTACTAACCTAAACCTAATGAAATCGATAACTAAACTACTTCTACGGACTCTATTGCTAAACTACACTACTAGAGACGGTTGTAATTATTCTAAAACGTTGCTGGGTTGAGAGGAATATCTCGGGGTATGCTCGATTCAATCAAACGGCCCCTAGCTCATTAGTAACCGGTGTTTCTAGATTATGACTCCACGAACATGACAGAATAATAGCGTAGTCTACTCCCGTATAACCTACGTCCTCCAATCGATAAGTAGCTTTCGTCTCTGCCCCGCGTAAGATTGTGATTTGCTAGTGGGTCCATAGGTTCACGGCACTCCGTAAGTATACTTTCAAAATCTTACAACGTGCACGCCTTGTCGATGCACTTTGCTGGTGATTAGATGCAACACTTTTGTGGCTCTAAATTCTCCTTATCAGCCTCTAGTTCATGACACTAGATTAATGCATTAATAACTTTTCACAAGAAAGAGCTCTAGAAATCGACTAGGGTTTACCGAGTGAAATCTTTATCGAACATAAAATTCCCCTCGATAATCATTTAAACCCAACAATCTAAACTACCCACACCTACTAGAAAAATACATGATTAGATTAAACATGAGATTGGTGAAGAAGCCTCATGAATTCAAGAACTAAGTTCGGTGAGAAACCTCATCACCAATCCCGAAAATCTCAATGCAAGAGTACAAGAATGAAAGCAAAACTAATGTGTAGAAAGGTCGTTTTAGGGTTTGACGAGAAAATACAGTCTTTGCCTCGAGTTAAGAAACGGATCATCTTGGGCAGAACTGGGCTTGGCCACGGGTGCGTAGCTCCTGGCTGTGGCAGAATGGACCCTAGCTGCGGGTGGAATGGCTCCAGGGGCGGCGAACTGATGCTTGGCCACGTCTGGGATCCCTCCATGCGCGGTGAACTGCTTCTTCGGAGCAGTTTCATTTGCCTTCAGTGCTTCGGGTATCTTTAAGGATCCAACCATCGGATTGTCCCCAATCCAATTGCATTTGAAAGTTTATTGTCTCTACTTTGTTGTATCCAAATTTGGGGATGATCGGACGGTGAAAAGGTCTTCTTTGATTGCCAGACCTCGTGACGGTCCAAGTTTATCCAAAAACGTACTTTTGCTCCGAAATGCACTCTTTAATATTGAGTTACCTGAAAAGAGTCTGAAAACCGCAAACATGCGAAACCCGTAATAAAAGCATAGAAAACCAAGTGGAAAACTTATTAAAATGATCTAAAATATATAGTAAAACGGGTAAAAATACGGTGTTATCAATAGTATACGTAGAGCATGTAATAAAGTCATATAAAAATTTAACCACTGGAATACAAAAATACTAACAAATAAACAAAAACAATAAAACGAACATGGTATGCTTGTGAAACAAGTACGAATGGTTCGTATTTCTGTAGTCGCCTTCTGCTATGTAATGATGGCGCACACCGCTTCCTACTAATAGGTCGTACCAGTCGCATAAAAATGCAATGCGTCGCAAGCCAAACATTCCCGGATAGTGAACATCCAAAATCTCACGTATGATACCATAGTATACAATACACCGGACTGGGTAGACACACCATAATCTGAAGTTGACCCACTCCTATCATCACGAAGAATCTTAAAAGCGTAGTCCCGTGTGCTATACATCAAATGTGACTGCAAGGTTGCTTGTGGAAAGCGCACAATTTCTTCTAGCCACGTGGGAAATCTTTGTCTGTTAGCGGACTCTGTCGTGACCTGCACGAAACAAATAAATAACAAAATTAAATCATTCATTATAAATGATAGTTAAAAACAAGGCAATTAAAACACTTACATAATCTCTTAACCAACGTCCAAACTCTTCCTGTTTAAGCTCGATTAGCTCGTCATGTGTTTTGTTCGGAAATGGAAAACGTTGATAAGCCATATACATCATATGATAGATTGAAGCGATCAAAACGTTAACATATATATAATCAAGGACCCAATAAGTAATTAATAATTAGGTTCAATATAATACCTCTTATATTCTTCAACTCTGTCGCAGTTTGTGAGAATATACATATGCAAATGATCCCGCTCTTGTGCTAAAAGTCTCCGTTTCTTGCCTTTTCCGTCGTACAATCTCTAAGAAGATATGAGGAACATCGACCGGATAGAAAGGTATTACGCATCTGTCATCATGTCGAGCTGGTCTACGACTTTTCGTTTTGACTTGTGATGGAAAGTAAAACTCGGAAAAATGTGAGATTTCTTCATTGATGCTCTGTGGGATAATAGAACCCTTGAAATTTGCTCAAATTTTTTACCTTCTTCTTTAGATGAAACATATACCGTTTGAAATGATACATCCAACGGTACTGAATTGGGCCCCCAAGTTTTGCTTCTCGTGGGAGATTAATTTGTAGATATTCCATAACATCAAAGAAGGAAGGCGAAAATATCTTCTCCAAATTGCAAAGGATTACGGGTATATTAATCGCAAGGTTGCGGATACCGTATGATGTAAGAGAGCGTGAATATATATCTCGAAAAATGCACCAATCCCTGCATAATTTGCATAACAAATGAATAAATAAATACTAAATTATTGTATAAAGTATTAAAAAATTAATTTAATGATTGTATATGTAATTTCTGTGTGCACATTACGTGGTAGAAGACAGGCAAAGGTAAATGGAAAGAGGCGATTCATGACAACATGGCAATCATGACTCTTCATCCCAGTAAACTTCTCTTCTCCATGATCAACGCAATTACGAAGGTTAGATGTGTATCCGTCCGAGAATCTAACACTATCGGTTATCCAGTTAAAAAAACTCGACCTTTGAAGGTTCATCTAACCGAAAAGCTAGGACTGGAGGCTTCCCGTCACCTGTCACATGTAGTGCTTTACGAGAGCAAATGACTGGCAAGTCTAATATAGACTTCAGATTGTCCTTCGTCTTTCCTTGGACATTGAGAATGGTGTTCATAATATTATCGAAAAAAATCTTCTCAATGTGCATGACATCCAAATTATGCATCAAAAGATGGTATTTTCAATAAGGCAAATCCCAGAAAATACTCCTCTTGTGCCAATTATGTACGTTGCCACAACCATCAACAAGATGATGCCCGTCACCACCACAATCAACGGTCCTCTCTGCACCAAAATCTCTGAACTGAGTCAACAAATATTGTCCATCTAACTCAGGAGGTGGATCATCAAATACTTTCCGGTTCTTCCTAAACAATTTGGTGCTCCGACGATAAGGATGATCACTAGGTATAAATCGCCTATCACAATCAAACCAAGACGTTTTGCGTATGTGTTTTAATTGGAATGCATATATGTTTTCTTGACAGTAAGGGTACGATAACCTTCCATGCGTTGTCCATCTGGATAACATGCCATATTCTAGAAAATCGCTAATGGTCCACATAAGTACTGACCGCATGACGAAATTCTGCTGACAAAAAACATCAAACGCCTCAACACCTAGCTCCCATAACATTTACAGCTCATAAATCAATGGCTGCAAAAACACATCTCTTAGGATGCTTTGGCCCATGAACGAGAATGCTAAGGAACAAGAACTCTTGTCTCATGCACAAAGATGGCGGCAAATTGTAAGGTGTTACAATTACTGGGCACAAAGAATATTGTTTGCCATGCTTCCCAAAATGGTTGAATCCATCGGTACATAATCCAAGGTATACGTTCCTCGCCTCATACGCAAAATAGGATACATTGATTGAAAATGTTTTCATGCTCCTACATCTGAGGGATGAGCGATTTCTCTATCCGTTGTATGCTCTACATGCCATCGCATTGCTCCCGTTGTGCGCTCTGATTGATATAACCTCTTCAATCTTTCTGTTAACGCCAAATACCACATCCATTTATATGGGACTGACACTCTTCCACATGTTTCCTTATACCGAGGTTTGCGACAAAAACGGCATGTCGAACGGTCTGCGTCCTCTCTCCAGTAGAGCATACAGTTGTCGATGCATATATATATATATATATATATATATATATATATATATATATATATATATATATCATCTGATACGGCAGTCCTAGACCAGCAACAAGTTTCTGTATCTCGTAGTATGATGTCGGTGCAAGATTATCTTCTGACAAAATGTCTTTCACAAAATCAGCGATTGCATCCACGCACTCCTCACTCAAATTAAAATCCGTCTTTATACCCATCATCCTAGTTATAGCTGATAAAGGGGAATGACCACCTCTACACCCATCATATAACGGATTCTTAGCAACGTCTAACATATTAAAGAATCTCTGAGCTTCTAAGTTAGATTCTTCCCCTCTATCTCCATACTCAGCAACCGATGGTATACTTTCACGAAATGCATCTTTCACCATCTCAATATGACCTACAGTTTCTACTTCCATTATAGGTTCTTCTAAGCTATCGCTATCCATAATGTATTGTTCACTAGTACTACCATAATCCACCATTGTATCATTTACTCCATGATAATACCAAATCTAATAACCCGGCACAAACCCATTACAATACAAGTGTGGTTATACTTCATCTATCACTATTAATCTACGATTCCGATAATTGGTACAAGGGCAGTAGATATTACCGGGTTTTTTTTGCTTTTTCTGCGTACCCGCAATTGCCATGAATTCCTGCAAACCTTGTTTGTATTCTTCCGTAATTAAGCATGTCTCCGTAATTTGATAATGCTTGTCCATCCATGCTCGAAAATAATTATAAGGATATGAAGAAGATATTTTGGTAAGGAATTGTAGATGAGAGTTTTTTTTATTGTAAATGAGAGGGGTGGATACATTTTTTACAAGAAAATTGTGCGCGATTTCCGACGGATACTGACAATATTCAAACAGCTACCGACAATATTCAAACGGCTATGTAACGTCTATATTCTTTCAAACGGCTACAACATCCGTCTAAATTCCGTCGGAAATCCGTCAGAATTATTCTAACGGACACATGTCGTTGGAAATCCATTGGAAATTTCCGACGGATTACCGACGATACTTATTTCCGACGGAGGTTAATTTCATCCGAATTTTTTCAGATTCCGTCAGAGTTTACCGACGGAACTATGTCCGTCGGAAAATCCATCGTAAATATCCATGTTTTCTTGTAGTGCAACAACCAGACTCGGAGATTCCCACTACATCCCATTTCTTCAGTGAAAACCGATTTGTGATGTAACCGTAGGAGATGAACCCTAGTGGGGAATTATCTCCGAAAACTATATTGGTATCTTATTCGTCCCTGATCCCAAAATAATATTTTTTTTAACGTAGAAAAGAAAAGAGATTACGAGAAGTGGGTGTAGATTGCATGTCGGTTGTGGGAAGATCCCTCAAAATTACTACATGATTAAGAAGTTTTGGACCTTGTGTCTAAAGTCTTTCTGACAGTACTAAAACATGTATGGTCCAATAATAATAAATGCAATATTCAAAATGAGTCTAAATGGTAAAAAACAAGACCTCTTAATCCTCAAAAAAAGAAAAAAAACATAACCTTATTTCACCTATATAATTTAAAATTTTGTTATGTGGGCCCTAATCCATAGTTTATGTGTTTTATCTTATGGGTCGGATTTGCGCAAAAGGTCAAGCAATGGGTTTTGTTGGTAATAATAATGATACAAAATGGGTGCCATGTTTCGCTGAAGAAAAAATCAAGGAATCAAACATTGCATGGCTTGAGTGCAGATTTGATATTTAGATATTACTTATCTTATGGTTAGGTCAATCATGAATAATTGGGTTTTGAGATCCATTACAATGTGTCATCCTCTTGCGTGGAATTGAGTCCACATTAGTACAGACAAACAAGGAATATACTAATTAAACAGACGCTACACTGGTGGTACATACTTAGCTACGATCGTTTGGAGGCCGTTCCTCGCTTCCTCCTTCACTTCAACCACTAGAGGAACCTTTTACCAAAACTCACTATATTTTCACTTAATGACACATCTATTGTTCAAAAAAACTAAGGTAATAGTTTCGAGCAAGTAGACTGACTGATATGAGATTGATCGAGGAGATTCTCAATGTGGGGAGGCGTTCCTCGGAAATTAATTTCAAAAAGTTAGTTAAGTGTAGTTGTTTAAGTAAACTTTTTTTTAGTCCTATTTGAGTTCAAAACCGTCAATCATACTAAGGGAAGACATTTTTCCCTTAATAAGTTTTATGTGAGATCATCTATGTCATAGAGAGATTAAATGGTTTGACTATTATATATAGGAAGAGAATTGATTAGAAAAATCGATTACAAGAGTTTTTAAAAGAGTTCGTAGAAAGAAGAAAACATTATGTAATAGATCTTTTTGTCAACGTTTTAGATTTTACCTACCAGGCTACCACTGTTTTTTATTTCCAATATTTTGTATCAATTGAATACAAAACTGTTTTTTTCTCTCTATATCCATATTCTGTGTATGGTCTCTTCATCGGTTTCCCGCCCCCCCCCCCCCCCCCCCCCCCCCCCTCCTTTTTTTGTGTAATCAATATTCTCATATCTACTAATTCACTGATACAATATTATAGTGGACGTGTAAATTTTGGCCCAGTAAAACATGCCTATTAAGAAAATGGTAAAAGCCCGGAGAAGTGGAAGACGGAAAGAGGTGAAGCACCGAGCTGAAAGACATGCCATAGTAACTCACAGTCAAAGGGGAATAAATGCCGAACTCACGGTCAAAACCCAAAATGAACCAACGACCCATTCAAACCAATGATTAAATGCGCCAAAGAGTAACGACCGTATTCACCAGATTAAATTACATAAATGACGAATCAAGCGGAGTACATGATAACGTTAAAAACGGATTCGGAGTATAAAAGGCAAGAGCAATGGCAAAGAGAAAAACAACTATATATTTCCATATGCAAGAAGCGTAACACTTTTACACTTATCAATTCTTGGTTCTTGTTCTTGTGTACACGCTCCCGAGAACTCATTTACTTCCATCTCATCGTCTAAATCCATAATGTGATCCATTCATCTATAGCTCAACTTTCTAGTGCTTATTTATTGTCAAAACCCCATTCGATTTTTCCGTTATCAATGATAAGTCAAAGTCTTTCAAATATCACTATTTACAAATTTTGATCGTTGTAATTCCAGTTATAATAATTATAAGCATACCGAAATTTAATTAAACCTAAGCTTAAACTACCCCAAGTACAAGGTGTGTTGTTGAGTAAGCTAAAAGTCGAATCATAAGGAAAGCTATATACCTATCAAGAATGCAAGAAACCTAATAGTCTAGCTCTAATGAGGTAAATGTTGTGTTGTCTAGATCCTAAGCAAGATAAG
The DNA here is from genome assembly GCA_030161315.1 of Eutrema japonicum. NCBI lineage: Eukaryota > Viridiplantae > Streptophyta > Magnoliopsida > Brassicales > Brassicaceae > Eutrema > Eutrema japonicum. Next base: position 21,337,937 of record BSQW01000007.1, read on the forward strand.
ATGCAATTAAAACTAAGCAAAACAAGTAAACAAGCAAATGATTAATAAATATAAAAATATATGAAATGAGATATGAACTTGGGGCTAAGGTCAATGACTTGGGTAAATATTGGTTGGTTAATGGTGCTAACAATCTCAAACAAACTCACTCCAAATTCATTAGTTGACTAAAGGGGACTAATCTACTATGATAAACTAATCTCTTCACTAATCATTACCTAATCAATTTTCCAATAGTATTTAAGTGCTTAGTGAACTAGAGAACAAAAACCTATCAAGCCTACAAGTCATTAAGGATCAACTCACATTGGCTTAAGAATGAAATGCATGGTTAGGACTGAACCATACATTTATTCAAACATCGTCAATGCATAAAATGTCAACAAACATAGGTCTATATATTAGCTACTTCTAAACTAGTAATTAATACTCCCTAACCAATTGAATATATGTAAATATGCACTTAACACTATTAACCAAACTTTTAATCACCCGAATCTACCGAATCTACCTAGTCCAATGCCCATAATGAAACTACTCACACATGCTTAAAGAAACAAAAGCATAATCAACAAAGAAATACATAATGAAATAGAAATGAAGAGAAGACTAATATTAAAAAAAGGAAACTTTACTAGATCATGAACAAAGATTCAAGATTCAACAAAACTTAGGGTTTTGGTGAACAATGCACTGTCCATTTTGTCCTTTTTGTCACCTTCAAGTAGTGGTGGGATATCTTGCGTAACGCTTATATTTTTGTATACCAATACATGGAGAATAAAAATATATTGTGGGCAATATTTGTGCAATAAATAAGTTATTTCACTTTTATCTCTATAATATGAAAAGGACATTACATTATTTAAATTGCAATTGCCATATAAACACAAACTTTCATTTTCTTCATATCGTTGTAATGGAGAATTGTATTTTTTTTTTTTTAATTGTGTTTCAGAGATCATTATAGCATCTACATTGGGGTGTCCATTCACTACAAGAAAACATGGGTATTTACGACGGCCAAATCCGTCGGAAAATGCATTTTCCGACGGATTTCCGACGGATTTAAGCTGTCGGTTACGGTTCGTCGGAAATATGGTTTCCGTCGGAATCCGTCGGAATTTTCCGACGCATCTTGGCCGTCGGAAATCCGTCGGAATTTTCCGACGGATCATGGCCGTCGGAAATCCGTCGGTATTTTTCGACAGAGTTCCGACCGCGTACTTTCCGACAAATACTCCGACGGATATTCGGTCGGAAATGCCATCGGAATTCCGTCGGTTGGCCGTCGGGAATTTCCGACGGACTTCCGACGGATATATTACCGACAGAATTTCCGACGGATTTTGATCGGATGAATTTGTCGGAAGTCTGTCGGAAATCCGTCGGAAAATTCCGACGAAGTTACGACGGATAAGATCGGAAGTTGTCTCGGAAGTCCGTCGGTTCTTCGTCGGAAATAGGTTCCGACGGATTTACGACGGTAACTTATTCCGACGGTTTTCGGACGGAATTGCAACGTATTTTGAATTTTATTTAATTATTTATTTTTTTGAAATTTATATATTAAAATTATATAAATTAGAAATATAAATTAAAAATAGAAATAATAAATATATAAATTCATTAAACAAAATTAAAAAATTCATTACACATTAAAAAAAATTGTTCAAAAAAAAAGCATTAAAAGAAAATATTTAAGCGGTTGGAGAATCTCCGTCGTCGTCGTCGGGATTATTATCCCGAAACATATGCGGGAAACATTTCTCCATCATCTTCTCCAAGCAAAAGAGCTTCTTGTTGGTAGTTTGTTGCTCCGTCCGTAGCTCTTCGACCTGCTGGTCACGGTCTTTCACCGTTTGGGTGAGCCTCTCGATTTCTATCCGGTACTCCGAAGGATAACGAGGAAGCGAGGAAGCGAGGAAGAAGATTCCTGGGTCGGAAGGGTGCCTAACCCAGCGAATCGACCTTTCACTTGCCGGGTTTGCTGCGAATAATTATAACCGATAATAATTAAATAACGAAAATAAAAAAACGAAATGAAATTAAAACTTACCTCAAGTACAATCTGGTTTATCTCTTCCCGGGATAAAGAGTTCGAGGACGTCGATCCGTCGATAGTGAGCTGCGATATTGATAGTTCATGGTCCAGCTTCGTCTTCTTGCTCTTCTCGACAACATCCCGCATCTCCAAGTCATGTATCTGACCGGTTTTCTTGTTGGTGTGTCTCTGCTCGATGAGTTTAAGATAATCGGGTTCGGAACAAGATTCTCTCGCCTGCGAAAATTTTTTAAGTTAAATAAATATAAAAAAACAGAATTAGCAATAAAAAATTTAAATTAAACTTACCATTTCCATCGCTTCCCGTTCGATGGTCTTTGCGCCCGCGTTGTGGATGTAGACCCCTTTCCCGCCTCGTTGGCTATTTCGGTTCTTCGACTGTTGGTCGGAGGTCTTTTTCGTCGCAGGCCTACTCCAGTACTCACAGGAGCCCTTCCAGATGTCGTCGTCAAGGTCCTTCGGCTTGTCTTTGTTGTGCTTCCACTTCTGCTTCCACTCGTACATGTGCTTCGAGTACGAGTTTGCGGCATACTTGTCGAATGTGTCAAGGACTTTGCGCGTATGATGAGAGTCCCACGTGAACTCTTGCTACAATGTTTTTAAAATATATGTTACATGTCAAAAATAAAAATTGACAAAATAAAATTCAAAATAAATAATATATCAATAAATAACTTACCGCGAAAGTCCGGTGCCACACGTCTTTCTCCTCGGTAGGCATGTCCGAATACTTCTCGTACGGTTTGTCCAACATGTTGTGGAGCATCCGTAATATCGCCTTGGTGATCTGAGTCGACAGCTTAAACATGAAAACATTATGAAAAGATATAAATATGTTAAGTTTAAAAATCTAAATAAATTGAAATAATGTACAAAAATTATCTTACCAAGTGCCGTCCTCAAACTTCGGGTCGAGTCGAATGCAATGGCCCCGGTTAGGCTGCCGGACTAGCTCCTCGATCTCAATGTGGCTCCGAGCAGCGGATTGCTGGGAATCTGGGATGTGAGTTCCCGAGCTCGTTGGTCTCGGAGGCGTACACCGAGAACCCCGAGAACGGCGTCCTTGGTTGCCGCCTCCCAACTGAAGAACTTCGTCGTGATCCCTGCGGAAAACGGTAAAATTGTTAGTAAATTAACAAAAAAATTCAAAAGTTACCAAAATTTTTGAAATTTCCGGAAAAACATTTAGAAAAAATTCAAATTTTCCAAAAAATTCAAATTTTCCAAAAAATTCAAATTTCTCGAAAAATTCAAAGTTTACTAAAAATTCAAATTTTTCAAAAATTTTCAAAATTTGCTAAAATATTTTAAAATCAGTTTTAATATATAAAAATATTTAGAAAACGTTTTATTACTATAAAAAATATTAAAAACGATTTTATTTCTAAAATAATATTTGAAAAACGTTTTTATTATTAAAAAAATATTTTAACATCAACTTAAATATATAGAAATATTTTAAAAACGTTTTTATTAGTTAAAAATATTATAAACGATTTTAATATATACACATATTATAAAAACGTTTTTATTATTAAAAAAATATTTTAACATCAACTTAAATATATAGAAATATTTTAAAAACTTTTTTATTAGTTAAAAAATATTATAAACGATTTTAATATATACACATATTATAAAAACGTTTTTATTACTATAAAAAAATTTTAAAAACAATTTTAATATATACAAATATTATGAAAACGTTTTTATTACTTAACAAATATATTAAAAACGTTTTTAATATATACAAATATTGTCTAAAAGTTTTTATTACTTAAACAATATTTTAAAAACGATTTTAATATATAAAAATTTAAAAAAAATTCAAAAAATATCTAGAAACGTTTTTAAAATATTTTTAGAAAATCAAACAAGATCTAAAAACGATTTTAATATAAAGAAACGGAAATTTCCGACGGAGTTCCGACGGATTCAGTTGCCTCGGCTAAAAAATCAATCCTCGTTTGGGTTATATCCGATGGATTGATTTTTTAGCCGAGGCAACTGAATCCGTCGGAAATCCGTCGGAAAAATTTCCGACGAATTCAGCTGCCTCGGCTAAAAAATCAATCCCTCGGATATAACCCAGGTTTTAGCCGAGGTATATTTATCCGTCGGAAATTTCCGACGGATTTCCGACGGATATATTCAAAAATCTTGTTTAGGGTATAGTGTATAGGTTTTTTTTTGTGGCAAAAGTTTACAAACACTTGTATGATGTATATAAAATAGGTTAACCTTGTATATACATCAAGAAAATGTGTTATATAGAATTTATATAGAAGTTATATAGGTTAACCTTGTAACCAAAATTTTTTTTTTTAATTTTCGATTTTGTTACACTTAATCAAATGTCTAACTTTATAAAACTTCGACATAACTGATATATTACACATTACAATTCTAGTTCAAATATATGTACATATTTTACGGTGCAAATTTTATAATTAAAACTAGTGTCAATCCGATGATGAGTAATCTGATTCTCCTGAATCGGAAGGTTCCCCAAATTCGTCAAATTCTTCTTCTGAATCCTCAAATACTCGATCGTCTGCCTGTATGGTGAAATCAACGACAAGGTCGACCTCAAGGGAATGCTCGATTGAACCCAAACCTACGGAGCTTTGTTGGAGGGGTTCATGATCAGACATCCCATGAACTCTACCTCTCGGGTTTATCGATGTGACTGTAACCCACGGGTCTTGCTTGTTTGTCATCCGCGGATAGGGAATGTAGCATACCTACACCATGTACAAATTTAACCACGGGAATGCAACAAAACTAAATTAGAAATTAACGTAAAAGAAATACAAACCTGGTCTGCTTGTGATGCAAGTACAAATGGCTCGTATCTCTGGAGTTTTCTTCTGCTATGTAATGATGTAACACCAAATTGGTCGTGTCGCACACCGCTTCCTACTAATGGGTCGTTCCAGTCGCATAAAAATGCAACACATCTTAGACCGAGCATTCCCGGGTACTGAACATCAAAAATCTCACGTACGGCACCATAGTATACAAGATCACCTGACTGAGTTGATACACCGTAATCTGAAGTTGTCGCACTCCTATCATCCCGAAGAATCTTAAAAGCGTACCCCCGTGTGCTATACATCACATGTGACTGCACGGTTGCTAGTGGAAATCTCACAATTTCTTCTAACCACGTGGGAAATGTTTGTCCGTTAGCCTTCTCTGTCGTCACCTGCACAATTAAAATAAAAATACATCAAATAATTAAATATTTCATTACATATGATGATTGCTAAAAATAAGGCAATTAAAAGACTTACATAATCTCTTAACCAACGACCGAACTCTTCCTGTTTGAGCTCGATTAGGTCGTCCTCTGTTTTGTCAGGAAATGCAAAACGTTGATAAGCCATATACATCCTGTGAGATTGAAGCAATTATCATGTTAGTACATATATATATATAATCAAGAACCCAATAAGTAATTAAAAATTAAGTTCAATATAATACCTCTCATATTCATCAACTCCGTCGCAGTTTGTGAGAATATACATATGCAAATGCTCTCGCTCTTGTGGTGAAAGTCTCCTCTTCTTGCCTTTTCCACTAAGTCGTCCAATCTCTAAAAATATATGAGGTACATCGACCGGATAGAAAGGTAGGACGCCTCCGTCATCATGTCGAGCTGCTCTACGACTCTTTGTTTTGACTTGTGATGGAAAGTAGGACTCGGCAAAATGTGAGGTTTCTTCATTGATGGTCTATGCGACGATAGAACCCTCCACTCTACTCAAATTTTTCACCTTCTTCTTTAGATTTAACATATACCGTTCGAAAGGATACATCCAATGGTACTGAACCGGGCCCCCAAGCTCTGCTTCTCGAGGGAGATGAATTGTTAAATGTTCCATAACATCAAAGAATGAAGGAGGAAATATCTTCTCCAAATTGCAAAGGATTACATGTATATTAGCCCCAAGATTGCGGATGCCGTTTGATGTAAGAGAGCGAGAACATATATCTCGGAAAAAGGCACCAATCCCTGCAAAATATGGATAACAAATGAATAATTAAATAATGAAGTATATATTGTATAAAGTAGTAAATAAATAATTTCATGATTGTACCTGCAATTGCTTCGTGGATATTACGTGGTAGAAGACATGCAAAGGCAAATGGAAGGAGGCGCTGCATCACCACATGACAATCATGACTCTTCATCCCAGTAAACTTCCCTTCTCCATGATCAACGCAGTTCCGAAGGTTAGATGCGTATCCGTCCGGGAATCTAACACTTTCGGTAATCCAGTAAAAAAACTCGGCCTTTGAAGGTTCATCGAAACGAAAAGCCAGGACCGGAGGCTTCCCGTTCCCTGTCACATGTAGTGCTCTACGAGAACAAATGTCTGGCAAGTCCAATCTAGACTTCAGATTGTCCTTCGTATTCCCTTTGACATTGAGAACGGTGTTCATAATATTGTCGAAAAAATTCTTCTCATTGTGCATGACATCCAAATTATGCCTCAAAAGATGGTTCTTCCAATAAGGCAAATCCCAGAAAATGCTCATCTTTTGCCAATTATGAACGTTGCCACAACCATCAACAGGATGATGTCCGTTACCACCACAATCAACGGTCCTCTCTGCACCAAAATCTCTAAACTGAGTCAACAAATACTCACCATCTAACTCAGGAGGAGGACCATCAAATACTTTCCGGTTCTTCCTAAACAATGTGGTGCTCCGACGATAAGGATGATCGCTAGGTAGGTATCGCCTATGACAATCAAACCAGGACGTTTTCCGTCCGTGCTTCAATTGGAACGCATCAGTGTTATCTTGACAGTACGGACACGACAACCTTCCGTGCGTTGTCCATCCTGATAACATGCCATATGCTGGAAAATCGCTAATAGTCCACAAAAGTACCGACCGCATGATGAAATTTTGGTGACAAGAAACATCAAACGCTTCAATACCTTGGTCCCATAACATTCGCAGCTCATAAATCAATGGTTGCAAAAACACATCAAGTGATCTCTTCGAATGCTCTGGTCCAGGAACGAGAATGCTAAGGAACAAGAACTCCCTTCACATGCACAAAGATGGTGGCAAATTTTAAGGTGTTACAATTACTGGCCACAAAGAATATTTTCTGCCGTGCTTCCCAAAAGGGCTGAAACCATCGGTACATAATCCAAGGTATACGTTCCTTTCCTCAAACGCAAAGCTGGGATAAATGGATTGAAAATGTTTCCATGCTCCTGCATCTGACGGATGGGCGATTTGTCCATCTGTTGTATGCTCTGCATGCCATCTCATTGCTCCCGCTGTGCGCTCTGACTGATATAACCTCTTCAATCTCTCTATTAACGGTAAATACCACATCCGTTTATATGGCACTGGCACTCTTCCACCTGTTTCCTTATACCGAGGTTTGCGACAAAAACGACATGTCGTACGATCTGCGTCCTCTCTCCAGTAGAGCATACAGTTGTCTATGCATACATCTATCATCTGATACGGCAATCCTAGACCTTGAACAAGTTTATGTATCTCATAGTATGATGCCGGTGCAAGATTATCTTCTGGCAAAATTTCTTTCACAAAATCAGCGATTGCATCCACGCACTCCTCACTCAAATTGAAATCCGTCTTTATACCCATCATCCTTGTTGCAGTTGATAAAGGGGAATGTTCACCTCTACACCCATCATATAACGGATGTTTAGCAGCGTCTAACATATCAAAGAATCTCCGAGCTTCTAAATTAGGTTCTTCTCCCCTATCTCCATACTCAGCAACCGATGGTATACTTTCACAAAATGCATCGTTCACCATCTGAACATGACCTACAGTACTTTGTACTTCCATTGCGGGTTCTTCTAAGTTAGTGTTATCCCCAATATAATGTTCACTAGTACTAGCATAATTATCCACCATTGTATCATTTTCTCCATGATAATACCAAATCTTGTAACCCGGCATAAACCCATGACAATACAAGTGTGACCATACTTCATCTATCACGATAAATCTACGATTCCCACAATTGGTACAAGGACAATAGATTTTACCGGTTTTTTTTGCTTTCTTCTGCATACCCGCAAATGCCATGAATTCCTGTAGACCTTCTTTGAATTCCTCCGTAACTAGGCCCGTGTCCGGAATTTGATGAGGCTTGTCCATCCATGATCGAAAATAATTATAAGGATTTGAAGAAGACATTTTCGTAAGGAATTAGATAACAGAGATTTTTTTTTGTGATATGAAGCGTGGAAACGTTTTTATAAGGAAAATTTTGTGCATTTTCCGACGGATTTCCGACGGATATAAAGTAGATATTATCGATGTCGGCAACCATGTAGGCAAGCATGTCGGCATCTGTCGGAAATCCGTCGAAAATCCGTCGGTAAATTCCGACGGATGAACGTCGTCGGAAATCCGTCGGCAGTATGTCGGCAACATCATAATTCGTCAACAAGTCGTCGGAAATCTGTCGAAAAGTGTCCGACGGATTATGGTCGTCGGAAATCCGTCGGAATTTCTGACGGATTTCCGGCGGGTTAACATTTCCGACGGAATTCCGACGGATGAGAAGTTAGTCGGAAAGCCGTCGGAAAGTCGTCCGAAATTTCCGACGGAATTATTTCCGTCGGAAATACCCCTGTTTTCTTGTAGTGATTAAACAAATTAAAAAAAAAAAGCAAGAGAGAGGATTGAGGGTGTTAGACACCCCAAAAAAAAGTTAAGACACCCAAATAACATTCCTTACAAGATATTTTTTGTTCTATTCGATGTCTACCCCTATTTGGAATTAAACTTGCCTATTATAATTTTAAACGATAACTGAAAAGAAATATTCTCAGTCACAATGTTTTACCATCGGGATATAGTCAATAGATCTTTCCCAATATATATTAAATAATATATATATATATATATATATATATATATATTATTTTATAATGATTTTAATAAGAAAATTTGTTAGATTTAATCACAAAACAAAAACCATTAAATTATGGCATTATTCTTCTAGTTTTTCACTCTTACGATAATTATATTCCTTTTCTTAATAGAATATGCTATTGTGCTCTCATCTGTATATCTGTATATAAAAAGCTATAAACTCTAAGGATCATTCCTCAAGAGTCTTAAGCTAAAGAGAAAACGAGTATTTCAGGATCTAATCACTTGTTGGTAATCACTTCCTTCCTTATATTTAAAATTTCTAAATAAAATCATACGTATATTTGTTTGCAACTATCATCAGATGTTTCAACACGGAAACTAATTTGTTAGATGAACCATGAATGCTGCATGAGAGAAACCATGACATGATCTTTCTGTGTTTAATATCTTTTACCGCAATATTTTCTGCTTAAGTCTCGAATCCCTAAGTTTTTGGAATAGTTTGTTAATAGATTTTTTTATTTTTCTAAAACGTATATTACTTATAATCCGAATCCTTATAAAACAAAAAACAGCCTCACCCTCGAAATCCCCCCCTACGAAATCCCTTCCCCCAAAAATCGATTCCCATATTTCTTGTGGTTATTGAGGAAAAATTCCTTCATTTCCTCCTGTTATTGATGCCCAGTCATCCATTCCGGTGATGGATTTGGCCATCGAAACAAATTGTGACCAGAATGCCTCGAAAGAAGTTTCAGCTCAAGCCCAAAGTTATGCTTCTATGAATGTCGTGAAAGGAACAATATCAGGACCGGAGAAAAGTACAGTCGACAGCGTAGATCCAATCGTAGTAACTGACCAGCCAATTTTTCCTGCGAAGACCGCGAAAGCAGCTAACCCAGATTCATGGTGTGACTTAGTGAAAGGGTCATCGAGACGATTGGAGATGAAAAGCAAGTCTTTTGCCTTACCATCTGGGGAGGCCTGTGTCAAGATTCCGAACAGCGTTATTGAAAGAAATAAGAAGTCCTGAGAATGCTTTGTGCTAGGTCAGTTCTACTCGGACCCTCCTGCACAAGGTTTGGTTCATAGCATCGTCAATGGGATATGGAGCAAACAATACAGAGATGTGTCAGTGTCTAGAATGGAGGGGAATGCGTTTTTGTTTCGAATACCAAATGCGTTCACTCGAAGCAGGGTAATAAACCAGCGGCTGTGGCAGATTGAAGGGCAGACGATGTTTGTGGCCAAGTGGGAACCAAAAGTCATTCAAGCCAAGCATGAGCTAACTTCTGCTCCGATTTGGTTGGAATTAAGAAATGTGTCGTTCCAATTTTTCAATGATGAAGCTTCGGAGCACATCGCGGGTCTAGTTGGTGAGCCAAAATTCCTCCATTTGTCAACTGCCAACAAGACTAATCTAGAGGTTGCTAAGGTATTCACTTTAATCGATCCAAGGAATCCATTATCTGAGGCGGTAAAAGTGGAGTTCGACTCAGGGAAAATATGCAAAATAAAGGTGTTGAGTCAATGGATGCCTCTTGTTTGCGAGTATTGTAAGGATATTGGGCATAACATAAAGAGGTGCAAATTGGCTCTTATATTGTGTGTTGATTGTAAATCTACAGCTCACACAACATCAAACTGTCACTGAAAAGGAAAAAGCACAAAAAGAGTAGGAGTTGCTCTAAAGGGCATGCAATGGGTCAACGAGAGGGAAAATAGATTTGGGTGGAGTCATCGCAGGTGGAGAAGCAAATAATTAAGGAAAATTCAGGGATAGTCATTGGTTCTCCGTCTTTAAGAAATGAGAAAGGGGGAACTAGCAACCTGGAAATTGATATCAGTGTGAGATCAGAAGAAAATTTGTTTCCGGAAGTGAATAAGTCTGAGGTATCCGATGTTGAAGAGGATTCTTCTGATATTTCTTTGGCCGGTACAAATGATGAAGCACCTTAGGAGAATTTTTTTGTGAAAGTGAAACCAAAGAAGCAAAAGAAAGGGTTTGGGGAAAAGGGCCCCAAACACCATTGTTATATATGTGTACACAACATATTGGATGGAATGTCCGTGGATTTAATATTTTTAATCACTGAAGCGAATTCAAGAAATGGTTTAAGAGCAGTAAACCTATCTTTGGAGGTATTATAGAGACTCATGTTACTCAGCGAAAGAGTACAAAGTTTATAAATAAACTTCTTCCAGGCTGGTCTTTTGTAGAAAACTACAGTTTTTCGGAGTTGGGCAAGATTTGGTGTTTTGTGGCACTTGAGTGTTAAGGTAAATGTTATTTCGAAGTCACTGCAAATGATAACTTGTGATGTTCTGTTGGCAGATTCTCATGATTGGATTGTGATTTCAGTGGTCTACGCTTCAAATGAGTAGGATATCAGAAAAGACATATGGCAATAATTAATTGATTCTCATAATCACCAGAGTGTTCAGGGTAAAGCTTGGCTAGTCATTGGGGATTTTAACCAGGTGCTTCATCCTCAAGAGAACTCAAAGGCATTAAGTTCCAATGTGGATAGAAGAACAAGAGACTTCAGAGAGTGTCTTCTAGAATCAAAATTGGCATATCTGACTTTCAAAGGAAACACTTTCACATTGTGGAACAAGAGAAGAGCAATTCAATTGCAAAAAAAGTTAGACAGGGCGTTGGTAAATGATCTTTGGTGCTCTCAATTCCCTTCCTCTTATGTTGTTTTTGGTGATCCTGATTTTTTGGATCATGCTTCATGTGGCATTGTTTTAAACTCTATGGTGCATAGGCAGAATAGATCATTCAATTTTTTTAACTTCCTACTGCGGAACAAGGATTTCTTGCCTCTGGTTGAGCGTCATTTGTACTCAACTAATGTGGTAGGCTCGTCAATGTTTAGAGTGTAAAAAAAACTCCAGACCTTGAAGAAATTAATCAGAGAATTCAGCAAAGGTAATTACTCGGACATTGAAAAGAGAGTGTCGGTAGCTCATGAAAAATTCTTATTTTCTCAAAACCAGATGCTTGCTGACCCGTCTGAGATTCATGCTGATCAAGAATTGGAAACACAACGGAAATGGCAAATTTTGGTTGAGGTAGAGGAGAGTTTCTTCTGACAAAGATCTCGTATTACATGGCGGAGTGAAGGGGATGGAAATACATCTATACTACCATCGAATGACCAAGACAAGAAACACCATAAACCACATTCACTATCTCGTGGATGCAGATTGGTCAAAGATAGACTCCCATAGAGGAATTTAAGAGCATTGCATTAAGTATTTTCAGATCTTTTGGGCTGTGAAGTAGAGTCGCATATGTTCATTCAAGATGATATCAATCTTTTGCTTCCTTTTAGCTGCTCTCAAGATCAGAAAGTTTCTCTTGATAAAGAGTTCATCAAGAAGGAAATAAGAGTCGTTTTTCACTCTTTGCGTAAGAACAAAACTAGTGGACCTGATGGTTACTCTGCAGAGTTCTTCACAGGATGTTGGAGTGTAGTTGGAGCTAAGATAACTGAGGTTGTTGCAGAATTCTTCAAATCAGGCTCGCTGCTAATTCCAAAAATCCTGAACGCTACAAAGACTTCCGAGTTTAGGCCTATCTCTTGCCTCAACACTGTCTACAAGGTGATTTCAAAGTTGCTAGCAACCAGATTACAGAAGGTCCTTTCCCTAGTAATATCTCACTCTCAATCTACATTTATACCGGGTAGATTATTAGCAGAAAATGTGTTGTTGGCAACTGAGATTGTTCATGGGTATAATTGGAGAAATATCGAGCCAATAACATTGTTGAAGGTAGATCTCAGGAAGGCGTTTGATTATGGTAGATGGGATTTCATTCTTGCCACTCTAAGAACTATCAACATTCCTAAAAAGTTCATCAGATGGATTGAACAATGTATCTCCACTCCAACCTTTTCAGTCTGAGTAAATGGAGTTTCAAGTGTTTTTTTTTTTAAAGTTCAACAGGTTTGAGACACGGGGATCTGCTATCCCCTTATCTATTTGTGCTAGAGATGGAAGTTTTTTCTAGTCTATCGAAATCTTGATTTGAGGCATGATATATTTGTTATCACCCTAAGACTGCAGAGCTAAACATCTCTCATCTCATGTTTGCAGACGCTGTCATGATTTTTTTTTATGGTGGTTGCTCTTCTCTTCATGGAATCAATGAAGCTTTGGATGATTTTGCATCATGGTCAGGTCTTAGGATGAACATAGACAAAACTCAGCTCTATCATGCGGGATTGAGTCAGATTGAATCCACTGCTATTGATAGCTATGGATTCCCAGTTGACTCCCTCCCCATTCGTTATCTAGGCATGCCTCTTATGCACCGCAAGCTGAGAATATCGGAATGTGCACCGCTGATCGTCAAGATTGTAAGCAGATTTAGATCATGGGCTGTAAAGACATTGTCTTTTGCTGGCAGAGCTCCATTGATAACCTCGGTTATTTCAGGTACGGTGACCTTCTGGATTTCAACTTTTATCTAACCGAAAGGTTGCATCAAACAGATTGAATCTCTTTGTTCATGTTTTCTCTGGTCTGGGAATATTGAAATTAACAGAAATGCTAAGGTTGCTTGGGAAACGGTGTGTCTGCCAAAAAAGGAAGGAGGTCTTGGCTTAAGGAGATTTGCTACTTGGAACAGAAGTTTGTGCTTAAGGCTTATATGGTTGTTGTTCTCAAACAGTGGATCTCTCTTGGTTGCTTGGCATAAGTATCATCACTTGTGTGAGACTAGTTTTTGGGCTGTGGAAGAAGCAAGCCATGACTCTTGGACTTGAAGATCTATGTTGCATCTTCGACCCCTTGCTGAGAGGTTTTTAAAATTATACGTGGGGAATGGTGAAAAAACAAGCCTCTGGTATGACTCATGGGCTCACTTTGGTCCTCTAATTAAAGTTGTTGGTGTTGCTGGGCCGAGGAGTTTCAGAGTGCCGCTATCCACTACGGTTGCTACAGCGTGCAATGCCGAGGGGTGGACTTTGCCGCCTCCTAGATCAGAAGTCGCTTTAAATCTGCACGTGTATCTAACCATAATTCCTTTGCCAAGTAAGTCAATCTCTAATGATACTGTTAGTTAGGTTGTGGAGGGTAAAATGTGTCAGGGATTCTCGGCCAGAAAGACTTGGAATGTTCTGAGGCTGAGGGTCCCAGTTAAGACTTGGGCATATGTTGTTTGGTTTAAACAATATGTTCCAACACATATATGCTTGTACTTTGTGGATTGCAAACATGGATAGATTGCCAACTAGAACTAGACTTGCTTTGTGGGGATTGTCGATCCAAACGTCTTGTTGTTTGTGTTCTTTAGCGGATGAAACAAGAGATCACTAGCTTTTAGCTTGTGACCATAGTGCTCATATATGGGATCGGGTTTTGAGAAGGCTTACACCAACTCAGCCGCTGTTCTATCAATGGACAAATCTCCTTGAATGGAGAATACAAAGTTCCGGAAGTGCACCTACAATTATGAGAAAGTTAGTGGTGCAAGCAACGATATTCTATTTGTGGAAGCAAAGGAACAACATTTTGCACAATCAACACTCAATACCGCCGACAACCATCTTCAAGTTTCTAGATAGAGATATTCGTAACATCAAATTTTCTAGAAGACATCGAAATCATTGCGCAAATCTCATGCAGCTGTGGCTGGAATAAGAATCACTAAATCTTGCTCACTTTTTTGCTACCTTGTTTTTTATTTTATTTTTTCCAAGATATCAAATCATTAGGCTATGCTCTTTTGTAAATCCTAAACTTTCATATTTATATGATATTTACCATTTAACAAAAAAAGAAATTTAGAGTTGGTCTCAAAAATTTTAAGCTCAAGATCCATGAAGTATTTGTCCGAGACATGACGACAACCCATAAAATTGTTGAGGTCAGTTCCCATTTAAACTTCATAGCTTCATGGCTTTATATGTCACTAACACCAATTTGGAAGTTGTAGTTCAAATAATTTTCTTGAAACAATCACAGTTTATATTAACATGTATAATCTTTCTTTTTAGGATCAATAATTAGAATTGTTAATGATATAACACTAAGGTTCGTAATAGGCAATTAATCTTTGATCTAAAACTAAGGTTCGTAATAGAAAATTAATCTTTGATTTAAAACTAAGGTTCGTAATAGGCAATTTATCTAGATGAGCTCAGAGCATATGGATATTATGATCTTTTAGACGATAGATTTTTGGAAAATACATTATCTCGGACGTGTATAAATTTTGAGAAGGACATAAAATAGATGGCGATAAGAGAGACACTTTTTTTTCTTTCTAAGAACAATAATAAATCCTAAGCTAACATCGAATGTAAAAGAGCAATCGCCAAAGGGCTTATGCATTTTGAACATATATAGTTACATGATAACAAAATACCTCATAGTTTTAAGTGATGGATGATATTTAAGGAAAGCTGAGAAAAAGGACAACAATCTAGAAGTGTTTTCCACATATGCGAAGGTAACTTAATTGGCAAGCGGTGGCGTAAACGGTAAAAGCAAGTTAGTGTTAAAGTTCGGATGAAAGTTATATCGGTTCCATGATAGATTATCTCATGTTACTAATTTTTTATTCCCCAACATACTCAAACTGACTGTTTCCTATAATTGTTCCTTAAAACCACCAGATAAAGGACATAAACCAAATTTGGATATACATTTATTTTTACTTTGTGTGTACATCTCATATAAAAGAACAAAGACATCTAGGATTTAAGAAAAAGGGAATCAAAGATTTTACCTCTTACAAAATATAAGAGTACTATAACAACTTTAAATTCTATCAAAATCGAACCCAGTATAAAGTTATTAAAAATAAATCCAATTTCATGATTCAATTAAATCAATAAAAATAATTTTTCCGCAGCGTAGCACAGATATTTATCTAGTTGGAGTCAATGAGTTTAGCGAGACCTTATTTAGTTCATGCTGAATACTAATAATACACTTACTAATTAGTAATATTATGTAACAGTTTTGAGTTTATATACATCGAATCTTAAGGTATCAATAGAATTGTTTCGATTTTTATCCAAAAAAAACCATTGAGACTCTTTGTACAAAATTTGAATTTGGTTCAAATTCAGTTTTTTCTTATATATATATATATATAGCTATCAACTGGTCTTGATCAAGTCCAAATGGTTTTGTCCAATTGAAAAAAATATTTTTGTAGACCAGACATGACCAAGCTCATAAATAACTATGTCCAACTGGACAAGACCATGGACAATTTTTGCTGTTTGTTGTTGTTGTAATATTCTTATTTTTATGATAACCTTTGTGATATGATCCTAGATGGCTCAACGGAGGTTAATCACCTTACCGGGGAACTTCCCGGGGAAACATTTGGCGAGAAGGAGATTGATCCCGAGGAAGCGTTGCATATCCCGGAAGGAGCAATGACGAGAGCTAAGGCGCGGAAGCTTAAGGATGCACTTGGAGGACTCGTTCGACATGTTCACGAAGCCGTGGGTTTGAGGGAAGAAGTGCCTCGAACCGCATTGGTTTCGATACAAGTCCAAGTGTGCTCTTTTCCTTAGTCACGGTTTTACCCAATGGGTTTTACGTGACAAGGTTTTTAACGAGGCCTTGGAACACTTCTTCCCGCAAGCCCAAATCCCGCAACAAAATTCCGCGGAAAATTCCCTCAAGAAGATCAAGAGACTTGCGATTTTTCCTTAGTCAATTTCTGCATTAATTACACATTTTCCCAAACATTTTCTTCTCTCATTTTCGAGTTTTCTTCTTGTATTTTCGAGGTGGAATTGTGTCTTTGGCTCCCCTCTTTCTCTTTATATTTCGTGTATGGTCATTTGATCAAAGCAACAATTATTGAAATAAAATCAAACTCCTTTTCTCTATTGTTCACGATTTTGCTTAGTGGATTTCTAAGTAATTTTCGAAACTGGTTTATCAAAGAGATCACCATCTCTCTTTGTGGGCAGTCATTCTACCGTTCGTCGTGTCAAGAGCGTCCATAGCGAGCTGGGTGTTGGAAGGATTTTCGGGTGGATTCCCACGCCTTCGAGCCTGCTCCACGTTCCCGGCGTTGCGTTCATCACCGCCTTGAATTTCGATTCAAGGATTATCCAGCCTTACCGCTTCCTTCGAGAGATCCTTGGACAAGGGTGTATTAAGTGGTATCAGAGAACTCAAGGAATCCGGTAATATCGTTCCATCTATCCATCATTTCGTTTTTGTTTTGCTGCAATTTCGTTGCATATTTTTCATTTTAACCGTTCATCTTCTTTTGTTGTTCATCGCATGTTCATCATTTTTCTGGGTTCAATCTAGTTTGTTTTAATTTAAATTGTTGCATCTAAATCATTGTTAGGCTGTTTAGTTGCATTATAAATCAAAAAAAAAAAATTCGTTCATATTTTTTTTATTGCTGCAAACCCGTTCATCTCCTTGTTGTTCATCGCGTGTTCATCATTTTTTTTTTCTGGGTTCATTCTAGATCGTTTTAATTTAAATTGCTGCACCTAGATCATTGTTAGGTTGTTTAGTTGCATCATAAATCCAAAAAAAAAAAAAAAAAAATCGTTCATATTTTTTTTTAATTTCTGCAAACCGTTCATCAAAAAAAAAAAAAAAAAAAAAAAAAAACAAATTTGCGTCAATTAGATTTGATTGTGTTTAATTACTATAATCGACCTAAGCTAGTGTTTGTTTGGGTTTAATTTTTTTTTTGTTTGCAAGGAATTAAGTGGATCAGCATTTTCGGAATTTTTTTTTTTGCATCAATAGCGAGTCCGAGGAAGTTTTGGTTTCGGGAAAATCACAAGACCGAGGAGTTTTCCGGGAAAATCCGAGACCGGGGAAATTTCTGGGGAGTTCAGTCTGTGACAAGCATAAATCCGAGGGATTCTCCGAGGAGTCTGACCATAACCAACCATCGTCGTTTTCCCTCGACCATCGCCGATTCCCCTCAACCATCTCCATCTCTCGATCACAATCGAAATTTTTTTTTTTTTGGTTTGTTAATTTTTGCGTTTAAAATTTTTCCGATTACTCACGTGTTTGTGTCTTAATTTCAGGTACCAATATGTCCGAAGACACTTCAGAATCGAGTTCACCAAATAATCAAGCCGTCATGGAAGAAGTGACTCGTTTGATCACCGATTTAGGCGCTAAACTTTTGCCCGATGGCAAACCGGTCCATGAAACAGCTACTAACGAGATCACTAGGCTGCTTGGTGAGATGACAACCCGCATGGACCTTATGCAGAGAGAACTATTGAGAGTTGCCGAGATAGTCCCAGCACCAACAAATCCCGCGATCCCGCGAAACAACCCGGCAAAGGGTCCTAACAACGATCCCGCCAATCGACCGTTGAATGGGAATGAGTACTACGGGGATTTTTCCGATCACGAGAATCATGGCCGACCACGGCGAATCAGACAGCATGGTTCCGACGATCATTCATCCGGTAATTATCCAAGGAGGCCGAGACGAGTAAACACGAGAGGTGTTTTGGCAAAAATTCATCCTTTCCACGGGAAGAATGATCCGGATGCATATTTGGCGTGGGAAATAAAAGTTGATTTAGTGTTCGATGGCAGTGAAGCTACGGAAATTCAAAAGGTGCGTGCTGTCGTGACGGAGTTCTATGATTACGCACTAAGTTGGTGGGAACAATTGGTAACTTCGCGAAGGCGTAATGGCGAGGATGCAATCGTGACTTGGGGACAATTGCAAATTATTATGCGCAAACGATTCATTCCTAGTCATCACCAACGTGACCTTCACAACAGGTTACGACGACTTGTTCAAGGAGCACGGAGTGTCGAGGAATATTACCAAGAGTTGGAAATGCTCATGACACGTGCTCGCCTTTTAGAAGATAATGAAGTCACTATGTCGCGTTTTTTGGGAGGCCTTAACCGTGAGATTCAAGACTTGCTGGAACTACAGCACTATGGGGATCTTGAGGAGATGCTGCAAAAGGCAAACATCATTGAAAGACAACTCAAGAGGAGGAATACAACAAGACCCTCTTACGGTTCTAGCATTCGACCTAATCCGATCCAAGATAAGCCCGGTTTTCGGCCGAGAATAGATGCAAGGGCAGGGGCGGATTCGAAACCTTTCACTCCAACGTATGTTCGGAACCCTAATGAGAAGGCTGAGACTTCTCAAGCCAAGAGTACCGATCTTCGATGCTTCAAGTGCCAAGGCCGCGGGCATATGGCCAAAGAATGTCCGAATAAAAGAACTATGATTATCCGAGGAGACGGGGAGATAGAATCGGAAGCGGAGGAAGATTGTGAGGTCTCACAAGCCTTCGAGGAGACCGCAGAGGAAGCTAATTATGGAGAGCTACTAGTGGCAAGAAGAACGTTACTTATACAAGATCGTCCCAAGGAGGAAGAACAACGGGAAAACTTATTTCACACTAGATGCCGAGTAAAAGGGAAAGTGTGTAGCCTTATCATCGATGGTGGAAGCTGTACGAATGTGGCAAGCACTACACTTGTGGAGAAGATGGGTCTAGAAGTGACGAAGCATCCACGACCGTATTACCTTCAATGGTTAAACAACGAGGGACACTTAAAGGTAACGACACAAATTTCGGTTCCTTTGTCTATAGGGAGTTACGTGGATGAAGTCCTTTGCGACGTGCTACCTATGGAGGCTGGGCATATTTTGCTGGGTCGACCTTGGCAATTTGACCGCAAGGTGATTCACGACGGTATCACCAATAAGCACTCTTTCACGCATAAGGGAAGAAAAGTGGTATTAGTTCCTATGACTCCTCTTGAGATTTACCAAGACCAGAAACTGCGTGATAAGAAGAAAGAGGCTGAGGCTAAGAGTAACATTCAGACCGACCAATCCCAAGCCAACACAGGTATGATTTCGATCACATCTCCAAAGGCAACCGCCGAAATAAAAACCGTAAAGAATTCGACTCTTTTCGCGAAACCGAGTGAGGTAAAACAAGCTTTGTTTACAAAGAAATCTATTATTGTTCTTATGTTTAAAGAAACTCTTATGAGTTATACTGACATTGAGCAGGAGCTCCCGAGCAAGATAATTTCTGTTTTACAGGATTTCGAAGACGTCTTCCCCGATGACAATCCGCACGGATTACCGCCGATCCGGGGAATAGAACATCAAATCGATTTTGTGCCCGGGGCTGCTCTTCCAAACCGCCCAGCATATAGGACTAATCCCGTGGAGACTAAGGAACTTCAAAGGCAAGTCACAGAACTTATGGAAAAGGGACATATCCGTGAGAGCATGAGTCCTTGTGCGGTGCCGGTTTTGCTTGTTCCGAAGAAGGACGGAACTTGGCGTATGTGCATCGATTGCCGCGCCATCAATAATATCACTGTAAAGTATCGCCATCCTATTCCTCGTTTAGATGATATGTTAGATGAACTCTATGGGTCTTGCATATTTTCTAAAATCGATCTTAAAATTGAATATCATCACATTAGGATGAAAGAGGGGGATGAGTGGAAAACAGCATTTAAGACTAAGCATGGGTTGTATGAATGGTTAGTGATGCCTTTCGGGTTAACTAATGCACCTATTACATTCATGAGGTTAATGAACCATATCTTGCGATCATTTATAGGAGTCTTTGTCGTTGTATACTTTGATGATATCCTAGTATATAGCAAGAACATAGACGAGCATGTTACGCATGTTAGGGCTGTTTTGGAAATTCTTAGAAAAGAAAAACTTTATGCAAACTTGAAGAAGTGTACTTTTTGTACGGATAACTTGGTTTTTCTAGGCTTTGTTGTAAGTGCACAGGGAATCAAGGTTGATGAAGAAAAGGTGAAGGCTATCCGCGATTGGCCTAGTCCGAAATCCGTGGGCGAAGTAAGGAGTTTCCATGGACTTGCAGGCTTTTACCGACGATTTGTGAAGGATTTCAGCACGTTGGCCGCACCTCTAACCGAAGTTATCAAGAAAGACGTTGGATTCAAGTGGGAAGAAGCACAAGAAACAGCATTCCAAGCGTTGAAAGACAAGCTTACCAACGCCCCACTTCTCTCTTTACCTAATTTTTCTAAGACATTTGAGATTGAATGTGATGCCTCTGGTATAGGTATCGGTGTTGTCCTTATGCAGGAGAAGAGACCGATCGCGTACTTTAGCGAAAAACTCGGAGGAGCAACGTTGAATTACCCGACGTATGATAAGGAGCTTTATGCGTTGGTCCGCGCCTTACAAACGTGGCAACACTATCTCTGGCCTAAAGAGTTCGTGATCCACACTGATCATGAGTCTCTCAAGCATCTCAAAGGACAACAAAAGCTGAACAAACGTCACGCACGGTGGGTCGAGTTCATCGAGACCTTTCCGTATGTCATTCGATACAAACAAGGTAAGGACAATGTAGTTGCCGATGCATTGTCAAGGAGGTATGTTCTCATCTCTACTCTTGAGACTAAATTGCTGGGATTTGAACAAATTAAGGATTTATATGCTAGTGATTCCGATTTTAAAGAGGTTTACCACGCAACCGAAAATGTTGCCTTTGAAAAAAAATTTCGGCACAATGGATTTCTTTTCTTTAAAAATCGACTTTGCGTGCCTCACTGCTCTTTGCGAGAATTGTTTGTTAGGGAATCACATGCAGGAGGGCTTATGGGACACTTTGGAGTCGCCAAAACGTTGAGCACGTTGCAAGCTCATTTCTATTGGCCACATATGCGCAAAGACGTGGAACGAATTTGTGGACGTTGTGTCATTTGCAAGTAAGCCAAATCCAAGGTAAGTCCGCAAGGTTTGTACTCTCCTTTACCTATCCCTACTGTTCCGTGGGTTGATGTGTCTATGGATTTCGTTCTTGGATTGCCTAGAACTAGGAAAGGCCGTGATTCCATTTTTGTGGTAGTTGATAGATTTTCGAAAATGGCTCACTTTATCCCTTGTCATAAAACGGATGATGCATCATTAGTTGCGGAATTGTTCTTTAGGGAAGTAATACGTTTGCATGGAATGCCTAGGACAATAGTTTCCGACCGCGACACTAAGTTTTTAAGCTATTTTTGGAAAACGTTGTGGTCTAAGTTAGGTACTAAACTTTTGTTTTCAACCACTTGTCACCCGCAAACTGACGGGCAAACGGAAGTAGTGAATAGAACTTTGTCTACTCTCTTGCGTGCTGTTATTAAAAAGAACATTAGGACATGGGAAGATTGTTTACCACATGTTGAATTCGCTTATAACCATGCTGTTCATTCCGCCACTAAATTTTCACCGTTTCAATTAGTTTATGGCTTTAATCCTATTACTCCTTTGGATCTAACCGAGTTACCTTCCAATGAGCGTTTGAGTTTTGATGGAAAAAGGAAAGCTGAGCTCGTGAAACAATTACATGAACAAGCGCGGGTGAACATCGAAAAGAGGACCGAACAATACCGAAGGCAAGCTAACAAAGGCCGGCGTGAGCAAATTTTCGAACCGGGGGACCTTGTTTGGGTTCATTTACGGAAAGAACGTTTTCCGGACGAACGGAAGTCTAAGCTCATGCCAAGGACGGATGGTCCATTCCGCGTAATCAAACGGATCAACAACAACGCCTACGTCATCGATTTGCAAGGTAAGTATTCTATTAGCTCGAGTTTCAATGTTTCTGACTTGATTCCTTTTGTTGCAGATAGTCCAGATTTGAGGACAAATCCTTTTGAAGAGGAGGGGCATGATATGATCCTAGATGGCTCAACGGAGGTTAATCACCTTACCGGGGAACTTCCCGGGGAAACATTTGGCGAGAAGGAGATTGATCCCGAGGAAGCGTTGCATATCCCGGAAGGAGCAATGACGAGAGCTAAGGCGCGGAAGCTTAAGGATGCACTTGGAGGACTCGTTCGACATGTTCACGAAGCCGTGGGTTTGAGGGAAGAAGTGCCTCGAACCGCATTGGTTTCGATACAAGTCCAAGTGTGCTCTTTTCCTTAGTCACGGTTTTACCCAATGGGTTTTACGTGACAAGGTTTTTAACGAGGCCTTGGAACACTTCTTCCCGCAAGCCCAAATCCCGCAACAAAATTCCGCGGAAAAATCCCTCAAGAAGATCAAGAGACTTGCGATTTTTCCTTAGTCAATTTCTGCATTAATTACACATTTTCCCAAACATTTTCTTCTCTCATTTTCGAGTTTTCTTCTTGTATTTTCGAGGTGGAATTGTCTATTTGACTCCCCTCTTTCTCTTTATATTTCGTGTATGGTCATTTGATCAAAGCAACAATTATTGAAATAAAATCAAACTCCTTTTCTCTATTGTTCACGATTTTGCTTAGTGGATTTCTAAGTAATTTTCGAAACTGGTTTATCAAAGAGATCACCATCTCTCTTTGTGGGCAGCCATTCTACCGTTCGTCGTGTCAAGAGCGTCCATAGCGAGCTGAGTGTTGGAAGGATTTTCGGGTGGATTTCCACGCCTTCGAGCCTGCCCCACGTTCCCGGCGTTGCGTTCATCACCGCCTTGAATTTCGATTCAAGGATTATCCAGCCTTACCACTTCCTTCGAAAGATCCTTGGACAAGGGTGTATTACTTTGAAAGTATGCCGATACTTATACAACGATTCTTGAGATGTATATGATCAAATTTTAAGAGAGAAACATCAAAACAAAGCCTTGATTGGTTATAACAAGTGTACTAAGGGACCAAACACAAAACATATAGTGACTGGGAAAAACAAAGCTACTAAATCACTGCTTCTCAACTTTGTAACTAGACTCACCAACATCATCAGAAACCATAGTAATCTACACCAATTTCAAGAGCAGACAGATCATATGAGGAACCGAGGCAAAAGGGTTTTTATGTCTTTGTTCTTTTAGAGCTGCACTTCTCTGTTATGTATCCAACTGAAAGGAATCTTGGGTCCTTTCTTGGCTCTTGCTTGAGCTCTCTCATCCAATCTCCTGATTCTTGGAGACAACCCGTATAAATAGTCATGTGACTTGTTTACTTCACCTGAAAGCCCCGTTAAGTACCCGATTTCACAATTTCACATAAGATACAGAGTGAACTGTGGACAGGTAAATCAGCTTATTACAATCACATCGGGAACATCTTTGGCAAGAAACAGACCAACAAAACTATAAAAACAAATCACAAAATGCATAAAGATAGTATAATAGAAGCATACCTTAAGATTATTCTATCGCCGCTTCTTTCTCCTCTTCCTTCTCACCTTATTTCTCTTCATCACTAAACTCATCATCTGAAAAAAAAAAACAAATGAATTCATCAACAAACTCATCATCTGAAAACCAAATAAATTCAAAATTATGCAAAACCACTTACCTATGTTTGGAAAGCCACGTAGCCAGTTTCTTGTACAAACCAAAGCTTGGACATTAGTAGGTAAGAGACAACTTCTATATTTGTTAAGAACTCGACTACCAATACTATATGATCAAATTTAAAAAGATACAAAGCATAAGAAGGTTATAAACAAACCATACACAAAGTATAAGAAGACACAAACCAGTGATTATGAGCACAAGAAACCATAGGAAACAATATGGAGCACGAAAAGAAAAGGCATAAAGATTTAGCACAGAACACTAATTTAGCAGAAGCACTTTTATTAGTATAAATAGAAAACGGGTTTGCAGGTTATTCTTCAATGTGAGTGATCTGCATTATGACATACAGATTTACGAAACCAGTAACTCTTTCAACAATTGGAAGTAAACCAGTATGAACACTATCAATTAATGTTTGACCAATTCATATCAATCCAACTCGGAATTCATATCAATCCAATTCGGACTCATGTTTCTTCCATTGCATTCTAAGTGAAAAGAAACATCTATTGTTCACGACACATGAATAGTCCACATGAGTTAATCAGAAATTGAAGAAACCAGTTCGTTTGTCTATTCATAAATGTCAAATCATGATATCATTAAGCATGTCAAGAGAAATCATATTAGTATGATATCAACATGAGAATCATTCAAAACCATTAAGCAGTATTTATAAATCTAAATCCAGGAAATCGATAAACCCAGCAAACGGAATCCCTAAAGAAAGTAGTATCTAAAACGATAAACGAAGTCCAATCCTAAACACAAACACTTAAACGATAAACGATAAACGATGAACGAAATCCAGAACTCAATCCTTGGTGAACAATCGCAACAACGATTCTGTTGAACATTCGCAAAAACCTACAATGAATGAAACCCACCAACCGATTTCGATCAAGCTTGGGAAATCCATAAAACCCAGCAAACACAAAATCAAAACAGATAGAAAAGAAAATCGATCTAAGAACCTTGAGATAAAAAAAACGAGAAAATCGATTGACGAAGAGAAGATAGAGAGATAGCGAGCGAGAGGAAGAGAAGACGAAAACCTACCGCTTTGTTGCAGAGGAGGAAGACGAAGTGAATTAGGAACCGAGAAAGCGAGAAAGCGAGAAAGCGAGAAACCTAGGCGAGGAAGAAGAAATCGAAGAGTATCCAGCGTAACCCATTTTTGACCGCGGGTCAACTGGTTTATGTCCAGTTGGACAATTTTATTATTGGGCCAAAATTTAAACCGTCCAAAATTTTGCGAACTGGGCTTGATCCATGGTCAACCCACCCGATTGACATTACTATGTATATATATATATATATACCACTATATATATAACTGAAAAGGCATATTCTCAGTTAAATAATAATAAATATATAGATTTTGATAATGAATTTAATAAGATAATTTGTTAGATTTAATCACAAAACAAAAATAATTAAATTATGGCATTATTCTCCTAGTTTTTCAAGCTTACGATAATTCTATTCCTTTTCCTAATAGAATATGCTATTGTGCTCTCATTTGTATCTCTATATATAAAAAGCTATAAACCCTAACGATCATTTCTCAAGAGTCTTTCAGGATCTAATCCCTTGTTGGTAATCACTTCCTTCCTTATATTTAAAATTTCTAAATAAACTCATACGTATATTTGTTTGCAACTATCATCAAATGTTTCAACATGGAAACTAATTTGTTAGATGAACGATGAATGTTGCATGAGAGAAACCGTGACATGATCTTTCTGTGTTTAATCTCTTTTATCGCAGCTTAAGTCTCGAATCCCTAAGCTTTTAGAATAGTTTGTTAGATTTTTTATTTTCCTAAAACTTATATTACTTATAATCCTAATCCTTATGAAACTAGAATCGTTTGTTACAACAACTTTCTCTATATATATTGTAACAATTCTTTCACTTGTTTGGTTTTCAGAGTTAAGAGAACAGAGAAAACAAAATATCGACATGGCTAACGAAGAACAAAGCAGCATCTTGAAAGCTCTAGACGTTGCAAAGACTCAATGGTACCACGTCACGGCGGTTGTGATCTCCGGTATGGGTTTCTTCACTGACTCGTACGATCTTTTCGTGATATCTCTCATCACGAAGCTCCTTGGCCGGATCTACTATACTACACCTGGCTCCTCCTCACCAGGAAGCCTACCTGATGGCATCTCTGCCGCCGTGAGCGGTGTGGCCTTTGCCGGAACGTTTCTGGGACAGATTTTCTTCGGGTTTCTCGGTGACAAGCTCGGCCGTAAGAAAGTCTATGGTTTGACCCTCTTGATCATGACCTTATGCTCTATTTGTTCTGGTCTTACCTTCGGAAACGACCCAAAAACCGTCATGATAACGCTCTGCTTCTTCCGCTTCTGGCTCGGTTTTGGCATCGGTGGTGACTATCCGCTCTCGGCTACGATCATGTCCGAGTATGCTAACAAACGTACCCGTGGCGCGTTCGTAGCAGCTGTTTTCGCTATGCAAGGGTTTGGGATCTTGGCCGCCGGTGCGGTTTCGTTACTTGTCTCGTCTATTTTCGAGCGTCAGTTTCCTTCTCCAGCCTATATGGTCGACCCGGCCGCCTCCACCATCCCGCAGGCAGATTACGTGTGGAGGATTATCCTGATGTTAGGCGCTTTACCGGCTCTCTTGACTTACTATTGGCGTGTGAAGATGCCTGAAACCGCTCGTTACACCGCTCTAATCGCCAAGAACGCAGAGCAAGCAGCTTCGGATATGTCTAAGGTTCTCAACGTAGACATTGAAGCCTCTTCCGCAAAGCATGACCAAGCTAGGGTTTCTTCAGACGAGTTTGGCTTGTTTTCCAAGAAATTCCTCCGCCGCCACGGACTCCATCTACTCGGGACAACCACCACATGGTTCCTCCTCGACATCGCTTTCTACAGCCAAAACTTGTTCCAGAAGGACATCTTCACCACCATCGGTTGGTTACCTTCCCCGAAAACCATGAACGCAATCCAAGAGCTCTACATGATCGCTAGGGCACAATCCCTAATCGCTCTTTGCGGCACAGTCCCTGGTTACTGGTTCACCGTAGGTTTAATCGACAGGATCGGACGGTTCAAGATTCAGATGATTGGATTCTTCTTCATGACGGCTTGCTTGATCGGTTTAGCCATACCGTACCACCATTGGACCATACCGGATAACCGAATTGGTTTCATTGTTCTCTACTCTTTAACTTTTTTCTTCTGCAATTTCGGACCTAACGCAACTACTTTTATTGTCCCGGCTGAGATTTTTCCGGCGAGGCTTAGGTCGACTTGTCACGGTATCTCGGCGGCTTCCGGTAAAGCCGGTGCGATGGTTGGTTCTTTCGGTTTTGCTGCTTTGGTTAAGGCTGTGGGGATGAGGATGACGTTACTGATCATGGCAGCAATCAGTTTTGTTGGCTTGTTGTTCACGTTTCTTGTTCCGGAGCCTAAAGGAAAATCGCTTGAGGAACTTTCCGGCGAAGCTGAACCGGAGAAAATCCAGGAGAAAATCCAGGAGAAGATTGTAGTTTAGATTATTTTGTTTTTCCCCTTAAACGTTATGAAAGAGAATTCGAAGTTCCCGGCGTTTTGTTAGGATATTTTGTTTTATCAGATTTTTGGTTAGAGTTTTTTTGTTACTTTTCGAATATATCCTACTTTTATTATGTTTTCCTTAATCAGTTTTATATAATTTTATTAAAATAATTATTAGAAATTGAAATCTTAAATATTTAATTTTTCCTTTCTTAATGCAAAACAACAAACAGCTTTTTTATTTTGTTTTCTTTAATAACATTTCGATAATTAGAAGAAAATAGGGGGAAAAAAAACAGTAAACAGAGTTACAAAGATATATTAATTTGATGTGTCTTTCGAATTAAAAAAATCTTTTGTTGAGCTTGTAATTCTATCCGAAGAAGAATCTTGAATATCTTGCAAATTCTTCCCTTCGCACATTACCGAACACGATTGGTGTTGTGGTTGTGGTGGTACCGAGTAGAAGCTCCTGCTCCTGTTCTGTCTCTTAACCACAGCCGAAGAAGAAGAAGAAGAAGAAGAAGACTCGGCTTTCGATCTCTTGGAACCGTTCTGATGAACCGCGGATGGAACCTGTTGATCATTGGAGGCAAATCTCGTTTTCTTTTCCGTTATCGGTACCGCGCGAAAGCTACAGAGCTATCCACCACAATCCCATCCGGTGCAATCCCGATCATGATCTGAGCTTCCCGCGTTCTGTATATCGCCTTAGTGAGAAGTTCCCGAGCCGTGTCTAAGTCTACAATGGGTTTAGCATAGCTAATGTAACACCCATCCTTTACTTGCTAAAAACGGCATGTCACGAGTTAACTTATTCCACAAATAAAAACATTTAACCGGAAATAACCAACATAGTCTTTATTTCAATTCAACCCATCTTTCAATTAAAGTCAACACAACCATAATTAAAATCCAATAATTTAAAATTGTAATTCCGTTATAAATAAAATTTAGTAATTAACCCCGAATCCCAAATCCGGCACCATACGAACATACATCACCAGTTACTCCTCGTTCTCACCTGCAAAAAAAGAGGGGTGAGTAATTGAAATTACTCAGCGAAAGTAAGCCTTAGGGCTCATGAATTCACCCTACACAAACACATTTACAACAATCACAAAGTCTAAACCTAAGAAAAGCAGGCAGATACGTGTCTACGACACACACTCAACAACAAATTGGACTCCATCCCAAAACAACACCGCCAGAATGCGGAAATGGATACCACGTGCCACACGCAACGCCATCCCTCGTGCTTTACGGATTTCTCATTCTCTCGCACTTGGTCCTGCACTTTACTCATGCTTTACGGATTTCTCATGCTTCTCGCACATGGTCATATACTTTACTTGTCGGGCTCGTCAGCCATCTTGACCCAGAAAACCTCTCGCGTCTCCGGACCACCAAACAATTACAAGGAACAGCTACACTATGTTCAGCCGGAATTGCTCGCGACTAACACCATGGAGGCCCCCATCCCTTGCAGGAACTAACTCGATTTTTAACCGTTAACTCATTTCACATTTTATGAATGAAATACAAATCAATAACATGCATTTCACATTTCGTCATCAAGCAACACACATCAATTATTCATTTTTAACTCTCATCCTCAAGATACTAGTTCTTAAATTTTAATTATACATAGGTATATTTGTATATATAAATATTTATACACTCAACACGCAAATACGAGTTTCTTATGAAGTATGTAACCCGCATGTATACTTGACTTAACCTTAGACTAAGTAATTAACATGAATATGTGTGTATATGAAGAAAAACACGAACTCGTTCCTCATCTTTATTACTTGATGATGAATAACGAACCCGGTTCACCTTTGGACATATTTGTTGTCTCGACTTGATGTCACATTTTCTTATGCTTTTGAAGCTCAAATCGGTTCTCTTTCAACCGAGAGTTATTTCCTTGTGTCTTTAACGTCTCTGCAAGTTTCCAGGTCAAACAGACCTTGTTTTCCCAACCAAAAGATACAACTCATCAAACTGGTTACAGATGAGCGCTGCACATAAACGTTTCAGTAAACCATATAAAAATCGCAAGCCCACTTATCCAAATACGAAACCCTTTTACAGTGTGAAAGGTAGATGTCTTCAGGATAAACTCACCGAGTTTTAGATCCATCATAATAGAAAACTCTTTCAAATGCTACAGCTTTCTAGTCTGGTCGCAAATCCGCATGCACATATCACCTCTAATAAAACGTTCATACCTTGCTTATAATAATTCAGAATGATACACGGCTTTCAAATACAACTATATACAATAGTCATGAATGTCCTTACCGATTTTCAGATAAATCAAAACAGGTTTTTCCATCCGTTTCCATTACCTACTGAAACTGATCAAATTAGAGACTCGGCCAAACTATAGCTAACACGAAGAAACGACGGTAACTTCTTACACATACCTTCGATCGTGACGATCTTGGTCTTCCTGGAAATCTAAGACTCGGGGATTTCCAGGGATATATAGATCATCACTTGGATCCATATAGGTCGCCGGAAAACGTCTCTCAAAGTGGCGGCGGAAGTAACTCGATTTCATGGTGGTGGCTAGGGTTCACGGGGTGAAGAACAAGATGAGCAGGGCTCGCCCGAACCTCTTAACTCTACCTCTTATATCAAAAGCTCTCTTCTTTTATAGGAAAAGGGGTGGAGATCCCTAGGTTTAAGAATGATCAAACGGATTTACCGGGTTTTGGCTTTTTTTAAAGCAAATTTTAAATCAGGCTCGTCTCATCGGAACCAGAATGTTACAGTTACTACCTAGTTCAACACATGAGGCTGTAAGAACAAATACCGGAGCATCCCACGGATGATGAATCCATTATGTAGGTAACCTCGCTAGCTCGGGGATCCATTGTCTCACGTAATCGCCTTCCGGGTCAAATTTGGCTCTCTCTAACTGAAATCAAAAACTCGAAAATATTTATAGAAACCTTTAAGCTTTAGTTTTCGAAACTAGTATCGAATAGAGTGAGTTACCTCAACATTATCCAATCGATCGAGCTTGAAACAATCACTCTTATTCGGTTATGTATCCATCCGGTAGCCCAAAGCACTCTCATTCCGGCATCAACCAACGTATAACCCGTTCTTCCTTGTCTCCACGCCTTGAATTTGTCAACATTAGAATCCCAAGGGAAAAATCGAAGATGACTCAATAAAGAACGATCATGAGTAAACGGAAATTGAAACATATGTAGCGCGAGTATTCACTTAGTCCGAGTGATCTAAGATAAAGTTGTGCGCTTTTATCTCTTGCCCAAACGATTTGTTTCATTTGAACGCACTGGAAAATACATCTTACGCTTATTCCCCCGAAATAAAGATACGGAGAAAGCAGAGAGGTTGTGTTTCCAACAACTTTCTTGTTGTTTTTTGAGTAGTCTCTGAGATGCTTCTCGATGAAATCGTTTAGTATATTATCAGCATTTCTCCAACCCGGAGACCACGCTTTAGTTAATAACGCGTTGCTCGGTTTCTCTGCTTTGTTTTCTAACCCGAGTTCATCGATTGAACAAGTCCCTACCATTGATATGATCATGGACACGCATGCTTTGGATGAGGTTTCAGAGGCAGCATTGGTCATCCCCAAAGGACATATCACTCGGTCCAAGACACGGAAGCTAGCCGGAGCAGTTCGGAGTTTGCTAAATGATGCACGGAACAAGGAGGATCACCTTATGCACCAAATCCTCACCTCACTATCTTCGAATTCTTCGTGAGGTTTGGCCGTTTGTGTAAGTTGTGTTGTACTCTTTTTCCTGTATACGTTTTTGTCCCAATGTGTTTTCCGTATAGAGGTTTTAACGAGGCAACCGGCTTACACCGTCTAACGGTCCGATCTCTCGAGAATTCCACGGGGGGGATTCTTCCGAGGGAATATTTCCGAGGGACTTGTCCGAGGGACTTGTCCGAGGGACTTTCCCGAGGGAATTTCTGAGGGATTTCAACCGAGCGGAATTTTAAAAGTCATTCAAACTTGTTTTAATTATTTCTGTAATTTTCGAGGTGGTCTTCTCTCATTTTTCGAGATTGACCTTGACTTTCTCTTTGATTTTTCTCTTTATATTCTCTCCCCCTCATTGTCGAAAATATCAATCATTTTTAATCAAATATTTTTCAGAGTTCATACTCTTTTTCTCTCGATTTCTTTGATGGTTAATCATTGAAATTCTTTTCGGTTGATCGAGTGTAATTCCGCAACACTTCGACGCAACCTTCGTTCTGTTGTTTGTTCGATTCTTCTCATAATAAGGGGCATAGATATTTTCGGGATTCATCTCCCACGCTTTATCATCCTTATTCCCGAATCCCTCAAGCATCGTAGCACCCCCTCGTTTCAATCCGTTCATTATCGATTGGGCCTAAGGATTTTCGAGTTCATCACTCACGCCTTAGCATCTTTCTTCGTGGATTCTTTAAAGTCAAGGATCTATCAACCTCCACCGTACCTAGAGAAAGCCGGTCCTTAGTCGATTCGTATCAAGTGGTATTAGAGACACTTGCTCTAAAAATCGGTGAGATCTATCCATTTTTATCTTTTCATCTTCTTCGAAAGTTTGGTTTTATTTTTGTTTTTTGTTTTTGCTTAAATTAAAAAAAAACTATCAAACAAAAAAATTATAGATCTGTACTCTCGATTTAAAAGTCTAATTTTTAAAATTCAAAAAAAAAAATCTTTTAAGTGAAATTTTAAAAATTTCAAATTTTTGTGAATTTCAGAATTTGCATACACTGAAAAAGTTTGTTAATTTTTGTGCGAGGAACAAATGTCGGATAAAAGAAAAACTGGTACCTCACGGTCGAGAAGAGAATGAGACACTACAAGAAAACAACCGATTTGCGATGGCCAAATCCATAGCAAATCCGTCGCAAAGCACGCTTTGCGACGGAATTGCGACGACACTTACTCCGTCGCAAATCAATTTTCCTCGCAAATTTGCGACGAAAAATATTTCCTCGCAAATTTTCAACGGCAAATAGCCATCACGCACAGCATGTGAGTCGTGATAGTGGTGAGCGCAAGATGGGTCATAGTAACCCCGCTCGTAATAGCAATCTCGCTCCAAGGCTAGTTCATGTTTCAAAGTCTGAAACGAAGAAAAACAAAACCAAAAATCAAATAGAAAACGTTTGTTCTAGAGTCGTTCTACTAACCTCTAAGGTGTGATAGAAACTGTTGCGATCTCTCCCCGGCAACGGCGCCAAAAACCGAGAGGGTGATGTTCTATAAGACCTTAGACACTGTATAGTAAATAAACCTAGAAGGAAAATATTTTTATAGGGTTTTTGTAACTAGAATTGCAACTAACGAAAAACGGAAATTTTATCTAAACTATTTCTAATGAAATCGATGGCTATTTTAATCTAGGGGAATCTAATTTCTAATCTAACACTAAGAGAATCTAAACCTAATCCTAAGAAATTCTAAGACTAAACTAATACCTAATAAAATCGACTACTAACCTAAACCTAATGAAATCGATAACTAAACTACTTCTACGGACTCTATTGCTAAACTACACTACTAGAGACGGTTGTAATTATTCTAAAACGTTGCTGGGTCGAGAGGAATCGACTAGGGTTTCTAGATTAATGCATTAATAACTTTTCACAAGAAAGAGCTCTAGAAATCGACTAGGGTTTACCGAGTGAAATCTTTATCGAACATAAAATTCCCCTCGATAATCATTTAAACCCAACAATCTAAACTACCCACACCTACTAGAAAAATACATGATTAGATTAAACATGAGATTGGTCAAGAAGCCTCATGAATTCAAGAACTAAGTTCGGTGAGAAACCTCATCACCAATCCCGAAAATCTCAATGCAAGAGTACAAGAATGAAAGCAAAACTAATGTGTTGAAAGGTCGTTTTAGGGTTTGACGGGAAAATACAGTCTTTGCCTCGAGTTAAGAAACGGATCATCTTGGGCAGAACTGGGCTTGGCCACGGGTGCGTAGCTCCTGGCTGTGGCAGAATGGACCCTAGCTGCGGGTGGAATGGCTCCAGGGGCGGCGAACTGATGCTTGGCCACGTCTGGGATCCCTCCATGCGCGGTGAACTGCTTCTTCGGAGCAGTTTCATTTGCCTTCAGTGCTTCGGGTATCTGTAAGGATCCAACCATCGGATTGTCCCCAATCCAATTGCATTTAAAGTTGGTTGTCTCTACTTTGTTGTATCCAAATTTGGGGATGATCGGACGGTGAAAAGGTCTTCTTTGATTGCCAGACCTCGTGACGGTCCAAGTTTATCCAAAAACGTACTTTTGCTCCGAAATGCACTCTTTAATATTGAGTTACCTGAAAAGAGTCTGAAAACCGCAAACATGCGAAACCCGTAATAAAAGCATAGAAAACCAAATGGAACACTTATTAAAATGATCTAAAATATATAGTAAAATGGGTAAAAATACGGTGTTATCAATAGTATACCTAGAGCATGTAATAAAGTCATGTAAAAATTTAACCACTGGAATGCAAAAATACTAACAAATAAACAAAAACAATAAAACGAACATGGTATGCTTGTGAAACAAGTACGAATGGTTCGTATTTCTGTAGTCGCCTTCTGCTATGTAATGATGGCGCACACCGCTTCCTACTAATAGGTCGTACCAGTCGCATAAAAATGCAATGCGTCGCAAGCCAAACATTCCCGGATAGTGAACATCCAAAATCTCACGTATGATACCATAGTATACAATACACCGGACTGGGTAGACACACCATAATCTGAAGTTGACTGATGCATTTCGTCATAACGTGAGTTTTGATAACTATCATCAGGATGGTTGTTATCATAACGTAGAAGAACCGGTACGTAACCATTCAAAGAAATTCTACGACTTGTTAGAAGGTGCAAATAATCCATTATATGATGGTTGTCGTGAAGGTCACTCGCAGTTATCCTTAGCTGCTCGAGTCATGCAAAATAAGGCAGAATATAATATGAGTGAAAAGTTAGTGGATTCAGTTTGCGGAATCCTGACAGACTATTTACCAGAAGGAAACAAGTCAACTGGTTCACATTACGAGACAGAAAAATTGATGCACAATTTAGGTCTCCCATATCATACAAATGATGTTTGTATTAACAATTGTATGATCTTCTGGAAAGATGACGAGAAGAAAGATAAATGACTGTTTTGTGGTGCACAAAGATGGAAGCCTAAGAACGACCGACGTAGAACTAAAGTACCATACAGTCGTATGTGGTATCTACCTATTGCTGACATATTAAAGAGAATGTATAAGAGCGAGAAGACTGCAGCGGCAATGAGATGGCATGCCGAGCACCAAGCAAAGGAGGGAGAAATGGGTCATCCTTCTGATGCGGCGGAGTGGAGATATTTTCAAGATCAACAACCCCGGTTTGCCGAAGAACCCCGTAACGTTTATCTTGGATTATGTACGGATGGGTTCAATCCATTTGGCATGTCTCGTAATCATTCGTTGTGGCATGTGATCTTGACGCCATATAATTTCCTATAATTTACCCCCGGGTATGTGCATGAATACAGAGTATTTATTTCTTACAATTCTGAATTATGGGCCAAATCATTTGCGACCTCTTATTGAGGAGTTAAAAGAGTTGTGGTCTAATGGCGTCGATGCATACGATGTGTCCTTGAATCAAAACTTTAATCTAAAAGCATTGTTGATGTGGACGATAAGTGACTTTTCGGCGTATAGCATGTTATCTGGATGGACAACCCATGGTAAATTGTCTGGTCCAGTTTGCATGGAAGATACTAAGTCTTTTTATCTACCTAATGGAAGGAAGACGTGTTGGTTTGATTGTCACCGAAGATTTGTTCCTCATGGTCATCCACTGAGGAGGAATAAAAAAGACTTCGTAAATGGAAAGACGCTTCGAGAGAGTATCCACCTCCGTCTTTGACGGGTGAGCAAGTTTATTTCGAGCGGTTGGCTGGTGTAAATCCATCGAAAACAAAGGATGTTGGTGGAAACGGTCACGAAAAGAAGAAGTCGGGCTATGGGAAGCAACATAACTGGCACAAGGAAAGCATATTCTGGGAGTTGTCGTACTGGAGGGACCTTAATCTCCGTCATTGTCTTGATGTGATGCATATAGAAAAGAATGTTTTTGACAACATCATGAATACTCTTATGAGTGTGAAGGGTAAATCGAAAGACAACATCATGTCAAAATTGGATATAGAACGATTTTGTTCTCGGTCACACTTACATATTGATAGTGAGGGTAAATCTCCTTTCCCATCCTTCACATTAACAGAAGAAGCCAGAAAAAGTTGATTGGAATGTGTGAAGAATGCGGTTAAGTTCCCAGATGATTATTCGTCAGACTTAGCTACTTGTGCTGATATGAACAACCAAAAGTTTTCAGGCATGAAGAGTCATGACTGCCATGTTTTTATGGAGCAGTTACTTCCATTTATCTTTGCAGAACTCCTAGATCGGAATGTCCACCTTGCGTTATCAGGTACTAATTACGACTATTTCTTTAAATAAAATTATAGTAACTTATATAGTGACCTCATGCAATTTTCACGTATATTGTAGGGGTTGGAGCATTTTTCCGGGACTTATTTTCGAGAACTTTGCATAAAAGTCGCGTTCAAATTCTAAAACAGAACATAGTTTTAATACTATGCAATTTAGAAAAGATTTTTCCAAACGAAATCAAGGTAAATGTTAAAATCAATCACATCATGTCCACTTTGCCATTGAATTTGTATACACATGCTATGTATTTTAATGTGAAATCAAGGTAAATGCTAAAATCAATCACATCATGTTTTGGCATTTGTTACTCATTTGGTCAGGTTAACAAGATTCGATGAAGGTGAAGTCCCCGTATATCATGTCCCTGGAGTACCTTCTATATTTACTCACGTATGTCGTCTAAGTGGAGAAATGCATGAAATATAGCTGTCAGAGAGAGAGACTATCAATGCGCACATGCATATGTTTTACGAAATTGTGACTATTTTCAGCCAATTGAGAGGTATATAAGTTGGCATCCTCCCATTTTGTGTTTTAATATATATAATCTTTGTTTAATTTCTCATATTTGTGTTAGTCTTGTGTAGTATGTTCGAAGAATTTATTTCTGCAAAATAACCAGGACTTTCCGAAAAAGAACTCGCCGCGAAAAGAGCTGACAAATATCATTTATGGGTGAAAGAATATGTATGTCTCAAAAATATTCATAACTATTCATATATTTATACTTATATATATTTACACTATTTTTATATATATGCAGGTTATTTACTGTAACGCCACGAATCCATTTCCTACTTGGGTTTAAGAGATAGTGCATGGACTTTTGAATAAGGCCAAAACCTGGCCAATGTATTTTACAAGAGGCTATTTGTTTCATACGCAGAATCACGGCGTTGGACGAAAGACATGTAACTATGGGGTAAGTGTTAAAGGTAAAAATTACACTAATGCATCCGATGCAGCTGATTTCTACGGGACGTTAACTGATATCATAGAACTCGAGTACGAGGGGATGGTCAATTTGAGAATCACACTTTTTAAGTGTAATTGGTATGACCCTGTTATCGGTAGAGGCACTCGGAGGAGCAATGGTGCCGATGTAGACGTTCTTTCATCGAGAAAATACAATATATATGAACCATTTATTCTAGGTACACTACAAGAAAAAACAGTTTTTGCGACCACTTTTTGTGACTCTTTTTTTTGTCGCAAAAAAGTGGGACGAAAATGTGACCACTTTGCGACGGATTTGCGACCACTGATATTGCAGTGGCAAAAGAGTCCCAAATTACCGACTAAAAAAATTGGTCAGAAAAGAGTCGCTTATTTGCGACTGTTTAAGGACTTGCAAAAGTAGTCCTAAATTTGTGACTGATTTGCTTCGATTTAGCAACTCCACTCGATTTTTTTAAAATAAACATCAAATAATATTAAAAAAAATATAAACTCTAAATTCTAAACCCTAAACCATCAAATAATATACAAAAATTCAAATAATAATAAAAAAAATTCAAACTTATTATTTTTAAAAATATAATCATTTATAAATCCTAAATTCTAAACCCTAAACATCTAACCCTTAATCATACTCCGTTGATTTGTTGTGGCGCGGATTATTATCCTAAATTCTAAACCCTAAACATCTAACCCTTAATCTTATTGGCTACTTTATTGTGGCGCGGATTAAAATCCTACTCCGTTGATTTGTTTAATCTAACGGTGAGGATTTAATCTGTTTTTTTATTATTGATTTTATTACTTTTTTCTCTTCCTTCTCTTTCTCTCTCTCCTTCCTACGATCTTCTTCTTCTTCTTTTTCTTTCTTCTTCTTCTTCTTCTTCTTCTTCTTCCTTTTTAAGCTAACCCTTTTTTTTCCAGATCTGATGTTACGATTCGTTATTTGTCTTTTAATCTAACTCATTTTTGTCTTTTTTCCAGAGTCGAATTTTAATCTAACTCGGTTCGGTTTTGTCTTTTTTTTCCAGTTACGAATTTGGGTTCACCTCGTCGCGGAGATGCTCTCTGTACCTTGCAACGAGGCGGGGACGGTGGCGCCCGCGAGTCTGGCCGGAGGACACCGCGAGTTTGGCCGGAGGAGCAGATCTGGCCGCCGGCGAGGCTTCTTCTCCAGCCGCCGTTCGTGCCTCGCGTGGTGGTTGCTCCGATGGGCTGCGTGGTGGTTGCTCCGAGGGTGGTTCGTGGTGGAGGAGCTGTGGTGGAGGAGCTGTGGTGGTTGCTCCGAGGGTGGTTCGTGGTGGAGGAGTTGTGGTGGTTCGTGGTGGTCGATCTTCTTTTTTTTTTCTTTTTTTTTTCTTTTTTTCCTTTTTTCTTTATTTTTATTTTTTTAAATTAATAAATAAAAATATTTTTTTTGAAATATTTTTTTTTGTTTTTTTTTAATTATTTTTTTTACAAGTAGTCGCAAATCGGTCTCTAAATTAGGACTGATATTATAGTCATATACCAGTCTCAAATTTGTGACCGTTTTGCGACTACTTTGTTTAGCGACCAAATATTTGCGACCACTTTTTTTGGTCCCAAAATGGTCGCAAATGACTCTTTTGGTGATCGCAAAAACTGTTTTTTCTTATAGTGGTACGTACTTATGTCAATATTTATATCTAGCATTTTATTAATGTCGATATACACATGTATAACTTATATATACGTTTTATATTACAAACAGCCTCGCAAACGGATCAAGTTTGTTATATTCTGTACCCATATACAAAGAAATCGAAGCAGTTGTGGCTCAATGTTCTAAAAGTGAATCCGAGGGGAAATATTTCAGTGAAATATGAAGAAAAATAAAACCGACTCTTTTGCAAACAGAAAATAATGATGCTGTATTGATAACAAC
Organism: Eutrema japonicum; assembly: GCA_030161315.1. Taxonomy (NCBI): domain Eukaryota; kingdom Viridiplantae; phylum Streptophyta; class Magnoliopsida; order Brassicales; family Brassicaceae; genus Eutrema; species Eutrema japonicum. The sequence continues at coordinate 21,377,104 of BSQW01000007.1, forward strand.
AATTGAAGATCTCGTACTCGACAATTTCGTACAAGGAGACCCAGTAAACCTCGATTACGATGTCGGAGATGCAGACCCAGAAGATGAATTTCGATGTAATTTGTCGTCTTCTGATGAAGAATCAGATGACGAAGAACCCTACTAATTAACTATGTTACTTATGTCACAATTTCGGTGTAATTTGTCGTTTACATTATTTGTCGTTATGAGTAAAAAAAAATGCATTTCTGTACTCAATAGGATACGAACCGTGGGGGGGGGGGGGGGGGGATTGAATCAAGTGAGAGATTTACCAGTAGGCCAAAGTCATTAATTGGTATTAATCACACATAAATATTAATAAGTAAACAGAAAAGATTAAAAAACAAAATTTCCATCTTCACAAAGACTCAATCCCTGGGCTGTTGGATCAGAGAGTGGGAGAGTTACCAATATGCTAGAGTCATTCATTGGTTATTAACACACACAAAAATTAATAAGTCTTCTTTGTGTGCGATTAAAAAAATATACTTTACCATTTTGAGTTTCTGAGTCTGCGATTAACCTCGAAAACCCTAAGTCCTTTTGCTTTCATCGCCTTCCCCTTTTGCTCTCATCGCCTTCCCTTTTTTCTCTCATCGCCTTCGATCTTCTTCTTTCATCTTCTTCGATCGCCTTTCAATCTCTTCTTCGAATCCCCATCGCGAATCTCTTCTTCGCCTTTCAATCTCTTCTTCGCTTTTCAATCTCTTCTTCAACTTTCAATCTTTTCTTCGAATCCCCAGAACGATGCCGGCAGAGAATAGCAAAGGAGGAGGGAAGAGAAGATTTGTTCCCAACGTTTCTCAGAGAGCCGGAGTGTCGCCTTCTTCGTCGCGAACACCGACCCCTCTACCGCCGCAATACAACTTCACGCCGCCAGCACAACTTCCGAATCAGTCGTCAACACCTCAAGTCCCCGTGAATTCTCAACCGTCATTGTCAGCACCAAGTTTCCGGAGCTTTCCACCGCCACAACAACTATTCCATGACTCGATACCTCAAAACCGTGGAGAAGAATTACCTGCGGCTTCGGCTCCACTGGAGGACACTCCGGCATCACCACAACCGAACAGTCACAGCCATCCATCTTCTGGAGGACACATCTTCCATGAAGAATCTGCACCAGCTTTGCCGGATCCCCAGGATGACACACTTCGGGCACTTAATGCTTTGCTTATGGTGCCAGACCGGGATAGATTCACCACCGTCCTCCCTCCCACACCAACGCCAAACTCAACTTGGTACGTATGTCTCTTTTCTTAAATTTGGTTAATGCGATTGTTTTTGTTTATGCATTCTTATTTGGAACTTTCAACCAGTTGTTGATTATCCACTCTCCCTCTTATTACGCTTATAGACTTATGGTTTTCTGTTTTGCACTTAATCATATATTTGTTGGTCGCTTGGAAATTTCTTAGAGTTTGGTTATGTTCCTGATTTCTTAGGGTTTATGCTTATGTTTGCTCTCTTAGGATTTGGTTTAAGATTGCATTATATTCTTAAAACAGACTTTGACTTCTTAATTAATTCATAATCCTATGTGTATGATCTCTTAGGGTCTGGTCCTTGTGTGTATGTTTTAAGATTAAAGGATTTGGTTATGTGTCTGATCTCTTAGGGTCCTTGTGTGTCTGTTTTAAGACAGCAATTTAATTCGCGTGATAATACATTTCTATCCGGCATTTCTTCAAATTCTCTTAGGATTTGGTTATGTGTCTGTTTCATTTTTGTGTGCCATTGTCATTTTGTAGGCTCTTGTGTTAGCTTTATGTTAGCCTTTGTCTCTTAGATCTTGGTGAAACTCTATGGTTAGAAGTCTAATGTTGTCTAGGATTTGAATTTTTGGTTCTGTGTCTGACTTTTAGGGTCCTTATGTGTCTTTTCTTTAACTGTTTTGGAGTTTGTTTTCTTTTCTGATTTGGAGTTTGTTTTCTTTTCTGATTGCATACAACGTAGATTATGCAATCTGATTTGGAGTTTGTTTTCTTTTATTTAACTGTTTCTGGTTTGTTTTCGTTTAAGTAGTACATTACAGTATTGATTAAACTGTAATGTACTACTAAACTGTAATTGTTTCTGGTTTGTTTTCTTCTAAGTTTCTGACTTTCTGAGTTTCTGAGTTTGCAGGTTTACACGCGACAAGGGATCTAAACTGGTTAGGTCAATTACTAAAGTCTTTACAAATAAATTTGATGCTTCCTACTATAGCTGGACATGTGTGCCTCGGGAGAGACAAGAAATATACTTTCTCGAGTTCACGGTATAGTTTTTTGTTCGTTAGCATTCACATATAGGTTTACTTGTGATGTTTTTACTAACATCATTCTATTCTCTTTGTAATGTAGAAAACCCACACATGGGATCCATTGATAACATGGACGGTTCAAGGCTATTTCGAGTTGATATGTCAACGCAGGATGAAAGATATGGATCAGCGACACTCTCTGGAAAATGATGTCAGAGTACTAGGACACTGAAGAAGCAAAGCAAAGGAGTCTCACATATTCAGCTGCTCGTATGTCTGACCGTAACGGTCTAGGACATCACATCCACTTATCAGGGCCTAAGTCGTATCAACAAATCCAATCTGAAATGGTTAGTAACTTTTCAATTTCTTTTTTTTTGTCATATTCCTTCTGTTTTGTCATATTTTGTTGTTGTTTGGTTGTCTATTGTATTATGTTCTAATCCTTGTTTTTTTTTGTAACATTGTAGGAAGAGGAATTAGGAAGACCGGTTAGTCTTGGTGAGGTTTTCAAAAAGACACATACAAAGGCAGATGGTACGTATGTCGATAAGAAGACGGAGAGAATTGTTGAAGCATATGAGAAGAAGGTGCAAGATAAGTTGTCTGAGCTCGGGAAAAAGACTTCAGAAGTTTCCGACGGTGCGTCGCGACCTCAAGAGCTATCAACAGATGAATATACGTCAATATTTCTTCAGGTAATACTTCATATTTCACATTCCACAGTTAGTCTTATATTCTGGTTTTGTTGACTATTGAATTCTGGTTTTTTCTCATACTTTTCACAGGCAACCGAGAAGGATTCAAGAGGAACTCCTTATGGAGTTGGAAGCCTGAAGGAGAGTCTTCGCAATGGCAAGCGCAAGCAACCAGGTTCTTCTTCATCGTTTGTTGAACTGCAAGACAAACTGAAGGAAGCTCAGAAGAAAATCGAAGAGCAGGCTGCTTACAATGAACGGCGTGATGCTGAGGTTGTTACCCGTGAAGCTGAGCAAAAGGACACGCTCGAGCACTTCTCCTTGGTGGAAAAATACCTGAAACAAACCGATCCGCATTTTCTAGACTTCGTGGCATCTCATTCAACTCCAACAACAACTGAAATGCTTCCATCAACCTCTCTACCAGATCCAAGGAACATATCTTAGGTCACTAATCCCTTTTTTTTGTGAACTTGAACTCGTGCACTTGTTTTTGTTTATGTTTTGGCTTTTGTGAACTTATATTTGAAACAAGAATATTTGTAATGAAATGTTCTTTCAGTATAATTTCTTTCCTTTACTTTGTATCTTTATCTTTGTAACACATGTTTGAAACCATTTGAGAAACAAAACAAACACGATTCAATCATACCATATTATTGTTTTGTCAACAAATATAGTCACTAAACAGTCGCCTATTAGTCACCAAATAGTCGCAGAATAGTAGCTGAGTAGTCGCAACATATTTACATCCGCAAAGTCTGATGTCCCTAATAGTCGACAAATAGTCGTTAAATTAGTCATAGAATAGTCGGTGAATAGTCACTAAATTAGGCGACTATTTAGTGACTAGACCTATCCTACTGAATCTTACCCATTCTATAGTCGTTCAGTAGTCGCATTTGTAGTCGCTGATTAGTCGCAAATATTGCGACTACTTTACGACTATTAAACGTCTACACTGTCCAATCGTTAAATAGTCGCCATTTGGCGACTATATTTACGACTACTTACTTTAGCAACTAAACATTAGCGACTACAGGTTTTAGTCGCTATGTAGTCGTATTACAACTTTTAGCGACTATTGTGCGACTCCTTCTGCAGTCGCCAAATCGATGTATTCTTGTAGTGTAAATTGTGGTAAATGTGAAAAAAAATAGTCCACTTGGCTAAGTAAATGAAAATTGTAAAGTACCACATCGGGAAGCAATGGGAAAAACCTCTCATATAAATAAGAGGAAACATTAGTCTAAGTTCAAAAAACTTAAAGGGAACCAAAAGACTCCACGCGCGTGCTGCCGCCGCCAGACCGCGCCCGGTCTCGGATCTTGGGTCTTTGGTCCCTAGGGCCACAAAAAATATGTTCTTTTTTTTGTCGCGTTTTGGTTCACGGTTTTGGCCCAAAAACGAAATGATCTTGGCTTAAACTCGCAATTAAATGGGTCAAAGATTTTTTTCCGAGAATCTCGTCCACCATTACTCCGTGCGAATTGAATGGTCAAAGATTTCTTCCGAAAATCTCGCACACCATTAAAAAGCTTATATGTATGGGATGTTCAAGTTCAAAAAAAGATCAGTGACACGAAGGCTTCTATTTTTCACTCATGGACGGTATTCAACACAAGGGTGCAATAATAACAGTGAACTTGTCTTTGGTGATGAGAAATTCCAAGTGAAGCACAAGTGGAGTAGTAAAACACTTCGATTATGGATCAATATCTCCGCATTTGCTACACAAGTCAACAATTGCCAATTCACAGCTTGAGGGCAAGTTGTTTTTCGAAAATGGAGGTATTGATAAGAATACGAGGACTTGAAGAAAAGAGACTCACTATTTTCTGAGCTGGACTGAAGTTGAGAAGAAGATAGCTGACGTGGATTGAAGTCAACAAGTCGTTGGAAAATATAAAATAGTATATAGATATTTCTTTGTTCAGTCTTTGAGATCTATTGATTATGGTAATCTGATCTCTTTTGGGTTGTTGAGAAAATTTGTTCTCGACATTGGGCATTTCCTTGGATTCATCCATGGATTTGTAGATCAAGCTTCGATTGAGAGTCTCTTCGAGGTGTTGATTTTGTATCTTTTGTTAAGTGAAATAAAATAGTGTTGTTTCGCTTAACATAACCATAGTCATAGCTGATTATAACAATCACATCTAGAATGTTTGGCTTTTTCCATTTGTTTATCCACATCGATATGTCATTGCATGTTTATTAAGAAATCATCATTATCGGGATTCGTGATCATTGTTCTATATATTGATGAAGTGAACATAATTGTAATTCAAAAGGTGAATGATAATTCAAGAAACATATTGAAAGAAGAGATTGAAATGAAAAATGTTGGAAAAACAAAATTGTGTTTCATACTCCATGATGAAATATTTGTTCATTAATCAAATTATACCAAAAAGACGTTAAAGCGTTTAAATATGGATTAAAAAAATCCTTTAAATACTCAAATGGTTAATATAAAAAATCCTTTAAATACCCAAATAGTTAATATATAGCTTAAAAGTTGAAATTAACAAAGATTCATTTCGGTGTGTGAAGATAACGAAGAAATATCAGGTTTTGAACTACCGTATATGAGCGCTAGTGGTGAACTTATATGTCTTACAAATTGTACTTGATCAGATACAGTTTTTACTATTAATCTACTCGCAAGATACAACTCATTTCATATGCATAGACATTCAAATGTGATAAAACATATCTTCTGTTATTTCCAAAGTACAATTAGTTTAAAATTATTTTATCTTAGAAACCATGAGTTTGGAGTAATTGTTTATAATTATTTTACCTTAGAAACCCCGAGTTTGGTCTAATTGGTTTTGGTATTTATCAGATCTACATAAATCTCGATGCATACGTTTTCATAATTGGTGGAACTGCAAACTCGTGTCACTCCATTTTTCTTTTCATACTCTCTTTAATTTTCGCAACAGTTTTTTTTCCATCTGGGCCAGAAAACAAAGTTAAACCCGACAAAGATTCAGCCCATATGTTCGAAACTCTACCTAACATTTCAAGTTCTTTTTCAGTAACGTAAGAAAAACCAAAGCCTTAGGAGCACCTCCAATCGAAGTATATTAAGTTCTTAACCCAAAAAAAAAAAAATTAATAAATAATTGTGAACAATGTAAAAACTGGTTTTAAAAAAAAAAATTTTAGAACCAGTTTTAAGAAAGGTTCTTATACTGTTCATGCCATGTATCAACCTTAATTCGCCAGATTTATTTCTTTTTTGGTAGATTTTTTTAATTTTAACTTTAAAAAAAAATTCTTAATCTCTTTTTTTTAAAATTTTTTTTCATAATTTCAATTTTAAAATTCTAAACTTTTTTATTACATATTAATGAATTGGAATTTTTACATATTACTCCATATGATTCATAATAAATGTCATTTTAATACTTTGCACACAAATTAATAAAACATATTGAAAATTCAATTATACCCTTTAAATATATAATAACTCTTGAAATTTTTCGTTAAAACTGAAGTTAAATTAGGTATTTTGTGCCAAAATTTGTATTGAAAATCTAAAATGACACTCTTTATATAACAAAAAAAAAATACTAGAATAACATTTTTTTGAAACAAAGAAAGTAGTTTTTTTTTAAGATTATAAAATTCTAAATTTTTTCTTCATAAAATTTCAACAATATTTTGTACGTTTTAAATTTCATAAAATGCAATAAAATTTTGATTTTATAAAATATAGTATGTTTATAATTTATATTCTTCTCCAATTAAAACTTACGAAAATTAATTAATTTAAAAAAAAAAAATCCCAAGCGTAGTTTTACTATTGAAGAAGCCAAAACTTAAAAATTCTAAAAAAAGTTCTAGACTTTCATTTTACCAAAATTTATCAATAAAAAATTGGAGATGGTTCTTAAGACAAAAAGGAAAAAAACCACCAGTCAAAACCGAAAGAGATCAATGATCAAAATGCTGCTTTCATATATGGTCAGCAAATCAGCGAACACATCAGAAAGAAAAAAGAAGAACAAGCAAGTAGTGCTCTTACCCTCGAGAGGTTAATTCAAAGTTCTTTTTATAACAAACTTCTTTATTCGAAAACAAAGCTCTTACGATCTCTCACTGATTAAACCGGTTTGATAATAAACCGGTCTAAGAGAGGCATGAGTATGCAAGGTCCTTCTCTTCCTTCAACTCCTCTGCTGTCAAATCCATCTTCTTCCTCGATACTTCATCAATCGGTAAACCTGTGAACAACAAAACACCACACATCAGAACATTCTACAAAACACCATCTCTAATTCTTCACCATTTTGTTTTACTTTGGTAAGTTTTGGTTTCATAAATTTTTTTTTACCTTGGACAATAGACCACTCTCCATTACGGCAGGTTACAGGGAAAGAGTAGATAAGTCCAGATGGAACGTTGTATGATCCATCTGAGTATACTCCCATTGAAACAAATGTGCCCTGAGAAATTGAATCAAAGAACCTGTTTAGTACACAAACAATTAACTGATATCAAACAGTAGTAGTATGACGAACCTCGGGGGTTCCAAGGACCCAATCACGGATATGGTCACAAGCTGAGCTAGCTGCAGAGAGTGCACTAGAAAGCTTCCTGGCCTTGATAATGGCAGCTCCACGTTGTTGAACGGTAGTGATGAACTCTCCATTCAACCTACAAGCATTAGTCTAACAAATTTGAGGATCGTATAGGCAAAGATTAGGTTGAGATATTAAAATGGCTTTAAAGTTTTGTACCACTCGTCGTTCTTGACTAGCTCACGCACAGGCTTCTCTCCAGAAGAAGTTTTGACAGTAGCGTGGTTGACATCTGGGTATTGGGTCGATGAGTGGTTTCCCCAGATAATCACGTTCTTGACATCAGACACTGGCACGCTTAACCTCTCAGAGACCTGTCCCAATGCCCGGTTATGGTCAAGCCTGGTCAAGCAAGTGATGTTCTTCTCCGGGATCGACGGTGCAAATTCCTTAAGGATCAATGCGTTGGTGTTTGCAGGGTTTGCAACAACCAGAACCTACAAAAATGCAGAGAAAGGATACGTCTTAGCGAACATTATATTTCATACACAGAACAATCTCAGCAAAGAAGATTAACTTTCTGCATAATCTCTACAAGAAAAAGATTCGAAAGACTCATCACCTTGCAGTTTGGCGCGGCATGCTTCTCCAAGGCAGCGGCCTGAGATTTGTAAATGGAAACGTTCTTGGACATGACATCTTTCCTCTCCATTCCTTCTTTCCTCGGGAAACCGCCAACCATGACAGCAACATTGACACCAGTACACCCTTCAACGGCATCAGTTGTAGCAACAACACCTGCCACAGTAACAACCGCCAACATCACATTCCAGCCTCGAGAAACAAAACCATATTCGATCAAATAAGTGCAAAGATTCACAGTTAAATACGTTAATAGAACATCTTCGTAACTCAAACTTTACCTTTCAGAAGAGGGTAAGCAGCATCGATCAACTCCATTTTCACACCGTTCAATGCTTCTGCTGCAACAGGGATATCAAGCATGTGGAGGATCACAGGCTGGTCCGTACCAAGCATTATTCCCCTTGCAATCATAGGAACAAGAGCATATCCGATTTGTCCTGCACAATAGTAGAAACACAATTAAAAAAATTTCTAGACACAAAACAACATATCAATCGCTGAAACTAAGGTTGCAAAATCAGAAGGAAACCAAAGCTGCGTTAACCCAAAATGACAAAAATCCCTATGAAAACCAGATAATTCATCGAAAATGACAATTTATTCAAGAAAACAATAGATCTCACTCTCACATGTACAAGGATTCACTCAAAACGAAACAATACTTTTATAAATCGGAAACAGAGATCCGATACAGATCTCACTCTAGAACACAAAAAATACTAGACTCTAAACTATGATTCGCAAAAACTTCGTGGTTACGTAAAGATCTGACGATACGAATCAATAACTTTTGCGATCGCTAACCGAAGATCCGATAGCAGAGATAGAAGACACTAGATCGGAGAAATATGAAGGTTACCTGCAGCTCCGGTGACAAGAACACGAACTGGATCCTTCGCCATCTGATCGGGATCGGAAAATATCGCCGGCAAAAAAGGGATAGTGAGTGATTTATCAGACTAACAGAGAGAGAGAGAGAGAAAGGCCTGTTGTATATTTATTGGTGATGATGAGCTTCAGATCCATGGTGTGATGCCACGTCATCTAAATTTAGTCGAATTATCTCGAACGTGGAGATTACGGTTATCGTATAAAGTATTATAATGGGCCGAGATTTCCATAAACAAAGCCCAAATATTTAAGCGCAAGTTTTTACTTGTATGGGATTAGAGGCCCTAGTCCATGCTCAATGGTTAATATAATATATCATTTATAAATAGTTTAGACTTTTTTTTTTTGGATGTGCTGTCTGAATATTTAAACCAAAATCCTAGCTGTCTTTGTAGAAAATGGATGTCATTATTGGTTTGACACTGTTCTTGAAGAAAAGGTCTAAACAAAAAAAGAAAAGAGATTTTGGATAACATAATTCTTAGGGGTGGGGTTGTATAGTTATTTTTTCAAAGTTTCATAATTTTTTTTAGTATTTTCTTAAAAGTTGTACAAAATTAACATTTTATGTACTGTACACGTGTTAATTTTTCAATCTTATCCATATATAGTATTGAACATATTAATTGTGTACAGTACACATACCAATAGAAAACAGAACAAAATAATCATTTTGTACATAAATATACAAAAAATAGGTCAAAATCCTAAAAAAATTTCTAAAAAATGACTCTGCAATTATCTCAATTTTTGGAGAGTTTGAGACATCCGAAAAAGTAATATTTCTATATTATTAATTTACGATTATGATAGGAAAAAAAAAGTAAAAAGAATAGAAAACTATATGGAAAAGAACCCTTTTTTTCTTTGGAAAGAAAACTAAAAAAAAAATGCTATTGCCGGTGAGAATCAAATAAGCAAAAATTTAACAATTTCAATAGCTAATATAGATGCTACAGAACAATTTTTTCCATTTTATTTTTAGATGCTACAGAACATTCAAACCAAATCCAACTACTAATGTTACAAATAAAAAGCAATAAATATTGTTATTATCATATAGTATGGTTTTATATGGTGACGTTACTTGTATTGAATACTAAATTTCATAAATGAAGAATAAAGCAAGTTTTGGGAAATAGTTAAAGCTGATTAAGCAAAAAAACACAAAAGTAACAAATTAGGGATAAGGAAAGAAAATCTCTCAAGGCCGTCTCATCAGATTTCTTTCTCATTTTTTTCTTTTAACGTTTGGTTTCGTCTCTAATTCGTAATCTTCCCTAGAAAAATCAGATTTTTATTATCTGAATCAAGTTGTCGTCTCGTAGAAGCTCTTAGATCAGACAATAATCGAATCCGAAGAAACTTTTTTTCTTCTTCTTCTTCTGTTTCAATTTTTTCTTTTCTCTCTGCAACCTGATCTGAAGCTTTGTCAGAAAAAAAGTGTCAGACTTTTTCGATGACGATGGTGGTCAATGGGTGATTTTTAGTCTGGTTTTTATAGCAGAAGCGTAGCTCAATCAATTAGATTACTTGGTAAACGATTTGGGTCAAACTCGTTGATCGATTCAGCGATTGGAATTTGGTTTTGGGGTGATTTGAATTTTGGTGAGAAAAAAATTGATTTTGTGGGGTGTCTTTGAAATTCGATCTATCCGATTAGAGAGATCTGGGTCAACTTGGGTTTCCTCGGGATTAGAGTTTTAAGAGATCTTATCAGCTTTTGGGGTTAGTTTTGAGGTGAATTAGAATCAAAACAGATCGAAGAAAGAAGGCTAATTTTGATTGGAATTGTTAAACCATGGATCGTGTGGTTGGTGGCAAGTATAAGCTGGGACGTAAACTCGGAAGTGGATCATTTGGTGAACTTTTTCTAGGTACTGAAAGTTTCTTCCTTTTGGTAAATTCAAGTTTCCTCTAGTTAACTTGTTCTCAACCTGTTTTTGTTTTCCAGGGGTGAATGTGCAAACTGGAGAAGAAGTGGCTGTGAAGCTTGTAAGTCACAACGTTGGTTTAATGATATTCGCATGATTAAGATTTGGCATTTGACTTCTTTTGTGTGCAGGAACCTGCTCGGGCTAGGCATCCTCAACTTCATTATGAGTCAAAGCTGTATATGCTTCTTCAAGGAGGAAGTAAGTTTTGTTATTTAGTGTTCATTCTTTGGTTTGAAAACTTCGTCTATATCCTTGTTTTGTTCATCTTTATACCTGCTTTCTTGAAGCTGGTATTCCGCACCTAAAATGGTATGGGGTCGAGGGTGAATTCAACTGCATGGTGATTGATCTTCTGGGCCCTAGCATGGAGGATTTGTTCAATTATTGCAGCCGGAGGTTCAATCTTAAGACAGTTCTAATGCTCGCTGATCAGATGGTATGAATTATTCTCGTCCTTTTGTGCTGATATTTTTGAGTTATATTACATTGCTTTACTTGTTCGTATTTTTATTTCTTCAGATAAATAGAGTCGAGTATATGCATGTCCGGGGATTTCTTCATCGTGATATCAAGCCAGATAACTTTTTGATGGGTCTTGGACGCAAAGCAAACCAGGTGAGTAGTTATGGTACGCAACCTTTTTGTGTGAAAATTTTCATCAAGTAATATATGTTTTGTATCCATTCTCTGATATGTCCTCTTTGTTCTTATGTAGGTGTACATCATTGACTACGGGCTTGCGAAAAAGTACAGAGATCTTCAAACTCATAGGCACATTCCCTACAGGTACATATTATTCTTTGTCTTGTTGAATTTTTTTTTGCTCGGGTTACATTTATAAGTGTTTAGGGAATATTGCTGATATATGACCTGTACGCCTTTTACATTACTAATCGAGAGTTACTTTTTAGGGAAAACAAGAATCTTACCGGAACAGCTCGATATGCAAGTGTAAACACTCATCTTGGAATTGGTGAGTGTTGTTTGCTTTCCCTCTTTCTTTTTCCCACCGTATTTGTGTGCACTTGACATTCTATACTTCCATCAAATTTCAAATACTAAATTGAGATCTCTTACGCAGAGCAAAGTAGGAGGGACGATCTGGAATCTCTTGGGTATGTGCTTATGTATTTTCTTCGAGGAAGGTATATATATATATATATAACACATCCTTACTCATCCAATATTTTTAATTTGCTTCCATTTGAGTAATTTTCCCCCTTACCCTCAATTCCCTTGCTAGTCTGCCTTGGCAAGGCCTTCGTGCAGGTACTAAAAAGCAGAAGTATGACAAGATCAGCGAAAAGAAAAGGCTCACACCCGTAGAGGTAATAGTTCCTAATCCTTTTACAATGATAGTATTGAGAAACCTGTATGGAATCTGCCAAGGATGTTGTCTTAAAGCTAGCCGAAGAGTCCTATATTTACCAAAATGTTGCATTTATAGATACAATTTAAATATCCACTGGCAGGTTCTCTGTAAATCCTTTCCACCTGAGTTCACATCATACTTTCTCTATGTGCGTTCATTGCGGTTTGAAGACAAACCAGATTATCCATACCTGAAGAGGCTTTTCAGGGATCTCTTCATCCGAGAAGGTTGGGGAAACCCTTGATTTCCCTTATTTTGGAATATTTTCACATAAAAAACTCAGGAGTATGTTTTTAATGTTATGTATTTGCAGGTTATCAGTTTGATTATGTATTTGATTGGACAATCTTAAAGTATCCACAGTTCGGTTCCAGCACCAGCTCCAGCTCCAAACCAAGAGTAAGGAACATCTATATTTTGAGTTTTCCATTATTTTAAATCCTCTAGAACATAATATCAAATCCTCACTAACGTCTCTGTGTTCCAACAGTCAAGCCTTAGACCAGCTCTGAATCCTCCAGTGCCATCTGCCGAGAGACCAGAGAAACCTTCAGGTAAGCCTTAAACTGTATTACCTGCATTTTTATTAACTGTTAGCTTCGTATCGCCGGTTCAACACTTGCTAAAGTTTCATGGTAATATTTCGTGGTTGCTTCTGCTTCTTCGTCTCATCAAACAGTTTGCCCATTTGGTTATTTGCCGCATTAAAAAGTTAGGTGCTAATCAAATGGTCGCCTAGGAGCCGATTAGTGTTAGGTGCTAATCAAATGGTTGCCTAGGAGCCGATTTGTCAGTTGACTGGTTTTGTCAAAACGCAGTACCTCCGGGATGCGATTTTTGTATTTGTTCCTCCTTTTGCTACAACCAATGTAACTTGTCTACAATTGCATAGAGTAGAACATTTTTTTTCTTTTTACAGATTTCTCCCGTTTTTTATAGTTATATCATACTCCTAGTGATTCAATTCCAGTCTTGATTGAGTACTGTTGTTACAGAACAAATCATATGGCTGAAGATATTGTTTGTTGCTGCACATTCTCTTCCCATAGTTTGGTGTTTGCAGAAATCCAGACCTAATAAACCAAACTTGTGTCTGCATTTTCTTTTGTGCACAGCTGGACAAGACAGCCGCGATAGATTCTCGGGTGCTTTAGAGGCATATGCTAGAAGAAATGGCTCAGGAAGCGGTGTGGTTCAAGCTGATCGATCTAGACCAAGAACCTCAGAGAATGTATTAGCATCATCAAAGGACACAACACCAGTGAGTCATCTAAAAACATCATAATATTCTTCTATGCTCTTGAAATTTTTTCTTTAAACAATAAAATCGTTCTTGATTGAAACCAGCAAAACTACGAGAGAGTGGAAAGACCAATCTCTTCAACAAGACACGCAAGTTCTTCAAGAAAAGCCATTGTCTCGAGCGTTCGAGCCACTTCTTCAGCTGATTTCACAGAGAACCGCTCGAGCAGAATCATCCCAAACAATGGACGTTCCTCAACCGCTCAACGGACTCAGCTTGTTCCTGACCCGACCATTAGACCATCGTCTTCTTCTTTCTCCCGAGCTGCGCCATCGAGGACTGCTCGTGACATCACGCTTCAGAGTTTTGAGCTACTCACCATAGGGAATGGGAAGAGGAAATGAGAGGCTTTACGATGAGTGAGTGGAGGAAACTGTGACGTTTTTATGGATACTTTGTTTTTATTTTTGCAAAATTATCGGTTTCCTAATTTTAAGGAATAAAATGAACATCATTTGATTAAAAATTGTATGTGATAAATATATGGTTTTAACTTTTAAGTTTTAACTCGTTAAGCCCTTCACTTAATTACATGTACTTAACTTGTAATAATTCAAATGTCGTCTTTAGTTACTAAGAAAAAACCTTGTTTTTAATCTTTTTACGTTTTCTTTTGTCAACTTTTTGTATTTAAGTAAAGTCTACTTTCAACTTTCAAGTACAAGATAACCCGTAGTCGAGTACATATGTTCTATAAGCTTTTCGGTATGTCTGAAGATTGGGAAATAGAACAAAAATTAGAATGATGCATTTTTACTTAGAATCACATATTTATTCTTTAAGGGGGTTGTATTCAATCTAGCATTTCGAGTGATTTGTATTAAAATCACAAATTCTATGTTATTCAAACATAAATTTTAAAATATCTTTTAAAATCTCATGTTATTGAACTAATGATTTGTAAATAAACCTGATTAGCTATTTGTTATAAGTTTCATTATAAATTTTGAGACAGTTAACCTATTTGTGAAAGTTTATAGTATTATGACATCCCGTCTTTTTTTTTATTTTAATATTAAGGTTTTATAAGTATTTATATTATAATATAACATTTTATAAACAAATATGTCAAATATGATGTCGACACTTGGTGTTTTTATCGGTTCAAATCTTTTAAGCAAAACATTTTCATTTATTTTTTAACTAATATTTTGAGACAGTTAAGCTATTTTGTTGTAAAAAAAGTCTGATTAACTATTTCTTATAAGTTTCATTATAAATTTTGAGACAGTTAAGCTATTTGTGAAATTTTATAGTATTATGACATTCTTTGTCTTTTCTATTTTAATATTAAATTTTTATAAGTATTTATTTATTATATAATTTCATATACAAATATATCAAATGTGACTTGGTGTTTTTATAGGTTCAAACCTTTTAAGGGAAATTTTTACATTTATTTCTTAATTAATATTTTTAGTGAGAAAATTTTTTCAATGAGTGAATAAATTTAAAAGTTGAAAACAAAAACAGTAAAAATAACTTAACATTTAAAACATTTATTTTAAATTTGGAGATAGGCTTAGCTGTTTATTTCCTATTAAAAATAATATAGAGTTTTTGTTTAATAATTATGTCTACAGTTGTATCTATAAACTAGTAACTATTATTTCCAAAACTAGTTTGAAAACAATTACAATTAATTATTGGTCAAACTTTTGTTTATAGAAATTATCACTAGACATTACAAATGTAAGTAAAGTAGCTTGTACAGTACAGAGTCTTTCCATTTTGATATTAAAATTATTTTTTTATTTGACATGAGTTTTTAATAGTAAATTTTAAAAATTATCAAATTAAATCTTATTTGCATTATATTTATTATTGTTTTAATTGTAACTAGGATTTAACCCGCGCTAATTATAGCGCGGAGTAATTTTTTAAAAAAAATTGTTTTAAAATTTAAGAAATTTGTTTTTATCTGAATTTTATAATATAACTAACTAATTATTATAGATAAAACTACCAATTTATGATAATTTGTCTATTTAATCCGTTTTGCAGTGAGATAAGATATTATTTGGGCTAACCCGCAAAAACTTATAATACTGAAAACATAACTCTAATATGCACCATTAAATTATTCTAGTTTTTGTGGTAAGTCTACGAACTCTTAAAAAAAAAAAATTTATTGTGCCTAACTTTTTATAAAATTAGTAAAATATTTTTCAATTTTTGTTTTGATATATATTCAAATAAAATATAATAAATTATAGTGAAAATATAGCAAGATTTTAAATAGATGTTTTTCTTTGAATAAATATGAATTGATTATTATTTTAAAATATATAGTATTAAAAATAATTAAGAAATTAAATAATAAATAACTTCTTTAATGCAAAATATATACTTTCCCTATTCTAATCAATAATTTTAAAAGACTATTATATCCTTTCCTATTTCAATTATTATTTGTTATTTGTAATGGCGTTTCATGTAATAACTTACAAAACAAAATTTATTTTTTAAAATGTCTTCTTAAATAATATTATAGAAATTTTCCCCCGAATAATATGCATTATGTCGAATTTAAATAGCGTGTCATAGTCATTTCAATTGACAAAGTGACAATACTACCACAAATCATTAAGTTTACGTGTCATAGTCATTTCAATTGGATTTATAGTTGGCGATTTATCATCTCCTTACATACTATGTTACAATATTAGACTAGATTATACCCCGTGCGTCCGCACGAATGTTTTTGTTTTTTTGTTTACCAAATTTTGTAATATAATTTTTTTTTTGTATTTAGATATAATTTGTGTTATATATATAATTTTTTTAATAAGTGACAAAGATTTATTTTTGTGATTAGATATATTTTGTTTTTGTATATTTAATTTTTTTTTAGTATTAAATATGACCGTGATTATAAAAACATAATTCTAACCCGTCCGTTCATATTAATCCGAGAATGACCGTGATTATAAAAACATAATTCTAACCTGCATGTTCATATTACCGTATAATATAAATATTTACTAATTTCAAATATTTAAAATTTAAGGCTGATTGATTATGATAAAAAAAAATAATACAATAACATAAGTTGTTTTAGAGGTTTTGTTTTGTTTCAAAATATAAGTTGTTTTCACATTTTTATGCAATTTTTAACTTTATTGAATATTGTGTGACCAATAATATTATGCAGTCTTTTTTATGATTGGTTGAATTGTTTTTAATTTATATATTAAATGATATATTTTTTAAGAAAATTGAATTTCTTAATATTTGTGCTTTTAGCCAAAACAACTTATATTATGAAATAGAGGGAGTATCGTTTATGATCTCTGTCATTATGAGAATATTATTTAAATTTGAATGTTTAAATTAAATCTAAATTAATATCCGGTTTATTATTTTTGTAAAGATATAATAACAACTGGTTTTGTAATTTTTGATAATAGCCTAATATAAAAGTTTTCATGATTGGACAAAAAAAATATATGTTTTAGTTTTGTTTGTGGTAGAATTCTTAATTTTGAATTTGAATAGAATAACCATTTCTGGTTTAGATTTTATGATAATATTTTTTGATAAATCTTTATTAATATAAACGAATATTAACATAATCTGGACAATCTCGAATTTAATTCTAAATTAACATTTCCTAAAATTGTGATTCTTAAAATATTAATCATTTAATATATGTAAATAAAAAATATTGAATTTGTATTAGTAACTGAATATTGTCTATATGCATGATGTATTAATAAGATTTAAATTTAGAAGTAAACATATTTTGTTATTAATTATGAATATTTTGTTTGTAACTGTTGATAAAATCTTAGAAAAACTACATTAAATTCAAAATTTAATATTATCTTTCAATGAAAATTGTTACTTTTGAATGTGTAACATTAAAAAAACTTGATTATTAAAATATTTTGTTTGGAAACAGGGATAGTTATCCACAAAAATCTAAAGTTTAAAAATTATCCAGGATATGAATAGATTTATATTGATATTTTCTTATTTGGATACAAAATAGCACTATGTTTTAATATATTAGATATAAAGCAAACATGTATATAGTAGAATACCATTATTTTCAACACTTCATTGGCAAGAAAACATTTTTTTATCTAGTTAAACACTAACAAATAAATAAAGAAAAACATAAAAATATATAATACATTTTTATGTTAATAAAAATTGATTGGTCGTTAGGGTTGGGCAGAATATCCAGGATTAGAGATCCAATCCATATACTAATATGATCAAGTCCAAAGATCTGTGTATCTAAAATTTTTATATCTAAATAATTTACTTTTAAAAATCTAGATCTGGTCCGTATCGCTTATATATATATAGATTTTTATACACTATATAATAAATATAAGAATATGTCTTTATAAATTCAATTTGAACATTTTTGCTATTTAGTTTTATTCTTCTGGATCCAAATACCTGTAAGTATTAGCGGATCCTGATCCAGACAGTTGTTTATTGGATCTATATTCGGATTCAAATATCCAAAATTCTAGAATCTTTTTAGGGGTTGTAAATTGGTGCTAGGAGTGTCAAACGGGCTGGTCCGCGTCCATGTGGTACGCTTCGTGGCAAACATTTTTTTTTTCAGCGGGTTAGCGATCCAACCCGCATGCCAATTTGTATTAACTATTTTCCAAATAAGCTAGCTCTTACCCATGTTCTACAATTTTTAAAACGAAACTAGAACACACTTTTTAATGAAACAACCAATAGTTGACTTCACTAACAAGAATGGAACATAACTAGATGAAATACGAATATCAGACATACTCACTTGTACATGTAAATAGTATTGGATGTAATAGTCGAAGCATATTGTGTTATAGTGCAAGCAGTCATTGGATGTGGATGCTAATTTTACAAGCTGCAACAAATGTAAGAGGTGTCAAATAGGCCGGCGACCCATGGGTCAGCCTAACAAGATCTGCCATGGGGCGAGCATGTACATCAGTTTTTATGAACATAAGGAAATTAGTCCTTTATAACTAGTTTTTTTCAAGCTGATGCATACGTTAACAGAAAGGAATTAGTATTTAATAACTGGCCCGGCTCGGTGAAATATTGTTGAAGCTGGATTCTTGGTGAATACAGGTAGGCGGTTACAGAGAGAGAATTTGACTCGAATCCACTTGGTTTTCGTGGTTTGATTCCTTTATTCGGTTTTCAGTTGTGGATAATCATTTTAAAGACTATAACACGATCAAGATGGCCATCATGATGACAAAATGGAGATTGAAGGTTTTCGATTCCTCTTTTTATGGACGTACAGAGGTAAGTTCCAACGTGTTTTTTTAATGTATCTTTATAGCTGGACTTTTGACGGAGTATCTCCTTTCTATGCCTTTCAGACACAAGGCTGTTCTCCAAAAATTGGTGTCCTTCAGCATTATGACCACTTATGAAGGACTAATTATTTTTGTTCGAAACATCTTTGTGGAGGATGTGAGATTAGAATCTCACAACCTCAATTCTCAGCTTGTAAGTTTCGAACTTAGAAAATTTGAAAGTAAAATGGTGTATATTATTATATTCGCTAAAAATTTGGTCCTCTACAATATGACTCTTGTTTCGAACTTATACTAACTCCAAATGTAACTGCCCAAACTTATTTATTTACCTTAAACTCATAATTAAATTTGTAATTTTTGCGTTTAATACTCAGCTTGATTCTCGGATTTTGAATTGTTGTGTTTGACTTGTTTAGATGCAAGCTCATTCTCCTGGCAACCTCGCATCTTCCTGCATGCTCGGCTCCTTCCAGTTTGCGGGCTCGCTTGATGAGGCCTCATCGCATACTGGGCTTCTTTGTTAGGCCTATTCAATCCGGTTGGACCTTGGGTGTGGAATTTGGGCCCAACCGTTGCCCCCCATCATCTTTATTGTTTAGTCAATAAGGATGTGGTGCTGCGATCTCGGGTTTTGATTGATTTTCTGGTTGATATGATCTCGCAATCTCGGATCCTTGATTGATTTCTTGCCTGCTCAGACGCCAAGTTTGCAGGGATCATGTAGTAAATACGCTATTTTAAAGGGAAATGATAGGGCGAGTAGGCGAGTGGGTGACATGTATAAATGAGCGGTTCTCGCTGTTTCAACTTCCCACTTGCCAAGGTAATGATGTCTTTTTTATAAAAAAAATATTATTTCCACTCCTTATCGCTTTTAGTTAAGCTATCTTCTTCCTCTTTTCACCTTTAATCGAGATATCTCTGTGAAAAATACTTCCTCCGCCGTACTCGACCAA
This sequence comes from Eutrema japonicum, assembly GCA_030161315.1. NCBI lineage: Eukaryota > Viridiplantae > Streptophyta > Magnoliopsida > Brassicales > Brassicaceae > Eutrema > Eutrema japonicum. The sequence goes on from BSQW01000007.1 coordinate 21,396,992, forward strand.
TTTCCCTCTTTCGCCCTCGATTTCTTTATTTTTCTGCGATGGCCTCTTCCTCTCAGCTGGGTGCTTCTCTCCCCCCTCGCCGATCGGTTTGAATCTCACTCGAAGAGTACGATTTTGCTTGCCGAGCTCACAAATATATATGCCGTGTGCGGACTCGATGTCTGCGATCTCCTTGTCCCTTCAGCTGATAGCTCTCCGGAGGGTTACGCATGCGGTTATGCCGCGTTCTTCTTGAGGTGCCGCCTCACCTTTCGCATCCCGGCGATTATTTCCAATATCATTAGTGACCTCGGGCTCGCCCTTCCTCAGCTTATGCCCAGTGCGATGAGAATCCTTGTCGCACTCTGGGTGCATTCAAGGGAATCCGGGGTGATATTTGACACTGAGGTTTTCCGCCAGCTCTTCAATGTCAAGGCGAACTCGCACCTTCGCGGGACTTACTATTTCCCGGCGAAGGTTAATCGATCCATTTTTAAATTCAATGTGAGGGACGATAAATGGTGGGAGCAGTGGTTCTACTTCAGAATCTCCAGCAAATCCGTTGAGAGCGAATCGGTACTTCGGCATTCCAGGGTTCAGATTTCTGGTCAGCATGATCTTTAGGATGCCGATTCGAGTGCCTTCATGGATTTCTTAATCGCTGTTTTCTTCTGTTTTGATTTGAATTTCTTTTTTGCAGAGTCAATTGATTCCTCAAAAGTAGTGACGGCTGAGGTTCAACGGCTCGTCGATCTTGTCAAGGGGGAGAGCTCTGATTGGAAGTGTTTCACCCTTGATAGGATTCTACAGGCTCGCGAGCGCCGAGCTCCAGGGCTATCTGTTGCATCTGCTTTCGGGCTCATAGGTTTGTATGTATATTTATATTTCATCTTTTGGGTTATGAGCTTTCCCTAATTTTGATCTCCCTTGTTTGATTTCGTAGATTCTCGGACTCCGTCTCCTCCACTTCAAGTTTAAGTTTTGCCCCCGGTTTCATTCATTATCCCGAGACTCGAGGCTGTTGCTAAGGATTTAGCTCGTGTTGAGGTTGATCCTCCGGCTGGCTCCCAGGTGCCGGATACTGCCCTCGCTACCTCCTAGATTGATCTTACTCGCAGCGAAAGCTCCACCGAGTCCAACAAAATGGTTCCCCCTAAGAAAGCACAACGCCTATCATACAGGGAGAGGATGCGACTGCGCCCTGCCCCGACGCCAGCTGGAACTCTTGACAAGAAAGTCAAGGAGGCTCTCGGCAAATCTGTCCGCGTTGAGACCTCGCATCGTGAGGAACCCGAGAGGGGTGACCACCGCGAATCCAAGGCTGACCATGGTGATGGTGGCAACTTGCTAGTTGGTGGTGAGATCGAGATTGCCCAGCATGATATGCGAGCTAGGGGCTCTCAAAGATCAACCTCCAAGGTATATTCTAAGAAACCCGGTCACTCAGCCGAGCATCAGTCTCGTTTTAAGCGGTCTCGTGACGACGGACTTGACGGTGATGAAACATCAAGGAGGCATGTGGTGCCTCGTTCGCAAGGTGGTGGAAGAAATTCTCCGAATGCTTTTAGGTTTGATTTTGATGGTCCTGAGGCAATCGTAGAGAACATCTCCCAGCTAGGGAACCTTTTCAGGCGTGTTAGGCCTTCCTCCTGCTTTTTGCCATCCCTGAGGAATATGAAGAAGTCTGAAAGCTATACCAAGTTCGCGGGTACGATTGGTCAGGTAGCTCCGATTTCCTCTTCTCTTCCTTTTATTTTTGATTTCTTCGCTGAAGGAATTTTAACATTTCTCTTTAGGCGATTTCTGCTGCGAATGAGTTAGTTCACTCATTTGAGCAAGATCTTCGCTCTTTTACTCAGCCTGAGGAGGTTGAGAGGGCGGCTAAAACTATCATTGATCTGGTTGCCGAACGGGACGAGCTTGTGAGGAGGATTACGTGGAACGAGGAGAAGATGGCTGAGGTTGCCCTTTTGGAAAGTCAGGTTAATGATCAAGTTGTTTTGGCCAAGAGATAGGAAGATTCTGCTCGGGAGGCTCAAGCTCGTGCTGAAACTCTTCAAGCTCGGGTCTCTGTGCTGGAAAAATTAGGTGAAGATTTGAGGGTGGACCTTCGAGTTGCTGGGGGGCGAGCTGGGACTGCTGAGGTTGGCTTGCGCTCTACCACCGAGAGTATAGTAGGCTTAAGGGTCCAGATTGAGAAGGTTACGGAGGATTCGAAGAAGCTCGCCAAGAGGCAGAAAGAGATGGTGAAGAGAGTTGAGAAGGCTGCGAGGAGGGAGATGTCTAAACAATATCGCACCATTCTTTTGGGGATAAAGGATAAACGAGAGAAGAAGAAGATCGATGTCGACACCGAGACTCAGGTTATGGAGTGTAAATCCAATATCCTTCTTCTTGATGATATTATCAATCAGACCATCAACGACTTTGAGGCTGAAAGGAAAGGTATTGAGGCTGAGAAGCTGAGGTTGGACGCGGAGCTTGCCATCGTCCAGGCATCAGATTTTTCCCTGGGTAAACTTGACATTCCGCAGGTATTCGATGATTCGGTTACGCTGCCTGCTGGGCCAAGTGCACAACCATTAAATGATCAGATGGACCTTGGTTCTCAGGAGCTTAGGAAAGAGTTCCCACTGCCCTCGGATCAACCTATCTCGGCGGATAAACCAGCTGATCCTGCCTGCTAAAGACTTCTCTACTCTTTTCATCATTTGTTGTTTTTCGAACTTGGTGCCTGGGGAGGCTTTTAAACCCGTTTCTATTTATTGTTGAACTCGTTATGCCTTGATGGGCTTTTGGTTTGAACTTATGCTCCCTTGAGGAGGCTTTAATTATTTTGATTTTTCTTTTTAAAATCCTCATTTTGTGTGGGTTTTTTTTATGATAACTTTTGTCATTTAGAGGCTTATATTTTTCATTCAGATCAGAGGCAGATTTTTTTTTTTTTTAGCCAAAGATCCAGGTTGTTTAGAGACCTTGCTTCCAGGTCGTTTAGAGACCTCGGGAGCTGACCAGACGATTTTAATACGCAAGGTCGAAACCGTTTAGAGGCATGCATGTAACCTAAACAGTTTAGACGTAGAGGTTGTTGTCATTTAGAGACTAGAAAGGTTGTGACTTTGCAATTTAGACGTAAAGTCGAGACATGCTAGCTGGTAGCATGCTCTAGCTCGTAAGGCTGTTCATTTATGTAGTAAAGCTTTTAGCTTGTAAATAGAGGCTGAGAGTCCTCAAGCTGCATTTAACAGTCTTGAGGGGAGGTTTTTTTTATTTTAATAGCTGCACCCTTATGAGGCTACCTACGTACCCTTAGGAGGGATCAAGCCTTTTCCTAGTTCGATTTTTACAAGTGTATTTTTAGTGATAATACTTCCTCAAGTTCATGGCATTCCATGAGTTCCTATCGGGTGTGTTGTCGTGCACCTTGGCGAGCTTGTATACGCCGTTCTTTACTACCTCGGAGATTCGGTATGGACCTTCCCAGTTGGTGCCCAATTTTCCAGCATTCATTTCTCTTGTGTTTTCGTAGGTTTTTCGTAGGACGAGTTCGCCTACTTGAAATCTTTGCTGTTTGACCTTTGAATTGTAGTAGCGTGCTGCTGTGTGTTGGTAGTTTTGAAGATTGGCGAGTGCTCGATCTCGATGCTCATCGATGACATCGAGCTGGTCGAGAACCATTTCGTTATTTAGTTCCTCGTTTATGAGACACATGTCTACTCTCAAGATGGGGACTGCGACCTCAGCGAGGACCACAACCTCAATCCCATAAGCCAAGGAGAATGGTGTTTCTGAGGTTTCTTTGCAAGGTGGGGTCCAACAGGCCCATAGTACTCCGGGGAGTTCGTCGGACCATTTTTTGCTTTTTAGCATCCAGTCGTTTTTTGAGATTGCTCAATATTAGCTTATTTGCTGCCTCGACCTGCCCTTTGCCTTGAGAGTAACGTGAAGTCGAGGTTGTCAGCCGGATTCCGTGATCTCCACAGAATTCGAGAAACTGATTTGAGATGAACTGTGAACCGTTATCGGTTACAATCTCGTATGGGACTCCGTTCCGGCAGACTATGTTTTGCCATACGAATTCTTGTATGTGGTTTACTTTAATTTGCTGGAAAGCTCTGGCCTCTACCCATTTGGTGAAGTAGTCAGTGAGGACGAGTAGGAAACGACACCTCCTTTTTGCTGAGGTTACCATGGGTCCTACTATATCTATAGAGTACCTCATAAAGGGATATGGAGATGAGATGGAAGATAAGTTTTCAGTAGGCTAATGCAATGTGGGAGCATGACGTTGGCATTTGTTGCATGCTTTAGAGTGTTCTTCGCAGTCAGCGACCAAGGTGGGCCCAAAATACCCTTGCCTTTTGATTCTGATGGCTAATGCCCTTCCTCCTGAATGGCTGCCACACGAGCCTCCGTGTACTTCCGATAATATCGTAAAAGCTTCCAGCCCGTGGACACATACCAGGTAGGGGCCATTCATACTTCGCTTGTAAAGGCGGGGGCTGATTATACAATATTTTGAAGCGATGGTTTTGAGTTTGCGAGCTTCCCACTTGCTAGGGGGAGCCTCTCCCCCCTCAATATATCGTATAATTGCTACTCGCCAGTCAGCTCTTGCAATCATTTTTTCGCGGAAAGTAACATGCCTGGCGTCGAGCGGAGCTTGCTCTGGGTCCTCAGCTTCTCCTATTTCGGGAGGGAGGTCGTCCATTATTGGGGCTAGTACTATGTCCAACTCCATATTGTCATTGTCTATTTCCATTAAATCCTCGACATCTTTATCGATTTTAATGCTTGGTTTTTTAATTCCTTCTACTGGAATCACTATTTTTACAAGTGGATTCGAAGTTGATGCCAGAGCTGCCAGTGCGTCTGCGATCATGTTCTCGCCTCGCGGTATTCGCGTTAGGCTGAAGACTTCAAATCTCTTAACTAGCTCATGGACTATTGCTAGATAGGATTCCATCCTGCTATCCTTGGCTTCGTATTCTCCATGAAACTGATTTGTAATGAGTTGGGAATCGCTGAACGCATTCAGGTTTCGTATTCCTATTCCAGCTGCGAGTCGGAGACCTGCTATTAAAGCCTCATACTCTGCCTCGTTATTCGATGTTGAGAATCCAAGTCTGAACGAATGTTCCATGACCTCATTAGTCGGGGATACTAGGTAGATTCCGACACATGCCTCCTGTTTCGAGGAGGCTCCATCGACGTAAAGCTGCCAGGTTTCGGAGCTTGTTTCGGTTACCTGGCTATTAGATGTAAGTTCGATGACGAAACCAGCTAGTACCTGAGCTTTGGCGCTAGTCCGAGGTCGATATTCGATATCGTACTCGCTCAGCTCGATCGCCCATTTGGCTAGCCTGCCAGACTGGCTGGGGCTGTGCAATACTGTGCGTAATGGCTGTGTCGTCATTACTATGATAGGATGTGACTGAAAATATGGCATGAGCTTGCGAGCTGAGATTATTACTGCCAACGCCAGTTTTCCATTCGTGGATACGCGGTTTCATCGTCCGCTAGGGATTTGCTAACGTAGTATATTGGTTTTTGCTCAGCTCGTTCTTCTCTTATGAGGACGCCACTTACTGCGGCCTCGGAGATCGCTACGTACAGGTAAAGCGGTTCTCCCTCGATTGGTTTTGACAGGATGGAGGGCTCGGAGATGTATGATTTTAGTTTCTTAAAAGCTTCCCCGCACTTGTCATCCCAAATGAACTTTTTGTTTCCCTTTAGCAGTTGGTAAAAAGGGAGGCATTTATCAGTCGACCTGGAAATAAATCGATTAAGTGCGGAAATGCGGCCTGTCAGCCTTTGCACTTCCTTTACTGAGCTCGGAGATTGCATTTCCAAGAACGCACTGATTTGTTTGGGGTTTGCTTCTATTCCTCTTTGAGCCACTATGTAACCTAGGAATTCACCTGAAGCAACCCCGAAGGTACACTTTGAGGGATTCAGCTTCATCCCATACTTGTTTAGTAAGGTGAAACATTCCCCCAGCTGACTTATGTGGTCTTCCTCTTTCAATGATTTAACCAACATGTCGTCAATGTAGACTTCCATTGACTTGCCTAGGAGGCTGGCAAACATCATGTTCATAAGTTTTTGGTAGGTTGCTCCAACGTTTTTGAGGCCAAATGGCATTATAACAGTACGTTCCTCGTTCTGTTATGAAGGATATCTTATCTTGGTCCTCAGGGTTCATTTGTATTTGATTATACCCTGAGAATGCATCCATAAAGCTAAGGAGCTGGTGCCCTGCGGTAGCTTCTACAGCTGGTCGATGTGAGGTAGTGGGAAGCTATCCTTAGGACACGCTTTGTTTAGATCTATAAAATCCACACACACTCGCCATGTGCCATTTTTCTTTTTTACCACGACCGGATTCGCTATCCAGTCGGGATATTTCACCTCTTTGATGAATCCAACGCTTAGAAACCTGGTGACCTCGCTGTTAACAGCCTCGGTCTTGTCAGGTCCGAATTTCCGACGTTTTTGACGTGCTGGTTTGTGATTTGGATCCACATTGAGCTCGTGCGAGATGATGCTTAGATCGATTCCGGGCATATCAGTTGTTGTCCATGCGAATGACCCGGTATTTTTTTTGAAGAATGTTATTAGTTGATCCTTTTGAGCCTTGGAGAGCTCGGACCCAATTCATACCTTCTGGTTAGGGTGAGATTCGCTGACCACAATTTTCTCGATAAAGTCTGTGCGAGGTCCGATGAAGCCTGTACCACTCTTTTTTTTGCCAGGCGATATGCGAGCTCATCCTTACGTTGTAGTTGATATATGGCGCTTTTCTTTGCTATCTGTAAGCCTGCCATGTAACACATTCTGGATTCTTTTTTACTCCCTCTCTCTCTCTTTCTCTCTCTCTCTCTCTCTGACCGGGGTATTTTTCAGTAGGCGCGAGTTTGAGACCCTATTATAGACGAAACTCCTTCAATTTTGACTTCCAAGAAGACCCAAATTCTTAGGGCCATAATAGTTTTTTTTTTTTGGTGACTAGGAGGTTTTGGGTCCGAAGGCCTATACATCCCCAGGACGAAACCCAAACCATGTAATTTAACTTTATTTTGGAGAGCAAACCCCTCCCAACGTGAATCGAACCAGTGACCTTCAAGGTGACCTTTAATTTTGACTCCCAAAAAGACCCAAATTCTTAGGGCCATAATAGTCATTGTTTTGCTGTGGTCCATAGCATTTTAGGGTTCTCTACTAGAGATAGTCGAGAGATCTTTGACTTGTGGGGTGATCGAGGATATTTTGTTGCACACCCGAAAAAATTGCAGACGGGACCCGAGCATCCCTGGTGAATTTTTGTAGGCATTCATCTACCGGGAGAAAACTTGACTCTACTCCACTCGGTGTTCGATGTTTCATTCCTTCCTTTAGTTCTCGTTTCGGATGGGCACTAGAGAGACAATAACATAATCATGATGGCTCCATGAAGACAAAATGGAGATTGTCATGCTAAAATCTCTCTATAGTTAGAAAAGGAGAACATGGCTTACTGGAAGGCAAAATAAACGGGCGGACGAAGAGTAGATATAGTTCTGAACCTAGTCACACTACAAGAAAAGAAGGGGATTTCCGACGGCAATTCCGACGGGCAAAAATCCGTCGGATATTTCCGTCGGCAATCCGACGGATTTCCGACGAACGGAATATCCGTCGGAAATTTATCCGACGGATTTCTGACGGTTTTTCCGACGGATGTTGATCTTGCTGACATGATGGCGACGGTTTTCCGACGAGTGACATCCATCGAAAAACTTCCGACGGATTTCCGACGGATGCTGATCTTGCCGACATGATTGCCGACGCTTTTCCGACGATTGCATCCGTCGGGTAATTTCCGACGGATTAAACTTTGCCGACATCGTTGCCGACATCAATAGTATCTATTTATTCTGTCGGAATACCGTCGGAAAACTCAAAAAACTTTGGTTATAAAAACGTATCCACCCCTCATTCATTTAGAATCACAACAAAGAAAAAAAAAACAAACACATATACAATGTCTTATTTTCGATCGTGGATGGAAAAACCTACGCGTGATCCCGCGACGGGAGAATTGACGGATGAGTTCGCCCAAGGTGTGGAGGAGTTCATGAACTTTGCATCAAAAAATAGCATGACATCGGAATACGGTAAAATGTATTGTCCTTGTACTAAATGTCGGAATTATAGATTAGTCACAGTTAGGGATGTAAGGAAGCACTTATATAAGAATGCATTTATGCCTGGTTACAAGATTTGGTATACTCACGGAGAAACCGATTCAATGGTGCATTATTATGGTAGCACATCGGATATGTTTGGTAGTACTTCGGGTTCTAGGTTAGAGGAACCAACACCAGATGTAGATGTAAACGCAGGTTACACTCAGATAGTGAATGATGCATTTGGTGAAAAATCTTTCTAAAGTCGAGGGTTCTATTGTCGCACATAGCATTAATGAAGAAACTTCCAACTTTGCTAGCTACTACTTTCCAGCGCAAGTCAAAACAAAAAGTAGACGCCCCGCACGTCATGATGATAGAGGGAACAGAGTTAGTTATCCTGTCTATGTTCCCGATATATTTACTCAGATTGGACGACTAAGTGGAAAAAGCAAGGATCAGCGACTATTAGAGGAGGAGCAAAGGCACTTGCATATGTATATTCTGACAAAATGCGATGACGTTTTAGAATATGAGAGGTACCTAATTAAATGTTATTTTGGTGTTGGTTAATGTTATTATAATTTTCTAATGCATTTGTTCATGCACAGGATGTTCATGACCCAAATACGCGAATGGTATCCAAATTACACAGAGGATGAGCTTGATGTCGTCAAGCAGAATGACTTTGGTGATTGGTTGAAATATCATGTAAGTGATAAATGATGATTTATTATTATATATTTAAATTAGAATAATAATTTTTATATATAAACATTGTGTAGATTATTGTCCACTTGAAATTTTAACAGGTTCGTCAGATGACTGCTCTCGGTAATGAGTTTCCGACCTGGTTAGTTGAGATGATGAAAGGGCCGACGTTTATTGCAAAGTCTTATCCGATGTATTGCACCCGAGGGTATGCTTTTAAGGCTCATCGGGAAAGAAGCTCAAAGACAGCTTGTAATTCTGGTATATCAACACAATCTGGAGAAATTGTGTACTACGGTGTCCTCCGCGAAATATTGGAGGTCCATTATCCGGGGATGCTCGACTTGAGGTGCATTGCGTTATATTGTGAGTGGTATAGTCCTGTAGGAGGTGTACGCCATGACGCATTTGGTGTTACATCTGTCCACTCTCGAAGGCGACTTCAAAAATACGATCCTTTCATTCTTGCTTCACAAGCAGATAAGGTTTCCTACATTTGATACCCCCGGGTTAGGAACAAGCAAGACCCTTGGATTAAAGTTACGTCGATACACCCAAGGGGAAGAGATTATGGTGTGGCAGAGCACGACCCTTTGCAGGTTCCGGCAATAGGTAACTTAGTTCCGATCGAGCATTCTCTTGAAGTTGATCTCGTGGTTGATTTCACCATGGATGGGAATGACGAGGTCTTTGAGGATTAGGAGGAAGAGATCGGCGAATTTGACGAGCACTCCGATTCAGCTACGTCAGATTATTCGTCGGATTCTGAATAATGAATTTTATGTAATATATTGTATTTATCTATCTTGTTTTAACATTTTTATGAAATAAAAACGTAGCTTTCTTCCCGTAAATTAAACATAATTAAATATAGTAACGCAATATTTACGGTTTTAGCCGGGGGATTTACGGATTTTTCCGACGGCTTACGGTTTTAGCCGAGGAAATCTTATTCCCCCGTCTAAAACCGTAATCCGGACAAGTTTTAGGCGGGGGAAAAAGATTTCCTCAGCTAAAGCCGTAGGCCGTCGGAAATTTCTGATGGATTTCCGACGGCCTATGGTTTTAGCCGAGGAAATCTTTTTTCCCCGGCTAAAATAGTAATCCGGACAAGTTTTAGCCAGGGGAAAAAGATTACCTCGGCTAAAACCGTAGGCCGTCGGAAATCCGTCGGAGGCTAAAACCGTAATCCGTACAAGTTTTAGCCGAGGAAATCTTTTTCCCCGGTCTAAAAATTATTCCGGAGGTTTTTTCCTCGGCTAAAACCGTAAATCCCCTCGGCTAAAACCGTAAATCCCCTCGGCTAAATCGATAAATCTCCTCGGCTAAATCCGTAAATCCCCCCTGCTAAAATGGTAAATCCCCTCGGCTAAATTCGTAAATCCCCCCGGCTACAACGGTAAATCCCCTCGGCTAAATCCGTAAATCCCTCGGCTAAAACGGTAAATCCCCTCGGCTAAAACGGTAAATCCCCTCGGCTAAAACCGTAAATCCCCTCAGCTAAATCGATAAATCTCCTCGGCTAAATCCACAAATCCCCCCGGCTAAAACGGTAAATCCCCTCGGCTAAATCCGTAAATCCCTCGGCTAAAACCGTAAATCCCCTCGGCTAAAACCGGAAATTTCCGACGGATTTCCGACGGATGCTAGTATTTTCGGGTTTAGCCGAGGCATTTTCTGTTTTATACTTAGCATTTTTCAAAATATCATAAGCCGTCGGAAATCCGTCGGAAATTTCCGATGGCTTTCCGACGGATTTCCGACGGATTTAGGGTATAGAGTTTAAATTTACAAGATTTTGAACACACTTGGTCTTCATATGTGTAGAAGTAACAAATCTAAAGTACTTTTTGTAAAAAAATGCTAATAATCAAACATTTTAAACTTTTTAATTGAAACCGAAGCAATCACGTACATGTCCTTAGATGTTCTATAAGTTTTTATGAATGCTTGATATCGTTCATCGATGGATTTTTACAAAGCGTATATAACTTGTTCTGATTTGTTTTCAAAAGTTTTTCTTATAAGTAAATACCACAAATGGTTATTAAACATCAAAATTTATCTAATTTTTCATTTTTAAACCCTAAACCCCAAATCAGTCGGAAATTTCCGATGGCTTTTATAAATTTTCCCAGGTAAATTGAGCCGCGTAACGAAAATCGTTGAAAATTGCAGCGGTTAATTTATTTCGATTTCCGACGGGAAACTGACGGGTCGGTCAGTCGGAAACGACGTAAATTTATTTCCAAAACCGATTCATCTTCAATCTTTGATTTTCTATTTCTCTATTCAGTCTTCTTCTTCTCTCTTCATTCTTCTTCGGTCTTCTGCTCTCTCTTCTTCTTCTCTCTTCTTCCTTTTCTCCCATCTTCTTCTCCCCTCGCCGAGCATCATTGCCCCTCGCCGCCTCGCCGGAGCTCAGCCCCTCGCCACATCGCCGCCGGAGCTCCTCCTTGATGTAAGTCCTTCTTTTTCTTTTGGATTTAGATTTGTTGATTTGGTGTTTGGGGAAGAGATTTGGTGTTTGTGGTTTAAGATATAGATCTAGATTAATATGTAAAATTTGGTGTTTGTGGTTTTATTTGGTGTTTATGTTTTTAGATTTAGGTTGGATATAGATATAGATTTATATATTTCTTGAAATTTTTTAATGTGGATTTAGATTAGGTTTTTAGCTTAGGTTATATATCTATAAATTTTTAAAAACGTTTTTAAAAAGTATATATAAGAAAAACATTTATGAAAATTTATATATATGCAAAAAATTATGAAAAACGTTTAATAAAATTTAGATATATGAAAAAACCATTTTTATATATATATATGTATTTTAAAAAACGTTTTTTATATATAGTTATATATAAAAAACGTATTTTGAAAAATTTATATATATATATATGTATATAAAACGTTTTTTATATATAGTTATATATTAAAAACGTTTTTTTGTAAATTATATATATATATATATAATATGTATATACAACTTTTTTTATATAAATGTAAATTATTAAAAAACTTTTTTATATAGTTATATATTAAAAACGTTTTTGTAATTTTTTAATATATTTAATATGTATATAAAACGGTTGTAATATAAATGTAAATTTAAAAAAAACTTTTTTATATAGTTATATATTACAAACGTTTTTTGTAATTTTTTTATATATTTAATATGTATATAAAACGGTTTTTATATATATGTAATGCTACAATGTTTTTTATGTAAGGTTTTGTTTGTTTACATGTATTGATTGTTTATATAAATTTTCAAATGATTTCGTTTACTTTTTTTTAATTGTTGTAGGTCTTACGAGCATTTTGCTAGTGACCGTGCCGGCGGTTCGAGGCAAAGAGGGCGGAGGCCCGCAGCCTCAAATCCGAACCCGGGTTTTGTCCCGCCTACGGCGCCTTCACCTACTCTCGATGCAGAGAGTGTAGGTCAACCGACGATCATGACTGTCGAGGAGCTCGTTCAACACCCGGGACGAGAACTACTCATAGTTCTCGACCCGAAACGCCGCATCCCGAGATCTACTTGGTAATACTATGTCTTTTCTTAAATAATATTTTTATATTTATTATTGATTTTTTATTTGTTTTTTTCATAGGTTTGGATACTCCGGGAATGGCATTAGCAAGTCGATTTTGAGGATGTTGCACAACCTCCTCAAACACCCGTACCCGACATATGCCTCTATGCCGTCGGACGACCAAGATATGTGGTTTCGTACCTTTGCGGTAAGTGATAATTTAATTACTTGTTTGTATTATATTTTGAGATTTTGTTAACAAAGTTTATTTCTATTTCTTTTGTAACAAGAGTTTAATTGGAAGTATACGCTTACGAAGACGGTCGAGGCAGAATTTCACACAGAGGCTGCCCGGAAATTCTCTCGCCACATCTGCGATTGGAAGAAGGCTTGGAAGAAGGCTTGGAAGAAGGGGAAAGATAAGCCGAAAGGCTTGAACGAGGATGTGTACAAGGGGTACCAGCCCTACTGGAATTTGCCGACGACCGTAGCTGATTCTGAGACTCACACCAAGAACCGGAGGAATGACCGGAACGGGAAGGGAGAAGCCGTTCACAACAACGGGGCAAACAGCTACTTGACAACGGCCGACGAAATGGTAAGTACTTTTTCGGTTTTTAGTTCTTTTTTTTATTAAAAAACGGTTTTCTTTAACCGTTTTATATATTTCGTAGACGGCGGAATTTGGCGAAGAGCCGGATCACCTTGCATTGATGGAGAGGACGCACACCAACAAGAAGACGGGCCAAATTCAAGACCCAGAAGTGGGAAAGTACGTCGAAACCGTGAAGAGGACGAAAGACGATTTGCTCACCCAGAGATCGCAAGATGATTACACCGGATCCAACGAAGTCACTCGGGCCGAGCTTAACGAGCTAGTCCTCGCGGTAAGTAAAACTTATGATAATATTTATTTAGATAATTTTATTTTTTTGAAATTCTAAACTTTTTTAATTGTTTTTGTAGGAGGTACCGGTTAGGAAAGGTCGTCGGCCGGGGTTGGGTAAGATTGCGACCCAATCCCCTTCTTCTTCGGCCGGTTTCTCGATGGATGAATACCTTATCCGGCAAAACGAAGAGCTCACGGCGAAGGTCACGGTATTGGAGGACAAGCAAACCAAGTGGGTGGATTTCTTCAAGACGAAGTTCACGGACCTGCCCCCGGATTTATTTTGATTATGTTTTTTTAATGTAATTTCAACTATTTCTAAAACTTTTAAATATTTATGTTTTGTAATATTTTATTTATATAATTAATTTACGTTTTTAAATCATTTAATTAATTTAATTTAATTAATATATAATTTTAATAAATATTAATTATATATATATTTTAAATATTAAAAATTACACATTACCGTCGGAAATCCGTCGGAAATTTCCGACGGATTTCCGACGGCTTGAGAACCTCACCGACGGATACGCCGTCGGAAATCCGTCGGTAAATAATCTGTCGGAAATCCGTCGCTAAATAAACCGTCGGAAATCCGTCGGAAATTCGTCGGTAAACAAGCCGTCGGAAATCCGTCGGTAAACAAGCCGTCGGAGTGGATTCTCAATCCGTCGGAAATCCATCGGAAATCCGTCGAAAATTATCTGTCGGGAATCCCTCGGATTATCGTCGAAATTATTCCCGACGGACAACTCGTCGGAAATCCGTCGGTAAATCGGCCGTCGGAATTCCGTCGGAAATTTCGGACGGATTTCCGACGGATTTTGCCGTCGGTTCTAGCGTGTTTTCTTGTAGTGTCAAGAGGTGATCTAAGGTCCAATATAATATGTTTTGTATTAGAAGAAGCTCAAGAAAGGAGAAACGTTTCCCGAAATGAAGTAGGGATCTCTCTAGAAAGCAGGTGCGGTTGGGCGACCTAGTAAAAAATAGAAATTTTGGTAAGGGATGAATGAAATAAAGGCATAGTCTCTGACTTAAAGCCAGAGCACCTATCATACTCATGTAAATGATATATTATGTTTGCCAATATGTGTAGATTGATTCATCAATGCATACATGGATGATCTTCTTTCCAAGCGTCTTCCATGTAACGATCATTTATATCCTATCAATATATGAATCTCATTTACTAAAAGAAAGGAACAAGTATTTACAGGTAAATATCTGACTCTAGTCACATGATCGACAAGTTAATCTAGACGTAAGAGTTAGAAGACCGACCACGACCTGCTTTCGGCGGGTGCGACGTGACGCGACTGTTTTGGTGCTGTTAACTCGTGATTGATATCACTTTAGTTGGAATAACATGCTAATACGTCTTAATATTGATGTATTGATTGCCTCGTTGGTTTAGTATGAACTATGGTTCGCCCGCTGAAAGGTGAGCTTGCTACCTTTGAAGTCCTTTTCCCGCATGGTAAGGCATTAGAGCTTGTCGCAACTTAAAAACTTTTTCAACCTTCTTAAAGACAATTTTTTCAAAATATCATCTATATGTCACAATTGAATTGACGACAAAAATTACGTCAAAAATGTCATGTCATGTATAATGGCTCCTTTTGAGATGCTCCAAAGCATCGTGGTTCTTGGATTTAGCGTAAATTGTTAAAATTACGTGATGTCATAGCATCGTTCATCAAAGTGGAAATTGGTGATGGCACACCACTCTATTTTGGTTTATAGTTGGACACCATCATGTTGAATGCTCGATATTACAGGACCAGCAGAACCACAAATCTTTGGAATCCCGTTACACGCATCTGCCTTGGAAGCTGCGATTGGTAAATGGAGGATTCACCGCTTCTGAGCTCCTTGCCTCCAGCCGATAACGAGTATCTATCATATTTGGCGATAACGAAATGATAGGATCCACCTCAAGCAAGCTCTTACTATACCTCAGCTAGTTAGTACAATCGACAAGGTCATGTGTTTGTGGACTTGGCAATGCTGGAAGCGCCAATCTGTAATGGACGACGAAGTGGAAAGGAACCTAGAAGCGAACGCTCCTAGCTTTTGTTGAGACGAGATCTGGATCTCCTCATGTTGCTCATATCTGTATCGATTCGGTCTCTTGTGTTTTTTCAGCGTTGAGTCTCCCAATTCAGTCGTTGTTGTGCAGTGGTTTCAATCTTAGACCGTTTACTCAAGCAGTGTCAATCTCCTTCAATTTCCCTTGGATCAATATCGGTGAAGAAGCCTCGTGAGAAAAGTTTGGAGATTAATTGACATCATTATCGAAGGGGAGCTAGTTTATTAGGTTCTTCTCTCTCGTCACCAAATTGATAATGGAATAATTCTTCTCTCGTTTGTCCCTGCTTCCTTCGTAGTTCCTCAGGTGACTCGGTCTTTTTTGGTTGTAGTAATATAAAGAGGTTTAGGATGCCTGCTTTTGTTTGTTGGTTTTGGAGGTGAAGGAGCGCAACTTCTCTTTAAGCTTTGGTTCTTTGTGTTTGGAATCTAAAAATCGTTTGTTAATCGGGTTGTGCTATTTTGATGCTACTTGGACGGGGTCAGTGGTATCTTGCGTTTTCGTTGAAACCCATCTCTAGAAGAAGTCTCTCTCGATGTTGTCTGGTTTGCGAGGAGGATCCGAGTCCTCCTGCCAATCTCTGATTGCTCTTTAGGTCTTGAATGATTTGGCCTCTTTGTCTTTACTTGGATGGTTTGTTTTTGTATGTGTTGGATCCTTTGTTTGTTTTGTTTCGTTTTTCGGGTAGTTTTTATTTCATATCCCTCTTTTGGGATTGGACTCCGAGGTTCCAGTATAAACTGTCGGCTTTGTGTATATGCTCCGGGGAGTGAGACGAGGTGTAGCGCACTCCGAAAAGGTTTATACTCTTGCTCGCTTTGTGTAACACGAAGCTTATAATTTCAATAAAAAACTTCTAGATGACAAAAAAACTAGCTATAGTCTTAAACTAGTATATTTTGTATGTTTTATTTTCCATTTAATATTGTTATTGTCGACTTTTTATTATTATTATTTATTTATTTTTCGTCACAAAAAAACAGTCACATACCCAATCTCCACCACCTACTTCCAAATATATTAATAACGCACTTTTAAATGATTTTATTAATTAACTTGTTTGTTTATTTCTTTTCTTGTACCACTCATACTTTAAGAAATGTGTTGAAAATTGTACTCAATATAAATATATAAATCTTATATATTTTGTTTTAATTTATTTGAAACAATTTACAAAATTTTATATTTTTATTTAAATTACCATTTTGTCCTTGTTTCCGTCTTATATATATGTTGTGCTTGTGAGTTTATTGTATAACTAACTCACCCTCTAACTCTATCTCCCTTTTTCAAAATCAACATGCAATTCGTGAATCAAAATTTTGGATTCCATTGTCGTTTTTGTCAGCATCTTTGAAACTCAACAAAATCTGTTTTCACATTTCAACTATTTTCACGCTTATGCTTTCTCTCAGTTAGCAAGGCACACTTTCATGTCTACCCGCACATATCACTACTCGTTCGAAGTTGTTGCCTTTCAAAACCAACATGCTATTGTTTTTCAAAATCAAGGAATGAGGTTTCAAAACACGTTTTATCCCGCTACTGTCATGGCTGAGACGCCAACCTTTCCTTTCGTGCCTAGCTTTGATATTGACCATCCAGTACATCCGCAATTGGAGTCGCAGCCGCAGCCGCCTCAAGGTCAACCGCATACTCAATCTTAGTCTCACTCGCAACCGCGCTTGCAGTCGCAAACCTTGGAAGCTGTGATGTAAGCAGAGGATAAAATTCACACTTTGTCACTCATTGAGCGATTGGAACGAGAGTGGTCGGTGACTATCCATGAAGACAACATAGAGGATCCTATAGATCTTGAACTAAAGCTTTGAGAAATTTTTAATATTATTCTCTTATTCTTCGTGATAATGAATAAAAAATCTGTTAGAATAAATAAGGTTTGAGGATGAATTCTTTTTTGTTATAGATTTTAGAATCCGTTTTTTTATCTCAACCTTATGTTATGTTTTCTTTTCAATCAATATATGATGTTGTGTTTTATCCGGTTTTGGCCGCCGGTTTATATGTAATTAAATTTTCTGACAAAAAAAAAGAAAAAAGAACCCGCTTAGGAAATAAAGCGTTATTTTTATAAACTATATGTATATTATATATATGAGAAAGGTGAGAGAGAGATATTAGAGTAAGTGAGTAAATATGAGAGAGTCAGCGAGAGAGAGAATCATCTCTTTCTTATCTTATTTTATTGTGTTTCTTTACACTTGCATCTGTATTTATAGTACAAAAATATAACAGTAAAATAAAAGAATACTTACTGTCGGTGAGATAACTTCTTTCCTAGCAAAGTAAATGATAAATGAGGATAATTATCTTGAACACTCCTCCTTAATTATCCATCACTACTAACGTATTACGTATTGCCTCATTAAAAATCTTAACATGGAAAAACTCAATGGGACAAAAACCACGACAAGAGAAAAAGAGTACAATGACGCAATCTCCCTCTGAAATGATGGATATAACATTCTCTTCATAAATATCGTAGATGACGCATTCCGATACTTTGAATATGTTTTATGAATGTTGTAATTGGAAGCGCCTTTGTAAAGAGATCTGCTG
Source organism: Eutrema japonicum (assembly GCA_030161315.1). Classification (NCBI taxonomy): domain Eukaryota; kingdom Viridiplantae; phylum Streptophyta; class Magnoliopsida; order Brassicales; family Brassicaceae; genus Eutrema; species Eutrema japonicum. The sequence continues at coordinate 21,414,947 of BSQW01000007.1, forward strand.
CATTGTAACTTGGACGAATGTACTGGATACCGACTTCCTGATTCTTCTCGAGTTCTCGAATGTAAGAGAAAAATCTTGGAGGGATATGTTTCGTTCTATCACTCTTGATGTAGCATTCTTTGAGTTGAGCGACACATGCAGCATTATCTTCGAACAATATCGTTGGTTCCTTATTGGTGACTATACCACTTAATTGTTGTATGTGATGAGTCATAGATCTGAGCCACACACATTCTCTACATGCTTCATGAAGCGCAATAGTTTCTGCATAATTTGAGAAAGTGGCGACTAGAGTCTGTTTCTGAGAACGCCAAGATATTGCAGTAACTCCAATTGTAAAAACGTATCCGGTTTGCGATATAGCTTTATGTGGATCTGGTAAATAGCATGCATATGCAAAACCGACTAAATCGAAATTGGAGTTTTGAGGGTAAAACAAACCCAAGTCAATTGTTACCTGAAGATAACGAAAATATGTTTTATTCCATTCCAATGTCTGCGCGTAGGTGACGAACTAAATCTTACAAGTAGATTTTTAGCAAATGCTATATCCGGTCGGGTACAATTTACAAGATACATAAGTCCACATATAGCGCTCATATAAGGTATTTCAGGACCTAACGCTTCCTCGTTATCTTCACAAGGTCGGAATGGATCTTTTTCAGTATCGAGAGATCGATTAACCACTGGAGTACTCAAAGGATTCGCTTTATCCATATAAAAACGTTGTAGGATCCTTTTGGTATAATTTGATTGATGCACAAATATTCCATCTCGGAAGTGCTCTATTTGTAATCCAAGACAAAATTTTGTCTTTCCGAGATCTTTCATTTCGAACTATTATTTCATATGAGTTCTTGCATCATCAATTTCCTTTTGAGTTCCAATTATGTTCATGTCATCAACATATACAACAATGATCACAAATACTGATGAGGATTTCTTAATAAAGACGCAAGGGCAAATTATATTATTCACATACCTTTTTGTTAGCATATATTCACTTAAGCGATTATACCACATGCGCCCGGATTTTTTTAATCCGTAAAGTGATCGCTGTAATTTGATCACACATATTTCTTTAGATTTGAGCTTAATGTTTCAGGCATTTTCAATCCTTATGGGATTTTCATATAGATATTGTTATCAAGTGATCCATATAGATATGTTGTCACAACATCCATAAAATACATTTCTAGATTTTTAGATGCTCCAAAGCTCATCAAAAATATAAGTGTTATTGCATCCATAACCGGGGAATACGTTTCTTCATAATCAATTTCCAGTCTTTGAGAAAATCCTTGTGCAACAAGACGGGCTTTGTATCTTATCACGTCATTTTTCTCATTTCTTTTTCGTACAAAAACCCATTTGTACCCAACCGATTTTACATCTTTGGATGTAGTGACAATAGGTCCAAAAATATTTCGTTTCTTGAGGGAGATAAATTCAGTTTCTATGACCATTTTCCATCTCTCACAATCATATCTTTTCTGGCAATCTGATATGGACATTGGATCTGGATCTTTACTTTCATAATCAATTTATTTGAATACAGAGAATGAGAAAATTCCATCATTATCTTCTATTTCATATATATCCCATAATTTTCCGTCTTGAGCATAGTTAATGGAAATATCATATTTTTCTTTATCATTTTCGTCTTCAGGACTTTTCCCAGTATGTGGTTCTTCTGAACCATTTTCATTTTGTTATGTGGTTCTTCTGGAACCTTTCATAAATGTCTTCGGGACATTTATTTTATGGAGGCAATTATCTGAGGAGACATAGTCTGCCATATGATCATAAGCCAACCATGTATTTAAAGAGGCAGAACCTACCATATGATCTGAGGAGACATAGTCTGCCATATGATCATGATCGTGAAGGCATAGCCTATCATAATGATAGGTTCGGGGAAGGCAACGCCTATCATCCCGAAAATAATTATAAACGGATTGAACATAAATTAAACCTCACATTTTCGGTTTAGAAACGAATCGTGCTGATAACGTGTTATAAACTATATGTATATAATATATATGAGAAATGTGAGAGAGAGATATTAGAGTAAGTGACTAAAGATGAGAGAGTGGAGAGAGAGAGAGAGAGAGAGAGAGAGAGAGAGAATCATCTCTTTCTTAGGGCATCTCCAACAAGCCCTCAAATCCTCAAATTTTGAGGTTTTTGGCATTCCAACAAGCCCTCAAATTCTCAAATTTTGAGGTTTTGAATAGTGAAACCTCAAATTTGAGGTTTCACTATTCAAAACCTCAAAACTACTTTTTATTTTCTCTTTGGTCCATATAATTATGTTTTTCACAAAAATTGTACTAAATTTAATTTAGAATAACTTAAATACACAAAATAAAATAAAATAGGAGATATATTACATAACATTAAAAAAAAACATTAAAAATACAAAGTTCAAACAATATAAAAATAAAAATACATTAAACAAACTTAACACAAATTAAAGACAAATTACATGAACACATAAATATTACATATATTACAAGTGGTACCAAAATACTAGTATTCGGGTAAACCGGATCCTGAACCTTCAAGATCACATAAATATTGTCCATAAATATTCGGAGCAAATGAAGGTTGTTGTTGCTGCTCCTGAGTTCTTTTTTTGTATGATTCTCGCTTTCTCAGATTGCATAAACTCACGTGTATTATCATCGAGAGAGTCTAAATTTGTTAGTAATATCTTATCATCTTGATCTCGTTCTTTTAAGGCTAATTTTTTTGCTTGATTTTGGAGACGTAATTACTGCAACTCATAATTCTTACTCCGAGTTGATGCACTTTCTTATAAGAAATTAAGGATTTATTCATTTGATGAAACCATAGAGTCATCGGATGAATTATTACCTTCAACCATTTTTCTCTTCAGTTTTGCTTTCTTCGATCCAATGGGACGTTATGATGAATTTGATCCACTATCTTCACTGCTTAAGTTGATTGAAAATGAAGACAATCCAGGAGACTGTTATGTTGGAGATCCGATCGTCTCTCTTCCAGTAGTAGGAGTGTCTGGAATACTGATATGGACATTTTCTGTTAACTTTGGAATATCCTTCATCAAGACCCACACATGATTAAATTTAACCACCAAATCAAACCACGAAGAGAAACAACAAAATGGAAGAGAAGTTTTACCTAACTACAACTGAAGTTTAAAACAAAAATTCAATTTGACTAAACCGGAGGGTTTCGATTTCGTCAATTTCGTATACAATCAGACTTACCGGAGAGCTAATGAAGTAAGTCTACCATAAAATTAAGCAAGTCTACCACCAAATTAAACAAGTCTACCATTTATTTACAATTTATAATTGTATTTTTAAAACAAATCTACCACCAAATAACAATAAATCTACCAAACCGTATACATAAATCTACCACCAACATAAACATAAAACACTGTGAAACACCAAATCTACCACCATCAGTTAATTAATCTACCAAAACCTAACCGAAAATTTGTCTCATTTCACCGGAACTTCTATCATTTCACCATAACCGCCGATTTTGTAAGATAGCTGCAACACAAAACAATTCTTGTTTAGTTTTTTTCTCAAACCCCTTTGCACGTCGACTCATAGAACTCTCGGAAGGAACTGGCTCTGCCGCTACTCGAACTGGATTTGCCGAGAACTCGACTCCATCGCCCCTCAGACCCGTCGCACATCACCTCGTCAAACTCGCCGAATAAACTCGCGGAAAACCAAACGACAGACCCGAGAAACAAAAACGAGATTTTCTTACCTAATCGACGCCGGAACTCAGAATCCACGTCGGAACTCGGAATCCACGCCGGAGTCATCGACAAACTCGACGAGGAAGTCTTCAAAATCGCCAATTGATAGTAAGATTTTTGCTAATCAATTATTCAAACCCCACTTGTGTCATCGTGGTATTTAGGGTATCAATCCAAATGGGTTTAAATGACTCAATCACTAAGAATGCATAGAACTACTTAATTCAAGCAAATAAGGTTGGTTTTGGAACTAAGTCTAGTTATCTAATTCAAATTAAACAAGAAACAAGATCTAGCAACACTAAACGAGATTAAACACAATAATAAAAGACGAATCCAAAGATGAGGTTATGACATTATGGTGATTATATAGCTAATTTATGATGCTCAATACTCAATCAATGATAATCCCTAGGTTAAGATTGCTAATTATGACTAACCCTCTCTCAAAGCACTAATTACTTTGCTAATCACTAAATCAATATCAAATTCTCATTTGTAATAGAATGATTAGCAAGTCTCATAGGCTAGGAATGAATATCCCTAACTAAGCGCTTTGGAGAATTTCATCGAACACCTTGTGGCCGTGAAATTCCCTAAAGTCTAGATTGATTATCTCTAACCTAATCTAGCATTAAGCGCACTTAGATAGAAGGGGAATCTATAAACTAAAGCCCTAAGCATCATAAATCAACCTAATCATCACCCTAATTCTACCTTATCCCAAGATTCTAAGTGAATACTCACTAATCATTAAGAAACCAACAAATCCCATAAAAGAGATGTTAAATCCCATGATTAAATGATTGGATGATTAAGAAAGAAGAGATAGAAGATAGAAATCCAAACTTAAATTGCATTAACAAAGAAGATGTCTCTTACAAATTACTTAGAACACTTAGAACTCTCAAAAAGAGGTTTTTAGCATGAGAAAAAGATTAGATCAAGGAAAAATTAGGTTTAAAATATTTATAGTGAATAGTGGTGAACCGGGTCAACCCGGGACAAACCGGGTGTTGACCCGGTCGGGTCTGGGTCGAATTTATTGGAGGGGTTTGTACCGATCGAGTCTGGGTCGGTACCGTGGAGCGGTACATATTTTCTTCTTGCGCCAGACGGCTAATGCCGAGTGAGATGGGTCGTCATGATGCGCATGAAACGTGCTGGATGAGGATCTTGTCCGTCGGTACAGTCGCACGTTGCATACCGATCCGTAGTGCCGACCGAGAGCGGGTCGGTACAGCTTTCCTGAAGGTTCATGCCGAGTTGCTCCAGCCCGTACAAGAAGACTTCTTGGGCCGGCATTCATCTTTGTCCCAATACCGACCGAGGATACCGGCTGGGAATCGATCGGTACGAAGAGACGAGAAGGCATGCTGAGTGAGGATGGTTGATTCGGGGATAGTGTGTCGATTGACTCCCGCCCGGTATAGGTTTAGCTGTGGGTCGGTATTGGCTTCTGTCTCCATACCGATCGAGGATACCAACCCATGACTGGTCGGTACAGTTCTCTACAATCCGCCGTTTTTGCCTTGGCCATTTCCTCTTGCTTATCAAGCTTGGTTCCAAAGTCTCCAATCACCACCAAGATGTCTCAAAATCCCTAGAAATCATTCCAAAACATGCAAGACTCACTATGACCTAATGCAAAACACCTTAGACTCTAATCAAGACTAGAACACTAAGAAAATGCTATGAGACATATGCAAAGAAGTAAAACCTAAGATAAATGAATGCATATAAGATGCAAATTATGACAATATCAACTCCCCCAAACTTATTATTTTGCTTGTCCTCAAGCAAACAAACACGAACAAGTAGAGAGAGAGAGATTAGAAAGCGGGAGCTCAAATCCACAAGTATCATAAAAAGAATTCAAGCCCAATGTCCAAGTTGCAAATTCTAAGATGCGATCAAACAAGTCTACTCAAAAAGAGCTAGCCATATCTATCCGTACATGAATCAAGCCCAAGTCTCAACCTACACAAACCTTCCTATCATCCAATCCTTTGACATTCATTTAATCGTTTCAAGTTAATCATGTTTATGCAAGACAAGTGAATTCATTTGGCTTTGGGATGGTTTTGAGATGAATATGATCTCAATACAAGTAGTGGTTTCCAAGCAAGGGGATTTCTCAAAAAGAATCAACTAATGAAAAATGCTAAGAGTAAAGCCCAATAGATGCATACAATGATGACTTTCATCTACCCAATGTCTCATATCGATCTCAACTCCTAATTTCTAAACCCCAATGATGATCCTTCCTAAGCTACCCTTTTCGCAAGGCCGTTTGCCTTCATTACCTATATTGTTTCACCATTTTTCTTTCACTTAAGCATTTAGGGGATTTCCTTCTTCACTGAATGGCTTGGCTTTCAACACTTTCTTTTACTTAGCTCTTCTTTTACTTTCTATAGTCTCCCTTACTTCATTTTTTTGCACTTTAGCCATTTTTTTGCTCCTTTCCTATCCTTTAAAAGCTAGAGACTACTTTTCTTTGTTACTTAGAGCTATTTCAACACTTTTCTTGCCAACCATTTCAAGCATTTGCTTATCCCCTACTTCTTCTCCCGATCTCCTCCCATGTTCCACACTCTCTTTCTTTTCTTCATCCCCAAACTCCCATCCTATCTAGCCCTAACCTATGTCTAGCCCTTTGAATTTGAGCTAGCTTTACATGGAAGCTTCTCCTTGTCATTCTAAACTCAACACTTTTTGCCTAGTTGATTCGGAAAAGGCCTCACGTCACTCACAAACGGGTTTGACTTGAAGGACAGTTGGGTTATGGGAATGGTTGATATGCTCAATTTAATACCCTAAAGTACTAAAGCAGTTGTAATAGTATAGCTAGGGGTCGAACCACAGAAGACTCACAGAAACGCACAATAGATTCTATAGTGTCGAATTACGCTAAGCCAAACAGTTGTAATTAAAAGCAGTGCAGAAATTAAAAGAGTTGTAAATCAATTGGGAAATATAGGCTCAGGGTTTTTCTCAGTAAATCAGTGAATGCAGACTAACTAACTAACAGGATTCAGATTTAGCGCAGTTCTTGAACTCAAATCACTAAAATATAGCTAACCAACTCTCGTTGCGAAAACTATCTAAATCTAAATCCTAGGAATTCCAAATCTCTTTGCGAATCCTAAATTCTAAATCAGCTTTAATATCAGGTTTGATATGTTCACAAATCAATTAAACCAAATCTCTTTGCGAATAATCAATTTGCTCACCTAGGTTCTATCAGGTAATTAATCGCACTCTCGTGCCTAATCAATTATCCTAAGATCTAAGTTCCAGATTCGTCAACCTAGAATTAGCTATGAACACAACCTAAGGTGAAGAACTAATTCAGATGGTGAATCCTAAACAGATAATTAACCTAGCATTCAAAGAAATCCTTTATGAGAAAACCCTAAACCTAAAGTGGATCTACTCAGACATGGCAATTGAATCAAAAGACATGTTTGAATAAATCATCAATAGAATAGAAAGAAGGGTTTAGAGATCTGATCTCGGACGAAGGGAGATTCAGACTTGTCTCTCTAAAACCAAAGTAAAATTAAACACAGAAAATAAAAGCATAGCCTAAACAATGGCTGTAAAATCCTATTTATAACCTAAATCACGATTTGGGGTCTTCTTGTAATTATTAAAGACTTCTGGGCGCTTTTGCAATTCCTCAAGTCTTGGAAAACTCGCGGGTCGTGTCTTGCAGCGCTGAGTGTCGATCGATACCAAGGGGTATCGATCGATGCTCGACGTGAATTCAGGTTCTCAGCGACACGATCTTTAGCTCTGCTACAAACCGCTCCAGAAAGCTCCAATACTTCCAATAATCCTCCAAACGTGCTATGACCTGTAAAAGACTCTAAAAAGACTCCAAAATACTATAAAGACTCTATAAAAAGGACTTATATCATGGCCTAAACAGGGTAAAAACCATGATATATCAACTCCCCCAGACTTAGCCTTTGCTTGCCCTCAAGCAAATAGAAGACTAAACAGAGAAAGAGGTTTGAAAACGCGGAGACTCACCTTTTCCTGAACCATCGAAAAGACTCTTTTCCCAAGTACCCAAATGTCACCTGATTAGCTTTCGATCTAACCACCATGTACTTCTCCGTAGACATTCGTAGCTTTTCCAGACTCCACACATTATCCCGCAGCATTGTTCAAGTAAAACCTTCATCGCCAGTTTCATCTCTGCAGCTAATATTCAAGAACCTTCTAGACTCTTTACCAGACAATATCATGACAAAGGAACCACCCTTTTTCACACTTTTTGTATCAATTTCTCTCCCCCAGACTTATTTCTTATTATCTTCTTATTATTTTTTTTCTTTTCTTTTCAGCTTTGCATATACATATCAAGGTATGAGACGCGAGTACTGATGGTGTTTGCCACCAAATCCCCGGTTCTTCCCTCTCAATGTATCAAAGGATGTAGGCGAATAATGGCATCATAGGAAAATCCTAGCCTCGCTTCCAATCCTTTGTGTGATCATCCCCTCTTAAGTAGAATAATGGGATCGCTGGAAATTTTCCTAACCCTCTACTCAGAAGAAAATCATTTCAATCTTTTATGCTCTTATCTATCAACTTATTTCAGGGGAGAGAGATACCATAATTCTAAACACACGGGTTCCTTTATCAGATATGAATGATGAATCAAGCTCTATGAACACTAACCACATTGATGAAGTGCAAAAATTTGGCTCAGGCTTCAGAAGAACTCTGCTGGAGACATGGATGTTTTCTAGTCAACTGGTCAGTCTTTGGATTTTTCATTAGTCGATCTAGAACTGATCCTGTAACACTGTGCACTCAAAAACAAAATCAAATCAATAGGTTCAAGCACAGGATCATCATCTCCAACAAATTTTGACTCAATAAAACAGTTTTGACTCGATAAAACGACTGACTCTAAGAAAAACAAAAACAATGTCAGCAGACACCTCCCCCAGACTTGAACAACACTGTCCCCAGTGTTATCTAGCCTAGAGTCAGTGAAATAAAACAAAATAACAGACTAAAATTGGGAAAAACAAGAAGTTACCTTGCTGGAACGTCAAGTATCGATCGACACACAGCCTGGTATCGATCGATACTGAGCTTAAATCGACTTGACGAACCTTTCTTGCGCGATTGGTGTCGATCGATACTGATAGGGTATCGATCGACACTGGGCGATTTTGGATTTTGTTCCTTGTTTATCCTGACTCAAATATAAAACGAACGAAAATAAAAAGAAAAACGAATCAAAAACAGACTCACCAGTGGGTTGCCTCCCACTGAGCGCTCGTTTAACGTCAATAGCTTGACTGTAACGCCCTTCAGGCTGGATAAGAATGAGAGCTTGCATCAAAACAGGCTCCATCACTTGACATTACTAGCTTCAGCGTTCTGCTTAGCATGCTGTCCACAAACTCCTGCCCTTTCTCTTTCAGCTCAGAAGTAAGAAGGACTCTGGCCTTGGAGAATGGCTTCAAGGCTCCCTTGCATTTGACCTTGTAATCAATCGAATTCCCATCACACTTCTGAGGAATCAAAGTGACATGGGGATTCTCGACCTTTTTGTTCTTGGCCTTCTTCTTCTTTGTTGCCTTAGTCTTCTTCTTGGGGATGTTGGGCGGTTCACCTGGAATATCTGCGACAGTAGGCTCATCAGGAGGCTCTTCCAGAAGATCAATTGCTAGCGACTCTCCTGTGATAACCTTGATGCTAGAGGCACGTGTGGGAATACTCCTAGGTGGAATGACATCATAGTAGACATCACCGTCAATGTAAGAGAAAGATAGTCTCTTATTAGGTGTCTCTATGATCGCGCCTGCAGTAGCCATGAACGGTCGTCCCAGGAGTATAGGCATACGAGATATCGCACCCATCTCCACAACCTGAAAATCAGTAGGCACCAGACAGTCTCCTACTTGGACTAGCAAACCAGCGATTTCACCATATGGAAGTGAGGTGGAATCGTTTGCAAACGTGATAGATGTCTTAGGAGATAGAATAGTAGCCCCCAACTGCTCTGCAATTGCCTTTGAGATGACATTGACACTAGCCCCTGAGTCGACAAGAGACGCTTTGAAATTAACTCCTGAGATGGAGCATGGAACAGCGAATTTCCCTGGGTCTTCCCTTTGTGTCAATTTCCGCGGTTGTAGTGAATTGCGAACTCTTTCTCCGATCACCTCAGGTGATTTCTTGGCTTCTGGTTCTTTCTGCGACGGGTATCGATCGATTCTCGGTAGGGTGTCGATCGACGCCATGCGATTTGAATCGTTTCTGACAGGTACATCTTCATCAGAAAGAAGCTCCACGTTCGGGTTATCCAGCATATACTGTAGTCTAGCAATCTCCCATTCCTCCCTTGTAAGCTTAGGAACCATAGGATAAGGCATCCTGGTTACATACACTCGTTCTGCAACGACCTTAGGCACCACAGTCGAAGTTTCAACTGTTTCCTCAGAAATCGCCCCGGTATCGACCGATACCAATGGGGTATCGATCGATACACGGGTTTTCGAATCCATTCGAGCAGATGTCTGGGCTGGTATCGATCGATACTGGGGAGTATCGATCGATGCTTGTGCGATTTCAGGAATGGCTTCGAGATTTTCTGCACGTAAGCTGATGGCATTGACGTGTGCATTGTGTGATTGAACCGCCTTTCCCTTGGAATTTGCTGCAGTCTGAGCTACTTGCGTCTCCAGCATCCTGTGGCTCGTATTTAGTGCCTCGATCCTTCCACTCAAATCGGTGTACATGGTGTCCATCTTACCATTGAAGGTGGCTGTCATCTTCTCCTGCCCTTGAACCAGGTGTTCAAGCATAGCCTCAATCTTACTCTCAGGAGCTTTGGGTGGTGGGGATTGGTACCCTCCTTGCTGAGCATTGTTGGTGAAGTTTCGATTGGAGTTGTATCCGAATCGCTGACCCTGAAAACCAGAACCACCTATGTAGTTAACATCTTCCACCTCATTCTCAGTAGCAAAGTGGACGGCCTTTGTTGTCCTTCCCAGCAGAAGACTGTGCATAGAATCCAGCTGAGCTTTCACTTCAGCAATCTGTGACCCATCCATGTTACCAGCCAGCCTCTTGCGCTCGAAATCTGCGCTCTTGGTGCTACTGCTAGAGGCAAAGTTCTCAATCAACACAATAGCATCCTCAGGATATCTGGTGTTGAAATTACCATTGCTCGAAGAGTCCAGACCCATCTGATATCTCCAATCTACTCCTCTGAAGAAGATACCCAGCAGTTGCACATCTGAGTATCCATGATGTGGACAATCTCTCTGATACGATCTGAATCTTGTCCAAGCAGCCTTGAACGCCTCAGTAGGTCCTTGAGAAAATTGGGAGATTTTATTTCTCAGATCTTCAGATCTTCCATCATCGTAGAAGTTAATCAGGAAGGCTCTCTTGGTGTCCTCCCAATTAGTTAGCGATCCAGGAGATAGCTGCCTCAGCCAGTAAGTAGCTTCTCCACCCAGAGAGTAGGGGAAGAGCTTGCAGAAGAGATAGTCGTAGGACACTCCATTGCTCTTAATGCTAGTGACCAAGTCCTCGAACCTCTCTACATGGTCCATTGGATGTTCATGAGGGAGACCATGAAAGAGATGCTGTCCCACTAGAGTGAAGTAAGCAGGCTTCAGCTCAAAGTCATTCCTCTCAAACGCAGGAGGACGAATTGCTGAACGATTGGCGAAAAACTGGTCAGGCCTGTTGCATTCACCAATCGTCCTTCCACGATTAACCACAGCATTCCCTGCGTTGGCGCGCCCAGCTGGCGCGACAATCTCAACAACCGCAGCAGGGACAACGATGTTACCAGCTTCATCAAGTCGCTGCCCTCTCTCATTACACACGTGACCCTCTTGGTCTCTCAGAATTCCAGCTTCATCAGTTCTTAAAACCACTGGGTTGTTCATCCCTGATGTTTGCTTGGTCTTTCTGTTTGTGCGTTCCACAAACGCTAGTTGTTCCAGTGACAGTTCAACTAGTTGTGTGCTCTTGTTGCTTCTGGTTTCACGAACAGGCATACACCTGCAAACAAAACACTAGGCAAAGCACGTAAGTAACCAGAAAAATACGTTGAGTATCGATCGATACCAAGTGGTGTCGACCGATACCAACAAAAGAAGACGACGCGTATCGACCGATACTACAGAGTATCGATCGATACCGTCGAACTTAGTCGAAATCCTAAACTAAAATCTAATGGCAAATTGACTCCCCGGCAACGGCGCCAAAATTGATATGCTCAATTTTGTACCCTAAAGTACTAAAGCAGTTGTAATAGTATAGCTAGGGGTCGAACCACAGAAGACTCACAGAAACGCACAATAGATTCTATAGTGTCGAATTACGCTAAGCCAAACAGTTGTAATTAAAAGCAGTGCAGAAATTAAAAGAGTTGTAAATCAATTGGGAAATATAGGCTCAGGGTTTTTCTCAGTAAATCAGTGAATGCAGACTAACTAACTAACAGGATTCAGATTTAGCGCAGTTCTTGAACTCAAATCACTAAAATATAGCTAACCAACTCTCGTTGCGAAAACTATCTAAATCTAAATCCTAGGAATTCCAAATCTCTTTGCGAATCCTAAATTCTAAATCAGCTTTAATATCAGGTTTGATATGTTCACAAATCAATTAAACCAAATCTCTTTGCGAATAATCAATTTGCTCACCTAGGTTCTATCAGGTAATTAATCGCACTCTCGTGCCTAATCAATTATCCTAAGATCTAAGTTCCAGATTCGTCAACCTAGAATTAGCTATGAACACAACCTAAGGTGAAGAACTAATTCAGATGGTGAATCCTAAACAGATAATTAACCTAGCATTCAAAGAAATCCTTTATGAGAAAACCCTAAACCTAAAGTGGATCTACTCAGACATGGCAATTGAATCAAAAGACATGTTTGAATAAATCATCAATAGAATAGAAAGAAGGGTTTAGAGATCTGATCTCGGACGAAGGGAGATTCAGACTTGTCTCTCTAAAACCAAAGTAAAATTAAACACAGAAAATAAAAGCATAGCCTAAACAATGGCTGTAAAATCCTATTTATAACCTAAATCACGATTTGGGGTCTTCTTGTAATTATTAAAGACTTCTGGGCGCTTTTGCAATTCCTCAAGTCTTGGAAAACTCGCGGGTCGTGTCTTGCAGCGCTGAGTGTCGATCGATACCAAGGGGTATCGATCGATGCTCGACGTGAATTCAGGTTCTCAGCGACACGATCTTTAGCTCTGCTACAAACCGCTCCAGAAAGCTCCAATACTTCCAATAATCCTCCAAACGTGCTATGACCTGTAAAAGACTCTAAAAAGACTCCAAAATACTATAAAGACTCTATAAAAAGGACTTATATCATGGCCTAAACAGGGTAAAAACCATGATATATCAATGGTTAACCGTTCCAATGATGGGAACCGGCTATTTGAGCTAACAAAGAGTGATAAAAAGAGGAAGATAACCCAAATATGTGTATCGGTATCCATGAATTCACTATGCAATGCACACACATGATAATTAAATGTCAAAATTATGGTTCTCACTTAAGTAGGATTGGACTCAAATCACAACTTGCTTTATCTAAGACATGAGTAATAAAACACGAGATCAACATATGGTTCATCATTGATTTCAAACACGAGATCAAAAGCATCAAACAACTAGCAACGAGGGCATTGGACCGAGCTCTTAAAATGATACTCTACAAGGAAAAATCATCATTCCTCCCTATGCACGTGCAATGCAACTTATATTCTACTAGACTCGATCCTACTCATGTTATGCAACTACATGCGAATGCCTTTTTTTTTTTTTTCAAAATTTTCAATTTTTTTGTGTTTTTCTATGCCTTATATGAAATGCATGAGACTCAAAATGCCCAAATAAAAATAAATATGATTAGATATCGGTCCCTCCCCCAAACTTAAATCACACCGTCCCGGTGTGAAATAAATTCAAGGGAAGAAGCAAAAACAACTATACAATGCAAGACGTAAGTAAAGAAAAAGTATTTACAAGGGTTTTGGAGTGTTACCTAGTAGTCTTGAGATGGGGAAGAAGACCCCAAGGAGTAGGACGGATTACTCGAGCAAGGTGATGGTGATCGCATGGCTTTCCTCTTGGTCGCTGTCCCCTCTCGAGCCCGTGAACGACTTGTCCCATTGTGGACCGTCATTTCGCCGCCTTGCAATGTGAAGTCTTGGCCCAACGGTGTAGAAGTCTCGCCAGTCTCATTGTGTGCTATGTCCCTTGTCCCTCTCGAGCCATCGCAAGAACTCTTTGCCTTACGCTCTTTGACCGTCTTCTTCAAGCCCTTGATCGTCTTCGCCATCTTTTTCATCATTTTATCTTGCCACTTGCACCACCTTTGGAGAAGTCGTGTTTGGTGTTGCGCGTGTCTAGTGGTGACATCCACCATTGCTCCATCGAAAGGCTCGAAATGATACAGCTCACTCCCGTAAATGGGCACATGAGGTGATGGGCTATTGGCTTCATATTCGGAACCAAGTGAGTTGTCGGTCGTGCTTGTCCTCTCGTTTCTACCCTTCTTGGCCTTCTCTTTGTGAACTAATTAGATTGGTGAGTCTAAAACCGAGTTGTAGAGACGGTCTTTGGTGGGGTAGAAGAAGATGTTCCGCTGATTTTGGAGACAAGTGAAATCCGCATCGGGTAGCAAGAATTGAACCGCTTCTTCCTTATCTATTTTGATGTTGTATGCAAGCATGCATCATATCCTCCCTTTGGGTAACCTCGTCCTTATGAGATAAGCTTCATCCATTACCTCCCACTCCGCCTTGGCGTTCAACAATTTAATTTCCTTAGCCTTTAGAATAGGTGTCACAAGCCAACCAATGCTTATCGCAAATTTCTTGTTCTTGGTCTCATATGCCCAAGCCTTGTAGCAAAAGAAGTGCCTCACTAAGAGAGTCGCAAGGGATGGGGTCCTCTCATTGCCTTGGAACTCCATCCCGTTGGGGAAAATCCGTAAAAGGGGTTTCAACCCAAGAGCCATCAATTCTAGTTCGTCGAGTGCAACCGTCCCGAACTCCACCTTGGCAAAGAACATATGGGCTAGCACCTTGTGCACATATCGAATCATCGGGTTACGGATTTGTGTAGTTTTGTTTCCACCCGGATGGTATTCCCCATAGCCAATGATTTCTCATACGCGCTTAACCTCCTTCTTGGGGTAGTGAAAGTATGGTGTTCCACTCATTCCTTCTTCCCGGAAACCAAAGATTTGGCAAATTTCATGGAAGGTCATCTCATAGCTCTTGCTATTTACCATGAACTCAATAACTCCGAATCCGGCTTGGGCATTGGACCGCTTGTCAAACTCGTCATAGAAGGCCACCCGTAGAGTCGAAAGGAATTGGCATGTGAGATCTTCCCCAGATAGATACACTGGTTGGGGGGGGGACACGCACGATTTTGTTCATCCTAAACAGCCGCTTGTTTCTCCGATATGGATGGTTGATTGGTAGAAACCGGCGGTGAAAATCAAACTAACATGTTTTCCGACCATGTTTCAGCTGAAACGCATATGTCCGATCGAGGTAATAAGGACAACATAACCTCCCATGCGTCGTCCAAACTGATAGCATTATGTATGCAGAGAAGTCGCTTATTGTCCACATAATCACCGCACTCATATGTACGAACTCCTGTATACCACAACTATTTCAACTCATGTATGAGAGGTTGCAAAAACACATCAAGGGACCTCTTTGGATGATTGGGACCAGGGACTAAAATATTCATAAATAGAAATTTCATTTGCATGCACATATATGGGGGAAAGTTATAAGGCGTTACGATAACTGGCCACAAAGAATATTGCCTACCAGACATACCGAATGGACTAAATCTATCAGTGCAAAGACCAAGATACACATTTCACTTAGATTTAGCAAAGTCTGGGTGTACCGTGTTAAAGTGTTTCCAAGCTTTTGCATCAGACGGGTGAGTCATTTTTTCTTCTCTCTGTGAATGCTCTGCATACCACCACATCGATGCAACTGTCCTTTCAGATTGATACAATCGTTTGGTACAATACCACATCCGTTGGTACGATATCTTACTACGCCCATAAGTTTGCGGCCTAAATCTCAGTTTTTGGCAAAATCGAAATTCATGCAGCTTATCATCATCTTTCCAAAAAAACATACAATTGTCAACACATACATCTATCATCTCAGAAGGCAACCCAAGACTAAACACCAACTTATGTATCTCATAGTATGTTTCGGCTGCCAAATTATCCTCTGGCAAATACTCTTTAATAAGATCAGCTCAATCATCCATGCAAACCTCAGTTAAGTTATAATCAGTTTTAATTGTCATCATCCTAGCTGCTAACGACAATTTAGACTGACCTTCTCTACATCCATCGTAGAGTGGCTGATTTGCAGCGTTTAACATATCATAAAATCGTTTTGCATATACGTTGGGTTCTTCAACACTATTATCAGCATTTGTTTCATGAAATGCATCAGTAACCATGGCATGCATCCTATCATGATATTGACCCTGATCAAATTGATGTTCACCATGATGATAACTACTACCCTGATCAAAATCTAAATGACATTGATAATTACTACTACGATCAGCTTGAGTGCTCCTTTCAAAACCCTCTCCATGTTGATACCTAACATAATATTACGGCATAAACCCTCTATTTAGTAAATATTTCCACGCCGTCTCAATAAATATATATCTCGTATTCTTGCATTTACGACAAAGACATAACATTTTACCGCTTTCAAGGGTTGTTTACATATTTTCAGCCTGATACATGAATATTTCAAGCCCCTCTTTGAATTCTTTCATCAACGCTCCCTCCAAATCTTTTTGCGTATACATCCATCTTCGTAGATCGTATATAGACATTTTATAAAAAAGATTTTATAGTGTTTTTTCTGAGATAAGTGTTTTTTTTTTTTGTTTTTTAAACTTTCGTTTGAAGTTAAGATGTATTTATAGAATTTTTTTCAAAATTACCAACGAATTTACATCGGAAAATTATAACGAATTTACATCGAAATAACATTTACAACGATTTTACATCGAATATACGACGACTAGATTAGATGTAAATAATTAGGTGAACCTGCTGAAAAACGAGTTCACCAAATTGGAAAAAATCGACGTGAAATCGTCGTTAATTTACATCGAATACAGATCGTTATAAATCCGATGTAAAATTACATCGACTTTACAACGTAATATGTGAAAGTCATATTCGTCGTAATATCAATGTAACTTTACATCGGATTTTACATCGGATTTACGATGATTTTTGATATCGTCGTATAATCATCATAATGTCGTTGGCCAATTACGACGATTTTACGACGACAAATATTTACGACGAAATTGCATCGAACACATATTTCGTCGTAATGTCGTTGGCCTATTACGACGATTTAAAATCGTTATAAAGAGGCAGTTTTCTTGTAGTGAAAGTTTCAGTTTGTTTCACGGCTGTTTTGTGCTTGTTTGTATATATTTCAATAACCAATAAACCAGAGCTCACTAATTATTTGGCAAAATCGACATGAACCGATCGGTAGGTGTGACATCCCAATAATCAAAATTAGGGCTTTTTTTTATTAAAACTCTAAGGCCATAACACTAAAACTTGTCGCAAAAGAATGAATGAAATAAAGTATTGGACCGAACGAAACATTAGTCAAACATAGAGCATGTTTTGAGTTAAGGAAAAGTCCATAAGAAATGTGGGTAATGAGACCATTTTAAAGTGAATCATAGGGTTTTGTGACTCAATTTTCGTGGCCCATTAGTAAGGAGAAAATGAGCCCAATTAGAGAAGTCCATAATGATCATTAAGGCAAAATGACATTTGCTCAGAAAACTTTAAACCTAGGAAGTCTCACCCCTTGCTCTATAAATAGAGGGAGCTCGTGGCAGCGAAGAAGCATAGAGTTCTTGCGGCGAAGCCCTATCGAAATTACCTTTGAGCAGCCTGTCAAAATTACCTCTGAGCAGCCATCGTCGAATCAACTCGAAGGAGAAGCCATCGCAGCCATCTAGAAGATATATATGACATGTTCTGGCGTAGGAGACAATCAGACGTGCAAATCAGATCGTATCAAGCTGAAACTTGGTAAGAATTTTCTAGACTCCCGGATCTAGCCATAGCGGAGAGCGGATCTCCATTTGGAGGTATAGATCTAAAGTTATTGCCGTTTATCTGGGATCGATATTTGTAGTTAGAATCTTTGGACATCCATCTTGCAATGAGATTATCAAGCGAACCAGGAGGAACAAGGAAGCGATCTTCATACCGTTAGAAAGATCTCGGTGTCAGCTTTCCAGAATATCTTTTCTATTCCGATATAGAGGTTTGACCATAATGTTATCACTATTTTTCTGTTGGGTATGAAATCTGTCCAAATCTGAAAACCATAAACCCTGATTTCAAAAGCAGACTTCGGGACGCTTATTCCAACCGGTTCTTCAGACGAATTGCAACTTCAACAGAAAGGCAAAGGTGAAGCAGGACTTGTGGATCTATAATTTGTCTTAGGCATAGTTGTGTATGTGTGTGCTGAACCTAGAGTTAGAGATTGATTGATAATTAAAACGAACATGAATGATTGAATGAGAACGAATGTATGTATTGTTGATTAGTATTACTCTAGGTGCGTTAAACCGCATGATTGATCCCGACCCATGGACATTGCGGACCATGGACAGATTGCTTGCTTACACTCTATGATTAAGCAAGTTTCGTGAAGAACGTTTCGCGAAGTGTGACCATGGCTGGACTACACACAGAGGAAGTGTGGCTAGTACAAGGGCTGACAAGCCTGTGAGATTGTGGTTGACGAGTCACCAGATTTAAAGTGTGACGTTCTCGTGAGTGGGAACTTGTGTGCTAGAGTTTCTATGTACTTTTGAATGCTTGATGATTATTGCTTGTTTAATCTTAGGTTAAGTAGACCTATATGTGGTTATGTTTAATTCTTCGTATAGATCAAGTGGGCATGTAGGATGGTCTTCACTGGGTAACTTGTTACTCACCCCTCTTCCTTTTTCAGGTTTGTTTTAAGAGATTATTTTGGTGTGGAGTGTAAGTCAAGTTTTTCTGTAGGGTTTTCCCGGGTTAGGGTGTTTCAGTAGGGGTGGGACGGATCTTGATATCCGAAAATTTCAAGATATCCAGATCCGAGTTTTAATTATTCGGATTCGGTCCCGGATCTGTGGCCTGCGGATATATGGATTTCGGATATCCACATTGATATTAAAACATCCGCGGATATCCGGATTCATAAAAAAATAATATATATATATATATATGTTATTATAATTTTCTTTTTAATATTTTAATTATTTATATATATATATATATATCTCAATATATTAAAAAAATATTAATAAAATTTAAAATTTTAATATATTATAGGATCCAGATATCCGGACCTTATAATTTTACTATCCGGATCTGGTTTTGACGGATCCGACCACCTTTGATATCTGGATTTTGGATCGGATCGGAGCGGATCCCGGAGTGGATCCCGGATCGGATCCCGGATCGGATCTTGGATCTCAGAATATAATTGAAGCGTCTTTTTTTCTTCCAATTCTCCATATTTTGTATGTTATTTTGCAACATTTTGTTTTTGACAGCAAAATATTTTACAATTGTTTATCTGTTAGAAACATAAAAAAATAACATTTTCAGTTATCATCCTAGTTTTTAACTAATTATTTCTATTAATGACCAATATTCTTACATTGGTGATAAATGATATACCACTTGTTAATGTTTTCACGTTTCAATTGTTGAAAATTGTACTTAATATAAATATATAAATCTTATATATTTATGTTTAGTTCATTTGAAAACAATTGATAAAACTATTTTCTAAATGTGATATTTTGACTTTTTCTTTAATTACCATTTTATCCTTACTCCCATCTAATATATATGTTGTTACAAACTCGTTCTCTAACTCTTTGTATAACTAACTCGTTCTCTAACTCTTTCTCCTTTTTCCGAAATCAACATGCAATTCATGTTACAAAAATTTGGATTCCATTATATTTTTTGTGAGCAGAACTTTCAAACTCAACAAGATTTTTTTTCTTCACATTTTAACTCTTTTCACGTTTATGCTTTCTCTCAGTAAGCCATTCATAAGCGTGAAACGAGTTGAAAACAAATATAGGTCAATAACAAAGCTAAACAAAAAATGAAAGTTTGGCATCTCAGCAACGGCAGTAGCAGGATAATATTTTGATTTTGAAAAACATTAGGATGTTGTTTCTAAAGGCAACAACTTCGAACGAGTAGTGATATGTGCGGGTAGACATAAAAGTGTGCCTTGCTAACTGAGAGAAAGCATAAGCGTGAAAAGAGTTGAAATGTGAAAACATATTTTGTTGAGTTTCAAAGATCTGCTAAAAAAACGCAATGGAATCCAAAATTTTGATTGACGAATTGCATATTGATTTGAAAAAGGGAGATAGATTTAGAGGGTGAGTTAGTTATAAAATGTGAGTGAACAACATATATATATATATATATATATATATATATATATATATAAAGACGAAAGCAAGGACAAAATGGTAATTTAAGAAAAAATATTAAAATATCAAATTATGTAAATTGTTTTAAATAAACTAAAACACAATATATAATATTTATATATTTATATTGAGTATAATTTTTCAACATATTTTTTAAAGTATGAGTGTTACCAAAAAAGAAGTAAATAAAAAAAGTTAATTAGTAAAATCATTTAAAAGTGCGTTATTAACATATTTGGAGGTAGGTGGTAGGGGTTGGGTGGTTGGCTGTTTTTTATGATAAAAAAATTAATTAATAATAATAATAAAATAGTCGACAATAACAATATTAAATGGAAAAGAAAACATAAAAAATACTAGTTTAAGACAATAACTAGAGTTTTTTTTTTGTCATCTAGAATTTTTTTATTGAAATTATAAGCCTTGTGTTACACAAAGCGAGCAAGAATCTAAACCCTTTCGGAGTGTGCTACACCTCCACTACAAGAAAACATTCCGTTTCAGACGGCCTAATCTGTCGGTATTCCGTCGGAAACGACCATTCCCGACGGAAATCCTACGGATTTTGGCCGTCGGTTCTATCTCCTCGGATAAGGAAATCCGTAGGAAATTTTCGAGGAATTTCCGAGGCCGAATTTACCGACGGATTTCTGAGGCATAATCCATCGGGGATAATTCTGACGGATTTCCGAGGACTAGTCCGACCGGAAGACTTCCGACGGAATTCCGAAGACCTAACAGCCGAGGGAAATCCGAGCGATCAATCGATCTGCAATCCCTCGGAATATTCCAAGGGATTTCCGACGGACTGAGGATCGATCGATCACATTTTTAGAAACCGGCCGAAGAAGATGCTCGTTGGGTCGCAAGCTTACCCAACCCCGGCCGACGACCTTTTTTAACAAATAAATATCTAAATTGAAATAATAATCTATAATTTTTACTTACCCCGAGGACTAGGTCGTTCATCTCGGCCCGAGTGATTTCGTTGGATCCGGTGAAGCCGTCCTGCGATCTCTGGATGAGAATCTCGTCTTGCACCTTCGTCAACTTTTCGACGATCTCTGTGACGTCTTCGTCTTCATTTCGGCCCGTCTTCTTGTTGGTGTGCATCCTCACCATCACTTGCAGGTGATCAGAAACTTCTCTGTATTCCTCCGTCTACAAAATAAATAAAATTGTTAAAGAAAATCGTTTTCTTATAAAAAAACAACTAAAAACTGCAAAAATACTTACCATTTCGATTTTGGTTGTCTTGAAGCTCTTTGCCCCGCTGTTGTGGATAGCTTCTCTCTTCCCATTTCGGCGACTCTTCCGGTTCTTGGAGTTAGTCAGAGATAGAGCTACGGTCTTCGGCTCTTGCCAATATGGGATGTAGTCCGTATACACATACAAGTTCAAGCCTTTTGGCTTATCTTTCCCCTTTCTCCAAGTGTTCTTCCACTCGTTCATGTTGCGCAATAATTGCGTCATAGCCTCCGAAAAAATTTCCGTCTCCACCGTCTTCATGATCGTATGCTACCAATTAAACTCTTGCTACAAAAAAGAAATAGAAATAAAGATGTTAACAAAATCTCAAAATATATAACAAAACATAAATAAATGATCACTTACCGCAAACGTACGAAACCACATGTTTTGTTCGTCTAGCGGAATATCGGAAAATTTATTGTATGGTTTGTCGAGGATGTTGTGCAACATCTTCAGAATCAACTTGCTAATGCCATTCCCAGAGATTCCAAACCTATGAAAAAACAAATTAAAAATCGGGAGGTGGACCATTGAAAACTTTTTTGTACTTTTTAAACAATGTTGTGCTCCGACGATATGGATGATCATGCGGTAGAAATCGTCGATGACAATCGAACCAAGAAGTCTTACATCCGTTCTTCAATTGGAACGCATCAGTGTTATCTTGACAAAACGGATACGCCAACCTTCCATGCGTTGACCATCCATATAGCATACCGTATGCTAGGAAATCACTTATGGTCCACATAAGTACCGCACGCATCATTAAATTCTGTTGCAGGGAAACATCGAACGCTTCAACACCATTTTTTCATAACATTTTCAACTCATAAATTAATGGTTGTAAGAAAATATCAAGGTATCTCTTAGGATGCTCTGGACGGGGGACGAGGATCGTGAGGAACAAAAACTCTCGTTTCATGCACAAAGATGGCGGTAAATTGTACGGTGTGACGATTACTGGCCACAACAAATATTTCCTCTCATGCCTTCCAAAAGGATTGAATCCATCCGTAGATAACCCGAGGTATACGTTCATTGGCTCACACGCAAAACTAGGATAAACCTCTTGAAAATGTTTCCATGCTTCTGCATATGAAGGATGCGCTATCTCTCCAGCTTAGTTATGTTCTGCATACCATCTCATAGGCCCTGTCGTGCGCTGGGATTGATATAACCTCTTCAACCTATCAGCTAGGGGAAGATATGACATCCGTTTATGTGGAACAAGTACTCTGCCTCATGTATCCTGATACCGAGGTTTGTGACAAAAACGACACTTCAACCGGTTTTCATCATTTCTCCAGTAGATCATACAGTTGTCGATGCACACATATATCATCTGATACGGTAATCCAAGACTAGCTACAAGCTTCTGAATCTCGTAGTATGAAGCCGGTGAAATATTATCTTCAGGTAAGACATCTCTCACAAAATCAGCTATCGCATCAACACAATCTTCGACCAAGTTGAAATTCGTCTTTATAGTTATCAACCTGCTTGCAGTTGAAAGAGGTGATATTCCATCTCTACATCCTCTGTATAATGGCTGCTTAGACGTATCTAGCATATCAAAAAACTTCCGCGCTTCTGAATTTAGTTTTTCTATCCTGTTACCATCCTCAACATGATATGATGCTATGTTTTCACGAAACGCATCATTCACCATCTGAGTGTAACATGCGTTTACATCTACTTCCGGTGTTGGTTCCTCTAACCTAGTACCCAAAGTACTGAATCGGTTTCTCCGTGGGTATACCAAATCTTGTAACCAGACATAAATTCATTCTTATATAAGTGCTTCCTTATATCCCTAACTGAGACTAATATATAATTCCGACATTTAGTACAATGACAATATATTTTACCGTATTCCGATGTCATGCTATTGCTTGACGCAAAGTTCATGAACTCCTCCACACCTTGTGCGAACTTATCCGTCAATTCCCCCGTCGCGGGATCACGCGGATGTTTGTCCATCCACGATCGAAAATAAGACATTGTGTAATTTTTTTTTTTTGTCTTTGTTGTGAATGAGGGAGGAGTATTTATAAAAAAATGTTTCTTAGTTCTCTGCAACTATACACATGAATTTTCAAAAACCCATAGACATGAAACACACGAATTAAAAATTGGAACAACCTGAGAACAAGGACATGTGAAGAAGAGGCAAGGAATGTTTACAAAGCGCACTCTATGTAAAAAAAATTGTAATCATGTGGAAACGTATATATCCATTTAAAAAAAAGCAAGAAACATATATACAAGGAGATAAGTATTTACAAATCAAGTATATATATATATATATATATATATATATATATATATTTTTCCTTCGGAAATTACCCACCGATTTCCTACGGCTGTTAATCCGTCGGAATATTCCGACCGAATTCCAAGGGAATATAGGTTCGTCGACATTCCCTCGGAAACCCGTCGGAATATTCCGACCGATTTTCGAGGAAACTAAATCCCTCGGAATTCCCTCGATCTGCTCTTGGTATTCCGTCGGAATTTTCCGACGGTTTCAAACCCGTCAGAAATGCGGGTGTTTTCTTGTAGTGCTTGTCTCACTCCCCGAAACATATACACAAAGCTGACAGTTTATACTGGAACCTTGTAGTCCAAATCCAAAAGAGGGATACGAAATAAAAATTACCCGATAAAAGAAACAAAACAAAGAAAGGATCCCAAAATCAACGCATAGAAAAAAAACCCATCACCAAGTAGTTGAGTCAAAGATTTTTAATCACCATTGATCACACCCTAGGCGTGGACTATACCATGTATCGCATATAGTCTTTCGCATACTCTCAATGCGGAAGGCCTTATAAATACACATTCGTTACTTCTACTAAAGAGGGATCCAATCATGGATAAGAGATAAATGATAGATGGATGTAAGACACATGCAAAGAGACATTTATGCATACATGGATGAATAAATCCGCACACACATAGTAAAAGACATATTATATCGTCTATATGAGTACACAAGCCTCAAGCTACAGTAGGTGCTCTAATCTTACGCCAGAGACATCAACTCTTTTCCCTTCATCATTTATTAAATTTTTGGAGTAGATGTAAGTTCGTCGAGTTAATCGTAGATACATCTCTGAGAGTTTGAGTCACTCACATGGAAACCCTTACAATTTGGTTGAACATATTCTAAGTCCACCAAATACAAGATTGGACCTCGAATTACCTCTTGGTCGGGCCTAAAACTACACCTACTATTTTTCTTTCCATTTCCTCAGCACTCCAACCAATTACATATCATTTTTTTACTTAAACGTCGGAAACTCTTCAAGAGGACAATCTCCATTTTGTCCTCATGGTGGTCATCTTGATCGTGTTATTGTCTTAAAAATGATTATCCACAACTGAAAATCGAAGAAAGGATTCTAACCACGAAAACTAAGTGCAGTCGAGTCAAATTCTCTCTCAATAGTTGAACCGCATACCCGTATTCACCAAGAATCCAGCTTCGACAATGTTTCACCGAGTCGGGCCAGTTATTAAATAATTACTTTTATTTGTTATATTATTGTTTTCTTGCCAATGAAGTGTTGAAAATTATGGTATTCTACTATATACATGTTTGCTTTATATCTAATATTGTAACATAGTATGATAGTATGTAAGGAGATGATAAATTGCCAACTAAAAATCCAATTGAAATGACTATGACATGTAAAATTAATAATTTGTGGTAGTATTGTCACTTTGTGACCGCCTGGATTAAAATCCGACATAATGCATGTTATTCGGGAAAAAATTACAATTAAAACAATAATAAAAATAATAAAAATAAGATTTAATTTGATAATTTAAAAAATTACCATTAAAAACTCATGTCAAATAAAAAATAAGTTTCATATCAAAATGGAAAGACTCTATACAAGCTACTTTACTTACATTTGTAATGTCTAGTTATAATTTCTATAAACAAAAGTTTGACCAATAATTAAAAATAATAGTTGTTAGAAGGGGATTTAGCACTCCTCTGGTTTAACCCGGTTTGAGTTTAGATCAGTCCAACAATTGACTTCAATGCCCATCAAAAACGATCTAAGAAATAAAAGGAAGTTTTCTTTTATTTGATAAAAAAAAGATTTTCTTTTATTGGAAAAATGCAAATCCCGGGAAGAAAAGAGATTATCCTTATCGGCTTAAAAGAAAAATGACAATTGCCAATACAAAGTCAAGAAGTAAAAGGAAGAGCTAAAGACTTCAAAACTTATAAATAAGGGAACCCCCTATTCATAATAATCATCTCACAATATCTCTCAATGGAGAATCTATAACTTAAACAGAAACATCCTTTGTAACAAGAACTACGTTTTGGTTTGATCTCTTCAAAGGGTACGTAGGCAGCCTTCAACGGCACGGCTATAAATCTAATAAAAATAATTCTCCTAAACTCTAAACTGAATTCGCCGATCTACTATATGTGCGAATTATGGTTCTTTCAATAGTTACTAATTAAAAGATACAATTGTACACATAATTATTAGAGAAATTGCATAAAATGGTAATAGAAGATTGAAAAATTAACTGACACATTATATGTTGGAGGTGGGCCTAGCACCCCCAATTAGTTAGGCCCATCTTAGGAAAGGCCGTTCTTCGGTGCGGTCACCGGACTTAATATCACCGACCTACAAGACCACTCTTCAGCTCGGTAGCCGACCTGAAAGCAACGTACCCCGGGCCCGCGCTGATGCCCCGCCAGAGCAGGAAGTGTCAGAAGAGTAGGCGCGTGGGAGTTGGTAAGGCAGTACCCTACCCGCGTAGGGACGTGCCTTCGACCCGACGTCCCACCAACCCTGCAGAGCTGACAAGGGCAGGAGGGAGCAGGTGGAGCAGAGTTGGTAAAACAGTGCATTGCTCTGCAACACGCCACGCCGAGCTCATCATGACCTCTCTCCTCGAAAGCCGGGACACGCCTCCTAGGCCACCTTACCCGCAAAAGAGGCCATAGACGACACGTGGCCCGAGATCCCGGGGAGCAGGAAGCCGACCCCGACTATATATACCCCTCTTATGTCATTAATGAAGAGGACTCTGATTTTTACTCTCTCACCTACCACAAGTTACCCGACCTCTCTATCTTTGTAACGAGACAACACTTTAGAACGCCGAACTGGACGTCCTTCGGAACCAGTTCGTAATTCAAAAGCGTTTACTTCTCTTTCATCAATAAAACGAAACACGGCCCCCGGCCTACTCATATTTCTCCCGACCTGTCTTAATTGTGGTTAAATTGCTCTATTAACGAAAATCTCACCTCCCGTCTCCTAATCATTCTTTAAACACACTTAGTGATCCGTGGGATCAACAATTGGCGCTAGAAGGAGGGGCGAGATTCTTCTACACGCAAGGAGCAGTTCAACCACCGCCACAACCGAAGCAACGATGGCAATTCCGACCCCAAGAGTGTTATCAGACCATGACACCCCGGCCCGAACAACGGCCCAGGCCCCGACAACGGCCCCGCCAACGACTCAAACGACGGCCCCCATCCCGTCGTCAGCCCAAGCAGCTGCCAACCAGACGACTCCCCGAGAGCAGTTCTTCAGGGCCCCGCCCCCGGCTTCGGCACCCGCTCATTCCGACGGCTCCGCCGCCCACAACGCACCCCGAGCGTCAGAAGATCAGCCCACGCTGTCCGCCGTGATGCAGACCCTGCTCGCCCGAATAGACGAGCTGACACGAGCCACCGACCAACGGTTCGCCACGCTAGGGGCCTCCCGTGACCGGTCGGACAATACCGGGTCCCCCGACGTCCATCTCAGAGAGCCGGTCTCTCGGGAAGAAACCCCCCGCATCCGGACAAGCCGACCGGGCGACTCACCGTCAGGATCCGAAGGGCCGGGCGGGCGCTTCGCCCCGGCAGTAGGAAGCCAACCGGGCGATGAATCCCACCACCTCCGATCCAGCGCGGAGCGCTCAAGGGACGCCGAGTTCGAAGCTATGAAGGAGACTATCCGCGCGATGTCCTCCAAAATCCATCAGGCCACCAGCGCGGCCCCGGAAATCGATCGCGTCCTCAGAGAGACGCAAAACACGCCGTTCACTCGCCGGATCGCCTCCGTCCCGCTCCAGCACCTCGGGAAGCTCAAACTCCAGCCCTACGCGGGCACCACCGACCCGGCCCAGTATCTTACGGCGTTCACCATCGCCATGGGCCGCGCCCACTTCTCGCCAGACGAGCGCGAAGCCGCCCACTGCCAACTTTTCGTAGAGAACCTCACCGGCCCGGCTCTCACGTGGTTCTCTCGGCTGAAGACGCACTCCATAGACAGCTTCAGGGATCTGTCGACCACCTTCCTCGAGCACTACTCCATCTACATCCGCCAGTCCGCATCCAGCGCGGACCTCTGGGCGATGAACCAAGGAGCAAAGGAGTCGCTCAGGTCCTTCATAGAGCGCTTCAAGGCCACGGCCTCCCAAAGCAACGTGACTGACGAGTCAGCGCTCCCCGCTCTAAGAAAGGGACTGCGGGCCGATTCGGCCTTCAAGGACGATATGAAGCTCAACAGGCCGCGCTCGCTGGAAGACGCCTTGCACCGCGCTGGACTCTTCGTCGAGCTCGAAGAGGAGAAGGCGGCTGAGTCGAGAAACAGCGCCTCTCACAAGGCCCCAGCCGCGAAGGAGCGGCCCCAGGAAAGATATCAGGAGCCTCGTCAACACTACAATGACGAGTACCAGCGCAGCAAGGGAAAGCAGGCCGCTGCATTCCTTGTTAACGGACCGCCCTCCGGCCTCCGTCCACACGATCCCGTACTTCCCCCAGTCCCGCGCCGGGATTGCCTTGGAACAAGTACGTACGGGATCCACACCAGCAGGATCGACGATCGACGTCCCGAACAAGCCCGCCCTGAACGACACCATCCTACTCAGCGAGCTGGATTTCCTTGAGGAACAGCGGGACCTTTCCCTCCTCCGAATCCAAAACTACAAGCAGCTCGCCTCCAAATATTACAACAAGAAGGTTCAAGGCCGGTTCTTCGCCGAGGGCGACCTGGTCCTCCGCAAGGTCTTCGAAAACACCGCCGAGCTAAACGCAGGCAAGCTCGGTGCCAATTGGGAGGGCCCCTACCTTATCTCCAAGGTCGTAAAACCCGGCGTCTACGAGCTAGTCACGATGAACGGCGACGCCATCCCGCGCTCATGGAACTCGATCAACCTCAAGCGCTTCTACTATTAAGCCCCCGGGCTCCATTCCGCTCTCCGCTTTTGTAAACAATCGAACTACGACTGGCTTGATCCCTTATACTAAAGGGTACGTAGGCAACCCCTAACCAGGGCTCAGCTATCAACCTAATAAAACCTTTTTTACAAAGGAAGACGCTCCCGAGCTCCAAACGCTCGCACTACAAAAAAAAAAAAACGAAGCCGGGCTCCAAATGCTCGAACTACAAAAAAAAAAAGAGAAAGAAGCCGAGCTCCAAACGCTCGCACTACAAAAAAAAAAAAAAGCCGAGCTCCAAACGCTCGCACTACCAAAAAAAAAAAAAAAAAAAAAAAAAAAAAAAAAAAAAAAAACCCAAGCCGAGCCCCAAAGGCTCGCACTACAAAAAAAAAAAAGAAGCCGGGCTCCAAATGCTCGCACTACAAAAAAAAAGGGGACCGAGCTCCGGTGCTCGCTCTCCCCGGCACACAAGTTATAAGTGCCAAAGCCGGGCCCCAGGGCCCGCACCTCTACTAGACACACAAGCATTAAGTGTCTCTAAAGCCGGGCTCCCTACCCGCACCAAAAAAACAAGGTACACAAGCAATAAGTGCCTTAAGCCGAGATTACCTCGCACCCAATACAAGAGCACGGTCCACGACCTGCTTACTTGACAGAGTACGGTCTACGACCTACTCTACCAATCAAAAAAGCCTCGAAATGGCACTTATACAAAAAAAAAAAAAAAAAAAAAAAAAAAGAGAGGGCCAACGGCCTCGATATTATTAAAAAGGGCCCACGGCCTAGTCATTACAACAGCCTCGAAACGGCACTTACAAAGAAGAAAGAAAGGGCCAACGGCCTTGTCATCATTAAAAGGGCCCACGGCCTAGTCATTACATAAACGGCCTACGGCCCAGTCCTTACAGAAAGAAACGGCCTACGGCCCAGTCTCTACAAAAAGAAGAAAACAAAAAGGAAAAAGATTTTACAAGGCCGCATCGGCCGGTCGGTCTTCACTCCCGTCAGCACGGGTACCATCTAAATCAGCCGGGGCCACCATCCTCGCGTTGGTCCCGTACTCACCAAGGAAGGGCTGCCCAGACCCCTCTTCCCCAACCACGGCTCCACCGGGTGGCACGTCGGTTCCGGTCTCACCGGACGGCGCGTCCGTACCGGCCTCAACGGCAGACAGGACCGAGGGATCTGCTTGCACAATCCCAGCAGCTTCGGGGACTCCCTCGTCAGCAGACGGGATCGAGGGATCTGCTTGGACGGTCTCAGCGACCGCAAGAACGTCCTCAGCAGCCGGCGGAGCTTCCAGGGTCAGATCCACCACGGGGGTGCTAGAGGGAGCGACGGGTATAATGTGCTCAAGCAGAACGTCGTGAGCACGGTCCAGAGGGATTTCCAGATCCTCCGGGGTCAAATCCGGAAAGTCCATCCCGTCCAGTACGGCACCGAATGCCGCCTCGTCCTCGTCCAGCTTCTGATACCGGTAGAACGGTACCGACACCCCGTCCTCTGCTTCCATCCTCTTGAGGCAGGCCTTTACGCCGGTCACCTGGCTGTACAGAAGGTTTTAACAGTAGGAGGAAGAAGGTTTAAATAGAGGAAGGGGGACAGTGAAGCGACGCCTGGACGCGTGTCAAAAGAAGCACGGCTGCCCAAAAAAACCTAATGATGACGACTCCTCGATCTCCCACGCCGAAAAGCAGGGGGTGCCTCGATAACCACGAAGCGTCTGTCACACGCCGTGCGTGGGCATCTCGCGCAAAAAACGAGGCAACCTTTCGATCCCCCGCGTGGCGGATACGCGCCAACCTCCTACGGATTTTTCGGAAAAGGCACACAGTTGAGCACGGAAAAACCGTCCTAAGATGCGCCGAACTAACATTAGATCAACTTCGGCACGCTCACTTCGCCTCGCGACACCGAACTGGGGGAGGGCCTATTGTTGGAGGTGGGCCTAGCACCCCCAATTAGTTAGGCCCATCTTAGGAAAGGCCGTTCTTCGGTGCGGTCACCGGACTTAATATCACCGACCTACAAGACCACTCTTCAGCTCGGTAGCCGACCTGAAAGCAACGTACCCCGGGCCCGCGCTGATGCCCCGCCAGAGCAGGAAGTGTCAGAAGAGTAGGCGCGTGGGAGTTGGTAAGGCAGTACCCTACCCGCGTAGGGACGTGCCTTCGACCCGACGTCCCACCAACCCTGCAGAGCTGACAAGGGCAGGAGGGAGCAGGTGGAGCAGAGTTGGTAAAACAGTGCATTGCTCTGCAACACGCCACGCCGAGCTCATCATGACCTCTCTCCTCGAAAGCCGGGACACGCCTCCTAGGCCACCTTACCCGCAAAAGAGGCCGTAGACGACACGTGGCCCGAGATCCCGGGGAGCAGGAAGCCGACCCCGACTATATATACCCCTCTTATGTCATTAATGAAGAGGACTCTGATTTTTACTCTCTCACCTACCACAAGTTACCCGACCTCTCTATCTTTGTAACGAGACAACACTTTAGAACGCCGAACTGGACGTCCTTCGGAACCAGTTCGTAATTCAAAAGCGTTTACTTCTCTTTCATCAATAAAACGAAACACGGCCCCCGGCCTACTCATATTTCTCCCGACCTGTCTTAATTGTGGTTAAATTGCTCTATTAACGAAAATCTCACCTCCCGTCTCCTAATCATTCTTTAAACACACTTAGTGATCCGTGGGATCAACATTATACAACTGTTTAATGGCAACTGTTCATGTCTAAAATACAATTATAACCCTATCAACTTGAAAAAAATAACAAAAATGGCATGAAGATGTTGGTCGTGAAGAAGACGTCGGCGGTGAAGAGGACAACGGCGGTGACGATGTTGGTGAAGTAGACGCCGGCGAAGAAAACGGTGACACTGATGAAGATGGTGGTCGTGAAGATGTTGGTCGTGAAGAAGACGTATGCGGCGACGATGTTTGTGAAATAGACGCCATCGAATAAAACGGCGACACTGATGAAGATGGTGGTGGTGTAAAAATCGGCGGTGAAGTGGTGGTAGTGATTGCGGTGACGAAAACGCCGATCAAAAGAAACCGTTGCCGGTGAAAGAGACGAGAAGGTGTGGTGGTGAAGAAGAGGAGGTGTGGTGGTGAAGGAGAGGAGGTGAGTTATCGTTAACTTGATTTGTTATTTATACGTTAATTTCGAGCATTGTTATACGTTAATTTTATCTGTTAACAATGTTATACGTTAATTTCGAGCATTGTTATACGTTAATTTTATCTGTTGATTTCAAGTTAACGATAACTCAACTCCTCTCCTTCACCACCACACCTTCTCGTCTTTTCCTTCGGCAACAGTTTCTTTTGATCGGCGTTTTCATCACCACAATCACTACCACCACTTCACCGCCGATTTTTACACCACCACAATCTTCATTAGTGTCACCGCTCATGGGTTTCGATTCAATTCCGCTGACAAACCAGAATATGGTGGTGGTGAAGAAGACATCGACGGTAAAGAAGGTGATGGCGGTGGTGGTAATGGTCTCCACCGCCAAGGAAATTCATTATCTTCATCAAAAACATATATTTATATTAGATATAAGAGTTATCTTGATAATCAAATAGTTATCTATAAATATGAGTTATCTTGATAATATGAGTTATCAATACGAGTTATCATAATCAAATATGAGTTATCTTGATAATATGAGTTATCTTGATAATCAAATATATATCTATAATTAAGCATGAGTTATCTTGATAATATGAGTTATCAATACGAGTTATCTTGATAATATGAGTAATCGATATGAGTTATCGTGATAATTAAATAGATATGTATAAAACACAATTATCACTGATATTGGGGTGAAAAGTGTCACTGATATCGTGTGAACAGTGTTACCGATCAACAATGATATCAATGACTTTTATGTAATAAAAGGAAAATAAAATGACTTTTTTGGATTTAAATTTTTTTCTCTCTGCTCTTTACTTAATTTTAAATTATTCATTACTAGATAACTAATTAATTGATTATCTATTAATATTCACTAAATTCATCCTTGTTAGAGAAATTGCATAAAATTCATCCTATATTTAAGTGCATGCGGCTCAAAATCTCGAGACCCGATTTTTTATATATTTTTGATGGACAAATTTTTTTAATAGTTGCGGAACAAAGAATAGCGGTGAATGAAACTTAGAATAATTTTACGGTTATCACTTAAAGAAGAAGATACACACGTGAGTAGAATGTCTCTAATTATATGTTTTAACATTTGCGCTTTGGGTCAATTTATTTTTTATAAGATTGTATTCATGAAAAAAGCCAATTTCTAATTTATTGAACAAGGATGATAAATTTACTGAGTCGTCCCTTAAAACAACTATATTGATGTTTTTTGGTTTATGGTGTTGTAATAGCTCCATTAAGTGTCTCAATGTTAATAAATTTTGGGAAATTTTCGATGATTGAAATCAAACTCTAGATAGAAGTTGAATTGAATAAACAAACGTTCGGTCAAAAAAGGTTCATTCTGTAAATTTAAAGAGTGAGTTATAAAATATTTTTCCATATTCAGTTTACATTATAGATACTTTGTGACTTTAGACACATTTTTTATATTTTTTGATATGTGAATAACCTAAAATAACATGTGAATAACCTAAAATAACATTTTATCATTATTCCCAAAACACAAAGCAATATTTTATTATTATTGTTTTTCGTACTCCAATTATTTTGTTTTGCTTATTTTTTCTCATAAAAATTAATTTCACAATTTGTTTTGCACTATAAATTATATTTATTTTTCCTCTATATTTTGATACTCATTTCACAATATTTTACTTACATGTGGTTCGAACACACTGGTCGAACGCATGTGTATCCTTAGACTATGTACAATGAAAAACAATTCAACACCCTATTTTCACTTTTTAACACTCCACATCATCTTCTCTCACTTCCACATAATCATTCAACACTCATTCAATTTTCACACTCTACAATGGTTTTGTTTAATAAAATTCAACACCTTACCCCACTATTTTTATTTCACATATTTGTTTTCTTTTATGTTTTTGTTTTTGTGATTACATATTAATAACAATTATCTATTGAAATTAAATTAAAATAATTAAGATTTAAATAATTTTTTCAATAATGTTTTTTTCTTTCTTATTTTATATTCTTAATTATAAAAAAATTGCAAGTACTAAAGACGAGAAATAGAGAGAGTCATCACTAAAACAAATAAAATTACGCAAAAACTTAAAAATGCAATACAATACACTAATAAGCACACAACACAACTAATAAAAAAACACATAACTTAATTAGTACAATATACTTAACTCACAAACTTAAAAATCTCTTAATCATGAAACATTCAAAATCTTGTCCATATGTGTTTGACTAGATCTGCTTGCAATTCGTGATGTACACTTGAATCACGCAACTCGGATATATTTTGGGGTTGGTTTGAAGATTGATTTTGAAATGGATAATTGTTGGGATTTGAGTAGTTAAAAAGGTAATTAGAAGAATTTTGGGTGTTAGAAAGATTATTGTTGGGATCCATTTCACAACACATAGAGGA
Organism: Eutrema japonicum; assembly: GCA_030161315.1. Classification (NCBI taxonomy): domain Eukaryota; kingdom Viridiplantae; phylum Streptophyta; class Magnoliopsida; order Brassicales; family Brassicaceae; genus Eutrema; species Eutrema japonicum. The sequence goes on from BSQW01000007.1 coordinate 21,449,335, forward strand.
AGAGATAAAAACAAGAGTTTATGAGAGGCTAAAAACAATTATTGTTAAAAAGATGGTTTTTCCTGTGTCCAAATCAAATGAAACAAGTGTCTATTTATAGAGTATGAAAAATGATGAATTTTGGTATAATTTTTTTAAAAAAATATATAATTTAATATACAATAATTGATCTCAAATAATGTAGATGGAAAAAAAATAAGAAAATCTCAACACCCATTCTCTCCAAAACGCGTGCCCATTCTTTGTACTGTTATCACCGAATTTTTTTTTTGTATCCAATAGTTGTGTGCCATGTGTCAAGATGAGCTTCCTCTCTCCTAGTTTCAACTTGTTGAATTTATTTAACAAATATTAATCCACGTAAGTTTCAACCCATTATTCAACATATTATTATAGACATTCAACAGTTGAATAAAATATTCAACAAGCCCGTTGTAAATGGTCTTATAGATGCGTACACGTGTACGCATTTAAATGGATAGACATGTGTATCCACGCGCATATCGTGTACGCAACTACATGGCTGTTTATACTTATCCACACGCATATCGTCTACGTGTACACAACTACATGGATATGCATGTGTATCCACTCGAATATCGTCTATGTGTATGCAACTACATGGATATGCATGCGTATATACACGAATATTGTACATATGTACGCAACTACATGGAATACGTATGCGTAATATCCACAAGGTTCGACTTCCGAGCCATGAATTTTTTTTGTTCGGGTTATCGTTACCCCTCTTTGGAGTTCAAATCCGAGATCGAGAGGCTCAGCCAAACAGATATATATTCACAACGGGCATAAATACGACGTCGGAAATTTTTTCGAAGGATATCCAACAACTTTCTGACGGAGGATTTCGACTACAATGCCCATCGGAAAGACGTCGGAAAAATTCCGGCGGATATCCGAAAACTTTTCGACGGGGCATTCCAACTATAACTTCGCCGGAAAATCATCGAAAATCCCTCCGACGAGGACTGTTTGTCGAAAATCCATCGAAAAATCCTCTTTGGCAGTCTATCGGAAAAGTTACGACCATTTTCCGACGGAAATTCGAGCAAATTTGATTTCCGACGAGCTGTAACTGACGGATTTAGTCCCATCGGAAATCCGACGGAGAAATTCTCAATGGAAATGACCGCTAGTTTTCACATATAAGTAAAAAGTTTTAAAATTATTGTTAGATTATTGATGAGTTGTGAAATTGTTGTTGATAGTGCAAAAATAATTATTAGATAATTTTTTATGAGAAGAATATAAAAAAAAAACAAAATGTGTAGGATGTGTGATAAAAAAATAACTAGAAAATTGGGAAATGGTACTTACCTTGTGGTAGAGGGCCATATATGTCAAAAACACACCAAAGAGTGTTTTGAGTGTAATTTTATTCTTTATATAATTGATATTGTTTTCAAATTCTAGATAATCTTTTTTATTAGGCTTTAAAATTAAATTTTATAATATCTAGTATCCATTATGAATTTTAAAGTGTTATAAACAGGAAAAATTAATAACAAATCAAACATATGGTTCAAAGTTAACTATAAATGACATGATGTATCATATTTTTAAATAACCATATAATGATGTGGTAGCATCAAATCTTAAGTTATTTTACTTTATTGTCATTTCAATAGGTGTGAATGTTTGCTATAATTAGAGTAATAAATAACAGAGTTAAAGAATCTACTCTCAATCCCTCTCAAATGTAGCCAATCATCTGGAAATATGGTAAAAAAAAGTTATTTCTCCCTCTTAACAAATAATAAGAGTAAATGTGAGTAACAAAATAAATATTAAATTATTCTAAATTACTTACTCTGATTGTGAGTAAATCTTTTCCTCCATACTTTTATTGGGTGTGAATGTGGAGAAATTATCTTACCATTCACACCTAATATAAATAATAAATGTAATTCACGATATATATATATATATATATATATATATAGTCATTTCTCCATGTAAAGTGAAGAAAACATTACTGTTGTTTGTTTTAATAAAAATTAAAAATATAGAATCAATATTACCGTTGAGAGATTTTGTGTTACTATCGAGCCGATGACATATATAGAGGATTTTGTAGTAAACACGAGTAGATACTATTACTACATGCCCACACCAGTGAGTGATCACCTTCAAATTTCCAATTTTGCCCCTGAATTATTTCCGATTTTACATTTTCGTCCCCAAACTCTCTCTCTCTCTCTCTCTCTCTCTCTCTCTTCTCTCACTCTACCAGCTGGAATCCAAGGCAGACAAGCTTGTCTCTCTCCCACTTCTTCGTCTCCATCTGATTCCCTTTCTCCACTATTAATTTGGATTTTCTGCAATTTGTGTTTCCTTTCTTCGGTTTCTTACTAACGCGGTTTTTGAGACATTTCGACTTCTTTTTTTTATTTCGTGAACTGGTATTCTTCTTCTTCGGATGATATAGTAATCTGAAAAGTTTTAAGATTTGCGATGAAATCTTCGACTCGGCTAGATTCAGTTGTTTTTCAGCTCACTCCCACTCGAACCCGGTAAATTCATCTTCTCTCCTTAATTGTAATTGATCCAAAATGTTTAGTTAAGATGTTAAACTTTGTGTTAGAAACTGTAAAGTCGCTAACTTTTGTGACAAAATTGTTCTATAAAAGTCGAACGATTGCTACTTTTTTTTGGGTTCCTTTATGAGATCATAAGTCGTTGAATTGTAATTGATCCCAAATGTGTTAGTTAAGATGTTAATCTTTGTGTTCGAAACTGTGTAAAGTTGCTAACTTTTGTGAGAAATTGCATTTTTTGTTGGGGAGTTCCTTGATAAGATCAAAAGTCGTTCAATTTGTTAGGTTTGGTTACCAAATTACAACGGAAAAATTAAGTCTTTTTTTGTGGGTTTTTTTTCTTTTTTCTTTCAGGTGTGATCTGTTGGTAACAGCTAATGGAAAGACTGAGAAAATAGCTACAGGGTTGCTTGATCCTTTTCTTTCCCACTTGAAGACTGCACAAGATCAAGTAGCAAAAGGTGGCTACTCGATTATTCTTAAGCCTGATGATAATGACAATGCAGCTTGGTTCACTAAGGGAACAATTGAAAGGTTTATATCATATCAATTGTCTTTAAATGGAACTTTATGGGTTGGTATGGGACATTTGGATTGAAGTTAAGGGTCTTTTATTCTTTGTTATCGTTAAGGTTTGTTCGATTTGTGAGCAATCCGGAAGTCCTAGAACGTGTTTACACTTTAGAAACTGAGATCATACAGATCAAGGAAGCAATTGGTATTCAGAACAACTGTGAAATGGCATTGACTGTTGTAAGTAAACTTGGATTTTTTTAATAGTTTGTTTTGTGTATAGTAAAGGTTGGATTTTTGAATAGTTTGTTTGGTGTATGGTAAATGGAATTTAACGTTAGATTGTATACACAGGTGGAAGAAGATCTTCGAGGAAAAAGAGTAGAAAGTACGGAAGGTATGCTATAACGATACTGAGGTTTTGTAGTTTATGAGTAGTCTTTATGCTAAAGCTTTAGAAGAGAAATTTCACTGGAAAAAATAATTTTCGTTTCAGGATTTGACTGATAATAAACATGTTACACTATCTCAATCAACTGATAAAATGGATAATATTATGCCTCTTGGCTCTTGATTTTTCAGTTTAACCAATATCTGAGAATGTGAATCAGGTAGTAGGCCCTTGCTACACCTCAACGAGGAGAAAGCTATTGTCCTTTACGAGGTTACTTAGAACAGAAATCGAAATGGTTTCTATAATTAAAAGGGTTTTCTTCTCATCTTTTTCTCTTTGGAGAAAGCAATTAATTTCATCTTCTTGCATCTTTGACAGCCTGATTCACATCCAAAGCAAGCAAATCGGTCTACCGCATCTGATGAAAACTCTAAGTATAGCCCTTTGCATGAAAGATATTTGTTTTCTGTGTGTTTAAGAAAAAGAGTAGTTAAGTATCTGACTGGGAATGTGGAATTGTTTATCAGAGTTCAAGTTCTAAAAGTTCTGGAGACAAGGAAGATAGTGTTGCAGAAAGAACAAGGAATGGCATTTGCACGTGCTGTGGCAGCTGGTTTTGATGTTGATGACATGCTCCCTCTAATATCTTTCGCCAAATCTTTTGGAGCCTCACGTTTGATGTGAGAAGATTTTATCCTTTACCTATTTCTTTCATTGTTTCGTAACCAACAAGCTCATATCCATTAAAGTGTTCGAGTTTGAAAGAATCTTTGAGTAAACTTAGTTAATCTCATGTTTTGCTTCGTCAATGTCATAGGGATGCCTGTTTAAAATTCAAGGACTTGTGGAAGAAAAAGCACGAAACTGGCCAGTGGGTTGAAATTGAAGCAACAGAAGTAATGGCAACGCAGCCAACCATTTCTGCAATGAACGACTCAGGGATTATGTTCGCAAATGCTGCTAATATGCGTAGGGACTCGTGGCCCGGGACACCTGAAAATAGTGGTAAGATGATCAATAAATGGATTATGAGCCATAATAGCTGAAGGTTGAATATCTTTGTCTTGCATTGTTTGGCATCGCTTTCACACAGTCGATATTTATTTCAATATACTTCTTGTTCTTGTATCCAGATGTGAAGTCTCCTACAGATAATAAACCAAATGTAAATCAAGAACATGTGCAAGGGCAGCATCCGCAGCCAATGTATGCACCCTGGCCAGTTCACTCTCCGCCAGGTACCTTTCCTGTATTTCAAGGATATACAATGCAGGGCATGCCGTACTACCCGAGCTATCCAGGAGCTAATCCATATCCATCCCCCTATCCGTCTACCGATGATTCTAGACGTAGTTCTGGCCAAAGAAAGGCTAAGAAACACCATTCATCTGGTAGTGAGGACTCCGGATCAGAAGATCAGGAACGAGAGAAAGGAAAATCAGGTAGAAGAAGGAAATCAGGGAAGGTGGTGATTCGGAATATTAATTACATTAATTCAAAGAAGCAAGATCATTCAGGAACAGAATCTGATGCTGATAGCAATCATGAAGAAGGGGGAAGAGTAGAATGTTACAATGGTAAAGAGAGAGAAACAAAAGGGACAGAGGCTGACACTGGGGATTGGCAGGCCTTTCAAACTTTTTTGTTGCAGGATGCCGATAGAGAAGAACGTACCATTGACCATATGATGGAAAAGGAGATTGCAGGGAAGAAGAGGCAAGGTACAGGGAAGTATGATCCGTTGGCTTATGATGAACGTGAAGCAGAAAAATATCAAGAAAGGGATACATCTGACATTCGGAATGGAGCTGTGACTCGTAGAATCAGGGGATCTAGTGACTCTTTTATGGTTCACCAGAGAGGAAAGGGCTTTGAGAATTCTCCTGATCCTCTCAACTTGAATGGATTTGATAATCCAAGGAATGGTCTGGATAAGAGATCATCATTTAACATGGATGATGATTCTTATATTGTTACTCGGGGATCTGCAGTGCTAGATGAAGCTGGAAGAAATAAGCGAAATGCTGTAGACATAGGATCAGAGATCTCTTCGTACCACCATGCTGATGGAGATGAAAGAAAGCAGATCAATTATGAGCCTCATGATCTGAGCCTAATGCCAGAACGAGAAACAGAGAAGGTATCAGCTGGGTATGATCCTGCACTAGATTTTGGATCCAAAGCTTTGAAGAAGAATAACCAGGCAGCTGGAGTTGCTAAGAAGTCAGTGAGAGATCCAAAATCAAGACTATCTAATGGTGCTGCAGATAAGAGGAAGGCTTCGGGGCCAATACGGAAAGGAAGACCCACAAAGATGAGCCCTTTAGATGAAGCAAGAGCACGTGCTGATAAGCTTAGAAATTTCAAAGCTGATCTCCTGATAATGAAAAAGGAAAAGGTAAAATCTTGCATTTTTTATTATTAATCATCTAGAAAGCATATTCTCCAAGGACATAAGCCAAATTCTGGTTGAAACTTTGCATCACCACACACTCTTATTACCATCCTTTCTTTTTATAGGAAGAGGAAGATAGGAAGCGCATTGAAGCTCTGAAAATAGCAAGGCAAAAGCGGATTGCTTCTAAAAGCAACTCAGCCGTAGGCCAGTCACAGTTACCGGCACAGCAAGCAAGAAAAAAAATCCTAAACAAGTTTTCTCCCGGCGCTCCTAGAGCCTCTAAGTTTAGTGACTCAGAACCAGGATCATTATCTCCTCTTCAACGTCTTCCCATTAGAAGTGCTTCTTTAGGGTCAAATGACTCACAAAAATTCCCCAAGAATGGTAAACTGAGTACTGGAAGTAAGTTAACAGGAAATAGGCTGACAAGGTCGATATCACCGTTGCCTCCATCTAAGAGAGAAAGCATAGCAACAGGAAATAGGCTAACCAGGTCGATATCACCATTACCTGTGTCTAAGAGAGAAACCAGAGTTAGTCTAGATAGTCAGAACAAGTCTGTTTCACGGACAAGACGGTTATCAGAACCCAAAATGGGTAATAATAGTGCACCAACTTCTTCAGTGAGGTCACTGCGCACAATAGCACCCCAAAAAGTATCTGATGCTCCTGAGATAAAGAAAATATCTGCCATTGTCAACTATGATATAGCGAAAATCGCATCTCTTCCAGAACTGAAGATAAAACCACCCAAAGGTCCTACTAATGTTCTGGTGAAAGGGGTCGAGAAAATTAAGGCTTCAGCCTCAGAGATTAAACCAAGTGGTAACAAGAACAAATCCTTGTGCCTAAACGATCTTGATGAAACTCCAGTGATTGAGAAGACAATGGTGATGGTGTTGCCAAATTCAGCTCGAAGTATTAGTATAGATCAGACGAAAAACAAGATGTCCGAGGTAGTCCCTGGAAGCTGCACCATCCGTGACTCTATTCCTTCTGAAGGTGTTGATAAGGAAGCCATTGAAACAATGCGGGAGAGTGGCAATGATCTTGTCTTAGTAAGCACTCTTATTCTAGCTTGATCAATTTTGTTTTATGTTTAAACGGTTTTGGTGACCGGAATGGTTATTTTGCTTTCAGGTTAGATTGGAGACTCTGAGTGACTTAGTAACAGAAACACCAAAGTTTCTGACAAGTCGAAGTGTTGTTGAGAAACCATATGAAGCTCCATATGCTAGGGTTTCTTCGTTAGAAAATCCATGTACAGTGTACTCAGAGTATTCCCAAGCAGCTGCACTAAGCTTACATTCAACTGAGACAGAGCAAGAAGCTGTCAAAATCCTTGTACCAGAGAAGAAGAGAAGTGAGGCCTCAGAGAAATCTCAAACAAAGGAGTCAGCGTCAAAAGGGCTCAGAAAACTGTTGAAATTTGGAAAAAAGAGCCAGTCTTCGTCTACAAGTGAATACCATACCGAGTCTAATAATGCAACTGGTAATGGCAATGAGGATCAAGATTCAGCTGTAACCGCTGCTACGACAAGTGAAGGTACAAACTTTCTTACATCCTTTTATCTTTCAGTAGTTACTGCCGAAGCATCTGGTTTGCTTTCTTGTAGAGATATTTACGAGTTTGTTGCTCTGAAGTATTTGCTCGTGAATTATACATACATTGTCCCATGAGACCAAGAACCTTTAAATTTCACACCAATATATGGATCTACTGATGTTGAATACATGGTGTGGTATAGAGAATATGATAATCATGACTTGTGTACCTTAACTAGTAGTCGGAATAAACTATAAAGCCTGGTTATAGGAGTTAAAGTTTCTGTTTTGTTATCCAGCTTTCACACTGAAGAATCTCATATCTCAAGATGAAACACCTACAGCAGCAGCCGCTTCACAGAAATGTAAGTAAAAAAACTTCTTTGTCATTAGAAACTTTATGGTTCTAGAAAAGAAACTATCCTTCCCCTACTATACTTTGATCAATAATCTACGCGGTGAGTTATCCTTAACAGATGCGAGTCGAAAGAAAGTTTGCTCATTTTCTTCTGCGGTTTTTTTTCAGCTTCTCGCCATTTTTCATTACTGTCTCCCTTCAAGAACAAGAAGACGATATCCTGAGGACACTGAATGAGTGAGAGGATCCTCTCCATCATACAGCTTTTGAGATCTTGTAATGACTGAGTATTTATAATGAATCCGATATCGAGCCTCTTCTGCAACAATGTCTGAAAAGAAGCCTACCATTGATGCAATGCAAACATTTGGTTCCAAATGCAATGAAATGTGCCTTTTTGCGCTTTTTACTTTTTTCAACCGTGAGATGAGATGGATGCAATCGGCATAAGTCATTTCTGCTTTCTTTTTCCTAAGATCTACTTCTTTTTCCTAAGATCTACTTGTAGTACGGCGTATATGTTTGTGTACGGTGCATAGGAAGTAATGGGAGGTAAAATCGTCATTTTACTTAGGGAAAGTGACAAACAAACAAAGCAAAAAACGATGCTAAAAAACTAAGACAATTTAAAAAAGTGACTAAATCTGCAAATAAGTCATGATTTTATCCAAAACTTATTGATCCCGTATATAATTTTTGATTACCAACTTAAAACGAAAAAAAAACAAAATTTTGACTTGATTATTGAAAAAGGATCTAATCTAAAAATTAATCCTAAAACCTAAAAAGGATTAAAGTAGTTTTCTAAAATTAACTCAGCAAATCCCAAAAAAAAAAAAGTTATTTTATTTAAGTGTATCTATCTACTTGTCTAAATTAAACCCTCTCCATTTGTCATATAATTCGCGAACCAGCTAGAATTGTCCAGAAAAAGACACAACAAAAGATATAAAAAATCAGAGAGAAGAAAATTCACCGAATAAATCAAGAAAAAGTTCATTTAGAGGCAAGAAGAAAAGCTTAAAGATTCTGCCAATGGAGTATTCCATTCGATCTCTAGAGCCTTCTTTTGTATCCATGGAATATTCTGGTCTTGTCACTATGGAGATTCCCTCTGCTTCTTGCATTAAACCATCATTGCTTCTATAAACTTTTAAGCTTTTAAGCTCTGCAAGAAATTTAAACATGGCTCTCGAAACTATGGCTTTGTCTGTATCTTGTGCCAAGTTTTCATCAGGTAACATATCATCAAATGGGTTCTTGAAAAATCTCTTTTTTCGAGTTTCTAATATCTTGTGATTGGGTTTAGGTGTTGAAGATGATGATAATATGCAGGAAGCATTTGTTTTCCCTAAATTTGTTGTGATTGGTCACAGAGGATTTGGGATGAACATGCTTCAATCTCCGGACGAGAAAATGAAAACGATCAAAGAAAATTCTATTCTTTCTTTCAATGTTGCTGCAGATTTTCCCATTGACTTCATTGAGTTTGATGTCCAGGTTTGCTTTTTCCCTCAGAATCTCATCTTATTTGGGAAGGAACAAAAAACCACAAATCAGATCAATGATTTGGCCTCAATCAATTGTTTGCAATTGCTTTTATATGCACTTTTCCAAATGAAGCCACAACGTTTAGGCTGCAACTGGTTGTCTTCCAAAGTAAAAAGATGAATAAAAATTAATAGAAAAAATATAGAAGAATACTTTTTAAATTGTTACTCTCCTTGTTACTGGAGGAAAGTTTTCCTTAATTTTCTCTTCTTTGTTCATCTAACTAATGTGGAATGAGTTGGAAAAATAGATTCATCTCAAGTTTCATTTTCAACTTAAATGGTAAAATTTGAGAGGAATCTATTTTTTCTCTGATTTTTTTCCTCTAAAAATGCAACCAGTTGCAGCCTTAGTGTTAAATATAAGATTTTCTGCAAAAAAAAACCTTCAACTTGCAAAAAATGCATATCAAACCCGCGAAGTCAAATTTAACTCGCAATATAACTCTCATATGTATTTTCGAATAGCTATTATTATGATCATATACATCAGAGTTTCGAAACTCTAAGAGTAGATTTGGACACACCTCAGGACGAGGTTTCGATTTGATATATAGTTTATCATAATTTAACAAATTTGACGGTGTTGGCGGAGGATTAGTTGCATATTAAATTCGAGTTCATGACGTTATCTGACATTTTTTGTAAGTTGAGGGTAAACTTGTAAACAAATATCATTTGGATGGGTTTTTTTTTTGCAGAAATCCCTTAAATAAAAATGTTATTTTGTAAATTGTAAACGTAAACGCCAAACACAAACACCAAAAACAAATGGTAAAAGAGACTCCAGTCGCATTAATTAGTGAAACTTTGTTTAAAAATGTAAAATCCAAATTGAAACAATGGCAGCCTAAATAAAGAATGTAACTATTTTCATAGGTGACAAGAGATGGTTTCCCTGTAATTTTCCATGATAACTTCATGTTCACGCAAGAACAGGTTAGGTTTTTTTCTCTCTTTTTTTTCACACAAATAATCTTGTTGCTGATCATGGATAAGTCTTAGTTTTCACTTTCCATTAGCCAAAAAATAGAAATCAATTTTTTTCAGGGAGTCATCATTGAGAAAAGAGTAACAGAAATGGCTTTACATGAATTTCTCTTATATGGGCCACAAAAGGATGGTTCAAATGTGAAGCCTATGTTCAGGAAGACAAAAGATGGTAGAATCTTGGAGTGGAAAGTCGTGAAGGATGATCATTTGTGTACCCTTAAAGATGCCTTTGTAAAAGTTAAACGCTTACTAGGATTTAATATCGAGCTTAAATTCGACGATAACATTGTGTATGGAGAAGAAGAGTTGCGTCAAACTCTTGTCAACATCTTGAAGGTAAACAACATATTCTTGACCCATCTGATCTTTGATCTTGTTATGTTGCTTCTTCAGTAATGTCAATTATTTAAAGCTTCCGGTGATACATTTATTAATGAACAGGTTGTAGATGAGCATGCCAAGAACCGCCCCATAATCTTCTCGAGCTTTCATCCTGACGCGGCTCGACTCATCAGGAGTATGCAAAGGAGTTATCCTGTAAGACTGCTTATTTGGTATTTCTATTTAGGGAATATTTCATATATAATAATACACCGACTAAATTTCTATTACCAATTTAATACACCAACTTTTTATGTATATCCAGAACAATACACCAATTATTTTTTGTTTCCATTTTAATTCACCAACTCTTAATCGTATACTGTTAACAGTTGGTGATTTAAAATGAAAAAACAAAATAGTTGGTGTATTATTATGGTTTACTTGGTTATGTTGCTGAAATGCTTATATGTGTTTAGGTATTCTTCTTAACAAATGGAGGATGTGAAATCTATAAGGATGTGAGAAGGAACTCATTAGACGAGGCCATCAAGATTTGCAAAGAAGGTGGTTTGCAAGGGATTGTCTCTGAGGTTAAGGCCATATTAAGAAACCCAAACGCAATCACACGAGTCAAAGATTCAAACCTTTCACTTCTATCCTATGGCCAGCTTAAGTAATGAAACAAAACATATTCCTCAGTTTGATATCCTTGTCTTTTCTCTCTAAGCCTCCTCTGTTTTTTTCCTCTGAAACAACTTCTTGTTGATATTTCAGCAACGTCGTGGAGGTGATTTACTTGCAATATCTGATGGGTGTGGAGGGAGTTATCGTTGATATGGTCAAGGAGATCTCCGAAGCCATCGCAAACATTGAGGTTAGGAACGAGGAAGATGATGAAGAAGACGATGGAAGAAAGTGTCTAATTATGTTTGGAGAGGAGAGGAAAAAGGTGAAGATTTCTAAGGATGAGATCGCTTTCTTAACAAAATTTGTACCTAAACTGCTTCAACAGTGAAGATTTTGCTTCATTTACATTGTAAATTACTTGTACATAGACTACTTAGGTGGTTTTAAATATAAAAAAATTGGGGCATAGTTTTTGTATGTATAGTTTTTGTGCTCGATTACTAATAAGGTGCACTTGAGACTCTCTCTAGTCTCTAGATATTAGCCTATGAAAAAGAGAAACGACAAGAATAAAACTCGTTAGTTAATACATTCGAAATACCAAAAGCCATGTCATAGGGAAAATCGCTTATTATCCATATGAACACAGTTCGTAATAGATATTTTGCTTGGTTGAAATATCAAATGTTTGAACGCCGTTTTACTACAATAGTTGAAAAAATATATTCAAAATTCTCTTAGTAGTTTGATCGATTCGCTCAAACATCAAACGCCTTGAAGCAATTATTCGAAGACGTTGTATTTAGAATTCAAGGGAGTATTTTAGATAATTGGAAACATTATTGTGATGGAATAATCACGATTGTACGACCAAATAATTTCAGAACAGTTTTGTATGTAAGTCGTCACAATATTGTTCCAAATCTTTTTGTCACAAATTTTGGCTGCAATATCCACAATTTTTTTTGTAGTTTTACATGGCTCATTTATCAACTAGTTGTCAAGGCTAGCTATTTCCTTGGTACTAGGGAAATCTCTCCTTCTTTCCTTCTCGGATTTTGAGCCTCGATTCTTTTTTTTTTTTTTAATTCAGTTGATCCCAAACTTATGGAGGGTTCAGACTAATCTTGGAATGGGCCAGATCATAAATTTACTGGTCCATCAGGTTAATTCTTTGGGCCTTTGGACCATAATTCCATTGGCCAAAAAGTAGTATTACAAATTCGCTGTGGGAGTTGAACTTGGGGGATTGCTCTCAACAGATTCCCAAGTCTCCTACCACCAGGCTACAACCGCTTGGTTCTCGATTCCTCCTTTTAGATAGGCGACAAGGACTAACTGTGATGTCGGCTAGCTTTCATTGCAATACGCATGGGCGAGATGCCATAATTAGTGTCCTCTCCAAAATAGAATTACAAAGCAAAATAGATTTGAAAATACCGTCAAAGAGAGAACGTGATGAGGACATCGGCTCTACAACCGGACCAGGCGACCCATTTTCAAGATTTAGCCGAGAGAAGAGAGCCCATGCCAGATGACCGTCCGAACGACCTGATCGTCACTGAGGGAGGTAAGTTCTCTCGTCCAAGTGAACATGATAAGACTAACAGGTCGAGTGGTTTTTGTCCCAGAGCCACGGAACCAGTTCTAGCCGAAGGACCTTACCCGGAGACAGTTTTAGCCGAGGCAAAGGAGCTAAATCCAAATGACCGTCCAAACGACCAGATCTTCACTGAGGGAAGTAAGTTCTCTCGACCAAGTGAATATTTTAAGGCTAACAGGTCGAGTAGTTTCCTTCTTAGAGATGCAGAACAGCCAGCTGCTTCAATCACAAGCCGCCTAGCCGGGAAGGACCAACAAAGGGCTAAAGAAGGTGTTGAAGCTAAGGAATTGCAAGAGCTCGAAGAGGATGGCTTCTCTGTTCAAGAAGACCTCCTAGAAGACTTCACCAAGTCATTGCACGCACGGGACGCACCGAAGCCAGAGTCACCTTCAAAGGCGCCTCATGCACCACCGTGGGCCGCGTCAATCGTTAATGTGAAAGCGCATGGAAATACTACCACCTCAGAGAGGATTTGTACTGAGCGTACGACAAGATCACTAGCTGGTCTTGTTTATTGGCGACAGCGATTCTTCTATGTTGTTGGGACAGTTGCTCCTACGCTAATATTGCCCAGCACCCATCAAATGAAAGAAAGTGCACGTCTTGAAGAAGTTTGCCTCAACCAGAAGGAGTCAGGCCGTGAAACCACTTGGCCTACATTCTCAGCTCCACCAGAGAATGCCTCGAAGTGGAATCAACCCAAACGGAGATCAGAAGAAGGAGTTATTGAATTTACAATTCGGGTGATTCCCAACTTACCCGATTTGGACACATACGCACTAATTGGAGGTTTCCAATCGATCCAGGAGGAATTAAGCTACAAACCGACTTGTTCTGGAATCTTGATCCATCAGGGAAGAACCGACAATTGGATTCATCTCATTCCCAGTTCAGACTTGAGAGTTATCGATTTTACAAGTCGATGGACCTGCTTAGAACCCAATTCCGCGACAAGGCCAAAGATCGTGCTACACAGCCCAACTCAGCAACGATATCGACCTGAAACCAATTGGAGAATATTAGTGGATCTCTTATGGTTCCAACAAGCCCAAGATCCAAGGAAAAGGCCGAAGGATCACAAAGTTATGCCATTTTTCCCAATACGGGTTTACCTGGTTCCGTTTAAGGCAAGTCCGAGTTCCAATTGGGTCAATTCATTACAAAATCGACAATGGCGACCAGGAGAGTTCATTTACCAATTAGAGGCCTCAAATATCATCCCACCATGCACCAGCACGCACAGGATCAGGCGGATCCCCTTGCAAATAGACTTTCCTTTTATGGTCACGTTCACACTTGGGGTCTTAAATCACCAACAGCTATATTTTCGAAAATACTGCAACTTCAGCGTAGGTTCAACGCACATGGACGCCCCGAGGCATCACACTTACTCGCCCAAGCTGTCAAGACTCAAGCGCAGATCCACTTACCTTATTCGGCCAAGACGAGCAATTAAGCCTAACGGCTAGTTGTGATTGCTTTGCGATTTAGTCCTTTTATTTTAGCTTTCTAGAATATTCTTGTACGAGCACTATATAAGCTCAGCTTTGTTTTCATTTGTAGTCAACCTTCAATTAAGAATTAATACAAGTATTTTCGTTTCTTTCAAAGAGTCACTTTGAAGAAGTGTTATTTTCTTTAGTTTTAAGTGTGCGATTCACTTAACTCTTTAGAGGCTGCGACTTAGAGTGTTTGTGTGATTCAAACATCCTATTTCGTTCATAGATTGAGAGAGTCAATCAAAACCATCAGCCCACTCATCGACTCCACACGAGAGAAGCGATCGCCATCGTGTCAAGTCCATCCGCCTTCGACCATCTTTCGACCAAAGGAGAGGGCGACCGCCTGTCTTTGGTTCCACCGACTATCCGGTTAAGACCTCACCACCGGAGGCTTACACCATCTGGTATCAGAGCTCAAAAGCTCCTATCTATCAGGTTACCTCGTTCCTTGATTAAGTTTTTTTTCATTTGTTTCATTGCTTTTCCGTTTTTCGAAAACTACAAAAAAAAAAAAAAAATTTTGCTTTACCCGTCTGCTTGTTTCAATTTTCATAAAATCATAAAAACTCATAAAAACATTTCGTCTTTTGTGTTTGCTTGTTAACTCATCATAGAAAAATATAAAATTGTTTCTGGAATTTTAAAATTTGATTTAATAGTTTTTTTAAACCCAGCGAATTAATTTAGTCAAAAAAAAAAAAAAAAAAAATTTCTGCTTTACCCGTCTGTTTGTTTCAATTTTCATAAAATCATAAAAACTCATAAAAACATTTCGTCTTTTGTGTTTGCTTGTTAACTCATCATAGAAAAATATAAAATTGTTTCTGGAATTTTAGAAGTTGATCTAATAGTTTTAGTTCAAGCAAAACTGAACCGGAAAATTCCTGTGCGAAAAACAGTTTTTTTGTGTTCTTGTTTGTTCTTGAACTAGACTTTGATTCCTGTGAATTTTCTTTTGCAAGGTCTATCAAAGAACATCCATGGCAACGTATGGTAATGGCTACCAATCAAGGAGAGAAGAGACGATGTTCTATAGAAGAGAAGGCAGCAATTATTGGGACAGTAAACAAAATAGAATCTATGGATACGCACCACATTCAAAGCAGCCTGATCCCGAACCACCTGACCATCAATGGAGAAACACAAGACGAACTGAGCCATGGCTGCCCCCACACCCCGGTAATAACAGATTTATGCCTCAACTCTCAAAATTTTCAGGAAGTAAGCGAAATCCAGAGGTATATCTAGAATGGGAAAGAGACATGGATGAGTGGTTTTGGTACCACCATATTCCAAAAGAGGAGACGCTGTCCCACGCCATCGACCAACTCTCCGGATGGGCATATGAGTGGTGGAGGCAAGAAGAACGAGATCAAAGGAGATATGGAAAACTAGCCATCACCAATTGGGAAGAATTGAAGTTGCTCATGAATAAGAAGTATGTTCCAAGAGACCTTTTACAAGGAATCAAGGAACGATACATTCGGAGGATCCCAAACCGCAAGATTATGGAGACTAGGAGAGATATGCCACAAGTCAAAACAGAGCAATGTAAGTCTTCTAAAATTTTAAAAATAAATGACACCATCTGTTATAGATGTCATGAGAGAGGTCATTTTGCTGCTGTGTGCCCTGAGAGACAAGAGATTAAAATTTCCAAACCTGAGCCGAAACTGAATTCATTAGATAATTGTCTAGAAAATTCTGGTTTTAAATTTTTGAATTCAGATTTGATGCACTTGTCTTTGCCAAAGGTTGTTAATGCAGGTCTAGATCCAGTTTTGTGGACAAAACCTCTTGAAGAGGGAGGGAATGATGAGGACATCGGCTCTACAACCGGACCAGGCGACCCATTTCAAGATTTAGCCGAGAGAAGAGAGCCCATGCCAGATGACCGTCCGAACGACCTGATCGTCACTGAGGGAGGTAAGTTCTCTCGTCCAAGTGAACATGATAAGACTAACAGGTCGAGTGGTTTTTGTCCCAGAGCCACGGAACCAGTTCTAGCCGAAGGACCTTACCCGGAGACAGTTTTAGCCGAGGCAAAGGAGCTAAATCCAAATGACCGTCCAAACGACCAGATCTTCACTGAGGGAAGTAAGTTCTCTCGACCAAGTGAATATTTTAAGGCTAACAGGTCGAGTAGTTTCCTTCTTAGAGATGCAGAACAGCCAGCTGCTTCAATCACAAGCCGCCTAGCCGGGAAGGACCAACAAAGGGCTAAAGAAGGTGTTGAAGCTAAGGAATTGCAAGAGCTCGAAGAGGATGGCTTCTCTGTTCAAGAAGACCTCCTAGAAGACTTCACCAAGTCATTGCACGCACGGGACGCACCGAAGCCAGAGTCACCTTCAAAGGCGCCTCATGCACCACCGTGGGCCGCGTCAATCGTTAATGTGAAAGCGCATGGAAATACTACCACCTCAGAGAGGATTTGTACTGAGCGTACGACAAGATCACTAGCTGGTCTTGTTTATTGGCGACAGCGATTCTTCTATGTTGTTGGGACAGTTGCTCCTACGCTAATATTGCCCAGCACCCATCAAATGAAAGAAAGTGCACGTCTTGAAGAAGTTTGCCTCAACCAGAAGGAGTCAGGCCGTGAAACCACTTGGCCTACATTCTCAGCTCCACCAGAGAATGCCTCGAAGTGGAATCAACCCAAACGGAGATCAGAAGAAGGAGTTATTGAATTTACAATTCGGGTGATTCCCAACTTACCCGATTTGGACACATACGCACTAATTGGAGGTTTCCAATCGATCCAGGAGGAATTAAGCTACAAACCGACTTGTTCTGGAATCTTGATCCATCAGGGAAGAACCGACAATTGGATTCATCTCATTCCCAGTTCAGACTTGAGAGTTATCGATTTTACAAGTCGATGGACCTGCTTAGAACCCAATTCCGCGACAAGGCCAAAGATCGTGCTACACAGCCCAACTCAGCAACGATATCGACCTGAAACCAATTGGAGAATATTAGTGGATCTCTTATGGTTCCAACAAGCCCAAGATCCAAGGAAAAGGCCGAAGGATCACAAAGTTATGCCATTTTTCCCAATACGGGTTTACCTGGTTCCGTTTAAGGCAAGTCCGAGTTCCAATTGGGTCAATTCATTACAAAATCGACAATGGCGACCAGGAGAGTTCATTTACCAATTAGAGGCCTCAAATATCATCCCACCATGCACCAGCACGCACAGGATCAGGCGGATCCCCTTGCAAATAGACTTTCCTTTTATGGTCACGTTCACACTTGGGGTCTTAAATCACCAACAGCTATATTTTCGAAAATACTGCAACTTCAGCGTAGGTTCAACGCACATGGACGCCCCGAGGCATCACACTTACTCGCCCAAGCTGTCAAGACTCAAGCGCAGATCCACTTACCTTATTCGGCCAAGACGAGCAATTAAGCCTAACGGCTAGTTGTGATTGCTTTGCGATTTAGTCCTTTTATTTTAGCTTTCTAGAATATTCTTGTACGAGCACTATATAAGCTCAGCTTTGTTTTCATTTGTAGTCAACCTTCAATTAAGAATTAATACAAGTATTTTCGTTTCTTTCAAAGAGTCACTTTGAAGAAGTGTTATTTTCTTTAGTTTTAAGTGTGCGATTCACTTAACTCTTTAGAGGCTGCGACTTAGAGTGTTTGTGTGATTCAAACATCCTATTTCGTTCATAGATTGAGAGAGTCAATCAAAACCATCAGCCCACTCATCGACTCCACACGAGAGAAGCGATCGCCATCGTGTCAAGTCCATCCGCCTTCGACCATCTTTCGACCAAAGGAGAGGGCGACCGCCTGTCTTTGGTTCCACCGACTATCCGGTTAAGACCTCACCACCGGAGGCTTACACCAGAACGTGAGTGGGAAGTCGACCGAAACCACACTTCCTTGCAGCCTCATGAAGTTGTTGAAACTTGGTCACGTCATGTTTGTCCTTGGCTGGTATTCTAAGCATTTTCCTCGCTTGTTTCAAGATGAGTTCTCTGCCAATTCTAGAGACATTGTTGATGCTAGGTTTAGATTATGAGAACAGAAAGAGTGGAAGGATGAGAGATAGTCACATAACCGAAGAAGAATTTGAAAATGTTAAGGGTCGATTTAGAGACTTTGTTAAAGCATTCCACATGTTTGGAGCCATAATAAAGAAGTCATAGTTACTGTTGATCCGTAAATCACACAAAAGGGGTAAAATAGTACTTTAATCGGAATCTCGTTTATTGATCAAGAATCGGTGTTACAACAGAGTTTTAGTAAGATGGCAAAGACAAAAGAATTTGAGATCGGTAAATGAGCTCTCTGGTCTTCTCTGGTCTCTGCGGAAGTTGTGGATGTTTTTTCATGAATGAGCCCTCTCCTCTATTTATATTGTCTTGAGGCGGTTTGAAGGGAGAATATTTCCTTCTCCGAGTTTGATTAGGAGAAGGAAATATTCCGGTTTTCTCTCTGAGATAAGGATATCTTCCTAATATCTCGAAAATTCAGTCGAGGGGAATATTTCCTTTTCCGATATAGGCGAAAAAGGGGAAATATTCCGGTTATTATCCGTTGTAACGGATCGGGCTCGCGCTGGGCCTAGATCGGTGGCCGAGATGGGTTTTAGCGAGATTCCGAGTTTGGCCCAATGTTTTTGGGCTGACTTGTCCTCGATCCGAACCATCGTAAACCGGTCTTGATCGAACCGGTCTCGGTTCGAACCGAGTTAAACCAGGGGGTGCTAATCCCCCCCTCTATAATTGGTCCCCCCCTTAGTTCGGCGAGGGAGTTTATGAGTTCGGTGAATTTCTAAGGAGTATTCTTTAGCTCGGTTAGAATTGAGATCGGTACGATCTGATCAGATTCTATTTTAAGTTCGGCAAGTTCCTTTCGAAAGTTAAGATTGGAATTCTCGTGGTCGAATTGATTTTCGAACTTTCGAGGTCGGTGAATCTTTGAGTTGATTCGTAATCATTCTTTTCTTTCTCGAGAACAAGCGTGTTGATTCGGAATCGTTATTCTCCTCGGGAAAAGGCGAGTCGATTCGTTTTCCCAAACTTTCGCAAAATTCGAGGAGTCGTCATGATTGCGATTTCCTTTATAAATATCGGGCGAACCTTGTTCTTTTATCACTTCTCCCTTGCTTCCGAAAAAGGTACTCTTTCTCTCTCTCTAAACGCTCTCCCTTCTCTCTAGATTTTTTGTGTTTTTCCGATTTCTGGTCGTTATTTCGCCGCGATTTCTCCGATCTATTTGAAGATCTTCAAACTTTCCGGTCGATCTTCAACTGTTCTTCATCAATCTTCAAACTGTTCTTCATCAATCTTCAAATTGTTCTTCATCAATTCCTTCTTTCGATCGAGATGAATTCTGAAGGTGCCTCCATTTCTGTTGATGACTGATCTCCGAATCAAGACTTTTTGGACGTTAGGCGTTTCATGGATGATTCCGTCTCGAGGTCGGATATGCCATAATTGTTCAGGCATAACTCGCATCATGGTGAAGCGAGTAGTTCTAGGGTTGCTGTCGAGGTTCCTCATCTGAGGGATGAGTTCGGAGATCGGGCCGAGGAAGTAGCTGGAACAGATAGCCAAGTTCGCATGGATCGAGAATTTGCAGCTCGGCTCGAGGCGAAAGATGTTGTGGAAACAGATAGCCAAGTTCGAGCCGATCGCGAATTTGTTGTTCGGCTACAGGAAGCCGAAGATGCGGCTCGGCAAGACGATCATGGCGCTTCGCCAAAGGTTCGCCTGGATGAAGGAGAGGATGAAGAACCAGAGTCTCCGGTAGCTCGGAGAAAGATAGAGGAGCCTTCGATCATTGGACCAACGCAGTCCAAAAGGAGTATGGTTCAAGTCACTTTGGAAAAGTGCGGGGATCAGGACAAACTTGTTTACAAGATCCTGAAGGTGACCGATCGACCGTGGGACGCCCCTGAGGGTTACATCTGTGTTTATGAAGATTATTTTTGGGAGTGCGGCCTCCAATTACCGATACCCGAGCTCTTCTACAAGTATTGCAGGAGAAGACATGTCGTAATATCTCAACTTTTGCCGGCCACGGTGATCAACCTGATGGGTCTCCTAACTCTCGGTGATGACTGTGACGTTCCCATCACGGTCGAGATATTCGAGATGTTGTTCCGAGTAGTACGCTCGGAGGTCAGGCCTTGGTTTTTGTGTGCGCAAGCGAAGCCGGAGTACGATCTTATTACTGGGGTTAAACCGAGCAAGGTTAATCACTGGAATACTCGATACTTCTTTGTGAAAGTCGACGAATACTCCGTTGAACGTCCTGACGGGACTTACCAAACTCGATGGAGGAGCCCAATTGGTAGATATCGGTTCTTTGGTTTTTCTCTTTTGCCTTATTTTACCTAAGTATCGTTTGTTGCTTTGTTTTTCATAGCGTCATCTTCCGAGCTTCTTGATTACCACTCCCGGATTTACTCATCTTCACGCGAAGGATTTGAGCGCGGTAGGAAAAGTTCGGTGGCCCGAGGCGTACCAGGACAAACATGACCAGAAAGCTAAGCGAGCTTCGAAAGGTACATATCGGTTCTTCTTTCTTGTTTCAGATCGGTAATTGGCTCTAACCCTTTGTTTTTATCCCCTTTCAGCCAATCCGTCTTGTCGAAAGAAGAAGATGAAACTAGACGACATCCCGAACTTGATGGATGACATGGATGGTGATGAAGTGGATGTGGATATTCCTTCTGCAGCCTAACATGTGAATCCTGAAGTTCCTTCCTCGACCGAGGTTGAACAAACGGCTAACGATGAAGAGATCGTTGGAGGCGATGTTCCTGCTAGGGAACGGGTTCTTGCTGAAGAACAAACTTCTCTCCCGGCCGAAAAGAAGAGAAAAAAGAAAACCAAAAGGGGGACTCGGAAAGCAATCGGCCAAGCTGCTGGGGTCGGTACCGAAAGTGCCGAGTGTACTGAAGGTGGTGAGGGGATAACCGAGCCCCAACATGTCGAAGAAGAAATGGTGGTCATGTCGGATGATTCTCCTGTTCCGAAGAGGCATCAGACGTCAGGTCCAGCGGCCGACGCGTGGGATTATGCCGAAACATATCGGCGAGTAAGCTTTGGCCCGGACTTTCTTTTTCCGGTTGATTGCCTTCACAAGTCCGAGGCTTTCGAGAAGTTGGCTCGGACCACTGCTGAGGTAAACACCCCTTTCCGAGTTTGTCGCTCCTTCTTTTATTCTTTTCAATCCTTATTCCTGACGTTTGTTATTTCGACAGATGGTTGCCCAAACGAACGAGATCGTCGGGTCTTATGACCGTGAGCTCGGTGCCTCCCGTCGTAAGGCTTTCGAAGCGAGTGTTCAAGTCGTGGAACTTCGCAAAGAGCTGCACATGTCTGAGGACAGGGTGGAGGCCGGCGATCGCGCGGTATCCGAGCTGACTAGAGAGTTGGCCGCACTGAAGAGATCCAACGCCGAGCTGGAGGTGGAAAAGGATGCTCTTTCGCTGAAGTTGTTTGCAGAAACTTCGCGATTGCGGGCTGGTCGTACTCAGCAAATTTCGAAGAGGAAGGTGGTCACCGAAAAGTGCCAAGTTCGGCTACAAAAGGTCAAAGATCATCTATCGACGATCGATCAGGCAAAGAAGCCATTTCTCGCTATCAACCAAATCCAAGGAATTCTTGGTTTTTGTGAGAGCCTCAAGAAGAAGCACGGCATTATTGTTCCGCCATCTCGCATCGAGAAGCTTGAGAAGCTTAAGGCCGAGAAGTCGGCGGAATATGCTGCGATCGACCTCTGCGAGCTGGTTGATGCGGTCCTGGTTGTCTCACCGTTCACCGATCCAGTGCACCCGGAGGTTTCGACCTCGATGGGTAATGAAGTTCCACAGGGCCTTAACGAGTTCGGATCCAACCGGGCTTCGATGTCGGCAGATCGCGCTGATGCGATGCGGAGGCAACACGTTTAAGTTGCTTTTTCTATCTTTTTGTAATTTGTTTAGTTTTCTTCTGCTCGGAAGGGCTTATAACTTGACCTCTTGGACCGGAGGGTTTTTATAGTGCGGTATCCATTTTGTTATTTACCCGAGGGGGCTTTTTAAATGAATCCCGGTTTTTATTGATTGCGGACTCGAATGTTATACTTAGTCGTTTTCTAAGTCATTTCTAAGTTGAGTCTTGGTATATTTGAAGTCGTACATTATACGAACTCCTCAAGCTCATCGTACACAATGGTGCAGTAAACAGTACGGTCTTAGCCGGGTGAAGAGGACGAGTTTGACTGAACCTTTTTCGAGGTCGGAAATCCATATTGTAGATTGGCTTATTGATTTTGCGATTGTTGAGAAATCGGCTTACTGGTTTTGCGATTGTTGAGAAATCGGCTTACTAATTTTGCGACTGTTAAGAAATCGGCTTAAATTCGCGAGGAAAGACGTTCGGCTTGACCTTAGAGTTTGGTTTAAGAGTACGTGAACAGCTCATCTTAATATGCTCTAGGTTTTTCTCATACTGAATCCGAGTGTGCGATATGGATTCGGCTTATTTGGCTCGGATAATCTGAGAAGTTAATGCGAGACTGGTCTCGGCTTTGAATGTGGAAGGTGTGTTATCCATTGCACCATGAGGATGCGTGCGAGCTATGCTCGGCTTATTCGATCGTCTGGCCAAGACGTCGATATGGAAACCGTTGTGGTCGAAAATTTGAACTGTTGGAGTTCGGCAAGCATAAAGTTTGGCTTGGAAGTACGAACTGCTGGAGTTCGGTAAACATAAAGTTTGACTTAGAAATACGAACTGTTGGAGTTCGGCAAACGTAACGTTTAACTTGGAAATACGAACTGTTGGAGTTCGGCAAACGTAAAGTTTGACTTGGAAATACGAACTGTTGGAGTTCGGCAAACGTAAAGTTTGACTTGTGTATACGAACTGTTGGAGTTCGGCAAACGTAAAGTTTGACTTGTGTATACGAACTGATGGAGTTCGGTAAAGTGCCTTCGCATAATAAGAATTTTTATTGATGTTATAGATGCGCCTGTGAGGGCTGCCTACGTACCTTCGAAAGAAGGATTAAACCATTCGTAATTCATATTACATATTGAAATGGAGCCTAAGTGTAGTAGCTCGATGATTTATTTTTTTTTTTTTTTTGCGCTCGAGAGCTGGCCTAGATGTAGTAGCGCTTGAGGTTCATTGAATTCCATGAACGAGGAATAGGAGTTCTGTCTAGCTTCATGAGCTCGTAGACGCCTGGTTTGACTACCCTCATGACCTGGTAAGGTCCTTCCCAATTTGTGCCGAGCTTGCCGGCATTCTTTTCTTCAGTGCCCTCGAAGACGTTTCTTAGAACAAAGTCGCCGTCAGTGAAATGACGTCCACAGACCTTCTTGTTGTAGTAGCGTGCTGCCAAGTTCTGATAATTCTGAATTCGAAGTAAGGCTTGATCACATTGTTCCTCGAGATTGTCGAGGTTGTCGAGCATGATCTCATCGTTAAGATCGGAGTTTTACACAAGCATCGTTCGACGGATAGTCGGGATGGTGAGTTCGGTGGGGCATAGGGCTTCCACACCATAAGCCATGTAGAAAGGGGATTGTCCCGTTGACGACCTCGGAGTCATGCGATATGACCATAAGACTCCGTCGAGTTTATCAGACCAGGTTCCTTTCAGAGTATCCAATCGTTTCTTGAGGCCGGCGATGATCGTTTTGTTTGTTGCTTCGGACTGACCGTTGCTCAGCGGGTATCTCGATGTAGAGAAACTTAGCCGAATTTTCCACTTGACGCAGAAATCGTTGAATAACGTTGATATGAACTGGGGTCCGTTATCGGTGATAATATCGTATGGAACTCCGTGTCGGTAGATGATGAATTTCCAGACGAACTTCTGAACGTCAGAAGCGAGGATGACGGGATATGCCTCGGCTTCTACCCACTTGGTAAAGTAATCCGTCATGACGAGGATGAACTTTTTCTGCGTGGTGGATCGTTTGAAAGGGCCAATGATGTCCAAGCCCCAGCGCATGAATGGATATGGAGCTGTCGAAGTGGTTAGCAGCTCGGTAGGAAGATGTATCATTGGGCCGTGTCGTTGACATTTATCGCACTTTGCAACGAACTTCTCGCAATCTGCTTGCATGCTTGTCCAATAATAGCTTGCTCATTTTATTTTCAGGGCTAGAGATCGGCCACCTGAATGATTACCGCCATCGCCTTCGTGTATTTTCTTCATGACTTACTGGATCTCATTGCATGAGATGCATTTGAGGAGGATCCCTGCCGCACTCCAACGAAACAGTCCATCTTTGATAAGTATGTAGCGAGCAGCCCGCATTTTGAGTCGCTGAGCAGCCCATCTGTCCGCCGGGACGTTGCCATCGATGATGTACATTTTTATCTCTCGTGTCCAATCGGCGGGCGTCTGCTCGTCAGACTGTTCGAGGTTTATTGGCCCGTGAAGGCCATTTGTTTGTTCGTCCGCTTCGTTATCTGATTGGGTTGACTCATCGGTTTACGGCAGGTCATCATTGAATTTGGTAATAGTAGCATGTTCGAGCTCGGTGTCCTGATCAGGCTCGACAGTCGGAATTCGTCTTTGTCGGCGTAGGACGGGTTCGGTTGCAGGATTTTTCTCATAATCTCGTCTACGAGTCGTGATAATACATTGCTCCGTGCTTCCAATACTTGGCTCTGATATACTTTCGACCGGAATCGTTCGTCTGAGATGAGGGTCTGAGCTTGAAGCTAGAGCAGCGAGGGCGTCGGCTGGAGCGTTTTCTCCCCGCGATATCTTGGTTAGTTCAAACAAATCGAATTCTGCAGCTAGTTGCTTGACGAGCTTGAGATATGCACCCATTCGATCATTCTTGCCATCGTACTCCCCGCTAAATTGACTTGCGACGAGCTGCGAGTCGCAGTAGGCATGTATGCGTGTTGCGCCGATGGTTTTGGCCAAACGTAGTCCGGCAATTAACGCTTCGTATTCTGCCTCGTTGTTTGATGCGTTGAACGCCAGGCGGAAGGATTACTCTAAAAATTCTCCCGTTGGAGATTTGAGGCGAATGCCTATTCCAGAGCCACGATGAGATGAAGAATCGTCGACGTGAAGGATCTATTGTTCGACAGTTACGACATCAGTGTTGACGTATTCTGGGATAACTCGATGAGGAAATCGGCAAGGATTTGCGACTTGATGCTTGTTCGGCTCTTATAATCGATGTCGTACTCGCTGAGTTCTATAGCCCATTTAGCAAGTCGGCCAGATTGGCTCGGACTATGTAGAATTGTCCGGAGTGGCTGGTCGGTTAAGACGGTGATTGAGTGTGATTGGAAGTAGGGGCGTAGCTTCCGAGCTGAAATAACAACGGCGAGAGCCAGTTTTTCGAGAGTTGGATATCGACCTTCAGCGCCATCGAGTGATTTTCTGATATAGAAGATTGGCTTTTGTTCACCTCGGTATTCTCGAACAAGGACCCCGCTAACCGCTGAGGTCGAGATTGCGATGTAGAGATAGAGAGTCTCGCCACCTTCGGGTTTTGCCAAGACTGGTAGAGTCGATAAGTATTCCTTGAGTTGTTTGAATGCTTCTTCGCACTTGTCATACCACTCGAGATCTTTGTTACCGCGCAACAGTTGGTAGAAGGGGAGACACTTGTCGGTAGATCGGGAGATGAACCGGTTGAGTGCAGCAATACGTCCCGTAAGCCTTTGCACTTTCCTTCTCGTCGTCGGAGATGGTAGGTCGAGGATTGTCGAGATCTGTTTATGATTGGCTTTGATTCCCTTTCGAGTTACGATATATCCGAGAAATTCTCCCGAGGTCACACCGAATGTGCATTTGGTCGGGTTAAGCTTCATGCTGTATTCGTTTAAGATGTCGAAGCATGTGTTGAGGTGTCCGATATGGTCCTTGGCAATTAGCGATTTGACGAGCATATCGTCGATGTAGACTTCCATCGTCTTGCCGAGCTGGCTGGCAAACATCCGATTAACGAGTCGTTGATAAGTTGCACCGGCGTTCTTCAGGCCGAAAGGCATAACCTTGTAGCAATAGATACCACGATCGGTAATGAAGGAGGTCTTCTCACGATCGTCTGGATGCATGAGTATCTGATTGTAGCCTGAGAAGGCGTCCATGAACGAGAGGAGTTCGTTTCCCACAGTGGCTTCGACGAGTCCATCGATATGTGAGAGCGGGAAACTATCCTTTGGGCAGGCTTTGTTTTGATCGGTAAAATCGACGCAGATCCTTCATTTACCGTTCTTCTTTTTGACAACAACTGGGTTTGCCAACCAGTCCGGATACCGTACTTCGGTGATTGATCCAGCGCTAAGTAGCCTTTCGACTTCGTCGTTAACGGCTTGGGCCTTCTCGGGACCGAGCTTGCGTCATTTCTGCTTGATCGGCTTGAAGGTGGAATCAATATTGAGCTCGTGACTCGTTATCTTTGGATTGATCCCTGGCATGTCTGTGATTGACCAGGCGAAGGTCGAAACGTTCCTTTTGAGGAATCTGATCAAGTATGTCTTGATGTCTTCATCGAGCTCAGCTCCGATCCCCACGCATCTCTATGGATTGAAGTCATCAATGTTGATTTGGACAATCGTTTCGCGTCGCAGCAGATCGAATTTTCTTCTTATTGATGATGTAAGTGCGGGGCGCGGTCCTTAGTTTGTATTCGTTGATAAAACACGTTCGGAACATCACCTAGTCGCCTTTAAGAGTGAAGATTCCAGAAGGTGTTGGGAATTTGACGCACTGGTGATATGTTGATACGACGACTTTCATCAAAAATTCCCACGGTGTGCCGAGTATCACATTGTAGATTGCAGGTTTGTTCAGTACCAGGAACTTTACCATCCGATAAATTCCTCCGGTATACATGGGGAGCTTGACCGTCCCGGCAGTCATGGTTTGCTCACTTGAGAAACCGGTAAGTGGTTCGATGTTTGGTCTGATCTGATCGTCGGGATAGTCCATGTTCTTCAGTGTATCTTTGAAAATCACATTGACCGAGCTCCCAGTGTCGATCAAGATTCGTCCGACTACAACATCACTGATGAGTGCTTCGACGACCAGCGGATCGTTATGCGGCATGTGGAGTCCTTCTGTGTCGGCCTCGGAGAAGGTGATCGGCATTCCGCAAGATGTAATCTAGTTTATATGTTTCGCGGCCACTGCTTCCTTACTGTACGTCTTTAGAGCTCGGACAGAATAGTTGCATGACTCCAATGCGTCCATGATCATGTTGACACGCTTCCGAACTTGTGGAGGTTGTTGAGCCTCCGTTTTTTCCTCCCAATCTCGTTTCGGTTGTTCGTCGTCGATCTTATCTTTAGGTTGCTCGGTAGCCTTGCTCGGTTTGAAGTTACGTCTCCTTCCGTTATCGTTACGGCGAGGTTTATTCGAAGGTTGGAAGGCTCCTTCGACTGGAACTTCCCCTTTTTTGTACTTCATCAGCAAGAATTCCTGTAGGTGTCGGCACTCTTCAGTTGAATGATTTCCGAATCGGTTGTGGAAGTTGCAGTATAGTCTGGGCTCGGTATCGGGTTCTTTTGGTTCGTCCGACCGAACCCAAGTGTTCGACCAGGATTGCTGAGTTTGGACCGTGTTGACGGGCTGCTTTGGGAGAACATATTGTTTCTCCTTAGCAGCGGACTGTTTCGTAAGTGCATACCGCCTATCTTTCTCGAATTTTTCCTCTTCCTCCATGATGAAGATGTGCGCCCTGTGTAAGATATCTTCCAATGTCTTTGGATTGTTGTGTTTGATCTCCTTGTGGAAGTCTGATTCGTACCAGGTCGTTTTATAAAGAGCCTCGATCGCAACTTCGTCGTCGATCGTACAATGGGATACGACCGCTTTGAAACGTTCTATGAAGTTGCGTAGGGGCTCGTCCTGCTTCTTTTCGAGGGCCCAGAGTTTGGCGTTCTTCGTTTTCTGCTTGATAAACATGGTGAAGCATTTGAGGAACTTGGTAGTGAGCTCGTTGTAGCTGTTGACTGAATTTGGCTCGAGCGTCGAAAACCAATCGAGCGCGGCTCCGGATAGGTTCTCTACAAACAGCTGGCACATGGCTGCGTCCTTTTCGTTTTCCAAGCCGAAACGAAATCGATTCATCATGATAACAAAGGAGGTCATGAAATGCTTAGGATCGATAAACCCATCGTATGGCGTGATCTTGACCCTCTCCAATCGTCGGACTGGAGTGTTGATGACTCATTCCGTGAATGGTGTCCTCTGTGACTCCTAAATCACCCGATCAATTTCTGGCGCCGAGCTCGTTGCCTAATGGACTTTAGACCGCATGTCCTGTAACTGGGCCTGGACCCTTGCGAATTCCCAGTTCATGGCGGCTTGATTCGCGATGTGGATTTCTGAATCGGTTGCGGATCTCCTAGTCTGTAGGTCGGTCTCACCCGGGAGTTGAGTGTCGGTCAGGTCAGGCAAGAGGTTCTGGCGTAATGCGTTTTCGTTGGCGGGGTTGATCAGGTTCGGATCGAGGGTACCGAACTGTGCTGTCATGGCTTCCATAAAGATGCTCGGATCCATGAATGCTGGAGTAGCTGGAGGCGGTGGAAGAGTCCTCGGGGGATTAGTCTGATTATCCCTTCCAGTGGGTAAGGTCGGAGGGAGTCCTCCTTCAGTTGTTGGTAATCCAGTGTCGGTTGGATTGATTTCATCGACCCGAGGGTTTTGATCATCGTTTTCCGAGCCTTTGGTGTTGACTACAGAGGTGTCGGTTGGGAGAACCATTGCCGAACTCAATCCAACGATATCCGAAAGTACTGTTCTGTTAAATAATCCCCACAGTCGGCGCCAATTGTTGATCCGTAAATCACACAAAAGGGGTAAAACAATACTTTAATCGGAATCTCGTTTATTGATCAAGAATCGGCGTTACAACAGAGTTTTAGTAAGATGGCAAAGACAAAAGAACTTGAGATCGGTAAAGGAGCTCTCTCGTCTTCTATGGTCTCTGCGGAAGTTGTGGATGTTTTTTTATGAATGAGCCCTCTCCTCTATTTATATTGTCTTGAGGCGGTTTGAAGGGAGAATATTTCCTTCTCCGAGTTTGATTAGGAGAAGGAAATATTCCGGTTTTCTCTCTGAGATAAGGATATCTTCCTAATATCTCGAAGATTCAGTCGAGGGGAATATTTTCTTTTCCGAGATCTGCGGAAAAGGGAAAATATTCTGGTTATTATCTGTTGTAATGGACCGGGCTCGCGCTGGGCCTAGATCGATAGCCGAAATGGGTTTTAGCGAAATTCCGAGTTTGGCCCAATGTTTTTGGACTGACTTGTCCTCGATCCGAACCATCATAAACCGGTCTTGATCGAACCGATCTCGGTTCGAACCGAGTTAAACCAGGAAGTGTTAATCCTTCCTCTAACAGTTACTCACAAGAAAACAGTGAGTAACCATTCATGACTTCTTCGTTATGGCGCCAAACATATGGAATCCTAAAACAAATTCTCTACTACATCAACAATTAAATCGAATTCGTCTTCAGATTGTCTCTCATTTTTTTCTTATAACATTTATGAATCAAACCATCGCAACCTTTACTATCTCCCACTCTATCTTTTCTTTATTATTTTTCTTCTTAGCTTTGATTTTAATGGATCAGCCCAACTCACGTTAACGTTAACTATATGTACGACTCTATGTATCGTTTGTTGATTATGTTGTTTTCTAAATACTGGTACTTGTTTTTATTTATTGTTCCACTTAAACTCATATTGACTAAATTAATGTATTCACTATTTTATGATACAAGACTAATCGATCAATATTCCATCATTAATTCATTATTGGAAAAGAAAGTGACGGGATATCTGAAAATGGCACAGACAATTGTATTACTTATCACACAAGAAAATATTGTGCGTGATGAATTTAATGATACAAGGCTAATCGATCAATATTCCCTATAACTTCTATTAATATTGAGCCGCCCCTAGGTCTTGAGCCGCATTCTAACCTAATAAATTTTGCACTTCCCTCTGAAGATGTGAGGAGTTTCGGGTCTAACACATCGTTGAATATCGCGTGTGACGTTGCCGACGTCGTTGATGTTTTTCCCTAAGCGGCATCGCCGTTGAACTTGGTTAGTGTGAGAAGTCAGACTTTAGCCAACTCACGATTTGGACCATCAGTTGGACTTAGTACAAGTCTTAGTGTCAAGTTGGGCCCAAATAAGTTTATAGGGTTTCTTTGTTATAAATACAAGTGTTTAACAATATGAATACCTAATCCAGACTCCGGGGATTCCGAGCGCCTTAGAGGCGGCTCGTAGAGCTAGAGAGAGAATAAGGATTTTTTCTGAGGAATCTAATTTTGTTCTTTGTTCTTTCTTGTTTGTTGGGTGTGAGAGAGATCTATATTGTGAACCACATCGGAGATGTTTTCCGATTGGTCTTCATAGTGGATGTTGTCGATCCAGGATCCACCCCAGACGTAGCGGTTAGAGGCCGTGAACTGGATGAACAATTATGGTGTTTAGTTAATTCGTGATTCGAAGATATATTGGGACAAGGAAGATTAAAGTTTAAATCCTAACAAGTGGTATCAGAGCGTCAGGCTCTTCGTTCATGGATTCAACGAAAACATGGAGATCTAACAGAAGGAAGAACGGTTGAAAGAATTGGTGAAGGTTATATTTTTTTTTTCAAGCTTTCATGGTTTCAAGTTTCATTGAACTTGATTGGAAAAATCATGCAGGGAGATCGAGAATCATCGTTTCTGATTCGGGTTTTTTGTTTTAAAAAAAAATAAAAAGGAGGAAAAGATGGAACGGTGGGGATCTTGAGCTTGAGGTCGGAGGTTCGACGGCGAGATGATCGGAGGCTAGGATTTCGAGTAGGCAAAGGAAACCGACGAAGGAGACGGCGGGCAAATTGCCGGAGAAGGCAGAGGAAGCTCCAAAAATTTCAGAGGTAGCGAGGTTTTGCATCGGTGATTGTCTCCATCAAAATTTGAAGAAGAAGTTTCGAGAAGTTAGGGTTTCGCGACCATATTGGGCTTTTCAAGAAGATGGAGTCTCCAGCTCCGGAAGGAGACGGTGGCAGAGAAGATGCCAGATTAAGCAGAGCACCGTTCGGGTTCGATTTGGTGATCGAGAGGAGGATGCGGTTCTGGTTGACGGCTGAGCAACAACCGGGAATTGCTGAGAGGTCGTCGGAGAGGAAGATGGCGGCGTTGCAGGTTGTAGTCATCAGAGTCACAGCGACGGCGGGGGGAATCGCCAGGATGGAGTCGCCGAGATTATGGCCGGTAAACGGCGCCGGTGACATGGGCAGAGCGGCGGCTGGTTGTCGTCGAGGAGGAGAGAAACTAGGGTTTCTCCAATTGGGCCCTAGTTGGGGCACAAAGCAAAAATTGTTTGGCCAGAAAACAGGAAGAAAATATTGGGCCGAATGTTGGGCCGAAATAAGAGAAGAAAAGAAAGAGATGGGCCCAGGCGCTGAATTGTAAAATTGGGTCAAGATTGTGTACAGGGCCCGAATCCGAATTTAAAAGGGATTTGGAGGAAATTTTAATTTTGTCATGGATTAAAACAAGCCCAGTTTTAATTAAAGGGAAATTGTCCAAAGTTGCACAAGGGAATATGTAAAGAGAATGGACAGGAGCTCAATGGACATATATAATATCACAGAGGAGACAGAAAAGTGTAACCAGGGAGATATTGGGTTTAAGGTGGAGTAATTTCCGGTATCAGATGGATTATTGGTTCAGATCAAGATCAGGGAATCAGAATTGCATCGTCAATCTCAAGGGTCAAATCGTGGAATCACAAGGTACATTTGTGATGTTTTGATTGGTTGTTTCTGGTTGCTCAGGGTCTGCAAAATTCAGAAAATTGAAGTCTTGGGAGAACACAAGAGATGGTGTTCATGGTTCAAAATTTGCCGTTGGAAGAGAATTCATGGGAATGAGGGACGCCATAGAAGTTTGAATTGTCTGTGTGTTATTGGCTATTTGAGGATTAAGAAAAGGTTTATGGATTCAGTTCAAGGAGAGTTGCAGATGAGTATGGAACAAGATCAAGGAATCTGTTGGGGTCAAAGACATATTGGTATGGTTAAGGTTTAAAGAGTTTTTGGTTTGCAGGCTTAGTCTCAAGTTGGTGGATAGAGGTCCAGGAGCAGATGGAGATGTCTACAGGTTCAAGCATAATCAGGTTGCAACCGGGGTTAGAAGGAAAGCTTTACAGCTTTGTTGCTTGATGGTGGTGAAGACATCTGGATATCAGTTGCAAGTGTTAGCAATTCAAGAGGGATCCAAGAAAGGATCAGAATGCAGAGGATAAAAAGCTGCATTGGGATGTCTACCTATTTGCATCTTATAGAGGTCTGGTGGATGAATCTTTTGCATGGTTCACTTGCGGGAAGTTCAAGTGAAGTAACAAGGAAGCACACCTAAAGAAAGCTCATGAGTACAAGGTGAAGATTCAGCCTGATCTCTAAGGGATAAGATGCTAGTGCCAAAGATAGGTGGAGTTTGCATACAGGTGATGTGATGCAAGGTATGTTTACAGCAAGGAAGCGGCTTCAAGGGTTCTAGAGATGAAGTTCTAAGGGTTGTAACATGGTGTCTCGGGCATTTCACAAGGTTGTGGATGTGAGACAGGTTTACCAAACAGTTCGAGTCTGTTGGTTGGATGGTTTTGCTGATGCAGAAGGGATTTGAACAGAATGTTGAACAAAGGTATTTGCATCGAGAGTCTTCTGAATCATACATGGTTGGATGGCGTGTTCTGTTAGGAGTAACAACAGTACAAAAAGAGTTCAAGGCTGATATGTTTTGTCAGAGAATGTGTTGAATCAGAGATTATTTCAGGTTTGAAGCATGTATGATTCAGGGTTAGCTGCTTACAGTTCAAGGAGTGTTTGATTAAGCTCAGTGTACAGGAGAATAATCAAAGAACACCAAAGTGAATCAAGTTGCAGAAGGACATGTTTACATGAAGATCAAAGTGCCAAGTCTATAGCCATGATTCAAAGGTTGAAAGGGCAATTCACAAAGAGATTTCAAGCTGGGATCAAGGTGGAGATTCTAGAAGAAGCAAACAGGAAGAAAGACAAAGGAAAAAAGATTTGTGGAGGAGTCGAGAGCTGTCTGAATCTGAAGGTGGAGATTGTGAGAAGTCAGACTTCAGCCAACTCACGACTTGGGCCATCAGTTGGGCTTAGCACAAGCCTTAGTATCAAGTTGGGCCCAAATAAGTTTCTAGAGTTTCTTTGTTATAAATACAAGTGTTTAACAATAGGAATACCTAATCCAGACTCCGGGGATTCCGAGCGCCTTAGAGGCGGCTCGTAGAGCTAGAGAGAGAATAGGGGTTTTCTCTGGGGAATCTAGTTTTGTTCTTTCTTTTTTTTGGGTGTGAGATAGATCTATATTGTGAACCACATCGGATGTGTTTTCTGATTGTTCTTCATAGTGGATGTTGTGGATCTATGATCCACCCCAGACGTAACGGTTAGAGGCCGTGAAATGAGTGAACAATTCTGGTGTTTAGTTAATTCGTGATTCGAAGATAAATTGGGACAAGGAAGATTAAAGTTTAAATCCTAACAGTTAGTTTCGAAATTTATAAGTTTCATTGTTGTGTCGTCTCTATTTTCTTGCTTGATTTCAGATTCGAAGTAGATTAATGTTTTATACGAGTTTAGGGTTCTTATCTATTATTATTTTCTTGCTAAATTCAATAGGGTCTAATCAGTGATGGAAGGAGAAGGGCTCTGAATCTCTGATGCTCGAAGAAAGATTCTCTGTTTTCCAAATTGTTCATGTCAACATCATGAGACCTATCTTTAAGAGATAATGAATCTAAGACCTATCACAGCAAGATTCTCTGTCTCAGGCTCTTGCTGGGAAGAATTTGGAAACAAAGATTCTTGATTTGAATTTGAAGAAAACTAGCTATGATAGTGAGGACAATGGAGGAAATAGCTAGTTTTTAGGCTTGTTCACCGCATCAACCTGAGACGTAAAGCTGGTTCGATTTTATGTCTCAGGTGGTTGCTTTGAAGAAACCTAAAACAGAGTTCATGCCAACATGACTCGCAGATAAAGAATTCAAAGAAGGTATAGGTTTTGTTTTATATGTTGATATTATGTGAGTTTTATAAACTGTAAGTTATAATGCTCTCTTTTTTCTATTAGTCACTTTGGTTTTGGAGTTTATGTTATTTGATTTTAGTAGGTTCAGAATTTAACTTAAGCTTTTGTTTTGTCTTAGTGTTTCAGCAGAACCTCCAAAGTCTTTTGGAAGAAGCCTATACTCATTTGTTCGGTAATGACAATCTCACATTCCACCTTGCTGGCTAATTTTTTTCTGTTTATCTACATTAGAACAGGTTTTTGTATGCTCACACAACCTCAAAAAAATCTGGAGCCTAACGTGGGTGGTCAATGTATCTACAGTTACTTTGGTTGCATCAGCCATGAACCGAGTCTCTTGCAAATGCAGAGTCAGTTGTGCCCATCTTTAAGTATTTCAAACTTTCTCCTCGTATCTCCATCTCTATCTTCATGAAAGATGTTACATACACTGCACTTCCCATTTTTCATTCTTTTTATTTCCGAGTCATGTTGGCAGGCAGATTCTGGTTTCAAGTCTCAGGTAGTTGTTGTGAAGAGAGATATTGTATTCCAACATGACTCTGAAATAAAGAGATGAAGAATGTGGGACATGTAGTGTCCTTCATGAAGACAAAGGCGCGGATTTTTGTTTTGGATTAGAAGTATGGAGATGCACAATTGACTTAACCAGTGGCAGAGCCAGAAATATTTTTTAAATAAATTTAGATATTTTTAGTTACTATTAGCTTTTTTTAAATGTCACTATTGTTTAAAAAAAGAAGAAGAAGAATAAACTGAAAACAAGGGCCAATTGTTTTAAATAGCACACTTTTAATATATGTAATTTAAGAAATATTTAAAAAAAATTGTATAAAATAATCTCATGTTGTTCATCGATCATTTTCTATTTTAAGTTTGGTTCTAAAATTTTGGTGAAAGAAAAACGATGACATATTATTCTCAAAATATTTAAACATCTATATGTATAAATATTTGTTTGGTGAAAGATTGATATTAACAATTAATAGGGAACAAAGTTGCAAAAAAATGTAGTCATAATATATAAGAAAAACGAAAGTCTTAAAGAAAAAGAAAAATATCAAAAATGTGCAAAAACAGCATTTGAACTAAGATCAAGAGGGTTATGTGTTTCGAACCAAATCATCTATGAAACATCAATTAAATAGCTATGCAAACAAAATTTAATAAAAGTCATAGGGTCAGTCAATTGACCTTCTCATAAGCTAGTTCTGCCACTGGACTCAACATATACTGATCGCATCCAAAGTTTATTGTGGATGCAATGAAGAAGCGACAATGATTCTACTTCTTTTTAAAATAGAGAGTGTCAAATATTAAAATCGTGAGTATCAAATATCAATCCATACTTGGATTGACTCCAGAAATAATCATCGTCCTTATAAAACCAAATACGAATTGAGATTCCCAAGCAGAACATGATCCATTGAAAAAAAGCTCTCTAATCAAAATTTATGTTCCAAGAACACCATCAACAAAGAATCCTCAATTGTAGTCATGCAACGCAGTGAACTTGGTACTCTCTATTTTTTAAAATAACTATAATTTTGTTACAAATATTCTTTATTTAGTTTCTAACTTCGAAAAAGGTCTCATAAATGGAATAACAAAAAAATATCTTATTTTAAGCTTCTATATTACATATGGCTCCCAAATTACAATAAAAACAAAATAATATAGGCTTTTTAAAAACATATTCACAAAAATAAATCATAGAAAAATGATTCTAAATGTTTACATTATAGACGGCTTTTTCTATAAAAATTAATTATCAGTGCAAATAGAAAAAGAAATTATTTCATAAAAAATACACCAACTAAATATCTATTACAATTTTAATACACGAATTTTGTTCACTCTTAGAAATATACATAAACTAATTTTTTCCCCATTATAATAGATCAACTTTAAAATTTTATCCATTTAACAACACGAACTTAACGGAAAGTTAACTTCCGTTAACTTTGGTTTTTTTTTTATTAAAAAATATTAATATTTAAATAGTAAATTATATTAACTTTCCAAAAGATAAAGAAAATTTCCAAACACAAATCCAGAAAAACTCCAAAAATCTCAGAACAAATCTAAACATTATTTAAAAATTTTAATTTAAAATTTAAGAACAAGAAATTTAAAATATAATTTTTTATTTTTGATGTAAAAATTGAGAATTTAGGATAAAATATACGAATGATATTTATCAAACTATATATTTTGATACAAATTTGTTTTGTTAAAAATCTAAATTTTCTGAACTAAGAAAAAGTAGTATTTTTAATAATAGAATATTTTTACTGGTATGTTTGAAAAGTGGTATAATAAAATTAGAAATTTCTCAAAAATTCTCTATAATTTTGAATGAAATATAGATGGAATACGTTAGAATATATTTTTGAAGCTTAAAAATCGTATTGGGTAAAATAATCGGAACCGAAGAACCGAACCGAACCCGACCCGAAAAAAGGTAACCGAACCGAACCCGGAACCGACAAAATACCCAAACGGATTCTAGACTCTAATACCCGAAGAACCGAAACCGAATCCGAACCAAACCGAGAACCGAATGGATACCCGAAATACCCGAAATACCCGAAATATAATTATATACCCAAAATATTAATTATATTTAGACTTGATATAACCCAATTACCCAAAATTATAATTATAAAGCCCGAAGATATCAATTATTGTTAGACCGAAATAACTGAAATATCTAAAATAATAAAAAATCTGAAAATTCTTAGTTATATTTGTCAAAATTTAACCAAATTTTATTCAAATTTAGCATTTTTTTAGTTTTTTCCTATATTTCGGGTACCCGGAACCGACCCGAACCCGAAAATACCTGAACCGAACCCGAACCGAACCCGAACCGAATTTTATAAATACCCGAATGGGTCCTTCAACCCTATACCCGAAAGACCCGATACCCGAAAAAACCGACCCAAACCCGAACGGGTACCCGAATGCACCCGCCTACTTAAAAATATATATTTTGATGAATCTTATTCTTATATTTTATCTTAAATCCTTCAATTCTATCCTAATTTCCTCAATTTTTACATCAAAAATAAAAATATAACATACTTTTATATTTTTATATTTCTTGATCTTAAATTTTTAATTATATTTTAAAACTAATTTTAGATATTGTTTTGGCATTTTTTCGTTCACTTGGGGGCTAATCTCTTGCACCACAAAGCAAGCTAGGTCAGAGATCGAAAAACACGATGGAGGTGTATTTTTTGATGACTCTCCGACACTAGAGTCAGAAAAATATAAAGAAGACCACAAAGTTTGGCGTCGGAAACGGGAAAGAGTCGGAAAACGTGTAGGAAAGAGATTTATGGCGACTTCAGATCCTGAGGAATGATGGATCCGCGGAGTATCTGGACGGTTTTGAGTTAAGGTGTATCAAAAATTTGAAGATAAACAGAATATTCCAGCCACACGACCGAATACCCCTTGAAATCGAGTTGAGACTAAGTCTCGAAAGTTAAGAAAAGCCAAATGTTTGTGAGAGTTCTCTGTTTGAGAACAAAATTTTATGATCCCCTCTCCATGGAGTGATGGTCTTATTTATAGGAATACTTGACTCGGGCTTGTATACCGGGTTGCGCTGGTTATGTCGGGTTGAATCATGGATCCTTCGTCGGGTCATGTACGAGATACATGAGTGCTTTTTTTTGGATTACTAGGAGGTTCTGGACCGAAGCCCGTAATCCCCCCAGGCCCGGAACCACATCATGTAATATTATTTCAGTCCCAAGCGTCACTCGATCATGTGACCTCTAGGCTTTGCCTAAAGGACTTTTCCAGTCGAGCTAATGACACTTGGTACTTGAGTGCTTTTCTACATACCCCCTTTGTTGTTTACGTCTGCCCTCCCGATAAGGTTATTTTGAGGCGTGGGCACCACGCCGATTCCGCACTGCTTCGGCGGTTTATACACTGTCAAGGGCTTTGACCGTCCATGCCTTTATCTTCCCCATGAGAATTGACTAGTTGTTTTCACCTGTCATATAAGCCAAAATTGACCAGCTATGGGTGCAGTACAAGAGTCAACTTATTTCAAAGTGTAGTTGGAGGAAAATTTAAACATAATCTCGCGTATAGCCTTCTCAAGGGTCGTGTCTCAACTAGAATCAGAGCTGCTGAGCTTTTCCTGGGCTGTGGAAAGCTTGACGACCATGAAACAGAGAGATATCATCTTTGAATCTTCACTCATATATGCTCGAGATGCTCTCCTTCGTCCAACAGATTACCCCCATTTGAATGATCTCATCACAGTCATCTTCAACCTCCACTCGGCTGTTGGCTCGTGGAGTCTAAACCACATATTTTCTGCTGGTAACAAACCGGCGAAGGCTATCGCAATGAGTGTCACACGGGATCATCGTCTCCATTCTTACATTGCTCGAGCTGGACCGGCTTGGCTCCATCAAATCCTCACAGCGGAAGCTGCGAATGGATAACTCCTCCCCAACTCTTTGGTCCACAACTACACACAGGCTGCGTAGATCCCTACAAGAATCTATCTTCCTTCCTTCTTTTTGTTTCGAGGCATGATCCTCCTCCTTGTTGGAGTCTCTCCCTTGTATGATGCCTACTGGTGTCAAGTTTTTGCCTTTGTGCCCAAACTCTCGATCAGTTTATAAAATCAATGAAAGCGTTAAAAAAAAATATCGCGTATAGCCTTATAAGGAATATCGAGTTGTTCTTACCTTACCGGGTATTGCTACTCATATGCTTGGGACCTTATCTTCCTGGGCATTAATGCCCGGTTTATATTGGTGTAGTCGAGGTGTCAACTTGTTCTTGTCTGAATCACTCATCTCTTTACTTTCCATGTATTCCCTGCTATTCGAGAATGGTTTTGAGAAAAGATGACTCCTTATCATTTGGGACCACTCATCTTTTTACTTCCCCCTCCCATTATTTGAGAATGGTTTTGGGAAAAGGTGGTGGCTCATGACTTGTCTTAACTTGTTCTAATGTTCGACCAGATAGCTTTGTAACTACATCCTCTTTTAGCAGTGCGCATTTAGGATAACTGGTCGTCTACTCTACAATGACACGTATCATCTTGTGATTCACCTGTCATAAAAAAATTATTTATCTCCAAAAAATAATATGAATTTTTCAATTTTTTTGGATTTTTTGGTATTTTTCTTTAATTTTTGAAAAATTAATATAATATATTATTTAAATATTAATATTTTTTAATAAAAAAAAATCAAAAGTTAACGGAAGTTGGTGTTGTTCAATGGGTACAGTTTAAAAGTTGCTGTATTATAATGGAAAAAAGTTGATGTATTTTGTTTGAGGTGAAAAAAGTTTATGTATTAAAATGGTAGTAGAAATTTAGTTGGTATATTTTTATGAAATTTTTCATAGAAAAAACACTATACACGGTTGACTTTGTTAAATGGTTTGAGAAGGAAAAATCCAAAACCAATTCCTCAATAGAAGAAGAGACGACAAAACCTACACCACTAAGTCAACCCAAAACCTTTTTTCTGTCCACTACCACCTAGTCACACTATGTTTTTGTCTTTACGTCACAAAGTCAAAGCCACATAGCAACAAAAAATATAACTCGATTTATAAATGTTATGGGGCCTAAAGATATAAGCTTACAAAGTTAGCCACGACGGTTGATTCATGAAATATGTGGACATTACCACACACACAAAAATTAATGATAAGATGACCCATTTAATGGTCGTGTTATAGGTTGTCGCAAGTTCAAACATGACAAAATATGCATTATTGCCTTGTCTTTTTTAAAACAAATATTTACAAATGCATCGTAATAATTCGAATATAGACTTATATAATACAATATTATTCACAAATATTTATACATATAATATACTCCCTCCGTTCTATATTAAGTGATATTTTAGAGATTTTTTTTTGTTTTCAATTAAATGATGTTCTCACAGATCAATGCTAAAATTTACATAATATGACTTTTTTGCCTTTATATTATTGAGATAATTTTCAGTCAAAAACTCAAAAATTAATCAATACTAAAAAAGGTTAAAAATAGTATTACACAAACTTTCTTAATTGGTGTGTAAAAACCTTAAACATCACTTAATATAGAACAGAGGGAGTATGTTATTCAAAATGTGGTTTACGTTTTACGACTTTAATGATTATTATTATTATTTTATGATTAGGAGGTTTGGAACGGAGATCCGTAGGATCATAACATCTAACATGGTAATTATTTAAAATCATTTTATCATGTGACCTTTAAATTTCGTTTTTGATACTTTTTCAATCTGAGTTAGTAGCTTAATTTTTAGTCGTCTTTGATATCTCTAAACTTTTTGTTTTCGTTTAAAACAATATTTATTAGACACACACACGACGCAGATCCAAATCCTAATTATTAGTTATATAAGAGAAAAACAATTTAATTAATTGATCATTTTTTAATCAACAATGTATTACAAATCAACAAAACAAATTATTAAACACAAAGTATACCGAGACTATTCATTTTAGTATTATATATGTAAAATTATTATAGACCCGTCAAGAAAAGTTTGAATATAAATTCAAACACACTTTTTTATTAAAACAACAAAGAATCTCTCTCTCTTTCTCTAGCCCTTTTACCTGCTCGTATGTGTTATCTTGTTCCCATACTCAAATGGCAGAAGAAGAGCTTTCTGAGTGGACGAGAAGGTATGGAAACAAAGCCGTTGACGAGCTTTTCGTTAACGAGCCACCTCTCTTCTTTCTACCTCAAGAACATCTTAAACTCATGCCACATGAAGATTCCATCACCAACAAGTTAGTCTCATCAACGCTTTACTCCGGTCCAAGAATCCAAGATATCGCAAACGCTTTGGCCGTGGTCGAACCCCTAACCGACCCAGTCCGACAAATCTCCCGAGCAACGTAATATACAGACAACTTTTTCAATTTCAAGAACTCCTATTACTTTATTTTTTCTTCTTTAAAATTTACTCATATGAGTCTCTTGTTTATTCATATTCATTATTATAAAGGGTTCCAATATTGGAAAGGGGTACTTTAAGCAAGGCGGATAGGTACACATTAAAAGTGAAGATCAATATTTGTAATGGGATGAATGATGATGGTTACAAATGGAGAAAATATGGTCAAAAATCCATCAAAAATAGCCCTAACCCAAGGTAGGCATATACATACTCCATTTCAGGAATCGTACGTATACATACTATAGAAGTATCTAGAATGATCTATGATGATATCTCATAAGATAAATTGAACTTCTTTGGTTCGGCCAAATCGGCTTTGTCGAATCTGTATAATGTATATATTTTTTGTCACAAGCCTAATGTTACTACTATTTGATCTGTAGGAGTTATTACAAGTGCACAAACACAATTTGCAATGCAAAGAAGCAAGTGGAGAGATCAATTGATGAGCCTAACACATATATCATCACCTACGAGGGTTTCCACTTGCACTTCACTTACCCTTTCTTCTTACCCAATAGAACGCATGGGCCCAATAAAAAGCCCAAAATACTTAAACACGAAGCTCAATGTAAGCCCCATTTTGAAAACAACCAAAAATCTCAAACTCAAGAAGAACCCAAACAAACCCAACTAGTCGAGCCCACCAATCAGAATCATCCGGCCCATGAGGCCCAAGAAAACACACCGCCAAACCTCGAAGATGAATTGTTTTTCTCAGTTGATCAGTGCCGGCGTCGACAAGGGCTTCTAGAAGATGTGGTGGCTCCGGCAATGAAAAATACTCCGACCAGAGACGGTGTTTTGGCACCTTCTTGGTCTTCATTATCGTCGTATACTTCCTCATCGTGCTCTTCTTCTTGGACTAGTTCACCACCCCTTTCTCCATCTTCTTTATGTTGGTCTCCCAATTTTAACGTCGGATTTAGTGATGAAATACTTCAATCAATCGTTTCTCGTAAATTCTAGGCATTTGTGATTTATGATACGTTTTGTATGCATTCGTAAATTCTTGATTCTTGTTCTTGTAGTCTTTCCGGTCAGAATAAGATGGGTTTTTTTTGTATCTTTTTTAACGTCCATTTCTCATTATATTGTTTTGTACGTAATGAAGCTTTAAACAGAACTGTGAGAATAATTGCTTGCAATTTGTATGTTTTATAATACAAACTTATACTCGCATAGGTTTATTGATCAAAGTAGATCATGGACTGAATCGCGGATGGACGGTGATCCAGTCGAACATGTGTAGACCGTTGGGGTGATCATACTAAATTGGATCGAGGACGATGACCAAAATCTAATCAAAGAGGATCTTTGGTCAATGGCAATCCGAATGTTCAATAGACTTAGCCATCATGTAAGGGATGATTGATTGATAATGATTGAGTGGCCAAGTTAGGAAGGGAGAACGACTTGTCGGGAAACTAGTTTAGATGATAGGAAGTTCGAGTGACTTGATCAGGATTGATTGAACAATCGAGACACTTGATTTGAATCCGTTTGATGCTCATATCCCTAATACTCACGATTTTTTGATATCATGAGAAAGGAATGGAGAGAAGACACAGAAACTAATGAACATTGATGAATCCTGTTTTAAGAAACACACCGCATAATAGAGAGGTCTAGCATTTAGCAAAAGATCTTATTGTTTTATTACCCGAGTAGTGGTCTTTAGCAAGAAGCAAGTGAGTCTCTTGTCACAGTTTTGCGAAACGAGGTTGTCTTTTCATCATCTGAGCAGCGAC
Source organism: Eutrema japonicum (assembly GCA_030161315.1). Taxonomy (NCBI): domain Eukaryota; kingdom Viridiplantae; phylum Streptophyta; class Magnoliopsida; order Brassicales; family Brassicaceae; genus Eutrema; species Eutrema japonicum. Next base: position 21,492,516 of record BSQW01000007.1, read on the forward strand.
AGCTTCGTTGAGATCGTCTGATATAAGCATTGCCGAGTTCCAAGTTGCTACGTAGTCAAGGCCTTGTTCTACGCTCATCTCTCTGCTTCTTAATAACACTGCCTTTGTCCCTGTCACAGCAAGTGGAGACTTGCCTGCTATTCCTGGAAAATTGATAACTCGGATTCTCATTCCAGAATCAAATTGCACTCCTAATAGGGACAGTGCTGGGCGGGATATGTTGCACAGTCTCTATTCCGGACCGGACGGGATCGGTGCAGGCATTTTGATATTATTCCGCCTGTGCCGCACCTATCACGCCCCGTCTTATATTGAAAAATGTGATTACCTTCGGCGACCATGGTTACGGCTTTATCCAGATCCGACTTAGATCCGAAAACCTGAGAAACAAGACCAAGATCCTTCGCTTCACGTCCAGAGAATCGTCGAGCCGTTAACGCCAAATCCATGGCGTTCGCGTGCCCGACGATGCCCGGCAATCGCTGGAGCGTACCTAAATCCGCGACGATCGCGAGATCAACCTCCTTGATCGCGAAGAAAGCGTCCTCGGAGCAATACCTAATGTCACAAGCGGTGACGAGATCAACACCGCCTCCGATACACGCGCCGTGAATAGCGGCGATAACAGGTTTCCGGCACTGTTCTACGGCCGTGATCGCCGCTTGCATCGATTTGATCCTTCGGCGTAACTGCTCACTCGAGCGTCCTCTCTCACCTGACGCGGATCGTTCCGAGATTGAAGAAAGGGAACTGAGATCGATGCCGGAGCAGAAGTGTTTTCCGGCGCCGGAGAGGACGATGACGGAGACATCTGGGTTTTGGTCGAGAGATGATAGAGCTCTGGGGAATTCGACGAAGAAATCGAGGGATAAAGCGTTGAGCTGTGATGGCCTGTTGAGGATGACGTGAAACACGGACGAATCTGTGTTCTTGCGAACGATTTCTAGGGTTTTGTATGACTCCATGGTGAAGAGATTCGAAGTTTGATGATGAAGAGTGAGTTTTTGGTTTGAATGGTTAGCAGGGATGATTGTAGACGGTTAAGGTGAACCGTTTTTAGGTTATCAATTTGATGAACCGATGAAACAAAACTTTTCAACAAACGGGTGGTTGACCGACGGGTTGGAGTCAAACATACTGAAAAATTACCGGTAGATGGCTGATTTTTCAAAATATTTTAGATTGTTTCGTTTTTCTTTTAATAGATAACTATATTCTAATCTGCATACACAATTTATACATAAATGTTATTGATTTAAATATGTTAAATTTGTAATTTTTAAGTTTTTAGTGATAAGATAACATTTTGTTGATTTGGTGTGCAATATGTATTTTTTATGTTTATATCATATTTCTTAATTAAATTATTTTCTTTCTCATTAGAAATCTAATATAAGTGTAGTCATTAATATTGTGTATTTATTCGTATTTTGGTATATACAGTATATTCGTAAAAACTAAAAATAATATTGATATGCATAATTAAAAACTATCTTTAGAAATATTCGTTTATCATATACGTTATAATGAGAATATTATTTAAATTTGAATATTTAAATTAAATATAAATTAATAGCTAATTATTATTGTAAAGATATAATAATAACTGATTTTTGTGATTTTTGGTAAGTAATCTAACATATATTTAAGAAAATACAAAATAATATAAATTAATATCTAAATTTTTGGAATGAAATATAAATATAAAATAAAATGCTTTTTTATTAATATTGCACCAAATTAACTTGTTTGGCAACATATTTAATTAATCCAAATAAATTATAGAAATATCTAGACTAATACATGGACACAAAATGCTTTCATATTTTGATAATATAGATACCATATATTTTTTTCCTCGGGAAATTCATTCAAGAAAACAATACAGAGTACTTCGAATGCGTAAACTCTGAAATAAAGAAAACCATGAGATAAACAGCAGCAACCTCCTAATAAAAAAGATTCCTAAAAAAGATTCCTCCTAGATGCTAACTCAACGTCTCTCACACGTTTCCAAATTAGGCCATTGCCTCTCATTTCAGACAATCGTGAAGCCAAGCCGGGCCTCCCATCGCAAGATATGATATGACTAAAAGCGTCCGTCTCTGGTGACACTTTTCGCAATTTCTCGAGCGGCTTAGTTGGATTTCATTTTTTCCATCTCGAAAGAGCATCGCATAAACTCCGAGGCAGTGGACTTGGTTTGTGAAATTAGGTAGCGATACCTTGGCCATTCAGAAGGTTTAGATATCGCATCTACCACCGCTTGACAATCTGTTCCGATCCAGACCTCACTAATCCCATGATCTTTTCTCTTCACTAATTGTTAGGATTTAAACTTTAATCCTCTTTGTCCCAATCTATCTTCGATACACAAATTAACGAACACCAGAATTGTTCACCCAGTTCACGCCCTCTAACCGCTACGTCTGGGGTGGATCCTGGATCCACAACATCCACTATAAAAAACAATCGGAAAACATCTCCGATGTGGTTCACAATATAGGATCTCTCTCACACCCAGCAAACAAGAAAGAACAAAGAACAGAACTAGATTCCCCAGAGAAAACCCCTATTCTCTCACTAGCTCTACGAGCCGCCTCTAAGGCACTCGGAATCCTTGGAGTCTGGATTAGGTATTCCTATTGTTAAACACTTGTATTTATAACAAAGAAACCCTATACACTTACTTGGGCCCAACTTGACACTAAGGCTTGTACTAAGCCCAACTGTTGGCCCAAGTCGTATGTTGACTGAAGTCCGATATCTCACAATCTCCACCTTCGGATTCAAAGCCCAAAATCAAACAGGCCAACAAAGCCCAAAATCAAACATGCCCAATCCCTTTTTTTTCTTGGCCCAACTCTGGCCCAACAGGAAGAAAAAAACCCTAGCTTGCTCCTCTTGTCTTCCTCTTCCTCGACGACAACCACCAGCGGCAGCGCTCCATCTCTGTGGCCTTCACCGGCGATTCCCACAGGCGATTCTCGGCGCTCCATCGCTGCCAGCCCTCGACGCCGCCCCTTTCTCGCGAAGAAAGCTGGCGCCTCCTTCTTCCCGCGTGAGCAGGTCCGATCGATTCTCGCCGGAATCGATTCCCCGGCAATAACTTCAGCCGATCCACCGGCGACAACTTCAGCCGAACTCCACCGGCGACTCCTACACGCCTCCATCTCCGGCGACCGCAAAACCTCTGGTGGTTCCTCCCTCAAGACTCGAACCTGCAACTTTCCCGAAGCTTCTTCTCCCGGCGGCATCCTCCGGCGAATCCTACCAGCGAGATCTTCTACCTTTGCCTCCGACCAGAAGCTCTCTGCAATTTCCCGGCGGTTTCACCTGCGCATCTCCGACCTCTGCACCTCTGCGATTCCCGGTGATGTCTCCTCCGAAATCTCTGCGATTCCCGGTGCTGTCTTCACTAGAAAACTGCTGCAAATCCCCTGTTCTTGAGCTTGTGATGTCGTCTTGCTCCCGTGAATCCCTTGAGAACCGAACTCTCTTCTTCAAATCGAAACCTAAACAGGAGAAGACGACTCTCTCTGATTATTCCCAATCAGAATTTCCAATACACGTGTGTAGTTTCGACCTTGACAAAACATATGCTTCTTTAGAAATTTCATCAACACACTTCACCAGTTCTTTAACCGTTCTTCATATTCCGTGAGATCTCGATGTTCCCGTCAAAACTATGAATCGAAGAGCCTGACGCTCTGATACCACTTGTTAGGATTAAAACTTTAATCCTCTTTGTCCCAATCTATCTTCGATACACAAATTAACGAACACCAGAATTGTTCACCCAGTTCACGGCCTCTAACCGTTACGTCTGGGGTGGATCCTGGATCCACAACATCCACTATAAAGAACAATAGGAAAACACCTCCGATGTGGTTTACAATATAGGATCTCTCTCACACCCAGCAAACAAGAAAGAACAAAGAACATGACTAGATTCCCCAGAGAAAACCCCTATTCTCTCACTAGCTCTACGAGCCGCCTCTAAGGCGCTCGGAATCCTTGGAGTCTGGATTAGGTATTCCTATTGTTAAACACTTGTATTTATAACAAAGAAACCCTATACACTTACTTGGACCCAACTTGACACTAAGGATTGTACTAAGCCCAACTGTTGGCCCAAGTCGTATGTTGACTGAAGTCCGATATCATACACTAATCCCTTAATCTTCCATTAGGTTCATGCTAAATGCCATATTTGTTGAGACGTATCACATTCAAAAAGCACGTGGTTTATAGTTTCCCTGTTTTGATTACAGAGCTTGCATCTGGTGTCAACCATATAATTTTCAAATTCCATCTCTATATTATTATTTAAGAAGTCATTTAAAAAAATAAATTTTATTTTATAAATTATTACATATTATACCATTACAAATAAGAAAAAATAATTGAAATAGGAAAATATATAATAGTCTTTTAAAATTATTGATGAGAATATGGAAACTATTTATTTCCTATTAAAGATGTTATTTACTATTTAGTTTTTTTAATTATTATGATATTATTAAATAATAATCAATCTATATATATTAAAAGAAAATATATTCAAGATCTTGCAATATTTTTAACTATGATTATTATATTTTATTTGAATATATATCAACACAAAAGTGTGAAAAATATTTTTATTAATTTTATAAAGAGTTAGCCACAAGAAAAAATGATTTTTTAAGAGTTTGTGGATTGACTACAAAACTATAGTCATTAAGCAGTGCATATTAGAGTTATGTTTTCAAGATTATATGTTTTTGCGGGTAAGCCCGAAAAATGTTTTAGTTCATCGCAAAATGAGTTAAGTAGACAGGTTAGTCCGGTTTGACAGTTCTATATATAATAATTAGTTTAACATATTATAAAATTCAGATATATTTATTTTTTCTTAAACTTCAAAACAATTTTTAAGAAAAAATTATTCCTTGCTATATAGTTAGCGCGGGTTAAATCCTAGTATAGTCTTTATCATATACTACTGAATGTTTCAAAATTGCTAGCTCACATGATCTCGGCATGTGTCAAGATAATTAATAAGATTTTGACACGTGTAAAAAAAATTCAATTAGATTTTGCCAACAATAAAATGAAGTTTAATTAATAAATAAAAAAAGAAAACATTTATAATCGATTCGTAATCCTAAAAGGTAAAATTACTAAATAAAAAGAAAAATATAAAATGTAAATTTATAATAAAAGCCAAAGCTGATTTTTTTTAAAAAATTGAAAAAATTTAAAACCGATTTCTAATCGTAAAATATAAAGTTACTAAACAAAAAGAAAAAAAAAATTTAATCTTATCATAAAATGTAAAGTTAATAATTTTTTCATAGGTTTTCCATTTAGATTAAAAAAATTAATTAAAATAATCTTTTTCATTTTTTATTGTTACCAAAATGTTTTTATAGGTTTTCCATTTTAGGATTCTAAGCACCTATGATCATTGTACCGTGTATCTAACACTGAATCAGCCTCCAATGTTAGATATTTAATCGAATATAAAGAAAATATATGATTTTAACCGAATTTCAAAACAATCAGAAATTTCGATTCAATTCGGTAGAATTAAAAAAAACAAAAATTATATGATAGCCAAACTGAACCGAACGGTAATTTTTCGGTTAATTTTGGTTGATAGTTACGAGTTTTGGTGCGCGTTTTGTTTTGAATCCTTAAAAATCAAATCTTGTTCCCTTTGTCGATAGTTCTAGGGTTTAGTTTATCTTACTGAAGTAATTAATGATGTTCCTTTCTCCGAATTCACGATTAAATGCTTCTTCTTTGCTATTATATTCTCATAAAAAAAAAAATTCAAATTCATCAATTCCTCGGACTCTCCAAATTCCTTTGTACCTTTGATAGGCTTCTCCGAGAGAGTTAGGCAGGTCGTCAACCATCCTATTGCAATATACAGATCATATTACAGAAGATTAAGATCTATCTAGAAAAGATTACGATCTGCAATCTAGAGAAGATTACGATCTAGAGAAGATTAAGATCTAAAGAAGAGTACGATCTAGAGAAGATTAAGATCTAGAGAAAATTACGATCTACGATCTAGAAAAGATTACGATCTAGAGAAGATTACGAACTAAAGATTACAAATTTAGAGAAGATTACGATTTACGATCTAGAGAAGATTACGATATACAAAAGATTATGATATAGAGAAGATTACGATCTACGAGATAATTACAAATGGTGATTTTTTGGGTTCAGTGTCATTTTCTTTGTTTTATTAAGATTACAGCCATATATGTTATAAACTTGAATGATGAAAATAATTTGAGTGATAGAATTGGATCATGTGATGGATGAAGATATGGATCACCATGAAGGTAATCCTCTAAAGAGTGAAGATAAAAAGAAAGGTACACAAAAACCACATCGCTCTAGCTGTAAAGTCACTAGGTGTTAGAAATAATTTACAATAGTTGGAGGGAAATTACCAGATGGTAAACATGATATTAGTGCAATCATTGTGCATTATTTCTTGGATGTACATTGAAATAGAACAGCAACTTTGCTTCGTCATATAAAAGTTTGTTCAAATACCCATAAAAGTACCCTTGGAAGTAGTTTTCGAAAGCTGGATATGATGGTTTTTAGTGAAATAATTGCAATAGCCATAATTGAGCATGATCTCGTACATATTCGTTTGTTGAGTATAAAAGGATAATGGCTTTTGCTTATGTTAATTCTACTATTCGGTTCTGGAGTAGAAATACAACATCATCAAATGTCTTAAAGATCTTTGAATAGGAGAAACAAAAATTTGGGAAAATCGTAACTGGTATTTCTAGTAGGATTTGCTTGACCACAGTTCTTTGGCAGACTATTGCTATTGAGGGTTATCTCTGTTTGACAGCACACGACATTGATGTTGATTGGAATTCGAAAACAAAGATATTGTCTTTCACTGTTTTTCCTCCTCCTCATTTTGGTATTGTTATTGCTATGAAACTTATTGAGTTGCTGAAGGATTGAGGATTAGATAAGAAAGTGTTCTCTCTTACAGTGGACAATGCTTTTTCTAATGATAGCATGCAAAGTATTATAAAGAGACAACTAAAAAAAGTTTTGGTATGAAATGAAATTTTCTTTCATGTAAGATATTCATCACACATTTTAAACCTTACTGTTTAAGATGGATTAGCTAAGATTAGTGGAGCTTAGCTGAAAATCAGAGATAGTGTCAAGTTTGTTAAAGGATCTGAAAATAAAGAAATAATGTTTCAATACTGTGTGAAAACAATGGGAATTCATGTTAAAGAGGGTCTGATTTTAGACGTAACTACTCACTGTAATTCTACTATTCGCATGCTCTCTAGAGCTATAAAGCTTAAAGATGTCCTAGGTAATCTTTCATATGTAGAAACGAGTTATGCAAGTTTTCCATCTGATTTAGAGTGGAGTATATGAGAATTGATATGTGAGTTTTTAAAACCATTTTGTGAAATGACAAATCTGATTTTTTGTTCAACTTATCCCACATCAAATTTGTATTTTATGCAAGTTTGGAAGATTTGAAATTGGTTGAGAGCTCATGGAAAATCTGATGATCGTACTATTCATGAAATTGTGGAAAATATGAAGTTGAAGTTTGACAAATATTGGAAATAGTATGGCGATATACTTGCAATTGTTGCAATTTTTGATATGAGGTTGAACTTTACATTCCTAGAATATTGTTTCACCACCTTAGACACTAGTAAGTTCAAATCATCTCATGTGCTTTCGAAGATGTATAAGCTTATAAGAAAAACCAAATAAAAACCACTGCTGCCACTTCACAAGTAAAAACGTTGCAAGAAGACATTCCAGCAGGATACAATGTAAATGTCTCCTATTTAGCTATTGGTTTGTTGTTCAGTTTAGCTACATGGTTTGTGTCTTCTAGGAAATTTATCATTTTCATAATATGTTCATTTCATAATTTGTTGAAATCTTTTCATTTCATAATATGTTTTCTGTGTAGTTTTCTCATGGATTTAATGCATTTTTTCTCAAAAGACTGGTGGTAATGGAAAATCACCTTTAAACATGTATTTAGATAAGCTGTTGCTGGATATGGTTGCCTTTAAAAGTTTATATGTCTAAGCATATTGGAAAGATAACTCAAGCTGTTTTAAAGAGTTATCGAGCTTGTGATGTTCTTAGTATCCCAAAACAACAATGACTTTTGAATCATTATTAAGCATAGGTAATCGTGTGCTTAACAAGTATATGAGCTCTCTCCTATCTACAAATGTCCAAGCTTTGATTTGTGCAAGGAATTGGTTACATGTCTTTTCTAAAATTGATAACCATTATTTGCAGCATCATTTTGATTTCTGATGCTATGTTTTCAATGACAAATTCATTTGATTTTGCATCTTTTCGGATGCTGAGGTTATTGAGGAGAAAGAGGAGAAAGAGGAGAAAGAAGAATCTTAAGGTAATTGTTGTGTATTGAATCACTCAAGTGCCTTTTTGGTCAGTGTAGAAGCCAATTCTGCTTCCGAAAATATGATCATAATTTAGGTTAAATAAATGGTTTATGTTTTTCTTTTGCAGTGGAAGAAAAAGCGTATGAGGAGGCTTAAGAAAAGGAGACAAAATATGAGACAACGATCTAAATAATAGGCTTGGAGTTTTTCTTGCAACATATCATACTTTCATTGGTCTGTGTAGAACTTTTTTTTTTTGAATAAAGGTCTGTGTAGAACTTTAAAGAATAGTTTCATTGGTCTGTCAAGACTTTTAAAAGAAGAGTGTGTTTGATCTCCTTTACAACAAAATTGGGTTGTCCGCAGACAAGCTCATTTGGACGCGGTCATATTTGAACGTGGTCGTCTTTGTCCGCAAGAGAAAATGTGCTTGTCCATTTGGACACGGACAAGCCTAATTGACAGTTCTAATCAAACCTACTCAATGCTTTGGGTTTGATTAAGTAACCTTGTTTAACAAACACGGTTAATAATTTTTGCTACGATTATAAATAAATGTGGTTACGGAGATGATGGTTAGAGATGGCAGAAGATAAAAAGCGGTTGAGTTCAAACAAACTGTTAGATAATGGTTATGATTGGTAACAAAAGGTTGAATTGTTAACAAATTATTAGAAAAAGACAATCAAAAACAATTTGAAATATAAATAATATTTGTAAATTTTAGTTTCATTTTTAAAATCTTCTTAAGAAAATAATATCAATAAATAAACATCTTAATTTTATAAAGCTGATTTTTTTTCTATTATTTAGTTTCCAATTAAAATTTGGCACATGTTTCCAAATATTATATTTTTCAAATATTTTTTTTATTCCTATTTGAATTGTGTTTATTTTTTTTTAGTTAGGTACACATATAAATAGTTTTGTAAACTTTGATGAATTAATTCTCATATTTTTATTTGAATTATATATACTCTTATTTGTTCTTCAATAAGATTTGATTTTTTTTTCTCTTTTGAATCGACATACAAAAATTAATTGTTTAATTATTTTATCAAATTGGTAAAAAGAATTACACGTATAAAAATCTGATCGATTGTTTATTTTTTATTTTTATTTTTGTTTAGTAATTTTACCTTTTAAGATTAGAAATCGATTATAAATTTTTTTGAATTTTTTACTAACTTTGGATTTTAGGATAGATTTATATTTTCTATATTTTCTCTTTTGTTATAGTAATTTTACCTTTTAGAATTAGGAATCGATTATAAATTATAAATATTCTTTTTATTAACTTTACCTTTTAGGATAAATTTATATTTTCTATTTTTGTTTTGTAACTTTAACTTTTAAGATTATAAATCAATTACTTTGAACAAAAAAAAATTATAAATCAATTACAGTTTTTTTTATTGTTAATATTATGTGGCAAAATCTAATTAGATTTTTTTTACACATGTCAAAATCTAATCGATTAACGTGACACATGTCACGATCAAGTAAATTAGCAATTTTGATTCATTGAGCTTTATATAATAAGATATATATATATATTTGTGATAAATACCGACTTTACTACATGGACGAATTGCGTCGAAACACATGTTGTCCATGGCTTTTTTGCATATACGACCCCTTGGGTCAAAATGGACCTTACTTGGGCCTACAGTCTAAGTAACTCAGGCTATTGCACAGGGCCTTGTAACCTACAGAACCAAGAGACCCGTCATTGACCACCGACCCATAGGATCCTCGTATCTGACATTGCATGCCACGCTGTCAGGTGCGATGAGGTTAGGGACTGAGTGGCCAGGAGGAGAATATGTCATCTTTCTCAACCTCGCAGAGGTGCCAATAATCTGGATTTCCTAACACATGAGAAGAATGACCTTTACAGGTTACTAGGAGCAGGCCCGACTTTGACCGTGTGCCAGGAGTGCATTTGCACTAGGACCCATTTTTTTATAACAAATTTCTTTACTAATTGGGGCCCTGTTTTTTATAAAAAAAATTATGCACAGGGTCCAACTTTGAAAAATATGTAAACAATATCCTTAAAGTCCCTGTTTTTTGTAAAAACAATTATGCACATTGCCCAACTTTGAAAAATATGTAAACAATATCTTTAAAACTAATTAATTGTGCACATGGCCCAACTTTTGATTGAGCCGGGCCTGACTGGGAGCAGAAGACTCATGACTAGATGACCTCGGCAACCCGATCCCTTGTATCAAGAGATTCGGGCCATGTATGTAAATTATATAGGCGGAATGAACGGTTTAAAACTCTATAATTACTTCCCCTTCTCCCACGAGAAAGGGGGTTCACGATTTTCTCATATTATCCTCTAACTTGTTAAGATATTTCGTGTTATAAATTTCTAATCACTTAGCTCTCATTTCTTTCTGGGACTCTAAGTTTCTCTTCCGACCATCATCTGCTCATATTCACGGTTGCTCCTAGACAGCGAATCACTTTCATCCAAACTCCTATTTTCTTCTCTTTTACCACAAAAAGTCCACCATTTAAATCCCAATATGGATCCATCATTTCTTTCGGACCCAATAGACACTCTTTCTCACCCCGTTTTCCGATTACTCTTTCTGTTTTTCGATGATCCACTTTGTGGTCTTTCTTTATCGTTTTATGACTTGGATGTCAGAGAGCCTTCAGAAAACACACCACCATCGTGTTTTCCAGGCCTTAACGTCATTTTTCGTTTTGTAGGAGACTTGCTCTCGTGAGGAAGGGCAATGACGCCACCAACGGACTAAGAGTCGAATCTCTGAGGGAAGAACACAACTTCTTGCAAAGGAGATGACATGGCTAAGAAGAAGAGAACGACTTACAAAAAGGGCAAGGGGCGGTGGAAGAAACGGCGAAGAAGACGTGAAAGTATTTCAACAGAAGAAGAAGAAGGGTGATGAAATGGAGAAGGAGAGAAACCGCTCACATTTCTAGAAGAAGTTTCAGACATGACGAAAAGTGAAGAGACGCACTCAACCTGAAATGGCATCAAGCGGCGACAATCGAGGAGAATGAGAGAAACATGAAACTCGAGATCGTGACACGTGTCTGTAAAAGAATAAAGAATGAGATGGGCCGAAATCAGACGACCAAACATACCCAAGAGAGAAGCCCGAAGAGAAGAAAAAAGATTTTTATACAAAGGGATATCTCTTTATCGGGCCATCCACGCGGAAGCAGAGGATGGACATAATAGGTTGGACCCACAGAGGAGGACTATTCAGGGGGAAACGATGCTCCTAATGTGAAGTAGACTCAGCAGAAGGTTCAGATGCCTTGGGAAGCAATCATGAAACTAAAAGGCCCAACCAGATCGAGAAGAGGAGAAGAAAGAATTTTCTTATAAGGGAGATCTTTTCTATGGGCCACTCACGAGGAAGTAGAAAACAGACATAATGGGTTGAGCCCATCTAGGAGGCCTGCTTAGCAGAAACAACACTCCAACCGGGGAGAAAATCTGCCAACACGCCCAGAAGATAAGAAGAAATATTTTTCTACGAAGGTTTAAAGAACGATCCGGTGAGGAGAGGACTCGTCCCGCGACAAAGCATAAAAAAAGAGATCAGGACAAGACCGAAAAGCCCAAATATCAAGAAAAAGGCAGGCAGACCGGAAGTTAAAAAGAAGAAGAAGTTGGTCACCTGACCGGCTTAGACAAAGTTGATCAAAGGAAGATATGTTTTAAGAAAAAATTCCTACAAGGAAAATCAGAACCCAACTTGCAATGCGGACGAAAACAGCACGTGGCAATATCCCACTACAACACCCCCTCTGCGGATCAGCTTGTTAGCCAGCGGTCGGATTCCGCTTTGCGGATCAACTCGAAATTCTTGAGCGCGACAACATGTTGTCACCCCTTTTGTGAATCATTTTGGAATCGAACCACACAGCCTATGACCGGGATCCTCTCTGCGGATCCGCTTAATAGCTTGTAGACATTCCATGATCGACACCCCCTCAGAGAACTGACTTACGACCAGTAATACTACTCTGAGTCGGTAATCATCAATCTCTTTGCGAATCGGTCTTGGAACAGGGCTATGCTTGACAGTCGCACCCCCTTTACGGATCGGCCTGGCGACTAGGATTTTGCCGTCCCCTAGGCGTTACGCATCTCAGGTCCTACGGACTCAGGCTTATGCATTCATCTAAAGAGCACTACGTGCCTCATGTCATACGGAATCAAGATGATTCATTCATTTGGGTGTTATGCGTAAGGAGTCCTACAGACTCAGGCTCCGCCCTTCATCGAAAAGGTGTTACGCGTCTCAAGTCATTTGGATTCAGGCGCGCTTCATGCACTCGGTGCTCAGTTCAGGTATGGCTAACCTTTTGGGAGGGGGAGATTTTTGGTCATAGCAAGGAAATTTTCCACTCCACGGACTAGCTACGTGACTCCAAGCAGTGGGGGGGGGCAAACTTTTTGGGATAAATACGTATCTTCCTACATTGACGAATTGCGTGGAGACATGTGTTGTCCATGATTTTTTTGCAGCTACGACCCCTGGGTCAATCTAGGCCTTACTTGGGTTGTAGGCCCAATTAACACATGCTATTGCACTGTGCCTTAAAACCTACAGAACCAAGAGACTCGACTTTGACAACTGCCCCCTGGGCTCTCCGTATATGACAGTGCATGCCACACTGTCAGGTGCGAGGAGGTTAGGGACTGAGTGACCATGAGGACGATATGTCATCATTCCAAGCCTCGCAAAAGTGCCAGTAATCTGGATTTCGCGAGACCTGGGAATAATGACATTCACAGGTTACTGGGAGTAGAAGACTCAGAGACTAGACAACCCTGGCAGCCAAATCCCTGGTATCAAGGGATTGTGCCATGTATGTAAATTATTTAGGCGGGAATGAACTATTTAATTCGAGTAGTTTTCTCTCCAATAGGCAATAAGAATATATTTAAATCAATGCCCATGTTACTGACAACCTACGAAACATGCAATTAATGCCTTCTACTTACATCTGATAGGTGAAAGTGACCACACGCAGAGCATAGAGAAGAACAACGGTATGGGAGACGACCATACCGTGTCTGATCTACCGCTTCCAAGTCTTACACTGAGAGAGAAAGCGACGTAGAATCGCTTAGTCTAGCAGCTGGCGAATACGACCAAGGAAAGTAGGTGAGAAATTGATATATCATGGTTTTTACCCCTTTTAGGCCATGATATAAGTCCGTTTTATAGAGTCTTTCTAGTATTTTGGAGTCTTTTAGAGTTTTTTACAGGTTTTAGCACGTTTGGAGCATAATTGGAGATATTGAAGCTTTCTGGAGCAGTTTGGAGCAAAGCTGAAGTTCGTGTTGCTGAGTACCCGATTTTACGTCGAGCATCGATCGATACCCCCTTGGTATAGATCGACACTCATAACAGCAGACACGACCCGCGACTTTAATGAAGAGTTGAAGAATTGCAACTTGGTCCAGAAGTCTTTAATAATTACAAGAAGCCCCAATTCGTGTTTTAGATTATTTATAGGGATTTTACATCCACTTTGTATGCTATGCTTTATTTTACTTTGGTTTTGTGAGGAAGACAAATATGAAACTCCCTTCGTCCGAGATCGGATTTGGAACCCTCTTGTTACTCTTTCTGTTTTATTTGATGATTTATTCAAACATGTTGATTGTTTCATTCTCCATGTCTGAGTAGATCCACTTTAGGTTCAGGGTTCTCATAAGGGTTTTCTCTAAATGCTAGGTTGATTAGTTTTATTAGGATTCACTATCTGAACTAGTTCTTCGCCTTAGGTTGTTCACAAAGCTAATTCTAGGTTGACGAATCTGAAACTTAGATCTTAGGATAATTGATTAGGCACGACAGTGCGATTAATTACCTGATAGAACCTTAGGTGAGAAAATTGATTATTCGCAAAGAGATTTGGTTTAATTGATTTGTGAACATATCAAACCTGATATTAAAGCTGATTTAAACTTTAGGATTCGCAAAGAGATTTGGAATTCCTAAGATTTAGATTTAGATAATTCTCGCAACGACAATTGGTTAATTATACCTTAGTGATTTGAGTTCAAGAACTGCGCTATATCTAAATCATGTTAGTTAGTTTGTATGCATTCATTGATTTCCTGAGAAAAACTATGGGCCTATATTTTCCTCCATTGAATTGCAACTCTTTTAATTTCTGCACTGCTTTCAATTACATCTGTTGGCTTAGCTTAATTTGGTATTATATAATCTATTGTGTGATTTCTCTGAGTCCTTGTGTTCGACCCCTAACTATACTACGACTACTGCTTTAGTACCGTTAGGGTATTAATTTGAGCATATCAAATTTGGCGTCGTTGCCGGGGACTCAATTTCGCCATTAGATTTTAGCTGTCGAGTTTCGACTAAACCCGTCGGTATCGATCGATACTACCTAGTATCGGTCGATACTCGTCGTTTCTTTTTGTTGATATCGATCGACACCACTTGGTATCGGTCGATACCCAACGTATTTTTTTGCCTTGTCTAGTGTTTTGTTTTCAGGTGTATGCATGTTCGTGAAACCATAAGCAACAAGAGCACTCAGCTAGTTGAACTGTCACTGGAACAGCTAGCACTTTTGGAATGCACAAACAGAAAGACAAAGCAAACATCAGGGATGAACAACCCAGTGGTATTAAGAGCTGATGAATCTGGAGTCTTGAGAGACCAAGAGGATCAAGTGTGCAATGAGAGAGGGCAACGACTTGATGAAGCTGGAAACGTCATTGTCCCTCCTGCTGCTGTTGTTAAGATTGTCGCGCCAGCTGCGCAAGCCAACATTAGGAATGCTGGAGTTGATCGAGCCAGGACACTTGGTGAGCACAACCGACCTGATCAGTTCTATGCCAATCGATCTGCGATTCGCATCCCAACTTTTCAGAGGAATGACTTCGAGCTGAAGCCTGCGTACTATGGTTTATCGCATGAACATCCCATGGATCATATCGAGAGGTTCGAAGATTTGGTCACTGGTATGAAATACACTGGAGTGCCCAATGAGTACATTTTCTGCAAACTTTTCCCATACTCTCTCGGTGGAGATTCTGCTTATTGGCTGAAGCAGTTGACTCCTGGTTCACTAAATACATGGGAGGAGACGAAGAATGCATTCCTGTGGAATTTCTATGATGATGCGAGATCCGAAGAGTTCAGGAACACAGTTTCTCAATTTTCTCAAGGTCCAACAGAGGGACTCAAGGCTGCTTGGATTCGTTTCAAGTCATATCAGAGAGATTGTCCGCACCATGGGTTCAATCAGGTTCAGCTGCTGGGTACTTTCTACAGAGGGATCGATTGGAGGTACCAGATGGCTCTGGATACTGCGAGTAATGGGAACTTCAACACCAGGTATCCAGATGATGCGGTTGTGCTGATTGAGAACTTGGCGTCTAATAATAGCACCAAGAATGCTGATCTCGAGAGGAAGAAGCAGTCTACAGGAATTGATGGATCTCAGATTTCTGAAGTTCAAGCGAAGCTGGATATTTTGATTGGGAAGTCGAAGAAGGCTGTACACTTTGCTGATGGAGTCGATGATATCGGTGGAGCTGAAGTGGAGGATTGTAACTACGTTGGTGGTTCTGGATTTCAGGGTCAGCAATTTGGGTACAACAACAACCGAAACTTCAACAACAACAATCGCAATTACGGGAACTCTTCGTACCAACCCATTCCTCCAAAGTCCACAGAGAATAAGATGGAGTCCATGCTTTAACATATCCTTCAGGGACATCAAAAGCTGCAAGTGAATTTCAATGGGAAGATTGACCATCTGTATACTGATCTGAATGGGAAGATTGACCATCTGAATGAGAAAATCGAGGCTCTCAATACCAATCACAGGATGCTGGAAACGCAAGTAGCTCAGACTGCATCAAATGCCAAGGGAAAGTCAGTTCATTCACACAATGCACACGTCAATGCAATCAGCTCAAGTGTAGAAAATTTCGATGAGGATTCTGAAATCGCCCAAGTATCGATCGATACCAACCAGTATCGATCGATACCAGTCCAGACACTTGCACGAGAGGATCCAAAATCACAAGTATCGATCGATACTCCTACAGTGTCGGTCGATGCTGAGACGCAGGTTGAGAAGAAGCCTGAGATTTTCAAGGAGAGGGTGTATATACCCAAGATACCTTATCCTATGCCTCATATTATGACAAGGAAGGAATGGGAGGACGCTAGATGCAAGGCTTTGCTGGATAAGCAGAATGTGGAGCTTCCTTCTGATGATGATGTATCTGCCAGGGACGATTCAACTGCAGTAGTATCGATCGATACCATGCCTGGTGTCGATCGATACCCCTCGCAGATCGAGCCAGAAACTATGAAAACGCCTAAGTTGATTGAAGAAAGAGTTCGCTAGCCCAAGAAGCTAAATTCTATTCCTCAACATCTCAGAGACCCCATCACTCCAAAGCAGCTGCTTGGCTTTGAGAAGAGAGTACGAAGGATACCCGAATCGTTCACTTTTGAAGAAGCTCTAGAGGGCTGGCCTCTGCTAAGTCACTTCAAATATTGCAGAGAAACTAAGGAAGAGATTAAGGCACTCTTCATCAAGGCAAGAAGCAAGTCACTACCACTAAGGCAGTTGACTAAGAGGGAAGACCCATGGATATTCTCTGTTCCATGCTCTATCTCTGGAGTTGAATTTAAAGAGTCTCTCGTTGACTCAAGAGCCTGCGTCAATGTCATGTCAAGGGCGATTGCAGAGAGATTGGGAGCTGATATTCGACCTCCCAAGACGTCTATCACATTCCCAAACTGTTCAACCTCACTCCCGTATGGTGCAATACCTGATTTGATGATCATAGTAGGAGATTGTCTGGTTCCTACTGACTTTCAGGTTGTGGAAATGAGTGCAATATCTCGTACGCAATTGATTCTTGGAAGACCGTTCATGGCTACGGTTGGTGCGATTATAGACACGCCAGGCAAGAGAATCTCGTTCTCATACATTGACAATGAGGTGTTCTACGAAGCCATTCCTCCTAGAGGAGCTCCCGGACGTGTCTCTTGCATCGAGGTTGTCACATGAGAGACATTATCAGTTGATCTTTTGGAAGAACCTCCTGATGAGCCAACTGTCACAGATGTTTCAGTTGAACCGCCCAGCATCCCCAAGGAAGTTGTCAAGAAGGCTAAGGCAACAAAGAAGAAGGCCAAGAGCAAAAGAGTCGAGGATCTCCATGTCACATTGATTCCTCAGAAGTGTGATGGAGATTCGATTGAGTACAAGGTGAAGTGCAAAGGAGCTTCGAAGCCATTCTCTAAGGCTAGAGTTCTTCTTACTTCGGAGCTGAAAGAGAAGGGAAAAGAGTTTGTGGAAAGTATGTTGAGCAAAACTCTGAAGATATCGATGTCAAGTTGTGGAGCCTGTTTTGGTGCAAGCTCGCATTCTTATCCTACCTGAAGGGCGCTACAGTCAAGCTAATTACGTTAAACAAGCGCTTGGTGGGAGGCAACCCACTGGTGAGTCTTTTATTCTTTGTATTTTTCGTTTTTTTGTGTGTCTTGAGTATATCAGATTGGAGCAAACGAGGAGGAACTGAACTGGTATTCACGAAATCAACAGGGTATCGATCGATACCCTGTTGGTATCGGTCGATACCCTACACGAATGGAAAAGTTCATCAAGTCGATTTAAACCTGGTATCGATCGATACCAGGCTGTGTGTCGATCGATACTAGATGTTCCAACAAGGTAACTTCTTGTTTTTCCCAATTTTATTCTGTTCTTTTGTTTTCTTTCACTGACTCTAGGCTAGATAACACTGGGGACAGTGTTGTTCAAGTCTGGGGGAGGTGTATGTTGACATTGTGTTTGTTTTTCTTAGAGTCAGTTGTTTTATCGAGTCAAAAACATTTTATTGAGTCAAAACTTGTTGGAGATGATGATCCTGTGCTTGAATTGTTATTCTGATTTAGTTTTTGAGTGACCAGTGTTGCAGGATCAGCTCTAGATCGACTAATGAAAAATCTAAGGACTGACCAGTTGACCAGAAAATATCCATGTCTCCAGCAGAGTTCTTCTGAAACCTGAGCCAAATTTCTGCACTTCATCAATGTGGTTAGTGTTTTTAGAGCTTGATTCAACATTCATATATGATAAAGGAACCCATGTGTTTAGAGTAATAGTATCTCTCTCCCCTGTTATAAGTTGATAAATAAGAGCATAAAAGATTGAAATGATTTTCTTCTAAGTAGAGGGTTAGGAAAATTTCCAGCGATCCCATTATTCTACTTAAGAGGGAATGATCACACAAAGGTTGAAAGCGAGGTTAGGAAAATTTCTCGTGATACCACTATTCGCCTAAACCTTTGATACATAGAGAGGGAAGAACCGGGGATTTGGTGGCAAACACCATCAATACTCGCGTCTCATACCTTGATGTGTATATGCAAAGCTAAAAATAAAAGAAAGAACATAATAAGAAATAAGTCTGGGGGAGAGAAAGTGATACAAAAAGTGTGAAAATTGGTGGTTCCTTGTCATGATTTTGTCTGGTAAAGAATCTAGAAGGTTCTTGAACATAAGCTGCAGCGATGAAACTGGCGATGAGGGTTTTATTTGAACAATTCTGTGGGATAATGTGTGGAGTCTGGGAAAGCTGCGAATGTCTACGGAGAAGTACATGGTGGTTAGATCAAAAGCTGGTCATGTGACATTTGGATGCTTGGGAAAAGGATCTATGCGATGGTTCATGAACATGTGAGTCTCTGTGTTTTCAAACATCTGGTTTAGTCTTCTATTTGCTTGAGGGCAAGCAAATGCTAAGTCGGGGGGAGTTGATATATCATGGTTTTTACCCTTTTTAGGCCATGATATAAATCCGTTTTATAGAGTCTTTCTAGTATTTTGGAATCTTTTAGAGTCTTTTACATGTTTTAGCACGTTTGGAGCATAATTAGAGATATTGGAGCTTTCTGGAGCAGTTTGGAGCAACGCTGAAGTTCGTGTTGCTGAGTACCCGATTTCACGTCGAGCATCGATCGATACCCCCTTGGTATCGATCGACACTCATCACAGCAGACACGACCTGCGACTTTAATGAAGAGTTGAAGAATTGCAACTTGGTCCAGAAGTCTTTAATAATTACAAGAAGCCCCAATTCGTGTTTTAGGTTATTTATAGAGATTTTACATCCACTTTGTAGGCTATGCTTTATTTTACTTTGGTTTTGTGAGGAAGACAAATCTGAAACCCCCTTCGTCCGAGATCGGATTTGGAACCCTCTTGTTACTCTTTCTGTTTTATTTGATGATTTATTCAAACATGTTGATTGTTTCATTCTCCATGTCTGAGTAGATCCACTTTAGGTTCAGGGTTCTCATAAGGGTTTTCTCTGAATGCTAGGTTGATTAGTTTTATTAGGATTCACTATCTGAACTAGTTCTTCGCCTTAGGTTGTTCTCAAAGCTAATTCTAGGTTGACGAATCTGGAACTTAGATCTTAGGATAATTGATTAGACACGACAGTGCGATTAATTACCTGATAGAACCTTATGTGAGCAATTTGATTATTCGCAAAGAGATTTGGTTTAATTGATTTGTGAACATATCAAACCTGATATTAAAGCTGATTTAGACTTTAGGATTCGCAAAGAGATTTGGAATTCCTAAGATTTAGATTTAGATAATTCTCGCAACGACAGTTGGTTAATTATACCTTAGTGATTTGAGTTCAAGAACTGCGCTAAATCTGAATCATGTTAGTTAGTTTGTATGCATTCATTGATTTCCTGAGAAAAACTCTGGGCCTATATTTTCCTCCATTGAATTACAACTCTTTTAATTTCTGCACTGCTTTCAATTTCATATGTTGGCTTAGCTTAATTCGGTACTATATAATCTATTGTGTGTTTTCTCTGAGTCATTGTGTTCGACCCCTAACTATACTACGAATACTGCTTTAGTACCGTTAGGGTATTAATTTGAGCATATCAGAAATCAGACGAGTACTGGGTACGCGAGCCATTCAACGGATCTGGAACCCGACCCGATAACCCGACGACTAAAGATCTGACCCGATATCATGACGACTAAGGATCCAACCCGATATCTTAACACGTCTAAGGTAAAACTCTATAAATACTTCCCCTTCTTCAACGAGAAAGGGGGTTCACGATTTTCTCATATTCTTCTATAACTTGTTGAGATATTTTTTTTTATACATTTCTAAACACTTAGCTCTCATTTCTTTCTGGGACTCTAAGTCTCTCTTCCGACCATTCTCCGGTCACCTTCATAGTTGCTCCTACACCGTGAAGCTCGTTCACCCAAACTCTTATTTTCTTCTCTTTTACCACAAAAAGCCCACCATCTAAAACCCGTTGTGGATCCATCATTTATTTCAGACCCAATAGGTACTCTTCCTCACCCTTTTGCCAATTACTATTTATGTTTTCCGACGATTCACTCCGTGGTCTTTTTCATCATTTTTTGACTATGGCGTAAAAGAGCCATCGGAAAACACACCACCATCTTTTTTTCTAGACCTTGACGTTATTTCTTGTTTTGTATGAGACTTGACTCGGAGAACGGAAAAATCCCCTATATATATTATTTTATTTTATTTGTAGACTGGTTTCCTTATATTAATTTAAAATACCAATCCTCAATAGAATTGTCTAATGCATAAGTTTATTTAATTAAAAATACTGTTTTATTTTGGAGACCGTTTCAAATAAATAAAAAAAATCACAAGTGGTTATATAATATTACTAGTGTGTGATCCGCGTTATGCGCGGACGTGAATACAATTTTATTTTTAAAAAAATTGGTATAATATTATTTTAGTTTTATTAGTATGATTGTTAATGGATTTGTCTCTATTAGCTTAAGAAATGTGGATTGTTTATTCTTAAGTTTTTTTCTTTTCTTAATTTTATGTTTATTTATGTATTTGTTTAGTGAGTGATCCACGATTTGAAATTTTTTTTTTGGGTTGACTATTTATTCAATTAGTTGGTTTTTAAAAGTTAAGCTTTTGCTATTTTAAAATTTAGAGAATTGTATATTTTTTAACCCAACTGAATACTAATAAAAAAAATACTTCGAATTATGGTTAGTTTTGTATAGTCCGAAAGTTACTTCGAATACTAATAAAAAGAGAGTTACTTTTGTGAATTTAGAATTCTCCAAACTTAAAAAAAAATATTTCGAAATAAGTCACTGTATTTTTATCTCTTTTTACCTAAAACCGAATACTAATAAAATGTTCAGAATTTACTATTATTCATCTTCGATGATCCATTGTTGGTGACTACAAAATGAATCTAATTTTATTTGAAAAATGATTTAATTTCTATCACTAATTTACTATCAAAATCATCGTAGATGTGTAGGTTAATGGGAACATTTGAGATAATATGGGCCGATTTGGAAAAAAATAAAAAGTATGGGGTCGAGCGTCGATTCAAACATTTAGAGAGAGAGAGAGTTCTTGTGAATAGGATTATCCTGTAAAAAAAATTACCCACTGCTCTAAAACCCTCGTCTTCTCCGATATCTTCCCCCATCGCCTGTGAGATTTCACTTTCAATTTCAATCACAAAGGGTGTGATCCGCGCGGACGTGGTAAACAATTTTTTTTAATCTAATTAATGGTATTTTATTTTATTTGGTCTCGTAGTTAATTTAATTATCTCTATCAACTTAAGATCTGTGTATTTGTTTTTGTTTTAATTTATGATCATCTATGTGTTTATTTATTGGATGATACACATTTTACCTCTTTTTTTTCTTTGGTGATCAATTTTATGCAATTAGTTGAGTTTTTTAAAAGGAAGATATTTACATTTTAAAAAGAAGATATTTACATTTTAAAATTGCATAATAATTTTTTTAGTTTTGTTTTATGTGAAGTTATTATTTTTGGAATGTTTCATGTATGATTTTAACCCTATTTATGTGTGCAATATGTTTGTGATTCCTAAATCTATTTTTCTTTTATTTTTGTTGAAAAAGATTTCCATATATAACTGATTGTTTGAAATCACAACATTTGTTTGATTTTATTTAGAATAAATATAATCCATAATTTATAAACACTAAATTCTATAGTTTTTCTAAACTATATAAATAAACTGATAAAAGTAAATTATTAAATTGAAATTTCTTTAGATTAATTCAATATAATCTATCTTCTATTAAGTAAATGTCTTTTCAAATTCAAAGGAAAACTATTGTATTAATGGATGGTAATTATTATGAGAATTAAAATATATTTACCCCACATGATATATATTTTGCATATACAAAACTTTTATTTTTTTCTACTGTTGTAATTACTTTTTTTTTTGTTAAAAATAATATCACAAAACACAACGATCTTAAATTTTCAAACTTAATTTATATTTTCGTGTAAATAATTTAAATATGTTTCTTAGTTTTTTTTGGCTCTTATTCTCTTATTCATAGTTATGTATAATTGCAATTATTATGTTAAGTATACCTAAATTTTATTTATTTGTCTCTTTATTAGATGTAAAACTTGTCAACTTATATTTTGATTTATGAATTTAATTACATATTTAACTTATTTGTTTAATTGTTAGGACTTGTTTGATATTTTAGTTTTTTATAATATTTGCGATACAACTTAACCTAATTAAATATTTATAAAAGTTAAAATATATTATGATAACCAAATTTATTAAACATGTTATTATTTCAAAGAATTATATTCATATAAGTTTAGTATTTTTTGGTTTCATTTAGAATATGAATAATGCTTTTTCAAATTTTTTTTATAATGTTAAAACCAAATTTATAATATATATATGTATTTAGTATGTGTATTAAAATTTTAGGATGCTGAAGTGGCAGCATGGGAAAAGAGAAAAAAAATTTTTATATATAGATAATTGAGCCGTACTGATGAGCGGTTTGTGTTCCAGGACAATGATAACTCCAACCAACTTTTCATTTCTGTAAATAAATGTTATAAAATAAACTTTATATAAAAAAAACCCAAGAACTTACTCTTACCCTATTTGTTTGGTTAAAGAACCCAAGAACTTACTCTTAAAAGGGTGTGTAGTATAAGAAAATCAATTAACTAAGGATTAAGCATGGGCTATCTTGATTTCAACGCTCTTTTGATCTACCAAGAATCCACATTTTTAACTTCTTTATATCAAATTGCTTTTTTATTTTTATTAAATCATAAAGTTTTATTAAAATAATAATGAATGAACCGTCCAAAAAAGTTGAAGCTGGTGAAAGCAGTTTGACCCCTCCCCATCTCCCAAATTGGTACTTAGTTTGCACACACCACATGCTCTCTCTCTCCTCTTTTCTCCGCTCTCTCTCTCTCTTGTTCTTCTCTCTAATGCTCAGTATTGTGTCAAGCCAAAAATGGAAGCTTTTCTCTATTGACGACGAGATCCTTCCCTAATTCTCTAATCGGCAAGGTACCCATCTTCTATTAGATTAATCTTCCATAATGGTTTTCTTTTTGGTTCTTGTATAAATCTTAATTAGCTTAAAGTAGAGATTTTTGTTATTTACTTAGCTTAAGAAAGATGAAAAAGAGGAAAAGTTGTGATAATATTGAAGGAGAACTTCTTTACCATAAATGGTGAGACATCCATTTGCGGCTGAAGATTTTTGCAACTTTATTCCATCTCTCTCTCTCTCTTAATTTGTCTAGTTTTTTTTTACTACTTGCAAAATAGCATCTAAAGCAGGTCTAAAGTGACCATTATTTTGTATCTAATTGATGAATCTCAAACCCTAATATTTGTAAAACCCCACTTTCTCTACATGGTTAAAAGAATTGTTGCTCTTTTCCGTTAGCCCTAAAGATCTCATTTTCCGTTATATAATTTTAAAAAAAAAACTTTTTTGGGTTCTTGATGCTATGTTAGTTCATAATCTCTTAATGGGTTTGGTGGATTACTGATTCTAGTAGCTATTTAAGATGTGTTGAGGAATCTAGAAACCTTGGTAGTTTGTAAGTAGTAGACAGAATGTAATATAATAGAGATGATTTTGACAGCTAGAGTAGTTAATCAGCATCTGTAAACAGCTTTTGATAATGAAATCTGTCAAGGAGGGGTCCTACATCTTGAAAGATTTTGCCCCCCACAAACTCAATGAATGTGAATTATTGGTGAGCAAAAAAGTTTTGTGATGAAAAAATTAGGGTGGTATCTTTTGTTGGTTTTGTTATAAATGTGGATGAAAATTGTGATGGAAAATCTTACTCCCTCAAAAAAAAAAAAAGTTTCAGTCTTCCTCTGGTTTCACCTTACAGAGATCCATAAGTTTTTTTAGGTATGTTGGTGTTTGTGTGATCTGTGGAGTTTTGTCCTTTTATCTATGCAAATAACAGAGAAGATAAATGAAGAATTTCTTCTAGATAAAGAGTACTTTTTACAGGTTTGAAGTTTTTGTGTGAATTTTATTGCTCTTGACTTTGCTAGTTGATTTGCTTGTAGAAAACTATGGTTCTGTAATTGCTGGAAAAAAAAACCATGGTTCTGTAATTAAATATTTGAAGAGAGGGAGCTTCTTAGAGATCTGTTTGTAGTATTTTCTCTTATGGTTTATTGATTAGAAAGCAAATCTCTCCTATTTTTTTCTCCAAAAAAGGATTAAATGTATAGAGTTTTGAGCAAATCAGAGAACCTAAGCACAAACCAGAATAACCAGAGGATTTTGTCTCAATCTTTAACCTTCTTTGCCTATTCATGCCAAAATGCTTTGCTTCGACGACTTATCACAATTATGCGTCTTCTTCTTGAAATCATTCTTGGTCACATACGTTTTATCTTTTTCACTTTTTCTTCTTGCTCTGGTTTTAGGTTGGGCTTGAGGCATCATGGTCTGGTTACTAACAGAGTTAAAGAAGGAAACCAAGTGTTATGTTCTAGTTTTCATTAGCATCTATATATGCTCTGTAGTTCTCTAACAAGAATCCATTTTGATAGTTTTGGTCTTTTCTCTGTTATAGGTTGATTTTTTTTGTAAGCATTTGCTAGTTATAGTCTCTTATGAAATATGTGATTCTTTCAGATTTTGGTGGTCAGTGTCTGAATGGAGTGTAATGCTAAGCCATCGTTGCAGTGGGAATTGGAAAACTTAATATCTTTTGGTACTTCATCAGCTGAAATTCCTAGAAAGCTACGGCAAATGGATTGGGAAATTGATGGGTTTGATTGCACCTCTCTTTATTCTTCCAGCTTTGCTGCAGTAGCTTATGGTGGTAGTTCAGGTTCTGATCTAGCTCATGCTTTCTCTAAAAGCTCAAAGTCAACTTCCATTAGCTCTTCATCAGCTGAAGCGAGAACATACAACTTTACATCAGAAGCTGGTGAAAGTCTTCCTGGAGAATTGGGGAGCAGTGAAGAGTTTGCAAAGGGAATCGATACTTCTCCAAGTCTTGAACTTTCCTTTGGCTCTGGTGATCCGGTTCTTGGTTTAAAGCTTGGTAAGAGAACATACTTTGAAGACTTTTGGGAAGTGGAGAATGCGAAAGTTTCGGCACTTCCAGTTAGCCTCGCGTCATCTTCTGCTTCTCCTGTGAAGAAATCAAAATCCATTTCTCAGAGGTTACAAACTCCTCACTGCCAAGTTGAAGGCTGTAATCTCGATCTCTCGTCAGCTAAAGACTATCATCGAAAACACAGGATTTGTGAAAACCATTCAAAGTTCCCTAAAGTCATTGTGAGTGGCGTCGAACGTCGGTTCTGCCAACAATGTAGCAGGTAAAAAGCTAATCTTTTTTCAAGAGAGAAGTGGTTTTAATCAGTTAGCAAAAGCCTTAAAGACATCGTATAACTTTTATGGTTTTTGGTCTCCAAAGGTTCCACTGTCTCTCTGAGTTTGATGAGAAGAAACGTAGCTGTCGCAGGCGTCTCTCAGATCACAATTCAAGACGTCGCAAGCTAAATCCCGGGAGGACATATGGTAAATACAACAATCATTTATCTCTAATCCTTATCCTTATCTGAAATATGGTATATACAACAATCACTTATATCATTTCGTGTTAGTTTGGGGTTCACAACAATCAAATTGATGGAGAATTTGGAGATGCTTTTGTCATTCTGTGTATGCAGATGGGAAACAGCAGATGGATTTTGTATGGAACAGATTTGCACTTATCCATCCAAGAAATGAGGAAAAGTTTCTATGGCCAAGTTCAAAGTCCATACCATCAAGAGGGTTAATGCCACAACCTGCAAAGACCGAGACTTCCAATAAGCTGTTCACCAAGCAATGTGGATTTGGATTGTTGGACCCCAAAACGAAAACCGCGAGAGCTGAGTTATTCAGTAAAGGTTTGTTTTCTCTCTCTCTCTCTCTCCTTGATTCAAGTACATCTTCATCTGTTGTATTCATGATCTTGATGATGCGTGTTTTATGCGGGTTATTAGAAAAGGTCACAATCTCTTCACACATGGGTACTTCTCAAGATCTTGATGGTGCTCTCTCTCTTCTGTCAAAGTCAACATCATGGGTTTCCTCTGACCAACCAAGACGGTTTACCCTTGACCACCATCCCACAAGCAACCTCCAACAACCCGTGGCTCACCGGTCTGTGACTCAACTCAATTCAGTGTCCGGCTATTGGCAGCCGGACCCACCAGCGGTTGAGGGCCCTACCGCTATGCATAGAAGCGGGGTAGGCCAGTTTAATGAGAGTTACTTCTGCATGAACCAGTTTTATAACTGAAAGTGTATTATGCCTTTTAAATCCTTAATAAGATATTTTTTATGTAAGGATCAGGTAGGATCTGTGAAACTTGCAAGACACCAAGTCCTCTCTTCTTTGTTGTCTACAAGACACTATGTAACATGTTTAAGTAGAAATTGATTTACACAATTTTGTTGAATGGTTGAAATTTTGTTGGAGGAAAACATGGCATTTGTAATTTGCTCATTTAATCTTATTTGTGACCGGTCAACATTATAATGCTTGCAGAGACGTATCCATCGCTCCCAAAACACATTCAACAAAATTTAGCTAATTCAATATCTCAATAATATTATTTAAGAAGATATTTTTAAAAATAAACTTTGTTTTATAAATTATTATATGAAATGTCATTACAAATAACAAAAAATAATTGAAATAGGAAAGAATATAATAGTCTTTTTAAATTATTGATTAAAATATGAAAAGTATATATTTTACATTAAAGAGGTTATTTATTATTTAATTTTTTAATTATTTTTAATACTATATATTTTAAAATAATAATCAATTCATATATATTCAAAGAAAAAAGTCTATTCAAAATCTTACTATATTTTTCATTATAATTTATTATATTTTATTTGAATATCTATCAAAACAAAAATTGAAAAATATTTTACTAATTTTATAAAAAGTTAGACACAATAAAACTATTTTTTTTAAAGAGTTCGTAGACTAACCACAAAAACTATAGTCATTTAACGGTGCATATTAGAGTTAAGTTTTTAAGATTATAAGTTTTTACGAGTTAGCCATAATAATATTTTATTTCAATGCAAAACGGGTTAAATAGACAAATTATTACAAATTGACAGCTTCATCCATAATCATTAGTTAGCTATATTGTAAAATTCAGATAAAACAATTTTTTTAAATTTCAAAACAATTTATTTTAAAAAAAATACTTCGCGCTATAATTAGCGCGGGTTAAATCCTAATGTAACTTTAAATAATTTAGCTAATGATAAAAAGACTGAAAAATACAAATAGTCACACATATCAATTAATCAATTTAATTTTTGCGTAGAAATTTGAAAAAAAAACAAAAAATAATTTTTGTTTAAACATGTTATATTTCTAGTTTTTGCACATATATTAAGAAATTACTTACTTTTTGTTTTTTCAAAATTAAAATATCATTATTATCTACTTAAACACAATGCAACCAATGATAAGATCATTTACATTGAAATGCAACTTTGATGGTAGTTTTCGGCAAGATTCAGACTTCACAGGAATCAGATGGATCTTAAGAGATCATACATGTGCTCATATATGTTCGGGACTATCTCAGTTGCAGAAAGTTCGATATCCACTTCAGGCAGAGGCAATAGGGCTATTACAAGCTATGCAAGTTTTTTTTTTTGATGAATATTAAATTATATTCGAACCGAAAAAAAATAGCGTTTCTACATCGTTGATGCGAACTTATAAAGAAAACACACTATTTTAAAGAAACGAGATTAGCCTAAAACTGTAGTAGCTATCTTTTGCTTCAAAGTATGGGTCACAAAGCCAACCAGGTCTGCATTCCATCCTCGTAACGCCTATCGCCCAACAATCGTATAGAGGTAAATCTATTTCGAATGCCCTTGTCAATGATTCTAATCAATCTGGCCGGTGACGATGGCTTAGTACCATGTCGTCGCGCATTCCTTTCGCCCCAAATCGCATGAATCGTCATTTGAAAAAGATATCTGAGAATAAATCCCGTCACTCAGTTCGATTGAGTACGAGAAATAAGACTTACCACGACATTCCAATCTGCTGAAAATTCTCTCTTCATGATTCCACCTGCTAGATTTTCCCACACCAATTTCGAGAATGGGCATAGGAAAAATGGTTGATTTCTCGATTCCCAGGGATCTTGGCATAGAACACAAGTAGCCAAAGCATTAGTGTTCCAAGCTTGAATGCGATCACCAGTAGAAAGCCGGTTCATCGTTGCTAACCACGCCAAAAATCCAAACTTTGGGCAATGGTGCGTGAACCAGATGCCCTCATACCATAATACCGGCGGAGATGAACTCCGAAGCTGCTCTCTAGTGTTTTTTGAACTGAAAAAGTTCTTAAACTTCTCTCCCTTTGATCGCCAGAGAACTGTATTTGCCTCGAGTTCTCGGTACCTTGTTCTGGCTTTATCAAGTTCATCCTCCACCATGTTCAACACCTGTAGCCTATGACGTCGTCTTCTGTGCGTAAGAATGGCAGATTCCACCATTGAATCCTCCCTAATCCCCAGATCAATGAATCCTCGAGCTCCACATAAAGTAAACAGTTTCCCTAACGGGGACCAGTTTTTGTACCAGAATGATGTAGATCTACCATTTCCAATCTCGACTTTAAAGAAAGTTGATGCTCGATCTCGGCACTTCAAGATCTGTTGCCACATCCAATTCCCCGGACCATTCTCTGAGATTAACCAGGTTATTTTACCTCGCATTAAAGCAACACTAGACCATCGAACCCAGAGAGAATTCTTTGCCGTAACCATCCTCCATAGCAGCTTCATTATACAGACATCGTTGGCCACCCGAAGATTTTTCAACCCTAGCCCGACTTCAGCCTTCGGTTTACAGACATCAAACCATGCAATCTTAGCTCTTCCCGGGTTTAATGCAGGTCCAAACCACAAGAATGCCGAAAATATACTCTCAATTTCCTCTATGCATTTTATCGGCATTCGAAATGCTGACATTGATATCATCATATTTTGCACCATTCTAGCATCCGTTTCACTTAGGTTTCGAGTCATTTGCATATAGTTCATGTTATCTCTTTAGCATTTTAGTCATTTTAGGAGTCTAATGTGTCCACATTTAGTCATAGGGAGTCCTTGCATGTTTTGGATCGTATTTCAGGTGCTAAAGAGGAGATTAGAGACTCAAGAAGAGAAGACAGAGACTGTACCGACGTCACTGGTCGGTATTAGTCCTCGGTATTGAAGGCAGAAGGGTTGCACCGAGGTCACTGCTCGGTGCAACTGATCGGTATAGAAGACGGATGAAGACAACCCCAATACCGACGTGCAACACCGAGGAGTGACGTCGGTATCGAAGCTTCAGGGGATTGTACCGACGTCACTGCTCGGTACAACTGATCGGTGCTGCTCTCGGAGGAAACCCGGGGTAAAAATCCCTTAATACCGAGCAACGATACCGATGAGTGACCTCGGTATCCATTGAAGATCATCAAGCAATCTCCCCTCAATACTGATGCCACTGCTCGGTACTCCTCGTCTGTGCACAAACCCAGGCTCAATACCAAGGTGTTGCACCGACGAGTGACCTCGGTATTGGCCAATCAAAACTTTTTATCCATCTAAACTGGGTCGGTACCCGGTTTGTCCCGGGTCGACCCGGTTCGTTACTATTCACTATTTATGTCCAAAAACTTAATTTTGATGGGTTAAGTCTTTTCTTAAGCAAAAAACCCTCTTTATGAGTGATTTGTAAGAGATTGATCCTTTTGATTTATGCAATTTGAGTATTGTTTTCTTGATTGAATCCATCTATCTTCTACTTTCTAATCATCCAATCATCTTGATCATGAGTTCTAACTCCTCTTTTCTTGGATTTGTTGAACCCATGATGATTAGTGAGTAGTCTTTAGGATCTTGAGATAGGATAGATTAGGGTGGTCCAAGGTTTGATTAATGGTGTTTAGGGTTAGATATTCGTATATTACTTCTTGTCTAGTGTCCCTATTGCTAGATTCAGCTTGAAAGAGTGGATCTAGATCATAGGGCATTTCATGAACACCAAGTGTTTGATGAAATGCCTTGATGAACTAGACAAGAGATTTATGCTCCTAGCCTATGATAATAGTTGTCTATGGTGTATTTTTGGTTGATCTTGCTTATAGTCTTAATGCTTGCTAATTTATGATTCACAAATGAAAGTTTGTTAATGAATTATGAGATTAACATAATGATTAGTTGCTTGAAAGAGAGTTAGTCAAGATTAAGGATCTCTTGCCTAGGAATTAGCTCCCTTGTGTGAATGAACACCACTAATTAGATTTGGATCACCTTACATCAATAACCCTATCTCTTGATCCGCTTTTATTTATTGATTTACTATCTTGTTTAGTGCTTTTGCTTGCTTAATTAGAATTGGATACTTAACAACAACCACATTTGTTTAGCTTAACTTGCTTTAAGTCCCTTGCATTCTTAATGATTAGAATGATCCCAATTATGGATTGATAACCTCCTTACTACATCGTATTGGGGATATTGATAACTCCTTAGAGACTAAAAACACTACAAGAAAACATGCATTTTGCAACGATTTTTTGCGACGATTTTATTTTGTTGCAAATTGCAATCGTTTTTGCGACGACTTTACGACGATTCTTAAAGACGTCGTAAAATCGTCGCAAAATTGGGACGAAAACATTCGTTGTAAAATCGTCGCTAATTAGCGACGATTTTACAACGATTACCGACGACATTACGACGATTATCAAAATCGTCGTAAAATCGTTGTAACTTAGCGACGATTTACCGAGGTTTATATAAAACGTTGTAATATCGTCGTAAAATTACCCACGAATTAGCAATGATTATTATAATTTGAACTTTACATCGATTTCCCAACGATTAATCAGTTAGGTGAGCACGTTTTAAGTTCACGGTGTTCGGTTAGGTAAACATGTTTAATATCGTTGTAAAGTCGATGTAAACATTTTTAGATTCGTTGTAAAATCGATGTGAAATCGATGTAAAATCGTAGGTAATTCGCTGGTAATGAAAATAAAAATCTATATATAGTGGCCAACTTCATAATAAAAATTTCATATTCAAAAACATTTACTTCTTTCTGACCAACAAAAAATGTAAATATACGAAATTAGAAGATGGATGTATAATCATCTTGATTCAGAGGGATCGCTAACAAAGGAGTTCAGTGATGGGGTGGAGGGATTCATGCATCAGGCAGGAAGTATACATAATACGATTATCAGTGGTAAGATGTACTGTCCTTGTGCCATATGCTTGAATAGGAAATTTATCATTATCTCGAAGGTGTGGTCGCATATATTAAATAGAGGGTTTATGCCACATTATTATATATGGTATTATCATGGAGAGGGTCATGGGGGAAATGCAGCTAGTAGTAGTAGCAATTATCAAGCATCGAATTTTGATGAGTCAAATAATTTTAATCAATTTGATGATCATGCGGAGCAGCATGGTGAAGATAATGATAGGATTCATGACATGGTTACGGATGCATTTCATGAAACCGTAAGTACATTTGCACATGATCATCATGATGAGGAACCCAATCTAGATGCAAATTTTTTTTATGATATGCTAGATGCTGCAAATCAGCCACTCTACGATGGATGTAGAGAAGGACATTCTAAATTGTCGTTGGCGGCTAGGATGATGACTATTAAAACTGATCATAACTTAGCTGAGGTTTGCATGGATGATTGGGCTGATTTGATTAAAGAGTATTTGCCAGAGGACAATTTAGCTGCTGAAACTTACTATGAGATACAGAAGCTGGTTTATAGTCTTGGGTTGCCTTCTGAGATGATAGATGTCTGTGTTGACAATTGCATGCTTTTTTGGAAAGATGATGATAAGTTGCTGGAATGTCGATTTTGCCATAAGCCAAGATATAAGCCGCAAGGTACTGGTCGGAGTAAGGTACCGTTCCAGCGGATGTGGTACCTTCCTATAACTGATAGATTAAAAAGAATGTATCAGTCTGAGAGGACAGCTGCATCGATGAGATGGCATGCAGATCATTTGCAAACAGATGAGGAGGTTACTCATCCTTCAGATGCAAAAGCGTGGAAACACTTTAAGACGGTACATCCAGACTTTGCTAGAGAGAAACGTAATGTGTTTCTTGGTCTTTGCACAGATGGATTTAGTCCATTTGGTATGTCTGGTAGGCAATATTCTTTATGGCCAGTAATCCTAACGCCTTACAACTTTCCCCCAGATATGTGCATGCAAAGGGAATTTTTATTCTTGAGTATTTTAGTACCAGGTCCGAAGCATCCGAAGCGTTCCCTTGATGTGTTTTTGCAGCCTCTGATACAGGAATTGGAGCAGTTGTAGTATACCGGGGTTCGGACATATGATTTTGAAAGGAAAAATTTGTTTACAATGCGTGCGGTGCTTATGTGGACAATAAGCGATTTCCCTGCTTACGGGATGTTATCAGGTTGGACTACGCATGGGCGATTGTCTTGTCCATATTGTCTCAATCGGACAGATGCGTTTCAATTGAAACATGGTCGGAAAACAAGTTGGTTTGATTGTCACCGCCGATTTCTACCGATTCATCATGCATATCGAAGAAATAAGCGGTTGTTTAGAAAGAACAAAACTGTTCGTGTTCCTCCTCCTGTTTATATTTCCGGGGAAGATCTAGAAGCAGAAATTGATCATTATGGTGCATTGGAAACAGTCAATCGTGGTGGAAATTGGCAGTTTAGAAAGAACAAAACTGTTCGTGTTCCTCCTCCTGTTTATATTATTATATATTATTTTTAAAATTTTCATTTTATAATTTCGAAATTAATAAAATTTTAAAAATAATAATAAAAATCATATATAGAATTGTCGTTAATTCGATGGTAAACAATAATCCTCGTTGTTTCGTTGCTAAATTAATCGTCATAAAATCATGGCTAATTTACAACGATTATACGACGATTTATTAGCAACGATGTTGCGACGATTATTTAGCAACGATTTTATGACGATTGATTAGCAACGAATTAACGACGACAATTTTTTGCCATCGAATTAACAATGAAATATTTCCCATCGAATTTCCATCGTTTTTACGACGTATTTATATTCGTCGTAATTTCAATGTAATTTTTACGACGATTTTACTACGAAAATTTACCGACGATTTAGCGACGAATTTTTGTCCCTCGTACTTTCCCAACGAATTTACGACGATTTGTGGTTTGCGACGATCAGTTAACGACGATCTCTTTTTCGTCGCAAATTCGATTCAAACCCTCTTTTGCAACGATTTTACAACGATATCGTTCGTTGCAAAAAGGGTGTTTTCTTGTAGTGAAAGTCTTGTATCAGACATCCAGAAGTTCGTCAGCCCCGCAATGACGGAAGACAACAATTGTAGCCGTCCTGCAAAGGACAAGCATCGGGCAGTCCATGTATTGATTCTACCTCTGATTTTGTCAATGAGCGGTGCATAGTCCAAAGTACGCATCTTCTTCGTTAACAAAGGTAGACCTAGATATCGAACAGGTAGCGTACCAAATTCGAATGTGAATCGCTGAGACATAGTCTCGCGAACCGCATCTGAAACCCCGGCAAGGTAAGCAGTTGATTTCCCTATGCTTATTTTCAAGCCGGACATCTTCGAGAAGTCATCGAACACTCCCAGAATACCCTCCATAGATCTCAATGTTCCATCCGAGAAAATCATAAGATCGTCAGCGAAGCACAAATGCGTCAACTGTAGGTTCGCACATTTCGGATGAAACCCAAACCTCCTTTGAATAGCAGCCTTGTCTAGCATTTTTGACAGCATGTTCATACATATAACAAATAAATATGGGGAAATAGAGCATCCTTGTCTCATACTTCTCGAGCTTCCGAAGTAGCCCACTAATTCTCCATTGATCTGAACCGAAAAAGAAGCGGAGGTTATACACAGCTTGATCCAATGTATAAACTCCATAGGAAAATTGAGAGCCTCAAGAGTATTAAGCAAGAAGCTCCACTGAACAGAGTCAAATGCCTTCGAAATGTCGATTTTCAAAGCGCACCGAGATGAAATCATTTCCTTGTGATAACCTGCAACCAGCTCTGATGCGAGGATAAGGCTTTCAATAAGGAGGCGGTCTTGCTCAAATGCAGACTGATTTGGTGCAATAAAATTCGGAAGAATTCGTTTTAATCTGTTTGCGAGAATCTTCGAAATCAGCTTGTAGATGACATTACAGCATGATATTGGCCTATAATCCTTCATTTGTGTAGCACCTCTTTTTTCGGGATTAAAGCAAGCATAGTGGAATTGACGCCTTTAGGTAGAAAGCCTTTGATAAAAAAGGATTGAATCCCAATCACTAGGTCTTTTCCTATGACTTGCCATCCCTCTTTGAAAAACTCCACCGTATACCCGTCTGTCCCTGGAGATTTATTTGCAGCCATAGCAAATAACACATCCTTGATCTATGATTCTGTTACTTCCTGAACCAGTCCCTGTCTTACCTCTGTCGAGCATCGGAATCCCAGCAAATCCACAATTTCAGTTGGGCTCGTTTCGCGGAAATTCGTCTGGATCGCATTCAGAAAAGTATCAAAATGATTCGAGGCCAACTCCTTGATCTCGTTTCTTCCACTTATTAAAACGCCATCTCTCTCTAATTCTCTTATCCCATTTCGCACTTCTCGTAACTTCACCGCTCTATGGTAGACTTTGGTATTTTTGTCTCCCACCAACATCCAATCAACTTTTGATTTTTGATGTAGGTATCGCTCTTCTATCGTCACAAATTTGCCCCACTTTTCAAAAGCTTCGTTCTCCTCTTTTTGAGACTCCATCGATGGTGACTGCAGGTTTTGCTCATGTTTTGTGCATAACGTTTCATACTCTGATTTCACGCGCTGGGAGATGTTGCTCAAAGCTTCTCTAGAGACTTGTCGAACAATAGGCTTTAAAAGCTTGAGTTTTTTCGAAAATCTGAACAGTGCAGAAGTGGAATGGAAGAGAGGAGGAGTTCCGTCCCAATATTTTTTAACGCAGTACGAAAATGAGGCATTGTGGCAATCACGTTATAGAACTTGAATGTCTTCTTCGGTCGTTGGGTCACTGGTTCCACGTAAAATCTGCATCTCAAATGATCCGAGCAGCCACCCGCTTCGAATACACAATATGAGTTTGGTACTTGTTGAAGCCAATGATCGTTGATTAGAATTCTATCCAGCTTTTTACAAACCAAACCTTCCATTCTTTTATTGCACCAAGTGAGGGTAGGGCCATGAGATCCCATATCACACAACGCTCCATCCCGCACTATCTCTTGAAAATCCAGCATCCCGTTTAAAGGGCCCGAGGACGGGTTTGGGGATGAATGCTCTTCCATCGCAATAATCTCATTGAAGTCTCCCATTATCATCCTTCGCATTCTTCGATATATCGGAGATTCGAAGTGACTCCGCATATCCTCCCACAAGTACTTTCTATCTTCCATGAAATTTGATCCATATACAAAAGAGCACAAAAATTCATTCGCCGATTCTTGTAGATTGACCAAAACTGTTATCATTTGACTACTCTTAAATACAGGGGTTAGCCTAATTGAATCCCGCCAAACCACCCATATTCGTCCCAAGCGATGGTGTTCATAGTTGTTTATGAATGACCATCCCGGGAACACCTTATTGATAATACCCTCCGCCTTGCCTTCTTTAACTCGAGTTTCTATTATACCTCCAAATAGAAAATCATTCTCCCAACACCACTTCTTTACATTCTTATGTTTTCTGTCCTTGTTAAATCCTGTCACATTCCAAAAGAAAGCTGACATTAATTTTGGGTTTTTTTGGACTTCTTCTTCTTCTTCTTACTCGAACTCTTCGTTGGAGATTCCATGGAAGATGAGTTTGAAGCCGGCTTGACAAATTTATGAGAGGATTTAGATTCTCTCGGTAAGTACACTCTGCCTTCTACTTTTGAGTCTTCCTTTGCACCTGGAAACGGTTCCTCAGCCAGACCAGTCTCATCCCCATCCCGCTTTTTATTCAGTTCATTATCTGTTTCGTCAACTTCGGAGTTCACCTCCTCAGGTTCTGACAGTGAGACATAACGCGACGTTGTGACTATATCCTCTGCTTTTCATGCCTTCAATTTCCTATGTTTGGCATGAGATTGTACCTTTTCCCATTTCTCCTGGTCTGGTGTACTCTATGCAAGTTATTTGGGTTAAAGGATGGAGAAATGTTTGGTTTGAGGGAAATAATCTGGAATTAACGAATATGATTAACCGACGGGAAGAAAGTACAGACATTGGTAATTTACTAGTGGATATAAGACATTAGATGATGAAGCTTCAAGATTGTTCGTTGGGACATACTAATCGTGAGAGGAATGGTGCTGCTGATAAATTATTGAAGAAAACTTATGATTTACATGGATTGACTTTATGTTTTAATATTCCTCCGTCATGGCTTATGCCTTATTTGTACTATCCGTATACAGTTTAAGTTAATAAAATTTGTTGTTTAAAAAAAAGAAGAAGATAATTTACATAATACAATAAAAACACTAATCAATTTATATTAAAAATCATATAATTCAGACGACAAAAAAAATCATATAATTTGAAACACCTCAATATAGATCCATTACACATGATCAAATATCTTTACTCAAGTCGGTTTTTATAGGGGTGGGCATTTTAACCGAACCGAACCGAACCAACCGAACCAAACCGAACTCAAACCGATCCAAACCAAACCAAAGTTAATACCCAACCATTTGGTTGAAGTTTTTCTCAACCCGAACGGTTCGGTTTGGTTCGGTTTAAAACCGAACCGAACTGATAAACCAATGTGCTTTTATTAATTAGTCAATTAATAATATTAAATATATATTCTCTAACCTTATATATTACCTTTTTTTTTACGTTCCCTATATATTAGCTAAGTATTCTATTAAAAAATAGAAAACTTAAAAGATGAATAAACATTGATTGTATAATTAACTTATATTTAAATTATTGGTTTGTTGTAGGTTTATTTGAGTGGCATGAGAGAGACAAAGCCATGAATTTTTTCATTTTTTTATTTTGATTAAGTGGGATAATTTCATTTTTGTTTTAGACTTTTAGGGAATGATTTTTTTTATGGCTTCGTTTTGTTTGCGTTTCGTTAGGATTCTTGTTTTTATAAGTTGATTTTTTTTTAAAACCGAACTAAAACCAAACCAAAGTACAACCGAACCGAACTAAACCGAACCGAACTAAATCCAAACCGAACACAAACCGAACCAAACTAATTTCGGTTGAGTTCGGCTAGAGTTTTATACAACCCGAATCAACCGAACCGAACCGAACCCGAACCGAACCCGAAGTTAAACCGAAATGCCCACCCCTACCGTTTTTATTTGTAAGAAAATCATGAAATATCTTCAGAATGATGATAATATCTTTCCCAAAATAATCGACCTCCTACTAGGGGTAGGACATATTGGATATCTGGGAAATTTTGAGATATCCAGATCTAGATCCAAGTTTTAATTATCCGGATGCGGGGCTTCCGGATATCCGCCTAGATATTATGATATCCGAGGTTATTCGGATCCGGATCCGTTAAAAAAAAAAAAAAAGAATGATAAACTTAAATTTTTATATAATATTTTTTTAAAAGAATCCTTTATTATAAAAATATTTGAATTATTTATATATATATATATATATATATCTCAATATATTAAAATATTATTAATAAAAATAAAATTTTAATATATTTAAAGAATCTAGATATTTGGACCCTATAATTTAACTATCCAGATCCATATTCGGTTTTAACGGATAACAATATTTTACTATCCGGATTCGGATCCGACCCCCTCGGATATTCGGAAATTCGGATTTTAGGAGCGGATCGGAACTGATCTCGGATCGTATCTCGGATCCCGGATAATAGTTCTATCCCTACCTCCTACCGATTAAATAATTAGTTTTTTGGACAAATAGAATTTGGACAAAAAATAAAAAATAGAATTTGGACAAAACAATAAAAAAAAATAAAAAAAACTTAAGTTTTGTAGAAGACTAGTTGGTGACCGTGCTTCGCGCGGAATTTTGTATTATTGTTTACTAACGTGGTTATAAGAAAATTCGACATTGACAAAACTATCACTGTTAAGTCACATTCTCATAAAACACGATAAAATTAATTATCTAATGCTCCTTAGCTAGATACGACCTGATCCAATCGTCCAACAACCCGATTTACGAACATGAATCAGTTAACTATTATAAAATTCCCTATGCTAATTAGAAAACAGCTCATACTTGTATGGGTTATATGTCCATTCATTTGACATTATATGCTTTTTGAAGCGTTCAAACTTTTTACAACAGGCCCCCATTCCTCTATCTCTTTTTAATTTCACCAACACGACATATTGAAATATAAACCACATTTTAGCTTGGTTTAAACATAACATCAAATTTCTTTCTCTCACTTCTCGTTTATCCGGCGAGTTAAGTGGTCTTGTATCTGATTTGAGCGTTAAATAATATTTAGAAGATTTTCCTCTTTTGTTATCTATAAGATTATACTGAACATGCTATCTTTTCAGGATATCGCAACCTACCTCTCGTAACAACCATTTTCACATACTCATAAACAACTCGTTGTCACTATCCTAGCTTCAGAAAGTTCTCGTAAGCATTACTTAATCATTATGTTGGCATGCATGAATGCTTATTTTTGAGCATTGATAATTGTAATTTTGGTTGCCTCTTAAAATTTGAATCACTTATCATTGAGTGTGTTAAAATCCTACAAACTTAAATTTCTCTAAAGAGCATATTGCATTTAGAATTAACCGTATGATAGATCCTGAATTTTTGTTCTGAACAACAATTATTAGTAATTTTGTTTTATTTCTATTTGATTAATATTCGGCTTTATTATTTTTTAGTAAATAGTTTTTTTCTAAATATGTAGTTAGAAAATAATTGGATCTAAATGTATATTGATACATCACACCACCAATTTTTTTAAGTAGATATTTTGAGAGTTTTATTTTATGAGTTTTATTTTAAAAACAAATTGGTGGGATGCCAAGGTGGACGCTGAGGTGGCGGAAGGAGAAGTGAGCAAATCTAACTTTATAGTATACTAGTGTGTGATCCGCGCGAACGTGAACACAATTTTTTTATAAAAAATTTGGTATATTATTATTTTAGTTTTGTTAGTATGATTGTTAATGGATTTGTCTCTATAAGCTTAAGAAATATGGATTGTTTATTCTTAAGTTTTGTTTTCCTTTCTTAATTTTATGTTTATTTATGTATTTGTTTAGTGCGTGATCCACTATTTGATTTTTTTTTTCTTTGGTTGACTATTTATTCAATTAGTTGGTTTTTAAAAGTTAATTTTTGTCATTTTAAAGTTTAGGGAATTGTATATTTTTTAACCCAACTGAATACTAATAAAATAAATACTTCGAAATTGGGTTAGTTTTGTATGCTCCGAAAGTTACTTCGAATACTAATAAAAGGAAATTTAGTTTTGTGAACTTAGAATTCTCCGAACTTATTAAAACGAAATACTTCAAAATAGGTCACTGTATTTTTATCTATTTTTACCTAAAACTGAATACTAATAAAATGTTCAGAATTTACTATTATTCATCTTCGATGATCCAGTGTTGGTGACTACAAAATGAATCTAATTTTATTTGAAAAATGATTTAATTTTTATCACTAATCTACTATCAAAGTCATCGTAGATGTATGAGTTAATGAAAATATTTGAGATAATATGAGCCGATTTGAAAAAGTATAAGAAAAATGGGGTCGAGCGTCGATCTAAACATTTCAAGAGAGAGAGAGAGAGAGACTTCTTGTAAAAAGGATTATCCTGTAAAAACATTACACACTCCTCTAAAACCCTCGTCTTCTCTGATATCTTCCCTCATCGCCGGTGAGATTCACTTTCAATTTCAATCACAAAGGATGTGATCCGCGCGGACGTGGTAAACAATTTTTTAATCTAATGGTATTTTATTTTATTTTGTTTCGTAGTTAATTTAACTATTTCTATCAGCTTAAGATATGTGTATTTTTTTTTAAAAAAATTTATGATCATCTATGTGTTTATTTATTGGATGATACGCATTTTTACCTTTTTTTCTTTGGTGATCAATTTTATGCAATTAGTTGGGTTTTTTAAAAGGAAGAAATTTACATTTTAAAGTTACATAATATTTTTTTTTATTTTTTTCATGTGAAGTTATAATTTTTGGAGTGTTTCATGTATGATTTTAACCCTGTGTGCAATATGTTTGTGATTCCTAAATCTATTTTTCTTTTATTTTTTTGAAAACGATTTCCATATATAACTGGAGAGAAAGATGAAAATTTAGCCAACACACAAGACTATTGATAAGGGGTAAGCCAATTACAACAATAATAGAATTAACAATTGATCAAGTTTTGTTGATTTTAAATATATTCATAGATTTCATGTCACACAAATTCATATTTAACCGTTTTAAATTTTGGTTATTCAATAAACTGTGTTAGATTATGTATTTTGCTAAAATAATGAATTTAATTACAGCAATAATTGAAATTTAGCCAACATATAAAGTTATTGATAAGGGGTAAGCCCGATGAGATTCAACTTTATATAAGAAAAAGTGTGTGATCTGCGAGTTTTTGTTTTGTAAGTTTTATAATAGTTTAATTTATTTATGTGAACTATTTAATTCAGTTTTAGTAAAACAAAACATTGCTTGTATATTGTAAGCATAATATTTTATTTGAAACTTAAATAATTGTTTCTCTTATTTCCACCTCCATTAAAATGAAAATGTAAGTGATAGTCAATCACTTCAATATTTACGGTCAATCACTTCTATATTATTTACAAATAATCATGTTTGTTTG
Organism: Eutrema japonicum; assembly: GCA_030161315.1. Lineage (NCBI taxonomy): Eukaryota > Viridiplantae > Streptophyta > Magnoliopsida > Brassicales > Brassicaceae > Eutrema > Eutrema japonicum. The sequence goes on from BSQW01000007.1 coordinate 21,534,342, forward strand.
GAACTTTCATGTCTTATCTATATTTAAAAACCAAATAAATCATGTTATCCAAATATCTAAATTACTGAACGTTTCATTTTTATTATTTTAAATTATGTATTTTTTATTAAAAAAAATCGATTTTCTTATATGTAATTTATTTAAAAAAGGTACTATAATATGCATTACTAAACGATAATGAGTTTACTTTTTATTTATTAGATATTATGTTTTTTATAAAAACAAAATCTCTATATATTTGTGATATGTTAAATTAATATTGTATATATTGTATACTATTAGTTTGGATCAAATAATATCCATTTACTAAAAATCTTTTCGATATAAAACTTTAATCTTGTAACTATGATAAAGTGTGTAATAAAACTAAAATTTTAAATCTATTATTCTTTCAATAAATTTTGTTGATTTTTTTAAGTTTTCATGATATGAATATGAAAATGATCTTTCAAATTTTTTGCATAATTTAATAAAATGTATAGTTAATATGTATATCAAAATTTTAACTAATTAAATTATAAAAAATGAGAAAACTTTATATATAGATAGATTGATATTTTACTCCCACGGCCCAATGGAGGAGACCCAAATCCAAAACTTTAACAGCTTCAAAACCCAATGGCTGGCTCATTCATCTCCTCACAAAGAACTAAACCCTCACTAGCCCACGTGTGCAATGTCTCAACCATTCCTTATCCCAAAATTATATTTTCTTCAATTTTATTTTTATTTAAATAAAATACAGAATAAACCGAAAGAAAATCAAATAAAATAAGACCACACTTTTGTCTGTCTGTAAACCAAAAAAAATATTTCCCTTCCACGTCTCTCTTCTTCAATTTCTTCACGATTCTACTTTTCGTTATCCCCAAAATTCGCAACCTTTCGCTTCTAACACAAATGGGTCCGATCGTCATCACTCAGCTAGCCACAGGTCTTAGCGTCTTAGCCGGTGCGGTTTTAGTCAAATCGTTCATGGACCAAAAGCCCATGGCCGGTCCGTTCACTCGTTGTCCGACCTGTAACGGCACCGGACGAGTCACTTGCTTCTGTTCTCGTTGGTCTGATGGAGACGTTGGATGTCGCAGGTGTTCCGGTTCGGGTCGTGCGGCTTGTAGCAATTGCGGTGGTACCGGAACCGGTACACCTTTACCGGTTCAGATCACGGTTCGACCACCGAATCGCCCTTTCTGATTCCTTAAAGATTTGTATATTTCTTCTTCTTCTTCTCTCTCTGTGTGTCTATCTTGTAAGTTGAATATATAATATACTTTTGCTTTCACAGAAAGAGAAATAGGAAATTACTTTGCTTTCCGGATTCTTATCTCTGTTTATATATATAGATTATGTGATTGTGTTTTGTGTTGTGTCAAGGCAAAAAGTCTGAAACTTTCTTTAATGGTGGCTCAAATCATTGGAACTAAGACGATGGGTTTGATCCGAAGATTCAAAAAGTTAGCTTCTTTTGGATTAATAGTTTAGGATTTTGTTCTGGATGATTCAGTGAATAGACTTTGTTGTGATGTCTTGGGCTAATCTCTAGTGATTAGAGGAGGATTAAAATCTGTTGCCATGCGATTTTTCGACAGCCTCTTTTGGCTAATCTAGGGAACAATATGCGGCAAAATGGTAGGAGGATACAAGAACCGCAAAATGGTAGGAGGATACAAGAACCTCAAAATGGTAGGAGGATACAAGAACCTCAAAATGATAGTAGGATACAAGAATCTTCGGTTCGGGTTTTTATCGCAGGCCTACGGAAAACTGTTGAAATGTTGACTATTTTTCTGAAAAAGATCTTAAGAAAAAAGGGAAAACAGACGAAATATGATTGTTTACTATATGTATACAAACGATCACTTTGCATATTCATACATACACAAACTAAAATGATCAAGCTAAAACCTACACAATTTCATTTTTAAAAATCTGTGATATGCCCGATAAGGTTTTACTTCATGAAGAAGAAGCAAGGAGAATAGAATAAGAGTGAAGAGAAGATGGCCAGATGGGGGGGGGGAAGGTAACTGAAGAAGAAGGAAAGACTCTCACTCTTTCAAAGGTTTTGTCGTTCGATGGTTTGAGTTTAAGATGATCCCATTTGTTTGTTTTCTTTCTAATGCATTTTGTTGTTGCTGATTGAGAGGCGATATGAGTCTTTAATTGGCGATTGATATGAGATAGTGAGGGAGTGATCTAGATTGTAGAGAGTGAAACTTTCCAGATCTATATACTCTTTGTAATCAGTGTTTATAGCTTGTAATCAATAAAGTGGATCCACTAAATTGTGGTCTAGTCTATTAATCTTTTATCGATTCTTTTCAGATTTAATGTCACTTTAAGAGAAAATGAGACGTTTTGGGTGCAAATGAGCATATAGAGCTAACTTTTGCTATTTTCCGTCGAGTTTTTCGTTGAAGGACTTCCCAAATAGGGTTTGTCGAGTCTTCGTATGTTTAGAGTCATTTATATTCATGTGGAGGATTGTTGGAACCAATTTTAACAAGATAACTTTTGCTATTTTCCGTCGAGTTTTTTGCCGGAATAACCGGATTCAAGATGTTTTAGGAATTTTGTAGTGAGTAATATAACGTGATATACTCATATGTCAAAATCAAACTAAAAATGAATGAGAAATGGGGATTCAAAATGGAAAGAGATCAAATCTCTGGATTCCACTTTTCTCTGTCTTATAAAATGTTTTTCGGTCTCCTCTATGTTCTTTACGTTTAATATCGTTTCATTTCGTATTGGTTATCATCGTTTATACGAGTTTAATATCGCAATTTTTCATATATATGGTTGTATTCGGTCCTACAACATAAATGTCGAAAGTGTCTATTAGGCCTGAGCATTTTACCCGAACCCGAAAACATGGGTTTGGATCTGTTTCCGATATGACTAAATAACCGATCGAGTCTTCTTTCAACTTCGTTCGGGTATCGGGTCGGTTCGTGTAATACATGATACATGTTCGGGTATCCAAACAAACCTAAGTGGTTTTTTCCCCCTTTCCCTTAGTCGACTACTCGACTTACCTTAGATGGTTCATGTTCCTCCTCAATCCCGAAAATCACTCGACCTATCACCGAGAGTCTCATGTTAATCAATCGGTAAAACTAGAAGCCTTAAAAAACATAATCAATCCACCCGCATCTAAGCAAAACGATAATCAATCTCCTCATTCATAAGTTGATAACACTGTATTTTTACTCATTTTACTATCTATTTTAGAAAAATTTATTAAGTGTTTCATTCGTTTTTATATGTTTATATTACGGTTTTCGCATATTTGTAGTTTCAATAATCTTTTCATGTTACTTAGGCAAAAGCATTGAAAATTAGAGAAAAACTAGATTTTTGGCTCATAGTCAAACTGTCAGACGTTCAACCGCCAAAGAGGTTTTTCTTACAGTCTCATCCACCTCAATTTTGGAGATATCCAAGAAGGACCAGATAGCTTTCCATTCCAATTGATTTGAGGACAATCCAACGGTTCAATCAAAAGATACATAAAGATCAAGAAATCCCATTTCACCACGGGTAGAAGCTTCCCACCCGCGGCCAAGAGGCAGTTCACCGCGGGCAGGAGCCTTCCACCCGCGACCAAGGTGTGTTTTGCCGTGGTCACAGCTCATGGACCCGCGCCCAGCCTCTGTTTTGTCCCGTTCAAATTATGTCAAGGAAAAACCCTAAAGACCTACGAAAGCAGAGCTCAAGACCTATAAATATGTGTTTTTAGAGACCTAATTTTGTGTCCTCAATTTAGAATTATTTTTTGCTTGCTTTTACATCACATTTTTAAGCTTTGTTCTTTACTTTAGAGATTAGTGAAGAGGTTCTCTCCGGAATTAGTTTTTAAAATCGAGACTCCTTCATCAATCTCATGTGATTTATTTAATCATGTCTTTATTTTCAATTATGTCAGAGTAGTTTAGCCATTGGGTATAAATGGATTATCTAGGGGGAATTCTATGTTCGATAAGAATTTCACAAGGTAAAACCGTAGCTGAATTCTAGAGCTCTTTCTTATAGATCGTTGTTAATGCATCAGTCTAGTGTTATGAACTAGAGGCTGATTCCTAGGTGTTATAAGAACCACCAAAAGTGTTGAATCTAACCACCTGAATCTTTCATCTATAAGAGCGTGTCGCGTCGTAAGATACGAAAGTATACTTACGAAGTGCCGTGAACTAAGAAGAATCAGCGTGAATATCATTACCTTATGTGCGGGCAGAGACGAAAGCCACTGGTCGAGTATATAGGTTATTAGTGCGTAACATGTACGAAAGTATGTTACGCCATTTATTATGTTCAGTTCGTAGAGTTAAAATCTAGAATCGTTGTTACTAAGAGCTTAGGGACCGTGTTTGAATCGAACATACCCTAAGATATCCATGTCGATCCAATATCGTTTTAATATAGTTTACAAATCGTTTTTCCCCTTTTACTTTCAAACTATCGATTTTCATACCTATGTTTACAAGCAATTTTCAGTTTTGTTTACAATTTTGTTACCAAAAACCCTATAAAACTTATTCTCGTTTTAAACTTCCTTACTAATTATGTGTCTAAGATCTCACAGAAAAGCATTCCCTCCATGTGGATCGATACCTTAAGTCCTACAACGCACATCTGTGCATTTGCAGACTTTTAGGTTTATAATTTTAAAACCTGAAGTTTGGGATACAAATCCGAACGCATCAAAAGTTTCAAGAAATCACACGCATTCACAGGTATGGATTTCAACTTGAATTGTTTTGTTGCTTGCAATTGTTGAATACTATTGTTCTTCTCTCTTCAAAGTTGCAATTGTAAAATTTCGAAATTTTCTTCACTTCTTCTCCTTCCAATTGTGAATCCTTCTTCACTTTGAGTTTAAGTTGAAGGTTTTTCTTATCGATTTCCATAAAGAAACTTGTTGTGCCTGAAATTATTTTCAGAAAGAGTCTAAGAGTATATAACTCATGAAATTATTTTTCCGGTGGCTTTCTCCCTACAATGCCATCTTTAAGCGATAACGAATTATGCCGACTATGGCTCAAAGTCTGCAAATTACTCAGAATATATCAATATACTTAGCGTTTTAACCACGTTTTTGGCTACTAGTTGTTTGCTCTTGTGTTTATCAGATTCTTGTATTTCCCATATATCGGTCCATTCCCGTAGTAAAAGTGTTGTTTTATAGACATTTGAATTTCCCTTCAATTGCTCTTATCTAATCCTCTGATACCATCCTCGATAGTTGTCCTAGCTCTTGTGTGATGGACTTTTAAACTCAATACACTTAACCGTAGCTAATTCGTCGCTAACTTTGCAACGATTTTGTGACATTGATACACGCGGGAGTTTAATTGACCGACACGCGGTAAATTTTATGACAATTCGTTGCTAAATCGTCGCAAATTAGCATCGATTTTGTGACATTCATAGTTTGCGACGATTTAGCCACGATTAGTGTCAATTCGTTGCTAAATCGTGGCAAATTTGCATCGATTTTGCAACATTTTATTTTGCAATGAATTAGTGAGGATATTTGTAAAATATGTTTTAGGGTTTAGGGTATAGGTACAAAATTGTAACGTCGATTGCAACATTCCAGAAACAACTTGACTGGATTACTGTAAATCCAAATTCATAAAATTATCAATAAATTCATCGAGATCGAAAAATATGTAAAACATAGAGTTTGCGTACATGTTAGATTATTAATACAATGATTCAGTTTGTGGATATTACTGTGATTGACCGAGTTTTCATTTTCGGACAATTCTCTAAAGTCACGATCAATTTCATTGAAAGATGCATAATACAATGAGATGGTAATATGTTAGGGTTTAGGGTTTAGGGCAAAGGGTTTAGGGTTTAGGGTTTATGAACGAATCGTGGCTAAATCGTCGCAAATTTGCATCGATTTTGTAACATTCTTATTTTGCGACGATTTAGCCACGATTCGTATCAATTCGTTGCTAAATCATCGCCAATTTGCATCGATTTAGTGAGGATATTTGTAAAATCTGTTTTAGGGTTTAAGGTATAGGTACAAAATTGTAACGTCGATTGCAACATTCCAGAAACAACTTGACTGGATTACTGTAAATCCAAATTCATAAAATTATCAATAAATTCATCGAGATCGAAAAATATGTAAAACATAGAGTTTGCGTACATGTTAGATTATTAATACAATGATTCAGTTTGTGGATATTACTGTGATTGACCGAGTTTTCATTTCCGGACAATTCTCTAAAGTCACGATCAATTTCATTGAAAGATGCATAATACAATGAGATGGTAATATGTTAGGGTTTAGGGTTTATGACAATTCGTTTCTAAATCGTCGCAACGTTGCATCGATTTTGTGACATTTATAGTTTGCTACTATTTAGCCACGATTCGTCCATATTCGTTGCTAAATCGTCGCTAATTTTGCAACGATTTTGTGACAATCACAATTAGCGACGATTTAACGACGATTCCTTTGAAATCCCCTAAACCCCAAACTAAATCCCATTTCCGATCACCACTCATTTCCCGCCGTTGTTGAGGGAATTAATAAATTACATGACACATAGACACATATGTCTCGTAATTTATTAATCGCCGCACCTACGACGGAAAATGAAGGGAGATCGGAGATGGAATTTAGTTTGGGGTTTAGGGGATTTCATAGAAATCATATCACTTAAATTTCACAATAATTACTCGATCACAATATTATATTAATACATTAAATTCACAATAATTACTAGCTAGCGCGGTCACTCTGATTCATTTTCGGACGAAGAGTAGTACACATCCGTTTTTTGATCATCTGGTTCATCACTTTCTTCAAACTCATCTTCCTCATCTTCTTCCTCTGTATCGTCTGGGAGATATTCTACTTGCCTGTTTTGAGGATCTATCAAAAGGATGTCTTCATTGCTCTCATTTAGTTCTGGCATATCAGAGCAATGATCTTGCTGCATTGGTAGTTCCTCATCAACCCCCACAATTTGACCCCTCGGAGAAACTTTTATAACTGATAACCATGAGATACGGGTGGTGCGAACTCGCGGATATGGAACAAAGCTGACTTGTTCTGCTTGTGATGCTAGGATAAATGGCTCATACTTATTGTAACGTCGTGATTGGTTGACATCTACTGCCCCAAATTTATTTTTACGGACGCCTCGATCAACTGTTGGATCGAACCAGTCGCATTTGAACATAACGCATTTCAAACCTAAGCAACCAGGGTACTCAACTTCAATTATGTCTTGCAACACTCCATAAAAATCTATTTCGCCCCGCACACATACCCCGTAGTTGGCAGTAGCTCTTTGATTTCCGTATTTGAATGTATGAAATATATATCCGCGTGTGCAATACATGGGTGCAATCGTTATCTTCGATATGGGGCCTTTTATTAAGTCATGGAACCAGAGTGGATATACGGTATCCCCATACTCGACCTATATATCATTAATTAATTTAATTAAAAAAGTAATCAAAATATGTATTAGGTTAATTGTCCAAGTTAGTAATTAATCAGATCACTTAAAATTTTACGTACTTGCGTCTTCAACCACGGGGCAAAATGTTAATCTTTACGCTTGTTGATTTCATCGTCTGAGATTCCTTCAATGACTTCTCGGACTTGTCTAACAAATTCACTGCATACAAAAGTATTTGTAATTGGTATAAAGCTAGCATATATATAATTTAGCCATATATATAAGACGTATGTTTATACACTTACGTCTCAAATTGACTAACTTCTTCGCAATTTAAGAGGATATACGTTTGTGCACTATGATGGTCTTTTTCATTGGCAAACCAAACTGACTTCACTCTTCCATATAATCGACCGATTGAAGAAAAGATATATGGGACACCTTCATTAGCATATGTTCGGCCTAAACCTCCATCATCATATCGTCGTGCTACCCTTTTCCGTGTGCGAACCTTCGAGCCAAAATAGTACCCCGTGAAGTGAGAAGTTTCTTCTGTTAAACTTCCTGCTATTATTGACCCTTCAACTTTGGCTAGATTTTTAGCCTTCCGCTTCAAATGTCCCATGAATCGCTCGAATGGGTACATCCATCGATACTGCACAGGTCCCCCAAGTTCTGCTTCGTGAGGTAGATGAATAGGTAGATGTTCCATAACATCAAAAAAGGCTGGGGGAAATATTTTCTCCATGTTGCACAACAAAATAGGAATACTAGCATCAAGTTGTGCAATAACATCTTCTGACAAAGTACGGGTACAAAGATCCCGAAAAAACCCTCCAATGCCTGCAATTGCTTCGTGTACATTTCCTGGTAGAAGTTCAGCAAATGCAAAAGGAAGTAGTCGTTGCATAAAGACGTGACAGTCATGACTCTTCATCCCGGAAAACTTTTGGCCATTCTCAACACATTTAGCTAAATTAGATACGTACCCGTCCGGGAACTTCACATCAGATGTCGCCCATTTGAACAAAGCTGACTTTTCTTCCGCACCCACTCGAAATATGGGGACAGGTGCTTTCCCATTGCTTGTAATATGTAACTCATTCCGACAACAAAGATCAGGCAAGTCTAACCTTGACTTACCGCTGTCTTTAGTCATTCCACGCACGTTTAACAATGTATGCATGATGTTATCAAAAAAAGTTTTTCTCAATGTGCATGACATCCAAATTGTGTCTAAGCAAATGATCCTTCCAATACGGAAGCTTCCAGAATATGCTTTTCTTATGCCAATTGTGATGCTCCCCATATCCATCCGGCATATTAGCTGGAGTGTGCCAATTTCCACCACGACTGACTATTTCCAATGCACCATAATGATCAATTTCTGCTTCTAGATCTTCCCCGGAAATATAAACAGGATGAGGAACACGAATAGTTTTGTTCTTTCTAAACAACCGCTTATTTCTTCGATATGCATGATGAATCGGTAGAAATCGGCGGTGACAATCAAACCAACTTGTTTTCCGACCATGTTTCAATTGAAACGCATATGTCCGATTGAGACAATATGGACAAGACAATTGCCCATGCGTAGTCCAACCTGATAACATCCCGTAAGCAGGGAAGTCGCTTATTGTCCACATAAGCACCGCACGCATTGTAAAACAAATTTTCCTTGCAAAATCATATGTCCGAACCCCGGTATACCACAACTGCTCCAATTCCTGTATCAGAGGCTGCAAAAACACATCAAGGGAACGCTTCGGATGCTTCGGACCTGGTACTAAAATACTCAAGAATAAAAATTCCCTTTGCATGCACATATCTGGGGGAAGGTTGTAAGACGTTAGGATTACTGGCCATAAAGAATATTGCCTACCAGACATACCAAATGGACTAAATCCATCTGTGCAAAGACCAAGATACACATTACGTTTCTCTCTAGCAAAGTCTGGATGTACCGTCTTAAAGTGTTTCCACGCTTTTGCATCTGAAGGATGAGTAACCTCCTCATCTGTTTGCAAATGATCTGCATGCCATCTCATCGATGCAGCTGTCCTCTCAGACTGATACATTCTTTTTAATCTATCAGTTATAGGAAGGTACCACATCCGCTGGAACGGTACCTTACTCCGACCAGTACCTTGCGGCTTATATCTTGGCTTATGGCAAAATCGACATTCCAGCAACTTATCATCATCTTTCCAAAAAAGCATGCAATTGTCAACACAGACATCTATCATCTCAGAAGGCAACCCAAGACTATAAACCAGCTTCTGTATCTCATAGTAAGTTTCAGCTGCTAAATTGTCCTCTGGCAAATACTCTTTAATCAAATCAGCCCAATCATCCATGCAAACCTCAGCTAAGTTATGATCAGTTTTAATAGTCATCATCCTAGCCGCCAACGACAATTTAGAATGTCTTTCTCTACATCCATCGTAGAGTGGCTGATTTGCAGCATCTAGCATATCATAAAAAAAATTTGCATCTAGATTGGGTTCCTCATCATCATGATGATCATGTGCAAATGTACTTACGGTTTCATGAAATGCATCTGTAACCATGTCATGAATCCTATCATTATCTTCACCATGCTGCTCCGCATGATCATTAAATTGATTAAAATTATTTGACTCATCAAAATTCGATGCTTGATAATTGCTACTACTACTAGCTGCATTTCCCCCATGACCCTCTCCATGATAATACCATATATAGTAATGCGGCATAAACCCTCTATTTAATATATGCGACCACACCTTCGAGATAATGATAAATTTCCTATTCAAGCATCGGGCACAAGGACAGTACATCTTACCACTGGTAATCGTATTATGTATACTTCCTGCCTGATGCATGAATCCCTCCACCCCATCACTGAACTCCTTTGTTAGCGATCCCTCTGAATCAAGACGATTATACATCCATCTTCTAATTTCGTATATTGACATTTTTTGTTGGTCAGAAAGAAGTAAATATTGTTTTTGAATATGAAATTTTTATTATGAAGTTGGCCACTATATATAGATTTTTATTTTCATTACCATCGAATTACCTACGATTTTACATCGATTTCACATCGATTTTACAACGAATCTAAAAATGTTTACATCGACTTTACAACGATATTAAACATGTTTACCTAACCGAACACCGTGAACTTAAAACGTGCTCACCTAACTGATTAATCGTTGAGAAATCGATGTAAAGTTCAAATTATAATAATCATTGCTAATTTGTGGGTAATTTTACGACGATATTACAACGTTTTATATAAACCTCGGTAAATCGTCGCTAAGTTACAACGATTGTACGACGATTTTGATAATCGTCGTAATGTCGACGGTAATCGTTGTAAAATCGTCGCTAATTAGCGACGATTTTACAACGAATATTTTCGTCCCAATTTTGCGACGATTTTACGACGTCTTTAAGAATCGTCGTAAAGTCGTCGCAAAAGCGATTGCAATTTGCAACGAAATTAAATCGTCGCAAAAAAATCGTTGCAAAATGCATGTTTTCTTGTAGTGATCTTAATTTTCCAGCTAGGAGAATGCAAATGATGTAACATTCATATTGTATAGTATTGAAAGATCATTTCAAAGTTTAAATTCGGAAACAGAAATCCCTCATTTCTTCTTTCTTCTTCACATACATTTCAACTATTTCCTTGGTTGATGTTCTTCGTGATTGAGGCTTGTAGAGATTCACCTTATCGAAGAAATGTCTTTATGCTAAACTCTCAACGAATTAAAGTGGTAGCTCTCCTAAAACAAGTAACTCATTGGTAGTCTATTTGAAAACAGCTTCATAAACTTTACTAAATTTAACGGTACCTTCAGTGCATTCACGTTGCAAAGCAGTCTGCTTCTGTTTCATATCCTGCCACACATTGAATTGTTTGCATGTGTCTAGATGCTTCTTCATATTTGAAGTACTAGAAGCCGTTGGACAGCTAAACTCTCTTCCATAGTAGTGACATTTGCATTTGTCAATATTATCCTTTAGTCTCGTGTAATGCTCCCAAACTTTAGACCTTGTACATATTTGCTTCTTAGGTTTAGATGATGCTTCACTTCCTCATGTAGTGTTTTTCTTTTTCCTTTTTCCAGTTTCTGACCGTCTCTTTGAAATAACATTCACAGCCTCAGGAACGTTGCAATCATCTTCATCTTCATGTATGTTTTTTCATCATCATGATATGTGGAAGAATCCATTAGCATGATTCAAAAGCAACAAAGAAAAAACATATAAGAAAATTTGAAAAATATGTTTAAGAGCAAAGATATAACACACTTTGTCTCACTTGAAACAGAAACATATTAGCTCTCACTTCAAACGACATTAGAGCATAAATTTAACGTATCTACCAAAATGGTTACTTTGTGTTGTTTTCAGCGAGCGTATAAGTGTATTGGGTTTAAAAGTCCATCACAAAAGAGCTAGGACAACTATCGGGGATGGTATCAGAAGATTAGATAAGAGCAATTGAAGAGAAAGTCAAATGTCTATAAAACAACACTTTTACTACGGGAATGGACCGATATATGGGAAATACAAGAATCTGATAAACACAAGAGCAAACAACTAGTAGCCAAAAACGTGGTTAAAACGCTAAGTATATTGATATATTCTGAGTAATTTGCAGACTTTGAGTTATTTCATATATTTTGAGTACCCATTCGAATTTCGGTTCGGTCCAGTTCGGATACCTAAAATATTTTATAAGAATAACTATTCGGATATTTATAAAAATTCAATTCGGTTCTATATCTACTAATTCGGTTCGATTCCAATTTAATTTTTCAATTTCGGGTATTTTGTCTAGGCCTAGGGTCTAAACTCTCAAACAACAACCGAAGTTCTTAAAAGTTTATTGATTTTCTTTTTCCCGCGGTTTTAATACGCGACAGAGCGCGTAAACGAAAATAAAAAATAAAAAAAAAATTACAAAACCCTAAAATCTTTATTCGATTCTCTACAAAAAAAAAAAAAAAATTAAATCAAATCCCATGGCGGAAGAAGAGACGATTCGACCGGAGTTTCCAATCACAAGGGTGAAGAAGATCATGAAACTCGACAAAGACATCAACAAAATCAACTCGGAGGCTCTTCACCTCGTAACCTACTCAACCGAGCTCTTCCTCCGTTTCCTCGCCGAGAAATCGTCGATAGTAACGGCGGAGAAGAAGCGGAAAACGGTTAACCTCGATCATCTGAGGATCGCCGTTAAAAGACACCAGCCCACGAGCGATTTCCTCCTCGACTCGCTCCCTCTCCCCTCCGCTCAGCCCGTCCGAATCGCTAAAACGGTGTCGGAGAAGAAACCGCCTCCTGTCGGGACCCGTCGCATCGACGATTTCTTCGCTAAAGGGAAGGCCAAAACTGACTCCGCCTAAACCAATTTCTTCAAATTGTAACTTCCTCTCTCACTTTTTGTGGGTTTTGGTTGATTTGTAGTGAGAATCTGACCATTTGGATCGAGAGGATTTGGTGTTTATAAAGATGTGTTTTGTCTTCTGTCTTGTATCTTACATGTTTATGATTCTTGTCCTTTTAGATAACAATCTTGAGTCGTAATCGTAAAAGTTACAAACTTTCTTTATTCTCTAATTTTGATTATAGATGTTAACCAATCAAGCTTAAAACTTTGATAAATCAGTGTGATATTCAGATCATCATCAGAACATATCAGACAAAAGTAGAAGAGTCATTGTGATCCATCTTCTTTCCATATTTCTCTGAGGAGCTGATATCTTACAGTCTTTCTGCGTCCGTATCCTTTCGGCATCCACTCTGATGAACTGGTTGTTCCAGGAGCAGATATTATAGAGTTGATGGATGTATCTAAGTCGTCGAGCTCGTCGTCGCTCGTGTATTGTTTCTTGTATACCGATGATCCGGTTTCAGATAAAGACGGATTGTTCAACTCTCCTATGAACCGTTTTATGGAATCTGCAGATGGTATTAAGTAGACCGTGGGCGATGCAGCGCAAGGGAAGACTGTGATGCATCCGTTGTCTTCCTCTGTTAAGCCCTGCGTTGAAGAATAAAAGGGTCAAGAACACACACACACACACACTGATTATTGAAGCCATAGGTTGGTAATGTGGAGATGGTTTTTCTAGCCTCGGAATTTAGAACGTCGAATAGCCTTCTTGGGATTCTATGCGGGTTAAACTCATCTGGGACAAAGTTTCGAAGAACTCTCTTTATTATTGGTGGACCAAGGGTTGGACAAACCTTCAGATAGGAACAAGAGGAAGTAAAATTAGCTCTCTTATTATGTTTTGGAATAAGAAGAATGAGTTTTGAGTCTAACTACCTCTCTTCTTGTGGATTTGTCTGCAAGCATTTTGAAAGGAAGCATCATTAGATCACCCAACGAGTTAAGCAGATGGAACAATCTGAAATTTTCACATTCTGGCTTCTCCTTATTATTGCTATCCTCATCTTTGCTCCTGCCAGATTTGTCCTCTCTTTGCTCGAATTGATCCTCAAGCCATCTAGACCAAGTTCCAATCTGCAAAGGCATGTACAATTACATACTAAAAGGAATGTTTTTGTGGTTGAGAACACTGTTCATGTGAGCTTAAGTTACCGCGTTTTTTAGTTGTGCGCCCGCTCCAAAACTTGCTTTTCCTGCTGGAATCGGAAGAACATTTATGTCGCTGATCGGGTCAGAGACGGGATCTGTCGGCATTTCACCTGCTGACTCACGAAGTATCGCGTTGAACATTGCTACATCAAGTCTACTGATTAACTGTTCCATAACCTGGTTAGAAAAGCAAATTAAGCAGCTATAAGAAGAAATGTTTACCATGGAATTGAACATTCTGGTTAGGCTTGTCAATCCAGGCTAACTGAATATTCTGTTTGATAAACCGAAAAATTCGAACTAAAAGCTAATCTCATACCAGTTTAGCAAGCATAGGTAGACAACCGCACTCTTGTCTTGAACCTCTTAGCGGACAAAGTCTTTCGCAGGCAGCTCTGAAGGCAGTTTTCCATAGCTCTATAGCGTAGAGTCCCTGGTTCTTATGACCTAACCGTCTTTTCCCCGAAACTTTCCTCGAGATCGATCCTTTGACCGCTGCAGATTGCATATACGGCGTCATACTCTGCAATTGGATTTCATTTCGCATTAACGGTTTGATAAAAGCTCTCTGACAAACCCATTTGGAAAATTGTTCTCTTTTCATTACCTGCCACCATACTGACTTAACAACTCGGGAGAATATCCAGGACTCGAACTTCTCCAAAGCCGCAAGGAATGCTCGAGGATCTTCCCACTCATCTGAACCGGGTTTACCAGAGACAAGGTTCAATTTCTCCATACCGCGGCTTAAAATTGCTCTAAGCACAATCGAGTTTGATAGCCAAAAGGTTAACCTGTGGATATATTCATTGAAACAAACAACATTATAATCATATGCCAAGATGGGAATTAAACCGAATTGATATGGTTGTGTACCTTGGAACCTCATTTCCACATGCTTTAGATACTAATATCAATCCAGAAACCGCGGCTCTAGCTGCGCAGGCTCTCTTAGAATGATCTGAGCTATTTCCTTTACAAGCATGAAGATAAAACCTAGAAAGACGACGAGCTGGAGCATGAACCTTGCTCATGGAGCTACTATGCTCAGCGGCCACAGAGTAAACAGCTGCTTCAAGAGCCGCGGCTTCCTTCAGCTCATCTTCAAGCATCTCTGTTCTAGACTCCTGCGGAGTTATTAAACCTAACTTGTTGCTCACTCCACTCGTCTTTTTCCGATTATCATCATTGATCGTATTCGTACCGGTTCCATCAAAATGCAACTGAATAGACTTAAGCTGTTTAAGTCTTGAAACACCTTCCATTCCTAGAGTTTTTCTTCCTAAGGCAAGAGTGTTTGTCCGAAGTTTCATCTGTTTTCGCGCTGCATCGGGAGGTAAAGAAGCAGGAACAGAGCTGATCTCGGAGAACTGTTTCTTGAGACGAAAGGCATGTGAATCATTCTTGTGTTTTTGATCACTCTCTGAGCTCACAACCACTAATTGATTGCTCTGTCTCTTTCTCTCTTCTTCTCTCAGTAGATTCTCGATCTCGGAGACGAGTGCTGCTTCATTGTTACTGTGCTTAAGCGTTACATGTTTCCATCCTTTCTTCTCATCTCCTTTCATCTCTGTTTCTGTGTTCTGCTTTGTTTCAACGGCTCAAAAAGTTTAGTTATATTTCTTTAATGAAACTCAATTGTGATCTTTATCGATTCTAAAATAATTAAATAAAAATACCACAAAAAGTACTCATTACAATAAACACAAATCATTGCAAACTTTGTAATGCTAAAAATCACAAACATATCTACGCATCCTAAAAAAAGAAATACCTTAAAATATCATATTTTTAAGTTTTTGTTCTAAACATACTATCATTAGTTTTATTTTTTCAAATAATACCATAAATTATTATGTGAAAAATACTTGTTTATCCTAAATAAATTAAAAATAAAATTACAACATTATGTTTGGATTCTTCTTTTTCAATTTATGGTTTAAATTTTCCCATTAGATAGGGCGTTTGAGTCATTTGATATTGAATTTATGGTATTATTGGAAAAATAAATTAGAGGTGATACATTTGGAACAAAAACTTAAAATTGTGGTATTTTAGAGAATTGCTCGGATTTATTTAGTAAACCTATTAGATAAAATTGTGGTGATTGTTTAGAAAAATGAATAGTACTATAGGACTTGACTAGTATGATGAAAAATAAATAGTGTAATCGCGGAATGTTAAGATGATCCACTAACGGAAACACTTGAAATGAATAAAGTTTTTTTCACATAATAATAATGAATCGCTAAAAATGCTTTCAGATGTTTTCTTTCTTTTAGTTATATTTTTAACATGCCCAAAATATACAAAGAAACCACTTATTAAAAACGTGAAAACTTGATGAATGGTAAAAAATAACGGAATGCGGAAAAGTGGATACTAATCATAGAAAACTTGATAAATGTTGTGATCACAAACACACACACCTATATGTTTTCTTTCCTCAAAAAAAAAAAAAAAAAAAGAGAGAATTTTCTTAACAAAAAAACTTGAGCATAGACGTGCGTACCTCATAATATATCCAATGCAAAACACTACCGCGTCACACTAATCAAAAAGAGTAAAAATATGTAAATAATAAAATATGAAAATGCGTGTACCGTGGGATTAGCATCACACATTGCTGAGAAAGAAACCCTCCGTGTAGAAGAAGACTGCGACGAAGCATCATCATCATCATCCGTCAACGACGCCAAACTAAACTCACTACCTTCTTTATCCACAGATCCTCTCGAAATGCTCATCTTCGGCTGCGACGAACAGCTACTCCGATAGCCATCATCGTCATCCTCCCCCGCCGGCTCAATAGTTAGGTAAATCTCAGAGCTAGCATCGTTCCTCGAGCTCTTCTTGAAAGTAAACGGAGCTCCCACGGGAACCGAATTGGTCAACACGCCGTACTCAGCAATGTTGACCACTGCCGAGCCAAGAAGCTTGTTCTTGACGGCCTTGTCTTTCTTCTTGGCATCGTAGACATTAAGTTCCAGAAGATTTTTCTGGAACTTATTGTTGTCAGCCCCACCTTTGGGGTCTAGCGTTAAGGTAAGCCGAAAGGACTCGTTGAACATGATCGTGTCTTTTCCCACAACGGCTATGAATGAGCCTGAGCTGTTTTCGCCGTTCTCCCATTTGAGAAGGACGCATTGTGCAGGAACTTGGCTCGTTGGCCATGGCTTTAGCTCCTTGATCGAGATTAGATACTTAACGAACACTCCATTGTCTTTACGGCTCTTTGTTCGAAGACCTAACACCATTTTCTTGTTCTTGAATGTGGAAGAAAAACAGTGATTGTTGATTATGATGTATTAAAGAAGGTTTTTGGATTTTGGTTATAATGGAGTTCATGTTTTGGAGGAGTAATAAACAAAACCACCGGCCTTAAACGGACGTGGGTTGCACCATTTTTCTTTTTTCTTCTTATTATACAAGCAGGAACATAGTAATGCTCTCATATACCTTGGGGCTTTATAGTTTATACATAGAAAATTTTACTCATTCTACCCTTGTAACTAGCTAACGAATTTTAAAATTATGTTGAATAAATAGTAGTAACACCTTTTTTTGAAGATGATTTTGGATTAAGAGTATTTTTGTGAAATACTCATCCGAGCCGCAGGAACATTTACATAGCTACACGAGGGAAGGCGACATTGGGTCGAATTCAGAGCTGGCTTAGAGCATGGGGCGGAAGGTGCGATGGTCCCGGCCCCAACATCGAATCCAATAATAAAAAGGTCCTCGGTTTTTTTCTCTAACATGCATTATGTTGATCCTGAGTGGCACCTCAACTCCCATTCAAAAGACACTCAATGTCACACTCACTAAATGCATAGCAAAGTTGATTAAGTGAACGTTAAAAAAGATCCAAGTGAACGAACAACCATATTCAATGGTTACCTAGTAAAAGAACCAAATCCGCAAATCCAATCCCAAATATTGCAATCATAACACCACAACCTTTGTCACAAACATCGAACCCCAAACACATAGCTAGACTACAAGGGATGATACAGAACGGTAAATGAAAACTAGTTCCTCCAGATCTAAAGCACCATTTGGTCTAAAGCATCTCAACCACCAATTTACGGGTTCTCAATCTTATCCCTTGAAGATGTTTGGCTATACATGTTTATAAACTGAAGACAAAAAAAACGGAATCAACCAATCTTGAGTACATTTGCTTTCACTTTTGTGTATCATTTGAATATTGTGTTCCATAAAACTTACAACAGCTCATGGGTTTGTGCATTGTGCAATGTAGTTTTCAAAACAATTGCCGTATCCGAATTGTTAGTTCTACTCCTTTTCGCAGTTGTCGTCAAGTCCCAACACTAATAACTCATACATGAGCGCTGCACAGAATATCGATGATTCCATAAGTTAGTTAGTTGTGGTCACCTGGTCATAAATTTTCCAGTCGGTTTCAAGGTGACTGCATTCTAGTGAGTCTTGGACTTTATCCAATGCTCTCCTCCGGTGTTGCAGCAAAGCATCACTCTGATTCATCTCCTCGTCTTTCTTTCTCCGAGGTAACTTCCTTGAGAAGATCTTCCATTTCGATTCAAACGAGGAAGCTGGAGAATATAATAAACAAGGGAAGCTTCATCATCCATAAGCATGTATTACATTACTATTACCAGACCCATGATTCATAAGGTAATGCTTTGTAAGAACATACCTTGGCTTAGACAAGTGAATCCAGTGATGATGCAGGCACAAAGCCAAGGCCTTCCTGCACTTGAAGCTTTTGCACCACCTCTAATTTCACCATTGTGCTGCTTTAATCTGCACCAACAACAAAAAGCACTTTGCTTTTTTTAAAATCCCCAAAAATTCTCATGCTTACAAATTCGGAATATCAATCAATAACCAATCTTTCAGGAGGAAAAAACTAAATGGTACAACAATCTACCCAAAAACAAATTCGATCTCAAAACAGTGTAAAAGGGAGAAGTGAAAGATGACGAACCGGCGAGCAAAATCGGTGGTGATTCCGACATATGTTTTGATGGGTTCGTTGGTAGAGAGAATGAGATAAACGGACCATGATTTGGGATTAAGGGTCTTCGAGGATGAAATCGGAATTTGGGTTCGCGAAGTTTTCAATTCTTTGAAGTTCGGAGCTTTAAGGCTAGGGTTGTGATCGCGAAGCTTCACGGACGGGAACGTGTTAGATATCAACCTCACCATCACAATGCTCTCGGTATCTTCATCATCATCCCTATAAAGATATTGAAGCCACACACACACAAATGACTCCGGTATCGTCAATTCTTGCCAAAGTTAACGTTTTTAAGGAAGAACATCTCCATTTTTATTTTTTTTGGTTAAACACGAAATTAGCCCTGGGAATTTGGGTTAACCGAACCAAACGGTTTAGTTATTTCGGTTTCTCGGTTAATTTGGTTCATGAAAATTCTATTGAAATTAACCGAAAAGATTAAGGGTTGGTTCAGTTCGGTTATCGGGTAACAATATGAATCTATATATATAAAGAAATCTTTTCTCTCTTCTCATGATGACACTTCATCCTCCACCAAAACAATAAACATTAAAACAAAAATAAAACACACACATAAAACAAAATAATCAAAAAAAAAACTCAAACTTAAAACAAAAATTTTAAAATATACATAAATCGGTGCTGTTAATTTGAGCCATTATCTGCAGGTCCCGCCCCGTTTAACCCGCCGCCAGTCGGGTGCGGATCAGGTGCGGGTCGAGAAATTTTAAGTTTTTTTATTATTTATTATTTAAATATTTACGGGTTATCCACAGATACCCACGAATTCAAGTGGGGCGGGTGCGGGTCAAACAAAATATTAACCCGCGCGGAGCGGATCTAGCGGGGCAAGTTTGAACCGCTTGACATACCTAATTAGAATCCAACATGAAACACGATTAAAAAGAATGATTTTTAAAAAACACGATTAAGAATAATATAAAAATGGAAAATAAAATTATATAAGGAACCACCTAATATTAAATTGTTATAAACAGTTCTATTAACTCAAAAACCAAGAAAATAAAATACTATTACACAATCAAAATTTTTTTTTTTTAAAAATGTGGACCAGGCCCGCGAATTGTATCTATACATGCAACATATTTAAAAAAAATAACAGAAAATTATCTTAAAACTAAAAATTTAAAAGTAGCCCAAATTTCTTCATTCCTTAATATTAAAGGGAAACGTATTCTACAAGGGTTTCAACAAATATGTTTTAAATGAAACAAAAGAAAAAACAAAAATTATGCAACGAAAACTTTAAATTGTTAAGATATTCCCTAAAAAACAACTAATTGCATGATATTGATCAACAAAGAAAAAAAAGAGTAAAAATGTGTACTATCTACTAAACAAATACATATAAAGTCATAAATTTAAGAAATTAATAAAATAAACCAAAAATAAAAAATACACATATTTTAAGTTGATAGAGACAATTCAATTAACTACCAGATTCCAAAAATAAAATAATAGACAATAAAAACTGTTTAGAAAAATTGTTTACAACGACCGCGCGTAGCGAGGATCACACCCTAGTAATAAATATAATTCACCATATTCAATCAACTAGGGAGAATTCTCAACTTTTGGTTTAGAAAAAAAAAGTAAATCTTGAGCCATGGGTTGATACCAAGAGTAATATTTAGTTTTTATAAAATTCTATCGAATATAACCAAATTTTGGGGATAATTTTGAAATTTGGTTAAAATCGGATAATGTCGGTTTTCGGTAGTGTTCGGTTCGATTCGGTTATTTGGTTCGGAATTTTAATTATTATTTTGAAAATTTTGGTATAATCCGATATAATTCGTCACACTAATAAAAACAAATTAAAAAAATAGAAGAACCAATAACCGATCCCGATTTTGAAAACTGCCGATTGGTTCGGACCTTTAAACCTAGCATAAACCAAAAATGGTTCAACTTGGTTTGATTCGATCAATTCGGTTAAAATTCCCAGGCACACGAAATTGTCTATTCCAAGTTAAAATCCTCAATTTTGTTTTAAATATCGTCTATTTTGATTTTAACCATAAATATAATATAAGTTGTAAAAGAGGTATGTTGAAACCGGAAAGGGCATGAAAATGTTTTTTTTTTTTTGTGGAATGATTGATGCACTTTTTCTCTTTCTTTTACTCATTTCTTATGGGTTTTTACGTTGAGTAGTTTGTTTGCTGTTGGGGATGGAGGTGGCACTCTTTGGTTAAATGTAGAAAATGGGTATGTTCGTAAGGTGTGTGGGATTTTATAGCGGACAAAGACCGTTTTGCTCGTTTAGTCGTTTGATAAATGTGGAATCAAGGATGAGTGTAGTGGAAAGAGCTGAGAAAGCTTCTATATAGTTTCGGATGGATTTAAGGTTTCTTTGAGTTACTGAGTGGCAGACGATATGTTGTGTCTAACACCGCGGAGCTTGCGATGGAAATGTTTTTTCAGGTTATGAAGGCGAACAATACACAAAATTTGTATGTGACTTTTAAAGTTGTGAGCACGAAGAAATGTCAGAAACAGGGATGTTATAACGGCTAAAATAAACCTACCGACTCGAGTTCGAAATGAGCCTGCCCATTGCAAGCCCTTATCCCAAAAACATTGTCCGGTTTTAGTATTACACATTGTAACCCGAAAAAACCCGCGGGTTCAGGGTTTACCCTAACATTTTTTTGTTTTTTACTTTTTTTTTTGTTGATTTCTGTTTGGAATGACTAAGTAAAACGGCACAGTTTAAAGGTACTATGCAAAACGAAGTCGTTTTTAGATAGTTTATTGATTAGAAAAAACCCATACGTACCCTAAACCCGACATGGTAAATTAAAAAACATGACCCGTCCGTTTTAAGCCTGTATTGTTTTAGTAAAAGAAACATGATAATGAGTTCAATAAAATTTCAAGGCTTAGGGTACCCATCGGGTAAAAACTCAACTTTAACATCCCTAATCGGAAAACAACCGGAGATAGTTGTTTGGATGCCGTAAAAGGAAGCAAGGGAAACAATAGTGGAAATGAGGCGTCTTTATACGTGTATGTTTTAATAGCACATCTAGATGCTGCAGAGAAGAGTCTTGCGAATGGTGATAGTACGAATACATGATGTAAAAATATTGAACACTTTGAGATGGGTGTGGAAGTGAAACCCGATTACGATTTATGGGATAATTTTGTTAACAATGAGTATGTAGGGAAGAATTCATTAGAGTTCATGAGAATAAATAATGACACCAAGAGAAAATAACAGTTTGAAGATTGGAACATGAGCGTGAAACAGAGTAAAAGAGTTCTAAAAGGAAACCAAGTGGTGGTGGGCTAGTGGTTTTCACTTGTGGAGGAGTTGTCATGTTGGTCTAGGTCAGAGATCAATTTTCCTCAAACGCGGAATTATCTAACCATTCTCATTTGGACAGTCAAAGATGGTGTCACGCTTTAGACCCATTTAAAAACTCGATGAGTGGGCTAGTCGACGGTATTACTTGTTGATCCCGGGGATCACTAAAGATGTTTAAGAGATTGATTACGGAATGAGATGTGAGATTTTCGTTAATTAGAGCAATTTAACCACTATTAAAGCAGGCCGGGAGAAGGATGAGTAGGCCGGGGGCCGTGTTTCTTTTTATTGATGGTGAGAGAAATGAACAATTTATAATTACGAACTGGTTCCGAAGGACGTCCAGTTCGGCGTTCTAAACTGTTGCCTTGTTACAGAGAGAGAGAGAGAGAGATCGGGTAACTTGTCCTAGGTCAAAATGGCCGAAATCAAAAGTCCATGTCATTAATGACATTGAGGGGTATATATAGTCGGGGTTGGCTTCCTGCTCCCCGGGATCTCGGGGCCACGTGGCGTCTTCGGCCTCTTTCGCGGGTAAGGTGGCCTAGGAGGCGTGTTCCGGCTTTCGAGGAGGGAGGTCATGATGAGCTCGGCGTGGCGTGTTGCAGAGCAGTGCACTGTTTAACCAACTCTCCTCCACGTGTCTCCCTCTCCTTCGTCAAGTCTGCAAGGTTGGTGAGATGTCGAGGTCAGCCCATACTCCTGCTCAGACAATACACTGTTCGACCAACTCCCACTTGCCTTCTGCTCTTCTGACATTCCTGCCTTGGTGAAGTGTCAGCCCGGGCCCGAGGTGCGTCGCTTTCAGGTCGGCGACCGAGCCGAAGAGGAGCCTCGCAGGTCGGTGCTTTCAGGCCGGCGATCGAGCTGAAGAGGGGCCTTTCCTAAGATGGGCCTAACTAATTGGGGGTGCTAGGCCCACCTCCAACAATAGGCCCTCCCCCAGTTCGGTATCGCGAGGCGAAGCGAGCATGCCGAAGTTGATCTGATGCTAGTTCGGCGCATCTTAGGACGGTCTCTCCGTGCTCGCACGTGTTGATCTTCCCGAAAATCCGTAGATGGTTGGCGCGTACCCATCACGTGAGAGAGCGAAAGGTCGCCTCTTTTTTCGCGTGGGACGCCCACGCGCGGCGTGTGATAGACGCTTTTTTGGCGTGGGAGTCGTCATCATTAGGTTTCTGGGCGGCCGTGCTTCTTTTGACACGTGTCCAGGCGTCGCTTCACTGTCTCCTTTCTTCTATTTAACCCCCCTTTCTTCCTCCTGTTAAAACCTTCTGCGCATAACCCTAAGATAACCTCTTCTCTCCGATTTCCTCCTTTCCCTTCTTGCTTTCTTTCTGTATTTTTTGATTTCCTCCTCTCCGTGCAATGGCGCCGATGTTAGACGGTATTAGGGCTGAGTCGAGCGAAGAATCGGCGTCCCGTGGTGGCGGTAGCGATTCTCCGAGTTCTTCCTCCGATGGTTCCGGACGTGCCTCCTCTCCGTGTCGAGGCGCAGACAGTGGGGAACAGTCTGCTCCTTCGACTTCGGGGGCCGCCCCGCTGCTCCCGGGGACCCATCTCCGGAAGAAGACGGTGGTTAGATCTTCCTCTGGCGGTCGCGGCGTTGGCCAAGCTGGGGGTAGAACCGGGCATCTGGGCGACCGCGGTGGTCGTCAGGGCGGCCGCGGAGGCGGAGTTCGAGTGGCCAGGGTGAGGTCTCCCCTGGTTCCTTACGAGCAGGGAGGGTCACCGACCTGGAGCACAGCGGAATCGGTGACTCTCCTGAGGGATTTGTGCGACTTTCCTGCTGGCGTCGAGCTCAGGCTACCCAGGGCGGAGGAGAGCCCATGGACTCCTCGGTCGGGCTTCGTCTGCCTGTATGAGTCGTTCTTCCAGAAGTGCGGGTTGCGCCTTCCTCTCCCCGAGCTGTTCGTCCAGTATTGCCGGGCGCGGGGTTTGGCCTTCTCGCAGGTCTGCCCGTCCACGATCCAGGGAATGATCGTTCTGCTGACCTTGGGGCACGAATGCGATGTGGAGGTGACGGTGCCTATGTTCGAGGCACTCACCCAGCAGAAGGCAAACCCTGGGATTCCTGGGACTTACTACGCCGCTTTCAAGCCGGCGGCGAACATCCTGGAGGCACCCAGCTCGGGGTATAAGGCGAGCAAGCTGTCGAAGGTCGAGGACTGGTCTCGCAGCTACTTCTACATCCGGGCTACTGACGTGGTTGGGCTCGACCCGTCGGCGAGATACACCCGGGATTGGAACTTTTCCCCGGGTAGGGATTTGCAGGTCGAGCTGACTTCTCTTCTTCGGTTTTGTCTGACTGATGCTGTTTGCTTTGCTTTCAGGTCCTCACTCTTCTAGGTTCAAGCTGCCGGACTACGCGGGTATCGTTGCCGTGCTCAGGTCAGTGCGTAGAAGAGAGTGGAGGTCATTCACTTCGGCGAGAATAGCAGCAGCAATGGCCGGAGGTCGCTAATTTTTTTTTTTTTTTTTTTTTTTTGCCGAACTGATGGTTCTTCCTTTGCAGGTAGAGCAAGGTTTGCCAGTCCGCTGTATGCGGACTCGTTTGTGGCGCCGCCGCCGCCGATACCCGAGGTGCCGGTCCGGCGAGACCCGGCACCACGGGTTGGGGGGAGTCCTCCGAGGCGGCTCCTTCGAAGAAGAGGGCGGCTGAGGTTGCCGGTGGTAAGGCCGGCAAGAAGAAGAAGAGGGCCGAGGTGGGCGGCTCCTCAGCCGCGGGTCGGGATGGAGTCCGATCGGAACTGACCGGGGTCGAGCCCGGGAAGTCTGCGGCCGAGGTGCCGGCAGGGGGTGTCGTGGAGACCCGGACCCAGGGGGCGAAGAGGTCGCAGTGCGGGCGACTGAGGGCGGCGAGGCGATCGTCGTCGTGGAGGATCCTGCTGCTGTGCAGGAGGCCGAGGACCGCAGCGCTGATGGAGGCGGCGCCTCGGGACTATAGCTTCTCCTTTACCCACGAGGACGGAAGCAGCCAGATCATCGTCGATCAGGACGAGTGCGCCGAGCTGGCGCAGGCCATGATGTTCGGGCAGAAGCACCCGCACTTCGTCCCGCTGGAGATGGCGGAGTCCGATACCTTCCGCCAGGTGGCGCGATCCGCAGCTCGGGTAAGCTTTCGCTGCTGATTTTGTTTCTATCAGGATTCGTTTGTACGTTTTTGCTAACAACTGGTTTGTTGCAGACGATGGCCCTTACCGCCTTTCTAGCGGAGGCCTATGAGAAGCGACTCGCCGAGAAGGACGCGTCGCTCAGCTTCCTGCAGGGGCGCCAGGAGGCCGGCGCGCAGATCCAGTCCGCTCTTACTCGCGGGCTGGAGAAGGACTTAAGGGAGGAGAAGGCCCGGTCTGCGGCGCTGGAAGAGGAGGCGGCACGGGTGCGAGCCCGGGCTATAGAGGTGGGCAGTCTTCAGGGCGAACTGGTGGCTGAGAGGGCCCGATCTGCCGCCGAGAGGGCTCGGGCGGCTGCCCTGGAGGAGGAGGTCGGGCTCCTGAAGGGGGAGCGGGAGACACTCCGCTCTAGGGTGAAGGGGCTGGAGTCCGCCATAGGCCGGGCGAAGGTGGCCGTGGCTGCGGAGAGCGACCGGGTGACGGCCCGGTGGGAAGCGCGGAACCGGAAGTGGTCCGCGAAGATGGAGAAGATCCGCGCCCATCTGGACGGGCGCCGCCGGGCCTTAGAGCCTCACCTTATGTACAACCAGGTGATTGGCGTAAGGGCCTGCCTCAAGAGGATGGAGGCCGAGGATGGGGTGTCGGTGCCGTGGTACCGGTACCAGAAGCTGGACGAGGATGAGGCGGCATTCGGTGCCGTGCTGGATGGAATGGACTTTCCGGACTTGACCCCGGAGGACCTGGACATTCCTCTGGATCGTGCTCATGGCGTCCAGCTCGAGCGGCTCATGCCCGTCGCTCCCTCTGAGGCGCCCTACGTGGATCTGACTGTGGACGCTCCCACGGCTGCTGAGATCGTCCAAGCAGATCTGCCAGCACAGGATTCGGCCCCGCGTGCTGATGAGGAAGCGGATGCCCCTGTACAAGACTCGGCCCCGCGTGCTGACGAGGCCGGTCCCGAGGCGCCGTCTGGTGAGGCCAGCACCGACACGCCATCCGGTGAGGCCGTGGTTGAGGAAGAGAGGTCCGAGCAGCCCTTCCTTGGTGAGCATGGCACCAATGAGAGGATGGTGTGCCCGGGCGATTTAGATGGTACCCGTGCTGACGGGGGCGATGACCGACCGGCCGATGCGGCCTTGTAAAAACTTCTCTTTTTTTGTAGTTTTTCCTTTTGTTTTCTTCTCTCTTTTGTAAAGACCGGGCCGTAGGCCGTTTATGTAAGGACCAGGTCGTTGGCCCATCTTTTTATGACAACAAGGCCGTTGGCCCTTTCTCTCTTCTTTTTTTTTTGTAAGTGCCGTTTCGAGGCTTTTGTAATGACTAGGCCGTGGGCCCTTTTTATAATAACGAGGCCGTTGGCCCTTTTGTGATAATCGAGGCCGTTGGCCCTCTCTTTTTGTAAGTGCCGTTTCGAGGCTTTTGTAATGACTAGGCCGTGGGCCCTTTTTATAATAACGAGGCCGTTGGCCCTTTTGTTATAATCGAGGCCGTTGGCCCTCTCTTTCTTTTTGTAAGTGCCGTTTCGAGGCTTTTTTGATCGGTAGAGTAGGTCGTAGACCGTACCCTGTCATGTATGCAGGTCGTGGACCGTGCTCTTGTATTGGGTGAGAGGTACGACTCGGCTTGAGATACTTATTGCTTGTGTATCTTTAATATTTTTAGTGGGTGCGAGGTGATCTCGGCTTAAGGTACTTATTGCTTGTTTACCTTGTTTTTTTGGTGCGGGTAGCGAGCCCGGCTTAGAGACACTTAAAGCCCTGGGGCCCGGCTTTAGTAGTTATTGCTTGTGTACTATGGGAGTGCGAGCATTGGAGCTCGGCTTTGGCACTTATAACTTGTGTGCCGGGGAGAGCGAGCACCGGAGCTCGGTCCCCTTTTTTTTGTAGTGCGAGCATTTGGAGCTCGGCTTTTTTTTTGTAGAGGTGCGAGCGTTTGGAGCACGGCTTTTTTTTTTTTTTTTTTTTTTGGTAGTGCGAGCATTTGGAGCTCGGCTTCCTTTTTTTTTTTTTTTTTTTTTTTTTTTTTTTTTGTAGAAGTGCGAGCGTTTGGAGCTCGGCTTTCTCTTTTTGTAGAGGTGCGAGCGTTTGGAGCTCGACTTTCTTCTTCTTTTTTTTTGTAGTGCGAGCGTCGGAGCTGGCTTTTTTTTTGTAGAGGTGCGAGCGTTTGGAGCTCAGCTTTGTCGGTTTTTTTTTGGTAGTGCGAGCGTTGGAGCTCGGCTTTCTGTGCACAGGTCGGGGACCTTGTTCCTTTGTCGAAAAGGTTTTATTAGATTAATAGCCGAGCCCTGGTTAGGGGTTGCCTACGTACCCTTAAGTAGAAGGGATCAAGCCAGTCGTAGTTCGTTTGTTTACAAAGGCGGAGAGCGGAATGGAGCCCG
The DNA here is from genome assembly GCA_030161315.1 of Eutrema japonicum. Classification (NCBI taxonomy): domain Eukaryota; kingdom Viridiplantae; phylum Streptophyta; class Magnoliopsida; order Brassicales; family Brassicaceae; genus Eutrema; species Eutrema japonicum. The sequence continues at coordinate 21,562,211 of BSQW01000007.1, forward strand.
GGGGCTTAATAGTGGAAGCGTTTGAGGTTGATCGAATTCCATGAGCGCGGGATTGCGTTGCCGTTCATCGTGACTAGCTCGTAGACGCCGGGTTTCACGACCTTGGAGATAAGGTAAGGGCCCTCCCAATGTGCACCGAGCTTGCCTGCGTTTAGCTCGGCGGTGTTTTCGAAGACTTTGTGGAGGACCAGGTCGCCTTCGGTAATAACCTGCCTCGAACCCTCTTGTTGTAGTATTTGGAGGCGAGCTGCTGGTAGTTCTGGATTCGGAGGAGGGAACGGTCCCGCTGTTATTCGAGAAAATCCAGCTCGCTCAGTAGGACGGTGTCGTTCGAGGGCGGGCTGCTGGGTGAGCATAGCGCGGCGAGGAGTGGGGAGCCCGACCTCGGAGGGGGCCATTGCTTCCATTCATCATCTGAGCTCGTCGGCCCAGGACCCCTTCTTGTCGTCTAGTCGTTTTTTGAGGCCGTCGAGGATGGTTTTGTTGGTGGCCTCGGCCTGCCCATTTCCTTGTGGATATCTCGGGGTGGACTTACTCAGCCTGATTTTCCACTTCGCGCAGAAGTCTTCGAAGAGGGCCGACGTGAACTGGGCACCGTTGTCGGTTACGATCTCGTAGGGCAGCCCGTGCCGGCAGATGATGAACTTCCAGACGAATTTTCGGACGTCCTCTGCCGTGATCTTGGCGTAAGCTTCGGCTTGACCCATTTGGTGAAGTAGTCGGTCATGACCAAGAGGAAGCACTTTTGGCGGGATCGGGGAAGCGGCCCGACTATGTCCATGGCCCATCGCATGAAGGGGTAGGGTGCAACCGCAGTGGTGAGGAGCTCGGTAGGACAATGAATGCGCGGGCCGTGACGCTGGCACTTCTCGCACCGGGCTGCGAATCTTTCGCAGTCCTGCAGCATCGTTGGCTAGTAGTGTCCCTGGTTCCGTATTCTCAGGGCGAGAGCCCGGCCACTGGAGTGGTTTCCGTCGGCGCCTTCGTGCATTTCTTTCATCACGTCGACGGTTTCTTGCCCGTGGAGGCAGCCGAGCAAGGTTCCCGAGGCGCTCCACCGGAACAGATTGCCGTCCAGCATCGTGTATCGGGCACACTTCTTCCTTAGTCGTCGGGCGGCCCACCGATCTGGGGGTTGAATGCCGTCTGCGATGTACAGCAGCAGGTCGACTCGCCAGTCCGGTAGCTCGGGCTCGGCCGGAGGTGGCGGTAGAACTTCGGGAGGTAGGACGTCTTCGTCGGGGTCCGCGGCCTGGGGGTTGATCAAGTAAACCCCTTTTGGCAGCTCGATGCTGGGGAAGTCGATGCTCTCGACCGGGATCACCAGTCGTTGGGCTGGGGCCGAGGTGGAGGCTAGTGCGGCGAGGGCGTCTGCGGAAGTGTTATCGCCTCGGGGAATCTTCGTCAGGGTGAACTCGGAAAAGTCTGCGGCCAAGCCTTGGGTCACCTTGAGGTAAGCGTCCATGCGATCGTTCTTGGCCTCGTACTCTCCGCTGAATTGATTGGCGACGAGCTGAGAGTCGCAGTAAGCTCGGATTTTCTTCGCGCCGACCTCCTTTGCTAGGCGCAGGCCGGCAATCAGAGCTTCGTACTCTGCCTCGTTGTTTGACGCCGGGAAGGCCAGACGGAAAGACTGCTCGAGGATCTCCTTGGTCGGGGACTCGAGGCGTATGCCGACGCCGGACCCGTGCTTGGAGGCCGATCCGTCAACATGCAGGCTCCATACTTCGGGGACCTCGCTGACTGCCAGCTCGGGTGCCAACTCAACTAGGAAATCAGCCAGGTCCTGAGATTTGATCGCGGTCCGACCTCGGTACTCGATTTCATACTCGCTCAGCTCAACAGCCCACTTCATTATCCGGCCCGATCGGCTCGGGCTGTGGAGGATGGTTCTGAGGGGGTAGGTGCTTAGGACGGCAATCGCATGGGATTGAAAGTAAGGCCGGAGCTTTCTAGCTGCGACGACCACCGCCAAGGCGAGCTTCTCCAGAGTCGGGTACCTGCTCTCCGCGTCGTCGAGGGATTTGCTGATGTAGGAGATGGGTCTTTGGTCACCCCGGTCTTCCCGTATCAGCACTCCGCTGACCGCTGACGCGGAGATGGCGATATAGAGGTAGAGGATTTCGCTTTCCTCTGGCTTGGACAGGACGGGAGGAGTGGATATTAACTCATTCAGCTGTCGGAGGGCATCCTCACATTTGTCGTCCCATTCGAACCGCTTGTTAGCCCGGAGCAGCTGGTAGAACGGGAGGCACTTGTCGGTAGAGCGGGAGATGAATCGGTTCAGCGCGGCGATTCTCCCGGTGAGTCGTTGTACTTGACGCGTGCTCTCCGGGGATTTGAGCTCGATGATGGCTCGGATCTGCTTGGGGTCGGCCTCGATCCCGCGCTGTGTGATGATGTACCCGAGGAATTCGCCCGATGTGACGCCGAAGGAACACTTGGCCGGGTTCAGCTTCATGTTGTATTCGTTCAACGTCCGGAAGCTGGACCGGAGATGAGTGACGTGGTCGGCCGCCACCAGTGCGGCCTATTTGGTCGGCGAACATCCGGTTGACGAGCCGTTGGTAGGTGGCCCCGGCGTTCTTGAGTCCGAAGGGCATTACCTTGTAGCAGTAAATGCCTCGGTCCGTGATGAACGCGGTTTTCTCCTGATCATCGGGGTGCATGGGGATCTGGTTATACCCCGAGAAGGCATCCATGAAGGAGAGTAGCTCGTTCCCCGCGGTGGCTTCGACGACTTGGTCGATTCGAGGGAGGGGAAAGCTGTCCTTTGGGCATGCCTTATCGAGGTCGGTGAAATCCACGCAGACCCTCCATTTCCCGCTCTTCTTCTTGACCACCACCGGGTTGCCCAACCAGTCCGGGTATTTGACCTCGGTGATCGAACCGGCCGAGGTGAGCCTTTCGACCTCGTCATTGACTGCCTGGGCGCGCTCCGGACCCAGCTTTCGCCGCTTTTGCTTGACCGGTCTGCAGGTCGGGTCCACGTTGAGCTCGTGGCTGCACGTGTTTGGGTCAATGCCGGGCATGTCGCCGGTTGACCAGGCGAAGGTGGAGACATTCTGCCCTAGGAACTCGACCAGCTCTCGCTTGATGCTCTCGTCGAGATCGGTGTCGATGCCAACGCAGCGGACGGGGTCGCGCGGATCGATGTTGACCTGGGCGACAAGGTCCCGCCCTGGGAGATCCTGGGCGTCGGGCTCGCCGGGCTGAAGCGCGTTGATGGCCAAGCAGGCCGGCGCGGCGCGGCGCAGCTTATGCTCGATGGCGAAGCAGGTGCGAGAGACCCTTTGGTTACTCCTAAGAGTATACGTGTCGGCCTGGTTGGGGAACTTGAGGCACTGGTGGTACGTTGACGTGACTGCCTTCGTCGAGTGCAGCCAAGGGGTTCCAAGGATGATATTGTAGATCGGGGTGGTATCGAAGACCACGAACTTGATGATTTTCGTCGCCCGACCTACGTAGACCGGCAATTCGATGGTGCCGATTCCGTTGACGGTGTCCCCGGCGAAGCCGGTTAGCGGGATGGAGTGCGGCTTGATTTCGACCCCGTTTAGATTCATCCTGGCCAGGGTATCCTTGAAGATGAGATCGACCGAGCTGCCCGTATCGACGAGGACTCGGTTAACGTCGCAGTCGGCTACGCGGACTTGTACGACGAGGGGGTCGTTGTGGGGCTGGTGGACCCCGGCCGCGTCGGCCTCGGTGAAACATATCCCCCTCTTGCTTGTGTCCTGAACGTCGATCTCCGGCCCGGAGTGCCACTTCAGGGAGGCGTCGGTCTTCCTCTCATGACGCTTGATGGACCGCACTGAGTCATTGCACGAGAGGAGGCCTCCCATGATCATCCCTATCAGAGTCCGGGCCGGGGGAGGCGATCTGCCCGTTTTCCGGTCTCGCGAAGGAGATCGTCGCCGTCAGTCGTCGTTTTGGGCGCGGTTGTAAGGCCTAGCCCGGTTATCCTCGCGACCTCGGTTGTCGCGGGGTTGCACTCGATCGCCGTCCCGGGCATGCGGACGCAGCCGCTCTGGTACGCTGATTTCTCCCCGTTGAAATTGGTTCAGCAGGACCTCTTGGAGGGCGCGGCAGTGAGAGGTCGGGTGCCCCTTTCGCCGGTGGAAGTCGCAGAAGGCCGACCTGTCGTACGGCTCGTCTGGTCGGGACTCCCTATCGCTCGGCTCGTCGGGACGCCGATCCTGCTGGTGGGTATCCCGTACGTACTTGTTCCAAGGCAACCCTGGCGCGGGGCTGGGGGGAAGTACGGGATCGTGCAGACGGAGGCCGGAGGGCGGTCCGTTAACAAGGAATGCAGCGGCCTGCTTTCCCTTGCTGCGCTGGTAGTCGTCATCGTAGTGTTGACGAGGCTCCTGATATCTTTCCTGGGGCCGCTCCTTCGCGACCGGGGCCTTGTGAGAGGCGCTGTTTCTCGACTCAGCCGCCTTCTCCTCCTCGAGCTCGACGAAGAGTCCAGCGCGGTGCAAGGCGTCTTTCAGCGAGCGCGGCCTATTGAGCTTCATATCGTCCTTGAAGGCCGAATCGGCCCGCAGTCCCTTTCTTAGAGCGGGGAGCGCTGACTCGTCCATCACGTTGCTTTGGGAGGCCGTGGCCTTGAAGCGCTCTATGAAGGACCTGAGCGACTCCTTTGCTCCTTGGTTCATCGCCCAGAGGTCCGCGCTGGATGCGGACTGCCGGATGTAGATGGAGTAGTGCTCGAGGAAGGTGGTCGACAGGTCTCTGAAGCTGTCTATGGAGTGCGTTTTCAGCCGAAAGAACCATGTGAGGGCCGGGCCGGTGAGGTTCTCTACGAAGAGTTGGCAGTGGGCGGCCTGGCGCTCATCCGGGGAAAAGTGGGCGCGACCCATGGCGATGGTGAACACCGTAAGATACTTGGCCGGGTCGGTGGTGCCCGCGTAAGGCTGGAGTTTGAGCTTCCCGAGGTGCTGGAGCGGGACGGAGGCGATCCGGCGGGTGAACGGCGTGTTTTGCGTCTCTCCGAGGACGCGATCTATTTCCGGGGCCGCGCTGGTGGCCTGATGGATTTTGGAGGACATCGCGCGGATAGTCTCCTTCATAGCTTCGAACTCGGCGTCCCTTGAGCGCTCCGCGTTGGATCGGAGATGGTGGGCTTCGTCGCCCGGGTGGCTTCCTACACCCTGTGGTATCGATCGATACTGTACAAAATTTGTATCGATCGACACTGAGGTGCATCGATCGATACTATGCAAAAAGTTGTATCGATCACACTGAGGTGCATAGATCGATACTTTGCATCAAGTGGTATCGATCGACACTGAGGTGTATCGATCGATACTGTGCATCGACCAAGTTGGGTCTATGTTGATCGATTAACATGTATCGATCGACACTGTGGTGCATCGATCGATCATGTGCAAAAATTCACTTGCATCGATCGACACCTAGGGTGTATCGATTGATACTGAGGGTATCAATCGACACTAGCTGAGCATCGATCGATACCGTGGTGCATCGATCGATCCTATGCAAAAGTTAAGTGCATCGATCGACACCAAGAGTGTATCGATCGACACTAAGAGTGTATCGATCGACACTGAGTGCATCGATCGACACCGAATGTGCATCGATCGACACTAAGCAAAAATTACTTTGCATCGACCGATTTGGGTCTATATCGATCGATACTTAAGGTGTATCGATCGACACTGTGCTAAAGCATCGATCGACACCCGTTGTGTATTGATCGACACGTGTTGTGCATCGATCGACACCATATGTGTGTATCGATCGACACTGTGTGCATCGATCGATACCAAGGAGTATCGATCGACACCAATGATGTTTGGTTCGATATTAGAATTGTGATTCTTAACTATATATCGGTACAAATGTGAAGCTTGTGTACAAGCGAATGGAACGTTTTAAAACGCTTCCTGGGTTAGGGTTTGTGAACGCCTAACGTCAAAAACATTTGAGAACGATTTGAAGAACACTCTGCGGAGGTTACTGTTAAAAAGCTTTATCGTGTCTCTCATAAACGCCTTCAAAAGGTTTAAAATTGTGTTTAAAACGCTAATCAAACGCGTTTCGAGAAACCGTTTGACGAATGCTCTGAGGAGGTTCGAACTTGAACGCGCGTTTGCGGTTCAAAACTTTAGAACGCGCACATGCGGTTCTAGTTGTTTCGATAAGCGGTTTTTAAATTAGAATTTTAATTCCGTATCAATATTAAAAGAATACATATCATAAAAGGGTGATTGTTTCTTAGTCAAAGTCACAAATAATAATCATTATGATTATGAGTTTGCGGACGTTTATAAACGGTTCGACAAGTGACAATTTTGCGGTACTAATCCCGCGTCGTTTAGAATTTACGAATGTCTCATAGCGTTTCTCGTAAAATTGGCTAAAACATTTATCAAACGCGATTCAAGAAACGAATCAGCGAACGCTCTCCGGAGGCTCAGATTAGAACGCGTGATAGCGATTCTAAAACGATTTCATAATCCGTTATAATCGGTTTTTTTAAAACTGCGGTTTCAAAATCAAAAAGAAAGAGTTTTAGATTCTCATCGAATACTCTCAATGTTTAATTATTTAATAATTAAATTGATGCAACGTTGAAATCGTTAAACAGTCTTTGGTTTAAAGACGTGTTAAGTTGCAATATATTGCACATAGCTCAATATTATGTGTCCAAAAATTTGCTATTTTTGGAATAATTAATTGATGTTCAATTAAGTATTGGAGGCTGATTTAATCGAATAATTAAATCATTGGGCTAAGTGAACAGGCCTCTTGCGATTCTTGATATGTTTTTCAAGAAAACTAATACAATTCGATATTGTATTAAGTTTATTAAATTGCGAATTTTCTGAATTAATTCTAGAAATCGAATTTAATTTTACCCTTTAACTTGAGAGTTGGGTATTGGTTAGTATATTAATTTGGTTTGTTTCTCTTTAACAAAATCAAATTTCAATATGACTAACAACACCGATGTGATCTTTGTTAGATTCGGTGGTGTAAAAGATAATGGAATGACTCAAGCCAATGTAGTCGAGATAGACATGTGTAATGTCATCTTTGGAGTCAATATGGTTGAGTATAACCCACATGAGTGGTGGTATTATACCAATATATGCGTTGAGATGGGAATGTTTCCCTCCTATCATAAATAATGACAAGAATTTTGGTGCTGAAGTTGACTTCTCAAAGAAGCTCACTCTCACTAATGTAAAGCATGTGTTAGAGATGAGTAAAAATCTTATTTAGGGCACAATGCTAATTAGGCACGAATTCATCGTCAATTGTCAAAGCTGATTAGCGTGTATTTACAAAGAATGTTGTCTATATTAAGGACGGACTGGTCCAAATTAAGGTTGAGACAGTCGGACTTAAAATTAATGTAACCAATGTTGTTGACATTAATGAGAAAGAATCATTTGCTTGTGGTACAGAATCTCTTAATATTTGATCTGAATGCTTCGGTCATATTATATTCGAATCCATGCGTAGATTGAATGAGATCCCGAAATACAAAATAAGCAAAGAAGAGTGTGAGATTTGCGTTCAAACCAAACTCACTAAAACACCACAATCGAGTGAACCTCTTGGTTTGACTCATACAAAAGGTGGTGAGAAATATTTCGTGACTTTCTTTGAGGATTGTACGAAATATAGTTATGTCTATTTGCTAAGAAGCAAATATGAGACCTTGGAAAACTCAATGAGTTTAAACTCGAGGTTGAAAACTAACTCGAAAGAACTATCAACATAGTTTGAAGTGATAGAGGACATGAACATGGTAGTATCCATCAAAAGATTGATCCCTACTCACCTGAATCCAATGGAGTTGCTGAAAGAAAGAACAAAACTCTCAAGGAAATGATGAATGCAATGTTGCAGGAATTTGGGTTAGTCCAGAAATGTGGGGGTAAGCATTGCTTACCACAAGTTGTATCATGAACTAAATGCCACACAAAGTCACTGAAAATGTTTCATGTGAACTTTGGAAAAGTAATGTGTTTTTATACATATACATGAAAGTGTGGGGGTGCCTAGTAACCACCTATAAGAAGGTGACAATCGGACCAAAAATGGTAGATTGTATCTTCATTGCATATGCACACAATGTAGTGCTGATTGCTTTCTGGTGTATAAATTAGATATACCAGACATCCAAGTAATCACAATAACCAAGGAATGTGTCTTCCTCTGAACATGAGTTTCCGTGTAAAGGATAAGCTCTAGTACCTCACGAATTGAGGCGAGCAATTGATCTCTTGGGCTCTTACGCTTTTAGAGGTATCGATCGATACACATCGGTATCGATCGATGCTTGACGGGCATTGGACCTTAGATCGAGCAATGCTGGTACTTCTGTAAAGAAACAGAAGAGGCTAAAGTTGAAATTAGTCGAATGCTGATTGGAATCACAGCAATATGAGATCTTGTAATCCATCAAATGGATGTAAAATCTGCCTTTCTAAACAACCATTTAGAAGAGGAGATTTACATGAAACAACACGAGGGTTATGTCACTCCTGAACAAGAAAAGAAAATAAGTAGACTTGCAAAGTCCTTATACGAGCTTAAGTTAGGTCCTAAGCAATAGCTTGGAAAGTTTGACAACAAAGTGATGTCAAATAGCTTCCAAATCACTTAAGGTGATATACATCAAAAGTACTCCACATGGATACGTTTTGTTATGTTTATATGATGACACGGTCATCATGGAATCAAGAAGGACATAATCCAACACACTAAGAATGTGTTTAGTGGGAAGTTTGATAGACATAAGATTAGTGGATAATCTTGTCTCAAGATCCTAGAATGTTTTGAGAACTACTCAAACAAGATTGCAATAACTCCAATTGTGATAAAGCTGTATCACAAGTGATGTATGCAAGAATTATTGGAAGTCTAACGTATTTGATGAATCGTACTAGATCCGATTTAGCGCATTCAGTCGCTACAAGAGTTATCCAGGTCATACTCTGTGGAAAGCCATAACTAGAATTTTGAATTATCCAGCGTCATATGTCGTCTCGGTTTACATCAAAGTCTGGGGGTTCAAGACATTATGTTCATCTCTTGGCCTAGTAAACCTGACAGATATTATAAGTGGATAATATTTGTTCTCGGTGGTGTAGCAGTATCCTGGAAATCTTCCAAACAAGCACTCTTGGACTAATTAACCGAGGAGTCAAAGTTTATAGCTTTAGATAAAGCTGCAGAGGAAGCATAATGGCTTCGAAACTCTCTGGAAGATATCCCGATGTGGGAAAAATCAGTGCCAGCATTATGTGTACACTGTGAGAGTTAGTGAGCTATCTCTCGGGCACTGAGTAAGTTATAAAATGGCAAATCTCGAAAATGACATAAGACCATTTAGACAACTGATCTCAAAACGGCTGATAACTTAGCGGATCTGTTTCCCAAAAAGTTAGCCTCGAGATCAAGTTTGTTAAATCATCAAAAGGAATGGGTTTAAAGCCTATAGAAAAAGATGACGTTTGACAGATACCCCACCTATGTGACTGGAGATCCCAAGATCTAGGTTCAAAGGGAAACAAAATTGAACTGATTCGAATTTGAGCACTGTGAGACTATGTCTCTGCCCAGTTTCTAGGATGATAAAACAGTGCTACCTGTGGATAGTAAGGATAAGCGTTGGCTTTTAATGATTTCATAGCTGTGTAGATAGTGGAGTGTGACAGGATACTTCTGAAAACAAGCTAATAAAAGATCACCTAGTGAAGTGTGAAATGAGGGTCGTTTCTAGGAGAATGAAAAAGAAGGCTATATTCTCCAAATTCACTCACGAATACCAGGAATGTTCAAGGCCAAAATGAACACAATAGAGAACAAAGTTCTACGAGAAAATGTCTCTGTGCGATATCTGTTGTCTCAGTTTACATCAAAATCCGGGTGGTTCAAGACATCATGTTCACCTCCTGGCCGAGTAAACTCGATAGATATCAAAAATTATTGGTTCAAAGCTGGAAAATGCTACCTCTCAGATGCAGTTACATTTTCGTATACTCTCGAAAGTTTGTCTACGTCTAGATGAGTCTAGTCAAGTATGTCTAGTAAAGTCTAGTATGTTTAATTGTCATATGTTTAGAGTCATTTCTATTCATGTGGGGGATTGTTGGAACTAATTTTTTGTCAAAGCTTGAGGGCTTGATAAAATTGTGTTAATATGAAAAGAAATGAGTTAAGCTCATTCGAATGAAATGTTTTCATTGGCTGAGAAATGTTTTCTCGTATATATATTTTGGAATAGTTATGTCATTGATTTAAATGATTAACAACATGAGAGAAGAAAAGATCACATACGCGAAGCACGCGTCTTGGGCCTTGTTGGGCTCGTGGACTTTTGCAGGTATCGATCGATACCCGACGGCCCGATTTAAAAAATCGCAGCCGCTATAATATTCTAAGGAATATTCCATATCTGTTTGGAAAAAACCCTAGCCTCTCTCCTATATATACTGGCCGATTTTCACCTTAAAAATTATCCTCTGATACACTAAAAACACATCCTAAAAGTTCTAGCAAAGTTCCTGCAATTCTCTACTGCTTAGAGTAAGTTTCTATTCGAGAGTATCGTAGTTATAATGTTCAACAGATCTGATATCAAGTGTAGATGATACAAATTCTTTTGGTTGTATCCTGGGACTCATTGATCTTTTATAACCCATCGCACTACAGGAAATTCTTTGAATTAAGGAAAGAGATTCATCTCGCCTCCTTAGATTTATTTATGTTTTAATTGTTTTATGAATCGTCTGTTCCTTACTGTTTATTTATATAATCGTGATTAAATCTTATCATGTCTATTGTTCGAATTTTTGGTCCTACAAAAATTTGATGTCTATTTACTTTAGAAGTTTTGTATTGTGTTTTCACATTTCACACAAAAGTTTTATATGGAAGAGACTTATAGAAGTTAATTTGTACAGAACTTAAGGTTTTGATTACGGTCTCAAATCCCACAAATTAGAGACAACCTTCCATGCAAAACCAAGTCACCTCTCCTATTTTTTATTTTTCCGGCAAATTAAATATATTGATATTATAAAGAGTTTACAAGATATAGAAACACTTTTAATACAACCGTTAATGCAAATATAAGAAATTAAAACAATTTCGATGAAAAAATAGAGAGTAACCAAGCTATCATTTCGGAAGTTTTACAAACTAACAGATGAGATATGTTATCTCTCCTATATTTTATGTTTTCGTTTTCACATAGATAGCTCGCAGCTTCATGCGATTTCAATTTCATATGTGTAAGGGTTGGTACCAAAAATCAGAGTAGAGGATGTTGTGCTATGTATTACACCGGGTTAACGAGCGGTAAGATCTCATCCCACCATCACTGTCACATTACAAATCGGAATTAAGTAAAAGTAGGCCTGCATTTAATTAAAGGTGGTCCTAACATTAAATTCTAAAAGTCTACAAGTTGTGGTCTTACGAAATTAATTTCTAAAGTCTAAAAGTGGTCCTAAGATTATTAATCTTTATAAACCAGTTGTTCCTTTTCTTAACAATAAACTAGGTGGTGGTCTTAAGCCGGTTCTGACTTTGAAAAATGATAATTATCATTATTCATTAATACTCGATTTGATGATAGTTGCGAAGAAGTCAAAACTATTGTCTGAATCTTTCTTTCTTTTTTTTGGTGGTTGTACGTACTTTCCAATATGTGAATTAGAAGGCATCGTCGTCATTCAAGTTTTCAGTTTAGTTTATTCGATTTTAAAAACCGAATTAGAATTTTGGTATGGTTCGGATTTTTTTTTGGTTTATTGGGACATCGTATGGTTCGGTTCGGTTCAGTTTTGGATTTTGATTATATTTGGGTTTGGATAACATGTTATATATGAATAATTTATTTGTTTTAACAAGAAACTATATACTTTAAACATTGGCATTCGATTTTTTTTCCCCAGTTTGGTTTGATTCGGGTTAAAGAAATGCAAAACAAAAGTAGAATTTTGGTTCAACTAGATACGATTTTATTTGGTTATAGATTATAGTATTGTTGGAGGTGGGCCTAGCACCCCCAATTAGTTAGGCCCATCTTAGGAAAGGCCGTTCTTCGGTGCGGTCACCGGACTTAATATCACCGACCTGCAAGACCACTTTTCAGCTCGGTAGCCGACCTGAAAGCAACGCACCCCGGGCCCGCGCTGATGCCCCGCCAGAGCAGGAAGTGTCAGAAGAGTAGGCGCGTGGGAGTTGGTAAGGCAGTACCCTACCCGCGTAGGGACGTGCCTTCGACCCGACGTCCCACCAACCCTGCAGAGCTGACAAGGGCAGGAGGGAGCAGGTGGAGCAGAGTTGGTAAAACAGTGCATTGCTCTGCAACACGCCACGCCGAGCTCATCATGACCTCTCTCCTCGAAAGCCGGGACACGCCTCCTAGGCCACCTTACCCGCAAAAGAGGCCGTAGACGACACGTGGCCCGAGATCCCGGGGAGCAGGAAGCCGACCCCGACTATATATACCCCTCATATGTCATTAATGAGGGGGACTCTGATTTTTACTCTCTCACCTACCACAAGTTACCCGACCTCTCTATCTTTGTAACGAGACAACACTTTAGAACGCCGAACTGGACGTCCTTCGGAACCAGTTCGTAATTCAAAAGCGTTTGCTTCTCTTTCATCAATAAAACGAAACACGGCCCCCGGCCTACTCATATCTCTCCCGACCTGTCTTAATTGTGGTTAAATTGCTCTATTAACGAAAATCTCACCTCCCGTCTCCTAATCATTCTTTAAACACACTTAGTGATCCCCTGGATCAACAATTGGCGCTAGAAGGAGGGGGCTGAGGTTCTTCTACACGCAAGGAGCAGTTCAACCACCGCCACAACCGAAGCAACAATGGCAATTCCGACCCCAAGAGTGTTGTCAGACCAGGACACTCCGGCCCAAACAACGGCCCAGGCCCCGACAACGGCCCCGCCAACGACTCGAACGACGGCGACCATTCCGTCGTCAGCCCGAGCAGCTGCCAACCAGGCGATTCCTCGAGAGCAATTCTCCAGGGCCCCGCCCCCGGCTTCAGCACCCGCTCATTCCGACGGCTCCGCCGCCCACAACGCGCCACGAGCATCGGAAGACCAGCCCACGCCGTCCGTCGTGATGCAGACCCTGCTCGCCCGGATCGATGAGCTAACGCGAGCCACCGACCAACGGTTCGCCACGTTAGGGGCCTCCCGTGACCGGTCGGACAATGTCGGGTACCCCGACGTCCATCCCAGAGAACCGGTCTCTCGGGAAGAAACCCCCCGCTTCCGGACAAGCCGACCGAGCGACTCGCCGTCTGGATCTGAAGGGCCGGACGGACGTTTCGTCCCGGCCGTAGGAAGCCACCCGGGCGACGAAGCCCACCATCTCCGATCCAGCGCGGAGCGTTCAAGAGACGCGGAGTTCGAGGCTATGAAGGAGACCATCCGTGCGATGTCCTCCAAAATCCACCAAGCCACCAGCGCGGCCCCGGAAATCGATCGCGTCCTCAGAGAGACGCAGAACACGCCGTTCACCCGCCGGATCGCCTCCGTCCCACACCAGCACCTCGGAAAGCTCAAGCTACAGCCCTACGCGGGCACCACCGACCCGGCCCAGTATCTTACGGCGTTCACCATCGCCATGGGCCGCGCCCACTTCTCACCAGACGAGCGCGAAGCCGCTCACTGCCAGCTTTTCGTGGAGAACCTCACCGGCCCGGCCCTCACGTGGTTCTCTCGGCTAAAGACGCACTCCATCGACAGCTTCAGGGACCTGTCGACCACCTTCCTCGAGCATTACTCCATCTACATCCGCCAGTCCGCATCCAGCGCGGACCTCTGGGCAATGAACCAGGGAGCAAAGGAGTCGCTCAGGTCCTTCATCGAGCGCTTCAAGGCCACGGCCTCCCAGAGCAACGTGACTGACGAGTCAGCGCTCCCCGCTCTGAGAAAGGGACTGCGGGCCGATTCGGCCTTCAAAGACGACATGAAGCTTAACAGGCCGCGCTCGCTGGAAGACGCCTTGCACCGCGCTGGACTCTTCGTCGAGCTCGAGGAGGAGAAGGCGGCTGAGTCGAGAAACAGCACCCCTCACAAGGCCCCGGTCCCAAAGGAGCGGCCTCAGGAAAGGTACCAGGAGCCTCGTCAACACTACGATGACGAGTACCAGCGCAGCAAGGGAAAGCAGGCCGCCGCGTTCCTGGTCAGTGGACCGCCCTCCGGCCCCCGTCTGCGCGGTCCCATATTTCCCACCGGCCCCGCGCCAGGGTTGCCTTGGAACAAATACGTACGGGATCCCCACCAGCAGGATCGGCGTCCCGACGAGCCGAGAGATAGGGAGTTCCGACCAGATGAGCCATACGACAGGACGGCCTTCTGCGACTTCCACCGGCGAAAGGGGCATCCGACCTCTCACTGCCGCGCCCTCCAAGAGGTCCTGCTGAAACAATTTCAGCGGGGAGAAATCAGCGTCCCAGAGCGGCTGCGACCGCATGCTCGGGACGGCGATCACGATCAACCCCGCGACAACCAAGGTCGCGAGGATAACCGGGCTAGGCCCTACCACCGCGCCCAGAACGACGACCGGCGGCGACGATCTCCCTCGCGATACCGGGAAACAGGTAGATCGCCTCCCCCGGCCCGCACTCTGATAGGGATGATCACGGGAGGCCTCCTCTCGTGTAACGACTCAGTGCGGTCCATCAAGCGTCACGAGAGGAGGACCGACGCATCCCTGAAGTGGCACTCCGGGCCGGAGATCGACGCCCAGGACACGAGCAAGAGGGGGATATGTTTCACTGAGGCCGATGCGGCCGGGGTCCACCAGCCCCACAACGACCCCCTCGTCGTACAAGTCCGCGTAGCCGACTGCGACGTTAACCGAGTCCTCGTCGATACGGGCAGCTCGGTCGACCTCATCTTCAAGGATACCCTCGCTAGGATGAACCTGAACGGGGTCGAGATCAAGCCGCACTCCATCCCGCTAACCGGCTTCGCCGGGGGCACCGTCAACGGAATCGGCACCATCGAATTGCCGGTCTACGTAGGTCGGGTGACGAAAATCGTCAAGTTCGTGGTCTTCGACACCACCCCGATCTACAACATCATCCTTGGAACCCCCTGGCTGCACTCGATGAAGGCGGTCACGTCGACGTACCATCAGTGCCTCAAGTTCCCCAACCAGGCCGGCACATACACTCTTAGGAGTAACCAGAGGGTCTCCCGCGCCTGCTTCGCCATCGAGCACAAGCTGCGCCGCGCCGCGCCGACCTGCTTGGCCATCAATGCGCTTCAGCCCGGCGAGCTCGGCGCCCAGGACCTCCCCGGGCGGGACCTTGTCACCCAGGTCAACATCGACCCACGCGACCCCGCCCGCTGCGTCGGCATCGGCACCGACCTCGACGAGAGCATCAAGCAAGAGCTGGTCGAGTTCCTAGGGCAGAACATCTCCACCTTCGCCTGGTCAACTGGCGACATGCCCGGCATTGACCCGAACACGTGCAGCCACGAGCTCAACGTGGATCCAACCTGCAGGCCGGTCAAGCAGAAGCGGCGGAAGCTTGGCCCGGAGCGCGCCCAAGCGGTCAATGATGAGGTAGAGAGGCTCACCGCGGCCGGCTCGATCACCGAGGTGAGATACCCGGACTGGTTAGCCAACCCAGTGGTAGTCAAGAAGAAGAGCGGAAAATGGAGGGTCTGCGTGGATTTCACCGACCTCAATAAGGCATGCCCTAAGGACAGCTTCCCCCTCCCCCGAATCGACCAGGTCGTCGAAGCCACCGCGGGAAACGAGCTACTCTCCTTCATGGATGCCTTCTCGGGGTATAACCAAATCCCCATGCACCCCGATGATCAGGAGAAGACCGCGTTCATCACGGACCGAGGCATTTACTGCTACAAGGTAATGCCCTTCGGACTAAAAAACGCCGGGGCCACCTACCAACGGCTCGTCAACCGGATGTTCGCCGACCAAATAGGCCGCACTATGGAGGTATACATAGATGACATGCTGGTGAAGTCTCTGGTGGCAACCGACCACGTCACTCACCTCCGGTCCTGCTTCCGAACGCTGAACGAATACAACATGAATCTGAACCCGGCCAAGTGTTCCTTCGGCGTCACATCGGGCGAATTCCTCGGGTACATCATCACCCAGCGCGGGATCGAGGCCGACCCCAAGCAGATCCGAGCTATCATCGAGCTCAAATCCCCGGAGAGCACGCGTCAAGTACAACGACTCACCGGGAGAATCGCCGCACTAAATCGATTCATCTCCCGCTCTACCGACAAGTGTCTCCCGTTCTACCAACTGCTCCGGGCTAACAAGCGGTTTGAGTGGGACGACAAATGCGAGGACGCCCTCCGACAGCTGAAGGAGTACATATCCACTCCCCCCGTCCTGTCCAAGCCAGAAGAAGGCGAAATCCTCTACCTCTACGTCGCCATCTCCACGTCAGCAGTCAGCGGCGTGCTAGTGCGGGAAGACCGGGGTGACCAAAAACCCATCTCCTACATCAGCAAGTCGCTCGACGACGCGGAGAGCAGGTACCCGACTCTGGAGAAGCTCGCCCTGGCAGTGGTCGTCGCAGCTAGGAAGCTCCGGCCTTACTTTCAATCCCACGCGATTGACGTCCTAAGCACCTACCCCCTCAGAAACATCCTCCACAGCCCGAGCCGATCAGGCCGGATAATGAAGTGGGCCGTTGAGCTGAGCGAATATGAAATCGAGTACCGAGGTCGGACCGCGATCAAATCTCAGGCCCTGGCCGATTTCCTAGTCGAGTTGACACCCGAGCTGATAGTCAGCGAAGTGCCCGAAGTATGGACTCTGCATGTCTACGGATCGGCCTCCAAACACGGGTCCGGCGTCGGCATACGCCTCGAATCCTCGACCAAGGAGATCCTCGAGCAGTCTTTCCGCCTGGCCTTCCCGGCATCAAACAACGAGGCCGAGTACGAAGCTCTGATCGCCGGTCTGCGCCTAGCAAAGGAGGTCGGTGCGAAGAAAATCCGGGCTTACTGAGACTCCCAGCTCGTCGCCAATCAGTTCAGCGGGGAGTACGAGACCAAGAACGATCGCATGGATGCCTACCTCACGGTGACCCAAGGCTTGGCCGCAGACTTTGCCGAGTTCACCCTGACAAAGATCCCCCGAGGCGATAACACTTCCGCAGATGCCCTCGCCGCGCTAGGATCCACCTCGGCCCCGGCCCAACGACGAGTGATCCCGGTCGATATCATCGATTTCCCCAGCATCGAGCTGCCAAAGGGGGCCTACTTGATCAACCCCCAGGCCGCGGACGAAGGAGCACCACCTCCCGAAGTTCTACCACCACCCCCGGTCGAGCCCGAACTGCCAGACTGGCGAATCGACCTACTGCTATACATCGCAGACGGCATTCACCCCCCAGACCGATGGGCCGCCCGGCGGCTAAGAAAGAAGTGTGCCCAATATACGATGCTGGACGGCAATCTGTTCCGATGGAGCGCTTCGGGAACCCTGCTCGCCTGCCTCCACGGGCAGGAAACCATCGACGTGATGAAGGAAATGCACGAAGGCGCCGACGGAAACCATTCCGGTGGCCGGGCTCTCGCCCTGAGAATACGGAACCAAGGCCACTACTGGCCGACAATGCTCCAAGACTGCGAAAAATTCGCAGCCCGGTGCGAGAAGTGCCAGCGCCACGGTCCCCTCATTCACTGTCCAACCGAGCTCCTCGCCACTGCGGTGGCACCCTACCCCTTCATGCGATGGGCCATGGACATAGTCGGGCCCCTTCCCCGATCTCGCCAAAAGCGCTTCCTCTTAGTCATGACCGACTACTTCACCAAATGGGTCGAGGCCGAATCATACGCCAAGATCAAGGCAGAGGACGTCCGAAAGTTCGTCTGGAAGTTCATCATCTGCCGGCACGGGCTCCCGTACGAGATCGTCACCGACAACGGTGCCCAGTTCACATCGGCCCTCTTCGAAGACTTCTGCGCGAAGTGGAAAATCAGACTAAGTAAGTCCACTCCGAGGTACCCCCAGGGGAACGGACAAGCCGAGGCCACCAACAAGACCATCCTCGACGGCCTGAAAAAGCGACTAGATAACAAGAAAGGGTCCTGGGCCGACGAGCTCGATGGAGTCCTCTGGTCCCACCGCACAACACCAAAGACATCGACTGGCCGAACACCGTTCAACCTCTCCCACGGCATGGAAGCAATGGCCCCATCCGAAGTCGGGCTCCCCACTCCTCGCCGCGCTATGCTCACCCAGCAACCCGCACTGAACAACGCCATCCTACTCAGCGAGCTGGATTTCCTTGAAGAGCAGCGGGACCATTCCCTACTCCGAATCCAGAACTACCAGCAGCTCGCCTCCAAATATTACAACAAGAAGGTTCGAGGCCAGTTCTTCGCCGAGGGCGACCTGGTCCTCCGCAAGGTCTTCGAAAACACCGCCGAGCTAAACGCAGGCAAGCTCGGTGCCAATTGGGAGGGCCCCTACCTTATCTCCAAGGTCGTAAAACCCGGCGTCTACGAGCTAGTCACGATGAACGGCGACGCCATCCCGCGCTCATGGAACTCGATCAACCTCAAGCGCTTCTACTATTAAGCCCCCGGGCTCCATTCCGCTCTCCGCTTTTGTAAACAATCGAACTACGACTGGCTTGATCCCTTATACTAAAGGGTACGTAGGCAACCCCTAACCAGGGCTCAGCTATCAACCTAATAAAACCTTTTTTACAAAGGAAGACGCTCCCGAGCTCCAAACGCTGGCACTCACAAAAAAAAAAAAAAAAAACAATCCGAGCTCCAAACGCCCGCACTACAAAAAAAAAAAAAAAACAAACCGAGCTCCAAACGCTCGCACTACAAAAAAAAAAAAAAAAAAACCGGGCTCCAAACGCTCGCACTACAAAAAAAAACAAAAACCAAGCCGGGCTCCAAATGCTCGCACTACAAAAAAAAAGAGAAAGAAGCCGAGCTCCAAACGCTCGCACCACAAAAAAAAAAAAGAGAAAGAAGCCGAGCTCCAAACGCTCGCACTACAAAAAAAAAAAAAAAAAAAAGCCGAGCCCCAAACCCCCCCACAAAAAAAAAAAAAAAAAAAAAAAAGCCGGGCTCCAAATGCTCGCACTACAAAAAAAAGGGGACCGAGCTCCGGTGCTCGCTCTCCCCGGCACACAAGTTATAAGTGCCAAAGCCGGGCCCCAGGGCCCGCACCTCTACTAGACACACAAGCATTAAGTGTCTCTAAAGCCGGGCTCGCTACCCGCACCAAAAAAACAAGGTACACAAGCAATAAGTGCCTTAAGCCGAGATTACCTCGCACCCAATACAAGAGCACGGTCCACGACCTGCTTACTTGACAGAGTACGGTCTACGACCTACTCTACCAATCAAAAAAGCCTCGAAATGGCACTTATACAAAAAAAAAAAAAAAAAAAAAAAAAAAAAAGAGGGCCAACGGCCTCGATATTATTAAAAAGGGCCCACGGCCTAGTCATTACAACAGCCTCGAAACGGCACTTACAAAGAAGAAAGAAAGGGCCCACGGCCTAGTCATTACATAAACGGCCTACGGCCCAGTCCTTACAAAAAGAAAACAAAAAGGAAAAAGTTTTTACAAGGCCGCATCGGCCGGTCGGTCTTCACTCCCGTCAGCACGGGTACCATCTAAATCAGCCGGGGCCACCATCCTCGCGTTGGTCCCGTACTCACCAAGGAAGGGCTGCCCAGACCCCTCTTCCCCAACCACGGCTCCACCGGGTGGCACGTCGGTTCCGGTCTCACCGGACGGCGCGTCCGTACCGGCCTCAACGGCAGACAGGACCGAGGGATCTGCTTGCACAATCCCAGCAGCTTCGGGGACTCCCGCGTCAGCAGACGGGATCGAGGGATCTGCTTGGACGGTCTCAGCGACCGCAAGAACGTCCTCAGCAGCCGGCGGAGCCTCTAGGGTCAGATCCACCACGGGGGTGCTAGAGGGAGCGACGGGTATAATGTGCTCAAGCAGAACGCCGTGAGCACGGTCCAGAGGGATTTCCAGATCCTCCGGGGTCAAATCCGGAAAGTCCATCCCATCCAGTACGGCACCGAATGCCGCCTCGTCCTCGTCCAGCTTCTAATACCGGTAGAACGGTACCGACACCCCGTCCTCTGCTTCCATCCTCTTGAGGCAGGCCTTTACGCCGGTCACCTGGCTGTACAGAAGGTGAGGCTCTAAGGCCCGGCGGCGCCCGTCCAGGTGGGCGCGGATCTTCTCCATCTTCGCGGACCACTTCCTGTTCCGCGCGTCCCACCGGGCCGACACCCGATCGCTCTCCGCAGCCACGGCCACCTTGGCCCGGCCTATGGCGGATTCCAGCCCCTTCACCCTGGAGCGGAGTGTCTCCCGCTCCCCCTTCAGGAGCCCGTTCTCCTCCTCGAGCTCCGACGCCCGATCCCACCCAGCTGCAGCACGGTCCCTTTCGGCCTCTAGTGCAGACTGCAGACTGGCCACCTCGACCGCCCGGGCTCTTAACCCCACCGCCTCCTCTTCCAGCGCCGCAGATCGGGCCTTCTCATCTTTCAGCTCCTTCTCGAGCCCGTGGAGACGGGTAGACTGGATCTGCGAGCTGGACTCCCGGCACCCCTGGAGGAAGTTAATCGAGGCGGCCTGCTCGGCGAGCCTCTTCTCATAGGCCTCCGCCAGAAAGGCACTAAGGGCCATCGTCTGCATTAAACAAGTTGTTAACAAAGACGCGCAACAAGTCTAGCTAAAAGCAGTTAGACCAGAGCAGAAGCTTACCCGAGCTGCGGATCGCGCCACCTGACGGAAGGTGTCGGACTCCGCCATCTCCAGCGGGACGAAGTGCGGGTACCTCTGCCCGAACATCATGGCCTGCGCCAGCTCGGCGCACTCGTCCTGATCAACGATTACCTGGTTGCTTCCATCCTCGTGGGTAAAGGAGAAGCTGTAGTCCCGAGGCCCATCGTCGGAACCTCCCGAGGCGCCGCCCACTTCGGCGCTGCGACCCTCGGCCTCCTGCACAGCAGCAGGATCCTCCACGACGACGATCGTCTCGCCGACCCCATCGCCCCCTTGGGCCCGGGTCTCATCGACCCCCCCTGCCGGCACGACGGCCACAGGCACCTCAGGCTCCGGCCCGGGCAGTGTAGGCCGGATGACCTCCCGACCTCCGGAAGAGGACTCTCCCGTCCTCCTCTTCTTTCTGCCGGTCTCCCCACCAGCAGCCCGGTCTTCCCTCCTCTTCAAGGGAGTCGCCGCGGAGGAATCCCCCGCAACCCGTGGTGCCGGGTCTCGCCTGACCGGCACCTCGGGTATCGGCGGCGGCGGTGCAACAAACGAGTCCGCGTACTGCGGATTGGCAAACCTTGCTCTACCTGCGAAGGAAGAACCGTTAGTTCGGCAAAAAAAAAAAAAAAAAAAAAAAAAAAAAAAAAAAAAAAACCACCTCCGGTCATTGCAGCTTCGATTCTCGCAGCGGTGAAGGACTTCCACTCTCTCCGACGCACTGTCCTGAGCACGGCAAGTAGACCTGTGTAGTCCGGTAGCTTGAATCTGGAGGAGTGAGGGCCTGAAGAGCAAGACAAAAAAAAATCATCAGTCAGACAACCAAAGAGGAGAAGTCAGCTCGACCTGCAAATCCCTACCCGGGGAAAAATTCCAATCCCGGGTGTATCTCGCCAACGGATCGAGCCCAGCCACGGCGGTAGCCCGGACGTAGAAGTAGCTGCGAGACCAGTCCTCGACCTTCGACAGCTTGCTCGCCCTAGACCCCGAGCTGGGTGCCTCCAGAACGTTCGCCGCGGGCTTGAAAGCGGCATAGAAGGTCCCAGGAATCTCGGGGTTTGCCTTCTGCTGGGTGAACGCCTCGAACATAGGCAACGTCACCTCCATGTCGCATTCGTGCCCCAAGGTCAGCAGCACGATCATCCCCTGGACCGTGGACGGGCAGACCTGCGAGAAGGCCAAGCCCCGCGCCCGGCAATACTGGACGAACAGCTCGGGGAGAGGAAGGCGCAAGCCGCACTTCTGGAAGAACGACTCGTACAAGCAGACGAAGCCCGGCCGAGGAGTCCACGGGCGCTCCTCCGCCCTGGGTACCCTGAGCTCAACGCCGGCGGAAAAACCACACAGATTCCCCAGGAGGGTCACCGACTCCGCTGTGCTCCAGGTCGGTGACCCTCCCTGCTCGTAGGGGACCAGGGGGGACCTCACCCTGGCCACTCGAGCTCCGCCTCCACGGCCGCCCTGACGACCACCACGGTCGCCCAGATGCCCGGTTCTACCCTCAGCTTGGCCAACACCGCGACCGCCAGAGGATCTAACCACCGTCTTCGGCCGGAGATGGGTCCCCGGGAGCAACGGGGCGGCCCCCGAAGTCGAGGGGGCCAACTGTTCCCCATTGTCTGCCCCTCGTCGCGGAGAAGAGGCATGTTCGGAATCACCGGAGGAGGAACTCGGAGAATCGTTACCGCCACAACGGGACGCCGATTCTTCGCTCGACTCAACTCTGATACCGTCTAACGTCGGAGCCATTGCACGGAGAGGAGGAAATCGAAAAGACAGGAAGAAAGTAGGAAGAGAAGGAGGAAATCGGAGAAAGGAGGTTACCTTAAGAGTATGCGCAGAAGGTTTTAACAGTAGGAGGAAGAAGGTTTAAATAGAGGAAGGGGGACAGTGAAGCGACGCCTGGACGCGTGTCAAAAGAAGCACGGCTGCCCAAAAAACCTAATGATGACGACTCCTCGATCTCCCACGCCAAAAAGCAGGGGGTGCCTCGATAACCACGAAGCGTCTGTCACGCGCCGCGCGTGGGCATCTCGCGCGAAAAACGAGGCAACCTTTCGATCCCCCGCGTGGCGGATACGCGCCAACCTCCTACGGATTTTTCGGAAAAGGCAAACACAGTTGAGCACGGAAAAACCGTCCTAAGATGCGCCGAACTAACATTGGATCAACTTCGGCACGCTCACTTCGCCTCGCGACACCGAACTGGGGGAGGGCCAATTGTTGGAGGTGGGCCTAGCACCCCCAATTAGTTAGGCCCATCTTAGGAAATGCCGTTCTTCGGTGCGGTCACCGGACTTAATATCACCGACCTGCAAGACCACTCTTCAGCTCGGTAGCCGACCTGAAAGCAACGCACCCCGGGCCCGCGCTGATGCCCCGCCAGAGCAGGAAGTGTCAGAAGAGTGGGTGCGTGGGAGTTGGTAAGGCAGTACCCTACCCGCGTAGGGACGTGCCTTCGACCCGACGTCCCACCAACCCTGCAGAGCTGACAAGGGCAGGAGGGAGCAGGTGGAGCAGAGTTGGTAAAACAGTGCATTGCTCTGCAACACGCCACGCCGAGCTCATCATGACCTCTCTCCTCGAAAGCCGGGACACGCCTCCTAGGCCACCTTACCCGCAAAAGAGGCCGTAGACGACACGTGGCCCGAGATCCCGGGGAGCAGGAAGCCGACCCCGACTATATATACCCCTCATATGTCATTAATGAGGGGGACTCTGATTTTTACTCTCTCACCTACCACAAGTTACCCGACCTCTCTATCTTTGTAACGAGACAACACTTTAGAACGCCGAACTGGACGTCCTTCGGAACCAGTTCGTAATTCAAAAGCGTTTGCTTCTCTTTCATCAATAAAACGAAACACGGCCCCCGGCCTACTCATATCTCTCCCGACCTGTCTTAATTGTGGTTAAATTGCTCTATTAACGAAAATCTCACCTCCCGTCTCCTAATCATTCTTTAAACACACTTAGTGATCCCCTGGATCAACAGTATTATGTTTGTATTTTGAAATAAATAAATATTTATAACTAATTTCATTATGACAAGATATGTTTTATTTATAAACCAGACAATTAAATTAGAATATAACTCTTGATTAGTTGCTCAATCCATAAGAAAAGAGCTTACATATAAAAAGATCACAAATTTGATTATGACTAAACGGATGAGAAGTTTGTTAATTACAGGACAATTATACAAAAGAAATATCACATCTTAACCATTTCCTAACAACTTTTGTTTTTAATCCCCATGATTTGTAAAATTCGAGTTTTCTTTCCGATTTGACAACCTATGATTTAAATTATAGTGAAATAAACATTGATCATCAATTAACTACTAAACTACCATGAATTAGTTACTGTTGGAGGTGGACTTAGTACCCTCAATTAATTAGGCTCATCTCAGCAAAATAAGGCCCATCAAATCCAAGTTCAGCCAAAAGTCAATAGGAGGGCCCACCGAGCTCGCGCTGACACCTCACCAACTCTGCGCAGAGAGACCAAAGGAGAAGATGACACGTGGAGGGCAGCTCGGTGAACAGCGTGCTATCTGCGTAGGAGTATGGTGCCGGGCTCATCATGACCTATCCACCGAAGAAGTTGGAACACACCTCTCGAGGTACCTTACCCACGAAAAACGCTGAAGGCGCCACGTCAACCCGGAGTCTCAGAGAGCAGGCAGCACACCCCTGCTATAAATACCCCTGATGACGCATTTATTACGAGGGGCAGGCTAGACTTTACACCCGACCTCTCTGTATTTTAACTTGGTAATGCCGTTTAGAACACCGAACTGGATTCCTATCGGAACTAGTTCGTAAGTCTAAACCAGTCACCTTTTCCGATCATTAATACAAAGAATACGGCCTTGACCTGTTCGTTATAATATCCAACCTATTTTTCTCAATCCCGATATGCTCCAAAATTAAGTTTAACTCGTTCTATTAACGGAAATCTCGCCTTCCAATCTCATAATCTATTTCTGGTTATCATTAGTGATCCTTTGGATCATCAGTTGGCGCTAGAAGGAGGGGGATTTAGAGATTTTCATATACGCAAGAAACAGTTCAACCGCAACATCTACCGCGACAACAATGACGGTCCCGCCTTCGAGAGTACTATCGTCATCGGAACAAACGGCTCCGGCTCAAACAACAACCTCGCCATCAGCTCAGATGACAACCGACGGCCCC
This sequence comes from Eutrema japonicum, assembly GCA_030161315.1. Classification (NCBI taxonomy): domain Eukaryota; kingdom Viridiplantae; phylum Streptophyta; class Magnoliopsida; order Brassicales; family Brassicaceae; genus Eutrema; species Eutrema japonicum. The sequence goes on from BSQW01000007.1 coordinate 21,587,206, forward strand.
TCGGAACTTCCTCAAGGTCAGCCCCTCGGAATTTCGCCCCCGGCTCCGGGATCCACTCCGCTCGACAGCTCCGCCGCCCAAAATACACCTCAAACACCGGGGGACCAGCCCACTCTGTCCGCCGTGATGCAGACCTTGCTCGCCAGAATAGATGAGCTAACGCGCACCACCGACCAACGGTTCGCCATATTAGCGGCCTCCCGCGACCGGTCAGACAACACCGGATCTCCCGCCGTTCAAATCAGAGAATAGGCCTCTCGGGCAGATATCATACACCTCCAGAGAAACCTATTCGGAGACTCGCCGTCAGAATCCGAAGGACCAGCCAGACAGTTCGCCCCAACGGCGGATGGCTTCCCGGGAAACGAAGCGCACACTCGGCGCACCAGCTCGGAACGTGCCAGAGACGCCGAATTCGAAGCTATGAAGGAAACGATCTGTACAATGTCTTCCAAAATTCATCAAGCCACCAGCGCAGCTCCGGAAATAGATCGCGTTCTGAGAGAAACGCAAAACACGCCATTCACACGTCGGATCGCACCCATCCCGCTCAGGCACCTCGGCAAACTCAAGCTCCCGCCATATGCGGGTAACACCGATCCGGCCCAGTATCTGACGGCGTTCACCATCGCCATGGGGCGCGCCCACCTTGCCCCAGATGAGCGCGAGGCCGCCCACTGCCAGCTTTTCGTGGAGAACCTTACTGGTCCCGTCCTAACTTGGTTCTCTCGGCTGAAAACGCACTCCATCGACAGTTTCTGGGATCTCTCGACCATCTTCCTCGAGCACTACTCTATATATATCAAGCAATCCCCGTCCAGCGCAGACCTCTGGGTATTGAACCAAGGAGCGAAGGAGTCGCTCAGGTCTTTCATCGAGCACTTCAAAGCCACGACTTTACAAAACAACGTGACAGACGAATCAGCGCTCCCCGCCCTAAGGAAAGGTCTACGGGTCGACTCGGCCTTCAAGGACGACATGAAGCTCAACAGGCCGCACTCGTTATAGGATGCCTTGCACCGCGCTGGGCTCTACGTTGAGCTCGAGGAGGAAAAAGCAGCTGAATCAAAGAACAATACCATGCATAAGGCCCCGGCCCCGAAGGAGCGACCCCAGGACGGGTACCAGGAGCCTCGTCAGCATTACGATGACGAGTACCAGAGTAGCAAAGGCAAACGAGCAGCCGCATTCCTTGTCAATGAGTCGCCGGCCGTCCTCCACATTCATGATCCCGCTCTTTTCTCCAACCCCGCGCCGAAATTGCCCTGGAACAAATATATGCGCCATACCCACCAAAAGAACCAACGCTCCGACGAGCGGAAAGACAAGGAGCCCCGAGCAGAAGAGCAGTACGGCAAGACAACCTTATGCGATTTTCACCAAAGAAAGGGGCACCCGACCTCGCACTGCCGCACGCTCCAGGAGATCCTGTTGAGCCAATATCAGAAGGGAGAAATACACGTATCCGAGCCGCGCGCCCGCGAGCCCGGGACAACGACCGGCGTCAGCAACGTGACAACCGAGGCCGCGAGGATAACCGGGCTAGGCTTGATAACCGCGCCCAGAATGACGACCCTCGCCGGCGATCTCCCTCTCTAGGCCGAGAAGAGGACATGTCGCCTCCCCCGGCACGAACAATGATCGGGATGGTCATGGGAGGGCTCCTCTCGTGCAACGATTCGATACGATCCATCAAGCAACACGAGAGAAAGACCGATGCCTCCCTTAAATGGCACTCTGGTCTGGAAATTGACGCGCAAGACACAAGTAGAAGGCGGATCTGCTTTACCGACGCCGAAGCGGTTGGGATCCATCAGCCTCATAACGATCCCCTCGTTGTGCAGATCCGTGTGGCTGACTGCAACGTCAACCGAGTCCTAGTCGACACGGGCAGCTCGGTCGATCTCATTTTCAAAGATACACTGATGGAGCAGAAATCAAACCAGCCGAAATCCCACTAACAGGCTTCACCGGGAATACCACCAATGGGATCGTCACCATCGAACTTCCGATCTACGTAGGTCGGATCACCAAAATCGTCAAGTTTGTGGTATACGACACCACCCCGATCTACAATGTCATACTGGGGACCCCTTGGCTACATTCGATGAAGGCGGTCACTTCGACATATCACCAATGCCTCAAGTTCCCCAACCAGGCCGAGACATATACTCTCCGGAGTAATCAGAAGGTCTCTCGCGCTTGTTTCCCAATCGAGCACAATATGCGCCACGCCGCGCCGGCCTGCCTGACCATCAATATGCAGCAACCCAATGAGCCAAGTAACCAGGACCTTCCAAGGCGGGACCTCGTCGTCCAAGTCAACATCGACCCACACGATAAAACGCGTTGCATTGGGATCGAGGCAAATCTCGAAGAAAGTATAAAGAAGGAGCTGGCCGAGTTCCTAAAGCAGAACATCTCCACTTTCGCCTGGTCGACAAGTGACATGTCGGGCATCGACCCGGTGATTTGTAGCCACGAGCTCAACGTGGACTAGGGATGTTAAAATGTACTAGAATTTCACGGGCCTAAACGGGCATGTTTATAAAAATTAGCCCGTTTAAGCCCGTTTATCATATAAGCTTCAGCGGGTTTAAACGGGCCAGCCCGTTTAGGCCCATTTATTAAACGGGTTTTGACATAGTTAAACGGGCAACCCGTTTAAGTTTTTAGTTTTTTTTTTTTAATAGCATAATGCAAATATTATATAAATTGGTTATTAAAAAACTAATTTGTACACTAATTTTTTTTCAAAACGGATATTCATATCATGATAAAGTATACGCAAAAATTTTATAATTGGTTATTAAAAAAACTAATTTCTAATTCGGTTTAACTTGAATAAAAACTTGGATCATACGATTTCTATCCAGAAATTGATTTGCATTGACATAAAATATTTTTAAAATATTATTTTAATCCACAAATTATGGTATATACATATATTTTTGTTTCATTTATATATTTTTATGCAAATATATATTTTTATGCAAGTATATACATTTTTATGCAAGTATATATATATATATATATATATATATATATATATATATATATATTTTAGATTTTGATTTTTAACTTTAACAAAAAGTTGGTTTTTTTTAATATTTAGTTTTTTTTTCGGATTTTTAAATTTAGTTATATTATAGTAAAAATATACCTAAATTTTAAAAACCATATATAAAATATATATTATTTATAACATAATAATTAGATTTATATAATTATTTAAAAAAAATATTCCAAATTTTAAATGGATCTAAACGGGGCACACTAATTTTAACGGATCTAAACGGACCAAAAAATAAACGGGCTAAAAAGTACTAGGGCTTAAACGGGCTGGGCACGCCCGTTTTAACATCCCTAACGTGGACCCAACCTTCAGACCGATCAAGCAGAAGCGACGGAAGCTAGGGCACGAGCGTGTGTAGGCCGTCAACGACGAGATAGAAAAACTGACCGCGGCTGGCTCAATCGCCGAGGTCAAATATCCGGACTGGCTGGCCAACCCGGTAGTCGTCAAGAAAAAGAATAGGAAATGGATGGTTTGTGTAGATTTCAACGACCTCAACAAGGCGTGCCCCAAAGACAGCTTCCTGCTCCCCCGAATCGATAAGGTCGTGGAAGTCACTACCGGAAACGAGCTGCTCTCCTTCATGGACGCTTTCTCGGGATACAACCGGAGCCACCTACCAACGGCTTGTCAACAAGATGTTCGCCGACCAGATCGGCCGCACTATGGAGGTCTATATCGACGACATGCTGGTGAAGTCCTTAGTAGCAAGCGACCACGTCGCTCATCTCCGATCATGCTTCCAGACGCTAAATGAGTAAAACATGAAGCTAAATCCGGCCAAGTGCTCTTTCGGTGTCACATCGGGAAAATTCCTCGGGTACAGCATCACGCAGCGCGGGATCGAAGCTAACCCCTAACAAATCCGGGCCGTCATCGACCTCAAGTCCCCAGAAAACACACGCCAAGTCCAACGACTCACCGAGAGGATCGCCGCGCTCAACCGGTTCATCTCCCACCCAACCGACATATGCTTACCGTTCTACCAACTCCTCCGAGCTAACAAGCGATTCGAATGGGATGACAAGTGTGGGGAGGCTCTCCAGCAACTGAAGACGTACATATCAACTCCCCCAGTCCTGGCTAAACCCGAGGAAGGTGAGACCCTCTATCTCTACATCGCCGTATCCATGTCGGCGGTAAGTGGAGTACTAGTACGAGAAGACCGTGGTGATCAAAAGCCCATCTTCTACATCAGCAAGTCGCTAGACGGCGCAGAGAGCAGGTACCCGACTCTGGAAAAGCTCGCACTCGCAGTAGTCGTCGCAGCCCGGAAGCTCCGACCGTACTTCCAGTCGCACACGGTTGCCGTGCTAAGTACCTACCCGCTCCGAACTATCCTCCACATCCCAAGCCGGTCTGGCAGAATAATGAAGTAGGCAATTGAGCTCAGCAAATATGAGATCGAGTACCGAGGGCGGACCGAGGCAAAATCTCAAGTCCTGGCCGATTTCCTGGTCGAACTAGTGCCCGAGCTAGCAACTGACGAACTACTCGAGAAGTGGAGCATGCACGTCGACGGATCAGCTTCCAAACACGGCTCCGGCATCGGCATACGCCTCAAATCCCTGACCAAAGAAATTCTAGAACAATCCTTCCGCTTGGCCTTCCCGGTGTCAAACAACGAAGCAGAGTATGAGGCTCTGATTGCCGGGCTGCGCCTAGCGAAAGCGATCATGGTGAAGAAGATCCGGGCTTACAGCAACTCCCAGCTCGTCGCCAACCAGTTCAGCAGAGAATATGAAGCCAAGAATGACCACATGGACGCGTACCTCAAGGTAGTCCAAGGTCTAGCAGACGGATTCTCCTAGTTCACCCTCACAAAAATTCCCCGAGGTGACAACACTTCGGCGGACGCCCTCGCCGCGTTAGCTTCCACTTCTGATCCAACCCAAAGGCGCGTAATCCCCGTCGAAAGCATCGACTTCCCCAGCATCGAGCGGCCTAAAGGAATCTGCCTAATAGACATCACCAACGACAGCCTCTACGAAGACCCCGACAACTCCGCACGCTCCAACGACCTGCCACCTCCTCCCCACGAGCTCGAGCTACCGGACTGGCGCGACGAGATCCTGCTATACATCGCAGATGGGACCGTCTCCGCGGACCGATGGGCAGCCCGCCGACTGAAAAAGAAATGCGCCAAATACCTCATCACCAACGACAAGTTATTCCGTTGGAGATCTACGGGAACCTTGCTACCCTGCCTCCACGGGCAGGAAACCATCGACGTAATGAAGGAGATGCACGAAGGAGCGGGCATAAATCATTCCAGCGACCGAGCTCTCGCTCTGCGAATCCGGAACCAGGGCCACTACTGGCCAACAATGCTTCAAGATTGCGACAAGTTCACAGCCCGGTGTGAAAAGTGTCTGCGTCACGTCCCGATTATCCACTCCCCACCGAGCTACTCACCACATCATCAGCACCTTACCCATTCATGCGATGGGCCATGGACATAGTCGGACCCCTACCCCGATATCACCAAAAGCGTTTCCTCCTGGTAATGACTGACTACTTCACAAAGTGGGTCGAGGCTGAGGCCTACACAAAAATCACGGCGGAGGACGTCCGGAAATTCGTTTGGAAATTCATCATTTGTCGTCACGGCCTGCCATACGAGATCGTAACGGACAATGGCACCCAGTTCACATCGGTCTTATTCGAGGATTTCTGCGCCAAATGGAGGATCAGGTTAAGCAAGTCCACTTTGAGATACCCACAAGGTAATGGGCAAGCAGAGGCAACAAAAAAACATCCTCGACGGCCTTAAAAAACCCATGGATGATAAGAAAGGTCTTTGGGCCGACGAGCTAGACGGCGTCCTCTGGTCTCACCGTACAACACCCAGGACGGCGACAAATCGCGCACCTTTCAGCCTATCCCACGGTATGGAAGCAATGGCTCCCTCTGAGGTCGGATTTCCCACCCTTCGACGCATTATTCTCACACAACACGCCAAACTGAACGACACCATTCTCTTAGGCGAGCTAGGCCTCCTCGAGGAGCAACGCGACCAGTCCCTACTCCGCATCCAGAACTACCAACAGCTACCCTCCAAGTACTACAACAAAAAGGTCAGGGGTCAATATTTCGACGAGGGAAACCTGGTTATGCGCAAAGTCTTCGAAAACACAGCCGAGCTAAATGCAGGCAAGCTCGGCGCCAATTGGGAAGACCCCTACCTCATCTCCAAGATCGTCTAGCCCGGCGTCTACGAGCTGGTCACAATAAAAAGTGGACCGAGCTCCAATGCTTGCGCTCCCCCAGCACACAAACTATAAGTGCTGAAGCCGAGCTCCAATGCTCGCACTCCCACAGTACACAAGCTATAAGTACTGAAGCCGAGCTCAAAGCTTGCACCTCTACCAGACACACAAGCATTAAGTGTCTAAAGCCGAGCTCGCTACTCGCACCAAAAAAACAAGGCACACAAGCTTTAAGTGTCTTAAGCCGAGCTATACCTTGCAAAAAAAAAAAAAAAAAAAACAGATACACAAGCATTAAGTGTCTTAAGCCAAGCTATACCTCGCACCCAATACAAAAACAACATAACACGGTCTACGACCTGTTCACACAAAAATATATATAGCAAAGGAATACCGTCCCTATTCCTCCAAAATCGACAAAGGGATACGGTCCACGACCTATTCTTCCGAAATCAACGCTCGCCACTGAGCTACGCTCCATCCTCTCGAGGAAGGCCCGTGTACCGACCACCTGACTAAGCAGCAGGTGCGTCGGCAAAGACTGGTCCCGACCAATCAAGTGGGCACAGATCTTCGCCATCTTAGCGGCCCATTTCTGGTTCAGAGCCGCCCATCTTCTCTTGACCCGGTCACTTTTTTTGGTAACGGCCACCTTTGCCCGCCCAATAGCGCCCTCCAGCGACACAACTCGAGACTGGAGCGTGTCCCGCTCCACGCAAACCTTCGCGACCTCCCCCCTAGTGATGGCAAACTCCTCCTCCAAGGCGATCGAGCGCGCCTTCTCCGATTCCAACTCTGTAAGCGCATGGTCCGCCTCCAGAGACCGCACATGCTCCAGAGTGGACTCCAGATCAACATATCGGGTTTTCTCATCTGCCAAACTCTGCTTTAGCTCGCGGATACGAGCCGTCATCTCCTGCTCACCCACCTCAGTCCGCAACTTGAGACGAGCATTCTCCTGCTCCAGCCCGACGACCCGCCTCTCATACTGCTCGCCAAGGCTGGACAAATTGACCATCGTCTGCAGAAAACATACACTTTCATATAAGAAAGAAGGAAAAAGCAAAATACAAGTTATTAACGACGAGCTTAAACAACACTCACCCGAACAAGTGAGCGGGAGGTGTTCTGGAACGCCTCAGCTTCCGCCATCTCGGAGACCAGAAACAGAAGGGGTCTCCTCCCGAGCGTGGATACAAAAACGAGCTCGGCACAAGCCTCCTTGTCCGAAGCAAGAGGCACGTTCGTACGATCATAGCTGAAGGCAAAGCTATGATCCAACGGCCCCTCCTCGGGTTCCTCATCCCCAGCAGCCTCAGCACCAGGGACCTCGCCCTATTCCTCGGCCTCAGGATCCTTGGCCTCCTCAATAACGACGATCACCTTGGGCTCGTCGATCACCCGCTCTTCGACCATGTCGTCCCCCCGATTTTGGGACATCTCAACTTCACGACCAGTAGACACTTCGGTCTCCGGAATCCCAGACACGTCGGGCCCGTGCCCACCGGCCACAGCGGAAGGATCTTGGTGGAGGTCGGTCCCATCACCCCGCGTCACGTCGCCACTACCAACGGACAAGGACTCCACGCCCGTGGTACCCTAACCACCAGACACACCGGTCTGCCCATCGGTCTTCCTCCTTTTGGCAATTCTCTTGCCCTTGGCTATAGCAGCCCTCTTCCTGGAAGCAGCCGCCCTCTGCTGCTCTCGCCGGGGTTCCTCCTCCGCCGACAGCTGCCGCGGTTGCTGCTCCTCTCTCCGAGCTGGATCTTCCACAGTCGGAGGGGTCGCGTTGAAAGAGTCCGCGTAAGACGGAATCACGAATCGAGAACGACCTGTTCACAAAGCCGTTAGCACGGTACCCAAAAAAAAAAAAAAATATATATATATATATATATATATGACCCACCGGCCATCGGTTCAGAAATTCTCCCCGAAGTAAAGGACTTCCAATCTCTCGGATGATGCGACTTGAGCACAGCAAGAATACCTTCGTAATCGGATAGTTTGACGCCCGATGTATGAGGACCTGGAGACAAAAACAACAGCGTCAATTCAAATAAACAAGAAAAGAATGTAGCTCGGTCTACAGACCCCTACCCGGGGAAAAATTTCAATCTCGGATGTATCTCGCCGCCGGGTCGAGACCAACCACCTCGGTAGCCCAATCATAGAAGTAGCTACGGGACCAGTGGTCGACCTTGCTCAACTTTTTGGCTTCAACAAGATTCACCTTGGGCCTAAAGGCGGCATAGTAGGTCCCCGAGATCCCATGATTCACCTTCTGAATGGTGAGAGCCTCGAACAAATGGACCGTCACCTCCACTTCGCACTCCCACCCGAGGGTCAGCAGCACGATCATGCTCTGAATCGTGGACGGACATATTTACGAAAAAGCCAGCCACCGCCTCCTGCATTATGTAATGAACAGCTCGGGAAAGGGGAGACGGAGCCCGCACTTCGACAAGAACTCCTCGCACAGGGAAACGAAACCCTCTGGAGGATTCCACGGACGATCCTCCGGCCTAGGAACTCGGAGCTCGGCGGATCTAGGGAAATCGCACAGAGAGGCCAACTCCGCAACGGTCTCCGAAGTGCTCCAAGTCAGAGAACCTCCTTGTTTATAAGGAACCAAAGAAGGCTTCGGCTTCTTAAGATTCCAAACCCTTTTAGCTCCTCCGCCTCCGCGACCGCCTGGATCGGCGCCGCGACCTCCGGAGGAGGATCCCCCAACCATTGATCTCCCCGAACGAACCCTCAAAACCGACGGAGTGAATCCCGAAGTGATGGAGCAGACTGCGCCCCGTCCTCGTCGCCACGACCCGGCGAGGAACTATGTTCTGAACCGTCGCGGGAGGAAGAACTTGCCGCCGAAGAATCTTCGCGGTCACCACGAGACACCGATTCCCTCAAATACCAACGCCATCGCGAAAAAGAGGAAAACCTCCGATAACCCAAACCGGGACTGAAAGGGAAAATTCGAGAAATAACACAAAACAAAACAATTTCACAGAAGGGAAGGAGAGATTACCTCGAGTATGCGCAGGAAAATAAAAAGGAGGAAGAAGGAAGAAGAGGGATTTAAATAGGAAGAGAAGGGGAAAGCAAAGCGACGGCCCGACACGTGGCGAGAAGACGCGATTACCAAAACCCTAATGATGACGTCGCTTCGGTTTCCGCGCTAGTAGGGGTCGCTTCGGTATCCACGCACAGAAAGTAGGCGTCGCTTCGATATCCACACCACTTCGGTATCCGACACGTGGATAAACGTCTTTCACCCTCCCCCGCGTGCCTAACACGCGTAGTCGATCTCCGGTTTTAGCAGAGAAACCTACACGTGTGATCAATTATTCCCGCCAAACCGATCTCGACATTAAACCCTAACATCTTGAGGACCGACCTGAGATGCGCCGAGCTAACAAAAATCAAAATTCGATGCATTCACCACACCTCCTGACTCCGAACTGGGGGGGCAATTGTTGGAGGTGGGTTTAGCACCCCTAATTAGCTAGGCCCATCTCAGCAAAATAAGGCCCATCAAATCCAAGCCCAGCCAAAAGTCAATGCGAGGGCCCACCGAGCTAGGGCTGACACCTCTCCAACTCTGCGCAGAGAGACCAAAGGGGAAGATGACACGTGGAGGGCAGCTCGGTGAACAGTGAGCTATCTGCGTAGAACATGGTGCCGGGCTCATCATGACCTATCCACCGAATAAGCTGGAACACACCTCTCGAGGTACCTTACCCACGAAAAGCGCTGAAGGCGCCACGTCACCCCGGAGTCTCGGGGAGCAGGGAGCACACCCCTGCTATAACTACCCCTGCTATAAATACCCCTGATGACGCATTTATTGCGAGGGGCAGACTAGACTTTACACCCGATCTCTCTGTATTTTAACTTGGTAATGCCGTTTAAAACACCGAACTGGATTCCTGTCGGAACTAGTTCGTATGTCTAAACCGGTCACCTTTTCCGATCATTAATACAAAGAATACGGCCCCGACCTGTTCGTTATAATATTCGATCTATTTCTCTCAATTCTGACCTGCTCCAAAATTAAGTTTAACTCGTTCTATTAACGGAAATCTCGCTTTCTAATCTCCTAATCTATTTCTGGTTATCATTTGTGATCCATTGGATCATCGGTTACTATTTTCGAACAATAATTAAACATTTTTATCGATTATAACGATGTAGTCTCCTTACATGATTACATCATCATCATCAATCATCATCATCGGAATTCAAATCCGCATAATAATATTAAAAAAATTAAAACTTTCAATTGATAAAGAATTATATTTACTTTGACTTTGCAGTTTGCACTAATGTTGGTTTCTATTGGAAAAATTGTCAAAAAAATTCAAATTTTGATCATTTAAAAAATGAAGATAGTTTAAATCATTAAATTATGTTAATTTTAAATTTAAATCACAAACGTTTTTTGATTGAACCAAATTACACATGACGTTAAGTCGACAAACGGAACTGATAATGTGAAGTTTAAAAACCGTTGTAAATCACGGTTAAGTGATACAACGTTCTTTTCTCTTTTTTCTTAAAATCCCAAAAAGACTGTTGGAATTTTTATGATTTGGAGTTTAAAAAGAAAGAAGAAACGATGTCGGATCACTTAACCGTGATTTGCAACGGTTTTCTTAAATTCGTTTTATCCGTTCCGTTTATCGACTTAACATCATGTCTAATTTGACTCAGTCAATAAAAGTTTGTGATTTAAATTTAAAATCAAAAAAATTTAATGATTTAAACTGGCCACGGGATAGTTGGTGTTTTGAATTTGATAACTCATCTTTGTTTTGACAATTTCCCCGTTTCGTATTAATAGCGATTCTATATTTTCCACGTCAACCGTCTAAACCGCAAACGGAGATTCTTTACGCGTCTTCCCTTTGCTACTCTCCTTGAAGTAAGAGCAAAACCACTTTGATGCAAAGTCTATTTAAGTCTCCAAATCCACTTTTTCTCTCTTCCGGCTAATCTCCAAACCATGTTCCACCTCAGAGCTCCCGGCAAGAAACCCATTACCATCACCACCACCACCACCACAACCACCGCCTCCAATTTCCTCTACTGGTCACCGGCATCTTCCCCCACCGTCGTATCTTCTCCAACGGCTATGGATCCAATCATCTGGTCCTGTTTACCAAATCACATCCTCGACCACATCCTCTCTTTCCTCCCTTACAAAACCCTCGTCGCACTCCGATCAATCTCTCGGCATCTCCAATCTCTCATCCTCTCTCCAACTTTCCTCTCCGACCACTCTTTCTCCCTCCCTTCTTTCCTCCTCCTCTCTCACCCTCAGTCTTTCCAGTCTTTCGCTCTCTTCGACCCAAATCTCCACTCATGGCGCACTTTACCGCTCCCTCGCTCCCTCTCGCTAACCTGCACCTCCTCCCTCCTCTCTTCCTCCCACGGTTTCCTCTGTTTCTCCCTCTCCCCTTCCTCTGCTTCTTCTCTCTCCGTCTTCAACCCCTTAACCAGATCCTCCAGATCTGTTAAATTCCCGTTTTACCCTTTCCCTTACGAGCTTCTCTCCCTCGTCGCTTCCCCTGACGGTTACCGTATCTTCACCCTCTGCTCCTCCTCCGCCGCTTCGAGATCCGTTTGTCTCTACGATTCCGGCGATCGCTCATGGAGAAAATTCGGCGGCGTTGATCAAGTTTTACCTCGTGGGTTTAATCAAGATGGAGTCTTTTACAATGGGTCACTGTATTTCGTCAGATCCGAGCCTTTTCTGCTCGTGAGCGTTAATCTCGACGACGGAAAGTGGACTACAGCTACCGGAGACGGAGTATTTCCGGCGGAAGATGAGATCACGTTTGCTAGGTTAGTGAGTGATCCAGAGAAGAAGATACTTTATATGGTGGGAGGAATCGGGAGCAACGGGATTTGCAGGAGCATCAAGATTTGGGAATTTAAAGAAGAAACAGAGAACTGGATCGAAGCTGAAACACTACCGGATATTGTTTGTCGGAAATTCACTTCGGTTTGTTACCACAACTACGAGCACGTTTACTGTTTGTGGCACAAGGAGATGATCTGTGTTTGTTGCTATAATTGGCCTGAGATTCTCTTCTTTCATGTTGGGAGAAGGACATGGCATTGGGTTCCAAAGTGTCCATCGTTGCCGGAGAAATGGAGCTGTGGGTTTCGTTGGTTCTCTTTCGTCCCGAGCTTGTCTGCTTCTGTTTAGTTACAAATCGGTCTTCATATTTGTTATTGTCTGTGTTTCAAATCTCCATTTTTTTGTGCCTGTGTGAAATAAAAGGTCGGTAATCTTAGGCATTTGTTTGTTTTCATCGATCATCCATGTGTATTTTTAAAATTGAAACCACAATTGATAACCATAACAATCCACACATTTGTCTTGTCTTTTTTTTTGTTTTTCTTTCATTGAACGAAGCCATGGAAAATTTTGAAATGAATGAGTTCATGACTAAGAAGATCGAGAAAGATGATAAAAGCAAAACACATTACAAATTGCTTGGATATTCGATTTTACGATTCATCCTCGGGCTGCGACTTCGGTTCATTTGGATAATTCGATTTGGGTTACTCGGTTAGTCGGGTAGTTCAATTTCGGAAAATTCTACTGAAAGTAACCGAACTAAATGTGGAAGCATATACAAAGGTCCAACGCAAACCCAACCTTATGACCCTTTAGTAATTTACAAAATCCATGTAACTAGGGTTTCTTAGCAAGTTTGAACTCATATATATTAATGTTTTTATGAGCATTGATGTTAAACACTTTTTAGGGTGCAACAATGCAACTCTCCTTCTTTATTTTATATAATATTTATCGAAATCTTTTAGCTCTTGATTATTCATTTACGTTTTTCTCTCTCTTAGTTTTTTTTGCACATAATAAAGCTCAAATGAGCGCATGAATCATCATTGCTGTTAAACAGTTTATGTTTTTGTTTTCTATCTTGTTAGGCTCTTATATGAGCGCATGAATCATCATTGTTTTGGATTCTTCTACACTAAACTACGGTTCGGTTCTGTTTGGGTATTTCGGGTTTTAATTTTTTTTTTACTGAATTGAACCGAATTATTAGGGTTTTTGTTTAAATCTGGTTCAAATTTTTATTATATTTTTTTGGTAAAACTTGGTATAATTCGGAATGATGTGGTATATGTCGGTTAGAACAAAATTAAAAAGTACGGTTAACCCCATCATTATCCGAACCGAAGCAAACCGATAACCGAATTAATTTTTAAATGGTGCCGATCGATTTAACCTAAGTAATCGAACCCAAACCGAAAAAGCTTGGTTTGGTTCGATTCGGAAACTTTTGGTTTGGGTAAAAGTCACAGGGGCTAATTCACCCCATCATGCTCAAGTTTCAAGACTGTTCAAAGATAGCAAATGTCCAAAAATTCTAAAGAAAATATAGCAAAAACACTAAAAATAAACATTCAAACAAAACACACGATATCATAAAACAATGCTTTGGGAAAAACGGATTTGCGCTGTGTTTTTCATTTTCTTCTCATCTCCTAGAAGGATTCCCACTCAGGGAGATGGGAAGAAAAATGTGGTGGTTGATTATGAACAACAATATAAGACACATCAAAACTTTGACACGGTACCAAGTTAATGAAGAAGAAGCTGCAATTATCTTCCCAAAAGATCCTCCATGGTTCAAACTATGGATGGTTCCCATGATGATGCTTTTTGTTTTCTTCATCTTTGCTGTTGTAGGAATTTGTCGACGATGTCGAAATTGCCGTCGTGGAGAAAATTCTCCCAGCATCCATCCTATCTCCCATACAACCTAATTTGTTTAGATTTCTTCTTTCTATTTAATGTACATTGTTTTTTTGTTGGTGCAATGTAATTTCTACCGTTTCACCATATATTTTCTAACCACAATGATCTAATGAAAGATAAAAGCAAAACAATTAAGGATAAACGATGCGGAGTAGAACAGTTAAAATGGAACAAGAACAAGATTGTGAAAATGGAGAAACAAGAAAAATTGAATCTCATTTGAAATTTGGAACAAGATGTGCAGAAAAATGGTAGTAAGAAAATTCTGAAGTCAACAAACACAAATCTATACTATTAAAACATGAGCACTTTTAGAATCTGTTTCCAAACATCTCTTATTTATTTTAATAAATTGAACTTGTTGTTAAACATTTAAACAGTCTTATTTCTCATTAATTCTTATTTCTAATTTCCTATTATTTCGTATTTCTGTATAACACTTAAATTATTTTTAATTTCTCATATCACATTTTATATATTACAAATTTTAATTTATAAAAAACTTTATCCCACACGAGTTAAAATCTAGTGATCGATTAAAATAAGGGATCATAACCAACTACGTTTGACTCATCATCATACGCCACTTATCTATTTAGGAAAATTTATTGTATTCTAAATTTTGAAAAATAATTTCAAACTCATATAGAGGATTGACATGATTTTAAACTAAACATTCAAATAAATTTATATTATTTCAGATTTTTATATGGATTTCTAAAATAAAGAAGCTATACCTAATATTTTTTAAGATGTAGGTAATTTTTTTTTTAAAAGCATTACTTGAATAATATCAATATTTAACTTGTATTTAAACTATAAATCTTCAAAATCATTGATTAAATAATACAAGAATAATACAAGAGTATGGTGGTTGGATTTCAAAATCAATGTAAATTCATCAAACCAATAAAATCTTCTTGAAATGAGAGTTTGAGATTTCTATTCCCGTTTTCTCACATTCCATTATAGTATAAGATAGTAGTATAAATTATCTTATGAGAAAAAGTGTTGTCCACCTCTAGTCTTCTATATATTTTATACACGCAGCCATTTTAATGGGGTTTTATAGATTTATAGGTCACTTGTGTCATTTGTTACAACTTAACGATGTGTCAATCTTCCTCGGATCTGTTACAATCATCTGGGGAAGATTCGACTATGTTGGTCCAGATCAGGGGCCGAATCTCCCCAGATGTGAAATTATCAAACTAACTCTTGATGACCAAGTGGAGTTTTATAAAGGGACTGTGTCACTCCCACTCGGAAAATTAGTTTAGATTCGTTAAGAACCTGAGATTATTTCCGAATTTAATAATAAACAAAAAATTATCTAAACAGAAAACATTGTTTTTGTCATTTTTAAAATTAAGAATCTAGACATAATTTAGCGCTGCATTGCATGAGTATCCTCCAACATTTGATTTATGATATCTTGACAGTTTTATAATATTTTAAACTGCATTGATTATTCATATGCAACATGCTTCAACCCTTCTAGTAATAAAACATCATTGCTTAATTCTCAGCAGATAGTGTTTTATAATAGTTGTGAATGTGTAAAGTGAGTGTATAGTCAGAAGTTGAATGTTTTTTTCAGAATTAGTTGCGTATACGTCCAAATAACACCGACAAAAGATGGAGAAGATGTCCACTATATGTTTGTTTGATATCTGACTATGAATCCCATTTGTCCATTGTGAATCCCATTTGTCCATTAAGAATCCCATTTGTCCACTGAACTTTTTATCTTTATATATACGTACTCCTTTGGTAATGCAAATTAGAATTAGTATAAGTCCAAATTGAAACAAACAAAAAAAAAGGAGAAAATGAGAATGAAGGTGGACACAGACAGTGTTTTAGTGCCATTGAGTTTGTTCATATCAGTGGGATACCATGTCTTTCTCTGGAACTCCTTCAAGCACAATCCTTCTCGTACTTCTCTTGGCATTGATTCCTCTAAACGCAAATCTTGGTTCCGTGACATCAAAGAGGTTCATTTTTCTTTCTTGGAATCTTGTTTACGTTTGGTTTTGCGTTTACATATATATTTCTTTTTCAAGTGAAAGCATAGGAGACAATTGTTTCTTTATGTTTGCACTCAAAATTTATAAAAGATTATTGAAATATTATAAACTGTAAATGTAAACACAAACATACACGTCTTTTTATACATCTAAAACAATACTGGTCTCATCAATTAACGCAGTCCCTTGATGAATGACCTAATTTCTCCAACAATTTCGATGACTTTTTCATTAACATTAGATGATCATTAGGAAATAATTTTATTCCATTCATTCATTTTGAAACATTTTTAAAAAGAATTGTGAACGAATTCAGTTTATTTTTCTGCGGGATTGGATGAAACTTTTTTCCATGTGTTTTCATTGTAAATGGTTAAATTTCAGAGGAATACAAAATTCCACCAAATTTTATTCTTCTAGTTATGCATCCATTTGCACCATAAGACTGCGAGGGATAAGATACAGAGAATTATCCTTAGTAAACTTTATTTTCTCTAGACTTGTGTTCTAACTTAATTGTGTGGTTAAAACAAACAAACTACCAACGGACGAGTTGGCCTATTGGTTAAACTTTTGAATTACCAAAAATGTATGATCTTAGAAGTCACATGTTTGATCCGTGTTGGGAAGGGTCTATTCTCCAAATGAAAGTTAAATTACATCCGAACCTTCTAACCATCAAAAAATGAGAAAAAAACTCTTGGTCTTACTTTTTAGGGAAACAAATCTATAAGAGTTGTCACGAAATAGTTGGAGTTTGAATTAAATTTTGAATTTATTTCTAAAAAAATCATTCATAGACAAAATTTGTTTTTGCGTTTGAAACAATCAAATCCCCATTCCCTAATTTTTTCTTAATTTGTTGATCATAACGAAAACGCAGGGTGACGATAAAACTGGGATGTTGGCGGTACAAAGCTTGAGGAACAAGAAAATGGTTACAATTCTCACCGCTTCAATCTCCATCCTTATCCTCCTTTCTCTAGCTGCGGTTACTAACAACGCGTTCAAAGCGAGTCACCTCTTCACAAACGCCAACGACATCGTTTTGGGCTCACGAAACCCTAAAGTCTTCGTCCTCAAATATGCCACTGCCTCGCTGCTTCTTGCAGTAAGCTTCTTCTTCAGCTCACTTGCCGTGAGTTACTTGATGGACGCCAATTTCCTCATCAACGCGATTGCTAAGAAGCATGAAGGAGACTGCGACTGCGGTTATGAGTTGACGGGGACGGAATCGTTTAGGGAGTATACGAGATTGGTGCTAGAGAGAGGTTTTATTATGGCTATGGTTGGGAACAGAGTTATGTGCGTTTCTGTACCGCTTTTGCTTTGGATGTTTGGACCATTACCGGTGTTTGCGTCTTCATTAGGCCTTGTTTGGGTGTTGTATCAGTTTGATTTTCCGTCCATAGCCAAAATTTCTGTTTGTAAATGATAGATTGAGAAAAAAAACGAAAACAAAATGGTGGGGTTTTGTTTACACACTCATAATAATTATGAATGGAAATAACAAATAGTTTGAGAGGTAAAAAATCATTATATCTTTTGACGAAAAAGGTGCAAAATCATTCACACCATGTTTGTTTGTGTATTTGCATGGTGATTTTCAATGTTAAAAAGTTAAAATCTAACATTCCGATTTAGCATTATGATGTTTTTCGTTTCTAAAATTTGTAGCTTTAATTAGATCTAATTTTCGTCATTTTTGCGTTGTAATAAATTATGATTAATTTCAGTTTTATATGAAAATGATAATAAAGAAAAACGTTGTCTACTTTTAATACATATGTAGTTTTTTTGTTTGGTCAAACAAATTTGTGTTTTAATTTTTAGTCCTTGAAACATGAAAAAAAGGGACTGATTTCGTTCTTGTTTAGTTTAATTTCACACATTTGCTTACTCTTAAAGTTTCAAATATAAAAAGGGACTGATACTGTGGTCGAAAAGAAAACACATGAGCTTTGAAGTCTATGAAAACCCTTGAAAATGTTAAGAAGCATTAAGATTAAACTAGATAAAGACCCGCGCTACGCCGCGGAAATTTTGTATTATTTTATGTTTTTACATTAATATAATGTTATGTTTAATTTGATAGATATGATTTAATATTACCTACATAAATAATGAATTGATTTTTTGATTTATGGAAGGTGTAATTTGTTATTAAGTACTAAAAATGGTAGATAAAGTAGACAAATTTTAAAGTAATTTTAATGTAAAATTATTCTTTAGTATGTGACATAAAATTAATTCTATATTTCTTAAAGTTAATGTTTCATTTAATTTTGATATAAGTAGTTTTAAAAACCATATATTTTATATAGAACTCAATTTCGTATGAGAAGAGGTTGACTCGGCAATTTCAATTTCGTAAGCAAAACACTTGAGGTAGTAAAGATTAACATATTGAGAGGCTTAGTAGAAATCCTATTTATCTTTTCTCTATATTGGAAAGCTGTTTCTGAATTTTGTGGTGTTTAATACGATGGTTTTATTCTCTCTCAAATGTAGATCCGTAGTCTTGTTCTGTTTTACTAGTGGATGTTGTGCGTTGAAATACCTAGATAAATCACATAGGGGATTTCCATTTCCCCATTCAATGTTACATAGTTACTAATTTGTGTTCAGTTAATGAGGTAACATGACATTGACTTGATTCGAATGTTTTGATCGCATGTTTTGTAATATCATTTGTAGAAAGACTGGTAAATCCTTTCCTAACACCAATTTATCTCTTTTATGAAAGGTCTTTGAAAGAGAAGCCTAGCAAAGTCATTTAAATACATGGAGCAGATATTTCCTAACTATTGGCTGTTACTTTATTTACTTCACTTTCACTACCACGGTGAATACTTGAGAAATCTTATATTGCCTCCGTTCTTATTAAGTGATATTATAGAGATTGTTTTATTTTCAATTAAGTGATGTTCTCACAAATCAATGTTAAAATTGACATAACATAACTTTTTTGTCCTTATATTATTAAAATAATTTTAAGTTAAAAATTCAAAAATTAATTAATGCTAAAATTAATTTTTATAGTGTTTTACGAGAGATAGATTTCCAAATAATTGATCATTTAATATTTCCACACTACTACTCTCTTTTTCCTTCAACAACAAAAACAAATCTTAAAATCAAAATGGAAAAAGAGGAGAGCAACAAGAACAATGATCTACCGGTTTACGAAATTTATATTCGTGTTAGTCGCGACTTCGATTTGAACAAACTTTTTTTTTATGATGAAGGAGAACTTCATCCCGACATAGGAGTGGAAGAAGTCATACTCGATATGTTGATTTTGCTTCCGCACTCCTTTTAAATTCAGATCATGTTCTGATTTTATTGTACTACATATATGGCAAGTTATTATGGAATAAATATGCATCGTTGTTGTCACATTTCTAACTTTTGTACTACTCCATGTGTTGTTGTTGTTATTGAAGTATACATATGTGTATTGTTTTAAACTTAATCTGACATGTATTATTTAAAATGTTCTAATTGGTTGATTGTTTTTATGAGGAGTCAGCTTATGAAAGTCTGAAAAAGCTGAGGTGTCAACTCCTGGAGAGACACAAGGGATTTTATTGTATTGATTAGGAGTAGAGTTTGCCTTAAATCAAAATGATGGATTTATAGGAATTAAAGTTGAAGGGAGAGTGGGATGGGCCTTCAGACATTGAGAGAGCTCTCTGGAGTTGTACTGTGCGACCTATGTCACAGACAGAGAAGAGCTCTTCGGGGAAGAAAAGTGAAATTTCTAAGAGGTTAGATTGTTGGAGGTGGGCTTAGCACCCCCAATTAGCCAGGCCCATCTCAGCAATTAAGGATCATCCAATCCAGATCCAGCCAAAAGTCAATGCAAGGATCCACCGAGCTCGCGCTGACTCCCCACCATTCCCGCGCAAAGGGACCAAGGAAGAAGTGACGTGTGGAGGGCAGTTTGCTAACAATACCCTACATGCGTAGCAGTTCGGCGTAGAACTCATCATGATCTACCCACCGCAGAAGCTGCAGCGTACGTCTCGAGGTACCTTACCCGTCAAAGGCGCTAGAGACGCCACGTCACCCCGGAAACGCGGGAAGCAACTGTACAGTCCCTGCTATAAATACCCCTAAGCAAGCATTTATGAAGGGGATCCGAATTTATTGTTATCTCTCACACCTTACTCTCTCTCTCTCTCTATGCTATTGTAACAACATTATTTAGAACACCGAACTAGATTCCTTTCGGAACTAGTTCGAAAATCTAAATAATCGGTATTGTTTCGAACATCAATACTAAAGACACGGTCCCCGACCTGTTCGTCACGTACACCCGACCTGTATCTGACAAACCCCGACCTATTCTTCGCAAAGCTGTCTCCCTTATATTTACGAAAATCTCACCCCCTTTCACACTGTATTATAACACTTTAATCTCCTTAGTGATCATCTGGATCAACATAGATTTGATAAGTCGATTTTACGAAAGTGAATAGAAGCACAAAAATAAATTGAACGACACAACGATTTAATGAGGTATCGGTAGGTTTTTTGTAAGATATGTGTAGCTTTTATATGCTTTTCCATAATTAAGATTGTATCACGAATTTATCACAAGTGTTGAACTTGAGCAAGTGTTGGTATGTCTATCCAAATTCTGAGTGTTTTGGCTAAATCATATAACTTGTCCCTCTGTTTGGGCTCAATCACAAAGATAAATTAAGTAGAAATCGTCATATCAAGATTTTGCAAAGGTTTCCACCAAATAGCTGATAGGCTGTTACAGAGGTTGGCCACTAATCCATCTCTTGAACATCACAGAGCACTCCTCTGGTTTATACACCATCGTGTGCCCGCCGCCCTATAAACCAAACCCACAAAAACTAAGAAACTCATGTATAAAGAAGCTCTTCCAATTATGTAATAAAAATAACGTAGACTTGCTTTCACAGTGGCAAATGTCATCTTATTGGCATAAGTCCTTGTGTATCTGCAAAGAAACAGATTGTGTGCCTATTTGGTGAGAAAATGACCAAGAGAATCCCAAAAATATAAATAAAACAAAATGGTATAATACCCAGCGACTTGATTGTGAATCATCCATGGCCTCCAGTCATCAATAATGGAATAGTTGAGAGATCTTATCCAGTCTTGAGTGTCGAGGAAAGGGACGAACATGTCGTGATCACCACTGTTTCACCAAAGAAACATCATGCCAAGAAAAGTTTATAAACCCTTGAATCCTTAACAGAAGTGTTGAGAATTAGAGCGAATCAAAACTAGAAGAAAGTAAAAAAAATCCATAGAAAAACGTATTGAACCAAATACCCGTTTTTAGGATTTATTTATTATTGTGTGAATTAATAATACAAACCCGTAAGACCCGTATATATAATGACAAAAAACCCGATTCCTAATCCCGATTAGTAAAAGGAATTTTTCCTAATCCCAATAGGAAATCGTACCGTGTGGCCTGTTACATTCCTTTGCTCGCTCAAAAATGACCCCTTAGCATACTTTATCAGATTTTTCTCATCTTAGAAACAACAAGAAGAATAAAGAGTTGTGGACCTGAATATGAGAGATCGGTATCCTTGGATGCTGTTATTCTTATGGTATGGTACGCTGCTTTTAATGTCAATGTTGTAAGGTATTTCGCGATAACACCGTAACCATTTTCCTATACTCCCCTGAAAATCATTACCATCATCAATCAAGCCTTTTTATCAAAACATATCTAATATTAAACTTGTCCTCATATATATATATATATATATATATATATATATATATACCTTCTCCACTCTAAGGGCTCTGCGCACCGACTCCTCATTGGCCCAGCGGTTAGACTGCACAGACATGCGATGCTCAGACGGATTGCTTACATAGGGATCAGATGCGTTTACGTAGTTTGGTCCTAGAATATATGTTAAATCTAATCTAGAGACACACTGTAAATAAGCAGAAAAGTCTGAATTAGTGATCTTTCTTTTATATTCGTATTGTGTCGATATTTTAGAGTGTGTATATTACCTTGGCAAAGTCTTGAACGAGTTTCAAGCATCCTGTGTTAAGAGGATCCACTTTAGTATAATAATTTCCTCTGCAGCTTCTCCTCAGCGACTTCAAAGTAGAATTTTTGGATTAGTTTGTTAACTGTTTCATTGTGGTGACAAACAAAAAACATCACATAGTACTTTGTACCTCATAGAGTTCATCAGAGATCAAAGCCTTTCCATGAGCAAATGGAATGCGTGTGTTATCATTGTTATCAAAATCTGTTAACGGATTTCCCAGAACGTAACCCTGTTGTTTGGTCAGCGTAACAAGACTCTCAGTTCTCAATGCTAAACAAACTATATATAAGAAACAAGCACGCAATACCGATGAACCTGAAGATTTATTTGATCATTTCCTGCGATAAAAGCGAGAAATACCTGATCAAGAAAAGAGACACAAAGAAAAGGGCTTGTATCAGGATTGAAGTGACGAACAAAAAAAACCTTACCATTTGAGATTTCTTGAACTATAGCCGGAATGACTATACCGGAATAAGAATTTCCGGTGACATAGAAAGGATTGGAGAAAAAATCAGGATGCTTAGCTAGCCACTGCACAAGAATAACAAAACAACAATAACCAAATCTCCAAAATGTCTATGACACATAAAATGCTTGAACCAGTTTGAGTTTACCCTTTACCTTACGAAGAAACTCATGGACCCGCTTAGCTGATCCAGTGTCACTTGGTATATCAGCAAATGGATTTCTTGAGTAGGAGAAGCCAGTCCCAACAGGCTGATCCAAATAGATTATATTCGCCACCTGAGAAGAAGCAATCAATCAATCAAAAACTTGAAGATGACTAAAGAGTTCTGTTTTCATATGAATACACTTTGTGTAAACCTTAGTCCATGAATATGTAGTAGAGACCAAGGAAAGGATATCTCCATTGTAGGACTCTTCCTTGAAAGCAAGAGGCCCTGCATTGTTTCTCAAAGTCATCAAAATTTCTGTGGAGAAAAAAACAGAGAGAGATGAAGATGTTAGATTGTTACCATTCTCAAAAAGAAGGCCAGAGAGAGAAGAGCAGCCAGGTCCTCCGCTTAACCAGACAAGAAGAGGGTCTTCTTCTGGGTTGGTTTCAGATTTAATGAAGTAGTAGAACAACTGTTCTTCCTCTGCCTCACCAACACCAATGTACCTAAATGACTTAAACTCCAAAAATCAAGAAGACAGAGAGAGAGTCAAGCATTATAATATGGAGATGGGATGAAGAGAAACAGACCCGGTTTCGAGCTCGAAAGGAAGAGGGCCTTGAAAACCAGGAAGATATCTAATGGTTGATCCTGAATCAACATACTGAATCAACACAAGCTGAAGAAGAAGAAGAAGCAGCAACTTGAGCTCCATTGTTTTCTTTTGAGTTTCTGAGTTAATGCCACATTTAGGACGAGAGCCAGCGATGCGGTTGGCACGAATTAAATAGTTGATTTTGAAGATTATCGTGGACCGGTGTGATTCACACACCGTGTGAATTCATGAGATTGAGAGAGTTGGGGGAAGTAGGTGACGCTCTTCAATCAAAAACATTATCTTAAATAACTTTTTTTTTTTTGGTAGGCAAACTGATTTGGGGGAAGTAGGTGAGGCTCTTGTGCTTAAGTTTTTTTTTGTATGATTCTTGCTTGTTTAGATCGAATAAACTCACGTGTATTACTATCAAGGATAATGTCTAAATTTGTTAACAATATTCTATTTTCCTCCAGCATTTCTTTTAAGGCTAATTTTTTGCTTGATTTTGCAAACATAATTGAGCCATCTCATAACTCTTACCTCTAGTTGTTGCATTTTCTTTTAATAAATAAAGGATTTGGTTATTGAAACCAAAGTGTGGAGATATGAGTTATTACCTTCATCAATCTTCCTCTTAAGTTTTGCCTTCTTCGATCCAATGGGTCGTTGTGATGAATTTGATCCACCATCATCACTACTTAAGTTGATTGAAAATGAAGACAATCCTGGAGATTGTGATGTTGGAGAACCGACAATTAATATTGCTTGTAATATTTCAAATGTATATTTTATTAATTAATATTGATTGTAATATTTCAAATGTATGTTTTATAGTTAATTATAAAAGTTTTATGATTTTAATTAATTATGATTAATAGTGAGGACTATAATACAAATAACAAAAAATTTGAAGTATTTTTTGGAGACAAAACAAAAACACTTCAAATTTGAAGTGTGCCATACTTCAAAAATGAAGAGTCTTTTGGAGATGCTCTAAGGCCATGTTCGTTTGTTCATCTGGCTGTTGCATCCAAATAATTCATCTAGATAATGTATTTGAATGATGTTCGTTTCCGTTTTCGGTTGTTTACACTACAAGAAAACTGCCTTTTTACAACAAACAGAATCGTCGTAAATCGGTCGTAAAACTTGATTTACGACGGATTAGCGACGATTAACAATTCGTCGTAAGTTGATCGTCGTTAATCGCAAATCGTCGTAAATTGGTGGTAATATTAAGGAGGACAAAAAATCGTCGTAAAATCGATGTAATATATTCGTCGTAAAATCGTTGTATATTTACATCGAATGTACGACGAATATTTTACATCGATTTTACATCGATATCACGATAAACGTTTACATCGATTTTACATCGAATTATACAATTTTTTTTCCGACAAATCGTCGTAAATGCGTCGTAATATGATTAAACATAACATCGAATTTACAACGAATTATAAAATTTATGTTTTGAAGAATTCGTCGTAATAGATAGATGTAAATACGCTGGTAAATCGATGTAAAATATTCGATGTAAATTCGTCGTAACTATTGAACGATGTTAAATCGATGTAAAACTATTGATGTAAAATCGATGTAAATTATGAAACGATGTAAAATCGATGTAAAATATTCGATGTAAATTCGTCGTAATTTAAAATATTTTATATAAATTAAATAAAATTAAAAAAATATATTTTAAAAAATATATTTAAAAATTAAATTTTATAAATATATTCAAAATATAAAATAAAATTTAAAATACAAAATAAATTTTTTATTACAAACTAATTCCTAGGAGGAAAACGTAAATTATCAAAAAGTTCGTCGTCTGATCCATTCTGCTCCATATTCGCTCGTTCTTGCGCGAGCGGATCAGTTGGCAGGCCCGATGTCGATTCTCCCTGCTGCCTTAGTGCAGCCGCCAAATCCGGGTTACTCAGGGCAATAATATCGAAGAGAGTGTTGTATCCTTGGATTGTTTTATCGTATCCTTGGATCTTCTCATCGTATACCACCTGCTTCTCCCGCAAATTGTTGATCTCGGAGTTGGCGTTGTTTAACTCCGTCCGCAAAATAACCGGATCGTCGAAAAGCTGACGACGGGACGACGCGGCGGCACTATCTGCGATCGATCCCATCCCTAAAACTCTGCCCTTTTTCTTCGGGGCAACCTTTTAAAAAAGAAACGAAAAATTTAATAAATTGTATAAAAAACAATAACATTTGTAAAAAAAAAAAAAGATTTAAATTACCTCTGCGTATATGTCGTCCATCTGGGCAACCGTCAAAGTCGCAGTGGATTGGACCGAACTACCGCCAGGTGATAGCTGCTGAGAAAGCTGAGTTTGACGCTTGCCGATCCTCGCATGCGCGTCATTGTAGATTGCCTCAGCTCGAGGATCTACAAAAGATCCGTCTTTCCTCTTGTGAGTTTCCGCAAAAACTCGGGTCATCGGAGGAAGTTCGCCTCCATTTGCCTAACAAAAAAGACATTAAAAAAGAAATAACAAAATAAAATTACATAAATAAAATTATAAGGGAAAAAATTATTACCATTTGAAGGCGTTTTCCCGCAAAAGATGTTTGACCCGACGTATGAGGCATAAGCGCTGGAAGACCGTCTGGACCCATAGTGTTTCGAGAAGCCGAACACTTAGCGGCCACTTGCTGCGCATGTGGATCTCTCCAGTATGCCGTCAAGCCGTTCCAAACATCGGAAGACATGTATGGCGGCTTTCCCTGATCGCCTTTAACCTCCCACTTCCTCTTCCAATCGGAAATGGTATTGTTGAGCCGGAATTTTCCCTTCTTTTTGAATTCCGCCTTCACCGTCTCGTTGATCATAACGTCCCAATGCCATTTTTGCTATAAAAAAAAAATCATTAGAAACGATATATTAAAGATAAAGAATTCTCCAAAATAATATTGAATTTAAAAAAAAAAAATTTACCGCGAAACATTTAAACCATGTCTCGACAACGTCTTCCGGAACCGAAGACCAATTGCGGTGAGGCTCCATGAAATAGGCTTTAATGGTGTCAGCCACACTCCGTCCAACTTTGTTATCTTCCTTAAACCTGAGAAATAAAACAAAAATTATTAGTAAAAAAACAAATTCATAATGTAATTAAAAAAAAAAAATTTTACGTACGTACCAAAAAGTATTCGGGATCCGTCGCGGATCTAACCGGTCTAAAGAATCATGCCCCGGCGACTGCAAAATATCTTCGACCGTCAATCCTGCATACAACAGGGGCGGTCGAGCAACTGCATCTGGAGGCGGCGGCGCTGGTCCGGAAAAAGAATCCGGAACAGCGGACTGTGTCGCAGAAGATGACGGGAGTTGCTGATTCTCACTAGGTCCCGTCTCCATAAACTGTCGATAGTGTGACTTACGTGGCGCCATATCTAAAAAATATTTAAAAATAACTCAATTTTAGTATCATATAATTCCATTCCTAACTAATAATTCCAATCCTAACTAATAAATATTACAATCCTAACTAACAATTCAAAATTCTTAAAACGATAATATAATTTATAAAAAAAAAAAAATGTTACCTTTTGTTTTAGAGAGAGGGCAGAGATTTTAGAGAGAGAGAGAGTTGAGAGAGTTTCTAGAGAGAGAGAGATTTGAGAGTTGTGTGGGAGGGAGTGAAAAAATCGTCCGCGTATATATAGATTTTAATGTCGTCGTAAAATCGTTGGTACATTACGACGAGTTTACGACGAGTTCGTCGTAAAATCGTCGTAAAACTGTAACCAAAAATTCAACCTATCGCAAATTTCCCTCGACGCGGTAAATTAAATGTTGAGGTTTTACAACGATTTTACGACGGATTCGTCGTAAAATCGTTGTAATTTTACAACGATTTTACGACGAATCCGTCGTAAAATCGTTGTAATAGATTAAATCTATACCCTAAACCCTAAATAACAATACACATATACAGGACGTAAGAACGAAGTATATTTGTGCATCTAATACTTCTAATATTTAACATTAGATTCAGTAACGACGATTGAATCTAAATAGTCGTCGATTTCCTTATTTTACATAATAATGTATAGCATTCGTTCTTATAAGTATATTCGTAACATGCATGACTTTAATAATTTAATTGATTTTGTAAAAACATAAAATTGTTTATACTATGATTAGAACTTACGTAAAACAAGATATAAGATAGAAAAAACGAAACAAGTAAATCAAACCCTAAACCCTATATTTGAAGTTTTACAACGACTTTACGACGGATTCGTCGTAAAATCGTTGTAAAATTACAACGATTTTACGACGAATCCGTCGTAAAATCGTTGTAATAGATTAAATCTATACCCTAAACCCTAAATAGCAATACACATATACAGGACGTAAGAACGAAGTATATTTGTGCATCTAATACTTCTAATATTTAACATTAGATTCAGTAAGAACAAAATATAAACGATGTAAAATCGTTGTAATGCTAATCGATGTAAAATCGTTGTAATGTAATCGATGTAAAATCGTTGTAATATTAATCGATGTAAAATCGTTGTAATGCTAATCGATGTAAAATCGTTGTAATGATAAAATCGTTGTAAAATCGTTGTAATGAGGTGTAAATCCGTTGGTATAATAAAGTTATAAATTTGTTGTTATAAAATGGTGTCTGTGTTTCGGTGCGGTCTGGATGAATTGTTTTGGCATCAGGCAATTCTTGGGGAAAATCATGAATTTAATCGCCAATACGTCGTAATTTCGTTTAATATATAATTTTACAAGAAAAACTTAAACATCTAACAAACCGAAAATTACCTATATATATATAAGCTTTCACTCAGAATCATCATCTTCGTTGGGTTCATCATCTTGATTGGGTTCATCATCTTCAGGTCCATCATCATCGTCAGTTTCTTCAAACTCGTCGGAATCGCCTTCTTCTTCTGTGTCGTTAGGTAGATATTCAAGTTGCCTGTTTCGTGGATCAATTAAAAGAACGTTCTCCGTAATCTCTGGTTCTGTAATATCAAGGCAAGAATCTTGTTGCATTGGAAGATCATCAACACCAACAATTTTACCCCTTGGAGCTATTTTAATAACCGATAACCATGAGATCCCAGATGTTCTTCGAACTCGGGGATATGGAACGAACGTTACTTGTTCTGCTTGTGATGCTAGGATGAAAGGCTCAAACTTGTTGTAACGTCGTGCTTTGTTGACGTCAACCACACCAAATTTGTTAATTCGCACCCCTCGACCGACTGTTGGATCGAACCAATCACATTTGAAGAGAACGCATTTCAACCTAACCAGTCCGGGGTACTCCACTTCAATTATTTCCTGCAAAACCCCATAAAAATCTATTTCACCCCTAACACATACTCCGTAGTTGGTAGTTGCTCGACGAACGCCATACTTGTATGTATGAAACACATATCCACGGGTAAAATACATGGGTGCGGTCGTTATCTTCCCGATGGGGCCTAGGAGTAGCTCATGAAACCAAAATGGATATGCAGGATCGCCATGATCAACCTATGGTAAGTGTAAAAGTTAGATTGAAAGCCGATATAATTAAATGAAATATTTATAACTATATTAACTTACTTGCGTTTTCAACCACTCAACAAAGTGACGATCTTTACGGTCGTTTATTTCATCATCTGAAACCCCTTCAATGCATTCTCGTACCTGGGTATCAAATAAGCTGCAAAATACATATATAGACATAAAAATTAACACATTTAATTATAATTATATTAATTATTAATTATTAATGACTGATTAATTAAATATTTTGGTTATTATACCTTTCGAAAGGACTCACTTCATCACAGTTTAGGAGGATGTACGTATGTGCGCTGTGCCTGTCATGCTCGTTATCCCACCAAACTTCCTTCAATTTTCCACTAAGACGACCAATTGGTGAGAATATATCTGGGACACCCTCTACCGCATAAATTCGTCCCACACCGCCATCATCGTATCGTCGGGGAGCCCGTTTGCGTGTACGGACTTTTGGAGCGAAATAATATGAAGTGAAGTGTGAAGTTTCTTCTGTCAAACTTCCCGCAACAATTGATCCTTCAACCCTTGCTAGATTTTTTGCCTTTCCCTTTAAATGTTTCATGAAGCGCTCGAATGGGTACATCCACCTAAACTGAACAGGGCCTCCTAGTTCTGCTTCGTGGGGGAGATGAATGGGAAGATGTTCCATAACATCAAAAAACGCAGGGGGGAATATCTTCTCCAAATTGCACAACAAGATATTGGAATATTAGCAGCCAGTTGTGCAATTACATCTTCTGACAACGTCCGTGTACTAAGATCCCGGAAAAACGCTCCGATGCCTGCAAAGACAAAATTATATACATTGTAACATATATATATATATAATTAATCTCAATAATTTTATATGTGATGAAGTATCTTACCTCCAATTGCTTCATGAACATTTTCTGGAAGGAGTTCGGCAAATGCGAAAGGAAGTAAACGTTGCATAAACACGTGGCAGTCATGACTCTTCATCCCTGAAAACTTTTCTCCTTTCTCAACAGATTTAGCAAGATTGGATACATACCCATCAGGAAACTTCACGTCAGATGAAACCCAATTAAACAACGATGCCTTTTGTTCTGCACCCAACCGAAATATAGGAACTGGTGATTTTCCATTGCTCATTATATGCAACTCATTTCTGTTGCAAATATCTGGCAAGTCCAACCTTGACTTTCCGCTGTCTTTGGTTCTTCCTTTCACGTTTAACACTGTATGCATGATGTTATCAAAAAAGTTTTTCTCAATGTGCATGACATCAAGATTGTGTCTCAGTATATGATTTTTCCAGTACGGAAGATCCCAAAAAATGCTTTTCTTGTGCCAATTGTGATTAACCCCGTATCCATCAGGCATATTAGCTGGAGTGTGCCAATTTCCCCCACGATTCACAGTTTCTAGTCCCCCAAAATGATCTATTTGCGCTTCTAGATCTTCCCCAGATAGATACACTGGTGGGGGGACACACACAATTTTGTTCTTCCTAAACAACCGCCTGTTTCTCCTATATGGATGATTGATTGGTAAAAACCGGCGGTGACAATCAAACCAGCATGTTTTTCGACCATGTTTCAGTTGAAACGCATCTGTCCGATCGAGGCAATAAGGACAAGATAACCTCCCATGCGTCGTCCAACCAGATAGCATTCCGTATGCAGGGAAGTCGCTTATTGTCCACATAAGCACCGCACGCATCGTAAATTTTTTTTTCCTCGAACAATCATATGTCCGCACTCCTGTATACCACAACTGTTTCAACTCATGAATGAGAGGCTGCAAAAATACATCAAGGGACCGCTTCGGATGATTGGGACCAGGGACTAAAATATTCAGGAAAAGAAATTCCCTTTGCATGCACATATCTGGGGGAAGGTTATAAGGAGTTACGATAACTGGCCACAAAGAATATTGCCTACCAGACATACCGAATGGACTAAATCCATCAGTGCAAAGACCAAGATACACATTTCGCTTAGAGTTAGCAAAATCAGGGTGTACCGTGTTAAAGTATTTCCAAGCTTTTGCATCTGACGGGTGAGTCACTTCTCCTTCTCTCTGTGAATGTTCTGCATGCCACCTCATCGATGCAGCTGTCCTTTCAGATTGATACAATCGTTTCAACCTATCAGTTATAGGAAGATACCACATCCGTTGGTATGGTATATTTTTACGCCCAGTTGTTTGGGGCCTAAATCTCGGTTTTTGGCAAAATCGACATTCCTGCAGCTTATCATCATCTTTCCAAAAAAGCATACAATTGTCAACACATACATCTATCATCTCAGAAGGCAACCCAAGACTAAACACCAACTTCTGTATCTCATAGTATGTTTCGGCAGCCAAATTATCCTCTGGCAAATACTCTTTAATAAGATCAGCCCAATCATCCATGCAAACCTCAGCTAAGTTATGATCAGTTTTAATTGTCATCATCCTAGCAGCTAACGACAATTTAGACAGACCTTCTCTACATCCATCGTAGAGTGGCTGGTTTGCAGCGTCTAGCATATCATAAAATCGCTTCGCATCTACGTTGGGTTCCTCAACAGTACTATTATCAGCATTTGTTTCATGAAATGCATCATTAACCATGGCATGCATCCTATCATGATCTGCACCCTGATCAAATTGATGTTGACCATGATCATAACTACCTTGATAATTTGATTCTACTTGACCTTGATAATTACTACTACTATCCGTTGCTTGAGTTCTTTCAAAACCCTCTCCATGTTGATACCAAACATAATATTGCGGCATAAACCCTCTATTTAGTAAATGCTTCCACACCGTCTCAATAAACATATATCTCGTATTCTTGCATTTACGACAAGGACAGAACATCTTACCACTTTCCAGGGTTGTTTGCATATTCCCGGCCTGATACATGAATATTTCAAGCCCTTCTTTGAATTCTTCCGTCAAATCTCCCTCTGAATCCTTTTGCGTATACATCCATTTTCGTAGTTCGTATATAGACATTTATATATATATATATATTTTTTTCCTGTTTGTTTTTTTTTTTTCTGTTTGTTTTTTTTTTTTTTGATTCTTTAGTTTGAAGGTACGCTGTATTTATAGAATTTTTTTCATAATTACCAACGATTTTCCAACGGATTTACGACGAATCGTACGATGTAAATTCGATGTAAATTTAGTAGGTGGACCTTTTAAAAAACGTGGTCTACCTAACCGGGAACAGCGACGTTAAATCGTCGTAATATCAACGTAATATACAGAAGAAATATTCGTCGTAATTTCGTCGTAAAATTACATCGATATTACGACGATTTATGTTCTCGTCATAATGTCATCGTAAACTAGTCGTAAATTTACATCGAAATTACGACGACACATATTTACGACGATTTTACATCGAACACATAATTAGTCGTAAATTCGTCGTAAAGTCGACGTAAAGTTACATCGATTTAAAACGGTCGTAAATTTTCGTTGGAAATGGACAGTTTTCTTGTAGTGTTAGTTGGATGATTCATCTGAATGAACATTTGTTTGTTAGGTCATTTTAATCTAAATTTACATCTTTTTTTTGGCAACGAATTTATCTTGATGCTTTTAATAAGAAATGACTAAAATATCCATGCTTTAATATAATCATATTTTTAGTCTTAATCTTAACCATATTAATTTTAATTCATGATATAAACAAAATTTTACTTTTTTTGGTGCGAAAACAAAATTTTATGTTTTTGGCGAGAAAACAAAATTTTACGATTTTTGGCGGAAAAACGAAATTTTCGTTTTTGGTGAGAAAACGGAATATACGTTTTGGCGGAAAATTGTATTTTACGTTTTTGACGAGAAAACAAAATTTTAAGTTTTTGGCGGAAAAAAGAGATTTACGTTTTGGCGGGAAAACGAGATTTTACATTTTTGTGGGAAACATAATTTTACGGTTTTGACTAAATTATTTAACATTTATTATTTAATATTTAATATTTATTAATTATTATTTATTAATTATTAATTATTATATATTATTTATTATTTATTATTTATTATTTATTAATTATTAATTATTATTTATTATTTATTATTTATTATTTATATATTTCATCATCATTTTAGTATCTTAACGTAGAAACTAAATGCTGATTGGCAAAGGCAAGCATCAGGACTACTTGGTCTCAATTGGAAGACATCTTGTAAGACTTATTTATTTACTTATTTATTTTCCTTTTTGCTAATTCCAATAGGGATTTTTGGATGGGTCGGCCCTGAGCTATGCTAAATGAAATATTGGTATTTGTTCCATTTTTTTTTCATTTTTTTGACCCAATTTTTTTTTTGGCCCCTAAATATATATATTTTAAATTATTGACTTTTAAAAAACAAAAACCTTAATATTGGTCTTGAGCTCCCAAAATTTCAGGACCGACTATGTTTATGGACTTTGAGAAGAAAACAACTGTTTGTTTAGTTCCATGCGACTGTACGTACATTCCTGAGTTCTTGCCTTTTACGGAACGAAGATTGTACCCATAAAGATAGGAAACTCGCGGATCAGTCCGCAAACCCGTAGAATATAGACAGGTCGGACTTGGACATATCATTTTGGGATCGCGGCCCGTGACGGGCCAGCCCGCGAAACCCAAACAAAAAACCGCATTGGGTCGGGCTATTTGGACGACCCGTCTGACATCTCTATTTGCCACAATCATGATCGCTTCCATCATTCCCATCACTACTCTACTCTGACTTTTATCTCAGGGTTGCTGTCTTGTCTTAATTTCTCTCGCATCATTCATGTTACTCTCCCTTGCTCACCAATCTATGTTCCACATTCTGCCCTCACCATCTCCAACACCAACAATTCCTCACGATCTAACATTCTGCCCTCACCATCTCCAACACCAACCATTCCTCACGATCTATTCAACTTTTGTCTATGTATTAGCTATTATTATATTCATCACTTGAAACCCTTGATGATGGCTTCCATCTTCCTTCTCTGGACCCAACCAATTATCATCATTTCCACCTTATGAATTTATCTCTTTCTCTCCCACCATATATGAAAATATGAGGTTATCTCTTCATCTTTGAAAAATAAATAGGCTTAGGGCTGGTGCTTGTGACACAGCTCAATAAGACAACACCCATCTTATGATACAAATCTAAAGAATATACACCTAAAATTAATCGAGCAATATGTGGAATTTTTCTTTATATTGTAAATACATTGGCAACTTGTAAGGAATTATATTCAAATTATTGTTACCGATGGAAAACATTATATAAAAATTAATTTGAAATCACATTTTTAGTGAAGTCGTGAGGAAAGTTCCATACTTTTTTCTTTCTTATATTCTGACTACATTATCTTCACTATCATCTTGTACACCAAAAAAGAGGCTAACTAAAAATTAATACACCAAATATTATTTGAAAACAGTAATCATAGTTAAGAGTACTTACTTACAAAGAGATGTAATTTAGTCCCTTAAGTTATTGTGGTTAAATGTGGACATTGGAAATATGTATCATTTGATTAAAAACATTTATGACAAAGGCATGAGACATGAAGGCATATATATAAGGATTCAGAAAGCATGCCAATTTCTCATTAGCTACCATAATGTGATATTGATTCAACCCAAGAACATTTTAGGGAAAATCGCATTTTAAACCTTCAGAGATAAAAAAGGTAACACTTTCAACCTTGAGAGATTTGCACTAACACTTTAAACCATTAAAGTAACGAAACTAACACTTCAAACCCTCAATGTGGCTACTTTATTCGCGCCGCCGTAAAACGTAACGGAATAGTTAACTCAGTTAACGGAAATGTTAACTCCGTTCAATTTAATAAAAACGTGTTGATTATTTTATTATATTTGAAATTAAAAAAAAGAGTGTTATTTTTTATTTTTTATTTCTTGGTTTACGATTTTTTACATGAACCATGAACCATGAAATTCTCAACCGGTTCTACGGCAACCTCTCTTCGATGGCTTCATCGTTTATATGTTGCTTCTACACCGCCATGGATTCGCTGGTGGAATCTGGCCGTCTTGCCAACATAGAGAAATTGTTGCAATTTTTGGTTTTCCTTGAACAACGATTATCTTTTGATTAATCTCTTGATTTATACCAAGTTTAATTCAACTGAAACTTGAATTAGAAGTTTTGATTCATTCTCCTTCATTTTCAAAGCAAACGTTGAATGTGGAAGAAGAACAAAAGTATTAGACATTTAATTTGATTTTAAAATATGAAAACCAAACAACAATAAAATCCAAAACCAAACATAACAATGGTTACTTCATTACTCCACCAGATCCACAAATCCATTAGACTACTCCATTTGACCCACAAATCCAGCAATAACTACTCATCTTCTTCGCCGGAAATCTCTCTTCGCCGCCACCGCCACCACAGCAAGACCATTCATACTCGACCAACGGTTACCTTTTTGAAATTGAAATCGTGCAGAGCGATCTTCTACAGCTTCGACTTTGCCGCCGTGAGAGCCTCCGTATAGAAGAGAAGCGCCTCCTTGTTCTTCGATTTTCTGGGTCTCACGAACCCTAAATCGATTTTGGGTTTTTTTTTTTCAATTACGGATATAATAAAAAAGCACCACGTTTTAATTATTTTTACGGAGTTAACATTTCCGTTAACGGAATTAACTATTCCGTTACGTTTTACGGTGGCGCAAACAAAGTAGTCACATTGAGAGTTTGAAGTGTTAGTTTCGTTACTTTGATGGTTTAAAGTGATAGTGCAAATCTCTCAAGGTTTAAAATGCTACATTTTTCATCTCCGAAGGTTTAAAATGCGATTTTCCCGAACATTTTATTAAGATTATTTTTACTAAACATAATAAAGTTCAGCTAAGCTAAGCCAAGCCAGAGTTTATTATAACTTCAAACATACTTATGGACTTTAACATCTCTTTTTCTTTTGTAACGGACCGTGTAAACGCCTTGCTTGATCCATGGATTCAAGCCAGGTTGGAAAATGCTCCATGCCATGATTCTTTACCATTTTAATGTATCTCCAGAACAAATTTATATTAAATAATCACATATATAACTCAACTGAAATGGTATTAGAACGTCAATGGATAAATAAATATATGAATGGGTCTCTTTTATGAGTTAAATTTGTTTGACTCAAAGGTCTTGTGTATCCATACATCAGCTGATCAACTAAAAATAAGCTAACAAATTATACAAACAATGAATGTAAAACTCAATAGAAACATGCCAAATATCAATGAATTCTAACTTTTTTCAAATGTCTTCATTCGTATCTAGGATAAAGAGAAGCTAAACACTCGCTTCAAAATATATCTCGTTCTCTCGTTCATGTTTCTCGCTTACCTCCAGATGCGCTCACCCATTCATACTCATGCGTTCAACTTTTTCTGAATTGGTCAGCGTCAAGACCTTATTTATCATCATGCACTCGATGCTTCTCAAAAACCACATGAGTTCAATATATGGGTCACGCGCCGATTTGAGAAACCCATAAAATTGGAGTGATGTGTCTACATGAGAAAAATAACATGAATTCAATATATGGGTCACGCGCCGATTTGAGAAACCCATAAAATTGAATAATATGAGAAGAATAAAGGCTATATCTTATTTATTTATGCTAGATTTCTCTAGCGAAGAAGGCATTGCAGATTTAGAAGTGTAAATCAGAGACCATGAAGCCATACCCCAAACCGTAACGTTGATGTTGGAGGTGGGCCAATCATCCCCAATTAGTTAGGTCCATCTTAGTAAAAAGCCTCCTCGATTCGGTCAGCATGGAGTTAACCTTTGACCAGGGGAACGCCGACCTGGGACCCCGTGCTGACATCCATCCGAAACTCCCGAGCTCTCAGGGGAGCACTCCGGGACCGCGCTGACACTTCGCCAAAACAGGAACGTCGAAAGGAAAGAAGACACGTGGAAGTTGGTCAAACAGTACACTATCCGAGTAGAGGTACGGTTTCAACTTGATGTCCCACCAACCCTGCAGAGTAAGCGAAGGAGGAAAAGACACGTGGAGGGAAGTTGGCCGAATAGTATGCTATCTTACAAAAGTATGGCGCCGAGCTCATCATGACCTCTCACCTTGAAAACCGGGGCACGCCTCCTAGAGCACCTTACCCGCGAAACAGGCTGAAGGCGCCACGTGGCCCCGGAATCCCGGGAAGTAGAAGGTCAACTCCCACTATATATATCCTTTAGTATTTACGAAGAAGGGGGACCTTTGGATCTCATTCTCTACAAAATAGGCCCGATCTCTCTCATTTGTAACAAGGCAGTGCCATTTAGAACGCCGAACTGGATTCCCGTCGGAATTAGTTCGTAAATCTAAATCGTTCATCTCTTTTCATCATTAATACAAAGAATACGGTCCCCGGCCTGTTCATCATAATACCCGGCCTGCTATAAGTTTTGGTTAACTCGTTCTATTTAACGGAAATCTCGCCTCTCAACTCCAAAATCAACCTCTAAAAAACTTCAGTGATCTTATGGATTAACAATTGGCGCTAGAAGGAGGGGGGTTTGGAGATTTTTCTATACGCAAGGAGCAGTTCAACCACGACATCAGCCGCAACAGCAATGGCGATCCCGCCTCCAAGAGTATTATCGGAGCAGGAGACCCCGGCCCAAACAACGGCCTCGCCGTCGACTCAAGCAACAGCAGCCGCCCCACCATCAGCTCAGGTGACGACCGACCAACCAATCCCTCATGAGCAGTCCCTCGGAACTCCACCCCCGGCTCCGACGCCCACTCCTCTTGACGGCTCCGCCATCCAAAACACGCCCCAAACTCCGGCCGGGAAGCCGGAAGACCAGCCCACTCTGTCCGCCATAATGCAGACCCTGCTCGCCAGAATAGACGAGCTTAAGCGATCTACCGATCAACGGTTTGCCACACTAGCAGCCCCCAGCGACCGGTCAGGCAACACCGGATCCCCCGGCGTCCACCTCAGAGAACCAGCTTCTCGGGGAGATACCCCGCGCATCCAGAGAAATCTATTCGGTGACTCACCGTCAGGGTCCGAGGGTCCGGGCGGACGTTTCGTCCCGGCAACAGGCGGCTCCCCGGGTGACGATGCTCACCTTCAACGATCCAGCTCGGAGCGCGTCAGGGACGCCGAATTTGAAGCCATGAAGGAAACAATCCGTGCAATGTCCTCCAAAATTCATCAGGCCACCAGCGCAGCCCCAGAAATAGATCGCGTCCTCAGAGAGACGCAAAACACGCCGTTCACTCGCCGGATCGCCTCTGTCCCGCTCCAGCATCTCGGAAAGCTCAAACTACAGCCCTACGCAGGCAACACCGACCCGGCCCAGTATCTAACGGCGTTCACCATTGCCATGGGCCGCGCCCACTTCTCCCCGGACGAGCGTGAAGCCGCCCACTGCTAGCTCTTCGTAGAGAACCTCACCGGCCCGGCCCTCACATGGTTCTCTCGGCTAAAGACACACTCCATAGACAGCTTCAGAGATCTTTCGACCACCTTCCTCGAGCACTACTCCATCTACATCAGACAGTCCGCGTCCAGCGCAGACCTCTGGGCATTGAACCAAGGAGCAAAGGAGTCGCTCAAGTCTTTCGTAGAGCGCTTCAAAGCCACGGCCTCACAAAGCAACGTGACGGACGAGTCAGCGCTCCCCGCTCTGAGGAAGGGCCTGCGGGCCGATTCGGCCTTCAAGGACGCCATGAAGCTCAACAAACCGTGCTCGTTGGAAGACTCTTTACACCGCGCCGGACTCTTCGTTGAGCTCGAGGAGGAAAAGGCAGCCGAGTCAAAGAACAGCGCCTCGCACAAGGCCCCAGTCCCAAAGGAGCGACCCCAAGACAGGTATCAAGAGCCTCGTCAACACTACGATGACGAATATCAACGCAGCAAAGGAAAGCAGGCCGCCGCATTCCCCGTTAACGAATCGCCCGCCGTCCTCCATATGCGCGACCCCGCTCTTTTCCCCAACCCCGCGTCAAAATTGCCCTGGAACAAGTATGTGCGAGACCCTAACCAGCAGGATCGGCGTCCCGACGAGCCAAAAGACAAAGAGTCCCGACCAAATGAGCAGTACGACAGGACGACCTTCTGCGACTTTCACCAGAGAAAGGGGCATTCGACCTCACAATACCGTGCACTCCACGAAGTCCTGCTAAATCAATTCCAAAGGGGGGAAATCCACGTACCAGAGCGGCTACGTCCGCGAGCCCGGGACAGCGATCGAATCCAACAGCGCGATAATCGAGGCCGCGAGGACAGCCGGGCTAGGTCTGATAACAGCGCTCAGAACGACGATCGTCGCCGGCGATCCCCCTCGCGAGACCAGGAGAGGGGCAGGTCGCCTCCCCCGGCGCGGACTTTGATAGGGATGATCATGGGAGGCCTCCTCTCGTGTAACGATTCAGTACGGTCCATCAAGCGTCATGAGAGGAAGACCGACGCCTCCCTGAAATGGCACTCTGGCCCGGAGATCGATGCGCAGAACACAAGTAAAAGGGAGATATGTTTCGCCGAGGCCGACGAGCCCGGGGTCCACCAGCCCCACAATGACCCCCTTGTCGTACAAGTCCGCGTAGCCGACTGCGACGTCAACCGGGTCCTCGTCGATATGGGTAGCTCGGTCGATCTCATCTTCAAAGATACCCTCGCTAGGATGAATCTAACCGGAGCCGCAATCAAGCCGCACTCCATCCCCCTAACCGGCTTCGCCGGAGACACCGTCAATGGAATCGGCACCATCGAATTACCGGTCTACGTAGGCCGGTCACAAAAATCGTCAAGTTCGTGGTCTTCGATACCACCCCGATCTACAACATCATTCTCGGAACCCCTTGGCTGCACTCGATGAAGGCGGTCACTTCGACGTACCATCAATGCCTCAAGTTCCCCAACCAGGCCGGGACGTATACTCTTAGGAGCAACCAGAGGGTCTCTCGCGCCTGCTTTGCCATTGAGCATAAACTGCGTCACGCCGCGCCGGCCTGCTTGACCATCAACGCGGATCAGCCCGGTGAGCCAAATACCCAGGATCTCCCAGGTCGGGACCTCATCGCCCAGATCAACATCGATCCGCGCGACCCCACCCGTTGCGTTGGCATCGGAACCGACCTTGAAGAGAGCATCAAGAAAGAACTGGTCAAGTTCCTGGGACAGAACGTCTCCACCTTCGCCTGGTCAACCGGCGATATGGCCGGCATAGACCCGGCGACATGCAGCCATGAGCTCAACGTGGACCCGACCTTCAGAACAATCAAGCAGAAGCGGCAAAAGCTAGGCCCCGAGCGAGCACAGGCCGTCAATGACGAGGTAGAAAGGCTGACCGCAGCCGGCTCAATCGCCGAGGTCAAATGCCCGGACTGGCTAGCCAACCCGGTAGTAGTCAAGAAAAAGAACGGGAAATGGAGGGTTTGCGTAGATTTCACCGACCTCAATAAGGCGTGCCAAAAAGACAGCTTTTTCCTCCCCCGAATCGACCAAGTCGTCGAAGCCACCGCCTGGAACGAGCTGCTCTCTTTTATGGATGCCTTCTCGGGGTACAACCAGATCCCTATGCACCCCGACGACCAGGAGAAAACCGCGTTCATCACGGACCGAAGGATCTACTGCTACAAGGTGATGCCCTTCGGACTCAAAAATGCCGGAGCCACCTACCAACGGCTCGTCAACCAGATGTTCGCCGATCAAATCGGCCGCACTATGGAAGTATACATAGACGACATGCTGGTAAAGTCCCTAGTAGCGACCGACCACGTCACTCATCTCCGATCCTGCTTCCGGACGTTGAACGAATACAACAACATGAAGCTGAACCCAGTCAAGTGTTCTTTCGGCGTCACGTCGGGCAAATTCCTCTGATATATCATCACCCAGCGCGGGATCGATGCTAACCCCAAGCAGATCCGAGCCATCACCGACCTCAAATCCCCAGAAAGCACGCGCCAAGTACAGCGACTCACCGGGAGAATCGCCGCGCTTAACTGGTTTATTTCCCGTTCAACCGACAGATGTCTACCATTATATCAATTGCTCCGAGCTAACAAAATATTCGATTGGGACGACAAGTGCGAGAGAGCCCTCCAGCAGCTAAAGGAGTACATATCCACTCCTCCCGTCCTGTCCAAACCCGAAGAAGGCGTAACCCTCTACCTCTATATCGCCGTGTCTGCATCGGCGGTCAGCGGGGTACTAGTACGAGAAGCCCGGGGCGAGCAAAAGCCCATCTCTTACATCAGTAAATCTCTGGACGACGCGGAGAGCAGGTACCCAACTTTGGAGAAACTCGCCCTGGCGGTAGTCATCGGAGCCAGAAAACTCCGGCCTTATTTTCAATCCCACACGATCGCCGTCCTAAGCACCTACCCCCTCAGAACCATCTTCCACAGCCCAAACCGATCTGGCCGAATAATGAAGTGGGCAGTTGAGCTGAGTCAGTATGAGATCGAATACCGAGGGCGGACCGCGGTCAAATCTCAAGTCCTGGCCGATTTTCTAGTTGAATTGGTACCCGAGCTAACGATCGACAAAGTCCCCGAGGTGTGGAGCCTGCATGTCGACGGGTTGGCTTCCAAACACGGCTCCGGCATCGGCATACGCCTCGAGTCCCCGACCAACGAGATCCTCGAGCAGTCGTTCCGTCTGGCCTTCCCAGCGTCAAACAACGAAGCCGAATACGAAGCTCTGATTGCCGGCTTGCAACTAGCAAAGGTGGTCGGCGCGAAGAAAATCCGAGCCTACTGCGACTCCCAGCTCGTCGCCAATCAATTCAGTGGGGAATACGAGGCCAAGAATGATCGCATGGATGCTTACCTCAAGGTGACCCAAGGCTTGGCCGCAGATTTCTCCGAGTTCACCCTGACGAAGATTCCCCGAGGTGATAACACTTCCGCAGACGCCCTCGCAGCACTGGCTTCCACTTCGGCCCCAGTTCACCGACGGGTGATCCCGGTTGAAAGTATCGACTTCCCTAGCATCGAGCTACCAAAAGGGGCCTACCTGATCAATCCCCAGATCGCAGACCTCGACGAGGACATCCCGCCTCCCGAAGATCTACCACCAC
Source organism: Eutrema japonicum (assembly GCA_030161315.1). Lineage (NCBI taxonomy): Eukaryota > Viridiplantae > Streptophyta > Magnoliopsida > Brassicales > Brassicaceae > Eutrema > Eutrema japonicum. The sequence goes on from BSQW01000007.1 coordinate 21,629,205, forward strand.
CTCCAGCCGAGCCCGAAATACCAGACTGGCGAGTCGACATAATGCTATACATAGCAGACGGCGTCCACCCCCCAGATCGATGGGCCACCCGCCGGCTAAGGAAGAAATGCGCCCGATACACGATGTTGGACGGCAATCTGTTCCGATGGAGCGCCTCGGGGACCCTGCTCAGCTGCCTCCACGGGCAAGAAACCATTGACGTAATGAAAGAGATGCACGAAGGCGCAGACGGAAACCACTCCAGCGGCCGGGCTCTCGCCCTGCGAATACGAAACCAAGGACTCTACTGGCCAATAATGCTTCAGGATTGCGAAAAGTTCGCAGCCCGGTGCAAAAAATGTCAACGCCACGGTCCAATCATTCACTGTCCTACCGAGCTCCTTACCACTGCGGTGGCACCCTACCCATTAATGCGATGGGCCATGGATATAGTCGGGCCCCTTCCCCGATCTCGTCAAAAGCGCTTCATCCTAGTGATGACCGACTTCTTCACCAAATGGGTTGAAGCCCAAGCTTACGCCAAGATCACGGTGGAGGACGTCCGAAAGTTCGTCTGGAAGTTCATCATCTGCCGGCACGGTCTGCCTTACGAGATCGTGACCAACAACGGTGCCCAGTTCACGTCGGTCCTCTTCGAAGACTTCTGCGCAAAGTGGAAGATCAGACTGAGTAAGTCCACCCCGAGATATCCACAAGGAAACGGACAAGCCGAAGACACCAACAAGACCATTCTCGACGGCCTTAAAAAACGACTAAACGACAAGAAAGGCTCCTGGGCCGACGAGCTAGATGGAGTTCTCTGGTCCCATCGCACAACGCCGAGGACGGCGACAGGTCGCACACCATTCAGCCTCTCTCATGGTATGGAAGCGATGGCCCCATCCGAAGTCGGGCTCCCCACTCCTCGCCGCGCTATGCTCACCCAGCAGGCCGACCTGAACGACGCCGTGCAGTTGAGCGAGCTGGATTTTCTCGAGGAACAACGGGACCAGTCCCTCCTCCGGATCCAGAACTATCAACAGCTAGCCTCCAAGTATTACAACAAGAAGGTCCGAGGCAGGTTCTTTGCCGAGGGCGACCTGGTTCTGCGCAAGGTCTTAGAAAACACCGCCGAGCTAAACGCAGGCAAGCTCGGTGCCAATTGGGAAGGCCCCTACCTTATCTCCAAGATCGTGAAGCCCGGCGTCTACGAGCTAGTCACGATGAACGGCGACGCAGTCCCGCGCTCTTGGAACTAGATAAACCTAAAACGCTTTCTATCTTTGTAAGCAAACGAACTACGATTGGCTTGATCCCTTCTACTAAAAGGTACGTAGGCAACCCCTAACCAGGGCTCGGCTATAAATCTAATAAAATCTTTTCAAGTTCCAAAAAAGAAAAAAAAAAGAGAAAGGGGGGGGGGGGGGAGAGAATACGGTCCACGACCTATCCCAAAGAATAAGGCCCACGATCTTATTCCAAAACCTAGAGAGAAGAAAAGGGGACCAAGCCCAAGTGCTTGCACTCCCCGGCATACAAACTATAAGTGCCAAAGCCGAGCTCCAATACTCGCACTCACACGGTACACAAGCTATAAGTACTAAAGCCGAGCTCAAGGTTCGCACCTCTACCAGACACACAAGCATTAAGTGTCTTAAAGCCGAGCTCGCCACTCGCACCAAAAAAAGAAGGTACACAAGCCTTAAGTGCCTTAAGCCGAGCTACACCTCGCAATAACAAAAATACATAAAGATACACAAGCATTAAGTATCTTAAGCCGAGCCATACCTCGCACCCAATACAAAGACACAGGGGCACGGTCTACGACCTGCACACACGATACTAACAAAATAATACGATCCGCAACCTATCCTACCAAGCACGTGCAAAAGAAAAAGACAAACAAGTAAACTCCAAACCGCAAATCCATTTACCAAACAAGTTGGCCTAAAACGCCATTTTACATAAATGGCTAACGGCCTAATCTTTACAAAAAAAAAGAGAGAAAAACAAGCTTTTACAGAGGCACTTCGGCCGATAAATCTTCACCCCCGTCAGAACGGGTACCATCTAGATCATCCGAGCCCACCATCCTCATATTGGTTACGTGTTCACCAAGAAAAAGTTGCTCGACCCGCTCTTCCCCAACCACGGTCTTAACGGGCAACGCGACGGGATCAGCTTCGACAACCGCTAAGATAGCACCCGAGACCGGGTCTTGCGCTGGCAGATCTGCTTGGGAAGCCTCCACGGTAGCACCCGGAACCAGACTCTCAACTGTCACCCCCGGCGCAGTAGCACCACCTTCAGCAACCGGTGCATGAACTTCTGAGGCCGGGTCCGCGACGGGCAGTTCGGAAGGACCTCGGGGAGGATTCGGAGCCGAAGGGGCCTCAACAGGCATATGTCGCTCGAGCTGAACGCCAGACGTACGATCTAGAGGGATATCCAAATCTTCCGGGGTCAAGTCCGGAAAATCGATCTCGTCCAGTTGGGCTCCGTAGATCCCTTCATCCTCGTCCAGCTTCTTGTACCGGTACCACGGCACCGACATCCCATCCTCAGCCTCCATCCTCTTGAGGCATGCCTTTATGCCAACCACCTGATTGAACAGCAGATGAGGCTCTAGAGCCCGGTCACGGCCATCGAGATGGGCACGGATCTTCTCCATCTTTGCGGTCATCTTTCGGTTCCTTCCCTCCCACCTTGCTGTAACCCGCTCACTCTCCGCCGCCACAGCCGCCTTCGCCCGATCTATAGCACCCTCTAGCCCCTTAACCCTGGAGCGGAGCGTTTCCCTTTCACCCTTCAAAAGCCCGAGCTCCTCTTCCAAAGCAGCCGATCTAGCTCTCTCCGCGGCAGATTGAACCCTCTCCGCCTCCAGTTCGGTCTGAACATGATCCGCTTCTAAAGCCCGGGCTCGCACCTGCGCCGCCGCCTTCTCCATAGCCGCTGATCAGGCCTTCTCGTCCCTCAGCTCCTTCTCAAGCCCGCGGAGGAGAACCGAATGGGTCTACGCACTGGACTCCTGGCGCATCTTCATATAATTAAGCGACGCGTCCTTCTCGGCAAGTCGCTTCCCATAGGCCTCCCCAAGGGAGGCAGTAAGAGCCATCGTCTGCATCAAAACCAGCTGTTATCAAAGACATATACGAATTCTGATAGATTAACAACTATATCTATGAGAAGACCTCACCCGAGCTGCAGACCGCGCCGCTGCGCGAAAGGCGTCGGATTACGCCATCTCCAATGGCCGGAAGTGCGGATGATTTTGCCCGAACATCATCGCCTGCGCCAGCTCGGTGCACTCATCCCTATCCACGATGATCTGACTGTTGCTGTCCTCATGACAGAAGTAGAAGCTGTAGTCCCTAGGCTCAGCATCAGAACCCTCCGAAGCACCGCCTCTATCATCACAACGACCCTCAGCTCCCTGCACGGCAACAGGATCCCGGGCATCTTCCACGATGACGATCGTGTCGCGGCCCTCCGTCGCCTGAACTACGACCTCTTCATCCACCAGGGCCCGGGCTGCCTCCACCCCACCGCCGGCTGATACCTCGGCATCACGAACCTCGGACTCCTCAACAAGCGGGACGCGAGAGACCTCGGCCATCCGACCTGACTCTTCAGGTCGGACATCCTCCCGACCTGGAGCTGAGGACCCTCCCACTTCGGTCTTCTTCTTCTTCTTGGCAACCCTCTTCTTCGAAGGAGCAGCCTCGGACCCCCCTTCCCGGGCCTGCAGTGTCGACTCTCGCCGGACCGGTACCTCAACAATAGGCGGAGGCGGCGCAACAAACGAATCCGCGTACAGCGGATTAGCAAACCATGATCGACCTGCAATAACGCCAACCGTCAGATTGGTAAAAAAAATTAATAATAAAAAAAAAAATTATATATATATATAATTGACCGACCTCAAGCCATCGCAGCTGCTACTCTTCCCGAGGTAAACGATTTCCAATCTCTATCGCCCACCGTCCTGAACACATCAAGAATACCCTCGTAGTCCGGTAACTTGAACTTAGAAGAGTGAGGACCTGAAAGCAAAACAAACAACGTTAGTCACAACAAAACCGAAGAGAAGAAAAGCAGTTCGATCTACAAACCTCTACCCGGGGAAAAATTCCAATCCCGGGTGTATCTCCCCGACGGGTTGAGTCCAACCACTTCGGTAGCCCGGATGTAGAAGTAGCTACGGGACCAGTCCTCGACCTTGGACAGCTTGCTAGCCTTAGGCCCCGAACTGCTAACCTCGATGATATTCGCCGCAGGTTTAAAAGCAGCGTAGTAGGTCCCCGGGATCTCAGGATTCGCCTTCTGCTGAGTGAGAGCCTCGATCATGGGAACTGCCGCCTCCACATCACACTCCCGCCCCAGGGTCAGCAGCACGATCATCCATTGATTCGTGGACGGGCAGATCTGCGAGAAAGCCAAACCCCGCGCCCGGCAGTATTGGACGAGCAGCTCGGGGAGAGAAAGGTGCAGCCCGCACTTCAGGAAGAACCCCTCGTACAAGCAGACGAAGCCCGCCGGAGGATTCCACGGACGCTCGTCCGGCCTGGGTAGTCGGAGTTCGGCAGCAGCAGGGAAGTCGCATAACTCCCTCAACAGGGTAACTGACTCCGGTGTGCTCCAGGTCGGCGACCCGCCCTGCTCATAAAGAACCAAGGGAGACTTCCTCGCCTTGGCCGCTCGTGCTCCTCCACCGCGACCACCCCGACGTCCACCTCGATCGCCCGCACGCCCGGTTCCTCTCCCGTCCTGTTCAGCACCACGACCACCAGAGGAGGACCTTATCACCGCTTTTTTCCTGAGATGGGTCCCGGGAAGCAGCGGAGCGGCCCCCGAAGATGAAGGAGCAGGCTGTTCCCCACTGTCTTCGCCTCGACGCGGAGAAGAAGCGTGCTAAGAACCACCATAAGAAGAACTCTCTCCCGAAGAATCGCCGCGGTTGTCGCGGGACACCGACTCACCGCTGGACTCAACCCTGATTCCGTCAAGTATCGACGCCATTTCGCAAAGAAGAAGAAGAAACCCCGAATCGAGAGAAAGGCGCTTAAAAGAAATTAGCGACAAAATCAGAGAGAAGGAGAAGAAAATAGTTACCTTAATGAGTTTGCGCAGAAGAGTCGAATCGAAGGATAATGATTGGTTTAAATAGATAAAAGGGGGACAGCGAAGAGACGTAGGGACACGTGTCGAAGGAGCACGTTCCCTAAAACCCTAATGATGACGCCTCTTCGTTAACCCCGCGCCAAAAGCAGTAAGCGCCTCGATAGACGCGAAGCGTCTTTCATACGCTCGCGCGTGAGTAGTACACGCAGAAGGTGGAACGTCGCTTCGGTCCCCCCCCCCCCCCCCCCCCCCCCCCCGCGTGAGGGGCACGCGCCAACACTTTCCGAATCTTCGGAAAAGCCGACATGTACGAGCAAGGGTCCGAATCTAAGCTGTAACACCCCGCCCTCATCCATTCAATCTCAAAGGACCGTACTAAGATGCGCTGAACTAACACCAAATCAACTTCGATGTATTCGTCACACCGCATGCCACCGAACTAGGGGGGGCTATTGTTGGAGGTGGGCCTAGCACCCCCAATTAGTTAGGCCCATCTTAGTAAAAAGCCTTCTCGATTCGGTCAGCATGGAGTCAACCTTTGACCAGGGAAACGCCGACCTGGGACCCCGCGCTGACATCCATCCGAAACTCCCGAGCTCTCAGGGGAGCACCCCGGGACCGCGCTGACACTTCGCCAAAACAGGGACGTCGAAAGGAAAGAAGACACGTGGAAGTTGGTCAAACAGTACACTATCCGAGTAGAGGTACGGTTTCAACTTGACGTCCCACCAACCCTGCAGAGTAAGCGAAGGAGGAAAAGATACGTGGAGGGAAGTTGGCCGAACAGTATGCTATCTTACAAAAGTATGGCGCCGAGCTCATCATGACCTCTCGCCTTGAAAACCGGGGCACGCCTCCTAGAGCACCTTACCCGCGAAACAGGCTGAAGGCGCCACGTGGCCCCGGAATCCCGTGAAGTAGAAGGACAACTCCCACTATATAGATCCCTTAGTATGTACGAAGAAGGGGGACCTTTGGATCTCATTCTCTACAAAATAGGCCCGATCTCTCTCATTTGTAACAAGGCAGTGCCATTTAGAACGCCGAACTGGATTCCCGTCAGAATTATTTCGTAAATCTAAATAGTTCATCTATTTTCATCATTAATACAAAGAATACGGTCCCCGGCCTGTTCATCATAATACCCGGCCTGCTATAAGTTTTGGTTAACTCGTTCTATTTAACGGAAATCTCGCCTCTCAACTCCCAAATCAACCTCTAAACAACTTCAGTGATCTTTTAGATTAACAGTTGATCTCTTTACCCTTTTGTCGTAGCCGTAACCTGAGAGTCCATCGCGATGCCATGATGTTGTGTAGCAGATGATCTATTTACTCTCTTCTTCGGATTTGAAGCTGGAGATGTGTAAGATCTAAATATTGGCTAAAAGTGCAGGAGAACGAAGAACTGGAGAAGAAGTAACGAATAATTGAAGGAGGGAGTAAGGAGTAAGGGATCTATATATATGATCTAATTGAAGGCGTAACTTACAACGTATTATGAACTCTAAAAAAAACGTATCGCCAGAGGAGTTTATTGTCGTCGGAAGAGAGATGAGAATGAATTTTTGGTCAATGACATGTGGCAATCTAAGGAAAAGGTTTTCTTGGCTGAGGTGGATAGCGTAAGGGGCCTCAAATATGTGATTTCATATAGTATAGATTGCACTAGATGACGATAACTTTACTAGTAATTAAGAAACCAAAAAGGCCAATATATGGGTCTAAGCATGTCATTTGGAGAGAGCGGTAAAAAGGAGATGAGTAACTCGGATAGGTACAAGTTGACTTTCTGTCTATATCACCGTAAATAGGCATGACCAAAATGGAACCGTAACCGTATTTTGGACCGTAAACGTACCGTTTTCAAACCGTAACAAGACCGTAACCGTGTCAGACGGTTAAAAACCGTAACCATTAACCGTAAAAATATATTAGTTATGGTTAAAAAATTATTAATTGTAACCGTTAATTAACCGTAATCGTATCAAAACCGTTGGTTAACCGCAAGGTTAAAACCGTAACCGTTTTAAAAATAAAATTATATATACTAATAATTAAAATTAGTTCTGTAAAATTAAAAATTCAAAGAAAAATTATGTATAATCAATTACCAATATCAAATGCCAATGCAAATCTAAAAAACAAGAAATATTAATTAAAACTTAAACATGCTAAACTAATTAATATTTTTCTAACAAATATAAAGAATATTTTAACAAAATAGTTTTATGATGAAATATATAAAATTAAAAGAAAAACAAATCGTGGAGTCATGGACAAGGTGGAATGAAAACTAGTTTATAAAATTTAGAATTATTTAATTATATCTCGTTATATTAACCGTTTATTGTCATCAAGTAACCGTAACCGTGTCTAATTGTAACCGTATTAACCGGACCATATTTAACCGTAACCGTTTTAACCGTATATTAAACGGTTAAGGTTAAGGTTTAAAAAATTATAACCGTAACCGGTGGTTAAAAAACCTTAACCGCATTAACCGTAACCGTGGTCATGCCTAATCGTAAACCGGACAGTAATGCCCGGGAAGGTAAGCTCTCAGGTAACCGGGTAGTAATACCCGGGAAGGTAAGAGAAACCGATACCCCTTACCAGGTTATCGGGAAGGTAAAAAGAATTATTCAATACAATTCTTTCACTATTTTCCCTCCATAGATAACGTTTCTCAATTCGAACTATTCCTGCCCAAACGCTTAGCGGAAGACTCACCCTATGCGTTTTTAGTGACAGAGATGGACGAAAGCGACACAAAGCAAAGACTCGATAAGCATGCAGTATGGGACGAGTAGACCATGCAGCGCCAAACCTGCGAGGCATAGAGCAAGGACGACTCGGTGCAAGATAAAGTTGCTAGCATACAGATTAGGCACATAAAAAAGCACTTTAAAGCAGCGTACTAGGAGCCAACTCAGACGATCCAATAATCCGACCCGGAAATGTAGGAACGCTATTTCTACAACATGGACAAACTGAATATTTGTGAAGAAATTACATAAAATAAATTGATAATACGATAAAAATACCGATACAAAAATTTGGAAAAGAACGAATTTGCAGGGACGAAACGCTATTTTCTTAATTCTGAAAACGCTATGTAATGTGACGGTTGCTTGGCATTCTGAATCTCAGGATACAACTGTATATTTCTTATGATTTGCATCACCCAAAAGTATAAGCTTTCGAACCACTTTTATGTGTTGTACTCTCATAAGAAAATAAAAGAATAAAAAATAAAGAAGATGAAGTTGTGGGAAATTGTCCATAAATGAGATTTTAGAATACAAATGCTTCATAGAAAGCCATTTGTTTAAAACGTAAAAAAAACTCTCCCAAAGAGCATTAGTGGAGATTTTATATATTTGGTCATTAAACACAAATATATAAAATTAATCTCTAATCTCTCATTTTATTGTCAGATTGTAGAGTGTTATTTGACTTTTTGACGAAGTTTATATATTTGTAATGATCAATTACAAAACCAAAATTTGATGCACAAAAAAAAGGTTATTGGACCGTAGGTCCATCTACCCGAGCCTAGCTTGTTATAACCGAGTCGGCTCGATGCGCGCGAATTTGGTTTAGCATGAGTTTTTTCTCTTGACCATAAAGTTGTCCCAAGGTTTTGAACCTTGTTCAGACTTCTCCACTATGATATAAACATATTGGCTCTATTTTATGTTCACATCTAACTTCCAATGTGGGACAAATTACATTGGTTCTATTTTATGTTTATCAAGCAACCACTTTGGACATCTATTTCTCATTCAAACGAACTCTTTTTTGACATATGAATACACTATGTTATAGTGCTTACAGCGAGGAACCCAACGATTCCAATCCGAGATTCGGTCATTCCGACAATTGAGTTGCCAAAAAAATCCACTGGAATAGTACTAGCCAAAGCCATTTGTCCAAAAACAAATTCCAACAGAAAATACCACATGTATACGATCCGGGACATGTATACTCTATAAAAGTCACATGCGCTCCCCGAGAGCAGATGACATATATTCAGACACTCACACACGCTCTTTTGACCTAATTTCCTCTCAACTCTCAAAGCACCCTCTTTTCTCCCTAGACACGAACCCATCTCCGGGAATCACCGTAATCTTTAAAACACTATGTCTCCGGTCACTCTTCGACAGGAATCACCCTAAAGTTCTCATCTTCTTCACCTCAAACAGCTTTACAAATCCTAGATACTTAGCGGATCCGCCCTTTTTCTCGGACCCTAAGTCACTAAACCCTTCTTTCCCGATTTCCGACTATTTCCGGACCGACGCTCAAACTGTGGTCTTTTTCTCTCTTGTTTATTGACTTGAGCGTCAAAAACCCTCTCAATCGTGTTTTTCGGAACTCCACGTGTTGTTTCTTGTGTAGATAGATTGTTTTCCCAAAATGACGAAAACCCCCTAAAACAATATATATATATATGTAAATAGATCGCTAAAATATTTATTATATTGCATAAGTATGAATATTTTGTGTATTCAAGTTAATCAAATATGTAATTATACTTACTAGTTATACGAAAATATATATGTATATATTGTCTAAATAACAAGATTTGTATTTCCATAACTTGTTAACTTATTTATTGTATCATATAAAACTAAATATACAACTCTAATTTAATACCAAACAAAATAATTAAATAATTACATATTAATACTTTCATGATTTATATTTTATGTTTGTTATTTATTTATTTATTTTTTACACATAAATATAACTCATCATTAGTATATTTATTTATTATGATAAAAATATAAATAACAAATATGTGCATATTTACATGTGAATATTTGCATATAAATATGAACATTTACATATTTACATATTTTGTATTAGTGTAAAACAAATATACGTATTATACTAACGAGTTATAAAAAAAATGTATATATTGACTAAATAACATGTTATGTATTTCCATAACTTGTTAACATGCTAATTATATGTATAAATATAAATATACACCTCTAATTTTATACTTAACAAAGTAGATGTAATGATGTGTGTAAGAAGAAACATTACTCTGGTTTATATTTATGTGTGTTATTTATTGATTTAACGCGTTACAAATACTAAACATAATAGTAATTGCAAGATGATCTACCAATTTATAATATCAAAATTAACTCATATTTTTTCTTATTATTCAACCTAAACTATTCACACTAAAAAGTCTAACAAATTCTTAACTTTTCTAACTAATTACATTTGCATTTTCTCTCTCATGAATTACTATTCACGACGGAGAAGAAATGAGGAGGAGAAGAAGAAGAAGGCGGTGTCGGGGGTGGTCAATTTAATTAATAACAAAGTTATCCAATATATTATCAGTATACTTTTATTATCATAACAAAAGTTAGATAACCAACAACACATAGTTTATATGATATGATAACCGAATTATCACGATAACTTTAATATTTTCATATTTCTTATATTTTCTGTGAAATGATAACTGGATTAACATGATAATTTATGATATGATAACTGGTTGCACATGACAATGTTAACGATACTAACTATATGTTAACGACGCTAACAATGATAAATGGTTTAACATGATAATGTTAACAACATTAACTATATGTTAACGATGCTAACTGGTTTAACATGACAATGTTAACGATGCTAACAATATGTTTTTCTGGTAATGAACAATGGTCGTCGAGTTTTGATGAATAGTAACGTCAGATGTTGGATGAACATTGTCGCCGGAATCTTCTGTCAGAAAATGAATTTCAGAACAATGGCAATTCTGTAATTATTAAAAGGAACAAGAGATATTTTGGGTTTAATTATTTTTTTCTCTTTCCTATTTACTTAATTTACAAAAAATTAATAATACTTACCTAATGTTTTGGTCAAGTGACCATATATACTCAATTAACCTTAAACATAATTCGATATTTGAATTTATGTTATGCTAAAAATGTAAATAACAATGTTAGATTATGTTTTCAATAACTTATAATTTTTAGCGTGTTACATTTATTCGTAGAATTGGCAGACACTATCACCGCTGCCATTACTATGACATCGATCTCTGTAAGAGGATTTAGCAACGGAGATCTGATCGTGATTCGCTCGTGATTTGGTTCAGAGGCGTATTTGTTCCGATGGAGACTATAATTGAGGGGATTTGCATTGTTGGAACCGATTCGGAGTTACGACAGTTCTGTTCAGATCATAACTATCCCCCTATTGTTATTCAATTGTTTTTTGGGTTTGTTTTGAAGATTGGGAAAGAAGATGAAAGAAAGAGAAAGTTGATAGAAAAAAATCATACTCCCATTTATTCCCCACGCGCGCGCCACTTTGCTTCAGACACCATTTATCAAATATTAACAAGTGTATAGTCTTTGGTTGTTTTCCTAATTAATTTCCCAGTTTTTGTCAAATACCAAAATCACTCTTTTATTAATAGAGAACAGACACAGTCGGTAGGAAACTCCCTCGGGCCTCGGGCCAACTGGTGGTTTAAAACACGTGATACTGCGTAATGGATACGTTTTGCGTGTCCGCATCTATGTGGTTCCATCGAACTATCTCGAAACGGTTTCTGGAAACTTTTTGTTAAAACGTGAATTTCCCCCCCCCAATTTTTTGGTTTTGGGTGACTGATAAAAACCACCATCAACTCATAGAATCCTAATTATTTCCCCTCAAACTACTTATCTCTTTACTAAACTTCTCAAACTTGTAATTCTCAACTCTAAACCCTCTATTCTATTTTATTCTACTTAATTCCACTTCTTAAATAAATAAAAAACTTAAAATCGAGTTCAAATTACGTTTCCACCGATTCTAAACTCATATTCGACCTGATAATGTATCCAACCCATATTTAACCCGAATTAAAAAAAGGAGATTGTCGATTTCTGAAAAACGAAGAGAACGTAAATACCTAGAATTAGAAAGAAAAGAACGTCGATTGATTTGGCAGAGAAAGAGCAGAGCATGTTGGGTTTTCGGATTAATCTTCTTCGCGATTTGGCAGAGAAGAGAACTTTGATGGATGAACAACTCGATATTGGTCACACAACCGACTCAAGCTACCAATGACTATGTGTTGGACATCTAAATCCAATAAGATCGCATAGTGAATTTGTAGTCTCTGGTTCATTATCTCTGTTGGTGTCATGTTTTTTTCAATCCCTGGTTCATTATCTCTGATTCAGTCTTCACAATGAATTATGTTTGATGGAATCTTGTCTTATTTTGTTTTGTAATCATGTTCTTAGGTAATGTCTAAATGAATTGTTTATTCAATGGCTAATGCTTCTTTAAAACCTACAATTTTCTTTTCCTTTTAGAACATACAATTTGGAGTTGAACCTGCGATTTTTAGTTTTAGAACCTAGAATTTTCAGTTTTATAACCAGCATTCAAACCTACAACTTAAACATTCAAAACATGCAACTAAAATGCAAAACATAATTCAAACAGAAACTCAAAACAATCTCAATATTTAGATGTCAATGCAGTTCTTCTGACCAATATCGAGATGTTCATCCGTCAACATTATCTTCTCTGCCAAATCGTTATGAAGATGATTTTGAAAACCCAACGTGCACTGCTCCTCCTCTGCCAAACAATCGACATTCTCTTCTTTTTTAATTTCAGATGTCACGTTCTTTTCGTTTTTCGACAATTTCTTCTCCTTTAATTCGGGTTAAGTTTTGGATTGGATATGTTATTGGGTTGAATCGGATTTGTGGGCAATCGTGGTTGACTAAACGCGATTTGAAGTTAATTGAATTCAATTTTTAATTTTTTGATTTAAGAGATGGAATTAAGTCGAATAAAATTGAATAGGGTTTATAATTGGAGAGAAATAATTAGTGGTCTATGAGTTGAAATAAATAATTTGGGGAGAAATAATTAGTGGTCTATGAGTTGAGGGAAGCGAGGTTAGCAGTCAACCCTAAATCTAATAGAACAGAACAAAAATAGCAACAACATAAAAGTCAAATATTTACAACTGGTTTCTTCTAGTTAAAGGAATTGGCCTTCTCAATATATTTGAATTAGATGATCTTCTTTACACACTCATAAGTTCAACACTGTAGTTGTATAGCCTGTGCCCTCAAACCGCATTCCGTTACCTGCGGATTCGAAGATGGTTCGACATTATCTCTAATTGAAAACGGTTTAATAGGGCAGAGATTGAAATTGATATTTTGTTACCTGGAGAGCTGAGATTGTGTTTAGAATGTCCCGACACACGTCGAGCATACCTTGCTCCTTGACATTCACACGGTTAAGTTCTTCTGCCAAGCAACTTATTTTCCCAACCTGAGAGAATATCAACGCAATAGACTTAATCAGAGACTACGGAAGATGAGAGACTTAATGTGTAAAGAAGTCGATATCACCTTTGGTAGCAACAAGCTTATGGAATATGCCATAGCCTGCATAACATCAACTGCTGAACAAATAGCATCCTTAACACTTTGTAAATTTACCTGCAATCATCAGCACGCATCACCATATGCTTTCCTAAATATAGTATTAGGAGAAAGAAAAAAACGTTTTGAGTAGAAAAGCCAAACCATTGCGGCGCAATCAATAGGTAGACAAAGCGTGTTGCCTTTCAACGCTTCATTAAGGAGGTCACAAAGCTGTAAGAAGCAGAACATACAAAGGAACCTAAAAAGAATGCGAAAGCAAGATTAAACTTTACCTGCCTATTGAGAATAGATGCCAGTTTAAGATTCTGCTTAAGCTGCTGCATTTCGATTCTTTTCGCTCTGACAGAATCATACAGCTTAGAGATACTTATCCATGGATTGTACAGTCTTTTCTGCAATGAAAACACAGCTCCATCAAAGTTTGGAGCCTCTTCACTACTTATCATGGTAATCTAGAATCAAGGTTTGCTAACCTCTGCTCTCATCTTTTGTGCAGAGACAACCGCATTTGCTCGTGCATTAGCGAATCGCCACTGCAGCAACCTATTGTGCAAGAGCCTTAACAAGTGAGCGTCATCTGCAACACCGTTCTCTCTGATCTTCTCCTTTTTAGCATCCACAGCAAAATTCAGAACCAAATTGCTCAGCGAGCTTCTCACTCTAAGTGGACTCATCGTCCTGCCTGAAGGATTAATCCCTCTCGGATGAATCAAACCTCTCCAAGGGCTTACTCCCCTAGCAATGCTGGCTCCTCTCGGACTCGAAGAAGCTGGAGCCATACCAAACTTGCTAGGTGAAGCAGGTCGAATCTGCTCACGCCTTGGAGAATCCACAGAGATCATAGAATAGGCTTCTATCAGTGAATATCGGCTCGGTTTCAGTGAAGTCTAGGCTTCTACTGAGACAACTAGGTTTCAGGGACCTAGGCCATTGCTCAGAGAGCTTCGGCTTCGGCTTCTCTCCTTGGAGTAATTGGCGATGAATTTAGCTTCGATCTCTTCTCATTCCCTGAGAACGACGCAAACAATCCTATCCCAGAAGCCAACAACATTCTCTCAGCCGCGGAAACCTCTCCTCCACCACCTCGTCGATCTAACCGTCCTGTCGATCCGACGAAGGAGTCGCCGGTCGATTCTTAATCTGCGATTGGCATCTCTTCGCCGTTGGGGACGGTGATGATTGGAATAAAGAAGAAGAAGAGGTTGTCTCGAGGTATCGTGATGCTACATCTCGTGTTTTTGGCCAGCGATGAGAAACGGCGCTCGGTGATTCCAACGGTGGCCTCGTAGAAATTGAAATTGCAGCAGTCATCTCCGACATTGAGGAATCCACATCGCGTGAGAAAGGAGAGATTTGTATAGCGAAGATTATCTGAAACGGGATTGAGAGATTTCCGGTGAAAACTAGGGTTTGCTTTTGGAATGTGAGTCAATTGTGAACTGTTACTATAAATCGCCGGCGAGAGAATAGAGAGAGAGTATGTGTGGGGGAAGGTGGAAGGAGATAATTACGCCAGTTTTTGTAACAGCCATAAGAGCATCAACATCCTAGATCCAAAAAAACTGACTACGTGTCGCGACGTGATTTGTCGCAACATACAAAAAATCAATTTTTTAAAAAAATAAAAATGGAAGACATGGGTCTCGGTTGTGCAATATGTTTGGCTGTCGTCTTTTCTCGTACCTCGCTTTTTTTTTGTGTGAAATTTTCAAATTTATGTATCAACAAATGGGAGTGGACATATTTACAAAAGAATAGTGTGCCTAAAAGTAAAAAAAATAAAGAAGGACAGTACATTGCTATTTGAAGAAAAACAGATTGTATGATCATATCTTACGAACTTCAAACCATCTTCGGAGGAGTCCTTCGTACTTGTCCTGGTTGCGCATGGTAGTCAAACGATAGGATCCTATTACAGATAGCTTTGTTAATGAGGTGAATCAGGTGTTGAGGCCTTGTCCAACTCGTTCGTTGCCTTCTAGCATTTCTTTCTTTCCATTGATGATATATTGTAGTTTGAAACAATAGTCAAGTATCGTTAGCTCAACTGAAAAAGTATAAAGGGCAAAGCCTAGATATCATATGATCGAGTGACGTTTGGGACTAGACCATATAAAATGCTTTGGTCTTGGACATGGAAAGTGTTGGAACTAATTTTTTGTCAAAGCCTGAGGGTTTGATAAAATTGTGTTAGTGTGAAAAGAAATGAGTTAAGCTCTTTCTAATGAAATGTTTTCATTAACCGAGAAATGTTTTCTCGTGTATATATGTTGGAATGGTTGTGTCTTAAATGAACAACATGAGAGAAGAAAAGCCATACGTGCGACGTTCGCATCTTGGGCCTTGATTGGGCCCGTGGACTTTTTGAGGTATCGATCGATACCCCTTGGTATCGATCGATACCCAGCGGGCCGACTTAAAAATCGCAGCCGCCTAGGTTATTCTAGAAATATTCCTTTTCTGTCATGGAAAAACCCTAGCCTCTCTCCTATATATACAACACGATTTTCACCTAAAAAAATCATCCTCTGATACACAAAAAACACTTACTAAAAGTTCTAGCAATCGTTTCTTCAATTCCCTACTGCTTAGAGTAAGTTTTAATTTCGAGAGTATCGTAGAATAATGGTCGATAGACATGAATCATGGTGTTGATGATTCAGTTAAACTTTGGTTGTATCCTGGGACTCATGGATCTATAAAACCCCGTCACACTACGGGAGATTCTTAGAGTTAAGGAAAGAGATTTATCTCGCCTCCTCAGATCTTGTATTGCTTTATCGTTTATAAATCGTCTGTTCCTTAAACTGTTTATTTACATATTACTGTGATTAAATCTTTCCTGTCTGTAGTGTAAATTTTGGTCCTACAATCTTAACTCTAAGAAGATCCAATTTCTGTTTTATTACCTCAATTGGATCTTTAATCACGAGTAAATAAACGTTTTTAAACGGTTTTTTAAACGATTCTTCTACTGCTGATGATACTCAAACGTTGTCAAAAAGCTTTTAGCAAATTGAAACGTGTAGTAGAGGCAATCTTCATCTCTCTCTATTTTTTCAAGAAGATGTTCTTCTGCTAGTGATACTCAAACGTTAATCAAACAGCTGTTTAGCAACTTGAAACGTGTAGTAGAAGCAGATCTGCTTAAACATCTTCTAAAAAAAAAACGTCTTTAATTGCGATTAAAGAACGGTATAATCAACGAACACACATCTGTTCTTGATAGGTTCGATTCAGATCGAGGCCTTGTGAGTATCGATCGACACCCTATGGTATCGGTCGATATTGGACTAAATTGTATCGGTCGACACTTAAGTGTATCGATCGATACCATGCAAACAGTGTATCGGTCGGCACCTCAGTGTATCGATCGATACTTTGCATCGACCAAGTTGGTCTATGTCGATCGATACTGTGTATAAGACACAGGTATCGATCGACACTGGTGCTATGATCGATCCTGTGAAATTCACTTGCATCGGTCGACACCCAGGGTATATCGATCGACACTGAGCGTGTATCGATCGATACAAGGTTGCTTCGAATGACACAGTATGTGCATCGAGCATCAATCGGAACCCAAGGTGTATCGATCGACACTCAATGTGTATCGATCGACACCAAGATGCTTTGATTAACACAGTATGTGCATCGAGCATCGATCGACACCTACGGTGCATCGATCGACACCATACGGGTGCATCAATAGACATTGAGTGTGCATCGATCGATACCAAGGAGTATCGATCGACACCAATGCGATTTAGTTCGATATTAGAATTGCGATTCTTAAAGTTTATATATCGATACTAATTAAAAGTTGTTTCTTTTGTCTTAACAGAATGACAATTGATGTGGAAAACAACTCTGGATTGGTGGAGAAAACCAGTGAGAAGGTTGAATCGACTGCGAGTCAGATCGAGACGGTCAAAGTTCCATCTGGGAACCATGTCGCTCCTCCAACCAAGTTTGATGGGACAGCATTCAAGATGTGGAAAAGGAAGATGTTCTTCTATCTGACAACATTGAATCTGCAGAAATACACCAGTGAGGTGAAACCTGTTCTCCCAGAAGATAACACTGATCCACGTGCGCTTGCGAGTGTCCACGCCTGGGAACATGCTGACTTCTTGTGCAAAGGCTATATTCTGAATAGCCTTTCGGACTCTCTGTTTGGGGTGTACGAAAATGCTGAGACATCTAAGGTTCTGTGGGATTCCTTAGACAAGAAGTACCGCATTGAAGATTCTGGTACTCAGAAATTCACTGTGGCGAAGTTCGAGCAGTACAAGATGGTGGATTCAAGACCACTAATGGAACAAGTCGATGAGGTGCAGAGGCTCCTACACGATATCTTTGCTGAGGGAATGCGGTTGTGTGAAACCTATCAAGGTTGCTGCATCATTGAGAAGCTACCTCCTGGTTGGACGGACTTCAAGAACTACCTCAGGCTGAAGAAAAAGAAGATGAGCCTTGAAGATCTGATTGTTAAGCTCCGCGTAGAGTCTACGAATCGGGAACAACAGATCAATGTAGGTGTGAAAATTCGCGAACACAATGCGAACATGGTTGAACACCAAAACCCCAATCAAGGCAAGTGGCAGAACAAAGGTCGCCTAAACAAAGGCAAAGGGAAGATGCCACCAAAGAACTTCCAAAAGTTCAAGAACAAGAGTGGTCAGAATGGTCAGACTTCTCAAAGGTTCTTAGGACTGTGTAACTTCTGTGGGAAGCAAGGACACAAATCCGTCGATTGTCGTAGCAAGAAGGCTCAAGCCAACTTGACAGAAGCTGACATGTGTGCTGTGGTCACTGAGGCCAATGTTGCTGAAAGCCATCCAAAGACTTGGTGGTTCGATACTGGTGCAACCAGACACATTTGTATGGATCGAGAGATGTTCTCCACATACACAAAGACCAAGAATGGTGAAAAACTCCTAATGGGTAATTCAGCCTCGTCGACAATTGATGGTCACGGGAAGGTTGTTCTGAAGCTCACCTCTGGACAGGAACTGGTACTCACGAACGTCGTCCATGTACCAGATATACGCAAGAATCTGATCTCTGGATCGCTCATAAGTAAGCATGGATTCTCTGTGAAGCTGGAAGGTGATAAGCTGATCCTAACGAAGAATGGGATGTATTTGGGTAAGGGTTTTGTTTGTGATAATCTTTTTAAGATGTCTGTTGAGACAGTAATCCGAAAGGATAATGTAACCGAGGCTTCCACCTCGAAGAACCCTAAGATTAATGATAAGAAACCAATTGCTTATCTCGCTGAGTCTTTTAATATTTGGCATGAACGACTAGGACATGTTAATTTCAAGTCTATGAGTAGATTAATGAACATGAACATGATTCCTAAATGCAAATTAAGCAAAGACAAATGTGAGGTTTGTGTCCAAGCCAAACTCACTAAAACGCCATCACCCAGCGTTCAAAGAACAACAGAACCTCTGGGTTTAATTCACACAGATTTATGTGATTTGAAATATATTCAAACCAGAGGAGGCAAGAAATATTTCGTGACTTTCATAGATGATTGCACGAGATATTGTTACATCTTCCTACTGCGAAGTAAAGATGAAGCCTTGGACAAATTTAAAGAATACAAGCTGGAAGTTGAAAACCAACTCGGCAAGACCATAAAAAAGGTTAGAAGTGATAGGGGTGGTGAATATAGTGAACCATTTGATGCATTCTGTAGAGCACATGGCATTATCCATCAAACAACTGCTCCCTACTCACCGGAATCCAATGGAGTTGCTGAAAGAAAAAACAGAACTCTCAAGGAAATGATGAATGCAATGTTGCAGGAATCTGGGTTAGCCCAGAACATGTGGGGGGAAGCTCTGCTTACCTCGAATTATATCCTGAACAAAATTCCACACAAAGTCACAGGAAAAACTCCTTATGAACTTTGGAAAGGTTATGTACCTTCGTATGTATACCTGAAAGTGTGGGGGTGCCTGGCAAAAGTTGCAGTACCACTTCCAAAAAAGGTCACCATCGGACCTAAAACGGTAGATTGCATTTTCATCGGATACGCGCACAATAGTAGTGCCTATCGATTTTTGGTACATAAATCAGATATACCAGACATTCATGTAAACACAATAATGGAGTCAAGGAATGCATACTTCTTCGAAAATGTGTTTCCATGTAAGGATAGAGGAAATCCTAAACGAACTCGTCACGAACGAGATGCTAGCAATGAGGCAAGCACTTCAGGCACTTCTACAGAAGTAGAAGAAGCTGAACCGAGACGAAGCAAGAGAGCTCGTAAGGAGAAGACATTTGGCTCTGAGTTCATAATGGCATTCCTAGCGGAAAGTGGTCCAAGAACTTTCATGGAAGCGATGTCTACACCTGATGCACCTTTTTGGAGGGAGGCATCTAACAGTGAAATCAACTCAATTATGCAAAATCATACTTATGAGTTGGTAGACCTACCTCAAGGTTGTAAACCTCTGGGCTGTAAATGGGTCTTCACCACTAAGCTAAAAGTCGATGGCTCTATAGACAAATATAAGGCCAGGCTTGTGGTACAAGGATTTCGTCAAAAGGAAGGATTGGACTTCTTTGACACTTATTCTCCAGTGACGAGAATTACTTCGATTCGCATGTTGATCGGAATCGCAGCTTTAAGAAACCTTGAAATACATCAGATGGATGTTAAGACTGCTTTTCTAAACGGAGATTTAGAGGAAGAGATCTATATGAATCAACCTGAGGGTTATGTTGCTCCCGGACAAGAGAAGAAAGTCTGTAGACTTGTCAAATCGCTATATGGACTCAAGCAAGCTCCGAAACAATGGC
Source organism: Eutrema japonicum (assembly GCA_030161315.1). Lineage (NCBI taxonomy): Eukaryota > Viridiplantae > Streptophyta > Magnoliopsida > Brassicales > Brassicaceae > Eutrema > Eutrema japonicum. The sequence goes on from BSQW01000007.1 coordinate 21,649,576, forward strand.
ATGAAAAATTCGACAGTGTAATGATGTCAAATGGCTTTCACATCAATGAATGTGATAAGTGCATCTATATCAAAAGTACTTCACAAGGTTATGTGTTGTTGTGTTTGTACGTAGATGACATGCTAATCATGGGAAGCAACAAAGATATAATCATTCAAACAAAGAACATGCTAAGTGGAAAGTTTGATATGAAAGACATGGGATTAGCTGATGTAATTCTAGGGATTAAGATTATTCGAAATTCAAAAGGAATAATTATGTCTCAAGATCATTACGCTACAAAAATCCTAGAGAGGTTTAAGACCTACTCCAATGGGACTGCAAAAACTCCACTTGATCCTCATCTTCACTTGACAAAGAATTCAGGTGAAGCAGTGTTACAAGTGGAGTATGCAAGAGTCATCGGGAGTCTAATGTACTTAACGAATTGTACTAGACCAGATTTAGCACACTCGGTAAATGTACTAAGTCGTTACACGAGCAATCCAGGTCATACCCATTGGAGAGCCATAACTAGGGTATTAAATTATCTAAGATACACCAAAAGTTATGGGCTGCACTTTGGTAAAGAACCAGCAGTGCTGGAAGGGTACAGTGATGCCAATTGGATTTCAGATTCAAGAAACTCCAAATCCACGAGTGGATATGTCTTTACTCTTGCTGGTGCAGCAATATCCTGGAAATCTTCCAAACAAACACTCCTGGCCAGATCAACCATGGAGTCAGAGTTTGTCGCTTTAGACAAAGCTGCTGAGGAAGCAGAATGGCTTCGAAACTTTTTGGAAGATATCCCAATGTGGGAGAAACCAGTGCCAGCATTACGTGTACACTGTGATAGCCAGTCGGCTATCTCTCGGGCACTGAGTAATCTATATAATGGCAAGTCTCGTCATATAAGAAGACGACATAAGACCATTAGACAATTGATCTCAACTGGTGTAATAACGATAGATTACATCAAGTCGGCTGATAACCTAGCGGATCCGTTTACCAAAGGTTTACCGCGAGATCAAATTGTAAAATCATCAAAAGGAATGGGTTTAAAGCCTATAGAAAAAGATGACGTTTGACAGATACCCAACCTATGTGACTGGAGATCCCAAGATCTAGGTTCAAAGGGAAACAAAATTAAACTGATTCGAGTGGAGCACTGTGAGACTATGTCTCTGCCCAGTTCCTAGGATGATAAAACAGTGCTACCTGTGGATAGTGAGGATAAGCGTTGGCTTTTAATGATTGCATAGCTATGTAGATAGTGGAGTGTGACAGGACACTTCTGAAAAACAAGCTAATAAAAGATCACCTAGTGAAGTGTGAAATGGGGCCGTTTCTAGGAGAATGAAAGAGAAGGCTATATTCTCCAAATTCACTCACGAATACCAGGAATGTTCAAGGCCAAAATGAACACAATAGAGAACAAAGTTCTACGAGAAGATGTCTCTGTGCGATACTTGTTGTCTAAGTTTACATAAAAATCCGGGCGGTTCAAGACATCATGTTCACCTCCTGGCCGAGTAAACTCGACAGATATTAAAAATGTTTGGTTCAAAGCTGGAAAATGCTACCTCTCAGATACAGTTACATTTTCGTATACTCTCGAAAGTCTGTCTACGTCTAGATGAGTCTAGTCAAGTATGTCTAGTAAAGTCTAGTCTGTACAATTTTCATATGTTTAGAGTAATTTCTATTCATGTGGGGGATTGTTGGAACTAATTTTTTGTCAAAGCCTGAGGGTTTGATAAAATTGTGTTAGTGTGAAAAGAAATGAGTTAAGCTCTTTCTAATGAAATGTTTTCATTAACCGAGAAATGTTTTCTCGTGTATATATGTTGGAATGGTTGTGTCTTAAATGAACAACATGAGAGAAGAAAAGCCATACGTGCGACGTTCGCATCTTGGGCCTTGATTGGGCCCGTGGACTTTTTGAGGTATCGATCGATACCCCTTGGTATCGATCGATACCCAGCGGGCCGACTTAAAAATCGCAGCCGCCTAGGTTATTCTAGAAATATTCCTTTTCTGTCATGGAAAAACCCTAGCCTCTCTCCTATATATACAACACGATTTTCACCTAAAAAAATCATCCTCTGATACACAAAAAACACTTACTAAAAGTTCTAGCAATCGTTTCTTCAATTCCCTACTGCTTAGAGTAAGTTTTAATTTCGAGAGTATCGTAGAATAATGGTCGATAGACATGAATCATGGTGTTGATGATTCAGTTAAACTTTGGTTGTATCCTGGGACTCATGGATCTATAAAACCCCGTCACACTACGGGAGATTCTTAGAGTTAAGGAAAGAGATTTATCTCGCCTCCTCAGATCTTGTATTGCTTTATCGTTTATAAATCGTCTGTTCCTTAAACTGTTTATTTACATATTACTGTGATTAAATCTTTCCTGTCTGTAGTGTAAATTTTGGTCCTACAGAAAGATGTACGGACCTTGTCTCAGAAGCTTCTAGTAATTCAAACGCATCCAAAATAGGTGTTATAACCAATTCATTGTGGTTTAGTGGTTGAAAAACTAGTCATGGATTTTGGCGATTAGAGGTTGAATCATTTCACTGCAATTTCAATCATAGTTTGTCATTGTGCATGTCTTAAATGGCAAGAGTTACATCTTGTGGAAACTAGTCTGATTTCGGTCTGGAATTTCTCGATTATCAAACAAAATAAAAATGTGTCATGTTACTTGTTAATAGTATTTCTGTGAACTTTATTGTGACCATCACCGAAAATAAATGGACAACCACATGCATTGCTCTGTTTTGTTTCACTTTTATTTATTATTATTATTATTATTTTATCCGGATTTTTTACCACCCGACTAATCTCCTTGATGAGTAATACCGTCGACTAGCCCACTCATCGGGTTTTCAAATGGGTCTAAAACATGGCACCATCTTCGACGGACCAAATGAGAGTAGTTAGATAATTCCACGTTTGCGGGGAATCGATCACGGACCTAGACTAACAGGGCAACCCCTCCACAAGTGAAAAACAAGTGGAAACAACTAGCCCACCACCACTTGGTTAAAATTTCATTTATTGATGGTAGCATTTAGGGCTGGATTATTAACCGAACAAAGCTAACCGAACCGAAGTTTTGTAAATTTAGTTATGGTTCGGTTATCTTTCGGTTATTTTGACAATATTTATAATTAATTTTAAACAATTCTTGGGTTCACTCCTAGGGGTGAATCCCTTTATTCACCTCTTTTTATTTTAACCAATAAGAATATACCATGTAATACTACAATTAAATAAAAATACAAAGTTAAAAAAGGAAATTAAACAAATAAACCCCTTCTCACGGCTCTGCTTCCCCGTCTCTTAATCATATATGCTCTGTTATGAATTGTAACAAAGTTTTACGATGAACCACCATATCTCTGGTCAAATTTCTACAAAATATAAGCTTTCAAATTATTATTTTTTTAAATGACAACTAACTCAAATATAAATAGTAAGAATGAAGTATTTACCAGGTGCACTTGTGAAAGAAATGACTCATTATATAAGGTCGAACTGGTTATCGAGAGTAAGAGTTGAGTCCTGAGCATTTATCAATTTGATCCAATAATTAATATATTTATTAAGTCACATTTCGATCAAAATTGGACATAACCTAAAAAGAAAATGATACATCAAATACCTGAAATGATTACTTTTTCTTTGCTGTAGCATTACTTGATGATTTTGATGTACGCCGATTTTTCATTTCAAAAACACTCAAATATCGACCATGGGGTCCGACTTTTTTTAACTTTTGTCGCCCAAGAAAAGCTTTTCTTTTTATTCCACGTGCATTTGGAACTTCCTCGGCTTCTTCTTCTTCCATAATTTTTGGCAACGTAATCACCGATAACTGTGTATTGCTTCTGGAACAAGCTAAAAACTTCATGTGTATACACTTCCTCTGCATGTTGCAACATCTCTACAGTAGCACATAATATCGGCGATGTATGCATCATATTGAAATCAGCAATTAATTCTTTATATCGCCGATCGTCCAACACTCTCTCATAGTGTTTAAAGAAGCACAACAAGTTATAAGAACGCTTCAAGTATTTTTTCAAAATATTATTCATACTTTCACTATGTTGTGTGCTCACCATATCTGCTGTAAAAATATGACGTCCATATACCATTGCCCATTTTTCTCTCAACTTAAACAAATTCTTCAACCATTTATCCTCTGTCAAGTTATGCTTCTTGAGCATATCACTCCATGCCGGTAACAAATCTTCTTATTCCTCGTGGTCATATACACACTTTCCAAAGTCCTTGGCAAACTGTTCTGCTTCGTGAAATACATGACTCAATTTCTTTGCTGCATTTTGGTAAATATTCCAAACACATAACCTATGTTTTGTTTCAGGAAACACAATCACTATTGCATTCGCCATTGCTGCAGATTGGTCTGTAAGAATTGTTTTTGGTTGTTTTCCAGACATTGCTCAAAGAAAAGTCTCGAAAAGCCACTTATATGACTCAGTGGTTTCATCATATAAAAGAGCAGCACCAAACACAACAGTTTGCTTGTGATGATTGTCCCCGACAAATGGAGCAAAGGGTCTATCATATTCATTGGTATTATAAGTTGAGTCAAAGCAAACGACATCTCCAAAAAGATTGTAATCACTTATAGACCGATCATATGCCCAAAAGATATTAGTGATCATATCATCCTCATCAAGTTGCATTGAATAAAAAAAAAGATGAATTATCCTCTTTCTTTTTTTGAAAGTATTCCAAAACTGCTCCAGCATCTCCCTTTTCCATTTTTGCCATTCGCTTTGGATATATGTAATTTCGATAGTCTTTCTCCAAAAAACCCATATTTGCCCGCCCCCAACCTCTCTACTCATCATTTCAATGGTTGCTTTTGCTGAAATTTCTGACATCTCGACATCATCAGCATGTTGTTTTTGAGAGACAGAGATTTCCCGATTGCCCTTCAAAAACTGGTTAGCCTTTCATACCAGGCTCGTGGAACTTACTTTAGCCCATACAATGCCTTTTTCAACTTGTAGACATACTCAGGATGAGTCGAGTCCTCAAATCCTTTAGGCTGCTCCACGTGTACTTCTTCCTGTAGGAAACCATTAACAAATGCACTTTTCACGTCCATTTGATATATCTTGAAATTTAGAATGCAAGCCATTCCAAGAAACAGTCGAATAGATTCCAGACGTTCTACAGGAGCAAACTTTTCTTCAAAGTCAACACCTTCGATTTGAGAGTATCCTTGAGCCACAAGTCTTGCTTTGTTTCGCACCACAACCACACTCTCGTCGATCTTGTTCTTGAAGATCAATTTTGTGCCCACAATGTTTACACCATCAGGCCTAGGGACCAGCTCCCAGACATCGTTGCGCACAAATTGTTTAAGCTCCTGTTCCATTGCAACAATCCAAAATTCTTCTTCAAGAGCCTAAACATGATTCTGAGGCTCAATGACTGAGACGAAACATGCAAACTGAACCATCTCACGATAGTTGATCTGAACCCCTCTAGTCCTCCTCCCTTCATTCACATCGCCGATGAAATCCTATGCTGAATGATTTCGATGCACTTGCTACAGTACTTCCTGATCTGATGATGGTTGAGTGATATTCTATGTCTCTGCTTGTTCTGACTCATTGTCTGATCCAATATGCTCCTGTGGAGGTACTGAGTAGTCATCAAACACAATGTTAACTGATTCCTGGATTGTGCCAGAACGTGTATTGTAGACTCGAAATGTTGTACTAGTGCCTGAATAACCCAGAAAGATCCCTTCATTGCTTCGTGAGTCAAACTTGCCAAGCTGATCCTTGTCATTCAAGATGTAACACCTGCATCCAAAGACATGAAAGTAGCTCAAGTTAGGTGTCTTTCCTTTTCATAGTTCATACGGAGTTTTTGTTGTCCCCTTTCTGACGTAGACTCTGTTGATTATGTAACACGCGGTGCTTAGAGCTTCTGCCCAAAACTTGGTAGGTATGTTATTCCTATGTAACATGGCTCGAGCCATCTCCTGAAGTGTCATGTTCTTCCTCTCCGCGACTCCATTCTAATGTGGTGTTCTGGGTGCAGAGAACTGATGTGCAATCCCTTGATTATCACAGAAATTCTTCATAGCCTCGTTCTGAAATTCTCCTCCATGATCACTCCGTACTCGCTTGATCCCTCCTTTCTCGTTGATCAGTTGAAGGGCCCAAATTCTGAAACTGTTAACCGTCTCTGATTTTTCACGTAAGAACCTGACCCAAGTCCATCTGGTGTAGTCATCGACGAGAACAAAGACATATTTCTTTCATGCTAGACTTTTAGTTTGCATTGGCCCCATTAAGTCCATATGGACCATATCCAAAGCTGTTGTGTTGTGAACATCAAGGACTCTCTTGTGTTGAACCTTGACTTGTTTCCCTTTGTTACATGGTCCACACACCATCCTTTCTCCTCCCTTAATCTGTGGTACATCTCGTACTATCTCTTAATTGACCAGAGTAGTCAGGTTCCTCATATTCATATGACCTAGTCTCTGGTGCCACAAATTCAAATCATCTCGAGCACTGAAACACTTAGTCGAATTTTCCCACATGTAGCAGTTGTTTCCAGTTCTGATTCCCTTTAAGATGACTTTGCCAGCTTCATTGGTGGCTTTACATTCTGTGCTAGTGAAGCTAACTGTTAATCCCTCATCACACAGCTGACTCACACTAATCATGTTTGCCTTCAGTCCCTTGACAAGATACACGATCATCAGCTGTGGTAAGTCTGCTTCACACGTTTTCCCTTTCCCTTGAATGGCTCCGTGACCACCATCTCCAAAAGTCACTTTTCCTCCTTTCAAGATCTTGAGACTTTCCAGATTGCTTCTTGTACCAGTCATATGTTTAGAGCAGCCACTGTCAAAGTACCGCAGACCTGTATCCTCATGTTCTTCTGAGACAGAGGCCATATTGCACCAAAAACCAAGTCATGTTGCACTTCGTGATGTATTTCCTGAGGCAGTTTGCATTACATTAGTCTTTTTCACCCATATTTGATTTTGAAATCCGTTCCAGCTGAACCTTCCTCGTTTTCTGAGTCTATTCACCCTTTCTCAGAACTTGTTGCAATGTGCCCTGATATGTCCAATCTTTCCACAGAAGTAACACCCATTTCTTTGAGCTGTACCACTTTTGAGGTCATGATCTACCTGATGTGAGAAACCTGCAGATACAAATTTGGTCTCCTCATATGCATATACGGTTCTCCTAGTGTAACCCAGTCCTCTGTGAATTTGTTTGCTTCTTACGTAGCTCATAATCTGGTCTAATTGCTTGGTTCTAAGAAACATGTGGATTTTTTTGTATTGAAGATCCAGTTCAGCCTGAAGCTTGGCAGAGAGTTTCTTTTCTGAGATAAGTTCATGTCTCAGATTGTCTGCCTTTGTAGCCAAGTTGAGTTTCTCCTTTATCAAGGATACACTCTCCTGGCTGAGTTTCCTTTCAGCTATGAGTTCATTCTGCATTGACTCTACAAGTGCTTCAAGATGAAGTTTCTCCTTGATGAGTTCCACATTCTCATGTCCAATCCTGACCAGGGTGTCACGAACCTCTTTATAGCTAGTAGCAAGATCATCCTCTGGTTCTTCCACTGACTTAGGTTCAGACACCTCCTCTTCTACCTCAAATTCCACAATTCCAACAAATGCAACAAAGTTGCTCACCTCTTCTTCGGAGTTAATTTCTTCTTCTTCTGACTCTTCTTCAACCAGCATTGATCTCTCTTTTCTTTTTTTCTGATCATTAACACACTCCAGCTGAGTATGTCCAATTCCTTTGCAACCGAAGCATTTGATTTCTCTTCTTTTGACCGTGGGACATTCTGTTTTGATGTGTCTGTATCCTTTGCACTCATGACACTGAAGTTGACTTCTCTTGACTGATTTTTCCCCTTCAGCATGTCTTTTGATGAAGCCTCCTTTTCTTTGTCCTTGGTTTTGTTCACCTCTTCTCAAGGCTCTATCACATCTACGTACCAGCATGCTTACATGGTCGTCATCATCTGATTCCTGTGATTTCTTTTCACACGAAGATAGAGCGAAGTTCTTTGGTTTCTTCAGTCCATCCAACTCCATCTCATGAGCTTGCAGAATCCCAACAATTTCCCCAAAACTCAGCTTCTCTGTGTCTTGTGACACAGTTAAGGCCGATTTATAACCCATAAACCTAGAAGGCAGACATCTCAGGAATTTCTTCACCAATTTCTTATCCTTGTACTTATCCCAAAGAGTTGAAGCTTCCTGAGCCAGTGAGCTTATCTTGGAACTGAAATCTGAAATGGTTTCATGTTCTTCCATCTTCAGGTTCTCAAACTTTGATGCCAGCATATCCTTTTTTGAATTTTGCACTTTCGTTGTTCTTTCAAAATGGGTTTGGAGAATATTTCATGCTTCTTTTGCTGTCTCACATCCTTGTATCAGTTTGAAGGTCTTCTTAGAAACACTGCAATGAATTGCGGTAAGAGCCCTTGAGTTAAACTTGAATTTTTTTAGTTTATCCTCTGTCCAATTTTTTTAGTTTCCTTCTGCATTTTTCGTTTTAGGCATTTCCCAGCCCGCTACAACAGCTTTCCACGCAAGTATGTCAATACCACCTATCACGGATTTCATTCTTGCCTTCCAAAAGCCGTAGTTTCCTGGATCCAGAATTACCCTCGAGCTATTGACCAAATCCTGATAGCTTTCCATTTTCTTCCCTAAGATCTCACTTGTTTAGTAGTACGTAAAGATGTGAGCTCTGATACCAAATGAAAATGTAACAGCTACTACTACATGATGTAAAACACAAGTAACATGGGTTTATCTTCTCAAAAGAATATTACTAGATTAATCATCAAGAGTACTTACAAGTCTTCTCTCAATCTCACTAATCTAGTCTCTTCTGTTCAAAGATCTATACGTGATCTTCGAACCTCCCAAAGCACCCTTTAGCCCTACCTTTTGCTTTCTTACAGGAAACCCCAAAACCCTTTTGCTAAGTGATAGCTCTCAATATATACAAAGGCCAAACACCCTATTTATACAAAATAGAAGACGGCGAATACTAGCCTATATCGCAAAACTAAAGATACTAAAGATCTTTTGTGATAAGTAACATTCCCTATTTCTTAGAATAAGACTTAGGGAATATTCCTTATTTCCGATATCCTACGAGATCCTCTCCGAGATCCTCTTCCAGCTCAGCTCCCGCTTCCTGGTGCATCCACGTGTCTTCACAAGCTCGGTCCAAGTCATCTCCCTTACTCCAAATCGTCCAACATCTTGAGTTGCTCGCCTGTATTACTTCATGTGCTACTTCTCAACTGGTACAAGAGATGCCTTAACACAGCTACATCTTTAATAGTTATCAGAAATCAAGAATTTTTAGGGTTTTGTGATAAGCAATATGAATATTGTTTTGTCATCTTGGATAATTGTGATTTTTAATAGTTTTGAGTTGGAGTAAAATAGTCAAAGCTATTCTTACCAAGTGAAAGTGGTTTGACGAAGAAGAGTGCTCATGTTAATGGAATCTACTTCGGAAGATGTCAGCGCAAGTTAAGAGGAGGAGAAGCAGAGCCGTGAGAAAGAAGGGGTTTATTTGTTTAATTTTCTTTTTTAACTTTGTATTTTTATTTAATCGTAATATTACTTGGCATATTCTTATTGGTTAAAATAAAAAGAGGTGAATAAAGTGATTCACCCCTAGGAGTGAACCCAAGAATTGTTCATTAATTTTGGTTCACGGTTCGGTTCAGCCGAACCGACCAGTTATCCGAAATTTTTAAAAAAATATAAAAAATTTGCAAAGTTTTATTATTATTTTTTTTAAATACCAAAAAATAACCGAAAATATAATCACATATAACCAAAAATAACCGAAACTATCTGAAATTTCCCCCTTAAACTAAATTTGCGAACCGAACTGAATTCGGTTATTTTCGACAAAAACAAAAATAACCGAATTACTCGAGAACCAAACCGATATTTTATTCGGTTATTTTTTACAGAATTTTTAAAAACCGAACTAAAATACCCGAACTAACAGAACTTGCAGGCCTAGTAGCATTGTACATATCTTCTTAAGTATCTAACTCAGCAGTTGGATATATGCTGTTACTCATCATATCACATTATGACGTTTGTTAATTCATATGAAAAGAAACTCTAAACACTACAAGTGGCTCCCTATCCCACCTAGAGGTGTCAAAATGGTCGGTCCGCCCATGGGCTGTCCATATCCAAAACATTATGGACTGGACATGGACAAGCCCATATACAAAGCGGTTTAAATGGGCTTGGTCCAATTTTGTCTACGGACAAAACGGGCTAGGACAACGTGGACATGGTCTGTCCAAAATACTTTAAAAACTAGATCAAAATTGACATTCATGAAATATTTAAATAACATTTTTTTATTGGAAAATAAAAAATGTAATTTTGGTTTACTAACGGACAATGGGATTTCACGTTTTTGATGGGAAACAAAATTTCCGTTTTTGGGAGAAAAACGAAATAAACGTTTTTGGCGGGGAAAACGAAATTTCATATTTTTGGCGGAAAAACGCAATTTTATGTTTTTGACGGGAAAACGGAATTTTACATTTTTGGCGGGAACACAATTTTATGTTTTTGACGGGAAAACCGAATTTTACGGTTTGGCGGGAAAACGCAATTTTATGTTTTTGGCGGGAAAACGAAATTTTACGTTTTTGACGGGAAAACACAATTTTATGTTTTTGGCGGGAAAACAGAATTTTACATTTTTGGTAGGAAAACGTAATTTTACGTTTTTGGGGAGAAAATATAATTTTACGTTTTTGGCGGAAAAACGGAATTTTACGTTTTTGGGGGGGGGAGAAAACATATTTTTATGTTTTTGCGGGAAAACGAGATTTTTTGTTTTTTGGCGGGAAAATCGAATTTTACGTTTTTGGCGAGAAAACGGAATTTTACGTGTTTGGCGGGAAAACGGAATTTTACGTGTTTGGCGGGAAAACGGAATTTTACGTTTTTGGAGAGAAAACATAATTTTCCGTTTTTGCGGAAAAATTAGATTTTTCGTTTTTTGCGGGAAAACAAAATTATAAGTAAATTCCGTTTGTTGCTGTAGGATTCCTACCCGATTATCCCCATGACCTGTTGCATATATATATATAAAAGTTGACGACATACATTATTTTCATTATTGTCGGTATATGCTTCTTTGCGCTTGTTATCATCATTGAACATTATGAATTATTTATCTTAGTATAGCTAAACTTTTTTGAGAGGTACTACGATTTCAATTATGGATTGTGGTTATAAACATTTTAAATGACAGATTTCATGAATTAGTTATATAAAAGCTTTCTTGTGAGGGTGCATTAAGTGTTATAGAGCCACTCGCAGTCATGTGAAAATCCCGAGGTCTTTTTTCTTTGGTAAAGAGAAACCGAAAACTCCATGATCTCTACTTTAAACTTACGTAGAATATCGATACTTATTTCAGAACTCCAGGGAGTGATTGGCAAATTGACTTTGTTGAATCTGGTTCACACAAAGTAATTACAAGAATAAAAGGGAACGGAAATCTAGTTTTATTAGCGATTTTTGGCGAAGTACAAGAGTTGGGTTATCGGAAAGTCACCGGAAAAAGTGAAAAAGCGATACTAAGAAACTAAGTCGGAAATCTCGGAGCTAAATCTCTTAGGTCTCGCGGGAAGTTGTGGTGCCGTGCGAATGAGATGATCTTCGATATTTATAGGGCTTTGAGGCGGTAAGATCTCCTTATTTTTCGGAGGTCAGAATAAAGAAAATCTTCATTTATTCTCGGAATCCATATGGAAATCTTCCTTATTCTTCGGAGATCGAACTAAGGAAATCTTCCTTACTTTTCGGAGGCTGGTGCCGACTAAGGTTAGTCGGGCTTAAACGGGCCCGAAGGCGGACTGATGGGCCGAGGCGAGTTTGGACGAGTATCGAGTCGTGCTTGGCCGAACTCTATCGGGAATAGTTATTTTGCTAGTGGGACGAGGTGGGCTTTAGCCGAATATGGAGGTTGGAGCCAATGTGGGCCAAATAGGTTTATTCGGGTTAACGCAAGTCAAATCACGGAATTGACCGTTAAGATTCGGTCTATGACGGGTTTTAGGAGGTGCATAACTTACCTCCAACAGACTTTTAAAATTGCGAGGACTTTAAAACAAATTAAAATTTGGAAAGTTATAAGGGATTGTTGGCTATTTTATCACTTTTTGAAAATTTTATAAAGTTTTTAGCACTTTCTTTAACTTAATTGGAAAACTAAAATTTGTTGTACTGTACATGTGTTGACTTTCCAGTCGTAACCATGTACAGTACTACGCGAATCAACTGTGAACAGTACACGAACCAATAGGAAGCATGGACAAAATCGTATTTTGACACATAAAGAAAAAAAAACAGAAAATTATAAAATTATAACGAAAGCTTCAAAAAGTGACTACAGATGCAATTATCTCAAGTCATAATTTAGCCAAGCAAGCTTTATTGGTTTAAAAGTTATAAAAGTTCTAGAATTTCTCTTAAAAACTTTCACAGCCATTTTCTTTCTTTTTTACTCATGGTTCGGCATGTTTTTCAAAACCTACAAAATCTGACTTTTATTTTTCTAAAGTCACAATCATATTTTTGTTTTCAGTTAATTTTTACAAAGTCAAATATAAACTAAAAGCCTACAACAAAGGTCTTTCCAAACATCCCCTCAAACTAAAAAAGATTGAGACATATTGATGTATATAGTTTCATACTGATGTAAATACTAAGTTTGTATAGATTTTGGTTTACAATTTGGTTTAAATCTCTTGTTTAGGCCTTGGTCAATTGTATATAAACCCTCCAATTGTATCTTTTGATTAATTAATGAGAATGACAATTTGTTTACTGATATGGTACTAATCATCCTTTCTCTCTAATTGTAACAAATTTTTCTGTGATTTGTTTTTTCACTGGATTCTCACCGAAATTTCAGTCTGATTTCCTTTCTGATCTGTTTTTCGTAGCTGCAATTCGTTTGTGTCTTTATTATGGATCGATGTTACAAGAAACACGGTTATCTTGTTGGTTTCAAAGGCAAGAGGAAGTTTCATAACTCCACTCCAAATGTATCTGCAAATGTCATTGTTGAGAATAATGTAGACATGGGAAGCTTCTTAGATTAGTATGGCAACAGTAATGGTGAGGAATTGTCAGCAGATCAGATTCAACAGATAGTGTCTTTTCTCAGTACTAAACTCCAGCCTCCTAGTTCCATTCCTGTACCAGAAGTTTATTATGTCTCAGTGACTTCCAAACCATCTTCTTCAACCACTGGCCCAACACCTGATACTTTTTCCCCTCTATCCTTTGTTCTTTTACCATTGTTGATAGGCATTATATTTGTTCCATTAATAACAACATTTAAGCTATTAACGCTTGGGTTATAGACACATGAGTTACTAACCACATTTGTCATGATAAATCTTCCTTTTCCACATTTCGTTTTCTCCAAAATACCACATTAACTCTTCTTGTCGGTGGTCTTGTGAGCCTTGTTGGAATATGATCCATACATTTGTGTAGTTATAAGATTCTCTTATATATCCCTCAGTTCAAATTCAATATTCTCATTGTTAGTTATTTGACTAAGAGTATGGGGTGTAAGATTTAGTTTGATGAGAATTATTGTATTTTTCAGGATCTTTCTCAAATATTAATGATTGGAATGGACAGACAAATGGCTAATATGTACTTTCTGGACATTGAGTATATCACTTCATCTCAGAATAAAGTTCCTTTTGTTGCCGCTGTTACTAGTCACGATCTTTGACATAAAAGGTTAGGTCATCCCTCTGTTTCAAAATTATAGTCGATGTTTGTTGCGGTCGGATTCGTCTCCGAAACTTCAGGTTTTAAATTTGTAAACCTTAAAGTATGTAAGTGCACATATGTGCGTTGTAGTACTTAAGGTATCAATCCAAAAAAAAGGGAATGATGTTCTACGATAACTTAGACACAGTATAGTAAATAAACCAAAGAGGAATATACGTTTATAGGGTTTTGTCACGAACTCGAAATTAGGAATCTAAACTGTACCAAACTAGACTAAACTAAACGAAGCGAGAAAACAAGAAAGCGAACGAGACTAATCTAAGCTAAACTATCCGAATAAATAAATATAATCCAAGCGAACAGTAGCAAGCAATAATTATTTCGATGTTGTAAATCAATTAACGAAGCATTGGGCAATCAGGAATTCTTTAGGGTTCATGGCCGATTTCCACAAAGAATTCGCTAGGATTTCTAAAGCGACTTTTTGTCGTCTTTGGGTTCTTGAACTTGGAACACGTACGCTGTGTGTAGTCTAATCATGTAATCCTACAAAACTACTCACTTCATTACTCGGACGGTAGCTTTCGTCTCCGTCCGCGCAAGAAGTGAATGATACTCTCAAAGGTCGTTTGCGCCCACAACTCCTCCGTAAGTATACTTTCAAAATATTACGACGGATTTGCTCGTCTACCCTAGGTCAAGCGATTAGATTCATCACTCTCGTAGCTCTAAAACACCTAATATCAGTTGCTAAGACGGTTAGTTAAGAAACGTATTAGCAACAAGGATAGAACAAAAAATCCTAATCGGTATCCTAGCCAAAAAAACTCAATCAAAATCGAACCATGAGAGCCCCTTCAAACCCCTATATCCAACAAGGAGATTACTCAGCCACGACCATGCAAGATAAAATCAAGCTTCTGAATTGCACAATCAATAGATAAGAAATCAAACAAAAGGGTTCAAGGAAAATCCATATCTCCCTAAACAAATAACAAAGAACAAGAGCAAAAGTTTGGTGCAAAACAAGTCTAAAGTGTAACAATAAGGGGTCACGAAATTTTGGCTGTTAAACAAGTATTTATAGGTCTTCAACTCGTTTTGGTGGAGTTAGGGTTTGACGGGAAAAGACGGTTTTGGCATCGGGTGAAGAAACGACTCGATTTAGGCAAAATTGGCTCTGGCCGCGCGGGTCCGTGCTCTCCAGGAGTGGCGAACTTGTGTTTGGCCGTGGGTCCGTGCTCTCCAGGAGTGGCGAACTGGTGTTTGGCCACGGGTGGGAGCTCTCAACCCGCGGTGGACTGCTTCTCGGCAGCTTCGTCGGTCTTCGGTGTTTCAGTTATATTTTAGGATCCAACCATTGGATTGTCCCCAATCCAATTGCATTTGAAATCTGGTTGTCTCTAATTTGTTGAATCCAAATTTGGTGATGATCAGACGGTGAGAATGCCTTCTACGATGGCAAGACTTCTGACGATCCGAGTTTATCCAAAAACGTACTTTTGTTCCGAAATGCACTCTTTTAATCCGAGTTACCTGAAACGTCTTTCAAAACACTAAAACATGGAAATCATTTAAAAACTATTGAAAACGGAGTTAAAACACCTGCAAAAGAATATGAAAGTAATCCATAAAAATGGTCAAAACCCGGTGTTATCAGTGTCTCGTGTTCTTTCTTTCCATAAAGAAAAATCATATAAAGAGTTTCATTTTAGAATTTGTCATCTTTCAAAACAAAAACATCTACAGTTTGTTTTTAATCCTAATATCAGTGAAAAACCATTTTATCTTGTTCACATTGACACTTGGGGTCCTTTTTCAATTCCAACTCATGATGGGTTTAAGTACTTCCATAAGATTGTTGATGATCATTCTAGAGACACATGGGTTTACTTAGAAACAAATTTGATGTTTTACACATCTTCCCAACCTTTGTGAATATAGAAACTCAGTTTGAGACAAAGCTTAAAGGGATTAGATCTGACAATGCTCAAGAATTCAATTTCACTCAATTCGATTAATCCAAAGGAATTGTGCCATACCATTCATGTCCTGAAACACCACAACAGAACTTTGTTATTGAAAAAAGCATCATCACATTTAAAATGTTGCTAGATCTCTTCTATTTCAGACTCATCTTCTTATTCGGGTGACTACATTTTAACTACAATTCATCTGATTAATAGGCTTCCAAACCCTATTTTGGAAGATAAAAGTCCATATGAGGTTTTAACAAAGAAAATTATTGACTATGATGAACTTAAAGTCTTAGGATGTGTTTGTTATGCATTAACCTCACCCAAGAACATACATAAATTCGATCATAGAGCTAGAGTTTATGTTTTCCTTGATTATACTTTCAGATACAAGGGTTATAGACTCTTAGATCTTCAAACTAATACACATTTTATATCACGACATGTCATATTTTATGAAGAACTCTTTCCTTTTTCTAAGTCAGAACTCTCTCTGGAAGATCAAAATTTCTTTCATGTTCTGACATAGCAAGCTCATATCTTATCTCATAACTCTGATGTTGATCATTATGCATCTTCATCATCTGTAGAGGTTGTACCTTTTGACAATCCTACTTTTAGATGTTTATGAACCTTCTGTTCAAACATCACATAAGAGAGTTAAAAAAAACATGTTTATCTTCAAGATTAATACTCTCATTTAGTAGGATCTTCAACCATTCATGAAATATCTCAATTTCTTTCTTATGATAAAAGTGTCAGCGTTTTATCTTTCATTCTTGATTTTTATAGTCAAAGAAAAAGTACCTCAAACCTACACTGAGGCAAAAAAATTACTGTGTGGTGGTGTGGAGCTATGGATGAAGAAATTGATGTCTTATAAAGCACACAGACTTGGGATATTTGTACTCTTCCTCTCGATAAGGTCAACATTGGTTGCAAATGGGTTATAAAATCAAATATCATGATGATGGTACTATAAAGAGATACAAAGCTCGTCCAGTTGTCAAAGGCTATACACATCAAGAAGGAATTGACTACAATGATACTTTGTCTCATGTGTGTAAGTTGACATCAGTAAAGCTTCTTATTGGCCATATCTTCTATCTATGCTCTGACTCTTCATCAGTTAGAATTTTTCAATGCTTTCTTTAATGGAGATTTGGATGAAGAGATATATTTAAAGCTACCACCAGGATATTCTTCAAGAAAGGAGGAATCATTGCCTCCTAATGTTGTTTGCAAATTGAAGAAATCTTTGTATGGTCTTAAGGAAGCTTCCACATAGTGGTTTCTCAAATTTCAACTACTCTCACTGTTTGGGGTTTGTTCAATCTCATTCATATCATACTTGTTTCTTGGAAGGTACTGATGTTCTATTTCTATGTGTGCTAGTATATATTGATGATATCATAATTGCTAGCAACAATAATGCATAGATTGATATATTAAAGTCAGCTCAAATCTATCACTTTAAACTGCGTGATCTTGGTCCTCTGAAGTATTTTATAGGCCTCAAAATTGTTAGATCTTCTGAAGGTATTTATGTTGGTCAACTTAAGTATGCTTTGGATCTTCTTGATGAAACATGTTTACTTGGTTGCAAGCCTTTTAGCATTCCAATGGATCCTAGTGTCAAATTTTCAAAGGACAGTGGTGGTGATTTAGTTGATGCAAAGTCGTACAGACTTCTCGTTGGAAGATTGGTGTACCTTCAGATCACAAGACCATACATTACCTTTGTTGTCAATAAGCTCAATCAGTTCTTTGAAGCTCCTCGTACATCTCATCAACGAGCTGCTTACAAGATACTTCACTACATCAAAGGCATCATCGTTCGAGGTATGTTTTATTCTTCCAAGGCTGAGCTTCAACTTCAAGTTTTGCACATGCATATTGGACTTTATATCAAGATACCATGAGATATACTTCAGAATACTGTATGTTCTTAGGCATTTCACTCATCTCATGGAAGTCAAAAAAACAACAAGTGATCTCCAAATCATATGCATAAGCTGAGTATAGAAGTCTCTCTATTGCAACTGATGAACTGGTATGGCTTACTCAATTCTTAAAGGAACTTCACATTCCATTGGTAAAGCCTACTCTTCTCTTTTGTGACAATACAACAACTATTCATATTGCCAATAATTATATGTGTCATGAGCGTATTAAACATATTGAATCAGATTACCAGTGTTCGTGAAAGACTCATTGTAGGTCTCTTTAAGCTACTTCATGTCAGATCATTTCTCCAATTTGCTGATCATTTCACTAAACCTCTCTATCCGGCTACATTTTAGCAATTAGTAAGCAAGATATGTCTTTTGAATATTTTTGCCCCATCTTAAGAGGGACTATTGATGTATATAGTTTCATATTGATATAAATATTGAATATGTATAGATTTTGGTTTACCGTTTGGTTTAAGGTTCTGATTTAGACTTTGGTCAATTGTATATAAACCTTCCAATTAATAAATGACGACGAAAATTTGTTTACTAATAAGACAAAAAAAAAAATATAAGATTGACCATGAAAGAAAAGCCAAAATGCGTTAGTTACACTTAAATAAAATCAATGAGTCGTGATTAATCGTTAGGTGAAATGTCTACCCAAAAAGGAGAAAAATCAATCACATCATCACACAATACTTGTTGATTACTACTCTTTTGAAGACCAGAAGCAGCCGACACATATATGCAACAAACACAGAGTAAACGTTAACTTTATTTGGACATCAGTATCTAACCAATTGATTATGACATTTCAACTTTCTATATGGATTCGTTGGTTGAAATTTATGTTTTTTAATTATGAAAATTTTCATTGGCCACAAAATTGGAAATCTCATCTGTTTAATGGAATAAGGGCGTCTTTTTCCTTTTAAAGAGAACTATTAAAGATGCCAATTAGGATACCACTTTTATTATTTTTCTTTGAAAAAGCCTTTGATTTAAAATATATCATTATTCTTAAGAAAGTGTTTTTTATCCTCCATTTATTTCATTACAAATATAATTTTGAAATTTTTACAAGAATTAAAAAACCAATTAAGTGTATTATTATGTCCCTAAGAAAACAAGAGACTTTTTGAAATTCTACGTTGTTTTATTAATTTTGACTATGTTTAAATTAAGTATGTGTGACAAGGAATTGCATTAAATTTTCAAAAAACATTTATTGTGAAACATAAAAAATAGTTTGAAACTAATATACTCTTTCCGTTTTACAAATAGTATCATTTTAATACTTCATTTTTGTTTTACAAAAAGTGTTATTTTTTATTTTTAATGCAAAATATTAAATAAAATCATATTTTAATCCTATTTTTAGTGTATTAATTAGAAAAAGAAAAATTATTTAGTGTATTACTCCTAATCCTAATCCTAGGTATGAAAAATATATCTAAAATATATCTTTCTCAAAATCTTTGTTGGCGTCGAGGGTCCAAGAGAAATATTTGTAAATCGAACAAAAGACATTGCAAGTAATATTTTAATGAATTTGAACAAGTAGTAAATGTAAAAACTAGAAAGAACTCCTGATTTCTCAGTATAATTACCATTTCCCAATAGGAAATGTGAATAAGCCATTTGAGTTATCAAAGCAATATTATGAGCCATACCAATATAGGTTAAAAAAGAAGTCAAGTTTGTTGTTTTTCTAATGTAAACGGGCAAAATCAGAAAACCATATAGATGAACATAGTAGTATTCAAACTATGTGAAAGCATTTGTTTCATATATGATATATACAACACTCATGTGGTGATAATACTCATAAATACATATGGAGGCATGATATGGAACAGAACAGCTAAAACTGTGCAGCCTCTCGAATTTTATTATTTGCGAACTTTGTCAATAACCTCACCACACTTGCAGGGGACCCGTCAAGGCTCTCTCAATTACAACGATGGTTTGGAATAATATTTGGGGTTATAATCAGAATCTTTGGCAAAGATATGAACCGATCAGGAGATTCCAACAAGCTTTCTTCCTTTGTTGGATCCGTTGTTGGATTCGTGCGCCACGTGTCGGTGTCTGAACTTCGTTCTTGTGCAACAGATTCCACATGATGTGTATGTCTTCGTACTCGCAAGAACTCACGTCGTTTTGTAACCTCAAAAGTCCTGCAAAACACGAGACCATCACTCAGTATTTGTTAAGATCAAGAAAAGATTAATCCTGAGCCAAACTCAAACAAGTCCCCGAAGTTTTTAAGACGTCTACGGTAGCCAGGTGGGAGCTACAACAATTTTTGACCAAAATCATTGGGCCAAATACTTTTTCCGTTTTAAAATAGAAGTCTAAGGTTTTTGCAAATAGATTAACGAATCATTCTTTTATATTCTAAACTAAAACATCATTTATCATATAGCTAAACACAATTTGAATGATAAAAATGGTCAAAAACAATAAAAATTTAATTAATTTTGCATGAAAAGTTACAAAAATCATCTAATTTGAAACGGAAGGAGTATGAGTTTATAAGACTCAAATCTGAATTTAAATCTAAAACCAATTTTTTTTTCTTTTTTTGCAAAGAGGGAGCTACAACAATTTTTTACCAAATCTAAACTAAAACATTATTTATGGTCTAGCTAAACACAATTCAACCAATGATAAAACAATTTGCATAATATAAATGTTCAAAAACAATAAAAATCTAATTAATTTTACATTAAAAGTTTTAAAACATCATCTAATTTGAAACAATTTTTTTCCTTTATAAGACCCAAATCTGAATTTTAATCTAAAACCATTTTTTTTTTCTTTTTTTGGAACAACATCTAAAATCAAAAAAAAAAACTGAATTTTAATCTGATATTGAACAAAACACCACACGATTCACTTTAAGACCTATAACTCCAATTCAAACCAGCTTTAGCTTGTAAAATTTTTTGGATAACTCAAAAGAGTCTCTTTAGCTAAAATCTTCCACCGACAGTTTCCATAGATCAGAAATTGATGAATCTTAATTTAACTCTAAGGAATTCGAAAATGATTTTTTTTTTCCCCTCAAAGCGATAAAAACAGATACAAAGAGAATCCAAGAAGCCGCCGGAGAATAGGGACGGTGGAGGATCGGAGCTTACCGCTGTGACGGAATCCGACGCGAACGGTGAAACGATTCCAGATTCGTCGCGTGGGGAACGCCATCGTGTTCCACCACTCTCTCCATCTCACGCCGGCCATTTGAGCTTGTGAAGAGAGAGAGAGGAGAGAGAGGAGACTGTAGAACAAACCCAACTCCCAAAAACTGACGTTACAAGCAGTAAGCTTCAATTAAATAAACGGAGAGAAGAGATGGATGTATTTTTAATTAGGGGCTGGGACAGAAAAACAGAACCCAACCAAGGGAACTTAAACCGATCCAAATCAAACTATATTCTATATATAATCTAATTGGTTTAAATTTTTTTCAACTCGAACACTTTGGTTTGGTTCGATTTAACCTATGTGTTTTTTTTATTAATTAATTAATTAATAATATTAAAAATATAAACACATATGGTAGAATCTTTGGTTCTTCACCTAAAACATTTAGGCTAAATTAAACCGAACCAAACCAATAAATCAATGTGTTTTTTTGTTAATTAATTAATTAATAATATTAAAAATATAAACACATACGGTGGGATCTTCTGTTCTTCACATAAAGCATTTAGGCTAAATGTCATAAACCCACGTTTTTCTTTTTTGTTTTCAACTTCTATTTTTTATTTTCAATTTTCAACCTAATTAATATATATTTTCTAATCCTATTAGCTAAATATTCGATTAAAAAACAAAAAAAACTTAAAAAGTTACAAACTTTTATACTTAAACGTCATATAATTTCAATTTGGTTTTAAACTCTTAGAGAATTATTTTTTTATGACTTCGTTTTGTTTACGTTTTGTTAAAATTCTTGTTTTTATAAATTGATTTTTTAAAAACCGAATTAAAACCAAACCAAATTACAACTAAATCAAACCGAACTAAACCCAAACCGAACACAAACCGAACCAAACTTGTTTCGGTTGAGTTCGGCTAGAATTTTACTCAACCCGAATCAATCGAATCAAAACGAACCCAAACCAAATCCGAAATTAAACCGAAATGTCCACTCTATTTTTAATTTTATAATTTGGTAACATTAAAAACATTTTTAATGAAAATGAAAATATCAGCCGTTTATTCTATGTTTTATTCTTATTAAATCAAAAATATTATAATAAATATTTGAATAAAATATTGCAAAGACCTTTGTGGAGTTTCCAATGAGAATAAAGGAATATCGTTCCCTTTTTCTAATAGGACAGGGTAAAATATTTTTAATATTTGATTGATTTGTTATCCGCTTAGATCCAAATCCAAAAAATTTGAATAACAGTAAAATTGTGGAGTAACATAAATACAAAAATAAAAATTACAAAGACTATAATTTAAAATTTTGAAGCAAATCAAATTTCCCAAATTAAATAAATATCATGGTAGAAATTCGTTTGATGCAGTGTTAAGGGTAAAGTTATTTTTTTGTGAGCATGATGCATATATAACTGTTTGTTGTAGATCATTGTAAATGTGTAGAATCGTTGATGGAATTGTTTTTATAATTTGTAATGCTTAGATTTAGAAAACATTATAATAGTATATATTATGTGTTTAGTTTAGCTCTACGAAAAAATCATTCAAAAAATTATCGCTTAGAAAAAAAAGGATCAAACATCTTAAAAAATAGTATATATTATGTATTTACCCTTTTTCTTACTATATATCATAAAAAATGATTTAGAAAACAATAATTTTTTGGTTTTATGTGATGTTTTAATTCTTGATATAAAATTAGATAATTTTTTTGTGTGATCAATTTGTATTCTACATATTGTTTCACTTTTAAATTTGTGTGAATTTTTAAAGTAAAACAAAAGGAGTAAATTTAAAATTGTTTTTCAGTTAATTGATTTTATAGTTTAGGAAGTTAAAACTTTTAAGAGCAACTGTCTTTATGCTTTCGGCATGCTGATGTCAGTAACCTCAATTAGATTTGCGCCACGTATGAGAATCATTGTGGGTCCCTTACTCGAGTGCCTTTGATTACGACGATTATATATCAAACTGTCGGTAGGTCTTAATTGTGTCCACGTGGAGATCTCCTGGTGGCTTTAGATTTCAAAATGTTTTTTTTTAATTAATTTTCTGTGGAGAAATGAGGAAAAACAAATATCTGATGTTTTTTTTCATCTTCGGCAAATATCTCGTGTTCAAATTTTGTTAAAGAAAATGACAAAAAGACGAGTACAAATATATTTAAGAAGAAAAAGATGTTTTATTTTTGGCCACTATCAAAGAGGATGTTTCATGATTAAAAGCAAAATGACCCAAAACATGGCCTAAGTTCGGTTTGAAATGTGAATTATGTGCTTCATCTCATACAAGTTCTACCTTAATTAATTTTGAATTAACTTGCAAAATAGAAATATATATGACTTTGCCTAATAAGCAAATTAGGACATAATGTTAACGAAAGAGTATCATCACAAATTCATAATGATCACTCGATTCAATCCCTAGAATCACTCATGTTAATTCTATTAACACCAAAAATGAAATTGGCTTCATTCCTCTTTTTGTTTTTGTTTTTGTTTTTCTTCTCTCTTTTAAACCAAATATTTTTTAAATTCAAGTTCATTATGAACCTCTGAATCTAAACCATTGAGCTGCTCATTATTCAAGTCTACTGTAGACCTCTGAATTTAAACTATTAGCTTTTCAAAGCCAAAATTTATTGTTTGACTTTTATTTTTATCGTAGTTTTTCCTCAATGATATTGTTTTCAACGTATTTTCATATATGTGGTCTTATAAAGACATATCAAATAACGACAAAACTTGGATGCTGCAAATACAAGAAAAATGTTCATTTTCAAGTTATAAAGGGTTTGTGGTTGAATTTTTTTTTGTGTGGATAAAATGTGAATATATTATTAAAAGGAAACATGAGTTTGATTACAAGCAGTTTAATAGCAAGGAGTTTCATTTGGCCGAAACAATTTAAAAAGGTAAAAAAAAAAGAGGATGAAACTAAGTTGAGTTACAAGAAATATAACTAGGCATACGTGAACCATTGAGACAGCAAATCTTGGCACCGTCTTTTGGGGAGACGAGCAAGGATAGTGTCCCAGAGAGAGCAATCTAATTGCTTGAAGACCGTTACAGTAGAGGATGATGTGCTGTTGTGGAATCTATTGTTTCTTTCTTTTCAAAGAAGAAACACCGCAGCTTGAAATGCTAGATTCTTAAGAGTTGACGACAAACCTGAAGTACGAGCTAGCATCCATCTGAAAAGAGAGGTCCAATCTGAGAAGGTGAGCCTCAGATGGCCTAGCCGCCTCATTACCAGCAAGCCAAAGATCAACTGAAAATTCGCAATGTAAGAACATATGGTATCTTGTTTCAGGTTGTGTGGCACATAAACATCAAGTAACATGAACTTTTTCATCCCCCAGCTAGCGAGTCTGGTTCTAATAGGAAGTCTATCAAGATTTGAGACCCAAAATGTAAATGCGTGTTTAGGCACAACACATTTAAACCACACTACGTTGAACCATGGTACATCTTTGAAGGTCTGAGGAAATCCCAAATTTTCTTAGTTGAGAAAGAGGTTGATATGCTACCTTCCAAACCCAAAGGAATTGGTCTGATTGTCTCGATATATTTGGAGGCTCAATGTTGAGGAGGGTTTCCCTTTGGATCAAGATCTCGCAATTCCTTGTTCTAATGGAAGGAAGTTTCCATATGTTACTTCCACTTGCACATGCCACTGATGCTTGAAGGGGAATACAATTTTTTCGTGGACCAACTTGACCAATAAAATTGATTAGAGGACCATGTTGCAGCCATTTATAACACCAGAAGCTTGCAGATCGACCATCTCCTATGTCACATCCTATTAGATGCTTTGTAAGAGGTCTCAAAGACATGATGAATTTCCAAATCCATGAATGAGTAGATCTCTCTTCAGCCAACCAGAAGTTTGTCTTTTTCAGCATGTATTTCCACACAACCCACAATGAGCCACTATTAGAGAAAAGAAGCTAGACCAGCCGTAGATTTAAGGCCTTATTCCAGACCATAAAATTCCTAAGGCTTATACATCCTTATGATTTTGGTAAACAAATAGATTTCCAAGAAACTTTAGGACCTGGCCTTTTAGAGGCATCACTAGACCACAAGAATCCGCTGCATAGCTTCTCAAATTGTTTCAAACACCCTTTTGTTAAAGCGAAGGATGAAAGCCAGAAATTCACCAAACTGTAAATGACATACTAGATGAGCTCAAGGTGACCAACATAACTAAGACACTTCACAGTCCAGTTTTGAAGTTTAGCTTTGATCTTGTCTATAAGAGGGGAGTGGTCAGAGTTCCTTAACCATCTAAGAAAAATAGGAAGACCAGTATACCTTATGAGGAGTGAACCGCTGTAGAACCCAATATGGTTAAGTAATGCAACTTCCTCAGAGTTCATACCCGCAAAGAACAAGAAGGTCTTTTTCTTATTTAGCCCCAAACCTGACAAGTGCTAGAAGTCATCAAGGGTAGAAGCAATACCATTCAGATAGGATGATGATCCATTGAAGAAAATCGTCAAATCATCATTAAAACATAAGTTTGAAATCTTAGAATTATGAGCCAAGGGATGATAGCCGATGGAACCTTCCTCAAATCTAGATGAAAGGAGATTAGAAAATGTTTCCATTGCCAAAATGAAAAGAGGAGGAGAGATAAGGTCGCATTTTCTCAAATCTTTTCTCCCTTTGAAGTATCCCCACAAGTCTCCATTCACATTGATAGACAAGGAAATAGTAGTGATGCACTGTCTAATCCAGATAAACACTGTTGTAAAGTCTGCTGCCTCAAGAATCTGGAAAATAAACTCCCAACTGGCATAATTAAATGCCTTACTTTGAGGAGACCTCTTGGAGAAATGTTTTTTTCCCCGTTAAAACCTTGTACCAGCTCAGAAGCAAGCAATACATTCTCAACCAATAACATGCCTTTCACAAAAGCAGATTGAGAGGGAGAAATCATACTTGGCATCATATTTTCCAGTCTCATTGCCAATATCTTAGAGGTAGCTTTGTAGTGCATTACAACAAGAATATGGCCTTAAATCAACAATTTTCTCTGCAATTGTCGTTTTAGGAACAAGTGTAATTGCAGCAACATTCCATTGCTTTAGGGTCCTACCAGAAACAAAGAACTCTTGCTCTGCCTACGTTATATCAGCACCAATGACATCCCAATAACTCCTAAAAATCTCTCATGTGTAGCCATTAGGGCCAGGAGATTTATTTGACGGGAGACTGGATATTTCTCTCTTAATTTCTGCAGCCGTAACCGAAGCCTGGAACATGGTTTTAGTAGCTTCATCACACCAGTAAGGAGTGAATTTTTTGATCTCACAGATATCAGATGCTGGTAATTCCCGAGAAGACCCACCTAGAAGCTTTGAGTAGTACTCTACACAATGAGTCTGAAATTCACTTAACCTTTTAATCCTCTTGCAATAACTACCAATTAATCAGGTAGTGAATCTGGTTATTGGAGAGTCTGGTCACCATTGCTCTATGAAAAAATGTAGAGTTGCAATCTCCTACAATGATCCAATTAACTATGGCTCTCTGTTGCAAAAAAACTCTCCTCTACCAAGACCAAATTTAGCCATTTCCGATGAACTGTTTTCTCCTCCCTTGCCAGCTGAACTGAGGGATTAGATAAGAAGCTATTTTGGTGAGATTGAAGGACAGTATGAGCATCCTTCACCTGATTTTTCAGGTCGGAGAAGTGTGCTCTATTGATAGCCTGAAAGATCAATTGGGGATGAATATTGCCAAAGATCAGTTGTTTTGTCTTCTCAGACCAAATGGCGCAGGGAAAATAACTATTATCATTTGTTTGACATGCATAAATCTAGTTAATGGTGAGGATGCAATTGTTTATGGATATTCCATAAAAAGCTATGTTGGTATGCGTTAAGACCCTCCCTAGAATCGGCACAAAGAAGCTGGATTTCGAATTGGATAGAGACAGAAACTTACGGAATAGTTTCTGGTTTTGAGAGAGAGAGACGGTGAAGATGTTGCACAACAACGAACCGCTCATAAGAGATAGACGAGAGATGATAAAGATGTTGCACAAAGGCAACGAATCACTCTCAAAGAGACTAGAGATTTCGAAACTGGTTTTAAGAGAAAGAGTTTGATTAATTTGATGACCCAAATCCAGGGTAAAAACGAAAATAGAGGCTGCTAGGGTTTATAAAGGAAACAACAAAGAAAAACAACCCTAAAACAGATGAGCCTTTGCTTAAAAACGAAAATGAAGATGATTGGGCCTTGCTTCTTCATGTACCACGAAAACGGGGCTTTGTTGAGCTTGGGCCATGATTTAGATCACAATAATTGGGCTGGACAGATTGTGAATCATTTGGCCTCGTTAAAAACCTATCTTCTCAAAACCCAGTGGGACAAACACGAAGACAGAGAAAAAGAGCACGCAAATGATTTACAAACCCAATTGATGTTCTTCTTTCTTGCAATGCCTGGATCAAATATTGTTGTTGTTGTTGCTGTTGTTGTTGTTGTTGAGCTAATCCAATTCTCCTTAGCTCTCAATATCGGAACTTCTTCATTCAGCAATTATCCCTCGGCTACGAGTTGCTCTCCTCTATTGATGCTGCTTAGTATCATATCATCATCCCTTAGTTGAAAAAGGTTTGTCCTCAAATCAGGACCATCTGCACGCAAACAAGCCAAGTTAGAATTCTTAAAGATTAAAATGAAAGTATACTCACCTTGCAAGCATTTCTTGTATGCTTTGGAAGTGATCTGTGCTGGGATATGAAGTGGTTCATCCTTCATAGCATCTGCATAATCAGAATAGTCAGGTTCCACAAGCTTCAAAGGTTCCTCAGCTCTCATTCTTTCTCCATGTCCGATTTGATCTCCTTTGGCTCTGGTTTATGATTTGTGAAGCAAAACATAATCTGCTTGACCAAGCAATAGGAAAACACGATCATTAGTCATAAAATATGTCTTTGGCTGAGAAAACTTACCTGCTTCAGAAGAGATTCAACCATTTGGGTGCTCCTTCAGTTCAACATTCATGGTAAGGCCATCGTGTGGGATTTTCAAAGGAAGTATGTCAATCACTTGTCCAAATCGAATTCTGCTTTGACCAGAATTTGCAACAGGCTCACTTGGTCTATGAACGTCATTTTCCTCAGTGGAAATTCGAAGTTTTTTCTCATCCTTCAGCCTTTGCAACTAATTCACCATTTTGCACTCGGGGAGAAAGGATCGATCAATCGGCATAGGGGATCGATCGGTCGAATTTTTTTGACATGTTTTAAGCTGATTTTATTCTTCACGATTTGGTTCTAGCTCCTTTGGATCATCTCCTGTGTATTTAGGATCCTGCAAAAGAGAAGAATCATCACTCGAAGATGACAGCTCTAGTGCAACGTTAGTTAAACTCACAAGAGTTTCTTCATAAACAAATTTAGGCAGAGGTGGTTTAGAAAATGAGGTTTGTTTGATCTCACCAGCCTTCACAACAGAGATATAGTGAGTAGTCAAAATTTCTTTGCTTTGCACGCCTTTATTCTGAACCGTAAAACTCTTGCTTGAAATCTGTTTCAGCTCATCACACACGTTAAGCTCCTTATTTCCAGAATGAGTAGAGTTCAAACTCATTTTTCCTGCATCATGAGCAAACATATTAGTTGTACAAAGTGACACAGAGTTTAGACACTTACCTTGCTCAATGCTGCTCGTTTTAGAGTTATTGTGCGGTTTTGATTTTTCTTTCGGTTTGCACAACACGTCTTGGCTGAGAACGCTCTTCTTCTCCACTGTTTTTGGCACGTCTCTCTTCTGTTTTGGCTGAGAGAAAAGTGTGGAAACTTATTCATTTGGGTGTCTCGGCTTGTCACACCTTGATTCTCTCCTTTGTCCTTCCTTTGGTAACTCGGCCTGGCAGTAGACGTCTTCTCTCTTGGTCTAGCATTGGATGCTCTGGCTTCATAAGTTGATCGAGAGAATCCCCTCCTCGGAAGTTGATCAATCCTCTTAGTGATCTCATCTCTCTGATTTTTTAGCATTTGCTCGAACTGATTCAGCATTGCTTCCATCATTAATCGATCGTTGTTGATGTCTCCTTGTTGATTATCCACTGTGACCTGAAAATAACACAACACACCAACCAGTAACTAGTTCCCATGAAAATAACACACACGAACAGAAGAGACAAAATCTAAAAACAATTTGACAACACTTAGAACAAACTAAGACACACTTAAACATAAACTAATACACAAACTGAGACAACACAAACTAATACCTCTGCCATAGCAAATCAACATGAACATGACATGAAGAGTCACAAATTTTTTTGACAACAACCTAGATCAATCACGAACATAATCTAAAGAGACAAATGGTAAAACTCGACAGCAATCTAGATGAACACAACTTGACTTCTAATTTTTTTTTTTTTGATGGATCTACTAACTAGATGCGACACATAATACACATGGATGATAATAGATGATGCAAAAATCACAAAATAAAATTATGAACAGACTCGAAAAAATTTAGAAACAAAATAAGAACATATGCGACAAAGCTAAGAACCCTAAATTTTTTTTTTTTTGATTTTTCTAGATAGATCTACTCGACAGCGACTTAAACAAGTAACTAGATGCGAGAAAAACACAAAAACAAATGATGCAGCAGACTCGACACACATAGGAAGATGAACAGATACGAAAAAATATGCGAAAAGATAGAGACTACCGAGCTTCGATGTGTTCTCTGATACCACGTGTTATGATCCTCCCTAGAATCGGCACAAAGAAGCTGGATTTCGAATTGGATAGAGACGAAAACTTGCGGAATAGTTTCTTGTTTTGAGAGAGAGAGACGGTGAAGATGTTGCACAGCAACAAACCGCTCATAAGAGATAGACGAGAGATGATAAAGATGTTACACAAAGGCAACGAATCACTCTCAAAGAGACTATATATTTCGAAACTGGTTTTAAGAGAAAGAGTTTGATTAATTTGATGACCCAAATCCAGGGTAAAAACGAAAATAGAGGTTGTTAGGGTTTATAAGGGAAACAACAAAGAAAAACAATCCTAAAACAGATGGGCATTTGATTAAAAACGAAAATGAAGATGATTGGGCCTTGTTTCTTCATGTACCACGAAAATGGGGCTTTGTTGGGCTTGGGCTATGATTTAGATCACAACAATTGGGTTGGACAGATTGTGAATCATTTGGCCTCGTTAAAAACCTATCTTCGCAAAACCCAATGAGACAAAAACGAAGACATGGAAAAAGAGCACGCAAATGATTCACAAACCCAATTGTTGTTCTTGTTTCTTGCAATGTCTGAATCAAATATTGTTATTGTTGTTGTTGAGGTAATCCAATTCTCCTTAGCTCTCAATATCGGAACTTCTTCATTCAGCAATTCTCCCTCGGCTACAAGCTGCTCTCCTCTCTTGATGCTGCTTAGTATCATATCAGTATGTCCAACACTCATAAAATGATAGGAGTATGTCCTCTATTTGATATTCTTTGGGATTTTTTGTCCAATGAAGAGCACATCCACCTCTTTGATAGCATCAAAGGGTTGCCACCAGCATCGATCAAATCGATTGCAGAGAAGTTACTTCCAGATGTAAAGATAAGAACAACAGTAAAAATTAGACCAGGAAGTTTCAATGGTGGAATGAAACGCCGATTCAGTGTTACAATTGCATTCATTGGTGATCCCAAGCTGGTCTTTCTAGATGAACCGTTTATGGGTATAAACCATATCACAAGGAGACATATGTGGGATATTATACAAGAATTAAATAAAGGTTGTGCGATCATATTAACAACACATTCAATGGAAGAAGCTGCTATTTTAGGTGACCGAATAGGGATTATGGCTAAAGGCAGGCTCCGCTATATTGGAACCTCAATCAGGTTAAAATCCCGCTTTGGCGCGTGTTTCATTAATATTGTTAGCTTCATCGAAAACAAAAACGACGGTGGTGGAACTTCACCCGAGCCATTAAAAAGTTTTTTTAAGGAGCATCTGAAAGTTAATACAATAGAAGGAAACAAAAAGGCTTTCATGACTTAGTAAAATAACAACACGACCTATTTTCATAGAATGGTTGCCCTTTGGTAGTCAGTCAACCATATCAATTTCTTAGTTGATCACAATGGCTCTATACATGAATCTCAACAAACAATTCAGGACCATTATATGTGGATTACTTCATCGATCGAATAGGAAGTGAAATAGTGTTTTTTTTTTTTTTTTTGTTCCTTTAAGACGACATAAACGCTCTTCTGAAGTTTCCGTGCTCAAGGGAACATAAAGTTGTTCTTGACTTGCAGTTTTTCAATTCAGGGAATAGAGGCTACGTTTTTCTCTCTGCTGATGAACAAATCTTGTGGTCTAGATGGATATTCTACTAAATTCTTCACATGTTGTTGGAGTGTGATAGGACCCGAGGTTGCTTCATTAGTGGCTGAATTCTCCAGCTCTGGCCAAATGCTAAAGAAATGGAATGCAACATTACTAGTTCTAGTCCCTAAGTTTCAAAATGTATCGAAAACACAAATTTTTGGTATGTTGCCCTTCTCAACACTGTCTACAAAGTTATTGGCTAGTAGATTGCAGAAGATTTCTCCCTTGATTATATCTCATTCTCAGTCTGCTTTCCTCACAGAGAGATTATTGGCTAAAAATGTCCTCCTGGCTTTAGAGATTGTCCATGGCTACAATTGGAAAACTGTTGAACATAGAACCATGCTCAAAGTAGAACTCCGCAAAGCTTTTGAGATAGTTAGATGGGACTTTATCAGTTCCACTTTAATAATTATCCAGAATCCCAGAAAAGTTCTTACACTGGATAGTCTAATGAATCTCCACTCCAAGTTTCTCAGTCTTAGTAAATGGTCACACTTCTGGTTATGTCAAGAGCACTAGGAGATTAATTCAAAGAAATCCATTATCTCTTACCTATTCTTCTTGGCATTGGAGTTTTTTACTTGTCTTCTGCAGTCTCGGTTTCAAACAGGTTCTATATGTTATCATCCAAACATACAAGAGTTAATCATCTATCACCTGATGTTTGTTGATGATGTGATGATATTTTTTATAGTAACATTTATTCTCTGCATGGTATTGTTGAAAAATATTTTTGTGAGCTAGTTAGGTCTTCAAATAAATTTATGCTTGGATCAAGATGCAAAACTTTTGTTGCATTGTAGACACCAAAAAAAAAAAAAACTTGTACTACTAATATCTGATGTTTGGTTCACGGTTCAATGAAATAAAGAGATTGCGATTGTGCGTGGCTAAGAACAGTCGTAGTTGTTATTGTTCAGCTGTCAACTTTCGTCTGGTTTGCCATATAAGTCAAATATATCGTCCATATATATGCGCACGAGCTATTCATCAGTGGCTGCAACCAAGAGAGATTACAATGTTGAAGTTGAAAAACTTCTCGAATCATCCCGAAAAAATGGATAAAAAGTAATAATATAGCTATCTGGTTTACCTGAAGATGAACGGGCACATACTTGAATGTAACAAAATCGCAGGCCGGCCAATACATAAGTCCATTTCTCAACGTTGGCAGAAGATCTCGTTTCAATCTCGCCAAGATTTCCTCGGGATTTTCACCTTAATATGGATCCACAACGTGCCAGAACCAACCGCACGATGAGTATCGTAAATTTACAGGTAGAACCGTAAAAAAGAAGAAGAAGCTAAATCCATTTGAAGCAAAGAACACTTTAATCTTTATAAGCTTATGATATGTACCTTGTAAAGCAGCATTATAGGAATAGAAGACCGTGTTGCTACAAGGACCGAAAAGAACCTGCCCCATCATTATTTTCTTCACGGTTGTCAACACGTCGCGCTTTGGCAATATTTTAGAAAGATAACTGAACCACAGATGCTGCGACGGCCCGAGAAATATCAACCCAAAGCTAGCCATTCTGGCTGTTCTTATCAGGTCAAAAGAACCAGATGGCGGCATCGTGATCATCTGTTGAAGAAAAAGAGAGTTTATAAGCACCCCAAGACACATCTACAACTTTTCTGCCTTAAAGATAAGAATTCACAAGAGATAACAACAAGATTAGACAATCGGAATCTGAGTTTCAAACCGATAATAAATTCATCCAGAATTCAGTAACTGAAAGACTTCAAATTCACAAGAGAAAAAATATACAGATTAGTGGATTGGAATGCCGGTTAATCCGAGCTACAAAACAGATGAATTTGTCCGGTATTCAGTAAACGACGTAAGTAAAAGTCTCACATATCAATGAACAACGGTTAAAAAACACAGAATGGACTAAAGATATAAGTATAAACAACTTAGAAAACTACACCAACCAAACCAAAAACTAAATCACCAGCTTTTAGTGCTAACTCAAAAGAAATGGAAAATTCGAATGCGGTTTCAAGCCGCCGGTTTCTGCAACTTATAAAAGGTCTCACCAAACATAAGATGGTGAAGTTTAAGCAGCTATACACACATTACTGAAGCAAAACTCTTCCATTAATTAGACTTTCATCTAAGTTTCAGAGGAATTTTTCTTCTTAAATTTGGAAATATTCTTCCTAAACAACATACCACATCAATAATCCAATTGTCTAAATGTATGAAACAATGAGAAAATTGGATTTTTCTTCGTAAAGTGTATAAATTCGTAATTAGTAATGAAATTGGAAAAGAAAAAAAAAACCTAAAATTCACAATCAATACTCCAAACATTAAACCTAAATTCACCACTAATGATCTGACCTGAGAAGTGAGATCGGCGGCCATATAAATGAGAGAAGTAGTGACGCTCTTGATCATGAAAGGGTGAGACTCCAGCTTTCTCAAATACCATCGTAGAAACGCAGGTTGTTTCGAAGAAGAAGAAGAAGCATTCGTCGATAGGTTTCGCGAGCGTGACGACACGAAGAACACACGAGGGACTAGAAAACTCCCAGCCTTACGTAGGTGGTGAATTGATCGGCTGGAAAATCCGAGGATCGTTTTCCGACCGGAGAAAACAGTTTCCACGAAGGAATCGTTGATTCCTCCGAGAGAACGACGACCGGAGAATCGAGGAGAGGATAAACGTTTGCTCAAGGCAACGATGTTCATCATTATTATGATCTCCGATGATTTGTGTTAATGGCGGCAGCTACGGTTTGATGATGTATCTCTCTCTGTGTTTACAGAGTTTTCCGCTTCGAAACGATATCGTTTTGACTCTTACATTAAAACGACATTATGTGCTTAAACAAGACCAATAAACGGAATGAGGTTTAGCTTACGATTATTACCTTGACTCTTAGGTATCAATAGTCTTGTGCATAATAACCGAACCGAATGAAACCGAACCGAACTGAAATTAATGGTTCAGTTAGATTATCGTTATTTCACAATAACCGAATGGTTTTTATTTTTGATATCCATTGGTTATGATAACCGATAACCAATGGGTATCCATGGATATCAAACAAAAAAAAATATTTATTTTCTCTAATTAACCAAAATAACCGAAATATAACCAAAATAACCGAAACTAACCGAAATAATCGAAACATTTCGAAATATAAGCGAAATAACCGAAATATTTTGAAATTTAACCGAAACTTAACCGAAATAACCGAAACTATTTGAAATTTAACTGAAAATAACCGAAACCATTCGGTTAACCGAAAATAACCGAAATATTTTGGTTACCAAGCGGTTATTAATTTTGATAACCATACCGAACCGAACCGAATGGTAACCGAACCGAAACCGAACCGAAAACTGTTACTAACCGAATGGATAGTAAAAGAGATAACCGAACGTAACCGAAAACCGAAATAACCGAACCAAACCGAACCGAATAACCATATGCCCATCCCTAGGTATCAATTAGGGCTAAAGTCCGAATTACAAAACCGGATTTCGGACGCAACTTTGGAAATTTATGGAGTGTTGAATGGTCTAAGGATGAGAATATGAGTCTATTGTCACTGTTTGATTTGGAGTCGACATAGTCTGATCATGTGTAATCGTCGGAGTCTGAAGAGACGTAGGTTGCAAAGAGAAGCTTTCCATAATTTTGATACCATGAAAGTTGAAGCAAAGCTTCAAGTTTTTGAGAGAAAAGATGAAGTTTTATGAATCTTTATTCAACTTAACCAAAATGAAAATACAGAGATCGATTCTTATAGCTAAGGAAACCCTTGTCACATATCGACATGTGTCTCACTGACACGTAATCGCACACGATCCTAGGACGCCAAATCTGTTGCTCAGATGGATTTGTTGAGGTGGTTGTACTGGAATTTGGCTGCCTCTTGACTGAAGAAAAGATGATATGCGTTTGTCTTATTTTGACTGCCATGTCTACTTCTGGTAACTTAGGCTTTATGGGCTTAACGTTTTCAACTTCTTCTTTCTTCTGACTGTGGGCTTGTGTACGTGGCCCATTTGCTTCTTTTGTAGCACCATTTGAAAGCAGAGTGTCTTGGTTAATACACCCCTCAAACTAGTGTTAGGGGAAGATTGACACAAAGTTTGTACATGAGATCAATGAACAGTGCAAGAGGAAGTGACTTAGTAAAGATGCCGACCAGTTGTTGAATTGCCGTAATCTGCTTCACCACAAGTGCTCCATGTGCTACTCTTTCTCTCACATAATGAAAATCCGTATCAAAGTGTTTGGACATGCATGGAATGTAGAGATGGATTTTCAGTTAAATAGGCAACATATAGATGATCACAATATAATTCTGGGATAATAGGCTAAGGGAGACCAATAGCTTCAAGAAGAGCAATGATCCACTTGAGCTCAGTGGCAGCAATGGATAATGTTATGTAATATGCCTCTATAGAAGATCTTGAGACAATGGGATGTCGATTTGCAGACCACAAGATGATGTTTGTGCCAAAAAAACTGCAGAAACCTCCTGTTGATCTTCTTGTTTCCTTGCACCCAGCCCAATCACTATAGACTCTAAGAGTGGAATATGTATTCGCATTCAAGTTAACACCCATTAGAAAGGTTCCTTTCAAGTATCTTAATTAGAATCATTTTCAGCAAATTGAAGTCAACTACTGTGGTCTTGTGGATCTTTTGACAAACAAAATTTACTGCACATTGTATGTATGATCTTTGTTAGAGGGGGGATTAGCACCCCCTGGTTTAACTCGGTTCGAACCGAGACCGGTTCGATTAAGGCCGGTTTACGATGGTTCGAATCGAGTTAAGTCAGCCCAAAAACATTGGGCCGAGTTTGGAATCTCGCTAAGCCCATCTCGGCCACCGATCTAGGCCCGGCGCGAGCCCAGTCCGTTACAACAGATGAAAACCAGAATATTTCCCTTTTTGTGCCGATCTCGGAAAAGGAAATATTCCCCTCGATTGAATCTTCAAGATATCAGGAAGATATCCTTATCTCGGAGAGAAAACCGGAATATTTCCTTCTCCTAATCGAGCAAGGAAAAGGAAAGATTCTCCCTTCAAACCGCCTCAAGACAATATAAATAGAGGAGAAGGCTCATTCATTCATCCATCCAGAACTTCCACAGAGACCAGAGAATACGAGAGAGCTCCTTTACCGATCTCAAGTTCTTTTGTCTTTGCCATCTTACTAAAACTCTGTTGTAACGCCGACTTTTGATCAATAAACGAGATTCCGATTAAAGTACTATTTTACCCCTTTTGTGTGATTTACGGATCAACAATTGGCGCCGACTGTGGGGACAAATAGAACAGTACTTTCAGATATCGTTTGATTGAGTTCGGCAATGGTTCTTCCAATCGACACCTCCGTAGTCAACATCAACGGCTCAGAAAACAACGATCAAAACCCTCGGGCTGACGAACTCAATCCAACCGACACTGAATTACCGACAACCGGAGGACTCCCTCCGATCTTACCTACTGGAAGGGATAATCAGACCGATCCCCCGAGGACTCTTCCACCGCCTCCAGCTACCCTGGCATTCACGGACCCGACCATCTTTATGGAAGCCATGGCAGCACAATTCGCAGAAATCAACAAAAAGAACGAGGAGCGGATCGCTTCACTAACAGCATCCCACTTTGAACGCCAAAACCTAGAGCATATTAAGATGAGCTGTTCACGTACTCTTAAACCAAACTCTAAGGTCAAGCCGAACGTCTTTCCTCGCGAATTTAAGCCGATTTCTCGACAGTCACAAAAATTAGTAAGTCGGTTTCTCAACAATCGCAAAACCAGTAAGCTGATTTCTCAACAGTCGCAAAATCAATAAGCCAATCTACGATATGGATTGCCGACCTCGAACAGGTTCAGTCAAACCCGTCCTCTTCACCCGGCTAAGACCGCACTGTTTACGGCACCATTGTGTACGACGAGCTTGAGGAGTTCGTATAAACGTACGACTTCAAATATACCAAGACTCAACATAAAGATGACTTAGGAAACGACTAAGTATAACATTCAAATC
Organism: Eutrema japonicum; assembly: GCA_030161315.1. Lineage (NCBI taxonomy): Eukaryota > Viridiplantae > Streptophyta > Magnoliopsida > Brassicales > Brassicaceae > Eutrema > Eutrema japonicum. The sequence continues at coordinate 21,686,962 of BSQW01000007.1, forward strand.
CGCAAATTGATAGAAACCATAATTCATTTAAAAAGCCCCTCGGGCAAACAACAAAATGGATACCGGACTTTAAAAACCCTCCGGTCCAAGAGGTCAAGTTATAAGCCCATTCGGACAGAAGAAAATAGAGAGATTACAAAAAGATAAAAAAAAGCAGGCAACTTAAACGCCTTGCCTCCGCTTCGCGTCAGCGCGATCTGCCAACATCGAAGCTCGGTTAGATCCGAATTCATTAAGGCTGGCGGGACCTCATTACCCATCGAAAGCAAAACCTCCGGATGCACCGGATCGGTGAACGGCGAGACAATCAGGTCCGCATCTGTCAGCTCGCGGAGATCGATCGCAGCATATTCCACCGACTTCTCAGCCTTAAGTTTCTCGAGCTTCTCGATGCGGGACGGAGGAACAATAATACCGTGCTTCTTCTTGAGACTCTCGCAAAAACCAAGGATTCCCTGGATTTGGTTGATAGCGAGGAACGGTTTCTTTGCCTGATCGATCGCCGATAGATGATCCTTGACCTTTTGGAGTCGAACTTGGCACTTTTCGGTGACCACCTTCCTCTTTGAGATTTGCTGAGTACGGCCGTGACCAACTTCGTCGACAGCGCATCCTTTTCCAACTCCAGCTCGGCGTTGGATCTCTTCAGTGCGGCCAGCTCCCTAGTCAGCTCAGATACCGCACGATCACCAGCCTCCACCCTGTCCTCGGACACGTGGAGCTCTTCGCAGAGTTCCACGATTTGAACACTCGCTTCAAAAGCTTTACGACGAGAAGCTCCGAGCTCACGGTCGTAAGACCCGACGATCTCGTTCGTCTGGGCGACCATCTGTCAAAATAATGAACATCAGAAACAGTGATTGAAAGGAGGGAAAGACGAACTCGGAAAGGAGTGTTTACCTCAGCGGTGGTCTGGGCCAGTTTCTTGAAGGCCTCGGATTTATAAAGACGATCAACCGGAGGGAGAAAATCCGGGCCGAAACTCAAGCACCGATATGATTCGGCCTAATCCCACGCGTCGTCCGCTTGATCTGACGCACGATGCTTCTTCGGTATGGGAGAATCATCCGACAGAACCACCGTATCTTCTTCGACCCGTTGGGGCTCGGTGTCCCCCTCACCGCCTTCGGTACGCTCGGTACCGACCCCAGCAGTCGGGCCGGCTGCCTGCCGAGTCCCCCTTTTAGCTTTCTTTCTTTTCTTCTTTTCAGCCGGGAGAGAAGTGTGTTCTTCATCGGGAACCCGTTCCCCAGCAGGAACGTCTCCTTCACCGATCTCTTCGTCATTAGCCAGGGCTTCGGGATTCGCTTGTTCGGCTACGGAAGGAATATCCGCGTCCATTTCGTCGCCATCCATCTCGGCAGAAAGATCGGGAATATCATCGAGCTTCATTTTTCGGCGACGAGAGGGGTTTGCTGTGGAAAGAAAAAGCAATACAGATAAACAAAACAAAAAAGAAATCACCGGACTGCGAAGGAAAGTTCGTCGACATACCTTTAAGAGCTCTTTTCGCTTTTAAATCGAGCTTCTCTTGGTAAGCTTCAGGCCACCGAACCTTCCCAGCCGCACTCAACTGCTTCGCGTGAACGAAAGTGAATCCCGGTGTGGTGATAAGGAAACCCGGTGTGTGACGATCTGAAAAGAAAAAGAAAAAAAAATATAACTTAGGCAAAATAAAGTAGTAAATAGAAATCAAGAACCAATATCTACCGATAGGGGTCCTCCACTGAGTTCGGTAACTCCCGTCCGGAAGCTCAACGGAAGATTCATCAATCTTCACAAAGAAGTACCGAACATTCCAGTTATTAACCTTGCTCGGCTTATTCCCGGTAACAAGATCGGCTTCCGGCTTCGCGTTAGCCGATAAAAACCAAGGCTTAGCCTTCGACAAATTCACCCGAAACAGCATTTCGAAGACCTTGGACGTGATGGGAATACCGCATTCTTCCCCAAGAGTAAGGAGACCCATGATATTTATTACCGTGGCCGGCATGAGCTGAGAAATCGCGACGTGTCGTCTCTTGCAGTACTTGTAGAAAAGCCCCGGGATAGGAAATTGAAGTCCGCAGCTTCTGAAGTACTCTTCATAGACGCATATATAGCCGGGAGGAGCGTCCCACGGACGATCGGCAGCCTTCGGGATCTTGAAGAGCAGGTCATCTGGAGCGCCGCACCTCTCCAAGGTAACCTGGACCGTCTCTGCAGTCGATCGAGACGGTCCGATGTTCACGGGTTTTTCAACCACCCGTCCGGCAGCCGGTATGGGAACATCGCCTCATGTATCCTGACGAATCACCGGCGAAGCAGCGCGATAGTCCGTACAAGCAGCATCATCACCCTCCGCGAGCCGAGCTGCAAATTCCCGATATGCCCGAATCTGATCGTCTAAATCAGCAACTTCCTCTTCAGGCTTGTCCTCATCAATAAGATGAGGGACTTCGACAACGACCCTTGGATTACTCGGTCCGGCATCGGAATGTTGAGAATTACGACCAGTTGGCTCTTGCTGAACGTCATTCGAACCTGGATCGGAGCTACCGAAAAACAGTTCACGATCGGAGGATCTCGATGGTGGAGTTCGGTCATTAACAGAAGACGAAGAAACCCTTGAATCCATATCGATTGAAAAAAGGAAGTTGATGAAGAACAAGACGAAGAACTCGAAAATCTTCAAGCAAATCGGAGAAATCACGGCGGAGGAGATGATCGGAGAACGGAAAATAAATAAATTCTAAAGAGAAGGGAGAGCGCTAGAGAGAAAAAGAAGGATACCTTTTTGAAGGAAATAAGCAGAAGTGAAAAACGGAAGGAGGTTCGAGCGATATTTATAAAGAAAAAGTAATGATGATAATTCCTCGAAATACGCGACCGAAGAAGACGAATCGACACGCGACTCTTCGAGTTCCACAACAAGAGAAGAGGAAGCGACACCCTCTTTTCGAGAAGAATCTACCGAACTCGAACGTTCAGGGTCAATACCAGGATCCACGAACCAAAAGTTCTGAACTCAAAGAAGGATTACGAGTCAGCTCGAAAAATCACCGAACCCGAAAGTTCGTAAAAACGATTCGACTGTGAGAATCCCAATCTTAAAAGGAATTCGCCGAACTCGAAATGGAATCTGATCAGATCGTACCGATCTCAGTTCTAACCGAGCTAAAGAATACTCCTCAGAAATTCACCGAACTCATAAATTCCATCGCCGAACTGAGGGGGGGACCAATTGTTAGAGGGGGATTAGCACCCCCTGGTTTAACTCAGTTCGAACCGAGACCGGTTCGATCAAGGCTGGTTTACGATGGTTCGGATCGAGTTAAGCCAGCCCAAAAATATTGGGCCGAGCTCAGAATCTCGCTAAGCCCATCTCGGCCACCGATCTAGGCCCGGCGCGAGCCCAATCCGTTACAACAAATGAAAACCGGAATATTTCCCTTTTTGTGCCGATCTCGGAAAAGGAAATATTCCCCTCGATTGAATCTTCAAGATATCCTTATCTCGGAGAGAAAACCGGAATATTTCCTTCTCCTAATCGAGCAAGGAAAAGGAAATATTCTCCCTTCAAACCACCTCAAGACAATAGAGGAGAAGGCTCATTCATTCATCCATCCAGAACTTCCGCAGAGACCAGAGAATACGAGAGAGCTCCTTTACCGATCTCAAGTTCTTTTGTCTTTGCCATCTTACTAAAACTCTGTTGTAACACCGACTCTTGATCAATAAACGAGATTCCGATTAAAGTACTATTTTACCCCTTTTGTGTGATTTACGGATCAACAGTCTTGTAAGAGTAAGGTATTGCAGTATCCCAGCCAGGCTTCTGAAGTATGTGGGATCCGAGAAATCTTCATGTTGACCTGACACTTTATCCAACTACATAGGTAAGGGTGTTGGCATTGGTGCACAATCTGCCATTCCTGCAATAACAAGAAGATTCATTGTGTATTTTTCTTGACTGAGAAACAAACCATCTTTGTGGAATGAGCTTGAATCCCTATAAAATAGTGTAAGGGACCCATATCCTTCATTTGAAACTATGTATTGAGAATGGTAAGAAGTTTATGAATGAGGGCAATGTTGTTTCCAGTCAACACCATTTCGTCCACATAGAGTAGAAATAGCATCACATCATCACCATGAAGGTAGACAAAGAGAGAAGGATCTGAAATGCTGCAGATGAAGCCAAACTTGATAAGGTAAGTGATGAACTTGTCAAACCATGCTCGAGGGGTCTGTTTAAGCCCATAAATGGCTTTGTTGAGCTTACCGACATAATTTGGTATATCAGGATCCTCAAACCCAGGTGGTTGCATCATGAACAATGTTTCTTATAAATCTTCATGAAGGAAAGCGTTTTTAATATCAAGTTGCTTTATGTCCCAATGATTGTAACTGTTACATGAAGAACAACTATGATTGTGGTTGTTCTCACAACTAGACTAAAAGTTTATACAAAGTCAACCCCTTCTTGTTGATCATAACTCTTAGCAACTAGTATGACGTTCAACCTGTCTAATGTGCCATCTGAATGTAGCTTTGTTTTAAAGACCATCTACATCCCAATACATTTTTGGCTAAATCTGGTGGAACTAGATCCCAAGTGTTAGTCCTGCATAATACCACATTCTTCTCCCATTGCATTATTCCACCCTTAGTCTTTTAGAGAAACTTTGATGGATCTTGGTTCAGGATGAGTTGATTTTACTGTAAATAATGCATATTGTAGGTTTGGCTATACAATTCCATCTTTCAATATGGTTACCATGGGATGAGTAGAAAGTGTTGACACTATAGATTCTTGTGTTGTAGTTTCTGGTTCAGTTGTAGTGGTTATAGGTGATGGAGAGAACTGAGGTCAACTGCAGTTCCTTCATGTTGTTTTGTGGTTGACATAGACATTGTTATAGAAGGTGTCTGGCTCAGGCTCATAAGGTGAGTGATGAACTGATTCAGATCTTTGTTGCCTGTCACATGAAATGAATGAGCCGTTGCCTATAAGAACATAATTTAAGTATGTCGTACACTCATAACTCACCATTTCATTTGAAGACATTACCTGATAATTTCTTTATTGTGCATGTATAACTTTTTCTTGTATGACTTCTTCATGTGGACTGGTCTGAGGAACCTTCAAATGCCAAGCATATAATAATGGTGACTGTAGTGAAGAGTTCAAGTGATTGTAGACATCATCAAAAGGGAATTTTCTTTTTTGCTGGTAAATTCACCCTTTCCATCACATTAGAACATGCTTATCTTTTATTATAGTTGATTCTCAGCCAATTGTTGAGAGAGTAGAAAGACATAATCAAAATCTAATTTTTTCGTTAAATGATAAAACCATGTAAATCGAGAGTAATTATCAATAAAAAGGACATAGAGTTGGAATCCTTGGTTTGAAATTACACGAGTTGGTCCCCATAAGTCACAGTGAACATGCTTCACACAACTGAGAAATAGTCTTATTCATAACTATGGACTTATTCCTTGCCAGCATCTGGAGAATCTCATTGTGTGGATGCCCAAGCCTTTGATTTCACACTTCATTGCTTGTGCTTTGTTGTCTATTTGAGTAAAAGGTCATAAGCTGATGATTCTTCAGAACATACATGTCCTTATGTCTGCTTCCTTGAGTTAGCAGCTGATGTATCTGCTTGTCCTTAACACACACATATAATAAGAATCAAAGGTAAATGCACAAGGATAATTTGATGTAAGTTTGTAGACAAACAATAAGGGCTTGGTAATACCAGGGCAGAATAAAACATCTTCTAAAGGAAATGTACCTTGAGAAATGGATAAAACAGCTAACCCAACATGCGTAATTGGTAGACAATTTCCGTTTCCCACAGTCACTGATTCATCAACACAATAAACCTGAGCCTGCTGCAGCTGAGAGGTTGAGTTGGTGATATATGCGGTAGCACCAGTATCTGAATACCATTCATGTCCTGAACGTTGAGCATTATGCGATAACTTCACAGCAACCAAAGTAGTTGGTAGATCCGAAGTTTCATAATCTGGATCAAACCAGTTGTAGCACTTGAAGGCAGCATGACCAAACTTTCCACAAATTTGACAAATGGGTGTATAGTCTTGAGTAGAACCAGATGAGAACTATTGCTGGAAGCCACGACCACGAGTTGAGTAGGATCCATGGCCCATGTAACCTCCTCTATTTTGACCTCTACCTCTATTAAAGTGTCATCCTCTGTTTTGGTTATAAGAGTTGGTATAACCACCTATTTCAGTGTTAAAATCCTGATGAGGTGATACCTAAGTGGATGATGAAAAAGCTTGGAGCTTATCATCAAATCCACTTAGTTTGAAAACCACATCTTCAAAGGAAAGACCAAAGTGAGAGTCCATAGAGTTTTCTATAACAGTGGCAATAGACTCATATTCTCGTCCTAGACCATTCAACACCCCATAATGTTTTTTTTTAGATAGGAGATCCTATAGAATCTAGACGATCACAAAGATCCAGACAAATAAGCATATAATGTCTTAATTAGTTCCTTTAACCGTTGTTTGAATCATTTTCTGAATGTCTAGTTTCCTAGTGATGGAGATACAATTGTATTTTTGAGAAAGAGCAAACCATACCTCATTAGCCGTGCGGAGACCATAGACGGAACGAAGAGCATCCTCAGAAATAGACCCGAAAAGCCAAGCAAGCATAGTTTGGTCGTTTTGAATCCATGTGAGGAACTCCAGATTGGGTATCTCTGTGAGGATGTTCCCGATACGAACATAATAAATTGGATCTAGACGAGGTGTTCCACTGATAACATGACCGACGAGCTTCTGACTGGAGAGCCAAGACTCAAATTGGGTTTTCCAAAGGAGTTAGTTTGAGGCTGAGAGCTTTAACGTCACACACTGTGTTATGCTTAAATTTGCTGAGGTAAGAACCTGAGGAGCTAGCTAGAACTGTTGGGGATGTTGTGAAAAACGAATGGGTGGTGGATCTAGTGTATATGGGCCTCGATCTGGATCTGCCTGAGCTCCATCTGGAATAGCTGGAGTTTGATTTGGAGCCGACGAAGTCTGATCAGGTGTAATCATCGGAGTCTAAACATACGTAGGTCACAAAGAGGAGCCTTCCATGGCTCTGATACCATGAAAGATGAAGCAAAGCTTCAAGATTTTGAGAGAAAAGATGAAGTTTTTTGAATCTTTATTTAACTTAACCAAAATGAAAATACACAGAGACCGACTCTTATAGGTAAGGAAATCCTTGTCACATATCGACATGTGTCTCTCTGACATGTAATCGCACACGATCTTAGGACGCCAAATATGTTGCTCATATGGATTTGTTGTGTTGGTTGTACTGGAATTTGGTTGCATCTTGAGTGAAGAAAATTTGCTATGCGTTTGTCTTCTTCAGTTGTTTTGACTGCCATGGCTGCTTTTGGTAACTTGGACTTTATGGGCCTGGCGTTTTCATATTCTTCTTACTTCTGACTGTGGGCTTGTGTACGAGGCCCAATCGCTTCTTTTGTAACATCATTTGAAATCAGAGTGTATTGGTTAATACATCTCATCCTTTCCTTTGCTCCTCCAATGTTCCCTTAAAATGATCAATTTGCCTCCGTCGGGCCTCCCAATTGTTCCTTTGTACCCGTGGATCCTCTGGAATATCTGGAAATCATGGAACCAATTTGTTTTTGAAGACATGTTTTCTCGGCTGAAGAAATTGCGATAAAGGCTATGACGGATGCTCGCAGTTGGATGGAGGCTTAGATTAATGGACTATCCCATCCGACGCCGCTGGAAATTCACGAAAACCAAACCCATGCACTTGACACTATCCACTTCTTTGTAGATGCAGCTTGGTTGGCAAGTTCCGGTAACGATGGGATGGGTTGGCTGTTTAAAGACATTAATGACTCGATTTTTGCTCATAAATCATGTTGTCAATGCCATGTAGTGTCTGCCCTAATTTTAGAAGCTTTGGCTGTGAAAGTTGCTCTCTCAAATGTAGTTAGTTTTGGCATCATGAATTTAAACGTTTTATCTGATTGCAAGGTCCTTATTTCATTCCTCGCCTCAGGTTCTTCCACCATTGAGTTGAGGGGTTTGCTTCAGGACATCAGAAGTCCTTCATGCATCTTCTCTTCTCTCTGTTTTTCTTTCATTCCTTGATGAAGTAATGTTTTGGCTGATTCTTTGGCAAAATCATCTCTGCTTGTTGTAAACAATTTTCTGACCTAAACCAAAATTTCCAACCCCCAACCAAAATTTCCAACACGAACAGAATTATAAAATAACCAGACATAACATAAATTTTTTATATTGAATGATCCGATCCCGAATCAAACCGAACATGAACTATGTAAAACGAAACCAAACTAATTGGAATTCAAAGCACTAATATTTTTAATTAAATGTATAGAAAACCACATTAAATACCTTGAAGGTGACAATCATTAACACTTTTAACCTCAAAGATATTTCATGTTTGAGGTGATTTTTGCCCTCTCGAGGACATGTCTCCTACAAAACAGTAAAAAGCGTCAAAGCCTAGAAAACACGATGTTGGGGTATGTCGAATTACCTTCCCGGGTATTGTTTATATTTACCTTCACGGACATTACTGCCCAATTTATGTTGAACGTTGAAGAGGCGGCCTGTATCTGATGAGTCATTCATCTCACTACTACCGCACTTTCCAGATCACATAGCACGAGTTGGCGGACTCCGGAAAAGATGAATCCTTATATTTGAATCACTTATCTCCCTACTACCGCAGTCCCCATATTACATGTCACGTATTTGGCGGGTTCAGAAAAATGTGACTCTTCATTCTGGTCCAGACCTTTCATATCTTTACTTCCCGCTGGCTCAATTCAAACCAACGGTTTTAGGAAAAGGTGGCCGCATATAACCTGTCCGAACATATTTAAATGTTTGACCACCTAGCCTCGTAACCATGCCTCATGTTAGTGGCTGACTAATCTATTACACATGTGATTCACCTTCTCCAAAAGAAATTATTTACCCTAACATTTCACTAGCACTATAACCTTTAAAATAAAAATAATAACACAAAAATCTTTAAATTAGATCTCGAATACGCTCTGTCATACGAAGCTCCTCCTCTTCCCCCGTCCAGTAGGTGTTATAGCCGAAATTTGAAAACCAAATCTATCCGGTGGAGCTTTTTTATTTTTTATTTTATTTTTAGTTTTTATTTAAACTCATTTATAAATTGTAATAAATAATAAAATAATAATTCATGACAAAAAATAGTAATTAAAATTAATTTTGTTTATTAGAAAATAATTTTAATTACATGTTATCACTTTTTAATGGGGAAAATCGTATTTTAAACTTCCATGGATGAAAAAGGTACTTTAAACATTGAGAAATTCACACTAACACTTTAAACATTCAAAGTAACGAAACTAACACATTAAACCATCAATGTGGCAACTTTGTTTGCGCCGTCATAAAACATAACGGAACAGTTAACTTCGTTAACGGAAATATTAATTCCGTTGAATTAATTAAAACGTGGTGATTATTTTATTATATTTGAAATTGAAAAAAAAAAACTTAAGTAGAATAATAGAAACCTTTGGTGGGTTTTTAAGTCCCGGAGCTCCGAGTTATAGCGATAACAAAGGATGGAGCTCCGAGAGAGTTCCTAATCCTTCGTCTACTACTTCCACCGCCGCAATCAACGTTGGGTGTCGTCACATCGGCTCCGCCTCCGCTTTAACGACCCCGTTTTACAGCGGCAGAGCGATACCCCCTTTCCCCGTGGCGACATACCCACCTGGTGTTTGTCAAAATCCCTCAGTGAGCTCTCACTTCTCCGAGCAGAGGCGGCAGAAATCTCGTCAAGGGAATATGAAGGGTTTAATGGTGGTTGGTTGCAGAAAATCTTCATCTGCTCTCTAATTTTTTTTTTTTGTAGAAGACAAATTTGAACAAAAGAAAACAAATGTACACTGCAAATTTATTGTAAAGATTTTCACTTTTCCGCATAATATCATCACAAAGCAGGTACACTTGTTCCCAGTTAAAACATAAAAGCTTCAATTAAATTGATCAAGAGAATTTTGAAATCTATCTGACAAGTGAAGTTTATATAAATGACAAAGCAAAAGCCAAAGTCCGTCTGGTGCATTAGTATGGCCGATATCTCCAACCTGATCTTGATGGTCTTGCATTCGGCATTCCATATCCCCACTAGCAGATTTAGTCAAAACTGAATTGAATCAGAATCAAGTTGTACTCTTCGATTTTCTGGGTGTTTTGTCTCAAGAACCCTAAATCGATTTGGATTTGGGTGTTTTTGTTTTTTGTTTTTTTCTTGTCGGGGATAAGGTTTCTATTATTTTACTTAAGGTTTTTTTTTAATTTTAAATATAATAAAATAATTACCACGTTTTAATTAATGCAACGGAGTTAATATTTTCGTTAACAGAGTTAACTGTTCCGTTATGTTTTATGGCGGCGCGAACAAAGTTGCCACATTGAAAGTTTAATGTGTTAGTTTCGTTACTTTGAAGATTTAAAATGTTAGTGTAAATTTCTTAAAGTTTAAAGTGCTACATTTGTCATCCATAGAGGTTTAATATGTAATTTTCCCCTTTTTAATGGGAATGAATAGTTCCGTCAACTATTTTTGATAGAACGTATTCTAGTTTAATGGTTTTTTTGGTTAATATATCTAAGTTAGAAATTTATAGTTCAAGTAAAATATTTTAAAAGAGTCATTTTGGAGATTTTTTATGCCATTTTTCTTATTTAAAATATTTTTAAATATATCAAAAATCTATCAGCTTAATTAAAATCATTAATTTACTTTAGTTTTTCATTATATTTTTTTTGTCAAAATAGAACAAAAATATAATTTGATTCCGAATATGACTATTTTTCTAGAACTCTACGAAAAAAAAAACCGGATCAAAGCAAACCAAATTATAATTTGATTCCGAATATGATTTATTTTCTAGAATCCAAAATTTTAACCGAACCGAACCGAATAACCGAAGGTACTCCTTTATGTAAAGGACTCATCCGCAGTTTACTTTTTATACAAGGACTCATCTGCAATTTAACACTCGAGATTTCTAACACCTGTTTCCTTTTAATTCCTCTTCGTCGAGCTCTGCTTCCTTTTTTTTTCTTCTTCCCCAGCGTTTGAGCTTTAATCAATGGATCATCCTTCAATTTTCAAGCTCCTCGACGAAGACGAGGTTAGGTTTCTTCTAATATCACTCGTTTTTAAGAAACCCTTCATCTCTTCAATTCAATTTTGTCTGATTGATGTCTTGCTCGGTGTCTGGAGCCTCGTCGTGATTTTTATTCCGGCGAATTTGTTGTGTGGTTAGGATGAATCGATGCATTCGGGAGCTGATGTTGACGCGTTCCAGGCCGCTCTGAATCGAGATATTGAAGGCTCGACTTCACTGCCGCTCGTGACAAACCCTGGTTTGTGTTCCGTTTCAATTTCTTGCTGCTTCCTTTATGTTTTTTTCATCGTTTTCTCTGCGATTGTAACTGCGGAGGATGAAAACTGATGTTTGAAACCTAATGCATATTGAAGTGTAGAACGTATTGAGAAGAAGTATTTGAATAGTTTGTGAGGAACTCTATGTCAAATTCTGGAATTTAGGGAGCGATTCAGGTGGTTTATTGATCAAAAGAAAAGAGGAGATTTTGTGGGTTTCTCCTTGGGGGAATCTTTGGAATGTTAGCAAAGTTATGCTTGTTTCGATTTTGTGGTTTTCTGCTTTAGGTCATGAAAGACTAGTTTTTTAAGGGCTTTTGTATGCTTTAACGGCATAAATTTTGTCATTGGCAATAGCCTGTCTATCTGCTTGTTGAGTATTTATAATTAATCAATGTGTTGGGACTTATTATCCAGGTTTAGTTAGTAGATTGATGATCCTGATGCTGTTTTAGTGCTTGGTTTTTCTCTGTCTCTGGTGCTGGAAGTGATCTCTTTCCTCTTTTAGTGTGTGAGAGCTGCTGAATATGAATTTTTCTGCATTGCTATGCTACCACAAAAAACCTGGTTCATGTCCTTATGGGCTTTATCTGATTTGAGCTACATCAATCAATTGCTTGAATTTATTTCTATAGGAAACAACCATTCTCCTAGCCAGCAGTTTGAAACATGGAAGAATGGTATTGGAGATAATAATATCAATCTCCAGACGCAGCACAGCCTTGAAAACACCCAGATGAAGGAGCAGCAAGGATCCGCTGTAGACAATCAACACCAACATGATTTAAAACGCGCAAATGAATCTCATTTACAAAAAATTCAGCCTCAAGACCTTCATCGAGCAGGTCAACTCTGGGAGAGTCCTTCACAGGTCCCCCAAACAACTGGGTTGCAGATTTCTGAAAAGAATCCGACTGGCAATGAACCAGAGAGATCACATAATCAAGAGAGTGAATCGCAGTATTTAAAACTGCAAAATATGAGTAGTCAACAGGCTCGTGCAGTGGAACAGCCTGTTAACCCTTTGAACCGCAACCCTAAGCAAGTACCATTTGCGGCTTTGCTTCCTACCTTAATGGCCCAACTCGATAAAGATAGAGCACTGCAGCTCCGTACCCTATATTCTAGACTTAAGGTATGCCTATCTGTGAAATTACTTGACATTCTGTGCCAAAGCTATTGCATTATCATTGCTGTCCTTCTGATACTTGTTTGCAGAAAAATGAAATACCCAAAGAGGGGTTCACACGACATATGAAGGATATTGTAGGTGATCAGATGCTCAGGTTGGCAGTTAGTAAACTACAACAGGTAACACCATTTTGCATATTTTGTTTCATGTAGTGACTTAAACCGGGCATTCGACTTAGGGTGTAAGTCTGCGAATAGAATTCATGTTGGAATTGTCTCTTTGAAAACTTCTGCTTGCTAGGCTTTACAATTTATCCTTTGAATTTAGCTGTATCCATGTAGACTATTGTTTGTTATAAGCTTGGATACACATATAATGGTCTGACATGGGCACTGGTGATCTTTAAGTCAACGAACTTTTGGAATATATACTTCTATCAAGATTTATCTTTTGCTTTTTTGGATGAATTCAGGCTGAGATCCTTGACGATACTGTCTAGCTGATGCATCTCATCTTTGAATTCCTTAAACATGGGATTTATTTGGTTCTATGTCACACCTAATCATCTTTTTTTCTATGATTTTTTTTTTGTACATTAAAGAGCTTGATAATTTTTTAGTTTATAATTTTTCTAATCATCTCATTTTTTTTGTAAATTAGTTGGATAACATATTGAATTAGGCAAAACCCTCTTTTTCCCCGATTATGATCACAGCCAAAAATCGAGACTAGGTTTACTTTTTCACAAAATGTTATCTTAGCAGATTATAATTCTTTTCTAAGGATATCAGTCTTGTGCCTGGGTTGATTTATCATATGGTTTTACTGACTTGCGTTTGTCCCACTCCCACATCTCATAAATTTCTTTTCTAACATATTTTTATGGGACGTGTTAGAAGGGTGCTAAAATGATACTTCCAGAGTTTTGTAAACGTCGTAATTAACATCTGCAGAGTGGGACTAGTTTAAGTATACCAACTGATACAATTTATATCTTATTTCACATTTGCAATAATAAAAATGTGTGAAACCGTTGAAGCATTCGAAATTGCTGCACTTTCGAGCATTTTACCATGGGTGGCATGGAGTGGGTCTGCAGTACACGCCAAAGACTGCGTTATTTTTAATTTGTGCTCATTGTTTTCAGGTGAACTATAACCCGGGAAAAATGGGAATTCAAGCTCCTTCTACTGGTATAAATTTTTTTGCTGATACCTCTTTTTTTTCAAGATTAGAAAACTTCTATACTTTCCGTAGATATGTCTTAATATTTTCATGCAGGAGCCAAAACCATTACCTGACTCAATCTGTTCAATCGCAGAAATCAATAATCAAAAATCTCAGTCTGATCCTCGTGGAGTCCACCTTAATCAACTGCCTTCCTCAACAGGCAGTTCAGTTCCTGTGCAGGGACTTACCAAACATCCGCATCACCAGATGCAGCTTCCACCAAGTTCTTTTCCTATGTATACCACCTCCGGTAGTTTTCACTCATTCCCGGGTCCAAACTCCAATGCTTCTGGTTCCCCGCTGAGACCGCACCTTCATGATTCCCATATGAGACATGTGGCACATAACCAGACCATGGGATCAACTGGTCTTGGAGGACCGCCCCAGTCTACCACAAACATGATGACTATGCCCAAGTTTGAGAGGCCAACTTCTGTAAATGATCCTAATAGGGTTCAAGGTGGACCTACATCGCACTTCCAGAACAGCTCATCATTGCCTCTAATTTCTGCACCTAGTCAAGGATCATCAGTTTCCCATGTGAAGCAGGAATCAGTTGATCAAAGTTTTGAACAGAATAATGCAGCCTCAGGGACTTCGAAGGAGGATTTAGAGAAGGAGTCCTCTAGAATGGTTTTATCCACATCTACCATGGCGCATGCAAGCTCTGTTTCTCCTTCCATGACAACTCAACTGGACGCTAGCACAGCAGTAAGAGAGCTATTAATATATAAATTTCTCACTATAAAAGTCAGTTATAAATTTTCTTTGTTTGCCTCTTCTCTTTGACCTCTTGAGACAACCATGGTGCTTCAAAATCCCTTGCATATTTTCCTTGTTATCTTCTGACAACCTTGGCATCTATCTTTTTCCTTGTTTTGCCATATTTATAATTTCTAATATGAACAGTAAATGGGGGAAATTTTTCAATTATGGACAATATTTCTCATTGACAAATTGTTTGTGTCCACCAGATGAATTCTCGTGGCCCATTGGGTACATCTCAAGCAGGAGTTAATGCTAGGACGCAACCACCCAAAAAGCCTTTTGTTGGTCAGAAGAAACCTCTTGAGACATTAGGTTCTTCACTGCCACCACCAAGGTAATTGAGCTGCTCAGGTTTAGAAAGAGGGAATTATATACACCTTTCTTAAGTCGCTCTTTTTCGTTAGCCATTTAAAATTATAGTTTGAGTTTTCTTTTTTTATGTGTCTTATAATCATAGCTGTTTTGCATGGATCAACTTGCAGCAAGAAGCAAAAAGTAGTGGGGAATTCTATGGATCAAAGTATTGAACAGCTCAATGATGTCACTGCAGTCAGTGGTGTTAATCTCAGGGTATGTTTCCTAGTAGCTTCTGTTTTCAATTTAAATCTGGTTGTGGAGTACAGAATAAATCGAAGTTTGTTGTCTGCAATTTGTTTAGGAAGAGGAAGAACAATTATTCTCTGGGGCCAAGGAGGATAGTCGTGTTTCTGAAGCATCTCGGAGAGTTGTGCACGAAGAGGAAGAAAGATTAATTTTGCAGAAAAGTCTGCTGCAGAAAAAGCTGGCGGAAATTAGTTGGGATTCTTCTCATATCTCCTTCTTTGTTATTTCTATCACCATGCTTCTTTTAAGTTCTAGGTTTTACATCACTTTTAAAGAAGCTTATATATGTTTTTCATATCTGGCAGTGGCGAAAGTCGGTTTAAAGAATATAAGCAATGATGTCGAGCGGTGCTTGTCTTTGGTGAGATGTCAACTTCTTGTGCATTGTTTGCATACAGTACTTGAGCTTCTTTTTTCCTATCTTTTCTTATGCATTTGCGCTCTCAGTGTGTGGAGGAAAGGATGCGAGGACTATTATCTCATATAATTCGGTTGTCGAAGCAGGTCAGTCCAACTTTCTCTTACTACCTGCTTCAACATTATTGGGCCTAATCTTTCTCAAGCTAAAAAGTGCTTTTGCAGCGGGTTGATACTGAGAAATCTAGACACCGGACTTTTATCACGTCAGATATTCGGCTACAAATCAACGAAATGAATCAGAAGGTTAAAGAGGAATGGGAGAAGAAACAGGCTGAAGCAGAAAAGCTTAAGAAACCGAGCGAGGTCTGTTCTGACCTCATTATCTATGTTTATAATTTTACTATAGCACACAGACAATGCAAAATTTGTTCGTTTTTGCTGCAGAGTGAAGAAGGTGATGGTGGAGTTGATAGTGAGAAGGAGAAAGAAGATAACCGTTCAAAGGGTGTGAAGGTATGGAGAAATCAATACTACATTTTGCGTGAGCCACATTAAATTTACCTTTGTAATGTTCTTTGAAAAGTGGTTTTATGTGAAAGGGCAATAAAGAGGACGACGATAAAATGAGAACGACAGCTGCAAACGTTGCTGCTCGTGCTGCCGTGGGAGGAGATGATGCGTTTTTGAAATGGCAATTAATGGCAGAAGCTCGTCAGAAATCTGTATCTGAAGCTGGTAAAGACGGGAATCAGAAAGCTACCTCCGGTGGAGGAAGAAACTCAAAGGACAGACAAGATGGTGGACGACGGTTTTCTGGAGCTGGTGAGTCCATTTTATTTTACCTCTTTTTATTTAATAGTAAAGAATCAGGAACAAGATGAAACCCGAGAAACCTCTTCTTTAACAAAATGCCCATCATGTTTCCCTCGGCAAAGCCGGTAAACAACAAAGCTCAAAGCTTTTCCCTCGGTTAAAAACCGATAAACCCTCCTCCAAAGCTTTCTCTAGTCTTAGGAAATGCTAAAAGTTTTGATGTGGTTCTTAAATCTTGCAGCTAGCTATTGAGTTAGTTCCTCAAGGTTTTGTTCGATATAATAAGCTCTGGATTCGTGTTTCCAGGTGGTCGAAGATTAGGGAAGAACCAAGGTTCGTCGCTTCAACCAAAAGTGGTGAGGACAATCTCTGTGAAGGATGTGGTTGCTGTCCTGGAAAGAGAGCCTCAGATGTGTAAATCCACTCTAATGTATCGATTGATTCAATAGAATGCTTCACTATCACCGAATCATAAGCTTCTGATGATAATTTTAGCATCAAGACACAAGTGATTTTATACCATGTGTCTGTTACTTGTGTTGGATTCATCGTTTCTTCATCGAATCAATGACATGGCCAATTAATCCCAAACTTTAATAAGACAAGCCCGAAAAAAAAAAGACAGAACTCAGACAAAACTGAAAAATTTATTACACTCAAGGATAGGACGCATGCATGCGTATCCGTGTAGGCTACACATCATCCATATCCATTTAAATGTACACACGTATACCATATGCATATCTATTTAAATGCATATATGTGTACCATATGCACATGGATACGCATGTGTTCTATCTAAGCGCATGTGATATACGTGTACGCAACTATATGGATACGCATGCGTTCTATCCATGTGTTCGAACAAACCACATGTAAATAAGATATTGTGAAATGAGTATCAAAATATAGAGAAAAAACAAAACATAGTTTATAGAGCAAAAAAATGGTAAAATTCTTTTTTTTTATAAAAAGAAAATAAGCAAAACAAAATATGTGGGGTGTAGGGTGTGGAAAATAATAATAATAAAAAATTGTGATTGTTTTGGGAAGAATGAAAAAAGATATTTAAGTCATTTAATTTATCAAAAAGTAACAAAAGTGTGTCTAAACTCAAAAGTGTCTAAACTCAAAAGTGTCTATTTTGTAATCTCAAACTCAAAACATGTGTTAAACCGTAAATCACTCGACAAAACTACTCTTTTTAAAATCATATATCACTATTTGTGATTTGGTCCAAAACTGACAATAATCATAACAGAAAAGGGAGGATTACAAAACTACTCTTTTTAAAATTATATATCATATATTTGTTTATTATTAATTTGACTACATTTTGTTTTTATTACTAGAGTAACCTAGCATATCGAATATACCCTCCTGACTTTTGTTGAGAAAAACGTAATTACAAAACGGCCATTACTTTTCCTTTGCCACGTAGACAAAATTTAGTTTTATTTACAGAAATACCAGCGCACAAAAAAACAAAAATCTACCGTTCGATGATGGTAGACTTGTTTGATTTTGGTCAACTCAAATTTGGATTGTATATTTATTTGATGGATGGTAGATTTGTTAAATCTTGGTATATTTATTTTGGTAGAGATATTTTAAAGACTCGGTAGATATGTTTCAATGCGGTAGATAAATTATTTTTTTGGTAGAGATATTGTCTTTCATGGAAGACTAGATTAGGACCCGTGTTGTGCACATGTTTATTGTTACCGTTAAATTAATTATTATGTTTTTTTATACATTTAGGTGGCTTTTGTTTTTTTTTTTGAATTTGATCCGTAAATCAACACAAGAAATTCAAACTACATAAAGACATAAATATTACACAAAATAAACCGTACTACAATACTAATAATCATGTAAATTTATATTTAATTTTTAGTTACGGGGTTTAATTTTTTTTAATGAGATGTATAAGTAGATACGACAAATTAATGATCTTACCATTGAAAATATATAATTGAATAATTTTTGAATTATGATAGTACTTTATGTTTAGTGCATGAATTATATATGTGTTGCATATATGTGAATTATTTATTAATCATTGCATATGATCAAAAATTCGATTCTTTTATTTTCGTTTTGAAAAATATAAATGGCTTAGAATTTTATTTGTATAGTGATTATAAAATGGCACCGTTAAAAATCTCAACTCCATTATCGTCATCCGTCTCTGACTTATACTCGGTCCTCAAGCTTATACTCAAACTCTATCTTATCAGTTTTTCTTTTTTGTAAACTCATATTTAAATCGTTCATTTCTGGTTATTTTTAGTGTTTTTTTTGTCAACAGTCTAAATACCTAGAACGGTTCGGAGATCCAAACTAGGGGTACCGAATTTACATAAGTAAAATATCTAATAAGTAGACATGAGCACTCCGTACTAACTTGTATGCCTTTGTGTTGTTTGTGCATAGGATGAGTGAGATAGAGAAAAAAGTAAACATCTCCTTACTCTTGACGAATTCCTCCAAGTGTAATGTAAAAGTCGACCACTCCTCAGGTGTAGACACCACTCCTCGGAACAATCTGTTGCAAAAGCTATCGCCGTCTTCTTGTTTACAATCATGCAGTGCATGGTCCATATGAGCAGGGGCGAACCCACTAAGGAGGAAGAGGGGTCAGGTGACACCCCTTAAATCCTTATATTTTTTTTTATATAAAAACGAAGGAAAATCAGTAGCTTAGTTGGTAAATGTGGTTTATTGAACCCCCTCAACCTAGGTTCAAATCCATTTTGACACCCTTTTCATATTTTTTATTTTTGTAACTGATAAATTGACCCCGGTCAAAATAATTTATGGGTTCATCACTGCATATGAGTGCTTTTAATTCTGCGTGTAGGGGGGAGAACTTTTTCGTAAACCTTCCTAAAAGCAGTACATAAAACAATTTCTTAGGTTATAACGAATTATAATTCTATTTTTCTAAATTTTAAGACTCATTTTGCTATAGTTTATGTGTCAAACGAAAAATCTTTAAGAAAAAAAGCATTAATTAGTCTAGTCATGACAAAACAAAAAATCCATTGGATGATTAGTTGCGGACAGTGTAATATGGACAACTTAGTGACTGCATATCATTGTATCTGAATTATTCGTATATTTAAGGTTAAAAATATTTTCTCTTTGAAGCACATTAAATTTAAACAACATTAAAACCATCTAACCGCACTAGTTTCACAATTCATACGTTTGCACACTACTAATCCAAACAACGTTGATTTTGTTTATAAAAGTTATTTGTAACACCAATTATAATTGATATTTATATAAAATGTTTGTCCATATCGATATGTGAATAACAATAGTCATACTAACATGTCCACGATACTATTGATTCATTATTTGTCCATGAAAAATTGTCCATTCTCGTTTGAGCGAATTTTGAGAGCAATTACACCTATAATCAGTACGGTGGACACGTTTATGTGTACAAATTTTAATTGATATTTGTGTAAAAGGTTTATCCACGTTGATATGTCAATGAAACACTGTCCACGCGATCATGTCCACGTCCATATGTCCATCTTACATTGTCCACAACTCATCATTCAAATGGATTTTTAACTAGACTTCTGATTTTCTTATATTTGTTTATTAAAATTCTTGTTTGACACCTAAACTATAGTAAAATGAATCTTAAAATAATGACAAAAAATTGTTTTATGTCTTTTACAATATCGAAAAATACAAAACAAAACAGATGGAGAAAAATAATTATTTTCTCTCACAACTTTAATCTCTCATCCGTCCACTACATTGCATATACCATTATCGTGTACACGCGGGGCAATTTCGGATTTAATGAAATTGAACAATATAAAAAGTGCCATAATAGTTGAAAGTGCATATTTTATAAGAATAAGTGGTGAAAGTGCATATTTTGTAAGAATAAGTGGTGAAAGTGCATATTTTGTAAGAATAAGTGGTGAAAGTGTCTTATAGTATAAATCAACATTAAAAAAGGTTAGTCGTCCAAACATAAACTTATTTGTCTATTGACTTGCAATAGTCAATGCAAGCTTTTGTTAGCACATGCACACTTGTGGTAACATAAAATGTAAATCTCATTTTTCTAAGAGCTTATTGACGTTAAGTAGTTTTATTGGTAACATAATATATGTGTTAGATATGATCAATTTTTAACGGCTAAGATTGTTTTGCAAGTCCTTGAAGTGTCACTTAAGGTACATAATGTGACACTTAACTTTCTTTTCAATTTAATTTTCTATACAATTGTTTTTGTCTAAATTATTTATTTAAATAAACTATATACTTTATTAGTGAAAAATAAAAGATAGAAATCAAGTGTGTAACTGATTTTGAAATTTGTGATATTTATTTTTTGAGTAAGTTACACTTTGGGGCACATAAGTGAGTTTGAATTATAACATAGATATTTTATGAATACTTTAGGCACACTTTTGTTACTTTATGAACTGTGAAATGACTTAAATACCTTTTGAGCAATTAATTGAGGAGGAGAAAAAAATATTAGTCCACATATTTTGTTTGCTTTTTTCTTTTTATAAAAAATAATTGTTCAATTATTTTTGCACTATAAACTATAGAAAATTACATTAATAGGCACTTTTATCACTTCATCTTACATTAATAGGCACTTCTAACTATTGAGTCACTTTGTGTTGGTGAAAAGTCTCTTATACCCTCTAAACCAACCTTTTACTCATGGTTTTGGTGGATGCAATGTGGTAGACACGGATGAGAAATAAAAAATCTGAGTAAAAGTAATTATTATCCCCACATGCTTTTCCTAATTTTATATATTGTGAAAAACATAAAACAATTTCTTTGGTTATAAAGAATTATAATTCTATTTTTTCTATATTTTAAGACTCATTTTGCTATAGTTTATGTGTCAAACAAAAATCTTTTTTTAAAAAAGCATTAGTTTAATCATGACAAAACAAGAAATCCATTGGATGATGAGTTGTGGACAATGTAATATGGACAACTTAGTGACTTCATATCATTGTATATGAATTATACGTATATTCAAGGTTAAAAATATTTTATCTTTGAACCACATTAAATCCAAACAACATTAAAATCATCTAACCGTACTAGTTTCACAATTCATACGTTTGCATACCACTAATCCAAACAACGTTGATTTTGTTTCTAAAAGTTATTTGTAACACCAATTATAATGGATATTTGTATAAAATGTTTGTCCACGTCGATATGTGCATAAAATAGAGTTATGCTAACATGTCCACGATACTATTGATTTATTATTTGTCCATGAAAAATTATTCATTCTCGTTTGAGCAAATTTCGGGAACAATAACACATATAATCAGTACGGTGGATATGTTTATGTGTACCAATTTTAATTGATATTTGTGTAAAAGGTTTATCCACGTTGATATGTCAATGAAACACTGTCCATACGATCATGTCAACGTCCATATGTCCATATTACATTGTCCATATCTCATCATTCAAAAGGATTTCTAACTAAACTTCTGATTTTTTAATATATATATTTTAAAAAAATTCTTGTTTGAAGCTAAACTATAGTAAAATGAATATTAAAATAATGACAAAATATTATTATAATTCATTCTAACCAAAAAAAATTGTTTTATATCTTTTACAATATAGAAAAATACAAAACAAAACAGATGGGGGAAAATAGTTGTTTTCTCTCATATCTTTAATCTCTCATCCGTCCACTACATTGCATCCACCATTATCGTGTACATGCGGTACAATATCAGATTTAATGAAAATGAACAGTGTAAAAAGTGCCGTAATAGTTGAAAGTGCCTATTTTGTAAGAATAAATGGTGAAAATGACTTATAGTATAAATCAACAGTAAAAATGGTCCTCAGTCCAAACATAAACTTATTTGCATGTTGACTTGCAATAGCCAATGCAAGCTTTTGTTAGCGCATGCACACTTGTGGTAACATAAAATGTAAATCCCATTTTTCTAAGAGTTTATTGACGTTAAGTAGCTTTATTGGTAACATAATATATGTGTTAGATATGATCAATTTTTAACGGCTAAGATTGTTTCACAAGTCCTTGAAGTGTCTCTTAAGTTACATGATGTGACGCTTAACTTTATTTTCAATTTAATTTTCTATACAATTGCATTTGTCTAAATTATTTATATAAATTTAAATAAAGAATATGAAATCAAGTGTGTAGCTGATTTTGAAATTTGTGATATTTTTTTTTGATTAAGTTACACTTTGGGGCACATAAGTGAGTTTGAGTTATAACATAGAAAAAATTAGGCACCAAATTTTGCTAAATATGAGAATTTTTAGTGTTTGATGGTAGATTTATTGTAATGATAAAAGATTTTTTTTTGTTAGATGATTTTTTTTCTTTTCGGGTTAACCTTTCTCTTAACATATCTGTCAATGGATATATATATATATATATATATATATATATATATATATATATATATATATATATATATATATATATGCAGTTGTTAAGTACTATAATGTAAAAAATTCCTTGCATGAACTTTCTTTTCATCAACTACCTTTTCTCTCAACCTCTGGTTTTCAAATTAACATTGAACTTATGTCATATTGGTTCTCTTAAACCTTCAACTTATGTCCTTTTGATTTTCTTTTGTGTAATAACTATCTTTTAACTTATGGTCTTTTGGTTCTTATTTGTGTTTATGATGTTACATTTAACTCAAATTACACTAAACCTTGAACATTACACATTTAACTTAGCCGAACTGACATTACATTTAACTTAACCGAGATCCCATTACACTTACAATTAGCCGAAGTCACATTACACATAAACAATTAAACTTGTCTAAAGTCACAAGTGTAAAATCACACAAAACATCACACTAAAACATTAAATTTGTCTACTTAAAGAAATACATAGTGAAGGCTACGAGAACAAGAATCGCACCAACCATATTCTTCAATACCATGTTATGGATTTCAAATTTCCATTCCACCAATTGATTTTTTGAGGTTAGCAATCTCTTCCTTTGTCTCAGAGTAAAAATCCTTGAGGTTAGCAATCTCTTCAACACATTTGTGGACACCCTACTCCTCAATTGAACGAATCCTATCTGATTGGCCTTCCAAATCGAACATTATCTTATTGAATTCTTCCATCATAGCCTCGTCCCACCATTTCCAAATATGACACTTAATTTATATCCTACACACCAAAACTCATCAGATTTAAGCAAGCAATGTATACGTTATGAGAGGAATTGAAGAACTTTGTTTACGTCAATGTTCAATGAACATGTGTAAAACAACCTTCAATGGTTAACGACATGTATCTAGTATGGCTGCACCACCAGAGAAGCATCGTTTTGGAATTCTAAAATCATCAGTTTGACCTCTCGAGCTTACACTTGATACATAGGTTGATAGTTGAATGTATGAGTAAGACATCTTCACTGTTTTTAAAGGAAGGAATATCGTCGGATATGTCGCCAATTGCAAATACATGTCAGAGAAAAAGAAACAATAAGTCTATCACCATTAAATTAAAATTTCCAAACCATAAATTATAAATCTACTACCTAATAAACATAACAACAACAAAATCAATTACATAATAAATCTACCACCAATGATAATAAATCTACCAAAACCACCAAAACAAAATCTACACACAATCGTTTTATAAACAAATCTTCCACCACGGGTTAAGGGTTTGAAGGAGGAGGAAGAAGAAGAAGATCTGGATATAAGGTTTGTTCGTCGCTGAAAAAAACGAGAGAGAGAAAGAGATTTTTTTTTTTGCAATTCTTTTATGAATTTTGCTTTGATTAAATTAGATTAATCATTTTTGGGTTAATTCATCAAAGTAACCTCATAGTGTAACAATATTACTAGATTAACTTATAGGCAGCAAGGTCTTATTAGATTAACCTTAGAAAGTTGGTCAATGTCCATTTAGTCCATATGTTGTATTATATTACGAGAATGCCATATTGATTTATTTTATTATAAAAAAAAAACTAATTATAAAACTAAAAAAAAAAACCTAATTCAGTTTTGTTTTTTTTCTCTCTCTCTCTCTCTCATACGGCGACAATCTCTTCTTCTTCCTCTTCCTATTCTTTCTCTTCTTCCCAACCTTCCATTCCTCACTTGTTTTCCTCATTCTCTTTTCTATTTTATCTCACGAGAAAGATCTCTCTGAACTTCAAAGCTTTGATGTTTCAGATCGAAGAAAATAGGAGCGGCTCCACCGATTTGTGTATCAAGGCGGCTCCGGGATCCAGATCGACGTTAGTGCAGGGATATGATTTTTTTTGTCGCAAGAGCATGAGGCTAAGAGAATCGTCCTCTTTTCCAGATCTAATCACGGTGTCTCATCTTCCCTCATATATTGAGAGACGGCGTTTCGAGTGGCGGTGAGTCGAGTGTCAGGCGAGTCGAGAGATGCGGCGGTTGACGACGGCGAGAAAACTAATTCTTTTTTCTTCTCCGACAGGTACCTGGCGTCTTCTCCAGCCATATTACCGCCACCTTAACATTCCGGTAATGATTATGAAATTTAAGATGTTGGTAGATTTTCATTTGCGGTAGATTTATTTAATAAAGCGTTGCGGTAGATTTGTTTAATACTATTTGGTAGATTTGTTTAATAAAGACGTTGCGGTAGATTTGTTTAATAAAGACATTGTGGTAGACTTGTTTAAAATCTTGATGGTAGACTTGTTTGTAGCTTCGTTGATTTGAGTTGCAGAGATACATATCGGGATTCGTCAAGTTGTAGATCGACCAGATCTGCTCTGTCGCCTCATTCCGGCAAAAACGCGTTTGATTCCCGACACACGATTTGGTAGACTTGTTTTCAACGATTTGGTAGATTTGTTTAATACGTTTGTGGTAGACTTGTTTAATATGTTTCAGTAAACTTGTTTATTATGTTTCGGTAGACTTGTTAAAATTCTTGATGGTAGACTTGTTTAATACGTTGTGGTAGACTTGTTTGATACGTTGTAGACTTATTATCTGGAATTTTTTTTTCTTTTTCTCCAGTATGCGACGGGCGACGAACGACGGGCCTGAAGAGTCACTGGGCGATGCGATGAAAGGGAAGTCGAGATTTGTTTATCAAAAAATTTGTGTGTAGATTTGCTTACTACTTGAATAATGACAAATTTGTAGACTTGTTTAAAATCTTGATGGTCGACTTGTTTAATATGTTGTGGTCGACTTGTTTGATACGTTGTGGTAGACATGTTTGATAAGTTGTGGTAGACTTCTTTCATACGCTGAAACTTCACCTCCGTGAGATCCCCACTTCATCTTTAAGAGGCGTGATCCCCACTTCTGTGTCTTATCGCGTACTTACCTTCATCATCAAATCACAAACGAAAAACAACTCTATCAGGAAGAATGTTTTAAAGAAGAAAAAGAATGTGTGACAAGGTTTCAACACTTACGTGGCTTGATAGGGTTTTTGTTAAGAGGGTATAGTTGTTGGATGTTTGACAAAGTCTGAAGATGAATAAGTCAAGCGTGTTTTTAGAAACTTGAATAAGTATTTTCTGTTGAAGTTTGTTTCCGTTTTTCATTCCTGAAGTTTCTCTTTAATCATTGTAAGGCTTCTATAAAAGCCAGTGTACTCATCTTGGTTCAATAACACGAAATCATTCAGACCACTCTTCATATATTGAGAGCAAACTTATAGTTATGGTTCCTTTAATAGTCAATATTTTCTGTTGAAGTTTGTAGGTGTGATATATTAAACTGATTTGGCTTTACTTTAATTATATCTCTGTGTAGTAGTATTCTCAGTACAATGATTTAATAAAATTTGAAATAAATATGCCAATGCATAAAAAAGAAATTTCAAATTATTTGTCTACAATATGATGGTTTATGTGTTCAAGTGCAATACATTTAATTTAAATATGGCATCTAAATAGGGTTTTTGATATAGATCTAAAACCGCAAAAATAATGCATCCAAGTGATATGGTTTTTAATGCACTTGCTAGTTCATGGGTAGACTATAAATTATAGAAGATTTGATTCTATATGGTTACTCACCGCAATAGGAGATAGAGAGAGAACACAATCAATTATCCATTGACAACTACATATCCATTGACAATACTTTAAACTTGTAATTTAAGATGAAATGAAACGTTAACCCCATAAAAAAAATTAACAAAATAAATCTACCATCATTACAATAAATCTACCATCAAACACTAAAAAAATATCATACTTAGCATATTTGGGTGCCTGGTCTTTTCGTAGATCTGAGCATATTTGGGTGCCTGGTATTTATTCAAAAACGTCATTTCTCATTCTGGAAAAAGTCAAATGTCTACCACCAAACAATGTCTATAAATCTACCGTAAAAAAGTCTACAATTACACTACAAATAAGTCTACCAACTGAAGGTTATCTAAGTAAATACCAAAAGATTAACTAAATCTACCGCCATTAACAATAAATATACCGTCATTAAAATTAAATCTACCACCATTACAAAACGAAGTCACCGAAATGTTAGACGGTTTTAAATCTACCACTATTACAAACAAATCTACCAATCCAATAAAAATCTACCGTTGCCAATACAAATCTACCATCAAATAAATAAATCTACTATCACGATAAAATAATTCACACTGATTAACTCTACCACCAAAAGAAATAAGTCTACCAAAAAAGTCAAACTGAAGGTTATCTGAGTAAATACCAAAAATAAGTCTACTATCAAAGAAAATATATCTATCAACTGAAGGTTATCTGAGTAAATACCAAAAATAAGTCTAACATCAAACAAAATATATCTACCAACAGAAGGGTATCTGAGTAAATACCAAAAATAAATATATCTACCGCGTCGTTAAAATGAGTCTACCAAAATAAGTCTACCAATATTTAACAAATCTACCATCTTACAAACAAATCTACCATCCATCAAACAAATCTACGGACCAAAATTTGAGTTGACCAACATCAAACAAGTCTACTTTTGTCTACGTGGCAAATGAATAGTAATGACAGTTTTGTAATTGCGTTTTTTCTCAACAAATACCATAAGGGTACTTTTGGTAATACGAATAAAATTAGGTTATTGTAGTAATAAAAATAAAAATAGGTCAAACTAATAATAAACATAGAAATAAATGTTAGTACAGTAATCCACCCATCATTTTTTCATTAAAAATAATTAATTTATATTGAGATAATGACATTATCGTAATATAATAGAACATATAGATAAATATGACATTGACTTACATTCTAAGGTTAGTCTAGTAAGACCTCATTCCCTAATAGTTAGTCTTGTAATAAACCTTATGTGTAAGGTTAGATTGATGAATTATCTCTAACAGAAAATTATCTGAACTAACATTCAAAAGTATAGATATTACTAGAATAACTCTTATGAAAGTTTGACTAACTAAACTAACCTTCAAAAGTTGCCAAAAGACTTTCAAGTATGTTGTTTCGTTTTAATAACGGAAATGACATTTTGATTTTTTTTTTTGTTTTTACAAAAAAATAATCAATTATAAAAAAATAATTTTTTATTCTCTCTCTCTCATTCACGACACAATCTCTCTCTATCTTCTTATTCCTCTTCTTTTTCCACCTCTTCGAGATCTGTGAAATCTGCGATTTCGGTGACTATGAGTGCGACTCCGGCGTCGATTCCAGTTTCTAGATCTGCGAAATCTGCGATCTGCGTTCTCGGGGCTCGCCAATTTGTTCCACGTCTGTTGAGGGAAAGGTTTGGTGAGGCTTTGGTTTCCTCCAGTGGTTGTTGTTTGGCCTTCTCGGGGTGAGTTTATCAGGCGAAAGTTTTCAGGGTTCTTTGCTGCTGGTCGAAGAAGACGAACTCACGGCGGTGGTGGTCCAAATCTTTCAAGGTGTAGTTAGGTCTTTATTCTCACTCGAAGATGTAGGGTGCTGGCTGGCTATTTGTCTCCCATCGACGGTCGAGCCCTAAGTAAGGTCTGATCGGCGGCAAGAAATCGGCAGCGGATCACCGAAGCTTTATGCTCCGTCGTTGTTTTCTTCGTTGTCGCTGGTATATTTATTCAACGCATGCTGGTATATTTGTTTTTCAAATGATTTGATTGTAGATGTATTTATGATTAGATGGTAGATTTATCTTTGATTGTTTAGTAAATTTATTTTTGATAATTTGGTAGATTTATCTGGGCGTCGCGACCTCAGACGATTCTCTGACGATATTTCCAGCATCTGAAATTTCCGGTGAAAGTTGAAAAATGTATGGTGAGTAATCCTTTTAAATATACAATGATGGTAGAGTTATATATGATTAATGGCAGAGTTTTTGTTCACAATTTGTAGATTTATCGGGAATTGGTATAAAAGTGATGAAATATTTGTTTTCGATTGACGGTATAATTGATGGTAGATTTAATTTTCATATCATGTTAGATTTATTATTGAATTTTGGGTATTTATCGGGAAAATTCTTCTTATTCTCCGATATGTTTATGAGTTTCGCGACGACAGATTTTTCTTCGACGAGATTTCCGTCTTCGTTTTAGCGTATTTTTCTACGGATATAATTGATGGTAGATATATTTTGTGTAGATTTGTCTATGAATTGAAGGTATAATTATATTTAATATCATGGTAGATTTATTTTTGAATTTTTGAGATTTATCGGGATTCTTCTTCGATAGGTTCCTGAGCTTCGCGACGGCGGACGAGTCTCCAGCGAAATTTTCGGCAGCATGTTCTTCTACGAATATAATTGATGGTAGATTTGGATTTTGTATTTTTTTTTTGAAATGATGGTATATTTTGTTTTGAATGGATGGTAAATTTATTTTTGAATTTGTACAAATGATAATTGGATTTTAAATGATGGTAGATTTGTTTTTGAATTTATGATTGTAAGAAGTCCATGACGATATTCAAAATGTGTTTAACGACATCAATCACTTTATTTACTTTCATGTTTGTTAAGTATGTATAAACCAAAATGAGTGAGATTTTAACCAAAATCACAGGAAATAACCCAATAATATGGAAGAATATAAAATACATATTCATTCTATATACCAAGAAAGAAAACAAACAATCACAAACTCATAAAGAAATTACAAAGATCATATGACATCTCAGACGCAAACCTATCTCTTCATACCTTTTTTTTTATGTTGCTTTGACATGAGGGTTAATTATAATTCTAGAAACATCCTTATCTCTATTTACCTCGCATTAACCACCAGTATCAAGCGATCACCTAACAAATATCCAAATATTTTAGCATATGGCTTGATGCAGATAAAAACACTAGTACAACTTTTGATATGTCATTGACATTATAGTACTTGACAACTGCATATCCAGTGACAGATACGTTAAACTTGTGATTTAAGATGAAATGAAAGGTTAAGCCCAGGAAAAAAAGAATCATCTAAGAAAATAAATCTACCATCATTACAATAAATTTACTATCAAACAATAAATGTTCTCATACTTAGGCCTAGATCTTCACGATGAGTGCCTGGTTTTTTCGCAAATCTGAGGTTGTTTCGAGGGCAAAATCGTCATTTGTTAGTACGCAATAAAAAAATATACCGTCAATTACAAACATTAAATATGCCATCAATACAAATCTATCACAACACAACGACGATAAACCTACCAACTCAATATAAATCTACTAAATTCTTGTAGCTGGCGAGATTTAATAAATCTACCGTCATTACAGATAAATCTACCGCTTTTTTAATAAATCTACCACTTTTTTTTTTAATAATATGCTGTGTCTAAAGATAAATCTACTACCATTAAAAATCTAAGAACCAGAATTTTTTTCTTTTTTAAATCTACCATCATTAATAAAAATATATTGTGTTAAGAATAAATCTACCACGACAATATTAATTTACCGTCATTACAATAAATCTACCGTCACCAAAAAACGAACCATCCGGTGATAAGTCTGCCGCCATTACAAAGAATTCTACTGCGGAGAAGATTAATCTACCAGTTTGGTCAAACATCTAACAAAAAGTCAACTGATTGCTCATTAAATCACACCAAACCCTTAACAAATCTGCTATCATTACAAATGAATCTACCATCAAATTTATAAATCTAGAGCCCAAAAACATATCTACCACCTCGTAAAAATATGTCTATCGAAATAAGTCTACCAAAACTCATCAAATCTACAGTCCCTCAAACAAATCTATTAGCCAAAAAATAATTCTACGGTCTAGATTTTAAGTCTACCGAAAATAAATATATATGTCATAAAAACGGTAGACTTTGATTTTTCCGTAAATAAATTCAACTTCTGCCTACGTGGATAAAAATTAGTAATAGTTTTGTAATTATGTTTTTGTCAACAAATGCCAATATATGTACCCTAAATCATTTTAATAATTTTACGAGATTAGTATTGTTTTAATAATTTCTACACTTTTGAAGGTTATTCTCCCTAATCATAATTGGATGACAAAAGAATTGATGAAATGTTAAAATTGGAAGTTCGAGCAAAAATCAATAATCATATATTTTGCGTCAGAATTGCAAAATTAAGATTTGACGCCAAAATGTCAAAATCTTAATTTTTGTATCGAAAATGAAAAATTGAGATTTGGCATTGAATTGAGATTTGTGGGGAAAAAAATCATCTCATCAATTGTAATTTAACCCAAAATTGTAGGATCGAATGAATAATCGTGATTTTCGCTTATCAAAGTTGTGATTTAATGCTAAAGTTATGAAATCGAAATCTCCTAAAGTATAGTGTACTATCGGATTAAATGAGGTCTACATTTTGCAAAGGGATGAGAATTGTTAGTAGAGAACCTTTTCCAAATGATGAGAATCATGGGTCAGACTATGACCGGACTACAAGAACGGTAGTGATCCAAGAATTGGTGAGTTAAACGCAAAGCTCGATAGGATCTTGAAAGGGAACCAAACGGTGGTGAATGTTCGAGAGAGATATGGGACGTTTCAAGGATATTAAGAAGTAGGATTTGAAGATTGTGAGGAGCCAACAAAAGAGAAATATTCGGATAGACATACATTCAATCATAATCAAGATTCTTACGACCTTTATATATTCCAACTTTTAATCTCAATGGATCACCTCGAACGCCCAACCTATTCAAGAAAACTTGGTTGGAAAGATAATGCAACAATGGTTGGAAGGGCAAGTTAAAACACAATGTAGTTGAGGAAGAAGCTAGGTTAGATCCAACACAAAATGGATGGATTTTATAATGATCTCAATGGAAAATTTGAGAGCCTCTCGCCTCCCAACTCAAGTCCCTTGACTTCCAAATAGCTCAAACCGTTTCAAACTATAAAAGACTAATGGGATTTTTATTAGGTATGCCCCTTGAGCTTCCAAAATAAGTATGAGATTAACACTTGATGTATCGAAGCTCAATGTAAGAGATTTGGCAGCATTATTTCCAAAGTTTAGTTAAGTTTCAAGCCCATTTTGCTTCGTTGTCATTCTCTAATTAGTACTTGGAGCTTTTTTTAAAAAAAATAGCCGGAATAAGATTATGGGCCGAAACTCCAACTAATTCCTGAAGAATGTAGAAAGTATTCTTATCATCTAAGATGTCTATGATATAAGCAAGAAGGAATTGTGGATCCTAAAACTCACACTCAGGAATTTGAAGTGATTTGTAAATTAGAGGAAATATGGACAAATTTTTTGAAAGAACCAACGAAGTAAACAAGACTTGAATCGACAAATTCATTATTCCTATTGATACTTCTGGTAATAAATTATAAAAATATAGAGTTTAGCCCAAATAATATACGAAAACTCGTAAAATTGTCTACACTAAACCATAATATTCAAAGTAAAAGAATGATCACGCGGACCTTAATGTGGTTTTGTGGTCCTCCCCATCTTCTGCGTTTAACACCTTTCCCATTTACTTACTTCACATAAAATACTCATTTTCACTTTATCCAATGCCAGCAAAAACTACGTTGTAACTCGTAAGAACCAATTTCAAATATTGCTTATAGGGTTTGTTCGTAAATTTTTCAGA
Source organism: Eutrema japonicum (assembly GCA_030161315.1). NCBI lineage: Eukaryota > Viridiplantae > Streptophyta > Magnoliopsida > Brassicales > Brassicaceae > Eutrema > Eutrema japonicum. The sequence goes on from BSQW01000007.1 coordinate 21,719,383, forward strand.
ATATTTGACGATTCAATCTTATCTACATACAAATAATCCATTTCATACCAAAGTGTTAGCACTAGTAAATATTAGTTGGAAACAATAATCAAAAGTAACTTCAAAGACTATATGCTGATAATACAAGAACATGCAGCTTAATATATATGTTTTCTCACAATCCGGTTCAAACTCGCATATTGCATGTCGTTGTAAAAAAACCAGACTATATTAAAACAAAAAAACAAACAAAAACTTGCTTATGAGACAGAGTAGATGTTACATAGATTTATCAATCCAAGGGGTCAGATTTTTTCCGTTGTATCATCATTTTTTCCTTCTTCTTTCCCGGTTCTTCTGAGATCGTCGACAAGCCTTGAAAGAGAAAAAAAGGGGTACTTATCTCATGAAATTATGAATTTTTCTATATAGGAAAGATCCAAAAACCTATATTCATACATATATATGCATAAGAAATAGAATATACCATGAGTTTTCTCCTTGAGCATCACCCTTCGAAGCCTCGTTGCTCTAGCCTCTTCGAACAGACACATGGCCTCCATCTGTTTGCTGATCATTTGAGCAGCATAGTAAGGGATTTTGCCACGAAAGCAGCGGCCATTAACGAACATGATACAGTCCATCAAGCTTTCTCTTGAAAGCCCTTTGATGTCATAAGCTCTTGACCTTGTCCAAAGACTCTTACCATGCGAGTTCACAGGTTCCGACAAGCAAAGAGCTCTTGTGCAGTCACTTATGGCCGCGTCTACATCTCCAAGAAGTAAGTGACACTCTCCTCTATCGCTATATAGACTCGTTCTCTTTCTCCTAAGTTTCAAATGGCATAAACCTAACGCTTCATTGTAGTATTTAATAGCTCCCTCTATATCTCCTATAGAAAGCAATTGGTTTGCTTGCTGCTTAATCAAATTCACAACAACACTTGTCTCTGTTAGCTTTTCTTGAGTATCGATCATCAACTTTCTCTCCCTCTTTCTCCTCTCTACTTTAACCTTCCATAGTTCTTTCAAAGCCTTGTGGACCTTGTGAGTGTAAACACAACCTTTCTTTGTATTGTAATCCATTAGAAGAACCCTAGTTATTCTATCACCTAGGTTTGGTCTATCGCTAAGGGATTTAAGCTCAACTAGGTCTACTAGATAAAACAATGATGTCTCTAAGACTTTGTACCTTGTTTCTTGGTCTTTGAGAAGAAGCAAAAGACAATCTATACCCATGTATTGCCAATCATCAGAAGACCGGGAGAGATTGCATAGACTCAATATCATTTCTCTTGATTCCGAGACATGCCCTCGTCCTTGTTTACTATAACAAAGAATCCGGATTAGTCCGATGCCCGCAGGAGAAGTGTGGTTAACCAATCCACCCCACATTTTGCTCAGCTCCTTGAGAAAGGTTTTTTTGCAAATAAGAGAAATAGACCTTTGCTTGTAAGCAAAGCAATTGAGTAAATGAAGTGACCAACATTGGAGCTGGCTTGCCCATTCCTCTGCTTTTCGGTCTTCCATCTCTAACCCTCCAAGTCCTCTAGTAAGCAAGTCACTGTGATACCTCACTCTTCCTTCTCTTTCTTCAACACTCACAAACTCTTCGTACACAACATCAAGACATGTCGTTGCAATCTCCATGGCTAATCTCACCACTTCATCCTCGTAAGCAGCCACTGCCTCGAACGTCCTCTCGTAGCTTGCCAAGTGACCTAACGCCCTAACCGCGACTCTTTGCTCAATCCAACTCATTTTCCCTCTCATAAGCTCAACCAATGGAGCTATGACCCGAGACTCCACAGCTTTCACAGCAAACTCAGGCTTCTTCATGGTGTAAGATCCAATGATATGAGCAGCATAGTAAGGAACATACACATTTTGGCCAGTCATCACCCAATCTACATCCTCAAGACCTTTCTTCAACAACTTTGTCATGCACTCGAAGACCCCGAGAGTCGGTAACTCGGGGTTCTCGGGGTCGGCCATGGCGAATCTCCAGATGAAACTGAGTGTGAGAGCGAGCTCTGTGTCGTCTCTTGTCATGTGCATATCTCTCAGTGACAACTCTAACCATGCTTTTCTAACACAAGGGTCTTTTTCTTCCATGACACAGAAGAAACAACACGGTCTGAAACCGTCAACAACGTGGGTCCTCCTGGCCATCTTGTTTGTACTCCTGCAAGAGAAGTGGTCCATGAAAGATCTGAGATTTGCTTGGTGTTTTTGGCTGTTTTTGTTGATTAAAGAAGGTTTAATACAAAAAAGGGGAAATAGGGCTTATATGTTATCCAGGTAGATATACAGGTCAAAGTGGGTTTTTTTTGTTTTATGTGAAAAGTGAAACTAAAGTGGCCTAGTGATGTGATGACATCTAGCGGCCGCATGAGAAAGTGAAATTGCAAATGGTCCTTTCCGTTTAAACAATTCAAAAAGTTGAATGGGGTTTTTTAGTACAGTCGTATTTTACTGACTTATGGCATTAATAGATTATGACATGCGTTGTGTATGGAGACAAATTATTGATTGCTAAGTAAATTGGAGAAGTTTTACTACGGAATATTTAGTATGTGTGTCTTAACACATTACTAGATTCTAATCCGCGTATTCGCGCGGGATAAAGTTTTTTTATAGATTAAATTTTGAAATATATAAAAGATGAAATGAAAAAGAAATCTAATTTAAGTATTATTGATTTAGATATGTTGAATTTGTAATTCTTAAGTCTTTAGTGAGTGAATAATATTTTGTTGATTTGTTATGCAATATGTGTTTTGATGTTTATACTATATTTATAACTCGTGTTATGCGATATCTATATTCTAATCTGCGCTGTGAGCAAGGCAATAATTTTTATACATTATTTTGTGAAATTTATATTGAGCAAACACTAACGAAAAACGAAAATATTTGACTTAAATTTTAATATTATAAATTTCATGATTATGTGATTTATGTAACCTTAATAATAAGATTTATATCATTTGATATAATTATGATTCAATTAAATAAACAGATTAAACCAAACATAAATTATAAATTTGGACATCACTTAAAGTTTCAAATTCGGATTAAAATATATCCTCTTAAGTACCAAGGCAAACACGTACAAATATACATTTAATCTTTACAATCATATATTAATGTTATTATATTGTAAATAATTAAATAGAGATTAAATGTTATTTATAAATATTATAATTAATTAGAGTATCCATATCTAACAATAAAGATATTATATGTATTATTTTTAAAAAAAATATATGTTTGGCAACATGTATAGTTATCCACATAAATTATAACTTTATATGTATTTATTCTTGTTTGGATACAAAAAGTGTCTCTTTTTAATAGTATATAGATAATGATAAAAACCTTTAATTAATTTTAAGGATTTTAATCATATGTGTAGTGTTTAACTTCTGCCATTCTAGGTTCTTCTAACGTTCTCTTATGCCATTCTAAATTCTTGTAACGTCTATGTCACATATTCACATAATCATGTTCTTCGTGATAATACCACATCTTGTAATTCGGCCTAAACCCTCTAAGTGATTCACGTTCTTCGTGATAACTGATTCCACATTTTATCTATGCTGATGAATTTATTAATATCACATCTTGGACAAAGACAAAAGATCTTACCACTTTGTAACTTTGCAAGCATATGTCCTGGTTTGTTGCGAAGCGCATGAATTCGGTGACTCCGACCGAAACTGACTCATAAGATGCCTGGCACTTGAATCCCACCTATCATTGTACATCCATGATAGCATTATTGTTATTTGTAGATATTATCGTACATCGGTGAATTTTTTTTTTTTTTGTTAAATCCACATTGTATGAATGGGATGAGGGCTTTATAATTGTCTGTCGATTTTCTACGGATTTTATACGGATTTTCTACCAAAATTCAACTGTTCATAAACGATCATTAATTTTTTTAACGGTATTAATTTTCCTACTGAATTCCTATGAATAACCTAGAGACACAGTTTAGTAGAAAAGTGATCGGAAATTTATGACGAATTTCCTACCATTTTAACTGTCAATTTTTTTCCAACCGACTTTCTATAACTTTCTGACCGAACTTCCTACAGACATCAGTTTGGTAGAAAATTTCTAACCGTTTTCCAACGGCTTTACTCCGTAGAAAATTTCCTACCACTCGTATTTTTTTCATAAGGTAGAAAAATTTTCCAACCAAAAATTTTCGTAGGAATTGATCATGTTTTCTTGTAGTAATATATATATATATATATATTCAAATTTTTAATATTTTGATCATAGTAATACATGTTATGGTAAAGTATTTTTTATTGTTATTTATTCAATGACAAAGAATCTGTTAAATTATAATATTGAAAATTTTATATAGAGGAATACTTCGATCAATGAAATATTACACGTATTTTCTGTTTACGGAATCAATATTCGTGTAAATATTTTAAATGATAAATATAAATTTATTTTTTTCAAATTTCCTCATTAATATATACATGATATTACTATGGTGCAATTTTTTGGGCACCATGTTTCTTAAAGAATTGCCTTAGGCTTGTGTTTGAGGTTATGTTGCTTCACTAATAGCAGCAAGAAACGTCTAATTAATGAAATACATAGTTTTAACTTTTTTGAGTGAATTTAATGAATATATTATATAATAGGAGAGTTTTCTCTCAATCTATGGTGTCCACCTCATCACCTCATTTACACACACAAAAATTAAACATTAAAATAGATTTAAAACATTCATTTAATACATGTCTATAATATTTATCATTATTTGTATTTAACACAAATTACAAAAATACAAAATTTTGTGTAACAAACTAGAAAAGTGATAATTCGATATTAAGAATCAAAAAAATTGTAATACTAATTAGATAAAAAAATGAAATATTTTATTAAAAATGATATATTATTAGATTTTCAACCAAAACTTTAATTTAATATTTATCCCATCTAAAATGTTAGAATGTGATTATGAGATTAAGAATGTAAAATAGATTTTACTACATATAATGAAAAAAAAATTATTCAATTTTGCTCCGAGAATATATAATTTTTTACATTCAATTTTTAAATCATAATTAAAGATTCAACATAAGTATAACTAATACAAATATATAACTAAACGGTTATGATTAATTATGATTTAAAATATACATATACAAATATATAAATAAAAATATATAATATTAATTATGATTTAAAAGTTGAACCGGATATTAACAAAATTAGTATCTGCGAATACATAAGTTTGGAAAAAAAAATGAAAATGAAATAAGTAACAAATGACCATATAGTAAGTTCATATTTGAAAAATAAATATTAAGATAAACTACATAATTTATAGATAATCAACTACGATTCAACAAAAAATACATATAAAATGAGTTTATTATCATAATTAACAGTATAACATCTATAAATTGATACTCGATAAATTAATATCTCGATAAATCAATACATTTTTTTGGACCCGAATTGGTTTCTCGGACAAATAAATATATCGAAGATTTTCAAAGCCAAAACTTAGCCATTTACTAAATGATCGTCATAAATCTTGAAATACTTATTACCCAATTTTTGTTAATGGAAGAGACTAAGTACCATTGAAGCCAATATAATAGACTCTGAGAATCGTTCACATATTCTTGAAACAAGAAATATGGAGAAGTTAAACCAACTCTTACAATAACCTCACTCCAAGTTCGGGTGTCCTAATAATCATCTTTGAAACCATTGAGGTTCCTATTAATATACTTCTTCCCTCGTTATTCACATATGAAATGGACTAAAGATCATGAAGAATGATCGTTATTCTAACTTCACAAAATTGCTAAAACTCTAAGATTTTGTGAAAATTTGATTGATTTTTACTTCATTACCCAGAACAAACGATGTGTTTCTTTTGAAAAGATGTTCGTTTATCGCATCAGCTCCATCTGCAATCACAACGCCGCATATATCACAATATTTCCCCCCCTATAAATCCAAAACAACACGCAAAGATTTCAAATTTTGAACACCCGAATCTGGTAATGATAAGATACATAAAATTTCGAATTATGTAATCAGACATTGAGGTAGGTGCGAGCATCGATGAAGGAGTGAAAATGGCGGAAACAGATGTGAGAAGCGGAACCATGGCTACCGAAGGTGTTGAAAGTCACGACGGCCATCGAGAATCAGCTATGTGAATGGGATTTGTTGGATTTTTAGAACCGAGAGAGGATATGCTCTTCGGAGATGGGGAACAAGAAAAAAATCACAGATCTTTTCTCAGCGGTCTTTCACGAAGAAAGCCATACTTGTGCCAAATCTATTAGCATAAATGCCAAAACATTAAAAAAAAAAATCTCTATTAGATGGTGTAACTAAAAACAACTTAAAACTATACATACATAAAGAGATAATTTAAAACTCTCAAATATGTACTAAAATCATTTATAATCAAATGTAAGTGGTTTGTTTAGTTAATGTACATGGGCTGATGAGGTTATAATTGGCCTCAATATAAACTATAGATTCCGGAACAGACATGTAATATTATACGTTCAACTAAATATGTAACTTATGAGATATTTGAAATGGTGTTAAGTACATAAATATAAAACTATAATTATAATCACACAGTAGTCAAATACTACATATAAACACATGAAAAAAAAAAAAATTCACCATAAGTAAACAACATAATTAAAAGAAAAAACATTTGTTATATACAAACACTAATAAGGAGAAATAACAAAATACACGCATATACACACAATGCAACTATAAACCGACTATTAAACTAAAATTCGAAATTAAAAAAAAAATCCTAAAAAATAGCATATAAACAAATTTATAAAACATGAATGTAAAATAAGCCCGCACGAAGCGCGGGGGTCAATCCCTAGTATTAATAGTTGACCAGTTAATTAGTTATGTAGTAATATATCAATTGAAATTAGGTAAACAGCAACGAAATTTTTTTTTTAATCCAAAAATATCTTTCTTCTTTGTTTTTATTACACAAATGTCATTGATCTGAACTTTTTCTGATGTAGTGTATCGGCAGATATATATTGTTTATCCAATACATATTACACTAATGTTAACGGTTTAAAATTAATATCCAGTACTTGTTAACTATAAAATAGTAATGTGCTAACGTGGATAACTATAAAATGTTAACGTGTTAACAATAATATCCAATAATTGTAACATGCTAACAATATTATCTGATATTTATAATGTGTTAACAATAATATTTGATATTTATAACGTGTTAACAATGATATATGAGACTTGTTAACATGCTAACAATAAGATATAATGCTTGTTAACGTGTTAACAATAACATATGATACTTGTTAACGTGCTAACTGTGAACACCCGATCCCGCCTTCCTATTCAAGGATCCTGACGAACCGGCCTGACACCTTCGACCCCGTCGCTGGTTAAATGCGACGTATCGACTTTGACACTTTTCTTACCACATTTCTAAAGTCTCATTTATTCCATTAAATAATTAAAATCTAACATTAATTCATAAATCAAAATGAATAATTAAAACCGAAATAAAACCAACGATTGTCTTTTTAAAAGTAAATGACTGAAATTCTAAAGAAATAAATAAAACCTGATTCCCGAAAACGGCGCAGTACACTGGAACTACTCGTCCAGCTCCACATACTCGTCCTCATCGGACTCACCTGAAAAGAAGAGAGAGGGATGAGTAATTTGGATTACCCAGTGAAAACTAAACCTACACTCTCAACACATTCAACCATTTCATTCCAATATGCCAAGTTTAAATCTACGCACGTATCAAAAATAACGCTCTACCAGCGCACAATCAATTTACAAGCAAAGGAATTCCTCAGGCTCACTGGCCGTTTCTCATACTTGGCTCACTGGTCTTTTCTCGTAACATGGCTCACTGGACTAGAGCGCGGGATAGCTCCTTTTAACCCCGTTGGAAGCCTACCACAGCTGGTCTCGGGTCCATCAATTAAATCGTACCACTGGTTCCTTCGCAGTGACGATGACCTCATTTCTAAACTAAGTTACATTCATTATTCACACAACCGGGTGATAAAACAAGGATGCATGTTATTCATCTAATGTTTTCCTAATCCAGTTCATTCCACAAATGCAAGTCAAACAATATGCACACTGAAAACGTGTCCGTACTTTGTAACACGCCCTAACCTGAATAGATCTAGACTCAACACACTAAAAGGAAATAACTAAACATGTAAAAAGCCTAGATCTAATCCTCACCTTTGATTTTCTGCAGATCTGACGAAGGAGAACGAATCTAGAAGGTGGCGTGAAGGCGGTGGTGCTCGGCGGCTCCTCCTCGGCTCCGGCAAGACTCGCGGCGGTTGACTCGGTGGTGACTCGGTCCAACTCGGTCTGACTCGGTCCAACTTGGTCCTGACTCGGCCTGACTCGGCGATGACTCGGTCCAACTCGGTGGTAACTCGGCCTGACTCGGCGATGACTCGGTCCAACTCGGTGGTGACTCGGTTGACTCAGTCCAACTCGGTGGTGACTCGGCCTGACTCGGTGGTGACTCGGCCTGACTCGGTTGACTCGGTGGTCGGCGGCGGAGACCGGCTATAACATGCTAACAATATTATCTGATATTTATAATGTGTTAACAATAATATCCAATAATTATAACATGCTAACAATATTATCTGATATTTATAATGTGTTAACAATAATATTTGATATTTATAACGTGTTAACAATGATATATGAGACTTGTTAACATGCTAACAATAAGATATGATACTTGTTAACGTGTTAACAATAACATATGATACTTGTTAACGTGCTAACAATAATATATGATACTTGTTAATAATATATGATACTTGTTAACGTGCTAACAATAAAAATCAATACTTGTTAACGTGGTAACAATAGTATCGGAGGACTCGAATTGATTTATAAAATTGAGTGTTTTGACAATCCGTTGTATGGGAAATTACCAGAGTATCTAAAATTTAAAATCCAATTGGAATTTTGAAGTCTCGGGACATTAACCGATGATTCATTTTTCAGCTCAATCGTTGGTGCTAATAACTATAACCGACGCCATCTACGCGCCAGAGAGGAAGATTGGAGATCCCTATTATCTCAATCGATATTTCTCAACCATTCTCTAACGCTGGAGGAGGTGAAAAATAAAATTAGGAAGCAAAGAGATAAGGAGAGAAAGAAGAGAGAGATAAAAACAAGGGAAAATTGTAAATTTAGAGCAAAAAATGGAAACTATTGTCTCTTTAGTACTTATTTGAATTTTGCCACTTTTAGACTAAAATACCCTTTATTAAATAAATAAAAAAATGCCAAATAAATATTTATACTTACTTTAAAAATTCCAAAAATTCATATAAGGTAAGTAATATATTGTGTAATTTATCTTAGGAAAAACGAATTTGAAAAAAAAAAAAAAATTTCATGTTCTACTAATTGTAGAATTTGGTTTCTAGTATTTTCTCTAAAATCTACCAAGTATAGAATATGTATTCTACTATTTGTTTTGCATTCTACTGTCCCTATAGAATCTGTTATCTACAATGTTGTATTTATTCTACCAATTGTAGAATTCGCATTCTACTATTTTCTCTATATTCTACTTTTTGTAGAATAGAAGTTCTACTATTTTCTCTATATTCTACTTTGTTGTAGAACAGAAGTTCTACCATTTTATCTTGATTCTACTGAATGTAGAATACATTTTCTACCAAGCGATTAACAAAATCTGAGAGAAAATCTAGGACAACACAACTGAAAATCTTCAGAAAATATTTTTTTTCCTTTTTTAAATCATTATTTCCTTATTTTTCGTGTAATTTTTTTTTCTTTTCCCTTTTTGAATTTTTTTTTCTTTTATGAATATAGAATTTTGGTTTTTTTTTAGAAATTATTTTAAACTCACTTTTTTTTTTGTTATCAATGCCCTTTTTTTTTAAATTTTATTTTGATTTTTTAAAATATTGATTATTATTATTTTAATGGGTAAAACTGGATTACCCTTAATATAAATACTAAGGGGACAATAATCTTCCAATAAGTACTAAGGGGACAATAGTTACCATTTTTTGCTCTAAATTTACAATTCTCCTTAAAAAAAAACTAAGCTTGGTCAAAGACTTACGTTACCATAGAGAAAAAGGAGATAAAAAACAACATAAGGGGTAGAGGGTAAATTTCACTACCCAATCACTATTGAAAAAATTGTCAGAACCTGTCACTTAATTTTGCTATTATCCATTGCTATTACTCAATTTTTTCTCCAATGAAATGAGGGAAATTGTTCATTTAATTTTTCACTTATTTTTGTGCGCTTAATTTATTCTCCAACTATCGCTTGCTCAAAATAATTCTCCAAATTTTAGTTGATTTTACCAAATCGAAATTAAAAAGTCAAACGCTAATTACTAAATGGATATGTGTCCACTAAATCAGCTGTATTTTGGCAACCATATGGTGTACCAGAGAATATTTAGGGAGATATTTACGGACTAGCGATGATATGATTAGGATTTTCAGTAAAGGGAAGGATTGTGTTCAGCGAGATGTGATTTCACAGCGACACATCAAGAGTCCCGGGTATATATGGGCAGCAGAGAAGCTCGTTCATATCAACCCATCTTTTACTCTTTTACTTCTCTCGGTTTTGGTTTTTTTCATTGCACAACAAATAATGTCCCAAAGTAACTTGGTCAAGCGAGACGGTTCAGAGATGAAACGGAAACAAGTGTGAAAAGATTGAAGATTCGGGTGCCTCGTTTTGACAACTCGGAAATTATAGCCGGTTACTCCAAGGCACTGATCGGGAGGTGTATGAATCCCAAGAAGCAGGACATGAAGGTACTACTCCACATGCTTCCTCGAATCCTGAACGTTGAGGATCGAGTAGCCGCAGCGGATCTCGGAATGGGCGGGTTCCAATTTGATTTTGACAAAGAGGAGGACATTGCGGAGATTTTGAAGATGGAGCCTTTTCATTTTGATTACTAGATGCTATCATTGGTGCGATGGGAACCCGTCGTGGATAGCTTCAATACAACATCGAATGAGTTAAAACCACTCTCATAGGAAAGCTAACTCAATTTACTATAACTTTGATGAGGAGCTGCAAAGCTAAATCAAAAGGGAATGCTTCCATCCGAGTCGATCGTCTAGACACATATTCTTGATGCAAGATCGACTCGGATGGAAGAAAGAACGACTCAGATGGAAACCTTTTCTTTGGATTTATCTTTGGAGCTCTTCATAAAAGTTCTAGGAAATTGAGTTAGCGTTCCTATGGGAGTAGTTTCAAATCATTCGGGGTTAGCCGATTTAGTAGACACGTATCCATTTAGTAATTAGCGTAATTACTTATGCAAGATCGACTAATTCAATTTCTAGACATGTATTATTTATGCGTATTAGCGTAAGTGACAAGCGTATCTTCTAGACACATATTATTTATGCAAGATCGACTCGGATGAAAGCCTTCCCTTTGGATTTAATTTTGGAGCTCCTCATAAAAGTTATAGAAAATTGAGTTGTCTTTCCAATGGGAGTGGTTTCAACTCATTTGGGGTTGTATTGAAGGAGTTACAACCGATTTAGTTGACATTTATCCATTTATTAATTAGCGTTTGACTTATTTAATCCCGATTTTACAAAATCAACTATAATTTGGAGAATTATTTTGATCAAACGATAGTTAGTGAATAAATTAAAGGGAGAATTGGGAATTTAGACCAAAAATGGGAACTATTGTCTCCTTAGTACTTATTTGAGATATGCCACTTTTAGACTAAAATATCATTTATCAAATATAAAAAAAATTCAAAATAAATATTTATACTTACTTTAGATATTTGGAAAATTCATATTAAGTAAGTAATATATATTGTGTAATTTATCTTAGGAAAAACAATTTAAAAAATATTTATTTTCATGTTCTACTAATTGTAGAATTTGGTTTATAGTATTTGCTCTAAAATCTACCAAGTATATAATAGGTATTCTACTATTTGTATAGCATTCTACTATCCCTATAGAATCCATTATCTACATTGTTGTATGTATTCTACTAATTGTAGAATTCGCATTCTATCATGTTCTCTATATTCTACTTTTTGTAGAATAAAAGTTCTACCATTTTCTCTATATTCTACTTTGTTGTAAAATATAAATACTACTATTTTGTCTTGATTCTACTGAATGTAGAATACATATTCTACCAAGCGGTTAACAAAATCTGAGAGAAAATCTAGGAACAACTAAAAATCTTCAAAAAATATATTTTTTCCCTTTTTTAAATCGTTTTGAAAATAGTTTTCCTATAAAAATATTCAAAAAATATTTCCATTGTCGTGTACTTTTTTTTTTCCTTAACATGATCAAATATTTCCTTTTTAAAAATATTTCCTTAACAGGATCAAATATTTCTTTTTTAAAACTTTTTTTCCTTTGTCGTGTAATCTTTTTTCCTTTTACTTAACTCGAAAATATTTTCTTTGTCGTGTAATCTTTTTTTTTCTTATCAATGCCTAATTATTGCTTATTATTATTTTAAGAGGTAAAATTGGATTACCCTTAATATAAATACTAAAGAGATAATAATCTTCCAATAAATACTAAGGGGACAATAGTTTTTATTTTTTGTTCTAAATTCTCAATTCTTCCTAAATTAAACGTACCAAAATAAGTGAAGAATTAAATGAGCAATTTTCCAATGACATAAATAGTTTCTTTCTTATTTTCTTTTTCTTTCATCAACAAATAGTCGCATTGGACGAAGTGAAATATGAGTTTCTTTTATTTTGTTATATGTAACTTTTGTCAACAAATGTGTGCCGTCTTCTACGCATTGGAATTGGTGATAAAGAACTTCCCATGGATTTAACATATACACTCCCTATTTCATAGTAGTATCATTTTAACACAATTAAAGCAGATTAAAAAAATATATAAATATTAATTAAAATGATAATTTAAATACAAAAATTATTATTTTTAAATATGGAAAAACATGAATTGTATAAAAAAATCACATTAGAAACGTAAAACGGAAGGAGTAAGTGGACATGAACACGATTACGGTTATTATAGTTACGGTTACAAATTTTTCTTAACCTTAACGTAACTATTTAATATACGGTTAAAATAGTTATGGTTAATACGGTTCCGGCTATTACGGTTACGGTTATGGTTATTTGATAACTATGATATATTTAACATTAGTGATATAGCCATACATTTATTTAATTTTCGTCAAAAAGTTTTAGACAATGATATATCGACCAAAATTTCTACGATGATGTCAACTAATATAAAGCTAAAATTTATAGCATAAAATTATGATTATATGATTCAAAAATTTATGTGGTGAATTAACTAAATAATCATAAATTATATTACATTATGCAAACTAAGAATGATTTGATTAGTAATAAAAAGGGTAGTGCTTACTGATAGTGGATGAAGTGGATCTAGTGAACAATTTAAATCAGAGTTTTTAATACATTCATTAATATAATTTTATTATTTATAAATATTTTTGGATTAATAATTATTTGATTATACATCATGTTTCTATGTTATATTAGTTATACTTATACATAATAAATTATTAATATTTTTATTTTATTTTAAAAATGGTTACGGTTAATATTTTAAAGTTTTAATCTTGCGGTTAACCGACAGTTTTAATACGGTTACGGTTAATTAACGGTTACGGTTAATAATTTTATTAACCATAACTAATATATTTTGACAGTTAACGGTTATGAGTTTTAATTCGATTACGGTTTAAAAACGGTCTGGTTACGGTTTGATTTTGGTCATGAACAATGATGATTATTAATTTATATAAATTAATGGTCTGGTGGACTATAATATTTATTAATTTACAGAGAGATTGATTAGCCCAAAAACTTAATTCAAAATTTAAAATTTTTATTAATTTACAGAGATTATACTATACGTCCATTTCTTTTCTCAAAACAAATTCCCGTTTTTTGTAACCGCAATGGTTTTTAATTTATAAACTTGTAGTACATAGAGAAGTTGCAAAACGTTAATCCATAATAACCACCTAACAAACTCTTGTTATCAATTATAACCCAAAAAACCATGTATGTTATATCTCTATAATATTATTTAAGAAGATATTTTTGAAAATAAACTTTGTTTTGTAAGTTATTACATGAAATGCTATTACAAATAAGAAAAAATAATTGAAATAGGAATTGATATAATTATCTTTTAAAATTATCGATGAGAATATGGAAAGTATATATTTCCCATTAAAGAGATTATTTGCTATTTAGTTTCCTAATTATTATGATATTATTAAATAATAATCAATCCATACATATTCAAAGAAAAAATATATTCGAAATCTTGCAATATTTTTTACTATAATTATTTTAAAATATTTTAGTAATTTTATAAAGAGTTATACACAAAAAAATTGATTTTTTAAAAAAGTTTGTAAATTGACCACAAAAATCATAGTCATTAAGAGGTACATATTAGAGTTATGTTTTCAAGATTATAGGTTTTTGTGGGTTAACTCGAATAATATTTTAGTTTATTGCAAAACAGGTTAAATAGACAAATTAGTCCGGGATGACAGTTCTGTATATAATAATTAGTTAAATATATTTTAAAATTTAGTTAAAAACAATTTTTTTTAAATTTCAAAACAATTTTCAAACAAAAATTACTCCGCGCTATATAGTTAGCGCGGGTTGAATCTTAGTATTAATTGATTTAAAAAGATCATTAAAAAAAATTGAAATATTTGGTCAGTTTATAGTATCAAGATGCTAATATTGAATACTGATCCGTTTCATATCTAAGTTTGTAGAAGTGTGAGTTTGAGTAGCTTTGTCTTCTCAATAAAAAAAAAGGATTCCAAACCAATTTTCTCTTTTTCTTTCTTTCTTTTCTCTTTTTCTTTCTTTCTTTCCTTGTACATCAAAATAAGGTAACTACAACAATTTACTTGAAATCAAAGTGTCTTTAATTTGATGAATCTTGTTTCTGGGGTTTATATATATATATTTAGAGAGAGAGAGAGAGACTCTATGCATTAGATGTTTCAGAGGAGAGAGGCTGAAGTTCTTGTTCTTTAACAGCAGCACTTACAGGCTCATAAGTAGCTTCCTCTTGCTGTCTCCGTCTCCACACCAATGCAAGTTTTATCATCACCGAAGTAACGAGCAACGAGATCATCACTCCCCCCACCACGCCAAGTAAATGCTTCTCCCACCAGCTCCTGCACCACATCAGACCCGTAATTAAATCAAATCTAGCGAATCCGGAACGCTCAAGCCCTGAAGTTGGAAAAGGGAATGTACGCGGGAAATGAAACATACTGCTTCTTCTTTTGTTCAGCCTTCCATTCTAGCAACTTGTAGCTTCCAAATTGTCCAGGTAGGCGCAATCGGTTTTCCTTCAGAAGCAACATTATGTTCTGCAACCACGTAAAAAAGTAGAACTCACATCTGTTTATCGGCGCAAGAAGTTACCTAAAGCAACTATTATCATAAACCATCATTTGTAAGGAAAAGGAGAACTACCAATGCCGTATTATTGGAAATGTACTCGGAAGACTGCGGGGGGAAATTCCCCATTTCAGGCGATACTCATTTCCGCTGGACGAGATACTCAGCAAGCGAACCTAACAACAACAAGAGCCATTGAGATGATTTAGTCATAATAAAAATACCTCAGTTAAGAGAAATAGTAGAAAATGAATGTCTAAGCTTGCCTGTGAACTTTGAATATCTAACTCATGGGCAATGAAATCAGCAATCTCTGAGAATTTTGGCTTCAATGAAGAATTGTTCACATTAATTGACACTTCGAAGGTGATGCTTCCAATCCGGAAAACACCTACACGTTCGTAAAATATAGCCAATCACAGGTTAACACCAAAAAAGAAAGAAAAAGAAAATCTGTTGTAGCCAGTGACAGTGTTATAGATGACTCTGGGTAATTCATCGCCAGAAAAATAGACTTTCAAGGTGGTAAAGAGTCTTACAAAAGATTTTAGCTAAATAGCCAAACAAAGGAAAGCATGAAGAAAAGACAAACAAAGACAAATGCAAAGTGTTACAAGAGGAATAGCAATTTACTAATTTTTGTTAGAATCACAACTCTATAAACACAGTTCTTGTCTTGTGAGTTTAAACTTTAAGTATCAAAGAAATAAGAGAGATAACAAAAAGAGTGGTTTAAGACAAATCCCTGAAAATCCGAACAAACTACCTGGAAGATCGGCCTTAGGAGACTCGCTCAAAGCTGGGCTTGGAGAAATATGAGAACTTTTATTTTCGGAAACTGGTGAAGTAGGTGCAGGAGAATCTGGTGCCGCCAGCCTTCTCCATAGATCAGAACAGTTGGTCTTCAAAAACCCGAGCTTGTCATTCTCACGGTCATAAGTGACAAGCGTATTGCGGACAACAATTCCTGATCAAAATGTAAAATGTACCAACTTTATAAGCGTGACATGGAAGAAATATTAAACTTGATTTGATATCAAAGAGTGAAAACACACATGATCTGCTTTGAAACTAAATCGTACATCATATAGAAAATGGGAATGCATGCAAAATATGTAAATTGAGATTGCATACACACTACCTCCTAGGAGTGTTGTTGAGTCTCTATCAGGAAATATTCCAAGGCAGTAAGCGCCTCTAACTTTTGTGTGCTGCAAACATGTCGGGAAGACAAATGGAAACTGTTATAACACTTTCTTTTTAATAAGAGACTGTTCATACTTGCTCAAATGATCAAACAACTTAAAAGAAAAGGATGAAGCCATTTTACTTTACCAAGTTATTACCCTGAATAAGTAGTTCTCGGGAGAAAGGATCAGTTTCTGACCATTGCCGAATTCCATAGCGATTTCAGGGAAAAAATTGTGTATCTCAGCCACATCCCTGAACGGCATCCAAATTAGTATATCCTTAGACAAAAAAACTAAACTTGAAGTTCCGTTATATAGTTGTTTAAACAAACCTTCCAGCGCCAGAGAAACAAATATCATGGTAATTTGGGTCTGGACCATGAATCCGTTTGAGAGATGGAATTTCCTTAATGACCTGCAATATGACATATTCATGTGAGATAACAATGAGGACAAAACAGCAACATTTATCTCCTACAGTTTATATTCTATGCTTATAGAAGTGCATTTATTTGCCGAACGTCATACATTGATGGTCATGACAGCGATATTTACATAGCTCTACCAACTCACTATAAAAAAAACTGTGGAGACTAGTGAAGAGAAAAGAGCTGAGAGATGAGCATATTTTTATATGCCATAAGATATCTTACCGCATCCTTTATGGCATTAAACGCTTCCTTTGGAAAATAAGCATATGTTGTTCCACTATCCAAGACGGTTCCATGCTTTCCGTTAAAGACCTTTGGGTTTAGCTTTAGAGACTTGCCAGCAACATGCATTTGTTTCAGGTCAATGTTATAGTATGGACTGCAAACACCCGAAACTACAGTGATGTGTGAGAAGCTCGAGATCTACTCTCAATTTTCAGATACCAGCTAACTGCAAAATTTATGAAGTTACTCTACCTGCGGAATGGATCCGAACGAGAAAACACCATTCCAGCTGGAGGAGATATCTTACCAAGTACCATAGCACCACCCCCAACTTCCATTCCACCATAACACAACGAAAAAGAGTCCTCGATAACACCCTTGTCAACAAGCTGATCAACAATACTGAGCTTACCACGACCCAAACCCATTATACCATCAGCACGCTGGCTGAAAAGGTCTCCTGTCTCTGCGTTCTCGCATCCAAAAACAGCACGCTGTGGAGAAAGTTGGCTCTCGTTGCCGAAAGATATCAAATCCTCACTTAGAACCCCACTACTTGAGCTCATCTCAGCATACCGTCTTTCATAGACGCATAATTTCCCATCATCATCACAATTACAGTCAGGATTGCATTTCAAAGCCTGGTAGCTACTAGATAACTCAGGTTGAAACTTTGGATCCTGAAAGCCGTAATAACCACACAAAAAAAAACCTATCTCCAGTAAACTCGCAGCAAAACTCATCCAAAATGAAAATTAAAAAACAGACTCAATACTCTCCTTACACCTTAATCAAGCGCTACTGAAACCTAATTGATTCACCATAAGTTATGGTCCATAACTATATCAGAAGTTACTCCCTGAAGATCATATCATCTTCTATAAACAAGTATCTAAAAAAGATCAAAGTAAGTTAATCACCTGATGCTTCCCACACTGTTTACAGGTGGAGCAAGGTACGTAAGTGACAGTACTTCCAGTATCTACAATCAAAGCAAACTCCTGTGGAGGTGTCCCTATCCATAATCGTGTCGTATAGTAGCTGGCATAAGATTGAGCAAAAACCCAGAATTTCAGGATCATCATAGAAAGCCATTGCTAATTGCTAATCATTCGAAAGATTTAAGGAAAATAGAGTCAAACCCGTTGGCGAGGAGGTCATCGTAGAGCTTCATGTGAGCGTTAGGGAGCTGAGATTGTTGAAGACGACGGCGACGGAGATCCTCGACTCGCGGCGGAAGGGAAGAGTAGCTGAGCGGGAAAATCATCGGCGATTCGGCTGCTAAATCGAGCTTATCGGGAGTTTTATTAGCAGCGGTCAGATCGAAGAATATACAGAGGGTGAAGAGGAGGAGGAGAGAAGCTCGATCCATGGATGGTGGATTAAGTAGATCACTGGATTTGATTGAAGAACGCCGGTTGCGACGGAGGGGATATGGCGGAGTTAAACTCCACCGTGGCTCCGTCGTCGAAGGAAGAGCGAAAAATTGAGAAGAGAGAGAGAATGGAGAAATTGTCACGGTGGTTTCATGATTTTTCAATATAACTTTTTAGTGCTTCTAACGAAGACGACGAATAATGTAATGTCACGTAGCAGTTTGGTGAAGTCAACGACTCACAAACTCTTTCGTCGGGACCAATGGTGTTTTGAAAACCGGACCGGACCAGAGATTTACCCGAATTGGTTAAATCGCTGAAAAAGCGGTATTGCAAAAGACACAGACCATCACCATCCGAGACTTGTGTCTTCCCCAAAAGTTGATAACGTGTCGCGACGTGATTCGTCGCGACATAAAAAAATCAATTTTTTTTTTTAAAAAAAAGCGGAAGACACATTAAACGTATCTGCAATGTGGATGCTCTAAAACCCATATAAAAAAACTGGCTCAAACCGAAAAATCACCAAAACCTGGTTTGTGAATTTTAAGTTTTCCACTAAAATGTTTTATGGTGTTTTCTTTTTTTTATAAAGGTTTTTCTGTTGATGTTTTACAATTAAAAAAAAAAAACAGTGACACTATAGTAATGTTGCTGTGCACCCATACGAGGTGGAGGGGAGAATCAATCGAATTTGGCTCTTTCTTCCATCTACGAATCTGAAGTAGTAGCCAAGATCGGGTAAGTAGAGAAGAGACTCTCGGGCAAGTAGAGATCGTATTACGACTACATCTTTAAGGGCGTGTTAGTTTATTCATCAAGCAATTGTGTGTAGATGCAGTTTGTTTTTGTCAAAATAAAACGTGCATCTAGATGTAAAAACTAGATGCAAAATGAAATGCTTGAAACTAGAGTTTGGATGCACCAAAGTGCATCCAAAATTACAAAAGTCTAAAATACCAACATTTACAATCAAAATTTAAAATATTTATCCAACAAAAAAATAAAATTTAAATTATTTATATTTTATTATTTTCAAGAAAAAATTACGTCATTATAAAGCAATCGCAAAATTCCACAAAAACCGTAATAAGCGGTTTCCGGCCAAAACCGCAAAATAGTGGTTTCCCGCCAAAACCGCAAAATAACGGTTTTCTGCCAAAACCGCAAAAAGCGGTTTCTCGCCAAAATCGCAAAATAACGGTTTCCCGTCTAAACCGCAAAATAGCGGGTTCCAGCCAAAACCGCAAAAAAGCGGTTTCCCGCCAAAACCGCAAAAAAGCGGTTTCCCACCAAAACCGCAAAATAACGATTTCCAGCCAAAACCGCAAAATAACGGTTTCTCACCAAAACCGCAAAATAGTGGTTTCCCGCCAAAACGGTAAAAAGTGGTTTCCCGCCAAAACCGCAAAAAACGGTTTTTGGTCAAAACCGCAAAATAACGGTTTCCCGCCTAAAACGCAAAATATCGGTTTCCCGCCAAAACCGCAAAAATACGATTTTTTGCCAAAATCGTAAAAAGCGGGTTTCCACCAAAACCGTAAAAAGGCGGGTTCCCGCCAAAACTGCAAAATAGCGGTTTCCCGTCAAAACCGCAAAATAACAGTTTCTCGCCAAAACTGCAAAAAAGCGGTTTCCCGCCAAAACCGCAAAATAACGGTTTCCCCCCAAAACCGAAAAAAGCTGGTTCTCGCCAAAAAGATTTATTTTGATTTTAATGTATTTAAACGTTTATTTATGTATTGTTATTTAATTTTTTTTTTAAAATATAATTATTTCATTAATCAAATTTTATAAGTTATTTAAATATTAATTTGATAATTATTTAGTTGTAAATATAGTTTAGATTAAACAAATTGTTATAAACATAGAACATGTCTTTTTTGGTTATTTGGTTTTAAAATCCATCCAAATAAAATATGCAAACACACAAACAAACATAACTACATCCAGATGCAATTTCTAAATGCAAAAACTAAACACATAAACGAAATGCGTCTGGATATTGCGTCTAGATACTGCGTCTAGACGAACAGGGCCTAACTCCTCCTCTTCTCTTCTCATAATTCAGTTGTTACGGATCAAAAGAGAGAGAGAGAATCTTGAAGAGATCCATCGCAACAAACAATTTTCTGATCTAAAAATCAGTTAACTTAGACAAAAAACGGACTATTCAAATTCCTTAAAATCATTCTATCGTTTGTTCCAAGAAAAGTTAAAATATGGTAGAAATGAGAAGTTCATACATCTTATAGGATAAGCTTATCAAAATTCCATTTCGTTTTTCCAACACTGAGCCATTTCTAACAAAAAAACACTGAAGTAAGCAAAGGCTACAAGATTCTCTAAATTTAATCAATATACAAGATTTTCTTAGAGATCATAGAACAAACGGTTAGAGTTTTGGCTGATTCTCTCAGCTCCACGCATAATCTTCTTGCAATTTTAATGCCAAGGTTTGGGCTTATAACCTTCTCAACTTCAAATGAGGGTTTTTAATATCGATGTTACTGTATATCTCTCTAGCAGGTAAAACATGCTTGTGCCAAAAATCATGTTAGTGAATATATCAGAAGATATAGTAACATCGATTATGTTAGAAGTGGTGGTGAATCACAACTGCTCATTTCCTTTCAATATAATCTATAGAAGAATCTACACTCGCATTTTTAGATTAATCGAAAATAATATAATTTAAAAATAATTTCTATGTTTGATATATCTAGAGTATTTTGGTAGTTTTAAATGCAAAAATGTTAGTTTTCAAACTTTTTAAAACAAATATTAGTTTTCAAAATATATATGCTTTTTTGGGAGAAAACGGCCAATTCCCCCATGAAGTATTCAGCTGCTGATTATTCATATACGAAGTATCAAACAATGCTAAAACCATCACCAACTACCTATAATTTTGAATTTCCTACATGAAATTTTGAAAATTGGCTAATTTCACCAAAACCGTAAACGGTGTTAGATTTTCGTTAACGGCTGAGTCCAAAAACGCATCATTTTGAACTGTATATCGTTAAATTAATTTATGCCCTTGCCGCGAATCGAACCTGGGTCTGTACCCAAGGCAAGATAATACTCTACCACTAGACCACTAATGTTTCGTTGTATAAACACATAACTATATATATATATATACAACATCAAAATTCCTCAAATCAAAATTCCTCCAACACATAATTTTTGGTTATATATACGAAATCATAGCTATATATATATGGTATTATGAATAGTTTTTTTTTGAGGAATTAGCAATTAAATTAAAATACGAATCAGCAATTCAATAAAAATCATAATTGACGATTATATGAAAAACATACACGTTCTATATATAAAGTTTAAATGAACAAACAAAAATCTATTTTAACAAAATTTTATTATGAATAGTTTTTTTTTAATAATGATGATGCACAATGTAGTAATTTAAATGAAAATTTGTTTTTCTTACAATAAAAGATTATTAATATTATTTGTTTCAGTTATAAATAAAACAATTTAAAAGTTAAAGGATCATTCTATAAATAAAAAATCTCAACTCTAAAATAGAATAAGAAATTAGTTTACTCCAAATATAGAGTAAGAAATAGGTTTACTCTATTTTAAAGTGGGGTTGGATATGTCCTTACCCAAAAAATATTTAAATAAACAAATCAACAACAAAAACTGCATAATTATTAGAATATATACATATTTCACGACAAAAAGAGAAGATAGATAGATATCTCTCTTACCCCATACATTTGTATATATTTTTGTTGATTTAGTTTAGATTCTCTATATAAATACATTGTGAATCATTTGTTTTAAAAACCGAAAGAAAGATATATATATATATATATATACATTGTGCATCATCATTATTAAAAAGAAAACTATTCATAATAAAATTTTGTTAAAATAGATTTTTGTTTGTTCATTTAAACTTTATATATAGAACGTGTATATTTTTCATATAATCGTCAATTATGATTTTTATTGAATTGCTAATTCGTATTTTAATTTAATTGCTAATTCTTCAAAAAAAAAACTATCATAATACCATATATATAGTTATGATTTCATATATATAACCAAAAATTATGTGTTGGAGGAATTTTGATATATATATATATAGTTATGTGTTTAAACAATGAAGTATTAGTGGTCTAGTGGCAGATTATTATCTTGCCTTGGGTACAGATCCAAGTTCGATTCGCAGCAAGGGCATAAATTAATTTAAAGATATACAGTTCAAAACGACGTCGTTTCAAAATTATAGGTAGTTGATGATGGTTTTAGCATTGTTTGATACTTCGTATATGAATAATCAGCAACCGAATACTTTATGGGGGAATTGGCCGTTTTCCCCTTTTTTTGGAATATTAAACCAAATCTCCCTAAGTATTAGGCTAATTTTTTTCTAATTTTATAAACAAAAATGGGTCACGTGAATTTAAAAATTGGACATGTTGGAGTAACAATTGTTTTTATAGGTTTAATTAGTTAAACTGGGCTGGGTTCAACATTTATTAGCCCATGATAAACAAAATCGAAAATAGTCAATTTTGATAAGTTGAAAAAAAAGACAACAAACAGATGCATCTAAAATTAGAAAATAGTCGGAGTCTTTTACATAGAGAATAGCTCAGAACACAACACAAAAAAAAAAACATAAAACCTCTCAAGACAAAGACATATGGTGTTTTTGGTGAGGACAACATTGTCTAAACAATAACCTATGATTTCACAAAACAACAAAACCCTCACCTAAAAATCAACAATGACTAAATCAAATACTAACCAATGACACAACAAAACCTGAATCAACACCAAAAACACAAAAGCCACTAAACACTTATGAAGCAAACACATCTCCTTCTTTCTTTCTTTTTACCTTCTGGCTCTAGAGATTGAGTTTCTCCAGAATTTTATTCCCAAACCTGTTGCACCTCATCAATGGTTTGTTAAGCCGTATATGCTCCACCAAGATGCTGCGCAAATTATAGTCCTGCAAACACCAAACAAGATTCTCATAATCTTGCGCATATATAATCCTCTACGCAGAATTAAACAATGTAGTGCCTTAATATTCGTTACCTTACACACAACCCATGCGGTTTGAATGACATAGTTTCCAAACGGGTCTGTAAGAAGTGTATCAAAATCTCTATCACGTAGCAAGTCGTATACGATAAATCTAGTAGTGTCGATATACTGTATATTCAAGAGCTTCTGCACAGCATGACTTCCATATTTGTTGCGGGAGAGGTATGCATAGTTCCTTTCAAGCTGCTTTACGAGCTCAATTGTTACATTTCGATCTTCCAGCTCCACTACAAACTGCACCACGTAGTTTCTGAAAGGAGAACATATAGTAATGAGATAAGAATATGATGTGTTGTGTATAGCATTCATCATCTCTTGATAGTTTACCCGTAGCAGTTCACGCAGAGTTTCAACGCGTTATCGATTATCTCGTGAATCAAACGTTGCTTTAGCACATTACAATTACTGTCAAGACATTGCTGAAGCATGCAGCAGCCATGTTGATCAATTGCTATCGGTAAACAATTCCGAGCGATAACTTCACGAAGATTCTGTAAACAACACAGGGGATAGAAGAAAGAGTGTCATATCTCAAGTTTCTGATTAAGAATACTAGAAAAGAAGATGAAACCTGTTTGGAAAATATGATTCAGGGTCTATCATGGCTCATTTTACTTGTACCACAAGCAAGAAAGTTACAACTGCTACAAAACATACTATATAGACTCTAGAGATACGTTTCAGTCATGAGTTCTATAGCAAATCTTCAGCTGAAGAGCAAAATCAACTGACACAAAGCACACTGAAACATCAATTTGATTCATCTACTTTGAGTTGCTACAGTATATTCTATGGTATAAGAAAGTGACTTCACGTTTGAGAAAATGACTTCATGACCAGAAACCAAAGATTCAGCAGATACATATCTCTTTCATCAAGTTTTTGAGCATCAGAAAGTTTCATATCCCATAACACTTCAAGAACTGAAGCAGAGTACACTTACCCGATTCTGCAAGGGAGAAAACTGGTTGAAGCATTGCAGAATCACATGTTTCGCATTGTTGCTCCTTGTCAATGTAAGTGCTGCCATGGTTACAGCTCCCACGATGCTCAAGATTTGCTCCTCGGTATGTAGACACTTCATCAGCGATTGTATCGCTCGGGTTCTGATATATCCAAAACAAAGACACAAAATAATAATCAAGAACCAAACTACTTTCAAAATCAAGAGCCAAACTATGCATAATCATATAAAAAAAAAAGTGGAACACAAGAATGAAAAAGTGCTTACCCGATAGGATCAATGCATATGGTAACAAACCGAGGCTGGTTCTGAGTGACCAAACCAAGAACCTGAGTGATCTGTTCAAAGCTACACTTCTCCATAAGCTTCTGAAAGACATGATGGCCAAAAGGGTCCACCATCAACTCACAAATGCGAAAGACGACATCGTTGAAAATCACATCAATCGTCTCCTTCGAAGCAACAGAGATCTTCTTCTGCAACTCGTTGCTCGAATCTCGTTCTTTCGCAAGCAAAACAATCGAGCCAAAGCCATTGTTGGAGTCCCAAGGACGACGACGGATCTGATCCAAGAAACGATTCCTTGAGAAATAAGGAACGTCTCTCGAGTTCCCGTTCGAGAAACCATTGTTGACCATCGCATTGCTATTAACATATGATCCTCCATTAACATAATCGTTCGGAAACATCGGAAACTGATTCACCGTCGAATCTATTTCACGGTGAGGATACGGAGAAGGACGAGACCAATACTCACCACCACCACCATTGATCCGTGAAGACGACGATCGATTGCTCCAAAGTGGAGGATTCTGCTGACGAACAGTTGGATCGAGAACAGAGAGGCCACCGAAAGAGGATTCTAGGGTTTGCAAATCAACAGTACCACTCGGGAAGCGAAACAGCTGTTCGTCGACAACTCTGTGACGGGTTTCCGGTTGAAGCTGAGGAGATTGCGACTGAGACACACATCGTAGTTGATACGCCGTCGTCGTCGCCGGATTCTCCTCCGTCGAGTCGCTTTCGCCGTTTGTGTTGACCAGACGCGATTCCATAGCTAAAGGAAAGAAGCTGAAGAGAGAAGATAAAATAAAAGAGAGACCTTTGTAATTAATTTTTTTCTCGAGATTTAAGGAAATAAAAAGGCAAAGAAAAGATTTTAGGTATTTAATGGAGAAAAAAGCGTGATTAAGGTAAATAAGAGAGATTTAATTGCAGAGAGAAAGAAAAAAACCAAAAATTTAAGCTTAAACAAGGAAATTTTAAGAGATTGAATACGTTTTTTTAAGAAATCTGAAAATCTTCTCTATATGTATTTTCTTCTTTCTTTCTTTCTTTCTTCTGCTAAATTTTTGTTTGTTTTCTTTTTGCCATGCACATTAAATAATCACAAAAATATTCGCAATACGACTCGTACAGTCAAAGTCGCAGTGCACTTCAACGAAAGACTCGCATGGACCACACTAGTTAACTTCTTATTGGTTAATTGTTTGATAATGACGTAATAAAAGGTTTTGATGTTGTATTTTGATTTTTAGATAATTACTAAAAGTATTGAAGTTATATATATCATCTAACTAATATAAATATAAAATATAGAATTTATTCACGATTTAGTTGAAATTAAAATATCAACCGAATGACATAATAAAAGGTTTTGATGTTGTATTTTGATTTTTAGATAATTACTAAAATTATTGATATATATCACCTAACTAATATAAATATAAAATATAGAATTTATTCACGATTTAGTTGAAATTAAAATATCAACCGAATGACATAATAAAAAGTTTTGATGTTGTATTTTGATTTTTAGATAATTACTAAAATTATTGATATATATCACCTAACTAATATAAATATAAAATATAGAATTTATTCACGATTTAGTTGAAATTAAAATATCAACCGAATGACGTAATAAAAAGTTTTGATGTTGTATTTTGATTTTTTGGATAATTACTAAAAGTATTGAAGTTATATATATCACCTAAATAATATAAATATAAAATATAGATTTTATTCATGATTTAGTTGAAATTAAAATATCAACCGAATGACATAATAAAAGGTTTTGATGTTGTATTTTGATTTTTAGATAATTACTAAAATTATTGATATATATCACCTAACTAATATAAATATAAAATATAGAATTTATTCACGATTTATTTGAAATTAAAATATCAACGGAATGACGTAATAAAAGGTTTTGATGTTGTATATTAATTTTTAGATAATTACTAAAAGTATTGAAGTTATATATATCACCTAACTAATATAAATATAAAATATAGAATTTATTCACGATTTAGTTGAAATTAAAATATCAACCAAATGACGTAATAAAATATTTTGATGTTGTATTTTGATTTTAGATAATTACTAAAAGTATTGAAGTTATATATATATCACCTAACTAATATAAATATAAAATATAGAATTTATTCACGATTTAGTTGAAATTAAAATATCAACCGAATGACGTAATAAAAGGTTTTGATGTTGTATTTGATTTTTAGATAATTACTAAAAGTATTGAAGTTATATATATCACCTAACTAATATAAATATAAAATATATAATTTATTCACTAATTAATTGAAATTAAAATATCAACAGACTTAAGTTTGTTTGTGGTGAGTACTGGGTATGATACCAATCAATGATATATTCAGTGTCGTGCTTACACTTCGAGAAGCCTAAGGCCAGATCCGTCTTGATAATGTTGACGACCTTAGGTAAAATATGAAATATGAACCTTTTACTTATATTATAAAAATATAACAAAAATTTAAAAATTAAATGTACTAAATGATTATATGCGGGTCGTATTCGTATACGTTTTTAGTATCACTATTCATTCGTGCAAGGTTTGAGCATGACGTTTTGAACATATTTTTATTCCAAAATCAATTTCAAGCATGTGATTTACATTTCTACATTTTCTTATCCAAGATAAAAACTCAAAAGCTCTCATATTTAATAGCTTTTTATACAAACAAAAAAATCTCAATGAAAAACACTTTCTGGTCATGAATATTAACTACAAGTTCAGACTACAAACAAAATATTGATACATGTTTTGGATTTTTACATTGGGCAATAATTTTTTCTCATGTTTGATGGATTCATTATGGAGAAGCAACTCCAAAGGCATTGAGAACCATCTGGAGAAGAAGTTGTGTATCTTTTCTTTTATACAAAACTACAATTAAAGAATCAAACAACATATTTAAACCTAGAAGAGAAACATTGATTATGCGGTATTTTATTCATAGTCAATTACACATAAGATAATATTGTATTTTACCCTTAGCTCATTTTTACAAAAACTTAATTTTTCTTTAAACAATAAAAATCTAAATTTTTTTGAGAACATAGTCTACAACAAAGCTAAAGATGAGGTGATCATTTTTTGTTTCTTCCATAAAAACTCAAACGTTTGATCAAAACCACCGACTCCATGGTGAAATTATAGACAAATTGGATATAATTGGTCATACAAAACACTTTGTATTTGTATAAATTTCAAATGCCCAAGTTTTCCAATTTTTGAACGATCTATTTGGGATGAGAGAAAAGTACTTGAGCAAAAACAAAATGAAGCTACCAGATAAGAGAAACAAAACATAGCAAAAGAGATACTAAATTGGAAGCCTCTTCGAAATTATGTGTTATTTCTCTTTCTAAATTTTGCAAGATGGAGTTTATGTAGTTAAAAAACGGTAGTCGGGACTCTATGAGGCAATATAGTTTTAAAGAAAGAAATATGTGAAATGCATATATTATTGGCTCTAATAGAGTGTAAAAAAAAATTAATACGGATGAAAGACAAATAGTTTTTGTGGGCCGAAGAATATTAGTTTGTCAAAATATTGTGTGGAAAGTAATGACATAGTAAAAAAAAGTTAATGTGTATTAATGTTTTGTTTTTACTTGTTTTTCATATTTAATATTTTTTATGATGTGTTATCTTTTAAGAGCACAAAATTTAATAAACCGTAAATATGTGATATTTAGATTATGAACCCATTTTGTTAATGACATATATATATATATATACGAACCTTACTTATTTATAATACATATAGATACTAATAGTTGCTGAAAAGAAAAATAGATAATAGATCATAGGTTTTTTTAATAAAATTTTAAAACATATATATATATATATATATATATATATATATATATATATATATATAAATCTTGGCTTTGGACCTAAGGCGGTAGCCCCTCTTGCCATGGGTAAGAGCTGAGATAGCCTAAGACAAACTTTAGAATTGAAAAAAAAAAATTATGTAAAAGTAATTTATGTAAAATTGAAGAAATTAAATACTGCAATAAATAATTTTTATCATAATAATAATTAAATATTGTAATAGATATTTACGTTGGATAGACTCTCCTCGCCTCGCTCATTGATGTTCCAATTAGGGCTACGAATTTGTCTCTGCCCAAACTGAATTTGCTAAGACAGTCATGTTAACACGGATGTTCACTATATTTTGGTGTGCACTTTCCCCCAAATTTTGTGATGGGAAAGTATGTTTATGTTTATGTTTGCTTTCTTCTGATAATATAAAGGTCTTTGAAAAAAAAACTGTTCATGCAAAAACTTTATGCAAAACACATGGCTTGTAGGTTCAATGCAATTATTATACACTTTCTCCAAAAACATGGCTCATAGGTTCGATGCAGCTAGCGCTCCTAAAACAAATGTACTTGATTGGTCTCGACAATGATTGTTATTATCGCTAGCCGAAGGATTGATGCAAACGGTTGTCCTTCAAAAGATCCCAATTAACATGATAAATTGATGCGAAATAACCTATTAGACTAAATTTACCTAATCTTTCTACTTAACATTTAACAATTAAAGAAATGGCATAAGAACTAAATTCTTACAACATAAATGTTATACTTTTATTTTGCTTATAAATTACTCTCTCTATTTCATAAAATTATTGTTTTATTTTTGTTTTTGTTTTAAAAAGAATATGGTTTTAGGTTTTTAATATGTCTTTTCATATACATACCCTTTATTCAAAACTAAAAGAAATATTGAATTAAAATTATTATCATCGAATTAGTTATATATTAGATAAGTGTATATTTGTATTAATATTTTTTTAAATCCGTAGAAAATGTGTCAAAATGATATTTTTTATAAAATAGATAAATATTTACTAATCATGAACAAACGGAAATTATGGCTGGCAATAAGTTTTCTTCTTGTTAGATAAATGTATATTTGTATTAATATTTTTTAAAATCCGTAGAAAATGTGTCAAAATGATATTCTTTAAAAAATAGATAAAGATTTACTAATCATGAACAAACGGAAATTATGGCTGGCAATAAGTTTTCTTCTTGGAGCCTACTTATCTTCGTTAAAGCATGATTGAATATGATAATTTTCTTCATGACTGGCAATGAGTTTTCTTCAAACAGACACATGTAAATACCGAGTTATTTTATCAAATTTTGGGTTTTCCTTTTGATAAAGGATAAAACCGTAATTACGACTTCACATTTTATCTTAAGAAATCAATTTTTGAAACCTTAAGATATGGCCACCATTGTTTTTCTAGATTTTCATCAGATTTACTGATTTTATTGCTTTATTTTCTATCCAAAAGTACATAAATATAGTGCGATTAACATTTTGCAAGCATAAAATGAACACATAAAATTTGTAAAAAAAAAACACATAAAAACAAAAGAATTTTTGTTGAATTTTTTTCCGACTACGACCAATTCACGGCGGCTCTTGTCCACTGAACGCTTAGCCACTCCACCGTCTTCCACTCTTAATTTTGTCTCTCTTTTCAAATGGAACGATTTATGTCTTCTTTTTCACAATTAAAATTTTAAGAAAATTTTAAAAATTTCTCTTTTATTTTTTCACAAGTAGACTGCGTTTGAATAAAAATTAAAGAGAGAAATCTTTTTCTCCCTTAATTAGATTACTTCTCTGCCAGTTGGATGAAAAAAGAGGATGAAAAAAATTCTTAATATGATCGCTATTTTTGTATATATTTTCTTTTTTAAGAAAAAAAATTGATACCTTCCTTTTGGAGATGAACCGAAAACACAAAATAAATAAATAAAATATTTTAAATTTATGTATTTTTTGGTAAAAAAAAATTCCTTTTCTTTTCCTCCCTATTACATTAAGCTTTTTTTTTCTCCACTATATTGGAGAATAAACGATATATATTTGTAAAAAGAAAATATGCCAAAACTAAGAAATCGAAAATCTAAATCCTCTTCATTGTAGTCTCTATACATTCTAATGAGAATAATGAGACATTTTCTGATAAACTTTGGCATGGTATCAGAACACTATTTTTGTCCATTTAAATGATCCCTTATTTTTTTTCGCTTTTTTGTCATCATTATTTTTTTCATCATCACCACTTGCTCTATTTTTCTTCGTTGTCAAGTTTAGAATTCAGCTTCTCTCTTTTCCTCTTTATGCGATCAATCATGTCTTCATCCATGCATGATCCACGTGAAGATCAATTCTGTTGAGAAATCGAGCACTCAAGATGAAATGTTAGGTTAAGTGATGGCTCGGTGAAGGAAAATCTTCTTCTTTCAAACTACTATCAACGAATCCGAGTTAATGAATCAGCACTGTTTTTCTCAATGATGCTAATTATAAATGATGGGAAAATTCATGCGCAATTCTATTGGTGCCAAGAACAATCTTCTTTTTATTGGCAACACTATTTGAAAGACAAGCAAGGATTCACCCAATTTTAAATTTGAGGAATCGTTAATATTATGCTTGTTTCTTGGACTCTCAATGCCATCGATCTGCCAATTAGGTCTCTCATGCTCTTAAAATGCTTTTGATTTATGGCAGATGATTCTTTAAGATCATTTCTTAATTGGGAATGTTACACGAGTTCACGAATTGAAGACATCTTTTGCGAGTTTCAAACAAGAGGGACAGTCGGTTCAAGACTATTTTGAAAAATTAAAGCCGATGTGGGATAACATGCTTGAGTACGAACCTCTCCTCGAATGTTATTGTGGCAAATCGGATTGTCGTCTTATCACTCATGAAGAAAAATAGAGGCATGCTTGGAGTCGTCAATTTCTCATGGGTCTTGATTCCACACGATTTGGAAACATCAAATCCAATATCTTTTGTATCGAGCCAACACTATCTCTTGGTTCTACGTTTTCTATCATCAAAATATAACTACATCGATATCTCTATGTCAGGATGCATTTGGTTTCTTGGCTCATCCTTATTAAATTAATTCTCATGGATCTCATCAACTTTTTTAATCCACTAGTTGCAGTCATCACTTGACGTGCTCTCATTTACAGAAAATCGGACCATGATCTTCAAGCATGTTATCAAATCATCAGAGTTGTTTGAAAAAACGACAGTACACGAGGTCGTGGTCATACCTCTTCTATACGAGGTTGTGGTGTTGGAGGATGAGCTAATGCAGCTCAAGTTAATGCCAAAATGCTTAGTCGCAACGTCATCATGTGTTAACGGAGCAGAATCGTGGCAGTCTTTTGGATTTAACCAATGAACAATGGACCGCTTTGATTACTCTTCTCAACTCTCCTTAGCCTACTTCAGATCGTCTCTCTGGTAAGCCAGGTTCTGGTCATATTGTCATTGATACATGAGTTTTCGATCACATGACCAAACATTTGGCATCTTTATTTGATTTTGTTATTATTTTGTAGTGTCTGATATGTCTCTTTAATGGTGATTCCGTGATTGCCACAAAAGAAGAGAAAATTAGTCTTGGTGGGTGTGTTATTTTACAACACATTTGTGCCTCAATTAGAATTGACGCTGATTTAGTCGAACAATTGATATATTAAAATCATGGTGTTGCAACATTTATTGATAAGATGTGTATCTTGCATTATCGTTTTACGAGGAAGCTTATTGGAGCGAGGAAAGAGTGTGATGGTATCAATTATTTTTCAGGAGCTATTGGTGTTAAATCTCATGTCATCTTTTTTAGCCGTGATCGTAGTCTTGAGTTTTGGCATCGACGTTTTCCGCATCCTGCTTTGATTTGTTGACTCATTTATCTGGTGTTGTAGATTTGAGTTGTAGTATTGTAGTAATCAAGACACACATAATTTGTGTGGTGTTTGTGTTAGAGCCAAACAACTTCATTTGTCATTTTCTAAACGTAATAGTAAGGCAATCAAAATCTTTGATTTAATTCATTGCTACATCTGAAATCTTTATCATACACTTTTCACCTGTGGTTCTTATTACTTTTTCCCCATTCTTGATGATTATTCTCGTGTTGTTTGTGTATTTTTTATGCGAGATAAGAGTAAACTTTAAACGATTCCACCACATTTTGTGCCATAGTAAAACGCCAATTTGATAAGCAAATTCAGATCATTCGAAATGATAATGTGATATATCATGGTTTTTACCCCTTTTAAACTATGATATATGTCCTATTTATGGAGTCTTTCTAGTATTTTAGAGTCTTTTAGAATATTTTTGTGATATCCCAAGAATGAGTTTTAGGGCCTATTTTTTTCGATTAAAACCCTAAGGCGAGAACCCTAAACCTTACGACCAAAGAAACCCTAACCCTAGCTTTTCGAAGAAGAAAACCCTAGCTTGCAAAGGGAGCAATGTTTCGAGCTCTCAGTTTCCGCGTTCAAACCTTTTGGGCCGTAGCCTATATCATCTCATGTTGGTCTACATAAGAGTTGAGCCAAAGAAAGAAGAAGGGTTGGGCCGAAAGAAGCATTAGACGAGGAGTCGGACCTGTTTCGGAGTAAGGAAAGCCCACAAGCGAGAGAATGTGATTGAAGCCGATTCTAAGAAGTATTCTAAGGTTTAATAGCTTAATTCCAAGGTCCATTAGTAAAGAGAAGTGAAGCCCAATGAGTGAAGCCCAAAATGATCATTAAGGGCAATTCTGACTTTCTGCGACTAGCCTAGGGTTCCCTCTCCCCTCTATATAATTGAGAGCCACGACCTAGGGTAGATCAGAGAGATTTATTGCGGCGAAGCCCTGCCGGAATCCCGCTGGAGCCACCACCGTTGAGCCACCTCAAAGGAAAAGCCACCGCAGCCTCCTAGAAGGCAGATCTGAGACGTTTTGGAAGAGAAGATAATCGGTCAGGCAAATCAGATCGGATCGACATGAAACTTGGTAAGCATATTCTAGACTCCCAGATCTGTCCATAGCCGAAAGAGGATCCCCATTTAGAGTTCTGGGCTAAAAGTTATTGATGTTTTTCGGAGACCGATTTGTGTAGTTATGATTTTCGGACAGCCATATTGCAAGATGATTAGCCAGCGAACCAGGAGGAACCAGGAAGCGATCTACATTCCTCTGGAAAGCCCCGAGTCTTAGCCTTCTACAAAGCTCAAGTTCATCTAATTCAGAGAACCGTGATGGAAGTTATCGATGTATCTTTTTGTCTGGTACATTCCGGCCGAATCTCCAACCATCGCATATCAGACCCGTTTTGGTAGAAGGGAGTAACGGATGAGAAGGTCTTCTCCGAATGTTATGAAACTCGGTAAGGATATTCAAGACATCTATATATAGCTATAGCAGAAATCAGATTATCATTTGAAGTTATGGTTTGAAAGATATTTTGTTGTTTCCTGAGACTATTCTTCGCAGCGCACATATTCGACAAGGCTGGAGAGTTGGGTTGTTTGGTTAGGTAGATTAATCCGGATAGTTCTGAAACTTTGCAGAGACATGTAGGACTCATGGAGGTAGATTCTGGTAGAAGGGTGACCAGTTTGGAGTTCCAGAACATGAGGAAACGTGCTGATGAAGTTAAGGCAGTGAATCTATCCAAAGAAGAAGGAAGAAGAAAATTGTGTTTACCTTCAATCCAAATTCAAAGGTGAGGACTAGTTTGTGGATTCCTAAGATACGTTAGTTGGATTAGTAATATGTGTATGCTTAGTGTAGGGATTAGATATTATTGATAATTGATGATTGATGATTGATGATTGATATTTGATGATTTACGTTTGAATTGTAATGAGTAATTATGGAAAAGGATGATATGGTTATAAAGTATATATTTGTTAAAAAAGGATAATTGCTGATACGGTTAGGAAGTGTTATTCTTTGTTTGACAGCCTACAACGAGGAACTGAATATTGAGAAGTTGTAGTGATCGAGAAATTGTTTGACGGCCTACAACGAGGGACTGAATACTGTGAAGTTGTAGTGATCGAGAAGGGGCTGACGAGCCATTGCCAAGCCCATAATAGGGGTAGTGGCACCGTTACTATCATTTGTCAAGCCCGGTATGGGTCGAGACATGAGAATGATTACCTTGGGCGGAGGTTCCTTGGGAATGTGAATTAGACTCACTAGGTTGATTGTTATGAATGAATGATTGTCTTTATTTAGGAATATTAAAACCATGTTATATAGTAATGTTAGTTATGTTAGGTTGGTTGTTACATGTGTTTAATGTCTATATTATGTATACTCGTTATTGCTATATCAAATTATGTATATAAGAATCTTATGTGCTCCATGTGCTCCAAAAGCACACCCTCGCTGAGTATTCCCAAAATACCCACCCCTCTTCCCCTTTCAGGTTTTGCTTAAGAGATCATTTTGGCGTGGAGTGCAAGTCAAGCTATTTATCAGGATTTCTCCGGGATAGGGTTTCTCACTTTTACAGGTTTTAGCACATTTGAAGCTTAATTGGAGTTTTTGGAGGATTCCAGAGCATTTTGGGAGAAAAGGAGCAAAGTCATGCAGAGACGTCAGAAGTTTGGCATCCGTTGAAGGCCTTTTCCCCCAATGGATTGAGCTCAAATTTGGACACAAGATATATCAATGGATTAGCTTTCATTTGGAAGTGGTTTGAGGCCATTCCAACGGTGCGATCAAAAGTTGTGCCAGTTTTCGTGAAGACAGTCTAGTCTGGCAAGCACAATGTACTGGTGTCGACCGACACCAGTCCAGAATCGACCGACACCAACTGCAGACGGGAAAAACGTGATTTTACAAGTTTAAAGACTCTGCAACTTGGCCCATAAGACTTTATTAATTACCAGAAGCCCTAGAACGTGTTTTAACATTATATTTAGGGTTTTTAGCCACTTTTACACATTACGTTTCATTCTACACATTATTCTATTCTGGTTTTTGAGAGAGAGAGATTTGTGACAGTGTTTTTGGGAGAGACAACTTTGAACTCCTGTTTCTTATTGATTTCTTCTATAAATATCTATTCATCTATGATTTCTGTTCCATTGATCATGTCTGAGTAGATCTCTTATAGGTTTAGGGTTTTCTCAATAGGATTTCTCTGTATGATTTGATGGATTGATTTATTAGGATTCATTATCTTATTTGTTCTTCGCCTTAAGTTGTTCTCAATACTAATTCTAGATTAGCTACCTAGAACTTAGATATTAGGATAATTGATTAGGCACGAGAGTGCGATTGATTACCTAATAGAACTTAGGGCGAGCAATTCGATTATCTGCAAATAGATTTGGTTTAATTGAATTGTGATGGTTTAAATCCTAAGGATTCGCAAAGAGATTTGGTTTTCTAGGAATTAGACATAGATAGTTTTCGCAGCGAGAGTTGGCTAACTATATTATCGTGTTTGAGTTCAAGAACTGCGCTAAACTTGAATCATGATTTATCCGTTTATTTGCATACCTAGACTTTCTGAGAAACACCCTAGACCTAGCTTTTCTCCATTGAATTACAACTCTTTTAATTTCTGTTATTGCTTTCTGTTTCAACTGAATTACTTAGCTTAAATTGGCACTAAGTGGTTTATTGTGTGATTTACTTGAGTCATTGTGTTCGACCCCTAACTATACTACGACTACTGCTTTAGTACTTTTTAGGGTAATAATTTGAGCATATCAAATTTGGCGCCGTTGCCGGGGACTCTAAAAATCAGCATTAGATTTTATTGTCGAGTTTCGACTAAGCTCTATTGTATCGATCGATACCCTATTGGTGTCGGTCGATACCTGTCGTGAATTTTTTTTTTTTTTTTTTAGTTACTTACTTGTTATTGACTTTTGTGTTTCAGGGAAGCGAATAAGCCTACAGAGATGAACAACACAATGATTCTAATTCGAGGCGAAGCTGGAGTTTTGAGAGACCGAGAGGGTCGCGTGCGCAATAAAGTAGGGCAGCTACTTGATGGAGAGGGAAACGCGATTATCCATGCGGTTGTTGTTGATGAGGCTGTTGCGCCTGCTGCGCGCATTACTGCTGGGAATGCTGTGGTAAATCGTGCCAGGACGATTGGTGAGTACAACAGACTTGACTCGTTCTATGCCAATCGATCAGCGATCCGTATTCCTACGTTCCAGAGGAATGACTTTGAGCTGAAGCCTGCTTACTTTGCTCTTGTGGGTCATCACACTTTTACTGGTCTTCCTCATGAACATCCTATGGACCACATTGAGAGATTCGAAGATTTGGTCACTAGCATGAAATACGATGGAGTGCCCAATGAATTCATCTTCTGTAAGCTGTTCCCATACTCTCTTGGTGGAGAAGCTACTTACTGGCTGAAGCAGTTACCTCCTGGATCACTGACTACCTGGGATGAGACTAAGAGTGCCTTCTTGAAAAACTTCTTCGATGATGCGAGATCCGAGGAGCTCAGGAACAAGATCTCTCAATTTTCTCAAGGAGAAATTGAGGGACTTAAGGTTGCTTGGGTGCGATTCAGATCTTATCAGAGGGATTGTCCGCATCATGGGTTCAATATGGTTCAGTTGCTGAGTTTCTTCTTCAGAGGGATTGACTGTAGGTACCAGATGGCATTGGACTCTGCTAGCAATGGGAATTTCTTTACCAGATGTCCTGACAATGCTTATCAGTTGATTGAGAACTTTGCGTCTAGCCATAGCGCCAATAATGCAGACTTTGAGCGAAGGAAGCAGGCTGGGAGCATTGATGGATCGCAGATTGCTGAGGTGCATGCGAAGCAAGATTCGGTGCATAATTTGTTGATGGGCAGGCAGCAGAAGGCTGTTTGTTTTGCTAAAGAAGATGGCATTGAAACACAAAATTCAATAAAAAGAAGATGAAATCCATGCTTGAACAGATTCTTCAGGGACAGAAGCAGATGACATCGGATTTCAACGGGAGGTTGGATGCCTTGTACACTGATCTGAATGGCAAAATCAAGGGTCTCAGTGTTCGTCAGACGATTATCGATACACAGGTAGCCCAGACTGCAGCAACTGTCAAGGGAATGATGGTTCATTCACAGCATGAATACGTCGATGCAACTCCCTCGAGGCATGGGGAAGAGGTACACCCATGAGTGCAAAATAGCTCAACTGCATAGATTTTCGTCAATCCTGCTGAAATTTACGATGAGATTTCAGATATCACCTCTGCATCGAACCAAACAGCCCATCATCGATCGATACTCGTCCAAGAATCTGTCAAGGAAGTCTCGAAGGAGCAAGTATCGATCGATACCCTCCATACATCGATCGATACCCTCCCTGTATCGATCGATACCCACCCAGATACTGCGAAGGAGCCGCGTATGAGTGTTGACAGAGTTCGCAAGCCCAAGAAGCTGAATCATATTCCTCAACACCTCCGATCCCCCATCACTCCAAAGCAGCTGCGTGGCTTTGAGAAGATGGTACGAAGGATACCCCACTCGTTTACTTATGAAGAAGCTCTAGAGGGCTGGCCTTTGCTAAGCCACTTCAAGGATTGCAGAGAAACTCTGGACGAGATCGAAGTACTCTTTATCGAGGCAATACGCAAGTCACTACCGCTGAGGCAGTTGACCCAGAGGGAAAACCCAGGGAAATTCTCGGTTCCATTCTCCATCTCTGGATTTGAATTCATGAGTCTGTTGTTGACTCAGGGTCTAGCGTCAAAGTAATATCAAGGGAAATTGCTGAACGATTGAGGGCTAATATAAGACCCCCTACGATGCTTCTCACGTTTGCAAACTCCTCCATCTCACCTCCATACGGTACTATCCCTGCTTTGCTTGTTAAAGTAGGCGATTGTCTGGTGCCTACTAATTTTCAGGTTGTGGAGATGAGCGAAGGATCTGAGGTGCCTTTGCTCCTGGGAAGACCGTTTATGGCTACTGCTGGCGCGATCATAGACACGCCTAATAAGAGAATATCTTTCTCTTACATTGACGGGGAGGTCTACTATGATGCCATTCCCTCTAGAGGAGCTCCCACACATGTCTCTTGCTTCACTGTTATCACAGGAGAGACGTTGGTAGTTGATCTTTTGGAAGAGCCTCGTGACGAGCCAACTGTCATGGACTTTTTGGATGGTCCTTCTATCATCACAAAGAAAGACGTCACAACAGCTAAGGCAAAGAAGAAAGTGAATAGCAAGAAAGTAAAAAGTACTGCATATATGACTTTAATCCCTCAGAAGTGTGATGGAGATTCGAATGAGTACAAGGTAAAGTGCAAAGGAGCCTCGAAACCATTCTCTAAGGCTAGAGTCATCCTTACTTCGGAGCTAAAAGAGAAGGGAAAGGTGGTTGTGGAGAGCATGTTGCGCAGAACTCTGAAGCTGGAAGTGTCTAGCTGTGGAACTTTCTTGGGAGTAAGTTCTCAATTTTCTCATGATTGATCACCTGAGCCGAAGTCAAGCTAATGACTAAAAACTAGCACTTGGTGGGAGGCAACCCACTGGTAAGTCTGTATATAAGTCTTTTGTTTTTGTTTTTGTTTTCGGTTTTATGTTTTGCATCTTGTGTTTGGCGTGAATCAGTTACAGAGGAGCGGTATCGATCGACACCCACCTGGTATTGATCGACACCACATGCATCAATGACGATGAGAAGAAGTTTCTGTGTCGACCTAAGCATGGTATCGCTCGATACCAGTGTTGTGTGTCGGTCGATGATATTATATGGGAATGAATCTAGAAGGTTCTTGGTATTAATCACAGCGATGAAACTGGCGATGATGGGTTTATTTGAAAGATGTTGTGAAATAATGTGTGTAGTCTGGGGAAACTGCGAATGTCTAAGGAGAAGTACATGGTGGTTAGTTTTGGAACTGGTTAGGTGACAATTGGGTGCTTGTGAAAAGGGTCATTGCGATGTTTCGTGAATATGTGAGTCTCCGTATTTTCAAACCTCTTTCTCTGGTTTAGTCTTCAATTTGCTTGAGGGCAAGCAAATGCTAAGTCTGGGGGAGTTGATATATCATGGTTTTTACCCCTTTAAAGTCATGATATAGGTCCTATTTATGGAGTTTTCTAGTATTTTGGAGTCTTTTAGAGTTTTTTTACAGGTTTTAGCACATTTGGAGCTTAATTGGAGTTTTTGGAGGATTCCAGAGCATTTTGGGAGAAAATGAGCAGAGTCATGCAGAGACGTCAGAAATTTGGCATCTGTTGAATGTCTTTTCCCCGATGGATTGAGCTCCAATTTGGACACAAGATAGATCAATGGATTAGCTTTCATTTGTAAGTGGTTTGAGGCCATTCCAACGGTGCGATCAAACGTTGTGCCAGTTTTCGTGAAGGCAGTCCAGTCCGGCAAGCACAGTGTACTGGTGTCCAGTATCGACCGACACCAACTGCAGACGGGAAAAATGTGATTTTACAAGTTTAAAGACTCTGTAACTTGGCCCATAAGACTTTATTAATTACCAGAAGCCCTAGAACGTGTTTTAACATTATATTTAGGGTTTTTAGCCACTTTTACACATTATGTTTCATTCTACACATTATTCTATTGTGGTTTTTAAGAGAGAGAGATTTGTGACAGGGTTTTTGGGAGAGAAAATTTGAACTGTTTCTTATTGATTTCTTCTATTGATATCTATTCATCTATGATTTCTGTTTCATTGATCATGTTTGAGTAGATCTCTTACAGGTTTAGGGTTTTCTCAATAGGATTTCTCAGTATGATTTGATGGATTGATTTATTAGGATTCATTATCTTATTTGTTTTTCGCCTTAAGTTGTTCTCAATACTAATTCTAGATTAGCTACCTAGAACTTAGATCTTAGGATAATTGATTAGGCACGAGAGTGCGATTGATTACCTGATAGAATTTAGGGTGAGCAATTTGATTATCTGCAAATATATTTGGTTTAATTGAATTGTGAACATATCGAACTTGCAGATTAAAAGCTGGTTTAAATCCTTAGGATTCACAAAGAGATTTGGTTTTCTAGGAATTTGACTTAGATAGTTTTCGCAGCGAGAGTTGGCTATCTATATTATCGTGTTTGAGTTCATGAACTTGAATCCTGATTTATACGTTTATTTACATACCTAGACTTTCTAAGAGACACCCTAGACCTAGCTTTTCTCCATTGAATTACAACTCTTTTAATTTCTGTTATTGCTTTCTGTTTCAACTGAATTGCATAGCTTAAATTAGCACTAAGTGGTTTATTGTGTGATTTACTTGAGTCCTTGTGTTCGACCCCTAACTATACTACTACTAATACTTTAGTACTTTATAGGGTAATAATTTGAGCATATCAAATTTGGCGCCGTTGCCGGGGACTCTAAAAATCACCATTAGATTTTAGTGTCGAGTTTCGACTAAGCTCTACAGTATCGATCGATACCCTATTGGTGTCGGTCGATACCTTTCGTGACTTTTTTTTTTTTAGTTACTTACTTGTTCTTGACTTTTGTGTTTCAGGGAAGCGAATAAGCCTGCAGAGATGAACAACACAATGATTCTAATTCGAGACGAAGCTGGAGTTTTGAGAGACCGAGAGGGTCGCGTGCGCAATGAAGTAGGGCATTTACTTGATGGAGATGGAAACGCGATTATCCATGCAGTTGTTGTTGATGAGGCTGTTGCGCCTGCTGCGCGCGTTACTGCTGGGAATGCTGTGGTAAATCGTGCCAGGACGATTGGTGAGTACAAAAAACCTGACTCGTTCTATGCCAATCGATCAACGATCCGTATTCCTACGTTCCAGAGGAATGACTTTGAGCTGAAGCCTACTTACTTTGCTCTTGTGGGTCAACACACTTTTACTGGTCTTCCTCATGAACATCCTATGGACCACATTGAGAGATTCGAAGATTTGGTCACTATCATGAAATACGATGGAGTGCCCAATGAATTCATCTTTTGTAAGCTGTTCCCATACTCTCTTGGTGGAGAAGCTACTTACTGGCTGAAGCAGTTACCTCATGAATCACTGACTACCTGGGATGAGACTAAGAGTGCCTTGTTGAACAACTTCTTCGATGATGCGAGATCCGAGGAGCTCAGGAACAAGATCTCTCAATTTTCTCCGGGAGAAACTGAGGGACTTAAGGTTGCTTGGGTGCGATTCAGATCTTATAAGAGGGATTGTCCACATCATGGGTTCAATATGGTTCAGTTGATGAGTTTATTCTTCAGAGGGATTGACTGTAGGTACCAGATGGCATTGGACTCTGCTAGCAATATGAATTTCTTTACCATATATCCTGACGATGCTTATCAGTTGATTGAGAACTTTGCGTCTAGCCATAGCGTCAATAATGCAGACTTGAGCGAAGGAAGCAGAGCATTGATGGATCACAGATTGCTGAGGTGCATGCGAAGCTGGATTCAGTGCATAATTTG
Organism: Eutrema japonicum; assembly: GCA_030161315.1. Lineage (NCBI taxonomy): Eukaryota > Viridiplantae > Streptophyta > Magnoliopsida > Brassicales > Brassicaceae > Eutrema > Eutrema japonicum. The sequence continues at coordinate 21,761,758 of BSQW01000007.1, forward strand.
TTGATGGGCAGGCAGCAGAAGGCTGTTCGTTTTGCTGAAGAAGATGCAGTGGAACATGTTAACTACGTTGGTGGAGCTGGATCTCAAGATCAAAGGTATCAATACCCACTCACACCACCCAGAACTTCTGAAAACATGATGAAATCCATGCTTGAACAGATTCTTCAGGGACAGAAACAGATGACAGCGGATTTCAACGGGAGGTTGGATGCCTTGTACACTGATCTGGATGGCAAAATCGAGGCTCTCAGTGTTCGTCAGACGATTATGGATACACAGGTAGCCCAAACTGCAGCAACGGTCAAGGGAATGATGGTTCATTCATAGCATGAATACGTCGATGCAACTCCCTCGAGGCGTGGGGAAGAGGTACACCCATGAGTGCAGAAGAGCTCAACTGCAGAGATTTTCGTCAATCCTGCTAAAATTTACGATGAGATTTCAGATATCACCTCTGCATCGAACCAAAGAGCCCAGCATCGATCGATACTCATCCAAGAATCTTTCAAGGACGTCTCGAAGGAGCAAGTATCGATCGATACCCTCCATACATCGATCGATACCCTCCATACATCGATCGATACCCTCCATACATCGATCGATACCCTCCCTGTATCGATCGATACCCACCCAGATACTGCGAGGGAGCCGCGTATGAATGTTAAAAGAGTTCGCAAGCCCAAGAAGCTGAATCAAATTCCTCAACACCTCCGAGCCCCCATCACTCCAAAGCAGCTGCGTGGCTTTGAGAAGATGGTACGAAGGATACCCCACTCGTTTACTTTTGAAGATGCTCTAGAGGGCTGGCCTCTGCTAAGCCACTTCAAGGATTGCAGAGAAACTCTGGACGAGATCGAAGTACTCTTTATCGAGGCAAGACGCAAGTCACTACCGGTGAGACAGTTGACCCAGAAGGAAGACCCAGAGAAATTCTAGGTTCCATGCTCCATCTCTGCAGTTGAATTCAATGAGTCTCTTGTTGACTCAGAGTCTAGCGACAATGTAATATCAAGGGAAATTGCTGAACGATTGAGGGCTGATATAAGACCCCCTACGATGCTTCTCACGTTTGCGAACTCCTCCATCTCACCTCCATACGGTACTATACATGCTTTGCTTGTTAAAGTAGGCGATTGTCTGGTGCCTACTAATTTTCAGGTTGTGGAGATGAGCGAAGGATCTGAGGTGCCTTTGCTCCTGGGACGACCGTTTATGGCTACTGCTGGCGCGATCATAGACACGCCTAATAAGAGAATCTCTTTCTCTTACATTGACGGGTATGGCTACTGTTGGCACGATCATAGACACGCCTAATAAGAGAATCTCTTTCTCTTACATTGACGGGGAGGTCTACTATGATGCAATTCCCTCTAGAGGAGCTCCCACACATGTCTTTTGCTTCACTGTTGTCACTGGAGAGACGTTGGTAGTTGATCTTTTGGAAGAGCCTAGTGACGAGCCAACTGTCATGGACTTTTTGGATGGTCCTTCTATCATCACAAAGAAAAACGTCACAACAGCTAAGGCAAAGAAGAAAGTGAAGAGCAAGGAAGTAAAAAGTACTGCATCTATGACTTTAATCCCTCAGAAGTGTGATGGAGATTCGATTGAGTACAAGGTGAAGTGCAAAGGAGCCTCGAAACCATTCTCTAAGGCTAGAGTCATCCTTACTTTGGAGCTAAAAGAGAAGGAAAAAGTGGTTGTGGAGAGCATGTTGCGCAGAACTCTGAAGCTGGAAGTGTCTAGCTGTGGAACTTGCTTGGGAGTAAGTTCTCAATTTTCTCCTGATTGATCACCTGAGCCGAAGTCAAGCTAATGACTAAAAACTAGCGCTTTGTGGGAGGCAACCCATTGGTAAGTCTGTATATAAGTCTTTTGTTTTTGTTTTTGTTTTCGGTTTTATGTTTTGCGTCTTGTGTTTGGCGTGAATGAGTTACAGAGGAGCGGTATCGATCGACACCCACCTGGTATCGATCGACACCACATGCATCAATGACGATGAGAAGAAGTTTCTGTGTCGACCTAAGCATGGTATCGCTCGATACCAGTGCTGTGTGTCGGTCGACACCCCTACCCCAATTCGGTAACTTCTTTGATTTTCACGCATTCATTTAGATGTTCTGATTTCTTTTACTGACTCTAGGCTGTATAACACTGGGGACAGTGTTGTTTAAGTCTGGGGGAGGTAGTCGCTGACATTGTTTTTGTTTTTCTTAGAGTCAGTTGTTTTTGAATCATTCGTCGTTTTATTGAGTCAAAACCTGTTGGAGATGATGATCTTATTCTTGATTCTATTGTTTTGACTTTGCTTTTAAGTGACCACTGTTACAGAATCAGCTACAGACCGACTAATGAAAAATCCAAAGGCTGACCAGTCAACTAGAAGACATACATGTTTCATGCAGAATTCTTTTAAAGCCTGAGCCAAATTTTTTCACTTCATCGATGTGGTTAGTATTCACAGAGCTTGATTCCCCATTCGTATTTGACAAAAGAACCCATGTGTTTAAAAGTGATAGTATCTCTCTCCCCTGTTATAAGTTAATAATTAAGAGCATAAAAGATGAAATGATTTTCTCCTAAGTAGAGGTTAGGATTTTCCTACGATGCCATTATTCTGCTTAGTGAGGAATTATCACATAGAGGATTGGAAGCGAGGCTAGGATTTTCCTACGATGCCATTATTCGCCTACATCTTTTGATACTTTGAGAGGCAAGAAACGGGGATTCGGTGGCAAACACCATCAATACTCGCGTCTCCTACCTTGATATGTATATGCATGATCTAAAAAGAAAAAGAAGAGAACATAATAATAAATAAGTCTGGGGGAGAGAAATCGATACAAAAAGGGTGGTTCCTTGTTATGATATTATATGGGAATGAATCTAGAAGGTTCTTGGTATTAATCATAGCGATGAAACTGGCGATGATGGGTTTATTTGAACGATGTTGTGAAATAATGTGTGTAGTCTGGGGAAACTGCGAATGCCTAAGGAGAAGTACATGGTGGTTAGTTTTGGAACTGGTTAGGTGACAATTGGGTACTTGTGAAAATGGTCATTGCGATGTTTCATGAATATGTGAGTCTCCGTGTTTTCAAACCTCTTTCTCTGGTTTAGTCTTCTATTTGCTTGAGGGCAAGCAAAACCAAGTCTGGGGGAGTTGATATATCATGGTTTTTACCCCTTTTAAGCCATGATATAAGTCCTATTTATGGAGTTTTTCTAGTATTTTAGAGTTTTTAGAGTCTTTTACAGGTTTTAGCACATTTGGAGCTTAATTGGAGTTTTTGGAGGATTCCAGAGCATTTTGGGAGAAAATGAGCAGAGTCATGCAGAGACGTCAGAAGTTTGGCATCTGTTGAAGGCCTTTTCCCCGATGGATTGAGCTCAAATTGGGACACAAGATAGATCAATGGATTAGCTTTCATTTTTAAGTGGTTTGAAGCCATTACAACGGTGCGATCAAAACTTGTGCCAAGTTTCGTGAAGGCAGTCCAGTCTGGCAAGCACAGTGGTGTTGACCGACACCAGTCCAGTATCGACCGACACCAACTGCAGACGGGAAAAAACGTGATTTTACAAGTTTAAAGACTCTGCAACTTGGCCCAGAAGACTTTATTAATTACCAGAAGCCCTAGAACGTGTTTTAACATTATATTTAGGGTTTTTAGCCACTTTTACACATTACGTTTCATTCTACACATTATTCTGTTCTGGTTTTTGAGAGAGAGAGACTTGTGACAGGATTTTTGGGAGAGACAACTTTGAACTCCTGTTTCTTATTGATTTCTTCTATTGATATCTATTCATCTATGATTTCTGTTCCATTGATCATGTCTGAGTAGATCTCTTATATGTTTAAGGTTTTCTCAATAGGATTGCTCTGTATGATTTGATGGATTGATTTATTAGGATTCATTATCTTATTTGTTCTTTGCCTTAAGTTGTTCTCAATACTAATTCTAGATTAGCTACCTAGAACTTAGATCTTAGGATAATTGATTATGCAAGAGAGTGCGATTGATTACCTGATAGAACTTAGGGTGAGCAATTCTATTATCTGCAAATAGATTTGGTTTAATTGAATTGTGAACATATCGAACTTGCAGATTAAAAGCTGGTTTAAATCCTTAGGATTCGCAAAGAGATTTTGTTTTCTAGGAATTAGACTTTGATAGTTTTCGCAACGAGAGTTGGCTAACTATATTATCGTGTTTGAGTTCAAGAATTGCGCTAGCATACCTAGACTTTCTGAGAAACACCATAGACCTAGTTTTTTTCCATTGAATTACAACTCTTTTAATTTCCGTTATTGCTTTCTGTTTCAACTGAATTGCTCAGCTTAAATTGGCACTAAGTGGTTTATTGTGTGATTTACTTGAGTCCTTATGCTCGACCCCTAACTATACTACGACTACTGCTTTAGTACTTTTTAGGGTAATAATTTGAGCATATCATAAAGGATACGAGCTCATTGGTCTAAAATCAGTTTTTGCTTCTCAATATTTCATTCATCAAACATTGTATGTTAAAACACCTTACTAATATGGACAAGTGGAAATGAAACATCGACACATCCTAAACGTTACTAGATCGTTGCGTTATAAAGCTAATTTACTAGTAGAATATTGGGATGATTGTGTGTTTACTCCATCGTATCTTATCAACTGCATTCCATCTATTATCTTACATGGTAACACTCCCTAGGAATCGTTTTTTGGAAAGTCGTCAAAGTACAATGTCATACGTATTTTGGATGTTTTTGTTATACTCATAAAAGAACTCGGATTCGTGAATAATTTGAAAAACGAAGTACGCGATGTATATTTGTTGGATACCGAACAATCAGAAAAGATAGCGAGTTTATGATGTCTAAACCAAATGAATATTTTGTTACACGTAATGTTGTGTTCAGAGAAGGTATTTTTCTATTCTTATCTGACTCATCATCTCCTACACTTACAATATCTCCAGCACTAGTTCGAGTTATTGATAAAGATGATGGACTGCATTTGAATATTGTGACACCACTCGTTGTCTACAAAAATGGGAGTTAATCGTCACAAACTCAAGATAAATCTACCGATGTCACCAAATATGTCTATGCATCTATTGTTGATCCATAGGTATTTCCATCACCGGTTGTTCTTGAAGTTGTGCAATCTTATGTTATTTAGTATATTGTTGAATATGTAGCTGTACAAGTGATTGAGATAACGTTAGTAACATCATCTACAATAACAATTGCTCCGGTTGAAAATAAGCTTGGTTGGGACAAGCGTGATAATAAGTCTTATGTTTTCCTTCAACCATATATTACATATATTGTATAACGCGAAATAGATACACCACACTTGCCAACTCTAAGCTCCTTATGATCATTCAATATGAATTTTTTCTCCGATACCTAACTATGAATCTTGTGAACATTTTTTGACAAGTTACATAGTTTTTCTCGCTGCTCACATATTTTACTGAGACTACGATCTATCGAGGAAAATAAGATATGGACTGTGATGGATCTCCCTTCTTATAAAAAGGGCAGTTGGATGCAAATGAATATTTAAACTCAAATTTATGTTGATTGTATACTCTTGAGCATTACAAAACTCGTTTTGTGACTCTTGATAATTGTTAGGAGGAAGGTGGAGACTTTACATATACTTTTTCAATGGTCTCTCAAATGACCACTATTCGGCAACTATAAGCAATGTGAACTTCATCAAATGGAAGTTTACAATACCTTCCTTCATAGTACATTAGATGAAGAGATTTACATGAATTTTTCTCCGAGTTTTTCCAAGTCTTCTCCAGACAAAGTTTGCAAGCCTCACAAGTCTTTATATTGTTAAAAACAAGCTCCACGTTGTTGGTTCTTTATATTACGCCAATCTCCTTCTGATAATTCATTATTTGCTTACACAAAGCTTGGGGTTTATCTATATGTCATCGTTTATGTGGATGACTTGCTATAGAAGAAGATGATGCATCTACAAATGCTGAATTCAAAGCTTATCTTCACAATTGTTTTCAAATCAAGGATCTTGGTGCACTTCATTATTTTTTGGGAATCGAACTCGCAAAAAAAATCATGAAAGGTTGTTTCTTTATCAACTCAAGTACCGCTCGGATTGTCGGTCGTCTCATTTATCTGACTATTACCAAACCAGAACTTGTACTATGTTGTTCATATCCTCTCGCAATTCATGCATAAACTATGTACATGTCATTGGAAGTTGTTATGTGTGTTGTTCGTTATCTTAAGGGGCCTCCTGGTCAACATATTATTTTATGTTCGAATAGCAATATGGATCTTTTGATCAACTCTAATTCTGAATGGAAATCATGTTCTTTAATATGTCGATCTTTGTCTTGCCATGTTGTGTTTCTTGATTTTGTTCCTATATCCTGGGAAACTAAGAAGTATCATGTTGTTGCTTGTTCGTCTGCCAAAGCATAATATCGGTCTATGTCATTGGCGGTTCGAGAGACAAGAGATTCCATTGTTCATATGTGTGATGAACCACCGATGTCCTTACTGTCGCAGATCTACTCTTTTTCTCCTCTGATCTCCTTTTGACATCACCCAAATCGAAACTAAGGTAAGGACCGGTCGTGATATCCCTCTCTTACTCTCATAATACTTTGTGATGAGTAGTCGTTTGTTAAAACATGCATTCTTACGTGTTACTTATAAGTATAAACGTAGTTGCTTGTTGTTTGTTATGCTACATATACATATATATATATATATATATATGACTTGATGCACTTGTGATATTCGTCTGGTGATTGTTTGAAGAACTTAGTCATGAATACAGTTGTATGATGATATGAATAATGCTTGTGGTGCATGACTTGTGTGTGAGTATTCGCATGTGCGGTTGGATTGTGCTGTGGGCACTAGGCGGTTGTTGCCGCGACAGGAGATCACATGTATGATAACGTTTGCCAAAGCAGAATATCATCCTTTTTTTTGTTGCAAATGCACCATCGCTAGTTTTTTTCCAACAATATCATAAATTATTGTGTAAAAATACTTGGTTTCCCTAATTAAATTACAAACAAAATTAAAATATTATATTTGGTACCTTTTCAAATTTAAGGTTTAGTTTTCTTCCATCAGAAAAAGATTTTGAGTCATTTTGATATTGGATTGGTTGTATTATTTGAAATAAAAATTAATAATGGTATGTTTGGAACAAAAACTTAAAAATATGGTAATTTAGAAATTTCTTCAAAAAAACTATTTAAACATAAATATCTAAAAAAACTTCACTATTATATGAATTTTGTGAAATTTTAGTCAACTGTCATTGTTCTGTTCGCATAAATAATACTCTCTCTATTTCTAATTGATAATTTTTTGGAATGTTCACATATATTAAGAAAACAAATTAAAACTTGATTATAAATCTATCATTGTTTGTGATTAACAATTTCCTACAACTCTAAACCAATAGTAATTCAATCCCTTCAATAAACTCAATTATTTTTCTTGAAATTTAAAATTCATCATCATCAACCATTAAAAATGTATAAAAATTTTTCAAAATTTATCTTTATAAAACAAAAATAAAAACCAGAAAATCATTTTTTAGAAATGGAGAGTAATGATTTGGTCAATAAAAAAAATAGATAATAAATGATTTGGAGTCTTCGATGTTGAACATGGTCAATATTAAGTTAGTTTTGTTGGGAATTTTTTTTTTTTTCACGTAAAAAAAAAGTTAGTTTAATTGACACACATCAAGAGATTTAACATTGGACAAAGCAACGACACAACCTACATAGCAACTCAATGAAGAAAGTTAGCAAACTAGAAGATTTCTCATGACTTCAAAACAAAAAGGAGAACTCCTAAACTGGCGATGAACATACTTTTGTACAAGTTAAAACAAACAAAAAATTAAAATTTTGAAGATTTTTCTTTGTATATTCCAAGTTTCAAAAAGTTAATTCTTTTATTAGATTGCTTAAAAAATATATAATAGTTCCAAAAAAAAAGGTTCCAATGGCTAGCAAATGATAAACTAGAAGTTAGGAAAATAGTAATGATATTATTTTTGGGACGATTTTACCTTTATTTTAAGTTTTTAACTATTACAAACGAGTGATTTTTTGACGTAACATATTATTTTCTGTATGGACTTCTAATTTTTGAAATAGAGATTATGGGTTTGGATTTCGAGTTTAAAGTTTAGTTTTGTAACAAAACTTTTGTTAGCGAACCATAAGATAAATTAGTGTTATGTGCTAAACTAAACGTTTGTGCGATCAATTAAAGTTTTCTATGTGATAATAAGAGCTACATTGGATACGGCTAGCTAACAAAATAACAAATCACAAAAGACCAGGCACGACTCAAAGTTACAATGGGTCATGTGCAACTTTTCTAAATTGACCCTAATTTTATATGTATTTTTATAATTTTTTTAATAAAAATGCTTATATTCTAATTTATTCGGGCCCTTAAATATGAAGTAATTTTGTTATAAACAAATTGGACCATGTCCATTAGCACATTTGGCACATTCTGCAGAAGACCAGCTTTGAAGAATCCTCTCATCTGAGAGCTATATATATATACGCATTGGACTTATCATTCCGTTAAGTATTTCTTCAGCTTCATTTGGTTTCCCTATTTTGGGGATTCAAAATTTTGTGAGAGAGAGAGAGAGAGGAATCATGCAAACTCTCTGTTGCGGCTTTGAAAGAGAGAATCGAATACGAGTTCAATCAATTGAGAGTTTTGTTGATATGCTTCAATTGAAGATGCAAATATGAAAAACAAACACTTTGGACTTGAATGATATGTAGCTTGTTTACATTTCACTTTTTGAAAACGTAATCATGCAAACTCTTACGCCTCTCTCCTTCGGTTTTGAAAGAGAGAATCAAATACGAGTTCGATCAATTGAGAGTTTTGTTGATATGCTTCAATTGAAGATGCAAATATGAAAAACAAACACTATGGGCTTGAATGGTATGTAGCTTGTTTACGTTTCACTTTTTGAAAACGTAATTCCGTCAAGAACATTCAATTCACAATATTAAACACGAAAAGATAAAAAGTGAAAATTAACAAACTATTTTCCAATTCATTTCACACGTTTTAAATTTATAACTAATTTATATAATATTGTATTCATCTAATAAATAGTAACTTTTTGGCGTTTTCAATTTATTCATTTTTAAGTTTTCTCGTTCTATTGATTCCGCTATTTTATTATTCAACTGTTCTGCTATTCTACTAGTCAACTGATATACCAGTCAAGCCCATTGAATGAAATATACACAATAATATTGTATGAAATGTTCTTATCAAACAACAAAAGAACTAAATAAATAAATAAATGATTGTTCTTAATAAGTGTCATGAGGCTCTTCTTCTTCTTTTATACACTTATTAAGAACAATCATTTATTTATTTTCTTAGTTCTTTTATTGTACGATAAGAACATTTTATACACTAGGTCTGTTCGTTTGCCTGCCGCCGTCGGTTGCGGCTGCTGCTTGCGGCTAGACGATGCGACCAGACGCGGTTGTTGTTGTTTGTTCGGCAGCCGCGCTGTTGGTCTCTGCGACTGGTCGCAGGTTTGTTCGTTTGCCTGCCGCGCGGCTGGACGTTGCGACTGGTCGCAGATCTGTTTGTTTACTTGATGCTAGTGATAGTTTTTTTTTTTTTTGTAAAATATGCTAGTGATAGTTTTTCACTTAATTCAAATTTAATTTTTATGAATTTTGTACATTTATATTTTTGATAAATAATATAGTTTAAATTTTATACATCCATAATTTTTATTAGTTAACAATCATATTAATAATTTTTTAAATTAAATATAATTAGAACATTATAATCTTTGATAAAAAATCATAAACTAAATTAAAACAATCATATTAAACTAAATCATTTAACTAACAAAACAAAAGTAATACATATTTGTTATTTCTATGTGCAGGCCATGCCAGTGTAGTGATTGTTTTTATGTTTTCCTAACATTAGCGTTTTGTGAAATAATAAAATAATATCTATCCAGTGGATATTGACTATGTAAACTCGGTTCCACCGATTTGGATTTCCGAATCGTTCTAGGTATTTAGATTGTTGACAAAAAAAATAAAATAATAATATTGGGACATAAAAAAATAGGTTACTACTAAAGTTAGTGTGAACTGTGAAATATTTCATACAAAAGAGATAATAAGATAAGATTGGATCTCATTTTAGACTGGAAGCTACAAAATAAGAACTATCCTTCATGTTCATCTCACCACAAAACTTAGTCATTCTCAAACCTACGAGCATTGAATCTTTCTGTAACATCATGGGCCCGATCTATTTAAGGCTTAAATGAATTAATTTGGCTACCTATGTCAACAAAGTGCACTTACATTTTCCGATCACTTGTCCGAAATAATTACAGAGTTAAACGTGCTTGGGCTGGAGTAGTCTAAGGATGGTTGACCTTCCGGAAAGTGATTCGCGGTAGCGTATAAGTGAGGACAAAACACGGAAAAATATCACGTGGTGATTGCAGGGTCAGTAAATTACTCGGTCGGGCCTACAAAAAATAACGCACCGACCATCGGACAGGGGTGGGACCCACGAGCCCGATAGAAGGATGGGTGACTCACCGGTAGGGGCGGACGGGGCGTTACACTTTCTATGTCCTTCTCTATTTATCACCGTAATATTCCCATGCCTCCGACATGTATGGTCTTGGTACCGACAACTCTGTCTTACTCTGCTCCTCGCCGCAGAGGAATGCCCGCAACCCGGGAAGAATGTCCGGCAACTCCGAATTTAAGTATTCTTCTGTAAAAACGAAACCTAAATCCATAAACCCTTTTGTCTCCTCAGCTTCTAAGTCAGTAACACTCTCTATTCTCTCAATTGTTCTTCTTCCTCTGCTTCTCCGTGATCCTTCTTTGGTTCTAATCCATGGCTCCTTCGCATTTCCTTCGGTTTTGGAATCTAGTTCATCAGATTCATCAAATTCACAAATCGGTTGAAAATACGACAACCAAAGCTACCATAATCTATCAGGCTCGTGCAAAACAATCAGCTGAACATATACTTTCTTATCAAGGACTGATTTCTAAAACTGGAACTAAGATGACACTTATTGTCATATAACTTCCACCAAATGTCTAAAACTGGCATACGAGGTAGGAAGCGACATCATCCAATATAGAAGATACAGTTGCAACTCCGACAAACAAACAGAATGTGAACCTTATTATATACAAATGTACCAAGTCACCATCATTCTTCAATCCAAAACAAACAGAATGATAATTAGTTATTTTCTTAAACCCAGTAGGAATATCAGTATACAGGAGAAAAAAAACTGACCTTGAGGAACTAAACCCCAGCTCTTGAAGAACAATGTCACAGTTTAAGATAACAACCATAAGAAAGTATAAAATGAACCTTTTCACATGTTCTGATGCAAGCAAATATGTATGTTGGGACTCATTTCTACTATCAGGAGTAGCATATCTCAACATTATTAGTGACAAGTACATAACAAGGTGAAGTAGGCAGAGATAAACAAACACTAGAAACAAGAATATCTTACGAACTAGATTGTTTCTTCTACCAATTACTCTTTTGTATTAATTTACAAAAAGTTTGTACTCTGTAATCAACCCATTTCCTCACAAAAATCACAAATGACTGTGAAAAAGAAAAACAAAAAAAAAATTGTCGATTAAGAAGAACAAAGAGAGACGTGGGAAAAGAGATAAGACGATTCGATTAGGGTTTGAAACAGTTCCTGCAGCACACAGAGCTTCGGCGCAGAGATGAAAGGAGAAGATGAGTTTCGGCGCAGAGAAAAGATTCGACACTTAAAATTGATTTTAGGGTAGATGGCATTTTTTGTAATTTACAGTAATAACAAGAGTATTTTTGTCTTTTACCATTCTAGTCGCAGCTCTAATCGCAACGCAACGCTGGATTTCTCCAGCGTCCAAAAATTCCCAATTTCTCCAGCGTCCAACCAGACGCTGCGTTTAACCAGACGCTGCGTTTAACCAGACGCTGCGTTTGGCCGCAGGTAAACAAACAACTTTTGGCCGCTGGCCGCAGCCGCAACGTCTTACGACAGGCCGCAACCGCAGCCTCCTACGACAGGCAAACGAACAGACCCAATATTATTGCATATATTTCATTCAATGGGCTTGACTGGTATATTGATGCTTACTATTGGTTAATAATATCTATCAACGATGTCTTCAGTTTTATTATTATAATCACTCAAATCTAAATTCCTTGAACTTCCTTAGCCTATCATCTGATCTTTAGCAATATTTGAGGATTCGATAAACATTCCTCTATTCTTTTTCTCCGCAACGACCTAGTATAAATATGATTCCAAGATATATAGACAGCTTGCATGTCATCAGAGAAACCGCAAGGTTATAACATAATTCTTGGTCTTGATTGTGTCTGAAAATATGATCTTGTTGTCAAACTTTCTTCATCATCACTGAGAAACACTTGGCTTTCCGTAGATTCGAGGTTCTCAGAGGTTTCTACAAGGGACTAACTGCTAATCTTTTGAAAAGTGTTCCTATTTCTTCCATCACATTCATCGTCTATGAAAACGTTCTAAAATTGCTTAAACAACATGTCTAGTCTACGGTGACACGTTATACAACATGTCCTAACATGTCATATGGTTCGATCACCTAGCCTCGTAACTGCACCCTTTTGAAGTGGCACGCTTTTAGGTTGAGTGTCATCCTCCGGTTCGTCAATCCAAAAGGGAATTATTTATTCCCAACAAAAACTTATATTGTTTAGTATTATTAGTCACATTATTGCTATTTTTCCAAAGAGAATTTTGAGAAATATCTTTTTCAAAAACCCTTTTTGACAAAAAAAAAATACTAAAGAAAAAGTTTTCAAAAATACCACCTCTTATAATGTGTCTTTTCACTACAAGAAAACAGGGTTTTCGCGACTACATAAACAGTCGCAATGTAGTCGCGGAAACTGGTTTTACGACTACATTACGACTAAGTGACATAGTCGGAAATGTTTAGTCGTAAAAACATGTAGTCGCACATCAGTCGTAATTTTACGACTGATTTGCGACGTTGGTGCGATTACATAATTTCGTCGCATACTAGTCGCAAATCAGTCGTAAATATGTGCGACCATGTACCGACTAAATTAACGACCAATATGCGACTATATATTGTGTCGTGTGGAAGTCGTTTTGTCGTAGTCGTTAAATAGTCGTGAAATTTTCCGACTACTTCCCGACTACTATGCGTCTACATTAGCGACTGATTTGCGACTAATATGTTAATCCGAATAGCGATTTGGTCATCTTTTACGACTGTGTTGCGACTGAATTGCGACTACGTAGCGACTGATTTTATTGACGAAATTCAAAATGTTAATACTGTACCAGTTTTGTATTACCTAGCAATTTGTAAATCATATGCAAACTAATAAGAAGACTACACACATTAAAATGAAAGAAACATTAATACAAAGAAATCATCATACATTATTTTAACATATCAAGTACAAACCGAATACAAAGAAAACTTAATGTTCTAAAGTTCAAAAACATGAAATAAATGATAGACTAGGGTGTAGAATCATCCTGCGGACCAGAATGAGAAGCCATGAAGTCCAGAAAATTTGGATCAGTTTCACGAAGATACCTTTCCACGAGTGAATAATGGTCGAACTTGTCTTTGTGCTCATCTGCAAGTTGGGTAAGCTTGCTTTGGTTGTCAGCCTCACGCCGAGCGTTAGAAGCAGCTTGTTCTTCTATTTGGCGTTGAGTTTCTTCCAACTTATGTTGCAAGGCTTGAAACGATGATGAGCTTTCCTCGAACTTGCGTTTTCCACCAACATGAGACTTTGCGAGGCTTCCTATTCCATATGGGATGCCTATTTCATCTGTGGAAGTTGACTGCATCAATAAACCATAGATTTATGAAATGAAAATGACAGATTTATGAAATGCAAATGACATAGTTATAAAATGCAAAGGACAGTAATGCAAATGACAGACTTATGAAATGCAAAGGACAGAAAAACCAAAGGACATGAATGGCATAGTTATAAAATGCAAAGGACAGTAATGCAAATGACAGACTTATGAAATGCAAAGGACATAAAAACCAAAGGACAGGAATGACATATTTATAAAATGCAAATGACAGTAATGCAAATGACAGACTTATGAAATGCAAAGGACAGAAAAACCAAAGGACAGGAATGACAGATTTATAAAATGCAAAGGACAGAAAATGAAATATAACATGAATGGATTTTGTATTTACGTGAAGAAAGACTTCGTTGTAGTCCTCTGTGGTTAGCTCTCGCGGTACCGACGTACCGTCTGAAGTTTCAGGCCCGATCTCTTACATTTTAGCTTGTAGGTTCTTCTCAGAAGTGTGGGCGATCCTCTCAGCCTTCAGATCAACAAATACCCCATCTGATTTTGTGTGAGTCTTCACAAAAACTTCACCGATACTAACCGGTCTTCCCAATTCCTCTTCCTGAAAATGTAACATATAAAGTTGTTACATAATAGAAAGTTGCAAAGTATTAGATCTAGAATTTAAACTTACAATTTCTTGTTGGATTTGTTGATATGACTTTTGGCCTGATATGTGCTTGTGCACACCAAGGCCTTTACGGTCAGATTTCCGAGCAGCGGATGTGGTATGAGACCTATCTTTAGCTTCGTCAGTGTCCCATTGCTCTGTCATTGTTGTCCACAGAGTTGGGTTAATCCAGTGTGGTCGTTGTCGAGAAGTCCTTGCGGTGCTTACCATATCCTTCATTCGCCTTTGACAAATCCTCTCGAAATGTTTTTGTACAACCCCTGAGATTATTGGATCCCATGTGTGCGTTTTCTACAAGAGAAGTGTGATTCGGGTTAGTGGACATAATAGAAAGAAAGACATATGAAGAATAGCATGGACATAAGAGCAATGCTTACCGCGAACTCGACGAAGTACCTTTCCTGTCTATCCCGAGGCACAACAGTCCAACTGTAGTATGGACCATCAAACTTGTTTGTGAACACTTTCGTGATCTTCCTTGTCAGCTTCCCCTTGTCACGGCCAAACCTACACAGAGAAGACATGAATTAGCAAACTTGTTTGTGAACACTAACCCCATATCAGAGAAGACATGAATGGCAAACTTGTTTGTGAACACTAGTGATGATCCAAAGTAAACAACAGAAGGGAAATTTCAGAGTTAGGAAACTCAGACAAACAACAAAGAAATGGCCGGATCCAAGACCAATGTCTGCTCAATTTGTAAAACACATATGTCTGCTCAATTTGTAAGCTGATGATATCATTACAACCAAACATAAGCTGATGATATCATTACAAGACCAATGTCTGCTCAATTTGTAAAACACAGAGCCGGATCCAATCTCAAAAACACAACAGATACATTGACTATCTGATTAATTTCATTTCCTTATATTTGCCACATTTTCTTCACTACACAATAAGACATAATAGGCTTCCAATGATGATTCGCAGAACAAGTGACAACAACAATATCTATGTGAACACAAGCAATTTCTAAACACAAGCAAACACAAGCAATATCAGGAAACACAAGCAATATCAACAAACTAACAAACTGTATTATCCATTTCATAAACTGCATAATCATGTCTCGGAATGGAAACTAACAAACTAACAAAGACTCATGAATTTAGATAGGAATGGATAGAAACTTACCAAGTGGTGTTTGGCGGCTGAGGGCGTGTCGGAGATAGCACGGTTGTATACTCATACCGGTTAGGCACCCTTAGCAGCGCCTCAAGCACCCTAAGTTGCTCTTCCTGGAGATCGGCTCCAATCTGTGCATTGTTGTTGGAGTTATGATCTTCAGACGACTGATTGCTCTGAACGTCGGAGTTCTGCAGAGGAACACTCGGATTGGCATGTCTTGGAGTCGACTGCACTGGTGGTTCAGAGGATTGTCGGAAAAGCTCTGTAGGCGGTGAAAAGTCCCGGACATTTGGTGCAGACCTTGTCGGTTGAGTCTGCACGGGGTTCGGAGGTGGTGACGACAGATTTGGAAGAACATGGGCCGCCGGCGTAAAGGTGTACTGCGGCGGTAATCGCGACGAAGCTCCAGGTCGTTGGGAACGAGTTTTTTCCGACGTCCCCCACCGTTCTTATCTGCCGGCATCGTGTGATTCAAGACTCGCCGGAAAATTGAAAGGAGATGAAGAGATTCAATGGTAGAGAAGAACCGGAATTGCGAACCGGAATTGCGAAATGGCGAAGAGGCGATTGAAAGGGATTTCGATTAATCAGAGACGAAGGTGAGGGACTTATGGTTTCG
This sequence comes from Eutrema japonicum, assembly GCA_030161315.1. Lineage (NCBI taxonomy): Eukaryota > Viridiplantae > Streptophyta > Magnoliopsida > Brassicales > Brassicaceae > Eutrema > Eutrema japonicum. The sequence goes on from BSQW01000007.1 coordinate 21,778,118, forward strand.
TAGGTTTATTTTTTTTATCTTTTCGGGTATAGTTAAGTATTATTATGTGCGAGATATAGCAATTAGTTACTTTGGCATAATGGTAAAACTCAAAAAAATTTCCCTTTCACACCACGGTTCGAATCGTTGTGAGTACCAGTCTTTATTTTTTTTAATTTGAATGCAAAATTATATAGTTAAGTATTATTATGTGTGATAGATATCAATTAGTTACTTAGGCATAACGGTTAAACTCCTAAATGTATAAGTCTCCACCACGGTAAGTAACATAGTAATTAGTACGGTTCTTCGTCATCTGATTCTTCATCAGAAGACGACAAATTACAACGAAATTCATCTTCTGGTTCTGCATCTCCGACATCGTAATCGAGGTTTATTTGGTCTCCTTGTACAAAATTGTCGAGTACGAGATCTTCAATTGTAGTCATCAATACAGCATCATCATTTTCTGTTTGCAAAAGAGTCGGTTCTTTTTTTCATATTCCCCTGAAATGTTTCTCCTCGGATTCACTTTTAGAACATTGAGCCACAACTGCTTTGGTTTCTTTATGTATGGGTACGGAATATAACAAACTTGATCCGCTTGCGAGGCTGTTTGCAATATAAAAATGTATATATAAGTTATACATCAGTATATATATATGTATATATATATATATGATACTGACATTAATAAGTACGTACCTAGAATAAATGGTTCGTATTTATTGTATTTTCTCGATGAAAGAATGTCTACAACACCACCATTGCTCCTCCGAGTGCCTCTACCGATAACATGGTCATACCAATTACACTTAAAAAGTGTGATTCTCAAATTGACCATCCCCTCGTACTCGAGTTCTATGATATCATTTAAGGTCCCGTAGAAATCCGCTTCATCAGATGCATCAGTGTAATTTTGACCTTTAACACAGACCCCGTAGTTACATGTTTTTCGTCCAGCGCTGTGAGTCTGCGTATGAAACAAATAGCCTCTTGTAAAATACGTTGGCCATGTTTTGGCCTTATTCAAAGGCCCATGCACTATCTCTTGAACCCAAGTAGGAAATGGATTCGTGTCGTTCCAGTAAGTAACCTGCATATATATAAAAAATAGTGTAAATATATATAAGTATAAATATATGCATAGTTATGAATATTTTTTAGACATAAATATTCTTTCACCCATAAATGATATTCGTCAGCTCTTTTCGCAGAGAGTTCTTTTTCGGAAAGTCCCGGATATTTTGCATAAATAAATTCCTCGAACATTCTACACAAGACCAACATAAATATGAGAAATTAAACAAGAAATATATATTAAAACGCAATATGGGAGAGATGCCAACTTATATATATATACCTCTCAATTGGCTGAAAATATTCACAATTTCTTAAAACATATGCATGTGCGCAATGGTAGTCTCTCTCTGAGAGCCATATTTCATGCATTTTTCCACTTGGACGCCCTACGTGAGTAAATATAGAAGGTACTCCTGGGACATGATATACGGGGACTTCACCTCCGTCGAATCTTGTTAATCTGACCAAATGAGTGAAAAATTTATTCACATTAAAATACATAGCATGTGTATACAAATTAAATGGCAAAATGGGCATGATGTGATTGATTTTAGCAGTTACCTTGATTTCGTTTGGATATTCGCAGCAAAGTAGTGCTCTGAGAAATAAGCAATCTCGTCATTGATATATGATTCAACAATCGATCCTGCCGCATATCTTTTGTTCTTTGCTTTCACTTTCAACTTTTTGAAAAACCTTTCAAAAGGATACATCCACCTATACTGGACAGGGCCTCCTAATTCAACTTCATAGGGGAGATGTATAGGAAGCTGCTCCATCACATCGAAAAATGAAGGTGGAAAGATCTTTTCTAAATTGCATAGTATTAAAACTATGTTCTGTTTTAGAATTTGAATGCGACTTATATGCAAAGTTCTCGAACATAAGTCCCGGAAAAATGCTCCAACCCCTACAATATACGTGAAAATTGCATGAGGTTACTATATAAGTTACTATTATATATCTATATATAGAAATAGTCGTAATTAGTACCTGATAACGCAAGGTGTACATTCCGGTCTAGGAGTTCTGCAAAGATAAATGGAAGTAACCGCTCCATAAAAACATAGCAGTCATGACTCTTCATGCCTGAAAACTTTTGGTTGTTCATATCAACACATGTAGCTAAGTCTGAAGAATAACCATCTGGGAATTTCACTGCATGTTTCACACATTCCAATAAACATTTTCTGGCTTCTTCTGTCAATGTGAAGGCTGTGAATGGAGCTTTACCCTCACTATCAATATGTAAGTGTGGCCGAGAACAAAATTGTTCTATATCCAATCTTGACATGATGTTGTCTTTCGATTTACCCTTCACACTCATAAGAGTATACATGATGTTGTCAAAAAAGTTCTTCTCTATATGCATCACATCAAGACAATGACGGAGATTGAGGTCCCTCCAGTACGGCAGCTCCCAGAATATGGTTTCCTTGTGCCAGTTATGTTGCTTCCCATAACCCGGCTTCTTCTTTTCGTGACCATTTTCACCGACGTCCTTTGTTTTCGATGGAATTACACCAGCCAACCGCTCGTAATAAACTTGCTCACCTGTCAACGGCGGAGGTGGATACTCTCTCGAAGCGTCTTTTCCCTTTAGGAAGTCTTTTTTATTCCTCCTCAGTGGATGACCATGAGGAAAAAATCTTCGGTGACAATCAAACCAACACGTCTTCCTTCCCTTAGGTAGATAAAAAAGACTTTGTATCTTCCATGCAAACTAGACAAGACAATTTACCATGGGTTGTCCATCCGGATAACATGATATACGTCGGAAAGTCGCTTATCGTCCACATCAGCACTGCTTTTAGATTGAAATTTTGATTCAAGGACACATCGTATGCATCGACGCCATTAGACCACAACTCTTTTAACTCCTCAATGAGAGGTCGGAGGAAGATATCAAGACTAGCTCGCAGATGATTTGGCCCAGAATTCAGAATTGTAAGAAATAAATACTATGTATTCATGCACATACCAGGGGGTAAATTATATGGAGTCAAGATGACAGGCCACAACGAATGATTACGAGACATGCCAAATGGATTGAACCCATCCGTACATAATCCAAGATAAACGTTACGGGGTTCTTCCGCAAACCGGGGATTTTGCTCCTGAAAATATCTCCACTCCGCCGCATCACAAGGATGACCCATTTCTCCCTCCTTAGCTTGGTGCTCGGCATGCCATCGCATTGCCGCTGCAGTCTTCTCACTTTGATACATTCTCTTTAATCTGTCAGCAATAGGTAGATACCACATACGACTGTATGGTACTTTGGTTCTACGCCGGACGTTCTTAGGCTTCCATCTTTGTGCACCACAAAACCGACATTTATCCTCCTTCTCGTCCTCTTTCCAGAAGATATTGTTAATACAAACATCAATTGTATGATATGGGAGACCTAAATTGCGCATCAATTTTTCTGTCTCGTAATGTGAACTGGTTGACTTGTTTCCTTCTGGTAAATAGTCTGTCAAGATTCGGCAAACCGAATCCACTAACTTTTCACTCATATTATATTCTGCGTTATTCTGCATGACTCGAGCAGCTAAGGATAACTGCGAGTGACCTTCACGACAACCATCATATAATGGAGTATTCGCTCCTTCTAACAAGTCATATAATTTATTTGAATGGTTACGTACCGGTTCTACTACATTCTGGTAACTACCATCCTGATGATAGTTATCAAAACTTACGTTATCACGAAATGCATCATTCACCATATCCACATATCTATCTTCTACTACATTACCCACTTCTTCACTCCCACTTAAATGCGTCAGATCAACATAACTCGTTCCTAAATCCATATTGATTTCTTCTCCATGCTTATACCAAACATAATAATCTGGCATAAATCCTCTACTATATAGATGATTCCAAATTCTAGTCCCCGAGAGAAATTTGTCGTTCTTGCAAACATTACAAGGGCAGTAAAACTTACCCCCCATTGTCCTGCGCTAAAGGCTGGTTATTTGCAAATGCCATGAATTGTTCCACCCCCGTGTCGAACTCTACCGAGAAATTTCCCGTCTCTTCATAGATACGCTTATACATTTACTCCCGAAAATTACTATAATTGTAATTTCCCGACATTATAAAAAAATGTTTCTCTTCTAAATTTCGTGTTTTTTTTAAGAGAAAGGATATTGTGAGAATGAGGAGATCGATGGTCTGAAGTTTTTATTTATAGACAATTTTCCGACTGATTTGCGACTACATAGCGACTGCTGTACGACTACGAGTTGTAGTCGCAAAAAGTAGGTACAAGTAGGTTCAACAACAATTACACGTGTTAAATGCTGTTATTTTACGACCAATAAACGACTGGTTTGCGACCCGCCGAAAAAGTCGCAAAGTTGCGACTACTTTACGACTAAAGTTTTTCGACTCAATAGTAGTCGTAGTGTGGTCGTAAATACGCGACTAATACCCGACTAAAAAATTTGGTCGCAAATTACCGAGTATAATGCGACTATATTCATGTAGTCGTAATCTAGTCGCACATTAGTCTCTAATTAGTCGTGATTATTTACGACTACACATGTAGTCGCAACCTGTAGTCGCGAAAACCCTGTTTTCTTGTAGTGTTTAAATGTTTATAAATTAGTTCTTTATGTTTACTAATGTTTAATTTCTTTCTTCTTGTGGGAATTTTCCGTGCTCTTGGGTTTCCGGATATCTTCACTAACTGGATCTATCTATGTATGTCGACAGCTTCTTTCTCTGTGGCAGTTAACGGTGAATTGGAAATGTTTTTCACGAGCTGCCGAGGTATTCGTCAAGGGTGCTCTCTGTCCCCATACCTGTTTGTAATGGTTCAAAACGTCTGCTCAAGATTATTAAACCGGGCAGTGGAAACTGGTCGAATTGGCAGCCATCCGCGCTGTACACAAGTTCTTGTTTCGCACTTGTGCTTTGCCGATGATATCTTGGTTTTCACGGATGGCTCTGCATCTTCTCTTAGGGAAACTTTTGTGGTATTTGAAGAGCTCTCGCGAATATCTGGCCTTCACATTAATGCCGCCAAATCAGCACTCATCATAGGAGGAAGAGACCGACAAAATCTCCTAAATGCAACTTCAGATCTTGGTATACCTGTAGACACCATGCCCATACGCTGCCTTGGACTCCCTCTCACGACAAAAACAATGACCTCACACGAGTATGCTCCTCTCATCGATAAGATCGCACTCGAATGCTCTCCTGGACAAGTAAGAATCTCTCATACGCAGGTCGTCTTCAACTTATTACCTCAGTAATATCGAGCAACTCAAATTTTTGGTGTTCGGTTTTCCTGCTACCTTCTCGTTGTTTCGATGAGATTGAACGTATGTGTGGGGCCTTCCTTTGGTCGGGGAACCCAAACACACCTACAGAGGCCAAAGTATCATAGGAGGAGGTTTGTAAACCAAAATCGGAGGGGGGACTTGGCTTGAGAAGACTCTGAGATGTGTCAAAAGTGTATGCGATGAGTCTCATATGGCGATTATTTACCATGGCGGGTTCACTTTGGGTGGCCTGGACAAAGCAGAACCTAATGAAAAACTCAAACTTCTGGACGGCGCGGGAAAAATATGTCGGGTCTTGGATATGAAGAAAGCTTCTAAAACTTCGATCTCTTGTGGCTCCGTTCTTCAGGGCGGAGGTGGGTAATGGTAAAGCTATCTCCTTTTGGCACGATCACTGGATTCCGATGGGGAGGATTATCGACATCACGGGGATGGACGGACCACGCATTCTCGGGATTCCGATTAATTCAACCGTCTCTGAGGCAGCTGGGCCTACCGGGTGGAGGATCCGCCGCACGCGAATTAGGCATCTCTATCCTCTGCTAGAGCAGATCCGAGCTCAGCCCCTCCCACAGGCTGATAGAGGACCCGATCGTTACTTATGGAGACGTAATAATGATGATTTCACTGCAAAATTTTCCTCCTTCCACACGTGGAATCAGATTCGAGAGCATCATACCGAAGTCCCGTGGAGTCGTACCGTATGGTTTAATTATGGGGTCCCCCGCTGCGGCTTTATAACGTGGCTTGCAATGCGAAACAGATTAACAACGGGTGACCGTATGCGACGCTGGGGAGTTCACCAAGCATGTGTGCTGTGTGGCGAACCAAATGAAACACGAGACCACTTATTTTTTGCTTGCCCTGTCTCCTTCACAACATGGTCTGAAATTGCAGGTAATCTTTTCAACCAGACCCAAGATCAATATTTGGAATTGACCCTACAAAGCATCATCATGTATACTGGGGATCGACTCAATACAATTTTGATCTGTCTGGTGTTCCAAGTGACTATATACTCGATTTGGATAGAGCGAAACTCACGAATACACCAATCTGGATACCAATTTGTACCACGTCTTGTTCGATCCATAGACAGGCTCATTCGGACTCGTATCACTTCTCTGGATTACTATGCGAAGCCAAGACTACACGACTTGATGCAGCGGTGGTTTGCGCACACGATAAACCTTCGACCAGCAGCACAAGATTAACGACGCTCCAGTATTTACAAACGGTTTTCGCGATCGGGGTTTGCTTGGTTCGTTTTTATTTTCTCCGGTTGGTTTAGTATTTTTCTCTATCCTACCTTGTAAATAATTCTTTTTCACAGATCAATAAATTTCACATTCAATCAAAAAAAATGTTTAATTTCTTAAATTTAAATTTCATTCTTTATTTTTTTTTCAAATTCTATTGTTTTATTGTATAATTTTGTTCAATCTTTTTTTCAATGTGGTTTTTGGTAAAAATAAAATAATTTATAATTACCTTTTAAAATCTTATAATTATTTTATAACTATCTTGTGCAATGTAATATTTTTAAAAAGGGTTTTATGGAAATAAACCCTTTAAGTAGTTTGTTTTTTGCAACTTTAACCTCAACTGACAAAAAATACGGGTCAAATCAATGAAGTCCGAGTTAAAATACGGGTCAAATCAATGAAGTCCGAGTTAACGTGCAATATAACTAACCCTTAGTCGTGTATATATTTTAAACTTGTATAAGACTATGTATAAGTCATCAAAACTTGTATAAGACTATGTATAGATTTTTACTCGGATTTCATTGGTTTGATCTACATTTTCTCCGAATCGAGGGTAAAGAAGAAGACGAACCCAAGAGTCTCGTTAAAATTCCGTCGGGTGAGAAACAACAAACTACGTGAAGCAAGGTTCAATTTTTTTTTTTTTTGCCCTTTTACAATTTCCATTTCTCTTCAATCTTCTTTTTCATCTCCACTAGCACCAAACTCCATTTCTGCTTCAGAGATTCTTCATCTATACCAAAACTCCAATCGATCCAACAAGGAAAGAAATCAAAGAATTCTTAAACCAATATATGAACCTTGTTGGATAGATTGCAAGTTTTGGTATTGATGACGAATCTGTAAAGCAAAAAGTAGTTTGGTGTTCTTTGTCAAAAAAAAAAAAAAAAAAAAAATAGAGTTTGGTGCCGTGGAGATGAAGAAGTTGAAGAGAAGTAGAAAGTGTAAGAGGACAAAAGATTGATCATTTGCATGAAATGGCCTCTGTGTTGACTTACGCATAAACCCATTAGATTTATGGTTTTATGGTTCATCTTATTTTGGATTGTTTCTTTTCAATGAAATGCATCTCTTTGGGTCTCAAAGTTACATAATTTCACCTTCAAAATGGCTGATCTCATTTGCAGCAGTCAATTTCTCCTATATCTTCATTGTTATTGAACTATCAATAATGGGAAAAAGAGTGTACGCTTTAATAAGTTAAAAATAAAAATTTCATAACTATGTAATTCAAAATCTTTAAACAAGTTGAGATCTTATATCTCAACTACAAGTAGTCCTAACACATGTACAAGCATCAACCCTAAAACACCAACGAACTGCTTCTCCTGGTTTTGGACATATCTGTTGCCCATGACCAAAGTTCTCTCTAAATGTTGACATCTTCAAAAAAGGTAAGAGGCAGCTCTGGCGATACAGGCATAGTCGCGACACACTTGAACTGTGTTGGAACAAAATAGAGAGACAGAAAACATGTAAATCTCAAGAACAATATAGTGTTCTTCACATTTCAACTCAAAATCATTTCATAGTAGTTAAATGAGTTTACCTTATGCTGCTTGTATTTCTCTCTTACAGCTTGTAAAGCTCCTCCTTTTCTGCTCAGATACAAGTCATGTATCATACCCACACATTCTTTCAGATCACCCGCTTTGTAATTTGTGTATTCTTCTAACATCACACTCTGTTACATTACAAAATCCAGAGATTTTAGGTGTCTTATACAAAGATGTGTTTATAGAATTTAGAACGAGAAACCGCGCTTTTTACCCAGGGATGTTGTTTTGGACAGATGATGAATCTTGCGAGATATACCGCTGAAGCAGCCACAACAGACGGAAGAAACTTCACACTGTTATAGTCTAACATGCTTAACTCTGAAAGATAGCTAGAGAGGAACTCCAACTGTAAATGTGACATCTGAAAATCGAAGAGAAAAAAAAAGGCTTAGTAAAATCGATACCCTATAAATCGCAAATGCCATAATTTCAAGAACCGGACTTACTATGAAATCTTCTTGTGCAACTCTTGTGAACCGTCTGCATAAAACAAACACAAGCAGAAGCAAAATGAGACAATGAAGTAACACAACCATAACTCAACAACCACGAAAAGCATCAGATTTCGAACCTTAGAAACGTATTGCTAGTGGGGTTTCCTAATTCAAACTTCAGGGCAAGAAGTATATCAGCTTCCATCTTCACAATCTCTTGTTTTGTGTAAGTGTTGTCTGTGATGTAACAAAAGTCTTCCACATTTGGAGGAGTTATCTCTTCATACTTCCTACAAAAGAACATACATACATAAGCCCCAAAACAAACAAACAAAAGAGGAAGGCTTAAAGATTGCTTACGAGGCAATAAGCATTGCAGAAACTCCCAAAAGCTGAAGCTTCTGTCTATTAACAGTCTTAAGAGACAGGAATCTGTCAATGTAAGAGACAGTGAGATAAAGAGTGTCCGAGAGAAGCTTGTACTCTTCAGCAACTTCCACTAACCAATCCACCAAAACTCCTCTCATAAGCGGCGTTACATCTTTTTGTATCTTCTCAATATAATCAATCAAAGGCCTTGACTTTTCCTTCCCCTGAAGATTTCATCAAAAACCCAATTCGCATCCTCAAAATTACTACTCAATACTCTTTCTAAATTACATGAAACCCAGATCGAAATTGCGAATCCAGAAAACGAGAGATTACCTCTAATTGACGGAGATACTCGAAGATTCCGGTAACATAAGGAGCACACATCTGAGGATCATCAGATCTAACGTCAATATCCAAGTTCGATTCTTTTGGCGTTGATGCGATTTCCAAAATCGACTTCATCTTCTTCTTCTGCTGCTTCGCCGGAACCCTAACAGCTTTTCGGGGCTTTTTGGTCGCCGAGACGTTGGACAAGTTCGGAAGCTCCCCGAGCACAACTCTCTTCTTGCTGAGACGCTCCTCGTCCATAATCGCTGCCATGGAAGCTTTTCTTTTCGTCGCTGCTCTCGTCATCCTAACGTAGTTCTCCTTATCGTCGGACATGGTTGGATCCATGGATTCGAGAGAGAGATTGAGATTGAGATTGAGATTGGAAGAGAATGAATGAGAGAAGAGGGGCGAAAAAGGGAAGAAAGAAGCAAAGCGCCATTTTAGAGGTTTTGAGAATAAACATTGAATTGGCGCTCTCTGTGATTTTCTTCTCTTTTCGAAATTTTTTTGAGATGATTCAAAATTTGTCGAAAATCAGATTGAATTCTGTGCTGGCGGGATTTTTTTATTTTCTCGTTTTTGACCTTCAAAATTTTCGCCGGTAAAATGGCGATGTTATGCTTCGATTAAAATAACCATTTTAAATAGAGGGAATTTATGAAAATATTTCCAAGAATTTTATGTATTATGAAAATTAACTTATGTTTTAAAAAAAATTGAATTAGAATTTGAAGTGAAAGCCCATTTACTCCAGTAATTGACCAAATAATTTATTAATGTTTTTACAGTGTAGTATATTTTTCATAATTTATATCAATATTAAAAAAAAATATTACATCATATACGATTTAACACATAATTAAAATAACAAAACACTATGCCTTTTATCCACTTTTTTTCTCTCTCTTTTCATTTCTCTTTACTTCTTCTCTTTGTCTCCTCCAATCTTCGTTTTCTCCAAGTCACTCACTATTTACCAATGTTTAAAATTTCGCTAGACGTTAGTCAGGTGGTTGAGGTGGGCCAAGCGCTTAGCAAAAAAATTGGATTAATCAGAGATTAGTTTGTGAATTTTTTAATGTTTTTTTCTCATGTTAATCCATTATAATTTACTCTCTCCGTTTCATATTAGTTGTTGTTCTATGTTGTTTTATGTAGATTAAGAAAACAATTCAATTTTCTGTTTTATCCCTCATTAATGTATTATATATTATGATCACACTAATTAATAAGCTAAAGGAGAAGGGATAAGAGTGGAAATATTATCAAACATTTGCATTGAAATTTTAAAACGACAACTAATATGAAACAAAATTTAAACTCTAAAACGACAACTAATACAAAACGGAAAGAGTAATTTTTATATGATATTATGTTCAAAATTGCATAAAACACGTGAAAACAAATATTAGACCCAATACATTATGATTTTCATTAAAATTATGAACATAGTTGGAATAGTCAAATTTTAGACCAAACTAATCTTTTTTTTTTTTTAAAGGTTAGGCGAAAATTAATCAGTCTAGGCGGGAAATAATTAGACATCTGATTTATTTACCCGATTAAGCCTAAATCGCAGCGGAAGTGTCACGCGGAGCGCCAAGGTGGCCGATTTTTCGAACATGGCCATTTACCAATCAAAACTTTCCAAAGTAGAAGATCGACATTGTGTATGTCGGAGAGATGAACACCACATATATGGGTGTGGACATGACAATAACAAAAAGAGGTGGATGCCGCAAATCTTGGTGAATATTTGTGGGGATGTATACGGAAACAACACAACTCAGCGAATTTCTCCACCGGAGTTACGTCTCAACCTATGGTAGTTCCACCACTAATTAGTTTTCTCCGCCAAGACAATTCCTCCACTAAGTGTTAATATCGAGATAAGGACTCATATGGTTTGATTTTTCTGAGTATTGATTCTTTGTTCTGTTTTATTTATTTGGATTAAATTTGGCTGACTATGTTTCTTCTCGAATCTGCAGCGAGAAAAATTGAACATTCGGGGATATGTGTCGTATATTAACCTTTTGTCTCTGATGATTATTGTGCGTGTTTGATTTCCATCTTATCCACAAATCAGAAGATGAATATAGCAGTAATGGATACAAATGAGATGGCTATCGTGGAGACACAAGAAGAAGTGGCTTGGAAATATCTCTCTGGTGAGAATCCAAAAGGGATTTCAAAATCAAGAATCTATACCAGTCTGTGTAATCCACACAAATCTCTCAAACCTACATCTCAAATTCGCCCGAAGAACCAAGTTCGCATTGCTTAGATGCGCCGTCGTAAAGATTCATGTTCAAGATTGAGTTAGATCTGACTCCGTCGAATCACAAGAACGACACTAAAATAATTATTAGTAATGTATATTTTTATTATCACGATAACATATGCCTTAATACCATTAACATAACTATTAGTAGTGTACAATTTTTATTATCAGTATAACTGGAGATCTTAAGAGTAAACTATAAAATAATTATATGTTGTTATACGAGATTGAACGAGTTATATTTATTTTTAGAACGCTTAACAAATAAATAACACATATAAATTTTACTCCAAGAAAATATTTTCATCTTACGAACATAGATACATCAATATAAAAATTAACATTTAATATTTTTGTTACCGCATCAAATAGAAAATCAGATGTCTATCTACATGTTTTTATGATACAATAAATATTTTGACATGTTACAAGAACATATAACTTGATATTAAATATATATACATGTATCTTTCCAAATAACCTATTATTATTATTTATTTTAGACTTACGAAAGAGATATTTTACTGTTTTCTCAAGTTGTGTTACAATAAATGACTAAAACGTAAAAACACCAATTGGCAGAAAAATAAATATTTATCTTTGTTAGTTACCTAATTATATATTTTATCTATGTTATCTAGCTAATTGACTCAAATTGAAAACTAATTTTTTAAAAATTAAAAAACTACCTCCTAAATAAATTAAAGATTAACAATAAATAAACGTTTAATGAGTCTACGATAGCACTAAAATAAACATACAATGAGTCTTTAATAATGTTAATGAAAGCTTAAGATAGAAGGAAATGTTTTGACATCGACTTTCTTATCCTTATTCTTCCTGTCTAAAATATTATGTTAGATGAAAACTAAAAATATATGTAATATAAGATGTTATTTTGTGGATGCACTAATCGAAGAAGCAATAAATTTTAGATTTTTTCATCTAAAAATTAATACTTTTCAATAGAAATATATATTGAATATGAATTGAATACAACAAAAAAAATTGAGAGAGAATAGGCTCATTACATATAAAATATGTGAATGAAAGTCTCATAAATAATTGATAAATGATTGGAATAAGTGAGCATGAGAACCAAATAAATTTAAAGATTATGTGTGGTTTGGTAAGTGAAAAGGCTATTGTTCTTGTATTTTATCTTGCCATCTTTGGTAATTTCAACTACTTAATAAATAAATAATTTAAACTCGTTTACCTCTATAAATAATATAATCTTCTATATTATAAATGAAATAGTGTGAGCTCCAAACCTATTATATTCAACAAACAAACACTCTCATAAAATAATGAATGTTTAGCCATCTAAGAAAAACTCTCAATGTAGCAATACAAATGACTTGAATCACATGACTATTGAAAGTAACGATAACAATTATACATGAAAAAAACTTCATCTATCATAATATTAGCATATAAATCTTCAAATCATGCCAATAATAAGCATCAACTAATATGTGTGAAGGCTTCATTTTTTCTCATTAAGGGTAACACCAAGGTTAATTTTGAGAGGAAAATCATACCTCTTGACACTTCCTTCACGTTGTTATCATCCATATCGAATGTCCATTGTAATCTCAAGTTTATAAGGATATTATAATCTTTTCTCTAAATAAAAAGGTTAGTTTACAAAGTTTTGAAAACATAAATTAGTTTTCGATTTATATAAATTTTCTATATTATTAAACAAAATTCTCCTTTTAGATAAAATAATTATGTTTGAAAAAAAAGGTAAAAATGGATGAGGGTTGAAACGACTGCACTTTTTTTTTTTTTTTTTTTACATAAATAAATAAACAGTCATAATTAACAACGCGGAAATAATACAAACACCAGAACAATCCAAGTTCTACAGCTTACACAAGCCAGCAGTTCTAACAGCAAAAGCAACAACAATAAATAAAACCCCAGGTCCTAATCATCCCCTCTTCACTGCCTCGATTCCACGATCACACCTTATCTTTACCTGCATCGACAAAAGTGATGCATCAACATTTGGCTAGCCAAACGCTGAGTGAGAGATCATCCCAACAACAGGCTAAACAATAAGCACAATCAACAACAATTATCAATACGCAGAATTAATTAACACCAATTAAAACTTCAAGCACAAATAGCAATTCATCACCAAGAAAAACTATACCAACGCCTAACAATTCCATCCCAAGAACTGCTAGACACACAGCCTGAAAGGCAACACACAACACGCCTTCAAAGCACAAACCACAACCAGTATCGATCGATACCCCCTTGGTGTCGATCGATACCCCAACCACATGCCCTCAGGCAAACAACCGGTATCGATCGATACACCCCTGGTATCGATCGATGCCAAGCAACACATGCCCACAGGCAACAACTGGTATCGATCGATACACCCCTGGTATCGATCGATGCCTGCACGACTCGAGTCCACCGACAAGAGTCTAGTATCGATCGACACACACATGGTATCGATCGATACCCACCTGCAAATCACAACCTTCCGCGAGATCTAAACCCAGAAATCGCCACAAATCACCAAGGCAAAGCCCCAAACTCAACAATCAAGCTTAACTAAGCACCACACAAGCTTACTTGCTAACCTTTGGTCCCAACTCACCTTAAATCGGCTGGATCGAGCTCAAAATCGACCTCCCTTGCTTCCCACAAGCTCACGCCCAAAACCAAGACCAAACTCTTCCGATCTCTTCTTCAAGCTTCTCCCAAGCTCGAATCTCTCTCGATCTCGCAAGATCCAAGCTTCACCAAGCTTCCACCTCTCTCACGCTCTCCTTCTCTCCCTCTCTCTCTCTCTCTCGCGACCAAGACTTTTCTTTCCCAAAAGAATGGTTTCCACCCGCAAGAAGAGAAGAGGAAGAAGACTTATAAGGAGAAAACCCGACTGGTATCGATCGATACCCCTAGTATCGATCGATACTAGCCCGGAACAATTCCGAATTAATTATTTTTCCCCAATAATTAATTCCTCCGGAACGCGGGCGTTACAATTCTCCCCCACTAACTTAGATTCGTCCTCGAATCTTCGTTACCGTTCATCTCCCATGAACCGTTCATCTCCAATGAACATTAATCGTCGCAACGATTACACAATCCTTGGCCAACCCGGCCATCTCAACACTCACACGAGGTCCAAAACCAACCTCCGAGGTTTCCCACTCAGACCCTATGCTTATGACACCGCGGCATCATATGTACTTATTGCTCAACACAAGCCAACCCCATCACTCAAGACACCGCAGCATCTCCGAGTTCCGAGCATCAGCCATATCCCGCAGGATATCCACCATACCACATCACCCAAGACACCGCAGCATCTCCGAGTTCTAGGTATATGCCGTACCACTCCACTCAGTAATATAACCTACAAGAGTCTCAATACCCCATACCACTCAATTCTAGGCAATATATCCCACGTCTGGGACATACTCCTTACGAATCCACGGTATCACGTATCACTCTAGGCTATAAACCTCCCGGGTCTGGGTACATCGCCACTCACACTCCCAAGACACACAGTCCTGCGAGCTATCGGCACCAGAGGAACCAGTCCTCTCAACGAGCAATAAATCACATATCTCTAAGCATCTCGACTGAACTACCTCCCGTGATCCGTGTAAATCCTCGCAAGGCAACACCGGCATCACCCATATTCCATACCCGGAATATCTGCCGTGCATGACCAATAACCCGGCCATCGCACCTCCCTTGCGCACCTTCCAGTGTCAGCTTGCTTCAGAAAGACTTGTCAAGACAACTATGACTAGGCTACCATTAACACCCAACAACTCTCTGCAGTAGGTCCTCAATACAAACGTAATAAAACAAACAAGTACCATACGCCTGCAATCCAACCCACCACATAGAACCGCTAAGTGAAATAACCCGGTCTCGTCACTCGACTCATTTTCCCGAACAAGCTTAACTAAAACACGCAATGCTCACAACAGCAATAAGAACATCTATCTTATTACTCTCTCGCATTAACGCTTCTTACCCCAAACGCAATGCGAAACCGTGACTCCCAAGTCACCAATAAGAAATACTCATCTTATTACACATCATAATGTAACATCGTTCTACACAACGGCAATACAAAATGAAATACACATAGCACACAGCTATAACCAAAACTGGAACCTCTCGATGGAACTCAAGCCGCAGCTTGCTTCTGGAACCACTTCTGGAACCTCGCTTCCATCCTAGCCTCTGGCTCCCAAGTTTCCTCCTGCACCCCGTCACAGTCCCACAGAACTCGCATCATCGGAATCCTCTTCCGACGAAGCTCCTTGACCCTCCGCTCGAGAACTCTCAAAGGTCTCGCCTCAACGGTCATATTGGGCTGGAGATCTGACGGAATCTCAGCCAATACCTCGTCACCCCTATGCAAACACTTCTTCAGCATCGACACATGGAAGACCTTATGAAATGCTTGCATAACCGCGGGTAACTCCAACCGATACGCTACCGGTCCAACACGCTCCACAATCCGGAACGGTCCCATATACCTCGGACTCAACTTAGTCGCAACAATGGACCTGTTCGGACCTCTCAGTAAAGCCATCTTGAGATACACACTATCTCCCACCTCAAACTCAAGCTCTTTCCGCCTCTGATCAGCATAACTCTTTTGCCGATCTTGGGCCTCTTTCATGTTCAGCTTCAAAACCCGGATCTTCTCCGTAGTTTCCTGAACAAAACTCGCACCCAAAGTGCTCCTCTCCCCCACTTGTGTCCAACACAAGGGGGTACGACAGGGCCTCCCATACAGAGCCTCATATGGAGCCATCCTAATACTTGCCTGGTAACTATTGTTATACGCAAACTCAACCAAGCTCAAGTGATCCGCCCAATGACCACCCCAATCCAGCACGCACATCCTCAACAAATCCTCCAAGGTCTGGATGGTCCGCTCGGACTGCCCATCCGTCTGAGGATGATACGCCGTGCTCAAGTGCACCTTCGTGCCCATCTCCGCCTGAAACGCATTCCAGAACTCCGATGTGAACTTAGGATCCCGGTCCGAAACAATACTCACCGGTACTCCATACAGTCTCACAATCTCCTGCACGTACTTCCTAGCCAAAACTGCCGCCCCATCGGTCTTCTTAATGGCCAGAAAACGCGCACACTTGGTCAATCGATCGACGATGACCCAAACAGCATCCTTGGTCCGAGAAACTGGTAAACCCACCACGAAATCCATCGTGATCATATCCCACTTCCACTCTGGAATGGGTAAACTCCGCAACAAACCACTCGGGACCTGGTGCTCCGCCTTCACTAACTGGCACACGTTGCACGAAGCAACCCAGTTAGCCACATCCTTTTTCATCCCGACCCAATGATAATAGCGCTTGAGATCGCGGTACATCTTAGTCGCTCCGGGATGAATCGCAAACATACTCGAATGAGCCTCACTCAGGATCTCTCGCCGCAAATCCTCATCCAAAGGTACGCATACCCTCCCACTAACAAGGATAGTGCCGTTCGCAGATACCTGATACTCAGAACCCACTGCTCTCGAAGCCTTAACCAAACCCTCATCTTTTCCCTGAGCCACCCGAACCCTGCTCAAAAGATCCGCCTGGTTAGCCGCCTCTAAGCCCAAAGGTTCCTGAGATACAACACATAAGCGCAATGTGCTAATCTCGCTCACCAAGGACTCTACCTCGAGCTCCCGAGCCAAAGCCACCCGCTTCCGACTCAACGCATCCGCAACCAGATTAGCCTTACCAGGATGGTAAGCTATCTCCAGATCATAATCGGCCACTAGCTCCATCCAGCGCCTCTGCCTCAAATTCAACTCAGGCTGAGTGAAAATGTACTTCAAGCTCTTATGATCTGTGAACACCTGCACCTTTCCGCCATAAAGATAAGATCTCCAAATCTTTAAAGCGAAAACTACTGCAGCCATCTCCAAGTCATGGGTAGGGTAGTTGCCCTCATGCTTCCGCAGCTGCCGCGAAGCATAGGCAATAACCTTCCCCCGCTGCATCAACACACAACCAAGGCCCATCCCCGACGCATCGGTGTACACCACGTAAGGCTCACCCGACACAGGTAACGCCAATACTGGAGTACTAGACAACATGGCCTTCAGCCCTGCGAAACTCTTCTCACACTCTGAGGACCACACGAAAGGAACATCCTTCCCTGTCAGCTTCGTCATAGACTTAGCCAAACTTGCGAAACCCTTGACGAACCGCCGATAATACCCTGCCAACCCAAGAAAACTCCGAATCTCAGTGGCATTCCTCGGCCTCGGCCAAGTACTAATGGCCTGGATCTTCTCCGGATCTACCGACACTCCCTTCGCAGAGACAATGTGACCCAGAAAACCGATCTCCCGCTGCCAGAAGCTACACTTGCTCAACTTAGCAAACAACTTCTGTTCCCGCAGCCTCGAAAGAACCACACGCAGATGCACCTCATGCTCCTCCCGGCTCCTCGAATACACCAAGATGTCATCGATAAAGATGATCACGAACTCATCTAGATACTCCTGGAAAACGCTGTTCATCAGTCTCATAAATGCAGCCGGTGCATTAGTCAACCCAAATGGCATCACCACAAACTCGTAGTGACCATAACGAGATCTGAAAGCCGTCTTCCGGATATCTACCTCATCGATGGGAATCTGATGATATCCCGACGCCAAGTCAATCTTGGAGAACCAAGTAGCCCCTCTCAACTGATCCAACAACTCATCAATCCGCGGAAGAGGATACCTGTTCTTCACTGTGACTCGGTTAAGTCCCCGATAATCAATACACAACCGAAAACTCCCGTCCTTCTTCTTCACGAACAACACTGGCGCTCCCCACGGTGAAGAACTCGGACGAATAAATCCCTTACCCAACAACTCCTCCAGCTGCTTCTTCAGCTCTGCCATCTCTGCAGGAGCCATCCTATAAGGAGCCCTGGATATCGGTGCCGTCCCCGGTTCCAACTCGATCGTGAAAGGATCCGACCTAGATGGTGGCAACCCCTGCAACGACTGAAACACATCTTGGAACTCACGAACCACGCGAATATCCTGAACCCTAGCCTCTCCGACGGCCTCCGGCAAGGAAATGGTAGCCAAATACGCCTCGCAACCTCCCTCGATCAGACGCTCCGCATGCACAACCGAGATCACGAGACTTCCGGAAGTCGGTCTCACACCCTGATACACCAACTTCCCTTCCCCCTGGTCGAACTCGACTCGCCCTCGGTGACAGTCCAGATGCGCCCTGAACTTCCCGAGCCAATCCATGCCCAAGATGACATCGTACAGCTCCACTGAGCAGATAATCAAATCGGCAGCCATGGACTCTCCTGCCACCTGAACATCCACGTCTCGCACCCGACCGTGAATCCTCAGGAGCTTCCCTCCGGCAACCTCCACGAAACCCAAACTCACACCGGGCTCGCTCCGTAAATTAGCCTTCTCGGCCAACTCCGGGGAAACGAAGCAATGCGATGCTCCCGTGTCAAACAACACATGACACTCTACACCTCCAACACACAAGGTCCCTGCACATATACATGTGCCGCGAACCTTAACACCCCGACAAGCCCGACATTCCCCAACACAGAATTAAACTTAGAGGAGTCTAAGAAAATACCTGTGATCGGCCTGGAACTCGGCTCGCCGGTCTCGGTGATGGAGTACACTCGAGGCGCTGATGCCACCTGCCTGAGAGGCTGCACTACCGCGGACTCACTCTGCCGCAACTAGGGACACTGAGGCCTGATGTGCCCCGCCTCCTTGCAGTGATAGCACACTCGAGAATCCACTCGCGCTCCGCCCTTCTGAGGACAGCTCGCCACTCGGTGATCCATGCTCCCACAACCAAAGCAACCCGGACCACCCCGACTACCACTCGAAGCGCTCTCCCGCTTCCGTTTCTGTCCTTGCATCGGCTTACTACTGCCTCTGCTCGGACCGGACTGCTGCTGCACATATCTCGCCTGAAAACGCGGTGTAGCCACTACCACCTCGTCCTTCAGACCCTCCTCAAGCAAAGCCGCAGTCTCAACCAACTCATCAACCGTGCAAAAAGGCCTCACCATGCAACGGTTCCTCAAGTCAACCCGAAGACCCATCAAGAATCTCTGCACACGGGCCGACTCACTCTCACCCGCTCGTCGAACATAAGACCCGAGCCGGACAAACTCCACCTCATACTCGCGTACCGACCGATCCCCCTGAGTCAAACTCGCAAGCCTCGACCCTAACCGGTTGAACGCCTCCTGAGGAAAGTACTTGGAGTTAAACTCCTCCACAAAATCCGCCCAAGCCATCGCGGCCTGTACTCTCCGTGCTGCCACACCCCTCCACCAGAGATGCGCATCACCCTCCAGAAAATGGACCGCAATGTCCACCTGGTATCCTGCGGGACACCTACTCGAGAGGAAATTCCTCTCTATCCTCCTCAACCACGCATCAGCGTCCTCAGGATTAGCACCTCCAGAAAAGAACCCCGTGCCAATCCTCAGCATCTGCTCCATCATCCTCAGGTAGGATGGGAGCTCCTCAGCAACCGCAGCTGCCACCTGAGGCTGAGCCTCCACCACTACCGGAGCCACAGGAACCTGAGCAGGTACCCTCTCTGGTAACCGCTCCAACAACCTCGTCAACAGATCCGCTATGCGATCATCTCGGGCACGAGCATCACCCGCTGCTACACCCGCAGCACCCGCTGGAACACCAGCCACACTGACGCTCACGCCAGCCCCAACGGCACTCACTCCGGCCGCACCCTCAGACCCAACCTGACTCGCACGCGAATCCTCGACCTGCTCCGCCGGCACACGGCCACGACCCCTACCACGGCCACGACCTCTACCACGCTCTCTAGCCATCTGCACACGTGCAGAAGCACAAGCTAAGAACTATGATCAATCATCACAATAAAGATACTCACCGTGGAATCTCACAAGGCTCGAAGAGGATGATTCTAAGACCCCACACAACACCCAATCTATTCTAGAACCACCTAGGCTCCTAGAACCGTATGGGCTCTGATACCAAATTGAAACGACTGCACTTTTTTTTTTTTTTTTTTACATAAATAAATAAACAGTCATAATTAACAACGCGGAAATAATACAAACACCAGAACAATCCAAGTTCTACAGCTTACACAAGCCAGCAGTTCTAACAGCAAAAGCAACAACAATAAATAAAACCCCAGGTCCTAATCATCCCCTCTTCACTGCCTCGATTCCACGATCACACCTTATCTTTACCTGCATCGACAAAAGTGATGCATCAACATTTGGCTAGCCAAACGCTGAGTGAGAGATCATCCCAACAACAGGCTAAACAATAAGCACAATCAACAACAATTATCAATACGCAGAATTAATTAACACCAATTAAAACTTCAAGCACAAATAGCAATTCATCACCAAGAAAAACTATACCAACGCCTAACAATTCCATCCCAAGAACTGCTAGACACACAGCCTGAAAGGCAACACACAACACGCCTTCAAAGCACAAACCACAACCAGTATCGATCGATACCCCCTTGGTGTCGATCGATACCCCAACCACATGCCCTCAGGCAAACAACCGGTATCGATCGATACACCCCTGGTATCGATCGATGCCAAGCAACACATGCCCACAGGCAACAACTGGTATCGATCGATACACCCCTGGTATCGATCGATGCCTGCACGACTCGAGTCCACCGACAAGAGTCTAGTATCGATCGACACACACATGGTATCGATCGATACCCACCTGCAAATCACAACCTTCCGTGAGATCTAAACCCAGAAATCGCCACAAATCACCAAGGCAAAGCCCCAAACTCAACAATCAAGCTTAACTAAGCACCACACAAGCTTACTTGCTAACCTTTGGTCCCAACTCACCTTAAATCGGCTGGATCGAGCTCAAAATCGACCTCCCTTGCTTCCCACAAGCTCACGCCCAAAACCAAGACCAAACTCTTCCGATATCTTCTTCAAGCTTCTCCCAAGCTCGAATCTCTCTCGATCTCGCAAGATCCAAGCTTCACCAAGCTTCCACCTCTCTCACGCTCTCCTTCTCTCTCTCTCTCTCTCTCTCTCTCTCTCGCGACCAAGACTTTTCTTTCCCAAAAGAATGGTTTCCACCCGCAAGAAGAGAAGAGGAAGAAGACTTATAAGGAGAAAACCCGACTGGTATCGATCGATACCCCTAGTATCGATCGATACTAGCCCGGAACAATTCCGAATTAATTATTTTTCCCCAATAATTAATTCCTCCGGAACGCGGGCGTTACAAGGGTAGCCTAAGACGGATGATGTAAAATATAAAGATGCACAATGGAATTGTGGTGATCGATTCACCAGTAGTAATGAAACTCGTATTATAGGCGATAAGGTGATGAAACTCCTTTGTTTGTTTGATTGATGCGTACCAAGAAAATAGTTTGTTAAATTTTTTGTATATTCAAACCGTAGAGGAGACGTACCGATATAAGAACCAAATTTGAGAATCTAAAGGAGTTGACGACATATTTGTATGAAATTGGCGATTAACGAGACTATGTTTTCTTTTCTCGAGTCGGCGGCAAAATGGTTATTAGGATGGTCGTGATTCCAAACAAAAACATTACGAATTTTTTTTTAGAGTTTCATCTGATATACATTAGAACAAATACTACAAAAAAGTAACATATATGAGAATTTGCTAATGAATAAAGCTTATCGACATAATAGTTATGTCATTTCCCGTAAAAAAATTTGAATTGTTAAGTTTCCTTCTTTATATATGTGTATTTATTTGTAATTTGAGTTTTAGATAATCTAAACTCTATTTAAAAATAATAGTAAACGATGCTAAAAATAATTGTTGATTTAAATATCATGTATTACAATGTATTAAAGTTTTTATCTTATATTAATACTCCTTTTCTATCCCAATAAGTGATGTCTTAACATTTTTTTCTTCAAAATAAATAATATCTTGTATTTTCAATAAGAAAAATACTTGGTTTCTTTATATTATTCATTCCCTACTGATTTGTTTTTGTGTTCGATTCTTGTTAGTGATGGTTGCCCATATGTTGAGCTTGATTTCTTTCATAAACATTGTTTATATAATCACCAAAGTGTGCCTCGAAATTGTATTTATATGAAAATTCAGCAGCACCATTTAGTTTGTTGAATTGATCGAACTATCACTGTTTTTAGAGGTCTCATGCCTACAAACAACATCAAGTCATCATTATCACCAATGTCATCTACGATGATAGTTGTATTGCATATTTCTAGAGTTGCAGCTGCATTTTCTAGATCAAGTTCTTTACTTTTCAATTAGTTACTGAATTTTCTCACTCTTTATGACATAATCGCTTGGTGGAATTGAAGATGATTGAAAACTCTGTAGCCTTGTCCATAAATGAAGAATTTTAAAAATCAATAAGTCAATAAGATGATAATTAAAAACACCGTACATTTTACATATATGTCTCTTTATCAGAACTTTCTAGAAAGATTTTACCTTGATGATTGTCATGCGACATTCTGGGTGAGAAAAACACCAACAACAGAATCAACAATGCATCATTTTCAAGGTGAGAAACTTCTATCACATGCAACAATAATCTGGCTTTTATACATTTTTTAGGTTAAAACTCAAACCATCAAATAATACAATAATTAATACTTTATACAAAACTCATGAGAGCAATAAGTGAGTCTGCATCCCCGTGGAACAATTTTCTCTTCTCCACCATTTTTGTTTATCCTCATATAATCCATTAATACTTTCATTATTGATACTCACCATCAAGAATTTTCACTCTCATTATTTTGCCATCCAATTTTACTTTCGTTTGATGAACTTTCTCATCAAGATATGGAATGATTGAGACATCTCTCATGTACTGCATCGCTGTATTTTACATCTGATATGCCTTTTGGTACATAATTAGTGCAATTTCTCTATTATATGGAAGACAATGATTGTTTCTCGTGATGTCTTGAAGATTTTATAATTTTATCTAATATATAACAACTATCATATTTAGAATAGTTACAAATAATTTGTTAATGAGTAAAGTTTATCGATATAGTGATCATATCATTTATCGTAAACATTCTTGGATAGTTAAGCACTGTTTGACTTCATGTGATGTTGAATCCAAAATGAGATCTATGACATCTGCACATCTTCCTTCCTAAGTTTCTGATGAACCTGCAATTGCCCAAATAAATAAGAGACTGGTTCGCAAAAGGAGACCAAATCAACGATACCAAAATTAAGTGGTTTGTTCAATTTGTTTTATTTCTTTTTGACTTAGCATATAATTGACTCTGTCATCTGGGTTGTAGGATTTAAGTTATCACGATCGCATGTTTCTTTCCCTGTATTGCAATTTGCTTCCACTAAGGAACAATACGTTCCAACTTTGTTTCCTATATAAATCGAAAAAACCAGAAAATGCATAGAAATTTTCCAAAAGTACTTGTCTTCTTAATTTCGTGTTTACAAAGATCAACATTGATTCTTCCTATAGGTGGGACTCATAATAAAAGATGTTTTGTAATTTCAATGCAAAAAACACTTGTTTTTTTCTATTCTTTATGCATTGCCGGTTTATTTTTGTGTTTAATATTTTTTGTTGATGACTAGCAATATGTTGAACTTGACATATTTCATCAAATTGTGCCGCAAAATTGTTTATATGAGGATCCAACAACATTGTTTGGTTTGTAAAACTGATCGAAATGTCACTGCTTTAGAGGTTTCCTGACTATAAATAGCATCATTGTCGTCATCCTAATCAATCTCATCTATGTGATGGTTGTATTGAATATTTATGGAGTTGCAGCTCCATTTTTCGGATACAAATTTATTATTGTTTATCAGTTATTGAAATTTCTTATTTTACAAACCAACAATGGAAAACCAAATAAATACACGAACATAAAGAAATAAACTAAATAATCCAACAATGTTTACGAGGAATGACAACCACTTTTTGTTGCAATATTTTTTTTCTTCAAAATAAATGATGTTTGTATTTTCAATGAGAATAATACTTGATTTTTTCTGTTATTCATTTCCTACTGATTTATTCTTGCGTTCGATTCTTGTTGTTGATGGTTGACCATGTTGAACTTGACTTCTTCTAACAACAAAATGTCTCGAACCAGTTTGGTTTGTAAAATTGATGATGTAACTATAGTTATTTTTAGAAGTTAATGGCCTACAAACAACATCAAATCGTCATCATCATCATCAGTCTTATCTATGATGATGGTTGAATTGTATTTTCTCATAATTGCAGTTGCATTTTCTGAATCCAAATTTATTATTGTTTCATCAGTTTCTGAACTTTCCGACTATTCATGACACAATCTCGTTTTAGAGTTGATGATTATTGAAAACTCGGCAGCTATTTCTATTATGTTCATAAGTGAAAAAGTTGATAATTCAAAAGACATTTCATTTTGCATATATCTTCTATTTATTAGAATTCTTTTGAATATTTTTACTCTAATGAGTGGTTTGCAACATTTTGGAATGTGAAAAAAAAAAACAGCTGAATCAACAACATATTCTTTCCAATGTGAGAAATTTCTATCACATGTATCAATGCCTTAGTTAAGACAATAAATAATATCATGTAAAATACCTATGTGAGCAATAAGTGAGTTTGCACGCATATGGAGCAATTTCCTCTCCTCTTTCCACCAATTTTGTTTATACTCATATAATCCATTAATACCATCACTATCGATACTCACCATCAAAAAAGTAAGCTCTTTATAAAGGTTTGTAAACCAATTGATCAAAACACAACCAGTCTATCCAGAATCATATTCAAAACAACAATATCATGATTTCTCCTCTTCATGTTTCCTCATACCCAACTAAAAATCTCGACCTAATATATGAATTTCTCTTTTTTTGATGCAATACCCATTTAAGCCAGACCAAGTGAAATTAAGACCTTTACAAGGTCTTGTAAATATACTTATAAACTTTTTTCCTCAAAACTAGCATATCAAAAATCTCACTCTCTGAACACAAAATCTTGAATTTAATAATAAAAAAGTATGGCTGACACTTTGAATCTACAAACGAAAATCACCAGAAAATTCAAAAATCCAAACAAAATGAGCTCAAGAACATGCTCTGAACAAAAATCGATGATGAAAGCGTCCCGAAAGAAAGAAACCATAGTTCCAGAAATTACTGGTTACATCTTGACCTAATTAATCGAAGAAACTGAGAGACATAGATAGTTTATTTACTTGATTAGACTGTAGGAGACTTGAATTGACGAGAAACCTCAAGCCGTGGTGATCAAAATCGAATCTTCAAAAAGAAATCGTAGAGATGAACAATTTTATTTTATTTTTGTTCGGAAGAGATGAGAAAAAAATCGACGAGAGCGTGTGTTTGTTACTCAAGGTTAAGTTTGTCTTTCACTTTAGCATATGATGTATTTTTGAAAATACACAGCGTTTAATGGTAGTTTTGAATTGTGGTGTCTCCAAAGTTGTATTTTTGAGATTATCCCAATATAGTATACTTATATTATTCTTTTTAGAGCAAAAACGAGAGTAATACATTGGAAAGAAACACACCTCTATTTTAGAGTTACTCTATTTTAGAATTAAAAATAGAGCAATACATTACACATTTAGATTCTTAAGTTTCTTTTTTATTATTATTTGTATTTAATTTATATTTTTGATCTTTTAAAACATGAGAAATAAATTGTTTCTTAAGGAGAGGACGCTAAATTTTATAAATAACCCACGCATATATGCCAAAAACTTAGCGTCCTCTCCTTTTCAAAAAGGTATAAATACATTGTCATAGATTTATTATATCATGTTTGACAATGTATTTATGTTATTTAATTTTATATTAATACTCCATTTGTATCACTATAAGTGATATTTTAATTAGGAGATTTTTTGTATTTTCAATGCAAAAAAATACTTTGTTTCTTCCTATTTTTCATGCTATGATGTTTTGTTCTTATGTTTGATTTTTTTTATTGAAAGTTTCTCATATGTTGAACTTGACATTTTTTTATCAACATTGTTTCAAAAACTATAAAAGTGTGCTTCTAAGTTGTTTGTATGAGGATCTAGTAGTATCGTTTGGTTTATAGAATTGATGGAGCTGTCACTATTTTTAGAAGTTTTCTGACTACAAACAGCATCAATGTCGTCATCGTCATCAATCTAATCTTTGATGATGGTTGGATTGTATATTCTAAATTCATTACTATTTTATCAGTTACTGACCTTTCTCACTTTTCATGATATGATCCCTTGTTGGAGTTGAAGATAATTGAAAACTCTGTAGCTATGTCCATAAATATGAGAACTTGATAAGTGAAGAAGATGATAATTTAAAACACCATTCATTTTGCACATATCTTTTACGCTTACGAGAATTCTCTAGAATGATTCTACATTGATGAGTGGTTTGCGACATTCTGGGTGTGGAAAATATAAACAACTAAATTAACAACGTATCCTTTCCAAGGTGACGTATCCTTTCCAAGGTGAGAAACTTTTATCACTAGCATCAATAGTCTTGCTTTTATACCATTTTGCTTTGTGAAAAATAAAATTTGAGGTTTAAAACTCGAGCCACGATACAATGCTATAATTAAAACAATAAATAATATTTTGTGCAAGACGCATGTGATCAATAAGTGAGTTTTCACATTCGTGGATCACTTTCCTCTCTTCTTCCAACCATTTTTTTCAATCCTCATCTAATTCATTAATACCTTCGCTATCGGTACTCACTAACATGAATTTCCACAATCTCCTTGTTTCGTAATCGAGCTTTACTTTTGTTTGATGGTTTTCCTCATCAGAATAAAGAATGATTGAGATGTCTCTTCTGTACTGCATTGATTCATTTTGCATATGATATGTCTTTCGATATAAAATTAGTGTAGTTTTTTTAGTATATGGACAACAATGAGCCAATGATTGTCTCTCGTGGTGTCTAGAAGATTTTAGAGTTTCATCTAATGGATAATAACTATTATATTTAAACCAGATTCAAAGAAAAACGTAACAATTTATGAATTTGTTAACGACTAAAGATTATCGACATAGTAGTTATATCGTTTTTCGTTAAAATTGTTGAATTGTTAAATGTCCTTCTTTATGTTCATGTATTTATTTGTATTTCAGGTTTTCGATCATAAACCCAATTTAAAAATAATAACAAACAATGCTAAATTTTTTTTTGGACAATATATTCATGTTTTTCACTTTATATTGATACTCCCTTTATATCACAATAAGTGATGTTTTAACAATTACTCTTTTCAAAATAAGTGATGTTTTATATTTTCAATACAAAAAGTTATTGAATTTTTCTTATATATCCCTACAATTCATTAACATTATTTATACTATTAATTATAAATATAAGGATATTAAATAAATTTTAAAACATTTCTTAATTGGTGTGCATTCAACCAAAATATCTTTTATTTTGATACATAGAGAGTAATAACTAAAACATTATTAAATCTAATCATACCGATAAACTTGTATAATCGTGATCAAATTACTCATTGGATTCAATAATCGATATATTTTTGAAAACATTTTAATAGTCAAATTCTATATTACTGAATGTATATTTTACAATCATAAGTATATATTGTTGTGGAAATTATCTTGTATAGGTCCAACCACTAACAGAGTAAAATGTTCTATTTAAAAATTTGGCAGTGGAAAGTCGGAACCTACTTTGAGGATTTGAAGTGTCAGTTTTGTTACCTTCATGGTCTAGAGTGAGAGTGTTAAACTCCCAAGTTTTAAAGTGCTAGTGAGTTCCACTTTGAGGGTTTAAAATGCGATTTTACCAATAAAGAACTAGCACACGGTGGTCTGAAGAAAAACAACTGATATGATATTTTTTGAAGACGAGTCTGACGTTCAAGTCAGCAACAAAACTAAGATTTTGTTGAAAACAACCAAAATGGATAATACATGAAGAAATGTGAATTTTCATGACACTGGATCTAAATGAAAATATTTGTGGTATGCTCACTTATATTTCAAATCATTTTTATATGAAAAATAAAAAGGCATTGCCTTTGTAGAAAGGATAAGAGAGAGAGACAGAAAGAGTTGAGATGAAGTCAAGGAGAGGCTTTGGGTCAAAAGATCAAATTATATCGCAAAAATAAGAACCAAATTCTTTTCTCAACTAAAGAATCAAATTAACTTAATTTTATAATAACATTGTTTAATGTCCCCAATTATCTATGATTATTTGATATTCGTTAAATAAGAAGAAAAACAAAAAAAAATCATATCATATCAATATAAGACAAAAACCCAATTGAGTTTTTTGTTTAATGTATGTAAGTCCAAATACTTTAATAAGCTATGTGTTGTTTGATTTGATAAGAGTTAATCGAATCATTCAAATGATTTATAAGGTTTGCTTTTATTAATTAAAACATTAGAGATTTTCTCTTATTCACGAAAACATATTTTTGGGTCCGTATCGTCTTCTCTAGTTTCCTAGTTTCCATCTTTGGCTCTTTGTTTCAATCTACTTAACAGTAATTTGGATAATTTTGATGATTTTTCGTTTGATCCTCCTGAAATAAAAAAAGATATTGGATTATCATCCAAATAAATTAAGAGGAAGAGGTAAGACGTAAGTATTTAACTACATGTCCGTGTCAACTCTACAATCATACTTTTGGGAAAAAAAAATTGGAAAATAATGAGATGACATACCAAAACATGGTAATTGGCTAGAGTATAGCGTATAAAAAATAAAGCATTTTTTGTGTTGTTACTTATTTAGAGATGACATACCAAAACAAGGTGGAAATTATGCGTTTGTGACATAAGGTTTTCTTGTTGGAATAAGTATGAGACTTTATCTAAACACGTGGGTGGAATCAACATCTTTTATAATATTGTTGTTAAGAGATGAGATGATTTGATGAAACAAGATCATTTCATTGTGCATGATTTGTATAAGCAAGATGATGTGGTGAAAATGAGTATCGAAGCCGGTTAAATGCTCCAATTGATGTTTCTAGGTTCTTGTTACGACAAAGATTACATTTTTGTGGTCATGATGAGAAAAAGATTATGTTAATAAAGGAAATTTTTCGTGAAATACACCGGATAACATAATGATGTAAATAAGGTTATTTTGGAAAATGTTCCGAAAATAACCAGATGATTTCTTCAGTGATTCAAAAAGATATTATACATTATTTTGCATAATAAGTACTGAAATCTATTGTAGAAAAAATGATCATGGGTGTTTGGTTTGTTGGTTGATGGGTCTTCTAATGTTTCTGATAAAGAACAAATGACTGTTGTTTTTAATTTGTTGATAAAAGTGGATCAATTAAAGAAATATTTTTGGGATTTACTTTGGAAAAGTGGGTTAGTTAAAGATAGGTTATTTTGGAAAATGCTCCAAAAAATAACTAAATGGTTTCTTCAGTGATTCAAAAAGATATTGTACATTCTTATGTAGAAGAAGTACTGAAATCTATCTCAGATGAAACTGATCATAGATGTTTGGTTTGTTGGTTGATGTTTCTGATAAAGAACAAATGACTGTTGCTTTTTCAATTTGTTGATAAAAGTGGATTAGTTAAAGATATGTTTTGGAGTTACTCATGTAAATAAAACGTCTTCCTTATCTCTGAAATCTGCTATAGATGGCTTGTTTGCAAAATATGATTTGACCATGAAAATGGTGAGAGGACAAAGTTATGATGGAGCAAACAATACGAATGGTGAGTTTAATAGGCTGAGATAATTGGTTGTCAGAGAAAATAGTTCAGCCTATTATATCCATTGTTTTGCTTCTCAACTTCAATTAGTTGTGGTGGCAGTTGTGAAAAAACACTTTGATATTGGTAATTTTTTTCGATATGGTTTCCACGTTGTTGAATGTGGTTGTAGCTTCTTGAAATCGGAAAGATATGCTTCTAGATATTAATCAAAAGAAAGTGGAAGAAGGAATTAGTAGTGGTGATGTCGTGACATCAACACTGGAACATGACAAAATCAAGAGATTTTTCTTCCAAGGTCTGTATATACTCGTTGGGATTCTCATAATAAAATATTGTTATGTTTGGTTTAGTTGTTTCCTTCCATCATTGAAATTCTTAAGTTTGTTCAAAATGAAGGCGTTGATGACTCAAAAAGATGTCAAGCATATGGTCTTCTCAAGTATCGTAAATTAAAAACTTAAAAAGTTTAAAATTAAGGGACAAAGCAAAAGCTAACCCTAAAACCCAAAGTGGTGAGTCGTGACATCAACACTCAATTGCGGCGGATGTGCTCATCCGCCAAGACCTTCAGCGTTTCTTAGATCTATTATCGGTTCTCAACCGAAGAACCCTTTTTACGTGTCGTCACTCTCCACCACTCGCTGGAATCCTCCGCCACTACTCGGATCCCTCAGACCTACAAGCCAAAGTCCCTTTAATCCGACGAGGAAGACTCTGCTCTCCTCCTCTTTATCGTTTGATCCTCTTCCTGCTATGCGGTTTGCTAGGAGTAACACCCGACCCTCCGCCGTATATGAGATATGCTCTGGTGGTCCTTGACGCTTCTCTATGCAACCGCCGCTTCCTGTCCTTTACCTGCACGACTTCACGATCTTCCCATAGGCGAATCTCCAAATAAGTTTCCCATCCCTTTTCCGCCGCACCTGAAAGTGTCACCGGCATGTTTTGTTCATCCGCAGTATTTTCACATCTACTTCAGGTTCACGCTTAACCGACACCATGCCCACACTAGGTCATGAGATGGGCCAAATCAAATTCTGCAACTTAATGGACAAATTCACAATTTGCAGCCCATTAACATTTTGCCCTCTTCTCACCCCAACTTACTCAGAGCACATGCATCCATGAGTGTCTCAACATGGGTGTCTAAACAAAAAAAAATTAATACTTTAATAAATTTTAGTTATAAAATTAAATTTTAATTTTAAAATAAAATGGAACCAATTAAAGAAGGACACTTGAAGAAAGAGTGTCTCATGTGTGTCTCCATTGAGACACTCTCTACACTCTCTCTCTTCTGTTTTTATTATTTTTATTTTTTTTAATGGTGGATGTCTCATTGAAACACTCTCATTGCAGATGCTCTCAAAGACTATTGCAAAATCGACCAAACCATTTGCCGAGATTTTGTTGTACTTTCCCGCTTCGGGTTTATCCAATATATCAACTTTCTCCTTTGTAGACAGATCTTTGCCACCAACTTCCTCCGTTTTAGAGAGATCGACTTCACCACCTTCCTCCAGTTTGGAGAGAACATTTCCGCCAATCTTCTCCTTAAAGTTAACTAAAGTGATATCTAAATTGCCAATCAGCACAAATTTTTATGGTTTTTGGCATAACTAATCCTTTTTATAATAAAAAGCGTTATTTAGTTATTCAAAATTTTAATGACCGTTTTCTTTTCCCCTGTTTGTTTGTTAATGAACTCCTTAAATGACACCATACCAAACCCCTCCTCTTTATCATCCAAAAAAATTACCACAGGAAATTGTCAAAATCCCTAAAAAAAAAATCTTCCAAAGCAATTTTATCTCAGAAAATGGCGAAATCCAAGACGATAAGCACCACTTCCCCACCGCCTCTCTCTGAATCCGAGAACTCCACCACATTTCCACAGGAGAATGAGGAGGTGGAGAAGAAGTTGAGAGGCATTTCGCTCTGAATCTGGCCGCCGTCTCAGAAAACCCGCGCGCCATCGTCAACCGCCTGATCGAGTTGTTATCCATTGAATCTATCTTTTCTAAGAGGTACGGAACTCTCCCCTCCGAGGAGGAGGCTTACGGCGTTTCCTATGCCGCAGTGATGGGTGATGATGACGGGATTGAGATCCTTAAAGCTTATTCCAAAGAGATTCTTTGAAGACTCGCCCTGTGGATGCGAACGTTGATTCAACTGAGGATGTCAAAGAAGAAGAAGAAGAAGAAGAAGAAGCTCATGTGGATTCGGTGAAGCTCGAGGCTTGAATTCGGTTTTTTCTCTTATTTCTCTCTAACTATTTGCTTTACTAGATTCGTATGAGATGAGATTCTCAGAAGTTCTTGTAGCGACTAAATATGAATTTCTTAGTTTTTAATGATCTGAAGATGATTCTGGACAATCTTCATAGCATTAAGTTCTTGTAGTGACTAAATATGAATTTCTTAGTTTTCGTCGATTGCTTTCGCTTTGCTTAATCGTGTTATTAATTTCGTTAATACATTCGTGTTTTTGATTCATTCATTGTAAATTTTAGTTGTAGGATCGATTACATGAATCTATCTTTTACAGAACTAATGTTTGGATTCTATAACTCATTAAGGCTCTGAATGGTGACAGCGTATCGGGCGGTGCGGGACAAGTGGATTAAGGGATGCGGTGCGGTTCGTGCGGGAGAAACTCTTCAAGCGGAACTAGTGCGGGTAGTGAGAAACAAGCGATGCGGAACAATATTTGAATGATGAATATCACAAGTACGGTGCAGGTATAATAATTATTTAACTTTGATTATTTATTTTTAATAATTCAAATTTCTAAAAAAAAATTTGTTTTAATAGAAATTGATAAAATTTATTTGCATAAAAATTTTCAATTTTTATGAATTAAAAATAAAATAAAATAGAACGCACTTGAACCACACCATATTTGTGGTATTTGGCAATAAGTGCGTTCCAAGCATATGAAACGAAATGCACTACCTTTTTTATTTAAAAAAATAAAAATAAAACGCACATGTTAAAAATATTTGAATGGTATGCGTGTAATTGTAACGCATACGTTTTTTATGTAACGTATGCGTTTCTTATGGAACGCATCCCATTCATTGCCTAAGTACTATAATGTTGATGTTGTTCATGTGCATTGGGAAGCTAAATAGTTTTTTTCTTGGAACTAGAAATTAGCTTTTTGATTTATTTGCTTTGGCTATTATAATAGTGTTGTCGTTTGTCATTGTAGAAATTCCAAACGTGAATTTTGGACCACTTGATTTGTTCGACAGTCTTTCATTGGTGCTTGGGGATTTTAAACTTGAGAGTTTGAGTTTGAACCACCCAATTTCAAACTTTGAATTCATGTAACCTAAAACATGCAAATCTAGACCTAAAACATGCAATAATCATCATGACCTAACACATACACTCATCACACAAATAGTTTTCGACGCGTTCACGGGCTCGTTAATCATAATGGATCATGGCGCCAATTTCAGGGCCCTCTCCATCCCAACACACAATCTACCTAGCAAAGGATTCTCTTCTTTGCCTACGGTAACAAATGCGATTCCTACTAGCTATGCGTGCCCATTGCACACTTTTAAGTTTTAACCGTATCACATCATTTATTCACATCATAGCATGTATCTCAGTCTTTAATCATCACACAAAATGTTCATCCTCTAACCTAGTTCATATTCGTCTATAAGTATATATATAAGTAGGGTCCTGCCCACGTTAAGTAAAAATAAACATTCGCGGACGTGCCTTTATTTATACAAATTGTTTTTGGGGCTTTATTTTGAAAATAAAATTTAGTTATAGTGATACACATCTCCTAAAGTATATAAATAGATAAAATTCAACACATTTAAAACACTCTATACTTTTCTTTTTATGCAATATCTCAATTTGCTTAACTTTTAATTAATTAAAAGATATTTACCAATGTTTTTTTATAAATAGACTCTATATGTAGAATCTCATCGTAATACATTCTAAAACATCACAAAAAAAATCAAACCAAATATGTTTTTTTGTAAATTCAAAATATTTTATCAATTAAAAAATGTTGTATCGGTAAGACTCTTTTACACATATTTTTATATGTTTAGAAAAAACAAAAGATTAAATTTCATTTTCTTTAAAAAGTGTGTAATAATTATTTTTCTATAAAAAAATTAATTATAGTAATCAAAATAAATTTAATATGATAATATTAAATTGTTATTTGAACTAAAAGTGAGTATTAAAACTTTTATTTGAATTACAATGGCACTAAATATTTATTTGAATTAGAATGTGTTTAGTGGTTTAGGGTCTATGAAATGTTAGAAACGGCTCTGTATATAAGTATACACACAACAATCAAATACACATAGTTATATTTATATATCAAATATTGTTTATTAAAAAATAAATATTTGTTTAATCTTTTAAAATTTTAACTTCCAATGATTATTCGGTATTTAAGACAGTAAAAACTTAAAATTTGAAATTTTAAACAGTTTATAATATTATATAACCATAAAATGCATTTTCTTAACCAAATAAAAAAATATTTTTACTAAATACTATTAGTGATTTTTCTTTTTTACTTATAAATTATAATTCATTCACTCTATTGTTTAAAAATCATGTTTTTCATTAATTTTACATTATGATAATATATATGTACTTATTTTATAAATGTTTACAACGCTTAAAATCACCTAGACCGACTACACATTCTAGGTGCTAGACAGAAGATTGACGTCTGCTAAGCACCTAAAGGTTTTTTGAACATTGATATATATATATCTACGTCCCGACACACATCTTCCCTCGCGACAAAGGGGTTTGCAGTGGCAGCACAAAGTCAACAACCGCGACAGTTGATTCGAGTAAACGGTGAGTGGGAATCAGTTGACGGCGGCTTCTCCTAGCGTGATCGGCTTCGGGTGGCTCGTGGTGAATGACGGAAGGCGGTCAACAATGATGACCGGATTATCTCGACTGCTAGGGTTCGACGGTGGCTTGATATGTGGCTCCCCTCTTTCTCTCGCTCATTCTCTTTATAAAGGAGGAAAAGTAGGGTATCGTTACAATTTTTATAGCTTAAATTTATATTCCAAATACAGGGAAACAAGTGGTAGAAAGAAAAAAAGTCCGACAAAAGTAAAACTAGAAGAAAAAAACACAAATAAGAAAGTCAAAGCAACAAAGGGATAGTTGACATTCACAACACGACTAGATGAGTCGGCTTTGATTTTTGAGTTTGCTTTTATAACAACTTCTTTTTCTTTTTTTTCATTTACTCAAAATAAACATTCATTCACATAAGATTATTACATCTCATGACTCAGATTAATCTTCCCTCACAAGAGTTCGTAACCAAAGTGGAACACAACTACAAATCCAATGATCGAAACCCTTTCAGAGAGAAAGTCCGCCCGAAACTAAATTTTTCCATAAATAAAACCGGTGAAAAACTAAATTTATTCGGAGATTAATCCCTAAATAAGAGAGATAACCGAAAGATAATACACAATACATAAAAACCAAGTGGAAGCTTTTTTGGTCTAGTGGTTGACCAAATGGTTCATTAATGTTTCTACATCAGGAGGTTCGGGGTTTAATTTTTAGAGGATGTAGTTTCTGCAGATTAAAGTAGGCAAACTTATTAGGAATTTTTTAGTGTGGTGCAAGTGAAGTCGCTCATCGTGATCATGGTTCCTAGTGGAACGGGTAACGTTATCCATTATAGAATTGTCTTTGTAGTAATTCTCATAATTTGTATTAGTGTTAAAAAAAACATAAAGACCAAACATTGAGCCAAAATAGGAAGCTAAGACTTTTAGAAGATCCATGCAAACTCGAAAGAGAAAGGCCATACTAATAAAGAAAAAAAATGGAAGAGGAAGTTAGCAGAAATCACAAAAGCAAAAACGAAAAAGAGAAATTGAATCTCTCATTTAACCCTTATCCCATAACCTTTACACGGACACACGCGACCGGCAAAGTCGCGAGTTCAATAAAATCAACCAAAACTTCTGCAAAATTCTCAAACACAAAAACCCCAAAGCTTGAAGAAATTAAAACCACTTAACAAAAACCGCAACTCCAACCCATAAATGGCTAACACATATTAAAGGAAACTGGTAGGATCTACGAGAGAAACCAAGCCGGAAAATCGACGACAAAGGGGAGGTGTTGATCCCACGGATCACTAAGTGTGTTTAAAGAATGATTAGGAGACGGGAGGTGAGATTTTCGTTAATAGAGCAATTTAACCACGATTAAGACAGGTCGGGAGAAATATGAGCAGGCCGGGGGCCGTGTTTCGTGTTATTGATGAAAGAAAAGTAAACGCTTTTGAATTACGAACTGGTTCCGAAGGACGTCCAGTTCGGCGTTCTAAAGCGTTATCTCGTTACAAAGACAGAGAGGTCGGGTAACTTATGGTAGGTGAGAGAGTCAAAATCAGAGTCCAAATACAAGATTCTTCCGCAGCCGGGGGTCCCAGCCCGGATATCTCTAAGCGAGTGCGTGCGAGGGGTATATATATAGCAAAGGCCGCATAGGCGGTTCTCCGTGATTCGGGGATGACGTGATGTTGACGAGACGGGTCGTGAACAGTATCGGTGAACAGTGCAAGGTGAACAGTGCCCGTGAACAGTGCAGGGTATGTCGTGAACAGTGCCGGTGAACAGCGCCGGTGAACAGTACCCCGTGAACAGTGCAAGGCATGTCGTGAACAGCGCCGGTGAACAGTACCCGTGAACAGTGCAAGACATGTCGTGAATAGTGCCGGTGAACAGCGCCTGTGAACAGTGCAAGGCATGCCGTGACCAGTGCATCTTCGTGCGGCGTTAGCGTTAGTTCGGGGTGCGAGCTCGGGATGGAAGCTCG
The DNA here is from genome assembly GCA_030161315.1 of Eutrema japonicum. Lineage (NCBI taxonomy): Eukaryota > Viridiplantae > Streptophyta > Magnoliopsida > Brassicales > Brassicaceae > Eutrema > Eutrema japonicum. The sequence continues at coordinate 21,815,373 of BSQW01000007.1, forward strand.
GGGTGCGGGCTCGGGATGGAAGCTCGGGGCGCGAGTTCGGGATGGAAGCTCGGGGCGCGAGCTCGGGATGGAAGCTCGGGGTGCAAGCTCGGGATGGTAGCTCGGGGCGCGAGTTCGGGGTGGAAGCTCGGGGCGCGAGCTCGGGATGGAAGCTCGGGGTGCAAGCTCGGTGCCTTATTTGCTGAGATGAGCCTAGCTAATTGGGGGTGCTAAACCCACCTCCAACAATAAGCCCCCCCCCCCAGTTCGGTGTCATGAGGTGTAGCGAATGCATCGAAGTTGATTCTTGTTAGCTCGGCGCATCTCAGGTCGGTCTCCAAGATCTTGGGATTGACTGCTGGGTCTCATTAGGCGGGAGCAATAGACGGACGTGTGTGAATTGCTAGACCGCGAAGTTAGCGAGCTGCGTGGTCGGTGGGCCGCGGGTTGTGCAGTCAGAGGACTGATCGTGAGCTCGGCGAGTAGGAGGTCGGCGAGCTGTGGTCGTTAGTTAGGCGGAGCTGTTGAGGTCGGCGAACTGCGACTGCGCGATGAGCGAGCTGCGACCGAGCTACCTAACTGTTAGACCGAGCTGCGACTCCGAACTGCCTCACTGTCAGATCGACGAGCTACGATCTGCAAAAAAAAAATGGCTAAAGATACGAGATTGCGCTTGAGGCTGAGCTCGGCGTTTGTTAGTTAGGCGCGAGGCCGGTGAGCTATGATTCCGAGTCGTTTAATTTCTAAAATCGGTTTGTTGTTTAGCGTACTACGAGGTCAGCGAGTCGCACGGTCGGAGAACTGCGATCATGAGCTTGGCGAGTAGGAGGTCGGCGAGCTGTTGAGGTCGTTAGTTAGGCGGAGCTGTTGAGGTCGGCAAACTGCGACTGCGCGATGAGCGAGCTGCGACCGAGCTACCTAACTGTTAGACCGACGAGCTGCGACTCCGAACTGCCGCACTGTCAGATCGACGAGCTACGACCGCAAACTGCTTTCCTCGGAGTCCGGTTTGGAGGGATGAACCCTGTGATTAAATCTGAGTTTGAATAATAAAGTAAATTTTTGATAAAGGGTACCTTGATTTTAGGGAGCTCGATTGATGAGCTATGATCGACAAGTAACGAGCTGGAACGAGATCGGGAGTTGTTCCCCTTTTTTTTTGTTGGAATGAGACTCGAAATTTTTTTTTTTTTTTTTTTTTTTTTTTTTTTTCTTCCTTTTCGTTTTTGGAAAGAGAACGCAGCTTCTTGGGTTTTGGAAACTGGTGTGAGAAGCTCGGTTGATGTCTATTGGGCCAAAGTCTGGGCCTGCTATACCATGATACTCATGGGCCACGAGTATGTTTGAGCCCAATACAAAAGGGAATCTGATTTTTCTTCACTCGCCGACTTGCTTGGTTGTAGAGGCGGCGATAAGCAGCGGCGGTCATGGCGGAGCTCCGGGAAGCTTGAGCGGCGGCGAATTGCTGACGTGGTCGGTGAAGGAGGTCACAGACGGAGGTGGTGCCGCTCACGGCTTCTCCCTTCACTCACGTTCGGCGTTCGCGGCGACGAAGATGAAGATTGGTGGTGTTGAATTCGGGCATGACCTGTCGCGGAGCATCGATCCTGGTTCCGGTGGAGCTGGAGTTTTCGGAGCCGAGGAGAACACGGAACAAATCGTCGTAGATCCGCATCCGGTCGGACAAGGAGAAGAGATTTTGCTTCACATGCCTTCAGAGGAATAACGCGAAACCATGGAGGTCGCCGTCGTCGGTGTCGGAGCTAAAGGTGGAGGCGACTCTGGTCGGGAGCGAGGCGGTTTACCGTAAGATGCAGGCTTGGTCGGAGCGAGGCGGTTCACCGGATCTGATTTTGGAGTATGGAGATAACTTCAGAGAAGCAGACATGGCGTGGAGCTCTCTTTTTTTTAATTTTTTTTTTTTTTTTTTTTTTTTTTTTAGGCCGTGAGTCCCTGTCCCGGATATCTCTAAGCGAGTGCGTGCGAGGGGTATATATATAGCAAAGGCCGCATAGGCGGTTCTCCGTGATTCGGGGATGACGTGATGTTGACGAGACGGGTCGTGAACAGTATCGGTGAACAGTGCAAGGTGAACAGTGCCCGTGAACAGTGCAGGGTCTGTCGTGAACAGTGCCCGTGAACAGCGCCGGTGAACAGTACCCCGTGAACAGTGCAAGGCATGTCGTGAACAGTGCCCGTGAACAACGCCGGTGAACAGTGCAAGACATGTCGTGAATAGTGCCCGTGAACAGCGCCTGTGAACAGTGCAAGGCATGCCGTGACCAGTGCATCTTCGTGCGGCGTTAGCGTTAGTTCGGGGTGCGAGCTCGGGATGGAAGCTCGGGGTGCGGGCTCGGGATGGAAGCTCGGGGCGCGAGTTCGGGATGGAAGCTCGGGGCGCGAGCTCGGGATGGAAGCTCGGGGTGCAAGCTCGGGATGGTAGCTCGGGGCGCGAGTTCGGGATGGAAGCTCGGGGCGCGAGCTCGGGATGGAAGCTCGGGGTGCAAGCTCGGTGCCTTATTTGCTGAGATGAGCCTAGCTAATTGGGGGTGCTAAACCCACCTCCAACAATAAGCCCCCCCCCAGTTCGGCTGTTAACCACAAGGTCGGAGGTTCGACCCCTCCCTCTAGCGCCAATTGTTGATCCCACGGATCACTAAGTGTGTTTAAAGAATGATTAGGAGACGGGAGGTGAGATTTTCGTTAATAGAGCAATTTAACCACGATTAAGACAGGTCGGGAGAAATATGAGCAGGCCGGGGGCCGTGTTTCGTGTTATTGATGAAAGAAAAGTAAACGCTTTTGAATTACGAACTGGTTCCGAAGGACGTCCAGTTCGGCGTTCTAAAGCGTTATCTCGTTACAAAGACAGAGAGGTCGGGTAACTTATGGTAGGTGAGAGAGTCAAAATCAGAGTCCAAATACAAGATTCTTCCGCAGCCGGGGGTCCCAGCCCGGATATCTCTAAGCGAGTGCGTGCGAGGGGTATATATATAGCAAAGGCCGCATAGGCGGTTCTCCGTGATTCGGGGATGACGTGATGTTGACGAGACGGGTCGTGAACAGTATCGGTGAACAGTGCAAGGTGAACAGTGCCCGTGAACAGTGCAGGGTATGTCGTGAACAGTGCCCGTGAACAGCGCCGGTGAACAGTACCCCGTGAACAGTGCAAGGCATGTCGTGAACAGTGCCCGTGAACAGCGCCTGTGAACAGTGCAAGGCATGCCGTGACCAGTGCATCTTCGTGCGGCGTTAGCGTTAGTTCGGGGTGCGAGCTCGGGATGGAAGCTCGGGGTGCGGGCTCGGGATGGAAGCTCGGGGCGCGAGTTCGGGATGGAAGCTCGGGGCGCGAGCTCGGGATGGAAGCTCGGGGTGCAAGCTCGGGATGGTAGCTCGGGGCGCGAGTTCGGGGTGGAAGCTCGGGGCGCGAGCTCGGGATGGAAGCTCGGGGTGCAAGCTCGGTGCCTTATTTGCTGAGATGAGCCTAGCTAATTGGGGGTGCTAAACCCACCTCCAACAGGAGGAACGCTGACAAAACCGCTAAGACGACGACTTTTAAAGTTCCTCCCAAAGGAAACACATCCGCAACCAAGAATGATCTTCCACGAGCAAGAGAAGAGTAACCGAAGCGACAACAACTCAATTAACCACCTAGAATGAACCGCAGATCGGCGAACATGAGAGAACGAGTGAATCTGCTAACCACCGACACCAACCCACTGGATAAACAACCCGAAAGAGACAAAACCAAATCAAACCAAACTGATTCTGAAACCGCCGAAGGACACGACGCCCTAAAACCACTGCGACAGAACAAAAATTAGATCGAGAGAAAGACTTAGCCTCCAATAACGCCGACGAACTAAAACCGACTAAAGACAACCATCTGAGCTCAGAAAATGTTTGTTTTGTGTTGCTTTTCTATCCACAATTAGGCGCAATGCATTTGCTTTTTTGAAATCGAATAATATGTTTTTTTTTTCTAATCCAATAATCATTTTTCTACTTTTACTTTCCATTTGAAAATTAACAAAATCAAACATTTACATGCAATGGACGGACAAAGCTCCACGTTACGCGTTACATCACCTTGAATGAATCATTCAACAAAAACTTTCGATTTACACAATATTTAAAATAATCCAACAAAAGGATAAAAAAAAAACAAACAAAAAATCGGAAGAGATCAAAATAGAAAAAGTGGTAATCTCGTTGATCAGTGACCAGGTCCTCTTCTGCTCGGTCCAGACGCTAACCGGAAACCATAGCTCTTCATCAAATGACGTTGACTGCTCGAGCTTTTCTTCACCTTCATGGCCACCGCCGATTGATCTTGGCCGTTGATATCTCTCAACGGCTTTGATCGTAGGGCTCTGCAATCAACTCTCCCAAACATCAAAGACGAGCCCACCAATAAAAATATCATAAACATCACAAACACATTAATCTTCTTCTCCATTTTTATAACTTTTTTGCTTTCACTTATATCTCTATCTTCTCTCTAGCTATTCTTGTTCTCTTTCCTTTTGAGGTTAATAATAATGGCTTCTTGATTTTGTGTATATATATATATATGCGTTTGTGTGTGCGTGTGTAAGCAAAGGGCATTAATTCTTGACCAAGAATGTTGGACTATTTCATTTTCTAATCGCGTTTTTACATATATTTTAATTGAATTCTTCAAGTTCAATATTTTACTATTTATATAATGTAGACAAAACAATTGATGTGTATTCATATTACAAGTAAATATTTGAATGAGTTTTTTCCAAACTACCTGCTTCTCCACAAGAGATGTTGTTGAACTCTATGACTTTCATAAAATGGTTGAAAAAAGCATTTGTTTATAAGAAATAAAAAGTAGGAATTGAAAAATAGTTAGCAAACGTTGTAAAAAGTGGAATTTGTATTGGTTAGTAGGAGACCAATAGGTTTTCTTATTGAAGAAACAACAATCTTTCTTATGTGTGAGTTGTTAAATTTTGACTTTTATTCATTTTTCGTACTCGGCTTGTGTTAACACGGTGTGAGTCATGAAAGACCAAATATGTTGTATGAGGACAAAAATAGGTAAATTCCAAACGGTGGAATTTAGTTGCTGACGAGTGATGATGCGAGAGCAACTAACAAAGATCCCTTTTCTGTAGTTATTATTGTTATATCGAATTTATAAACTAATAAATTTCTCTAGTTTCGAATTTCGAATTACACCAATTCAAAATATAACATAATTCAATAAAATAATATTTTTTAAAAACGTTTTATGAAAATATATAATCCCACTAATTTCATAAATTAATATTATTTTTTTGACGTCATAAATTAATAATTATTATAGAAAAACTTATATAAACATACCAAAATTTTTTTATCACAATATAATTTTAGTGTTGTTTATTTTTTTCTTTCAAATGAAGCTCATCTCTAATTTTTCTTATTGTTATCAAAATTTTTAGTGTTATCTTATCAAATTGCATCTAAAAACTATATTCACATTTTAAAACACATATTTTCGATAAACTAAAGAAATACTATTAAAAATATTCAATATCTTAGTAAACACACAAAAAGGTGAAAACTAAATATCTATACTATTAAAACAGGAGCACTTTTAGTATCTATTTTCAAACACTCTTTATTTTTTTAAATAAATCGAACCTGTTGTCAAACAGATATTAAACATATTGTCAAACATTTATTAAATCTATTATAAACTTAAAAATTACAAATTAAACACATTTGAATCAATAATACTTAAATTAGTTTTTATTTCTCATTTCACATTTTAAATAAGACAACAAAACTTTATCCACCGCTGAACACATAAAATACACATAATATATGCTTATAGATTATACATGCATATACAAGATAACTCTAAAATGTCAATGCGTCCATGTTGGTTGATGATGCGACCTTGCGTCTTGACCATTTTATGAACTAGTCCATAAAGTTACTTGATGAGCATATTCAAGGCTTCAAGATAGAAACGAGTAGCACACAATTTCGTGCTGCAATCCAAGTTTTGGTTAATTTCTGCGACTCGTATTGTGCTCACAATTTTTAGTTTTTTACATTGGTGAAGCCAAGGAGAAAATTGTAACACTGAAGTTTTACGTCTGTTGAAGAAGCCTTTATTTATTTTTTTTGAATTGAGAAGAAGCATTTGTGATAAGAACTCGAGCTAGATCTCCGATTCAATTCGAACCTAAAATCGTGATGACAAAACAACAAAAGTCCCATCGCTCGAGTAACCACGGCGTATTTGGATCAATACCAGTTGTTGGAAATAAGCTTGAAGATAAGAATTAAGAAAAAGGAAAATTGGGAAGAAAGGAAAACATCTATTTAGGAGACATCTAGATATATGTAAGTTTGCCTAATAAGATTAGGAATTGTAAGGACATCTCTCTATATAAGGAGATATCATCTTGTGATATAACTTATGAGTTTATGAGAGATTGAGAGCTTTAGTTTTTGAGTAAGTTTTCTAAAGCTAATAAAGAGAGTTTATTCTTTATTAATCTTGAGTTCTTAAACATATCATCTTTGATTTCTAGATTTGGTATCAGAGCTTAAGTTCAAAGCTAGGGTATCAATTACGAAAATCATACGGCATACAAACATGGGAGACATCATACCTTCTACGTAGAAATCGAGAGAAGGAGGAGGACCATCCTCAATCCAATGTCCTATGCTTAACCCAACCAATTATACAGTATGGGCTATGAGGATGAAGATTTGCCTTAAGGTACATAAGGTTTGGAATATCATAGAAGCTGGAACAACGGACGATGAGAAGAACAACATGGCGATAGCTCTGTTATTCCAATCAATACCCGAGACACTAATATTGCAAGTCGGAGAGCTAGACACGGCAAAGAAAGTGTGGGAAGCAATCAAAACAAGACATATGGGAGCAGAGAGGGTCAAAGAAGCGAGATTACAAACACTGATGGCTGAATTCGATCGCCTTAAGATGAAAGAAACAGAGACTATTGATGATTTCTCGGGAAAATTATCCGAAATATCATCAAAATCAGCTCCCTTGGGGGTAAACATTGAAGAATCAAAACTAGTTAAGAAGTTCCTAAAAAGTCTCCCTCGGAGAAAATACATACATATAGTGGCGTCTCTTGAGCAAGTATTAGACCTCAACACTACAGGCTTCGAAGACATCATAGGTCGTCTAAAGGCCTATGAAGAACGCATCTTCGATGAAGAAGAAGAAGCTCAGGAAGATCAAACCAAATTGATGTATACAAACACGGAAAATCAATGCTCTAATGGCGATTATAAAGGCAGAGGACGCGGAGGACGATCCTACTCAAACTATTCAAGGGGTAGAGGCCGTGGACGATTCAATGGAGGAAGAGATTCATCAAAGATTACTTGTTACCGATGTGACAAGATAGGTCACTATGCCTCAAGTTGTCCGGATCGTTTACTCAAGCTGCAAGAGACTCAAGAAAACAACAAAGACGATACAGAAGAAGCATATGAGCTCCTAATGCATGAGGTGGTTTACTTAAACGAAAAGAACTGTATACCAAGATAGGTCGATATGCCTCAAATTGTCCACATGTACCTAGAATAATCATCAATGAGAACAAAAATGTACCTCATTATTAGCCTTGGACAGGCTACAGAATCAGGTTGTCCACTACGAGACAAACACCGGAGACAAACACCGGAGAAGAAAACATATGGTATCTCGACAATGGGGCTAGTAACCACATGACAGGAGATCGAAGATATTTCACAAATATTGATGACTCTGTTACCGGAAAGGTTCGTTTTGGAGATGATTCACGAATAGACATCAAAGGGAAAGGATCGATATCATTCATTGACAGAAACGGCGACTCAAGAGTAATGACAAATGTCTACTTCATTCCAGATTTGAAGAGCAACATTATTAGCCTTGGACAGGCAACAGAATCAGGTTGTGACATAAGAATGAGAGGAAACTATCTAACAATGCATAATATCGATGGAAAACTACTCGTCAAAGCAAATAGATCCAGAAATCGCTTATATAAGGTTCGAATGGGAATAGCAAATACAGAGTGTCTACATCTAACAATGATGAGTGACTCAAGCAGATGGCATGCAAGACTGGGACATGTAAACCTCGATACAATAAAGAATATGATACAAAAGGAACTCGTCGAAGGAATTCCACGAGTAAATATCAAAAGGGAGATATGTGGTTCATGTCTACTCGGGAAACAAACTAGACAAGTATTCCCAAAAGCCACCTTATATCGAGCAACTAAGAAACTGGAACTCATACATGGAGATCTTTGTGGACCTATAACACCAAGGACGATGGCTGGGAATAGGTACATTTTTGTTCTCATTGATGATTATTCTAGGTACATGTGGACAATTCTGTTAAAGGAAAAAAGTGATACCTTCGCCAAATTCAAGAAATTTAAAAGCCTCGCGGAACAAGAATCAGGAGCAAGTATACAAACCTTCAGAACGGATAGAGGAGGAGAGTTTGTTTCGCAAGAATTCAACTCTTTTTGCGAAGATACCGGTATCAAACGACACCTCACCGCACCATATACTCCTCAACAAAATGGTGTGGTTGAGAGACGTAACAGAACATTAATGGAAATGGCAAGGAGCATCATGAAACACATGCGTGTGCCAAACTACCTATGGGGAGAAGCAATCAGACATTGCACATATATGTTGAATCGAATCGCCACACGAGCAGTCAAGGACAAAACTCCTTATGAAGTATTCAGAGATAGGAAACCAAACATTCACCACCTACGTATTTTCGGATGTCTTGGGTATGCAAAGATAGAGATGTCACAATTAAAGAAACTGGATGATAGATCACATATGCTGGTTCACCTAGGCACTGAACCAGGTTCAAAGGCATATCAGTTACTAGATCCACAAAATCGGAAGATAGTGGTGAGTCGAGATGTTGTATTTGATGAAACAAAGGGATGGAACTGGAGAACTAACAACTCAGATCTACAAGAAGGTGGAAGTTTCGGAGTTGAAATTGGAGTTTTTGGTAATCACGGCATCCAAGGAACAAGGGAGTGTATTGAAGCAGAGCAACCCGAAACAGAGCAAGCCAACGACAACTTCGAGTTTGCCGGAAATGATGATAATGAGTCCATAACTCATTATGAACAGGAGCAAGAAATCTCAGATGTTCAAAATCAGTCTCCACCAGTCCTGAGACGCTCACAAAGACAAATCATAAAACCTAAGCACCTTGAAGATTTCATCCTTCTTGCGGAAGAAGAAGGAGAAAGTTTACTGCTTTGCCTAAACGATGAACCAAGAACCTTCGTTGAAACACATGAATCAAAGGAATGGATGCTTGCTTGCGAAGATGAGATCCATTCAATCAAGAAAAATCAAACCTGGAGTCTTGTAGACCTGCCGAATGGAGCAAAACCAATTGGTTTGAAATGTGTGTTTAAACTTAAACGAAACTCCGATGAGAGTATTAATAAACACAAAGCCCGACTCGTTGCTAAGGGGTATGTGCAACAATATGGAGTTGATTCCGATGAAGTCTTTGCTCCAGTAGCTCGCCTTGAGACGGTACGGCTTCTTATCAGTTTTGCAGCATCAAATGAATGGGAAATACATCATCTTGATGTTAAAACGGCCTTTCTTCATGGAGAGTTAAAGGAAACTGTTTATATCACCCAACCAGAAGGATTTGAAGAGAAGGGATGTGAGGACAAAGTTTATAAACTCAACAAGGCTTTGTATGGCCTGAGACAAGCACCGAGAGCATGGAACAATAAATTGAATCAAATTCTACAAGAACTTGACTTTGAAAAATGTTCAAAGGAGCCGTCGGTGTATCGAAAGAAAGAAAGTGAACACCTTCTACTTATTGCGGTGTACGTAGATGATCTATTTGTCACAGGAACAAATACAAACGTCATTGATAAGTTCAAAAGGGAGATGGCCTCTAAATTCGATATGAGTGATCTCGGGAAACTAACGTACTATCTCGGAATTGAGGTATGTCAACACAAGGGAGGAATCACACTGAATCAACACCGCTATGCTCTGAAAATCTTAGAAGAAGCTGGAATGGCAGACTGCAATTTGACTCACACGCCAATGGAATCAGGTCTACAACTGTCGAAATCTAAGGATGAAAAGGAAATTGATGCTACGAGGTTCAGAAAGAATGTTGGCTGTCTTCGTTACCTTCTTCATACAAGACCAGATCTGTCCTTCTGTGTGGGAGTGTTAAGTCGATATATGCAGAATACAAAAGAGTCCCACGGAGCTGCGATGAAATATTGCTTGAGGTATCTACGAGGCACCACTACTCTTGGTTTAACGTTTAAATGCTCGGCCCCAAAAATACCAAAACTAGTAGGCTACAGTGATAGTAGTCATAATGTTGACCCTGACGGCAAGAGCACAGCTGGTCATATATTCTATCTCGGCGAGAGTCCAATCACTTGGTGTTCACAAAAACAAGATATGGTGGCATTGTCATCATGTGAAGCTGAGTTCATGGCAGCCACCGAAGCTGTCAAACAAGCGATTTGGTTGCAGGAACTTCTTGGCGAAGTCATGGGAACAACATGTGAAAAGGTGACGGTTCGTATTGATAATAAATCCGCGATAGCACTTACCAAGAACCCAGTGTTCCATGGTCGAAGTAAACATATTCACCGAAGATATCATTTCATACGAGAATGTGTTGAAAATGAGCAAGTAGAAGTGGAGCATGTTCCCGGAAGCGAACAAAAGGCTGATATCTTGACAAAAGCACTTGGGAGGATCAAGTTCAAAGAGATGAGAGATCTCATTGGAGTCCAAGATTGTTCAAAAGAAGATTTCAAGCTTAAGGGGGAAATGTTGGAAATAAGCTTGAAGATAAGAATTAAGAAAAAGGAAAATTGGGAAGAAAGGAAAACATCTATTTATGAGACATCTAGATATACGTAAATTTGCCTAATAAGATTAGGAATTGTAAGGACCTCTCTCTATATAAGGAGATATCATCTTGTGATATAACTTATGAGTTTATGAGAGATTGAGAGCTTTAGTTTTTGAGTAAGTTTTCTAAAACTAATAAAGAGAGTTTATTCTTTATTAATCTTGAGTTCTTAAACATATCATCTTTGATTTCTAGACCAGTAGCATTCGAGTCGTACAATAACATACACAACACATCCTTCCTCCATTATGCCGATCGTCAAGCATATGTCGATTGTTACTCATATTATAGAAAGAACAAACCACAACAATTGGTATATTGCTATGCGAGTCAGTATAGCGGCAAATAACAAACTAGGGTTCATATTTGATACCATAGCCGATTAGACTCTAGATTTTCTATGGTGGTTTGGTTAGTAATCACACAAGACCGATATATGACAGTGTTAACGAGTGGCATAAGACTCGATGGAAGCAATGATGAATAATCCAAACAATTCAAACTAATTTGTTTTTTGTAAACAATTCAATCTAACTTAGATGGTATGAACAGATGATACGGGATTTTCTTTCTCTCTCTTCGATATTTTCTCTCTCGCTCGCTCCCAACCCCGCCGCCGCTAGGGTTTTCTGTGTAGATCTTGCTTCCGGTGCCTGTGTAGATCTTGCTTCCGGCGCCTGTGGCTTCCTCAGCGCCGGCGACGGTCCCTCTGGTTCCCCTTCCTTGTTTCCTTTCTTTGTTTTATTTTTAGTTTTGCTTCCGGTTTTGGGGTAGTAGCGGTGATGGGGATTCTCGGTGGTGGATCATCGATCGTCGGCGGCGGGGGCTCAACGGCGTCGTTGGGCTCGCAAGGGCGGAAGGATGTCTCCATGTGTGGTTGGCGTTCCTCCTTCGTCCGCCTCGTCTTCTCTCGGCGACATTCGTCTTCTTCGTTGCTCTCCGGCATTTGAATCCGGCGGCTTCTCGGCTTTCGTCTCTAGAGCATTCGATCCCGCTCGGCGTAGCACTTCTCTTTGCTTCGGTGGTGTGGTAGTGGCGGTCGGATCTCCCCACAAATTTTAATTTTTTTTAAAAAAGTTTGTTTTTGATTTTTTTTCGAAAATAACCGAAGTTATCCGAAACTATCCGAATTAAACTGAATTTGCCAACATTTCGGTTATTTTTTGTTATCCGAAACTATCCGATAACCGAACCAAACCAATATTTTATACAGGTATTTTTGGTAGAATTATTGAAAACCGAACTACCCGAACCGAATTACCCGAAGTAACCGAATTCCCAACCCTAGTTTATTTTTATCGATAGATTAAAGATTGAATTTTGCTGAATCCGTTTTGCATGCTTTTTTTTTTTTGTCAATCCGTTTTACATGCTTTATAGTTTATTGTTTATGGGGAAAAATGCATTTTTAACCTTCAAAGTTGAACTCATTAGCACTTTAAACCATGAGACTTTACCACTCTCACTCTGAATCCTGAAGGTAACAAAACTGACACTTCAAACCTTCAAATTAACCACCGACTTTCCGCCGTCAAAATTATAAACGGAACTTTTAACTCTGTTAACGGTACAGTGATATTTTTTTTTAATTATTTAATTAATTAATTACTTATAATAATAATTTCTAAACAAAAAACAGTTTTTTCTAAACTAAAATAGATAGTTAGTGGTGATTGTGTCGAGAAAAAAAAAATAAACAAAAAAAAAATAGAAAAGAGATAAAAGAAAGGATAGATGAATAGTAATCCCAAAATTACGGAGTCTCGGGATGAATAGTAATCCTAAGATGAATAGTAACTACAGAGAAAAACCAACCTCGTCTAAGCTAAAGGAGAAGACTCGGAGTGAATAGTAGTCTCGAGATGAATAGTATCACAGGATGAATAGTTATTCGGGTATCGGTTAGGGTTCAGTTCTTCGGGTACTAGTTAGGGTTCAATTCTTTGGGTATAGGAATTTAAGATCCAAGGAGATACTCGGAGTGAATAGTAGTCTCGGGATGAATAGTATCACGGGATGATTAGTTATTCGGGTACCGATCGGATCCTAAATTCCTACACCCGAAGAAACGAACCCGAACCGGTTCCCGAATAACTATTCATCCCGTGACACTATTCATCCCCAGACTACTATTCACTCCGAGTCTTCTCTTTTAGCTTAGACGAGGTTGGTTCTTCTTCGTTGTTACTATTCATCTCGGGATTACTATTCATCTCGAGACTCTAGAATCTCGGGATTACTATTCATTTTTCCTTTTTTATATTTTTTATATTTTTTATTTTTTTCTTTTTTCGACATAATCACCATTTAATATCTCTTTTATCTTAGAAAAAAACTGTTTTTGTTTAGAAATTATTATTATAAGTAATTAATTAATTAAATAATTTTTTTTAAAAAATCATTGTACCGTTAACAGAATTAGTGGTTCCGTTTATAATTTTGACGGCGGAAAGTCGGCGGTTAATTTGAAGGTTTGAAGTGTCAGTTTTGTTACCTTCAGGGTTCAGAGTGAGAGTGATAAAGTCTCAGGATTTAAAATGATACTAAATTTAATTTTAAAAGTTAAAAATGCATTTTTCCCGAAATGATTTACAATTATTGAGACATGGATTTATTGCTTTTGTATGTGCCATGTGTTGTGTAAAAGTCTTCGTTTTGATTTTTGATTTGCCATATATTATATTGAAACTCATGGTTTATCATCGATTTGATACATGATTTGTTGTATGATTTGATACATGGTTTGGTTTGAGTTGGGTTAGACAATTATTGAACTTTGAACTAATTCTTTTAGCACTTTCAAAACTGATTTCATCAATATTCTTAAATTTTATTTTATCAGATTCATTCACATTGTTGTTTTAAATGTAGATGTTTGTTAGAAAATTCGTTCACATTGTTATTAATAATATAGAAAATATTGAAAATAACATTTTACCAAACAAAATATATATATATTGAAAATAACTTATCTAAAATTTATAAGATTTTTCGTAATATTTTTCTTCGACAGACATGCGTAAAGTATGCATGTTTGTGACAGACTTCAAAAACTGTTCTCAAAGACTTTTTTGTTTTTTTGCTTTAAATTTTAAGTTTCATACCATTTTATTATTTGTGACAATGGTTACATAAACAACTAAGAAAATAGAAATACCAAAAACTACAAACAATGTCAAAACTACAACAGAAAAACAAAGAAACTGACAAAGAAGTCGAACAAGCTAGGCACACGCCTTAGCATACCCAGAAGATCCCCGACGAAAAAACACCAATTCCGAACACCTAAACTCGAACATTTGCGTTGTTGCTGAGTTTCTTGGAACTCGAGTCCTCATCGTTGTTGCAATGAGCAACTCCCACCCGAGGCTAGCCCTAAAACCTTACAGGTAGCAGCGCTTACAACTTTTCCAAGGACAAACACAAAAACGGAACCGATTCAACGGACCACTCCACAACCGACGGCACGGAAGCCTCTTCAGGCAGTCAGAAAAGCCGCCTCTGACCGCCATTCTCGAGCTTGCGAAAGCTAGTAGAACCATCTCCCATGGAAGTGAAGTTAGTCGCCGAAACAGATCTACCTCCTCTATTCGACACCGAGTCACCACCAGAAATTTTAACGGAGCAGTCACCTACCGAAACTTTGAGGATGTTGAAGGGGCCACACCGAAGGCCAAAAACAGATATGAGAAGAAACTGTACGTAAACAACAAGGATAAGGAGCTCTGAACTTCCAACCTTCGTTGAAGCCTTATCGCTGGCCGCAGTGGAGGGGGCCCACACCGAGCTTAACCACTGCACTAAACCGCCGCCCAAGCCAAAACCCGCAAGAGACATTTGCCGTAAGTCTGTGGTGGTTTGAGCAAGCAACACCCCCTGATCTTCGCCGGCACCGGAACCTGTCTTCGAAGCCCATGAGCACCACCGCAAAGAAGCAGGTGAAACATACACCACTCGAAAACACCATCTCAGCCCAAACGAGCTGGAGACCAACAAAAGCAGAGACATTACCGGTGGAGTCATCGAGACGCTACACGCCTGCACCCGATAGATATGCCGTCGTTGCCACCGGAGAACGCCTTTAGCCGCCGCGAAATCTCTAGAAAGGCAAATAGGTTGACTCTAAAAAAATTGACAACAGAGGAAGGCGCCGCTAAAACAGAGAAAAAGATCCGGTGGTGGGGATGACGCCGAAGCCAAGGAGACCGTCGGCCCATATATGAGATTAGGTTAAACTTGTGTCGATAGCGGCGCTTAGGTTAGGAGAGAAGGGGGAGAGAAAGCGTTTTCTCTTGAAATTCCTCAATAGAATCGCTAATTCCTAAATTCCTCACAATTTACGAACACTCGTCAAACTTGCCTAAACTCTACACATATTTAGCAGACTTCTAAAACCTATGCAACATACCCACATTTGGTATGCGAATATTCGGCATACTTGCATCAAAATCTGCCAAAAATACAAGACCTGACATATCATTTGGGATGAATTTGTTGGTCAGGTTAAAATCATCCACCATTAGCCAGATCGATGAATGGAAAAGTACTAATTCGTGAAAGACATTCTCAAACTAAGTCATGCTAATAGAAGTAGGATACCCGTAAACAAAAGAGAAATTTTATTCTATTAATTAATACGTCAATTTCAATTATACGATTATTTACAAGTAAAAATACATTAACTTCTTTTTTGGGTGACTGTATCGAATAGAGGCGGTGAAACTGTTTCTCGAGCTTAAGAAAGCTACTAGAACCTCTCTCATAGAAGTGAAGTTAGTCGCCGAAACAGATCTGCCGCCTCTATTCGACACCGAATCACCCAAAAAAACAAATTAACTTCAAATTACCACTCATCTCTTGTGGTTCAGCGAAGAGGAAATCATGGCCTAGGTGACAATGAATATCTTGGAGACAAGAACAGTCTTTCTTGGTCTCTATGAAAAACATAATTCATCGGAAAAACTTTTGACAAATTTTTCATGTAGCTTCCCACTCCCCGATAAATCTAACTAAAGATATGAACCATTTGCCCATAGCCACCAATAGGGTTGGGCATTCGGGTCTTCGGATCGGTTCCGAGTCTTTTGGGTAAAAAGGTTTTGGACCCAAATAGAAACTGAAATGGTTTTGGTTCGATTCCGGTTCGGTTCCAGGTCGGTTCCAGTTCGAGATTTAAGAACCCAAAAAATCCAAAAAAATTGGATCTTAATCGGTTCAGGTGTTTGGGACCAAAAAACCTGAAAATAAACCTAAAACCCCGAAAATATACCCAAAAACCCAAAAAATACCCAAAAAATATACTCGAAACCCCAAAAATATATCCAAAACCCCCAAAAATATATCCGAAAAACCAAAAAATACACCCAAAAACCCGAAAAAACTAAAGAAAATATATATGGGTTTGGTTCTCGGGTACCCGATCGGTTCTCGGTTCCGGGTCGGTTCGGTTCTGAGTCTTTCGGATAGAAGAGTTTTGGACCTATTTAAAAACCGATAGGGTTTCGGTTCAGGTTCGATTCAGATATTTTAGGTTAGTTCCGGTTTGAATTTTCGGGTCCGGGTATTATTATATATATTCTTAGTTATTTATATAATTGAGACCACTATTTTAAATTAAGAAATTTTCCTAATTTAATATCATGTTGGTTTTTTGTTGTTAATGAAAATTGTATACATAATTTTTTTTATCTTTAATATGTTTTTATTAACAATAATATTAGAATTTGTAAACTTTCTTAATTTTGAATGTTGATGTTACCAATAAAATTAATTGTTTAAAATTCTATGTGGACATCTTTAAATGTATATAGCATCAAATTTTATTGATAATAATAGATTCTTTTATTCCATATTCAGACTAGTAATAGGCCCAAAATTAGCAAATTTATCCTTCTTTCTTGGGCCATATGAGTTAAAGATTGCTCTTGGTTATGGCCAATCAAAGACTCAACATAATTATTTTATTTTATTTTTGAACCTTGACTGAACAGAATTTTGAACCAACAGTTGCATAGACTTTGTCCTACAATTTGGATCCCAAAATTGGCCGATGATTAGGTCCAGCCCAAAAACCAAATCTTGTCGAAATCATGTGTCTATTTAAAATAACATTAAAATTAGCAAGTAATATTGTATATGCAGTGCATTTATTTCGACCATTTTCACATGTAACGCAAAATGATAAATATTTCGTAGTTATTGTAAATTTGTAATAACCAATGTATTATCGTGAGGTTCTTTTTGGAAATGTCTTTATATATATATATATATATATATATATATATATATTATGACTTATGTTATGACTTATTTTCACATGTAACGCAAAATGATATATATATATATGTTATGACTTATGAGAAGTATGAAGCAAAGATTCCCACAAAAAAAAAATAAAAAATAAAATAAAATAAAATAGCCTCGATTAAAGCAGACATATTGTTTAATGTTGTTTAGATAATCTTTTAGTATAAACATAGTTTTTTTTTTAATCCTTTGGTATAAACATAGTTGTGTAAAAGTTTAGTCTTTTGTTTGTTTTTAAGAAGTAATTATATTCATCTCACATCGTCAAATCTTGTGGCGTCTCTTAATGTTTTACATTTGAATTAAATACTATTTTCCCAATAGAAATTTCATTTTGAATTCATATTATATAGATATAGATATAGATGTAAAGTATTTTCACTTATGCAGTTATTTTTCCACCACCATGGCAACTTGAAAACGACTCGTTACACATGGTTTGTGATCTATAACACGCAACTAAATTTGTTTATGGGCATATCTTCAATTTGTTGGATCATATGAATAAATAATAAGATGGGCATGAACGTGTCCAATAAAAGATATCCACTTGTAAGTTTCCAGTTTTACATATCTCTTTGGATCTCACATGTATCATATATATATATATACATACAATATATTGAGGAAGCAAAAAAAATCAAAGAAATGTGAGGATTTGAAGCATTATCAGATTCTTTGTTTTCCCGTATTTTAGTGAACGCATTCTTTTAGTTATCAAGCAACTATGTTGCAAGTGGACTTTATGATAAGATACAATTATTTTTTAGTTTTTGATCAAAATAACCAAATAAATCCTTCAACGTTTATTGTTTTTGTTATTATTATATTATGGATCTTGCGGTGGAAAGGGGGATGTACGTGATTTTCTTTTCAATCATTTGTCTCTATTGATTAACTTTTTTAACATGGGACTTTTGTTACTTGGATGATGAAAACTTATCATGAGAAGACTGGAATATGTAAATTGGTTCTACTTTTTCTTCTACAAGTTGGGAAGAGGCATTTACGCAAACACGTTGTTGAATATTGACGATACACGAACATGCTCTACTCTATTTGAATCTTCCAAATTAAAAGTTCTGAAACCTTTTTCCGCGAATGAATCTACGCATTTCTCAAATGTCAAGTGCCTCGAAGAACGATTTAATACATTGGAAACATGAATTGATATTATGAAATGTTTTTTCAATATATGTATAAAGTTTTAAACTTCTAAACTTAAGGAAACATAAAGAGCATATTCAGTTTCTAAACATATATTTGAATTTCGGAATTAGATAAATTTTTGTAAAAATTGAAGAGACAAGTCAATTATAGCTTTGACTACAAGGTCAATTATGATTATGGGTGTTATAGCGGGTTAATTCGTCTTATTTAAACCACATCGCAACGAATTAATATATATAGCAGGTTTTGGCGAGTCCGTCTACAAAAGACCGCGGTTTTAAAAGTATCAACTCTAACTTGTACCGTCTTATAATCACGAGTTTTATGATCAGTTTGCATCAGTGGCGGAGCTAGAAATTTTTTTTACCGGGGTCAATATATAAAATACTAAAAATGCGAAAACAATACTAGAAAGAATTTCGTATATAGTTTTTGAACATTTTTTCTTATATCATAAACTTCAAAAGTTATTAAAGATTTTTATTTTGTATTTGTTTGCCATGTTTTAAAAGTAGCTTTTAGTTAAAATATTACAATTATAATTCTTCATTTAATTTAAAATTTTACGTATATATTGTGTAGCGATACTGCATGTTAAGTAGAAATTAACTTGTAACAAAAACAAAGAGTAGAAGTTAACTTGTAACAAACAAAAAATGAACTTGTACTAGTTATGTAATTAGCATATCTTAAAAAAAACATAAAAACAATTTATAGAAAATTATACAAAAGGGAAAAGTCAAATTCTAAAGAATAAATACTCATAAACTATTATCGGTTATAGAACGTATATAAGGGATATACTGGTTTTTTTTTTTAGTTATGAGCTTATTTTTGTGGTTTAGATTGCTAATTTGGATTTGGGTTAGATTTAAAGATTTCAAATAAATATTTTAAATTGGTGTAACATGGATTTGTGTTTGATTTAAATTTATGGGGGTCAGTAAAAGTATTTCAATGGGGTCAATAAAATAAAATTTCAAAAACTTATACTAAATAATTAAAATTTATAGGGATCAGTTGACCCCCTACCCTTCATGTGCCTCCGCCCCTGGTTTGCATACACTTCAAAATTAATTAATTTTTTATATATATAATCAAATATAAATATGATAAATTATAATTATTTTTTTTAAAGAAAAAATCTCACACTATTTACTAAATTTCTTTTTTTTATAATTTCGAAATTTAGGGCCGAAATCAGTACATCTTTGTTAGCCAGAGACTAAATCGTTAATAATATTATGACACAATGTAAATCATCCCTGCCAAAAAGGATTAAACCTAGCATTTAAGGCCTAATGGAACCTTCTTGTATTAACCACTACGTCACCACACATTTCATACTATCTAGTAAATTCAATAAAAGAACTTATAAAAATCTCTTTAAATAACATCTAATAAATTTAATTAAAATATCATAACTACGGGTCGATCTACTATTTGCGTAAGTTAAGCGCGCTTGAAACCACTGTCCATAATGGACTAACCCGCGAAATATGTTTTTTTTGGACATCTAAAATTAAAGTTCTAATTCATCCCATGGCAGAACGGTTTAAACCCAACTTGCGGATTCTTAACACGAATTGTAAAACTAATTGAAAAGTGGAAATTGGCTGCATGGAAACAAATCCCATTCCCCCCATCTCATTTATAGTGGACGCATGCTTCAACGAGCTCTATCGTTTCTAAGACCATAGTTGAACTTTTCTCTAGTCGAGTCGGATAGATCGGTTGACTTAGAGAGTTAAGATCATGATCCCTCCAAAAGCAGACTCACCCTTAGACTAGGAGAACATGTTGAACCGCTCTGCACTAGCACTACGCGTGAAAAAAAAGAAGAAGTATTGGTTCGTCGTGAAACCAAAAAGAAACACATTGGCTAACAAGGAACCAACAAAAAATACGTTGTGTGAGAAGAAGTGCAAATGAAAGAATGAGGACAAAAAGCAAGTCTAATTTTTTTTTTTGTTCTTAAAAGGAAAATCATTCTCAATAGTGCCAAATTTGAAGAATCTAGAAAATATCATATTCATCTTCTTCTTTTTTCGAGATGGGTCACCAACTGAAGCCTATATATTTTGTAGATAAATTGTTTTGTCCGGCAAATATTTCAATTTAAAAATATTATCATCATTTGTAAGCGATAAAGTCTCCGTATCTCATCTCCACGCAAAAGAAAGTTTCATTTTTTCGTTTTTAATTCTTTTTATAATGCAGCTTGATATTCTTTTTGTAATGTAAATTACTAAATTACAATATTTATATGCTACGTTATTGTGTACATAAAGTTTTGGCCCCATAAGCATCTTTTTCCAACGTTTCAAGCGATGACGCGAACTAATCAACATTATATTAATATAATATTTTATTATGTAAACATATTAGATAATTCTCACTAGATTATGACATGTATAATTGTTAAGTTAGATTATCATATGTGTCAATGTAATATTATAATTTTTCTACTATTAGTTATATAATTTTTTAAAGAAAACAGAATAACAAAACATGAAAAAATAATTGTTTTCTAAAATGAAAAATATGAAATAAAAAAATAAGTAAAGCAAAAGAAAAAAAATAGAAATTATAAAATCTATTTAAGATTCGTAATATTTAAATTTAGAATAATAACAATTAATTTGCTATTTAGAAAATTTATGTTTTAATATATTGGTTCATGTTAAAGTTTACACGTCTAAATTTTCTTCATTGGATTTTTTATAAGAAAATGATCAAACACGTCAAAACAATTCAGTATCAGAAAATAATTTAAAATTATATATTGATGTGTATTTATCAATTAGATTTAGTTATAATCTATATAATATTTGAGAGATATGTTTTTGGAACCCTCTAAATTATTTAGACAGATTCAGATTTATGGGTAAATTGGATCAATTTCGGATTTTTTTTACTGCGGTTTTCCAAACGCCATTTCTGAATACGAAGACGCAGATCATAGTTATTATGGGCTTGTCATTCAATATCCATGACAATGTCTATTTCTATTATGCGAATTGTGACACGACAAACACAAAATAACATAGATATTCAAAACTCGATATTCTGGTGACATATAAAAAACCATTGCAGATCAATACGTTTAGCCTCGACATACTTATGCATCTCACTGAGAAGCATACAAGGTTAACATTAAATTTAGTGACATGTTCCTAAGATATCTCCGTACCATGGCCGATTTAGATATGGGTGCGAGCAGTGCGATCGTCCCAGAGTCTACGACTTTTTTTAACACTAAAAAGAGGTTCCGATTTTTTTAAAAACAAAAAATAATTGTTACTAAAAAGAGTCCAATTTTTTTTTTTTTTTTTTTAGGGTCAAAACAGGATCCCTAACAGTCTTGAGCCAGCCCTGCTCGGTACACAAACGACATTGAAGAGGCGTCACTTTAGGTATGTCCGCGCGTTTGATGCATTTGATATATGGCTTTGATTGGTGATATGAGTTACACTTAATTTAGTTTGAGTTCTGAGTATAATTCATAGATAACCCAAAAATGTTATCAATCATGAATAATTTTTTTTTTTTTTAGTTTGAGTTATAGTGTGCTATGGTTGAGTTACAATTTTGTATTATATCATTTGTAAGATTGATAACATCATAGAAAATCTTATGTGTTAGAAGTTGAGCTAGTATTTTTTCCATTTAAAATAATTATCCTACGTTTTTTTTTGTTTTGTTAATAGAACAGTTTCAACAATTCTATACAAGGCTAACATTCCACCGAGTCTTTTGTTAAATCATTTCCAACCCATCACCAAATCTTCAAATTTGAGGTTTTTTTGGTTTCCAACTACCCTCAAATTCTCAAAATTTTAGGTTTTGAATAGTAGATCCACAAATTTGAAGTTTCAATATTCAAAACCTCAAAACTTATTGCTTTTCATTTTAGTTCTTACAATTTTATATTTTTCCAGATAACCTTATTAATATTTTTTATTTTTATTTTAATCCCTATTATTATATATTTCAAGTATATCTTTATAATTTTGACTATGAAAAATAAAATCAAATAAATACACGAAAAATTAAATAATTAAATAATGCCTCCTTCTCTTTTGAGGCACCTAACTATTTGGAGAGTATAAATATTCCAAAGCCTCCGGACCAAACCGATTTTAACGAGATTTCCAACAATTTACCGAATGAAGATTGCTGAGGAATTTGAGTTCTTCCTCTTTGAGAGCGTCTTTGATGGTTTGAGTAAGAGACCTTCTTGGTATATGTTGATGCGCTCTCTAGCAGAATCTCACTGGCTGAAATACGACGAAGTAGAAGGTCTAAATCTTCCATTTAAAACAAATTACTTCGGTTAGAAAAATAATCACCAAAGATATCCATTCGGTGTTGCTCAATTTATTTTTCTACATCGATTCCGACGCAAATTTTTTTAATAGATTGTTAAAAGGGACGGAAAGAAGAAATTTGTTTACCTATCAGTCTATTCGGCGATCTTTCTTCTTGGAAATCGACATAAATGAGAAGAATTCGTCGATAAATCAACGCATTTTCTCTACGCACAAAAAAATCAAACTCCACTTACGCTTTCTCAACTAAAAATCCTAAGGCATGCCACCTCTTCAATTTCCCTCCAAAATCCTAATATAATAAAACTTGTTTTTTTTTAAAAAAACAATTCGTTACCGAATTGATAGTTTATGAGGTAGGAGAGGCTTTTTTAGTGATGAATAACTATGATTTAACCCGCGCTAAATTAGTTTGATAAAAAAAAACCGTGTTAATTATAGCGCAGAGTAATTTTTTTTAAAAAAATTGTTTTTAAATTTTAAAAAATTATTTTTATCTGAATTTTATAATATAAATAATTAATGATTATAGATAAAGCTGTCAATTTGTAATAATTTGCTTATTTAATCCGTTTTACAGTGAATTAAAATATTATTCGGGCTAATTCGCAAAAACTTATAATATTGAAAACATAACTCTAATATGCACCGTTAAATGACTCTAGTTTTTGTGGTTAATATACAAACTCTTAAAAAAATAGTTTTTTTGTGTAACTTTTTATAAAATTAATAAAATATTTTTTAACTTTTGTTTTTATATATATTCAAATAGAATATAATAAATTATAGTGAAAAATATAGCAAGATATTTAATAGATTTTTTTTTGAATATATATGAATTGATTATTATTTTAAAATATATAGTATTAAAGATAATTAAGAAATTAAATAATAAATAACTTTTTAATGCAAAATATATATTTTCTATATTATAATCAATAATTTTAAAAAACTATTATATCATTTCCTATTTCAATTATTCTTTGTTAGTTATAATGACATTTTATATAATAATTTATAAAATAAAAATCATTTTTTAAAATGTCTTCTTAAATAATATTATAGAGTTATAACCGACGAACAATGACAAAAATTAAAACTCATTTCCTTATCATTTGTTACTGGATATTGCAATTACTGATATTTATGTTTGTTGTGTACAAGTAAATTATTTTCATAAGATAATAAATTTTTTGATGTATAATAAAAAAATATATAAGTATTTTATGCAAGAGATCATAATAATAGAGACTACAATGAGAACTAACTTTTGTATTTATTATTTGTGGTCTTAAAAGATATAAAATCCACAGTATCTTGTAACATTAATAAAAGAATCTTGTTGTTGGGAGATAAAAGATAATTTTGTTTTATAATCCTATCCACGCGCTAGCGCGTGAGATTTGATGATCCCTTCACGTGCTCCTATCTGTTTGGACTTTTGATAAAAACAGTTTTATCTCTCCCCCAATCACACCTCATCCACTTGGCACTTCTTCTGAGCTGTCGTTTAAATCAGTTTTGTCTTAACCAATAATATTTGACTCTTCACCATTTTAAATTTTTCATTTTCACCCTAGTACTTCTTACTTATTTCTTTAACCCCCTAAACTCTTTTAAATTGACTCCACCAGCCCCACCACGCCAAAAACCAGAATTTACTATTTTAATTAAATTGACAAGTTGACAAAAGTAACTAATCCCAATTAATAATGATGAAAATTGAATTTCCCGTTTGTATAGGTGCCTATTTTTTCTTCGAAATTCAATTCTTTATTTTATTACAATTTAGAAGATTTATCAAAGTACTATATCTTCTATACGGGGTTTTTTTCGATTGAAATGATTGCTTAGTTGCAAAATTAGGTGTGGATCAGAAGTAGATCCATGATTTGGTTCTGAAGAAAAAAAGAAGAATCTTCCTTAGTTGGTTAGTTCGGGTTTTGTAGCGGCTCAACAAGTTTGTGACTGTTGTTGTAAGTATAATGGGTTTCAACTCGTCTCTTATGTCTTGTTGTAACATGTATGTGTGCTTCTTTTGTTTGGGTTTTGACTCCACAAATATCTCTATTTTCCGTCGAGTTTTTGCACCGGGAATATTAATTATTTCCGCTAGTTTTGTATTTTTCATGGCTTTAATAATAAAATCATTAAGTATCGTTAGTTCAACTGGAAAATTATCAAAAGCAATGCCTAATGGTCACAAGATTGAGTCACGCTTGGGACATGACCATTTAAAATGCTTTGGTTCCGGGTCTGAGATGTACGGGTCTTGATCCAGAACCTCTAATCGTTAAAAAAAAAAAAATTCAGATGACAATTTGAAAAATGTTCAAGTTTGAAAAATGTTCAAGTTTGAAAAATGTTCAAGTTTGAAAAATGGATTCTATGTATATCTTAGTCGTGTTAAGAATATAAATACGAGTGATCTTGATTGCAATTTTTAATTTTGGAATTTTGTATTTATTTAAATTTAGACAATTTTAGCCATTTTTGTTAATTATTTTTTGAAAAGTGAATAAAAGTAATTAATAATTAATAATGACGCTTTACTGAATTTCTCCTTTATATACACCCCCACCAATCTCTTTGTCAATCATACAATCGTCTTCTTCATCTTCTTCTTTCTCTAAAAAACCAAAAAATGGGATTCTTCAAGGTAACAATCCTTCTCCTAGCGACGATGATCGGCGTTTCGTTAGCCGTCGACATGTCGATCATCTCATACGACGAGAAACACCACATCTCCGCCGCCAACGGCCGGAGCGACGCCGAGGTTGCTAGAATCTACGAGGCGTGGATGGCGGAACACGGCAAGAAGACGCAGAACGGCCTTCTTGGGGAGGAACAGAGGTTCGAGATCTTCAAAGACAATCTCCGTTTCATCGATGAACACAACACCAAAAACCTCAGTTACAAACTCGGTTTAACCCGGTTCGCTGATCTAACCAACGATGAGTACCGATCTATCTACCTCGGTGCTAAACCGAACAAGAGAGTCCTCAAAACCAGCGATCGTTATCTGCCGCGTGTTGGTGACGCGCTTCCTGATTCCGTTGACTGGAGAAAAGAAGGTGCCGTCGCCGCCGTTAAAGATCAGGGAAGCTGCGGTAAGCTTTTTTCCGATCTCCGATCATATCTAAATTGTAGATTTTTTCGAATCTGAAATGATTATTTCCTTGATTTTTTACAATGGTTCAGGTTTGTATGAAAATTATTGTTATTAAAAAACAAATAATTGGATACGTTTCTAAAAATCTTGAAACTTGTGTAAAAAGACGAAATTACCCCTGATAATTGTTCTTCTGGGGAATGATGAGGTTTAGGTGTACGTTTTGTAAATCTATGGAGATGACATAATTATGGTCAAATTTTGAGAAAATCTTAAACCTCTTTTTAATGATATTTAGTGTTTTATTATTACAGAACAAAAGTAAAATACTAAGTTGGTGGGTCCTTCTGGTCTTTAAACTTTAAAGTGGTAGTGGTGGGACAAATCATTCACTTGTTTTTTGTTTTAATTTCAAGATTTAAAGTGGGAGTGGTGGGACAAATTATTATTTGGTAAATTTGATTAAAACTAATCTTCTTGTTTTGTTTAGGGAGTTGTTGGGCATTTTCAACGATCGGAGCAGTGGAAGGAATAAACAAGATTGTGACAGGAGATTTAATCTCATTGTCTGAACAAGAACTAGTTGATTGTGATACATCTTATAACCAAGGTTGTAATGGAGGTTTGATGGATTATGCGTTTGAGTTCATCATTAAAAATGGCGGTATTGATACAGAAGAAGATTATCCATACAAAGCTGCTGATGGTCGTTGTGATCAGAACAGGGTTAGTTTAGTTTTAGTTATGAAATCGAAAAACAATGGCTTTGAGATTGAATTAAGATTCCTCTGTTTTCTTATGTTTGCAGAAAAACGCAAAGGTTGTCACAATTGATGGCTATGAGGATGTGCCTGAGAACAGCGAGGCGGGGCTTAAGAAAGCTTTGGCTAATCAGCCTATTAGTGTCGCCATTGAAGCTGGTGGTCGTGCTTTCCAGCTCTATTCTTCGGTATGAAATTAGCCTAATATTGTTTATAAAGTTTAGGGTTCTAACTAGTTATCATGAGTAGAATTAATGGAATTAAAATGATGAATAATATACCACTTTTTCACGTTTTGAAAACGTGTTTCCACTGTTTTTTACCATTAAGAACATTCATTAAGTTTTCACGTTTTCAAAAAATGATTCCTCTATGTTAATTATAGATAACCATTTTACATATCTTCATTCCAAGATGTTAAAATGTTGCTTTGTCTTTTTCTCTTCAGGGTGTATTTGATGGAACCTGTGGAACGGAGCTAGACCACGGAGTTGTAGCCGTGGGATACGGAACTGAGAACGGAAAGGACTACTGGATTGTGAGAAACTCATGGGGAAAAAGCTGGGGAGAGAGCGGATACATAAAGATGGAACGTAACATTGCAGAGCCAACAGGAAAGTGTGGAATCGCGGTGGAGGCTTCGTATCCGATCAAGAAAGGTCAGAACCCGCCAAACCCTGGCCCGTCACCGCCATCTCCCATCAAACCACCAACCCAGTGTGACAAGTACTACGCTTGCCCTGAGAGCAACACTTGTTGTTGTCTCTTCAAGTACGGTAAGTACTGCTTCGGTTGGGGATGTTGCCCGCTCGAAGCTGCTACTTGCTGCGATGATAACTCTAGTTGCTGTCCCCATGATTACCCGGTTTGTAATGGCGGAAGCTGTTTGATGGTGAGTTTCATCGCAGCTTTCGGTATCAAAAGGATTGAGTTTGATGATAATGTTTATTGATTTTTGCAATGTTGTGGTTTGGCAGAGCAAGAACAGTCCATTCAGCGTCAAGGCTTTGAAGCGTACACCCGCAAACCCGTTCTGGGCACATAGCAGAAAGAACATTGCTTAAGAGAAAGATGGAAACATTGAAGAATTCATTCCTCTTGAGAGAAGAGAATTCATAAAAAAAAAGCATTTTATTGTTGTTGTTCTGATTCAAAATTGCTGATCCTGCTGCTGGGGGTTTTCTGTACATATAAAACCTCTCCCTAAGTTTCATTCAGCTTCATCATCATTGTTGAATTACCAAAACTCAAACAAATGGGTTTGGTTATCATATATAGTAAAAGTGAAGTGAATTTTTGGAATTGAGTTATTTCATTCACTCTAAACCGTAAATCTTGGTTAATATTCTTTCTCGGTTCAAATTAAGTTTTGTTTACAATTGCAAGTTTATCGTACCGACTCTGATACCGAGTTTTACTTGGGCCGTTTTATATGGTGGGCTCGGTCAGGACTATAGCTTTTTAGTGGTATTTAATCTGGTTTAAATTAAGTTTAGTTAAAAATTATGTTTATGTCGTACCAATTTTGTTACCGGGTTTGATTTAGTGTTGGGTTATTTTACGTTGTGGACTCGGTCTGGGCTATAGCCCATTGGTTTCATGAAGTTTTGATGAATCTTCGTTAATTAGCCTTAGATTACTAATATTAATTATGGGTGTGTGTAGAGGGCCGTCCGCCGTTTTGGTTAGTTTAGGGTTTTTGCGTGAAAAAAAAAAGTTAACTGAAACCCTAGCTTTGTTTATGGGTTATAAATATATCTTTGTTCAGCTGCAGTTAGGGCATCACGAGAGTACCTATTTCTTTGTTTATGTTTAGTGTTTCCGTCTTTTATATGTTTTTGGGCTCTTGCTTCTTACTTTGGTTTGGAGATTCGTTCGTTCTTTCTAATTGCTAAAATATTGATTGATTTGGATTTTTGAACGTGTAGGTAGCTCTGATTCTGGAGAAAATTTTACCGTGATGTGCATCCTTACGGCTCTGTCGAGATATACGTTTCGTATATGTCACGTCTGCGAGCTTGTATAGTTTTCATTTTTTTTTGTTCGGATTTGTTATCTATACTATTGTTGTTTTGTTTTATCGTTTTCTTGATCTAATTATTGACTTTGGTGTTGATAATGATATGATTAATTTTGTATGGTTTGTGCTCTTCGTTTCCTCTTCGCTACAAGGTCGACTTTTTTTTGTTTTCATATTTTTTTATTTTATCGTGTTTGTTTTTTTTTTTCCTGGGTAGGTGTTGCTTATTTGGATTAGATTGCCTGAGTAGTTGATTATTTCTTTTACCGAGATGCCGAAAGGTAGAGTTTAGGGTTTACACATTTGAGTTTGTACTTGGTTTTGTGGTTATGTTAGTTTGATACCCTTGATAAATATCACGATTTAAGTAAAAACATTTGTTTGTTTGTTTTAGATGTTATGGAAAAATAAGATCATAGATGGCTAGGTTGTACTTTAATCATCGCTTTTTTTTTTTGTTGTTGTATAAATTCTCAGATTAAAGATAAATCAAAACATCAACTTCAAGCATGACAACGATTTTGGTTAGTCTTTTTCTTTCACTTGATTCAGATGTTGTGATCTTAGATTGGAATTAGTAACAAACATATGTGTATCGGCGTTCATATATATATGTGTGTATGTATGTGTATATGATTCTTCGAGATTGATTAATTATGTGCAGAAAATAGGAAAGCTAAAGCTTGAAGGTTTAGGGAGAAATATCCTCAAACGAAGAGATTGGTTTGATACTTCCGTGGTGGATTGCTATGGGAGCCTCAGTCGAAAACAGTTGGAGAGGCCGAGTTTCTCAAGGTAAAAAGTTGAGTAGACTGTTTCAACTGTTTTTGACTTTTCATCCAATCAAAAGGTCACTCTGATCAACTCCTTTGATCGGTAATGAAACATGTAAGTGACTGCTAATGTTGTGTTGGGACATGGTTGACTCTTTGATTTCTGCTATGGTGATGCTATATGAAGATGATGATTGTCAAGTTTAGCTACTAATTACTCTCTGCTTTTTTTTGTATGTATTGCGTAAAGGAGGAAAATCACTCTAAAAGGATTCGAAGAGATGTCTTGAGAATCAAGATGGATCGAAGGTTCTTTCGTTTGAGTTTGTTGCCTGCGTGTGATCTTTATTTCGTTTTGATCTACATAAATTTATTTTGCGAATATAACATTCAATTTTGTATCTCTTTTGTGTGTTTAAATCTTTTATAATACTTGTCAAAATAGCAGATCTTTTTATTTAATTCTATAAACTTATTTTGCAGTTTTTTAAGTTTTATTTGCGTTGTCGTTTTCCTATACTACAATGTGCAAACGATTAAAAATGCATGTTCTTCCGATTATTTGGCTAATCTATTATATGATCGATATATTGTACAAGTCTTATATAAAAAGTATTTTTGATTCCATGATGATATATTCTTCTGTTTATTTATGTATTTATTTTTTTGAATAAATATAAAATTTATTCACACAAAAAATCATTTTTACAATGATTGTGTTTTTGAATGAACGAAAATAAACTTATAACATGAAAATCTTCAAGACAATTGGTGAGATTTTGGTTATGGTACAAAACTTGATATTTCCATTCTAAATTTTTTTCTGTTTTAAATGTGTTAATAACTACTTGGAGTCACAAAACTTGATAGACCAGTGTTCGCGATTTAAATATGTGGTCTTTCCGACTATGTGGGAGTCTAAAGTTGCTTAGCAATAGAGAACTTTTGCTGGAAAACACATGAATACTAGACGCAGTGGTTTGTACCATTGGGAAATTACCTTAATATATCAAGTTTTGAATGCTACCAAATACTTTAGCATGGGAATCTCGAGGTTTGATGTTTGGCCTTACCTGGAGACTTTCGCAGAGGTTAGCACATACTTTAGCATGTATTTCCATATTTTAGAAAAATGCATAATTCATTGGTGTAACTAAGAAGAAATTAGAGCTGGAGTTCCTTTTTTTCTTGGCTTCTAGAACTGTCATCCGATAGTGGATCTCAAAGTTTAGTTAACCAACCTTAAAGTTGAGTTAAGGGAGATGATGCTAGGTTTACAAATGGAAATCGTGAAGCGGAGAAGCATAGAAACTCTATAGAAAATGCAAGTTCATTAGTGTAAGCTCCGATAACAATTGGCCGATGTGGGTCTTTTTCTTCCTCTTGATCTTACAAGCAGCCAATACATCATGAATTTACATTTTCAACTCGAGGTCGCTAGGTTTGTCTCTGACTTAATGAGCAATGACTTGGTCAAAGCAGTGGTAGAGATGGAGATGGAATCAGAGGTCTAAGCTAAGAAATTTAAAATCTCTCGGTTATATAATCGTCTTCGTTGGAACGAGACTGTGAACCAGGAAATGCCTTAACGTAACCTAAATGTAATAGGTAGAAAGAAAGAAACTCTCAAGTTATAACTGAAGAAAAACATGGTGAATGAATTCTTATCCCACATAGAAGAGAAAAGTGAATGGTGGGGTATTATCACCAAGTAAAAAATGGTAGAAAATTTTCTTATAAATAGTTATACATTTTCGTCCAATTTAATTGCAAGTGTGCTTTAACTAAAACAAAATACCATCAATATTGAATCAAAAGTCAAAATTTTGTATTAGAAGTTTTAAATCATGTCGAGATTCGTTAAACAGTATAGAAGGATGTTTAGTGGAGTATTGAGTTTGAATTACCTTGATCGAGCAATTATTCTACTTAGGTGGTTAGATAAATAGTTAAATCATTTTTTTCTTTTTTAAATATACATTTTTGTATTTCCTTTTTTCTTCCCCTCTGAATATGAGACATTTTGTGAATTGACAATTTGAGAAAAGAAAAATATCCTCACGCATGAGGTAATTGAAATCAAAGCTGTAGGCACAACCAAATAAGCTCATACAATATTAAATCATAATCATCCAAAAAAAGAGTATGAGAATTGGATAAACTCGAACCATGTAGATAAGAAAGTTGTGGCGTTTGAAGACTTAATTTGCGGCGATTCGATTGATCTCGATCTAAACATGTTATTCGGTGTATTTTTCGGTTTTATGTTGTTGTTTATTTGTTGTTCGTTGGTCTTTTGGGTGGTTGATTGAATAACCTTTAGTGTTTTTTAATATGTGGTTGGGTTTATTTGTTGAGATGTTTAGGTATATATACTCAGGCCCGCTCCCAATCGTGTGGATTATCAGTTTCTGAAGTTTTTATGTTTGTGTTTTTGTGTCTTTTGCGTTTGTGTTGTTTTGTTTTTATCTCTTTTGTGGCATTTTTATTGTTTTTCTTTGGGTGTGTGACCTGCTATTCTTTGTTTTTTACTCGGGAATTTTTTTTCTTTCTAAACGTGTTTCATATGATTTTGATTTTAATGAAAATGACAAAAAAAAACCAAAGTTTTACATTTTACAAAACCAGAAAACCTCCATTAGAGGAAGCAGAAACAAAGCAAAACAACGATGAAAAAATACCAATCACCTCTGACCAATTACACAGAGGTAATCGATGGATCTGCTTCAAAAATCTCTTGCAACCAGGAAGGAAAGCCAGCCGCAACATAAGATTGACGTCTAATTTATGATGATTGTATTTATTATTAGTTTTGACTCATATATATACAACGCTCGAGATTTTGGATCAAAATATTAATCCTTAATGGATTAATCTTACTACAATTCATTGCTATTAACAATTTATTCGATTTGATCGATTAAGTTAAACCAGTTTTATTCACTTTTTTTTCAATTCAATTGGTTAAGTTATAGCCTTTTAGTCAATTCGATCGTTTAATCTATGCCAGTGTTAATTGTTTTTTTCAAAAAGATACACTACTCTCATAATTTTAATTAGGTACATGATAATAGCGAGAAGTAATTAGTCAAATAATAACTTTTTAACAAAATTACGATAAGAATCAAAATAACAATGGAAGTTAAAGACGAAGAAAACTGAAAGATGAAGAAAACAAAGTAGAAGAAGAAGAAAACCGGAAGATGGTGTAGACGGAGTAGAAGAATGTGGAGATGAGGAGAGCGGCCAAGAAAAATTAGAAGAATAAGAATTCAAATAAGACAAAGAATATGAAGGAGAAGAGGAAGAAGATGAGGAGTAAAAATTCGGGAAAAAAAAAGAATAAGAAGTTGGGGAATACGAATATGGTGAAAAAGAAGTCAAAGAAGATGAAAAAAGAAGAAGGAAAATACGAGAAAAAGGTAAATCGAAAGATAAAGAAGAGTAAGTAGATGAAGACAAAGCATAAGATGAAGAAGACGAAGACGAGATAAGTAAGAATAATAGAAAGCAGAAAAGTCCGAAAAACTGAATGAGAAAGAAGAAGCATAAGTCGGAGAAGACAAAGACGATAAATAAAGAAGAAGTAGAATTCGAAGACGATGAAGATGAAGAAGGAAAAGACGAGGAAGATGAAAAAAAAAGAGGAGGAAGAAGAAGATGAAGTTATTGAAGAAGAATTCGGAAAATACAAAGACTCACACGTTAAAGATGAGGAAGGAGACCGAGAAGACGGAGATGTCAAAGTATGAGAAGGTGAAGATGAGGGAAAGAGGCTAAGAAAAACCTGAAGAATAAGAAACCATAGAAGACAAATGCAATGAATTAGGAGAAGGAAGAACAAGACAGATAAAAACCAGAAGAAAAAAGAAGAAGAAGAAGTCGAAGAAGACGAAGATTATGATAAAGAAGAACCTCAAGACGATGAAAAAAATAAGGAAAATATGAGGAAGAAGAAAAAGCAAAATATAAAGAAGAGGAAGAAGAAGAAGATAAAGCAGAAGTAGAAGACGAAGAAAAACTGGAATAAGAGGATGTCGAGAAGACGAAGACAATGAAGAAGGAAAAGGAAGAAGGAGACGAAGAAAAACTGAAAGAAAAAAAAGAAGATGCCCGAGAAGACGTGGCAGTGAAAAAGAGGAAAAAAAAGTTGTAGATGTTGAAGAAAAAGATGAGAAAGAAACATATTTTAGGATTTCGTTTTTTATAAATATTTTTTGTATCGAAGGTAACATAGGATAACATTTATTTATATATGATACTATAATGTAGTCAATATGAAAATTATATTTTGTTTTCAAATTTAGATATACAATTTAAATAAGTGGTTTTGTACCCGCGTTTGGAAGGAAGGTAAGAACTGACAAGAAAAAGACCTATTGGTGGCAAAATAGGAAGAGAGTTCCATCGAGGGAGAGAAAGCAAGAATAAGTCAGAGTGAGAGAGAGAGAACTATTCGTGAATACATTGTGTAAGTAAAAATCAGTATTCATTACGTCCATATGTTACATGATTATGTGGAGTGAATGATAAAGACCGAGTATGTGTAAAAAGAAGATTTTTTTTAAAAAAAACTAATATTTTGTTGATGCTGGTGAACATAAAACATTTAAGAGTCTTATAATGACATTGAGTGTTTTTGAAACTCTTTGTACTTATAATGTTATTGTCTCAATCGTATGATATATACAATATCATGGGAGGGAGGGAGGGAGGGAGGGATGGAGAGAGAGAGGGGGAGAAATAGAGAGAGAGATAAGGAGGAAGTGAAGGAGGGAGAGAGGGAGGGAGAGAGAGAGGGAAGGAGGGAGGGTGGGAGAGAGAGAGAGGGAGGGAAGGAGAAAGAGAGGGGGAGGGGGAGGGAGAGGGAGAGAGAGGGGGAGAGGGAGAGGGAGGGAGTGAGGAGGGGAGAAAAAGATAGAGAAAAGGGGGGAGAGAGTTAAAGCTTCCATATACATGTAATTGATCGATATTCTATCTTCGTTAGTTCGTCTCTTCTGTGTTCCTGATTTTTTTTTTAATATGGTTTACAAAGAAGTTCGAGCTTTCAGGGAAATGTAAGTGTAGTTTTTTGGTAATGATGGTCTTACTATTTTAATTTTTTTTTATATGTATATGTCTTTTCTTTATTTTATTCAGATGTATGCTTCTTAATCGGCCAAAATTGATAGACTTGTTATTATGCGTTTTGGTACATCTTCGATCATGACTTTGGACCAAATCTATTTTATTTGTTTGGGTTTGTAATATTAAGCCTAATTAAATCTTGTGTTACATGAGAGTACTTGAAATGACAGAGTATTTAGAGAAACAAGCATTGCTCGAGGGGAAAATGGCAACGACACACAAAACATATTTATGTATGATCAAATAAATTTCAGAGGTATTGAATTCGACAATACTAAACCAGTTCCAAACCCTCTTTGAAATGCTTGAGGAAAAGTACGGAAGCACAAGGAAACATTGGTTGAAACGATGAAAATGTTTTGAAGGAAAAGAAATGTGTGATTGATATAAAGAATGAGAAAGAATAGAAGGCGAAGATACTTGAAGGTAAAATAAGAGAACAAAAGGGAGAAGTAGAAGTTGAAGGAGACAACACTAAACATATCTATTGTGTTCGGATGAGTCGAAGACAGTGAACAAAGAAGAATGAAATGACGAATTTGGAGAGGAAAAAGAATATTCAAAAGAAGAAGTCAGAGAAAAAAACGACTACATGGTAGACGAAGTGGAAGAAGGATCGAAAATACGAGGAAGAAACAAATGAATAGAGAAGAAGAAGAAAACCAGAAGATGAAGAAGAAAACCAGAAGATGAAGAAGACAAAGTAGAATAAGGTGACGATGATGAAAGAGACGAAGAAAAATCAAATGAATAAGAAGTCCAAAAGATGAAGACGATAAAGAATAACAAGTTGAAGACGAAGACGATGAAGAACAAGAACTAAAAGACGCAAAACAAAAATAACAAAAGGTAAAAAAGAGGAAGTCGGAGAAGACGAAGCTGATGAAAAAGAATTCGAAAAAACAAGGAAAAAGACTAGAAAAGGAAAATATAAACCATAATAGGAATAAGAAGACGGATAAGATGAAGACGTTTAAAAAGAAGATGATGAATTTGAAGAAAGGAAGAATAATCGTAAGAAGAGGAATAAGAAGACGGAGAAGAAGGAGAAAAAAAAAACCATATCTATTGTGGTCGGATAAGTCGAAGACAGTGAACAAAGAAGAATGAAATGACGAATTTGGAGAAGAAAATGAATATTCAAAAGAAGAAGTCGAAGAAAAAAACCACTACATGGTAGACGAAGTGGAAGAAGGATCAAAAATACGAGGAATAAGCAAATGAATAAAGAAGAAGAAGAAAACCAGAAGATGAAGAAGACAAAGTAGAATAAGGTGAAGATGATGAAATAGACAAAAAAAAATCAGATGAATAAGAAGTCCAAAAGATGAAGACGATAAAGAAGAACAAGTTGAAGACGAAGACGATAAAAAACAAGAAGTAAAAGGCGCAAAAAAAAATAGAAAACCCAAAAGATAAAAAAAGGAAATCGGAGAAGACGAAACCGAAGCCGATGAAGAAGAATTCGAAAATACGTGTAAAAAGACTAGAAAAGGAAAATATAAACATGAATATGAATAAGAAGACAATTAAAATGAAGACGTTTAAAAAGAAGATGAAGAATTTGAAGAAAGGAAGAATAATCGGAAGAATAATCGGAAGAAGAGGAATAAGAAGTCGGAGAAGAAAAAAACCATATCTATTGTGGTCGGATAAGTCGAAGACATTATACAAAGAAGAATGAAATGACGAATTTGAAGAAGAAAAAGAATATTCAAAAGAAGAAGTCGGAGAAAAAAATTACTACATGGTAGACGAAGTGGAAGAAGGATCAAAAATACGAGGAAGAAACAAATGAATAAAGAAGAAGAAGAAAACCAGAAGATGAAGAAGACAAAGTAGAATAAGGTGAAGATGATGAAAGAGACGAAGAAAAATCAGATGAATAAGAAGTCCAAAAGATGAAGACGATAAAGAAAAACAAGTTGAAGACGAAGACGATGAAGAACAAGAAGTAAAAGGCGCAAAAAAAGAAAAACCAAAAGATAAAAAAGTGGAAGTCGGAGAAGACGAAGCCGATGAAGAAGAATTCAAAAATATGAGGAAAAAAACTAGAAAAGGAAACTATAAAACTGGATAGGAATAAGAAGACGGATAAGATTAGGACGTTTAAAAAGAAGATGAAGAATTTGAAGAAAGGAAGAATAATCGGAAGAAGAGGAATAAAAAGTCGGAGAAGAAGGAGAAAAAAAAACCATACGATAGAAGACGAAGTTCGTACATTGGTTTGTTTGTAGTTAATCCTTTTTATTTTTTTGGGAAATGTGATGCACATGAATATATTTGTTCCGATAGTATTGATACTTCAGACACGAGTAAGATGAATGGTATGGTTTATACCCATGAATATCTAAACAATATTAAAGCATATGGTTTGCCTAACCACTGTTTAAAGTTAAAGATTGGTGTCATGCTGCTGAGAAATATTGATCCTAGGGGTGGATTGTGCAATGGTACGAGGTTGCTGGTAACTCAATTAGCTAGCCATATGATCGAGGCTAGCCTTATATGCAGTGATAAAGTAGGGAAACAGGTTCTGATCCTTAAAAATGTTCGTAGACAATTTCCCGTTGCTATCGCGTTTGCTATGACGATAAATAAAAGCCAGGGTCAGACTTTGCAAAAGGTTGGTTTGTTTTTGCCTAACCCAGTATTCTCACATGGTAAGTTTATGTTGTTGTTTCTAGGGTTACATCGAGAAAATGATTGCGGATTTTAATAACCGATCAAAAGGGGAAAACACAACGGAAGACAATGAACGTTGTTTAAAAAGTTGTTTTTTCAAAGCATTTTCACGTCCTCATGTTTGGTTTAGTTTAAGCTTTTATTGGATTTTATAAACGTAGTTGGGTTTTTATTTATTTTTAAGTTCTTTGTATTGGTTACGGTTTTAGTTTTAATACATTTGTTTGACTTTCATATGTTTCGATATCCTTTGTGTTTTTAATTAATAGTTGCCTTGGAACCGATGTCATGTTCTCTAAGACGAATGCTCATTTCTTTGTTTATATCTTCAAACTGCATTCTAATTAGCATATTCTCAGTGCATTCTATCAATCTATGTTTTTTAATGTTCGTCTACTTTAGATTGCTTTAGTTTGTTTTGATAAATTTGTTTTAATCATATCGAATTGAGATCAATAAACACGTTTCGATTCAACATCCATAAAACTTGGAATGACATAATTAAAATTTATGGATGGAGCTCTCTGTCCGCGCAAGGCGCGGACTACCCACCTAGTTAATCTTAAACTTGGTATTTATCGGTTTATTATGGATAATAAATTTGATTTTCAAATTGTCATTCTCACTTTAGCATTGCAGTGCCTAAAAACATCATAATGCTTCATCATGATATAACAAATAAACATGTTGCATTTTAAATTAGCTGATTTGGTACTCTTAAAATAAAGAAAGTAGCTTTGCACCCTAAAACAAGATTTTAGTGAAAGCTAGGAACAAAAACAACTCTGCAGAAATGCCCCTGACATTGCGGTGATACTACCATCGTCTAGCTTGAACACTTTAATGTGATACTTATCCTCATCGGTGAAGTAAACAAAGTTTTGCAGGCATGCGTAAAAGCCATGAGCCGAAACCAAGAAACAAGTATCAGCATCCATCACAAACGCATTGTCTCCCAATGACTTGACTTCTACGGTTCTACCAATTTCCCCATTCTTCGTCCATCTTGTAAACCTTGAAACCAACAGTTTTCGGATACTAGAACCGTAGAAGTCAAGTCCTTGGGAGACAATGCGTTTTTGATGGCTACCAATACTTGTTTCTCGGTTTTGGCTCATGGCTTCTACGGATGATCATGTATGGGAAGATCAGGTATTGGACCGTAGAAGTCAAGTCCTTGATAATGGGACCGTAGAAGTCAAGGTCTTTGATCATCCGTAGAAGCCATGAGCCGAAACCAAAAAACAAGTATCGGTAGCCATAAAAAAAACGCATTATCTCCCAAGAACTTACTTCTACGGTTCTACACATTTCCCCAATTCTTCATCCATCTTGTAAACCTTGAAACCAACATTTTTCGGATAGTAGAACCGTAGAAGTCAAGTCCTTGGGAGACAATGCATTTGTGATGGCTACCGATACTTGTTTCTTGGTTTAGGCTCATGCCGTAGAAGTCAAATCCTTGATAATGGGACCATAGAAGTCAAGGTCTTTGATCCAGGTCCAGATCTCCCCGTTCCAATACCTGATCTTCCCGTCGCAGCCGACATCGAGAGGTCGATGGTTTCCGGCGAGGACCAATCTCTTGAACCCGAAAGCTTCTACTTTCCCGGTTCGAACAGTATAGGCATGGTTGGATCTCGGAGACTTTGAATTTGGAAAGATCGATGCTTTCGCGACGATGGTCCAAAGGGATGCACGAGAGAGGGTTTAGGAGACTGAATCTGCCGTATTTGAGATCCACGTCGTATCTGTTCAACCACCCCTGGCTGACGAAGAGGAGTGGGTGGCGCGGAAGAGGGAGGCGCGTGATATCGACGCGCAGCGGTGAATTCCGTAGATCCGTCTGATGTTTCCTTCTTTGGTGGTGAAGATGGCGATGACGAGGGGATTGAGTTCGCTGCGAGGCCGGCTAGGGAAGTCGGCGACGGAGACGGAGGCGCGCCAGGATTTGCAGATGCTACGGAAACGGAGGAGTTCCACGACGGAGAACAAACGGGCGGCGATTAAGAAGAGGAGCTCTTCCGGTAAAGGTTGAACAGAGAAATTCGCAAGGTATGTATATGGGAAAAATCTTATAAGCCCAGAGTTGGGTTTATCGATTGAACAGAAACAGAAATGAGAAGATAGAAGGAATCAGCCAATGAGGTAGAATATCTGAAGAAATGAGGAAGAAGATGAAGGTTAAAATTTGTAAATAAGAAATAATAGAAGGACTTGTCTTATCTTTAAATAGCAGAAGATTGAAGGGTTTTTTAACAATAAACAAGGATCCGAAATTAGAGTTCGAAGTGAGCAGATTGAAAGTAGATTTGGATGGAGAATATGAGAAAATTATAGTGATACCGGAGTGAAATACAATGGAGAATGAACACATGAATTCATCCCGATGCCAAGAAATAATATGAAACGATATTTATAATAGCGGTAGCTTCACTCAGAACTTGAGTTGCTCACATACCTATTTCCGTATCAAGCTAGTTACAACGTAGTTCGTTTGAGTATAATGATCATATTCTCAAAAGAAGGATTCTCGCTAGAGGTTCTCTTAGGAAGAAGATAACTTCACTTCTCCTATAGAACCCAAGCTACAAATATAAAATATCTAGTAGGTGTGTGTGTGTGTTTCCATGGAGAAGTCCCTTTCCAGTGATGGCTTCTTCCCCTTTTTATATTGTTTTTCCTTCTTTTGAGCTCACCATTGTGTAACGCCTTATTTTTTAATGCGTCATTCTCAGCCATTAATTGGTGAATTAACCACCAAATTAATGGTGAAATATCTTCGTCATTAACATTGTCATTTACTTCGTTGGATCCGCCATATATGGTCTTTAATTCGGAGGAAACAACCATTACGTTCATCGCTTTAATCCATTTGTTTGAATGAGTACTCTTTGGTCTTGTCGGAGTTGACAAACGGTTATGCATTTAATCACATTTGACCGCAAACTTCATCCGTTGGGCCTTTCAGCTCGGCTCGTCTACAACTTTGACTTCGTCGGGCCTTTTTACCATTGGTTTATTGGGCATATTCTACTGGGCCGGGATTTTCACCCCCACACTAATTATATTGGTCACAATTACGCAGGTTATCAATTCCAGTGTCTAAATATTTTATTTTTATCAATGTATCATGCGGATCCTAATATTATTTTATATATTATTTGATATATCATTGAAAAAAATAGAAATAAATTAATAATTATTAGAAAGAGGTGACATGATTTAGATTAGGGGCGGACATTTTAACCGAACCGAACCAACAAAACCAAAACAAAATCAAACCGACCCAAATCAAACTAGAGTTAATACCCAACATTTGGTTCTATTTCTTCTCAAACCGAATGGTTCGATTCGATTTTAAACCAAACTGAACCGATAAAAATGTGTTTATTATAATATTTAATTAATTATATTAACTATTATTAACTAATACTCAAATGTGTAATTATAAATCTCACGTTTGGTTTTATTTTATTTTTTATTCTATATTTAAGTTTGGTTTTGATACGATTGAGTTTTTAACTTCTTTTTTATGGTTTTTAGGTGTTTGGTTTGAATTATTGAATTTACATTTTCATAAGTGATTTGTTTTTAAACCGAACTAAAATCAAACCAAACTAAAACCAAACCAAACCGAATATAAACCAAACTGAACCAAACTAATTTCGGTTGAGTTCAATTGGATTTTTATTAAATCCAATTTAATCGAACCGAACCGAACCCAAACCGAAACCGAAATTAAACTGAAATGCCCACCCCTAATTTAGATGTTATTACAAAACACTTATTTTGTTCATTGTAATTATTTATGCATTATTTTTTAGTATATTCCTCATACCTTTGGAGGATAGAGAAAGAATCCAAAAAACCTTCTACTCTCGAAAAAACTTGGAATAGTATTCGGGATGGAAAACCGTACGTCTCTTGGTATAGAATGATATGGCACAAAGCAAGAATTCCAAAGCATATTTTCACGGCATGGTAATGATAATGTGATGAGAGATAGATTGGAAAAATTGTATTGACTCTCATAATAATAAAAGCTGGGATACATCTACTTATACAGTAGGGTTTTCTGCAAAAAAAACATTTACTTGATTCGGATTTGCAGATCAACCCTTCACCTCAGAAAAATGCAAATCAACCATTAACCTCACAATTAACTAGAGATGTCAATTTGGGCTTTGACCCGCGGGATCGGCCCAAGTAGAACCGCAGCGGAGCGGGCCTGGACACAAAAAATTTTGTCCAAAAAAGAGCGGGCCTCGCGGGCTTGACCCGTGCGGGAAGTTGGGTTGTGCGGGTCTGCGGTCTAAACCGCAAAATCCATTGTTTTTCATGATTTCCAGATGTGAAATCAATTCCGATGCGATTTCATGGGCAGCTCCGATTTCATGTCGATTCTCTGGAAAATCGAGCTGGTACATTCGCAGGTTCATAGATTGAAAAGCCAAGTTGATGTTGTGATGTCTAAGAACGCAACAAGATTCTCTTCCTCAGAGAACTTGAGCCTTCTTGGTGCAACTTTTGTTTTCGTTAACTGTGTAATTGTATTCTTACTTCAGTTCTTCCCCCAAAAATGTTATGTGTTTATCTTTTGCAGGAAACCTTGTGATTTAAAAAAATGACAGTGACAGAAGCAGAAAATCCTCTTTTTGGAGAAATCACTTGCGACATTTTACTGCAGAAGTTGCGGGTAATTTCACACAACACACTTAACTAGACAACAAAAGGTTGTTTCGTTACTTTGCTCACGACCACTTCCACCTCATAAAGTGAATTATTTGCTTAATTTTGTATTCATTAGTTTAACAGGTGAGAATGTTACATATCTCATCATTGGCATTTATTTCTGAAAATCTTATGAGGTGTAGGAACGTATTATTACATTGACAAAGACGAGCTCTTTTTGTTTCGTTACAACATTAATTAAACGATGTGTGTTGTTGATGAGATAGGAGTGTCTCCAGGTGAAGGCATGGGAGCAACAATGTCGGATGATGAATGTTAATCCAGAGGATCATTGAAGTTTTTTAAAGGTTGATTAGGGGGTAGAGAGGCGAAATTTCCGTTAAATAAAACGAGTTAACCACAACTTATAGCAGGCCGGTTATTATGATGAACAGGTCGGGACCGTATTCTTTGTATTAATGATGAAAAGAGACGAACGAATTAGATTTACGAACTAACTCCGACGGTAATCCAGTTCGGCGTTATAAATGGCGCTGCCTTGTTACAAATGAGAGAGACCGGGCCTAATTTTTAGAGAATGAGATCCACTCCTTAATGCACACCAACTTCCCAGGATTCCGGGACCACGTGGCACCCTCAGCCTGTTTTGCAGGTAAGGTGCTCCAGGAGGCGTGTCCCGGTTTTCAAGGTGAGAGGTTATGATGAGCTCGGCGCCATACTTTTGTAGGATAGCATACTGTTCGGCCAACTTCCCTCCACGTGTCCTTTTCTCCTCCGCTTACTCTGCAGGGCTGGTGAGACGTCAAGTTGAAACCGTACCTCTATTCGGATAGTGTACTGTTTGACCAACTTCCACGTGTCTTCTTTCCTTTCGACGTCCCTGTTTTGGCGAAGTGTCAGTGCGGACCCGGGGTGCGCCTCTTAAGAGCTCGGGAGTTTCGGATGGAAGCGAGCGCGGGGTTCCAGTTCGGTGATCCCCGGTCAAAGGTTGACGCTATGCTGACCGAAGCGAGGAGGGCTTTTTACTAAGATGGGCCTAACTAAATGGGGGTGCTAGGCACACCTCCAACAATAGCCCCCCCCCCCAGTTCGGTGGCATGAGATGAGGCGAATGCATCGAAGTTGATCTGATGCTAGGTCGGCGCATCTTAGGACGGTCCTTCGAGATTTGAGTGGATGAGGGCGGGGTGTTATAGCTTAGATTTGAGCCCTTGCTCATACGTGTCGGCTTTCCCGAAGATCCGGAGATTGCCGGCGCGTACCCATCACGCGGGAGAAAACGAAACGGCGCTTCTTTTTCTGCGTTTACTGCTCACATGCGGCGTACGAAAGACGCTTCATGTTTATCGAGGCGTCTCCTGCTTTTGGCGCAGGAAAAACGAAGAGACGTCATCATTAGGTTTTTGGGAGGCCGTGTTCCTTTTGACACGTGTCCAGGCGTCGCTTCGTTGTCCCCTTCCTCTATTTAACTCCTCCTTCTTCCTTCGGTTAAACCTTTCTGCGCATACTCTCAAGGTAACTCTCTTTCTTCTCTCTGAATTTTTCGATTTATTTCTGATTTCCTTTCGACTTAGCTTCCGGCTTCGGTTATCGGGAGTTCTTCTTCCTCTCTGTGCGATGACGCCGATACTAGATGGAATTAGGGTTGAGTCTAGCGATGAGTCGGCGTCCCGCGATAACCGCGACGATTCTCCGGGGGAAAGCTCTTCCCCCGATAGTTCCGAGCACGCTTCTTCCCCGAATCGAGGCGAGGAGAGCGAAGAACAGCCTGTTCCTTCTACTTCGGGGGCCGTTCCGCTGCTTTCCGGGACCCATCATAGGAAAAAGGCAGTGATAAGGTCTTCTTCTGGCGGTCATGGTGCTGACCAGGACGGAAGAGGAACCGGGCGTGCGGTCGATCGAGCTGTACGTCGGGGTGGTCGCGATGGAGAAGCACGAGCGGCCAGGGCGAGGAAGTCTCCCTTGGTTCTTTATGAGCAG
Organism: Eutrema japonicum; assembly: GCA_030161315.1. Classification (NCBI taxonomy): domain Eukaryota; kingdom Viridiplantae; phylum Streptophyta; class Magnoliopsida; order Brassicales; family Brassicaceae; genus Eutrema; species Eutrema japonicum. Next base: position 21,859,263 of record BSQW01000007.1, read on the forward strand.
GGCGGGTCGCCGACCTGGAGCACACCGGTGTCGGTTACCCTGTTGAGGGAGTTATGCGACTTCCCTGCTGCTGCCGAACTTTGACTGCCCAGGCCGGACGAGCGTCCGTGGAATCCTCCGGCGGGCTTCGTCTGCTTGTACGAGGGGTTCTTCCTGAAGTGCGGGCTGCGCCTTCCTCTCCCCGAGCTGCTCGTCCAATACTACCGGGCGCGGGGTTTGGCTTTTCTAGCAGATCTGCCCGTCCACGATTCAAGGGATGATCATGCTGCTGACCCTGGGACAGGAGTGTGATGTGGAGGTGACAGTTCCCATGTTCGAGGCTCTCACTCAGCAGAAGGCGAATCCTGGGATCCCGGGGACCTACTATGCTGCTTTTAAACCTGCGGCGAATATCATCGAGGTTAGCAGCTTGGGGTCTAAGGCTAGCAAGCTGTCCAAGGTCGAGGACTGGTCCCGTAGCTACTTATACATCCGGGCTACCGAAGTGGTTGGACTCGACCCGTCGGCGAGATACACCCGGGATTGGAATTTTTCCCCGGGTAGGGATTTGTAGATCGAACTGCTTTTCTTTTCTTCGGTTTTGTTCTGACTAACGCTGTTTGTTTTTCTTTCAGGTCCTCACTCTTCTAGGTTCAAGTTGCCGGACTACGCGGGTTTTCTTGCTGTGTTCAGGACGGTGGGCGATAGAGATTGGAAACCGTTTACCTCGGGAAGAGTAGCAGCTGCCATGGCCGGAGGTCGGTCCACTAAATAATATATATATATTTTTTTTGGAACCAATTTGACGGCTGGCGCTATTGCAGGTCGATCACGGTTTGCTAGTCCGCTGTACGCGGATTCGTTTGTTGCGCCGCCTCCGCCTATTGTTGAGGTACCGGTCCGGGGAGAGCCGGCACTGTGGGCCGGGGGAGAGGGGTCCGAGGCTGCTCCTTCGAAGAAGAGGGCGGCCATAACTGCGGGCGGGAGGGTTGGCAAGAAGAAGAAGAAGACCGAGGTGGGAGGGTCCACAGCTCCAAGTCGGGAGGATGTCCGACCTGTACAGTCGGGTCACGTGGCCGAGGTCTCTCGCGTCCCGCTTGCTGAGGAGTCCGAGGTTCCTGCTGCCGAGATATCAGCCGGTGGTGCGGTGGAGGCAGCCCGGGCCCCGGTGGACGAAGAGGTCGTAGTTCAGGAGGATCGCGACATGATCGTCGTCGTGGAAGATGCCCGGGATCCTCCTGCCGTGCAGGGCGCTGAGGATCGAAGTGATGATGGAGGCGGTGCTTCAGAGGGTTCTGATGCTGAGCCTAGGGACTACAGCTTCTACTTCTGTCATGAGGACAGTAACAGTCAGATCATCGTGGATAGGGATGAGTGCGCCGAGCTGGCGCAGGCGATGATGTTCGGGCAAAATCACCCGCACTTCCGGCCATTGGAGATGGCGAAATCCGACGCCTTTCGCGCAGCGGCGCGGTCTGCAACTCGGGTGAGGTTTTCTTATAGATATAGCTGTTAATCTATCAGAATTCGTGTATGTCTTTGCTAACAGCTGGTTTGATGCAGACGATGGCTCTTACTGCCTTTCTTGGGGAGGCCTATGAGAAGCGACTTGCCGAAAAGGACGCGTCGCTTAATAATCTGAAGATGCGCCAGGAGGCCAGCGCGCAGACCCAGTCGGTTCTCCTCCGCGGGCTTGAGAAGGAGCTGAGGGACGAGAAGGCCCGATCAGCGTCTATGGAGAAGGAGACGGCGCCGGTGCGAGCCCGGGCTTTAGAAGCGGACCACATTCAGACCGAACTGGAGGCGGAGAGGGCTCGATCTGCCGCGGAGAAGGCTCGATCGGCTGCTTTGGAGGAGGAGCTCGGGATTTTGAAGGGGGAAAGGGAAACACTCCGCTCTAGGGTTAAAGGGCTGGAGGGCGCCATTGACCGGGCGAAGGCGGCCGTGGCTGCGGAGAGTGAACGGGTTACAGCAAGGTGGGAGGGGAGGAACCGGAAGTGGACCGCGAAGATGGAGAAGATCCGTGCCCATCTCGATGGCCGTAACCGGGCTTTAAAGCCTCATCTGCTGTTCAACCAGGTGGTTGGCATAAAGGCATGCCTCAAGAGGATGGAGGTTGAGGATGGGATGTCGGTGCCGTGGTACTGGTATAAGAAGCTGGACGAGGATGAAGGGATTTACGTAGCCCAACTGGACGAGATCGATTTTCCGGACTTGACCCCGGAAGATTTGGATATCCCTCTAGATCGGACGTCTGGCATTCAGTTCGAGCGACTTATGCCCGTCGAGGCCCCTTCGGCTCCGAATCCCCCCCGAGGTCCTTCCGAACCGCCTGTCGCGGACCCGGCCTCAGACGTTCAATCACCGGCTGCTGAAGGTGGTGCTACTGCGCCGGGGGTGACAGATGAGGGTCGGGTTCCGGGTGCTACCGTGGAGGCTGCCCAAGCAGATCTGCCAGCGCAAGACCCGGTCTTGGGTGCTGTCGAAGCTGATCCCGTCGCGTTGCCCGTTGAGACCGTGGTTGGGGAAGAGCGGGTCGAGCAACTTTTTCTTGGTGAACACGGAACCAATACGAGGATGGTGGGCTCGGATGATCTGGATGGTACCCGTGCTGACGGGGGTGAAGATTTACCAGCCGAAGTGCCTCTGTAAAAGCTTGTTTTTGTTTTCTGTTGTTTTTTTTTTTTTTTTTTTTTTTGTAAAGATTAGGCCGTTGGCCATTTATGTAAAATGCCGTATGAGGCTTCCTTTATCTGATAAATGAAATTGGCGTTTTGAATTCCCTTGTTTCTCTTGCGAATGTTTGGTAAAATAGGCCGCAGACCATATTCTTTTGTCAACACCGTGCGTGCAGGTCGTAGACCGTGCCCTTGTGTCTTTGTATCGGGTGCGAGGTATGGCTCGGCTTGAGATACTTAACGCTTGTGTATCTTTATATATTTTTTCTTATTGCGAGGTGTAACTCGGCTTAAGGTCTTGTGTACCTTTTTTTTTGGTGCGAGTGGCGAGCTCGGCTTTAAGACACTTAGTGCTTGTGTGTCTGGTAGAGGTGCGAGCCTTGAGCTCGGCTTTAGTACTTATAGCTTGTGTACTGTGTGAGTGCGAGTATTTGAGCTCGGCTTTAGCACTTATAGTTTGTGTGCTGGGGAGTGCGAGTATTGTAGCTCGGTCCCCATTTCTTCTTTCTTGGCTTTCGAATAAAGCCGTGGCTTTGGAATAAAGCCGTGGCTTTGGAATAAAGCCGTGGCTTTGGAATAAAGCCGTGGCTTTGGTCCCCTTTTTTTTTTTTTTTTTTTTTTTTTTGGGATCTTGAAAAGCCGTAGATTTATAGCTGAGACCTGGTTAGGGGTTGCCTACGTACCCTTTAGTGGAAGGGATCAAGCCAATCGTAGTTCGTTTGTTTACAAAGATAGACAGCGGAGCGGATCCCGGGGGCCTAATAGTAGAAGCGTTTTAGGTTTATCGAGTTCCAAGAGCGCGGGATTGCGTCGCCGTTCATCGTGACTAGCTCGTAGACGCCGGGCTTCACGATCTTGGAGATGAGGTAGGGACCTTCCCAATTGGCACCGAGCTTGCCTGCGTTTAGCTCGGCGGTGTTTTCGAAGACCATGCGCAGAACCAGGGCGCCTTCGGCAAAGAACCTGCCTCGGACCTTCTTGTTGTAATACTTGGAGGCTAGCTGTTGGTAGTTCTGGATCCGGAGGAGGGACTGGTCCCGTTGTTCCTCGAGAAAATCCAGCTCGCTCAACTGCACGGCATCGTTCAGGTTGGCCTGCTGGGTGAGCATAGCGCGGCGAGGAGTGGGGAGGCCGACTTCGGATGGGGCCATCACTTCCATACCATGAGAGAGGCTGAATGGTGTGCGACCTGTCGCTGTCCTCGGCGTCCTGCGATGGGACCAAAGAACTCCATCTAGCTCGTCGGCCCAGGAGCCCTTCTTGTCGTTTAGTCATTTTTTAAGACCGTCGAGAATGGTCTTGTTGGTGGCTTCGGCTTGTCCGTTTCCTTGTGGATATCTCGGGGTGGACTTACTCAGTCTGATCTTCCACTTTCCGCAGAAGTCTTCGAAGAGGACCGACGTGAACTGGGCACCGTTGTCGGTCACGATCTCGTAAGGCAGACCGTGCCGGCAGATGATTAACCTCCAGACGAATTTTCGGACGTCCTCCGCCGTGATCTTGGCGTAAGTTTTGGTTTCAACCCATTTGGTGAAGAAGTCGGTCATCACTAGGATGAAACGCTTTTGACGAGATCGGGGAAGGGGCCCGACTATATCCATGGCCTCCCGCATGAATGGGTAGGGTGCCACCGCAGTGGTAAGGAGCTCGGTAGGGCAGTGAATGAGTGGGCCGTGGCGTTGACATTTCTCGCAGCGGGCCGCGAACTTTTCGCAATCCTGAAGCATTGTTGGCCAGTAGTGTCCTTGGTTTCGTATTCTCAGGGCGAGAGCTCGGCCGCTGGAGTGGTTTCCGTCGGCGCCTTCGTGCATCTCTTTCATTACGTCAATGGTTTCTTGCCCGTGGAGGCAGCTGAGCAGGGTCCCCGAGGCGCTCCATCGGAACAGATTGCCGTCCATCATCGTGTATCGGGCGCATTTCTTCCTTAGCCGGCTGGTGGCCCATCGATCTGGGGGGTGGACGCCGTCTGCTATGTACAGTAGTATGTCGACTCGCCAGTCTGGTAGTTCGGGCTCGGCTGGAGGTGGTGGTAGATCTTCGGGAGGTGGGACGTCCTCGTCGAGGTCTGCGATCTGGGGATTAATCAGGTAGGCCAATTTTGGTAGCTCGATGCAAGGGAAGTCGATACTTTCAACCGGGATCACCCGTCGGTGAGCTGGGGCCAAAGTGGAGGCCAGTGCTGCGAGGGCGTCTGCGGAAGTGTTATCATCTCGGGGGATCTTCGTCAGGGTGAACTCGGAGAAATCTGCGGCCAAGCCTTGGGTCACCTTGAGGTAAGCATCAATGCGATCATTCTTGGCCTCGTATTCCCCGCTGAATTGATTGGCGACGAGCTGGGAGTCGCAGAAGGCTCGGATTTTCTTCGCGCCGACCACCTTTGCCAGGCGCAGGCCGGAAATCAGAGCTTCGTATTCGGCTTCGTTGTTTGATGCTGGGAAGGCCAGACGGAAAGACTGCTCGAGGATCTCCTTGGTCGGGGACTCGAGGCGTATGCCGATGCCGGAGCCGTGTTTAGAAGCCGACCCGTCGACATGCAGGCTCCAAACTTCGGGGACTTCATCGATCGTTAGCTCGGGTACCAATTCAACTAGAAAATCGGCCAGAACTTGAGATTTGACCGCGGTCCGCCCTCGGTACTCGATCTCGTACTCCCTCAGCTCAACTGCCCACTTCATTATTCGGCCAGATCGGTTTGGGCTGTGGAGGATGGTTATGAGGGGGTAGGTGCTTAGGATGGCGATCGTGTGGGATTGAAAATAAGGCCAGAGTTTTCTGGCTGCGACGACTACCGCCAGGGCGAGTTTCTCCAAAGTTGGGTATCTGCTATCCGCGTCATCTAGAGATTTACTGATGTAAGAGATGGGCTTTTGGTCACCCCGGTCTTCTCGTACTAGTACCCCGCTGACCGCCGATATAGAGGTAGAGGGTTTCGCCTTCTTCGGGTTTGGACGGGACGGGAGGAGTGGATATGTACTCCTTTAGCTGCTGGAAGGATCTCTCGCACTTGTCGTCCCACTCGAATCGTTTGTTAGCTCGGAGCAATTGATAGAATGGTAGACATCTGTCGGTTGAACGGGAAATAAACCGGTTAAGCGCGGCGATTCTCCCGGTGAGTCGCTGTACTTGGCACGTGCTTCCTAGGGATTTGAGGTCGGTGATGGCTCGGATCTGCTTGGGGTTAGCTTCGATCCCTCACTGGGTGATGATATATCCGAGGAATTCACCCGACGTGACGCCGAAAGAACACTTGGCTGGGTTCAGCTTCATGTTGTATTCGTTCAACGTCCGGAATCAAGATCGGAGATGAGTGACGTGGTCGGTCGCTACTAGGGACTTTACCAGCATGTCGTCTATGTATACTTCCATAGTGCGGCCGATTTGATCGGCGATCATCCGGTTGACGAGCCGCTGGTAGGTGGCTCCGGCATTTTTGAGTCCGAAGGGCATCACCTTGTAGCAGTAGATCCCTCGGTCCGTGATGAACGCGGTTTTCTCCTGGTCGTCGGGGTGCATAGGGATCTGGTTGTACCCCGAGAAGGCATCCATAAAAGAGAGCAGCTCGTTCCCGGTGGTGGCTTCGACGACTTGGTCGATTCGGGGGAGGGGAAAGCTGTCTTTTGGGCACGCCTTGTTGAGGTCGGTGAAATCTACGCAGATCCTCCATTTCCCGCTCTTTTTCTTGACTACTACCGGGTTGGCTAGCCAGTCCGGATATTTGACCTCGGCGATTGAACCGGCTGCGGTAAGCCTTTCCACCTCGTCATTGACGGCCTGTGCTCGCTCGGGGCCTAGCTTTCGCCGCTTTTGCTTGATTGGTCTGAAGGTCGGGTCCACGTTGAGCTCATGGCTGCATGTCGCCGGTTCGATGCCGGGCATATCGCCGGTTGACCAGGCGAAGGTGGAGACGTTCTGTCCCAGGAACTCGACCAGCTCTTTCTTGATGCTCTCTTCAAGGTCGGTTCCGATGCCAACGCAACAGGTGGGGTTGCACGGATCGATGTTGATATAGGCGATGAGGTCCCGACCGGGGAGATCCTGGGTATTTGGCTCACCGGACTGATGCACGTTGATGGTCAAGCAGGCCGGCGCGGCGTGACGCAATTTATGCTCAATGGCAAAGCAGGCGCGAGAGACCCTCTGGTTGCTCCTAAGAGTATACGTTCCGGCCTGGTTGGGGAACTTGAGGCATTGATGGTACGTCGAAGTGACCGCCTTCATCGAGTGCATCCAAGGGGTTCCGAGAATGATGTTGTAGATCGGGGTGGTATCGAAGACCACGAACTTGACGATTTTTGTGACCCGGCCTACGTAGACCCATAATTCGATGGTGCCGATTCCCTTGACAGTGTCTCCGGCGAAGCCGGTTAGTGGGATGGAGTGCGGTTTGATTGCGGCTCCGTTTAGATTCATCCTAGCGAGGGTATCTTTGAAGATTAGATCGACCGAGCTGCCCGTATCGACGAGGACCCGGTTGACGTCGCAGCCGGCTACACGGACTTGTATGAAAAGGGGGTCATTGTGGGGCTGGTGGACCCCGACCACGTCAGTCTCGGTGAAACATATCCCCATTTTACTTGTGTCTTGCGCATCGATCTCCGGGCCAGAGTGCCATTTCAGGGAGGCGTCGGTCTTCCTATCATGACGTTTGATGGACCGTACTGAATCGTTACACGAGAGGAGACCTCCCATGATCATCCCTATCAGAGTCCGCGCCGGAGGAGGCGACCTGTCCCTTTCCTGGTCTCGCGAGGGGGATCGCCGGCGACGATCGTCGTTCTGAGCGCGGTTATCTAACCTAGCCCGGCTGTCCTCGCGGCCTCGATTATCGCGCGGTTGGATTCGATCGCTGTCCCAGGCTCACGGACGCACCCCTCTGGTACGTGGATTTCCCCCCTTTGGAATTGATTCAGCAGGACTTCTTGGAGTGCGCGGCATTGTGAGGTCGAATGCCCCTTTCTCTGGTGAAAGTCGCAGAAGGTCGTCCTGTCGTACTGCTCATCTGGTCGGGGCTCTTTGTCTTTTGGCTCGTCGGGACACCGATCCTGCTGGTTGGGGTCTCGCACATACTTGTTCCAGGGCAATTTTGACGCGGGGTTGGGGAGAAAAGCGGGGTCGCTCATATGGAGGACGGCGGGTGATTCGTTAACAAGGAATGCGGCGGCCTGCTTTCCTTTGCTGGGTTGATATTCGTCATCGTAGTGCTGACGAGGCTCCTGATACCTTTCTTGGGGTCGCTCCTTTGGGACTAGGGCCTTGTGCGAGGCGCTGTTCTTTGACTCGGCTGCCTTTTCCTCCTTGAGCTCAACGAAGAGCCCAGCGCGGTGTAAAACGTCTTCCAACGAGCGCGGTTTGCTGAGCTTCATGTCGTCCTTGAAGGCCGAATCGGCCCGCAGGCCCTTCCTCAGAGCGGGGAGCGTTGACTCGTCCGTCAAGTTGCTTTGTGAGGCCGTGGCTTTGAAGCGCTCTATGAAAGATCTGAGCGACTCCTTTGCTCCTTGGTTCAATGCCCAGAGGTCTGCGCTGGATGCGGACTGTCTGATGTAGATGGAGTAGTGCTCGAGGAAGGTGGTCGAAAGGTCTCTGAAGCTGTCTATGGAGTGGGTCTTTAGCCGAGAGAACCATGTGAGGGCTGGGCCGGTGAGATTCTCTACGAAGAGCTAGCAGTGGGCGGCTTCACGCTCGTCCGGGGAGAAGTGGGCGCGGCCCATGGCGATGGTGAACGCCGTTAGATACTGGGCCGGGTCGGTGTTGCCCGCGTAGGGCTGGAGTTTGAGCTTTCCGAGATGCTGGAGCGGGACGTAGGCGATCCGGCGAGTGAAGGGCTTATTTTGCGTCTCTCTGAGGACGCGATCTATTTCTGGGGCCGCGCTGGTGGCCTGATGGATTTTGGAGGACATTGCACGGATTGTTTCCTTCATGGCTTCAAATTCGGCGTCCCTGACGCGCTCCGAACTGGATCGTTGAAGGTGAGCTTCGTCACCCGGGGAGCTTCCTGTTGCCGGGACGAAACGTCCGCCCGAACCTTCAGGCCCTGACGGCGAGTCACCGAATAGATTTCTCTGGATGCGCGGGGTGTCTCCCCGAGAAGCTGGTTCTCTGAGGTGGACGCCGGGGGATCCGGTGTTGTCTGACCGGTCGCGGGAGGCTGCTAGTGTGGCAAACCGTTGATCGGTAGCTCGCGTAAGCTCGTCCATTCTGGCGAGCAAGGTCTGCATTATGGCGGACAGAGTGGGCTGGTCTTCCGGCTGCCCGACCGGCGTTCGGGGCGTGTTTTGGGTGGCGGAGCCATCAAAAGGAGTGGGCGCCGGAGCCGGGGGTGGAGTTCCGAGGGACTGCTCTTGAGGGATTGGTTAGTCGGTCATCGCCTGAGCTGATGGTGGGGCAGCCGCTGTTGCTTGAGTCGACGGCGAGGCCGTTGTTTGGGCCGGGGTCTCCTGCTCCGATAATACTCTTGGAGGCGGGATCGCCATTGCTGCTGCGGCTGATGTCGTGGTTGAACTGCTCCTTGCGTATAGAAAAATCTCCAAACCCCCCTCCTTCAAGCGCCAATTGTTAATCCAGAGGATCATTGAAGTTGTTTAAAGGTTGATTAGGGGGTAGAGAGGCGAGATTTCCGTTAAATAGAATGAGTTAACCACAACTTATAGCAGGCCGAGTATTATGATGAACAGGTCGGGACCGTATTCTTTGTATTAATGATGAAAAGAGGCGAACGATTTAGATTTACGAACTAACTCCGACGGGAATCCAGTTCGGCGTTCTAAATGGCGCTTCCTTGTTACAAATGAGAGAGACCGGGCCTAATTTTTAGAGAATGAGATCCACTCCTTAATGTACACCAAGGGGTATATATAGTGGGGGTTGACTTCCAACTTCCCAGGATTCTGGGACCACGTGGCACCCTCAGCCTGTTTCGCGGGTAAGGTGCTCCAGGAGGCGTGTTCCGGTTTTCAAGGTGAGAGGTCATGATGAGCTCGGCGCCATACTTTTGTAGGATAGCATACTGTTCGGCCAACTTCCCTCCACGTGTCCTTTTCTCCTCCGCTTACTTTGCAGGGCTGGTGAGACGTCAAGTTGAAACCGTACCTCTATTCGGATAGTATACTGTTTGACCAACTTCCACGTGTCTTCTTTCCTTTCGACGTCCCTGTTTTGGCGAAGTGTCAGTGCGGACCCGGGGTGCGCCTCTTAAGAGCTCGGGAGTTTCGGATGGAAGCGAGCGCGGGGTTCCAGTTCGGTGATCCCCGGTCAAAGGTTGACGCTATGCTGACCGAAGCAAGGAGGACTTTTTACTAAGATGAGCTTAACTAAATGCAGGTGCTAAGCCCACCTCCAACAATGAAGATGAAGAAGTTGAGAACGAAGCTAATATGTTTGATGGGGGCTTAGATGTGTTGGGTTTTGGTCCTCTGATTCCTACTGAGAGCGAGAGATCCTTGATGGAACGAGTTAGACAAGAACTTAAACATGAACTCAATAAGATTGGAAATCTAATTACATATATTCCATGTTTTGGGTAACAATAAGTTTGGTGACTTTTGTCTTTTGGTAAGCAAATTGAGTACAAAGAAGAGTCCAAACAACAAGATCATAATGTAGTCCTGGGAAGGCTTCTCTGAGGTAGAGCTCTTGCTCTCTTGTAACTTTTGTTATTTCTCGAACATCATCTGTAGGTATCGGCCTTGTTTTTCAATCTGTAAGAAAACAATTTCAGTTTCAAAACAATTTGTTTCAGTTTAAACACTTTGTTTCTGGTTTGATGAACACGTTCTGGTGGTTTTTCTTTGTCTTTTTCTTTCAGGATTTCCTTGCCTTTCACAAATTTCACCAAGCTATTGTTCGGATGATAGAATTACATTCTTTAGTTTCATATTTCTATTTTTTTTTGTTTGAAACAAATATGTTATACTTTTTGTTTTTTCTTATTAAAACTCAAATGAAACGAAAATTATACCCATATAGACAAGGAACCCGGCCAAGGTGAAAAAAAAAAAAAAACAACGAACCCGCGGGTCAGCCCGCAAACCCGTAGAATATAAGCGGGTTGGGCTTGGACACATTAGTTTGGGACCGCAGCCCGCGAGGCCCGAAAAAAATTAAAACCACAACGGGTCGGGCTATTTGAACGCGGGCTGGCCCGTCTGACATTTCTACAATTAAACCGCAATATCACCATTGTGTATTTCACCATCTAATACACCGTGTATTTTTAACATGAGACTCTAACACAGGGCTATTGGGTGTTGGATTCATAGAGAGTTTTGTTGATTTCAAAAGTCATCAGATTTGTCAAATTTGCATAGAGTTTTGATGAATTTTAAAAGTTTTTTAAAATTGCAAAGAATTTTGTGTATTTAAACAATTCATAAAAGAATTCTATTATAACAAACTTTGAGAATACAAGGGATATAGGTAATATTTTGAAAATCATGTTTTATGAGTTAAATTGTAAATAATCCATATCCCAATAACACTAGATTTTAACAGAATCATTACATTAAAATACAAACTTTTTGAATAACAATGGATTTTGATTAGATTATAAAAATCATCAAACCAATAACAATGAAATGTTATAATCCATAAACGAATAACACTGGAATCTATTCCATTAAAAATGTAAAAATTCATAAACCAATAACAGTAGAATCTTAGACTCTAAAAATCTTCATAAATCATCTCCCAATAACCGCCTAAAACAAGGTCGTTTTAAAACACAAAAAAATTAACAAACTCATTCCATGTCTCTCAAAGGAAATCTCTTTCCTTCTCTCTTCTCCCTTTGCTTTCTCTCCGACCTCGACCTCTCGGAGAACTCCCTCTCCGGCGAGATTCCAAAGGGTTATTGGGAGATAGATTTTTAAAGATTTTTAGAGTTTAAGATTCTATTGTTATTGGTTTGTGGATTGTTATATTCTTATTAAAATCTTGTGTTATTGGTATGATGATTTTGCAATTCTTGTGTTATTGGTGTGTTGATTTTGTAATTCCATTAAAAATCTTGTGTTATTCAAAAAGTTGAGTATTTATTGATTTTTCAATTCTATCAAACTCTAGTGTTATTGGGACAATGATTCTTTATATTTTTAGTCATTAACAACAACTTTCAAAATACTAGAGGTATCCTATGTATTCTTAAAATCTTTCTCCATCACATTGTCCCAAAAATAAACCAAAAAAACAAATCCATAATATAACAAAACAATACCACTACCACAAAAAAAAAAAAAGCTCGACATGAAAAAAAAATCCAGAATTTTTTCTATGAGATGACATGCAACAATTTTTCCATCAGATGACCTGCATAATACACACATTTTCTATCGGCTACAAGCACATGTGACTCAAAGAAAAACAAGAAAACTGATATACCTTCATCATCATCGTTGACTTCCAGCTACTATTGCATCTTGCCACATATTAGAAGCTATCGTGTCTCTCCAATTATTAGCGTATTCTCGTTGTTGGGATTCAATAGCACTTACATTTCCACTTTCTTCAAAATTAACTTGTTCATTGCTTGCATTGATCGCTTGTTCAGGAAAGGCATCCGACCGACAATGCTTACGTAGAAAGTTATGTAATCCAGCACAAGCTAAAACCAACTCTGCTTGTGTCCTAAAGGAAAAAGGAGGCGCATATTTGAAAATCAAAAACCGAGATTTGAAAATACCGAAGATTCTCTCGATTACATTTCTCAAAGATGCATGCCGCAGATTGAACAACTCGTTCTGGTTTTGGGGATCACGGTCTTCACCTCTGAATTCTTTTAGATGATATCGAGTACATCGAAACGGAGCTAAAAACTTTTGACGATTGGCAAACCCACAGTCAACTAAATAGAATTTTCCTGAAATTCAATTACCAAAGTCACAGTTATGTATGTATACAAAAATCTTCTACTAATTTTTCTATATACTTTAGGTTTTGTACATACCTTCGGGAACGTGTAACCTGCTAGTGTTCCTTGTCAACGCATTGTTTAAAATTTTTGAATCATGAGCTGAACCTTCCCATCCACTAAGAACATAATTGAATTCTAGATCGAAGTTACAAGCAGCAAGGACATTTTGTGATATAGATCCTTTGCGATTACGATAGCTAGCAACATCACATTTTGGTATCATAGCAAAAATATGTGTGCCATCAATAGCTCCGATACAATCCTAAATCAAAAATTTAGTTCCAAAATAAAATATTCGGATAACAAACCATTTCATAAGTTAATAAAAATCATAAATTAGTTGAATTTATATATGTACCTTGAAATAGGGATAAAATCTTGTGCTCTTACTTATCTTTGCAGCTGTTGTAACTCCAGGCTTCACCATCAAATCTGGTGCTATAGTATTTAGTGCACTTAAGACCTTATGAAAATTGTTACTTATAGTAAACTTTGATCTCTTGAATGTGTCTTTAGTGTAACCATATCTAGAACATTGACCCACCGTGAGCAGAAATGTGGCCACCATTTCTTCAACGCATATATGACGAGTATCTTTTAGACATGCCTTTAACCTCATAAGATCACATAGCTTCATAAATGAGCTCGGATACATACGATACACCAATCGAAAGTGATCAGGATCCTCTTTGAGAACATTTTGAATGTAAGCAGAACCAATGTCAGAGATCGGCCGACGAATGGGGCGTTCGACATTCTTCGCATAAGCTTTCGCTATATTATTCAACATTAATAGCATAATGTCCAAATCTGATTCATCATCTTCCATTTGGTTTGCTTCCTCTTCAAAATATATTTGTTCTTGTTCTTGAATAGTGCTTTCCATGGTAATACACCTACAAAAAAAAGAGTTGTTGTTAGAGTGATAAACGAAGTTTTTAGGAAGTCAAATAAAAAAATGTTATAAGTCACGAACGAAGAAAGAAGTAAAAAAATCTATAAGTACTATAAGTTTAACGAAGCAACAACAAACTTTGGTATCATAAACCAATCCATAATATAGTCTCAAAATAATTAAGAAGAAACAAACCCAAAAAAAAATAACTAAAAAAAAACATATCACTCGGAGTTAATATTGCTTTGGATCCAACCAAAGCGTTCTTCTGGCGACATATCCGTAAACACGTCTTTCATTCCCAATGAGTAGATAAGGGTAACTGCTTTAAATTTGATACGCTGGTCCAAACCAGGAACCTCTTTCATAGCATCCCAAACATTGTTTTTCTTTTTCTCAGCTTCTCTTTTCTCAACTTCCAATCTCATCTTTTCCTCTCTTTGTTCAGCTTCTTTTTGTTGTCTTTCTTCCCTTTGTTGTATGACACTAAGTATCTTGTTGCTCACGGCTATCATAGATTCATTGCGATCATTGTTCAGCTCATTGGAGTTGCTAAATGAATCTGTTCTAGATCTCTTCCTCGAGATAAGTTTTTCTGCACGAACTTTCAAATTTGTTTCTGAAAAAGGCGATGCATCATATTCCAGCGGTGATCGTTGTTGAGATGATAATGCACAACCATCATCGTTGCTCTCATCAAAGTTCAAGTTTTCTCTTACTTGACCATCACCAACGGAGTAGGTGCGAGCATCTGTAGTTTCACCCAAACCAACTGAAAAACTACCATTAGCGGTTGCACAATCAAATAGAATTTTCAAATCCTCAAACTGATCATTGGAGTCATATCGCATAAACTTGTGGTTTGGATGTGCCTGTAAAAAAGTGAGACATATATAACTTAAAATACAATTTAAAGTAATGGAGAAAAAGAAACTTCGATATGCAAAATTAAATATCCATTAAATCAGATCAAGAGCATAATTTTTTTTTTTTAAAGGTTCTAATGACTATATAGGTTCTAATGACTATATACAAAGACATACCTTTAAATAATTACACCATACTTCGTCAGAAGCGGTAAATCTTTTCATGACAGGATCCCATCCGAAACCCGAACTGTAACGTAGAAGCTCCCCATAACTTTGGTATTGAGATTTAAGGAACTTTATTCTGCTCAAATAGTTCTTGTGGGGTTTTTGGCATCCAAGTCTCTCATTAAGGACCGGTAGTATTTTATGTTCTACCGTTGGCTTATTCATTAGACCACCACCAGAATCACGCCATCCACGTTGAATTCCTTCGACAAGTAGTTCTATCAATACTTTGGTCTCGTCCGGAGTCCACTGACTATATTGTTTTTCTTTGTCACCCATTGTAATCTTATTCGAAAGGTTATCATAGTTAGTACAATAAAAAATATGTTAAACAATCAATCAGTCACACACATTAACCTCGAATCTTCCTATAATAATTAAAAATAAAAGAGAAAGGTTAAAGATACAAAAGAGATAGTCTATTACCTGGTCAAGATGATGAATAGAAGAGATGTGAGCTTTTCACGTCAAAATAAACCTTCTTTATAACCAAATAAACATGCCTTATTCAAAGATATGCTATTTGGAAAACAAGCATAAACATATATTTACCTTACAATTTTTTTCAAAAAAGTAATTAAAAATCTATGACAATCCACAAAAGTTATTACAAGAATCACTGAAAATCTATGTAAACAGATTTTTAAAATTTATGAAAATCTTTGAAATTCTTAAAATCTCCCAACTTTTGAAATCCACAAACTCTACAGAAATCATCTTCCCAATAACCCCCCTTTGTGTATTTAAACAATTCATAAAAGAATTCTATTATAACAAACTTTGAGAATTCAAGGGATATAGGTAATATTTTGAAAATCATGTTTTATGAGTTAAATTGTAAATAATCCATATCCCAATAACACTAGATTTTAACAGAATCATTACATTAAAATACAAACTTTTTGAATAACAATGGATTTTGATTAGATTATAAAAATCATCAAACCAATAACAATGAAATGTTATAATCCATAAACGAATAACACTGGAATATATTCCATTAAAAATGTAAAAATTCATAAACCAATAACAGTAGAATCTTAGACTCTAAAAATCTTCATAAATCATCTCCCAATAACCGCCTAAAACAAGGTCGTTTTAAAACACAAAAAAATTAACAAACTCATTCCATGTCTCTCAAAGGAAATCTCTTTCCTTCTCTCTTCTCCCTTTGCTTTCTCTCCGACCTCGACCTCTCGGAGAACTCTCTCTCCGGCGAGATTCCAAAGGGCATTGCAAGGCTGAAGAATCTTTTATCGCTTCGACTCGGCCTCAACTCCCTCTCCGGCGAAATCCCTCCGCAGCTTGGGAAGCTGAAACAGCTTCAAACCCTCGATATCTCTGGAAATTCACTGACTGGACTTTTACCGAGTCGACTCGTTGAGTTGCCTCGGCTTATGTACCTTGACCCTAAGTGACAGCCATCTCTCAAGTTCTCTTCCTCCGTCATTCTTCCTCAGCTTCCCGGTGATGTCTTTCGCTCGATGTCTCCAACAACTCGCTCTCCGGCATAATCCTAAGTGACTCGGCGATATGATTTTTTTTTTCTTTCGATTCGATGATAATGAGGAATTTTCGGGTTTTTTTTTTCTTTGACCGTATTCGTTTACTGATCTTAAGAGAAGATTTTGTTTTGGTCTAAAATTGGTTTTGATCCGATCACTTGAGAAGGATTTTTGCTCTCTGTTGAGGTAAATGAGGCTTCACTCGAATTTGATTCTGTGAAATATCCCTAATTTATTCGTGTGTGCGTCTGTGTTTAAGAATTCTGATTCTGATTTCCAAACTTTTTTCAATTCTAAGTTAAGTTCTTGCTTTATTGATTTGATCCTTATGGGTGTAGGTGAATACAAGATCTTGGAAAAAAATGGAAACAGAAGACGATATGTGCCAGAACAATTGGGGAAGCTCTTCTTCTTCAAAGTTGCGTGAGCAGGTTTCTTCAGAGTAGTCCTCAGTTTGTTAATTTTTTCTGTCTCTATTAAAAATATACAGTGTCTTAGACTTTTTTTGGAGGTGAATGGTTGACTTGCATTTTTCTGAGGTGAAGAGTTTTTTTTGCAGAAAACCTTATATAGTACTAATGTTTAACCTAATTACTAACTCATAGAATCATATAAAGATATATACAAATCTCTAGAATATATTTTCATAATATCAACAATATCTTTGGATCTTTCTAGATCCTTCCATATGCCCCCTCAATCTCAAGGTCGTGATGAAGAACCGGCAGAATGAACGACTTGAGATTGAATTGGATTTATGAATGAATCTCTTTGGTCTTTGTAGGAGAAGATGTTGACTTCGCATAGGCTTTGGGCGTTTGTTTGAAACATGAGTACATTATTGTTAATGTCTTGGTGGGCCTGTAAAATTTTGGGCTTTAAGCTTCCAAAAGATGTTGGGAGAGTTGTGGCGGCGAAAATCACGTTGGCGGAGAGGAAGCCGGAGGGAGATAAACTGTGAGACTCGTCGGAGTTAGAGGCCATCTCGGCGGTGGCGGAGATCATAGATCCCGTGTTGGTGACATCGTTAGATGGCTCGGCTTGGGCCATCTCGGCGGTGGCGGAGATCATAGATCCCCTGTTGGTGACATCGTTAGATGGCTCGGCTTGGGGCAAATGTTTTGACAGAAGCAGCGACATAAGGTGATGAACTTTGTCTTAAGGAAGAAGAAGCCGATGGCTGATTTTAAAAAAAAAAAAAAAAAAAAACCTATTGGCTTGAAGAAGCATTGAAGTTTGATGGCTTGGATTCAGAGGCTCATGATGAGTTTGAATGAGAAGTACTTGGCTTAAAGAGAAAAAAATACAAAAAACCGAGCCGATCATTAGAAGAATAATATAAGCACTTTGGCTTAAAAGAAATAAGAACGAAGAACGGAGCCGATCGTTAGATCATTGTGGCTCTGATACCATGATAATGTGATAAGAGATAGATTGAAAGAATTGTATTGACTCTCATAATAATAAAGGCTGGGATGCATATACTTATATAGTACTAATGCTTAACCTAATTACTAACTCATAGAATCATATAAAGATATATACAAATCTCTAGAATATATTTTCATAATATCTACAATATCTTTGGATCTTTTGGATCTTTCTAGATCATTCCATAGATAACTTCAACAATCATTTGGATGCTTTATTTTAGAGTTGAGTCTGTTTGGGTGGCTTGGATGCGAAGAAGTTACCTATCCTACTATCCTTTTTGGGCCCTAAATGAGAAAAGTTATTGTATTCGTGGATGTTACAAAAATTGTTGAAGTTAAGGTCAAAAGCAAGTTACGTCCTCATGATTTTAATCGGAAATGGTGATGATACCTTCTTTTGGTGGGATTCGTGGACTTCTTTCGGTGCATTGATTCAATTTCTTGGTTCCAACGGGCCTTCTCTCCTTGGCATTGCTCTCTTCTCAATGGTCAAGGAGATCACTTCTCCAAGTGGATGGTGTTTACCTTCGACAAGGTCAGAAAAACAGCTTCAATTACATGCCTTCATCACTACTATCAATCTCTCTTCTACAAGTGATAGTGCTGTTTGGAGGATAGAGGAAGAAATCCAATAAATATTCTCCTCTCGAAAAACTTGGAATAGTATTCAGAATGCAAAACTGAATGTCTCTTGGTATGGAATGATATGCCACAAAGCAAGAATTTCAAAGCATGCTTTCACGGCATGAAAACTTCAACAATCATTTGGATGCTCTATCTTAGATATGGGTCTATATGGGTGGTTTGGATGAGAAGAAGGTATATATCCTACTGAGGACATCAAACCAATAGCTGAACCGGAGCTCAAACAAGTTCAATGTACAAAGCCTATCGAGTCCGGTAAAGACATATGGGCGTTATTTGTTGGATTCAAGCCCAACCACGAAAGCACCATCCCATAATCGATCCAATCTATGTTCTTGACCTATCAAGGACCCGCGGAGAAGTGAACCCAAGCCCATACTGAACCAGACCTGACCGTGAGCCATCCATCTAACCGGTGGTGCCAAAATTTATCATATGTGAAACTTTCTTTAATTGGAAATATCCAAACATATACTTGGCATCCATGAGACTTTTTCTTACATCTAGAATCTGTCCATGACGTCCCTAGCTACACCAGAGCCCACTGGATCAAGCGGATTGAGCTGCGCATAACTTTACCATATTTGGAGTCAAAGAGAACCATTAATGCCCAACGGCTACATTCTGATTTCATACAACTCCAAGAGACTTCTAGAAGGCTGATAAACCACAGTTTAATCACCAAGATCACGAGATATAAGTCATCATACCACCTTCCTTACTTGTTGAGAGCACCAATCATCCATCAATAATATTAGCATTTATTTTCAATTTATTTAGTTTCTTCTTTTAGTTTTGTTAATGTTAGATTGTCTTAGTCTAGAGTATTATATAAGCACTATAATTGTTTCATTTGTAAGCACCCCCTTTTTCTAAGAAAAATCAATAAACTTGTTAAGTTTGTTTTCAAAGCGTGAAGCCTTTGAAGTTTTGGTCATTTCGAGTCTTTGGAGAGATTCCTTAGTCTTGTGTGATTGCGTATAGACTAGCTTGTGAGATTCAAGTCAATTTATTCTTGTGTTGTTGTGGATTCAACAACAAAGCCTCAATCTCCATCTTCACCATCGACCCATTGTCCATTTCAAGCCAAAATCCCTTGAAATCATATGTTCATAAGATTGTGAAATTCAATCTTAAATCACTACTCGACTTTTTGGGCCCTAAATGAGAAAAATTATGTGTATTTCTGGATGTTCCGAATTTTTTTGAAGTTAAGGTCAAGAGCAAGTTACTTCCTCATGATTTTTATCGGAAATGGTGTTGATACCTTCTTTTGGTGCGATTTGTGGAATCTTTTTGATCCATTGATTCAATTTCTTGGTCCCAACGGGCCTTCTCTCCTTGTCATTCCTCTCTTCTCAACGGTCAAGGATCACTTCTCCAAGTGGATGGTGTTTACCTTCAGCAAGGTCAGAAAACAGCTTCAATTATATGCCTTCATCACTACTATCAACTTCTCTTCTACAAGTGAAAGTGTTGTTTGGAGGATAGAGAAAGAAATCCAAAAAACCTTCTCCTCTTGGAAAACTTGGAATAGTATTCAAAATGCAAAACTGAATGTCTCTTGGAATGGAATATGGCACAAAGCAAGAATTTCAAAGCATGCTTTCACGGCATGGCCGCAACCTAACTTTAGATCGTTCAATGAGGTGGGGATGAGATGTGGAATATACTTGCTTTCTTTATGGTGATTTTGATGAAAGTGTATACCACTTGTTCTTTCAATGTTCATTTTCGGCTGAAGGGTCGAAGAATATTTTGTCAAAGCTTCATTTATTGTCTCATCCTCTCTCATGGGATAGTATCTTCCTTTGGCTACCTACAACTTCATATAATAAAGACATTTGCCTAGTGATGAGGTCATCAAACCAACATTTAACAAACCGAACCATATGAATAATTGTCAGAAAATCAAAGAAGATTTTCGTATTCGGTTTGGTTAAATACATATTAATTACCGAGATTGATTGTGTACTGGAAACCCTTGACCATCCAGTTATTCTAGATTATTCTAGACGTTTTAAGAGCATCAAAGAATTAAGAAATATCTCACATTTGATCATACTTCACAAAATAAACTTCCCATCAAAGATTAATGGCTAACTAAATTAAAGAAGTTGAAGACCATAATTTATTTTAGCTAATTTTTCTCTTTTACATTAATGTAAAAACGTGTAAGTGTTTATATTTGAGCCTATATAAGCTCATCTAAACTCATTGTACAAATCACCAATTCTTTGAATTAAAATATAAACGTAAAGTTTTTCTTACATTGTTCCGTCTTTGTGTTCCATCTAGGTGGATTCATTTGTTCTCTTGTTTGTTTGTCTATTTTAGTTTGTGGATTCATTTTAGAATACAAGTATGGATCATAGTCTAATGTGTGGATTCACATAGGCTTAATTCATGATCTTATCAAAGAGAATTCTACAACTCTTTGTGGCGATCCTCAACCCATCTTCCAGCTTGTCAACTCTGACATCTTGTGATCAATAAGATTTGGTGGATTCCAATCTTACATCACCTAGCTCTTCTCCAGGCGTGGCAAGAAATCGTAGATTCCATAAGGGAACATCATTGGATCCACTACTGAGGATTTTTCATATGGTTCTCAATGTGGTTAGAAACATGGCGCAAAACTTTCTCCTATAAAATCCCGGCCGTGCATTCCTCCTCTTATGATGGTCAAGCGCAACTCAAATGGCTTCGTAAGATAGTGTATGTTTTATTTATATCTCCCTCCTCTTCTCTAGTTCTTGTGTTGGCGGTTTTATATATTTCTATTGTACGTAATAGATGAATGGTTTCATCAAAATTCTTTATAACATTATATTTTAATTTCATTTATTAAAACAGATCATTTAAAAAAAAAAACAAAACAAAACTGGTGGTTATTTGTAAATAGTAATGATGTTATGTTATCATATGGTTTTAAATCCATTACGTGTATGTTAATGACAACAACAAGTATAACTTATGAAAAAGTATGCTGCATTAATATTGATTACAATTTATTTGATATACTTATATATAGTCTAAAGTAAATTTTTAAAAAATTCTTAAAATAAAGCAATAATTAGCTTTTCAAATTTAAAAGCTAACTCAGCTCCAAGCAGACCAAGTCATTACTCATTAGTCAGAATACACATCTTGGATTATCAGCCTTTGCTTTGGCTGTTTCTTTAATGCAAAGTCAAAGCTAATTTTGAGATCATTTTCTCAATGAATTGACAGATGCCTTTGAAACAAGCCTGAATAGTGGATCGAGAAAAGAGATGTGTCGTAGCAAATCCAAAAAAAATCCAAATTCAGTTTTGAACTTTTTGGATGCAGAATTCGTTGGTTGTTTCTTTAATGCAAAGTCGACAGAAGGAAATATTCAAATCATAATTTAAAATTATACAATTATTTCACTTAAATTAAGCTTATGACAGCTCAAGCTCGACGACATTGATATTGTTCCTTACTATAAATTATCTTATTCCAAAGAAAATACAATCCTGATTAGAACGAAATGTATTAAGGAAAAGTCTGACCAAATAAAATAATCTCTTAGAATTCTCGACACGTAAAATTGTGCATTTATATATATTTATACAAACATGCAAGAAAAGACATAGTATCATTGCATCGATCTTTACATCTAAAACTTTCACCAAATTTCGATTTATAATCTTCTTCCTCTCAAAAGAAGATCGATCAATTGTCATGGATAACGACTCGTCAAGTAAGAAAAACAAACCGCCATCGTGCGGAACGCTCGTAACCATCCTCAGCCTCGACGGCGGTGGAGTCAGAGGAATCATCGCCGGAGTGATCCTTGCTTATCTCGAAAAACAACTTCAGGTCTGTATATATATACGTTATATACATATATATATATCTATCTTTAATAAAAAAAATTATATATACATATATATATGTATATGTTATGTTCTCTTTTTCAAATATATATATATATATATATATATATATTATATTACATGATAGGTTTTTGGTAATCGACTAAATAACTGGTTTTTTTTTTATCATCAGAAACTCGTAGTAGTTACCATGTGAATTTTGTAGCTTTAAGTGCCTATTTTATGTTACCTTGTTATATTTTTGAACTAATTAATATTTCTTATGTTGTTTAATTTTGTCGGTATATATAGGAGCTCGATGGAGAAGACGTGAGGCTATCAGATTACTTCGACGTGGTAGCCGGGACTAGCACCGGTGGCCTCGTGACGGCCATGTTAACTGTACCAGACGAGGCCGGACGACCTCGTTTCGCAGCCAAAGACATTGTTCCGTTTTACCTTCAACATTCTCCCAAGATATTTCCACAGCCCGGGTAAGAAAATAATATACAGTTATATATACATTAAAACATATATAAATTAATATTTGATAAATTAATAAACACGATAAAATAATAAATTTTATCGGTTCCAAATTGGGCCAATGTAAAAAATTAGCAAAATTCGATAAAATACTAAGATAATAATTATATGAGAATCCCTATGTAAATATATATGGTCCCAATAATATCATGAATTAATAAATATATGCATATATACATAAGACAATTTCCTAAACTATTAATATAATGTTGTTTGTTTTTTCTTAAAGTTTATCTTTAATTTTTATTACATCAAAATTCATAGTGTTGTCTTATTGATATGCATTCAAAAATTGTTTTCTAGACGCGATAGATGCGATAATTACATCAAAGACATCCAATATTTTCTTTTTGATATGCATCTAAAATTGTTTTTTGATACTTAATCGCGATAATTGATTCTTTATGCGTAACTTTTTCCAAAAGTACGTATCTTAGTATATATTGTCGTGAACTTCATTAATAATATTAGTTGACACAATTTCCTCTAAAATTTGAACTTTTAACATATCTAATTAATTTTTGCATGGATAGTCCAATAAACTAATTAATAACATACATTTACTATGATATACAATATTACTAATCGTAAATTTAAGTTCATACATATCATTTTCACAGATAAATTCATATACAGGGGCCGATCTACTGTTCACATGGTGGGGGCTCTATGAACTATATTTTTTATTTTTGTATTTGAATAAAGCTCTATGAGCTATCTCTTTTATCAATCTCATTCTCATCTTAATGAGCTCTGTTAGAGCATGAATCTCTTGTTTTAATTGTACTTTCACAAGTGTTATGCATGTCTCGGGTGTTCCATATAATTCTGGACATTTTTTTTTCTTTTTCTAATGAACAATTGTCATATATTGAAAAATTCCTCGTGGCAATTAAAAAGACATTCTAGTGAAAAATGCAGAGGCTTATCTTCTCTGTTACCAAGGCTTCCAAAGCTTCTGTCTGGTCCAAAATACGACGGAACGTATCTAAGAAATCTACTAAGTAATATTCTTGGAGAGACAAGACTTCACCAGACACTTACAAACGTTGTAATACCTACCTTCGACATCAAGAAACTTCAACCCACAATCTTCTCCTCTTACCAGGTACATACATAGTGTCATTAACACAACACATACATAGTGTCAATCTTCTTTAACTTTCTTTGTACCGTGTTGTTGAAGGCACTGGTTGATCCTAGCTTGGATGTCAAGATATCAGACATATGCATTAGCACATCGGCTGCTCCTACTTACTTTCCTCCTCATTACTTTTTCAATGAAGATATTCAAGGCAAAACAACTGAGTTTCACCTCGTTGATGGTGGGATTGCTGCTAATAACCCGGTAAAACGCAACCCTCTTTCATGGCAAAACAATTTTTTATTTGTATGTATCGACACTGAAAGCAGAACTATTTGGTCTACTCTGTTTGATTTTTCTATAGACTCTGGTGGCCATGACTGCAGTGTCTAAACAGATTGTGAAGAATAATCCTGATATGGGTGAGCTCAAGCCGTTAGGTTACAACCAGTTTCTTGTTATATCGGTAGGAACAGGATCTGCAAAAAAGGAAGAGAAGTATAGCGCAAAAAAAGCCGCGAAATGGGGAATCATATCTTGGTTATATGACAATGGATCTACTCCGATATTAGACATTTCTATGGAATCAAGCCGCGACATAGTTCATTTCCACAGCTCTGTTGTGTTCAATGCCCTACAATCCGAGGACATGTATCTCAGAATCGACGTAAGAGCTATATACGTATACATGAACGTACATTAAAAATTTGTGATTGATCGTTTAATTTTACGCAATTTTTTGTGTGTGAAATTGATTGCAGGATGATACATTGGAAGGAGACGCAAGCTCTATGGACCTAGCAACAATAACCAATTTAGAGAATCTTGTGGGGATTGGAGAGAAGATGCTGAAAAACAGAGTTGCGCATATGAACATTGACACTGGAGAATATGAACCTGTTCCTAAAAATGTCACCAATGATCTAGAACTCAAAAGGTAGCTTTAGAACTTTAAAAGTTTCAAATTTTGTTGATTGATTTCTTGGATCACAAGTAATGGCATTGTTTGATTATTGGTTAATAGGTTTGCGAAAATTCTCTCGGATGAGAGGAAATTAAGGAGAGCGCGAAGCGACGCAATGAATAAAGTTTCATCAAACTGATCACACGAGATAAAATATAAGGCAATACAGATCGTGCTCTTGTGTTTAGTTGTATACTTGTATGAAATAATTTACTGTACAAATCATAGTAATAAGAATAAACCTTTTGTGCTGTTTATGTGACGCGGTTTGTTTTTTCATTGTCACTTTCTTTGAAGAAAGCCGGTTTGTGAGATCAAACGAGCTCAGATCATCAAGATTCAAGAACATCACCAATACCAGGAACTTGCTTGCTTTCTGTCTCATATCCTATTGTAGAGTGGTAGTAATGGCCTTAAATAGAGATGAGAAGATACAAAAATGAGGAAGAATATCAGAACATATGGGAAGATGATGAAGCTGATTACAGAAAATACCTAAAAGGAAACGATGCATAAACGTAAACTGTGACACCCTCCTATTACGTACATAACTAAGACCGCATGTCATTTTCATTGACTTAAAACACTTGAAATCCAATATAAATCTTATTCCGAAAAGATCGTATCCAAAACGTCTTACATAAAAACCAACTTCAAACCAAACCAACAGAAAATCATAGCTTTCAATGAAACTTCTTATAAACAACGAATAAATGAAATAAGTTCATCACACGTATTCACATTCACGACCAACACAAGTTTTAAGCTAAATTCCTGGAAGTGTCACCAATGATCACACGAACTTAAGAGGTAATTAAGATTTTATAAGTTCCAGATTTTGTTGATATGTCATTGTTTGATATTATATTTTTTCGTTGATGGTTAATTAGCAAAAAAACAAAAAAAAACTTTACGCAGGATTGTTTGACCTTATAGCATGATTACAAAAGTCTTTAATTTTAGTTTGCTAATGCAAAGCGAAAATTCTATCGGATGAAAGGAAATTAAGGAGAATGGGAAGCGACACAATGATTAAAGATTTATCAAACTGATCACTAAAGATGATTTTTGTGTGTGTTGATTTTTCGGTAATTGCATGCAAAGGCAAGAGCAAACGGGATATTTAACAAAATGACAAAACCCAATGTTAGGGGTAAATATTTTCTCTAGAGAAGGAAAATCACGTAGTTACATGCGTAATAGATTAGTTATCGGCCACTAAATCTAAAAGCGAGCTACTAAAAGAGAATGTCACTACGAGGTTAAATGGTCGAACCTTAAGACATATTATATGCAGCCACCTTTGCTCCAAACTGTTGGATCAAAGGGAGCTAGTGTAAGTTCAAAGGCTGCTGGAACAAGAAAGTCGTGTGTTACACAAGAGCTGTAATGTGTGACTCAAGTGTTGTTGCAATTGCAAAACTATTGAAATACATGAGGTTTATATCGAGCTGCTACGGGCACGAGAGATGTGTTACAACATGGAAATCAAGGGAAATACGCAAGACACGTTTATGAATTGTTGACGTGGAATTAGAGATTTATTGAGAATATCAAGGAAAAAGAAATACTTCATAAGGATGAAAACTAGAGTGCATATCTTTTTTTTATCTGCATCTAGGGTGAATATTAGATGTTTAACGTCTTGGACACTATATATACAAGGTTTAATTGTCAAATTAGGGTTAGCCGAAAGTAAGTTTTCGGTCTTTGTTGAAGAGCACGAGTTTGCTCGGTGACACACATTATTTGTGTGTAAGACAGTTTGATTTGTAAATTGTGACTATAAATCAAGGAAGAAATTAGGAAGTATAACCTAGAGTTTATGGTCCTTGGATATAAGTTAGAGACGTGTGTGTCTCGTTGATAGATAGAGATAGATTGGTGTCAAACTAAGGGGTGTCTTAGTGTCGAGTAATTCCATTAGGCAAGGTCTTGGTATAAGATTGTTTAAAGAATCTCTTGTGAATAAAGTTAGGACGTAGGCACGTTGCCGTACCTCGTATAATTGTGTGTGTGTGCTCATATTCTCGTTCTTACAATTGGTATCAGAGAGGGACACCTAGCCGAAGGAGTACGCTTCGAACACATGTGAGATCCTGAGAAGAGAATATGACGAACTCTACACAACTAATCGCTGTTCATAATCCTTTGTCGTTAGATGATACAAATTATTGGTATTGGAAAGTGAGAATGAGAGCCAATATACGTGGAATCGATGAAGAGGTTTGGACAATTATTGAGTATAGTTGAGAAGAACAATGTGTGACATCAGAAGATGGGGTGAAGACAATTTAATCCAAGACAAGGTGGGCTGCAACAGAGAAAAAGCTATCAAAATTTAATTGGAAGGCGTTGAACGCAATCTTCACTTTAGTGGATCAAACAAAATTTGAACTGATACAAGGGTGTGAATCAGCTAAGGAGGCATGGGATATACTACAACATGCGAATGAGTGATGATGAGAAGATATCAGAATTCAGTGCCAAGCTCAGCTCAATAGTTAATGAGAAATAAGTTTTGGGTAAAAAAATACAAAGACGTAAAATTGGTGAAGAAACTTTGGGATGCTTGCCTGCTAAATTTGCATCATAGAAAGCTGTGATTAAAATGACGATGAATACTGATGAACTTCAGTTTGCTGAGGTCGGGATGCTAAAGGCTGAGGAGATGGAAATGGAATTTAAGTCACCCAAAGTTGTAACTTTACAGTTGATGAAGACAAGCACAAGTTTCAGAAATTGATGCGCTCGAATTGTTTCTGAAACTTCATGTTTTAAATTTGTAAACCTAAAAGTTCTGCAAGTGCACAGACGTGCATTGTAGTACTTTAGGTATCGATCCACAGGGATGGAAAGCTGTTCTGTGAGACCCTAGACAGAGAATAGCAAGAAAGTCTAGAACAAGAATAAGTTTTTTATAGGGTTTTGTCACGAAAATTGTAAAGAACGAAAAAACTGAAAATTGCTTGAGAAATAACCTAAGAAAATCGATGGCATAAACTAAACGGAAATTTTTTTTTGTAAACTATGATAAAACGGTGTTGGGTCGACATGGATATTTTAGGGTATGCTCGATTCAATCACGACCCCTAAATTGTTAGTAACACGATTCTAGATTTTAACTCTACGAACTGAACTGAATAAACGGCGTATCCTACTTTCGTACATCATACACACCAACAATCTATATACTCGACTAGTAGCTTTCGTCTCTGGCTGCACATAAAATCGTGTTGTTCGTGCTGGTTCTTCTTAGTTCACGATGCTCTTATCGTTGAACGATTCAGGCATTTAGATTCATTACTTATGGTGGTTCTTTAACACCTATGAATCAGCCTCTAGTTCATGACGCTAGATTCATGCATTAACAACGATCTATAAGAAAGAGCTCTAGAATTCAGCTAGGGTTTTACCTTTTGAAGTCCTTATCGAACATAGAATTTCCCTTCGATAATCTCTTTAAACCCAACGATTAAACTACTCGCACATAATGGAATTGAAAGACATAATTAAATAAAACATGAGATTGATGAAAACTAAGTCCGGAGAAATACTCTTCACCAATCTCAAAAGTAAAGAACAAAAAGCTTAAGAAAAGTAATGCAAAAAGTATACTAAAATGGTGTAAAAGCAAGCACACAAAATTAGGTCTCTAAAACACATATTTATAGGTTTTGTCTTCTGCTTATGTCGGTCTTTAGGGTTTTAAGTTGACGAGAATTGAACGAGCCTTGAAATTGGGCTTCCGGGATGAAACTGGCTTGGCCGCGGGTCCACGGTCTCTGGCCGCGGCGAATCATGCCTTGGCCGTGGGTCAAAGCTTCCTGGCCGCGACAAACTGCCTCTTGGCAGCGAGTCGGGGGCTTCTGCCCGAGGTGAACTGGGATGTTTTGATCTTGATGTATATTTTGATTGAACCATTGGATCGTCCTCAAATCACTTGGAATGGAAAGGTAGCTGAACCTTCTTGAAAATGTCCAAAATTGGGCTGGATCAGACGGTGAGAATAACCTATTTGGCAGTTGAACTTCTGACGGTTTGACTATCCAATTTGCAATTCTTTTACCTAAGTAACCTGAAAAGAGCTTGAAACTACAAATATGCGAAAACCGTAATAAAAACATAGAAAAGCGAATGGAACACTTATTAAAGCGTTCCTAAATAGATAGTAAAACGGGTAAAAATACGGTGTTATCAGAAACTTGAAGAAGATATTTGCTTGATGATCCAAAAATTTAAAGAAGAATTGGATCTTCAGTTTAAAACATTCACAGATGGATCTTCAAGAAAAGAAAAATATGAAGTTGAGTACTATAAATGTCATGTATTGGAAATGTCAAATCAGTTTGCCATCGTTCAAGAAGAAAGGAATCAAGTGCAACGCGTGCAATTATTATGGTCACACAAAAGCAGACTGTGTGATGTATCATGGTTTTTACCTATTTTAAGCCATGATATAAGTCCTTTTTATAGAGTCTTTCTAGTATTTCGTAGTGTTTTAGAGTATTTTACAGGTTTTAGCACGTTTGGAGCATAATTGGAGATATTGGAGCTTTCTGAAGCATTTTGGAGCAAAGCAAAAGTTCGTGTTGCTGAGTACTCGATTTGAAGCATCGGTATCGATCGACACTAACTGGTATCGGTCGATACTCACTGTAGCAGACACGAGTCGCGACTTT
This sequence comes from Eutrema japonicum, assembly GCA_030161315.1. Classification (NCBI taxonomy): domain Eukaryota; kingdom Viridiplantae; phylum Streptophyta; class Magnoliopsida; order Brassicales; family Brassicaceae; genus Eutrema; species Eutrema japonicum. The sequence continues at coordinate 21,888,511 of BSQW01000007.1, forward strand.
TCCAAGAGTTGAAGAATTGCAAAATTGCCCAGAAGACTTTATTATTTACAAGAAGCCCCAAAACGTGACTTAGGTTATTTATTTGGATTTTACAGCCACTTTGATAGCTACGCTTTATTCTACTTTGGTTTTTGTGAGAGAGCTTTCTGAGGGAGACAAGTCCGAAACTCTGTTCGTCCGAGAAAAGATTTCGAACCCCTATTTACTCTTTCTTATTATTTATTCAGTAATTTATTCAAACATATTTATTGATTCAATTTCCATGTCTGAGTAGATCTCCTGTTAGGTTTAGGGTTTTCTGATAGGGATTTCTTTGAATGCTAGGTTGATTTATTGTTAGGGTTCATAATCTGAATTAGTTCTTCGTCCTAGGTTGTTCTCAAAGCTAATTCTAGATTGATCACCTAGAACTTAGATCTTAGGTTAATCGATTAGGCACGACAGTGCAATTGAGTAATCTGATAGAACCTAGGGTGAGTAAATTGATTATTCGCAAAGAGATTTGGTTTGATTGATTTGTAAACAAATCAAACCTGAACTTTAAAGATGATTTACTCTTAGGAATTTGCAAAGAGATTTGGGATTTTGAAGTTTAGATTTAGATAATTCTCGCAACGACAGTTGGTCAATTATAATTTAGTGATTTGAGTTCAAGAACCGCGCGTAACCTGAACCCTGATTAGTTAGTTTATCTGCATTTATTGATTTCCTGAGAAATACCCTAGGCCTATATTCTCTCCATCGAATTTACAACTCTTTTACTGATTATTGCTTTTGTTTCATCTGATTTGCTTAGCTGATAGTAGGATTTTTTCTATCAATTGCTCAAATCCCACTCATGTCATTGTAGTATTTGAGATATCAATCCATAATGGGTTGGGATTAAAAACCAAGAATACATGAAACTTCTTAATCTAAGCAATCCAAGAATTGGTTTTGATTTTTATCGGACAATTTGAAACATACAAAATAGAGAAATAAACGAGTAGCAAAGCAAACAAGAAAACGATTAATATCAAATTTAAACAAACGAATTCTCGGGTAAAGTAATCGACTCGGGTGATTCTTTGATCTACTCAAGATGCTCAAACATTCGACTAAATATCTCCTTAGGCCTTAGAACACTACTAAAGATTAATCCACTTCCATGGCATTAACCCCTTTCTTAGTCATCAATCGTCATAAACTTCCGTTCGCGATTCTATGACTAACAAGCAATAAGCACAAGTCTAATTAACCACAATTCACCTTAGACATCAATTTTCCGTTGGCTAAGATATGAAAAGCACTCATTAAATTCGTTAAGGAATTTCATCAAACACCTTCCGGGTGATGAAACTCCCTAGGTTTTAGATCAACTAGATCAAGGTCAATCTAGCATTAAGAACACTTAATGAGCAAGGATTTTAAGTAATCTAACTCCTAAACATCAAGAGCAAACCTAGAATCACCCTAATCTACTTCACCCAAGAATCCTAAAAGAACTACTCACACATAGCTAAATCACAAATATAAACCGTACAAATGAAAGCCATAAGCAAAATAAGAAGATTGGTAGAAAGAGTTTAAGAAAATCTTCACTAAAATGGTTTTGATCTTGAATCTTTCATACAAAAACTAGAGAGAAGAAGAAAGATGTAGTTGACTTCGAACAGTAAAAAGAAGCAGATCTCCTTGATATTTTCGTGCCTAGAGTTGTTATCAAAAAGAAGAAAAGTTGACAATTATATTACATAAGTGGTTGGTTCCCAAAATCATGCTGAAAATCCGGGGGCACTGTCGATCGGTTATGGCGATCGGTTATGACCGATCGCCTGAAGCAATCTTGATCGGTTTCAGCGATCGGTTTGTAACCGATCGAGCATGTTTTTCGTTTTGTCGTGGATCGCTTTCAGCGATCGGTTATGACCGATCGCCAGTGTATTCCCGGTCCTCACGTTCCTTCTTCGATCTTTGCGGTTTCCTTCCGTCCGCGCTCATCCAAATCGGTCCCGAACACCTGAGAAAGGCTATAACAAGCCAAAAAAAACACAAAAACAACCTAGGACATCCTAAATGCAATGCGACTCGATTTGGACCTAAATGCGACGTAAATGTTATGAAAACAACATGAAACACAAAGAAAACATAGGAAAACATGGGACTCAAGATGGTAAAATACAGGGTTATCAACTCCCCCGGACTTGCCTTTTGCTTGTCCTCAAGCAAACAAACATAAACAAGTTGAAGAAAATGGTTGAAGGCGGGAGCTCAAATCAAAAGAAGCTAGCAAAGCATTCACCATGATGTCCTTAGGAAATGATAACATGTTGCAAGAACAAACTTCTTAATCCACTCTAACTTCTCTAGGCTTATCGCAACTCCAAATATTTTTCTCTACACTCAAAGTCAAGCATCCGATTACCGTCATAACAACCAACTCTCACATTCAATTAATCGTTTCAAAGTGCGGTCTCACAAATGGGCAAGTGATCTATAGACCAATCGGTTGAACAAGAGAAAGATTTATCAATAAAAACAAGAGATCAATTTGGTGGTTAACTCTATGAAAAACGGAGTACAAACACTTCGCAAAAGCAAGGAAGATCGGAACAATTTACGCGTACAAAGTATTCACTTCCATTGTTCTACCCTTCCCTAAGCTTTGAGTATCCAATTCACTATTTCTACCCAAGTGTTTTTCTTTTTGCTCTTTGCCAAACTAAATCTCTACCCTTTTGATCATTTCTCTTTTCGAATCGTTCCTTGAAAATTTCTATTTGCTCTTTCGATTCCTTTTCTTATCTTTTCATCACTACTCCTTTCCCTTTCTTTTTCACTTATCTTTTCTTTTCTTTCATCTCTAGGGGGAGTTTCTTTTCTCATTACAATATAATCGAACTTTTATTATACCTCTTTTTTCTAGGAACATACTTTCTTAAACCATGATCTTTCTTTTTATTTTCCAATCCCCAAACATTGGCAACTCCTAACATCATTCTCAATCTCCTTCCTAATCACTAGCCAATTTCCCAAGAACAACAAACCTAGCTAATGGAAGCTATCCTTTGTCGTTCTCGATACTTACAAGATTTTACAAGTGTAGTACTATCAAGAAAAGAGGCCTCACTCACAAAATCATCAAGGGTGGAAAGAAATGGTTGGGTTTAAAGGTGGGGAAACCATTTATAAATGGAAATGGCCACCCAAGTCAACAAGAGTGGTAAAAATTAATGCAAAGATGACTTGGATGTTTTTAGGTGACCATGGTTAAGCATACACAAGCCCATAAGTGAGAAAATTAAATTCAATTAAGTCCAATAGTTAAGGAGTTGGTTTCAATTCAAGCAAACATCAACAAGACAACAAGTTTCAAGTGGAGAGATCAAAGCACGAAGTTTGCAAGTTTTTCAAGAGATATTCAAGCAACATGGTATGATTAACAAGGGCATCACATTGAATGAAATGCTAAGCTTTAGTTACTATCATTGCTCCCTATGCATATGCAGTATGCATTCCTAAATGCTTCTAGACTCAATCCTAAAAAGAAAAGAATGCAATGCAAAACTATATGATCATTTTTTTTTTTTTTTTTTTTTTTTTGATCAATGCAATACATGAATGCATGAGACTCAAGGAAAATAAAACAAAACAAAACACGATATTAGCAACGGGTACCTCCCCCCAACTTACTTAACACCGTCTCGGTGTTAAGAAAATTCGGAGAAAGTACGAAAACAAAAGAAACCAATAAAAATGCGAACTAAAAAAAAAAGAAAAATATTTACAAAATAAGAGTGTTACCTCAAAATGTTTCGGAGTTAGAGGATGTGTCCACGGAGTAAGATATGTTGCTAGAGCACGGTGTTGGTGATCTCATCGCCCTTCTCTTACGCCTTCTCATTTCATGATCCAATATCGGGGTGATGATCCCGCCCACACTCAATTGCGGAGTCTTGCAAGAAGAACAAGTGAGGAAGAGAGAGAAATCGCGTGAGAAGAAGAAGAAATAACCTACCTTGTGTCGCGATCGGTTATAACCGATCGATGAAACCGATCGAGGCAAATTTCGATCGGTTATAACCGATCGCCAAGACCGATCGACGAGGCATGATTTTTCTTTGTAACAGGTCGCTATCTCGTAACCGATCGGCATAACCGATCGATGCAAATTTCGATCGGTTAGAACCGATCGGTAAGACCGATCGATGAAACCGTTTTTTTTTTTTTTTTTTTTTTTTTTTTTTTTCAATTTTCTTCTTTGATCCCGGACGTTCTCCTGCTAATCCTGCCGTCTTGTAACACTGGAAACACACCAAAATAAACATAAATTTAAATCTAAATCACACATATGAACATATTGACAAAGGATAACATGGGATTGCCTCCCAAGTGCGCTTGTTTAAAGTCACTAAGCTTGACGTTGCAAACTCTTTTAGGCGTGGAGAGAAAGAGTCGAAGGATTCCACGGTGGCTCCCTGAGCTTGAGCTTGATCATCGTCTCTTGAAGACCGGCTTGTCCTTTCTCTTTGAGGTCGTGATTGTTGGGTTCATTTTTGACAAGGTCGGGAGGTTGTTTCTCTTTGGTTTTCGTTATCTCACAAGACTTTGGGGGTGAAGCTAAAACCATCTTCTCAACACTACCCATGTACTCCATTATTTGAACTTGAACTTCTTCATTCTTATAAGCGATGGCACCACAGTACTTTGTGAAGTAAGGTTTGACGGGATAGGAAACTTTGTCATTCACATACTCGAGCACTACCCTCTTGTTCGGGAAGTCTATGCTTGCACCGGTTGTGTTTAGGAAAGGTGTTCCAAGAAGAAGAGGGAGCTTGTGGTTTTTCTTCATCTTCATTACCAAGAAATCCGTTGGAATGAGACAATCTCCAATTTTGAGAGGATAATCTTCGATGATTCCAAGTGGGCATTTTGAAGAAGAATCTCCAAATGTGATTGAAGATGTGTAGTGTGTCATGCTTTTGATTCCAAGACTATTCACCATCTCGTAAGAGATCACATTCACGCTTGATCCAGAATCGCACAAGGCGTCATCAATAGTCAAATGACCAAGGGAACAAGAGATGACAAATTTACCCGGATTTCCAAGCTTTGGAATCGATTTGGGCAAGAGTGGAGGAGGTGCATTGCAAGAAACTCCATTCTTCTCAACCTCCACTTGTATAGCAACTAGTGGCTCGTTCTTTGCAATGGCCTCATTACCGTCATCTTCAATGACCAACTCAGTGACTCTTGAGGGAATATCTTCATCATTTGGACCATAGAGTAGGTCCATGAACTCTTCAATAGCATGTTCTTCCTCATCACTTGAAAGGATAGCGTTACAAAACTCCTTTGGGTTAGCCTCGGGTTTTCCCGGTAAGGTACCTTGAGGGCGTGATGATGAAGCAATTTCTCGTCCTTCGATTTGTTTGACCCTAGACGACAATGACTCAAATTTGGAGTTGAGATCATTGTAAGAACAGTCCACCTTGTTGTGGATTTCCGCCATTTTCTTACTCAATTCCATGGTTCCTTGAGCTTGGCCTTGTAATATTTGTTGAAGCATGTTCTTCATCTCGTTGTCTTGAGGCGTTGTGTTGCTTGCTTGTCCTTGCTGTGCAAAACCGGGTGGGTTAGATTGTTGCTTTGGTTGAAACCCACCTTGGTTTCCTTGAAAATTGTTCCTTGGAACAAATGGTCTTTGTTGGTTTGTAGAGATGAAGTTCTTTTGTTGAAATCCTTGACCTTGAGTGTTTTGTTGGGGATACACTTGGTCTTGAGGGTTGGCGACATTGTTGCTTCTATAGGAGAAATTGGGATGATTCCTATAGTTTGCGTTGAAGCCACCTTGGTAGCCACCTTGACCACCCACATAATTGACGTCTGCTTGCTTATCGTCAAGCGCAACTCCCTCGTGATGACCTTGGTTTTCATCGAACTCACCAACAAAGTTAACGGTTGATTGTGAGACTTGGATAAGCTTGTCTAGCTTGTCATTAAGAGCTTTGATATCCTGTCTCGTTTTTTGGTTATCGAAATCTCCACCTCCTCGTGAAAATCTGTCATAGTCCTCTCCGTAGTTACCGTCACTTAGAGCTAAGTTCTCTACAAGCTCCATCCCATCATTAACCTCCTTACCCAGAAAGTTCCCGTTGCTCGCGGTATCGAGAAGCATTCGGTACTTGGGCAGAACACCACGATACAACGTGCTTAAAAGAGATTCATCCGAAAACCCGTGGTGTGGGCATTGCATGGTGTAGCTTTTGAACCTCTCCCATGCCTCACTAAAGCCTTCATTATTCTTTTGTGTGAAGCTTGAGATGTCATTCCTTAGTCGAGCTGTCCTTGTTGTGGAGAAGAATTTTGACAGGAATGCCTGCTTGCATTGGTCCCATGAAGTAATGGAACCTTGAGATAAGTTCTTTTCCCATTGCCGAGCTTTATCCCCTAGAGAGAAAGGGAATAACCGCAGCTTAAATGCATCTTCAGAGATGCCATTGATCTTCACCAAACCACACACTTGGTCGAATTGATCAAAGTGATCCAATGGGTCCTCCATGGCCAGCCCGTGGAACTTGTTGTTTGGCACCATAGAGATAATACCGGATTTGATCTCAAAGTTGTTGTGTTCAACTGGTGGTGGTGCAATTCCTTGACGGTTAGCATGTGTGTTTGGTGCATCACCGGCTCCAATTGGTCGTGCAGGTCGTGGCGGATGAATTGGAATTCGGTTCACACCAACACCTTGGTGACCAACACCTTGCTGACCAGCATCTTGGTGACCAACACCTAGCACGGGTGCATCTTGGTTTGCAACCGGAGGAACTTGTTCACCCTCCATTCCTAACCGTTGAAGGTGTCTCTCTCTTTCTTGTCTTGCCCTTGTGTTTGCTCGTTCTAGAGCACGGATGTTGTCAACACGGTCTATAAGATTTGATGTGCCTTGTGATCTCGTGTTCATACACCTATGAGAAGGGGAAAAACCAAGTGAAAGAGATTAGTAAGAAATTAAAAATAAAACTTAGTCTCAAGAAGATTCAAAATCCTAATGATTAATGCAAAACCCAAATGGCAACGGCGCCAAATTGATAGTAGGATTTTTTCTATCAATTGCTCAAATCCCACTCATGTCATTGTAGTATTTGAGATATCAATCCATAATGGGTTGGGATTAAAAACCAAGAATACATGAAACTTCTTAATCTAAGCAATCCAAGAATTGGTTTTGGTTTTTATCGGACAATTTGAAACATACAAAATAGAGAAATAAACGAGTAGCAAAGCAAACAAGAAAACGATTAATATCAAATTTAAACAAACGAATTCTCGGGTAAAGTAATCGACTCGGGTGATTCTTTGATCTACTCAAGATGCTCAAACATTCGACTAAATATCTCCTTAGGCCTTAGAACACTACTAAAGATTAATCCACTTCCATGGCATTAACCCCTTTCTTAGTCATCAATCGTCATAAACTTCCGTTCGCGATTCTATGACTAACAAGCAATAAGCACAAGTCTAATTAACCACAATTCACCTTAGACATCAATTTTCCGTTGGCTAAGATATGAAAAGCACTCATTAAATTCGTTAAGGAATTTCATCAAACACCTTCCGGGTGATGAAACTCCCTAGGTTTTAGATCAACTAGATCAAGGTCAATCTAGCATTAAGAACACTTAATGAGCAAGGATTTTAAGTAATCTAACTCCTAAACATCAAGAGCAAACCTAGAATCACCCTAATCTACTTCACCCAAGAATCCTAAAAGAACTACTCACACATAGCTAAATCACAAATATAAACCGTACAAATGAAAGCCATAAGCAAAATAAGAAGATTGGTAGAAAGAGTTTAAGAAAATCTTCACTAAAATGGTTTTGATCTTGAATCTTTCATACAAAAACTAGAGAGAAGAAGAAAGATGTAGTTGACTTCGAACAGTAAAAAGAAGCAGATCTCCTTGATATTTTCGTGCCTAGAGTTGTTATCAAAAAGAAGAAAAGTTGACAATTATATTACATAAGTGGTTGGTTCCCAAAATCATGCTGAAAATCCGGGGGCACTGTCGATCGGTTATGGCGATCGGTTATGACCGATCGCCTGAAGCAATCTTGATCGGTTTCAGCGATCGGTTTGTAACCGATCGAGCATGTTTTTCGTTTTGTCGTGGATCGCTTTCAGCGATCGGTTATGACCGATCGCCAGTGTATTCCCGGTCCTCACGTTCCTTCTTCGATCTTTGCGGTTTCCTTCCGTCCGCGCTCATCCAAATCGGTCCCGAACACCTGAGAAAGGCTATAACAAGCCAAAAAGAACACAAAAACAACCTAGGACATCCTAAATGCAATGCGACTCGATTTGGACCTAAATGCGACGTAAATGTTATGAAAACAACATGAAACACAAAGAAAACATAGGAAAACATGGGACTCAAGATGGTAAAATACAGGGTTATCATTAGCTTGATTCGATACTATTTTGTCTATTGTGCGATTTCTCTGAGTTCTTGTGTTCGACCCCTGATATACTGCAGCAACTGCTTTAGTACTTTTTAGGGTATTAATTTGAGCATATCACTGTGTAACACCAAAAACAAAAAAAGAAGAAGATAGTTCGAAGTTGCCGTGATGCAGAGTCAGATAGAGACGAATATGGTCTTAATCTAGTGGCCTTGCATGGAGTTATGGAAACTGAGAAAGAAAGCAAAGAAGATGTGTCTGGTGTAACACATAGAAATTCTGATGCATCAAGCACTGATTCAGAAAGCGATCAAGAGGTGGATGTTCATGCTGAATTCAAAAACCTTTATGAGAGTTGGGTTAAATTGAGCAATGATAATCTTCAACTGATCAAGGACAAGAGGATGCTGGAAGCCAAGGTGAACATTCTAGAGTTAGAGAAAAATCAAGTAAATGTTGTAAGTGAGATGTCTCTTTCTGAAAAGCAGAAATTGGAATACAAGACAATAAGTTGCATGAGACTCTTGTGGCAGTGCGTGAAAACAAAAAAACTTTGGAAGATGAGGTCCATATGAAGGAAAAAGTTATCATGTCAGAAAAAAGAGAAGAACAAGGAACTTACGTGTGAGCTAGATGAAAAGATGAAGCAAATTCATATGTTAAACATGGGATATGAGAAGTTGGATCAGATTTTGGGTATGTGAAGGACATGGAACATAAAGGCTGGTCTCGGTTATCAAGGAGGTACATCTAGTTCAAAAACTATATTTGTTGGAGAAAAGCCTTTTACGTTGAAACAAACAAAAAAAATGATGAGTTGGAGGCTGTGATAAATGCTAGGGGAACAAGGACTGGAACAAAAGACAGAAATCAAAACACAAGAGCTCATACGTGTGGCTGTACCATGGAACCAGTTTCAACAAGGTTGAATATCACAAAATCCAAACTGTGCAAGAGTTTATGGGAAGCTAAAGTGTGTTTCTTTTGTGGTAAAGCTGGTCACATTAAACGTCATTGCTACCATTTCTTAGAAGGTGTTTATCGAGGTTGGAGACACCATGAACATGCCGAAAATGTTGTGAAGTGTAAAAGGGCTTGGATGAAGAAATCAGATCTTTAGGGTGATATCAAATATGGTGATATCAAATATGCTTCGTCACTCAATAGTTCAAGAAGTTCACGATCATGTAAGTGTGAGTGTTCGAGACACATAAAAGATGGTCATAAAATATTTGGGAATGTGAGATATAAAAATTCAAGCAGATGGAGAAGTCGATGGGTAAGGAGACGTTGAGAGGAATGGATGTTCCAGCAGGAGTGAGATTGGAAATTTTCATAGAGTTTTATCTCTCAAGCAGGGGGAGATTGGAGAAGTTTTTTAGTGTGATGATACTTGATTAAGGGGGAGTTTTTGACGTGCTTTGATGGGTATATATGTTGGACTTGGTAAGTTATAATTAGTGAGCTTGAGTTGTAAAACTCAATGAAAAAGGGGGAGATTGTAAGTTCAAAGGCTGATGGAACAAGAAAGTCGTGTGTTACACAAGAGCGGTAATGTGTGACACAAGTGTTGTTGCACTTGCAAAACTATTGATGATACATGAGGTTTCTATCGAGCTGCTACTGGCACGAGAGATGTGTTACAACGTGGAAATCAAGGGAAATATGCAAGACACATTTATGAAGTGCTGATGTGGAATTGGAGATTTATTGAGGCTATCAAGGAAAAATAAATACTTGATAAGGATGAAAACTAGAGTGCACATCTTTCCTTATATGCATATAGGGTGAATATTAGATGTTCAACATCTTGGACACTATATATACAAGGTTTAATTATCAAATTAGGGTTAGCCAAAATATTAAAAGAAAGGAGAAGAAAATGAATTTTTGGTCTCTGTTGGAGAGTTTGCTCGGTGACACACAGAATTCGTGTGTACGACAGTTTGATTTGTAAAATGTGACTGTAGATCAAGGAAGAAATTAGGAAGTAGAACCTCGAGTTTCTGGTCCTTGGATCTAAGTTAGAGACGTGTGGGTCTCGTTGATAGATAGAGATAGATTGGTGTCGAACTAAGGGGTGTCTTAGTGTCGAGTAATTCCAGTAGGCAATGTTTTGGTGTAAGATTGTCTAAAGAATCTCTAGTGAATAAAGTGAAGACGTAGGCACGTTGTCATACCTCGTATAATTGTGTGTGTGCTCATATTCTCGTTCTTACAACTAGCGGGAAGTAAGGAGATGAGTGGTTCATACCATAATAAAGAGTCACTTTTTTCTGAAGCCTGCCAACTCGTGCCATGTGACCTGGAGAGTGGGATAGTAGGGAGATGAGTGATTCAAATATAAGAAGTCATCTTATCATGAGCACGCCAACTCGTGCCATGTAACTTGGAGAGTGCGGTAGTATAGAGACGAATGACTCAACAAGAACAGGCCGGCTCCTCAACTTTCAATATAAACCGGGCAGCAATTCCAAGAAAGATAAATATGAATAACCAGGTAGAAATAGCTGTGAAGGTAAGCTAATAACAACCTGAAACTCTTTATACGGGCTCCGGAAAAGGTAAATGATTAATTAAATAAAGGTAAGGATATTCTTTCTAGTTTTCCTCCAGTATCAGATATTTTTCAATGTTCGAAATGTTCCCGCTTAACTGGTTTGTTTGTTATGTTGACATGTGAACCATCGAAAGTGACCACTCGGCAAGGCCTAGGGAAAAACGTGGCATGGGCGCTATGATTCAGCAGCGTGAAACCAGCCGAGAGGCATACGAACCGCGCGTCATCAATTGTGCAACTGTACAGCTGGACTTAGACGACAAAAAGCACTCAAGTATATATCCCGTACGAGATCCGACCCGACTACCAACAAACCAACCCGACAATGCAAAGCTCGACCATACACCTTTTCCTACAAAATTACACTACATACTTTTAAAAAAGCTCTCTAGAGCGAAAACCCTAGATATATCTACAAATCCATTTGAGGAAGTTTAAAAAGATTCTTCTGATCACTCTTCCCATAGTCGGCTTTCCAACCTTTTTCTTGTCCGTCACTCTCTTTCAAACAAATCCCACTAAACAAAACAAATACTTTGCGGATCCAACCTTCATTCGGACCCAAAGTCACTTAACCCCATTTTTCATCTCGTTTTCCGACTCATTTCCTGACTCGACGTCCATAAATCGTGGTCATTTCTCATTTTGTTTACTTACTTGAGCGACGGAGTGTCAACAAAAAACACATTTTCATCGTGTTTTCCGAAATTTGACGTGTTGTTGATTTTTGTAGGAGAAATACTTTTCAGAGGACAAAAAAATGTGGTAATGGTCCAAAATAGTACAAAATAACAACAAAATTACCAGAATAGTACAAAGTTTGGAAAATTTGTCAAAATAGTCTTTTTCAAAAAAAAATTTGAACTATTTTGGGTTTAGGGTTGGGTTGTTTAGGGTTTAGGGTTTAGTTATAAGGGTGTAGGGTTTAGGGTAAAATATTTTGGGTTAAACCCTAAAAACTTTTTCCAAAAAAACTATTTTTACAATTTTCTCAAACTTTGTACTATTATAACAATTTGTTGTCATTTTGTACTATTTGAACAATTGCCCAAAAAAAAAAACCGAAACACCCAATATTTTTGGTCTACACAGGAAAACTATTTCACCACCGTTTTTACCTATTATAGTCTTATGCGTTTATCATGTAAATCTCTCATTTTTTTAATCTCTATTTTTCACTCTTTCATCCCAAATGCTTCTCTCTCTCTCTCTCTCTCTCTCTCTTCTCATTTTTTCCTAAAATTTTTTTTTGAGGATCAGAGATCATTATTTGGATCTCGTTTACTCCATGCTCGGATTTTCTGGCTAGTATATCAACCCCGCTGAATACTTGAATCTCGGTCCAATATGGATGACCCATTTGATCCTCAGACGAAAATTTGGAGTTCCTTAGCATCATGACTATTTGATTTACCGCCGGTGTAATGGTTTTTGCTACCGGTTTTATTAGCGGCAGAGGAGAGTTCCGGATTTGGAGCTGGGTACGACCTGGCTGCTCCTGGATAATACCCAAATCTTGGAGAAGTAGCCATCACACAATTTTCATTTAAATAAGAAGGTTTTCCCCGACGATTGAACGAAATATATGTTGGACTCTTAGGGTTTTTCAAGAACGTTTTCTTTAACTCTCACTCTTACCTTTTCCACACCACACATACTTACATATTTATACTATTTATCTTAAGTTCTTAAACCTACTTTACTACTTATCACACAAACACATAACCCACCATAGTTGGGCTTAGTTTATCCTTAATGGCCCACTAACCATTTACACAAAATATCACGAGCATTTTCTCTTCTTTGACTTTCTCATTCTTCTTGTTCTTCGTTGACTCTTCTTCTTCCTTTTGTCTTTAATTCTTCTTCTTCATTCTTACGTACCATCTCCCTTCTCATTCTTCTTCTCACACTTTCTGTTTATTTCTTGTGCAGGATTAAGCATAGGATCAAACTCCAACACTCCCTCTTGAATCCTTTGCTTAATTCCCAAATTTATATCTAGGTCTTGATCCTCTTTTCTCCTTGGTTCTTCTCCGATTATTTTCCCATCTCCTGGACGAATCCCTTTAACGACATCAACAAAACTCACTGGTAATTTTGATTTCTCCCTCATCATCTCATTCTTCTTTGTTCTTCCCATTTCCATTAAATCCCCCATTTGTACTGGTTTGATTCCCGGCTTGATTTCTCTTTGTTTCTGCTTGATTTTAACTGAGCCTTGAAACTCCATTTCCTGCAGATGATTTTGTGCTAAATCTCTGTCCTATATCTCCCTCAGGATGAATTTCTTCTCATTCCACCCAGGTAATTTCCTCAACTCAGTTTCTATTAAATTCTCCTTCTGCACACCTCCAATATTTGCTTTGCCGCTCCATTTCTCGATTTTACTCGCCAATTGTTTGGTTTCAGTTGAGTTTCCAATAGAGTCAAGGTCTTGAGACTCCCGCTCGTTGAATTCCTTTTTTTCTCTTGGTTTCAAAGGTAACTCTACCTTCCTTCTTTCAATATGTTTATGCTTCTATAAGAACCTCGTACTCTCTAGTCTTACTTGATTATGAGAATCTTTGTTGTTCTCTAGTTTTTCTTTCACTGTCTTGTGAACTTTCCCCACGTCTCCGCTAGTTGCTTCTCCAACCAGCTTCAGCTCCCTCTCAGGTAAGCTTCTTCTTCTCCCTCCGGTGCCTTCTTTGAACACCGCTTTGTTCCTCTCGGTTTCCTAAATGATTTCTTTGATCTTTTTAACTTCTGTTTTTTTGTTTTCAGTTGCAGGCCCTCTTCCGACCTTAACTTCAATCATAGACTTGACCTTCTCCATTCTATGACTTACGTGATCAATCCTTTTATCAGTAAGCTCATTTTCTCTCTCGACAATGACAGTGTTTTTCTGCTTCTTGACTTCCGCTTCATATTTCTCTCTTTGGTACTCAACTGGTTTATACACCTTCTCCTCATTCCATCATTGTGGATTGGAACATTGTTGATCTTTGAACTTTGGTTTCATGTCGTCTAGCTTTACGACTCTCTGTTTCCATGCCTGCCCGTTGCTTGATTTTTCCCCTTTGATGCATTTGGGTAAATCATCATTGGCCCCCTCAGTCATACAACTTAGTGACTGTTCTTTTCCCTTGTCTTGCAGGTTTTCAGCTTCATCATCTCCACATGCTTTATCAACCACTGTAGGTATGATTTCTACCTTCTTCTGTGAAGCCTCTCCTTGTTGTCTTTCATGCATCCCATCTATTGCTCTCTGAAATTTAATAGGATAACACCCATTTGTCATGGTCGCTCCAAACATTTTTTTCCCTTCTTGGTTCATGACTTTGCACTTTGATCCTTTAAACATCAAATTACAACCATTACTGATCATGTGAGGAACACTTAGGTAGTTATGCTCCAAGCTAGGAACATAATGAACATCCATTATAGTCCTCTTTCCTCTATTTGTAATCACTGAAACAGTTCCTCTCCCTTTTGTTTGCAAAACTTCACCATTGCAAAGTTTGATCCAAATCCTGGTTCTTGTGTCTAGCTGCGAAAACCAGCTTTCATCTCGAGCCATGTGTTTTATAGCCCCACTATCAATCAACCACACATCGTCATCACTTAGTCTTTGTCCATGAGTGGCTGTGAATAGTCCTTCTTGTTGATCTTCTACTTCAGGATATTGTTCTTCTTGTCCTTGAGTTTGTGCTTCAGCTAGTACTTGCGTTTTAGGTTGATTTTAATTGTGTCTGCAGTCTCTTGCATAGTGCCCTGGTTTTTCACATACAAAGCAGCTCCCTCTTGATTGGTATTGCACATTTTGTTGTGTGTTAGTTGTCTTGTTCTTGAAATAACACTCTTCATCACTGTGATTTCTTCTTTTGCACACATTACACCACTTTTGAAATCTTGACTCTGACCCGAATGGTCCTTGCGTGTTTGAGATTTCCTTTTGAACATTTTTAAACCTCTGTAACCTTGCTGCAAATGCACCTTCTGCACTTCCACCATTTATATCATCCAGTCTGTTTTCTTGGGCTTGTAAGGCATTGATTACTTCAGCTACAGTCACGGTTGCTAGATCCTTTGTTTTTTCTATGACTCCCACATATGAGTCAAACCTTTCTTGTAGCGAGCATAAAATCTTAGACACAACAATGCTTTCTGCCATGTCTTCTCTAAGAGTTCTCATCTCATTTCCCAACTCTACTACTCTTCTAGTAAAGTCTTTTATTGTTTCCTTTTCTTCTTGTTTCAGATTATAGAAGTTTGCTCTCAGCCTTTGCAGCAATATCATGGAAGCTTTTGGATCTCCTTGGAACCTTAACCTCAACACATCCCACACATTTGAAGTTTCAGTGACAGACAGGTGACTGCTGAAAATTTCTTCAGACACAGCACTAAACAGTAATTGTAAGGCTGTCTGATCTTTCATCTCTAACTCTTCCCAAGCTGTCATCTTTTTCTTCTCATCTTCTGTGGAGGTAGATATCTTAGGTGTTTCAGGAATTCCGCCAGTTACTGTTTTCCACAAACCCCTAGATTTAAGTATAGCCCTCATTTTTATGACCCAAAGACTATAGTTCTTCCCATCAAACACTGGAACCACTTGTAGGTTCTGCATCTTTACTCAAAACAGATATGAAACTTAGTTTTACACCTCGTCTTTCTTTTGTTTCTGTTGTGCTCTGATGAACCACCTCGTACCTCTGATTTTCCTTGTTTGCTAGACAGCTCTTCCTGCCAGCTTCTCTCTTCTTCTCTCTTGTGTTGATCTTGTTCTTTCTTCAACCTTCCAGGCCACCAGAACCTAGAAGCTCTGATACCATGTTGGATTCTTAGGGTTTTTCAAGAACGTCTTCTTTAACTCTCACTCTTACCTTTTCCACACCACACATACTTACATATTTATACCTACTTTACTACTTATCACACAAACACATAGCCCACCATAGTTGGGCTTAGTTTATCCTTAATGGCCCACTAACCATTTACACAAAATATCACGTGCATTTTCTCTTCTTTGACTTTCTCATTCTTCTTGTTCTTCGTTGACTCTTCTTCTTCCTTTTGTCTTTAATTATTCTTCTTCATTCTTACGTACCATCTCCCTTCTCATTCTTCTTCTCACACTTTCTGTTTATTTCTTGTGCAGGATTAAGCATAGGATCAAACTCCAACACTCCCTCTTGAATCCTTTGCTTAATTCCCAAATTTATATCTAGGTCTTGATCCTCTTTTCTCCTTGGTTCTTCTCCGATTATTTTCCCATCTCCTGGACGAATCCCTTTAACGACATCAACAAAACTCCCTGGTAATTTTTATTTCTCCCTCATCATCTCATTCTTCTTTGTTCTTCCCATTTCCATTAAATCCCCCATTTGTACTGGTTTGATTCCCGGCTTGATTTCTCTTTGTTTCTGCTTGATTTTAACTGAGCCTTGAAACTCCATTTCCTGCAGATGATTTTGTGCTAAATCTCTGTCCTCTATCTCCTTCAGGATGAATTTCTTCTCATTCCACCCAGGTAATTTCCTCAACTCAGTTTCTATTAAATTCTCCTTCTGCACACCTCCAATATTTGCTTTGCCGCTCCATTTCTCGATTTTACTCGCCAATTGTTTGGTTTCAGTTGAGTTTCCAATAGAGTCAAGGTCTTGAGACTCCCGCTCGTTGAATTCCTTTTTTTCTCTTGGTTTCAAAGGTAACTCTACCTTCCTTCTTTCAATATGTTTATGCTTCTCTAAGAACCTCGTACTCTCTAGTCTTACTTGATTCTGAGAACCTTTGTTGTTCTCTGGTTTTTCTTTCACTGTCTTGTGAACTTTCCCCACGTCTCCGCTAGTTGCTTCTCCAACCAGCTTCAGCTCCCTCTCAGGTAAGCTTCTTCTTCTCCGTCCGGTGCCTTCTTTGAACACCGCTTTGTTCCTCTCGGTTTCCTAAACGATTTCTTTGATCTCTTTAACTTCTGTTTTTTGTTTTCAGTTGTAGGCCCTCTTCCGACCTTAACTTCAATCATAGACTTGACATTCTCCATTCTCTGACTTACGTGATCAATCCTTTTATCAGTAAGCTCATTTTCTCTCTCGACAATGACAGTGTTTTTCTGCTTCTCGACTTCCGCTTCATATTTCTCTCTTTGGTACTCAACTGGTTTATACACCTTCTCCTCATTCCATCATTGTGGATTGGAACATTGTTGATCTTTGAACTTTGGTTTCATGTCGTCTAGCATCACGACTCTCTGTTTCCATGCCTGTCTGTTGCTTGATTTTTCCCCTTTGATGCATTTGGGTGAATCATCTTTGGCCCCCTCAGTCATACAACTTAGTGACTGTTCTTTTCCCTTGTCTTGCAGGTTTTCAGCTTCATCATCTCCACATGCTTTATCAACCACTGTAGGTATGATTTCTACCTTCTTCTGTGAAGCCTCTCCTTGTTGTCTTTCATGCATCCCATCTCTTGCTCTCTGAAATTTAATAGGATAACACCCATTTGTCATGGTCGCTCCAAACATCTTTTTCCCTTCTTGGTTCATGACTATGCACTTTGATCCTTTAAACATCAAATTACAACCATTACTGATCATGTGAGGAACACTTAGGTAGTTATGCTCCAAGCTAGGAACATAATGAACATCCATTATAGTCCTCTTTCCTCTATTTGTCATCACTGAAACAGTTCCTCTCCCTTTTGTTTGCAAAACTTCACCATTGCAAAGTTTGATCCAAATCCTGGTTCTTGTGTCTAGCTGCGAAAACCAGATTTAATCTCGAACCATGTATTTCTTAGCCCCACTATCAATCAACCACACATCGTCATCACTTAGTCTTTGTCCATGAGTGGCTGTGAATAGTCCTTCTTGTTTATCTTCTACTTCTGGATCTTGTTCTTCTTGTCCTTGAGTTTGTGCTTTAGCTTGTACTTGCGTTTGAGGTTGATTTTGCTTGTGCCTGCAGTCTCTTGCATAGTGCCCTGGTTTTCCACATACAAAGCAGCTCCCTCTTGATTGGTATTGCATATTTTGTTGTGTGTTAGTTGTCTTGTTTTTGAAATAACACTCTTCATCACTGTGATTTCTTCTTTTGCACACATTACACCACTTTTGAAATCTTGACTCTGACCCGAATGGTCCTTGCATGTTTGAGATTTCCTTTTGAACATTTTTAAACCTCTGGAACCTTGCTGCAAATGCACCTTCTGCACTTCCACCATTTCTATCATCCAGTCTGTTTTCTTGGGCTTGTAAGGCATTGATTACTTCAGCTACAGTCACGGTTGCTAGATCCTTTGTTTGTTCTATGACTCCCACATATGAGTCAAACCTTTCTTGTAGCGAGCATAAAATCTTAGACACAACAATGCTTTCTGCCATGTCTTCTCTAAGAGTTCTCATCTCATTTCTCAACTCTACTACTCTTCTAGTAAAGTGTTTTATTGTTTCCTTTTCTTCTTGTTTCAGATTATAGAAGTTTTCTCTCAGCCTTTGCAGCAATATCATGGAAGCTTTTGGATCTCCTTGGAACCTTAACTTCAACACATCCCACGCATCCTTTGAAGTTTCAGTGACAGACAGGTGACTGCTGAAAATTTCTTCAGACACAGCACAAAACAGTAATCGTAAGGCTGTCTGATCTTTCATCTCTAACTCTTCCCAAGCTGTCATCTTTTTCTTCTCATCTTCTGTGGGCGTAGATATCTTAGGTGCTTCGGGAATTCCGCCAGTTACTGTTTTCCACAAACCCATAGACTTAAGTATAGCCCTCATTTTTATGACCCAAAGACTATAGTTCTTCCCATCAAACACTGGAACCACTCGTAGGTTCTGCATCTTTACTCAAAACAGATATGAAACTTAGTTTTATACCTCGTCTTTCTTTTGTTTCTGTTGTGCTCTGATGAACCACCTCGTACCTCTGATTTTCCTTGTTTGCTAGACAGCTCTTCCTGCCAGCTTCTCTCTTCTTCTCTCTTGTGTTGATCTTGTTCTTTCTTCAACCTTCCAGGCCACCAGAACCTAGAAGCTCTGATACCATGTTGGATTCTTAGGGTTTTTCAAGAACGTTTTCTTTAACTCTCACTCTTACATTTTACACACCACACATACTTACATATTTATACTACTTATCTTAAGGTCTTAAACCTACTTTACTACTTATCACACAAACACATAACCCACCATAGTTGGGCTTAGTTTATCTTTAATGGCCCACTAACCATTTACACAAAATATCACGTGCATTTTTTCTTCTTTGACTTTCTCATTCTTCTTGTTCTTCGTCGACTCTTCTTCTTCCTTTTGTCTTTAATTCTTCTTCTTCATTCTTACGTACCATCTCCCTTCTCATTCTTCTTCTCACACTTTCTGTTTATTTCTTGTGCAGGATTAAGCATAGGATCAAACTCCAACAATATATTTCCGCCGGACTAAAATTTGAGAGACGGCCACCAGGAAATCCCATCATAGAGTATAAATCGAAGTGACTGAAATTAGTTCATGTCGGAGTTGTGCTAAGGTTGTCAATCTCAGCCCCGATGAAATTTAACGTATGCATGCAGCGTCATATTAGGACCACATAAAAGCGTCATGTTCGAAAACGCAGTCTCCGTGTCAGCCTAGGCGGCGGGTAAATGCTCGGCGGTTAGGAACCATCAAGATTTCATTAAAATCGGCTAAAAACTCAAGAACTTTAACAAAATTTGATTTTTTGTTCGTTTTAACTCAAAAATCGATTATTCTACATTGGATCTATATATTTTGGGAACAAACATAGAAAAAAAGCGAAATGAAAATTGATGAAATAAAAACAATTACTCATTCGCGGCCGTGCTCTAGGGTTGCAGGAAAAATCCTTGGGGAGAAGATGACTGGGAAATGACTATTGTACCCTTCATTAAAGGTAAAATTTAAAACAAGCACAAATTCTTCGAAGTACAATTAAACCACCTCAGTCACTGCAACAATCCATCTTTTCGTGATTTTAGTTAAGATATACTCCATTCGTTCAGTAATAAGTGATGTTTTAGATGTTTTTTTTGTTTTCAAACAAATGATATTCTCACAAACCAATGCAAAATTAAATAATTTTTAATTTTTTTTTATCCTTTGTATTTTGCAGATTGTTTTCTTATTGATTGAATTATGTTTAAATGTACAATAAATGATGTTTTCAGTATAGAAAAAATAAAAATTAAATGAATCCTTAATTTGTGTGCAAAAACCTTAAACATCACTTAATATAGAACATAGGGAGTATACTATATAAACAATAAAACTAGATAAAAGCCCTAAACCAAATCCTCGATTAATTCCCGTATAATATCCGATTAATTGATTTGGTGCTAGGCGCTAGTCGCTACCCAACCGTTCAGCTAGCGCCTAGCAAAGTTTTGAACATTGCTTGTAACATAGATTTTTTTTGCGCAAAAATAATGGGTATAACTATTATCATCGGTACTTTTTTTGTCGATTACTAATGACAATTATTTACCAAATTAAATGTCTAGATATTGCTATTTAGCAAATATATTCTTGATTTTTCATTTTTTTTTTCTTCTTTTGTACTTCTTTTCCGTAATTTTAGAAAAAGGTGGAATATTTGCTAAAAGATAGTAGAAGTTAACGAGTTCTCGGGAGGAAAAAACTAAAAATTAACGAACTAAAAAAATTAACGAACTGTTGAGAAGAAAACAAAAGTTTGTAAATCTAACCAAGCTTTAAAGCAAACCGATGTAAGTCATGATGTTTAAATTTAGTATTAATGTAGGTTAGAAGACACAACAGACTAACAGAGAAGAAGCTAATCTTGAGAGTTATCTCTAGAGATGACAGACCTAGTTAGAACAAGTCTAAAAGTATTTTTTTTTTTTTTAAACTCAGAAATTTAAAACTAAATAAGTGAGTTTTGATTTTTTCTTACGCTGAACGCATTGGCTATTTTTTAAATGCAGTCCAGGAAAGAAAATATATTTGTTTCTTATTTGAAATTACATATTGCAATATTTCTAGTAATTTAAGCTTGTAATGCTTAATAGGCCAATGACTCGGTAAAATGGGCTTATTATGACAGCACAAGATCGACATTGAAATCTTCATCACTACTAAGTCTACTATGTGAGTTTTTGAAAAAAATATATAATTTATGTTTGTAAATTTGAAAAATACCCTATGTTTATTTTTGTTTTGCTTTTTGAAAATTGAACTCTTTTTAAATGTGAGAAGACATTTTTCTCTTTATTTGAATTTTAAAATTAGATATTTAATAAACTAAATTTAAATTAAATTACTATTATTGATTGAGATAGTATTTTTATTGATTTAATATTATAAAATTTACCATTAGCTAAATTTCTCAAAATTTCAAAAATTATTTGTCACAAAATTATACAAGTTTACGTTTATAAAAAGCATCATGTTAACTTGTGATTTTCCCTACTGCTCTAAGAATTGACCACCAATATTGTTAGTTTGTTTAAGAACTCTACCAACCGCACCCGCATCTGAAGCATTTAAATCAAGCCCTAAATCATCACATGTTACTTTTTCAAAACATTGACAGAAATTTTTTTTTAAGCAATTACATAAAATTAATAATATACATATATGTGAGTATTTGTGAGAAAAGGAAGTTTTAGATTAACTATTCGTCAGTGGGAAAATATGTCTTTTTTATTGTCAATGTGAAATATATCTGTTTATCAAAAATAGATTACTATAACATTCATATGACTTTTCAATAAAATCACTGATATTAATATCTATATATGTCAATTTATACATATAATAGATTATACTAAATTAGATTTTTATTACTTTAAAAATATATATTTATCTCGACTTGGTCTCAAGGTTTAACTACTTGTTCCTTATTTACTATAAATTTTGTCGGCTTACTAATTGTTCCTAATTTACTATTATTCCAAACAAATATTTGAAGTAAAATCGTGATTAGCACGAAATGTATAAAGAAAAGTCTGACAGAAATCATTTTTAACTTTTAGAATCTCCCACTCGTTAAGTTGTGCATTTTTATCTTTAACAATAAAGGGTTGTGCATTGTTATAATATATATACACGCATATATAAAGAGAAGAAAATGTATCCAGTTATTGCAATGCTTTTTTCCCGAGTTTAAGCCAATTTTCGAATTGAAACTTTTACAACTCAAAAGAAAAGCAAGTCATTAGCCAAGTATGGTCCAGTGGTTGATGACTCGCTTTGTTGGTCAAAATCATCGATCAAATGCTTTCCACTGTGTTTCTAAATTAGCCACTTTAAACGCTTTAAAAAACAAAAAGTTTATTGTAAATCATAGAGTTAATCTATGTATAAACGCAAAATTTACTCAGTTATGAGAAAAAGAAGAAAAGAAAACTGATATAAAAGACGAATCATTCGTCAAGAAAAACAAACCGCCGAAACACGGAAGCCTCGTAACCATCCTCAGCCTTGACGGCGGCGGAGTCCGAGGAATCATCGGGGGAGTCATCCTTGCTAAGCTTGAAGAACATCTTCAGGTCACATATATATATATACGATTATATCGAATATTCCTTCCGTTTCACTTTATAGATTATTTTCGGATTGTTTTTTTTTTTAATTAAGTGTCATTTTCGATTTTCAATGTAGAGTTTTATTTTTATTATTATAATATATTAATGAGAGAGAAATTTATATAGTGTATTAATAAAATGTATAATATAAATTTTTTTTTTTGATAACCGTATAATAGAAATTTTAATATGTTTTTTTTTAATTTGTGTGAAACAACCTTAAAAGTATTTGCTTACCATTTAAAAAAAAAACATTTACATATTATAATACTTTTTGCTTTCTTTTGAATGAAACCACCCAGTTTGAGTATTTTGATCAAAATTATTTATAAACATTATCAGCGCAAAAACTAAACAAATGAAAAAAAAAATCGCATTTATTTTCATTTATCAGCAAAAGTATTATACTCCATGAAAAAAACTAAAATGTTTTTTTTTTAAGAACAATTAAACTGGTATATTTTTACAAAAATACATGATATGAATTTTGCTAACTGTGTTTCGTTCAGAAACTGGGGCTATCATGTGAATTTTAATTGCGTGTTTCTAACTTTCTATCTATGATATCGTATCTAATTGATTATTTATAAGAAACTATATAATAGTAATTGAACTAATTATTGTCTTTACGCATTTGATGTTTGAAATGCATGTAAATAGGAAATCGATGAAAATCCTAACGCGAGGATAGCGAATTATTTCGACGTGATAGCCGGGACCAGCACCGGTGGCCTCATGACGGCCATGTTGACTGCACCGGATCCGAAGAAGAAAGGCTTTCCTCTTTATGCTGCCAAGGAAATTGTTCCGTTTTACAAAGTAGAATCCTCTAAGATATTTAAGAGGTAAAGATAGAAAAAATCATGATTTTTTTTTTTTGAAATTCTAACCCTATAGTTCAGACCAGGCTGAGCTTTGAAATATAGGCTCGGATTATTCTCGGGCCTAATTATATGTGTAGAAAAGGACATGAGAATCTTTTTATATATTAATTGAGAAACATTGTTAAAAATAAAGTTTACATTGACATGTGATTTATAATACTGTCATGCTGTATGATGTGTCATCATAAGAAAGCTTCTAAAACAAATATTAAAAACAGACCTAAATAACCAAATTATTTACAACTTATGCCATTCCCATTGATTTGGTTAGAAAATAATTTATACCAATTAGTTATTTAATATTCAGCATTTAATTTATAAAGATATCTTATATCTTCCATTTCCTACAAATATTTATTGAAAAATTAATATATCATATTAATTATTTCCTTAAACACTATATTCTTTCTCTCAAATTTTGTTGATATTATTTTGTAAAAAAAGACATTGAATCATTACATCATCCATGTTATAAAAAAAATCTACATTTTTTTCACACATGTTATAATTCAAATTTAAAAAACGAACATAAATTACTCAAATGGTGAAAATATATGTGTGCCTTGAAAGTCACACATCAAAAATGTAGATGTATGGTGGTTCAGAGATCTATTATAAAAAGTGCCAAAATGATAAGAAACCATAAGACTACGAAACCTCACTTAGTCAGGTTTCCTAACTTAAAAGTTATTATTCAGTTTAATATAGTTCTTTGATTGAGATGTATATAATTAAACCGAAAAAGATAAATCTTATAAATATTTAAACTTGATAAAATGTTAACAGTATTTATATTAAAAATTTCAAATATTGTAAATAGTATCGTAGAAAAGTTAAAATACTTATAAAAATATATTAAAGTTTGATCAAAAGATTAATATATTATAAATTTTAAAACTTGATCAAGAATAAAATCGAATATAAAACCTTATAATCAGGCCGTATATTTGAAATTATGTTATAACACAAATGCAATTGTAAATATTATTTGTAATTATGTAATCAGTACACAGTTTTGCAGGCAAATATGAGTTAATATTTTTGTAATTATATTTATATACATAATATTCGTATATTCCAATTAAAAAAAATAGGACCAACCTTCACCCCACACATGATGCGGGTAATCACCTAGTTACTTATTAATCTTATGTCTTGTGTTCCTACACTTTCATGAAAAATGCAGTAAGTGGTGGAAACCGGTTATTTTATTTAATCTCATGGGCCCAAGGTACGACGGAGAGTATCTTCATAAACGTTTGAGAGAGATTCTTAAAGAGACGAGACTTAGCGAGACACTCACAAACGTTGTATTACCTACCTTCGACATCAAGGAACTTCAACCCACCATCTTCTCCTCTTTCCAGGTTCTCATCTCCACTTATCTTCTTAATTAAAATCCAGAAAGTTCTCGTTTCAGCTTGATCAATATCTTTTTGTTTGTTTGTGTTGTTAATTAAAGGCGGACGTCGTTGAACCTAGCTTGGACGTCAAGTTATCAGACATATGCATTGGCACATCGGCAGCTCCCTATTTCCTCCCTCCTTATGAGTTTTCAAATGAAGTTACGAAAGGAAAAAGGAGAACGTTTAATCTCCTAGATGGTGGTGTTACTGCTAATGACCCGGTAAAACATAATTCTCGTGACGCTTGGAACGTAACCATTTAAAATGCTCACACAATCCTTGGACCATTTCATCTTTTCGTCAGAGATCGAAAAAGTTATAGATCATCAATTAATTTTCTTGTCTGTTTTGTGTTTGGTTGTTTATAGACATTGGTGGGCATGACTGCTATGTCTAGGCGGTCTATAAACAAACATCCTGACATGGATGGGTTCATGCCTTTAGATTACGACAAGTATCTCGTGATATCGATAGGAACAGGATCGGCAAGTAGGCAGGAGTTCTACAGCGCAAAAAAGGCTGCAAAATGGGGATTCTTTGGTTGGGGGTTCAACTGGACGAGTAAACAGATTCCGATAATAGAAACTTTCTCTGAATCAAGTCGGGACATGGTCCAGTACCACACCTCGGTTCTGTTTCAAGCCCTTAAGTCCGAGGATAACTACCTCAGAATCGACGTAAGAGCTAAACTTCAACATTTCAATGATTTCATGTACCTGAGTTTTTCATATGTATGTATCTCAGTTTGATGAATTGGTAAAAGAAGAAGCCTCTATGGATAACGCGAAGAAGTCGAATTTAATAAAACTAGAGGAAGTTGGAAACAACTTACTGAAAGCCAAGGTCAAGCGAATGAACCTCAACACTTTTAAATATGAGCTTATTCCTGATCGAGAGGTCACCAATTGTCAGGAACTCAAAAGGTGAGTATTCGAAGTTTCAAATCTTTTTGATGGGTTTCTTAGATGGCCATCCATCAATCCTATTGTTTTGAATATTTTGTTCATATATATGCAGGTTTGCGAAACTTCTCTCGGATGAAAGGAAATTGAGGATGAAGACAAGCGAGACAATGGATGAAGATTCATCAAACTGATCATCATAAACGATCAATAATATAAGTGTGTTTTTTTAATCTTTAGTTGTGTGGAAGAATCTATTGCACCTTACAAAAAACTAAAAAACTAAAAAAAAAAAAAAAAAAACCCTAAAAGAATCTACTACTGCATTACTAGATCGTGTGTGGCTCGGCAAACTCTTTACGCCTTTGTTGATTTTTCTTCTTCTGTATTTGTTTTTGTAAATGAAAAAAAGAATATGTGCAAATGAATTTATGATTTCTCTGAATTGACTATTGTTATGGTTAATCAGAGCAATAGTCAGTTCAGACAAATCATTATTCCATTTGTACCGGCTCATTAATTTATTAACTAATTGATTTTCATAATTACTCGGGCCTCTATACGGGTTTCAGTTAATTCAAATTGGAAAAAAATGGAGAATACAATATGCATTCTCAACAAGATGTGAAGATAACCGGTAATTTCGATGGCTAATGTTTATATAACCGCATGGGAGTTGAAAAATTAAGACGATTGTAGAAGACAAACTAAGTTCAGGGTTTAGGGTTTAAATAATTAAGACGATGGTAGGAGACCAACTAAGTTAAACCATTATTTAAACCCATGTTAATTTCTGGTTTCAGGAAAAACTTAAAAGGTCAGAAATTGTTTTTGGGTAAACAACTGTTGAAAAAATTTGGCTCATTAAAGTCCGAAACTAGCCCATGTTAGGCCTTTCAAGATTTATTTTAGGTTGTTTCTTCTGATTTGTGTTCAGATTTCTTTAGTCATCACGGCTTCGTCGTGTTCCTTCTCCTACACGGCTACTAGAATATGTCATCATATTGTCAGAAAGGCTTGCATTTCTGTCTCCAGTGGCTGCAGAGCAAGATTAAGATGGTTAGTGATGTACAAGCAAATCAATTGTGTGATTGAAGTGAAAAGTGTGAACAAAGCATTACCCTTACGAAAAAAGAATATATTCGGCAACCAGAGAAAGATTGTTTTGAAAGAGGACATAGACGAACTCTTTTAACCATGCTAGTAGATCTGTGTGAAGGCCAGAACAACTACCAAGATGTTAACTTCATGTGTGTCCTATAAGAACTCCTGTACACTTATTCTCCTTTACATCATATACTTTAATCTGCATTGAAGCGTTTATGAATGTCAGTGTCACAATTCTGTCGTTTAATTCTAATCACAAACGACCATAATTGGGGTTTAGTTTTCTGAAAATCCACAACTAAATCAGAAGATTGGATCTAGAGTCGGATTTGGATATAGAATTAACTGAAATTGAATCAATTGGTAGGGTGGACCATACCTTGCTTGCGAAAGGAAATGGCCAACAGCGGAGTCCGAAACCCATTCGTATTCCACCGCCACGCCGGCTATTTCTCTGCAAATCGGCCCGGAATCTGCGAAGAACGGTCGCTCCCTGCAGCAACAAAGACGAAGTGTCTCTATCTCGCTCTCTACAGATCCTCCTCTAGCTGCAGCAACAAAGGACAAATTTTTAGGAATCGAAAAAGCTAGAGAGATATGGAGACGAAAAGGGTCAGAAGAAAACCTTGACACTATTAGAGTAGAGTTGAGACGACGAACGGTCAGTGAGGGAGGCTCTCTTGCAAAGGGAGAGCTCTTCGTGGGTAGAAGAAGAACAAAGGAGGTGGCAGAGTCGTGAAGGAAGGACCAAATTACGAGTGAGAATTATGCCATGTCCTCGATCTGTATAAACAAAAGCAGAGGAAGGAAGGATCTTACGGTATGAGATTGTGCCACGTAACTGATCTGAGTGATCTCTCCCCATTGGTTCTTGTTTTTAAAGGCTTATTTACTTTCTTATGCCTTTTTAAAAATGTTTTATAAAATATTTTATTTACATTATTAATAGAAAATGTTTATATAAAGTATAATTTATTTATTTTATGATAGTATATAATTTAAGAGTTTAAAAAAAAATTAAAAACGAAAACCATATAGCAAAAGTTGTGTGATATTAAACTATAGATGAAAGACTTAATAATTTATTCTTGTTATTTTGCATGTTTGTAATATTTTTTTTCTTTCAATTTTATGATCTTAGTATGAATTTTTTTTTATTGTATTTTCTTTTGTAAATTTATTGAAACAATAACTTATCCTTATTAGTTTAACAAATAACTTATCCTTATTAGACTATATATTAACAAAATCATTTTAGTTGTTATTTTTGTTTTCCTTAAAAATTAATATTTTCTTTGCCCATATTTCATTAGAAAATCCATGGTATGTAAAAAAATATGGATTATTGTTTTCCTTATTCTTGTGGTATTTTTTTCACTGAACATATTAAATTTACATTATAGAACATAGCTTGCACCACTTAGGTAGTAGTTATATGAGTAAGACGATTCACACTTTATTTTTTTTGGGATGAGACATTTAGCAACGGATTTTCAAGGAAACTCAAGAAATCCGTTGAAAAACCAAGAAACCCGTTGCAATACCGTTGCTATTCCGTTGCAACAGGAAAAACAAAAAACTTCTCAAGTATGAAACCGAAAATGGCTAATTATATGTTAACAAGGATCATTTTAGTTGTTATTATTGTTTTCCTTGAAGATTAATATTTTCTTTCCCCATATTTCATTATAAAATACATGGTATGTCGAAAATATGGCTTATGATCATAAAAATGTTAGTAAGTGTGTATTCATCATAACTCATCCTTACGATGAATTTCTACTCTTACACATTTTTTATATGAATGCTTATTCTTGTGGTGTTTTTTTTTCACTGCACATATTAAATTTACATTATAGAACATAGCTTGCACAATTTAGGTAGTAGTTATATGAGTAAGACGATTCAAACTTTATTTTTTTGGAATGAGACATTTAGCAACGAATTTGCAAGGAAACTCAAGAAATCCATTGCAAAACCAAAAAATCCGTTACAAGACAAGGAAATCCGTTGCAAAACCAAAAAATCCATTGCAATACCGTTGCTATTCCGTTGCAACAGGAAATACCAAAAACTTCCCAAGTATGAAACTGAAAATGGCTAATTAAATGTTAACAAGGATCATTTTAGTTGTTATTATTGTTTTCCTTGAATATTAATATTTTCTTTGCCCATATTTCATTAGAAAATCCATGGTACGTCGAAAATATGGCTTATGATCATAAAAGTTAGTAAGTGTGTATTCATCATAACTCATCCTTACGATGAATTTCTACTCTTACACATTATTGATATAAATGCTTATTCTTGTGGTGTTTTTTCACGGCCCATACTAAATTTACATTATAGAACATAGGTTGCACCACTTAGATAGTAATTATATGAGTAAGACAATCCACAGTTTATTTTTTTGGAATGAGACATTTAGCAACAGATTTGCAAGAAAACTCAAAGAAATTTGTTGCAAAACCAAGAAATCCGTTGCAAAATTAAGAAATCCATTGCAAAACCAAGAAATTCGTTGCAAAACCGTTGCTATTGCGTTGCAAAAGGAAAAACCAAAAATTTCCAAAGTATAAAACCGAAAATGGCTAATTATATGTTAACAAGGATCATTTTAGTTGTTATTATTATTTTCCTTGAAAATTAATGTTTTCTTTGCCCTATTTTTATTTGAAAATTCATGGTATGTCGAAAATATGGCTTATGATCATAAAAGTGAGTAAGTGTGTATTCATCATAACTCATCCTTACGATTAATTTCTTCTCTTACACATTTTTCATATGAATGCTTATTCTTGTGGTGTTTTTTTCACTGCACATATTAAATTTAAATAATAGAACATAGCTTGCACTACTTAGGTAGTAGTTATATGAGTAAGACGATTCACACTTTATTTATTTGAAATGAGGCATTTAGCAACGAATTTGCAAGGAAACCAAAGACATCCGTTGCAAAACCAAGAATTCCGTTGCAAAACCAAGAAATCGGTTGCAAAATCATTGCTACTCCGTTGCAAAAGGAAAAAACAAAACTTTCCCAAGTATGAAACTGAAAATGGCTAACTATAGTTGTTATTATTGTTTTTCTTAAAGATTAATATTTTCTTTACCCATATTTCATTAGAAAATCCATGGTATATCGAAAATATGGCTTATGATCATAAAAGTGAGTAAGTGTGTATTCATCATAACTCATCCTTACTATGAATTTCTTCTCTTACACATTTTTCATATGAATGGTTATTCTTGTGGTGTTTTTTTCACTGCACATATTAAATTTACATTAGAGAACATAGCTTGCACCACTTAGGTAGTAGTTATACGAGTAAGACGATTCACACTTTATTTTTTTGGAATGAGATATTTAGCAATGGATTTGTAAGGAAACTCAAGAAATCCTTTGCAAAACCAAGAAATCCGTTGCAATACCGATGCTATTCCGTTGCAACAGAAAAAACCAAAAACTTCTCAAGTATGAAACTGAAAATGGCTAATTATATGTTAACAATGATTATTTTAGTTGTTATTATTGTTTTCCTTGAAGATTGATATTTTCTTTACCCAAATTTCATTAGAAAATACATGGTATGTCAAAAATATGGCTTATGATCATAAAAGTTAGTAAGTATGTATTCATCATAACTCATCCTTACGATGAATTTCTACTCTTACACATTTTTTATATGAATGTTTATTCTTGTGGTGTTTTTCTTCATTGCACATATTAAATTTACATTATAGAATATAGCTTGCACCACTTAGGTAGTAGTTATCTCAGTAAGACGATTCACACTTTATTTTTTTGGAATGAAATATTTAGCAACGTATTTGCAAGGAAACTCAAGAAATTCGTTGCAAAACCAAGAAATCCGTTGCAAAACACGGAAATCCGTTGCAAAACCAAGAAATCCGTTGCAATACAGTTGCTATTCCGTTGCAACAGGAAAAACCAAAAACTTTCCAAGTATGAAACCGAAAATGGCTAATTAAATGTTAACAAATATCATTTTAGTTGTTATTATTGTTTTCCTTGAATATTAATATTTTCTTTGTCCATATTTCATTAGAAAATCCATGGTACATCCAAAATATGGCTTATGATCATAAAAGTCAGTAAATGTGTATTCATCATAACTCATCCTTACGATGAATTTCTACTCTTACACATTTTTGATATGAATGCTTATTCTTGTGGTGTTTTTTTCACGGCCCATACTAAATTTACATTATAGAACATAGCTTGCACCACTTAGGTAGTAGTTATATGAGTAAGACGACCCACACTTTGTTTTTTTGGAATGAGATATTTAGCAACAGATTTGCAAGGAAACTCAAGAAATTTGTTGCAAAACCAAGAAATCCGTTGAAAAACCGTTGCTATTGCGTTGCAAAAGGAAAAACCAAAAATTTCCCAAGTATGAAACCGAAAATGGCTAATTATATGTTAACTATGATCATTTTAGTTGTTATTATTATTTTCCTTGAAGATTAATGTTTTCTTTGCCATATTTTCATTAGAAAATTCATGGTATGTCAAAAATATGGCTTATGATCATAAAAGTGAGTAAGTGTGTATTCATCATAACTCATCCTTACGATGAATTTCTTCTCTTACACATTTTTCATATGAATGCTTATTCTTGTGGTATTTGTTTCACTGCACATATTAATTTTACATTATAGAACATAGCTTGCACCACTTAGGTAGTAGTTATATGAGTAATACGATTCACACTTTATTTTTTTGGAATGAGGCATTTAGCAATGAATTTGCTAGGAAACCCAAGAAATCCGTTGTAAAACCAAGAAATCCATTGCAAAACCGATGCTATTCCGTTGCAAAAAGAAAAACCAAAAATTTCTCAAGTATGTGATATTCATATATTTTACATGTTATAGCATACATTTTACTTAGAGTTTTATGCCATTTGCATGCATAATCACGGTTTTGTCTTGCATTTAGGTCTCATTTAGAGTTTAGGACATTTGCATTAGATCCTAATGAGTTCTTGCATATTTTGGAGTCTATTTTATGTTTTTGGAGAACATTTGGGGACATGGAATTGAAACCTTCCGGACATGGACAAGGAGAAAGAGTTCACCCAAAGCGTCTCAATGATGAGGCTGTACGAGAACCTTTCCGCCTGATTCAGCTTCAATAGTCTTCATAGAAGTTGTATAGGAGTGAGTTAGCTGTTCAGATCAGCTGGAATCAAGTCATTCAGATGTCAAGTTCATGAGATACGGGTGAGTTATTGAAGACATGTCACTATCAGAAAATGCAGAGGCAGTCCAGAGTAGCTGAAAGATCATATCGGATGGAAGTCTTATCATGCCCAGTTTAATCTGATCTCTTGATAAAAGTCATGCGAAATTGAGTTATCTTTCTAACTCGAGAAGATCATCTCATTCCGAATAATATTCCAGGAGTTATCGTCGATTTAGTGGACACATATCAACTCTGCCCAGCCTAAGATCCGACCCGATTTGCCTCGGGTCGACCCGGTTCAAACACTTTGTGTATTTATGCAAATTTTAGACATTTCTAAGCCTAAGTCTTCTTCTCCCATGAGTTGGGCACGACCCAAACTCATTTTGAGAGATTTTGATTGCTCTTCATACATATGCTACTCTAGAGAAGATTTCATTACCCCTTATCTTTTATTTATGCATTTTATCTATCTTTATATATTTTTCTCTTGTGTTCTTCATGTTCTTTAGGCTTTAGAACCTTTTGTTGGGTTTTTGGATTATGCTTGATTATTGATGGTTTGATGGTTGATTTGTGATGCTTATGTTCTTAATCCTTGCTTTCCTTTCTTGTTTAGTGCTCCTAATGCTAGATCTACCTTGACAAAGTGGATCTAGATCATAAGACATTTCATGCACACCAAGTGTTAAATAAAATGCATCGATGAACTATTCAAGAGATTTATGCTCCTAGCGTATGATAATAATTGTCTAGGGTGTATTTTTGGTTGATCTTGTTTATATTCTTAATGCTTGCTAATCAATGATCCACAAATGAGAGTTTGCTAATGGATTAGGTGATTAGCATAGTGATTAGTTGCTTGAAAGAGAATTAGTCAAGATTAGTGATCTTTACCTAAGGATTAGCATAGATTGTGTGCATTTGTATCATTTGTTAATTGTCTTGATGGTTAGATGATTATGATTTAAGTTGCATCTTGTTAGATCCTTCACTTAGGTTGATCTTAAAGCTAGTTTTGGATTAAGAGATCAAAACTAGAACTTAAGCATTTCACGCCCGATAGGTGTTCGATGAAATGCTTGAATCAAACCTTTTGTGAGCTTTTCATGCCTAGCCAATGAGAGTTGATGTCTAGGGTGATTAGTGAACTAAGTGGGATTGGAGATTAAAGCTTGTTAATCATCTTATCACAAACGAGAGTTTGATCTTGATTTGGTGATTAACAAAGTGATTAGTGTCACGAGAGTGGATTAGTCATAATTGTGAATTCCATGTTCTAGAATAGTGTTTAATTCAATCTTTATCATCATTGTTTGTTCACTAATCATCTTCTTGATAGTTAATTCATTTTCACAACACATCTATCTTTTGTTTTCCTTTTTGCATTTCATTTTCTTGATTCAAAAATATAAAAACCCAAAAATATTTGCTCTAGCTTAGGAAGATTCATGTATTCTTGGTGCATTGATCTTAACCTCTTTGGTTCGATCCTCAAATACTACAATGACATGAGTAGGTTTGAGTAATTGATATGAGCTTAACACAAAATCTATTTATCAGTATGAAACTGAAAATGGCTAACTATATGTTAAGGGCATCTCAAATCCTACCCCATTTTCTACTCAAAATACCATTTTGCAGTAAAATCATCTCCAACCCTACTCCATTTTTAACTGTAAAATGGGAAAATGCCATTTTTTCCTCCAAATATGGAGTAACTCCATTTTCAACTCCAAAATGAAGTTGAACTTTTTTATTTATAATTTAGTCCGAAATGCATCCGAAATTGTCTACCATATACCATAGTGCAAATTGGTCATGTATGGGAAAAATATTCAAATGGTGATGTTTAAATTAAAATGTGCTTTGTTTTGTTATTTTTATGATATTGTAATGGTTAAATTCAAATAATATCACAATTTGTGAAATTTTTGAAAGAAAAAAATAATGAGTTAATTTATAAATTTTATAGATAAAGTGTATTTTTAGCAATTAATAATAAAATAGATAATGAAAAATATACTAAGAATATTCTTTTTGGAGTAAAAAATGGAAGAATACATTTGAGAGAAATCCAACTCCATTTTTGAGTTACTCCATTTTGGAGATAAAAATGAGGGAATACATTGGAGATGCTCTAACAAGGATCATTTTAGTTGTTATTATTGTTTTCCTTTAATATTAATATTTTCTTTGCCCATATTTCATTAGAAAATCCATGGTACGTCGAAAATATGGCTTATGATCATAAAAGTGAGTAAGTGTGTATTCATCAAAACTCAGCTTTACGATGAATTTCTTCTCTTACACATTTTTCATATGAATGCTTATTCTTGTGGTGTTTTTTTCACTGCACATATTAAATTTACATTATATAACATAGCTTGCACCACTTAGGTAGTAGTTATATGAGTAAGACGATTCACACTTTATTTTTTTGGAATGAGACATTTAGCAACGGATTTGCAAGGAAACTCCAGAAATCCGTTGCAAAACCAAGAAATCCGTTGCAAAACAAGGAAATCCGTTGCAAAACCAAGAAATCCGTTGCAATACCGTTGCTATTCCGTTGCAACTGGAAAAACCAAAAACTTCTCAAGTATGAAACTGAAAATGGCTAATTATATGTTAACAAGGATCATTTTAGTTGTTATTATTGTTTTTCTTGAAGATTAATATTTTCTTTGCCATTATTTCATTAAAAAATACATGGTATGTCGAAAATATTGCTTATGATCATAAAAGTTAGTAAGTGTGTATTCATCATAACTCATCCTTACGATGAATTTCTATTCTTATACATTTTTATATAAATGCTTATTCTTGTGGTATTTTTTTTTCACTGCACATATTCAATTTACATTATAGAACATAGCTTGCACCACTAATATAGTAGTTATATGAGTAAGACGATTCACACTTTATTTTTTTGGAATGAGACATTTAGCAATGAATTTGTAAGGAAACTCAAGAAATCCGTTGCAAAACCAAAAAATCCGTTGCAAAACAAGGAAATCCGTTGCAAAACCAAGAAATCCGTTGAAATTCCGTTGCTATTCCGTTACAACAGGAAAAACCAAAAACTTCCCAAGTATGAAACCGAAAATGGCTAATTAAATGTTAACAAGGATCATTTTAGTTGTTATTATTGTTTTCCTTGAATATTGATATTTTATTTTCCCATATTTCATTAGAAAATCCATGGTACGTCGAAAATATGGCTTATGATCATAAAAGTCAGTAAGTGTGTATTCATCATAACTCATCCTTACGATGAATTTCAACTCTTACACATTTTTTATATGAATGCTTATTCTTGTGGTGTTTTTTTCATTGCACATATTAAATTTACATTATATAACATAGCTTGCACCACTTAGGTATTAGTTATATGAGTAAGACGATTCACACTTTATTTTTTTGGAATGAGACATTTAGCAACAAAATTTGCAAGGAAACCCAAGAAATCCATTGCAAAACAAAGAAATCCGTTACAAAATCAAGAAATCCGTTGCAAAACCGTTGCTATTCCGTTGCAAAAGGAAAAACCAAAAATTTCCCAATTATGAAACTGAAAATGGCTAACTACATGTTAACAATGATCATTTTAGTTGTTATTATTGTTTTACTTAAAGATTAATACTTTCTTTGCTCATATTTCATTTAAAAATTCATGGTATATCGAAAATATGACTTATGATCATAAAAGTGAGTAAGTGTGTATTCATCATAACTCATTCTTACGATGAATTTCTACTCTTACACATTTTTAATATGAATGCTTATTCTTGTGGTGGTTTTTTCACTGTACATATTAAATTTACATTATAGAACATAGCTTGCACTACTTAGGTAGTAGTTATATGAGTAAGACATCACGCTTTATGTTTTTGGAATGAGACATTTAGCAACAGATTTGCAAAGAAACTCAAGAAATCCATTGCAAAACCAAGAATCCGTTGCAAAACCGTTGCTATTCCGTTACAAAAGGAAAAACCAAAAATTTACCAAGTATGAAACTGAAAATGGCTAACTATATGTTAACAAGGATCATTTTAGTTGATATTATTGTTTTCCTTGAAGATTAACACTACAAGAAAACAGGGGTTTCACGACTACATGTTGCGACTACATGTGTAGTCATAAATAATCACGACTAATTAGCTAGCGACTAATGTGCGACTAGATTACGACTACATGAATATAGTCGCATTATACTCGGTAATTTGCGACCAAATTTATTAGTCGGGCAATAGTCGCGTATTTACAACCAAACTACGACTACTATTGAGTCGGAAAACTTTAGTCGTAAAGTAGTCGCAACTTTGCGACTTTTTCGGTGGGTCGCAAACCAGTCGTTTGTTGGTCGTAAAATAACAACATTTAACACGTGTAATTGTTGTTGAACCTACTTGTACCTACTTTTTGCGACTACAACTCGTAGTCGTACAACAGTCGCTATATAGTCGCAAATCAGTCGGAAAATTGTCTATAAATAAAAACTTCAGACCATCGTTCTCCTCATTCTCACAATCTCTTTTCTCTTAAAAAAAAACACGAAATTTAGAAGAGAAACAGTTTTTTTTTTATAATATCGGGAAATTACAATTATAGTAATTTTCGGGAGTGGATGTATAAGCGGATCGATGAAGAGACGGGAAATTTCTCGGTAGAGTTCGGCCCGGGGGTGGAACAATTCATGGCATTTTGAAATAACCAGCCTCTAGCGTAGAGCAATGGGGGTAAGTTTTACTGCCCTTGTAATGTTTGCAAGAACGACAGATTTCTCCCGGGGACTAGAATTTGGAATCATCTATATAGAGGATTTATGCCAGATTATTATGTTTGGTATAAGCATGGAGAAGAAATCAATATGGATTTAGGAACGAGTTATGTTGATCCGACGAATTTAAGTGGGAGTGAAGAAGTGGGTAATGTAGTAGAAGATAGATATGTGGATATGGTGAATGATGCATTTCATGATTCCTCTAGAATTATCTGAATTTGGCTTGTTTTCTTCTCCAAACATAGAGCGTGCATTATTGTTTTCATTGATTAATTCATCGTTTTGTTCTTTTAAATTAAAATAATAGACAAGTGTGAATATAAGCTGCTTTTTATTTCTGGATTGAGATACTCACGCGAGTTCGCCCTAGAAGTTTCCTCCTAGGCCCGACAACCAAGGCAGCCGCCGTCGCATTTCTTCGAGCAAGGATGAGTCTTCTCCACCGCCGTTCTTCAGTCCGTTTCTCCTCCTGAGCAACTCACCGTCTCTCTCTCGGGTCATCTAGTGATCCAAAAATGGTTCCTCACTTTCCGCCGGACTTCTCGCGTCGCCGGTGAGATCTATTTCACACTCCTTCTTTCCTCCATGGCTTTCGAGCGTGTTCCAGCGTCTGCAACTCTACGTCCAATTTTCTCGCCGCAGATTATAACAGATCAAGCGCGAGTCTCTCTCACCTCTGGGTGTTGATCTTTCTAGCGCCGCCAGACCCTCCTGAGCCACTGGTGCCTCCAGATCCGCCGCGTCCTTCTACATCTCTAATTTTGTTCACTGTTTTGTTAACCGTTTACTTCAGTCCTCGCTCACGGCCACTCGACCACTATCCTCCTCCGCCCTCCAAGTTCTTTCACCACCTATTTTCACGCTCTGTCATCGTTATGAGCCAAAGCTCGTGTTTAATCTCCTTCCTTTCCGAGAGAAGTCTCGGTGCCTTCCCCAAATTGGGACGAGGCCAAGAATCGAACATGCTGGGGGTTTTCCTGTTGAAAGGCCCGCTAAGATGAAGTACAACATTTCTGTTCAAAGCCAAATTTAGTTTGGGCTTGTACCTTCTCGCACCTTCCTCCCTGTGGGAGGAATCGTTTTTACAATCATATTCTTTCGAGGAGAGAACTTTACCTCCGCCTGCCTTCTCTACGAGATGAAAATTTTCCTCAGTTTCAAAGATGAGAAGAGAACTTTACCCGGTTTCAAAACCGAGAAAATATTCTATTCCCTTTACAAATTTTCTATCTTGTGTAGAGGTATTCACATGATTAGAAGATGCAACGGTTTCGTCTCGACGAGGTTCGGAGATAGGGACAATCTTCCAATGTCACAAGTTAAGGTGACTATGTTACTTGTTTTCGGCCCAACCGTGAATTTTATGCCAACACATCAGGGAACCTTCTTAGATTCGATGTCTTATATTTATGATGATTCTTCATCCTTATCTTTTATTGTATTAAGCAAAAGATTTTGAGAATTCTTATTTCTGGATGTAATCGCAAAGTTTGAATGAATGAAAAAGAACGGTTGCATAAAAAAAAGCAAGTGTGAATTGTATGTGACTCGAATTGACAATTTATGTATTATTGTGTTAAATCATAATTGTCAGTAATTACATCTCTAAACAAATATCGTGCTTGTTTAAGAGAAATTGTGCATAAAGCTATACATTGTGATGACTGTCGTTGGTTTGAAATAGAAGCAATTCTAAGCAAATGGTTTAATCGAGCGCTTGAGACGTTATCATCTGGAGTCTTGCCCTTGGAATGGCCTAGCTTCGACACTAACCGGAATCTGGGCGGAGCTCTTATGCACCATTAGTATGTTATGTTGATGTGTTTTCAACATTACACTAATCTTCAATTGTTTTACCGAATCATTTTTTGGTTTTCTCTCTGCTTATATAGGTATCTCTTATTTCAGGGTTCATTGCAGCTTTCATGAAGATATATATGTAGATGAAAGTCTATGAATACGGGTTCCATGTTTTCTTGCTTACATATTGATATATTCTGATTTCCGGGTTCAGAACATGACAGTTCATAGAAGTGGCTATATGCATGTTTATGCTTATAGCTCTTGGTGCCGGTGTTAGTTTAGGTGTCAATATGTTTAGGTATCTTATTTGGGCTGGAGAGGATCTTCATAACTTTTAGTTTGAGTGAGCTACGCCATTCTTTTTTGAAGTAGATATTTTGTGGTTTTTTCTAAAAAAAAATAGTTGAAGCATAGGTGGACGCTGAAGTGACGGAAGGAGAAGTGAGCAAAGCTAGCTTTATATATATACTAGATTAGGTTCCGCGTGAAACGCATGTAAAAAAATAAAAGATTTAGATTTTAAAATTGATAATATGCTTTATTATGACCCGTATAGTTAGATTCTAAATTAAAATTCCGTTTAATTATCTATGAATTAGGTTTAGTAATTTGTATTTAAAATTCAAAAATGATTCATATTACCCATAAATATGATAAATAATCATTTTAAATAAATAAAAGGGTTCCAGAATTACCATACACATGATAACAAACAAAATTTCTTCTAATTTTATATATTATGAATCGTATATATATATGAAAGTATATATTATTATTGTGACACATGTTGCGATCTTAATTAACAACGACACTTGTTACGATCTCGTAAGTAAGAGTTATCTTATGTGTCACGATCACGTTGAGAGATTCATCTTTATATAATAAGATATATTTTTTTTTTCTAAATGCTATGCAAATTTACATTTTAATAGAATAAAAATTTTAAGTGACCAACACATATATAAACTAGTGATTTGTATTTTGTACTAGTAATGATATTATGTTATCATCCGAGTAATCCGTTAGACTGCATGTTATTGAAAACAACAAATTAACTTATAAAAAAAATTACGCTGCATTAATATTTACTACAATTTCATTTTTATAATTTTTAATATTTATATATAGTCTAAAATAAAATATAGCAACTTCCTTAAATTCACCCAAAAAATCATCTAAATCATTTAAAATCTTATTAAAACTCAAATCACTCCCTAAACAATAATCAACAATAACAAAATTAAAGTTGAATTTGATGAATTAGGAGCTGAAAATCTTCCCAAATAAAGGAGAAAACAACAATAATCTAATTTGAGATCATCTTCTCA
The DNA here is from genome assembly GCA_030161315.1 of Eutrema japonicum. Taxonomy (NCBI): domain Eukaryota; kingdom Viridiplantae; phylum Streptophyta; class Magnoliopsida; order Brassicales; family Brassicaceae; genus Eutrema; species Eutrema japonicum. The sequence continues at coordinate 21,928,484 of BSQW01000007.1, forward strand.
ATGAATTGACAGATGCCTTTATAACAAGCCTGAATAGTGGATCGAGAGAAGAGATGTGACGTAGCAAATCCAAAAAAAATCCAAATTCAGTTTTGAACTTTTTGGATGCATAATTCGTTGGCTGTTTCTTTAATGCAAAGTCGACAGAAGGAAATATTCAAATCATAATTTAAAATTATACAATTATTTCACTTAAATTAAGCTTATGACAGCTCAAGCTCGACGACATTGATATTGTTCCTTACTATAAATTATCTTATTCCAAAGAAAAATACAATCCTGATTAGAACGAAATGTATGAAGGAAAAGTCTGACCAAATAAAATAATCTCTTAGAATTCTCGACACGTAAAATTGTGCATTTATATATATATATACAAACATGCAAGAAAAGACATAGCATCATTGCATCGATCTTTACATCTATAACTTTCACCAAATTTCGATTATTAATCTTCTTCCTCTCAAAAGAAGACCGATCAATTGTCATGGATAACGACAAATCAAGTAAGAAAAACAAACCGCCATCGTGCGGAACGCTCGTAACCATCCTCAGCCTCGACGGCGGTGGAGTCAGAGGAATCATCGCCGGAGTGATCCTTGCTTATCTCGAAAAACAACTTCAGGTCTGTATATATATACGTTATATACATATATATATATATATATATATATATAATAAAAAAATTATATATATATACATATATATATATATGTATATGTTATGTTCTCTTTTTCAAATATATATATATATATATATATATATATATTATATTACATGATAGGTTTTTTGTAATCGACTAAATAACTGGTTTTTTTTTTATCATCAGAAACTCGTAGTAGTTACCATGTGAATTTTGTAGCTTTAAGTGCCTATTTTATGTTACCTTGTTATATTTTTGAATTAATTAATATTTCTTATGTTGTTTAATTTTGTCGGTATATATAGGAGCTCGATGGAGAAGACGTGAGGCTATCAGATTACTTCGACGTGGTAGCCGGGACTAGCACCGGTGGCCTCGTGACGGCCATGTTAACTGTACCAGACGAGGCCGGACGACCTCGTTTCGCAGCCAAAGACATTGTTCCGTTTTACCTTCAACATTCTCCCAAGATATTTCCACAGCCCGGGTAAGAAAATAATATACAGTTATATATACATTAAAACATCTATAAATTAATATTTGATAAATTAATAAACACGATAAAATAATAAATTTTATCGGTTCCAAATTGGGCCAATGTAAAAAATTAGCAAAATTCGATAAGATATTAAGATAATAATTATTTGAAAATCCCTATGTAAATATATATGGTCCCAATAATATCATGAATTAATAAATATATGCATATATACATAAGACAATTTTCTAAACTATGAATATAATATTGTTTGTTTTTTCTTTAAGTTTATCTTTATTTTTTATTACATCAAAATTCATAGTGTTGTATTATTGATATGCATTCAAAAATTATTTTCTAGACGCGATAGATGCGATAATTACATCAAAGACATCCAATATTTTCTTTTTGATATGCATCTAAAATTGTTTTTTGATATTTAATCGCGATAATTGATTCTTTATGCGTAAATTTTTCCAAAAGTACGTATCTTAGTATATATTGTCGTGAACTTCATTAATAATATTAGTTGACACAATTTCCTCTAAAATTTGAACTTTTAACATATCTAATTAATTTTTGCATGGATAGTCCAACAAACTAATAACATACATTTTACTATGATATATAATATTTACTAATCGTAAATTTAAGTTCATACATATCATTTTCACATATAAATTCATCAATATTATTTTATATAACATCATTGGTAGAATAATATTTTAAGATTATGGATTAAAAACATCTATAAATTAATATTTGATAAATTAATAAACACGATAAAATAATAATTTTTTCGGTTCTAAAGTATGAATATAATGTTGTTTGTTTTTTCTTAAAGTTTTTTTTTTGTTATTTCAAAATTCATAGTTTGTTTTATTGATATGCATGCAAAATTTGTTTTCTAGGCGCAACTACATCAAAGACTTTCGATATTTTTTTCTTGATATGCATCTAAAATTGTTTTCTTGATACTTAATCGTGATAATTGATTCCTTATGCGTAACTTCTTCCAAAAATATCTTAGTATATATATTGTCTTGAACTTCATTAATAATAATAGTTGACACAATTTCCTCTAAAATTTGAACTTTTAAAATATCTAATTTTTGCATGGATAGTCCAACAAACTAATAACATACATTTTACTATGATATATAATATTTACTAATCGTAAATTTAAGTTCATACATATCATTTTCACATATAAATTCATCAATATTATTTTATATAACATCATTGGTATTTTAAGATTATGGATTAAAAAAAGTTCTCACTATAAATTAATAAATATTAATTTATTGATTAATTAATAAATAAATATTAATCTAAAACTATGAGCTATCTCTTTTATCAATCTCATTTTCATTTCAATGAGCTCTGTTAGAGCATGAATCTCTTGTTTTAATTGTACTTTCACAAGTGTTATGCATGTCTCGGGTGTTCCATATAATTCTGGACATTTTTTTTTTTTTTTTTTTTTTTTTTTTTTTTTTTGATTAATATGGGGTAATCCGGGGCTTGCTACACACCCGACTAATCCCCATAGGCCAGAGGAAGCCATGTTAAATCCACTGTGGCCAAGGTGACTCGAACCCAGGTGGGGGAAGCCCACATAGACATTCCCTTACCACTGGGCCAAGGCAACTTGGTTCTGGACATTTTTTTTTCTTTTTCTAATGAACAATTGTCATATATTGAAAAATTCCTCGTGGCAATTAAAAAGACATTCTAGTGAAAAATGCAGAGGCTTATCTTCTCTGTTACCAAGGCTTCCAAAGCTTCTGTCTGGTCCAAAATACGACGGAACGTATCTAAGAAATCTACTAAGTAATATTCTTGGAGAGACAAGACTTCACCAGACACTTACAAACGTTGTAATACCTACCTTCGACATCAAGAAACTTCAACCCACAATCTTCTCCTCTTACCAGGTACATACATATAGTGTCATTAACACAACACATACATAGTGTCAATCTTCTTTAACTTTCTTTGTACCGTGTTGTTGAAGGCACTGGTTGATCCTAGCTTGGATGTCAAGATATCAGACATATGCATTAGCACATCGGCTGCTCCTACTTACTTTCCTCCTCATTACTTTTTCAATGAAGATATTCAAGGCAAAACAACTGAGTTTCACCTCGTTGATGGTGGGATTGCTGCTAATAACCCGGTAAAACGCAACCCTCTTTCATGGCAAAACAATTTTTTATTTGTATGTATCGACACTGAAAGCAGAACTATTTGGTCTACTCTGTTTGATTTTTCTATAGACTCTGGTGGCCATGACTGCAGTGTCTAAACAGATTGTGAAGAATAATCCTGATATGGGTGAGCTCAAGCCGTTAGGTTACAACCAGTTTCTTGTTATATCGGTAGGAACAGGATCTGCAAAAAAGGAAGAGAAGTATAGCGCAAAAAAAGCCGCGAAATGGGGAATCATATCTTGGTTATATGACAATGGATCTACTCCGATATTAGACATTTCTATGGAATCAAGCCGCGACATAGTTCATTTCCACAGCTCTGTTGTGTTCAATGCCCTACAATCCGAGGACATGTATCTCAGAATCGACGTAAGAGCTATATACGTATACATGAACGTACATTAAAAATTTGTGATTGATCGTTTAATTTTACGCAATTTTTTGTGTGTGAAATTGATTGCAGGATGATACATTGGAAGGAGACGCAAGCTCTATGGACCTAGCAACAATAACCAATTTAGAGAATCTTGTGGGGATTGGAGAGAAGATGCTGAAAAACAGAGTTGCGCATATGAACATTGACACTGGAGAATATGAACCTGTTCCTAAAAATGTCACCAATGATCTAGAACTCAAAAGGTAGCTTTAGAACTTTAAAAGTTTCAAATTTTGTTGATTGATTTCTTGGATCACAAGTAATGGCATTGTTTGATTATTGGTTAATAGGTTTGCGAAAATTCTCTCGGATGAGAGGAAATTAAGGAGAGCGCGAAGCGACGCAATGAATAAAGTTTCATCAAACTGATCACACGAGATAAAATATAAGGCAATACAGATCGTGCTCTTGTGTTTAGTTGTATACTTGTATGAAATAATTTACTGTACAAATCATAGTAATAAGAATAAACCTTTTGTGCTGTTTATGTGACGCGGTTTGTTTTTTCATTGTCACTTTCTTTGAAGAAAGCCGGTTTGTGAGATCAAACGAGCTCAGATCATCAAGATTCAAGAACATCACCAATACCAGGAACTTGCTTGCTTTCTGTCTCATATCCTATTGTAGAGTGGTAGTAATGGCCTTAAATAGAGATGAGAAGATACAAAAATGAGGAAGAATATCAGAACATATGGGAAGATGATGAAGCTGATTACAGAAAATACCTAAAAGGAAACGATGCATAAACGTAAACTGTGACACCCTCCTATTACGTACATAACTAAGACCGCATGTCATTTTCATTGACTTAAAACACTTGAAATCCAATATAAATCTTATTCCGAAAAGATCGTATCCAAAACGTCTTACATAAAAACCAACTTCAAACCAAACCAACATAAAAACGTCTTAAGACCAACGAATAAATGAAATAAGTCTTGTTTCCCCAAAACTAGCACCACATTAGAACGACTACTCTTGCACACGCTCGCGTTCACCTGCAAAAAAGAGGAATGAGTCATTTGAATTATCTAGTGAGTGCACGTATTCACATTACCAACACAAGTTTTAAGCTAATTCATCCAACACAACACGTTCGAAGACACTCATGCAACAAGGAATGACTTCTTACTTTCTGGTGTCTCTATGCCACTCTCACGCATCCACTATATGGCTATCAGCGGCCACTTCGCCGTACTCGACGCATTCAGGCTCGTTAGTCGTTAATGAGCTATAACCGCCTACACAGCCCTGGCATCGTAGACCAACACACAACAAGCAACGTATAGCAAGGGAACACTACAACAAAACCCTTCATTGATAGCATATTGTTATATCACATTTTATTGAACTGCTATCGTAGATGCGTTTGAAATTTCCCTACAATATATAGCACTGGTTAAATGCTAAGATAAAATTTCACTAAGCGAGAAGCTAAAATTAGCTTTTCTGCCAAAACACTTAACAAAATTTTAGGTCGTGAGACTCCATTCCCATTCAGTTCATTTTCCCTCTTTCCCTATCTCAACTTTTCCTCTTTTTCCTAGAACCCTAGGACAAAATTAGCTAAGAATTTCCTCTGGAACTATCGCGACGGCCCTAATTTCGCAATCCCAGCCATCAATTTGAGGTCTCCGGCCCTAATTTCGCAATCTGTGTCTCGACAGTGAGCTCAAATCGAAGGCATGTATTCTTGCTTTTTTTCTCGTGTGCTTGTTATCAACCGTCATTTGTTTAGTTCGAGATGTCATGGTTCTTAACAAAATTTGTCTGGGTTTGTAGTTTTATTAAGTTCGATTTTAGGGATCTGAGATTCGATGCATCTGTTCTGTATCTTGTTGATTCTAACTTCATATGTTCTCGTCTACTGTAGATCTCTTCTTTTAGTTTGTTTTGTCAAACACATCAAAACTACATACAAAACTAGATATAAAACTTCATGTTTTCGTTTGCTTCTGTACTCACTCGGTTATTTTCTTTTGCAAGTGTTGATGAGTGCAATAACGGGAATCTGAGGCTTTTATTTGGCTCTTCGGACAGCACAGGTTTGTATCATATCTCTATACATTATCGTGCTTGTTAATGTATGTGTTTCACTTTGGTTCTCTGTTGTTGTTGCTTTGTTTGGTTTCGTGCTTTATACATGCTGAAATTTGTTTGACATTGTGTGGTTATTTTTCTGAGATTGATTTATTGAGATTTCTATTATAAAGTTAGTATGTGATGACAAGTTATCTGTTATTTGGATTGTATAGTTACTGATTTTGTGTTGTAGAAACTCTTGCTTTAACTATGAAGTTGTTATTTGTGGTACTAAAGGTTTTATTTAAGGTTAGAACATATAATGGTGGACAAAGCATGGGTTCATCTTAGCAGGTAAATAATTTAATTGTATAGGTTAGGTTTCTATAGGTTTTTAGAGACTTTACTTGTTTGTTTTTTGTTTTTCTTCTGATTCTGCTACGAAGAGTTGATCCTGGATATGAGAGAGGGGCATCAAAATTTGTACGAGATGTGGCTGCGGCTTTGGGAGGGATTGATATGATTGTATGTCCTTGCATTGACTGCTGAAATATAAATCGTCACTCAGGCAGTGTTGTAGTAGATCATTTGGTTACTAGGGGAATGGATGAGGATTATAAAATACGGGATGACTGGTATCTGCATGGAGAATTGAATTCAGAGGGAAATGCAGGTGAAAGCAACAGTAGTCAATGGAATGACGAGATATTTGGGTTATATCAAGCTGCTGCATTTTTGGATGAAGAGTTTGCTGGTAAGGATGATTTGGGTGATATTGCTGAGGGTGAGGACATGAAAGAAGATGAGTTCCTTGCAAAGCTTGCGGATGCTGAGACTCCATTGTATCCAAGTTGTGTTAGCCACAGCAAATTGTCTGCAATAGTATCATTGTTCAGATTGAAGACACAGAATGGGTGGTCTGATAAGAGCTTCAATGATCTGCTATAAACGTTGCCTGAGATGTTACCAGAAGATAATGTGCTACACACATCACTGTATGAGGTGAAAAAGTTTCTCAAATCATTTGATATGGGTTACCAGAAGATTCATGCATGTGTTAACGACTGCTGCTTATTTAGAAAGAGGTTCAAGAAGCTAGAAAATTGTCCAAAATGCAAGGCTTCAAGATGGAAAACAAATATGCACACTGGTGAAATAAAGAAAGGAGTCCCTCAGAAAGTATTACGTTACTTTCCATTTATCCCAAGGCTGAAGAGAATGTTCAGGTCTGAGGAAATGGCTAAGGCTCTACAGTGGCATTTTAGTAACAAAAGCAGTGATGGAAAACTGCGTCATCCTGTGGATTCAGTTACATGGGCTCAGATGAATGCAAGATACCCTTCTTTTGCAGCTGAAGCAAGGAACATGAGGCTTGGACTCTCCATAGATGGATTTAACCCTTTCAACATGAAGAATACCAGGTATAGTTGCTAGCCTGTTTTGCTAGTTAACTACAATTTGTCACCTGACTTATGCATGAATAAGGAGAACATCATGCTTTCATTGTTGATTTCTGGTCCACAACAGCCTGGTAATAGTATAGATGTCTACTTAGAACATCTCATTGAGGATCTAAACCAGCTGTGGAACATTGGAGAGTTGACTTATGCGCATTCAGTAGATCTGCGTTTACTCTTAAGGCAATGCTGCTTTGGACAATTAGTGATTTTCCTGCGTATGGAAATCTTGCAGGCTGTAAAGTAAAGGGTAAAATGGGGTGTCCTTTATGTGGCAAAAATACAGATAGTATGTGGTTAAAGTTCAGCAGAAAACACGTCTACATGTGCCACAGAAAGGGTCTGCCACCAACACATAGTTTTAGGGGAAAGAAGAAGTGGTTTGATGGAAAAGCTGAACAAGGTAGAAGGGGAAGAACATTAACTGGGCGTGAAATTTCTAGGAACCTTAGAAATTTCAAAAATGACTTTGGAAATTTTAAGAGAGCTGCAAGTAAGAGAAAAAGGGCTGAATTTACTGAACCAGTCTCTGATAGTGAGGATTTATCAAGTGAATCAGAGGAAGATGAAGTTAAGGTAGATGAGAATGAGATATCAAGGTGGAAGAAGAGGTCAATATTTTTCAAGCTAGCTTACTGGGAGGTAAACTGTTATTGTCATCTGCTTCTTTTAATCTTACATAATTCATCAATTATTCTTTGTTTTACTTTATTTTTATTTTATTTTTCTCTGTCTTTTTATTAGGAACTACCTGTTAGGCATAACTTAGATGTTATGCATGTGGAGAGAAATGTGGCTGCAAGTTTAGTTTCTACATTGTTGCATTGTGGGAAATCAAAGGATGGCCTTGCGGCTCGTAAAGACCTAGAGAAGCTTGGTATTAGGCAGGATTTGCACGCTAAAAACCAAGGAAAAAGAACATATCTTCCTGCAGCACCGTGGTCTTTGTCCAAGACAGAGAAGAAAATCTTCTGCAGACGTCTTTTTGACTTTAAAGGGCCAGATGGATTATGTTCTAACATTTCCAGAGGTGTTTCTTTAGATGACTGCAAAGTCATGGGTCTCAAATCACACGACTACCACATTTTAATGCAACAACTGCTTCCGATTGCACTAAAAGTGTTGTTACCTAAAGGTCCTAGCCTAGCAATTTTTTGGTTATGCTCGTTCTTCAACCACTTATGTCAGAGAGTAATTGACAGGGAGCAGCTTTTAGTGATGGAAGCTGAGATTGTTGAGACTCTTTGCTTGTTTGAAAAGTTTTTTTCCACCAAGTTTCTTTGATATCATGGTGCATTTGACTATGCATTTAGGAAGGGAAGCCCGCCTCGGTGGTCTAGTCCATTTTAGATGGATGTACCCATTCGAGAGGTAATGTATATTTGAATGTTTATAAATTAACTTTTCAGATGCTAGTCTAACTTAACTGACATTGTTTCAGGTATATGAAAGTTCTCAAAGACTTTGTGAGAAATCCTGCAAGACCAGAAGGATGTATTGCTGAGTCCTACCTAGCTGAGGAATGTATCCAGTTTTGTAGTGAATTTCTGAAGAAGACAACAAATGTACGTGAGAAGCTAGATAGAAACATAGAGTATGAGAACAACTCTCTCTTAGAGGGTCGGCCAATATCCATTGGCACTTCTATCACTCTCACTGAAACAGAAAAGAAAATAGCACATCTTGCAATCATCCAAAACATGGCTCTCGTGGAACCTTATGTTGAGTAAGTCTGACTTTCTCTGTGAGTATATATATTTTCTCATCTTGTATGAATAACAGTCTGATTCATGTCGTATACTGATAGTGAACTTTTTACGGTTCGCACAATTAACCCATTGTGCACAATACCACAATCTAATGGTATGTCATTGTAGCACTTAGGGATCGAATCCACAAGGAGGCACGAGAACAACACACAGAGAATACGAGACACTTCTTAATCTAAGCTAATCAAATAAAGGTTTTCTAATGATCCTAATCTATTTAAAGACAAGATAATAAATAACCAAGCATATAACAAAGGTAATTAAAAGACTAACAAGTTTTGAACTAAAACGTAACGAAAACGATTTAAACAAGAATAAGCAAACGAACTTCGGGTAATGGTAATCGACTTGGACATTCTCTAGCTAAACCATGATACTCAAACAATGCTAATCCTTAGGCCTTAGATCACTAATTTAGACTAATCCACTTCCATGAAAATAATCACTTCACTAATCACTTAACTGAGAACAAACTTCCATTTGCAATTAAATGATCAACAAGCATTAATCTCAAGTCTAAATAGCCATTAAACACCCTAGACATCTATTTCCATAGGCTAGGAATGTAAAACACTTGCTAAGTTTGGTTGAGGAATTTCATCGAACACCTTCCGGGCATGAAATTCCTTAAGTTCTAAATCAACTTTGTCAAGGCTAATCTAGCATTAATCACACCTAACTAGTAAGGATTCTTCATAAACTAAGTCGTAAGCATCATGATTTAGCAAGAAAACATCTTAATCTACCATACCCAAAGTTCTAAAGAAACTACTCACAAACCATGATAATCTCAACAAATCTTGTGTAGGAGGTGTTTAGATTCATGGTTAGATGATTAGAAATAGATAGATAGATGAAAACAAACAAGAACTTTCATAAAAACACCAAGAATCTCTTAAAAACTCCAAACTCTCTCTAAGAAGAGTGTTTTTGAGAAGTTAAAATGAGATATCTCCTCAAACAACAAGGTTTTTGGCCTAAATATCAAAGCAGGTCGTAGGTTGCAGCGGTCTACAGTTGCCCGGTGCAGCTGGCCGCTGTGGATTTCCGGTTTTGCTCCGTTTGCAGGCCAGGCGGACATGCGCTTACTAAAGTTGTCGTATCTCTCTAACCCCAGATCGGAATGACTTGAAACCGGTTCCATTGGAAGGCTAACTCACATAGCTACAACTTTCATGAAGACCGCCGAAGCTAAATCCGAATGGAAACTGTTCATATGAGTCGATCTTTGAAGCACTTCGGACGGTTTCTACATTTTTGCTCTGGAGGGTCCCACAGCGGTGTGGAGTTGACCGCTGCATGCCCGCTGTGAATCTCGGTTTTTTTTCGTCGGGAGGATCCGCAGCGGTCACTGTAGACCGCTGCGGTACGCCGCTGTGAGCTCCATGTAGCTCATTCGCGCGCCAGACGGACGTATGCTCAGTGAAATGGTGATAACTTCCGCAATACAGCTCAGAACTTGATGAAACAACGTCCGTTGGAAAGATGACTCAATTACCTACAAACTTTATCAAGTGTTCCAAAGCTTAATCTGAGCGCAAGAGCTTCTTCTGACCCAATCTTTAGAGCACATCGGATGGCTTCTGCATTTTTCTTGATTGTTTGGGTTTATTTTGCCCCATGATCTTGCTCTAAGCTCCAAAATGATTCCATAAGCTCCAAATGGTTCCTAAAAGACTCCATAGCACACAAACATATGCAAAAACTAACCTAAGACTCACTAACTCTAAAATGGATGCAAACTAGACCAAAAACAATGAAATGAATGCAAAAAGTCACAAAATGCTAACTAAAATGTATACTAAAATGGACTAAATTATGAAACTATCAACTCCCCCGAACTTGCCTTTTGCTTGTCCGCAAGCAAACAAACAAGAACAAGTCGAAGAAGAGGTTGGAATGCGAGAGATCATATCCGAGAATATTAACAAAAGAATTTAATTCAATGCCCTTGAGAGTAGTTATGTGATGCACAAACAACCTCTAATTCAAAAGATTTAGCCATACTCGTCGCTATACGAATTGGTCTAAGCCTTAGCATCTACAAGTAATCATATCCTCTAACTCTTTAACATTCATTAAGTACAATGGTGAATCATGCTTAATAAAAATCAAGTGAACTCATTTGGCTTAGGGAAAAGATTTTGAGATAAAAATGATCTCAATCATGTGGGTATTCCAATGCAATGGGATCTCTCACGAAAGAATGAACTTTGGCAAAATGCTAAGAGTAAAGAACAATTGATGCGTACAAGGATGACATCCGTCTACCCAATGCCCCAATATGAACTCCACTCCTATTTCTAAACCCATCAAGATCCATTCCTAAACTACCCATATCACAAGGCATTTTGCCTTCTTAGACCACATTTCTTTTCTTCTTCTCTTTCAACAAATGGATTGACTCTTCATCTTTTTCTTTTAGCTCTTTTTCATTTTCATAACTAGTCTCTCAATCATCATTTAGATGCATTAGCCATATATATTTTTTTTTTCTTTTTGGCTCTTTCTTTCTTTTACACACATAGAGACTTATACTTTCAACACCTAGAGCTATTTCACATTTTCATGCCAACCAATCCAAACTTTTTACTTTCCCCGATCCTTTTTCTCAATCTTTTCCTTTCTCCACACTTTCTTTTCTTTACATCAACACCCAAATCACCAACCTATCTATCAACTCCTTGTCGTTCCAAACTCAACACTTTTTGCTAAGTTCATTCAAAATTAGGCCTCACGACACACACAAGAGATGAAGGCTTGAAGGAAAGGCTTAGTTAAGGGTGTGGTTAACCGTTCCAAATATGGGAATCAGCTATTTGAGCTAACAAGAGAGTGGTAAAAAGGGGTAAGATAGCTCAAATATGTATATGACATCCATGAGTTCAACTTTTCAATGTACAAGCATGATAATTTCAAGTCAAGATTAAAGTTCATGTAGATAGAGTTAGATTCAATTCAAAGCATGCTTCAACCAAGACAAAAACATTCAAACCGCAAGATCAAAGCATGGATCATCCTTAACTTCGTGATCGCTCAAATGCATCAAAGAACTCCTAACGAGGGCATTAATTCAAGCTCTTAAGTTTATATTCTACATGGATAATTCTCTCAATGCAAGTGAATGCACACCTATATGCATCTAGACTCAATCTTAAACATGCAAAATGCAACTAAATATTTTTTTTTTAATGGTTTTTATATGCACTTATATGAATGAATGAGACTCAAATATGCAAAAAGAAAAATAAGATCACAAAACACAATATCAAAAGACACAAATCCTTCCCCCGAACTTGAATTGCAACGTCTCGGTGCAACACAAATCAAAGAGAAGGTAAAAATATGCAAAAATATGTACAATGAAATGGAGTTTGGATCATACCTTTGGATTGGAGAGGAGTGTGACGTGCTGTAGCTCTACCCATTCATGCATTAAGCACCACGACCTTGGACCCAAGAAAACTATAAACATCAAACAAAAACATCAAAAGGAACAAGAAAGAACGAAAATATATACAAAGATAGTCATGGGAATGCCTCCCAAGAGCGCTTGTTTTACTTTTACGTCGCTACGCTTGACGTTTCAAACCGTTTTAGGCTTGGAGAGAAGGAGTAGTGGAACTCCATGGCGGGTCTTCGAGCTTGAGTGTGAGAACCTTGCTCATGATCTCTTGAATTCCCGTTGGACCTTTTTCTTTAAGTTCGGGTGTGATGATTGCTCTAACCATGGCAAAAGGTTTTGACCTTCCCTTACACTTGATCTTGTACTCAACCACACCATCTTCATATCTCCACGGTGTCAATGTCATAGTGGCGAGTTTGGGAAAAAATGATCTAACCTCATTAGGCTTGCTCGTCATGCCTTTGACAAGAGTGGGAGGGTGGGTATCATTGGGTTTCTTCTTTTTGGCCTTAGTGTCCTTACCCTTCTTTTGAACATTTATACTCTCAACCTCATTTTCCATAGCGGTATGGAAAAGATATTCCAAGCAAACACCATCCAGCGCTAAGGCTTCTTCAACATTACCATAACCCAAAGCTTTCTCTTCATGAGAATCTTTCTTCTTTTTACAAGCTTTTGGGGGTGAAACCAAATTCATCTTCTCACAACTTCCCACATACTCAACCTTTTTAACTTCCACTTCATCATCCTTACAAACAATGGTGCCACAAAGTTTTGTGGAAGAGGGCTTCATGGAATAGAAGACTTTGTCATTCACGTTCTTGAGAACGACCTTCTTGTTTTGGAAGTCCATGCTTGCACCGGTGGTATTGAGGAATGGAGTTCCAAGGAGGAGCGGGAGTTTGCTGGTTTGCTTAATCTTCATAACTATGAAGTCGGTTGGAATGAGACAATTTCCGATCTTGAGAGGATAATCTTCAACAATGCCAAGTGGTTGCTTAGAAGAAGAATCTCCAAAAGTGATGTGTGATGGGTGGTGCTTCATGCTCTTGATTTCAAGACTCTTCACCAATTCAAGTGACATCACATTCACGCTTGATCCCGAATCACACATGGCGTCATCAACATTCAAATCACCAAGGGAGCAAGAGATGACAAATTTACCCGGATTTCCAAGCTTGGGAATCGATTTAGGCTCACGTTGAGGAGGTTCAATGCAAGAAGTCTCTTTCCTCACAATTGTCTTGGCCTCCACATCTCTTTTCTCAACTACTTTGTTGCTAGAAACCACTACGACTTCGTCTTTGGATTCATGGAGAACTCTCTTGATCTCTCGTATAGCTTCTTCAATCTCGTCACTTGAGAGGATAACATTGCAATACTCCATTGGGTTTGCATCGATTTTGCCCTTTAGTTTCTCCATGGGTCTACTAGAATCGGAATCTCCTTGAGTGCGTTGTTGATCCAAGTGTTTGATTCTAGAGGATAGATCTTCAAATTTTGCGTTGAGATCGTTGTATGAGCAATCCACCTTAGTGTGAATCTCGGCCATCTTCTTATTCAACTCATTTGCTCCATGAGCTTGGCCCGTCAAGAGTTGTTGAAGCATACCCTTCATTTCGACATCTTGTTGTGTCGAGTTGCTTATTTGCCCTTGTTGCGGTTGCGGTGCAAAAGATGGTTTGCTTGGGTAACCGCCTTGGTTTCCCACAAAGTGAACTTCCTCTTGGTAACCTTTGCAATCCCCTACATAGTTCACTCGCCTTTGTGTGGCTTCCAAGACCTTGTCTAACTTCTCATTTAGGGCTTTCATCTCCCTTCTTGTTCGGTCCTCATATTCTCCACTTCCTCTCAAAGCTATATCATAATCCTCACCATAATTCCCATTGCTTTGGGCAAGATTCTCAACGAGCTCCATCCCATCATCAACTTCTTTTCCCAAGAAGTTGCCATTGCTTGCGGTATCAAGAAGCATCCTAAACTTGGGCAAAACTCCTCGGTATAGAGTGCTTAAGAGCGATTCTTCGGAGAAGCCATGGTGTGGGCATTGCATTGTGTAGCCTTTGAATCGTTCCCACGCTTCACAAAAGCTCTCATTCCCTTTTTGAGTGAAGCTCGAGATCTCGTTTCTCAACCTTGACGTTCTTGTAGTAGAGAAGAACTTGGCAAGAAAGGCTTTCTTACATTGATCCCAAGAAGTGATGGATCTTTGAGGTAGGTTCTTCTCCCATTGGTGGGCTTTGTCTCCAAGAGAGAATGGAAATAATCGAAGCTTGAAACCATCTTCCGAGACTCCATTGATCTTGACCATTCCACAAATTCGATCGAATTGATCCAAGTGGTCTAAGGGATCCTCCACCGGTAAACCGTGGAACTTGTTTCCTTGCACCATGGAAATGAGACTCGCCTTGATCTCAAAATTATTACTCTCCACCGGTGGTGGATGTATACCGGCGCGATTTCCATGGGCGTTGGGAGCATCACCCGCTCCAATCAACCTCGGTGCTCTAATCCTTTGAGCAACCTCTTCTCGGTTCTCATTTGCATCTCTAACCGGTGGTGCTAGATTCATATTCATACCTCGCCTTTGAAAGTTCATGCACCTATAGAGAGAAGAGCAAACAAGGTGGAAAGATTAGTAAACAAAGAAAAATAAAACTTAGTCTCAAAAAGAGTCCTAATCCCTATGGCTATTGCTAAACCTCCCCGGCAACGGCGCCAAATTGATAGTGAACTTTTTACGGTTCGCACAATTAACCCATTGTGCACAATACCACAATCTAATGGTATGTCATTGTAGCACTTAGGGATCGAATCCACAAGGAGGCACGAGAACAACACACAGAGAATACGAGACACTTCTTAATCTAAGCTAATCAAATAAAGGTTTTCTAATGATCCTAATCTATTTAAAGACAAGATAATAAATAACCAAGCATATAACAAAGGTAATTAAAAGACTAACAAGTTTTGAACTAAAACGTAACGAAAACGATTTAAACAAGAATAAGCAAACGAACTTCGGGTAATGGTAATCGACTTGGACATTCTCTAGCTAAACCATGATACTCAAACAATGCTAATCCTTAGGCCTTAGATCACTAATTTAGACTAATCCACTTCCATGAAAATAATCACTTCACTAATCACTTAACTGAGAACAAACTTCCATTTGCAATTAAATGATCAACAAGCATTAATCTCAAGTCTAAATAGCCATTAAACACCCTAGACATCTATTTCCATAGGCTAGGAATGTAAAACACTTGCTAAGTTTGGTTGAGGAATTTCATCGAACACCTTCCGGGCATGAAATTCCTTAAGTTCTAAATCAACTTTGTCAAGGCTAATCTAGCATTAATCACACCTAACTAGTAAGGATTCTTCATAAACTAAGTCGTAAGCATCATGATTTAGCAAGAAAACATCTTAATCTACCATACCCAAAGTTCTAAAGAAACTACTCACAAACCATGATAATCTCAACAAATCTTGTGTAGGAGGTGTTTAGATTCATGGTTAGATGATTAGAAATAGATAGATAGATGAAAACAAACAAGAACTTTCATAAAAACACCAAGAATCTCTTAAAAACTCCAAACTCTCTCTAAGAAGAGTGTTTTTGAGAAGTTAAAATGAGATATCTCCTCAAACAACAAGGTTTTTGGCCTAAATATCAAAGCAGGTCGTAGGTTGCAGCGGTCTACAGTTGCCCGGTGCAGCTGGCCGCTGTGGATTTCCGGTTTTGCTCCGTTTGCAGGCCAGGCGGACATGCGCTTACTAAAGTTGTCGTATCTCTCTAACCCCAGATCGGAATGACTTGAAACCGGTTCCATTGGAAGGCTAACTCACATAGCTACAACTTTCATGAAGACCGCCGAAGCTAAATCCGAATGGAAACTGTTCATATGAGTCGATCTTTGAAGCACTTCGGACGGTTTCTACATTTTTGCTCTGGAGGGTCCCACAGCGGTGTGGAGTTGACCGCTGCATGCCCGCTGTGAATCTCGGTTTTTTTTCGTCGGGAGGATCCGCAGCGGTCACTGTAGACCGCTGCGGTACGCCGCTGTGAGCTCCATGTAGCTCATTCGCGCGCCAGACGGACGTATGCTCAGTGAAATGGTGATAACTTCCGCAATACAGCTCAGAACTTGATGAAACAACGTCCGTTGGAAAGATGACTCAATTACCTACAAACTTTATCAAGTGTTCCAAAGCTTAATCTGAGCGCAAGAGCTTCTTCTGACCCAATCTTTAGAGCACATCGGATGGCTTCTGCATTTTTCTTGATTGTTTGGGTTTATTTTGCCCCATGATCTTGCTCTAAGCTCCAAAATGATTCCATAAGCTCCAAATGGTTCCTAAAAGACTCCATAGCACACAAACATATGCAAAAACTAACCTAAGACTCACTAACTCTAAAATGGATGCAAACTAGACCAAAAACAATGAAATGAATGCAAAAAGTCACAAAATGCTAACTAAAATGTATACTAAAATGGACTAAATTATGAAACTATCATATACCTTTTCAATGTACTATAAGTGAGCATCTGCAGTATTTACAAGATTCAAATGAAAGATGTCGACGAGATGCTTCAGTGTTATGGAGTATGCATACTAAGAATTTTGCATCATGGCTAAAAGAACAGGTGAAGTTATTTTTAAGTTCCACAAAGTTGTCTTCTTATGGTGCCTACTGTAAAGTAGTTTAACTTGGTTGAACTACTTTCTCAGGTACGGCTTGATTCTACAGAACATGAAGAAACACTCAAGTGGTTAGCTTATGGCCACGATGTTCTGCAAGGTCCTATACAGGTTATATAGTGAATGGGCTAAGGTTTCACACAATATCAGTGGATAGGAATACTCAAAACAGTGGGGTTTACTACGAGGCTATGGCAGTGTGTAGATCAAGTGCCAAAGACACATCACAAGTGGTTGATGTGGTCTCTTACTACGGCAGAGTAACTGACATTATATTAATGGATTATAATGTCTTCTACGTGCCTATGTTC
This sequence comes from Eutrema japonicum, assembly GCA_030161315.1. Taxonomy (NCBI): domain Eukaryota; kingdom Viridiplantae; phylum Streptophyta; class Magnoliopsida; order Brassicales; family Brassicaceae; genus Eutrema; species Eutrema japonicum. The sequence continues at coordinate 21,945,926 of BSQW01000007.1, forward strand.
AAGTGTCAATGGGCAGTTAAAGGTAACGTAGTGAAGATTGAATATGGATTTACTATGGTTAACCTGAATCAGAGTCAAGCATCCTTTACAAGTGATCCGTACATAATTGCTTCTCAAGCTAAGCAAGTCTTCTACTCAAAGGATAACGAGTAATCAAATTGGTATGTTGTCATGAGAGGACCTTCAAGAAGATACAGTAAGGAGGATATTCAAGAGAGAAATGCAGACATTGGGCCATTGCCATCAAATATTGACATGGATGTTGAGATAGATGAATAAGAGAATGCAAGAAGTGATTGTGAAGGAATTTATGTGTGAAACTTGCTCTGCTTGTTTGATAGTTTGCTTGGTCATTGTCTGCTTGTTTGTTGTGTGCTTGTTGTGTATGCTTCTTCATTTTTTGCTTGTTGCATTTTGTTTTCTATGTATTGATTTAACTCTTTATCATGTAATTTGTTTCAGGTGACTTCAAATGGGACCTAAGAAGAACAACAAGCGTGGAAGAAAATCAAAAAAGAAACAAACACCAGCCGATGAAGAAGTTGAGTTCCTGGGTACTGTTGAAACAGGTAAGGATAATGTAGAGGAGACACCTTCAAAAGAACCAGAAGTAATGGAACCGACTGAGCAGAATATTGATGAGCATACAGAGGAGGAGCAGAAACTTGATGAGCCTCAGCCAGAAGATCAGCAGAATGAAGAAGAGCCTGATGGTGAGGTTCAACTATCTGGAGACCGTGATGGTGTAGTTACACGTTCACGTAAGAGAAAGCGAGGACCGACAAGGATGAAAGACATCGCTAAAGATCCAAATACCAGAGTGCAAGTAGAATTAAATTTCATGGGAGAACCATATGGTTCTGGCTCAGTGAAGTTGTCTTCATACTTAGGTCAACTTGTAAGGGAACACGTTCCTGTCACACTTGAAAGCTGGAAAAAACTCAGTGAAGAAGTGAAGACAGTGCTTTGGAAATCTGTCCAGGTGACAATTTCTTTACAATGGCATATTATAAATTAACTTAATGTGCAGCTTACTGTTTTATTTGGTGTGTGAGTGCAGGCTAGGTTTCAACTAGATGAAGATTACCAAAGGGTTGCAGTTCTTAAGCAGATGGGATGCTTGTGGAGATCATCAAAATCACGCCTAGTTACCAGAATTAATGAAGCTGAGAATAACCAACAGAGAAATCTTCTCCGACCTGAGAATGTTTCTCCTACTAAATGGCGTAAATTTGTTAAGCTCAAAACTAGCCAAGAATTCAAGGTATTCATTTGGCATTAAGTAAGTTATTTCGCAGATAATATTAACAATCATATGTTAGGTTGTGAGTGATAGCTATAAGGAAAGAAGACGCAGACAGATTCCTCACACTTGTAGTCGTAAAGGAATGGTTAGACTAGCAGAAGAGATGGTAAGTATACTACAATTATTCATTTATACTTATAAATGTTTATACAACAGTATTGACATAGTGTGTTCACATAGAAAACTAGTTCTGAAGACCCTTCTGAAGTTACAAGGCTCAAAGTCTGGGTCAAATCACGTACCAGAAAAGATGGTACTCCTATTAACACAAATGCCGCTGAAAAGATTGTGAGTTTCTCAGTTTGAGTTTTTTTTTTACTTCTACATAATAACTTCAATATTTGTTTTCTGATATATATATAGCAAAAGGCAGCTGAGGTTGTTGAGACTAGGGCCAATCCATCATCAAGTACAAATAAAGATGAAGACACACTGATCCAACTGTTAGGACCTGATAATCCTGGTCGTATGAGAGCAATGAGTAGAAACATGAGCAAGACCAAATTAGCTTGTTTCCAAGTTAAGCACATGACTATGTCTGAAATGCAAGAGAAGCAAGCTGATCTCCAGGAAAAGGTCATTCAGTTACAAACTGAACTTGCCAAGTTCAAAAACAAGGTAGACACTACTTTATTGTTTATTCATTACAATCATAAAGTATTACATGATATTAAGGTGTGTTTTTGGTTTTTGGTTACAGAGAAAAGACAATGATTTATTTAGTGGTGAAAACTCGGCTGCAAGAGTAAGTAACTTATATCATATCTGTGATTTGTTTACTAGCTAACATTCTGACAATTTTTTTCCTAAACATTTTGTAGAGTGTGAAAAAAAGGTCACAACACAGGTGTTTTCTGATTGACTGGGCTGATGATGATGGAAATCTTGCTGAGGGGCGTATTGTTTCTTCTGACCCAGATGAAATAGTGAATGATATTCGATTAGGCCCTACAGATGTTAAAGTCCTCGTTGACTCGGCTACTATACCACAGGCATTCCTCTGGAAATCTGCGACTAACATGTTTACCATTGAGAACGCTGTAGGACATATGATTGCATGGCCTAAGAGAAAATGTGTTCAACTAGGTCAGGGGCTCCCAGAAGAAGACATTGCGCCACTGGTAAATGTTTTTATTTCATTCACATATTACCCAGGTTATTGATATGGACATTGATTAGATTGTTTTCTCAATGTCTTTTTTGACAGGGTTCAAAGACTAATTCTCTCAATAAATGCAAACTACTGGATTTGAGTGATTCTGAAGGCCGTTGGCAGACACAAGAACCAAAAGCATTGGTTAAAGGACTTCCTCTCGGACCGAAGGCTATAAAAGTTTTTGTGGATGTGGTTCATGAACCTCAGACTTTTATATGGAGGCATACGGTGGATGTGACATACATTAACGACTGCTTACACTCTTTCGTATCATGGCCTGCTAGCAAAGTTGTTTTTGAAAACCCAACATATGGAACAACAGCAAAATCTCCTTCTCACAAGACTGCATCAAGTGAGCTATCACCAGTAGGAAACGCTACATGCACATGTAAGAAATCTGTAACAAAAAGCTCTAAGTCTCCTACTGAACCAACTATATCAAAAGGTGCCAAATCAGGATCAACATAAAAATCCCTTACTGAGGCAACAGACACAAATGGTGAAAAATCAGGATCAACATCAACAAAATCCCGTACTCAGAAGTCTCCATCAACAGATACGGTAAACAGTTTGGTTTGGTTTTAAATCATATTCTAGTTATTAGTCTCTGAGTTTTTAATGGTTTATATTGCCAAAAATGGCAGCTTAAATTTGGAGCTGAAGCTGTAAAGGTGAATCAGAAGTGTCAATTGATGGATATAAGTGGGAGGAAAAAAGTTGTTGCTGAAGGACGTGTGCATTCAACAGACCCTGATCAAAAGGTCCACTTTGTTCGCTTGGGTCCAAATGCAGCTAGAGTGTGGGTAGATGCAGTGTTGGTAGATGATGCAGCAGTTTGGAGAACCTCAGATGAAATCGAGTATATGAAAGATGCACATGGTTCATCAATCGCATGGCCAATGGATAAATTGGTCGTCTTTTGAATTTCAGAACCTGAAGTAAGTGTTAGTAATATGCTTATGCTTTGGTTTTGAGTCTGCTATACTGTGGTTGCTGAACTGAAGAAATAGTTTGTTGGGTGATGCAGGGAATGAAGAAAATTTGGTCCGAGATTACCTAGTTTTTGTTACTTATAGACTATGCTACTGAATGTACGAAATGTCTTCTTTATTTGAAATTTAGACTTATGTAATGGTTGATGATTGACTGGTGTTATGTATTGAATTGAAACTTCTGTTATGAATCTCTGTTATGAAAGATTCAGGTTTATAATGTGCAAAACAGGACTGGACAATCAAAACAATAGATAGCTCTCTGAACAAACATACAATAGCAAAAAAAAAAACAGTTATAATCTTATAGCATAGCGCTAAACATGACTTACGGATTGGTATATTACGGCATAGTGCAAAGCTATAGTAACATTTACTATAGCAATTATCACACGTTATTGTTTGTCTCATATATTATAGCACATAATACGACTCGTAAAATAAATAAATTTATAACCTACATACAATTTTATAGCGTTTTACAAAACTGTAACTTATAATATGGTAGCTTTATACAATTGCAATTGTATAAGTACCTATCATAGCAATAAATATGAATTATAATCAACTTCTTACAAAAAAAAACATGCTATAGTAAAGTAAGTAACATTATCTGAGTATTGCTGTCGTATATGGACTTATCGTAGTAGACAGAAACAATGCCATCGTAGGGGGTACCTATGATGGCTGCCGATGACATAGCATTTACGAATTCGCTATAAAACATCTATCATAGCATTTTTTCCGCGCTAACAATGAGCGGTTTTGTTGTAGTGGAATGTCCTATCCTTACTGTTTCCACTAACACAGTAAAGAAATGTCCCATCCTTACCGCTGCCTTCCTAACACAAAATGAGAGAATGTCCCATCCTCACTTATGTGTACACCTATCGCGGTACATCCGCCTAGTGCCTAAAACATATCTCAAACCCGCACATGCGAATACCCAACAAGTCATGCACCAACAAACTTTATTAATCACATGATCCAAACATATTCGTTTTATATTATTCCTATCCCCTAGTTTCTTCACAAAATAAATATGAATACAAATATATAATATAGGTTTATATACATCATCCAAATACGCATTTGCATATAGATATCACGTAGGTATGCGTATATTAAGAAAAGACTACTTGTCACGAATGACTATATAAACGGGCGAGATGAAGATCGCGACAGGTTTTCACCTTTTCCACTTGACGACGAAGACCAAACACCATTTATTTTTTGGAAAACTCTGCTATACTCCTGAAGCTCAAATTAGTTCCCATTCAACCGAGAGTTAGGTCCATGTGTCCTTAAGGTCTCTGCAAGGTTTCAGGTCAAACGGACATGAACGTTTCGCTAAAACATGCATTACTCTCAAGCTACTACTCCAAATAGGAAACCCTTTTACTAATGCAAGATGGAAGGCTTGCATATCTACTCACCGTGCTTTAGATTCATCAGAAAAGAAAAAGTCCCCAAACACTGTTTCTTCAGTCTGGTCGCATATTTTATCAATGCATATCAGGCCCGGAAGAATAGTCATAATTCTTAGATCACAACTCTAAATAACAATCCGCTTTCGATGTTGTCTAGATCAGAGAGTCAAGAAAGTGCTTACCAAGCTTTAGACCAATCAGATCAGGTTTTCTCCTCCCCTTCTCCCATAATGAGTCCGGTATCTCTTCTTTTTTTTTCGGAGGCTGCGATGGCTTCTCTTTCGAAGTGGCTGATCCATGATGGCTCTTGAGAGGTTCCGACAAGGCTTAGCCTTACAGGTTCTTTCTGCCTCTTTCTCCATAACATCTTCTTTTCTTATATGGAGATGAGACCTCTACGGTTAGGGCTGATGGGCTTACAGTTTTTGAATGGACCATGGTAAAACACGTAAAATTGTTTGGGCTAGGGATAAAGATGTTACATAACCAATATATTCTTGAGACTTGGGCCCACATGCCCACGTAGGCCCATCTCACAATCATAACAATGTTATTTCGAATAAATATTGCTAGAAATTTTATTTTATTGAAAAAAAACTATTACATAGAGAGCTCTCAAAAGATATGATTTCATCACAATTTGCTAGCAAAAAAATAACATTAAAAATTATTAGAATTCAAAGCTAACGAGTAAACTATGAGTGTAGACTAACGATCATTCTTACTTTCAATTGTGTGATGGGGAGTTGGAGGCGATGCGCGCACAGTTGTCCTTGAGGAGAAGAGGAAAGAATGGATTCAAAGGAAACATTTGGGGCCAACAGTTTGCGTCTAAGGTAGAAAAAGCCTTGCAACATGTGGCTTCAACATTTTCAAAATTTACAGAGAAAATCGATTTGGAGATTTCGAACACACATCCTTCCACGTTGAATAGAGACGACCAACATTTCACCAGATCAACAGGTAACCCGGGAGGAAAAATTCCAGGAATCGTCGGCGGATTTTGCACTTGAGCTACTCCTTGAGTGACAAAAATGGCAGCACAAAGAGATACAATTAATAACATTGAGACAACAACTTTGCTTTCCATCTTTCTTTAATAACCTTTTTTCCTTTTCTTTTTGTTTTGTTTGCTTGTTTTGGTTTAGACTCTAATTGCTTGGATGGTTTGGAATATAAGAAGAATTTTAGCATTTATAGGATCTTGAAACAAGATGTTATTAAATCAATCGAAGAGTAACGTTTCAAAATAAATGTGTTTCAAATTGTAACTCATGTGTTAATTCTTACATGAAGTTGTTTTGACTATTGTGAAATGTATTTTTGTTTAAGTTTTGAAATGGGAGACGTAAGTAGCTTCTTGATCTTATCAGAATCTCTCACTCCGTGGAAAGATTGGAAAAAGAATGATTTTTTGTGAATTTGGATTTAGTAATTGTACGTAAGAGAGAAGCGAGTTCTTGAATCTACGAATCACTTGTAAAGTTTGAAATTTAGAGATTTTATCATTCAAAGCCTCGTCGAATCCTTAGATAGATCCGGTCATTGTCGTCTTCATGTATTATCTGATACTCCATGGAAGAAGGTTGATCAAGTTTCAGAAACGTTGTAATATGAGTGTTTCATTGCAAAATGCGTCTGCTTTTTTTCTTTCTAATTCCTTCTCCTCCGATCAAAATTGTATATAAGAGATTAGGCTTTGATGTGGGCAATGTATGGGAGCTTTTCAAGAAGAATCCACTCTTTCTGGCACTCTCGAAGAAGAATATATTGAGCTCCACTGAAACATTTCTAGAGCTAGGATCCAGCAGAGATGAGTTCGTGATGATGGCCAAGCGCTTTCCTCAGTGCATTGGATTATCTGCAGAGACGCTGAAGAAGAAGACTGAGTTTCTGGTGAAGAAGATGAATTGGCCACTAAAATCTCTTGATTCAAACACTCAGGTGCTTCAATTCAGCGTGGAGAAGAGGTTTTTAGTTATATTATCGTCGTAACAATCCAAAAACGTCAATATTTTGTGGTGGTTGTTGTTGTCGTCTTGGATATCTCATATCACTTAAGACTCATAAATCATATTATCATCCAATAAATGTCGATAAACTCCGGAATCTAGCTATTGTAATGGAAAACGAAGAAGTTCGAAAGAATTTAAAGGTCGTTGATCCTTCGCAATGGCTATCAACCATTGGAGTGAACCGTACAAAAACAGACAATAGAAGCTAATGCGAAAACATGTATAAACACATAATGCGAAAACATGTATAAACATGTATAAACACACGTTATTAAATCAATCAAAGAGTAACGTGTCAAAATAAATGTGTTTCAGATTGTAACCCATGTGTTAATTCTTACATGAAGTTGTTTTGACTATTGTTAAATGTATTTTTGTTTTAAGTTTTTAAACGGGAGACGTAAGTAGCTTCTGGATCTTATCAGAATCTCTCACTCTGTGGAAAGATTGGAAAAAGAATGATTTTTTGTGAATTTGGATTTAGTAACTTTACGTAACACTACAAGAAAACATGCTAGAACCGACGGCCAAATCCGTCAGAATCCCGTCGGAAATGGCCATTTCCGAAGGATTTCCGACGTATTTTGGCTGTCGGTTCTATTTCGTCGGAAAAACAAATATTTCCGACAGAATTCTGAGGGAGCAATTTACCGACGGCTTTTCCGAGGCACAATCCGTCGGGGATAAATTTAACGGATTTCCGAGGACAAATCCGAGGGTAAAATCCGTCGGAAATCCCTCGCAATTTTCCGAGAGATTTCCGAAGGAAAAAATATTAAAACAAAAATATAAAATTAATTTATTTAATTTCTAATATATTTTTTAAATAAAATATTGATTAAATTAAATAATTTTAAACGTAAATAAAAAATTAATTATATAATTAAATTACAAAAAACAGAATTTTTAAAAGTTTTTGAAAGTTGAAAAATTACAAAAAAAAAAAAATTGAAATCAAAACGACGGGTAATCATCGAAATTCGATGCGAACTACGCGTCCATCTTGTCGCTCTTCGTTTTCAGAGTCGAGACCTTCTGCTTGAGCTCTTCGTCTTGACAGATGAGTTCTGGATCCATCGAGAAATCGGCCGAAGAAGATGCACGTTGGGTCGCAAGCTTACCCAACCCCGGCCGACGACCTTTTTTAACGGGTACCTCCTACGAAAACAATAAAAAAACATTAGAATTTTTATTAACAAATAATTATCTAAATTGAAATAATAATCTATATTTTTTACTTACCTCGAGGACTAGGTTGTTCATCTCGGCCCGAGTGATTTCGTTGGATCCGGTGTAGCCATCCTGCGATCTCTGGGTGAGAATCTTGTCTTGCACCTTCGTCATCTTTTCGCCCATCTCCTTGACGGTTCCATCGTCAATTCGGCCCGTCTTCTTGTTGGTGTGCGTCCTCACCATCACTTGCAGAAGATCGAGAGTTTCGCCGTATTCCTCCGTCTACAAAATAAATAAAACCGTTAAAGATAATCGTTTGCTTATAAAAAAAAGAACTAAAAACCATAAAAATACTCACCATTTCGATTTCGGTTGTCAAGAAGCTCTTTGCCCCGTTATTGTGGATAGCTTCTCCCTTCCCGCCTCGGAGACTCTTCCGGTTCTGGGAGTTAGTCTGAGATAGAGCTATGGTCTTCTACTTTTGCCAATACGGGATGTATTCCGTATACACATCCTTGTTCAAGCCTTTTGGCTTATCTTTCCCCTTTTCCCAAGCTGCCACTCGTTCATGTGGCGCGAGAATTGCGTCCTATCCTCCTTATAAAATTCCCTCTCCACCGTCTTTGTGATCGTAATTAAACTTTTGCTACAAAAAAGAAATAGAAATATAGATGTTAACAATATCTCAAAATATATTACAACAAATAAATAAAGATTTACTTACCGCAAACGTATGTAACCACATGTTTTGTTCGTCTGCCGGAACCTCCGAAAATTTCGGGTATGGTTTGTCGAGGATGTTGTGCAACATCTTGAGAACCGACTTGCTGATGCCATTCCCGGAAATTCGAAACCTATGAAAAAACAAGTTAAATAACGGTTATCAAATCTAAAAAATAATTAATTAAGAATAAAAAAAATTATTACCAAGTAGATCTCGGAATCCGGAGTTCCGGATCGAGAACTTTGATCAGTTCTCGTCCCGACTGTTGAACGAGCTCCTCGATGGTCATGATCCTCGGTTGAGCTACACTCTCTGTGTCCGGAACAGTACTCTGTCTAGGACATGCGTCAGTACTCTGGCTAGGACATGTGTCAGTACCCCTCTGACGGTCTTGATCGAATCCAACGTAAGACCTACAAAAAATAAAAATGCGATCATTTTAAAAATATTTAACTAATCATAAATATTTTTCTAAAAAACAAAAATTTTGTTTCATACAATACTTAAATAAAAATCGTTTATTATAAAAAAATTTCTCAAAACTATTTTAATAAATAAATATATAAAAAACTTTGAAATATATATATATATATATTTATAAAAAACGTGTTTAAAAGATATAATTTATAAAAAACTTTTTTAAAAATAAAATTATAAATATCGTTTTAAAAATATATATAAAAAACATTTTTTATAAAATATATGTATTAAAAACGTTTTCACAAAATAAAAAATATATATTTACAAAAACCGTTTTTTATAAATATATTTTATATAAACTTTATTTAATTAAATATAATAATTCTAAAATTTCAACATACACTAATCTAAAAACTAATCTAAAATATTAACACATATTCAACATAATCCACAACAACAAAAAACCACAAATCCACAAAAATCAAGGTAATCTAACAACCTAATCTAATTAACAATCTAAAAACCTAATCTAATTCCACAAAATTTCAACCTAATCTAACAACAACTAAAAAAAAAATTATTAACCAAAACTTACATATTTGTGGGTTGGAGGAAAGGTCAGGGAGAGAGAGAGAGAGGCTGAACTCAAAATCTTTAAATCCGTCGGATTTCCCTCGGAAATTTCTGAGGGATTTCCGACGGATCCAAAAAACATAATGTCTCGGGGGAATAACGGCTTTTGTTGGGGGGAGTAACGGTTTTTGCTGGGGGGGGGGGGGGGGGGGAGTAACGGTTTTAGCCGGGGGATTAACGGTTTTAGCAGGGGGGATTAACGGTTTTAGCCGGGGGGATTAACGGTTTTAGAAGAGGGGAAGGGATTAGCGGTTTTAGCCGAGGGGAGGGGATTAACGGTTTTAGCCAGGAGAAGTAACGGTTTTAGCCGGGGAGATTAACGGTTTTAGCCGGGGGAGTAACGGTTTTAGCCGGGGGGAGTAACAGTTTTAGCCGGGGGGAGTAATGGTTTTAGCCGATGGATTTCCGATGGATTCCCCTTTCTCAGTTTTAGCCGAGAGAATTTTTGGTTTTAGCCGGGGGGAGTTTTACAGTTTTAGCCGAGGACCAAAAATTCTCTCGGCTAAAACTGAAAAGGAGGAATCCGTCGGAATAGCGGGGGGGGGGGGGGGGGCTTTAACGTTTTAGCCGGAGGAATAACTGTTTTAGCCTGAGGGATTTACGGTTAGCCGGGTGGATTTACTGTTAGAAAAATAATTGCGTTTCACTTTACTATATATTTATGTTTAATTTCCGGGAAGAAATCTAGGTTTTTATTTCATAAAAAGGTGAAAACATTATACATAGATAAATAAAATATATTACATAAAATTCATTATTCGGAGTCCGATGAATAATCTGACGTAGCTGAATCGGAGTCGGAGTCAAGTTTGCCGATCTCTTCCTCTGAATCCTCAAATACCTCGTAATTCCCGTCCTTGGTGAAATCAACCACGAGATCAACTTCAAGAGAATGCTCGATCAGACCTAAGTTACCAATTGCGTTTTCCTGAAAAGGGTCGTGCTCTGACACACCATAATCTCTTCCCGTTAGGTGTATCGACGTAAAAGTAATCCAAGGGTCTTGCTTGTTCCTAACCCGGGGGTATCGAATGTAGGAAACCTGATCCGCTTGTGAAGAAAGAATGAAAGGATTGTATTTCTGAAGTCACCTTCGAGAGTGGACAGATGTAACACCAAATGCGTCCCGTCGTAGACCTCCTACTAGATTATACCAATCGCAATAGGCATATAATATTTCGTGGAGGACACCGTAGTAGACAACTTCTCCAGATTGAGTTGATATACCGAAATTACAAGTTGTCTTTGAGCTTCCTTCCCGATGAGCCTTAAAAGCATACCCTCGGGTGCAATACATCGGATAAGACTGTGCAATAAACGTCGGGCCTTTCACCATCCCAACTAACCAGGTCGGAAACTCATTCCCGAGAGCAGTCATCTGACCAACCTGTTAAAATTTAAAGTGGACAATAATCGACACAATGTTTATATATATATTATTATTATTCTAATTTAATTATATAATAACAAATCATCATTTAACACTTACATGATATTTCAGCCAATCACCAAAGTCATTCTGCTTGACTACATCAAGCTCACCATCTGTGTAATTTGGATACCAATCGCGTATTTGGGTCATGAACATCCTGTGCATGAACAAATATTGCATTAGAAAATTAATAACAATAGTAAACTTTGTTAGCCAATAAAAAAATAACATTTAGGTACCTCTCATATTCTAAAACGTCATCGCAGTTTGTCAGAATATACATATGCAAGTGTCTTTGCTCCTCCTGTAATAGTCGATGATCCTTGCTTTTTCCACTTAATCGTCCAATCTGAGTAAATATATCGGGAACATAGACATGATAACTAACTATGTTCCCTATATCATCATGACGTGCGGGGTGTCTACTTTTTGTTTGGACTTGCGCTGGAAAGTAGTAGCTAGCAAAGTTGAAAGTTTCTTCATTAATGCTCTGTGCGACAATAGAACCCTTAACTCTAGAAAGATTAATCACCTTCTTCTTTAGGTGGAACATATACCGCTCAAAAGGGTATATCCATCGGTATTTAACCGGCCCACCAAGTGTTGCTTCTCGAGGGAGATGAATATGAAGATGTTCCATAACATCAAAAAAGGCAGGAGAAAATATTTTCTCGAGGTTGCAAAGGAGAACCGGTATGTTTTCCCCTAGATTTCGGATTCCGGTTGCTGTAAGTGATCTCGTGCATAGATCCTGGAAGAAAGCACCGATCCCTGCATATATAGATATACAAAATTAAATAACTTCCGTATAATCATCACAAATATAAATATGCCAACCTACGTAATAGTGTAAATTAATGTATGTATACCTGCAATAGCTCCATGGACGTTTATAGGAAGAAGACATTCAAATGAAAATGGAAGGAGGGGCTGCATGACAACATGACAATCATGACTCTTCATCCCAGAAAACTTCCCTTATGAACTATCGACGCAATTACGAAGGTTAGATGCATATCCGTCTGGGAATTTGACACCGTGCTTAATCCAATCGTAGAACTCCTCCTTTGAAGACGCATCCAACCGGAAAACAGGGGGTTGTGATTTCCCGTTAGCCTTTACATGCAACTCCTTACGGGAACAAATATCTGGCAAGTCCAATCTGGCCTTCAAATTATCTTTCGTCTTTCCTTGCACATTTAGAACAGTGTTCATGATGTTGTCGACAAAGTTCTTTTCAATGTGCATCACATCTAGATTATGGCGCAACAAATGGTCTTTCCAATATGGCAAATCCCAGAAAATACTTTTCTTGTGCCAATTGTGGTACTCACCACAACCGTCAACGGGATAATATCCATTACCCCCGCATGAAACTGTCTTCTCCGCACCAAAATCTCTGAACTGATTCATAATATAATTCTCATCTAACTCAGGAGGGGGACCATCGAAAACTTTTTTGTTCTTTCTAAACAATGTCGTGCTCCGACGATATGTATGATCATGCGGGAGAAATCGTCGATGACAATCGAACCAAGAAGTCTTACGTCCGTTCTTCAATTGGAACGCATCAGTGTTATCTTGACAGTACGGACACGCCAACCTTCCATGCGTCGACCATCCAGATAGCATACCGTATGCTGGAAAATCACTTATGGTCCACATAAGTACCGCAAGCATCATAAAATTCTGTTGCAGGAAAACATCGAACGCTTCAACACCATCTTTCCACAATATTTTCAACTCATAAATTAATGGCTGTAAGAAAATATCAAGCGATCTCATAGGATGCTCTGGACCTGGGACGAGGATCGTGAGGAACAAAAACTCTCGTTTCATGCACACAGATGGCGGTAAATTGTACGGTGTGACGATTATTGGGCACAACGAATATTTCCTCCCATGCTTTCCAAAAGGGTTGAATCCATCCGTAGATAACCCGAGGTATACATTCCTTGGCTCACACGCAAAACTAGGATAAACCTCTTGAAAATGTTTCCATGCTTCTGCATCTGAAGGATGTGCTATCTCTCCAGCTGAGTTATGTTCTGCATGCCATCTCATAGGCCCTGCCGTGCGCTGGGATTGATATAACATCTTCAACCTATCAGCTAGGGGAAGATACCACATCCGTTTATGTGGAACAGGTACTCTGCCTCATGTATCCTGATAGCGAGGTTTGTGACAAAAATGACATTTCACCTGGTTTTCATCCTTTCTCCAGTAGATCATACAGTTCTCGATGCACACATCTATCATCTGATAAGGTAATCCAAGACCAGCTACAAGTTTCTGAATCTCGTAGTATGAAGGCGGTGAAATATTATCTTCATGTAAGACATCTCTCACAAAATCAGCTATCGTATCAACACAATCTTCGGTCAAGTTGAAATCCGTTTTTATAGTCATCAACCTGCTTGCAGTTGAAAGAGGCGATATTCCATCTCTACATCCTCTGTATAATGACTGCTTTGACGCATCTAGCATATAAAAAAACTTCCGCGCTTCTGAATTTGGTTCCTCTTTCCTGTTACCATCCTCAACATGATATGATGCTATGTTTTCACGAAACGCATCATTAACCATCTGAGTGTAACATGCGTTTACATCTACTTCCGGTGTTGGTTCCTCTAACCTAGTACCCAAAGTACTACCAAACCTATCAAATGTGCTACCATAACATTGCACCATTGAATCGGTTTCTCCGTGGGTATACCAAATCTTGTAACCATGCATAAATCATTTCCTATATAAGTGCTTTCTTACATCCATAACTGAGACTAATCTATGATTCCGACATTTAGTACAAGGACAATACATTTTACCGTATTCTGATGTCATGCTATTGTTTGACGCAAAGTTTATGAACTCCTCCACACCTTGTGCGAACTCATCCGCCAATTCCCCTGTAGCGGAATCATGCGGAGGTTTGTCCATCCATGATATAAAATAAGACATTGTGTAATTTTGTTTTTTTGTTGTGAATGATCGAGGGGAGGAGTATATATTTATAGAGAAATATTTGTTTGTTCTCTGCAACTATACACAAGAATAATCAAAATATTAGAGACAGGAAACACACGAATTAAACATTGGAACAACCTAGGAATTAAGACATGCATGTGAAAAAAGGCAAGGAATGTTTACAAAGCGCATAAAACATTTGTAATCCAGCAGCAACATTCCAAACCGTTTACAAACAAAGCAAGAAACGTATATACAAGGGGAGAAGTATTTACAAAGCAAGAATATATATATTCCCTCAGAAATCGGTCGGAATATTCCGAGGGATTCATTTCCCTCGGAAATCAGTCGGAATATTCTGATGGATTACGAGCCGTCGGAAATCCCTCGGAATATTCCGACCGATTTCCGAGGGAATACGGGCTCGTCGAGATTCCCTCGGAAATCCGTCAGAATATTCCGAGGGATTTCCGACGGCTAGTAATCCGTCGGAATATTCCGACCGATTTCCGAGGAAAATAAATCCCTCGGAATGCCCTTGTTATGCCGTCGGTATTTTCCGACGGTTTCAAACCCGTCAGAAATCCAGGTGTTTTCTTGTTGTGTAAGAGAGAAGCGAGTTCTTGAATCTACGAATCACATGTAAAGTTTAAAATTTAGATATTTTAACATTCAAAGCCTCGTCGAATTCTTAGATAGATCCGGTCATTGTCGTCGTCATGTATTCTCTGATACTCCATGGAAGAAGGTTGATCAAGTTTCAGAAACGTTGTAATCTGAGAGTTTCATTGCAAAATGCGTATGCTTTTTTCTCTTCTAATTCCTTCTCCTCTGATCGAAAAGGTCCGAACTTTACAGCCTCCTACCTCGTTGTATCATTGGGTTTAGCTACAAAACCTCGATCTTGAGGAAAGTTAGTTCCAAGGACAAGGGCATTCCTGATTTGGTTCTGAGTCTTCTTACAAAAATTCTCACATCTCTAGCATCATTATGGATTATACACGATTGCTTATAGCACATGCTGAGAAATCTCTTGGTCGCAAGCTTACGTTGCTTCAGCCCAGAGGAGCTTCAAACTCTGAGCTCACTGAGATTGTTTCTAATAGAAGAAAAAATCGATGTATATAAGAGATTAGGCTTTGATGTGGGCAATGTATGGGAGCTTTTCAAGAAGAATCCACTCTTTCTGGCACTCTCGAAGAAGAATATATTTAGCTCCACTGAAACATTTCTAGGGCTAGGATCCAGCAGAGATGGGTTCGTGATGATGGCCAAGCGCTTTCCTCAGTGCATTGGATTATCTGTAGAGACGCTGAAGAAGAAGACTGAGTTTCTGGTGAAGAAGATGAATTGGCCACTAAAGGCTCTTGATTCAAACACTCAGGTGCTTCGATTCAGCGTGGAGAAGAGGGTTTTAGTTACCAAGGTGTAACCTGGGTTTTAAATTTCACAAAGCGCAAAGGTCCGTTGTAATATACATGATTTGTGGAATGTTTTTTTTTTGTCACAAGTTCTTGGATCATATGCATCTGATTTGTGGAATGTTTTTTGTTTATCCTCGTGATATATGTTCTTTACTTGCTGTGGCGTTTTCTATATACATTCTTGCAGAGCTTGGATATCTCATATCATTTGAGACTCATAAATCATATTATCGTCCAATAAATGTCGATAAACTCCGGAATCTAGCTATTGTAATGGAAAACAAAGAAGTTAGAAATACTTTAAAGGTCGTTGATCCTTCGCAATGGCTATCAACCATTGGAGTGAACCGTACAAAAAGAAACAATAGAAGCTAATGCAAAAACATGTATAAACACATAATGGAGCTCTCCTAGTTAGTATTCAAAAAGCTGATTTTAATCTTTACATCGAGGCTTTTTGATCTCTCGTGATTCGGTTAGAAACCTTACTCAAGATACAAACTAGCTAGCCAGCTTGAAGGCATCAATGAAGAGACCATAAGTGAAACCCATCTTGAAATTATTGAGTAAAGCGATTGGAAATGTCACCGTGGTGCGGCTATAATAGAATCTTGTCACATACTCTGTTAAAAGAACGCATAAAACCGCAGCGATAACATTGTTCACTCCCAAAGCTCCGAGTGACAGAGAGATAGTCTGCGCCACATAGAACCCGCCTAACAATGAGATCCCTCCGAAAAGCGTTCTTCTTGAAGGCTTCTTGAAGTAATTCCTAGAGATTTCAGGAACCGTTCTGATGATGTCGATTAATCTTCTCGGACCTTCAGTCTCTTGCACAGCTCTAATGTTTCTTGTGAATCTCCTCTTACATTTAGACGGCGAGACCAATGTTCCAAAAATCCGCCATTGATGATTAAGAACTAGACTGTTCAAGTTGGTGGAGATGAAGTTAAGTGAATGCGCCATCCTGAAACAACATCGAAGAAAACTTTATCCGAAAACGTTCATTCAATAACATCAAATCCAACAATTATCCAACCTTATTCATCTTTTTGTTGCTGCACAAATTGTAACTCAAATCTGAAAGGATAACCAGAAACTACTTGTGAAAACTGAATAGTTCAAAGCAATGCCTTTTATCAAACTCCAATGGAATCAACATGACATAATTGAAGATCTTAATCAAAGGCTTAACAAATGTAACCAAACGGAGAAATCAACTGATATAGAAATCTACTGTCAGCACAACACTTTCAATATTAAATTAAAATCCCAAACTTTTGTTGAATGAACCACGAAATTAAAAACCGTTGTAAATCACGGTTAAATAAAACGATGTCATCTTTTTTTTTCTTCAAAAAACCCCAAATAACGAAAATCCCAAATGTCTTTGTTTGGGGTTTTAAAAAGAAAGAGGAGATGATGTCGTTTTACTTAACTGTGATTTACAACGAATTTTTATTCCGTTTATTCGTTATGTTTATCGACTAAACGTCGTGGAGGTGAGACCTCTACGGCTAGGGCTTACAGGCTTAGATTTTTGAATGGACCATAGTAAAATAGGTAAAATTGTTTGGGCTAGGGATAAAGATGTTACATAACCAATATATTCTTGAGACTTGAGCCCACAGGCCCACGTATGCCCATATCTCACAATCATAACAGTTATAAAGAGGAGTTATTTCGAATAAATATTGATAAAAATTATTTAACTATATTGAGAACAAAAAAACTATTACATAGAGTGCTCTCAAAAGATATGACCTCATCACAATTCGCCAGCAAAAAATAACATTAAAAATTATTAGAATTCAAAGCTACAGAGTAAACTATGAGTGTAGACTAACGATCATTCTTGCTTTCAATTGTGTGATGGGGAATTGGGGGCAATGCGGGCACAATTGTCCTTGAGGAGAGGAGGAAAGAATGGATTCAAAGGAAACATTTGGGGCCAACAGTTTGCGTCTAAGGTCGAAAAAGCCTTGCAACATGCGGCTTCAACATTTTCAAAATTTCCAGAAAAAATCGATTTGGAGATTTCGAGCACACATCCTTCCACGTTGAATAGAGACGACCAACATTTCACCAGATCAACAGGTAACCCGGGAGGAAAAATTCCAAGAATCGTCGGCAGATTTTGCATTTGAGCTACTCCTTGAGTGACAAAAATGGCAGCACAAAGAGATACAATTAAGAACATTGAGACAACAACTTTGCTTTCCATCTTTCTTTCTAACGTTTTTTCCCTTTTTTTTTTTTAGTTTGCTTGTTTTGGTTTAGACTCTAATTGGTTGGATAGTTTGGGATATAAGAAGAAACTTAGCATTTATAGGATCTTGAAACAAGATGTTATTAAATCAATCGAAGAGTAACGTGTCAAAATAAACATGTTTCAAATTGTAACCCATATGTTAATTCTTACATGAAGTTGTTTTGACTATTGTGAAATGTATTTTTGTTTAAGTTTTAAAACGGGAGACGTAAGTAGCTTCTGGATCTTATCAGAATCTCTCACTCTGTGGAAAGATTGGAAAAAGAATGATTTTTTGTGAATTTGGATTTAGTAACTTTACGTAACATTACAAGAAAACATGCTAGAACCGACGGCCAAATCCGTCAGAATCCCGTCGGAAATGGCCAATCTCACTCTGTGGAAAGATTGGAAAAAGAATATTTTTTTGTGAATTTGGATTTAGTAACTGAACGTAAGAGAGAAGCGAGTTCTTGAATCTACGAATCACTTGTAAAGTTTGAAATTTAGAGATTTTTATCATTCAAAGCCTCGTTGAATCCTTAGATAGACCCGGTCATTGTCGTCTTCATGTATTCTCTGGTACTCCATGGAAGAAGGTTGATCAAGTTTCAGAAACGTTGTAATCTGAGAGTTTCATTGCAAAATGCGTATGCTTTTTTTCTCTTCTAATTCCTTCTCTTCTGATCGAAAAGGTCCGAACTTTAAAGCCTCCTACCTCGTTGTATCATTGGGTTTAGCTACAACTCCTCGATCTTGAGGAAAGTCAGTTTCGAGGACAATGGCATTCCTGATTCGGTTCTGAGTCTTCTTTCACAGATTCTCATATCTCTAGCATCATTATGGATTATACACGATTGCTTATAGCAGATGCTGAGAAATCTCTTGGTCGCAAGCTTACGTTGCTTCAGTCTAGAGGAGCTTCAAACTTTGAGCTCACTGAGATTGTTTCTCTAATAGAAGGATAAATCAATGTATATAAGAGATTAGGCTTTGATGTGGGCAATGTATGGGACCTATTCATGAAGAATCCACTCTTTCTGGCACTCTCGAAGAAAAATATATTGAGCTCCACTGAAACATTTATAGGGCTAGTATGGGATATAATATGAAGAAGAATATATTGAGCTCAGCGTGGAGAAGAGGTTTTTAGTTATATTATCGTCGTAACAATCCAAAAACGTCAATATTTTGTGGTGGGTGTTGTTGTCTTGAGACTCATAAATCATATTATCATCCAATAAATGTTGATAAACTCCGGAATCTAGCTATTGTAATGGAAAACGAAGAAGCTCGAAATACTTTAAAGGTCGTTGATCTCTCGCAATGGCTATCAACCATTGGAGTGAACCGTACAAAAACAAACAATAGAAGCTAATGCGAAAACATGTATAAACACATAATGTTGCTCTTTTAGTATTCCAGAAGCTGACTTTTATTCTTTACATCGACGCTTTTTCAGCTCTCGTGATTCTGTTAGAAACCTTATTCAAGAAACATACTAGCTAGCCAGCTTGAAGGCATCAATGAAGAGACCATAAGTGAAACCCATCTTGAAATTATTGAGTAGAGCCAGCGGAAATGTCACTGTGGTGCGGCTATAATAGAATTTTGTCACATACTCTGTTAAAAGAACGCATAAAACCGCTGCAATAACATCGTTCACTCCCAAAGCTCCAAATGACAGAGAGATAGTCTGCGCCACATAGAACCCGCCTAACAATGAGATCCCTCCGAAAAGCGTTCTTCTTGAAGGATTCTTGAAGTAATTCCTAGAGATTTCAGGAACCGTTCTTATGATGTCGATTAATCTTCTCGGACCTTCAGTCTCTTGCACAGCTCTAATGCTTCTTGCGAATCTCCTCTTACATTTAGATGGCGAGACCAACGTTCCAAAGCTCTGCCAATGATGATTAAGAACTAGACTGTTAAAGTTGGTGGAGATGAAGCTAAGCGAATGCGCCATCCTGAAACAACATCGAAGAAAACTTTATCCGAAAACGTTCATTCAATAACATCAAATCCAACAATTATCCAACCTTATTTATCTTTTGGTTGCTGGACAAATTGTAACTCAAAATCTGGAAGGATAACCAGAAACTACTTGAGAAAACTGAATAGTGCAAAGCAATGCCTTTTATCAAACTCCAATGGAATCAACAGGACCTAATTGACGATCTTAAATTAAAGGCTTAACAAATGTAAAACAAACGGAGAAATCGACTGATATAGATCGTAATCACAATGGACAAAAATGCGCAAACTTTGCGATTGCACAGGAACACCTGAAATTAGGGTTTCCATTTCCTTAAACAATTAGTTCTCTAAAACAGTTAAATTTCGATTCCTAAAGTCCAAAACTTTGCGATTATGTATCACGACTAATCTAGGTGAAGTATATATACTATGAAATAAATCGACACAGGCCTTGGAAAAGGAATTACCAACACGATGAAGCTTGTTTGAGAGAAATCAATGGAGAGAAAGTGGACAGAGAGAGAAGAAGAAGAACCAAGTGTTTCAAGCAGAAGTTGAAGAGAAAATTAGAGAAGAATCGACGAGAGGAAAGAGAAGACGAAGGAAAGGCCACTTGAAAATTTGCAAACCGAATCCAAACCGACCCAAATCGGTAAGCTTTTTCTCAATCTAAACGGTTCAGTTCGATTCTGTTTTAAACCAAAATATATATTTTAATAATCTATCTATATATAAAAAGTAAACAAATATGGGGAGTAAAACCCAAATTCTGTTTTTAATTTCTCTAAGAATAATTATGTCAATTTCAAATTCTCATTATTTCAAACAACAAAAATCTAAAATGTGTATAGATGTATAATAAACTAAAATTAAATTCGGAAAATATCATTAAATTAGGTAAAAAAAATCATTAAAAAAGTAAACAAATATGGGGAGTAAATATCCATACATTTACTAAATCGTATGAGTTGCGTTAAAACAATACATATATCAACTAAAATTACACACTTCCCAAAACTTTAATATGATACTCCCTCTGTATTTTATTAGTAGATGTTTTAGAAAAAAAAAATTATTTCAAAAAGATAGTTTTTAAAAGTTTTCTATGCATTTTTTATTAGGTAATGATAATGAATTGTAAATTTCAAGAAAAATAATTAAGTTTATTGAATTACTATTGGTTTAGAGTTATAGAAAATTGTTAATCATAAAAATGATACATTTATAATCAAAATTTAATGTGTTTTCTTAATATGTGTGAAAAGTTTTAAAAATCTATTAATAAAAAACAGAGGGAATAATTTATATCATTTAAGAAACCAACTAATTGCATAAATTTACCACCAAAAGAAAATTAAAAACAGCTAAAAATGTGTACCATCCACTAAACAAACACATAGATGAACATAAATTAGAAAAGAAAAAAAAATTAAAAACATAAAAATAAAAAATACACATATCTTAACCTCACAGAAACAAATTAATTAATTACAATACCAACAAAAATAGAATAATATTAGACAATAAAAGAGTTTAGAAAATTGTTTACCACGCCTGCGCGTAGCGTGGATCACACCATAGTCATATCTACCTATCTATATATATAAACTAGTGTGTGATCCGTGCTACGCGCGGACGTGAACACAATTTTGTTTTAAAAAATTTTGGTATAATATTATTTTAGTTTTATTAGTATTATTGTTAATGGATTTTTCTCTATTAGCTTAAGAAATGTGGATTGTTTATTCTTATGTTTTTTTTTCTTTCTTAATTCACTACAAGAAAATAGGCATAATGCAACAAAGAAAAATTGTTGCAATATGCCAAGATATTGTTGCAAACATACAATTTACAATATAATTGCGACAAGTTTTATAGTGTTGCTGTTTGCACGTTGTAAATTCGTATTTGTTGCACATACGTCGCCAATTTTGCAATGAATTAATTTTTTTACTATATGTGTCGTATTAATGCAACGATATTTTCACTGCAAATTTGTCGTATGATTGCGACATATTTTGCAACCCTTAATAATTGCAAATTATTTCTACGAAACACGTATAGCAAATGCTACTGCAGATTTGCAATGAAATTATTTTTTGCTATATTTGTCGTATCACGCAGGAAAAAAATTAGAGTAAATTTGTGGTAAGATTACAACGTTCGTTTGCAACTCTAAATCTTCATTAATCTTTGCTACGTAAAATTGTATACTAAATAGTAAATATTATTACAAATTTGCAAGGATTATTTTTAAATTTGCATTGCAAACTTTGCACGTCATATGCAATTTGTAATTCATTGCAATATCAAACTAATATATTTTAATAAACTAGATCAAATGGTTGTTCTGATCTCTGCACTGATTAGAATCACGCTTGAACCTATAAAAAGAAATCAAAATCAAAAGAAATCAAAATATCACGTTTTGAAAAATATGTATTTTTTACCAGAGAGTTCCATTTGGCTTGGATGGATTAAGAACACCTAAAACATACACTGGTGGAACATCTCCTTGATTTTGACCATTATTTGCCATATGATTCATCTTAATTTGAAAAGTTAAAGCAAAAACTGAAGGTAATACTAAATGCAAAAATGTTATAAAAGAAAATTGAATAGTAAAGCGAACCCAACAAGTAATTATGTTATCTCTGGAAAAGTGTTACCTTAGAAGAAGAACGATGTGCAAATGTGAACTGGTTTGTATATATATACAAGAACAATAAAATCTGATCGTATCTGTGATATAGGATAAAACCAAATATTTAGTAGGTTATTCTCTACAAAAGTGAGATAAAATAAAAACAAGCGGGAATTATATATATAGTTAGTAGCGGGAACACGAAAAATTTAGCAAATTTTACATAAACTAAATAACTATTATAAATAGAAAATCACGTTAATTTTTTTTTTATATACCAAGTTATTATTTTCCAGCTGTTACAAACTAGTTAAGTATGATTAGGTCTCGGGCAAACATATATAAGTTGTTTCAGCCAGGATTCTTTTTGGTTAGTCGCTACTTTACTGGATATAATTTTTCCTCTTGGTTGTATATTCACTCTAGCATCCCACTCACTCTTCTTTTTGTTTAGACGAGGATATGATACAAAACATAACTAGTCAACTTGGCTAGCAATATGAAAGAATCATACTTCCCGTATATTGACTAGCCTGATTAACATCGGTGATCCCTGAATTAAATTCTAATTTGGATTCTTTTGCAAAAATCAAAAACTCCAAAAATCAATTCTATTTATGAATGTGATAAGTATAATTTTTGTTAAGTTAACTAAAATATATTCAAATTTTGTATAAAAATTAAAAGTTGCAAAGAGTATTATAATATTGCAAATATAATGACAAAAGTGTCACATGGTTTGTCACGTAATTTTATTATAATTTTCTTGCAAAAAAATCACGACTCATTATTGTTGAATATTTCTTGCAATTTATTAATAAAAATTTGCAAGAAACACTTTTGTTGTGTTTTAGCAAGGAACTTGTAAGAAAATTACGACATGTATCAATCATTGCCAAAAAAATTGCAAAATTTGTTGCAAAATTTTAACGAAAATTATCATTGCAAAACTTATATTGCAATATGACTATTTTCTTGTAGTGATTTTATGTTTATTTATGTATTTGTTTAGTGAGTGATCCATAATTTTAATTTTATTTTGGTTGACTATTTATTCAATTAGTTGGTTTTTAAAAATTAAGTTTTTGTCATTTTAAAGTTTAGGAAATTGTTTATTTTTTAACCCAACTGAATACTAATAAAATAAATACTTCGAAATAGGGTTAGTTTTGTATAGTCCGAAAGTTACTTCGAATACTAATAAAAGAAAAGTTAGTTTTGTGAATTTAGAATTCTCCGAACTTAAAAAATAAAAATACTTCGAAATAAGTCACTGTATTTTTATCTATTTTTACCTAAAACCGAACACTAATAAAATGTTTAGAATTTACTATTATTCATATTCGATGATCCAGTGTTGGTGACTACAAAATGAATTTAAATTTATTTGAAAAACGATTTAATTTTTATCACTAATTTACTATCAAAATCATCGTAGATGTATAGGTTAATGGGTACATTTGAGATAATATGGACCGATTTGGAAAAATATAAAAAATATGGGGTCGAGCGTCGATTCAAACATTTAGAGAGAGAGAGAGAGAGAGAGAGAGAGAAAGTTCTTGTGAATAGGATTATCCTGTAAAAAATATTACCGACTGTTCGAAGACCCTCGTCTTCTTCGATATCTTCCCCATCGCCGGTGAGATTTCACTTTCAATTTCAATCACAAAGCGTGTGATCCGCGCGGACGTGGTAAACTATTTTTTTAATCTAATAGTATTTTATTTTATTTGGTCTCGTAGTTAATTTAATTATCTCTATCAGCTTAAGATATGTGTACTTGTTTTTGTTTTTTGTTTTAATTTATGATCATCTATGTGTTTATTTATTGGATGATACACATTTTTATCTCTTTTTTTTTGGTGATCAATTTTATGCAATTAGTTGAGTTTTTTAATAGGAAGATATTTACATTTTAAAGAGAAGATATTTACATTTTAAAGTTGCATAATAATTTTTTTTTAATTTTGTTTCATGTGAAGTTATTATTTTTGGAGTGTTTCATGTATGATTTTAACTCTATTTATATGATTTTAACCCTATTTATGTGTGCAATATGTTTGTGATTCCTAAATCTATTTTTATTTTATTTTTGTTGAAAAAGATTTTCATATATAATTGATTGTTTGAAATCACAACATTTTTTTGATTTTATTTAGAATAAATCTAATTCATAATTTATAAACACTAAATTCTATAGTTTTTCTAAACTATATAAATAAACTGGTAAAAGTAAATTATTAAATTGAAATTTCCTTAGATTAATTCAATATAATATATCTTCTATTAAGTAAATGTTTTTTCAAATTCTAGGGAAAACTATTGTATTAATGAATGGTAATTATTATGAGAATTAAAATATATTTACATCACATGATATATATTTTGCATATACAAAGCTTTTATTTTCTTCTCCTGTTGTAGTTACATTTTTTTATTTTTTTTTTGTTTAAAATAATATCACAAAATACAACGATCTTAAATTTTTAAACTTAATTTATATTTTCGTGTAAATACTTTTAATATGTTTCTTAATTGTTTTGGCTCTTATTCTTTTTTCATAGTTATGTATAATTGCAATTATTATGTTAAGTATACCTTAATTTATTTATTTGTCTCTTTATTAGATGTAAAACTTGCCGACTTATATTTTGCTTTATGAATTTAGTTACATATTTAACTTATTTTTTTAATTGTTAGGACTTGTTTGATATTTTAGTTTTTTATAATATTTTCGATACAACTTAACCTAATTAAATATTTATAAAAGTTAAAATATATTATGATAACCAAATTTATTAAACCTCTTATTATTTCAAAGAACTATATTCATATAAGTTTATTATTTTATGGTTTAATTTAGAATATGAATAATGCCTCTTCAAATTCTTTTCATAATGTTAGAACCAAATTTATAATTAATATATGTATTTAATATGTGTATTAAATTTTTAAGATGCTGAGGTGACAGCATGAGAAGAGAGAAAAGCTTACTTTATATATATAGAAGAGAATATTCTATCTTCTCATGAAGCCACATCATTTTCTCATACTCTAAAAGTATAACACATCATCAACTCATTTATTAATTTTAAATTGCTAATATGATTTATTATAGTTTGTGTTATTATACTTTAATTTAATTCTCATGGTAATTATCATTCATTGATTTGAACAAGATTGAAAAGACATTTATTTATAAATGATAGCTTATATATATATATATATATATATATATATATAATGACACACTTTATTGATGCAAAGTGGTATCTAAAGAAGTTGATCATAGCTTTAAGAACATCGCATATAATAAGAGGTCTACTATTTATTCTGTTTTGCTTGTGTTTGGCTGATTGGGGAATAAAGAAGGTCTTCACAATAACGGTTGACAATGCCATTGCCAACACTTCTGCTCTAAGGAGATTTAAGGAGGCATTCAACTCAGTAGGTAATAATGCATTGGTTTTAGGAGGTGAATACATGCATTTGCGATGTGCTGCTCATATCATTAACTTAATTGTCAAAGATGGTTTGCATGAAATTGATAAAATTGTTTCTATAATGGTGTTCATTATGTGAGAGCTTCTACAAACAGACTGAAGGCATTCGACCTAAGAGTGGAATCAACAAAGATGACAAGAGGAAGTTTATCTTGTTAGGAAATAACGCCAAATTTCCGATAAATCAGAATTATGGAAACGATAAAACACACACAATTTGTTAACGGAGTTCGGCCAACTTTGCCTACGTCTCCGGACCTGCTGCAGATCTTTTATTATTAACCGGGAATTTTACAACACTCTCAACTTACACACGAACCCAAACTTATCATTTCACAACTCAAGAATCAATGATTTTTGAGGACTTAGTCTCAGAGTGAAAAGGAATAAATGATCAAGAAAATTACATATAATTTTCTTACAAAGAAAGATTATTTCTCTTGTTTTCTTTCTTTTGTTGAGATTTGGGATGATTTTGAAAGAGAAGATCACCATGTATTTATATGAGAGATTTGGGTTTGGTGAGACACAATTCTTGACCAAAAATGAATCTTCCATTGTTGACAAAATGAAGCTTCCCTCCATTGTTGACAAAAAATTCCACCAACCAATGTTGACTAACAATCTCCCACTTGAAGACTGATTTCAATCTGTCTTCACACCTTGATCAATGCAGCAGGTCCTCTGAGCTTGTTACTCTAGCAAGCCAACTGAGGTTGCACACAACCTCAGCTTATCATACGGCACAACCTTTGTTAGCATGTCTGCCGGATTCTTACTCCCTGGGATCTTTTCAAGCACCAACACTTCATCTTCCAAAGCTGATCTGATGAAATGATACCGAAGTTGTATGTGCTTCGTCCGAGCATGGTAAACTGGATTCTTTGCCAAATCAATGGCACTCTTACTATCACAGTACAACACATTCTTCTCTTGGTCGCGACCTAGCTCTCGTAGAAATGATTGTAACCACATCATCTCCTTTGTTGCCTCTGTTACCGCAACATACTCAGCTTCACAGCTTGATAGAGCTACAATTTTCTGCAACTTTGAAACCCAACAAATTGCAGTACCACCAAAAGTGTAGACATACCCGGATGTGCTCTTCCTACTGTCAATGTCACCTCCATTGTCAGCATCAACATATCCCTGCAATCCCATCTCCGACTTCATGAAACACAACGATAAACTTGGATTTCCCTTCAGATACCTGAAAATCCACTTAACAGCTTCCCAATGTTCCTTGCCGGGATTGCTCATAAACCTGCTAACGACTCCCACTGCATGTGCAATGTCTGGCCTTGTACATACCATCGCGTACATCAGGCTGCCAATAGCAGAAGCATATGGGACTTTATCAATATATGCCATATCGTCTTCAGTCACTGGGGACTGATCTCTGGATAACCGAAAATGACTTGCCAGGGGAGTACTAACTGGCTTCGCGTCATCCATATTAAACCTCTTGAGGACTTTCTTCACATACTCCTCTTGAGATAACTTAAGACCCTCCTTGCTTCTACTAATTCTCATCCCAAGAATTTGTCTTGCTTCTCCCAGGTCTTTCATCGCAAACTCTTCTGAGAGTTTCGTCTTCAAGTTGTTGATCTCATGCAAGTCTGCTCCCACTATAAGCATGTCATCAACATACAGGAGCAATATCAAGTAGGACTCTTCAAGCCTCTTGAAATAACAACAGTGGTCAGCCTCACACCTCAAGAAACCAACTCCTTTGATGAAGCTGTCAAACCTTTTATACCACTGCCTTGGAGCTTGTTTCAAGCCATACAAACTCCTTTGAAGCTTACAGACTAGCTTTTCCTTTCCTTTGACCTCAAAGCCTTCGGGTTGCTTCATGTAGATTTCTTCATCCAAATCACCGTGAAGAAATGTTGTTTTTACATCCATCTGTTGAAGATGTAAGTCTTCCTTTGCTACCAGGCCAAGAACAGTTCTAATTGTCACCAACTTGACTACAGGAGAGAAGATTTCTGTGTAGTCTATGCCTTCTTTTTGTTGGAATCCCTTCACAACAAGCCTCGCTTTGTAACGCTTGCTTCCATCATGTTCTTCTTTTATTCGGTAGACCCATTTGTTGTGCAATGCCTTTTTCTCCTTAGGCAATTCAGCTAACTCCCACGTGTGATTGGACATCAACGAGTCCATCTCATCGTTCATTGCAAGCTCCCACTTAATCGATTCATCAACTTGCATTGCCTCTTCATAACATTCAGGCTCACCTCTATCTGTGAGTAGAATGTAGTTGAGCGATGGAGAAAATCTTACAGGTTTCTTGATGATTCTGTTTGACCGTCGTAACTCTGTAACTGGCGTATGTGGGATCTCTTCGGAATCATCATTCTCATCTGCCTCACTATTCTCTTCTTGAGAAATATGTTCTTCTAGTGTTGGCGTATCCTCTTGCAACTCTGGTGCTTGGATATCTCCCAAATCAACAGCTACAGACTCCTTCATTTCCGAGCTTTCTTTTTGCTTATCCTTGTACAAGGATCTTTCATTGAACACAACATTCTTGCTGCGGATGATCTTCCGATTTTTGTCATCCCAAAACCGGTAACCGAACTCCGTGTTACCATAACCAATGAAGTAACACTTCTTAGATTTTACATCAAGTTTACTTCTTGCAGCATTATCATCATGAACATAAGCTAAGCAGCCAAACACTTTTAGATAAGAAAGATTTACTTTCTTTCCGCTCCTAACTTCTTCAGGGATCTTGAATCCCAATGGAACAGACGGTCCTCTGTTTATTAAGAAGGCTGCGGTATTGATTGCATCCGCCCAAAATGCAATCTCATGCTCCTTGCACGCTCATTCAAGGTCCTGTTCATCCTTTCAGCTATTCCATTTTGTTGAGGCGTTCCAGGAATAGTCTTCACCATCTTTATCCCATTATCAGCGCAATATCTTCTGAACTCTTCGCTAATGTACTCTCCACCATTATCAGACCTTAGGCACTTCAACTTGAGATTCGTCTCAATCTCAACCATGGCTTTCCATCTTTTGAAAACCGAGAACACTTCATACTTGTTCTTCATGAAGTAGACCCACACTTTCCTTGTGGAGTCATCAATAAAGGTCACATAGTAGTACGAACCTCCTAGCGATGCGACAGATGCGGGTCCCCACACATCAGTGTGCACCAGCTCCAACTTCTCAGATTTTGGCTCTCTACCTTCATTTGAGAAACTAACCCGTTTCTGTTTTCCAAGGATGCAACTTTCACACATCTCATGATCCACCGTCTTTAGATCCGGAAGCACGCCATTTGCTACCAAAAGCTTCATGCCTTTCTCACTCATGTGTCCTAATCTACAATGCCACAACTTGGTTTGTTTGGCATTCTCGACAACAGCAACTGTATCTTGATAACTCATCGTCATATAAAGAGTGCCTCTTTTATGACCTTTAGCAACCACCATAGAACCTTTCTTTACTTTCCAGGCTCCACCACCAAAATTGACAATGTGCCCTGTATCATCAAGTTGTCCAACTGAGATCAGATTTCGCATCAACTTTGGCACATGTCTAACCTTTGTGATCTTCCACACGCGTCCATCTGACATCTTCAAGTTGATATCTCCAATACCAACTATGTCCAAAGGTAAACCATCGGCTAGATATACCTTTCCATAATTTCCAGCAACATAATTCTCCATAATGTTGTGGTGTGGTGTGGTGTGGAATGATGCTCCAGAGTCAAGAACCCAAGAATCGATTGGGCTACCAACATAGGAGATCGATGCTTTGGCGGTGTTTACAGCTGCATCATGAGCTTCACTTTTTCTCGGAGAATCAACAGATACTACCAATGCATCATCAATTTCATGGGTAACTGCATTGGCTCCGCCTCCCTTATTGTCTTCCTTCTTCGGTGGTGCCCAACAATTCTTTTTGATGTGGCCTGTCTTTCCACAATTCCAGCATTCAGTAGGCTGCTTGAATTTGGAATGACTTCTTCCATTCCTTGACTTTGATCTGGCTCTATTCTGGTTGTTTCTGTCTTGGTTTCTGCCTCTGTTTTCCACGTTGAAAGCAGAGCTCGTCGATGTTTCGCCAGAGTCTATCCTACGAACTTCTTCCGCAAGGATACGATCTCGAACATCATTAAATTTAAGCTTTTGAGTACCAACAGAATTACTAACCGCTGCCCTCATTGGCTCCCAACTATTTGGCAGAGATGCCAGCAAAATCAGTGCTCGCACTTCATCATCAAACTCAATTTCAACGGATGATAATTGGTTGACAATCGTGTTGAACTCGTTCACATGTGCTGCAACATGGCCACCTTCTTCCATCTTCAAGTGGAAGAGTTTCTTCATGAGAAATACCTTGTTATTTGCTGAAGGTTTCTCATACATATCCGAGAGAACTTTCATGAGCCCTTCCGTGGTCTTCTCCTTTGCAACGTTGTGAGCAACGTTTTTCGACAGTGTTAACCTAATAACACCCAGAACCTGTCTGTCAAGGAGATCCCACTCTTCTTGATCCATCTTCTCAGGTTTCTTGCTCAGTGGTTGATGAAGCTTCCTTCCGTACAGATAATCCTCGATTTGCATTCTCCAAAATGCATAATCTGTACCGTCAAATTTCCCGATACCGTGTGCCGAACCATCTTCGCCTCCCATCGTTTCTGATTAATTTTTGCGAATCACCGTGTATTTGAACACATCCGTCGACAAACCGATGTCGCCGACAAAATTTCACTGTTCACTAATTCACTATTCACGTGAACAGTAACCTCGCATGAAATTTGACCGAGATCACCCAACCCGCGCTCTGATACCAGTTGTTAGGAAATAACGCCAAATTTCCGATAAATCAGAATTATGGAAACGATAAAACACACACAATTTGTTAACGGAGTTCGGCCAACTTTGCCTACGTCTCCGGACCTGCTGCAGATCTTTTATTATTAACCGGGAATTTTACAACACTCTCAACTTACACACGAACCCAAACTTATCCTTTCACAACTCAAGAATCAATGATTTTTGAGGACTTAGTCTCAGAGTGAAAAGGAATAAATGATCAAGAAAATTACATATAATTTTCTTACAAAGAAAGATTATTTCTCTTGTTTTCTTTCTTTTGTTGAGATTTGGGATGATTTTGAAAGAGAAGATCACCATGTATTTATAGGAGAGATTTGGGTTTGGTGAGACACAATTCTTGACCAAAAATGAATCTTCCATTGTTGACAAAATGAAGCTTCCCTCCATTGTTGACAAAAAATTCCACCAACCAATGTTGACTAACATATCTTTGAAATGAAAAACCAGATGGAATTCAACCTACCTCATTCTTACAAGAAGATAACCTGTATAACGATTACTTTCAAGAAAAAGTGGAGGGAAAAAGAGAGTTGGGCCGACAACAAAAGATTATTGTGATTCAGTTTCAAGGTTAGTGCGATTTCTGGTCATATTTTACAATTCTACACTAGTGTTTCAACATCTTCTTCAGTAAACTTCTACAAGTGCTACAATGAAATTGTGACTATTGAAATAAATTTGATTAAGCTGTGCAACGAGTCTGAAGAAGCATTGAGAGCAAAGGCCAGAGCTATGAGAGACAAATTTGATAAGTATTGGGATGGGTTGAAGGAAATCAATAGACTTTTGATCATAGCTAGTATCTTAGACCCAAGTAATAAAATGAAGTTTGCTACACTTTGCTTTGAAGGGATTTATGGAAAATATACTCCTGAATGTAAAGAGCTTTCTCAATCTGTCATGACGGTTATGAAGAAACTATTTGAGGAGTATAGCAGCAATGTGACCAGAACTGAGACATTATCTAAATCCGCAGGAACTGAGTCTCAGAGTTGTCAAGAGACTCAAGAGTCATAAGAACATGGTACGAGTACTCTATTTGAGAAAATGGATTTAGATTTTGAGAGTGGATATGAAAGAATGAATTTTGTGTACAAAGAGATGGTAGATGAATTAGGAAGTGAAGATGCAAGTTCGGAGTTGGATATATATTTGAAGGAGAAATGTGAAACTCTAAAGAAAAAAATGTTTGGAACATAATATGATGTCTTGGGATGGTGGAAGCTAAATATTTCTAAGTTCCCTGTTTTATTCGAAATAGCTAGGGATGTGCTTGCAATGCATATGTCTTCTGTTGCATCAGAGTCTGCGTTTAGCACTAGTGGCAGAATCTTAGACCTACATCGGAGTTGTTTGACTCACTACATGATTTAAGTGCTAATGTGCACAAAACAATGGTTAAAGTGTGAAATTCGATTAAATGAAAGAGGAGTGGTTACTAAAGAACAATTGCTTGCTGATATTGAATTACAAGATAAACTCAGAGAGGTAAATTATGTTCATTGAAGTCTCTTTCGAATTGTGCTTTTATGTTTTATGTTTATAAATTTATGTTCTTTCAATTGTTTTGAAATTTTGAATCTCAAGACAGATTTCAAAACTGAAATTAAGAGTCTCTTATTCGGATATAAGGTAATACTATATCTCTTCACATTGTTTTGAGTTATGAATTGTGTGTGTCATTGTCAATGACTTACTGACTTTTAAATCGTTTCAAATCCAGCCATTGATAATGACTTATACTGACTTTGTTAATGACAATAACTATTTTGTTATGTGCTTTGTTATGTGTTTTGTTAATGAAGAAATGGTTTTGTAATGTGTTTTGTTAATGACATGAACTGATTTTGCAAGGAATGAGAGTGATGAGTGATGAGTGATGAGTGATGAGTGATGAGTGATGACTGATGACTGATGATACAATAAGAGAATGGTTATGTTCGGTGTTGTGACTTGTATTTGTGTTTTCACTATTTTTACATGATTTTGTATTTTGGTTAAGTTATATCCTTCAATGGTGTTTGCAGTATGTTGAACTTTTGTCTTGGTTTTTTTTTTTTGGTTTTTCTTGGGTAATTCGGGTTTAATTGGATAAATCGGGTTATTTGGATACAATTCTTACATAAATCGAACCAAAAATCTTTTGTTCTCAGATAATTCGGATTTTTCGGATCCAAACCCGAACCAAATCGACCCGGAATATAATTTTGGTTCCATATCGGGTTTCTCTCAAATTACTAAAACCGACCCGAATCCGACAAAACCCGAACCGAACCGAGCCGGTTTGGGTCCTATACTCTCCAACTTTGGTTATCCAAAACCCGAGAAACCGATCCGAACCCGAATCGTGGACCCGAATGCCCAGGGCTAGTTTATCTTGTAGATATATATTTTGTTTTGAATTGAATGTAAAATTTGTTCAATCAAAAAACCTTTTTTTACAATGAATGCTACTTATTTTGAGTTTCTGAACAAATTCCTAAGGAAAAAACAAACTAATGAAAGCCTATTGAAATCTTAAAAAAAACTGTATCCAAACCAAATTTGCATCCCTTCTTCATATCTTGCATCGCCTAATCTTCGAATTGTAGTAAATCGATTGCGTACTTGTTTGTCGAGGTTAAGAAGTAGGCGCTTCGCGAGAGTATGGGGTTCACCATGGCGTACGTCTTCAATTTCTCTCCTTCCAAAGTAAATGAATTGTAGATATTACTAGTTACTTAACTTTTGTTGTTGTTTGAAGTTAGCTATGACATTGAGATGGCTTGGGCTTTGCATCTTTTAAGTTGCCTAATTGTTTTGGGTATCACGATTCTTATGTTGATTATCTCTGTTTTGCAGCTTTAGTATAGTTTTAAGTCACTTTGAGATTGAGATTGGTACCTAGCTAGTCTCACCTCTAAAATAGCTTAAATAAGCCTTTGCTTTGCATTATGAAGTTACATAATATGTTTTGAAAGATTCTCATGTTGATGGTTTCCATTTTGCAGCTAAGGTGAAAAATGAAGCACAACAATGTCATCCCGAATGGACATTTCAAGAAGCACTGGCAGAACTATGTGAAGATGTGGTTCAACCAGCCTGCCAGGAAAACCAGAAGAATAATTGGTTAGTAATGTTACCACTATGCTTGTGCATTATTTTCTTTTGTCTTCATATGTGTCTCTTAAAACTTTATGTGCTAATGTTTCATCTCGGTTGCAACATGATGATATCTTTGTATTTAAGTTCATCTTTTGTTTCTATTATGTTTAACTCAGCGAGACAGAAGAAAGGCTGTGAAGATTTCCCCCCGTCCCACTCTGGACCTCTCCGCCCTGTTGTACATGGTCAGACTCTTAAGTACAACATAAAGGTCAGAACCGGTAAAGGATTCACTCTTGAAGAGCTTGAGGATTGTACTCTTTATATGTTATTTTTGTTAGTTTTTGTGTGTTTATTTCTTGTTTATATTGTTCAGATTATATATTTGTCTTTGATTGAATCAAGCTGCTGGTATCCCAAAGAAGTTGGCTCCCACAATGGGTTTCACTTAGAGTTTAAAAGTCATGAAAAAGCATAATAGCATCATCAAGCTTAAACCTAGTGGAAGAGAGCAACATCCTCTTAGCTTTGATCTTATTTAGTCTCTCCTCTAATGCTCCTTCTAGTTTCGACATTGGCAGCAACCACAATTGCAACACAAAATAAATAAAAAACTTTTTTAGCATTAGGTTCATCTTCAACCCCATCAAAACCTACTCTCTTTTAAGGAAAATCTCAAGTGTGACTAACCTCTTTCTTGGAATCTACTTCATGGGTCAACCTGAGACTCAAGTTTAAGGAAGCATGATACATCTCATCCAATATTTGCCTCGACACAATCAACTTGTTTACCTTCCACAATAGGAATGGCACATATACTCCAGTGACTGCCAATTTCTACAACAAAAGAGAAAAACAAGGAATCTCATATCAACCAATTTTTTAGCTTAACAGATTTGGTTTCAACTTAGTAAAAGAAATTTGCATACCTGCATATGTAAGTAACTATCTTTCCACATCTTCAAAAGGGTTTGCGGTGTGTCCTTCTTTTCAGTCAGCGCGGCATCAGCAATCTTAACAGAAAATAAAAATTGAACCAAAGGTTAAGAAACTATTATTACTTAAGGATGTTTCTATACGGTCACTAACCTTATCGGTCTCAACAAAACGGTCTTCCTGTGATAAGTATCTGAACATTCTAAAAGTTTCTTTACCATATCTTCTCATAACTACTGCTTCCATCTAAAAGCATCTAAGAGGTCTCATTTTCAGTTTTAGAAATGTTTCAGGAAAAGAAATTATATATATATATATGAAACACACCTCATTTTCTGTGCTACGCTGATAATGGATTAAAAATCTGCAAACTAGGTAACGAAATAAGTTAATGAGGAAGTTTGAATCCAAGTATCAGTTGAGCGGATTTTAGAAGAAGTTACTATACCAACTATGTATGAATCATCCGTTTCTATCACAAATGATGGTAGATATGAAGACGTTGCACTCAATTGTTCAAGGCACGCTTCAACTCGCTCTTGTAGCATAGTGCGGCCTGCTTCTGTTTTTATAACCTCTTCATAGATGGAACCCATTGACATTGGAGCTGAAAAGAAGATATTGTTTCAAAGATAAAAGTAAATCAATCAGAATTTCACAGGTGATTGTTTTTGGTGAGGATGTGTAATATGATCAATCAATGGCCACTTCAATGAATTTTGTTTATGTTCAGATATTGAATGAAAATGATTGAGCATCTAAGACATTACCAGACTTGTCGGTTTTCACCTTCTTCTCCGGAGATCTTCCTACTTCTAACATTGCCTTCAAGACAATGGCACATCCTTCATCCCTACGCTCTTTCACTATCTCCACACACGCCTTAAAAGAGGAAACAAATGATCAAAAGATTTATAATAGTGATGGAGTAGAAGAACAATATTTGAAATGCCAATGAACAAGAGTTTTATGCCTCAAGAAACAACTTTAAAGAGAAACACATGTAACTAACCTTATGTCTAAGGCGGCGGATGAACTCCCCGAAATTAAGACGCCAAATTTTGAGTATCTGACTCTTGCAGATTGCTATAGTTTTGCGGATTACTCTCCATAAACTGAAAACTTTGGTAATTACAGAATGCATAAATTTGGAAACTCTTCCCACTAGAATGAACCTCCAATATCTCTATTACTTGGATCTTAGTGGATGCTCACGGTTGAGGACTTTTCTTGATATCTCAACCAAATATCTGAGGTACCTCTATCTAAACCATACATCGATTGAAGAGGTTCCTTGGTGGATTGAGAAATTCTCTAGTCTTTTATCCGTAAAGATGAATTGGTGCAACAAGTTGGAATATGTAAATCTAAACATTTCTAAATTGAAACATCTTTCAGTTGACTTTTCAGATTTCAAGGCATTTACTAGACCTCCCCTTCATTAACAGAAAACAGATTTGAACTGTCAACTAAGGTTGTAAGGTGAAGAAGTGCCTTCATATTTCACTCACCGAACTACTCGAACATCCTCCTCTCTGACCATCCCTCTACTCCACAGCTCTCTCTCACAATCATTCTTCAGATTCGAGGCTTGCACTGTGTTTGATTGCAACAGTATGTTATTTAGCGTTAAATTTCACTTCATATGCAGATTTTGGAACAGTTTTGATTCCTTTCGACAGCCACAAGAATTCTGGGCAAGCACGAAGATGTATAGGATATATGGGCGTCTCAGAAGGATAATCGTCTGCTTATATTGGACTGTTGTATCCCTCTAAGCGAAGACATTGCTACCCTAGCTGAAATGAATTTTAATCATGTGGATTTGCAGATTCATATTAGTAGTACTAGTCACGTTCTAGAAGAATGGGGTATACGACACTTAGAGGACTGTTCATCAGCGGAGAACCGACTTGGTAATCCAAACACTCGTCCACATGTTTTTGAAGTCGATGAAGACAATATGCTTAATGAGGCCGAAGAATGTGGAGGCAAAGATGCAGTAACGGAGACAATCAGTAAACGAATGTGGGTAAGCTTATGGTTTTGGTTGAGCATAAGCTTACCTGCATTAAACATAAGCTCCTCATTGCTCCTAATTGCTCCAAATCGAACAAAACCATAACTCAACCAAAACCATAAGCTTACCCGCATTCATTTACTGATTGTCTCTGTCACTTCATTTTTGCCTCCACATTCTTCGGCCTCATTAAGCATATTGTTTTCATTGACTCTAAAAACATGTGGACGAGTGTTTGGATTACCAAGTCGGTTCTCTGCTGATGAACAATCATCTAAGTGTCGTATACCCTGTTATTCTAGAGTGTGACTATTACTAATATGAATCTGCAAATCCACATGATTGGAGTTCATTTCAGCTAGGGTAGCACTGTCTTTGCTTAGAGGGATACGACAGTCCAATATAAGCAGAAAATTATCCTTCTAAGACGCCCATATACGCCCATATATCCTATACATCTTCGTGTTTGCCCAGAAGTCTTGTGGTTGTCGAAAGGAATCAAAATTGTTCCAAAATATGCATTTGAAGTGAAATTTAGCGCTAAATAACATATTGTTGCAATCAAACACATTGCAAGCCCTGAATCTGAAGAATGGTTGTGAGAGAGAGAGAGCTGTGAAGTAGAGGGATGGTCAGAGAGGAGGAGGTTCCAGTAGTCCGGTGAGTAAAATATGAAGACACTTCTTCACATGATAACCTCAGTTGACAGTTCAAATATGTTTTTTTGTTGATGAAGGAGAGCTCCATTTAATGCCTTGCGGTCTGAAAAGTCAACTGAAAGATTTTTCAATGTAGAAATGTTTAGATTTACATATTCCAACTTGTTGCATCCATTCATCTTTAGGGATAAAAGACTAAAGAATTTCTCAATCCACCAAGGAACCTCATCAATCGATGTATGGTTTAGATAGAGGTACCCCATAGATTTGGTTGAGATATCAGGAAAATTCCTCAACCGTGAGCATCCACTAAGATTCAGGTAATAGAGAGATTGGAGGTTCATTCTAGTGGGAAGAGTTTCCAGATTTATGCGTTCTGTAATTACCAAAGTCTTCAGTTTATGGAGAGTAATCCGCAAAACTATAGCAATCCGCAAGAGTAAGATATTCAAGATTAAGGGCAATCGAAATATCTGAGATTTCTTTCAGGTTGTGAGATCCCCACAAATTCATCTCATTGAGACATCTAATCGACTCTACTCAACAAAAATAAACAAAACGCATAACTCAATAGAAATCACACAACACGTGACATGATTGTCATCCCAAAAAATAAAATAAGAATTTTAATCTCATTATTGACAGTATAAAAATTACTTTCAAAACTTACCATAACTCTTTCTCACAGCTTCTCGAGCTTGCTGTTCACCATTTTGAGATAGACGAGATTTTCAAAACAAAATTTAGAAGGCATACAATGTCATTGGATATTCGGGCCAACATAATAATTTGAATTTAGGGAGAAAGTAATATAAACTTTTAAGTAAGTGCAAAGTGCCTTGTTTTCCCAACTTATTAAAGTTTTTCGTGTAAATTTCTAGGAAACGGAGATTACGCATCCCTATGAAGGCATTCTCATGCAAT
The DNA here is from genome assembly GCA_030161315.1 of Eutrema japonicum. Classification (NCBI taxonomy): domain Eukaryota; kingdom Viridiplantae; phylum Streptophyta; class Magnoliopsida; order Brassicales; family Brassicaceae; genus Eutrema; species Eutrema japonicum. The sequence goes on from BSQW01000007.1 coordinate 21,984,452, forward strand.
TCATCAATCTCATAAATATACAATGATATACCTAAAATATTTTTAGTACCATAAAAAATATAATATCAATAAAAATATATATAAAATCTTAACAAATGACTACACCATTCATTGCTTATAAAATGACATGCTCCTAATCATATAGACTAAGTAAAAAAAGGAACACGATTATAAGAAAAAACTTACAGTGCCTTCATTTAGTACATCACATATATCTTGTGAATCCACCAGAAATTCTCGTTCTTCAGGCTCTTCAAGTTTATGACTCCACCAGAGTGTTCGCCTTGACGACCCTTAAAAAAGTGAATTTCTGGTTGATTCACAAGATATATGTGATGTACTCAATGAATGCACTATAAGTTTTTTTTCTTATAATCGTGCTTCTTTCTTTACTCAACATATAAGATTAATAGCATGTCATTTTAATACAACGAATAGTAGGCATTTGTTAAGATTTTATGTCTTTCTTATTGATATTATAATTTTCAAGGTACTAAAAAGATTTTAGGTATATCATTGAATATTGATGAGACTGATGAGTTGCATGTACATGAGAGTGCCTTCAAAGAGATGTGTAATCTCCGTTTCCTAGACATTTACTCGAAAAGCTTTCATATGTTGGGAAAACAAGGCACTTTGCACTTACCTAGAAGCTTCGATTATTTTCCCCCTAAACTCAAATTATTGTGTTGGCCCGAATATCAAATGAGATGTATGCCTTCTAGGTTTCGTCCTGAAAATCTCGTCAAACTCGAAATGGTGAACATCAAGCTCGAAAAGCTATGGAAAAGAGTTGTGGTAAGTTTTGAGAGTAATTTTTATGTTGTCAACAATGAGATTAGAACTCTTATTTTAATTTTTTGGATGACAATCATGTCACGTGATGTTTGATTTTTACTGAGTTATGCGTTTTGTTTATTTTCGTTGAGTACAGTCGGTTAAATGTCTCAATGAGATGAATTTGTGGGGATCTCACAACCTGAAAGAAATCCCAGATCTTTCGATGGCCACTAGTCTTGAGTATCTTACTCTTGCGGATTGCTATAGTTTTGCAGATTACTCTCCCTATATTGAAGACTTTGGTAATTACAGAATGCATAAATCTGGAAACTCTTCCAACTAGTATGAACCTCCATTATCTCTATTACCTAGATCTTAGTGGATGCTCACGGTTGAGGATTTTTCATGATATCTCAACCAAATATATGGGGTACCTCTATCTAAATCATACAACGATTGAAGAAGTTCCTTGGTGGATTGAGAAATTCTCTAGTCTTTTATCCCTAAAGATGAATGGATGCAACAAGTTGGAATATGTAAGCCTAAACATTTCTACATTGAAACATCTTTAAGTTGACTTTTTAGACTGCAAGGTATTAACTGGAGCTCTCCTTCATCAACATAAAACATATTTGAACTGTCAACTGAGGTTGTCAGGTGAAGAAATGCCTTCATATTTCACTCACCGAACTACTGGAACCTCCTCCTCTCTGACCATCCCTCTACTCCACAGCTCTCTCTCTCACAACCATTCTTCAGATTCAGGGGTTTGCACTGTGTTTGATTGCAATAATATGTTATTTAGCGTTAAATTTCACTTCAAAGGCAGATTTTGGAACAGTTTTGATTCCTTTCGACAGCCACAAGATTTCTGGGCAGGCACGAAGATGTATATGATATATGAGCATCTCAGAAGGATAATCTTCTGCTTATATTGGACTGTTGTATCCCTCTAAGCGAATACATGATGTGAACTGGGAACGTTGTAGATGACAATCTCGTATGGCAGTCTGTGTCGGCATATAATGTTTTTCCACACGAACTTATGCGGGTCGGATATCTTGTTTCTGCGTCGTTGATATGCTCAAATTAATACACTAAATAGTACTCAAGCAATTGTCGTAGTATAGTTAGGGATCGAATCCACAAAGACTCAAGGAAACACACAATAGATTCTAGATGCTGAATTACGCTAAGTGATCAATGGTATTGAAAGCAATTACGTAAATTAAAAGTGTTGTAAATCAATGGAGGAAAAATAGACCGATGGTGTTTCTCAGGAAATCAATGAATGCAACTAAATTAACTAACAGGATTCAGATTACGCACGGTTCTTGAACTCAAATCCCTAAAATATAGCTAACCAACTCTCGTTGCGAAAACTATCTAAATCTAAATCTTAGGAATTCCAAATCTCTTTGCGAATCCTAAAGTCTAAATCAGCTTTAAAGTTCAGGTTTGATATGTTCACAAATCAATTAAACCAAATCTCTTTGCGAATAATCATTTTGCTCACCTAGGCTCTATCAGGTAATTAATCGCACTCTCGTGCCTAATCAATTATCCTAAGATCTAAGTTCCAGATTCTTCAACCTAGAATTAGCCTTGAGAACAACCTATGGTGAAGAACTAATTCAGATGGTGAATCCTAAACAGATAATTAACCTAGCATTCAAAGAAATCCTTTATGAGAAAACCCTAAACCTAAAGTGGATTTACTCAGACATGGAGAATGAAACAATCAACATAACTGAATAAATCATCAATAAAATAGAAAGAGTAACAAGAGGTTTTGAGATCTGATCTCGGACGAAGGGAGATTCAGACTTGTCTCTCTCAAACCAAAGTAATAATAAAGCATAGCCTAAACAGGTGGCTGAAAACCTAATTTATAAGCTAAAACACGTTATGGGCCTTCTTGTAAATATTAAAGTCTTCTGGGCCAATTCTGCAATTCTTCAACTCTTCAATAAGTCGTGATCCTTCTGTTTTCTTGACGGGTATCGATAAATACTAGGCAGTATCGATCGATACTCAGGTGATTTTGATGTCTCAGCTACACGGATATTCTGCTTCGCTCCAGAATGCTCCAGAAAGCTCCAATATCTCCAATTATGCTCCAAATGTGCTATAACCTGTAAAATACTCTAAAAGACTCTATAATAGAATAAAGACTCGATAAAAAGGACTTATATCATAGCTTTAAAGGGGTAAAAACCATGATATATCAACTCCCCCATACTTAACCTTTGCTTGCCCTCAAGCAAATAGAAGCCTAAACCAGAGAAAGAGGTTTGAAAACGTAGAGACTCGCCTGTTCACGAACCATCGAAATGACCTTCTTCCCAAGTACCCAAGTATTACCTAACCAGTTTTCGATCTAACCACCATGTACTTCTCCGTAGATATTCGCAGCTTTTCCAGACTCCACACTTTATCCCACATCATTGTTCAAATAAAGCCCTCATCGCTAAATTCATCGCTGCAGCTAGTGTTCAAGAACCTTCTAGATTCTTTACCATACAATATCATAACAAGGAACCACCTTTTTCACACTTTTTTGGTATTATTTCTCTCCCCCAGACTTATTTCTTATTATGTTCCTTGCATTTACATATTAAGGTTTGAGGCGCGAGTATTGATGGTGTTAGCCACCGAATACCCGGTTCTTCCCTCAAAAGTAATCAAAGGTGTATGCGAATAATGGTATCATAGGAAATTTTCCTAACCTCGCTTTCACCTTTGTGTGATCATCTCCTCTGAAGTAGAATAATGGGATCCTTGAAAACTTTCCTAGCCCTCTACTCAGAAGAAAATCATTTCTTCTTTTAATGCATCTTATTACTTGTAACAGGGAGAGAAATACCATTATCTTAAACATATGGGTTCCTTTGTCAGATATGAATGATGAATCAAGCTCTATGAACACTAACCGCATCGATGAAGTGCAAAAGTTGGCTCAGGCTTCAGAAGAACTCTGCTGGAAACATGGATGTTTTCTAGTCAACAGGTCAGTCTTTGGATTTTTCATTAGTCGATCTAGAACTGATCCTATAATACTGTGCACTCAAAAACAAAATCAAATCAATAGGTTCAAGCACATGATCATTATCTCCAACAAGTTTTGACTCAATAAAGCAATTTTGACTCGATAAAATGACTGACTCTAAGAAAAACAAACACAATGTCAGCAGACACCTCCCCAGACTTGAACAACACTGTCCACAGTGTTATCTAGCCTAGAGTCAGTGGAAGAAAACAAAAGAACAGAATAAAATTGGGAAAAACAAGAAGTTACCTTGCTGGAACATTGAGTATCGATCGACACACAGCCTGGTATCGATCGATACCAGACTTAAATCGACATGAACCTTTCTCAATCGCGTAGGGTATCGATCGATACGGAAGGGTATCAATCGACATTCAGGCGATTTCGAGTTTGCTCCTTGTTTATCCTGACACAAAACGAAAAAGAAAAAGAAAATACTTATATATATATATACTCACCAGTGGGTTGCCTCCAACCAAGCACTCGTTTAACGTCAATAGCTTGACTGTAACACCCTTCAGGCTGGATAAGAGTGAGAGCTTGCACCAAAACAGGCTCCACAACTTGACATTGCTAGCTTCAGAGTTTTGCTCAACATGCCTTCCACAAACTCCTGTTCTTTCTCTTTCAGCTCCGAGGTAAGAAGAATTCTAGCCTTAGAGTATGGCTTCGAAGATCCTTTGCACTTGACCTTATACTCAATAGAATTCCCATCACTCTTCTGAGGGATTAAAGTGACATGGGGATTCTCGACTTTTTTGCTCTTGGCCTTCTTCTTCTTTGTTGCCTTAGCCTTCTTGACAACTTCCTTGGGGACGCTGGTTAGTTCAACCGAAACGTCTATGACAGTTGGCTCGTCAGGAGGTTCTTCCAAAAGATCAACTGGTAATGTCTCTCCTGTGACATCAGTGAAGCAAGAAACATGTGTGGGAGCACCTCTAGGGGGAATGGCATCATAGTAGACATCTCCGTCAATGTAAGAGAAAGAGAGTCTCTTATTAGGTGTGTCTATGATCGCGCCAGCAGTAGCCATAAAAGGTCATCCCAGGAGCAAAGAAACCTCAGATCTTTCGCTCATCTCCACAACCTGAAAATTACTGGGCACCAAACAATTTCCTACTTTAACCAACAAGTCAGGGATTGTACCATATGGAGGTGAAGTGGAGGAGTTCGCAAACGTAAGAAGCATCGTAGGGGGTCTTATATAAGCCTTTAATCGCTCAGCAATTTCCCTTGATATTACATTGACGCTAGACCCTGAGTCAATTAGAGACGCATCGAATTCAACTCCTGAGATGGAGCATGGAACTGCGAATTTTCCTGGGTCTTCCCTCTGGGTCAACTGCCTCAGTGGTAGTGATGGATTTCTGGCCTTCATGAAGAGTGCTTTGATCTCTTCCTCAGTTTCTCTGCAATCTTTGAAGTGACTTAGCATAGGCCAGTCCTCTAGAGCTTCTTCAAAAGTGAATGAGTGGGGAATCCTTCGTACCCTCTTCTCAAAGCCACGCAGCTGCTTTGGAGTGATAGGATCTCTGAGGTGTTTAGGAATAGGATTCAGCTTCTTGGGCTTGCGAACTCTTTCTCCGATCACCTCAGGTGTTTTCACAACTTCTGGCTCGTTCTGCGAGGGGTATCGATCAACACCAGGTAGGGTATAGATCGATACTCTCGCTCTTGAATAGTCTATGGCAGATTTATCATCACCAAAAGGAAGCTCCACAACTGATTTATCCAACAAAACTTTGCATCTGGCGTCCTCTCATTCCTTCCTTGTCATAATACGAGGCATAGGCTAAGGTATCCTGGGTATATACACTCGTTCTGCAACTACCTTAGGCACCATAGTCGAAATCTCAGGTGTCTCCTCAGAAATCACCTGAGTATCGACCGATACCAATGTGGTATCGATCGATACAAGGGTTTTGGAATTATCCCATTTCAGAATTGTAACTGGCATCGATCGACACTTGGGGGTATCGATCGATGCCTTGGCGATTTCAGAATCCCAATCGTCATCTTCATCCGCATCATCGAAAATTCCTGCATCAAATCCCTTTTCTACCACTGCAGTTGCTTCTTTAGCACTTCCTATGGTAATTGCATTGACATGTGCTCTTGAATTTTCAGTTCTCCCTGGAAGAAAACCTTCCTACCTCTGCACAGCTGATGCGGTCTGAGCAACCTGAGTTTCCAGCTTCCTCTGAGAAAGGTTGACAGCTTCAATCTTCCCATTCAGGTGGTCAATCTTCCCATTGAGATCAGTGTACAGATGGTCAATCTTCCCATTGAAATCTACTTGTAGTTTTTGCTATCCCTGAAGAATCTGCTCAAGCATGGATTCCATCTTATTATCTGTAGACTTTGGAGAGATGGGCTGGTACGAAGAGTTTCCGTAATTGCGAGTGTTGTTGCTGAAGTTTCGGTTGTTGTTGTACCCAAATTGCTGACCCTGAAATCCAGAACCACCAACGTAGTTACAATCCTCCATTTCATCTCCACCGATATTATCGACTCCATCAGCAAAGTGTACAGTCTTCTTCGACTTCCCAATCAAAATATCCAGTTTGGCTTGAACTGCAGCAATCTGCGATCCATCAATTCTTCCAGCCTGTTTCTTCCGCTCGAAATCAGCATTCTTGGTGCTATTGCTAGACGCGAAGTTCTCAATCAGCACAATCGCATCATCTGGATACCTGGTGTTGAAGTTTCCATTACTCGCAGTATCCAAAGCCATCTGGTACCTCCAATCGATTCCTCTGTAGAAAGTACCCAGTAGCTGAACCTGATTGAACCCATGGTGAGGACAATCCCTCAGATATGACTTCAAACGAATCCAAGCTGCTTTGAGTGCCTCTGTTGGACCTTGAGAAAATTGGAAGATTTTGTTCCTGAGCTCTTCGGATCTCGCATCATCGTAGAAATTGCACAGGAATGCATTCTTCGTCTCATCCCATGTAGTTAACGAACCAGGAGCCAACTGCTTCAGCCAATAAGCAGCATCCCCACTAAGAGAGTATGGGAAAAGTTTGCAGAAGAGGAACTCGTTGGGCACTCCATTGTACTTCATCCCAATGACCAAATCTTCGAACCTCTCGATATGATCCATGGGATGTTCATGAGATAGGCCATGGAAAGTATTCTGACTCACAAGAGCGTAGTAGGCAGGCTTCAGCTCAAAGTTATTCCTCTGAAAAGTTGGGATGCGAATCGTAGATCGATTGGCATAGAACTGATCAGGTCTGTTGTGCTCGCCAAGTGTCCTAACTCGATCACCTGCAGCATTCCCAATGTTGGTGCGCCCAGCTGGCGCGATAATCTCAATAACAGCAGCAAGGACAACGACGTTTCCGGCTTCATCAAGTCGCTGCCCTCCCTCATTGCACACATGACCCTCTTGGTCTCTCAAGACTCCAACTTCATCAGCTCTTAAAACCACTGGGTTGTTCATCCCTGATGTTTGCTTTGTCTTTCTGTTTGTGCGTTCCACAAGCGCTAGTTGTTCCAATGATAGTTCAACTAGCTGAGTGCTCTTGTTGCTCCTGGTTTCACGAACATGCATACACATGTATACAAAACACTAGACAAGGCACGTAAGTAACCAAAAAAAATACGTTGAGTATCGATCGATACCAAGTGGTGTCGATTGATATCAACAAAATAATCGCCTGAGTATCGACCGATACTAGTGAGTATCGATCGATACCGACGAACTCAGTCGAAACTCGACAGCTAAAATCTAAAGGCGAAATTGAGTCCCTGGCAACGGCGCCAAATTTGATATGCTCAAATTAATACCCTAAATAGTACTAAAGCAGTTGTCGTAGTGTAGTTAGGGATCGAATCCACAAAGACTCAAGGAAACACACAATAGATTCTAGATGCTGAATTACGCTAAGTGATCAATGGTATTGAAAGCATTTACGTAAATTAAAAGTGTTGTAAATCAATGGAGAAAAATAGGCTTAGGGTGTTTCTCAGGAAATCAATGAATGCAGCTAAATTAACTAACATGATTCAGATTACGCACGGTTCTTGAACTTAAATCACTAAAATATAGCTAACCAACTCTCGTTGCGAAAACTATCTAAATCTAAATCTTAGGAATTCCAAATCTCTTTGCGAATCCTAAAGTCTAAATCAGCTTTAAAGTTCAGGTTTGATATGTTCACAAATCAATTAAACCAAACCTCTTTGCGAATAATCAATTTGCTCACCTAGGCTCTATCAGGTAATTAATCGCACTCTCGTGCCTAATCAATTATCCTAAGATCTAAGTTCCATATTCGTCAACCTAGAATTAGCCTTGAGAACAGCCTATGGTGAAGAACTAATTCAGATGGTGAATCCTAAACAGATAATTAACCTAGCATTCAAAGAAATCTTTTATGAGAAAACCCTAAACCTAAAGTTGATTTACTCAGACATGGAGAATGAAACAATCAACATAACTGAATAAATCATCAATAAAATAGAAAGAGTAACAAGAGGTTTTGAGATCTGATCTCGGACGAAGGGAGATTCAGACTTTTCTATCTCAAACCAAAGTAATAATAAAGCATAGCCTAAACAGGTGGCTGAAAACCTAATTTATAAGCTAAAACACGATATGGGCCTTCTTGTAAATATTAAAGTCTTATGGGCCAATTATGCAATTCTTCAAATCTTCAATAAGTCGCGATCCTTCTGTTTCCTCAACGGGTATCGATCGATACTAGCAGTATCGATCGATACTCAGGAGATTTTGATGTCTGAGCTACACGGATCTGCTGCTTCGCTCCAGAATGCTCCAGAAATCTCCAATATCTCTAATTATGCTCCAAACGTGCTAGAACTTGTAAAAGACTCTAAAACACTCTATAATAGAATAAAGACTCGATAAAAAGGACTTATATCATGGCTTTAAAGGGGTAAAAACCATTATATATCAGTCGTCGAGCGTCTTGCTGATGTAGAAAATTAGTTTTTGCTCTCCTCGATCTTCCTTAACTAACACGTTACTGACTGCCAGGCTGGAGATTGAAATGTAGAGGTACAAAGTCTCGCCTTCCTCTGGTTTGGTCAAGATCGGTGGCTTGGATAGATAGATTTTCAGCTGCTGGAAGGCTTCTTTTTCGCACTTGTCGTCCCATTCGAATCGTTTATTTCCTCGGAGCAATTAGTAGAACGGTAAACATCTATCAGTAGACTTGGAGATAAACCGTTTTAGAACTGCGATCCAGCCTATTAATCGTTGTACCTTACGTGTGTTTCGTGGGGATGGTATGTCGATTATCGTCGTTATCTGCTTGAGATTGGCCTCGATGCCTCTTTGAGTGACGATGTATCCTAGGAATTCACCCGAAGTCACACCGAACGTGCACTTTGACGGATTCAGCTTCATTCGGTATTGGTTCAGGATGTTGAAGCAAGTTTGCAGATGGCCGATGTGATCTCCAGCAATGAGCGACTTGACTAGCATGTTGTCTATCTAGAGCTCAATCGTTTTCCCAAATTGTTCGGCGAACATGTGGTTGAGCAATCGCTGGTAAGTCGCTTATGTGTTCCTCAGGCCGAAGGGCATGACCTTATAACAGTAGGTGCCGCGATCGGTTATAAACGCCGTTTTTTCTGGGTCGTCAGGATGCATCATTGTATGATTATAGGTGGAGAATGCATCCATGAAGGATAGTAATTCGTTGCCAGCAGTCGCTTCTACCAAGCGGTCAATATGTGGCAAAGGGAAGTTGTCTTTCGGACATGTCTTGTTGAGGTGGGTGAAATCGACACAGATCTTCCATTTGCCACTCTTCTTTTTGACGACCACATGATTAGCCAACCATTCGTAATATTTGACTTTGGTGATAGATCCGGCTGCTGATAATCGTTCGACCTCGTCATTGACAGCCTCTGCCTTTTCTGGGCCTAGCTTCCATCGCTTTTATTTGATCGGTTTGAAAGTTGGATCGGCGTTACGCTCGTGGCGAGCTATCGTTGGTTCTATTCCGGCCATGTCACTTACCGACCATGCAAAGGTCGAAACGTTTTGTCGAAGGAGACGGATCAGCTCAAACTTGATTTCATCCTTGAGTTCGGCTCCTATGCCGACGAATCGCTCCGGGTTAGTTTCGTTAATGTTGACTTGAAGAACGAGCTCGTGCCTTGGGTTGTTTTGGGGTGGGAGCTCGGTTTGGACTTTAGGCTCGATCATAAGACATGTTTGGGAGAGCCGTGGAACCGAATTTCTTAGCTTATGCTCGGCGATAAAGCATATTCGGGACATCTCTTGATTCTCTCGAATTGTTTTGACTCCGTTCGAGGTAGAGAACTTGATGCATTGATGATAGGTAGACGGAAATACCTTCATTGCGTGTATCCACGTCGTTCCTAATATCACGTTACATATGGTCGGTTTATCGACGACGACAAACTTGACTAGTTTTTTTGTTTTCCCGACATAAACTGATAATCTGATTGTTCCGACCGTCATGGTTGTATATCCGTTGAACTCTGTGAGCGGTTTGACGGATGGCTTAAGATGATGGTCGGTAAGTTCCATCTTGATAGGTGTGATAAACAATAAAGTGATATATCCGACAATGTATAGAGCTGTTGGTTTTCCTATTGACATACCATACACCAGAAATACCTTATCAATCACCTTGGCAGCTTTAGCGCCTCTTTTCTTTGCAACCAGCCCTTCTTTTTTTCCAAGAACAGGTTCGGGAGAAGGAATGCGTTCAACAATACGTGCAGCAACCAAATTCTGAAGAGAATCTCTGATCGCTTCTGAATCTGATCATGTATAAAAATCGTATGTAATAGATTAGCATCCTCTCGGTTTGACGCATTATTGTGACCAAAACCCAAGGCCTACAATGAGAGTAAACCGTGGCATTATAACACAAGAGATAAATAAGATAGAGGGACCCACCTCTGTCTCTCTCTATTAGTTGTCCCAAGGTAAGTCTACCGTTACTAAGTAAACCATCAAGAACTGCGCCGCACTGTACATATAGATCTTGAAGCGTAACCAACTTAATCAAACCTGAGAGATGTCTCGCGATGAAAGTGGACCTCTACGGAGAAGACATTCACAGACTTTCTGCAAAGAACCAAAAACTCATCTCTAAATTTGTTACACAGTAGACACTTTATAATCTCCAAAAGAGTTTTAACATCCACAATGGTGGGTATCTCAATATGGATGTCTCAACAAAGAAATATTAGTATTTTAGTAGAATTTAGTTTTAATATTAATTTTTTTTTTTTTTTAAAAGTTGCACCAATAATAATGTGACATGTAGAAAATGTGTGTCTCATGAATGTCTCAAAATGTCTCATTTGAGACACCTTCTACATTCTCTCTCTTTTTTTTCTTTAATGGTGAGACATACGACGGAGCCGAACTGGACAGTAATGATGTGAACGGTGTAGACAATGCCATACTCAGTCGTAGCCATGATTTGTGTTTTTGTCTTCTTCCTCCTGCAACATACAAACACAAAGAGGGTTATAGCGAAATCGCAAATTTGATTAACGATTACTTTGAAAGGGCTGAGAAATGATATTATGTAACTTCACAATGCAAAGCAAAAATTTATTTAAGCTATTTTAGAGGTGAGACTAGCTAGGTACCAATTTCAATCTCAATCTCAAAGAGATTTAAAACTATACTAAAGCTGCAAAACAGAGATCATCAACATAAGAATCGTGATACGCAAAACAATTAGGCAACTTAAAAATCACACATAAGATCGAATTAAGAGAAATACAAACAACATAAATTTACTTGAGAGAAATAATGTTCACACAAACTCACAGAGGAGAGAGACGAGAGAACTCACAAGTCTCAGAAAAGCTTCTTTCTCCTGCGGCAAAATGTCTAGTATAGTGTTGTGCGATTGGGCCTTTCATGTAAAGCAAACCCATTAAAAGAACGAAATCTACTGAAATCAACAATGGAAGGAACGGGTTGAGATTGAACCATAAGCAAGAACAAATCAAGCGCATCTTCAAACCCGATAGAGTGAAGCCCACTTCTCAGCTTCTTTCGGTAATCACTAGCACTAGAAAAAGCTCCAGGGATACCGAGATGCCGATGAAGAAATCCCTTGGTTGTTGACGCAATCGCAGTCACAATCGATCTCTGCATCCATATGAATTTTTAAGTTCGAGAAATTACTGATAAGATCTAAAATTGATCTTATTTGTTTTAAGAAAGAGGTGAGAAATTCAGAAGAAAGGAGATGAGAAACAGAAGAAATGAAGAAGAAGAAGAAAAGAATCTAGAAAGGAGATGAGAAATTGAAGAAATGAAGAAGAAGAAAAGAATCTAGAGAAGGAGTAAGAAATGAAGAACAAGAAAAGAATATAGAGAAGGAAAAATAAGAGTTAACTAGATTCTAAACTGGGATTTTTTTTTTTAATCAAATTTTATAATATAATTTATGTTTATTTTTGTTTTTTAGATATATTTTTTGTATATTTAGTTTTTGTTATATGAGACATATAAATATTTTGGTGTTTAAATATAATTTGTTTTTTCTAATCTTTCCCACATCTACGAACTACTACATATAAAGAATCTAGAGAAGGAAATAAGAGTTAATTGATATAGGCTGGGCTTCTCGGGTCAGGTTCAGACTAGGTTTTCGTTTGTCTTCGGCGGGACTTGGCGGCGGTTCTCAGGGCAGGGAGATTTGGCGGTGTCTTCTTCTTCTATTCTCCCCGGTGTTATGGCTGCTTTTGTTGTCGCTTGCGAGAGGTCCCTTCAGCGGAGCGATTCTCGGTGAGGCTTTGGCTGACGGATGGAAAGTGGTGGGTGACGATGTTAGATCCATGCCGGTGGTTCTGTTTTTCGGCGAAGTTTTCCGGTGTGGCGGCTTCTCTCCTCCGTGGGTCTGTGTGTTTTTTTTTCTCCGGCTTCGTTCGACGGTTCTAGAAGCGGTTCAAAGATGCGGTTAGGGAGTGCTCTGTTATCGGTTCTGATGGTGTCTCGGTGACGAATAGAGGCGGTGGATATGTTTTGGCGACTATCTTCATTTCCGTGGGAGATGATTCTTGTAGCTTTCGTAAGCTCAAGAATGGCGGCCGGAGGCGGCTTCTCTGGCTGCTCGAAGAGGCTCTCGTGCCGTCGGTTGTGGAGTGGTTCGTTGAAGCGGTTGCGTTTTTGTGTTTGTCCTTGGAGAAGCTGTAGGCATTCCTTCTAGTGGGGTTTGAGGGCTGGCCTCGGGTGGGAGCTACTCGTAGCAACGACGATGAGGACTCGAGTTCTTTGGAATTACAAATGCAAATGTCCGAGTTTCGTGTTCGGAATCGGTGTTTCTTCGTCGAGGTTCTTCTTGGTTTCCTTTGACGTGTGCCAATCTAGCTTGTTTCGATGTCTGTTTCTTTGTTTCATGTTGTTCTTTGCCTTTATTTGTAGTTTTCAGTCTTTTTTATTTCTAAGTTTTTCTGTAACCGTTGTCGCAAATGTTAAAACTGGTATTTCCTTTATATAAAAGGAAAATATTTCTTGGCTTCTTAGGGCTGCCACATCAGACAAAATAATCATATATATATATATATTACTAATCAAAGCACTCCATGTCACTATCCAAAATTCTTAATGAACCACAATCTTCCATGACTCACGTCTCCTTTTCATAAGCAAGCCCATCCACATATTTTAAATTAAAATAAAAAAAACCAATAACAAAAGCCCATCACCCCATATCATCCCACCTCTCTAAAATCGACTTTAACAACTCTTTTTAATTGGAGTTCAAAACAAAGGAAACTGAATGCACAAAGCCCTAATAGTAAACCCAAAAATTAACTACACCACAACCCAAATAAAACCTATCATCATCTTCATTCCTTGTACCACCAACGCCTCACTGCTTCGACTCCCTCCTTCCCCACACCTCCAGATCATTGAGAACTGAAACCTAAAGTTTAATCGACAAACTTCTTGCAGCCGTTTCAAATCAGCCCCACACTCTAATCATCACAATAACGAATAACCTTCCACCTTCTTCTTCTAAATGCCCAGTTACTCCAAATCGAAACTGCAAAGCAAATTTATGACTATTCAAATCGCACCACGCAGTCATCTCCTTTATATAAAGGGGATTCCCAGCGTCGTCCGAAATACAACTCCCACCTTACGACATATCCTAAAACAGCGATGGCTTCCAAAACCTCAAATAATATCGCACAAATCCAACCACACCTGTTTTTCAATGATGTTCAATCAGGTTTAAGCAAAGACTAACTGGTTTTCAGACTCATCCATTTATGGGAGGCGAGGAACCCAAAAAAAGCTGGTCTACTCATCGGACTCGAGTTACTGCTCATTGACGAACATGTAAGCCACTCTATGTTTCACGATGCCCCTCAATTGATTATAAACATATCAACTGCTAACTTATACGCACCACAAGGAACTATTATGCAGGGTTTCATTGCACCAAATCGAATCACCCGGTACGAAAGCCGTCTCAAACAAAACTCTATCTACAGTCTCACCAACTTCTACGCAACCACCAACAAAGACATGTTCAGGGTTATCGACCACAAATTCACAATCTGCTTCACCGACCTAAGCACATTAATGCAGATGTCAGAGCTTCGTGTTCGGAATCGGTGTTTCTTCGTTGAGGCTCTTCTTGGTTTCCTTTGACGTGTGCCAATTTAGCTTGTTTCGATGTCTGTTTCTTTGTTTCATGTTGCTATTTGCCTTTGTTTATATTTTTTGAATTTTCTGCTTTTTAAGTTTCTTTGTAACCGCTATCGCAAATTTTAAAGCTGGTATAAAATTTAACATTTAGAACCAAAAAAAAAAGAAATAAACGTAAAGAGACTTAGTGGGGGTTATTGGTTCTTGCAGTACAATGGATTTCTCAGATTTAAAAATCATAATGAATCCATTGATTTTAAAATCAGAGAAGTGGATTTCAAAGTTAAATAATTGGATTTCAAAATCAAATAAATGGATTATTGTAAATCAACCAAATAGATTTACAAGAATTTAAGTATTATATGAAAATAAAATAAAATAAAAAACCAAAAAAAAATTTCGTTCTTTTTCTTTCATCATTGTTATTAACTTCTTCAAGATCTTCTTCAGAATTTGTTTCTTCAGGAAAACTATATGTTCGATAGTACTTTCGAAGAAAGTTATGTAAACCAGCACATGCAAGTACGATTTTTGTCTGTGTCTTATACAGAAAAGGAGGAGCAGACTTAAAATTTAGGAATCAAGATTTGAAGATACCAAAGATTCTTTCAACAACGTTTCTCAATGAGGAATATGTCTTATAGGTGTCTTTCTATTTTTTTTAATTCTATGTAGTAGTTTCATCTTGAAAAAAGTAAACACTTGTAATTACAAATCCAACCAAATAACAAGGTTTCACTCGATATTTACTCCTTTGTATTTTACTCTTAAAAACACATGTAAATCCATTCAAATCCAAATTAAAATCAAATCCTTATGAAAATCCTTACTATTGAATAACATTTGATTTTAACATGGATTTTAAAATCATAGAACCAATAACACAAGATTTGAATATGGATTTCAAAATTATAGAACCAATAACACTTAATTTAGTTTTGATTTTCAAATCCATTAAAATGCAAAAACCAATAACCACTTAAGATAGTAATGGACTTCAAACCCAACGGAATGCCCACTAAACAATCTTACAAAATCCATGAATGCATCTTATCAATTACCACCGGAGAAGATGTAACAAAAGGTTATATTTGTCGATTAAAGCATTTAGTGTTGTGCGATTGGGCATTTCATGTAAAACAAACCCATTAAAAGAGTGAAGATGCTGGATTCGGTTCAGTTTTAAACCAAAGACAACCGATCGGTCTCATCATTATCTCATATTTGTCGACAGTCCTCACTCACTCTCTACCATCAGCAGCCGAGACATAAGTCTCGCGCGAGACATATGTCTCACCCAAAAAGTGATGACGTGATTCGTAACAATTTATGTCTCACCCAAAAAGATATAAAAAAAACAATTTAAAAAAAAAAAAAAAAAAGAACGGAAGACCCAATGAATCATAAGAGCATCCCCATCACCATTTTCTCATCTAAGCTATTAGCCGGATTCGTGTGTTAGGCTGTGTTTGCGTTTGGAGCGTTCGTACGGCAAGGATTTTTCTTTTACCAAATTTTTGTCTCTATTAACGAAAATGGAACAACACTGGTATGTTTCGTTTATGGTTTTCTTAGCTGTAAGATCCATCTTTGAACCCTGAAAATTCTCATATTTTGTTCTTTGATTTTCGACCGCTGGAGAAATCGAGATGCTGTAAATGAAGACAGAATCAGCGAATTACCCGAAGCTTTGCTTTTGCGTATATTATCTTCACTCCAAACCGAAACGGTCATACCCACGAGTGTTTTGTCTAAACGGTGGAGATCTCTTCGGAAGATGGTGCCAAATCTCAAGTTTAATTCTGAAAAATTTGAAGCACCATATGTCTTTGATTCTTTGCAGGTCTTTGATTTCACATAAAGCTCCGGTTCTAGAGAGTTTTCATTTGGTAATTAGAGATAAAATCTGAGATAAATGCTCCTTCTCTGAAATACTTGAACATTGAATGGTTCAATGGTTTTGAGTGTTGTCTGATTGAGAATGCGCCAGAGCTGGTGTAGGCCAAAATCGTTGGCGCTTCTGATATAACCAATGAGAACCTTCTGTTATCTCTACCTTCAGCCAAACGTCTTTCCTTATGCATATCACCCTTAGAGGTACCGTAAATTTAAGATTTTGAGATTCTCGTGGTGCTTTTCTCTCTGCAAATAGGCTAACACTGTTTTGTTTACCACATGGACAGATTAAGTATCCTACTGGTATTATCTTCTATCAGCTTCTATCTTTGGAGCTGAGTACATATAATAGAGAGTGGTGGAATCTACTTTCGCTCATGCTCGATGGTTCTCCTCAACTACAAAACCTCAAGCTCATCGACGTAAGCCATTTCATTAGTCAAATACCTTCTTCTTTTCTTTTTCTTTTGTAATCGTCGTCAATAAACGTATTCTTCAATTCTCTCTGTATCCTTTACTTTGCACATTCTTATCAATCAGGATACTCTGTACCACTTAAATTTTCTTTTACATTGGGCACGACAGAGAAAGAATAATAGAGTCTCACTTCATTGTTTCAGAAATTAACGGCTTTTTAAAAGAAATGAAGAACATGTAATCTTTATTAGATTGAAGTGAAATTATTTTGATTTTATAAACAATCTAAAGTTGCTTGCATAGGTTTATATACTGACTGAATACTTGAGCTTGCAATAAACGAAGTTTAGTAATTTGATACACCACAAAATAAGTGCAACTGGTCCGAAAGGCAAACCAAAGTTGTTCTCCGGTTTGGGATCGCCCAACCAAGTTTCTGTTCTACGACTCTTTTGACCGCTTGGTGATGGTAAGCCAGTGGCTACCACCTAACGTGGTTGAAATTAAAATGAGTTTACATTTGCTGTAATTTGATTTTTTTTTTTAATTAAAACTAAAATAGATCAAAAATAATCAAAATCTTTTATACATATTATGATTAAAATTCGCCAAATGAAAATTAAACTAAACCAAACTATGTTTAAATATCATTTTCCATATGTGAAAACAGTATATCTGATTTTCTATTTTTTTTTCTTATAATAAAACATTGATTCAAAATCTACATTCAATCATCTAAAATGACTGATGTATAAAAAAAATATATAACCACCGAATTCTCATTTTTTAAAATTTTGTTATTCGATTTTATACATTCTGTACTAAAAAAAAAAAAAACTCAGACAAACCAAACTCTGGTTATTCATCAATAACTAATTATGTTCTCCAAGTTTAACTCTCTAAACTAAAACTTTGTCAAAAAATTATATTTCTTCACACAAGTACACAACACAACACTCTCCAAAGCTCTGTGTTAAGAATCAGGTGACAATCAACACGGTTTTATACTGCATCTAAACCGGTTCTGGTTATGATCAGCTGGTACAAAATTAAATTGGTGGTTAATTGGTTATTAGTTGGTAATGGTTTAATTCTGGATGTACCGGTTTACTTAGCTCATGTAAGTAAAGGGGATTAGGGTCATTCTTGTTCATCGTGTCGAGATAAGAGTTTTGGGTGAGAGAGAGAGAGAGCGATTCAGGTGATTGATCGATCTCTGTGTAATCTCTTGTGTAAACTCTTGTTTCTAGTGGATTGTTTGGCACCACCAAGCCCCAGACGTAGGGTTCTCACATTGAGACCTGAAATGGGTAAGCAAGATGTGTTCTTCTTCTTGCTTTATCTTTCTTTCTCTTGATTCTCTAAAATCAAACGATCCTGAGTGAAATTGAGAGTTGTGAGAGTTGGTTTTCGCGATTAGACTCGAGCTTGATTTCACAATAAGTGGTATCAGAGCATGGGTTGTTGAATCGGAGAGGATGACGACCACGAAGGTTGAGGTTGATCGCTTAGACGGAACCGGAGATTTCTCCATGTGGAAGAAGAGGATGATAGCTCATCTGAGCGTCATGGGATTGAAGGATGTGCTAACAGTAGCACCAATGGTAACGATCGGAGCAGACGAATCGGAAGCCGATAAGAAGAAACGGCTGGAAAACGAGGTGGTGAGAATGGAGAGATGTGATAAGGCGATGAACCTTATATTTATCAATGTCGGAGATCAAGTTCTCAGGAAGCTAGATGTGTGCACAACAGCAACATCTACCTGGTCGACATTAGAAAGGTTGTATCAATCCAAATCTGTACCTAATCGTATTCATCTACAACATAAATTCTATACGTTTAAGATGGTTGAATCTAGGAGTATAGATGAAAACATAGATGATTTCTTAAAGATTGTGTCTGCACTAAGTAGTGTTAATGTTTCTGTGTCAGATGAAGTTCAGGCCATTTTGCTGTTAAACTCTCTACTACCTCAGTATAGTCATCTCAAAGAAACTCTCAAATATGGTCGTGGCCGAGAGACGTTGTCGCTGGATGAAGTAGTAGAAGCTGCAAGATCTAAAGAAACTGACCTAAAGGAAGCTGTTGGGTCTGTGAAAAGCGGTGAAGCTTACGTTGCACGAGGAAGACCTGAGGAGAAAGATCAATACAACAAGTTCAACAAGAACAACAATAACATATCCAAGTCTAAGTCGGGTTCTAGATGACCTGCTGGTACTGCAAGAAAGAAAGTCATGTCAAGAAAGACTGTTTTGATCGAAAGAAGAAATTGGAGAGTGAAGGTCATGGTGAAGCAGCCGTGATGGTAGACAAGCTACAAGAAATCGACGGCTTGAGTATTTCAGATCAAAATCCAAAAGATTGTTGGGTGATTGACTCATAATGCTCTTACCATATGACTTCAAGAAAGGAGTGGTTTGAAACTTTCAAAGATATTACTGGACAAGTTCTATTGGCAGATGACAGTGCTGTCACAGTACATGGAATATGAACGATTCGGATCAATGCCAAAGAAGGAGCTGTCAAGCAGCTAGTCAATGTCAGGTATGTTCCTAATCTCAAAAGAAACTTAATCTCTGTTAGTACTCTTAATTTGCAGGTTTCAAACATGGAGGTGGAGACGGCAAGACCAGATTCTACAAGGATGGGAAGCTGGCACTTCAGGGAACACTGAATGGGAGTCTATCTACTAGATGGTGAAACTGTTGTTGCTGAGTCCTATTCTGCTGTGTCAAAAGACGACACTGCTTTATGGCATAGCAGATTATGGCACATGAGTATGAAGAATCTGAAGATTCTGGTTGAGAAAGGATTTCTGGAGAAGAAAAGGATCAGTGACATGGAATTCTGCGAGAGTTGTGTTATGGGAAAAAATAAGAGATAAGTTTCAACATTGGTAAGCACACTACTGAAGAGGTTCTTAAGTATGTTCACGCAGATTTGTGGGGTTCTCCAAATGTGCATGTCTCTCTGTCCAAGAAGCTGTACTTTCTCTCAATAATTGATGATCATTCAAGGAAGGTATGGGTATACTTCTTGGCAACTAAAGATGAAACTTTCAGTAAGTTTTGTGAATGGAAAATGCTGGTGGAGAATCAAGTCAACAAGATGGTGAAATGTTTGAGGACTAACAACGGATTGGAATTATGTAATTCTGAGTTTGATGGTTTATCCAAGAAGAATGGTATAGAAAGGCATATGACTTGTGCCTATACTCCACATTCATGTGTAGAGCACATGAACATAACTATATTGGAGAAAATGAGGTGTCTTTTAAATGAATCTAGTTTAGAAGAAAGATTTTGGGCAGAAGCTGTTGCTACTTCTGTGTATCTCATAAACAGAATACCGTCATCAGCAAATGATGGAAATATTCCAGAAGAGATTTGGCTTGGCAAGGAACCTGGGGTATTCACACTTTGAAATAGATATATTAGTACAAGTTCTTTGATATTATGGCTTTAAACAGGGAAAATATTGATCAAACATCAAAAGAATGAAAAAATAGCGTAAAGTTGACGGCGCTGTAAATTAGGATTTTTCAGTTAAACGAAAAAATGTGATTTTTTACAAATTTACTATTGTACCCTAACTTAAAAATTACATATTGGGTTAAGTCCATTAATACAATTATTTTTTCTATATTTTCATTATCATGCCAATTCATAATTTTTTTTCTGAATAAAACATATTTTTTTAATATTATGCATTATGCATTACTAGTCCAAAATATTTATAGAAAATCTGATTTTTATTAGTTAATAAAAATAACAAAATGAATCTCAATAACTTTGGATGTTTTGCCATTAAATTATAAAAACAATTATTAAAATAAAAAAGTGAGATTTATTTCCGGTTTTAAAATTCACGTAAATAGAATTATATGTTAAACAAAATCTGTATTTGATCTAAAAAAAAAATTCATAATCAACTTTTTATTTTAAAAATATCTAAAAATAAAAGGTTTTGAAATTCTGCTTAAGCAACCACCGCGATATGGATATTTACAAATTTATCCGGTAAAACTTTCAAATTTGTCAAAATTTAGTTTTTGTTTTATTTGAAGTTTGAAATAGATATATTAGTACAAGATCTTTGATATTATGGATTTAAACAGGGAAAATATTGATCGAACATCAAAAGAATGAAAAAAGCGTAAAGTTAACGGCGCTGTAAATTAGGGTTTCTCAACTAAACGAAGAAATGTGAATTTTTTACAAAATTACTATTGTATCATAATGTAAAAATTTCATATTGGGTTAAGCCCATTAATACAATATGTTTTCTATATTTCCATCTACCATGCCAATTCATAATTCTTTTCCGAATAAAACATCTTTTTCAATATTATGCATTATTAGTCCAAAATATTTATAGAAAATCTGATTTTTATTATTTAATTAAAATAACAAAATGAATCTCAATAAATTTTGAATGTGTCGACAAAAAAAAAAAAAAAAAAAAAAAATTTTGAATGTTTTACCATTAAATTAATAAGCAATGATTAAAATAAAAAGTTAGATTTATTTCCGGTTTTAAAATTCCGGTTTATCATTTCCATTTCTGAAATTCACGTAAATGGAATTATATGTTAAACAAAATCAGTATTTGATCTCAAAAACAATTCCTAATCAATTTTTTTATTTTAAAAATATCTAAAAATTAAAGGTTTTGAAACTCTGCTTAAGAAACAACCGCGATATAGATATTCACGAATTTATCCGGTGAAACTTTTAAATTTGTTAAAATTTAGTTTTTGTTTTGTCTCAAGTTTGAAATAGATATATTAGTACAAGATCTTTGATATTATGGGTTTAAACAGGAAAAATATTGTTCAAACCTCAAAAGAATGAAAATAGTGTAAAGTTTACGGCGCTGTAAATTATGGTTTCTCAACTAAACGAAAAATGTGATTTTTTTACAAATTTACTATTGTATCATAACTTAAAAATTGTATATTTGGTTAAGCCCATTAATAAAATATTTGTTCTATATTTTCATGGGAAATTGCATTCAATAACCAACAAAAAATCTATAATTCACAAACTAACCAAAAAAAAATGATAGGTTAGTATTCATTATATTATATGTATTAATCCCATTTTTAACCTTTTCGTATTTCATGTTTTCTTTTAATCGTAGTTTTCCTTCTTTTTTTTTCTCTCCAATGGCGTCAACACTGCTCGATCACCGCTTAAGAACCATCACCCAAGCCTTGCCCTCAAAATCAGCTTAAGAACCATCACCCAAGCCTCCATCCACCCAGATACCACCTTCCATGGGCTCCATAGTGTGTCTCTCCATCTCCACTCGGTGGCGGAACCAAAGGCAGAAGCAGTGCAGTTTCGCCGTCTTCCTCCTCCGATGCCGCAGCCGCCGTTGCGACTACTGCTACTGGTCAGTTATCGCAGGCTCCTGCTCGTTTCCCTACTTTATCTCCTCTGCAGACCTAGAAATCATATATTTTCCCTGATTTTGCTGGGCGTTGTTCGACCCAATTCATCTCTAAGATGCACTTTCGAGGTTATCTGGATCTATGAAAGCGATGCTCACCAGAAACCCATGTCCGGTCAATAGCCATAGCTTCTTTGACGAGTAGCAAATCGGATTTCCCAACTCGTCACGATCGAGAATGCTGGAGAAACACTAATCCAAGAGGTTATTCATTCATGGTGGCTAAATGATTCCCTTCTCCTCGTTAATTCATTGTTGGAACTTGAAAAAATATATAAATTTCATAACCTGAAACTTGCAAATTCTATGTTTTGTAGAGGTTGCGAGTAAAATATAGAATGTCTATTTGTATATGATTATTTTTATGTATAGAACGTCTGTTTTGTAATTTATGTGTGTATAGAACGTCTATTTTGTTCTATTTTGTAATTTTGCAATTTGCTTGAGCTTCCTTTCCTTTCGTGTTGAGAGTATTTTGTATAGAACGTCTATTTGTATAGAACATCGTCGGAGACTCATTTCTATGTGTTAATTAAGAGTGTTCATCATTTTAGTATATTCAATATTAGAGACTAATTTCTATGTGTATATAGAACGTCTATTTTTATAATTTTGCAGTTTGTTTGAGCTTCCTTTTCTTTGTTATTGAGACTATTTTGTTATTTGCAACTTCATTGTTTACACTTTTGGTATTTTCTATTTGCTAATTCGTATGTGTATATATAACATCTATTTTTTTTTATAAGGAAACTCATTTAGTGATTAGCTTCGGTGCATCAGATCCAAGCTTCGTATCAAGTGGATTCTTCCCGAATATCGCTCTAGCCAAGAAATCAAAAGCTGCTCCATCACAAGGACAACCGAACTCGGCTTTGATTGCTTTGCTACTAGACACACAAAAACTTTGGATCCTTAGTTATATTTGCAATGGCGGATAAAATTATAAAGATCTCTAATTTTTAGTGTAAAAATTATTCTAACATTGATATGTAATGTAGTAAAAAAAACGTTAGTCTACATAGAACACATAAATTGTCTATACTCAAAAAAATTTTCCCTCGATTCCATCGCACACCATCGAGGATGATGAGAGAGCTTCCTTCCCTTTGGTATGGAAGGTCTGCAAAAAAAATTGTATGGAAGTTCTATGTTTCTCAGTTGGAGACGAATGTTTTGACGTGTTGTAAATGATGATTTAATATATGGATGAGAAAAGTGCACAATGACTTCTATAGTATTTTTTTTCCAATCTGTATGAAAGGTCTGTATTTTTTAGTTGGTAGATTTGTTAAGTCTTTGATTTTTAAAAATAGACATGCTATGTTATTGATTAAAAATAGACTTCCTACGCTACATGTGTAATTATTGCCGTATAAAAAAAGTTCGGGTTTGTTTTTGAAAATTTAAATCATGTTAGACGTGAAATAAAATCAGTGTTTTTTTGGTACTAATACAAAGTTGAATAAGTTACTAGTATGCGAATTATACAAAAAACAAAATCATTGGGGTAAACATATGTGTTGTCATAATAAATGGTATAGCCAGTCTATCTTTTCCGTGACTAAGGGCACAATGGTCAGAAAAGCAAGCGAAATGTTACTTGCTTAATTTCGGTTTATCCATAGCTATATTCTTAACATTTTATTGAAATTTGGTTATTCACCCAATTGTCCCTATTTTCATCTACCATGCCAATTCATATTTTTTTTTTCTGAATAAAACATATTTTTCAATATTATGCATTATGCATTACTAGTCCAAAATATTTATAGAAAAACTGATTTTTAACATTTAATTAAAATAAAATAACAAAATGAATCTCAATAAATTTTGGATATTTTGCCATTAAATTGTAGAACCAATGATTAAAATACAAAAGTGAGAACAAGTGGTACAACAATCGATGTACATTAGGCATGCCCGACTAAATAGAAAATTGGGCCATGTGTCCAGCCGAAAAAGAAGATTCAAACTTACCCTATATATGATATTCTCACAAACTTGGGCCCTTTTTGTAAATTGTTTGATAAATATTAAATAGGTTATGTGCAATTTTGAAAAGGCACTATGAGCACCACACATGAGCCAGACCTAAAATCTATGAAACGTATATATATATATATATATAATAATTAAAATATCCACTACAAGAAAATAGTCATATTGCAACATAAGTTTTGCAATGATAATTTTCGTTAAAATTTTGCAACAAATTTTGCAATTTTTTGGCAATGATTGATACATGTCGTAATTTTCTTACAAGTTCCTTGCTAAAACACAACAAAAGTGTTTCTTGAAAATTTTTATTACTAAATTGCAAGAAATATTCAACAATAATGAGTCGTGATTTTTTTGCAAGAAAATTATAATAAAATTACGTGACAAACCATGTGACACTTTTGTCATTATATTTGCAATATTATAATACTCTTTTGCAACTTTTAATTTTTATACAAAATTTGAATATATTTTAGTTAACTTAACAAAAAATTATACTTATCACGTTCATAAATAGAATTGATTTTTGGAGTTTTTGATTTTTGCAAAAGAATCCAAATTAGAACTTAATTCAGGGATCACCGATGTTAATCAGGCTAGTCAATATACGGGAAGTATGATCCTTTCATACTTGCTAGCCAAGTTGACTAGGTATGTTTTGTATCATATCCTCGTCTAAACAAAAAGAAGAGTGAGTGGGATGCTAGAGTGAAGATACAACCAAGAGGAAAAATTATATCCAGTAAAGTAGCGACTAACCAAAAAGAATCCTGGCTGAAACAACTTATATATGTTTGCCCGAGACCTAATCATACTTAACTAGTTTGTAACAGCTGGAAAATAATAACTTGGTATATAAAAAAAAATTAACGTGATTTTCTATTTATAATAGTTATTTAGTTTATGTAAAATTTGCTAAATTTTTCGTGTTCCCGCTACTAACTATATGTATAATTCCCGCTTGTTTTTATTTTACCTCACTTTTGTAGAGAATACCCTACTAAATATTTGGTTTTATCCTATATCACAGATACGATCAGATTTTATTGTTCTTGTATATATATACAAACCAGTTCACATTTGCACATCGTTCTTCTTCTAAGGTAACACTTTTCCAGAGATAACATAATTACTTGTTGGGTTCGCTTTACTATTTAATTTTCTTTTATAACATTTTTGCATTTAGTATTACCTACAGTTTTTGCTTTAACTTTTCAAATTAAGATGAATCATATGGCAAATAATGGTAAAAATCAAGGAGATGTTCCACCAGTGTATGTTTTAGGTGTTCTTAATCCATCCAAGCCAAATGGAACTCTATGGTAAAAAAATACATATTTTTCAAAACGTGATATTTTGATTTCTTTTGATTTTGATTTCTTTTTATAGGTTCAAGCGTGATTCTAATCAGTGCAGAGATCAGAACAACCATTTGATCTAGTTTATTAAAATATATTAGTTTGATATTGCAATGAATTACAAATTGCATATGACGTGCAAAGTTTGCAATGCAAATTTAAAAATAATCCTTGCAAATTTGTAATAATATTTACTATTTAGTATACAATTTTACGTAGCAAAGATTAATGAAGATTTAGAGTTGCAAACGAACGTTGTAATCTTACCACAAATTTACTCTAATTTTTTTCCTGCGTGATACGACAAATATAGCAAAAAATAATTTCATTGCAAATCTGCAGTAGCATTTGCTATACGTGTTTCGTAACAATAATTTGCAATTATTAAGGGTTGCAAAATATGTCGCAATCATACGACAAATTTGCAGTGAAAATATCGTTGCATTAATACGACACATATAGTAAAAAATTAATTCATTGCAAAATTGGCGACGTATGTGCAACAAATACGAATTTGCAACGTGCAAACAGCAACACTATAAAACTTGTCGCAATTATATTGCAACAATATCTTGGCATATTGCAACGAGTGATTAGAGGAGTTCAGTATCAGAACAATATCAGCTCAAAGGTTTACTTATACGATGGTTTATATAAGATTACAGATTGCTGGCTTGATACGGGCAAGTATGGTTTCAGAGTGTATAAGTTTAGGCTAATCAGAATCAAAAGACAACCCGAGATGGGCAGTACAAGTTAATCCGCCTCTCATCAAAATTTGTAAAACATCCCTTTTATCTCATCTCATCTTTATCTTTTGAGAGTGTTGTCAAAAGATTATAATAATTTCAGGGCTAAAGCATTTATTGGACTAAAGCATGATTAGACTTTGACTTAATTATTAATCAATTTTTACGTCACCAATTTTATGCAATTTCAAGTTTTTTTCTTTTTTCTTTTGGGACAGCAGTGTAGTTTGATTTTTCTATTTATTCTATGAAAAGTGTTATAAAATCCTTTGAGTTTGTCGTCGTCTCTCTAGCCGACGCCGTCATTGTTACCGCCGTTCGTACTTTCTCTTTCTCCTAGGCGAATTGACGGCGAGAGCAAGATTTCTCAGAAGAGAGCATCCGACGGTGATGCGATTTCCGGCGTCAAAAGAAATCGAGAGATGCCGGTGGCGGTGGGTTTATGTTTACCCGACGATTTCACTCGATGTTTTGTTTTAACCAATGAGTATTAGGGTTTTCTTTTTACAGTTTATGCTTTTATTGGTTTATGTTTATTATTTAATTGTAATTTATTAATCAGATTTACATAATTCAAAAATTCTAAATTCTAAATTGATTAATTTAGTTTAAAATTAATAATAATGTCATATATATAATTATTAGGAAAAACATTGGGTATTATGTCTTTTGCCAAAATATATATGTTATTCTAGTAAGTTTTTTTTGTTGGGTGTTAGTCTAGTCATAAACGGATGAATTTGTGCTAATCTGAATAATTTCTCATAAAACAATTGTCCAAGTTATACTTTCTCACTTCTGGCTTCACAACTACATGATTATTGCGAAGAATAACCTTATTGTCCTTATATGTCTGATGACATTTGTTGTTTGTATGAGAAATAGGCATATTCATTTCGGGGATACAGTACGCAGAGATTACAATGACAAAATAAGATGTTACAATGAAATGAAAGACGTTTTTAAAAATATTTTAAAACTAGATGAATGCGTAGAGAAAATTAAGTAATGATATAAATATTTAACTAATTTAATTATATTCAAATTTGCGATATTTTAATTATATATATATATATATATATATATATATATATATCAGGTCTGGCTCATGTGTGGTGCTCAGAGTGCATTTGCAAAATTGCACATAACCTATTTAATATCTTTGCATAAAGGGCCCAAGTTTGTGAGAATATCATATATAGGGTAAGTTTGAATCTTCTTTTTCGGCAGGACACATGGCCCAATTTTCTATTTAGTCGGGCATGCGTACATCCATTGTTGTACCACTTGTTCTCACTTTTTTTATTTTAATCATTGGTTTAACAATTTAATGGCAAAATATCCAAAATTTATTGAGATTCATTTTGTCATTTTATTTTAATTAAATGTTAAAAATCAGATTTTCTATAAATATTTTGGACTAGTAATGCATAATGCATAATATTGAAATATATGGTTTATTCGGAAAAAACAAATTATGAATTGGCATGGTAGATGAAAATATAGAAAAAATATTGTATTAATGGGCATAACCAAATATGCAATTTTTAAGTTATGATACAATAGTAAATTTGTAAAAAAATCATATTTTTTCGTTTAGTTGAGAAACCCTAATTTACAGCACCATTAACTTTACACTATTTTTTTATTCTTTTGATGTTTGATCAATATTTTCCCAGTTTAAACTCATAATATCAAACATCTTGTACTAATATATCTATTTCAAACTTGAGACAAAACAAAAACTAAATTTTGACAAATTTAAAAGTTTCACCGGATAATTTGTGAATATATGTGCTTTCTTAAACATAATTTCAAAACCTATGATTTTTAGATAATTTTAAAATAAAAAATGATTAGAAATTGTTTTTGATATCAAATATAGATTTAATTAACATATAATTCCATTTAAGTGAATTTTAGAAATGGAAATGATAAACCGGAATTTTAAAACAGGAAATAAATCTCACTTTTTATTTTAATAATTGTTTTATAATTTAATGGCAAAACATCCAAAATTTATTGAGATTTATTTCGTTATTTTAATTAAATAATAAAAATCAGATTTTCTATAAAATATTTTGGACTAGTAATGCATAATATTGAAAAATATGTTTTATTCGGAAAAGAATTATGAATTGGCATGGTAGATGAAAATATAGAAAAAATATTGTATTAATGGGCTTAACCCAATATGAAATGTTTAAGTTATGATACAATAGTAAATTTGTAAAAAAATCACATTTCTTCATTTAGTTGAGAAACCCTAATTTACAGCGCCGTTAACATTACGTTTTTTTTCATTCTTTTGATGTTCGATCAATATTTTCCCTGTTTAAAGCCATAATATCAAAGATCTTGTACTAATATATCTATTTCAAACTTCAAATAAAACAAAAACTAAATTTTGACAAATTTGAAAGTTTCACCGGATAAATTTGTGAATATCCATATCGCGGTGGTTACTTAAGCAGAATTTAAAAACCTTTAATTTTTAGATATTTTTAAAATAAAAAGTTGGTTATGAATTGTTTTTGAGATAAAATACAGATTTTGTTTAACATATAATTTCATTTACGTGAATTTTAAAACCGGAAATAAATCTCACTTTTTTTATTTTAATCATTGTTTTATAATTTCATGGCAAAACATCCAAAGTTATTGAGATTCATTTGGTTATTTTAATTAAATAATAAAAATCAGATTTTCTATAAATATTTTGGACTAGTAATGCATAATGCAT
Source organism: Eutrema japonicum (assembly GCA_030161315.1). Lineage (NCBI taxonomy): Eukaryota > Viridiplantae > Streptophyta > Magnoliopsida > Brassicales > Brassicaceae > Eutrema > Eutrema japonicum. The sequence goes on from BSQW01000007.1 coordinate 22,013,538, forward strand.
AATATAAAAAATATGTTTTATTCAGAAAACAATTATGAATTGGCATGGTAGATGAAAATATAGAAAAAATAATTGTATTAATGGGCTTGACCCAATATGTAATTTTTAAATTAGGGTACAATAGTAAATTTATAAAACATCACATTTTTTGTTTCTAATTTACAGCGCCGTCAACTTTACGCTATTGTTTTCATTTTTTGATGTTTGATCAATATTTTTCCATGTTTAAAGCCATACTATCAAAGAAGTTGTACTAATATATGTATTTCAAAATCGAAACAAAACAAAAAACTAAATTTTGACAAATTTGAAAGTTTCACAGGATAAATCCGTGAATATCCATATTGCGGTGGTTGCTTAAGCAGAGTTTCAAAACCTTTAATTTTTAGATATTTTAAAAATAAAAAGTTGATTAGGAATTGTTTTCGAGATCAAATACAAATTTTGATTAACATATAATTCCATTTAAGTGAATTTTAGAAACCGGGAATGATAAACCGGAATCTTAAAAACCAGAAATGAATCTCACTTTTTTATTTTAATCATTGTTTTATTATTTAATGACAAAACATCCAAATTTTATTGAGATTCATTTTGTTATTTTAATTAAATAATAAAAATCAGATTTTCTATAAATATTTTGGACTAGTAATGCATAATGCATACTATTGAAAAATATGTTTTATTCGGAAAAAAAATTATGAATTGGCATGGTAAATAAAAATATAGAAGAAAAAATTGTATTAATGGGCTTAGCCCAATATGCAATTTTAAGTTAGGGTACAATAGTAAATTTATTTTAAAAAATCATATTTCTTCATTTAGTTTAAAAACTCTAATTTACAGCGCCCTCAACTTTAATTTATTTTTTCATTCTTATGATGTTTGATCAATATTTTTCTTGTTTAAAGCCATAATATCAAAGATCTTGTACTAATATACCTATTTCAAACTTTAACAAAACAAAAACTAAATTTTGACAAATTTGAAAGTTTCACCGAATTATCCGTGAATATCCATATCGCGGTGGTTGTTTAAACATAGTTTCAGAACCTTTATTTTTTAGATATTGTTAAAATAACAAAGTTGATTATGAATTGTTTTTGAGATAAATTACAAATTTTTTTTAGCATATAATTCCATTTACGTGAATTTTAAAACCGAAAATGATAAAAATAAATAAATTCAGAAAATCTCATATTTTGCTCAGACTATCTTGAGCTTCACGACTATCTTGCTCATACAAAAGTTTCATATTTTTTTTAACTGCAAAACTTTGCAAAGGTTCCAGAGTTTTGAAGAACTAAGAGAAGCCATAACTATATTAACTCTACTCCCTTTCGGAATAACATGCAGTATCTTTCTGAAATCCCCTTCGAATACTACAACTTTACCTCCAAAAGGTTTATCATCAGAATTCTTTATAATGTCGCATATAGTACGATCGAGAGATCCAAAAAAATACTTACTCATCATAGGTGCTTCGTCCCATATAATAAGTGATGCTCTAGAAACTAACTCAACTTGGTCACTTCCAGGTTGTATACTGCAATTTGAGGATTCATGAGGATTAATCGGAATGCCAAACATGGAATGAGCAGTCCTTTCACCGGGAAACAACAATGACGCTATGCCGCTAGATGCAATATTCAGTACTATATCTCCTCTAGATCGGATAGCAGCTGAAAAAATATACAAAATAATGTTTTGCATGTTCCTCCAAACCCATATACGAAAAGACACCACTTTTTTCCGAAAAAAATAACACCTAATATCTCATCATACACAGACATTTGCTTATCAGCTAACTGACCAAACCATTCATCGTGTCTATCATGCAATTCTGCATGTGGATAGTTAAGCTCATTCTGCAATAGCCTATTATCACTAATCGAGTCAGGATTATCCACTGGTTTTGGCATTGTCTCCCAATTAGACAAAGAACTGTTGTTACTGCGCAAAAAGCTCTCTATCATCAATAATGTGCAGTTAAAAATATGTTATTCGCTAAAATTGAGACCTAGTGAACAAATATAAAAAATTTCCATGGTCAGTAATTCTTTTTTTTTGCAAACTATATCTGCTCGAACTTTGATTTTTATAAAACTGATTTTTAATGTATTTAAGTGATGTAAGAAAAATGTATTCAAGTTTTGGATGATTTGATACTAAAGAAAATTAGGTATTTATAGGCATGACTAGGATTTGTGGTAGACATCAATACAATATTTTTTTTTTGTCAGCCATCAATACAATATTATGTATAGTTGATTTTATATGAGGAAAGTATTATCCAAAACTTTAGTTTTACTAAATATTTTATTTTTACCTTTTTGGCACATACAACCAGATTTTTTTTTTGTGGAAATCCAAAGTTCGAATATCTAGAAGTCACATATCTGAATTATGATAGATGTACTACAAATTCCAGTTATGCTTGTAAATATAATTTTCTTTAGTATCAAATCATTTGAAACTGGAATACATTAAATTAATCAGTTTTATAAAGATTAAAGCTTTGTCTTCTCTTCGGAAAATGAGGTATTCCGCCAACCTTCATTTGTGAATTTATTTAGGTTTTAATCATGATCATTTCTGGTTTTAAAATTTATGTAAACAGAATTTTATGTTAAATATAAATATTTATCAAATAATTTCTATTCAATTTTTATATTTCAAAAATATCTAATTATCCAAAGTTTTAAACACCGGGTGAAGTAACCATCACGATATGAATATCTATGGATTTAACCAGTATTTTTAAAAAAAATTATTCAAATTTAGTTTTTATTTTTCGTTTAAAATATGTATATTATTACAAAAATAATATGGCTTTAAACCGTGAAAAAATAATGTTCAAAAACTAAAAAAAAAAAGCTAACAGTTCTGTAAATTAGGGATTTTTATCTATAAGAGGAAATGTGAATTTCTTTCAAAATTTATATTTGTACCCTAACTTAATTGGAAAATTTAAAAACAAAATTGCATATTGGGCTAAGCCCATCAATACAATATTTTTTTCCCACATTTTCAAATGTACCACAAATCTTAGTCATGTCTATAATTACCTAACTTTTCCGATATCAAATCATCAACTCGAATACATCAAAAATCACTTTTATCAAGATCATAATCCTTCTCTTCAAAAATGAGGTATGCCGCCAATCCTTATTTCTGAATTTATTTAGTTTTATCATTTCTAGTTTTAAAATTCACGTGAATAGAATTATATGTTAAACAAAATCTGTAATTTATTTCAAAAACAATTCCTAATCAACTTTTTATTTTTAAAATATCTAAAAATTAAAGGTTATGAAACTCTGATTAAGCAACCACCACGATATGGATATTCACGGATTTATCCGGTGAAACTTTCAAATTTGTCAAAATTTAGTTTTTGTTTTGTTTCAAGTTTGAAATAGATATATTATAGTACAAGATCTTTGATATTATGAAATTAAACAGGAAAAATATTGATCAAACATCAAAAGAATGAAAAAATAGCGTAAAGTTGACGGCGTTGTAAATTAGGGTTTCTCAGCTAAAAGAGAAATGTGAATTTTTTTTATAAATTTATTATTGTACCCTAACTTAAAATTTCATATTGGGCTAAGCCCATTAATACAATATTTTTTATCTACCATGCCAATTCATAATTTTGTTTCCCGAATAAAACATATTTTTTCAATAGTATGCATTATGCATTACTAGTCCAAAATATTTATAGAAAATATGATTTTTATTATTTAATTAAAATAACTAAATGAATCTCAATAAATTTTGAATGTTTTGCCATTAAATTGTAAAAACAATGATTAAAATTTAAAAAAGTGAGATTTATTTACCTGACGATGCTATTGTTTTTTTTTTTTGATCCAATGATATGTTTCTTCTAAAATTTTATGTATTTATATAGAAACAAAAAACTAATATTATGTTACTATAAGTTTGTTTTAAAAAAAAAACCATAGTTTTAGGTAAGTAATTGATAATTTATGAATTCAAAGTCAATATATTAGGCTATTTAGTCAATTTGAATTTTTGGGGCGTTTCTTATCTTGTTATTGTTATTTTGGCGCGTTATTTATTTTAGCTACTAGTTTTATTTTCTTAGTTTTGAATTTTGAAAACTAAGAAATAAGTATACATTGTTTTCTCAAAAAGCTCTAGATGCATTACCAATGTTGATTTTTATTATTCTTATCATGTTGAATTCTAAACACATGTTTTTGCATTATGAAGATTTTTTCCAAAATTTTACTTTGAATATATATATATATTTTTTCTTCATACAAAGAAAAAAATATCTCATAAAATTTCTCGTCGTAATGATGAATTATGTTTCCTTTACGCTCTATCTCAACAATTCACTCGCCATTTCAAATTTCTGAAGCTTTCTCTCTTTCTCTCTCTCTTCGATAAGCATCTTCTTCTCAGTAATGGAGACGTTTTCGTCGACCTCGATCGGTACTTGTTTGAAAGAGCATCAGAAGATCTACAAGGAATGGTTCAACATCGCCGATTCAGGTTTCAGTGTTTTGTTTTCTTTCCCCTTTTCAGTTTGATTTTGTTCTGATTTTTTGGGTTTCGCTTCTCTGAAAAATTCAGATGGAGACGGTCGTGTTTCCGGAAATGATGCTACAAAGTTTTAATTTTAAACAATGAAGTTATATGTTTTGCCATTAAGCCGGAAATAAATCTCACTTTTTTAATTTTAATCATTGTTTTATAATTTAATGGCAAAACATCCAAAATTTTTTAAAATTCATTTTGTTATTTTAATTAAATAATTTTGGATCTCAATAAATTTTGGATGTTTTGCCATTAAATTCTAAAATTTTAAAACTTTGATCGGAATATATCAAAATATGGTTTCAATTTTGGATGTTTTGCCATTAAATTCTAAAACTTCAAAACATCCAACATCAAGCTGTAGAAGATATCCCTAAACCAAAACACAACAAGGTTTAGGGAAATTAGGGATTATATTTTCTAACAAAATCAAAATGCCACTTGGAAAAACTTCAAAGTTGGTAAATGCTAACAATAGTATTCTTTTTTTTTTCCCCTAAATATTTGTGAATGGATTTCCTTATAATAATAATTTTTATTAATTTCATCGATACAGACTTTGTTTTTTAAAAGTAAACATTTTAAAAAGTAAACAAAATCACAAACAACAGTCAACAATATCATGTTTATTTGTTTCCCCATATAGTAGTTAAAAACATGATTTTGTTCTAGGATTAGAGATTTTAGTGTCCATCATCAAATCTAATAATATTAAATGCAAAATCTGCAAGCAAAAATATTAGATTTTAGTGTCCATCATCAAATCTAATAAGATTTTAGTATCAAAGTTTTCCAAATAAATGAATCATTTCCGGAATGACATATGAAATAATAGTGACATAACATAATAATTATTACAAAATCGAGGCATCCTAACTTTTCTGGATATTATACAGTTTGATTTTCAAAGTCTAATCCTTATCCTAACATCCTAAGTTGAATGAAATCAAAGCGAGAAATCGCCTTTATCCAACAAAAATTCCCCTTTGTTCCTCACAACATCTATCTAACGCTTCAGATTTATGTTGATTTATCAATATGTTTGTAGAAATTTCATTATTCCTAGATGTCTGTGACCGAAAACGTTGATTGCTACTACACTGGGACAATCTCTACAATGATAATCTAGAAGCTAATGTTGCTATTCTTAAGAAGAATATAGAGAATGGAAGGAGTATTCCCTCAAACTATCATCATCACATCACCGAGTGATAATGTCACTCTCAACCGAACTATGAAGAGCTAAAAGGTAATAATGCATCCACTCTTCTAAAACTAACTAATTTCATCTCTGATCCAATCTCAGAGAAAGTAGAATACATACAATAATTGCTAGCTGGTTTAAGACCCGAAAATAAATTGAATTATCTCATGCTCTTGATGCATTAGTAAACCTACAAGGTAGTCTAAGCTCACCAAGTGCGCCTTCTCATAGTTTCTCCTACAATTTATTTGGCATATGGTCTCTCTTTATCGTTTTCATATACAAATTACAAACACCTTTTGCAACACAGAGAAAATCATAGAAAAAGATCATAACACATTTCTACATATTCAATGAAACTCTAGTGACCATATATGCTACAATCATTCCTCAATTTCAACCAGACAAAAACACAAAGTCTAACAGATTGTGCTTGAACTCAAACATAACATCCTAGAGAAACCGGATGTTGGAAAAAAAGTACTACAGTACTTACTTCAAAAGATCATATTCAAATGCAAATATGTATAGGCTATATGTTAATCAAGTAATAGACCTAAGTAATGTTAGTTTCAACTCGGAAAGCTCTCAAGTAATATCAAACACATCGCATCACAAAGAGATTATCACCTCATACTAAATCGAAATTACTAGGAGGTCGGCCCATGGTAGATTTCTCTCTCTCATCCTCACTAGAACTCAGCTCAGACTCATCATCAAACTTATCTTCACTTGTATCCTCATCTCAACCACAAATCGATGATTGAATGATAATTTTTGTCGTTGATTGATAAATGGTATTCTAGGTATATCATCTTAATTTTAGTTGTAGTTTTGAAAATGTTTTAGTTTAATGGCATTTTTGAAAAGTGATCTCTTCAATGTTGTATTTTTAAAAAGTCTAATAATGCATAATATTGAAAAATATGTTTAATTCGGAAAACAAAATTATGAATTCTGATTGTAACATCCCGATTTCTTGTATATGCGGAGAGGCTTATAAGAATTGATTTGGCTACCTATGTCACCAAAGTGCACTTATCTTTTCGGGAACTTGTCCAGAGAGAACTCCAGAGTTAAGCGTGCTTGAGCTGGAGCAATTTAAGGATGGGTGACCTACCGGGAAGTGATTCGCGGTATCGTGTGAGTGAGGACAAAACACGGGGAAAGATCACGTGGTGATTGCAGGGTCAGTAAACAAGTATTACAAGCCTCCCGGACTAACGCACCGGCCATCGGACAAGGGTGGGGCCCACGGGCCGAAAGAGGGCATGGGGCCCACAGGTAGGGGCGGTCGGGGCGTTATAAGTGGTATCAGAGCATTTACGGTTCTAGGACAGTTTAAAAAAAAAAATTTCCGCTATTAGAACTGTCTATGGGAGTTAGTCAATTGTTGAGCTTGAAGTTCTAGATCATCCTCTTCGAGCCTTCAATGAGATTCCACGGTAAGACTCGTGTTTGTTTTACTATTGCTGTTGTCAATTAGTAACAAGTGGTTATTGCAGATGGTTGATTCTGATAGCGTTGGGCAAGGTCTCAGAGGTCGGGGTGGTCGCGGCGGCCGTGGTCGGGGCGGCAGAACAGGCCGTGGCGGCAGAGGTGGCAGAGGTGGTAGAGGTGGCAGAGCAGCTGCGAATGTGACGCAGAGTGTCACGGTGGAGCAGGGGGCGTATGATCACGCCGAGGGGGAAGGTCAGTCGGAGCCAGCGGCCGTGTATGGTGCGATGCCGGCGCCGGGAGGTGCTCAGGCGGGTGCGGGCCCGAACCCGATGGCGGCTGTTTTGGGCATGTTGGCCCAGCTCTTGGAGAGGTTACCTGGTGTGGTACCGGCTCCAGCTCCAGTGGCGCCACAGGGGGTTGCCGCGATGCCGGGTGTTGTTGCTCCGGGAGTTCCGGGAGTGGTTGCTGAGGCCGAGCCAGTGGTTCCGTCGTACCTGAGGGTGATGGAGCATATGCAGAGGTTGGGCACCAAGTTTTTCAGTGGTGGTGCTCGACCGATTGAGTCTGATGAGTGGAGGTCCAGGTTGGAGAGGAACTTCCAGTCGATCAGATGCCCTGAGGAGTATAGGGTTGACTTGGCGGTGCATTATCTGGAGGGAGATGCACATGAGTGGTGGCAGGGTGTTGCTGCGAGGAGGGCGGGAGTAGTGTTGTCTTGGGACGAGTTCCGGAGGGAGTTCGATCTCAAGTATTTTCCGCGGGAGGCTCGCGACAGGTTACAGGCGGAGTTTCTGTACTTATCACAGGGGATTCGTTCGGTCCGAGAGTACGAGGCCGAGTTTAACCGGCTGAAGCGGTTTGCTGGTCGGGGTGCAGATACCGAGTATGAGTTGATTGGTGCTTTCATGCGAGGTATGCGTATCGATCTCAGGAATCGGTGCATAGTCCGCAAGTTCGAGTCGGTATCCGAACTGGTGGAGTGTGCAGCGCAGCTTGAGGAGGGGATGAGGCAGGAGGCTAGTTTAAAGGCTGCAGTACCAGAGGCTCCGCGACGGCCTCAAAGTCAGAGTGTTGCTCCGAGCAAGGGCGGTAGGTCTGGTCAGCAGCAGGGACAGAAGAGGAAGTGGGAGGATACTTCCAGGGAAGCGGGTTCTGGGCCACGTTGTTTCGGGTGCGGAGCCCATGGACATCGCGTGGCGGATTGTTCTCGAGGGGGCCCGGTGTGCTTTCATTGCAAGGAACCCGGTCACCTCAGGAAGGATTGTCCGAAGTTGGCTCAGCCATTTGTGAGGATCGAGGCACCGCCTCCGAAACGGGCCGCAGTGGCACCGAGGGTGTTCACCATAGGCGCGGAGTCAGGCGAGGCGAGCGGCAGCAGACCGATTACTGGTTAGTTACCTTAATTATGTTCTTGTTTGATTGTAATTTCAGTTACTCGCTCTGTAATTGGTGTTTGCTATTTGCCGTGAATCCTTTTCGTGCTTAGGGACCCTTAATGTGGCTGGGGTAGAGTCACATGTGTTGTTTGACTCCGGGGCGTCCCACAGTTTTGCCACACCGGATTGGGTGTCGGGGAGCGGTATCCAAGAGTTGTGTGGGGACCACTCGGGTGTGGTGAGAGTTGCTGGGGGTCGCTTGTTGAGGACTCAGGGCTGTGTGGAGAATGTTGACATTCTTATCGCCGGAAAGCTGATGCCAGCGGATTTGATAGTGTGCCCAGTGGAACTCTATGACATCATTTTGGGTATGGACTGGCTGGGAAAGTTCAAGGCTCATTTGGATTGTCACCGGGGTCGTGTGGTTTTCGAGCATGCTAACAGAAGACTGGTTTATCAGGGAGTGAGACCGGTGCCGGGAGGCATCGTCGTTTCCGCGGTTCAAGCAGAGCGTCTGATCGAGCAGGGTTGTGAGGCCTATTTGGCTACCATTTCGATACCTGGTGAGGTTGGGGAGTCAGCGGTGCGGGATATTGAGGTGGTCTGGGAGTTCGAGGATGTGTTCCAGCAGTTGAGCGGGTTACCACCATCTAGGTCGGATCCTTTTACCATTGAGTTAGAGCCGGGGACGACGCCGTTGTCTAAGGCTCCTTACAGGATGGCTCCAGCGGAGATGGCTGAGCTTAAGAGGCAGCTCGAGGAGTTGTTGGAAAAGGGTTTCATTAGACCGAGCAGTTCTCCGTGGGGTGCACCGGTACTGTTCGTCAAGAAGAAGGATGGGAGCTTCCGGTTGTGCATTGATTATCGGGGGCTGAACCGGGTTACTGTGAAGAACAAGTACCCATTACCGAGGATCGATGAGTTGTTAGATCAGTTGCAGGGTGCTTCGTGGTTCTCTAAGATTGATTTGGCATCGGGTTATCATCAGATCCCGATAGCGGAGACGGACATCAGGAAGACGGCTTTCAGGACGAGATACGGGCACTACGAGTTTGTGGTGATGCCGTTTGGGTTGACGAATGCACCGGCTGCGTTTATGAGGTTGATGAACGGCGTGTTCCAGGAGTATCTGGATGAGTTCGTCATCATTTTCATCGACGACATCCTAGTGTATTCGAAGAGTCCTGAGGAGCACATGGTTCACCTGAGGAAAGTTCTGGAGAAGCTACGGGAGCAGAAGTTGTTCGCTAAGCTGAGCAAGTGTAGTTTCTGGCAGCGGGAGATCGGATTTCTGGGGCACGTCGTATCTGATCGTGGTGTTTCAGTGGATCCGGAGAAGATTCGCTCGATTGAGGAGTGGCCGAGACCGAAGAATGCCTCGGAGATTCGCAGTTTTCTGGGTCTGGCGGGTTATTACAGGAGGTTCGTCAAGGGGTTTGCTAGTATGGCGCAGGCCATGACCAAGTTGACCGGGAAGGACGTTCCTTTCGTGTGGTCGGACCAGTGTGAGGAGAGCTTTGTGAAGCTCAAGGAGATGCTGGTGAGTACTCCGGTGTTAGCCTTGCCTAAGCAGGATGAGCCATATGTTGTGTTCACAGACGCGTCCAGGCTGGGGCTCGGTTGTGTACTGATGCAGCAGGGTAAGGTAATCGCATATGCTTCCAGGCAGCTGAGGAAACATGAATGCAATTATCCTACTCACGATCTTGAGATGGCTGCAGTGGTGTTTGCATTGAAGATCTGGAGGTCTTATCTGTATGGCGGTAAGGTTCAGGTGTTCACAGACCACAAAAGTCTAAAGTACATCTTTACCCAGCCGGAACTGAATCTGCGACAGAGGCGATGGATGGAGCTTGTTGCGGATTATGATCTGGAGATAGCTTACCATCCCGGTAAAGCGAATCTTGTAGCCGATGCTTTGAGCAGGAAGCGGGTTATTTTAGACACTGAGCGAGATACCGAGGCGTTGGTAGGCATGGTGAGTGCCCTGAGACTGTGTGCTGTGTCTGAGGAACCTGAGCCGTTGGGTTTAGAGGCGGTGGATCGGGCGGACATTCTGACTAGGGTGCGGGTAGCACAGCAGTTGGATGCGGAATTAATGCAGGCTGGCAGGGCAGAGCGGTCTGAGTATGAGTTATCCAGCAATGGAACGATCCTTTTGAGAGGCAGGGTGTGTGTACCGAAGGACGAAGTGCTGAGGCAGGAAATCCTGAGGGAAGCACATCAGAGCCGTTTCTCTATTCATCCCGGAGCTACCAAGATGTACCGTGACCTCAAACGGTATTACCAGTGGGTAGGGATGAAGAAGGATGTTGCCAACTGGGTTGCGGGGTGTGATACCTGTCAGTTGGTGAAGGCTGAGCATCAGGTTCCGAGCGGGTTGTTGAGGAGTTTACCCATTCCGGAGTGGAAGTGGGACATGATCACCATGGATTTCGTGGTGGGTCTGCCGGTTTCGCTAACCAATGACGCCATTTGGGTCATCGTCGATAGGTTGACCAAGTCTGCGCACTTCTTGGCCATAAAAAAGACCGACGGTGCGGAAGTGTTGGCCAAGAGGTACGTCAGGGAGATTGTGAAGCTGCATGGGGTACCGGTGAGTATAGTGTCAGATCGAGATCCGAAGTTCTCCTCGCTGTTCTGGGGCGCTTTCCAGAAGGAGATGGGCACTAAGGTACACATGAGTACAGCTTATCATCCCCAGACCGATGGGCAGTCGGAGAGGACTATCCAGACGTTGGAGGATCTGTTGAGGATGTGTGTGTTGGATTGGGGTGGACATTGGGCGGATCATCTGAATCTAGTGGAGTTTGCGTACAATAACAGCTACCAGGCTAGTATCGGCATGGCACCATTTGAGGTGTTGTATGGTAGGCCTTGCAGGACCCCGTTATGTTGGACACAAGTGGGGGAGAGGAGCCTGTTGGGAGCTGACTTTGTGCAGGAGACGACTGAGAAGGTCCGGATTGTGAAGTTGAACATGAAGGAAGCTCAAGATCGTCAGAAAAGCTACGCAGATCGGCGTAGGAAGGAGCTGGAGTTCGCAGTTGGCGATTTGGTCTACCTGAAAATGGCCATGTTGAGGGGTCCGAACAGGTCCATTTCCGAGACGAAGTTGAGTCCACGGTATATGGGTCCCGTCAGGGTGCTGGAGCGGGTCGGACCGGTGGCTTATCGATTAGAGTTGCCGGAGTCTATGCAGGCATTTCACAAGGTGTTCCATGTGTCGATGCTGAAGAAATGTCTGCACAAGGATGATCAGGTGGTCACGGGGGTGCCATCAGATTTGACACCGAGCATGGTGGTGGAGGCGAGGCCTCTGAGAGTCCTAGATCGTCGGGTGAGAGTGATCAGGAGGAAGAAGGTTCCTGAGATGCAGGTGCTGTGGGACTGCAATGGAGCCGAGGAGGTGACTTGGGAGCCGGAAGCGAAGTTGAAGCGCAAATTCCCCAAGTGGTTCGGCAAACTGGAGGGTTAGCCGGGTTGTTTCCATATCGTTGTAACCATGGTGTTGGGATTTTTGGGAGTTATTGCGTTGTTGTACTCGTCTATTTTTGGTGTTATAATTAATCGATGTACTTTGGAGCTTTTGATTATTCAATAAAAAGGTGTTTTCATTGAATATGTTGAGTGGGGGGTTTACTAGAGGATTAGTAGACAGGTTGGCGGGCTACTAGTGGTAGTGGTCCGATAGCGGGGGTGCGGATACTAGGTGTTTGGTAGCCGCATAAGGCTGATAGTTCCGGATTGGTTTGGCACGGGGTGGTGGCCCCATATAGCGGCATCGGAGTGCACTGGTGAGTCACTGCCGAGTGTACCTGGCCGGTTGGGTTTCGATGTGATTCCTGATTGGTGAGACAGGTCACTAGAGAGATTGCCGTTGTCTGGCTCTCTATGCGTTAGACGGACCGATCCATGGTGTTGGGTCGTGAAGTCGTTGTACTCCCGGGTGTTGGAGTGGTTGGCCAAACCAAGTAGGGAACTATGGCACTATGGTGTTGAGCCGTGATACCGTTGTTGGTAGAGTTGGAAGAGCGGTCGTGCGACGCTGAGTTGGAATAGCGGTTGTGCTATGTTGTGGATGTTAGCTGGATGTTAGATTCGAGGACGAATCTATGTTAGTGGGGGAGAATTGTAACATCCCTAATTCAATTTTGAGGTTGAAATTGAATAATTAGAAGTTTGGGGTTAATTTCGCGTAAAATCAATTGTTCTGGGTGGGTTTAATTGATAATTTTGAAAGTTTGGGGTCAACTTTCGGAAGAGGAGGAAGTGCGAGGACCGGTTGGTGTAATAAGGGAAACTTGAAAACACATAGGTTTATATAACCGTAAGCATCTCCCTCTCCAACTGGGTGCGTTTAACCTAGCCGTCTCCCTCTCCGACCTTGGTGCGTTTAACCTAGCCGTCAAGTCGTCGTCGCCACGGTAAGAACCTTCTCTCCCTCCTTAGTTTTTCTTGCGGGCGGGGTGGACCGGAGCTGTGCGGTGGTGAGCGACGGTGCGTGGGTTTGGGTCGGATTGTGGATCGGAGTTTTGAGCCGTGTGAGCTTCGGTGGTGGGCGACGGTGCGTGGTTGGAGCCGGGATTGGGCCGTGGTTGAGTTTCCGCGGTGAGCTCCGGTGATGAGCACTCGCCGGCGTGTGAGTTTGGGGTCGGGATCGTGGATCGGGGCTGGGCCGTGGAGAGCTCCCGCGGTGAGCTCCGGTGGCGAGCTCCGGTCGGGTTGGTGGATCGGGGTTGGGCTGTGGCGAGCTCCGGTGGTGAGCTCCGGTGGTGCGTCGTTGCACCGGCGATGGGAAGTCGACGAAGTCGACTACCGGTTTAGACCGGTTTATCAACGTATCGAACGTGTTGTTTTAGTTTGATTGTTTTTTTTTAATTATTTTATTATTTTTATTTCTAGGTGGTTTAATAGAAGGTTATTCATCCCGGGGAGTTCTAGAAAATTGCTGAATTTTCTCGTGAAACTTTCTGTGCGGGAATAAGGTGAGTGCAGGACCATAGGCGTAATTAAATAATTTTGATAATTGGTGTGATTTCGTGATTATAGGCCGTTTACGATCTCGGAGGGTCTAGATCGAGTGTTTCATGAAATGTTTGATTTATTCGGTATTATCGTGATAGTCTATATTAATTATCTTAATTATTTGTTAGCCTGTAGATGGGAGGATTGTCTCACTAAGTATTTATCGAAATACTTATGCATCTCTTATATTTTAATTGATGCAGGAAAAGAGAAAGTGTGACCGTGGGATCAGGGCGAGGAAGAGGGGGTGATCTAGACTTGTCGTTTATTTGATTATTTTATTTAATAATTTATGATCTTGATTAGTCGGATTTATAATCTTGAACCGGAAATTATTTGGTGAGGTTTAGTTATTATTATTTATGGGAATTTTAATAATTAATTGCAAAAAAAAAAAAAAAAAAATGGGTGCGGTTGTTTCAATTTGGTATCAGAGCCCCGACCGCCCCTACCTGTGGGCCCCAACGACATCTCCCGGCCCGTGGGCCCCACCCTCGTCCGACGGCCGGTGCGTTAGTCCGGGAGGCTTATAATACTTGTTTACTGACCCTGCAATCACCACGTGACCTTTCCCCGTGTTTTGTCCTCACTCACACGATACCGCGAATCACTTCCCGGTAGGTCACCCATCCTTAAATTGCTCCAGCTCAAGCACGCTTAACTCTGGAGTTCTCTCTGGACAAGTTCCCGAAAAGATAAGTGCACTTTGGTGACATAGGTAGCCAAATCAATTCTTATAAGCCTCTCCGCATATACAAGAAATCGGGATGTTACAATCACCCCCACTCATAGAGCGCAACGTCCTCGTTGCGCACCAGGATCGTCACCCTAGACGGTGTGGGCCCACCTGACTCCACACACGTATTTGGGTTCGGCTCTGATACCAAATTGAAACAACCGCACCCATTTTTTTTTTTTTTTGTAATTAATTACTAAAATCCCATAAATAATAATAATCGAACCTCACCAATTAATTTCCGGTTCAAGATTAAAATCCGAATAATCAAGGTCATAAATTATTAAATAAAATCACCAAATAAACGACAAGTCTAGATCACCCCCTCTTCCTCGCCCTGATCCCACGGTCACACATTCTCTTTTCCTGCATCAATTAAAATATAAGAGATGCATAAGTATTTCGAAAAATACTTAGTGAGACAATCCTCCCATCTACAGGCTAACAAATAATTAAGATAATTAATATAGACTATCACGAAAAATACCGAATAAATCAAACATTTCATGAAACACTCGATCTAGACCCTCCGAGATCGTAAACGGCCTATAATCACGAAATCACATCAATTATCAAAATTATTTAATTATGCCTATGGTCCTGCACTCACCTTATTCCCGCACAGAAAGTTTCACGAGAAAATTCAGCAATTTTCTAGAACTCCCCGGGATGAATAACCTTCTATTAATCCACCTAAAAATAAAAATAATAAAATAATCAACAAAACAAACTTCAATTATTCCAAACCCCTTGTGCACGTTACGCGTCTTCTTCTTCGTCCGACTCTGCAACAACCGGCCGATCACCACCGCCGGTGCCACTACACCATCACCGGAGCTTACCACCGGAACTACCACGATCCAACCACCGAACACGAACCCCGCCGCAAACACCAACACGTCGCGACAACCCGACGACGCTTGACCCTCACGTCACCGCCATCATCATCCATCTCCGATGACAACCATAAGATTACTTTGATTCCAACGTGAAAACCAAGCTAAGAGGAGAACCCTTACCTCTAAGACCCGACAACGAAAGCCCGATGGTGAATCGTTCACGGCACCGCGGACCTCCACCGATCCTTTCTCACACCAACGAACACCACCGCTCGACTCTCTCTTCCTTCTCTCCTTGCTTCCACACCGAAGACCAACACAACTTGACGGCTAGGGTAATCGGGAGCTCCTGAGGCGGCGATACTTACGTCTATACATAGGTGTGTTTCAAGTTTCCCTTATTACACCAACCGGTCCTCGCACTTCCTCTCCTTCCGAAAGTTGACCACAAACTTTCAAAATTATCAATCACACCCGCCAGTAAAAATTGATTTATTCAATTTAACCCCCCCTAACTTCTGAAATGTCAAATTAAACCCAATTAATGGATTACGGATGTTACAGTTCTCCCCCACTAACATAGATTCGTCCTCGAATCTAACGTCCAACGAACATCCACAACATAGCACAACCGCTATTCCAATTCAGCGTCGCACGACCGCTCTTCCAACTCCACCAACAACGGTATCACGGCTCAACACCATAGCGCCATAGTTCCCTACTTCGTTTGGCCAACCACTCCAACACCCGGGAGTATAACGACTTCACGACCCAACACCATGGATCGGTCCGTCTAACGCATAGAGAGCCAGACAACGGCAATCTCTCTAGTGACCTGTCTCACCAATCAGGGATCACGTCGAAACCCAACCGGCCAGGTACACTCGGCAGTGACTCACCAGTACACTCCGATGCTGCTATATGGGCCACCACCCCGTGCCAAACCAATCCGGAACTATCAGCCCTATGCGGCTACCAAACACCTAGTATCCGCACTCCCGCTATCAGACCACTACCACTAGTAGCCCGCCAACCTGTCTACTAATCCCCTAGTAACCACACCACTCGACATTTTCAATGAAAACACCTTTATATTGAATAATCAAAAGCTCCAAGTATATCGATTAATTATAACACCATAAAATAAACGAGTACAACAACGCAATAACTCCCCAAAACCCCAACACCATGGTTACAACGACATGGAAAACACCCGGCTAACCCTCCAGTTTGCCGAACCACTTGGGAATCTTGCGCTTCAACTTCGCTTCCGGCTCCCAAGTCACCTCCTCGGCTCCATTGCAGTCCCACATCACCTGCATCTCAGGAACCTTCTTCCTCCTGATCACTCTCACCCGACGATCTAGTACTCTCAGAGGCCTCGCCTCCACCACCATGCTCGGTGTCAAATATGATGGCACCCCCGTGACCACCTGATCATCCTTGTGCAGACATTTCTCCAGCATCGACACATGGAACACCTTGTGAAATGCCTGCATAGACTCCGGCAACTCTAGCCGATAAGCCACCGGTCCGACCCGCTCCAGCACCCTGACGGGACCCATATATCGCGGACTCAACTTAGTCTCGGAGATGGACCTGTTCGGACCCCTCAACATGGCCATCTTCAGATAGACCAAATCGCCAACTGCGAACTCCAGATCCTTCCTACGCCGATCTGCGTAGCTTTTCTGACGATCTTGAGCTTCCTTCATGTTCAACTTCACAATCCGGACCTTCTCAGTCGTCTCCTGCACAAAGTCAGCCCCCAACAGGCTCCTCTCCCCCACTTGTGTCCAACACAACGGGGTCCTGCAAGGCCTACCATACAACGCCTCAAATGGTGCCATGCCGATACTAGCCTGGTAGCTGTTATTGTACGCAAACTCCACTAGATTAAGATGATCCGCCCAATGTCCACCCCAATCCAACACACACATCCTCAACAGATCCTCCAACGTCTGGATAGTCCTCTCCGACTGCCCATCGGTCTGGGGATGATAAGCTGTACTCATGTGTACCTTAGTGCCCATCTCCTTCTGGAAAGCGCCCCAGAACAACGAGGAGAACTTCGGATCTCGATCTGACACTATACTCACCGGTACCCCATGCAGCTTCACAATCTCCCTGACGTACCTCTTGGCCAACACTTCCGCACCGTCGGTCTTTTTTATGGCCAAGAAGTGCGCAGACTTGGTCAACCTATCGACGATGACCCAAATAGCGTCCTTGGCTCGCGAAACCGGCAGACCCACCACGAAATCCATGGTGATCATGTCCCACTTCCACTCCGGAATGGGTAAACTCCTCAACAACCCGCTCGGAACCTGATGCTCAGCCTTCACCAACTGACAGGTATCACACCCCGCAACCCAGTTGGCAACATCCTTCTTCATCCCTACCCACTGGTAATACCGTTTGAGGTCACGGTACATCTTGGTAGCTCCTGGGTGAATAGAGAAACGGCTCTGATGTGCTTCCCTCATGATTTCCTGCCTCAGCACTTCGTCCTTCGGTACACACACCCTACCCCTCAAAAGGATAGTTCCATTGCTGGAGAACTCATACTCAGACCTCTCTGCCCTGCCAGCCTGCATTAATTCCGCATACAACTGCTGTGCTACCCGCACCCTAGTCAGAATATCCGCCTGATCCACCGCCTCCAAACCCAACGGCTCAGGCTCCTCAGACACAGCACACAGTCTCAGGGCACTCACCATGCCCACCAACGCCTCTGTATCTCGCTCAGTGTCTAAAATAACCCGCTTCCTGCTCAAAGCATCGGCTACAAGATTTGCTTTACCGGGATGATAAGCTATCTCCAGGTCATAATCCGCAACAAGCTCCATCCATCGCCTCTGTCGCAGATTCAGCTCCGGCTGGGTAAAGATGTACTTCAGACTTTTGTGGTCTGTGAACACCTGAACCTTACCGCCATACAGATAAGACCTCCAGATCTTCAATGCAAACACCACTGCAGCCATCTCAAGATCGTGAGTAGGAAAATTGCATTCATGTTTCCTCAGCTGCCTGGAAGCATATGCGATTACCTTACCCTGCTGCATCAATACACAACCGAGCCCTAGCCTGGACGCGTCTGTGAACACAACATATGGCTCATCCTGCTTAGGCAAGGCTAACACCGGAGTACTCACCAGCATCTCCTTGAGCTTCACAAAGCTCTCCTCACACTGGTCCGACCACACGAAAGGAACGTCCTTCCCGGTCAACTTGGTCATGGCCTGCGCCATACTAGCAAACCCCTTGACGAACCTCCTGTAATAACCCGCCAGACCCAGAAAACTGCGAATCTCCGAGGCATTCTTCGGTCTCGGCCACTCCTCAATCGAGCGAATCTTCTCTGGATCCACTGAAACACCACGATCAGATACGACGTGCCCCAGAAATCCGATCTCCCGCTGCCAGAAACTACACTTGCTCAGCTTAGCGAACAACTGTTGCTCCCGTAGCTTCTCCAGAACTTTCCTCAGGTGTACCATGTGCTCCTCCGGACTCTTCGAATGCACTAGAATGTCGTCGATGAAAATGATGACGAACTCATCCAGATACTCCTGGAACACGCCGTTCATCAACCTCATAAACGCAGCCGGTGCATTCGTCAACCCAAACGGCATCACCACAAACTCGTAGTGCCCGTATCTCGTCCTGAAAGCCGTCTTCCTGATGTCCGACTCCGCTATCGGGATCTGATGATAACCCGATGCCAAATCAATCTTAGAGAACCACGAAGCACCCTGCAACTGATCTAACAACTCATCGATCCTCGGTAATGGATACTTGTTCTTCACAGTAACCCGGTTCAGCCCCCGATAATCAATGCACAACCGGAAGCTCCCATCCTTCTTCTTGACGAACAGTACCGGTGCACCCCACGGAGAACTGCTCGGTCTAATGAAACCCTTTTCCAACAACTCCTCAAGCTGCTTCTTAAGCTCAGCCATCTCCGCTGGAGCCATCCTGTAAGGAGCCTTAGACAACGGGGTCGTCCCCGGCTCTAACTCAATGGTAAAAGGATCCGACCTGGATGGTGGTAACCCGCTCAACTGCTGGAACACATCCTCGAACTCCCAGACCACCTCAATATCCCGCACTGCTGACTCCCCAACCTCACCAGGTATCGAAATGGTAGCCAAATAGGCCTCACAACCCTGCTCGATCAAACGCTCCGCGTGAACCGCGGAAACGACGATGCCTCCCGGCACCGGTTTCACTCCCTGATAAACCAGTCTTCTGTTAGCATGCTCGAAAACCACACGGCCCCGGTGACAATCCAAATGAGCCTTGAACTTTCCTAGCCAGTCCATACCCAAAATGATGTCATAGAGTTCTACTGGACACACTATCAAATCCGCTGGCATCAGCTCCCCGGCGATAAGAATGTCGACACTCTCCACACAGCCCTGAGTCCTCAACAAACGACCCCCAGCAACTCTCACCACACCCGAGTGGTCCCCAAACCCCTCTTGGATACCGCTCCCCGACACCCAATCCGGTGTGGCAAAACTGTGGGACGCTCCGGAGTCAAACAACACATGTGACTCTACCCCAGCCACATTAAGGGTGCTTGAGCTGGAGCCGAACCCAAACACGTGTGTGAAGTCAGGTGGGCTCACACCGTCTAGGGTGACGATCCTGGTGCGCAACGAGGACGTTGCGCTCTGTGAGTGGGGGTGATTGTAACATCCCGGTTTCTTGTATATGCGGAGAGGCTTATAAGAATTGATTTGGCTACCTATGTCACCAAAGTGCACTTACCTTTTCCGATCACTTGCCCGAAAGAACTCCAGAGTTAAGGGTGCTTGGGCTGGAGTAGTCTAAGGATGGGTGACCTTCCGGGAAGTGATTCGCGGTAGCGTGTGAGTGAGGACAAAACACGGAGAAAGGTCACGTGGTGATTGCAGGGTCAGTAAATTACTCGGTCGGGCCTACGAAAAATAACACACCGACCGTCGGACAGGGGTGGGGCCCACGAGCCCGATAGAGGGATGGGTGACTCACCGGTAGGGGCGGACGGGGTGTTATAAGTGGTATCAGAGCCGAACCCAAACACGTGTGTGGAGTCAGGTGGGCTCACACCGTCTAGGGTGACGATCCTGGTGCGCAACGAGGACGTTGCGCTCTATGAGTGGGGGTGATTGTAACATCCTGATTTCTTGTATATGCGGAGAGGCTTATAAGAATTGATTTGGCTACCTATGTCACCAAAGTGCACTTACCTTTTCCGATCACTTGCCCGAAAGAACTCCAGAGTTAAGGGTGCTTGGGCTGGAGTAGTCTAAGGATGGGTGACCTTCCGGGAAGTGATTCGCGGTATCGTGTGAGTGAGGACAAAACACGGGGAAAGGTCACGTGGTGATTGCAGGGTCAGTAAACAAGTATTACAAGCCTCCCGGACTAACGCACCGGCCGTCGGACGAGGGTGGGGCCCACGGGCCGGGAGATGTCGTTGGGGCCCACAGGTAGGGGCGGTCGGGGCGTTATAGGCATGGTAGATGAAAATATAAAAAAAACATTTATGAATGAGCTTAACCCAATCTGCAATTTTTAAGTTAGGGTACAATAGTAAATTTAGAAAATATTCACATTTTTTCGTTTAGCTGAGAAATTCTAATTTACAGCGCCATCAACTTTACGCTATTTTTTCATACTTTTGATGTTTTATCAATATTTTTCCTATTTAAAGCCATGATATCAAATAACGTGTACTAATATATCTATTTCAAACTTGAAACAAAATTAAAACTAATTTTTTACAAATTTGAAAGTTTCACCGGATAAATCCATGAATATTCATATCGCGGTGGTTGCTTAAGCAGAGTTTCATAACCTTTCATTTTTAGATATTTTTGTTTTGGAGATCAAATACAGATTTTGATTCACATATAATTCTATCTACGTGAATTTTAAAACTGGAAATGATAAACCGGAATCTTAAAAACGGAAATGAATCTCACTTTTTTATTTTAATAATTCTTTTATTATTTAATGGCAATACATCCAAATTTTATTGAGTTTCATTTTCTAATTTTAATTAAATAATAAAAATCATATTTTCTATAAATATTTTGGAATAGTAATGCATAATGCATACTATTGAAAAATATGTTTTATTCGGGAAAATAAATTATGAATTGGCATGGTAGATGAAAATATAAAAAAAATATTGTATTAATGGGCTTAGCCCAATATGCAATTTTAAGTTAGGGTACAATAGTAAATTTATAAAAAAAATTCACATTTCTCTTTTAGCTGAGAAACCCTAATTTACAACGCCGTCAACTTTACGCTTTTTTCATTCTTTTGATGTTTGATCAATATTTTTCCTGTTTAAAGTCATAATATCAAAGCTCTTGTACTATAATATATCTATTTCAAACTTGAAACAAAACAAAAACTAAATTTTGACAAATTTGAAAGGTTCACCGGATAAATCCGTGAATATCCATATCGTGGTGGTTGCTTAAGCAGAGTTTAAGAACCTTTAATTTTTAGATATTTTTAAAATAAAAATTTGATTATGAATTGTTTTTGAAATAAATTACAGATTTTGTTTAACATATAATTCTATTTACGTGAATTTTAAAACTGGAAATGATAAAACTAAATAAATTCATAAATAAGGATTGGCGGCATACCTCATTTTTTTAAGAGAAGGATTATGTTCTTGATAAAAGTGATTTTTGATGTATTCGAGTTGATGATTTGATATCGGAAAACTTAGGTATTTATAGACATGACTAAGATTTGTGGTACATTTGGAAATGTGGGTAAAAAATATTGTATTGATGGGCTTAGCCCAATATGCAATTTTTTTTTTAATTTTTCAATTAAGTTAGGGTACAAATATAAAATTTGAAAGAAATTCATATTTTCTCTTATAGATGAAAATCCTTAATTTACAGAACTGATAGCTTTTTTTTTTTTGGTTTTTGAACATTAATTTTTCACTGTTTAAAGCCATATTATTTTTGTAATAATGACCCTATTTTAAACGAAGAATAAAAACTAAATTTGAATAAATTTTAAAAAGTTACTGGATAGATCCATAGATATCCATATCGTGGTGGTTGCTTCACCCGGTGTTTAAAACTTTGGATGATTAGATATTTTTGAAATATAAAAATTGAATAGAAATTACTTGATAAATATTTATGTTTAACATAAAATTCTGTTTACATGAATTTTAAAACTAGAAATGATCATGATTAAAACCTAAATAAATTTAAAAATGAAGGTTGGCAGAATACCTCATTTTCCGAAGAGAAGACAAAACTTTAATCTTTATAAAACTGATTAAATTAATGTATTCCAGTTTCAAATGATTTGATACTAAAGAAAATTATATTTACATGCATAACTAGAATTTGTAGTACATCTATCAGGATTCAAATATGTGACTTCTAGATATTCGAACTTTCGATATCCACAAAAAAAAATCAGGTTGTATGTGCCAAAAAAGTTTTTTTTTTAAACGAAGTTACCTAAGTTTGTATGTGCCAAAAAAATAAGGTTGTATGTGCCAAAAAATCTTAGTCATGTCTATAAATACCTAAGTTTTCCGATATCAAATCATCAACTCGAATACATCAAAAATCACTTTTATCAAGATCAGAATCATTCTCTTCAAAAAACCAGTTATGCCGCCAATCCTTATTTCTGAATTTATTTAGTTTTATCATTTCCGGCTTTAAAATTCACGTAAATGGTATTATATGCTAAATGGTATTATTCACGTAAATGGTATTATCAAGATCAGAATCATTCTCTTTAAAATTCTGTAATTTATCTCAAAAAAATTCCTAGTCAATTTTGTTATTTTAAAAATATCTAAAAAATAAAGGTTCTGAAACTCTGCTTAAGCAACCACCGCGATATGTATATTCATGGATTTATTCGGAGAAACTTTTAAATTTGTCAAAATTTAGTTTTTGTTTTGTTCAAGTTTGAAATAGATATATTAGTACAAGATCTTTGATATTATGTGAAACGACTGCACTTTTTTTTTTTTTAAACATAAATAAATAAACAGTCATAATTAACAACGCAGAAATAATACAAACACCAGAACAATCCAAGTTCTACAGCTTACACAAGCCAGCAGTTCTAACAGCAAAAGCAACAACAATAAATAAAACCCCAGGTCCTAATCATCCCCTCTTCACTGCCTCGATTCCACGATCACACCTTATCTTTACCTGCATCGACAAAAGTGATGCATCAACATTTGGCTAGCCAAACGCTGAGTGAGAGATCATCCCAACAACAGGTTAAACAATTAGCACAATCAAAAACAATAATATCAATAGCAATTCATCACCATGAAATCTATACCAACGCCTGGCAATTCCATCCCAAGAACTGCTAGACACACCGCCTGAAAGGTAAACACACAACACACTTCCCAGGCACAACCAACAACCAGTATCGATCGATACCCCCTTGGTACCGATCGATACCCAAAACACATGCCCACAGGCAAACAACCGGTATCGATCGATACACCCCTGGTATCGATCGATGCCCACACAACACATGCCCACAGGCAACGGCTGGTATCGATCGATACACCCCTGGTATCGATCGATGCCACAGGCCACACATGCCCACAGGCAACGGCCAGTATCGATCGATACACGCCTGGTATCGATCGATACCCACACAACTCGAGTCCACCGACAAGAGTCTAGTATCGATCGACACCTACTTGGTATCGATCGATACCCACCTGCAACTCACAACCTTCCGCGAGATCTCAACCCAGAAATCGCCAAGACCAACCACGAAAAAATCATCAATCAAGCTTAAACAAGCATCACACAAGCTTAATTGCTAACCTTTGGTCCCAACTCACCTTAAATCGGACGGATCGAGCTCTAGAAGACCTCCCACGCTTCCCTCTAGTTCACCACGACCAAACTCTTCCGATCTCTTCTTCAAGCTTCTCCCAAGCTCGAATCTCTCTCGATCTCGCAAGATCCAAGCTTCACCAAGCTTCACCTTCTCTCACGCTCTCCTTCTCTCTCTCTCTCTCTCTCTCGCGACCAAGACTTTACTCTCACAAAAGAAATGGTCTCCACGCGCAAGAAGAGAAGAGGAAGAAGAATATAAAGAGAAATCCCGGCTGGTATCGATCGATACTGCCCTGGTATCGATCGATACCCCATCCCGGAACAAAACAGAATTAATTATTTTCCCCAATAATCAATTCTTCCGGAAACGCGGGCGTTACAATTCTCCCCCACTAACTTAGATTCGACCTCGAATCTTCGTTACCGTTCATCTCCCATGAACCGTTCATCTCCAATGAACATCAATCGTCGCAACGATTACACAAACTTTGGCCAACCCGGCCATCTCAACACTCATACGAGGTCCAAAACCAACCTCCGAGGTTTCCCACGCAGCCCCTATGCTTATGACACCGCGGCATCATATGTACTTATTGCTCAACACAAGCCAACCCCATCACTCAAGACACCGCAGCATCTCCGAGTTCCGAGCATCAGCCATATCCCGCAGGATATCCACCATACCACATCACCCAAGACACCGCAGCATCTCCGAGTTCTAGGTATATGCCGTACCACTCCACTCAGTAATATAACCTACAAGAGTCTCAATACCCCATACCACTCAATTCTAGGCAATATATCCCACGTCTGGGACATACTCCTTACGAATCCACGGTATCACGTATCACTCTAGGCTATAAACCTCCCGAGTCTGGGTACATCGCCACTCACACTCCCAAGACACACAGTCCTGCGAGCTATCGGCACCAGAGGAACCAGTCCTCTCAACGAGCAATAAATCACATATCTCTAAGCATCTCGACTGAACTACCTCCCGTGATCCGTGTAAATCCTCGCAAGGCAACACCGGCATCACCCATATTCCATACCCGGAATATCTGCCGTGCATGACCAATAACCCGGCCATCGCACCTCCCTTGCGCACCTTCCAGTGTCGGCTTGCTTTAGAAAGACTTGTCAAGACAACTTTGACTAGGCTACCTTTAACACCCAACAACCCTCTGCAGTAGGTCATCAATACAAACGTAATAAAACAAACAAGTACCATACGCCCGCAATCCGACCCACCACATAGAACCGCTAAGTGAAATAACCCGGTCTCGTCACTCGACTCATTTTCCCGAACAAGCTTAACTGAAAACACGCAACGCTCACAATAGCAATAAGAACATCCATCTTATCACTCTCTTGCATTAACGTTTCTTACCCCAAACGTAATGCAAAACCGTGACTCCCAAAGTCACCAATAATAAGAAATACTCATCTTATTACACATCATAATGTAACATCGTTCTATACAACGGCAATACAAAATGAAACACACATAGCACACAGCTACAACCGAAACTGGAACCTCTCGATGGAACTCAAGCCGCAACTTGCTTCTGGAACCACTTCTGGAACCTCGCTTCCATCCTAGCCTCTGGCTCCCAAGTTTCCTCCTGCACCCCGTCACAGTCCCACAGAACTCGCATCATCGGAATCCTCTTCCGACGAAGCTCCTTGACCCTCCGCTCGAGAACTCTCAAAGGTCTCGCCTCAACGGTCATATTGGGCTGGAGATCTGACGGAATCTCAGCCAATACCTCGTCACCCCTATGCAAACACTTCCTCAGCATCGACACATGGAAGACCTTATGAAATGCTTGCATAACCGCGGGTAACTCCAACCGATACGCTACCGGTCCAACACGCTCCACAATCCGGAACGGTCCCATATACCTCGGACTCAACTTAGTCGCAACAATGGACCTGTTCGGACCTCTCAGTAAAGCCATCTTGAGATACACACTATCTCCCACCTCAAACACAAGCTCTTTCCGCCTCTTATCAGCATAACTCTTTTGCCGATCTTGGGCCTCTTTCATGTTCAGCTTCAAAACCCGGATCTTCTCCGTAGTTTCCTGAACAAAACTCGCACCCAAAGTGCTCCTCTCCCCCACTTGTGTCCAACACAAGGGGGTACGACAGGGCCTCCCATACAGAGCCTCATATGGAGCCATCCCAATACTTGCCTGGTAACTATTGTTATACGCAAACTCAACCAAGCTCAAGTGATCCACCCAATGACCACCCCAATCCAGCACGCACATCCTCAACAAATCCTCCAAAGTCTGGATGGTCCGCTCGGACTGCCCATCCGTCTGAGGATGATACGCCGTGCTCAAGTGCACCTTCGTGCCCATCTCCGCCTGAAACGCATTCCAGAACTCCGATGTGAACTTAGGATCCCGGTCCGAAACAATACTCACCGGTACTCCATACAGTCTCACAATCTCCTGCACGTACTTCCTAGCCAAAACTGCCGCCCCATCGGTCTTCTTAATGGCCAGAAAACGCGCACACTTGGTCAATCGATCGACGATGACCCAAACAGCATCCTTGGTCCGAGAAACTGGTAAACCCACCACGAAATCCATCGTGATCATATCCCACTTCCACTCTGGAATGGGTAAACTCCGCAACAAACCACTCGGGACCTGGTGCTCCGCCTTCACTAACTGGCACACGTTGCACGAAGCAACCCAGTTAGCCACATCCTTTTTCATCCCGACCCAATGATAATAGCGCTTGAGATCGCGGTACATCTTAGTCGCTCCGGGATGAATCGCAAACATACTCGAATGAGCCTCACTCAGGATCTCTCGCCGCAAATCCTCATCCAAAGGTACGCATACCCTCCCACTGACAAGGATAGTGCCGTTCGCAGATACCTGATACTCAGAACCCTCTGCTCTCGAAGCCTTAACCAAACTCTCATCTTTTTCCTGAGCCAACCGAACTCTGCTCAAAAGATCCGCCTGGTTAGCCGCCTCTAAGCCCAAAGGTTCCTGAGATACAACACATAAGCGCAATGTGCTAATCTCGCTCACCAAAGACTCAACCTCGAGCTCCCGAGCCAAAGCCACCCGCTTCCGACTCAACGCATCCGCCACGAGATTAGCCTTACCAGGATGGTAAGCTATCTCCAGATCATAATCGGCCACTAGCTCCATCCAGCGCCTCTGCCTCAAATTCAACTCAGGCTGAGTGAAAATGTACTTCAAGCTCTTATGATCTGTGAACACCTGCACCTTTCCGCCATAAAGGTAAGATCTCCAAATCTTTAATGCAAAAACTACTGCAGCCATCTCCAAGTCATGGGTAGGGTAGTTGCCCTCATGCTTCCGCAGCTGCCGCGAAGCATAGGCAATAACCTTCCCCCTCTGCATCAACACACAACCAAGACCCACTCCCGACGCATCGGTGTACACCACGTAAGGCTCACCCGACTCAGGCAACGCCAATACTGGAGTACTAGACAACATGGCCTTCAGCCCTGCGAAACTCTTCTCACACTCTGAGGACCACACGAAAGGAACATCCTTCCCTGTCAGCTTCGTCATAGACTTAGCCAAACTTGCGAAACCCTTGACGAACCGCCGATAATACCCTGCCAACCCAAGAAAACTCCGAATCTCAGTGGCATTCCTCGGCCTCGGCCAAGTACTAATGGCCTGGATCTTCTCCGGATCTACCGACACTCCCTCCGCAGAGACAATGTGACCCAGAAAACCGATCTCCCGCTGCCAGAAGCTACACTTGCTCAACTTAGCAAACAACTTCTGTTCCCGCAGCCTCGAAAGAACCACACGCAGATGCACCTCATGCTCCTCCCGGCTCTTCGAATACACCAAGATGTCATCGATAAAGATGATCACGAACTCATCTAGATACTCCTGGAAAACGCTGTTCATCAATCTCATAAATGCAGCCGGTGCATTAGTCAACCCAAATGGCATCACCACAAACTCGTAGTGACCATAACGAGATCTGAAAGCCGTCTTCCGGATATCTACCTCATCGATGGGAATCTGATGATATCCCGACGCCAAGTCAATCTTGGAGAACCAAGTAGCCCCTCTCAACTGATCCAACAACTCATCAATCCGCGGAAGAGGATACCTGTTCTTCACTGTGACTCGGTTAAGTCCCCGATAATCAATACACAACCGAAAACTCCCGTCCTTCTTCTTCACGAACAACACTGGCGCTCCCCACGGTGAAGAACTCGGACGAATAAATCCCTTACCCAACAACTCCTCCAGCTGCTTCTTCAGCTCTGCCATCTCTGCAGGAGCCATCCTATAAGGAGCCCTGGATATCGGTGCCGTCCCCGGTTCCAACTCGATCGTGAAAGGATCCGACCTAGATGGTGGCAACCCCTGCAACGACTGAAACACATCTTGGAACTCACGAACCACGCGAATATCCTGAACCCTAGCCTCTCCGACGGCCTCTGGCAAGGAAATGGTAGCCAAATACGCCTCGCAACCTCCCTCGATCAGACGCTCCGCGTGCACAACCGAGATCACGAGACTTCCGGAAGTCGGTCTCACACCCTGATACACCAACTTCCCTTCCCCCTGGTCGAACTCGACTCGCCCTCGGTGACAGTCCAGATGCGCCCTGAACTTCCCGAGCCAATCCATGCCCAAGATGACATCGTACAGCTCCACTGAGCAGATAATCAAATCGGCAGCCATGGACTCTCCTGCCACCTGAACATCCACGTCTCGCACCCGACCGTGAATCCTCAGGAGCTTCCCTCCGGCAACCTCCACGAAACCCAAACTCACACCGGGCTCGCTCCGTAAATTAGCCTTCTCGGCCAACTCCGGGGAAACGAAGCAATGCGATGCTCCCGTGTCAAACAACACATGACACTCTACACCTCCAACACACAAGGTCCCTGCACATATACATGTGCTGAGAACCTTAACACCCCGACAAGCACGACGTTCCCCAACACAGAATTAAACTTAGATGAGTCTAAGAAAATACCTGTGATCGGCCTGGAACTCGGCTCTCCGGTCTCGGTGATGGAGTATACTCGAGGCGCTGATGCCACCTGCCTGAGAGGCTGCACTACCGCGGTCTCACTCTGCCGCAACTGGGGACACTGAGGCCTGATGTGCCCCGCCTCCTTGCAGTGATAGCACACTCGAGAATCCACTCGCGCTCCGCCCTTCTGAGGACAGCTCGCCACTCGGTGATCCATGCTCCCACAACCAAAGCAACCCGGACCACCCCGACTACCACTCGAAGCGCTCTCCCGCTTCCGTTTCTGTCCTTGCATCGGCTTACTACTGCCTCTGCTCGGACCGGACTGCTGCTGCACATATCTCGCCTGAAAACGCGGTGTAGCCACTACCACCTCGTCCTTCAGACCCTCCTCAAGCAAAGCCGCAGTCTCAACCAACTCATCAACCGTGCAAAAAGGCCTCACCATGCAACGGTTCCTCAAGTCAACCCGAAGACCCATCAAGAATCTCTGCACACGGGCCGACTCACTCTCACCCGCTCGTCTAACATAAGACCCGAGCCGGATGAACTCCACCTCATACTCGCGTACCGACCGATCCCCCTGAGTCAAACTCGCAAGCCTCGACCCTAACCGGTTGAACGCCTCCTGAGGAAAGTACTTGGAGTTAAACTCCTCCACAAAATCCGCCCAAGCCATCGCGGCCTGTACTCTCCGTGCTGCCACACCCCTCCACCAGAGATGCGCATCACCCTCCAGAAAATGGACCGCAATGTCCACCTGGTATCCTGCGGGACACCTACTCGAGAGGAAATTCCTCTCTATCCTCCTCAACCACGCATCAGCGTCCTCAGGATTAGCACCTCCAGAAAAGAACCCCGTGCCAATCCTCAGCATCTGCTCCATCATCCTAAGGTAGGATGGGAGCTCCTCAGCAACCGCAGCTGCCGCCTGAGGCGGAGCCTCCACCACTACCGGAGCCACAGGAGCCTGAGCCTGTACCCTCTCTGGTAACCGCTCCAACAACCTCGTCAACAGATCCGCTATGCGATCATCTCGGGCACGAGCATCACCCGCTGCTACACCCGCAGCACCCGCTGGAACACCAGCCACACTGACGCTCACGCCAGCCCCAACGGCACTCACACCGGCCGCACCCTCAGACCCAATCTGACTCGCACGCGAATCCTCGACCTGCTCTGCCGGCACACGGCCACGACCCCTACCACGGCCACGACCTCTACCACGCTCTCTAGCCATCTGCACACGTGCAGAAGCACAAGCTAAGAACTATGATCAATCATCACAATAAAGATAATCACCGTGGAATCTCACAAGGCTCGAAGAGGATGATTCTAAGACCCCCCACACAATACCCAATTAAATCTAGAACCACCTAGGCTCCTAGAACCGTAAGGGCTCTGATACCAAATTGAAACGACTGCACTTTTTTTTTTTTAAACATAAATAAATAAACAGTCATAATTAACAACGCGGAAATAATACAAACACCAGAACAATCCAAGTTCTACAGCTTACACAAGCCAGCAGTTCTAACAGCAAAAGCAACAACAATAAATAAAACCCCAGGTCCTAATCATCCCCTCTTCACTGCCTCGATTCCACGATCACACCTTATCTTTACCTGCATCGACAAAAGTGATGCATCAACATTTGGCTAGCCAAACGCTGAGTGAGAGATCATCCCAACAACAGGTTAAACAATTAGCACAATCAAAAACAATAATATCAATAGCAATTCATCACCATGAAATCTATACCAACGCCTGGCAATTCCATCCCAAGAACTGCTAGACACACCGCCTGAAAGGTAAACACACAACACACTTCCCATGCACAACCAACAACCAGTATCGATCGATACCCCCTTGGTATCGATCGATACCCAAAACACATGCCCACAGGCAAACAACCGGTATCGATCGATACACCCCTGGTATCGATCGATGCCCACACAACACATGCCCACAGGCAACGGCTGGTATCGATCGATACACCCATGGTATCGATCGATGCCACAGGCCACACATGCCCACAGGCAACGGCCAGTATCGATCGATACACGCCTGGTATCGATCGATACCCACACAACTCGAGTCCACCGACAAGAGTCTAGTATCGATCGACACCTACTTGGTATCGATCGATACCCACCTGCAACTCACAACCTTCCGCGAGATCTCAACCCAGAAATCGCCAAGACCAACCACGAAAAAATCATCAATCAAGCTTAAACAAGCATCACACAAGCTTAATTGCTAACCTTTGGTCCCAACTCACCTTAAATCGGACGGATCGAGCTCTAGAAGACCTCCCACGCTTCCCTCTAGTTCACCACGACCAAACTCTTCCGATCTCTTCTTCAAGCTTCTCCCAAGCTCGAATCTCTCTCGATCTCGCAAGATCCAAGCTTCACCAAGCTTCACCTTCTCTCACGCTCTCCTTCTCTCTCTCTCTCTCTCTCTCTCTCGCGACCAAGACTTTACTCTCACAAAAGAAATGGTCTCCACGCGCAAGAAGAGAAGAGGAAGAAGAATATAAAGAGAAATCCCGGCTGGTATCGA
This sequence comes from Eutrema japonicum, assembly GCA_030161315.1. Classification (NCBI taxonomy): domain Eukaryota; kingdom Viridiplantae; phylum Streptophyta; class Magnoliopsida; order Brassicales; family Brassicaceae; genus Eutrema; species Eutrema japonicum. The sequence continues at coordinate 22,045,175 of BSQW01000007.1, forward strand.
TCGATACTGCCCTGGTATCGATCGATACCCCATCCCGGAACAAAACAGAATTAATTATTTTCCCCAATAATCAATTCTTCCGGAAACGCGGGCGTTACATTATGGCTTTAAACAAGAAAAATATTGATTAAACATCAAAAGAATGAAAATAGCGTAAAGTTGACAGCTCCGTAAATTATGGTTTTTCAACTAAACAAAAAAATGTGAAATTTTTAAAATAAATTTACTATTGTAACCTCACTTAAAATTGCATATTGGGCGAAGCTAATTAATATAATATTTGTTTCCATTATTTTCATTTACCATACCAATTCATAATTGTTTTTCCCGAATAAAACATATTTTTCAATAGTATGCATTATGCATTACTAGTCCAAAATATTTATAGAAAATCTGATTTTTATTATTTAATTAAAATTACAAAATGAATATCAATCAAATTTGGATGTTTTGCCATTAAATAATAAAAACAATTATTAAATTAAAAAGTGAGATTCATTTCCGGTTTTAAGATTTTGGTTTATCATTTCCGGTTTCTAAAATTCACTTAAATAAAATTATATGTTAATCAAAATCTGTATTTGATCTCAAAAATAATTCCTAATCAAGTTTTTATTTTAAAAATATCTAAAAATTAAAGGTCCTCAAACTCTCCTTAAGCAACCACCGCGATATGGATATTCATGAATTAATCCGGTGAGACTTTCAAATTTGTCAAAATTTAGTTTTTGTTTTGTTTCAAGTTTGAAATAGATATATTAGTACAAATTCTTTGATATTATGGCTTTAATATGGAAAATATTGATCAAACATCAAAAGAATGAAAAAAATAGCGTAAAGTTGACAGCGCTCTAAATTAGGATTTCTCAGCTAAACGAAGAAATGTGATTTTTTTTACAAATTTACTATTGTATCCTAACTTAAAATTTTTTTATTGGGTTAAGCCCATTAATACAATATTTGTTTATATATTTTCATATATCATGCCAATCCATAATTATTTTTTTCCGAATAAAACATATTTTTCAATATCATGCATTATGCATTACTAGTCCAAAATATTTATAGAAAATCTGATTTTTATTATTTAATTAAAATAACAAAATGAATCTCAATAAAATTTGTATGTTTTGCCATTAAATTGTAAAAACAATGATTAAAATAAAAAGTGAGATTTATTTCCGGTTTTAAAATTCCGGTTATCATTTCCGGTTTTAAAATTCACGTAAATTGAAGTATATGTTAAAGAAAATCAGTATTTGATATCAAAAACAATTCCTAATCAACTTTTTATTTTAAAAATATCTAAAAATTAAAGGTCCTGAAACTTTCCTTAAGCAACCACCGCGATATGGATATTCATGAATTTATCCGGTGAAAGTTTCAAATTTGTCAAAATTTACTTTTTGTTTTGTTTCAAGTTTGAAATAGATATATTAGTACAAATTCTTTGATATTATGGCTTAAATAGGGAAAATATTGATCAAACATCAAAAGAATGAAAAAAATAGCGTAAAGTTGACAGCACTCTAAATTAGGATTTCTCAGCTAAATGAAGAAATGTGATTTTTTACAAATTTACTATTGTATCCTAACTTAAAAATTGTTTATTGGGTTAAGCCCATTAATACAATATTTGTTTATATATTTACATATATCATGCCAATCCATAATTATTTTTTCCGAATAAAACATATTTTTCAATATCATGCATTATGCATTACTAGTCCAAAATATTTATAGTTAACGGTACTGTAAATTAGGGTTTCTGAGCTAAACGAATAAATGTAAATGTTTTTTACAAATTTACTATTGTATCATAACTTAAAAATTGCATATTGGGTTAAGCCCATTAATAATTTGTTTTTTCTATATTCTAATCCACCATGCCAATTCATAATTTGTTTTTCCGAATAAAACATTTTTTTCAATATTATGCATTATGCATTACTAGTCCAAAATATTTATTAAAAAAATCTGATGTTTATTATTTAATTAAAATAACAAAATGAATCTCAATATATTTTGGATGTTTTGCCATTAAATTACAAAAACAATGATTAAAATAAAAAGTGGGATTTATTTTCGGTTTTAAAATTCCGGTTATCATTTTCGTTTCTAAAATTCACATAAAGGGAAGTATATGTTAAACAAAATATGTATTTGAACTCAAAAACAATTCCTAATCAATTTTTTATTTTAAAAATATCTAAAAATTAAAGGTTTTGAAACTCCACCGCGATATGGATATTCACGAATTTATCCGGTGAAACTTTTAAATTTGTCAAAATTTAGTTTTTGTTTTGTTTCAAGTTTGAAATAGATATATATGTACAAGATCTTTGATATTATGGCTTTAAACAGGGAAAATATTGATCAAATATCAAAAGAATGAAAAATAGCGTAAAGTTAACGACGGTGTAAATTAGGGTTTCTCAACTAAACGAAAAATGTGATTTTTTTTACAAATTTACTATTGAATTAAATACAATATTTTTTCTATATTTTCATCTTCCAGGCCAATTCATAAATGTTTTTCCGAATAAAAAATCTTTTTGTTTTAATATTATGCATTATGCATTACTAGTCCAAAATATTTATAGAAAATCTGAGTTTTAACATTTAATTAAAATAAAATAACAAAATGAATCTCAATAAATTTTGGATAATTTGCTATTAAATTGTAAAAGCAATGATTAAAATAAAAAGTGAGAACAAGTGGTACAACAATCGATGTACATTATACATGCCCGACAAAATAAAAAATTGTGTCATGTGTCTAGCCCAAAAAAAAGATTCAAACTTACCCTATATATGATATTCTCACAAACTTGGGCCCTTTTTGCAATTTTTGATAAATATAAATGGGTTATGTGCAATTTTGCAAATGCACTCTGATCACCACATATTTGTTGGAACTGAGATCTATGAAATGTATATATTTTTTAGATATTGTTAAAATAACAAAGTTGATTATGAATTGTTTTTGAGATAAATTACAAATTTTTTTTAGCATATAATTCCATTTACGTGAATTTTAAAACCGAAAATGATAAAAATAAATAAATTCAGAAAATCTCATATTTTGCTCAGACTATCTTGAGCTTCACGACTATCTTGCTCATACAAAAGTTTCATATTTTTTTTAACTGCAAAACTTTGCAAAGGTTCCAGAGTTTTGAAGAACTAAGAGAAGCCATAACTATATTAACTCTACTCCCTTTCGGAATAACATGCAGTATCTTTCTGAAATCCCCTTCGAATACTACAACTTTACCTCCAAAAGGTTTATCATCAGAATTCTTTATAATGTCGCATATAGTACGATCGAGAGATCCAAAAAAATACTTGCTCATCATAGGTGCTTCGTCCCATATAATAAGTGATGCTCTAGAAACTAACTCAACTTGGTCACTTCCAGGTTGTATACTGCAATTTGAGGATTCATGAGGATTAATCGGAATGCCAAACATGGAATGAGCAGTCCTTTCACCGGGAAACAACAATGACGCTATGCCGCTAGATGCAATATTCAGTACTATATCTCCTCTAGATCGGATAGCAGCTGAAAAAATATACAAAATAATGTTTTGCATGTTCCTCCAAACCCATATACGAAAAGACACCACTTTTTTCCGAAAAAAATAACACCTAATATCTCATCATACACAGACATTTGCTCATCAGCTAACTGACCAAACCATTCATCGTGTCTATCATGCAATTCTGCATGTGGATAGTTAAGCTCATTCTGCAATAGCCTATTATCACTAATCGAGTCAGGATTATCCACTGGTTTTGGCATTGTCTCCCAATTAGACAAAGAACTGTTGTTACTGCGCAAAAAGCTCTCTATCATCAATAATGTGCAGTTAAAAATATGTTATTCGCTAAAATTGAGACCTAGTGAACAAATATAAAAAATTTCCATGGTCAGTAATTCTTTTTTTTTGCAAACTATATCTGCTCGAACTTTGATTTTTATAAAACTGATTTTTAATGTATTTAAGTGATGTAAGAAAAATGTATTCAAGTTTTGGATGATTTGATACTAAAGAAAATTAGGTATTTATAGGCATGACTAGGATTTGTGGTAGACATCAATACAATATTTTTTTTTTGTCAGCCATCAATACAATATTATGTATATTTGATTTTATATGAGGAAAGTATTATCCAAAACTTTAGTTTTACTAAATATTTTATTTTTACCTTTTTGGCACATACAACCAGATTTTTTTTTTGTGGAAATCCAAAGTTCGAATATCTAGAAGTCACATATCTGAATTATGATAGATGTACTACAAATTCCAGTTATGCTTGTAAATATAATTTTCTTTAGTATCAAATCATTTGAAACTGGAATACATTAAATTAATCAGTTTTATAAAGATTAAAGCTTTGTCTTCTCTTCGGAAAATGAGGTATTCCGCCAACCTTCATTTGTGAATTTATTTAGGTTTTAATCATGATCATTTCTGGTTTTAAAATTTATGTAAACAGAATTTTATGTTAAATATAAATATTTATCAAATAATTTCTATTCAATTTTTATATTTCAAAAATATCTAATTATCCAAAGTTTTAAACACCGGGTGAAGTAACCATCACGATATGAATATCTATGGATTTAACCAGTATTTTTAAAAAAAATTATTCAAATTTAGTTTTTATTTTTCGTTTAAAATATGTATATTATTACAAAAATAATATGGCTTTAAACCGTGAAAAAATAATGTTCAAAAACTAAAAAAAAAAGCTAACAGTTCTGTAAATTAGGGATTTTTATCTATAAGAGGAAATGTGAATTTCTTTCAAAATTTATATTTGTACCCTAACTTAATTGGAAAATTTAAAAACAAAATTGCATATTGGGCTAAGCCCATCAATACAATATTTTTTCCCCACATTTTCAAATGTACCACAAATCTTAGTCATGTCTATAATTACCTAACTTTTCCGATATCAAATCATCAACTCGAATACATCAAAAATCACTTTTATCAAGATCATAATCCTTCTCTTCAAAAATGAGGTATGCCGCCAATCCTTATTTCTGAATTTATTTAGTTTTATCATTTCTAGTTTTAAAATTCACGTGAATAGAATTATATGTTAAACAAAATCTGTAATTTATTTCAAAAACAATTCCTAATCAACTTTTTATTTTTAAAATATCTAAAAATTAAAGGTTATGAAACTCTGATTAAGCAACCACCACGATATGTGTAACATCCCGATTTCTTGTATATGCGGAGAGGCTTATAAGAATTGATTTGGCTACCTATGTCACCAAAGTGCACTTATCTTTTCGGGAACTTGTCCAGAGAGAACTCCAGAGTTAAGCGTGCTTGAGCTGGAGCAATTTAAGGATGGGTGACCTACCGGGAAGTGATTCGCGGTATCGTGTGAGTGAGTACAAAACACGGGGAAAGATCACGTGGTGATTGCAGGGTCAGTAAACAAGTATTACAAGCCTCCCGGACTAACGCACCGGCCGTCGGACAAGGGTGGGGCCCACAGGCCGAGAGAGGGCATGGGGCCCACAGGTAGGGGCGGTCGGGGCGTTATAAGTGGTATCAGAGCCGAACCCAAACACGTGTGTGGAGTCAGGTGGGCCCACACCGTCTAGGGTGACGATCCTGGTGCGCAACGAGGACGTTGCGCTCTATGAGTGGGGGTGATTGTAACATCCCGATTTCTTGTATATGCGGAGAGGCTTATAAGAATTGATTTGGCTACCTATGTCACCAAAGTGCACTTATCTTTTCGGGAACTTGTCCAGAGAGAACTCCAGAGTTAAGCGTGCTTGAGCTGGAGCAATTTAAGGATGGGTGACCTACCGGGAAGTGATTCGCGGTATCGTGTGAGTGAGTACAAAACACGGGGAAAGATCACGTGGTGATTGCAGGGTCAGTAAACAAGTATTACAAGCCTCCCGGACTAACGCACCGGCCGTCGGACAAGGGTGGGGCCCACAGGCCGAGAGAGGGCATGGGGCCCACAGGTAGGGGCGGTCGGGGCGTTATAATATGGATATTCACGGATTTATCCGGTGAAACTTTCAAATTTGTCAAAATTTAGTTTTTGTTTTGTTTCAAGTTTGAAATAGATATATTATAGTACAAGATCTTTGATATTATGAAATTAAACAGGAAAAATATTGATCAAACATCAAAAGAATGAAAAAATAGCGTAAAGTTGACGGCGTTGTAAATTAGGGTTTCTCAGCTAAAAGAGAAATGTGAATTTTTTTTATAAATTTATTATTGTACCCTAACTTAAAATTTCATATTGGGCTAAGCCCATTAATACAATATTTTTTATCTACCATGCCAATTCATAATTTTGTTTCCCGAATAAAACATATTTTTTCAATAGTATGCATTATGCATTACTAGTCCAAAATATTTATAGAAAATATGATTTTTATTATTTAATTAAAATAACTAAATGAATCTCAATAAATTTTGAATGTTTTGCCATTAAATTGTAAAAACAATGATTAAAATTAAAAAAAGTGAGATTTATTTACCTGACGATGCTATTGTTTTTTTTTTTTGATCCAATGATATGTTTCTTCTAAAATTTTATGTATTTATATAGAAACAAAAAACTAATATTATGTTACTATAAGTTTGTTTTAAAAAAAAAACCAAAGTTTTAGGTAAGTAATTGATAATTTATGAATTCAAAGTCAATATATTAGGCTATTTAGTCAATTTGAATTTTTGGGGCGTTTCTTATCTTGTTATTGTTATTTTGGCGCGTTATTTATTTTAGCTACTAGTTTTATTTTCTTAGTTTTGAATTTTGAAAACTAAGAAATAAGTATACATTGTTTTCTCAAAAAGCTCTAGATGCATTACCAATGTTGATTTTTATTATTCTTATCATGTTGAATTCTAAACACATGTTTTTGCATTATGAAGATTTTTTCCAAAATTTTACTTTGAATATATATATTTTTTTTCTTCATACAAAGAAAAAAATATCTCATAAAATTTCTCGTCGTAATGATGAATTATGTTTCCTTTACGCTCTATCTCAACAATTCACTCGCCATTTCAAATTTCTGAAGCTTTCTCTCTTTCTCTCTCTCTTCGATAAGCATCTTCTTCTCAGTAATGGAGACGTTTTCGTCGACCTCGATCGGTACTTGTTTGAAAGAGCATCAGAAGATCTACAAGGAATGGTTCAACATCGCCGATTCAGGTTTCAGTGTTTTGTTTTCTTTCCCCTTTTCAGTTTGATTTTGTTCTGATTTTTTGGGTTTCGCTTCTCTGAAAAATTCAGATGGAGACGGTCGTGTTTCCGGAAATGATGCTACAAAGTTTTAATTTTAAACAATGAAGTTATATGTTTTGCCATTAAGCCGGAAATAAATCTCACTTTTTTAATTTTAATCATTGTTTTATAATTTAATGGCAAAACATCCAAAATTTTTTAAAATTCATTTTGTTATTTTAATTAAATAATTTTGGATCTCAATAAATTTTGGATGTTTTGCCATTAAATTCTAAAATTTTAAAACTTTGATCGGAATATATCAAAATATGGTTTCAATTTTGGATGTTTTGCCATTAAATTCTAAAACTTCAAAACATCCAACATCAAGCTGTAGAAGATATCCCTAAACCAAAACACAACAAGGTTTAGGGAAATTAGGGATTATATTTTCTAACAAAATCAAAATGCCACTTGGAAAAAATTCAAAGTTGGTAAATGCTAACAATAGTATTCTTTTTTTTTTTTCCCCTAAATATTTGTGAATGGATTTCCTTATAATAATAATTTTTATTAATTTCATCGATACAGACTTTTTTTTTTTAAAGTAAACATTTTAAAAAGTAAACAAAATCACAAACAACAGTCAACAATATCATGTTTATTTGTTTCCCCATATAGTAGTTAAAAACATGATTTTGTTCTAGGATTAGAGATTTTAGTGTCCATCATCAAATCTAATAATATTAAATGCAAAATCTGCAAGCAAAAATATTAGATTTTAGTGTCCATCATCAAATCTAATAAGATTTTAGTATCAAAGTTTTCCAAATAAATGAATCATTTCCGGAATGACATATGAAATAATAGTGACATAACATAATAATTATTACAAAATCGAGGCATCCTAACTTTTCTGGATATTATACAGTTTGATTTTCAAAGTCTAATCCTTATCCTAACATCCTAAGTTGAATGAAATCAAAGCGAGAAATCGCCTTTATCCAACAAAAATTCCCCTTTGTTCCTCACAACATCTATCTAACGCTTCAGATTTATGTTGATTTATCAATATGTTTGTAGAAATTTCATTATTCCTAGATGTCTGTGACCAAAAACGTTGATTGCTACTACTGTAACATCCCTAATTCAATTTTGAGGTTGAAATTGAATAATTAGAAGTTTGGGGTTAATTTCGCGTAAAATCAATTGTTCTGGGTGGGTTTAATTGATAATTTTGAAAGTTTGGGGTCAACTTTCGGAAGAGGAGGAAGTGCGAGGACCGGTTGGTGTAATAAGGGAAACTTGAAAACACATAGGTTTATATAACCGTAAGCATCTCCCTCTCCAACTTTGTGCGTTTAACCTAGCCGTCTCCCTCTCCGAACTTGGTGCGTTTAACCTAGCCGTCAAGTCGTCGTCGCCACGGTAAGAACCTTCTCTCCCTCCTTAGTTTTTCTTGCGGGCGGGGTGGACCGGAGCTGTGCGGTGGTGAGCGACGGTGCGTGGGTTTGGGTCGGATTGTGGATCGGAGTTTTGAGCCGTGTGAGCTTCGGTGGTGGGCGACGGTGCGTGGTTGGAGCCGGGATTGGGCCGTGGAGAGCTCCCGCGGTGAGCTCCGGTGGTGAGCTCCGGTCGGGTTGGTGGATCGGGGTTGGGCTGTGGCGAGCTCCGGTGGTGAGCTCCGGTGGTGCGTCGTTGCACCGGCGATGGGAAGTCGACGAAGTCGACTACCGGTTTAGACCGGTTTATCAACGTATCGAACGTGTTGATTTCGTTTGATTGTTTTTAATTATTTTTTTATTATTTTGTTATTTTAGGTGGTTTAATTGAAGGTTATTCATCCCGGGGAGTTCTAGAAAATTGCTGAATTTTCTCGTGAAACTTTCTGTGCGGGAATAAGGTGAGTGCAGGACCATAGGCGTAATTAAATAATTTTGATAATTGGTGTGATTTCGTGATTATAGGCCGTTTACGATCTCGGAGGGTCTAGATCGAGTGTTTCATGAAATGTTTGATTTATTCGGTATTATCGTGATAGTCTATATTAATTATCTTAATTATTTGTTAGCCTGTAGATGGGAGGATTGTCTCACTAAGTATTTATCGAAATACTTATGCATCTCTTATATTTTAATTGATGCAGGAAAAGAGAAAGTGTGACCGTGGGATCAGGGCGAGGAAGAGGGGGTGATCTAGACTTGTCGTTTATTTGATTATTTTATTTAATAATTTATGATCTTGATTAGTCGGATTTATAATCTTGAACCGGAAATTATTTGGTGAGGTTTAGTTATTATTATTTATGGGAATTTTAATAATTAATTGCATAAAAAGAAAAAAAATGGGTGCGGTTGTTTCAATTTGGTATCAGAGCATTTACGGTTCTAGGACAGTTTTAAAAAAAAAAAAAAAAAATTTTCCGCTATTAGAACTGTCTATGGGAGTTAGTCAATTGTTGAGCTTGAAGTTCTAGATCATCCTCTTCGAGCCTTCAATGAGATTCCACGGTAAGACTCGTGTTTGTTTTACTATTGCTGTTGTCAATTAGTAACAAGTGGTTATTGCAGATGGTTGATTCTGATAGCGTTGGGCAAGGTCTCAGAGGTCAGGGTGGTCGCGGCGGCCGTGGTCGGGGCGGCAGAACAGGCCGTGGCGGCAGAGGTGGTAGAGGTGGTAGAGGTGGCAGAGCAGCTGCGAATGTGACGCAGAGTGTCACGGTGGAGCAGGGGGCGTATGATCACGCCGAGGGGGAAGGTCAGTCGGAGCCAGCGGCCGTGTATGGTGCGATGCCGGCGCCGGGTGGTGCTCAGGCGGGTGCGGGCCCGAACCCGATGGCGGCTGTTTTGGGCATGTTGGCCCAGCTCTTGGAGAGGTTACCTGGTGTGGTACCGGCTCCAGCTCCAGTGGCGCCACAGGGGGTTGCCGCGATGCCGGGTGTTGTTGCTCCGGGAGTTCCGGGAGTGGTTGCTGAGGCCGAGCCAGTGGTTCCGTCGTACCTGAGGGTGATGGAGCATATGCAGAGGTTGGGCACCAAGTTTTTCAGTGGTGGTGCTCGACCGATTGAGTCTGATGAGTGGAGGTCCAGGTTGGAGAGGAACTTCCAGTCGATCAGATGCCCTGAGGAGTATAGGGTTGACTTGGCGGTGCATTATCTGGAGGGAGATGCACATGAGTGGTGGCAGGGTGTTGCTGCGAGGAGGGCGGGAGTAGTGTTGTCTTGGGACGAGTTCCGGAGGGAGTTCGATCTCAAGTATTTTCCGCGGGAGGCTCGCGACAGGTTACAGGCGGAGTTTCTATACTTGTCACAGGGGATTCGTTCGGTCCGAGAGTACGAGGCCGAGTTTAACCGGCTGAAGCGGTTTGCTGGTCGGGGTGCAGATACCGAGTATGAGTTGATTGGTGCTTTCATGCGAGGTATGCGTATCGATCTCAGGAATCGGTGCATAGTCCGCAAGTTCGAGTCGGTATCCGAACTGGTGGAGTGTGCAGCGCAGCTTGAGGAGGGGATGAGGCAGGAGGCTAGTTTAAAGGCTGCAGTACCAGAGGCTCCGCGACGGCCTCAAAGTCAGAGTGTTGCTCCGAGCAAGGGCGGTAGGTCTGGTCAGCAGCAGGGACAGAAGAGGAAGTGGGAGGATACTTCCAGGGAAGCGGGTTCTGGGCCCCGTTGTTTCGGGTGCGGAGCCCATGGACATCGCGTGGCGGATTGTTCTCGAGGGGGCCCGGTGTGCTTTCATTGCAAGGAACCCGGTCACCTCAGGAAGGATTGTCCGAAGTTGGCTCAGCCATTTGTGAGGATCGAGGCACCGCCTCCGAAACGGGCCGCAGTGGCACCGAGGGTGTTCACCATAGGCGCGGAGTCAGGCGAGGCGAGCGGCAGCAGACCGATTACTGGTTAGTTACCTTAACTATGATCTTGTTTGATTGTAATTTCAGTTACTCGCTCTGTAATTGGTGTTTGCTATTTGCCGTGAATCCTTTTCGTGCTTAGGGACCCTTAATGTGGCTGGGGTAGAGTCACATGTGTTGTTTGACTCCGGAGCGTCCCACAGTTTTGCCACACCGGATTGGGTGTCGGGGAGCGGTATCCAAGAGTTGTGTGGGGACCACTCGGGTGTGGTGAGAGTTGCTGGGGGTCGCTTGTTGAGGACTCAGGGCTGTGTGGAGAATGTCGACATTCTTATCGCCGGAGAGCTGATGCCAGCGGATTTGATAGTGTGCCCAGTGGAACTCTATGACATCATTTTGGGTATGGACTGGCTGGGAAAGTTCAAGGCTCATTTGGATTGTCACCGGGGTCGTGTGATTTTCGAGCATGCTAACAGAAGACTGGTTTATCAGGGAGTGAGACCGGTGCCGGGAGGCATCGTCGTTTCCGCGGTTCAAGCGGAGCGTTTGATCGAACAGGGTTGTGAGGCCTACTTGGCTACCATTTCGATACCTGGTGAGGTTGGGGAGTCAGCGGTGCGGGATATTGAGGTGGTCTGGGAGTTCGAGGATGTGTTCCAGCAGTTGAGCGGGTTACCACCATCCAGGTCGGATCCTTTTACCATTGAGTTAGAGCCGGGGACGACCCCGTTGTCTAAGGCTCCTTACAGGATGGCTCCAGCGGAGATGGCTGAGCTTAAGAAGCAGCTCGAGGAGTTGTTGGAAAAGGGTTTCATTAGACCGAGCAGTTCTCCGTGGGGTGCACCGGTACTGTTCGTCAAGAAGAAGGATGGGAGCTTCCGGTTGTGCATTGATTATCGGGGGCTGAACCGGGTTACGGTGAAGAACAAGTACCCATTACCGAGGATCGATGAGTTGTTAGATCAGTTGCAGGGTGCTTCGTGGTTCTCTAAGATTGATTTGGCATCGGGTTATCATCAGATCCCGATAGCGGAGTCGGACATCAGGAAGACGGCTTTCAGGACGAGATACGGGCACTACGAGTTTGTGGTGATGCCGTTTGGGTTGACGAATGCACCGGCTGCGTTTATGAGGTTGATGAACGGCGTGTTCCAGGAGTATCTGGATGAGTTCGTCATCATTTTCATCGACGACATTCTAGTGTATTAGAAGAGTCCTGAGGAGCACATGGTTCACATGAGGAAAGTTCTGGAGAAGCTACGGGAGCAGAAGTTGTTCGCTAAGCTGAGAAAGTGTAGTTTCTGGCAGCGGGAGATCGGATTTCTGGGGCACGTCGTATCTGCTCGTGGTGTTTCAGTGGATCCGGAGAAGATTCGCTCGATTGAGGAGTGGCCGAGACCGAAGAATGCCTCGGAGATTCGCAGTTTTCTGGGTCTGGCGGGTTATTACAGGAGGTTCGTCAAGGGGTTTGCTAGTATGGCGCAGGCCATGACCAAGTTGACCGGGAAGGACGTTCCTTTCGTGTGGTCGGACCAGTGTGAGGAGAGCTTTGTGAAGCTCAAGGAGATGCTGGTGAGCACTCCGGTGTTAGCCTTGCCGAAGCAGGATGAGCCATACGTCGTGTTCACAGACGCGTCCAGGCTGGGGCTCGGTTGTGTACTGATGCAGCAGGGTAAGGTAATCGCATATGCTTCCAGGCAGCTGAGGAAACATGAATGCAATTATCCTACTCACGATCTTGAGATGGCTGCAGTGGTGTTTGCATTGAAGATCTGGAGGTCTTATCTGTATGGCGGTAAGGTTCAGGTGTTCACAGACCACAAAAGTCTGAAGTACATCTTTACCCAGCCGGAGCTGAATCTGCGACAGAGGCGATGGATGGAGCTTGTTGCGGATTATGACCTGGAGATAGCTTACCATCCCGGTAAAGCGAATCTTGTAGCCGATGCTTTGAGCAGGAAGCGGGTTATTTTAGACACTGAGCGAGATACCGAGGCGTTGGTAGGCATGGTGAGTGCCCTGAGACTGTGTGCTGTGTCTGAGGAACCTGAGCCGTTGGGTTTAGAGGCGGTGGATCAGGCGGACATTCTGACTAGGGTGCGGGTAGCACAGCAGTTGGATGCGGAATTAATGCAGGCTGGCAGGACAGAGCGGTCTGAGTATGAGTTATCCAGCAATGGAACGATCCTTTTGAGGGGCAGGGTGTGTGTACCGAAGGACGAAGTGCTGAGGCAGGAAATCCTGAGGGAAGCACATCAGAGCCGTTTCTCTATTCATCCAGGAGCTACCAAGATGTACCGTGACCTCAAACGGTATTACCAGTGGGTAGGGATGAAGAAGGATGTTGCCAACTGGGTTGCGGGGTGTGATACCTGTCAGTTGGTGAAGGCTGAGCATCAGGTTCCGAGCGGGTTGTTGAGGAGTTTACCCATTCCGGAGTGGAAGTGGGACATGATCACCATGGATTTCGTGGTGGGTCTGCCGGTTTCGCGAACCAATGACGCTATTTGGGTCATCGTCGATAGGTTGACCAAGTCTGCGCACTTCTTGGCCATAAAAAAGACCGACGGTGCGGAAGTGTTGGCCAAGAGGTACGTCAGGGAGATTGTGAAGCTGCATGGGGTACCGGTGAGTATAGTGTCAGATCGAGATCCGAAGTTCTCCTCGCTGTTCTGGGGCGCTTTCCAGAAGGAGATGGGCACTAAGGTACACATGAGTACAGCTTATCATCCCCAGACCGATGGGCAGTCGGAGAGGACTATCCAGACATTGGAGGATCTGTTGAGGATGTGTGTGTTGGACTGGGGTGGACATTGGGCGGATCATCTGAATCTAGTGGAGTTTGCGTACAATAACAGCTACCAGGCTAGTATCGGCATGGCACCATTTGAGGCGTTGTATGGTAGGCCTTGCAGGACCCCGTTATGTTGGACACAAGTGGGGGAGAGGAGCCTGTTGGGAGCTGACTTTGTGCAGGAGACGACTGAGAAAGTCCGGATTGTGAAGTTGAACATGAAGGAAGCTCAAGATCGTCAGAAAAGCTACGCAGATCAGCGTAGGAAGGAGCTGGAGTTCGCAGTTGGCGATTTGGTCTACCTGAAAATGGCCATGTTGAGGGGTCCGAACAGGTCCATTTCCGAGACGAAGTTGAGTCCGCGATATATGGGTCCCGTCAGGGTGCTGGAGCGGGTCGGACCGGTGGCTTATCGGTTAGAGTTGCCGGAGTCTATGCAGGCATTTCACAAGGTGTTCCATGTGTCGATGCTGAAGAAATGTCTGCACAAGGATGATCAGGTGGTCACGGGGGTGCCATCAGATTTGACACCGAGCATGGTGGTGGAGGCGAGGCCTCTGAGAATCCTAGATCGTCGGGTGAGAGTGATCAGGAGGAAGAAGGTTCCTGAGATGCAGGTGCTGTGGGACTGCAATGGAGCCGAGGAGGTGACTTGGGAGCCGGAAGCGAAGTTGAAGCGCAAATTTCCCAAGTGGTTCGGCAAACTGGAGGGTTAGCCGGGTTGTTTCCATATCGTTGTAACCATGGTGTTGGGATTTTTGGGAGTTATTGCGTTGTTGTACTCGTCTATTTTTGGTGTTATAATTAATCGATGTACTTTGGAGCTTTTGATTATTCAATAAAAAGGTGTTTTCATTGAATATGTTGAGTGGTGGGTTTACTAGAGGATTAGTAGACAGGTTGGCGGGCTACTAGTGGTAGTGGTCCGATAGCGGGGGTGCGGATACTAGGTGTTTGGTAGCCGCATAAGGCTGATAGTTCCGGATTGGTTTGGCACGGGGTGGTGGCCCCATATAGCGGCATCGGAGTGCACTGGTGAGTCACTGCCGAGTGTACCTGGCCGGTTGGGTTTCGATGTGATTCCTGATTGGTGAGACAGGTCACTAGAGAGATTGCCGTTGTCTGGCTCTCTATGCGTTAGACGGACCGATCCATGGTGTTGGGTCGTGAAGTCGTTGTACTCCCGGGTGTTGGAGTGGTTGGCCAAACCAAGTAGGGAACTATGGCACTATGGTGTTGAGCCGTGATACCGTTGTTGGTAGAGTTGGAAGAGCGGTCGTGCGACGCTGAGTTGGAATAGCGGTTGTGCTATGTTGTGGATGTTAGCTGGATGTTAGATTCGAGGACGAATCTATGTTAGTGGGGGAGAATTGTAACATCCCTAATTCAATTTTGAGGTTGAAATTGAATAATTAGAAGTTTGGGGTTAATTTCGCGTAAAATCAATTGTTCTGGGTGGGTTTAATTGATAATTTTGAAAGTTTGGGGTCAACTTTCGGAAGAGGAGGAAGTGCGAGGACCGGTTGGTGTAATAAGGGAAACTTGAAAACACATAGGTTTATATAACCGTAAGCATCTCCCTCTCCAACTTTGTGCGTTTAACCTAGCCGTCTCCCTCTCCGAACTTGGTGCGTTTAACCTAGCCGTCAAGTCGTCGTCGCCACGGTAAGAACCTTCTCTCCCTCCTTAGTTTTTCTTGCGGGCGGGGTGGACCGGAGCTGTGCGGTGGTGAGCGACGGTGCGTGGGTTTGGGTCGGATTGTGGATCGGAGTTTTGAGCCGTGTGAGCTTCGGTGGTGGGCGACGGTGCGTGGTTGGAGCCGGGATTGGGCCGTGGAGAGCTCCCGCGGTGAGCTCCGGTGGTGAGCTCCGGTCGGGTTGGTGGATCGGGGTTGGGCTGTGGCGAGCTCCGGTGGTGAGCTCCGGTGGTGCGTCGTTGCACCGGCGATGGGAAGTCGACGAAGTCGACTACCGGTTTAGACCGGTTTATCAACGTATCGAACGTGTTGATTTCGTTTGATTGTTTTTAATTATTTTTTTATTATTTTGTTATTTTAGGTGGTTTAATTGAAGGTTATTCATCCCGGGGAGTTCTAGAAAATTGCTGAATTTTCTCGTGAAACTTTCTGTGCGGGAATAAGGTGAGTGCAGGACCATAGGCGTAATTAAATAATTTTGATAATTGGTGTGATTTCGTGATTATAGGCCGTTTACGATCTCGGAGGGTCTAGATCGAGTGTTTCATGAAATGTTTGATTTATTCGGTATTATCGTGATAGTCTATATTAATTATCTTAATTATTTGTTAGCCTGTAGATGGGAGGATTGTCTCACTAAGTATTTATCGAAATACTTATGCATCTCTTATATTTTAATTGATGCAGGAAAAGAGAAAGTGTGACCGTGGGATCAGGGCGAGGAAGAGGGGGTGATCTAGACTTGTCGTTTATTTGATTATTTTATTTAATAATTTATGATCTTGATTAGTCGGATTTATAATCTTGAACCGGAAATTATTTGGTGAGGTTTAGTTATTATTATTTATGGGAATTTTAATAATTAATTGCAAAAAAAAAAAAAATGGGTGCGGTTGTTTCAACTACACTGGGACAATCTCTACAATGATAATCTAGAAGCTAATGTTGCTATTCTTAAGAAGAATATAGAGAATGGAAGGAGTATTCCCTCAAACTATCATCATCACATCACCGAGTGATAATGTCACTCTCAACCGAACTATGAAGAGCTAAAAGGTAATAATGCATCCACTCTTCTAAAACTAACTAATTTTATCTCTGATCCAATCTCAGAGAAAGTAGAATACATACAATAATTGCTAGCTGGTTTAAGACCCGAAAATAAATTGAATTATCTCATGCTCTTGATGCATTAGTAAACCTACAAGGTAGTCTAAGCTCACCAAGTGCGCCTTCTCATAGTTTCTCCTACAATTTATTTGGCATATGGTCTCTCTTTATCGTTTTCATCGAAATTACTAGGAGGTCGGCCCATGGTAGATTTCTGAAACAACCGCACCCATTTTTTTTTTTTTTTTTTGCAATTAATTATTAAAATTCCCATAAATAATAATAACTAAACCTCACCAAATAATTTCCGGTTCAAGATTATAAATCCGACTAATCAAGATCATAAATTATTAAATAAAATAATCAAATAAACGACAAGTCTAGATCACCCCCTCTTCCTCGCCCTGATCCCACGGTCACACTTTCTCTTTTCCTGCATCAATTAAAATATAAGAGATGCATAAGTATTTCGATAAATACTTAGTGAGACAATCCTCCCATCTACAGGCTAACAAATAATTAAGATAATTAATATAGACTATCACGAAAATACCGAATAAATCAAACATTTCATGAAACACTCGATCTAGACCCTCTGAGATCGTAAACGGCCTATAATCACGAAATCACACCAATTATCAAAATTATTTAATTACGCCTATGGTCCTGCACTCACCTTATTCCCGCACAGAAAGTTTCACGAGAAAATTCAGCAATTTTCTAGAACTCCCCGGGATGAATAACCTTCTATTAAACCACCTAGCAATAAAAAGAATAAAATAATCAAACACAAAACTGAAACACAATCGTATTATACGATGCGACTATTAAACCGGTCTAAACCGGTTAGTCGACTTCGTCGACTTCCATAGCCGGAGCAGCGACGCCCCACCGGAGCTCACCACCGGACTTCACCTCGGCTCAACCCCGATCCACCATCCCGACTCCAAGCCCACACCGGAGCTCACCACCGAAGCTCACCTCCGCCCAACCCGATCCACAATCCCGACCTTCAACACGCACCACCAAGCACCGCGGGACCTAACTACGGAGAGAGAGGGGTTTCTTACCGTGGAGGAGAGGAGGTCGCGTCCCGGCTTGGCTCACGGCGATCCACTCACTCGCTTTCTCTTGATCTCTCACCACGCAGCAATCGTGACGGCTAGGTCAACGCACGCACAAGGTTGGAGAGGGAGATGCATACGGCGATACATATGTGTTTTTTTTCAAGTTTCCTTTATTACACCAACCGGTCCTCGCACTTCCTCCTCTTCCGAAAGTTGACCCCAAACTTTCAAAATTATCAATTAAACCCACCCGGAAAAAATTGATTTACGCGAAATTAACCCCCAACTTCTAATTATTCAATTTCAACCTCAAAATTGAATTAGGGATGTTACAATTCTCCCCCACTAACATAGATTCGTCCTCGAATCTAACGTCCAACGAACATCCACAACATAGCACAACCGCTATTCCAACTCAGCGTCGTACGACCGCTCTTCCAACTCTACCAACAACGGTATCACGGCTCAACACCATAGTGCCATAGTTCCCTACTTGGTTTGGCCAACCACTCCAACACCCGGGAGTACAACGACTTCACGACCCAACACCATGGATCGGTCCGTCTAACGCATAGAGAGCCAGACAACGGCAATCTCTCTAGTGACCTGTCTCACCAATCAGGAATCACATCGAAACCCAACCGGCCAGGTACACTCGGCAGTGACTCACCAGTGCACTCCGATGCCGCTATATGGGGCCACCACCCCGTGCCAAACCAATCCGGAACTATCAGCCTTATGCGGCTACCAAACACCTAGTATCCGCACCCCCGCTATCGGACCACTACCACTAGTAGCCCGCCAACCTGTCTACTAATCCTCTAGTAAACCCACCACTCAACATATTCAATGAAAACACCTTTTTATTGAATAATCAAAAGCTCCAAAGTACATCGATTAATTATAACACCAAAAATAGACGAGTACAACAACGCAATAACTCCCAAAAATCCCAACACCATGGTTACAACGATATGGAAACAACCCGGCTAACCCTCCAGTTTGCCGAACCACTTGGGAAATTTGCGCTTCAACTTCGCTTCCGGCTCCCAAGTCACCTCCTCGGCTCCATTGCAGTCCCACAGCACCTGCATCTCAGGAACCTTCTTCCTCCTGATCACTCTCACCCGACGATCTAGGATTCTCAGAGGCCTCGCCTCCACCACCATGCTCGGTGTCAAATCTGATGGCACCCCCGTGACCACCTGATCATCCTTGTGCAGACATTTCTTCAGCATCGACACATGGAACACCTTGTGAAATGCCTGCATAGACTCCGGCAACTCTAACCGATAAGCCACCGGTCCGACCCGCTCCAGCACCCTGACGGGACCCATATACCGTGGACTCAACTTCGTCTCGGAAATGGACCTGTTCGGACCCCTCAACATGGCCATTTTCAGGTAGACCAAATCGCCAACTGCGAACTCCAGCTCCTTCCTACGCCGATCTGCGTAGCTTTTCTGACGATCTTGAGCTTCCTTCATGTTCAACTTCACAATCCGGACCTTCTCAGTCGTCTCCTGCACAAAGTCAGCTCCCAACAGGCTCCTCTCCCCCACTTGTGTCCAACATAACGGGGTCCTGCAAGGCCTACCATACAACGCCTCAAATGGTGCCATGCCGATACTAGCCTGGTAGCTGTTATTGTACGCAAACTCCACTAGATTCAGATGATCCGCCCAATGTCCACCCCAGTCCAACACACACATCCTCAACAGATCCTCCAACGTCTGGATAGTCCTCTCCGACTGCCCATCGGTCTGGGGATGATAAGCTGTACTCATGTGTACCTTAGTGCCCATCTCCTTCTGGAAAGCGCCCCAGAACAGCGAGGAGAACTTCGGATCTCGATCTGACACTATACTCACCGGTACCCCATGCAGCTTCACAATCTCCCTGACGTACCTCTTGGCCAACACTTCCGCACCGTCGGTTTTTTTTTATGGCCAAGAAGTGCGCAGACTTGGTCAACCTATCGACGATGACCCAAATAGCGTCATTGGTTCGCGAAACCGGCAGACCCACCACGAAATCCATGGTGATCATGTCCCACTTCCACTCCGGAATGGGTAAACTCCTCAACAACCCGCTCGGAACCTGATGCTCAGCCTTCACCAACTGACAGGTATCACACCCCGCAACCCAGTTGGCAACATCCTTCTTCATCCCTACCCACTGGTAATACCGTTTGAGGTCACGGTACATCTTGGTAGCTCCGGGATGAATAGAGAAACGGCTCTGATGTGCTTCCCTCAGGATTTCCTGCCTCAGCACTTCGTCCTTCGGTACACACACCCTACCTCTCAAAAGGATCGTTCCATTGCTGGATAACTCATACTCAGACTGCTCTGCCCTGCCAGCCTGCATTAATTCCGCATCCAACTGCTGTGCTACCCGCACCCTAGTCAGAATGTCCGCCTGATCCACTGCCTCTAAACCCAACGGCTCAGGTTCCTCAGACACAGCACACAGTCTCAGGGCACTCACCATGCCTACCAACGCCTCTGTATCTCGCTCAGTGTCTAAAATAACCCGCTTCCTGCTCAAAGCATCGGCTACAAGATTCGCTTACCGGGATGGTAAGCTATCTCCAGGTCATAATCCGCAACAAGCTCCATCCATCGCCTCTGTCGCAGATTCAGCTCCGGCTGGGTAAAGATGTACTTTAGACTTTTGTGGTCTGTGAACACCTGAACCTTACCGCCATACAGATAAGACCTCCAGATCTTCAATGCAAACACCACTGCAGCCATCTCAAGATCGTGAGTAGGATAATTGCATTCATGTTTCCTCAGCTGCCTGGAAGCATATGCGATTACCTTACCCTGCTGCATCAATACACAACCGAGCCCCAGCCTGGACGCGTCTGTGAACACAACATATGGCTCATCCTGCTTAGGCAAGGCTAACACCGGAGTACTCACCAGCATCTCCTTGAGCTTCACAAAGCTCTCCTCACACTGGTCCGACCACACGAAAGGAACGTCCTTCCCGGTCAACTTGGTCATGGCCTGCGCCATACTAGCAAACCCCTTGACGAACCTCCTGTAATAACCCGCCAGACCCAGATAACTGCGAATATCCGAGGCATTCTTCGGTCTCGGCCACTCCTCAATCGAGCGAATCTTCTCCGGATCCACTGAAACACCACGATCAGATACGACGTGCCCCAGAAATCCGATCTCCCGCTGCCAGAAACTACACTCGCTCAGCTTAGCGAACAACTTCTGCTCCCGTAGCTTCTCCAGAACTTTCCTCAGGTGAACCATGTGCTCCTCAGGACTCTTCGAATACACTAGAATGTCGTCGATGAAAATGATGACGAACTCATCCAGATACTCCTGGAACACGCCGTTCATCAACCTCATAAACGCAGCCGGTGCATTCGTCAACCCAAACGGCATCACCACAAACTCGTAGTGCCCGTATCTCGTCCTGAAAGCCGTCTTCCTGATGTCCGACTCCGCTATCGGGATTTGATGATAACCCGATGCCAAATCAATCTTAGAGAACCACGAAGCACCCTGCAACTGATCTAACAACTCATCGATCCTCGGTAATGGGTACTTGTTCTTCACAGTAACCCGGTTCAGCCCCCGATAATCAATGCACAACCGGAAGCTCCCATCCTTCTTCTTAACGAACAGTACCGGTGCACCCCACGGAGAACTGCTCGGTCTAATGAAACCCTTTTCCAACAACTCCTCGAGCTGCTTCTTAAGCTCAGCCATCTCCGCTGGAGCCATCCTGTAAGGAGCCTTAGACAACGGGGTCGTCCCCGGCTCTAACTCAATGGTAAAAGGATCCGACCTGGATGGTGGTAACCCGCTCAACTGCTGGAACACATCCTCGAACTCCCAGACCACCTCAATATCCCGCACCGCTGACTCCCCAACCTCCCCAGGTATCGAAATGGTAGCCAAATAGGCCTCACAACCCTGCTCGATCAAACGCTCCGCTTGAACCGCGGAAACGACGATGCCTCCCGGCACCGGTCTCACTCCCTGATAAACCAGTCTTCTGTTAGCATGCTCGAAAACCACACGACCCCGGTGACAATCCAAATGAGCCTTGAACTTTCCCAGCCAGTCCATACCCAAAATGATGTCATAGAGTTCCACTGGGCACACTATCAAATCCGCTGGCATCAGCTCTCCGGCGATAAGAATGTCGACATTCTCCACACAGCCCTGAGTCCTCAACAAGCGACCCCCAGCAACTCTCACCACACCCGAGTGGTCCCCACACAACTCTTGGATACCGCTCCCCGACACCCAATCCGGTGTGGCAAAACTGTGGGACGCTCCGGAGTCAAACAACACATGTGACTCTACCCCAGCCACATTAAGGGTCCCTAAGCACGAAAAGGATTCACGGCAAATAGCAAACACCAATTACAGAGCGAGTAACTGAAATTACAATCAAACAAGATCATAGTTAAGGTAACTAACCAGTAATCGGTCTGCTGCCGCTCGCCTCGCCTGACTCCGCGCCTATGGTGAACACCCTCGGTGCCACTGCGGCCCGTTTCGGAGGCGGTGCCTCGATCCTCACAAATGGCTGAGCCAACTTCGGACAATCCTTCCTGAGGTGACCGGGTTCCTTGCAATGAAAGCACACCGGGCCCCCTCGAGAACAATCCGCCACGCGATGTCCATGGGCTCCGCACCCGAAACAACGGGGCCCAGAACCCGCTTCCCTGGAAGTATCCTCCCACTTCCTCTTCTGTCCCTGCTGCTGACCAGACCTACCGCCCTTGCTCGGAGCAACACTCTGACTTTGAGGCCGTCGCGGAGCCTCTGGTACTGCAGCCTTTAAACTAGCCTCCTGCCTCATCCCCTCCTCAAGCTGCGCTGCACACTCCACCAGTTCGGATACCGACTCGAACTTGCAGACTATGCACCGATTCCTGAGATCGATACGCATACCTCGCATGAAAGCACCAATCAACTCATACTCGGTATCTGCACCCCGACCAGCAAACCGCTTCAGCCGGTTAAACTCGGCCTCGTACTCTCGGACCGAACGAATCCCCTGTGACAAGTATAGAAACTCCGCCTGTAACCTGTCGCGAGCCTCCCGCGGAAAATACTTGAGATCGAACTCCCTCCGGAACTCGTCCCAAGACAACACTACTCCCGCCCTCCTCGCAGCAACACCCTGCCACCACTCATGTGCATCTCCCTCCAGATAATGCACCGCCAAGTCAACCCTATACTCCTCAGGGCATCTGATCGACTGGAAGTTCCTCTCCAACCTGGACCTCCACTCGTCAGACTCAATCGGTCGAGCACCACCACTGAAAAACTTGGTGCCCAACCTCTGCATATGCTCCATCACCCTCAGGTACGACGGAACCACTGGCTCGGCCTCAGCAACCACTCCCGGAACTCCCGGAGCAACAACACCCGGCATCGCGGCAACCCCCTGTGGCGCCACTGGAGCTGGAGCCGGTACCACACCAGGTAACCTCTCCAAGAGCTGGGCCAACATGCCCAAAACAGCCGCCATCGGGTTCGGGCCCGCACCCGCCTGAGCACCTCCCGGCGCCGGCATCGCACCATACACGGCCGCTGGCTCCGACTGACCTTCCCCCTCGGCGTGATCATACGCCCCCTGCTCTACCGTGACACTCTGCGTCACATTCGCAGCTGCTCTGCCACCTCTGCCACCTCTGCCGCCACGGCCTGTTCTGCCGCCCCGACCACGGCCGCCGCGACCACCCTGACCTCTGAGACCTTGCCCAACGCTATCAGAATCAACCATCTTAATAACCACTTGTTACTAATTGACAACAGCAATAGTAAAACAAACACGAGTCTTACCGTGGAATCTCATTGAAGGCTCGAAGAGGATGATCTAGAACTTCAAGCTCAACAATTGACTAACTCCCATAGACAGTTCTAATAGCGGAAATTTTTTTTTTAAAACTGTCCTAGAACCGTAAATGCTCTGATACCAAATTGAAACAACCGCACCCATTTTTTTTTTTTTTTTTGCAATTAATTATTAAAATTCCCATAAATAATAATAACTAAACCTCACCAAATAATTTCCGGTTCAAGATTATAAATCCGACTAATCAAGATCATAAATTATTAAATAAAATAATCAAATAAACGACAAGTCTAGATCACCCCCTCTTCCTCGCCCTGATCCCACGGTCACACTTTCTCTTTTCCTGCATCAATTAAAATATAAGAGATGCATAAGTATTTCGATAAATACTTAGTGAGACAATCCTCCCATCTACAGGCTAACAAATAATTAAGATAATTAATATAGACTATCACGAAAATACCGAATAAATCAAACATTTCATGAAACACTCGATCTAGACCCTCTGAGATCGTAAACGGCCTATAATCACGAAATCACACCCATTATCAAAATTATTTAATTACGCCTATGGTCCTGCACTCACCTTATTCCCGCACAGAAAGTTTCACGAGAAAATTCAGCAATTTTCTAGAACTCCCCGGGATGAATAACCTTCTATTAAACCACCTAGCAATAAAAAGAATAAAATAATCAAACACAAAACTGAAACACAATCGTATTATACGATGCGACTATTAAACCGGTCTAAACCGGTTAGTCGACTTCGTCGACTTCCATAGCCGGAGCAGCGACGCCCCACCGGAGCTCACCACCGGACTTCACCTCGGCTCAACCCCGATCCACCATCCCGACTCCAAGCCCACACCGGAGCTCACCACCGAAGCTCACCTCCGCCCAACCCGATCCACAATCCCGACCTTCAACACGCACCACCAAGCACCGCGGGACCTAACTACGGAGAGAGAGGGGTTTCTTACCGTGGAGGAGAGGAGGTCGCGTCCCGGCTTGGCTCACGGCGATCCACTCACTCGCTTTCTCTTGATCTCTCACCACGCAGCAATCGTGACGGCTAGGTCAACGCACGCACAAGGTTGGAGAGGGAGATGCATACGGCGATACATATGTGTTTTTTTTCAAGTTTCCTTTATTACACCAACCGGTCCTCGCACTTCCTCCTCTTCCGAAAGTTGACCCCAAACTTTCAAAATTATCAATTAAACCCACCCGGAAAAAATTGATTTACGCGAAATTAACCCCCAACTTCTAATTATTCAATTTCAACCTCAAAATTGAATTAGGGATGTTACATTTCTCTCTCTCGTCCTCACTAGAACTCAGCTCAGACTCATCATCAAACTTATCTTCACTTGTATCCTCATCTCAACCACAAATCGATGATTGAATGATAATTTTTGTCGTTGATTGATAAATGGTATTCTAGGTATATCATCTTAATTTTAGTTGTAGTTTTGAAAATGTTTTAGTTTAATGGCATTTTTGAAAAGTGATCTCTTCAATGTTGTATTTTTAAAAAGTCTAATAATGCATAATATTGAAAAATATGTTTAATTCGGAAAACAAAATTATGAATTGGCATGGTAGATGAAAATATAAAAAAAACATTTATGAATGAGCTTAACCCAATCTGCAATTTTTAAGTTAGGGTACAATAGTAAATTTAGAAAATATTCACATTTTTTCGTTTAGCTGAGAAATTCTAATTTACAGCGCCATCAACTTTACGCTATTTTTTCATACTTTTGATGTTTTATCAATATTTTTCCTATTTAAAGCCATGATATCAAATAACGTGTACTAATATATCTATTTCAAACTTGAAACAAAATTAAAACTAATTTTTTACAAATTTGAAAGTTTCACCGGATAAATCCATGAATATTCATATCGCGGTGGTTGCTTAAGCAGAGTTTCATAACCTTTCATTTTTAGATATTTTTGTTTTGGAGATCAAATACAGATTTTGATTCACATATAATTCTATCTACGTGAATTTTAAAACTGGAAATGATAAACCGGAATCTTAAAAACGGAAATGAATCTCACTTTTTTATTTTAATAATTCTTTTATTATTTAATGGCAATACATCCAAATTTTATTGAGTTTCATTTTCTAATTTTAATTAAATAATAAAAATCATATTTTCTATAAATATTTTGGAATAGTAATGCATAATGCATACTATTGAAAAATATGTTTTATTCGGGAAAATAAATTATGAATTGGCATGGTAGATGAAAATATAAAAAAAATATTGTATTAATGGGCTTAGCCCAATATGCAATTTTAAGTTAGGGTACAATAGTAAATTTATAAAAAAAATTCACATTTCTCTTTTAGCTGAGAAACCCTAATTTACAACGCCGTCAACTTTACGCTTTTTTCATTCTTTTGATGTTTGATCAATATTTTTCCTGTTTAAAGTCATAATATCAAAGCTCTTGTACTATAATATATCTATTTCAAACTTGAAACAAAACAAAAACTAAATTTTGACAAATTTGAAAGGTTCACCGGATAAATCCGTGAATATCCATATCGTGGTGGTTGCTTAAGCAGAGTTTAAGAACCTTTAATTTTTAGATATTTTTAAAATAAAAATTTGATTATGAATTGTTTTTGAAATAAATTACAGATTTTGTTTAACATATAATTCTATTTACGTGAATTTTAAAACTGGAAATGATAAAACTAAATAAATTCATAAATAAGGATTGGCGGCATACCTCATTTTTTTAAGAGAAGGATTATGTTCTTGATAAAAGTGATTTTTGATGTATTCGAGTTGATGATTTGATATCGGAAAACTTAGGTATTTATAGACATGACTAAGATTTGTGGTACATTTGGAAATGTGGGTAAAAAATATTGTATTGATGGGCTTAGCCCAATATGCAATTTTTTTTTTAATTTTTCAATTAAGTTAGGGTACAAATATAAAATTTGAAAGAAATTCATATTTTCTCTTATAGATGAAAATCCTTAATTTACAGAACTGATAGCTTTTTTTTTTTTGGTTTTTGAACATTAATTTTTCACTGTTTAAAGCCATATTATTTTTGTAATAATGACCCTATTTTAAACGAAGAATAAAAACTAAATTTGAATAAATTTTAAAAAGTTACTGGATAGATCCATAGATATCCATATCGTGGTGGTTGCTTCACCCGGTGTTTAAAACTTTGGATGATTAGATATTTTTGAAATATAAAAATTGAATAGAAATTACTTGATAAATATTTATGTTTAACATAAAATTCTGTTTACATGAATTTTAAAACTAGAAATGATCATGATTAAAACCTAAATAAATTTAAAAATGAAGGTTGGCAGAATACCTCATTTTCCGAAGAGAAGACAAAACTTTAATCTTTATAAAACTGATTAAATTAATGTATTCCAGTTTCAAATGATTTGATACTAAAGAAAATTATATTTACATACATAACTAGAATTTGTAGTACATCTATCAGGATTCAAATATGTGACTTCTAGATATTCGAACTTTCGATATCCACAAAAAAAAATCAGGTTGTATGTGCCAAAAAAGTTTTTTTTTTAAACGAAGTTACCTAAGTTTGTATGTGCCAAAAAAATAAGGTTGTATGTGCCAAAAAATCTTAGTCATGTCTATAAATACCTAAGTTTTCCGATATCAAATCATCAACTCGAATACATCAAAAATCACTTTTATCAAGATCAGAATCATTCTCTTCAAAAAACCAGTTATGCCGCCAATCCTTATTTCTGAATTTATTTAGTTTTATCATTTCCGGCTTTAAAATTCACGTAAATGGTATTATATGCTAAAAGAAATCTGTAATTTATCTCAAAAAAATTCCTAGTCAATTTTGTTATTTTAAAAATATCTAAAAAATAAAGGTTCTGAAACTCTGCTTAAGCAACCACCGCGATATGTATATTCATGGATTTATTCGGAGAAACTTTTAAATTTGTCAAAATTTAGTTTTTGTTTTGTTCAAGTTTGAAATAGATATATTAGTACAAGATCTTTGATATTATGGCTTTAAACAAGAAAAATATTGATTAAACATCAAAAGAATGAAAATAGCGTAAAGTTGACAGCTCCGTAAATTATGGTTTTTCAACTAAACAAAAAAATGTGAAATTTTTAAAATAAATTTACTATTGTAACCTCACTTAAAATTGCATATTGGGCGAAGCTCATTAATATAATATTTGTTTCCATTATTTTCATTTACCATGCCAATTCATAATTGTTTTTCCCGAATAAAACATATTTTTCAATAGTATGCATTATGCATTACTAGTCCAAAATATTTATAGAAAATCTGATTTTTATTATTTAATTAAAATTACAAAATGAATATCAATCAAATTTGGATGTTTTGCCATTAAATAATAAAAACAATTATTAAATTAAAAAGTGAGATTCATTTCCGGTTTTAAGATTTTGGTTTATCATTTCCGGTTTCTAAAATTCACTTAAATAAAATTATATGTTAATCAAAATCTGTATTTGATCTCAAAAATAATTCCTAATCAAGTTTTTATTTTAAAAATATCTAAAAATTAAAGGTCCTCAAACTCTCCTTAAGCAACCACCGCGATATGGATATTCATGAATTAATCCGGTGAGACTTTCAAATTTGTCAAAATTTAGTTTTTGTTTTGTTTCAAGTTTGAAATAGATATATTAGTACAAATTCTTTGATATTATGGCTTAAATATGGAAAATATTGATCAAACATCAAAAGAATGAAAAAAATAGCGTAAAGTTGACAGCGCTCTAAATTAGGATTTCTCAGCTAAACGAAGAAATGTGATTTTTTTTTACAAATTTACTATTGTATCCTAACTTAAAATTTTTTTATTGGGTTAAGCCCATTAATACAATATTTGTTTATATATTTTCATATATCATGCCAATCCATAATTATTTTTTTCCGAATAAAACATATTTTTCAATATCATGCATTATGCATTACTAGTCCAAAATATTTATAGAAAATCTGATTTTTATTATTTAATTAAAATAACAAAATGAATCTCAATAAAATTTGTATGTTTTGCCATTAAATTGTAAAAACAATGATTAAAATAAAAAGTGAGATTTATTTCCGGTTTTAAAATTCCGGTTATCATTTCCGGTTTTAAAATTCACGTAAATTGAAGTATATGTTAAAGAAAATCAGTATTTGATATCAAAAACAATTCCTAATCAACTTTTTATTTTAAAAATATCTAAAAATTAAAGGTCCTGAAACTTTCCTTAAGCAACCACCGCGATATGGATATTCATGAATTTATCCGGTGAAAGTTTCAAATTTGTCAAAATTTACTTTTTGTTTTGTTTCAAGTTTGAAATAGATATATTAGTACAAATTCTTTGATATTATGGCTTAAATAGGGAAAATATTGATCAAACATCAAAAGAATGAAAAAAATAGCGTAAAGTTGACAGCACTCTAAATTAGGATTTCTCAGCTAAATGAAGAAATGTGATTTTTTACAAATTTACTATTGTATCCTAACTTAAAAATTGTTTATTGGGTTAAGCCCATTAATACAATATTTGTTTATATATTTACATATATCATGCCAATCCATAATTATTTTTTCCGAATAAAACATATTTTTCAATATCATGCATTATGCATTACTAGTCCAAAATATTTATAGTTAACGGTACTGTAAATTAGGGTTTCTCAGCTAAACGAATAAATGTAAATGTTTTTTACAAATTTACTATTGTATCATAACTTAAAAATTGCATATTGGGTTAAGCCCATTAATAATTTGTTTTTTCTATATTCTAATCCACCATGCCAATTCATAATTTGTTTTTCCGAATAAAACATTTTTTTTCAATATTATGCATTATGCATTACTAGTCCAAAATATTTATTAAAAAAATCTGATGTTTATTATTTAATTAAAATAACAAAATGAATCTCAATATATTTTGGATGTTTTGCCATTAAATTACAAAAACAATGATTAAAATAAAAAGTGGGATTTATTTTCGGTTTTAAAATTCCGGTTATCATTTTCGTTTCTAAAATTCACATAAAGGGAAGTATATGTTAAACAAAATATGTATTTGAACTCAAAAACAATTCCTAATCAATTTTTTATTTTAAAAATATCTAAAAATTAAAGGTTTTGAAACTCCACCGCGATATGGATATTCACGAATTTATCCGGTGAAACTTTTAAATTTGTCAAAATTTAGTTTTTGTTTTGTTTCAAGTTTGAAATAGATATATATGTACAAGATCTTTGATATTATGGCTTTAAACAGGGAAAATATTGATCAAATATCAAAAGAATGAAAAATAGCGTAAAGTTAACGACGGTGTAAATTAGGGTTTCTCAACTAAACGAAAAATGTGATTTTTTTTACAAATTTACTATTGAATTAAATACAATATTTTTTCTATATTTTCATCTTCCAGGCCAATTCATAAATGTTTTTCCGAATAAAAAATCTTTTTGTTTTAATATTATGCATTATGCATTACTAGTCCAAAATATTTATAGAAAATCTGAGTTTTAACATTTAATTAAAATAAAATAACAAAATGAATCTCAATAAATTTTGGATAATTTGCTATTAAATTGTAAAAGCAATGATTAAAATAAAAAGTGAGAACAAGTGGTACAACAATCGATGTACATTATACATGCCCGACAAAATAAAAAATTGTGTCATGTGTCTAGCCCAAAAAAAAGATTCAAACTTACCCTATATATGATATTCTCACAAACTTGGGCCCTTTTTGCAATTTTTGATAAATATAAATGGGTTATGTGCAATTTTGCAAATGCACTCTGATCACCACATATTTGTTGGAACTGAGATCTATGAAATGTATATATTTTTTAGATATTGTTAAAATAACAAAGTTGATTATGAATTGTTTTTGAGATAAATTACAAATTTTTTTTAGCATATAATTCCATTTACGTGAATTTTAAAACCGAAAATGATAAAAATAAATAAATTCAGAAAATCTCATATTTTGCTCAGACTATCTTGAGCTTCACGACTATCTTGCTCATACAAAAGTTTCATATTTTTTTTAACTGCAAAACTTTGCAAAGGTTCCAGAGTTTTGAAGAACTAAGAGAAGCCATAACTATATTAACTCTACTCCCTTTCGGAATAACATGCAGTATCTTTCTGAAATCCCCTTCGAATACTACAACTTTACCTCCAAAAGGTTTATCATCAGAATTCTTTATAATGTCGCATATAGTACGATCGAGAGATCCAAAAAAATACTTGCTCATCATAGGTGCTTCGTCCCATATAATAAGTGATGCTCTAGAAACTAACTCAACTTGGTCACTTCCAGGTTGTATACTGCAATTTGAGGATTCATGAGGATTAATCGGAATGCCAAACATGGAATGAGCAGTCCTTTCACCGGGAAACAACAATGACGCTATGCCGCTAGATGCAATATTCAGTACTATATCTCCTCTAGATCGGATAGCAGCTGAAAAAATATACAAAATAATGTTTTGCATGTTCCTCCAAACCCATATACGAAAAGACACCACTTTTTTCCGAAAAAATAACACCTAATATCTCATCATACACAGACATTTGCTCATCAGCTAACTGACCAAACCATTCATCGTGTCTATCATGCAATTCTGCATGTGGATAGTTAAGCTCATTCTGCAATAGCCTATTATCACTAATCGAGTCAGGATTATCCACTGGTTTTGGCATTGTCTCCCAATTAGACAAAGAACTGTTGTTACTGCGCAAAAAGCTCTCTATCATCAATAATGTGCAGTTAAAAATATGTTATTCGCTAAAATTGAGACCTAGTGAACAAATATAAAAAATTTCCATGGTCAGTAATTCTTTTTTTTTGCAAACTATATCTGCTCGAACTTTGATTTTTATAAAACTGATTTTTAATGTATTTAAGTGATGTAAGAAAAATGTATTCAAGTTTTGGATGATTTGATACTAAAGAAAATTAGGTATTTATAGGCATGACTAGGATTTGTGGTAGACATCAATACAATATTTTTTTTTTGTCAGCCATCAATACAATATTATGTATAGTTGATTTTATATGAGGAAAGTATTATCCAAAACTTTAGTTTTACTAAATATTTTATTTTTACCTTTTTGGCACATACAACCAGATTTTTTTTTTGTGGAAATCCAAAGTTCGAATATCTAGAAGTCACATATCTGAATTATGATAGATGTACTACAAATTCCAGTTATGCTTGTAAATATAATTTTCTTTAGTATCAAATCATTTGAAACTGGAATACATTAAATTAATCAGTTTTATAAAGATTAAAGCTTTGTCTTCTCTTCGGAAAATGAGGTATTCCGCCAACCTTCATTTGTGAATTTATTTAGGTTTTAATCATGATCATTTCTGGTTTTAAAATTTATGTAAACAGAATTTTATGTTAAATATAAATATTTATCAAATAATTTCTATTCACTTTTTATATTTCAAAAATATCTAATTATCCAAAGTTTTAAACACCGGGTGAAGTAACCATCACGATATGAATATCTATGGATTTAACCAGTATTTTTAAAAAAAATTATTCAAATTTAGTTTTTATTTTTCGTTTAAAATATGTATATTATTACAAAAATAATATGGCTTTAAACCGTGAAAAAATAATGTTCAAAAACTAAAAAAAAAAAGCTAACAGTTCTGTAAATTAGGGATTTTTATCTATAAGAGGAAATGTGAATTTCTTTCAAAATTTATATTTGTACCCTAACTTAATTGGAAAATTTAAAAACAAAATTGCATATTGGGCTAAGCCCATCAATACAATATTTTTTTCCCACATTTTCAAATGTACCACAAATCTTAGTCATGTCTATAATTACCTAACTTTTCCGATATCAAATCATCAACTCGAATACATCAAAAATCACTTTTATCAAGATCATAATCCTTCTCTTCAAAAATGAGGTATGCCGCCAATCCTTATTTCTGAATTTATTTAGTTTTATCATTTCTAGTTTTAAAATTCACGTGAATAGAATTATATGTTAAACAAAATCTGTAATTTATTTCAAAAACAATTCCTAATCAACTTTTTATTTTTAAAATATCTAAAAATTAAAGGTTATGAAACTCTGATTAAGCAACCACCACGATATGTGTAACATCCCGATTTCTTGTATATGCGGAGAGGCTTATAAGAATTGATTTGGCTACCTATGTCACCAAAGTGCACTTATCTTTTCGGGAACTTGTCCAGAGAGAACTCCAGAGTTAAGCGTGCTTGAGCTGGAGCAATTTAAGGATGGGTGACCTACCGGGAAGTGATTCGCGGTATCGTGTGAGTGAGTACAAAACACGGGGAAAGATCACGTGGTGATTGCAGGGTCAGTAAACAAGTATTACAAGCCTCCCGGACTAACGCACCGGCCGTCGGACAAGGGTGGGGCCCACAGGCCGAGAGAGGGCATGGGGCCCACAGGTAGGGGCGGTCGGGGCGTTATAAGTGGTATCAGAGCCGAACCCAAACACGTGTGTGGAGTCAGGTGGGCCCACACCGTCTAGGGTGACGATCCTGGTGCGCAACGAGGACGTTGCGCTCTATGAGTGGGGGTGATTGTAACATCCCGATTTCTTGTATATGCGGAGAGGCTTATAAGAATTGATTTGGCTACCTATGTCACCAAAGTGCACTTATCTTTTCGGGAACTTGTCCAGAGAGAACTCCAGAGTTAAGCGTGCTTGAGCTGGAGCAATTTAAGGATGGGTGACCTACCGGGAAGTGATTCGCGGTATCGTGTGAGTGAGTACAAAACACGGGGAAAGATCACGTGGTGATTGCAGGGTCAGTAAACAAGTATTACAAGCCTCCCGGACTAACGCACCGGCCGTCGGACAAGGGTGGGGCCCACAGGCCGAGAGAGGGCATGGGGCCCACAGGTAGGGGCGGTCGGGGCGTTATAATATGGATATTCACGGATTTATCCGGTGAAACTTTCAAATTTGTCAAAATTTAGTTTTTGTTTTGTTTCAAGTTTGAAATAGATATATTATAGTACAAGATCTTTGATATTATGAAATTAAACAGGAAAAATATTGATCAAACATCAAAAGAATGAAAAAATAGCGTAAAGTTGACGGCGTTGTAAATTAGGGTTTCTCAGCTAAAAGAGAAATGTGAATTTTTTTTATAAATTTATTATTGTACCCTAACTTAAAATTTCATATTGGGCTAAGCCCATTAATACAATATTTTTTATCTACCATGCCAATTCATAATTTTGTTTCCCGAATAAAACATATTTTTTCAATAGTATGCATTATGCATTACTAGTCCAAAATATTTATAGAAAATATGATTTTTATTATTTAATTAAAATAACTAAATGAATCTCAATAAATTTTGAATGTTTTGCCATTAAATTGTAAAAACAATGATTAAAATTAAAAAAGTGAGATTTATTTACCTGACGATGCTATTGTTTTTTTTTTTTGATCCAATGATATGTTTCTTCTAAAATTTTATGTATTTATATAGAAACAAAAAACTAATATTATGTTACTATAAGTTTGTTTTAAAAAAAAAACCAAAGTTTTAGGTAAGTAATTGATAATTTATGAATTCAAAGTCAATATATTAGGCTATTTAGTCAATTTGAATTTTTGGGGCGTTTCTTATCTTGTTATTGTTATTTTGGCGCGTTATTTATTTTAGCTACTAGTTTTATTTTCTTAGTTTTGAATTTTGAAAACTAAGAAATAAGTATACATTGTTTTCTCAAAAAGCTCTAGATGCATTACCAATGTTGATTTTTATTATTCTTATCATGTTGAATTCTAAACACATGTTTTTGCATTATGAAGATTTTTTCCAAAATTTTACTTTGAATATATATTTTTTTTTTCTTCATACAAAGAAAAAAATATCTCATAAAATTTCTCGTCGTAATGATGAATTATGTTTCCTTTACGCTCTATCTCAACAATTCACTCGCCATTTCAAATTTCTGAAGCTTTCTCTCTTTCTCTCTCTCTTCGATAAGCATCTTCTTCTCAGTAATGGAGACGTTTTCGTCGACCTCGATCGGTACTTGTTTGAAAGAGCATCAGAAGATCTACAAGGAATGGTTCAACATCGCCGATTCAGGTTTCAGTGTTTTGTTTTCTTTCCCCTTTTCAGTTTGATTTTGTTCTGATTTTTTGGGTTTCGCTTCTCTGAAAAATTCAGATGGAGACGGTCGTGTTTCCGGAAATGATGCTACAAAGTTTTAATTTTAAACAATGAAGTTATATGTTTTGCCATTAAGCCGGAAATAAATCTCACTTTTTTAATTTTAATCATTGTTTTATAATTTAATGGCAAAATATCCAAAATTTTTTAAAATTCATTTTGTTATTTTAATTAAATAATTTTGGATCTCAATAAATTTTGGATGTTTTGCCATTAAATTCTAAAATTTTAAAACTTTGATCGGAATATATCAAAATATGGTTTCAATTTTGGATGTTTTGCCATTAAATTCTAAAACTTCAAAACATCCAACATCAAGCTGTAGAAGATATCCCTAAACCAAAACACAACAAGGTTTAGGGAAATTAGGGATTATATTTTCTAACAAAATCAAAATGTCACTTGGAAAAAATTCAAAGTTGGTAAATGCTAACAATAGTATTCTTTTTTTTTTCCCCTAAATATTTGTGAATGGATTTCCTTATAATAATAATTTTTATTAATTTCATCGATACAGACTTTTTTTTTTTAAAGTAAACATTTTAAAAAGTAAACAAAATCACAAACAACAGTCAACAATATCATGTTTATTTGTTTCCCCATATAGTAGTTAAAAACATGATTTTGTTCTAGGATTAGAGATTTTAGTGTCCATCATCAAATCTAATAATATTAAATGCAAAATCTGCAAGCAAAAATATTAGATTTTAGTGTCCATCATCAAATCTAATAAGATTTTAGTATCAAAGTTTTCCAAATAAATGAATCATTTCCGGAATGACATATGAAATAATAGTGACATAACATAATAATTATTACAAAATCGAGGCATCCTAACTTTTCTGGATATTATACAGTTTGATTTTCAAAGTCTAATCCTTATCCTAACATCCTAAGTTGAATGAAATCAAAGCGAGAAATCGCCTTTATCCAACAAAAATTCCCCTTTGTTCCTCACAACATCTATCTAACGCTTCAGATTTATGTTGATTTATCAATATGTTTGTAGAAATTTCATTATTCCTAGATGTCTGTGACCGAAAACGTTGATTGCTACTACACTGGGACAATCTCTACAATGATAATCTAGAAGCTAATGTTGCTATTCTTAAGAAGAATATAGAGAATGGAAGGAGTATTCCCTCAAACTATCATCATCACATCACCGAGTGATAATGTCACTCTCAACCGAACTATGAAGAGCTAAAAGGTAATAATGCATCCACTCTTCTAAAACTAACTAATTTCATCTCTGATCCAATCTCAGAGAAAGTAGAATACATACAATAATTGCTAGCTGGTTTAAGACCCGAAAATAAATTGAATTATCTCATGCTCTTGATGCATTAGTAAACCTACAAGGTAGTCTAAGCTCACCAAGTGCGCCTTCTCATAGTTTCTCCTACAATTTATTTGGCATATGGTCTCTCTTTATCGTTTTCATATACAAATTACAAACACCTTTTGCAACACAGAGAAAATCATAGAAAAAGATCATAACACATTTCTACATATTCAATGAAACTCTAGTGACCATATATGCTACAATCATTCCTCAATTTCAACCAGACAAAAACACAAAGTCTAACAGATTGTGCTTGAACTCAAACATAACATCCTAGAGAAACCGGATGTTGGAAAAAAAGTACTACAGTACTTACTTCAAAAGATCATATTCAAATGCAAATATGTATAGGCTATATGTTAATCAAGTAATAGACCTAAGTAATGTTAGTTTCAACTCGGAAAGCTCTCAAGTAATATCAAACACATCGCATCACAAAGAGATTATCACCTCATACTAAATCGAAATTACTAGGAGGTCGGCCCATGGTAGATTTCTCTCTCTCGTCCTCACTAGAACTCAGCTCAGACTCATCATCAAACTTATCTTCACTTGTATCCTCATCTCAACCACAAATCGATGATTGAATGATAATTTTTGTCGTTGATTGAGAAATGGTATTCTAGGTATATCATCTTAATTTTAGTTGTAGTTTTTAAAATGTTTTAGTTTAATGGCATTTTTGAAAAGTGATCTCTTCAATGTTGTATTTTTAAAAAGTCTAATAATGCATAATATTGAAAAATATGTTTAATTCGGAAAACAAAATTATGAATTGGCATGGTAGATGAAAATATAAAAAAAACATTTATGAATGAGCTTAACCCAATCTGCAATTTTTAAGTTAGGGTACAATAGTAAATTTAGAAAATATTCACATTTTTTCGTTTAGCTGAGAAATTCTAATTTACAGCGCCATCAACTTTACGCTATTTTTTCATACTTTTGATGTTTTATCAATATTTTTCCTATTTAAAGCCATGATATCAAATAACGTGTACTAATATATCTATTTCAAACTTGAAACAAAATTAAAACTAATTTTTTACAAATTTGAAAGTTTCACCGGATAAATCCATGAATATTCATATCACGGTGGTTGCTTAAGCAGAGTTTCATAACCTTTCATTTTTAGATATTTTTGTTTTGGAGATCAAATACAGATTTTGATTCACATATAATTCTATCTACGTGAATTTTAAAACTGGAAATGATAAACCGGAATCTTAAAAACGGAAATGAATCTCACTTTTTTATTTTAATAATTCTTTTATTATTTAATGGCAATACATCCAAATTTTATTGAGTTTCATTTTCTAATTTTAATTAAATAATAAAAATCATATTTTCTATAAATATTTTGGAATAGTAATGCATAATGCATACTATTGAAAAATATGTTTTATTCGGGAAAATAAATTATGAATTGGCATGGTAGATGAAAATATAAAAAAAATATTGTATTAATGGGCTTAGCCCAATATGCAATTTTAAGTTAGGGTACAATAGTAAATTTATAAAAAAAATTCACATTTCTCTTTTAGCTGAGAAACCCTAATTTACAACGCCGTCAACTTTACGCTTTTTTCATTCTTTTGATGTTTGATCAATATTTTTCCTGTTTAAAGTCATAATATCAAAGCTCTTGTACTATAATATATCTATTTCAAACTTGAAACAAAACAAAAACTAAATTTTGACAAATTTGAAAG
Organism: Eutrema japonicum; assembly: GCA_030161315.1. Taxonomy (NCBI): domain Eukaryota; kingdom Viridiplantae; phylum Streptophyta; class Magnoliopsida; order Brassicales; family Brassicaceae; genus Eutrema; species Eutrema japonicum. Next base: position 22,083,058 of record BSQW01000007.1, read on the forward strand.
GTTCACCGGATAAATCCGTGAATATCCATATCGTGGTGGTTGCTTAAGCAGAGTTTAAGAACCTTTAATTTTTAGATATTTTTAAAATAAAAATTTGATTATGAATTGTTTTTGAAATAAATTACAGATTTTGTTTAACATATAATTCTATTTACGTGAATTTTAAAACTGGAAATGATAAAACTAAATAAATTCATAAATAAGGATTGGCGGCATACCTCATTTTTTTAAGAGAAGGATTATGTTCTTGATAAAAGTGATTTTTGATGTATTCGAGTTGATGATTTGATATCGGAAAACTTAGGTATTTATAGACATGACTAAGATTTGTGGTACATTTGGAAATGTGGGTAAAAAATATTGTATTGATGGGCTTAGCCCAATATGCAATTTTTTTTTTAATTTTTCAATTAAGTTAGGGTACAAATATAAAATTTGAAAGAAATTCATATTTTCTCTTATAGATGAAAATCCTTAATTTACAGAACTGATAGCTTTTTTTTTTTTTGGTTTTTGAACATTAATTTTTCACTGTTTAAAGCCATATTATTTTTGTAATAATGAACCTATTTTAAACGAAGAATAAAAACTAAATTTGAATAAATTTTAAAAAGTTACTGGATAGATCCATAGATATCCATATCGTGGTGGTTGCTTCACCCGGTGTTTAAAACTTTGGATGATTAGATATTTTTGAAATATAAAAATTGAATAGAAATTACTTGATAAATATTTATGTTTAACATAAAATTCTGTTTACATGAATTTTAAAACTAGAAATGATCATGATTAAAACCTAAATAAATTTAAAAATGAAGGTTGGCAGAATACCTCATTTTCCGAAGAGAAGACAAAACTTTAATCTTTATAAAACTGATTAAATTAATGTATTCCAGTTTCAAATGATTTGATACTAAAGAAAATTATATTTACATGCATAACTAGAATTTGTAGTACATCTATCAGGATTCAAATATGTGACTTCTAGATATTCGAACTTTCGATATCCACAAAAAAAATCAGGTTGTATGTGCCAAAAAAGTTTTTTTTTAAACGAAGTTACCTAAGTTTGTATGTGCCAAAAAAATAAGGTTGTATGTGCCAAAAAATCTTAGTCATGTCTATAAATACCTAAGTTTTCCGATATCAAATCATCAACTCGAATACATCAAAAATCACTTTTATCAAGATCAGAATCCTTCTCTTCAAAAAATCAGTTATGCCGCCAATCCTTATTTCTGAATTTATTTAGTTTTATCATTTCCGGCTTTAAAATTCACGTAAATGGTATTATATGCTAAAAGAAATCTGTAATTTATCTCAAAAAAATTCCTAGTCAATTTTGTTATTTTAAAAATATCTAAAAAATAAAGGTTCTGAAACTCTGCTTAAGCAACCACCGCGATATGTATATTCACGGGTTTATTCGGAGAAACTTTTAAATTTGTCAAAATTTAGTTTTTGTTTTGTTCAAGTTTGAAATAGATATATTAGTACAAGATCTTTGATATTATGGCTTTAAACAAGAAAAATATTGATTAAACATCAAAAGAATGAAAATAACGTAAAGTTGACAGCTCCGTAAATTATGGTTTTTCAACTAAACAAAAAAATGTGAAATTTTTAAAATAAATTTACTATTGTAACCTCACTTAAAATTGCATATTGGGCGAAGCTCATTAATATAATATTTGTTTCCATTATTTTCATTTACCATGCCAATTCATAATTGTTTTTCCCGAATAAAACATATTTTTCAATAGTATGCATTATGCATTACTAGTCCAAAATATTTATAGAAAATCTGATTTTTATTATTTAATTAAAATTACAAAATGAATATCAATCAAATTTGGATGTTTTGCCATTAAATAATAAAAACAATTATTAAATTAAAAAGTGAGATTCATTTCCGGTTTTAAGATTTTGGTTTATCATTTCCGGTTTCTAAAATTCACTTAAATAAAATTATATGTTAATCAAAATCTGTATTTGATCTCAAAAATAATTCCTAATCAAGTTTTTATTTTAAAAATATCTAAAAATTAAAGGTCATCAAACTCTCCTTAAGCAACCACCGCGATATGGATATTCATGAATTAATCCGGTGAGACTTTCAAATTTGTCAAAATTTAGTTTTTGTTTTGTTTCAAGTTTGAAATAGATATATTAGTACAAATTCTTTGATATTATGGCTTAAATATGGAAAATATTGATCAAACATCAAAAGAATGAAAAAAATAGCGTAAAGTTGACAGCGCTCTAAATTAGGATTTCTCAGCTAAACGAAGAAATGTGATTTTTTTTTACAAATTTACTATTGTATCATAACTTAAAAATTTTTTATTGGGTTAAGCCCATTAATACAATATTTGTTTATATATTTTCATATATTATGCCAATCCATAATTATTTTTTTCCGAATAAAACATATTTTTCAATATCATGCATTATGCATTACTAGTCCAAAATATTTATAGAAAATCTGATTTTTATTATTTAATTAAAATAACAAAATGAATCTCAATAAAATTTGCATGTTTTGCCATTAAATTGTAAAAACAATGATTAAAATAAAAAGTGAGATTTATTTCCGGTTTTAAAATTCCGGTTATCATTTCCGGTTTTAAAATTCATGTAAATTGAAGTATATGTAAAAGAAAATCAGTATTTGATATCAAAAACAATTCCTAATCAACTTTTTATTTTAAAAATATCTAAAAATTAAAGGTCCTGAAACTTTCCTTAAGCAACCACCGCGATATGGATATTCATGAATTTATCCGGTGAAAGTTTCAAATTTGTCAAAATTTACTTTTTGTTTTGTTTCAAGTTTGAAATAGATATATTAGTACAAATTCTTTGATATTATGGCTTAAATAGGGAAAATATTGATCAAACATCAAAAGAATGAAAAAAATAGCGTAAAGTTGACAGCACTCTAAATTAGGATTTCTCAGCTAAATGAAGAAATGTGATTTTTTACAAATTTACTATTGTATCCTAACTTAAAAATTGTTTATTGGGTTAAGCCCATTAATACAATATTTGTTTATATATTTACATATATCATGCCAATCCATAATTATTTTTTCCGAATAAAACATATTTTTCAATATCATGCATTATGCATTACTAGTCCAAAATATTTATAGTTAACGGTACTGTAAATTAGGGTTTCTGAGCTAAACGAATAAATGTAAATGTTTTTTACAAATTTACTATTGTATCATAACTTAAAAATTGCATATTGGGTTAAGCCCATTAATAATTTGTTTTTTCTATATTCTAATCCACCATGCCAATTCATAATTTGTTTTTCCGAATAAAACATTTTTTTCAATATTATGCATTATGCATTACTAGTCCAAAATATTTATTAAAAAAATCTGATGTTTATTATTTAATTAAAATAACAAAATGAATCTCAATATATTTTGGATGTTTTGCCATTAAATTACAAAAACAATGATTAAAATAAAAAGTGGGATTTATTTTCGGTTTTAAAATTCCGGTTATCATTTTCGTTTCTAAAATTCACATAAAGGGAAGTATATGTTAAACAAAATATGTATTTGAACTCAAAAACAATTCCTAATCAATTTTTTATTTTAAAAATATCTAAAAATTAAAGGTTTTGAAACTCCACCGCGATATGGATATTCACGAATTTATCCGGTGAAACTTTTAAATTTGTCAAAATTTAGTTTTTGTTTTGTTTCAAGTTTGAAATAGATATATATGTATAAGATCTTTGATATTATGGCTTTAAACAGGGAAAATATTGATCAAATATCAAAAGAATGAAAAATAGCGTAAAGTTAACGACGGTGTAAATTAGGGTTTCTCAACTAAACAAAAAATGTGATTTTTTTTACAAATTTACTATTGAATTAAATACAATATTTTTTCTATATTTTCATCTTCCAGGCCAATTCATAAATGTTTTTCCGAATAAAACATCTTTTTGTTTTAATATTATGCATTATGCATTACTAGTCCAAAATATTTATAGAAAATCTGAGTTTTAACATTTAATTAAAATAAAATAACAAAATGAATCTCAATAAATTTTGGATAATTTGCTATTAAATTGTAAAAGCAATGATTAAAATAAAAAGTGAGAACAAGTGGTACAACAATCGATGTACATTATACATGCCCGACAAAATAAAAAATTGTGTCATGTGTCTAGCCCAAAAAAAAGATTCAAACTTACCCTATATATGATATTCTCACAAACTTGGGCCCTTTTTGCAATTTTTGATAAATATAAATGGGTTATGTGCAATTTTGCAAATGCACTCTGATCACCACATATTTGTTGGAACTGAGATCTATGAAATGTATATATATATATATATATATATATATATATATATATATATATATATATATATATTTATATATATAGTAATTAAATTATCGCAAATTTGAATATAATTAAATTAGTTAAATGTTTATATCATTAGTTAATTGTCTCTACGTATTCATCTAGTTTTAAGATATTTTTAAAAACGTTTTTTATTTCGTTGTAACATCTCTTTTTGTCATTGTAATTGTAACACCCGCAATCCATTAATTGGGCTTAATTTGACCTTTTAGAAGTTACGGGGGTTAAATTGAATAAATCAATTTTACTGGCGGGTGTGATTGTTAATTTTGAAAGTTTGGGGTTAACTTTCGGAAGGGGAGGAAGTGCGAGGACCGGTTGGTGTAATAAGCAAACTTGAAACACACCTAGGTTTATATGCGTGTGTGTATCGCCGTCTTGGGAGAGAAGGATCGAACCTTAGCCGTCAAGGAGGAAGATTGCGCTGGTTTTCGGCGTGGAAGCAAGGAGAGCTTCGAGCCACGCCTCTCTCTTTCTCGGTAAGACTCTTGGCCTTGTCGTTTGGTTTTGTCGTGCGTGTGGTCCGTGCGTTGGCGGTTGTGGCGGGGTCGCTGTATTTAGGGCCGGCCGTGTGTAGCGAGTCTCGTGGTGGTGATCGGAGGCTGGATCATGGCGGTTTCGGGGGGAGCTCCGGCGGTGGTGTGGTCGGGCGAAGCGTAACGGAACGCCGTGTGGTGTGGACGCCGTGTGGTGGGGTTCGGTGGATCGGAGTGTCCCTGTCGTCAGAGCGCGAGAGAATTGTTCGTGATCGGTGGTTGGATCATGGTGGTTCCGGTGGTGACGGTGGTGAGCTCCGGTGGTGTAGTTGAGTCGGCGATGGGAAGAGGAAGACGATCGTACGTAACGTGTAGGAGGGGTTTGAACAATTAAAGATTGGTTTGTTTTGTTTTTGAATATTTTATTATTTTTATTTTTAGGTGGATTAATAGAAGGTTATTCATCCCGGGGAGTTCTAGAAAATTGCTGAATTTTCTCGTGAAACTTGCTGTGCGGGAATAAGGTGAGTGCAGGACCATAGGCGTAATTAAATAATTTTGATAATTGGTGTGATTTCGTGATTATAGGCCGTTTACGATCTCGGAGGGTCTAGATCGAGTGTTTCATGAAATGTTTGATTTATTCGGTATTTTCGTGATAGTCTATATTAATTATCTTAATTATTTGTTAGCCTGTAGATGGGAGGATTGCCTCACTAAGTATTTATTGAAATACTTATGCATCTCTTATATTTTAATTGATGCAGGAAAAGAGAAAATGTGACCGTGGGATCAGGGCGAGGAAGAGGGGGTGATCTAGACTTGCCGTTTATTTGATTATTTAATTTAATAATTTATGATTTGCATTGTTCGGATTTTTAGTCTTGAACCGGGAATTAATTGGTGAGGTTCAGTTATTATTTATGGGATTTTAATGATTATTTTTGCAAAAAAAAAAAAAAAAAAAAAAATGGGTGCGGTTGTTTCAATTTGGTATCAGAGCATTTACGGTTCTAGGACGGTTTTAAAAAAAAAATTTTCCGCTATTAGAACTGTCTATGGGAGTTAGTCAATTGTTGAGCTTGAAGTTCTAGATCATCCTCTTCGAGCCTTCAATGAGATTCCACGGTAAGACTCGTGTTTGTTTTACTATTGCTGTTGTCAATTAGTAACAAGTGGTTATTGCAGATGGTTGATTCTGATAGCGTTGGGCAAGGTCTCAGAGGTCGGGGTGGTCGCGGCGGCCGTGGTCGGGGCGGCAGAACAGGCCGTGGCGGCAGAGGTGGTAGAGGTGGCAGAGCAGCTGCGAATGTGACGCAGAGTGTCACGGTGGAGCAGGGGGCGTATGATCACGCCGAGGGGGAAGGTCAGTCGGAGCCAGCGGCCGTGTATGGTGCGATGCCGGCGCCGGGTGGTGCTCAGGCGGGTGCGGGCCCGAACCCGATGGCGGCTGTTTTGGGCATGTTGGCCCAGCTCTTGGAGAGGTTACCTGGTGTGGTACCGGCTCCAGCTCCAGTGGCGCCACAGGGGGTTGCCGCGATGCCGGGTGTTGTTGCTCCGGGAGTTCCGGGAGTGGTTGCTGAGGCCGAGCCAGTGGTTCCGTCGTACCTGAGGGTGATGGAGCATATGCAGAGGTTGGGCACCAAGTTTTTCAGTGGTGGTGCTCGACCGATTGAGTCTGATGAGTGGAGGTCCAGGTTGGAGAGGAACTTCCAGTCGATCAGATGCCCTGAGGAGTATAGGGTTGACTTGGCGGTGCATTATCTGGAGGGAGATGCACATGAGTGGTGGCAGGGTGTTGCTGCGAGGAGGGCGGAAGTAGTGTTGTCTTGGGACGAGTTCCGGAGGGAGTTCGATCTCAAGTATTTTCCGCGGGAGGCTCGCGACAGGTTACAGGCGGAGTTTCTGTACTTGTCACAGGGGATTCGTTCGGTCCGAGAGTACGAGGCCGAGTTTAACCGGCTGAAGCGGTTTGCTGGTCGGGGTGCAGATACCGAGTATGAGTTGATTGGTGCTTTCATGCGAGGTATGCGTATCGATCTCAGGAATCGGTGCATAGTCCGCAAGTTCGAGTCGGTATCCGAACTGGTGGAGTGTGCAGCGCAGCTTGAGGAGGGGATGAGGCAGGAGGCTAGTTTAAAGGCTGCAGTACCAGAGGCTCCGCGACGGCCTCAAAGTCAGAGTGTTGCTCCGAGCAAGGGCGGTAGGTCTGGTCAGCAGCAGGGACAGAAGAGGAAGTGGGAGGATACTTCCAGGGAAGCGGGTTCTGGGCCACGTTGTTTCGGGTGCGGAGCCCATGGACATCGCGTGGCGGATTGTTCTCGAGGGGGCCCGGTGTGCTTTCATTGCAAGGAACCCGGTCACCTCAGGAAGGATTGTCCGAAGTTGGCTCAGCCATTTGTGAGGATCGAGGCACCGCCTCCGAAACGGGCCGCAGTGGCACCGAGGGTGTTCACCATAGGCGCGGAGTCAGGCGAGGCGAGCGGCAGCAGACCGATTACTGGTTAGTTACCTTAACTATGTTCTTGTTTGATTGTAATTCAGTTACTCGCTCTGTAATTGGTGTTTGCTATTTGCCGTGAATCCATTTCGTGCTTAGGGACCCTTAATGTGGCTGGGGTAGAGTCACATGTGTTGTTTGACTCCGGAGCGTCCCACAGTTTTGCCACACCGGATTGGGTGTCGGGGAGCGGTATCCAAGAGTTGTGTGGGGACCACTCGGGTGTGGTGAGAGTTGCTGGGGGTCGCTTGTTGAGGACTCAGGGCTGTGTAGAGAATGTTGACATTCTTATCGCCGGAAAGCTGATGCCAGCGGATTTGATAGTGTGCCCAGTGGAACTCTATGACATCATTTTGGGTATGGACTGGCTGGGAAAGTTCAAGGCTCATTTGGATTGTCACCGGGGTCGTGTGGTTTTCGAGCATGCTAACAGAAGACTGGTTTATCAGGGAGTGAGACCGGTGCCGGGAGGCATCGTCGTTTCCGCGGTTCAAGCGGAGCGCTTGATCGAACAGGGTTGTGAGGCCTACTTGGCTACCATTTCGATACCTGGTGAGGTTGGGGAGTCAGCGGTGCGGGATATTGAGGTGGTCTGGGAGTTCGAGGATGTGTTCCAGCAGTTGAGCGGGTTACCACCATCCAGGTCGGATCCTTGTACCATTGAGTTAGAGCCGGGGACGACCCCGTTGTCTAAGGCTCCTTACAGGATGGCTCCAGCGGAGATGGCTGAGCTTAAGAAGCAGCTCGAGGAGTTGTTGGAAAAGGGTTTCATTAGACCGAGCAGTTCTCCGTGGGGTGCACCGGTACTGTTCGTCAAGAAGAAGGATGGGAGCTTCCGGTTGTGCATTGATTATCGGGGGCTGAACCGGGTTACTGTGAAGAACAAGTACCCATTACCGAGGATCGATGAGTTGTTAGATCAGTTGCAGGGTGCTTCGTGGTTCTCTAAGATTGATTTGGCATCGGGTTATCATCAGATCCCGATAGCGGAGTCGGACATCAGGAAGACGGCTTTCAGGACGAGATACGGGCACTACGAGTTTGTGGTGATGCCGTTTGGGTTGACGAATGCACCGGCTGCGTTTATGAGGTTGATGAACGGCGTGTTCCAGGAGTATCTGGATGAGTTCGTCATCATTTTCATCGACGACATTCTAGTGTATTCGAAGAGTCCTGAGGAGCACATGGTTCACCTGAGGAAAGTTCTGGAGAAGCTACGGGAGCAGAAGTTGTTCGCTAAGCTGAGCAAGTGTAGTTTCTGGCAGCGGGAGATCGGATTTCTGGGGCACGTCGTATCTGATCGTGGTGTTTCAGTGGATCCGGAGAAGATTCGCTCGATTGAGGAGTGGCCGAGACCGAAGAATGCCTCGGAGATTCGCAGTTTTCTGGGTCTGGCGGGTTATTACAGGAGGTTCGTCAAGGGGTTTGCTAGTATGGCGCAGGCCATGACCAAGTTGACCGGGAAGGACGTTCCTTTCGTGTGGTCGGACCAGTGTGAGGAGAGCTTTGTGAAGCTCAAGGAGATGCTGGTGAGTACTCCGGTGTTAGCCTTGCCTAAGCAGGATGAGCCATATGTTGTGTTCACAGACGCGTCCAGGCTGGGGCTGGGTTGTGTATTGATGCAGCAGGGTAAGGTAATCGCATATGCTTCCAGGCAGCTGAGGAAACATGAATGCAATTATCCTACTCACGATCTTGAGATGGCTGCAGTGGTGTTTGCATTGAAGATCTGGAGGTCTTATCTGTATGGCGGTAAGGTTCAGGTGTTCACAGACCACAAAAGTCTGAAGTACATCTTTACCCAGCCGGAGCTGAATCTGCGACAGAGGCGATGGATGGAGCTTGTTGCGGATTATGACCTGGAGATAGCTTACCATCCCGGTAAAGCGAATCTTGTAGCCGATGCTTTGAGCAGGAAGCGGGTTATTTTAGACACTGAGCGAGATACGGAGGCGTTGGTAGGCATGGTGAGTGCCCTGAGACTGTGTGCTGTGTCTGAGGAACCTGAGCCGTTGGGTTTAGAGGCGGTGGATCAGGCGGACATTCTGACTAGGGTGCGGGTAGCACAGCAGTTGGATGCGGAATTAATGCAGGCTGGCAGGGCAGAGCGGTCTGAGTATGAGTTATCCAGCAATGGAACGATCCTTTTGAGGGGCAAGGTGTGTGTACCGAAGGACGAAGTGCTGAGGCAGGAAATCCTGAGGGAAGCACATCAGAGCCGTTTCTCTATTCATCCCGGAGCTACCAAGATGTACCGTGACCTCAAACGGTATTACCAGTGGGTAGGGATGAAGAAGGATGTTGCCAACTGGGTTGCGGGGTGTGATACCTGTCAGTTGGTGAAGGCTGAGCATCAGGTTCCGAGCGGGTTGTTGAGGAGTTTACCCATTCCGGAGTGGAAGTGGGACATGATCACCATGGATTTCGTGGTGGGTCTGCCGGTTTCGCGAACCAATGACGCTATTTGGGTCATCGTGGATAGGTTGACCAAGTCGGCGCACTTCTTGGCCATAAAAAAGACCGACGGTGCGGAAGTGTTGGCCAAGAGGTACGTCAGGGAGATTGTGAAGCTGCATGGGGTACCGGTGAGTATAGTGTCAGATCGAGATCCGAAGTTCTCCTCGCTGTTCTGGGGCGCTTTCCAGAAGGAGATGGGCACTAAGGTACACATGAGTACAGCTTATCATCCCCAGACCGATGGGCAGTCGGAGAGGACTATCCAGACGTTGGAGGATCTGTTGAGGATGTGTGTGTTGGACTGGGGTGGACATTGGGCGGATCATCTGAATCTAGTGGAGTTTGCGTACAATAACAGCTACCAGGCTAGTATCGGCATGGCACCATTTGAGGCGTTGTATGGTAGGCCTTGCAGGACCCTGTTATGTTGGACACAAGTGGGGGAGAGGAGCCTGTTGGGAGCTGACTTTGTGCAGGAGACGACTGAGAAGGTCCGGATTGTGAAGTTGAACATGAAGGAAGCTCAAGATCATCAGAAAAGCTACGCAGATCGGCGTAGGAAGGAGCTGGAGTTCGCAGTTGGCGATTTGGTCTACTTGAAAATGGCCATGTTGAGGGGTCCGAACAGGTCCATTTCCGAGACGAAGTTGAGTCCACGGTATATGGGTCCCGTCAGGGTGCTGGAGCGGGTCGGACCGGTGGCTTATCGGTTAGAGTTGCCGGAGTCCATGCAGGCATTTCACAAGGTGTTCCACGTGTCGATGCTGAAGAAATGTTTGCACAAGGATGATCAGGTGGTCACGGGGGTGCCATCAGATTTGACACCGAGCATGGTGGTGGAGGCGAGGCCTCTGAGAGTCCAAGATCGTCGGGTGAGAGTGATCAGGAGGAAGAAGGTTCCTGAGATGCAGGTGCTGTGGGACTGCAATGGAGCCGAGGAGGTGACTTGGGAGCCGGAAGCGAAGTTGAAGCGCAAATTTCCCAAGTGGTTCGGCAAACTGGAGGGTTAGCCGGGTGTTTCCATATCGTTGTAACCATGGTGTTGGGATTTTGGGAGTTATTGCGTTGTTGTACTCGTCTATTTTTATGGTGTTATAATTAATCGATGTACTTTGGAGTTTTTGACTATTCAATAAAAAGGTGTTTTCATTGAATATGTTGAGTGGTGGGTTTACTAGGGGAATTGTAGACAGGTTGGCGGGCTACTAGTGGTAGTGGTCCGATAGCGGGGGTGCGGATACTAGGTGTTTGGTAGCCGCATAAGGCTGATAGTTCCGGATTGGTTTGGCACGGGGTGGTGGCCCCATATAGCGGCATCGGAGTGCACTGGTGAGTCACTGCCGAGTGTACCTGGCCGGTTGGGTTTCGATGTGATTCCTGATTGGTGAGACAGGTCACTAGAGAGATTGCCGTTGTCTGGCTCTCTATGCGTTAGACGGACCGATCCATGGTGTTGGGTCGTGAAGTCGTTGTACTCCCGGGTGTTGGAGTGGTTGGCCAAACCAAGTAGGGAACTATGGCACTATGGTGTTGAGCCGTGATACCGTTGTTGGTAGAGTTGGAAGAGCGGTCGTGCGACGCTGAGTTGGAATAGCGGTTGTGCTATGTTGTGGATGTTCGTTGGACGTTAGATTCGAGGACGAATCTATGTTAGTGGGGGAGAATTGTAACACCCGCAATCCATTAATTGGGCTTAATTTGACCTTTTAGAAGTTACGGGGGTTAAATTGAATAAATCAATTTTACTGGCGGGTGTGATTGTTAATTTTGAAAGTTTGGGGTTAACTTTCGGAAGGGGAGGAAGTGCGAGGACCGGTTGGTGTAATAAGCAAACTTGAAACACACCTAGGTTTATATGCGTGTGTGTATCGCCGTCTTGGGAGAGAAGGATCGAACCTTAGCCGTCAAGGAGGAAGATTGCGCTGGTTTTCGGCGTGGAAGCAAGGAGAGCTTCGAGCCACGCCTCTCTCTTTCTCGGTAAGACTCTTGGCCTTGTCGTTTGGTTTTGTCGTGCGTGTGGTCCGTGCGTTGGCGGTTGTGGCGGGGTCGCTGTATTTAGGGCCGGCCGTGTGTAGCGAGTCTCGTGGTGGTGATCGGAGGCTGGATCATGGCGGTTTCGGGGGGAGCTCCGGCGGTGGTGTGGTCGGGCGAAGCGTAACGGAACGCCGTGTGGTGTGGACGCCGTGTGGTGGGGTTCGGTGGATCGGAGTGTCCCTGTCGTCAGAGCGCGAGAGAATTGTTCGTGATTGGTGGTTGGATCATGGTGGTTCCGGTGGTGACGGTGGTGAGCTCCGGTGGTGTAGTTGAGTCGGCGATGGGAAGAGGAAGACGATCGTACGTAACGTGTAGGAGGGGTTTGAACAATTAAAGATTGGTTTGTTTTGTTTTTGAATATTTTATTATTTTTATTTTTAGGTGGATTAATAGAAGGTTATTCATCCCGGGGAGTTCTAGAAAATTGCTGAATTTTCTCGTGAAACTTGCTGTGCGGGAATAAGGTGAGTGCAGGACCATAGGCGTAATTAAATAATTTTGATAATTGGTGTGATTTCGTGATTATAGGCCGTTTACGATCTCGGAGGGTCTAGATCGAGTGTTTCATGAAATGTTTGATTTATTCGGTATTTTCGTGATAGTCTATATTAATTATCTTAATTATTTGTTAGCCTGTAGATGGGAGGATTGCCTCACTAAGTATTTATTGAAATACTTATGCATCTCTTATATTTTAATTGATGCAGGAAAAGAGAAAATGTGACCGTGGGATCAGGGCGAGGAAGAGGGGGTGATCTAGACTTGCCGTTTATTTGATTATTTAATTTAATAATTTATGATTTGCATTGTTCGGATTTTTAGTCTTGAACCGGGAATTAATTGGTGAGGTTCAGTTATTATTTATGGGATTTTAATGATTATTTTTGCAAAAAAAAAAAAAAAAAAAAAAAAAATGGTTGCGGTTGTTTCAGTAATCTCTGCGTACTGTATGCATATTATTTCTACATTACTAACTTTTAACCAATTTCAATTTTCTTTTCCAACAAACAGGAACAACAACAACAAGTGCTTGGACATGTTGAAGCTGAAAGCATCTCGGAAACATGGAAAACCTGTAAGGCCGGGTCCGTTCTTGACTCAACCTTTTGATTCTCATGATTAACATCTGAGACCGAAGTCAAGCTAACGACTATAAACAAGCGCTTGGTAGGAGGCAACCCACCGGTAAGTTGTTTTTTATTTTATTTTGGCTTTCACTAACATTTTCTAATTTTTTGTTTTGAGTCTAAGTGTCTCAGGTAAATAAATAAATAAAAAAAGTCGAACATAATATAATCGATCAATACCACATGGGTATCGATCGATGCCAAGGATCCAGAGAATCGAAAATCGATCGATGCAGTGTACGCATCGATTGATGCCAAGGGTCCAGAAAATCGGAAATCAAACGATGTAGTGTACGCATCGATCGATGCAGGGCGTCCAGAGAAACAAAAATCGATCGATGCATATCTTGCATCGACAGATACCGACCTAGGTAAGTCAACTTTGACTTGTTCTTGATTTTCTTTCTTTGAGTCTGTTTTACCTTCTTCTTAGTTTATTTTTACACCGAGACGGTGTGAAGTAAGTCTAGGGGAGGGTCTTTGTCGTTTACTAACGCTATTTTCTTTCTTTTGTTTTTCCTTTTGAGTCATTTTGATGTTTTCTTTGAGTAATTTTGTTTTATTGAGTCAAAACTTGTTGGAGATTATTATCACAACCTTTGAATTTTTATGTGATTTGCATCTAAGTGACCATTGTTGCAGAGCTAGTTTCAGACCAAACTAATGAAAAATCTAAAGGCTGACCAGTTAATCAGAGGCATCCATGTTTCCAGAAAAATTCAGAAAGCTTGAGCTAATTTCTGAGCTCTTACTTTTACCTCATCATCGTGATTAGTGTCCTCAAAGCTTGACTACTCATTCGTATCTGACAAGACGACCTGTGTGAAAGTATGGTACTCCTCTCACTATTGTTTAACATAAAATTATGTTAAATACTATTTACAGTTATGCTTGTAAATATAATTTTCTTTAGTATCAAATCATTTGAAACTGGAATACATTAAATTAATCAGTTTTATAAAGATTAAAGTTTTGTCTTCTCTTCGGAATATGAGGTATTCCGCCAACCTTCATTTGTGAATTTATTTAGGTTTTAATCATGATCATTTCTAGTTTTAAAATTTATGTAAACAAAATTTTATGTTAAACATAAATATTTATCAAATAATTTCTATTCAATTTTTATATTTCAAAAATATCTAAATATCCAAAGTTTTAAACACCGGGTGAAGCAACACCATCACGATATGAATATCTATGGATTTATCCAGTAATTTTTTAAAATTTATTCAAATTTAGTTTTTATTCTTCGTTTAAAATAGGTATGTTATTACAAAAATAATATGGCTTTAAACAGTGAAAAAATAATGTTCAGAAACAAAAACAAAATTTTAAATGTGGCTTTAAATTAGGGATTTTTATCTATAAGAGGAAATGTGAATTTCTTTCAAAATTTATATTTGTACTCTAACTTAATTGAAAAAACAAAAATTGCATATTGGGCTACGCCTATCAATACAATATTTTTCCCCACATTTTCAAATGTACCACAAATCTTAGTCATGTCTATAATTACCTAAGTTTTCCGATATCAAATCATCAACTCGAATACATCAAAAATCACTTTTATCAAGATCATAATCCTTCTCTTCAAAAATGAGGTCTGCCGCCAATCCTTATTTCTGAATTTATTTAGTCTTATCATTTCTAGTTTTAAAATTCACGTAAATAGAATTATATGTTAAACAAAATCTGTAATTTATTTCAAAAACAATTCCTAATCAATTTTTATTTTAAAAATATTTAAAAATTAAAGGTTCTGAAACTCTGATTAAGCAACCACCACGATATGGATATTCACGGATTTATCCGTTGAAACTTTCAAATTTGTCAAAATTTAGTTTTTGTTTTGTTTCAAGTTTGAAATAGATATATTATAGTACACCATCTTTGATATTATGACATTAAACAAGAAAAATATTGATCAAACATCAAAAGAATGAAAAAATAGCGTAAAGTTGACGGCGTTGTAAATCAGGGTTTCTCAGCTAAAAGAGAAATGTGAATTTTTTTATAAATTTATTATTGTACCCTAACTTAAAATTGCATATTGGGCTAATCCCATTAATACAACATTTTTTATATATTTTTATCTACTGATACAAGACTTTTTAGTCTCTAGGAGGTATCAATATCCCCAATACGATGTAGTAAGAAGGTTATCAATCCATAATCGGGATTATTCTAAACACTAAGAATGCAAGGTTCATAAGTAATTTATGTTAAACAAGGTAGTTTATGACTAAGTATCCAAATTCAAACAAACAAAAGCAATACTAAACGAGATGAAATTCAAATAACAAAAGCGGAGCAAGAGATAAGGTTATTGATATAAGGTGATCCAATTTCAATTAGAGATGTTCATTCACTCAAGAAGCTAATTCCTAGGTCAAAGATCTCTAAACTTGATTAGTTCTCTTTCAAGCAACTAATCACTATGCTAATTACTCAACCCATTAGCAAATCATCATTTGTGGGTTAACAACTAGCAAGCATTAAATATCATAACAAGATCAACCAAAGATATGCCCTAAACAACTAATGTCTTAGGTTAGGAGCACAAATCTCATGCCTAGTTTATCAAGGCATTTCATCAAACACTTGGTGTTCATGAAATGCCATATGGTCTAGATCCACTCTTTCAAGCTAGATCTAGCATTGGGGACACTAGACAAGAAGGAATGTAAGATTATCTAACCCTAAACACCACTAATCAACTCTTGGATCACCCTAATCTACCCTATCCCAAGGTCCTTAAGACTACTCACTAATCATCATGGGTTTAACAAATCCAAGAAAAGAAGTGTTAAAACTCATGATCAAGATGATTGGATGATTATAAAGTAGAAGATAGATGGAGTCAATCAAGAAAACAATACTCAAATTGCATATATCAAAAGGATCAATCTCTTACAAATCACTCTTAGAGAGGGTTTTTGCTTAAGAAAAGACTTAGCCCCTCCAAATTAGGTTTTTGGGCTTAAATAGTGAATAGTGATGAACCGGGTCGACCCAGGACAAATCGGGTACCGACCCGGTTTAAATGGATAAATAGTTCTGGTTTGGCCAATACCGAGGTCACTGCTCGGTGTAACACCTCGGTATTGAGCCTGGGTTAGTGCACCGACGAGGAGCACCGAGCAGTGGCGTCGGTATTGAGGAGATGTTGTATGGTGGTCTTCAGTGGATACCGAGGTCACTCCTCGGTATCGTTGCTCGGTATTAAGGACTTTTTTCCCCCGGGTTTCTTCCTGTGGCAGCACCGATCAGTTGCACCGAGCAGTGACGTCGGTACAATTCCCTGAAGCTTCAATACCGACGTCACTTCTCGGTGTTATACGTCGGTATTGTGGCTGTTTTCCCCCGTCGAGCTATACCGATCAGTTGCACCGAGTAGTGACCTCGGTGCAACTCCTATGCTTTCGATACCGAGCACCAGTACCGACCAGTGACGTCGGTACGGTTTCCGTCTCCTCTCCTCGGGTCTCGAATCTCCTCTCTAGCACCTGAAATGCGAGCAAAAACATGCAAGGACTCTCTAGGACTAAATGTGGACACACTAGACTCCTAAAATGACTAAAATGCTAAAAAGATATCATGAGCTACATGTAAATGACTCGAAACCTAAATGAAAAGGATGCTAGAATGATGCAAAATATGATGATATCAATTCCCCCAAACTTACTTCTTTGCTTGTCCTCAAGCAAAAGCATCACTAAAAGAGTTGAAGTCCAAGTGCAAACTATAAAGTGTGATCAAACATGTCTACTCAAAAGGGGCTAGCCATGCTCATCCTCACATGAACCAAGCTCAAATCTCAACCCTTACCAAGCCTTCAAATCATCCAATCCTTTAACATTTATTAGACCTTTTTCCAAGTGAATCATGCTTATGCAAGGCAAGTGAATGCATTTGGCTAGGGCAGAGGTTTTGAGATAAATGTGATCTCGATACAAGTGACGGTTTCCGAGCGAGGGGTTCTCTCAAAAGGAATCAACTAATGCAAAATGTTAAGAGTAAAGCCCAATAGATGCATACAAGATTGACTTCCATCTACCCAAATGTCCCATATCAAACTTGACCTCTAATCTCTAAACCCCAATGAAGATCCTCCTAAGCTACCTTTTTTGCAAGGCGTTTTGCCTTCACTACTCATATCATCTCACTTTCCTTCTCTTCTTAAACACTTAGGGGATTTCCTTCTTCACCAAACGGTTTGGCTTTCAACATTTTTCTTTACTTAGCTCTTCTTTGTTTTCTCTAGTCTCTCTCGTTTCTTTTCTTTGCTTTAGCCTTTTTGGCTTTCCTTCTTTCTTTTGAAGACTAGAGACTATTTTCTTTTCTTTTTCACTTAGAGCCTTTCCCATAAACAACTATAGCCAACCATTTCAAGCTTTTTGCTTATCCCCTATTCTTCTTCATCCCTTTTTCTCATGCCCGAAATCTCCTTTCTCTCCCTTGTCCCAAGTTCCCAACTTATCTAGCCTTATCCTATGTCTAGCTCATTGATGCCGAGCTAGTTCTACATGGAAGTGTTTCCTTGTCGTTCTAAACTCAACACCTTTTGCCTAGTTGATTCGAAAATAGGCCTCACAATCACTCACAAGTAGTATTTGGCTTGAAAAGAGGTTGGGTTAAAGGAGTGGTTAACCGTTCCAATGATGAGAATCGGCTATTCGGGCTAACAAGAGAGTGGCAAAGCGGATAAGATAGCCCAAATATGTATGTGGTAACCATGCATTCACTATGCAATGCACAAACATGATAATTACAATGTCGAATTATGGTCATCACTTAAGTAGGAATGGACTCAAATCAACTTGCTTTGGCTAAGAACTAAGTAATGAGACATGAAATCCAAACATGGTTCGACCTTAATTTTGCACACGAGATCTAGAGCATAGGACTTAAACTCTTTAAAGCAATACTTCGCAAAGAGGAATCATTCTAGCTCCTAATGCGCATGCAATGCATTATCTACGTGCTATGCATTCTAGACTCAATCCTACATGAAGTGTAAATGCATCCTAAATGACTTCTTTTTGTCTTTTCATTTTCAAAATTTTTCAAATTTGTTTGGTTTTTCTATGCCTTATATGTATGCATGAGACTCAAGATGAAAATATAAAATAAGACAAAGCAAATGCTATTAGATACCGGTCCCTCCCCCAAACTTAAATCACACCGTCTCAGTGTGAAATAAACCTAAGGAAAGGACCAAAAACAAGAGATAGCTATACAATGCAATACATACAAGAAAATATATACAAGAGTTTTGGATTCGTACCTAGAAGCTTGGAGATGGGGATGTAGACCCCATTGAGTAGGATGGATTACTTGCGACGGGAGACGGAGATCGCATCGCTCTCCTCTTTGTTGCCCTTTTCGGTCGGGCTGTGGGACGGCTAGAGCCAATGGCTAGCTCCCAATCATCTCCTCGAGGCGCGAGGTTAGTATCCGTGACGACATCTCCTCCTTCACCGGCCCTTGATGAACTCGCTCCACAACCTCCGTTTTTTAGCTCATTGATGGTTCGACCCATGGCTTTCACCGTCTTTTTCAAAGACTTGATCGTTTTGACCATCTTCTTCATGTTTTTGTTTTGCCACTTGCACATTCGTTGGAGGAGACGAGTTTGGTGGTGAGCGTGTCTTATGTCCTGGCTAGTGATAGCCCCATAATAGGGGTCAAAGTAGTAGCGCTCACTACCGTAGACGGTCTCGGGTGATGACTCATTGGGTACTCCCTCGTCGAGGTCAATTGGCTCCTCGATAGCGGTTCTCCGTTATGTTTTCTTGCAGAATGCTTGCATAGGTGGGTCGACGGTGGAGTTGTAGAGGTACTCTTGGGGAGGGATGAACATGACGTTCCTTGGGTCATGGAAGTTGGTGAGCGCGGGATTGGGTAAGGGGATTTGTGCCAAGGATGTCTCGGCGAGTTGTAGGTTGTAAGCCATCTTTCCTTCGATGTATCTTTTGAAGAACTTAACTTTGGAAAGGTAGGCCATATCCAAAGATTTCCAATCATATTGGCCAAGTGCTACTTTGATCCCCTTTGCCATGAGAATAGGAGTTATCACCCAACCGAGGCAAATCGCGGCTTTCTTCGACTTTGTCTTCCAAGCCCAATCCCAGTAATGGAACAAGTGTCTCACCAAGAGTGTTGCGAGACAAGGAAGTCTCTCCGGCCCCTCGAATGCCTTACCATTTGCGAGAACGGGTAGGATAGGCTTTAGACCAAGCCCCAACAATTCCATCTCCTCCGTAGTAACCGTGTCAATCTCTACTTTGTGGTAGAAATTGTGGACCAACGCCTTGTGTGCGTACCGGATTGCCGGGTGCCGTATACTCGCGCTCTTAGAGTCACCAGCTCTAAACTCCACGCTTGCAATTGTTGCCCAAAGATTTCGGAGCTCGTGTCCCGGGTAGTCAAAGTATTGCCCGCCGTAAGTACCTTCTTCTCTAAACCCGAATATCTCGCAAAGCTCGTGGAAGTTGACGGTGTAGGTTGTTCCCATGAGTCCGAACTTTAGAACTCCAAATCCGGAGTTTGCATTCTCCGTGTCATAGAAACTTAGCTCGTAGGGTGGCTAGGAACTTGCCGGTGAGTACCTTGGTAGCTTCGTGTTTCATGCTCATGAACTTCCTTAGCCCCATATTCTCAAAGAGAGCCCACACTTCGTCGCTTATACCCATCCTTTCCATTGTCTCTGTATCGACAAATTTGCCTTGCTCGAATTTCATTAGGCAAAATTTGTCGAAATAATCTTGCTCACTTGACTTTGTCCGTCCCGGCATGGGGACATCTCCACTTGGGTTCTCTCTCTCGATCTCTTCTTCGACTCTCTTCCCCTTTTCCTTTGCCGTTTTCGTGGCTTTGGAAGCCGTAGTCGCGGTTTTAGCTTTTGCCTTGGCACTAGCTTTTGCAATCCCTTTTCCTTTTTCCGCGGCTGTAGCTTGGGCCATTCCTTTCCCTTTTTCAACTGTTTGAACTTTGGTTCGTGCCCGTGTCGATGGAGCGCCCTTGCCCGATATTGTACCTACAATTATCCTTGAAACAATTCATGAGCAAAGGTATAATTTTTTTTATCAAACAATCAAGGGATCACCAAAAGATGATCTAAGAGTAATGAACCAAGGTCACAATTCATAATAATCAAACAAATTATCCCAATTTTACAATCCCTAATTCTTAAAATCCCAACTCCTCAAAATCCCTAACCATCAACAATTTTCACATGAGTCAACAAGTTCAAGCATAGATAACCCATCCCCAAGGTATTTGCACTATTGAAAGACAATATCGAACCATATGCAAGCAATATTTCTTCAAGAACAAACCATGGTTTTAGAAAAAAATAAATCGAATAATACCTTGGGGAATTCGAAATGATGACAAATCCAAAAAGAGCAGTGAAAATCGAGATTTTTGGGGTTTTGAATCACCAAATTTGGTTGAGAAAAGAGGGAGATTGTGAAATTTCTCTCTTGAAATCGCGAAGGTGGTGATAAAAAGCAATGGGTATGTCGCGATAAAGAAGAAGAAGAAGGGGACTTACCTGGGTCGGGTCGGATATTACCTGGGTTGGGTTTTTTAAAAAAATTGGTCAATACCGAGGTCACTCCTCGGTATCACTGCTCGGTATTGACTGGTTTTTATTTTTAAAATTTCCCGCGAAAACCGATGTCACTCCTCGGCACCACACGTCGGTATTGGCATACCGATTGCACTCCTCGGTACCACTCGTCGGTATTGGCATACCGATTGCACTCCTCGGTACCACTCGTCGGTGTTAAGGGGGTTTTCCTCCTGTTTCCATACCGAGCAGTGGTACCGATCTGTGACGTCGGTATTGCTCTTTGCAAGTCTATACCGATGTCATTCCTCGGTGTCACTGCTCGGTATTCGCCTTTTTGCCTTGGAACCCCTATGCATACTCAACAAAAACATCAAAAATATCTATCAAAGATAGAAAAAGAGATAAACAAAAAGAAAATATGTACAATGATAAGCTTGGGGTGCCTCCCAAGAGCACTTTGTTTAACGTCACTAAGTTCGACGTTTGTTACCGTTCTCAAGCTAGAGGGACATCATCGAGGGGGATCTGTTGATCCCGGGGGTCACTAATTACGTTTAAGATGTTGATTAGGGAGAAAGAGGTGAGATTTTCGTTAATTAGAACGAGTTAACCACGATTTACGGCAGGCCGGGTGTAATGATGAACGGGTCGTGGACCGTATTCTTTTATTGATGATTGAAGGAAGTGAGCAATTTAGATGTACGAACTGGTTCCTACAGAAATCCAGTTCGGCGTTCTAAATGTACCGTTTTGTTACAAACGAGAGAGAGGTCGGGTCTATTTGTGGTAGGTGAGGTCAATAAATCCAGAAGTCCCCTCTTTTAATGAATACTTAGGGATATATATACTGGGAGTCGACTTCCTGCTCCCCGGGATTCCGGGGCCACGTGGCGTCTTCAGCCTGTTTTGCGGGTAAGGCGGCCTAGGAGGCGTGTTCCGGCCTTCGGGGAGAGAGGTCATGATGAGCTCGGCGCCATACCTCTGCAGAGTAGTGTACTGTTTAACCAACTCTCCTCCACGTGTCTTTCTCTCCTTTGTCGAGTATGCAAGGTTGGTGGAAGAGGTCATGATGAGCTCGGCGCCATACCTCTGCAGAGTAGTGTACTGTTTAACCAACTCTCCTGCACGTGTCTTTCTCTCCTTTGTCGAGTCTGCAAGGTTGGTGGGAGGTCGAGGTCAGATCGTACCTCTACTCAGATAGCACACTGCTCGACCAACTCCCGCGTGTCCTCTTTCCTTTTGACATTCCTGTTTCGGCGAAGTGTCAGCACGGACCCGAGGTGCGTCCTCAGGAGCTCGGGAGTTACGGGCAGACGGGAGCGCGGGGCTTCCAGGTCGGCGACCGAACTGAAGAGGGAATTTTCCTAAGATGGGCCTAACTAATTGGGGGTGCTAGGCCCACCTCCAACAATACCCCCCCCCCCCAGTTCGGTGTCACGAGGCGAGGTGAGTGGCCCGAAGTTGATCTGACGTTAGTTCGGCGCATCTTAGGGCGGTTTCTCGAGATTTGAGTGGATGAGTGCGGGGTGTTACAGCCCAAATTTGAGCCTGTGCTCGTACGCGTCGACCTTTCCAAAATTTCGTAGGCGGTTGGCGCGTCCCCATCATGTGGGAGAGCGAAAAGGCGCCTCTTTTTTCGCGTGTACTGCCCACGCGCGGCGTGCGAAAGACGCTTCGCGTTTATCGAGGCGTCCCCTGCTTTTTGGCGTGGGGATATCGAGGAGACGCCATCATTAGGTTTCTGGGAGGCCGCGCTTCTTTCGACGCGTGTCCAGGCGTCGCTTCGTTGTCCCCTTCCTCTATTTAAACCCTTCTTCCTCCTTCAGTTAGAACTTTCTGCGCATAATCTTAAGGTAACTCCTTCTCTCTGATTCCCTCATTCCCTTCCTTTCTCTGTGTTTTTCGATTTCTTCCTCCTCTTTGTGCAATGGCACCGATGCTAGACGGAATCAGGGTTGAGTCGAGCGATGAGTCGGCGTCCCCTGGTAACTGCAGCGATTCTCCGAGTTCTTCTTCCGATGGTTCCGGGCACGACTCCTCTCCGCGTCGGAGCGAAGACAGCGGGGAACAGCCTACTCCGTCGACCTTGGGGGTCGCTCCGATGCTCCCTGGGACCCATCTTCGGAAAAAGGTGGCGATAAGGTCCTCCTATGGAGGTCGCGGCGCTGACCGGGTTGGGAGAGAAACCGGGCGTGCGGACGATCGAGGCGGTCGTCAGGGCAGTCGTGGTGGCGGAGTGCGAGTGACCAAGGCGAGGAGGTCCCCCTTGGTTCCTTACGAGCAGGGCGGGTCACCGACCTGGAGTACAAGGGAATCGGTAACTCTGCTGAGGGAGTTATGCAACTTCCCTGCTGGGGTCGAGCTCAGGCTACCCAGGCCGGACGAGCGCCCGTGGACCCCTCCGGCGGGCTTCGTCTTCCTATACGAAGGGTTCTTCCAGAAGTGCGGGCTGCGCCTTCCTCTCCCCAAGCTGCTCGTCCAGTACTACCGGGCGCGGGGTTTGGCCTTCTCGCAGGTCTGCCCGTCCACGATCCAAGGGATGATCGTGCTGCTGACCCTGGGGCATGAGTGCGACGTGGAGGTGACGGTGCCCATGTTCGAGGCTCTCACCCAGCAGAAGGCAAATCCTGGGATTCCTGGGACTTACTACGCCGCTTTCAAGCCCGCGGCGAACATCCTGGAGGTCAGCAGCTCGGGGTCTAAGGCCAGCAAGCTGTCCAAGGTCGAGGACTGGTCTCGCAGTTACTTCTACCTCCGGGCTACCGAAGTGGTTGGACTCGACCCGTTGGCGCGATACACCCGGGATTGGAATTTTTCCCCGGGTAGGGGTTTGTAGATCGAACTGCCCTTCTTTTCCTCGGTTTCGATCTGACTAATCGCTGCTTGTTTTGCTTTCAGGTCCTCACTCTTCTAGGTTTAAGTTGCCGGACTACGCAGGTATCCTTGCTGGGTTCAGGACGGTGCGCGAAAGAGAGTGGAAGTCATTCACCTCGGGGAGAATAGCAGCACAATGGCCGGAGGTCGGTATTATTATTATTATTATTATTTTTTTTTTTTTGACGAACTGGCTGCTGCCATTATTGCAGGTCGAGCACGGTTTGCCAGTCCGCTGTACGCGGATTCTTTTGTGGCGGCGCCGCCGCCCATAGTTGAGGTGCCGGTCCGTCGAGAGCAGGCGCCGCGGGCTGGGGGTGACTCGTCCGAGACGGCTCCTTCGAAGAAGAGGGCGGCCGTAGCAGCCGGCGGTAAGGCTGGCAAGAAGAAGCAGAGGACCGAGGTGGGAGGGTCCTCGACTTCAGGTCGGGAAGATATCCGGACTGAAGAGCCTGGTTGCAAGCCCGAGGGCTCTCGTGGCGCGCTGGCCGGGGAGCCCGAGGTACCTGTCGCCGAGGTGCCAGCCAGTGGTGAGGTTGGAGCGGCCCGGGTCGCGTCGGACGAGGTGGTCGCTGTCCAGGCGGTGGAGGGCGGTGGTTCAATCGTCACCGTGGAGGAGGGGCGGGATCCTGCTGCTATGTAGGGCGCCGAGGACCGGAGCGGTGGGGCTTCGGAGGGTTCCGAGGATGGGCCCCGGAATTACAGCTCCTACTTCTGCCACGAGGACGGTAACAGCCAGGTCATCGTGGACCAGGATGAGTGCGCCGAGCTGGCGCAGACGATGATGTTCGGGCAGAAACATCCGCACTTCCTGCCGTTGGAGATGGCGGAGTCCGATGCCTTCCGCGCAGCGGCGCGGTCCGCAGCTCGGGTGAGTTCTTGTTATGGGTATAGCCGTTTTTATGATGATTTGTCGTCTGTCTTTGCTAACAGCTGGTTTGATGCAGACGATGGCCCTTACTGCCTTTCTAGCGGAGGCCTACGAGAAGCGACTCGCCGAGAAGGACGCGTCGCTCAACTTCCTGAAGACGCGCCAGGAGGCCAGCACGCAGACCCATACCCTTCTTGATGAGGACATCAAGTCCGAAATCTCGCAAGGACCCAAGATCAACGCCATGAAAGCTCATGGGATTGCTACTGCCTTGGAAATGGACTGTACTGAGTGTACGGCAGGCTTAGACCCTCGTCCTATAGGCAACAGCGGCCCCATTCCTAAGGTCGGGACAGTAGTTCCTAAGCTCCTAGACCGAACAGAGCCGACCGTCCCACCACCCAAAAGAGGTGGGATTCATCGACCAACCCACCACGAGGAAGAGAACAGTCGAGCCAGAACCCCCATAGCTCGACCTTGGTATCACGGTGGACCGATCGTTCACGAATCAAGCCCGACTGGTGAGCTCGACGGCCAGGAGGATCCAAACGTCCCACCACCCAAAGGTGATGGGATTCATCGACCAACCCACCATGGAGAAGAGAACAGTCGAGCCGGAATCCCCATAGCTCGACCGAAACCGGCACTCACCTTAGCCATGCTCCACGGCGCACCCGGAAGAGCGTACGAGCCGGGAAACATGTGTTTTGGCCCAAGATCTTCAAGCATTGATCCAGCCAAGGCCCATCACGCATACTGGAGCCTCTTATGGTCCAAACCAAAGGAAGATTTGAATTGGCACAATCCGAATCCAAATCGGGAAGGCCAATCTCCTACGCGGACCCGTTTGGGGCCAAGTAAGGAAAGACCGACTTGTCTTCCTTTGCACGACTTCTCCACTTGTTTAATGCTGTCTACGGAGTATACAGTGGGGCCTAGACCACCAGAGCACAGGAAGATACGCCCAAATCCCCTGCACAGTCGTTTTGGCCCACGGATTAATGAACTTACCAAAAACGGCTACACTCGCGATTTTTATAGATCAAGGCGAGATCTCTTTTTCTAATCTCGACCATCCATTCTCACCAGCTCATCCTAGACGTCCAGCACTCCAAGGAAGATTCGCCTTGCCATAAAATCTCCACGAAGATCGCCCAAAGATACATGGCCTCACAATGACGACATCCGAGGATATTCCCTTTTAATTGCTTTCCTTTATTTTTGAATTCTTGTGGCCGTTAGGCCTGTTGTCGAGCTCTTATAAAAGCTCCTTTGCTTCTGTATTGTCATTCACAAAATTTATAAGTTATTTGCAATAAACCTTCGAGTTTAGCTTTCAAAGCCTTGTCGCCTTTGAATCGGTTCTTTTGTTCTTAAGTATTGTGCGAGGAGTCCCCCTTGCTTAAGAGCTGCTCGAATCTTCTCTCTCTAGTGCGTGGTTTCCCCCAGGAGAGTCAAGCTTCATAGTGTTTGTCCGGTCCCATCACAACCGAGCCAAGCTTCCGCACCATCACCATCGACCCATCATTCCGCATCTAAGCCGCTTTGAATCACTTTGAGGCCTTGATTGTAAATCCGACCTCGAGTCTTACATCATTGGTATCAGAGCTCAAAAGCTCCTATCTATCAGGTTACATCGTTCTTTGTTTAATTTTTTTTCATTTGTTTCATTGCTTTTCATTTTTACCGAAAACTACAAAAAAAAAACTCTGCTTTACCGTCTGTTTTGTTTTTAATTTTCATAAAATCATAAAAACTCCTAAAAACATTTCGTCTTCTGTATTTGCTTGTTAACTCATCAAAGAAAAATAAAAAATTGTTTCTGGAATTTTTGAAGTTGATTTAATAATTTTCGAACCAGCAAAACTGAACCGGAAAATTTCTGTGCGAAAAAAAAAAAAAAACAGTTTTTGTGTTCTTATTTGTTCTTGAACTAGACTTTGATTCCTGTGAGTTTTTCTTGTGTAAGGTACTATGGGAGATCTAGCAAACGACCCCATGTCACTCATGGCTCGTAGCTTAACGGTTCTCCAAGAAGAGATAAGAAGCATGAACCAACGGTTAGAGCAAGGCTTAACCAACGTCGGAGGACGGCTTGACCGAGTGGAAGCACAGAGGAGAGCTCCACCACAAGCAGCACAGCATGATGATGATCACATGCCCGAGCTTGATGACGACCCGCCCCCTGGTAGGAATCAACCGCCGGATCCGCAACAAAACCAGCAACAACGCCGGCGAGATCCATTGAATCGAGGCCGAAACCGTGATGAAGGTCCAGGCCAGTACAACACCAACAATGACTTGAAGATTACACCACCTACCTTTGCTGGGAAGGTAGATCCCGAAGCCTACCTTGATTGGGAAAGGCGTATGGAGTATATCTATGAGTGCTATAACTATCAAGAGCACAAGAAGGTGACCTTCGCAGCTGCTCAACTCACCGACCATGCACTTGCTTGGTGGGACCGAGAGATGGCAGAAAGAAGAAGGTATGGAGATGGACCACTCAACTCTTGGAGAGAGATGAAAGCACTTCTCAAACGAAGATACGTTCCACCACACTATCATCGAGAGCTCCAAAGGAAGTTCCGAAAACTTTACCAAGGCCAGAAGACGGTAGAAGAGTATTACGATGAATTTGAGATCTTGAGGAACAGGCTAGAGCTAGAGGAGACCGAGGAGACCCTCATGTCACACTTCCTCGAAGGCCTTAATGAAAAGATTGCAAAGAAGGTGGAGATACAACCGTATCATCAACTTCACGAGCTGCTACACCTTGCTATCCAAGTGGAGAAACACCTCAAGAAGAAGACATCTACTGCCCCTAAGCCGAAATACAATCCACCGGTATGGAATTCCCCAACAACCCAAGCTACGGACAAAGGCAAATCGATTGAAATTGAATCTAGATTCAAGAGTAAAGCGGCCGAGGCCTATAGAGATGCACGACAAGAGCAAGGTAAGTCTTCTACTCCTTACCATACACGTGAGCTCACTTGTTACAGGTGCAAAGGAAGAGGCCACATCTCAAGAGACTGTCCGAACCCGAGAGTGATGATCATATTGCCATCCGGTGAATGTGAATCACAAGACGAGGCAGAACCGGAGGACGAAAAGGAGACCATTGAATATGCTGATGAAGGAGAGTCCCTAGTGATCATGAGAGCCCTCAACACGCAGGTGGTTGAAGAGGACACTGCCCAAAGAGAAAATCTCTTTCACACACGTTGTACCATCCAAAACAAGGTATGTCATCTCATTGTCGATAGTGGCTCTTGTACTAACATTGCAAGCTGTTTGTTAGTTGACAAATTAGGTCTTACCGCCACGGACCACCCTAGACCATATAAGCTTAAGTGGCTGAACGATAAGGAAGAGCTAAAGGTGTCGAAACAAGTGCAAATTTCCTTTTCAATCGGTGCATACAAAGATCAAGTGGTGTGTGATGTCGCACCAATGGAAGCTGGTCATATTCTCCTAGGAAGACCCTGGCAATACGATAGAACCGTGTCCCACAATGGAAGAACGAACCAGTACTCCTTCCATTTCAACAACAAGAAGGTCACGCTTGCCCCATTGAACCGATCGGAAGTCCGTGTGTTGCAAGCAAGAGCAAAAGAGAAAAGACAGCTCAAGGTAAATCTTTTTCTTGAAAAATCTAATAAGATATCTTCCTTAGAGCCCATAACACACTTGTCTTTGCCACTAGCGTCGAAAACAGGTTTTGTAGGTTGCAAGTCAACTTTAGCCGAGGCCAAATCCGTTTTAGCCGAGAAACCACCAATTGCCGAAGCAACACCAATTCCAGCCGAAGCAGAATTCATTATGGCTGAGGAGAAAGGAGTTTTAGCCGAGGAACAAAAGATTGCCGAGGCAGCACCAATTTTAGCCGAAGCAAAATTCAGTGTAGCCGAGGAGAAAGGAGTCTTCGCCGAGACAACTTCAAAGGCAAAACCAGGCTTCACCAAGCTCCACGTCACGACCAGCACACTCAACAAGCCGAAACAAGGATATATCTACTCCTTGTTGATCAAAGAAGCACCGCCAATGGTGGCTCAAATCCAAAAATCCAACCAACTCCGAGGTAAGCCCCTAAATCACTTTTCGGGATACAAATCTAATGCGCTTTGTTTGGATGTAGGTTTGAAGATTTCGAGGACGAAATCACTTGAAGAGGGAGGGTATGATGAGGACATCAAGTCCGAAATCTCGCAAGGACCCAAGATCAACGCCATGAAAGCTCATGGGATTGCTACTGCCTTGGAAATGGACTGTACTGAGTGTACGGCAGGCTTAGACCCTCGTCCTATAGGCAACAGCGGCCCCATTCCTAAGGTCGGGACAGTAGTTCCTAAGCTCCTAGACCGAACAGAGCCGACCGTCCCACCACCCAAAAGAGGTGGGATTCATCGACCAACCCACCACGAGGAAGAGAACAGTCGAGCCAGAACCCCCATAGCTCGACCTTGGTATCACGGTGGACCGATCGTTCACGAATCAAGCCCGACTGGGGAGCTCGACGGCCAGGAGGATCCAAACGTCCCACCACCCAAAGGTGATGGGATTCATCGACCAACCCACCATGGAGAAGAGAACAGTCGAGCCGGAATCCCCATAGCTCGACCGAAACCGGCACTCACCTTAGCCATGCTCCACGGCGCACCCGGAAGAGCGTACGAGCCGGGAAACATGTGTTTTGGCCCAAGATCTTCAAGCATTGATCCAGCCAAGGCCCATCACGCATACTGGAGCCTCTTATGGTCCAAACCAAAGGAAGATTTGAATTGGCACAATCCGAATCCAAATCGGGAAGGCCAATCTCCTACGCGGACCCGTTTGGGGCCAAGTAAGGAAAGACCGACTTGTCTTCCTTTGCACGACTTCTCCACTTGTTTAATGCTGTCTACGGAGTATACAGTGGGGCCTAGACCACCAGAGCACAGGAAGATACGCCCAAATCCCCTGCACAGTCGTTTTGGCCCACAGATTAATGAACTTACCAAAAACGGCTACACTCGCGATTTTTATAGATCAAGGCGAGATCTCTTTTTCTAATCTCGACCATCCATTCTCACCAGCTCATCCTAGACGTCCAGCACTCCAAGGAAGATTCGCCTTGCCATAAAATCTCCACGAAGATCGCCCAAAGATACATGGCCTCACAATGACGACATCCGAGGATATTCCCTTTTAATTGCTTTCCTTTATTTTTGAATTCTTGTGGCCGTTAGGCCTGTTGTCGAGCTCTTATAAAAGCTCCTTTGCTTCTGTATTGTCATTCACAAAATTTATAAGTTATTTGCAATAAACCTTCGAGTTTAGCTTTCAAAGCCTTGTCGCCTTTGAATCGGTTCTTTTGTTCTTAAGTATTGTGCGAGGAGTCCCCCTTGCTTAAGAGCTGCTCGAATCTTCTCTCTCTAGTGCGTGGTTTCCCCCAGGAGAGTCAAGCTTCATAGTGTTTGTCCGGTCCCATCACAACCGAGCCAAGCTTCCGCACCATCACCATCGACCCATCATTCCGCATCTAAGCCGCTTTGAATCACTTTGAGGCCTTGATTGTAAATCCGACCTCGAGTCTTACATCACTTCTCCTCCGAGGGGTTGAGAAGGAGCTGAGGGATGAAAAGGCCCGGTCAGTGGTGCTGGAGAAGGAGGCGGCGCGGGTACGAGCCCGGGCTGTGGAGGCGGACAGTGTTCAGGCCGAGCTCGAGGCTGAGAGGGCCCGATCTGCCGCTGAGAGGGCTCGGTCAGCTGCTTTGGATGAGGAGGTCGGGCTCCTGAAGGGGGAGAGGGAAACACTCCGCTCCAGGGTTAAGGGGCTGGAGGCCGCCATAGGCCGGGCGAAGGTGGCCGTGGCTGCGGAGAGCGACCGGGTAACGGCCAGGTGGGAGGCGCGGAACCGGAAGTGGACCGCGAAGATGGAGAAAATCTGCGCCCATCTCGACGGTCGCAGCCGGGCCTTAGAGCCTCACCTGCTGTTCAACCAGGTGATCGGCGTAAGGGCGTGCCTCAAGAGGATGGAGGCCGAGGATGGGATATCGGTACCGTGGTACCGGTATCAGAAGCTGGACGAGGACGAGGCGGCATTCGGTGCCCAGCTGGACGAAATGGATTTTTCGGACCTGACCCCGGAAGATCTGGACATTCCTCTTGATCGAACGCACGGTGTCCAGCTCGAGCGACTTATGCCTGTCGCTCCCTCCAAAACGCCCATCGTGGACCTGACCTCGGTCGTTCAACCGTCCGCTGAGGCCGTCCGAGCGGACCTGCCACTGCAAGATCCGGCCCCGGGTGCTGTTGAAGCCGGTCTTGTCGTGCTGCCTGCTGAGACCGTGGTTGGGGAGGAGTGGACCGAGCAACCCCTCCTTGGTGAGCACGGCTCGGAAGTGGGGGTGGTGGGCCCGGAAGATGTGAATGGTACCCGTGCTGACGGGGGTGAAGACTTACCGGCCGACGTGGCCTTGTAATAGTTTTTGTTGTTTTTCCTTCTTTTTTCTTTTTCTTTCTTTTTTGTGTAAAGACCGGGCCGTTGGCCGTTTATGTAAGTGCCGCATGAGGCTTTGTTTGAAATGAAATTGATATTTCCGAACTCTTTTGCGAATGTTTGGTAGAGTAGGCAGTAGGCCGTACCCTGTGGATCAACGTTGTGTGTGCAGGTCGTAGACCGTGCCCTTGTCTTGGGTGCGAGGTATGACTCGGCTTGAGATATTTAATGCTTGTGTATCTTTATTTATTTTTTGTGGTTGCGAGGTGTAGCTCGGCTTAAGGTATTTAAAGCTTGTGTACCTTTTTTTTTGGTGCGAGTAGCGAGCTCGGCTTTGAGACACTTAATGCTTGTGTGTCTAGTAGAGGTGCGAGCCTTGGGCTCGGCTTTAGTACTTATAGCTTGTGTACTATGTGAGTGCGAGTATTGGAGCTCGGCTTTAGCACTTATAGCTTGTGTGCTGGGGAGAGCGAGCGCTGGAGTTCGGTCCCCGACTTTTTTTTTTTGCTTGAGTGCGAGCATTGGAGCTCGGGATTTGTTTTTTTTTAGTGCGAGCATTGGAGCTCGGCGCAGGTGCAATGGCCGGAGGTCGGGTTTTCAAAAAGGTTTTATTAGATTAATAGCTGAGCCCTGGTTAGGGGTTGCCTACGTACCCTTTAGTAGAAGGGATCTAGCCAATCGTAGTTCGTTTGTTTACAACGGTAGATAGTGGGGCGGAGCCCGGGTGATCAATAGTAGAAGCGTTTGAGGTTGATCGAGTTCCATGAGCGCGGGATTGCGTCGTCGGTCATCGTGATTAGCTCGTAGACGCCGGGCTTCACGACCTTGGAGATAAGGTAAGGGCCCTCCCAATGTGCACCGAGCTTGCCTGCGTTTAGCTCGGCGGTGTTTTCGAAGACCTTGCGGAGGACCAGGTCGCCTTCTGCGAAGAACCTGCCTCGAACCTTCTTGTTATAGTACTTGGAAGTGAGCTGTTGGTAGTTCTGTATCCGGAGGAGGGAATGGTCCCGCTGCTCCTCAAGGAAATCTAGCTCGCTTAGCAGTACGGCGTCGTTCAGGGCGGGTTGCTGGGTGAGCATAGCGCGGCGAGGAGTGGGGAGGCCGACTTCGGATGGGGCCATCGCTTCCATGCCGTGAGAGAGGCTGAATGGTGTACGACCTGTGGACGTCCTTGGCGTTGTGCGGTGGGACCAGAGGACTCCATCTAGCTCGTCGGCCCAGGAGCCTTTCTTGTTGTTTAGTCACTTTTTGAGGCCGTCAAGAATGGTCTTGTTGGTGGCCTCGGCTTGTCCGTTTCCTTGTGGGTATCTCGGGGTGGACTTGCTCAGTCTGATCTTCCACTTCGCGCAGAAGTCTTCGAAGAGGACCGACGTGAACTGGGCACCGTTGTCGGTCACGACCTCGTAGGGAAGCCCGTGTCGGCAGATGATGAATTTCCAGACGAACTTTCGGACATCCTCTGCCGGGATTTTAGCGTAAGCTTCGGCTTCAACCCACTTGGTGAAGAAGTCGGTCATTACTAGGATGAAGCGCTTTTGACGAGATCGGGGAAGGGGGCCGACTATGTCCATGGCCCATCGCATGAATGTGTAGGGTGCCACCGCAGTGGTAAGGAGCTCGGTAGGGCAGTGAATGAGGGGACCGTGACGCTGGCATTTCTCGCACTGGGCAGCGAATTTTTCGCAGTCCTGAAGCATTGTTGGCCAGTAGTGTCCCTGGTTTCGTATTCTCAGGGCGAGAGCCCGGCCGCTGGAGTGGTTTCCGTCGGCGCCTTCGTGCATTTCTTTCATCACGTCAATGGTTTCTCGCCCGTGGAGGCAGCTGAGCAGGGTCCCCGAGGCGCTCCATCGGAACAGATTGCCATCCAGCATCGTGTATCGGGCGAATTTCTTCCTTAGCCGGCGGGTGGCCCACCGGTCTGGGGGATGAACGCCGTCTGCGATGTACAGCAGTAGGTCGACTCGCCAGTCTGGTAGTTCGGGCTCGGCCGGAGGTGGCGGTAGATCTTCGGGAGGTGGGACGTCTTCTTCGGGGTCCGCGACTTGGGGGTTAATCAGGTAGGCTCCTTTAGGCAGCTCGATGCTAGGGAAGTCGATACTTTTGCCCGGGATCACCCGTCGTTGGGCTGGGGCCGAGGTGGAGGCTAGTGCTGCGAGGGCGTCTGCGGAAGTATTATCGCCTCGAGGGATCTTCGTCAGAGTGAACTCGGAGAATTCTGCGGCCAAGCCTTGGGTCACCTTGAGGTAGGCGTCCATGCGATCATTCTTGGCCTCGTACTCCCCGCTGAATTGATTAGCGACGAGCTGGGAGTCGCAGTAGGCTCGGATTTTCTTCACGCCGACCTCCTTTGCCAGGCGCAGACCGGCAATCAGAGCTTCGTACTCGGCTTCGTTGTTTGACGCCGGGAAGGCCAGACGGAAAGACTGCTCGAGGATCTCCTTGGTCGGGGACTCGAGGCGTATGCCGACGACAGAGCCGTGTTTGGAGGCCGATCCGTCGACATGCAGGCTCCACACTTTGGGAACTTCACCGACTGCTAGCTCGGGTACTAACTCAACTAGGAAATCGGCCAGGACCTGAGATTTGATCGCGGTCCGACCTCGGTACTCGATTTCATACTCGCTCAGCTCAACAGCCCACTTCATTATCCGGCCAGATCGGCTCGGGCTGTGGAGGATGGTTCTGAGGGGGTAGGTGCTTAGGACGGCGATCGTGTGGGATTGAAAATAAGGCCGGAGCTTTCTGGCTGCGACGACTACTGCCAAGGCGAGCTTCTCCAAAGTCGGGTACCTGCTCTCCGCGTCTTCTAGGGATTTACTGATGTAGGAGATGGGCCTCTGGTCCCCCCGCCTTCCCGTACTAGTACCCCGCTGACCGCTGATGCAGAGATGGCGATGTAGAGGTAAAGGGTTTCGCCTTCTTCTGGTTTGGACAGGACGGGAGGAGTGGATATGTACTCCTTTAGCTGTTGGAGGGCTTCCTCGCACTTGTCATCCCACTCGAACCGTTTGTTAGCTCGGAGAAGCTGGTAGAATGGTAGACATCTATCGGTGGAGCGGGAGATGAACCGGTTGAGCGCGGCGATTCTCCCGGTGAGTCGCTGTACTTGACGTGTGCTTTCTGGGGATTTGAGGTCGGTGATAGCTCGGATTTGCTTGGGATTAGCTTCGATCCCGCGCTGGGTGATGATATATCCGAGGAATTCGCCCGACGTGACGCCGAAGGAACACTTGGCTGGGTTCAGCTTCATGTTGTATTCGTTCAACGTCCGGAAGCAGGATCGGAGGTGAGTGACGTGGTCGGTTGCTACCAGGGATTTCACCAGCATGTCATCTATGTATACTTCCATAGTGCGGCCTATTTGATAGGCGAACATCCGGTTGACGAGCCGTTAGTAGGTGGCCCCGGCGTTTTTAAGTCCGAAGGGCATTACCTTGTAGCAGTAGATGCCTCGGTCCGTGATGAACGCGGTCTTCTCCTGGTCGTCGGGGTGCATGGGGATCTGGTTGTACCCCGAGAAGGCGTCCATGAAAGAGAGCAGTTCGTTCCCGGCGGTGGTTTCGACGACTTGGTCGATTCGGGGGAGGGGAAAGCTGTCTTTTGGGCACGCCTTGTTGAGGTCGGTGAAATCCACGCAGACCCTCCATTTCCCACTCTTTTTCTTGATTACCACCGGGTTGGCCAACCAGTCCGGATATCTGACCTCGGTGATCGAGCCGGCTGCGGTGAGCCTTTCCACCTCGTCATTGACTGCCTGCGCCCGCTCGGGGCCCAACTTTCGCCGTTTCTGCTTGATTGGTCTGCAGGTCGGGTCCACGTTGAGCTCGTGGCTGCATGTGGCCGGGTCAATGCCGGGCATGTCGCCGGTTGACCAGGCGAAGGTGGAGACGTTTTGGCTAAGGAATTCGACCAGTTCTTTCTTAATGCCCTCTTCAAGGTCGGTTCCGATGCCAACGCAACGGGCGGGGTCACTTGGATCGATGTTGACCTGGGTGACGAGGTCTTCTCCCGGGAGATCTCGGGCACTTGCCTCACCGGGCTGATATGCGCTAACGGTTAAGCAGGCCGGAGCGGCGTGGCGCAGCTTATGCTCAATGGCGAAGCAGGCGCGAGAGACCCTCTGGTTGCTCCTAAGAGTGTACGTCCCGGCCTGGTTGGGAAACTTGAGACATTGATGGTACGTCGAAGTGACTGCCTTCATCGAATGCAGCCAAGGGGTTCCGAGAATGATGTTGTAGATCGGGGTGGTATCGAAGACCACGAACTTGACGATTTTGGTGACCCGGCCTACGTAGACCGGTAGCTGGATGGTGCCAATACCGTTAACGGTGTCTCCGGTGAAGCCGGTTAGTGGGATTGAGTGCGGCTTGATTGTGACCCCGTTTAGGTTCATCCTGGCGAGGGTATCCTTGAAGATGAGATCGACCGAGCTGCCAGTATCGACGAGGACTCGGTTGACGTCGCAGTCGGCTACACGGACTTGTACGACGAGGGGGTCGTTGTGGGGCTGGTGGACCCCGATCGCGTCGGCCTCGGAGAAACATATCCCCCTTTTGCTTGTGTCCTGCGCATCGATCTCCGGGCCGGAGTGCCATTTCAGGGACGCGTCGGTTTTCCTCTCGTGACGCTTGATGGACCGCACTGAATTGCTGCACGTGAGTAGACCTCCCATGATCATTCCTATCAGAGTCCGGGCCGGGGGAGGCGACCTGCCCCTTTCCTGGTCTCGCGAGGGGGATCGCCTCCGACGATCGTCGTTTTGAGCGCGGTTGACATGCCTAGCCCGGCTGTCCTCGCGGCCGCGATTATCGCGGGGCCCGATCGCTGTCCCGGGCTCGCGGACGCAGCCGCTCTGGAACGCGGATATCCCCCCTCTAGAATTGGTTCAGCAGGACTTCTTGGAGTGCGCGGCATTTTGAGGTCGGGTGCCCCTTTCTCTGGTGAAAGTCTCAGAAGGCCGTCCTGTCGTACTGCTCATCAGGTCGGGGATCCCTATCGTTTGGCTCGTCGGGGCGCTGATCCTGCTGGTTGGGATCTCGCACATACTTGTTCCAGGGCAACCTCGGCTCGGGGTTGGGGAGAAGAACGGGATCGCGCAGATGGAGGGCAGCGGGCAATCCGTTGACGAGGAACGCCGCGGCCTGCTTCCCTTTGCTACGTTGATACTCGTCATCGTAGTGCTGGCGGGGCTCCTGATACCTTTCTTGGGGTCGCTCCTTTGGGGCCGGGGCCTTGTGCGAGGCGCTGTTCTTTGACTCAGCCACCTTTTCCTCCTCGAGCTCGATGAAGAGTCCAGCGCGGTGTAAGGCGTCTTCCAACGAGCGCGGCTTGTTGAGCTTCATGTCGTCCTTGAAGGCCGAATCAGCCCGCAGGCCCTTTCTTAGAGCGGGGAGCGCTGACTCGTCCGTCACGTTGCTTTGGGAGGCCGTGGCTTTGAAGCACTCTATGAAGGACCTGAGCGACTCCTTTGCTCCTTGGTTCAACGTCCAGAGATCCGCGCTGGACGCGGACTGCCTGATGTAGATGGAGTAGTGCTCGAGGAAGGTAGTCGAAAGATCTCTGAAGCTGTCTATGGAGTGTGTCTTCAGCCGAGAGAACCATGTGAGGGCCGGGCCGGTGAGGTTCTCCACGAAGACCTGGCAGTGGGCGGCTTCACGCTCGTCCGGGGAGAAGTGGGTGCGGCCCATGGCGATGGTGAACGCCGTAAGATACTGGGCCGGGTCGGTGGTGCCCGCGTAGGGCTGGAGTTTGAGCTTCCCGAGGTGCTGGAGCGGAACGGAGGCGATCCGGCGGGTGAACGGCGTGTTTTGCGTCTCTCTGAGGACGCGATCTATTTCCGGTGCTGCGCTGGTGGCCTGATGGATTTTGGAGGACATCGCGCGGATTGTTTCCTTCATGGCTTCGAACTCGGCGTCCCTGGCGCGCTCCGAGCTAGATCGGAGATGGTGGGCTTCGTCGTCCGGGGAGCTTCCTACCGCCGGGGCGAAACGTCCTCCCGGTCCTTCGGATCCTGATGGTGAGTCGCCGGGCCGGTTTCTCCGGATGCGTGGGGTTTCTCCCCGAGAGGCTGGTTCTCTGAGGTGAATGTCGGGGGATCCGGCGTTGTCCGACCGGTCGCGGGAGGCTGCTAGTGTGGCGAACCGTTGATCGGTAGCTCGCGTAAGCTCGTCTATTCTGGCGAGCAGGGTCTGCATTACGGCGGACAGAGTGGGCTGGTCCTCCGGCGTTCGGGGCACGTTGCGGGCGGCGGGACCGTCGGAAGGAGTGGGCGCCTGAGCCGGGGGCGGAGCCCTGAAGGACTGCTCTCGAGGAATCGGTTGGTTGGAAGTCGCCTGGGCTGACGGTGGGACGGCCGCTGCTGCCTGAGTCGACGGCGGGGCTGTTGTCTGGGCCGGGGCCTCCTGCTCCGACAACACTCTTGGGGGCGGAATCGCCATTGTTGCTGCGGCTGATGTCGTGGTTGAACTACTCCTTGCGTATAGAAGAATCTCTTAAGCCCTCCTTCTAGCGCCAATTGTTGATCCCGGGGGTCACTAATTACGTTTAAGATGTTGATTAGGGAGAAAGAGATGAGATTTTCGTTAATTAGAACGAGTTAACCACGATTTACGGCAGGCCGGGTGTAATGATGAACGGGTCGTGGACCGTATTCTTTTATTGATGATTGAAGGAAGTGAGCAATTTAGATGTACGAACTGGTTCCTACAGAAATCCAGTTCGGCGTTCTAAATGTACCGCTTTGTTACAAACGAGAGAGAGGTCGGGTCTATTTGTGGTAGGTGAGGTCAAGAAATCCAGAAGTCCCCTCTTTTAATGAATACTTAGGGATATATATATTGGGAGTCGACTTCCTGCTCCCCTGGATTCCGGGGCCACGTGGCGTCTTCAGCCTGTTTTGCGGGTAAGGCGGCCTAGGAGGCGGTTCCGGCCTTCGGGGAGAGAGGTCATGATGAGCTCGGCGCCATACCTCTGCAGAGTAGTGTACTGTTTAACCAACTCTCCTCCACGTGTCTTTCTCTCCTTTGTCGAGTCTGCAAGGTTGGTGGGAGAGGTCATGATGAGCTCGGCGCCATACCTCTGCAGAGTAGTGTACTGTTTAACCAACTCTCCTCCACGTGTCTTTCTCTCCTTTGTCGAGTCTGCAAGGTTGGTGGGAGGTCGAGGTCAGATCGTACCTCTACTCAGATAGCACACTGCTCGACCAACTCTTGTGTGTCCTCTTTCCTTTTGACATTCCTGTTTCGGCGAAGTGTCAGCACGGACCCGAGGTGCGTCCTCAGGAGCTCGGGAGTTACGGGCAGACGGGAGCGCGGGGCTTCCAGGTCGGCGACCGAACTGAAGAGGGAATTTTCCTAAGATGGGCCTAACTAATTGGGGATGCTAGGCCCACCTCCAACAGGATCGATCCTCCCTTCTCGACGATTTGATCTGCCCGGTAGGGTTTGAGTCTTTGGCCGTTTGTAATGAAATCTTGGCCTTCCTTGTTAACAAGCACAACGGCCCCATACGGCCTTACTTCCTTAACCTCAAACGGACCCGACCACCTTGACTTGAGCTTCCCGGGAAAGAGCTTCAATCGGGAATTGAATACCAATACTAGGTCCCCAACTTTGAAGTCCTTGTGCACAATCCTCTTGTCGTGGAATGCTTTGGTCCTCTCCTTATAGATTCTCGAGCTCTCATAGGCATCGAGCCTAGTCTCCTCTAACTCGTGAAGTTGGATCAACCGCCTCTCTTGTACGGTCTTGATGTCGAAGTTAAGTAGCTTCACCGCCCATAGGGCCTTGTATTCCAACTCAACCGGTAGATGGCATGACTTCCCATAAAGCAAGTTGAATGGTGTAGTCCCTATAGGTGTTTTAAAGGCGGTCCGGTATGCCCATAAAGCATCATCCAACTTGTTGGCCCAATCCTTCCTTGAACCCCCAACCGTCTTCTCAAGTATGGCTTTGATTTGCCGGTTTGACACTTCTACTTGGCCACTCGTTTGAGGATGATAAGGCGTTGCTACCTTATGCTTCACACCGTGCTTCTTTAGTAAGCTTTCAAACACCTTGTTGATGAAATGGCTACCTCCATCACTAATGACCACTCTTGGAACTCCGAACCTTGGGAAGATTACGGACTTGAACAGTTTTAGAACGACCTTGGCATCGTTAGTCGGGCTTGCAATGGCTTCCACCCATTTGGAGACGTAATCGACCGCCACCAATATGTATTGGTTACCATATGATGACGGGAAAGGTCCCATAAAGTCGATGCCCTACACGTCAAACATCTCCACCACAAGGATTGGGTTTTGGGGCATCTCATCTCTTCTCCCAATATTCCCTTTCCTTTGGCATGCATCACACGTGGAGACAAAAGTGTGTGCATCCTTGAATAACGAAGGCCACCAAAAACCGGATTGCAAGACCTTTGTAGCGGTTTTGTAGGATGTGTGATGCCCGCCATAGCTTGACCCGTGACAATGGAGTAGGATCCCTTGCACTTCTTCTTCCGCTACGCACTTTCTATACAACCCATTCGAGCATAACTTTTACAAGTAGGGCTCATCCCAATAGTATCTAGTAACGTCGTGGAAGAACTTCTTCTTCTTATACCCATCCAAAGGCGGTTCCTTCCCACAAACTAGGTATTTGACTAGATCCGCAAACCATGAGAGCTTTTCATCTTGTAGACCGCTAGCATCCTCCATACCATTCACGGCTTCAACCCCCCTTTTCAATACCTTCACAACCATGAGACTTTCTTCGGGAAGCTTATCTTCAATGGGGACGAGGTCTTCTATCCTCATCCTAGACAAGTGATCCGCTACTCCGTTCTCTATGCATTTCTTGTCTACTATCTCCAAATCGAATTCTTGGAGTAGCAAGATCCAACGTAATAGCCTCGGTTTCGTGTCCTTCTTTGCATTAATGTATCTTAAACCCGCGTGATCGGTGTAGACGATCACCCTTGAACCCACAACATAAGATCTAAACTTCTCCATGGCAAAGACTACGGCCAACAACTCCTTCTTCGTGGTTGCATACCTAGTTTGAGCATCGTCTAGAGTTCTACTAGCATAGTAGATCACATTGGTCTTCTTGTCTTTCTTTGACCCAAAACGGCTCCAACCGCATAGTCGCTAGCATCACACATGATTTCAAACGGAAGGTCCCAATCTGGTACTTGGACTATAGGGGCGCTAATCAACGCTTTCTTGATCTCTAGGAATGCCCCCATGCACTCCTCATCAAACACAAACTCGACCTCCTTGCAAAGCAACCGAAAGAGGGGTCTAGTAATCTTTGAAAAGTCTTTGATGAACCTTCGGTAGAACCCCGCATGACCCAAGAAAGACCGGATGTCTTTGACCGACTTAGGCGGCTCCAAACTAACCATCACCTCAATCTTGGCCTTGTCCACCTCTATGCCCTTCTCGGAGATCTTGTGTCCTAGCACGATCCCCTCACGTACCATAAAATGGCATTTCTCCCAATTGAGCACCAAGTTTGCTTCTTCGCATCGTTGCAAGACCCTACAAAGATTAGACAAGCAAATACCAAAAGAAGATCCATACACGGAGAAGTCGTTCATAAAGACCTCTATCATGTCTTCAATAAGATCGGAGAAAATGGACATCATACAACGTTGGAAAGTTGCGGGAGCATTATACAACCCGAACGGCATCCTTCGATATGCGAAGGTACCATAAGGGCATGTGAAAGTTGTTTTCTCTTGGTCATTCGGGTGTATGGGTATTTGAAAGAAACCCGAATAACCGTCTAGGAAACAATAAAAAGGATGATTAGTGAGACGTTCAAGCATTTGATCTATGAAAGGTAACGGGAAGTGATCCTTTTGAGTAGATGAGTTTAATTTCCTATAGTCAATGCACATCCTATGCCCGGTTATTGTCCTAGTAGGAATCATTTCATTCTTGTCATTTCTAACAACTGTCATCCCCCCTTTCTTAGGCACACAATGAACCGGGGAGACCCACGTACTATCCGATATTGGATAGATAATGCCCGCGTCCAAGAGCTTAAGAATCTCTCTCTTTACAACATCTTTCAAATTAGGATTTAACCTTCTTTGATGTTCAATAGAGGTCCTTGATTCATCCTCTAAATGGATTCTATGCGTGCACAAACTTGGGGAAATACCCTCGATATCATCTAAAGAATAGCCAATTGCTTTCCTATACTTCCTAAGTTCCACAAGAAGGGAGGATAGTTCGTTTTTATCTAGACTCTCGTTCACAACAACCGGGTATGACTCGTTTGGACCTAAGAACGCAAACCTTAATCCCGCGGAAAGTTGCTTTAGGTCCACCCTTGGGGCTTTGAGCTCGCTCCAATCGTCATCCTCAAAACTAGTCTTACCATTGCTAGTCTCTTCGACGGCTAGAACGAACTCTTCTTAAACCGTGGTACCCCGGATGCACAACTCAATAAATGTGGTGTCCTTGTCGACCGGTTTGTGAGAATCCATGAGAAGCTGATAACCTTGACTTTCCTTGCTCAAAAACCCATGATCGCCGTGCTCCTTCGTCAAAACCATTTCTAACCCGTCTTCTACTCTTATTTCTTCAAATAATTCATCGGCTAGCTCGTCCATGGTCTCAATGTAGAAACATTGGCCATCTATAGTGGGCTTCTTCATCACTTTGTTGTTATCAAACTCAAGCACTTCTCCTTTACCCAAATGGAGATCTATCTTGCCCTTCCTCACGTCGATTATCGCTCCCGCGGTTGCTAGGAATGGTCTACCAAAGATAAGAGGGTCTTTTGGTTCCTCATCCATTTCAAGAACCACAAAGTCCGTGGGGACGATGAAATCCTTCACCACAATTGATAGATCCTCAAGTAGACTAATAGGAACCCTCACGCTCCTATCCGCCAATATTAGAGAGATGTTGCATGCTTTGTAGCGTGTGA
This sequence comes from Eutrema japonicum, assembly GCA_030161315.1. NCBI lineage: Eukaryota > Viridiplantae > Streptophyta > Magnoliopsida > Brassicales > Brassicaceae > Eutrema > Eutrema japonicum. The sequence goes on from BSQW01000007.1 coordinate 22,124,778, forward strand.
AGCCTAATCTCTTAGCTACCGAAAATGGCATGAGGCTTACACTTGCTCCAAGATCACATAAACAATGATTGAAAGCTAGAGGACCAAGAGCACAATGTAAGGTAAAGGATCCCGGGTCTCCTAGCTTCTTGGGTACCATATTCTTTTGTATAATGGCACTACACTCATGAGTTAGAATGACCATGGATTCCATTTCCTTAGCTCTCTCATTCACAGCATCTTTCAAAATTTTGGCATATTGGGGGACAAGTAAGAATGCATCCACCAAAGGCATTGTGAGTTCCACTTTCTCCATTTGCCTATCAAAAATAGCTTTATACTTGTCCATGAGTTGTTTCTTGAAACGACCGGGAAAAGGTAGCTTTGGGACGTATGGCTTAGGGACGAACACATTCTTCTTTGGCTTCTCTTGAGCAACAACAACTCTAGGCTTGATCTTCTCAACTTCTTCAACCTTATCGTGCTCATTTACTACCTCATCTTCTTGAAGTTCCACCCCCCCCCCACTTTGGTCCTCAATGTCCGCATTGAGAGGGGCTTCTCTTGTAGGCAAGACCGTGCCACTTCGAAAGGTTATGGCATTGACATACTCCTTGGGATTCGCTTCGGATTTGTCCGGTAGTTGACCTTGTGGACGTGAAGAAGAAGCAACACCTATGTTATCCATGTGTTTGACCTTGGAGTTCAAAGCCTCAATCTTTGTGTTGAGGTCATTGTAAGAGCAATCCACCTTCGTATGGATCTCCGCTTATCCCTTAAGTAGTTGTTGGAACATGGAGCTCAAATCAAGTTCTTGCGGTTTAGACGTAGGTGCTTGAAAACCGGGTGGAGCTTTGTTTTGAAATCCACCTTGGTTCCCTTGGAATATGTTCCTTGGGACAAAGGCTTGATTGTTGGTATTAGAAACTTGCCCTTGAGGTTGAAATTGTTTTTGTGGGGCTCCTTGAGGTTGAGTAGGTTGTGGAGGGTAGACTTGATCTTGTGGGTTCTCCACATTTGTGTTCCGGTAAGAGAAGTTGGTGTGGTTCCGATAGTTTTGATTGAACCCTTGTCTTTGGTAGTTCCCTTGGTTTTGGAAGTTCCCTTGATTCCCCACGTAGTTAACCTCCTCTTGAGTGTTCATGTCTACGTTCTCCGCTTGAAAATAACCTTGGTTCTCATCATAAGCATCCACGAAGTTGACCGTCTTTTGGGAAGACACTAGTAGTTTATCAATCAAATTGGCTTGCTTGTCCAACTTTTCGTTAAGAGCTTTCATGTCTTTGGCCCATTTGTTCTCATCAAAGTCACTAGTGGTCCTTGTGGCACGGTCATAGTCGTCGCCGTAGGTACCGTCACTTTGGGCCAAATTCTCGACAAGCTCCATTGCTTCCTCAACGTCTTTAGCCAAGAAGTTCCCGTTAGATGTCGTGTCAAGCATACGGATCTTAGGTAAAGCACCACGGTAGAGCGTGCTTAGGAGAGAGGTGTTGCTAAAGCCGTGGTGTGGGCATTGAGACGTGTAGCTTCTAAATCTCTCCCAAGCCTCATTGAAAGTTTCATTGGATCGTTGTGTGAAACTTGAGATCTTGTTGCGAAGTTTGGCGGTTCTAGCCGGTGAGAAGAATTTGGCGAGAAACGCGCGTTTGCAATCATTCCATGAAGTGATAGATCCTTGGGGTAAGGTCTTTTCCCATTGGTGAGCCGTGTCACCCAAAGAGAATGGGAAGAGACGAAGCTTGAACCCATCTTCGGAGACCCCATTTATCTTTGTGAGACCACATATCCGGTCAAATTGGTCAATGTGGTCCAAGGGATCCTCCATGGACAAGCCATGAAATTTGTTGACTTGAACCATGTTGATAACCCCCGGTTTTACTTCAAAGTTGTTATTCTCCACCGGTGGAGCTTGAATGCCTTGGCGGTTTTGGTGAGCATTAGCGGCATCGCCTTCTCCTACAACGTTTCTAGCTCTTGGCGGGTGGATGGGTCCTCTCATTGGCCGGGTGTGCCCTCCTTGTGCGTGGCGATTTCCATTACCACCTTGTGCGGGATGTGGAAGGATTTCCACATTGTCAAGAATGTCCCCAAGTGGAACATTGTCATCGTGATCCATGTTGTTCTCGACTTCTTGTTGTCTCACACGTGCTTCCCTTGTTCGAAACCCTCGGTATGATCGATGTATGTCATCCCTTGGTCCAACTAGATTGTCGTTGCCTCGAGATCGTGTATGCATGCACCTATAGGTTTAGAGAGAGCAATGGAAAGCAAACAAGATTAGTAACTTTGTAGCAAATAAAGCTTAATCTCACAAAGAGCCTAAACCTCAATGTTAAAAAAAATCCCAATAAGGCAACGGCGCCAAATTGATACAAGACTTTTTAGTCTCTAGGAGGTATCAATATCCCCAATACGATGTAGTAAGGAGGTTATCAATCCATAATCGGGATTATTCTAAACACTAAGAATGCAAGGTTCATAAGTAATTTATGCTAAACAAGGTAGTTTATGACTAAGTATCCAAATTCAAACAAACAAAAGCAATACTAAACGAGATGAAATTTCAAATAACAAAAGCGGAGCAAGAGATAAGGTTATTGATATAAGGTGATCCAATTTTAATTAGAGATGTTCATTCACTCAAGAAGGTGATTCCTAGGTCAAAGATCTCTAAACTTGATTAGTTCTCTTTCAAGCAACTAATCACTATGCTAATTACTCAACCCATTAGCAAATCATCATTTGTGGGTTAACAACTAGCAAGCATTAAATATCATAACAAGATCAACCAAAGATATGCCCTAAACAACTAATGTCTTAGGTTAGGAGCATAAATCTCATGCCTAGTTTATCAAGGCATTTCATCAAACACTTGGTGTTCATGAAATGCCCTATGGTCTAGATCCACTCTTTCAAGTTAGATCTAGCATTGGGGACACTAGACAATAAGGAATATAAGATTATCTAACCCTAAACACCACTAATCAACTCTTGGATCACCCTAATCTACCCTATCCCAAGGTCCTTAAGACTACTCACTAATCATCATGGGTTTAACAAATCCAAGAAAAGAAGTGTTAAAACTCATGATCAAGATGATTGGATGATTAGAAAATAGAAGATAGATGGAGTCAATCAAGAAAACAATACTCAAATTGCATAAATCAAAACGATCAATCTCTTACAAATCACTCTTAGAGAGGGTTTTTGCTTAAGAAAAGACTTAGCCCCTCCAAATTAGGTTTTTGGGCTTAAATAGTGAATAGTGACGAACCAGGTCGACCCGGTTTAAATGGATAAAGAGTTATGGTTTGGCCAATACCGAGGTCACTGCTCGGTGTAACACCTCGGTATTGAGCTTGGGTTAGTGCACCGACGAGGAGCACCGAGCAGTGGCGTCGGTATTGAGGAGATGTTGTATGGTGGTCTTCAGTGGATACAGAGGTCACTCCTCGGTATCGTTGCTCGGTATTAAGGACTTTTTTCCCCTGGGTTTCTTCATGTGGCAGCACCGATCAGTTGCACCGAGCAGTGACGTCGGTACAATCCCCTGAAGCTTCGATACCGACGTCACTCCTCGGTGTTATACGTCGGTATTGTGGCTGTTTTCCCCCGTCGAGCTATACCGATCAGTTGTACCGAGCAGTGACCTCGGTGCAACTCCTCTGCTTTCGATACCGAGCACCAGTACCGACCAGTGACGTCGGTACGGTTTCCGTCTCCTCTCCTCGGGTCTCGAATCTCTTCTCTAGCCCTGAAATGCGATCAAAAACATGCAAAGACTCTCTAGGACTAAATGTGGACACACTAGACTCCTAAAATGACTAAAATGCTAAAAAGATATCATGAGCTACATGTAAATGACTCGAAACCTAAGTGAAACGGATGCTAGAATGATGCAAAATATGATGATATCATCTACCATTCAAATTCATAATTTGTTTTCCCGAATAAAACATATTTTTCAATAGTATGCATTATGCATTATGCATTACTAGTCCAAAATATTTATAGAAAATATGATTTTTATTATTTAATTAAAATAACAAAATGAAACTCAATAAAATTTGGATGTTTTGCCATTAAATAATAAAACAATAATTAAAATAAAAAAACGAGATCCATTTCCGTTTTTAAGATTCCGGCTTATCATTTCCAGTTTTGAAGTTTTAGAATTTAATGGCAAAACATCCAAAATTGAAACCATATTTTGATATATTCCGATCAAAGTTTAAAAATTTTAGAATTTAATGGCAAAACATCCAAAATTTATTGAGATCCAAAATTATTTAATTAAAATAACAAAATGAATCTCAATAAATTTTGAATGTTTTGCCATTAAATTGGGAAAACAATGATTAAAATTAAAAAAGTGAGATTTATTTACCTGACTATGCTATTGTTTTTTTTTATCCAATGATATGTTTCTTCTAAAATTTTATGTATTTATATAGAAACAAAAAATCTAATATTATGTTACTAAAAGTTTGTTTAAAAAAAAATCTATGTTTTAGGTAAGTAATTGATAATTTATGAATTCAAAGTCAATATATTAGGCTATTTAGTCAATTTGAGTTTTTGGGGCGTTTCTTATCTTGTTATTGTTATTTAGGCGCCTTATTTATTTCTATTAGTTAGTTATTTTGGCGCGTTAATTATTTTAGCTACTAGTTTTATTTTCTTAGTTTTGAATTTTGAAGACTAAGAAATAAGTATAAATTTTTTTCTCAGAAAGCTCTAGATTTATTACCAATGTTGATTTTTATTATTCTTATCATGTTGAATTCTAAACACATGTTTTTGCATTATGAAGATTTTTTCTAAAACTCTACTTTGAATAAATTTTTTTGTTTATTTCTTCACACAAATAAACAAATATCTCATAAAATTTCTCGTCGTAATGATGAATTATGTTTCCTTTACGCTCTATCTCAACAATTCACTCGCCATTTCAAATTTCTGAAACTTTCTCTCTTTCTCTCTCTCTTCGATAAGCATCTTCTTCTCAGTAATGGAGACGTCTTCGTCGATCTCGATCGGTACTTGTTTGAAAGAGCATCAGAAGATCTACAAGGAATGGTTCAACATCGCTGATTCAGGTTTCAGTGTTTTGTTTTCTTTCCCCTTTTCAGTTTGATTTTGTTCTGATTTTTTGGGTTTCGCTTCTCTGAAAAATTCATATGTAGACGGTCGTGTTTCCGGGAACGATGCTACAAAGTTTTAATTTTAAACAATGAAATTATATGTTTTGACATTAAACCGGAAATAAATCTCACTTTTTTAATTTTAATCATTGTTTTATAATTTAATGGCAAAACATCCAAAATTTATTGAGATTCATTTTGTTATTTTAATTAAATAATTTTGGATCTCAATAAATTTTGGATGTTTTGCCATTAAATTCTAAAATTTTAAAACTTTGATCGGAATATATCAAAATATGGTTTCAATTTTGGATGTTTTGCCATTAAATTCTACTTCAAAACATCCAACATCAAGGTGTAGACACTACAAGAAAACAGGGCTATTTCCGACGGTCAAATCCGTCGGAAATCCGTCGGAAAGGGTCTTTTCCGACGGATTTCCGACGGATTTAAGCTGTCGGTTACAGTTCGTCGGAAATGTGGTTTCCGTCGGAATCCGTCGGAAATTTCCGACGGATTTGTTCCGTCGGAACGCCGTCAGACATTTCCGACGGATTTCCGACCGCGTAAGTTCCGACGGATATTCGACGGACTTCCGACGGATACTCCGACGGATATTCAGTCGTAAATGCCGTCGGAAATCCGTCGGAAATTTCCGACGGATTTCCGACGGATATATTACCGACGGATTTCCGACGGATATTCAGTCGTAAAGGCCGTCGGAAATCCGTCGGCAATTTCCGACGGATTTCCGACGGATATATTACCGACGGAGTACCGACGGATACTCCGACGGATATTCAGTCGTAAATGCCGTCGGAACTCCGTCGGAAATTTCCGACGGATGTCCGACGGATATATTACCGACGGATTTCCGACGGATATTCGACGGCGTTACGACGGATAATTTGATCGGAAGTTGTCTCGGAAGTCCGTCGGTTCTTCGTCGGAAATAGGTTCCGAAGGATTTACGACGGTAACTATAACGCCCCGACCACCCATACCTGTGGGCCCCATGCCTGCTCTCGGCCCGTGGGCCCCATGCCTTATCTCGGCCCGTGGGCCCCATGCCTTATCTAGGCCCGTGGGCCCCACCCTTGTCCGACGGCCGGTGCGTTAATCCGGGAGGCTTGTAATACTTGTTTACTGACCCTGCAATCACCACGTGATCTTTCCCCGTGTTTTGTCCTCACTCACACGATACCGCGAATAACTTCCCGGAATGTCACCCATCCTTAGACTACTCCAGCTCAAGCACGCTTAACTCTGGAGTTCTTTCGGGCAAGTGATCGGAAAAGCTAAGTGCACTTTGGTGTCATAGCTAGCCAAATCAATTCTTATAAGCCTCTCCGCATATACAAGAAATCGGGATGTTACAGTAACTTATTCCGACGGTTTTCCGACAGAATTGGTATTTTGAATTTTATTTAATTATTTATTTTTTGGAAATTTATATATTAAAATTATAGAAATTTGAAATATAAATTAAAAATAGAAATAATAAATATATAAATTCATTAAACAAAATTAAAAAAGTCATTACACATTAAAATAAAGTGTTCAAAAAAAAGCATTAAAAGCAAATATTTAAACGGTTGGAGAATCTCCGTCGTCGGGATTATTATCCCGAAACATATGCGGGAAGCATTTTTCCATCATCTTCTTCAAGCAGGAGAGCTTCTTGGTGGTAGTCTGTTGCTCCGTCCGTAGCTCTTCAACCTGCCGGTCACGGTCTATCACCGTTTGGGTGAGCCTCTCGATTTCTACCCGGTACTCCGAAGGATAACGAGGAAGCGAGGAAGAAGATTCCTGGGTCGGAAGGGTGCCTAACCCAGCGAATCGACCTTTCACTTGCCGGGTTTGCTGCGAATAATTAAAACCGATAATTAATAAATAACGAAAATAAAAAAAAAACGAAATGAAATTAAAACTTACCTCAAGTACAATCTGGTTTATCTCTTCCCGGGACAAAGCGGTCGAGGACGTCGATCCTTCGAGACTGAGCTGCGATGCTGATAGTTCACGATCCAGCTTCGTCTTCTTGCTCTTCTCGACAACATCCCGCATCCCCAAGTCCTGTATCTGACCGGTTTTCTTGTTGGTGTGTCTATTCTCGATGAGTTGAAGATAATCGGGTTCGGAACCAGATGCTCTCGCCTGCGAAAATTTGTTAAGTTAAATAAATAAAAAAAACAGAATTCACAATAAAAAATTTAAATTAAACTTATCATTTCCATAGCTTCCCGTTCGATGGTCTTTGCGCCCGCGTTGTGGATGTAGACCCCTTTCCCGCCTCGTTGGCTAGTTCTGTTCTTCGACTGTTGCTCGGAGGTCTTTTTCGTCGCAGGCCTACTCCAGTACTCACAGAAGCCTTTCCAGACGTCGTCGTCAAGGTCCTTCGGCTTGTCTTTGTTATGCTTCCACTTCTGTTTCCACTCGTACATGTGCTTCGAGTACGAGTTTGCGGCATACTTGTCGAAGGTGTCAATGACTTTGCGCGTATGATGAGAGTCCCACGTGAACTCTTGCTACAATTTTTAAAAAAAATTTGTTACATATCAAAAAGAAAAATTGACAAAATGAAATTCAAAATAAATAATATATCAATAAAGAAAGTACCGCGAAAGTCCGGTGCCACACGTCTTTCTCCTCGGCAGGCATGTCGGAATACTTCTCGTACGGTTTGTCCAACATGTTGTGGAGCATCCGTAATATCGCCTTGTTGATCTGAGTCGACAGCTTAAACCTGAAAACATTATGAAAAGATATAAATATGTTAAGTTTAAAAATCTAAATAAATTGAAATAATGTACCAAAAATTTCTTACCAAGTGCCGTCCTCAAACTTCGGGTCGAGTCGAATGCAATGGCCCCGGTTAGGCTGCCGGACTAGCTCCTCGATCTCAATGTGGCTCCGAGCAGCGGATTGCTGGGAATCTGGGATGTGAGTTCCCGAGCTCGTTGGTCCCGGAGGAGGCGTACACCGAGAACTCCGAGAACGGCGTCCTTGGTTGCCGCCTCCCAACTGAAGAACATCGTCGTGATCCCTGCGGAAAACGGTAAAATTGTTAGTAAATTAACAATAAATTCAAAAGTTCCGGAAAAAAATTTAGGAAAAATTCAAATTATCCGGAAATTCACAGTTTCCGAAAAATTCAAAGTTTACTAAAAATTCAAATATTTCAAAAAATTACAAAATTTGCTAAAATATTTTAAAATCAGTTTTAATATATAAAAATATTTAGAAAACGTTTTATTACTATAAAAAATATTTAAAACGATTTTATTTCTAAAATAATATTTGAAAAAGGTTTGTATTATTAAAAAAATATTTTAACATCAACTTAAATATATAGAAATATATTAAAAACGTTTTTATTAGTTATAAAATATTACAAAGGATTTTAATATATACACATATTATAAAAACGTTTTTCAAATTAAAAAAATATTTTAACAATTTTTTAAATATATAGAAATATTTGAAAAACGTTTTTATTAGTTATAAAATATTATAAAGGATTTTAATATATACACATATTATAAAAACGTTTTTCAAATTAAAAAAATATTTTAACAATTTTTTAAATATATAGAAATATTTGAAAAACGTTTTTATTAGTTATAAAATATTATAAAGGATTTTAATATATACACATATTATAAAAACGTTTTTCAAATTTAAAAAATATTTTAAGATCAACTTAAATATTATGAAAACGTTTTTATTACTTAACAAATATATTAAAAACGTTTTTAATATATAAAAATATTGTCTAAACGTTTTTATTACTTAAACAATATTTTAAAAACGATTTTAATATATACATATATTTTTAAACAATATCTAGATCTAACAATTCTAAATCAACAATCTAAACACATAAACCATAACACTAATATTATTCTAAATAACAAATTCTATTATAACCACTTAACAATTCACATTTTCGATAAAATTCTAACAACCTAACTAATATATTCCCTAAAACTAAATTGATATAAAACAAAATTAAAGGAATTGATTAAACTTACATGGTTTTGTTGGAGAAGAATTGAGGAATTGAAGAAGAGGAGTTGATGAATTGAAGATAAAAACTGAAATTGTGAAGTAGAAGAAGATAAGAGGGAGAAGAAGAGATTTTCGATTAGAGAAATTTTGAGAGAAGAGGAAGAAGAAGCGACGGAAGAGAGAGAGGAAGAAGAGAGAAATAAGAAAAACAACTTACGTTTCTTCGATATAATTCGATGGCCGTCGGAAATCCGTCGGATTTCGAAAAATAATTTCATTTACGCGGTTGATATTCCCGCGGTCTCGAAAATATCTAAATCCGTCGGAAATCCGTCGGAAATTTCCGACGGATTTCCGACGGATTGGAGAAGATAAGGACTCAGTCAACATGCACGTGTCTAATTTTTCGCATCCGTCGGAAATCCGTCGGAAATTTCCGACGGATTTCCGACGGATAAGGTATATTCCTTGCATGTTTTTCGATTGGTCAGTCTACAAACACGTGTCTATTTTTCATATCCGTCGGAAATCCGTCGGAAATTTCCGACGGATTTCCGACGGATTTAGGGTATATTTGGGGTTTAGGGTTTAGGGTTTCTTTATATGATTTAGGGACATGTTATTTACATGTTTCATTCAATAAATATATTAAGTTCATCAATATTAAAGGGTTTGCATTAGTTTAAAAATTATACAACATCAAAACATATCGTTTCACATAAATCAACTATATCTTATACTATAACTTATACAAACACTTCCATCAAAAATTTTAAAATCTATATAACACATTTTCTTGATATATATACAAGGTTAACCTATTTTATATACATCATACAAGTGTTTGTAAACTTTTGCCACAAAAAAAAACCTATACCCTATACCCTAAACAAGATTTTTAAATATCCGTCGGAAATCCGTCGGAAATTTCCGACGGATTTCCGACGGATTTAGTTGAATCTGGGTTATATCCGAGGGATCGATTTTTTAGCCGATGCAACTGAATCCGTCGGAAATCCGTCGGAAATTTCCGACGGATTTCCGACGGGCTCAACTCAATCCGTCGGAAATCCGTCGGAAATTTCCGACGGATTTCCGACGGATTCAGTTGCATCGGCTAAAAAATCGATCCCTCGGATATAACCCAGGTTTTATCCGAGGCAGCTAAATCCGTCGGAAATGTCCGACGGATTTCCGACGGATATTTAAAAATCTTGTTTAGGGTATAGAGTATAGGTTTTTTTTGTGGCAAAAGTTTACAAACACTTGTATGATGTATATAAAAAGGTAACCTTGTATATACATCAAGAAAATGTGTTATATAGAATTTATATAGAAGTTATAATATTTTTTTTGTTGCCAAATTACAATTTTGTTACACTTAATCAAATGTCTAACTTTATAAAACTTCGACATAACTGATATATTACACATTACACTTCTAGTTCAAATATATGTACATATTTTACGGTGCAAATTTTATAATTAAAACTACTGTCAATCCGATGATGAGTAATCTGATTCTCCTGAATCGGAAGGTTCCCCAAATTCGTCAAATTCTTCTTCTGAATCCTCAAATACTCGATCGTCTGACTGTATGGTGAAATCAACGACAAGGTCGACCTCAAGGGAATGCTCGATTGAACCCAAACCTACGGAGCTTTGTTGGAGGGGTTCATGATCAGACATCCCATGAACTCTACCTCTCGGGTTTATCGATGTGACTGTAACCCACGGGTCTTGCTTGTTTGTCACCCGCGGATAGGGAATGTAGCATACCTACACCATGTACAAATTTAACCACGGGAATGCAACAAAACTTAATTAAAAATTAACGTAAAAGAAATACAAACCTGGTCTGCTTGTGATGCAAGTACAAATGGCTCGTATCTCTGGAGTTTTCTTCTGCTATGTAATGATGTAACACCAAATTGGTCGTGTCGCACACCGCTTCCTACTAATGGGTCGTTCCAGTCGCATAAAAATGCAACACATCTTAGACCGAGCATTCCCGGGTACTGAACATCGAAAATCTCACGTACGACACCATAGTATACAAGATCACCTGACTGAGTTGATACACCGTAATCTGATGTTGTAGCACTCCTATCATCCCGAAGAATCTTAAAAGCGTACCCCCGTGTGCTATACATCACATGTGACTGCACGGTTGCTAGTGGAAATCTCACAATTTCTTCTAACCACGTGGGAAATGTTTGTCCGTTAGCCTTCTCTGTCGTCACCTGCACAATTAAAATAAAAATACTTCAAATAATTAAATCTTTCATTACATATGATGATTGCTAAAAACAAGGCAATTAAAAGACTTACATAATCTCTTAACCAACGTCCGAACTCTTCCTGTTTGAGCTCGATTAGCTCGTCCTCTGTTTTGTCAGGAAATGAAAAACGTTGATAAGCCATATACATCCTGTGAGATTGAAACAATTATCACGTTAGTACATATATATATATAATCAAAAACCCAATACGTAATTAATAATTATGTTCAATATATAATACCTCTCATATTCATCAACTCCGTCGCAGTTTGTGAGAATATACATATGTAAATGCTCTCGCTCTTGTGGTGAAAGTCTCCTCTTCTTGCCTTTTCCACTAAGTCGTCCAATCTGTAAAAATATATGAGGTACATCGACCGGATAGAAAGGTAGGACGCCTCCGTCATCATGTCGAGCTGCTCTACGACTCTTTGTTTTGACTTGTGATGGAAAGTAGGACTCGGCAAAATGTGAGGTTTCTTCATTGATGGTCTGTGCGACGATAGAACCCTCCACTCCACTCATATTTTTCACCTTCTTCTTTAGATGTAACATATACCGTTCGAAAGGATACATCCAACGGTACTGAACCGGACCCCCAAGCTCTGCTTCTCGAGGGAGATGAATTGTTAAATGTTCCATAACATCAAAGAATGAAGGAGGAAATATCTTCTCCAAATTGCAAAGGATTACAGGTATATTAGCCCCAAGATTGCGGATACCGTCGGATGTAAGAGAGCGAGAACATATATCTCGGAAAAAGGCACCAATCCCTGCAATATATGGATAACAAATGAATAATTAAATAATGAAGTATATATTGTATAAAGTAGTAAATAAATAATTTCATGATTGTACCTGCAATTGCTTCGTGGACATTACGTGGTAGAAGACATGCAAAGGCAAATGGAAGGAGGCGCTGCATCACCACATGACAATCATGACTCTTCATCCCAGTAAACTTCCCTTCTCCATGATCAACGCAGTTCCGAAGGTTAGATGCGTATCCGTCCGGGAATCTAACACTTTCGGTAATCCAGTCAAAAAACTCGGCCTTTGAAGGTTCATCGAAACGAAAAGCCGGGACCGGAGGCTTCCCGTTCCCTGTCACATGTAGTGCTCTACGAGAACAAATGTCTGGCAAGTCCAATCTAGACTTCAGATTGTCCTTCGTCTTCCCTTTGACATTGAGAACGGTGTTCATAATGTTGTCGGAAAAATTCTTCTCAATGTGCATGACATCCAAATTATGCCTCAAAAGATGGTTCTTCCAATAAGGCAAATCCCAGAAAATGCTCCTCTTGTGCCAATTATGAACGTTGCCACAACCATCAACAGGATGATGTCCGTTACCACCACAATCAACGGTCCTCTCTGCACCAAAATCTCTGAACTGAGTCAACAAATACTCACCATCTAACTCAGGAGGAGGACCGTCAAATACTTTCCGGTTCTTCCTAAACAATGTGGTGCTCCGACGATAAGGATGATCGCTAGGTAGGTATCGCCTATGACAATCAAACCAAGACGTTTTCCGTCCGTGCTTCAATTGGAACGCATCAGTGTTATCTTGACAGTACGGGCACGATAACCTTCCGTGCGTTGTCCATCCTGATAACATGCCATATGCTGGAAAATCGCTAATAGTCCACAAAAGTACCGACCGCATGATGAAATTTTGGTGACAAGAAACATCAAACGCTTCAATACCTTGGTCCCATAACATTCGCAGCTCATAAATCAATGGTTGCAAAAACACATCAAGTGATCTCTTCGGATGCTCTGGTCCAGGAACGAGAATGCTAAGGAACAAGAACTCCCTTCGCATGCACAAAGATGGCGGCAAATTGTAAGGTGTTACAATTACTGGCCACAAAGAATATTTTCTGCCGTGCTTCCCAAAAGGGCTGAAACCATCGGTACATAATCCAAGGTATACGTTCCTTGCCTCAAACGCAAAGCTGGGATAAATGGATTGAAAATGTTTCCATGCTCCTGCATCTGACGGATGGGCGATTTGTCCATCTGTTGTATGCTCTGCATGCCATCTCATTGCTCCTGCTGTGCGCTCTGACTGATATAACCTTTTCAATCTCTCTATTAACGGTAAATACCACATCCGTTTATATGGCACTGGCACTCTTCCACCTGTTTCCTTATACCGAGGTTTGCGACAAAAACGACATGTCGTACGATCTGCGTCCTCTCTCCAGTAGAGCATACAGTTGTCTATGCATACATCTATCATTTGATACGGCAATCCTAGACCTTGAACAAGTTTCTGTATCTCATAGTATGATGTCGGTGCAAGATTATCTTCTGGCAAAATTTCTTTCACAAAATCAGCGATTGCATCCACGCACTCCTCACTCAAATTGAAATCCGTCTTTATACCCATCATCCTTGTTGCAGTTGATAAAGGGGAATGTTCACCTCTACACCCATCATATAACGGATGTTTAGCAGCGTCTAACATATCAAAAAATCTCCGAGCTTCTAAATTAGGTTCTTCTCCCCTATCTCCATACTCAGCAACCGATGGTATATTTTCACGATATGCATCGTTCACCATCTGAACATGACCTACCGTACTTTGTTCTTCCATTGCGGGTTCTTCTAAGCTAGTGTTATCCCCAATATAATGTTCACTAGTACTAGCATAATTATCCACCATTGTATCATTTTCTCCATGATAATACCAAATCTTGTAACCCGACATAAACCCATGACAATACAAGTGTGACCATACTTCATCTATCACGATAAATCTACGATTCCCACAATTGGTACAAGGGCAATAGATTTTACCGGTTTTTTTTGCTTTCTTCTGCATACCCGCAAATGCCATGAATTCCTGTAGACCTTTTTTGAATTCCTCCGTAACTAGGCCCGTGTCCGGAATTTGATGAGGCTTGTCCATCCATGATCGAAAATAATTATAAGGATTTGAAGAAGACATTTTCGTAAGGAATTAGATAACAGAGATTTTTTTTGGTTGTGCTTATAAATGAAGCGTGGAAACGTTTTTATAAGGAAAATTTTGTCCTTTTCCGACGGATTTCCGACGGATTTCCGACGGATATAAAGCAGATATTATCGATGTCGGCAACCATGTCGGCAGCCATGTCGGCATCTGTCGGATATCCGTCGGACATCCGTCGGAAATCCGTCGGAAATCCGTCGGAAATCCGACGGATGAGAAGTTAGTCGGAAATCCGTCGGAAATCCGTCGGAAATTTCCGACGGAATTATTGCCGTCGGAATTTCCGTCGGATTTCTACCTGTTTTCTTGTAGTGAGAAGATATCCCTAAACCAAAACACAACAAGGTTTAGGGAAATTAGGGATTATATATTCTAACAAAATCAAAATGCCACTTGGAATAAATTCAATGTTGGTAAATGCTAACGATGGTATTCTTTTTTTTTTTCCCCTAAATATTTGTAAATGGATTTTCTGGTAATAATAATTTTTTATTAATTTCATTCATACAGACTTTTTAAAAAAAAGTAAACATTTTAAAAAGTAAACAAAATCACAAACAACAGTCAACAATATCATGTTTTTTTGTTTCCCCATATAGTAGCTAAAACATGATTTTGTTCTAGGATTAGAGATTTTAGTGTCCATCATCACATCTAATAATATTAAATGCAAAATCTGCAAGCAAAAATATTAGATTTTAGTATCCATCATCAAATCTAATAAGATTTTAGTATCAAAGTTTTCCAAATAAATGAATCATTTCCGGAATGACATATGAAATAATAGTGATGGAACATAATAATTATTACAAAATCGAGGCATCCTAACTTTTCTGGATATTATACAGTTTGATTTTCAAAGTCTAATCCTTATCCTAACATCCTAAGTTGAATGAAATCAAAACGAGAAATCGCCTTTATCCAACAAAAATTCATCTATGTTCCTCACAACATCTATCTGACGGTTCAGATTTATGTTGATTTATCAATATGTTTGTAGAAATTTCATTATTCCTAGACGTCTGTGACCGAAAACGTTGATTGCTACTACACTGGGACAATCTCTATAATGAGAATCTAGAACCTAATGTTGCTATTCTTAAGAAGAATATAGAGAATGGAAGGAGTATTCCCTCAAACTATCATCATCACATCACCGAGTGATAATGTCACTCTCAACCGAACTATGAAGAGCTTCAGGCTAAAAGGTAATAATGCATCCACTCTTCTAAAACTAACTAATTTCATCTCTGATCCAATCTAAGAGAGATTAGAATACATACAATAATTGCTAGCTGGCTTTAAGACTCGAAAATAAATTTAATTATCTCATGCTCTTGATGCATTAGTAACCCTACAAGGTAGTCTAAGCCAACCAAGTGCGCCTTCTCATAGTTTCTCCCACAACTTCTTTGGCATATGGTCTCTCTTTATCGTTTTCATATACAAATTACAAACACCTTTTGCAACACAGAGAAAATCATAGGAAAAGATCATAACACATTTCTACATATTCAATGAAACTCTAGTGACCATATATGCTACAATCATTTCTCAATTCCAACCAGACAAAAACACAAAGTCTAACAAATTGTGCTTGAACTCAAACATAACATCCTAGAGAAACCGGATGTTGGAAAAAAAAATACTACAGTACTTACTTCAAAAGATCATATTCAAATGTAAATATATATAGGCTATATGCTAATCAAGTAATAGACCTAAGTAATGTTAGTTTCAACTCGGGAAGCTCTCAAGTAATATCAAACACATCGCATCACAAAGAGATTATCACCTCATACTAAATCGAAATTACTAGGAGGTCGACCCATGGTAGATTTCTCTCTCTCGTCCTCACTAGAACTCAGCTCAACCTCATCATCAAACTTATCTTCACTCGCATCCTCATCTCAACCACAAATCGATGATTGAATGATAATTTTTGTCGTTGATTGAGAAAGGGTATTCTAGGCATATCATCTTAATTTTAGTTGTAGTTTTGAAAAGGTTTTAGTTTAATGGCATTTTTGAAAAGTGATCACTTCAAAGTTGTATTTTAAAAAAGACTAATAATGCATAATATTGAAAAATATGTTTTATTCGGAAAACAAAATTATGAATTGGCATGGTAGATGAAAAAAAAAATGTATTAATGGGCTTAACCCAATCTACAATTTTTAAGTTAGGGTACAATAGTAAATTTGTAAAATATTCACATTTTTCGTTTAGCCGAGAAATTCTAATTTACAGCGCCATCAATTTTACGCTATTTTCATACTTTTATGTTTGATCAATATTTTCCCTGTTTAAAGCCATGATATCAAATAACGTGTACTAATATATCTATTTCAAACTTGAAACAAAATAAAAACTAATTTTTTACAAGTTTGAAAGTTTCACAGGATAAATCCGTGAATGTTCATATCGCGGTGGTTGCTTAAGCAGAGTTTCATAACCTTTAATTTTTAGATATTTTTGTTTTGGAGATCAAATACAGATTTTGATTAACATATAATTCTATTTTCGTGAATTTTAAAACTGGAAATGATAAACCGGAATCTTAAAAACGGAAATGAATCTTACTTTTTTATTTTAATCATTCTTTTATTATTTAATGGCAATACATCCAAATTTTATTGAGTTTCATTTTCTAATTTTAATTAAATAATAAAAATCATATTTTCTACAAATATTTTGGACTAGTAATGCATAATGCATACTATTGAAAAATATGTTTTATTCGTGAAAATCAATTATGAATTGGCATTGTAGATGAAAATATAGAAACAAATATTGTATTAATGGGCTTAGCCCAATATGCAATTTTAAGTTAGGGTACAATAGTAAATTTATAAAAAAAATTCACATTTCTCTTTTAGCTGAGAAACCCTAATTTACAACGCCGTCAACTTTACGCTATTTGTTTTTCATTCCTTTGATGTTTGATCAATATTTTTCCTGTTTAAAGTCATAATATCAAAGATCTTGTACTATAATATATCTATTTCAAACTTGAAACAAAACAAAAACTAAATTTTGACATATTTGAAAGTTTCACCGGATAAATCCGTGAATATCCATATCGTGGTGGTTGCTTAAGCAGAGTTTCAGAACCTTTAATTTTTAGATATTTTTAAAATAAAAAGTTGATTATGATTTGTTTTTGAAATAAATTACAGATTTGTTTTAACATATAATTCTATTTACGTGAATTTTAAAACTGGAAATGATAAAACTAAATAAATTCATCAATAAGGATTGGCGGCATACCTCATTTTTTGAAGAGAAGGATTCTGATCTTGATAAAAGTGATTTTTGATGTATTCGAGTTGATGATTTGATATCGGAAAACTTAGATATTTATAGACATGACTAAGATTTTTTGGCACATACAACATGATTTTTTTGGCACATACAAACTTAGGTAACTTCGTTTAAAAAAACACCTTTTTGGCACATACAACCTGATTTTTTGTTTGTTGATATTGAAAGTTCGAATATCTAGAAGTCACATATCTGAATCCTGATAGATGTACTACAAATTCTAGTTATGCATGTAAATATAATTTTCTTTAGTATCAAATCAGGATTCAGATATGTGACTTCTAGATATTCGAACTTTCAATATCAACAAACAAAAAATCAGGTTGTATGTGCCAAAAAAGTTTTTTTTTTTAAACGAAGTTACCTAAGTTTGTATGTGCCAAAAAAATCATGTTGTATGTGCCAAAAAATCTTAGTCATGTCTATAAATATCTAAGTTTTCCGATATCAAATCATCAACTCGAATACATCAAAAATCACTTTTATCAAGATCAGAATCCTTCTCTTCAAAAAATGAGGTATGCCGCCAATCTTTATTTCTGAAGTTATTTAGTTTTATCATTTCCGGTTTTAAAATTCACGTAAATGGAATTATATGCTAAAAAAATCTGTAATTTATCTCAAAAAAATTCCTAATCAATTTTGTTATTTTAAAAATATCTAAAAATATAGGTTCTGAAACTCTGCTTAAGCAACCACCGTGATATGTATATTCACGGATATATTCGGAGAAACTTTTAAATTTGTCAAAATTTAGTTTTTGTTTTGTTCAAGTTTGAAATAGATATATTAGTACAAGATCTTTGATATTATGGCTTTAAACAAGAAAAATATTGATTAAACATCAAAAAAATGAAAATAGCGTAAAGTTGACGGCGCCGTAAATTATGGTTTTTCAACTAAACAAAAAAATGTGAAATTTTTAAAATAAATTTACTATTGTACCCTAACTTAAAATTGCATATTGGGCAAAGCCCATTAATACAATATTTTTTTCCATTTTTTTCATTTACCATGCCATTTCATAATTGTTTTTCCCGAATAAAACATATTTTTCAATAGTATGCATTATGCATTACTAGTCCAAAATATTTATAGAAAATCTGATTTTTATTATTTAATTAAAATAAAAAATTAATATCAATCAAATTTGGATATTTTGCCATTAAATAATAAAAACAATTATTAAATTAAAAAGTGAGATTCATTTTCGGTTTTAAGATTTTGGTTTATCATTTCCGGTTTCTAAAATTAACTTAAATGGAATTATATGTTAATCAAAATCTGTATTTGATCTCAAAAATAATTCCTAATGCACGGTGTGGAGCGGAAGGGGAAATGGTTAATCATGTTCTGTTTGTATGCCCACCGGCGCTACAAATATGGGCACTCTCCCATATCCCATCGGGCCTAGGTGTGTTCCCGATGACATTGGTGTTCTCTAATTTTGATCATCTTTTCTGGAGACTCCCAAAAGAGGATAAGAACGCAACTTTCCCTTGGATTGTGTGGAATATTTGAAAAGTGAGAAATGATAAGGTCTTCTCAAATGTGGATAGAAACCCACAAGAAATACTAAGGATAGCGGAAACGGAGGCCATAACTTGGGAAACGACACAAATTAGGGAACCAGACATAATTTCTCAACAAAACGGTCATACTACGGTGATGACTCAATATGATGAATATGATGGCCTGAAATGCTATATTGATGGCTCGTGGAAGGAAACAGATAACTATTCTGGTTTAGGATGGCACTGTTTTAAGGAAGGAGTCGAAGGAGTCATAATGGGATCACAAAATCTGCGAAGAAGTCTCTCTCCGTTACACGTAGAATTGGAAGCGCTTATCTGGGCGATGCATTGCATGATTGCAAATCAGAAGACGGCGATAGCATTTGCAACAGGCTGCTCAGAGTTGGTGAAGATGGTGTTTACACCCGCTACATTTGGAGGAGTTCGGGAGGAGAAGGAGGATCTCACTTTTTCTCTATCACACATATCTCACGCGCAACTAACAGAGTGGCACACAAGTTAGCACGAGGTGCTCGAGTCTATCCATCATATTTCATTTATGTAAACTCGATACCCCCGGTTTGGTTTACTGAATCGGTATAGGTATTTAGGCTGATGACAAAAAAAAATAAAAAAAAATAATAATAATAATTCCTAATCAACTTTTTATTTTAAAAATATCTAAAAATTAAAGGTCCTGAAACTTTCCTTAAGCAACCACCGCGATATGGATATTCATGAATTTATCCGGTGAAACTTTCAAATTTGTCAAAATTTAGTTTTTGTTTTGTTTCAAATTTGAAATAGATATATTAGTACAAATTCTTTTATATTATGGCTTAAATAGGGAAATATTGATCAAACATCAAAAGAATGAAAAAAATAACGTAAAGTTGACAGCGCTCTAAATTAGGATTTCTCAGCTAAATGAAGAAATGTGATTTTTTACAAATTTACTATTGTATCCTAACTTAAAAATTGTTTATTGGGTTAAGCCCAGTAATACAATATTTGTTTATATATTTACATATATCATGCCAATCAATAAATATTTTTTTCCGAATAAAACATATTTTTCAATATCATGCATTATGCATTACTAGTCCAAAATATTTATAGAAAATCTGATTTTTATTATTTAATTAAAATAACAAAATGAATCTCAATAAATTTTGCATGTTTTGCCATTAAATTGTAAAAACAATGATTAAAATAAAAATGTGAGATTTATTTCCGGTTTTAAAATTCTGGTTATCATTTCCTGTTTAAAAATTCAAGTAAATGGACTTATATGTTAAATAAAATCTGTATTGATCTCAAAAATAATTCCTAATCAACTTTTTATTTTTAAAATATCTAAAAATTAAAGGTTTTGAAACTCTGCTTAAGCACCCACTGCGATATGGATATTCACAAATTTATCCGGTGAAACTTTCAAATTTGTTAAAATTTAGTTTTCATTTTGTTTGAAGTTTGAAATAGATATATTAGTACAAGATCTTTGATATTATGGCTTTAAACAGGGAAAATATTGATCAATCATAAAAAAATAAAAAAGTAGCATAAAGTTAACGGTACTGTAAATTAGGGTTTCTCAGCTAAACGAAGAAATGTAAATTTTTTTTACAAATTTACTATTGTATCATAACTTAAAAATTGCATATTGGGTTAAGCCCATTAATAATTTGTTTTTATATATTCTCATCCACCATGCCAATTCATAATTTGTTTTTCCGAATAAAACGTTTTTTTCAATATTATGCATTATGCATTACTAGTCCAAAATATTTATAAAAAATATGATGTTTATTATTTAATTAAAATAAAAAATTAATATCAATATATTTTGGATGTTTTGCCATTAAATTACAAAAACAATGATTAAAA
The DNA here is from genome assembly GCA_030161315.1 of Eutrema japonicum. Taxonomy (NCBI): domain Eukaryota; kingdom Viridiplantae; phylum Streptophyta; class Magnoliopsida; order Brassicales; family Brassicaceae; genus Eutrema; species Eutrema japonicum. The sequence continues at coordinate 22,145,902 of BSQW01000007.1, forward strand.
TAAAAAGTGAGATTTATTTTCGGTTTTAAAATTCCGGTTTATCATTTTCGTTTCTAAAATTCACATAAATGGAATTATATGTTAAACAAAATATGTATTTGAACTCTATTTTAAAAATATCTAAAAATTAAAGGTTTTGAAACTCCACCGCGATATGGATATTCACGAATTTATCCGGTGAAACTTTTAAATTTGTCAAATTTTATTTTTTGTTTTGTTTCAAGTTTGAAATAGATATATTAGTACAAGATCTTTGATATTATGGCTTTAAACAGGGAAAATATTGATCAAACATCAAAAGAATGAAAAATAGCGTAAAGTTAACGGTGGTGTAAATTAGGGTTTCTCAACTAAACGTAAAATGTGAATTTTTTACAAATTTACTATTGAATTAAATACAATATTTTTCTATATTTTCATCTACCATGCCAATTCATAAATTGTTTTTCCAAATAAAACATCTTTTTGTTTTAATATTATGCATTATGCATTACTAGTCCAAAATATTTATAGAAAATCTGAGTTTTAACATTTAATTAAAATAAAATAACAAAATCAATCTCAATAAATTTTGGATATTTTGCTATTAAATTGTAAAAACAATGATTAAAATAAAAATTGAGAACAAGTGGTACAACAATCGATGTACATTAGTCATGCCCGACTAAATAAAAAATTGGGTCATGTGTCTAGCCCAAAACAAAGATTCAAACTTACCCTATATATGATATTCTCACAAACTTGGGCCCTTTTTGCAAATTTTTGATAAATATAAATGGGTTATGTGCAATTTTGCAAATGCACTCTGATCATCACATATGAGTTGGACCTGAGATCTATGAAATATATATATATATATATATATATATATATATATATATATATATATATAGTAATTAAATTATCGCAAATTTGAATATAATTAAATTAGTTAAATATTTATATCATTACTTAATTGTCTCTCGTATTCATCTAGTTTTAAAATGTTTTTTATTTCATTGTAACATCTCTTTTTGTCATTGTAATCTCTGCGTACTGTATGCATATTATTTCTACATTACTAACTTTTAACCAATTTCAATTTTCTTTTCCAACAAACAGGAACAACAACAACAAGTGCTTGGACATGTTGAAGCGGAAAGCATCTCGGAAACATAGAAAACCTGTAAGGCCGGGTCCGGGTCTTGGCTCAACCTTTTGATTCTCATGATTAACATTTGAGACCGAAGTCAAGCTAACGACTATAAATAAGCGCTTGGTGGGAGGCAACCCACCGGTAAGTTTTCTTTTATTTTATTTTGGCTTTCACTAACATTTTCTAATTTTTAGTTTTGAGTCTAAGTGTCTCAGGTAAATAAAAAAAAAAAAAAAAGTTGAACATAACATAATCGATCAATACCACATGGGTATCGATCGATGCCAAGGGTCCAGAGAATCGGAAATCGATCGATGCAGTGTACGCATCGATCGATGCCAAGGGTCCAGAAAATCGGAAATCAAACGATGTAGTGTACGCATCGATCGATGCAGGGCGTCCGGAGAAACAAAAATCGATCGATGCATATCTTGCATCGACCGATACCGACCCAGGTAAGTCAACTTTGACTTTTTCTTGATTTTCTTTCTTTGAGTCTGTTTTACCTTCTTCTTAGTTTATTTTCGCACCGAGATGGTGTGAAGTAAGTCTAGGGGAGGGTCTTTGTCGTTTACTAACGCTATTTTCTCTCTTTTGTTTTTCCTTTTGAGTCATTTTGATGTTTTCTTTGAGTCATTTTGTTTTATTGAGTCAAAATTTGTTGGAGATTATGATCACAACCTTTGAATTTTTATGTGATTTGCATCTAAGTGAGCATTGTTGCAGAGCTAGTTTCAGACCAGACTAATGAAAAATCTAAAGGCTGACCAGTTAATCAGAGGCATCCATGTTTCCAGAAAAATTCAAAAAGCTTGAGCTAATTTATGAGCTCTTCCTTTTACCTCATCATCGTGATTGGTGTCCTCAGAACTTGACTCCTCATTTGTATCTGACAAGACGACATGTGTGAAAGTATGGTACTCCTCTCCCTTATTTAAAATAAAAAGATGAAATGATTTTCTTTCGAGTAAAAGGCTAGGAAAAATTTCATCGATCCCATTATTTTACTTCGAAAGAAATGATCACACTAAGGTTGGAAGCGAGGTTAGGAAAATTTTCAGAGATACCACTATTCGCCTACACTTTAGAATAAAAGGGTGGCACTAAAATGAACCGGGGATTTGGTGGCAAAAAACCATCAATACTCGCGTTCCATCAGCCATTGACCCTACGGAAAGAAAATGAGAAAATAATAAGTCTGGGGGAGGGAAAAAGTACCAAAGGTTGTGTTGTTGTCTCGTCACGATATCGAAAGGGAAAGAGTCTAGAAGGTTCTTGGCATTATGATCCTTGATGAGACCCAGCAATGATAGCTTTGGATTATTCTGTGAAATAATGAGTTGAATATGGGAGGGCTGCGAAAGCTTGCAGAGAAGTACATGGTGGTTCGATTTGGAGCTGGTTTGGCAATACGTGGATTACTAATGTAATGGTCATTACAAAATTCTAAAGGAAAAGTGAGTCTCCGTGCTTTTTCAAACTTTTTATTCTTGCTTAATTTTCTATTTGCTTGAGGACAAGCAAAATGCTAAGTCTAGGGGAATTGATATACTTGGTTTTTACCGTTTTCTAACACATGTTTTGGTTTTTCTTTTAAGTATTTTATCGAGTCAAAGTGTGTTTTTAGAGTATTTTATCAAGTTTTTTCAGGTTTTAGGAGATATTGGGAGAAAAAGAACCGTTTTGGATGAAAATGAGCATATTGAGGTGCAGAATCATGCATAGACGTCACAGGTTTGGCAGTCTTTGAAGGTCTTCCCACCAATGGACCGAGCTGAAATTTTGACACAAGATAGATCTGTGAATTAGCTTTCATTTTCAAGTGGTTTGAAGGAAATCCAACAGTGCGATCAAGAATTCTACCCGATTTACTGAAGACATGTCAATATGCCTCGAAGAATAAGCATGCGCGGAACAGGGAGGTTAGAATCGATCGATGCACATGTCCAGAAACTTCAAAATTGACCGATGAAAACTTGGATCGATCGATGCGCTTCCCAGACGAAAAAGGCAATTTCTGCAGTTTCTAAACTTCCTATTTTGCCCCAAAATCATCCTAAATTAACCTAATTCGACCCAAGATCTATATATACTTATTTTTAAGCCACTTTTGAGGCTAAACTTTATTTTTCTTAGACGTCTTTCATCTCTTTCAATTGTATGCTTGGGAGAAGATCTCTGAACCACTTCTGACAAACTTGGAGAAGATTTCTGAACCCTCTTATTACTTTTATCAATTTAATTATGTCTTCCTTTTCATCTCTTTGTGATTTCTCTGATTCCATGTCAGAGTAGTAGTTTCATAGTTAGGTTTAGGGTTTCAACGGGATCCATGAATTATTGAATTAGACACATATAGAGATTTATCTTTTGAGGTTTTTGCTTATTGTTGTGTTTATTGCTTGGGCTGAATTGATCACTTAGTCTCTGATATAGGGTTTAATCTATACCACGGAAGTGTTGTAGGTTGCTAGAAAGAACATAAGCGAGCGAATTGTCCTTAGCCAACAGAAGTTGATGTTAAGGCGATTCGTGAACATATTGAACTTATTTGTTAATGCTGGTCTAGAACTCTAGGTTCAACGGGAATTAGGATTTTAGGTTGCTAGATTTAGTAATAAATGCCACGGAAGTGGATTGGTTAGATATTTATGTTTGAGTTTGAAACTTGTGTTTAATCGTTCCCTCAATAGTTGTTTGATTCATGATCTCTGGATTTATGCGAAGAAACCCTCGACCTAACGTTTTTCTCTTTTTGAATTTACACCGCTTTTAGATATTTTCATTACTTTGCAAATTAAACCTTATTATCGTCTTCGTTTAATTTCATCTTGTGAGAATCGTAGTGTAACTTTGGTCTCTGTGGATTTGATCATAAAGTACTACATTGACATACTATTATGATTGCAGTAGTGTACACTTTAGTTATTAATTGACTACATGGTAAAACACCTAAATCAACTCGCCTGGTCCTCCACAGAGAGGTGGCCAAAGCTAGGGCACAAACAACATAAACACCACCGGTAAATCGTTAAACGAACCCGGAGGATGTTCGAATCGAATCTCTCAGGATTGATGAGATGATGAAAGGTCACAGGGGTGATATTGTGGCTTCGGCTAAGATAAGAGAATGTGAGTTGTGGCTGAACCAGGAACAACACATCATGGGTTCAATTCCTGGAATTGAGATCGGCGACGCGTTTTATTATCGTTAGGAATTGTGCGTGGTGGGCTTCCAAGGCCAGCAACAAGCCGGAATTGACTATATAACGGCTGAACAAAGCCCCATTTATGAGCCGATAGGCACCAACATTTTCGTCTCAGATTGTTACCAGGATGATGAAGACATAGAAGATGTTCTGGTTTATTCAGGTCACGGTGGTCAGGCTAAGGTTCACAGACGCAAACAGTGTCGAGACCAGAAGCTAGAAGGTGGGAATCTAGCAATGGAGAGAAGCTTCCATCACGGGATCGATGTAGGACTTCAATGGTTGTTATATGGAAATCATAGTAGTGTTTGATTTTCACCTTTTGTTTTGTGATACTATATATTGGTTTGAACAACTACGTAAAACCAATTATGTTTTGTTTTGTGATACTATATATTTGTTTTGTTTTGTTTCGGATTTTGAATAATAATTATGTTATAATGTTTAATGAATTTAGATATACATAAACATTAGTACTAAATATTGTGCGTGTGAATGTTAATTTTTTTATATAGTATAGAAATTTAATAAAATCTTTACAAATCACCAACTATACTGGTACAACTGGAAAAACTAGTATAACTGATGAAAGTTGATAATGGAAAATAATAATTATGTTAAAATGTCAGAATGTTACATTGTGTATTAAGAATGAATCATAGGCGTTGTAAACATCAGAAATAAATGTTACAATATGTATTAATAAGGAAATTAAAATAATACATATATATATTAAGTTGTTATGAAACAATCTACATAATATAATCCTTATACTTTTAAGGTGACTTTGTATATAATAACCAACTTAGGATTTCGAAGTTACATAAATATAGGTTTTTAACATATTAATGCATCAAACACTAAGAATTATATGTTAATCGATTTAAATCAATTGTAAAACTAAAAAACAAATTTTAAGTGTATGTAATACTAATTAAAATGGAAAACAGCCAAAATATAACCTCTTTGTAACATTGGTACAACTACTATACTAGGTACAACTAAGAGAAAAACGGCGCACATGTCACTAAAAATGACGCACGTGGCGCCATTTCTTTCTTTTTTTTTCTTTTTTTTTCTCCATTTCTTCTTTTGGCGTCATTTCTCCTTTTGAGGTTTTCCCTCCATTTCTTTTTTTTTTTCTTTTTTTTTCCCCTCCATTTCCTTTTCTTCCTTTAAACCGAGAAATTGTTTTCTCCTTTCTCCTTTATTCTCGAATTCTCTTCATTCTCCTCCATCAATTATCTTTATCAATTGTTTCGATTTCGGGTAAGCTTTACTTTTATTTGTTAGGTCTTCGATTAATAGATTTCAATTAGGTTTGGTCTTCTTCTTCCTTCCTTCCATTTCCGACAAATCTTCGATTATGGTTTTCCCGATCAGTGTTTTTGTGTTTTGATTTTCAATGTCATTTTCCTAAATTTGACTCTCAAATCTCAATTTCTGGATTTTCAATTATTTTATTTCAGATTTTGTGAATATTCAAGAACAGATCTGTGAGCTTCTTGGAGCATATTACTTACTGTTCGTAGCATTATTTTATCTAAATTCTTTAAGTCGTAGATACTTACCGATTATTTGATTTAAATATCGTAGATCTTTAATTTTCTTTTCAATCGTGAATGATTTCGATAATGATTGTTGTGATTTGATTTCGACTAAGGTAATCATGGATAAACTTTGTGAGACGGACCCTTACTACACTGAAATGAAGAGGAACAAGAAGGATGACGACATGCGTAGATTAATAGCCGATGGTGACGATGGTCTTCCTTTAAGTTGTCCATGTGGTGGAAGAATCATCGACGAATACTCAACCGAAGCGCAACCCATAGGAAGGAGATACTTAACATGCAATATGTATAATTGAGAAGAGGACATCGATTTTAGATTAATGGCATTAATGTTGAATATATGATGATATATCTCTTTATGTGCAGAATGATGGCTTACACATTCAGAAATGTTGGGAATTCGCTATCGAAGAAGAGGTGACTAAGTTAAGGAAGGAGTTTGATGAGAAGTCCAAGGAGGAAAGCTTCGGAATCCATGAATTGTATATAAAGCAATTGCGTAGGGAGGTGCAAAACAATGCTGAAGAGATTGCAAACCTGAAGGAGTTGGTGGCTAGGCTCGTGGGTCGAATCGATAAGCTTTTTGGTCCTATGCCTTGATATAAAATAAATTATGTTTGTTTCTCCTTTGTAAGACTTATGTTTGTAAGACTTATGTTTATGTTTGTTTCTTTTGTAAGACTTATGCTTGTTTCTCCTTTGTAAGACTTATGTTTATGTTTGTTTCTTTTGTAAGACTTATGCTTGTTTCTCCTTTGTAAGACTTATGTTTATGTTTCTTTCTTTTGTAAGACTTATGCTTGTTTCTCCTTTGATCTTGAATTTTGTCGTTAGTTTTACGAAGTATTACCAGTAGTACGATTTAAAATACAAAAAAACAACATAATTTTACCAAGTTTTACCAGTTCTACGAATTCAAAAATAAAAAAAAACATATTTTTACCAAGTTTTACCAGTACTACGAATTCAAAAACAAAAAAATAACATAGTTTTACCAAGTATTCCAAGTACTACGAATTCAAATACAAAAAACAATAGTTTTATAAAACAACCACCATAAGACAAATATATAGTCTTCACTCCACATTTTTCTTTGACCTTGTCACTCGCCTACTCGGGTTCTACTCTACTCCAGTCCGTTTAACACCCTTTCTTTTGTTCATATCATTGCCTTGATCATGAGAGGAACCAACATGCTCGTTTGGTGGTTGTTGGGAAGGACCAGATTGGTTGTTTGGTGGCTCTGTGGAACCAGCAATATCCTCTTTTGATGGTCTGTAGACACCTGCAATCGAATACAGTTATACTCCAGATTTACCAAATATTACCAACAGTTATACTTTAGTTTTACCAAGTATTACCAACAGTTATACTCTAGTTTTACCAAGTATTACCAACAGTTATACTCTAGTTTTAACTAGTATTACCAACAGTTATACTCTTATCTGTCGTACTTGCTCCTTCACCAAAGCTTCCAACGATGTGAGTCTTCTCCCGAACCCATCAACCATCTCCACAGTTTCCTTCCTCTGTTCTTCCATCTCTTTTTCATGGTGTTAACGAGATCCACCATTTCAGCCATAGTTGGGTTTCCCGATCTTTCATTGCCGGGTATTTCCTCGTTCACCGCAACCACAGGTTCCTCTCCTCCTAATCTGGAAGCCACATCTTGGTTGTACATCTCTTCAAAGGAAAAGGTATGTCCTTTAAAAAGATGATGCATCCAACTGTTGACAATGACATCATGCTTATCATCGTCGTCATCTTTTTCCGTGATTTCAGCGAGAATAGATTTTTCTTCATCTCTAACTACTAGGATACTATCAATGTCCTATGAACGTAAACAATGAAGAAAGATTAAAAACATAACAACCCAAAATAATTTTGATGCAAAAGAAAACTAGGATAACTCACCACAGTTGTACCAAGTTCTTTGTTTATTTTCGAAAGAGGAAACCCTTTCATTTCGCCTTTCTTCCACCTTCTCCTGCACATCCTAGGACAATTTACATCTGCGCCTGGATAATCTTCTCAGAATATTTTCCCTAATTCGTGAATTGCCTCAAATGCTAAAAGCTACACAACACACATATTGTTAGAGTTAGCTACAATTATAAGAACTTACTAACAATGACCAATACCTCAAATAATTTTTACTAACCTCCATAGGAATACAAAAACCTGAAACCGGCCATAATACACCTTCCTTTACGGCACCTCCAAAATGTGTCATCGTGTGCTTGATCTGTTTAAGCATGTGATCAAATGACAATCTCCCCCAAAGAAACTTCTTACAGAAGATAATATCATCCACCGCTCTTAGAAAGAAGGGCTCCACGGGTGTAGCATCTTCTCCAGTCTTTGTTTGCGCTATAACAATGCTGGATAAAAAGTAGAGGACCGCCATCTTCAATCTTTCTTGAGAGCGTTCCCTTGGTACCATTGCCTCTAGCTTGGCTTTCACATCTTGATATCTAATTGTTTTCAGCCCCTTAAAATGCTTACTCACAAAGGCCTCACTACCCGCTTTATTATAATTGAGTGGATAGTTGCGGCAGTTTAATCCCGATATCAAGGCGTGTTCCTTCAAGCCATAGCGGATGGGAGTGTCATTGACAACAAACCAAGCTTCCTTTTCTTTCTCAATGCTTGCCATTCGAAAAAGGAGCATCCACATGCCCATAACCTTGTGGTTTTTGTCCCTTGGCATGTGGAAAATGTGCTGGAATTGTGGATGTTCCTCAAACCATTTCCTCTCAACCATAGTGAGCGGATGAGGCAAACCATCTAGCGTTTTCAAAGCTTCATAGATAAAGCACCTCGTCGATAACTTTATTTTCTTCTTATACTCCGAGGGCGGGAAGTACATTCTCAATGGTTGGAGTGGTGTCTCTATTTCCTCCTCTGAACCCTGCAACAACAAGTTATACCCAGTTTTACCAAGTTATACCTTTTCATAAATTTGTCATAACACAGAATGTTCTACCTAGTTATACCAGTATTACAAATAATATTCGACTAGTTTTATCTAGTTCTACCAGTATTACAAAAAAATAAAACACATAATTTCAAAATTGGTTTTCCCTAACTAAAATGAATTAGTTTTTCCTAGTTCTACCTAGGTATACATGTTCTATCGAATCAAGATATCAATCGAATCTAACTAACTACTTACCGTTTTATCTAGATATTCGACTAGTTTTATCTAGTTCTACCAGTATTACAAAAAAATAAAATACATAATTTCAAAATTGGTTTTCCCTAACTAAAAGGATTTAGTTTTTCCTAGTTCTACCTAGGTCTACATGTTCAATCGAATCAATATATCAATCGAATCTAACTAGCTACTTACCGTTGAGTTGGTCACGGTTCGGCTTGTAGTTTCCTCGTCCCTCTCTCCTTCTTCTTCATTCCGGCGAAACATTGCAGGAAGCCAATTCCTCGTCCCTCTCTCCGGAGATCGATCGCTCTCTTCTTCACTCCCATCGCCGTCGTCTCCTCCTTCTTCACTTCTCTCGCCGTCCTCTCCTCCGTCTTCACTTCCCTCGCCGTCATCTCCTCCTTCTTCAGAGGCACTTCCCTCGCCGTCATCTCCTCCTTCTTCAGAGGCACTTCCCTCGCCGTCGTCGCTCTCTTCTCCTTCTTCACTCCTCGCGACGGATTCCTCATCATTCCCAACCGGAGATTGCTCCCTCTCTTCAGTCCGGTGGCTCTCTCCTTCTTCTTCAATCACTTCCTTCGGAACCGGAACCGGAGATTGAGCCGGAGATTCCTCCCTCTCTTCAGTCCGGTGGACTTCCTTCGGAACCGGAACCGGAGATTGAGCCGGAGATTGCTCCAAAGTCTTCAGTTTCCCTCCCCTTGTCTTAACCATTTTCGATTAACTGATATTTTGAGTTGAAAATCGACGAGAATCAAAGCTTTTTGGTGAGTCTCCAACAAGACAAGGAGGAGCTGTCCAAACCAGCAGCAAGCCAAGACCAGACATATTGGCGTTAATCGAAAGAGCACCAGATTCTCTCGGACCAGAACCGACCCCAACTCTTCGATATATGCAGCGAACAGTCGTTGCTACGCCATCTTCTTCTGGATCGTATCAATTACACCATGCGCGTGCTGCAATTATCGATCTTTTCAATTCTTAGGGGTAATCTCGTTTGTTTCCAATCTCCGAAATCTTTCTCTTCGATTTATTCGAATTTCCCTGCTGATTTTTTTTACCTTTCTCTTTTCACAGAGAGGAAGCCGCCAAAAGCCCGATGACTAGTCTGTCCGAGATCCTCCGTATGTTTTTACGATCCTTATGTGCTTCGAGTTCGAGTCGATGTTGGTCTTGAACAATGTTGATTTTTGTTCGTTTTGTTGACAGGAGCAAATCACAGAAGCGTGTTCATGCTCCAAACAGAGACTTACCACCAAGAAACGAGCAATTCATTGTGGATTTCGAGCAGCTTCAAAGCCAATTCAATGAGAAATTTTCAATCTTTTTATCTTCGCTTGTGATTTTTCACATAATGTTTTTTTTTACTTATTTTTCGAACTTCTTTATATATTATATAGGACCCAGATCAACTGAGTACGATCAAAAAAGTCAGTTTTGATATCTCTGGTGGTTCATTGTAGGAATCGCGCACCTCGTGCTGAGTTTCTTCTCTTTGCTTTGCGTACATTGTGTAGAATTAGTTTCATCAATTGGGGTACATTTTTACCATCCCTTCTCTCTTCCGCTCTTCGGTTTCCATAAGCCAAGGTGCTCAAGCAGCAGCAACGGCTGCTTCTTCTGCTACTTCACAGTCTTTAGTTCCTGTAACTTCCAATCCTAGCCCTAGCTCATTGCTGCCTTCAGCTCATGGTATTGGTTCTCCATCACCTTCAGGGAATTAACCAAGTTCTGTAACTACTTTTGCTCAGGTTAAATCTGTGGAGAATGGGCAACAGATTACATGGCCAGGCCAAATTTTTAGAGAGAATGCTATCAAACATAGTCAGCGGACAAAAGCTGCGGCTATAAACAGTTTGCGTCAGCTCAGTTGCAAGATTATCCTGATTGGTGTTGACTCTAGTCTCAAACCCGTCACTCATGCTGAGATTTTCCAATACATGATGAACTGGCTTGTGAACTGGGACAGGAGAGATCTGGGAACTGAAGACTCAAAGTCGTGGAGATCTGTGAAGACTTTAGCTGAATGGTTAAGGAGTTTTTTATATGTGATCTGGCTGTTGGTAGAAGAGGGTAAATCTGGCATCCCGTTCTATGAGCTGTTGCGCAGTGGTCTACAGTTTATAGAGAACATACCTGATGATGAAGCCTTGTTCACTCTTATCATGGAGATACACCGTAGCCCGTAGGCGAGATGCAATGGCCAGGCACATGCTCATGTTAGACCAACACCTTCACTACCCAACGTTTGGTAACTGCCAATGTTTCAGTCGAAGTTGTGGCACACTTTCTCTATTCACCAATTACGTATCCAAGTGTGCTTAGGGGAATCTTTGTATGGAGAGGTGATTCCTATGAATTTGTGGAGATTAGTTTCATAACGTAGTTGACTGCTGGTGGCTTTGCATTAGACAGGCAAGTTGTGAGCTTCAGTCATCCTTTTTTTCTAATAAAACTGGCAGGATCTGGCGATGTCTATTCCATAAGGAAGCCTAGATTGGTAGAGAGCAGTGCATTGCATTAGACATGCTATTCACACTACACCATCACCAGACTGGCTGAAGCGTGTTCTTGTTGTGGCCCCCTGTTATAGACCTCCTGCACAAGCAGAGCGTATCCCTCGTGCCGTTTTCACTTCTGACATGATTTGTGAAGCGACAGGATTGTTGAGGTTCTTAAGCTGACCAACTCAGGCAATGTTTGTCTTTCCCTATCTCTCATGTCTTTGATCTGTCAATTCCTTTTAAATCTGTGGATATGATTTTTAGATAGTAATTGGTTTTGCTAATCGTTCCATTGGTTAGGCTTAAATAGAAAAGGATAAAGAGATACCACTATACTAGAATTGCTTTGGTATTGATTTGGTATTTGTGGCTTACCCCCGAACCGAACCGATTATTGATTCGGTTAGTTTTGGAATAGATTTTAAATTCCGAATAAACCAACCCGAACCGAACATAATTTTTGAATCGGAGGGTTTAAATAGAGATACAAGAAATGTTGACTATTTTTGAGGTTAAAATGACCCGGTCAACCGAAACTTCGAGGTTTTTTTGGAGTATCAGAAATTTAGGGTTTTTTTGGCCATTTTTCCATAGTTGAGGGTTTAAATGACATTTTTCCCCTCTGTATGCAGTTGCAAATATCTGGCAAGAGTGGCTGGTTTTCTCAGATGTCTTCTTCTGTCTAATCAAACGCAATTTTCCCCTAATTCTTCACCCAAACCTAACCGATAAATTAGTTCGTAAGCACAACACAGAAAGATCAGTTTGAAAGAAGAGAATCAAAACACAATTTTTCCCTAATTCCTAACAGAATCTGAGATCTCAGGCTTTGTTGATAATTTATCTTCATCATTGACGATGAGGCATCGGTTCTTCAGATTCACGACGCTGATACAAGAGAAGGAGAGAGGACTCAAATAAAATTTTGGAATTTTCGAGAGGGAACAAAATTAATCCGACCGTTAAAACTATGCCTTCACCCTATTCCACTGCATATTACTCCAGATTTGAACCTGTGATTTAATGCTTCTATACTTTAAGGTTATATCATCTGGTCCTTACAAATATCAAATGTCCTGTTTCTGATCATGTAAGTAGGTTCTTGATAGCCTTAAATAAGTGATTTTATGGTTCTTTGTTCTTTGTTTAAGCACAAGTTGTAATGTTGCAGGTCTCAAGTTTCATAGCGGCATTGAGTATGTTTCTCTGTTTTGGAATTACTGACCCACCTCAGTTCTCTCACTTTTATGTTGTTCACAAGGATAAAGGGTTAAATGTCAAGCTTTCCACATTTATTTCTGGAGTAAGTAAGAACGCCAAAAATACTCCTTATAGGCCACCACACTTGCGCAAGAGGGAGGATTTGAACACTAAGCTGCCAGTGTCTTCTGACTGGCCGCATCTGTGCTCAAGATGCTGCTAGTTCTGATGGTTTATCATCAGATTCTGATTTTAGTGACAGTGACAGATCCATTAGGGATTCTTACTGTGCGCAAAGCTCAAAGGTTAGAATAGCTGCAATTTTTTGAATACAGGTGAGCAACAATGTTTAATTCTTAGTTGGTTCTCATTTTCCAGTTAACTTTTCAGTGACAATAACTTGTTTAATTTCTTATTCTTCTTTAAAGGATCTTTGCGAAGCTGATCCAAAGTCATTTACCACTCAATGGATGGCTCTGTTTCCAACCAGTGATGTACTCAAGCCAATGTGGAAAATTTACCTACAACATTTTTCTTTAGCGTATTGTTATATTTTCTTGTCTCGTTAACTTTCCGAGATCATTAACAGGAACTTTGAAGCTTCTCTAATGACCTGCTTGCTTTTTGATCCTCATTGGAATGTTTATTCCCTATCCCTATCTAGTCATTGAGACACATAAGTTGATGTTGTTCTCCATTTGCACCTTCTCAGCATCTTCTGTGGCTAAGCAAATATCTCTAGAGAGGTTTTTTTCTTTGTAGCTCAACTTTTTGACTACCGAATCCTGACAATACTTTTTTGTTTTATTTTGAAATGTCTAGGTAAGGATAGCATTTGCGTCAGCTCTTGCCACGATGATGGATGGGCCTTCATCTCTTTTCCTTCAAGTGGCAGAGTACAAGGAATCCACCAAGTATGGATCGTTTATGCCCCTCTCAAATTCCCTTGGTCTAATATTAATGTAACTCCACACAGGTACTTAACGACGTAATTTTCTTTCCTTTGTCTTCCGGTTAGGCTATTAGTTATTCCTTTTTTGATAAAGATTTGTATCCCTTTCATATGACTGTAGGCATTCTACATTTGATTCGTCGTGATAATCATGGTAGATTGTTGATTCAGATGTTCAGGATACTCTTGCTTCTGATATCAAGCACACCGTATGTACATTTCTTCTGTATTTTATCTTGTCTTCTCTTCTTGGTTAATTATATTCGTTTTATTGTAAAATTAAGTATTGTATCTTAATAATAGTATTTGATATCCATCATCACAAAATCTTAATGCTCTTGATTAAGGTTGATCTTTGACTAAGTGAGTTGCAAGAACTTCCTGAATACGTATGTAGAACCGCCTCCCGTTTAGCTGATGCTACATCACATTAAACATCTGCAAATACTTTGGAATCTCGTATTTTATGAGATTTTCATGTGTTGTTAAATGTTGGTTATTTCAGTTATAATTGTTGCTTAAAGTTATAATGTCTCTGCATGATAGGATTAATGAGGGGTTTCCTTTCAAAAATGATAAAACTGGTCTGCAGGTTATTTATTGCTTCCTTTTCCTTTTGTTGTTTTTCTCAGTCTATTTGAACCCTACCGACTCTATGACTGGTTATGCTGAGCTGGGAAATCAGGCTTTTAAATATCTTCTGCCTTCGACTTGCTGAATAACTTTCTTCTCTTTAAAAGTTGGTCCTGTGAATGCCATACCTATATCATGATCTGTTTTGTATAGGTTGCCGCAATAGGTTGCCTCACAGCTGCTTTCTCTACCTTTCCTCCTCAAATGAAAGTATATAATATGCTTTTGGATGAGACAACAGCAGGTTGACCTTATCTTGCGCCTGTTTGATTGTGACGACTGTCCTAATTAACCCTCATTATAATATTTGACATTCTTTCTTGTTTATTTTCAGGATTACATGGATGTGAATGGAAGTCAGGAGTTCTTTTTACTTTATTTTGTTTTGCTGAGCAAGTTTCTGACGCATCAACGTGCATTGAGGCTCTTCAGGGATGATGTGGGTTCATATTTTAGTTGTTTTCCCTTCTAAGGAGTTCTTATAAAGTAGAAGGGTAGACGCATAGAATAAATTCAGGTGCATTTGTTGCTGTCTGGACTCCGTTTGTACATTAAGAACACCGTCACCTATCTGTAAACATTTTTGTGCAGAGGTTGGCGTGTGGTAAAAAATATGTAAGAATGGGCATGGTTGAGGAACATGCTGACTGTTTGTTTCCCTATGATGTTGTGTTATGCTATTCTGGCCAAAATTTGTTGTTCTTTTTTAGAGATTTTGATTATGATAGCTGCCACATTGGGTCCTCGTGTATTAACTTTTGCAGTCTGCAGTTGTTGAAGATTCATAAATATTTTAGAATGATAGATGAATTTTACAATATTTTCAACTTTGAATGTTTTGTCTTTGGTGATTCTTCCCTGTTCTTCAACTTTCATTGGTTTTTTTTTTCTTGTCACCGTCATAACTCTTGCGTAGACTACGTAACGTAGTGTAAACATATTTCAGATTTTACCAACACAATTATCCATTTAAATCATTTTTGTTACACGAAAGACAAACTAGCCTTGAGAAAAGTAAGAAGTCTATCTCAAAACACAATAGAGTTGAAAACACAATAGAATAGGTGATTTGCTGATGCATCTTTCTCAGAAATACACTTTGAACTCAGATTTAGATCTGCAGTACTGGAAGATGATCTTGTACACTACCATCAACAATTCTGGGAACCGAGAAGCAAAATAGCTATTAAATCCATCTGGCATGTCTCCCATAATTGTCTGAAAAACCATAATGAAAAGTCAATCAGATTATGCTCGTGAAAAAATAGTTTTTGAAAAATTTGATTACGAGGACAAACCTTAATAGAAACTATATTCTCCTTTTCGATTTCCGAGTAGTGGGCTCGACAGTTCCTGAAGAATCGTAACAAGTCCCCAAAGTTGTTGTCGTTGTAGGATCTTTTCATTGAGCCTAAAACTTTTTTATCTACCTGTTTTTGCCATCCCTTAGCCAATGTATTCGTCGCCCTTGTTTCAAGGGCTGTAAGATTACTCAGAATTTGAGTTTCAACACTAAAACAATCACTAGCCTCAGAAATGAACAGATTCTTCTTAGTTGTGTTCCAAAACATTGGATGTTTAAGTACATAAGATGCCTTAGGACTGCAGCAATGAAGATAATATACATTAGAGACATTAGAGATGAGTCTTGTTAAAAGGAATCTGAATCAAATAAAAAAATAATGTTACCGTAAATTAGGATTAGATTCCAACAAACTGTTAATGAGTTGCTTAGCTTCAGGCAAATGATTTACTTTCAACAAACAACTTGGTTGGTTATTAGCAATGTTCTTAACACGATCCTTCTCATCTCCAAATGGATGAAGACCACCAGTGAGTGAATAAAAGAGAATGCATCCAAAGCTGAACATATCTAATGCATAAGTAGTTGATTTATCGTTTGATAGCCAACCTAAATTACCAGAACCTGAAAGGGATTTGAGAATATTCCATAAGCATAATCACAAATACAATACAACCATAAAATATAATTTACCAACTAATCTACTA
This sequence comes from Eutrema japonicum, assembly GCA_030161315.1. Classification (NCBI taxonomy): domain Eukaryota; kingdom Viridiplantae; phylum Streptophyta; class Magnoliopsida; order Brassicales; family Brassicaceae; genus Eutrema; species Eutrema japonicum. The sequence goes on from BSQW01000007.1 coordinate 22,162,279, forward strand.
TGATTTCTTGGATTAATTTTATTTTAAAAGATCACTTAATTTAACTTACCAAAGAGAAGGGAACTAGATATTATCTTCTCTGGGATTAGATTGCTGCCACCCAAATGAGACAATTTTGCTGTAAATATATCACTAACAAGGATATTTTCTGGGTTTATGGCTGTATGAACTACTCTTGATGTATGCAAGAAGTCAAGAGCTGAAACTATATTCCTGTAAAAAAAAGTTTACATTAATCTCTACTTTAATTTAATAACATAATAACATTACATCACTAATCAAAACACCATCTTACCTCATTAGATTTAACATGGTTTCGGATGGATTCTTGACTTTGCTAATGAAAATTTTCTGAAGATTAGGTTTAAAAAGAAGAAGAAGAAAGTCACGTGGTCACGTGACTTTGCTAATAAAATGGGCTCGGGCCTTTCAATTTATCTTCTTTGATCCTCGTTGAAAAAAAAAAAAGAGAAAATAGAAAATTGTTCCCTTCGTTGATCGGAACTCCTAGAACACTCGATTTAGGAAAATCAAATCGGAGGCAGTGATCAAAGTCAATTGGGTCGGGAAATTGAGCGTAGGAGATGACGGAGGCGGTGATAAGGAATAAGCCAGGAATGGCGAGCGTGAAAGATATGCCGCTCCGTAAATAAAGCGTGAAAGGCTTGACGAGGGCCATGGAAAGTGATATCTCCTCCTCTTTGAGTATAATGAAGTTCAGCTCCAATTTTTGTGAGTTCAGATTCAGGGATCAATAGATTGTGATCGGTTCTACGTTTTCCGAGCGTATAAGTTGGTGGATGCTGAAGCGAGAGGAGGGTATCTGGAATCCGTTGAGCTTTTCTCTCGGTAATGTCTTCCTTATTCCACAAGTTGAGTTAAGACTCACCAAAATCCAACTCTGGCACTTCCATTGCGAAGATAATATAGTTTAACAGTGACAGATGACTGCTCGTCCCTAACACACCTAAGAAGAAAAAACCGCATAAATAACTATTTAAGATATATTGCTACTTTAGGTGAAGATTGGAATTGTTATATGTTGGACCAAAAATTTAATCAAGCCCATGGGACTTGTTAAAATTTGAAGTGTGAAAAAAAATGGACCAAATAGTCTAGTGTGAGTTAAATGAGGGACATTGTTTTTGTCCCACATTGGAAGTTTGGAAAATTTTGGAGTAGTATATATAAGGACATAGCTATAAACTCATTCAAAGTGTGTGTGATAGAGAAGGAAAGAGGTTCCTCGCGCGCCGCCGCCGCCGAACCGAACCGGGCCCGGGCTCTTGGGAGTGGGCCAGCGGCCCATTAAAGAGTTCTTTTTGGGCCAAATATGTATGAGTGTTTTGTCAATTGACTAAACATTTGACTTTGCGTTTTTGAGTCAAACGGATATTCCTTATCCACTCAGCATATTCTCCCCGGGAATAGGTCTTCACGTCGCCCACCTCCTCCGGGATTCAGGGACGACTCAATCCAAGATCTTGCGAGATCTCCTCGGATTTTGCGGACCACCTTCTCTCCTCAGTCGCTTTAAAAAGCGTGAGTTACTCCACACAAAGCACAGACGAAAATCACATCAGAAAAAACTCTCTCACTTCACGAAAATCTCCAGCAATCTTTCACTCGTCAGTAACGTAGGTTTCGAGAGTATCGTAGTTCGTAAAGGTTCGTATAGATCTGCGTTTTGAGTGTATGTGAAACCATGTTAGTGGCTGTATCCTGCGGCTCTTGAATCACACATAACCGTCACACTGCGGGTGATTCTTTGAGTTACGGAAAGAGATTAATCATCTCGCCTCCACTCGTTTACTTTTCCGTAACGTTGTTTATATTATTTATCGTATTGTCAATCACATTTACCGTAGTGCTAATTTTAGCTCCTACAATCGTAACTCAAAGAATCTGTTCCTGTTATATAAACATTGAACGGATTGAATACGAGTAAATGTATATAAACGCCTCTGCGATTGCGATCGCAAAGCTTGAATCTGTTTACATTTGTGAACGTTTAACAGTGAACGCATCATGTGGTTCAGGGGCATCGATTGATACAGCAGCATCGATCGATACACAGCGTCGATCGATACTGAGCAATTATTTGCTTCGATTGATCGCCTTCAGTTCCCCTGTTAAATAACCAGCGATCGATACCACGGTTTGCATCGATCAAAAACCACGGTTTGCATCGATCGATACCACGGTTGCATCGATCGATACCACGACAAGTATCGACCGATTCTGTAAGCATCGATCGATACGTGGAGTTGCGTTGATCGATACCACGATTAGTATTGAACGATTCTGCAAGCATCGATCGATTCTGTGAAGTAAATTTGCTTGTATCGATCGATACCCAGTCTCTGAAATCGGCTCGATATTAGTACTGAATTGCGATTCTCAAACTATATATCGATTTCTACTGTTTTCGTTTATCGAAAAAATATCTGATTCGTATCTGTGTCTGTTTTTTCAGAATGGAAAACGAAAACGCCAACGTCTCCAACGTGAATGCCTCAGTCGTCGAGACTACCACCATTGGAGTTACTGGAGTGACATTCGCTAGCACGATTGCGACCAGTAATGAGCAGATCCAGTTTGGGAATTTCCCAACTGTGACAGTCGCTATCCCTGCTCCGATAGCTGCTACTGTTCAAACTGCGGTCACTGAACAGTTTCAGGCGGTTCAAATGCCATCTGCGAATCCAGCAGGCGTCCTACCCGACAAGTTCGATGGGACCGCCTTTAAGATGTGGCAGAAGAAGATGTTCTTCTATCTGGCCACACTGAAGCTGGAAAAGTATACCCGTGAAGATAAACCCATTCTCCCAGCGGATAATACTGATCCTCGCGCGCTTGCGAGTAAGCTGGCATGGGAACACAGAGATTTTCTGTGCAAAGGGTACATCCAGAATCGCCTTGCTGATACATTGTTCAACGTGTACAGCAATGCCGAAACGTCTAAAGACCTCTGGGATTCTCTAGACAAGAAGTACCGCACAGAAGATGCTGGATCTCAAAAATACGCTGTGGCGAAATTCTTAGATTGCAAAATGGTGGACTCGCGGCCATTAATGGAGCAAGTCGGAGAGTTACAGACAATTCTTCATGAAATACATGCTGAGGGAATGAGACTATGCGAGACTTTTCAGGTCGCATGTGTCATTGAGAAGCTCCCGCCTAGCTGGACGGTCTTCAAAAACTACCTCAAGTTGAAGAAGAAATGGATGAGTCTCGAAGACTTAACCATGAAACTTCGCATGGAATCAACAAATCGGAGAAACATCGGTATAGGTGTGGAAATTCGCAAACCCAACGTGAATATGGTGGAGCACCAAAACCAAAAGAAGGAAAAATGGCAAAACAAAGGGCGCCGAGACAAAGGAAAAGGCAAAGTTCCACCAAAGAACTCTCAGAAGTTCAAAAAGAAGACATTTGGTGGTGAGAGCTCGCAAAAGTTCACTGGAACCTGTCACAACTGTGGCAAAACTGGCCATAAGTCTTTTGAGTGTCGCATTAAAAAGGCTCCAAGGAAAAATGAGGCCAACCTGACTCAAGATGATCTGTGTGCGGTGGTCACAGAAGTCAACATGCTCGAGGAGAATCATAAAACGTGGTGGTATGACACTGGGGCAACCACGCACATCTGCATCGACAGATACCAGTTCTCCACCTACAAAAAGAACAAGAATGATACGCACCTGCTGATGGGAAACGAGTCTCAATCCAAGATTGAAGGCATCGGCGACGTGCATTGAAGATGACTTCATGCAACGTAGTCACTCTGAAAAATGTGAAGCATGTGCCAAACATGAGGAAGAACCTGATTTCTGGGACTAAGATCCTCAAGGGCGGATTCGAAGTCAACATGAAGTCTGACCAGCTGATTTTAAGGAAAAATGGGGTTTTTATTGGGAAGGGTTTTGTTAAGGACGATCTGATCAAAATGTGTGTAATGACAGTCGTCAAAAATGATGTAACCGCTTCCAGTTCAATGAATAAGAATGCATCTTCTTACTTGGTCGAGTCTTTCGATATGTGGCATGAACGGTTAGGGCATGTGAATTATAAATCTATACAAAGATTAATGAATTATAATCTAATCCCGAAATGCAAAACAAGTAAAAATAAATGTGAGACATGCGTACAAGCAAAACTCACGAAAACTCCATCACCTCGTGTCGAACGAACCACCGAACCTCTGGGTTTAATACACACTGATTTGTGCGACTTAAAATATGTGCAATCTAGAGGGGGGGGGGGGAAAGTACTTTGTGACCTTCATAGATGATTGCACAAGATACTGCTATGTATATTTACTACGCAGTAAAGACGAAATTTTGGAAAAGTTTGAAGAATACAAGTTGGAAGTAGAAAACCAACTTGGTAGAACTATCAAAATAGTTCGTAGTGATAGAGGAGGGGAATATGATGAACCATTTAATGCACTCTGTAGACAACACGGAATTATTCATCAAACTACCGCTCCCTACTCACCAGAATCCAACGGAGTTGCGGAACGAAAAAACCGAACTCTTAAGAAAATGATGAATGCAATGTTGCAGGAATCTGGGTCACCCCAGAACATGTGGGGGGAAGCACTGCTTACCACAAATTATATCCTGAACAAAATACCGAATAAAGTAACTGGAAAAACTCCATATGAACTTTGGAAAGGTAATGTACCTTCGTATAAATACCTGAAAGTGTGGGGGTGCCTGGCAAAAGTTGCAGTTCCACCTCCGAAAAGGGTCACAATTGGACCAAAGACGGTAGATTGCATTTTCATCGGATATGTCCATAATAGCATTGCCTATCGATTTCTGGTACATAAATCAGACGTACCAGATATCCATGTAAACACTATAATGGAGTCAAGAAATGCTTCATTCTTTGAAAACGTGTTTCCATGCAAAGATAGAGACGTTAATAAACGAACTCGTGATCAACGAGATGCCTGCACTTCTGGAAACGAAGCAAGCAGTTCAGGTACGACTATTAATGACGATGAAGAAGAAGAAGAACCTAGACAGAGTAAAAGGTCTCGTAAGGAAAAAACATATGGTTCTGAATTTTTAGTAGTCTTTCTCGCTGAAAATGAGCCTAAAACATTTACAGAAGCAATGTCTACCCCAGACGGTCATTTTTGGAAGGAAGCCGTTAATAGTGAGATGGACTCAATCAGGCAAAACCATACTTACGAGATAACTGATTTACCTCAAGGGTTTAAAGCCCTAGGGTGTAAATGGATTTTCAAAACAAAATTGAAAACCGATGGCTCCATCGACAAGTACAAGGCTAGGCTTGTGGTGCAAAGTTTCTGACAAAAAGAAGGTCTGGATTTCTTCGACACCTATTCTCCAGTAACGAGAATAACTTCAATCAGAATGCTGATAGGAATCGCAGCATTAAGAGATTTAGAAATCCATCAAATCGATGTGAAAACTGCCTTTCTAAATGGAGATTTAGAAGAGGAAATTTATATGAAACAACCCGAAGGGTTTGTTGTCCCAGGACAAGAACACAAAGTATGTAGACTTGTGAAATCGTTGTACGGACTGAAACAAGCTCCGAAACAATGGCATGAGAAATTTGACAATGTAATGATGTCAAATGGTTTCAGCATAAATGAATGTGACAAGTGCATATACATCAAAAGTACTCCGCACGGATACGTTTTGCTCTGTTTGTACGTAGATGACATGCTCATTATTGGTAGCAATAAAGACATGATCAGTCAAACAAAGAACTTACTAAATAGCAAGTTCGACATGAAAGACATGGGATTAGCTGACGTAATTTTAGGAATCAAAATCATCAGACATTCTGATGGAATAATCCTAACCCAAGATCATTATGCTGAAAAGATCCTTGAGCGGTTTAAGAACTACTCAAATGGGACTGCAAAAACTCCTGCTGACCCTCATCTTCACTTGACGAAAAATTCAGGTGAACCAGTGTCACAGGTAGAATATACCAGAGTAATCGGGAGTCTGATGTACTTAACAAATTGTACTAGACCCGATTTAGCGCACTCAGTAAACGTACTAAGTCGCTATACGAGTAATCCAGGACACAATCATTGGAAGGCCATAAATAGAGTGTTGAACTACCTTCGACACACCAAAATTTATGGGTTGCACTATGGTAAAGAACTAGCAGTCTTAGAAGGCTATAGTGATGCCAACTGGATTTCAGATTCTAAGAACTCGAAATCAACAAGTGGATATGTCTTTACGCTTGGTGGTGCAGCTGTATCCTGGAAATCTTCCAAACAAACTCTCCTGTCTAGATCAACCATGGAGTCAGAGTTCATAGCTTTAGATAAAGCTGCAGAAGAAGCAGAGTGGCTTCGGAACTTCTTGGAAGATATCCCGATGAGGGAAAAACCAGTGCCAGCATTACGTGTACACTGTGATAGTCAATCGGCTATATCTCGGGCACTGAATAATTTATACAATGGTAAATCTCGTCATATCAGAAGACGACACAAGACCATTAGACAATTGATCTCGACAGGTGTACTCACGATAGATTACATTAAGTCGGCAGAAAACCTAGCCGATCCTTTTACGAAAAGTTTGGCACGAGATCAAGTGGTTAAATCATCAAGAGGAATGGGTTTAAAGCCTATAAGTAAAGATGATGCCTGATAGAAACCCTACCTACGTGACTGGAGATCCCAAGATCTAGGTTCAAAGGGAAAACAAAATCAAGCTGACTCAAAAGCGAGCACTGTGAGACTATGTCTCTACCCAGTTCCTAAGATGATAAAAAAAAAAAAAAAAAAAAAAACAGTGCTACCTGTGAGTGTTAAGGTTAAGCTTTGGTTTTTAATGATTACATAGCCTTGAGATATTAGTGGAGTACTACAGGTTACTTCTAAAAACAAAGCTAATGGAAGATCACCTAATGAGTGTGAAATTGGGCCGTTTCTAGGAGAATGAAAGTAAGGCTATATTCTCCAAGTTCACTCATGAAAAACAGGAATGTTCAAGGCCAAAATGAACACAATAGAGAACTCAAGTTCTACGAGAAAATGTCGCTGCGCGATAGCTGTTGTCTCGGCTTACATCAAAGTATGGGTGGTTCAAGACATCATGTTCACCTCCTGGCCAAGTAAACCCGACAGATATTAAAAATGATTGGTTCAAAGCTGAAAAATGCTACCTATCAGATACAGTTACATTTTCGCATACTCTCGAACGTCTGTCTAGGTCTAGTCAAGTCGCGTCTAGTCTAGTCAAGTCTAGTTTATCGAGTCAGTCGAATCTTCGTATGTTTAGAGTCATTTCTATTCATGTGAGGGATTGTTGGACCAAAAATTTAATCAAGCCCAATGGGGCTTATTAAAATTTGAAGTGTGAAAAGAAATGGGCCAAATGGCCTAGTGTGAGTTAAATGAGGGACATTGTTTTTGTCCCACGTTGGAAGTTTGGAAAACTTTGGAGTAGTATATATAAAGACATAGCTATAACCTTATTCAAAGTGTGTGTGATAGAGAATGAAGGAGGCTCCTCGCGCGCCGCCGCCGCCGAACCGAACCGGGCTCGTGGCTCTTGGCTCTTGGCTCTTGGCTCTTGGGAGTGGGCCAGCGGCCCATTAAAGAGTTCTTTTTGGGCCAAATATGTATGAGTGTTTTGTCAACGGTTTTTGTTGACTAAACATTTGACTTTGCGTTTTTGAGTCAAACGGATATTGCTTATCCACTCAGCATATTCTCCCCGGGGATAGGTCTTCACGTCGCCCACCTCCTCCTGGATTCAGGGACGACTCAATCTAAGATCTTGCGAGATCTCCTCGGATTTTTCGGACCACCTTCTCTCCTCAGTCGCTTTAAAAAGCGTGAGTTACTCCACACAAAGCACAGACGAAAATCACATCAGAAAAAACTCTCTCACTTCACGAAAACCTCCAGCAATCTTTCACTCGTCAGTAACGTAAGTTTCTAGAGTATCGTAGTTCGTAAAGGTTCGTATACATCTGCGTTTCGAGTGTATGCGAAACCAGATTAGTGGCTGTATCCTGCGGCTCTTGAATCACACATAACCGTTACACTGCGGGTGATTCTTTGAGTTACGGAAAGAGATTAATCATCTCGCCTCCACTCGTTTACTTTTCCGTAACGTTGTTTATATTATTTATCGTATTGTCAATCACATTTACCGTAGTGCTAATTTTAGCTCCTACATTATATGCACCACCACACGGAAGAGATAAACTTCACATACCTAATGGCAACTGCCTTATCACTGAATCCTTCTTTACGATCACGGAAAGAGCTACGAATCATACTCGTTGGCTAAATAAGACTCTTAGTCAGTTAATTATGATAGAAATATATGATGCTAGGAACTTCATGGGAATAGATTTTACCCATAAACTATAAGTGGCGATTGAAAGTTAGTCAAACAGACATTGGAAGCAGAGGTAACTTACATGGTTCCGGTTTGGTGCAATAACACATCGGAACACTCTCTCAATCCCATTCAAAATAAAGTACCTATTTGAAAGAAAGCTAAAATTATTATTGTTGGAGGTGGGTCTATCACCCCAAATTAATTAGGCCCATCTTAGGAAAAATCCTTCCTTAGTTTGCTCGCCGACCTGAAGACCCCACGCTCGCATCTGTCCGGAACTCTCGAGCTCCCGAGGACGCACCTCGGGTCCGTGCTGACACTGCGCCGAAACAGGGATGCCAAAAGGAAGGAGGACACGTGGGAGTTGGTCGAACAGTGTGCTATCCGAATAGGGATATGGCTTCGACTCGACGTCTCACCAACCTTGCGGAATTGACAAAGGAGAGGAGGACACGTGGAGGAGAGTTGGCCAAACAGTGCACTACCCTGCAAAGGTATGGCGCCGAGCTCATCATGACCTCTCACCCCGAAAGCCGGAACACGTCTCCTAGGCCACCTTACCCGCAAAACAGGCCGAAGATGCCACGTGGTCCCGTAATCCCGGGGAGCAGGAAGTCAACTCCCGGTATATATATCCCTTAGCGTTCATTAAGAAAGGGACTTTTGGGGAGACTTGGAGATTTCACACCCGACTAAATAGCCCCGACCTCTCTCGTTTGTAACAAGGCAGCACGTTTAGAACGCCGAACTGGATTTCCGTCGGAACCAGTTCGTAAATCTAAATTGCTCACTTCCTTCCATCATCACTAAAAGAATACGGTCCTCGACCTGTTCGTCATAACACCCGACATGCTATAAATCGTGGTTAACTCGCTCTAATTAACGGAAATCTCACCTCCCTCTCCCTAATCAACCTCTTAAACATCATTAGTGATCCTCGGGATCAACAATTGGCGCTAGAAGGAGGGGGGTTAAGTGATTTTTCTACACGCAAGGAGCAGTTCAACCACAACAGCAGCCGCAGCAACGATGGCAATTCCGCCCCCAAGAGTATTATCGGAGCAGGAGACCCCGGCCCAGAAAACGGCCCCGCCGTCAACTAAAGCAACAGCGATCGCCCCACCGTCAGCCCAGGCGGCTACCAACCAGCCGATTCCTCGAGAGCAGTCCTTCAGAGCTCCGCCTCCGGCTCCGGCGCCCACTCCTTCCGACGGCTCTGCCGCCCACAACGCGCCACGAACGCCGGAAGACCAGCCCACTCTGTCCGCCGTAATGCAGACCCTGCTCGCCAGAATAGATAAGCTTACGCGAACTACCGATCAACGGTTCGCCACACTAGCAGCCTCCCGCGACCGGTCGGACAACACCGGATCCCCCGACGTCCACCCCGGAGAACCAGCCTCTCGGGGAGAAACCCCGCGCATCCGGAGAAACCGACCCGGCGACTCACCATCGGGATCCAAAGGACCGGGCGGACGTTTCGTCCCGGCCGTAGGAAGCTCCCCGGACGACGAAGCTCACCATCTCCGATCCAGCTCGGAGCGCGCCAGGGACGCCGAATTCGAAGCCATGAAGGAAACAATCCGTGCGATCTCCGCCAAAATCCATCAGGCCACCAGCGCGGCGCCAGAAATAGATCGCGTCCTCAGAGAGACGCAAAACACGCCGTTCACTCGCCGAATCGCCTCTGTCCCGCTCCAGCATCTCGGAAAGCTCAAACACCAGCCCTACGCCGGCAACACCGACCCGGCCCAGTATCTAACGGCGTTCACCATCGCAATGGGCCGCGCCCACTTCTCCCCGGACGAGCGCGAAGCCGCCCACTGCCAGCTCTTCGTGGAGAACCTCACCGGCCCGGCCCTCACGTGGTTCTCTAGGCTGAAGACGCACTCTATAGACAGCTTCAGAGATCTTTCGACTACCTTCCTCGAGCACTACTCCATCTACATCAGGCAGTCCGCATCTAGCATAGACCTCTGGGCGCTGAACCAAGGAGCGAAGGAGTCGCTCAGGTCCTTCATAGAGCGCTTCAAAGCCACGGCCTCACAAAGCAACGTGACGGACGAGTCAGCGCTCCCCGCTCTAAGAAAGGGTCTGCGGGCCGATTCGGCCTTCAAGGACGACATGAAGCTCAATAAACCGCGCTCGTTGGAAGACGCCTTACACCGCGCCGGACTCTTCGTCGAGCTCGAGGAGGAAAAGGCGGCTGAGTCAAGGAAAAGCGCCGCGCACAAGGCCCCGGTTCCGAAGGAGCGACCCCAAGAAAGGTATCAGGAGCCTCGTCAACACTACGATGACGAGTATAAACGCAGCAAAGGAAAGAAGGCCGCCGCATTCCTCGTCAACGGACCGCCCGCCGCCCTACATCTACGCGACCCCGCTCTTCTCCCCATTCCCGCGTCAAAGCTGCCCTGGAACAAGTACGTGCGAGATCCCAACCAACAGGATCGGTGCCCCGACGAACCGAACGACAGGGATCCCCGACCAGATGAGTAGTATGACAGGACAGCCTTCTGCGACTTTCACCAAAGAAAGGGGCATCTGACCTCACAATGCCGCGCACTCCAAGAAGTCCTGCTGAACCAATTCCAGAGGGGGGAAATCCGCGTACCAGAGCGGCTGCGTTCGCGAGCCCGGGACAGCGATCGAGTACAACCCCGCAATAATCGAGGTCGCGAGGATAGCCGGGCTAGGCCTGACACCCGCGCTCAAAGCGACGATCGTCGGAGGCGGTCCCCCTCGCGAGACCGGGAAAGGGGCAGGTCGCCTCCACCGGCCCGGACTCTGATAGGAATGATCATGGGAGGTCTCCTCTCGTGTAACGATTCAGTGCGGTCCATCAAGCGTCACGAGAGGAAGACCGACGCCTCCCTGAAATGGCACTCTGGCCCGGAGATCGACGCGCAGGACACGAGTAGGACACGAGCTCATCTTCAAGGATACCCTCGCTAGGATGAACCTAAACGGAGCCGCGATCAAACCGCACTCCATCCCGCTAACCGGCTTCGCCGGAGATACCGTCAACGGAATCGGCACCATCGAACTACCGGTATACGTGGCCCGGGTCACAAAAATCAACAAGTTCGTGGTCTTCGATACCACCCCGATCTACAACATCATTCTCGGAACCCCTTGGCTGCATTCGATGAAGGCAGTCACTTCGACGTACCATCAATGCCTCAAGTTCCCCAACCAGGCCGAGACGTATACTCTTAGGAGCAACCAGAGGGTCTCTCGCGCCTGTTTCGCCATTGAACATAAGCTGTGCCACGCCGCGCCGGCCTGCTTAACCGTCAGCGCGTATCAGCCCGGTGAGACAATTGCTCGAGATCTCCCGGAAGGAGACCTCGTCACCCAGGTCAACATCGATCCGAGCGACCCCGCCCGTTGCGTCGGCATCGGAACTGACCTTGAAGAGGGCATTAAGAAGGAGCTGGTCGAATTCCTGTGGCAAAACGTCTCCACCTACGCCTGGTCAACCGGCGATATGCCCGGCATTGACCCGGCCACGTGCAGCCATGAGCTCAACGTGGACCCGACCTGCAGACCAATCAAGCAGAAGCGGCGAAAGCTGGGCCCCGAGCGAGCGCAGGCAGTCAATGACGAGGTAGAAAGGCTCACCGCAGCCGGCTCAATCACCGAGTTCAAATACCCGGACTGGTTGGCCAACCTGGTAGTAGTCAGGAAAAAGAGTGGGAAATGGAGGGTCTGTGTGGATTTCACCGACCTTAACAAGGCGTGCCCAAAAGACAGCTTTCCCCTCCCCCGAATCGACCAAGTCGTCGAAGCCACCGCCGGAAACGAGCTGCTCTCTTTCATGGATGCCTTCTCGGGGTACAACCAGATCCCCATGCACCCCGACGACCAGGAGAAGACCGCGTTCATCACGGACCGAGGGATCTACTGCTACAAGGTGATGCCTTTCGGAATCAAAAACGCCGGGGCCACCTACCAATGGCTCGTCAACCGAATGTTCGCCGATCAAATCGGCCGCACTATCGAAGTATACATAGATGACATGCTGGTAAAATCCCTGGTAGCGACCGACCACGTCGCTCATCTCCGATCCTGCTTTCAGACGTTGAACGAATACAACATGAAGCTGAACCCAGCCAAGTGTTCTTTCGGCGTCACGTCGGGCGAATTCCTCGGATATATCATCACACAGCGCGGAATCGAAGCTAACCCCAAGCAGATCAGAGCTATCACCGACCTCAAATCCCCAGAAAGCACGCGTCAAGTACAGCGACTCACCGGGAGAATCGCCGCGCTCAACCGGTTCATTTCCCGCTCTACCGACAGATGTCTACCGTTCTATCAACTGCTTCGAGCTAACAAACGGTTCGAGTGGGACGACAAGTGCGAGGAAGCCCTCCAACAGCTGAAGGAGTACATATCCACTCCTCCCGTCCTGTCCAAGCCAGAAGAAGGCGAAACCCTCTACCTCTATATCGCCATCTCTGCATCGGCGGTTAGCGGGGTACTAGTGCGGGAAGACCGGGGCGACCAGAGGCCCATCTCTTACATCAGTAAATCCCTAGACGACGCGGAGAGCAGGTACCCAACTCAGGAGAAGCTCGCCTTGGCGGTAGTCGTCGCAGCCAAAAAGCTTCGACCTTATTTTCAATCCCACACGATCGCCGTCCTAAGCACCTACCCCGTCAGAACCATCCTCCACAGCCCAAGCCGGTCTGGCCGGATAATGAAGTGGGCAGTTGAGCTGAGCGAGTATGAGATCGACTACCGAGGACGGACCGCGATCAAATCCCAAGCCCTGGCCGATTTCATAGTCGAATTGGTACCCGAGTTAGCAATAAACGAAGCCCCCGAAGTGTGGAGCCTGCATGTCGACGGTTCGGCTTCCAAGCACGGCTCCGGCGTCGGCATACGCCTAGAGTCCCCGACCAAGGAGATCCTCGAGCAGTCTTTCCGTCTGGCCTTCCCGGCGTCAAACAACGAGGCCGAATACAGCTCTGATTGCCGGGCTGCGCCTTGCAAAGGTGGTCGGCGCGAAGAAAATCCGAGCCTACTGCGACTCCCAACTCGTCGCCAATCAGTTCAGTGGGGAATACGAGGCCAAGAATGGTCGCATGGATGCTTACCTCAAGGTGACCCAAGGCCTGGCCGCATATTTCTCCGAGTTCACCCTGACGAATATCCCCCGAGGCGATAATACTTCCGCAGACGCCCTCGCAGCCCTAGCCTCCACCTCGGCCCCAGCCCAACGACGGGTGATCCCGGTCGAGACTATCGACCTCCCTAGCATCGAGCTGCCGAAAGGGGCCTACCTGATCAATCCCCAAGTCGCGGATCCCGACGAGGACGTCCCACCTCCCGAAGTTCTACCGCCACCTCCAGCCGAGCCCGAATTACCAGACTGGCGAGTCGACTTACTGTTGTACATAGCAGACGGCGTCCACCCCCCAGACCGATGGGCCACCCGCCGACTAAGAAAGAAATGCGCCCGATACACGATGTTGGATGGCAACCTGTTCCGATGGAGCACCTCGGGGACCCTGCTCAGCTGCCTCCACGGACAAGAAACCTTCGACGTGATGAAGGAAATGCACGAAGACGCATACGGAAACCACTCCAGTGGTCGGTCCCTCGCCCTGCGAATACGAAACCAAGGGCATTACTGGCCAACGATGCTTCAGGACCGCGAAAAATTTGCAGCCCGGTGCGAGAAGTGCCAGCGCCACGGTCCATTCATTCACTGTCCAGCCGAGCTCCTCACCACTGCGGTGGCACCCTACCCATTCATGCGGTGGGCCATGGACATAGTCGGGCCCCTTCCCCGATCTCGTCAAAAGCGTTTGATCCTGGTCATGACCGACTTCTTCACCAAGTGGGTCGAAGCCGAAGCCTACGCCAAGATCATGGCACAGGACGTCCAAAAATTCGTCTAGAGGTTCATCATCTGCCGACACGGGCTGCCCTACGAGATCGTGACCGACAACGGTGCCCAGTTCACATCAATCCTCTTCGAAGACTTCTGCGCAAAGTGGAAGATCAGGCTGAGTAAGTCCACCCCGAGATATCCACAAGGAAACGGGCAAGCCGAGGCCACAACAAAGACCATCCTCGACGGCCTTAAGAAATGACTAGACGACAAGAAAGGTTCCTGGGCCGACGAGCTAGATGGAGTCCTCTGGTCCCATCGTACAACGCCGAGGACATCGACAGGTCGCACACCATTCAGCCTCTCTCACGGTATGGAAGCGATGGCCCCATCCGAAGTCGGGCTCCCCACTCCTCGCCGCGCTATGCTCACCCAGCAAGCTGCCCTGAACGACGCCGTCCTGTTAAGCGAGCTGGATTTCCTCGAGGAGCAGCGGGACCAATCCCTCCTCCGGATCCAGAACTACCAACAGCTCGCCTCCAAGTATTACAACAAGAAGGTTCGAGGCAGGTTCTTCGCCGAGTGCGACCTGGTCCTCCGCAAGGTCTTCGAAAACACCGCCGAGCTAAACGCATGCAAACTCGGTGCAAATTGGGAAGGCCCTTACCTTATCTCCAAGATCGTGAAGCCCGACATCTACGAGCTGGTCACAATATACGGCGACGCAATCCCGCGCTCTTGGAACTCTATGAACCTCAAACGCTTCTACTATTAAGCCCCCGGGCTCCATTCCGCTGTCCGCCTTTGTAAACAAACGAACTACGACTGGCTTGATCCCTTCTACTAAAGGGTATGTAGGCAACCCCTAACCAGGGCTCAGCTACTAATCTAATAAAAAAAAAAAAAAAAGGAACGGGGACCGAGCTCCAACGCCCGCACTCCCCAGCACACAAGCTATAAGTGCTAAAGCCGAGCTCCAATGCTCGCACTCACATAGTACACAAGCTATAAGTACTAAAGCAGAGCCCAAGGCTCGCACCTCTACCAGACACACAAGCATTAAGTGTCTTAAAGCCGAGCTCGCTACTCGCACCAAAAAAAAGGTACACAAGCTTTAAGTACCTTAAGCCGAGCTACACCTCGCAATAACAAAAAAGATATAAAGATACACAAGCATTAAGTATCTAAAGCCGAGCCATACCTCGCACCCTATACAAAGACACAAGGGCACGGTCTACGACCTGCACATGCGACGTCGATCCACAGGGCATGGTCTACGACCCAGTCTTCCAAGACATTCGCAAAAGAGTTCGGAAACACGAATCTTATTTCAAACAGCCTCGTACGGCACTTACATAAACGGCCAACGACCCGATCTTTAAACAACAACAAAAAAAAAAAAAAAAAAAAAAAAACACCGAGCTCCAACGGGCTACAATTTTTACAAGGCCACATCGACCGGTAGGTCTTCACCCCCGTCAGCACGGGTACCATCCAGATCAACGGGGCCCACCATCCCCACATCCGTCCCCTGCTCACCAAGGAGGGGTTGCTCGGTCCGCTCTTCCCCAACTGCGGGCTCAACAGGCAGCACGGGTAGGTCTTCACCCCCGTCAGCACGGGTACCATCCAGATCAACGGGGCCCACCATCCCCACATCCGTCGCCTGCTCACCAAGGAGGGGTTGCTCGGTCCGCTCTTCCCCAACTGCGGCCTCAGCAGGCAGCACGACAAGTCCGGCTTCATCAGCACCTGGGGCCGAATCTCGCACTGGCAGGTCCGCTCGGACGGACTCAACAGCCGGTTGAACGTCCGAGGTCAGGTCCACGACGGGCGTTTCAGAAGGAGCGACGGGCATAAGATGCTCGAGCTGGACGCCATGCGTACGGTCGAGAGGGATATCCAAATCTTCCGGGGTCAAGTCCGAAAAATCGATTTCGTCCAGCTGGGCACCGAGCGCTGCTTCATCCTCGTCCAGCTTCTTATACCGGTACCACGACACCGACATCCCGTCCTCAGCCTCCATCCTCTTGAGGCACGCCTTTATGCCGACCACCTGGTTGAACAGCAGATGAGGCTCTAAGGCCCGGTTGCGACCGTCGAGATGGGCGCGGATCTTCTCCATCTTCGCGGTCCACTTCCGGTTCCGCCCCTCCCACCTGGCCATAACCCGGTCGCTCTCCGCAGCCACGGCCACCTTCGCCCGGCCGATGGTGGCCTCCAGCCCCTTAACCCTGGAGCGGAGTGTTTCCCTCTCCCCCTTCAGAAGCCCGAGCTCCTCCTCCAGGGCAGCCGACCGAACCCTCTCCGCGGCAGATTGGGCCCGCTCAGCCTCCAGCTCGGCGTGAACACTATCCGCCTCTAAAGCTCGGGCTCGTACCCGCGCTGCATCCTTCTCCATCGCCGCTGACCGGGCCTTCTCATCCCTCAGCTCCTTCTCAAGACCGTAGAGGAGAAGGGACTGGGTCTGCGTGTTGGCCTCCTGGCGCATCTTCAGGAAGTTGAGCGACGCGTCCTTCTCGGCAAGTCGCTTCTCATAGGCCTCGCCTAGAAAGGCAGTAAGGGCCATCGTCTGCATCAAACCAGCTGTTAGCAAAGGCATACAACAAATCCTGATAAAAACAATGACCATAACAAAACCTCACCCGAGCCGCGGACCGCGCCACCGTACGAAAGACGTCAGACTCCGCCATCTCCGACGGATGGAAGTGCGAGTGATTCTGCCCAAACATCATCGCCTACGCCAACTCGGCGCACTCATCCTGGTCCACGATGACCTGGCGACTCCCCTCCTCGTGGCAGAAGTAGAAGTTGTAGTCCCGAGGCTCGGCATCGGAACCCTCCGAAGCACCGCCTCCATCGGCACTTCGATCCTCAGCACCCTGCACCGCAGCTGGACCCCTCCCTTCCTCGACAACGACGACCGCATCGCCGCCCTCCATCGCCCGATCTGCGCCCTCTTCGTCCGCCAGGGTCCGGGCCGCCTCGACCCCACCACCGGCTAGCCTCTCGGCAGCAGGTACCTCGGCCTCCCCGACAAGCGAGCCACGAGAGGCCTCGGGCTCGCACCCGGGCAGTTCAGGCCGGACTTCGTCCCAACCTGAGGCCGAGGACCCTCCCACCTCGGTCCTCCTCTTCTTCTTGCCCGCCTTACCGCCGGCAACCTCGGCTGCCCTTTTTTTCGAAGGAGCCACCTCGCACGACCCCCCCCCCCCCAGCCCGCGACGCCCGCTCTCGCCGGACCGGCACCTCAACAATAGGCGGCGGCGGCGCCACAAACGAATCCGCGTACAGCGGACTGGCAAACCGTGCTCGACCTGCAATAGTGGCAGCCGTCAGTTCGTCAAAAAAAAAAAAAAAAAAACCGACCTCCGGCCATTGCAGCTGCTATTCTCCCCGAGGTAAATGACTTCCAGTCTCTTTCGCGCACCGTCCTGAACACAGCAAGGATACCTGCGTAGTCCGGCAACTTAAACCTAGAAGAGTGAGGACCTGAAAGCAAAACAAGCAGCGTTAGTCAGATCGAAACTGAGGAAAAGAAGGGCAGTTCGATCTACAAACCCCTACCCGGGGAAAAATTCCAATCCCGGGTGTATCGCGCCAACGGGTCGAGTCCAACCACTTCGGTAGCCCGGATGTAGAAGTAGCTGCGAGACCAGTCCTCGACCTTGGATAGCTTGCTAGCCTTAGACCCCGAACTCCTAGCCTCAAGGATATTCGCCGCGGGTTTGAAAGCAGCATAGTAAGTCCCCGAGATCCTAGGATTCGCCTTATGTTGGGTGAGAGCCTCGAACATGGGCACCGTCACCTCCACGTCGCACTCCTGCCCCAGGGTCAGCAGCACGATCATCCCTTGGATCGTAGACGGGCAGTCCTGCGAGAAGGCCAAACCCCGCGCCCGGCAGTAGTTGACGAGCAGCCCGGGGAGAGGGAGACGCAGCCCGCACTTCAGGAAGAATCCCTCGTACAGGCAGATGAAGCCCGCCGGAGGATTCCACTGACCCTCATCCGGTCTGGGAAGGCGAAGCTCGGCGGCAGCAGGGAAGTCGCACAAATCCCTCAACAAGGTGAGCGACTCCGGCGTGCTCCAGGTCGACGACCCGCCCTGCTCGTAGAGGACCAAGGGAGACCTCCTCGCCTTGGCCACTCGTACTCCGCCTCCGCGACCGCCATGACGACCACCTCGGTCGCCCGGACGCCCGGTTCCTCTCCCAACCTGGTCAGCACCGCGACCACCAGAGGAGGACCTTATCACCGCCTTTTTCCGAAGATGGTTCCCAGGGAGCAGCGGGACGGCCCTCGAAGCCGAAGGAACAGGCTGTTCCCCACTGTCTGCGCCCCGACACGGAGAGGAGGCGTGCCCGGAACCATCGGAAGAAGAACTCGGAGAATCGCTGTAATTATCACGGGATTCCGACTCATCGCTCGACTCAGCCCTAATTCCATCCAGCATCGACGCCATTGCACAAAAAGGAGGAAATAAAAAAACGCAGAGAAAGAGGGGAAGGAAGGAATCGAAAAGTGCAGAGAGGAGGAGTTACCTTAAGAGTACGCGCAGAAGGATCCAACTGAAGGGGGAAGAAGGGTTTAAATAGAAGAAGGGGACGATGAAGCGACGCTTGGACACGTGCCGAAAGAAGCGCGGCCTCCCAAAAACCTGATGATGACGACTCCTCGTTTCTCCCATGCCAAAAGCAGGAGACGCCTCGATAAACACGAAGCGTCCTTCACACGCCGCGCGTGAGCGGTACGCGCAAAAAAGAAAACGTCGCTTCGTTTCCCCGCGTGATGAGCACGCACCAACAAATCTCCGGATCTTCGGGAAGGTTGACACGTATGAACAAGGGCACAAATTTAGGCTGTAACACCCCGCGCTCATCCGCTCAAATTTCGAGGAACTGTCCTAAAATGCGCCGAACTAACGTCAGATCAACTTCGGTACACTCACCTCGCCTCACGATACCGAACTGGGGGGCCAGTTATAGAAAGAAAAACATATCAATAGCTAAATTCCATATATACAAAACATTTTTTGCTAATGCAAAGGCAAAAGGGATGTTCCTAATCCCACCACAGTTTCCGTTGCCATAAACATAGCTGTCATGCTTTACAAGTATACACTTTACAAGTGAAAAGCCACAGACATAAAATAACATATTAACCACAAGCCTTGCAGTGGCTATGTCATAAGGCATAAGAGGTGGAAAAACATTTACCCTCTCATTTCAGAAGTTGACTCTTTACACTTTAACAGTTTCCGGCAATCAGCACCCCGTAAGCTGCAAAGCTTTGACTGCACCGAAGAAGCCAAACCGACGTACATAACTTTGTTACTTGAGTGAAGTCTAGAAGAAGAAGACCTGGAGAGTAGAATTTGAGGATCTCTTCTCTTTGATTCTGAAGCTCAACGAATTTGAGGATGGTTAATTGCTCTGCCTCCAACTGAGTCACCTGAGAAACAAAAAGAAAAAAGAAAAAAAAAATCAATTAGGAAGTATAAATTTCTGACAATTAAAGATTTAAATTCAAAATCATTCTATTGTTTAGGAATTTAAAAGCTGCAAGAAAATCTTATATTCGTTCAATGGAATAATAAGAAGAAGTTCACTCACCTCCAAGTCTCTTATATAATTAGTCATGTTCGGTGGAGAGTAGCTACGACAACGACTGCGATTCAGAAAAAAGCTTTTACTTCTCCTTCAATCCTCTTTCATCTTCGTTGCTTATATGTTGTTGCGACTCCAATTTCATGATTTCTGAATTGCTGAAATCAACAGCGAGGAGAATCGGTCATGGAAGCTCTGTCATTTCTGGGCTTCGACATTACGTAAGTGAGAGAGGAGATATATATATTTTTTTTTGCTAACTAGTAAATATCATATAAAATGAGAGGTGGATCTTACAGGATTAGATCCCTATACATAGTGCCTTGGCAAAAATAAAATAAAAAACAAGACACCAGTAGAAGAAGAGCACTCAGATTACAGACCACAGATTAATTAAGCCAAAGCAACATTAGATTATGAAAGCCTTTCTTTTTTCTTCTCGCCGTAATAGTATTGATAACTTGTCGGTCAATAGCTTTGAAAAGCGTTTGTGATATAAGCACGGAATCACTCCAATACTATGACCACTCGATGATCGAGAGATTCCAAGCTTTGTTGCGGAAGTGGGGACGATGGTGAGATGGAAGGTGGTGTTTGATTGACTCTCTCAATCGATGGTGATTGACTCTCTCAATCCTTGATCGAACAAGCTATTTGAATCTCAAAAATAACTTAATCCGAGGCGTCTAGAGAATATAGTGAATCGCACACAATATTCTAAAGAACAAAACAATCTTCGCAAAGAAACATTCTTTGAAAAAAAAACGAAATACTTTATAAAATTCTTGATTGAAAGGTCAATTACAATGAAAGCAAAGCTGAGCTTATATAGTGCTCATACACGAAATTAAACAAGAAGGAAATCGCAAAGTAAATGCTAAAACTAGCCGTTTGAGTCATAATGACGAGAATCGGCCAAATATGGAAAACAAAGCCTTTCTTGAGTCTTGACAACTTAGGGGCGAATGTCAAGTGTCTAGGTACGTCCTGGTTGCTGTTGAAAAGCTTCACTTCGAGGCCAAACTTCAAATAATAGAGCTGTTGGAGATGAATGGCGAGAATCTCCAAATAAGGCAAGTGTAGCTCAAACTTGATCCACTTGATCAAGTGAGGTGTGGTGCACCTTAGGTCGTGAAGAGAAGCTTCTAGAAAGCTTCTTAAGTGTCTCTTAAGCTCATAGAAACCATTCTCAAGTGGGCTTTCATGTTTGGGCTTCAAAAGATTCCACTTGACATTTTCGGGTAGGATTGAGTCCATTAGATACGTCTCCACTGTTGGGCCTTTTATGAGCGATTGGCTGGGCTGATTGGAGAGATCTTGGATGTTCTGGAAACTAGACTCAAATATCTTTCGACCCATATATAAATCGTCTCCTGAAGTGCCGTGATCTGGAAGCGACACTTGATTGAACATTCGATTAAAATCGGAGCTCAACAACGGGGTTAGGTTCCAACCTTCAAACTGATCAAGGCTGATCAGTCCTTCGTGTTCCAGATGCTTCAACTTCTCCTTGAACATGTTGAAGCTATTTTCTAGACTCTTCCTCCTAATGATTTCCTCTGGGGTTGATTGATCCTTCAAGTCGTTTGCTCGCTTTCCACTCGTTGAAGTAACTTTGGGAGTTACTGTCTCAAATCCATAAGAGAACTGCTGTCGCCAATAAACAAGATCTAAGCTTGTCGTACGCTCAGTACTATTCTCTTTTGAATTGGTAGTATCCAAAAGTCTTCCGGGTTTCCAATGTCGGCTTTGTAATGCATCAAAGCGATCGTTCATCATAGTCTCCATAATCGGCCCGGTTTGGTCTTGTCCAAGCTTTGAGCTCACCTCTGGTGGGCTAGCTGGTTCGATGTCCTCATCACACCCTCCCCCTTGGAAAGGTTTCGTCCTCGAAAATTCTAGACCTGCACCAAAATAGAGCAAGTTAGTATCTTCGTAAAGAAGTGAGTCTTGAAATTTACCACGGGTAACGATTGGTGTGGGGCTCAGATATAATCGATGTTGAACATCAGGTGGTTCTTCTTTGATCAGCAAAGAAGAGATGACTCCTCTCCATGGTGTGTTGCTGACTTCCTTGGGCAGTAAGGTAGTCGTTTTAGTGAAATTTCCTTTTTCACTTTCGATGTCGCCATTGTTCCTTTGCGGTTTTGGTCCTTGTTGCTTCTCCTTGGTACCTGAGATATTCTCTAAATTTTTGGCAAGAAACAAGTGTGTTATGGCGGTCATGGAATTATCATAAGCAACAGAGCAAAATTCAGTTCGAGTCAATTCATCTACTTTTTCTTCTACGTGTGACTCAAGTTACAAAATCTGGTTTATAGATTTTTCCACCGAAATTATTCTATCATCAGATTCTATGGGACTTATCACGCCCATGAACACATTCATTGAGTCATCAGAGGTACATAACAGTGAGGGATGACTTACCTGATCAGAACTGTCGATGAGTTCTAGTTCCTTCGTCGCCACGGTATTGTGATTTATGGCTCGATCGGGCGGCTCTTCTTGTAGCAGCACGTTGCTGGTGCCACTTCCATTATTTTCAGTGGCTGCCTCTGTCATAGTGTGCTCCACTCCATGTCCTATACCTGCACTAACAACCTTTGGCAAAGACAAGTGCATCAAATCTGAATTCGAAAATTTAAAACCAGAATGTTCTAGACAATTATCTAATGAATTCAGTTTCGGCTCAGGTTTGGAAATTTTAATCTCTTGTCTCTCAGGGCACACAGCAGCAAAATGACCTCTCTTATGACATCTATAACAGATGGTGTCATTTATTTTTAAAATTTTAGAAGACTTACATTGCTCTGTTTTGACTTGTGGCTCATTCTTCGGTTTTGTGCTATGCGTTTGAGATGCATCGGTTTGTTTGGAGGCTGGTTTAACTTCTTTTGCTCCCACTGGCTTCTCAATCTATGTCTTCTTCTCTAAAGTGCTTTGAGACACTTTCTTTGGCTCAGGACAGCAAGCTTTCTTTGACTTAGAAACAGGCTGGAGTTTTGGTGTTGACATCCATCTTCCTGTAGTTGTTTGGAACAGAGACCTCTTTGGGATGTAGCTGCGGTTGTGGGACTTTTGTACAAACTCTCTGTACATACGCTGCTTGAGATTACCCCAAGTGCTAACCGGATTATGGTAGTAGTTCAGAGCTTCTTCTTGTATCCACCATGTAGAAGCTTCTTCATTAAGTGAGTTAATGGCGTAGGTGAGTCTATCCTCCTTTGGAATGTTGTGGGACCTAAACCAATGCTCCATTTCGTTCTCCCATTGTAGGTAAGCTTCTGGTTCTTGCTTATGACCTGAAAAACAAATGTGGCGAGGTTCACAATCTGCTTCATCATCCGTTGGTGCATCATATTGCTCGTCTAGAATGGTGTTGTCGATGGCTGCTTGGTTTGGCTCTTGATCCTCCTCTCCATACTCTGAATCGTCAACAACACTATCTTCTGGTTCCACCTCGTGGCTCCAAGTTTTTTCATCAAACTGGTCACCGCCTCTTGAACTGATTTCAGAATCAGTTTCGTCTCGCCATGAACGATCTTCTCCTAGATCGTCTTGTATATCAGTTTCTTCATACCACGGCTTATGGTATTCCCCTTCTTCACCATGTTCTGGGTCATTGTTGTTGTCTCCTTTGTCTAGACTACATTGAGAGTCAGCCTCTCCCTGCCATGAATCTCTTTAATGGTTATCACCTATATCATCCTCGTGGTCGGTCTCTTCTTCGCTAGACCGAATCGATTGATCGGTGTTGTCTCGGCTACAATCAGGTGGCTCTGGTTCAAGCTCGTCTCCATCAGGGTCTGCTCCATATTCAGAGCTTGAGTAGTCATCTTCTGGCCTTGGTGGAGCTTCATAGTCAGATTCCTCATCGGTGTAGATTTGGCTTTCTTCTCCTTCACTCCAATGGTCTTCGTGGGATTGGTAAGTGTCTTCTTCCTCTGAATCTCCCATGGCTGCTTCTCAAAGCTTTATTTTCCTCGTAAAACAAAGAAGACAAAGGAAAAGGAAAAGATTAAAGTCGAGTGTAGCAAGAAAAAGGAAAGAAGAAGGAAAAGGCAAATCAAATCAAAACAAAAAGGAAATAGAAAATCGCACAGAATTTTTTTTTTTTTTTTTTTTTTTAATCTTCGCTGGGTTTAAAAACTATCAATTAAAATTTTGAAATTCCAGGACTAATTTTTTTGGCTTTTATGTTGAATTGAGAAACTAAAACAGTAAACAAAAAAAATTTCTGAGTTTTTATGAGTTTTATAAAAATGAAACAACAAGAACAGCGACAAAAGACAATTTTTATGGGTTTTATGATTTATAAGAAGAACAATGAAACAAATGAAACAAATGAAAAAAAATAAAGAAAGGAACGAAATAACCTGATAGATAGGAGCTTTTAAAGCTCTGATACCAAAATGATATAAGCACGGAATCAATCCAATACTATGACCACTCGATGATCGAGAGATTCCAAGCTTTGTTGCGGAAGTGGGGACGATGGTGAGATGGAAGGTGGTGTTTGATTGACTCTCTCAATCGATGGTGATTGAATCTCTCAATCCTTGATCGAACAAGCTATTTGAATCTCACAGATAACTTAATTCG
Source organism: Eutrema japonicum (assembly GCA_030161315.1). Lineage (NCBI taxonomy): Eukaryota > Viridiplantae > Streptophyta > Magnoliopsida > Brassicales > Brassicaceae > Eutrema > Eutrema japonicum. The sequence continues at coordinate 22,186,689 of BSQW01000007.1, forward strand.
AGGCGTCTAGAGAATATAGTGAATCGCACACAATATTCTAAAGAACAAAACAATCTTCGCAAAGAAACATTCTTTGAAAAAAAAACGAAATACTTTATAAAATTCTTGATTGAAAGGTCAATTACAATGAAAGCAAAGCTGAGCTTATATAGTGCTCATACACGAAATTAAACAAGAAGGAAATCGCAAAGTAAATGCTAAAACTAGCCGTTTGAGTCATAATGACGAGAATCGGCCAAATATGGAAAACGGTGCCTTTCTTGAGTCTTGACAACTTAGGGGTGAATGTCAAGTGTCTAGGTACGTCCTGGTTGCTGTGGAAAAGCTTCACTTCGAGGCCAAACTTCAAATAATAGAGCTGTTGGAGATGAATGGCGAGAATCTCCAAATAAGGCAAGTGTAGCTCAAACTTGATCCACTTGATCAAGTGAGGTGTGGTGCACCTTAGGTCGTGAAGAGAAGCTTCTAGAAAGCTTCTTAAGTGTCTCTTAAGCTCATAGAAACCATTCTCAAGTGGGCTTTCATGTTTGGGCTTCAAAAGATTCCACTTGACATTTTCGGGTAGGATTGAGTCCATTAGATACGTCTCCACTGTTGGGCCTTTTATGAACGATTGGCTGGGCTGATTGGAGAGATCTTGGATGTTCTGGAAACTAGACTCAAATATCTTTCGACCCATATATAAATCGTCTCCTGAAGTGCAGTGATCTGGAAGCGACACTTGATTGAACATTCGATTAAAATCGGAGCTCAACAACGGGGTTAGGTTCCAACCTTCAAACTGATCAAGGTTGATCAGTCCTTCGTGTTCCAGATGCTTCAACTTCTCCTTGAACATGTTGAAGCTATTTTCCAGACTCTTCCTCCTAATGATTTCCTCTGGGGTTGATTGATCCTTCAAGTCGTTTGCTCGCTTTCCACTCGTTGAAGTAACTTTGGGAGTTACTGTCCCAAATCCATAAGAGAACCGCTGTCGCCAATAAACAAGATCTAAGCTTGTCGTACGCTCAGTACAATTCTCTTTTGAATTGGTAGTATCCAAAAGTCTTCCGGGTTTCCAATGTCGGCTTTGTAATGCATCAAAGCGATCGTTCATCATAGTCTCCATAATCGGCCCGGTTTGGTCTTGTCCGAGCTTTGAGCTCACCTCTGGTGGGCTAGCTGGTTCGATGTCCTCATCAGTTTGAGGCGGGACCAATTGCTGATTGAAGAACCAGTTGTTTCTTTGCATCCAAATCGCATAAATTGTTGAGTGGCCCACAACTTTTCGGAGCAAAGACGGTGAAGAAACCGCTGAAGCCCTTGACCAAGAGACGAACTCCGACCAGTCACTAAACACATTCGGCTGTAATTGCAGTCTCCTTTTTACTGCCTTCCAGATCTCAATACTGTAATTGCACCGGAGCAGCAAGTGATCTCGACTTTCATGACTCGCATCACAAAAACCACAAGCCGTGGAGATGTTCATACCCCAGGCTGCGAGTCTTGTCCTCGTCGAAAGTCTGTCTAATTGAGCTGTCCACATCATGAAAGCATGTTTTGGAGTCGCTCCTTTGAACCACACTATATCAAACCAGTCTTTCTCTTCTTCACGAGGCCGCAGGGCTTCCCATGTCAACCTCGATGAGAACCCCTTGCATTGAACTCCATTAACATACCTAAAAAAAGAGTCAGGTGTGTTTGAGGATCTTGGGTGCCTAATGGTGGTGAGGTGCTGGTGGAGCGCCAAAGCTTCATCCGAGAGAGGAGATATTGAAAAAAAAAGATTTAATAAAAGGAAGAGGAAAATAATGTCGATAGAAAGAAGGAAGATTGGATATGAAGAGATTATCAAGAGGAAAAGAAAAAATCGAAATCCGTGGAGATAGATATTGAAGATGAGATGAGAGAGATTGAGATGAGTGATTGGGAATGATTGAGTGAAAGTAAGATTCCTAGTTAAATTTTGATTAATTTCGGCCAAGAAACAAAAGCAAATCGATGAAGTTTTGTAGGAGTAGGCGTGGCGGTCTGGACCGCTGTACCACGCAAGAATCATATGCAGCGGGCCTATCGTACCGGTTGGTACCGCTATAGGTTGGCGTGTTGTTTGATATGCTTTTTGATATGCTTTTTGATATGATTTCATTTTTAAAATGATATGCTTTTTGATATGCTTTCATTTTTAAAATCAAGATCAACTTCTTTGCTACCTAAAATCAAGGTATGGTAAACTCATAGCCTTGTCTTGATCTTTTCTTCTCACCATACAATTTTTTTTTCCATACAATTATTTTAATTGGACCATACAATTTAGATTTTTAAATTTCTATCACAATCAACATCTTTATTACCAATTTTCAAAAAATGAAAGAGTTGAAAGTGGTGAAGAAAACAGCTCCTCGAGCTACATTACCACGCAATTCAAAAAGTTCTCATAAAGCTAGACATGACTACGGTTACGGTTATTAAGATTACGGTTAATTAACTACCGGTTACGATTAATTAACCGTAACCGGCGGTTAATTAACCATCGGTTACGGTTGTGATTTTTTTAATCTTAACATTAACCATTTCATATACGGTTAAAAGGGTTACGGTTTAAACGGTTACAATTATATATTGTTACAGTTATTACGGTTAAATATGATTTGATTATTTGATTATTTGATGACTAAAATAAAAATGAATATCGGTAGTATTTTCAGTTTATACTAAACTTTATGGTTATAATTAACTATATGTTCATTTTGTTATATTTTTAAAATGGTTACGGTTATAATTTTAAGGTTATAACTATGCGGTTAACCAACGGTTTTATACGGTTACGGTTAATAATTTACGGTTAATTATAACTAATATATTTTTACGGTTAACGGTTACAGTTATAATATTTTTATATGGTTACGGTCTAGTTACGATTGAAAACAGTCTTGTTACGGTCCAAAATACGGTTACGGTTAGATTTTGGTCATACCTACATAAAGCTAAGGAGCCAATCCAGAGCAAGTCCAAGAGACGGAAAAAACCAGAAGAAAATTTAATGTCAGTTTTTTTCTAGAATATAAGGGTTTTTAATAAATCAAGGGCTGAAAAAAGAGCTTAGATGGATGGAATTTGTGTGTGTTGTTTGGATGTAAAACTTTGCACTAATGCTTGATTTAGTCAAGCTTTTTATCCAGTCCGTAAAAATTGTATGTCATTTTGAAATGTTGGATTGGAGTGAAAAACTCTTTGGCTCTAGGTCTTTGGTCTGAAGAAACATTTATATTGTTTTCCAAAACTACCAACTCCCAAAGAAAATGTCTTTAAGGGGAATTAAAACAAAACACACAAAAGCAACTACATCGTTTTTTGTTTTTGTTTTTGTTTTTGGGTATAATACATATTCCTGGGAGAACCAAAAGGCTTATCAGGTTCGGGTTCAATAAATGTCTTCACCTGTGGCATTGTGCCCAAGCACAGCGTCTCTGTACGATCGCTGAGTATATTCGTAACCATATTTGGCAGTTGCTTCTTCTTTGAGGCAAGCTTTTTCTGCCACATCACTGTCCTTCGTTTTGCTCTGGTTCACAACAACATCACTGTCCTTGGTTATTCTTTGGTTCACAGCATCTTCATTGGGCTTAATCCTGATAGCTGAACCGGACTGGTCGACGTCAACGCCATAGATGGCATCCTTCCCCAATGAAGACACGACAGCCACAAGAACTCTCTTACCATGGTCAATTCCACCAACCATCTGCAATTTTAGAAGAAAAAAAAAAACACAGAAGCTGTGATAATCAGTACAAAACAAGTCATATTTGCTGTCTTGTTTGTTTGAAGGAAAAGACAGAAAAAATAACCATGGTCCTTAGGAGCTCGTTCTCGGGAAGCTTGATATCGTCCCTAGTGTAGTCGCCGGTATAATGCAGAAGAGAAACCTGAAATGGGCAGGGAAGCAAGTTGAAAGACAAAAAACAAAAAGTCCATGAAGGTGGATTGATGTGAGCCAAGAAGAAGACATACAGAATTATCCTTGGAGGAGATATTCATCAACTGGTAAAGATCACGGCTAACATCTGGAATCTGACACAAGGAAGAATCTGTATCAGAAGATAGAAAGACCCTAATGGAATGAATGAATGAATATAGATAGATACTTACATCAATATCTTTGGAAGAGTGAAAAATATTCCGCACCAAGTTGCCATTTAATATATTTATGGTGTGAAAGTGACAAAAGTCTCTAATCGTGGAGATTTTAAGAACCTGCGAAACGAAATTCATAAATTTCTATCTTGAATCAAAACGCAAGCAAGGAGATGATAATTTTCTAAGTAGAACGATCTGATTACGGATCCAGAAAGATCAAGAAGCCACACAATCCAAATCAAGGACATATACACAAAAACAACACGGGATCTAGAATCTATCATATCGAGATCGAGATCGAGAGACGGAGATAGATGAGATGAGGGAAAATCGAAATCATACCCTGCAGGGTTGCCCATTGTTGACGATGTGATCACTGATACGGATGTCACTGGCCCGCCGTACGGTGCGATAACTAATCTTAACATCCCTGTAAGCTCCGGCGTCACTGAAGCTATATTCACAAAAATACTCCGTCATGTTTTAGCGATTTACGACGGAAGCAAGAGAGAGAGATTGAAAACCAATTTGTAATAAAGGGCGGAAGAGGAAGATATATTTTGCCTTTCTTTCTTTCTAGGGTTTGCTGAATTTATCATCCGTCCGATCGAGATCTTTCAACCGTCCAGATTTACCCAGCCTTTTATATAATATATTTGTTTGTGTTTTTTTGGTTTGTTTAAAATACAATCCAGGGTTTGTCTCAGGCAACAATTGTTAAAAACGAAATTGTGTTTGAGTTTAATTTCGGTATGAAACTTGTCTTTGTTCATCTCTTGTCAATGATACTCGATGATTTGTTTAGACCTTTGGAAAGTGAAGTTTTGGGCAATTTTATTCATGAGTATACATGATGATGACATGATTGTTGGTCACGTGGATAATGCAGTGATCGTGTTTGACAAAATGTCTAACTGAGACTTGATCTCCTACACAACTTTGGTCTGTGATGAGTGCACCAACAAATCACTCTGCTCGCTTAGTCTTCTTCCTTCTCTGCCATATTCCCTGCTCTTTCTACACGATTTTTTTAGCAATAATGTCTGATCCCAGTCTAAAGACTACGGACGACAAAAGCTGCTAACAGACTTTAACCCCGTAAACGTGCTCTGTCACTTGATTTAAATACATGCCTCAAATGGCATTGTCAACAGAAGTTAGACATTTAATTATGAATTCAACCAAACTTAGGCATTTTTAAGATATTTTTTAAAAAGTTGAAGATTTAAACGTCCAAAATTTGAAAGTTGATGATTTTTAATAAAACTTGAAACGTCGTCTTTTTGATTAAACGTAAGTTACTAACAGAAGTTTTAACGCCGTAAACGTCAAAACTTACATAGACCCTACGATGGTGTACGTTGATTCTCTCGAAGTCTATCTTGCCGATACAACTATCGATCTCTGTATTAACACACCTTACATAGACCCTAGCAAACTCTACTTTGAGATTCTCAAAGTTATTTTGGAGTAGAAAAAGATCAGGAAAAGGCAATGATCATCTGCCTTTATATAAAGACTCAATGGGTGTTTTCATTCACACCTGATCATAGAAGTGTTTTTTCATATAATCATATAAGTGTCTTTTCATAAATAGGAAACTAGTATTAAACCCGTGCCTTGTACGGGCCAAAATTAAAATCTAAATTTTTTATCATGAGATAGAAACAATTCTATTTTCTATATTAAATGTTAAAATCTAAAATTTTATCAAGTGATAGATACAATTTTCTCTATTGAATGTATGCAAACAAATTAATTTTCGAGTAGACAAACATCATAATAGTTTTGCAATTTACTTCATTAGGCTATATATCTATCAGCTAATCAAGTTTTTTTTTTTTTTTGTATCTCAGATCATTACAATTGAAATTGAATTCATATGTATTGCATAAAAGAAAATTGAAATTATTTAAGAATAATAAAACTAAGGTAGACTTGCATAAAACTTTAAATGCATCCAGATCACTGTCAAAAATATAAAATTTGCATAATAATAAATTTGTTTTTGCTTTTCGCTCATTCATCTTCCTCTTTTCCTCGTCATTCAATTGATTACCAATTATCAAGCGAGTTCAAATTAAAAAAAAATGTTTAAAATCATCATCTAACATTCTAACTTATTGATAAAACATTATTATGATTTTGAAATAACAAAACTGTAAAAAAAAAAAAAACTAACCACTAAAGAAGACACTTGTCTACAACAATATTCATACACTGATTGACCTATTCTTTGTCATATGGTTTCTCTTTGTCTTCTATTTTTGTCCTCACTTTATTGTTGTTGTTCTTCTTATTCCTGTGTAAAATAGAAAAAAAAAAGATAGTTACAACTTACAAATAGTTAAACAAAACTAAAGAAAATATTGTATCAAAACCTTGTAACATTCAAAATTTTGCTCTTGTCAATATATACTAGATAGTAACCCACGCTATGCAGCGTGGGAAAATATTAATTTGCGTAAATTTTGGTTCGTTAATTTACAAAATAATAGAATAATATTATTATTTTTATTTAATTTAATTACTTTGTGTATTTTATAAATTTAAATATTTAATTTACTTTGTGTCATACTCCGATCTAAATTTTTATAGTATACCCAACGACATTGCACAAATGTATATCAGGTCTACTATTAAAATATGTTAATTATAAATTCGGTAAAATCCAGAAAAAAAAACAAATCAATAAAATTCATACTGACTGTGATCAAATATTACTTGTTGAACTGATTGCGTTTTAAAATGGATTGTTTCTTTTAGTCGTATACGCTATATTAAATAAAATATATTATTTGTGATTTCTTAGATTTTAATAAAATTTCACTAAGTCGTAGTGGAACGCGGAGAAATATTTGATAAAATTGAGATAATATTTATATTTTAAAAAAACAATTATTCTGTAATATTAAAGATTCAAGTCAACATAAAAAGTGAATTAAGTGGATGAGAATTATGTGACTAGGATGTGTGGAAAATGATAATTTTTGAACATTTATAAGTATCAAATAAGTTAGCAATTCTAAATTGTAATCCATAAATTGTAATTAATTTATAATACTATTATAAATAAACTTAATTTATAAAATATATAAATTGTAATCCATAAATTAAGAAAATTGATTTTGTTAGTTGTATGAATCTTATTTATTAATTGAATTTAAATGTAAACTTAAATTGAGTGGGACCCACATATTTTTTCACCTAATCAAATGTTATTTATTTTTTTAAATAGAAATGAATATAAAAATGCAATGACATTTTCTGTAATATAACACATCACTATTGGTTAATTTGCTATCAATATTGCTCAAATAATAGTATTAGATATAAAGATGTTGGATAGAATCATAGATGCAAAAAATATGATGAAATTCATCAACTGGTTTTGGTGGAGAAGGTAATAATGATTCAATTGGAAGAGGAAGTTAAAACTGAAAAATGAAAACAATAATGATTTGATTTCAAATTATAAATGGAAGAGAAAGAGGTTAAGATTGAAAAAAAGTGGGAGAGTTGTGCAATAGAAAGGGAATGATGGTATTTATTTATTTATTTATTTTTTAAAAATTGATTAAAAAATATTGAAAAGCTTTTCTCCCTTTTTAATTTGTTAGACGAATCTTATAAAAAAACCTTAGTGGCTGCTTTTGTTTCAAAGCCTTCCGTTGTAGAAATTTGGTTTCTAAATTTTTAGCCTTTCATTCTATTTTCTGAGGTTTTAATCTCTTAATAGTTTTTCTTTTTGTAGAGCTTTGTCCTTGGGGGTTTATGAACTCGCCAGCTTTGTCTCCGGAAGGATTTCGAGCCTTGCCGGCTTTGTAAAACTTTGTGCTAAAAATAATGAAATTTCAAGATGACAAAAAAAAAGGAAGGGGATTTTTTGTTGTTTAATTTTGCATTTTTTCCTTATTTTTAGCATTTATCATGTTTAATTTTTTAATAATGAAATTTATTTGAAAGCAATATTCATGTGGCAAGTTTTTATTGCTCAAGTGACTTGTGATTTATTAGATAAAAGATTAAATAAAACTCCAACAATACCTCACATTTTCTATTCAAACTCTAGATTATCCCACATATGAATAGAAAATAAGCTCATGTGCTTCTGAGAAAATATAATCAATATGCATCGCAAAAGGTATTTTTTGGACTTGAACATTCCCTAGTATCAACTTATCGGATTTACTTTGTGGATAATGAACTTTAGTCTTGAATTAACCACGTTTTATAGTAAACCGAGACAATAAGTGAAACACATATATCATCATGTCTAGTTTATACGGTTGTGTTCATTTTGGTCCTAAACATATCATGACTTCATGAGAGCTCTAGTGAATTTAGCCATGTCAATTCTCATAGGTGCGACCCGACACCACTCTCATATAAATAATGTTAATTAAGGATACTCCGTTATATCCCAGTTATAGAAAAGCTATTAACATTATTAAAAATATAATATTCATCCCTTAAACGTCAACTGAAATACACTTTAAACTTCATAGGAATGAGAAATGTGTATTTTCTTCCTTAAATCTTTCTCAACCAGTTTGCCTATTGAACCTAGATCATGGGATCTCCAATTTTGCTAGGATAGGTTTCCGCCAAGTGGTGACTCATTGTGTTGGCTTAAGACCCATTCCCCTCGAAGTGAATACGACTTGCTCTTTAGGAAGGCCTTTAGTCAAAGGATCAACCAAGTTTTACTTTGATTTAATATAATCCAATGCTATCACCCCATTGGAAACCAATTGTGGCATGTCTTCGTCTAATATGCCTTGACTTGCCATTGTAAATTTTATCTTTCCCTCTATTTAAGGTAGCCATACTATCACAATGGATACATAATGCAGTTAATGGCTTTGGCCATAGTGGAATATGAAACAACCGCACCCATTTTTTTTTTTTTTTTTTTTTTTTGCAATTAATTATTAAAATTCCCATAAATAATAATAACTAAACCTCACCAAATAATTTCCGGTTCAAGATTATAAATCCGAATAATCAAGATCATAAATTACTAAATAAAATAATCAAATAAACGACAAGTCTAGATCACCCCCTCTTCCTCGCCCTGATTCCACGGTCACACTTTCTCATTTCCTGCATCAATTAAAATATAAGAGATGCATAAGTATTTCGACAAATACTTAGTGAGGCAATCCTCCCATCTACAGGCTAACAAATAATTAAGATAATTAATATAGACTATCACGAAAAATACCGAATAAATCAAACATTTCATGAAACACTCGATCTAGACCCTCCGAGATCGTAAACGGCCTATAATCACGAAATCACACCAATTATCAAAATTATTTAATTACGCCTATGGTCCTGCACTCACCTTATTCCCGCACAGAAAGTTTCACGAGAAAATTCAGCAATTTTCTAGAACTCCCCGGGATGAATAACCTTCAATTAAACCACCTAAAATAACAAATAATAAAATAATTAAAAACCAACAAACGAAATCACACGTTCGATGCGATTTGCTGAACCGGTCTAAACCGGTTAGTCGACATCGTCGACTTCCCATCGCCGGAGCAGCGACTACCGGTCTGTCACCAACGGCAGCCGAACCCCGGGAAGAAGAGGAGGAGAGGGATGCGCCCATCTACCACCGCCGGCGCCGGAGATCTCTCCTCAAGGGCCCCCTTAGCCCCGCCGTCCCGGAGCTCCGGCCGAGGGATCTCTCCACACGTAGGGCCACCGCCTACGACCGCCAAACCGACGACACCTAGGCCGGGATTGATCTGCGAAACCAACAGGGCGAGAAGCCAGCCACACACCCTCCGAACGGCCACCACCACCGCCTCGACCCGTCGCAAACACCACCGCCTCGACCCCAACACCACACGAATCAACTAAGGAGAGGGAGAGAAGGGTTCTTACCGTTGACGACGAGGGCTGACGGCTAGGTTAATTGCACAAGCTCTTGGAGAGGGAGATACATACGGTTATATAAACCTATGTATGTGGGATCTATTTTTTTTTGACCCCAAACTCCCAAAATTATCAATTAAACCCACCCAGAACAATTGATTTTTCGCGAAATTAACCTCAAACTTCTAATTATTCAATTTCAACCTCACAATTGAATTAGGGATGTTACAATTCTCCCCCACTAACATAGATTCGTCCTCGAATCTAACCTCCAGCTAACATCCACAACATAGCACAGCCGCTATTCCAACTCAGCGTCGCACGACCGCTCTTCCAACTCTACCAACAACGGTATCACGGATCAACACCATAGTGCCATAGTTCCCTACTTGGTTTGGCCAACCACTCCAACACCCGGGAGTACAACGACTTCACGACCCAACACCATGGATCGGTCCGTCTAACGCATAGAGAGCCAGACAACGGCAATCTCTCTAGTGACCTGTCTCACCAATCAGGAATCACGTCGAAACCCAACCGGCCAGGTACACTCGGCAGTGACTCACCAGTGCACTCCGATGCCGCTATATGGGGCCACCACCCCGTGCCAAACCAATCCGGAACTATCAGCCTTATGCGGCTACCAAACACCTAGTATCCGCACTCCCGCTATCGGACCACTACCACTAGTAGCCCGCCAACCTGTCTACTAATCCCCTAGTAAACCCACCATTCAACATATTCAATGAAAACACCTTTTTATTGAATAATCAAAAGCTCCAAAGTACATCGATTAATTATAACACCATAAAATAGACGAGTACAACAACGCAATAACTCCCAAAATCCCAACACCATGGTTACCCGATATGGAAACAACCCGGCTAACCCTCCAGTTTGCCGAACCACTTGGGAAATTTGCGCTTCAACTTCGCTTCCGGCTCCCAAGTCACCTCCTCGGCTCCATTGCAGTCCCACAACACCTGCATCTCAGGAACCTTCTTCCTCCTGATCACTCTCACCCGACGATCTAGGACTCTCAGAGGCCTCGCCTCCACCACCATGCTCGGTGTCAAATCTGATGGCACCCCCGTGACCACCTGATCATCCTTGTGCAAACATTTCTTCAACATCGACACGTGGAACACCTTGTGAAATGCCTGCATAGACTCCGGCAACTCTAACCGATAAGCCACCGGTCCGACCCGCTCCAGCACCCTGACGGGACCCATATACCGTGGACTCAACTTCGTCTCGGAAATGGACCTGTTCGGACCCCTCAACATGGCCATTTTCAGGTAGACCAAATCGCCAACTGCGAACTCCAGCTCCTTCCTACGCCGATCTGCGTAGCTTTTCTGACGATCTTGAGCTTCCTTCATGTTCAACTTCACAATCCGGACTTTCTCAGTCGTCTCTTGCACAAAGTCAGCTCCCAACAGGCTCCTCTCCCCCACTTGTGTCCAACATAACGGGGTCCTGCAAGGCCTACCATACAACGCCTCAAATGGTGCCATGCCGATACTAGCCTGGTAGCTGTTATTGTACGCAAACTCCACTAGATTCAGATGATCCGCCCAATGTCCACCCCAATCCAACACACACATCCTCAACAGATCCTCCAACGTCTGGATAGTCCTCTCCGACTGCCCATCGGTCTGGGGATGATAAGCTGTACTCATGTGTACCTTAGTGCCCATCTCCTTCTGGAAAGCGCCCCAGAACAGCGAGGAGAACTTCGGATCTCGATCTGACACTATACTCACCGGTACCCCATGCAGCTTCACAATCTCCCTGACGTACCTCTTGGCCAACACTTCCGCACCGTCGGTCTTTTTTATGGCCAAGAAGTGCGCAGACTTGGTCAACCTATCGACGATGACCCAAATAGCGTCATTGGTTCGCGAAACCGGCAGACCCACCACGAAATCCATGGTGATCATGTCCCACTTCCACTCCGGAATGGGTAAACTCCTCAACAACCCGCTCGGAACCTGATGCTCAGCCTTCACCAACTGACAGGTATCACACCCCGCAACCCAGTTGGCAACATCCTTCTTCATCCCTACCCACTGGTAATACCGTTTGAGGTCACGGTACATCTTGGTAGCTTCTGGATGAATAGAGAAACGGCTCTGATGTGCTTCCCTCAGGATTTCCTGCCTCAGCACTTCGTCCTTCGGTACACACACCCTGCCCCTCAAAAGGATAGTTCCATTGCTGGATAACTCATACTCAGACCGCTCTGCCCTGCCAGCCTGCATTAATTCCTCATCCAACTGCTGTGCTACCCGCACCCTAGTCAGAATGTCCGCCTGATCCACCGCCTCTAAACCCAACGGCTCAGGTTCCTCAGACACAGCACACAGTCTCAGGGCACTCACCATGCCTACCAACGCCTCGGTATCTCGCTCAGTGTCTAAAATAACCCGTTTCCTGCTCAAAGCATCGGCTACAAGATTCGCTTTACCCGGATGGTAAGCTATCTCCAGGTCATAATCCGCAACAAGCTCCATCCATCGCCTCTGTCGCAGATTCAGCTCCGGCTGGGTAAAGATGTACTTCAGACTTTTGTGGTCTGTGAACACCTGAACCTTACCGCCATACAGATAAGACCTCCAGATCTTCAATGCAAACACCACTGCAGCCATCTCAAGATCGTGAGTAGGATAATTGCATTCATGTTTCCTCAGTTGCCTGGAAGCATATGCGATTACCTTACCCTGCTGCATCAATACACAACCGAGCCCCAGCCTGGACGCGTCTGTGAACACAACATATGGCTCATCCTGCTTAGGCAAGGCTAACACCGGAGTACTCACCAGCATCTCCTTGAGCTTCACAAAGCTCTCCTCACACTGGTCCGACCACACGAAAGGAACGTCCTTCCCGGTCAACTTGGTCATGGCCTGCGCCATACTAGCAAACCCCTTGACGAACCTCCTGTAATAACCCGCCAGACCCAGAAAACTGCGAATCTCCGAGGCATTCTTCGGTCTCGGCCACTCCTCAATCGAGCGAATCTTCTCCGGATCCACTGAAACACCACGATCCGATACGACGTGCCCCAGAAATCCGATCTCCCGCTGCCAGAAACTACACTTGCTCAGCTTAGCGAACAACTTCTGCTCCCGTAGCTTCTCCAGAACTTTCCTCAGGTGAACCATGTGCTCCTCAGGACTCTTCGAATACACTAGAATGTCGTCGATGAAAATGATGACGAACTCATCCAGATACTCCTGGAACACGCCGTTCATCAACCTCATAAACGCAGCCGGTGCATTCGTCAACCCAAACGGCATCACCACAAACTCGTAGTGCCCGTATCTCGTCCTGAAAGCCGTCTTCCTGATGTCCGTCTCCGCTATCGGGATCTGATGATAACCTGATGCCAAATCAACCTTAGAGAACCACGAAGCACCCTGCAACTGATCTAACAACTCATCGATCCTCGGTAATGGGTACTTGTTCTTCACAGTAACCCGGTTCAGCCCCCGATAATCAATGCACAACCGGAAGCTCCCATCCTTCTTCTTGACGAACAGTACCGGTGCACCCCACGGAGAACTGCTCGGTCTAATGAAACCCTTTTCCAACAACTCCTCGAGCTGCTTCTTAAGCTCAGCCATCTCCGCTGGAGCCATCCTGTAAGGAGCCTTAGACAACGGGGTCGTCCCCGGCTCTAACTCAATGGTAAAAGGATCCGACCTGGATGGTGGTAACCCGCTCAACTGCTGGAACACATCCTCGAACTCCCAGACCACCTCAATATCCCGCACCGCTGACTCCCCAACCTCACCAGGTATCGAAATGGTAGCCAAATAGGCCTCACAACCCTGCTCGATCAAACGCTCCGCTTGAACCGCGGAAACGACGATGCCTCCCGGCACCGGTCTCACTCCCTGATAAACCAGTCTTCTGTTAGCATGCTCGAAAACCACACGACCCCGGTGACAATCCAAATGAGCCTTGAACTTTCCCAGCCAGTCCATACCCAAAATGATGTCATAGAGTTCCACTGGGCACACTATCAAATCCGCTGGCATCAGCTTTCCGGCGATAAGAATGTCAACATTCTCCACACAGCCCTGAGTCCTCAACAAGAGACCCCCAGCAACTCTCACCACACCCGAGTGGTCCCCACACAACTCTTGGATACCGCTCCCCGACACCCAATCCGGTGTGGCAAAACTGTGGGACGCTCCGGAGTCAAACAACACATGTGACTCTACCCCAGCCACATTAAGGGTCCCTAAGCACGAAAGGATTCACGGCAAATAGCAAACACCGATTACAGAGCGAGTAACTGAAATTACAATCAAACAAGAACATAATTAAGGTAACTAACCAGTAATCGGTCTGCTGCCGCTCGCCTCGCCTGACTCCGCGCCTATGGTGAACACCCTCGGTGCCCCTGCGGCCCGTTTCGGAGGCGGTGCCTCGATCCTCACAAACGGCTGAGCCAACTTCGGACACTCCTTCCTGAGGTGACCGGGTTCCTTGCAATGAAAGCACACCGGGCCCCCTCGAGAACAATCCGCCACGCGATGTCCATGGGCTCCGCACCCGAAACAACGTGGCCCAGAACCCGCTTCCCTGGAAGTATCCTCCCACTTCCTCTTCTGTCCCTGCTGCTGACCAGACCTACCGCCCTTGCTCGGAGCAACACTCTGACTTTGAGACCGTCGCGGAGCCTCTGGTACTGCAGCCTTTAAGCTAGCCTCCTGCCTCATCCCCTCCTCAAGCTGCGCTGCACACTCCACCAGTTCGGATACCGACTCGAACTTGCGGACTATGCACCGATTCCTGAGATCGATACGCATACCTCGCATGAAAGCACCAATCAACTCATACTCGGTATCTGCACCCCGACCAGCAAACCGCTTCAGCCGGTTAAACTCGGCCTCGTACTCTCGGACCGAACGAATCCCCTGTGACAAGTACAGAAACTCCGCCTGTAACCTGTCGCGAGCCTCCCGCGGAAAATACTTGAGATCGAACTCCCTCCGGAACTCGTCCCAAGGCAACACTACTCCCGCCCTCCTCGCAGCAACACCCTGCCACCACTCATGTGCATCTCCCTCCAGATAATGCACCGCCAAGTCAACCCTATACTCCTCAGGGCATCTGATCGACTGGAAGTTCCTCTCCAACCTGGACCTCCACTCATCAGACTCAATCGGTCGAGCACCACCACTGAAAAACTTGGTGCCCAACCTCTGCATATGCTCCATCACCCTCAGGTACGACGGAACCACTGGCTCGGCCTCAGCAACCACTCCCGGAACTCCCGGAGCAACAACACCCGGCATCGCGGCAACCCCCTGTGGCGCCACTGGAGCTGGAGCCGGTACCACACCAGGTAACCTCTCCAAGAGCTGGGCCAACATGCCCAAAACAGCCGCCATCGGGTTCGGGCCCGCACCAGCCTGAGCACCACCCGGTGCCGGCATCGCACCATACACGGCCGCTGGCTCCGACTGACCTTCCCCCTCGGCGTGATCATACGCCCCCTGCTCCACCGTGACACTCTGCGTCACATTTGCAGCTGCTCTGCCACCTCTACCACCTCTGCCACCTCTGCCGCCACGGCCTGTTCTGCCGCCCCGACCACGGCCGCCGCGACCACCCCGACCTCTGAGACCTTGCCCAACGCTATCAGAATCAACCATCTGCAATAACCACTTGTTACTAATTGACAACAGCAATAGTAAAACAAACACGAGTCTTACCGTGGAATCTCATTGAAGGCTCGAAGAGGATGATCTAGAACTTCAACTCAACAGTTGACTAACTCCCATAGACAGTTCTAATAGCGGAAATTTTTTTTTAAAACTGTCCTAGAACCGTAAATGCTCTGATACCAAATTGAAACAACCGCACCCATTTTTTTTTTTTTTTTTTTTTTTTTGCAATTAATTATTAAAATTCCCATAAATAATAATAACTAAACCTCACCAAATAATTTCCGGTTCAAGATTATAAATCCGAATAATCAAGATCATAAATTACTAAATAAAATAATCAAATAAACGACAAGTCTAGATCACCCCCTCTTCCTCGCCCTGATTCCACGGTCACACTTTCTCATTTCCTGCATCAATTAAAATATAAGAGATGCATAAGTATTTCGACAAATACTTAGTGAGGCAATCCTCCCATCTACAGGCTAACAAATAATTAAGATAATTAATATAGACTATCACGAAAAATACCGAATAAATCAAACATTTCATGAAACACTCGATCTAGACCCTCCGAGATCGTAAACGGCCTATAATCACGAAATCACACCAATTATCAAAATTATTTAATTACGCCTATGGTCCTGCACTCACCTTATTCCCGCACAGAAAGTTTCACGAGAAAATTCAGCAATTTTCTAGAACTCCCCGGGATGAATAACCTTCAATTAAACCACCTAAAATAACAAATAATAAAATAATTAAAAACCAACAAACGAAATCACACGTTCGATGCGATTTGCTGAACCGGTCTAAACCGGTTAGTCGACATCGTCGACTTCCCATCGCCGGAGCAGCGACTACCGGTCTGTCACCAACGGCAGCCGAACCCCGGGAAGAAGAGGAGGAGAGGGATGCGCCCATCTACCACCGCCGGCGCCGGAGATCTCTCCTCAAGGGCCCCCTTAGCCCCGCCGTCCCGGAGCTCCGGCCGAGGGATCTCTCCACACGTAGGGCCACCGCCTACGACCGCCAAACCGACGACACCTAGGCCGGGATTGATCTGCGAAACCAACAGGGCGAGAAGCCAGCCACACACCCTCCGAACGGCCACCACCACCGCCTCGACCCGTCGCAAACACCACCGCCTCGACCCCAACACCACACGAATCAACTAAGGAGAGGGAGAGAAGGGTTCTTACCGTTGACGACGAGGGCTGACAGCTAGGTTAATTGCACAAGCTCTTGGAGAGGGAGATACATACGGTTATATAAACCTATGTATGTGGGATCTATTTTTTTTTGACCCCAAACTCCCAAAATTATCAATTAAACCCACCCAGAACAATTGATTTTTCGCGAAATTAACCTCAAACTTCTAATTATTCAATTTCAACCTCACAATTGAATTAGGGATGTTACAGAATATCTTCAAGATAATTCCTAAGCCATTCTGCTTCTTCTGCAACTTTATCTGGTGCGATAAATTCAGATTCCATTGTAGAACGTGCAATACACGTTTGTTTATATGATTTCCAAAACACAGCACCACCACCAAGTGTAAACACATAACCACTTGTGGATTTACTATCCGTATTTCCAGAAATCCAATTTGCATCACTATATCCTTCTAACACATGAAGAAATTTTTTGAAATATAGACCATAATTAACGGTATGATTTAAGTACAATATAACCTCTATAAATTAATACTCGATAAATTAATAACCTTTCTAAATTAATAAATTATTCCGGTCTCGAGTTAGACCAGTGTAAAAATTGACACAATTCGATAAGATAATAATTTTTTTGAAACCCCAATGTAAATTTATGGTCTCATTAATAACATAAATTAATAATCATATAAAATTATAGAATATAACTAAGATAATTTAGTTGAATAGGACTCTAGTATTATTTTTTTATTCATAAATTTGCATTTTTGTGTAACTTATCTATAAATTTTTTATACATAAAAACATATGGTATTATCGTCTTAAGTTACATCAAAAAATTATTAAAAATTGCATATACGATAATTGTTTCCTAACATGTAACTACCGCTAAAAATATTAAATTATTTTTTTTTTATTTTTTTATTTTAAATTTGAATTGTATTTTGAAATTATACAAATCTCTCTATAAATTATTAATTTATCGATAAATTAATACTCTCTCTAAATTAATAAAATCTTCATGTCCCAACATTATTAATTTATAGAAGTTTTTGTATCTTAATACTCTAACTAAAGCATTCCAATGTTCTCTGTTTGAATTACTTGAATACCGACTTAACTTAATCACTCAATGAGTAAGCTAAGTCTGGTCTTGTACAATTTGTAATGTACATTAGGCTTCCAAGTATTTGTGTGTATTCTAACTGAGACACACTTTCTCCCTCATTCTTTGAAAGCTTGCACTAGCCCTGGGCATATTATCCGGATCCGAAAAAAAAATCCGAAACCGATCCGAAAAATTCGGTTCGGTTCGGGTTCGGATCTGCGAAAATATCCGATTGGATTTTTAGTCTGGGTAATTTCGGGTATCGGTTCGGTTCGGTTAATAACCGAAATCCGACGTATAATCCGAAAAAACCGAACAATCTGATTATGTCGCTTAGATCAGAGTGTCTCTTGAGCTTCCCACTTCCCAGTTTAGATTTCGTCGATTTTTCCCATTTTCTAAAGACTAAACCCTAATCTCAATCTGGAATCCCTTGACAGAAATTGCCCTCCGACTTCTGAGACATCGAGAATTCGATCTCAGGTATGCTGTCTTCTTCTTCTTCCTCTAATTCGACTTTATTGTTCTTCGTTGGATGCTTTGTTGGGTTTTGAATTCATTGTTCTTCGTTTTCCTCCAAACCGCTTTTAACCCACTTGGACTAGAAGAGATAAAGATCAATACAACTAGTCGAGTTTCTTCTTTCACTATGCTCACTCACATTCTCTTTCAATGGCCGGGACTACAATGCCAGGGGAAACTTTGATTTTTTTTTGTTTGATTTGATTACTGTTTTGCTTTAGCTCTGGATACTTTTTTGTTAGCTTCTGTTCTTTGTTAGATTCTGTACTTGTTTGTTAGCTAATAGCTACTCTTAGACTCTTACAGTTTCTGTTCTTTGTTAGCTTCTCATGTAGTATCTTTCTTGTATCTGTAGATGGATTCATCATCTGAACCAACTCCAGAGAACACTAACGCAGAGAATGCTCATGAACTTCACGAAGAAGAACAAGAAGAAGAGATTAGGACTACTGCTAGCCGTGGTAAAAGAAAGGAAGTCCCTGAAGCTACTAGTTCTCAGCCACCAAAGCCGAAGAAGTTACTTGATACAAGGTCTGGCGTTTGGAATCATTTCACAAGAACAAAAGAAAACCGTGACAAATGCAAATGCAACTACTGTCAGAAGCTTTTTTCATGTTTTACAGCAAACGGGACTTCGAATCTCAAAAACCATATAGCAATCTGCAAGCAGTTCAAAGCATGGACGGATGGTCATCAGACTCAGAACCATGGTAAAAGTCAGTCTGTTTTAAATCAGAGTGGCGGTCTGAGTATTGCCAAAGTGTCTGAAGAAGTATTCAAGGAGGCTTGTGATGAGATGATTGTGATTGGGGAATTGCCACTTTCATTTGTTGAAAGCATGGCTTGGAAATACTTCTGCGATAAGGTGCATCTCTACAAGCCTCATTCAAGAAGAACGGCTACAAGAAACATTGTTGAGATGTATGTGGCTAGGAAAAGATCTCTCAGGGATTTGTTTATGGCTAACAAGCAAAGAGTTTCACTTACAACAGATATATGGGTTGCTCAGCCTACAGGTAATGCTAATTTGTCTTAAATGTTTCATTTTATAACTTAATTCTCATCCTGTACTTACTTGTTTCACTGTTTGATTGAACATGAGCAAGTTATATGGTGATCACAGTGCACTTCATCGATGCATTTTGGAGGTTAAAGAAGTTTATTATCGGGTTTAAGCACATCACGGATCACAAAGGTCTGACAATCTCAACTGTTCTTTTAGATTGCTTAGCTGACTGGGGTTTACAGAAGGTATTTTCCATCACTGTTGACAATGCAACGGCTAATACTTCTGCTCTTAAGAGGTTTCACACTGGGTTTTCTTTGATAAATCATGAAGCCTTTGTGTTAGATGGAAATTATATGCATGTTAGATGTTGTGCTCACATCATTAACTTGATTGTCAAAGATGGTTTAGCTGACATAGATGCTAGTGTTGCTGCAATTCGTAATGGGATTTCGTATGTTAGATCAAATACAACTAGGTTGAGTTCTTTTGAACTGAGAGTTGATTCTGGTAAGATGAAAAGAGGTAGTTTACCATTGGATGTCAAAACCCGCTGGAATTCCACTTACACTATGTTGTTTAAGGCCCTTAAATACAGATTAGCATTCGACAAAATGGAGAAAGAAGACAAGTTATATAATGACTACTTCAATGAGTTTGAGAATGGGAAAAAAAGGAATGGACCTCCTTCTTCAAGTGATTGGGATGATGTTGAGAGGTTAGTCCATTTTCTAGTCATCTTCTATGACTCCACTTTGATTGTCTCAGCTTCTACTACTCTGAATTCTTTTAATTGTTATGGTGAGATAGTGACTACAGAAAAAAATCTGATGAACATCAGTAATAGTTTAGACAAAGAGTTGAAGACTAAGGCTGATGTGATGTTGACTAAGTTTGACAAGTATTGGGATGGGATGCAGGGATTAAATAAGATGCTGATTATAGCTTCAGTCTTTGATCCAAGGAAAAAATGGGGTTTGCTAATATGTGTTTTGCTAGACTGTATGGGGAAGAAAGTTTTGATGCACAGGATATGAGTCAGTCAGTCCTTATTGTGATGCGTGCCATGTTTGATGAGTACAATGCTCGATATACAAAAGGGCCAAATACGCAATCTTCACAGTCTAATCAACCACAATCATCAGGCCAATCACAGGACAGAATGGAAGTGGTGGAAGATGATTTGGGTTTAGGGTATGAAAGGATGGATTCGATATACAAGGAGATGGTTGCTGAAACTAGAGTTCATGATACAAAAGATGAATTGGATAGATATCTGAAGGAAGGTGTTGAGGATTCAAACACCATGGTTGGAACAGAGTATGATGTACTGGGTTGGTGGAAGCACAGCAGTGCCAAGTTTCCTATACTATCTGAAATGGCAAAAGATGTTCTTGCAATGCAAGTGTCTTCTGTTGCTTCTGAAAGTGCTTTTAGTACTAGTGGTCGGATCATAACTCCAGCTAGGAGTTGTCTAACTCATTATATGGTTGAGGTTTTGATGTGTACAGAGCAGTGGATGAAGCAAGACATTCGGTTCAATGGTGAAAGAAGTATGATTACAAAAGAACAAATAATCTCTGAATTTGAATATGAAGATAAGCTTAAGAGAGGTAATCTTTTCATTTATTATATTCTTGTTATATCAGTTTATGTGTTCTAACTTCTTTTTCTCTTATGTACATGTTTAGATTTTGATACTCCACCAATACAAGAAGCTGAATAATTCTCACTTCTCAGCTTTTCAATCACTGTAAGTAATCACAGTCATGGTTTCTTCGTATTGCAATTCCTATAGCATGATTGGGTAATAGTCATTCTGAATCATAACAGATTGGAAACAATGTTTACTTCTCTGTGCCAACGGATTGTTGAAGTATAAACCCATCTGTTAAGTAGCAAGTATTGGTATCTATGATAATTAGGAGGTCCTGTGTACATTTCTCTTCGATTTTGTTGCCATGTTACTTATGATTTATCTTTTTTTTGGTACTTGACACTGGAAGCATTCTTTACTTACAACGAGTGACATGAGTATTAGTAGGGCAGCTGTTCATGAGCTAGAAAGTTGAATCTGCTTCTGTTTATTATAGCTCGACATTGATGCTTGAATTTTGAATGTCTGATGCAGATCTTCAATGGCGTTTTCTTTAAAGGCAACAAGGCTACAATGAACATTTTTTTGTAGGGTTGAGTCCTATGTGACTCACTTATCATTTGAAGTTTGTTGTTTGAAAGTTTGGATCTTTGAAAGTTTGGAACTTAGATGTTAAACTTTATCTACTGTTTTCTTTGAATGGAACTTAGTCTTGACTTCTCGTCTTCCTCTCTTACGGTTTTGAATTAACTTTCGACATTAATTGTTTTTATGCGTCTTCTCTTCTACCATTCCCTCAATCATACGAAAATCAGTTCCTTTTACTTTTCTCATCTGAGCATTTGTACTTTACATCTACCATGAGAAAAATTGATACAAGTGAGTGTGAGATTGGGTCTTCTCGGCTTTGCCTCTCTTCCATGGAAACAGCAAGAGATTGTTTCTTCGATTCGATCAACCATCCAGCTGGTAAAGTATTCTAGGCATTCATTATCCGTTGCAACGAAATCTTGTAACATCGTTTCTGGGTTCACAGCAAATGCAACGATTATGGTTTCGGATTTTTTTTTCGGATATGTCGATTTTTCGGATTTTTTCGGTTTTTTACAGGTTTGGTTGTTTTCGGTTAAAATATAACCGAATAATCCGAATAATTCGAATCCGAATTTTTTTCGGATAAATCTCGGATCTTGATTTCAATACCTGAACCGATCCGAATCCGATTAAAACCGATCCGAACCGATCCGAAGATTACAAAATATCCGAATGGATCTTTGTATCCAAAATCCGAATAACCGAAAATCCGAAATATCCGATCGGATCGGGTTCGGATATCCGAATGCCCAGGGCTAGCTTGCACGTTCGATCAAACGGAGTAACTACTGGTCTATCATCAAAGTGACCAAATATCTTTAGAACTTTCTCCACATAATGAGATTGAGTAAGTGAGTTACTATTTAGCTCTCGTTTAATTCTAATTCCAAGAATTACGTAAGCCAATCCCATGTCTTTCATTCCGAAATTGTCACTCAACATCTTCTTTGTGGTATTGATAATGTATTTACTTGTTCTCATTATCAACATATCATCCACATAGAGACATACAATGATTGTATCATTTTTAGTTTTCTTAATGTAAACACACTTGTCACATTCATTTATGGTAAAACCATACGACTTCATTGTATTGTCAAACTTCTCATGCCATTTTGTTGGCGCTTGTTTAAGTCCATACAGTGACTTAACAAGTTTACAAACTTTATTTTCTTGGCCTTTGGCTATAAAGCCTTCAGGTTGTTCCGTATATATTTCTTCATCTAATTCTCCATTTAAAAATGTAGTTTTGACATCCATTTGATGAATTTCTATATCATATATGACAACAATTGGTATTAGCAATCTAATAGAAGTACTTCTCGTAACCGGAGAATATGTATCAAAGAAACCAAGACTTTTTTTTGACAAAATCCGTTGGCCACTAGTCTTGCTTTATATTTTTCAATTGTTCCATCCGGCCTTAACTTCTTTGTGAACATCCATTTATATCCAATTGGTTTACTTCCAGGTGGTAAATCAACCAATTTCCATGTATGATTATTCATAATGGATTCCACTTCGCTTTGAATAGCCTATTTCCAATAAGGTGTTTCTGAAGATTCAATTGCAGCCTTATAAGTTTGAGGCTCATATTCACTCAAATACGTCATAAAATCAGTACCAAGATCTATAGAGATTCTTGCCCTTTTACTTCTCTTGGTTCATTTTATTCTTCTTGAACATTTGAGGCAATTTCATCAAACTTACGTACTCGTATTTCTTGGTTCTTTGTATGGGAATACATCTTCAAAGAACTCGGCCTCATTTTATTCAATAATTGTATTTACTTTGACCTCAACATTATCAGATTTATATTATTGGTCCTATAACATTTCTCTTTGGTAAAGGTACTTGAACCTTCGCTAGGCAACCCCCACACTTTCATATTTTTATATGAAGAAGTTCTATTTTCCCACATTTCATATGGGGTTTCATCACTCTTTTTATGAGGAATTTTTATGAGAACAACTTCACCCCATAAGCTAAGTGGTCCACCAGATTTGTTTAACATTGAATTCATCATTTCCTTAAGCGTTCTATTTTTCCTTTCCGCAACTCCGTTTTGCATTGGAGTGTAAGGTAATGTAGTTTGATGAATAATTCCATGTGTAGAACAAAAATCTGAGAATTCATTTGATTTGTATTCTCCACCACGATCAGATCTAAGAATCTTTATTCTCTTATCTAATTGATTTTCAACTTCTGCTTTGAATTTCTTAAACATATTCAAAGCCTCATCTTTTGTATCAATCAAATAGATATGGCAAAACTTACTATAATAATCAATAAAAAAATATAATAGTTCTTTCTTCCACGACTTGGAATTGATTGAAAATCACATAGATCACTATGTATCAATCCAAGTAACTCGTTTGATTTTTCCACTGATTTGTAAGAATGCCTCGAATATTTTGATTCTACGCAGACTTCACATTTACTTCTTTTAATATTATTAAGATTGTGTTTTGGTAACAATCCTAAATTCATCATTCTATATAAAGAACGATAATTGACATGTCCCATTCTTGCATGCCATAAATTACTTGAATCAAAAAATAAATAGAAGCAGAGTTATTGCCAGCGTTTTCATTAATGACTGATACAACATTCAGTTTGAAAAGATCATCGCTTAGATAGCATTTTCCGACATACATCCCACCTTTAGTGAGTACAACTTTATCATATTCAAATACAATCTTAAGCCTTTGTTGCTAAGAATAGAACCCGAAATAAAATTATTCCTAATTTCATGGACATGGAGCACGTGTGTAAGTGCAAGTTCCTTTCCAGAAGTGAGTTTTAAGGCCACTTTGCCTTTCCCTTTGATTGTAGCAATGCTATCATTTCCCATATATAGCTTTTCTCCTCCAGAACATTGATCATATGTTGACTACATATTTCAAGTCAGAGCACACATGTTTCGTAGCACCAATATCAACCCACCAGTCATTGGAGTTTTTCACCATATTTGCGTCCGAAACAACAGCAACAAAATGATTTTCGGCAAGGTTTGCGTTACTAACGTCTCCAACGGATGTTCCTTCCTTTTTATGGCGGCAGTCCTTGGCCCTATGTCCAGGCTTTCCACATACACAACAAGCAGTTTGCGGCTTCTTTTTGAAGTTTGAACCCTTTGGTAGTATGAACGTTTTCTTAACGTTCCTCTTATTATTCTTAAAGACCTTGAATTTGGAGTTGTTTCCCTCAATTACATTGGAATTTGCATCCATAGAAGAAATTCAGACCTCTTGTTCTTCCGATTTTCTTCTTCAACACGAAACTTGAGAATTATTTGTTCGAAACTCATTTCTTCATGTAGGTGCTTCAGGTAAATCTTGAAGTCTTTCCAAGTTGGAGGCAATTTTACAATAATAGAAGCAACAAGAAATGCTTCATTCAGCCCCATACCCTCATCCTTCAATTCATGAGCGATAATTTGGATTTCTTCCACTTGTTTCACAACAAATTTGGTGTCACTCATCTTGAAATTCAAGAATTTTCCAACAATGAACTTTTTGGCACTTACGACTTCGGACTTGTATTTTTTCTCTAGCGATTCTCACAACTGTTTTGGAGTTTGAAATATTTGATAAACATCGTAGAGGGAATCGTCCAAGGCATTTAGAATATAATTCTTACACAAAAACTCATTATGTTTTCATGTCTTTGATGCCTTAATTATTTCATCAGAAATGTCACATTCAACAGCTAATTCTGGTCCTTCCGAAATCAAGCATTGTGCCAAATTCATTGTTGTGAGATAAAACAACATGATCTTTTGCTGCCATCTTTTGAAATACACTCCCTGGAACATAAAAGGCTTCTCAATGTGATTTTTCACAACCGAAACATATTGATCCATCTATCAATTTCAAATAACAAGAAGAATTTCGTCTTAGATTGTTGTTGATTATAAATGCAAATCAATAACCAATAAACAAATATTTTTGGTTCTTATATATTTCCAAACAGAAATACAATTCTCACTACAAAAAAAATGTACATCGTTTTACTGTTTTGCTATCGTAGATGTGTTAAAAAAATTTCCAAACAATACGATAGCATTAGATAAACCTTATTATAGATTTTAAGTAAGCGGAAACCTAAAATTATGTTTTCCCCCAAACACTTAGTCAAAAACACACTTAGAAAAAAATAACTAAGCGGGAAAATTTTCGTTATCCGCCAAACACTTAGCGAAAAAAATAAACTATAGGTTTTTTTTTTTTGCCAATAACACTTTTCTTCTTAGATCTGTCTTCTTATCCGCCAAACTTTCTGTTTATTTTTTCTCTTCCTCTTCCCCCAAATCAGATTAGGTACTTACATATATTTGTTGTATTTATAACCTACAAGCAAATCCGAAATGCTACTATTAAAACACTCTCTTATACGAGAAACATAAATTAATTAATTTATAAAGAAACACAAGATTGCTTCTCGTTTCTCATCAAAAATTAAGCATTTTATTTTTATTTTATTCATCATTGTGTTTAGTCATCCATTAGTTTAGGATCTATCTATATGATGGGACATTGGATCCCCTGACCAGAGTTTGGATTTTGTAATATAGTTGTTCGTATTAGTGTCACTATCATGTCATCATAACTCGAATTTAATTCCAAAAATATGTGAGTGAGTAGTGTAAAAAGTCAACATTTCGGTTTAAATTGTTCTTGATTTCTTTCTAATAGATATTGTTTAGGTTTGATTTCGTGTTCCATCTGTCTTCTTGGGTTTAGCTGACCCTCCTCGTTGCTGTGATTGATGATTGGGTTTAGTAACTGTTTTGAAAAATATTCTCGTGTTTCTGCATCACCTCTTTCGATTTCAGGTGATTGATTTGAATAGTGTTTAGAGTTTTAACTGAGCTTATGCTTCTGCTTCTACATCTCCTCTTTCTATGTTGTGTTTTTTTAAATGAGAATCATGAAGAATAGGCTTCAATGTTGTGGATTATCTGTCGATTATTAGGGAGTATAGATCTACCATGACTCTGTATTTGTTTGATTGACAAGTTTGAGTCATGTTCAAGGCCTAGGTCTAGAATCTCTGTTTGATTCACTGGAAACTAAATAAGGCTTAGTAGATTAATCTTTTGATGTTTATTGATCTGAGCATGTTAACAGAGAGATTTTGGAACCTTTTAAAGGAATTTGATTACATTTTTACTAATGATTTTAACATAGAGAGCTTGAAACTGCCAGATTGTATAAACTTGTTGGAATAAATCCCCTTGCAGGTAAAGTTTCTTGCTTCAGAATTTCAATTGATTTTTCCATTTGAGACATCAGTTTGGTGAAGGAATGGAATTTTATCATTACTTTCTTCCAGCATGTGGTTAAGCTGTATTTTCATTTGGATGGGTATTCGATATAATTGATTTTGACTTGTATCGGATTCGGATGAATCTGTGTGGATTTGGGTTATACTGTTTTATATATAAACTAGATCTACAACTATCATTGTCTTGTTCCCTTATACTCGCTCTGTAATTTTGAAATCCACTCCCTGGAACATAAAAGGCTATTTCTCACAACCGAAACAGATTGATCCATCTATCAATTTCCAATAACAAGAGGAATTTCGTCTTAGATTGTTGTTGAAATTATAAATGCAAATCAATAACCAATAAACAAATATTTTTGGTTCTTATATATTTCCAAACAGAAATACAATTGTCACAAACTAAACACTAACTTGATGATTTCTTCTTCCTTCCTCTTTCTCTTTTGATGATTTCTTCTTCCTTTCTCTTTCTCTTCTTCTTTATTCGAACAGAGTATTGTTTGATAGAGGCTTGCAATAAGCAATCTCTTAAGACAAAATTCCGCTCCTACGGTGGTGTACGTAGATTCCCTACACGTCTATCTTGCAGGATACAACTATCGATCAGGAAAAAGATCCTAGTAAACTCTACTTTGAGACTCATAGTTATTTTGGAGTAGAAAAAGATTAGGAAAAGTTCTACTTTGATGCAATGATCATCTGCCTTTATATAAAGACTCAAATGGTGTTTTTCACTCACACATGATCATAGAAGTGTCTTTTCACTCACACCTAATCATAGAAGTGTCTTTTCATAAATAGGAAATTAAATGAAACTCCAACAGGCCCATGGTCATGGTCTTAATTATGGGGGTGGGCAAAATAACTGTAACCAAAAAACTAAACCGAATTAAACTGTAAATTTGTAATTTGGTTCGGTTTCGGTTTTGCTTATAAACCCGTTCGGTTACGTTTATAAAATTTATTTTGGTTTCGGTTTGGTTCTGTATAAAACCTTAAAACCGCGGGGTTTTTTAAATGTTTAAATTTTTTTTTACATATGTTTAAATAGATACTGATGTTACCTAGTGTAATTTAAAAAAAAACAAAAATACCTTAAAACAGTTGCACAAAAAAGATTAATAAATATATATATATATATATATATATATATATATATATATATATATATATATATATAAAACTTTAGATATATTAGTATCTTATATATAATTTTTTATTAGAGTTTCATCAAATTGTTTTTGCAAGCCGCATCTTTAAATTTGACTTTCATTCTCTTTAAACTTTCTAATAGCATCGATTTTGAGTTTTAACTTTTCAATTGTTTGATTTTGAATTTTACAAATACAAACAAAATTATAAATTCAATGTATTGATTTTGAGTTTTTAATTATTATTTTTTATAAAATCATAAATCATCTAAAAAACCGAAATCAAACCAAACCGAATTAATTATGGGTAAAAGCGTTTTAACCGTAAACCGAAGAAAATCAAACCGTCACAAACCGCATTTCAATCGATTTCTAAATGGTTTCATTTTCTATAGAATCAAAAAACCGAACTGGAACCAAACCATAAACCGGAATGTCCACCCCTAGTTAATTATAGAAGAATTTTGAAGATAAGGTAGTTTTTAAGTTTTTGTTTGGAATATGGTAGTTTTGTTTAGATAGTTTAAGTTTTTAAAAGAGAAATAGATAGAGATGTGAGAGAGATAGAGGTATAAAAAATATACCCCTTTCTATTTCTTAAAAAAAAATTACTCTAAAAGCTATCAATTACCCAAATAAAAACTTAAAATTATCTAATCTACTAATAAAAACTTAAAAACTACATAATCTTCTAAGTTCTAACTAACCCTTAATTATATTGTTGTCATATGATATTTATTTTTTTCCTCTTGAGTACATAGAAAGAAAAAGAAAAAAAAATCTCTCTCTTTTGTAAATTAGTGCCGCTTGTGATGCACGTTCGACCTTTCATTTGCATGTGATCCACTTATCCATTAAACTAGATTTTTGGTTTTTTTTTTACAAGAAAAAAAAGGAGGAGAATATTACTTTTGTAAAAGAGAGAGAGATTTATGAAAAAGAAAGTAATTATAAAATTAAGACGTTTATGATTACTCCAATCCGCTCGGTAATAATAAGCAAAGTTTTTTTTCATTTTACATAAAAGAAGAAGAGAATATATATTACTTTTCCTAAAAAAATAGAAAAGAGAATAATGTTAAGTAGATATAAAAATATTGGGATAAGATTTGTATATTAGGGGAAAATATAAACGTATGCGTTAATTGCCCCCTTGACCTAATCCCCCATCCGTCTTCTTCGCACACGTCCACTTCCAATTTAGTATTAAGATTTTTTTATCAAGCCTCCTTCTATATTTTGTTTTTTTGTGTGTAATCTCCTCTCGTTCTTATTATACTTCTTTTCTTTGATAAACGTTGTCTCATCTATCATCTTCTTTCTTTTAACCAGTCCTTCTTAGTGTTTTATCTTTTCTCGTTGTTATTATGTTTTATCAAGTATTTCACTCTAAGTTTTTTTATTCTTTTTTTGTTTCACTTTATGTTCTTATTTCGATCTTATGATTGATCTTTGATTTTGGATCTCCTCTTCACTTCCATGGCAAGTACCAGATCTGGTGTTCAGGCTATCGTTTTTTTAGAGGCCACTCCCGGATCTGGTGATTCTGCGATTGGTTGGTTTAAACTTGTAAAAACGATGAAGACTATGATATTTTATCACTTAGTTTCTGAGTTTTAAAAACACTTTTGCTTGAATCTCTAGTAGTTTGGCACCTTTTGTTCTGACAAGAAAGATTGATCACACAGATAGCAAGCATGTTTAATCTAGCTAGTCTATCTTATTTAGTATTAATTTGATTCAGATTTTGTTTTCTTCCAATTAATGAAATGTAATGTCAAATAGATAGTTTATTTTATCACTCGATTCTGTTTTTAGATTTATGGGGGATCAAATTAGGTTTGTGAATGGAAATATTAATGAAATTGAATGTCAAATAGATAGTTTTGTTTAGATTAAAATTTCTTTAGCATTAGATTTTAGATTTGTGGATTGAAATGTTAATGAAATTGTATGTTATATATATATATATATATATATATATATATATATATATATATATATAGTTTTTGTTGAGAATCAAAAGTTTCTTAGCATTCGATTACTGCTTTTTTTTTTAGGTTGAATTTACGAAATAAATGAAATTAGATGTCAAATATATATTGGATTTAGAGGGAATTGTGAGTTGCGCCTTGTTAGAGGGAATTTTGGAATTATTTTTCTTATAAACTAAAGGTTTTTTTTGTTGTTGCCAATAACACTTTTCTTCTTAGATCTGTCTTCTTATCCGCCAAACTTTCTGTTTATTTTTTCTCTTCCTCTTCCCTCAAATCAGATTAGGTACTTACATATATTTGTTGTATTTATAACCTACAAGCAAATCCGAAATGCTACTATTAAAACACTCTCTTATACGAGAAACATAAATTAATTAATTTATAAAGAAACACAAGATTGCTTCTTGTTTCTCATCAAAAATTAAGCATTTTATTTTTATTTTATTCATCATTGTGTTTAGTCATCCATTAGTTTAGGATCTATCTATATGATGGGACATTGGATCCCCTGACCAGAGTTTGGATTTTGTATTATAGTTGTTCGTATTAGTGTCACTATCATGTCATCATAACTCGAATTTAATTCCAAAAATATGTGAGTGAGTATTGTAAAAAGTCAACATTTCGGTTTGTTCTTGATTTCTTTCTAATAGATATTGTTTAGGTTTGATTTCGTGTTCCATCTGTCTTCTTGGGTTTAGCTGACCCTCCTCGTTGCTGTGATTGATGATTGGGTTTAGTAACTGTTTTGAAAAATATTCTCGTGTTTCTGCATCACCTCTTTCGATTTCAGGTGATTGATTTGAATAGTGTTTAGAGTTTTAACTGAGCTTATGCTTCTGCTTCTGCTTCTACATTTCCAGCGTCTGTGTTCTTGCTGGAAATAGAGTATCCTAGCTTGAATGTGTGTTTATGATTGTAGTCTTAATCTTTGCAGAGAAATGGTCCGTAAAGACAATAAATTCAGTTTTCGTAATAAGGTGGATGATGAGGAAAGGAATGAGCCAAATCCTCAACCTGCTATTCAACCAGTTGAACAAGTAAATTCAGAAATCATCAGACTTCAAAAGGAGGTGGAAGATCTGAGTCAACAAAAAGAACATTTAGAAGGGGACAGACACACACTGCGTGCTCAACAAATTATACAATTGAGTCTTACTAATGAGGTAAACAACATAGATATTCAACACCAAAAATTAATGTTTGTTATGTACATGAGCTCATGTCTTTGTTGTGCAGAGACAAAATCTTAGTGGTTTTGGGTATCCAATAAAACTTTTTCAGATCCAAGATGTAAATCCTGAAGCTAGATTTTTCGGCAAAGGTAATATTTCATACCATGTTTTTACCGTTTTATTATAACAATAATAATACATGTGACACCTTGAACGTGGTTTGCTTTTGAAGTGCATGTTCGAAATTTGCTGGATCATCTTCTATCTGAAGATGCTCATGTTCAGTTTCAAGCAACAAAAGTGGTAGCTAATCTCAGTGCCGAAGGTTTCTTTCTGCAATCTTTGTAGTCACTATTTTAATTGATTCGCTTGCCATTACCTCATTAATATTTAATTGTTGCCATTACCTCATTAATATGTTATAATTTTTGTAGAGAGAAATCATAATGCAATTGTGAAAGAGCTTGGTATCGTTGACTTGATAATGTTGCTGAGTCCAGATTGTTCTGAGGATCTTCACAGAATTGCTGCTGGTGCAATAGCCAACCTTGCAGTGACACGTAAAACTTGATTTTGTCTTCTCATGTGTCGTCTTGTGTTTATAAACACATAATTTATATATTTACTCTGTTTTCATTTTCAGATACCTGTCAGGATAAAATCATAGAAATTGACGGTATCAATGTTTTGGCATCCGTAGCAGATAATGCTCAAGATGTTAAGACTGTCGTGATGGTTGCTAAAGCAATTGCGAACCTATGTGGAAACAGTACTTTCATTTTATCTCTTCTTCTTTTTCCTTTTATTTCTTTTTTGTTTTCTCTCTATTGGTAACACATTCGATCTTCTGCATCAACAGATAACTTGCCGAAAGAACCTAAAGTGATTGAAACTTTGTTCAAAATGGCGGAGAAATGGCAACAACCCAAAGTATTTGAAGAAGTAGCTAGGGGGATCGCAAACTTTGCCAGAGAAACTAGTAAGAATTTTTTTATTAGTTGCCCAATATTCGCACTGTATCTCATTCGTCATACATCTCATTTGACAGGACAAATGAAAAGGCAATCTCGCTTGCTAGATAGCAATAATCTCGCTTGCTAGATAGCAATCATCTCGCTTGGATATTAGAAAACGTCGAAAATAAAAATTTAGCTATCATGCTACATCTTGAAATAGCTCTCTGCCACTTAGTACACCTAGAAAACCGTAACCGTAAGTTCTTACATACATTCAACACTGCATCAATTAAAATTGTGCGGAATGAAGTCATTGTAACACAATTTTTTGAGTTTAGCAGGTCGGAAAATAAAAGAAAAGGTGGAGATCATTGCTAAAAATAGTTCCAACGAAGATATAAGAAGTTTTGCAGAGAAGACTCTCAACAACATTGATTAGGATTGTGAACTAGGAATGGTGAGAGCAAGTGAAGATTGTATGAGTTGGGAATCATAAGTTTGTTGGTGCTAAACGTGATCTAAGGCCTCGGATTAGTGTTTATACATTGTATTCGCCTTGGATAGATTTCAGTAGGATAAGATTTTGTATTTGACAGTAGAGATTTGCATCTAATCAAATTCTGGTTCCAACAAGTGCCCAGAGTTGTTTTATGTGTTTTTTTCCCACGGTCTGTTATGAACAAGTTCGGAAAATGGGGTCATCATTATCCTACTGAAAGTTATATCATTTGGTCCTTACAAATATCAAATGTCCTGTTTCTGATCATGTAAGTAGGTTCTTGATAGCCTTAAATAAGTGATTTTATGGTTTGAACCTCAAATGCAGACTTTTCTTTGTTCTTTGTTTAAGCACAAGTTGTAATGTTGCAGGTCTCAAGTTTCATAGCGGCATTGAGTATGTTTCTCTGTTTTGGAATTACTGACCCACCTCAGTTCTCTCACTTTTATGTTGTTCACAAGGATAAAGGGTTAAATGTCAAGCTTTCCACATTTATTTCTGGAGTAAGTAAGAACGCCAAAAATACTCCTTATAGGCCACCACACTTGCGCAAGAGGAAGGATTTGAACACTAAGCTGCCAGTGTCTTCTGACTGGCCGCACCTGTGCTCAAGATGCTGCTAGTTCTGATGGTTTATCATCAGATTCTGATTTTAGTGACAGTGACAGATCCATTAGGGATTCTTACTGTGCGCAAAGCTCGAAGGTTAGAATAGCTGCAATTTTTTGAATACAGGTGAGCAACAATGTTTAATTCTTAGTTGGTTCTCATTTTCCAGTTAACTTTTCAGTGACAATAACTTGTTTAATTTCTTATTCTTCTTTAAAGGATCTTTGCGAAGCTGATCCAAAGTCATTTACCACTCAATGGATGGCTCTGTTTCCAACCAGTGATGTACTCAAGCCAATGTGGAAAATTTACCGACAACATTTTTCTTTAGCGTATTGTTATACTTTCTTGTCTCGTTAACTTTCCGAGATCATTAACAGGAACTTTGAAGCTTCTCTAATGACCTGCTTGCTTTTTGATCCTCATTGGAATGTTTATTCCCTATCCCTATCTAGTCATTGAGACACATAAGTTGATGTTGTTCTCCATTTGCACCTTCTCAGCACTGTGGCTAAGCAAATATCTCTAGAGAGGTTTTTTTCTTTGTAGCTCAACTTTTTGACTACCGAATCCTGACAATACTTTTTTGTTTTATTTTGAAATGTCTAGGTAAGGATAGCATCTGCGTCAGCTCTTGCCACGATGATGGATGGGCCTTCATCTCTTTTCCTTCAAGTGGCAGAGTACAAGGAATCCACCAAGTATGGATCGTTTATGCCCCTCTCAAATTCCCTTGGTCTAATATTAATGTAACTCCACACAGGTACTTAACGACGTAATTTTCTTTCCTTTGTCTTCCGGTTGGGCTATTAGTTATTCCTTTTTTGATAAAGATTTGTATCCCTTTCATATGACTGTAGGCATTCTACATTTGATTCGTCGTGATAATCATGGTAGATTGTTGATTCAGATGTTCAGGATACTCTTGCTTCTGATATCAAGCACACCGTATGTACATTTCTTCTGTATTTTATCTTGTCTTCTCTTCTTGGTTAATTATATTCGTTTTATTGTAAAATTAAGTATTGTATCTTAATAATAGTATTTGATATCCATCATCACAAAATCTTAATGCTCTTGATTAAGGTTGATCTTTGACTAAGTGAGTTGCAAGAACTTCCTGAATACGTATGTAGAACCGCCTCCCGTTTAGCTGATGCTACATCACATTAAACATCTGCAAATACTTTGGAATCTCGTATTTTATGAGATTTTCATGTGTTGTTAAATGTTGGTTATTTCAGTTATAATTGTTGCCTAAAGTTATAATGTCTCTGCATGATAGGATTAATGAGGGGTTTCCTTTCAAAAATGATAAAACTGGTCTGCAGGTTATTGCTTCCTTTTCCTTTTGTTGTTTTTCTCAGTCTATTTGAACCCTACCGACTCTATGACTGGTTATGCTGAGCTGGGAAATCAGGCTTTTAAATATCTTCTGCCTTCGACTTGCTGAATAACTTTCTTCTCTTTAAAAGTTGGTCCTGTGAATGCCATACCTATATCATGATCTGTTTTGTATAGGTTGCCTCATAGCTGCTTTCTCTACCTTTCCTCCTCAAATGAAAGTATATAATATGCTTTTGGATGAGACAACAGCAGGTTGACCTTATCTTGCGCCTGTTTGATTGTGACGACTGTCCTAATTAACCCTCATTATAATATTTGACATTCTTTCTTGTTTATTTTCAGGATTACATGGATGTGAATGGAAGTCAGGAGTTCTTTTTACTTTATTTCGTTTTGCTGAGCAAGTTTCTGACGCATCAACGTGCATTGAGGCTCTTCAGGGATGATGTGGGTTCATATTTTAGTTGTTTTCCCTTCTAAGGAGTTCTTATAAAGTAGAAGGGTAGACGCATAGAATAAATTCAGGTGCATTTGTTGCTGTCTGGACTCCGTTTGTACATTAAGAACACCGTCACCTATCTGTAAACATTTTTGTGCAGAGGTTGGCGTGTGGTAAAAAATATGTAAGAATGGGCATGGTTGAGGAACATACTGACTGTTTGTTTCCCTATGATGTTGTGTTATGCTATTCTGGCCAAAGTTTGTTGTTCTTTTTTAGAGATTTTGATTATGATAGCTGCCACATTGGGTCCTCGTGTATTAACTTTTGCAGTCTGCAGTTGTTGAAGATTCATAAATATTTTAGAATGATAGATGAATTTTACAATATTTTCAACTTTGAATGTTTTGTCTTTGGTGATTCTTCCCCTGTTCTTCAACTTTCATTGGTTTTTTTTTTTCCTTGTCACCGTCATAACTCTTGCGTAGACTACGTAACGTAGTGTAAACATATTTCAGATTTTACCAACACAATTATCCATTTAAATCATTTTTGTTACACGAAAGACAAACTAGCCTTGAGAAAAGTAAGAAGTCTATCTCAAAACACAATAGAGTTGAAAACACAATAGAATAGGTGATTTGCTGATGCATCTTCCTCAGAAATACACTTTGAACTCAGATTTAGATCTGCAGTACTGGAAGATGATCTTGTACACTACCATCAACAATTCTGGGAACCGAGAAGCAAAATAGCTATTAAATCCATCTGGCATGTCTCCCATAATTGTCTGAAAAACCATAATGAAAAGTCAATCAGATTATGCTCGTGAAAAAATAGTTTTTGAAAAATTTGATTACGAGGACAAACCTTAATAGAAACTATATTCTCCTTTTCGATTTCCGAGTAGTGGGCTCGACAGTTCCTGAAGAATCGTACCAAGTCCCCAAAGTTGTTGTCTTTGTATGATCTTTTCATTGAGCCTAAAACTTTTTTATCTACCTGTTTTTGCCATCCCTTAGCCAATGTATTCGTCGCCCTTGTTTCAAGGGCTGTAAGATTACTCAGAATTTGAGTTTCAACACTAAAACAATCACTAGCCTCATAAATGAACAGATTCTTCTTAGTTGTGTTCCAAAACATTGGATGTTTAAGTACATAAGATGCCTTAGGACTGCAGCAATGAAGATAATATACATTAGAGACATTAGAGATGAGTCTTGTTGAAAGGAATCTGAATCAAATAAAAAAATAATGTTACCGTAAATTAGGATTAGATTCCAACAAACTGCTAATGAGTTGCTTAGCTTCAGGCAAATGATTTACTTCCATCAAACAACTTGGTTGGTTATTAGCAATGTTCTTAACACGATCCTTCTCATCTCCAAATGGATGAAGACCACCAGTGAGTGAATAAAAGAGAATGCATCCAAAGCTGAACATATCTAATGCATAAGTAGTTGATTTATCGTTTGGTCGCCAACCTAAATTACCAGAACCTGAAAGGGATTTGAGAATATTCCATAAGCATAATCACAAATACAATACAACCATAAAATATAATTTACCAACTAATCTACTATGATTTCTTGGATTAATTTTATTTTAAAAGATCACTCAATTTAACTTACCAAAGAGAAGGGAACTAGATATCATCTTCTCTGGGATTAGAATGCTGCCACCCAAATGAGACAATTTTGCTGTCAATATATCACTAACAAGGATATTTTCTGGGTTTATGGCTGTATGAACTACTCTTGATGTATGCAAGAAGTCAAGAGCTGAAACTATATTCCTGTAAAAAAAAGTTTACATTAATCTCTACTTTAATTTAATAACGTAATAACATTACATCACTAATCAAAACACCATCTTACCTCATTAGATTTAACATGGTTTCGGATGGATTCTTGTTGGCAACCCACAGTTGTTTTCCTTGCATTAGATTGATTAAATCTGGATCTCCAACAGACTGAGCTCTCCCAAATTCTTTTGAACTACAGAAACTAATCAAACTATCTAAACTACATTTGCAAAGCTCTAAACAAATGTAATTATGCTGATTATCTGACACATAACCAAAAGTCCTAATGATATTCGGATGATTGTCATATAACCTGAGGTTATCTACTTCTAAATTACCACTCCTAATACAAAGAGTACGTTTCACAGCAACATTACGATTTTTCAATACACCCAGAAAAACATTAGAGCCACTGCTTCCAAGCTTAATATCTAAGTTGATATCCAAATCACCTATAGTATGTTTCCCTTTATCTTCAATGTTCTTACTCTCCACCAGATCCATACTGACTCGAAATTTTGTGATTTCTTCAACACTCGAATTTGGGAACAAACATCGACTATGGGATGCACTTGTCACCGAAAAACTAATAAAATCATGGGAGAGAGTGAGATCCACGGGATCAGAATCGGTCATGGAAGCTCTGGCATTTCTGGGCTTCGACATTACGTAAGCTCTTCGCTTATTGATCTGCACAAAACCAAATCATATAAATCCGGATTGAAATTCCTCTTGTTATTTGAAATTGATAGATGGATCAATCTGTTTCGGTTGTGAGAAATAGCCTTTTATGTTCCAGGGAGTGGATTTCAAAATTACAGAGCGAGTATAAGGGAACAAGACAAAGATAGTTGTAGATCTAGTTTATATATAAAACAGTATAACCCAAATCCACACAGATTCATCCGAATCCGATACAAGTCAAAATCAATTATATCGAATACCCATCCAAATGAAAATACAGCTTAACCACATGCTGGAAGAAACTAAGAATAAAATTCCATTCCATCACCAAACTGATGTCTCAAATGGAAAAATCAATTGAAATTCTGAAGCAAGAAACTTTACCTGCAAGGGGATTTATTCCAGCAAGTTTATACAATCTGGCAGTTTCAAGCTCTCTCTGTTAAAATCATTAGTAAAAATGTAATCAAATTCCGTTGAAAGGTTCCAAAATCTCTCTGTTAACATGCTCAGATCAATAAACATCAAAAGATTAATCTACTAAGCCTTATTTAGTTTCCAGTGAATCAAACAGAGATTCTAGACCTAGGCCTTGAACATGACTCAAAATTGATCAATCAAACAAATACAGAGTCATGGTAGATCTATACTCCCTAATAATCGACAGATAATCCACAACATTGAAGCCTATTCTTCATGATTCTCATTTAAAGAAACACAACATAGAAAGAGGAGATGTAGAAGCAGAAGCATAAGCTCAGTTAAAACTCTAAACACTATTCAAATCAATCACCTGAAATCGAAAGAGGTGATGCAGAAACACGAGAATATTTTTCAAAACAGTTACTAAACCCAATCATCAATCACAGCAACGAGGAGGGTCAGCTAAACCCAAGAAGACAGATGGAACACAAAATCAAACCTAAACAATATCTATTAGAAAGAAATCAAGAACAAACCGAAATGTTGACTTTTTACACTACTCACTCACATATTTTTGGAATTAAATTCGAGTTATGATGACATGATAGTATAGAAGACATAGCTAAGAGTGGAAACTGAAACTCAGAGGTTAATTTCTGAAGCTGAAAGCAAAATTAAGAAACAAAGACTCACTAAAAAGAGTCACTTGATTTAGAAATAAACTTTAGCGAAACCCTAATTTCTTCAATTACACAACTTAATAGAACTCAAACGAGCTTTGACTATAAGAAAAAAACTTAGAAACTAGCTAAAACCCTCACGAATCAGGTGAAATGAAAAGAGGTAGAGATGCAAACCTTCTGGAAACGAAACAGATGCGAAATCAACAACGAGCTTCGATGAATATGATTGAGACCGTCGACGATGAGCTGAGGCTGAAGGAGAGCTTGGGATGCGACCGTCGACGACAACTTTCGCGGTGGAGATGCGAAGACCTAATCTGATTTGGGGGAAGAGGAAGACAAAAAATAAACAGAAAGTTTGGCGGATAAGAAGACAGATCTAAGAAGAAAAGTGTTATTGGCAACAACAAAAAAAACCTTTAGTTTATAAGAAAAATAATTCCAAAATTCCCTCTAACAAGGCGCAACTCACAATTCCCTCTAAATCCAATATATATTTGACATCTAATTTCATTTATTTCGTAAATTCAACCTAAAAAAAAAATCAGTAATCGAATGCTAAGAAACTTTTCATTCTCAACAAAAACTATATATATATATATAACATACAATTTCATTAACATTTCAATCCACAAATCTAAAATCTAATGCTAAAGAAATTTTAATCTAAACAAAACTATCTATTTGACATTCAATTTCATTAATATTTCCATTCACAAACCTAATTTGATCCCCCATAACGTTGTGGATCTGTACTTGGAGAGAGACATCGGAGATTTAGAGTCGGCGAGCGAGGCTATACTGAGGTTGCCCGGAGTGGTGGAACACGGGATGTTCCTGGGGATAGCGACCAGATAGATCGGGAGAGAAACCGATTTCGAAGATGCGATGGCGATAGATCGGGAGAGAATGTGAGAATTGGCTATTTGGTGGTGATAAATCTCGAAAAAATTGTGAAAATACGACCACACAGATGAGAGAGAAGCTAGAGATTTTTTTTTGTTTATAATGTAATTATTTGGGGATAAAATATATGGGTTTGGTCGGGTCTTTGGATTTGGGTGGGATGGGTGGGTAAATTGTGGTTGGGTTGGTAATATTGTAGATATAAGAGGAGAAACAAGGTATTTCCTTCATTTTTGGTATTAAAACAAAATCAAAATGAAATTAATTATTAGAAAGTGGTATCCGAGAATAAACTTCACAAAAAAGTGGCTTTCCAGCAATTGTTCCGTTCTAGAAAGAGACGAGATTTGCTAAATCGCCATACCAAGAGTTCACTAATATCTTGGCTAATAAGCAAGTTACTGCTACCAAGCTTATCACTGAGGCAGAAGACTAAGCTTAAGACTTTTCACGAGAGTGATTATTATCAGCTAGAAGATGGTGTTATAGGTTTGGTTGTTGCAAATGTTTCTCCTTTTTGCTATGTCGATTTTGATATTGGAGGTTTTTATTTTAAAGACATGCCGTTTTTACTTTTGTCTTACTACTTTTGCTTCAAGTTAAAAGTTAATGAATAGCATTTTCAATAACATGGCTTAATTATTGCTATTTTCCGAGTTTTCGTTTATTATTTAGACCACCAAGTC
Source organism: Eutrema japonicum (assembly GCA_030161315.1). Taxonomy (NCBI): domain Eukaryota; kingdom Viridiplantae; phylum Streptophyta; class Magnoliopsida; order Brassicales; family Brassicaceae; genus Eutrema; species Eutrema japonicum. Next base: position 22,227,031 of record BSQW01000007.1, read on the forward strand.
TCTTTAGGTTTATTAGAGACGATGAAACTGTAAGCAGATTATGTTTATTTTTGGTGGTTTGGTTAGTTAAGATTAGTAAAAGTATATATAATCATGATCAAAATCTAACCGTAACTGTATTTCAGATCGTAATCGGACTGTAACCATAAAACATGGTTAAAAACTGTTAATCGTTAAAAATATAATAGTTATGGTTAACCATAAATTATTAACCGTAACAGTAAATTAACCGTAAGCGTATAAAACTATTGGTCAACCGAACAGTTGTAAACTTCAAATTATAATCGTAACCGTTTTAAAAATATAACAAAATTAACATATAATTAATAGTAACTGTAAATTTATGTGTAAACTAAAAAATGCTATTGATATTAATTTTTATTATAATCATCAAATAATCGAATCATATTTAACCATAATAACCATAATCGTATATAACCGTAACCGTTTTAACCGTAATCGGTTTATCCATAACCGTTTTAACCGTATATTAAATGGTAATGTTAAAGAAAAAAATAATTTGTTTGCATACATTCAATAGAGAAAATTGTATCTATCACTTGATAAAATTTTAGAATTTAACATTCAATAAAGAAAATAGAATTGTTTCCATCTAATGATAAAAAATTTAGATTTTAATTTTGGCTCGTGCAAGGCACGGGTTTAATACTAGTTTCGTATTTATGAAAAGACACTTATATGATTATATGAAAAAACACTTCTATGATCAGGTGTGAATGAAAACACCCTTTGAGTCTTTATATAAAGGCAGATGATCAATGCCTTTTCCTGATCTTTTTATACTCCAAAATAACTCTGAGAATCTCAAAGTAGAGTTTGCTAGGGTCTATGTAAGGTGTGTTAATACAGAGATCGATAGTTATATCGGCAAGATAGACTTCGAGAGAATCAACGTACACCATCGTAGGATCTATGTAAGTTTTGACGTTTACGGCGTTAAAACTTCTGTTAGTAACTTCCGTTTAATCAAAACGACGACGTTTCAAGTTTTATTAAAAATCATCAACTTTCAAATTTTGGACGTTTAAATTTTCAATTTTTTTAAAAATATCTTTTAAATGCCTAAGTTTGGTTGACTTCATAATTAAATGTCTAACTTCTGTTGACAATGCGATTTGAGGCATGTCTTTAAATCAAGTGACAGAGCAGGTTTACGGGGTTAAAGTATGTTAGCAGATTCTGGTTGACTAAAACGACCAATGTTCCGGCAACTATTTGTCATTCGTGTTCTCTTTCTTCTGGTCGCTTCATCGAGATCTAACCCTAATTAAGAAGTTAAAAATCTTCTCACATTAAAATCCGTCTTTGGAAAAACATAATCCAAGGAAGACTTTGCCATTGAAATCCTCTATAAAATTCTCATAGAATTCTCTAAAACTCTCAAGAGTTGGAGTTTCTTAAGAAAAAAATATTTAATTTTTTGATCGAGTAGGGAACATATATTAGAAATGTAATGCAAGGAAGCAAGTGATTGATCCAAGAGACGTCGTTTTGGTTCTTTCGTATGCGTGGTTTGACTTTAACCAAATAAATTTCATCGCCTTAAATTTTTTAACAAAGATGAGCATTTTATAGAGGATTTTTTAAGTTTCAGAAAATGATCAACCATCTCCGCCTTTGAAATCTACTCATCAACAAATAAATCTAGTTATAAACAGCGACAGTGGTGAATAGAATATAGATGACCTTGAATCAATACTCCAATAGCTTTAAACCTCATAAAATGATAATGAAATTAAATTAAAGAAAGATGAGCGTGGTTTGCACGCGATCATGTTGCAACAGAAGGGGATGAGATAAAAGGCTGGGTAAATCTGGACGGTTGAAAGATCTCGATCGGACGGATGATAAATTCAGCAAACCCTAGAAAGAAAGAAAGGCAAAATATATCTTCCTCTTCCGCCCTTTATTACAAATTGGTTTTCAATCTCTCTCTCTTGCTTCCGTCGTAAATCGCTAAAACATGACGGAGTATTTTTGTGAATATAGCTTCAGTGACGCCGGAGCTTACAGGGATGTTAAGATTAGTTATCGCACCGTACGGCGGGCCAGTGACATCCGTATCAGTGATCACATCGTCAACAATGGGCAACCCTGCAGGGTATGATTTCGATTTTCCCTCATCTCATCTATCTCCGTCTCTCGATCTCGATCTCGATATGATAGATTCTAGATCCCGTGTTGTTTTTGTGTATATGTCCTTGATTTGGATTGTGTGGCTTCTTGATCTTTCTGGATCCGTAATCAGATCGTTCTACTTAGAAAATTATCATCTCCTTGCTTGCGTTTTGATTCAAGATAGAAATTTATGAATTTCGTTTCGCAGGTTCTTAAAATCTCCACGATTAGAGACTTTTGTCACTTTCACACCATAAATATATTAAATGGCAACTTGGTGCGGAATATTTTTCACTCTTCCAAAGATATTGATGTAAGTATCTATCTATATTCATTCATTCATTCCATTAGGGTCTTTCTATCTTCTGATACAGATTCTTCCTTGTGTCAGATTCCAGATGTTAGCCGTGATCTTTACCAGTTGATGAATATCTCCTCCAAGGATAATTCTGTATGTCTTCTTCTTGGCTCACATCAATCCACCTTCATGGACTTTTTGTTTTTTGTCTTTCAACTTGCTTCCCTGCCCATTTCAGGTTTCTCTTCTGCATTATACCGGCGACTACACTAGGGACGATATCAAGCTTCCCGAGAACGAGCTCCTAAGGACCATGGTTATTTTTTCTGTCTTTTCCTTCAAACAAACAAGACAGCAAATATGACTTGTTTTGTACTGATTATCACAGCTTTTGTGTTTTTTTTTTTCTTCTAAAATTGCAGATGGTTGGTGGAATTGACCATGGTAAGAGAGTTCTTGTGGCTGTCGTGTCTTCATTGGGGAAGGATGCCATCTATGGCGTTGACGTCGACCAGTCCGGTTCAGCTATCAGGATTAAGCCCAATGAAGATGCTGTGAACCAAAGAATAACCAAGGACAGTGATGTTGTTGTGAACCAGAGCAAAACGAAGGACAGTGATGTGGCAGAAAAAGCTTGCCTCAAAGAAGAAGCAACTGCCAAATATGGTTACGAATATACTCAGCGATCGTACAGAGACGCTGTGCTTGGGCACAATGCCACAGGTGAAGACATTTATTGAACCCGAACCTGATAAGCCTTTTGGTTCTCCCAGGAATATGTATTATACCCACAAAAAAATACAAAAAACGATGTAGTTGCTTTTGTGTGTTTTGTTTTAATTCCCCTTAAAGACATTTTATTTGGGAGTTGGTAGCAATGCGATCAACACTAAGTCTAACCTCGCAGAACTTCATGGAGTCCTTTCTGATATTGTTATCAGTTGTTTATCTTTTGAACACGTATCTTTCTCTTTTATCCCTAGATCAGCAAACTCGGAAGCTGATGCTCTAGCTAAAGCGGCTCTCGCTTTGTATGCCCAAAACTTTGGTTAAGATGATATGAAGTTTATTGATGCACACAAAAAAAAATAATAATGATGACCCCATTTTCCGAACTTGTTGTGTTTTCTTCATAACAGACCGTGGGAAAAAAAACACATAAAACAACTCTGGGCACTTGTTAGAACCAGAATTTGATTAGATGCAAATCTCTACTGTCAAATACACGATACCAAGCTCTTTCACAATTGCATTATGATTTCTCTCTACAAAAGCTTGGTATCGTGTATTTGATAATGTTGCTGAGTCCAGATTGTTCTGAGGATCTTCACAGAATTGCTGCTGGTGCAATAGCCAACCTTGCAGTGACACGTAAAACTTGATTTTGTCTTCTCATGTGTCGTCTTGTGTTTATAAACACATAATTTATATATTTACTCTGTTTTCATTTTCAGATACCTGCCAGGATAAAATCATAGAAATTGACGGTATCAATGTTTTGGCATCCGTAGCAGATAATGCTCAAGATGTTAAGACTGTCGTGATGGTTGCTAAAGCAATTGCGAACCTATGTGAAAACAGTACTTTCATTTTATCTCTTCTTCTTTTTCCTTTTATTTCTTTTTTGTTTTCTCTCTATTGGTATAACACATTCGATCTTCTGCATCAACAGATAACTTGCAGAAAGAACCTAAAGTGATTGAAACTTTGTTCAAAATGGCGGAGAAATGGCAACAACCCAAAGTATTTGAAGAAGTAGCTAGGGGGATCGCAAACTTTGCCAGAGAAACTAGTAAGAATTTTTTTATTAGTTGCCCAATATTCCCACTGTATCTCATTCGTCATACATCTCATTTGACAGGACAAATGAAAAGGCAATCTCGCTTGCTAGATAGCAATCATCTAGCTTGGATATTTGAAAACGTCGAAAATAAAAATTCAGCTATCAGGCTACATCTTGAAATAGCTCTCTGCCACTTAGTACACCTAGAAAACCGTAACCGTAAGTTCTTACATACATTCAACACTGCATCAATTAAAATTGTGCGGAATGAAGTCATTGTAACACAATTTTTTGAGTTTAGCAGGTCGGAAAATAAAAGAAAAGGTGGAGATCATTGCTAAAAATAGTTCCAACGAAGATATAAGAAGTTTTGCAGAGAAGACTCTCAACAACATTGATTAGGATTGTGAACTAGGAATGGTGAGAGCAAGTGAAGATTGTATGAGTTGGGAATCATAAGTTTGTTGGTGCTAAACGTGATCTAAGGCCTCGGATTAGTGTTTATACATTGTATTCGCCTTGGATAGATTTCAGTAGGATAAGATTTTGTATTTGACAGTAGAGATTTGCATCTAATCAAATTCTGGTTCCAACAAGTGCCCAGAGTTGTTTTATGTGTTTTTTTTCCCATTTGCTTTCACTTAAAATGGGGTCATCATTATTCTTTTTTTTTTGTGCATCAATAAACTTCATATCATCTTAACCAAAGTTTTGGGCATACAAAGCGAAAGCCGCTTTAGCTAGAGCATCAGCTTCCGAGTTTGCTGATCTAGGGATAAAAGAGAAAGATACGTGTTCAAAAGATAAACAACTGATAACAATATCAGAAAGGACTCCATGAAGTTCTGCGAGGTTAGACTTAGTGTTGATCGCATTGCATTGACCAGGGCACTACAATCTGACTCGAAGTTATTGCTTAGGATCTTTAAACTCCTAGCACTTGAGAGAGCTGAACGAACAGCGAGGGGGGATGTGATATTTGTTCTAGTTTCAATCACTTTTCCTTAGCATCCCGCGCCTTTTAGCATTGTAAATATGCATAAACATCTTACATTTCGATATTTTACTTCTTAGGATCATGTAGAGTCATTTCTAGCATATTGCATGTATTTCGAGTCATTTTCAGGTACTTGTGGGACTTGGGGTGGTTACGAAGGAGCAAGGGACGAGTTTCGAGAGAAGTTGCAGCTTCCAGCGGTGCCTACCGCTGTGAACAGGCCGCTAGGATCGTCGAAGTACGTGACAGCGGTCACACCCGCTCCAGGAGCACCGCTAGGATCGCCCAGGAAAGACATAGCGGTACCTGCCGCTAGAACACCCCCGCCACCATCCGCACGAGCAAGCGCAGCGGTCCCTACCACCAGGAATGACCCGCTATGAATGACGTCTAACAGAGGAAGAATCAGCTTCTGGTGCTGATTACAGCGGTCGTTTGACCGCTACGAACGTACCGCTGGGATTCGCATGAACCGGCACAGCGGTACCAACCGCTACAATCACACCCGCTAGAGCTCGCATACACACAACACAGCGGTACCTACCGCTGGGGTTAGCGAGGAGACAAAGCAGCGGTACCTACCGCTGCGAAAGTGCCGCTGGGACCTGTCTCGCTTTGTTATTTTTAGAATCCGACCCGGTTTGTTCTGGGTTGACCCGTGACACATTCTCTTTAGTATTTATACATTTTTAGACCTAAAGATACATCCATCTTTGGTTCTAGACGATTTTCTTGGGTTTTTGGAGATTGAAAAACTCATTTGTGTAAAACTTTGTTTTATCTTTGGGTTATAAAGTATCTTTTCATCTTTCTTAGATCATCATGCCATCTTTACTCCATCTTTTTAATTTGCTTTCACTTAGAATGTGTGAGTAGTTTTACTTTGGATTGTTGGTTTGGTAGATCTAGGGTGTTTTGATGGTTGTTTGTGATGTTTGATGGTTGATTCATGTTTATGTTCATGTATAGAATGATCTTAGTGGTAGGAATGAACTTGGAAAAGAGAGTTCTAGATTTTGATTATTTCACACCCGGAAGGTGTAGTGAAATAATATGAACTTCCTATACTTGCGTTTCTATATCTTAACCAATGGAAATTGAGTTTTAAGATGGAATTGATGACAATTATGAGTTTGTGTTCATTGTTTATAATTCATTTGGTTGCAATTGGGAAATTAGCTTAATCGAATGATTTGTAAAAGGCATAGTATCACGGGAGTGGACTAGTCTAATTAAGCAACTCATGTCATAGGATTAACATTGATTGTTCATTTAATTCATCTTTTATCACATCATCATACACCCTTGTCGAATTGCCTTACCAACGATTCATACTTTTTAATATCTAAAAACCGATCATCTTGTTTAGTTTGCTTACTTTGCATTTTAAACTAAGTTTCGATAATTGTTTTCTGAATTTAGTAGAAGTTTATCTTTGTTCTGTTTTAAATAGTAGTTTCGTAACATTACAAACCGAAAACAAAACATCTTATTCGTTTAGCTAGATTAGTTTCTTGCATTCTTAGTGTGTTATTCTTGCTTTCTCCGTGGATCGATTCCTAAGTACACAACGTACGAAAAGGGTTATTTGATAGCCCCGAGAGTAAAATCTCGTTTCTCAAATTGGCGCCATTGCCGGGGAAGCATAGCAATAGCCATTAGGATTTAGATTCTACCGAGTCTAAATTTTAGTTTTCGTAAAATCTTACCGTGTTCTGTATTTTTCTCTTTCTTGTAGGTGCATGAACTTGAGAAGCCAAGGACAACAAAACCTGGTGGAGTTAGTGCCTGAGATAAGATGCCTAGAGCGAGCCAATACTCGAGCTAGAATAGAAAGAGAGAGACTTGCAAGAACAACTGGGTTAAACATGGGTGATAACGTTGATATCGACCCAGAAATACAAGAAGAAGTTCAAGGAGCGGGAATTCCTGTTAATCCACTACTTCATGCTGCTAGAAGAGCGAGAGTGTTAGGGGCATACGATGCACCCTAAGTACATGTATACCGCTAGCAATGGAAACTTTTTTGGGAAAAATGTCGAAGAAGGGTTCCAACTTGTAGAAAACCTAGCGCAAAGCGATGGAAACTACGGTGAGGACTATGATAGAGCTCCTAGAGGAAGCGGAGATAGAGAAGACCAAAGAAGTAAGGATATCAAAGCCTTACATGAAAAGATGGATAAGGTCCTGCAAGCTACGAAAAGATCTATAAACTATATCGGAGAATTTGATGGAGGTCAAGCTTGTAAGGAAATTGGGTTTGAAGAAAACTTTGAAATGCAAGAAGAATTGAATTTCGTCAGAAATCAAGGAAACTATCACGGTGGGTACAACAAGAGTTACAACCCAAACTTCCAACAACAAGGTCAAGGCTATCAACCGAGACCTTTCATACCATCAAATTCTCAAGGATAGAACTTCACACAACAGAGGTTTGTACCCAAACAACAATTTCAAGGGAACCAAGGTGGGTTTCAAAACAATCAAGGAGGATTTCAGAATAACAAGGGAGGTTTTCAGAGCAAGGCACCTTTTGTTCCCAACAACCAACAAGCGTACAAACCGACGGGGCAAGCAATTGCATCTCAATCTCAGGATCAAGAGATAAAAGACATTAAGAGTATGCTTCAGCAGATATTGGTTGGGCAATCTAATAGTTCAATCGAAACGAACAAAAGGATGCTTGAGATCAACAATAAGGTGGATGGAGCGTACAACGATCTAAACGCCAAATTCGAGAATCTAAGCACTCACGTCAAAGGGCTGGATAACCAAATTGCTCAAGTTGCTTCCTCCTCTCAAGGTCCAAAGGGAACTTTACCGGGCAAGGCCGTAGCAAATCCTAAGGAGTATTGCTTGGCAATAACTTTGAGAAGCGGAAAAGAACTACCAACAAGAGACCAAGTCATAGTGGTGGTCAATGACAATAAGAAATAGAATGAGCATGCCCTTGAAGATGAAGAAGAAGAAAACTCCGCGGAAAAGATATGGGATCGATCTGAAACCGATTCACAAATCCGTTCGGAGAGAAAAATAAAAATTGTGGAACCGGAAATCATTCCGAACGAACTTGAAGCTGTCAAGGGAGGAGGAAAGAAAGAAGTGAAGTCAAGGGACATCACTGAAAAGGATGATGATTTCGAGCCCCCAGCATACGAGCCAAAACTTTCATTTCTCGGGAGGTTTAAGAAACAAATCTTGGACAAGCAGTTCGAGAAGTTCAAGAAGATAATGGGAACGGTTCAAGTCACTATTCCATTCATTGATCTTATTCTGGAGTGTCCGGTATACAACAAACTCCTCAAGGACGTGTTGACTAAAAGGAGACAAATCGAAGACGCCATGGTGATGATCAACCATGAGTGCAGCGCTATAATTCAAAACAACTTGCCAAAGAAACTCAAGGATCCGGGGAGTTTCACACTCCCTTGTACTTATAGGATCTCTGCACTTTAACAAGTGTTTGGTTGATCTTAGCGCAAGCGTTAGTCTAATGCCATTGACGGTCTCCAAGAAATTGGGATTGACGAACTTCAAACGAACGAGAATCTCGTTGGTGCTGGCGGATAGATCGACCCGTCATCCGATTGGGATACTAGAAGACTTACCCCTGAAGGTTGGAAAATGCATAATTCCAACAGACTTTGTGGTGCTTGAGATGGACAAAGAGCCAACGGATCCTATCATCCTAGGAAAAACGTTATTAGCAACCGCATGAGGTATAATAGCTGTTAAAAAAGGTGTGATTGATCTTCACTTAGGAGATATTTCTTTGAATTTTGATATACTTGACATGATGAAGAAACCGAACATAGAAGGAAAGGTGTTATATATAGAAACCTTAGAGGACATGGTCGATGAATACTTAGAAGAGCTGAACATGGAAGATTCTCTTGAAGTAGCCATCACGCAACAAAGCTTTAAGAGTGGAATTGTGAACAAAGAGGCAATCGCCTACAAAGAATTCCTTGATTCACAATTACCATGGGGGAAAGAAACATGCTTCTTGGAGATTGAAGGAGGCATGGAAAGGATTATAAAAGAAGACACTAGCGATGGTGAGACTAGTGTGGAGGATGATTGGAGCGAACTCAATGCTCCAAAGGTAGAACTCAAGCCACTCCCAAACGGGCTAAGGTACGAGTTTCTAGGACCTAATTCCACATATCCTGTCATAATAAATGATGCGTTGAATGAAGAAGAAACCTTAAACACGGATCATGCAGCACTGAGACACTTATTGGCGAAGAAAGATGCAAAGCCAAGGTTGTTGAGATGGATCCTACTGTTGCAGGAGTTTGATCCTAATATTAATTAATGGGCCTATTTCTCATGATGGCCCGTATGCACTCTGGGCCCCATTTATGCTTTCCTATATAATTTTAATCCGCTCTGACGAATCCAATATTTGTCTCATTGATACTTTCAACACAAAACGCCAAGTGCTTTTTTGTATAAGAATATCTTCAAAAAAATTCAAAATTTCATGCCGATGCACAAAAACAAAATCTCGCCTGATAGTGACCCATCATCGCTGGGACAATTTCAACACAGAACAAGGACGTTGCCGATTGCCTTGGAGAGGAGAAGAACAGAGACATGTAAACAAATAAGTAAAATGCAGTATATAACAAAGGGCCATAAACTTGTTAAAACTCAAGCCCATTACTTTGTACAAACTAAACCCAAAGAAAGCTTTGAATCCATATAATAAATGAGTTCGCTTCCTATCCGCAAACTTTTTTGGGATTAAAAAGATGTTGACAACATTATTTCATTTTTCAGAAGAAAAAAAAAACATTATTTCATTTTCTGACAATTTTTTTTAAAAAAAATATCCGAATCTTTGTAAAGAGGTTTACAAGTACAATTTTTTCTTCCATTTTTATTTATCTATAATTCATATGGTCTATAGACAACGCTAGTCTCCTATAATAATAATGTAGAATTAAAAAATGGAGTTCCTCGAACTCAAAAATATACATATATACATTATACATATACAATAACAGACATAGATGTCAATGACGTCGTCGTCAGGTACTTGGTTACTAGTTGTTTTATAGACAAGTAGTTTGATTAACTTGTTTTTTCAATTAAAGACCCAGACTTTATATAATCTTTTTTAGCCATTGGTGGGAAATAATGACTCGGTAACCGATGAACCCTGAGGAAAGAGAATAGCCCAAGAATGTATTGTTTTCAATGTCCTGTTTCTGATCATGTAAGTAGGTTGTTGATAGCCTTAAATAAGTGATTTTATGGTTTGAACCTCAAATGCAGACTTTTCTTTGTTTTTTGTTTAAGCACAAGTTGTAATTTTTTTTTTTTGCTAACTAGTAAATATCATATAAAATGAAAGGTGGATCTTACAGGATTAGATCCCTATACATGGTGCCTTGGCAAAAATAAAATAAAAAACAAGACACCAGAAGAAGAAGAGCACTCAGATTACAGACTACAGATTAATTAAGCCAAAGCAACATTAGATTACGAAAGCCTTTCTTTTTTCTTCTCGCCGTAATAGTATTGATAACTTGTCGGTCAATAGCTTTGAAAAGCGTTTGAGGCGGGACCAATTGCTGATTGAAGAACCAATTGTTTCTTTGCATCCAAATCGCATAAATTGTTGAGTGGCCCACAACTTTTCGGAGCAAAGACGGTGAAGAAACCGCTGAAGCCCTTGACCAAGAGACGAATCCGACCAGTCACTAAACACATTCGGCTACAATTGCAGTCTCCTTTTTACTGCCGTCCAGATCTCAATACTGTAATTGCACCGGAGCAGCAAGTGATCTCGACTTTCATGACTCGCATCAAAAAAACCACAAGCCGTGGAGATGTTCATACCCCAGGCTGCGAGTCTTGTCCTCATCGGAAGTCTGTCTAATTGAGCTGTCCACATCATGAAAGCATGTTTTGGAGTCGCTCCTTTGAACCACACTATATCAAACCAGTCTTTCTCTTCTTCACGAGGCCGCAGGGCTTCCCATGTCAACCTCGATGAGAACCCCTTGCATTGAACTCCATTAACATACCAAAAAAAAGAGTCAGGTGTGTTTGAGGATCTTGGGTGCCTAATGGTGGTGAGGTGCTGGTGGAGCGCCAAAGCTTCATCCGAGAGAGGAGATATTGAAAAAAAAAGATTTAATAAAAGGAAGAGGAAAATAATGTCGATAGAAAGAAGGAAGATTGGATGAAGAGATTATCAAGAGGAAAAGAAAAAATCGAAATCTGTGGAGATAGATATTGAAGATGAGATGAGAGAGATTGAGATGAGTGATTGGGAATGATTTAGTGAAAGTAAGATTCCTAGTTAAATTTTGATTAATTTCGGCCAAGAAACAAAAGCAAATCGATGAAGTTTTGTAGGAGTAGGCGTGGCGGTCTGGACCGCTGTACCACGCAAGAATCATATGCAGTGGGCCTATCGTACCGGTTGGTACCGCTATAGGTTGGCGTGTTGTTTGATATGCTTTCATTTTTAAAATGATATGCTTTTTGATATGCTTTCATTTTTAAAATCAAGATCAACTTCTTTGCTACCTAAAATCAAGGTATGTTAAACTCATAGCCTTGTCTTGATCTTTTCTTCTCACCATACAATTTTTTTTTCCATACAATTATTTTAATTGGACCATACAATTTAGATTTTTAAATTTCTATCACAATCAACATCTTTACTACCAATTTTCAAAAAACGAAAGAGTTGAAAGTGGTGAAGAAAACAGCTCCTCGAGCTACATTACCACGCAATTCAAAAAGTTCTCATAAAGCTAGACATGACTACGGTTACGGTTATTAAGATTACGGTTAATTAACTACCGGTTACGGTTAATTAACCATCGGTTACAGTTGTGATTTTTTTTAATCTTAACATTAACCATTTCATATACGGTTAAAAGGGTTACGGTTTAAACGGTTACAATTATATATTGTTACAGTTATTACGGTTAAATATGATTTGATTATTTGATTATTTGATGACTAAAATAAAAATGAATATCGGTAGTATTTTCAGTTTATACTAAACTTTACGGTTATAATTAACTATATGTTCATTTTGTTATATTTTTAAAATGGTTACGGTTATAATTTTAAGGTTACAACTATGCGGTTAACCAACGGTTTTATACGGTTACGGTTAATAATTTACGGTTAATCATAACTAATATATTTTTACGGTTAACGGTTACAGTTATAATATTTTTATATGGTTACGGTCTAGTTACGATTGAAAACAGTCTTGTTACGGTCCAAAATACGATTACGGTTAGATTTTGGTCATACCTGCATAAAGCTAAGGAGCCAATCCAGAGCAAGTCCAAGAGACGGAAAAAACCAGAAGAAAATTTAATGTCAGTTTTTTTCTAGAATATAAGGGGTTTTAATAAATCAAGGGCTGAAAAAAAGAGCTTAGATGGATGGAATTTGTGTGTGTTGTTTGGATGTAAAACTTTGCACTAATGCTTGATTTAGTCAAGCTTTTTATCCAGTCCGTAAAAATTGTATGTCATTTTGAAATGTTGGATTGGAGTGAAAAACTCTTTGGCTCTAGGTCTTTGGTCTGAAGAAACATTTATATTGTTTTCCAAAACTACCAACTCCCAAAGAAAATGTCTTTAAGGGGAATTAAAACAAAACACACAAAAGCAACTACATCGTTTTTTGTTTTTGTTTTTGTTTTTGGGTATAATACATATTCCTGGGAGAACCAAAAGGCTTATCAGGTTCGGGTTCAATAAATGTCTTCACCTGTGGCATTGTGCCCAAGCACAGCGTCTCTGTACGATCGCTGAGTATATTCGTAACCATATTTGGCAGTTGCTTCTTCTTTGAGGCAAGCTTTTTCTGCCACATCACTGTCCTTCGTTTTGCTCTGGTTCACAACAACATCACTGTCCTTGGTTATTCTTTGGTTCACAGCATCTTCATTGGGCTTAATCCTGATAGCTGAACCGGACTGGTCGACGTCAACGCCATAGATGGCATCCTTCCCCAATGAAGACACGACAGCCACAAGAACTCTCTTACCATGGTCAATTCCACCAACCATCTGCAATTTTAGAAGAAAAAAAAAAACACAGAAGCTGTGATAATCAGTACAAAACAAGTCATATTTGCTGTCTTGTTTGTTTGAAGGAAAAGACAGAAAAAATAACCATGGTCCTTAGGAGCTCGTTCTCGGGAAGCTTGATATCGTCCCTAGTGTAGTCGCCGGTATAATGCAGAAGAGAAACCTGAAATGGGCAGGGAAGCAAGTTGAAAGACAAAAAACAAAAAGTCCATGAAGGTGGATTGATGTGAGCCAAGAAGAAGACATACAGAATTATCCTTGGAGGAGATATTCATCAACTGGTAAAGATCACGGCTAACATCTGGAATCTGACACAAGGAAGAATCTGTATCAGAAGATAGAAAGACCCTAATGGAATGAATGAATGAATATAGATAGATACTTACATCAATATCTTTGGAAGAGTGAAAAATATTCCGCACCAAGTTGCCATTTAATATATTTATGGTGTGAAAGTGACAAAAGTCTCTAATCGTGGAGATTTTAAGAACCTGCGAAACGAAATTCATAAATTTCTATCTTGAATCAAAACGCAAGCAAGGAGATGATAATTTTCTAAGTAGAACGATCTGATTACGGATCCAGAAAGATCAAGAAGCCACACAATCCAAATCAAGGACATATACACAAAAACAACACGGGATCTAGAATCTATCATATCGAGATCGAGATCGAGAGACGGAGATAGATGAGATGAGGGAAAATCGAAATCATACCCTGCAGGGTTGCCCATTGTTGACGATGTGATCACTGATACGGATGTCACTGGCCCGCCGTACGGTGCGATAACTAATCTTAACATCCCTGTAAGCTCCGGCGTCACTGAAGCTATATTCACAAAAATACTCCGTCATGTTTTAGCGATTTACGACGGAAGCAAGAGAGAGAGATTGAAAACCAATTTGTAATAAAGGGCGGAAGAGGAAGATATATTTTGCCTTTCTTTCTTTCTAGGGTTTGCTGAATTTATCATCCGTCCGATCGAGATCTTTCAACCGTCCAGATTTACCCAGCCTTTTATCTCATCCCCTTCTGTTGCAACATGATCGCGTGCAAACCACGCTCATCTTTGTTAAAAAATCTAATTTTTTTATCATGAGATGGAAACAATTCTATTTTCTTTATTGAATGTTAAAATCTAAAATCTAAAATCTTCGTCGTCTTCGTCGAGTTTTTTTATTGAAGTTTATGATTCATTCGGATATTTTGTCGGCTCATATTTCGATTTGGTTAGGCCTGAGCAAAAAACCCGAAACCGAAGAACTGAATCGAATCCGACCCAAAAAAGTGGTACCAAACCCGAACCCGAATTCACAAAATACCCGAATGGGTCCTAAATTCCTAAATTTCCTAATTATATATATACTTTATATAATCAAATTACCCATAATTATAATTATAAACCCAAAAATATCAATTATTTTTAAACCAAAATATCTAAAAACCCAAAATAACAAAAATATTCGAAATTTTTTTGTTATATTTGTGAAAATTTAACCAAATTTTATTCAAATTAAACAAATTTTATTTTTTTCCCAATATTTCGGGTACCCGTACCCGAATCAAAAATTGTAAATACCCGAAAGGGTCTTAGACCTTCAAACCCGAAAGATCCGACCCGAACCCGTACGGGTATTCGAACACCCATGCCTAGATTTGGTATAACTTTTTCGGATAAGATTCGGTTCGATTCTTCAGTTCTCGATTCTTTGCCAAGATCTTTTACCTAAGCAATATGAGACCTTGCTTTTAACCTAATTAAATGTCAAAAGATTGTCGATTAGCTAAATATCCCTATAATAAATGCTCATTGAGTTTTGCTAAACTTCATAATCCTAAACTTTAATATTGAAGAATAAATCATCCGTAATTTTACCCTAACAAGTGATCCTATATTTTTCAATTAATTGCGATGGACTAAATTAATAGCTAAGCACATATAAGAAAAATAAAAATAAAAGAGGTAAGCTAATTAAAATGATAAATCATTGCTGGATATTGCCTTGTCGTAGACAAATATCCGATGATAAAATCCAGCTAAGAATTAAATTTTTTGAACCAATGTAATATGGAGAAGTGGGCTACAAGTAATAAAATGTTTTCAATATTTGCTTATAAGATATTATAGCCTCTCATTCAATTCTCACTAGAGTCTTCGGATAAGAGTCAATTCTTCTCTAGTGGTTCTTTTAGTAGCTAAAACACATACAAGAACTCATCGCCTTCTTCCTTTAGAGAGGTATTTCATGTATAATTTATTACTTTTCTTTCTTTAGTTTTATGTGGAAGCTGGTTCTCGGATCTTTCTTCCTCTAGTGATTGTTTATTTAGTACTTTCATTTCTTGGTTACGCAGGATATCTATGGCTGAGACACTTTTGGCGTTTGGAGTAGAGAAGCTTTGGGACCTCCTTGTCCGAGAATCTGAGCGATTTCAGGGAGTACAAGAGCAATTTGATGGATTAAAAAGTGAAGTAGAGATGTTAAGGTGCTTTTTGGAAGATGCAGATGGCAAGAAACATACAAGTGCAATGGTGAGAAAAGCTGTGAAGGATATCAAAGAAATTGTTTATGATGCTGAAGATATAATTGAAACCTTTCTTCTAAAGGAAGAACTCAGCAAAACAAGTGGTATCAAGAAGCGTATGAGAAGACTTTCTTGCATTATAGTGGAACGCAGGGAACTTGCTTCAGATATGGGAGGCATAAGTGCGAGGATCTCCAAGGTGATCCGCGATATGCAGACTTCTGGGGTGCAACAAATGATTGTCAGTGGCGGTGAGTCTTCACATCCTTTACAAGAAAGACAAAGGGAGATGCGAAAAACATATCCTACAAATAACGAAAATGATTTTGTGGGGTTTATCATATTTTGTATCTGAGCTTTGAAGAGTTGCCTAGTTATTTGAAGCACTGCTTCCTCTACCTTGCCCATTTTCCAGAAGATGAGTCAATAAATGTGGAGAAATTGTCTTATTACTGGGATGCAGAAGGAATACCAAGGCCGAGGGGTTACGATGGAGTGAGCATTAGAGAGGTCGCAGATGGATATATAGAAGAATTACTGAAGAGAAACATGGTTATTTCTGAAAGAGACGCTGGAACTTCAAGATTTGAATATATAGAAATGCATGATATGATGAGAGAAGTTTGTGTGCGGAAAGCTGAAGAAGAGAATTTCATAGATATTGTTGATGCATCAAACTCTCAGTCTCCTTGTAAATCTCGCAGAATCGCAGTACACGGGCGTGATGAATCATATAATCCAGTGGAGATGATGAAGAATCTAAAACTTAGATCTCTCTTGTTTATCAACTTAGACCTTGTAGAAAATTGGATAGCATAGGATTTATTGTTTAGGAGGTTACAATTGTTGAGGGCATTAGATCTCTCTTATGCCAAGTTTGAAGGAGGGAAGCTCATCCACTTGAGATATTTGAATTTATATTATGCAGAGGTAACTCATCTACCCTCTTCTATGCGGAATCTGAAGCTGCTGCTCTATTTACACCTATTTGTATCTTCCTATTGCTACATCCCTAATAATGTCTTGAATTAAGATACCTCTGTTTACCGGAGAAAATAAAGGGCAAATTAAAGATGGAATTGGGTAATTTAGTCAACCTGGAGACTTTGCACAATTTCTCAACACTATCTTCATCTCTAAGTAAATTGAGCCGCTTGGAAAATCTCACTATACACGATTTTACGAATGATGAAGAAACAACTGGATTTGTTTCGGATTGCGTTCATCTCAAAAGTCTGAGTTTGTTTATATATATGCCAAGGTTACCTGTTGAGCAACATTTCCCTTCTCACCTTACAACCTTATATCTAGATGGTTGTCGTTTGGAGGATGATCCAATGCCCTATTCTAGGGAAATTGCTTCATTTGAGAGGGCTTTGGTTATGGGAAAGATCTTTATGTGGGAAGAGAATGGTTTGCTCAGGCGGTGGGTTTCCTCAGTTGCAGAAGCTACATTTTTGGGGATTAGAAGAATGGGAAGAGTGGATAGTAGAAGAAGGCTCCATGCCCCTTCTTCATACTCTGGAAATTTGGAATTGTAAGAAGTTAAAGGAGCTTCCAGATGGGCTGAGATTTACCACTTCCTTGAAACAACTGTATATTGAAGAAGCTCCTTTGGAATTTAAGGAGAAATTGTGCAGAGGAGGAGAAGAATTCTACAAATTTCAACACATTCCTCTTTTGAAAATCGTTTAGACAAGCAGGTAATATATGAGTATACATGATGATGACATGAGTGTTGGTCACGTGGATAATGCAGTGATCGTGTTCGACAAAATGTCTAACTGAGACTTGATCTCCTACACAACTTTGGTCTGTGATGAGTGCACCAACAAATCACTCTGCTCGCTTAGTCTTCTTCCTTCTCTGCCATATTCCCTGCTCTTTCTACACGATTTTTTTAGCAATAATGTCTGATCCCAGTCTAAAGACTACGGACGACAATGGTCTATTATTTTCTTTTCTTCAGAGTTCATCCATTTGCTTACATATTTCACTTGGTTGTTTGTTTGAGATAATTGTTTGTTTGGATTTTGTTTAAAATTGAGTTTAGCTTTATACCATTAATCAGCCCAAAAAAAAAACTTGTAAACTTTATAACTATAAAATTGATAAGGATGATGCAGCTGAGAGTGGTATTATGTTTAGAGCTCTAGAGGACATACTCCATGTCCATGTCCATACTTTCTATACTACACCTCCTTTTGTAAACACTGTAATAATCTTTCTCCAAGATGTATGAATTCATTCAAATCAGTTATTGTTCAAAGTTCCACGAGCAAATAATGCATATTAACAAACAAAACCTAAATCTGTTTCGGATTAGACAATAGATGGAAGTGTTTGCACCAGATGAATCATACCTTATTCTCACACCCAAGTCTTTGTTGGTATGCATGATCACGGTTATGGTTATTAAGGTTATGATTAATTAACCACCAGTTACAGTTGTGGTTTTTCTTTAACATTACCATTTAATATACAGTTAAAACGGTTATGGGTAAACCGATTACGGTTAAAACGGTTACGGTTATATATGATTATGGTTATTATGGTTAAATATGATTCGATTATTTGATGATTATAATAAAAATTAATATCAATAGCATTTTTCAGTTTACACATAAATTTACAGTTACTATTAATTATATGTTAATTTTGTTATATTTTTAAAACGGTTACGATTATAATTTGAAGGTTACAACTGTGCGGTTGACCAATAGTTTTATACGCTTACGGTTAATTTACTGTTACGGTTAATAATTTATGGTTAACCATAACTATTATATTTTTAACGGTTAACAGTTTTTAACCATGTTTTATGGTTACGGTCCGATTACGATTTGAAATACAGTTACGGTTAGATTTTGATCATGATTATATATACTTTTACTAATCTTAACTAACCAAACCACCAAAAATAAACATAATCTGCTTACAGTTTCATCGTCTCTAATAAACCTAAAGAGACTTGGTGGTCTAAATAATAAACGAAAACTCGGAAAAGAGCAATAATTAAGCCATGTTATTGAAAATGCTATTCATTAACTTTTAACTTGAAGCAAAAGTAGTAAGACAAAAGTAAAAACGACATGTCTTTAAAATAAAAACCTCCAATATCAAAATCGACATAGCAAAAAGGAGAAACATTTGCAACAACCAAACCTATAACACCATCTTCTAGCTGATAATAATCACTCTCGTGAAAAGTCTTAAGCTTAGTCTTCTGCCTCAGTGATAAGCTTGGTAGCAGTAACTTGCTTATTAGCCAAGATATCAGTGAGCTCTTGGTATGGCGATTTAGCAAATCTCGTCTCTTTCCAGAACTCTGGTGTAAGGAACCCATATGTCTTCTGAAGGCAATCAAATGTAACCTGCGTCGTAAAACCAACAACATCAAATCCACAATCGATCAATCAGTCACAGATAATGAAGCAACAATGTCCATCAGATTAAGCAAATTAAGTTAAACATCATCAAGAAGACACCAATGCTCATCTACAAATTGCAATTGACAAAATTTTCATAGTCCAAATAGGTAAATGAAACTAATCTAAAGTCATTTATTGTGTTATGGAAATCGTGATTTTATATTGATACATTACACTCTGTTATATACAGAGGAGAGACACTACATATAAGGGAAGGCAATATACAAGATTAATGAAGACAGAATCACGGGGATTCTAACGGCTACTATCTATGGTGATACT
Source organism: Eutrema japonicum (assembly GCA_030161315.1). Classification (NCBI taxonomy): domain Eukaryota; kingdom Viridiplantae; phylum Streptophyta; class Magnoliopsida; order Brassicales; family Brassicaceae; genus Eutrema; species Eutrema japonicum. The sequence continues at coordinate 22,246,564 of BSQW01000007.1, forward strand.
ATTGTCTATACACCCCCTCAAGACGGACGAGCTGAAGCAAGTCCTATCTTGTCAGTAAGTAACTCAAAACGCGCTCTTGGTAACGGCTTTGTGAGAGCATCGGCAAGCTGGTCTGTGGATGACACATGGGAGACCCGAAGCTGCCCAGATTGTATGTAGTTGCGGACGAAATGGTAATCCAACGCCAAATGCTTCATGCGCGAGTGGAACACAGGATTAGCGGCTAAGTATGTAGCTCCAATATTATCACAATAGATCACCGGGGAAGTAGCTGGTTTGGCCCCAAGCTCCGATAATAACGATTGTACCCATATCACCTCGGATGTGGTGGCAGCAAGTGACCGGTATTCCGCTTCTGTGGAGGACCGTGCGACGCCGGTTTGTTTCTTCGATGACCATGCGATCGGATGGCGACCAAGGTAAACGATGTAGGCACCAGTAGATGTGTAGTCATCCCTGTTCCCAGCCCAATCGGCATCCGTGAATGCATGAAGAGTTGAGTTGTTGTTGGCATGAAGAAAAATACCCTTCGTCGTGGTGGCTGCGAGATATCGGAGTATTCTTTTAACTGCATTCCAGTGCTCGGTGGTTGGTTTATGCATGTATTGGGATAACTTGTTGACAGGAAACGAGATATCAGGTCGTGTAAGCGAGAGATATTGCAAACTCCCAACAACCATGCGATACTCTGTTGGGTCTTCCAACTGTGTGCCGGACAGCAGAGTGAGAGATGAATTCAGACACATTGGTGTAGTCACAGGCTTACAATTTTCCATCTTCGTGCGGTGTAGTAAGTCTGCAATATAACGAGTTTGCGTCAGATGCATACCATTAGTATTGCGATGAACTTCAATACCAAGAAAGAAAGAGAGATCTTCAAGATCCTTGAGTGAGAACCGTTGGGACAAAGATGCAATGAAACGCTGTGTATAAGAGTTGTTATTTCCTGTAATGATTAAATCATCAACATAAACAAGCATATAAATTAAAACTCCCTGGTTGTTGTAGATGAATAAGGATGCATCGGCTAAAGAATTCGAGAATCCGGACTGTAAGAGAAAGCTACGAAGTTCATTGTACCAAGCTCTCGGAGCTTGCTTTAAACCATAGATAGCCTTCCTTAATCTACAGACGGCGAGAGGATTATCTCTGTCGACGAAACCTGGTGGCTGCATCATGTAGACATTATCATCAAGTGTCCCTTGAAGGAAGGCATTGTTAACATCAAGCTGTCGAATCGGCCAATTCTGCGTGACGGCAACACTGAGAACTGTTCTTATCGTGGCTGGTTTGACCACCGGACTGAATGTATCATGATAATCTATGCCTGGCCTTTGGGAGAAACCACGTGCGACAAGACGAGCCTTATAGCGGGCAATTTTCCCATCCGGATTGCGTTTGATGGTGAAGATCCACTTGCATCCTACAACATTGAAAGAGGAATCAGTGGGTAAATGTTCAAGATCCCAGGTTCTATACCCGATTTGAGCATTATACTCTTCGCTCATTGCTTTACGCCAATGAGGGCTTTTGAGAGCTTGAGCAACCGAGGTGGGCGATTTCTCTACTGTGTGAGTGACGGAAGTGTGAAGATTTAACTTCTGCACTGGTTTCCTTAGTCTCGTGCTTTGCCTCGGAGGTGGATTAGGCAGAAGTGGAGGGGCTGTGGCTGTGCTGACAGGCGCGACGACATGAGGGCTAGATGAAGAGATGACTGGTGAGTCCACAGATGGTGGTGGCTGAGACTGTTCTGTTGAGGCTGCCGCGGTATTGTCCGGGGAAGTCGAGTTAGGCTCCTCGATTGTATCTGTTGTTGGAGCCGATGATGGAGTCACTTCTGGTATGGTGTGGGAAGAGACAGAATGTGCAATGTCCTGTCCCGGGTTTTGTACCAGACCTGCAGAAGAGAAGATAGGCACAATAGAAACAGGAGAGTGAGAGACACCAGTAGAGTCATCAGGCACCTGTAATTCTAAGTTTGATGAGAGTGAAAATGGGAAAACCGATTCATGAAAGACTACATGACGCGAAGTGTAAAGACGGGAGGTAGACCGATCCAAGCAAAAATAGGCACTCTGTGTGTTCGAATATCCGAGGAACACACACGGAGTTGAGCGAGCATCTAATTTATTTGATGCATACGGTCGAAGCCACGGGAAACATAAGCATCCAAAGATTTTTAGTTTTTGAAAGTTTGGACTATGTCCATGAAGTCGTTGAAACGGATTTTCATAGTTAAGAACTTGTGATGGCATTCTATTAATTAAATAGACCGCCGTCGCAAACGCATATGTCCAAAAGGACCGAGGTATAGATGCATGAGAAAGCAGCGCGAGGCCTGTTTCTACAATATGTCGATGACGACGTTCTGCGATACCATTATGTTCAGGCGTATGCGGCGGACTTGTCATGTGAGAAATGCCATGACGAGAAAGAAAATCGCGTAACCCAATGTATTCACCCCCATTATCCGTATATAGAGTTCTAAGCTTGGATTGAAATCGATTTTCAACCAATGCTTTGAACCGGGTAAATATCTCAAAGACTTGAGATTTTAATTTTAATGGATACAACCAAGTGTATCGAGTATAATGATCAACAAATATGACATAATATTTGAAACCATCAATGGAATGAATTGGAGATGTCCAAACATCCGAAAACACTACATCCAAAGGATGAGTAGATTGTAAAGATGAGTTTTGAAAAGGTAACTTATGCATTTTATTAATCGAGCAAGCATTACATGGCTGAGCCATTAAAGCATTAGAAACAACTGGTAATTGAAATTGGGAAACAACTTTTTGAAGAATTTGAAATGCAGGATGTCCTAAACGAGAATGCCAAGCGGACAAACTAGTCTGAACTTTAGATGCAAATGCTAACGAAGGGGACTTTGCAGACTTTGTTTTCGGCCACTCATACGTCCCATCTTTAGGTTTCCCTTCGAGACGAAGAGCTCCCGTTTGCAAATCCCGCACCTGAAAGTACGTTGGAGTAAACGTAATCGCGACACCATTAGTTGAGCATAATTGAAAGACAGAAATTAAATTTTTGTTAAGTGCAGGAACACATAAGACGTTGTGTAAGAAGAATGGGCGCGTATAAGAAGGTAAAGATAAAGAACCAGAGTGCGAGATGTGTAGATCCGAACCATCACCGAGAAGAACCCCATCTCCTCCATCATACGGGTTATGCATTGAGAGATTCGCTAGGTCCGAAGTCATGTGATGAGAGGCTCCAGAGTCTACCAACCACGTCGAGGAATCCGAGAGCATGGCTGGATTAGCACTTGGCTGCCATGGTTGAGATTGTGGTGCCGCATTCCAAGCATTTGTGTTTCGATTTTGTTGCTGCCGTGGCGGTGGCTGAGATGCTCCTTTGACTATGCGATAATCGGGACAATACTTGGCACTATGACCGTGTATCCCACAAGCCTGACAACGTCCTAAATATGGTTTGGAGAAACGTTGTTGGTTGTTGAACTGGTTTGGACGAGAGTGATTGCTAGGCTGGTTGTTTTTATTGTTGTTGCGCCATTGTTGACGGAAACACGTGTCAGTAGCATTAGCGACGATGGGAATAGCCGCTGGCGATGTGGTGCACATCAGCATCGCTTCACGGTTGATGAGACGTTCATACAGCTCAGAGAAGGAAACCGTTGAGTCACGCCCATGAATCGCATCAATTTCGGGTTTGTATTCCTCACCAAGACCCGCAAGAATCTTCTCCGTAAGGTCATCAGCATCCATGGGTTTCCCAAGGAGAGCAAGATCGTCTGCTTTTGATTTCATATGACGAAGGTATTCACTAATGGGCTTTGTACCTTTAACACTTGTGTCGATCTGGTGCTTTAGTTGGCGAATATGACCACGGGATCCAGTGCCGAAGGTAGTAGCCAACATGGACCACACCTCTTGGGTCGTGTTGGCGCTGGAGACCACTGATTGAACTGACATGGAGATCGCACCAATCAACGAACTATAGAGCAGACGATCTTGGCGTTTCCATGGAACATAAGCAGGATTCGGAGAGGAAACTCCATTTAGCATCACCGTCGGTGACGGGGCAGCACCAGTATCTTCAATGAAGTGTTGTAACTCGTGACCTTCGAGTAAAGCACGCACTTGCCTACTCCACATAAGATAGTTGAGAGTGGTGAGTTTTGTGATACTCGACATGTTGACAGAGAGAAGTGTGCTCTGTGGATCTTGAGTGTTGAAGACAGAGGTGCGGTCTGCTGTGGAGTCTGTCGCCATGGTGATAATGAGAGAGAGCAAGACGAAACAGGGGATTTTGCAGAGGCGAAAGAAGAAGAAGAAGAAGAAGAAGAAGAAGAAGCGACGGCGGCGTGAGAAAAAAAAAATTAGGTAAGACCTAAGTCTGCTCTGATACCATATTGTGTTATGGAAATCGTGATTTTATATTGATACATTACACTCTGTTATATACAGAGGAGAGACACTACAGATAAGGGAAGGCAATATACAAGATTAATGAAGACAGAATCACGGGGATTCTAACGGCTACTATCTATGGTGATACTATTGTCTATATCATTTACTATCAAAGAGTTAGAGATTGGGGTAGATTAAGAATCACAAAGATACAATGCCAAGTCTTTATCACAGCATTCCCAAAGTAAATCATCAGTCAATCTCAGCAAAAAAAAAAAGAAAAATGCAAAATCAAACCTTTGACAAAGTTTCATTTAAATTAAGAATCACATAGATACAATGTGAAGTCTTTATCACATTATCCTATCATCGTTGATTTCAACTTGTCCTCCATTTACCCATTGGCTATCTATACCAAGTGCAACATTAACATTTTGCGGACTATTAATGCCAGAACCAACTTGAACCCAAACTGATACTTGATATGTCAAGAACAGCTTAAGTTTATCAGTTATCACTTGAGCTGGACCCATCCAAGTCTGTGTTCGGTTAGTCGCGAGTATATAACTGCCACTTAGAGGCTCATGTGCTCCAAGTGAGTCCCTTGCCATTGGAGGAAGGATTCGTGGTGAGCCGTGCGCGACACTTAGCGTACAATTCCCTAATGGAAACCAACCGTTGGTCGTATCATCACTTAACTGGCTATTTGTGAGTATGTTTACCCCAAATGCAGGATTCTACAAGAAAAACAACAATGTGGATTAAAACTTCGATTATTTGTTTGCGTTTACATGATATAAACTACAATCTTCAGTATAAAATGTATAAGTTGCATATGAAATAATCACATCCTAGTAGATTTTAGTGCGGCGAAAATGTGAATTGAATCTCTGGACAAACCTCAATAGGCGGGGGTGGTGAAGGAGGAGTTTTCTGGTACTATCTTTCCATCAGCCATTGAGTCATGCAACACAATCTTGCAGTTTCTTCCAGACCAGTTATTTAGTCCATCTTCAAAGTTTGGGTTCACTACAATATTCTCATCTTCAGCGGTAACATACTCTTCTCGTTCTAGCTTTTAGAAAATCACATTTTAAAAGAGGTAAAATATCATCCTTATTGGAACATGTAAACCCAAAGATAAATGTAAACGCAAACGCAAATAAACATCAAGGTCATATGATTAATTTACATACCTCAGGCTCGCTTTCGCGGTTAATGGTAACAGATTGAATGAGAAGATCGATCCCCGGTGAAGGACCTTCCAAATAGAAAACAACTTTTTCTGGTAAGCTTGGTAACGAGAACATACCTTCTAGTCTCACCCACTTCTCCTTGAAGACACAAGTTCTGCAAATTCAAAATCAAATGTTACTTTGTCAACATTACACAAATATATGTGTAAAAGGTCTTACTTCGCGATGAACTGATAGTTTGTTGGCGATTCTCGGTTTTCAAGCTTTAAGGTAGCCATAACATCTACCAATCCTTGCACTGTTCCAGATACAGCAACAGTTGCAGAAACTTTATAAAGACAAGAAGGTTTCACTCTGCTTGTAATATCCTGCTCTAAGCCTTGCCAAGTTTCTTTCCGATTCGTGACAACTACATAGCTACCGCACTTTGACGGGTCTAAAACACCATGAGAGACATTAGATTCGGCGGTAACAACATAAGCCTCTCAGCAATTTGGATGCCATGAATGCATCCCCAAAGAGAAGTCATGATTCACAATTACATTGGTGTGATCAAAACCAAGAATGGATGGTGCTTCATTGTTGTTGTTCTGTTTCACGATTCAAACAGAGTAAAGGTAAAACTAAGGACTCAAAAAGTTTTTACTTAGAAATTAAGTAAGTGTATGAAAAGATGAACAAGACTTGGCTATGAAGAAAAGAACATAAACAAACCTCTTCATTGTCTTTTCTTGAAATCTCCATTGTTTCTCTTAATTTCTTATATAACAAAAACCAAAAAAATGAATCAGACCCAAATCAAATCAAGAAAAATTATCAAATGGGTCACAGAAAAATATGAAGAAAACACATAAAGATTCAATCTTTATTTTTTGTAAGACAAACCTTTTCTTAATTTTGATTTCTGCTCTTTTGGATTCGGTTTGAGAAACAGCAAACTGTGAATCTCTTCATTATATAGACGGAGAGATCAAATTATGATATGCTTCTTGGTTGATCTTTCAAATTGATCGCAGGATTTAAGTGAACTTCAAGATAAAAAGCCGCGGGACCAGCTAACCAACCAAACCCTATTTGAAATTTTATTATTATTTTTTCTAAACCTCTAAAACCTGATGAACAGATAGATAATGTGGTCTGAGTTTTTATGTAGCTTCCTCGGAGGCTGTGACGATGAATTAATTAAAAAAAATTAAATACGGTAGACATATGAAAGTAAAATGAGCCACTTATATGAGGACACATCAGCAATATTACCTCATAAAGAGAAGACACGTGGAGTGAAGAAAAATATCATACCTTACTAACAACAAATTAGAAATAAGCCATATATATATCATTAATCGACTTAACTAAAGCTAACGTCTCTCTTTTTTGGGGTTCATTTCAATTTTCAGTCACATCTAATTCAATTAAAGCACACGTCTCTTAATTTCAAGGCATGATAATGCTCGAGACATCGTCAAAGGAGATATGATTCAGGTGTTGCTTTGGTAGAGTGATTTCTTTGTCTTATGTTGAACAGCTTTTGTTCAACAAGTTCGGTAATAGAGAAATAGGTTGATCAAGACGTTGATCGTTGAGCAGAAGGTTTAAGATGGACGAACAGAAGATCAATTGTCGAACAGAAAAGAGAGAAGTTCAATGATTTGCTCTTTATTGAATAAGCTCGACAGAATACAAATGAGTTATTACAACAAAGAGCTCGGAGCTTATTTGTGAGTTTTTGGTATTTCTGAGATTTCTGATGATCATTTTGATTATGGGGGATCCTTCATTTTATAGGGAAAGTAGAGCGGTTTGAGAAGCGGTCAAGTGGAGGGCGGTTTGAGCTGGCAGGCAAGTTGAGTTACTTAGCGGCGAAGAGAATGTGAGCTGGCAGATAAGTGGTCAAGTTGAGCTGAGAGTGGTTTGCTTAGTGGTGAAGAGAAGGAGCTGGCAGTCAAGTTGGTCTTGGTGGATGATTTGGTCGAGCTGGGCCTTAGTCTTTATGGGCCTTCGCTCGATGGGCTTTCTTGGTTTGGTTTTGATTTAGATTGGGTTATGGTTAAGGGTGTAAAACCCGGTACCAACAGTTAGTCCCCCAGGTTCGTTTGTCTTGAGCGATTGCTCGAGCTCGACGAACCGGATGGGAAAAATCTAGCCCAATGTAAATCAAGACCGAACAGAAAGATTATGGATTCTCCTTCGTCGAGCAGCTTCCTTGATGCGTCAAAATAACAAAACCTCGATAAAAACCCTCCTCGGTAAACCACATGGGATAAACCCGAGGGCGGGAAAAGAGTTGATGTTTCTTGACGTCATGGTGGCTTGTGACGAGCAGGTTGATTCGGTAAACGGTGAGCGTGTCGTGAACTTGGCGAGCTGTGAGGTAGTCGTTGTATCGTATTGCGAGTTTGGCGAGCTGCGCGATCGGAGAACTGCAATCGTAAGCTTAGTGAGCTTCGAGGTCGGCGAACCGTGGTCGTGAGTTAGGCGGAGCTGCGAGATCGGCGAGCTGCGACTGCGATGATTGAGCTGCGACTGAGCTACCTAACTGTTAGACCGACGAGCTGCGACCACGAACTGCCTTGCTGTCGGATAGGCGAACTACGATAGGCGAGCTGTCTTACTGGGGGAAGGCGAACTGCTTGAGCTCGGCCTTAAGATACGTGATACGGTCAGCGGCGGCCTGATAGCAATGGCGACCTGGGAGTTTGTCTTAGAGCTTGTCTGGCTACGACGGAGACATGGTTATTCTCCGGAGCTGGAGCTGGATAAACAGGAGAGATTGTGGGGTTCGGAGAAGACATTGTAGTTTTCGTTGTGGAGAGAAGGAATGGGAATTGTGTTTGACCCTGCGAATATATTTGAATAGAGTTGAAAAGCATGTGTTGATCCCATGTACGAACAGCTTATGAGTGAAATAAGAAAGAGAAACGACCTGAGTGTTGAGTTAGCTTTGACTGGGCCGAGCTGATCAAATTTGATGAGCAGGTTGGATTGGGCCGAGCTGGTATTAATGGGCTTTTTTGCTTCGGATGTGATGGATTTTCTTCGATTTGCGCGTTTTCGTAGGGGTATCTAGACCTGAAGTCGAAGAGTCGCGTAGGTCGGACACCGAAAGGTCGCTTTTTATTTATAAATAGTGGGTTTGCGTCGCTCATTCCTCACTTCTTCATCCGAAAGAAAAAGGTAAACCTCTAGCTCTGATCTTGAGTCGAAATTTTGCTGTCTTGTCAAACTTTTTTTTTTTTTCGGTAATCAAAACGTTTATTTGTACTGGCTTGCAGCTAGACGCTTTTCTCCTATAAGGCCAATTCCAGCCGACGAACAAATGGCGCCGATTTCTCTCAGGGGTCCTAGCGTGTTAGACGTGTTGAGGGAGTCTGCTGCTGCGAGAACTGAGGAGGTTCGAGCTCCTGAAACTCAGGAGGAAGTTCCAGCGGCAAAAACTCAGGAGGAGGCTCCTGCTCTTAAGTCGCCGAGGCGAAAGAGCAAGAAAGCGCGAAAGTCGCCCAAGGAGAAGGAGCCGGCGAGCAGGGAGATAGCTGCTGAGAAGGTGGTCTCTAGTAGTGGTAACGTTGGAACCGGATATCTAACGGCGACACAAGTTCCGTCTGCTGGGAAGAAAGCTCCCAGGTCGAAGCCGTCTCGGGAGGAGATAGCTGCTGGGAAGAAGGTTGCCTCTGTTCCAAGTGAAGGGGGCGAACAGATCGAAGTAGCTCTGGACGAGCAGACGGGGACGATTCCTGCGTTGGTCGAGTAGGTTGAGGCGGTTCTTCCTGGAGGAGATTCCCGGAAGCGGAAAGTCAGCGAGGTCGCTCCTCCTGCTCTTGAAAGGGGGTCCAAGAGAGTAAGGACTGGCTACTCGCTATTTCAGCGCGGAGAAGCCTTTGGGAGAAAATCCAGGGGCGTGCGCCGACCTATGCGGGGCGATCTATGGTTCTGGTGAGCCTCTGGTGTTTGGTACGGAGGCGGAGAGGGAGTTGTTTCAAAAATATGCACAACTCTCGATCCAGGTACTAGCTTGACTTGCGTAGTTTGCTGATGAAGTCTTTTTTAGCTCGGTTTTTCTGTTTCTGACTTAATTTTCCCTGTTTCCTTTTTGTTGCAGACTATGAGCGCGGCGAGCGAGCTGTTTAGGAAAATGAGTCAGAGGGCTGAAGCATCTGTGGTCGAGCAGAGCAAACGGGAGGAGTTGGAGGCCGTCCGCTCGTACGATGAACAAAAGGCGCGAGCTGATCAGCTCGAGAATGAGCTCGTAGATGCTAGATCGATGCTTGAAGCCGAGATGGCTCACCATAACGCCGAGGTCGGGAAGCTCAAGGCGGAGAAAGAGGCCGAGATGGCGGACAGAGAGGTCGAGATGGCTCGTCGTAATGCTGAGCTTGAGAAGCTGAGAACGAGGAAATCAAGGGCAAATTCCTGTCCGAGACTGAGCGGTTGAGGAGGTCGAGAGCGCTTTAAGTGGAGACGGAGCGAAGAATCCAAGGCTGCCTTCGACAAGGTTGTCAAGCTACGTTTGACAAGGTTAAGGCGTATCTCCGCAAGCAGGAGAAAGTGGAGCAGATCAGATCGCTTCACAGCCAAGCTCGGGGGACTCGAGAGACTCGAGAGACTCTCAATCAGACCATTGCCGATCTCGTCGCCACAGAAGCGAAGTATGAGGCGCTAGCGAATAGTACGGAGGTCACCGAGCTGAATGAGGCCGAGCTGACAGTACCTCTGGTCGTAGAAGGGGTTTCTCTTGAAGCGCATGCGCATGTGGATGCGTATGGCTCCAATGAAGGAGTGATCAACCAAGAGGAAGCTCAGAGTTTGAAGACGCCTGCTCATATTTAGCTTCCTCTCTCCCCTCTTTTGTTTTGCTCTTTTGTCGCTCTTTTTTTGCTTTTTTTTTTTTTTTTTGTCCTTGTATGAATATTGCCCGGAGGGGTTTTTACTCACCGTTTATATAAATCAAGAAAAATTTCTTCCTTGTGCTGTTTCAAGTCCTTTGCTTTGCTCGATTGCTGTGTTGAATTTGATACTTGCTCGTACTGCTATTTCTTCTTCTTTTTTTTGGCGATATCAGGATGAGTTTGACGAACTGCTTTTTCCCTATAATGTGAAAGCTCTGCGATGCGAACTTAATAGTTCGGCTTTGTTAGTTTTCTTTATTTTTATTTTTTATTTTTTATTTTTTGGAGATGCAAACGTGTTAGTTCGACTTATAGCTCTGTGATGCGAACTTAGTAGTTCGGCTTTGATGGATTTGCGACGATTAAGTTTGGCTTACAGCTCTGTTATGCGAACATGATAGTTCGGCTTTGATGGAGTTGCGACGATTAAGTTCGGCTTACGGCTCTGTTATGCGAACATGATAGTTCGGATTTGATGGAGTTGCGACGATTAAGTTCGGCTTACGGCTCTGTTAGTGGGAAGCGAGTGATCAGTTCGACTTATACCCGTCAAGTCTTCTTTTGTGGAGATGCGAACATGTTTCAGTTCGGCTTACAGCTCGTCAAATGGAGACGCGAACGTTTTTCAGTTCGGCTTACAGCTCTGCTTTACCGAATTCTGTGGCTCGGCAAGCTTTTTTTTTTTTTATGGAGACGCGAACGTTTTTCAGTTCGGCTTACAGCTCTGCTTTGCCGAACTCTGTGGCTCGGCAAGCTTTTCTTGTTTTTTGGATACGCGAACGTTTTTCAGTTCGGCTTACAGCTCTACTTTGCCGAACTTTGTGGCTCGGCAAGCTTTTCTTGTTTTTTGGAGACGCGAACGTTTTTCAGTTCAGCTTACAGCTCTGCTTTGCCGAACGCTGTGGCTCGGCAAGCTTTTCTTGTTTTTTGGAGACGCCAACGTTTTTCAGTTCGGCTTACAGCTCTGCTTTGCCGAACTCTGTGGTTCGGCAAGCTTTTCTTGTTTTTTGGAGACGCGAACGTTTTTCAATTCGGCTTACAGCTCTGCTTTGCCGAACTCTGTGGCTCGGCAAGCTTTTCTTGTTTGGAGCGAGCGTTGAGCTCGGGCTATTGGTAGTCCGAATATTGGATCTGTTTGTACCCTGAAAAATGAAATTTATTATTTGTGATAGCTGTGTCTCCGAAGAAACTGCCTACGTACCCTTAAAAAGGGATCAAGCCACTCGTAGTTCAAGGATATAAGCAAAAATTGTAAGGGATGAAAGCGTGAGTGCTGATCGCCTTAATAATAGTAGCGTTTGAGGTTGATGGAGTTCCAGGAATGCATGATTGGTTGCAAGGACATTTTCATGAGCTCGTAGACTCCTGGTTTGACGATCTTGGAGATTATGTAAGGGCCTTCCCACTTTGCTCCCAATTTGTTGTCGCATTCTTTGGTGTTATCGAAGACTTTTCGTAGAACGAGGTCGCCTTCGTCGAAGAATCTGTTGCGAACCTTTTTGTTGTAGTATTGGGCAGCCGTTTGTTGATAATTCTCTATGCGGAGTAGGGCTTGATTACGCATTTCTTCGACTTCGTCGAGGCTGTTTGATAGCATGTCGTCGTTGAGCTCGACGTTCTTTGGCATTTCTGCTCGGCGCAGAGTGTAGACGTTTGCTTCTGTTGGTGTTAAAGCTTCGATGCCATGGCTTAAGGAGAATGGCGATTGGTTGGTAGCTCGTCGTGGAGTTGTTCTGTACGACCATAATACGCCGTCGAGCTCGTCTGCCCAGTACCCTTTTTTGCTCCCCAGTCTTTTCTTGAGGCCGTCTATAATGGTTTTGTTCGTTGCTTCCGCTTGACCGTTTCCTTGGGGATATCTGGGGGTTGACGTAGAAAATCGGATTCTCTACTTGTCGTAGAATCGCTTGATTTTGGCAGAAGCTAAGTTGGAGCCGTTATCTGTGACGATCTCGTAAGGTAGTCCGTGCCGGCAGATGATGTTTCTCCAGAGGAAAGTTTGGACGTCGCTGTCTTTGATTGTAGGACAGGTGGTGGCTTCGACCCACTTAGTGAAATAGTCGGTCAAAATGAGGATGTACCTCTTTCCGCGTGAGGTCGGCATTGGTCTGACGATGTCCATAGCCCATCTCATAAATGGATATGGTACGGGTCCGGTAGTTAGCAACTCGGTTGGTGTATTAATCAGGGGCGCATGTCTTTGGCACTTTTCGCACTTAGCAGCGAATGTTTCGCAGTCTCCGATCATGCTTGGCCAGTATTGTCCGTGCTTGCAGATTTTTAGAACGAGAGCTCGACCGCCGGATTGATTTCCTCCAGCACCTTCGTGTGTTTCCGTCATTACACGCGTTGTTTCATCGCCACTGATGCAGGTTAACAATGCGCCGGATGAACTCCATCGAAATAGCATACCTTGGAGTACCGCGTAGCGAGCTGCTTTTGCTTTGAGGCGTCGAGCATCCCATTTTGCTCTTGGTTCGATTCCTTCTTCGATGTATAACTTGATTGGAGTTCGCCAGTCGTCGGCCAGATTTTGTTGGTTGTTCGGGCTTGAAGGTTCGATCTGCTCGGACGGATCTTGGTCGATCAGATCAAGGACTTTGCTATCTGAATCAATACTTGGCTTGTTTATTGCCTCGATAGGTATTATCCGTGAATAGAGAAGATCGATGGTGGCGGCTAAAGCTGCCAATGCATCTGCCGACTTGTTTTCTGCTCTTGGGATCTTTAGGAGTTCGAAAGTTGCGAAGCTTTTGGAGAGTTTCTGGACGAGCTTGAGGTATTTGTTCATCCGTTCGTCCTTGGCTTCGTAATCGCCGATGAACTGGCTCGCAACTAACTGAGAATCGCAATGTGCTTTGATGTGCTCGACTCCTATGGCTTTCGCGAGCCTCAGGCCGGCGAGCAGCGCTTCGTATTCTGCTTCGTTGTTGGTTGGTCTGAAGTTTAATCGGAAGGCCTGCTCGAGAGTTTCTCTCGTAGGTGACTTGAGTCTGATGCCTACGCCTGATCCTTGATCGGAGGAAGATCCGTCAACGAACAAATCCCAATGTTGTTCGGTTTTGTCTGATTCGACGAGCTCCTTTGGTAGCTCGATCAGAAAGTCGGCCAGGACCTGTGACTTCAGCGTTTTTCGGGGTTGATAAGCGATGTCGTACTCGAAAAGCTCTATTGCCCACTTCGCCAGTCTTCCAGATTGGCTTGGAGAGTGCAAAATCGTTCGGATATTTGCATCGGATAGTACGATTATCGGATGACTCTGGAAGTAAGGTCGGAGCTTTCTGGCCGAGGTGATAATTGCGAATGCGATTTTTTCAGAGGCTGTGTACCGCGTTTCTGCTCCCTCAAGTGTTTTGCTGATATAGAAAATCGACCTCTGTTCTCCACGGTTGTCTTTGATTAGAACTCCACTGATAGCCGAACTGGATACGGCGATGTACAGGTAGAGAGTTTCGCCATCGTCCGGTTTTGCTAGGACTGGTGGAGTTGACAGGTAGGTTTTTAGATCTTGAAGTGCCTTTTCACACTACTCGTCCCACTCGAAATTTTTGTTATTACGCAGCAGTTGGTAGAAAGGAAGGCATTTGTCGGTCGACCTGGCTATGAAGCGATTTAGAGCGTTGATTCGTCCGGACAGACGCTGAACTTCCCTTTTGTTTCGAGGAGAAGGTAGCTCTAAGACTGCCGAGATCTGTTTTGGGTTCGCCTCTATTCCTCGCTGGGTTATGATGTACCCGAGGAATTCTCCGGAAGTAACTCCGAATGTGCACTTGGTCGGATTTAGCTTCATGCCATACTTGTTGAGCACCTCGAAGCAGGTTCGCAGGTGGTCGATGTGATCGGCTGCGCGCGCTGATTTGACGAGCTGGCTGGCAAACATTTGGTTGACTAGTCGCTGATAGGTGGCGCCCGCATTTTTGAGTCCGAACGGCATTACTTTATAACAGTACGTTCCCTGATCTGTTATGAAAGCCGTCTTTTCACGATCGTCCGGGTGCATTCTGATTTGGTTGTAGCCGGAGAAAACGTCCATGAAGGAGAGGAGCTCGTTTCCCGCGGTTGCCTCGACCAGCCGATCTAGTCAACCAAATGTTTGCCAGCCATCCGATCTCCCCACAGACGGCGCCAATTGTTGAACAGCTTTTGTTCAGCAAGTTCGGTAATAGAGAAATAGGTTGATCAAGACGTTGATCGTCGAGCAGAGGGTTTAAGATGGACGAACAGAAGATCAATTGTCGAACAGAAAAGAGAGAAGTTTAATGAGTTGCTATTTATTGAATAAGCTCGACAGAATACAAATGAGTTATTACAACAAAGAGCTCGGAGCTTATTTGTGAGTTTTTGGTATTTCTGAGATTTCTGATGATCATTTTGATTATGGGGGATCCTTCCTTTTATAGGGAAAGTAGAGCGGTTTGAGAGACGGTCAAGTGGAGGGCGGTTTGAGCTGGCAGGCAAGTTGAGTTACTTAGCGGCGAAGAGAAAGTGAGCTGGCAGACAAGTGGTCAAGTTGAGCTGAGAGTGATTTGCTTAGTGGTGAAGAGAAGGAGTTGGCAGTCAAGTTAGTCTTGGTGGATGATTTGGTCGAGCTGGGCCTTAGTCTTGATGGGCCTTCGCTCGATGGGCTTTCTTGGTTTGGTTTTGATTTAGATTGGGTTATGGTTAAGGGTGTAAAACCCGATACCAACATCTTGCATTTACAAAATGTATTGCTTTGTGTTATTCTGATTTTTTTATACATTATTGGGACACTGTTAAGTGTTAACTATGAGAATGCCAACATAACATATTGTATATTACTGCAAGTCTGTAAAGAATGATAATCGATCAGAATAAGTAGATTATACTGTCCTAATATCTCATGGTTAGTGATCTGAGCTTGTTCATTGCCATAGGATGATCATAATTAGTGTTTAAAAATGGTAAATTGGCAATGTATATGTGTGAATTCATTTGTTAAAAAAATGAATAGTTGAATAAATAATATGAGGATTTACCCCCCAAAAAAGGTAAGAATATCTGGTTTTTTCGCAAACACTGATAATTCGTTTTTTTTTAATGTAGTAGATAAGATAAAGACTTATGAAATTTCAAGAATATCATAAAACAAATTCGGAATACATTCAGAAAGCTTTAGAAAAGATAAGAAATATTTTCAAAATTAGGAAGTCTTCCTTAAACATTTCCAAACACTTTACTAAAATGTTTTGTGCTATTATAAGAAGAATAAAAAAAAAATCTTTTAAAATGACTATTTTGTAGCAAGTACTACCAATTAAACAACCTTATTGTAAATACAAAAATAAAATCATTAAGGTTTTCAAAGATATACTTAAGTTCGAGATGTCAATTTTTACACAGCCGTACACGCACGCATTGGAAAGAAGAAGAAAACGGATAAATCCCCACTATAAAGCATATCCATATGAAAGTACTCGTTTTTTTGGGGGTTTAAATCATTAACCTATGATAATGAATTAATAACTAATTACATAAGGTCGTTTGAACCAAAAACAAAAAAAACTAATTACATAAGGTACACATTGACTGCTAAGTATTAACGACGTAATTATAAAAGATAAACATTGTTTGTTTATTAAGTATTTACAAGCACAAAGTCAAAACCCGTAGCTGAATTGATATATTATGTGATTCTTTAAGAAGAGAAAACTTCAAGTCCGGAAAAAGTGAATTTAATATGTTATAATCCTTAAACCAAAGTTTTATAAAAGTCATTTCCCGATACTTTGTGGTCATCCAAAAATCAAATATCAACAAAATCCAAAAACGAAAGGTCTAGCTGGTTAGCCTGCCATTGAAGATTGCATATGCATATGTTATGGATATAGTAATCCCATATAAGTTACTCATTCCGTTCTATTATATAAGAAGTTTTAAGCATTTTTTCTTATTCTATTTTATTGGAAGTTACAAGTTTTTATGCAAACAATTAATTATTATTAGTTGAATTATTTAAATTATATGATTTAATGTAGTTTCTTAAACTCCGCGTTTTTAGGTAAAACTTCTTATAAAATAGAACGAATGGAGTATATATTTGGTATGAGATGAAAAACGAGTATAATTCAACGTTAACCTCAACATAATTGATATTACTATATATTTAACATATTTTCAGAAGTAAGCAAAAAAAAAGTGTGTAACAATATTTTCTTGTATAAATTAACTAGGGGACCCAAATTTTATTTTATTTTTTGGGATCTAACATCCCTAAAATATTATGGCCACTAAGGTTGTTAGTTTTGTTGATAACTTAAAGTAAAATCTGTTATACAATTTGCGAGAAACAAAAAGGGAAAAAAGAAGGTAAGAAGTTATCATCGGGAGGAAAAACAAAACTTGAAAGATTGGTTTGAGCTCCCAACTTGCTAATTTCTTCTAATTGATTATACTTGGATTGCTTGGATTGCTTGGATTGGAAGCAAACTATTCCTTTGCACTCTAGCCATAGGAGGAAAGTTTGTATAAAACGGTCTTGTTCAAATTAACTATTAAATTGGTACATTGAATCACTTTTAAGTTTTATAATGGTTATTAGTTTAAAAAATTGTTGAAACCTTTGGCCCAATGTCAAGAAGTGGGCATTTCGGTTTAGGTTTGAGTTCGGATCGGGTTCAGTTAATTCAGTTTTAATAAAACTCTAATTGAACTCAACAAAATAGTTTGTTCATTTGTGTTTGGATCGGTTCATTTGGTTTAGTTTGGTTAAAAAAAACTTAATGAATTCATGCAAAACAAAATAAAGTCATTGTCATCTGATAATTAATATATGGAAAAATAGGCAATAAAAAAGTGTAAACTCAATCATTCAAATAATACACCTAAGAGGTAAAGCATAAACAAACAAAAAAAAACTAAAACAAAAAATCAATCAGATCAAAATTAACTGTATCATATTAATATTTAAAACCAACGTAACTATGAATAAGAAGATGAAAAAAATCCAACAATAATATTATCAAGACGAACTGCATACAAGTTAATATATATATATATATATATATATATATAAACTAAATCTCGATATTGGAAACAGAGTATATAAGGAGTTTGAAAAAGAATCCCAAAAAGCAGAGTATCTAACAACATTTTTCATCAATGAATTTTAAAACAGGGCAAATATTCAGGAGGTTCTGTCGTGGTACACAAGAAAGAAAAAAAACTTAACTTAACTATTATACATTATACAAGAACTTTTTATATGAAATTTATTGTTTATTACAAATTTTATTATATGCTTTATTTAACACACTTTGTGAATTTTTTTTTGTAAAATTAAACAGTTTTTTACATCATTGATCCAAAATTGGGTTACTTTTGCATCATTTTTTTAGTTTAGTATCCAATTTTATCATTTAAAAGAATTTAAAGTTTTTGAAATAAAAATTAAAGACACTTAAAATTAAAATTAAATATCTTTATTTTCAATTTTGAAAATTTCACATAAATGAAAAGTTGAATGGCAAAATCTACAAAAACTATACGAGAAAAATTGAATATAAAATCTCCAACAATGACCAAGTCAAATGACAGGATCCAAAATCTGCTTAGTTTTCATATCATTTAGTAAATTTAGTATCCAAAATTTTCATTTACAAAAACCTTGAAACTAAAACTGCAAATATAAAAAACTTAAATGCAAATTAAAAATCCGTGAAAGAGAAATAATTTTGATATGGATTTTGACGATTGAATGTATCAAGGCTTCAATCAACCCTTTTTACAAAAAAAAAAAAAAAAAACTTAAACTTCAATCAGTGATTACATATAAAATCAAGCATCATGTTTTTTAATGGAGAAAATAATTTGGGTTTTTCTAATTGATTCACGACGATGTTTTTATACCCGACCCGGACATCGAATCAGGAAAGAAATCCGAGTCATCGGGTTACCGAATCGACCGTGGGTTGATCCGGATCAACCGCATTTCAATAAATTATATATATATATATAATTGTATAAATATAAAATAAAAATATTTATACTATATTTTAAAATTATAATATCTAACAATATCATTAAAATACTTAACATTTTTAAATCAAACGTAAACTAAAAAGTAATACAAAAATAGTAAGAAATTATCAATAACAAAATAAGAAATAAAACATAATAACATGAAGATAAATTAGTTATTATACAATATACTCAATTTTTAAAAATAAACAAATATTAGAATAAATTATAATTATACAAGAGCATTTGGAATATTATATTTTATTATGTTAATTATAACTTTATAAGATAAAAACCACAAAATATAGAAAATTTTATATTATTATATAATATGAATGAATCATAACGATTATAAACAAAATGAAAAAAAGATACGAATACAAATTAGTTTGTTGTGATTGAGTTGAGAAATATAAGAGTGGTAGTCGTATACATGCGCTTAAATGTTTTGAAAAAATTGTATAAATAACGATAAAATATTATTTTATTTTCAAAATCAAATATTTTATTTGCATCAAAAATGTTTTAAAAAAAATTTGAAATATATTAAAAAAATCTTTTGATCCATCACCCGTCTGGTTCAACTGGTTCACGAGTTTTAATACAAAACCTGAACCGGAGTGATGTTCATGTCCCGGGTTAACCGGCCGGATCGACCGGTCCTATCCGGCCTTGAAAACATAGATTCACGAGGATCAAATTGGCTGATGTTTTTGATACGGATTATGGGCTATATAATGGTATCATGGACAAGAGTAAGTTGGCATCATAAACCTTTCATAAAGCCTACTTCTCTTTTTCTCTTTGTCGTGAGTCTATAGATTTTGTTGAACGTTTGATAAAACAATGATTTTTTTTTAGGGATATCTGGCTTCCTTGTCTTTTTACTTTAATGATGTCGCAGAGTGGTTTGGTGAAAAAGACCATCCTTGGAACGAGTCAAGCTTATGGAAAGATGAGTTTGAAGCTAAAGGTGACAGTTCCCAGATTTGATAACTCGGCTTTGATTCAAGGTTACTCAAAGACTTTGATCGGGAGGTGCATGAACCCGAGTGCACATGAGATGAAGAACTTATTGTACATGTTGCCAAGAATT
This sequence comes from Eutrema japonicum, assembly GCA_030161315.1. Lineage (NCBI taxonomy): Eukaryota > Viridiplantae > Streptophyta > Magnoliopsida > Brassicales > Brassicaceae > Eutrema > Eutrema japonicum. The sequence goes on from BSQW01000007.1 coordinate 22,266,113, forward strand.
TGGCAACTCGAAGAAAGGGTGGTTGGAGCAGATTTGGGTCTTAGACGTTTTCAGTTTGATTTTGATAACGAAGAAGACGTTATTGAGGTGATGAAGATGGCGCATTTTCACTTTGATCACTGGATGCTCTTGGTGGTGAAGTGGAAACCGGTCGTAGATAGGAAATATTCGTCGGCAATTACGATCTGGATTCGAGTTACGGGTGTTCTTTTGCAATTTTGGGTAGAGGAGACTTTGAAATCTATTGGAGATGCTCCAAATCGCCAGCCTTGAAACAAGAATCCAACAAGGTGTTAAAGGTAACAATGGTTGACATAACATCCATCTTCCTATATGGACCTCTCGAGCCTTATTCATCATCCGTTTATCCTAAGAGCATCTGTATTGAGGATATCTCAATGAATTTCTCAACATATAAATAATAAAAAATAATAAAATAAAATATATGATAGAGAATGAGATGGATTTCTCATATGAGAAACTTTCAAAAAATTTAGAGAAACTCTCCTAACACATTTAGATTTTAAATGATTTATTTTTCTTTTAAATAATAAAATTTAATTAACTAAATAAATTACATAAAAATATCAATATTTTTTAGTTTAGAACTTTAGTTGAAAACCTCCACCAATGTGGATGCTCTAAGAACCCTCAAAATATTTATAGAGTTAATCTTAACATTTTTTTATAAGCTAAATTATCTAAAAACCAAACAATTTCCTTTTATTAAAGGAAAATAAACGTTTTTTTTTTTTTTTGATAAAATTTGGAAAGTTTTCTATTACTTTGACTTTCTCACGTGCATTCCACATGACTCAATCATCTTCTTCGAGCCATCGTCCGAAAAGCCCACTTCTTCCAACATAAAATCTCCCATATCCCTCAAAAATCTCCTATACCCATTTCTTTTGAATGAAAGGTGTGAAGACTAAAATACCCTTAATGAAATCTATCTCATTCTCTAATTGAATTAAAAAAAAACAAATTAAACAAAAAAAAAATCTCGAAGAAGAAGAAACGAAACGGACGGGAAGAAGAAAAAGTCCGGCGATCTCCCTACGACGACGATCTTGAGCTTTCTCCGACGCCGTCGAGTTCAGTGGTGGAGCTCTGCATCGCCGAGAAGGTCTGCTTCGCCTCCCTTGAGCTTCAAAATCCAGGTTTTTGATGATTTTATATTTGCAAATTGAAGATTTGATTCTATGCAAATTGGGTGTTTTACCATGATTTATGGGTCGAGTAGGACTTTAAATTGGTAACAAATAGATTTCAGTGGTTAAATCGTAGTGTATTGTAGATTAGAACCCGAAAAGATCCAATTTGAGTTTTTGCGATAGGAGACCTGGGTAAAACTAATATAACTGATAAATGTAATATAACTAGTAAAACTAGTATTACTGATTGAGATTTTTGTATTGTTTTTGCAGGATACAACGAGCTCTACATCGGCGTTAGTTAGCCTCCATTGACCTTCAAAATCCAGGTTCTTTGGGTCCAAATTTGGGTCCAAATTTGGTTTTAGATTTACAAATTGAAGATTGCTAACATTGGGGGTTTTAACATGATTTATGGGTCGATTAGGACTTTAAATAGGTAACAAATGGATTTCAGTGGTTAAATTGTAGTGTATTGTTGATTAAAACCCGAAACTATCCAATTTGAGTTCTTGCGATAGGAGATCTGGGTAAAACTAGTAAAACTAGTATAACTAGTATTACTGATAAATATAGTATAACTAGTAAAAGTAGTATTACTAATTGAGTTTTTTGTATTGTTTTCGCAGGGTACAATGATCAACAATGTCAACATACATTTTAAATGTCAAGGTCGAATGTATAGTTTAATGTTGAAGACATCAGTGGAGGAGATAACTTTGTCGATGATAGAAGCTAGGATATACAAGAAGCTTGCGTTAGATGAAAGTAAGGTTAAATTGCAATTGAGCTACTATCCACTACTGGTGGGATGTGTGGAACAATTAACTATTTCTGATGATGAGGATGTGTGTTTATCTAACGTCCATTGATAAAGAGAACCGTAGATGTATTTTGTTAGTGGAGATCATCACTATATCGGAACTGCCCGAGCAACTGTCGAGAGCGGGCAAAATTTCTTTTGGTATGAACTATGAAGAGTTGCATTCAAATGATGGTGAAACCGGAGCTAATGCCATTACTCTGTACGTAGAAAAAGAACCACATGAGGCGATAGTGGATGTTGATGATGATAATACTAAAGAGGATGAAACTGTATCATGTGATGAAGGTGTGGATGATGGTATGGAGAGATCGGATATGGGTGATGATTATGTTGAGCTTCCACCTGTTGTAGAAAGTAGTCAGTTTATAGAGGCATGGGAAGACGGTTTGGGTGTGAGTCTACTTCAAGAATTTCCAAATAAGAAGGCATTGCAAGATTTGGTGGATAGAGCCTCATTTGTTAACAGTTTTTGTTTTGCTACAAAAAGGTCTGAACATGGACGTTTAGTGCTAATATGTAGTAAAGAAAGCTGTAAATGGGGTTTACGAGCTACAAGGATTCGAAATACAGATATTTTCTCGATTAGAAGGTACACCAAGATGCATACATGCTCTCGGGCTAGTCAGAGCAGCGACATCAACATGAAGAGGCAAGGCACACCACAATTAGTTGCAGCTATTTTGCATGATGATTATCCAGGACAAATGAAAACTCCAACTCCTAGAGTTATCATGGAGCTTGTTAAGACAAAATTATGTGTGAAAATATCATACTCCACAGCGTTGAGAGGGAGAAATCTAGCTGTTAGTGAATTGCGTGGTACCCCGGAAGAAAGTTACAAGATGTTGTATTGTTATTTGCACATGTTAGAGAAGGCCAATGGGAGCTAGCATTGAAGGGTTTCAAGTCATGAGGAAAGTGATAATTGTGGATGCTACTTTTCTGAAGAACGGATACGGTGGTGTACTAATTTTCGCCACAGCTCAAGATCCTAATCGTCACCATTATCCCATAGCGTTTGGTGTACTTGATGGTGAGAATGATGCAAGTTGGACCTGGTTTTTTTAGATGCTGAAAACTGTTATACCGGACTCTTCTGAATTGGTATTTATGAGTGACAGAAATGCAAGGCTCATCAGCGCCATAGCTAATGTGTATCCCGAGGCTCATAATGGGTATTGTATATGGCATTTGTCCCAAAATGTGAAAGGTCATGCTTCTAATGTCAACAAATACGTAGTCGCATGGAGATTCATGGAGTGCAGTAGGCATTACACAGTGGCTGAGTTCAACTCTGCTTATACTTCTTTTAAGATGAGATATCCTTATGCGGCCAAGTATCTGGAGGAGAGTACCGAGAAAGAAAATTGGGCAAGGTGTTGTTTTCCAGGAGAAAGATACAACTTAGACACAAGCAACTGTGTGGAATCTTTGAACAGTATTTTTAAGGACGCAAGGAAGTAATCCTTAATACCCATGCTTGATACTATCATTAAAACATTTTCTAATTGGTTTACTGAACATCGGAAGGAGGCTGTGTCTGGATCGATTTCAAATAAACTGGTGCCTTTTGTGGAGAACTGCATGCACGATTTATGGGGTGTTGCTGAGAAATTGATTGTGACGGAGCTAAATACTTTTGAGCTTGAATACAATGTCATCGGTAGTGATGGAAAGCCTTATTTGGTGAACTTGGTCTTGAAAAGTTGCAGTTGCAGGGTGTTCGATATTGAAAGATATCCTTGTGTGCATGCACTAGGCGCTTACATTGAATTCTTAAAGCATGATGATAGAGGACGTGATATCCAATTACATGAGTTGTGTTCAAAATATTATTGGACGGAGCTGTGGGCAATGGCGTATTACAAGATAATATATTTAGTGTCGGATAGGTCTCAATGGGATGTCCCAGACGACATCAAAAGCAAACAAATCATACCTCCGGATCGAAAAGTAAAAACGGAAAGAAACAAAGTAAAAAGGTTTCCATCGGCTGGGGAACGCCGTCCAAGGTCGCAAAATAAAAGGCGGCCGAGACATGCTGGCTTGATACGGGCAAGTATGGTTTCAGAGTGTATAAGTTTAGACTAATCAGAATCAAAAGACAACCCGAGATGGGCAGTACAAGTTAATCCGCCTCTCATCATAATTTGTAAAACATCCATTTTATCTCATCTCATCTTTATCTTTTGAGAGTGTTGTCAAAAGATTATAATAATTTCAGGGCTACATCATTTATTGGACTAAAGCATGATTAGACTTTGACTTAATTATTAATCAATTTATACGTCACCAATTTTATGCAATTTCAAGTTTTTTTCTTTTTTCTTTTGGGACAGCAGTGTAGTTTGATTTTTCTATTTATTCTATGAAAAGTGTTATAAAATCCTTTGAGTTTGTCGTCGTCTCCCTAGCCGACGCCGTCATTGTCACCGCCGTTGGTACTTTCTCTTCCTCCTAGGCGAATTGACGGCGAGAGCAAGATTTCTCAGAAGAGAGCATCCGACGGTGATGCGATTTCCGGCGTCAAAAGAAATCGAGAGATGCCGGTGGCGGTAGGTTTATGTTTACCCGACGATTTCACTCGATGGTTTGTTTTAACCAATGAGTATTAGGGTTTGCTTTTTACAGTTTATGCTTTTATTGGTTTATGTTTATTATTTAATTATAATTTATTAATCAGATTTACATAATTCAAAAATTCTAAATTCAAAATTGATTAATTTAGTTTAAAATTAATAATAATGGCATATATGTTATTATTAGGAAAAACATTGGGTATTATGTCTTTTGCCAAAATATATATGTTATTTTAGTAATTTTTTTTTGTTGGGTGTTAGTCTAGTCATAAACGGATGAATTTGTGCTAATCTGAATAATTTCTCATAAAACAATTGTCCAAATTATACTTTCTCACTTCTGGCTTCACAACTACATGATTATTGCGAAAAATAACCTTATTGTCCTTATATGTCTGATGACATTTGTTGTTTGTATGAGAAATAGGCATATTCATTTCGGGGATACAGTACGCGGAGATTACAATGACAAAAAGAGATGTTACAATGAAATGAAAGACGTTTTTAAAAATATTTTAAAACTAGATGAATGCGTAGAGAAAATTAAGTAATGATATAAACATTTAACTAATTTAATTATATTCAAATTTACGATATTTTAATTATATATATATATATATAGATCTCAGATCTGGCTCATGTGTGGTGCTCAGAGTGCATTTGCAAAATTCCACATAACCTATTTAATATTTATCAAAAACTTTGCAAAAAGGGCCCAAGTTTGTGAGAATATCATATATAGGGTAAGTTTGAATCTTCTTTTTCGGCAGGACACATGGTCCAATTTTCTATTTAGCCGGGCATGCGTACATCCATTGTTGTACCACTTGTTCTCACTTTTTTATTTTAATCATTAGTTTTACAATTTAATGGTAAAATATCCAAAATTTATTGAGATTCATTTTGTCATTTTATTTTAATTAAATGTTAAAAATCAGATTTTCTATAAATATTTTGGACTAGTAATGCATAATGCATAATATTGAAATATATGGTTTATTCGGAAAAAAACAAATTATGAATTGGCATGGTAGATGAAAACATAGAAAAATATTGTATTAATGGGCTTAACCAAATATGCAATTTTTAAGTTATGATACAATAGTAAATTTGTAAAAAAATCATATTTTTTCGTTTAGTTGAGAAACCCTAATTTACAGCGCCATTAACTTTACACTATTTTTTTATTCTTTTGATGTTTGATCAATATTTTCCCAGTTTAAACTCATAATATCAAACATCTTGTACTAATATATCTATTTCAAACTTGAGACAAAACAAAAACTAAATTTTGACAAATTTAAAAGTTTCACCGGATAATTTGTGAATATATGTGCTTTTTAAACATAATTTCAAAACCTATGATTTTTAGATAATTTTAAAATAAAAAATGATTAGAAATTGTTTTTGAGATCAAATATAGATTTAATTAACATATAATTCCATTTAAGTGAATTTTAGAAATGGAAATGATAAACCGGAATTTTAAAACAGGAAATAAATCTCACTTTTTATTTTAATCATTGTTTTATAATTTAATGGCAAAACATCCAAAATTTATTGAGATTTATTTCGTTATTTTAATTAAATAATAAAAATCAGATTTTCTATAAAATATTTTAGACTAGTAATGCATAATATTGAAAAATATGTTTTATTCGGAAAAGAATTATGAATTGACATGGTTGATGAAAATATAGAAAAAATATTGTATTATTGGGCTTAACCCAATATGAAATTTTTAAGTTATGATACAATAGTAAATTTGTAAAAAATTCATATTTCTTCGTTTAGTTGAGAAACCCTAATTTACAGCGCCGTTTGTAACATCCCGGTTTCTTGTATATGCGGAGAGGCTTATAAGAATTGATTTGGCTACCTATGTCACCAAAGTGCACTTACCTTTTCCGATCACTTGCCCGAAAGAACTCCAGAGTTAAGCGTGCTTGGGCTGGAGTAGTCTAAGGATGGGTGACCTTCCGGGAAGTGATTCGCGGTAGCGTGTGAGTGAGGACAAAACACGGGGAAAGGTCACGTGGTGATTGCAGGGTCAGTAAACAAGTCATACAAGCCTCCCGGACTAACGCACCGGCCGTCGGACCAGGGTGGGGCCCACGTGCCGAGAGAGGGCATGGGGCCCAGGTAGGGGCGGTCGGGGCGTTATACCGTTAACTTTACGTTTTTTTCATTCTTTTGATGTTCGATCAATATTTTCCCTGTTTAAAGCCATAATATCAATTTCAAACTTCAAATAACACAAAAACTAAATTTTGACAATTTGAAAGGTTCACCGGAATAACATGCAATATCTTTCTAAAATCCCCTTCGAATACTACAACTTTACCTCCAAAAGGTTTATCATCTGAATTCTTTATAATGTCGTATAGAGTACGATCGAGAGATCCAAAAAAATACTTGCTCATCATAGGTGCTTCGTCCCAAATAATAAGTGATGCTCTAGAAACTAACTCAGCTTGGTCACTTCCAGGGTATATATTGCAATTTGAGGATTCATGAGGATTAATCGGAATGCAAAACATGGAATGAGCAGTCCTTTCACCGGGCAACAACAATGAAGCTATGCCGCTAGATGCACTATTCAGTACTATATCTCCTCTAGATCGGATAGCAGCTGAAAAAATATTCCGAAATAATGTTTTGCATGTTCCTCCAAACCCATATATGAAAAGACACCACTTTTTTTTCGAAAAACGACACCTAATATCTCATCATACACAGATATTTGCTCATCAGTTAACTGACCAAACCATTTATCGTGTCAATCACGGAATTCTGCATGCGGATAGTTAAGCTCATTCTGTAATAGCCTATTATCAATAATCGAGTCAGGATTATCCACTGGTTTTGGCATTGTCTCCCAATTAGACAAAGAACTGTTGTTACTGCACAAAAGCTCTCTATCATCAATAATGTGCAGTTAAAAATATGTTATTAGCTAAAATTGAGACCTAGTGAACAAATATAAAAATTTCCATGGTCAGTAATTCTTTTTTTGCAAACTATATATGCTCGAACTTTGATTTTTATAAAACTGATTTTTAATGTATTTAAGTGATGTAAGAAAAATGTATTCAAGTTTTGGATGATTTGATACTAAAGAACATTAGGTATTTATAGGCATGACTAGGATTTGTGGTAGACATCAATAAATGTTTTTTTTTTTCAGCCATCAATACAATATTATGTATAGTTGATTTTATATGAGGAAAGTATTATCCAAAACTTTAGTTTTACTAAATATTTTATTTTTTACCTTTTTGGCACATACAACCAGATTTTGTTTTGTGGAAATCCAAAGTTCGAATATCTAGAAGTCACATATCTGAATCCTGATAGATGTACTACAAATTCTAGTTATTCATGTAAATATAATTTTCTTTAGTATCAAATCATTTGAAACTGGAATACATTAAATTAATCAGTTTTATAAAGATTAAAGTTTTGTCTTCTCTTCGGAAAATGAGGTTTTCCGCCAACCTTCATTTGTGAATTTATTTAGGTTTTAATCATGACCATTTCTAGTTTTAAAATTTATGTAAACAGAATTTTATGTTAAACATAAATATTTATCAAATAATTTCTATTCAATTTTTATATTTCAAAAATATATAATTATCCAAAGTTTTAAACACCGGGTGAAGCAACCATCACGATATGAATATCTATGTATTTATCCAATAACTTTTTTAAAATTTATTCAAATTTAGTTTTTATTCTTTGTTTAAAACAGGTATATTATTACAAAAATAATATGGCTTTAAACACTGAAAAAATAATGTTCAAAAACCAAAAAAAAAGCTAACAGTTCTGTAAATTAGGGATATTTATCTATAAGAGGAAATGTGAATTTCTTTCAAAATTTATATTTGTACCCTAACTTAATTGGAAAATTAAAAAAAACAAAATTGCATATTGGGCTAAGCCCATCAATACAATATTTTTTTCCCACATTTTTAAATGTACAACAAATCTTAGTCATGTCTATAATTACCTAACTTTTCCGATATCAAATCATCAACTCGAATACATCAAAAATCACTTTTATCAAGATCAGAATCCTTCTCTTCAAAAATGAGGTATGCCACCAATCCTTATTTCTGAATTTATTTAGTTTTATCATTTCTAGTTTTAAAATTCACGTAAATAGAATTATATGTTAAATAAAATCTTTAATTTATTTCAAAAACAATTCCTAATCAACTTTTTATTTTAAAAATATCTAAAAATTAAAGGTTCGGAAACTCTGATTAAGCAACCACCACGATATGGATATTCACGGATTTATCCGGTGAAACTTTCAAATTTGTCAAAATTTAGTTTTTGTTTTGTTTCAAGTTTGAAATAGATATATTATAGTACAAGATCTTTGATATTATGACATTAAAAAGGAAAAATATTGATCAAACATCAAAAGAATGAAAAATAGCGTAAAGTTGACGGCGTTGTTAATTAGGGTTTCTCAGCTAAAAGAGAAATGTGAATTTTTTTTATAAATTTATTATTGTACCCTAACTTAAAATTTCATATTGGGCTAAGCCCATTAATACAATAGTTTTTATATATTTTTATTTACCATGCCAATTAATAATTTATTTTCCCGAATAAAACATATTTTTTCAATAGTATGCATTATGCATTACTAGTCCAAAATATTTATAGAAAATATGATTTTTATTATTTAATTAAAATAACAAAACGAAACTCAATAAAATTTGGATGTTTTGCCATTAAATAATAAAACAATAATTAAAATAAAAAGTGAGATCCATTTCCGTTTTTAAGATTCCAGTTTATCATTTCCAGTTTTAAAATTCACGTAAATAGAATTATGAAAACGATAAAGAGAGACCATATGCCAAAGAAGTTGTGGGAGAAACTATGAGAAGGCGCACTTGGTGAGCTTAGACTACCTTGTAGATTTACTAATGCATCAAGAGCATGAGATAATTCAATTTCTTTTCGGGTCTTAAACCAGCTAGCAATTATTGTATGTATTATACTTTCTCTAAGATTGGATCAGATTTTAAATTAGTTAGTTTTAGAAGAGTTGATGCATTATTACCTTTTAGCCTGAAGCTCTTCATAGTTCGGTTGAGAGTGACATTATCACTCGGTGATGTGATGATGATAGTTTGAGGGAATACTCCTTTCATTCTCTATATTCTTCTTAAGAATAGCAACATTAGCTTCTAGATTCTCATTGTAGAGATTAAATTTTTAAGAAATTCTATAACTATGATCCAAAAAAATTAGTCACCGATCATATCATTGTAGCAACTGAATAAAAAATAAAGAATAAAGAATAAAGAAATATGATTATAAAAAATATTATTTCTTTCATTCTCATAAGAGAATGAAAGGATTCTTATTTCTCTGAATTCTTATATTCTTTACTTGGAATCAAAGTTATAAAAACATCTATCCATAATTAAGTGAATATTAGATAATAATACTAAATAATAATATATGATATGATTTTTACTATTGGTTCTAAGCCATTTATGGCGCTGAATCAACAATTCAAACCGCTCCCAGTGTAGTAGCTATAACGCCCCGACCGCCCCTACTTGTGGGCCCCACGCCCTCTCTCGGCCCATGGGCCCCACCCTTGTCCGACGGCCGGTGCGCTAGTCCGGGAGGCTCGTAAGACTTGTTTACTGACCCTGCAATCACCACATGATATTTTCCCGTGTTTTGTCCTCACTCACACGGTACCGCGAATCACTTCCTGGCAGGTCACCCATCCTTAAATTGCTCAAGCTCAAGCACGCTTAACTCTGGAGTTCTCTCTGGACAAGTGACCGAAAAGATAAGTACACTTTGGTGACATAGGTAGCCAAATCAATTCTTATAAGCCTCTCCGCATATACCAGAAATCGGGATGTTACAATCACCCCCACTCACAGAGCGCAACGTCCTCGTTGCGCACTAGAACCGTTACCCTTGACGGTGTGAGCCCACATGACTCAACACACGTTTTTGGGTTCGGCTCTGATACCACTTATAACGCCCCGACCGCCCCTACCTGTGGGCCCCACGCCCTCTCTCGGCCCGTGGGCCCCACCCTTGTCCGACGGCCGGTGCGCTAGTCCGGGAGGCTCGTAAGACTTGTTTACTTACCCTGCAATCACCATATGATATTTTCCCGTGTTTTGTCCTCACTCACACGGTACCGCGAATCACTTCCCGGCAGGTCACCCATCCTTAAATTGCTCCAGCTCCAGCACGCTTAACTCTGGAGTTCTCTCTGGACAAGTGACCGAAAAGATAAGTGCACTTTGGTGACATAGGTAGCCAAATCAATTCTTATAAGACTCTCCGCATATACCAGAAATCGGGATGTTACAGTAGCAATCAACGTTTTCGGTCACAGGCGTCTAGGAATAATGAAATTTCTCCAAACATATTGATAAATCAACATAAATCTGAACCGTCAGATAGATGTTGTGAGGAACAAAGGGGAATTTTTGTTGGATAAAGGCGATTTCTCGCTTTGATTTCATTCAACTTAGGATGTTAGGATAATGATTAGACTTTGAAAATCAAACTGTATAATCTCCAGAAAAGTTAGGATGCCTCGATTTTGTAATAATTATTTTGTTCCGTCACTATTATTTCATATGCCATTCCGGAAATGATTCATTTATTTGAAAAAATTTGATACTAAAATCTTATTAGATTTGATGATGGACACTAAAATCTAATATTTTTTCTTGCAGATTTTGCATTTAATATTATTAGATTTGATGATGGACACTAAAATCTCTAATCTCAGAAAAAATCATGTTTTTAGCTACTATATGGGGAAACAAAAAAAATGATATTGTTGACTGTTGTTTGTGATTTTGTTTAATTTTTAAAATGTTTACTTTTTAAAAACAAAGTCTGTATGGATGAAATTAATAAACATTATTATTACCAGGAAATCCATTCACAAATATTTAGGGGAAAAAAAAAAGAATACCATTATTAGCATTTACCAACTTTGAAATTTTTCCAAGTGGCATTTTGATTTTGTTAGAATATATAATCCCTAATTTCCCTAAACCTTGTTGTGTTTTGGTTTAGGGATATCTTCTACAGCTTGATGTTGGATGTTTTGAAGTTTTAGAATTTAATGGAAAAACATCCAAAATTGAAACCATATTTTGATATATTCCGTTCAAAGTTTTAAAATTTTAGAATTTAATGGCAAAACATCCAAAATTTATTGAGATCCAAAATTATTTAATTAAAATAAAAAAATGAATCTCAATAAATTTTGAATGTTTTGCCATTAAATTGTAAAAACAATGATTAAAATTAAAAAAAGTGAGATTTATTTACCGGACTATAGTATTGTTTTTTTTTTGATCCAATGATATGTTTCTTCTAAAATTTTATGTATTTATATAGAAACAAAAAATCTAATATTATGTTACTAAAAGTTTGTTTTAAAAAAAAACCTATGTTTTAGGTAAGTAATTGATAATTGATAATTCAAAGTCAATAAATTAGGCTATTTAGTCAATTTGAGTTTTTGGGGCGTTTCTTATCTTGTTATTGTTATTTAGGCGCCTTATTTATTTCTATTAGTTAGTTATTTTGGCACGTTAATTATTTTAGCTACTAGTTTTATTTTCTTAGTTTTGAATTTTGAAGACTAAGAAATAAGTGTACATTTTTTTCTTAAAAAGCTCTAGATGCATTACCAATGTTGATTTTTATTATTCTTATCATGTTGAATTCTAAACACATGTTTTTGCATTATGAAGGTTTTTTCTAAAATTTTACTTTGAATATATTTTTTTGTTTATTTCTTCGTACAAAGAAAAAAATATCTCATAAAATTTCTCGTTGTAATGATGAATTATGTTTCATTTACGCTCTATCTCCACAATTCACTCGCCATTTCAAATTTCTGAAACTTTCTCTCTTTCTCTCTCTCTTCGATAAGCATCTTCTTCTCAGTAATGGAGACGTCTTCGTCGATCTCGATCGGTACTTATTTGAAAGAGCATCAGAAGATCTACAAGGAATGGTTCAACATCGCCGATTCAGGTTTCAGTGTTTTGTTTTCTTTCCCCTTTTCAGTTTGATTTTGTTCTGATTTTTTTGGGTTTCGCTTCTCTGAAAAATTCAGATGGAGACGGTCGTGTTTCCGAGAATGATGCTACAAAGTTTTAGTTTTAAACAATGAAATTATATGTTTTGCCATTAAACCGGAAATAAATCTCACTTTTTAAATTTTAATCATTGTTTTATAATTTAATGGCAAAACATCCAAAATTTATTGAGATTCATTTTGTTATTTTAATTAAATAATTTTGGATCTCAATAAATTTTGGATGTTTTGCCATTAAATTCTAAAATTTTAAAACTTTGAACGGAATATATCAAAATATGGTTTCAATTTTGGATGTTTTGCCATTAAATTCTAAAACTTCAAAACATCCAACATCAAGCTGTAGAAGATATCCCTAAACCAAAACACAACAAGGTTTAGGGAAATTAGGGATTATATATTCTAACAAAATCAAAAGGCCACTTGGAAAAATTTCAAAGTTGGTAAATGCTAACAATGGTATTCTTTTTTTCCCCTAAATATTTTTGAATGGATTTCCTGGTAATAATAATTTTTATTAATTTCATCCATACAGACTTTTTTTTAAAAGTAAACATTTTAAAAAGTAAACAAAATCACAAACAACAGTCAACAATATCATGTTTTTTTGTTTCCCCATATAATAGCTAAAAACATGATTTTGTTCTGGGATTAGAGATTTTAGTGTCCATCATCAAATCTAATAATATTAAATGCAAAATCTGCAAGCAAAGATATTAGATTTTAGTGTCCATCATCAAATCTAATAAGATTTTAGTATCAAAGTTTTCCAAATAAATGAATCATTTCCGGAATGACATATGAAATAATAGTGACGGAACATAATAATTATTACAAAATCGAGGCATCCTAACTTTTCTGGATATTATACAGTTTGATTTTCAAAGTCTAATCCTTATCCTAACATCCTAAGTTGAATGAAATCAAAGCGAGAAATCGCTTTTATCCAACAAGAATTCCCCTTTGTTCCTCACAACATCTATCTGACGGTTCAGATTTATGTTGATTTATCAATATGTTTGTAGAAATCTAATAATATGTTCAAAAATATTTTATTAATGGGCTTAGCCCAATATGCAATTTTAAGTTAGGGTACAATAGTAAATTTATAAAAATTCACATTTCTCTTTTAGCTGAGAAACCCTAATTTACAACGCCGTCAACTTTACGCTATTTTTTCATTCTTTTGATGTTTGATCAATATTTTTCCTGTTTAATGTCATAATATCAAAGATCTTGTACTATAATATATCTATTTCAAACTTGAAACAAAACAAAAACTAAATTTTGACAAATTTGAAAGTTTCACCGGATAAATCCGTGAATATCCATATTGTGGTGGTTGCTTAACAGAATTTCTGAACCTTTAATTTTTAGATATTTTTAAAATAAAAAGTTGATTATGAATTGTTTTTTAAATAAATTACAGATTTTGTTTAACATATAATTCTATTTAGCTGAATTTTAAAACTGGAAATGATAAAACTAAATAAATTCATAAATAAGGATTGGCGGCATACCTCATTTTTTGAAGAGAAGGATTCTGATCTTGATAAAAGTAATTTTTGATGTATTCGAGTTGATGATTTGATATCGGAAAACTTAGGTATTTATAGACATGACTAAGATTTGTGGTACATTTGAAAATTTGAGGAAAAATATTGTATTGATGGGCTTTATAACGCCCCGACCGCCCCTACCAGTGGGCCCCATGCCCTCTCTCGGCCCGTGGGCCCCACCCTTGTCCGACGGCCGGTGCGTTTGAAACAACCGCACCCATTTTTTTTTTTTGCAATTAATTATTTAAATTCTCATAAACAATAATAACTAAACCTCACCAAATAATTTCCGGTTCAAGATTATAAATCCGAATAATCAAGATCATAAATTATTAAATAAAATAATCAAATAAACGACAAGTCTAGATCACCCCCTCTTCCTCGCCCTGATTCCACGGTCACACTTTCTCATTGCCTGCATCAATTAAAATATAAGAGATGCATAAGTATTTCGATAAATACTTAGTGAGGCAATCCTCCCATCTACAGGCTAACAAATAATTAAGATAATTAATATAGACTATCACGAAAATACCGAATAAATCAAACATTTCATGAAACACTCGATCTAGACCCTCCGAGATCGTAAACGGCCTATAATCACGAAATCACACCAATTATCAAAATTATTTAATTACGCCTATGGTCCTGCACTCACCTTATTCCCGCACAGAAAGTTTCACGAGAAAATTCAGCAATTTTCTAGAACTCCCCGGGATGAATAACCTTCTATTAAACCACCTAAAAATAAAAAGAATAAAATAATTAAAAAAACAATCAAACTACACAACACGTTCGATTCGATAATTGAATCGGTCTAAACCGGTTAGTCGACTTCGTCGACTTCCATAGCCGGAGCAGCGACGCCCCACCGGAGCTCGCCACCGGACTTCACCTCGGCTCAACCCCGATCCACCATCCCGACCGGAGCTCACCACCGGAGCTCACCGCGGGAGCTCTCCACGGCCCAGCCCCGATCCACGATCCCGACCGCAACTCACACGCCGGCGAGTACCCATCACCGGAGCTCACCGCGGAAGCTCAACCACGGCCCAATCCCGGCTCCAACCACGCACCGTCGCCCACCACCGAAACTCACACGGCTCAAAACTTCGGATCCACAATCCGACCTTCAACACGCACCACCCCGCACCGCGGGACCTAACTACGGAGAGAGAGAGGGGTTTCTTACCGTGGAGGAGGAGGTCGCGTCCCGGCTTGGCTCACGGCGGTCAACCACTCGAGCTTTCTCTTGAGTCGACGGCTAGGTTAATTGTAGGGGGAGATACATACGCACATATAACCATATGTGTGTGGGATCCTCTTTTTTTTTGACCCCAAACTCCCAAAGTTATCAATTAAACCCACCCAGAACAATTGATTTTACGCGAAATTAACCCCAAACTTCTAATTATTCAATTTCAACCTCAAAATTGAATTAGGGATGTTACAATTCTCCCCCACTAACATAGATTCGTCCTCGAATCTAACATCCAGCTAACAACCACAACATAGCACAACCGCTATTCCAACTCAGCGTCGCACGACCGCTCTTCCAACTCTACCAACAACGGTATCACGGCTCAACACCATAGTGCCATAGTTCCCTACTTGGTTTGGCCAACCACTCCAACACCCGGGAGTACAACGACTTCACGACCCAACACCATGGATCGGTCCGTCCAACGCATAGAGAGCCAGACAACGGCAATCTCTCTAGTGACCTGTCTCACCAATCAGGAATCACGTCGAAACCCAACCGGCCAGGTACACTCGGCAGTGACTCACCAGTGCACTCCGATGCCGCTATATGGGGCCACCACCCCGTGCCAAACCAATCCGGAACTATCAGCCTTATGCGGCTACCAAACACCTAGTATCCGCACTCCCGCTATCGGACCACTACCACTAGTAGCCCGCCAACCTGTCTACTAATCCCCTAGTAAACCCACCACTCAACATATTCAATGAAAACACCTTTTTATTGAATAATCAAAAGCTCCAAAGTACATCGATTAATTATAACACCATAAAATAGACGAGTACAACAACGCAATAACTCCCAAAATCCCAACACCATGGTTACAACGATATGGAAACAACCCGGCTAACCCTCCAGTTTGCCGAACCACTTGGGAAATTTGCGCTTCAACTTCGCTTCCGGCTCCCAAGTCACCTCCTCGGCTCCATTGCAGTCCCACAGCACCTGCATCTCAGGAACCTTCTTCCTCCTGATCACTCTCACCCGACGATCTAGGACTCTCAGAGGCCTCGCCTCCACCACCATGCTCGGTGTCAAATCTGATGGCACCCCCGTGACCACCTGATCATCCTTGTGCAAACATTTCTTCAGCATCGACACGTGGAACACCTTGTGAAATGCCTGCATAGACTCCGGCAACTCTAACCGATAAGCCACCGGTCCGACCCGCTCCAGCACCCTGACGGGACCCATATATCGCGGACTCAACTTCGTCTCGGAAATGGACCTGTTCGGACCCCTCAACATTGCCATTTTCAGGTAGACTAAATCGCCAACTGCGAACTCCAGCTCCT
Source organism: Eutrema japonicum (assembly GCA_030161315.1). NCBI lineage: Eukaryota > Viridiplantae > Streptophyta > Magnoliopsida > Brassicales > Brassicaceae > Eutrema > Eutrema japonicum. The sequence continues at coordinate 22,282,912 of BSQW01000007.1, forward strand.
TCCTACGCCGATCTGCGTAGCTTTTCTGACGATCTTGAGCTTCCTTCATGTTCAACTTCACAATCCGGACCTTCTCAGTCGTCTCCTGCACAAAGTCAGCTCCCAACAGGCTCCTCTCCCCCACTTGTGTCCAACATAACGGGGTCCTGCAAGGCCTACCATACAACGCCTCAAATGGTGCCATGCCGATACTAGCCTGGTAGCTGTTATTGTACGCAAACTCCACTAGATTCAGATGATCCGCCCAATGTCCACCCCAGTCCAACACACACATCCTCAACAGATCCTCCAACGTCTGGATAGTCCTCTCCGACTGCCCATCGGTCTGGGGATGATAAGCTGTACTCATGTGTACCTTAGTGCCCATCTCCTTCTGGAAAGCGCCCCAGAACAGCGAGGAGAACTTCGGATCTCGATCTGACACTATACTCACCGGTACCCCATGCAGCTTCACAATCTCCCTGACGTACCTCTTGGCCAACACTTCCGCACCGTCGGTCTTTTTTATGGCCAAGAAGTGCGCAGACTTGGTCAACCTATCGACGATGACCCAAATAGCGTCATTGGTTCGCGAAACCGGCAGACCCACCACGAAATCCATGGTGATCATGTCCCACTTCCACTCCGGAATGGGTAAACTCCTCAACAACCCGCTCGGAACCTGATGCTCAGCCTTCACCAACTGACAGGTATCACACCCCGCAACCCAGTTGGCAACATCCTTCTTCATCCCTACCCACTGGTAATACCGTTTGAGGTCACGGTACATCTTGGTAGCTCCGGGATGAATAGAGAAACGGCTCTGATGTGCTTCCCTCAGGATTTCCTGCCTCAGCACTTCGTCCTTCGGTACACACACCCTGCCCCTCAAAAGGATCGTTCCATTGCTGGATAACTCATACTCAGACAGCTCTGCCCTGCCAGCCTGCATTAATTCCGCATCCAACTGCTGTGCTACCCGCACCCTAGTCAGAATGTCCGCCTGATCCACCGCCTCTAAACCCAACGGCTCAGGTTCCTCAGACACAGCACACAGTCTCAGGGCACTCACCATGCCTACCAACGCCTCTGTATCTCGCTCAGTGTCTAAAATAACCCGCTTCCTGCTCAACGCATCGGCTACAAGATTTGCTTTACCGGGATGGTAAGCTATCTCCAGGTCATAATCCGCAACTAGCTCCATCCATCGCCTCTGTCGCAGATTCAGCTCCGGCTGGGTAAAGATGTACTTCAGACTTTTGTGGTCTGTGAACACCTGAACCTTACCGCCATACAGATAAGACCTCCAGATCTTCAATGCAAACACCACTGCAGCCATCTCAAGATCGTGAGTAGGATAGTTGCATTCATGTTTCCTCAGCTGCCTGGAAGCATATGCGATTACCTTACCCTGCTGCATCAATACACAACCGAGCCCCAGCCTGGACGCGTCTGTGAACACAACATATGGCTCATCCTGCTTAGGCAAGGCCAACACCGGAGTACTCACCAGCATCTCCTTGAGCTTCACAAAGCTCTCCTCACACTGGTCCGACCACACGAAAGGAACGTCCTTCCCGGTCAACTTGGTCATGGCCTGCGCCATACTAGCAAACCCCTTGACGAACCTCCTGTAATAACCCGCCAGACCCAGAAAACTACGAATCTCTGAGGCATTCTTCGGTCTCGGCCACTCCTCAATCGAGCGAATCTTCTCCGGATCCACTGAAACACCACGATCAGATACGACGTGCCCCAGAAATCCGATCTCCCGCTGCCAGAAACTACACTTGCTCAGCTTAGCGAACAACTTCTGCTCCCGTAGCTTCTCCAGAACTTTCCTCAGGTGAACCATGTGCTCCTCAGGACTCTTCGAATACACTAGAATGTCGTCGATGAAAATGATGACGAACTCATCCAGATACTCCTGGAACACGCCGTTCATCAACCTCATAAACGCAGCCGGTGCATTCGTCAACCCAAACGGCATCACCACAAACTCGTAGTGCCCGTATCTCGTCCTGAAAGCCGTCTTCCTGATGTCCGTCTCCGCTATCGGGATCTGATGATAACCCGATGCCAAATCAATCTTAGAGAACCACGAAGCACCCTGCAACTGATCTAACAACTCATCGATCCTCGGTAATGGGTACTTGTTCTTCACAGTAACCCGGTTCAGCCCCCGATAATCAATGCACAACCGGAAGCTCCCATCCTTCTTCTTGACGAACAGTACCGGTGCACCCCACGGAGAACTGCTCGGTCTAATGAAACCCTTTTCCAACAACTCCTCGAGCTGCTTCTTAAGCTCAGCCATCTCCGCTGGAGCCATCCTGTAAGGAGCCTTAGACAACGGGGTCGTCCCCGGCTCTAACTCAATGGTAAAAGGATCCGACCTGGATGGTGGTAACCCGCTCAACTGCTGGAACACATCCTCGAACTCCCAGACCACCTCAATATCCCGCACCGCTGACTCCCCAACCTCACCAGGTATCGAAATGGTAGCCAAGTAGGCCTCACAACCCTGTTCGATCAAGCGCTCCGCTTGAACCGCGGAAACGACGATGCCTCCCGGCACCGGTCTCACTCCCTGATAAACCAGTCTTCTGTTAGCATGCTCGAAAACCACACGACCCCGGTGACAATCCAAATGAGCCTTGAACTTTCCCAGCCAGTCCATACCCAAAATGATGTCATAGAGTTCCACTGGGCACACTATCAAATCCGCTGGCATCAGCTTTCCGGCGATAAGAATGTCAACATTCTCCACACAGCCCTGAGTCCTCAACAAGCGACCCCCAGCAACTCTCATCACACCCGAGTGGTCCCCACACAACTCTTGGATACCGCTCCCCGACACCCAATCCGGTGTGGCAAAACTGTGGGACGCTCCGGAGTCAAACAACACATGTGACTCTACCCCAGCCACATTAAGGGTCCCTAAGCACGAAAAGGATTCACGGCAAATAGCAAACAACAATTACAGAGCGAGTAACTGAAATTACAATCAAACAAGAACATAATTAAGGTAACTAACCAGTAATCGGTCTGCTGCCGCTCGCCTCGCCTGACTCCGCGCCTATGGTGAATACCCTCGGTGCCACTGCGGCCCGTTTCGGAGGCGGTGCCTCGATCCTCACAAATGGCTGAGCCAACTTCGGACAATCCTTCCTGAGGTGACCGGGTTCCTTGCAATGAAAGCACACCGGGCCCCCTCGAGAACAATCCGCCACGCGATGTCCATGGGCTCCGCACCCGAAACAACGTGGCCCAGAACCCGCTTCCCTGGAAGTATCCTCCCACTTCCTCTTCTGTCCCTGCTGCTGACCAGACCTACCGCCCTTGCTCGGAGCAACACTCTGACTTTGAGGCCGTCGCGGAGCCTCTGGTACTGCAGCCTTTAAACTAGCCTCCTGCCTTATCCCCTCCTCAAGCTGCGCTGCACACTCCACCAGTTCGGATACCGACTCGAACTTGCGGACTATGCACCGATTCCTGAGATCGATACGCATACCTCGCATGAAAGCACCAATCAACTCATACTCGGTATCTGCACCCCGACCAGCAAACCGCTTCAGCCGGTTAAACTCGGCCTCGTACTCTCGGACCGAACGAATCCCCTGTGACAAGTACAGAAACTCCGCCTGTAACCTGTCGCGAGCCTCCCGCGGAAAATACTTGAGATCGAACTCCCTCCGGAACTCGTCCCAAGACAACACTACTCCCGCCCTCCTCGCAGCAACACCCTGCCACCACTCATGTGCATCTCCCTCCAGATAATGCACTGCCAAGTCAACCCTATACTCCTCAGGGCATCTGATCGACTGGAAGTTCCTCTCCAACCTGGACCTCCACTCATCAGACTCAATCGGTCGAGCACCACCACTGAAAAACTTGGTGCCCAACCTCTGCATATGCTCCATCACCCTCAGGTACGACGGAACCACTGGCTCGGCCTCAGCAACCACTCCCGGAACTCCCGGAGCAACAACACCCGGCATCGCGGCAACCCCCTGTGGCGCCACTGGAGCTGGAGCCGGTACCACACCAGGTAACCTCTCCAAGAGCTGGGCCAACATGCCCAAAACAGCCGCCATCGGGTTCGGGTCCGCACCCGCCTGAGCACCTCCCGGCGCCGGCATCGCACCATACACGGCCGCTGGCTCCGACTGACCTTCCCCCTCGGCGTGATCATACGCCCCCTGCTCCACCGTGACACTCTGCGTCACATTCGCAGCTGCTCTGCCACCTCTACCACCTCTGCCACCTCTGCCGCCACGGCCTGTTCTGCCGCCGCGACCACGGCCGCCGCGACCACCCCGACCTCTGAGACCTTGACCAACGCTATCAGAATCAACCATCTGCAATAACCACTTGTTACTAATTGACAACAGCAATAGTAAACAAACACGAGTCTTACCGTGGAATCTCATTGAAGGCTCGAAGAGGATGATCTAGAACTTCAAGCTCAACAATTGACTAACTCCCATAGACAGTTCTAATAGCGGAAATTTTTTTTTTTTTTTTTAAACCGTCCTAGAACCGTAAATGCTCTGATACCAAATTGAAACAACCGCACCCATTTTTTTTTTTTGCAATTAATTATTTAAATTCTCATAAACAATAATAACTAAACCTCACCAAATAATTTCCGGTTCAAGATTATAAATCCGAATAATCAAGATCATAAATTATTAAATAAAATAATCAAATAAACGACAAGTCTAGATCACCCCCTCTTCCTCGCCCTGATTCCACGGTCACACTTTCTCATTGCCTGCATCAATTAAAATATAAGAGATGCATAAGTATTTCGATAAATACTTAGTGAGGCAATCCTCCCATCTACAGGCTAACAAATAATTAAGATAATTAATATAGACTATCACGAAAATACCGAATAAATCAAACATTTCATGAAACACTCGATCTAGACCCTCCGAGATCGTAAACGGCCTATAATCACGAAATCACACCAATTATCAAAATTATTTAATTACGCCTATGGTCCTGCACTCACCTTATTCCCGCACAGAAAGTTTCACGAGAAAATTCAGCAATTTTCTAGAACTCCCCGGGATGAATAACCTTCTATTAAACCACCTAAAAATAAAAAGAATAAAATAATTAAAAAAACAATCAAACTACACAACACGTTCGATTCGATAATTGAATCGGTCTAAACCGGTTAGTCGACTTCGTCGACTTCCATAGCCGGAGCAGCGACGCCCCACCGGAGCTCGCCACCGGACTTCACCTCGGCTCAACCCCGATCCACCATCCCGACCGGAGCTCACCACCGGAGCTCACCGCGGGAGCTCTCCACGGCCCAGCCCCGATCCACGATCCCGACCGCAACTCACACGCCGGCGAGTACCCATCACCGGAGCTCACCGCGGAAGCTCAACCACGGCCCAATCCCGGCTCCAACCACGCACCGTCGCCCACCACCGAAACTCACACGGCTCAAAACTTCGGATCCACAATCCGACCTTCAACACGCACCACCCCGCACCGCGGGACCTAACTACGGAGAGAGAGAGGGGTTTCTTACCGTGGAGGAGGAGGTCGCGTCCCGGCTTGGCTCACGGCGGTCAACCACTCGAGCTTTCTCTTGAGTCGACGGCTAGGTTAATTGTAGGGGGAGATACATACGCACATATAACCATATGTGTGTGGGATCCTCTTTTTTTTTGACCCCAAACTCCCAAAGTTATCAATTAAACCCACCCAGAACAATTGATTTTACGCGAAATTAACCCCAAACTTCTAATTATTCAATTTCAACCTCAAAATTGAATTAGGGATGTTACAGCGTTAGTCCGGGAGGCTTGTAATACTTGTTTACTGACCCTGCAATCACCACGTGACCTTTCCCCATGTTTTGTCCTCACTCACACGCTACCGCGAATCACTTCCCGGAAGGTCACCCATCCTTAGACTACTCCAGCCCAAGCACGCTTAACTCTGGAGTTCTTTCGGGCAAGTGATCGGAAAAGGTAAGTGCACTTTGGTGACATAGGTAGCCAAATCAATTCTTATAAGCCTCTCCGCATATACAAGAAACCGGGATGTTACAATCACCCCCACTCACAGAGCGCAACGTCCTCGTTGCGCACCAGGATCGTCACCCTAGACGGTGTGAGCCCACCTGACTTCACACACGTGTTTGGGTTCGGCTCTGATACCACTTATAACGCCCCGACCGCCCCTACCAGTGGGCCCCATGCCCTCTCTCGGCCCGTGGGCCCCACCCTTGTCCGACGGCCGGTGCGTTAGTCCGGGAGGCTTGTAATACTTGTTTACTGACCCTGCAATCACCACGTGACCTTTCCCCATGTTTTTTCCTCACTCACACGCTACCGCGAATCACTTCCCGGAAGGTCACCCATCCTTAGACTACTCCAGCCCAAGCACGCTTAACTCTGGAGTTCTTTCGGGCAAGTGATCGGAAAAGGTAAGTGCACTTTGGTGACATAGGTAGCCAAATCAATTCTTATAAGCCTCTCCGCATATACAAGAAACCGGGATGTTACAATAATTGAAACAACCGCACCCATTTTTTTTTTTTTTTTTGCAAATAATCATTAAAATCCCATAAACAATAACTGAACCTCACCAATTAATTCCCGGTTCAAGACTAAAAATCCGAACAATGCAGATCATAAATTATTAAATTAAATACTCAAATAAATGACAAGTCTAGATCACCCCCTCTTCCTCGCCCTGATTCCACGGTCACACTTTCTCATTTCCTGCATCAATTAAAATATAAGAGATGCATAAGTATTTCGATAAATACTTAGTGAGACAATCCTCCCATCTACAGGCTAACAAATAATTAAGATAATTAATATAGACTATCACGAAAATACCGAATAAATCAAACATTTCATGAAACACTCGATCTAGACCCTCCGAGATCGTAAACGGCCTATAATCACGAAATCACACCAATTATCAAAATTATTTAATTACGCCTATGGTCCTGCACTCACCTTATTTCCGCACAGAAAGTTTCACGAGAAAATTCAGCAATTTTCTAGAACTCCCCGGGATGAATAACCTTCTATTAATCCACCTAAAATAAAAGAATAATAAAATAATCAACACAAATCAAACACACTCGATCCTATTATTAAACCGGTCTTAAACCGGTAGTCGACTTCATCGACTTCACCATCGCCGGTGCAGCGACGCCACCGCCGGAGCTCACCATCGGAGCTCGCCACAGCCCAACCCGATCACAATCCCGACTCCAACCCACGCACCGTCGCTCACCACCGGAGCTCACCACGGAAGCTCACCACGGCCCAACCTCCGATCTGCAATCCCGACTCCAAACCAACACACCGGCGAGTGCTCATCACCGGAGCTCACCACGGGAGCTCACCACGGCCCAACCTCCGATCTGCAATCCCGACTCCAAACCAACACACCGGCGAGTGCTCGTCACCGGAGCTCACCACGGGAGCTCACCACGGCCCAACCTCCGATCTGCAATCCCGAGCGACCCCGCATCGCATCAAAAAAACTAAGGAGGGAGAGAAGGGTTCTTACCGTGGCGACGAGGACTTGACGGCTAGGTTAATCGCACAAGGTCGGAGAGGGAGATACATACGCGCGTATACATATGTGTGACCAATCTTTTTCGAATTCACAAATGGCCCCAAACTTCCAAACTTATCAATTAAACCCACCCGGAAAAATTGATTTACGCGAAATTAACCCCCAACTTCTAATTATTCAATTTCAACCTCAAAATTGAATTAGGGATGTTACAATTCTCCCCCACTAACGTAGATTCGTCCTCGAATCTAACATCCAGCTAACATCCACAACATAGCACAACTGCTAATCCAACTCAGCGTAGCACGACCGCTATTCCAACTCCACTAACAACGGTATCACGGCTCCACACCATAGTGCCATAGTTCCCTACTTGGTTTGGCCAACCACTCCAACGCCCGGGAGTATAACGACTTCACGACCCAACACCATGGATCGATCCGTCTAACGCATAGAGAGCCAGACAACGGCAATCTCTCTAGTGACCTGTCTCACCAATCAGGAATCACGTCGAAACCCAACCGGCCAAGTACACTCGGCAGTGACTCACCAGTGCACTCCGATGCCGCTATATGGGTCACCACCCTGTGCCAAACCAATCCGGATCTATCAGCCCTATGCAGCTACTAAACACCTAGTATCCGCACCCCCGCTATCGGACCACTACCACTAGTAGCCCGCCAACCTGTCTACTAATCCTCTAGTAAACCCACCGCTCAACATATTCAATGAAAACACCTTCTTATTGAATAATCAAAAGCTCCAAAGTACATCGATTAGTTATAACAACATAAAATAGACGAGTACAACAACGCAATAACTCCCAAAATCCCAACACCATGGTTACAACGATATGGGAACACCCGGCTAACCCTCCAGTTTGCCGAACCACTTGGGAAATTTGCGCTTCAACTTCGCTTCCGGCTCCCAAGTCACCTCCTCGGCTCCATTGCAGTCCCACAGCACCTGCATCTCAGGAACCTTCTTCCTCCTGATCACTCTCACCCGACGATCTTGGACTCTCAGAGGCCTCGCCTCCACCACCATGCTCGGTGTCAAATCTGATGGCACCCCCGTGACCACCTGATCATCCTTGTGCAAACATTTCTTCAGCATCGACACGTGGAACACCTTGTGAAATGCCTGCATAGACTCCGGCAACTCTAACCGATAAGCCACCGGTCCGACCCGCTCCAGCACCCTGACGGGACCCATATACCGTGGACTCAACTTCGTCTCGGAAATGGACCTGTTCGGACCCCTCAACATGGCCATTTTCAGGTAGACCAAATCGCCAACTGCGAACTCCAGCTCCTTCCTACGCTGATCTGCGTAGCTTTTCTGACGGTCTTGAGCTTCCTTCATGTTCAACTTCACAATCCGGACCTTCTCAGTCGTCTCCTGCACAAAGTCAGCTCCCAACAGGCTCCTCTCCCCCACTTGTGTCCAACATAACGGGGTCCTGCAAGGCCTACCATACAACGCCTCAAATGGTGCCATGCCGATACTAGCCTGGTAGCTGTTATTGTACGCAAACTCCACTAGATTCAGATGATCCGCCCAATGTCCACCCCAATCCAACACACACATCCTCAACAGATCCTCCAACGTCTGGATAGTCCTCTCCGACTGCCCATCGGTCTGGGGATGATAAGCTGTACTCATGTGTACCTTAGTGCCCATCTCCTTCTGGAAAGCGCCCCAGAACAGCGAGGAGAACTTCGGATCTCGATCTGACACTATACTCACCGGTACCCCATGCAGCTTCACAATCTCCCTGACGTACCTCTTGGCCAACACTTCCGCACCGTCGGTCTTTTTTATGGCCAAGAAGTGCGCAGACTTGGTCAACCTATCGACGATGACCCAAATAGCGTCCCTGGTTCGCGAAACCGGCAGACCCACCACGAAATCCATGGTGATCATGTCCCACTTCCACTCCGGAATGGGTAAACTCCTCAACAACCCGCTCGGAACCTGATGCTCAGCCTTCACCAACTGACAGGTATCACACCCCGCAACCCAGTTGGCAACATCCTTCTTCATCCCTACCCACTGGTAATACCGTTTGAGGTCACGGTACATCTTGGTAGCTCCTGGATGAATAGAGAAACGGCTCTGATGTGCTTCCCTCAGGATTTCATGCCTCAGCACTTCGTCCTTCGGTACACACACCCTGCCCCTCAAAAGGATAGTTCCATTGCTGGATAACTCATACTCAGACCGCTCTGCCCTGCCAGCCTGCATTAATTCCTCATCCAACTGCTGTGCTACCCGCACCCTAGTCAGAATGTCCGCCTGATCCACCGCCTCTAAACCCAACGGCTCAGGTTCCTCAGACACAGCACACAGTCTCAGGGCACTCACCATGCCTACCAACGCTTCTGTATCTCGCTCAGTGTCTAAAATAACCCGCTTCCTGCTCAAAGCATCGGCTACAAGATTCGCTTTACCGGGATGGTAAGCTATCTCCAGGTCATAATCCGCAACAAGCTCCATCCATCGCCTCTGTCGCAGATTCAGTTCCGGCTGGGTAAAGATTTACTTTAGACTTTTGTGGTCTGTGAACACCTGAACCTTACCGCCATACAGATAAGACCTCCAGATCTTCAATGCAAACACCACTGCAGCCATCTCAAGATCGTGAGTAGGATAATTGCATTCATGTTTCCTCAGCTGCCTGGAAGCATATGCGATTACCTTACCCTGCTGCATCAATACACAACCGAGCCCCAGCCTGGACGCGTCTGTGAACACAACATATGGCTCATCCTGCTTAGGCAAGGCTAACACCGGAGTACTCACCAGCATCTCCTTGAGCTTCACAAAGCTCTCCTCACACTGGTCCGACCACACGAAAGGAACGTCCTTCCCGGTCAACTTGGTCATGGCCTGCGCCATACTAGCAAACCCCTTGACGAACCTCCTGTAATAACCCGCCAGACCCAGAAAACTGCGAATCTCCGAGGCATTCTTCGGTCTCGGCCACTCCTCAATCGAGCGAATCTTCTCCGGATCCACTGAAACACCACGATCAGATACGACGTGCCCCAGAAATCCGATCTCCCGCTGCCAGAAACTACACTTGCTCAGCTTAGCGAACAACTTCTGCTCCCGTAGCTTCTCCAGAACTTTCCTCAGGTGAACCATGTGCTCCTCAGGACTCTTCGAATACACTAGAATGTCGTCGATAAAAATGATGACGAACTCATCCAGATACTCCTGGAACACGCCGTTCATCAACCTCATAAACGCAGCCGGTGCATTCGTCAACCCAAACGGCATCACCACAAACTCGTAGTGCCCGTATCTCGTCCTGAAAGCCGTCTTCCTGATGTCCGACTCCGCTATCGGGATCTGATGATAACCCGATGCCAAATCAATCTTAGAGAACCACGAAGCACCCTGCAACTGATCTAACAACTCATCGATCCTCGGTAATGGGTACTTGTTCTTCACAGTAACCCGGTTCAGCCCCCGATAATCAATGCACAACCGGAAGCTCCCATCCTTCTTCTTGACGAACAGTACCGGTGCACCCCACGGGGAACTGCTCGGTCTAATGAAACCCTTTTCCAACAACTCCTCGAGCTGCTTCTTAAGCTCAGCCATCTCCGCTGGAGCCATCCTGTAAGGAGCCTTAGACAACGGGGTCGTCCCCGGCTCTAACTCAATGGTAAAAGGATCCGACCTGGATGGTGGTAACCCGCTCAACTGCTGGAACACATCCTCGAACTCCCAGACCACCTCAATATCCCGCACCGCTGACTCCCCAACCTCCCCAGGTATCGAAATGGTAGCCAAATAGGCCTCACAACCCTGCTCGATCAAACGCTCCGCTTGAACCGCGGAAACGACGATGCCTCCCGGCACCGGTCTCACTCCCTGATAAACCAGTCTTCTGTTAGCATGCTCGAAAACCACACGACCCCGGTGACAATCCAAATGAGCCTTGAACTTTCCCAGCCAGTCCATACCCAAAATGATGTCATAGAGTTCCACTGGGCACACTATCAAATCTGCTGGCATCAGCTCTCCGGCGATAAGAATGTCGACATTCTCCACACAGCCCTGAGTCCTCAACAAACGACCCCCAGCAACTCTCACCACACCCGAGTGGTCCCCACACAACTCTTGGATACCGCTCCCCGACACCCAATCCGGTGTGGCAAAACTGTGGGACGCTCCGGAGTCAAACAACACATGTGACTCTACCCCAGCCACATTAAGGGTCCCTAAGCACGAAAAGGATTCACGGCAAATAGCAAACACCAATTACAGAGCGAGTAACTGAAATTACAATAAAACAAGAACATAGTTAAGGTAACTAACCAGTAATCGGTCTGCTGCCGCTCGCCTCGCCTGACTCCGCGCCTATGGTGAACACCCTCGGTGCCACTGCGGCCCGTTTCGGAGGCGGTGCCTCGATCCTCACAAATGGCTGAGCCAACTTCGGACAATCCTTCCTGAGGTGACCGGGTTCCTTGCAATGGAAGCACACCGGGCCCCCTCGAGAACAATCCGCCACGCGATGTCCATGGGCTCCGCACCCGAAACAACGTGGTCCAGAACCCGCTTCCTTGGAAGTATCCTCCCACTTCCTCTTCTGTCCCTGCTGCTGACCAGACCTACCGCCCTTGCTCGGAGCAACACTCTGACTTTGAGGCCGTCGCGGAACCTCTGGTACTGCAGCCTTTAAACTAGCCTCATGCCTCATCCCCTCCTCAAGCTGCGCTGCACACTCCACCAGTTCGGATACCGACTCGAACTTGCGGACTATGCACCGATTCCTGAGATCGATACGCATACCTCGCATGACAGCACCAATCAACTCATATTCGGTATCTGCACCCCGACCAGCAAACCGCTTCAGCCGGTTAAACTCGGCCTCGTACTCTCGGACCGAACGAATCCCCTGTGACAAGTACAGAAACTCCGCCTGTAACCTGTCGCGAGCCTCCCGCGGAAAATACTTGAGATCAAACTCCCTCCGGAACTCGTCCCAAGGCAACACTACTCCCGCCCTCCTCGCAGCAACACCCTGCCACCACTCATGTGCATCTCCCTCCAGATAATGCACCGCCAAGTCAACCCTATACTCCTCAGGGCATCTGATCGACTGGAAGTTCCTCTCCAACCTGGACCTCCACTCATCAGACTCAATCGGTCGAGCACCACCACTGAAAAACTTGGTGCCCAACCTCTGCATATGCTCCATCACCCTCATGTACGACGGAACCACTGGCTCGGCCTCAGCAACCACTCCCGGAACTCCCGGAGCAACAACACCCGGCATCGTGGCAACCCCCTGTGGCGCCACTGGAGCTGGAGCCGGTACCACACCAGGTAACCTCTCCAAGAGCTGGGCCAACATGCCCAAAACAGCCGCCATCGGGTTCGGGCCCGCACCCGCCTGAGCACCACCCGGCGCCGGCATCGCACCATACACGGCCGCTGGCTCCGACTGACCTTCCCCCTCGGCGTGATCATACGCCCCCTGCTCCACCGTGACACTCTGCGTCACATTCGCAGCTGCTCTGCCACCTCTACCACCTCTACCACCTCTGCCACCTCTGCCGCCACGGCCTGTTCTGCCGCCCCGACCACGGCCGCCGCGACCACCCCGACCTCTGAGACCTTGCCCAACGCTATCAGAATCAACCATCTTATATAACCACTTGTTACTAATTGACAACAGCAATAGTAAAACAAACACGAGTCTTACCGTGGAATCTCATTGAAGGCTCGAAGAGGATGATCTAGAACTTCAAGCTCAACAATTGACTAACTCACATAGACAGTTAAAATAGCGGACATTTTTTTTTTAAAACCGTCCTAGAACCGTAAATGTTCTGATACCAAATTGAAACAACCGCACCCATTTTTTTTTTTTTTTTTGCAAATAATCATTAAAATCCCATAAACAATAACTGAACCTCACCAATTAATTCCCGGTTCAAGACTAAAAATCCGAACAATGCAGATCATAAATTATTAAATTAAATACTCAAATAAATGACAAGTCTAGATCACCCCCTCTTCCTCGCCCTGATTCCACGGTCACACTTTCTCATTTCCTGCATCAATTAAAATATAAGAGATGCATAAGTATTTCGATAAATACTTAGTGAGACAATCCTCCCATCTACAGGCTAACAAATAATTAAGATAATTAATATAGACTATCACGAAAATACCGAATAAATCAAACATTTCATGAAACACTCGATCTAGACCCTCCGAGATCGTAAACGGCCTATAATCACGAAATCACACCAATTATCAAAATTATTTAATTACGCCTATGGTCCTGCACTCACCTTATTTCCGCACAGAAAGTTTCACGAGAAAATTCAGCAATTTTCTAGAACTCCCCGGGATGAATAACCTTCTATTAATCCACCTAAAATAAAAGAATAATAAAATAATCAACACAAATCAAACACACTCGATCCTATTATTAAACCGGTCTTAAACCGGTAGTCGACTTCATCGACTTCACCATCGCCGGTGCAGCGACGCCACCGCCGGAGCTCACCATCGGAGCTCGCCACAGCCCAACCCGATCACAATCCCGACTCCAACCCACGCACCGTCGCTCACCACCGGAGCTCACCACGGAAGCTCACCACGGCCCAACCTCCGATCTGCAATCCCGACTCCAAACCAACACACCGGCGAGTGCTCATCACCGGAGCTCACCACGGGAGCTCACCACGGCCCAACCTCCGATCTGCAATCCCGACTCCAAACCAACACACCGGCGAGTGCTCGTCACCGGAGCTCACCACGGGAGCTCACCACGGCCCAACCTCCGATCTGCAATCCCGAGCGACCCCGCATCGCATCAAAAAAACTAAGGAGGGAGAGAAGGGTTCTTACCGTGGCGACGAGGACTTGACGGCTAGGTTAATCGCACAAGGTCGGAGAGGGAGATACATACGCGCGTATACATATGTGTGACCAATCTTTTTCGAATTCACAAATGGCCCCAAACTTCCAAACTTATCAATTAAACCCACCCGGAAAAATTGATTTACGCGAAATTAACCCCCAACTTCTAATTATTCAATTTCAACCTCAAAATTGAATTAGGGATGTTACAGGCTTAGCCCTATATGCAATTTTTTTTTAATTTTTCAATTAAGTTAGGGTACAAATATAAAATTTGAAAGAAATTCACATTTCCTCTTATAGATGAAAATCCTTAATTTACAGAACTGATAGCTTTTTTTTTTTGGTTTTTGAACATTAATATTTCACTGTTTAAAGCCATATTATTTTTGTAATAATATACCTATTTTAAACGAAGAATAAAAACTAAATTTGAATAAATTTTAAAAAGTGACTAGATAGATCCATAGATATCCATATCGTGGTGGTTGCTTCACCCGATGTTTAAAACTTTGGATGATTAGATATTTTTGAAATATAAAAATTGAATAGAAATTACTTGATAAATATTTATGTTTAACATAAAATTCTGTTTACATGAATTTTAAACCTAGAAATGATCATGATTAAAACCTAAATAAATTCAAAAATGAAGGTTGGCGGAATACTTCATTTTCCGAAGAGAAGACAAAACTTTAATCTTTATAAAACTGAATAAATTAATGTATTCCAGTTTCAAATGATTTGATACTAAAGAAAATTATATTTACATGAATAACTAGAATTTGTAGTACATCTATCAGTATTCAGATATATGACTTCTAGATATTCGAACTTTCGATATCCACAAAAAAAAAAATCATGTAGTGTGTGCCAAAAAAGTTTTTTTTTAAACGAAGTTATCTAAGTTTGTATGTGCCAAAAAAAATCAGGTTGTATGTGCCAAAAAATCTTAGTTATGTCTATAAATACCCAAGTTTTCCGATATCAAATCATCAACTCGAATACATCAAAATTCACTTTTATCAAGATCAGAATCCTTCTCTTCAAAAAATGAGGTATGCCGCCAATCCTTATTTCTGAATTTATTTAGTTTTATCATTTCCGGTTTTAAAATTCACGTAAATGGAATTATATGCTACAAAAAATGTATAATTTATCTCAAAAAAATTCCTAATCAATTTTGTTATTTTAAAAATATCTAAAAAATAAGGGTTCTGAAACTCTGCTTAAGCAACCACCGCGATATGTATATTCACGGATTTATTCGGAAAAACTTTTAAATTTGTCAAAATTTAGTTTTTGTTTTGTTCAAGTTTGAAATAGATATATTAGTACAATATCTTTGATATTATGGCTTTAAACAAGAAAAATATTGATTAAACATCAAAAGAATGAAAATAGCTTAAAGTTGACGGCGCCGTAAATTATGGTTTTTCAACTAAACAAAAAAATGTGAAATTTTTAAAATAAATTTACTATTGTAGCCTAATTTAAAATTGCATATTGGGCAAAGCCCATTAATACAATATTTTTTTCCATTATTTTCATTTACTATGCCAATTCATAATTGTTTTTCCCGAATAAAACATATTTTTCAATAGTATGCATTATGCATTACTAGTCCAAAATATTTATAGAAATCTGATTTTTATTATTTAATTAAAATAAAAAAATTAATATCAATCAAATTTGGATGTTTTGCCATTAAATAATAAAAACAATTATTAAATTAAAAAGTGAGATTCATTTCCGGTTTTAAGATTTTGCTTTATCATTTCTGGTTTCTAAAATTCACTTAAATGGAATTATATGTTAATCAAAATCTGTATTTTATATCAAAAATAATTCCTAATCAACTTTTTATTTTAAAAATATCTAAAAATTAAAGGTCCTGAAACTCTCCTTAAGCAACCACCGCGATATGGATATTCACAAATTTATCCGGTGAAACTTTCAAATTTGTCAAAATTTAGTTTTCATTTTGTCTGAAGTTTGAAATAGATATATTAGTACAAGATCTTTGATATTATGGCTTTAAACAGGGAAAATATTGATCAAACATAAAAAACAAAAATAGTATAAAGTTAACGGCACTGTAAATTAGGGTTTCTCAGCTAAACTAAGAAATGTAAAATTTTTCTACAAATTTACTATTGTATCATAACTTAAAAATTGCATATTGGGTTAAGCCTATTAATAATTTTTTTTTTCTATATTTTCATCCACCATGCCAATTCATAATTTATTTTTCCGAATAAAACGTTTTTTCAATATTATGCATTATGTAATACTAGTCCAAAATATTTATAAAAAATCTGATGTTTATTATTTAATTAAAATAACAAAATTAATCTCAATATATTTTGGATGTTTTGCCATTAAATTACAAAAACAATGATTAAAATAAAAACTGAGATTTATTTTCGGTTTTAAAATTCCGGTTTATCATTTTCTTTTCTAAAGTTCACGTAAATGGAATTATATGTTAAAAAAAATATTTATTTGAACTCAAAAACAATTCCTAATCAATTTTTTATTTTAAAAATATCTAAAAATTAAAGGTTTTGAAACTCCACCGTGATATGGATATTCACGAATTTATCCGGTGAAACTTTTAAATTTGTCAAAATTTAGTTTTTGTTTTGTTTCAAGTTTGAAATAGATATATTAGTACAAGATCTTTGATATTATGGCTTTAAACAGGGAACATATTGATCAAACATCAAAAGAATGAAAAATAGCGTAAAGTTAACGGCGGTGTAAATTAGGGTTTCTCAACTAAACGAAAAATGTGAATTTTTTACAAATTTACTTTTGAATTAAATACAATATTTTTCTATATTTTCATATACCATGCCAATTCATAAATTATTTTTCCGAATAAAACATCTTTTTGCTTTAGTATTATGCATTATGCATTACTAGTCCAAAATATTTATAGAAAATCTGAGTTTTAACATTTAATTAAAATAAAATAACAAAATGAATCTCAATAAATTTTGGATATTTTGCTATTAAATTGTAAAAACAATGATTAAAATAAAAAGTGAGAACACGTGGTACAACAATTGATGTACATTAGGCATGCCCGACTAAATAAAATATTGGGTCATGTGTCTAGCCCAAAAAAATGATTCAAACTTACCCTATATATGATATTCTCACAAACTTGGGCCTTTTTTGCAATTTTTTTGATAAATATAAATGGGTTATGTGCAATTTTGCAAATGCACTCTGATTACCACATATGAGTTGGACCAGAGATCTATGAAATATATATATATAGTAATTAAATTATCGCAAATTTGAATATAATTAAATTAGTTAAATGTTTATATCATTACTTAATTGTCTCTACGTATTCATCTAGTTTTAAAATATTTTTTAAAACGTTTTTTATTTCATTGTAACATCTCTTTTTGTCATTGTAATCTCTGCGTACTGTATGCATATTATTTCTACATTACTAACTTTTAACCAATTTCAATTTTCTTTTCCAACAAACAGGAACAACAACAACAAGTGCTTGGACATGTTGAAGCTGAAAGCATCTCGGAAACATGGAAAACATGTAAGGCCGGGTCCGGGTCTTGGCTCAACCTTTTGATTCTCATGATTAACATTTGAGACCGAAGTCAAGCTAACGACTATAAACAAGGGCTTGGTGGGAGGCAACACACCGGTAAGTTTTCTTTTATTTTATTTTGGCTTTCACTAACATTTTCTAATTTTTAGTTTTGAGTCTAAGTGTCTCAAGTAAATAAAATAAATAAATAAATAAAAAAAGTCGAACATAACAGAATCGATCAATACCACATGGGTATCGATCGATGCCAAGGATCCAGAGAATCGGAAATCAATCGATGCAGTGTACGCATCTATCGATGCCAAGGGTCCAGAAAATCGGAAATCAAATGATGTAGTGTACGCATCGATCGATGCAGTGCGTCCAGAGAAACAAAAATCGATCGATGCATATCTTGCATCGACCGATACCGACCAAGGTAAGTCAACTTTGACTTTTTCTTGATTTTCGTTCTTTGAGTCTGTTTTACCTTCTTCTTAGTTTATTTTCACACCGAGACGGTGTGAAGTAAGTCCAGGTGAGGGTCTTTGTTGTTTACTAACGCTATTTTCTTTCTTTTGTTTTTCCTTTTGAGTCATTTTGATATTTTCTTTGAGTCATTTTGTTTTATTGAGTCAAAACTTGTTGGAGATTATGATCACAACCTTTGAATTTTTATGTGATTTGCATCTAAGTGAGCATTGTTGCAGAGCTAGTTTCAGACCAGACTAATGAAAAATCTAAAGGCTGACTAGTTAATCAGAGGCATCCATGTTTCCATAAAAATTCAAAAAGCTTGAGCTAATTTCTGAGCTCTTCCTTTTACCTCATCATCGTGATTGGTGTCCTCAGAGCTTGACTCCTCTTTCGTATCTGACAAGACGACCGGTGTGAAAGTATGATACTCCTCTCCCTTATTTAAAATAAAAAGATGAAAAAATGAAATGATTTTCTTTCGAGTAAAAGGCTAGGAAAATTTCCATCGATCCCATTATTTTACTTCGAAATATTCTTGGCATTATGATCCTTGATGAGACCCAGAAATGATAGCTATGGAATATTCTGTGAAATAATGAGTTGAATCTGGGAGGGCTGCAAAAACTTGCAGAGAAGTACATGGTGGTTCGATTTGGAGCTAGTTTGGTAATACGTGGATTACTAAGGTAATGGTCATTACAGAATTCTAAAGGAAATGTGAGTCTCCGTGCTTTTTCAAACTTTTTCTTCTTGCTTAGTTTTATGTTTGCTCGAGGACAAGCAAAATACTAAGTCTGGGGGAATTGATATATTTGGTTTTTACCGTTTTCTAACACATGTTTTGATGTTTCTTTTAAGTATTTTATCGAGTCAAAGTGTGTTTTAGAGTATTTTATCAAGTTTTTTCAGGTTTTAGGAGACATTGGGAGAAAAAGAACCGTTTTGGATGAAAATGAGCATATGGAGGTGCAGAATCATGCATAGACGTCAGAAGTTTGGCAGTCTTTGAAGGTCTTCCCACCAATGGACCGAGCTGAAATTTTGAGACAAGATATATCTGTGAATTAGCTTTCAGTTTCAAGTGGTTTGAAGGAAATCCAACGGTGTGATCAAGAATTCTACCCGATTTACTGAAGATAGGTCAATATGCCTCGAAGAATAAGCATGCGCGGAATAGGGAGGTTAGAATCGATCGATGCAGCCTTGCATCGATCGATGCACATGTCCAGAAACTTCAAAATCGACCGATGAAAACTTTCATCGATCGATTGCACTTCCCAGACGAAAAAGGCAGTTTCTGCAGTTTCTAAACTTCCTATTTGCCCCAGAATCATCTTAACTTAACCTAATTCGACCCAAGACCTATATATACTTATTTTTAAGCCACTTTTGAGGCTAAACTTTATTTTTCTTAGACATCTTTCATCTCTTTCAATTGTATGCTTGGGAGAAGATCTCTGAACCACTTCTGACAAACTTGGAGAAGATTTCTGAACCCTCTTATTACTTTTATCAATTTAATTATGTCTTCCTTTTCATCTCTTTGTGATTTCTCTGATTCCATGTCAGAGTAGTAGTTTCATAGTTAGGTTTAGGGTTTCAACGGGATCCATGAATTATTGAATTAGACACATATAGAGATTTATCTTTTGAGGTTTTTGCTTATTGTTGTGTTTATTGCTTGGGCTGAATTGATCACTTAGTCTCTGATATAGGGTTTAATCTATACCACGGAAGTGTCGTAGGTTGCTAGAAAGAACATAAGCGAGCAAATTGTCCTTAGCCAACAGAAGTTGATGTTAAGGCGATTCGTGAACATATTGAACCTATTTGTTAATGTTGGTCTAGAAATCTAGGTTAAACGGAAGTTAGGATTTTAGGTTGCTAGATTTAGTAATCAATGCCACGGAAGTGGATTGGTTAGATATTTATGTTTGAGTTTGAAACTTGTGTTTAATCGTTCCCTCAATAGTTGTTTGATTCATGATCTCTGGATTTCTGCGAAGAAACCCTCAACCTAACGTTTTTCTCTTATTGAATTTACACCGTTTTTAGTTATTTTCATTACTTTGCAAATTAAACCTTATTATCGTCTTAACTTAATTTCAACTTGTGAGAATCGTAGTGTAACCTTGGTCTCTGTGGATTTGATCATAAAATGCTACATTGACATACTATTATGATTGCAGTAGTGTACACTTTAGTTATTAATTGACTACGTGGTAAAACACATAAATCAACTCGCCTGGTCCTCCACAGAGAGGTGGCCTAAGCTAGGGCACGTACAACATAAACACCACCGGAAAATCGTTAAACGAACCCGAAGGATGTTAGAATCGAATCTCTCAGGATTTATGAGATGATGAAAGATCACAGGGGTTATAACGCCCCGACCGCCCCTACCTGTGGGCCCCATGCCCTCTCTCGGCCCGTGGGCCCCACCCTTGTCCGACGGCCGGTGCGTTAGTCCGGGAGGCTTGTAATACTTGTTTACTGACCCTGCAATCACCACGTGACCTTTCCCCGTGTTTTGTCCTCACTCACACGCTACCGCGAATCACTTCCCGGAAGGTCACCCATCCTTAGACTACTCCAGTTCAAGCACCCTTAACTCTGGAGTTCTTTCGGGCAAGTGATCGGAAAAGGTAAGTGCACTTTGGTGACATAGGTAGCCAAATCAATTCTTATAAGCCTCTCCGCATATACAAGAAACCGGGATGTTACAATCACCCCCACTCACAGAGCGCAACGTCCTCGTTGCGCACCAGGATCGTCACCCTAGACGGTGTGAGCCCACCTGACTTCACACACGTGTTTGGGTTCGGCTCTGATACCACTTATAACGCCCCGACCGCCCCTACCTGTGGGCCCCATGCCCTCTCTCGGCCCGTGGGCCCCACCCTTGTCCGACGGCCGGTGCGTTAGTCCGGGAGGCTTGTAATACTTGTTTACTGACCCTGCAATCACCACGTGACCTTTCCCCGTGTTTTGTCCTCACTCACACGCTACCGCGAATCACTTCCCGGAAGGTCACCCATCCTTAGACTACTCCAGTTCAAGCACCCTTAACTCTGGAGTTCTTTCGGGCAAGTGATCGGAAAAGGTAAGTGCACTTTGGTGACATAGGTAGCCAAATCAATTCTTATAAGCCTCTCCGCATATACAAGAAACCGGGATGTTACAGGGGTGTTACCGTGGCTTCAGCTAAGTTAAGAGAACGTGGGTTGTGGCTGAACCAGGAACAACACATCATGGGTTCAATTCCTGGAATTGAGATCGGCGACGCGTTTTATAACGCCCCGACCGCCCCTACCTGGGCCCCATGCCCTCTCTCGGCACGTGGGCCCCACCCTGGTCCGACGGCCGGTGCGTTAGTCCGGGAGGCTTGTATGACTTGTTTACTGACCCTGCAATCACCACGTGACCTTTCCCCGTGTTTTGTCCTCACTCACACGCTACCGCGAATCACTTCCCGGAAGGTCACCCATCCTTAAACTACTCCAGCCCAAGCACCCTTAACTCTGGAGTTCTTTCGGGCAAGTGATCGGAAAAGGTAAGTGCACTTTGGTGACATAGGTAGCCAAATCAATTCTTATAAGCCTCTCCGCATATACAAGAAACCGGGATGTTACAATCACCCCCACTCACAGAGCGCAACGTCCTCGTTGCGCACCAGGATCGTCACCCTAGACGGTGTGGGCCCACCTGACTCCACACACGTGTTTGGGTTCGGCTCTGATACCACTTATAACGCCCCGACCGCCCCTACCTGGGCCCCATGCCCTCTCTCGGCACGTGGGCCCCACCCTGGTCCGACGGCCGGTGCGTTAGTCCGGGAGGCTTGTAATACTTGTTTACTGACCCTGCAATCACCACGTGATCTTTCCCCGTGTTTTGTCCTCACTCACACGATACCGCGAATCACTTCCCGGTAGGTCACCCATCCTTAAATTGCTCCAGCTCAAGCACGCTTAACTCTGGAGTTCTCTCTAGACAAGTGACCGAAAAGATAAGTGCACTTTGGTGACATAGGTAGCCAAATCAATTCTTATAAGCCTCTCCGCATATACTTGTTTTATTATCGTTAGGAACTGTGCGTGGTGGGCTTCCACGGCCAGCAACAAGCCGGAATTGACTACATAACGGCGGAACAAATCCCCATTTATGAGCCGATAGGCACCAACATTGTCGTCTCAGATTGTTACCAGGATGATGAAGACATAGAAGATGTTCTGGTTTATTCAGGTCACGGTGGTCAAGTTAAGGTTCACAGACGCAAACAGTGTCGAGACCAGAAACTAGAAGGTGGGAATCTAGCAATGGAGAGAAGCTTCCATCACGTGATCGATGTACGAGTGATTAGAGGAGTTCAGTATCAGAACCGTATCAGTTCAAAGGTTTACTTATACGATGGTTTATATAAGATTACAGATTGCTGGCTTGATACGGGCAAGTATGGTTTCAGAGTGTATAATTTTAGGCTAATCAGAATCAAAAGGCAACCCGAGATGGGCAGTAAAAGTTAATCCACCTCTCATCATAATTTGTAAAACATCCCTTTTATCTTATCTCATCTTTATCTTTTGAGAGTGTTGTCAAAAGATTATAATAATTTCAGGGCTAAAGCATTTATTGGACTAAAGCATGATTAGACTTTGACTTAATTATTAATCAATTTTTACGTCACCAATTTTATGCAATTTCAAGTTTTTTTCTTTTTTTCTTTTGGGACAGCAGTCTAGTTTGATTTTTCTATTTATTCTATGAAAAGTGTTATAAAATCCTTTGAGTTTGTCGTCGTCTCCCTAGCTGGCGCCGTCATTGTCACCGCTGTTGGTACTTTCTCTTCCACCTAGGCGAATTGACGGCGAGAGCAAGATTTCTCAGAAGAGAGCATCCAACGGTGATGCGATTTCCGGCGTCAAAAGAAATCGAGAGATGCCGGTGGCGGTGGGTTTATGTTTACCCGACGATTTCACTCGATGTTTTGTTTTAACCAATGAATATTAGGGTTTTCTTTTTACATTTTATGCTTTTATTGGTTTATGTTTATTATTTAATTATATTTTATTAATCAGATTTACATAATTCAAAACTTCTAAATTCAAAATTGATTAATTTAGTTTAAAATTAATAATAATGGCATATATGTTATTATTAGGAAAAACATTGGGTATTATGTCTTTTGCCAAAACATATATGTTATTCTGGTAAGTTTTTTTTGTTGGGTGTTAGTCTAGTCATAAACGGATGAATTTGTGCTAATATGAATAATTTCTCATAAAAAAATTGTCCAAGTTATACTTTCTCACTTCTGGCTTCACAACTACATGATTATTGCGAAGAATAACCTTATTGTCCTTATATGTCTGATGACATTTGTTGTTTGTATCAGAAATAGGCATATTCATTTCGGGGATACAGTACGCAGAGATTATAATAACAAAAAGAGATGTTACAATGAAATGAAAGACGTTTTTAAAAATATTTTAAAACTAGATGAATGCGTAGAGAAAATTAAGTAATGATAAAACATTTAACTAATTTAATTATATTCAAATTTGCGATATTTTAATTATATATATATATATATATATATAGATCTCAGGTCTGGCTCATGTGTGGTGCTCAGAGTGCATTTGCAAAATAGCACATAACCTATTTAATATTTATCAAAAACTTTGCATAAAGGACCCAAGTTTGTGAGAATATCATATATAGGGTAAGTTTGAATCTTCTTTTTCGGCAGGACACATGGCCCAATTTTCTATTTAGTCGGGCATTGCGTATATCCATTGTTGTACCACTTGTTCTCACTTTTTTATTTTAATCATTGGTTTTACAAATTAATGGCAAAATATCCAAAAACATTTATTGAGATTCATTTTGTCATTTTATTTTAATTAAATGTTAAAATCAGATTTTTTATAAATATTTTGGACTAGTAATGCATAATGCATAATATTGAAATCGGAAAACAAATAATTATGAATTGGCATGGTAGATGAAAATATAGAACAAATATTGTATTAATGGGCTTAACCAAATATGAAATTTTTAAGTTATGATACAATAGTAAATTTGTAAAAAATTCACATTTTTTGTTTAGTTGAGAAACTCTAATTTACAACGCCATTAACTTTACACTATTTTTTATTCTTTTGATGTTTGATCAATATTTCCCCTGTTTAAATCCATAATATCAAACATCTTGTACTAATATATCTATTTCAAACTTGAGACAAAACAAAAACTAAATTTTGACAAATTTAAAAGTTTCACCGGATAAATTTGTGAATATCTGTGGTTTCTTAAACATAGTTTCAAAACCTATAATTTTTA
Source organism: Eutrema japonicum (assembly GCA_030161315.1). Classification (NCBI taxonomy): domain Eukaryota; kingdom Viridiplantae; phylum Streptophyta; class Magnoliopsida; order Brassicales; family Brassicaceae; genus Eutrema; species Eutrema japonicum. The sequence continues at coordinate 22,307,741 of BSQW01000007.1, forward strand.
GATATTTTTAAAATAAAAAAATGATTAGGAATTGTTTTTGAGATCAAATATAGATTTTATTAACATATAATTCCATTTAAGTGAATTTTAGAAATGGAAATGATAAACCGGAATTTTAAAACCGGAAATAAATCTCACTTTTTATTTTAATCATTGTTTTATAATTTAATGGAAAAACATCAAAAATTTATTGGGATTCAGTTCGTTATTTTAATTAAATAATAAAAATCAGATGTTCTATAAATATTTTGGACTAGTAATGCATAATATTAAAAAATATGTTTTATTCGGAAAAGAATTATGAATTGGCATGGTAGATGAAAATATAGAAAAAAATATTGTATTAAAGGGCTTAACCCAATATGAAATTTTTAAGTTATGATACAATAGTAAATTTGTAAAAAATTCACATTTCTTCGTTTAGTTGAGAAATCCTAATTTACAGCGCCGTTAACTTTACGCTTTTTTCATTCTTTTGATGTTCGATCAATATTTTCCCTGTTTAAAGCCATAATATCAAAGATCGTGTACTAATATATCTATTTCAAACTTCAAATAAAACAAAAACTAAATTTTCACAAATTTGAAAGTTTCACCAGATAAATTTGTGAATATCCATATTATAACGCCCCGACCGCCCCTACCTGTGGGCCCCATGCCCTCTCTCGGCCCGTGGGCCCCACCCTTGTCCGACGGCCGGTGCGTTAGTCCGGGAGGCTTGTAATACTTGTTTACTGACCCTGCAATCACCACGTGATCTTTCCCCGTGTTTTGTCCTCACTCACACGATACCGCGAATCACTTCCCGGTAGGTCACCCATCCTTAAATTGCTCCAGCTCAAGCACTCTTAACTCTGGAGTTCTCTCTGGACAAGTTCCCGAAAAGATAAGTGCACTTTGGTGACATAGGTAGCCAAATCAATTCTTATAAGCCTCTCCGCATATACAAGAAATCGGGATGTTACAATCACCCCCACTCATAGAGCGCAACGTCCTCGTTGCGCACCAGGATCGTCACCCTAGACGGTGTGAGCCCACCTGACTCCACACACGTGTTGGGGTTCGTCTCTGATACCACTTATAACGCCCCGACCGCCCCTACCTGTGGGCCCCATGCCCTCTCTCGGCCCGTGGGCCCCACCTTTGTCCGACGGCCGGTGCGTTAGTCCGGGAGGCTTGTAATACTTGTTTACTGACCCTGCAATCACCACGTGATCTTTCCCCGTGTTTTGTCCTCACTCACACGATACCGCGAATCACTTCCCGGTAGGTCACCCATCCTTAAATTGCTCCAGCTCAAGCACGCTTAACTCTGGAGTTCTCTCTGGACAAGTTCCCGAAAAGATAAGTGCACTTTGGTGACATAGGTAGCCAAATCAATTCTTATAATCCTCTCCGCATATACAAGAAATCGGGATGTTACACATATCGCGGTGGTTGCTTAAGCAGAATTTCAAAACCTTTAATTTTTAGATATTTTTAAAATAAAAAGTTGATTATGAATTGTTTTTGAGATCAAATACAGATTTTGTTTAAAATATAATTTTATTTACGTGAATTTTAAAACCGGAAATAAATCTCACTTTTTTATTTTAATCATTGTTTTATAATTTAATGGCAAAACATCCAAAGTTATTGAGATTCATTTTGTTATTTTAATTAAATAATAAAAATCAGATTTTCTATAAATATTTTACACTAGTAATGCATAATGCATAATATAAAAAAAAATATGTTTTATTCAGAAAACAATTATGAATTGGCATGGTAGATGAAAATATAGAAAAAATAATTGTATTAATGGGATTAATCCAATATGTAATTTTTAAATTAGGGTACAATATTAAATTTGTAAAACATCACATTTTTTGTTTAACTGAGAAATCCTAATTTACAGCGCCGTCAACTTTATGCTATTTTTTCATTCTTTTGATGTTTGATCAATATTTTCCGTGTTTAAAGCCATAATATCAAAGAACTTGTACTAATATATGTACTTCAAAATCGAAACAAAGCAAAAAAAAAATTGTATTAATGGACTTAGCCCAATATGCAATTTTAAGTTAGGGTACAATAGTAAATTTATTAAAAAAATCATATTTCTTCATTTAGTTTAAAAACTCTAATTTACAGAGCCGTCAACTTTAAGTTGTTTTTCATTCTTATGATGTGTGATCAATATTTTTCTTGTTTAAAGCCATAATATCAAAGATCTTGTACTAATATACCTATTTCAAACTTGAACAAAACAAAAACTAAATTTTGACAAATTTGAAAGTTTCACCGAATAAATCTGTGAATATCCATATCGCGGTGGTTGTTTAAGCATAGTTTCATAACCTTTATTTTTTAGATATTTTTAAAATAACAAAGTTGATTATGAATTGTTTTTGAGATAAATTACAAATTTTGGTTAACATATAGTTCCATTTACGTGAATTTTAAAACCGAAAATGATAAAACTAAATAAATTCAGAAAAGTCTCATATTTTGTTCAGACTATCTTGACCTTCACGACTATCTTGCTTATACAAAGTTTCATATTTTTTGATAACTGCAAAACTTTGCAAAGCTTCCAGAGTTTTGAAGAACTAAGAGAAGCCATAACTATATTAACTCTACTCCCTTTCGGAATAACATGCAGTATCTTTCTGAAATCCCCTTCGAATACTACAACTTTACCTCCAAAAGGTTTATCATCTGAATTCTTTATAATGTCGCATAGAGTACGATCGAGAGATCCAAAAAAATACTTGCTCATCATAGGTGCTTCGTCCCAAATAATAAGTGATGCTCTAGAAACTAACTCAACTTGGTCACTTCCAGGTTGTATATTGCAATTTGAGGATTCATGAGGATTAATCGGAATGCCAAACATGGAATGAGCAGTCCTTTCACCGGGCAACAACAATGAAGCTATGCCGCTAGATGCAATATTCAGTACTATATCTCCTCTAGATCGGATAGCAGCTGAAAAAATATTCCAAAATAATGTTTTGCTTGTTCCTCCAAACCCATATACGAAAAGACACCACTTTTTTTCCGAAAAACGACACCTAATATCTCATCATACACAGACATTTGCTCATCAGTTAACTGACCAAACCATTCATCGTGTCAATCACGCAATTCTGCATGCGGATAGTGAAGCTCATTCTGCAATAGCCTATTATCACTAATCGAGTCAGGATTATCCACTGGTTTTGGCATTGTCTCCCAATTAGACAAAGAACTGTTGTTACTGCGCAAAAAGCTATCTATCATCAATAATGTGCAGTTAAAAATATGTTATTCGCTAAAATTGAGACCTAGTGAACAAATATAAAAAAATTCCATGGTCAGTAACTCTTTTTTTTGCAAACTATATCTGCTCAAACTTTGATTTTTATAAAACTGATTTTTAGTGTATTTAAGTGATGTAAGAAAAATGTATTCAAGTTTTGGATGATTTGATACTAAAGAAAATTAGGTATTTATAGGCATGACTAGGATTTGTGATAGACATCAATACAATATTTTTTTTTGTCAGCCATCAATACAATATTATGTATAGTTGATTTTATATGAGGAAAGTATTATCCAAAACTTTAGTTTTACTAAATATTTTATTTTTTACCTTTTTGACACATACAACCAGATTTGTTTTTGTGGAAATCCAAAGTTCAAATATCTAGAAGTCACATATCTGAATCCTGATAGATGTACTATAAATTCCAGTTATGCTTGTAAATATAATTTTCTTTAGTATTAAATCATTTGAAACTGGAATACATTAAATTAATCAGTTTTATAAAGATTAAAGTTTTGTCTTCTCTTCGGAAAATGAAGTATTCCGCCAACCTTCATTTGTAAATTTATTTAGGTTTTAATCATGATCATTTCTAGTTTTAAAATTTTGGTAAACCGAATTTTATGTTAAACACAAATATTTATCAAATAATTTCTATTCAATTTTTATATTTCAAAACTATCTAATTATCCAAAGTCTTAAACACCGGGTGAAGCAACCATCACTATATGAATATCTATGGATTTATCCAGTAATTTTTTTAAATTTATTCAAATTTAGTTTTTATTCTTCGTTTAAAATAGGTATATTATTACAAAATTAATATGGCTTTAAGTAGTGAAAAAATAATGTTCAAAAACCAAAAAGAAAAAAGCTAACAGTTCTGTAAATTAGGGATTTTTATCTATAAGAGGAAATGTGAATTTCTTTCAAATTTTATATGTGTACCCTAACTTAATTGGAAAATTAAAAAACAAAATTGCATATTGGGCTAAGCCAATCAATAAAATATTTTTTTCCCACATTTTCAAATGTACCACAAATCTTAGTCATGTCTATAATTACCTAAGTTTTTCGATATCAAATCATCAACTCGAATACATCAAAAATCACTTTTATCAAGATCAGAATCCTTCTCGCCAAAAATGTGGTATGCCGCCAATCCTTATTTCAAAATTTATTTCGTTTTATCATTTCTAGTTTTAAAATTCACGTAAATAGAATTATATGTTAAAACAAATCTGTAATTTATTTCAAAAATAATTCCTAATCAACTTTTTATTTTAAAATACCTAAAAATTAAAGGTTCTGAAACTCTGATTAAGCAACCACCACGATATGGATATTCACGGATTTATCCGGTGAAACTTTCAAATTTGTCAAAATTTAGTTTTTGTTTTGTTTCAAGTTTAAAATAGATATATTATAGTACAAGATCTTTGATATTATGACATTAAACAGGAAAAATATTGATCAAACATCAAAAGAATGAAAAAATAGCGTAAAGTTGACGGCGTTTTAAATTAGGGTTTCTCAGCTAAAAGAGAAATGTGAATTGTTTTAATAAATTTATTATTGTACCCTAACTTAAAATTGCATATTGGGCTAAGCCAATTAATACAATATTTTTAATATATTTTTATCAAATCTAATAAGATTTTAGTATCAAAGTTTTCCAAATAAATGAATCATTTCTTGAATGACATATGAAATAATAGTGACGGAACATAATAATTATTACAAAATCGAGGCATCCTAACTGTAACATCCCTAATTCAATTTTGAGGTTGAAATTGTATAATTAGAAGTTGGGGGTTAATTTCGCGTAAATCAATTTTTTCCGGGTGGGTTTAATTGATAATTTTGGGAGTTTGGGGGTCAATTGAGAATTCAAAAAAATTGGTCCCACACACATATGTTTATATGCGCGTAAGCATCTCCCTCTCCGAGCTTGTGCGATTAACCTAGCCGTCAAGTCGTGCTGCTGCGTGGTGAGGGATCAAGAGAAAGCTCGAGTGGGTGGATCGTCGTGAGCCGGGTCGTGACGCGATCTCGTCTTCTCCACGGTAAGAAAACTCCTCTCTCTCTCCTTAGTTGTTTCGTGCGATGCCGGGTTGCTCAGGGGTCGTGCGGCTGAGTCGACGGAGGGTGGAGAAGGAGGGTGGTGTCAAGGAGAAGATCGTCGGGTTGTCGTCAAGCCTTGACGGTGAAGAGGACTCGACGGTGCGTGGGTTGGAGTCGGGATTGTGGATCGGGTTTAGGCCGTGGTGAGCTTCGGTGGTGAGCTCCGGTGTGGGTTTGGAGTCGGGATTGTGGATCGGGGTTGGGCCGTGGTGAACTCCGGTGGTGAGCTCCGGTGGTGGCGTCGTTGCTCCGGCGATGAAGACGATGAAGTTGATTCCCGGTTTAGACCGGTTTGATAATCATTGATCGAGTATCGAGTGTGTTGATTTCTCTTTTGATTTTTTTATTATTTTTTTATTTTAGGTGATTTAATAGAAGGTTATTCATCCCGGGGAGTTCTAGAAAATTGCTGAATTTTCTCGTGAAACTTTCTGTGCGGGAATAAGGTGAGTGCAGGACCATAGGCGTAATTTAATAATTTTGATAATTGATGTGATTTCGTGATAATAGGCCGTTTACGATCTCGGAGGGTCTAGATCGAGTGTTTCATGAAATGTTTGATTTATTCGGTATTTTCGTGATAGTCTATATTAATTATCTTAATTATTTGTTAGCCTGTAGATGGGAGGATTGTCTCACTAAGTATTTATCGAAATACTTATGCATCTCTTATATTTTAATTGATGCAGGAAAAGAGAAAGTGTGACCGTGGGATCAGGGCGAGGAAGAGGGGGTGATCTAGACTTGTCGTTTATTTGATTATTTAATTTAATGATTTATGATCTGCATTGTTCGGAATTTTAGTCCTGAACCGAAAATTAATTGGTGAGGTTCAGTTATTATTTATGGGATTTTTAATGATTATTTGCAAGAGAAAAAAAAAATGGGTGCGGTTGTTTCAATTTGGTATCAGAGCATTTACGGTTTTAGTACGGTTTTAAAAAAAAAAAAAAAAAAAAAATTTCCGCTATTAGAACTGTCTATGTGAGTTAGTCAATTGTTGAGCTTGAAGTTCTAGATCATCCTCTTCGAGCCTTCAATGAGATTCCACGGTAAGACTCGTGTTTGTTTTTCTATTGCTGTTGTCAAGTAGTAACAAGTGGTTATTGCAGATGGTTGATTCTGATAGCGTTGGGCAAGGTCTCAGAGGTCGGGGTGGTCGTGGCGGCCGTGGTCGGGGCGGCAGAACAGGCCGTGGCGGCAGAGGTGGTAGAGGTGGTAGAGGTGGCAGAGCAGCTGCGAATGTGACGCAGAGTGTCACGGTGGAGCAGGGGACGTATGATTACGCCGAGGGGGAAGGTCAGTCGGAGCCAGCGGCCGTGTATGGTGCGATGCCGGCGCCGGGTGGTGCTCAGGCGGGTGCGGGCCCGAACCCGATGGCGGCTGTTTTGGGCATGTTGGCCCAGCTCTTGGAGAGGTTACCTGGTGTGGTACCGGCTCCAGCTCCAGTGGCGCCACAGGGGGTTGCCGCGATGCCGGGTGTTGTTGCTCCGGGAGTTCCGGGAGTGGTTGCTGAGGCCGAGCCAGTGGTTCTGTCATACCTGAGGGTGATGGAGCATATGCAGAGGTTGGGCACCAAGTTTTTCAGTGGTGGTGCTCGACCGATTGAGTCTGATGAGTGGAGGTCCAGGTTGGAGAGGAACTTCCAGTCGATCAGATGCCCTGAGGAGTATAGGGTTGACTTGGCGGTGCATTATCTGGAGGGAGATGCACATGAGTGGTGGCAGAGTGTTGCTGCGAGGAGGGTGGGAGTAGTGTGGTCTTGGGACGAGTTCCGGAGGGAGTTCGATCTCAAGTATTTTCCGCGGGAGGCTCGCGACAGGTTACAGGGGGAGTTTCTGTACTTGGCACAGGGGACTCGTTCGGTTCGGGAGTACGAGGCCGAGTTTAACCGGCTGAAGCGGTTTGCTGGGCGGGGTGCAGATACCGAAGATGAGCTGATTTGTGCTTTCATGCGAGGTATGCGTATCGATCTCAGGAACCGATGCATAGTCCGCAAGTTCGAGTCGGTGTCCGAACTGGTGGAGTGTGCAGCGCAGCTTGAGGAGGGGATGAGGCAGGAGGCCAGTTTAAAGGCTGCAGTACCAGAGGTTCCGCGGCGGCCTCAAAGTCAGGGTGTTGCTCCGAGCAAGGGCGGTAAGTCTGGTCAGCAGCAGGGACAGAAGAGGAAGTGGGAGGATACTTCCAAGGCAGCAGGTTCTGGACCACGTTGTTTCGGGTGCGGAGCCTTTGGACATCGCGTGGCGGATTGTTCTCGAGGGGGTCCGGTGTGCTTCCATTGCAAGGAACCCGGTCACATCAAGAAGGATTGTCCGAAGTTGGCTCAGCCATTTGTGAGGATCGAGGCACCGCCTCCGAAACGGGCCGCAGTGGCACCGAGGGTGTTCACCATAGGCGCGGAGTCAGGCGAGGCGAGCGGCAGCAGACCGATTACTGGTTAGTTACCTTAATTATGTTCTTGTTTGATTGTAATTTCAGTTACTCGCTCTGTAATTGGTGTTTGCTATTTGCCGTGAATCCTTTTCGTGCTTAGGGACCCCTAATGTGGCTGGGGTAGAGTCACATGTGTTGTTTGACTCCGGAGCGTCCCACAGTTTTGCCACACCGGATTGGGTGTCGGGGAGCGGTATCCAAGAGGTGTTTGGGGACCACTCGGGTGTGGTGAGAGTTGCTGGGGGTCGTTTGTTGAGGACTCAGGGCTGTGTGGAGAGTGTCGACATTCTTATCGCCGGAGAGCTGATGCCAGCGGATTTGATAGTGTGCCCAGTGGAACTCTATGACATCATTTTGGGTATGGACTGGCTGGGAAAGTTCAAGGCTCATTTGGATTGTCACCGGGGTCGTGTGGTTTTCGAGCATGCTAATAGAAGACTGGTTTATCAGGGAGTGAAACCGGTGCCGGGAGGCATCGTCGTTTCCGCGGTTCAAGCGGAGCGTTTGATCGAGCAGGGTTGTGAGGCCTATTTGGCTACCATTTCGATACCTGGTGAGGTTGGGGAGTCAGCGGTGCGGGATATTGAGGTGGTCTGGGAGTTCGAGGATGTGTTCCAGCAGTTGAGCGGGTTACCACCATCCAGGTCGGATCCTTTTACCATTGAGTTAGAGCCGGGGACGACCCCGTTGTCTAAGGCTCCTTACAGGATGGCTCCAGCGGAGATGGCTGAGCTTAAGAAGCAGCTTGAGGAGTTGTTGGAAAAGGGTTTCATTAGACCGAGCAGTTCTCCGTGGGGTGCACCGGTACTGTTCGTCAAGAAGAAGGATGGGAGCTTCCGGTTGTGCATTGATTATCGGGGGCTGAACCGGGTTACTGTGAAGAACAAGTACCCATTACCGAGGATCGATGAGTTGTTAGATCAGTTGCAGGGTGCTTCGTGGTTCTCTAAGATTGATTTGGCATCGGGTTATCATCAGATCCCGATAGCGGAGTCGGACATCAGGAAGACGGCTTTCAGGACGAGATACGGGCACTACGAGTTTGTGGTGATGCCGTTTGGGTTGACGAATGCACCGGCTGCGTTTATGAGGTTGATGAACGGCGTGTTCCAGGAGTATCTGGATGAGTTCGTCATCATTTTTATCGACGACATTCTAGTGTATTCGAAGAGTCCTGAGGAGCACATGGTTCACCTGAGGAAAGTTCTGGAGAAGCTACGGGAGCAGAAGTTGTTCGCTAAGCTGAGCAAGTGTAGTTTCTGGCAGCGGGAGATCGGATTTCTGGGGCACGTCGTATCGGATCGCGGTGTTTCAGTGGATCCGGAGAAGATTCGCTCGATTGAGGAGTGGCCGAGACCGAAGAATGCCTCGGAGATTCGCAGTTTTCTGGGTCTGGCGGGTTATTACAGGAGGTTCGTCAAGGGGTTTGCTAGTATGGCGCAGGCCATGACCAAGTTGACCGGAAAGGACGTTCCTTTTGTGTGGTCGGACCAGTGTGAGGAGAGCTTTGTGAAGCTCAAGGAGATGCTGGTGAGTACTCCGGTGTTAGCCTTGCCTAAGCAGGATGAGCCATATGTTGTGTTCACAGACGCGTCCAGGCTGGGGCTCGGTTGTGTATTGATGCAGCAGGGTAAGGTAATCGCATATGCTTCCATGCAGCTGAGGAAACATGAATGCAATTATCCTACTCACGATCTTGAGATGGCTGCCGTGGTGTTTGCATTGAAGATCTGGAGGTCTTATCTGTATGGCGGTAAGGTTCAGGTGTTCACAGACCACAAAAGTCTGAAGTACATCTTTACCCAGCCCGAGCTGAATCTGCGACAGAGGCGGTGGATGGAGCTTGTTGCGGATTATGACCTGGAGATAGCTTACCATCCCGGTAAAGCGAATCTTGTAGCCGATGCTTTGAGCAGGAAGCGGGTTATTTTAGACACTGAGCGAGATACAGAGGAGTTGGTAGGCATGGTGAGTGCCCTGAGACTGTATGCTGTGTCTGAGGAACCTGAGCCGTTGGGATTAGAGGCGGTGGATCAGGCGGACATTCTGACTAGGGTGCGGGTAGCACATCAGTTGGATGCGGAATTAATGCAGGCTGGCAGGGCAGAGCGGTCTGAGTATGAGATATCCAGCAATGGAACTATCCTTTTGAGGGGCAGGGTGTGTGTACCGAAGGACGAAGTGCTGAGGCAGGAAATCCTGAGGGAAGCACATCAGAGCCGTTTCTCTATTCATCCAGGAGCTACCAAGATGTACCGTGACCTCAAACGGTATTACCAGTGGGTAGGGATGAAGAAGGATGTTGCCAACTGGGTTGCGGGGTGTGATACCTGTCAGTTGGTGAAGGCTGAGCATCAGGTTCCGAGCGGGTTGTTGAGGAGTTTACCCATTCCGGAGTGGAAGTGGGACATGATCACCATGGATTTTGTAACATCCCGGGAGATGTCGTTGGGGCCCACAGGTAGGGGCGGTCGGGGCGTTATAAGTGGTATCAGAGCCGAACCCAAACACGTGTGTGAAGTCAGGTGGGCTCACACCGTCTAGGGTGACGATCCTGGTGCGCAACGAGGACGTTGCGCTCTGTGAGTGGGGGTGATTGTAACATCCCGGTTTCTTGTATATGCGGAGAGGCTTATAAGAATTGATTTGGCTACCTATGTCACCAAAGTGCACTTACCTTTTCCGATCACTTCCCCGAAAGAACTCCAGAGTTAAGCGTGCTTGGGCTGGAGTAGTCTAAGGATGGGTGACCTTCCGGGAAGTGATTCGCGGTAGCGTGTGAGTGAGGACAAAACACGGGGAAAGGTCACGTGGTGATTGCAGGGTCAGTAAACAAGTCATACAAGCCTCCCGGACTAACGCACCGGCCGTCGGACCAGGGTGGGGCCCACGTGCCGAGAGAGGGCATGGGGCCCAGGTAGGGGCGGTCGGGGCGTTATAAGTGGTATCAGAGCCGAACCCAAACACGTGTGTGGAGTCAGGTGGGCCCACACCGTCTAGGGTGACGATCCTGGTGCGCAACGAGGACGTTGCGCTCTGTGAGTGGGGGTGATTGTAACATCCCGGTTTCTTGTATATGCGGAGAGGCTTATAAGAATTGATTTGGCTACCTATGTCACCAAAGTGCACTTATCTTTTCGGGAACTTGTCCAGAGAGAACTCCAGAGTTAAGGGTGCTTGAGCTGGAGCAATCTAAGGATGGGTGACCTTCCGGGAAGTGATTCGCGGTAGCGTGTGAGTGAGGACAAAACACGGGGAAAGGTCACGTGGTGATTGCAGGGTCAGTAAACAAGTCTTACGAGCCTCCCGGACTAACGCACCGGCCGTCGGACGAGGGTGGGCCCACGGGCCGGGAGATGTCGTTGGGGCCCACAGGTAGGGGCGGTCGGGGCGTTATAGATTTCGTGGTGGGTCAGCCGGTTTCGCGAACCCAGGACGCTATTTGGGTCATCGTCGATAGGTTGACCAAGTCTGCGCACTTCTTGGCCATAAAAAAGACCGACGGTGCGGAAGTGTTGGCCAAGAGGTACGTCAGGGAGATTGTGAAGCTGCATGGGGTACCGGTGAGTATAGTGTCGGATCGAGATCCGAAGTTCTCCTCGTTATTCTGGGGCGCTTTCCAGAAGGAGATGGGCACTAAGGTACACATGAGTACAGCTTATCATCCCCAGACCGATGGGCAGTCGGAGAGGACTATCCAGACATTGGAGGATCTGTTGAGGATGTGTGTGTTGGATTGGGGTGGACATTGGGCGGATCATCTGAATCTAGTGGAGTTTGCGTACAATAACAGCTACCAGGCTAGTATCGGCATGGCACCATTTGAGGCGTTGTATGGTAGGCCTTGCAGGACCCCGTTGTGTTGGACACAAGTGGGGGAGAGGAGCCTGTTGGGGGCTGACTTTGTGCAGGAGACGACTGAGAAGGTCCGGATTGTGAAGTTGAACATGAAGGAAGCTCAAGATCGTCAGAAAAGCTACGCAGATCGGCGTAGGAAGGAGCTGGAGTTCGCAGTTGGCGATTTGGTCTATCTGAAGATGGCCATGTTGAGGGGTCCGAACAGGTCCATTTCCGAGACGAAGTTGAGTCCGCGATATATGGGTCCCGTCAGGGTGCTGGAGCGGGTCGGACCGGTGGCTTATCGGTTAGAGTTGCCGGAGTCCCTGCAGGCATTTCACAAGGTGTTCCACGTGTCGATGCTGAAGAAATGTTTGCACAAGGATGATCAGGTGGTCACGGGGGTGCCATCAGATTTGACACCGAGCATGGTGGTGGAGGCGAGGCCTCTGAGAGTCCAAGATCGTCGGGTGAGAGTGATCAGGAGGAAGAAGGTTCCTGAGATGCAGGTGCTGTGGGACTGCAATGGAGCCGAGGAGGTAACTTGGGAGCCGGAAGCGAAGTTGAAGCGCAAATTTCCCAAGTGGTTCGGCAAACTGGAGGGTTAGCCGGGTGTTCCCATATCGTTGTAACCATGGTGTTGGGATTTTGGGAGTTATTGCGTTGTTGTACTCGTCTATTTTATGGTGTTATAACTAATCGATGTACTTTAGAGCTTTTGATTATTCAATAAAAAGGTGTTTTCATTGAATATGTTGAGCGGTGGGTTTACTAGAGGATTAGTAGACAGGTTGGCGGGCTACTAGTGGTAGTGGTCCGATAGCGGGGGTGCGGATACTAGGTGTTTAGTAGCTGCATAGGGCTGATAGATCCGGATTGGTTTGGCACAGGGTGGTGACCCATATAGCGGCATCAGAGTGCACTGGTGAGTCACTGCCGAGTGTACCTGGCCGGTTGGGTTTCGACGTGATTCCTGATTGGTGAGACAGGTCACTAGAGAGATTGCCGTTGTCTGGCTCTCTATGCGTTAGACGGATCGATCCATGGTGTTGGGTCGTGAAGTCGTTATACTCCCGGGCGTTGGAGTGGTTGGCCAAACCAAGTAGGGAACTATGGCACTATGGTGTTGAGCCGTGATACCGTTGTTGGTAGAGTTGGAAGAGCGGTCGTGCGACGCTGAGTTGGAATAGCGGTTGTGCTATGTTGTGGATGTTAGCTGGATGTTAGATTCGAGGACGAATCTATGTTAGTGGGGGAGAATTGTAACATCCCTAATTCAATTTTGAGGTTGAAATTGTATAATTAGAAGTTGGGGGTTAATTTCGCGTAAATCAATTTTTTCCGGGTGGGTTTAATTGATAATTTTGGGAGTTTGGGGGTCAATTGAGAATTCAAAAAAATTGGTCCCACACACATATGTTTATATGCGCGTAAGCATCTCCCTCTCCGAGCTTGTGCGATTAACCTAGCCGTCAAGTCGTGCTGCTGCGTGGTGAGGGATCAAGAGAAAGCTCGAGTGGGTGGATCGTCGTGAGCCGGGTCGTGACGCGATCTCGTCTTCTCCACGGTAAGAAAACTCCTCTCTCTCTCCTTAGTTGTTTCGTGCGATGCCGGGTTGCTCAGGGGTCGTGCGGCTGAGTCGACGGAGGGTGGAGAAGGAGGGTGGTGTCAAGGAGAAGATCGCCGGGTTGTCGTCAAGCCTTGACGGTGAAGAGGACTCGACGGTGCGTGGGTTGGAGTCGGGATTGTGGATCGGGTTTAGGCCGTGGTGAGCTTCGGTGGTGAGCTCCGGTGTGGGTTTGGAGTCGGGATTGTGGATCGGGGTTGGGCCGTGGTGAACTCCGGTGGTGAGCTCCGGTGGTGGCGTCGTTGCTCCGGCGATGAAGACGATGAAGTTGATTCCCGGTTTAGACCGGTTTGATAATCATTGATCGAGTATCGAGTGTGTTGATTTCTCTTTTGATTTTTTTATTATTTTTTATTTTAGGTGATTTAATAGAAGGTTATTCATCCCGGGGAGTTCTAGAAAATTGCTGAATTTTCTCGTGAAACTTTCTGTGCGGGAATAAGGTGAGTGCAGGACCATAGGCGTAATTTAATAATTTTGATAATTGATGTGATTTCGTGATAATAGGCCGTTTACGATCTCGGAGGGTCTAGATCGAGTGTTTCATGAAATGTTTGATTTATTCGGTATTTTCGTGATAGTCTATATTAATTATCTTAATTATTTGTTAGCCTGTAGATGGGAGGATTGTCTCACTAAGTATTTATCGAAATACTTATGCATCTCTTATATTTTAATTGATGCAGGAAAAGAGAAAGTGTGACCGTGGGATCAGGGCGAGGAAGAGGGGGTGATCTAGACTTGTCGTTTATTTGATTATTTAATTTAATGATTTATGATCTGCATTGTTCGGAATTTTAGTCCTGAACCGAAAATTAATTGGTGAGGTTCAGTTATTATTTATGGGATTTTTAATGATTATTTGCAAGAGAAAAAAAAAATGGGTGCGGTTGTTTCACTAACTTTTCTGGATATTATACAGTTTTATTTTCAAAGTCTAATCCTTATCCTAACATCCTAAGTTGAATGAAATCAAAGCGAAAAATCGCCTTTATCCAACAAAAATTCCCCTTTGTTCCTCACAACATCTATATGACGGTTCAGATTTATGTTGATTTATCAATATGTTTGTAAAAATTTCATTATTCCTAGACGTCTGTGACCGAAAACATTGATTGCTACTACACTGGGACAATCTCTACAATGAGAATCTAGAAGCTAATGTTGCTATTCTTAAGAAGAATATAGAGAATGGAAGGAGTATTCCCTCAAACTATCATCATCACATCACCGAGTGATAATGTCACTCTCAACCGAACTATGAAGAGCTTCAGGCTAAAAGGTAATAATGCATCAACTCTTCTAAAACTAACCAATTTCATCTCTGATCCAATCTCAGAGAAAGTAGAATACATACAATAATTGCTAGCTGGTTTAACACCCGAAAAGAAATTGAATTATCTCATGCTCTTGATGCATTAGTAAATCTACAAGGTATTCTAAGCTCACCAAGTGCGCCTTCTCATAGTTTCTCCCACAACTTCTTTGGCATATGGTCTCTCTTTATCGTTTTCATATACAAATTACAAACACCTTTTGCAACACAGAGAAAATCATAGGAAAAGATCATAACTTGTTTCTACATATTCAATGAAACTCTAGTGACCATATATGCTACAATCATTCCTCAATTCCAACCAGAAAAAAACACAAAGTCTAACAGATTGTGCTTGAACTCAAACATAACATCCTAGAGAAACCGGATGTTGGAAAAAAAATACTACAGTAATTACTTCATAATATTATATTCAAATGCAAATATGTATAGGCTATATGCTAATCAAGTAATAGACCTAAGTAATGTTAGTTTCAACTCGGGAAGCTCTCAAGTAATATCAAACACATCGCATCACAAAGATATTATCACCTCATACTAAATCAAAAATTACTAGGAGGTCGACCCATGGTAGATTTCTCTCTCTCATCCTCACTAGAACTCAGCTCAACCTCATCATCAAACTCATCTTCACTCGCATCCTCATCTCAACCACAAATCGATGATTGAATGATAATTTTAGTCGTTGATTGAGAAAGGGTATTCTAGGTATATCATCTTAATTTTAATTGTAGTTTTGAAAAGGTTTTAGTTTAATGGCAATTTTGAAAAGTGATCACTTCAAAGTTGTATTTTTAAAAAGACTAATAATGCATAATATTGAAAAATATGTTTTATTCGGAAAAACAAATTATGAATTGGTATGGTAGATGAAAATATATAAAAACATTTATTAATGGGCTTAACCCAATCTACAATTTTTAAGTTAGGGTACAATAGTAAATTTGTAAAATATTCACATTTTTTAGTTTAGCTGAGAAATTCTAATTTACAGCGCCATCAACTTTACGCAATTTTTTCATACTTTTGATGTTTGATCAATATTTTCCCTGTTTAAAGCCATGATATCAAATAATGGGTACTAATATATCTATTTCAAACTTGAAACAAAATAAAAACTAATTTTTTACAAATTTGAAAGTTTCACCGAATAAATCCGTGAATATTCATATCGCGGTGGTTGCTTAAGAAGAGTTTCATAACCTTTAGCTTTTAGATATTTTTGTTTTGGAGATCAAATGCAGATTTTGATTAACATATAATTCTATTTACGTGAATTTTAAAACTGGAAATGATAAACCGCAATCTTAAAAACGGAAATGAATCTCACTTTTTTATTTTAATCATTCTTTTATTATTTAATGGCAATACACCCAAATTTTATTGAGTTTCATTTTCTAATTTTAATTAAATAATAAAAATCATATTTTCTATAAATATTTTGGACTAGTAATGCATAATGCATACTATTGAAAAGTATGTTTTATTCGGGAAAATAAATTATGAATTGGCATGGTAGATGAAAATATATAAACAAATATTGTATTAATGGGTTTAGCCCAATATTTAATTTTAAGTTAGGGTACAATAGTAAATTTATAAAAAAATTCACATTTCTCTTTTAGCTGAGAAACCCTAATTTACAACGCCGTCAACTTTACACTATTTTTTCATTCTTTTGATGTTTGATCAATATTTTTCTTGTTTAAATTCATAATATCAAAGATCTTGTACTATAATATATCTATTTCAAACTTGAAACAAAACAAAAACTAAATTTTGACAAATTTGAAAGTTTCACTGGATAAATCCGTTAATATCCATATCGTGGTGGTTGCTTAAGCAGAGTTTCAGAACCTTTAATTTTTAGATATTTTTAAAATAAAAAGTTGATTATGAATTGTTTTCGAAATAAATTACAGATTTTGTTTAACATATAATTCTATTTACGTGAATTTTAAAACTGGAAATGATAAAACTAAATAAACTCATAAATAAGGATTGGCGGCATATCTTTTTTTTTGAAGAGAAGGATTCTGATCTTGATTAAACTGATTTTTGATGTATTTGAGTTGATGATTTGATATCGGAAAACTTAGATATTTATATACATGACTAAGATTTGTGGTACATTTGAAAATGTGGGGAAAACTATTGTATTGATGGGCTTAGCCCAATATGCAATTGTTTTTAAAAAAAATTTCAATTAAATTAGGGTACAAATACAAAATTTGAAAGAAATTCACATTTCCTCTTATAGATGAAAATCCCTAATTTACAGAACTTATAGCTCTTTTTTTTTATTTTTGAACATTAATTTTTCACTGTTTAAAGCCATATTATTTTTGTAATAATATACCTATTTTAAACGAAGAATAAAAAGTAAATTTGAATAAATTTTAAAAAGTTACTGGATAGATCCATAGATATCCGTATCGTGGTGGTTGCTTCACCCGATGTTTAAAACTTCTGATGATTAGATATTTTTGAAATATAAAAATTGAATAGAAATTACTTGATAAATATTTATGTTTAACATAAAATTCTGTTTACATGAATTTTAAAACTAGAAATGATTATGATTAAAACCTAAATAAATTCAAAAATGAAGGTTGGCAGAATACCTCATTTTCCGAAGAGAAGACAAAACTTTAATATTTATAAAACTGATAAAATTAATGTATTCCAGTTTCAAATGATTTGATACTAAAGAAAATTATATTTACATGCATAACTAGAATTTGTAGTACATCTATCAGGATTCAGATATGTGACTTCTATATATTCGAACTTTCGATATCCACAAAACAAAATCAGGCTGTATGTGCCAAAAAAGTTTTTTTTTAAACGAAGTTACCTAAGTTTGTATGTGCCAAAAAAATCAGGTTGTATATACCAAAAAATCTTAGTCGTGTCTACAAATACCTAAGTTTTCCGATATCAAATCATCAATTCGAATACATCAAAAATCACTTTTATGAAGATCATAATCCTTCTCTTCAAAAAATGAGGTATGCCGCCAATCCTTATTTCTGAATTTATTTAGTTTTATCATTTCCGGTTTTAAAATTCACGTAAATGGAATTATATGCTAAAAAAAATCTGTAATTTATCTCAAAAAAATTCCTAATCAATTTCGTTATTTTAAAAATATCTAAAAAAATAAAGGTTATGAAACTCTGCTTAAGCAACCACCGCGATATGTATTGTAACATCCCTAATTCAATTTTGAGGTTGAAATTGAATAATTAGAAGTTGGGGGTTAATTTCGCGTAAATCAATTTTTCCGGGTGGGTTTAATTGATAAGTTTGGAAGTTTGGGGCCATTTGTGAATTCGAAAAAGATTGGTCACACATATGTATACGCGCGTATGTATCTCCCTCTCCGACCTTGTGCGATTAACCTAGCCGTCAAGTCCTCGTCGCCACGGTAAGAACCCTTCTCTCCCTCCTTAGTTTTTTTGATGCGATGCGGGGTCGCTCGGGATTGCAAATCGGAGGTTGGGCCGTGGTGAGCTCCCGTGGTGAGCTCCGGTGACGAGCACTCGCCGGTGTGTTGGTTTGGAGTCGGGATTGCAGATCGGAGGTTGGGCCGTGGTGAGCTCCCGTGGTGAGCTCCGGTGATGAGCACTCGCCGGTGTGTTGGTTTGGAGTCGGGATTGCAGATCGGAGGTTGGGCCGTGGTGAGCTTCCGTGGTGAGCTCCGGTGGTGAGCGACGGTGCGTGGGTTGGAGTCGGGATTGTGATCGGGTTGGGCTGTGGCGAGCTCCGATGGTGAGCTCCGGCGGTGGCGTCGCTGCACCGGCGATGGTGAAGTCGATGATGTCGACTACCGGTTTAAGACCGGTTTAATAATAGGATCGAGTGTGTTTGATTTGTGTTGATTATTTTATTATTCTTTTATTTTAGGTGGATTAATAGAAGGTTATTCATCCCGGGGAGTTCTAGAAAATTGCTGAATTTTCTCGTGAAACTTTCTGTGCGGAAATAAGGTGAGTGCAGGACCATAGGCGTAATTAAATAATTTTGATAATTGGTGTGATTTCGTGATTATAGGCCGTTTACGATCTCGGAGGGTCTAGATCGAGTGTTTCATGAAATGTTTGATTTATTCGGTATTTTCGTGATAGTCTATATTAATTATCTTAATTATTTGTTAGCCTGTAGATGGGAGGATTGTCTCACTAAGTATTTATCGAAATACTTATGCATCTCTTATATTTTAATTGATGCAGGAAATGAGAAAGTGTGACCGTGGAATCAGGGCGAGGAAGAGGGGGTGATCTAGACTTGTCATTTATTTGAGTATTTAATTTAATAATTTATGATCTGCATTGTTCGGATTTTTAGTCTTGAACCGGGAATTAATTGGTGAGGTTCAGTTATTGTTTATGGGATTTTAATGATTATTTAAAAAAAAAAAAAAAATGGGTGCGGTTGTTTCAATTTGGTATCAGAGCCGAACCCAAACACGTGTGTGAAGTCAGGTGGGCTCACACCGTCTAGGGTGACGATCCTGGTGCGCAACGAGGACGTTGCGCTCTGTGAGTGGGGGTGATTGTAACATCCCGGTTTCTTGTATATGCGGAGAGGCTTATAAGAATTGATTTGGCTACCTATGTCACCAAAGTGCACTTACCTTTTCCGATCACTTGCCCGAAAGAACTCCAGAGTTAAGCGTGCTTGGGCTGGAGTAGTCTAAGGATGGGTGACCTTCCGGGAAGTGATTCGCGGTAGCGTGTGAGTGAGGACAAAACACGGGGAAAGGTCACGTGGTGATTGCAGGGTCAGTAAACAAGTATTACAAGCCTCCCGGACTAACGCACCGGCCGTCGGACGAGGGTGGGGCCCACGGGCCGGGAGATGTCGTTGGGGCCCACAGGTAGGGGCGGTCGGGGCGTTATAGATTTCGTGGTGGGTCAGCCGGTTTCGCGAACCCAGGACGCTATTTGGGTGGTGGGGCGTTATAAGTGGTATCAGAGCATTTACGGTTCTAGGACGGTTTTAAAAAAAAATTTCCGCTATTAGAACTGTCTATGTGAGTTAGTCAATTGTTGAGCTTGAAGTTCTAGATCATCCTCTTCGAGCCTTCAATGAGATTCCACGGTAAGACTCGTGTTTGTTTTACTATTGCTGTTGTCAATTAGTAACAAGTGGTTATATAAGATGGTTGATTCTGATAGCGTTGGGCAAGGTCTCAGAGGTCGGGGTGGTCGCGGCGGCCGTGGTCGGGGCGGCAGAACAGGCCGTGGCGGCAGAGGTGGCAGAGGTGGTAGAGGTGGTAGAGGTGGCAGAGCAGCTGCGAATGTGACGCAGAGTGTCACGGTGGAGCAGGGGGCGTATGATCACGCCGAGGGGGAAGGTCAGTCGGAGCCAGCGGCCGTGTATGGTGCGATGCCGGCGCCGGGTGGTGCTCAGGCGGGTGCGGGCCCGAACCCGATGGCGGCTGTTTTGGGCATGTTGGCCCAACTCTTGGAGAGGTTACCTGGTGTGGTACCGGCTCCAGCTCCAGTGGCGCCACAGGGGGTTGCCGCGATGCCGGGTGTTGTTGCTCCGGGAGTTCCGGGAGTGGTTGCTGAGGCCGAGCCAGTGGTTCCGTCGTACCTGAGGGTGATGGAGCATATGCAGAGGTTGGGCACCAAGTTTTTCAGTGGTGGTGCTCGACCGATTGAGTCTGATGAGTGGAGGTCCAGGTTGGAGAGGAACTTCCTGTAACATCCCGGTTTCTTGTATATGCGGAGAGGCTTATAAGAATTGATTTGGCTACCTATGTCACCAAAGTGCACTTACCTTTTCCGATCACTTGCCCGAAAGAACTCCAGAGTTAAGGGTGCTTGAGCTGGAGTAGTCTAAGGATGGGTGGCCTTCCGGGAAGTGATTCGCGGTAGCGTGTGAGTGAGGACAAAACACGGGGAAAGGTCACGTGGTGATTGCAGGGTCAGTAAACAAGTATTACAAGCCTCCCGGACTAACGCACCGGCCGTCGGACCAGGGTGGGGCCCACGTGCCGAAAGAGGGCATGGGGCCCAGGTAGGGGCGGTCGGGGCGTTATAAGTGGTATCAGAGCCGAACCCAAACACGTGTGTGAAGTCAGGTGGGCTCACACCGTCTAGGGTGACGATCCTGGTGCGCAACGAGGACGTTGCGCTCTGTGAGTGGGGGTGATTGTAACATCCCGGTTTCTTGTATATGCGGAGAGGCTTATAAGAATTGATTTGGCTACCTATGTCACCAAAGTGCACTTACCTTTTCCGATCACTTGCCCGAAAGAACTCCAGAGTTAAGGGTGCTTGGGCTGGAGTAGTCTAAGGATGGGTGACCTTCCGGGAAGTGATTCGCGGTAGCGTGTGAGTGAGGACAAAACACGGGGAAAGGTCACGTGGTGATTGCAGGGTCAATAAACAAGTATTACAAGCCTCCCGGACTAACGCACCGGCCGTCGGACGAGGGTGGGGCCCACGGGCCGGGAGATGTCGTTGGGGCCCACAGGTAGGGGCGGTCGGGGCGTTATACTTCCAGTCGATCAGATGCCCTGAGGAGTATAGGGTTGACTTGGCGGTGCATTATCTGGAGGGAGATGCACATGAGTGGTGGCAGGGTGTTGCTGCGAGGAGGGCGGGAGTAGTGTTGCCTTGGGACGAGTTCCGGAGGGAGTTCGATCTCAAGTATTTTCCGCGGGAGGCTCGCGACAGGTTACAGGCGGAGTTTCTGTACTTGTCACAGGGGATTCGTTCGGTCCGAGAGTACGAGGCCGAGTTTAACCGGCTGAAGCGGTTTGCTGGTCGGGGTGCAGATACCGAATATGAGTTGATTGGTGCTTTCATGCGAGGTATGCGTATCGATCTCAGGAATCGGTGCATAGTCCGCAAGTTCGAGTCGGTATCCGAACTGGTGGAGTGTGCAGCGCAGCTTGAGGAGGGGATGAGGCAGGAGGCTAGTTTAAAGGCTGCAGTACCAGAGGTTCCGCGACGGCCTCAAAGTCAGAGTGTTGCTCCGAG
The DNA here is from genome assembly GCA_030161315.1 of Eutrema japonicum. NCBI lineage: Eukaryota > Viridiplantae > Streptophyta > Magnoliopsida > Brassicales > Brassicaceae > Eutrema > Eutrema japonicum. The sequence goes on from BSQW01000007.1 coordinate 22,329,385, forward strand.
CAAGGGCGGTAGGTCTGGTCAGCAGCAGGGACAGAAGAGGAAGTGGGAGGATACTTCCAAGGAAGCGGGTTCTGGACCACGTTGTTTCGGGTGCGGAGCCCATGGACATCGCGTGGCGGATTGTTCTCGAGGGGGCCCGGTGTGCTTCCATTGCAAGGAACCCGGTCACCTCAGGAAGGATTGTCCGAAGTTGGCTCAGCCATTTGTGAGGATCGAGGCACCGCCTCCGAAACGGGCCGCAGTGGCACCGAGGGTGTTCACCATAGGCGCGGAGTCAGGCGAGGCGAGCGGCAGCAGACCGATTACTGGTTAGTTACCTTAACTATGTTCTTGTTTTATTGTAATTTCAGTTACTCGCTCTGTAATTGGTGTTTGCTATTTGCCGTGAATCCTTTTCGTGCTTAGGGACCCTTAATGTGGCTGGGGTAGAGTCACATGTGTTGTTTGACTCCGGAGCGTCCCACAGTTTTGCCACACCGGATTGGGTGTCGGGGAGCGGTATCCAAGAGTTGTGTGGGGACCACTCGGGTGTGGTGAGAGTTGCTGGGGGTCGTTTGTTGAGGACTCAGGGCTGTGTGGAGAATGTCGACATTCTTATCGCCGGAGAGCTGATGCCAGCGGATTTGATAGTGTGCCCAGTGGAACTCTATGACATCATTTTGGGTATGGACTGGCTGGGAAAGTTCAAGGCTCATTTGGATTGTCACCGGGGTCGTGTGGTTTTCGAGCATGCTAATAGAAGACTGGTTTATCAGGGAGTGAGACCGGTGCCGGGAGGCATCGTCGTTTCCGCGGTTCAAGCGGAGCGTTTGATCGAGCAGGGTTGTGAGGCCTATTTGGCTACCATTTCGATACCTGGGGAGGTTGGGGAGTCAGCGGTGCGGGATATTGAGGTGGTCTGGGAGTTCGAGGATGTGTTCCAGCAGTTGAGCGGGTTACCACCATCCAGGTCGGATCCTTTTACCATTGAGTTAGAGCCGGGGACGACCCCGTTGTCTAAGGCTCCTTACAGGATGGCTCCAGCGGAGATGGCTGAGCTTAAGAAGCAGCTCGAGGAGTTGTTGGAAAAGGGTTTCATTAGACCGAGCAGTTCCCCGTGGGGTGCACCGGTACTGTTCGTCAAGAAGAAGGATGGGAGCTTCCGGTTGTGCATTGATTATCGGGGGCTGAACCGGGTTACTGTGAAGAACAAGTACCCATTACCGAGGATCGATGAGTTGTTAGATCAGTTGCAGGGTGCTTCGTGGTTCTCTAAGATTGATTTGGCATCGGGTTATCATCAGATCCCGATAGCGGAGTCGGACATCAGGAAGACGGCTTTCAGGACGAGATACGGGCACTACGAGTTTGTGGTGATGCCGTTTGGGTTGACGAATGCACCGGCTGCGTTTATGAGGTTGATGAACGGCGTGTTCCAGGAGTATCTGGATGAGTTCGTCATCATTTTTATCGACGACATTCTAGTGTATTCGAAGAGTCCTGAGGAGCACATGGTTCACCTGAGGAAAGTTCTGGAGAAGCTACGGGAGCAGAAGTTGTTCGCTAAGCTGAGCAAGTGTAGTTTCTGGCAGCGGGAGATCGGATTTCTGGGGCACGTCGTATCTGATCGCGGTGTTTCAGTGGATCCGGAGAAGATTCGCTCGATTGAGGAGTGGCCGAGACCGAAGAATGCCTCGGAGATTCGCAGTTTTCTGGGTCTGGCGGGTTATTACAGGAGGTTCGTCAAGGGGTTTGCTAGTATGGCGCAGGCCATGACCAAGTTGACCGGGAAGGACGTTCCTTTCGTGTGGTCGGACCAGTGTGAGGAGAGCTTTGTGAAGCTCAAGGAGATGCTGGTGAGTACTCCGGTGTTAGCCTTGCCTAAGCAGGATGAGCCATATGTTGTGTTCACAGACGCGTCCAGGCTGGGGCTCGGTTGTGTATTGATCCAGCAGGGTAAGGTAATCGCATATGCTTCCAGGCAGCTGAGGAAACATGAATGCAATTATCCTACTCACGATCTTGAGATGGCTGCAGTGGTGTTTGCATTGAAGATCTGGAGGTCTTATCTGTATGGCGGTAAGGTTCAGGTGTTCACAGACCACAAAAGTCTAAAGTACATCTTTACCCAGCCGGAACTGAATCTGCGACAGAGGCGATGGATGGAGCTTGTTGCGGATTTTGACCTGGAGATAGCTTACCATCCCGGTAAAGCGAATCTTGTAGCCGATGCTTTGAGCAGGAAGCGGGTTATTTTAGACACTGAGCGAGATACAGAAGCGTTGGTAGGCATGGTGAGTGCCCTGAGACTGTGTGCTGTGTCTGAGGAACCTGAGCCGTTGGGTTTAGAGGCGGTGGATCAGGCGGACATTCTGACTAGGGTGCGGGTAGCACAGCAGTTGGATGAGGAATTAATGCAGGCTGGCAGGGCATAGCGGTCTGAGTATGAGTTATCCAGCAATGGAACTATCCTTTTGAGGGGCAGGGTGTGTGTACCGAAGGACGAAGTGCTGAGGCAGGAAATCCTGAGGGAAGCACATCAGAGCCGTTTCTCTATTCATCCAGGAGCTACCAAGATGTACCGTGACCTCAAACGGTATTACCAGTGGGTAGGGATGAAGAAGGATGTTGCCAACTGGGTTGCGGGGTGTGATACCTGTCAGTTGGTGAAGGCTGAGCATCAGGTTCCGAGCGGGTTGTTGAGGAGTTTACCCATTCCGGAGTGGAAGTGGGACATGATCACCATGGATTTCGTGGTGGGTCTGCCGGTTTCGCGAACCAGGGACGCTATTTGGGTCATCGTCGATAGGTTGACCAAGTCTGCGCACTTCTTGGCCATAAAAAAGACCGACGGTGCGGAAGTGTTGGCCAAGAGGTACGTCAGGGAGATTGTGAAGCTGCATGGGGTACCGGTGAGTATAGTGTCAGATCGAGATCCGAAGTTCTCCTCGCTGTTCTGGGGCGCTTTCCAGAAGGAGATGGGCACTAAGGTACACATGAGTACAGCTTATCATCCCCAGACCGATGGGCAGTCGGAGAGGACTATCCAGACGTTGGAGGATCTGTTGAGGATGTGTGTGTTGGATTGGGGTGGACATTGGGCGGATCATCTGAATCTAGTGGAGTTTGCGTACAATAACAGCTACCAGGCTAGTATCGGCATGGCACCATTTGAGGCGTTGTATGGTAGGCCTTGCAGGACCCCGTTATGTTGGACACAAGTGGGGGAGAGGAGCCTGTTGGGAGCTGACTTTGTGCATGAGACGACTGAGAAGGTCCGGATTGTGAAGTTGAACATGAAGGAAGCTCAAGACCGTCAGAAAAGCTACGCAGATCGGCGTAGGAAGGAGCTGGAGTTCGCAGTTGGCGATTTGGTCTACCTGAAAATGGCCATGTTGAGGGGTCCGAACAGGTCCATTTCCGAGACGAAGTTGAGTCCACGGTATATGGGTCCCGTCAGGGTGCTGGAGCGGGTCGGACCGGTGGCTTATCGGTTAGAGTTGCCGGAGTCTATGCAGGCATTTCACAAGGTGTTCCACGTGTCGATGCTGAAGAAATGTTTGCACAAGGATGATCAGGTGGTCACGGGGGTGCCATCAGATTTGACACCGAGCATGGTGGTGGAGGCGAGGCCTCTGAGAGTCCAAGATCGTCGGGTGAGAGTGATCAGGAGGAAGAAGGTTCCTGAGATGCAGGTGCTGTGGGACTGCAATGGAGCCGAGGAGGTGACTTGGGAGCCGGAAGCGAAGTTGAAGCGCAAATTTCCCAAGTGGTTCGGCAAACTGGAGGGTTAGCCGGGTGTTCCCATATCGTTGTAACCATGGTGTTGGGATTTTGGGAGTTATTGCGTTGTTGTACTCGTCTATTTTATGTTGTTATAACTAATCGATGTACTTTGGAGCTTTTGATTATTCAATAAGAAGGTGTTTTCATTGAATATGTTGAGCGGTGGGTTTACTAGAGGATTAGTAGACAGGTTGGCGGGCTACTAGTGGTAGTGGTCCGATAGCGGGGGTGCGGATACTAGGTGTTTAGTAGCTGCATAGGGCTGATAGATCCGGATTGGTTTGGCACAGGGTGGTGACCCATATAGCGGCATCGGAGTGCACTGGTGAGTCACTGCCGAGTGTACTTGGCCGGTTGGGTTTCGACGTGATTCCTGATTGGTGAGACAGGTCACTAGAGAGATTGTCGTTGTCTGGCTCTCTATGCGTTAGACGGATCGATCCATGGTGTTGGGTCGTGAAGTCGTTATACTCCCGGGCGTTGGAGTGGTTGGCCAAACCAAGTAGGGAACTATGGCACTATGGTGTGGAGCCGTGATACCGTTGTTAGTGGAGTTGGAATAGCGGTCGTGCTACGCTGAGTTGGATTAGCAGTTGTGCTATGTTGTGGATGTTAGCTGGATGTTAGATTCGAGGACGAATCTACGTTAGTGGGGGAGAATTGTAACATCCCTAATTCAATTTTGAGGTTGAAATTGAATAATTAGAAGTTGGGGGTTAATTTCGCGTAAATCAATTTTTCCGGGTGGGTTTAATTGATAAGTTTGGAAGTTTGGGGCCATTTGTGAATTCGAAAAAGATTGGTCACACATATGTATACGCGCGTATGTATCTCCCTCTCCGACCTTGTGCGATTAACCTAGCCGTCAAGTCCTCGTCGCCACGGTAAGAACCCTTCTCTCCCTCCTTAGTTTTTTTGATGCGATGCGGGGTCGCTCGGGATTGCAGATCGGAGGTTGGGCCGTGGTGAGCTCCCGTGGTGAGCTCCGGTGACGAGCACTCGCCGGTGTGTTGGTTTGGAGTCGGGATTGCAGATCGGAGGTTGGGCCGTGGTGAGCTCCCGTGGTGAGCTCCGGTGATGAGCACTCGCCGGTGTGTTGGTTTGGAGTCGGGATTGCAGATCGGAGGTTGGGCCGTGGTGAGCTTCCGTGGTGAGCTCCGGTGGTGAGCGACGGTGCGTGGGTTGGAGTCGGGATTGTGATCGGGTTGGGCTGTGGCGAGCTCCGATGGTGAGCTCCGGCGGTGGCGTCGCTGCACCGGCGATGGTGAAGTCGATGAAGTCGACTACCGGTTTAAGACCGGTTTAATAATAGGATCGAGTGTGTTTGATTTGTGTTGATTATTTTATTATTCTTTTATTTTAGGTGGATTAATAGAAGGTTATTCATCCCGGGGAGTTCTAGAAAATTGCTGAATTTTCTCGTGAAACTTTCTGTGCGGAAATAAGGTGAGTGCAGGACCATAGGCGTAATTAAATAATTTTGATAATTGGTGTGATTTCGTGATTATAGGCCGTTTACGATCTCGGAGGGTCTAGATCGAGTGTTTCATGAAATGTTTGATTTATTCGGTATTTTCGTGATAGTCTATATTAATTATCTTAATTATTTGTTAGCCTGTAGATGGGAGGATTGTCTCACTAAGTATTTATCGAAATACTTATGCATCTCTTATATTTTAATTGATGCAGGAAATGAGAAAGTGTGACCGTGGAATCAGGGCGAGGAAGAGGGGGTGATCTAGACTTGTCATTTATTTGAGTATTTAATTTAATAATTTATGATCTGCATTGTTCGGATTTTTAGTCTTGAACCGGGAATTAATTGGTGAGGTTCAGTTATTGTTTATGGGATTTTAATGATTATTTGCAAAAAAAAAAAAAAAAATGGGTGCGGTTGTTTCAATTATTGTAACATCCCGGTTTCTTGTATATGCGGAGAGGCTTATAAGAATTGATTTGGCTACCTATGTCACCAAAGTGCACTTACCTTTTCCGATCACTTGCCCGAAAGAACTCCAGAGTTAAGCGTGCTTGGGCTGGAGTAGTCTAAGGATGGGTGACCTTCCGGGAAGTGATTCGCGGTAGCGTGTGAGTGAGGAAAAAACATGGGGAAAGGTCACGTGGTGATTGCAGGGTCAGTAAACAAGTATTACAAGCCTCCCGGACTAACGCACCGGCCGTCGGACAAGGGTGGGGCCCACGGGCCGAGAGAGGGCATGGGGCCCACTGGTAGGGGCGGTCGGGGCGTTATAAGTGGTATCAGAGCCGAACCCAAACACGTGTGTGAAGTCAGGTGGGCTCACACCGTCTAGGGTGACGATCCTGGTGCGCAACGAGGACGTTGCGCTCTGTGAGTGGGGGTGATTGTAACATCCCGGTTTCTTGTATATGCGGAGAGGCTTATAAGAATTGATTTGGCTACCTATGTCACCAAAGTGCACTTACCTTTTCCGATCACTTGCCCGAAAGAACTCCAGAGTTAAGCGTGCTTGGGCTGGAGTAGTCTAAGGATGGGTGACCTTCCGGGAAGTGATTCGCGGTAGCGTGTGAGTGAGGACAAAACATGGGGAAAGGTCACGTGGTGATTGCAGGGTCAGTAAACAAGTATTACAAGCCTCCCGGACTAACGCACCGGCCGTCGGACAAGGGTGGGGCCCACGGGCCGAGAGAGGGCATGGGGCCCACTGGTAGGGGCGGTCGGGGCGTTATAAAGCCCATCAATACAATATTTTTCCTCAAATTTTCAAATGTACCACAAATCTTAGTCATGTCTATAAATACCTAAGTTTTCCGATATCAAATCATCAACTCGAATACATCAAAAATTACTTTTATCAAGATCAGAATCCTTCTCTTCAAAAAATGAGGTATGCCGCCAATCCTTATTTATGAATTTATTTAGTTTTATCATTTCCAGTTTTAAAATTCAGCTAAATAGAATTATATGTTAAACAAAATCTGTAATTTATTTAAAAAACAATTCATAATCAACTTTTTATTTTAAAAATATCTAAAAATTAAAGGTTCAGAAATTCTGTTAAGCAACCACCACAATATGTATAACGCCCCGACCGCCCCTACCTGGGCCCCATGCCCTCTTTCGGCACGTGGGCCCCACCCTGGTCCGACGGCCGGTGCGTTAGTCCGGGAGGCTTGTAATACTTGTTTACTGACCCTGCAATCACCACGTGACCTTTCCCCGTGTTTTGTCCTCACTCACACGCTACCGCGAATCACTTCCCGGAAGGTCACCCATCCTTAGACTACTCCAGCTCAAGCACCCTTAACTCTGGAGTTCTTTCGGGCAAGTGATCGGAAAAGGTAAGTGCACTTTGGTGACATAGGTAGCCAAATCAATTCTTATAAGCCTCTCCGCATATACAAGAAATCGGGATGTTACAATCACCCCCACTCATAGAGCGCAACGTCCTCGTTGCGCACCAGGATCGTCACCCTAGACGGTGTGGGCCCACCTGACTCCACACACGTGTTTGGGTTCGGCTCTGATACCACTTATAACGCCCCGACCGCCCCTACCTGGGCCCCATGCCCTCTCTCGGCACGTGGGCCCCACCCTGGTCCGACGGCCGGTGCGTTAGTCCGGGAGGCTTGTATGACTTGTTTACTGACCCTGCAATCACCACGTGACCTTTCCCCGTGTTTTGTCCTCACTCACACGCTACCGCGAATCACTTCCCGGAAGGTCACCCATCCTTAGACTACTCCAGCCCAAGCACCCTTAACTCTGGAGTTCTTTCGGGCAAGTGATCGGAAAAGGTAAGTGCACTTTGGTGACATAGGTAGCCAAATCAATTCTTATAAGCCTCTCCGCATATACAAGAAACCGGGATGTTACAATCACCCCCACTCACAGAGCGCAACGTCCTCGTTGCGCACCAGGATCGTCACCCTAGACGGTGTGGGCCCACCTGACTCCACACACGTGTTTGGGTTCGGCTCTGATACCACTTATAACGCCCCGACCGCCCCTACCTGTGGGCCCCATGCCCTCTCCCGGCCCGTGGGCCCCACCCTAGTCCGACGGCCGGTGCGTTAGTCCGGGAGGCTTGTAATACTTGTTTACTGACCCTGCAATCACCACGTGACCTTTCCCCGTGTTTTGTCCTCACTCACACGCTACCGCGAATCACTTCCCGGAAGGTCACCCATCCTTAGACTACTCCAGCTCAAGCACCCTTAACTCTGGAGTTCTTTCGGGCAAGTGATCGGAAAAGGTAAGTGCACTTTGGTGACATAGGTAGCCAAATCAATTCTTATAAGCCTCTCCGCATATACAAGAAATCGGGATGTTACAATATGGATATTCACGGATTTATCCGGTGAAACTTTCAAATTTGTCAAAATTTAGTTTTTGTTTTGTTTCAAGTTTGAAATAGATATATTATAGTACAAGATCTTTGATATTATGACATTAAACAGGAAAAATATTGATCAAACATCAAAAGAATGAAAAAATAGCGTAAAGTTGACGGCGTTGTAAATTAGGGTTTCTCAGCTAAAAGAGAAATGTGAATTTTTATAAATTTACTATTGTACCCTAACTTAAAATTGCATATTGGGCTAAGCCCATTAATAAAATATTTTTGAACATATTATTAGATTTCTACAAACATATTGATAAATCAACATAAATCTGAACCGTCAGATAGATGTTGTGAGGAACAAAGGGGAATTCTTGTTGGATAAAAGCGATTTCTCGCTTTGATTTCATTCAACTTAGGATGTTAGGATAAGGATTAGACTTTGAAAATCAAACTGTATAATATCCAGAAAAGTTAGGATGCCTCGATTTTGTAATAATTATTATGTTCCGTCACTATTATTTCATATGTCATTCCGGAAATGATTCATTTATTTGGAAAACTTTGATACTAAAATCTTATTAGATTTGATGATGGACACTAAAATCTAATATCTTTGCTTGCAGATTTTGCATTTAATATTATTAGATTTGATGATGGACACTAAAATCTCTAATCCCAGAACAAAATCATGTTTTTAGCTATTATATGGGGAAACAAAAAAACATGATATTGTTGACTGTTGTTTGTGATTTTGTTTACTTTTTAAAATGTTTACTTTTAAAAAAAAGTCTGTATGGATGAAATTAATAAAAATTATTATTACCAGGAAATCCATTCAAAAATATTTAGGGGAAAAAAAGAATACCATTGTTAGCATTTACCAACTTTGAAATTTTTCCAAGTGGCCTTTTGATTTTGTTAGAATATATAATCCCTAATTTCCCTAAACCTTGTTGTGTTTTGGTTTAGGGATATCTTCTACAGCTTGATGTTGGATGTTTTGAAGTTTTAGAATTTAATGGCAAAACATCCAAAATTGAAACCATATTTTGATATATTCCGTTCAAAGTTTTAAAATTTTAGAATTTAATGGCAAAACATCCAAAATTTATTGAGATCCAAAATTATTTAATTAAAATAACAAAATGAATCTCAATAAATTTTGGATGTTTTGCCATTAAATTATAAAACAATGATTAAAATTTAAAAAGTGAGATTTATTTCCGGTTTAATGGCAAAACATATAATTTCATTGTTTAAAACTAAAACTTTGTAGCATCATTCTCGGAAACACGACCGTCTCCATCTGAATTTTTCAGAGAAGCGAAACCCAAAAAAATCAGAACAAAATCAAACTGAAAAGGGGAAAGAAAACAAAACACTGAAACCTGAATCGGCGATGTTGAACCATTCCTTGTAGATCTTCTGATGCTCTTTCAAATAAGTACCGATCGAGATCGACGAAGACGTCTCCATTACTGAGAAGAAGATGCTTATCGAAGAGAGAGAGAAAGAGAGAAAGTTTCAGAAATTTGAAATGGCGAGTGAATTGTGGAGATAGAGCGTAAATGAAACATAATTCATCATTACAACGAGAAATTTTATGAGATATTTTTTTCTTTGTACGAAGAAATAAACAAAAAAATATATTCAAAGTAAAATTTTAGAAAAAACCTTCATAATGCAAAAACATGTGTTTAGAATTCAACATGATAAGAATAATAAAAATCAACATTGGTAATGCATCTAGAGCTTTTTAAGAAAAAAATGTACACTTATTTCTTAGTCTTCAAAATTCAAAACTAAGAAAATAAAACTAGTAGCTAAAATAATTAACGTGCCAAAATAACTAACTAATAGAAATAAATAAGGCGCCTAAATAACAATAACAAGATAAGAAACGCCCCAAAAACTCAAATTGACTAAATAGCCTAATTTATTGACTTTGAATTATCAATTATCAATTACTTACCTAAAACATAGGTTTTTTTTTAAAACAAACTTTTAGTAACATAATATTAGATTTTTTGTTTCTATATAAATACATAAAATTTTAGAAGAAACATATCATTGGATCAAAAAAAAAACAATACTATAGTCCGGTAAATAAATCTCACTTTTTTAATTTTAATCATTGTTTTTACAATTTAATGGCAAAACATTCAAAATTTATTGAGATTCATTTTTTTATTTTAATTAAATAATTTTGGATCTCAATAAATTTTGGATGTTTTGCCATTAAATTCTAAAATTTTAAAACTTTGAACGGAATATATCAAAATATGGTTTCAATTTTGGATGTTTTTCCATTAAATTCTAAAACTTCAAAACATCCAACATCAAGCTGTAGAAGATATCCCTAAACCAAAACACAACAAGGTTTAGGGAAATTAGGGATTATATATTCTAACAAAATCAAAATGCCACTTGGAAAAATTTCAAAGTTGGTAAATGCTAATAATGGTATTCTTTTTTTTTTCCCCTAAATATTTGTGAATGGATTTCCTGGTAATAATAATGTTTATTAATTTCATCCATACAGACTTTGTTTTTAAAAAGTAAACATTTTAAAAATTAAACAAAATCACAAACAACAGTCAACAATATCATTTTTTTTGTTTCCCCATATAGTAGCTAAAAACATGATTTTTTCTGAGATTAGAGATTTTAGTGTCCATCATCAAATCTAATAATATTAAATGCAAAATCTGCAAGAAAAAATATTAGATTTTAGTGTCCATCATCAAATCTAATAAGATTTTAGTATCAAATTTTTTCAAATAAATGAATCATTTCCGGAATGGCATATGAAATAATAGTGACGGAACAAAATAATTATTACAAAATCGAGGCATCCTAACTTTTCTGGAGATTATACAGTTTGATTTTCAAAGTCTAATCATTATCCTAACATCCTAAGTTGAATGAAATCAAAGCGAGAAATCGCCTTTATCCAACAAAAATTCCCCTTTGTTCCTCACAACATCTATCTGACGGTTCAGATTTATGTTGATTTATCAATATGTTTGGAGAAATTTCATTATTCCTAGACGCCTGTGACCGAAAACGTTGATTGCTACTGTAACATCCCGATTTCTGGTATATGCGGAGAGTCTTATAAGAATTGATTTGGCTACCTATGTCACCAAAGTGCACTTATCTTTTCGGTCACTTGTCCAGAGAGAACTCCAGAGTTAAGCGTGCTGGAGCTGGAGCAATTTAAGGATGGGTGACCTGCCGGGAAGTGATTCGCGGTACCGTGTGAGTGAGGACAAAACACGGGAAAATATCATATGGTGATTGCAGGGTAAGTAAACAAGTCTTACGAGCCTCCCGGACTAGCGCACCGGCCGTCGGACAAGGGTGGGGCCCACGGGCCGAGAGAGGGCGTGGGGCCCACAGGTAGGGGCGGTCGGGGCGTTATAAGTGGTATCAGAGCCGAACCCAAAAACGTGTGTTGAGTCATGTGGGCTCACACCGTCAAGGGTAACGGTTCTAGTGCGCAACGAGGACGTTGCGCTCTGTGAGTGGGGGTGATTGTAACATCCCGATTTCTGGTATATGCGGAGAGGCTTATAAGAATTGATTTGGCTACCTATGTCACCAAAGTGTACTTATCTTTTCGGTCACTTGTCCAGAGAGAACTCCAGAGTTAAGCGTGCTTGAGCTTGAGCAATTTAAGGATGGGTGACCTGCCAGGAAGTGATTCGCGGTACCGTGTGAGTGAGGACAAAACACGGGAAAATATCATGTGGTGATTGCAGGGTCAGTAAACAAGTCTTACGAGCCTCCCGGACTAGCGCACCGGCCGTCGGACAAGGGTGGGGCCCATGGGCCGAGAGAGGGCGTGGGGCCCACAAGTAGGGGCGGTCGGGGCGTTATAGCTACTACACTGGGAGCGGTTTGAATTGTTGATTCAGCGCCATAAATGGCTTAGAACCAATAGTAAAAATCATATCATATATTATTATTTAGTATTATTATCTAATATTCACTTAATTATGGATAGATGTTTTTATAACTTTGATTCCAAGTAAAGAATATAAGAATTCAGAGAAATAAGAATCCTTTCATTCTCTTATGAGAATGAAAGAAATAATATTTTTTATAATCATATTTCTTTATTCTTTATTTTTTATTCAGTTGCTACAATGATATGATCGGTGACTAATTTTTTTGGATCATAGTTATAGAATTTCTTAAAAATTTAATCTCTACAATGAGAATCTAGAAGCTAATGTTGCTATTCTTAAGAAGAATATAGAGAATGAAAGGAGTATTCCCTCAAACTATCATCATCACATCACCGAGTGATAATGTCACTCTCAACCGAACTATGAAGAGCTTCAGGCTAAAAGGTAATAATGCATCAACTCTTCTAAAACTAACTAATTTAAAATCTGATCCAATCTTAGAGAAAGTATAATACATACAATAATTGCTAGCTGGTTTAAGACCCGAAAAGAAATTGAATTATCTCATGCTCTTGATGCATTAGTAAATCTACAAGGTAGTCTAAGCTCACCAAGTGCGCCTTCTCATAGTTTCTCCCACAACTTCTTTGGCATATGGTCTCTCTTTATCGTTTTCATAATTCTATTTACGTGAATTTTAAAACTGGAAATGATAAACTGGAATCTTAAAAACGGAAATGGATCTCACTTTTTATTTTAATTATTGTTTTATTATTTAATGGCAAAACATCCAAATTTTATTGAGTTTCGTTTTGTTATTTTAATTAAATAATAAAAATCATATTTTCTATAAATATTTTGGACTAGTAATGCATAATGCATACTATTGAAAAAAATATGTTTTATTCGGGAAAATAAATTATTAATTGGCATGGTAAATAAAAATATATAAAAACTATTGTATTAATGGGCTTAGCCCAATATGAAATTTTAAGTTAGGGTACAATAATAAATTTATAAAAAAAATTCACATTTCTCTTTTAGCTGAGAAACCCTAATTAACAACGCCGTCAACTTTACGCTATTTTTCATTCTTTTGATGTTTGATCAATATTTTTCCTTTTTAATGTCATAATATCAAAGATCTTGTACTATAATATATCTATTTCAAACTTGAAACAAAACAAAAACTAAATTTTGACAAATTTGAAAGTTTCACCGGATAAATCCGTGAATATCCATATCGTGGTGGTTGCTTAATCAGAGTTTCCGAACCTTTAATTTTTAGATATTTTTAAAATAAAAAGTTGATTAGGAATTGTTTTTGAAATAAATTAAAGATTTTATTTAACATATAATTCTATTTACGTGAATTTTAAACCTAGCCGTCAAGTCCTCGTCGCCACGGTAAGAACCCTTCTCTCCCTCCTTAGTTTTTTTGATGCGATGCGGGGTCGCTCGGGATTGCAGATCGGAGGTTGGGCCGTGGTGAGCTCCCGTGGTGAGCTCCGGTGACGAGCACTCGCCGGTGTGTTGGTTTGGAGTCGGGATTGCAGATCGGAGGTTGGGCCGTGGTGAGCTCCCGTGGTGAGCTCCGGTGATGAGCACTCGCCGGTGTGTTGGTTTGGAGTCGGGATTGCAGATCGGAGGTTGGGCCGTGGTGAGCTTCCGTGGTGAGCTCCGGTGGTGAGCGACGGTGCGTGGGTTGGAGTCGGGATTGTGATCGGGTTGGGCTGTGGCGAGCTCCGATGGTGAGCTCCGGCGGTGGCGTCGCTGCACCGGCGATGGTGAAGTCGATGAAGTCGACTACCGGTTTAAGACCGGTTTAATAATAGGATCGAGTGTGTTTGATTTGTGTTGATTATTTTATTATTCTTTTATTTTAGGTGGATTAATAGAAGGTTATTCATCCCGGGAAGTTCTAGAAAATTGCTGAATTTTCTCGTGAAACTTTCTGTGCGGAAATAAGGTGAGTGCATGACCATAGGCGTAATTAAATAATTTTGATAATTGGTGTGATTTCGTGATTATAGGCCGTTTACGATCTCGGAGGGTCTAGATCGAGTGTTTCATGAAATGTTTGATTTATTCGGTATTTTCGTGATAGTCTATATTAATTATCTTAATTATTTGTTAGCCTGTAGATGGGAGGATTGTCTCACTAAGTATTTATCGAAATACTTATGCATCTCTTATATTTTAATTGATGCAGGAAATGAGAAAGTGTGACCGTGGAATCAGGGCGAGGAAGAGGGGGTGATCTAGACTTGTCATTTATTTGAGTATTTAATTTAATAATTTATGATCTGCATTGTTCGGATTTTTAGTCTTGAACCGGGAATTAATTGGTGAGGTTCATTTATTGTTTATGGGATTTTAATGATTATTTAAAAAAAAAAAAAAAAAATGGGTGCGGTTGTTTCATGTATATTCACGGATTTATTCGGAAAAACTTTTAAATTTGTCAAAATTTAGTTTTTGATTAGTTCAAGTTTTAAATAGATATATTAGTACAAGATCTTTGATATTATGGCTTTAAACAAGAAAATATTGATTAAACATCAAAAGAATCAAAATAGCATAAAGTTAACGGCGCCATAAATTATGGGTTTTCAACTAAACAAAAAAATGTGAAATTTTTAAAATAAATTTACTATTGTACCCTAACTTAAAAATTGCATATTGGGCGAAGCCCATTAATACAATATTTTTTCCATTATTTTCATTTACCATGCCAATTCATAATTGTTTTCGCCGAATAAAACATATTTTTCAATAGTATGCATTATGCATTACTAGTCCAAAATATTTATAGAAAATCTGATTTTATTATTTAATTAAAATAACAAAATTAATATCAATCAAATTTGGATGTTTTGCCATTAAACAATAAAAACAATTATTAAATTAAAAAGTGAGATTCATTTCCGGTTTTAAGATTTTGGTTTATCATTTCCGGTTTCTAAAATTCATTTAAATGGAATTATATGTTAATCAAAATCTGTATTTGATCTCAAAAATAATTCCTAATCAACTTTTTATTTTAAAAATATATAAAACTTAAAGGTCCTTAAACTCTCCTTAAGCAACCACCGCGATATGGATATTCATGAATTTATCCGGTGAAATTTTTAAATTTGTCAAAATTTACTTTTTGTTTTGTTTCAAGTTTGAAATAGATATATTAGTACGAATTCTTTGATATTATGGCTTAAATAGGGAAAATATTCATCAAACATCAAAAGAATGAAAAAATAGCGTAAAGTTGACAGCGCTCTAAATTAGGATTTCTCAGCTAAACGAAGAAATGTGATTTTTTAGAAATTTACTATTGTATCCTAACTTAAAAATTGTTTATTGATTTAAGCCCATTAATACAATATTTGTTTATATATTTTCATATATCATGCCAATCCATAATTATTTTTTCCGAATAAAACTTATTTTTCAATATCATGCATTATGCATTACTAGTCCAAAATATTTATAAAAAATCTGATTTTTATTATTTAATTAAAATAACAAAATGAATCTCAATAAATTTTGCATGTTTTGCCATTTAATTGTAAAAACAATGATTAAAATAAAAAAAGTGAGATTTATTTCTGGTTTAAAAATTCACGTAAATGGAATTATATGTTAAATAAAATATGTATTTGATCTCAAAAATATTGTATTAATGGGCTTAACCCAATATGAAAATTTTAAATTATGATACAATAGTAACTTTGTAAAAATTTCACATTTCTTCGTTTAGTTGAGAAACCCTAATTTACAGCGCCGTTAACTTTACGCTTTTTTCATTCTTTTGATGTTCGATCAATATTTTCCATGTTTAAAGCCATAATATCAAAGATCTTGTACTAATATATCTATTTCAAACTTCAAATAAAACAAAAACTAAATTTTGACAAATTTGAAATGTTCACCGGATAAATTTGTGAATATCCGTATCGCAGTGGTTGCTTTAGCAGAATTTCGAAACCTTTAATTTTTAAATATTTTTAAAATAAAAAGTTGATTATGAATTGTTTTTGAAATCAAATACAGATTTTGTTTAACATATAATTTCATTTACCCGAATTTTAAAACCGAAAATAAATCTCACTTTTTATTTTAATCATTGTTTTATAATTTAATGGCAAAACATCCAAAATTATTGAGATTTATTTTGTTATTTTAATTAAATAATAAAAATCAGATTTTCTATAAATATTTTGGACTAGTAATGCATAATGCATAATATAAAAATATGTTTTATTCAGAAAACAATTATGAATTGGCATGGTAGATGAAAATATAGAAAAAGTAATTGTATTAATGGGCTTAACCCAATATGTAATTTTTAAATTAGGGTACAATAGTAAATTTGTAAAACATCACATTTTTCGTTTAACTGAGAAATCCTAATTTACAGCGCCGTCAACTTTACGCTATTTTTTCATTCTTTTGATATTTGATCAATATTTTTCATGTTTAAAGACATAATATCAAAGAACTTGTACTAAATATGTACTTCAAAATCGAAACAAAACAAAAAACTAAATTTTGACAAACTTAAAAGTTTCACCGGATAAATCCGTGAATATCCATATTGCGGTGGTTGCTTAAGAAGAGTTTCAGACCCTTTAATTTTTAGATATTTTAAAAATAAAAAGTTGATTAGGAATTTTTTTTGAGATCAAATACAAATTTTGATTAACATATAATTCTATTTAAGTGAATTTTAGAAACCGGAAATGATAAACCGGAATCTTAAAAGCCGGAAATGAATCTCACTTTTTTATTTTAATCATTGTTTTATTATTTAATGGCAAAACATCCAAATTTTATTGGGATTAATTTTGTTATTTTAATTAAATAATAAAAATCAGATTTTCTATAAATATTTTGGACTAGTAATGCATAATACATACTATTGAAAAATATGTTTTATTCGGAAAACAAATTATGAATTGGCATGGTAAATGAAAATATAGAAGAAAAAAAATTGTATTAATGGGCTTAGCCCAATATGCAATTTTAAGTTAGGGTACAATAGTAAATTTATTATAAAAAAATAAAATTTCTTCATTTAGTTTAAAAACTCTAATTTACAGCACCGTCAACTTTAAGTTATTTTTTATTCTTATGATGTTTGATCAATATTTTTCTTGTTTAAAGCCATAATATCAAAGATCTTGTACTAATTTACCTATTTCAAACTTGAACAAAACAAAAACTAAATTTTGACAAATTTGAAAGTTTCACCGAATAAATCCGTGAATATCCATATCGCGGTGGTTGTTTAAGCATAGTTTCAGAATCTTTATTTTTTAGATATTGTTAAAATAACGAAGGTTATTATGAATTGTTTTTGAGATAAATTACAAATTTTGTTTAACATATAATTCCATTTACGTGAATTTTAAAACCGAAAATGATAAAACTAAATAAATTCAGAAAAGTCTCATATTTTGCTCAGACTATCTTGACCTTCACGACTATCTTGCTCATACAAAAGTTTCATATTTTTTGTTAACTGCAAAACTTTGCAAAGCTTCCAGAGTTTTGAAGAACTAAGAGAAGCCATAACTATATTAACTCTACTCCCTTTCGGAATAACATGCAATATCTTTCTGAAATCCCCTTTGAATACTAAAACTTTACCTCCAAACGGTTTATCATCTGAATTCTTTATAATGTCGCATAGAGTACGATCGAGAGATCCAAAAAAATACTTGCTCATCATAGGTGCTTCGTCCCAAGTAATAAGTGATGCTCTAGAAAGTAACTCAGCTTGGTCACTTCCAGGGTGTATATTGCAATTTGAGGATTCATGAGGATTAATCGGAATGCCAAACATGGAATGGGCAGTCCTTTCACCGGGCAACAACAATGAAGCTATGCCGCTAGATGCAATATTCAGTACTATATCTCATCTAGATCGGATAGCAGCTGAAAAAATATTCCAATATAATGTTTTGCATGTTCCTCCAAACCCATATACGAAAAGACACCACTTTTTCCGAAAAACGACACCTAATATCTCATCATACACAGACATTTGCTCATCAGTTAACTGACCAAACCATTCATCGTGTCAATCACGCAATTCTGCATGCGGATAGTTAAGCTCATTCTGCAATAGCCTATTATCACTAATCGAGTCAGGATTATCCACTGGTTTTGGCATTGTCTCCCAATTAGACAAAGAACTGTTGTTACTGCACAAAAAAGCTCTCTATCATCAATAATGTGCAGTTAAAAATATGTTATTCGCTAAAATTGAGACCTAGTGAACAATTATAAAAATTTCCATGGTCTGTAATTCTTTTTTTGCAAACTATATATGCTCGAACTTTGATTTTTATAAAACTGATTTTTAATGTATTTAAGTGATGTAAGAAAAAATATATTCAAGTTTTGGATGATTTGATACTAAAGAACATTAGGTATTTATAGGCATGACTAGGATTTGTGGTAGACATCAATACAATATTTTTTTTGTTGTCAGCCATCAATACAATATTATGTATAGTTGATTTTATATGAGGAAAGTATTATCTAAAACTTTAGTTTTACTAAATATTTTATTTTTTACCTTTTTGGCACATACAACCAGATTTTGTTTTGTGGAAATCCAAAGTTCGAATATCTAGAAGTCACATATCTGAATCCTGATAGATGTACTACAAATTCCAGTTATACTTGTAAATATAATTTTCTTTAGTATCAAATCATTTGAAACTGGAATACATTAAATTAATCAGTTTTATAAAAATTAAAGTTTTGTCTTCTCTTTGGAAAATGAGGTATTCCGCCAACCTTCATTTGTGAATTTATTTAGGTTTTAATCATGACCATTTATAGTTTTAAAATTTATGTCAACAGAATTTTATGTTAAACATAAATATTTATCAAATAATTTCTATTCAATTTTTGTATTTCAAAAATATATAATTATCCAAAGTTTTAAACACCGGGTGAAGCAACCATCACGATATGAATATCTATGGATTTATCCAGTAATTTTTTTAAATTTATTCAAATTTAGTTTTTATTCTTCCTTTAAAATAGGTATATTATTACAAAAATAATATGGCTTTAAACACTGAAAAAATAATGTTCAAAAACCAAAAAAAAAAAGCTAACAGTTCTGTAAATTAGGGATTTTCATCTACAAGAGGAAATGTGAATTTCTTTCAAAATTTATATTTGTACCCGAACTTAATTGGAAAATTAAAAAACAAAATTGCATATTGGGCTAAGCCCATCAATACAATATTTTTTTTCCCCACATTTTCAAATGTACAACAAATCTTAGTCATGTCTATAATTACCTAACCTTTCCGATATCAAATCATCAACTCGAATACATCAAAAATCACTTTTATCAAGATCATAATCCTTCTCTTCAAAAATGAGGTATGCCGCCAATCCTTATTTCTGAATTTATTTAGTTTTATCATTTCTAGTTTTAAAATTCACGTAAATAGAATTATATGTTAAACAAAATCTGTAATTTATTTCAAAAACAATTCCTAATCAACTTTTATTTTTTAAAAAAAACTAAAAATTAAAGGTTCTGAAACTCTGATTAAGCAACCACCACGATATGGATATTCATGGATTTATCCGGTGAAACTTTCAAATTTGTCAAAATTTAGTTTTTGTTTTGTTTCAAGTTTGAAATAGATATATTATAGTACAAGATCTTTGATATTATGACATTAAACAGGAAACATATTGATCAAACATCAAAAGAATGAAAAAATAGCGTAAAGTTGACGGCGTTGTAAATTAGGGTTTCTCACCTAAAAGAAAAATGTGAATTTTTTTTATAAATTTATTATTGTACCCTAACTTAAAAATGCATTTTGGGCTAAGCCCATTAATACAATATTTTTTATATATTTTTATTTACCATGCCAATTCAAAATTTGTTTTCCCGAATAAAACATATTTTTTCAATAGTATGCATTATGCATTACTAGTCCAAAATATTTATAGAAAATATGATTTTTATTATTTAATTAAAATAACAAAATGAAACTCAATAAAATTTGGATGTTTTGCCATTAAATAATAAAACAATAATTATAATAAAAAAGTGAGATCCATTTCCGTTTTTAAAATTCCGGTTTATCATTTCCAGTTTTAAAATTCACGTAAATAGAATTATGAAAACGATAAAGAGAGACCATATGCCAAAGAAGTTGTGGGAGAAACTATGAGAAGGCGCACTTGGTGAGCTTAGACTACCTTGTAGATTTACTAATGCATCAAGAGCATGAGATAATTCAATTTCTTTTCGGGTCTTAAACCAGCTAGCAATTATTGTATGTATTCTACTTTCTCTGAGATTGGATCAGAGATTAAATTAGTTAGTTTTAGAAGAGTTGATGCATTATTACCTTTTAGCCTGAAGCTCTTCATAGTTCGGTTGAGAGTGACATTATCACTCGGTGATGTGATGATGATAGTTTGAGGGAATACTCCTTCCATTCTCTATATTCTTCTTGAGAATAGCAACATTAGCTTCTAGATTCTCATTGTAGAGATAAATTTTTAAGAAATTCTATAACTATGATCCAAAAAAATTAGTGACCGATCATATCATTGTAGCAACTGAATAAAAAATTAAAAATAAAGAATAAAGAAGTATGATTATAAAAACTATTATTTCTTTCATTCTCATAAGAGAATGAAAGGATTCGTATTTCTCTGAATTCTTATATTCTTTACTTGGAATCAAAGTTATAAAAGCATCTATCCATAATTAACTGAATATTAGATAATAATACTAAATAATAATATATGATATGATTTTTACTATTGGTTCTAAGCCATTTATGGCGCTGAATCAACAATTCAAACCGCTCCCAGTGTAGTAGCTATAACGCCCCGACCGCCCCTACTTGTGGGCCCCACGCCCTCTCTCGGCCCATGGGCCCCACCCTTGTCCGACGGCCGGTGCGCTAGTCCGGGAGGCTCGTAAGACTTGTTTACTGACCCTGCAATCACCACATGATATTTTCCCGTGTTTTGTCCTCACTCACACGGTACCGCGAATCACTTCCTGGCAGGTCACCCATCCTTAAATTGCTCAAGCTCAAGCACGCTTAACTCTGGAGTTCTCTCTGGACAAGTGACCGAAAAGATAAGTACACTTTGGTGACATAGGTAGCCAAATCAATTCTTATAAGCCTCTCCGCATATACCAGAAATCGGGATGTTACAATCACCCCCACTCACAGAGCGCAACGTCCTCGTTGCGCACTAGAACCGTTACCCTTGACGGTGTGAGCCCACATGACTCAACACACGTTTTTGGGTTCGGCTCTGATACCACTTATAACGCCCCGACCGCCCCTACCTGTGGGCCCCACGCCCTCTCTCGGCCCACAGGTAGGGGCGGTCGTGGTGAGCTCCCGTGGTGAGCTCCCGTGACGAGCACTCGCCGGTGTGTTGGTTTGGAGTCGGGATTGCAGATCGGAGGTTGGGCCGTGGTGAGCTCCCGTGGTGAGCTCCGGTGATGAGCACTCGCCGGTGTGTTGGTTTGGAGTCGGGATTGCAGATCGGAGGTTGGGCCGTGGTGAGCTTCCGTGGTGAGCTCCGGTGGTGAGCGACGGTGCGTGGGTTGGAGTCGGGATTGTGATCGGGTTGGGCTGTGGCGAGCTCCGATGGTGAGCTCCGGCGGTGGCGTCGCTGCACCGGCGATGGTGAAGTCGATGAAGTCGACTACCGGTTTAAGACCGGTTTAATAATAGGATCGAGTGTGTTTGATTTGTGTTGATTATTTTATTATTCTTTTATTTTAGGTGGATTAATAGAAGGTTATTCATCCCGGGGAGTTCTAGAAAATTGCTGAATTTTCTCGTGAAACTTTCTGTGCGGAAATAAGGTGAGTGCATGACCATAGGCGTAATTAAATAATTTTGATAATTGGTGTGATTTCGTGATTATAGGCCGTTTACGATCTCGGAGGGTCTAGATCGAGTGTTTCATGAAATGTTTGATTTATTCGGTATTTTCGTGATAGTCTATATTAATTATCTTAATTATTTGTTAGCCTGTAGATGGGAGGATTGTCTCACTAAGTATTTATCGAAATACTTATGCATCTCTTATATTTTAATTGATGCAGGAAATGAGAAAGTGTGACCGTGGAATCAGGGCGAGGAAGAGGGGGTGATCTAGACTTGTCATTTATTTGAGTATTTAATTTAATAATTTATGATCTGCATTGTTCGGATTTTTAGTCTTGAACCGGGAATTAATTGGTGAGGTTCATTTATTGTTTATGGGATTTTAATGATTATTTAAAAAAAAAAAAAAAAAATGGGTGCGGTTGTTTCATGTATATTCACGGATTTATTCGGAAAAACTTTTAAATTTGTCAAAATTTAGTTTTTGATTAGTTCAAGTTTTAAATAGATATATTAGTACAAGATCTTTGATATTATGGCTTTAAACAAGAAAATATTGATTAAACATCAAAAGAATCAAAATAGCATAAAGTTAACGGCGCCATAAATTATGGGTTTTCAACTAAACAAAAAAATGTGAAATTTTTAAAATAAATTTACTATTGTACCCTAACTTAAAAATTGCATATTGGGCGAAGCCCATTAATACAATATTTTTTCCATTATTTTCATTTACCATGCCAATTCATAATTGTTTTCGCCGAATAAAACATATTTTTCAATAGTATGCATTATGCATTACTAGTCCAAAATATTTATAGAAAATCTGATTTTATTATTTAATTAAAATAACAAAATTAATATCAATCAAATTTGGATGTTTTGCCATTAAACAATAAAAACAATTATTAAATTAAAAAGTGAGATTCATTTCCGGTTTTAAGATTTTGGTTTATCATTTCCGGTTTCTAAAATTCATTTAAATGGAATTATATGTTAATCAAAATCTGTATTTGATCTCAAAAATAATTCCTAATCAACTTTTTATTTTAAAAATATATAAAACTTAAAGGTCCTTAAACTCTCCTTAAGCAACCACCGCGATATGGATATTCATGAATTTATCCGGTGAAATTTTTAAATTTGTCAAAATTTACTTTTTGTTTTGTTTCAAGTTTGAAATAGATATATTAGTACGAATTCTTTGATATTATGGCTTAAATAGGGAAAATATTCATCAAACATCAAAAGAATGAAAAAATAGCGTAAAGTTGACAGCGCTCTAAATTAGGATTTCTCAGCTAAACGAAGAAATGTGATTTTTTAGAAATTTACTATTGTATCCTAACTTAAAAATTGTTTATTGATTTAAGCCCATTAATACAATATTTGTTTATATATTTTCATATATCATGCCAATCCATAATTATTTTTTCCGAATAAAACTTATTTTTCAATATCATGCATTATGCATTACTAGTCCAAAATATTTATAAAAAATCTGATTTTTATTATTTAATTAAAATAACAAAATGAATCTCAATAAATTTTGCATGTTTTGCCATTTAATTGTAAAAACAATGATTAAAATAAAAAAAGTGAGATTTATTTCTGGTTTAAAAATTCACGTAAATGGAATTATATGTTAAATAAAATATGTATTTGATCTCAAAAATATTGTATTAATGGGCTTAACCCAATATGAAAATTTTAAATTATGATACAATAGTAACTTTGTAAAAATTTCACATTTCTTCGTTTAGTTGAGAAACCCTAATTTACAGCGCCGTTAACTTTACGCTTTTTTCATTCTTTTGATGTTCGATCAATATTTTCCATGTTTAAAGCCATAATATCAAAGATCTTGTACTAATATATCTATTTCAAACTTCAAATAAAACAAAAACTAAATTTTGACAAATTTGAAATGTTCACCGGATAAATTTGTGAATATCCGTATCGCAGTGGTTGCTTTAGCAGAATTTCGAAACCTTTAATTTTTAAATATTTTTAAAATAAAAAGTTGATTATGAATTGTTTTTGAAATCAAATACAGATTTTGTTTAACATATAATTTCATTTACCCGAATTTTAAAACCGAAAATAAATCTCACTTTTTATTTTAATCATTGTTTTATAATTTAATGGCAAAACATCCAAAATTATTGAGATTTATTTTGTTATTTTAATTAAATAATAAAAATCAGATTTTCTATAAATATTTTGGACTAGTAATGCATAATGCATAATATAAAAATATGTTTTATTCAGAAAACAATTATGAATTGGCATGGTAGATGAAAATATAGAAAAAGTAATTGTATTAATGGGCTTAACCCAATATGTAATTTTTAAATTAGGGTACAATAGTAAATTTGTAAAACATCACATTTTTCGTTTAACTGAGAAATCCTAATTTACAGCGCCGTCAACTTTACGCTATTTTTTCATTCTTTTGATATTTGATCAATATTTTTCATGTTTAAAGACATAATATCAAAGAACTTGTACTAAATATGTACTTCAAAATCGAAACAAAACAAAAAACTAAATTTTGACAAACTTAAAAGTTTCACCGGATAAATCCGTGAATATCCATATTGCGGTGGTTGCTTAAGAAGAGTTTCAGACCCTTTAATTTTTAGATATTTTAAAAATAAAAAGTTGATTAGGAATTTTTTTTGAGATCAAATACAAATTTTGATTAACATATAATTCTATTTAAGTGAATTTTAGAAACCGGAAATGATAAACCGGAATCTTAAAAGCCGGAAATGAATCTCACTTTTTTATTTTAATCATTGTTTTATTATTTAATGGCAAAACATCCAAATTTTATTGGGATTAATTTTGTTATTTTAATTAAATAATAAAAATCAGATTTTCTATAAATATTTTGGACTAGTAATGCATAATACATACTATTGAAAAATATGTTTTATTCGGAAAACAAATTATGAATTGGCATGGTAAATGAAAATATAGAAGAAAAAAAATTGTATTAATGGGCTTAGCCCAATATGCAATTTTAAGTTAGGGTACAATAGTAAATTTATTATAAAAAAATAAAATTTCTTCATTTAGTTTAAAAACTCTAATTTACAGCACCGTCAACTTTAAGTTATTTTTTATTCTTATGATGTTTGATCAATATTTTTCTTGTTTAAAGCCATAATATCAAAGATCTTGTACTAATTTACCTATTTCAAACTTGAACAAAACAAAAACTAAATTTTGACAAATTTGAAAGTTTCACCGAATAAATCCGTGAATATCCATATCGCGGTGGTTGTTTAAGCATAGTTTCAGAATCTTTATTTTTTAGATATTGTTAAAATAACGAAGGTTATTATGAATTGTTTTTGAGATAAATTACAAATTTTGTTTAACATATAATTCCATTTACGTGAATTTTAAAACCGAAAATGATAAAACTAAATAAATTCAGAAAAGTCTCATATTTTGCTCAGACTATCTTGACCTTCACGACTATCTTGCTCATACAAAAGTTTCATATTTTTTGTTAACTGCAAAACTTTGCAAAGCTTCCAGAGTTTTGAAGAACTAAGAGAAGCCATAACTATATTAACTCTACTCCCTTTCGGAATAACATGCAATATCTTTCTGAAATCCCCTTTGAATACTAAAACTTTACCTCCAAACGGTTTATCATCTGAATTCTTTATAATGTCGCATAGAGTACGATCGAGAGATCCAAAAAAATACTTGCTCATCATAGGTGCTTCGTCCCAAGTAATAAGTGATGCTCTAGAAAGTAACTCAGCTTGGTCACTTCCAGGGTGTATATTGCAATTTGAGGATTCATGAGGATTAATCGGAATGCCAAACATGGAATGGGCAGTCCTTTCACCGGGCAACAACAATGAAGCTATGCCGCTAGATGCAATATTCAGTACTATATCTCATCTAGATCGGATAGCAGCTGAAAAAATATTCCAATATAATGTTTTGCATGTTCCTCCAAACCCATATACGAAAAGACACCACTTTTTCCGAAAAACGACACCTAATATCTCATCATACACAGACATTTGCTCATCAGTTAACTGACCAAACCATTCATCGTGTCAATCACGCAATTCTGCATGCGGATAGTTAAGCTCATTCTGCAATAGCCTATTATCACTAATCGAGTCAGGATTATCCACTGGTTTTGGCATTGTCTCCCAATTAGACAAAGAACTGTTGTTACTGCACAAAAAAGCTCTCTATCATCAATAATGTGCAGTTAAAAATATGTTATTCGCTAAAATTGAGACCTAGTGAACAATTATAAAAATTTCCATGGTCTGTAATTCTTTTTTTGCAAACTATATATGCTCGAACTTTGATTTTTATAAAACTGATTTTTAATGTATTTAAGTGATGTAAGAAAAAATATATTCAAGTTTTGGATGATTTGATACTAAAGAACATTAGGTATTTATAGGCATGACTAGGATTTGTGGTAGACATCAATACAATATTTTTTTTGTTGTCAGCCATCAATACAATATTATGTATAGTTGATTTTATATGAGGAAAGTATTATCTAAAACTTTAGTTTTACTAAATATTTTATTTTTTACCTTTTTGGCACATACAACCAGATTTTGTTTTGTGGAAATCCAAAGTTCGAATATCTAGAAGTCACATATCTGAATCCTGATAGATGTACTACAAATTCCAGTTATACTTGTAAATATAATTTTCTTTAGTATCAAATCATTTGAAACTGGAATACATTAAATTAATCAGTTTTATAAAAATTAAAGTTTTGTCTTCTCTTTGGAAAATGAGGTATTCCGCCAACCTTCATTTGTGAATTTATTTAGGTTTTAATCATGACCATTTATAGTTTTAAAATTTATGTCAACAGAATTTTATGTTAAACATAAATATTTATCAAATAATTTCTATTCAATTTTTGTATTTCAAAAATATATAATTATCCAAAGTTTTAAACACCGGGTGAAGCAACCATCACGATATGAATATCTATGGATTTATCCAGTAATTTTTTTAAATTTATTCAAATTTAGTTTTTATTCTTCCTTTAAAATAGGTATATTATTACAAAAATAATATGGCTTTAAACACTGAAAAAATAATGTTCAAAAACCAAAAAAAAAAAGCTAACAGTTCTGTAAATTAGGGATTTTCATCTACAAGAGGAAATGTGAATTTCTTTCAAAATTTATATTTGTACCCGAACTTAATTGGAAAATTAAAAAACAAAATTGCATATTGGGCTAAGCCCATCAATACAATATTTTTTTTCCCCACATTTTCAAATGTACAACAAATCTTAGTCATGTCTATAATTACCTAACCTTTCCGATATCAAATCATCAACTCGAATACATCAAAAATCACTTTTATCAAGATCATAATCCTTCTCTTCAAAAATGAGGTATGCCGCCAATCCTTATTTCTGAATTTATTTAGTTTTATCATTTCTAGTTTTAAAATTCACGTAAATAGAATTATATGTTAAACAAAATCTGTAATTTATTTCAAAAACAATTCCTAATCAACTTTTATTTTTTTAAAAAAACTAAAAATTAAAGGTTCTGAAACTCTGATTAAGCAACCACCACGATATGGATATTCATGGATTTATCCGGTGAAACTTTCAAATTTGTCAAAATTTAGTTTTTGTTTTGTTTCAAGTTTGAAATAGATATATTATAGTACAAGATCTTTGATATTATGACATTAAACAGGAAACATATTGATCAAACATCAAAAGAATGAAAAAATAGCGTAAAGTTGACGGCGTTGTAAATTAGGGTTTCTCACCTAAAAGAAAAATGTGAATTTTTTTTATAAATTTATTATTGTACCCTAACTTAAAAATGCATTTTGGGCTAAGCCCATTAATACAATATTTTTTATATATTTTTATTTACCATGCCAATTCAAAATTTGTTTTCCCGAATAAAACATATTTTTTCAATAGTATGCATTATGCATTACTAGTCCAAAATATTTATAGAAAATATGATTTTTATTATTTAATTAAAATAACAAAATGAAACTCAATAAAATTTGGATGTTTTGCCATTAAATAATAAAACAATAATTATAATAAAAAAGTGAGATCCATTTCCGTTTTTAAAATTCCGGTTTATCATTTCCAGTTTTAAAATTCACGTAAATAGAATTATGAAAACGATAAAGAGAGACCATATGCCAAAGAAGTTGTGGGAGAAACTATGAGAAGGCGCACTTGGTGAGCTTAGACTACCTTGTAGATTTACTAATGCATCAAGAGCATGAGATAATTCAATTTCTTTTCGGGTCTTAAACCAGCTAGCAATTATTGTATGTATTCTACTTTCTCTGAGATTGGATCAGAGATTAAATTAGTTAGTTTTAGAAGAGTTGATGCATTATTACCTTTTAGCCTGAAGCTCTTCATAGTTCGGTTGAGAGTGACATTATCACTCGGTGATGTGATGATGATAGTTTGAGGGAATACTCCTTCCATTCTCTATATTCTTCTTGAGAATAGCAACATTAGCTTCTAGATTCTCATTGTAGAGATAAATTTTTAAGAAATTCTATAACTATGATCCAAAAAAATTAGTGACCGATCATATCATTGTAGCAACTGAATAAAAAATTAAAAATAAAGAATAAAGAAGTATGATTATAAAAACTATTATTTCTTTCATTCTCATAAGAGAATGAAAGGATTCGTATTTCTCTGAATTCTTATATTCTTTACTTGGAATCAAAGTTATAAAAGCATCTATCCATAATTAACTGAATATTAGATAATAATACTAAATAATAATATATGATATGATTTTTACTATTGGTTCTAAGCCATCTCTGGCACTGAATCAATAATTCAAACCGCTCCCAGTGTAGTAGCAATCAACATTTTCGGTCACAAGCGTCTAGGAATAATGAAATTTCTCCAAACATATTGATAAATCAACATAAATCTGAACCGTCAGATAGATGTTGTGAGGAACAAAGGGGAATTTTTGTTGGATAAAGGCGATTTCTCGCTTTTATTTCATTCAACTTAGGATGTTAGGATAAGGATTAGACTTTGAAAATCAAACTGTATAATCTCCAGAAAAGTTAGGATGCCTCGATTTTGTAATAATTATTATGTTCCGTCACTATTATTTCATATGCAATTCCGGAAATGATTCATTTATTTGGAAAACTTTGATACTAAAATCTTATTAGATTTGATGATGGACACTAAAATCTAATATTTTTGTTTGCAGATTTTGCATTTAATATTATTAGATTTGATGATGGACACTAAAATCTCTAATCCCATAACAAAATCATGTTTTTAGCTACTATATGGGGAAACAAAAAAAAACATGATATTGTTGACTGTTGTTTGTGATTTTGTTTACTTTTTTAAAATGTTTACTTTTTTAAAAAAAAATCTGTATGGATGAAATTAATAAACATTATTATTACCAGGAAATCCATTCACAAATATTTAGGGAAAAAAAAGAATACCATTGTTAGCATTTACCAACTTTGAAATTTTTCCAAGTGGCATTTTGATTTTGTTAGAATATATAATCCCTAATTTCCCTAAACCTTGTTGTATTTTGGTTTAGGGATATCTTCTACAGCTTGATGTTGGATGTTTTGAAGTTTTCGAATTTAATGGCAAAACATCCAAAATTGAAACTATATTTTGATATATTCCGATCAAAGTTTTAAAATTTTAGAATTTAATGGCAAAACATCCAAAATTTATTGAGATCCAAAATTATTTAATTAAAATAACAAAATGAATCTCAATAAATTTTGAATGTTTTGCCATTAAATTGTAAAAACAATGATTAAAATTTAAAAAAGTGAGATTTATTACCTGACTATGCTATTGTTTTTTTTTTTGATCCAATGATATGTTTCTTCTAAAATTTTATGTATTTATATACAAACAAAAAATCTAATAATATGTTACTAGAAGTTTGTTTTAAAAAAAACCTATGTTTTAGGTAAGTAATTGATAATTTATGAATTCAAAGTCAATAAATTAGGCTATTTAGTCAATTTGAGTTTTTGGGGCGTTTCTTTTCTTGTTATTGTTATTTAGGCGTCTTATTTATTTCTATTAGTTAGTTATTTTGGCGCGTTAATTATTTTAGCTACTAGTTTTATTTTCTTAGTTTTGAATTTTGAAGACTAAGAAATAAGTATACATTTTTTTCTTAAAAAGCTCTAGATGCATTACCAATGTTGATTTTTATTATTCTTATCATGTTGAATTCTAAACACATGTTTTTGAATTATGAAGGTTTTTTCTAAAATTTTACTTTGAATATATTTTTTTGTTTATTTCTTCATACAAAGAAAAACATATCTCATAAAATTTCTCGTCGTAATGATGAATTATGTTTCATTTACGCTCTATCTCAACAATTCACTCGCCATTTCAAATTTCTGAAAATTTCTCTCTCTCTTCGATAAGCATCTTCTTCTCAGTAATGGAGACGTCTTCGTCGATCTCGATCGGTACTTTTTTGAAAGAGCATCAGAAGATCTACAAGGAATGGTTCAACATCGCCGATTCAGGTTTCAGTGTTTTGTTTTCTTTCCCCTTTTCAGTTTGATTTTGTTCTGATTTTTTGGGTTTCGCTTCCCTGAAAAATTCAGATGGAGACGGTCGTGTTTCCGGGAATGATGCTACAAAGTTTTAATTTTAAACAATGAAATTATATGTTTTGCCATTAAACCGGAAATAAATCTCACTTTTTTAATTTTAATCATTGTTTTATAATTTAATGGCAAAACATCCAAAATTTATTGAGATTCATTTTGTTATTTTAATTAAATAATTTTGGATCTCAATAAATTTTGGATGTTTTGTCATTAAATTCTAAAATTTTGATCGGAATATATCAAACTATGGTTTCAATTTTGGATGTTTTGCCATTAAATTCTAAAACTTCAAAACATCCAACATCAAGCTGTAGAAGATATCCCTAAACCAAAACACAACAAGGTTTAGGGAAATTAGGGATTATATATTCTAACAAAATCAAAATGCCACTTGGAAAAATTTCAAAGTTGGTAAATGCTAACAATGGTATTTTTTTCCCCCTAAATATTTGTGAATGGATTTCCTGATAATAATATTTTTTATTAATTTCATCCATACAGACTTTTTTTTTTAAAATTAAACATTTTAAAAAGTAAACAAAATCACAAACAACAGTCAACAATATCATGTTTTTTTTTGTTTCCCCATATAGTAGCTAAAAAAATGATTTTGTTCTAGGATTAGAGATTTTAGTGTCCATCATCAAATCTAATAATATTAAATGCAAAATCTGCAAGGAAAGATATTAGATTTTAGTGTCCATCATCAAATCTAATAAGATTTTAGTATCAAAGTTTTCCAAATAAATGAATCATTTTCAGAATGACATATGAAATAATAGTGACGGAACATAATAATTATTACAAAATCGAGGCATCCTAACAATTTTCTGGATATTATACAGTTTGATTTTCAAAGTCTAATCCTTATCCTAACATCCTAAGTTGAATGAAATCAAAGCTAGAAATCGCCTTTATCCAACAAAAATTCCCCTTTGTTCCTCACAACATCTATCTGACAGTTCAGATTTATGTTGATTTATCAATATGTTTGTAGAAATCTAATAATATGTTCAAAAATATTGTATTAATGGGCTTAGCCCAATATGCAATTTTAAGTTAGGGTACAATAGTAAATTTATAAAAAAATTCACATTTCTCTTTTAGCTGAGAAACCCTAATTTACAACGTCGTCAACTTTACGCTATTTTTTTCATTCTTTTGATGTTTGATCAATATTTTTCCTGTTTAAAGTCATAATATCAAAGATCTTGTACTATAATATATCTATTTCAAACTTTAAGCAAAACAAAAACTAAATTTTGACAAATTTGAAAGTTTCACCGGATAAATCCGTGAATATCCATATTGTGGTTGTTGCTTAAGCAGAGTTTCTGAACCTTTAATTTTTAGATATTTTTAAAATAAAAAGTTGATTATGAATTGTTTTTTAAATAAATTACAGATTTTGTTTAACATATAATTCTATTTAGCTGAATTTAAAACTGGAAATGATAAAACTAAATAAATTCATAAATAAGGATTGGCGGCATACCTCATTTTTTGAAGAGAAGGATTCTGATCTTGATAAAAGTGATTTTTGATGTATTCGAGTTGATGATTTGATATCGGAAAACTTAGGTATTTATAGACATAACTAAGATTTGTGGTACATTTGAAAATGTGGGAAAAAAATATTGTATTGATGGGCTTAGCCCAATATGCAATTTTGTTTTTAATTTTTCAATTAAGTTAGGGTACAAATATAAAATTTAAAAGAAATTCACATATCCTCTTATAGATGAAAATCCTTAACTTACAGAACTGATAGCTTTTTTTTTTGGTTTTTGAACATTAATATTTCACTGTTTAAAGCCATATTATTTTTGTAATAATATACCTATTTTAAACGAAGAATAAAAACTAAATTTGAATAAATTTTAAAAAGTGACTGGATAGATCCATAGATATCCATATCGTGGTGGTTGGTTCACCCGATGTTTAAAACTTTGGATGATTAGATCTTTTTTAAATATAAAAATTGAATAGAAATTACTTGATAAATATTTATGTTTAACATAAAATTCTGTTTACATGAATTTTAAACCTAGAAATGATCATGATTAAAACCTAAATAAATTCAAAAATGAAAGTTGGCGGAATAACTCATTTTCCGAAGAGAAGACAAAACTTTAATCTTTATAAAACTGATTAAATTAATGTATTCCAGTTTCAAATGATTTGATAATAAAGAAAATTATATTTACATGCATAACTAGAATTTGTAGTACATCTATCAGTATTCAGATATATGACTTCTAGATATTCGAACTTTCGATATCCACAAAAAAAAATCAGGTTGTATGTGCCAAAAAAGTTTTTTTTTAAACGGAGTTATCTAAGTTTGTATGTGCCAAAAAAATCAGGTTGTATGTGCCAAAAAATCTTAGTCATGTCTATAAATACCTAAGTTTTCCGATATCAAATCATCAACTCGAATACATCAAAATTCACTTTTATCAAGATCAGAATCCTTCTCTTCAAAAAATGAGGTATGCCGCCAATCCTTATTTCTGAATTTATTTAGTTTTATCATTTCTGGTTTAAAAATTCACGTAAATGGAATTATATGCTAAAAAAATCTCTAATTTATCTCAAAAAAATTCCTAATCAATTTTTTTATTTTAAAAATATCTAAAAAATAAATGTTCTGAAACTCTGCTTAAGCAACCACCGCGATATGTATATTCACGGATTTATTCGGAGAAACTTTTAAATTTGTCAAAATTTAGTTTTTATTTTGTTCAAGTTTGAAATAGATATATTAGTACAAGATCTTTGATATTATGGCTTTAAAAAAGTAAAATATAGATTAAACATCAAAAGAATGAAAATAGCTTAAAGTTTACGGAAAGTTTACGGCGCCGTAAATTATGGTTTTTCAACTAAACAAAAAAATGTGAAAATTTTAAAATAAATTTACTATTTTACCCTAACTTAAAATTGCATATTGGGCGAAGCCCATTAACACAATATTTGTTTTCCATTATTTTCATTTACCATGCCAATTCATAATTGTTTTTCCCGAATAAAACATATTTTTCAATAGTATGCATTATGCATTACTAGTCCAAAATATTTATAGAAAATCTGATTTTTATTATTTAATTAAAATAACAAAATTAATATCAATCAAATTTGGATGTTTTGCCATTAAATAATAAAACAATTATTAAATTAAAAAGTGAGATTCATTTCCGGTTTTAAGATTTTGTTTTATCATTTTCGGTTTCTAAAATTCACTTAAATGGAATTATATGTTAATCAAAATCTGTATTTGATCTCAAAAATAATTTATAATCAACTTTTTATTTTAAAAATATCTAAAAATTAAAGGTCTTGAAACTCTCCTTAAGCAACCACCGCGATATGGATATTCACAAATTTATCCGGTGAAACTTTCAAATTTGTCAAAATTTAGTTTTCATTTTGTTTGAAGTTTGAAATAGATATATTAGTACAAGATCTTTGATATTATGGCTTTAAACAGGGAAAATATTGATCAAACATAAAAAAAAAAATATTATAAAGTTAACGGCACTGTAAATTAGGGTTTCTCAGCTAAACAAAAAAATGTAAATTTTTTTTACAAATTTACTATTGTATCATAACTTAAAAATTGCATATTGGGTTAAGCCTATTAATAATATTTTTTCTATATTTTCATCTACCATGCCAATTCATAATTTGTTTTTCCGAATAAAATGTTTTTTCAATATTATGCATTATGTATTACTAGTCCAAAAATATTTATAAAAAATCTGATGTTTATTATTTAATTAAAATAACAAAATTAATCTCAATATATCTTGGATGTTTTGCCATTAAATTACAAAAACAATGATTAAAAAAAAAAGTGAGATTTATTTTCGGTTTTAGAATTCCGGTTTATCATTTTCGTTTCTAAAATTCACGTAAATAGAATTATATGTTAAACAAAATATGTATTTGAACTCAAAAACAATTCCTAATCAATTTTGTATTTTAAAAATATCTAAAAAATAAAGGTTTTGAAACTCCACCGCGATATGGATATTCACGAATTTATCCGGTGAAACTTTTAAATTTGTCAAAATTTAGTTTTTGTTTTGTTTCAAGTTTGAGATAGATATATTAGTACAAGATCTTTGATATTATGGCTTTAAACAGGGAAAATATTGATCAAACATCAAAAGAATGAAAAATAGCGTAAAGTTAACGGCGGTGTAAATTAGGGTTTCTCAACTAAACGATAAATGTGAATTTTTTACAAATTTAATTTTGAATTAAATACAATATTTTTCTATATTTTCATCTACCATGCCAATTCATAAAAAAAATTTCCGAATAAAACATCTTTTTGTTTTAATATTATGCATTATGCATTACTAGTCCAAAATATTTATAGAAAATTTGAGTTTTAACATTTAATTAAAATAAAATAACAAAATGAATCTCAATAAATTTTTGATATTTTGCTATTAAATTGTAAAAACAATGATTAAAATAAAAAGTGAGAACACGTGGTACAACAATCGATGTACATTAGGCATGCCCGACTAAATAAAAAATTGGGTCATGTGTCTAGCCCAAAAATAAGATTCAAACTTACCCTATATATGATATTCTCACAAACTTGGGCCCTTTTTGCAATTTTTTTGATAAATATAAAGGGGTTATGTGCAATTTTGCAAATGCACTCTGATCACCACATATGAGTTGGACCAGAGATCTATGAAATATATATATATATATATATAGTAATTAAATTATTGCAAATTTGAATATAATTAAATTAATTAAATGTTTATATCATTACTTAATTGTCTCTACGTATTCATCTAGTTTTAAAATATTTTTAAAAACATTTTTTATTTCATTGTAACATCTCTTTTTGTCATTGTAATCTCTGCATACTGTATGCATATTATTTCTACATTACTAACTTTTAACCAATTTCAATTTTCTTTTCCAACAAACAGGAACAACAACAACAAGTGCTTGGACATGTTGAAGCTGAAAGCATCTCGGAAACATGAAAAACCTGTAAGGCCGGATCCGGGTCTTGGCTCAACGTTTTGATTCTCATGATTAACATCTGAGACCAAAGTCAAGCTAACGACTATAAACAAGCGCTTGGTGGGAGAAAACCCACCGGTAAGTTTTCTTTTATTTTATTTTGGCTTTCACTAACATTTTCTAATTTTTAGTTTTGAGTCTAAGTATCTCAAGTAAATAAAATAAATAAATAAATAAAAAAAGTCGAACATAACAGAATCGATCAATACCACATGGGTATCGATCGATGCCAAGGGTCCAGAGAATCGGAAATCGATCGATGCAGTGTACGCATCGATCGATGCCAAGGGTCCAGAAAATCGGAAATCAAACGATGTAGTGTATGCATCGATCGATGCAGGGAGTCCAGAGAAACAAAAATCGATCGATGCATATCTTGCATCGACTGATATCGACCCAGGTAAGTCAACTTTGACTTTTTCTTGATTTTCTTTCTTTGAGTCTGTTTTACCTTCTTCTTAGTTTATTTTCACACCGAGACGGTGTGAAGTAAGTCTAGGTGAGGGTCTTTGTCGTTTACTAACGCTATTTTCTTTCTTTTGTTTTTCTTTTTGAGTCATTTTGATGTTTTCTTTGAGTCATTTTGTTTTATTGAGTCAAAACTTGTTGGAGATTATGATCACAACCTTTGAATTTTTATGTGATTTGCATCTAAGTGAGCATTGTTGCAGAGCTAATTTCAGACCAGACTAATGAAAAATCTAAAGGTTGACCAGTTAATCAGAGGCATCCATGTTTCCATAAAAATTCAAAAAGCTTGAGCTAATTTCTGAGCTCTTCCTTTTACCTCATCATCGTGATTGGTGTCCTCTCCTCAGAGCTTGACTCCTCATTCGTATCTGACAAGACGACCTGTGTGAAAGTATGATACTCCTCTCCCTTATTTAAAATAAAAAGATGAAAAGATGAAATGATTTTCTTTCGAGTAAAAGGCTAGAAAAATTTCCATCGATCCCATTATTTTACTTCGAAAGATTCTCGGTATTATGATCCTTGATGAGACCCAGCAATGATAGCTTTGGAATATTCTGTGAAATAATGAGTTGAATCTGGGAGGGCTGCGAAAGCTTGTAGAGAAGTACATGGTGGTTCGATTTGGAGCTAGTTTGGCAATACGTGGATTACTAAGGTAATGGTCATTACAGAATTCTAAAGGAAATGTGAGTCTCCGTGCTTTTTCAAACTTTTTCTTCTTACTTAGTTTTATGTTTGCTTGAGGACAAGCAAAATGCTAAGTCTGGGGGAATTTGATATATTTGGTTTTTACCGTTTTCTAACACATGTTTTGATGTTTCTTTTAAGTATTTTATCGAATCAAAGTGTGTTTTTAGAGTATTTTATCAAGTTTTTTCAGGTTTTAGGAGACATTGGGAGAAAAAAACCGTTTTGGATGAAAATGAGCATATGGAGGTGCAGAATCATGCATAGACGTCAGAAGTTTGGCAGTCTTTTAAGGTCTTTCCACCAATGGACCGAGCTGAAATTTTGACACAAGATAGATCTGTGAATTAGCTTTCATTTTCAAGTGGTTTGAAGGAAATCCAACGGTGCGATCAAGAATTCTACCCGATTTACTGAAGACAGGTCAATATGCCTCGAAGAATAAGCATGCGCGGAATAGGGAGGTTAGAATCGATCGTTGCAGCCTTGCATCGATCGATGCACATGTCCAGAAACTTCAAAATCGACCGATGAAAACTTTCATCGACCGATGCACTTCCCAGACGAAAAAAGCAATTTCTGCAGTTTCTAAACTTCCTATTTTGCCCCAAAATCATCCTAATTAACTTAACCTAATTCGACCCAATACCTATATATACTTATTTTTAAGCCACTTTTGAGGCTAAACTTTATTTTTCTTAGACATCTTTCATCTCTTTCAATTGTATGCTTGAGAGAAGATCTCTGAACCACTTCTGACAAACTTGGAGAAGATTTCTGAACCCTCTTATTACTTTTATCAATTTAATTATGTCTTCCTTTTCATCTCTTTGTGATTTCTCTGATTCCATGTCAGAGTAGTAGTTTCATAGTTAGGTTTAGGGTTTCAACGGGATCCATGAATTATTGAATTAGACACATATAGGGATTTATCTTTTGAGGTTTTTGCTTATTGTTGTGTCTATTGCTTGGGCTGAATTGATCACTTAGTCTCTGATCTAGGGTTTAATCTATACCACGGAAGTGTCGTAGGTTGCTAGAAAGAACATAAGCGAACGAATTGTCCTTAGCCAATGGAAGTTGATGTTAAGGCGATTCGTGAACATATTGAACCTATTTGTTAATGCTGGTCTAGAAATCTAGGTTAAACGGTAGTTAGGATTTTAGGTTGCTAGATTTAGTAATCAATGCCACGGAAGTGGATTGGTTAGATATTTATGTTTGAGTTTGAAACTTGTGTTTAATCGTTCCCTCAATAGTTGTTTGATTCATGATCTCTGGATTTCTGCGAAGAAACCCTCGATCTAACGTTTTTCTCTTATTGAATTTACACCGTTTTTAGTTATTTTCATTACTTTGCAAATTAAACATTATTATCGTCTTAGCTTAATTTCATCTTGTGAGAATCGTAGTGTAACATTGGTCTCTGTGGATTTGATCATAAAGTGCTACATTGACATACTATTATGATTGCAGTAGTGTACACTTTAGTTATTAATTGACTACGTGGTAAAACACCTAAATCAACTCGCCTGATCCTCCACAGAGAGGTGGCCTAAGCTAGGGCACGAACAACATAAACACCACCGGTAAATCGTTAAACGAACCCGAAGGATGTTCGAATCGAATCTCTCAGGATTTATGAGATGATGAAAGGTCACAGGGGTGATACCATGGCTTCAGCTAAGATAAGAGAACGTGGGTTGTGGCTGAACCAGAAACAACACATCATGGGTTCAATTCCTGGAATTGAGATCGGCGACGCGTTTTATTATCGTTAGGAATTGTGCGTGGTCGGCTTCCACGGCCAGCAACAAGCCGGAATTGACTATATAACGGCTGAACAAAGCCCCATTTATGAGCCGATAGGCACCAACATTTTCGTCTCAGATTGTTACCAGGATTGTAACATCCCGATTTCTTGTATATGCGGAGAGGCTTATAAGAATTGATTTGGCTACCTATGTCACCAAAGTGCACTTATCTTTTCGGGAACTTGTCCAGAGAGAACTCCAGAGTTAAGCGTGCTTGAGCTGGAGCAATTTAAGGATGGGTGACCTACCGGGAAGTGATTCGCGGTATCGTGTGAGTGAGGACAAAACACGGGGAAAGATCACGTGGTGATTGCAGGGTCAGTAAATAAGTATTACAAGCCTCCCGGACTAACGCACCGGCCGTCGGACAAGGGTGGGGCCCACGGGCCGAGAGAGGGTATGGGGCCCACAGGTAGGGGCGGTCGGGGCGTTATAAGTGGTATCAGAGCCGAACCCAAACACGTGTGTGGAGTCAGGTGGGCCCACACCGTCTAGGGTGACGATCCTGGTGCGCAACGAGGACGTTGCGCTCTATGAGTGGGGGTGATTGTAACATCCCGATTTCTTGTATATGCGGAGAGGCTTATTGTAACATCCCTAATTCAATTTTGAGGTTGAAATTGAATAATTAGAAGTTTGGGGTTAATTCGCGAAAAATCAATTGTTCTGGGTGGGTTTAATTGATAACTTTGGGAGTTTGGGGTCAAAAAAAAAGAAATAGATCCCACACACATATGTTTATATGTGCGTATGTATCTCCCTCTACGATTAACCTAGCCGTCGACTGCTGCAAGAGAAAGCTCGAGTGGGTGACCGCCGTGAGCCAAGCCGGGACGCGACCTCCTCTCCTCCACGGTGATTTAATTGAAGGTTATTCATCCCGGGGAGTTCTAGAAAAATTGCTGAATTTTCTCGTGAAACTTTCTGTGCGGGAATAAGGTGAGTGCAGGACCATAGGCGTAATTAAATAATTTTGATAATTGGTGTGATTTCGTGATTATAGGCCGTTTACGATCTCGGAGGGTCTAGATCGAGTGTTTCATGAAATGTTTGATTTATTCGGTATTTTCGTGATAGTCTATATTAATTATCTTAATTATTTGTTAGCCTGTAGATGGGAGGATTGCCTCACTAAGTATTTATCGAAATACTTATGCATCTCTTATATTTTAATTGATGCAGGAAAGGAGAAAGTGTGACCGTGGAATCAGGGCGAGGAAGAGGGGGTGATCTAGACTTGTCGGTTATTGATTATTTTATTTAATAATTTATGATCTTGATTATTCGGATTTATAATCTTGAACCGGAAATTATTTGGTGAGGTTTAGTTATTATTAATTATGGGAATTTTAATAATGCAAAAAAAAAAAAATGGGTGCGGTTGTTTCAATTTGGTATCAGAGCATTTACGGTTCTAGGACAGTTTTAAAAAAAAAAAAAAAAAAAAAATTTTCCGCTATTAGAACTGTCTATGGGAGTTAGTCAATTGTTGAGCTTGAAGTTCTAGATCATCCTCTTCGAGCCTTCAATGAGATTCCACGGTAAGACTCGTGTTTGTTTTACTATTGCTGTTGTCAATTAGTAACAAGTGGTTATTGCAGATGGTTGATTCTGATAGCGTTGGGCAAGGTCTCAGAGGTCGGGGTGGTCGCGGCGGCCGTGGTCGGGGCGGCAGAACAGGCCGTGGCGGCAGAGGTGGCAGAGGTGGTAGAGGTGGCAGAGCAGCTGCGAATGTGACGCAGAGTGTCACGGTGGAGCAGGGGGCGTATGATCACGCCGAGGGGGAAGGTCAGTCGGAGCCAGCGGCCGTGTATGGTGCGATGCCGGCGCCGGGGGGTGCTCAGGCGGGTGCGGACCCGAACCCGATGGCGGCTGTTTTGGGCATGTTGGCCCAGCTCTTGGAGAGGTTACCTGGTGTGGTACCGGCTCCAGCTCCAGTGGCGCCACAGGGGGTTGCCGCGATGCCGGGTGTTGTTGCTCCGGGAGTTCCGGGAGTGGTTGCTGAGGCCGAGCCAGTGGTTCCGTCGTACCTGAGGGTGATGGAGCATATGCAGAGGTTGGGCACCAAGTTTTTCAGTGGTGGTGCTCGACCGATTGAGTCTGATGAGTGGAGGTCCAGGTTGGAGAGGAACTTCCAGTCGATCAGATGCCCTGAGGAGTATAGGGTTGACTTGGCGGTGCATTATCTGGAGGGAGATGCACATGAGTGGTGGCAGGGTGTTGCTGCGAGGAGGGCGGGAGTAGTGTTGCCTTGGGACGAGTTCCGGAGGGAGTTCGATCTCAAGTATTTTCCGCGGGAGGCTCGCGACAGGTTACAGGCGGAGTTTCTGTACTTGTCACAGGGGATTCGTTCGGTCCGAGAGTACGAGGCCGAGTTTAACCGGCTGAAGCGGTTTGCTGGCCGGGGTGCAGATACCGAGTATGAGTTGATTGGTGCTTTCATGCGAGGTATGCGTATCGATCTCAGGAATCGGTGCATAGTCCGCAAGTTCGAGTCGGTATCCGAACTGGTGGAGTGTGCAGCGCAGCTTGAGGAGGGGATGAGGCAGGAGGCTAGTTTAAAGGCTGCAGTACCAGAGGCTCCGCGACGGCCTCAAAGTCAGAGTGTTGCTCCGAGCAAGGGCGGTAGGTCTGGTCAGCAGCAGGGACAGAAGAGGAAGTGGGAGGATACTTCCAGGGAAGCGGGTCCTGGGCCACGTTGTTTCGGGTGCGGAGCCCATGGACATCGCGTGGCGGATTGTTCTCGAGGGGGCCCGGTGTGCTTTCATTGCAAGGAACCCGGTCATCTCAGGAAGGATTGTCCGAAGTTGGCTCAGCCATTTGTGAGGATCGAGGCACCGCCTCCGAAACGGGCCGCAGTGGCACCGAGGGTGTTCACCATAGGCGCGGAGTCAGGCGAGGCGAGCGGCAGCAGACCGATTACTGGTTAGTTACCTTAATTATGTACTTGTTTTATTGTAATTTCAGTTACTCGCTCTGTAATTGGTGTTTGCTATTTGCCGTGAATCCTTTTCGTGCTTAGGGACCCTTAATGTGGCTGGGGTAGAGTCACATGTGTTGTTTGACTCCGGAGCGTCCCACAGTTTTGCCACACCGGATTGGGTGTCGGGGAGCGGTATCCAAGAGTTGTGTGGGGACCACTCGGGTGTGGTGAGAGTTGCTGGGGGACGCTTGTTGAGGACTCAGGGCTGTGTGGAGAATGTTGACATTCTTATCGCCGGAAAGCTGATGCCAGCGGATTTGATAGTGTGCTCAGTGGAACTCTATGACATCATTTTGGGTATGGACTGGCTGGGAAAGTTCAAGGCTCATTTGGATTGTCACCGGGGTCGTGTGGTTTTTGAGCATGCTAACAGAAGACTGGTTTATCAGGGAGTGAGACCGGTGCCGGGAGGCATCGTCGTTTCCGCGGTTCAAGCAGAGCGTTTGATCGAGCAGGGCTGTGAGGCCTACTTGGCTACCATTTCGATACCTGGGGAGGTTGGGGAGTCAGCGGTGCGGGATATTGAGGTGGTCTGGGAGTTCGAGGATGTGTTCCAGCAGTTGAGCGGGTTACCACCATCCAGATCGGATCCTTTTACCATTGAGTTAGAGCCGGGGACGACCCCGTTGTCTAAGGCTCCTTACAGGATGGCTCCAGCGGAGATGGCTGAGCTTAAGAAGCAGCTCGAGGAGTTGTTGGAAAAGGGTTTCATTAGACCGAGCAGTTCTCCGTGGGGTGCACCGGTACTGTTCGTCAAGAAGAAGGATGGGAGCTTCCGGTTGTGCATTGATTATCGGGGGCTGAACCGGGTTACTGTGAAGAACAAGTACCCATTACCGAGGATCGATGAGTTGTTAGATCAGTTGCAGGGTGCTTCGTGGTTCTCTAAGATTGATTTGGCATCGGGTTATCATCAGATCCCGATAGCGGAGACGGACATCAGGAAGACGGCTTTCAGGACGAGATACGGGCACTACGAGTTTGTGGTGATGCCGTTTGGGTTGACGAATGCACCGGCTGCGTTTATGAGGTTGATGAACGGCGTGTTCCAGGAGTA
Organism: Eutrema japonicum; assembly: GCA_030161315.1. Lineage (NCBI taxonomy): Eukaryota > Viridiplantae > Streptophyta > Magnoliopsida > Brassicales > Brassicaceae > Eutrema > Eutrema japonicum. Next base: position 22,372,025 of record BSQW01000007.1, read on the forward strand.
TCTGGATGAGTTCGTCATCATTTTCATCGACGACATTCTAGTGTATTCGAAGAGTCCTGAGGAGCACATGGTTCACCTGAGGAAAGTTCTGGAGAAGCTACGGGAGCAGAAGTTGTTCGCTAAGCTGAGCAAGTGTAGTTTCTGGCAGCGGGAGATCGGATTTCTGGGGCACGTCGTATCTGATCGTGGTGTTTCAGTGGATCCGGAGAAGATTCGCTCGATTGAGGAATGGCCGAGACCGAAGAATGCCTCGGAGATTCGCAGTTTTCTGGGTCTGGCGGGTTATTACAGGAGGTTCGTCAAGGGGTTTGCTAGTATGGCGCAGGCCATGACCAAGTTGACCGGGAAGGACGTTCCTTTCGTGTGGTCGGACCAGTGTGAGGAGAGCTTTGTGAAGCTCAAGGAGATGCTGGTGAGTACTCCGGTGTTAGCCTTGCCTAAGCAGGATGAACCATATGTTGTGTTCACAGACGCGTCCAGGCTGGGGCTCGGTTGTGTATTGATGCAGCAGGGTAAGGTAATCGCATATGCTTCCAGGCAGCTGAGGAAACATGAATGCAATTATCCTACCCACGATCTTGAGATGGCTGCAGTGGTGTTTGCATTGAAGATCTGGAGGTCTTATCTGTATGGCGGTAAGGTTCAGGTGTTCACAGACCACAAAAGTCTGAAGTACATCTTTACCCAGCCGGAGCTGAATCTGCGACAGAGGCGATGGATGGAGCTTGTTGCGGATTATGACCTGGAGATAGCTTACCATCCCGGTAAAGCGAATCTTGTAGCCGATGCTTTGAGCAGGAAGCGGGTTATTTTAGACACTGAGCGAGATACAGAGGCGTTGGTAGGCATGGTGAGTGCCCTGAGGCTGTGTGCCGTGTCTGAGGAACCTGAGCCGTTGGGTTTAGAGGCGGTGGATCAGGCGGACATTCTGACTAGGGTGCGGGTAGCACAGCAGTTGGATGCGGAATTAATGCAGGCTGGCAGGGCAGAGCGGTCCGAGTATGAGTTATCCAGCAATGGAACGATCCTTTTGAGGGGCAGGGTGTGTGTACCGAAGGACGAAGTGCTGAGGCAGGAAATCCTGAGGGAAGCACATCAGAGCCGTTTCTCTATTCATCCAGGAGCTACCAAGATGTACCGTGACCTCAAACGGTATTACCAGTGGGTAGGAATGAAGAAGGATGTTGCCAACTGGGTTGCGGGGTGTGATACCTGTCAGTTGGTGAAGGCTGAGCATCAGGTTCCGAGCGGGTTGTTGAGGAGTTTACCCATTCCGGAGTGGAAGTGGGACATGATCACCATGGATTTCGTGGTGGGTCTGCCGGTTTCGCGAACCAATGACGCTATTTGGGTCATCGTCGATAGGTTGACCAAGTCTGCGCACTTTTTGGCCATAAAAAAGACCGACGGTGCGGAAGTGTTGGCCAAGAGGTACGTCAGGGAGATTGTGAAGCTGCATGGGGTACCGGTGAGTATAGTGTCAGATCCTGATCCGAAGTTCTCCTCGCTGTTCTGGGGCGCTTTCCAGAAGGAGATGGGCACTAAGGTACACATGAGTACAGCTTATCATCCCCAGACCGATGGGCAGTCGGAGAGGACTATCCAGACGTTGGAGGATCTGTTGAGGATGTGTGTGTTGGACTGGGGTGGACATTGGGCGGATCATCTGAATCTAGTGGAGTTTGCGTACAATAACAGCTACCAGGCTAGTATCGGCATGGCACCATTTGAGGCGTTGTATGGTAGGCCTTGCAGGACCCCGTTATGTTGGACGCAAGTGGGGGAGAGGAGCCTGTTGGGAGCTGACTTTGTGCAGGAGACGACTGAGAAGGTCCGGATTGTGAAGTTGAACATGAAGGAAGCTCAAGATCGTCAGAAAAGCTACGCAGATCGGCGTAGGAAGGAGCTGGAGTTCGCAGTTGGCGATTTGGTCTACCTGAAAATGGCCATGTTGAGGGGTCCGAACAGGTCCATTTCCGAGACGAAGTTGAGTCCGCGATATATGGGTCCCGTCAGGGTGCTGGAGCGGGTCGGACCGGTGGCTTATCGGTTAGAGTTGCCGGAGTCTATGCAGGCATTTCACAAGGTGTTCCACGTGTCGATGCTGAAGAAATGTTTGCACAAGGATGATCAGGTGGTCACGGGGGTGCCATCAGATTTGACACCGAGCATGGTGGTGGAGGCGAGGCCTCTGAGAGTCCAAGATCGTCGGGTGAGAGTGATCAGGAGGAAGAAGGTTCCTGAGATGCAGGTGCTGTGGGACTGCAATGGAGCCGAGGAGGTGACTTGGGAGCCGGAAGCGAAGTTGAAGCGCAAATTTCCCAAGTGGTTCGGCAAACTGGAGGGTTAGCCGGGTGTTTCCATATCGTTGTAACCATGGTGTTGGGATTTTGGGAGTTATTGCGTTGTTGTACTCGTCTATTTTTATGGTGTTATAATTAATCGATGTACTTTGGAGTTTTTGACTATTCAATAAAAAGGTGTTTTCATTGAATGTGTTGAGTGGTGGGTTTACTAGGGGATTAGTAGACAGGTTGGCGGGCTACTAGTGGTAGTGGTCCGATAGCGGGGATGCGGATACTAGGTGTTTGGTAGCCGCATAAGGCTGATAGTTCCGGATTGGTTTGGCACGGGGTGGTGGCCCCATATAGCGGCATCGGAGTGCACTGGTGAGTCACTGCCGAGTGTACCTGGCCGGTTGGGTTTCGATGTGATTCCTGATTGGTGAGACAGGTCACTAGAGAGATTGCCGTTGTCTGGCTCTCTATGCGTTAGACGGACCGATCCATGGTGTTGGCTCGTGAAGTCGTTGTACTCCCGGGTGTTGGAGTGGTTGGCCAAACCAAGTAGGGAACTATGGCACTATGGTGTTGAGCCGTGATACCGTTGTTGGTAGAGTTGGAAGAGCGGGCGTGCGACGCTGAGTTGGAATAGCGGTTGTGCTAGGTTGTGGATGTTAGCTGGATGTTAGATTCGAGGACGAATCTATGTTAGTGGGGGAGAATTGTAACATCCCTAATTCAATTTTGAGGTTGAAATTGAATAATTAGAAGTTTGGGGTTAATTCGCGAAAAATCAATTGTTCTGGGTGGGTTTAATTGATAACTTTGGGAGTTTGGGGTCAAAAAAAAAGAAATAGATCCCACACACATATGTTTATATGTGCGTATGTATCTCCCTCTACGATTAACCTAGCCGTCGACTGCTGCAAGAGAAAGCTCGAGTGGGTGACCGCCGTGAGCCAAGCCGGGACGCGACCTCCTCTCCTCCACGGTGATTTAATTGAAGGTTATTCATCCCGGGGAGTTCTAGAAAAATTGCTGAATTTTCTCGTGAAACTTTCTGTGCGGGAATAAGGTGAGTGCAGGACCATAGGCGTAATTAAATAATTTTGATAATTGGTGTGATTTCGTGATTATAGGCCGTTTACGATCTCGGAGGGTCTAGATCGAGTGTTTCATGAAATGTTTGATTTATTCGGTATTTTCGTGATAGTCTATATTAATTATCTTAATTATTTGTTAGCCTGTAGATGGGAGGATTGCCTCACTAAGTATTTATCGAAATACTTATGCATCTCTTATATTTTAATTGATGCAGGAAAGGAGAAAGTGTGACCGTGGAATCAGGGCGAGGAAGAGGGGGTGATCTAGACTTGTCGGTTATTGATTATTTTATTTAATAATTTATGATCTTGATTATTCGGATTTATAATCTTGAACCGGAAATTATTTGGTGAGGTTTAGTTATTATTAATTATGGGAATTTTAATAATGCAAAAAAAAAAAAATGGGTGCGGTTGTTTCACTTATAAGAATTGATTTGGCTACCTATGTCACCAAAGTGCACTTATCTTTTCGGGAACTTGTCCAGAGAGAACTCCAGAGTTAAGCGTGCTTGAGCTGGAGCAATTTAAGGATGGGTGACCTACCGGGAAGTGATTCGCGGTATCGTGTGAGTGAGGACAAAACACGGGGAAAGATCACGTGGTGATTGCAGGGTCAGTAAATAAGTATTACAAGCCTCCCGGACTAACGCACCGGCCGTCGGACAAGGGTGGGGCCCACGGGCCGAGAGAGGGCATGGGGCCCACAGGTAGGGGCGGTCGGGGCGTTATAAGGATGATGAAGACATAGAAGATGTTCTGGTTTATTCAGATCACGGTGGTCAAGTTAAGGTTCACAGACGCAAACAGTGTCGAGACCAGAAGCTAGAAGGTGGGAATCTAGTAATGGAGAGAAGCTTCCATCACGTGATCAATGTACGAGTGATTAGAGGAGTTCAGTATCAGAACAGTATCAGCTCAAAGGTTTACTTATACGATGGTTTATATAAGATTACAGATTGCTGGCTTGATAGGGGAAAGTATGGTTTCAGAGTGTATAAGTTTAGGCTAATCAGAATCAAAAAGCAACCCGAGATGGGCAGTACAAGTTAATCCACCTCTCATCATAATTTGTAAAACATCCCTTTTATGTTATCTCATCTTTATCTTTTGAGAGTGTTGTCAAAAGATTATAATAATTTCAGGGCTAAAGCATTTATTGGACTAAAGCATGATTAGACTTTGACTTAATTATTAATCAATTTTTACGTCACCAATTTTATGCAATTTCAAGTTTTTTTTCTTTTTTCTTTTGGGACAGCAGTGTAGTTTGATTTTTCTATTTATTCTATGAAAAGTGTTATAAATCCTTTGAGTTTGTCGTCGTCTCCCTAGCTGGCGCCGTCATTGTCACCGCTGTTGGTACTTTCTCTTCCTCCTAGGCGAATTGACGGTGAGAGCAAGATTTCTCAAAAGAGAGCATCCGACGGTGATGCGATTTCCGGCGTCAAAAGAAATCGAGAGATGCCGGTGGCGGTGGATTTATGTTTACCCGACGATTTCACTCGATGTTTTGTTTTAACCAATGAGTATTAGGGTTTTCTTTTTACAGTTTATGCTTTTATTGGTTTATGTTTATTATTTAATTGTATTTTATTAATCAGATTTACATAATTCAAAACTTCTAAATTCAAAATTGATTAATTTAGTTTAAAATTAATAATAATGGCATATATGTTATTATTAGGAAAAACATTGGGTATTATGTCTTTTGCCAAAACATATATGTTATTCTAGTAAGTTTTTTTTGTTGGGTGTTAGTCTAGTCATAAACGGATGAATTTGTGCTAATATGAATAATTTCTCATAAAACAATTTTCCAAGTTATACTTTCTCACTTCTGGCTTCACAACTACATGATTATTGCGAAGAACAACCTTATTATCCTTATATGTCTGATGACATTTGTTGTTTGTATGAGAAATAGGCATATTCATTTCGGGAATACAGTACGCAGAGATTACAATGACAAAAAGAGATGTTACAATGAAATGAAAGACGTTTTTAAAAACATTTTAAAACTAGATGAATGCGTAGAGAAAATTAAGTAATGATATAAACATTTAACTAATTTAATTATATTCAAATTTGTGATATTTTAATTATATATATATATATATATATATATATATATATATATATATCTCAGGTCTGGCTCATGTGTGGTGCTCAGAGTGCATTTGCAAAATTGCACATAACTTATTTAATATTAATCAAAAACTTTGCAAATAGGGCCCAAGTTTGTGAGAATGTCATATATAGGGTAAGTTTGAATCTTCTTTTTCGGTAGGACACATGGCCCAATTTTCTATTTAGTCGGGCATGCGTACATCCATTGTTGTACCACTTGTTCTCACTTTTTTATTTTAATCATTGGTTTTACAAATTAATGGCAAAATATCCAAAATTTATTGAGATTCATTTTGTCATTTTATTTTAATTAAATGTTAAAAATCAGATTTTTTATAATATTGAAAAATATGTTATATTCGGAAAAAATAATAATTATGAATTGGCATGGTAGATGAAAATATAGAACAAATATTGTATTAATGGGCTTAACCAAATATGCAATTTTTAAATTATGATACAATAGTAAATTTGTAAAAAATTCACATTTTTTTGTTTAGTTGAGAAACTCTAATTTACAGCGCCATTAACTTTACACTATTTTTTATTCTTTTGATGTTTGATCAATATTTTCCCTGTTTAAATCCATAATATCAAACATCTTGTACTAATATATATATTTCAAACTTGAGACAAAACAAAAACTAAATTTTGACAAATTTAAAAGTTTCACCGGATAAATTTGTGAATATATGTGGTTTCTTAAACATAGTTTCAAAACCTATAATTTTTAGATATTTTTAAAATAAAAAATGATTAGGAATTGTTTTTGAGATCAAATATAGTTTTTATTAACATATAATTCTATTTAAGTGAATTTTAGAAATGGAAATGATAAACCGGAATTTTAAAACCGGAAATAAATCTCACTTTTTATTTTAATCATTGTTTTATAATTTAATGGCAAAACATCAAAAATTTATTGAGATTCATTTCGTTATTTTAAATAAATAATAAAAATCAGATGTTCTATAAATATTTTAGACTAGTAATGCATAATATTAAAAAATATGTTTTATTCGGAAAAGAATTATGAATTGGCATGGTAGATGAAAATATAGAAAAAATATTGTATTAATTGGCTTAACCAAATATGAAATTTTTAAGTTATGATACAATAGTAAATTTGTAAAAAATTCACATTTCTTCGTTTAGTTGAGAAACCCTAATTTACAGCACCGTTAACTTTACGTTTTTTTCATTCTTTTGATGTTCGGTCAATATTTTCCCTGTTTAAAGCCATAATATCAAAGATCTTGTACTAATATATCTATTTCAAACTTCAAATAAAACAAAAACTAAATTTTCACAAATTTGAAAGTTTCACCGGATAAATTTGTGAATATCCATATCGCGGTGGTTGCTTAAGCAGAATTTCAAAACCTTTAATTTTTAGATATTTTTAAAATAAAAAATTGATTATGAATTGTTTTTGAGATCAAATACAGATATTGTTTAACATATAATTTCATTTACGTGAATTTTAAAACCGGAAATAAATCTCACTTTTTTATTTTAATCATTGTTTTATAATTTAATGGCAAAACATCCAAAGTTATTGAGATTCATTTTGTTATTTTACTTAAATAATAAAAATCAGATTTTCTATAAATATTTTACACTAGTAATGCATAATGCGTAATATAAAAAAAATGTTTTATTCAGAAAACAATTATGAATTGGCATGGTAGATGAAAATATAGAAAAAATAATTGTATTAATGGGATTAATCCAATATGTAATTTTTAAATTAGGGTACAATAGTAAATTTGTAAAACATCACATTTTTTGTTTAACTGAGAAATCCTAATTTACAGCGCTGTCAACTTTACGCTATTTTTTCATTCTTTTGATGTTTGATCAATATTTTTCCCTGTTTAAAGCCATAATATCAAATAAATTGTACTAATATATGTATTTCAAAATCGAAACAAAAAAAAAACTAAATTTTGACAAATTTAAAAGTTTCACCGGATAAATCCGTGAATATCCATATTACGGTGGTTGCTTAAGCAGAGTTTCAGAACCTTTAATTTTTAGATATTTTAAAAATAAAAAGTTGATTAGGAATTGTTTTTGAGATCAAATACAAATTTTGATTAACATATAATTCCATTTAACTGAATTTTAGAAACCGGAATCTTAAAAACCGGAAATGAATCTCACTTTTTATTTTAATCAATGTTTTATTATTTAATGGCAAAATATCCAAATTTTATTGAGATTCATTTTGTTATTTTAATTAAATAATAAAAATCAGATTTTCTATAAATATTTTGGACTAGTAATGCATAATGCATACTATTGAAAAATATGTTTTATTCGGGAAAACAATTATGAATTGGCATGGTAAATGAAAATATAGAAGAAAAAAAATTGTATTAATGGACTTAGCCCAATATGCAATTTTAAGTTAGGGTACAATAGTAAATTTATTTAAAAAATCATATTTCTTTATTTAGTTTAAAAACTCTAATTTACAGCGCCGTCAACTTTAAGTTATTTTTTCATTCTTATGATGTTTGATCAATATTTTTCTTGTTTGAAGCCATAATATCAAAGATCTTGTACTAATATACCTATTTCAAACTTGAACAAAACAAAAACTAAATTTTGACAAATTTGAAAGTTTCACCGAATAAATCTGTGAATATCCATATCGCGGTGGTTGTTTAAGCATAGTTTCAGAACCTTTATTTTTTAGATATTGTTAAAATAACAAAGTTGATTATGAATTGTTTTTGAGATAAATTACAAATTTTGTTTAACATATAATTCCATTTACGTGAATTTTAAAACCGAAAATGATAAAACTAAATAAATTCAGAAAAGTCTCATATTTTGCTCAGACTATCTTGACCTTCACGACTATCTTGCTCATACAAAAGTTTCATATTTTTTGTTAACTGCAAAACTTTGCAAAGCTTCCAGAGTTTTGAAGAACTAAGAGAAGCCATAACTATATTAACTCTACTCCCTTTCGGAATAACATGCAGTATCTTTCTGAAATCCCCTTCGAATACTACAACTTTACCTCCAAAAGGTTTATCATCTGAATTCTTTATAATGTCGCATAGAGTACGATCGAGAGATCCAAAAAAATACTTGCTCATCATAGGTGCTTCGTCCCAAATAATAAGTGATGCTCTAGAAACTAACTCAACTTGGTCACTTCCATGTTGTATATTGCAATTTGAGGATTCATGAGGATTAATCGGAATGCCAAACATGGAATGAGCAGTCCTTTCACCGGGCAACAACTATAACGCCCCGACCGCCCCTACATGTGGGCCCCATGCCCTCTCTCGGCCCGTGGGCCCCACCCTTGTCCGACGGCCGGTGCGTTAGTCCGGGAGGCTTGTAATACTTGTTTACTGACCCTGCAATCACCACGTGACCTTTCCCCGTGTTTTGTCCTCACTCACACGCTACCGCGAATCACTTCCCGGAAGGTCACCCATCCTTAGACTACTCCAGCCCAAGCACGCTTAACTCTGGAGTTCTTTCGGGCAAGTGATCGGAAAAGGTAAGTGCACTTTGGTGACATAGGTAGCCAAATCAATTCTTATAAGCCTCTCCACATATACAAGAAATCGGGATGTTACAACAACAATGAAGCTATGCCGCTAGATGCAATATTCAGTACTATATCTCCTCTAGATCGGATAGCAGCTGAACAAATATTCCAAAATAATGCTTTGCATGTTCCTCCAAACCCATATACGAAAAGACACCACTTTTTTTTCGAAAAACGACACCTAATATCTCATCATACACAGACATTTGCTCATCAGTTAACTGACCAAACCATTCATAGTGTATATCACGCAATTCTGCATGCGGATAGTTAAGCTCATTCTGCAATAGCCTATTATCACTAATCGAGTCAGGATTATCCACTGGTTTTGGCATTGTCTCCCAAAGAACTCTTGTTACTGTGCAAAAAGCTATCTATCATCAATAATGTGCAGTTAAAAATATGTTATTCGCTAAAATTGAGACCTAGTGAACAAATATTAAAAATTTCCATGGTTAGTAACTCTTTTTTTTGCAAACTATATCTGCTCGAGCTTTGATTTTTATAAAATTGATTTTTAATGTATTTAAGTGATGTAAGAAAAATGTATTCAAGTTTTGGATGATTTGATACTAAAGAAAATTAGGTATTTATAGGCATGACTAGGATTTGTGGTAGACATCAATACAATATTTGTTTTTGTCAGCCATCAATACAATATTATGTATAGTTGATTTTATATGAGGAAAGTATTATCCAAAACTTTAGTTTTACTAAATATTTTATTTTTTTACCTTTTTGGCACATACAACCAGATTTGGTTTTGTGGAAATCCAAAGTTCGAATATCTAGAAGTCACATATCTGAATCATGATAGATGTACTATAAATTCCAGTTATGCTTGTAAATATAATTTTCTTTAGTATCAAATCATTTGAAATTGGGATACATTAAATTAATCAGTTTTATAAAGATTAAAGTTTTGTCTTCTCTTCCGAAAATGAAGTATTCCGCCAACCTTCATTTGTGAATTTATTTAGGTTTTAATCATGATCATTTCTAGTTTTAAAATTTTGGTAAACAGAATTTTATGTTAAACATAAATATTTGTCAAATAATTTATATTCAATTTTTATATTTCAAAAATATCTAATTATCCAAAGTTTTAAACACCGGGTGAAGCAACCATCACGATATGAATATCTATGGATTTATCCAGTAATTTTTTAAAATTTATTCAAATTTAGTTTTTATTCTTCGTTTAAAATAGGTATATTATTACAAAAATAATATGGCTTTAAATAGTGAAAAAATAATGTTCAAAAACCAAAAAACAAAAAGCTAACAGTTCTGTAAATTAGGGATTTTTATCTATAAGAGGAAATGTGAATTTCTTTCAAATTTTATATTTGTACCCTAACTTAATTGGAAAATTAAAAAACAAAATTGCATATTGGGCTAAGCCTATCAATAAAATATTTTTTCCCACATTTTCAAATGTACCACAAATCTTAGTCATGTCTATAATTACCTAAGTTTTCCGATATCAAATCATCAACTCGAATACATCAAAAATCACTTTTATCAAGATCAGAATCCTTCTCTTCAAAATGAGGTATGCCGCCAATCCTTATTTCTGAATTTATTTAGTTTTATCATTTCTAGTTTTAAAATTCACGTAAATAGAATTATATGTTAAACAAAATCTGTAATTTATTTCAAAAACAATTCCTATTCAACTTTTTATTTTAAAATACCTAAAAATTACAGGTTCTGAAACTCTGATTAAGCAACCACCACGATATGGATATTCACGGATTTATCCGGTGAAACTTTCAAATTTGTCAAAATTTAGTCTTTGTTTTGTTTCAAGTTTAAAATATATATATTATAGTACAAGATCTTTGATATTATGACATTAAACAGGAAAAATATTGATCAAACATCAAAAGAATGAAAAAATAGCGTAAAGTTGACGGCGTTGTAAATTAGGGTTTCTCAGCTAAAAGAGAAATGTGAATGTTTTTAATAAATTTATTATTGTACCCTAACTTAAAATTGCATATTGGGCTAAGCCCATTAATACAATATTTTTTATATATTTTTATCTACCATGCCAATCCATAATTTTTTTTTCCCGAATAAAACATATTTTTTCAATAGTATGCATTATGCATTACTAGTCCAAAATATTTATAGAAAATATAATTTTTATTATTTAATTAAAATAACAAAATAAAACTCAATAAAATTTGGATGTTTTGCCATTAAATAATAAAACAATAATTAAAATAAAAAAGTGAGATCCATTTCCGTTTTTAAGATTCCGGTTAATCATTTCCAGTTTTAAAATTCACGTAAATAGAATTATGAAAACGATAAAGAGAGACCATATGCCAAAGAAGTTGTGGGAGAAACTATGAGAAGGCGCACTTGGTGAGCTTAGACTAACTTGTAGATTTACTAATGCATCAAGAGCATGAGATAATTCAATTTTTTCGGGTCTTAAACCAGCTAGCAATTATTGTATGTATTCTACTTTCTCTGAGATTGGATCAGAGATGAAATTAGTTAGTTTTAGAAGAGTTGATGCATTATTACCTTTTAGCCTGAAGCTCTTCATAGTTCGGTTGAGAGTGACATTATCACTCGGTGATGTGATGATGATAGTTTTAGGGAATACTCCTTCCATTCTCTATATTCTTCTTAAGAATAGCAACATTAGCTTCTAGATTCTCATTGTAGAGATTGTCCCAGTGTAGTAGCAATCAACGGTTTCGGTCACAGATGTCTACGAAATAATGAAATTTCTACAAATATATTGATAAATCAACATAAATCTGAAACGTCAAATAGATGTTGTGAGGAACAAAGGGGAATTTTTGTTGGATAAAGATGATTTTTCGCTTTAATTTCATTCAACTTAGGATGTTAGGATAAGGATTAGACTTTGAAAATCAAACTGTATAATATCCAGAAAAGTTAGGATGTCTCGATTTTGTAATAATTATTATGTTCCGTCACTATTATTTCATATGTCATTCCGAAAATGATTCATTTATTTGGAAAACTTTGATACTAAAATCTTATTAGATTTGATGATGGACACTAAAATCTAATATCTTTGCTTGCAGATTTTGCATTTAATATTATTAGATATGATGATGGACACTAAAATCTCTAATCCCAGAACAAAATCATGTTTTTAGCTACTATATGGGGAAACAAAAAAACACGATATTGTTGACTGTTGTTTGTGATTTTGTTTACTTTTTAAAATGTTTACTTTTTTAAAAAAGTATATGTATGGATGAAATTAATAAAAATTATTATTACCAGGAAATTCATTCACAACTATTTAGGGAAAAAAAAAGAATACCATTGTTAGCATTTACCAACTTTGAATTTTTTCCAAGTGGCATTTTGATTTTCTTAGAATATATAATCCCTAATTTCCGTAAACCTTGTTGTGTTTTGGTTTAGAGATATCTTCTACAGCTTGATGTTGGATGTTTTGAAGTTTTAGAATTTAATGGCAAAACATCCAAAATTGAAATCATATTTTGATATATTCCGATCAAAGTTTTAAAATTTTAGAATTTAATGGCAAAACATCCAAAATTTATTGAGATCCAAAATTATTTAATTAAAATAATAAAATGAATCTCAATAAATTTTGAATGTTTTGCCATTAAATTGTAAAAACAATGATTAAAATTAAAAAAAGTGAGATTTATTTACCTCACTATGCTATTGTTTTTTTTTGATCCAATGATATGTTTCTTCTAAAATTTTATGTATTTATATAGAAACAAAAAATCTAATATTATGTTACTAAAAGTTTGTTTAAAAAAAAGCTATGTTTTAGGTAAGTAATTGATAATTTATGAATTCAAAGTCAATATATTAGGCTATTTAGTCAATTTGAGTTTTTGGGGGTGTTTCTTATCTTGTTATTGTTATTTAGGCGCCTTATTTATTTCTATTAGTTAGTTATTTTGGCGCGTTAATTATTTTAGCTACTAGTTTAATTTTTTTAGTTTTGAATTTTGAAGACTAAGAAATAAGTTTACATTTTTTTTCTCAAAAAGCTCTAGATGCATTACCAATGTTGATTTTTATTATTCTTATCATGTTGAATTCTAAACACATGTTTTTGCATTATGAAGATTTTTTCTAAAATTTTACTTTGAATATATATATTTTTTTTCTTCATACAAAGAAAAAAATATCTCATAAAATTTCTCGTCGTAATGATGAATTATGTTTCCTTTACGCTCTATCTCAACAATTCACTCGCCATTTCAAATTTCTGAAACTTTCTCTCTTTCTCTCTCTCTCTCTCTTCGATAAGCATCTTCTTCTCAGTAATGGAGACGTCTTCGTCGATCTCGATCGGTACTTGTTTGAAAGAGCATCAGAAGATCTACAAGGAATGGTTCAACATCGCCGATTCAGGTTTCAGTGTTTTTTTTTCTTTCCCCTTTTCAGTTTGATTTTGTTCTAATTTTTTGGGTTTCGCTTCTCTGAAAAATTCAGATGGAGACGGTCGTGTTTCTGTGAACGATGCTACAAAGTTTTAACTTTAAACAATGAAGTTATATGTTTTGCCATTAAACCGGAAATAAATCTCACTTTTTAAATTTTAATCATTGTTTTATAATTTAATGGCAAAACATCCAAAATTTATTGAGATTCATTTTGTTATTTTAATTAAATAATTTTGGATCTCAATAAATTTTGGATGTTTTGCCATTAAATTCTAAAATTTTAAAACTTTGATCGAAATATATCAAAATATGGTTTCAATTTTGGATGTTTTGCCATTAAATTCTAAAACTTCAAAACATCCAACATCAAGCTGTAGAAGATATCCCTAAACCAAAACACAACAAGGTTTAGGGAAATTAGGGATTATATATTCTAACAAAATCAAAATGCCACTTGGAAAAAAATTCAAAGTTGGTAAATGCTAACAATGGTATTCTTTTTTTTCCCCCTAAATATTTGTGAATGGATTTCCTGTTAATAATAATTTTTATTAATTTCATCCATACAGACTTTTTTAGAAAAGTAAACATTTTAAAAAGTAAACAAAATCACAAACAACAGTCAACAATATCATGTTTTTTTGTTTCCCCATATAGTAGCTAAAAACATGATTTTGTTCTGGGATTAGAGATTTTAGTGTCCATCATCAAATCTAATAATATTAAATGCAAAAATATTAGATTTTAGTGTCCATCATCAAATCTAATAAGATTTTAGTATCAAAGTTTTCCAAATAAATGAATCATTTCCGGAATGACATATGAAATAATAGTGACGGAACATAATAATTATTACAAAATCGAGGCATCCTAATTTTTCTAGATATTCTACAGCTTGATTTTCAAAGTCTAATTGTAACACCCGCAATCCATTAATTGGGCTTAATTTGACCTTTTAGAAGTTACGGGGGTTAAATTGAATAAATCAATTTTACTGGCGGGTGTGATTGTTAATTTTGAAAGTTTGGGGTTAACTTTCGGAAGGGGAGGAAGTGCGAGGACCGGTTGGTGTAATAAGCAAACTTGAAACACACCTAGGTTTATATGCGTGTGTGTATCGCCGTCTTGGGAGAGAAGGATCGAACCTTAGCCGTCAAGGAGGAAGATTGCGCTGGTTTTCGGCGTGGAAGCAAGGAGAGCTTCGAGCCACGCCTCTCTCTTTCTCGGTAAGACTCTTGGCCTTGTCGTTTGGTTTTGTCGTGCGTGTGGTCCGTGCGTTGGCGGTTGTGGCGGGGTCGCTGTATTTAGGGCCGGCCGTGTGTAGCGAGTCTCGTGGTGGTGATCGGAGGCTGGATCATGGCGGTTTCGGGGGGAGCTCCGGCGGTGGTGTGGTCGGGCGAAGCGTAACGGAACGCCGTGTGGTGTGGACGCCGTGTGGTGGGGTTCGGTGGATCGGAGTGTCCCTGTCGTCAGAGCGCGAGAGAATTGTTCGTGATCGGTGGTTGGATCATGGTGGTTCCGGTGGTGACGGTGGTGAGCTCCGGTGGTGTAGTTGAGTCGGCGATGGGAAGAGGAAGACGATCGTACGTAACGTGTAGGAGGGGTTTGAACAATTAAAGATTGGTTTGTTTTGTTTTTGAATATTTTATTATTTTTATTTTTAGGTGGATTAATAGAAGGTTATTCATCCCGGGGAGTTCTAGAAAATTGCTGAATTTTCTCGTGAAACTTGCTGTGCGGGAATAAGGTGAGTGCAGGACCATAGGCGTAATTAAATAATTTTGATAATTGGTGTGATTTCGTGATTATAGGCCGTTTACGATCTCGGAGGGTCTAGATCGAGTGTTTCATGAAATGTTTGATTTATTCGGTATTTTCGTGATAGTCTATATTAATTATCTTAATTATTTGTTAGCCTGTAGATGGGAGGATTGCCTCACTAAGTATTTATTGAAATACTTATGCATCTCTTATATTTTAATTGATGCAGGAAAAGAGAAAGTGTGACCGTGGGATCAGGGCGAGGAAGAGGGGGTGATCTAGACTTGCCGTTTATTTGATTATTTAATTTAATAATTTATGATTTGCATTGTTCGGATTTTTAGTCTTGAACCGGGAATTAATTGGTGAGGTTCAGTTATTATTTATGGGATTTTAATGATTATTTTTGCAAAAAAAAAAAAAAAAAAAAAAAATGGGTGCGGTTGTTTCAATTTGGTATCAGAGCATTTACGGTTTTAAAAAAAAAAAATTTCCGCTATTAGAACTGTCTATGGGAGTTAGTCAATTGTTGAGCTTGAAGTTCTAGATCATCCTCTTCGAGCCTTCAATGAGATTCCACGGTAAGACTCGTGTTTGTTTTACTATTGCTGTTGTCAATTAGTAACAAGTGGTTATTGCAGATGGTTGATTCTGATAGCGTTGGGCAAGGTCTCAGAGGTCGGGGTGGTCGCGGCGGCCGTGGTCGGGGCGGCAGAACAGGCCGTGGCGGCAGAGGTGGTAGAGGTGGTAGAGGTGGCAGAGCAGCTGCGAATGTGACGCAGAGTGTCACGGTGGAGCAGGGGGCGTATGATCACGCCGAGGGGGAAGGTCAGTCGGAGCCAGCGGCCGTGTATGGTGCGATGCCGGCGCCGGGTGGTGCTCAGGCGGGTGCGGGCCCGAACCCGATGGCGGCTGTTTTGGGCATGTTGGCCCAGCTCTTGGAGAGGTTACCTGGTGTGGTACCGGCTCCAGCTCCAGTGGCGCCACAGGGGGTTGCCGCGATGCCGGGTGTTGTTGCTCCGGGAGTTCCGGGAGTGGTTGCTGAGGCCGAGCCAGTGGTTCCGTCGTACCTGAGGGTGATGGAGCATATGTAGAGGTTGGGCACCAAGTTTTTCAGTGGTGGTGCTCGACCGATTGAGTCTGATGAGTGGAGGTCCAGGTTGGAGAGGAACTTCCAGTCGATCAGATGCCCTGAGGAGTTTAGGGTTGACTTGGCGGTGCATTATCTGGAGGGAGATGCACATGAGTGGTGGCAGGGTGTTGCTGCGAGGAGGGCGGAAGTAGTGTTGTCTTGGGACGAGTTCCGGAGGGAGTTCGATCTCAAGTATTTTCCGCGGGAGGCTCGCGACAGGTTACAGGCGGAGTTTCTGTACTTGTCACAGGGGATTCGTTCGGTCCGAGAGTACGAGGCCGAGTTTAACCGGCTGAAGCGGTTTGCTGGTCGGGGTGCAGATACCGAGTATGAGTTGATTGGTGCTTTCATGCGAGGTATGCGTATCGATCTCAGGAATCGGTGCATAGTCCGCAAGTTCGAGTCGGTATCCGAACTGGTGGAGTGTGCAGCGCAGCTTGAGGAGGGGATGAGGCAGGAGGCTAGTTTAAAGGCTGCAGTACCAGAAGCTCCGCGACGGCCTCAAAGTCAGAGTGTTGTCCGAGCAAGGGCGGTAGGTCTGGTCAGCAGCAGGGACAGAAGAGGAAGTGGGAGGATACTTCCAGGGAAGCGGGTTCTGGGCCACGTTGTTTCGGGTGCGGAGCCCATGGACATCGCGTGGCGGATTATTCTCGAGGGGGCCCGGTGTGCTTTCATTGCAAGGAACCCGGTCACCTCAGGAAGGATTGTCCGAAGTTGGCTCAGCCATTTGTGAGGATCGAGGCACCGCCTCCGAAACGGGCCGCAGTGGCACCGAGGGTGTTCACCATAGGCGCGGAGTCAGGCGAGGCGAGCGGCAGCAGACCGATTACTGGTTAGTTACCTTAACTATGTTCTTGTTTGATTGTAATTCAGTTACTCGCTCTGTAATTGGTGTTTGCTATTTGCCGTGAATCCTTTTCGTGCTTAGGGACCCTTAATGTGGCTGGGGTAGAGTCACATGTGTTGTTTGACTCCGGAGCGTCCCACAGTTTTGCCACACCGGATTGGGTGTCGGGGAGCGGTATCCAAGAGTTGTGTGGGGACCACTCGGGTGTGGTGAGAGTTGCTGGGGGTCGCTTGTTGAGGACTCAGGGCTGTGTAGAGAATGTTGACATTCTTATCGCCGGAAAGCTGATGCCAGCGGATTTGATAGTGTGCCCAGTGGAACTCTATGACATCATTTTGGGTATGGACTGGCTGGGAAAGTTCAAGGCTCATTTGGATTGTCACCGGGGTCGTGTGGTTTTCGAGCATGCTAACAGAAGACTGGTTTATCAGGGAGTGAGACCGGTGCCGGGAGGCATCGTCGTTTCCGCGGTTCAAGCGGAGCGCTTGATCGAACAGGGTTGTGAGGCCTACTTGGCTACCATTTCGATACCTGGTGAGGTTGGGGAGTCAGCGGTGCGGGATATTGAGGTGGTCTGGGAGTTCGAGGATGTGTTCCAGCAGTTGAGCGGGTTACCACCATCCAGGTCGGATCCTTGTACCATTGAGTTAGAGCCGGGGACGACCCCGTTGTCTAAGGCTCCTTACAGGATGGCTCCAGCGGAGATGGCTGAGCTTAAGAAGCAGCTCGAGGAGTTGTTGGAAAAGGGTTTCATTAGACCGAGCAGTTCTCCGTGGGGTGCACCGGTACTGTTCGTCAAGAAGAAGGATGGGAGCTTCCGGTTGTGCATTGATTATCGGGGGCTGAACCGGGTTACTGTGAAGAACAAGTACCCATTACCGAGGATCGATGAGTTGTTAGATCAGTTGCAGGGTGCTTCGTGGTTCTCTAAGATTGATTTGGCATCGGGTTATCATCAGATCCCGATAGCGGAGTCGGACATCAGGAAGACGGCTTTCAGGACGAGATACGGGCACTACGAGTTTGTGGTGATGCCGTTTGGGTTGACGAATGCACCGGCTGCGTTTATGAGGTTGATGAACGGCGTGTTCCAGGAGTATCTGGATGAGTTCGTCATCATTTTCATCGACGACATTCTAGTGTATTCGAAGAGTCCTGAGGAGCACATGGTTCACCTGAGGAAAGTTCTGGAGAAGCTACGGGAGCAGAAGTTGTTCGCTAAGCTGAGCAAGTGTAGTTTCTGGCAGCGGGAGATCGGATTTCTGGGGCACGTCGTATCTGATCGTGGTGTTTCAGTGGATCCGGAGAAGATTCGCTCGATTGAGGAGTGGCCGAGACCGAAGAATGCCTCGGAGATTCGCAGTTTTCTGGGTCTGGCGGGTTATTACAGGAGGTTCGTCAAGGGGTTTGCTAGTATGGCGCAGGCCATGACCAAGTTGACCGGGAAGGACGTTCCTTTCGTGTGGTCGGACCAGTGTGAGGAGAGCTTTGTGAAGCTCAAGGAGATGCTGGTGAGTACTCTGGTGTTAGCCTTGCCTAAGCAGGATGAGCCATATGTTGTGTTCACAGACGCGTCCAGGCTGGGGCTGGGTTGTGTATTGATGCAGCAGGGTAAGGTAATCGCATATGCTTCCAGGCAGCTGAGGAAACATGAATGCAATTATCCTACTCACGATCTTGAGATGGCTGCAGTGGTGTTTGCATTGAAGATCTGGAGGTCTTATCTGTATGGCGGTAAGGTTCAGGTGTTCACAGACCACAAAAGTCTGAAGTACATCTTTACCCAGCCGGAGCTGAATCTGCGACAGAGGCGATGGATGGAGCTTGTTGCGGATTATGACCTGGAGATAGCTTACCATCCCGGTAAAGCGAATCTTGTAGCCGATGCTTTGAGCAGGAAGCGGGTTATTTTAGACACTGAGCGAGATACGGAGGCGTTGGTAGGCATGGTGAGTGCCCTGAGACTGTGTGCTGTGTCTGAGGAACCTGAGACGTTGGGTTTAGAGGCGGTGGATCAGGCGGACATTCTGACTAGGGTGCGGGTAGCACAGCAGTTGGATGCGGAATTAATGCAGGCTGGCAGGGCAGAGCGGTCTGAGTATGAGTTATCCAGCAATGGAACGATCCTTTTGAGGGGCAGGGTGTGTGTACCGAAGGACGAAGTGCTGAGGCAGGAAATCCTGAGGGAAGCACATCAGAGCCGTTTCTCTATTCATCCCGGAGCTACCAAGATGTACCGTGACCTCAAACGGTATTACCAGTGGGTAGGGATGAAGAAGGATGTTGCCAACTGGGTTGCGGGGTGTGATACCTGTCAGTTGGTGAAGGCTGAGCATCAGGTTCCGAGCGGGTTGTTGAGGAGTTTACCCATTCCGGAGTGGAAGTGGGACATGATCACCATGGATTTCGTGGTGGGTCTGCCGGTTTCGCGAACCAATGACGCTATTTGGGTCATCGTGGATAGGTTGACCAAGTCGGCGCACTTCTTGGCCATAAAAAAGACCGACGGTGCGGAAGTGTTGGCCAAGAGGTACGTCAGGGAGATTGTGAAGCTGCATGGGGTACCGGTGAGTATAGTGTCAGATCGAGATCCGAAGTTCTCCTCGCTGTTCTGGGGCGCTTTCCAGAAGGAGATGGGCACTAAGGTACACAAGAGTACAGCTTATCATCCCCAGACCGATGGGCAGTCGGAGAGGACTATCCAGACGTTGGAGGATCTGTTGAGGATGTGTGTGTTGGACTGGGGTGGACATTGGGCGGATCATCTGAATCTAGTGGAGTTTGCGTACAATAACAGCTACCAGGCTAGTATCGGCATGGCACCATTTGAGGCGTTGTATGGTAGGCCTTGCAGGACCCCGTTATGTTGGACACAAGTGGGGGAGAGGAGCCTGTTGGGAGCTGACTTTGTGCAGGAGACGACTGAGAAGGTCCGGATTGTGAAGTTGAACATGAAGGAAGCTCAAGATCGTCAGAAAAGCTACGCAGATCGGCGTAGGAAGGAGCTGGAGTTCGCAGTTGGCGATTTGGTCTACTTGAAAATGGCCATGTTGAGGGGTCCGAACAGGTCCATTTCCGAGACGAAGTTGAGTCCACGGTATATGGGTCCCGTCAGGGTGCTGGAGCGGGTCGGACCGGTGGCTTATCGGTTAGAGTTGCCGGAGTCCATGCAGGCATTTCACAAGGTGTTCCACGTGTCGATGCTGAAGAAATGTTTGCACAAGGATGATCTGGTGGTCACGGGGGTGCCATCAGATTTGACACCGAGCATGGTGGTGGAGGCGAGGCCTCTGAGAGTCCAAGATCGTCGGGTGAGAGTGATCAGGAGGAAGAAGGTTCCTGAGATGCAGGTGCTGTGGGACTGCAATGGAGCCGAGGAGGTGACTTGGGAGCCGGAAGCGAAGTTGAAGCGCAAATTTCCCAAGTGGTTCGGCAAACTGGAGGGTTAGCCGGGTGTTTCCATATCGTTGTAACCATGGTGTTGGGATTTTGGGAGTTATTGCGTTGTTGTACTCGTCTATTTTTATGGTGTTATAATTAATCGATGTACTTTGGAGTTTTTGACTATTCAATAAAAAGGTGTTTTCATTGAATATGTTGAGTGGTGGGTTTACTAGGGGAATTGTAGACAGGTTGGCGGGCTACTAGTGGTAGTGGTCCGATAGCGGGGGTGCGGATACTAGGTGTTTGGTAGCCGCATAAGGCTGATAGTTCCGGAGTGGTTTGGCACGGGGTGGTGGCCCCATATAGCGGCATCGGAGTGCACTGGTGAGTCACTGCCGAGTGTACCTGGCCGGTTGGGTTTCGATGTGATTCCTGATTGGTGAGACAGGTCACTAGAGAGATTGCCGTTGTCTGGCTCTCTATGCGTTAGACGGACCGATCCATGGTGTTGGGTCGTGAAGTCGTTGTACTCCCGGGTGTTGGAGTGGTTGGCCAAACCAAGTAGGGAACTATGGCACTATGGTGTTGAGCCGTGATACCGTTGTTGGTAGAGTTGGAAGAGCGGTCGTGCGACGCTGAGTTGGAATAGCGGTTGTGCTATGTTGTGGATGTTCGTTGGACGTTAGATTCGAGGACGAATCTATGTTAGTGGGGGAGAATTGTAACACCCGCAATCCATTAATTGGGTTTAATTTGACCTTTTAGAAGTTACGGGGGTTAAATTGAATAAATCAATTTTACTGGCGGGTGTGATTGTTAATTTTGAAAGTTTGGGGTTAACTTTCGGAAGGGGAGGAAGTGCGAGGACCGGTTGGTGTAATAAGCAAACTTGAAACACACCTAGGTTTATATGCGTGTGTGTATCGCCGTCTTGGGAGAGAAGGATCGAACCTTAGCCGTCAAGGAGGAAGATTGCGCTGGTTTTCGGCGTGGAAGCAAGGAGAGCTTCGAGCCACGCCTCTCTCTTTCTCGGTAAGACTCTTGGCCTTGTCGTTTGGTTTTGTCGTGCGTGTGGTCCGTGCGTTGGCGGTTGTGGCGGGGTCGCTGTATTTAGGGCCGGCCGTGTGTAGCGAGTCTCGTGGTGGTGATCGGAGGCTGGATCATGGCGGTTTCGGGGGGAGCTCCGGCGGTGGTGTGGTCGGGCGAAGCGTAACGGAACGCCGTGTGGTGTGGACGCCGTGTGGTGGGGTTCGGTGGATCGGAGTGTCCCTGTCGTCAGAGCGCGAGAGAATTGTTCGTGATCGGTGGTTGGATCATGGTGGTTCCGGTGGTGACGGTGGTGAGCTCCGGTGGTGTAGTTGAGTCGGCGATGGGAAGAGGAAGACGATCGTACGTAACGTGTAGGAGGGGTTTGAACAATTAAAGATTGGTTTGTTTTGTTTTTGAATATTTTATTATTTTTATTTTTAGGTGGATTAATAGAAGGTTATTCATCCCGGGGAGTTCTAGAAAATTGCTGAATTTTCTCGTGAAACTTGCTGTGCGGGAATAAGGTGAGTGCAGGACCATAGGCGTAATTAAATAATTTTGATAATTGGTGTGATTTCGTGATTATAGGCCGTTTACGATCTCGGAGGGTCTAGATCGAGTGTTTCATGAAATGTTTGATTTATTCGGTATTTTCGTGATAGTCTATATTAATTATCTTAATTATTTGTTAGCCTGTAGATGGGAGGATTGCCTCACTAAGTATTTATTGAAATACTTATGCATCTCTTATATTTTAATTGATGCAGGAAAAGAGAAAGTGTGACCGTGGGATCAGGGCGAGGAAGAGGGGGTGATCTAGACTTGCCGTTTATTTGATTATTTAATTTAATAATTTATGATTTGCATTGTTCGGATTTTTAGTCTTGAACCGGGAATTAATTGGTGAGGTTCAGTTATTATTTATGGGATTTTAATGATTATTTTTGCAAAAAAAAAAAAAAAAAAAAAAAATGGGTGCGGTTGTTTCACTAATCCTTATCCTAACATCCTAAGTTGAATGAAATCAAAGCGAGAAATCGCCTTTATCCAACAAAAATTTCCCTTTGTTCCTCACAACATCTATCTGACGGTTCAGATTTATGTTGATTTATCAATATGTTTGTAAAAATTTCATTATTCCTAGACGTCTATGACCGAAAACGTTGATTGCTACTACACTGGGACAATCTCTACAATGAGAATCTAGAAGCTTATGTTGCTATTCTTAAGAAGAATATAGAGAATGGAAGGAGTATTCCCTCAAACTATCATCATCACATCACCGAGTGATAATGTCACTCTCAACCGAACTATGAAGAGCTTCAGGCTAAAAGGTAATAATGCATCCACTCTTCTAAAACTAACTAATTTCATCTCTGATCCAATCTCAGAGAAAGTAGAATATATACAATAATTGCTAGCTGGTTTAAGACCCGAAAAAAAATTGAATTATCTCTGCTCTTGATGCATTAGTAAACCTACAAGGTATTCTAAGCTCACCAAGTGCGCCTTCTCATAGTTTCTCCCACAACTTCTTTGGCATATGGTTTCTCTTTATCGTTTTCATATACAAATTACAAACACCTTTTGCAACACAGAGAAAATCATAGGAAAAGATCATAACACGTTTCTACATATTCAATGAAACTCTAGTGACCATATATGCTAAAATCATTCCTCAATTCCAACCATACAAAAACACAAAGTCTAACAGATTGTGCTTGAACTCAAACATAACATCCTAGAGAAACCGGATGTTGGAAAAAAAATACTACAGTACTTACTTCAAAATATCATATTCAAATGCAAATATGTATAGGCTATATGCTAATCAAGTAATAGACCTAAGTAATGTTAGTTTCAACTCGGGAAGCTCTCAAGTAATATCAAACACATCGCATCACAAAGCGATTATCACCTCAAACTAAATCGAAATTACTAGGAGGTCGACCCATGGTAGATTTCTCTCTCTCATCCTCACTAGAACTCAGCTCCACCTCATCATCAAACTCATCTTCACTCGCATCCTCATCTCAACCACAAATCGATGATTGAATGATAATTTTAGTCGTTGATTGAGAAAGGGTATTCTAGGTATATCATCTTAATTTTAGTTGTAGTTTTGAAAATGTTTTAGTTTAATGGCATTTTTGAAAAGTGATCACTTCAAAGTTGTATTTTTAAAAAGACTAATAATGCATAATATTGAAAAATATGTTTTATTCGGAAAAAAATATGAATTGGCATGGTAGATGAAAATGTATTAATGGGCTTAACCAAATCTGCAATTTTTAAGTTAGGGTACAATAGTAAATTTGTAAAATATTCACATTTTTCGTTTAGCTGAAAAATTCTAATTTACAGCGCCATCAACTTTACGCTATTTTTTCATACTTTTGATGTTTGATCAATATTTTTCCTGTTTAAAGCCATGATATCAAATAATGTGTACTAATATATCCATTTCAAACTTGAAACAAAATAAAAACTAATTTTTTACAAATTTGAAAGTCTCACCGAATAAATCCGTGAATATTCATATAGCAGAGTTTCATAACCTTTAATTTTTAGATATTTTTGTTTTGGAGATCAAATGCAGATTTTGATTAACATATAATTCAATTTACGTGAATTTTAAAACTGGAAATGATAAACCGGAATCTTAAAAACGGAAATGAATCTCACTTTTTATTTTAATCATTCTTTTATTATTTAATGGCAATACATCCAAATTTTATTGAGTTTCATTTTCTAATTTTAATTAAATAATAAAAAATCATATTTTCTATAAATATTTTGGACTAGTAATGCATAATGTATACTATTGAAAAATATGTTTTATTCGGGAAAATAAATTATGAATTGGCATGGTAGATGAAAATATATAAAAAATATTGTATTAATGGGTTTAGCCCAATATGCAATTTTAAGTTAGGGTACAATAGTAAATTTATAAAAAAATTCACATTTCTCTTTTAGCTGAGAAACCCTAATTTACAACGCCGTCAACTTTACGCTATTTTTTCATTCTTTTGATGTTTGATCAATATTTTTCCTGTTTAAAGTCATAATATCAAAGATCTTGTACTATAATATATCTATTTCAAACTTGAAACAAAACAAAAACTAAATTTTGACAAATTTGAAAGTTTCACCAGATAAATCCATGAATATTCATATCGTGGTGGTTGCTTAAGCAGAGTTTCAGAACATTTAATTTTTAGATATTTTTAAAATAAAAAGTGGATTATGAATTGTTTTTGAAATAAATTACAGATTTTGTTTAACATATAATTCTATTTACGTGAATTTTAAAACTGAAAATGATAAAACTAAATAAATTCATAAATATGGATTGGCGGCATATCTTATTTTTTGAAGAGAAGGATTCTGATTTTGATAAAACTGATTTTTGATGTATTTGAGTTGATGATTTGATATCGGAAAACTTAGATATTTATATACATGACTAAGATTTGTGGTACATTTGAAAATGTAGGGAAAAAATATTGTATTGATGGGCTTAGTCCAATATGCAATTTGTTTTTTAATTTTTCAATTAAGTTAGGGTACAAATATAAAATTTGAAAGAAATTCACATTTCCTCTTATAGATGAAAATCCCTAATTTACAGAACTTATAGCTTTTTTTTTTTGGTTTTTGAACATTAATTTTTCACTGTTTAAAGCCATATTATTTTTGTAATAATATACCTATTTTAAACGAAGAATAAAAACTAAATTTGAATAAATTTTAAAAAGTTACTGGATAGATCCATAGATATCCATATCGTGGTGGTTGCTTCACCCGATGTTTAAAACTTTGGATGATTAGATATTTTTGAAATATAAAAATTGAATAGAAATTACTTGATAAATATTTATGTTTAACATAAAATTCTGTTTACATGAATTTTAAAACTAGAAATGATTATGATTAAAACCTAAATAAATTCAAAAATGAAGGTTGGCGGAATACCTCATTTTCCGAAGAGAAGACAAAACTTTAATCTTTATAAAACTGATAAAATTAATGTATTCCAGTTTCAAATGATTTGATACTAAAGAAAATTATATTTACATGCATAACTAGAATTTGTAGTACATCTATCAGGATTCAGATATGTGACTTCTAGATATTCGAACTTTCAATATCCATAAAAAAAAAATCAGGTTGTATGTGCCAAAAAAGTTTTTTTTTAAACGAAGTTACCTAAGTTTGTATGTGCCAAAAAAATCAGGTTGTATGTGCCAAAAAATCTTAGTCATGTCTATAAATACCTAAGTTTTCCGATATCAAATCATCAATTCGAATACATCAAAAACCACTTTTATGAAGATCAGAATCCTTCTCTTCAAAAAATGAGGTATGCCGCCAATCCTTATTTCTGAATTTATTTAGTTTTATCATTTCCAGTTTTAAAATTCACGTAAATGGAATTATATGCTAAAAAAAATCTGTAATTTATCTCAAAAAAATTCCTAATCAATTTGGTTATTTTAAAAATATCTAAAAAATAAAGGTTATGAAACTCTGCTTAAGCAACCACCGCGATATGTATATTCACGGATTTATTCAGAAAAACTTTTAAATTTGTCAAAATTTAGTTTTTTTTTAGTTCAAGTTTGAAATACATATATTAGTACAAGATCTTTGATATTATGGCTTTAAACAAGAAAAATATTGATTAAACATCAAAAGAATCAAAATAGCGTAAAGTTGACGGCACCGTAAATTATGGGTTTTCAACTAAACAAACAAATGTGAAATTTTTAAAATAAATTTACTATTGTACCCTAACTTAAAAATTGCATATTGGGCGAAGCCCATTAATACAATATGTTTTTCCATTATTTTCATTTACCATGCCAATTCATAATTGTTTTCGCCGAATAGAACATATTTTTTAATAGTATGCATTATGCATTACTAGTCCAAAATATTTATAGAAAATCTGATTTTATTATTTAATTAAAATAACAAAATTAATATCAATCAAATTTGGATGTTTTGCCATTAAATAATAAAAGCAATTATTAAATTAAAAAGTGAGATTCATTTCCGGTTTAAAGATTTTGGTTTATCATTTCCGGTTTCTAAAATTCATTTAAACTGAATTATATGTTAATCAAAATCTGTATTTGATCTCAAAAATAATTCCTAATCAACTTTTTATTTTAAAAATATCTAAAAATTAAAGGTCCTTAAACTCTCCTTAAGCAACCACCGCGATATGGATATTCATGAATTTATCCGGTGAAATTTTCAAATTTGTCAAAATTTAGTTTTTGTTTTGTTTCAAGTTTGAAATAGATATATTAGTACAAATTCTTTGATATTATGGCTTAAATAGGGAAAATATTCATCAAACATCAAAAGAATGAAAAAAATAGCGTAAAGTTGACAGCGCTCTATATTAGGATTTCTCAGCTAAACGAAGAAATGTGATTTTTTAGAAATTTATTATTGTATCCTAACTTAAAAATTGTTTATTGGTTTAAGCCCATTAATACAATATTTGTTTATATATTTTCATATATCATGCCAATCCATAATTATTTCTTCCGAATAAAACATATTTTTCAATATCATGCATTATGCATTACTAGTCCAAAATATTTATAGAAAATCTGATTTTTATTATTTAATTAAAATAATAAAATGAATCTCAATAAATTTTGCATGTTTTGCCATTAAATTGTAAAAACAATGATTAAAATAAAAAAGTGAGATTTATTTCCGGTTTTAAAATTCTGGTTATCATTTCCGGTTTAAAAATTCACGTAAATGGAATTATATGTTAAATAAAATCTGTATTTGATCTCAAAAACAATTCCTAATCAACTTTTTATTTTTAAAATATCTAAAAATTAAAGATTTTGAAACTCTGCTTAAGCAACCACCGCGATATGGATATTCACAAATTTATCTGGTGAAACTTTCAAATTTGTCAAAATTTAGTTTTCATTTTGTTTGAAGTTTGAAATAGATATATTAGTACAAGATTTTTGATATTATGGCTTTAGATAGGGAAAATATTGATCAAACATAAGAAAATGAAAAAATAGCGTAAAGTTAACGGCACTGTAATTAGGGTTTCTCAGCTAAACGAAGAAATGTAATTTTTTTTTACAAATTTACTATTGTATCATAACTTAAAAATTGCATATTGGGTTAAGCCCATTAATAATTGTTTTTTTCTATATTCTCATCCACCATGCCAATTCATAATTTGTTTTTCCGAATAAAACGTTTTTTTCAATATTATGCATTATGCATTACTAGTCCAAAATATTTATAAAACATCTGATGTTTATTATTTAATTAAAATAACAAAATGAATCTCAATATATTTTGGATGTTTTGCCATTAAATTACAAAAACAATGATTAAAATAAAAAGTGAGATTTATTTTCGGTTTTAAAATTCCGGTTTATCATTTTCGTTTCTAAAATTCACGTAAATGGAATTATATGTTAAACAAAATATATATTTGAACTCAAAAACAATTCCTAATCAATTTTTTATTTTAAAAATATCTAAAAGTTAAAGGTTTTGAAACTCCACCGCGATATGGATATTCACGAATTTATCCGGTGAAACTTTTAAATTTGTCAAAATTTAGTTTTTGTTTTGTTTCAAGTTTGGAATAGATATATTAGTACAAGATCTTTGATATTATGGCTTTAAACAGGGAAAATATTGATCAAACATCAAAAGAATAAAAAATAGTGTAAAGTTAATGGCGCTGTAAATTAGGGTTTCTCAACTAAACAAAAAAGATTCAAACTTACCCTATATATGATATTCTCACAAACTTGGACACTTTTTGCAATTTTTTTGATAAATATAAATGGGTTATGTGCAATTTTGCAAATGCACTCTGATCACCACATATGAGTTGGACCTGAGATCTATGAAAACGTATATATATATATTAATTAAATTATCGCAAATTTGAATATAATTAAATTAGTTAAATGTTATATCATTACTTAATTGTCTCTACGTATTCATCTAGTTTTAAAATATTTTTAAAAACGTTTTTTATTTCATTGTAACATCTTTTTTTGTCATTGTAATCTCTGCGTATTGTATGCATATTATTTCTACATTACTAACTTTTAACCAATTTCAATTTTCTTTTCCAACAAACAGGAACAACAACAACAAGTGCTTGGACATGTTGAAGCTGAAAGCATCTCGGAAACATGGAAAACCTGTAAGGCCGGGTCCGGGTCTTGGCCCGAATTGTTATCGGGCTTGAAGCATTGTTTTTTTTTTTGCTTCCCTACGTTAGGGAGAATGACTACTCTAGCCCCCTCCCATACATGAATCTCACGACGGATTGCGCAACCTCCTCCGTTGCCGGAGTTTCTGGAGTCACCGGACGGTCAATTGTTCATAATCTAGATGTTAATTCCGAACCAATTGAGGATTCGCAAACCCAAAAACCAAGCGAGAGCGTCTCTGTCCATGAAGTTTTATCCGTTTCCGATCATACCCCTCCTCCTCCGCCTTCATTCGAGCGTTTCCGTTCTGCATTTGGATTGCACATGCAACCGGTTCAAATTCCCGCGCGATCGTCGCCGTACCGATCGACAGAAGAAACCAGCCTTTGATGGTGCAAGCGCCACCGGGATTTGAGGATTATCGCGCTCTCACCTCCGTTGCCTCCCCTGGTCCTCCACATAAATTCCAGAGACCACACGAGCTCGTGAGGTGGCCTAAACTAGGGCAAGAACAACATAAACACCACCGGGAAATCGTTAAACGAACCCGAAGGATGTTCGAATCTCTCAGGATTGATGAGATAATGAAAGGTCACAGGGGCGATACCGCGGCTTCGGCTAAGATGAGAGAACATGGGTTGTGGCTGAACCAGGAACAACACATCATGGGTTCAATCCATGGGATTGAGATCGGCGACGCGTTTTATTACCGTTAGGAATTGTGCGTGGTGGGCTTAAACGGCCAACCGGACAGAATTTATAATTTATTATATTTTATTTGAATATATATTAAAATTAAAAATTAAAAATATTTTACTAAACTTATAAAAAGTTATGTTGGAGGTGGGCCTAGCACCCCCAATTAGTTAGGCCCATCTTAGGAAAGGCTGTTCTTCGGTGCGGTCGCCGGACTTAATATCACCGACCTGCGAGACCACTCTTCAGCTCGGCAGCCGACCTGAAGGCAACGTACCCCGGGCCCGCGCTGATGCCCCGCCAGAGCGGGAAGTGTCAGAAGAATAGGCGCGTGGGAGTTGGTAAGGCAGTACCCTACCCGCGTAGGGACGTGCCTTCGACCCGACGTCCCACCAACCCTGCAGAGCTGACAAGGGCAGGAGGGAGCAGGTGGAGCAGAGTTGGTAAAACAGTGCATTGCTCTGTAACACGCCACGCCGAGCTCATCATGACCTCTCTCCTCGAAAGCCGGGACACGCCTCCTAGGCCACCTTACCCGCAAAAGAGGCCGTAGACGACACGTGGCCCGAGATCCCGGGGAGCAGGAAGCCGACCCTGACTATATATACCCCTCATATGTCATTAATGAGGGGGGGGGGGGTTTTGGACTCTCTCACCTACCACAAGTTACCTGACCTCTCTATCTTTGTAACGAGACAACACTTTAGAACGCCGAACTGGAGGTCCTTCGGAACCAGTTCGTAATTCAAAAGCGTTTACTTCTCTTTCATCAATAACACGAAACACGGCCCCCGGCCTGCTCATATTTCTCCCGACCTGTCTTAATTGTGGTTAAATTGCTCTATTAACGAAAATCTCACCTCCCGTCTCCTAATCATTCTTCAAACACACTTAGTGATCCGTGGGATCAACAATTGGCGCTAGAAGGAGGGGCGAGATTCTTCTACACGCAAGGAGCAGTTCAACCACCGCCACGACCGAAGCAACGATGGCAATCCCGACCCCAAGAGTGTTGTCAGACCAGGACACTCCGGCCCAAACAACGGCCCAGGCCCCGACAACGGCCCCGCCAACGACTCGAACGACGGCGACCATTCCGTCATCAGCCCAAGCAGCTGCCAACCAGGCGATTCCTCGAGAGCAATTCTCCAGGGCCCCGCCCCCGGCTTCAGCACCCGCTCATTCCGACGGCTCCGCCGCCCACAACGCGCCACGAGCATCGGAAGACCAGCCCACGCCGTCCGTCGTGATGCAGACCCTGCTCGCCCGGATCGATGAGCTAACGCGAGCCACCGACCAACGGTTCGCCACGTTAGGGGCCTCCCGTGACCGGTCGGACAATGTCGGGTTCCCCGACGTCCATCCCAGAGAACCGGTCTCTCGGGAAGAAACCCCCCGCTTCCGGACAAGCCGACCGAGCGACTCGCCATCTGGATCCGAAAGGCCGGACGGACGTTTCGTCCCGGCCGTAGGAAGCCACCCGGGCGACGAAGCCCACCATCTCCGATCCAGCGCGGAGCGCTCCAGAGACGCGGAGTTCGAGGCTATGAAGGAGACCATCCGTGCGATGTCCTCCAAAATCCACCAAGCCATCAGCGCGGAACGGACAAGCCGAGGCCACCAACAAGACCATCCTCGACGGCCTGAAAAAGCGACTAGATAACAAGAAAGGGTCCTGGGCCGACGAGCTCGATGGAGTCCTCTGGTCCCACCGCACAACACCAAAGACATCGACTGGCCGAACACCGTTCAACCTCTCCCACGGCATGGAAGCAATGGCCCCATCCGAAGTCGGGCTCCCCACTCCTCGTCGCGCTATGCTCACCCAGCAACCCGCACTGAACAACGCCATCCTACTCAGCGAGCTGGATTTCCTTGAAGAGCAGCGGGACCATTCCCTACTCCGAATCCAGAACTACCAGCAGCTCGCCTCCAAATATTACAACAAGAAGGTTCGAGGCCGGTTCTTCGCCGAGGGCGACCTGGTCCTCCGCAAGGTCTTCGAAAACACCGCCGAGCTAAACGCAGGCAAGCTCGGTGCCAATTGGGAGGGCCCCTACCTTATCTCCAAGGTCGTAAAACCAGGCGTCTACGAGCTAGTCACGATGAACGGCAACGCCATCCCGCGCTCATGGAACTCGATCAACCTCAAGCGCTTCTACTATTAAGCCCCCGGGCTCCATTCCGCTCTCCGCTTTTGTAAACAATCGAACTACGACTGGCTTGATCCCTTATACTAAAGGGTACGTAGGCAACCCCTAACCAGGGCTCAGCTATCAACCTAATAAAACCTTTTTTACAAAGGAAGACGCTCCCGAGCTCCAAACGCTCGCACTACAAAAAAAAAAAAGAAGCCGGGCTCCAAATGCTCGCACTAAAAAAAAAAAAAAAAAACAAGCCGAGCTCCAAACGCTCGCACTACAAAAAAAAAAAACAAGCCGAGCTCCAAACGCTCACACTACAAAAAAAAAAAAAAAAAAAAAAAGAAGCCGGGCTCCAAATGCTCGCACTACAAAAAAAAAAAAAAAAAAAACAAGCCGAGCTCCAAACGCTCACACTACAAAAAAAAAAAAAAAAAAGAAGCCGGGCTCCAAATGCTCGCACTACAAAAAAAAAAAGGGGACCGAGCTCCGGTGCTCGCTCTCCCCGGCACACAAGTTATAAGTGCCAAAGCCGGGCCCCAGGGCCCGCACCTCTACTAGACACACAAGCATTAAGTGTCTCTAAAGCCGGGCTCGCTACCCGCACCAAAAAAACAAGGTACACAAGCAATAAGTGCCTTAAGCCGAGATTACCTCGCACCCAATACAAGAGCACGGTCCACGACCTGCTTACTTGACAGAGTACGGTCTACGACCTACTCTACCAATCAAAAAAGCCTCGAAATGGCACTTGTACAAAAAAAAAAAAGAGGGAGGGCCAACGGCCTCGATATTATTAAAAAGGGCCCACGGCCTAGTCATTACAACAGCCTCGAAACGGCACTTACAAAAAAGAAAGAAAGGGCCAACGGCCTTGTCATCATTAAAAGGGCCCACGGCCTAGTCATTACAACAGCCTCGAGACGGCACTTACAAAAAAGAAAGAAAGGGCCAACGGCCTTGTCATCATTAAAAGGGCCCACGGCCTAGTCATTGCATAAACGGCCTACGGCCCAGTTTACAAAAGGAAGAAAACAAAAAGGAAAAAGTTTTTACAAGGCCGCATCGGCCGGTCGGTCTTCACTCCCGTCAGCACGGGTACCATCTAAATCAGTCGGGGCCACCATCCTCGCGTTGGTCCCGTACTCACCAAGGAAGGGCTGCCCAGACCCCTCTTCCCCAACCACGGCTCCACCGGGTGGCACGTCGGTTCCGGTCTCACCGGACGGCGCGTCCGTACCTGCCTCAACGGCAGACAGGACCGAGGGATCTGCTTGCACAATCCCAGCAGCTTCGGGGACTCCCTCGTCAGCAGACGGGATCGAGGGATCTGCTTGGACGGTCTCAGCGACCGCAAGAACGTCCTCAGCAGCCAGCGGAGCCTCCAAGGTCAGATCCACCACGGGGGTGCTAGAGGGAGCGACAGGTATAATGTGCTCAAGCAGAACGCCGTGAGCACGGTCCAGAGGGATTTCCAGATCCTCCGGGGTCAAATCCGGAAAGTCCATCCCGTCCAGTACGGCACCGAATGCCGCCTCGTCCTCGTCCAGCTTCTGATACCGGTAGAACGGTACCGACACCCCGTCCTCTGCTTCCATCCTCTTGAGGCAGGCCTTTACGCCGGTCACCTGGCTGTACAGAAGGTGAGGTTCTAAGGCCCGGCGGCGCCCGTCCAGGTGGGCGCGGATCTTCTCCATCTTCGCGGACCACTTCCGGTTCCGCGCTTCCCACCGGGCTGACACCCGATCGCTCTCCGCAGCCACGGCCACCTTGGCCCGGCCTATGGCGGATTCCAGCCCCTTCACCCTGGAGCGGAGTGTCTCCCGCTCCCCCTTCAGGAGCCCGTTCTCCTCCTCGAGCCCCGACGCCCGATCCCACCCAGCTGCAGCACAGTCCCTTTCGGCCTCTAGTGCAGACTGCAGACTGGCCACCTCGACCGCCCGGGCTCTTAACCGCACCGCCTCCTCTTCCAGCGCCGCAGATCGGGCCTTCTCATCTCTCAGCTCCTTCTCGAGCCCGTGGAGACGGGTAGACTGGATCTGCGAGCTGGACTCCCGGCACTCCCGGAGGAAGTTAATCGAGGCGGCCTGCTCGGCGAGCCTCTTCTCATAGGCCTCCGCCAGAAAGGCACTAAGGGCCATCGTCTGCATTAAACAAATTGTTAACAGAGACGCGCAACAAGACTAGCTAAAAGCAGTTAGACCAGAGCAGGAGCTTACCCGAGCTGCGGATCGCGCCACCTGACGGAAGGTGTCGGACTCCGCCATCTCCAGCGGGACGAAGTGCGGGTACCTCTGCCCGAACATCATGGCCTGCGCCAGCTCGGCGCACTCGTCCGGATCGACGATTACCTGGTTGCTTCCATCCTCGTGGGTAAAGGAGAAGCTGTAGTCCCGAGGCCCACCGTCGGAACCTCCCGAGGCGCCGCCCACTTCGGCGCTGCGACCCTCGGCCTCCTGCACAGCAGCAGGATCCTCCACGACGACGATCGTCTCGCCGACCCCATCGCCCCCTTGGGCCCGGGTCTCATCGACCCCCCCTGCCGGCACAACGGCCAAAGGCACCTCGGGCTCCGGCCCGGGCAGTGTAGGCCGGATGACCTCCCGACCTCCGGAAGAGGACTCTCCCGTCCTCCTCTTCTTTCTGCCGGTCTCCCCACCAGCAGCCCGGTCTTCCCTCCTCTTCGAGGGAGTCGCCACGGAGGAATCCCCCGCAACCCGTGGTGCCGGGTCTCGCCTGACCGGTACCTCGGGTATCGGCGGCGGCGGTGCAACAAACGAGTCCGCGTACTGCGGATTGGCAAACCTTACTCTACCTGCGAAGGAAGAACCGTTAGTTCGGCAAAAAAAAAAAAAAAAAAAAAAAAAAAAAAAAAAAAAAACCTCCGGTCATTGCAGCTTCGATTCTCGCAGCGGTGAAGGACTTCCACTCTCTCCGACGCACTGTCCTGAGCACGGCAAGTAGACCTGCGTAGTCCGGTAGCTTGAATCTGGAGGAGTGAGGGCCTGAAGAGCAAGACAAAAAAAAAAAATCATCAGTCAGACAACCAAAGAGGAGAAGTCAGCTCGACCTGCAAATCCCTACCCGGGGAAAAATTCCAATCCCGGGTGTATCTCGCCAACGGATCGAGCCCAGCCACGGCGGTAGCCCGGACGTAGAAGTAGCTGCGAGACCAGTCCTCGACCTTCGACAGCTTGCTCGCCCTAGACCCCGAGCTGGGTGCCTCCAGAACGTTCGCCGCGGGCTTGAAAGCGGCATAGAAGGTCCCAGGAATCCCGGGGTTTGCCTTCTGCTGGGTGAACGCCTCGAACATAGGCAACGTCACCTCCACGTCGCATTCGTGCCCCAAGGTCAGCAGCACGATCATCCCCTGGACCGTGGACGGGCAGACCTGCGAGAAGGCCAAGCCCCGCGCCCGGCAATACTGGACGAACAGCTCGGGGAGAGGAAGGCGCAAGCCGCACTTCTGGAAGAACGACTCGTACAAGCAGACGAAGCCCGGCCGAGGAGTCCACGGGCGCTCCTCCGCCCTGGGTACCCTGAGCTCAACGCCGGCGGAAAAACCACACAGATTCCCCAGGAGGGTCACCGACTCCGCTGTGCTCCAGGTCGGTGACCCTCCCTGCTCGTAGGAGACCAGGGGGGACCTCACCCTGGCCACTCGAGCTCCGCCTCCACGGCCGCCCTGACGACCACCGCGGTCGCCCAGATGCCCGGTTCTGCCCTCAGCTTGGCCAACACCGCGACCGCCAGAGGATCTAACCACCGTCTTCGGTCGGAGATGGGTCCCCGGGAGCAACGGGGCGGCCCCCGAAGTCGAGGGGGCCAACTGTTCCCCACTGTCTGCCCCGCGTCGTGGAGAAGAGGCATGTTCGGAATCACCGGAGGAGGAACTCGGAGAATCGTTACCGCCACCACGGGACGCCGATTCTTCGCTCGACTCAACTCTGATACCGTCTAACATCGGAGCCATTGCACGGAGAGGAGGAAATCGAAAAGACAGGAAGAAAGTAGGAAGAGAAGGAGGAAATCGGAGAAAGGAGGTTACCTTAAGAGTATGCGCAGAAGGTTTTAACAGTAGGAGAAAGAAGGTTTAAATAGAGGAAGGGGGACAGTGAAGCGACGCCTGGACGCGTGTCAAAAGAAGCACGGCTGCCCAAAAAACCTAATGATGACGACTCCTCGGTCTCCCACGCCGAAAAGCAGGGGGTGCCTCGATAACCACGAAGCGTCTGTCACACGCCGCGCGTAGGCATCTCGCGCGAAAAACGAGGCAACCTTTCGATTCCCCGCGTGGCAGATACGCGCCAACCTCCTACGGATTTTTCGGAAAAGGCAAACACAGTTGAGCACGGAAAAACCGTCCTAAGATGCGCCGAACTAACATTAGATCAACTTCGGCATGCTCACTTCACCTCGCGACACCGAACTGGGGGAGGGCCTATTGTTGGAGGTGGGCCTAGCACCCCCAATTAGTTAGGCCCATCTTAGGAAAGGCTGTTCTTCGGTGCGGTCGCCGGACTTAATATCACCGACCTGCGAGACCACTCTTCAGCTCGGCAGCCGACCTGAAGGCAACGTACCCCGGGCCCGCGCTGATGCCCCGCCAGAGCGGTAAGTGTCAGAAGAATAGGCGCGTGGGAGTTGGTAAGGCAGTACCTTACCCGCGTAGGGACGTGCCTTCGACCCGACGTCCCACCAACCCTGCAGAGCTGACAAGGGCAGGAGGGAGCAGATGGAGCAGAGTTGGTAAAACAGTGCATTGCTCTGTAACACGCCACGCCGAGCTCATCATGACCTCTCTCCTCGAAAGCCGGGACACGCCTCCTAGGCCACCTTACCCGCAAAAGAGGCCGTAGACGACACGTGGCCCGAGATCCCGGGGAGCAGGAAGCCGACCCTGACTATATATACCCCTCATATGTCATTAATGAGGGGGGGGATTTTGGACTCTCTCACCTACCACAAGTTACCCGACCTCTCTATCTTTGTAACGAGACAACACTTTAGAACGCCGAACTGGAGGTCCTTCGGAACCAGTTCGTAATTCAAAAGCGTTTACTTCTCTTTCATCAATAACACGAAACACGGCCCCCGGCCTGCTCATATTTCTCCCGACCTGTCTTAATTGTGGTTAAATTGCTCTATTAACGAAAATCTCACCTCCCGTCTCCTAATCATTCTTCAAACACACTTAGTGATCCGTGGGATCAACAAGTTAGACATAAAAAATTGATTTTTTAAAAAGTTCGTGAACTAACTAAAAAACTAGAGTCATTAAAGAGTGCATGTTAGAGTTATGTTTTCAAGATTATAGGTTTTGCGGGTTAACCCGAATAATATTTTATTCCACTGCAAAACGGGTTAAATAGAGAAATATTCCGTTTGACAACTCTTTCCATAATCATGAGTTAGACATATTATAAAATTCAAATAAAATAAGTTTTTCTTAAATTTCAAAACAATTTCTTATAAAAAAATGACCCCGCGTTATAATTAGCGCGGATTAAGTCTTAGTTTATTCTATAAAAAATGTTATAAAGTCCCTTGAGTTTGTCGTCGGCCATCGGATGCTCACTTCTGAAAAATAATAATAATAACATTTTTGTAATTAGATTTTTCCTAACAAAAGATTAAAGGGTATAATAGGCACATAAAACATTATAGTAATTAAAATAAAATGAGAACTAATCTAATAATAATAATATAAATTTGTGTTATTATAGTAACTAGATAAATGACCCGCACGTTGCGCGGAATTAAAATAATATAAAATTCTAATTTTTTATTTTTAAATTTCATAAGTATTTATTTTTTTGTGCTTTTAGTCTCGTTTAATGTTTTGTTTGATCACTAATAATTTAATAAAATAAATTTAATATTTGTATTTTTCTAGGTTTTTATATACTTGTTTTTGGCATAACCTACATACTATTTCTCTTATATTTATGGTTAAAAAATACATTATATTTGTCATCATTTTTAAGACAGTAAATGTACCGTCTTTCTTTGTGTCTGTGATATCAACATTTGTGACGTCAACATTGTTTGACGATATTTTTTTGTGCCACAATTGTTTTTCACTTTTTTTTTTTACTTTGTTTATATTGATTATTATACATTAATAGTACATGGATAATAAGAAATTGGAACTAACTCAACATACTAAATACCAAAATAGCTCGATATAGATTTTGATTTGATTCCCTTTTGCTAAAAATTGTCTTTTTTAAACATTGCATGATCTTATATATGTCTTTGTGCGCTTAAACACTTTAAAAAGAAAAAAAATGTTGGTGTGTTATTCAATTCATCATAATATTTAGCACATATAACAACACCAACGATATGCAATCCATTTTTTTATTATTAAAAATGTTTAATTATGAATTTCATCCCTAACTTTTTCTTCACAAAACATAGCATGGTTTAAATAGTTCGCTTTTTCGAATCCATTAAACTATTAAATTTTAATACGAAGAATGAATTCTCAATCATATGTTTCTCTTGAAATATGGTGTAGAATAGCATTTCCACTCGCGATATAGTAACTTGTATCACTCTTTACACGTATGTTTTGTTGCGGTAGTGTTTGAACATTCTTAAACATTTTTTTTGTTACTATTTTAGTTTTGAAATTTATATATATATATATATATATATATATATATATATATTTTTTTATTTTTTTTGTTAAAAACACAATATCATAACACTTTAGATTTTGTTCAGTGACGAGAGAAACAAATACAGTTGGTTCTTCGTCACTGTTAAGTATTAACTAACTCTCAAGTCTCAACAACCATAACCTGTAATAATAATTAAAATCGAAAAAGAGAAAACATAATAATATTTATCTTCCCTACAGTAGTTAGATCTGGTTTTGATACAAAACAAGAGTTAGATCGCGTTTATTTGCTAATCTCCCTGCAAAATCATTATTAATAATAAATTATATTTGATCCATCAATATTCGTTCAACAGTTTCACAAGTATCATTTAATAATAAATTATGCATCTTCTTTACTTTTTTTCAGTATTCACGTGACTCAGCTTTCCAGTTCCGACAGCTACTCTCTTGTGTCTTACATCCTTTTGTCACGTACCTCCTGCTCTCTTCATCTCTCTCTATCTCTCTAGATTCTTTTACAGAATCAAATCTGTGATGTGTAATCTCAGACATTATTAACATGTTTCTTTAACACAGTCCCACACAAGAAAATGCTTCGTTCTAACTTCCCCATTTCTGGGTTCCTTTTCTTTTGTTTCTTCTTCTTCTTCGCCATTGCTTCTTCTTCTTCTTCTTCGAACCGCACAAAACGAGCGTTTCCTCACCGCGACGCTTCTGCTCTTTTACTGTTCAAATCCAAAGCTGATCTATGGAACAAGCTTGGTTTCTTCAGCAACAAAAGCTCCAGTTTCTGTCAATGGTGGGGTGTTACGTGCTACGGCAACAAAGTGGTTCGTTTGGTTATAGAAGATCTCTATCTCGGAGGTCAACTCGCTCCTGACCCAGTCAATAAACTCGACCAGCTCCGAGTTCTCAGCCTCAAGAACAACTCGTTAATCGGACCTTTACCCGATTTTTCCGGTTTGGTTAATCTCAAATCGCTGTTTCTCGATCACAACTCCTTCGCCGGTTCGTTTCCTCTATCGGTTCTCGAGCTTCACCGGTTAAGAACACTCGATTTCTCTTTCAACAACCTCACCGGTCCAATCCCGCCCGGTTTAGTGTCTTCCGACCGGTTGATTTATCTCCGACTCGATTCGAATCGGTTTAACGGTGCCGTCCCTGCTCTGAACCAATCCGCGCTTCATACATTCAACGTTTCGGTTAACAACTTAACCGGTGCTGTACCGGTAACCGCCGCTCTGTTACGATTTGGTATTTCCTCTTTTCTCAAAAACCCTAATCTCTGCGGCGAGATCGTTCACAAGGAATGCAACCCGAGGTCCAAGTTTTTCAGCCAATCGCCGCCGGAAAAGGCGGCGGAGGCGCCACCACCGCCTATGCTGCACGGCCAGATGTACGATTGGGAGTTGTCCCGGCCAAATCATGGCAAACATTCGCGATTCGCGGTGATTCTAGGGTTCCTATTGGCCTCTCTTCTCCTATTTATCGCCGTCGGTTGTCTAATCGCCGCCGTGAAGAGACGGAGAGATAAAAACGACAAGGAGAAAGGAAAAGAATCGACGGCGGTTGTAGCATCCGACGCGGCGGAGACGGCGGAAGTAGCGGCGGCGATACAGATGGAGCAAGAGAGTGAGATGGAGGAGAAGGTGAAGAAGCTACAGGCGGCGAAGAGTGGGAGCTTAGTATTCTGTGCGGGAGAGGCCCACGTGTATACAATGGACCAGCTAATGACAGCATCGGCTGAGTTATTGGGTAGAGGAACTGTGGGGACCACTTATAAGGCGTTGCTTGACAGCCGTTTGATCGTGACGGTTAAGAGGCTAGACGCCATTAGATTGGCGGGTGTAGGAAGAGAGAAATTTGAGCGTCACATGGAATCAGTAGGAGCGTTAGGGCATCCGAATCTGGTCCCAGTCAGGGCTTATTTTCAGGCGAAGGAAGAGAGGCTCTTGATTTACGATTATTTGCCAAATGGCAGTCTCTCGTCGCTCGTCCACGGTAAGCTCGTAAGCCCTTTTACACACAATTACACTTTTTAAAAATTTCTTGTCCTCTTTTTATATTATTTAACCCTATAATAAATGATTTAGTAGAGAGTATCGTTGAAGACATCAAGCACTTGGTTGGTACACTTGTAATAAATTAGTAGTTAAGAGGTCTTTACTTTTGCTCAAGTCATTTTATTTATTTATTTATTTGTTTTTTTTTCAACAGTCATTATTATTTAACTTTACTATACAGTTAATAATGACTAAACCAAAATCTATAGGGATAATTAGAAAATTTGCTTCCGAGTTTAGTTTCCGGCGATGTCTGAATAACTTTGTTTCCGGAGTTTAGTTTCCGGCTTGTGTACTTTTGTCAGATACACTATAATTGGTTTGAGAGTTTTTTTTTTTTGTATGCACAGAGTGTTGGTTTTTCTTGTTTTCAAAATAATAAAATCGAACATGTTATAAACACATTTTTGGTTGGGTTATGGCTTTTTTGATTTGGAGCAATGAGGAGCTTATGTTTAATGTCATACTTTGTGTAGGTACTAAATCGTCGAGGGCAAAGCCATTGCATTGGACATCTTGCTTAAAGATCGCAGAAGATGTAGCTCAGGGTCTCTCCTACATCCACCAAGCATGGCAGCTTGTTCACGGAAAC
This sequence comes from Eutrema japonicum, assembly GCA_030161315.1. Taxonomy (NCBI): domain Eukaryota; kingdom Viridiplantae; phylum Streptophyta; class Magnoliopsida; order Brassicales; family Brassicaceae; genus Eutrema; species Eutrema japonicum. Next base: position 22,413,055 of record BSQW01000007.1, read on the forward strand.
CTCAAATCCTCCAATGTCCTTCTCGGACCAGACTTCGAAGCTTGTATCGCTGACTACTGTCTCGTCGCTCTTGCAACAAACCCTCCTCTAACATCAAATGACGGTCAAGAAGACGCGGATGCAATAGCTTATAAAGCCCCTGAAGCTAGACACAAGAGTTCGAGTAATCAATCGGTTAAAGCTGATGTTTACTCCTTTGGGATTCTTCTTTTGGAGCTTTTGACAGGGAAGCAACCTTCGAAGCTTCCGGTTTTTCCTTTAGATGAGATGGTGGAATGGGTTAGGAAAGTGAGAGAGGAAGGTGAGAAGAATGGGAATTGGAGAGAGGATAGGGATAAGTTTGGAATGTTGACTGAAGTTGCGGTGGCTTGTAGCTTAGCATCGCCGGAGCAGAGGCCGACGATGTGGCAAGTGTTGAAGATGTTGCAGGAGATTAAAGAAGCGGCTGTGATGGAAGAGTGTGAACTTGTCATGGATTCTACTAATTCTCAGAGCTCCTAAAGGGCAAGTCTTTCACTTATCTTAAAAATATATATTCTAACAGTTCCTGACCACTTTTACTTGTCTTGATGATATCTTCTTCCAATTATTTATTTTCTTTTACGTCTGCGTTTTGTCACAGATTTGTCACGCCCCCTGTAACACAGTTTCAGATTTTAAAAGTAAATTACTGAATCGAAGCTTCAATTTTTAGACCAACTTTGACTGATAAACCGAGTTTAGACCAGGCCTAACAAGTTATTCGAAGCGAAGCGACGCTACATTGGTTGTTATCCGCGGATGTGACCGTAATAGAAATGGTGAGTCGAGCAGAGAGATTGTTTTATCAAATGCATGTGAAAGAGATTGCAGCGTGGTATCACAGTGCGAGGCTTGCTATTGGGTTGATTACTACAGTTGAAGGAAGTACAGTCACAGTGATGAAGAATCTACGGGTTTGTGAAGATTGTCACGCAGCGATTAAGTTGATCTCAAGAGTTGTGGGACGTGAGACTGTTTTACTCTTGTTTTGTAGAATAGAGAATGCAATATTTGAGCTTTTACTCTTGTTTTCAGTCTGTTAAAATGTTCAGCGAGTGGTTGATTCTTGTTTAATACTTTACATGAATGTCTATGCTTCACACAAAAGCTTTTCATATTCTGAGCCAAGAGTTCTCTGATTCTATTCCAAAGTTTTTTTTTTTTTTTTTAATTATTGATTTAGCATGTCTCAAATTTAGATGTTGAGTTTACATACATCTTAATAAGAATTTGTAAATAAAATGTCAGGAAGAAAGTCTTGCTAAGCTTGAGGAGACTAAAGGTTAGAGCTTGTTAGATACAACATTTACAAGACCAAAAGAAGAAAACAAAAATTACATTACTAAGAATTGACGATTGAAGACTACGGCCAATAGATGTTATATTGAAAAAGGTATTGAAATAACAATGTAAAGATAAGAGGTTGTGGTCTTGTGTGGGCGTAATTAAGTCAACAAATAGGAAACTTATGTCAAGTCTTAGAAATAATGGTGAAATTGCTACTCACCAATGTGCTAAGTTATATGCTCTAACTCTCTCCTTTGATTTTCTCTTCAGAAGATCAAACACAAACTCGTTCCTTTTTCTCAAAAATTTTGCTCCTCTCTCTCTCTCTATGGCTTCTTCATCATCTTCTTCTTCCTCTTCTCCCACTTGGGTGTACGATGTTTTCCCCAGCTTCAGTGGGGAAGACGTACGTGTAACTTTCCTCAGCCACTTTCTAAAGGAGCTTGATCGGAAACTGATCACTGCATTCAAAGACAATGAGATTGAGAGAAGCCACTCCATCTGGCCCGAGCTTGTACATGCTATTAAGGATTCTAGAATCGCCGTGGTCCTGTTCTCCAAAAACTACGCCTCTTCAAGCTGGTGCCTTAACGAGTTGCTGGAGATAGTGAGATGCAAGGAAGAGTGTGGTCAGATGGTAATACCGGTTTTCTACGGTTTGGATCCTTCCCACGTGAGGAAACAAACCGGTGACTTTGGAAAGATCTTTGGAGATACATGCCACAACAAAACAAAGGAAGTGATAATTCGATGGAGGGAAGCTTTGACCAATGTCGCTAATATCCTCGGATATCATTCAGTGACTTGGTACAATTATATGAACCATTCTTTTTGCTTATATATCTTGATTCTTGAATAAAAGACGTTGTTTCATGTTTTTGAAATTATCTTTCTCCTTGTTAGGGGTAACGAAGCAAAAATGATTGAAGAAATTGCCAATGATGTTTTGGATAAACTACTTATAACTCCATCAAAAGATTCTAAGTACTTTGTCGGCATCGAAGATCATATCGAAAATATGAGTGTATTGTTGCAGTTGGAATCTGAAGAAGTGAGGATGGTTGGTTTATGGGGTTCTTCAGGGATTGGTAAGACTACGATTGCAAGAGTTATGTTTAACCGACTTTTTCGACACTTTCAAGGTAGCATTTTCATAGACAGGGCTTTCTTATCTAAGAGTATGGGAATTTATAATAGAGCCAATGCAGACAGGGGCGGAGGCAAGTGAAGACCACCAGGGGCAGTTGCCCACCATGATTTTTTTTTTTTGGTGTAATTGCTTAAAGTTTTTTTTTTTGCCCCTCTTGGTATATGTATTTATGTACCATTGCCCCGGGTGAAAATATGTTCTAGATCCGCCACTGAATGCAGACGACTATAACATGAAGTTGCATTTGCAAGGAAATTTCCTATCTGAAATCTTAGGTAAAAGACACATAAAGATAAATCATTTGAGTGCAGTTGAGGAGAGGCTAAAGCACCAGAAAGTTCTTATCTTCATTGATGATTTGGATGATCAAGTGGTACTAGATGCCTTGGTGGGTCAAACTCAATGGTTTGGAAGTGGAAGCAGGATCATTGTGGTTACTAATGATAAGCATTTTTTAAGGGCCCACGGGATTGTTCACATTTACGAGGTCTGTCTCCCATCTGTTGACCTCGCTGATCGAGAGATGTTTTGAGAATCTTGTAGTTGAAGTTGCAAGACACGCGAGCAGTCTTCCTTTGGGTCTTAATGTTTTGGGTTCATCTTTACGGGGGAGGGACAAGGAGTACTGGATGGATATGTTGCCAAGGCTTCAGAATGGTATAGATGGGAAAATTGAGAAAACATTGAGAGTCAGTTATGATGGATTAGGTAGCGAAGCAGATAAAGCGATATTCCGCCATATCGCATGCTTTTTAATGGTGTGGGAGTTAGATACATGAAGCTGTTTCTCGCAGATAGTGGCTTGGGTGTTATTATCGGACTTGAAAACCTAGCTGATAAGTCCCTCATTGATGTCAGATTGGGTATTGTGTGTATGCACCGTTTGCTACAAGAAATGGGTAAAAAAATTGTTCGCCTTGACGACCCTGAAAAACGTGAATTTCTGGTGGATTCACAAGATATATGTGATGTACTCAATGAAGGCACTATAAGTTTTTTCTTATAATCGTGCTCCTTTCTTTACTCAACATATAAGATTAAGAGAATGTCATTTTATAAGCAACGAATAGTAGGCGTTTGTTAAGATTTTATGTCTTTCTTATTGATATTATAAATTTCAGGGTACTAAAAAGATTTTAGGTATATCATTGGATATTGATGAGATTGATGAGTTGCATGTACATGAGAGTGCCTTCAAAGGAATGCGTAAAATATACTCGAAGATATATATGTTAAGAAAAGAAAGGAGTGTGCACTTACCCAAAAGCTTTGACTATTTGCCCCATAAACTCAAATTATTGTGTTGGCATGAATATCCATTGAGATGTATATGCCTTCTAAGTTGAGTTTTATTGGAGTTTGTGGGGGTCTCACAACCTGAAAGAAATCCCAGATCTTACGATGGCTACTAATCTCGAGAAACTTGAACTTTGGAATTGTTGGAGTTTGGTGGAGCTTCCTTCCTCTATTCGAAATCTCAATAAGCTGACAGATTTGGATATGTCGTCTTGCAAAAATCTGGAGGCTCTTCCAATTGACTTTTCCTGAAATCTCAACCAATGTCTCAGTGCTCTATATATACGAAACAGCCATTGAAGAATTCCCTTCAAATTTGCGTCTCGAAAATCTATGTACACTTACCATGGAGAACCTAAAGAGTAAGAAATTATGGGAAGGAGTGCAGAAGGTATGTAGTTCCAAACTTTATGCTTTCTCTAACCTCTTTATAATTGCAATAAATCGTGATTATAATTGCAATAAATCTCAACCAACATCTCAGTGCTCCATCTAACCATACAGCGATTGAAGAGGTTCCTTGGTGGATTGAGAAATTCTCAAGGCTTGTAATCCTAGAGATGAATGGATGCAACAAGTTGGAATATTGAAACATCTTTCAGTTGACTTTTCAGACTGCAAGGCATTAACTGGAGCTAGCTGGAATGATAAATTCTCAGAGATCGATTTCACCAACTGCTTCAACTTGGATCAAGAAGCTCTCCTTCATCAACATAAAACAGATTTGAACTGTCAACTGAGGTTGTCAGGTGAAGATGTGCCTTCATATTTCACTCACCGAACTACTGGAACCTCCTCCTCTCTGACCATCCCTCTACTTCACAGCTCCCTCTCACAAGCATTCTTCAGATTCAGGGCTTGCACTGTGTTTGATTGCAACAGTATGTCTGGGTTAGCTAGCGGTGGAGAATTCTATGCTAAATTTCACTTCAAAGGCCGATTTTGGAACAGTTTTGATTCCTTTCGTCAGCCACAAGACTTCTGGGCAGGCACGGAGATGTATACGATATGGACAGATAAGAAGGATAGTCGTCTGTTTATATTGGATTGTCGTATCCCTCTAAGAAAAGACTGTGATATCCTAGCTAAAATGAACTACAATCATGTGGATATACAGATTCATATTAATAATACTAGTCACGCTCCGGACGAATGGGGTATACGGCTCTTAGATGACTGTTCATCAGCGGAAAACATACTTGGTAATCCAAACACGCTTCCACATGTTTTTGAAACTGACTTAGTGACGGAGACGAGCAGTAAACGAATGCGGGTAAGCAGTAAGCTTCAACTGATCAATATTACTCTTTATGTCTCACAATTATTCTTTTTCAAAGATCTTCAATAATTTCCATCACTGGACCTCTTTTTTTCCTGCAGATTTCGTGAAGAAACTTTGAATCTTTGATTGTGAATCTTCGAGAAACCTTCATTGGGGATAAAATTTGTGGTTTTGCTGATTCTAATGGAACAACAAGAAAGATACAAGGAGGATAGACAGAGACTTCTTCACTGTTTCCCCAGCTCGACAGACATTCTCAGGTAACCCAAAATTTCCATAGAGCATATTTGGGTTTCGTTCTAATTAGGAATTATTTTAAATAGATTCTGCCTCCAAACAAAGAAATGGTTTCATTTGGTGATTTCAAACGCTGCCCTTTCTGATTCTCTTTGTATTTATAAAGTTGCTCGAATTACAACTGCTCCAGTTGGATAACATAATGACATGTTGCTTGTGACAACTTCATTTGCAGAAGTAGGAGATGGTCGATCAAGGATTTGATTGGTGGCTCTGCCATAACACTAATGAAACAAAACCGTAACAACTTTCATGGAATTGTCATTTTTCTCAGTGTCTTTTGAAGAATGCTTTGCTACAAAAATTGGTCGTTTATCAAGTTTCTGCTCCTTCTATATACCAATTTATTGTTTTTGTTGTCTTATGTGAAATAATCTATTTTCAACATGAATGTCTCTATTTCACACAGAAGCTTTGCATATTCTGAGCCAACACTAAGCAAAACATGTTCTTCAATTCTATCTCGAGTCATCTCAAACCGAGATAAGCATGATTCGTAGCCTTCAATGTTTTATTTTTATTAATCCAACATTTCCCCGACTCTAATATTCTAAATCCTCAAGTTTAGCTTCAAATCAGATTATCTTTGTATGTTTACAAATGTATCTACTTTTATTACTACTGGTACGATTAATTTCCTATTGGCCAAAGTATACTCAAGCTACTTATACTTTGAGATTACTTCTCCATAAATCGTCTCCAGAGCATAGCAAGAAACACACATCGATCAGTTACAAGAAATAGAGCATGATGAGCTTTACATACGCCTTAACAAGAATTTGTAAATAAAATGCATGAAGAAAATTATTGCTTAGCTTGAGGTACTTAGAGCTAAGCGTTTGCTGGATACAGTGCCGGCCCTGAATTTTAAGTGGCCGGAAGCTAGAGAGAAATGGGCTGTTTTATAATAATTTTTTAAAACTTAGGAATATGATAAGAATTTAGGTTTTAATTAGGAATTCTTTTCGTTATATTAACTGTTTAGTTGTGTTGCCTTGTTTGATAATTATATTAGTTTATGTTGGTTTATAATTATATATTGGTTTTTGGTTTTAGACTTAGTTGGTTTATTGGAAATAACTATTTCATGAAAATCGAACTCATGACGTGTAGTGCTAAACATATGAAGTTAAACAGTAGCCTAAGAAGTTTTTTTAAGAATTTGAAAGCCGAAATTTTTATATAAAAACGAAGGCCGCAAGCCCATGTTTGGTTTGCTTAACCCTGGCTGGATAGACCATTGAGAGGCTTCCTCTTCTTGATTTAGTGATTTTCGATGTTCCGTTTCTCATATGTGTTCTTTCCCTAAGGTTCTTCACATAGGTGAGTACACCGAGTGCTACTTAACGCTCTCTTTGTACTACTCTTATCAATTGAACTATACGACTGTTTTTTTTGCTGCGGTAATGTGACGTCATTTTGGCTTTTCTATTATCAATTGGCGATTATATGCCACTAGTGATGTTAATACGGGCGGCACGGACCCGTTTAAGCATTGCCCGTTTATATTTGTACCCGTTTAGGTCCGTATAACTTCAAGCCTGCCAGACATAATCCGGTCCGTATAATGATATAATGGCAAAATTGTAAATAAGCAATATTGATTTTGTACATGTATAAAAAAATATGATTGATGTGGTATTTTTTTTTCTGTACTTAAACGGGTACCATTTTATTTCGCAGGCATACCCGTTAAATAAACGGGGTTAAATGGGCTAGCTCTGTTCAACCCGTTTATCTTTACACGGCCATGGGCCAAATTTTTTTATACCGGGCCCGTTTAGGCCTGCGCCCATCAAGCCCATTTTAACATCATTATATGCCACCACTGTTCAAAAAATCGGCCTAGGCGCCGCCTAGGCGCACGGCTAGGCACCGGTTCGGACCTGGCCGACCCGATTTTAGTAAAATCGCCGAGAAAAATCAGTATCTCTGTTTAGTCGGTTCTAGTCGGACCAAATCGGTCAAATTGGTCTAGTCGTTCAAATCGGTTTAATATCTGGTTTAATTATTTTCAATTATTTTTTTTTGGTTTTTCAATGTGATGTCATTTAAAGAACTTTATTTTAGAATATGATTTAACAGTGGATTTTTTCTTCTTTTTATATCCAAAACAAAAAAATTTACCAATGTAATTTTCAAATAAAACACTAAAAATTTTAAAAATATATATTATACAAATATAAAATATAAAATATATTAATAAAAAATTCGTTAACGCCTAGGCTCCGCTTAGACCCCGATTAATTCGCCTAGGCTTTAGTCCCCATCACACGCCTAGTTACCGCCTAACGATTTTTTGAACATCGTATGCCACTAAGCATTCAGCTTCCGACAAATGCTTCAGTTCCGTGAACGCGTACTCGGACTCTTGGGGGGTCTTGTCTCCGTGATTAACTCAAAGGGTGTTCTTGGATTCTTCAGTCAACTGTCAACCCATTTTTCAACGAAACTTCCAACAAAATTTCCTTCTCTTTCCGTTGGAATAGTATAGAGGCCTATTGATCTAGTCAAGTCAACTAATCTTTCATGTTAACTCTGATTAATATTTACTTAACTATGGTTTGGACTTCAATTATTGAAAACTAAAAAAAGAATAAGAAAAGGTTTAATTAATGTGAACTGAAAGGTAGAGGAAACTTCTGTCAACTTTTCATTTCATATTTGCTAGAAAAAAAAAAAAAAAGCTTCCCTTTCTCTGGAATTTTTCTTTTTCTTGATGTCTTCTTTCCATTCCTCGTCTTGCAATTGGCGATATGACGTCTTCCTGAGCTTCAGAGGGGAAGATGTCCGCAAAACATTCCTCAGCCATTTTCTAAAGGAGCTGGATCGTAAATTGATACGTGCTTTCAAAGACAACAAAATCAAGACAAGTCAATCGTTCGATCCCATTCTTAAACAGGCGATTAAGGATTCGAGGATCGCCCTCGTGGTCTTCTCCGAAAACTACGCTTCCTCTGCCTGGTGCCTAAACGAGCTGCTGGAGATAGTGAAATGCAAGAAAAAGTTGGGTCAACTTGTGATACCGGTTTTCTACCGTTTGGATCCTTCTCATGTCAGGAATCAGACAGGAGACTTTGGAAGGATATTTGAAAAGAAATGCCACAGTCACAACAAAACAGAGGATGAGATAGGATTATGGCGGAAAGCGTTGACCGATGTAGCAAATCTCGTCGGATTTCATTTTCAGAGATGGTACGACTTTATGAATCATTATCTTTGTTTTTTTATATCTTGAAGATTATATGTTCCTACTTGACTTTTGACTTTCCAAACTTATTGTTTCTTGCTTGTGTATTGATATATTTCTCCTATTTTAGGGATAATGAAGCAAAACTAATTGAAAATATCGTCAATGATATTTTGGAGAAAGTAAATTCTACTCCATCAAAGGATTTTGAAAACTTTGTCGGGATCGAAGATCATATCGCAGAGATGAGTTTAATTTTGGACTTGAAATCTGAGGAAGTGAGGATGGTTGGAATATGGGGTCCCTCGGGAATCGGCAAGACTACCATTGCAAGAGCTCTATTTAGTCGATTCTCTCATCACTTCCAAGGTAGGATTTTCATAGACATGCGTTTCGTATCAACAAGTACCAAAGATTATAGCAAAGGTAACCCAACTGACTATAACATGAAGTTGCACTTGCAAGAAAACTTCCTCTCTAAAATATTAGATACAGATGGCATAAAGGTAGATCACTTAGGTGCGGTGAGAGGGAAATTAAAGCACCAAAAAGTTCTTATCATTATTGATGACTTGGATGATCAAGTGGTGTTAGATGCCTTGGTGGGTGGAGATGAATGGTTTGGTATTGGGAGCAGAATCATTGCGATTACAAAAGATAAGCATATTCTAAAGGCCCATGGGATTAAATATATATACGAGGTGGGTTTCCCTTCTGAAAAAGTTGCTCTTCAGATTTTTTGTCAATCTGCTTTCAAGCAAAATTATCCGCCTGATGGTTTCATGGAGCTCGCTTATGAAGTTGCAGAGCGTGCAGGTGGTCTTCCTTTGGGTCTAAACCTTCTAGGTGCATCTATGCGAGGTAGGAACAAGAAGTATTGGGTAGATATTTTACCCACTCTTCGGAAAGGTCTAGACGGGAAAATTGAGAAAGCGCTAAGAGTTAGCTACGATGCATTAGAAAGAAAAGAGCATAAAGCATTATTTCGTCACATCGCATGTTTTTTTAACGGTTTTGAAATCGATAACCTCAAGTTGATGCTCGCAGATAGTGAGTTGAATGTTGACACAGGTCTTGAAATTCTAGTTGATAAGTCTCTCATACATGTAATACCATTGTTACAAACGAATATTGTCGAGATGCACTGTCTAGTAGAAGAAATGGGAAAAGAAATCGTCCGTGCACAATCCGAAGACCCTGGAAAACGGGAATTTCTAATAGATTCGACGAATATCTGCGATGTACTCGAGGATAGCACCGTAAGATTGTTCTTTCCCCTTATTTTCTCTATAATATGTAAGTTGTTTCTTAAGATAACGAATTGTTAATTATATTCGCAGGGTACTAAAACAGTTCTAGGTATATCATTAAATATAAACGAGATTGATGAGTTACGGATACATAAGGAAGCCTTCAAAGTGATGCGTAATCTAAAATTTCTAAAAATTTATGCTGATACATTTGGTGAGAAGAAAGAAACTAAATGGCACTTACCAGAAGACTTCGACTATTTGCCCCGAAAGCTCAAATTTCTAAGTTGGGAAAAATACCCGTTGAGATATATGCCCTCAAACTTTCAACATGAAAACCTCGTCACGATCCAAATGCGGGATAGCAATCTTGAGAAGCTATGGGAAGGAGTTCAAGTAAGTCTTTATCTAAGTTATAATTAATAGTTGTGAGGAATCATGTGTTTGGTAGTGAATGGATTAACCCATGTGTCTTTAGATATAATTTTTGATCCTTTTATAATTTTATTGTGAGATCCTAATACGAACCCTTGAAATGATTATTTATAAACCAGTCCAATCTGTGATTATTTATAACATCTAGTTGGTTTTGAATTGGAAACTCATCAAACTAAACAACACTTTATTTTAATTTTTAGATGAAAATCCTTACAAGTGTTGTGTAACTTACCTATACTTTAGTCACTTACAGGGCTCATGACTATGGATTTGTGGGGATCTAAAAATCTGAAAGAAATACCAAATCTTTCTATGGCCACTAATCTCGAGACACTTGATCTTGGATCTTGCTCAAGTTTGGTGGAGCTTCCTTCTTCTATTCAATATCTCAGTAAACTGATTGAGTTGAACATGTCATATTGCGATAGTTTGGAGATTCTTCCAACTGGAATAAACCTCAAATCTCTCTATAGCCTCCGTATGAGGGAATGCCCACGATTGAAGAGTTTTCCCGATATCTCAACCAACATTTCAAGTCTTGATCTAGGCGAAACAGCGATTGAAGAATTCCCCTCTAATTTGCGTCTAGAGAATCTCGCTGCACTGCAAATGTTTAGAATGAAGAGTGAGAAATTTTGGGGAAAAGTACAGGTATGTAGTTGTCTTTAGCTAACGTTTTCATCAACCCCTTTTTAACAAAAGCTTTATTATGGTATCAGAGCCACAATGATAACGATCGGCTCCGTTCCTCGTTCTTATTTTTTTTTAAGCCAAAGTGCTTCTATTATTCAAGTCTATCATGGACTTCTGAATCCGAGCCACAATTATCTAACGATCGGCTCCGTTCCTCGTTCTTATTTTTTTTTTAAGCCAAAGTGCTTTTATTATTCAAGTCTATCATGGACCTCTGAATCCAAGCAACAGTGATCTAACGATCGGCTCCGTTTTCATTTTTGTATTATTATTATTTTATTTTATTTTTAAACCAAGTGCTTCTCCATTCAAGCTCATCATGAGCCTCTGAATCCAAGCCATGAATTGTTTTCTTCAACCAAATCATGTGCTTCTAAAATCAAGCTATAAGCTTCTTATTTTTTTGTATTTTTTTTTCTTTTTTTTGAACAAAAAAAAAAAAAATTATGTTTTCGTTTTCAAGCTCAATTTCTATCCGTTTTCTTCTGATTTCTAAGCCAATCGAGCTTCTTTTAAGCCTAGCGCTTCTACAATTTTAGCCTATGTGCTTCTGAGTTAATAAGCCATCGAGCTTCTTTGTTTTGTTTTCCAAGCCACGTGACTTCTAATCATCACAAGACGTCACCATGCATCATGAGATCCCATATCAATGTTGCACCTTCAACTCAACACCAACGACAGCAAAATCTCCGTCACATCTTCATCAAGAGACTTTGGTCCTCTCCATCGCCGACATTCACTTTGTCAACAAACTCCTCTCTACCATCAAGGTTTCTGATGAGCGCACGCCACATCTCTGATACATCCGATCAGACCAGCAAATGACCACGCTGGTGTCTCCCAGATTCATCGCCTAATCTCAAACCGATGATTTCTGCCTCGTATTCCACTTGCTCACACCGCCTCCACCGCTTCTTCTATCCACGTTTATGGAAGCTCCAACTCACCGTTTCAAGAACGCCCACAAATGACTAGTCCAAAAGATCCTCTCAACGATCTCATCAATCATCATCTTTGGTCAATCTCAAGCGTCACTTCCGCTTCACTCCATTACCCTTTGAGTTTGAGGGGGCGTATAGAAGGATCTAGAAATGTCTAAAGATATTGTAGATATTATGAGAATATATTCTAGAGATTTGTATATATCTTTATATGATTCTATTAGTTACTAATTAGAACTAAAATTGTGTGTTACAAGACGAAATAGTTATATTTTATTTTTCTAAATGAGAACTTATATCACTTTTAAATCACATGGTAATTTGGAACTGACCAATCCTAAAAATAAAAGTAGGCTTATTAGGTAAAGGATGTATAGATGTTAAATCAAATCACTTCAAAAATTTTATAGATGTTAAATCAAATCCTTTCCCTAATAAGCTTAATAATATTTTTATAGATATATGTACTTTGTTATTTGATTTGAAACTACCAATCGTTTGAAGTGATTTGAGTTAACAACTATAAATTGTTTATTTGGTTCAGCCGCTTACACCACTCATGAGCATGCTGTCTCCCTCTTTGACGGTCTTGTGGATCTCTGATATCCCAAGTTTGGTCGAGCTTCCTTCTTCATTTCAAAATCTATATAAACTAAAGACTTTGACCATTACAGAATGCAAAAATCTAGAGACTCTTCCGGCTGGCATCAACTTTCGATCTCTCTTTAACCTTGAACTCACAGGATGCTCACATTTGAGGACTTTTCCGGATATCTCAACCAGCATCACAAAGCTCTCTTTAAGCCGAACAGGGATTACGGAGGTGCCTTGGTGGATCGAGGACTTCTCTAGGCTCCAATACCTCTATATGGACAACTGCAACAGTTTACAATGTATATCCGTAAACATTTGTAAGCTAAAACATCTCAAGATCGCTAATTTTCCATACTGCGGGGCATTGGCTGAAGCTACGATGAATGGTAGTCCAAATGCAGTGGCAGTGGCAACAGACAATATTCACTTTGAGTTACAAGTCTTTGACGAGGATTCCACTTCTCATCCATATAATTATATCCCCAAACTCAAGCTTAATTTTAGGAACAGCTTCAACTTTGATCCAGAAGCTCTCCTTCATCAACAATCAGTTTTAATGCAAATAGTATTTCCAGGTGAAGAAGTGCCTTCATATTTCACTCATCGAACTTCTGGAACTGCCTCCTCTATTACCAATACCCCTATGCCTCACACACATCCCTCTCAACAATTCTTCAGAATTAGGACTTGCGTCATGGTTGATTATGGTGGCACTATTGTGCCATATACAGCTTTTCAGTTAGATTGTCGGTTCAAAGGAAGACTCGGGAACCACTTTGATTCCACTTATGAAAAAGAGTGCTTGTGGATAGATCAAAAGGCTAGTCATATGTTTATCGTTGATTGTCTTTTACCTCTAAACAAAGACATCGATCCTATAGCTGAAGTGAACTACGATACAATGGATATACAGTTTCGTCTCATTGGTGACTGCAGATTAAAAGGATGGGGTATACGACTCTTTGAGGGCTGTGAGACTTATCAGTTTGAAGAGAGTGGATACAGTGATGATAGTGACATAGGCTGTGAGGCTGAGCTTGGAGACAGCGATGATATAGATATAGGCAGTGAGACTGATCATAGTGAAGAGTTTGAAGACAATGATTATAGTGATACGAGCAATGAGACTTATCAGAGTGAAGAGTGTGAAGACAATGATTATAGTGATACAAGCAATGAGACTGATGATAGTGGAGAGAGTGGAGACAGCGATGTAGAGACAAAGAGAAGCAGTAAGCGAAGGCGGGTAAGCATTTGACATCTCATAAATCTTTTTTCAAGATCAAACAGAAACGATTGTATATAGTGGATCACAGTGGAATATTGTTTCTGCAGATAACATGATGGACAACTCAAGAGCCTACTCACTTGCTCTATAAGCCAAAACCGTAATGTTTTTAGCAATCTCAGAAATCTCATAAACTTCTCATTTTAGTTCCAAATCAATCGAACATAGCGTCACAAGAATTTGATTAAGAAATTGTCGTAATTGCTTACTTTTTTTTGTTGTAATATGAAATTTATTACTCAACAAAAAAAAATTACAATATGTACATCATATGGTTTTGAAAGTTTCAGCTAAAAAGCAAAACACAAAACTAAAAAAAAAACCACGATGTTATCCGCCTTCGAAGTTGGAGTAATGGTTGTAGATGCGGCCTATCAAAATAGCGAAATGAAGTGATTCGATTCCGTATGACCTTATCAATGTTTTTATACTAGCTGAGGGACGGTATGAGGCGGTTTGAGATGGATGCTATCACTTCGTTCTCGCCATATATGATATATTGATGCTTGGAAAGCGAGACGGAGATGGGTGTAGGTAATAAAGTCAAACCTCTGAGATGCTAAATGGTCAAGAGTCTCAGCCTAATCCGGTGTTATTCTCGATCCTAGCAAGGGTTCTCCTACATCAGACCAAACGAGTAACGAACATGCATAAAAGAGATGGTTTCTAGATTCATTGGGCTCACCGCAGAGAATGCATGCTTGGGTGTGACCCCAAACTTGCATACGACATCCCGTCGAGAGGCGATCTAGCACAGCAAGCCAAGCAATAAAAATATACCTCAGAATACCTTGAGAAAATCATATCACTACAAGAAAAGATGGTCATTTCTGACGGACTTAATTTCGTCGGTAATTTCCGACGGAATTCAGACGAGATTAGCAGTACCCGTCTGTAATCCGTCGGAAGTTTCCGACAGCTTTCCGACGACCTGTGTTTGTCGGAATACTTCCGACATAAATTAGACGGATAATGTAGTCGTTTGAAAGAATATAGCCGTTTCATAACCGTTTGAATATTGTCAGATATCCGTCGGAAATCACGCACAATTTTCTTATAAAATCGTCTTCACCCCTATCATTCACTACAATTACCAAAAAAAAAACTCTCATCTACAACCTTACCAAAATGTCTTCTTCAGATCTTTATAATTATTTTTGAGCATGGATGGACAAGCCTCATCAAATTCTGGAGACGGGCCTAATTACGGAAGAATACAAACAAGGTATGCAGGAATTCATGGCATTTTCGGGTACGCAGAAGAAAGCCAAAAAACAGGTAAAATCTACTGCCCTTGTTCCAATTGTCGGAATCGTAGATTAATCGTGATAGATGAAGTACGGTCACACTTGTATTGTAATGGGTTTGTGCCGGGTTACAAAATTTGGTATTATCATGGAGAAAATGATACAATGGTGGATTATGCTAGTACTAGTGAACATTATATTGGGGATAACGCTAGTTTAGAAGAATCTGCAATGGAAGTAGAAACCGTAGGTCATGTTCAGATGGTGAACGATGCATTTCGTGAAAGTATATGATATATCATGGTTTTTACCCTTTTTAGGCCATGATATAAGTCCGTTTTATAGAGTCTTTCTGTTATTTCGTAGTGTTTTAGAGTCTTTTACAGGTCTTAGCACGTTTGGAGCATAATTGGAGATATTGGAGCTTTCTGGAGTATTTTGGAGCAAAGCTGAAGTTCGTGCTGCTGAGTACCCGATTTCACGTCAAGAATCGATCGATACCTCCTTGGTATCGATCGACACTCATCACAGCAGACACGACCCGCGACTTTAATGAAGAGTTGAAGAATTGTAACTTGGTCCAGAAGACTTTAATATTTACAAGAAGACCCCAAAACGTGATTTAGGTTATTTATAGGGATTTTACAGCCACTTTGTAGGCTATGCTTTATTTTACTTTTGATTTTTGGAGAGACAACTCTGAACTCCTGTTTTTATTGATTCATTTTTGATGATCTATTCAATCATGCTGCTTTCAATCTACATGTCTGAATAGATCCACTTTAGGTTTAGGGTTCTCATAAGGGTTTTCTCTGAATGCTAGATTGATTATCTGTTTAGGATTCACCATATGAATTAGTTATTCGCCTTAGGTTGTGTTCAAAGCTAATTATAGGTTGACGAATCTGGAACTTAGATCTTAGGATAATTGATTAGGCACGACAGTGCGATTAATTACCTGATAGAACCTTAGGTGAGCAAATTGATTATTCGCAAAGAGATTTGGTTTAATTGATTTGTGAACATATCAAACCTGAACTTTAAAGCTGATTTATTCTTAGGAATTTGCAAAGAGATTTGGGATTCTGAGGTTTAGATTTAGATAATTCTCGCAACGACAGTTGGTTAATTATACTTTAGTGATTTGAGTTCAAGAACCGCGCTAAACCTGAATCCTGCTAATTAGTTTATCTGCATTCATTGATTTCCTGAGAAATACCCTGAGCCTATCTTTCTCCAATTGAATTACAACTCTTTTAATTTCTGCACTGCTTTCGATTACATATTTTAGCTTGGCTTAATTCGATACTATATAATCTATTGTGTGATTTCTCTGAGTCCTTGTGTTCGACCCCTGATATACTGCAACAACTGCTTTAGTACTGTTTAGGGTATTAATTTGAGCATATCAAATTTGGCGCCGTTGCCGGGGACTCAATTTCGCCTTTAGATTTTAGCTGTCGAGTTTCGACTAAGCCCGTCGGTATCGATCGATACTACCTAGTATCGGTCGATACGTGTCGTTTTATTTTGTTGATATCGATCGACACCACTTGGTATCGATCGATACTAATCGTGTCTCTGGTTACTAACGTTCTTGGTTTTTGTGTTTCAGGTGCATGCCTAATCGTGAAACCAGAAGAAACAAGAGCACTCCGCTAGTCAATCTATCGTTAGAGAAGCTAGCACGTTTAGAACGCGCAAACAGAAAGACAAAGCAGACATCAGGGATGAACAACCCAGTGGTTTTAAGAGCTGATGAAGCTGGAGTCTTGAGAGACCAAGAGGGTCAAGTGTGTAATGAGAGAGGGAAGCGACTTGATGAGGCTGGAAACGTCATTGCCCCTCCTGCTGTTGTTGGTCAGATTGTCGCGCCAGCTGCGCAAGCCAACGCTAGGAATGCTGTGGTTAATCGTGGTCAAACGATTGGTGAGTACAACAGGCCTGATCAGTTTTACGCCAATCGATCAGCGATTCGTCCTCCTGCGTTTGAGAGGAATGACTTTGAGCTGAAACCTGCGTACTACACTCTTGTGGGACATCATCTCTTTCATGGTCTTCCCAATGAGCATCCTATGGATCATATTGAGAAGTTCGAGGACTTGGTTACTAGCATCAAGAGTAACGGAGTGTCCTACGACTATCTTTTTTGCAAGCTCTTCCCCTACTCTCTAGGTGGATATGCGACTTACTGGCTGAGGCAGCTACCTCCTGGGTCACTGACTACCTGGGAGGATACTAAGAAGGCTTTCCTGATCAATTTCTACGATGATGCACGATCTGAAGATCTGAGGAACAAGATCTCTCAGTTTTCTCAAGGTCCGACAGAGGCACTCAAACCTGCTTGGATTCATTTCAAGTCCTATCAGAGAGACTGTCCGCACCATGGTTTCACTAGGGTTCAACTGCTAGGTATCTTCTACAGAGGGATCGATTGGAAGTACCAGATGGCTTTGGATACTGCGAGTAATGGGAACTTCAACACCAGGTATCCAGACGATGCGTTTGTACTGATTGAAAACTTGGCATCTAGCAATAGCACCAAGAATGCTGATTTCGAGCGGAAGAATCAGGCTAGAGGAATCGACGCTTCGCATATTGCTGAAGTTCAAGCCAAGCTGGATTTCCTGATCGGGAAAAATCAAAGAGCGGTCCACTTTGCTGCTGAGAATGAAGTGGAAGATGTTAACTACATTGGTGGTTATAGTTTTCAGGGTCAGCGATTTGGGTACAACACCAATCAAAACTTCACCAACTATGCTCAGCAAGGAGGATACCAATCCCCACCACCCAAAGCTCATGAGAGTAAAATTGAGGGTATGCTTGAACAGCTGGTTCAAGGGCAGGAGAAGATGACAGTAACCTTCAATGGGAAACTGGATGCTGTGTACACCGATTTGAGTGGAAGGATCGAGGCTCTCAATACCAGTCACAGGATGCTGGAAACGCAAGTAGCTCAGACTGCAGCAAATGCCAAGGGAAAGACGGTTCATTCACACAATGCACACGTCCATGCAATCACCTCAAGTGCAGGAAATTTCGATGAGGATCCTAAAATTGCCAGAGCATCGATCGATACCCCCAAGTGTCGATCGATGCCGGTTACAATTCTGAAACGGGACACTTCCAAAACCCGTGTATCGATCGATACCCCATTGGTATCGGTCGATACTGAGACGATTTTTGAGGAAACACTTGAGATTTCGACTGTGGTGCTGGGAAGACTAAGAAGGAGGTAGAGGACGCCAGATGCCAGGCGACGCTGGATAAGCTGATTGTGGAGCTTCCTATTGATGATGATATATCTGCCAAGGACGATTCAACAGCGATAGCATCGATCAATACCCTGCTTGGTGTCGATCGATACCCATCGCAGATCGAGCCAGAAACTGTGAAAACACCTGAGTTGATCGAAGAAAGAGTTCGCAAGCCCAAGAAGCTAAATCCTATTCCTCGACACCTCAGAGATCCCATTTCTCCAAGGCAGCTGCGTGGCTTTGAGAAGATGGTACGAAGGATCTCCAATGAATTGTCCTTTGAAGAAGCTCTAGAACACCGTCCTCTGCTAAGTCTCTTCAAAGATTGCAGAGAAACTGAGGAAGAGATTAAAGCACTCTTCATTAAGGCTAGAGGTGCACCACCTCCACTAAGACAAATGACCCAAAGGGAAGACCCATGAAGATTCGTAGTTCCATGCTCAATCTCTGGAGTTGAATTCAAAGAGTCTCTCGTTGACTCATGAGCTAGTGTCAATGTCATCTCAAGGGCAATTTCAGAACGGTTGGGTGCTGATATTCGATCTTCAAAGACATCTATCACATTCGCAAACGATTCTACCTCGCTTCCATACAGTACTGTCTATGGTTTGCTTGTCAAAGTAGGAGATTGTCTGGTGCCTACTGATTTTCAGGTTGTGGAGATGAGTGCAATATCTCGTATGCCTTTACTCCTGGGACGACCGTTTATGGCTACTGCTGGCGCAATCATAGATACGCCTAATAAGAGAATCTCTTTCTCTTACATTGACGGAGGGGTCTATTATGATGTCATTCCCCCTGGAGGTGCTCCCACACGTGTCTCTAGCATCGAGGTTGTTATAGAAAAGTCGCTAGCAGTTGATCTTTTGGAAAAGCCTCCTGACGTGCCTACTGGCACAGATGTCTCGATTGAACCGCCCAGCATCCCCAAGGAAGTTGTCAAGAAGGCTAAGGCAACAAAGAAGAAGGTGAATAGCAAAAGAGTCGAGATTCCCCATGTCACTTTAATCCCTCAGAAATTTGATGGAGACTCGATTGAGTACAAGGTGAAGTGCAAAGGAGCCTTGAAACCATTTTCTAAGGCTAGAGTACTTCTTACTTCGGAGCTGAAGGAAAAAGGGCAAGAGTTTGTGGAGGGTTTGTTGAGCAAAACTCTGAAGATAGCAATGTCAAGTTGTGGAGCCTGTTTCGGTGCAAGCTCCCATTCTTATCCTGCCTGAGGGCGTTACAGTCAAGCTAATGACGTTAAAAGAGCACTTGGTGGGAGGCAACCCACTGGTGAGTCTGTTTTTGAGTCTTTTTCTTTTTCAATTTTTGTTTTGTATTTGTGTCAGAATGAACGACGAGCAAAAATCGAAATCGCCTCAGTGTCGATCGATACCCTGTTGGTATCGGTCGATACCCTACGCGAATGGAAAAGTTCATCAAGTCGATTTAAGCCTGGTATCGATCGATACCAGGCCGTGTGTCGATCGACACCAGATGTCCCAGCACGGTAACTTCTTGTTTCTCTTCGTTATATCCTTTTATTTTGTTTCTTTTACCTACTCTAGGATAGATAACACTGGGGACAGTGTTGTTCAAGTCTGGGGGAGGTGTCTGCTGACATTGTGTTTGTTTTTCTTAGAGTCAGTTGTTTTATCGAGTCAAAAACGTTTTATTGAGTCAAAACTTGTTGGAAATGATGATCATGTGCTTGAATTGTTGTTTTGATTTTGTTTTTGAGTGACCAGTGTTGCAGGATCAGCTCTAGATCGACTAATGAAAAATCCAAAGACTAACCAGTTGACTTGAAAACATCCATGTCTCCAGCAGAGTTCTTCTGAAGCCTGAGCCAAATTTTTGCACTTCATCAATGTGGTTAGTGTTTAAAGAGCTTGATTCATCATTCATATCTGATAAAGGAACCCATGTGTTTAGAGTTATGGTATATCTCTTCCCTGTTATAAGTTGATAAATAAGAGCATAAAAGATGAGATGATTTTCTTCTGAGTAGAGGGCTAGGAAAATTTCCAGCGATCCCATTATTCTACTTAAGAGGGAATGATCACACAAAGGTTGAAAGCGAGGTTAGGAAAATTTCCCGTGATACCACTATTCGCCTAAACCTTTGATACATAGAGAGGGAAGAACCAGGGATTTGGTGGCAAACACCATCAATACTCGCGTTTCGGACCTTGATGTGTATATGCAGATCTAAAAGAAGGAGAACATAATAAGAAATAAGTCTGAGGGAGAGAAATTGATACAAAAGTGTGAAATTGGATGGTTCCTTGTCATGATATTGTATGGTAAAGAATCTAGAAGGTTCTTGAACATTAGCTGCAGCGATGAAACTGGTGATGAGGGTTTTATTTGAACAATGCTGCGAGATAATGTGTGGAGTCTGGAAAAGCTGCGAATGTCTACGGAGAAGTAAATGGTGGTTAGATCAAAAGCTGGTTAGGTGACATTTGGGTGCTTGGGAGAAAGATCTTTGCAATGGTTCCTGAACAGGTGAGTCTCCGCGTTTTCTAACCTCTTTCTCTGGTTTAGTCTTCTATTTGATTGAGGGCAAGCAAAGGCTAAGTCTGGGGGAGTTGATATATCATGGTTTTTACCCCTTTTAGGCCATGATATAAGTCCGTTTTATAGAGTCTTTCTGCTATTTCGTAGTGTTTTAAAGTCTTTTACAGGTCTTAGCACGTTTGGAGATAATTGGAGATATTGGAGCTTTCTGGAGTATTTTGGAGCAAAGCTGAAGTTTGTGTTGCTGAGTATCCGATTTCACTTCAAGCATCGATCGATACCTCCCTGGTATCGATCGACACTCATCACAACAGACACGACCCGCGACTTTAATGAAGAGTTGAAGAATTGCAACTTGGTCCAGAAGACTTTAATATTTACAAGAAGACCCCAAAACGTGATTTATGTTATTTATAGGGATTTTACAGCCACTTTGTAGGCTATGCTTTATTTTACTTTGATTTTACTTTTGGTTTTTGGAGAGACAACTCTGAACTCCTGTTTTTATTGATTCCTTTTTGATGATCTATTCAATCATGTTGCTTTCAATCTCCATGTCTGAGTAGATCCACTTTAGGTTCAGGGTTCTCATAAGGGTTTTCTCTGAATGCTAGATTGATTATCTGTTTAGGATTCACCATCTGAATTAGTTCTTCGCCTTAGGTTGTGTTCAAAGCTAATTCTAGGTTGACGAATCTGGAACTTAGATCTTAGGATAATTGATTAGGCACGACAGTGCGATTAATTACCTGATAGAACCTTAGGTGAGCAAATTGATTATTCGCAAAGAGATTTGGTTTAATTGATTTGTGAACATATCAAACCTGAACTTTAAAGCTGATTTATTCTTAGGAATTTGCAAAGAGATTTGGGATTCTGAGGTTTAGATTTAGATAATTCTCGCAACGACAGTTGGTTAATTATACTTTAGTGATTTGAGTTCAAGAACCGCGCTAAACCTGAATCCTGCTAATTAGTTTATCTGCATTCATTTATTTCCAGATAAATACCCTGAGCCTATCTTTCTCCAATTGAATTACAACTCTTTTAATTTCTGCACTGCTTTCAATTACATCTTTTAGCTTGGCTTAATTCGATACTATATAATCTATTGTGTGATTTCTCTGAGTCCTTGTGTTCAACCCCTGATATACTGCAGCAACTGCTTTAGTACTATTTAGGGTATTAATTTGAGCATATCAGTATACTATCGGATTCTGAGTATGGAGGTAGATGAGAAAAACCTAATTTACAACCTCGAAGATTCTTTTATATGTTAGACGCTGCTAATAATCCGTTATATGATGAGTGTAGAGGTGGACAATCCCCTTTATCAGCTGCAACTAGGATGATGGGTATAAAGACGAATTTCCATTTGAGTGAGGAGTGTGTAGATGCAATCGCTGATTTTGTGGAAGACATTTTGCCAGAAGATAATCTTGCACTGACATCATACTATGAGATACATAAACTTTTTGATGGGCTAGGATTGCTGTATTAGGTGATAGATGTATGCATCGATAACTGTATGATCTACTGGAGAAATGACGCATACCGTTTGACATGCCTTTTTGTCGCAACCCTCGGTATAAGGAAACATGTGGAAGAGTCCCAGTCTCATATAAATGGATGTGGTATTTGCCGTTAACAGAGAGATTGAAGAGGTTATATCAATCAGAGCGCACATCGAGAGCAATGAGATGGTATGCAGAGCATACAACGAATGGAGAAATCGCTCATCCCTCAGATGCAGGAGCATGGAAACATTTTCAATCAAAGTATCCCAATTTTGCGTATGAGGCGATCAACGTATACCTTGGATTATGTACCGTTGGTTTCAACCCTTTTGGGAAGCATGGCATACAATATTCTTTGTGGCCAGTAATTGTAACACCTTACAATGTGCTGCCATCTTGTGCATGAGACGAGAGTTCTTGTTCCTTAGCATTCTCGTTCATGGACCAGAGCATCCGAAGAGATCACTTGATGTGTTTTTGCAGCCATTGATTTATGAGCTGCAAATGTTATGGGAGCAAGGTGTTGAGGCGTTTGATGTTTCTTGTCAGCAGAATTTCGTCATGCGGTCGGTACTTATGTGAACCATTAGCGATTTTCCAGCATATGACATGTTATCCGGATGGACAACGCACATAAGGTTATCGTGCCCTTACTATCAAGTGATGCCGTCAGATTGTTTTCGAAACTCCAGGTTTTAAATTTATAAACCTTAAAGTTCTGCAAGTGCACATACGTGCATTGTAGTACTTAAGGTATCGATCCACATGGAGCGAAAGTTTCTCTAAAAGACCTTAGACAGAGAATTAGCAAGGAAGTCTAGAACGAGAATAAAGTTTATATGGTTTTTTCACGAAAATTGTAAAGAACGGAAAAACGGAAAATTGCTTGTAAAAATAACCTAGGAAAATCGATGGCATAAACTAAACGGAAAAACGATTTGTAAACTATGATAAAACGGTGGTTGGTCGACAGAGATATCTTAGGGTATGATTCAATCATGCCCCCTAAGCTCTTAGTAACACGATTCTAGATTTTAACTCCACAAACTGAACAAAATCAATGGCGTAGCTTACTTTCGTACATCCTACACACCAACAATCTATATACTCGACCAGTAGCTTTCATCTATGGCCGCGCAGAAAATCGTGTTGTTTGCGCTGATTCTTCTTAATTCACAGTACTCCGCAAGTATACTTTCCTATCATACGACGCGACACCCTCTTATAGATGAACGATTTGGGCATTTAGATTCAACACTTCTGGTGGTACTTAACACCTAGGAATCATCCTCTAGTTCATGACATTAGATTCATGCATTAACACTGATCTATAAGAAAGAGCTCTAGAATTCGGCTAGGATTTTACCATGTGAAATCCTTATCGAACGTAGAATTTCCCTTGATAATCCCTTCAAACCCAACATTTTTACTAGTTGCACATAGACGAAATAAAAGGCATGATTAAATAAAATAGAAACTTGATGAAGGAGCCTCTCGAATTTAAGAACGATGTCCAGAGAGAACCTCTTCACCAATCTTGAAAGTAAGAACAAAAACTTAACAAAAAACTTGCAAAAAGTAAACTAAAAAGAGGCACAAAGATGACACACAAAATTCTGTCTTTAAAATGCATATTTATAGGTCTCGAACTCTGATTTCTTGGTCTTTAGGGGTTTTCCTTGACGGGAATTGAACGGGCCTTGAAATTGGGCTTACGGGACGAAATCAGTTTGGCCCCGGGTCCATGGTGTATGGCTGTGGCGAACCATCAGTTGGCCACGGGTCCATGGTATATGGCTGTGGCGAACCATCACTTGGCCACGGGTGGAGGCTTCCTAGCCACGGCGGATTGCCTCTTGGCCGCGGCTGGGGCTGCCCCGGGATTGTCTAATGGGACTTCTTGATCTTCATGTATCTTTTGATTGAACCGTTGGATTGTCCTTAAATCTGTTGGAATGGAAAGGTAGCTGGTCCCTCTTGAATATCTCCAAAATTTGGCTAGATCAGACGGTGAGAAGAACCTATTTGGTAATTGAACTTCTGACAGTTTGATTTTGAGCCGAAAATCTGGTTTTTCTCCAATTTGCAATGTTTTCGTCTAAGTAACATGAAAAGAGTATTGAAACTACAAATATACGAAAACCGTAATAAAAACATGCAAAAGTGAATGAAACACTTATTAAAGTGTTCTAAAATAGATAGTAAAACGGGTAAAAATACGTTGTTATCACAACTTAAAGTTTGTTTGTCCTCAAACAAAACAAAACCAAAGCCCGGAAAGATCAAACAAAATCATAGGGAAGTAGAATTCTCGGAGACCGTTCTTCTAAACCATAACCATCGAACTACATCAATCGCAATCTAGCCTATAAAATTCTCACCAGAAGTTTCCGTAACACTAGTCCACGGTATCCGTCATACGAAATATAAACTTTCAAAATCCAAAATTCATGTCAACTAGCTCTCTAAATTCATTAAGTGCAAATGTAAACTTTTCATCAAATTGATCAAATCAAGACAATCGAGCCTAGGTATTAAAGATATTTAGAGGTGAGGTTAAAAGTGTTTCGGGTTACCGTAATTTCACCGGAGGATGCGAGATATTATGCAAAACAGCAAGAGAGAATTGACCTATTGAGAACCACATATTCTAGTCACATCTTCTTCCGTAACAATGTTACACTTCCTTCTTCCTCCAAAACAAAAGTTTTCTGTCATTCCCCCACACTTATAATTTTTGTGGGCTCGGAATGACATACTTCTTATAAACGAACCATGGATGCCTCATAAGTATTTCGGACAACCTAGACTCTTTTAAGGCTCTAGTTTCCTTTTCCTTTCCGTTGGATGTATCATTTCGAACGGTATATGTTTCATCTATTGAAGAAGGTGAAAATTTTGAGCAAAGTGGAGGGTTCTATTGTCGCACAGAGCATCATTGAAGAAACATCACATTTTGCCGAGTTGTACTTTCCATCACAAGTCAAAACGAAGAGTCGTAGACCAGCTCGACATGATGACGGAGGCGAAGTACCTTTCTATTCGGTCGATGTTCCTCATATATTCTTACAGATGGGACGACTTAGTGGAACATGCAAGAAGCGGAGACTTTCAACACATGAGCGGGATCATTTTCATATGTATATTCTCACAAACTGCGACAGAGTTAAAGAATATGAGAGTTATTATATTGAACCAAATTATTAATTAATTATTGGGTCCTTGGTTATAGATATGTTAACGTGATGATCGCTTCAATCTCACATGATGTATATGGCTTATCAACGTTTTGTATTTCTGAACAAAACAGAGGACGAGCTAATCGAGCTCAAACAGGAAGAGTTCAGACGTTGGTTAAGAAATTATGTAAGTGTTTTAATTTCCTTGTTTATAACTATCATATATAATGAATGATTTAATTAAATTATTTTTGATTTGATTCGTGCAGGTCACGACATATTCGACTAACGAACAAAGATTTCCCACGTGGTTAGAAGAATTAGTGCGCTTTCCACTAGCAAGCGTGCAATCACATGTGATGTTTAGCACACAGAACTACGCTGTTTAGATTCTTCGGGATGATAGCAGCGGTCAACTTCAGATTACGATGTATCTACTCAGTCCGGTGATCTTGTATACTCTGGTGTCCTACATGAAATTTTGGATGTCCACTATCCGGGAATGCTCGGCTTGCGATGCGTTGCATTTTTATGCGACTAGTACGACCCATTAGTTGGAAGCGGTGTGCGACATGACCAATTTGATGTTACATCATTACATAGCAGAAGACGACTCTATAAATACAAGACATTCATACTTGTTTCACAAGCAAACCAGGTTCGTTTTGTTCTTTTACGTTTATTTGTTAGTATTTTTGCATTCCCGTGGTTAGTTTTGTCACATGACTTTATTACATGGTGTAGGTAAGCTATATTCCCTATCCTCGAGTGACAAACAAGCAAGACCCGTGTATTACAGTCACATCGATAAACCTGAGAGGTAGGGTTCATGGGATGTCCGATCATGAACCCCTCCAGCAAAGCTCTGTAGGTTTAGGTTCGATCAAGCATTCCTTTGAGGTCGACCTTGTTGTTGATTTCACCGTACATGCAGACGATCGAGTATTTGAGGATTCAGAGGATGAAACTGACGAATTTGGGAAAACATCCGATTCAACTGAATCAGATTACTCATCATCAGATTCAGAGTAGTTATAAATCGTTTTGCATTATAAAATATGTACTTGCACTAGATATTTGTTATTTGGAAGATATTAGTTCTGTGGATGTTTTATAAAGTTTGGCTTTTGATGTACTTAAGTGTCACCCTTCCGAATACCAAAAAAAAATGTTAAGTAATATCTGTCGGAAATTTTTGTATTAAACACGTTTACCTCATTTAAATCATTTTTTGCACCTTCAATCTCCATATCTGTCGGAAATTTCCCACGGATGATAAAAAATGTGGTTTAAGGTATAGGGTTAGGTTTTTATTTGTAAAAATTGTAGACAAACAATTGTATGATGTAATTACAATAGCTTCAACTTGTCAAATTTCAAAATAAATGTGTGTTATAGATTTTATAAAATTTGATGGAAGTGTTAGTATAAGTTATAGTATAAGGTATAGTAGATGTTATGTGAAATGTTTAAGTTTAATGTTGTAAAAGTAATAAACTCATACACAGTCTTTTATATTGATGAACATACAATTTTTTTGAATGAAATATGTAGATTAGGGATTGTTAAACCATATCACCATACCTACCCTAAACCCCAAATATACACTAAATCCGTCAGAAATTTTCGACGGATCGAAGTCCTTCGACATGTGTTGGTTGGCTGCCCAATAGAAACACATGCAAGGAATATACCGTATATTCTCTTATCTGTCTGGCGGACTTTGTTTTTTTCGAAACCGCCTAAACAATTTATTTTTTAATAATTAGACGGATATAGCCAGCGGAAATCGCATGATATTATTAGTCGAACCAACCTTTTTCTTCATTTATCCAATTCTCTTTCTCTCTCTTACGGTATTTCTTCAATTTCTGTCTCAAAAACCGATTGAATTTACTTAGCAATAATGCAAATCTATCCAAATCTTCATTCATCATCACCCACACATGGATCACATGTAAGTTGTCATGTATATACCAATTTTTTTCTATAATCTTGTTGGTTTTGAATCAAAACGGGATTTTACGTTTTTGGCGGGAAAACGGAATTTTATGTTTTTTTCGGGAAAACGGAATTTTACGTTTTTGGCGGGAAAACAAGATTTTAACTTTTTGACAGGAAAACGATATTTTAAGGTTTTGGCGAGAAAACAGGATTTTACGTTTTTAGCGGGAAAAACGAGGTTTTACGTTTTTTTGGCGGGAAAAGTGGTTTTACGTTTTTGGCAGGAAAACAAGATTTTACGTTTTTGGTGGGAAAAACGAAATTTTACGTTTTTGGTGGTAAAACATGATTTCACGTTTTTGGCTGGAAAGCGGAATTTTACATTTTTGACGGGAAAATGGAATTTTACGTTTTTGGCGGGATAACGAAATTTTATGTTTTTGGCGGGAAAACAAGTTTTACGTTTTTGGAGGGAAAACGGAATTTTACGTTTTTGGCGGGAAAACGAGATTTTACGTTTTTTGCGGGAAAACGATATTTTACGTTTTTGGCTGGAAAACGGAATTTTACATTTTTGGTGGGAAAACATGATTTCACATTTTTGACGGGAAAGCAGAATTTTATATTTTTGACTGGAAAATGAAATTTTACGTTTTTGGCGGGAAAACGATATTTTACGTTTTTTGGCGGGAAAACGGAATTTTACGTTTTTGGTGGGAAAACATGATTTCACGTTTTTGGCGGGAAAGCGGAATTTCATATTTTTGACGGGAAAATGGAATTTTACATTTTTGGCGGGATAACGGAATTTTACGTTTTTGGCGGGAAAACAAGTTTTACGTTTTTAGCAGAAAAAATGAATTTTGGTTTACACATTTGATTTTGGTGTTGTTTATGTTTTTATTTAAAAAAATTAGTTTAAAAATTTAGCCCTGTAAAAAACTTAATCCTGTAAATTCAGCCATTTTTAGTCCTATTATAAAATAGATGGTTTATGGCTTAATTTTTTATACAGGGCCCGGGCTAATCCTTTGAGTTTGAGTCCATATTAACATCCCTAGGTTTGATAGCTTTTAGGGTTTATTAGTGTTAGGTGGTTAGTTTTTAAGATTAGAATGAAAAGTCTTGTGTATTTGTAAGGTGGAATAAATTTTGTTAGGGTTTATGAGATTAGAATTGTTAGATTTAGAACCCAATTGTTAGATTGGAATTGTAAGATTTAGAAAACAATTTTTTGAATTTTAAAAAGAGAAATTGATCAAAATAGCCTTTTAAACTAAACTAGCACCTATATTAAAATATCTAGTTTATAGCATTCATTTAAGAGATAAATGACCATTTTACCCCTAATTTATTCTCACATTAATCAAAAAAAAATAGCCAGATTTTTTTGAGATCGTCATCTTTTGTTCAGAATTGATAAACATCGATCAACATCGTCAAATCGATCAACCAAAATTACTGGAAAAGAAAGTCAATCACCAGAAATCAAAAACGAAACTGAATTACTTGATATGGATCATCGACGAATCATCATCGTCACTAAACTTGATGAAATTGATTGCACAAATCTCAAGTATTTGGATCTCAAGAACAATTTGTTCTCCGGTCCTTTCCCTGAATTCTCTTCACTAAATCAGTTACATTACATGTATTTGAAAACATCACGTTTTCCGGCGTCTTTCCGTGGAAATCGCTGCGAAATGCGACGCGTCGTTTTGATCCGATTGCGTTTCCCCAAGAGGTTGTTTCCCCAAGAGGTTGTCATATGATAATGCGCACAGCCCGTTCTTCCTTCATTCCGCAGATCATCCAGGTCTGTCTATTGTCTCACACATCCTTGATGGAACAAATTACAATAACTGGTATATTGCAATGAGAATAAGTCTAGATGTGAAGAACAAATTTACGTTTGTAGACGGAACTCTTCCTAGGCCTGGCGTAACTGATAATCTGTTCAAGATATGGAGTAGATGCAATAGTATGGTTAAAGCTTGGGTGATGAATGTGGTGAATAAAGAAATCTATGATAGCATTTTGTATTATGAAGATGCTGTTGAAATGTGGAATAATCTGTTTCTGCGATTTCGTGTTAGCAATTTGCCACGCAAATATCAGCTTGAATAGTCCACTTACACTCTTAAGCAAGGTTCTCTAGATCTATCTACTTATTACACCAAGAAGAAGACTCTATGGGAACAACTTGCAAATACGAAGACTAATTCTGCAAAGAAATGCAATTGTGATTATGTGAAAGAGTTGATAGAAGATTCTGAAACAAGCAAGATCATTCAGTTTTTGATGGGATTAAATGTTAACTTTGCTATCATACGGGGTCAGATCTTGAACATGAGACCAAGCCCTAGATTATCTGAGATATATGACATGTTGGATCAAGATGAAAGTCAGCGTGTTGTAGAATTTGCTAACAAGGTGCTCACCAATCCACCTGCTTTTCAAGTTCAAGAATCCAATATTTCTGATAAGTCTCACATTCTCTTATCTCAAGGAGGTTTTAAAAAACCTAAATGTTCTCACTGCCTGAAGATTGGCTATAAAGTTGATAGTTGATAGATGCTACAAGCTACAAGGGTTCCCACCTGTTCATCCAAAAAGAAATGCAATACAAACTGTGGGGACTACTAATTTGGATGTTATCAACAACATTCATTCCACATCTGTTTTGGAAAATTCAAAGCAGAAGTTGAACAATTATTTTAAGAACATGCCAAAGGATCAGATTCAAACAATGATCCCGTACTTTAGTTCCAAGCTTCACACTCCTAGTGTTATGTCTCCACCTGAAATTGCTTGTACTTCGACTTCAACTTCTGCACCTGTTATCTCCTCAGTATCAGGTACATTTCCGAGTCTCTACAATCACTCTTATCATGACATGCTCATTTCTTCTATATCTAAGGAACCATAAGTGTCTCTTAGAGCTTGAGTAATAGATTATGGGGCATCTCATCATGTTACTCTTACTAGAGACCTATTTATTAGTTACACAGCCCTAGATAAAACCTTTGTTACACTCCCTAATGGTTACACAGTTAAGATAATGGGCATATGATTCATCCAACTTACTGATGCTATCTCTCTATATAATGTGCTTTACATTCGTGAATTCAAATTCAATTTGTTGAGTGTGCGTGTTTTGACTAAAACTCTTAATTCTAAAGTTAGTTTTACTGCTGATGAATGTTTTATTAAGGCAATTACACGAGAATTGATGATTGGTCAAGATAGTCAAGTTGGAAACTTGTATGTTCTAGATTTCAATAATGCAAATAAATTGTCTCTTTGTCAGGTATTTCTCCTTCTTGTGCTAGTTTACAAGTGTATTCTGTTATATGGCTTAAGAGATTAGGTCATTCATCTCAGTCTAAGATAGATTCTCTTTCTGATGTATTGAATTTGGAAAAGTCTAAATTGAATAAAACTTCCAATGTTTGTCATATTTGTCATTTATCTAAGCAGAAGCATCTCCCATTTAAATCTCGAAACAACATGTGTACTTCTCCTTTTGAGTAGTCCACATTGATACATGATGTCCTTTTTCTATTTATACTGTTGATGGTTATAAGTATTTTTTTACAATTGTTGATGATTACAGTAGAGCTACTTGGATATATCTGCTTCATACTAAATCAGATGTTTTACATATTTTTCACACTTTCATTCAAATGGTTGAAATTCAATTTAATACGAAAGTAAAATCTGTTAGATCTGATAATGCTCATGAATTGAAATTCAGTGAACTATACTTGGAAAAACGAATTGTTGCTTATCACTCTTGTCATGAAACACCTGAACAAAACTCTGTTGTAGAGAGAAAATATCAGCACATTTTGAATGTAGCAAGAGCCCTTTTATTTCAATATCGAGTACCATTAGAATTCTGGGGGAGTTGCGTGTTAACGGCAATGTTTCTTATTAATAGGTTGCCTTCTCCAGTTCTAGATAATAAGTCTCTTTTTGAGAAATTAACTAGTAAGCTTCCTGATTATCAATCTTTGAAATCCTTTGGATGTATGTGGTACAGTTCTACTTCACCTAAAAATAGACATAAATTTGAACCTAGAGCCAACTCATGTGTGTGTTTAGGATATCATACTGGTTACAAAGGGTATAAGCTACTAGATATAGATAGACATTTTGTTTCCATTTCACGGCATGTTATTTTTCATGAGGATATTTTCCCATTTGTATCATCTAACATTAAAGATGATGCAAAGGACTTCTTTCCTCTATTTCAGTCTCCTGCTTCCTCTGTCTCTAGTGCAATTATCATCTGATACACATTCTACATCTTATGTGTTATCTTCAAAGACTTGGGTTCCTTTCGAATCCAAGTCTCGCAGACAAATCAACCTCCCAAAACACTTGCAGGACTATCATTGTTATAATAATACTCTTACTAAGCTAACTACACCTTATCCTATTACAAATTACATCTTTTATTCATACATATCTGATATTTTTCGTGTTTTCCTTAACATTATCACCAATATTTCCATACCACAAAATTTTTCTAAGCACAATTATTTCATGTATGGTGTGATGCTATGGGAGCTACGAAAAGGACATGTACATGGAGTGTATGTGATTTACCTCAAGGAAAGGGAGCTATAGGCTGTAAATGGGTATTTACAGTGAAGTATCACACAGATGGGAGTATTGAAAGATAGGCTCGTTTAGTTGCCAAATGTTATACTCAGCAGGAATGGATAGATTTTTTGGACACTTTTTCACATTTTGCTAAGCTAGCTATAGTGAAACTTCTGCTGGCTCTTGCACCTAAACTGAAATGGTCTCTCACACAACTTGATGTATCCAATGCATTTCTAAATGGTGAGTTGGATGAGGAGATCTACATTAAGCTTCCTCCAGGTTATTAGAAACTTAAAAGTGAAATAGTTTCTCCAAATGCTGTCTGCAGATTATGGAAATCCATTTATGGTCTCAAACAAGCCTCTCGGAAATGGTTTCTCAAATTATCATCTACTCTTGTTCTTTCGGGATTTGAGAAATGCAATGGTGACCATACAATGTTTGTTAGACAGTTCAATGGGAAGTTTTTGGTGGTTCTGGTTATATAGATGATATCTTGATAGCTAGTACTGATGATGATGTTGTCAATGATCTGAAGAACCAGTTGAGTTCTCATTTCAAACTCAGGGATCTTAGTCCTCCAAAATTCTTTCTTGGATTGGAGATTGCGAGATCTAGTGAAGGTATTTTTGTTAACCAAAGGAAATATGTCATGGATTTGTTAGAATCATGTGGATTTTCAGGTTGCAAACCTTCTTCCATTCCAATGGAAACTAAATAGAAACTTTTAAAGGATGAGGGAGAGGTATTGGCTGATGCAAAGCAATATCGGAGGTTAGTTGGGAAGCTGCAATATTTAACTTTCACCAGGCCAGACATTAGCTTTGATGTGTCTAAATTGGCCTAGTATCCATCTGCTCCTTGTGTTACACACTTACAAGCAGTTCACAAGGCCTTACGATATCTAAAGGGCACAATAGGTCAAGGTTTATTCTATGCTGCAGATGCTAAGTTTGACTTGAGAGAGTATTGTGATTCAGATTGGGGAGCTTGTGTAGACACCAGGCGATCTGTAACTGGTTATGCAATGTTCATTGGTGATTCACTAATCTCTTAGAAATCGAAGAAGCAAGATATTGTCTCTGCTAGCACATATGAAGCATAATATCGTGCTATGTATATGGCTACAAATGAATTAGTTTGGTTATATCGCTTATTGCAAAATCTTCGTGTGCCAACTTCACTTCCTGCTTATCTCTATTATGACAACACATCGGCTTTGCACATTGCAAGCAATCCCGTTTTCCATGAGCGCACTAAACATCTTGAAATACATTGTCACAAGGTCAGGGAGGCTATTGATTCTGGTTTTTTTAAGACGATGTATGTTAGAACTAATCAACAACTTGCAGATGTCTTGACAAAGGCACTTTATCCAGCCCTTTTCCGAGAGAATATATCCAAGATGGGTGTTCACAATATCTTCACCGTCATATTGCGGGAGGCTTTCAATTGTATAGACTGGTTTACTTGTATAGTAAATTAAGATTGGTTTAATGTTCTGGTTTAGCTTAACCATGTATATAAATACAAGTATGTATCATCTTCCACAATTTGGGAAATCAATACCAAAATTATATCTCTTTCAGCGATTCTGTTTTGGTAATAGGAAGCTTGAAGAATAAGACTTACGTGGATGCATCTGCAAAATAGTATAGAAGGCGATTTATCGGACCTCAGATCTCTCAACAATCTCGTTTCTCAACAACTATCGAAAACGGATTCTCCGGTGAGATCCCGCCGGAGTTCGGTGAATTCAAGGATCTCGTTAATCTCTCTCTGTATGCTTTAAGATCAAATGTTTTTCAGTCTGTATGCTTTAAGATCAAATGTTTTGATTATGTATGCCTTTTGTGACCCTTAAGTTTTCTTCTCACACGATCTTTTGATCTCTTTGTTCCAATTTTAGTGGATGTCTCCTAATGGTCAGGTCTCTTTGCTCATAGCTACAATACAGTTGATTCTAAAAATCACACAAGGGACAAAACAGTAAACTCAATAGATCGAATCTCGTTTATTGATTAAACTCGGCGGAGTTACAAGATTGCTAGATCGTAAAAATATGATTTGATCACTAAGAAGTTAAAAGCTAAAGTCTCAACTCTTGGTCTCTTAGGTCTCGCAGATAATTGTGGATGATCCGAATTGTGGCGAGAGTCTCCCTATTTATAGGGTTCTGAGTCGGCCTAAATCGACGGGATTTCATTTTCCTAGTTCCATTAGGATAAGGAAATATTCCTTTTCTCCCAAAAAAATTGGGAAAGATTCCGCAATTCTCGGAGGTCGGCGCGTTTAGCAACAAGTTGGGCTTTAGGATGAGCTCGTCCCGTTGGTTGCGATCATGGGCCCCCTCTACTCAGTTCGAACCATCATTAACCATAATCAATTCGGCCGGTCTTTGTTCAAACCGGGTTAAACCGGGGAGTGCTAAACTCACCTCTAACAATAAGTCCCCCCCCCCCTCGGTTCGACGAACGAGTCCTTTGAGTTCGGCAAAGTTTATGGAGAATTCTTTAGCCCGGTTGGAGCTGAGATTTGTGTTTTTGTCTTGACGGTTTTAAGCCTATTTCTTTTGATGAACGACCTCGGCGGATTTTTGAGTTCGGCGAATCTTCCTTAAGAAGACATGTCGTTTTAGTTTCTTCAACTGTCGCGGGAATCGAGGGATTTTGTCATGATTATTTCTCTCTCTATATATTTCCTTGACTCTTTAGTTTTCCTCATATCTCTGCTCATAAAGGTAACCCATTTCTTCTTTTCTCTCTCTAATTCTTGCTTTCTTCTTTCTAGGGTTTTGCTTATTTATTGGGTTTTGTAATCGGATTTCGACGATCTCTACGGTGAATTCCTTTGATTTGTTTGAAGATCTTTGGGTTTCGGGCCACTCTCGCCTGATTCTCGTGATTCTCTGATTAATTTTCTTACAATTTCTTCTTTATGTTCCGCGACTCTTCATATGTCCTTCACGGTTCTCTCTTGTCGAGTACCTTAATCATCAATTTTAGCGATGGATGACCAATCAGATGTTCCTGCACTAGTTCGTCGCAGTTCGCGCCGCGCATGAGTTCATGCTGCCGTTCCGTCTTCGACGCAAGCTCCTGGTTTTTGTGACCGGGATAGTGTCGAAACCGAGGCTCAAAGACGCTTCAACGGGGAGACGAATCCGACAGCGAGTGTCAATAGGCCGGTACATATCTATCGAGGAGACGATGTCGGCAATGATCTACTTGTGGCTGACGAGTCTCGGCTTGTCGATGTGGAGATGCTCTCCTCGTCTAGGCAAGTTGGTGATGATAGAGCTGAATCGAGTAATCCCCGACCTCGGGTCCATCCTCCTCATGTTGAAGCTCAAATCCAGCGCGATGCGGAGATCACTGCCGAGCTGGAGAGGGAGTTGGACACTGAATGAAAGAAGATGGAAGATGAGCAAATCCGACGTGACACAGCTATAGCTTCTCAACTTGATGAGGAGGATAGGATCCGTGCCCAGGAAAAAGTTGGGGCATCAGGTCGAGATGCTACCCCGACTAATCCTTTGGAAGGCAATTTAGAAGGAAACCCCGGAGCTCCGTTGGGTGCGACCACTAACTGTCGGGCCAACTTTCTTATCGATATTTGGGATTGACGAACTGATCGAGTCCCTCCATTTCCCGGGTGCAATAACTGTTATGAATCCGAATAGTCACCAACGACCATGGGATGCTCCAAAGGGGCATATATGTGTTTATGAGGCTTGGCTCAAGGAGTGCGGGCTCAATTTTCCCTTGTCCGATTTGCTGATAAACCGTATTTTTACCGGTTTCTAACATTTGTTTTTGTGTCTTTTATCAAGTCAAGGTATCCTTTTGGAGTCTTTTAGTCCTTTATCGAGTCTTTTCATGTTTTAGGTGAATTTGGGAGAAAATGAGCCGTTTTGGGTGAAAATGATCATATGAAGATGTAGAATAATACAAAGACGTCAGAAATTTGGCATTCGTTGAAGGATTTACCACTGATGGAGCGAGCTCAAATTGTGATACAAGATAGATCAATGGATCAGCTTTCATTTGGAAGTGGTTTGAGATCATTCCAACGGTGCGATCAAAAGTTACACCAGTTTTCGTGAAGACGGTCCAATATAAACCGACCGGTTTAGTGATGCGAAAAATAAAAGGAAATTTCGGTTTTCACTTATTCTGAACCAATTTCGCCCAGGACTTAGGAAAAACGTGTTTTAGGGTTATTTATTCTATTTTTCAGCCATTGTTTAGGTTACGATTTATTTTATTCATCAGAGAACTTCTGTTTTTGTTCTTGGGAGATTTGAGGGAGACGAATCTCTACTTCATACCAGAGAAGATTTCTGAACCCTATTTTGATTTCCTTTTTATTGGATTATGAATTTCTCTTTGAATCTCTGTGTTTTGATTGCTTCAATGTCTGAGTAATCCTCCTGTTAGGTTTTTAGGGTTTCAAGGGATTCTCCATGAATCATTGAAACATGATCTGTTAGATTAGGGAATTACATAGAGTTCTTCATCTATTGTTGAATTTAAGGCTTAGACTAGATTAATCACCTAGTTTCTGATCTTAGGATTAACCTAAACATCAAAAGTGATTTACGTTTCCTGATAGAACATAGATGTGCAAATCGTCCTTAGCCAACGAAAGCTGATGCTAAGGCGATTTGTGAACTAATCAAACCTGAACTTTAATGCTTGCCTAGAATTTTAAGGTCAAACGAAAATTTAGATTCTTAGGTTGATATGCATAGTAGTTAGTACCACGACAGTGGGCTAGCTAGACATTCATGTTTGAGTTCGAGAACGGTTCTTAATTCATTCCCTAATTAATAATTTGTTTAGTGAATCTGGATTTCATGCGAATTACCTAAAGGCCTAGCGCTTTCTTTTATCGAATTTATATCTTTCCATTCATCATTCTTAGTTTTAAAAGTTACAACCCACAAACAAACATCATTCGTCTTAGATTTACTTTCTTTCTGCATTCTCATAGCGTTACACTTGGTCTATGTGGATTCGATCCTAAAGTACTACATCGATATACTATTATGATTGCAGTAGTGTACACTTTAGTTATTAATTGACTGTGTGAAAACCACTCAAATAAATTTGGCGCCGTTGCCGGGGACCAAAAACGTTGCATACGAGTTTTGGACGAAAGTTCAGACTATGAATTTATTTTTGTAATTACTAATTAGTTTTATTTCTGCGTGTGTTTCAGGTGTATGACCAGAAGTGAAGGTTCTAGAAATCTACTTCAGGTGAACAACGAAGAGCTCGCAAGAATAGAACGAGAAAACAACAGGAGGAGGAGAGAAATGGCCAACTTACCAGGAAACTGTAATCTCCAAGAACCACTTGTTGATGATGACCATCAGATTGAGTGTGACGCAGAAGGGAACCCCATAAACCCTCTTCTCAATGCTTATGATGATGTCATCGAACCTGACGTTTGTGATGTTGCTGCTGTCCAAAGGCAAGCTGAGAAACTGCAGAGGCAAGCCGCTGCAGCACATCAGAGACTGATGCAAGCTCGGAATGCTGCAAACCAGAGGAATGTTCGACAACCTCCTCTACGCCAAGCCATTGGTGCTGTCGATACTCCTCATGCGTTCTATCATGCTGCTATTCGCCCACCGCCTATTCAGAGGCAAAATTTTGAGATCAAATCTCAGATCATCTCTCTTGTCCAGCAGCATATGTTCTATGGGAAAGCTTCAGAAAATCCCATGGATCATATAGAGACATTCGATGAGATTTGCAGCACGACAAGCTCGAATGGAGTCCCTGCGGATTTCTTGAAGTGCAAGATCTTCTATTGGTCTTTGAGCGACAGAGCACTGAGGTGGCTCAAGTCCTTAGCTCCTGGTTCATTGACCTCTTGGGAAGCAACCAGATCAACCTTCCTCGATCAATTCTACACCAAGTCCAAGACAGTTTCTCTCAGGGTTAAGATTACTTAGTTTCAACAGAATATGGGTGAGCCGTTCAATGAAGCTTGGGAAAGATTAAGAGAATACCTCAGAGAGTGTCCTCATCATGGTTACTCAGATGATCAAGTGCTAAACATCTTCTATGACGGAGTAGACTGGGACTTCAAGAACTCTCTGAATGCAGCTAGCTGATTTCATGACAAGGACCAAGGA
The DNA here is from genome assembly GCA_030161315.1 of Eutrema japonicum. Classification (NCBI taxonomy): domain Eukaryota; kingdom Viridiplantae; phylum Streptophyta; class Magnoliopsida; order Brassicales; family Brassicaceae; genus Eutrema; species Eutrema japonicum. Next base: position 22,451,196 of record BSQW01000007.1, read on the forward strand.
GGAAGCTTACACCTTGATTGAGAACCTAGCTGCAAGTTCTAGTCATCGCAGTCCTGAGTATGATAGGACGAGGCGCATCAACAACATTGAGTCCATGAAGATAGACGAGTTGACAACCATGATAAACAACTTGACTACCTTTATGCAAATCCACCCAAAAGACGTGAACTACTGTGAAGGCAATGGGGATGGCCAATTCTATCAGAAGCTGCTGATGGCGAACCAGAAAATCAGGAAGAGGTGAATTACGTACAAAATCAGGGACTGCACAGTTTTCAGAATCAGATTTATCCACAGCAAAATCAGGGCGCAAATAATTTTCAGCAGAAGCCATTCGTGCAAAATCCGGGCGCCAGCATTTTCTCCAAAGGATTTCAGCACACTGGCGTGCAAAATTCGGGACAGAAGCCATTTGCACAAGGTTTCCGACAGAAAACGTTCGTGCAAAATCAGGGGCAGAACAATTTCCAGCAGAATCAAGGAGGATTTCAACAACAACAACAATTCTCCAACTCTCAGCCCAATCAGGAATCTAAACTTGAAGCTATGATGCAGCAGTTGATGATATACATCAACAAAAGATGGCTAATGAGATAAATGTCAAGGTAGATTTGATGTATCAGGACTTCAACAGCAAGTATGAAGCCATCCAAACTCATGTGAAGAAACTTGATACTCAGGTAGCTCAAACCGCAGACGCTATTAGGAGACAGCTAGGAAATTTTCCTGGAAAAGTTGAGACTAATCCCATAGAGCATTGCAACGCGGTAATAGTTGATGATAAGATGAAGACTGCACCTGAGTTGATGGATGAGCATGAAGCACATGCTGTTGTAGCAGAGGAGAAGCACACCTCCATCACCCCACAACCATATGTACCCAAGATCCCGTATCATATGCCCCCTAGACACCTCAGGAAACCCATTAGTGCAGAGAAGCTGAGTGGTTATGACAGAATGGTGAGAAAGATCCCCATGATATCTTATTTGAAGAGGCCTTAGAAGACCGACCTTTGCTTGATCCCTTCAAGTATTGTAGAGAAACTCTAGAAGAGATTAAGGCACTCTTCATCAAGGCAAGGAGCACACCAACACCAATGAAGCAGTTATCTAAGATTTTAGACCTTGGGAAGTTTTATGTTCTATCTCTAGAGTTGAATTTAAAGAATCTCTTGTCGATTCTGGATCTAGCGTGAATCTCATGTCAAATGCTATTGCAGAGAGGTTGGGCATTGCTGATATAAGACCTCCTAATGCGACTCTCGCATTTGCGAACTATTCCACCACGACTCCATATGGTACCATGCCTGATTTGCTTGTTAAAGTAGGAGATTGTCTTATTCCTACTGATTTTCAGGTTGTGGAGATGAATGAATGTTCGAATATACCTTTGATCCTTGGAAGACCATTCATGGCCACAGTGGGTGCAGTTCTAGACATGCCTAATAAGAGAATCTCATTCTCTAACATTGACAAAAAGGTCTTCTACAAAGCCATTCCCACTAGAGGAGCTCCAAAACACGTCTCTTGCATCTGTGTTGTCACAGGAGAGACGCTGGTGGTTGATCCTTGGACATAACCTTATGTGGAGAACGCAGTCAAGGAAATCTTAGATGATCCTCCTATCATCAGCATGATAGACATCAAAAAGGCTAAGGCTAAGGCAAGAGGAAAGGTAAGAGCAAACGAGTCAAGGGTGATTCTCACATGACTTTGATCCCTCAGAGATTTGATGGAAACTCAATTGAGTATGACGTGAAGTGCAAGGAAACATCGAAGCCATTCTCAAAGGTCAAAGCACTTCTCACTTCAGAGCTGAAGGAGAAAGGAAAAGATGCTGTAAAGGGGATGATGAGCAGAATTATGAAGCTGGAGATGTTTGATTGCGGAACTTGTTTCGGGACAAGTTCTCATGTTCATCCTAACTGAAACCTGAACCAAAGTCAAGCTAGCGACTTTAAACAAGCGCTTGGTGGGAGGCAACCTACCGGTACGTGTACATACTACTCTTTTCTTTGTCTTTTTGCAGTTGATTTTTGGTTTTGTTTCTCTTTGTTTCAGGTTTTTCAAAAAAGAAAAAAAAATTGGATTTATCGATCCCCTAAACCGCTTCATTGCTGGATCGACCTGCCAGGCGGACCGATCGATCCCAGGTGAGTTTTTTTTCGAAAAAAAAAAAAAAAAATTCCAACTACTTTTTGCCTTATCTCTGGTTTATTTTCACACCGAGACGGTGTGAAGTAAGTCTGGGGGAGGGTCTCTGTCGTTACTAACATTGTTTTCTTTATTGAGTCATTTTGGTATTTTTCTTGAGTCGTTTTATTGAGTCAAAATTTGTTGGAGATTATGATCACTTTCTTGGATTTTATGTTCTTATCTACATCTAAGTGAACATTGTTGCAGAATTAGCTCCATATCAGACTAATGAAAAATCTAAGGGCTGACCAGTTCATCAGTGGCATCCATGTCTCTACAGAAATTCAATGGCCTGAGCTAGTTTCTGAGCTCTTCCTTTTACCTCATCATTGGGGGTTGGTGTCTTCAGGGCTTGACTCCTCATTCGTATCTGACAAAGACAATCAGTGTGAAAATATGGTAATTCTCCCCCTCATTTTTTTAGATAAGCAGAAAAGATTAAATGATTTTCTTTCGAGTAAAGGGATAGGAAAATTTCCATCGACCCCATTATTTTACTTTGAAAGAGATGATCACACTAAGGTTGGAAGCGAGGTTAGAAAAATTTCCCGTGATCGCCTACACCTTAGAATGAAAGGGTGGCACTAAAATGAACCGGGGATTCGGTGGCAAAAACCATTAGTACTCGCGTTCCATCAGCCATTAACCCTGCAAAAAAGAGAATGAGAAAAATATAAATATGGGGGAGAGAAAGATACCAAAGTTGTGTAGTTGTCTTGTCATGATATCGAAAGGGAAAGAGTTTAGAAGGTCCTTGGCACTATGATCTTTTGGTGAGACCCAGCAATGATGCCTTTTGAATCATTTTGTGAGATAGTGTGGTGAATCTGGGAAAGCTGCAATGCCCGCGGAGAAGTACATGGTGGTTTGATTTGAAGTTGGTTAAGCAAATTGTGGATCGCTAAGATGATGGTCATTGCAGAGTTCTAAAGAAAAGGTGAATCTCCGTGTTTTCAAACCTCTTCATTGTTCTTGGTTTCCTGTTTGCTTGAGGGCAAGAAAAAGACTAAGTCTGGGGGAGTTGATAAACCGTATTTTTACCGGTTTCTAACATTTGTTTTTGTGTCTTTTATCAAGTAAAGGTATTTTTTTTAGAGTCTTTTAGTCCTTTATCGAGTCTTTTCAGGTTTTAGGTGACTTTGGGAGAAAATGAGCCATTTTGGGTGAAAATGAGCATATGAAGATGCATAATCATGTAGAGACTTCAGAAGTTTGGCATTCGTTTAAGGACTTACCACCGATGGATCGAGCTCACATTGTGATACAAGATAGAGCAATGGATCAGCTTTCATTTAGAAGTGGTTTGAGGTCATTCTAACAGTGCGATCAAAAGTTACGCCAGTTTTCGTGAAGACTGTCCAACATAAACCGACCGGTTTAGTGATGCGAAAAATAAAAGAAAATTTCGGTTTTCGCTTATTCTGAACCTGTTTCGCCCAGGGCTTAGGAAAAACGTGTTTTAGGGTTATTTATTCTATTTTTCAGCCATTGTTTAGGCTACGCTTTATTTTATTCATTAGAGAACTTCTGTTTTTGTTCTTGGGAGATTTAAGGGAGCTCGCGAGCTTACTCTTCGAGACCTTTCAGTAAGTTGGGCTTGATTCCAGGCCTATATAATCAAGCCGGATTTTAGGTGTGGATTTTGGGCCCAACATGCCCTAAACCCCAAACTTGATCCCATCTTCGATCTCCGCTCATTTTCCGTCGTAGGTGCGGCGATTAATAAATTACGAGACATATGTGTCTATGTGTCTTTTAATTTATTAATCACCCCAACTACGGCGGGAAATGAGCGGTGATCGGAGATGAGATGAAGTTTGAGGTTTAGGGGATTTCATAGGAATCGTCGCAAAATCGTCGCGAATTTACGACGATTTAGCGACAATTTCTATGAAATCCAATCTAAACCCTAAACCCTAAACTTTATGCCCTATGGCTAAACTTTAACATCTCCTTGTATTTTGCAATGAGATGTCAAGTCCCTAAAAACAAGATTTCATGGGAATCGTCGCAAATTTAACATCTCCTTGTATTTTGCAATAACATCTTAGCATCTCCTTGTATTTTGCAATGAGATCTCTAAATTTTCAAATCATCTATAGGTTCATCGAGATTGAAAAATACTAAAACATAGAGATCGTTTAGGGTTTGTATGTATTTCAGTAAATCGTCGCTAAATCGTTGTAATTGGCGACGATTTACTGAAATACATATAAACCCTAAACCTCAAATCATCGCTAATATCTCAGCAGCTATCTCCTGGCGGTTCTTCGGTCAATTCTGGAGGGTTGACCACAACCGATATGAACCGGATCTTCGAGGAGGTATTACAATAGTTTAGTATATATCTAAATATTTTTTGTGCTTATTATTTCTTTTTTAAATTTTCATTAAATGTAAGTTTAATTGTATGTCGCTCCTAAGAAAAAGGGGAAAGTCGTCGGGTTAGGATCTATTCGAGATGTTTCGGCCGCCTCGTCATTTGCTACAGGACGACGATCGCCAGATGATGATCCAGTCATCTTACGTGCGACGATTACGAGTCTGCAGCAGAGGGTTGAGACCGAAGCTGCGATAAATCAGGCAAAGATTTTGAGTCTTCAACGGACGTTAGAGATGGAGACTTCGGGGAATGATGACCTCTTCGACATCATGACGATCGATAACCCGACAATGCAGACCATGTTGAAGCTGAAGCGCCAAAGACGAGCGGAGGCAGCCGCGGCGGCTGATGCGGGGCCAAGTCATCAGCAACCCGATCACATTTTTGGAATCGATGATTTCGATATAACTTTATAAATTTTATTATTTAATGTTTTTTTTTGTATTAAACTTTTATTATATTTATAATTTTAATTTTAATTTTCAAATTTAATTTTCAAAAAATTATTAAATTTTAATTATTAAATTTTAATAATTAAATTTAAGTTTATAATTAAATTATTTAAAAACTAAAAACAATTAACATTCGTTGCTAAATCTTCGCAAAAACCAAACGTCGGTAAAGCGTCGCTAATTTAAATCGTCGCCACATCATCGTAAAAACAAATCGTCGCAAAAACCAATCATCGCAAAAGCGTCGCAAAAACATTTCGTCGCAAAAGCGTCGCAAAAACATTTCGTCGCAAAAACATTTCGTCGCCAAATCGTCGCAAACACATATCGTCGTTAAATTGTCAGGGATTTGCATCCTTAAATTGTCGTTAATTTCCTTCGTGTTACCATCGTTATTACGATGTTTTATTATTCGTCGTAATTTCGATGTAAAATTTACGACGAATTGGCGACGATTTATTGCCAACGATTTTGCGACGTTCTTACGACGATTTCTGGTTTGCGATGATCAGTTAGCGACGATTTTAATTTCTTCGCAAAGTCGATGGTACACGCGATTTGAAACGATTTCGCAACGAAATCGTTCGTTGCAAACTGCATGTTTTCTTGTAGTGTCTCTTGGCAATCAACATATGCTCTTCTTTGGGGTCTGCCATGAAACGTGCTATCAAACATACTACAAACATCAAGTCAGGCCTTGTTACCATAAGATACATTAGGCATCCCACAAGCTGTTTGTAGAGTGATGTGTCGACTCCTATTCTTCCCTCCTTTGTGATGATCGTTCCAGGAACTATTAGATTTTTGACCGAGTTACAGCTCCACATATTGAACATTTCCAACACTTTCTTGGCATATTTCTTCTGACATATGTGCATCCCACCACTGCTTTGATGAACTTCCACTCCAAGAAAGAACTTCATTTTCCCCATGTCAGTCATTTTGAACTCTTTTTGCATCGATGACTTGAATTCTGCGCAAAGGAGCTCTTCATTTCAAGTGAATATTAAGTCATCGACATAAAGACTTACCACCAAGATCTTGTTTTCAGATTTCTTGAAAAACAGACTGTGATCATAGCTGCTTTTCTGAAATACTTCCCTCTTGAAGTAGCTTTTGATTCTGCTAAACCAGGCTCTTGGTGCCTGCTTTAGGCCATAGAGAGTTTTTCTCAAACGATAGACCTTGTCTTCCTCCCGTGCTCTGATAAACCCTTCATGCTGATCTATATAGACCTCCTCCTTCAGCTCACCATACAGAAAAGCGCTTTTAACGTCGAGCTGATAAACACTCCATCCTCGTTGATCTGCTACTGCCAAGAAACTCTTTATTGTATCCCATCAAGCAATGGTGCAAATACTTATGTGTAGTCTACTCCCGCGGTTTGAGAGTATCCTTTTGCTACTAACCGAGCCTTGCACTTCTGCACCTTCCCTTCTTCATTTAAATTCATTTTGTAAACCCATTTAACACCAATTTTCTGTGCTTGAGGTGGTAGATCTACCAGTTCCCAGGTTTGCTTTCTTTCAATGGACTGAATCTCCATTTTCATTGCTTCTTTCCACTTCTCTTCTTTTTCAGCCTCATAGAAATTCACCGGATCATCATTGGTAATAAAAGACAAAACCCACCAAAGCATCTTCTTCTTCACATACCTCTTCACCACTTACAAATTGTGCATCCAACTAGGTTGTGTCCTTGCCCTTTTTTATTGTTCACCATGTTCAAGCTCTTGTCTTTCTGCTCTTGGGGCCTTGGCAATCTCCTCTGTTTCTTCTGCAATCTCAATCACTTCTCCCTCATTATCCTCTTCATCATCAGTAGGCAACGTACCATATTCATGATTGTACGGTTTCTTCTCTCCGCTACTCCATTTTGTTGGGGAGTGTTAACTGCGGTCAGTTGTTGTTTAATGCCTTGCTCTCTGTAAAACTTGTTAAAGCTGTCAGAAATAAATTCTCATCCCCTATATGTGCGCAACCCTCTAATGACAGTCTTGGCTTCTTTCTCAACAAAGCTTTTAAAGACTTTAAAGGTCTCAAAAGCTTATGATTTCTCTGCAAGAAAGTAAATCCATGTTTTCCAAGAGAAATCGTCAACAAGTACCAGCAGATATCTTTTACCACTGTGAGAGGTTGGAGTGATTGGTCCACATAGATCTGCATGGATCAGCTCCAGTTTTTCACTTGCTCTCCACTTGCTCTTCTTTGGGAACTAGCCTCTATGTTGCTTTCCCACATTGCATATTGTAAACACCTATGCTTCATCTCTTAGATTTGGTAATCCTTTCACCATTTCCTTCTTCTGCATAAACTGAATGGACTTGTTGTTTAAGTGTCTAAATCGTTTATGCCAAAGAGATTCCAAGCTTTCTTCCTCCATCTTGAAACATTTTTCAGTCACAGGGTTTTTTTGGCATAAATCAGAAACATTCGATTTATTGTCATCTGCGTCTCCAAGATTAATCCTCTCTGGCTGTGGTAGATCTTGCATACGCCATTCTTGATCAGAATCATCAACTGCTTCCCTTGCAGTTGTCCAATACTCAACAGGTTATTGGTAAGGTTTGGAACGTGGTAGACATCAGTTACTACTTGTGTGATCCCTTCCACTTCGATTCTGATTTTCCCTTTTCCTTGGACTGCCATCCTCGAGCTGTTTCCCAAGCGAACATAGTGCTTGAAATCTACATCTAGCTCGATAAACCACGATTCTTCTCCAGTCATATGATTCGAGCATCCAGAGTGAAGAACCCATACCCCTTTTCCTTCTTCATTACTCATGTCAGTGTGTGCCATCAGCAGCAGTTCCTCTTCTTCATCAAACTCCAAGTAGTTGACTCCCTTCTCCACACTTGTGCACTCAAACTGATAATGGCCATGTTTTCAACATCAGAAGCAGTTGATGGTTGTTCTATTAACAAATGATTTGCCTCTCCCTCGTCCTCTGTAACTGCTTCTTCCTCTATACGGATTCCATCTTCCTCTTCCTCGAGCATTCCTTGGCTCGTTCTCCACTTGTAGAGCCTGCTCTTCACTTCTTTTCTCAGTCACCTTGCTTTCATGTGTTTGCAGTGACGGATGTAGCTCATCGACGGTAAGTCGATCAATATCTTTGGATTCTTCGATAGAGCAGACCATAAAGTTGAAGTTGTGTGTGAGACTTCGCATAATCTTCTCAACAATCTTGACATCATCTATGTTTTCACTGCAGTTCCTCATGTTATTTTTTGTCTCCATGACTCTAGCAAAGTATCTTGCCACAACTTCTCCAGTTTCATCTCCAAGGTTTCAAAGGTTCTCCTTAGCCTTTGAATTTGTGCACGCTTTACTCTGGCACTTCCTTGATGCTTCATTTTCATAGATTCCCACAGTTGTTTGGTCGTCTCCTTCTCAGTGATCGTCTTAAGAGTGGTCTTGTCAATTGACTGGAACATGTAGTTTTTGGCCTTGAGATCTTTGAGCCTTCCTTCATCAAGTGATTTTTGTTGTGTCGAAGTGGGGATTTCGATTCCTCTCAGATCTTCAAATCCAGGTTCAATGACGCACCAATACTCTTTGGAACGAAGGAGGTTCTCCATGAGTAGGCTCCAATGGTCGTAGGCTCCAATGGCCGTAGTCTCCATCGAAGTTTGGTACAATAGGTGTAGTGAAATTCCTAGCGTCTGCCATTCTCTTTGTGGTGTTTTTCCTCTCAAACATTCACTTGAACTTTGCTCTGATACCAGATAAATGAACCAGAATTGTAAGTTTGCTCTCAATATATGAAGGTAGTCTGAATGGTTTTGTGTTATTGAATCAAGAAGAGTACAATAGCTTTTATAGAAGCCTTACAATGATTAAAAAGAAACTGCAGGAATACAAAACATAAACAAACTTCAATCAAAAAATACCTATTCGAACTCCTAAAAGATCGCTTGACTTATTCATCTTCAGACTTTGTCAAACATCCAACAAGCTCGAGTGATTTAGGAGAATCAAAATTCGATTTTGAAACCGATTAAAAGATGGGAAAGGTGAAAGTAAGGAGCTTTGAATTGAAGGAGGTTTGTTTCTCTCTGCAATTTTGAATTTTGGATTTAAACTTGAGATTCTCCTCCATGTATTGCTCAGGGCAAAGATAACTATTTTGTGAATCAACTAATGATTTTATTTATCCAATCGAAATCAATTGTGAAAACCTAGTTAAAACACTAATATTAAGAAACCCATAATATTAATAAAGGAAGATAACCAATCTTCTTACATGATGGAACGAAGACTTAGGGTTGTGAGGAAACCAAAATTCTCGGGTTGGGGAAACTCATATCGGTAAATTCCGTCTTCAACCATCGAGAAATTCGACGTCGAAACTAAAACATCACCGTTTCCATTATAAAACAAATCGAATTCCAATAACTTGATCGTAATTCGTGATTATATAAAATGTATTTGATATTTATAATCACAAATTTTGTTTAGTTTAGTTGGTAGAGTACAAAGCTTTTAAAGTCGTGGTTGTGGGTTCGAGTCTCATAGTGGGTGTTATTTTTGTTTTAACCAAAAACCCCATCAAAACGATGTCGTTTTGATTTACAATGCTAACTCGGATTTTCTATTAACAGTTTAACGGGGTTGACTTTTAGGATTTGGGTCAATATATTTCAGCCAAAAAATATTAGTATGTGCATGGATATTCAAATAATTAAGGGTTTGTGTATTAATTTGCACATTAGATCTGTTCGGAACTTAATCGGTCCCAGTTGGAAGAGTTAGGTAGAGATTGGTTGTTTCCCCTGTTTTTGCATATTAACCTCAACCAGAACACAGACAAATGTCGAGACGCACACAACGCTCTCTATTTGGATGTGGCTTGATTGGATGACCAATAATGCTACCCAGAAAACGAAAAACTTTCTCTGAGAACAAGTGACTTGAAAAAGCAGCAGGGAGGTGATGTCCGATGATTGATTTGCCGTCTCAGGGGTCCACTCACGAACCACTAATGTAATATCTGCAGTATGCCAATAGCTTTGCCTGAGTACCAGAACACGATTGACGTTATTGTCGATTTTGAAGAGCACATCAAATTTCCCAATGATTTGAACACCAATCTTTGTTGATTCCCAATCAAAGTCTTTATCCAGTAAGTTGTACATGAAGCAGAGGTTGAACGGGTTGTAGATGTTAGAATTTGGCGGTCTTATTGCCACATCAACAACTTCAACCAAATCTATCATCGGTGATTTAGAACGTGTGGATGTGAAAATTGAGGACGAAGATATAAAGTCATGATCTTGTTGTGTTTTCTGCCTCCTCAATATGAGACATTATTGACAGCCCTTACAGTTGTTAAAACGACTATAGGGCTGAATATATTTTGTTTTTCACTGCAATCTCATTATGAACGGCGACTGAATAATATTGTGGTTGATAAATCTCATGGTGATGAGTTGTACGTGAGTAACAACCATCAAAGGGGAAGGCAGAAAGAGAAGCAATCATATGGTAGTAACATGGACAACTCGAAGTCTAAGCCCGGGAAGAATTTGATGTACTTTGGTTATGGCAAGAAGGGCAACTAAAGGTGAGATTGTCCAAATAAGAAGCAGAACACATGCGGGTCAGGTTCTGCAAATGTGGTTCAGAAGGAAGATTCTAAAAAAGATACTGAGAATGATTTGTTGGCTGTGACATCATGAAATCACACAAATTCTTGGATTCTAGTTACGGGTGCATCATTCCATATGACACCTCACAGAGAATGGTTTGAGACATACAAAACTGGTAACATGGGTTATGTTCAGTTGGCAAACGATATGGCGTGTAAAGTCGTTGGTACTAGGCATGTCAAGTTCTGCATGCACGATGGCATCATCAGAACATTGATTGTTGTTAGGCATATTCTGGCGGTGAAGAAGAATCTAATCTCCTTGAGTACACTTCATAGAAACGTATTCATACTCAGAGGTGATGAAGATGAAGACGTTTTGAAGGTGTGTAAAGGAGCTATGGTTGTGATGAAGGGAAACATGACAAATGGGAATGTTTATCAGTTGTTAGGGAAAGTGGTTGTAGGTGGAGTTGCAATTGCGGTGTCTGAATCAGAGAGCACAACTTTATGGCATATGCACATGGGGCATATAGGAGAGCATGGCTTGACTGAACTCCCTAAAAGGGGTCTTCTAGACGAGTTAAAGAAATGTAAGATGAATTTCTGCAAGTTTTGTGTGATGGAAAAAACAGTCCAAAGTTTCTTTCAACACTGGACAACACACGACAAAGGGTCTTTTAGACTATGTTCATTCTGATGTGTGGGGTCCAACTCGGGAATAACCATTGGGAGGATCTAGGTACTTCGTCATCTTCATTGATAACTTCTCTAGGAAGGTTTGGGTGTACTTCTTGAAGCAGAAATTTGAAGTATTTGCGAACTTCAAGGTTTGGAAGGTTGGAGTAGAAAACCAGGTGGAGAGGAAGGTGAAGTATCTGAGATCATATCATGGCACAAAGTATACTAATGGAGAGTTCCATAAGTTCTGCAAGGAGCATGACATTCAAAAGCACTTCACTGTCAGGAAAACATCACATCAAAACGGGGTCAATAAAAGGATGAACCATGTTGGGCCCAAATTCCACACCTAAAGTTCAGCTCCATTTAACGGGCCTGGAATTAAGCCCGGTTCACAACTTGGTCTCGTAAAACAAAGTCGCGATCTGGGAAGAAGCCGAGCATGTAGGAAAGGGGGGAGATCGTTGGGAAAAGGAGCTCACGACAAATAAGTCAAATACATTAAATGCGTTCTCCCCCGGATCAAGCTGGGCATTTACTCGAAGATCACAAATTCAATTCCGCGCTTTGAAGGAGATTGAAACGTTTTGTAGTTTTAAAACTTGTATAAATCAAAGAGGAAGGTGATTGTAAAGGGGGACCGAATTCTTGGCATAATAATAATAATACACGTTTTCTTTCTCAAACTCATCTATGCAATTCTTTGTTATTTTTCAAGAACATACAACTTGAAGAAGGCCAATGATTGAGGTTGTGAGATTATCTCACAATTTGGCGCCGTCTGTGGGGAAGAGCAAAACAACTTCCTCTTTGTAACCTACGAAACTAACCACTCAAAAGAAGACGATGGCATATACAACAAGTGCGGCGGTTTCTACATCAGCTGGAGTCATAAACACCTCCATTCCTCTGACCTAATCCGCCGACATCGTTTCAGCAGACCTGGACGGAACAACAAGTGTTCCCATTACCACCTCGGGAGCAAGAATCTCGACCGGGATCAACGACATTGTCGACCCCTCGGGACCTGCAGCCTTGAACCAATAGGCTCCGGATCAAATAGATGAGATCCGGAACCTAATATCGTGCCTCATAGAGCAGAATCGCTCAATGGCAGCACGCCAGGACGGCCTCGAAAGAGCAAATCGGGCAGGCACCTCTAGGAGGCTCGCTCTCCCACCTGGGGCACAATCCCTTCTTGCCCCTGGGCAGGGAGGATTGCCGTTCCCGCCTCCACCGGTGACAAGACTAAACTTTTCCGATATCAACGCCTTAACCAGCAGGATGGTCGGCTCAGCCACCGCCTCGCGGTTCAGCTTGATGATATCGGATCCCATATTCACTCCCTCCACGATCCAGGCTGCGGAAGGAGAGGTTACGCCAATAGCGACCTTACCAGGAGTAGACCCGACCTCGGATCTACAAACCGATCTGGGAACATAAACGAGGTTCAACCTGCCGGAGAATCCCTACTCCGCTTCCCGAGCAATAACGAAAACCACTTGGGACCCGGCAGCTGATATATCATGGTTTTTACCATGTTTAGGCCATGATATAAGTCCTTTTTACAGAGTCTTTCTAGTGTTTTGTAGTCTTTTAGAGTATTTTACAGGTCTTAGCACGTTTGAGCGTAATTGGAAGTATTGGAGCTTTCTGGAGCAGTTTGGAGCAAGGCTGAAGTTCGTGTTGCTGAGTATCTGATTTCACGTCAAACATCGATCGATACCCCCTGGTATTGATCGATACCCATCGCAGCATGACAAGACACGCGACTTTAATGAAGAGTTGAAGAACTGCAGATTTGCCCCAGAAGTCTTTAATAATTACAAGAAGCCCCAATTCGTGTGTTAGCTTATAAATAGGGATTTTTACAGCCACTTTTAGGCTAAGCTTTATTTTCTATACTTTGATTTTACTTTGGTTTGAGAGAGACAAGTCTGAATCTCCCTTCGTCCGAGATCAGATCTCAAAACCTTTTGTTACTCTTATTTTCTATTGATGATTTATTCAGTTATGTTGATTGTTTAATTATCCATGTCTGAGTAAATCCACTTTAGGTTTAGGGTTTTCTCTGAATGCTAGGTTGATTATCTGTTTAGGATTCACCATCTGAATTAGTTCTTCGCCTTAGGTTGTGTTCAAAGCTAATTCTAGGTTGACGAATCTGGAACTTAGATTTTAGGATAATTAATTAGGCACGACAGTGCGATTAATTACCTGATAGAACCTTAGGTGAGCAAATTGATTATTCGCAAAGAGATTTGGTTTAATTGATTTGTGAACATATCAAACCTGATATTAAAACTGATTTAGACTTTAGGATTCGCAAAGAGATTTGGAATTCCTATGATTTAAATTTAGATAATTCTCGCAACGACAGTTGGTTAATTATACCTTAGTGATTTGAGTTCTAGAACTGCGCTAAATCTGAATCCTGATTAGTTAGTTTATCTGCATTCATTGATTTCCTGAGATATACCCTGAGCCTATATTTCCTCCATTGAATTACAACTCTTTTAATTTCTGCACTGCTTTCAATTACATCTGTTTGGCTTAGCTTAATTCGATACTATACAATCTATTGTGCGTCTCTGTGAGTCTTTGTGGTTCGACCCCTAGCTATATTACAACTACTGCTTTAGTACTATTAGGGTATTAATTTGAGCATATCAAATTTGGCGCCGTTGCCGGGGATTTAATTCGCCATTAGATTTTAGTTTGAGAATTTCGACTAAGTTCGTCGGTATCGATCGATACTCTGTAGTATCGGTTGATACTCGTCGTCTTCTTTTGTTGAAATCGATCGACACCACTTGGTATCGATCGATACTCAACGTATTTTTTTTGGTTACTTACGTGCCTTGTCTAGTGTTTTGTTTTCAGGTGTATGCATGTTCGTGAAACCAGAAGCAACAAGAGCACTCAGCTAGTTGAACTGTCACTGGAATAGCTAGCGCTTGTGGAACGCACAAACAGAAAGACCAAGCAAACATCAGGGATGAACAACCCAGTGGTTTTAAGAGCTGATGAAGCTGGAGTTCTGAGAGACCAAGAGGGTCAAGTGTGCAATGAGAGAGGGCAGCGACTTGATGAAGCTGGAAACGTCGTTGCCCCTGCTGCTGTTATTGAGATTGTCGCGCCAGCTGGGCGCGCCAACGTTGGCAATGCTGCAGGTGTTTGAGCTAGGACACTTGGCGAGCACAACAGACATGATCAGTTCTATGCCAATCGATCTGCGATTTGCATCCCAACTTTTTAGAGGAACGACTTCGAGCTGAAGCTTGCGTACTATGCTCTCGTGAGCCAAAGTCCTTTCCATGGCCTACATCATGAGCATCCCATGGATCATATCGAAAGGTTCGAGGATTTGGTCACTGGTATGAAGTACAATGGAGTGCCCAATGAGTTCCTTTTCTGCAAACTCTTTCCGTACTCTCTTAGTGGGGATGCTGCTTATTGGCTGAAGCAGTTAGCTCCTGATTCTCTAACTACATGGGATGAGGCCAAGAATGCATTCCTGTGCAATTTCTATGATGATGCGAGATCTGAAGAGCTGAGGAACAAAATTTCTCAATTTTCTCAAGGCCCAACAGAGGGACTCAAGGTTGCTTGGATTCGTTTCAAATCTTATCAGAGAGATTGTGCGCACCATGGGTTCAATCAAGTTCAGCTACTGGGTACCTTCTACAGAGGGATCGATTGGAGGTACCATATGGCTTTGGATACTGCGAGTAATGGGAACTTCAACACCAGGTATCCAGAAGATGTGATTGTGCTGATTGAGAACTTGGCGTCTAGTAATAGCACCAAGAATGCTGATTTTGAGCGGAAGAAGCAGGCTGGAGGAATTGATGGATCTCAGATTGCTGCAGTACAAGCCAAGCTGGATATTTTGATTGGGAAATCGAAGAAGACTGTACACTTTGCTGATGGAGTCGATAATATCGTTGGAGATGAAATGGAGGATTGTAACTACGTTGGTGGTTCTGGATTTCATGGTCAACAATTTGGGTACAACAACAACCGAAACTTCAGCATCAACACTTGCAATTACGGGAATTCTTCATACCAGCCTATCTCTCCAAAGTCTATGGATAATAAGATGGAATCCATGCTTGAGCAGATTCTTCAGGGACAGCAAAAACTGCAAGTGGATTTCAATGGGAAGATTGACCATCTGTACACGGATCTCAATGGGAAAATTGACCACCTGAATGGGAAGATTGAAGCTGTCAACCTTAGTCAGAGGAAGCTGGAAACTCAGGTTGCTCAGACCGCATCAACTGTGCAGAGGCAGGAAGGTTTTCTTCCAGGGAGAACTGAAAATCCAAGAGCACACGTCAATGCGATCTCCTCAAGTGCAGAAAATTTCGATGAGGATCCTGAAATCGCCAGGGCATCGATCGATACCCCCAAGTGTCGATCGATGCTGGTTAAAATTCTGAAACGGGATACTTCCAAATCCCGTGTATCGATCGATACCCCATTAGTATCGGTCGATATTGAGGCGATTTCTGAGGAGACACCTGAGGTCTCGACTGTGGTGCCTAAGGTAGTTGCAGAACGGGTGTATAAACCCAAGATGCCCTATCCTATAATTCCTAAGCTGACAAAGAAGGAATGGGAGGACGCTTGATGCAAGTATTTGCTGGATAAGCAGAATGTGGAGCTTCTTTCTGATGATGATGTATCTGCCAGGGACGATTCAACTGCACTAGTATCGATCGATACCCTACTTGGTGTCGATTGATACCCATCGCAGAACGAGCCATAAATAGTGAAAACACCTGAGGTGATCAACGAAAGAGTTCGCAAGCCCAAAAAGATGAATCCTATTCCTCAGCACCTCAGAGATCCCATCACTCCAAAGCAGCTGCGTGGGTTTGAGAAGAGGGTACGAAGGATACCCCACTCGTTCACTTTTGAAGAAGCTCTAGAGGGCTGGCCTCTGCTAAGTCACTTCAAAGATTGCAGAGAAACTGAGGAAGAGATCAAGGCACTCTTCATTAAGGCAAGAGGTACACCTCCACTGAGGCAATTGACACATAGGGAAGACCCAGGGAAATTCGCGGTACCATGCTCTATCTCTAGAGTCGAGTTTAAAGAGTCTCTCGTTGACTCAGGGGCTAGTGTTAATGTCATCTCAAGGGAAATTGCAGAATGGTTGGGCGCCGATATTCGACCTTCAAAGGTGTCTATCACATTCGCGAACGACTCCACCTCACATCCATACGGTACAATCTCTGCACTGCTGGTCAAAGTAGGAGATTGTCTGGTGTCGACTGATTTTCAGGTTGTGGAGATGAGTGCGATATCTCGTATGCCTATACTCCTGGGACGACCATTTATGGCTACTGCTAGCGCAATCATAGACACGCCTAATAAGAGAATCTCTTTCTCTTACATTGACGGAGGGGTCTATTATAATGTCATTCCCCCTAGGAGTGTTCCCACACGTGTCTCTAACATCGAGGTTGTCACAGGAGAGTCGCTAGCAATTGATCTTTTGGAAGAGCCCATTGATGAGCCTACTGTCGCAGACATTTCAGCTGAACCGCCCAGCATTCCCAAGGAAGTTGTCAAGAAGGCTAAGGCAACAAAGAAGAAGAAGGCCAAGAGCAAAAACGTCGAGAATCCCCATGTCACTTTAATCCCTCAGAAGAGTGATGGGAATTCGATTGAGTATAAGGTCAAGTGCAAAGGAGCTTCGAAGCCATTCTCTAAGGCTAGAATTCTTCTTACCTCGGAGCTGAAAGAGAAAGGACAGGAGTTTGTGGACAGCATGATGAGCAGAACTCTTACGCTAGCGATGTCAAGTTGTGGAGCCTGTTTTGATGCAAGCTCGCACTCTTATCTAGCCTGAAGGGCGTTACAGTCAAGCTATTGACGTTAAACGAGCGCTTGGTGGGAGGCAACCCACTGGTGAGTCTATATATATAAGTATTTTATTTTTATTTTTCGTTTTGTGTCAGGATAAACAAGGAGCAAAACTCGAAATCGCTTAAGTGTCGATCGATACCCCCTGGTATTGATCGACACCAATCGCGAATGTAGGGTTCATCAAGTCGATTTAAGCCTGGTATCGATCGATACCAGGCTGTGTGTCGATCGATACTCGATGTTCCAGCAAGGTAACTTCTTGTTTTTCCCAATTTTATTCTGTTCTTTTGTTTTATTTCACTGACTCTAGGCTAGATAACACTGGGGACAGTGTTGTTCAAGTCTGGGGGAGGTGTCTGTTGACATTGTATTTGTTTTTCTTAGAGTCAGTCATTTTATTGAGTCAAAACTTGTTGGAGATAATGATCCTGTGCTTGAACCTATTGATTTGATTTTGTTTTTGAGTGCACAGTGTTACAGGATCAGTTCTAGATCGACTAATAAAAAATCCAAAGACTGACAAGTTGACTAGAAAACATCCATGTTTCCAGTAGAGTTCTTCTGAAGCCTGAGCCAAAATTTTGCACTTCATCAATGTGGTTAGTGTTTTTAGATCTTGATTCATCATTCATATATGATAAAAGAACCCATGTGTTTAGAGTTATGGTATCTCTCTCCCCTGTTATAAGTTGATAAATAAGAGCATAAAAGATTGAAATGATTTTCTTCTGAGTAGAGGGTTAGAAAAATTTCCAGCGATCCCATTATTCTACTTAAGAGGGAATGATCACACAAAGGATTGGAAGCGAGGCTAGGATTTTCCTATCACTACAAGAAAACAGGGGTATTTCCGACGGATTTCCGACGGATTTAAGCTGTCGGTTACAGTTCGTCGGAAATATGGTTTCCGTCGGAATCCGTCGGAAATTTCCGACGGATTCTTGCCGTCGGAAATCCGTCAGACATTTTCGACGGATTTCCGACCGCGTACTTTCCGACGGATATTCGGTCGGAAATGCCATCGGAAATCCGTCGGTTGGCCGTCGGGAATTTCCGACGGACTTCCGACGGATATATTACCGACAGAATTTCCGACGGATGGTGATCGGATGAATTTGTCGGAAGTCCGTCGTAAATCCGTCGGAAGATATTTCCGACGGATTTCCGACGGTAACTATTTTAGACGGAGTTACGACGGATAATTTGATCGGAAGTTGTCTCGGAAGTCCGTCGGTTCTTCATCGGAAATAGGTTCCGACGGATTTACGACGGTAACTTATTCCGACGGTTTTCCGACGGAATTGGTATTTTGAATTTTATTTTCAATTTTATTTAATTATTTATTTTTTTGAAATTTATATATTAAAATTATATAAATTAGAAATATAAATTAAAAGTAGAAATAATAAATATATAAATTCATTAAACAAAATTAAAAAATTCATTACACATTAAAATAAATTGTTCAAAAAAAAAGCATTAAAAGAAAATATTTAAGCGGTTGGAGAATCTCCGTCGTCGTCGTCGGGATTATTATCCCGAAACATATGCGGGAAACATTTCTCCATCATCTTCTCCAAGCAGGAGAGCTTCTTGTTGGTAGTCTGTTGCTCCGTCCGTAGCTCTTCGACATGCTGGTCACGGTCTTTCACCGTTTGGGTGAGTCTCTCGATTTCTACCCGGTACTCCGAAGGATAAAGAGGAAGCGAGGAAGAAGATTCCTGGGTCGGAAGGGTGCCTAACCCAGCGAATCGACCTTTCACTTTCCGGGTTTGCTGCGAATAATTATAACCGATAATAATTAAATAACAAAAATAAAAAAACGAAATGAAATTAAAACTTACCTCAAGTACAATCTGGTTTATCTCTTCCCGGGATAAAGAGTTCGAGGACGTCGATCCGTCCATAGTGAGCTGCGATATTGATAGTTAACGGTCCAGCTTCGTCTTCTTGCTATTCTCTACAACATCCCGCATCCCCAAGTCATGTATCTGACCGGTTTTCTTGTTGGTGTGTGTCTGCTCGATGAGTTTACGATAATCGGGTTCGGAACCAGATTCTCTCGCCTGCGAAAATTTGTTAAGTTAAATAAATATAAAAAACATAATTAACAATAAAAAATTTAAATTAAACTTATCATTTCCATCGCTTCCCGTTCGATGGTCTTTGCGCCCTCATTGTGGATGTAGACCCCTTTCCCGCCTCGTTGGCTATTTCGGTTCTTCGACTGTTGCTCGAAGGTCTTTTTCGTCGCAGGCCTACTCCAGTACTCACATAAGCCCTTCCAGACGTCGTCGTCAAGGTCCTTCGGCTTGTCTTTGTTGTGCTTCCTCTTCTGCTTCCACTCGTACATGTGCTTGGAGTACGAGTTTGCGGCATACTTGTCGAATGTGTCAAGGATTTTGCGCGTATGATGAGAGTCCCATGTGAACTCTTGCTACAATTTTTTAAAAATATATGTTACATGTCAAAAAGAAAAATTGACAAAATGAAATTCAAAATAAATAATATATCAATAAATAACTTACCGCGAAAGTCCGGTGCCACACGTCTTTCTCCTTGGTAGGCATGTCCGAATACTTCTCGTACGGTTTGTCCAACATGTTGTGGAGCATCCGTAATATCGCCTTGGTGATCTGAGTCGACAGCTTAAACCTGAAAACATTATGAAAAGATATAAATATGTTAAGTTTAAAAATCTAAATAAATTGAAATAATGTACAAAAATTATCTTACCAAGTGCCGTCCTCAAACTTCGGGTCGAGTCGAATGCAATGGCCCCGGTTAGGCTGCCAGACTAGCTCCTCGATCTCAATGTGGCTCCGAGCAACGGATTGCTGGGAATCTGGGATGTGAATTCCCGAACTCGTTGGTCCCGGAGGCGTACACCGAGAACCCCGAGAACGGCGTCCTTGGTTGCCGCCTCCCAACTGAAGAACTTCGTCGTGATCCCTACGGAAAACGGTAAAATTGTTAGTAAATTAACAAAAAATTCAAAAGTTACCAAATTTTTGAAATTTCCGGAAAACAATTTAGGAAAAATACAAATTTTTCAAAAAATTCAAATTTTCCGAAAAATTCAAAGTTTACTAAAAATTCAAAATTTTTAAAAAATTTCAAAATTTGGGAAAATATTTTAAAATCAGTTTTAATATATAAAAATATTTAGAAAACGTTTTATTACTATAAAAAATATTAAAAACGATTTTATTTCTAAAATAATATTTGAAAAACGTTTTTATTATTAAAACAATATTTTAACATCAACTTAAATATATAGAAATATTTTAAAAACGTTTTTATTAGTTAAAAAATATTATAAACGATTTTAATATATACACATATTATAAAAACGTTTTTATTACTATAAAAATTTAAAAACAATTTTAATATATACAAATATTATGAAAACATTTTTATTACTTAACAAATATAATAAAAACGTTTTTAATATATATAAATATTGTCTAAACGTTTTTATTACTTAAAAAATATTTTAAAAATGATTTTAATATATACAAATATTTTTAAAAATTCAAACAATATCTAGAAACGTTTTTAAAATATTTTTAGAAAATCAAACAAGATCTAAAAACGATTTTAATATAAAGAAACGTTTTTAAAAAATCAAAAATTTGTTTTCTAGATCTAACAATTCTAAATCAACAATCTAAACACATAAACCCTAACACTAATATTATTCTAAATAACAAATTCTATTATAACCACTTAACAATTCACATAAATAGAATTCTAACAACCTAACTAATATATTCCCTAAAACTAACACGATCTAAAAACAAATTAAAGGAATTGATTAAACTTACATGGTTTTGTTGAAGAAGAATTGAGGAATTGATGAAGAGGAGTTGAGGAATTGAAGAGTAAAACTGAAATTGTGAAGAAGAAGAAGAGAAGAGGGAGAAGAATAGATTTTCGGTAAGGAAGAAGAAGAGAGAAGAGGGAGAAGAAGCGACGGAAGAGAGAGAGGAAGAAGAGAGAAATAAGGAAAAAAACAAACGCTTTGTCGATATATTTCGATGTCCGTCGGAAATCCGTCGGATTTCGAAAAATAATTTCATTTACGCGGTTGATATTCCCGCGGTCTCGAAAATTTCAAAGTCCGTCGGAAATTTCCGACGGATTGGAGAAGATAAGGTATATTCCTTGCATGTTTGTCGATTGGTCAGTCAACAAGCACGTGTCTAATTTTTCATATCCGTCGGAAATCCGTCGGAAATTTCCGATGGATTTCCGACGGAATTAGGGTATATTTGGGGTTTAGGGTTTAGGGTTTCTTTATATGATTTAGGGACATGTAATTTACATGTTTCATTCAATATATATATTAAGTTCATCAATATTAAAGGCTTTGCATTAGTTTAAAAATTATACAACATCAAAACATATCATTTCACATAAATCAATTATATCTTATACTGTAACTTATACAAACACTTCCATCAAAATTTATAAATTCTATATAACACATTTTCTTGATGTATATACAAGGTTAACCTATTTTATATACATCATACAAGTGTTTGTAAACTTTTGCCACAAAAAAACCTATACCCTATACCCTAAACAAGATTTTTGAATATAGCCGTCGGAAATCCGTCGGAAATTTCCGACGGATGAATATACCTCGGCTAAAACTTGGGTTATATCCGAGGGATTGATTTTTTAGCCGAGGCACCTGAATCCGTCGGAAATCCGTCGGAAATTTCCGACGGATTTCCGACCGATTCAGTTGCCTCGGCTAAAAAATCAATCCTCGTTTGGGTTATATCCGAGGGATTGATTTTTTAGCCGAGGCAACTGAATCCGTCGGAAATCCGTCGGAAATTTCCGACGGACTTCCGACGGATTCAACTGCCTCGGCTATAAAATCAATCCCTCGGATATAACCCAGGTTTTAGCCGAGGTATATTCATCCGTCGGAAATTTCCGACGGATATATTCAAAAATCTTGTTTAGGGTATAGTGTATAGGTTTTTTTTTTGTGGCAAAAGTTTACAAACACTTGTATGATGTATATAAAATAGGTTAACCTTGTATATACATCAAGAAAATGTGTTATATAGAATTTATATAGAAGTTATATAGGTTAACCTTGTAACCAAATTTTTTTTTTTAATTTCCGATTTTGTTACACTTAATCAAATGTCTAACTTTATAAAACTTCGACATAACTGATATATTACACATTACAATTCTAGTTCAAATATATGTACATATTTTACGGTGCAAATTTTATAATTAAAACTACTGTCAATCCGATGATGAGTAATCTGATTCTCCTGAATCGGAAGGTTCCCCAAATTCGTCAAATTCTTCTTCTGAATCATCAAATACTCGATCGTCTGCCTGTATGGTGAAATCAACGACAAGGTCGACCTCAAGGGAATGCTCGATTGAACCCAAACCTACGGAGCTTTGTTGGAGGGGTTCATGATCAGACATCCCATGAACTCTACCTCTCGGGTTTATCGATGTGACTGTAACCCACGGGTCTTGCTTGTTTGTCACCCGCGGATAGGGAATGTAGCATACCTACACCATGTACAAATTTAACCACGGGAATGCAACAAAACTAAATTAAAAATTAACGTAAAAGAAATACAAACATGGTCTGCTTGTGATGCAAGTACAAATGGCTCGTATGTCTGGAGTTTTCTTCTGCTATGTAATGATGTAACACCAAATTGGTCGTGTCGCACACCGCTTCCTACTAATGGGTCGTTCCAGTCGCATAAAAATGCAACACATCTTAGACCGAGCATTCCCGGGTACTGAACATCGAAAATCTTACGTACGACACCATAGTATACAAGATCACCTGACTGAGTTGATACACCGTAATCTGAAGTTGTCGCACTCCTATCATCCCGAAGAATCTTAAAAGCGTACCCCCGTGTGCTATACATCACATGTGACTGCACGGTTGCTAGTGGAAATCTCACAATTTCTTCTAACCACGTGGGAAATGTTTGTCCGTTAGCCTTCTCTGTCATCACCTACACAATTAAAATAAAAATACATCAAATAATTAAATCTTTCATTACATATGATGATTGCTAAAAACAAGGCAATTAAAAGACTTACATAATCTCTTAACCAACGTCCGAACTCTTCCTGTTTGAGCTCGATTAGGTCGTCCTCTGTTTTGTCAGGAAATGCAAAACGTTGATAAGCCATATACATCCTGTGAGATTGAAGCAATTATCATGTTAGTACATATATATATAATCAAGAACCCAATAAGTAATTAAAAATTAAGTTCAATATAATACCTCTCATATTCATCAACTCCGTCGCAGTTTGTGAGAATATACATATGCAAATGCTCTCGCTCTTGTGGTGAAAGTCTCCTCTTCTTGCCTTTTCCACTAAGTCGTCCAATCTCTAAAAATATATGAGATACATCGACCGGATAGAAAGGTAGGACGCCTCCGTCATCATGTTGAGCTGCTCTACGACTCTTTGTTTTGACTTGTGATGGAAAGTAGGACTCGGCAAAATGTGAGGTTTCTTCATTGATGGTCTGTGCGACGATAGAACCTTCCACTCTACTCAAATTTTTCACCTTCTTCTTTAGATGTAACATATATCGTTCGAAATGATACATCCAACGGTACTGAACCGGGCCCCCAAGATCTGCTTCTCGAGGGAGATGAATTGTTAAATGTTCCATAACATCAAAGAATGAAGGAGGAAATATCTTCTCCAAATTGCAAAGGATTACAGGTATATTAGCCCCAAGATTGCGGATACCGTCTGATGTAAGAGAGCGAGAACATATATCTCGGAAAAAGGCACCAATCCCTGCAAAATATGGATAACAAATGAATAATTAAATAATGAAGTATATATTGTATAAAGTAGTAAATAAATAATTTCATGATTGTACCTGCAATTGCTTCGTGGATATTACGTGGTAGAAGACATGCAAAGGCAAATGGAAGGAGGCGCTGCATCACCACATGACAATCATGACTCTTCATCCCAGTAAACTTCCCTTCTCCATGATCAACGCAGTTCCAAAGGTTAGATGCGTATCCGTCCGGCAATCTAACACTTTCGGTAATCCAGTAAAAAAACTCGGCCTTTGAAGGTTCATCGAAACGAAAAGCCGGGACCGGAGGCTTCCCGTTCACTGTCACATGTAGTGCTCTACGAGAACAAATGTCTGGCAAGTCCAATCTAGACTTCAGATTGTCCTTCGTCTTCCCTTTGACATTGAGAACGGTGTTCATAATGTTGTCGAAAAAATTCTTCTCAATGTGCATGACATCCAAATTATGCCTCAAAAGATGGTTCTTCCAATAAGGCAAATCCCAGAAAATGCTCCTCTTGTGCCAATTATGAACGTTGCCACAACCATCAACAGGATGATGTCCGTTACCACCACAATCAACGGTCCTCTCTGTACCAAAATCTCTAAACTGAGTCAACAAATACTCACCATCTAACTCAGGAGGAGGACCGTCAAATACTTTCCGGTTCTTCCTAAACAATGTGGTGCTCCGACGATAAGGATGATCGCTAGGTAGGTATCGCCTATGACAATCAAACCAAGACGTTTTCCGTCCGTGCTTCAATTGGAACGCATCAGTGTTATCTTGAAAGTACGGGAACGATAACCTTCCGTGCGTTGTCCATCCTGATAACATGCCATATGCTGGAAAATCACTAATAGTCCACAAAAGTACCGACCGCATGATGAAATTTTGGTGACAAGAAACATCAAACGCTTCAATACCTTGGTCCCATAACATTCGCAGCTCATAAATCAATGGTTGCAAAAACACATCAAGTGATCTCTTCGGATGCTCTGGCCCAGGAACGAGAATGCTAAGGATCAAGAACTCCCTTCGCATGCACAAAGATGGCGGCAAATTGTAAGGTGTTACAATTACTGGCCACAAAGAATATTTTCTGTCGTGCTTCCCAAAAGGGCTGAAACCATCGGTACATAATCCAAGGTATACGTTCCTTGCCTCAAACGCAAAGCTGGGATAAATGGATTGAAAATGTTTCCATGCTCCTGCATCTGACGGATGGGCGATTTGTCCATCTGTTGTATGCTCTGCATGCCTTCTCATTGCTCCCGCTGTGCGCTCTGACTGATATAACCTCTTCAATCTCTCTATTAACGGTAAATACCACATCCGTTTATATGGCACTGGCACTCTTCCACATGTTTCCTTATACCGAGGTTTGCGACAAAAACGACATGTCGTACGATCTGCGTCCTCTCTCCAGTAGAGCATACAGTTGTCTATGCATACAT
This sequence comes from Eutrema japonicum, assembly GCA_030161315.1. NCBI lineage: Eukaryota > Viridiplantae > Streptophyta > Magnoliopsida > Brassicales > Brassicaceae > Eutrema > Eutrema japonicum. Next base: position 22,476,672 of record BSQW01000007.1, read on the forward strand.
CTATCATCTGATACGGCAATCCTAGACCTTGAACAAGTTTCTGTATCTCATAGTATGATGCCGGTGCAAGATTATCTTCTGGCAAAATTTCTTTCACAAAATCAGCGATTGCATCCACGCACTCCTCACTCAAATTGAAATCCGTCTTTATACCCATCATCCTTGTTGCAGTTGATAAAGGGGAATGTTCACCTCTACACCCATCATATAACGGATGTTTAGCAGCGTCTAACATATCAAAGAATCTCCGAGCTTCTAAATTAGGTTCTTCTCCTCTATCTCCATACTCAGCAACCGATGGTATACTTTCACGAAATGCATCGTTCACCATCTGAACATGACCTACAGTACTTTGTACTTCCATTGCGGGTTCTTCTAAGCTAGTGTTATCCCCAATATAATGTTCACTAGTACTAGCATAATTATCCACCATTGTATCATTTTCTCCATGATAATACCAAATCTTGTAACCCGACATAAACCCATGACAATACAAGTGTGACCATACTTCATCTATCACGATAAATCTAGGATTCCCACAATTGGTACAAGGGCAATAGATTTTACCGGTTTTTTTTATTTCTTCTGCATACCCGCAAATGCCATAAATTCCTGTAGACCTTCTTTGAATTCCTCCGTAACTAGGCCCGTGTCCGGAATTTGATGAGGCTTGTCCATCCATGATCAAAAATAATTATAAGGATTTGAAGAAGACATTTTCGTAAGGAATTAGATAACAGAGATTTTTTTTGTTGTGATATGAAGCGTGGAAACGTTTTTATAAGGAAAATTTTGTGCATTTTCCGACGGATTTCCGACGGATATAAAGTAGATATTATCGATGTCGGCAACCATGTCGGCAACCATGTCGGCATCTGTCGGAAATCCGTCGGAAATCCGTCAGAAAATTCCGACGGATGAACGTCGTCGGAAATCCGTCGGCAGTATGTCGGCAACATCAGAATTCGTCAAAAAGTCGTCGGAAATCTGTCGAAAAGTGTCCGACGGATTATGGTCGTCGGAAATCCGTCGAAATTTCCGACGGATTTCCGACTGGTTAATATTTCCGACGGATTTCCGACGGATGAGAAGTTAGTCGGAAATCCGTCGGAAAGTCGTCCGAAATTTCCGACGGAATTATTGCCGTCGGAATTTCCGTCGGAAATACACATGTTTTCTTGTAGTGTATGATGCCATTATTCGCCTACATCCTTTGATACATTGAGAGGGAAGAACCGGGGATTTGGTGGCAAACACCATCAATACTCGCGTTTCGGACCTTGATGTGTATGTGCAAGATCTAAAAAAAAAAGAGAACATAATAAGAAATAAGTCTGGGGGAGAGAAATAAAACCAAAAAGTGTGAAAAGGGTGGTTCCTTGTCATGATATCGTATGGTAAAGAATCTAGAAGGTTCTTGAACATTGGCTGCAGCGATGAAACTGGCGAAGATGGCTTTACTTGAACAAAGCAGTGGGATAATGTGTGGAGTCTGGAAAAGCTGCGAATGTCTACGGAAAAGTACATGGTGGTTAGATCAAAAGCTGATTTGGTGACATTTGGATACTTAGGAAAAAGGTCATTTCGATGGTTCGTGAACAGGTGAGTCTCCGCGTTTTCAAACCTCTTTCTCTGTTTACTCTTCTATTTGCTTGAGGGCAAGCAAAGGCTAAGTCTAGGGGAGTTGATATATCATGGTTTTTACCCTGTTTAGGCCATGATATAAGTCCTTTTTATAGAGTCTTTCTAGTGTTTTGTAGTCTTTTAGAGTCTTTTACAGGTCTTAGCACGTTTGGAGCGTAATTGGAAGTATTGGAGCTTTCTGGAGCAGTTTGGAGCAAGGCTGAAGTTCGTGTTGCTGAGTATATGATTTCACGTCAAGCATCGATCGATACCCCCTGGTATCGATCGATACCCATCGCAGCATGACAAGACACGCGACTTTAATGAAGAGTTGAAGAACTGCATATTTGCCCCATAAGTCTTTAATAATTACAAGAAGCCCCAATTAGTATGTTAGCTTATAAATAGGGATTTTTACAGCCACTTTTAGGCTAAGCTTTATTTTCTATACTTTGATTTTACTTTGGTTTGAGAGAGACAAGTCTGAATCTCCCTTCGTCCGAGATCAGATCTCAAAACCTTTTGTTACTCTTATTTTCTATTGATGATTTATTCAGTTATGTTGATTGTTTAATTATCCATGTCTGAGTAAATCCACTTTAGGTTTAGGGTTTTCTCTGAATGCTAGGTTGATTATCTGTTTAGGATTCACCATCTGAATTAGTTCTTCGCCTTAGGTTGTGTTCAAAGCTAATTCTAGGCTGACGAATCTGGAACTTAGATCTTAGGATAATTAATTAGGCACGATAGTGAGATTAATTACCTGATAGAACCTTAGGTGAGCAAATTGATTATTCGCAAAGAGATTTGGTTTAATTGATTTGTGAACATATCAAACCTGATATTAAAGCTGATTTAGACTTTAGGATTCGCAAAGAGATTTGGAATTCCTAGGATTTAGATTTAGATAATTCTCGCAACGACAGTTGGTTAATTATACCTTAGTGATTTGAGTTCAAGAACTGCGCTAAATCTGAATCCTGATTAGTTAGTTTATCTGCATTCATTGATTTCCTGAGAAATACACTGAGCCTATATTTCCTCCATTGAATTACAACTCTTTTAATTTCTGCACTGCTTTCAATTACATCTGTTTGGCTTAGCTTAATTCGATACTATACAATCTATTGTGCATCTCTGTAAGTCTTTGTGGTTCGACCCCTAGCTATATTACAACTACTGCTTTAGTACTGTTAGGGTATTAATTTGAGCATATCAAATTTGGCGCAGTTGCCGGGGACTCAATTCGCCATTAGATTTTAGTTTGAGAATTTCGACTAAGTTCGTCGGTATCGATCGATACTCTGTAGTATCGGTCGATACTCGTCGTCTTCTTTTGTTGATATCGATCGACACCACTTGGTATCGATCGATACTCAAAGTATTTTTTTGGTTACTTACGTGCCTTGTCTAGTGTTTTGTTTTCAGGTGTATGCCTGTTCATGAAACCAGAAGCAACAAGAGCACTCAGCTAGTTGAACTGTCACTGGAACAGCTAGCGCTTGTGGAACGCACAAACAGAAAGATTAAGCAAACATCAGGGATGAACAACCCAGTGGTTTTAAGAGCTGATGAAGCTGGAGTTCTGAGAGACCAAGAGGGTCAAGTGTGCAATGAGAGAGTGCAGCGACTTGATGAAGCTGGAAACATCGTTGCCCCTGCTGCTGTTATTGAGATTGTCGCGCCAGCTGGGCGCGCCAACGTTGAGAATACTGCAGGTGTTCGAGCTAGGACACTTTGCGAGCACAACAGACCTGATCAGTTCTATGCCAATCGATCTGCGATTCGCATCCCAATTTTTCAGAGGAACGACTTCGAGCTGAAGCCTGCGTACTATGCTCTTGTGAGTCAGAGTCCTTTCCATGGCCTACCTCATGAGCATCCCATGGATCATATCGAAAGGTTCGAGGATTTGGTCACTGGTATGAAGTACAATGGAGTGCCCAATGAGCTCCTTTTCTGCAAACTCTTCCCGTACTCTCTTAGTGGGGATGCTGCTTATTGGCTGAAGCAGTTAGCTCCTGATTCTCTAACTACATGGGATGAGGCCAAGAATGCATTCCTGTGCAATTTCTATGTTGATGCGAGATCTAAAGAGCTCAGGAACAAAATTTCTCAATTTTCTCAAGGTCCAACAGAGGGACTCAAGGCTGCTTGGATTCGTTTCAAATGTTATCAGAGAGATTGTCCGCACCATGGGTTAAATTAAGTTCAACTAATGGGTACCTTCTACAGAGGAATCGATTGGAGGTACCAGATGGCTTTGGATACTGTGAGTAATGGGAACTTCAACACCAGGTATCCAGAAGATGCGATTGTGTTGATTGAGAACTTGGCGTCTAGCAATAGCACCAAGAATGCTGATTTTGAGCGGAAGAAGCAGGCTGGAGGAATTGATGGATCTCAGATTGCTGCAGTACAAGCCAAGCTGGATATTTTGATAGGGAAGTCGAAGAAGACTGTACACTTTGCTGATGGAGTCGATAATATCGGTGGAGATGAAATGGAGGATTGTAACTACGTTGGTGGTTCTGGAATTCTGGGTCAACAATTTGGATACAACAACAACCGAAACTTCAGCAACAACACTCGCAATTACGGGAATTCTTCGTACCAGCCCATCTCTCCAAAGTCTACGGATAATAAGATGGAATCCATGCTTGAGCAGATTCTTCAGTGACAGCAAAAACTGCGAGTGGATTTCAATGGGAAGATTGACCATCTGTACACGGATCTCAATGGGAAAATTGACCACCTGAATGGGAAGATTGAAGCTGTCAACCTTAGTCAGGTCGCTCAGACCACATCAGCTGTGCATAGTCAGGAAGGTTTTCTTCCAGGGAGAACAGAAAATCCAAGAGCACACGTCAATGCGATCTCCTCAAGTGCAGAAAATTTTGATGAGGATCCTGAAATCGCCAGGGCATCGACCGATACTGTAACATCCCGGTTTCTTGTATATGCGGAGAGGCTTATAAGAATTGATTTGGCTACCTATGTCACCAAAGTGCACTTATCTTTTCCGATCACTTGCCCGAAAGAACTCCAGAGTTAAGGGTGCTTGAGCTGGAGTAGTCTAAGGATGGGTGACCTTCCGGGAAGTGATTCGCGGTAGCGTGTGAGTGAGGACAAAACACGGGGAAAGGTCACGTGGTGATTGCAGGGTCAGTAAACAAGTATTACAAGCCTCCCGGACTAACGCACCGGCCGTCGGACTAGGGTGGGGCCCACGGGCCGAGAGAGAGGGCATGGGGCCCACAGGTAGGGGCGGTCGGGGCGTTATAAGTGGTATCAGAGACGAACCCAAACACGTGTGTGGAGTCAGGTGGGCCCACACCGTCTAGGGTGACGATCCTGGTGCGCAACGAGGACGTTGCGCTCTGTGAGTGGGGGTGATTGTAACATCCCGGTTTCTTGTATATGCGGAGAGGCTTATAAGAATTGATTTGGCTACCTATGTCACCAAAGTGCACTTATCTTTTCCGATCACTTGCCCGAAAGAACTCCAGAGTTAAGGGTGCTTGAGCTGGAGTAGTCTAAGGATGGGTGACCTTCCGGGAAGTAATTCGCGGTAGCGTGTGAGTGAGGACAAAACACGGGGAAAGGTCACGTGGTGATTGCAGGGTCAGTAAACAAGTATTACAAGCCTCCCGGACTAACGCACCGGCCGTCGGACGAGGGTGGGGCCCACGGGCCGGGAGATGTCGTTGGGGCCCACAGGTAGGGGCGGTCGGGGCGTTATAGATACCCCCAAGTGTCGATCGATGCCGGTTACAATTCTGAAACGGGATACTTCCAAATCCCGTGTATCGATCGATACCCCATTAGTATCGGTCGATATTGAGGCGATTTCTGAGGAGACACCTGAGGGCTCGACTGTGGTGCCTAAGGTAGTTGCAGAACGGGTGTATAAACCCAAGATGCCCTATCCTATAATTCCTAAGCTGACAAAGAAAGAATGGGAGGACGCTAGATGGAAGTATTTGCTGGATAAGCAGAATGTGGAGCTTCTTTCTGATGATGATGTATCTGCCAGGGACGATTCAACTGCACTAGGATCGATCGATACCCTACTTGGTGTCGATCGATACCCATCGCAGAACGAGCCAGAAATTGTGAAAACACCTGAGGTGATCAACGAAAGAGTTCGCATGCCCAAAAAGATGAATCCTATTCCTCAGCACCTTAGAGATCCCATCACTCCAAAGCAGCTGCGTGGCTTTGAGAAGAGGGTACGAAGGATACCCCACTCGTTTACTTTTGAAGAAGCTCTAGAGGGCTGGCCTCTGCTAAGTCACTTCAAAGATTGCAGAGAAACTGAGGAAGAGATCAAGGCACTCTTCATTAGGGCCAGAGGTACACCTCCACTGAGGCAATTGACACAGAGGGAAGACCCAGGGAAATTCGCTGTACCATGCTCTATCTCTGGAGTTGAGTTTAAAGAGTCTCTCGTTGACTCAGGGGCTAGTGTTAATGTCATCTCAAGGGAAATTGCAGAACGGTTGGGAGCCGATATTCCACCTTCAAAGGTGTCTATCACATTCGCGAACGACTCCACCTCACTTCCATACGGTACTATCTCTGCACTGCTGGTCAAAGTAGGAGATTGTCTGGTGCCGACCGATTTTCAGGTTGTGGAGATGAGTGCGATATCTCGTATGCCTATACTCCTGGGACGACCATTTATGGATACTGCTGGCGCAATCATAGACACGCCTAATAAGAGAATCTCTTTCTTTTACATTGACGGAGGGGTCTATTATGATGTCATTCCCCCTAGGAGTGCTCCCACACGTGTCTTTAACATCGAGGTTGTCACAGGAGAGTCGCTAGCAATTGATCTTTTGGAAGAGCCCATTGATGAGCCTACTGTCGCAGGCATTTCAGCTGAACCGCCCAGCTTTCCCAAGGAAGTTGTCAAGAAGGCTAAGGCAACAAAGAAGAAGAAGGCCAAGAGCAAAAACGTCTAGAATCCCCATGTCACTTTAATCCCTCAGAAGAGTGATGGGAATTCGATTGAGTATAAGGTCAAGTGCAAAGGAGCTTCGAAGCCATTCTCTAAGGCTATAATTCTTCTTACTTCGGAGCTGAAAGAAAAAGGACATGAGTTTGTGGACAGCATGATGAGCAGAACTCTGACGCTAGCGATGTCAAGTTGTGGAGCCTGTTTTGATGCAAGCTCGCACTCTTATCCAGCCTGAACGAGCTATTGACGTTAAACGAGCGCTTGGTGGGAGGCAACCCATTGGTGAGTCTATATATATAAGTATTTTCTTTTTCTTTTTCGTTTTGTGCCAGGATAAACAAGGAGCAAACCTCGAAATCGCTTAAGTGTCGATCGATACCCCCTGGTATCGATCGACACCAATCGCGAATGTACGGTTCATCAAGTCGATTTAAGCCTGGTATCGATCGATACCAGGCTGTGTGTCGATCGATACTCGATGTTCCAGCAAGGTAACTTTTTGTTTTTCCGAATTTTATTCTGTTTTTTTGTTTTATTTCACTGACTCTAGGCTAGATAACACTGGGGACAGTGTTGTTCAAGTCTGGGGGAGGTGTCTGATGACATTGTGTTTGTTTTTCTTAGAGTCAGTCATTTTATTGAGTCAAAACTTGTTGGAGATAATGATCCTGTGCTTGAACCTATTGATTTGATTTTGTTTTTGAGTGCACAGTGTTACAGGATCAGTTCTAGATCGACTAAAGAAAAATCCAAAGACTGACCAGTTGACTAGAAAACATCCATGTTTCCAGCAGAGTTCTTCTGAAGCCTGAGCCAAATTTTTGCACTTCATCAATGTGGTTAGTGTTTTTAGAGCTTGATTCATCATTCATATCTGATAAAGGAACCCATGTGTTTAGAATTATGGTATCTCTCTGCCCTGTTATAAGTTGATAAATAAGAGCATAAAATATTGAAATGATTTTCTTCTGAGTAGAGGGTTAGGAAAATTTCCAGCGATCCCATTATTCTACTTAAGAGGGAATGATCACACAAAGGATTGGAAGCGAGGCTATGATTTTCCTATGATGCCATTATTCGCCTACATCCTTTGATACATTGAGAGGGAAGAACCGGGGATTTGGTGGCAAACACCATCAATACTCGCGTTTCGGACCTTGATGTGTATGTGCAAGATCTAAAAAAAAAAAAGAGAACATAATAAGAAATAAGTCTGGGGGAGAGAAATAAAACCAAAAAGTGTGAAAAAGGGTGGTTCCTTGTCATGATATCGTATGGTAAAGAATCTAGAAGGTTCTTGAACATTGGCTGCAGCGATGAAACTGGCGAATATGGCTTTACTTGAACAAAGCTGTGGGATAATGTGTGGACTCTGGAAAAGCTGTGAATGTCTACGGAGAAGTACATGGTGGTTAGATCAAAAGCTGATTTGGTGACATTTGGATACTTAGGAAAAAGGTCATTTCGAAGGTTCGTGAACAGGTGAGTCTCCGCGTTTTCAAACCTCTTTCTCTGTTTAGTCTTCTATTTGCTTGAGGGCAAGCAAAGGCTAAGTCTGGGGGAGTTGATATATCATGGTTTTTACCCTGTTTAGGCCATGATATAAGTCCTTTTTATAGAGTCTTTCTAGTGTTTTGTAGTCTTTTAGAGTCTTTTACAGGTCTTAGCACGTTTGGAGCGTAATTGAAAGTATTGGAGATTTCTGGAGCAGTTTGGAGCAAGGTTGAAGTTCTTGTTGCTGAGTATCTGATTTCACGTCAAGCATCGATCGATACCCCCTGGTATCGATCGATACCCATCGCAGCATGACAAGACACGCGACTTTAATGAAGAGTTGAAGAACTGCAGATTTGCCCCCATAAGTCTTTAATAATTACAAGAAGCCTCAATTCGTGTGTCAGCTTATAAATAGGGATTTTTACAACCACTTCTAGGCTAAACTTTATTTTCTATACTTTGATTTTACTTTGGTTTGAGAGAGACAAGTCTGAATCTCCCTTCGTCCGAGATCAGATCTCAAAACCTTTTGTTATTCTTATTTTCTATTGATGATTTATTCAGTTATGTTGATTGTTTCATTCTCCATGTCTGAGTAAATCCACTTTAGGTTTAGGGTTTTTTCATAAGGGTTTTCTCTGAATGCTAGGTTGATTATCTGTTTAGGATTCACCATCTGATTTAGTTCTTCGCCTTAGGTTGTGTTCAAAGCTAATTCTAGGTTAACGAATCTGGAACTTAGATCTTAGGATAATTAATTAGGCACGACAGTGCGATTAATTACCTGATAGAACCTTACGTGAGCAAATTGATTATTCGCAAAGAGATTTGATTTAATTGATTTGTGAACATATCAAACCTGATATTAAAGCTGATTTAGACTTTAGGATTCGCAAAGAAATTTGGAATTCCTAGGATTTAGATTTAGATAATTCTCGCAACGATAGTTGGTTAATTATACCTTAGTGATTTGAGTTCAAGAACTGCGCTAAATCTGAATCCTGATTAGTTAGTTTATCTGCATTCATTGATTTCCTGAGAAATACCCTGAGCCTATATTTCCTCCATTGAATTACAACTCTTTTAATTTCTGCACTGCTTTCAATTACATCTGTTTGGCTTAGCTTAATTTGATACTATACAATCTATTGTGCATCTCTGTGAGTCTTTGTGGTTCGACCCCTAGCTATATTACAACTACTGCTTTAGTACTGTTAGGGTATTAATTTGAGCATATTAAATTTTCACATGGGTTCGAGTCAATCAAGAAATATTGCGAAGAAACGAACGCCGAGCTGCAGCGGATGAGATCGCAGGTCCACGCTGCTCTAAGCTCAGCACCTGAGATAGACAAGGTGATTGATGAAGTCAATCAGACCCCATTCACTTCACGAATCACGAGCGCTCAGCTCGGCAATGTCGGGAATATCCGATTTCCTAAGTATAACGGAGAAACCGACCCCAAGGCATTCATGAGAAGTTTCAAATTTGCCTTCTCAAGGGTTCGACTACCCGATGGTGACCTCGAGTCAGCGCGCTGCCGCTTCTTCGCCGAAAATCTAACATATTCGGCCCTGGAATGGTTCACCTCCCTGAAGCCGAACTCGATTGATAACTTCGCCCAACTTCAAGCTTCATTCTTGAAGCAATATTCTGTATTTATCCAGATCGAGACCTCGGAGGCCGATCTGTGGGTACTCACTCAAAAGCCAGGCGACTCACTGCGGATGTATATTGACAGCTTCAAAGCCGTCAGAGCAAAAATCGCTGATCTGCATAATCCAACGGCCCTGAAAGCCCTCCAAAACGGATTGTTAAAAACCTCAAAATTCTTTGAGGAGCTTACAGTTCGGGAGCCCGTATCGCTAGATGACGCATTACATCGCGCTTCGCGCTGGATTATCCTCGAAGAAGCGAGTACAGCACAGCCAAGGCAACATGCACCCGCAACCTCGGCTAAACAATCTCAGACAAACAACTCTCAAGGATCTAAAAAATTCGGGAGAAAGGAGTCCCAAGATCAAAAACAAAGCCAGGGGATACACTCATACTCAGTGGGAAGCCCACCTCATAATAAATTCAAGCCTTACGATCCCAGCAAGTGGTGCGATTTCCACAAGATCAAGGGCCACTCCACGGAGGAATGCCATGAGGTGAAGAAGTAGATCGCGGCTAAATTCGCAGCGGGAGAACTAGGAAAAATCGAGCTGGAAAAACCTCCTCCGAGGAAGAACTATTACCCAGCGAGAAACGATGAAAAGCGGGATCGCCCATCCGAGGATGACCGTAAGCGAGAACGTTAATCCGATAATGCAACGAGGCGAGATCCCCCCAAAGACAGGGAAACAGACCTGCCTCCTCCCAGCACGAAGAAAAAAATTAACTTTATCCATGGAGGATCCCGGCTATGTCGCAACTCCGTAAACTCAATCAAGAAACATCAGCGAAGGGTAAACACCGACAAACGTGATAGGACCCGATTCAAGGGACCTAACACACAAATTTTGTTCTGGGAAAGCGAGGCCTTTGAACTAGATTCTCCACATGACGATGCTCTCCTCATCATGCTAGAAGTGGGTGAATATGAGCTCACTAAGATGCTCGTAGACACGGGGAGCTCTGTAGAATTCGGTCCCCCTGGCGCCGTCTGTAGAACTCATCCTCCTAAGCGTCCTTAGGGAAATGAATATACCAGATCACGAAATCGAAGAAAATAAGATGTGTTAACCGGCTTTTCCGGGGAAATCACGCTATCTCTCGGAACAATAAAACTCCCGGTAATAGCAGCCGGAGTAAGAAGAATGATCGAATTCACGGTGATAGACAGGCCAGCTCCATTCAATGCCATCCTGGGAAGGACCTGGATACATTCAATGAGAGATGTGTCCTCGACATACCATCAATGCATAAAAATTTCCGCCCAAAATGGGATCGCAACAATTAAGGGAAGTCAAAAGGAATTCAGAATGTGCTACATGGCAGGTTTTCAGATTGCAAAGGAAAGCGCTATATACCAACTGCAACGAAAATATGAGCTCACATACAGCCTAGCCAAAAAGAAAAGTGGCCCAGGCTCCATCGGACCCCGCAAAGACTTTATTGAGAAAATCGTGGTCAACGAGTCTCATCCTAACCAGAAAGTAGGAATTGGGTCCGAGCTCAGCAGATCCCAAAAAGAACAATTAATAACATTCCTCAAAGAAAATTCCGGTTCATTCGCATGGACAACAGCTAACATGCCCGTAATCGATCTAAAAATCATTTCACATGAGCTCAATGTGGATCCAAACCACAAACCAGTACGCCAAAAGCGTCGGAAATTCGGACCTGATAAGACCGAGGCTGTCAACAGTGAGGTCACGAGGTTGTTAGTTGTTGGATTCATCAAAGAAGTAAAATATCCTGATTGGCTAGCAAATCCGGTTGTAGTAAAAAAGAAAATTGGCATCTGGCGAGTATGCATAGATTTTACGGATCTAAACAAAGCATGTCCTAAGGATAACTTCCCACTACCTCACATTAACGTTATCCCAGAATGTTTCACCTTACTAAACAAATATGAGATGAAACTCAACCCTTCAAAGTGCACTTTTGGGGTCGCCTCAGGTGAATTCCTAGGTTACATAGTGACTCAAAGAGGAATATAAGCAAACCCCAAACAAATTAGTGCGTTCCTAGAAATGCAACCTCCGAGCTCAGTAAAAGAGGTGCAAAGGCTGACAGGCCGTATTGCCGCGTTAAATCGGTTTATTTCCAGGTCGACTGATAAATGTCTCCCCTTTTACCAATTATTAAAGGGAAACAAAAAATTCATATGGGATGACAAGTGCGGGGAATCCTTTAAGCAACTAAAAGCATACCTCTCCGTGCCCCCCATCTTATCAAAACCGATTGAGGGAGAGCCACTTTACCTATACGTAGCAATCTCCGAAGCCGCAGTGAGTGGCGTCCTCATAAGAGAAGAACGAGCTGAGCAAATCCTTAGTAGACGCCGAAACCAGATATCCACGAATGGAAAAACTGGCGCTGGCAGTATTAATCTCAGCTCGCAAACTCAGGCCGTATTTTCAATCACACCCCATCATAGTAATGACAACACAGCCATTACGCACAGTATTGCACAGCCCCAGCCAGTCTGGCAGGTTAGCAAAGTGGGCCATCGAACTGAGCGAGTACGATATCGAATATCGACCTCGGATAAGCGCCAAAGCACAAGTACTAGCTGATTTCATTATCGAGCTCACAGCTAATAGCCAGGTTACCGGAACAAGCATCGAGACCTGGCAGCTTTATGTCGATGGAGCCTCCTCAAAACAAGGGGCAGGTGTGGGAATCCACCTTATATCCCCGACTAAAGAAGTCGTAGAACAATCTTTCAGACTCGGATTCTCAGCATCAAACAACGAAGCCGAGTACGAGGCCTTAATAGCCGGTCTCCGACTCGTAGCTGGAATAGGAATACGCAAGCTAAACGCATTTAACGACTCCCTGCTCGTTACAAGCCAGTTTCATGGAGAATACGAAACCAGAGATAGCAGGATGGAATCCTATCTAGCCATAGTCCATGAGCTAGTTAAACAATTCGAAGCCTTCAGTCTAACACGAATACCACACGATCGCAGACGCACTGGCAGCTCTGGAATCGACCTCTAATCCGCTGGTAAAAAGGGTAATTCCAGTAGAAGGAATTGAAAAACCAAGCATCAAAATCGACAAGGATAGCGAAGTTTCAATGGAAATAGACAATGACGACATGGAGTTAGATACAATAATGATAATCGACCTCCCGGAAGAGGAAGAAGCCGCAGACCCGGAGCCAGACCTGCTTGACGCCAGGCACGTCACGCTCCGCGATAAAATGATTGCAAGAGCTGACTGGCGAGTAGTGATTATACAATACATTGAGGGGGGAAAGGCTCCCCCCAGCAAGTGGGAAGCTCACAAGCTCAAAACCATAGCTTCAAGATACTGTATAATCAGCCCCCGCCTTTACAAACGAAGTGTAAACGGCCCCTACCTGGTATGCGTCCACGGGCTCTAAACGTTTACGATATTATCAGAAATTCACGGGGGCTCGTGTGGCAGCCACTCAGGAGGAAGGGCACTAGCCATTAGGATCAAAAGGCAAGGATATTTTTGGCCCACCTTGGTTGCTGACTGCGAAGAACATTCTAAAGCATGCGACAAATGCCAACGGCATGCGACAAATGCCAACGGCATGCGATAAATGCCAACGGCATGCTCCAACTTTGCATTAGCCTACCAAAAACTTATCCTCCATTTCATCTCCATACCCCTTTATGAGGTGGTCAATGGATATAGTAGGACCCATGGTAACTTCGAGAAAAAGAAGGTGTCGCTTCTTACTCGTCCTCACCGACTACTTCACCAAATGGGTGGAGGCAGGAGCTTTCCAGCAAATTAAAGCAAATCACGTACAAGAATTTGTATGGCAAAACATAGTCTGCCGGCACGGAGTCCCATACGAAATCGTGACCGACAATGGCTCACAGTTCATCTCGAATCAATTCCTCGAATTCTGCGGAGATCACGGAATCAGATTAACAACCTCGACCCCACATTACCCTTAGGGTAACGGGCAGACTGAGGCAGCAAACAAGTTAATACTGAGCAATCTCAAAAAGCGATTGGATTCTAAAAAAAAAAGGTGGTCCGACGAACTCCCTGGAGTTCTGTGGGCCTGCCGGACCTCACCTCGCAAGGTAACCTCAGAAACACCGTTCTCTTTAGCTTACGGAATCGAGGCTGTGGTTCCCGCCGAGGTCGCAGTTCCCAGCTTAAGAATAAATGTATGTCCCATAAACGAGGAACTAAACAACAAAATGCTTCTCGACCACCTCGATGTTATCGATGAACGTCGAGACCGAGCACTCGTTAACCTTCAAAATTATCAACATGCGGCAGCACGCTACTATAATTCAAAGGTCAAACAGCGAAGATTTCGAGTCGGCGAGCTCGTCCTACGAAAAACATACGAGAACACAAGGGAAAGAAACGCTGGAAAACTAGGCACCAACTGGGAAGGTCCATACCATATCTCCGAGATAGTAAAAAACGGCGTGTACAAACTCACCAGGATGCACGACAATACGCCTGAAAGGAACTCATGGAATGCCATGAATTTAAAGAATTACTATCATTAAAAAGACACTTGTAAAAATCGAACTACGAAAAGGCTTGATCCTTCCTCAGGGTACGTAGGCAACCTCACAAGGGTGCACCCATTAATACAAAAAAAATCTTCTTCTTTGAGCCTGTTAAAAACAGCCTGAGACCCCTCAGCTATCATATACAAGCTAAAAGCTTTACTCTATAAATAAACAGCCTTACGAGCTAGAGCATGCTACCAGCTAGCACGACTCGACTTTGCGTCTAAATTGCAGAGTCACAACATTCCCAATCTCTAAATGAGAACAACCTCTACGTCTAAACTGTTTAGGTTACATGCATGCCTCTAAACGGCTTCGACCTTGCGTCTTTAAATCGTCTGGTCAGCTCCCGAGGTCTCTAAACGACCTGGGAACAAGGTCTCTAAACGACCTGGATCCTTGGCTGAAAAACCGCCTTTGATCTAAAAAAAAAACACAACCTCTAAATGGCAAAAAACATGAACAACCATAAAAAAAAAGATTTTTTTTTAATCATCAAAATAAATAAAGCCTCCTCAAAGGAGCATAAGTTCAAACCAAAAGCCCACTAGGGCATAAACAAGTTCAACAAAGAAACCGGAAAAAGGTTTAAAGGCCTTCCGAGCCACCAAGTTCAAAAGAACAACAAGAAACGAAAACAGTAAAGGTATTTTTAATAAGTACGATCAACTGGTTTATCCTCCGGGGCAGCCTGATTCAAGGGCAGCGGGAACTCCTTCCTGAGCTCCTGAGAATCAAGGTCCAGCTGATCATTCAATTGTGCGCTTGACCCAACATGCAGCGTAACCGAGTCATCGGATACCTGAGGAATATCAATTTTACCCAGGGAAAATCTGATACCTTGACGATGGCAAGCTCCGTGTCCAATCTCAGCTTCTCAACCTGGATGCTTTTCTTTTCGGCCTCAAAATCATTGATGGTCTAGCTGATAATATCATCGAGAAGAAGGATATTGGATTTACACTCCATAATTTGAGTCTCGGTATCGACCTCGATCTTCTTCTTCTCCCATTTATCTTTTATTTCCAAGAGAATGGGACGATACTGCTTGGATATCTCCATCCTCGCAGCTTTCTCAGCCTTCCTCACCATCTCCTTTTGCCTCTTGGCAATTTTCTTCGAGTCTTCAGTAACCTTCTTAACCTGGACCCTCAAGTCCACTATGTTTTCACTAGCTGAACGTAAACCAACCTCAGCAGCTCCAGCTCGCCCCTCGGCGACACGGAGATCCACCTTCAAATCCTCGTTTGATTTCTCCAACGCAGAAATCCGAGCTTGAGCCTCCTGAGCCGAAATCGTGCTCTTCGAATGGGAATCGAACCGCTCAGCAAGGGGAGGAGGAGCATCCAGCTAAGAAGCAGAAGTCATTGCAGGAAAAAGCAAAGAAAATCGAGTTTGAAAAAGAAGGAAATTCAACCAGAAACGATGGTAGCTGAATTTTTACAGAGGAAAAATATCTCGGATAAAAGTAAATGTAAGGAGAAGACAGTTCAATTAATGGAGTAAAAATAATAATAAAAAGAGAAGGGAAAAAGTGAAAAGATATCATTACCTCGGTAAGTGGGAGTTGAGGCGGCGTGGGAAGTTGATGAAGCAACAAAAACCGCTCATTTATACCCACTCGCCCACTTGTCCTGTCACATCCCTCAAATGTCGCGCAAACGCTACATGATCCCTACAAACTCGCCTTACAAGTAAGCTACAAGATCAATCAGAGGCCCGAGATTGCGAGATCATGCCAGCCGGAGGATCAATTAAATACCGAGATCGTAGTTCCGCATCTTCGATGATGAATCATTAAAGATGCTGGAGGGCAACTGTTGGGCCCAAATTCCTCACCTAAAGTTCAGCTCGATTTAACGGGCCTGGAATTAAGCCCGGTTCACAACTTGGTCTCGTAAAACAAGGTCGCGATCTGGGAAGAAGCCGAGCATGTAGGAAAGGGGGAGATCGTTGGGAAAAGGAGCTCACGAAAAATAAGTCCAATACATTAAATGTGTTCTCCCCCGGATCAAGCTGGGCATTTACTCGAAGATCACAAATTCAATTCCGCGCTTTGAAGGAGATTGAAACGTTTTGTATTTTTAAAACTTGTATAAATCAAAGAGGAAGGTGATTGTAAAGGGGGACCGAATTCTTGGCATAATAATAATAATACACGTTTTCTTTCTCAAACTCATCTATGCAATTCTTTGTTATTTCTCAAGGACATACAACCTGAAGAAGGCCAAGGATTGAGGTTGTGAGATTCTGCTCTCACAAACCATACGATTGTAGAGAAAGCTAGGTGTTTGAGGTTGAATGCAGAGCTTCCAAAGCAGTTCTGGGCAGGAGCAGTAAACATGGCAGTCTACCTCATCAATAGATCGCCAAGGAATTCTCTAGAGGGAAAGATGGCTGAAGAAGTATGGATTGGGATATATATTGATCTATCTAATTTGAAAATATTTGGATGTCCGACTTACATGCTAGTTCCAAGTGACGAAAGATCAAAGTTGGATTCAAAGTCCAAGAAGTGCATATTTCAAGGCTTTATAAAAGGCGTGAAAGGCTTCAAGTTATATGATCATGAGGCTAAGAAGAGGGTGTTCAGTCGAGATGTGGTATTTGATGAGCAGTATATGGTGCAACAGGTGAGATCATAACGAGTGCATGTGACCATTGAGACTGACACTGATTGTGGTACAACACAAGAGGAGTCTAGTGAGACTAGACCAGCAGCATAAGGTGATAAGCAGCATGTTTAGGTGGAGAAGAAGGGTCAACAAAAATGGGCAGATGAGAGTTTGGCACTTAACAGAATGCGTCGTAACATAAAGCCACCATAAAAATTTGGATTCGAAGACATGGTTATTTATGCTCTTGTGGTTAGTACAGATGATCCAACAAACGTTCTTGAGGCTATAGCAAGTTTTAAGAAAGATGAATAAATTGGTGCTATGACAGAGGAAAATAAGAGTCTTGAGAAGAATCAAACGTGGCATTTGACACCTTCACCAAAAGGCTAGAAGGCAATAGGATGCAAGTGGGTTTTTATGGTGAAACCATGGATGTATGAGAAGGAACCAGTAAATTTAAAAGTGAGATTAGTGGCAAAAGGTTACTCACAGAAGAAAGGGGTTGATTATGACGAGATTTTCTCCCATGTGGTTAGGTACATTTCCATTACAGTTGTGTTGGGAATTGTAGCATGCTGTGATTTTCATCTTGAACAGATGGATGTGAAGACAATATTTCTTCATGGAGGTCTGGACAAAGAGATCTATATGGAGCAACCATAAGGGTTTGTGAAACCAGGTGAGGAGAAGCTTGTGTGCAGACTAAAAAAGTATATGTACGTGTTGAAGCAAGCTCCTAGGCAATGGTACCAACGTTTTGACTCCTATCTGGTGAAGATTGGCTATAAAAATTGTGAGTATGATTGATGCGTGTATGTAAGGTATCTGGATGGTCTTTCTCCCATATTCCTATTACTTTATGTTGATGATATTCTCATTTTTTTTTTGGAGAAACATGGAGGATGTTGATGAGCCGAAAGGGTTATTGAAGAAAGAGTTCGAGACGAAGGATCTTGGGATTGCACATAAGATTCTTGGGATGGAAGTTTGCAGGGAAAGAAGGTCGAAGAGATTATGGCTTTCTCATAAGAGTTATATTCAGAAGATTGTAGAAAGGTTTGACTTGTCAAATGTAAAACTAGTTTCTACACCTTTGGCACATCTCACTTTCAGCGATGCAATGTCCTAAGTATGATGAAGAGATCATAGGTATGTCACAAGTTCCTTATGCACGTGCAATTGGGTGTTTGATGCATGTTATAATGTGCATTAGACCAGATTTAGCACAAGCAGTTAGTCAAGTCAGCAAGTACATGTCTAAACCTGGGAAAAATCATTGGAACGCAGATAAATGGATTCTCATGTATTTGAAGATTACACTGATCTTGGGGCTTATGTTTGAAGATCAAGAGTGTGGTTCAGTTGTGGGGTATGTTGATTCAGATTATGCAGGTGATCTAGACAACAAAAGGTCTACTACATGGTACGTATTTACTCTTGAAGGAAGTCCTACTTGTTGGAGATATGTGTTACAATCTGTTGTTGCAATGTCTACCACATAAGCTGAGTACATGGCAATGGGGGAAGCAGCCAAGGAAGCATTATGGGTTAAAGGATTTGTAGCACAGTTGGGTGTTGATCAAGGTGGAGTTCAGCTATATAGTGATAGTCATAGTGCATTGTTTCTGGCTAAGAATCATGTAAGGCTTCATAAGATCAGAGAGTTATCTATTTCTGGGGAAGTCTTGTTGGATAAGGTGCACACGTCAAAAAATGCAGTTGATATGTTGACCAAGCCCGTTACTATGGAGAAGTTCAAGCACTGCTTGGATTTTCTCCATGTCTTCCAATGTTAGAGGAAGAAGCATAAGCCCCCAGGAAATGATCAAGACTATGTAGGTGATTTCTAAGGAGATTTTTTGTCAAGGTGGAGATTGTTGTTTCTAGGTGACAAATAATATGAGGTATGCTATGGGGCCATGCTTGAGCGAGTAGAGGAATGTAACTGGCCGAAGGGACCATCACAAAGGATAAAGTCACAAGCAGACGCGGATTCGAAGCGCCACCCCCCTGAGGGTACAATTTCTTATTGGGATTTGGAAAGGGTTTTCCTTTACTAAGTAGGATCAGGAATCGGGTTTTGGGACTTATAAATACAAGGTATTAATGTTTATAAATACTTTTTTTACACGATTAATAAAGAAACCCTAAACGGGTATTTACCTCAATTGCAATTTTTCTCTAGTTTTTCGATTATTTTCTTGTTTCGATTCGACCTAATTCATATCAGAAAACAAACCGGCTAGGGTCCAAAAACCAGGATGTTAGAGATTATCTTTAAGAAAAAAGATTAGAGTATTTTCTTTCTTTGATTTAGGTTATACACTCATGAAACAGAGATAAGAAATAACAGAGAAGTTAAGATCATTGAGAAAACGGTCAATTTTTTTTATCACGTCTTCCTTTTGTTTATTGGTTATACATTGTTTCTTTTACAATACTGGAACCAAAATCAACTTATCTCAAAAAGATAATGCAACCATTACGGAGTTTGTTGAGACCCTTGAGTGGCATATGTGGGTGGAGTAGGAATGGCGTAGAACCTTCTAAACCATAGGGAGAGTTATTATCACGTCCTCTTTAACATATTAAATTCTAATATGTGCAGGGTAAGATTTTTATAGATTTCATTTTGTGTAATTGGTTTATTACAAAACAATTGTTTGGAAACATGTTTTCTTATTAAAAAAAAAATTAGAGTTGTTTGGAAACATGTTTCCTTATAAAAAAAAATATAAGAGTTGTTTGGAGACAAATTTCTTTATTAGAAAAAAAAAAGTTGTTTGGAAACAGATTTATTTATTAGAAAAAGGTTATTTGAAAACAGATTCCAAAAAGTGTTTCTGTTTTAATATTATAGACTAGATTCTAAATACGCGTCTGCACGGGAATTTTTTCTTTTTTTATATCAATTTTTGTAATATAATTTGTGTTTATTTTTGTCTTTAGATATATTTTTGTATATTTAATTTTTGTCATATAAGAGACATAAATATTTTGGTATTTAGATATAATTTGTTTTTTCTAATCCGACCTAGAACGGGAGTTCAATATGAAAAGTAAAAAAGAAAATCCTATTTGTTTTTTTATTATTATTTTTTGTTTTAATGTTTTCTATTTTGTATGGAAAAATATTTTTTTGTATGACATGTATGATTCAAAATTATTAATTTTAGCTACCTCAATTCTATGATCCGTTTTGTTATATATATTTTAAGTTCATATGAATTTATAAACAATAGTTCTACGTTCGTTTAGGTTTTGAATTAAACAATTTTTTATAAAGTACTCTGTTCAATAATATTATAGGCAATGAAATTAGAAAACCTTTTAAAATATATGATTAATAAATTGGTTTTCTAGTTATTAAAATTTGGTAAATTCAATGTTCACATCTCCTTACATTATGTTTGGCAATATAAATAAACAAATAAATATGGTCTACAAATAACAAATCTAATCATTAACGAAGTAAAACAAAACTGTAAAAGTTAAGGCAACAAACTCTAAAAAAAAAAAAAAAAAATGTACCCAAATGTTTAAGCATAGCCTTCATGCTTCAATTGATGGCATAATTCTTCATCGTAGCCTAGAAAACAGATCCCAATGTGGCAGAGCTGTATGAGAGTCCAAGAAAATGGAAATATTGCATTAAGCTCATTCTGCAAAATTAAAAAAAAATATACTATAATGAAAGCTTATCTCACACAAAATATATGTAAATATTTTTATTTTGCTAATCGCAATCAAATTGTCAAAACAATTATACATTTCTTGCTGTGAAAAGTCGAGTGATATGAGAGGAACATGACTTAGAATCATATTTATATAGGGAAGATGGAATGCAAATTAGGATTGGAAGATTATATTCTCTAAATATTTGTATATATTTAAGTTAAGATTTTAATTAGGATATATCTTAATTTTAAAAATTATTTGATTCGGATATCTTAATTTTAGAATGAATTTAATTGGCTGATATTGATAGGATTTTTTTCTACAAATTAGTGGGTATATTCTCTAAATTCCATATATTGTGGGAAAAATTTAGCGATACTCGAATTTTTATTTCCTTTTTTATTCGAATTTTGTTTGAATTATGAATATCGATATTTATTTGATGATACATGCTTCCTTAAATAAATAACCATTCATAGACTTTTAATAATAATTTAAATAGTTATAATTAAATCAAAATAAGTGGAAAATTATATGCTACGATTTTTATGTTTGCCGTTATTATAATTGCTATGGTTGCTGAAAATATGAGATTCTTAGAATCGTAATATCGGCAATACAATTAATGATATATATTTTGATTAATAGCAGAAAAATTGTAATATTGAAATCTTAGAAAACCACAAATTAATTAGTATATTTATTTATGTGAAAATATATTTAGTTTGCATAATAAGTCATGATGATTTTACGAATCTAATTAATTAATACTTCTTTCCTTTAATAGTTGGAAGCTTGTGGTAGAATTCTTAATTTTGAATTTGAATAGAATAACCATTTCTGGTTTATATTTTATGATAATATTTTTTAATAAATATTTATTAATATAAACGAATATTAACATAATCTGGACAATCTTACGAAGATTAATTAGATTTGTATTTCGAATTTAATTCTAAATTAATAATTGCTAAAATTGTATGATTTCTAAAATATTAATCATTTTATATATGTAAATAAAAAATATTGAATCTATATTAGTAACTAATGTTGTCCATATGTATGATCGAATTTATGGTTGTGCAAATCTAATTAATAATATATTATTTTTTTATTTTGAAAAATACTCAATTATAAATTCGAGTGTATTAATAAGATTTAAATTTAGAAGTAATTTTTTTTAATTATTAATTCCAAATATTTTGTTTGTACTGTTGATGAAATCTTTAAAAAAACTACATTAAATTCAAAATTTAAGATTATCATTCAATGCAAATTGTTAATTTTGAATATGTATCATTCAAAAAAAATTATTATTAAAATATATGGCATAATCTAAATTTAAAATAAATAATATTATTTTTGTAACAAAATAATAATAAAATTTTAAATTATTTTTGTAATATGTAATTTATAATAATCAATTTTATTTATAATTTTAAATATTTAATTTTTGGCATAGTTTGGATTTTTTAATTACAAATTAAAATCAATATATATATATAATCGGATTAATTAATTAAACTACTCTTTAATTGAATCAAATATAATCAATTTTTTAATTTAACCAAAAATATCTGTTTGGCAACATGAATAAAATAAAAGAAATAATAGTTATCCAGGATAGGAATAGACTAAAATGAAGGTTTTCCTGTTTGGACACAAAAAATGTCTCTATTTTAATAGATTAGATTTTACTTGACGTGAAAATAATGCCAGTGGAAACTAATTATAAAGCTTCAGTTCTCTTGGTAAAAAAAATTAAATTTATTTTGAATTTGACAAAATAAAACCTATGATCATTTTCAAAGAGTATTATTTTATAACTTTTTTTTTGTTTCACAAAGAGTGTCATTTTATAAATCCAATACAAAATTATAAACTACAATCCAGTTTTAACCCTATTATTTTAGTGTGTTAGTAATTGGTATAGTAAAACCTTTGATAATTTTCATAATACGTATGAAAAATTAATTTATGACTTTTTTTTTGTCAACAGAAGAGACACCTAGAACGGTTCGGAGATCCAAACCGGTGGCATTGAATTTACATACGAAATATCAGAAGGGTAGACTCTAGCACTTCGTGCTAATTTATCTGCCACTGTATTATTTGCCTATGGGATGAGAGAGATAGAGAAGAAAGAAAAACCCTCCTTACTTCTCTCGAATTCTTTCAAATGTAGAGAGAAAGCAGGCCATTCATTTAGTGCCGACACCATCGTCACCAGCTCAGAACAGTCTGTTGCAAACCTTATCGTCGTCTTCTGTGTAACGATCATGCAATGCATTGCCCAAATAAATGCTTATATCTCTGCGTGTAAAGCCGATAGACTTTTCCGAAGATTTCTTGCTCCTAATAGCGTTTCCTTCACCCCCTTCTTGTGTATAATGCCAACTTAGTCCCGAGTTAGAATCAGTCTCCTTACAAGAGCCATCTACAAAACACCAAGAGCCTTCAAATTCCGGATAAGTCCCGGTGGAAACCGTATTATGGGAATTCACATTTTGATTGACAAATTATGTTGAATTCTATATATTTGCCTCAGACTCCGCAATCTTTAGGATCTCATGCGGTGTTCTATTCACATTTGAGAAAACCTTATCATTTCTTGCTTTCCAAATATAACATATTAACAAGAAAATATCCGAGTATGAGCATCTTGTGGTATTCACCAGAAAAGATAATCAAAATTCGAGAAAACTGAAGAAGTTGGGAATCCTTCTAGAGGCGAAGGTATTGGTGTGATAGCCCAAGTTTGTAGAGCCGGATGACACTCAAACAGGGTATGATTTATTGTTTCCTCCTCTATTCCACAACGCATATATTGTGTATCACAATTAATTCTTCTGGTTTGTATATTTGCCGAAACCGAGAAACATCTTGATATGGCTTGCCAAATAAAATATCGCAATTTCGGTGGATATTTTAGCTTTCATACATGTGCCTGTAATTTAGTCACATCGGGCCATAATATTGAAGTTTTTCACCCGATGGACATTTTTATGACATTTTTTTTTGTGAAACACAGGAAATAATACTTCAAATCAGATATAGTGTAAAATATTATATTTAAATTCCATGCAATATTTCAAAATATATTCAATATTTTACACACTAATATTAATGTATCTTCCAAAACAAAACGGACATTTTAAAAACATCAGCTCTAGATATAAACATACTAATTTAAACTTTTTTCTAAAAGAATAAACTAAATTAAAAAAAAAATTACGTTCTTCGCGTAGCGCGGGATATCCTTTAGTTTTATAGTGAAATTTAATAATTTTAGAGTTATATAGTGGAAGATAGATGTTGAATCGAGTTCAAAATACACCATGCTTATATCTCTGTTTTGAAAAACACAAAGAATTTAAAAAGGCAAGAAACGTGTATAAGAAGTAAGCATAACAAAGGGACTGATCTTTTACTAAAATCAGAAAATATGTCTAAAGAGAGCGTTAAGTAAAATCAAGAAAGTTATATTTAAAAAATTTAGAAGCAAACTAAAACATAAAATAGCGCGAGTAAGATCTACTCGTGGCGATTTTTTATCTCTCGTTTCGTTGAGAGTCGTCAACGCTTTCTTGCTCTCGGAGGATTCTCTCCGTCGTCCGGCTTCGTTGTCGGTGTCGTGAGAGACTCCTCCACACCTACCGTGCTTCACTCGTGGAAGGGCTCCCTTCTCCGGCGAGTTTTTGGCGGTCGTTCCCTTGGCAAGGCAGCGGTGTGGATGGGACTTCGCGGTGGTGCTCAAAAGCTGCTCTTGCCCAAGATCAGAGAGGACGAGATCGGTGGTGGGTTCTTTCTTCGAAGCTCGCGCGGTGGCTCATCCCTGTGGAGATCGGTCTGGTGTTGCTCGGCGAGGCAAAGAGGTGGTGGATCGACTGAAGTTTTGAGGGTGGCTTGGTGGTGAGTGGATTCTAGGTAGGAGATCCGTCGGTTGTCTCCTCCAACTCACAAATCTGCCAGGGGACGGTGGAGATGTCGATGCGGTGGAGTTTTCCCGGCGGTTTCAACTTCCATGAGTCCTTTTCTCCCTCTTCTGTCAGGTTCGCTCTCGTGGTGGAGGTAAAATCACTGAGGTCCGTTGGTGCGGCGGCGTCTTCTCTCTCCGGCGGTTCTGCTTTGTGGAAGCGGCGACAGTTTTCTAAGTCGCCGCGTTAACGGAGGTCCTGATCCGCTCCCTTTCTTCCCGTAGGTGGTGTGCTCAGCGGAGGTCTGCACCGGCAGTCTTCGCGACGGAAGTTTTCTCTTCTCTCGGTGCTTAGCAACGGCGGCTCCAAATTAGGGTTTTCTTTCAACCGGTTTAGTTCGGTTCTACTTTCGGTTTGTCGGGGTTTTACTTTCAATTTCTGGTTCTGTTTAGGGAGACCCAATCCGTAATTTGGTGTAGGTTATATAATATTCATGTGTAACACTTCCCCCTGCATTTTAATTTGAAAAATCTAGTTCAAAAAAAAAAAAGAGAGCGTTAAGTATCACTGGTTACACGTAACAAAGGAGCCTCGGGTAAAAGAAAAACATGCAGAAACAGATAAACTTCAAGGTTGATTTTCTGGTTGATCTTTACTAAAAACAGATAAACTTCAAGGTCTCTCATAGGAACAAACCCACCAAACAAAACAACAAATGAAGACAAAAGGAGAGGGAAAAATAGATTTAGTGCACATAGAAAAACAAAAAACTATAAACTCGTAGAATATACATAGAAGCAGCAGACACTTGCTAGATGCTTAGCCTACCCAGACCATATATCAATGTGATGATAGAGCAGAGCATTATTCGATAGACACCGAGAAAAATGACAATTGTATGAAAAAAGTAGAAAAAAAAGAGAGGATGAAAGTAAAAATGACAGTTCTGTTTCATTAGCAAAGGCGGCTTATGGCGTAGACAGCAAGTAAATCCCTGATATCCCCATGAAGGGAACTCAAAGATTCAAAGTTTCTTCACGAAATCTGCAGGAAAAAAAGAGGCCCAGTGATAAAAAATTATTGAAGATCTTTGAAAAAGAATAATTGTGAGACATAAAGAGTAATATTGATCAGTTGAAGCTTACTGCTTACCCGCATTCGTTTACTGCTTGTCTCCGTCACTAAGTCAGTTTCAAAAACATGTGGAAGCGTGTTTGGATTACCAAGTATGTTTTCGGCTGATGAACAGTCATCTAAGAGCCGTATACCCCATTCGTCCGGAGCGTGACTAGTATTATTAATATGAATCTGTATATCCACATGATTGTAGTTCATTTTAGCTAGGATATCACAGTCTTTTCTTAGAGGGATACGACAATCCAATATAAACAGACGACTATCCTTCTTATCTGTCCATATCGTATACATCTCCGTGCCTGCCCAGAAGTCTTGTGGCTGACGAAAGGAATCAAAACTGTTCCAAAATCGGCCTTTGAAGTGAAATTTAGCATAGAATTCTCCACCGCTAGCTAACCCAGACATACTGTTGCAATCAAACACAGTGCAAGCCCTGAATCTGAAGAATGCTTGTGAGAGGGAGCTGTGAAGTAGAGGGATGGTCAGAGAGGAGGAGGTTCCAGTAGTTCGGTGAGTGAAATATGAAGGCACTTCCTCCCCTGGGAAGATAATTGGATCATAAAAAAACGATCGTTGGTGAAGCAATTGATACATAGCTTCTTGATCCAAGTTGAAATTGATATGGACTCTTGGTGGGACACAATTCAACGCACTTCTTGGACTATCATTAATCCAGCTAGCTCCAGTCAATGACTTGCAGTCAGAAAAGTCAACTGAAAGATCCTTCAGTTTAGAAATATTTAGATTTACATATTCTAACTTGTTGCATCCATTCATCTCTAGGAATTTAAGCCTAGAGAATTTCTCAATCCACCACGGAACCTCTTCAATCGCTGTTTGATTTAGATTGAGCCCTCTGATGCTGGTTGAGATATCAGGAAAAGTCTTCAATTGTGAGCATCCGCTAAAATCGAGGCGGCAAAGAAACTGGAGGTTCATTCCAGTGGGAAGAGTCTCCAGATTTACGCAGTTTGCAACTTTCAAACTCTTGAGTTTATGGAGATTCTGAAATGAAGAAGGAAGCTCCACCAAACTTGAGATATCTGAGAGCCACAACCTCGTCAAAGAGGGAGACAACATCGCCATGAGGGAAGTAAGCGGTTGAACCAAATAGGCAAATACAAAATCATCATAAGAGACTCTTTTTTTCTCCAATAATATTACTTTTAGTTTTACAAAACCCTAAAGGTGTTTTTTTATCACTTAGGGTTTGTCAGTTGAAAATTACTATGATTTAAATTTAGAAATCAAATATAAAAGGACAAATAAAATAACTAGTACAAAGTGAAAAAAAAATAAAAAATCCCCTCTATTCTCCTACTTGTATATAGAAAAACAAATATGTATTATTGTTAAAAATGAGCAAATCATCACATAGCTCTGCACCGATATATGTATATCTATCTATACTGTAAAGAAGATTATAGAAAGCATCAAGTTCTGAACTACATACCTGCACTCCGTCCCATAGTTTCTTACTCTTTAGGTTTTCCATGCGAAGCTCACATAGATTGGCGAGACGCAAATTAGAAGGGAATTCTTCAATGGCTGTTTCGTCTATATAGAGCTCTGAGATATTGGTTGAGATTTCGGGAAAAGTCCTCAACCGCGAGCATTTATGGAGATTGAGGTGGTCGAGAGATTGGAGGTTAATGCCAACTGGAATAGTCTCTATATTTCCGCAATAGTGCATGTCCAATATCTTCAGTTTATTGCGATGTGGAATAGAGGAAGGAAACTCCACCAAACTATAACAACGCCCAAGTTCAAGCATCTCGAGATTGGTTGCCTTTGAAAGATTTGGGATTTCTTTCAGGTTGTGAGATCCCCACAAATCCATCACCTTGAGACATGTAAGCGACTGTACCAAAAAAAACCCAACAAATCTCGGTAGAAATCACACATCACGTGACATGATTATCATCAAACTACTGATAACATAACAATTATTCTCAAAACTTACCACAACTCCTTCCCACAGGTTCTCGAGCTTGCTGTTCTCCATTTTGAGCTTAACGAGGTTTTCAGGATGAAACTTAGAAGGCATACATCTCATTGGATATTCGGGCCAACACAATAATTTGAGTTTAGGGGGAAAATAATCGAAACTTTTAGGTAAGTGCAAAGTGCCTTGTTTTCCCAACTTATGAAAGCTTTTCGAGTAAATGTCTAGGAAACGGAGATTACGCATCCCTTTGAAGGCACTCTCATGTACATGCAACTCATCAATCTCATCAATATCCAATGATATACCTAAAATCTTTTTAGTACCCTGAAATTTATAATATCAATAAGAAAGACATAAAATCTTAACAAACGCCTACTATTCGTTGCTTATAAAATAACATGCTCTTAATCTTATATGCTGAGTAAAGAAAGGAGCACGATTATAAGAAAAAACTTACAGTGCCTTCATTGAGTACATCACATATATCTTGTGTATCCACCAGAAATTCACGTTTTTCAGGGTCGTCAAGACGAACAACTTTTTTACCCATTTCTTGTAGCAAACGGTGCATCCTCACAATACCCAATCTGACATCAATGAGGGACTTATCTTCTAGGTTTCCAAGTGCAATATTAACACCCAAGTCACTATCTGCGAGCAACAACTTCATGTACGTGACTTCAGCACCATTGAAAAAGCAAGCGATATGGCGGAATATCGCTTTATCTTGTTCGCTACCTAATCCATCATAGCTGACTCTCAATGTTTTCTCAATTTTCTCATCTATACCATTCTGAAGCCTTGGCAACATATCCATCCAGTACTCCTTACTCCTCCCCCGTAGAGATGAACCCAAAACATTAAGACCCAAAGGAAGACCACCCGCGTGTCTTGCAACTTCAATTACAAGCTTCTCAAAACCTTCAGGTGGAGACTTTTTTCTGAAAGCATATTTACATAACATCTCTCGAGCGAGGTCTTCAGATGGGAGACATACCTCGTAATTACAATCAATCCCATGTGCCCTTAAAAAATGCTTATCATTCGTAACCACAATTATTCTGCTCCCACTTCCAAACCATTTAGTTTCACCCACCAAAGCATCTAGCACCACTTGATCATCCAAATCATCAATGAAAATAAGAACTTTCCGGTGCTTCAGCCTCTCCCCAACTACACTTAAACGAGTCAGCTTTATGTGTCTCTTACCTAAGATTTCAGAGAGGAAATTTCTTTGCAAATGCAACTTCATGTTGTAGTCGTCTGGATTGGCTATATTATAAATTTCCATACTCTTAGATAAGAAAGCCCTTTCTATGAAAACGCTATTTTGAAAGTGTCGAGAAAGTCGGTTGAAAAGAGCTCTTGCAATTGTAGTCTTGCCAATTCCTGAGGAACCCCATAAACCAACCATCCTCACTTCCTCAGATTCCAAATTTAACAATACACTTATATTTGCGATATGATCTTCGATGCCGACAAAGTCCTCAGAATCCTTCGATGGAGTTAAAAGTAGTTTATCCAAAACATCATTGGCAATTTCTTCAATCATTTTTGCTTCGTTTCCCCTAACAAGGAGAAAGATAATTGCACAAATATTAAACAACGTTCTTTATTGGAAAATCAAGATATATAAGCAAAAGGAATGGTTTATATAATTGTACCAAGACACTGAATGATATCCGAGGATATTAGCTACATCGGTCAAAGCTTTCCTCCATCCATTTTTCACTTCCTTTGTTATGTTCTTGCAAGTTTCTTCAAAGGTTCTTCCAAAGTCACCGGTTTGCTTCCTCACATGAGAAGGCTCCAAACCGTAGAAAATCGGTATTACCATCTGACCACACTCTTCCTTGCATTTCACTATCTCCATCAACTCTTTAAGGCACCAACTTGAAGAGGCGTAGTTTTTGGAGAACAGGACCACGGCGATCCTCGACTCTTTAATCGCATGTACAAGCTCGGGCCAGATGGAGTGGCTTCTCTCAATCTCATTGTCTTTGAAAGCAGTGATCAGTTTCCGATCAAGCTCTTTTATAAAGTGGCTGAGGAAAGTTACACGTACGTCTTCCCCACTGAAGCTGGGGAAAACATCGTACACCCAGTTGGTAGAAGAAGATGATGGAGCCATAGAGAAAGAGGAGAAAACTAATTTTAAGAAAAAAAGGACTTGGTGATTGATTTTCTAAGAGAAAAAGAGAAAATCAAAGGAGAGTATTAGAGCATATAACTTTGCAGATCTCACCATTATTTTCTGATGCAAGTTGGCGCAAGTACTTTATTTGTTGACTTAATTACGCCCACACAAGGCCACAAACATATTATTTTATTATTATTTATTTTTTTGTAAAGGGCATTGCCACAAACATATGTTTCAGTTTCATATCCTCTTATCTTTATTTTGTATGACCAAAAATTTGCACTATAGACATGATTGGATTTAATCACGAATACATAAATAAACAGTAAGAAAACAGCAGATTCATAAAACGACAAAGCATAAATAAATCTAAGGAGGCGAGATGAATCTCTTTCCTTAACTCAAAAAATCTTCTGTAGTGCGACGGTTTATAATAGATCCATGAGTCACAGGATACAACCAAAGGTATCTGTTATCGCAAACACTCGATAACAGATATGTCGAACATTATAACTACGATACTCTCGAATAAAGACTTACTCTAAGCAGTAGGGAATTGAAGGAACTTTTGCTAGAACTTTTAGGATGTGTTTTTAGTGTTTCAGATGATGATTTTTAAGGTGAAAATCGGCCAGTATATATAAGAGAGAGGCTAGGGTTTTCCCCAGACAGATATGGAATATTTCTCAGAATATTCTAGGGGCTGCGATTTTTTAAGTCGGCCCGTCGAGTATCGATCGATACCTACAAAAGTCTACGAGCCCAACAAGGCCCAAGACGCGAGCTGCGCACGTGTGGTCTTTTCTTCTCTCTTGTTGTTAATCATTTAAATCAATAACACAACTATTCCAAACTATATACAAGAGAAAACATTTCTCAACTAGCACTGTGGAATTTTTGTTCTTCCCACAAATAGTTATAGCCAATGAAAACGTTTCATTTGAATGAGCTTAACTCATTTCTTTTCATACTAACACAATTTTATCAAGCCCTCAAACTTTGATAAAAAAATTAGTTCCAACAATCCCCCACATGAATAGAAATGACTCTAAACATATGAAAATTGAACAGGCTAGACTTCACTAGACATACTTGACTAGACTAATTTAGACGTAGACAGCCTTTCGAGAGTATACGAAAATGTAACTGTATCTGAGAGGTAGCGTTTTTCAGCTTTGAACCAATCATATTTAATATCTGTCGGATTTACTCGGCTAGGAGGTGAACATGATGTCTTGAACCACCCAGATTTTGATGTAAACCTAGACAACAGGTATCGCACAGCGAAATTTTCTCGTAGAACTTTGTT
Organism: Eutrema japonicum; assembly: GCA_030161315.1. Classification (NCBI taxonomy): domain Eukaryota; kingdom Viridiplantae; phylum Streptophyta; class Magnoliopsida; order Brassicales; family Brassicaceae; genus Eutrema; species Eutrema japonicum. The sequence goes on from BSQW01000007.1 coordinate 22,507,675, forward strand.
CTCTATTGTGTTCATTTTGGTCTTGAACATTCCTGGTTTTCGTGAGTGAATATGGAGAATATAGCCTTCACTTTCATTCTCCTAGAAACGACCCTCATTTCACACTTCACTAGGTGATCTTTTATTAGCTTGTTTTCAGAAGTGTCCTGTCACACTCTACTATTACACAGCTATGCAATCATTAAAAGCCAACGCTTATCCTCACTATTCACATGTAGCACTGTTTTATCATCCTAGGAACTGGGCAGAGACATAGTCTCATAGTGCTCAATTTTGAATCAATTCAACTTTGTTTTCCCTTTGAACCTAGATCTTGGGATCTCCAGTCACATAGGTGGGGTGTCCGTCAAATGAAGTTGAGGATCAAGCGGAGTTTTTGCAGTCCCATTTGAGTAGGTCTTAAACCTCTCTAGGATTTTTGTAGCGTAATGATCTTGAGATAAGATTATTCCTTTTGAATTTCGAATAATCCTAATTCCTAGAATTACATCCGCTAATCTCATGTCTTTCATATCAAACTTTCCACTAAGCATGTTCTTTGTTTGTATGATTATGTCTTTGTTGCTTCCCATGATTAGCATGTCATCTAGGTACAAACACAACAACACATATCCTTGTGAAATACTTTTGATATAGATGCACTTATCACATTCATTGATGTGAAAGCCATTTGACATCATTACACTGTCAAACTTTTCATGCCATTGCTTCGGAGCTTGCTTGAGTCCGTATAGCGATTTCACAAGTCTACAGGCTTTCTTCTCTTATCCAGGAGCAACATAACCCTCAGGTTGATTCATATAAATCTCTTCCTCTAAATCTCCGTTTAGGAAAGCAGTCTTGACATCCATCTGATGTATTTCAAGGTCTCTTAATGCTACGATTCCAATCAACATACGAATCGAAGTTATTCTCGTCACCGGAGAATAAGTGTCAAAGAAATCCAGTCCTTCCTTTTGACGAAAACCTTATACCACAAGTCTGGCCTTATACTTGTCTATAGAGCCATCGATTTTTAGCTTTGTGGTAAAGACCCATTTACACCCAAGAGGTTTGCAACCTTGAGGTAGATCTACCAACTCATAAGTATGATTTTGCATAATTGAGTTGATTTCACTATTAGACGCTTCCTTCCAGAAAGGTGCATCGGGTGTAGACATTGCTTCCATGAAAGTTCTTGGACCACTTTCCGCGAGGAATGCCATTATGAACTCAGAGCCAAATGTCTTTTCCTTACGAGCTCTCTTGCTTCGTCTAGGTTCAACTTCTTCTTCTTCTGCTTCTTCGTTTGTAGAAGTGCCTGAAGTGCTTGTCTCATTGCTAGCATCTCGTTCATCACGAGTTCGTTTAGGATTTCCTCTATCCTTACACGGAAACACATTTTCGAAGAAGGACGCATTCCTTGACTCCATTACTGTGTTTACATGAATATCTGGTATATCTGATTTGTGTACCAGAAAACGATAGACACTACTGTTGTGCGCATATCCGATGAAAATGCAATCTACCGTTTTATGTCCAATGGTGACCTTTTTCGGAAGTGGTACTGTAACTTTTGCCAGGCACCCCCACACTTTCAGGCATTTATATGAAGGTACGTTACCTTTCCAAAGTTCATAAGAAGTTTTTCCTGTGACTTTGTGTGGGATTTTGTTCAGGATATAATTTGAGGTAAGCAGAGCTTCCCCCCCCCCCCCCCCCACATGTTCTGGGCTAACCCAGATTCCTGCAACATTGCATTCATCATTTCCTTGAGAGTTCTGTTCTTTCTTTCAGCAACTCCATTGGATTCCAGTGAGTAGGGAGCAGTCGTTTGATGAATAATGTCATGTGCTCTACAGAATGCATCGAATGGTTCATTATATTCACCTCATCTATCACTTCTAACCATTTTTATGGTCTTACCAAGTTGGTTTTCAACTTCCAGCTTGTACTCTTTAAATTTGTCCAAGGCTTCATCTTTACTCCGCAGTAGATAGATGTAGCAATATCTCGTGCAATCGTCTATGAAGGTCACGAAATATTTCTTACCACCTCTAGTTTGTATGTATTTTAAATCACATAAATCTGTGTGAATTAAACCTAGAGGTTCGGTTGTTCTTTGAACGCTGGGAGATGACGTTTTAGTGAGTTTGGCTTGGACACAAACTTCACATTTGTCTTTGCTTATTTTGCATTTAGGAATCATATTCATGTTCATCAATCTACTCATAGAATTGAAATTAACATGTCCTAAGCGTTCATGCCAAATATTAAAAGACTCAGCGAGATAAGCAAATGGTTTCTTATCATTCATGAAACAACCGCACCCATTTTTTTTTTTTTTTTTTTTTGCAAACAATTACTAAAATCCCATAAATAATAATAATTGAACCTCACAAATTAATTTCCGGTTCAAGATTAAAAATCCGAATAATCAAGATCATAAATTGTTAAATAAAATCACCAAATAAACGACATGTCTAGATCACCCCCTCTTCCTCGCCCTGATCCCACGGTCACACTTTCTCTTTTCCTGCATCAATTAAAACATAAGAGATGCATAAGTATTTCGAAAAATACTTAGTGAGACAATCCTCCCATCTACAGGCTAACAAATAATTAAGATAATTAATATAGACTATCACGAAAATACCGAATAAATCAAACATCTCATGAAACACTCGATCTAGACCCTCCGAGATCGTAAACGGCCTATAATCACGAAATCACATCAATTATCAAAATTATTTAATTACGCCTATGGTCCTGCACTCACCTTATTCCCGCACAGAAAGTTTCCCGAGAAAATTCAGCAATTTTCTAGAACTCCCTGGGATGAATAACCTTCTATTAATCCACCTAAAAATAAAAATAATAAAATAATCAAAACAAAGTTCAATTATTCTAAACTACATGACTTAATAAGTCATCGTCTTCGTACAACCCTGCAACAAACAGCCGATCACCACCGCCGGTGCAACTACACCACCACCGGAGCTCACCAACACGTCACGACATCGTCGATCATCGACAAACTCCACCAACAGCACCACCGATCACCCCAACATGGATCGACGTTCGCGACAACACCGACGCTTGACCCTCACGTCACCGCCATCATCATCCGTCTCCGACCACAACCACAAGACTACTTTGATTCCAACGTGAAAACCAAGCTAAGAGGAGAACCCTTACCTCTAAGACTCGACAACGACAGACCGATGGTGAATCGCTCACGGCACCGCGGAACCTCCACCGATCCTTTATCACGCCAACGAACACCACCGCCCGACTCTCTCTTCCTTCTTTCCTTGCTTCCACACCAAAAACCAACACAACTTGACGGCTAGGGTAATGGGAGCTCGGAGGCGGCGATGCTTACGCACATATATACATATGTGTCACCAATTATCCTTATTACGCCGAACGGTCCTTGCCGTTTTCAGAATTGGCCCCATAACTCCTTAATTGATCCAAATCACCCCTTCCAAAACAACTTCCAATTCGATCAATTTAACCCTTAATTTTCCGAATTCACAAATGGCCCCATACTTCCAAAATTATCGATTAAACCCAATCGAAAAAATTGATTTACACGAATTTAACCCCCCAACTTCTAATTATTCAATTTCATCCCCAAAATTGAATTAGGGATGTTACAATTCTCTCCCACTAACATAGATTCGTCCTCGAATCTAAAATCCAGCGAACATCCACAACATAGCACAACCGCTATTCCAACTCAGCGTAGCACGACCGCTATTCCAACTCCACTAACAACGGTATCACGGCTCAACACCATAGCGCCCTAGTTTCCTACTTCTTTTGGCCAACCACTCCAACACCCGGGAGTATAACGGCTTCACGACCCAACACCATGGATCGATCCGTCTAACGCATAGAGAGCCAGACAACGGCAATCTCTCTAGTGACCTGTCTCACCAATCAGGAATCACGTCGAAACCCAACCGGCCAGGTACACTCGGCAGTGACTCACCAGTACACTCCGATGCTGCTATATGGGCCACCACCCCGTGCCAAACCAATCCAGAACTATCAGCCCTATGCAGCTACTAAACACCTAGTATCCGCACCCCCGCTATCTGACCACTACCACTAGTAGCCCGCCAACCTGTCTACTAATTTCCCTAGTAAACCCACCACTCAACATATTCAAGGAAAACACCTTTTTATTGAATAATTAAAAGCTCCAAAGTACATCGATTAATTATAACACCATAAAATAGACGAGTACAACAATGCAATAACTCCCAAAACCCCAACATCATGGTTACCACGATATGGAAATACCCGGCTAACCCTCCAGTTTGCCGAACCACTTGGGAAACTTGCGCTTCAACTTCGCTTCCGGCTCCCAAGTCACCTCCTCGGCTCCATTGCAGTCCCACAGCATCTGCATCTCAGGAACCTTCTTCCTCCTGATCACTCTCACCCGACGATCTAGGACTCTCAGAGGCCTCGCCTCCACCACCATGCTCGGTGTCAAATCTGATGGCACCCCCGTGACCACCTGATCATCCTTGTGCAGACATTTCTTCAGCATCGACACATGAAACACCTTGTGAAATGCCTGCATAGACTCCGGCAACTCTAGCCGATAAGCCACCGGTCCGACCCGCTCCAGCACCCTGACGGGACCCATATATCGCGGACTCAACTTAGTCTCGGAAATGGACCTGTTCGGACCCCTCAACATGGCCATCTTCAGATAGACCAAATTGCCAACTGCGAACTCCAGCTCCTTCCTACGCCGATCTGCGTAGATTTTCTGACGATCTTGAGCTTCCTTCATGTTCAACTTCACAATCCGGACCTTCTCAGTCGTCTCCTGCACAAAGTCAGCCCCCAACAGGCTTCTCTCCCCCACTTGTGTCCAACACAACGGGGTCCTGCAAGGCCTACCATACAACGCCTCAAATGGTGCCATGCCGATACTGGCCTGGTAGCTGTTATTGTACGCAAACTCCACTAGATTCAGATGATCCGCCCAATGTCCACCCCAATCCAACACACACATCCTCAACAGATCCTCCAACGTCTGGATAGTCCTCTCCGACTTCCCATCGGTCTGGGGATGATAAGCTGTACTCATGTGTACCTTAGTGCCCATCTCCTTCTGGAAAGCGCCCCAGAACAACAAGGAGAACTTCGGATCTCGATCTGACACTATACTCACCGGTACCCCATGCAGCTTCACAATCTCCCTGACGTACCTCTTGGCCAACACTTACGCACCGTCGGTCTTCTTTATGGCCAAGAAGTGCGCAGACTTTGTCAACCTATCGACGATGACCCAAATAGCGTCCTTGGTTCGCGAAACCGGCAGACCCACCACGAAATCCATGGTGATCATGTCCCACTTCCACTCCGGAATGGGTAAACTCCTCAACAACCCGCTCGGAACCTGATGCTCAGCCTTCACCAACTGACATGTATCACACCCCGCAACCCAGCTGGCAACATCCTTCTTCATCCCTACCCACTGGTAATACCGTTTGAGGTCACGGTACATCTTGGTAGCTCCTGGATGAATAGAGAAACTGCTCTGATGTGCTTCCCTCAGTATTTCCTGCCTCAGCACTTCGTCCTTCGGTACACACACCCTGCTCCTCAAAAGGATAGTTCCATTGTTGGAGAACTCATACTCAGATCGCTATGCCCTGCCAGCCTGCATTAATTCCGCATCCAACTGATGTGCTACCCGCACCCTAGTCAGAATATCCGCCTGATACACCGCCTCTAAACCCAACGGCTCAGGCTCCTCAGACACAGCACACAGTCTCAGGGCACTCACAATGCCTACCAACGCCTCTGTATCTCGCTCAGTGTCTAAAATAACCCGCTTCCTGCTCAAAGCATCGGCTACAAGATTCGCTTTACCGGGATGGTAAGCTATCTCCAGGTCATAATCCGCAACAAACTCCATCCATCGCCTCTGTCGCAGATTCAGCTCGGGCTGGGTAAAGATGTACTTCAGACTTTTGTGGTCTGTGAACACCTGAACCTTACCGCCATACAGATAAGACCTCCAGATCTTCAATGCAAACACCACGGCAGCCATCTCAAGATCGTGAGTAGGATAATTGCATTCATGTTTCCTCAACTGCCTAGAAGCATATGCAATCACCTTACCCTGCTGCATCAATACACAACCGAGCCCCACCCTGGACGCGTCTGTGAACACGACGTATGGCTCATCCTGCTTCGGCAAGGCCAACACCGGAGTACTCACCAGCATCTCCTTGAGCTTCACAAAGCTCTCCTCACACTGGTCCGACCACACGAAAGGAACGTCCTTCCCGGTCAACTTGGTCATGGCCTGCGCCATACTAGCAAACTCCTTGACGAACCTCCTGTAATAACCCGCCAGACCCAGAAAACTGCGAATCTCCGAGGCATTCCTCGGTCTCGGCCACTCCTCAATCGAGCGAATCTTCTCCGAATCCACTGAAACATCACGATCAGATACGACGTGCCCCAGAAATCCGATCTCCCGCTGCCAGAAACTACACTTGCTCAGCTTAGCGAACAACTGTTGCTCCCGTAGCTTCTCCAGAACTTTTCTCAGGTGAAACATGTGCTTCTCAGGACTCTTCGAATACACTAGAATGTCGTCGATGAAAATGATGACGAACTCATCCAGATACTCCTGGAACACGCCGTTCATCAACCTCATAAACGCAGCCGGTGCATTCGTCAACCCAAACGGCATCACCACAAACTCGTAGTGCCCGTATCTCATCCTGAAAGCCATCTTCCTGATGTCCGACTCCGCTATCGGGATCTGATGATAACCCGATGCCAAATCAATCTTAGAGAACCACGAAGCACCCTGCAACTGATCTAGCAACTCGTCGATCCTCGGTAATGGATACTTGTTCTTCACAGTAACCCGGTTCAGCCCCCGATAATCAATGCACAACCGGAAGCTCCCATCCTTCTTCTTGACGAACAGTACCGGTGCACCACACGGAGAACTGCTCGGTCTAATGAAACCCTTTTCCAACAACTCCTCAAGCTGCTTCTTAAGCTCAGCCATCTCCGCTGGAGCCATCCTGTAAGGAGCCTTAGACAACGGCGTCGTCCCCGGCTCTAACTCAATGGTAAAAAGATCCGACCTGGATGGTGGTAACCCGCTCAACTGCTGGAACACATCCTCGAACTCCCAGACCACCTCAATATCTCGCACCGCTGACTCCCCAACCTCACCAGGTATCGAAATGGTAGCCAAATAGGCCTCATAACCCTGCTCGATCAAACGCTCCGCGTGAACCGCGGAAACGACGATACCTCCCGGCACCGGTCTCACCCCCTGATAAACCAGTCTTCTGTTAGCATGCTCGAAAACCACACGACCCCGGTGACAATCCAAATGAGCCTTGAACTTTCCCAGCCAGTCCATACCCAAAATGATGTCATAGAGTTCCACTGGACACACTATCAAATCCGATGGCATCAGCTCTCCGGCGATAAGAATGTCGACACTCTCCACACAGCCTTGAGTCCTCAACAAACGACCCCCAGCAACTCTCACCACACCCGAGTGGTCCCCAAATCCCTCTTGGATACCGCTCCCCGACACCCAACCCGGTGTGGCAAAACTGTGGGACGCTCCGGAGTCAAACAACACATGTGACTCTACCCCAGCCACACTAAGGGTCCCTAAGCACGAAAAGGATTTAAGGCAAACAGCAAACACCAATTACAGAGCGAGTAACTGAAATTACAATCAAACAAGAACATAATTAAGGTAGCTAACCAGTAATCGGTCTGCTGCCGATCGCCTCGCCTGACTCCGCGCCTATGGTGAACACCCTCGGTGCCACTGCGGCCCATTTCGGAGGCGGTGCCTCGATCCTCACAAATTGCTGAGCCAACTTTGGACAATGCTTCTTGATGTGACCGGGTTCCTTGCAATGGAAGCACACCTGTCCCCCTCGAGAACAATCGGCCACGCGATGTCCATAGGCTCCGCACCCGAAACAACATGGTCCAGAACCCGCTGCCTTGGAAGTATCCTCCCACTTCCTCTTCTGTCCCTGCTGCTGACCAGACTTACCGCCCTTGCTCGGAGAAACACCCTGACTTTGAGGCCGCCGCGGAACCTCTGGTACTGCAGCCTTTAAACTAGCCTCCTGCCTCATCCCCTCCTCAAGCTGAGCTGCACACTCCACCAGTTCGGACACCGACTCGAACTTACGGACTATGCATCGGTTCCTGAGATCGATACGCATACCTCGCATGAAAGCACAAATCAACTCATACTCGGTATATGTACCCCGACCAGCAAACCGCTTCAGCCGGTTGAACTCGGCCTCGTACTCCCGAACCGAACGAATCCCCTGTGACAAGTACAGAAACTCCCCCTGTAACCTGTCGCGAGCCTCCCGCGGAAAATACTTGAGATCGAACTCCCTCCGGAACTCGTCCCAAGACCACACTACTCCCGCCCTCCTCGCAGCAACACCCTGCCACCACTCATGTGCATCTCCCTCCAGATAATGCACCGCCAAGTCAACCCTATACTCCTCAGGGCATCTGATCGACTGGAAGTTCCTCTCCAACCTGGACCTCCACTCATCAGACTCAATCGGTCGAGCACCACCACTGAAAAACTTGGTGCCCAACCTCTGCATATGCTCCATCACCCTCAGGTATGACGGAACTACTGGCTCGGCCTCAGCAACCACTCCCGGAACTCCCGGAGCAACAAAACCCGGCATCGCGGCAACCCCCTGTGGCGCCACTGGAGCTGGAGCCGGTACACACCAGGTAACCTCTCCAAGAGCTGGGCCAACATGCCCAAAACAGCCCCCATCGGGTTCGGGCCCGCACCCGCCTGAGCCCCACCCGGCGCCGGCATCGCACCATGCACTGCCGCTGGCTCCGACTGACCTTCCCCCTCGGCGTGCTCATACGCCCCCTGCTCCACCGTGACACTCTGCGTCACATTCGCAGCTGCTCTGCCACCTCTACCACCTCTGCCGCCACGGCCTGCTCTGCCGCTCCGACCACGGCCGCCACGACCACCACGACCTCTGAGACCTTGCCCAACGTTATCAGAATCAACCATCTGCAATAACAACTTGTTACTAATTGACAACAGCAATAGTAAAACAAACACGAGTCTTACCGTGGAATCTCATTGAAGGCTCGAAGAGGATGATCTAGAACTTCAAGCTCGACAATTTACTAACTCACATAGACAGTTCTAATAGCGGAAACTTTTTTTTTTAAACCGTCCTAGAACCGTAAATGCTCTGATACCAAATTGAAACAACCGCACCCATTTTTTTTTTTTTTTTTGTTTTTTTTTTTGCAAACAATTACTAAAATCCCATAAATAATAATAATTGAACCTCACAAATTAATTTCCGGTTCAAGATTAAAAATCCGAATAATCAAGATCAGAAATTGTTAAATAAAATCACCAAATAAACGACATGTCTAGATCACCCCCTCTTCCTCGCCCTGATCCCACGGTCACACTTTCTCTTTTCCTGCATCAATTAAAACATAAGAGATGCATAAGTATTTCGAAAAATACTTAGTGAGACAATCCTCCCATCTACAGGCTAACAAATAATTAAGATAATTAATATAGACTATCACGAAAATACCGAATAAATCAAACATCTCATGAAACACTCGATCTAGACCCTCCGAGATCGTAAACGGCCTATAATCACGAAATCACATCAATTATCAAAATTATTTAATTACGCCTATGGTCCTGCACTCACCTTATTCCCGCACAGAAAGTTTCCCGAGAAAATTCAGCAATTTTATAGAACTCCCCGGGATGAATAACCTTCTATTAATCCACCTAAAAATAAAAATAATAAAATAATCTAAACAAAGTTCAATTATTCTAAACTACATGACTTAATAAGTCATCGTCTTCGTACAACCCTGCAACAAACAGCCGATCACCACCGCCGGTGCAACTACACCACCACCGGAGCTCACCAACACGTCACGACATCGTCGATCATCGACAAACTCCACCAACAGCACCACCGATCACCCCAACATGGATCGACGTTCGCGACAACACCGACGCTTGACCCTCACGTCACCGCCATCATCATCCGTCTCCGACCACAACCACAAGACTACTTTGATTCCAACGTGAAAACCAAGCTAAGAGGAGAACCCTTACCTCTAAGACTCGACAACGACAGCCCGATGGTGAATCGCTCACGGCACCGCGGAACCTCCACCGATCCTTTATCACGCCAACGAACACCACCGCCCGACTCTCTCTTCCTTCTTTCCTTGCTTCCACACCAAAAACCAACACAACTTGACGGCTAGGGTAATGGGAGCTCGGAGGCGGCGATGCTTACGCACATATATACATATGTGTCACCAATTATCCTTATTACGCCGAACGGTCCTTGCCGTTTTCAGAATTGGCCCCATAACTCCTTAATTGATCCAAATCACCCCTTCCAAAACAACTTCCAATTCGATCAATTTAACCCTTAATTTTTCAAATTCACAAATGGCCCCAAACTTCCAAAATTATCGATTAAACCCAACCGAAAAAATTGATTTACACGAATTTAACCCCCCAACTTCTAATTATTCAATTTCATCCCCAAAATTGAATTAGGGATGTTACAATTCATCTTAGGGTTCTTCGAGGTGGATGCCTCGGTTACATTATCCTTACGGATTACTGCCTCAACAGACATCTTAAACAAGTTTTCACAAACAAAACCCTTTCCCAAATACATCACATTCTTCGTTAGGATTAGCTTATCACATTCCAGCTTCACAGTGAATCCATGATTGCTTATGAACGATCCAGAGATCAGATTCTTGCGCATGTATGGTACATGGACGACGTTCGTGAGAACCAGTTTCTGTCCAGAGGTGAGCTTCAGAACAACCTTTCCGTGACCATCAATTGTCGACAAAGCGGAGTTACCCATCAAGAGCTTGTCACCACTCTTGTTCTTTGTGTATGTGGATAACATCTCTCGATCCATACAGATGTGTCTGGTTGCACCAGTATCGAACTACCAAGTCTTCGGATGGCTCTCAGCAACATTAGCCTCAGTGACCACAACACACATGTCAGTTTCTGTCAAGTTCGCTTGAGCTTTCTTGTTGGGACACTCGAAGGATTTGTGTCCTTACTTTCCACAGAAGTTACATGATCCCAAGAACCTTTGAGAAGTCTGACCATTATGACCACTCTTGTTCTTGAACTTCTGGAAGTTCTTTGGTGGCATCTCCCCTTTACCTTTGTTTAGGCGTCCTTTGTTCTGCCACTTGCCTTGATTGGTGTTTTGGTGTTCAACCATATTCGCATTGTGTTCGCGAATCTTTACACATACGCCAATTTGTTGTTCCCGATTCGTAGACTCTACGCGGAACTTAACAATCAAATCTTCAAGGCTCATCTTCTTTTTCTTCAGCCTGAGGTAGTTTTTGAAGTCCGTCCAACCAGGAGGAAGCTTCTCAATCATGCAGTAACCTTGATAGGTATCACACAGCCGCATTCCCTCAGCATGAATGTCGTGAAGGAGCCTCTGCACCTCATCGACTTGAACCATCAGTGGTCTTGAATCCACCATCTGGTACTGCATGAATTTTGCCACAGTGAATTTCTGAGTACCAGAATCTTCAATTCGATACTTCTTGTCTAAGGAATCCCACAGTTCCTTAGAAGTTTCAGCGTTTTCGTACACCCCAAACAGAGAGTCCGAAAGGTTATTCTGAATATAGCCCTTGCACAAGAAATCAGCATGTTCCCAAGCGTGGACACTCGCAAGCGCATGCAGATCAGTGTTATCTTCTGGGAGAACATGTTTCACCTCGCTGGTATATTTCTGCAGATTCAGCGTTGTCAGATAGAAGAACATCTTCTTCTTCCACATCTTAAATGTTATCCCATCAAACTTGCTTAAAGGAGCGGCATGATTCCCAGATGGAACTTTGACCGTCTCGATCAGACTCGCAGTCGTCTCTTCCACCACTTGAGAGTTATTTTCAACGTCGGTTGTCATTCTGTGAAGACAAAAGAAACACAACTTTCATTAGTACTGATATATATAGTTAAGAATCGCAATTCTAATACTAATATCGAACCAAACAGCATTGGTGTCGATCGATACTCTTTGGTATCGATCGATGCACACCCTCGGTGTCGATCGATACACCCTAGGTGTCGATCGATGCAAGTAAATTTTTGCACAGGATCGATCGATGCACCACGGTGTCGATCGATGCTCAACTGGTGTCGATCGATGTACTCAGTGTCGATCGATGCACCCTTGGTGTCGATCGATGCAAGTGAATCTTTCACAGGATCGATCGATGCACCACTGTGTCGATCGATACATGTGAATTTTACACAGTATTGATCGACATAGACCCAACATGGTCGATGCACAGTATCGATCGATTCACCTCAGTGTCGACCGATACAAATTTTTGCATAGTATCGATCGATGCACCTCAGTGTCGACCGATACAAATTTTGCATAGTATCGATTGATACCATAGGGTGTCGATCGATACTTACAAGGTTTTGATCGCAATCGAACCTATCAAGAACCACATGGTGAGTTCGTTGATTACACCGTTCATTAATCGCAATTGATGACGGTTGTAGAAGATGTTTAAAGCAATACTGCTTCTACTACACGTTTCAAGTTGCTAACCAGCTTTTTGATAACGTTTGAGTATCACTAGTAGTTGAACATCTTCTTATAAAAATAAACAGAAATTGCTTCTACTACACGTTTCAAGTTGCTAAAAAGCTTTTTGATAACGTTTAAGTATCATCAGCAGTAGAAGAATCGTTTTATAAACCATTTTAAAACTTTTATTTACTCGTGATTAAAGATCCGATTGAAGTAATAAAACAAAATCGGATCTTCTTTGAGTTAAGATTGTAAGACCAAAAATTTGCAATATAGACAGGATTGGATTTAATCACGAATACATAAATAAACAGTAAGGAAACAGCAGATTCATAAAATGATAAAGCATAAATAAATCTAAGGAGGCGAGATGAATCTCTTTCCTTAACTCAAAGAATCTTCCGTAGTGCGACGGTTTATAATAGATCCATGAGTCCCATGATACAACCAAAGGTATCTATTATCGCAAACACTCGATAACAGATTTGTCGAACATTATAACTACGATACTCTCGAATAAAGACTTACTCTAAGCAGTAGGGAATTGAAGGAACTTTTGCTAGAACTTTTAGGATGTGTTTTTAGTGTTTCAGAGGATGATTTTTACGGTGAAAATCGGCCAGTATATATAGGAGAGTGGCTAGGGTTTTTTCCAAGACAGATATGAAATATTCCTCAGAATATTCTAGGGGCTGCGATTTTTTAAGTCGGTCCGTCGAGTATCGATCGATACCGAGGGGTATCGATCGATACCTACAAAATTCCACGAGCCCAACAAGGCCCAAGACGCGAGCTGCGCGCGTGTGGTCTTTTCTTCTCTCTTGTTGTTAATCATTTAAATCAATGACACAACTATTCCAAACTATATACAAGAGAAAACATTTCTCAAGTAGTACTGTAGAATTTTTGTTCTTCCCACAAATAGTTATAGCCAATGAAAACGTTTCATTTGAATGAACTTAACTCATTTCTTTTCACATTAACACAATTTTATCAAGCCCTCAAACTTTGATAAAAAAATAGTTCCAACATACTTTAATATCTCACTACTTTTTTCAATATAACTCTTCTTGAGTAGTATTCTGTGTGCATACAAGTCTACAACAACAACAACAAAGATATTCTGATTTTGTAGCTAAATTTGAGACATGCCAAATAAATAAATAAAAAATTGGAGGCTGTAAATCATTGCTTATCTCGATTTGAGAAGACTATAGAATCAAAGAACTTTTGGGTCAGAATATGCAAAGCTTCACACAAAAGCTTTTTGCAGACCGACATCAACCACTCACTAAACATTTTAACAGACTGAAAACAAGAGCAAAAGCTCAAATATTGCATTCACTATTCTACAAAAGAAGTTGATTCGAATCAAATGCTAAACATCGATACAATTCAAGAATAATTCATGATTACTTGGAACAGAAGAGGAGGCGAGATTAAGACCTCAATGGGCAGAGAGCTAGATTCAGTCAGTGACCCTTCCAATCTTAAATGTTAACTGTTTGTCTGAAACAGAGAAGTCCAAAATCAGAACTATGTAAGGCCTAATCATCCACATGGAAAATCAATTCTCAGCAACAAACCTGTCTTGAATTTGTTTATCGTCTCTTGTCTCACAGAAATCACTATGTAAACCTGCTTCTTCGCCTCCATCTGCATTCATGGCATAATCTATTCAAGACAGGTTTTTGACCCGAGCTTCTCCTCACATCACAAATCAAAGTTTGAAATTTTCCAAGTCACTTTTCTACCAATAATCCCCACAAGAACATGATCACTACAAGAATATTAGTCTTCCGCAGCGCATGAAAACACTATTTAACGATACCATAGCGTTGTAGAAAGCGCTCTATCATCGCAGGCACTTTAGATAACGGTTTTTGGCATTCCTATCATGTTTTCATCTAATATAGCACTTTTTCTTTGCATTCGTATATTTAACAATAGCAATTGTACTTTATTATTAACTAGATAAGTACTCGCATATATGCGAGTTTATAATTTAATATTTTATAACCCGTGAAAAAAAAATTAAAAACGAAAAAATAGAAAATAAAATTAGATCACCCGTGAAAATATATAATACATAAATTTAAAAAAATAAAATTTCCGATGAAATAAATATATATCTTAAGAAATTATTTGGTGAAGAAAATGTAGTAAATTGCTCTGGATACGATTATTAGACTTTTAATTATTTATTCTGTAATTGACATACTATTAAATTGTGGTTTATATAGAGCTAAAAAATTAGAATTCTATTCATTTTAGGATTAATTTATTTAATCTAAATGGAAAAATTAAAGATTTTTTTTCTTTTTTTATATTTATTTTGCATTTTAGGATAAATTTATTTATTAAAATTTTTAGTAACTTTACCTTTTAAGATTATGAATAAGTTCTTAATTGATCATTGTTTGATTTACCTTTTCGAATTTTTTTTATTAATCGATTTGAAAATTTTCCAACTTTGACTTGACATCTTTCGCGATCAGGTGATTTTACAATTTTGAAACATTAAGATTTATATAATAAGATATCCTTATTCTGAACCGAAATATGGTTTTTCCTTTTTAAAATTTTTTTGGCCTTTATCCTTTATCTTTTTAGGATTGTTATATATAGTTTAATTTTCTTATTCTAATATGCAATATAGGTTTTCTTTAAAAAAAACATTTGCTTTTATTTATAATTTTTGTTTAATTTCTTTAATCTAAACATAACTACTATTTTTCTTTTCCTTTTACTTTGAGAACTAGGTGGCTGCCCGCGCAATGCGCGGGCGTGATTTCATATTAAATTTTTTACTTAACCTTCTAAATGTTCAGTCAAAAAATATAATTAAAAATAGTTCATATAATCAAACACAAACTAAATAAGAATAATTTTTAAAAAAACATAGGGTAATATAAACGATGATTAATTGAAAAATAAAACTTTTTATAATTATTAATTAATCACCGATCCACGATCTGTCTTCAACAAAAATCTATAAAAGAAACAGAATTGATGTTAAAAAAGACTTCCATTTTTGTGAAACGAACAAAAAACTCAAAACTTCCATTTCAATTTAACGGAAGGAGAACTAAACAAAAATGTAAAAAAAAAGACTTATTTCTTTTGGAAATCAAGGTATTCTTTAATCGGAGGATCCAACATAAATTGAGAACAGCCAGGTAGTGATCTAACCAAAAATCTTTCATTTCCGTTGATATCTAAATGTAACGATAAAATCAATATTATACATTAGTAAAATAGAACCGATGTTAAAAAGTTTAACTTGCAAACAGTAAAACACATATAATATGCAAAATATACCTTCATCTTTTACAAACGACAAAAACTTTAACACACAGGATATATCATATGTTCGAATTACACTCCATTGATCGTAAAAATCTTTGGAAATATCTCCATTTGCACGACATAATACCATATTATCTCTTCATTCACGAAGTGAGTTTGATGATTACATATATACAATAAATCATCTACGACGTAGCAGAAAACCAAATAGCCTGAATTATATACTTACTCAGCATCCACCAGATGAAAATATATCGTATACTTCCTTTCGATTCCATCTCCAACTATTTCAATTTTTAAATCTCCAACGCTAGAAATAGCCCCCATTAGATCTAAGAGAAGCATTAATAACGTTTCAAACTAAAAAGGTAATCATTCCGGATATTAGCAAATTCATAATTATTTTGAAACATAAATCATCTAACCTGTTACGACATAATGATCAATGTTATAATCAAAAACATCTTTGAATGCTGGTGCGTCGAGAAATAAGCATTCTGTTTTTGCATAAATATTCTTTACGATGGTTGAATTTTTAAACAGAATTTTATACTTGGAAGAGAAGAGTCACCTTCTTCCAATTTTTACTCCTATTCTACTTCGTCGCCTTCTTCATCATCTTAGTCTTCTTCTTCTTCTTCCTCTTCTTCATCTTTAATTTTTTTTCATCATCCTCTTCACCGTCTTCGAATGCTTCTTCTTCTTTTTCTTTATCCTCTTTCTCTTCTTTCTCTTTCGGTTTTTTCATCTTATTTTTCTGATTTTTATTCTTTCTCTTATTCCTACTTTCTATTCTACGTCTTCTTTTTCTTCTACTTCATCTTCATATGCTTCCTATTTTTTATCTTTCGGTTTTTCTTCTTCATCGTAATTTCCTTCTTCCTTTTCATCGTCTTTGACTTTTTTTCACCATCATTGTATTCCCCGACTTCTTTTTTCTCCAATTTTTACTCCTCCTCTTCTTCTTCTTCATATTGTTTGTCTTATTTAACTTCTTATTCCTCATCTTCACCTTCTTCTTCTTTGTCTACAAATTTTATATTCTTCTATTTTTTTTCTCCATCTTCCGGTTTTTTTTTCTTCTTCAACTTCTTCAATTTCTTATCCTTATCCTTATTTGTTATTTCATGTTATCCACATTCTTCCTAATTCATCATATTTGTCTTCTTATTCTTCTGTTTTTCTTAGCCACATTCCTCATCTTCACATTCTCATAATTTGTCATCTTCATCTTCTGGTCTCCTTTCTCATCTTCATCGTCTTTTTCCTTGTATATTATGAATTCTTCTTCATCAGCTTCGTCTTCTTCTTCTTCCTCATCTTCTTTATCTTTCAATTTTTAATCTTCCTCTTCATTGTCTTCGACTTCTACTTCTTCTTCTTTATCCTCTTTTTCTTCTTCTTCTTTTTCTTTCCGTTTTTCTTTATCTTCTTCTTCTGATTTATCTTCTTTCTCTTATTTTTACCTACGTGTTCTTCCTCTTCTACTTCGTCTTCATCTGTTTTCTATTCTTTACCTTTTGGTTGTTCTTCTTCCTCGTATTTTCCCTTTTCTTTTACATCGTCTTTGATTTTTTTTTTCACCATCATCTTATTCCCCCTACTTCTTCTTCTTTCTTTTTTCCAATTTTTACCCTTCCTCTTCTTCTTCATATTCTTTATATAATTTAAATTCTTATTTCTCATCTTCACCTTCTTCTACTTTGTTTACATAATCTTCCGAATTTCTTCATCTTCTGGTTTTCTTTTTCTTCTTCGTCTTTTTTATCCTTATCAATCTTTTGTTATTTCATGTTATCCATTTTTTCCAAATTCATCGTATTTTCTTCTTATTCTTCTGTTTTTTCTTAGCCCCCTTCCTCATCTTCACATTCTCATAATTTGTCATCTTCAACTTCCGGTCTCCTTTCTCATATATTCAACATTTTCGTCCTTCTATTTGTTTTAATTCTTCTTCATTAGATTCGTCTTCTTATTCTTCATAATCTTCTTTATCTTTCATTTTTTTTGCATCTTCATATTCATTGTCTTCGACTTCTACTTCTTCTTCTTTATCCTCTTTGTCTTCTTCGACTTTTTTTTTTCATCTTCTTCTTCTAATTTTTCTTCTTTCTCTTATTCTTACTTATCATATCTACGTGTTCTTCCTCTTCTACTTCGTCTTCATATGCTTCATATTCTTTATCTTTCGTTGTTGTTCTTCCTCGTATTTTCCTTCTTCGTTTTCATCGTCTTTGATTTCTTTTCACCATCATCGTATTCCCCTATTGCTTCTTCTTTTTCCAATTTTTACTCCTCCTCCTCTTCTTCATATTCTTTGTCTAATTTAAATTCTTATTTCTCATCTTCACCTTCTTCTACTTTTCTTAGCCTCCTTCTTCATCTTCGCATTCTCAGAATTTGGCATCTTCAACTTCTCGTATCCTTTCTCATATTCAACGTATTCGTCCTTGTATTTTTTGAATTCTTCTTCATCAACTTCATCTTCTTCTTCTTCTTCATCTTTATCCTCATCTTCTTTATCTTTGATTTTTTTCATCCTCCTCTTCATTTTCTTCGACTTCTACTTCTTCTTCTTTATCATCTTCGTCTTTTTTCTTCTTTCGGTTTTTCTTCATATTCTTCTTCTGATTTTTTTCTTTATCTTATTCTTAGTTATCATGTCTACGTGTTTTTCCTTTTATACTTCCTTTTCATATGCTTCCTATTCTTTATCTTTCGGTTTTTCTTCTTCCTCATATTTTCCTTCTTCTTTTTCACCATCCTCATATTCAAGTACTTCTTCTTATTTCTCATTTTCACATTCTTCTACTTTGTTTACATCATTTTCGATTTTCGTGATCTTAAACTTCTTTTTCTTCATCTTCTTGTTTTCTTCTTCTCCTTCTTCCACTCCCAAATATTCTAATCCTTAACCTTCTTCGTAATTTTGTGCTATCCATCTTCTTCCTAATTCATCGTATTTGTCTTCTTGTCTTCTTACTCTTCTTGTTTTTCTTAGCCTCCTTGCTCATCTTTCACATTCTCATACATTGTCATATTCATCTTCCAATCTCCTTTCTCATCTTCAATGTCTTTGTCCTCATAATTTCCAAATTCTTATTTATCAGCTTCGTCTTCTTCTTCCTCATCTTCAATGGCTTGGACATCTACTTCTTCTTTTATATCCTATTTGTCTTCTTCGACTTATTCTTCTTCTTTTTCTTTCAGTTTTTCTTCATCTTCTTCATCTTCTTTGTCTGATGTTTATTCTATCTTTAATTCTTACTTTCTAGCCTACGTCTTCTTTTTCTTCTACTTCGTGTTCATCTGCTTCCTCTTATTTATCTTTCGGTTTTTCTTCTTCCTCTTATTTTAGTTCTTCTTTTTCGTCGTCTTTGAATTATTTTTAACCATCATCGTGTTCCCCGACTTATTCTTTTTCTATTTTTTACTCCTTCTCTTCTTCTTCATATTCTTTGTGTTATTTAAATTCTTATTCTTCATCTTCACATTCTTCTACTTTGTCTACATCATCTTCCGAATTTCTTCTTCTTTTATTTTTTTTCTTCATTTCCGATTCTTGTTCTTCTTCATCTTCATCTTAATCATCTTCTTATTAGTATCATATTCGTTATTTTGTGCTACCCATCTTCTTTCTAATTCCATATTGTATTTGTCTTCTTCGCCTTTTTATTATTCTTGTTTTTCTTAGCCTCCTTCCTCATCTTCACATTCTTCATCTTCCGGTCTCCATCCTGATTTTCAACGTCTTTGTCCTCGTATTTACGAATTCTTGTTCATCAGCATCGTCTTCTTCTTTCTCCTCTTCTTTATCTTTCTTTTGTTTTCATCTTCCTCTTCATCTTCGGTGACTTCTACTTCTTCTTCTTTATCATCTTTGTCTTCTTCGACTTTTCCTTCTTCTTTTTCAATATGTTTTTCTTCATCTTCTTTTTCAGATTTTTATTCTTACTTATCTCTACTTCATCTTCTTCCTCTTCCTCTTCCTCTTCCTCTTTATGTTCCACTTAGTCTTCATATGCTTCATTTTCTTTATCTTTCGGTTTTTTTTCTTCCTCGTATTTTTCTTCTTCTCTTTTTCATCGTCTTGGACTTCTTTTTCACCAAAATGTAGCCAAAAAAGAAAAAGATTAACTTTAAACCGGCTAACCAGTTAACCCTTGAAATAGTAGGATGAGTTTAATGTGTTTACAAATTATAAACTGAAATAATTATTTAGATTTGTTTACAGTTAATCTGATTTTTTTTTCTTTTTTGGTCAAGAATCTGAAATTATTATGTATGATTTTCATGATTATTTTAAAAATTTTGAAATCATATAATTAATATATTTATTTTTGTTGATATTTTTAATATGGTACCAATTTAATGTATTTTTATTTTGTAAATAAAAAATATTATTAAAGGAAAATAAAACGTTTATGGTATTCATAAGTTCAAAATCTCGAAGAAAAGGAGAATGAAACAATATCCTATTTTTATCTTCATTTTCAACCGATGAATCAAAAATGTTAGATATTCAGAAGCGATTTCTATTGAACCCTTGGTTAATTTTTTGATTCCGTCCGCCGTAACATTTACAACAAAACATGAGTATTTTTGTAAAAACATGAGTATAGAATACACAAAGTGCATGTTAATCCCTATAAAACAAAAGAGTATGAAACATGGTAGTTACATAACTTAAAGAAGAAAATAAATTAAAGTTAAGTATAAGAGATGATGGCTTTGTTCTTACATGTACATCACTTCTTTCTAACACATCAATAGTCCACCGTCCAACATAACTTTTTCCTCAAAGTTCATATTTGAGCAAGTGAAGCCACCAACTCCAGACTCCAATAGAGTTTTGACATCTAAGTACCTCTTTTTCAAGTCATTTAGCTCTTCGTACGATCCTTGCATCTGAATATTAAAAAAACAACAGTAATAATAAGTATTTTAAAAATAAGAAAACAAACCCAACTGTAAGTGAACAGATAAAATAGATACTACCTTAAATATGAACTTTCTCACCATAGAAATGTTTCAAGAACCGGAATCAATGGTTCTGAGAGTTCAGTTGTTATGGGATTAGGGAGATGTAGCAATATATCTTGAAGAATATTTGTTCATTTGTTACTTTTCTTCGCTTAACTTATACTTTTGATAGAAAATCTATATTTGTTTACAGCACGTAGATGAGTGTTTAATCGAATACTGCTTTAAAATTTGATCAATAAATTAGGATGTCTCCGCTTTTGTCTCTGCTTTTATAGGTTTTAGTTTTTATGATGTATCTGACCCCGTTTTTAGAATGTAGTTACCTCGAGCTAAAAAATCAAAAAGATACAAAGAGCCAAGCGCATAAAGAAGCATCATAACATATCTACAGAAAATGAAAACAACAATTAAAAAACACTGGCAATTTCAATCATTTCTTTGTATCTCACATGTTTTGATGATATCTTATGCATGTTTGGATGATCTATTCTTCAAAATTTAGAGATCATTAGTTACACAAAATAAAAACTTAGAGATCATGAATTATTTTTTGTCTTATCATTTTCTTATTTCATTTACAAAGTTCAACATATACAACATTGTAGTAAAAACCTTGTAAGTTAATAATTACCGAAGACAGAGCAAAAGGAGAAAGAGAGGACGATCATGTGAGACAGAGTAAGAGGAGATATAAGACATACTAAATTCGCCAAGAAATAACTGCTTGTCTTCATATATAGTGGTTTTTACATGTCATTGATCTTCCGTGTAACCCATTAAAGAAACTATATTCACAAATTTTTTTTTTTATAAATTATAATCGAAACTTTACGAAACTAATTTGAGTTGAATACAAACAGAGAGTATAAGATCTACGACTATGGCGTATGTGACTATTACGGTCCAGCAGATACAACCACATGTGACGGAGAGAGCTGTGACAAAAGTACATATAATGTATATTAGAACTAACCCTTTTTCAAATTTCTAAAAAGCTACAACAACATGGTGAAACCGGTCCAATAAAAATTTGTACTCTTTAACACCTAAGCTGAATGAGTAAAATTTGTAAACTACCCAGTTAAATATCAATGGAAGGTGAAAGAAAAGAAAATCTTCATACTTGTTAGGATAGCGCCATCTAGGGGTTGAAGGCATGAGACTCACCCCGATTACATATTTAATCTCAGCAAAAAAAAAAAACGATTTAGCAAGAACCCAAGCATGTACGACCAAACCAAAATTACATAATAATAACGAATATTTCATGAGGGGGGTAAGCCCTTAACTTACGATTTCTTATTTTAGCTCCATTATCAGCCACATTTAAAGCCTAATGATCACCATCAACTGTCAAACATAAATAATATTCACAAAAGCCTATGTTTAACATCATATGACAGATTTCGATAGACATACTGCTAAAAGAAACTTTTAAAGTTAAGACATAGGTTTAATCAATGAATTTACCTTTTTCTAGAATTAAGATTAAGAGGACCTTGGGATTGTCGTTGAAGAAACTTGTTGGATTGACCTCTGAAAACAAAAATATAAGAAGAAGATGATATTGTGACAGATTTCGATAGACATACTGCTTAAAGAAGTGTTGAAGATGCTGAAAAAAACCTAACACCAGAGGAGGTTTCTCGAGACCCAAGAGCCATAGACGTCACTTTGTCAACTGTCCTCTTGGTGATCACAAATTCATACCAACCAAAAAGTTCTACGGTGTTAACTGATTCTCCGGATACAACCATCTGATTTTCGCCGTCATTGACATAGCTGTACATACACACATTCAAAGGTTCAAGAAAATTAACGCAAGTTTCGGTAAATAAGATACCAAACAGTGGTGAAAGCAAGAAGAACTGAGACATGCTGCTGTAGTCATATAACTCTTTTGGTTCTGCATTTTCTTCATCGCCACGATCACCATAATGCGCTTTGCAATGACCCTTGGCTTCCATATGCTTCCGAACAACTTCCAAACTGCTGAATGGATGGCACAATTCATTGCAGTACAGACATATGAAGTCCCTCTTCACCTGGAACAGCAACCATGTACGCAGCTAAGAAAACATAAACAACCAAAACCATGAACACCGAGGACTAAAGTGATGAGACGGACTACGTACCTTTAGACCGAGAATGAAGAATCCATGGTACTTATGCATATGAACCATGCACTTCTCAATCGTCTTATTCTTTTTATCACACATCAAACAGTCGGATCCAATTCAAACTCGATATCATCTTCATCCATATCTTCATCAGATCCCAACTCGTCCGCATCCATATATTCACCGCCCAAGTCCTTGTCAGAACCAACCTCAACCCATTCATCTTAACTCTCTTTGCTATCCTCATCAATTGAACCCTTAAGTTGAGCAGGGTCTTTTTTCTCAACACGGCGAGGAGGAAGCTGCTTAATTATCACTTTATCCTCTTCTTCGTTGCTCGTCCCTTGCGAAGATGAAGCCTTCAAAACGTGGCCCTTCGACTTGAGATGCTGCTCATGAGCGGAACTCCGGTAACCTTTACCACAGATTCCACAACTATAGAGCATATGTGCTTCATTAGATTTGATCTTCTCCTGAGCAATTGCAGCTTGTCTAGCTTTTAAAAGTGCTTCCGTAACTCCAGGAACACCAGCAATCTAATAACATAAACAAAAAACGTAAAGCTCTTTCTTCATCGTTCCTTCTCAATAAATTACAGAGAAAACTTCATCACAATCACGGTTTCCATAAGCATAGCAACCCTAACGAATCTAAAACTCGGAAGGAAGCCTAATAGGATTTTCCCGAAAAAACAAACAAATCCAATTTTAGGGCAAAATCAAGGAAACTCAATCAAAACCCGCAGGGATTCACTCACCTTGCGTTTTAGATTGTAACGGTGCCATTCAGACTTGCAAGAAGAAGATTCTCTGTCTATGTTTCTATCTCCACTGATGTGATGGAGCAGAGGAGGATACTCGTTGAAACAGAAGGGTTGTAGCTACTGACTACGGCAAAGAGAGATCCCAATCCGCAGATATATTTAGGGTTGTTTGAAGAGCTATAGCCTTGTTTATAAAAAACACGCTAAACAAAAAGATCGAGACTATTCGAGTTACCTTTTGATTGTTTTTCCTTCCAGTTACTGTTTCGAAACCTTTTCTCCTTAACCTAAAAAAGGAAGACATAATCACAAAATTAGGCGTAAAACTACAATAACTTTCAAACAACCATACACAAAATTCGAAGAAAAGAGATCTATGGTTTACGTAATTAGATAAGTTTGCATGTAAAGGAATACACCAAAATCGCACAAAAAACGAAAAGAGCACGTAAAAAAAAAATCGACTAAACCCTAGAACAGAACGTAAAAAAGAAAAACATGTCACGAATATGAGCGGAGACACGAAGTATTTATACAAAAAGTTAAGTAGGGTATAGACAATTATTTAATTATCTTCGTTTATGATAATTCTTGATATCACAAAATATTCCTTTTTGATTAACCGTAAATTTTGCCTTTTTCTATAATCCGATAATCATAGATACGACTCTATCATTCCGTTTCCAAGAGATTTACTTTTCAGAATTAGATATTATCCTTTCCGAATTAAAACAAACAAAAAGGAAAATTTCCTCTTTTCACACATTTTTTATTAACTAAATCAAATAAATCAAAAAAAAAAAACATGACGAATATGAAAAGAGACACAAAGTATTTATATGAAAAAGAAAAAAATATGATCTAGGGTTTAGATGTTTATTCCTTTTTTCTTTTCGGCTACAATAACTATCAACATAAGCGGATTTTTTTTTGATTACTATAAACGCGTTTTTACATTTTTATATACCATATATAACACGATAAACATAGATTCGATGTTATCATTCCATTTCCCAAATATTCAGTTATTTTATATTAAGAAAACTACAATTTCGGATAAAATATGTTTTTAGCTAAATTAATTAATTAAATAACTGGGTAAACAAAAAAAAAAATTTGGGGGGATTCGAACCTGCCACATGTGAGAAACAAATTTAGAACTCGAACCAACACAGCCGCTGTATATTTTTTGTAAAATAATCGACCTTCATGAATATATTATATTGTAGACCAACAAAACTGGTTTGGGCCGCTTCCTTTGCAGGTCCGATTCTGATTAATATCTTTTTTTTTAATTACGAATTAATTAAATAAATCAGACCAATCAGATTAAGTTATTTTCACCAACCAATCAGATTATTTCTTTTTCATTTAACAAAACGACACCAAAAAGTGAACTTTGAACCACAACTCAAATCACTTCACAAATAATAATATAGATTGTGAATCAATTATAAATTTCCTTATTCTAAATTGAAATATAGTTTTTCCTTTTAATTTTTTTTTTGGCCTTTATTCTTTTTCTTTTTAGGATTGTTATGTATATTTTAATTTTCTTATTCGAATATGTAATATAGGTTTTCCTTTTAAAAAAATACATTTGCTTTTATTTATAATTTTTGTTTAATTTTCTTAATCTAAACATAACTAATATTTTTTTTCCTTTTACTTTGAGGATTATGAATGGATTATAATTTTTTTCCTTTTTGTTTTTACGATTATGATTCGAATATAAATTTTACTTTTATTGTTATTATTAGGAAAATTGATTCCCAGCTACACGAAGTATACCATAATGCATGGCTACACATCCGAATTAAAATAATGTTCTAAAAACTACATCAACAATTGATATAGCATAGCCAGCTTCACGAAGTAACGATAATGCATGGCTACACATCCAAAGTAACGATAATGCATGACTACACATCCAAAGTAAAACAATGTTCTAAAAACTACATCAACAATTGATATAGCATAGCCAGCTACACGATAACCATCCGAACAAACATGAGTCATATGTGTAACACCATAACAATATATTTTCGGTAAACCATTCATCGAGCACCGGCATTGACTCAAATTTTAAACAATAAAACCCACCCAAATTTAACCGACTTGATTTAATCCGACCCGAATATTACCACCTGTGCTACGCACATACACAATATATATATATATATATATATACATTTTTTTTTTGTTGACAAAAAAAAAATTAAAAAAAAATTAACTGAAACTCCTTGATTTATTATATACACTACATAATAAAGAAAAATTGTTTTTTTCAATCATCCCTCGCTATGTATACTTCATTTTCTTTCTCGTACTATTGTTAGTTTTCTTTAGGTTACTTTGGATGTGTAGTCATGCATTATCGTTACTTTGGATTTGTAGCCATGCATTATCGTTACTTCGTGTACCTAGCTATGCTATATCAATTGTTGAAGTAGTTTTTAGAACATTGTTTTACTTCGGATGTGTAGCCATGCATTATGGTATACTTTGTGTAGCTGAGAATCAATTTTCCTTATTATTATGTGTTAGAATATAATTGGAAATTTACCAGATACCTATCATAATATAGTTGAAAATTTATTAAACACGTGTCAAAATCTGATCGATTAACTCGACACGTGTCGCGATCTTGCGAGTTACTAACTTTGAAACATTCTCTTTTATATATATAGTTTTTTTTAAAAACATTTTATGTTTCCTTTTTCTTAGTTTCTTTCTTTTGCTAGTTTCCTTTTTTCTGTTGTGGTTTTATTATTAGATTCTTTTTTATGTTCTTTTTTTCCTTTTTTATGTTTACTTTCGTGGTTCCTTTTTTTTTGCTAGTTTCCTTTTTGATGAAGCGGAAGCTTCTATGGATAGAACTAGATCCGTTGATTCTAAGAATACCCGAAAACTAGGGTTTGTGAATACTCTTCACAGTGGTTTATCAAAACCTATTTAAAATCTCTTTATTAATCAAATCATAAACTGAATACAATAGAAGGCCTAAACAGCTTATTTATAATAAATCATAAAACCCTAAAATTAAGAATAATCTTAATTAATTAAATAAAGAATAATAATGAAGATATTTGGAAATATTCCAAATATCTCGCTGCATCAGTCTCGCCAGCCAAAAAAGATTCGTCCTCGAATCTTCAATTCTTCGCTGCATCAGGTCCCGTCGGTCAAGAAAGATCCGCCCTCGAATCTTCAACAACATTCTTAACATCATATAGATATTCTTAAATCCATTAGTTTGAATATGCACAAGATCTCGCACGTATTCTGTCAGAAAATCTCTCCACCCGGATGTTGCACGAACCCAATACTGCAGAGATATTCCATAAACCTGATTTTGCATAATTTTCGCACGAAACGGATTCTGCCGAATTTTTTCAGAAACCTGATTCTGCACAATTTTTGCACGAACCGGATTCTGCACGAAATCGGCATCAGAGTCATTCTGATTGCACACGGATTTTGCACCCCTTAGATTTTCTTCAAAGACAAAATCGATAACGAGGACATCGTCTTCATAGGTGTTGTAGATCGGATCGCCATAGATCTCTTTGTAGATCTCATGGTATTCTCTCTCGACAAAAAGACTTTCGTCCTCGGAAGTATAGATACTGTCACTCAGCATGACATCCAGAATCGGCCTCTGATTAAGAAATCAAAGAACACAGCTCTAATACCAAACGATGAAGCGGAAACTTCTATGGATAGAACTAGATCCGTTGATTCTAAGAATACCCGGAAACTAGGGTTTGTGAATACTCTTCACAGTGGTTTATCAAAACCTCTTTAAAATCTCTTTATTAATCAAATCATAAACTAAATACAATAGAATGCCTAAACAGCTTATTTATAATAAATCATAAAACCCTAAAATCTAGAATAATCTTAATTAATTAAATAAAAGATAATAATGAAGCGCTGCATCACTTTTTTTATTGTCGTACTTATTATTAGTTCTTTTTATGTTTTTAATGTACTTTTTTCTTTTTTTAATGTTTTCTTTCGTGGTTATATTAAGATTTTAAGTTTCTTTTTGTATTTAGATTGTTTTTTTCCTTTTTTTATTAGTTTAACCACTGCTTTTTTTAGTTTAACATTTTTTAATATTTATTTTAATTCATTTTTACCTTTTTAATTAAATTGACACATGTCAAGATCTAAATTAACAACCGTGACAAATGTCACGATCTCGTGAGTTATAATTTTGCCTACGTGTCACGCTCACGTTGAAGGATCCAGCTTTATATAATAAGATTTTTTTTATTCATATCATTTTTATAATTTTACTATAGCATTCGAAATATGTAATTGATTCATGTAATTATTTTAATAAATTATATTTAAATTACGATTTAGTGGGATTTTTTTTTTTGGTTTTTGAATAATTGGCTTATTAAAAAGAAAAATAACAAATTATATTACAAAGTAAAAATACATAATTAAAAGATTAGTTCATACAACTTTTGTATTTAAACTTGTGAATTCACTCCACACTCTTGAACCACCAAGAGACAAATTTGCTTGTTTGTTCCGGTAGTAGTCGTTCCTCTTGCTTAGTTGGTGATACCCAGATTTTCCTTCAAGAGGCGCCAAAAGATATTTGCCTTTCGTTCTTAGGTCATCAGCCTACCACAAAGAAAATGATAACATTCAACATCAGTCAAGCGAGCTTACAAATGCGAATCTCAAAGATTTATGTAAGAACTAAGAACAAATAAACATTTGCAATCTTACATTACGCATGTAAAGTTTCGAGGCTGCTGTTCCAAAAACCAAAGTGGTTGAGCCAAAGATGATAATAGTAGCGGCTGCAAATGCTTTTCCAACTTCAGACACCAAAAAAAAAAAAAAACAGAGGGCTCAGGGTTAGGCAAACACTCGGTTTACGAAATCGGACAAAAAGCTCTGCTCTGTTTCTAAACAAGCAAGAACAACAGACAATCTCATCTTGTTTTATTCTAGGCGACAGTTTCTGCTTTTGTATTAACCTGAAACACCAAGGCTTTGATCTCTATAAGCCCATTTTGTAACTATAAACAAACACAGCATAGAAACTACAACACAAAAAGATACTTTAGAAGAATACTAAAACTATAACCAAAAGTACTGCTAGAATTGCCTGATGTAAGTTTTGCTGAAAGTGAAATTCTTAGATTATTCTTTCATCACAGTCAATAACAGACACCCATAATGCACTTATTAACACTAAACTCATGAACCCTAGCCATACGGACTCGGCAGCATAGAAACTATACGCTGTTGGAGGTGGGCCTAGCACCCTTAATTAGTTAGGCCCATCTTAGTAAAAAGCCCTTCCCGATCCGGTCAGCATAGAGTCAACCTTTGACCGGGGAACACCGACCTGGAACCCCGCGCTCACATCCATCCGAAACTCCCGAGCTCTCAAGGGCGCACCCCGGGTCCGCACTGACACTTCGCCAAAACAGAGAGGTCATAAGGAAAGAATACGCATGGAAGTTGGTCGAACAATACGCTATCCAAATAGAGGTACGGTTTCAACTTGACATCCCACCAACCTGCAGAGTAAGCGAAGGAGAAAAAGACACGTGGTGGGAAGCAGGCCGAACAGTATGCTATCTTACAAAAGCATGGCGCCGAGCTCATCATGACCTCTCACCCTGAAAACTGGGACACGCCTCCTAGAGTACCTTACCCGCGAAACAGGCTGAGGGCGCCACGTGGTCCCGTAATCCTGGGAAGTAGGAAGTCGACTCCCACTATATATATCCCTTAGTATGCATTAAGAAAGGGACTTTTTTTTGGGATTCTCGACGAAATAGGCCCGATCTCTCTCATTTGTAACAAGGCAGCGCCATTTAGAACGCCGAACTGGATTTCCGTCGGAACTAGTTCGTAAATATAAATAGTTTGCCTCTTTTCATCATTAATTCAAAGAATACGGTCCCCGACCTGTTCATCATAATACCCGGCCTGCTATAAGTTTTGGTTAACTCGTTCTATCTAACGGAAATCTCGCCTCTCTATTCCTTAATCATCTTCTAAACAGCATTAGTGATCACTTGGATCAACAATTGGCGCTAGAAGGAGGGGGGTTTGGAGATTTTTCTATACGCAAGGAACAGTTCAACCACGACATCAACCGCAACAGCAATGGCGATCCCGCCTCCAAGAGTACTATCGGAGCAGGAGACTCGCCGTCAGGGTCCGAAGGCCCGGCCGCACGGTTCGTCCCAGCGACAGGCGGCTCCCCGGGTGACGAAGCTCACCTTCAACGATCCAGATCATAACGCGTCAGGGACGCCGAATTCGAGGCCATGAAGGAAACGATTCGTGCAATGTCCTCTAAGATTCATCAGGCCACCAGCGCGGCCCCAGAAATAGATCGTGTCCTCAGAGAGACGCAAAACACGCCGTTCACCCGCAGGATCGCCTCCGTCCCGCTCCAGCACCTCGGAAAGCTCAAACTCCAGCCCTATGCGGGTAACACCGACCCAGCCCAGTACCTAACGGCGTTCACCATTGCCATGGGTCGCGCCCACTTCTCCCCGGACGAGCGTGAGGCCGCCCACTGCCAGCTTTTCGTAGAGAACCTCACCGGCCCGGCCCTCACATGGTTCTCTCAGCTAAAGACACACTCCATCGACAGCTTCAGAGATCTTTCGACCATCTTCCTCGAGCACTACTGCATCTACATCAGACAGTCCGCATCCAGCGCAGACCTCTGGGCATTGAACCAAGGAACAAAGGAGTCGCTAAGGTCTTTCATCGAGCGCTTCAAAGCCACGGTCTCACAAAGCAACGTGACGGACGAGTCAGCGCTCCCCGCTCTGAGGAAGTGTCTGCGGGCTGATTCGGCCTTCAAAGACGACATGAAGCTCAACAAGCCGCGCTCGTTGGAAGACGCTTTACACCGCGCCGGACTCTTCGTTGAGCTTGAAGAAGAAAAGGCAGCCGAGTCAAAGAACAGCGCCTCGCACAAGGCTCCAGTCCCAAAGGAGATACCCCAGGACGGGTGTCAAGAACCTCGTCAACACTACGATGACGAATATCAACGCAGCAAAGGAAAGCAGGCCGTCGCATTCCTCATCAACGAATCGCCGGCCGTCCTCCATATGCATGACCCCGCTCCTCTCCCCAACCCCGCGTAAAAATTGCCCTGGAACAAGTATGTGCGCGACCCCTACAAGCAGGATCGGCGTCTCGACGAGTCAAAAGACAAAGAGCCCCGAACAGATGAGCAGTATGACAGAACGGCCTTCTGCGACTTTCACCAGAGAAATGGGCATTCGACCTCACAATGTCGCGCACTCCAAGAAGTCATGCTGAATCAATTCCAAAGTGGGGAAATCCACGTACCCGAGTGGCTGCGTCCGCGAGCCCGAGACAACGATCGAATCCAACAGCGCGATAACCGAGGCCGCGAGGACAGCCGGGCCAGGCCTGATAACCGCGCCCAAAACGATGATCGTCGCCGGCGATCTCCCTCACGAGCCAGGAAAGGGGCATGTCGCCTCCCCCGTCGCGGAACTTGATAGGGATGATCATGGGAGGCCTTCTCTCGTGTAATGATTCAGTACGGTCCATCAAGCGTCACGAGAGGAAAACCGACGCCTCCCTAAAATGACACTCTGGCCCAGAGATCGATGAGCAGGACATAAGTAAAAGGGGGATATGCTTCACAGAGGCCGACGCGGCCGGGGTCCACCAGCCCCATAATGACCCCCTTGTCGTACAAGTTCGTGTAGCCGACTGCGACGTCAACCGTGTCCTCGTCGATACGGGCATCTCGGTTGATCCATCTTAAAAGACACCCTCGCTAGGATGAATTTAAACGGAGTCACCATCAAGCCGCACTATATCCCGCTCACCGGCTTCGCCGGAGACACTGTCAACGGGATCGGCACCATCGAGTTACCGGTCTACGTAGGCCGGGTCACAAAAATCGTCAAGTTTGTGGTATTCGATACCACCCCGATCTACAACATCATTCTCGGGACCCCTTTGCTGCACTCAATAAAGGCGGTCACTTCGACGTACCACCAGTGCCTTAAATTCCCCAATCAGGCCGGGACATATACTCTTAGGAGTAACCAGAGGGTCTCTCGCGCCTGCTTCGCCATTGAGCATAAGCTGCGTCATGCCGCGCCAGCCTGCTTGACCATCAACGCGCATCAGCCCGGTGAGCCAAATAACCAGGATCTCCCAGGTCGGGACCTCATCGCCCAGGTCAACATCGATCCGCGCGACCCCACCCATTGCGTTGGCATCGGAACCAACCTTGAAGAGAGCATCAAGAAAGAACTGGTCAAGTTCCTGAGGCAGAACGTCTCCACCTTCGCCTGGACAACCGGCGATATGCCCGACATCGACCCGGAAACATGCAGCCATGAGCTCAACGTGGATCCGACCTTCGGACCAATCAAGCAGAAGCGGCGAAAGCTAGGCCCCGAGCGAGCGCAGGCCGTCAATGACGAGGTGGAAAGGATGACCGCAGCTGGCTCAATCGCCTAGGTCAAATACCCGGACTGGCTAGCCAACCCTGTAGTAGTCAAGAAAAAGAACGGGAAATGGAGGGTCTGCGTAGATTTCACCGACCTCATCAAGGCGTGCCCAAAAGACAGCTTCCCCCTCCCCGGAATCGACCAGGTCGTCGAAGCCACCACCGGGAACGAGCTGCTCTCTTTTATGGACTCCTTCTCGGGTTACAACCAGATCCCTATGCACCCCGATGACCAGGAGAAAACCGCGTTCATCACGGACCGAGGGACCTACTGCTACAAGGTGATGCCCTTTGGTCTCAAAAATGCCGGGGCCACCTACCAGTGGCTCGTCAACAAGATGTTCGCCGATCAGATCGGCTGCACTATGGAAGTATACATAGACGACATGCTGGTCAAGTCCCTAGTAGCAAGCGACCATGTCGCTCATCTCCGATCTTGCTTCCGGACGTTGAATGAATACAACATGAAGCTGAACCCAGCCAAGTGTTCTTTCGGCGTCACGTCGGGCGAATTCCTGGGGTATATCATCACCCAGCGCGTGATCGAGGCCAACCCCAAGCAGATCCGGGCCATCACCGATCTCAAATCCCCAGAAAGCACATGGCAGGTACAGCGACTCACCGGGAGAATTGCCATGCTTAACCGGTTCATCTCCCGCTCGACCGACATATGTTTACCGTTCTACCAATTGCTCCGAGCTAACAAGCGATTCGAGTGGGAAGACAAGTGTGATGGAGCCCTCCAGCAGCTAAAGGAGTACATATCCACTCCTCCCGTCCTGGCTAAACCTGAAGAAGATGAAACCCTCTATCTCTACATCGCCGTATCTACGTCGGCAGTCAGCGGGGTACTAGTACGAGAGGACCGGGGCGACCAAAAGCCCATCTTCTATATCAGTAAGTCTCTGGATGGCGCAGAAAGCAGATACCCAACTCTGGAGAAACTCGCCCTGGCGGTAGTCGTCGCAGCCAGAAAACTCTGGCCTTATTTTCAATCCCACACGATCGCCGTCCTAAGCACCTATCCCCTCAGAACCATCCTCCACAGCCCAAACCGATCTGGCCGAATAATGAAGTGGGCAATCGAACTGAGTGAGTATGATATCGAATACCGAGGGCGGACCGCGGCCAAATCTCAAGTCCTGGCCGATTTCCTAGTTGAATTGGCACCCGAGCTAGCCTTCGACGAAGTCCCCGAGGTGTGGAGCCTGCATGTCGACGGGTCGGCTTCCAAACACGGCTCTGGCATCGACATACGCCTCGAGTCCCCGACCAAGGAGATCCTCGAGCAGTCTTTCCGTCTGGCCTCCCAGCATCAAACAATGAAGCCGAATACGAAGCTCTGATTGCCGGCCTGCGCCTGGCGAAGGTGATCGGTGTGAGGAAAATCCGGGCCTACTGCGACTCCCAGCTCGTCGCCAACCAATTCAGCGGGGAATACGAGGCCAAGAATGATCGCATGGATGCTTACCTCAAGGTGGTCCAAGGCTTGGCCGCAGATTTCTCCGAATTTACCCTGACAAAGATTCCCGAGGTGATAACACTTCCGCAGACACCCTTGCAGCACTGGCATCCACCTCGGACCCAGCTCAACGACGGGTGATCCCGGTTGAAAGCATCGACTTCCCTAGCATCGAGCTACCAAAAGGGACCTACCTGATCAATCCCCGGATCGCAGACCTCGACGAAGACATCCCACCTCCCGAAGATCTGCCACCACCTCCACCCGAGCCCGAGCTACCAGACTGGCGAGTCGACATAATCATGTACATCGCAGACGGCATCCACCCCCAGATCGATGGGCCGCCCGCCGGCTAAGGAAGAAGTGCGCCCGATACACGATGTTGGATGGCAATCTATTCCGATGGAGCGCCTCATGGATCCTGCTCAGCTGCCTCCACGGGCAGGAAACCATTGACGTAATGAAAGAGATGCACGAAGGCGCAGACGAAAACCACTCCAGCGGCCGGACTCTCGCTCTGCGAATAAGAAACCAAGGACACTACTGGCCAACAATGCTTCAGGATTGCGAAAGATTCGCAGCCCGGTGCAAGAAATGTCAACGCCACGGTCCACTCATTCACTGTCCTACCGAGCTCCTGACCACTGCGGTGGCACCCTACCCATTCATGCGATGGGCCATGGATATAGTCGTGACCAGTCCCTCCTCCGGATCCAGAACTATCAACATCTAGCCTCCAAGTATTACAACAAGAAGGTTCGAGATCGGTTATTCGCCGAAGGCGACCTGGTTCTGCGCAAGGTCTTCGAAAACACCGATGAGCTAAACGCAGGCAAGCTCGGTGCCAATTGGGAAGGCCCCTACCTCATCTCCAATATCGTGAAGCCCGGCGTCTACGAGCTGGCCACAATGAACGGCGACACAATCCCACGCTCATGGAACTCGATAAACTTAAAACGCTTCTATTACTAAGCCCCCGGGCTCCGCTCCGCTTTCTATCTTTGTAAGCAAACGAACTACGATTGGCTTGATCCCTTCTACTAAAGGGTACGTAGGCAACCATTAACCAGGGCTCAGCTATAAATCTAATAAAATATTTTCAAGATCCAAAAAAAAGGGGGAGAGAATACGGTCCACGACCTGTCCCAAAGAATAAGGTCCACGACCTTATTCCAAAACCAGGAGAGAAGAAAAGGGGACCGAGCCCCAGTGCTTGCACTCCCCAGCACACAAACTATAAGTGCTAAAGCCGAGCTCCAATACTCGCACTCACGCAGTACACAAGCTGTAAGTACTAAAGCCGAGCTCAAGGCTCGCACCTCTACCAGACACACAAGCACTAAGTGTCTTAAAGCCGAGCTCGCCACTCGCACCAAAAAAAAGAAGGTACACAAGCCTTAAGTGCCTTAAGCCGAGCTACACCTCGCAATAACAAAAAATATATAAAGATACACAAGCATTAAGTATCTCAAGTCGAGCCATACCTCGCACCCGATACAAAGACACGAGGGCACGGTCTACGACCTGCACGCACGATATTAACAAAAGAATACGATCCGCGACCTATCCTACCAAGCACTCGCAAGAAAAAAGAAAAAACAAGGAAACTCAAAACCACAATTCTATTCATCAAATAAGTTGGGCATAAAACGCCATTTTACATAAACGGCCAACGGCCTAATCAAAAAAAAAAAAAAAAAAAAGGGGGGGGGGAAACAGAAAAACATAAAAACAAATTTTTACAAAGGCACTTCGGCCGATAAACATTCACCCCCGTCAGCACGGGTACCATCTAGGGCATCCGAGCCCACCATCCTCATATTGGTGCCATGTTCACCAAAAAAGGCTGCTCGACCTGCGCTTCCCCAACTGACAATTAAAAGATTAATCCACACGCTTAATAATCGATCTCACGCGTCTTCCTTTACTTCTTTTACTTCATTCACTTCTTCAGTTCTTGTTTTCTTTCTGAAATAAACCTTTCTCATCGTATCAATACCCTCCCCTTTGAGACTCAACTTGTCCTCAAGCTCAAAGGAAGGAAATTGATGCACCAATTCTGTAGCACGAACCCAATTCTCTTGACTTGGAAAGGCCCTTCCACTGAACCAGCACCTCCAAATGCCTTCCCTTATCATACATTGTGCTAACAACATCCTCTGGTTCTATCACCAATTCATCCGCAGAAGACAAAGAAGAAGGTTAAGGATTAACTTGATGATGAGCTCCCATCACAACTTTCAAGAGAGAAACATGAAAAACTGGATGGATTTTTGAGTCCGCATGTAACTTAAGGCGATAAGCAGTGTTACCCAGCCTTGGTAACACCTCAAAAGGACTATAATACCTTGCAGTAAGCTTATGACACACCCTCTTCGTCACTAAATGCTGACGGAATGGTCTCAACTTTAAAAACACCATATATCCCACCTCAAACTACACATCTCTCATATGCTTATATGTGTTATTCTTCATCAATTGTTGAGCCTGTGACAGATGATATTGAATCTCTTTTAACATATGATCCCTCAGTCCCTCTCCTTTAGCATTGTCTCCAACTCAAAATTTGTAGTGGACCCTAATTTAAATTATAAAGTATCTTAGGGATGGATAGATATCGCACACGTACGGTAACAAAGACTACATAATATAATTAGAAAGATTTGGAACTTAATTAAGGAAAACATTTCAATCCAGTCCGAGGCTTGCAATATTTGACGAAAAAAGAAATATAAGGATCTTTTTTTATAAGGAACTAGATAAGTACCCGCATATATGCGGGTTTGTAATTAAATATTTTATAATCCGTGAAAAAACAAAAAAATAGAAAACAAACTTAGATCACCCATGAAAATATATAATACATAAATTTAAAAACGATGTTTCCGATGAAATAAATTATGGTTTATATAGAGATGATAAATTAGAATTCTCTTTCATTTTAGGATTAATTTCTTTAATCTAAATAGAAAAATTAAGATTTTTTTCCATTTTTTATTAATTTTGCTTCTTAGGATATTTTTTTTTTGTAACACTACCAATTATGAATCGGTTATTAAATTTTCCGAATTTTTAAGTTTTTTTGTTAATAGATTTTATTTTTTTTCCAACTTTGACTTGACATGTGTCGCGATTAGGTAAGTTAACAACTTTGAAACATTCAACTTTATATAATAAGATTTCTTTATTCTAAACTGAAATATAATTTTTCATTTTTTTCATTTTTTTTGCTTTTATTCATTTTCTTTTTACGATTGTTATCTATTGTTTAGTTTTTTTATTCTAATATGAAATATTGTTTTTTCTTTATTTAAAAAACTTTAGCATTTATTTATAATTTTTGTTTAATTTTCTTATTCTAAACATAACTACTATTTTTTCTTTTACCTTTTAGGATTATGAATTGATTATAAATGTTAGTTTTATTGTTAATATTATGTGTTAAAATATAATTGGAAAATTATTAAAAATCGGTCAAAATATAATTGAAATTTAATAAACATGTGTCAAAATCTGATCGATTCACGGAGGTTATAATTTATTAGGCCTCTAGATTAGGCCTCGCATATACACAGAGTTTATAATTTTTTTTTTTTAACTCGTGAAAATAAACCCAAAAAAGAAAAAGTGAAATCATCCGTGAAAATAAATAAAATAAAATTGTGAACGTCAAATACGATATATTTTCTTAATCTAAATGGAAAACTACGAAATATTTTTTTATTTACTATATTAATCTGGCCTTTTAAGATAAATTATAAATTAAAACTAATTTGATTAATATTCACTTTAATTCATTTTTTTTAAATTAAACTGAAACATGTCAAGATCTAAATTAACCGTGACAAATGTCATGATCTCGTGAGTGAGAATTATTCTACGTGTCACACTCACATTGAGAGATCCAACTTTATATAATACGATATATATATATATATATATATATATTAGTAACTTCACCTTTTCGAATTATGAATGTGAAATTGAGAAGCTATCAATTTGGTTATCTAGAGGTGAGGAATGATAATTCCTTTTCTATTTAGGATTGTATTCCATTTTAAGTTTTTAGTTTTTTTAATAATTACTAATTGTTCTTTCCTTTTTTAGAACTTTAGTTTTTTTTATGATTGCAATCTAATGTTTAATTTCCTTATTCTAAACTGAAAAATGTTTTTTTTTTTAAATAAAATTTGGCTTTTATTCCTTTTCTTTTTAGGATTGTTATCTATTGTTTAATTTATTTATTCTAATTTAAAATATGGTTTTTTTAACTTTGGCTTTTATTTATAATTTTTGTTTAATTTTTCTTAATCTAAACATAACTACTTTTTTATTTACTTTTTGGGATTATGAATCGATTTAAAATCATATATTAATAATTTTCCTTTTAAGTTTAGAGTATATTTATAATTTTTCGTTTTTAAGTTTGATCGTGTTTGTAGATTATAAACTTTTAAGTTTTCTTTTGTCACTTTCCTTTATTATAAGGTTTCTTTACTTATACTTTTTTTTTTGTAAGATTGCCTTTTTTATTTTAAACTTTTTTAATATTAACTTTAATTCATTTTTACTAAAATTCTTTTTTAGCTTAACATTTTTCAATATTTACTTTAATTCATTTTTACCTTTTAAATTAAATTGACACATGTCAAGATTTAAATTAACAATCGTGACAAATGTCACAATCTCGTGATTAAAAATTATCCTACGTGTCATACTCACGTCGAGGGATCCAGCTTTATATAATAAGATATATATATATATATATATATCTATATATGAATCATATATAAATTTTATAGTTTTTTGTAGTTTATATATTTTTATTATTATTTATTAGTTTATATTTAAATAAAACACCGTTTATTTTTGTTTTTTTATTATTTTGTCTTATAGGAAAATTTATATTATTGCATTGTTATTTTTTATTTTTTACACATGTCACAATCTCATGATTGTTAGAATCTTAGTTAGAATCTTAATTTTCTTTTTATTGTTTTTCTTTTATTCAGATTATTACTTTGACACATGTCGCGATCTTAAGTAACAACAATACATGTCACACTCTCGTCGAGGGATTCAACTTTATATAATAAGATTTCTTTAATCTAAATGAAAAAGTAACGTTTTTTCTTTTCTATATTAATTTTGCTTTTTAAGATAAATTTAATTCGTTATTTTTTAATTTTATTTTTAGTAACTTTCTCTTTTAAGATTCTGAATAAGAATTTTTAAGTTTTTTATTAATCGATTCTAAATATTTCTAACTTTGACTTGACACATGTCGCGATCTAGTGAATTATCATTTTTGAAATATTTAGTTTTATATGATAAAATGTTTACTAATTCTTAACTGAAATATATTTTTTTAATTTTGTTTTTGGCTTTTATTTATTTTTAAAAAATTTAGAAATGTGTAGATTATTATATAGAGTTTGGTCGTTGTTGTATATTAATAATTATCCTTTTTTAAGTTTCCTTTTGTCATAATAGAAAGGATTATAAATTTTTAAGTTTGGTCGTATATTAATAATTTTTCTTTTAAGTTTAGAGTATATTTATAATTTTCATTTTTTAATTTTGGACGTGGTTGTAAATTACAAAATTTAT
The DNA here is from genome assembly GCA_030161315.1 of Eutrema japonicum. Classification (NCBI taxonomy): domain Eukaryota; kingdom Viridiplantae; phylum Streptophyta; class Magnoliopsida; order Brassicales; family Brassicaceae; genus Eutrema; species Eutrema japonicum. The sequence continues at coordinate 22,547,087 of BSQW01000007.1, forward strand.
CTTTTAGAATTATGAATGTGAAATTGATAAAGTATCAATTTGGTTATCTAGAGTCGAGAAATGAGAATATTTTTTTCGTTTTAAGATTGTATTCCTTTTAATGTGTGTGATTTTTTAATGAATTACTAATTGTTGCTTCCTTTTTAAAAATTTTAGCTTTTTAGGATTGTAATCTATTGTTTAATTTCTTAATTTTAAATTGAAATATGTTTTTTTAATAAAATTTGGATTTTATTTCTTTTCTTTTTATGATTGTAATCTATTGTTTAATTTGTTTATTTTAAACTAAAATATGAGTTTTTTTTTAACTTTGACTTTTCTTTATAATTTTTGTTTAATTTTTCTTAATCTAAACATAACTACTTTTTTCATTTACTTTGTAGTATTAGGAATCGATTTTAAATCGTATATTAATAATATTTTTTTAAATTTAGAGTATATTTATAATTTTCCTTTTTTAAGTTTTATCGTGGTTGTAGATTATAAATTTTTAAGTTTTCTTTTGTCACTTTCCTTTATTATATGTTTTCCTTACTTATACTTATACTTCTTTTTTTTTTTTTTTGTAAGATTGCCTTTTTACTTTAGAACTTTTAAAATTTACTTTAATTCATTTTTACTAAGATTGCCTTTTTTAGTTTAACCTATTTTAATATGTATTTTAATTTATTTTTACTTTTTTAATTAAATTAACAAATGTCAAAATCTAAATTAACAACCGTGACAAATGTCACGATCTCGTGAGTTATAATTTTGCCTACGTGTCGCGCTCACGTTGAGAGATCTTGCTTTATATAATAAGATATTAATAATTTTCCTTTTTAAGTTTCATTTTGTCATAATGGAAAATATTATAAACTTTTAAGTTTGGTCATATATTAATAATTTTTCTTTTAAGTTTAATGTATATTTATAATTTTTATTTTTAATTTTGGTAATGGTTGTAGATTATAAAAATTTTAAGTTTTTTTTTGTCAATTTCCTTTATTATAAGTTTTCCTTAATTATTTTTTTTTCTTTTTTTTTTTAACAAAAAATAAGTTTTTCTTACTTATTATTGTTTTTTCTTTTTTTAAGATTGCCTTATTTTAGTTTTTTCTTTTTAAAAGAAAAATAAGTTTTCCTTAATTATTATTGTTTTTTCGTTTTTTAATATTGCCTTTTTTTAGTTTAACTTTTTTAATATTTATTTTAATTGATTTATACCTTTTTAATTAAATTGACACATGTCAATATCAAAATTATTATTTTTTAAAGTTTTTTAAGTTCCATGTTTATATTATTATTATTATTTATATTTTTTAAGTTTCATTTTTTATGTTTCGTGTTTATATTATTATTATTTTGGTCGTAGTTATATAAGTAGTTTCCTTTTTTATGTTTCCTTCTAATATAGAGTTTTGTTCGTGATTTTTTTTAAGTTTCATTTTTTAAGGGTTGTGGCTATATTATTAGTTTCGTGGTTATATTATTATTTTAAGTTTTCTTTTTATATAGATTATTTTTTTTCTTTATTTTAGTTTAACATTTTTAATATTTACTTTAATTTATTTTTAATTTTGTAATTAAATTGACACATGTCAATATCTAAATTAACAACTGTGACAAATGTCACGATCTCATGATTGATAATTACCCTACGTGTCACGCTCACGTCGAGGGATCTAGCTTTATTTAATAAGACTAGATAAGTACCCGCATATATGCGGATTTGCAATTTAATATTTTATAACCCGTGAAAATACTATAAACAAAAAAATAGAAAACAAAATTAGATCACCCGTGCAAATATATAATACATAAATTTAGAAATAAAATTTTCGATGAAATAAATATATACCTTACAGAAAATATTTGGTTAATCAGATGCAGTAAATAACATTGGATACGATTATTATACTTTTAATTGTTCGGTGTGTAATTGACATAATATTAAATTGTGGTTTATATAGAGGTGAAAATTTAAAATTCTTTTATTTATAAGATTAATTTATTTAATCTAAATAGAAAACTAAAAAACAAATTTCCTTTTTATATTAATTTTGCCTTTTAAGATTATAAATTTATTTTTTAAAAATAGTAACTTTACATTTTAAGATTATGAATCGATTATTAATCGATAATTGATCATTGTTTGATTTGACTTTTCCGAATTTGTGACTTTTTTTTTCTTAATCGATTTTAAAATTTTCCAACTTTGACTTGACACGTTTCGCGATCACGTGATTTAACAACTTTGAAACATTAAGTTTTATATAATAAGATTTCCTTATTCTACACTGAAATATGGTTTTTCCTTTTAAAATTTTTTTTGGCATTTATTCCTTTTCTTTTTTGGATTGTTATGTATAGTTTAATTTTTTATTCTAATCTGTAATATAGGTTCTTTTTGTTTTTATTTATAATTTTTGTTTAATTTACTTAATCTAATCATAACTACGATTTTTCTTTTCCTTTTATCTTTGATGATTAGGAATCGATTAATTTACTTAATCTAACTTTTATTTTCCTTTTTATTATTGCCAACTTTACTTTTAGGATTAAGTCTAGATTATATTATTTTTTTCTTTATTGTTAAATTAAAAAAACTTTAAGATAAATTTATTTAAACTAAAAGCAACTTTTATTTCCTTTTTATGCTAACTTTACTTTTAGGATTAAGCCTATATTATATTTTTCTTTATTGTTAACTAGATAAGTACCCGCATATATGCGGATTTGTAATTTAATATTTTATAATCGGTGAAAAAAATGAGAGACGATAAAATGGATAACATAATTAGATCACCCGTGAAAATATCTTATAAATAAATTTAAAAACAAAGTTTACGATAAAATAAATATATACATTGAAAGAAAAATTTGGTGAATAGATGCAGTAAATAGTTGTGGATACGATTATTGGACTTTTATTTCTTGTTGGTGTAATTGATATACTACCAAATTGTGGTTTATATAGAAGTGAGAAATTAAAATTCTTTTTCTTTTATTATTAATTTTCTTAATCAAAATGGAAAACTACGAAATATTTTTTCCTTACTATATTAATCTTGTCTTTTAAGATAAATTATAAATTAAAACTAATTTGATTAATATTTACTTTAATTCATTTTTTTAAATTAAATTGACATATGTCAATATCTAAATTAACCGTGACAAATGTCATGATCTCGTGAGTGAGAATTATCCTACGTGTCACACTCACATTGAGAGATCCAACTTTATATAATACGATATATATATATATATATATATATATATATATATATATATATTTTTAGTAATTTTACCTTTTCGAATTATGAATGTGAAATTGAGAATCTATCAATTTGGTTATCTATAGGTGGGAATGATAATTCCTTTTCTATTTAGGATTGTATTACATTTTAAGTTTTTGGTTTTTTTAAGAATTACTAATTGTTCTTTCCTTTTTTTAAACTTTAGTTTTTTTATGATTGCTATCTATTGTTTAATTTCATTATTCTAAACTGAAATATATTTTTTTAAATAAAATTTGGCTTTTATTTCTTTTCTTTTTAGGATTGTTATCTATTGTTTAATTTATTTATTCTAATTTAAAATATGGGTTTTTTAACTTTGGCTTTTATTTATAATTTTTGTTTAATGTTTTTTAATATAAACATAACTACTTTTTCATTTACTTTTTAGGATTAGGAATCGATTTAAAATCGTATATTAATAATTTTTCTTTAAATTTTAGAGTATATTTATAATTTTTCTTTTTTAAGTTTGATCGTGGTTGTAGATTATAAACTTTTAAGTTTTCTTTTGTCAATTTTCTTTATTATAAGGTTTCTTTACTTATACTTGTTTTTTTTTAAAGTGCCTTTTTAGTTTAAATGTTTTTAATATTTACTTTAATTCATTTTTACAAAAATTGCCTTTTTTAGTTTAACCTTTTTTAATATTTACTTTAATTCATTTTTAATTTTTTAATTAAATTGACACATGTCAATATTTAAATTAACAATCATGACAAATGTCACAATCTGATGATTAAAAATTATCCTACGTGTCACACTCACGTCGAGGGATCCATCTTTATATAATAAGATATATATATATATATATATATATATATATATATATATATATATTAAAAATGTGTCAATTTAATTAAAAAAGTTATTTATTTTTCAATTACATAAACTATAAAATTTATATATGATTCATATATAGATATTAATATATATTGTTTTATTTATTAGTGTATATTTAAATAAAACACCATTTATTTTTGCTTTTTATTATTTTGTCTTATAGGAAATTTTATATTATTGCATTTTTATTTTTCATTTTTACACATGTCACGATCTCATGATTGTTAGAATCTTAGTTAGAATCTTAATTTTCATTTATTTATTTTCTTATTCAGATTATTATTTTGGCATATGTCGCGATCTTAAGTAACAACAATACATGTCACGATCTCGTGATCGAAAATTATCCTACGTGTCACGTCCACGTTGAAAGATCCAGCTTTATATAATAAGATATTAAGTGTGTGATGTTTTTAATAATTACTAATTGTTCTTTTTTTTTAAAAAACTTTAGCTTTTAGGATTGTAATCTATTGTTTAATTTTCTAATTCTAAACTGGAATATGTTTTTTTAATAAAATTTGGATTTTATTCATTTTATTTTTATGATTGTAATCTATTGTTTAATTTATTTATTTTAAACTAAAATATGTGTTTTTGTAACTTTGACTTTTTATAATTTTTGTTTAATTTTTCTTAATGTAAACATAACTACTTTTTCTATTTACTTTATAGGATTAGGAATCGATTTTAAATCGTATATTAATAATTTTTTTTTTAAGTTTAGAGTATATTTATAATTTTCTTTTTTAAAGTTTTATCGTGGTTGTAGATTATAAACTTTTAAGTTTCCTTACGTCAAAAAAAAAATTTCCTTTTGTAACTTTCCTTTATTATAAGTTTTCCTTACTTATACTTATACTTTTTTTTTTGAAAGATTGTTTTTTTACTTTACACCTTTTAATATTTACTTTAATTCATTTTTAAGAAGATTGCTTTTTTAATTTAACTTTTTAATATTTATTTTAATTTATTTTTACTTTTTTAATTAAATTGACACATGTCAAGATCTAAATTAACAACCGTGACAAATGTCACGATCTCGTGAGTTATAATTTTGCATACGTGTCGCGCTCACGTTTAGGGATCCTGTTTTATATAATAAGATATTATGTGTTAACATCTAATAGGTAATTTTTTTACACGTGTCAAAATCTAATGGACTAACTCGACACGTGTCGCGATCTTGTGAGTTACTAACTTTGAATCATTCTCCTTTAAAGTAAAGTGCAAGGAGATTTGAAAAAACCATAAAGTGAAGTTAGTGAGGAAAAAAAGGGGTTAGTATATTATCTTTGGTATATTAAAATTTGTGTACACATTTTTAGTAGGGATGTCAATCGGGCTGGTCCAACCTGGCCCGGCACGAAACCCGTAAATTCCGCATCTATTTGAGCCCGGCCCGATCCGGTCCGAAAAAAAATTGGGCCTACATTCTAAAGCCCAGCCCGGCCTAGACAGGGCTCTAGGGCTTTTCGGGCTTTTTCGAGCTTTTCATTACAAACACAAAAAATCACAATTCTCAAATTAAATAATTAAAACAAAATATTTATCAAAATAAATCTAAATTTAAATGTATTATATCAAATCCAATTAAATTTAAAAGCAAAAGTTTGACCAAAAAACAAATAAAATTCAAATAAATTGTATTACCAAATAAAACATAAAATCAAAAGACTTTGGATTTTATTCATTTTATTTTTATGATTGTAATCTATTGTTTAATTTATTTATTTTAAACTAAAATATGTGTTTTTTTGTAACTTTGACTTTTTATAATTTTTGTTTAATTTTTCTTAATGTAAACATAACTACTTTTTCTATTTACTTTATAGGATTAGGAATCGATTTTAAATCGTATATTAATAATTTTTTTTTTAAGTTTAGAGTATATTTATAATTTTCTTTTTTAAAGTTTTATCGTGGTTGTAGATTATAAACTTTTAAGTTTCCTTACGTCAAAAAAAAAATTTTCTTTTGTAACTTTCCTTTATTATAAGTTTTCCTTACTTATACTTATACTTTTTTTTTTGAAAGATTGTTTTTTTACTTTACACCTTTTAATATTTACTTTAATTCATTTTTAAGAAGATTGCTTTTTTAATTTAACTTTTTAATATTTATTTTAATTTATTTTTACTTTTTTAATTAAATTGACACATGTCAAGATCTAAATTAACAACCGTGACAAATGTCACGATCTCGTGAGTTATAATTTTGCATACGTGTCGCGCTCACGTTTAGGGATCCTGTTTTATATAATAAGATATTATGTGTTAACATCTAATAGGTAATTTTTTTACACGTGTCAAAATCTAATGGACTAACTCGACACGTGTCGCGATCTTGTGAGTTACTAACTTTGAATCATTCTCCTTTAAAGTAAAGTGCAAGGAGATTTGAAAAAACCATAAAGTGAAGTTAGTGAGGAAAAAAAGGGGTTAGTATATTATCTTTGGTATATTAAAATTTGTGTACACATTTTTAGTAGGGATGTCAATCGGGCTGGTCCAACCTGGCCCGGCACGAAACCCGTAAAGTCCGCATCTATTTGAGCCCGGCCCGATCCGGTCCGAAAAAAAATTGGGCCTACATTCTAAAGCCCAGCCCGGCCTAGACAGGGCTCTAGGGCTTTTCGGGCTTTTTCGAGCTTTTCATTACAAACACAAAAAATCACAATTCTCAAATTAAATAATTAAAACAAAATATTTATCAAAATAAATCTAAATTTAAATGTATTATATCAAATCCAATTAAATTTAAAAGCAAAAGTTTGACCAAAAAACAAATAAAATTCAAATAAATTGTATTACCAAATAAAACATAAAATCAAAACACTTCAAATCTAGGTAGTAAAGTTCATATTAGAATCTCCTTCATCGTCTTCTAAATCCTCATCACCATCAAGAGCTACAGATAAAAAAAGGTAAAATAATATTAAGCTTTTAGAGATATAAATCATATAGAAATGTCATTGAAAGTTTATAGATAAAGATTTTAAAAATATGAAGTAAATATGGATGAATGATAATGGTACCTGGATCATGAAATGTAAACACATCCAACCAAATGCATGTACAAATCAGTGTTTCAACGTTTCTTGGTAAAAGACGATTTCTATATTTATCTAAGACATGCGCACCAACATCAGTGATGCCACTGTAGTTATCAGAATGCTTAGAACATCACATGACATACGAGCTAACTCACCATAATATTGTGACTGACACTTCCACCATTATAAAACATCCATGTCTTCATAAAAAGCCAGTTCCAACATATCGTATTCTAAGTATAGAGTCAATTTAGGCTTTCCTTCTTCTATAATGGTACGTTTTTCATACGTTTTGAAATTATATGATAAGCGAACCCAAATTTAATAAGACATATGTAATCAAATAGTTCCGGGCTTTTCGGGTTAGCCCGAGCCCGATCGGGCTAAGCCCGAAAACACACTAGCCCGATCGGGTTTAGCTCCAAAGACCCGATTTTTTTTGGGCTTTTATTTCTAGGCCCGAGTCCGCTGTTTTTCAGGGCCGGACCGGGCCGGCCCTCGGGCTTTGGCCCTAATGGACACCCCTAATTTTTAATGTGGCTCCCTTGTTTAAATTGGAGAGTAAATGATACTTTCTAGTAATAATCATTGTGAGTAAATGATTCGTTTTAGCTTTACATTTGGGTGCTCCTTTGAAGTTTCTTTTACCCTGGTCTTTCTCTCTTCCTTCGTCATCTGAAATATTCTGAAAAACTTACACCAAAAGAACGAAAGAGAAGCAACCTAAGGGCTACATAAGGATGAGTCATATATATGTATATTATCCATAAACATCAAACTATATAGTTTCTTGAGAATCGACGACACAAGTGTTATGGGAAAACATGGATGGATCGTAATCAACTTAAGCAACATCCAAAACATTTTTACTACAAAAGCATTGTTCTTGGCTCCGACATTGATACTTTCTCTTTACGAAGAGCAGTCAGGTCATTTCCAATATCCAGTGCTCTCTTGCCACATGATATATTTGAAAAATCAATTCAATGAAAACAGTCTCCAATTTCAAATTTTGATTGCAGATGTGTCTACGAAGAACGTGTTCTCTATCTCTATCTCTTTGCAAAGGCATGGTTTTCCTATGTTTATACAATTCTTAGGCAAGGTAGATGTGCGTATGTGTGGTCCCAAAGCCAAAACTCCTTCAACCAACTTATTTCTTAAACGTGTCATGTCTTGTAATTAACACCATCGGCAAGCAAAGCCCATGTAGATCCTCGTTAGTATGAGCTTGTAATTACCTTTCTCTAATAGTATAAAAGGCTATTTTTTTGTAGTAAAAAAGTTTTGGATGTTGCTTAAGTTGATTACGGTCCATCCATGTTTTCCCATAGTAAAAAAGTATAGCATACGATCCATCCATGTTTTCCCACCTTACTACAACTTATGAGCTTGTAGTATGCTATATATTGTAATTACCTTTCTCTAATAGAATCATTCAGCTCCTTAATATATATGGTATCAGAGCCACGATACCTAAACCTAAACTAATCTTGGTCGCCACTTTTCTCTTTCAAAAATTTTCTTCTCGATATCAAGCAATATGTCTGCTTCGGCCAATCCTTCTGAAACAGTTGATGTTTCTGATTCTCACAATCTTCTTAACGTCAACATGACAAATGTTACCAAACTTACGACATCCAATTTTCTCATGTGGAGCCGTCAATTTCAAGCTTTTCTTGATGGTTATGATCTCGCGGGCTACATCGATGGATCTACTGTAGCACCACCTTCCTCCATCACCACCAACGGCATCGTTGCTATGAATCGTGAGTACACCTTATGGAAGAGACAAGACAAGCTCATCTATAGTGCCCTCCTCGGCGCAATCACAGTTTCAATTCAACCAATCCTCTCGACAACGACAACATCGGCTCAGATATGGGAAACACTGACATCCACATATGCCAAACCAACTCGTGGGCACATGAACCAGTTGAAAAAACAAATCAAACAGTGGACAAAGGGCAACATGTCAATTGATGCGTATTTTCAGGGTCTTATAACTCGGTTTGATCAATTGGCTCTTCTGGGTAAACCGTATGATCACGAGGATAAGATCAACTTCATTCTCGGAGGACTCACAGATGATTACAAGCAGATCATCAATCAGATTGAGGGTCGTGATAATCCTCCTTCTCTCACCGAAATCCATGAAAAACTAATCAACCATGAAGTCAAACTTCAATTAATGGAGGTTCCTGCCTCGTCGTCTCTTCCAATCTCCGCTAACGTTGCAAATTATCGGAGCAAACCAGCTCTGATACCATATATATTAAGGAGCTGAATGATTCTATTAGAGAAAGGTAATTACAATATATAGGCAATACATTAGGTATATATGATTTGCTAATCTATTCTTTCCTTATATGCTCTACACATTCTTGTCCTTGCGCACACCATAGGAGTTGGTCCTTGTTCTTGAGCATACTCAGGAAAATAGGGAAAGAATAGATTAGCAAATTAGGAAAATAGGCTGAGGAAGGCACTTGTAAATCATCTATACAAAGCAACATAGTTCCATACATTTCTCAATAAAGGAGTTCAGAATTACAATTCAAGAACATCGTCAAACTCAAGTTTCACCTTATGGACCAAACTCCCTGAGGAGATCCGATCTCCGGTGTCCATAAATTTCCGGAATATTCAGCCTTCAGAGTTGAGTACTTCCAATTCTTTATGTCGCTATCTAACTTCGCTAAATTAACCTGGTTTCGAGAGAAGTCACAGTTATATAACTCAACTCTGAAGTTAAAAGAGGCAACCAGAGTCTGATGTGGCAAATATTAGTTTGAGGTGTATTAATTGTCTTAATTTCATTGGTTTTAAGATTTAAATGAAGTGTCAGATTTAGAATGAATTAAAATGTTGATGTGTCAACATCTGGAGAGTCACAAGAGTTTTTATAGTATTGATTTTAATCCATCACTCCAAATGTAGATATTGTAAGAAACGATTGGAAATTGTAATTGTAGAAATTAAATGTAGAAATTGTAAAACCTTTTTTTTTAATAAAAAAAATTAGAAATTGTAAAAAAATTAATTCATCACCCCAAATGTAGAAATCCAAATTACTCTTCTTCTCATGAGAGGCTAGTTTTTTTTTTCCAACAAAGAACTTTATTGATTTTGCAAATCACAATCTTTGTTTACAAGAGGGTATAGAAAATTTGGACAATAATGATACAATGACCAAGGAATTACATCCATGATTGCTTTCCTAGCTACCGTTACACATGTATTCGACTCGCGATGCCTAAAGAAGAATTTGACTTGCTCAAACATATCCCTCCACCGGTTGATTGTCTTTATATAATGCTGAAGTTTAAGATTTGTACCTTCCCGGTTGATAATATGGTTGATATTCAAGTTGTCACCTTCAAACTCTACCACTCGATACCCGAGAGTCCAAAATGCTTGCATTGCCCAAATAAGAGATGTACATTCTGCTTCTTCAGGGGTGTTTCTCCCTAGAAATTTACCCATGCAACAGTCTAAGAAAGTTCAATTGCTATTTTGAAGAATCCATCCAAATCCCGAGATTTGATTACCTTCATAATGGGATGCATCATAATTACACTAAACCCAACCTTTGTTTGGTTTTATCCATCGACTTTGCCCATGTCTTGTCCCATGGTGTCTTTGATGATTAGCCTCCGTTGGAGGATAGCTGTTGATCCATTCTTTCGCATCCTCATTTTACTCTCTTCATCGTTTCTACTGCAGAGATATTATTATGATTGAAAATGAGATCGTTTCGACTTTTCCATAGCCTCCAAAACACCCAAAAAGGGAGTTTCCGATTTTTTTCGGAGACGGAGCTATTCCGATGTAAAGAGAACAAGTATCTTAGCTTGTCTTCCAATGAAATTTGTCTATTGATAAGTATGTGCAATGGCATTCCTGTTAATCGCCAGACTTTGTTAGCATATTGACACGAGAAGAAGGTGTGCTCACTAGTTTCCACATAGTCACAACACCGAGCACAAAAGCGGTCTATATGAATTCTTCTATGTTTGAGATTGGCATTCACTCCAATAGCTCTTGATGAAACCCTCCATAAGAAATGCTTTATCTTTGGAGTTAGATATGAAACCCATATATCATTTACGATATTTGGATGATCTGCTAATGGCGCTCTATGATGTTGTTTTGGATCAGTGGTCAACGGTAGTCGGTATCCGGTTTTGATTGTATAGCTACCGCCGTTGGTACACTACAAGAAAACATGTGTATTACAACTGACAGAATCGATGTAAAATTGATGTAAAACATGCTTTGGGATGGATTAGCGACGATTGCCAAATCATCGTAAATTGATCGTCGTTACTCGAGAATCGTCGTAAAGTCGTCGGAAACACTGGGACCATCGTAAATAATCCGTCGTAAAATCTATATAACGTTACATCGACATTACGACCAAAATTACCTCGTTGGTAACTTGATACACAGAGTTTTAACCCTATAATAAACTACCGCAAGTGCACAACAAAAGTTGTAGTAATGTAGGGATCAAATCCACAAGGACCAAGTGTAACACTACGAGAATGCCCCCTCTCTGCACATGCTTTTTCTGCTCACCAGACTGGACTGTATTCACGAAAACTGGCATAGCTTTTGATCGCACCGTTAGAATTTCCCTAAACCACTTCCAAGATCGATAAAACTCTAAAACAAAATTTGACTCGATAAAGGACACAAAAAACAAAAGTTAGAAACCGATAAAAACACGGTTTATCATTGGTATATGGTTGTAACATTACATCGATTTATCGAATTTTGTATCGGCAAATCCGTCATAATATATCGATGTAAATTTGTTGGAAAAGCGATGTAAAAATAAATCGATGTAAAGTCTAAGTCGATGTAAAATCGATGTATATAATATATATTTATATTATATATAATATATAATATTTATTTATTAAATTAATAATTTAATTTGTAATAAAATTATAATTATAAAATATAATTAAAAATTAAAAATTTATAAATAAATTCAAAATATTAATTATTATCTTGTAGGTTAATATCGAAGTCACCGAAAAGCTCTGCGTCCGTTCTCCGCTCCAATTCTGCTCGTTGTTCTGCATCCTGATGCTCATCCCTCGGGCCCGATGTCGATGTACCCGTTTGATGCTGCCTCAGTGCGGTCGCCAAACCGGGGTTAATCACGACAAGAATATCGAAGAGAGAGTTGTATCCAAGGATCGTCCTGTCGTATCCTTGGATCTTCTCATCGTATACCACTTGTTTCGCCCGCAAAGTGCTAATCTCGGAGTGGACGACGTTTAACTCGTTCCGCAACACAACTGGATCCTCGAAAGAACGACGTGCGGAAGACGAGGCGGCAGCACTATCTTGGATTGATCTCATCCCTAAAATTCTGCCATTTTTCTTCGGGGCAACCTTTAAAAAAATAAACGTTAAATTTAATAAATTGAATACAAAATAATTGAGTAAAATATAATTTAATTTTTATTACATCTTCGTATATCTCGTCCATATGGGATGTGGTCAAAGCCGTTATGGATTGAACTGAGCTACCTGGCGATAGCTGCTGAGAGAGCTGAGTTTGACGCTCAACGATCTTTGCCTTAGGGTCATTGTAGATATTCTCCGCCCGAGGATCCACAAAACGGCCATCTTTCTTTTTGTGAGTTTTCTCAAAAACTCTGGTCATTGAAGGAAGTCGCCTCTGTTTGCCTAACAAAACGACATACCAAAAAAAAATTAAACGGTTAATGGATAATTTTAAGTGGATTACTATAGTAACTTTATTTCTATTATTATTATTAGTTTGACATATATTTATTTTTATTACTAGATTAAACTAATTTTTTCCATATTACTCAGCGTGCCCTTATGGCCTTTGTTGAAAAAAAAGTAATTACAAAACTGCCATTACTATTCATTTGCCACGTAGGCAAATGTTGATTGAACAAATCTACCGTCCTTTGACGGTAGACTTGTTTGATGTTGGTCAACTCAAATTTTGATCCGTAGATTTGTTTGATGGATGGTAGGTTTGTTTGAAAGTTGGTAGATTTATAAAATTTTGGTAGACTTATTTTGGTAGACTTATTGTTACGATGCGGTAGATATATTTATTTTTGGTAGATATATTTTCAATGATGGTAGATTTGTTTATGAGTTGGTAGAGTTTACGACCAACCCATTGACTTTTGACTTTTTGGTAGATTTATCGACAATTGTGGTAGATTTATATTACAAAACGGTAGACTTATATATTGTGGTGGTATATTTAATCAGAATGAATTATTTTTTCGTTACGGTAGATTTGTTGATTTGACGGTAGATTTTTATTGGGTTGGTAGATTTATATATAATAGCGGTAGATTTAAAACAGTGACAAATCTTGGTTATTGCGATTTGTAACGGTGGTAGATTTAATATTAGTGACGGTAGATTTAAAAATGTTTGGTAGATTTGTTTGTGATGGTGGTAGATATAAAAACGTCTAATATCTCATTAACTATGGTGGTAGATTTAATATTAATGACGATAGATTTAAAATTAGTTGGTAGGTTTATTTATAATGGCGGTAGATTTAGTAGTTGTTTTGGAATTTACTCAGATAACCTTCATTTGGTAGACTTATTTGTAGTGTTATGGTAGACTTTGGTTTACGGAAGATTTATGTACATTGTTTGGTGGTAGACATTTGACTTTTTTCAGAATGAAAATGATGATTTTGCCCTACACTTAATCCTAAATCTACGAAAAAACCAGAGACCGTTCTTCAACCTAGGGTTGCCGTCGAGTTCAGCTGAGAAAGTTCAGAAGATTTTTTTCTTTTTTCTTAGATTCCACAATCCACATCTCCTCTGAATCTCTATTCACACTCTCCAATCTTATACTTCCTCATTCTAGATCGCGATCTTGTTTTTTTTCTTCCGAAGCCACAATTCAAGCATGGAGCAAGTCATTTTAGTATGTGGTAATTGGTGTTTTAAGAAAAATAGGTGGGTGTTCGTCGTAGATCAGTCCAAAAGATGTAGAATTGTAGGGGTAGATCGACAAACCTCTTTTGATGATTTCCTTGAAATAGCGTATGAAGATTTTGGTTTGGATCATCGGTTTTATGAGCTTCAATTTATCTATATGTTGTCGAGTGTCGTACGACGAAGTTTACCACTAGATACACCTCCTGTATTTGTAAGAAATTCAAGACAATTGAGTAGTTTTTTGATACAATTTGAAAACGAAACAGTTCGTTTATGTGTTAAGATTAAAGAAAATTATCAAAACTCGATGGTTGATGAAGACAAGGTTGTCGAAGATGTCAAAGCATCTATACCAGCAGGTGATGGTGGAGTTGGGAAAATCAGTGAAGATCGTGTTGAAGAAGGAGTTGAAGAAGATCGTGTTGAAGAAGGAGTTGAAGAAGATCGGGATGAAGAAGGAGATGAAGAAGAAGAAGATTTATCTTCGAGATTTGATGGCTGTGAAGATCCCGATGGGGCAAGTTCTGATGACGATGAGTACGGCATAAGTGGGAAACGTACGGATGGTGGAAGTTCAGATGATGAAGACGACTTGCAAAATCTACCACCAAAGAAAAAGGAATCAAACTCATCAAACTATGTTCCTGATTTTGTGAAGTTAGAGATTACTTCACTAGACTTAGCGGTTGGCCAACGTTATGCCACGAAAGAGGAGTTGGAGACTCGATTGAAAATTCTTTCGGTATATCATTCCACTCCCAAATTGCTGACGGTTAAGTGTTGGGTGGACGGATGTAAATGGAGGGTTCGTGCTTCAACTGTTGGAGACGGTACACATTTTTACATTAAAACTTACATTAAAGAGCACACATGTTCAGTGACCGTGCGATCACTACGTACCCGACAAGTAACCCATGAGATACTAGGCCGTCTATATAAAGATTTCGTAGGAGGTGTTGGGCCGACAGTTTTGCCAAATCATGTGTCCGATTCTCTGACTAAACGATACGGAATTAAGGTATGTATTGCTTCGTTTGGTAGATTTATGTTCGTAGATTTTTGGTTAGTGGTAGATTTGTCCTACACTGTGACGGTAGACTTATGATGTCATTGACCGTCTGTAAAAATAATGGTGACGGTAGACTTACGATGTAGTTGCTACTGTTCTCACAGGTTGAATATTGGAAGGCCCATCGTGATCTAAAGTTTGCACGAGAACTTGTTACGGGGACTTCGGAGACCGGGTATGAATAACTTCCATTGTACTTATACATGATTAGACGAGCTAATCTGGGGACCCTAATATAGCTAGAAGTTGACGAGGAAGATAGGTTCAAGTTTATGTTCCTCGCATTTGGTGCGAGCATACGTGGGTTCCCCTTTATGAGGAAAGTTGTTGTCGTTGATGGTACGTTTTTGCATGGAAAATACAAAGGTACACTACTCCTCGCCACAACGCAAGACGGGAATTTTAATATTTTTCCAATTGCTTTCGCGGTTGTTGATACCGAGAATAATGAGTCTTGGGAATGGTTCTTTAGACAACTACACCGCGTTATCCCTGATGATGAAGGACTTGCCATTATTTCTGATAGGCATAGAGCAATAGGAAATGCTATTGGGAAGGTTTATCCGCTCGCTAGTCGTGGTATTTGCACATATCATTTGCATAAGAACATTATGTTGAAATTCAGAGGTGGAGAAACTTTCGGACTTGTGAAGAAGGCTGCAACCGCGTATAGGATTGTAGAGTTCAATGCTTTTTTTGCGCAGGTCGAAGCTGCAAATCCTGCACTGTATGCTTACTTGCAGAAAGCAGATATTCGTTTGTGTAGTCGTGTTCATTTCCCGGGAGATAGGTACAACTTCACGACTAGTAACATAGCAGAATCGATAAACAAGGTCATTTCTAGTGCAAGAAGTAAGCCAATCGTGCGCCTTGTGGATGATATAAGGAGTCTTTTGACAAGGTGGTTTGCTAAACGCCGCCGCAATGCAATGAATATGCAAACAACTCTTACACCTGCCGTCGAGAAGTTGCTTCAGGTAAAACTTGGAGATGTATGGTATTTGACGGTAGATTTATTAAGATGAGTGGTAGACTTATTATATATTGTAGTCGCAGATTTGTGGTATATGACGGTAGATTTATTTAATTTTGTTTGGCATGCTTAATAACGTCACAATGTTTTGTAATCAGGTTAGAGTTGAAGATGCTAAGCTTTTAGTTGTGCAAGAGATTGATGACCATCATTTTAGAAGTATCGGGCGGATCATATGTCCATGTTGTCAATTTGACCAATAAAACGTGCACTTGTCGTAGGTTTGATGTGGATAAAATCCCTTGTGTCCACGCCATCGCCGCAGCGAAAGCAAGGAAGATTTCACCGATCTCTCTTTGTCATTCATACTATGAAACCAACTACTTGCAAAATGCTTACGCAATGAGTGTAATGCCAAGAGATGTTGCGTTACCAGTGCCGGAAGAAGTGGATAACAAAGTTTGTCTTCCTCCTATTGTTTGCAACCCTCCGGGTAGGTCAAAGAAAACTCGAATTAAGGGTGCATTCGAGGTCGCTATGGCGAAGAAGAAACGTCCAAGGAAAGATCACAAATGTTCTAAATGTCAACAAGGCGGGCATTATCGCGTTACATGCCAGTGTTAAATATGTTATGAAAATTTCCCTTATAATAATCAGTGTATCAAACATGTATTACCTTCTGCTATTATGAACTACGTTTGTACAACTTTTTTAGAATAAATCGACCGACCAAATTTACCAAATAAATATCTCGTGATAAACAAACAAATACCTCGGATTGGCATTACAACTTCATGCAAAATAAGCAAAAATATTTAAGGTTTAGACAACATATCTACCTTACCAAACTTTCAAAGGACCAACTTAATGCCAAAAAAACATAGTCCTTTGAAAGTATAGTTACATCAACAACTACATTTATACTGCCAAATTTAAGTCTACCACATCTGCAGCATCCAAAATAAACAAGTCTACCGTGGTTAAGCAAGAAATATCCAAATAAGTCTACCGTGATACAAAAGCTATATAACCCAAAAATCTACCGTAACAGCTCCCTTAATTAGCAGAGTCTGTCTCTAGTGCATACTTGTCATCCGCGTCACCACGCGTATTTGGATCAGACATCTGGACTTCCTCGGGTTCATGTACATTGTCGTAAATCTCACCTGTATATTTGAGCCGAATCGCAGCAAGGTTGCTATCTCTGAGGGATTCCCAACAATGGCCTAGAGCTAAACACTCCACGTACTTGAGCGTATACACACCACAATCACCTTTTTTATTTTTTAGGAGGAGCTGTTTTAATATAGTAGATCTGATATTGTGCCTCCTTCATTGTTTTCCTCATCTCTATTGGTGCAAGTTGCTTCAACAAGAGTGGAATCATCCTCGCATACGGCCTAACAGACTTAATTACGACGCTCTCCTTATATAAATGGGGGATGCAATCAAAAACTCTGACCTTTCTCTTGGGGATGTTCACCTCAACGGCCACCCAATGTACGTTATTGACATTGTGGGCGATGTACAAGATATCCACATCTTGCCCCCATTTCTTCCTTGTAGGTGATAACTCATTATATACCCCATTGGCCATGTCGTAATAACCCGTAGAAAATACCCACGTTTTCTCAGACGGTAGAAATTTATTTCTGTAATCTAGACACCAAACACCGGTGAACACAGGGTCGATGAAAGCAATCCTTCCGTCTCGATAAGGAGATGGGTTGAGCAACAACCTTTTTCAAAACATATTAAATCCTGCGCTAATATGCTGCACAATATAGAAATATTGGTTAATATATAACTCTACCACAATGTAACAACAAATCTACAAAATTAACAAGTCTACCACGTAGACAATAACAAGTCTACCATTAAAGAGTTAAACAAGTCTACCATCGAGAACTGCTTAATTACAATAAAAGAAATGTGAACAAATCTACCATAATGTTTCTTATTCATCCATAAAAGTCTACCATTACGTAAAACATTTTCCAAACAAATCTACCATAACATAATGTTTCTTACTTACCTTGTCATGCAACCAGCCGTATTCCTCAGTTTCCCACATTTCTTTAGGAGTCATAAGCGTGAGGTAGAATTCCGGTCCTGCATATGAAGTCTTCAATGGGTTGTCCCTGAAAATGACCAAAGTAATATATACTGAGAATCATAGAATTATTTGGACTTCATGAAATGTTAAACAATAAATAAAAAACTGAAATGACTTACAAATCCGTCCCTATGTACTCGAGCAATCGATCTAGTTTTGGCTTTTCCACCTTCTCGAAAAGGTCGTACATAGCAATAGATGGGGTTACATCAGCCATTATCCGTCTGACCACAGAACTTCCTACGAATGGTGACAATTGGGTGGGAGCAAGGTTGCGACCCCTTTTGAGCGGAACTGGTGTTTTCGTTGTTGCTGTTGCAACTGCCACCAACTTATCTAATCTTTTTCCGAGAGCTTCCAACATTGTATCCTCATATTTGTCTTGCAATTGTGGGATCTTAAATGAAGGTCTAGGTTTATCTCGTGGAGGTGGTGTAACTTGGTCAGTAGCATCGACACAGTCTTCGTCTACTTTCTTTTTATTTTTCGATTGAGGTTTTGGTGTCTTAGATGCTTGTTTCTTCACTATTGGATCAACCAGTTCTCTTTTCACTTTACAAACACTCTTTCCTTTCGAAATCGGGGTTCTAACCACCCTTTCAATAGGGAACTCAAGTTCGGACGTTTCTTGCGGCTCTAACATCCAGGACTGTGATAATACATAGCACCATTAGCATAGACAATGATATTTGAACAGTATTGAAATTTAGTGACACTGTTTCATTAATTCTACCACTGATCATATAATAAGTCTACCATAACTACCATAACAAGTCTACCATAACTATCATAACAATCTACACGAAGACCATAACAAATCTACCATGAAGACCATAACAAGTCTACCACGAAGACCACAACAAGTCTACCATGAAGACCACAACAAGTCTACCATAAAAGAGTAAAACAAGTCTAAATAGTAAACAAATCTACCATGAAGACCACAACAAGTCTACCATCAAAGAGTAAAACAAGTCTAAATAGTAAGCAAATCTACCATCGAGAACTGTTTAATTACAGTAAAGGCAAAAGCAATGTGAACAAATTTACCATAATGTTTATTTTTCATCCATAAAAGTCAACCATAACGTAAAACGTTTTCCAAACAAATCTACCAAAACGGTTTTAAAAAAAACACAAACAACATATTTAGTTTTAGTTGGTCTCTTCTAACTTGCGCTAAGTTACTGTAATTAGAAGAGAGACTTGCGTACCGGATCCTTTGTCCCTCCGACTCCTTCATGTGCATTGGATTCTTCATCTACCAACATCTCAACGGGGCTATGCTTGTCCCCTTCCTTTTCCTTCACCTCATCTTTTGCCTCGAGAGTAGACATCCTCCTTTCAATTTCATTTAGTCGAACTCCGACGTTGGTAACATTGGTGTCCACTGTGGCGAATCTGGTTGACAATTGTTTAATTGCCCTTAGAATCTCATTTGTCTCCCCGATGTTCTTTGTTTGAAGACTTCTCTCTACTTTCTCCCTTTCCTCTCTTTCCTTGTTAATTTTCTTCTCTCTTTTCTTCTGCTTCCTAATCACATCTAGCGAGACATCCATATCAACGTCCTCCCCTTCTTTTCCAATTTTCTCATCCACAATTTCCTTGTCCTTCTTCTTTCCCTTCTTCTTTTCCTTCTTTTCCTTCCTCTTCTCAACTTCAGGAATCTCCACCTTCTTCTTCTCCTTCTTATTCTTCTCCACACGTGAAGTCCCACCACTTTCTGTCTTCCGCTTCTTCCCTTTAGGCTTTTCAACAAAGTCATCCTAACTTTCCTCCACCATGGCCTTCCCACTTATTTTTTTCGTAGTAGCAGCTTCTGATTCCCATGCTGTCTCATCCAAGCATCCATCGAGAATATCGATGATCATGTTATGCAGCTTCGGATCAACATTTGGGGTCATGGGTTCGTCCTCCCAAACTGGATAAATATCTTCTAGAGGTTTCACCACCAATATATGTCTCACCCGAACCTACAAACATTGATAAACCATGTCATACAAAAAGTCTACGAATGACCCTAAATCCAACAAGTCTACCACCACGTCTCCACGAAATCCAACAAATCTACCACATCGTGACATAAAACTTAGAGTTTACCACAATTCTACCACAACGTGTCCTAAAACAAATCAGACAAGTCTACCACGTTCCCTATAACAAATCAAACAAGTCTACCACCACGTACCTAAAACAATCAAACAAATCTACCACCATGTGCCCCATAATTGTTTGAAGCGTGTCCCAACAAGTCTACCACAACGTGTCCCAAAACAAATCAGACAAGTATACCACGTTCCCTGTAAAAAATCAAACAAGTCTACCACCACGTACCTAAAACAATCAAACAAGTCTACCACCATGTGCCCCATAATTGTTTGAAGCGTGTCCCAACAAGTCTACCACAATGTGTCCCAAAACAAATCAGACAAGTCTACCATGTTCCCTATAACAAATCAAACAAGTCTACTACTATAACGCCCCGACCGCCCCTACCTGTGGGCCCCAACGACATCTCCCGGCCTGTGGGCCCCACCCTTGTTCGACGGTTGGTGCGTTAGTCCGGGAGGCTTGTAATACTTGTTTACTGACCCTGCAATCACCACGTGACCTTTCCCCGTGTTTTGTCCTCACTCACACGCTACCGCGAATCACTTCCCGGAAGGTCACCCATCCTTAGACTACTCCAGCTCAAGCACCCTTAACTCTGGAGTTCTTTCGGGCAAGTGATCGGAAAAGGTAAGTGCACTTTGGTGACATAGGTAGCCAAATCAATTCTTATAAGCCTCTCCGCATATACAAGAAACCGGGATGTTACAATCACCCCCACTCACAGAGCGCAACGTCCTCGTTGCGCACCAGGATCGTCACCCTAGACGGTGTGAGCCCACCTGACTTCACACACGTGTTTGGGTTCGCTCTGATACCACTTATAACGCCCCGACCGCCCCTACCTGTGGGCCCCAACGACATCTCCCGGCCCGTGGGCCCCACCCTTGTTCGACGGCTGGTGCGTTAGTCCGGGAGGCTTGTAATACTTGTTTACTGACCCTGCAATCACCACGTGACCTTTCCCCGTGTTTTGTCCTCACTCACACGCT
This sequence comes from Eutrema japonicum, assembly GCA_030161315.1. NCBI lineage: Eukaryota > Viridiplantae > Streptophyta > Magnoliopsida > Brassicales > Brassicaceae > Eutrema > Eutrema japonicum. The sequence continues at coordinate 22,568,490 of BSQW01000007.1, forward strand.
ACCGCGAATCACTTCCCGGAAGGTCACCCATCCTTAGACTACTCCAGCTCAAGCACCCTTAACTCTGGAGTTCTTTCGGGCAAGTGATCGGAAAAGGTAAGTGCACTTTGGTGACATAGGTAGCCAAATCAATTCTTATAAGCCTCTCCGCATATACAAGAAACCGGGATGTTACAACTACCACGTACCTAAAACAATCAAACAAGTCTACCTCAGTAGCTATAAATCAGACTACAAAACAACTCTACATACCTTCTTGTCCTCAGATTCCTTCTTGTCCTCCTCTAAAACAGTCTGAAGAGTGTATCGGGGACGAGATGAACGCCACCTCAGTAGAGGAACATCCAAATCATTCATATTATCTTCTCTTATGCCAAATTTCTCTCCGAATATTGGAACCGACTCATATACCCATGTGAGCAAGGCATGGACACATCCGTGAAAGGTGTACCTATCTCCGTCCAAAGTAGCAACTTTAATCGAAACCGTTAACTCTTTCATACCATGGCGACCCCACGGATATCTCTCAAAAGCTACATCATCCATCACTCTTTTCGCACACATCAACGGAAGTCGACTATTACGATGAATTCCCCATACGCCAACTGACAAGATGAAAAGCAATGCCACCATCTTCTTCTTCTCGTAGCTCCATGTATGGCATTTCTCCAAAACACCAACTAGCTCATTATAAATAGGACCTTCACCTGGTTTCACACCCATCTCTGCCCAAAAGGTTGTGTGGTCTATGTCCCAAGGGTCATCCAAATCGATGGGATCACAGTTGAGGCCGGTTATTTCACCATACTCGTGAAGTGAGAACCTAAGCGGACGACCTCCAATGAGTGATCACATCTCATATTGCCGCTCGACCGCCAATTGGTTCGTCACAAAATCATGAACAATCCTCGCACTCCAAATATACGACTTCAGTGCAAGCTTCAGCAAAACGCCAACCTGAGAATTGTTCATGATGTCAAAGTAAACACCATCACCAATTGCGTCCCTCATCATCCCAAATTCACTCAGTTTACAGTTATTGTGAGAACTCTTCTTCTGCAAAGGAGATTTCCCTGGCGGATACAGTCTGGGTGGGTAATCCTTCTTCCCGCTAGAAGAGGCCATCTCTGCACAAATGTAAGACATATTAATAAGTCTACCATAATATAAACAAAATCTACCATGATAAATAATAAATCTTCCAAAAACAGATAATTAGCTAACAATACAACATAACAGTCGCACCGGAACAAATATACAAAAGAAATCTACCATCATGCACAAACAATTCTAACAAACAAACAAACAAACATACAAATCTACCATCATTGATTTACAAAGTGTACCATCGTGCACAAACAAATCTACCATAACGTACATACAAATCTACCATCATTGATTTACAAAGTTCAAATATGATTATAAATCTACCATCAAATAAAATATTACAATAAAAGATTCATGCACACAGACATATCTAACAAACAACTCTACCATAATTGATTTACAAAGTGTATAATCATGTACAAACAAAGCTACCATCATGCACAAACAAATCTACTACCATCATGCACAAAGTTCATAACCACCAAACAACTTTTCGTTTTACAAATAAATCTACCACCAAAGAATTAAGAAATCTACCACCAAAGAAATAAGAAATTTAGGATTCATAACCACCTCACCGGAATAATTCTTCAGTCACAAAGTGTACAATCGTACACAAACAAAACTACCATAACGTACAAACAAATCTACCATCATTGATTTACAAAGTTCAAATATGATTATAAATCTACCATCAAATAAAATTACAGTTATTACAATAAAATTAGGGTACAAACAGACATATCTAACAAACAAATCTACCATAACGTACAAACAAATCTACCATCATTGATTTACAAAGTTCAAATATGATTATAAATCTACCATCAAATAACTTACAATAAAAGGGTCATGCACCCAGACTTATCTAACAAACAAATCTACCATAACTGATTTACAAAGTGTATCATCATGCACAAACAAAGCTACCATCATGCACAAACAAATCTACTACCATCATGCACAAAGTTCATAACCACCAAACCACTTTTCGTTTTATAAATAAATCTACCACCAAAGAATTAAGAAATCTACCACTAAAGAATTAAGAAATTTAGGATTCATAACCACCTCACCGGAATAATTCTTCAGTCACACCGGAATGAAGACTGGAACCACAGATTAATCACGAACACTGCAAAAAAAAATTAGGGTTATGTTTTTTCAGTAAAATTGTCGAAATTCCCTGAAACGGCGGCGGATGACTCGCCGAAAGCTCGACTCGCCTCCCCCGCGGCTGGCCTCGCCTCGTCGTTGTCGCCTCGCCTCGCCATTGACAACATCGTTTTCACCAAACAAAGGGGGAAAACGAAGGAAGAAGATGAAGAATCTTACCGGATTTTGGCCGGAATCGTCGGTCTCACGGTCAGAATCGCTTCATAATGGACAGGAGACCAAAAGTCGCCGTTGTCGCGCGAGAGACACTTTTTTCCCGATTGTGTTTTTTTTTCCCAACTCTTTCTTTCCTATAACTTATTTCATTAAAAAAAATTTCCTAAAAAATATATAACTTAATGGCAATTCCGTAATATAATAGAACATTTAGATAAAAATGACATTAACCAAAAGATTAAGGTTAGTTGAGTTTGGTATACTTATAGGAGGTTAGTCTAGTAATAAATGCATATAGTAAGGTTAGGGGATGAATTAACTCTAATTTTAATTAATAACTAACTCACAAAAATAGAATTTAAACAAAAAAATTATACCATTTTAAGACGCCTTCCCGCAAAAGACGTTTGGCCTGAAGTATGTGGTGTAACCGCCGGAAGACCGTCTTCAGCGACAGTGTTCCGAGAAGCCGAACACTTAGCAACCACACTCTGCGAATGCGGATCTCTCCAGTAGGTCTTCAAGCCGTCCCAAACTTTGGTAGACATGTACGAGGGCTTCGCCTTATCGCCATCAACCTCCCACTAATTCCTCTTCCAATCGAAGACGGTATTATTGAGCCAAAATTCTGCCTTCGTTTTAAACTTCGTCTTCACCGTCTCGTTGATCGCAACATCCCAGTGACATTTTTGCTATAAAAAAAACTCCAATAAAATTAGAAAATATTAAAAAATAGTTATAATTAGTTAAGTAAACATAATTAATTTTCAAAAAAAAAACATTTACCGCGAAACATTTGAACCACGTCTCGATAACGTCGTTCGGAACCGCAAACCAATTGCGGTGAGGCTCCATGAAATAGGCTTTAATGGTGTCAGACACACTCCGTCCGACTTTGGTATCGAGATCAAATCTGAGAAATAAAACTATAATTATTAGTAAATAAAATAAAGTTAATTACAAAAAAAACATTTTGAAGTTACGTACCAAAAAGTCCCCGGCGGTCGTTGCGGATCTAACCGGGGTAAACCATCATGACCCGGCTGCCGCAAAAAATCTTCGACTGTGTATTCTGCATATATCAATGGGGGTCGAGGTGCTGGTGCTGGTGGAGGTGGCGGCGGTGGCACTGGTGTGGACTCAGAAACCGGAACCGCGGTCGGCAAATGCGAAAGGAAGTAATCGTTGCATAAATATGTGGCAGTCATGACTTTTCATCCCTGAAAACTTTTGTCCTTTCTCAACAGATTTAGCAAGATTGGATACGTACCCATCTGGAAACTTCACGTCAGATGAAATCCAATTGAACAATGATGCATTTTCTTCTGCACCCAACTGAAATATAGGAACTGGTTATTTCCCATTGCTCATTATATGCAACTCATTTCTGTTGCAAATATCGGGCAAATCCAACCTTGACTTTTCACTGTCTTTGGTTCTTCCTTTCACGTTTAACATTGTATGCATGATGTTATCGTTTTTCTCAATGTGCATGACATCAAGATTGTGTCTCAGCAGATGATCTTTCTAGTACGGAAGTTCCCAAAAAATGCATTTCTTGTGCCAATTGTGATTCACCACGTATCCATCAGGCATATTAGCTGGAAAATGCTAATTCCCTCCGCCCCCCCCCCCCCCCCCCCGATTCACCGTTTGTAGTCCCCCAAAATGATCTATTTGCGCTTCTAGATCTTCTCTAGATAGATACACTGGTGGGGGGGACACACACAATTGGATTTTTCGACCATGTTTCTCCGATATGGATGGTTGATTGGTAGAAATCGGCGGTGACAATCAAACCATCATGTTTTTCGACCATGTTTCAGCTGAAATGCATCTGTCCGATCGAGGAAATAAGGACAAGATAACCTCCCATGCGTTGTCCAACCTGATAGCATTTCGTATGCAGGGAAGTCGCTTATTGTCCACATAAGCACCGCACGCATCGTAAAAAACATTTTCCTCGAACAATCATATGTACGAACTCATGTATAGCACAACTGATTCATCTCATGTATGAGAGGCTGCAAAAATACATTAAGGAACCGCTTTGGATGAATGGGACCAGGGATTAAAATATTCAGGAATAGAAATTCCCTTTGCATGCACATATCTGGGGAAAGGTTATAAGGCGTTACTATAAATGGCCACAAAGAATATTGCCTACCACACATACTAAATAGACTAAATTCGTCAAAGCAAAGATCAAGATAGACATTCCGCTTATATTTAGCAAAGTCTGGGTGTACTGTGTTAAAGTGTTTCCAAGCTTTTGCATCTGACCGGTGAGTCACTTCCCCATCTGTATGTGCATGTTCTGCATGTCACCTCATCGATGCAGCTGTTCTTTCATATTGATACAATCGTTTCAACCTATCAGTTATAGGAAGATACCACATCCGTTGGTACGGTATCTTACTACGCCCATAAGTTTGCGGCCTAAATCTCGGTTTTTGGCAAAATCGACATTCATGCAGCTTATCATCATATTTCCAAAAAACATAAAATTGTCAACACATACATCTATCCTCTCAGAAGGAAACCCAAAACTAAAAAACAACTTATGTATCTCATAGTATGTTTCGGCAGCCAAATTATCCTCTGGCAAATACTCTTTAATAAGATCAGCCCAATCATCCAAGGAAACCTCAACTAAGTTATGATCAGTTTTAATTGTCATCATCCTAGCTGCTAACGATAATTTAGATAGATCTTCTCTACATCCATCGTAGAGTGGCTGATTTGCAGTGTCTAGCATATCATAAAATCGTTTCGCATCTACGTTGGGTTCTTCAACACTAGTATCAGCATTTGTTTCATGAAATGCATCAGTAACCATGGCATGCATATATCATGATCTTGACCCTGATCAAATTGATGTTGACCATGATGATAACTACCCTGATAATTTGATTCATCAAAATCTACATGACCTTGATAATTACTACTACTAGCAGCTGCTTGAGTCGTCCTTTCAAAACCTTCTCCATGTTGATATCAAACATAATATCGCAGCATAAACTCTATATTTAGTAAATGTTTCCACACCGTCTCAATAAGAATATACATTGTATTCTTGCATTTACGACAAGGACATAACATCTTACCGCTTTCCAGGGTTGTTTGCATATTTCCAGCCTGATACATGAATATTTCAAGCCCATCTTTGAATTATTTCGTCAACACTCCCTCCGAATCCTTTTGCGTATACATCCATCTTCGTAGATCGTGTATAGACATTTTATAAAAAAGATTGTAGAGTGTTATTTTTTGTTTAATGTGTTTGTTTTTTTTTGTAGATTTTCGTTTGAAGTTAGGATGTATTTATAGAAAAATTTTCAGAATTACCAATGGATTTGCAACGGAAATTTACAATGAATTTACATCGAATATTTGATGGATGTAAATGATTAGGTAAACCTATAAAAAACGTGTTCTACCAAACTGAAAATAATCGACGTGAAATAGTCGTTAATTTACATCGAATACTGGTCGTTGTAAATCCGATGTAAAATTATATCGACATTACAGCGTAATATGCGAAATACATATTCGTCGTAAATCCGATGTAAAGTTACATCGATATTACGACGATATTTGTTATCGTCGTAAAATTTTCGTAATGTCGTCGTCAAATTAAGACGATTATACGACGACAAATATTTACGACGAATTTACATCGAACACATATTTCGTCGTAAAGTCGTTGGTCAGTTACATCGATTGAAAACCGTTGTAAATTTCCGTTGAAAATAGACAGTTTTCTTGTAGTGGTATCTTACCAAATTAGATTATCTGATGTAGGAGTTGCTGGAAGAAAGATTTTATGGATGAGGTGGTGATCTTGAACATTAATCATCTCCTCTATCTTTCTTTCATTCCAGTGCAGAGTATTCAAATCTATTAAATCTCAAACCAAAGTGTTGGGATCAACAATTTCCCCTAGGACATGAGTCTGTGGTGGCATTGCTGGAATCCATGAATCAATTCCAATTCTGGTGTTTACACCATACCTAATATTGAAACAAGTGCCCTTCTTTAATAATTCACAGCCAAAACGCATAGATTGCCATCCATAAGAAGTCTTTGTTCCTCTGTTTGCTGGAAATATATGGTTGTCTCGAAAATATCTTGCTTTCAATACACGGTATAGTAGACAATTAGGTCGTCTTAGCAGTTTTTAGACCTAGTTAGCGAGCAAAGCCTGATTGAATTTATGTAATTCTCTAAAACCCAATCCACGATCTCTCTTCGATGTTGTCAGTTTCTTCCAGGAGACCCATGACATTTTACGTTTTTCTGGTTTTATTCCCCACAAAAATTTGGCAATCATACTATCAATTTCAGAGCAAAGCTCCATAAGAAGCTGAAAGCAGTTCATGGAGTACACTTGCATAGCGAAAGCCACATATTTAATGAGAGTTTCCTTTCCTGCTTGTGATAAAAATTTGGTTTGTCATCCGGTAATTTTGTGGATAACATTCTCTTTAACGTATTGCATCATTTTTTTTTCGTCCAAATTGTTCTGGGAGACCTAAGTATTTACCCGAACCACCAACATTCAGTATCTTTAGTATTCTCTGAACACCTTCTCTTGTATGTTGATACACTCTTTCTCCAAAGGTAATGGATGATTTATCAAGATTTATGGCCTGCCTCGAAACTCTATCGTACTGTTCAAATACTTTGAATAATTTTTTACTATTCTTGACATTCTTGTGATCAGCCTTCACAAAGAACAACGAATTATCCGCAAAAAGAAAATGAGATATAGGCGGTCCACCATTACTTAATCGTATTGCCTGAAGGTGACCTTCCTTTGTAGCATTTGTTATTAAGACGCTTAAAACATTAGCACAAAGTATGAACAAGAATGGAGACAAGGGATCACCTGGTCTTATCCCTCTCGTAACCTCAAATTTCCCGTATGGACTCCCATTGATTAGTATCGAAAAGGAGACTGAGGAAACACAAGCCATGATCCATTTAATCCAAATTTACGAGAAACTTTTCTTACGCATTACCTCTTCAAGAAAATTCCATTTGATGCGATCATATGCTTTACTAATGTCCGTTTTAACAGCCATATAAGAGTTAGCACAACGCCTTTTAACTCTCAACGAATGGAGAGCTTCATGAGAAATAAGAGCATTATCAGTAATATATCTTCCCGGAATGAAAGATGATTCGTTCTCTGCAACCACATTAGACATAAATGATTTCAATCTTAAGATGAGGATCTTCGAGATGAATTTATATATCACATTGCATAATGTGATAGGTCTGAAATCCTTCATAGTTTTTGGATTCTCAATCTTTGGTATGAGGTATAGATTTGTGTGGTTAAGATCAGATTGCATCTCTCTAGTATTAAAGAAACGTCTAACTTCGTCAACAATTGCGGGACCAATAAAATCTCAATATTGTTGATAGAAGGAAGTTGTGAATCCATATGGCCATGGTGTTTGTGTTGCTCCAATTGAGAACATCGCAGTACGGACCTCTTCAATTAAAATCTATCTTGTCAAGGACGAGTTCATTTCTGGTATTACTACTTTGTCCATGTTTCTCAAAATGGATTGTAAATCTAAGGAACTCGTAGTAGCAAAGAGATCTGAGAAATACCTATGTGCCTCCAATCCTATTGCTATGTTTCCATAAATGTCATCACCGCCAAGTCCTTGGATAGATACAATACGGTTACGAGCCGTTCTATTTTTTGTCGAGGCATGGTATAACTTTGTGTTGTGATCGCCTTCTTGTAACCATTTGTTTCGGCTCTTAATTTTCCAATACTTCTCTTCGTCTCTGTAAGCTTTAATTAATTCTTTCCTAAACCCGAAAATTTCTACAACCGAAATAGTTTCATCAATTGTCTTTTTTAGATCTTTGATGAGTTTTGCAGAATTTGTGTTATTGTCCCTTTTCCAAACTGAAATAGCATTCCGACATTATTTAATTAACTGAGTGATAGAAAGATGATTATTCTTGCCTCTCTCCGTTAACCATCCCTCGGTTATAACAGAATTAAAATTTGGTTTCTCACAACAACGAGGATCAAAACGAAATCATATTTTTCCTTGATTTGTTTGTCTCCTAACTTTGATGATTGCAGGTCTATGATATGATTCAATGAGCTCTAAATATACTACTTCGCTTACAGGGAACATCGCTCTCCACTCATCATTGGCTATTGCTCTATCTAACTAACTCTCTACATTGTAATCTATGTGTTTCCCGAGCCAAGTCATATTATTACCAATGTAGGGAAGATCGACAACCTTACAATTTTGAACCATGTTTCAAAAATCAACCAAAGACCAGTTTTCTCTCACTTTACCTCCTCTCTTCTCATTAGCATGAAGTATTTCATTAAAATCACCGCACATAAGCCAATGACCATATCTATATGCTGAGATTCTTTCAAGTTTTTCTCATAGAATATATTATTTTCTTACTAGATGGCCATAGACACAAGACAAATAGAAAGAGTCTTCTTAATTATTTATCTTACAATCAAGGAGCCTTTCATCAATAGAATAAAAACAAAAGAAACATATTTTTTCCATAGCAAAGCAAAGCCACCACCAATGCCTCTTGGCGAGACACATCTGACACAATCATAGCCGAGTTGTGCAGCTACATCCCGAACCACTTCATCGGAATTCTTTGTTTCGATCATAAAAAGTAAGTCATGGGAATAAGTTGCATTAATCCCTTTTAGAAGTCGAACCACCAGGGACCCTCTTAACCCTCGACAGTTCCAAAATGCTACATTCATCCCGGTTGTGGTGGCTTCAGGCCTACCGTGCCCTCTCAGCCAGTTTGTGTTTGTGCATGAGCATTGGTCAGATCAATGCCATCTGATGTGCTTGCTCCATCTTCGGTGGGATTCATAAACCAATTCCTTATCTCCATTGCCTCGGCATGCGTTCTCTTTCTCTTAGCAACATGCTCTTCATATTCTTTAATAGCAATAACATGCTTCATGTCACAATAGACCATTGGGAGTCTATGTCTTCTGTTTCTTGTGTAAAGATTCAGAAGAGTCTTTGGTATCTTCTCCTTCATTTGTCTTCTCTTGTTCATGTCCTGAAGTGCCATGATTCCTAGAGAAGCCTGGAAGATGATCAGGATCATCGTCATCATTATCATCAACATCCGGTGGAGCATCTGGCCATAAAGTGTTGTTCATCGGACAATCAACTACATCATGAGAAAATAATCCACATATAGAACATAAACTTCGAAGCTTTTCATATCGGAATTTCAGTACACTCGTCTCATCGCCAAACTAAAACAACCTTAAGAAGCGAAGTGGTGTCTCAATGTTCCAAAGAAGTCGAACACGAACATAATCCACATGTAGAGCCCCATCTCCTTGGAAGTCGGTCTCGAGAAAGTTGCCCATCACACGCCCGATGTGCCTCACCATACGCTTAATCAGAAACTGAAGCCTCTTATCTAGATCCAGAAAGGAATGGTCTTCAAATCATTATCAGAATGAAGTAAGTTCCATTTCTGGATCACACACATGACACATCCACTCGTTAAACGACCATGGTCCCCTCCTCAGAACGGAGAGCATCGATTCTTCTGACTGAAACAAGAATTGGATCTTCTTCTTTTTAAGGATTCTTCCCACGACTTCGTAGCCCACACCCCAAAGTCGAGGTAAGGCATACATCATGGCTCTCAGATTTTGTCTCTTCAGGTTGATTGGCTTCCCGATTAGAGAAAATCGAGTCTCTTTCACCGCTTCATCGCATAGATTCAAGGGAAGGCTGATGATTTCATCATCGATTCCTAGGGAAATATCTTGTAATTGTTTCTTGATCTTTTTAGACATGATCTATATGAAAAAGGAAAAAGGAATTCCTATAAATTGAACGACAAAAAAGTCTAAGGAAACAGTCGTATGGTATATATAGGTTTCGTAATTGGAGAGAAAAAGAGTTATTCCAACATATACGCCTGAAAAAACCATCGGTAACCGGCGGAACACATTTTTGGAGTCGAAAAAACAGCAATGGGATACGAATAGTTATATCACACAAAAAATCGCCTAAGAAGACAAAGCATATTTTTTAAATGATAACTAGGGTGTGATCCGCGGACGTGGTAAACATTTTTCTAATTTGTTTTTTTCATAAGTAATATAATTGTCTATGTCCGCTTAAAATTTGGGTATTTGTTTCTTTTTCTTTTTTTATTTAATTTATTAAATTTATGATCATCTATGTGTTTGTTTGTTTATGGGTTGGTACATATTTTTACCTCTTTTTCCTTTGGTGATCATTTTTATGCAATTAGTTGGGTTTTTTTAAGAGAAGATATTTACTTTTTAAAGTTTTTGTTGCATAATATTTTCTGTTTCATGTGAATGTATTATTATTGGAGATCGAATATAGTGTTTCATGTACGATTCTAATCCTATTTATTGTGAGAAATATGTTTGTGATTTTTAAGTCTATTTATTTTTTTGTTTTTATTTTAAAATTGATTTACATATTTAACTCTAGAGAAAGATGGAAATTTAGCGAAAACATAAATGTATTGTTAAGGGTTAAGCGCATTACAATAATAATAGATTTAACAGTCAATCAAAGTTGAATCATTTATCCCTAAATCTCGACGGGAGTAACTGAGAAGTCAGCGATGTCCCAAAACCCAAATAAAAAAAAGTATTTAAGAAGCCGATGATTAATCCCGCTATCATCAGAGGATCATCTTGCAGGCAGTTTTAAAAAAATTTGCTTAAGATTGTGAAACTAATCACATATAAATTGACATAATTTATTGATTGTCGGATCCAACATCTAAGTCAAAAGCCAAGTTGAAGTCAATGATTCTTAATTCTCATGGTTGGTTTTTTGTTTTCCTCCAAAGTGACACTATTGTTGTGACATGATTATTGTTGTGGCGTGATTGTCAAAGTGGTGGGAAAAAGAAATAGTGTGTTTTTATTTTCTTAATACATGTTTGTTGATTTTTTCATAATATGTTCGTTTATTTTCTGGCTCTATATCGGTTATATTTTGTGTAATCTATTAGATGAAGAATCTTCGTTGTGTGTTTGCTATAGTTTAATATTAAAGTTTTGTTTTTGTGTGCTTCCATCGATTGATATCTGAACATGTGTTAATTTCAGTTTTTGGCATAGTTCAAATTAGTTTGGTTTTTTGAAGCACATAAGAAATGGGGTATTTTTATTTTCTTAATACATGTTTGGTTATTTTTTTATAAAAGGTTCGTTTATTTTATGGCTCTATATCAATTATATTTTGTGTAATCTATTAGATGAAGAATCTTCGTTGTATGTTTGTTATAGTTGAATAGTTTAATATTAAAGTTTAATTTTGTGTTTTTATCTTTGTTTTTGTATGTTTGCGATGTGCGAGTTTTTGTTTTTTAAGTTTTATAATAGTTTAATTTATTTATGAGAACTTTTTATTCATTTTTAGTAAATTAAACCATTGCTTGTAGATTGTAAGCCTAATATTTTATTTGAAACTTAAGTAATTATTTTTCTTATTTCCACATCCATTAAGATCAAAATGTAAGTGATAGTCAATCACTTCAATATCTACGGTCAATCACTTTTATATTATTTATAAATAATCATTTTTATTTGGAATTTTTATATCTTATCTATATTTAAAGACCAAATAAAGCATGTTATCCAAATATCTAAATTACTGAACGTTTCATTTTTATTATTTTAAATTATGTACTTATTTTTTTTAAATCTATTTTCTTATACATAATTTATTTAACAAAGTTACTATAATATGCATTATTAAACGATAATGAGCTTACTTTTTATTTATCAGATATTGTTTTTTTTAAAACAAATCTCTATATATTTGTGATATTAATATTGTATATATTGTATAATATTAGTTTGGATCAAATAATATTTATTCACTAAACATCTTTTCGATATAAAACTTTAACTTTTTAACTATAATAAAGTGTGTAATGTATTAGTACTACTAAAATTTTAAATCTATTATTCTTTGGATAAATTTTGTTGATTTTTTAAAAGTTTTCATGATATGAATATGAAAATGACCTTTCAAATTCTTTGCATAATTTAATAAAATAAATAGTTAATATGTATCAAAATTTTAACTAATTAAATTATAAAAATTAAATATATGTGACATACATGTGGATGATGATGTGTTTTCACCACAATAGAGAAAAGCTAACTTTATATATATGCGCGGGTGCGAGCGTTGTAAATAATTTTTCTAAACAATTTTTATTGTCTATTATTTTATTTTTTGAATCTGATTGTTAATTGAATTGTCTCTATCAGCTTAAAATATGTGTATTTTTTATTTTTTGGTTTATTTTTTTAATTTCTTAAATTTTTGATTTAGATGTATTTGTTTAGTAGATAGTACACATTTTTACTTATTTTTTTTTCTTTGTTAGTTAATTTCATACAATTAGTTGGTTTTTTTTAAAGGGAAGATCTTCACAATTTAAAGTTTTCTTTGCATAATTTTTCTTTTTTCTTTTGTTTCATCTAAAACCTATTTGTTGAAACCCTTGTAGAATATGTTTCCCTTTAATATTAAGGATTAAGTAATTTGGGCTATTTTAAAAATTTTAGTTTTAAGATAATTTTGTGTTTTTTTAAATATGTTGAATGTATAGATACTATGCGCGGACGTGGTCCACATTTAAAAAAAAAAAAGAGATACGGATCCATTCAACATGCGTGATAAGTTGAGGTAATGTAGACTTGTTCCTTAGAAATCTGGAGGAAGAGATCCGTGTAGATGATTTGAGGAAAGATCCAAAATCGTTAGTTTCTTGAGAAGTGAGAGATTTTGAGGGATTTTGCCGGTGAAGGCGTTAGCGGAGAGATTCAAGAGCTGGAGAGTAGCCACGTTGCTGATTTGAGGAAAGATCCAGAACCGTTAGAGGTATCAATATGTTTAGGTGTGAGAGATTTTGAAGGATTTTGCCGGTGAAGGCGTTAGCGGAGAGATTCAAGTGCTGGAGAGTAGCGACGTTGCTGAGACGATCAGAAAATTCACCGGAGACATTGTTGTTTCATGGGGACAGAACACGAAGCTGAGTAGCGTTGGAGACTAAATCCGACAGTGACCCATGGAAGAAATTGTTGGAGAGATCCAAGATTCTTAGATGTGTGATTGAAAACCAGCTCGGAGAAACAGAACAAAGAAATTGTTTGTTTGGAAGAACCAAGTTTGTAACTCTAAACATGTCTGGAGAGTTTGGAATCCCGAGCTCTGTACATGTGATAGGTAAAAGATATTTTGCTGTTGATCTAAAAGCTTCCATTTTTTTTTTTTGATAAGAAGTAATTTTTGTTTTTCATTTTTTTTAATTGTGTATAGATGGATGCAGAGGTGACAGCAAAAGAAAATGTTTATATATATATATATATATATATATATATATATATATATATAGATTATTCCTTTTTTTTTAGGTTAGTGAATATAAAACTTAACATAAAACAAAAAGGGAAAACACATTAAAAAAAATCCTAAATAGGTAAAACGAGGGCGTTTCGATTGGCCCAGTCGTCCTAAAGAGCACAATCCGTACTTTAGTCGAATTCTGAAGAGACTAAACCCATTGCTCAAGAAAAGTTAGAAAAACAAATTGTTGGGAGAGCATTCGCTTTCACGAAATCTGAGATTTTCCTCAAGAAGAAGAAGGATTCAGAGAGGATGAGCGACGTCGAAGATGCCGTTAGACGCCGTACGGCAGCGGTTACCGAGTACCGGAAAAAGCTCCTCCAACATAAGGAGCTCGAATCCCGTGTTCGAACAGGTTCGAATTCCTCGACTCGTATTTGAATATTCCCAGATTTCAATTTCAACATGATCTTTCCTCTCTGTCGAATTTGCATTTAAATCGAAAAGCTGAGTGAGTTGAATCTAGGGCTCCTTTTCTTCCGCTGTACCATCCTCAGTTTTGGGGCATCAGATTGTACTTCAATTTGTAGTTTGTTTGGTTACCTTAAGCTTCTTTTGGGTGACGCGATTCTAGGGTTTTTCTCAATTGATTAATGTATGACCCTTTTTGTCGATTTGTGAAGATCTGAAGTTTTGATGTTTATCTGTGATTACTCTCCTATGACTCGAGTTTTATTAAAGTAGTTATTTTAAAGTTTAAACACTGAGTTTTTGTGGTCTTGCAGCAAGGGAGAACTTAAGAGGATCTAAAAAGGAATTCAACAAAACTGAGGATGATCTGAAGTCTCTTCAAAGTGTTGGCCAGATAATCGGGGAAGTGCTTCGACCGCTTGATAATGAAAGATGTAATCTTTCTTCTCTCTACCTAGTACCCCTTTTTGCTTCTGTGAGATTATTGCTCATTGAATACTATGTTCTTGTGCCTTCCACTACTGTCAGTTTTCTGGTGTCTGAAGCTAAAAAATCTTGCTTTTTTATTTAATTTTAGTGATTGTCAAAGCGAGCAGCGGTCCTCGGTATGTGGTGGGCTGTCGTAGCAAAGTGGATAAGGAGAAGCTGACCTCGGGAACTCGGGTTGTTCTGGATATGACAACACTAACAATAATGCGAGCCCTTCCCCGAGAAGTAAGTTCGTTTTGGACATGTGTTGGGTTCTGTTATACCTCCGTAGTGTATTTCTCTTAACAATAATGTGGTTTTCATTTTTGATTGTAGGTCGATCCCGTTGTTTATAACATGCTCCACGAAGACCCTGGCAACATTAGCTACTCCGCGGTGGGCGGGTTAGGTGATCAGATCAGAGAACTCAGGGAATCTATTGAGCTACCTCTCATGAATCCTGAACTTTTCCTCAGAGTAGGGATCAAACCCCCAAAGGTAATTATTGTGGATATTCTCCCTTAATCCTTTCCTTCTTCGCCTCAAGACATTCCACTATTTTAGTCTCCATCATATTGTGATTGTCAGTATGAACTGCTAAGCATTTTAGCTGATTAACATCGTGGATGCTACATCTATATGCAGGGAGTCCTTCTGTATGGACCTCCGGGTACTGGAAAGACTTTACTAGCTAGGGCTATTGCCAGCAACATTGATGCCAACTTCTTGAAGGTTTAATTCTGTGCTATTCTGATTTTGAAATTTGGAAGTTATGGCATATCCTGAGGTTTAATCAAATCTGTTTCCTCTCGTCAGGTTGTATCAAGTGCAATCATAGACAAGTACATTGGAGAAAGTGCTAGGCTGATTCGGGAGATGTTTAACTATGCCCGTGACCATCAGGTAAGCATTCTTCTTCCTCTTTTCTTCTCTATAAGCTTCGTATCAAATTCTTGACTTTATTATAAACTTTTTTCCTATGGTTAGCCTTGTATCATATTCATGGATGAAATCGATGCTATTGGTGGGCGTCGTTTTAGTGAGGGAACTAGTGCTGATCGTGAAATTCAAAGAACACTTATGGAGTTACTCAATCAGCTTGATGGGTTTGACAACCTCGGAAAGGTACTGCTCTATATACCTGAAGTTATATCTAAGATTAAACTTGGTGTACATCTGCATTAGATTGTGTTGTGAAGTTATATGTTGAGTCATTTGAGATCTGTTGTGGATATGTTGATCGGATTGTGTCTCTTCCTCACTTCTGTCTCACACAATTGCTTATACACAAAAGCCATAATCAATGCTATGAATTGTCTGTGTGTGAGAATGAATGTGTATTAACTTAGTTTGGGAAAATATATTAGGTGAAAATGATAATGGCCACGAACAGGCCCGATGTGCTTGATCCTGCGCTTCTCCGTCCTGGTAGATTAGATAGAAAGATTGAGATCCCTTTGCCAAATGAGCAATCAAGAATGGATATCCTCAAGATCCATGCAGCTGGTATCGCCAAACATGGTGAAATTGATTACGAAGCAATTGTCAAACTTGCAGAGGTTAGTATTTGTTTCTAAAAATGCTGAGTTAGTGAGTGTTGCTTTCGCTAATTGAGTTTCTCACTAAACGATTCTTTGGTCCAAAAAAGGGTTTCAATGGTGCTGATCTGCGTAACATATGCACGGAAGCTGGAATGTTTGCAATCCGAGCAGAGCGGGACTATGTGATCCATGAAGATTTCATGAAGGTATGTATATATAGATATGAGATTTGGTTAAATCATGTTGTAATCTTTTTTGTTGTGAGTTTGAAATGAACCAATTTTTTTCAGGCGGTGAGAAAGCTGGGCGAGGCCAAGAAACTCGAGTCGAGTTCACACTATAACGCTGATTTTGGTAAAGAGTGAACTCTCTTCTCGTGCTTTAGGGATGGAGAAAGGACAGAGCAATGGCAGTTTCTATTATTTGCTTTCTTTGTTTGTGGCAATGTGAAACTTATTTGTTTTTAGTTATTGAGGAGCAAAGCTTGTGGAGTGTATGCTTACTACGTTTTTAGTAAATTAACACTTCAAGCATTTGCCTCTTTTCTCGTTGGTACCGTGGCCTAAGTAAAGTGGTTATTCTTGTTGTGTCTGGACTCGGTAAATTCCAATTGGTCAAAACCAAGAGTTATGAACTTGAAAACAATTGTCATTCACGTATATCAAGAATGCAAAATGCATGTGTAGATGAACATGCATCAAAAGTAACCATGATACATGAACCAGTAATTTAGTTAAGAGGTAATGAAAAAGTACTAATTATTTTTACCAAGTATATACACAGTACATAGAGGCTAGAGCACTCTAAAAGACGATATATCAAAGCTCTCGATGTCTTAACGAGGATGCCATCCCCTATCTAATGTTTGGTTGATCATCTATTTACTTACTAATAAAAGTTGATGATATAGGTCTATAAAACTGTCCACATAGAATTTTAAACGACCAATTAAAATATATTAAATCAGCATTTTAATTAATGTCAAGAATTTTTTTAAATCGTATCTTTCAAAATAAGATGGAAATCAATATCAAAAAGGCTATATTAACAAAAGAAACAAAAATCATCTAAAAGGAAATTAACTTTATATGTTTGTCAAAAAAAAAAAATATATATATATATATATAGGTTAACTCTGAAAAATCATCTAAAAGTAAATTAAATTGATACCTAGGCTAATTCTATGAAAAATCAACAAAAAAAAATTTTAACTAACAAAAAAGAATAAAGAAATTATGTCTTAAAAATGACAATACATCCAAAGAATTGTATATGTCAAAATAAAATAGAAATATATATAAAAAAAATTAACAAAGGAAAAAATTATCTAAAAAAGAAATTAACTTGATATCTAGTTTAGCTCTTTAGAAAATCAATAACAAAAGAGCTTAACTAACAACAACAAAAATGATGTTTTAAAGTATATCAAAACATACAAAGAATCGTATATGTCAAAATAAAATAGAAAATTAATAACAAAAATATTATTTCTTATTTCTAAAATATTGATATCGACTATAAATAACCATCTAAGTAAAGTTGCAATATGTTACATAAGTTTCTAAATCAAACATATTTAAAAGATACATAGAGCTTACTAAAACAATGGATGTTTCTGATACAACGAGTTTGAACTGCTCCTTATCGATCAAAAGTACTAGCAAATCTATTTACTCATCACCAATTGAAAATAATCAGCACTATTATATTATGTTTTAACACAAAAAAAATTTAGTCAACTACAATCCAAATCTTCATAGCGGCTAATCGAATATGCTATTATGAGGCAAACCTAAAGGCCATTGTAGTCTACGAGAATAAAAACTTCTTGGTTATTAACAACAAGGCAAACTACAAGGTGACTTCTCACAAGTTTCTAATCCAATTCACTAAAAAAATAACATTCGTCCAGGCCGATCATACTGGCCATACTATTGAAAGACAAAATTTTAGGATTCGTAGCAAACGACATAACATATAAAGCTAAAGATGATCTCAGACGAGTTATATCAAAAGAAGATATTGAGAGAACACTGTTTAAAACATGGGAAAAACCTTAGCCGCTCTGAAACTTTCCTTTTTGTCTCTTGCAAGCTTCGCTGATTCCAGCCATGGAACCGCCGGCGCAGGCGTCGGAGTCTCCTGTAATCGCCTCTCCTTCGGGCTCTCCTTCCCACAAAGCCTCCAGCCCGCCACTCCGAGCTACTTGGTCATATATCCTTGCCGAAAAAACTGTGAAGACAAAATCGTTGCTCTTGCCTACGGAAGTGATTGATGGAACCGCTTCAGCCACGATTCCTGAAGATGTTCTACACAATGTACAACCTCTATGGTACAAATACATGGTCGGGTACTTCATTGGTGATACTCTGCACATCGGTAAGGTTCACGCTACGATCAACAGAATTCGGAGTTCCCCGGAGAAGTCCTCAAAGATTGATGCTCAATTCCTTAACTCAAAATTTGTCCTCTTCCGTATTGAAAATGACTTAACCAGATCTTGAGTTCTACGGAGACATTTCTGGCATATCTACGACATTTCTTTAGTGGTGCAGGAATGGAACCCACACACCTCAAGTCTGAAGCCGGACCTCTCGTCAATGCCGATTTGGGTGGATTTTAAGCACGTACCAGATCATCTATTCTCTCATAAGGGATTGATGTTCCTGGGAGATCTTGTCGGGGATGCTCAAAAATTGCATCCAAATACGGAGTGGTGCATTCGACTGGATATGGCCCGCGTATTAGTGGTGGTTAATTTGGAAAAGCCATTGCCGAAAAAGATATGTCTCCAATCGAAGCCATATATCTCTATATCTGTTTCATACCCGTGGTTGCCGCCTCGTTGTCTGTTGTGTCAGAGTTGGGGACACAAAGATTCCTAGTGCTCATAAATGAGAAAGGGATCGGTGGTGCTAACTGAGAAATCTATCGAACATGTTAGGCAGAGTCCCATCACGAAAATTCTGAAAGCAAACGATTCTGGTATGCAGGAATTGGAGTCTTTAATGAAGCAGGTGGAAACTATATATAAAGGATGCTCCTAATGTTGCTGAGGGAAACATCGTATAGATTTTGGAGCAATCTGGAAATAAAGACGAGATTACAGAGCAAATGGATGTCCAAAAGGAGGAGTCATGGACGGTAGTTGCAAGTAACAGATCTCCAGCCAAAGATCCGCAAAACAGGAAAACTGGTACGGAGAGGAAAGAAACAAAAGCTTCTTCACCATCGGGTTTTAAGGTACTTGAGGAAATCATTGACGAAGACGTTGAGAAAGAGGAAGGGGAGATTTTGAACAGTGTGGACGTCGAAGAATCATCCAATGAGGAAGATCTTCATGTATTACCATCAAAGGTAAAAAAAATGGAATGGGAACACGTGGAAAGATTAAAGCTCCAAAGAAGACAATCATCACCAAGAAAGATACAATTATTTTCTCTCAAAAGCACATCAAAAAGGCTTCCGAAAGGAAGCACTAATGATTATGACGCCATTCTTAATTTGCGTGGAATACTAGGAGCTTCAACAAAATGCACAAACATAACACAGTCAGGTCTTGGATTCGTCAAACAAATCTATCTTTTGGTTATTTTCTCGAAACCCGTGTTCAAGAAGAAAACTGTTCGAATATCATTGATAGCATTTTTTCGGGATGGAATGCTATTAAAAATTACGATTATCATCGCTTAGGACGAATCTGGTTCGTATGGTCAAACGAAGTGACATTCACTCCTCTTTTCAAAATCCCTCAAGTCAACACGGTCTCCGTTGCTTGGCCATCGGGAACGAATTTTGTGTGCTCCTGTGTCTACGCTTCCAATTTTAGACAACAACGAGTAATCTTATGGGAGGAATTATAGCAGATTCACGATCTTTTTATAGATGGGGACACTATGTGGATCGTCTTTGGTGGTTTTAATGAAACTCTAGCTTCCGATGAGCACTAGAGGGCGCTTGAAGCTATCCCTGATCAGTCGGGTATGCGAGAATTTCAAATGCTTGTGACATAGTGTGAGCTCATGGACTTAGGGTATGTGGGCCCTAAATACACTTGGTGGAATCAAAGGGACATTGACCCAATTGGAAAAAAACTCGATAGAACGCTTGACAACAACTCTTGGTGTTCACAATTTCCTCAATCCTTTACAGTGTTTGAGGCAAATGGAATTTCAAATCATGCTAGATGACTCGTCCGTCTGGACAGCCATACTTCGGAGAAACGCCGTCATTTCCAGTTTTTCAACTTCACGATTGGTCATCTGAAGTTTTTCGACACTGTTTCACGAGTTTGGGAAGACTCGATGCCTCTGTTTCATTCTAGACCAGCTCTGCATCGGTTTCATCGTAAACTCAAGTTCCTCAAATCGCATCTTCGTGCTCTCAATAAGGACAGATATGGAGACATCACAAGGAAAACAAAAGAAGCTTTTGATTTGTTATGCGAGAAACAAAATCGGATTCTACTCTCTCCCACTTCGGAGAACTTTGTTGCTGCTACGGAGGCCTCTGAATTTTGGAATCATTATGTTGGTATTGAGGATCAATGTTTTGGGCAGAAATCGAGAATTACATGGCTGCGATATATATGGTGATCACAACTCTATGTTTTATCACCGTATTACGCAAACAAGAAAGTCTAAAAACTTAATCAAGAGGTTGGTAAATGTGGATGGTGTGGTACTTACGGAGCTGCACGAAATTAAAGAAGAGGCAGTGAGTCATTTCAAAACTTGTTTTCAAGTAGAAAGTCCACAAGTTCCAGCATTTACGGTAGAGTCTTTTGAATATCTGATCCCGTATCGCTGCCTTGCGGAGAAGGTTGGCATGATGGTGAGCGATGTGACAAGCGCATAAATCAAACAGGTTCTCCTCTCTATGTCGTCGAATAAAACTCAAGGCCCTAATGGGTTCACGACGGAGTTCTTTACAGCAGTGTGGCCTGTAATAGGTTATGATTTTGTTGTCGCAGTACAATCCTTCTTCATATATGGGTTCATGTCAAATGGTGTTAATGCTACGCTACGATGCTCTGCCTTGCGCCAAAGAAGATTGATGCTTAAAATATTCGAGATTATCGACTTATATCATGATGCAATATGATATACAAATTCATCTCGAAAATCATAGATAATCGTCTCAAATATGTGCTCCCCGATGGAATGGTTCCCAACCAAAGTGCATTTATTAAAGGCTGTTTACTTCTGGAAAATGTGCTGTTAGCGACCGAGCTTGTCAAGGATTATCACAAAGACTCAATATATCCACGTTGTCCTCTAAAATTGGATATAGCAAAGGCTTTTGATACTGTTCGTTGGGAGTTTATTCTCTCCACTCTTCAAGCTATGGGATTCCCAGAGATTTTTGTTGTGTGGATACGAAGTTGTATATCGTCAGCGGCTTTCTCGGTAATTGTGAATGGAGATCTCGAGGGATTTTTCACTAGCAATCATGGTCTAAGGCAAGGTTGCTCGCTCTCACCATATCTCTTTGTCATTGCGATTAACGTCCTCTCACTCATGCTGAACGAGGTGGCAAATGATATCACCCATGGTGTCGGGATCTTAATGTGACGCACTTGAGTTATGCGGATTATATGTTGGTTTTTATGGACGGCATTGCTGATTCTCTTCGATGTGTAATGGAGGTGCTGCTGGAATTTGAGTGCGAATCGGGTCTTGCGATCAACGCCTCAAAATCATCTCTATTTGTGGCCGGTCGTGTTTTGGCGTCGTTCCAACAAACATCTCAAGATCTTGGGTTTCCTTTGGAGCAGCTACCTATTAGATATATTGGCATTCCGCTCACTACAAAGAGCATGACCCGCTTCGAC
This sequence comes from Eutrema japonicum, assembly GCA_030161315.1. NCBI lineage: Eukaryota > Viridiplantae > Streptophyta > Magnoliopsida > Brassicales > Brassicaceae > Eutrema > Eutrema japonicum. The sequence continues at coordinate 22,590,647 of BSQW01000007.1, forward strand.
TACAAACCTTTGATTGATAAAATTCGCAGCAGATTTACATCATGGTCAAATAAGTCTCTCTCTTTTGCGGGGCGACTTCAACTCATACAATTAGTCATAGCTAGCACTATTTATTTACGGTGCTCCGCTTTCTGTCTCCTGAAGCGTTGTTTTGATACGATAGAGAGTATGTGCTCAGTGTTTCTTTGGTCTGGCTCTCCACATATTTCTACTAGCACGAAAGTTGTTTGGGCGGATGTTTGTAAGCCAAAGAGTGAAGGGGGTTTGGGCATTCAGAAATTGCAGGACACCTCTCGGGTATTTTCTCTGAAACTCATCTGGCGATTATTTGATAAGGCGAGCTCTCTTTGGGTGGCATGGACTCGTCACTATCTTCTTCGCAACTCTTCCTTTTGGAACGCACCAATGAGTTTTAGAGGATCTTGGATATGGAAAGAGCTGCTCAAGCTTAGACCATTGGCTGCAGAATTTATCCGACATGAAATTCGAAATGGAGAGTCCACATACTTCTAGTTTGATAACTGGCTAAACATGGGCATGCTCATTGATGTAGATGGGGAGGCGGGTACACGAAATTTGGGAATTTCTCGTCATGCATTTGTAGTTGCTGCTGTTCGGGATCACAATTGGTCCCTCCGCCGCTGTCGTAGTTTGAATCTCCGAGATATGTTGAACCGTATAACATTATCTTCGGTGTCGTGTGCTTCGGTTGGGCAAGATGTTGTGTTATGGCGTCACAATCGAAATGAATTTAAGGAGCATTTTTCCAGCAAAGCAACATGAGAGCATCTGCGAGAGCCAGGTCAGATGATATGGTGGAGTCATTTGGTCTGGCTCTCTCAATCGATCCTTCGATATGGTTTTATCACTTGGTTAGATTTGAGGGATAAGCTTGCAATAGCAGAGAGGATTAGACAATGGGGTCATGTTCAATCTTGTATGCTATGCGGGGAACTTAACGAGACGAGAGACCATTTTTTTTGTTTGCCCGTACTCTTTCACAATTTGGAATTGGTTGTGTTCGGGCCTCTTTCAAGGACGAACGAATCCATATTGGACAATTACTACGAGAACTGTGTCGAGGAGCATGCGAAACAAGACGGACTCCATCTTAGCTCGCGTTGCACTTCAGACATCAATTTACATGATTTGGCAGGAAAGAAATGGACGTCGACACCAACGACCTTCTCGTTCTGCTCTTCTTCTCGCGCATGTGATTGACAAAGACATATGTTTTTGCCTCCATTCTCTTTGGCCTACACAGAGTGACGACAACATCGATATCCTCATCTGATGGCGTGAAGTTAGCACAATCCCGAATAGATCGAGATAGTTTCCCCTTTACAATTTATACTCTGTTTTAGAGGCTTTCTTGCTATGTTTTTCAAATTTTTCACCTTGGAACTCTGGTACATCTTCCATTTGTTGATCAATTAATATAACATTTCAACAAACAAACAAAAAATGTTTACAACATGGATGAAAAGAAATAGAGAATTGAAAAGATTTGCCAACTAAGTTATTTGGAATTTTCAACAAGATTTACATGGAACAACGACAATAAAGTCTGGTCACAATGACAACGGGAGGAATGATAGGAAGAATATTCAACATCCATTCATCAGCAGGAGAATATACTATCTAAGGATACTAATCAACAAACGAAAAGGACCACAAAGTTTTGACGAAATTCTAGATTGCAAATCAGCATGCTATGCTAGAGGTCTACTAGATTCTTTGCAGGCAGTTGATAACTACGAAAGCAACTAGGCCTGGGCATTAAAAACCGGAACCAAACTACCCGAACCGGAACCGATCCGAAATTACCAGTTCGGTTTCGGTTATGGCCAAAATACCCATTGGATCCTACTCATTGATCGGGGTATCGGGTAATACCCGGAACCGAACCGAAAACATTTCGGGTACCCGAATTACCCAAATTATAATTATATACCCAAAAATATTAAATATATATCAGATTTGTTTGGTATATTTTCGTGTTTTTTGATAGTTACATAATTTAGCCCATTTTAGCATACATTTTAGTTAGCATTTTGTGACTTATTGCATTCATTTCATTGTTTTTGGTATAGTTTGCATCCATTTTAGAGTTAGTGAGTCTTAGGTTAGTTCTTGCATATGTTTGTGTGCTATGGAGTCTTTTAGGTACCATTTGGAGCTTATGGAAGCATTTTGGAGCTTGGAGGAAGATCATGGGGCAAAATAAACATGTTTGAAGCAAGAGCTATGCCCAAATATCAAGGAAAATACAGAGGCCATCCGACGTGCTCTAAAGATCGGCTCAGCCAAAGATCTTGAGCTCCGATTTAGCTTCGCGAATCTTCATCAAAGTCGTAGATAATCGAGATACCTTTCTAATGGAGGTGGTTTCAAGTCATTCGGAGCAGCCGTTCAAAAGATACGACATATTTAGTGAGCACAAGTCCGTCTGGCATCGATTTGGACTAATGGCAGAAGTCCATCGGTGTGCATCCGACCGATACACCCGACCGATGGAAGTTCTGGAAATCCGTCGGATCATATCGGTGCGTTGTATCGGTTGCAGGAGACCGATGTGATTCCTGCGACCCACTTTGCTATTTAGGCCAAAAAACTTGTTATTTGTGATATATCTCATTTTTAACTTGTAAAAACACTCTTCTTAGAGAGAGTTTGGAGATTTTAAGAGATTCTTAGTGTTTTTATGAAAGTTCTTGTTTCTTTTCATCTATCTATCTATTTCTAATCATCTAACCATGAATCTAAACACCTCCTACATAGGATTTGTTGGGATTATCATGGTTTGTGAGTAGTTTCTTTAGAACTTTGGGTATGGTAGATTAAGATGTTTTCTTGCTAAATCATGATGCTTAGGACTTAGTTTATGAAGAATCCTTACTTGTTAGGTGTGATTAATGCTAGATTAGCCTTGACAAAGTTGATTTAGAACTTAAGGAATTTCATGCCCGGAAGGTGTTCGATGAAATTCCTCAACCAAACTTAGCAAGTGTTTTACATTCCTAGCCTATGGAAATGGATGTCTAGGGTGTTTAATGGTTATTTAGACTTGAGATTAATGCTTGTTGATCATTTAATTGCAAATGGAAGTCTGTTCTCAATTAAGTGATTAGTGAAGTGATTATTTTCATGGAAGTGGATTAGTCTAAATTAGTGATCTAAGGCCTAAGGATTAGCATTGTTTGAGTATCATGGTTTAGCTAGAGAATGTCCAAGTCGATTACCATTACCCGAAGTTCGTTTGCTTATTCTTGTTTAAATCGTTTTCGTTACGTTTTAGTGCAAAACTTGTTAGTTTTTTAACTACATTTGTTATATGCTGGGTTGTTTATTATCATGTCTTTAAATTGATTAGGATCATTAGAAAACCTTTATTCGATTAGCTTAGATTAAGAAGTGTCTCGCATTCTCTGTGTGTTGTTCTCGTGCCTCCTTGTGGATTCGATCCCTAAGTGCTACAATGACATACCATTAGATTGTGGTATTGTGCACAATGGGTTAATTGTGCGAACCGTAAAAAGTTCACTATCAATTTGGCGCCGTTGCCGGGGAGGTTTAGCAATAGCCATAGGGATTAGGACTCTTTTTGAGACTAAGTTTTATTTTTCTTTGTTTACTAATCTTTCCACCTTGTTTGCTCTTATCTCTATAGGTGCATGAACTTTCAAAGGCGAGGTATGAATATGGATCAAGCACCACTTGTTAGAGATGCAAATGAGAATCGAGAAGAAGTTGCTCAAAGGGTTAGAGCACCGAGGTTGATTGGAGCGGGTGATGCTCCCAACGCCCATGGAAATCGCGCCGGTATACATCCACCACCGGTGGAGAGTAATAATTTTGAGATCAAGGCGAGTCTCATTTCCATGGTGCAAGGAAACAAGTTCCACGGTTTACCGGTGGAGGATCCCTTAGACCACTTGGATCAATTCGATCGAATTTGTGGAATGGTCAAGATCAACGGAATTTCCGAGGATGGGTTCAAGCTTCGATTATTTCCATTCTCTCTTGGAGACAAAGCCCACCAATGGGAGAAGAACCTACCTCAAAGATCCATCACTTCTTGGGATCAATGTAAGAAAGCCTTTCTAGCCAAGTTCTTCTCTTCTACAAGAACGTCAAGGTTGAGAAACGAGATCTCGAGCTTCACTCAAAAATGGAATGAGAGCTTTTGTGAAGCGTGGGAACGATTCAAAGGCTACACAATGCAATGCCCACACCATGGCTTCTCCGAAGAATCGCTCTTAAGCACTCTATACCGAGGAGTTTTCCCCAAGTTTAGGATGCTCCTTGATACCGCAAGCAATGGCAACTTCTTGGGAAAAGAAGTTGATGATGGGTTGGAGCTTGTTGAGAATCTTGCCCAAAGCAATGGGAATTATGGTGAGGATTATGATATAGCTTTGAGAGGAAGTGGAGAATATGAGGACCGAACAAGAATGGAGATTAAAGCCCTTAATGAGAAGTTAGACAAGGTCTTGGAAGCCACACAAAGGCGAGTGAACTATATAGGGGATTGCAAAGGTTACCAAGAGGAAGTTCACTTTGTGGGAAACCAAGGCGGTTACAACAAAGACTTCAACTCTAACTTCCCGCAACAAGGGTTTGTTCCTCGAAACCAATTCCAAGAAAACCAAGGTGGTTACCCAAGCAAACCATCTTTTGCACCGCAACCGCAACAAGGGCAAATAAGCAACTCGACACAACAAGATGTCGAAATGAAGGGTATGCTTCAACAACTCTTGACGGGCCAAGCTCATGGAGCAAATGAGTTGAATAAGAAGATGGCCGAGATTCACACTAAGGTGGATTGCTCATACAATGATCTCAACGCAAAATTTGAAGATCTATCCTCTAGAATCAAACGCTTGGATCAACAACGCACTCAAGGAGGTTCCGATTCTAGTAGACCCATGGAGAAACTAAAAGGCAAAATCGATGCAAACCCAATGGAGTATTGCAATGTTATCCTCTCAAGTGACGAGATCGAAGAAGCTATACGAGAGATCAAGAGAGTTCTCCATGAATCTAAAGATGAAGTCGTAGTGGTTGCTAGCAACGAAGTAGTTGAGAAAAGAGATGTGGAGGCCAAGACAGTTGTGAGAAAAGAGACTTCTTGCATTGAACCTCCTCCACATGAGCCCAAATCGATTCCCAAGCTTGGAAATCCGGGTAAATTTATCATCTCTTGCTCCCTTGGTGATTTGAATGTTGATGACGCCATGTGTGATTCGGGATCAAGCGTGAATGTGATGTCACTTGAATTGGTAAAGAGTCTTGGAATCAAGAGCATGAAGCACCACCCATCACACATCACTTTTGGAGATTCTTCTTCTAAGCAACCACTCGGCATTGTTGAAGATTATCCTCTCAAGATCGGAAATTGTCTCATTCCAACCGACTTCATAGTTATGAAGATGAAGCAAACCAGCAAACTCCCGCTCCTCCTTGGAACTCCATTCCTCAATACCACCGGTGCAAGCATGGACTTCCAAAACAAGAAGGTCGTTCTCAAGAACGTGAATGACAAAGTCTTCTATTCCATGAAGCCCTCTTCCACTAAGCTTTGTGGCACCACTGTTTGTAAGGATGATGAAGCGGAAGTTAAAAAGGTTGAGTATGTGGGAAGTTGTGAAAAGATGAATTTGGTTTCACCCCCAAAAGCTTGTAAAAAGAAGAAAGATTCTCATGAAGAGAAAGCTTTGGGTTATGGTAATGTTGAAGAAGCCTTAGCGCTGGATGGTGTTTGCTTGAAATATCTTTTCCATACCGCTATGGAAAATGAGGTTGAGAGTATAAAGGTTCAAAAGAAGGGTAAGGACACTAAGGCCAAAAAGAAGAAACCCAATGATAAACACCCTCCCACCCTTGTCAAAGGCATGACGAGCAAGCCTAATGAGGTTAGATCATTTTTTCCCAAACTCACCACTATGACCTTGACACCGTGGAGATATGAAGATGGTGTGGTTGAGTACAAGATCAAGTGTAAGGGAAGGTCAAAACCTTTTGCCATGGTTAGAGCAATCATCACACCCGAGCTCAAAGAAAAAGGTCCAACGGGAATTCAAGAGATCATGAGCAAGGTTCTCACACTCAAGCTCGAAGACCCGCCATGGAGTTCCACTACTCCTTCTCTCCAAGCCTAAAACGGTTTGAAACGTCAAGCGTAGCGACGTAAAACAAGCGCTCTTGGGAGGCATTCCCATGACTATCTTTGTATATATTTTCGTTCGTTCTTGTTCCTTTTGATGTTTTTGTTTGATGTTTATAGTTTTCTTGGGTCCAAGGTCATGGTGCTTAATGCATGAATGGGTAGAGCTACAGCACGTCACACTCCTCTCCAATCCAAAGGTATGATCCAAACTCCATTTCATTGTACATACTTTTGCATATTTTTACCTTCTCTTTGATTTGTGTTGCACCGAGACGTTGCAATTCAAGTTCGGGGGAAGAATTTGTGTCTTTTGATATTGTGTTTTGTGATCTTATTTTTCTTTTTGCATATTTGAGTCTCATTCATTCATATAAGTGCATATAAAAACCATTAAAAAAAAAAATATTTAGTTGCATTTTGCATGTTTAAGATTGAGTCTAGATGCATATAGGTTTGCATTCACTTGCATTGGGAGAATTATCCATGTAGAATATAAACTTAAGAGCTTGAATTAATGCCCTCGTTAGGAGTTCTTTGATGCATTTGAGCGATCACGAAGTTAAGGATGATCCATGCTTTGATCTTGCGGTTTGAATGTTTTTGTCTTGGTTGAAGCATGCTTTGAATTGAATCTAACTCTATCTACATGAACTCTAATCTTGACTCATAATTATCATGTTTATGTATTGAAAAGTGAATTCATGGATACCTTATACATATTTGAGCTATCTTAGCCCTTTTCACCACTCTCTTGTTAGCTCAAATAGCCGTTTCCCATTTTTGGAACGGTTAACCACACCCTTAACTATACTTTTCCTTCAAGCCTTCATTTCTTGTGTGTGTCGTGAGGCCTAATTTTGAATGAACTTAGCAAAAAGTGTTGAGTTTGGAACGACAAGGAGTTGATAGATAGGTTGGTGATTTGGGTGTTGATGTAAAGAAAAGAAAGTGTGGAGAAAGGAAAAGATTGAGAAAAAGGATAGGGGAAAGTAAAAAGTTTGGATTGGTTGGCATGAAAATGTGGAATAGCTCTAGGGGTTGAAAGTATAAGTCTCTATGTGTGTAGAAGAAAGAAAGAGCCAAAAGAAAAAAAAATATATATGGCTAAGGCATCTAAATGATGATTGAGAGACTAGTTATGAAAGTGAAAAAGAGCTAAAAGAAAAAGATGAAGAGCCAATCCATTTGTTGAAAGAGAAGAAGAAAAGAAATGTGGTCTAAGAAGGCAAAATGCCTTGTGATATGGGTAGTTTATAATGGATCTTGATGAGTTTAGAAATAGGAGTGGAGTTCATATTGGGGCATTGGGTAGACGGATGTCATCCTTGTACGCATCAATTGTTCTTTACTCTTAGCATTTTGCCAAAGTTCATTCTTTCGTGAGAGATCCCATTGCATTGGAATACCCACATGATTGAGATTATTTTCATCTCAAAACCTTTTTCCTAAGCCAAATGAGTTCACTTGATTTTTATTAAGCATGATTCACCATTGTACTTAATGAATGTTAAAGAGTTAGAAGATATGATTACTTGTAGATGCTAAGGCTTAGACCAAATTCGTGTAGCAACGAGTATGGCTAAATCTTTTGAAGTAGAGGTTGTTTGTGCATCACATAACTACTACCAAGGGCATTGAATTGAATTCTTTTGTTAATATTCTCGGATATGATATCCCGCATTCCAACCTCTTCTTCGATTTGTTCTTGTTTGTTTGCTTGCGGACAAGCAAAAGGCAAGTTCGGGGGAGTTGATAGTTACATAATTTAGCCCATTGTAGCATACATTTTAGTTAGCATTTTGTGACTTATTGCATTCATTTCATTGGTTTTGGTATAGTTTGCATCCATTTTAGAGTTAGTGAGTCTTAGGTTAGTTCTTGCATATGTTTGTGTGCTATGGAGTCTTTTAGGTACCATTTGGAGCTTATGGAAGCATTTTGGAGCTAGGAGGAAGATCATGGGGCAAAATAAACCTGTATGGAGCAAGAGCTATGCCCAGATATCAAGGAAAATACAGAGGCCATCCGACGTGCTCTAAAGATCGGCTCAGACAAAGATCTTGAGCTCCGATTTAGCTTCGCGAATCTTCATCAAAGTCGTAGATAATCGAGATAACTTTCTAATGGAGGTGGTTTCAAGTCATTCGGAGCAGCCGTTCAAAAGATACGACATATTTAGTGAGCACAGGTCCGTCTGGCATCGATTTGGACTAATGGCAGAAGTCCATCGGTGTGCATCCGACCGATACACCCGACCGATGGAAGTTCTGGAAATCCGTCGGATCATATCGGTGCGTTGTATCGGTTGCAGGAGACCGATGTGATTCCTGCGACCCACTTTGCTATTTAGGCCAAAAAACTTGTTATTTGTGATATATCTCATTTTTAACTTGTAAAAACACTCTTCTTAGAGAGAGTTTGGAGATTTTAAGAGATTCTTAGTGTTTTTATGAAAGTTCTTGTTTCTTTTCATCTATCTATCTATTTCTAATCATCTAACCATGAATCTAAACACCTCATACATAGGATTTGTTGGGATTATCATGGTTTGTGAGTAGTTTCTTTAGAACTTTGGGTATGGTAGATTAAGATGTTTTCTTGCTAAATCATGATGCTTAGGACTTAGTTTATGAAGAATCCTTACTTGTTAGGTGTGATTAATGCTAGATTAGCCTTGACAAAGTTGATTTAGAACTTAAGGAATTTCATGCCCGGAAGGTGTTCGATGAAATTCCTCAACCAAACTTAGCAAGTGTTTTACATTCCTAGCCTATGGAAATGGATGTCTAGGGTGTTTAATGGTTATTTAGACTTGAGATTAATGCTTGTTGATCATTTAATTGCAAATGGAAGTCTGTTCTCAATTAAGTGATTAGTGAAGTGATTATTTTCATGGAAGTGGATTAGTCTAAATTAGTGATCTAAGGCCTAAGGATTAGCATTGTTTGAGTATCATGGTTTAGCTAGAGAATGTCCAAGTCGATTACCATTACCCGAAGTTCGTTTGCTTATTCTTGTTTAAATCGTTTTCGTTACGTTTTAGTGCAAAACTTGTTAGTTTTTTAACTACATTTGTTATATGCTGGGTTGTTTATTATCATGTCTTTAAATTGATTAGGATCATTAGAAAACCTTTATTCGATTAGCTTAGATTAAGAAGTGTCTCGCATTCTCTGTGTGTTGTTCTCGTGCCTCCTTGTGGATTCGATCCCTAAGTGCTACAATGACATACCATTAGATTGTGGTATTGTGCACAATGGGTTAATTGTGCGAACCGTAAAAAGTTCACTATCATTTTTGGGTATATCTTCGGGTTTTCGGATATAATTTTGGATTTACGGGTATATTTTTAGTATTTCTGGTATTTTTCTGGGTTTTTGGGTATATTTTTGGGTTTTCATATATAATTTCGTGTTTATAGGTATTTGTTTGGTATTTTGGTTATATTTTCCTTAGTTGTTATGGGTTTTCGGGTATATTTTCGGATTTTTTGGTATATTTTAGGCATTTCAGATAATAAATACACGAAACCGATTAAGATCCGAAAAAGTTTGGATATTTTTGGTTCTTAAATCTCGGAACCGAACCAATCCGGAACCAACCGGAACCGAACCGAAAATATTTCGGTACCTATATGGATCCTAAACCTCTCTACTCAAAATACTTGTAACTGAACCGAATACCCGAATGCCCAAGGCTAAAAGCAACTATCAAATTTTGTAGAAGGTTTCGCAGGTTCCTACAAATCTCCATCTAAGACTACAACAAAAATTAACAAACAGTATTTTCCTTACCGCAAATTAATATTGAATACATTTTTTTGCTGAAAGTAATAAAAAAACTTATCTATTGCAATGCATTATAAAATCACACCAGCTTCGCTACTACACACATTAGTGATACATATAAAGTAGAAGACCACATCTAATACACAATACTTTTTCTACTCTTATCTCAATAAATAAAAAATTACTTAACGTTAGTTAAAATTCATCAAATGTTTACTATTCTTTTTTATGTTATCTAAGAAAAATATTTAATATTAGTTAAAGTTCATCAAATGTTTACTGTAAAATATTATGCTATTGGATAGATATTTAAAAAAGATATAAAAAACAGTCATTCAGACACAAAAATATACAAAAGAAAAATAAATAAAACCATACACTCATCGTGAGTCATTCCTTAATACAAAGTAAAACTGAACACTATGCAAATAAATTAACAAAAAATGGGAAAGCAAATATTGAAATATATGATATAAACATATATTAAAATAATATTTTTTCAGTTTTCTAAAATGTCAAACAGTTCTTATTTTATTCTTATTTCTATACATATGTCATATAACCCAAACATGTTGGGAAAAAGTTTGTATTTATATAAATTAGTTTTTTAATTAGGTAAAAATCAATTGCTTCATTATTATTTTATTTAACAAAATCTATAATCTTATAAACAAATACAAATAGGAAAAAGACACATCATATTTTAAATACATTTTTATAAAAATAAAATTTATGTAAACTCATTATGTTTTTGATAATTTAAAAGTTACTTGCCAAAAAAATATCAAACAAAATTATTAATACTGATCCATCCTATTTTCCGGACTTTAAGTCACTTAGCCATTAATATAACCGGTTTTCCGATTATCTCCGGACCCGACGCCCAAACTGTGGTCATTTCCCCTCTTGTTTATTGACTTGAGCATCCTCGGAAAACACCTCTCAATCGTGTTTTCCGGGCACTCAACGCGTTGTTTTTGTGTAGGTGGATTGTTTCCCCAAAAAGACGAAAAAACCTCAAAAAAAATATTTTTTACCTTTCTATGTTGATTTATCAAATATTTTACATTGTTATATTTTTGTTTAATTTATTATCGTTAATAAATTTGATAATCTAATTAATGTGATTATTTTATGAAACTTCTCTGCCTGCACAAGGCGCATGCTAAATACCTAGGCATGCGAGTTTGATTATTCGGTCTTTTTCGGTTAGTATGGTAATTCGGTTTGGGAAAGTAGTAATCAAATTAAACTTTGGTTCGGGTAGTTCGGATTTAAAAATCTCAACTGAAATGAACCAAAGTTTCTGATTTTTCGGTTAAAATTATGTAATTTCGGTTAAATTTGGTTAGTTCGGTTTGGGTTCGGGATTTTAAATATATTTTCGGTATAATTCAGTATAGTTCGGTATAATTTGGTATATCTCGATTACGAAAAACTAGAAAAAATACAAAGAACCAATCTGCCAAACCGAATGAATTTTATAATGTTGCCGATCGGTTCATAACCTATAACCAAACATGAACCGAAAACTGAAAAATTCTGTTTCAGATAATTATCACAGGCCTAGTTAACTAAGAAAGAGATGATAAATCGGTAAAATTGTAATATATATATATATATTGGGGTTTTCAATTTATCAGAAGAGTTTCGTTTTGTACTCATATTTGAGGATACTGGTTCCATTACTTTTTGTTGGAGATAAATAATTTTTTTGATGATAGGCGAATCACATGATGACACGTGTCATTGTATAATAGATGGCCACTTATCCCAAAAATGTACCACTAAGAGAATCATAGAACAAATTAGGACATATTATATGCAATCACCTTCTTCCCAAACCATTCTCGAATAGCAAGAGTGAGAAGTAATGAGAGGGGTGGTCCTGAAATGATAAAGAGTCACATTTTTCTGAAACCGCCAACTCGTGCCATGTAATATGGAGAGTGCGGTAATAGGGAGATGAGTGATTCAACAGGAACAAGTCTACACCCCGACTGCATCAACATAAACCGGGCAGTAATGCCCGGGAAGGTAAGATCCTAAACAACCAGGTAGGAATACCTAGAAATATAAGAATAGCCCGATATCCCTTAAAAGGTTATCTGGAAAGGTAACAGATAATACTATACGCGAGATTGTCTTTATTTTCCCTCCATAAACAACACTTCGTATTTTAAAATATTTACGCAAAAAAACTTAACAATAGATTCGTACTACACAGTCTCAGGGGCATAGACAGACGAAAGCGACTTGTCAAGGAGCCTAGGGAGGTGTGCAGCATGGGGGCAAGCAGACCACATAGCGCCAAAATAGATGGAACATAGTACAAACGACTCAGCATGGGATAGAGCCGTTCGATGGCAGGTCTTGGTGCAGAAAAGCATGTACCGCACTAGACTCCAACTCATAGGATCCATGATCCGATCCGACATCCGGAAATACGACTCGGGCCAGGTAATCTCTATAAAAGCTCCTACAGTCCCCCGAGGCAGAGAGGACATACCTTTTTACCCTAATTTCACATTATACATGTAGCACTATTTTTCTCTCAAAACACTGAACCCTTCCGAAGTCTCCGACCCGAAGTCTCCGACAGTCTTCAGACGTTCATCTCCCGGCCGATTCTTGGCCTGATTCACCCAAAAACTCTCACCTTTTTCATTTTCTTCACCGTAAATCACTCTTCAAATCCATATACTTTGCGGATCCAACCCAAATCCGGACCCAAAGTCACTTAGCTATTCTTTCATGTTTTCCGACTCTTTTCAGACCTGACGTCAAAATTGTGGTCCTTCTTAGCTCTCGTTTATTGACTTTAGCGTCAGAGAGTCCACGGAAAACACCCCCAAATTATGATTTCTGGACTTTTAACGCGTTGTTTCTCGTATAGGAGAATCGTTTCCCCAAAAGAACGAAAAATCTCTGAAACACTCTTCTTTTCTATGATTACGAAGTATTACCAATCGGAGCCTGAATTTGAGTTACGCGAGAAAAAAAAATACTATATTTTACGGTCAACTTTTAATGCAATTCAAAATATTTCACCGGTTGAACCAAAATCGAAAACATAATATCATTTGACCACTCAGAGGAGGAGAGGTGAAGAAGGTTCCGAATTCGAGTAGCAAAGACTAAAAGGAGCTCTAGTCCTAGACCTCTGAAGATTTGTAGTCTAGACAACCCGAAACTTCTTAGGTAAACAAAAAGTATTTCTAAACAGAACTATCAAAATATGTATAAATGTATAATAGATTATTATCTAAGTAAATGTAAAGCATGTTTCGACGTTAATATTAAGATTTTTCTTTTTGTTGGTCAGAAATTAGGATTTTATACCACTTTATCAAAGCTTTAGCATGCCGAAATCACGTACGTCGTAAATCACCAAACAGCTGGGATTAACTGTATTATACGCTTAAGAAATGGTTACAGATTTTTATCTAAATACATTACAGCTTACTTGCAATGATATACAAAACAAAAGAACTCAAACACAAAATACTAAAAACTTTCTTTAGTTCCCTATGCAATGAAAAAGTGAAGAGTTTTAATTAGCACTGAATTTTCCAAGCTTAACTTTTTGACTTTTACCTCCCTAATCATTTACTAATCATCTCTCCACATCATTATAAATAGTTCTCCTCTCAAAGCTTCTTATATCATACTATCTTTTTTGGTTTTCAAATCATATAAACAGAAATTTTCAAAATGCCGATCCTAACTCCGGTCATAAAACTCGTTGTTTTCAGGCAAAGTCTTCGACCACATTCCGTGGTTGCATTCCTCGTCGAGTTCCTCTGCTTCGTCTTAGCGCTACTCGACAAGGAGACAGATCTAGCCAAAATATTCGGCACATTAATCTTCACATTACTCGATTTAATCCAAAATCTGATCGAAGAAGAAGTGAAAATACGAAGATGCGGTCGAGTGTTTTGGCTATACAAAAACGATGGGAGTCTCTATTGGCACACACTAAACGCTTACCTATTGATGTTGTGCATCGTCCACGTCATCGGTTCTGCGATCTCTTATAGTTCTCGTAGACACTATTTGGTCTTGCTCCCGCTTTTTGCTGCTGGCCTTGAACTCGTCCCACAAGATGCTTATAATAGCCCTGGGCATTCGGATATCCGGATCCGAACCGATCGGATCTTTCGGATGTTCGGATATTCGGATGTTTGATTGAAAGATCCATTCGGATATTTTGTATTCTTCGGATCGGATCGGATCGGTTTTAATCGGATTCGGATCGGTTCGGATATGGAAATGAAGATCCGATGTAAAACCGAAATAAATTTGGATTCGGATTTTTTGGATTATCCTGTAACCGAAAACAACCAAACCTGAAAAAAAATCCTGAAAAAAACGAAAAAAATCCAAAAAATCCGAAAAAATCCGAAACCGAAGGGAAAATCGAAGAGTATATGGAAAACTCAAGAGACATCGGATCTAAGATATATAATAGTTCGGTTTTTTCAGATCATACTTCGGATTTTGGTTATTACCCGATCCGAAACCGAATCCAAAGTAACCCATAATAAACATCCAATCGGATATTTTCCAAGATCTGAATCCGAACCGAGCCGAACCGAATTTTTCGGATCGATTTCGGTTTTTTTTTCCGGATGCGGATAATGTGCCCAGGGCTACTTATAAGGTTCTTGGCAATGATCAAGATTATGTTGGGCCGGATCAAAAATCACGAGATTTTATTGGGCCTGATGGCCCATTAGATGGTATTGAGCTGGAGCAAGGCGATGGAGTTGGTGACCATGTTGGGCCTGATGGTGGCCTTTAAAATGTTTAAGGCTTACAATGGAATAAACTCTGAAATGACACCGTGTCAGGTTTTATGTACTTTGTCTTTCAAAATTATGTACTTGTCGTCGTACGATTCAGAATACAATCGAGTACTTGTACGGGGAAAGTAGTAATGTAAGAGAATACTATTTGGAAGAAATTATTTATTAATAAAAATATGAAAAAATACGTTTTTTTAAATCGAATCGTCTCTTCGATTTCTATGGAGTCAACAAAGAGTAAAAAAACGGTAAAGGATTTCTGACACGTGTGAACACGAAGGAGGATTTGGAACCGTCCGATTAAAGTGGTTGTTTTCCATGCTTCTCTGTATGTGTTTTTTTAAGGGTTAACGATCTATTTCCCCAGAATAACTTTCATATTTGTCCACAAAATCAAAGTTTGAAACAGGTTTTGATCTTTTACGGAAATAGGTTTCGAACTTTGATTTCGTGGGCAAACTCGTTTCGAACTTTGATTTTGTGGAGAAATAGAATTTTAACTTTCAAATCATGGGGAAATAGATCTATGGCTAAACTTTTTGTAGATGTGTTATTATATGAAAGTTTTTATAGGGAAATAGATCGTTGACCCTTTTTAACACTTATGAACAAACTATGAGAACAATTACAAGACTCAACAACGGATAATTCCCTCTGCTGCACTAAGATCCACGATCACGATAAAACGGTTCTGCTTGCACCACGCTGGAGATTTTTTGTAAGTTTGGCTCCATTAATCCGTAGAAATTACATTCTTTGGAAATCGAAACTCAGACATCTTGGTATAGAAACATTAATGATCATTTAATCAACCAAACTGATAGTATACCAGCCATGGGCAGAGCTCAAATTCAGAGTAACAGAGAAGAGATGCAGAGTAAAGAAGAAGAAGAGTTGGTGTTGAGAAAGTCAACAAGACCAAAGGCGCCAAACAGAAAGTATTTGATTTAGAAGTCACATGACTTCTTTCTAAATTCAATTGCTTGTTCAAATAATGGAACGAGTCTTTAGGAAGACCAGTTCTCCACTTTGTTTTTATTTCCACTTTGTAAGGAGTCTATGACTCCACTTTATCTCGTTCCCATTTTGTAAGGAGTCGATGACTCCAACCTTCTTTGTTTTCCTATTTAAGTCAATGAGAAAAACCAAAATAGGTAGTCTTAACTACCACAAAATATATGTTCTTGTCTTATGTTTACAAATCTCTTTGGCTTTGAAGAGGGACCATAACAATTTGGTATCAGAGCACGTTTCCTAGTTCTTGTTGACGGTATTCACACCGAATCAATGCTCAGCAAGCACGAATATTTTTTTCCTTTTCATTCATTCACTCTTTTCTTTCACCACCAAACATCACCATTGCACCCAAGAAAACAAAAAATTCAAACAAAACTGTTGTGGCTCAAAATCCAAGGGACGAGCCCATGACAACCAACAAAGAGCGACTCAATGATCTTGAAGCGGGTCTCGGGATGGTACAAGACGAGCTTCAAAAACTCAACACCGTTATCAACGATAAATTCCGAGGGATGGAACACTCGTTCAACCGCACGGTCGAGGAATCCTTGCAACGAATGATGGAGATGATGTCACACGGACGGGAGAGTGGTTCAAGTGTGCCACGAGGGAACCATAGAACCGAACCATCAGCTCACCGAGGAGAGCAGACCAATCCTTTTGCTCCACCTCCGGTTATGGCGAATATACGACATGTGAAGTTGGAGTTTCCGAGGTTTCACGGTGGTGATCCTACCGAATGGATGAGTAAAGCGAAGCAATACTTTGCTTATCACGATATGCCTTTCGACCAGAGGGTTAGTTTCGCTTCATACCACCGGTCGGAGGAAGCCAATGAATGGTGGCAGGCGATAACGAAGGCGCGGGGTCTCGATCCACACAGGACAACCTGGGAAACATTTGAAGCGGAGCTATGGACAAGATTTGGTCCCATTGATGGAGAAAATTTTGACGAAGCTTTGTCTCACATCCGCCAGAAAGGACAACTCATCGAATATCAACGAGAGTTTGAGAGATTACAAAATAAGGTGGATGGGTGGTCCGAGAAGGCGTTGGTGGGAACGTTTATGGGCGGGCTCAACACTTCCATCTCCAGCGGTATTCGAATCTTCAAACCCAAAACGTTGACGGAGATCATAAACTTGGCGAGAATGCGTGACGATCAATTACAGAAAGAGAGAAGATGGAATACGTCACGATCGTATAATGCCAATACATCCCAATCAATTGGTAATTCACGGCCAGCAATTCCGGCGTCACACCCACCCAGCGATAGACAAACGGCGGTGCCGAGAAGATTGAGTTGGGACGAGCTCAAAAAGAAACGAAGTCTGGGGCTTTGTTTCAGCTGCGATGAGAGATATTCCCCGGGCCATAAATGTAAGCAATCACAGTTGTTCATCATGGAGAGTGAGCATGATGGAGATGATGACAACGGCGACCCATCAGATGAAGATGAACAGTCACCAGAGATTATGCTTAACGCCTTAACCGGTTGGGATTCTCCGACAACTATTCGACTTCACGCACATATTGGCACAACGGGATTACTGGCGTTTGTAGACAGTGGTTCCACCCACAATTTTATTAGCGAGAAGGCGGCGCAGCGACTCTGTTTGACGATGACACCGACTTCTCCGTTTCTGGTTCACGTCGCCAAAGGAGCACCATTGAGGTGCGGAGGTCGATACGACGACATAGCGGTCAGAATTGGTAACGCCACCTTCACGATGACGTTGCACGTGCTCCCATTGGTGGGTTTGGATCTTGTTTTTGGGGTTAAATGGCTTGAAACTTTAGGCCCAGTAACTTGTGATGGCGGGCTCAGACGATGGAGATTAAATGGTAAGGAGTAGTTCATATCCTTTATGGGCTTAAAGCAACACAAATTAAGCCCATAGATGCACGTGAATTAGAAAAAGAAGCCCGACAAGGCCATTATCTCTTTGCGATTCACATCGGTGAAACAGACACACCATTGACGCCTGTAGCAGAAGATTTGCAGGCTTTAATTCAGGAATTCGACAATTTGTTCACGATTCCAGATGGTCTGCCGCCACATCAAGATATTGAGCATCATATTACGCTCAAGGAGGGAACGGATCCTGTCAACGTACGGCCATACCGTTACGCTTATTTCTAAAAAGAAGAGATCGAGAAGCAAGTGATGGATATGCTAAAGTCGGGTATCATACGGCAAAGTTCGAGTACATTTTCCTCTCATGTCTTGCTCGTGAAGAAGAAATATGGGTCATGACGCTTTTGCACTAATTACCGAGTTCTAAATGCTGCCACGATCAAAGACCGCTTTCCTATTCCCACTGTCGACGATATGCTAGATGAATTACACGGAGCAGCATATTTTACGAAGCTTGATCTCACCGCCGGGTATCATCAGGTCCGAATGCATCCTCCTGACATTTCCAAGACGGCATTCCGAACGCACAACGGACACTTTGAGTATTTGGTGATGCTGTTCGGGTTGTGCAACGCGCCATCAACATTTCAGGCACTGATGAACACGATCTTTCGACCACTGATGCGCAAATCAGTCCTGGTTTTCTTCGATGATATCCTCGTATACAGCCCATATTGGACCTCCCATCTGATCCACGTCCGTGAGGTGTTCGAATTGCTGCGGACAAATCAGCTGTCGGTCAAATTCAAGAAATATGATTTTGGGAAACATGAGCTGGAATACTTGGGGCACATCATTACCAATAAAGGCGTGAAGGTGGATCGTTCAAAAATCCAAGCTATCCTCGATTGGCCATTTCCAACAACAGTAACCGAGCTGCGTGGATTTTTGGGTTTGACGGGTTACTATCGGAAGTTCGTAAAGGATTACGGTCTGATTGCGAGACCACTTACGAATCGTTTACGCAAAGGACTGTTCACGTGGGATGCAGAGGCAGACGAGGCGTTTAAACGACTCAAAACAGCGATGACGACAACTCCGACGTTGGCCTTGCCGGATTTTTCGAAGCCATTTGTCATTCAAACTGATGCTTCAGGTGAAGGTATCGGCGCTATTCTCTCTCAAAACGACCAGCCTATTGCGTTTATGAGTAGATCGTTGGGTGTGGCAAAGAAGACGTGGTCGACATATGCATGAGAAATGTTGGCAATCATAGTCGCCATCCGTACGTGGAGACCGTATGTTCTGGGATGCAGATTTACCATTCAGACCGACTAGTGTAGTCTCTGATATTTGCTGGAGCAGAGGATTCTTACACCTGAACAACAAAAATGGATGGGAAAACTCGTTGGATATGACTACGAGATTGTCTACAAACCGGGAAAAGCAACGCAGCAGCAGACGCGTTGTCACGTATTCCCGATAGCCCAGTCCTCAACACCATTTCGGTACCGTCAGTGTCTCTCTGGGATGATCTCCGTAAACTGGCAGCGACATATCCATATCTTATTCGGATTGGCATCTTAGCCACAGCCAAACTAGGGATGCCGTACGCTTGGAAGGACGGTCTTTTATGCTACAATAATCGTGTGGTTATTCCGCCAAACTCACCACTCATTGATCAGCTCATCCTCGAGCATCACGATACAACCATGGGAGGTCACTCCGGAGTCTTACGCACTTTCAAACGGCTGTCTCGTCAATTTTACTGGCCCTCGATGCATCGGATTGTCAATGAATATGTCTCTCGCTGTGATACTTGTCAGAGAGCAAAGGCGCAGACTCTTTCACCGGTAGGTCTCCTTCAACCCTTACCCATTCCAAATCGGGTATGGGAAGACATGTCAATAGATTTTGTTGATGGACTCCCACGATCCAGCAATCCTACGACAATCATGGTGGTCGTCGATCGTTTGAGTAAGGCTGCACATCTCATTCCTTTGACTCACCCTTACACAGCATCTAATGTGGCTACACGCGTCATCGATTTTGTTGTTCGTCATCATGGAATTCCACAGTCCATCCTCAGCGATCGTGATCCCATATTTCTCAGCAACTTTTGGCAAGAGTTGTGGAGACGTTCAAGTACGACTCTCCGTATGTCCTCGGCTTACCATCCTCAATCCGATGGCCAGACGGAAGTCGTTAACCGGTGTATCGAGCAATTTATCCGCTGCTTTGTTCAACATCGACCAAAGCAATAGAGCGATCTTCTCCCATGGGCGGAGTTCTGGTACAACACCACCTTTCATTCCTCCACCGGCATGGCACCGTTTGAAGCTTTGTACGGTCGCCAGCCTCCTCTAATGCCAAGGTACGAAATCGGCTCCTCTATGGTGGAAGAAATCGATGAACAATTGCAGGATAGAGATGAGTTGTTGACAGAATTAAAGCAACATCTTCAAGCAACTAACAATCGTATGAAACAAATGGCTGACCGAAAGCGACGAGATGTTGAGTTCGAAGTGGGTGAATGGGTGTTTCTTAGACTACAACCGTACCGGCAACAATCAGTGTTCAAGCGTTCATCTCAGAAACTTGCAAACAGATTTTTCGGGCCATTTCAAATTGAGAAACACATTGGACAGGTTGCGTATCGTTTGCAGTTGCCAGAAGGGTCTCGGATTCACCCTGTCTTTCATGTATCACTCTTGAAGAAGCGAATCGGTGAAGACGAACCTGTTTCAATTCAGCTTCCACCGTTGAAGAAGAATGGGTTGTTCCAGCTCATTCCCGAGGAAGTTTTGTCCAAACGTCAAGTTCGTAGAGGGTCTAAGGAGTTCACATAGGTGTTAATTAAGTGGGAAATTTTACCACTTGATGAGGCAACGTGGGAGGAGTTGCATCAGATTCAATCCAGCTTTCCTCTTTTCAACACGAACCTTGAGGACAAGGTTCTTTTAGACCGTGGGAGTATTGATAGGATACCAGCCATGGGCAGAGCTCAAATGCAGAGTAACAGAGAAGAGATGCAGAGTAAAGAAGAAGAAGAGTTGGTGTTGAGAAAATCAACAAGACCAAAGGCGCCAAACAGAAAGTATTTGATTTAGAAGTCACATGACTTCTTTCTAAATTCAATTGCTTGTTCAAATAATGGAACGAGTCTTTAGGAAGACCAGTTCTCCACTTTGTTTTTGGTTCCACTTTGTAAGGAGTCTATGACTCCACTTTATCTCGTTCCCGTTTTGTAAGGAGTCGATGACTCCAACCTTCTTTGTTTTCCTATTTAAGTCAATGAGAAAAACCAAAATAGGTAGTCTTAACTACCACAAAATATATGTTCTTGTCTTATGTTTACAAATCTCTTTGGCTTTGAAGAGGGACCATAACACAAACTACGGCAGGGAAAAATACCAGGAACCGAAGAACCGAACTGAACCCGACCCAAAAAAGGGAACCGAACCAAACCCGGAACCGACAAAATACCCGAACGGATCGTAGACTCCGATACCTGAAGAACCGAACCCGAACCCGAACCGAACCGAGAACCGAATGGGTACCCGAAATACTCGAAATATAATTATATACCCAAAATATTAATTATATTTAGACTTGATATAATCCAATTACCCAAAATTATAATTATAAAACCCAAAGATATCAATTATTGTTAGACCGAAATAACCAAAATATCTAAAATAATAAAAAATTTAAAAATTCTTAATTATATTTGTCAAAATTTAACCAAATTTTATTCAAATGTAATATTTTTTTTATTTTTTTCCTATATTTCGGGTACCCGGAACCGACCCGAAAATACCCGAACCGAACCCGAACCCGAACCGAATTTTATAAATATTCGAATGGATCCTTCAACCCAATACCTAAAAGACCCGATACCCAAAAGAACCGACCCGAACCCGAACGGGTACCCGAATGCCCACGCCTAACACAAACTTTAACACTACTTACTCGTTTAAAACTGTTTATTTTATTTATGAACCGGTATAGACAGATTATCCGAATTACTCAAATTACCCGATATTCGAAATGGACAGGTTTTACGTATCTTTTCTTGTGGCCTTTCCTCACTCCCGAAAAAGGTTTTCTTTTTTTTTCAATATTTGAATAGAGAAAAGTCCAGAGACAAACGCAAAAGCAAACCCTCTCTCTCTCTCCGTCTCTTTCTCCGTCTATCTCTCTGTCTCCGCCATGACAAGCTCTTCCTCTCTTTCCCGCAAGGTCTCTCTCTCTCCTCTTGATTCTAACTCTGTCTTGTTCAATTTTCGATGTCAATTTTGATATTTTTTGTGTGTGGAAAATTTTGATGATGATGCGTAGGCGTTAAGCAAGATCGCGTGTAATAGGCTACAGAAAGAATTATCAGAGTGGCAAATAAATCCTCCGACTGGGTTTAAGCACAAAGTCACTGATAATCTTCAAAAGTATTATCACAAAACACACAACACTTATCTATATTTTTCTGTTTTTCCATTTTTTGGAATTTTGATGGACTCTGTTTTTTTTTTCCTTTTTTTGTGTGATTGAAAGATGGATAATCGAGGTTACAGGAGCACCAGGTACGCTCTACGCGAACGAAACTTATAAGCTTCAGGTTGATTTTCCTGAACATTACTCCATGGAAGCTCCTCAGGCAAGTTTGGTCTTAATTTGTGTAAAATATTTGTTTGAAGAAGTTTCGGTTTTGCGCATGTATCTACCTAAAAAGAGAACTAATTGTGTGTTGTGAATTTTGCGTTAAAAGGAGTAGAAGAAAATCGAAACCTTGGAGAGAAAACAAATCGATTTCACTAGGAATAGTTTGAATGACTTTACAAACCTTTAAGACTCATATTTATAATGTACCAAAACTCGATTTTACTAGGAATAGTGATAGTTGCATAATTTAGCCCATTTTAGCATACATTTTAGTTAGCATTTTGTGACTTATTGCATTCATTTCTTTGTTTTTGGTATAGTTTGCATCCATTTTAGAGTTAGTGAGTCTTAGGTTAGTTTTTGCATATGTTTGTGTGCTATGGAGTCTTTTAGGTACCATTTGGAGCTTATGGAAGCTTATTGGAGTCTTGGGGAAGATCATGGACTAGGAGGAACGTACCCGCAGCAAACAGAGATGATCAAGTGATGAAGGAGAAAACCAGGAAGCGCAGCGGTCAGCTCACAGCGGTCAAACCAGACCGCTGCACTTTCAAGTTTCGCAGCGGCCGGAGCACAGCGGTATGAGCAGACCGCTGCAGATCCATCCAGAGCAAAAACCAGGCGTTTCACAGCGGTCATGCAGCGGTCTAGGGAGACCGCTGCACTTTCAAGTCTCGCAGCGGTCGGAGCACAGCGGTATGAGCAGACCGCTGCGGATCCAGCCGGAGCAAAAACCAGAAGTCTCGCAGCGGTCTCGCAGCGGTCAAACCAGACCGCTGCACCTTCAAGTCTCGCAGCGGTCAGGTGCAGCGGTACGAGCAGACCGCTGCGGATCCATCCGGAGCAAGCAGCAGGCATTTCACAGCGGTCATGCAGCGGTATGAGCTGACCGCTGTGAAACTTCTCGGACCAAAAAAATTGTCGGGTCAAACCCGGTTTGTCCCGGGTTGACCCGACCCGATCTGTATCTACTTAAGCAAATTAAGCCTAATTAGACAAAGAGTTTTTTTTAGAGTTTTTTGGGCTGCTTCTTTTTAGGGTTCTAAGCCACTTATTTCTTTCTTCTTCTTTTCTTGTTTTTGTTTTGTATGAAGGATTCAAGATCCAAACCATTTTAGTGAAGATTTTCTTAAACTCTTTTTACCAATCTTTTTATTTTGCTTATGGCTTTCATTTGTATGGTTTATATTTGTGATTTAGCTATGTGTGAGTAGTTCTTTTAGGATTCTTGGGTGAAGTAGATTAGGGTGATTCCAGGTTTGTTCTTGATGTTTAAGAGTTAGATTACTTAAAACCCTTTCTCATTGAGTGTTATTAATGCTGGATTAGCCTTGACAAAGTTGATTTAGATCATAGGGAATTTCTCGCCCGGAAGGTGTTCGATGAAATTCCCCAACCAATTCAATGAGTGCTTTTCATATCTTAGCCAACGGGAGTTGATGTCTAAGGTGAATTGTGGCTAAGTGGACTTGTTATTAATGCTTGTTAGTCATAGAATCGCGAACGGAAGTTTATGACGATTGATGACTAAGAAAGGGATTAATACCATTGACGTGGGTTAATCTTTAGTAGTGTACCTAGGGCCTACGGAGGCAATTGATTGAATGTTTGAGTGTCTAGAATGGAGCGAGAATCACCCGAGTCGATTGCTTTACCCGAGAATTCGCTTGTTTAATTTTGCTATTTTTGTTTATTTCAAATTGTCCGATAAAAGCCAAAACCCGATATTTGCTTAGATTAGATAGCGTCCTGTATTCTTAGTGCGTCGTTCTTATTTCCCTGTGGATTCGATCCCAAAGTGCTACAATGACATGCCATTAGATTGAGGCATTGTGCACAGTGGGTAATTGTGCGAACCGTAAAAAGTTCAACTATCAATTTGGCGCCGTTGCCGGGGAGATTAGCAATAGCCATTAGGATTTGGATACTATTTGAGACTAAGTTCTTGACTTCTACTAACTTTTTATTTTCTTCTTTTTTGCTTCTTAGAGTCGATGGCCATGGATTACAATGATTGGCCACAAGAAGAGGATGCCACATTTGATGAAAGCATTGATGATGAGCCATATGTGGAGCCACCATTTGATGAAAATGTACTCACATCAGAACAAAAAGTAGAGTTGGATGAGCTTTGCAAAGAAAACCCGGCATTGACAAGGAGTAATCTCGCGATTATGATCCGTTTGAACCTCATGTCACGTCGGGCAGCGCTTGAGGGAAGGGAGCTCACATATATTGAGATAAAGATAGCTCATGCACTCGAAGAGGTAATTTATTGGGTTCCACCATGCCAACTAGAAGGTATTTTTGACACAACCTTTGAAATCGTTGATTATGAGGATAGTCACTTGCCTTGCATTGAAGATGTAGCTTCTAGTTCACATGCTCTCAAGCTCATTAATGAATGCTGTGATTTAATATGTGAGTCTCAAATACTAGAAACCTTAAGAGTAGAAAAGCTTGCTAGTGATTATCATGAAGTATGTTTTGATATTAATTATCTATGTGCTTTGAATGATCATGATATCGAGTTTAAGCTTTCAATGCCTGAGGAATCTAGTTCTCTTCTTGAAAAATCTCACCTAGGGGATGTGCTTGATGTAGATAAGATCTTGAATGAGATAGATGACCCTAAGGTTGAGATGAAATCTAGGAAAGAGGATGTGTTTTACATGATTGATGGAGATGAAGTTGACTATTTTGTGATTAACTCGTTTAAACATGAAATCGACTTCATTTTTCCATCAAATGCATTTGATCCTCGTGAACATCTCATCATCAAGGAAAATTCCAAGATGTATGCTATATTTTTAGTAACCTTTCTTGATGTGAGTTATGCCTCTTTGCCATGGATAGTCGTGTGCCATGTTGCATATTTTGTTTCTTGTCTTGACAAGAGAAGGACCAAAGGTGCATTGGCTCAACCTTTTGATTCTCATGATTAACAGTTGAAACGTCAAGCTTAGCGACGTAAAACAAGCGCTCTTGGGAGGCATTCCCATGACTATCTTTGTATATATTTTCGTTCTTTCTTGTTCCTTTTGATGTTTTTGTTTAATGTTTATAGTTTTCTTGGGTCCAAGGTCGTGGTGCTTAATGCATGAATGGGTAGAGCTACAGCACGTCACACTCCTCTCCAATCCAAAGGTATGATCCAAACTCCATTTCATTGTACATACTTTTGCATATTTTTACCTTCTCTTTGATTTGTGTTGCACCGAGACGTTGCAATTCAAGTTCGGGGGAAGGATTTGTGTCTTTTGATCTTGTGTTTTGTGATCTTATTTTTATTTTTCCATCTTTGAGTCTCATTCATTCATATAAGTGCATATAAAAACCATAAAAAAAAATTTTGATCATATAGTTTTGCATTGCATTCTTTTCTTTTTAGGATTGAGTCCAGAAGCATTTAGGAGTGCATTGCATATGCATAGGGAGCAATGATAGTAACTAAAGCTTAGCATTTCATTCAATGTGATGCCCTTGTTAATCATACCATGTTGCTTGAACATCTCTTGAAAAAACTCGCAAACTTCGTGCTTTGATCTCTCCACTTGAAACTTGTCGTCTTGTTGATGTTTGCTTGAATTGAAACCAACTCCTTAACTATTGGACTTAATTGAATTTAATTTTCTCACTTATGGGCTTGTGTATGCTTAACCATGGTCACCTAAAAACATCCAAGTCATCTTTGCATTAATTTTTACCACTCTTGTTGACTTGGGTGGCCATTTCCATTTATAAATGGTTTCCCCACCTTTAAACCCAACCATTTCCTTCCACCCTTGATGATTTTGTGAGTGAGGCCTCTTTTCTTGATAGTACTACACTTGTAAAATCTTGTAAGTATCGAGGACGACAAGGGATAGCTTCCATTAGCTAGGTTTGTTGTTCTTGGGAAATTGGCTAGTGATTAGAAAGGAGATTGAGAATGGTGTTAAGAGTTACCAATGTTTGGGGAATAGTAAAAAAAAAAAAAAAAAAAAAAAAAAAAAAGAGACTCCCCCTAGAGATGAAAGAAAAGAAAAGACGTGTGAAAAAGAAAGGGAAAGGAGTAGTGATGAAAGATAAGAAAAGGAATCGAAAGAGCGAATGGAAATTTTCAAGGAACGATTTGAAAAGAGAAATGACCAAAAGGGTAGAGATTTAGTTTGGCAAAGAGCAAAAAGAAAAACACTTGGGTAGAAATAGTGAATTGGATACTCAAAGCTTAGGGAAGGGTAGAACAATGGAAGTGAATACTTTGTATGCGTAAATTGTTCCGATCTTCCTTGCTTTTGCGAAGTGTTTGTACTCCGTTTTTCATAGAGTTAACCACTAAATTGATCTCTTGTTTATATTGATAAATCTTTCTCTTGTTCAACCGATTGGTATATAGATCACCTGCCCATTTGTGAGACCGCACCTTGAAACGATTAATTGAATGTGAGAGTTGGTCGATATGACGGTAGTCGGATGCTTGACTTTGAGTGTAGAGAAAAATATTTGGAGTTGCGATAAGCCTAGAGAAGCTAGAGTGGATTAAGAAGTTTGTTCTTGCAACATGTTATAATTTCCTAAGGACATCATGGTGAATGCTTTGCTAGCTTCTTTTGATTTGAGCTCCCGCTTTCAATCATTTTCTCCAACTTGTTTATGTTTGTTTGCTTGAGGACAAGCAAAAGGCAAGTTCGGGGGAGTTGATAGTTGCATAATTTAGCCCATTTTAGCATACATTTTAGTTAGCATTTTGTGACTTATTGCATTCATTTCTTTGTTTTTGGTATAGTTTGCATCCATTTTAGAGTTAGTGAGTCTTAGGTTAGTTTTTGCATATGTTTGTGTGCTATGGAGTCTTTTAGGTACCATTTGGAGCTTATGGAAGCTTATTGGAGTCTTGGGGAAGATCATGGACTAGGAGGAACGTACCCGCAGCAAACAGAGATGATCAAGTGATGAAGGAGAAAACCAGGAAGCGCAGCGGTCAGCTCACAGCGGTCAAACCAGACCGCTGCACTTTCAAGTTTCGCAGCGGCCGGAGCACAGCGGTATGAGCAGACCGCTGCAGATCCATCCAGAGCAAAAACCAGGCGTTTCACAGCGGTCATGCAGCGGTCTAGGGAGACCGCTGCACTTTCAAGTCTCGCAGCGGTCGGAGCACAGCGGTATGAGCAGACCGCTGCGGATCCAGCCGGAGCAAAAACCAGAAGTCTCGCAGCGGTCTCGCAGCGGTCAAACCAGACCGCTGCACCTTCAAGTCTCGCAGCGGTCAGGTGCAGCGGTACGAGCAGACCGCTGCGGATCCATCCGGAGCAAGCAGCAGGCATTTCACAGCGGTCATGCAGCGGTATGAGCTGACCGCTGTGAAACTTCTCGGACCAAAAAAATTGTCGGGTCAAACCCGGTTTGTCCCGGGTTGACCCGACCCGATCTGTATCTACTTAAGCAAATTAAGCCTAATTAGACAAAGAGTTTTTTTTAGAGTTTTTTGGGCTGCTTCTTTTTAGGGTTCTAAGCCACTTATTTCTTTCTTCTTCTTTTCTTGTTTTTGTTTTGTATGAAGGATTCAAGATCCAAACCATTTTAGTGAAGATTTTCTTAAACTCTTTTTACCAATCTTTTTATTTTGCTTATGGCTTTCATTTGTATGGTTTATATTTGTGATTTAGCTATGTGTGAGTAGTTCTTTTAGGATTCTTGGGTGAAGTAGATTAGGGTGATTCCAGGTTTGTTCTTGATGTTTAAGAGTTAGATTACTTAAAACCCTTTCTCATTGAGTGTTATTAATGCTGGATTAGCCTTGACAAAGTTGATTTAGATCATAGGGAATTTCTCGCCCGGAAGGTGTTCGATGAAATTCCCCAACCAATTCAATGAGTGCTTTTCATATCTTAGCCAACGGGAGTTGATGTCTAAGGTGAATTGTGGCTAAGTGGACTTGTTATTAATGCTTGTTAGTCATAGAATCGCGAACGGAAGTTTATGACGATTGATGACTAAGAAAGGGATTAATACCATTGACGTGGGTTAATCTTTAGTAGTGTACCTAGGGCCTACGGAGGCAATTGATTGAATGTTTGAGTGTCTAGAATGGAGCGAGAATCACCCGAGTCGATTGCTTTACCCGAGAATTCGCTTGTTTAATTTTGCTATTTTTGTTTATTTCAAATTGTCCGATAAAAGCCAAAACCCGATATTTGCTTAGATTAGATAGCGTCCTGTATTCTTAGTGCGTCGTTCTTATTTCCCTGTGGATTCGATCCCAAAGTGCTACAATGACATGCCATTAGATTGAGGCATTGTGCACAGTGGGTAATTGTGCGAACCGTAAAAAGTTCAACTATCAAATAGGAAAGTAGAAGATTTCCTAATCCTAATAGGATACCGTTGCATTCCTCTACTCGCTCGAAAAGGGCTCTATTGCAGTCCATCTATAGATTTTAAGTCACCTAGAAACAACATTGTGATATATGTTGTCTTCTCCAAATTTCTTAATTGTGTGATTAAGGGACTTGTAATCTAATGTGGCTTTATTAACTTAACTAGTTGGTTTTAGAGTTTTTTTTGTTATAAAGATGTTTTTTTTTAATTTAGGTTTCACCTCAAGCAATTAGATTGGGATAATGACATTTTTTCTATTTTCTTGTGTGTTTGATGTTTGAACAGGTAGTTTTTGTTCCACTTGCACCGCTACATCCGCATATTTACAGCAATGGACATATTTGTTTAGGTATTTTTATTCAATCTGCTCTTGTTTCTTCACCTTTCACTATCTCTACCGTGTGCCGTGTGTGCCTCTTCCTGCTCTGCTTTTTTTTATTTTCAGAACATTTCTTTTTTTGTCAGATTAGTCTTATATATATGATGCATATGTCAATTCAAAATAGTTTGTCTGTAAAACGAGGAAATCAAAACTGATGCATACACATTAATAGGTTCCTCACAAAGTTGTAATGTGGTGAAAGGAGAAGCAATATATTTATGCCTTAACATTGCTCAGTCTATCTGATGCTTAAAGAGTTTCTAATATCAGTGGTGCGTAACATGAAATTAGGGCGTGGATGTGTTTTCAACTCCATAAAGAAAACAGATACCATCCCTTTTTGACTATATTCTTATCAGAATCTTCTACATGATCATAGCGGCCTCTGAATTGCTTTGCTAATTGCTATATTCAACTCTCTTTTGGTCTATTAACTTGTACAAGCCTTGTTTTGTTCTTTGAATGAAGCAGAAACCATATTCCTTGCACATTATATAGGTCTTCTTCGTTATATGTTACAATACGTAATCAAGAATACGCTTCATAATGCTGAAATTTCAGGCAAAAGCTCCAATA
Source organism: Eutrema japonicum (assembly GCA_030161315.1). Classification (NCBI taxonomy): domain Eukaryota; kingdom Viridiplantae; phylum Streptophyta; class Magnoliopsida; order Brassicales; family Brassicaceae; genus Eutrema; species Eutrema japonicum. Next base: position 22,620,264 of record BSQW01000007.1, read on the forward strand.
GAGTTTATACGGTAAATGTAACACTCTCTTATTCTTTTTTTGCAGATATATTGTATGACTCGTGGTCTCCAGCAATGACGGTGAATTCAGTCTGCATCAGCATTCTCTCAATGCTATCGAGTTCACCCGAAAAGGTTTCCACATTTTTTTTAACTCCCAACGACTTTGTATCATTACAAAAGCTTAACGCTCCCTGACTGACCCATCCACACAACTCTTACTATCTTCAGTTGTCTTATATCTCTGTCTCAGCAACGCCCGACTGATAATGACCGATATGTGAAGAACTGCAAGAACGGCAGGTCTCCTAAAGAGACAAGGTGGTGGTTCCACGACGACAAGGTATGATGATATCACGTAAAATCAAAGAGGTTTATATAATTTTCCTCAGATTGAATAGTACTAATTGGAATTCGTCATGGCCTCCCACTTTTTTTCTTCTACTTTTATTTGTATGATTTTATTATGTATATAAAAGACATTTTAAATGTCTCACACCTGAATTGACACCTTCTGCTTTTGTCCTCTCTTAAGTAACCTTGGAGAATTTAGGCAAAAAATTGTATTTGGAGCCATGTTTTTGCAATGTATGTTCGTTCTAACTTTATGCACTTGTTCAATTGAATAATATTAGAGGCTACACGTAACATATGATCCTTTGATCCATATTGTACGTTAGAGATCTTTCTCTTCTCGATCCGAAAAGAAAATTAAGAAACGATGAAGTTTTATGGTAAACTAGGTAATTACCCGAGTTACACCGCGGGACTTTTTTTGATCATTTTTGTATTTTTTTTTTGATTTAATATTATATTTTATTTGATAAATCTGAGTTTTACATTCTAGTGTTTAAATCACTTTTATATTAACAGTTAACACCACATAAGAACACATTTCGCTTGTATTTGCTATTCCTTTATCTCCTTTACGAATCTATTTAGAGGGAATTCAGGTTTTGGTTACTTTGGTTTAGTTGGCTTGAGAGAAAATGTGAGGAATAGAAAGTGAAGTAACCACAGGATGAAAAATGACATGATTTTTTTTGTTTTTTTTTGGGTGGAAAATGACATGACCTTTTGTATCATATACATTTTAGCTAAAAATCATTTACTTTCGGTAATTTTATATATGTTTGATTCGGTTTAGATTTTGGTTGGAGGATTTGTAGCCAACTATAGTAACTTAGTGTTAAGATTATAACTTTAAATAATGCCATTCTTCGTTATGGTATCAAAGCTCTGCAAGGGCTAACTCTACTACTCTAGTGATATGGTAAAAACAAAATCATCATTTTCAAAATAAAAATTGGGAATCTAATCTTTTTCACGATGACAATTTGTCTTCTTTAAGAACCAAAAAAAAAAAAAAAACTCGCACCAACTTCAACTTAAACGATTTGTCATCAAAATAATTAACTTCTCTATTCAGTACTCGTTAGCTTCTGCCAATTTGGTTATTACTCAATCTCTTTGGATGAAGATAGCCACAATGTGTTTTGAATAAAATCTTAAATAAATCTAGTGAAATAACTCAAAGTAAGCTTTGCTTAGCGGACTCTCTTGTCAAAATGAAATCAACTGCTTCCTCGACTGTGTCAACTACCTCAAAACGTTAACAGTACACGACACGTCGTGAACAGTGCCGAGCAGGTCGGGAACAGTAACTGGCAGGTCGGGAACAGTAACCGGCAGGTCGTGAACAGTACCGTATCTGCATAGTGGATGCTGGGGGGAAGTACGGGATCGTGCAGACGGAGGCCGGCGGGCGGTCCGTTGACAAGGAATGCGGCGGCCTGCTTTCCTTTGCCGCGCTGCTACTCGTCATCGTAGTGTTGACGAGGCTCCTGGTATCTTTCTTGGGGCCGCTCCTTTGGGACCGGGGCCCTGTGAGAGGCGCTGTTTCTCGACTCAGCCGCCTTCTCCTCCTCGAGCTCGACGAAGAGTCCAGCGCGGTGCAAGGCGTCTTCCAGCGAGCGCGGCCTGTTGAGCTTCATATCGTCCTTGAAGGCCGAATCAGCCCGCAGTCCCTTTCTCAGAGCGGGAAGCGCTGACTCGTCCGTCACGTTGCTTTGGGAGGCCGTGGCCTTGAAGCGCTCTATGAAGGACCTGAGCGATTCATTTGCTCCTTGGCTCATTGCCTAGAGGTCCGCGCTGGATGCGGACTGCCGGATGTAAATGGAGTAGTGCTCGAGGAAGATGGTCGACAGATCTCTGAAGCTGTCTATGGAGTGCGTCTTCAGCCGAGAGAACCATGTGAGGGCCGGGCCGGTGAAGTTCTCTACGAAGAGTTGGCAGTGGGCGGCCTCGCTCTCATCCGGGGAGAAGTGGGCGCGACCCATGGCGATGGTGAACGCCGTAAGATACTGGGCCGGGTCGGTGGTGCCCGCGTAGGGCTGGAGTTTGAGCTTCCCGAGGTGCTGGAGCGGCACGGAGGCGATCCGGCGGGTGAACGGCGTGTTTTGCGTCTCTCTGAGGACACGATCTATTTCCGGGGCCGCGCTGGTGGCCTGATGGATTTTGGAGGACATCACGCGGATTGTCTCCTTCATGGCCTCGAATTCGGCATCCCTGGAACGCTCCGAGCTGGATCGGGGATGGTGGGCTTCGTCGCCCGGGTGGCTGCCTACGGCCGGGGCGAAACGTCCGCCCGGGCCTTCGGATCCTGACGGTGAGTCGCCGGGCCGGCTTATCCGGATGCGCGGGGTTTCTTCCTGAGAGGCCGGCTCTCTGAGATGGACGTCCGGGGAGCCGGTGTTGTCTGACCGGTCACGGGAGGCTCCTAGCGTGGCGAACCGTTGGTCGGTAGGTCGCGCCAGCTCGTCTATTCTGGCGAGCAGGGTCTGCATTACGGCGGACAGCGTGGGCTGGTCCTCCGATGCTCGGGGCGTGTCGTGGGCAGCGGAGCCGTCGGAAGGAGTGGGCGTCGGAGCCGGGGGCGGAGCCCTGAAGAACTGCTCTCGAGGAATTGGTTGGTTGGCAGCTGCTTGGACTGACGGCGGAGCGGCCGCTGTTGCTTGAGTCGTCGGCGGGGCCGTTGGCTGGGCCTGGGCCGTTGTTTGGGCCGGGGACTCGTGGTCTGACAACACTCTTGGGGGCGGAATTGCCATCGTTGCTGCAGTTGCGGTGGTGGTTGAACTGCTCCTTGCGTATAGAAGAATCTCTAAACCCCCTCCTTCTAGCGCCAATTGTTGTTCCCGGGGATCACTAAGTGTGTTTAAGGAATCGATTAGGGAGAGAGAGGCAAGATTTTCGTTAATTAGAGCTAGTTAACCACAATCGAGAGCATGTCGGGAATATTTTTTGGGCAGGCCGTGGGCCGCGTTCTTTTATTGATGATAGGTGAAGTGAACAATTTAGAGTTACGAACTGGTTCCGAAGGACGTCCAGTTCGGTGTTCTAAACTGCTGTCTTGTTACAAAGAGAGAGAGAGAGGTCGGGTCGCTTAGCGGACTCTCTTGTTAAAATGAAATCAACTGCTTCCTCGACTGTGTCAACTACCTCAAAACGTTAACCGCTTTAACATGAACATCACCCGCGGCAGTAATAATAAGCATCTAAAGGCTAACTAATGGTGTTGTTACTTACCAGATCAGCAGGAAACTCAACATGATTATCTTTCCCTTTGAAAACTCTGGTTCTTGTCAAGATTGAGACCCGGCCTGTCACAAAGACAATCCAATGGTTAAAGCCTTCGGGTAAGATAAGAGGAATGTTTTTGTGGCGAGCAAACCATCTCTACACTGAGAGAAAGAGCACAAAACCTGTCGTGCGCCTCTGATGTCGATTGTGTACTCCAGAGGCTCATCATGGATTCTGCATATATATCCAAACACAATCATGCAATACCGAATTGAACAAAACTCGTATTTATTATGCCTTTAAAGACCAGCCTCGTGTTTCTGAGAGATGTTCACTGTCATATGGAAGACGTGTGCTTGATTTGGTCTATTACATGTTGAAGATGGATTCTAACGCGATTCTAAAAGCTCCCATGCCAAGACGTTCAGTAGGAAACGCAGTCTGCCTTCAGTTCACAATGCATCAGTTTCCTATATAATAAGTCAGAAGAATGGAGAAAAAAAAACGGATGGGATCACTCGAACCTGGTAGTCTAAATCGTCGTTGGCAAAGTACAAATGAGGTAGAGGTCCAATCTCTTTCCCATGAAGTCCTCCCATTCGTAAAATGTCACAGAGGACCTGAGCGAAAGCATCGATCAGTTATTCGCTGTGAGCACAAAAAAAAATCTAAAGAAGCTATGCTCCAACAGAATCTATGAGAATTCTACCCCCCAGAAACCACACAATCGTGAAGCCGGTGATATGGAAACACACAGGGCAACTATATATGTTTTGATATATTTATTATCATGTGTGTTTATAAGAATTGTTCGCAATCAAAAGAATGAAAACAACACCTACGTAAAAGATAAGTATCATTTTAGCAAATAAAGATGTGAATCAGGAATTTAATAAAAAGTTCATGTAATTTGAACAACAAAGGGGAATGATAACCTGGATGTCTCGGCTCCAATCAACCGGATCACTAACTATAAATGCTACATGAACTCTATTGGCTAGAACATTTAATTTGCTCTTGATCTAGAATATTAAGAGACTATTAAGAGACTTTGTTTACAATTTTTTGGAAGTATATGTGTGGCTGATGTGTAAAAATTTTAGCTGACATGTATTAATTAAAATGTTGTAATTAACTCAATATTTTTATGAGGTGTCAGCTTCTAAAAAAATGAAAAAGTTGAATTGTCAATCTATGGAGAGGCACAAGAAGTTTTATTGTATTGATTTCTTAAGTTTGTTTTTTTCCACTAACTGGATTTTCTTCTCAACATACTTTTTTTTATTATCATGATTTGTTGGAACGTGTATGATCACGTCTCCTACAAATCAATTTGTATCGGGGAGGTTCGGGGATTTTCTGTTAAGATAGAGTCGGTTGCGGTCCGGTCAGCAAATGAGGAGGAGGAGGTGATTTATAGCTGTGCCCGGAGGGCTGCCTACGTACCCCAGATTGGGGATCAAGCCATTCGTAGTTCGTTGCTGAGGCGGGTAGGAGAGAACTGGAGAGCTGAGAGCTGGTCAGGTCGACTGTCAGGTCGGGTCATCGGTCGACGGTCGACCGTCAGGTCGGGTCGTCGGTCGTCGGTCGACTGTTAGGTCGTCGGTCGCTGGTCGACCGTCAGGTCGGGTCGTCGGTCGACTGTCAGGTCTACTGTCAGGTCGGGTCGTCGGTCGGCCATCAGGTCGGCCGTCAGGTCGGGTCGCCAGGTCGGGTCGTCGGTCGCCGGTCGACCGTCAGGTCGGGTCGTCGGTCGACTGTCAGGCCGGGTCGTCGGTCGACTGTCAGGTCGGCCGTCAGGTCGGGTCGCCAGGTCGGGTCGTCGGTCGACTGTCAGGTCGGCCGTCAGTCGGCCGTCAGGTCGGGTCGTCGGTCGACCGTCAGGTCGGGTCGTCGGTCGACTGTCAGGTCGTCGAGAGAGCTGGGAGCTTCTTAGAGCTGCGGAGAGCTGGGGAGAGCTTGGAGAGAGCTCCTTTTTTTAGAGAGGGAAAGTTATTTAGAGAGAGAGAATGAGAGTTTTTCTTGTGTGTTGATAATGAATACCAAAGGGAGTATTTATAGTGGGAGTTGAGCAGACAGCTCTCCGGTTTTTGGGGACGACGTGATGGTTCGTGAACAGTACCTGGCACGTTGTGAACAGTACCCGTCATGTCGTGAACAGTACCCGTCACGTAGTGAACAGTACACGACACGTCGTGAACAGTGCCGAGCAGGTCGGGAACAGTAACTGGCAGGTCGGGAACAGTAACCGGCAGGTCGTGAACAGTACCGTATCTGCATAGTGGATGCTGGGGGGAAGTACGGGATCGTGCAGACGGAGGCCGGCGGGCGGTCCGTTGACAAGGAATGCGGCGGCCTGCTTTCCTTTGCCGCGCTGCTACTCGTCATCGTAGTGTTGACGAGGCTCCTGGTATCTTTCTTGGGGCCGCTCCTTTGGGACCGGGGCCCTGTGAGAGGCGCTGTTTCTCGACTCAGCCGCCTTCTCCTCCTCGAGCTCGACGAATAGTCCAGCGCGGTGCAAGGCGTCTTCCAGCGAGCGCGGCCTGTTGAGCTTCATATCGTCCTTGAAGGCCGAATCAGCCCGCAGTCCCTTTCTCAGAGCGGGAAGCGCTGACTCGTCCGTCACGTTGCTTTGGGAGGCCGTGGCCTTGAAGCGCTCTATGAAGGACCTGAGCGATTCATTTGCTCCTTGGCTCATTGCCTAGAGGTCCGCGCTGGATGCGGACTGCCGGATGTAAATGGAGTAGTGCTCGAGGAAGATGGTCGACAGATCTCTGAAGCTGTCTATGGAGTGCGTCTTCAGCCGAGAGAACCATGTGAGGGCCGGGCCGGTGAAGTTCTCTACGAAGAGTTGGCAGTGGGCGGCCTCGCTCTCATCCGGGGAGAAGTGGGCGCGACCCATGGCGATGGTGAACGCCGTAAGATACTGGGCCGGGTCGGTGGTGCCCGCGTAGGGCTGGAGTTTGAGCTTCCCGAGGTGCTGGAGCGGCACGGAGGCGATCCGGCGGGTGAACGGCGTGTTTTGCGTCTCTCTGAGGACACGATCTATTTCCGGGGCCGCGCTGGTGGCCTGATGGATTTTGGAGGACATCACGCGGATTGTCTCCTTCATGGCCTCGAATTCGGCATCCCTGGAACGCTCCGAGCTGGATCGGGGATGGTGGGCTTCGTCGCCCGGGTGGCTGCCTACGGCCGGGGCGAAACGTCCGCCCGGGCCTTCGGATCCTGACGGTGAGTCGCCGGGCCGGCTTATCCGGATGCGCGGGGTTTCTTCCTGAGAGGCCGGCTCTCTGAGATGGACGTCCGGGGAGCCGGTGTTGTCTGACCGGTCACGGGAGGCTCCTAGCGTGGCGAACCGTTGGTCGGTAGGTCGCGCCAGCTCGTCTATTCTGGCGAGCAGGGTCTGCATTACGGCGGACAGCGTGGGCTGGTCCTCCGATGCTCGGGGCGTGTCGTGGGCAGCGGAGCCGTCGGAAGGAGTGGGCGTCGGAGCCGGGGGCGGAGCCCTGAAGAACTGCTCTCGAGGAATTGGTTGGTTGGCAGCTGCTTGGACTGACGGCGGAGCGGCCGCTGTTGCTTGAGTCGTCGGCGGGGCCGTTGGCTGGGCCTGGGCCGTTGTTTGGGCCGGGGACTCGTGGTCTGACAACACTCTTGGGGGCGGAATTGCCATCGTTGCTGCAGTTGCGGTGGTGGTTGAACTGCTCCTTGCGTATAGAAGAATCTCTAAACCCCCTCCTTCTAGCGCCAATTGTTGTTCCCGGGGATCACTAAGTGTGTTTAAGGAATCGATTAGGGAGAGAGAGGCAAGATTTTCGTTAATTAGAGCTAGTTAACCACAATCGAGAGCATGTCGGGAATATTTTTTGGGCAGGCCGTGGGCCGCGTTCTTTTATTGATGATAGGTGAAGTGAACAATTTAGAGTTACGAACTGGTTCCGAAGGACGTCCAGTTCGGTGTTCTAAACTGCTGTCTTGTTACAAAGAGAGAGAGAGAGGTCGGGTCGCTTAGCGGACTCTCTTGTTAAAATGAAATCAACTGCTTCCTCGACTGTGTCAACTACCTCAAAACGTTAACCGCTTTAACATGAACATCACCCGCGGCAGTAATAATAAGCATCTAAAGGCTAACTAATGGTGTTGTTACTTACCAGATCAGCAGGAAACTCAACATGATTATCTTTCCCTTTGAAAACTCTGGTTCTTGTCAAGATTGAGACCCGGCCTGTCACAAAGACAATCCAATGGTTAAAGCCTTCGGGTAAGATAAGAGGAATGTTTTTGTGGCGAGCAAACCATCTCTACACTGAGAGAAAGAGCACAAAACCTGTCGTGCGCCTCTGATGTCGATTGTGTACTCCAGAGGCTCATCATGGATTCTGCATATATATCCAAACACAATCATGCAATACCGAATTGAACAAAACTCGTATTTATTATGCCTTTAAAGACCAGCCTCGTGTTTCTGAGAGATGTTCACTGTCATATGGAAGACGTGTGCTTGATTTGGTCTATCACATGTTGAAGATGGATTCTAACGCGATTCTAAAAGCTCCCATGCCAAGACGTTCAGTAGGAAACGCAGTCTGCCTTCAGTTCACAATGCATCAGTTTCCTATATAATAAGTCAGAAGAATGGAGAAAAAAAAACGGATGGGATCACTCGAACCTGGTAGTCTAAATCGTCGTTGGCAAAGTACAAATGAGGTAGAGGTCCAATCTCTTTCCCATGAAGTCCTCCCATTCGTAAAATGTCACAGAGGACCTGAGCGAAAGCATCGATCAGTTATTCGCTGTGAGCACAAAAAAATCTAAAGAAGCTATGCTCCAACAGAATCTATGAGAATTCTACCCCCCAGAAACCACACAATCGTGAAGCCGGTGATATGGAAACACACAGGGCAACTATATATGTTTTGATATATTTATTATCATGTGTGTTTATAAGAATTGTTCGCAATCAAAAGAATGAAAACAACACCTACGTAAAAGATAAGTATCATTTTAGCAAATAAAGATGTGAATCAGGAATTTAATAAAAAGTTCATGTAATTTGAACAACAAAGGGGAATGATAACCTGGATGTCTCGGCTCCAATCAACCGGATCACTAACTATAAATGCTACATGAACTCTATTGGCTAGAACATTTAATTTGCTCTTGATCTAGAATATTAAGAGACTATTAAGAGACTTTGTTTACAATTTTTTGGAAGTATATGTGTGGCTGATGTGTAAAAATTTTAGCTGACATGTATTAATTAAAATGTTGTAATTAACTCAATATTTTTATGAGTTGTCATCTTCTAAAAAAATGAAAAAGTTGAATTGTCAACCTATGGAGAGGCACAAGAAGTTTTATTGTATTGATTTCTTAAGTTTGTTTTTTTCCACTAACTGGATTTTCTTCTCAACATACTTTTTTTTATTGTCATGATTGTAATTATAGGTAGTGTATATACATACATAAGGTTCATGTAAATGTGAATGTTATTTTACGTGTACTATCGATAGCAGTGATAGCACTATCTCTGGACATACATCCATCATCCTGAAAAATCGATTTTGAAAAGATTAATTATTGTTGGAAAGTCGTTGCTGTAAACACGAAAGACAATAACTAACTATATGGCAATGTTAATATTTGTTTGTCAATGATTCACTTCTTTTATTAAATGTATCTCTTACTATCATGTAATGAAGGTACACTCAAAGGCTTGTTTTTATAGTTCCTATGATTTGTTATTTTATGTTTTAGTCAATGTAATACAAAAAAACTTTAGAGGTCCTTTCACGCATTGAATGTAGTTGAGATATATGTGTCCCACTACCTATGTTTTAAATTTTCTCCAGGTGCACCGAGACGTTAAGAGCATTTCCATCGGAGACTCTTAACAAAAATAAAGAGGGTTCTTAACCCAAAACAATTATGAACAGTGTAAGAATCGGTTCTTAAACAAAAGTTTTAAGAACCGGTTCTTAAGGAGAGTTCTTACACTGTTACACTGTTCACGCCACGTATCAACCCTTAATTCGCCGGATTTTTTTTTTTTTTATACATTTTTTAACTTTAACTTAAAAAAAAAGAATCTTAACTTTTTAAAAAAAACTTTTTCATAACTTCAATTTTAAAATTCTAAACTTTTTTTACATATTAATGAATTAGAATCTTTACATATTAATTTTTTTTATAAGATTCATTTTACTCATTTTCATTTGAGAGAAAAATCATTTGAGAGAATAATTTGTATGTTTTATATTTCAGTTAATGAAATAAAAATATAATATTTTAAGTATAGTATGTTTAAACATTTTTTAAAATATATATATTTCAAATAAATATTTTCTAAAATAATATTTTTTATTCTTAAGAACCCTAAAATGGGGTTCACCAATGGAGGAGAAAAATATTAGAGGTTCTTAACTATTCACAAATCAAAAAACAAATATTAAAAAAATTCTAAGAACTCCAACAAAGGTTTCACTAATGGAGATGGTCTAAGGCCATACATTACGCACGTGTTTGGTGCTAAGGTGCACAAAGGCACGCGTTTTACGGATTTCAGGTGCATGATATAAGTCTAGATGCATTCATCATTTTTAGTGTTAGAATAATAAAAATTTAGACTAAAATATCAAAACACCAATTCACATCATTAAAAAAAAAAGAAGCGAACATTATCGTTCTTAAAAATTGCTATATAGCCTAAAACATTAAAAATCTATATCATCATGATCATTGTACTCATAATCATCCGCATAACCTAAATCATCTGTTCCTAAATTCTCTTTCATCTCATCATCATTATTATCATCAATCAACGACATAACACTAAGAGATAGATCATATGGTTTACGACTATCATCAATCAACGACATAACACTAAGAGATAGATCATATGGTTTGCGACTATTAAATGATTGTGTAGTGGTCCGAGTGGAACTAGTAGCAACACCCTTTCCTTTGTCGGCTCTAGTTGCTCTTGCTACTCTAGTAAAATAGCTAGGATTTTCAGCTCCAGTGGTTTGGGTAACCACATTCCATGCGAAACCATCATCTTCAAACACAAGATCATCATTAGAAGATTTCTCATCCATTCTCCCAAATAGTCACTCATTGTTATCATCAATCTTGTCCAAAAGAATAGGTGACGTGTGTCAGGTTTTTTACCTTAAGATGCCAAGAACTCTGTTTTGTAATGATTTTTATAACCAGAAAGGGTTCCTAACCAATAATATATCAAGATTAAATCATCTGCAAATAAATCGTTAAAGTATTATCCTAATATATATTATGTCGGGATGTAGTAGTCATAAATTTTTTCTGCCATTATCAGTAAGCTCTAGTCTGTACAGACGACGCACATGATCTAATATACATCATATAGATGTGGAACTGATAAAGAAACTCCTCCTTTATTGAACACCAAAAGAATTACAAGCTGAGCCAAGAGTATGATCTTGAACCTCTAACCTCTTGATCTCAATAAACCTACGAATCAAACCTCAGATGTCTTTGCTTTATTCGAAAGGAGACCTTGTTCTTGTGTTTCAGCTATATGAATTGGTCAATGTGTAGTGCCATTGAATATATTTATTGATTTTCTTATAGAGACCAAATTGTTAAACCTTACAGTTTTTGCAGATGAACTACTTGGACCTTTATTGCCCTCACATTGGTTTTGGCGGAAATATTGACATCACTCTTTCAGACAACCTTTGTGAATTCAACAGCCCCAAGTATAGTAAAAGCTTATGCGTTAGAGTATGTTTGTTTGTTTTCATTAGAGTATATTCATAACTTTTTTTCAACGGTTAAGTTGACTAAAATCTATTGGTTTTTAGTGCAAAGCAAAACCTCACTTCCTTGCTACATGTAAGGTCAGAAGTAAGTGGATTCATAGTGGTGAGCAGTGGGCAAAAAACGCTGAACTTCAGCAACTTATTTCCTAGCAGTATCTCGATTGCTATCAACAAATGAAAAATATGGATGAGGTAAGAAGTTTTATATTTTATATTTATTTGTGTACTTTATGTGTGTGTCTCGATTGATTCCCCACCAGTACCTCGATTGATTTTTTTTTTTTTTTTTGGTACAACTACACCAAAATGTAAGCAGCAGAAGAAATTATTTTCAAGAACAATGCCCTGAAATGTAAATGTAACACTCTCTTATTCTTTTTTTGCAGATATTCTTTATGACTCGTGGTCTCCAGCAACGACGGATCTTTAGTTAAATGAACGTCATATATCTAGTGAATTACTAACTTTCAAACAATTTTTTATTTTTTGATAAGTATGTGAATATCATTAATAAAAACGATTGCAAGTTGTACATGAGTACAAAAAATGCTTCTAAAGCCAGATAGATAGACCTTGCTAAAAAAAAGAATAAAAAAGACAAGGAAAGCATAGAACTCCGACAAACGGAATATCTAATGATTTGGCAAGCTAAAATCATCAGAAAATAAATCGGTACTCTTACGACACCGAAGCTCTGAAGCAACATGTATTGAGTAGCGATTACCAGCTTGAACACCTGCAGGAAAGATGAGACCGAGATATGATCGAATGGAGAAATCAAAAGAAAGGACCGTGAATCATTCATCTTGAAAATCAGAAGTTGTTTCATCCGATAGCCCGAAAAAGGAACCGTTCCTCTAAGAAAGTCAGAGGAGGCCCAAAGCAAGACAGTCCTCAACTTGGTTTGGGGCTCAACTAACAAACAAAGATCATGCACAAAGACGGGACTACACTAACTATCGAAACCTAGAAGCGCTAGTTCTCACTACCAAGATACTCCCCCGATGTCGGCAGCACAAAACCGAACGACCTCAAAGCTCAACAGCCTTACTACCTCCTCCGAGAGTAAGAAAGACGAGACACAATCCAAACTTTAAGAAAACTCAAACAAGCACAAACCAAGGAAACGCTTACGAAATCCGAGGGAAACAAGCAAATAAACACCGGAGACGAGTCAAAGAGCCACCGGAGATGAAGACCTGAGGGAATCCGAGCACTTACCACGCTGAAAACAGAGCTCTGAACACCGCTAACCGCACGGAGAGCCTCTCACGCTGTCACCAAGAGGAAGCTCGGTCAGCACCACCAGGCCAAGTCACCGCCTTGAAAATCGTCACCAGCGGGAGCTAGCCTAGAGAAACCACGTCGGGGGCTACCGGAGGTTGCCACAGCCTTGATGGAGATGAAGAAGCTAGATCTGAAAAGCCACACGCCGAGATCCGTCCCCGAGATCTCACACCACGTGCCACCAAGACACCAGCCTAACCAAACCACCAAGAGAGACAGCCGACGACGACACCGAGATCCCGAAGGATCCCACACCGTGCGCCACCGTCGATTCGGCGAGATCCCACACCACTTCGCGAATCGAGTCATCTCGCAGGCCCACCGGATCCCAGTCGTCGCAGCACCCTAGACACTCCTTAAATGAAGGGGACGACAACCTCCCCGGTGGTGGCAAGGAGCGCCGGCCACCGTGGAGTTAGATCGAGAATTTTGTTTTTTGTCGCCAAGAAAATTGCGAGATGGGAGAGAGAGAGAGAAAAATTTTAGACGAAGTTTTCAACTTTCAAACATTTTGCTTTATATAATAAGAAGATATATGAAATTTTTTTTTTCGTCTGAATTTGTTTTTTTCATTATATAATACAAAGAAGGATACAAAAGTGGAATACGTTGTTTTTACACAAAGCCGGTGGAAACAAGAAAACCCCGGAAATAAAGCCCAAAAAGGGAGACGAAGCCCCAACGAAAAGGGAAACAAACAAGAAGATAAAATCTTAGAAAGCGGAAAGGATGATTTAACACAGAAAACACTTCAAGCTCAAAATTACGAAACTCTGAAAAAGAAAACTCCCACGAACCTTCCCAAGGAACCAGAAACAACTGAGCTGTAACACAAACCAGAGCCTTGATAAGAACCAATTCAGCAGTAACCACCAAAAGTAAGATGAACCGCAAATAGCAATCAACCGAGCTCAACACAACAACCCCGACAGAAACGAAGGCAGGACCAATCTAACCCAGATAACATAAATCAAACCAAATTTGCCTTAGACAAAGCGCTGAAGAACTCGAACCAACAAAAGCACAAGGAGAAGAACCTTGAACACCGACAGGGGATACGCCACTTAAGACCAACAACTCAAAACGCGGACACTCGTAAACTCAGCCTCAGCCATCTACAGACAGAAAACTGACCACCTCCTCGCAAGAGAAGAACTGAAGATCCAACCCACTGCATCGTCTTGAAACCAACCCAATCCCCAGAATGAGAACAAAGGAAAGCTAGTAGATGCCTCCACAGCGAGATACCATCCAAGAGACGCACCCAAAGAACGAAACCTAAGCCAAATCGAACCACAACAGCCTCGAGAAAACAAAAAAGGAGAACAAAAGCTAGGAGCGAATCCGTATAAACCCAAATCAGGGAAAAAAAAGAAAAGCAAGACTCAAATTCCGGCTGACACAGCCCCGCTACACCAGAAACCGTCGAACCAGAGCCTAACCTAACCACCTTAACCACTGAACAATCCAAACTCATCGATTAAACCTACCCTTAACAGCAAAAGAGGCCAACACCAAGCAAAGCCTATGGAGAAAAAAACGATGGAAAGATATTACCTAACAAAGGCAACATCGATTCAGCCGAAGGCAGATCTGAAACAACAGAGCTATCATAAGATAGCGCCGCTCTTTGCAAATCCCACCGCCTGAAAACGGAAGAGACCCAAATCGAGACCCCACCATTGAAACATCGCTTTAACATCCGCCAAGGGAAAGCCAGGAATGACCTGAAACCAAATAAAACTCAAATCTAAACAACAACAGGAAACCACTCACGACTCCGGCAAGAATCACCGGCAACCGGAGTGGTCAAGGCAGAGAACGGATAAGAAAACCCCTAAAGCGGCTAGACCTAATTTTATCGCCTAACATAGAGAAAATTGTCAAAACCCAAATATCATAAAATGAGCGTTCATTTAACTAATTATCAAAACCCAAATATGAAGTTCATTTAACTAATTATCCGCGGTTGACGTGGCTCGATCCAATAACTTGGTGACCCGAGAGGTAATCCGGTTTGCTTTATGAACCGGGTTTAAAAAATATTGAAAAAAGTGTTTGATGCGCCATAGTGATAGTCTTTGAAGATGTAGATATCATAAAATGAGCGTTGAAACACTTGTTTTAAGTTTTTTTCTTAATTTTTCTTTTTATAGAGTATTTATACATTGACTTTTATAAACATTTGAAAACTTATATGTTTATTGATGTCTATTTTACAAATAAGCGGGCCTTTGAACAGAGAACATGTATGTCAAAAAAAAAAAAAAAAGAACAGAGAACATGTACATGAGCCTTTCTTTTATCCAAAGATTTTTTCATTCATTAGCTCGAGCAAAGCACTATCTCAGCTCTCACTCTTTAGCATAAACAGCTTGTGCATAAATACAGATTTTTTTTCTTCTTGCAAATACAAATTAACATTTTTTTTGTTATGTATATATTTAATTATTAATCAAATTTTGAAAAGTACAAATTCGGCAGTGATATAAATTTTTTGGAGACTAGGCCGACGAGTTCATAGAACTCTCGGACACTAAAACCCTATAAAAAGGAGTCAAATTACGAAACATAAACACAACTAGAAATGTACATATTAGACCCAACATAAAATACATAGGAACGATGGAAAAAAAGCAAATGAACCATAATCAATAAAGCTAAACTGTTGGACTGAAACGTTCTCACGATCAAACCCAAAAAAACTGAAGACGCCGAAGCTGAGCCGAGAAACCATGAGCTTCTAAACGAACCAAATTGTAGAGATCCTTCAAACATGAAGACCTGACGAAGGCACTAAATCGAGCACAAAAACGGCATCAGAACATGCAGAAAGGAACACGGGATCGAGGAAGAACAGAGCACAGTAACAAAGCCACCACGACCAATCCAAATAACTGATGCAGTCGAGAAGAACTAGGCTCAAGGTATAGATACCTTGACATGACATTCGATTGAGGACACTCCAAAGAGGATCAACAAATCTTACACACAGACACTCATAGACCCGCTCAAAGCCATCTACTGACATATGAATGGTTACCTCCTCGCAAGAGAACAACTCAAAATCAAAACAACTGCGACGACTTGAACCCAACTCCACAACCTCAAAAAAAATTCTGAGATGCCTTCGCAACGAAATAACATGTTATTCTACTGATTTTTTTGTTGTTGTGTGTTTCGTTTAATTGGAATCATTTACATCACGTCAACACCTACGAAAGGTTATTCTTAACACAATTAGGATCTTGATGTGATCCAAGCACAATCTCAAAGTTCTGTTATCCAAACAACTCCTAATCAAGATTATCAAACTAAAAATATATTGCACTTTTCCTCTCTAAAAATTCTTATAAAATGAAAACACTGGAAAGTCATGTAAACTGAATATTGAAATATGAAATAACAACAAAACATTCTCAAAGAGTAAGAAAAACTACCATTAAAAATTAGCATAGCTGCGAGTTACAAAGTTTGCAACATTTATTCACACCCAAAGGCTTTGAAGCCACCACATAAAGATACACATTAAAGGTCATATGTCTTTAAGAAGATGACTCAAAGTGAAAAGTTTTCAACAAGGCAACAAAGGATTTTTATTAAACACCAAACATATTAGCAAATAGATAAGAGAGAAAAGCATGCACATAGGTGGATGCTAAATCAAGCTGCAGCAACAGCTCGACTGTGCGTTTCGAGCTTAGCGTGGATTTCATCTTTCGCGGCCCCAATCACCTTATCGAGGATCACTTCTTCTCTCATGAAGATAAACGTCGGCATTGCCTCGACTTCGAAATCCTTGGCAACAGTCTGCAGAAGAACATGAACACAACAAGCAAGTTTAAGGTCTAACATAGTAAATGTGTGTTTTTGTTTTCAGATATTGAATAATTTGAAAGATTGATGAAAGAAACTCACACTCAATTCGTCAACGTCGATCTTGAAGAACACAACGTTGAGGAACTTCTTCGCAAACTCGGCGAAGACCGGTGCAATGAAACGGCAAGGTGGGCACCATGTCGCAGTGAAGTCAATCACAATCTGCGTCATGAGTTTTGAACAAAGAAGGCAAAACCTTTAATCAAATGAAAATAAATTTACAAACGTATCTCTAATCTCTAATCGCTGTTGCTAAACGAACAGGGCCATACACAAAAAGGCGATAATTTGAGTGTTTGCATCATTTCTGGTTATTAGGGTTTTCAATTCCTGAGATCCGGATATTGAATTCGAAACTATTTAGGGTTCTTAATCAAATCGAATCCGAAAGAAACTCCAAAATCCAACAAAGTTCGTACTAATTCTGAATCTATAAAATCCAAATCAACATCAATCGCTAGCTAAGTATATCCAAAACCCCCCAAAAAAATCAGATCAAAATTCAATAACCCTAGATCTCGATTTTCAAATCAATTATTAAAACCCTAAATCCTGATTTTTTTCAAGAAAAATAGGTACCAGTTTCTTGGATTCTTTGGCGGCCTTGAGCTTCTCGTTCCAGTCCTCGACGGTGTGGCAAGCGATGACTTCTCCTTCTCCGGCCATTTTTATTTTTTTTCACTATTTGCTTTCTCTGTGTGTTTTTGATTTGATGAACAAAGTCTTGGTCTTGGGTCGGTTCTTATAGGAAAAGGAAGGAGGAGAATATCTTACAGAAAATGTTATTTTTTTTATTTTTTTCCTCCTTGAAAATGTTATTTAAATGGAATAATGTAAGAATATTAGCGAAAATGGACCAAACAGGTTTTTTATCCACCACGTGGAGGAATTCGACGAGTGATTTGGAGATCCAACGGCTGAGATTGAAGGGAATCGGCTTTTGGTGACGCGTCTCGTTGACAATAGAAGAATAATGCTAAAATGGATAGTTTTTGGGGGTAAGGGAGCGAGTATATTTTTTTTTTTAAGAGTATTTGAGTAGTTGAATACTGGAATGTCTTCATATTATGACACGAATAAAACATGCCGACATTAATTTTTTTTAAAAAAAGGAGACTAATAAAACATAATCTACCAAAATCTTACAGAATTGGAAATATTATATGACTGAATTTAGCGTATACGATAAATTGACCAAAAAATTATGTAAGTATTAGTAATTTTTTGGAAATTAAGTAAATAAAAAAGAAAAAAATGATTAAACCCAAAATATATTTTAAATTTTTTAATAATTACTGAAATGTCATTGGTCTAAAATTCATTTTCTGAAAGAAGAATCCGATAACACTGTACATCAAACGGCCGATGGTTGATATATCATGGTTTTTACCCCGTTTAAGCCATGATATAAGTCCGTTTTATATAGTCTTTCTACTATTTTGTAGTGGTTTAGAGTCTTTTACATGTTTTAGCACGTTTGGAACATAATTGGATATATTAGAGCTTTCTGGAGCATTTTGGAGCAAAACAGACGTTCATGTAGCTGAGTACCCGATTTGAAGTCTCAGTGTCGATCGATACTGACTAGTATCGGTCGATACTCACCCAAGCAGACACGACCCGCAACTTTAATGAAGAATTGAAGAATTGCAAAATTGCCCAAAAGACTTTATTATTTACAAGAAGCCCCAAAATGTGATTTAGGTTATTTAATAAGATTTTACAGCCACTTTGATGGCTATGCTTTATTTTTACTTTTGGTTTTGTGAGAGAGCTTTTGAAGGGAGACAAGTCTGAAACTATGTTCGTCCGAGAGAAGATTTCGAACCCTCTTGTTACTCTTTCTGTTTTATTTGATGATTTATTCAAACATGTTTACTGCTTTCTATGTCTGAGTAGATCTCTTGTTAGGTTTAGGGTTCTCATAAGGGTTATCTCTGAATGCTAGGTTGATTAGTTGTTAGGATTCACTATCTGAATTAGTTCTTCGCCATAGGTTGTTTCAAAGCTAATTCTATATTGATCACCTAGAACTTAGATCTTATGATAATTGATTAGGCACGAGAGTGCGATTAATTACCTGATAGAACCTAGGGTGAGCAAAATAACTATTCGCAAAGAGATTTGGTTTAGTTGTTTTGTGAACAAATCAAACCTTATCTAAAAGCTGATTTAGACTTTAGGATTCGCAAAGAGATTTGGAATTTCGAGGATTTAGATTTAGATAGTTTTCGCAACGAGAGTTGGTTAATTATATCTTAGTGATTTGAGTTCAAGAACCGCTCTAAATCTGAATCCTGACTAGTTAGTTTATATGCATTCATTGATTTCCTGAGAAATAACCTGAACCTATCTTTCTCCAATCGAATTTACAACCGTTTTAATTTACGTTATGTTTTCAATATCATTGATCGCTTAGCTTAATTCTCACATATATAATCTATTGTGTGTTTCTGTGAGTTATTGTGTTTGACCCCTACTTTACTATAACTACTGCTTTAGTACTTCTAGGGTATTAATTTGAGCATATCAAATTTGGCGCCGTTGCTGGGGACTCAATTCGCCATTAGATTTTAGTCTGAGAATTTCGACTAAGCTCGTCGGTATCGGTCGATACTATCTAGTATCGGTCGATACTCGTCGTTCTCTTTTTGTTGATATTCATCGACACCACCTAGTGTCGGTGGATACTTATCGTGTTACCGAATTACTTACGATTCTTGACTCTTGTTTTCAGGTGTATGCCTAATCGTGAAACCAGAAGGAGAAAGATCACTCAGCTAGTTGATCTGCCACTCGAGCAGCTAGCACTTTTGGAACGCACAAACAGAAAAGCAAAGAAGCCAGCAAAGATGAACAACAATCAAGTGGAGTTGGTTCAAGATGAAGCTGGTGCTTACAGAGACCAAGAGGGTCGGTTGTGCAATGAGAGAGGACAACGTCTGGATGGAGAGGGGAACATCATTCCACCTGCTCCTGTTGTCGTTGGGAATGTCGCTGGGAACACGAACGCTGGGAATGCTGTGGTCAATTGTGGCAGAACGATCGGTGAGTACAACAGGCCTGATCAGTTTTACGCAAATCGATCAGCGATTCGTCCTTCTGCTTTTCAGAGGAATGACTTTGAGCTGAAACCTGCATACTACACTCTTGTGGGTCAGCACCCTTTGCATGGTCTTTCCAATGAACATCCCATGGACCATATTGAGAGGTTTGAGGATTTGGTCACTAGCATCAAGATCAATGGAGCGTCCTATGATTACCTCTTCTGCAAGCTCTTCCCATACTCTCTTGGTGGGGATGCAACTTACTGGCTGAAACAGTTACCTCCTGGATCACTGACTACTTAGGAAGAGACTAAGACTGCTTTCCTGAACAAATTCTATGATGATGCACGATCTGAGGATCTGAGGAACCAATTTTCTCAAGGACCTGCTGAGTCGTTCAAGGCTACTTGGACGAGATTCAGATTGTATCAGAGAGATTGTCCACATCACGGATACTCTGATGTTCAGCTGATGGGGTTCTTCTTCAGAGGAATTGATTGGAGGTATCAGATGACTCTGGATGCTTCGAGCAATGGAAACTTCAACACCAGGTATCCTGATGATGCCTATGTACTGATTGAGAACTTGGCGTCTAGAAATAGCACCAAAAATGCTGATTATGAGCAGAAGAAGCTAGCTGGTAGCATTGATGGTTCACAGATTGCTGATGTTCAAGCCAAGTTGGATTATATGCACAATCTTCTGATGGGCAAGACAACGAAAGCTGTTCACTTTGTTGAAGATGTCGAGGTGTTCAACGAGGATGAAGTAGAGGATGTTAACTACATTGGTGGTTCTGGTTTTCAAGGTCAGAGGAATCAATTCAACAACAACCGAAACTTCAACAACTCTCAGCAAGGAGGTTCGAATCAGTTTAGCCAGAAGTCATCTCAGAACATTGGGTACACCAGGAACTATGGAAATTCATCTTATCAGCCCATACCTACTAAGCTTCCAGATAGCAAGATCGAGTCTATATTTGAACAGCTGGTTCAAGGACAACAACCGCTCATAGTGAATCTCAATGGAAAGATAGATGTTGTGTACACAGATCTGAGTGGAAGGATCGATGCTCTCGATACTCATCAGAAGATGTTGGAAACGCAAGTAGCTCAGACTGCAGCAGCTGTCAAGGAAAAGACGACTCAGGCACAGAACGAATACGTCAATGCAATCAACTTGAGAGGTGCATGAAATCTCGAAAACCTTGTCGAAGGTGATTCCGAACCTGATTCGTCGGTATCGATCGACACTACTGCTAATATCGATCGATACCAACCTGAAGAACCGACACATGAGCCTTGTGTCGATCGACACCAACCTTGTATCGATCGACACCACTCGCAGGCTGAACCAAAAATCGTGAAGAAACCGGAAATGGTTGAGGGACGTGTTTACAAGCCTAAGGTACCATATCCTCGATCACCCAGACACCTCAGAGATCCCATTTCTCCAAAGCAGCTGCTTGGCTTTGAGAAGATGGTATAAAGAATTCCACACACACTGACTTTTGAAGAAGCTCTAGAGTACATCCCTCTGCTGAGTCACTTCCGAGATTGCAGAGATACCGAGGAAGAAATTAAGGCACTCTTCATCAAGGTCAGAAGTACACCGCCCCCACTAAAGCAGTTGACTAAGAGTGAAGACCCATGAAAGTTTCCAGTTCCATGCTCTATCTCCGAAGTTGAATTCAAAGAATCTCTGGTGGATTCAGGGTCTAGTGTCAATGTCATGTCAAAGGCACTTGCAGAGAAGCTGAAAATCGAAGACATAAGATCTACTCAGATGGCTCTCACATTCGCGAACTCTTCCACATCGTTTCCAGACGGTACAATCCATGATTTGATGGTTAAGGTAGGAGACTGTCTGGTTCCTACTGATTTTCAGGTTGTGGAGATGCATGCGAGGTCTTGCACGCCTTTGATTCTTGGAAGACTGTTCATGGTTACAGCTGGTGCAGTTATGGATACACCCAGTAAGAGAATCTCGTTCTCGTACATTGACGAACATGTCTCCTACGAAGCCATCCTTTCTAGAAGAGCTCCCACACAGATATCTTGCATCCCCGTTGGTGAGGGAGAAACATTGATGGTTGATCTTTTGGAAGAGCCTTATGATGAACCAAATGTCATATAAGTTTTGGATCGTCCTCCTATCATCACCAAGAATGTTATAAAAAAGACTAAGGCAAATAAGGAGGTGAAGAACAGAAGAGTCGAGAGTGCTACACATGTAACCTTAATCCCTCAGAAGTGCGATGGAGATTCGATAGAATATAAGGTGAAATGCAAAGGGACCTCAAAGCCATTTTATAAGGTTAGAATTCTTTTTACTCCGGAGCTGAAGGAGAAAGGACAAGAGGTTGTGGAGAACATGCTGCGCAGAACTCTGAACCTGGAGATGTCAAGTTGTGGAGCCTCTTTTGCTGCAAGCTCTCATTCTTATCCGGACTGATTGTCCGTACAATCAAGCTCGTAACGTAAAACAAGCGCTGAGTGGGAGGCAACCCACTGGTAAGTCTGTACATATGAGTCTTTTATTTTTCGTGTTTTTGTTTTGTGTTTCATTGTGTCACGTGAATCAGATTCGTAGGTCCCGCATCGATCGATACCACTCGGTATCGGTCGATACCCGTCGTTAAACATACACAATCTGGACCGACCTCCATAAGGCGAGCAACTCATTACCCTCAGTATCGATCGATACTCCATGCGCAGGTAAGTTTCCTTATAAACCCTACGGTTTTTCATTTTTTCCCCCACCGCCTCCATCGTTCGATACATATACCGAAACTCCCTCTCTCAAAATCACAAATCTTCGTTTCTCAATGGATTTGAGTGATTTTTGTGTCTATCCTACTCGGATTTTTGTGCTCTATCTCATTCTCTCACTCAATCTCACGATCTACAAGGTATGAAATACGAATTTTCATCTTTTCAATCCGTGAACCAAGGTTGGATTTTCGATTTCCGGGCTCTTAGAACTTGTTTTGCTGGATGATTATCACTTGATTAGTGTGTTCTAGGCCTAGTTGAATCTTGCATTACAATTACTTACCCTTGGTTTGCACTCACGGAATTTTTGGATTTGTGTTATTCGTCGTGATGCTCGATACCTGTTTGAGTATCGATCGATACCACATTGGTATCGGTCGATGCTGACTATTCACTTGGCCGAGATTGCTATACTTGAGAGAGATGCTAGATTTATGCTGTGTTTTGATTGTTGATGATGCAGATAGGCACCTAGGAAGAAAGCACGCACTGATACCGCATCCAGCTCTAACCCACCAGAGAAAGAGTACCAGTTGGGTGCTCGAGTCGAGTTCTTCCACGACGGGGTTTGGACATCGGGATCAGTCATCGCCTATCTCACCAAGAATCGCTACAATTTTTAGACCGCTAATTCTACAGACTTTACATTGGCTTTCGGCACCAACTTACGCGACGCACCATCCGAGGCTCCTACAACTTCATCACCTGTGCCTCCTCATGCAACATTTCGATTTCCATGGCCTAAAATCAGTGAGAAGACTAGGATACATTTGAGGGATGATTACAAGGGGTCGGATAAGGAGATTACGGAGAGCAAAGCTTGCACTCACATGCCTATTTCTGAGGAATGGGACGATTTCGACTCGATCTTCTACAACGCATGGCAGGAGGTTGATGTGCGTCCCACTCGTTTTCTTGATACGCATACTATTTGGCATTTGGGTTTTGACAGGGAGCTTGCTGGAATGATCCGCAAGATCGAATTGGGAACGATGCCTATGCGGCAGTATGACCTGTACACATACTTGGTTCGTCAGTTCCTTGCTTCTGTCCGCGTCTACTACACTGGTGCACCTCCTGTGACTGCACAGCAGGGTGTTCTGACTTTTCTGATTCGCGGTGTGCGGTATATGATATCTTTTTAGGAGCTTTGCGATATCTATGGGTTTCACAGGGACTTCTCTAGGTGCGAGTTTCCACGCAAGTTCATGCATGTTGAGGCGTTCTGGTCTCACCTTGGGCATGGAGTCTATGACAACAAGACCACTACACAGATGGATGTGCGCCATCCTATCCTACACTGCCTTGTGAGGATCATGAGCAACACTCTGTTGTGTAAGATGGAACCAAACAAGATGGGAGTTGCTGAGCTGATTGTTCTGTCTATTGGGATTGGAGATCTCATTTCTGATGAGGCATATGAGTGGCCTGAGTTGGACCTCGCGGTCAACTTAGGTGTTGTATTGGCACACCACTTGGAGTCGCTGAAGGTTAAGCCTTTCACAGGACGCGGCAAGACTTCTAGGACTGCAAGTGCCCGAAGACCGAGACGGTGGGCAGTCTTCTCACTCCCATTTTCCTGCACCTAGGAATCAGCACCACTAGTTGTTCGATCGTGACTTCCCGCGAGCTTATGGACGAGGCGCACTTGGAGCACCTGCTTTGGCTGAAGTCTCACATGCGTTGGGTTTTCAACACTTCAGTTGGGGACTACCTGGTTCAGCTCCCCAACACCGATCTGACAGACATAGGCTATAACGCCCCGACCGCCCCTACCTGTGGGCCCCATGCCCTCTCTCGGCCCGTGGGCCCCACCCTTGTCCGACGGCTGGTGCGTTAGTCCGGGAGGCTTGTAATACTTGTTTACTGACCCTGCAATCACCACGTGATCTTTCCCCGTGTTTTGTCATCACTCACACGATACCGCGAATCACTTCCCGGTAGGTCACCCATCCTTAAATTGCTCCAGCTCAAGCACGCTTAACTCTGGAGTTCTCTCTGGACAAGTTCCCGAAAAGATAAGTGCACTTTGGTGACATAGGTAGCCAAATAAATTCTTATAAGCCTCTCCGCATATACAAGAAATCGGGATGTTACAATCACCCCCACTCATAGAGCGCAACGTCCTCGTTGCGCACCAGGATCGTCACCCTAGACGGTGTGAGCCCACCTGACTCCACACACGTGTTTGGGTTCGTCTCTGATACCACTTATAACGCCCCGACCGCCCCTACCTGTGGGCCCCATGCCCTCTCTTGGCCCGTGGGCTCCACCCTTGTCCGACGGCCGGTGCGTTAGTCCGGGAGGCTTGTAATACTTGTTTACTGACCCTGCAATCACCACGTGATCTTTCCCCGTGTTTTGTCCTCACTCACACGATACCGCGAATCACTTCCCGGTAGGTCACCCATCCTTAAATTGCTCCAGCTCAAGCACGCTTAACTCTGGAGTTCTCTCTGGACAAATTCCCGAAAAGATAAGTGCACTTTGGTGACATAGGTAGCCAAATCAATTATTATAACCCTCTCCGCATATACAAGAAATCGGGATGTTACAATCACCCCCACTCATAGAGCGCAACGTCCTCGTTGCTCACCAGGATCGTCACCCTAGACGGTGTGAGCCCACCTGACTCCACACACGTGTTTGGGTTCGGCTCTGATACCACTTATAACGCCCCGACCGCCCCTACCTGTGGGCCCCATGCTCTCTCTCGGCCCGTGGGCCCCACCCTTGTCCGACGGCCGGTGCGTTAGTCCGGGAGGCTTGTAATACTTGTTTACTGACCCTGCAATCACCACGTGACCCTGCTCAGCTTATTTTCGTACCTGCTTATGCTGACATGGAGCCTGCACCAGTGTCTCGACGTCGAGGCTCAGCTACTAGAGCACAACCACCTGCATCTGGCCCTGCTGGGGGTCAACCGCAACCCGAGCCATCTCCCATTGCTGCTGCGTTTTCTCTTCCTCCACCACCTGAGATGGAGATGGACCCTTTTCAGAGATACCTAGTCACGAGTCTGCAGACGATCTGGACTGCTATTTCTCGCTGCCACTGCATGACTGACACGGACGCTGGTCCTTCGTCTTGACATCCTGTTTCACCATGTTCACCGTGCACGCCCACTGACGTTGGACCATCTGGCACTGCTGGCGATGACTCTGACGCCACTGAGGAGGATTAGTCCTCTTTCTATCTGATCATCAAGTTTGCTGTTTCTTTTTCCTTTTCTTTTTATTTTCGTTTGAACTTTTGTGTCTTTTATGTTTTTGGACATGTGGATTTATACTTCTATAATATTTTGTTGCACATAACTTGTGTTTGAGTGGTCTAACAGTGCTTACATTTAACACATGGATCGTTTGACACACTTTTGGAGCTACATCTGACCTTAGACGATTGAATACGAAATCGCTGGAGTATCGATCGATACCTTGTTGGTATTGGTCGACACCCTACGCGAATGAGTACAGTTCATCGTATCGATTTAAGCCTGGTATCGCTCAATACCAAGCCGTGTGTCGGTCGATACTTGATGTTCCAGCACGGTAACTTCTTGTTTTTCACAATTCCATTTGGTTCTTTTGTTTTCTTTCACCAACTCTTGGCTAGATAACAATGGAGACAGTGTTGTTCAAGTCTGGAGGAGGTAGTCGCTGACATTGTATTTGTTTTTCTTAGAGTCTGTCGTTTTTGAGTCATTCGTTATTTTATTTAGTCAAAACTTTGTTGGAGATTGTGATCTTTTTCTTGAATCTATTGATCTGACCTTGCTTCTAAGTGACCATTGTTACAGAATCAGTTCTAGATCGACTAATGAAAAATTCAAAAGATGACCAGTTAACTAGAAGACACTCATGTTTCCAGCAAAGTTCTTTAAAGCCTGAGCCAAATTTTTGCACTTCATCGATGTGACTGATGTCCATAGAGCTTGATTCTTCATTCATATCTGACAAAGGAACCCACGTGTCTAAAGTAATGGTATTTTTTCTCCCCGTTACAAGTTAATTAATAAGATGCATTAAAAGATGAAATGATTTTCTTCTGAGTAGAGGGTTAGGAAAATTTCCAGCGATCCCATTATTCTACTTCAGAGGAGATGATCACACAAAGGTGAAAGCGAGGTTAGGAAAATTTCCTGTGATACCATTATTCGCCTACACCTTTGATTACTTTTGAGGGAAGAACCGGGGATTCGATGGCAAACACCATCAATACTCGCATCTCGAACCTTAATATGTACATGCAAGAAACATAATAAGAAATAAGTCTGAGGGAGAGATATAATACCAGAAAGTGTGAAAAAGGGTGGTTCCTTGTCATGATATTGTATGGAAAAGAATCTAGAAGGTTCTTGGTATTAATCTCAGCGATGAAACTGGCGAGGATGGCTTGATTGAACAATGCTGTGAAATAATGTGTGTAGTCTGGGAAACTACGAATGTCTACGGAGAATTACATGGTGGTTAGATTTGGAACTGGTTCGGTAATATGTGGAGCACTAAGAAAAATGGTAATTGCAATGTTTCATGAACATGGGAGTCTCTATGTTTTCAAACCTCTTTCTCTGGTTTAGTTTTCTATTTGCTTGAGGGCAAGCAAATGCTAAGTCTGGGGGGAGTTGATATATCATGGTTTTTACCCCGTTTAATCCATGATATAAGTCCGTTTTATACAGTATTTCTACTATTTTGTAGTGGTTTAGAGTCTTTTATAGGTTTTAGCACGTTTGGAGCATAATTGGAGATATTGGAGCTTTCTGGAGCATTTTGGAGCAAATCAGACATTCGTGTAGCTGAGTACCCGATTTGAAGTCTCAGTGTCGATCGATACTGACTAATATCGGTCGATACTCACCGAAGCAGACACGACCCGCAACTTTAATGAAGAATTAAAGAACTGCAAAATTGCCCATAAGACTTTATTATTTACAAGAAGCCCTAAAACGTGATTTAGGTTATTTAATAGAATTTTACAGCCACTTTGATGGCTATGCTTTATTTTTACTTTTGGTTTTGTGAGAGAGCTTTTGAAGGGAGACAAGTCTGAAACTCTTTTCGTCCAAGAAAAGATTTCGAACCCTCTTGTTACTCTTTCTATTTTATTTGATGATTTATTCAAACATATTTATTGTTTCAATTTCCATGTCTGAGTAGATCTATTGTTAGGATTAGGGTTCTCATAAGGGTTATCTCTGAATGCTAAGTTGATTAGATGTTAGGATTCACTATCTGGATTAGTTCTTCGCCATAGGTTGTTTGCAAAGCTAATTCTAGATTGATCACCTAAAACTTAGATCTTATGATAATTGATTAGGCACGAGAGTGCAATTAATTACCTGATAGAACCTAGGGTGAGCAAAATAACTATTCGCAAAGAGATTTGGTTTAGTTGTTTTGTGAACAAATCAAACATGATCTAAAAGCTGATTTAGACTTTAGGATTCGCAAAGAGATTTGGAATTTCTAGGATTTAGATTTAGATTGTTTTCGCAACGAGAGTTGGTTAATTATATCTTAGTGATTTGAGTTTAATAACCCCGCTAAATTTGAATCCTGACTAGTTAGTTTATCTGCATTCATTGATTTCCTAAAAAATACCCTGAACCTATATTTCTCCAATCGAATTTACAACCGTTTTAATTTACGTTCTGTTTTCAATATCATTGATCGCTTAGCTTAATTCTCACCTATATAATCTATTGTGTGTTTCTGTGAGTCCTTGTGTTCGACCCCTAGTTTACTATAACTACTGCTTTAGTACTTTTAGGGTATTAATTTGAGCATATCAGTGATACTATTCATCAAAACTCGACGACCAATGTTCATTACCAGAAAACACATATGTTAGCATCGTTAACATTGTCATGTTAAACCAGTTATCATTGTTAGCATCGTTAACATTGTCATGTTTAACCTATTATCATTGTTAGCATCGTTAACATATAGTTAGTATCGTTAACATTGTCATGTTAAACCAATTATCATATTAATTTTAATGAAATTGTCAAGTTAATCCAGTTATCATATCATAAATTATTGTGTTAATCCAGTTATCATCGCCAGTGTTATTGTCGGCGGCCGATGTTATCGTCGCCCGTACGTGTTATCGTCGCCTGCCGGTGTTATCGTCGCTCGCCGGTGTTATCACCCGCCGGTGTTATCGCCGTCCGCCGATATTATCGCCTGCCGGTGTTCTTTTTCTTCTTCCTTATGCTTCTTTTTTTTTCTCCAACATAAATAATTAACCATGAGAGAGAAAGTAAAAATGTAATTAATTATAAAGTAGAAAAGTAAGTTAGACTTTTTAATGTGAATAGTTGTAAGTGAATAGTGTTAAAAAGTGAGTTAATTTTGATATCAATAAATAGTAAATCTTGCAATTTCTCATATTATATTTTGTCGAAAAGTTAGTTACAGAATTGGAAATATTATATTTGTCGAAAATTATATTTTGTAGAATCATTTTAGGGCGATTCTCTAGAATGACACCAAAATCTGTTTTATGGACAAGCTTGGCATCAAATTCTAAATGTTCTAGCACTAGCATCTCTTTTATGGAAAATGAATAAACATTTTTTTTTTTTGAACGAGAAAATGACTAAACTAACTTTGCTTTTAATCAAACAAAATATGTCTTATATACACTAATAAAAGATGATGTTATAGGCCTCTAAATCTGTCCACATGATTTTAAACCATCGATTTTATTGGTCCATATCAGTGTTTATAATAAATTCATACTTACTGTTGATCCAAATGATCACTAATAATGTTTAAAGATAGATTGGGGAGTTGGGAGGTGAGATTTCCGTTAATAGAACGGGTTAACTTGACTTTCGGGCAAATCGGGATTGAGAGAAAGGAGGTCGGGAATTGTGATGAACAGGTCGGTGACCGTGTTCCTTGTATTAATGATCGAAAAGGGGAAACGGTTTAGATTTAAACGGCGTTGCTTTGTTACGATACAGAGAGGTCGGGTATATATTTAGAGAGAGAGTAATAAAAAATGTGTGATCCCTTTCCATGGGTGCACTCCAAGGGATATATATAGCGGGGGTTAACTTCCTATTCCCCAAAAATTCGGAGCGACGTGTCGCCTTTAGCACCCTTGGGGGGTAAGGCCTCTCGAAGAGGCGTGTTTCAACCCCTCTAGCAGATAGGTCATGATGAGCTCGGTGCCATACCTCTACGGAGATAGCACAATGTTCGGTCAACTGCCTTACACGTGTCGCCTCCTCTTTAGATCTCTGTGCAGAGTTGGCGAGATGTCGAGTTCGGCGTCATCCCCCTACGGGATAGCGTACTGTTCAGTCAACTACCTTCCACGCGTCCTTTTCTCCTTTGACCCCTATGATTGGGGTTGGTGAGATATCAGCTTGAGCCCGGGGAGCGCTCCTGTGAGCTCGGCAGGGTTTGAAGTTGGAGCCTGGGATGCCAACTCGGTGTTTCCTTTAGTCAACCGTTGACTTTTAATTGATACAATTGAGAAGGACCTTATTGCTGAGATGGGCCTAGTTAATTGGAGGTGCTAAGTCCACCTCCAACAATAGCCCCCCCACAGTTCGGTGCCATGAGGCATGGCGAATGTATCGAGGTTGATCTTGTGTTAGCTCGGCGCATCTCAGGTCGGTGTTTCGAGGTTAAGTTGTTGAGCTCGGGATGTTATCGTTTGGGCGCGAATGTTTGCCCACACGTGTCGATTTTCCCGAGGCAACGGAGGTTGTTGGTGCGTGTTTGACACGCGCGGGAGACCGAAGCGACGTCCACTTGTTGCGCATACTGCTCACGCGTGGGCGTGTAAGAGACGCTTCGCGTTTTTCCAGGCGGTTTCTGCATTCTGCGCGGGAAAAATGAAGAGACGTCATCATTAGGGTTTTTGGGAGGCCGTGCCATTTCAACGCGTGTCCGGGCATCGTTTTACTGTCCCTTCCTTTTCTATTTAAACCAGTCTTCATCCTTCACTTTTCAATTTCTTCGCGCATAAAGATGACTCCTCCTCCTCTCCTTCTCTGTGATTTTTTGCTTTTGCGTTGTTTCTTTAAGTTTCCTTCGCGGTTCGATTCCGGGTTAGGTTACCGTAGTTCCTCCTTCTTCTTTGTGAAATGGCGCTGATACTTGACGGAATCAAGGCCAAATCTAGTGAGGAGTCGGCGTCTCGTGATAACAGTGGCGATTCTTCGGCGGGGAGTTCTTCTCCCGACAGTTCTGAGCGCACTTCTTCTCCGTGTCGCGGCGAGGAAAGCGGGGGCACAGTCTGCTCCTTCGACTTCGTGGGCCGCTCTGTTACTTCCCGGGGTTCGTCACAGGGGAAATGCGGTGGTGAGATCCTCCTCCGATGGTCGCGGCACTGACCGGGGTGGGAGAGGAGCCGGGAGGGCCGCCGGTCGAGGCGGTCGCGGTGGAGGAGTGCGGGCGGCCAAGACAAAGAAGTCTCCTCTGGTTCTCTATGAACACGGCGGTTTGCCCACCTGGAGTACGCCGGAGATAGTTACGTTGCTGAGGGAGCTGTGCGAGTTTCCTGAATCCGCTGAACTCCGACTTCCCAGGCCGGACGAGCGTCCGTGGAGTCCTCCGGAAGGATTCGTCTGTTTGTGCGAGCCTCTTTTCTCGAAGTACGGGCTGCGTTTCCCCATTCCCGAGCTGTTCGTCAAATACTGTCGGGCACGGGGGTTGGCTTTCTCTCAAATCTGCCCGTCAACGGTTCAGGGAATGGTCGTGCTGCTCATCCTGGGGTGGGAGTGCGACGTGGAAGTGACGGTTCCCATGTTCGAGGCTCTCACCGTGCAGAAGGTGAACCCTGGGATCCCGGGGACCTATTACGCTGCTTTCAAGCCTCAGGCGAATGTCGTTGAGGCCAGCAGTACGGGGGCCAAGGCCAACAAGCTGTCCAAAGTGGAGGACTGGTCCCGCAGTTATTTCTTCGTCCGAGTTACTGAGGCAGTTGACCTTGATCCGTCGGCGAGATATACCCATGACCGGAATTTCTCCCCGGGTAGGGGCCTGTCGATCGAGCTGTTTTCTTCTTTTGGTTTATTTCAACTGACACCACTTGTTCTTTTTTCAGGTCCTCACTCCTCCAGATTCAAGTTGTCGGACTACGAGGGTGTCCTTGCTGTGTTCAGGACGGTGGGTGAAAGAGATTGGAAGTCGTTCACTTCGGGGAGAGTAGCTGCTGCGATGGCCGTAGGTACCCGACCTCTCTGTATCGTAACAAAGCAACGCTGTTTAGAACACTGAACTGGATTCCTGTCGGAACTAGTTCGTAAATCTAAACCGTTCCCCCTTTTCGATCATTAATACAAGGAACACGGTCACCGACCTGTTCATCACAATTCCCGACATCCTTTCTCTCAATCCCGATTTGCCCGGAAGTCAAGTTAACTCGTTCTATTAATGGAAATCTCACCTCCTAACTCCCCAATCTATCTTTAAACATTATTAGTGATCATTTAGATCAACAATTGACGCTCCAGAGAGGGGGAGAATTTAGAGATTTTTCTACACGCAAGGAACAGCTCGACCACAACAACAATGACTGTCCCGCCTCCAAGAGTGCTGTCGGAACAGGTGATTCCGGCTCAAACGACAGCCTCACCGCCAGCCCAAGCGACAGCAGCCTCGCCATCTGCTCAGGTGACGACCGAAGGATCGATCCCCCAAAGCCAGCCCCTCGAAACTCCACCTCCGGCTCAGATATCCACTCCGCCTGACGGTTCAGTCGTCCGAAATACTCCTCAAACGCCGGTGGACCACCCCACTCTGTCCGCCGTATTGCAGACCCTACTCGCCAGGATAGACAAATTTACGCGAACCACTGATCAACGGTTCGCCACAATAGAAGCCTCCCGCGACTGGTCAGATAACACCGGATCCCCCGCCGTTCAGATCAGAGAACCAATCTCTCGGGCAGATACCCCGCGCCTCCAGAGAAATTTATTTGGAGACTCTCCGTCAGAATCCGAAGGCCCAGCCGGACAGTTCGTCCCAACGGCAGGCGGCCCCCCAGCCAACGAAGTACACCCCCGACGTGTCAGCGCGGAGCGTGTCAGGGACGCCGAATTTGAAACTATGAAGGAAACGATCCGTGCAATATCTTCCAAGATTCACCAGGCTACCAGCGCGTCTCCCGAAATAGACCACGTCCTGAGAGAAACGCAAAACACACCATTCACACGACGGATCGCATCCATCCCACTCCGGCACCTCGGGAAACTCAAGCTCCCGCCGTATGCAGGCAACACCGACCCGGCCCAGTATCTGACGGCGTTCACCATCTCCATGGGTCGCACCCACTTCTCCCCAGACGAGCGCGAGGCTGCCCACTACCAACTTTTTGTGGAGAACCTCACCTGCCCTGCCTTCACGTGGTTCTCTCGGCTGAAAACACACTCCATCGATAGTTTTAGGGATCTCTTGACCATCTTCCCCGAGCACTACTCCATATACATCAAACAGTTCGAGTCCAGCGCCGACCTCTGGGCATTGAACCAAGGAGCAAAGGAGTCGCTCAGGTCTTTCATCGAGCGCTTCAAGGCCACGGCTTCGCAAAGCAACGAGACAGACGAATCAGCGCTTCCCGCCCTGAGGAAGGGCTTGCGGGCCGACTCGCCCTTCAAGGACGATATGAAGCTCAACAGGCCGCGCTCGCTAGAAGACGCCTTACACCGCGCCGGACTCTACGTTGAGCTCGAGGAGGAAAAGCAGCCGAGTCAAAGAGCAGTGCCTCGCACAAGGCTCTGGTCCCATAGGAACAACCTCAAGACGGATATCAGGAACCTCGTCAGCATTACGATTAAAAAAAAGAGAGTACGGTCCACGACCTACCCCAAAGAATAAGGTCCACGACCTTATTCCAAAAAAAAAGAGAAGAAAAGGGGACCGAGCCTCAGTGCTTGCAATCCCCAGCACACAAACTATAAGTGCTAAGCCGAGCTCCAATACTCGCACTCACACAGTACACAAGCCGTAAGTACTGAAGCCAAGCTCAAAGCTCGCACCTCTACCAGACACACAAGCGTTAAGTGTCTTAAGTCGAACTCGCTACTCGCACCAAAAAAAAAGGTACACAAGCCTTAAGTGCCTTAAGCCGAGCTACACCTCGCAACAACAAAAAATATATTAAGATACACAAGCATTAAGTATCTCAAGCCGAGCCATACCTCGCACCCAATATACAAACGCTAGAGCACGGTCAACGTCTTGTTCTCACACAAAATATAACAAAAGGATATGGTCCGCGACCTATTCTACCAATCTCAAATAAACCGCCACCGAGCCAAGCTCGTGCCAAACACGTACGAGAAGAACGACGAAGTTCCAAACTATAAATTCATTCATTGAAAGAAGGAGGGTCTAACGCCGTTTTACATAATGGCCAACGGCCTATACAAGGCACTTCGGCCTACAAATCTTCAACCCCGTCAGCACGGGTACCACCTATATCATCCGAGCCCACCATCCTCATATTGGTGCCGTTCTCACCCAGGAAAGGCTGCTCCACCTGCCCTGTCTCGATCTCGGCCTCAACAGACAATGCTGTCGGATCAGCTCGAGCAGCCGGCACGGTTGCATCCGGGACCGGATCCTCGGCCGTCGGACCAGTAGAAGCCTCCGGTGCAGTAACACCACCTTCAGAAACTGGCGCGTGGACATCTAAGGTCGGATCCGCGACGGACGGGTCAGAAGGACCTCGGAGAGGATTCGAGGCTGCAAGGGCCTGGTCGGGCATAAGCCGCTCGAGCTGGACACCAGAGGTACGGTCGAGAGGGATATCCAAGTCTTCCGGCGTCAAGTCCGAGAAGTCGATCTTGTTCAGTTGGGCACCATAGATCTCTTCATCCTCATTCAGCTTCGCATACCGGTACCACGGCACCGATATCCCGTCCTCAGTCTCCATCCTCTTGAGGCATGCCCTCGCCCCGAACACCTTGCTAAACAGTAGATGGGGCTCTGAAGCCCGGTCCCGACCAGCGGGAAGGGCACGGATCTTCTCCATATTCGCAGCCCAGCTATGGTTCCTCCTCTCCCACCTCGCTGTAACCCGGTGGCTATCCTTCACCACGGCCACTTTCGCCCGCTCAATAGCGCCCTCCAGCCCTTTGACCCTTGAGCGAAGCGTTTCTCGCTCCCCCTTCATAAGCCCAAGCTCCTCTTCCAGAGCGGCGGATCGGGCCTTCTCCGCTTCCAGCTCCTCTAGAAACCGATCCGCTTCCAGGGCCTGATCTCACGCCTGCGTCGCAGCCACCTCCAGAGCGGCTGTTCGGGCCTTCTCATCCTGAATCTCCTTCTTCAGCCCATGGACACGAGGTGTCATGGCCTTTTCGCTGGCCTCCCTGCGTTGCTTCTCATAGGAGATCGACCCCTCCTGCTCGACCACCCGCTTCTCGTACAGCTCCACGAGAAGGGCAATATGGCACATCGTCTGCATCAGCACATCTTTATTTAAAAAAAAAAAAAAATTTACCCGAGCAGCAGTCCGCGCCGCGTTTCGGAAGGCACTAGCCTCCACAATATCTGAAGGCAGACGGCACAAAGACTTCTGTCCGAATGCGATCGCATGCGCCAACGCGACGGACCCCGCCTTGTCTGCAGTAAACAGAGCATTTCCATTTTCATGACAGAAGTATAAGCTATGGTCATTGGGCTCCGCATCAGAATCATCTAACCCATCATCGCCACCAGTACTGCGGGACCCGCCCTCCTCCCCCGCTTCAGAAACCTCCGCCTGGTCTTCGTCTGAAGGCACAACGACCTTTTCGATTGCCCGTTGCTTACCCCCTTCTTCGGGATCCTGGGCCTCCTCCTCAACCGTGACCACCTCGGGGCCTTCGGTCTCCCGGACCTCTGCTACACCGTCCACTCGGTCCCGAGACGTCTCATCCACCCCGCCAATCGACACCTCGGTTGCCGGGACTCCAGACTCTTCAATAGAAGGGTCGCGGGGAAGCTCGGTCCCGCAACCAGAGTCGTTGGGATGGACATCTTTCCGACCTAGGGACGAGGATCCCGCCCCATAGATCTTCTTCTTCTTAGCAACTCTTTTTCCCTCGGCTTTAGCCGCCCTCTTCTTAGAAGGGGCCGCCCGACCTGCCTCTTCCCCGGTTTGCTGAGTACGCTCTCGCCAAACCGGTACCTCCAGAACAGGCGGCGGGGACGCAACAAAAGAGTCCGCGTACAGCGGAACAGCAAACCTCGAACGACCTGCATTCAGCAAACCGTCAGCTCGGTAAAAAAAAAAAAAAATCGCAGCAGCTACTCTCCCCGGAGGGAACGACTTCCAATCTCTTTCACCCACCATCCTGAACACAGCAAGGACACCCTTGTAGTCCGACAACTTGAATCTGGAGGAGTGAGGACCTGAAAACAGAACAAGTAGTGTCAGTTGAAATAAACCAAAAGAAGAAAAAAGCTCGGTCGACAGGCCCCTACCCGGGGAGTAATTCCAGTCATGGGTATATCTCGCTGACTGATTAAGGCCAACTGCCTCAGTAACTCGGACGAAGAAATAACTGCGGGACCAGTCCTCCACTTTGGACAGCTTGCTGGCCTTGGCCCCCGTACTGCTGGCCTCAACGACATTAGCCTGAGGCTTGAAAGCAGCGTAATAGGTCCCCAGCATCCCAGGGTTCACCTTCTGCACGGTGAGAGCCTCGAATATGGGAACCGTCACTTCCACGTCGCACTCCCACCCCAGGGTGAGCAGCACAACCATCCCCTGAACCGTTAATGAGCAGATTTGAGAGAAAGCCAACCCCCGTGCCCGACAGTATTTGACGAACAGCTCGGGAAGGGGGAAACACAGCCCACACTTCGAGAAAAGAGGCTCGTACAAACAGACGAATCCTTCCGGAGGACTCCACGGACGCTCGTCCGGCCTGGGAAGTCGGAGTTCAGCGGATTCAGGAAGATCGCACAGCTCCCTCAGCAACGTAACTGTCTCCGGCGTACTCCAGGTGGGCCAACCGCCATGTTCATAGAGAACCAGAGGAGACTTCTTTGTCTTGGCCGCCCGTGCTCCTCCACCGCGACCGCCTCGACCGGCGGCCCGCCTGGCTCTTCTCCCACCCCGGTCAGTGCCGCGACCACCGGATGAGGATTTCACCACCGCCTTTCCACTGTGACGAGTCCCGGGAAGTAACAGAGCCGCCCCCTCGAAGGAGCAGACTGTACCCCGCTCTCCTCGCCGCGGCACGGAGAAGAAGAGCGCTCGGAACCGTCGGGAGAAGAACTCCCCGCCGAAGAATTGCCACTGTTATCACGAGACGCCGACTCCTCACTAGATTCGGCCCTGATTCCGTCAAGTATCGGCGCCATTTCACAGAGAAGAAGGAGAAACTAAAGGTAACCCAACACGGAATCGAACCGCGAAGGAAACTTAAAGAAACTACGCAAAAGCAAAAAATCACAGAGAAGGAGAGGAGGAGGAGTTGCCTTTATGCGCGAAGAAATGGAAAAGTGAAGGATGAAGACGGGTTTAAATAGAAAAGGAAAGGATAGTTAAACGACGCCCGGACACGCGTCGAAAGGGCACAACCTCCCAAAAACCCTAATGATGACATCTCTTCGTTTCCCCCGCGCTGAAAGCAGAAACAGCCTTGAAAAACGCGAAGCATCTCTTACACGCCCACGCGTGAGCAGTACGCGCAGCAAGTGGACGTCGCTTCGGTCTCCCGCGCGTGACGAACACTTTCCAACTACCTCCGTTGCCTCGGGAAAGTCGACACGTGTGGGCAAACATTCGCGCCCAAACGATAACATCCCGAGCTCAACAACTTAACATCGAAACACCGACCTGAGATGCGCCGAGCTAACACAAGATCAACTTCGATACATTGGCCACGCCTCATGGCACCGAACTGGGGGGGGCCTATTGTTGGAGGTGGGCTTAGCACCCCCAATTAACTATGCCCATCTCAGCAATAAGGCCCTTCTCAATTGTATCAATTAAAAGTCAACGGTTGACTTAAGGAAACACCGAGCTGGCATCTCGGGCTCCAACTTCAAACCCTGCCGAGCTCACAGGAGCGCGCCCCGGGCTCAGGCTGATATCTCACCAACCCCAATCAAAGGGGTCAAAGGAGAAAATGACGCATGGAAGGTAGTTGACTGAACAGTACGCTATCCTGTAGGGGGATGACGCCGAACTCGACATCTCGCCAACTCTGCACAGAGATCTAAACAGTACACGTGGAAGGCAGTTGACTGAACAGTACACGTGGAAGGCAGTTGACCGAACAGTGTGCTATCTCCGTAGAGGTATGGCACCGAGCTCATCATGACCTATCTGCTAGAGGGGTTGAAACACGCCTCTTCGAGAGGCCTTACCCCCCCCCCCCCCCAAAGGGTGCTAAAGGCGACACGTCGCTCCGGATTTTCGGGGAACATGAAGTCAACCCCCGCTATATATATCCCTTGGAGTGCATCCATGGAAAGGGGATCACGCATTTTTTATTACTCTCTCTCTCTAAATATATACCCGACCTCTCTGTATCGTAACAAAGCAACGCCGTTTAGAACACCGAACTGGATTCCTGTCGGAACTAATTCGTAAATCTAAACCGTTCCCCCTTTTCGATCATTAATACAAGGAACACGGTCACCGACCTATTCATCACAATTCCCGACCTCTTTTCTCTCAATCCCGATTTGCCCGGAAGTCAAGTTAACTCGTTTTATTAACGGAAATCTCACCTCCCAACTCCCCAATCTATCTTTAAACATTATTAGTGATCATTTGGATCAACACTTACCATATCTAAAAAAGAAAAAACGTCAAAACGATAAATATTGTAAATTATTCAAAATAATGATTTTTATAATAATAAACAAATAAGGGAATCATGTTTTAGTTTCCTATTCTACTAAATTCATTCCATATTCATATATTGTTTTGGTTACAAATTAAATTGGTCATGAATCCGATAGCAAGAATTGTCCACATCAGCTTTTAAACAATCAATTTTATTGATCCACATCAACATTCAAAATTAAGAAAGTTTAAATTTTTAATATTATTGTTAATAAAAATTATAAATAATAAAGAAATTATGTATAAAATTTTCATTAACAACAAAAAAACAAAATGATATTAAATTAGGAATTTTTTTTAATTTAAAATAGTAGTCTCAATTATCTATTACTAATAAAAGTTGAAGCTATATGCCTATAAGGGTGTCCACATATGATTTTATACAATCAATTTTATTGGTTCACATCAACATTCAAAATTAAGAAAGTTTCAAATTTCTAATATTATTGTTAAAAAAAAATTATGTATAAAATTTTCATAAAAAAACAAAAAAACCAACATGGTAGTTGTTCAAAATTAAGAAATTTCTAATTTCTAATATTATTGTTAATAAAAATATAAAAAATAAGGAAACTATGTATAAATTAACAAAAAAAAAACCAATATGATATTAAAATAGGAAAATTTCTTAATTTAAAATAGTGATCTCAGTTATTTTTTTCTTTTTTTGTCAACAGCCTAAATACCTAGAACGGTTCAGAAATCCAAACCGGAGGTACCGAGTTTACAAAGGTAATATCCACTGGGTAGACACGAGCACTTCTTGCTAACTTGTCTGCCTTGTTGTTGTTTGCGCGTGGGATGAATGATATTGAGAAAGATGAGAAAGCCTCCTTACTGTTTTCGAATTCCTCCAGTTGTAATGCAAAGGCCGGCCAGTCCTCGGGTGTCGACACCATCTTCACCAATTCGGAACTGTCTGTTGCAAAGGCTATCGACGTCTTCTGGTTTGCACTCAAGCAATGCATAGCCCAGATGAGTGCCTCCAGCTCGGCGTGTAGTGGGGAGATTCTTCTGCGTAGGTTCCTGGCGCCCATTAGTTTCTCTTCACCGCCTTCCTGAAAGCAATACCAACCTAAGTCGGAGGAGCTATCTGTCTCCTTCCAAGATAAATAACTAAGAATAAATATAATAGTAAAATCTATCTACATGTGTGAATACACACACGTTTAGAAAACTCTTTGTTTATATTATGATGGAATAAATTTACCACAATTTTTGTTACAAAAATGATTTATTATCTATAAATATATATATATATATATATATATATATATATTGAAGTTACTTGATTCTGAAGCTTTCCACATAAGATTTTAATTAACCAATAATTATAATATACATTAGCATCTAAATTTTTGTAACATGTCCATAAAAACTTTCCACACAATCGCATGAAATATATTGTGCAAAAAGGATCGAAGAACTTACATTTTTTATATCCGGCTTGAGATTGCCATAGATCAATGTAAGAATTCTTTGTTTTGAGTTGTTATTCATTTTTCTAACTTTTTTATGTAAGCTGTATTGATTTTTCCTACTTAATTGTCTTCTTGATCAAAAATATGGTTTGATAGAATATTAAAGAATAAAGAACGACATGAGAAAGAATTCACCAATGGATTGAGAAAGATGACTACAATAAAGAAAAAATGACCATGTGTAAACCAATTTCTCATATATAAAATAATGTTTGTTACTTCAATATTCTTTGCAATGACTGCTGAGTATGAGAATTCTCATCATTTAGGCTTATGATCTCATCGAATAACTATTGAAAAGTTGCCACAACCAATATGTCACAGACAAAATTCTAGTTTCTATCTTCAAGGTAAACCTTACAAAAGGTATAATACTTTGTCGGTTTTTTTTTGTTATTATAAATTTGTTTCAAAGTTCATTCCATATTCATATATCGTCTTGGTTTCAAAAAAAAAAAATTCATAGATATGAGAGCAAGAATTGTGCTTATTAGTTTGCTTTTCGATTTGTAGATTAAATTGAAAAGTTATATTGATTAAAGTATCAAAGGAAAGAAAATACTTTTTGACTTTCTTGCTTTTTGTTGTTGTTTTTATAGACCATATATAACGAGAATGAAAGTGAATATGATGAAAAAAAATTATTCACTCTAATTGGAAGAAATCATGTATAATCATTGAAAATTTACCACAACCAATATGCTACCAAACAAAAGTCCGGTCTCAACCTCTTCAAGCTAAACTGACAAAATTATATTTAATTTGCCGATTTTTTGTGATTTTAAATTAGTTTCAAAATTAATTTCATATTCATCTATTGTCTTGGTTTTAAAATCAAAATTGTCATGAATCTGAAAATAGTTATGTTGTCCCTTGTGAGCTTAGAAACAGATAAAAGAGATTTAGCAATATCTGGACAAACAAAGACATCTTTAAGTGGTAGTGTACTTGAAGTAGAAGCTATGGTTGTGGAGAGTAATGGGAAGGAAATTGCCATCGGCTATCATGACAGAGTCGTTGCTATGGTATGGCTGAGATTGAGAAGAGTTTGGTGGTCATTTGTTACATGAGCTGAGGCGGCGCCTGTATCAGGAAACCATTCTTGACCATTGTGCTCACTAACATCATTGATTCGCAAAACTGCAAGAGCTACAAAAGGCACATCTTCATGTTAATGTTAATAACTGTTATTGAACATGTGCCAGCATTTGAGAGAAGGGTGTCCCCTTCTTCCACATATCTGACAAACCACTGCGTCATTACCAGACTGAGCACTTGCGGAGCTAGAAGATGAGGATATTTTTTGATGAAAACCCCTTCATCTTGTTGAAAAGGAGCCTCTACCACATTACAAATTCATTTCATATTCACCTTTTTGTGATTTTAAAAGCGAACACAGTAGAAACTGATAATCATAATTTGTACAGAATCGTGTTCGTTTCATAGTCGCTGGTGATAATGACTAAATCATGTTCGCCGATTATTTCTTGTTCGTTTCACAGCGGCTGCGATAGAAACAAATTTCAGTGATCGGTCGTTAAACCAAAATTTGAAAACACTAAATTTTACCGCGACTATTTTTTTAATCTCTAGTCGCTTAAGTCTATCGCTAAACCAGCGACCATGAAATGAATAAGATTTTATTGCTACATCCTAAACCATGTTCATAATGAGCATTAAAAAAAAGTATGTACTGTCGTAAAATATAACTCTAACATCCTAAACCATGTTCATCTAAACCTAAAATCGTAAAATCTAACTCTAACATCCTAAACCATTTTAAATATGTACTGTCGAAGCTCATAAAATCTTAAATCGCAAAAAGTGCTATGTTGTTGTTATTTGTCGTGCTAGGCCCAATCCCATACGTACCAACAAAACGAATATGCACACGTGTGTATACTAGTATTTCGAAAAAGGAAATTTCGTGAGCGTTTCCAAATTTCCTTTATAAATAGATACAAGGCATCACTCAACAATATGTACAAATCATTATCACAGTCGACTCCTTCTCTCTAGGGTTTCCATCGATAGATATTGGGTTTTCTTAGTTGATCCGCAGCTTTACTGATCATCGAATCAACAGTATGTCTCTGATTCAAAAATTTCACTAGAACCAGAATCCAAAAGGCGAAAGATCGAACAAGTGACCAATTATCCATCGTCGTCGTCTACTAGTTGTGGTCACTTCTTCGTTCGTTACGGAATCTGTTGCAACTGCAGATCCACGGTGGAGAGACACGAAGGCCGAGCATTCGACTATCTGGTTGACGGATTACAATTAAGCCACGAAGCCGTTGCGGTTACGAAGCTACTCACAACACAAGTCACTTGCCTCAACGACAAGAAGCTTCACTTGGTACTTGCCTTGGACCACACGCTTCTACACACCGTTATGGTTTTGATGCTTTCCGAAGAAGAAAAGTATCCAATCGGAAAAGTTGATTCAAGAGAAGATCTATGGAGATTTAACCGCGGCCACTCGAGCGAGTTTTTGTAAAGCTAAGACCTTTTCTTCACGAGTTTCTTAAAGAAGCCAACGAGATGTTCTCCATGTATGTGATGCGAATCGGATTCATCTCCGAAACTTCAGGTCTTAAATTTATAAACCTTAAAGCCTGCAAGTGCACAGATGTGTGTTGTAGTACTTGAAGTAACGATCCACAGGAAGAGGGTGCTGTTCTATGAAACCTTAGACACTGTATAGTAAATAAACCTAAAACGAATATATTTTTATAGTGTTTTTGTAACTAGAATTGTAAAGAACGAAAAACGGAAAACTTTTACTAATCTAATCTAAGAAAATCGACCACTACCTAAGCTAAGGGGATTTCAACTACTAAACTAATGCTAAAAGAAACTAAATATATCTTAAGAAATTCTAAGACTAACCTAAACATTATTATCCGGTATCTGATCCGGTATCCGCTCCGATCCGATCCGAAAAACGGATATCCGGGTAGTTCGGATACGGATATGGATAGTGAAATAATATATCCGGCGGATACGAATACGGATCCGGATAATCGAAAAATTTGAAAACAGATATCCGTTATCCGTTTTTTATATATATATATATATATATATATTATTTTTTTATTGTGAAATTAATCTCACTTTCTCTCTCACACGTTTTTTCTTTCTTGTCTCTCCCTTGTTCATCGCCAAAGCAGCAAGGAGAAAGTTTCGTACATCTCTATCTTCTTCATCTATACAATCCCTTCTTGTTTC
Organism: Eutrema japonicum; assembly: GCA_030161315.1. NCBI lineage: Eukaryota > Viridiplantae > Streptophyta > Magnoliopsida > Brassicales > Brassicaceae > Eutrema > Eutrema japonicum. The sequence continues at coordinate 22,663,150 of BSQW01000007.1, forward strand.
GCCCAATAAATTCTCGTCTCACTCTTTAGTATGTTTTTTTTGGGGTAAAATCACTCTTTGGTATGTTGAAACTCGGGTTCAACATTGACCCTATCCTCTCCCTTTCTCTCCTTACCCTTGTTCGACTAATCAACCATTAAGCTTCGACGGAGAACATTGAGCCGAATCCCGTCTGGGTTTCGCCCAAAAGAACGACACGGAATCAAAATCTTCTTCTGGGTATTCGAATTCGAATGAGATTGCTCAATCAAACGGTGGAAAAAGAAATACACCCGGAAGTGAGGGATTTGGAAATCAAGGATAAGGTTTTGCAAGTTAGAGAGACGGTGATGAGATCTTGAGGGTTTAGCCATGGAAGAATCAAACTCGCACATCGGAGGAATGGAACGAATCCGGTTATCCGCGAATATCCGAGGTTTTCAACGGATATTCGGAACCTGGATATCCGGAGTTTTCGGATCCGGATTCGGATAATGAAATTCATTATCCAGCGGATACGGATACGGATCCGGATACCTTGAAAAATCCGGATATCCGCTCCGTTCCCAGGCCTACTAATACCTAATAAAATTGACTACTAACCTAAACCTAATGAAATTGATGACTAAACTACTTCTACGGACTCTATTACTAAACTATACTACTAAAGAAGGTTGAAACTTATTCTAAAACGTTGCTGGGTCGAGATGAATATCTCGGGATATGCTCGATTCATTCAAACGGCCCCTAGCTCATTAGTAACTGGTGTTTCTAGATTATATCTCCACGAACAGAACATAATAATGACGTAGTCTACTTCCGTATAACCTACGCCATACAATCTATTCACTCGACCAGTAGCTTCCGTCTCTGGCCGCACGTAAGATTGTGATATGCTAGTGGGTTCACGACACTCCGTAAGTGTACTTTCGAAATCTTACGACGCGCACGCTTTATGGATGAACTTTGGTCGTGATTAGATGCAACACTTCCGTGGTTCTAAACTCCCCCTATCAGCATCTAGTTCATGATACTAGATTCATGCATTAAGAACTTTCCACAAAAAGAGCTCTAGAAATCGGCTAGGGTTTACCGAGTGAAATCCTTATCGAACATAGAATTCCCCTCGATAATCCTTTAAACCCAACAATCTAAACTACTCGCAAATACTGGAAAAAGACATAATTAAATTAAGCATAAGATTGGTGAAGAAGCCTCACGAACAAGAACTAACCTCGGTGATAAACCTCCTCACCAATCCCGAAAATCTTGATGCAAGAATACAAGAATGAAAGCAGAATAGTGTGTAGAATGTGTCTAGGGTATGATTCACAAAATTGTTGTCTAAAACAAGTATTTATAGGTCTTTAACAAGCTTAGGTCGTTTTAGGGTTTGACGGAAAAAGACGGTTTTGGCCTCAGGTGAAGAAACAGATCGTCTTGGGCAGAAATAGGCTTGGCCGCGGCGAACTGGGATTTGGCCACGGGTGGAGTGGCTCCAGCTGGGGCGGCGGAACGGTGCTTGGCCACGGGTCCGGCTCCTTGACCCACGGTGGACTGCTTATTCGGGTAGCTTCATCGGTCTTCAGTGCTTTGAGTATATTTTAGGATCCAACCATTGGATTGTCCCCAATCCAATTTCATTTGAAAGCTGGTTGTCTTTACTTTGTTGTATCCAAATTTACTGATGATCAGATGGTGAAAAGGTCTTCTTTGATTGCAAGACTTCTTAACGGTCCAAGTTTATCCAAAAACATACTTTTTCTCTGAAATGCATTCTTTAATCCCGAGTTACCTGAAAAGAGTCTTAAAACCGCAAACATGCGAAAACCGTAATAAAAGGATAGAAAACCAAGTGGAACACTTAATAAAGTGTTCTAAAATATATAGCAAAACGGGTAAAAATACGGTGTTATCACACCCCCAGAATTAAACCTTGTTTGTCCTCAAACAAGACAAAGCTCAAGCTTGGAAATGATCCAACGAAAATCAGCGGGAACTAAAAATCTCAGAGACCGTCCTTCTAAACCATAACCATCAAACTACATCAATCGCAACCTGGCCTAGAAGATTCTCACTAGAAATTCCAGTAACACTAGTCCACGGTATCCTTCATACGAAATATAAACTTTCAAAATCCAAAAATCAGGTCAACTAGCTCTCTAAATTCATTAAGTATAGGCGTGCGTTTCTCATCAAAAGGATTAAACTAAGACAATCGAGGCTAGGTATTAAAGGCATTTAGAGGTGAGGTTAAAAGTGTTTCGGGTTACCGTAATTTTACCGGAGGGTGCGAGATATTATGCAAAATAGCAAGAGAAGAAAGACCTATTGATCACCACAACTTCCAGTCACTTCTTCTTGCGTAAAAGGGTTGCACTTCCTCCTTCTTCCGAAAACAGAAGTTTTCTGTCATTCCTCCAGACTTAGAATTTTCTGTGGGCTCGGAATGATAGACTTCTCACAAACAAACCATGGATGCCTCATAAATATTTTGACCAACCTAAACTCTTTTAAGGCTTTTTTTCCTTTCCCTTTCACTTATTTTCGGTTTTTGTTTTTTTTAAAGGGGGAAACGCCTTTTATTGAAGTAGAATCTTAGGGGCACGAAAATTTACCATGATTTTGAGTTTTTCCAAGGCATAACCAAGCTCGCATCTTTGTTGAATTCATCACCACCGATCGCGTATAGTCTTCGTCTTTAGTGACTGAAAGATGTGTCGTTCTTCCCTCTCCGGCGTTTTTGCACATATCTGCACATAAGACACAAAGAAAGTTGTATGAGTTGAACAATGGTTAAGTTTCGGGTGGGATATCAACTAAAGATGAGTTGGCCATTCATGTACGACAAAGAGTGGTAAAAGATAAAAGTACGTCATGAATGTAAGATTCGTTATCTTTGCCTAAACCTTTGATGAGAAAATTAAGTCAAGATTAAGTCCAAATAAAATAGATCTAGCATATTCCATCCTACAGAATCCCTACGGTCTAAATTTCTCTGGGGATTTCGCATTAACAGAAACTCTAGCTACCGCCTAGTCTAAAACCAAATTACGAAAGAGCATGTTACTAGGAGATAGCGTAGAAGCACACTGGTCGGTTATCGTCATGGATTCATTTCATCATTCCCTCAAAACGTATTCCTACGCTTTTCGAAAAACTTAAATTTTTTTAAGAAAAACGTCAAAAAATGCAAAATGCAAACACAAATGAAAGAAGTGGTGGTTAGTAAGGGATGGAATCCTCCCCTAGACTTAAATCACACTGTCCTCAGTGCGAAATAAATCGGGTAAGGACGAATAATAGATGTATGTAATAATTGAAAAAGTTTAAGGAAACATAAAACTTACCTGGATGCGGTCGGGGAATGTATTTGCGAATGGAATGGTGGTGATTTAGGGATGGTAGATGATGATATGGTGATGGGAGTGGATGTGGGGATGATTGGGAATGGGTTTTGAATCGATCGAGGATAAAAAAAAATCGTTCAGGATCGCCAGGGGGATGGCCACGGGTCAAAGGGCTGTAGCCGCGGCCAATTGCAGGCTGGCCGCGGGTCCGTTGATCGCGACTGCGGCCAAGACCTAGCTCGCCGCGGGTCTGGCTTGTGCAACCGCGGCCAAGCTTCTTTTGCGGTCAATTCCTTCCTTGCGGTCCGGGCTGGACCGAGAAGTTCTGAATCGTGTCTCCATCTTCTTGTCTTTTCGGTTTTTGTATTTTTGATTTTTTTTTGATTTTTTTTGGGTTTTTTGTTTTTTTTAGAAAACTGAAAACTAAGAAAAGAAAAAGTTAGTAGAAAAAGAAAGAAAAACTAGAAAGAAAAACGTACCTAAAATGGATTGCCTCCCATTAAGCGCTTTTGTTTAAAGTCGTTTAGCTCGACGTTTGTATCGAGGTGAGCTTAGTAGTAGAAAGACAGCGTCTTACGACAAGTCTTCTTTGATCTTATTTTGTTTTCCTCGTCATGTGAATCATCGCTTGTTCATGGATCGGGATCGGGATCATGTTTGGGATCCATTGTGCTAGAACGTCTTTCTTCTCTTTTTTTGAGTGGTATGGCAGTGTAGAACACGTCTTTGTCGATGTTAGCGAATGAAACAAGTCGATTTGTCCAATCCATGATAGCTCCAACGGTTGATAAGAAAGGCCATCATAGAATTATCGGTGTTGCATCTTTCTTCGTTGTTTGGACGATGTAAAAATCGACGGGGGCTATGCAATCTCCGATTCTTATTGGCATTTCTCGGGCCCTTTTGGTATGGCACAAGTCTCGTCGGCCATGCTGATTTTTGTCCGGGTACGGTGTACGTGCTTAATATCGATGCGCTGTGCGGTCAATTTTTGACATGATGCTCAAGCAAGCTCTGGAATCACAAAGAACGTTCTTAAATTCAACTCAACGGATGCTACACATGATAAGGAACTGACCTTGTTCTTCGATTTTGTGGAGACTCCTAACGAGTTTTCCGTTCATTGCATTGTCGAAAAGTTCTTCTATCTCCGTTATGGACTCCTTGTTTTCACAAAAGAAATGACCAATCATATGATCCATGTAAGCTCTAGCAAAATTAGTACCTCTAGGTAGATTATGAACCATGTTGTTGAATTCCTCTAACTTCTCTCAGCTTATCTTATTCGAGTACTCTCGGTACTTCTCGGGACGGTAGATTCGGATAGCATGTGAAGCGGCATAGGGTGTTGTTGAACGTCTCGCTCTCATGAAATAAGCGTGAATGTCTTCCTTGCTCTCATTGTTGTAGCGGAAGAAAGCGTATATATGTCATTTTTCCCAAACTTCTTCGAAGGAGGTGTGCATCGGGATTGATTTCACAAATCAATTAAAGTCGATCAATATTTCTGATTTTCATAATCCACTCAGTTCATTTGTTTTCTTTCACCAACTATAGGCTAGATAACATTGGGGACAGTGTTGTTCAAGTCTGGGGGAGGTGTCTGCTGACATTGTGTTTGTTTTTCTTAGAGTCATAAAATAAAAAATTTGTCGTTTTATTGAGTCAAAACTTGTTGGGGATGATGATCTTGTGCTTGAACCTATTGATTTGATTTTCTTTTTGAGTGCACAATGTTGCAAGATCAGTTCTAGATCGACTAATGAAAAATCCAAGGACTGACCAGTTGACTAGAAAACATCTATGTCTCCAGCAGAGTTCTTCTGAAGCCTGAGCCAATTTTTGCACTTCATCGATGTGGTTAGTGTTTACAGAGCGTGATTCATCATTCATATCTGAAAAAGGAACCCATGTGTTTAGAGTTATGGTATCTCTCTCCCCTGTTATAAGTTGATAAATTAGAGCATAAAAGATTGAAATGATTTTCTTCTGAGTAGAGGGTTAGGAAAATTTCCAGCGATCCCATTATTCTACTTAAGAGGGAATGATCACACAAAGGATTGGAAGCGAGGCTAGGATTTTCCTATGATGCCATTAATCGCCTACATCCTTTGATACATAGAGAGGGAAGAACCGGGGATTCGGTGGCAAACACCATCAATACTCGCGTCTCATACCTTGATGTGTATATGCAAGGATGAATATATAAAAAAGGAACATTATAAGAAATAAGTATGGGGGAGACAAATAAAACCAAAAAGTGTGTAAAATGGTAGTTCCTTGTCATGATATTATATGGTAAAGAATCTAGAAGGTTCTTGAACATTGGCTGCAGCGATGAAACTGGCGATGAAGGCTTTACTTGAACAAAGCTGCATGTGGGATAATGTGTGGAATCTGGGAAAGCTGCGAATGTTTACGGAGAAGTACATGGTGGTTATATCAAAAGCTGATTAGGTGACATTTGGGTACTTGGGAAGAGGGTCATTCCGATGGTTCGTGAACAGGTGAGTCTCTACGTTTTCAAACCTCTTTCTCTGGTTTAGGCTTCTATTTGCTTGAGGGCAAGCAAAGGCTAAGTCTGGGGGAGTTGATATATCATGGTTTTTACCCTGTTTAGGCCATGATATAAGTCCTTTTTATAGAGTCTTTCTAGTGTTTTGTAGTCTTTTAGATTCTTTTACAGGTTTTAGCACGTTTGGAGCGTAATTGGAAGTATTGGAGCTTTCTGGAGCAGTTTGGATCAAGGCTGAAGTTCGTGTTGCTGAGTATCTGATTTCACGTCAAGCATCGATCGATACCCCCTGGTATCGATCGATACCCATCGCAGTATGACAAGACACGCGACTTAATGAAGAGTTGAAGAACTGCAGATTTGCCCCAGAAGTCTTTAATAATTACAAGAATCTCCAATTCGTGTTTTAGCTTATAAATTAGGTTTTTAGCCACCTGTTTAGGCTATGCACTATTTTCTATACTTTGATTTTACTTTGGTTTTGAGAGAGACAAGTCTAAATCTCCCTTCGTCCGAGATCAGATCTCAAAACCTCTTGTTACTCTTTCTATTTTATTGATGATTTATTTAATTATGTTGATTGTTTCATTCTCCAGGTCTGAGTAGATCCAATTTAGGTTCAGGGTTCTCATAAGGATTTCTTTGAATGCTAGGTTGATTATCTGTTTAGGATTCACCATCTGAATTAGTTTTTCGCCATAGGTTATGTTCAAAGCTAATTCTAGGTTGACGAATCTGGAACTTAGATCTTAGGATAATTGATTAGGCACGACAGTACGATTAATTACCTGATAGAACCTTAGGTGATCAAATTGATTATTCGCAAAGAGATTTGGTTTAATTGATTTGTGAACATATCAAACCTGATATTAAAGCTGATTTAGACTTTAGGATTCGCAAAGAGATTTGGAATTCCTAGGATTTAGATTTAGATAATTCTCGCAACGACAGTTGGTTAATTATACCTTAGTGATTTGAGTTCAAGAACTGCGCTAAATCTGAATCCTGCTAGTTAGTTTATCTACATTCATTGATTTCCTGAGAAATACCTTGAGCCTATATTTTCCCAATTGAATTACAACTCTTTTAATTTCTGCACTGCTTTCAATTACATCTGTTTGGCTTAGCTTAATTCGATACTATACAATCTATTGTGCATCTCTGTGAGTCTTTGTGGTTCGACCCCTAGCTATATTACAACTATTGCTTTAGTACTGTTTTGGTATTAATTTGAGCATATCAAATTTGGCGCCGTTGCCGGGGACTTAATTCGCCATTAGATTTTAGTTTGAGAATTTCGACTATGTTCGTCGGTATCGATCGATACTCTGTAGTATCGGTCGATACTCGTCATCTTCTTTTGTTGATATCGATCGACACCACTTGGTATCGATCGATACTCAACGTATTTTTTTTAGTTACTTACGTGCCTTGTCTAGTGTTTTGTTTTCAGGTGTATGCATGTTCGTGAAACCAGAAGCAACAAGAGCACTCAGCTAGTTGAACTGTCACTGGAACAGCTAGCACTTGTGGAACGCACAAACAGAAAGACCAAGCAAACATCAGGGATGAACAACCCAATGGTTTTAAGAGCTGATGAAGCTGGAGTTCTGAGAGACCAAGAGGGTCATGTGTGCAATGAGGGAGGGCAGCGACTTGATGAAGCTGGAAACGTCGTTGTCCCTGCTGCTGTTATTGAGATTGTCGCGCTAGCTGGGCACAACAATGTTGGGAATGCTGCAGGTGATCTAGTTAGGACACTTGGCGAGCACAACACACCTGATTAGTTTTATGCCAATCGATCTGCGATTCGCATCCCAACTTTTCAGAGGAACGACTTCGAGCTGAAGCCTGCGTACTACGCTCTCGTGAGTCAGAGTCCTTTCCATGGTTTACCTCATGAGCACCCCATGGATCATATCGAGAGGTTCGAGGACTTGGTCACAGGTATGAAGTACAATGGAGTGCCCAATGAGTACCTCTTCTGCAAACTTTTCCCATACTCTCTTAGTGGAGATGCTGCTTATTGGCTGAAACAGTTGGCTCCTGGTTCGCTAACTACATGGGATGAGACGAAGAATGCATTCCTATGTAATTTCTATGATGATGCGAGATCCGAAGAGATCAGGAACAAAATTTCTCAATTTTCTCAAGGTCCAACCGAGGGACTCAAGGCTGCTTGGATTCGTTTCAAATCATATCTGAGAGATTGTCCGCACCATGGGTTCAATCAGGTTCAGCTGCTGGGCACTTTCTACAGAGGGATTGATTGGAGGTACCAGATGGCTCTGGATACTGCGAGTAATGGGAACTTCAATACCAGGTATCCGGATGATGCAGTCGTGCTGATTGAGAACTTGGCGTCTAGCAATAGCACCAAGAATGCTAATTTTGAGCGGAAGAAACAAGCTGGAGGAATTGATGGATCGCAGATTGCTGCAGTACAAGCCAAGCTGGATATTTTGATTGGGAAGTCGAAGAAGACTGTACACTTTGCTGATGGAGTCGATAATATCGGTGCAGATTAACTGGAAGATTGTAACTACGTTGGTGGTTCTGTATTTCAGGGTCAGAAATTTGGGTACAACAACAACCGGAACTTCAGCAACAACACTCGCAATTACGGGAATTCTTCGTACCAGCCCATCTCTCCAAAGTCTACGGATAATAAGATGGAATCCATGCTTGAGCAGATTCTTCAGGGACAGTAAAAACTGCAAGTGTATTTCAATGGGAAGATTGACCATTTGTACACTGATCTCAATGGGAAAATTGACCACCTGAATGGGAAGATTGAAGCTGTCAACCTTAGTCAGAGGAAGCTGGAAACTCAGGTCGCTCAGACCGCATCAGCTGTGCAGAGGCAGGAAGGTTTTCTTCCAGGGAGAACTGAAAATCCAAGAGCACACATCAATGCGATCTCCTCAAGTGCAGAAAATCTCGATGAGGATCCTGAAATCGCTAAAGCATCGATCGATACTACCAAGTGTCGATCGATGCCAGTTACAATTTTGAAACGGGATACTTCCAAAATCCGTGTATCGATCGATACCCCATTGGTAGCGGTCGATACTGAGGCGATTTTTGAGGAAACGCTTGAGATTTCGACTGTGGTGCCTAAAGAAGTTCAAGAACGAGTCTATATACCCAGGATACCCTATCCTATGCCTCATATTATGACAAAGAAGGAATGGGAGGATGCCAGATGCAAAGCTTTGTCGGATAAATCGGTTGTGGAAACTCCTTTTGGTGATGATGTATCTGCCAGGGACGATTCAAGAGCAAGAGTATCGATCGATACCCTACCTGGTGTCGATCGATACCCCTCGCAGAACGAGCCAGAAATACACCTGAGGTGATCGAAGAAAGAGTTCGCAAGCCCAAAATTCTAAATCCTATTCCTCGACACCTCAGAGATCCCATTTCTCCAAAGCAGCTGCGTGGTTTTGAGAAGATGGTACGAAGGATTTCCCCTGAATCAACCTTTGAAGAAGCTGTAGAGTGCCGTCCTCTGCTAAGTCACTTCAAAGATTGCAGAGAAACTGATGAAGAAATTAAGGCACTCTTTATCGAGGAAAGACGCAAGTCACTACCGATGCGGCAATTGACACAGAGGGAAGACCCAGGGAAATTCGCGGTTCCATGCTATATCTCTGGAGTTGAGTTCAAAGAGTCTCTCGTTGACTCAGGGGCTAGTGTCAATGTCATCTCAAGGGCAATTTCAGAACGGTTGGGCGCTGATATTCGATCTTCGAAGGTATCTATCACATTCGCGAACAACTCCACCTCACTTCCATACGGTACAATCTCTGCTTTGCTGGTCAAAGTAGGAGATTGTCTGGTGCCGACTGATTTTTAGGTTGTGGAGATGAGTGCGATATCTCGTATGCCTATACTCCTGGGACGACCATTTATGGCTACTGCTGGCGCAATCATAGACACGCCTAATAAGAGAATCTCTTTCTCTTACATTGACGGAGGGGTCTATTATGATGTCATTCCACCTAGGAGTGCTCCCACACGTGTCTCTAGAATCGAGGTTGTTACAGAAAAGTCGCTGGCAGTTGATCTTTTGGAAGAGCCTCCTAATGAGCCTACTGTCGCAAAAATTTCAACTGAACCGCCCAGCATACCCAAGGAAGTTGTCAAGAAGGCTAAGGCAACAAAGAAGAAGAAGGCCAAGAGCAAAAAAATCGAGAATCCCCATGTCACTTTAATCCCTCAGAAGAGTGATGGGAATTCAATTGAATATAAGGTCAAGTGCAAAGGAGCTTCGAAGCCATTCTCTAAGGTTAGAATTCTTCTTACTTCGGAGCTGAAAGAGAAAGGACAGGAGTTTGTGGAAGGCATGATGAGCAGAATTTTGAAACTGACGATGTCAGATTGTGGAGTTTGTTTTGGAGTCAGCTCTCAATCTGCTCCCGACTGATCGTTCGTGCAGTCAAGCTCGTGACGTAAAACAAGCGCTTGGTGGGAGGCAACCCACTGGTAAGTTTGTACATAAGTCTTTTATTTTTGTTTTTTTTGGTTTTGTGTCTTGTGTCAAACGTGAAGCAGATTAGACGAGAAGTATCGATCGATACATGTCAGTATCGATCGATACCAAGTGCCGTAAAAAGGAACAAAATTCTTCATAAGTGTCGACCGACACTATCCAGTGTCGACAAACAACAGCCAGTATCGACCGATACCTCTAGGTATCGATCGATACCATGCGGAAAGGTAAGTTCTCTTTCAAAACCCTCGGGTTTTCTCCTTCTCCTCTTTTTTCTCCATCGATCGACACCGCCTCCCTTTCTCTCTCAAATCGCATCTTTCACATTTCTTCACCGATTTTGGCGATTTAAGCACCTAGATTCATTGGATTTTCATCCTCTATACGTTTCTAGCACTTAATTCGCAATCCAGCAAAGGTATGATCTCTAAATTCAGCGATTTATGTCCTATTTTTGGGTTTAAGGTTTGTGAAATCCCACTCTTTACAACTTGTTTTTATCGATGCATGTCGTTTGCTGAGTTGTTCTACGGTAGTTTTGAACCAACCTATGCCTTTGAATTGCCTTGATTTTCATTATTAATGATTTGGGATTTTGAGCGACCGTGAACCTGAAACTGCTTCAGGGTATCGATCGATACCTTATGGTATCGATCGATACCCTCTTAGCTCTTATACGATTTTGTTTGTGTTTGATGAGAGAGATGTATGATTTATGCCATGTTTTATGTTTGTTGATGATTTCAGATGTCTGCACCAAAGAGAGCATGGACTTCAGATGACGCGGGACGATTTCAGGTGAACGAGAGGGTTGAAGTGAAAATCGCGAGGTAGTGGTTTGAGGCTGTGAACAAAGCTAGTCTTGGAGACGCCCGCTACAGATTTGTACCTGTTGATCAACCTACTAGATGTTAGGTAGTGGACGAGCGTTCTCTTCGCGCTCTCCGTACGTCGACCTCTCGCCAGGCACCCATGACGTACAAGCTGAATGACAGAGTGAAGTACCGGGATGGTGCGTTTTGGCGTCGCGGTTTCGTGAGCATAGTCCGGGGTCGCGACAGTTACGGTGTTACATTTGACGGAGAGACAGAGGAGGATGAATTTCCAGGTGACGCGTTACGCAGATCCTCTCCTACTTCACCATCTGGACCACCACCTCCGCCTATGAACCCCACTCCTCAGTCTGCTGGTTTTCCTAGTACGTCTACATGCCCAAGCACCGGCCCTTGGCCTAGATGGGAGGGTACCAAAATCGTCTCCGACAGGTTTTGGGATGGACAGGAGAAGGCACATGCCTTAAGTGATGACACCGCCTTTAGGCCCATTTCAGAGGAGTGGGATGATTTCGACACGCTGTTCTACAACACGTGGTTGGGTGTTACCATCGAGCCTACCAGGTTTGTGGATGGCGTTTCTCTGCATCAGCTGGGTCTTGACTCAGATTTGGCTTGTCTGCTCGAGCGGATTGGTTTTGGTCACATGGCCACACGTCAGTATGATCTCTTCCCGGACTTGGTTCGTCAGTTCATGGCGACAACTCGTATTAGCTATTCAGACGAGGTTCTGCGAGACGCACAGGGAGGTACCCTATCTTTCATGTCTCGCGGAGTGAGGTACATAATTTCGCTCCCTGATATCAGTGATCTTTATGGTTTTCGACGGGATCGCAGGAGGGTTGCTCTCCCAGCTGCCCATCCATATATGCGTGGATTTTGGGCATGGTTTGGGAATGGTGTCTACGATTCCAAGGCGTCTACTCAGATGGACATTCGACATCCGGTCCTGCGTTGCTTTGTCAGGATCCTGAGCACTACTCTCATGTGCAAGATGGAGCCTAACAAGATGCGCGTGTCTGAGCTTCTGCTGTTGTTTCTGGTTTTCAGAGACATCATCCCTGAGCAAGATTTTGATTTGCCCGAGCTTGAGGATGTTAACCTTGGGGCTGTTTTTGCACATCACTTGGTCTCTCTGAAGACCAAACCATTCACAGGGACGAGCACGAAGAATGAATCACCACCTATCTTCCAGCACCTTGGCATCAGCACTATGAGCTGCAGGATCATGTCTACGCGTCGATACATGGATGAGGCTCATCTGAAGAACCACAGGTGGCTGAAACCCGGAAGGAAGTGGATTCTTAGTAGATCATATGGGAGTTTCCTAGCGCAGCTACCTGACAGAGATTTCACGGACATATCTGAGGATCCTGCTCAGCTTCGTTTTGAGCCGCCAGCGGAGTCATTGACTTCGATCTCTGCGACGAGACGACGGGTTCGTCCACCTGCTGATATCCCATCTACTTCACGTCAAAGAGGACGTACACAGGCTGCACCTCGTCCGCCTATTCATGAGCCTCAGTGGCCTGCGGATACGGACGTTCCGATGGAGCCAGCTGCCTTCCAGAGATTTATGATCGCCAACTTAAGGAGAATCTGGGCTGCTGTTCGCTGCCGCTGCACGACTGACGCTGATTCATCGTCCCAGCCTGGACCTTCACACACCGCACCTGCTGCTGATGATGAGAGTGATTCTGAGGAGACGGAGGATTGTTGTTGTTGAACTTATGTCAGTGTGTGTTTTTGCATTTTCACGTTTATATTTTTCTTTCTTTCTTTTTCTTTTCTTTTTCTTTGTTGTTGAACTTATGTCAGTGTGTGTTTTTGCATTTGAACTTCTTTGGATTCATCTTTGATCTACCATGTTGTTTTTAACCTGTTTTTGAGTGTTCCTAACAGTGCTAACATCTAACACAACGTAATGCTTTCCTTGGTTAAGCAACTCGACACCCCTGATTTTCAATCATTGTGTCGACATACGGTTGGTATCGATCGATACCCTGCAAAGGTACGGTTTCTGATTTTCATAATCCACTCAGTTCATTTGTTTTCTTTCACCAACTCTAGGTTAGATAACACTGGGGACAGTGTTGTTCAAGTCTGGGGGAGGTGTCTGCTGACATTATGTTTGTTTTTCTTAGAGTCATAAAATAAAAAATTTGTCGTTTTATTGAGTCAAAGCTTGTTGGGGATGATGATCCTGTGCTTGAACCTATTGATTTGATTTTGTTTTTGAGTGCACAATGTTGCAAGATCAGTTCTAGATCGACTAATGAAAAATCCAAGGACTGACCAGTTGACTAGAAAACATCCATGTCTCCAGCAGAGTTCTTCTGAAGCCTGAGCCAATTTTTGCACTTCATCGATGTGGTTAGTGTTTACAGAGCTTGATTCATCATTCATATCTGAAAAAGGAACCCATGTGTTTAGAGTTATGGTATCTCTCTCCTCTGTTATAAGTTGATAAATAAGAGCATAAAATATTGAAATGATTTTCTTATGAGTAGAGGGTTAGGAAAATTTCCAGCGATCCCATTATTCTACTTAAGAGGGAATGATCACACAAAGGATTGGAAGCGAGGCTATGATTTTTCTATGATGCTATTATTCGCCTACATCCTTTGATACATAGAGAGGGAAGAACCGGGGATTCGGTGGCAAACACCATCAATACTCGCGTCTCATACCTTGATGTGTATATGCAAGGCTGAAAATATAAAAAAGGAACATTATAAGAAATAAGTCTGGGGGAGAGAAATAAAACCAAAAACTGTGAAAAAGGGTGGTTCCTTGTCATGATATTGTATGGTAAAAAATCTAGAAGGTTCTTGAACATTGGCTGCAGCGATGAAACTGGCGATGAAGGCTTTACTTGAACAAAGATGTAGGATAATGTGTGGAATCTGGGAAAGCTGCGAATGTTTACGGAGAAGTACATGGTGGTTAGATCAAAAGCTGATTAGGTGACATTTGGGTACTTGGAAAGATGGTCATTTCGATGGTTCGTGAACAGGTGAGTCTCTACGTTTTCAAACCTCTTTCTCTGGTTTAGGCTTCTATTTGCTTGAGGGCAAGCAAAGGCTAAGTCTGTGGGAGTTGATATATCATGGTTTTTACCCTGTTTAGGCCATGATATAAGTCCTTTTTATAGAGTATTTCTAGTGTTTTGTAGTCTTTTAGATTCTTTTACAGGTTTTAGCACGTTTGGAGCGTAATTGGAAGTATTGGAGCTTTCTGGAGCAGTTTGGAGCAAGGCTGAAGTTCGTGTTGCTGAGTATCTGATTTCACGTCAAGCATCGATCGATACCCCCTGGTATCGATCGATACCCATCGCAGCATGACAAGACATGCGACTTAATAAAGAGTTGAAGAACTGCAGATTTGCCCCAGAAATCTTTAATAATTACAAGAATCCCCAATTCATGTTTTAGCTTATAAATTAGGTTTTTAGCCACCTGTTTAGGCTATGCACTATTTTCTATACTTTTATTTTACTTTGGTTTTTAGAGAGACAAGTCTAAATCTCCCTTCGTCCGAGATCAGATCTCAAAACCTCTTGTTACTCTTTCTATTTTATTGATGATTTATTCAGTTATGTTGATTGTTTCATTCTCCATGTCTGAGTAGATCCAATTTAGGTTCAGGGTTCTCATAAGGATTTCTTTGAATGCTAGGTTGATTATCTGTTTAGGATTCACCATCTGAATTAGTTATTCGCCATAGGTTGTGTTCAAAGCTAATTCTAGGTTGACGAATCTGGAACTTAGATCTTAGGATAATTGATTAGGCACGACAGTGCGATTAATTACCTGATAGAACCTTAGGTGAGCAAATTGATTATCCGCAAAGAGATTTGGTTTAATTGATTTGTGAAAATATCAAACATGATATTAAAGCTGATTTAGACTTTAGGATTCGCAAAGAGATTTGGAATTCCTAGGATTTAGATTTAGATAATTCTCGCAACGACAGTTGGTTAATTATACCTTAGTGATTTGAGTTCAAGAACTGCGCTAAATCTGAATCCTGCTAGTTAGTTTATATGCATTCATTGATTTCCTGAGAAATACCCTTAGCCTATATTTTCCCAATTGAATTACAACTCTTTTAATTTCTGCACTGCTTTCAATTACATATGTTTGGCTTAGCTTAATTCGATACTATACAATCTATTGTGCATCTCTATGAGTATTTGTGGTTCGACCCCTAGCTATATTACAACTACTGCTTTAGTACGGTTAGGGTATTAATTTGATCATATCAGCAGTAAGGTCATCGAACTTCTTGTTGAATTCGACGAAGATGGAATCTATTCTCTCATTTAAAGTGGCTCCGAACTTGGCCTGGGACTCGATGGTTTTGTTGATGGTATGAACGTTGTCTAGAGCTGACAACGGGAGACGCAAAAGGCTCGTCTCGGTAGTAAGGAGGCTCGTGGCTTCCTTGAGAGTAGTTGGTCAGTGCCGGTTTCTGATCCATGTAGAACGAATCACACACAACTTGTGAGTCGTGACGGTGGTGAGCGCAAGATGGGTCATAGTAACTGATATGATAATGGGATCACCTGAGAAGACCCATGTGACTTGTTCTGCACAAACAAAGTTTATGATCAACTGGTCCATACCAACGACCACTAGGACTACACTCTCACCTCACATAGAGCATTTCTCGAAGTGGAATCAGTCCAATCCAAGTTCAGGTGAAGAAGTTATTCAACTTCCAAGACAGGTGAATCCCACCCAATGAGGATCGGACATACGGGCGTTCAAAGAATTTTTTCAACCAAACCAGAAGGAATTAAACTACAAATCAAATTGTTCCGAAATCTTGATTCATCAGAGAATCTGTGAAAATTGGATTCACTCCAAAATCGGTTCAGACTTGGAAGCGACAGAATTTACAAGTCAATGGATCTGCTTCAGCACCCAATGCACGACAATGCCAAAGATCGAGTCACACAGCCAGACTCAGGTACGATCTAGCTACGAATCCACTTGGAGAATGTTCATTAATCTCTTGTGTTTCCAACAAGACCAAGATCACAAGAAATGTATATCGGATCACAAAGATTCTTTCCATTTTCCTAAGTGCGTTGAACTAGTGCTATGCTTGAAGAATGCTAGGACCACTTGGTTTAGGAGCTTGCATACATTTGTTTGGCATCCATGATACATTTTTAAGCCCAATAAGGAGTTCAAATTTGTGCCCCAAGAAGAATAAACAAGAGGAAGAGCCAAGAGTCATATTTCAAATTTCAAAACTAAGTTTTAATGTTCTGTCATTTTCGAGGAGAGTTATTGTTCTCTCTCTCCTTCATGCAAGTCTTTGAGTTTTCTTTATATTCCTTGTAACCCTATGGACGAAAATCATCTAGAATTTTTATCAAAAACCTTTCTGAATTTCTAGATCTTTTTGATGAATAATATTCAACAAAAAAACCTTCGATTCTTTTGGTGAGTAATATCATTGATAATCGATTGTGGAATATCAAGGGCCTTCCGCAA
Source organism: Eutrema japonicum (assembly GCA_030161315.1). Taxonomy (NCBI): domain Eukaryota; kingdom Viridiplantae; phylum Streptophyta; class Magnoliopsida; order Brassicales; family Brassicaceae; genus Eutrema; species Eutrema japonicum. Next base: position 22,679,829 of record BSQW01000007.1, read on the forward strand.
CCCTTGTGAGACCATTCAATCCACATCCTTTGTTCTTTGAAGCTCTTCGGTTTCATAGAAGCAAAGCTTATCCCCTTTTATCAACTTCGAGTGAGAATCCTTGGGAGGATCGCATCAGTAACCTTGCTCGTAGTAGCAATCTCGCTCCAGAGGCGAGTTCATGTTTCAAAGCCTGAAACGAAGAAAAAAAAAACCAAAAATCAAATAGCAAAAGTTTGTTCTAAAGTCGTTTTACTAACCTCTAAGTTGTGATATAAGCAGTAGCGATTTCTCCCCGGCAACGGCGCCAAAAACTTGATGCGAATCGGATTCGTCTCCGAAACTTCAGGTCTTAAATTTATAAACCTTAAAGCCTGCAAGTGCACAGATGTGCGTTGTAGTACTTGAGGTATCGATCCACATGGAGAGGGTGCTGTTCTATGAGATCTTAGACACTGTATAGTAAATAAACCTAGAACGAATATATTTTTATAGTGTTTTTGTAACTAGAATTGTATAGAACGAAAAACGGAAAACTTCTACTAATCTAATCTAAGAAAATCGACCACTACCTAATCTAAGGGGATTTCAACTACTAAACTAATGCTAAAAGAAACTAAACCTATCCTAAGAAATTCTAAGACTAACCTAATACCTAAGAGAATTGACTACTAACCTAGACCTAATGAAATCGATGACTAAAATACTTCTACAGATTCTATTGCTAAACTATACTACTAAAGACGGTTGTAACTTATTCTAAAACGTTGTTGGGTCGAGAGGAATATCTCGGGGTATGCTCGATTCATTCAAACTGCCCCTAGCTCATTAGTAACCGGTGTTTCTAGATTATAACTCCACGAACATGACATAATAATGACGAAGTCTACTTCCGTATAACCTAAGCCCTACAATCTATTCACTCGACCAGTAGCTTCCGTCTCTGGCCGCGCGTAAGATTGTGATATGCTAGTGGGTCCATAGGTTCACGGCACTCCGTAAGTATACTTTCGAAATTTTACGACGTGCACGCCTTGTGGATGTACTTTGTTGGTGATTAGATGCAACACTTCCGTGGTTCTAAACTCCCCCTATCAGCCTCTAGTTCATGATACTAGATTCATGCATTAAGAAATTTCCACAAGAAGAGCTCTAGAAATCGGTTAGGGTTTACCAAGTGAAATCCTTATCGAACATAGAATTCCCCTCGATAATCCTTTAAACCCAACAATCTAAACTACTTTCACATACTGGAAAAAGACATAATTAAATTAAGCATAAGATTGGTGAAGAAGTTTCACGAACAAGAACTAACCTCGGTGAGAAACCTCCTCACCAACCCCGAAAATCTCGATGCAAGAATACAAGAATGAAAGCAAAATAGTGTGTAGAATGTGTCTAGGGTTTGATTCACAAAATTGCTGTCTAAAACAAGTATTTATAGGTCTTCAACAAGCTTAGGTGGTTTTAGGGTTTGACGGAAAAAGACGGTTTTGGCCTCGGGTGTAGAAACGGATCGTCTTGGGCGGAAAAAGGCTTGGCCGCATGCCCGTCTTCTTTGGCCATGGCGAACTGGGTCCTGGTCGCGGGTGGAGTGGCTCCAGGGGCAGTGAAATAGTGCTTGGCCGCGGGTCCGGCTCATTGACCCGCGGTGGACTGTTTCTTCGGGCAGCTTCATCGGTCTTCAGTGTTTCGGGTATATTTTAGGATCCAACCATTGGATTGTCCCCAATCTAATTGCATTTGAAATCTGGTTATCTCTACTTTGTTGTATCCAAATTTGGTGATGATCAGACGGTGAAAAGGTCTTCTTTGATTGCAAGACTTCTTGACGGTCCAAGTTTATCCAAAAACGTATTTTTGATCCAAAATACACTCTTTAATCCCGGGTTACTTGAAAAGAGTTTTAAAACCGCAAACATGCAAAACCCGTAATAAAAGCATAGAAAACCAAGTGGAACACTTTTTAAAGTGTTCTAAAATATATAACAAAATGGATAAAAATACGGTGTTATCAATATGTTTACACAATGGGCGATTGTGGTTACGCGAATACCGTTTTGAAGCTGATTGATCCCGAGAAAGTATATTTTGGAGATCGAGTCATAACCAGAGAAGAGAGTCCTTATGTAAAGACGCTTGATCTTTTGTTGGTAGATGAGTGTGGAGTTGTGATTGTGGATGATACTCCACAAGTCTGGCCTGATCATAAGAGAAACTTGCTAGAGATCACCAAGTACAACTATTTCAGAGACAAAACAAGAGGCGATGTGGAGTACTTGAAATCTTATGCAGAGGAGAAAAGAGACGAGAGTCGGAAGGATGGATCGTTGGCGAATGTTTTGAAAGTTCTCAAGGAGGTTCATGAACGATTCTTCAAAGACAGAGTTGAGAAAGAGTTAAAAATTGATTCAAAGGATGTGAGGTTGTTTCTGCATGATCTCTGCACACAACAATATTTCTAATTCAAAGGATTGTGAATTTGTGATCCGGTTTGACTTTGTAGTTTCTATGAGAAATAACAATCTGTAAAACATAATATATTCATATTTCCTTTTTCTTATCGGTATCGGTTTTGGGACAACAAAAACATTGTCTTAGGGTTGTATTTACTCAACTCACAAAAGTTTAGTAAAAAAAAACCCTAGGCGATGTGTTCCAATTTCGTTCTTAATTTTTATGTTTTTACTAGTTCATCAAATTCACCTAAATGATAACATAAAACAAATTATAATTTAATTTGAATAAACAAATTTGCTAAAAATAATTAACAAAATAACCATGATGTGACAAAATGAAGAAGTTACCGTTGGGCGGAAAGGGTAAAAAGACAGTTTTGCCATTGACTTAATGACAAATCATTTCTCTCTCTTTCTCCATAGTTTCTCTTTTTTCTTCTCTCATTTTTCCGCAAAGAAACAAAAAAAGAATACACAAATTGATCTAACTAAAATACAAAAATGAATATGATAAAACTTCGAACACAAAACATATTTTTCTTACCGATAGTAATCTAACGATACCCATGGTTCCGGTGACGATGATGGCACCGGCGTCGACCACAGTTGTTATTATTGTAAAGGGTTATACATTGTTTTGTAACGTGTTACAAATTGTTTTTATGTATAAACATTATATTAACATCTAATTTTATATTTATCGCGCTATAAAATATGTTAGATTGATAACAATAGTCTTGAACATCATAAACTATTTATTGTGCTCTAGATAAATATTTGAATGTATCTCCAACTTTATATTTAACAAGGTAATTTAATTGTTTCATGTTAGTTTTCATATTCTTAGACTTCAAACGAAAATCGGATGATTCGAATCCGACGAATATTCGGTAAAGATCGGCTGAATCTAGATTAGAGCGGTTCGACTCCAATGAAGATATGTCGAAGATCAGATGAGATCTGGCAAATACCCGATGAAAATCTGGTGAAAACCATGATGCGGTGATGGTGACGACGTCAATATGTGTTGTTGTTATAACGCGTCGTTAAATAAAAACTCTAACATTTTGTTTACCTCGATAATTCAATTATTGTATGTAAACTTTTAGGTTCATTGTTAGAACATACATGTCTATATATATAAGGATAATAAGTTACGTGTTGTTTTAACATATTAACATACTTATTGGACATTATAAATATTTGGATAAAGTTCTAAGTTTTTATTTAACGACGTAATTAAATTATTGAGTGTTAACTTTCAGATTAAAGTATCTATTTACGTGCGAAGAGCGGATGATTTAACTCCAGCAAAGATTCGGTAAAGATCAGGTGAATCCAGATTAGACTGGTTCGACTCCAATAAAGATATGTCGAAGATCGGATAAGATATGGGAAACACCCGATGAAAATCCGGTGAAAACCATGATGCGGTGATGGTGACGACGTCAATATGTGTTGTTGTTATAAAACGTATGTTCTTTGTTGGAACATACATGTCTATATATGTAAACTCTTATGTTCTATATATATAATAAGTTATGTGTACTTTTAACATGTTAACATACTTATTGGACAATATAAATATTTGGATACAGTTCTAAGTTTTTATTTAATGAGGTAATTAAATTATTGAGTGTTAACTTTGAGATTAAAGTATCTATTTACATGCCAAGAACACTGATTCTAGTTTGCCAAACAACTCTGCCCGGCAATCGATGGAGTCGAAGGACGGCATACCAGTCCGACAAATTCTAGTACTGAGCCGTGACGTGTTTAGAGTTTAAAATTGTGTTTGTGTTCAGGTCGTTCGGCTTCGTATGCGCGGATCATGGAGAGATCTGCCTCCGCTTGACCATCGTCACCACTACAAGCTCCGTACATCCGTTACATCCAAAATAGAGACGTATAACGAAGAAGATATTAAAGATTAAAGAAAAGAAAAACAAAAACAAAAGAAATTGATGAAGGAGAGAGAAATATGGCGAAGGGTATAGTGGGATTAGCTAATTATGAACAATACACAAATCTTCTATTTGTTACTTTGCTAATTAATTTCTGATTCATGGTTATATGTCCCAATTACTCAGATTTTTTCTTAAATGAGATACTTTTGTATTTTATTGAGCAAACAAAATATTTATTTTTTAGTTAAAAATCCACATTTGTTATATATGAACAAAACTGAAAAGGAAGTAAATTTTTGGATAGACTCAACACTTGGACATACTTACAGGAATTTACGGTTATGACCTTTTAGATAATTATAAATAGATCATTTTCTTGCTTAAACTATATCTTTGAAATATACAATATTGGTTTGTTAAGAAACTAAGTATTGATAATGGGTTACTCCAAATTGATGGTTACATTCACTCTTGTTGCTATGGCGGCCATTTCTTGTGACCTTTTCTCTGGTATATGTTTTTAAAAAAAATTTTGATTATTACATATACAATTTTTAATCATGTTCCAATTTTTTTTAATGGTTGGTATAGTTGAAATGGGGATTCATGTGCAAGCCGCGGCTCCCTTTTGTGGACAAGATTGTACCGAGAAATTCCTATATCAAGATTGCTATAAACATTGTGTAGGATTGTCTTATAAAAACGGTGTTTGCATTCTATCTGAAGGACTTCCTCCTAAAACTTCTACATATCGTTGTTGTTGTTCATAAATTAAATATGTAATTCATCATTCTCTTTGATCAAATATGTTTATGTTTTTTCTTTCACTATAATAAATTGTTTTTTTTTGTTGGTAGTGGGAAGATCAAATAGATATGAAATTCCATTAATGTCATTTAAAAAAAAATTATTTTTTAAAAGAAAATCAATGTCGTTTTTATATGATAGATTGTTTTTTAAAACGGCATGTATACATGTGATTTTGATAGATCAAGACTTAGGTAACTTAATAATTTGTACTAGTTTCATTGTCATGTCATCAGTAAAGTTCAAACTCAGTAAAATAAGAATTAATTGCACCACAAGTCACTTATTTACAATTTCCTCACGTTTTGTCACTTTTTTTTTGTTTTATTGTGGGTTAAATGACGATTTTACCCTCCTTCCTACTGGTTTGTGTTCCGTACACAGTCTAATTCGCCCAGTACTGTAAGGGGTAAGACCGGAAAGTCAACATATAAATAGTAAAATAAGTGTTAGTTTGCAAATTAAGTTGAGAAAATGCTAAAACTTTTACAAAACTTTAAGAAAGTGAAAATGCATGCAAATGACTAGTAAAATAATGTATGTTGCTAATAGAACAATGTACTTTTAATATATATGTATTTTTTGTAAATATATATGTATATTTTTTATATATAAGAGGAAATTGCATAGATTGTAATTTATTTGAATATACATTTGTATTTATATACTTTTTAAAAATGTTAAAAATAGTTGTTACTTTTTGGGGTGAGAAGTCGATTTTACCCTTTTTATTGTTACATCGTGTACCGTCCATTATCGTACACGCCGTACTGTACAATAATAAAATTGAATTGAACAGTGAAATAAGTGGTATTGTACACTTTCAAAAAGTGACAAACAACTAATGAATCTTCAAATAAGTGACAATTCTTGCAAAATCTTTTTTATATAATAACAAATGTTTACGATTATGGAAAGATATATTAATAGCTTGTATATATATATCTGACAAAATTGAATTTAGTTAATTTTTGTCGAAGTTCATCAGCGGTTTGTCCACACATATAGATAGAGATTAGAAAAAGAGAAAGGCATTGCACGAATGTAAAATTCACGCGAGTTAAATATTTTGGTTTTTAAAAGGCACTGCACAATGGCTATCTACCAACTTTTGAAAATAATTTCAAGTTTTGCATATATAAACACATGATCATACTAATACGACGAGACAATTTTTAGAGAATATAGATAGTCACACATAGCTTTGAATTCTTCCGTGACTACCAATAAAAGTGAAATAGCTATATATAACTACGGAAATTTGTGTGGCTATAGTAGCCATAGATTTAGGTTGTGGCTATATTTGTTACAATATTCAATATATTCATTCCTAATTCGTGGCTATTTTGCAACAAAATTATTTTTGTTTTTGTGTGGCTATAAGAGCATGCGCAACCAGAGTGTCTTAGCTAGACACTTCCTATTAAAAAAATAAAAAAATGAAAAAGTAAGAAAGAGAAAAGGAGAGAGCGAGAGACCGTGTCTCGTACGAGACATTGTGAACAAAAACTGAGACAGTCTCGCGCTGACATGGTGCGCGTGTATTGGTGTAATTTTGTTTTTTTTCATTACTTAATTTAAAAAAAAATAATAATAACTTTTTTTTTTGAGACACCCAAAAAGGTATCTACCGCTGCAGATGCTCTAAATGCCCATAATTTGTTTTTGTGGCTAAATTACCAATAATTTGTCAAAAAAATAGCTATGAATTGTATATTTTTCAAGATGTGACTGCTTTGTGATTGATTTGTGGCTTTTTAATATAAACACACATTAGCACTTAAAGAGACTTGTAGAAATTTATGATTATAACTTCTTATGTAATTACAAGTAGATGATTTTCACGCTCAAGCTATATTTTAAATATACAATCTTGGTTTGTTTAAAAGCTGAGTATTAGAAAGAATATTGAAAAAGAGTTCCTCCGAATTGATGGTTACATTCACTCTTGTTGATATAGCGGCCATTTCTTGTGACATTTTCTCTCATATATGCTTGTTTGTTTCAAAATATATTTTTGATTATTACATATACACTTTTCTATCCATCTCTAATTTATTTTTATATTATTGCTAGTTGAAATGGGTGCGACTCCGACTGGTGGACATGATTGTACCGAGAAATTCCAAAATCAAGACTGCTATAAACATTGCGTAGGATTGTCTTATAAAAACGGTGTTTGCTTTCTATCCGAAGGACTTCCTCCTAAAACTTATACATATCGCTGTTGTTTTTCTTAAATTAAATATATAATTCGACCTTCTCTTTGATCAAATATGTTTATGTTTTCCTGTGACTATAGTAAAATGTTTTTTTGTAGTGGGAAGATCAAAAGATATGAAATCCTATTAATGTCAAATTTGTTGAATAATGATTTATTGTTTCTAAGAAAATTAATGCAGTTGTTATATGATAGAATATATCTATATATACTAAATGAAAGAAGAAGTTTGAGGCTCCTGGGGTTAGCCACGTCAGATGAAAAACATTGTTCTAAAAAGATGCCACATGTCATCTATTAATTTTTAAGTTAGAAAGCAAAATTAACAAATTAAAAATAAATACGAATCCCTTCTTTCTCTTGCTACGAGATCGATCCCTCTTCCACAACTACTATTTGTAACGGCCGGCGATCGATTTTCCGTAATTAATCTAAAGGTCAATCTTTTTGTTTCACGTTTTTCACTTCCAGATTTTATAAATAGAAGAAATCGTTTATGGGATTTAGCAGGTTTGCTGGGTCTCTCTCTCTTTATCTGTTTCGTTTGGCGTATCTGTATGATTTGGGTTTTTCTATGAGAGTGAAATTTGTTGCTTCTGATTTGTGATTTTTGTTCTTCTAACTCAATTATGGGAGAAAGGTTTTGCTTTTATGTGTGTCGATTCATTTTCTGAGATAATATTGTTGCAGATTCACGGTTAGTACCTTTTGCTAGGTCTCCCTTGGATGTTAACGATGATACTGATTCATCAGATGAAGATGATGTGCAACCAGTTTTTGATTTAAAGGTTTGTTAATTGGTTCATGTTTCTAGATAAAGATTTTCCTTTGTAAACTCTTATGTCTGATTCCCTACAATGCTTCACTTTCAATTTTGGTTGCTTTGGCTTATAGAGTGTGGATGATGAAGATGAGGATGAGGAGGATGAAAATACATAAGACAAAGAGGAATCCGAAAATGGACTTACTGCGAAAAGTAAGGATGTCTTCTTATTCTATTCTTATTCAATGTAGTTGTTGTCGCATCTAAAACAGAATGCCTAAAATTACTCCTTTGCTGAGTGTCCTAATCATTTTGTCATTGGCGCCTTAATAAATGTGCACTGATAAGGCAAAATAAATATCTTCGGGCTAAGTTTTGTGATGTTGATGATGAAATGGCTGATGATGATGAATTGATGAGGATAAAGATGATGAAGACAAAAGGATCACATGGGGTGGACGACAGGGACAATACTGTGGTGCTGATAATGTAGATTTTTAGGTTAGGAGTTTTGTTGTTGTTTGACATCTGCAACTCTGCTTATTATTCGCCCCAATTCCTTTTTGTTAAAAAGCTAGATTCCTTTTTGTATATTTTATGTTCTCTATGAAACAAACTTCACATACGTTGTTAATTTGGTTTGATGTGATTTTGAAGCTCCAATAAAGTGATGATGATGATGACCTTAAAGCGGAAGAAGAGGAGGTGAAAAGACTACGAGCAGCACAAGCAGGATCCATTACGGCAGCTGATGCTGGGTTAGAAGATGATAGTGAAGAAGAGAGTGACAGAGAATTAACCATGGAAGAAGAGAGTTACGAAGAACCATCGTGTTGTTGGACTCTATTATGTTGCTTAGATAATTGACGCATCATTTTCTGGTTATATTTGGCAGGAAATTTTTGTAAAAGGCAAGCATGCTACAAAATCCATCACATATAAGAAAGAGAAGGATGACAGAGAAATACATGTTGAAGAGATCAAGAAAGACATAAACTCTTTGTCAAAAGAAGAGCAAATGGATGTAGTATATAGGTAAAGTTGATGGCTTCTGCTCTAAAATTTTCATTTGTTTAATAAATCCGTATTACATATATGTACAATAATATTCACGTGATTATGTCTTTCCTGTGATAATATAAATAATGATTGATTTTACAAGTAGTGAACAACTGTGTAGTAACATGTGAATATGTATTAATAAATTATTGGAACATTGAGATTGTAAGCTAAATTCTTTTACCCATAAATTTAAGATATGTAAAAAGCCTATGTTAAGATTACAAAACTACTAAAAATCAATATTATTTATGAAAATCCTCCTAATTTATTTGGTTCAATACTGCTTTATGGAATAAAAAAAAATACATCTATTAAAAACAAAAAAAGAATTATATCAATTTTTTTTGGTCTGTACAATGGTTCTCAAATTCAAACAACTTATACTCTTTAAATCCACTATGTATTTATTCTATATATTCATTAAACACATAGCAACGTCTTTCTTTTTATAAAATCATATTTACTTAGATATTATTGAATAAATTATACATTCAAAAATCAATATCTAAAGCTTTACCTAAATTATGAAATTCACCATTTTCTTTATATCAAAAAAAAAAAAAATATATATATATATATATATATATATAACCAAGCTGAAACCGCATGTAGTGCGGAAAATCCCCTAATACTATATGAAAGCAGCTATTTGAAGCTCCTCAGACTATCCACCTCAGCTTATTAAAAAATTAAGGAGAGGATGCCACGTCAGCTTATAACAAATTAACAATGAACAAGTTCTATTCTAACACATTAGATTAAAAATCGTTTCACCGTGTATCTCTTCACCTTCTCTCAAAGTACAATTTTAATCTTCCGTTCCAATGCTTCTCGATGATAAATTGATACTTCCTTATTTTGAAGACCGGTGAATAAGAGGAACTCGATGAAGATGTGTTCGATCCCTATTCGCGATCGATCGAGTGTAGATTCGCCGTACAATTTCTTCGAAGCGATGAATAACTAAATCAGAGGTCCACATCGCATGTAACAAAATGGGTTCCCTGAAATTTTTAAAATTCTTCAAATACGTTTATGTGTTGTTCGATTACCGTTTCCTGATCATGTAGATCACTGGGAGCGTCGGAGCTGAAGCTAATACTGTTATACACAGAGGTTGGTGTGATCTGGCCCTCGCCGCCGTCTTCTGTCACCAGCCAAGAATCAGAAGTCTCCTCCAACAATATTGATCAGGGCAGAATCAATGGTGGAGATCGGATCCCACAAGGCGAGATCCAAAGACGAAAGTTTTCTACGGGTAAGACACGAGTCTCTTATGTGTCTCTTCCTCTCTAGCAGTTAAAAGCCTCCTTTTGTCTTTCAAAAAATATTCTACTTGGCTTGAGATTCATGTAAAAAGGAGAGACTGAATTCCCGCGAAATCGATGCCAAAATTGTTGTAATCACATTGGGTTATTAGCATGTTCGATTCTGTGATTTATCAATGACTTTAACAAATGATTGTTTCAATTTGTGTTCATCCATGACTGCAGGCACAAACCATAGAGTATCTTTAAGCAAATTCATAATGCATAAAGTGAAGGAGGTCGATGTAGCATACAGATTTGATGATCTAAAGGGTCTGGTAACATTATGTTAACTATTGAGGGTAATAAGGCTTAAAATTTTAGATTGTCTCTTAAATTTCTATAGCTCCAAAATTTAATTACATAACATTTTTAATTATTACATTATACAAAAATGGGATAGAAGTCATCCTCTATTTAAATGTTTGGCGATGTTTTTACATAAAGCATCCTCTGTTCCAGGTTTGTTGTTGAAGATAGAAAATGAATAAGAAAAGATTACCCAAGGAGGATGTGAGCTGACATAGAAAGTTCGCTCTCGGGTTTATGTCGACAATTACAGGTAATTTGTTATAGTTTCTCTATAGTTATCATCCCCTGCTTTAGATTTTATCTTTTTTATCTTAAGCTGTTAAGCACTTAGATTTATTTAGAAAGATTTAAAAATAATTAGGAGGAAAAGTACTAGATTTACCTCCCTTGGTCAGGATTTGGCTGCCTTATAGATTATGGCATTTGATCAGTATTAGACACATCTCAAGAACTGGTTGCGTTTATATAGTATTAACCAATGCCAACGTTTGACTAATTAATAATGGTCTCGAGCAAACAAGTTGTACTTATTATTTCCAAGAGCACATGAAACAAATAGCAACAAACAAGTCGTATTTTATGGTTTCTTATTGTATGATCTAGGGAACTGACATTCATAATTTGTTTGTATGTTCAATATAAAAGCCAAAAAGCGCATCAGTGTTGGTTCGAACACTACGAGGCCCAAGTCTCGATCTGTGAGTGTATTTCCCTACGCAATTGACAACAGTCTCATATAGATTAGGAACAAAGAGGAATCTGTCTCACATTCACCAGATTTAGGTATGACATAAGAGTTATATAAAAAAATTCCATATATTTTTATCTATCTCAGTAGAGGCTATATCGATTGATATCGTATTGGAAGATTAAGATGACGAAGATATGGGAATGCAATTTCAGACAATGGATTATGAGGATGAAAATACATGAATGCAATTTAAGACAATCCAATGCTCTCAACTTGCACCAGGCTCGGTGATGAACCAATCGACTCCAAAGATTCAGAAGAATGGTCGGAAAGTTTCGATAGATTTGTGGCTCCGGCCTGGACGAGAGTATGTCTTTTACTGCTGTGAAAGGATACAACGAGGAATAAGAAGCAGAGTATGGATCGGTGAAGATGAGACAAAGATGCCTGGGTAAATCTCGGATTTATCATTTTTCCGGTAAGAGAAGCGTCGGAGAAGGAGATAGCTCTCGGTTAGGCTGGGCTCATGTAGTTTTACTATATCATCTTTTCCTGCTTCTCCTGCACATGTAAAAGTAAAGTTCATTTCTATTGTACTGTGAGTATCGATCATGAAACGTTGCGATTTCACTTATGTCACATGAACTCTTATCGTGTTCATTAATGTAGATTATTAGACAATATAGACTAAAGATTGACTAACTTGGATCTTTAGTTTATATTGTCTAATAATAATAAAAAAAACTTGGATCAGATTGCGTGTGTTTGATAGACTTCACTTTTGCAATTGCTAGAGTTGGAAAATAAACTCAATTTAATATATATAAACCTTTTCAGAAGAATTTACTAACTCTTTTCTGAATATTTGTTTTTTAAATGCTAACTCTTTTCTGAATATTTTTTTTTTTAAATGCCAATGTTGAAAATAGTAACTCTAAGATTAAAAAATAGATATCCACCCCGTAAGTCATATAAATACCAATTTAAAAAATAGATTGACCGTTTAAGAAATAATCATAGAAAATAAAAAAAAATATTAATCTCAAACGATAGGATGTAATAATATAACATTTCACAAACGTCAAAATCGTACATTAAAAAATAAATTATAAAAATAAATATTAAAAAACGAATAAAATATTATAAACTTTTTCTTAAACAACGGTATGAAAAAAAATATTAAAAAAAATATTTTGACACCCTAGTATATATATAAAGTCTTTTCCAACATGAAAATTTGATATATTAAGACTTAATGTAATTGAATAATTTGTATTACTGTCATGTCATCAATAAAGTCCAAACTCGATAAAATAATGTATGTTTCTAACAGAATAATGTAATTTGAATATATATATATATATAGTTTATTCTCAGCTATATTTGTATATTTATTTGTATATAATATAATATTTATTATTATGGAAAGAAACATTAATAGAATGTACTGATATATCTGGCAAAATTGAATTTAGGTAGTTTTTGTTAGATTAAGTTTTGGAAAAAAAATAAAATCTAAATTACAATAGAAAAATTGCTAAATACTTATATAATGGCAAATGAACAATATCTAGGATAAAAATCTTGTAATAATCTGAATGAATACTCTTAGAATATATATATTTTGGTGAAATAAATTCGTCAACCAGTCATCACTTGACAGCTGTAGAAAGTAAATAGACATTTGTAAAAAAATGTATGGATATTTTGTAAGAGCACCTTCATTGGTGATATTTTGAAGGTGTATTAACAATATAAAAAATAAAAAGTAATGAAAAAGCAAATGAGAGAAAGAAATAAGAGGAGAGAGTGTCACTCAACACAAAGACACCCACTTTATTACGTGTCTTCTTTTTATTTGTCTAATTTTTATTTTTAATTAAAATTTAATTATTTAATTTAATTATATTAAAATAATTAATATTTAATTCTTAAGACACCAACTTCACGGTGTGTAAGATGAAAGTGCTGTAAGGAACTTAACAACACTCATGAAGTCCTTTAGGATTGCCTAAAATTTGTTTACTACTGACGACCCATCTGAATGACGAAAACTCAATTCCATTACGATATGAGTTTGCTATGGTAGGAAAGTCCTAATCCAAAGATGTTCGGGATGTGACAACCTAAATCCCGAATGAAATGCTAATATGTCGATTATAATCCTACAAAAACTAGGATTTTACAGCTTTTTATAAATAAGAAAGTCCTAAACGTAGATAGACACAAAACAATAAAATAAAATTCTCAACAACTACCTTTCTTCAACCAGATTTTCGAACAATAAAATACTTTACATCTACGTGTACGGATAATGTGTAATAAGTATAGCGAAATCATGTATGTTGTGTAAGTTTTCTATTTTGTATTTTAAAGTACTACTTTAGATGATTAGCATAATTTTTTCTCTCTTTCGTATACATATAGTGTAACATACCAACAAATGAAAAAATGTTCTTAATTGTTGGGATTACAAAACTAGGATTGGTAAAAAGTATATAAGTTATGGTTAGTGTAGCCAAGGAACGAGTTTCTTACTCTTGGGGAATGTATTGATCTAGATGTGGATATAACTGTTGGAACTAATTTTTTATCAAAATTTGAGGGTTTGGTAAAATTGTGTTAGTGTGAAAAGAAATGAGTTAAGCTCATTCGAATGAAATGTTTTCCCGTGTATATATTTTGGAATAGTTGTGTCATTGATTTAAATGACTAACAACAAGAGAGAAGAAAAGACCACACGCGCGTCGATTTCATCTTGGGCCTGATGGGCTCGTGGACTTTTAGAGGTATCGATCGATGCTCGACGGGCCGACTTAAAAAATCGCAGCCGCTAGAATATTCTGCGGAATATTCTTTACTTGTCTGGAAAAAACCATAGCCTCTCTCCTGGCCGATTTTCACCTGAAAAATTATCCTCTGATACACAAAAAACACATCCTACAAGTTTTAGCAAAAGTTTCTTCAATTCCCTACTGCTTAGAGTAAGTTTATATTCAAGAGTATCGTAGTTATAATGTTTGACATATCTGATATCAAGTGTAGATGATACAGATAAACTTTGGTTGTATCCTGGGAATCATGGATCTACTATAATCAGTCGCACTACGGAAGATTCTTTGAGTTAAGGAAAGAGATTCATCTCGTCTCCTTAGATTTATTTATTACTATATCATTTTATGAATCGTCTATTTCTTACTGTTTATTTATATAATCGTGATTAAATCTCATCCTGTCAATTGTGCGAATTTTTGGTCCTACAATCTTAACTCAAAGAAGATCCAATTTTGTTTTATTACTTCAATCGGATCTTTAATCACGAGTAAATAAACGTTTTCAAACGGTTTTTTAAAAAACGATTCTTCTACTGTTGATGATACTCAAACGTTATCAAAAAGCTTTTTAGCAACTTGAAACGTGTAGTAGAGGCAATCTCTGTCTATTTTTAAGAAGATGTTCATCTGCTAGTGACACTACAAGAAAACATGGGTATTTCCGACGGCAAAATCCGTCGGAAATCCGTCGGAACAGGCCTTTTCCGACGGATTTACGCTGTCGGTTACAGTTCGTCGGAAATGTGACTTCCGTCGGAAAGTCGTCGGAATGTTCCGACGAATTTTGGGCGTCGGAAATCAGTCGGAAATTTTCGACGAAAAACCGACGGCGTACTTTTCGACGGCATTTCCGACGGCATTTCCGACGGATCTTTGATCGGAATTGCCGTCGGAAGTCCGTCGGAAATCCGTCGGGTATTTCTGACGGAATTCCGACGGATATATTACCGACATTATTTCCGACGGATAAGTGATCGGATGAATTTGTCGGAAGTCCGTCGGAAATCCGACGGAAATATGTTCCGACGGATTTCCGACGGTAACTATTTCCGACGGAGTTAGGACGGATAATTGATCGGAAGTTGTCTCGGAAGTCCGTCGGTTAGTTCCGACGGATTTCCGATGGAATTGCGACGTATATTTTTAAATTATATTTTGAATTATATTTAAGGACAGTGGTCGACAACGTGAAAAAAAGCTCTCACCTAACCTACCCAACCCTTCAATCACGGGAAAAGTGATCTTCATCCCTTCCTGCTTCACGGCAGGTCCCGCCGGCCATGGAAAATATTCCGGGCACGGAGAATCCTAGCTCTTCTGTTACCCACTCACCAAAAAACCTTTCATCCCCTGTCTTGCCTTCAAAGGAGTCTTGGAAATCGGTGGTGCAGGATCTCTCCGAGACTCCCCTACAGCCAGAGTTTGTTGTTATAAATGACATAGCAGAGGTCGCTATTCCCGATGACATAATCATTGATGCAACACCCCTTTGGAAGTGTTTTGTAGTTGGATATTTCATGGGAGATGCTCCCCACGTGGGAACGATTCATGCGACGGTCAACCGTATTTGGGCTACGATGGAAAAATCTAAGAAGATAGATGTGCAATTTCTCAACAAGAAGACGGTATTATTTCGAATTGAAAACTCTAAAAGGGATCGAGTTCTCAAGGGAAAGTACTGGCATATTGGAGATGTTCCTCTTGTGGTCAATGAGTGGAACCCGGAAACGGCTCAATCTCCGCCGGACCTAACTGCGATGCCTCTATGGGTCGACTTCAGAGGAGTACCGGGTTATTTGTATTCCCACCAAGGGCTGAGTTTTCTCTCTCGTACTACTGGTCAATTCGTCAAGCTCCACCCGAACACAGAGAGATGCATGAGGCTGGACGTGGCGTGAGCATTGGTGGAGGTAAATCTAGAAAAACCTTTAACAGAGAAAATAAAGTTTTCCAATCGGCAAGGAGAGGACATGATCGTTGATGTCAATTACCCATGGCTGCCTCCACATTGTAATGGTTGTTCAAAGTGGGGTCACGTGGAAAAGGAATGTTCTATGAGGAAGAAGGTCAAAATCCTTTCAAGAGAGATTGAAATGGAAAAGGAGAATAACCAAGATGAGATATCCAGGATGAGAGGGGCTGTTACGGTGCAAGACATAACACAGAAACTAATTCTTGATCTGGAGCGTACAACTCCATTCAAGGAAATGAATGAGCTTGCAGAAAAGTCTCACGTTCCATTAGAAGAGGAAAGCAAAATAGTGACTGGTGAATAGTCACAGACAAATATTGTACCACAGGAAGAGTGGACCAGAGTAAAAGCTAGCTCACCTACGCGAACCGATGAGACGAAACAAAATGAAAGTAGCACCGTCTCGCAAAACGGTTTTGATTTGTTGGGACATATCCGAGAGGAGGGAGAAGTGGAGGAAACTAGTGGGGAAGCTACAAAGATTATTCGAGAGGAGAATGAGGTAATTTCTGAAACTGGTAAAGAAAAGAGAGAGGAAGACACAGACATTTCGAAGGGAAAATATCGAGCAAGAAGTAGTCGAAGTCGGTCGAAGGGTCCAGATAAACCAATTATGAATTGTAAAGAGGCTGGAATTCAAAGCTCAAAAAAAACTTCCTCACGGAAGTTATGACGTCTTTTTCGTATGGAACACGCGAGGGTTCAACAAGCCTCGCAAACATGACGTAGCTCGTCGTTGGATTCAAGATAAGAAACCGTCTTTTGGGTGTTTTGTTGAAACAAGGGTGCAGGAAGAAAACTCGAAGAACATAATGGATTACGTTATGCCTAGCTGGTCCATGTTTACAAACTACGACTACCATAGGTTGGGCCGTATATGGATTGTTTGGTCAAACGAGGTGGAGATCATACCAATCTTCAAGGGTTCACAACACATTACGTGCACGGTAAACGTGATCAATTCAAGGACTATATTTTTGTGTACATTTGTATACGCTTCAAATTTCAGAGAAGAGAGACGAGCTCTATGGTCTGATTTATGCAACATACGAACATCACTACGGCAAGTTCAAATGCCTTGGATCATCCTTGGGGATTTTAATGAAATCCTATCTACAAGTGAACATTCAAGACATCTGGATTATGCTACTCACACGGCAGGGATGACTGATTTCTAAAATGTTGTTTCTTGGTGCGAAGTATCTGATATCGCTTCCTCGGGATCTATCTACACTTGGATAAATAACCAAGATGCAAACCCTATTGGGAAAAAGCTAGACCGAGCTCTAATAAGCTCAGATTGGTTATCTCAATTCTCTCATCTCACGCTTCCTTTGAAGCTGGTGGAATATCGGATCACTCGAGATGTGTTGTTCATCTTGAAGGCACAATGGCGACTCACCGCAAGCCGTTCCGGTTCTTTAACTTCATGTCGTCTCATTCGCTTTTCCAACAAACGGTTCACGAGAGCTGGAAAACTACACCGAATCTATACCATTCGAGAATGGCATTGACCATATTCCACCAAAAGCTTAAAAAGCTAAAATATCCTCTTCGAGAGCTTAATAAAACAAAATATGGAGATCTCCCCAAACGCACAGCTGAAGCTTATACTCTGTTCTGCACAGCTCAAAACAGAGCCTTCGATGACCCTTCACCAGAAAATATGGCGGCACATAGTGAAGCATCAGATCGTTGGAGTATGCTTGCTGGCTTAGAGGAGAAATTTTTTCAACAAAAATCAAGAGTGCAATGGCTAAGATGTGGAGATCATAATACAAAATAATATCTTGTGGCACAAGCAAGAGCGTCCCGAAACGCAATCAGGAAGTTGATTACAGCAACGGGTGAAGAAATAACAAATCTTGATCAAATAAAGACTGAGGCAACACAATATTTCAGAAATCTACTACAACAAGAAGGGATAAACAACGAGGTTGATTCTTTGGACTTTCTTTCTAATCTACTTGATTATCGCTGTTCTTCAGATGTGGGAAATAAACTCGTTGCCCAGGTCTCGGGTGAAGAAATAAAAAATGCGTTGTTCTCCATGCCTTGTAACAAAGCATCTGGTCCCGATGGATACACAAAGGAGTTCTATGTTGCTGCGTGGGAAATTATCTCTAATTTCTGGTGCTCTGTTTTTCGACTACCCTCAAGCTGTTTTTATGAGATAGAAAGATTCTGTTGTGCTTTCTTTTGGTAAGGAAATCCAAACACATCATCGAGGGCTAAAATATCATGGGAAACTGTGTGCACACCGAAATCAGAAGGGGGCCTAGGACTGCGTAGTCTTAAAGATGTATCTCGAGTCTTTGCACTAAACTTGATCTGGAGACTATTCACCCTTTCGGGATCATTATGGGTAGCTTGGACAAAGCGAAATCTGATGAAAAATGGTACACTTTGGAAAGCTCCGGACAAAACAATTGGTTCATGGATTTGGAGAAAGCTTCTAAAGTTACGGGATGTTGCATCGAAATTCTTAAAGGGTGAGGTTCGGAATGGAGAAACGATTTCTTTCTGGTATGATACATGGATGCCTCAGGGAAGAATCATTGACATCATGGGTATTGAAGGACCTCGAATTCTGGGGGTTCCTTTAACGGCGACCGTAAAGTATGCTGCTGATTCAAGAGGTTGGAAACTACGGCGAAACAGAGTTCGTCAATATGATGCCTTATTGGAACAAATCAAAAATCAACCTCTACCTAGGCCTGATCTTGGATCTGACATATACAAATGGCGATTTGACAAGGATGAATACAAAGATTACTTCTCAACTCATAATACGTGGAAGCAAATGAGAACAACAAAACCGGCTGTTCATTGGTGGAGACTACTATGGTTTAATCAAGGGATACCGAGATGTCGATTTATGACTTGGCTGGCTATACATAATAGATTATCAACAGGGGAAAGAATGCGAAGATGGGGAGCACAACAATCTTGTGTTCTGTGTGGAGAACGTGATGAGACTAGAGATCATCTCTTCTTTGCTTGTCCGTATTCATTTACGGTTTGGTCAGACATTGCGGGGAGACTACTCCACCAAAGGCAGAATCCGGATTGGTCTGAAACAGTCTGTGCTCTTTCAACGCAGCAGGGGGATCGACTTCATTTGATTCTCATTCGACTATGTTTCCAAGTAACAGTTTACTCGATATGGAGAGAACGCAACTCAAGAATCCATCGCACATCATACAATACGACCACGCAGCTGGTCCAGGCTATTGCAAGGGTTATAAGAAATATAATCATATCACTGAACTATCATAGAAATCGCCTACTACAAGATCTCCTCCAGAGATGGTTCGCAGTGTCTCCACGGTGACTTCTTGTTTGAGTGATTTATGTACCGTAATATCTTTGTAAAAATTGTTTCATAGTATTTCATTTTCAGTACTTTAAACTTTTGTAAATATTCCTTTTCAGTTTGATCAATAAATTTAACATTACATCAAAAAAAAAAAAATTATATTTAATTTAATTTTTTTTTTGAAATTTATAAATTATAAATATAAATTAAAAATATAAATAATAAGTATTTAAATTCATTAAACAAAATTAAAAAATTCATTACACATTAAAAAAAATTGTTCCAAAAAAAAACGTTAAAAGAAAATATTTAAGCGGTTGGAGAGTCCCCGGAGTCGTCGTCGGGATTATTATCCCGAAACATATGCGAGAAACATTTATGCATCATCTTCTCCAATGAGGAGAGCTTCTTGTTGGTAAACTGTTGCTCCGTCCGTAACTCTTCGACCTGATGGTCACGGTCTTTCACCGTTTGGGTGAGCTTCTCGATTTCTACCCAGTACTCCGAAGGATAACGAGGAAGCGAGGAAGAAGATTCCTGGGTCGGAAGGGGGCCTAACCCAGCGAATCGACCTTTCACTTGCCGGGTTTGCTGCGAATAATTATAACCGTTAATAATTAAATAACGAAAATAAAAAGAAAACAAAATGAAATTAAAACTTACCTCAAGTACAATCTGGTTTATCTTTTCCCGGGATAAAGAGTTCGAGGACATCGATCCGTCGATAGTGAGCTGCGATATTGATACTTCACGGTCCAGCTTCGTTTTCTTGCTCTTCTCGACAACATCCCGCATCCCCAAGTCCTGTATCTGACTGGTTTTCTTGTTGGTGTGTCTATGCTCGATGAGTTTAAGATAATCGGGTTCGGAACCAGATTTTTTCGCCTGGAAAAATTTGTTAAGTTAAATAAATATAAAAAACAAAATTAGTAATAAAAAATTGAAATTAAACTTACCATTTCCATCGCTTCCCGTTCGATGGTCTTTGCGCCCCCGTTGTGGATGTAGACCCCTTTCCCGCCTCGTTGGCTATTTCGGTTCTTCGACTGTTGGTCGGAGGTCTTTTTCGTCGCATGCCTACTCCAGTACTCACAGAAGCCCTTCCAGACGTCGTCGTCAAGGTCCTTCGGCTTGTCTTTGTTGTGCTTCCACTCGTACATGTGCTTCGAGTACGAGTTTGCGGCATACTTGTCGAATGTGTCAAGGACTTTGCGCGTATGATGAGAGTCCCACGTGAACTCTTGCTACAATTTTTAAAAAATATATGTTACATTTCAAAAAGAAAAATTGACAAAATGAAATTAAAAATAAATAATAAATCAATAAATAACTTACCGCGAAAGTCCAGTGCCACACGTCTTTCTCCTCGGTAGGCATGTCCGAATACTTCTCGTACGGTTTGTCCAACATGTTGTAGAGCATCCGTAATATCGCATTGGTGATCTGAGTCGACAGCTTAAACCTGATAACATTATGAAAAGATATAATTATGTTAAGTTTAAAAATCTAAATAAATTGAAATGATGTACAAAAATTATCTTACCAAGTCTCGTTCTCAAACTTCGGGTCGAGTCGGATGCAAAGGCCCCTGTTAGGCTGCTGGACTAGCTCCTCGATCCGAATGTTGCTCCGAGCAGCAGATTGCTGGGAATCCGGGATGTGAGTTCCCGAGATCGTTGGTCCCGGAGGCGTACCCCGAGAACGGCGTCCTTGGTTGCCGCCTCCCAACTGAAGTACGTCGTCGTGATCCCTGCGGAAAACGATAAAATCGTTAGGAAATTAACAAAAATTTCAAAAGTTACCAAAAAATTTGAAATTTCCGAAAACAAATTTAGAAAAAATTCAAATTTTCTGAAAAATTCAAATTTTCCAAAAAATTCAAAATTTTCAAAAAATTTCAAAATTTGGAAAAATATTTGAAAAACGTTTTATTACTAAACAAATATATTAAAAACGATTTTATTACTAAAAAAAATTTGAAAAACGTTTTTATTACTAAAACAATATTTTTACATCAACTTTAATATATAGAAATATTTTAAAAACGTTTTTATTAGTTAAAAAAATTATAAACGATTTTAATAGATACAAATATTATAAAAACGTATTTATTACTATAAAAAAAATTTAAAAACAATTTTAATATATACAAATATTATAAAAACGTTTTAATTACTTAAAAATATATTAAAAACGTTTTTAATATATACAAATATTGTAAAAACGTTTTTATTACTAAAACAATATTTTAAAAACGATTTTAATATATACAAATATTTTTAAAAATTCAAACAAGATCTACAAATGTTTTTAAAATATTTTTAGAAAATCAAACAAGATCTAAAAACGATTTTAAGATCTACAAACGTTTTTAAAAAATCAAAAATTTGTTTTCTAGATCTAAAAATTCACAATCAACAATCTAAACACATAAACCCTAACACTAATATTATTCTACATAACAAATTATATTCTAACCACCTAACAAAACACATAAATAGAATTCTAATAACCTAACTAATATATTCCCTAAAACTAACAAGATCTAAAAAATTTAAAGGAATTGATGAAACTTACATGGTTTTGAGATGAGAGTTGA
Organism: Eutrema japonicum; assembly: GCA_030161315.1. NCBI lineage: Eukaryota > Viridiplantae > Streptophyta > Magnoliopsida > Brassicales > Brassicaceae > Eutrema > Eutrema japonicum. The sequence continues at coordinate 22,702,061 of BSQW01000007.1, forward strand.
GGAATTGATGAAGAAGAGTTGAGGAATTGAAGAAGAAGACCGAAATTGTAAAGAAGAAGAAGAGAAAAGAGATTTTCGGTGAGGAAGAAGAAGAGAGAAGAGGGAGAAGAAGAGTCGGAAGAGAGAGAGACAGAAGAGAGAAATAAGGAAAAAAACTTACGCTTTGTCGATATATATCGATGTCCGTCGGAAATCCGTAAATAATTTCATTTACGCGGTTGATATTCCCGCGGTCTAGAAAATATCAAAGTCCGTCGGAAATCCGTCGGAAATTTCCGACGGATTTCCGACGGATTGGAGAGATAAGGTATATTCCTTGCATGTTTGTCGATTGGCCAGTCAACAGGCACGTGTCATATTTGCCATATCCGTCGGAAATTTCCGATGGATTTCCGACGGAAATAGGGTATATTTGGGGTTTAGGGTTTATGGTTTTTTATATGATTTAGGGACATGTAATTTACATGTTTCATTCAATATATATATTAAGTTCATCAATATTAAAGGCTTTGCATGAGTAAAAAATTTATACAACATCAAAACATATCATTTCACATAAATCAACTATATCTTATACTATAACTTATACAAACACTTCCATCAAATTTTATAAATTCTATATAACACATATTTTTGAAATATAACAAGGTTAACCTATTGTATATACATCATACAAGTATTTGTAAACATTTTCCAAAAAACAAAACCTATACCCTATACCCTAAACAAGATTTTTGAATATATCCGTCGGAAATCCGTCGGAAATTTCCGACGGATTTCCGACGGAGTCAGTTACCTCGGCTAAAACCGAGTAAGTTTGGGTTATAGCCGAGGCATTCAGTTTTAGCCGAGGCAACTGATTCCATCGGAAATCCGTCGGAAATTTCCGACGGATTCAGTTGCCTCGGCTATAAATATGTACTTATAATTTTTTTTTTGTATTTACGCTTTTGCTACACTTAATCAAATGTCTAAGTTTATAAAACTTCGACATAACTGATATATTACGCATTACAATTCTAGTTCAAATATAAGTACATATTTTACGGTGCAAATTTTATAATTAAAACTACTGTAAATCCGATGATGAGTAATCTGATTCTCCTGAATCGGAAGGTTCCCCAAATTCGTGAAATTCTTCTTCTGAATCCTCAAATACCCGATCGTCTGCATGTATGATGAAATCAACGACAAGGTCGACCTCAAGGGAATGCTCGATTGAACCCAAACCTACGGAGGTATGTTGGAGGGGTTTATGATCAGACATCCCATGAACTCTACCTCTCGGGTTTATCGATGTGACTGTAACCTACGGGTCTTGCTTGTTTGTCACCCGAGGATAGGGAATGTAGCATACCTACACCATGTAAAAATTTAACCACGGGAATGCAACAAAACTAAATTAAAAATTAACGTAAAAGAAAAACAAACCTGGTCTACTTGTGATGCAAGTACAAATGGCTCGTATCTCTCGATATTTCTTCTGCTATGTAATGATGTAACACCAAATTTGTCGTGTCGCACACCGCTTCCTACTAATGGGTCGTTCCAGTCGCATAAAAATGCAACGCATCTTAGACCGAGCATTCCCGGGTACTGAAAATCGAAAATCTCACGTACGACACCATAGTATACAAGATCACATGACTGAGTTGATACACCGTAATCTGAAGTTGTCGCACTCCTATCATCCCGAAGAATCTTAAAAGCGTACCCCCGTATGCTATACATCACATGTGACTGCACGGTTGCTAGTGGAAATCGCAACAATTTCTTCTAACCATGTGGGAAATGTTTGTCCGTTAGCCTTCTCTGTCGTCACCTGCACAATTAAAATAAAAAAACATCAAATAAATCTTTCATTACATATGATGATTGTTAAAAACAAGGCAATTAAAAGACTTACATAATCTCTTAACCAACGTCCGAACTCTTCCTGTTTGAGCTCGATTAGATCGTCCTCTGTTTTGTCAGGAAATGCAAAACGTTGATAAGCCATATACATATTGTGAGATTGAAGCAATTATCACGTTAGTACATATATATATAATCAAGAACCCAATAATTAATTAAAAATTAGGTTCAATATAATACCTCTCATATTCATCAACTCCGTCGCAGTTTGTGAGAATATAAATATGCAAATGCTCTCGCTCCTGTGGTGAAAGTCTCCTCTTCTTGCCTTTTCCACTAAGTCGTCCAATCTCTAAAAATATATGAGGTACATCGACCGGATAGAAAGGTAGGACGCCTCCGTCATCATGTCGGGCTGCTCTACGACTCTTTGTTTTGACTTGTGATGGAAAGTAGGACTCCGCAAAATGTTAGGTTTCTTCATTTATGGTCTGTGCGACGATAGAACCCTCCACTCTCTTCAAATTTTTCACTTTCTTCTTTAGATGTAACATATACCGTTCAAAAGGATACATCCAACAGTACTGAACCGGGCCCCCCAAGCTCTGCATCTCGAGGGAGATGAATTGTTAGATGTTCCATAACATCAAAGAATGAAGGAGGAAATATTTTCTCCAAATTGGAAAGGATTACAGGTATATTAGCCCCAAGATTGCGGATACCGTCTGATGTAAGAGAGCGAGAACATATATCTCGGAAAAAGGCACCAATCCCTGCAAAATATGGATAACAAATGAATAATTAAATAATGAAGTATCTATATATATAAAAGAGAATGATTTAAAGTTAGTAACTCGCAAGATCGTGACACGTATCGAGTTAATCGATTAGATTTTGACACGTGTCGAGTTAATATAAAAGTTGTTTTTAGATTAAGGAAATTTAACTTAAAATTAAAAGGTCTAGTTTAATTTAAGGAAAGGGGAAAAATAGACTTAATTCTAAAAGTAAAATTAGCAAAACAAAAATAGAACATAGACTTAATCCTAAATGTAAAGTTAGAAGAAGAAAGGAAAATAAAAATTGTTTTTAGATTAAGGAAATTGATGTATTAAAGAAATTTAACTTAGAATTAAAAGTTATAGTTTAATTTAAGAAAAAGGAAAAAAAAAAACTTAATCCTAAAAGCAAAGTTAGCAAAAAACAAAAATAGAACATAGACTTAATCCTACATGTAAAGTTAGTAGAAAAAAAGGAAAATCAAAATTGATTTTAGATTAAAGAAATTTATCTTAAAATTAAAAGCCAGAGTTTAATTTAAGAAAAAAGAGACTTAATCCTAAAAGTAAAGTTAGAAAAAAACATATATATTTAGAAAAAAGGGAGTATCCTAAAAGTAAAGTTAGCCCAAAAAAGAAAGGAAAAGAAAAAAAATAGAACATAGACTTAATCTTAAATGTAAATTTAGCAGAAAAAAGGAAAATAAAAATTGCTTTTAAATTAAGGAAATTTATCTATAAAAACTAAATTTTTTAAAAATGAGATAAACATTTTTCTATTTTGATTAAGGAAATTAAAAAAGGAATACAATCATATAAGGAAAAGAAACTATAATTCCTTACCTCTATATAACCAATTTGTTAGTTTCTCAATTTTACAACCCAAAAAATATTGAGAAGAGAGATACATAAACCAAACGCAAAACAAATTACTAAGAGGTAATCTTTTGGGTAATTTTACAAGCCTCTATATGCGGGTACGTTAATAGCAACGCACGGGTCCATATTATGTTGTACACCATATCTAGGCAAATATCTTAGAAGTGGCGTATAATATTAGTTTTTTTAGATTAATATGCTGAAAAATATGATGTACGTTATAGTTTCTCAATATTTTGTAATCTATATCTTAACATACCTACATATAGAGGTGGTGTATAAAACAAAAACAATCCGGGTACGTTATTGGTGTATATAAAAAAAAAATTTATGTTGTACTTTAATGCAAATTTTTTATTTTGTTTTACAAGAATATCAAGAGAGAAACAATGGATGCTGAAATTCTAAATAACAATAGAGACTATTTAACATTAGATAGCTTAAACAGAAAGCGCTCTTATCGTCGTATCGTAGTTCCTCTAATCAGAAAGTGGAAGGCAAAAAATTTGAAAATAAACAATGAGCTCATAGGAATGAATTTACTCTTACTTGATGAGAAGGTCAGTATATTTATAATTTTTTAAACAAATATATTATCCTAATTTTATAAACTTATTATCTAACTCTAATCTAAATTATTTTTGAATACATGAAAATCTTATTATATAAAGTTGGATCCCTCAACGTGAGCGTGACACGTAGGCAAAATTATAACTCACAAGATCGTGACATTTGTCACGGTTGTTAATTTAGATCTTGACATGTGTCAATTTAATTAAAAAGTAAAAATGAATTAAAATAAATATTAAACTAAAAAAACAATGGTTAAACTAGAAAAAAGGAAAAAAACAATCTATATACAAAAAGAAACTTAAAATATTAATATAACCAAAAAAAAAACATTAAAAAAGAAAAAAAGTACATAAAAAACATAAGAAAAAAACTAATAATAAGTACGACAATAAAAAAAGGAAACTAGAAAAAAAAACCACGAAAGTGAACATTAAAAAAGGAAAAAAGAATATAAAAAGGAAACTAATAATAAAACCACAACAAAAAAAGGAAACTAGCAAAAAAAAAGAAACTTAAAAAAAACTCTATATATATAAAAGAGAATGTTTCAAAGTTAGTAACTCGCAAAATCGCGACACGTGTCGAGTTAATCGATCAGATTTTGACACGTGTTTAATAAATTTACAACTATATTATGATAGGTATTTGGTAAGTTTTCAATTATATTTTAATACATAATAATAACAATAAAAGTAAAATTTATAATCGAATCATAATCCTAAAAAGAAAAAGGAAAAAAAATTATAATTCATTCATAATCCTCAAAGTAAAAGGAAAAGAAAAATATTAGTTATGTTTAGATTAAGGAAATTAAACAAAAATTATAAATAAAAGCAAATGTTTTTTTTTTAAAATGAAAACCTATATTACATATTAGAATAAGAAAATTAAAATATACAAAACAATCTTAAAAAGAAAAAGAATAAAAGCAAAAAAAAATTAAAAGGAAAAACCATATTTCAATTTAGAATAAGAAAATTTATAATCGATTCACAATTCTCAAAGTAAAAGGAAAAGAAAAATAGTAGTTATGTTTAGATTAAAGAAATTTAAAAAAAATTATAAATAAAAGCAAATGTTTTTTTATTAAAAAGAAAACCTATATTTCATATTAGAATAAGAAAATTAAACTATATATAACAATCCTAAAAAGAAAAAGGATAAAGGCCAAAAAAATTAAAATGGAAAAACAATATTTCGGTTCAGAATAAGGAAATCTTATTATATAAATCTTAATGTTTCAAAATTGTAAAATCACCTGATAGCGAAAGATGTCAAGTCAAAGTTGGAAAATTTTCAAGTCGATTAATAAAACAAAATTTGAAAAGGTAAATCAAACAATGATCAATTAAGAACGTATTCATAATCTTAAAAGGTAAAGTTGCTAAAAATTTTAAAAAATAAATTTATCCTAAAACGCAAAATAAATATAAAAAAAGAAAAAAAATCTTTAATTTTTCCATTTAGATTAAAGAAATTAATCCTAAAAATAATAGAATTCTAATTTTTTACCTCTATATAAACCACAATTTAATAGTATGTCAATTACACACCAAATAATTAAAAGTCTAATAATCGTATCCAAAGAAATTTACTGCATTTGCTTCACCAAATAATTTTCTTAAGGTATATATTTAGTTCATCGTAAATTTTGTTTTTTTAAATTTATGTATTATATATTTTCACAGGTGATCTAATTTTATTTTCTATTTTTTCATTTTTAATTTTTTTTTCACGGGTTATAAAATATTAAATTACAAACCCGCATATATGCGGGTACTTATCTAGTATATTGTATAAAATAGTAAATAAATAATTTCATGATTGTACCTGCAATTGCTTCGTGGACATTACGTGGTAGAAGACATGCAAAGGCAAATGGAAGGAGGCGCTGCATCACCACATGACAATCATGACTCTTCATCCCAGTAAACTTCCCTTCTCCATGATCAACGCAGTTCCGAAGGTTAGATGCGTATCCGTCCGGGAATCTAACACTTTCGGCAATCCAGTAAAAAAACTCGGCCTTTAAAGGTTTATCCAAACGAAAAGCCGGGACCGGAGGTTTCCCGTTCCCTGTCACATGTAGTGTTCTACGAGAACAAATGTCTGGCAAGTCCAATCTAGACTTTAGATTGTCCTTCGTCTTCCCTTTGACATTGAGAACGGTGTTCATAATGTTGTCGAAAATGTTTTTCTCAATGTGCATGACATCCAGATTATGCCTCAAAAGATGGTTTTTCCAATAAGGCAAATCCCAGAAAATGCTCCTATTGTGCCAATTATGAACGTTGCCACAACCATCAACAGGATGATGCCCGTTACCAACACAATCAACGGTCCTCTCTGCACCAAAATCTCTGAACTGAGTCAACAAATACTCACCATCTAACTCAGGAGGTGGACCATCAAATACTTTCCGGTTCTTCCTAAACAATGTGGTGCTCCGACGTTAAGGATGATCGCTAGGTAGGTATCGCCTATGACAATCAAACCAAGACGTTTTCCGTCCGTGCTTCAATTGGAACGCATCAATGTTATCTTGACAGTACGGGCACAATAACCTTCCGTGCGTTGTCCATCCTGATAACATGTCATATGCTGGAAAATCGCTAATGGTCTACAAAAGTACCGACCGCATTATGAAATTTTGGTGACAAGAAACATCAAACGCTTCAATACCTTGGTCCCATAACATTCGCAGCTCATAAATCAATGGTTGCAAAAACACATCAAGTGATCTCTTCGGATGCTCTGGTCCAGGAACGAGAATGCTAAGGAACGAGAACTCCCTTCGCATGCACAAAGATGGCGGCAAATTGTAAGGTGTTACAATTACTGGCCACAAAGAATATTTTCTGTCGTGCTTCCCAAAAGGGTTGAAACCATCGGTACATAATCCAAGGTATACGTTCCTCGCCTCAAACGCAAAGCTGGGATAAATGGATTGAAAATGTTTCCATGCTCCTGCGTCTGACGGATGGGCGATTTGTCCATCTGTTGTATGCTCTGCATGCCATCTCATTGCTCCCGCTGTGCGCTCTGACTGATATAACCTTTTTAATCTCTCTATTAATGGTAAATACCACATCCGTTTATATGGCACTGGCACTCTTCCACCTGTTTCCTTATACCGAGGTTTGCGACAAAAACGGCATGTCGTACTGTTTGCGTCCTCTCTCCAGTAGAGCATACAGTTGTCTATGCATACATCTATCATCTGATATGGAAATCCTAGACCTTGAAAAACTTTCTGTATCTCATAGTATGATGCCGGTGCAAGATTATCTTATGGCAAAATGTCTTTCACAAAATCAGCGATTGCATCCACGCACTCCTCACTCAAATTGAAATCCGTCTTTATACCCATCATCCTTGTTGCAGTTGATAAAGTGGAATGTTCACCTCTACACCCATCATATAACGGATGTTTAGTAGCGTCTAACATATCAAAGAATCTCCGAGCTTCTAAGTTAGGGTCTTCTCCTCTATCTCCATACTCAGCAACCGATGGTATACTTTCACAAAATGCATCGTTCACCATCTGAAAATGACCTACAATACTTTGTACTTCCATTGCGGGTTCTTCTAAGCTAGTGTTATCCCCAATATAATGTTCACTATTACTAGCATAATTATCCACCATTGTATCATTTTCTCCATGATAATACCAAATCTTGTAACCCGGCATAAACTCATGACAATACAAGTGTGACCATACTTCATCTATCACGATAAATCTACGATTCCCACAATTGGTACAAGGGCTATAGATTTTACTGGTTTTTTTTTGCTTTCTTCTGCATACCCGCAAATGCCATGAATTCCTGTAGACCATCTTTGAATTCCTCTGGCCCGTGTCCGGGATTTGATGAGGATTGTCCATCCATGATCAAAAATAATTATAAGGATTTGAAGAAGACATTTTCGTAAGGAACTCGATAAGAGAGATTTTTTTTTTGTGATTATAAATGAAGCGTGAATACGTTTTTATAAGGAAAATTTTGTGCATTTTCCGACGGATTTCTGACGGATCTAAAGTAGATATTATCGATGTCGGCAACCATGTCGGCAACTATGTCAGCAAAGTCACCATCTGTCGAACATCTGTCAAAAATCCGTCGGAAATTTCCAACGGATGGGCGTCGTCGGAAATCCGTCGGCAGTATGTCGGCAACATCAGCATTGCTCGGAAAGTCATCGGAAATCTGTCGAAAAGTGTCCGATGGATTTTCGACGACCATACTCCGTCGGACACTTTTCGACAGATTACGGATTTCCGACGGGATACTTTTCCGACGGATTTCCGACGGATGAAAAGTTCGTCAAAAATCCGTCGATAACCGTCGGAAATTTCCGACGGAATTATCGCCGTCTGAATTTCCGTCGGAAATACCCCTGTTTTCTTGTAGTGTGATACTCAAACGTTATCAAAAAGCTGTTTAGCAACTTGAAACGTGTAATAGAAGCAATACTGCTTTAAACAACTTCTACAACCGTCTTTAATTGCGATTAATGAACGGTATAATCAACGAACACACCTTGCGGTTCTTGATAGGTTCGATTGCGATCGAAACCTTGTAAGTATCGATCGACACCCTGTGGTATCGATCGATACTATGAAAAATTTGTATCGGTCGACACTGAGGTGCATCGATCGATACTATGCATATAACTAGATCGACACTGAGGTGCATCGATCTAGGTCGATCGATACTGTGTAAAATTAACATGTATTGATCGGCACTGTGGTGCATCGATCGAAACAAAGTGTATCGATCGACACCTGCTGAGAATCGATCGACACTGAGTGTATCGATCGACACCAGCTAAGCATCGATCGACACCAAGGTGTATCGGTAGATCCTATGCAAAAATCACGTGTATCGATCAACACCAAGGTGTATCGATCGACACTGAGTGCATCGATCGACACCATATGGGTGTATCGATCGACACTGTGTGTGTATCGATCGATACCAAGGAGTATCGATCGACACCAATGCGATTTAGATCGATATCAGTATTAGAATTGCTATTCTTAACTTTATTTATCGGTACTAATTGAAAGTTGTGTTTCTTTTGTCTTAATAGAATGACAATCGACGTTGAAAACAACTCTCAAGTGGTGGAAGAGACGACTGCGAGTCTGATCGAGACGGTCAAAGTTCCTTCGGGGAATCATGTCGCTCCCCCAAGCAAGTTTGATGGGACAGCATTTAAGATGTGGAAGAGGAAGATGTTCTTCTATCTGACAACGCTGTATCTGCAGAAATACACCAGTGAGGTGAAACCTGTTCTCCCAGAAGATAACACTGATCCACGTGCACTTGCGAGTGTCCACGCTTGGGAACATGCTAACTTCTTGTGCAAGGGCTATATTCAGAATAGCCTTTCGGACTCTCTGTTTGGGGTGTACGAAAACGCTGAAATTTCTAAGGATCTGTGGGATTTCTTAGACAAGAAGTATCGCATTGAAGATTCTGGTACTCAGAAATTCACTGTGGCAAAATTCAAGCAGTACAAGATGGTGTATTCAAGACCACTAATGGAACAAGTCGATGAGGTGCAGAGGCTCCTACACGACATTCATGCTGAGGGAATGCGGCTGTGTGAAACCTATCTGGGATGCTGCATCATTGAGAAGCTTCCACCTGGTTGGACAGACTTCAAAAACTACCTCACGCTGAAGAAAAGGAAGATGAGCCTTGAAGATTTTATTGTTAAGCTCCGCGTAGAGTCTACGAATCGGGAACAACAAATTGGCGTAGGTGTAAAGATTCGCGAACACAATGCGAATATGGTTGAACACCAAAACACCAATAAAGGTAAGTGGCAGAACAAAGGACGCCTAAACAAAGGCAAAGGGAATATGCCACCAAAGAACTTCCAGAAGTTCAAGAACAAGAATAGTCAGATTGGCCAGACTTCTCAAAGGTTCTTGGGAATGTGTAACAAATCCTTCGAGTGTCGCAGCAAAAAGGCTCAAGCCAACTTGACTGAAGCTGACATGTGTGCTGTGGTCACTGAGGCCAATGTTGCTGAAAGCCATCCGAAGACTTGGTGGTTCGATACTGGTGCAACCAGACACATATGCATGGATCGAGAGATGTTTTCGACATACACAAAGAACAGGAATGGTGAAAAGCTATTAATGGGTAATTCCGCCTCGTCGACAATTGATGGTCACGGAAAGGTTGTTCTGAAGCTCACTTCTGGACAGGAACTGATTCTCACGAACATCGTCCATGTACCAGACATGCGCAAGAATATGATCTCTGGATCTCTTATAAGCAAGCATGGATTCACTGTGAAGCTGGAAGGTGATAAGCTGATCCTAACGAAGAATGAGACGTATTTGGGAAAGGGTTTTGTTTATGATAATTTGTTTAAAATGTCTGTTGAGGCAGTAATCCGTAAGGATAATGTAACCGAGGCATCCACCTCGAAGAACCCTAAGATGAATGATAAGAAACCAATTGCTTATCTCGCAGAGTCTTTTAATATTTGGCATGAACGATTAGGACATGTTAATTTCAAGTCTATGAGTAGATTGATGAACATGAATATGATTCCTAAATGCAAAATAAGCGAAGACAAATGTGAAGTTTGTGTCCAAGCCAAACTCACTAAAATGCCATCACCCAGCGTTCAAAGAACAACCGAACCTCTAGATTTAATTCACACAGACTTATGTGATTTAAAATACGTTCAAACTAGAGGTGGTAAGAAATATTTCGTGACCTTCATAGAAGATTGCATGAGATATTGCTACATCTTTCTACTGCGGAGTAAAGATGAAGCCTTGGACAAATTCAAAGAATACAAGCTGGAAGTTGAAAACCAACTTGGTAAGACCATAAAAATGGTTAGAAGTAATAGAGGAGGTGAATATAATGAACCATTCGATGCATTTTTTAGAGCACATGGCATTATTCATCAAACGACTGCTCCCTACTCACCAGAATCCAACGGAGTTGCTGAAAGAAAGAACAAAACTCTCAAGGAAATGATGAATGCAATGTTGCAGGAATCTGGGCTAGCCCAGAACATGTGGGGGGGGGGGGGAAGCTCTGCTTACCTCAAATTATATCCTGAACAAAATCCCACACAAAGTCACAGGAAAAACTCCTTATGAACTTTGGAAAGGTAATGTACCTTCGTATAAATACCTGAAAGTGTTGGGGTGCCTGGAAAAAGTTGCAGTACCACTTATGAAAAAGGTCACCATCGGACCTAAAACGATAGATTGCATTTTCATCGGATATGCGCACAACAGTAGTGCCTATCGTTTCCTAGTACACAAATCAGATATACCAGACATTCATGTAAACACATTAATGGAGTCAAGGAATGCGTCCTTCTTCGAAAATGTGTTTCCGTGTAAGGATAGAGGAAATCCTAAACGAACTCGTGATGAACGAGATGCTAGCAATGAGGCAAGCACTTCAGGCACTTCTACAAACGAAGAAGCAGAAGAAATAGAAGTTGAACCTAGACGAAGCAAGAGAGCTCGTAAGGAAAATACATTTGGCTCTGAGTTCATAATGGCATTCCTCGCGGAAAGTGGTCCAAGAACTTTCATGGAAGAAATGTCTACACTCGATGCACCTTTCTGGAAGGAGGCATCTAACAGTGAAATCAACTCAATTATGCAAAATCATACTTATGAGTTGGTAGATCTACCTCAAGGTTGCAAACCTCTTGGGTGTAAATGGGTCTTCACCACAAAGCTAAAAATCGATGGCTCTATAGACAAGTATAAGGCCAGACTTGTGGTACAAAGATTTCGTCAAAAGGAAGGATTGAACTTCTTTGACACTTATTCTCCAGTGACGAGAATAACTTCGATTCGCATGCTGATTGGAATCGCAGCTTTAAGAAACCTTGAAATACATCATATGGATGTCAAGATTGCTTTCCTAAACGGAGATTTAGAGGAAGAGATTTATATGAATCAACCTGAGGGTTATGTTGCTCCCGGACAAGAGAAGAAAGTCTGTAGACTTGTGAAATCGCTATACGGACTCAAGCAAGCTCCGAAGCAATGGCATGAAAAGTTTGACAGTGTAATGATGTCAAATGGCTTTCACATCAATGAATGTGATAAGTGCATCTATATCAAAAGTACTACACAAGGATATGTGCTGTTGTGTTTGTATGTAGATGGCATGCTCATCATGGGAAGCAACAAAGACATAATCAAACAAACGAAGAACATGCTTAGTAGAAAGTTTGATATGAAAGACATGGGATTAGCGGATGTAATTCTAGGAATTAGGATTATTCGAAATTCAAAAGGAATAATCTTATCTCAAGATCATCACGCTACAAAAATCCTAGAGAGGTTTAAGACCTACTCAAATGGGACTGCAAAAACTCCGCTTGATCCTCAACTTCATTTGACAAAGAATTCAGGTGAAGCAGTGTCACAAGTGGAGTATGCAAGAGTCATCGGAAGTCTTATGTACTTGACTAATTGTACTAGACCCGATTTAGTGCACTCAGTAAACGTACTAAGTCGTTATACGAGTAATCCAGGACATACTCATTGGAGAGCCATAACTAGGGTATTAAATTATCTACGATATACCAAAAGTTATGGGCTGCACTTCGGTAAAGAACCAACAGTGCTGGAAGGGTATAGTGATGCCAATTGGATTTCAGATTCAAGAAACTCCAAATCCACGAGTGGATATGTCTTTACTCTTGCTGGTGCAGCAATATCCTGGAAATCTTCCAAACAAACACTCCTGGCCAGATCAACCATGGAGTCAGAGTTTATAGCTTTAGCCAAAGCTGCTGAGGAAGCAGAATGGCTTCGAAAATTTCTGGAAGATATCCCGATGTGGGAAAAACCAGTGCCAGTATTACGTGTACATTGTGATAGTCAGTCGGCTATCTCTCGGGCACTGAGTAGTCTATACAATGGCAAATCTCATCACATAAGAAGACGACATAAGACCATTAGACAATTGATCTCAACTGGTGTACTTACGATAGATTACATCAAGTCGGCTGATAACCTAGCAGATCCATTTAACAAAGATTTTCCGCGAGATCAAATTGTAAAATCATCAAAAGGAATGGGTTTAAAGCCTATAGACAAAGATGACGTTTGACAGACACCCCACCTATTTGACTGGAGATCCCAAGATCTAGGTTCAAAGGGAAAACAAAGTTGAACAGATTCGAAATTGAGCATTGTGAGACTATGTCTCTGCCCAATTCCTAGAATGATAAAACAGTGCTACCTGTGAATAGTAAGGATAAGCGTTGGCTTTTAATGATTGCATAGCTGTGTAATAGTGGAGTGTGACAGGACACTTCTGAAAACAAGCTGATAAAAGATCACCTAGTGAAGTGTGAAATGAGGGCCGTTTCTAGGAGAATGAAAGTGAAGGCTATACTCTCCAAGTTCACTCACGAAAACCAGGAATGTTCAAGGCCAAAATGAACACAATAGAGAACAAAGTTTTACGAAAAAATGTCGCTGTGCGATACATGTTGTCTAGTTTTACATCAAAATCTGGGTGGTTCAAGACATCATGTTCACCTCATAGCTGAGTAAATCCGACATATATTAAATATGATTGGTTCAAAGCTGGAAAACGCTACCTCTCAGATACAGTTACGTTTTCGTATACTCTCGAAAGTCTGTCTACGTCTAGATGAGTCTAGTCAAGTATGTCTAGTAAAGTCTAGTCTGTTCAATTTTCATATGTTTAGAGTCATTTATATTCATGTGGGGGATTGTTGGAACTAATTTTTTTATCAAAGCTTGAGGGCTTGGTAAAATTGTGTTAGTGTGAAAAGAAATGAGTTAAGCTCATTCGAATGAAATGTTTTCATTGGCTGAGAAATGTTTTCTCGTGTATATATTTTGGAATAGTTGTGTCATTGATTTAAATGACTAACAACAAGAGAGAAGAAAAGACCACACGCGCGTCGATTGCATCTTGGGCCTGATGGGCTCGTGGACTTTTAGAGGTATCGATCGATACCCCTTGGTATCGATCGATGCTCGACGGGCCGACTTAAAAAATCGCAGCCGCTAGAATATTCTGCGGAATATTCTTTACTTGTCTGGGAAAAACTCTAGCCTCTCTCCTATATATACTGGCCGATTTTCACCTTAAAAATTATCCTATGATACACAAAAACACATCCTAAAAGTTCTAGCAAAAGTTCATTCAATTCCCTACTACTTAGAGTAAGTTTCTATTCGAGAGTATCGTAGTTATAATGTTCGACATATCTGATATCAAGTGTAGATGATACATATAAACTTTGGTTGTATCCTGTGACTCATGGATCTACTATAATCCGTCGCACTACGGAAGATTCTTTGAGTTAAGGAAAGAGATTCATCTCGCCTCCTTCGATTTATTTATTGCTATATCGTTTTATGAATCGTCTGTTCCTTATTGTTTATTTATATAATCGTGATTAAATCTCATCATGTCTATTGTGCGAATTTTTGGTTCTACAATAACAAGCATCATAAATCATTTGAATATGTTGTGATATTTTCGTGTATTTCGATATTATAAATTTAAATGACTTAGTTTACTTAAGTTTACATATCAAATTATTATAAATTAATTAATTTTGTTTTTTCGGTCGTGTAGTTACGAGATAAATCGATGTTATTGGAGTTATGTTTGTATGAAGTTTCAAAATAAATATGCCAATTTGGAAATATGTAGTATGTATCTTTAATGAGGTTTACATATATTATGCATAAACCGATGAAACAAAATGTTGTATCTACATTGTTTTTGCTAAAAAGTTAGTACCTACATTTTAATTAGCTCATTATAGTATTACCCTAATAACCGGTTTTTGCTTTTAGGATAGTTAAAGATCCTCATTAATTAAAAAAAAGGGAGAAAAGAACTTGGAAAAAGTTATGGTCAAATTAATTTTTAAAACATATACATATTGTGTTAGTAAACAAAAAAAATTGAGTGTCTGAAAGACTATTAAAATGTGTTATCATACAAAATTGTTGGTTGGATTCACTCTCGTGGTTTCAATGTTTATCTCTTATGACCTCTTCTCCGGTATGGCTCTCTATATTTAGGAATTAACAATGAGTTATCAAATATTTGTACCGTTTTTTGTCTTTTAAAATTCTTAATTATGATGATGCATGATTGTAGGAATGGGAATAAACGCGAGAACTGTGCCTCCGACTTGTTACGAGGAATGTAACGTGACATTCCAGAATAATGAATGTACCAAAATGTGTGTAGGATTGGCTTATAAAGATGGTAGTTGCATTGATCCTGAAGGTGTTCCTATTAAACAACTTTTATCGTTGTTGTTGTAACCCTATAATTCTTTCACCTCATTCTCTTTGATCAATATATTTCCCTTTTGAAAAATTAATATATATGATAATAAGATAAAAAATATTCTTTATTGAAAATATCATATAAATCTTAAATTACATTAGTGTCTTTTTGTATATAAATTTTAAATGTATTGAATACTTTGTGACCAATTGTATTCTATGATTGATTGAACTATTTTTAACTATACATTAAATGATAGGTGAATATTGATTTTAAACAGTAGAGCTGATAATTGTTAACAGTCTAGTTCCATTGCAAATTCACATACTATGAAGTACTTCAAAATTTAGCTCATGACACTGAAAATTAGGAATCAAAGAGGCTGAGCAAGCTGAAATCCACATATCAATTGATGAAAGGAGGAGCCCTAAAATTGAAAATTATCAAATATTCAGTGTCATGATATTTTGTTAACAAAATTGTCAAATATTTTTTTAACTTAAATTGTTAACCTAAAATTGAAAACTACTACATTAAATGTTTAGCTCATGATTTCAAGGCCAAAACAAGCCAATTATATATATATATATATATATATATATATATATATATACTAGGGTGTGATCCGCGCTACGCGCGGGCGTTGTAACAATTTTTCTAAATAGTTTTTATTGTCTATTATTTTATTTTTGAATATGGTAGTTAATTGAATTGTCTCTATCAGCTTAAAATATATGTATTTTTTATTTATTGGTTTATTATCTTAATTTCATTAATTTATGATTTTATATATATTTTTTTAGTGGATAATACATATTTTTACTTATTTTTTTTCTTTGTTGGTCAATTTCATGCAATTAGTTGGTTTTTTATGGAAGATCTTAACAATTAAAAGTTTTCTTTGCATAATTTTTTTTTCTTTTGTTTCATTTAAAACCTATTTGTTGAAGTACTTGTAAAATATGTTTCCCTTTAATATTAAGGAATGAAGGAATTTGGGGCAACTTTTAAAATTTTAGTTAGATAAATTTTTTTTCAAAACAAATGTTGGATGTATAGATACTATGCGCGGGGGTGGTCCTCATTTAATTTTTTTTTTTTTTGATTGTGTAATAGTATTTTATTTTCTTGGTTTTGGAGTTAATGAAACTGTTTCTAACTGTTTAATATTGGGTGGTCACTTATTTTATTTGATTTTACATTTTTATATATATTTTTTAATCGTGTATTTTTTTTTAACATCATTCTTTTTAATCGTGTTTCATATTGGATTCTAATTAGGCATGTCAAGCTGGTCAAACTTGCCCCGCTAGATCCACCCTGCACGGGTTAAATTTTTTGTTCGACTCGCACCCGCCCCGCTTGAATTCGCGGGTACCCGCGGGTAACCCGCAAATATTTAAATAATAAATAAAAAACTTAAAATTTCTCGACCCGCACCCGATCGGCGGCAGGTTAAACGGGGCGGGACCCGCAGATAATGACTCAAATTGACAGCACCGATTTATGTATATTTTGGAATTTTTGTTTTTTTTTGTTTTAATGTTTGTTGCTTAGGTGGAAGGTGATGTGAAATCACGAGAAGAGAGCAAAGTTAACTTTATATATATAGATACATATATATATGAAGTACTTCAAAACACAAGACAAAAGCCTCATATTTGTATTACTCATTTTTAGAGAAAAGAATACATCAAAATCCATTTTAACTAAATTCTGACAAAATCAAGTAGAAATTGAATAACACTTGTTTTAATGTATTTTAAAATACATCAAACAAATGATTAATCCAATAACAGTGGGTTTTAATGTACTTTTTCAAATACACAATTGAATAACATTGGATTTTATTATGTATTTAAAATACACTCAATTACATTAAAATAAAAAAATTCAATTTAAATTACTCAAAATACAAAATCACATGTTTCCGTATTCCACCTTCTCCTCACCTTCTTCCTAGGGTTTGCATCTGCCTCCAGCCTCTCCACCTCTCACCATGCGTCTCCACCATAAGTTTTGCGCCGCAGCTATGATTCATATTTTGTATGTTCATCTATAATTTCAGATGAACTAATTAAAGTCTCTTGAACACAATTAACTTGAATAAAGAATATCTCTCTTTATTGATGTTTAGAAAATCTCTCAAAACTAAACATACACAAGTTCTTAATGTTCATCATACGTTTGTCACAACTCAACCAACGTATATATATGATTGATATCCTTTTTCTATTCCTATGATGAATAGGAAAACTTCTTTTTTCCTATTCCTAATAGAACTAGGTAATTTCCTTTAAGCCTATCTTGTCATTAACCGACTTGTTAATGATATTTTGGGCTTCAAACTTTAGAAGCTTACCCAACAATCACCCCCTTAAGCTCCGAGTTCATTTTCGAGAGATTTTGAACACCGATCAAACTTCTCATCTTCTTGAACTTGATTCTTGCTAAGGCTTTTGTTAGTATGTCCGCACACTGTTCTTCTCCAGATACAAACTCCACTTTGATTTGTTCATTTTCAACACATTCTCGGATGAAATGATAACGTTTGTGGATGTGTTTGCTTCTTCCATGAAACACGGGATTTCTAGTGAGTGCAATAGCTGATTTTTTTATCAACGCGTATTGTCGTTTTCTCATAACTTCGAGCCATTATCTCACTCAACAAGTCTTGGAGCCATATTGCTTACTTTGCGGCTTCCATTGCTGCCATGAACTCGGCTTCACAAGATGATAACGCAACTGTATGTTGTTTCTGAGAACACCAAGTGATTGGTGATTCTCCAAAGTAAAACACATGTCCGCTTGTACTCTTTCCATCATCAAGATCCACATTATGACTACTGTCACTGTACCCAATAATTTTCTTTGTTCCTCCTCGTTTGAATGTCACGCCAAAAGCAGATGTTCCTTGGAGATATCGTAAGACCTGTTTCAGTGCGGTACCATGTGAATTTCTTGGATCCTGCATATATCTACTTGCTACTCCCACTGAGAATGCAAGGTCTGGTCGTGTGTGCAAGAGATACCTTAGGTAACCTATTCTTCTTTGGTACATAGTGGCATCTTCGAGTTCTTCTTCTTTAGCTTTAGACAACTTCAAACCAAACTCCATTGGGATATGAGTTGGATTGCAAGTGTCTAACACAGCCTCTTCTAGAATCCGACGAACATAAGCTTCTTGTTTCATCTCAATTCCTTCTTCGCTTTGATTTACTTCTATGCCGAGGTAATAGGTGAGTTTTCCAAGGTCTGACATTTCGAATTTAGACGACATTCCTGTTTTGAATTCTTGAATGATTTCCAGCGAGTTTCATGTTACGAAAAGATCATCAACGTATACGACAACTATGAGAAGTTTAACTCCTTCTTCCTTACGATACACAACACTTTCTTTTGAACATTTTTTGAACTTCATTCCTTTCAAAATATGATCAAGCTTAGTGTTCCATGCTCGTGGAGCCTGTCTCAAACCATATAAAGCCTTCGAGAGTTTGAAAACCTTATGTTCTTCTTCCTTCTTTTCAAACCCTTCAGGTTGAGACACGTACACATCTTCGTTTAACTCTCCATGTAGGAATGCAGTCTTGACATCGAGATGATGGATCTCCCATCCGTGAGAAGCAGCTAATCCCACGAGCAATCTAATTGTTTCAATTCGAGCTACCGGTGCAAATACTTCGTCAAAATCAATCCCCTCCTTTTGAACATATCTTTTTGCAACGAGTCTAGCTTTGAATCTATTTATTGTGCCATCTACATTTCTCTTGATTTTAAATATCCACTTGAGACCGATGATCTTTACCCCTCTTGATTTATCAACTAAGGTCCAAGTCTTGTTCTTGTCAATAAAATCAATCTCTTCCTGACAGGCTTGAGTTCTTGATAACTCATTGGCTCTTCACTGATTGACAATAGAAGCCTCTCATATTCAATATCAGCAAGAAGAATGTAGTCATCAAGATATCTAGGACGATTTACTTGTCTTCCTGATTTCATGAACATAGGTTGTTCATTCGTATGGTCACTTTGATTGTCCAGGGATTCTTCATGAACTTCATTGTCGTCTTGCTGTTCCTGTTGAGCTTCAGTTCCAGGAATGGGTTTGGTCTGGCTATTACCATCCACATATGGTCCTTTACCCTCATCCGAGACTTCTCCCCAAGTCATTCGAAACATTCCCGGTTCGCTATTATCCTCTGAACTTGCTCCCTTCCAATTCCAACTAGCCTTTTCATTGAAAACCACATCTCGGCTTATAATGATTATTCTAGTTGTCGGATAATAGAGCTTATATGCCTTGGATCCCGGCTCTATCCCGAGGTATACTAGTGCTGGAGAACGATCATCGAGTTTCTTCAAGTTCACGTTCTCAATTTTGGCGTGAGCGAGACACCCGAAAACCCTAAGATTATCAATACTTGGTTTATTGTTTCTCAAGCACTCGTAGGGAGTTTGATTCTTCAAAACTATTGTAGGGACTCGGTTGATCACGTATGTTGAGTGACGAACAACCTCTCCCCACAAGTAATTTGGAACCCTCATTGCCTTGAGAATGCTTCTTGTCATCTCCATCAATGTACAATTTCTTCTTTCGACTATTCCATTTTGCTGCGGGGTGTATGGAGCTGTCAGGTGACGCTTAATCCCGTTTTTATTGCAAAATTCCTGGAACTCTCCTGAAGTAAACTCTCCACCTCTATATTTACGTAATGTCATGATCATCTTCTCGCATTGCTTCTCCACAAAGTTCTTGAATGCTTTTAACTTCTCAAACACCTCACTCTTTTCTTTTAGCAAGATCGTCCACATATATCTTGTGTAATCGTCAATAATTACAAAGATATACTTATTATGAGCTAGGGTAGCTGGTGATATTGGTCCACATAGATCTGCATGAAGAAGCTCCAAGGGTTGTGTGGATCGATATTGTGTTGCACTTGGGAAGACTTGACGGGTTTGCTTTCCAAATATACATGACTCGCATAGTTGTTTTTCACTTTCAATCTTTGGTAAGCCACAAACCATCTCAAGCATTGACATACTTTTGATAGTCTTAAAACTGATATGACCGAGTCTAGCATGCCATCTCCATGTATCTTCTGCGATTCTTGAGTGCAAGCAGATCGGCTTTCCAATCTTGAGATTTATCTTGTAAAGTCTATTAGGAGGTCTTTCTACTCTGATCAAGAGTCTTCCACTAGGATCATGCAATGTTAGATAGTTCTGCTTCATTCTAACATCGCAACCATACTCGGTAGCTTGACCTAAGCTAAGTATATTACTCTTTATCTTAGGGATAAAGTAGATATCAGGTATGAGTTTATGTTCGCCTATCTTTCCTTCGAATAGGATTGATACTTTTCCACTAATATCAACGCATGATCCGTCTCCAAACTTTACCTTTCCTTTGATGTTATCATTCAATTCCAGGAAGAATGATTTAACACCAATCATATGATTGCTTGCTCCGTTATCTAAGTACCACGTTCCTTCTTCCCCCTTTTCATTCTCATATTTCTTCGGTATTACGTTTTCTTCATTGAGAAACATGATCTCATGCATGTAGAGTGTTGCGTATGCTTCTATCGTCTCTACCATGTTTGCCTCTTGTTTTTGTTTTCTTTCAGGACAAAAAGAGGCGAAGTGTCCAAGTCTATCGCGTCTGTAGCAAATCATTGTTGATCTATCCTTCTTACCTTTGGTCTGATCTTCACTATTTTGATTATCGCATCCCCTGTCTCGTCCTCTGTTTCGTCTACCCCCTCGTCCTCTGTTTCCTCTACCTCCTCGTGAGTTTGACGAACTTGTTTGATCTGATCTTGCGTACAACAGCTTTCCTTGAGTATCATATTGGTTTTCATTGTCGATGATTCTCTCTTCATAAGCCTTGAGTCTTCCAACTATGTCTTCAAACCCTGTTGTCTTCAGATCAAGGACTTGTTCGAGGGATGCTACGATGTGAATAAATTTGTTTCTTGGCAAACTATTGAGAAATTTCTTCACAAGTATTGATTCCTCAATCGTTTCTCCAAGAGAAGTTTCCTTTGATGCGAGCTGAGACAACCTTCCAGCAAAGTCATCAATCGTATATGAGTCCGTCATCCTCATCTTCTCGAACTCAGACATTAAGGTCTGTAGTCGCGCCTCCTTTACCCGATCAGCCCCTAGGTTACGAGTTTTCATCGAATTCCATACATCTTTTAGAGAATTTTGATCACCAACTTGCAAGATAAGGGCTTCTGGGATTGACTGGAAAAGTAACGCTATTGCGACGTCGTTCTTGTCAGGATCAGTTGTGCCAGGTTCAATTGCTTCCCAAGCTTTGTGAAGTCGTAGCATAACTCTTATCCTCATAGCCCATACAGTGTAGTTTGTTGAATTCAACATAGGACAGTGGATCGATGAAGGAATGTTTTCCTTGCGTGTAGAGACATTCGCAATGGCTTTGGAATCGTCTCCTCTGGCCATGATACTCGGTGATGTCTCGACTTTGCTTATTCTTCTTCACGATTCGCTCTGCTACCAAATAAAGTCTCTTGAACACAATTAACTTGAATAAAGAATATCTCTCTTTATTGATGTTTAGAAAATTTCTCAAAACTAAACATAAACAAGTTTTTAATGTTCATCATACGTTTGTCACAACTTAACCAACGTATATATATAGGATTGATATCCTTTTTCTATTCCTATGATGAATAGGAAAACTTCCTTTTTCTATTCCTATGATGAATAGAAAAACTTCTTTTTTCCTATTCCTAATAGAACTAGGTAATTTCCTTTAAACCTATCTTGTCATTAACCGACTTGTTAATGATATCTTGGACTTTAAACTTTAGAAGCTTACCCAACACTAATGTCGGGGGAGATGGTCTTTCGAAAGCATATGTAATGTTTTGAAGCAAGAAAAATTCACTCAGTGCTCCATCTTTTTTTAAATATAAGCATGTTTTTAAGGGAAGCATGTTTTTTTAATATAAGCATCGGTTACTTGAAGCAAAGTTGTTTTTTTTAAGGGAAGCAAACGATAAATCCCTCTCTATCAACATGGTGTGAATGGTGTCTTGAAATATGAACAATGAGGAATAACAAGATGAAACGAATTTGAAACCGTTGAGAGATGGTAATATGGAATTATGTTGAATAAATTCTTTAATTTTCGAAGCGCAAAAAATAAAGTGGAATTAAATCCTAACAAGTTTTGAGATATATAGTAAATAAATATGGAAGTTGAGATGTCAATTTTATTAGGTGAAAGCTATTGGATGCAAGAGTAAATTTCGGTTAAAAACAGTCAAAATATGAGAACAACATGCAACATGCTAAATCTGCCAAAAATGAACGAATCGACAATGATGTCACAGAAATGATATAAGTTGGTATGCTGCACCTGTGACCACATGGCACATGTCATCTTGAGTCAGGTTGGCCAGAGCCTTACCTTTGTCTTTGCGGTTGTCAATTAATCTTGCTACGACTTACGCTAGTTTTATGACTAACCTTATCACGCATTTGACACTTTCCCCAGAACTTCATTGCACCCTTTCGCTTCATAAAGCTTATAGAGGCTTTCAGGGAATTTTTCCTTATCCCCTTGTCCTTGTGAACAACAAGATTAGCAGTGTGCTCACACTAAACACCATATGCCTTGCGGTTTCGCGACTCGATCCGCAACCTGATTACCAAATCTTCAAGGGAAATTGCATTCCGCTTGTGCTTGAGATAGTTTTTGAAGTCCACCCAACTTGGGGGGAGCTTCTCAATAAAGCAGTTCACTGTGAAACTATCACTGATAAAAATGCCTTCATCAGCTATCTCATGCGTTAGCAATTGCAGCGCTTCCACTTGTTCCATGATGGGTTTTGAATCCACCATTTCAAAGTCTAGAAATTTTGCAATTGCAAATTTCTTACAGCCTGCGTCTTTAGACTTATACTTCTTCTCTAAGGCAACCCAAAGTTCCTTTGAAGTGTTGACCGTACTGTAAACAGCGTACAATGGGTCTATCATGCGACTTAGAATCAAGCATTTGCACAGAGAATCTCTTTGGTGTTGTTCTCGGTATTGCTTGTCATTCCGCGAAGACAAAATAAACACAACCTCTAATCAACCTCTAATTAATTAGAAAATAATTAAATCACAAGAGTTTCGATACAAAATTAAATCGCAATTTAGAAATCGCTATCGAACTAATTAGAACCGCTAAAAGCACGTTCTGAATCGAACCTCCTCATAGCGTTCTGATTAGAACCTACGCAGAGCATTCGTCAAAGCGTTCGTCAAAGCGTTTAAGAAAACGCGTTTGAAAATCGTTTAAGAGAACACGATTTGCTAGTTTAAGCGTTCGCAAACGTTAAACAATTGGCGATTGTCGAAGCGTTTTACAACGTTCGCAAACCCAATGAATGCTTATTAATCGTAATTAATAACATTTGTAAAATACGTTAAAGTAAAATCGCTTCTACTACACGTTTGAGAGTTGCTAGATTAGCGTTTGATAGCGTTTGAGTATCACAAGCGGTAGAACGTCTTTTTATAAAATCGTTAAAATAATATTGCTTGTACTACACGTTTGAGAGTCGCTATATTAGCGTTTGATAACGTTTGAGTATCATAAGCAATAGAAGAATCGTTATAAAAAATCGTTTGAAAACGTTTATTTACTCGCGATTAAAATCCGTTTGATGTTTATGAAACAAAAAACGGATTTCTTTGAGTTAAGATTGTAGGACCAAAAATTCGTACAATAACAAGATAGCGATTTAATCATGCATATACAAATAAACGTTAAGGAAAGACGAATTTAGAAAACGATGTAAAGAGACGAAATTAAACGAAACAATGGAGACGAGAGAACTCTCTTTCCTTAACTCAAAGAATCTCTCGTAGTGCGACGGTATAATATTTGATTCATGAGTCTCATGATACAACCATTGAATCCGTTATCGCAAGCACTTGATAACGGATCTGTCGAACTAAATTATACGATACTCTCGAATAAAAGACTTACTCTTAGCGATGGAAATTCGAATGAACTTTTTCTTTTACAATTGTGTTTTCTGTGTATAATCGGATGTCTTTCTCTCAAGAGAGGCCATCGTATATATATATAAGAGAATAGAGGAGGTTTAATTTCATAACTTGCTTAGCAAGCTTAGCCTTGCTTAACAAACTTAGCCTTGGTCACCAAATTTAGTCTTGGTTGACAAGCTTTGCCATGAGCCCAATAGCCCATTTCAATTCACACTTACACCTTTTTTATAAAGCCCACAAACTTTTAAAAAATTGTTCCAACACAACATGGTTACATGAACCGTGATTTGATGTGATTCATGCGTTCTAAATTCACATATGGAACTGGAGCAAGATCCTGCCAGCAAATTTAAACCAAAAAGAACAGATTTTAGAACGAAGCAATCTTAATTACTTCCAAAATTAAAGCAAGTCAGAAAAAGTGGCTATTAGCATTTACTATTTACCTTGAGCTAATGTGGTTTTATCTTGAAGACGAAGAAGCCGTTTTGTTTTTGGTCTCATCACTTTTTTACTAATTGTCTCTTCATCACCTAACCAGCATTGAAGTCTTAATCGTTTGTATACATTAAACACATGACAATGTTAAGAGAATGACCAAACCAATACAAGCGTTGGCAGAATTACAAGAATTTCATAAACCCATTAGAAGTTCTGCTGTAGAATTGGGGCAAATTCAACCCAAAAAAAGAAGAAGGTTTTTAGTCCTATATACAGAATCAAATGTAATGACTTACAAGAAATGTGAACACATCCGTTTAACAACGCGCATCAAAGATGCAATAACGAAAATTAGGAGCTCTAGGGTTTCATAATTAATTTGGAAAATTTTACAAAATTTTTTTGGACCTTTCTCGATTTAAGCGTGTCATCTTTGCACTGGGCCATGCTAATCTTCTCTGTAACATTCTAATTTTATCAGATGTCCCAAACGTCCCCGAAGCGACAATCATGTACATGACTCTAGCGATATATATACGCAGGTTCTTCTTTTTACATGAGCAATGTGGGGCATTTTAACAGCTTAAAATGGGCTCGTTTATTATTAGGTCTCTTTATATTAATCTTCGTGAGCCCATTGATATTATTTGACCATAAGTAAAAGGCCTCTTTCGAAGAAAGAGAAGGAAAACAACGCCGTTGGTAGCAGAAAAACAAAGGTGATTAGTTTAAAAGTTCATGGTTTTGTTTTCATCTATACACATGAGTCATCATATGCGTATTCAAGTTTCACCACAACACACGACTTACACAAACACAATGATCACCTGAGGCTTCATTTCATCTTCAAACTATTATATACATACTTGCATATATTAGTTTTGGTTAAGGACTCTGGAATTGTCCGGTTTATTGTTCTATTTAAGATGTAATTGATCTGGTCATTTTCAGTTTATTGCATATGTTTGTATATAACGATTGTAACAAATATTTTGAACATAATGAGAAATATGAGATTTAGATCAATTCTCTCCTTGATCGTGAAACACTAATAGACCCAACGTTTCTGGGATTCATCATAATCGCCGATATGTCACCAATGCAGTATCTCATCCAACTTTTAATAGTCCAAATCGTATACCAGTATGGAGGTGATAACTGATAAAGATATGTGAGCACTTTGTAAATGTGGGTTCCTCTTAACCTTCCAAACTCATTTTACTCGCAAATAATTTCTACTTTTAAAAAGCTTCCTCGCGAGCCTTTCTATTTTTTCGTCTTTTTTTTTTAGTATTTGTGTAACATCCGTCTTTTATTTGCTCAAAACGGCATGTCACACGAAATAACTTCTAACACACGTAACTCCATTTCTTAACCAGAAATTCAAAAAAAATCCATTAATCCAACTTAACAATCTTTCAACAAAAACCAATTCACTATTTTAAATAAAATTCAAATAGTTATTCAGATAATTTAATAAATGAAATAAACGATAGCTATTCACCGTCTCGTTGATCGCAACATCTCAGTGCCATTTTTGCTATAAAAAATAAGAAAATCATTAGAAACGATTAAATAAAAAATAATTAATTATTAAAAAAATGATAAAATTACCGCGAAACATTTGAACCACGTCTCGACGACGTCACCCGGAACGGCATACCAATTGCGGTGTGGCTCCTCGAAATAAGCTTTAATGGTCTCAAACACACTCCGCCCAACTTTGTTGTCCTCTTTAAACCTGAAATATAAAAATATAATTATAAGTTAAAAATAGCTATTAATGACAAAAAAAAAATTTAGCTTACGTACCAATAAGTATTTGGCGGACGGAGCGGATCTAACCTGGGTAAACGATCATGACCCGGCGACCGCAAAATGTTCTCGACCGTCAATCCCGCATATATCAACGCGGGTCGAGGTGCAGCTGGCGGTGACGGGGGTGGAGGCGTCGGTGGTGGGGCGGACCTAGAGTCCGGAACCACAGATGGAGTGGCGGAAGACGACGGGCCGGCCGAAGTGCCAGTCGGTCCAGACTCGCCACCCATAAAATGATGATAGTGAGACTTACGTCGTGGCATCTAAAAAATAAAAACAGTAACGAATATAAAAAATAAAATCCAATAATTCCAATCCTAGCTAATTCAAATCCTATCTAATTCCAATCCTATCTAATATTAAAATCTTTATTATTTAACAAATCATAAATAAAAAAAAAAAATTTACCTTAGCTTAGAGAAAGAGAGAGGGACGTCTAGAGAGAGAGAGAGGAGGAAGGTTGTGAGCTAGGAGGAGAAATCTGGGGTTGTATATATAAACTTTCTGGCCGTCGTAAATCCGATGGCAATTTACGACGATTTTATGACGGATCCGTCGTAAAATCGTCGTAAACCATGAAACCGAATAGTAGACCAATAAGAAAAATTTCCCAACGCGGGAAATTTTCCCCCCACGCGGCAAAATTAATTTCGGTTTACGACGGATCCGTCGTAAAATCGTCGTAATGTATCCTCGATATTACGACAGATCCGTCGTAAAAGTCGTCATAATATTAGAAATATATACCCTAAACCCTAAACTCTAATACACATATCCGTCTTGTATTAACGAAGTATATATGTAAATCCAAAACTTCTCATTGTACACAATACAATCAATAATGACGATTGAATCTAACATATGGTAAATTTCCTTATCTCCGCTTAATATTCTATAACATTCATTGTATAAGTTTCTTTGTAACATGCATGAAGTATAAAATGTTAATGATTTTGGTATTACGTCAAACAACGAATCGAGAACTTACGTAAAATAATGTAATTGATGCAAAACCAAACATATATATCCTATACTCAACCCTAAACCCTAAACCCTATCAAGTATTACGAGGATTTAAGATATATTCGTCGTAATATCGTCGTAACACTATCCGTCGTAATGTACCATCGATATTACGACGACTAGGACTACATTCGTCGTAAATTACCATCGGATTTACGATGGTTAATTGTATATTTGGGGTTTAGAGTTTAGGGTTATGTAATAAAGTTTAACTAACCCTAATCTACGTGTTTTATTCACAAAAACTGTTAATTCATCAATGTTTCGTCAATTTTCTATTAGTTTAATAATTTTACAACAAAAACTAAAATATTTCACATAACATCTAGTATAAGGTAATCCTTACGATCCCATCTTCGATTACCTACACTCATTAATATTACCGAAAATTATATTTATTATACAAATTAATAAATTACATATATATAAGCTTTCAATCAGAATCATCATCTTTGTTGGGTTCATCATCTTCATTGCGTTCATCATCTTCAGGTTCATCATTATCGTCACTTTCTTCAAACTCGTCAGAATCGCCTTCTTCTTCTGTGTCGTCAAGTAGATATTCAAGTTGTTTGTTTCGTGGATCAATTAAAAGAACGTTCTCCGTAATCTCTGGTTCTGTAATGTCAATGAAAGAATCTTGTTGCATTGGAAGATCATCAACACCAACAATTTTACCCCTTGGAGCTATTTTAATAACCGATAACCATGAGATCCCAGTGGTTCGAACTCGCGGATATGGAACGAACGTTACTTGTTCTGCTTGTGATGCTAGGATGAATGGCTCAAACTTGTTGTAACGTCGTGATTTGTTGACGTCAACAACACCAAATTTGTTAATTCGCACCCCTCGACCGACTGTTGGATCGAATCAATCACATTTGAAGAGAACACATTTCAACCTAACCAGTCCGGGGTACTCCACTTCAATTATTTCCTGCAAAACCCCATAAAAATCTATTTCACCCCTAACACATACTCCGTAGTTGGTAGTTGCCCGACGAACGCCGTACTTGTATGTATGCAACATGTAACCACGAGTAAAATATATGGGTGTTGTTGTTATCTTCCCGATGGGGCCTAGGCGTAACTCATGAAACCAAAATGGATATGCGGGATCGCCATGATCAACCTATGATAAGTGTGCATGTAAGATTGAAAGTCGATCTAACTAAATAAAATATTTATAACTATATTAACTTACTTGCGTCTTCAACCACTCAACAAAGTGACGATCTTTACGGTCGTTTATTTCATCATCTGAAACTCCTTCAATGCATTCTCGTACCTCGGTAACAAATAAGCTGCAAAATACATATATAGACATATAAAAATTAACACCTTTAATTATAATTATATTGATTAATTATTAATGACTGATTAATTAAATAGTTTTGTTACCTTTCGTAAGGACTCACTTCATCGCAGTTTAGGAGGATGTATGTATGTGCGTTGTGCCTGTCATGCTCGTTGTCCTGCCAAACTTCCTTCAATTTTCCACTAAGACGACCGATTGGTGAGAAGATGTCTGCACACCCTCTACTGCATAAATTCGTCCCACACCGCCATCATCGAACCGACGAGGAGTCCGTTTGCGTGTGCGGACTTTTGTAGCGAAATAATATGAAGTGAAGTGTGAAGTTTCTTCTGTCAAACTTCCCGCAACAATTGATTCTTCAACCCTTACTAGATTTTTTGCCTATCTCTTTAAATGTTTTATGAAGCGCTCGAATGGATACATCCACCTAAACTGAACAGGGCCTCCTAAGAAGATGTTTCAAGCGCTTCGTGAGGGATATGAATAGGAAGATGTTCCATAACATCAAAAAATGCAGGGGGGAATATCTTCTCCAAATTGCACAACAAGATTGGAATATTAGTAGCCAGCTATGCAATTACATCTTCTAACAACGTCCGTGTACTAAGATCCCGGAAAAATACTATGATGCATGCAAAGACAAAATTATATATATTGTAACATATATATATATATATGATTAATCTCAACAATTTTATATGTGAATAAGTATCTTACCTCCAATTGCTTCATGAACATTTTCTGGAAGGAGTTCGGCAAATGCGAAAGGAAGTAAACGTTGCATAAACACGTGGCAGTCATGACTCTTCATCCCTGAAAACTTTTGTCTTTTCTCAACAGATTTAGCAAGATTGGATACATACCCATCAAGAAACTTCAAGTCAGATGAAACCCAATTGAACAACGATGCATTTTCTTTTGCACCCAACCTAAATATAGGAACTGGTGATTTTCCGTTGCTCATATATGCAACTCATTTCTGTTTCAAATATCAGGAAATTCCAACTTTGACTTTCGGCTGTATTTGGTTCTTCCTTTCACGTTTAACACTGTATGCATGATTTTATCAAAAAAGTTTTTCTCAATGTGCATGACATCAAGATTGTGTCTCAGCAGATGATTTTTCCAGTACGTAATATCCCAAAAAATGATTTTCTTGTGCCAATTGTGATTCACCCCGTATCCATCAGGTATATTAGCTGGAGTGTGCCAATTTCCCCCACGATTCACAATTTCTAGTCCCCCAAAATGATCTATTTGCGCTTCTAGATTTTTCCCAGATAGATACACTGGTGGGGGGACACACACGATTTTGTTCTTCCTAAACAACCGTCTGTTTCTCCTATATGGATGGTTGATTGGTAGAAACCGGTGGTGACAATCAAACCATCATGTTTTTTACCATGTTTAAGTTGAAACGCATCTGTCTGATCGAGGTAATAAGGACAAGATAACCTCCCATGCGTCGTCCAACCTGATAGCATTCCGTATGCAGGGAAGTCGTTTATTGTCCACATAAGCACCGCACGCATCGTAAAGTTTTTTTTCCTCGAACAGTCATATGTCCGAACTCATGTATATCACAACTGTTTCAACTCCTGTATGAGAGGCTACAAAAACACATCAAGGGACCGCTTCGGATGATTGGGACCATGGACTAAAATATTCAGGAAAAAAAATTCCATTTACATGCATATATCTGGGGGAAGGTTATAAGGAGTTACGATAACTAGCCACAAAGAATATTGCCTACGAGACATACCGAATGGACTAAATCCATCAGTGCAAAGACCAAGATACACATTTCGCTTAGAGTTAGCAAAATTGGGGTGTACCGTGTTAAAGTGTTTCCAAGCTTTTGAATCTGACGGGTGAGTCACTTCTCCTTCTCTATGTGAATGTTCTGCATGCCACCTCATCGATGCAGATGTCCTTTCAGATTGATACAATCGTTTCAACCTATCAGTTATAGGAAGATACCACATCTGTTGGTACGGTATCTTAGTACGCCCATTTGTTTACGGCCTAAATCTCGGTTTTTGTCAAAATCGACATTCATGCAGCTTATCATCATCTTTCCAAAAAATCATACAACTGTCAACACATACATCTATCATCTCATAAGGGAACCCAAAACTAAACACCAACTTCTGTATCTCATAGTATGTTTCGGCAGCCAAATTATCCTCGGGCAAATACTCTTTAATAAGATCAGCCCAATCATCCATGCAAACCTCAATTAAGTTATGATCAGTTTTAATTGTCATCATCCTAGCAGCTAACGATAATTTAGACTGACCTTCTCTACATCCATCATAGAGTGGCTGATTTGCAGCGTCTAGCATATCATAAAATTGCTTCGCATCTACGTTGGGTTACTCAATAGTACTATTATCAGCATTTGTTTCATGAAATGCATCATTAATCATGGCATGCATCCTATCATGATCTGCACCCTGATCAAATTGATGTTGACCATGATGATAACTACCCTGATAATTCGATTCTACTTGACCTTGATAATTACTACTACTATATGTTGCTTGAGTTCTTTCAAAACACTCTCCATGTTGATACCAAACATAATATTGCGGCATAAACCCTCTATTTAGTAGATGTTTCCACACCGTCTTAATAAACATATATCTCGTATTCTTACATTTACGACAAGGACATAACATATTACCACTTTCCTGGGTTGTTTGCATATTTCCGGCCTGAACATGAATATTTGAAGCCCCTCTTTGAATTCTTCCGTCACATCTCCCTCCGAATCCTTTTGCGTATACATCCATTTTCGTAGTTCGTATATAGACATTTTATTATAAAACATTTATAGTGTTTTTTTTTTTGAATCTTTCGTTTGAAGTTAGGATGTATTTATAGAAATGTTTCAGAATTACCAACAATTTTCCAACGGATTTACAACAAATTTTACGATGTAAATTTAGTAGGTGGACCTATTAAAAAACGTGGTCTACCTAACTGGGAACATGAGACGTGAAATCGTTGTAATATCAACGTAATATGCAAAAGCCATACTCGTCGTAATATCGATGTAACTTTACATCGATATTACGACGATTTATGTTGTCGTCGTATAGTCGTCGTAGCGTTACGAAGATTTTACGACGACAAATATTTATGACGATTTTACATCGAACACATATTACGTCGTAAATTCGTCGTAATGTTGATGTAAAGTTACATCGATTTTAAAACGATCGTAAATTTTCGTTGGAACTGGACATTTTCTTGTAGTGAAAAAAGGTCTATGATAAAAACAAAAAAAAAGTATTGCATATGACAAAAAAATAAATAAATAAAAAGTAGTTCAAAACATAACCATTCTTCCTTTTTTCCCTAGAAACTCATTAACCAAACCTTCGAAGTCAACTTTTCTAACCAACTCTCTTTCAATAGATAAGATAGCCAAATCACTCAATCTTTCTTGTGACATACTCGAGCGAGGATAATATTTTATCAACTTCAACTTTGAAAAACTTCTTTCAGCTGATGCAACCGAGACTGTTTTCGAATAAACTAGCCAACGACGATCTTGTTTTTGCCCATCACTCATTTGTCTTGTATAATACAAATGCGAAAAATGTATTTTAACTTCTCAAACACCTCACTCTTTTCTTTTAGCAAGATCGTCCACATATATCTTGTGTAATCGTCAATAATTACAAAGATATACTTATTATGAGCTAGGGTAGCTGGTGATATTGGTCCACATAGATCTGCATGAAGAAGCTCCAAGGGTTGTGTGGATCGATATTGTGTTGCACTTGGGAAGACTTGACGGGTTTGCTTTCCAAATATACATGACTCGCATAGTTGTTTTTCACTTTCAATCTTTGGTAAGCCACAAACCATCTCAAGCATTGACATACTTTTGATAGTCTTAAAACTGATATGACCGAGTCTAGCATGCCATCTCCATGTATCTTCTGCGATTCTTGAGTGCAAGCAGATCGGCTTTCCAATCTTGAGATTTATCTTGTAAAGTCTATTAGGAGGTCTTTCTACTCTGATCAAGAGTCTTCCACTAGGATCATGCAATGTTAGATAGTTCTGCTTCATTCTAACATCGCAACCATACTCGGTAGCTTGACCTAAGCTAAGTATATTACTCTTTATCTTAGGGATAAAGTAGATATCAGGTATGAGTTTATGTTCGCCTATCTTTCCTTCGAATAGGATTGATACTTTTCCACTAATATCAACGCATGATCCGTCTCCAAACTTTACCTTTCCTTTGATGTTATCATTCAATTCCAGGAAGAATGATTTAACACCAATCATATGATTGCTTGCTCCGTTATCTAAGTACCACGTTCCTTCTTCCCCCTTTTCATTCTCATATTTCTTCGGTATTACGTTTTCTTCATTGAGAAACATGATCTCATGCATGTAGAGTGTTGCGTATGCTTCTATCGTCTCTACCATGTTTGCCTCTTGTTTTTGTTTTCTTTCAGGACAAAAAGAGGCGAAGTGTCCAAGTCTATCGCGTCTGTAGCAAATCATTGTTGATCTATCCTTCTTACCTTTGGTCTGATCTTCACTATTTTGATTATCGCATCCCCTGTATCGTCCTCTGTTTCGTCTACCCCCTCGTCCTCTGTTTCCTCTACCTCCTCGTGAGTTTGACGAACTTGTTTGATCTGATCTTGCGTACAACAGCTTTCCTTGAGTATCATATTGGTTTTCATTGTCGATGATTCTCTCTTCATAAGCCTTGAGTCTTCCAACTATGTCTTCAAACCCTGTTGTCTTCAGATCAAGGACTTGTTCGAGGGATGCTACGATGTGAATAAATTTGTTTCTTGGCAAACTATTGAGAAATTTCTTCACAAGTATTGATTCCTCAATCGTTTCTCCAAGAGAAGTTTCCTTTGATGCGAGCTGAGACAACCTTCCAGCAAAGTCATCAATCGTATATGAGTCCGTCATCCTCATCTTCTCGAACTCAGACATTAAGGTCTGTAGTCGCGCCTCCTTTACCCGATCAGCCCCTAGGTTACGAGTTTTCATCGAATTCCATACATCTTTTAGAGAATTTTGATCACCAACTTGCAAGATAAGGGCTTCTGGGATTGACTGGAAAAGTAACGCTATTGCGACGTCGTTCTTGTCAGGATCAGTTGTGCCAGGTTCAATTGCTTCCCAAGCTTTGTGAAGTCGTAGCATAACTCTTATCCTCATAGCCCATACAGTGTAGTTTGTTGAATTCAACATAGGACAGTGGATCGATGAAGGAATGTTTTCCTTGCGTGTAGAGACATTCGCAATGGCTTTGGAATCGTCTCCTCTGGCCATGATACTCGGTGATGTCTCGACTTTGCTTATTCTCCTTCACGATTCGCTCTGCTACCAAATAAAGTCTCTTGAACACAATTAACTTGAATAAAGAATATCTCTCTTTATTGATGTTTAGAAAATTTCTCAAAACTAAACATAAACAAGTTTTTAATGTTCATCATACGTTTGTCACAACTCAACCAACGTATATATATAGGATTGATATCCTTTTTCTATTCCTATGATGAATAGGAAAACTTCCTTTTTCTATTCCTATGATGAATAGGAAAACTTCTTTTTTCCTATTCCTAATAGAACTAGGTAATTTCCTTTAAACCTATCTTGTCATTAACCGACTTGTTAATGATATCTTGGACTTTAAACTTTAGAAGCTTACCCAACACTAATGTCGGGGGAGATGGTATTTCGAAAGCATATGTAATGTTTTGAAGCAAGAAAAATTCACTCAGTGCTCCATCTTTTTTTAAATATAAGCATGTTTTTAAGGGAAGCATGTTTTTTTAATATAAGCATCGGTTACTTGAAGCAAAGTTGTTTTTTTTAAGGGAAGCAAACGATAAATCCCTCTCTATCAACATGGTGTGAATGGTGTCTTGAAATATGAACAATGAGGAATAACAAGATGAAACGAATTTGAAACCGTTGAGAGATGGTAATATGGAATTATGTTGAATAAATTCTTTAATTTTCGAAGCGCAAAAAATAAAGTGGAATTAAATCCTAACAATTTTTGAGATATATAGTAAATAAATATGGAAGTTGATATGTCAATTTTATTAGGTGAAAGCTATTGGATGCAAGAGTAAATTTCGGTTAAAAACAGTCAAAATATGAGAACAACATGCAACATGCTAAATCTGCCAAAAATGAACGAATCGACAATGATGTCACAGAAATGATATAAGTTGGTATGCTGCACCTGTGACCACATGGCACATGTCATCTTGAGTCAGGTTGGCCAGAGCCTTACCTTTGTCTTTGCGGTTGTCAATTAATCTTGCTACGACTTACGCTATTTTTATGACTAACCTTATCACGCATTTGACACTTTCCCCAGAACTTCATTGCACCCTTTCGCTTCATAAAGCTTATAGAGGCTTTCAGGGAATTTTTCCTTATCCCCTTGTCCTTGTGAACAACAAGATTAGCAGTGTGCTCACACTAAACACCATATGCCTTGCGGTTTCGCGACTCGATCCGCAACCTGATTACCAAATCTTCAAGGGAAATTGCATTCCGCTTGTGCTTGAGATAGTTTTTGAAGTCCACCCAACTTGGGGGGAGCTTCTCAATAAAGCAGTTCACTGTGAAACTATCACTGATAAAAATGCCTTCATCAGCTATCTCATGCGTTAGCAATTGCAGCGCTTCCACTTGTTCCATGATGGGTTTTGAATCCACCATTTCAAAGTCTAGAAATTTTGCAATTGCAAATTTCTTACAGCCTGCGTCTTTAGACTTATACTTCTTCTCTAAGGCAACCCAAAGTTCCTTTGAAGTGTTGACCGTACTGTAAACAGCGTACAATGGGTCTATCAGGCGACTTAGAATCAAGCATTTGCACAGAGAATCTCTTTGGTGTTGTTCTCTGTATTGCTTGTCATTCCGCGAAGACAAAATAAACACAACCTCTAATTAATTAGAAAATAATTAAATCACAAGAGTTTCGATACAAAATTAAATCGCAATTTAGAAATCGCTATCAAACTAATTAGAACCGCTAAAAGCACGTTCTGAATCGAACCTCCTCATAGCGTTCTGATTCGAACCTACGCAGAGCATTCGTCAAAGCGTTCGTCAAAGCGTTTAAGAAAACGCGTTTGAAAATCGTTTAAGAGAACATGATTTGCTAGTTTAAGCGTTCGCAAACGTTAAACAATTGGCGATTGTCGAAGCGTTTTACAACGTTCGCAAACCCAATGAATGCTTATTAATCGTAATTAATAACATTTGTAAAATACGTTAAAGTAAAATCGCTTCTACTACACGTTTGAGAGTTGCTAAATTAGCGTTTGATAGCGTTTGAGTATCACAAGCGGTAGAACGTATTTTTATAAAATCGTTAAAATAATATTGCTTGTACTACACGTTTGAGAGTCGCTAGATTAGCGTTTGATAACGTTTGAGTATCATAAGCAATAGAAGAATCGTTATAAAAAAATCGTTTGAAAACGTTTATTTACTCGCGATTAAAATCCGTTTGATGTTTATGAAACAAAAAACGGATTTCTTTGAGTTAAGATTGTAGGACCAAAAATTCGTACAATAACAAGATAGCGATTTAATCATGCATATACAAATAAACGTTAAGGAAAGACGAATTTAGAAAACGATGTAAAGAGACGAAATTAAACGAAACAATGGAGACGAGAGAACTCTCTTTCCTTAACTCAAAGAATCTCTCGTAGTGCGACGGTATAATATTTGATTCATGAGTCTCATGATACAACCATTGAATCCGTTATCGCAAGCACTTGATAACGGATCTGTCGAACTAAATTATTAGATACTCTCGAATAAAAGACTTACTCTTAGCGATGGAAAATCGAATGAACTTTTTCTTTTACAATTGTGTTTTCTGTGTATAATCGGATGTCTTTCTCTCAAGAGAGGCCATCGTATATATATATATAAGAGAATAGAGGAGGTTTAATTTCATAACTTGCTTAGCAAGCTTAGCCTTGCTTAGCAAACTTAGCCTTGGTCACCAAATTTAGTCTTGGTTGACAAGCTTTGCCATGAGCCCAATAGCCCATTTCAATTCACACTTACACCTTTTTTATAAAGCCCACAAACTTTTAAAAAATTGTTCCAACACAACATGGTTACATGAACCGTGATTTGATGTGATTCATGCGTTCTAAATTCACATATGGAACTGGAGCAAGATCCTGCCAACAAATTTAAACCAAAAAGAACAGATTTTAGAACGAAGCAATCTTAATTACTTCCAAAATTAAAGCAAGTCAGAAAAAGTGGCTATTAGCATTTACTATTTACCTTGAGCTAATGTGGTTTTATCTTGAAGACGAAGAAGCCGTTTTGTTTTTGGTCTCATCACTTTTTTACTAATTGTCTCTTCATCACCTAACCAGCATTGAAGTCTTAATCGTTTGTACACATTAAACACATGACAATGTTAAGAGAATGACCAAACCAATACAAGCGTTGGCAGAATTACAAGAATTTCATAAACCCATTAGAAGTTCTGCTGTAGAATTGGGGCAAATTCAACCCAAAAAAAGAAGAAGGTTTTTAGTCCTATATACAGAATCAAATGTAATGACTTACAAGAAATGTGAACACATCCGTTTAACAACGCGCATCAAAGATGCAATAACGAAAATTAGGAGCTCTAGGGTTTCATAATTAATTTGGAAAATTTTACAAAATTTTTTTGGACCTTTCTCGATTTAAGCGTGTTATCTTTGCACTGGGCCATGCTAATCTTCTCTGTAACATTCTAATTTTATTAGATGTCCCAAACGTCCCCGAAGCGACAATCATGTACATGACTCTAGCGATATATATACGCAGGTTCTTCTTTTTACATGAGCAATGTGGGACATTTTAACAGCTTAAAATGGGCTCGTTTATTATTAGGTCTCTTTATATTAATCTTCGTGAGCCCATTGATATTATTTGACCATAAGTAAAAGGCCTCTTTCGAAGAAGAGAAGGAAAACAACGCCGTTGGTAGCAGAAAAACAAAGGTGATTAGTTTAAAAGTTCATGGTTTTGTTTTCATCTATACACATGAGTCATCATATGCGTATTCAAGTTTCACCACAACACACGACTTACACAAACACAATGATCACCTGAGGCTTCATTTCATCTTCAAACTATTATATACATACTTGCATATATTAGTTTTGGTTAAGGACTCTGGAATTGTCCGGTTTATTGTTCTATTTAAGATGTAATTGATCTGGTCATTTTCAGTTTATTGCATATGTTTGTATATAATGATTGTAACAAATATTTTGAACATAATGAGAAATATGAGATTTAGATCAATTCTCTCCTTGATCGTGAAACACTAATAGACCCAACGTTTCTGGGATTCATCATAATCGCCGATATGTCACCAATGCAGTATCTCATCCAACTTTTAATAGTCCAAATCGTATACCAGTATGGAGGTGATAACTGATAAAGATATGTGAGCACTTTGTAAATGTGGGTTCCTCTTAACCTTCCAAACTCATTTTACTCGCAAATAATTTCTACTTTTAAAAAGCTTCCTCGCGAGCCTTTCTATTTTTTCGTCTTTTTTTTTTTAGTATTTGTGTAACATCCGTCTTTTATTTGCTCAAAACGGCATGTCACACGAAATAACTTCTAACACACGTAACTCCATTTCTTAACCAGAAATTCAAAAAAAATCCATTAATCCAACTTAACAATCTTTCAACAAAAACCAATTCACTATTTTAAATAAAATTCAAATAGTTATTCAGATAATTTAATAAATGAAATAAACGATAGCTATTCACCGTCTCGTTGATCGCAACATCTCAGTGCCATTTTTGCTATAAAAAATAAGAAAATCATTAGAAACGATTAAATAAAAAATAATTAATTATTAAAAAAAACGATAAAATTACCGCGAAACATTTGAACCACGTCTCGACGACGTCACCCGGAACGGCATACCAATTGCGGTGTGGCTCCTCGAAATAAGCTTTAATGGTCTCAAACACACTCCGCCCAACTTTGTTGTCCTCCTTAAACCTGAAATATAAAAATATAATTATAAGTTAAAAATAGCTATTAATGACAAAAAAAAAATTTAGCTTACGTACCAATAAGTATTTGGCGGACGGAGCGGATCTAACCTGGGTAAACGGTCATGACCCGGCGACCGCAAAATGTCCTCGACCGTCAATCCCGCATATATCAACGCGGGTCGTGGTGCAGCTGGCGGTGACGGGGGTGGAGGCGTCGGTGGTGGGGCGGACCTAGAGTCCGGAACCACAGATGGAGTGGCGGAAGACGACGGGCCGGCCGAAGTGCCAGTCGGTCCAGACTCGCCACCCATAAAATGATGATAGTGAGACTTACGTCGTGGCATCTAAAAAATAAAAACAGTAACGAATATAAAAAATAAAATCCAATAATTCCAATCCTAGCTAATTCAAATCCTATCTAATTCCAATCCTATCTAATATTAAAATCTTTATTATTTAACAAATCATAAATCAAAAAAAAAAAATTTACCTTAGCTTAGAGAAAGAGAGAGGGACGTCTAGAGAGAGAGAGAGGAGGAAGGTTGTGAGCTAGGAGGAGAAATCTGGGGTTGTATATATAAACTTTCTGGCCGTCGTAAATCCGATGGCAATTTACGACGATTTTATGACGGATCCGTCGTAAAATCGTCGTAAACCATGAAACCGAATAGTAGACCAATAAGAAAAATTTCCCAACGCGGGAAATTTTCCCCCCACGCGGCAAAATTAATTTCGGTTTACGACGGATCCGTCGTAAAATCGTCGTAATGTATCCTCGATATTACGACAGATCCGTCGTAAAAGTCGTCATAATATTAGAAATATATACCCTAAACCCTAAACCCTAATACACATATCCGTCTTGTATTAACGAAGTATATATGTAAATCCAAAACTTCTCATTGTACACAATACAATCAATAATGACGATTGAATCTAACATATGGTAAATTTCCTTATCTCCGCTTAATACTCTATAACATTCATTGTATAAGTTTCTTTGTAACATGCATGAAGTATAAAATGTTAATGATTTTGGTATTACGTCAAACAACGAATCGAGAACTTACGTAAAATAATGTAATTGATGCAAAACCAAACATATATAGCCTATACTCAACCCTAAACCCTAAACCCTATCAAGTATTACGAGGATTTAAGATATATTCGTCGTAATATCGTCGTAACACTATCAGTCGTAATGTACCATCGATATTACGACGACTAGGACTACATTCGTCGTAAATTACCATCGGATTTACGATGGTTAATTGTATATTTGGGGTTTAGAGTTTAGGGTTATGTAATAAAGTTTAACTAACCCTAATCTACGTGTTTTATTCACAAAAACTGTTAATTCATCAATGTTTCGTCAATTTTCTATTAGTTTAATAATTTTACAACAAAAACTAAAATATTTCACATAACATCTAGTATAAGGTAATCCTTACGATCCCATCTTCGATTACCTACACTCATTAATATTACCGAAAATTATATTTATTATACAAATTAATAAATTACATATATATAAGCTTTCAATCAGAATAATCATCTTTGTTGGGTTCATCATCTTCATTGCGTTCATCATCTTCAGGTTCATCATTATCGTCACTTTCTTCAAACTCGTCAGAATCGCCTTCTTCTTATGTGTCGTCAGGTAGATATTCAAGTTGTTTATTTCGTGGATCAATTAAAAGAACGTTCTCCGTAATCTCTGGTTCTGTAATGTCAATGAAAGAATCTTGATGCATTGGAAGATCATCAACACCAACAATTTTACCCCTTGGAGCTATTTTAATAACCGATAACCATGAGATCCCAGTGGTTCGAACTCGCGGATATGGAACGAACGTTACTTGTTCTGCTTGTGATGCTAGGATGAATGGCTCAAACTTGTTGTAACGTCGTGATTTGTTGACGTCAACAACACCAAATTTGTTAATTCGCACCCCTCGACCGACTGTTGGATCGAATCAATCACATTTGAAGAGAACACATTTCAACCTAACCAGTCCGGGGTACTCCACTTCAATTATTTCCTGCAAAACCCCATAAAAATCTATTTCACCCCTAACACATACTCCGTAGTTGGTAGTTGCCCGACGAACGCCGTACTTGTATGTATGCAACATGTAACCACGAGTAAAATATATGGGTGTTGTTGTTATCTTCCCGATGGGGCCTAGGCGTAACTCATGAAACCAAAATGGATATGCGGGATCGCCATGATCAACCTATGATAAGTGTGCATGTAAGATTGAAAGTCGATCTAACTAAATAAAATATTTATAACTATATTAACTTACTTGCGTCTTCAACCACTCAACAAAGTGACGATCTTTACGGTCGTTTATTTCATCATCTGAAACTCCTTCAATGCATTCTCGTACCTCGGTAACAAATAAGCTGCAAAATACATATATAGACATATAAAAATTAACACCTTTAATTATAATTATATTGATTAATTATTAATGACTGATTAATTAAATAGTTTTGTTACCTTTCGTAAGGACTCACTTCATCGCAGTTTAGGAGGATGTATGTATGTGCGTTGTGCCTGTCATGCTCGTTGTCCTGCCAAACTTCCTTCAATTTTCCACTAAGACGACCGATTGGTGAGAAGATGTCTGCACACCCTCTACTGCATAAATTCGTCCCACACCGCCATCATCGTACCGACGAGGAGTCCGTTTGCGTGTGCGGACTTTTGTAGCGAAATAATATGAAGTGAAGTGTGAAGTTTCTTCTGTCAAACTTCCCGCAACAATTGATTCTTCAACCCTTGCTAGATTTTTTGCCTTTCTCTTTAAATGTTTTATGAAGCGCTCGAATGGATACATCCACCTAAACTGAACAGGGCCTCCTAAGAAGATGTTTCAAGCGCTTCGTGAGGGATATGAATAGGAAGATGTTCCATAACATCAAAAAATGCAGGGGGGAATATCTTCTCCAAATTGCACAACAAGATTGGAATATTAGTAGCCAGCTGTGCAATTACATCTTCTAACAACGTCCGTGTACTAAGATCCCGGAAAAATACTATGATGCATGCAAAGACAAAATTATATATATTGTAACATATATATATATATATATATATGATTAATCTCAACAATTTTATATGTGATGAAGTATCTTACCTCCAATTGCTTCATGAACATTTTCTGGAAGGAGTTCGGCAAATGCGAAAGGAAGTAAACGTTGCATAAACACGTGGCAGTCATGACTCTTCATCCCTGAAAACTTTTGTCTTTTCTCAACAGATTTAGCAAGATTGGATACATACCCATCAAGAAACTTCAAGTCAGATGAAACCCAATTGAACAACGATGCATTTTCTTTTGCACCCAACCTAAATATAGGAACTGGTGATTTTCCGTTGCTCATATATGCAACTCATTTCTGTTGCAAATATCAGGAAATTCCAACTTTGACTTTCGGCTGTATTTGGTTCTTCCTTTCACGTTTAACACTGTATGCATGATTTTATCAAAAACGTTTTTCTCAATGTGCATGACATCAAGATTGTGTCTCAGCAGATGATTTTTCCAGTACGTAATATCCCAAAAAATGATTTTCTTGTGCCAATTGTGATTCACCCCGTATCCATCAGGCATATTAGCTGGAGTGTGCCAATTTCCCCCACGATTCACAATTTCTAGTCCCCCAAAATGATCTATTTGCGCTTCTAGATTTTTCCCAGATAGATACACTGGTGGGGGGACACACACGATTTTGTTCTTCCTAAACAACCGTCTGTTTCTCCTCTATGGATGGTTGATTGGTAGAAACCGGTGGTGACAATCAAACCATCATGTTTTTTACCATGTTTAAGTTGAAACGCATCTGTCTGATCGAGGTAATAAGGACAAGATAACCTCCCATGCGTCGTCCAACCTGATAGCATTCCGTATGCAGGGAAGTCGTTTATTGTCCACATAAGCACCGCACGCATCGTAAAGTTTTTTTTCCTCGAACAGTCATATGTCCGAACTCATGTATACCACAACTGTTTCAACTCCTGTATGAGAGGCTACAAAAACACATCAAGGGACCGCTTCGGATGATTGGGACCATGGACTAAAATATTCAGGAAAAAAAATTCCATTTACATGCATATATCTGGGGGAAGGTTATAAGGAGTTACGATAACTAGCCACAAAGAATATTGCCTACGAGACATACCGAATGGACTAAATCCATCAGTGCAAAGACCAAGATACACATTTCGCTTAGAGTTAGCAAAATTGGGGTGTACCGTGTTAAAGTGTTTCCAAGCTTTTGAATCTGACGGGTGAGTCACTTCTCCTTCTCTCTGTGAATGTTCTGC
Organism: Eutrema japonicum; assembly: GCA_030161315.1. Lineage (NCBI taxonomy): Eukaryota > Viridiplantae > Streptophyta > Magnoliopsida > Brassicales > Brassicaceae > Eutrema > Eutrema japonicum. Next base: position 22,745,479 of record BSQW01000007.1, read on the forward strand.
ATGCCACCTCATCGATGCAGATGTCCTTTCAGATTGATACAATCGTTTCAACCTATCAGTTATAGGAAGATACCACATCTGTTGGTACGGTATCTTAGTACGCCCATTTGTTTACGGCCTAAATCTCGGTTTTTGTCAAAATCGACATTCATGCAGCTTATCATCATCTTTCCAAAAAATCATACAACTGTCAACACATACATCTATCATCTCATAAGGGAACCCAAAACTAAACACCAACTTCTGTATCTCATAGTATGTTTCGGCAGCCAAATTATCCTCTGGCAAATACTCTTTAATAAGATCAGCCCAATCATCCATGCAAACCTCAATTAAGTTATGATCAGTTTTAATTGTCATCATCCTAGCAGCTAACGATAATTTAGACTGACATTCTCTACATCCATCATAGAGTGGCTGATTTGCAGCGTCTAGCATATCATAAAATTGCTTCGCATCTACGTTGGGTTACTCAATAGTACTATTATCAGCATTTGTTTCATGAAATGCATCATTAATCATGGCATGCATCCTATCATGATCTGCACCCTGATCAAATTGATGTTGACCATGATGATAACTACCCTGATAATTCGATTCTACTTGACCTTGATAATTACTACTACTATATGTTGCTTGAGTTCTTTCAAAACACTCTCCATGTTGATACCAAACATAATATTGCGGCATAAACCCTCTATTTAGTAGATGTTTCCACACCGTCTTAATAAACATATATCTCGTATTCTTACATTTACGACAAGGACATAACATATTACCACTTTCCTGGGTTGTTTGCATATTTCCGGCCTGATACATGAATATTTGAAGCCCCTCTTTGAATTCTTCCGTCACATCTCCCTCCGAATCCTTTTGCGTATACATCCATTTTCGTAGTTCGTATATAGACATTTTATTATAAAACATTTATAGTGTTTTTTTTTTGAATCTTTCGTTTGAAGTTAGGATGTATTTATAGAAATGTTTCAGAATTACCAACGATTTTCCAACGGATTTACAACAAATTTTACGATGTAAATTTAGTAGGTGGGCCTATTAAAAAACGTGGTCTACCTAACTGGGAACATGAGACGTGAAATCGTTGTAATATCAACGTAATATGCAAAAGCCATACTCGTCGTAATATCGATGTAACTTTACATCGATATTACGACGATTTATGTTGTCGTCGTATAGTCGTCGTAGCGTTACGAAGATTTTACGACGACAAATATTTATGACGATTTTACATCGAACACATATTACGTCGTAAATTCGTCGTAATGTTGATGTAAAGTTACATCGATTTTAAAACGATCGTAAATTTTCGTTGGAACTGGACATTTTCTTGTAGTGAAAAAAGGTCTACGATAAAAACAAAAAAAAAGTATTGCATATGACAAAAAAATAAATAAATAAAAAGTAGTTCAAAACATAACCATTCTTCCTTTTTTCCCTAGAAACTCATTAACCAAACCTTCGAAGTCAACTTTTCTAACCAACTCTCTTTCAATAGATAAGATAGCCAAATCACTCAATCTTTCTTGTGACATACTCGAGCGAGGATAAGATTTTATCAACTTCAACTTTGAAAAACTTCTTTCAGCTGATGCAACCGAGACTGTTTTCGAATAAACTAGCCAACGACGATCTTGTTTTTGCCCATCACTCATTTGTCTTGTATAATACAAATGCGAAAAATGTATTTTAACACCATCTTTGGAAAAGTCATAATCAACTAGTAGCCTTTTTGTTGGACCATCCATGCACAACCATAAAATCTCTCCATTCATTCAATCCTTTTCCGACGTTTTCCCAATTTCCAGGATCATACATATCAAAATATCCTCTACGCTCTATGGGATCATCAGTTTTCTCACCATTATTTTCATTCTCATCATCTTTTACATTCAAATCTTCTTCACCATTCACAACATAGTCTGCATTCATATTTTCTGGCTCAAAAACTGCTTCTTCTCTACCATACTCAGTCATATTCTCATCCATTCTATCATCCACATTAGCGTTATGTCGTTCATCACCAATTTTCACAGATTCATCAAAAGTTTCAGATTTTTTGAAATATCTGAATAATGCATTCGTTTGAGATTTTGTTGACTCTTCTTCTCTTTTTTTTTATTTTTTTTTTTTCTGCTCCTGACGGTTGGTTTCTTGTGTTTGGTGACATCTGTAAATTTAGAAACTGAGTGTTTACGGATGTAATTTGGAACAGAACTGCAATAGGAATGAATTATTAATATTTAAGAACTAAATAAAAGCAGAGAAATCGAATAGATAAGAAATCAAGCTTACTAATAACGATATTTGATGAACTCACTCAAAGCCAAATTCTAGAAATATGAACGGCGAGAGAAAAAAATAAGGTAAAATTAGTTTACCCTAATACGAACGTAACTTATATTGGACTAATAGGCTTTTGGGCCTCCTAAGTTTTTTTCAAAATTTTGAGGCCGTAAGCCAAAGTTTCTTTCAATCAACGGAAGGCACGGCCCTGAAGATAACCTAACCCTGAGCTACACTCCCCTCAAGCCTAGACTTTGATTCTTCACTGTCACACACGATGTCACACCCAAAAACTTTTTTGCTTTTCTTTTTCTCTCAAGTTCTCTCTCTGTCACATGCCAAGACCCACGACCTCTTCTATATATTCCCTTAAACGTGCACTTCAAGTTCTTCCAAATACACATATAACATATTTTCTTTATTTAAAGATATCTCCAAAACCTTTTGAAAATATTCTATTTTCATATATCTTCTCCTAAGAATATGGAAACACCCAAAACAATAATATTCTTCATCCAGCTCATCTACCCCTCGTGGCACGTCTCTGGAAGCTTCTAGAAGTTTACTACAGTCCATGATGGCTGCAAGTCATCCAATGTCCACGATTTGATCGCTTGTAGTACTTCATGTAATACTTCTCAATTGGTACAACAACACTTCAAACACACATCTTCATTCTCCCCCTTTTTGACTATGTACGTGAACTCAAGCTATCTTAGCTTCAAAAGCTTCATCACCAGTAACACAACAACACTAGCAACACCCATTCTCCCCCTGCTTGAGTCACATCATGGTCAAAAACTAATGGAAGAACCGTCTTCTTCCAAATGAAGGATAAACTCCTATTGCACCATCTCTGTAATGATTATCTTTCCGAGTCCAAAAAATCCCTTGAACAAACCTGGAACAATTACGTTGAACATGTCCAACAACCCCACAATGATAACATGTTGGACCATGAAATCTCACACCATTAGCTTGCTCCATTCGATTATTCTCCCTAAATAACCTGAAACATCTTGGCCTAATATGCCCAACAACTCCACAGTGATGGCACACAGGTCGAAAAATTCGTCGAAGTGCACTTTGTACTTTTGGAATTTTCCTTTTTGCAGGCGCTGTAGCAGTTCTTGTACCAGCTGCCTTCTTTGTACCAGTTGCAGTTTCTGTACCAGTTGCAGCTTCTGTACCAATTGCAGCTTCTGTAGCAGATGTCGCTGCAGCCTTCATTTTTCCACCAGACACAAAAACACAATTAACTTTTGAAGATTTCTCTTTAAATCCAAGATCATATCGATCACTTTTCCTAATACTAAGAAGATGATCCAACTGATTTGTGCCATTATTCAACATCCTCAAACCTTTTTGTGTTTTTTCAAGTTGAACTCTAGCTTGCTGAGCTTCTTCTTCTTTCTCTGTTTCATACTTTTATACCTCGGCCACTTGAGCTTCTAACTTGACCTTCTCCTTAGTCAACGCCGAATTCTCCTCAACCAGTTTACACCAATGCTCATACAACGCTTTGTAACTCTCAGCAAACTCTTTATCATCGACACTTCCAGCATCGTCATCACTTTCATCATTGTCACTTCCAATTTCAGACCCTGCTGCAGACGCTGACACATATTCTGCTGCAGACGCTGATGCAGATCCTGCTGCAGACGCTGATGCAGGTTTTGTTACAGAATCAGATTCAAAGGTTGTAAATTCCACAAAATTCTTAAGGTCTTCACCATCATTTGAATCAGTTCCAGAATCATTGATTTTCTTCTTATTTTGCAAGTTTGTACATTCAGAGCGAACATGTCCAAACCCTTGGCACTCATAGCATTTTATCTTCGATGACTTGCCAAACTCCTTTCCTTTCTCCGTTCTGCTTCTCTTCTGCTTCAAATACTTAGCAAATTGTCTGGACAGCATCGCCATAGGATCTTCAGAAGGTGAAACATTTAGAGCAACTCCAACATCAACATCCTTCTTTTGACCTTTGTCCTCATACGATTTACTCAACTCAAAAGCCTGAAGTATCCCAAAAAATTCATCAAAAGCCATCTCATCCAGATTATGAGCTTCTTCAACTGCATAAACTTTTTACTCAAACTTTGATTGAAGCGATCTCTTCAGTTTCTTCACAAGATTTTTGTCCTTGTACTGCTTTCCAAGAGCGAATGACTCATTAGATATGTCACACAGCTTAGCACTAAATTGAGCCATGGTTTCCCCATCATCTATCCTTAGATTCTCAAACTTAGATGCTAACATATCCAGCTTAGTTCTCTTGACACTTGTAGTATCTTCAAACATGTTCTCCAATGTCTTCCATGCCATATGAGCTGATGCACATTGAGAAATCAACTTGAAGTAGTTTGCATCAATTGCATTGTAAATCGCAGTCTTGGCCTTAAAATTACAACTTGATGCCTTCTTCTCTGTATCACTCCACTGATCTCTCGGCTTAGGAACTTCAACTCCCTTATCATTAGTCATCATAGGAGGATTCCAACCAATCTCAATTGAATTCCAACAATCTTCATCAAGACCACTAATGAAGGTCTTGCATACGTACCTTCATGATAGGACTCTGATAAACCGTATTTTTACCGGTTTCTAACATTTGTTTTTGTGTCTTTTATCAAGTCATGGTATCTTTTTAGAGTCTTTTAGTCTTTTATCGAGTCTTTTCAGGTTTTATGTGACTTTGGGAGAAAATGAGCCGTTTTGGGTGAAAATGAGCATATGAAGGTGCAGAATCATGCAGAAACGTCAGAATTTTGGCATTCGTTGAAGAACTTACCACGGATGGATCGAGCTTAAATTTTGTTACAAGATAGATCAATGGATCAGCTTTCATTTTGAAGTGGTTTGAGGTCATTCCAACGGTGCGATCAAAGGTTACGCCAGTTTTCGTGAAGACGGTCCAACATAAACCGACCAGTTTAGTGACGCGAAAAATAAAAGGGAATTTCGGTTTTCACTTATTTTGACCCGGTTTTACCTAGGGATTCGTGGAGAACGAATCTAGACTTGTTTATACTTGTTTTTTAGCCACTTTTTAGACTACGCTTTATTTATTCATCAGAGAACTTCTGGACTCGTTCCGGGGAGATTTGAGGGAGACGAATATGTACTTCATACCGGAGAAGATTTCTTAACCCTTTTGGATTTATTTCTATTTGATTATGAATTCCTTTTCATCGCTCTGTGTTTTCTCTGCAATCATGTCTGAGTAATCACCTTGTTAGGTTTTTAGGGTTTCAAGGGATTCTCCATGAATCACTGAAACAGATCTGTTAGATTAGGGAATTACATAGAGTTCTTCATCTATTGTTGAGTTTAAGGCTTAGACTATATTAATCACCTAGTTTATGATCTTAGGATTAATCTATTAATCAAAAGTGCTTTAGATTTCCTGAAAGAACTTAGATGAGCAAATTGTCATTACCCAACGAAAGCTGATGCTAAGGCAATTTGTGAACTTATCAAACCTGAACATTAATGCTTGCGTAAAAGTCTAAGGTCAAACGACAATTTAGATTCTTAGGTTATTAGGCATAGTAGGTAGTACCACGACAGTTGGCTAGCTAGACATTCATGTTTGAGTTCGAGAACATGTCTTAATTATCTCCCTAATCGATAATCTGTTTAGTGAATCTGAGTTTCCTGCGAATTACCTAAAGGCCTAGGGTTTTCTCCATCAAACTTACATCGTTTTATCTGCATTCTTAGCTTTAGAAGTTACAAACCACAAGCAAATATCATTCGTCTTAAATTTACTTTCCTTCTACATTCTCGTAGCGTTACACTTGGTCTATGTGGATTCGATCCTAAAGTACTACATCGATATACTGTTATGATTGCAGTAGTGTGCACTTTAGTTATTAATTGACTTTGTGATAACCACCTAAATCAATTTGGCGCCGTTGCCGGGGACCAAAAACGTTGCCTACGAGTCTTGGACGAAAGTTTAGACTAAGAGTTTAATTTTTTGTAGTTACTTACTAGTTTTATCTCTGAGTGTGTTCTCAGGTGTATGACCAGAAGCGAGGGTTCTAGTAATCTACTTCAGGTGAACAACGAGGAGCTCGCAAGAATAGAACGAGAAAACAACAGGAGAAGGAGAGAGATGGCCAACTACCTGGAAACCGTGATCTCCAAGACCCACTTGTTGATGATGACCATCAGATTGAGTATGACGCGGAAGGAAACCCCATAAACCCTCTTCTCCATGCTGGTGATGATGTCATCGAACCTGACGATGGTGATGCTGCTGCTTCCCAAAGGCAAGCTGAGGAACTGCAGAGGCAAGCTGCTGCAGCACAGCAGAGACTGTTGCAAGCTCAGAATGCTGCAAACCAGAGGAATGCTGCAAACCAGAGGAATGGTAGACAGCCTCTACGCCAAGCCATTGGTGCTGTCGATACTCCTCATGCGTTCTATCAGGATAGGGCTGCTATTCGCCCACCGCCTATTCAGAGGCAAAACTTTGAAATCAAATCTCAGATCATCTCTCTTGTCCAACAACATATATTCTATGGAAAAGCTTCAGAAAATCCCATGGATCATATAGAGACATTCGAGGAGATTTGCAGCACGACAAACTTGAATGGAGTCCCTGCGGATTTCTTGAAGTGCAAGATTTTCTCTTGGTCTTTGAGCGACAGAGCACTGAGGTGGCTCAAGTCCTTAGCTCATGGTTCGTTGACCTCTTGGGAAGCAACTAGATCAGCCTTCCTTGAATAATTCTACCCCAAGTCCAAGACAGCTTCCCTCAGGGTTAAGATTACTCAGTTTCAGCAGAATATGGGTGAGCCATTCAATGATGCTTGGGAAAGATTCAGAGAATACCTTAGAGAGTGTCCTCATCATGGCTACTCAGATGAGCAGGTGCTAAATATCTTTTATGATGGAGTCAACTGGGACTTTAAGAACTCTCTGAATGCAGCTAGCAATGGTGATTTCATGACAAGGACCAAAGAGGAAGCTTACACCTTGATTGAGAACCTAGCTGCAAGTTATAGTCATCACAGTCTTGAGTATGATAGGACGAGGCTCGTCAACAGCATTGAGTCCAGGAAGATAGATGAGTTGACAGCCAAGATAAACAACTTGACTACCTTTCTGCAAATCCACCCAAAAGACGTGAACTACTGTGAAGGCAATGGGGATGGCCAATTCTATCCGGAAGCTGCTGATGGCGAACTAGAAAATCAGGAAGAGGTGAATTACGTGCAAAATCAGGGACTGCATAATTTTCAGAATCAGATTTATCCACAGCAAAATCAGGGCGCGCAAAATTTTCAGGGCGTGCAAAATCAGGGCGCAAATAATTTTCAACAGAAACCATTCGTGCAAAATCCGGGAGTCAGCATTTTTTCCAAATGATTTCAGCACACTGGTGTGCAAAATTCGGGACAGAAGCCATTTGCACAGGGTTTCCAGCATAAAACGTTCGTGCAAAATCAGGGGCAGAACAATTTCCAAAAGAATCAAAGAGGATTTTAACAACAACAACAATTCTCCAACTCTCAGCCCAATCAGGAATCTAAACATGAAGCTATGATGCAGCAGTTGATGATACATCAACAAAAGACGGCTAATGAGATGAATGTCAATGTAGATTTGATGTATCAGGACCTCAACAGCAAGTATGAAGCCATCCAAACTCATGTGAAGAAACTTGATACACAGGTAGCTCAGACCGCAGACGCTATTAGGAGACAGCCAGGAAATATTCATGGAAAAGTTGAGACTAATCCCAGAGAGCATTGCAACGCGGTAATAGTTGATGATAAGGTGGAGACTGCACCTGAGTTGATGGATGGGCATGAAGCACATGCTGTTGTAGCAGAGGAGAAGCACACCTCCATCACCCCATAACCATATGTTCCCAAGATCTCGTATCCTATGCCCCCTAGACACCTCAGGAAACCCATTAGTGCAGAGAAGTTGAGTCGTTTTGACAGGATGGTGAGAAAGATCCCCCATGATATCTCATTTGAAGAGGCCTTAGAAGACCGACCTTTGCTTGAACCATTCAAGTATTGCAGAGAAACTCTTGAAGAGTTTAAGGCACTCTTCATCAAGGCAAGGGGCACACCAGCACCAATGAAGCAGTTGTCTAAGATTGTAGACCCTGGGAAGTTTTCTGTTCCATGCACTATCTTTGGGGTTGAATTTAGAGAGGCTCTTGTTGATTATGGATCTAGCGTGAATCTCATGTCAAAGGCTGTTGCAGAGAGGTTGTAAATTGCCGATATAAGACCTCCTAATACGACTCTCGCATTTGCAAACTCTTCCACCACGACTCCATATGGTACCATTTCTGATTTGCTTGTTAAAGTAGGAGATTGTCTGGTTCTTATTGATTTTCAGGTTGTGGAGATGAGTGAAGGCTCTAATATGCCTTTGATCCTTGGAAGACCATTCATGGCCACAGTGGGTGCAGTCCTAGACATGCCTAATAAGAGAATCTCATTCTCTAACATTGACAAAAAGGTCTTCTACAAAGCCATCCCCACCAGAGGAGCTCCAAAACACGTCTCTTGCATCACTGTTGTCACAGGAGAGACGATGGTGGTTGATCCTTGGACATAACCTTATGAGGAGAACGAAGTCAAGGAAATCTTAGATGATCCTCCTATCATCAGCAAGATATACATCAAAAAGGCTAAGGCTAAGGCAAGGGGGAAGGTGAAGAGTAAAATAGTCAAGGGTGATTCTCACATGACTTTGATCCCTCAGAGATGTGATGGAAACTCAATTGAGTATGAGGTGAAGTGCAAGGGAACATCGAAGCCATTCTCAAAGGTCAGAGCACTTCTCACTTCGGAGCTGAAGGAGAAAGGAAAAGATGTTGTAAAAAGGATGATGAGCAGAATTCTGAAGCTGGAGATGTTTGATTGCGGAACTTGTTTCAGGGCAAGTTTTCATGTTCATCATGACTGAAGCTTGAACCAAAGTCAAGCTAGCGACTTTAAACAAGCGCTTGGTGGGAGGTAATCCACTGGTAAGTGTACATATTTCCCTTACCGTTTTTTTTTTTTGCATTTAATTTTTGGTTTTGGTTCTTTTGTTTCAGGTTCCAAAAAATAAAAAATAAAAATATCAGATCGAACGATCTGAGGGTCGATCCCAAAAAACGCCAATAGCTGGATCGACCTGCACTCGTGGATCAATCGATCCACAAAAAAAAAAAAAAAAACCAGATCGATCGATCCACCAAAAAAAAAATTCCAATTTTCTTTTGCCTTCTCACTGGTTTATTTTCACACCGAGACGGTGTGAAGTAAGTCTGGGGAGGGTCTCTGTCGTTACTATCGTTGTTTTCTTTATTGAGTCGTTTTATTGAGTCAAAATTTGTTGGAGATTATGATCACTTTCTTGGATTTATTGTTTTGACTTTCATCTAAGTGACCATTGTTGCAGAATTAGCTATAGATCGGACTAATGGAAAATCCAAGGGTTGACCAGTTCATCAGAGGCATCCATGTCTCTACAGAAATTCAATGGCCTGAGCTAGTTTCTGAGCTCTTCATTTTACCTCATCGTTGGGGATTGGTGTCTTCAGGGCTTGACTCCTCATTCGTATCTGACAAAGACAATCAGTGTGAAAATATGGTAATTCTCCCCCTCATTTGTTAGATAAGCAGAAAATATGAAATGATTTTCTTTCGAGTAAAGGGATAGGAAAATTTCCATCGACCCCATTATTTTACTTCGAAAGAGATGATCACACTAACGTTGGAAGCGAGGTTAGGAAAATTTCCCGTGATACCATTATTCGCCTACAACTTAGAATAAAAGGGTGGCACTAAAATGAACCGGGGATTCGGTGGCAAAAACCATCAGTACTCGCGTTCTATCAGCCATTAACCCTGCGAAAAAGAGAATGAGAAAAGAATAAATCTAGGGGAGAGAAAGAGTACCAAGGTTGTGTAGTTGTCTTGTCATGATATCGAAAGGGAAAGAGTCTAGACGGTCCTTGACACTATGATCTTTCGGTGAGACCCATCAATGATGGCTTTTGAATCATTCTGTGAGATAATATGGTGAATCAGGGAAAGCTGCAATGCCCGCAGAGAAGTACATGGTGATTCGATCTGGAGTTGGTTTTGGCAACATGTGGATCACTAAGTTTGATGGTCATTGCAGAGTTCTAAAGAAAAGGTGAATCTCCGTGTTTTCAAATCTGTTCCTTGTTCTTGGTTTTCTGTTTGCTTGATGGCAAACAAAAGATTAAGTCTGGGGAGTTGATAAACCGTATTTTTACCGGTTTCTAACATTTGTTTTTGTGTCTTTTATCACTTCATGGTATCTTTTTAGAGTCTTTTAGTCCTTTATCGACTCTTCTCAGGTTTTAGGTGACTTTGGGAGAAAATAGCCGTTTTGGGTGAAAATGAGCATATGAAGATGCAGAATCATGCAGAGACGTCAGAAGTTTGGCATTCGTTGAAGAACTTACCACGGATGGATTGAGCTCAAATTTTGATACAAGATATATCAATGGATCAGCTTTCATTTGGAAGTGATTTGAGGTCATTCCAACAGTGCGATCAAAAGTTACGCCAGTTTTCGTGAAGACGGTCCAACATAAACCGACCGGTTTAGTGACACGAAAAATAAAAGGGAATTTCGGTTTTCACTTATTTTGACCCGGTTTTACCTAGGGATTCGTGGAGAACGAATCTAGACTTGTTTATACTTATTTTTAGCCACTTTTTATACTACGCTTTATTTATTCATCAGAGAACTTCTGGACTCGTTTCGGGGATATTTGAGGGAGACGAATCTGTACTTCATACCGGAGAAGATTTTTGAACCCTTTTGGATTTATTTCTAGTTGATTATGAATTCCTTTTCATCTCTCTGTGTTTTCTCTGCAATCATGTCTGAGTAATCACCTTGTTAAGTTTTTAGGGTTTCAAGGGATTCTCCATGAATCACTGAAACGAATCTGTTAGATTAGGGAATTACATAAAGTTCTTCATCTATTGTAGAGTTTAAGGCTTAGACTAGATTGATCACCTAGTTTATGATCTTAGGATTAATCTATTCATCAAAAGTGCTTTAGATTTCCTGAAAGAACTTAGATGAGCAAATTGTCCTTAGCCAACGAAAGCTGATGCTAAGGCAATTTGTGAACTTATCAAACCTGAACATTAATGCTTGCCTAGAACTCTAAAGTCAAACGACAGTTTAGATTCTTAGGTTATTAGGCATAGTAGGTAGTACCACGACAGTGGGCTAGCTAGACATTCATGTTTGAGTTCGAGAACGGGTCTTAATTATCTCCCTAATCGATAATATGTTTAGTGAATCTGAGTTTTCTGCGAATTACCTAAAGGCCTAGCGTTTTCTCCATCAAACTTACATCGTTTTATCTGCATTCTTAGCTTTAGAAGTTACAAACCACAAGCAAATATCATTCGTCTTAGATTTACTTTCTTTCTACATTCTCGTAGCGTTACACTTGGTCTCTGTGGATTCGATCCTAAAGTACTACATCGATATACTGTTATGATTGCAGTAGTGTGCACTTTAGTTATTAATTGACTTTGTGAAAACCACCTAAATCATAATCCATCAAACCCGATTTCAAACTATGTCCTACTTCATGTACTACTTTTGATCCTCACCTTAGATCTACCCGAAACAAGACTAAATCTCTATCGAGAACCCGCTCTGATACTAATTGTAAGTGTAGGTGGGACATAAATAAAGTGCATAAAATAAAGAGACACAGAGTTTTTTAACGAGGTTCGTTTCCTACTCCCCGGGACCACGTCCAGTATTCGAATTCACTATAATCAGAAAGCAATTACAACAAAATTGCAAACACGTATATCAAGCACAACACTCTTGAAATAGTGCTCTATTTTATAACATGAACTCTTCAGGATAACCTAACCCTGAGATAAACTCCCCCAAACCTAGACTTTGATTCTTCACTGACACACACGATGTCACACCCAAAAACCCTTTTGCTTTTCTTTTTCTCTCAAGTTCTCTCTCTGTCACATGCCAAGACCCACGACCTCTTCTATATATTCCCTTAAACTTGCACTTCAAGTTCTTCCAAATACACATATAACATATATCCTTTATTTAAAGATATCTCCAAAATATTTTGGAAATGTTCTATTTTCCTATATCTTCTCCTAAGAATATGGAAACACCCAAAATAATAATATCTTCTTCATCCAGCTCATCTACCCCTCTTGGCACGTCTCTGGAAGCTTTTAGAAGTTTACTACAATCCACGCTGGCTCCAAATCATCCAATGTCCACGATTTGATTGATTGTAACACTTCATATACTACTTCTCAATTGGTATAGCAACACTCAGTTATCTCTTTTTTGAAAATACTTCAGTCTTTGTGCTTTAACTCTCTATTCTCTATTTGTTTTGGGTGGCATACTCAGTAACGACAAGAAATAGGAGGTTTTGGACAAAACAAGGAATTAAGCACTGAGAGAGCAAAACTTTACTTTTCTAAAGTAAGAACTTCAAGGGACTGATTTTTTTTTGGAAGCTGAGAGGATCTTATACCCCAAGTTTCTGTGATAGATTAAATCAATGATCTTTGGAAACTTTTGGTTAACGATTTTAACTGATATGTTGTGTTTTTTTTAATCTTACTTACATGTGCACAAATATGTTTAAGCTGCAACGTTTTATAAATTCTATTTGTCTGGGACTCTCTTAACTTTCGATGAGATTAACACAAATCTTTTATGAGATTTTGAGTCGAGACGGCAAAAAAAGGTGATCGAGCGTGGGCTAAGTTTCAATGTGGCCACTGTTCCACAAAAAGTATAAAGATTTGCAAATTTTGATGATGTCCTTAGTCGTTGTTAATGCTTGAAATACCTGCAAGAACATTATATAATTAAATAGCTTACCTTGAGGTGTGGAGGTCCGAAATGATGCACGCCTCTGGTTCTGGTGCGTCCTTGACTTGGAGCTTGTTGGAGAGGTTTTCTAGAGTGTTCTCAAAGTCAGTGTGATCATCATCTTCAAGCTCTTCCATTCTCTCAGCCTCCATCTCTTCTTCTTGCATCTTTTGGCTTCTTGAGCTCTTTGACCTTGCATCTTTGGGATCATCAAGGGATGTCCGGTTCAGGTTCAATTAGACGAATTTGTTGGCAAGATCCTCCTCGGCTACGGTGATGCATCCGGGTGGCTTGTTATGAGATATCTTGAATTTTGCACATTTCAATGGCAAAATGCCTCAACCATTAGTCATAAAATATACACTTGGTCGAGAAAATTTACCTCTCTCAGTGGAGATTTTGTTTCTATGCTCTTCTAGACTCAAGTTGGGCTTATGTCGGCTTTGGATGTGGTTTTGGAATCCGTGGTTGGATGTATACGTCCAAAGTGGATTTGGTCTCGGCCATTAGCTTCAGGGTGCCCCATGGTCGATGAATATGGAACAATCAGGCCAAATGGTTTGATATATTAGATGTTTTGAGAGATCAAGATATGTGTTATCTTTGTATTTAGACTAAAACAGTTGTTGGTGCATTTATGAATGGTAAACAACATGCATGTTTCCCATGAAAATAATTTCATATGATCGAGATGATGATATATAGATAATAGATGATCAAATGGAATACATAATAAAGTCTTTTTATAACGTTCTTTGTATTCCTATATTTTTGGTTTTTTTTTATAATTTGTAAACTATATTTTGGTTTTTTCCATTAACTATTAGAAAGGTCTGTTATAATGTATTTTATGTTGAAAATAAAAGAGTTCATGTTTAGATGCATAAACAATCGATTTTTTAAACATTGAGAAAGATTACGACCATATCAGAATCTACATCATGTGAAAAAATAATGTACCAAACTCTTAAATTCCAAACAATAAAATTTTGATATTTTATTTGAGATTTAATCGACATGAACCTGTGATTTTGGTTCTTGTTTTAGATGCGGTCTTGTTTTTGTTTTTTTTTGTTCCGTTTCAAATCAAATTGTAACCATAATACCTCCATCATTATCGGTTTGAATATGATATGAACATCCGGATAACATCAGAATTTCAACCCGTCTAGCACACGAACTCATAGGTGGCAGACCACTCCCAACTTGGGAGTGTCTACTCACTATACTCGTTGCTAACATAAACGTTTTCATTTTGGTCATATTTTCAATTCGCCTCATATACAATCAAACATGAACTAATATACCAAAAAATACTAGAAATTCAATAGAAAATAAATTAAACATACAGACTAAATTATTAAGAATTTAATTAAATTCAAATTTTCAGAATTAATTAAATTTAGAAATCCAATTTAATTCAATTTAATGCGAAGACAATACATAAACAATTTAATCATATAAAATAAATTGCATCAATGACTAAAAAAAATCTTAATAAATCACCAAGAAGAAACGTAAGTAATAAATACACTTACAATCAATTTAACCAAATGGAATCAATTCGATGAATTGTGTCAACGATTTAATTAAATAGATTAAATCGTATAAAACGTTAGCACTAATAACGTTAGCATCAGTAAGGTAAGCACTAACACAACTCAAACAATTGGAATCAATGAGAATAAATTGCATAGATCATGATTTAAAATAATCAAATTAAATCACCAAGTTGATAACGTTGCAATGATTGCGAGATTACGATTTATTGCAATAAAAGTAAGTTCATATTACATTTATTTATTACAATAAACCAAAACAGCATTTTAAGAAATTGCTTGATCTCGGTGTTTGGAACGTTTTTAAAGCATCTCTAAAATACCATCTTTATATCGCTGATAACGTTTTGCGGAATCGCAGGAGCGTTCGCAAAAAAAACGTTTTAGATTAGCGTTTAAAGTGTTTTGTAAACTCGCTTTTGAAGCGTTCACAAAAACGTTAAACTTTTTTTTTTGTCAACAGCCTAAACGTTAAACTTTTAATACTGAATCGTTTTAGAGTTTAACATTTTGCGGAATTGCTAAGATAAGTGTTCACCGTTTTAGAATCATTTTTTGAGTTAAACATTTTGCGGAATCGCTAATAGAAGCGTTCACAAAACCGTTTTTGTATAATTTCAAGAACATTTCACGGAAACGCTACAAAGCGGATCGCAAAAACCGTTATCGTTTCAAGAATAAAGAAAAATGTTTGAATATTAAACGTTCGGCGAGAATCACAATAGTGCGTTCGCCAAGACGTTTGAATTATCGGTTTTTGGAACCGTTTAAAACCGTATGGAAATTTTTTTTTATTTAAAAAATCGCAATTTTCAATCCAATTCAATCGATAAGCAGGAAACGGATTTAATGAATTAAGAATGTAGGACCGCAAAAATCGGGATTAGAAAACTGTGAATAAACGACTTAGAAACGGAGAAACGATATGAAAAGAACGATTAATGGAAAGACGAATACACGGAGGCGAGTATGAACTCTTTCCTTAATTCATTAAATCTCTCGCAGTGTGGCGGCAAAAAGAGATTTTGAATCCCAGGATCAACCGTATATGAGACTATAATTGCGACACTCGATTATAGAACCTGCAAACTAAATTCTACACTATACTCTCGAGACACTTACGTTAAAAGAAGAGAGAGATTACTGAAAAATTTCTTTGGTTTTTGTTTTGTGAAAGCGTGAAAAATGAATGAGACTAGATGCATGTATATATAGCCAGAAGAATGAGGTTTAATTCCACAACTTGCTCAACAAGCTTAGCCTTGATTAACAAGTTTAGTCTTGGTCACCAAGTTTATCCTTGATTGACAAGATTAGCCATGAGCCCAATTGCTCATTTCTCATTCATCTTACATCCAATTTTATTAAGCCAATTGGCTTGTTAAAATTGATCCACCATTTGGCACATCAAAAAGAAATACAAATATTTTACATTTATCATCAATCCATCGTAAAGTGGCTGATTTGCAGCATCTAGCATATCATAAAATATTTCTGCATCTAAATTGGGTTCCTCATCATGATGATCATGTGTAAATGTACTTACGGTTTCATGAAATGCATCTGTAACCATGTCATGAATCCTATCATGATCTTGACCATGCTGTCGATCAGCATGATAATCAAATTGATGAAAATTATTTGACTCATCAAAATTCGATGCTTGATAATTGCTACTACTACTAGCTGCATTTCCTCCATGACCCTCTCCATGATAATACCATATATAGTAATGCGGCATAAACCTTCTATTTAATATATGCGACCACACCTTTCATGTAATGATAAAAGCAGAAGAAGGGATCTAGTCACGACACACACACATACACCCAGAGCTCGTCTTTACGATTAAAACACTTAGTTTTCTGCATTTCCACCTTTGTAATCCAGATAGTTATTTCTTGATCAATAAAATCATTACATCTTTTATTCTCTTAACAAAAATCTACGTTTCCTTATTTTTAATCTTATTCACAATTAACCATTTAATTTATTGTGGTGCTATTTGGCATCCATAGTTACTCGTTTAGGTTTGTGTAAGCATACACGAAGGCTTCATCATGTAGTCTTTTACTGCTGCCTTGATAGCGTCTTCTGCAAGCATACTGCATGCAATGTAGT
Organism: Eutrema japonicum; assembly: GCA_030161315.1. Taxonomy (NCBI): domain Eukaryota; kingdom Viridiplantae; phylum Streptophyta; class Magnoliopsida; order Brassicales; family Brassicaceae; genus Eutrema; species Eutrema japonicum. The sequence continues at coordinate 22,762,356 of BSQW01000007.1, forward strand.
TTCACAGGTGGCAACGATAGATGCTTTGCTATTTCGCTGCAAAATTAAGCACCACAACAAAGTATTAATATTAATGTCTATATATAAAGATTGTCATCATAGTTAAATGTTAATGGAAATATGATCATCATAGCAAGCTTAGCCTTACTCACCAAGTTTAGCCTTGGTTGACAAGCTTAGCCATGAGTCCAATAGCCTATTTCAATTCACACTTACACATTTCTTATAAAGTCCACAAGCTTTTAAAAAATTGTTCCAACAATCCCCCACATGAATAGAAATGACTCTAAACATATGAAGACTGAACATACTAGACTTCACTAGACAGACTTGACTAGACTAGACTTGACTCGATTATACTAGACAGACTTTTCGAGAGTATACGAAAATGTAACGGTATCTGAGAGGTAGCATTTTTCAGTTTTGAACCAATCATTTTTAATATATGTCGGGTTTACTCGGGCAGGAGGTGAACATGATGTCTTGAACCACCCGGACTTTGATGTAAACCGAGACAACATATATCGCGCAATGACATTTTCTCGTAGAACTGTGTTCTCTATTGTGTTCATTTTGGCCTTGAACATTCATGGTTTTTCGTGAGTGAACTTGGAGAATATAGCATCTCTTTCATTCTCCTAGAAACGGCCCTCATTTCACACTCACTAGGTGATATGCCATCAACTTGCTTTCAGAAGTATCATGTCATACTCCACTATTACAAAGCTATGAAATCATTAAAAGTCAACGCTTATCCTCAATACTCACAGGTAGCACTGTTTTATCATCCTAGGAATTGGGCAGAGACATAGTCTCACAGTGCTCAATTTTGAATCAGCTCAACTTCGTTTTCCCTTTAAACCTAGATCTTGGTATCTCCAGTCACATAGGTAGGGTGTCCGTCAAACATCATCTTTGTCTATAGGCTTTAAACCCATTCCTTTTGATATGACGAGATTTACCAATATATAGGTTACTCATTGCCCAAGAGATAGCAAACTGACTATCGCAATGTATAGGTAATGTTGGCACTTGTTTTTCCCACATCGGGATATCTTCCAGAAAGTTCTGAAGCCATTATACTTCCTCCGCAGCTTTATCTAACGTTATGAACTCAGATTCCATGGTCGATTTGGCGAACACAGTTTGTTTGGAAGATTTCCAAGTCACTGCTGCACCACCAAGCGTAAAGACATATCCACTCATGGATGTTGAGTTTTTGGAGTCGGAAATCCAGTTGGTGTCACTGTATCCTTCCAAAACTGTTAGTTCTTTACTAGTGCAGTCCATAACTTTTAGTATGACGTACATAGTCCAATACTTTTGTTATGGCTTTCCAGTGTTTATGTCCTGGATTACTAGTGTAGCAACTCATTACATTAACTGTGTGCGCTAAATCGGGTCTAGTACAATTCGTTAAGTACATCAGACTTCCGATTACACGTTCATACTCCACTTGTTACACTGTTTGACCCAAATTTTTGTCAGGTGAAGACTAGGGTCTACGGGAGTTTTTGCAATCCCACTTGAGTATATTTGGAATCTATCAAGTATCTTCTCAACATAATAAGGTTGAGACAAGATTATCCCTTCGGAAGTTCTAGTGATCTTAATCTCTAGAATGACATCCGCTAATCTCATGTCTTTCATATCAAACTTGCTACTTAGTATGTTCTTAGTTTGACTGATCATGTTTTTATTGCTACCAATAATGAACATGTCATCAACGTACAAACAAAGCAAAATGTATCCATGCAGAGTACTTTTGATGTATATGCATTTATCACATTCATTAATGATGAAACCATTTGACATCATTATGTTGTCAAATTTTTCATGCCATTGTTTTGGAGCTTGTTTAGGTCCATACAATGATTTCACAAGTCGACAGACTTTGTGTTCTTGTCATGGGATAACAAACCCTTCGGGTTGTTTCATATAAATCTCCTCTTCTAAATCACCATTTAGAAATTCAGTTTTCACATCCATTTCATGGATTTCTAGGTCTCTTAATGCTGCAATTCCGATCAACATTTGAATTGAAGTTATTCTCGTTACCGGAGAATAGGTGTCAAAGAAATCCATGCCTTCTTTTTGCCGGAATTCTTGCACCACAAGCCTAGCCTTGTACTTATCAATTGAGCCATCGGTTTTTAACTTTGCTTTGAAAATCCATTTACACCCTAAGGCTTTGAACCCTTGTGGTAGATCGGTTATCTCATATGTATTGTTTTGCATAATGGAAACGATATCACTATTAACGGCTTCCTTCCAAAAATGAGCGTCTGGTGTAAACATGGCTTCAGTGAAATTTCTAGGTTCATTCTCTAAATGAAAGACCATTAAGAAATCTTCACCATAAGATTTTTCCTTACGAGATCTTTTGGTATGTCTAGGTTCATCTTCAACCTCTTTTGCATCATCTAAAAATGTGCCAGAAATACTCACCTCATTTACAGAGGTAATTGCATCTCTTTCCTCACGAGTTCATTTCAGATTTTTATCTTTACACGGAAACACGTGCTTAAAGAAAGAAGCATTCCTTGATTCCATAGTTGTATTAACATGGATATCTGATACGTCTGGTTTATGAACCATAAACCGATACGCACTACTATTGTGTGCATATCCGATGAAAATACAATCCACCGTCTTAGGTCCAATTGAGACTTTTTTAGGAGGTGGCACTGCAACTTTTGTCAGGCACCCCCACAATTTCAGGTATTTATACGAAGGTACAATACCTTTCCAAAGTTCATATGGTGTTTTACCAGTGACTTTGTGCGGTATTTTGTTGAGGATATAATTTGTGGTAGGCAACGCTTCCCCCCACATGTTCTGGGGTAACCCAAATTCCTACAACATCGCATTCATCATCTCTTTAGGAGTTCGGTTTTTTTAGTTCCTCAACTCCATTAGATTCAAGTGAATATGGAGCGGTTGTTTGATGGATAATGTCATGTTCTTTACAGAACGCATCGAATGGTCCATCATATTTGCCTCCTCTATCATTTCAAACTCTCTTTATAGTTCTATCGAGTTTATTTTCAACCTCGATTTTATACTCCTTGAATTTTTCCAAGGCTTCATCTTTGCTTCTTAGCAAATACACATACCAATATTTTGTAATATCATCTATGAAAGTCACAAAATATTTTTTTACCGCCTCGAGTTTGAACAAATTTTAAATAAAAAATAATCTATGTGAATTAAACCGCGAGGTTGGGTTGTTCTTTCTACACGAGGGGATGGAGTTTTGTGAGTTTAGCATGTACGCATACTTCACATTTGTCTTTACTTGATTTGCATTTCGGAATTAGGTTCAAATTAATTAATCTTTGTACAGATTTAAAATTCACATGACCTAACCGTTCATGCCAAATATTGAAAGACTCAACCAAATAAGCAACTTGATCATTCTTATTGATTGAAGCATTTGTTACAACATTTTTGGGTAAGACTGTCATTACATTCATTTTGACCAGTCTTCCCGTAAAATATCCCTTGCCCAAGTACACCTCATGTTTCTTGAGCACAAGTTTGTCTGGATCGAAAGTAACAACAAACCCGGCGGCGCTAATAAGCGTCCCATAAATTAGATTCTTCCATGTGCCTGGCACATGTTTGACATTTTTTAGAGTTATCTCATGTCCTGAGGTCATCTTGAGCTTCACTTGGCCACAACCTTCAATCTTAGACGAGCAGGTGGTACCCATTAACATCCGCTCCTCACTCTTGCATTTTTGGTAAGTGTTAAACATGCTTCTATCAATGCATATGTGAGTGGTGGCACATGTGTCGTACCACCAATCTTTCAGGTTGTCCTCAACCGTGTTGACCTCTGTGACCATAGGGCACATGTCATCTTGAGTCAGGTTGGCCAGAGCCTTCCGTTTGTCTTTGCGGTTATCAATTAATCTTGCTACGACTTGCGCTAGCTTTATGACTAACCTTGTCATGCATGTGACACTTTCTCAAGAACTTCATTGCACCCTTTCGCTTCATAAAGCTTATAGAGGCTTTCATGAAATTTTTCCGTATCCTCTTGTCCTGGTGAACAACAACATTAGCAGTGTGCTCACACTGAACACCATCTGCCTTGCGGTTTCGAGACTCGATCTGCAGCCTTATTATCAAATCTTCAAGGAAAATTGCATTCCGCTTGTGTTTGAGATAGTTTTTGAAGTCCACCCAACTTGGGGGAAGCTTCTCAATAAAGCAGTTCATTGTGAAACTATCATTGATAAACATGCCTTCATCAGCTATCTCATGTGTTAGCAATTGCAGCGCTTCCACTTGTTCCATGATTGGTTTTGAATCCACAATTTCAAAGTCTAGAAATTTCGCAATTGCAAATTTCTTACAGCCTGCGTCTTTAGACTTATACTTCTTCTCTAAGACAACCCAAAGTTCCTTTGAAGTGTTGACCGTATTGTAAACAGCGTACAACGGGTCTATCAGGCGACTTAGAATCAAGCCTTTGCACAGAGAATCTCTTTGGTGTTGTTCTCGGTATTGCTTGTCATTCCGCGAAAAACAAATAAATACAACCTCTAATCAATAACGATTTAATTAGAAAATAATTAAATCACAAGAGTTTCGATACGAAATTAAATCGCAATTTAGAAATCGCTACCGAACTAATTAGAACTGCTAAAAGCGCCATCTGAATCGAACCTCCTCATAGCGTTATGATTCGAACCTACGCAGAGCGTTCGTCAAAGCGTTTAAGGAAACGCGTTTGAAAATCGTTTAAGAGAACACGATTTGCTAGTTTAAGCGTTCATAAACGTTAAACAAATGGCGATTGTCGAAGCGTTTTACAGTGTTCGCAAACCCAATGAATGCTTATTAATCGCAATTAATAACATTTGTAAAAGACGTTAAAGTAAAACCGCTTCTACTACACGTTTGAGAGTCGCTAGATTAGCGTTTGATAACGTTTGAGTATCACAAGCGGTAGAACGTCTTTTTATAAAATCGTTAAAATAATATTGCTTTTACTACACGTTTGAGAGTCGCTAGATTAGCATTTGATAACGTTTGAGTATCATAAGCAGTAGAATAATCGTTTAAAAAAATCGTTTGAAAACGTTTATTTACTCGCGATTAAAATCTGTTTGATGTTTATGAAACAGAAAACATATTTCTTTGAGTTAAGATTGTAGGACCAAAAATTCGCACCATAACAGGATAGCTATTTAATCACGAACATACAAATAAACGTTAAGAAAAGACGAGTTTAGAAAACAATGTAAAGAGACGAAATTAAACGAAACAATGGAGGCGAGAGAACTCTCTTTCCTTAACTCAAAGAATCTCCCGTAGTGCGACGGTATAATATTCGATTCATGAGTCCCGGGATACAACCATTGAATCCGTTATCGCAAGCACTTGATAACGGATCTGTCGAACTAAATTCTACGATACTCTCGAATAAAATACTTACTCTTAGCGATGGGAAATCGAATAAACTTTTTCTTTTGCAAGTGTGTTTTCTGTGTGTAATCATATGCCTTTTTCTCAAGAGAGGCGCTCGTATATATAGGAGAAGAGAGGAAGTTTAATTCCATAACTTGCTTAGCAAGCTTAGCCTTAGTCACCAAATTTAGTCTTGGTTGACAAGCTTAGCCATGAGTCCAATAGCCCATTTTAATTCAAACTTACATATTTTTTATAAGGGAAAACGATCTATTTCCCCCTCAGAACTATGATATAGCACCAGTTCTACACAAAGTTAAGACCTGTTACTCGATCCCCACGAAATGAAAATTAAAAATCTATTTCTCCACCGATTGAAAGTTCGAAATCTGTGTGCACATATCAAACCATGTAAACCCAAACCAAACCAAATTAATGACATAAACCCAAATCAAACCAGCCCCACCCAGATCCAATCTTCTTCTTCTCCACCTCACCACCATTTTTTCCCCTCACTTTCTCGCCAACGCTTCCATTTCTCGCCGGAATTTTTTTCTCCAGTCCACCGCCTAATTCCTCACCATTTCCATGGTTTCTTCACACCTAATCGTTCCCCAACCCCAGTTTCCGATTCTCCGCCAAATCCCGTCAGCGAATTCTCTGATAGACAACCACGTGTCGGTATCATCGTACTTTTCTGGTTTCGGAGGTAAAACTCCCACCGGAATAACAGTTTCCGGTGAAGATCATGTATAAGTCCCAACCACTCGGCTTCATATTCGTAACAGCTCCGTACGGCGATGACGTTACAACCGTCGATTACGCGAGTCGATTACGCGTCATAAAATCAGCCGGAGAAGTACGATACTCTTCGAATCTTGGCGGTTTCAGAATCCCGAGAGTCGCACCGTTCTGATCCGGTTTTAATCCCGAGGCGGCGAGAGAGATCGGAGGAAGCAAATACGCTGTGAAATCCTGTAGAATCCAATCGGGTCTCGAGGATTCCAGAATCCCGTCGAAAGCGATTTTCAAATAAGATATGAGATCGAAAGGCACGTCGGTGGTGGCTTCACCGTCCTCCGGGAGTTTGTTGTTGTTGTTGTCGACGCCACCGGAAAGAGGGGGCTTCACGAAATTGATGGCGGACGAGAGATTCGCCGGCAACCGTGGGAGGAGGCGTTCGATGTTACGACGAGTGGAGATGAAAGAGATGGTGTGACACTTTTGAACCATAATTAAAATCACAAATCAAAGAAAAAATTAAAATTAAACTTTAAAACAACAAGGAAAATATAGAGAGATCGAGAGAGATGAGATGCGGAGATAGGAGGAGGAAGAAGAACTTGTAACTGGGTTAAAATCGGTTAAAGTGTTAATTGGATTTTAATCGGTTTAATTTTGTGTTTTGGTGGGTAAAGCTGGATTGGTAAACAATTAACCGAAACAAATCGTGGTTTGTGTGTAATTTGGTTTCGAACTTTCATTTGGTGGGGAAACTGGTTTCGAACTTTCAAACGGTGGGGAAATATGTTTTTAACTTTCATTTCATGGGGATTTAGTACGAGGCCCTAACTTCTTCTCTAAGGCAACCCAAAGTTCCTTTGAAGTGTTGACCGTACTGTAAACAGCGTACAATGGGTATATCAGGCGACTTAGAATCAAGCATTTGCACAGAGAATCTTTTTGGTGTTGTTCTCGGTATTGCTTGCCATTCTGCGAAGACAAAATAAACACAACCTCTAATTAATTAGAAAATAATTAAATCACAAGAGTTTCGATACGAAATTAAATCGCAATTTAGAAATCGCTATCCAACTAATTAGAACTGCTAAAAGCGCGTTCTGAATCGAACCTCCTCATAGCGTTCTGATTCGAACCTACGCAGAGCGTTCGTCAGAGCGTTTAAGGAAACGCGTTTGAAAATCGTTTAAGAGAACACGATTTGCTAGTTTAAGCGTTCGCAAACGTTAAACAATTGGCGATTGTCGAAGCGTTTTACAGCGTTCGCAAACCCAATGAATTCTTATTAATCGCAATTAATAACATTTGTAAAAGACGTTAAAGTAAAGCCGCTTCTACTACACGTTTGAGAGTCGCTAGATTAGCGTTTGATAACGTTTGAGTATCACAAGCGGTAGAACGTCTTTTTATAAAATCGTTAAAATAATATTGCTTCTACTACACGTTTGAGAGTCGCTAGATTAGCGTTTGATAACGTTTGAGTATCATAAGCACTAGAAGAATCGTTATAAAAAATCGTTTGAAAACGTTTATTTACTCGCGATTAAAATCCGTTTGATGTTTATGAAACAAAAAACGGATTTCTTTGAGTTAAGATTGTTGGACCAAAAATTCGCACAATAACAAGATAGCGATTTAATCACGAATATACAAATAAACGTTAAGGAAAGACGAATTTAGAAAACGATGTAAAAAGACGAAATTAAATGAAACAATGGAGACGAGAGAACTCTCTTTCCTTAACTCAAAGAATCTCTCGTAGTGCGACGGTATAATATTCGATTCATGAGTCTCAGAATACAACCATTGAATCCGTTATCGCAAGCACTTGATAACGGATCTGTCGAACTAAATTCTACGATACTCTCGAATAAAAGACTTACTCTTAGCGATGGAAAATCGAATGAACTTTTCCTTTTGCAATTGTGTTTTCTGTGTATAATCGGATGTTTTTCTCTCAAGAAAGACCATCGCATATATATAAGAGAAGAGAGGAGGTTTAATTTCATAACTTGCTTAGCAAGCTTAGCCTTGGTCACCAAATTTAGTATTGGTTTACAAGCTTAGCTATGAGCCCAATAGCCCATTTCAATTCACACTTACACATTTTTTATACAGCCCACAAACTTTTAAAAAATTATTCCAACACAACATAGTTACATGAACTGTGATTTGATGTGATGCATGCGTTCTAAATTCACATATGGAACTAGAGCAAGATCCTGCCAACAAATTTAAACCAAAAATAACAGATTTTAGAACGAAGCAATCTTAATTACTTCGAAAATTAAAGCAAGCTAGAAAAAGTGGCTATTAGTATTTTCTATTTACCTTGAGCTAATGTGGTTTTATCTTGAAGACGAAGAAGCCGTTTTGTTTTTGGTCTCATCACTTTTTTACTAATTGTCTCTTCAACACCTAACCAGCATTGAAGTCTTAATAGTTTGTACACATTAAACACAAGACAATGTTAAGAGACTGACCAAACCAATACAAGCGTTGGCAGAATTACAAGAATTTCATAAACCCATTAGAAGTTCTGCTGTAGAATTGGGGCAAATTCAACCCAAAAAAAGAAGAAGGTTTTTAGTCCTATATACAGAATCAAATGTAATGACTTACAAGAAATGTGAACACATCCGTTTAACAACGCGCATCAAAGATGCAATAACGAAAATTAGGAGCTCTAGGGTTTCATAATTAATTTGGAAATTTTACAAAAAAATTTTGGACCATTCTCGATTTAAGGGTGTCATCCTTGCACAGGGGCCATGCTAATCTTCTCTGTATCATTCTAATTTTATCAGATGACCCAAACGTCCCCGAAGCGACAATCATGTACATGACTCTAGCGATATATATACGCAGGTTCTTCTTTTTACATGAGCAATGTGGGACATTTTAACAGCTTAAAATGGGCTCGTTTATTATTGGGCTCGTTTATTATTAGGTCTCTTTCTATTAATCTTCGTGAGCCCATTGATATTATTTGACCATAAGTAAAAGGCCTCTTTCGAAGAAGAGAAGGAAAACAACGCCGTTGGTAGCAGAAAAACAAAGGTGATTAGTTTAAAAGTTCATGGTTTTGTTTGCATCTATACACATGAGTCATCATATGCGTATTCAAGTTTCACCACAACACACGACTTACACAAACACAATGATCACCTGAGGCTTCATTTCATCTCCAAGCTTCGATCAACCCCGTGCCAACGTTAGAATCATTCTTATCGAAGGACCCTATTAGCATGTATTAGTATACATACTTGCATATATTAGTTCTGGTTAAGGACTCTGGAATTGTCCAGTTTATTGTTCTATTTAAGATGTAATTGATCTGGTCATTTTCAGTTTACTGCATATGTTTGTATATAACGATTGTAACAAACATTTTGAACATAATGAGAAATCTGAGATTTAGATCAATTCTCTCTTTGATCGTAAAACACTAATAGACCCAACGTTTTTGGGATTCATCATAATCGCCGATATGTCACCAATGCAGTATCTCATCCAACTTCTGATAGTCCAAATCGTATACCAGTATGGACGTGATAACTGATAAAGATATGTGAGCACTTTGTAGATGTGGGTTCCTCTTAACCTTCCAAACTCATTTTACTCGCAAATAATTTCTTCTTTTAAAAAGCTTCCTCGCGAGCCTTTTTATTTTTTTGTCTTTTTTTATTTTAGTATTTCTGTAACATCCGTCTTTTATTTGCTCAAAACGCCATGTCACACGAAATAACTTCTAACACACGTAACTCCATTTCTTAACCAGAAATTCAAAAAAAAATCCATTAATCCAACTTAACAATCTTTCAACAAAAACCAATTTACTGTTTTAAATAAAATTCAAATAGTTATTCTGATAATTTAATAAATGAAATAAACGATAAGGTAAATCTCAATTTCCCCAAATCCATGATATGCTCAAATTAATATCCTAAAAGTACTAAAGCAGTAGTTATAGTAAAGTAGATGTCGAACACAAGGACTCACAGAAACACACAATAGATTATATAGGTGAGAATTAAGCTAAGCGATCAATGATATTGGAAACAGAACGTAAATTAAAACGGTTGTAAATTCGATTGGAGAAAGATAGGTTCAGGGTACATCTCAAGAAATCAATGAATGCATATAAACTAACTAGTCAGGATTCAGATTTAGCGCGGTTCTTGAACTCAAATCACTAAGATATAATTAACCAACTCTCGTTGCGAAAACTATCTAAATCTAAATCCTAGAAAATCCAAATCTCTTTGCGAATCCTAAAGTCTAAATCAGCTTTTAGATCATGTTTGATTTGTTCATAAAACAACTAAACCAAATCTCTTTGCGAATAGTTATTTTGCTCACCCTAGGTTCTATCAGGTAATTAATCGCACTCTCGTGCCTAATCAATTATCCTAAGATCTAAGTTCTAGGTGATCAATCTAGAATTAGCTTTGCAAACAACCTATGGCGAAGAACTAATTCAGATAGTGAATCCTAACAACTAATCAACCTAGCATTCAGAGATAACCCTTATGAGAACCCTAAACCTAACAAGAGATCTACTCAGATATGGAAATTGAAGCAATAAACATTTTTGAATAAATCATCAAATAAAATAGAAAGAGTAACAAAAGGGTTCGAAATCTTCTCTCGGATGAACAGAGTTTCAGACTTGTCTTTCTTCAAAAGCTCTCTCACAAAACCAAAAGTAAAAATAAAGCATAGTTATCAAAGTGGCTGTAAAATCCTATTAAATAACCTAAATCACGTTTTGGGGCTTCTTGTAAACAATAAAGTCTTCTGGACAATTTTGTAATTCTTCAATTCTTCATTAAAGTCGCGGGTCGCGTTTGCTTCGGGGAGTATCGATCGATACTAGTCATTATCGATCGACAATGAGACTTCAAATCGGGTACTCAGCTACACGAACAACTGCTTTGCTCCAAAATGCTCCAGAAAGCTCCAATATCTCCAATTATGCTTCAAACGTGCCAAACCCTATAAAAGACTCTAAACCACTACAAAATAGTAGAAAGACTCTATAAAATGGACTTATATCATGGCTTAAACGGGGTAAAAACCATGATATATCAACTCCCCCCAGACTTAGGCTTTGCTTGCCCTCAAGCAAATAGAAGACTAAACCAGAGAAAGAGGTTTAAAAACATAGAGACTCACCTGTTCATGAAACATTGCAATGACCATTTTTCTTAGTGCTCCACATATCACCTAACCAGTTCTAAATCTAACCACCATGTACTTCTCCGTAGACATTCGCACTTTCCTATACTACACACATTATTTTATAGCATTGTTCAATCAAGCCATCCTCGCCAGTTTCATCGCTGCGATTAATACCAAGAACCTTCTAGATTATTTCACATACAATATCATGACAAGGAACCACCCTTTTTCACACTTTCTGGTATTATTTCTCTCCCCAGACTTATTTCTTATTATGTTTTTTGCATGTACATATTAAGGTTCGAGACGCGAGTATTGATGGTGTTTGCCATCGAATCCCCGGTTCTTCCCTCAAAAGTAATCAAAGGTGTAGGCGAATAATGGTATCACAGGAAATTTTCCTAACCTCGTTTTCACCTTTGTGTGATCATCTCCTCTGAAGTAGAATAATGGGATCGCTGGAAATTTTCCTAACCCTCTACTCAGAAGAAAATCATTTCATCTTTTAATGCATCTTATTAATTAACTTGTAGCATGGAGAGAAATATCATTACTTTAGACACGTGGGTTCCTTTGTCAGATACGAATGAGGAATCAAACTTTATGGACATCAGTCACATCGATGAAGTGCAAAAATTTGGCTCAGGCTTTAAAGAACTTTGCTGGAAACATGAGTGTCTTCTAGTTAACTGGTCAGCCTTTGGATTTTTCATTAGTCAATCTAGAGCTGATTCTGTAACAATGGTCACTTAGAAGCAAGGTCAGATCAATAAATTCAAGAAAAATATCACAGTCTCCAACAAAGTTTTGACTCAATAAAACAACGAATGACTCAAAAACGACTGACTCTAAGAAAAACAAAAACAATGTCAGCGACTACCTCCCCCAGACTTGAACAACACTGTCCCTAGTGTTATCTAGCCAAGAGTTGGTGAAAGAAAACAAAAGAACCAAATGGAATTGTGAAAAACAAGAAGTTACCGTGCTGGGACATCAAGTATCGACCGACACACAGCTTGGTATCGAGCGATACCAGGCTTAAATCAATACGATGAACTTTACTCATTCGCGTAGGGTATCGACCGATACCAACAAAGTATCGATCGATACTCCGGCGATTTCGTGTTTGCTCCTTGTTTATCCTGACACAGACGCAAAAACGAAAAATAAAAAGAAAAAGACTCAAAAACAAACTCACCAGTGGGTTGCCTCCCACCAAGCGCTCATTTAATGTCATTAGCTTGACTTTACCGCCGTTCAGGCAGTGGGTGCATCATCCAGAGGCATCATGTGTCCTTTTGGAATCTCGGCAGTCGCCTAATAGTGTTTCACCCTTTGTCCTTTGACAGTGAACTCCTCGCCTGAAGGATTTGTCAGGACAATCGCACCATGTGGTCGAACTTCCTTGACTGTGAAAGGACCTGACGAACGAGAACACAATTTACCAGGAAACAATTGCAAACGAGAGTTATACAAAAGTACCTGATCATTTGGTTCAAAGTGTCTGGAGATGATCTTCTTGTCATGGTAGGCCTTAGTCCTCTCCTTGTACAGCTTCGAGTTCTCATAGGCAAGATGCCTAATCTCATCGAGCTCATTCAGCTTGATCAATCGCTTCTGAGCAGCAGACTTGATGTCGAAATTCATCAACTTTGTAGCCCATGCTGCCTTGTGCTCGATTTCCACTAGAATATGGCATGATTTTCCATACAGCAAGTGAAACGGTGTAGTCCGAAGTGGTGTCTTGAAAGCAGTCATGTAAGCCCAAAGTGCGTCATCCAGCTTCACAGACCAATCCTTCCTTGTAACATTCACTGTCTTCTCCAGAATCTCTTTGATATGTCTGTTCGAAACCTCAACTTGGCCACTGGTTTGAGGGTGATAAGGAGTAGCAACACGATGGTTCACACCATACTTCTTCAGCAACCTCTCGAAAATCTTGTTGATAAAGTGAGAGCACCATCACTTATCACAATTCGAGGTACTCCAAATCGAGGGAAAATGATGGTCTTAAACATCTTAAGAACCAAGAACCACCGAAGAATCATTGGTTCTGCTAACAATGGCTTCAACCCACTTAGACACATAATCCACAACAACCAAGATGTAGTTGTGTCCATATGACGAAGGAAAGGGACCCATAAAATCAATGCCCTAACAATCGAAAATCGAAAATCTCAACCTCAATGATGAAATTATGTGGCATCTCATGTCTCTTACTGATCTTCCCTCTCCGCTGACAGGCATCGCACTGCGAAACGAAAACATGAGCATCTTTGAACATAGTAGGCCACCAGAAACCTACTTGAAGAACCTTGGACACTGTCTTGAAAGTGGCAAAATGTCCAACATAGTCGGATCCATGGCAATGAAACAACACATTAGGTACCTCTGATTCAGCAATGAATCATCTGTAAATACCATCAGAACAGTGCTTGTACAGATAGGGTTCATCCCAGAAGTATCGCCTTATGTCTCGCATGAACTTCTTCTTGTGATAGTTCTTGAGGTGCTTTGGTTCTGCATCTGCAGCGAGGTAGTTGGCAATATCAGCGTACCATGGTTGATCGGAATCGGCTGCAGCTATTAGATACTCCTCTAAAACGCCAAGGTGTTCAACAGTCAGAACCGGTTCGGAAATCGCCGGGTATCGACTGACACCATAGGAGTGTCGATCGATACTGAGACCTGCAATTCGTGGGAATTGCTGAGTTTCTGCGAAACCCATCTGAAACTCGGTTTCAATGAAGTAAATGGATTCCTCTAGTAGTTGATCATCAATAGGGACATCTGCATCGATCCGAATCCTCGAGAGATGGTCAGCGACCCCGTTCTCTATTCCTTTCTTATCCTTAACCTCGATGTCGAAACCTTGTAGCAAAAGAACCCAACGACAAAGGCAAGGCTTGAGATCCTTGTTCTGCAGCAGATATTTGAGAGCAGCATGATTAGTATGAACAATCACTTTGCTCCCAATCAAGTAGAATCGTAATTTCTCAAAGGAGAAAACGACTGCAAGGAGCTCCTTCTCTGTGGTGCTGTAATTCCTTTGAGCATCATCCAATGTTCTGCTGGCATAGTAGATGACGTGCAGATTCTTATCCTTTCTCTGACCCAGAACAGATCCAACAGCAAAATCACTAGCGTCGAACATGATCTCAAAAGGCAAAGTCCAATCAGGAGGTTGCACAATAGGAGCACTCACCAAAGCCTTTTCAATCTCCTCAAAGGCTGCAAAACATTCAGGTGTGAAATCGAATTTGATCTCCTTGCATAATAAAGCGGTGAGTGGGCGTGCTATCTTGGAGAAATCCTTGATAAACCTCCTGTAAAACCTAGTATGACCAAGGAAGTTTCGGATATCCTTCACAGAATTTGGTGGTTGGAGGCTTGTCATAACCTGAATTTTGGCTTTGACGATTTCGATCCCAGCATCATAAAGTGACACTTTTCCCAATTAAGGCCCGAGCACGATGCCATCCTGAACCATAAAGTGACACTTTTCCCAATTAAGGACCAAGTGTTTCTCTTCGCACCTCTGGAGCACCTTGCACAGATTATCCAAACAGTCCTTGAACGATGATCCGTATACTGAAAAATCATCCATGAACACCTCCATAAAATCCTCAATCATGTCTGTGAAGATAGACATCATGCATCTCTAAAAAGTGGCTGGAGCGTTACACAATCCAAATGGCATTCTCCTGTATGTGAATGTGCCATAGGGACATGTGAAAGTCTTATTCCCTTGGTCATCTGGATGTATCAGAATCTGGAAGAAACCAGAATACCCATCGAGAAAACAGTAATAGGGATGACTAGCCAACCTCTCCAACATCTGGTCAATGAATGGCAATGGGAAGTGATATTTCTGTGTAGCTGCATTCAACTTCCTGTAGTCAATGCACATTAGATGTCCAGTGATAGTTCTAGTAGGAATCATCTCATCCTTTTCATTCCTCACCATGGTTACCCCTATTTTCTTAGGAACAACGTGCACTGGACTGACCCAAGAGCTATCCGAAATAGCATAAATAACACCAGCTTTCAAAAGTTTCATCACTTCTTTTTTTACCACTTCCATCAAATTCGGATTCAGCCTCCGCTGATGCTCAATTGAAGCCTTTGACTCGTCCTCAAGATGAATCCTATGCATGCACAGGTCTGGTGATATACCTGAAATGTCATCAAGAGAATAGTCAAGAGTTTTGCGATACTTGCGTAGCTTGCTCAGCAGTAAGGCAATCTCTGTGTTGTTCAAAGAAGCATTAACAATCACTAGGTATGTAGAATTAGGACCAAGAAAACTATACCTCATATTTGGTGGGAGTGGCTTGAGTTCCACCTTAGGAGCATTCCCTGCACTCCAATCTCCAAGCCCAGCAACTTACTTAGAACTTTCGGCCAACTCTCCTTCTAGTCGCAGGGTATCGACCGATACTGGAGGAGTATCGATCAATACCGGCGATGCTGAATCGAGCATCTTCGAGTAACCAGCAGTATCATCACACGAATGGGCCTCTGAAGTGGCTGAACAGACCAGTGCTCTCTCCAGTGGGTCCTCAGGATGCATCTCCAGGAAGTACTCTTCAGCTTTGTCACTGAAGGTGTCAATAAAGAAAGTTTTCCCATCGATGGTTGGTCTCTTCATCATCTTATCCATATTGAAAGTCATGACCAAATCACCGATGTTGAGAGCGATCTTCCCATTCCTGCAATCAATCAAAGCACCAGCTGTTGCAAGGAATGGTCTGCCTAGGATAAGAGGATCCTTAGGCTCATCATCGTACTCCAGGACGATGAAATCAGTTAGGATCAAGCGATTCCCAATCTTAATCGGGACATCTTCGAGTAACCCCTCTGGAAGTCTAACTGAACGATTAGCAAGTATCAGAGAGATCCTTGTAGTTGTGAAGTCTGTCATCCCCATCCTTTTGGCAACTGAATATGGCATGAGGTTGACACTTGAGCCAAGGTCACAAAGAGAACGCTCAAATCTGTCTGTGAACATTGTACAATCCAACACAAAACTTCCTGGGTCTGGCAGCTTCTTTGGGATTTTGTTGGTCAGGATTGAACTACACTCATGAGTAATCATCAAACATCCTTCTTCAAGGTTCACGTTGCTGGACACCATCCTCTTGACATATCTTCTGAAGGACGGAGAAGTCTTGATGGCATCAATAAAAGGAAGTTCAACGATCAACTTATCCATAATTGCCTTGCATCTAGAGTCTTCTACCTCCTTCTTAGTCTTCCCAGAGGCCATGGGATAAGGTATCCTCGGTGTGTAATCTCTTTTTGCAACTACATTAGGCACTTGCTTCGAAATCTTAGGAGTCAATTCTGCTGCAGGATCAGTATCGACCGATACTGAAGTGGTATCGATCGATACACGCAGTTTTGATTTGTCCCATGAAAGTATCTTGATAGGTGTCGATCGATGCTGGCTAGCGTCGATCGATACTGGAGCGATTTCAGTATCCTCATCGTCAAGATCGACGAAAATATCTACAGTTTGGCCAATTTTTACTCCTGGAGTGACCTCTTTTCCACTCCTCAAGGTGATTGCATTGATGTGAGCCCTTGGGTTCTCTACTTTTCCTGGAAAAAAACCTTCTTGCCTTTTCACAGCCTCTGAAGTCTGAGCTATCTGAAGTTTCAGCTTCTTCTGCTGAATATTAATAGCATCGATCCTTCCACTCAGATCATTGTATAGGACATCAATTTTCCCATTGAAATCCACAGTGAGCTTCTGCTGTCCTTGAAGAAGATGTTCAAACATAGACTCGATCTTGCTATCTGGGAGCTTAGCAGGTATGGGCTGATAAGATGAATTTCCATAGTTCATGGTATACCCACTGTTCTGAGATGGTTTCTGGCCAAACTGATTCGAACCTCCTTGCTGAGAGTTGTTGAAGTTTCGGTTATTTTTGAATTGATTCCTCTGACCTTGAAAACCAGAACCACCAATGTAGTTAACATCCTCTACTTCATCCTCGTTGAACACCTCGACATCTTCAGCAAAGTGAACAGCTTTCGTTGTCTTGCCCATCAGAAGATTGTGCATAGAATCCAACTTATCTTGAACATCAGCAATCTGTGAACCATCCATGCTACCAGCTAGCTTCTTCCACTCATAATCAGCATTCTTGGTGCTATTACTAGACGCCAAGTTCTCAATCAGTACATAGGCATCATCATGATACATGGTGTTGACGTTTCCATTGCTCGAAGCATCCAGAGTCATCTGATACCTCAATCAATTCCTCTGAAGAAAAACCCCATCAACTGAGCATCAGAGTATCCGTGATGTGGACAATCTCTCTGATACGATCTGAATCTCGTCCAAGTAGCCTTGAACGACTCAGCATGTCCTTGAGAAAATTGGGATATCTTGTTCCTCAGATCCTCGGATCGTGCATCATCATAGAAGTTGTTCAGGAAAGCAGTCTTAGTCTCTTCCTGTTACGAATCCCCTAGATCGCACACTCTACGGTTTGGGTAAGAACGGGATAAGCCTTGCAAGCAACGAATCACTTCAAGGGATGTGGATCGAATGGTCTCACAAGGGTTGCGGAAGGCTCTTGATATTCCGCTTTGATTCTTTTGGATATGACTCACCAAAAGCATCAAAGGATTTCGATGGATATTACCCACCAACGAGATTGATCTAGAAGTGAAAGAGATTTTTATTCAAAAGACTAGATGATTTGATAATGAGGAATACAAGAGTTTAAATAGAAAACTACAAGGCTTGCATTCACAGCAATTAAACAAGCCTCGAAAATGAAAAATAAAAATAAACACAAGTTTGAATGAAAATGAAACTCAAGTTTGAATAACCATTCCCCTTATTGGCTCCATAATGACTCTTGCACTCTTATTTTCGTCACCCCTTTTGACCAGCAAATAAACCACTTGGTTTGGGCTCTTCTTGGGCTTGTAAAGGGTAGAAAATAGGTTGGACTTGATGTGTAATCCATTGAACCAATTTCTAAAGGTGACGCCATGGGCTGGATCAACAAATGAGTGATTTGAATGTGAATCATTTGCCTCGTTTAAAACCTTGTCAAGAAAACCCATTGGAACCAAACTTGACAAGGGAAAAGTAGTACAAATGAGACGCATGCCCATTTGATGATCATGTATCAAAACCAGTGAGGTTAAGATAACATCTTTTCCATACTCTTTCTCCTCTCTAGGCTCATCCTTCGGTTCAAGCTGCTCCTTTGCTTCAAGCTCCTCCTCGGCTACAAGTTCTCCAACAGGTTCATGCTTAGTTCCATGCTCGGGTTCAAGCTGCTCATCCAGGATCATATCATCCCCTCTCTCTTCAAAAGGATTTGATCTCAAATCCGAAAAATCTGCACGGGAACGAGCTAAGTTAGAATTATTGAGGTTTAAAATCAGAATATACTTACCTTGCAAGCAGATTTTGTAGGCATTGATCTTTGTTGGAAAATGTTTCTCCTTCATACGAATCCAAAATCGATAACTAGGCTTAAATATCACGATGCTCTCCTCTTCGTTTGCTTGCGCGTGATGATGTTTATTTTGCAAACGCTCCATTGGTTCAAGAACAACAATTTTCTTAAGCCACTCATGGTAAAACCACGTTTTAGGGCATGAAAATTTAGCTCTTCGTCATGTATACCCTGTGCTTTTACAATAATAACTTGAAACACAAGATCAAACACAAAAAGGGCATACTTCTCTATTTCAGCAAGTAGTTTATTATAAATCAGAATGTAGATCATATCAAACATCTTAATGAATAATCTCAAATCATATGAAGCCTCTCTAAATTCATGATAAAAATGCATTGTGTTATCCTAGAGAGTCTATCAAAATCCATAAGCACATCATTTATGTTTGGTTCACACGTTTTATCAAAAAGAAATCCTCCATGTCTAAAGATTTTTTTATGCTCAATTTCTCAAAATAATGAATCACATCTTTAAAATCAATACTTGACAAATAAAATTCTTGGATGTGTTCATATTCCAGCAATTTAGATTTAGGAATAAAAAGAAATGCATACCTTTGAATTGTTGCACTAGGCACAACAATTTCCTTACCTTTCCGAATGCTACAAGGCATTGTCTCAACGGTTGCTCCTTGCAAGCATTTCTTGTAGGTCTTGCACACGATCTGTGCTGGGGTCTGAAGTGGTTCGTGCTTCTTTGAGTTCCTCATGTCAAATTGGTCTTTGTTCACAAGTTGAGAAGATTCCTCAGCTTCCGTTCTTCCTCCTCGTCCGTTTTGAGCTCCATCGGATCCGTTTTGTGATTTGTGCATTAAATCATAATCTGCTTGTCCAAGCAACCAAACAACACAATAATTAGTTCTAAAATATGTAGCTGGATGAGTGAACTTACCTCCAGTGGAAGAGAGTCGGTCATTTAGATGCTCTTTTGGCTCGGCAAGCTTCATTTCGACGATAAGGCCATCGGAGAGGATTTGTGAAGGAAGTATAAAATCCTCATGTCCTAATTGATTTCTTCCTCGGCCAGAATCTCCACAAGGTTCACTAGGTTGATGAAAATCATCTCCCTCAGTAGAGATTCGAAGTTTGAAACGTTCCCTCATTTGTTGCAAGTAATTTCGGTGCTCGGGAACTATGGATCGATCGGTCCTTTTGTTTTCTGAAGTTGCGTCCTCAAAGTCAGTGCTTTCTTTCTTCCTTTGCTCTTGAGAAAGAAGATCACGCCTAGCTACAAGTAGCTCTCCATCAACCGCATGTTCCTCATACTCGATAAAAGTTGGCGCGGTTTCAAGCTCTTCCTCATCATATTCGTCATAAATAGGTGCGGGATCAGGCTCCTCCTCTTCATAGTCGTCATAAATAGGTGCGGGATCAGGCTCCTCCTTTCTCGGCGTCCTCCCCTCGAGAGTGGCCATGCGATCCATCATCTCATGGAGTAGTTGTGTAATGCCGTCAAACTTTTGGTTTATGCCATCGACTTTTTGATTAAAGGCTGCCTCTCGTTCCCTTCTCGACCGTGAAGTACTGGTTTTTCTTTCATAAGACATTTTGTTCCTCGCACAAAATCAACAAACGTTGTGAGTATATGCAAAGTTCAGATTTTTCCAATATCACCACAAAAATCTTGAATTTTAAAAAAACTCAAAAACAATTTTTTTTTTTTTGTGAAATTTAAAAATTATGACAATTATAACAAGACACAGATCTATCTAGATATTTTTTTTTTGATAAGTTTTTGAATTAATTAAAATCGAAACAAAATTGAAAATCAACAAAAATTTCAAACCCAGAAATTTAAAGAAGATGAAAAGACTCAAAAAAAAATCGCAAACACAAAAAAAAAAATAAGGAACGAAATTAAAATAGATGAGATATGGAACGGTATTACCCAGATTGTGGATTGGTGCTCTGATACCACTTGTTACGAATCCCCTAGATCGCACACTCTACGGTTTGGGTAAGAACGGGATAAGCCTTGCAAGCAACAAATCACTTCAAGGGATGTGGATCGAATGGTCTCACAAGGGTTGCGGAAGGCCCTTGATATTCCGCTTTGATTCTTTTGGATATGACTCACCAAAAGCATCAAAGGATTTCGATGGATATTACCCACCAACGAGATTGATCTAGAAGTGAAAGAGATTTTTATTCAAAAGACTAGATGATTTGATAATGAGGAATACAAGAGTTTAAATAGAAACCTACAAGGCTTGCATTCATAGCAATTAAACAAGCCTCGAAAATGAATAATAAAAATAAACACAAGTTTGAATGAAAATGAAGACTCAAGTTTGAATAACCATTCCACTTCTTGGCTCCATAATGACTCTTGCACTCTTATTTTCGTCACCCCTTTTGACCAGAAAATAAACCACTTGGTTTGGGCTCTTCTTGGGCTTGTAAGGGGTAGAAAATAGGTTGGACTTGATGTGTAATCCATTGAACCAATTTCTAAAGGTGACGCCATGGGCTGGATCAACAAATGGGTGATTTGAATGTGAATCATTTGCCTCGTTTAAAACCTTGTCAAGAAAACCCATTGGGACAAAACTTGACAAGGGAAAAAGAGTACAAATGAGACGCATGCCCATTTGATGATCATGTATCAAAACCAGTGAGGTTAAGATAACATCTTTTCCATACTCTTTCTCCTCTCTAGGCTCATCCTTCGGTTCAAGCTGCTCCTTTGCTTCAAGCTCCTCCTCGGCTACAAGTTCTCAAACAGGTTCATGCTTAGTTCCATGCTCGGGTTCAAGCTGCTCATCCAGGATCATATCACTTCCCAAGTAGTCAGTGATCCATGAGGTAATTGTTTCAACCAGTAATTTGCATCCCCACCAAGGGAGTATGTGAAGAGCTTGCAGAAGAGGTAATCATAGGACACTCCATTGATCTTGATGCTAGTGACCAAATCCTCAAACCTCTCAATATGGTCCATGGGATGTTCATTGGAAATCCCATGAAAAGGGTGCTGACCCACAAGAGTGTAGTATGCAGGTTTCAGCTCAAAGTCATTCCTATGAAAAGCAGGAGGACGAATCGCTGATCGATTTGCGTAAAACTGATCAGGCCTGTTGTACTCAACGATCGTTCTGCCACGATTGACCACAGCATTCCCAGCGTTCGCGTTCCCAGCGACATTCCCAGCGATAACATGTGCATGTGGAATGATGTTCCCCTCTCCATCCAGACGTTGTCCTCTCTCATTGCACAACCGACCCTCTTGGTCTCTGTAAGCACCAGCTTCATCTTGAACCAACTCCACTTGATTGTTGTTCATCTTTGCTGGCTTCTTTGTTTTTCTGTTTGTGCGTTCCAAAAGTGCTAGCTTCTTGAGTGACAGATCAACTAGCTGAGTGCTCTTGCTCCTTCTGGTTTCACGATTAGACATACACCTGAAAACAAGAGTCAAGAATCGTAAGTAATTCAGTAACACGATGAGTATCGACCAACACTGGGTGGTGTCGATCGATATCAACAAAAATAGAACGACGAGTATCGACCGATACTAGAGTATCGACCGATACTAGATAGTATCGACCGATACCGACGAGCTTAGTCGAAATTCTCATACTAAAATCTAATGGCGAATTGAGTCCCCGGCAACGGCGCCAAATTTGATATGCTCAAATTAATACCCTAAAAGTACTAAAGCAATAGTTATAGTAAAGTAGGGGTCGAACACAAGGACTCGCAGAAACACACAATAAATTATATAGGTGAGAATTAAGCTAAGCGATCAATGATATTGAAAACAGAACGTAAATTAAAACGGTTGTAAATTCGATTGGAGAAAGATAGGTTCAGGGTATTTCTCAGGAAATCAATGAATGCAGATAAACTAACTAGTCAGGATTCATATTTAGCGCGGTTCTTGAACTCAAATCACTAAGATATAATTAACCAACTCTCGTTGCGAAAACTATCTAAATCTAAATCATAGAAATTCTAAATCTTTTTGCGAATCCTAAAATCTAAATCAGCTTTTAGATCATGTTTGATTTGTTCACAAAACAACTAAACCAAATCTCTTTGCGAATAGTTATTTTGCTCACCCTAGGTTCTATCAGATAATTAATCGCACTCTCGTGCCTAATCAATTATCCTAAGATCTAAGCTCTAGGTGATCAATCTAGAATTATCTTTGCAAACAACCTATGACGAATAACTAATTCAGATAGTGAATCCTAACAACTAATCAACCTAGCATTCAGAGATAAACCTTATGAGAACCCTAAACCTAACAAGATATCTACTCAGACATGAAAATTGAAGCAATAAACATGTTTGAATAAATCATCAAATAAAATAGAAAGAGTAACAAGAGGGTTCGAAATCTTCTCTCGGACGAACAGAGTTTCAGACTTATCTCCCTTCAAAAGCTCTCTCACAAAACCAAAAGTAAAAATAAAGCATAGCTATCAAAGTGGCTGTAAAATCCTATTAAATAACATAAATCACGTTTTGGGGCTCTTGTAAATAATAAAGTCTTCTGGGCAATTTTGCAATTCTTCAATTCTTCATTAAAGTTGCGGGTAGTGTCTGCTTCGGTGAATATCGACCGATACTAGTCAGTATCGATCGACACTGAGACTTCAAATCGGGTACTCAGCTACACGAACGTCTGCTTTGCTCTAAAATGCTCCAGAAATCTCCAATATCTCCAATTATGCACCAAACGTGCTAAAACCTATAAAAGACTCTAAACCACTACAAAATATTAGAAATAATCTATAAAACATACTTATATCATGGCTTAAACGGGGTAAAAACTATGATATATCAATCCAGCACCACACGAATTTGACACTAACATCTACTCCTCAAGATCACCTGCAAGAAGAGAGGGGTGAGTAATTGAGATTACTCAGCAAGTGCAAGCCTAAGGGCTCATGAATTCACCAAACACAAACACATTCACGACAATCAAAAAGTCTAAACCTAAGACAAGCAGGCAAATACGTGTCTACGACACACACTCAACAACAAATGGGACTCCATCCCAAGACAACACCACCAGAATGCGGAAATGGATACCACGTGCCTCACGCAACGCCATCCCTCGTGCTTTACGGATTTCTCATGCTCTCGCACTTGGTCCTGCATTTCACTCATGTTTTACGGATTTCTCATGCTTCTCGCACTTGGCCATGCACTTTACTTGTCGGGCTCGTCAGCCATTTTGACCCAAGAAACCTCTCGCGTCTCTGGACCACCAAACAACTACACCATGTTCAGCCGGACTTGATTGCGTCTAACACCATGGAGGCCCCCATCCCTTGCAGGAACTAACTCAGTTTTTCACCCTTTAACTCATTTAACATTTTATGAATTAAATACAAATCAATAACATGCATCTCACAAAACAAGAAACACACGATAAATTATCCATTTATAACTTATATTCTTGAGATACTAATTCTTTCAATTTCTTACATACATATATTTATTTAGTTATATATATATAATTATTTATACATTCAACAAACAAATACATATTATTTATAAAGTATATAACCCGCATGTATACTTGGCTTAACCCTAGACTAAGTAATTAACAGAATAAAAGTGCATACAAAGAAAACACTAACTCGTTCCTCACCTTTGCCACTTGGTGATGAATAACGAACCCGTTTTACCTTTAGACAGATTCGCTACATCGACTTGATGTCACGTTTTCTTATGCTTCTGAAGCTCAAACCTGTTCTCCTTCAACCGAGAATTAGTTCCATGTGTCCTTAACGTCTCTGCAAAGTTTCAGGTCAAACAGAACTTGTTTGCCCAACCAAAAGATACATCTTGTAAGACTGTTTACAGATGCGCGCTGCACATAAACGTTTAAGTAAACACATAACTCTCAAGCCACCGATCCAAATTTGAAACCCTTATACAGTGTGGAAGATGGATGTCTTGAGGATATACTCACCGAGTTTCAAATCCATCAAAATAGTAAAACTCCTCCAAACGCTACGGCTTTCTAGTATGGTTGTAGATCCAAACTACAAAGATCACCTCTAAAAAAATGTCCATAACTTTCTTATAACAATTCAGAATGATACACGACTTTCAAATACAGCTATATACAAGAGTCAGAAATATCCTTACCGATTTTCAGATCAATCAGAACATGTTTTTTTTTTTTGATAAGTGAAAGTCGTGTATCATTCTGAATTGTTATAAGAAAGTTATGGACATTTTTTTATAGGTGATCTTTAATCAGAACAGGTTTGCCCATTCGTTTCCATTCCCTACTGAAACTGGTCAGATTAGAGACTCGGGCAGACTACAGCTAACACAAAGAAACGACGGTAACTTTATACACATATCTTCGATCGTGACGATTTTGGTCTTCCTAGAAAGCTAAGACTCGGGGGTTTCTAAGGATAATTAGATCGTCACCTAGATCCATAGAGGCCGCCGGAAAACGTTTCTTGAAGTGGAAATAACTCGATTTCATGGTGGTGGCTAGGGTTCACAGGGTGAAGAACAAAACGAGCAGGGCTTCGACCGCACCTCTCAACTCTGTCTCTTCTCTAAAAATCTCTCTCCTTTTATAGGAAAAGGGGTGGGGATCCCTAGCTTTAAGAATGACTTAACGGAATCACACTATCTCATAGGAATCAGGATATTACAATTTGTATTGTTTGTTTATGTTTCCAATAATGGGAGAGATTTTATTAAACGAAAACGGATGGAAAAACTGAAACAAATTTTCAAAGATTTGCAAGCTTGAGAGAAAACGAAGGAAGTCAAATCCCATGAAAATGATAATACGGAGCTTGAGGGTTATTTGGTCACGTCTCTTGCCATTATAAAGAGTTTGGTATTCGCTTAAACTGTCTTCTCGTTTGTTTTGGGCTGGAAGGCTCAGTAAAGACAACAAAGAAAAGCTTCTTTGTTTGTACCCATTGGCCAAAAATGCCAGTATGAAGAACTCAGAATCTGCAAAGTTGCCCATTGAATCATCTGAGAGTGGTTGGAAGCATGAAAAGACTTGTCACCAAATGCAGGTTATTCCCTCGACACGTAGAAGTAGACCAAAACGAAGTGTTCCGTATGAGGAATTTGATATTACACATTGTAGCGAATGGAGACATGGTCCAATTACAACTCTTTGTAGAGTTTTTTAAAAAAAGGTCAGTAGTTATCTCCTTTTTGAAAATACTTCAGTCTTTGTGCTTTAACTCTCTATTCTCTATTTGTTTTGGGTGGCATACTCAGCAACGACAAGAAAGAGGAGGTTTTGGAGAAAACAAGGAATTAAGCACCGAGAGAGCAAAACTTTACTTGTCTAAAGTAAGAACTTCAAGGGACTGATTTTTTTTTGGAAGATGAGAGGATCTTATACCCCAGGTGTTTGTGATAGATTAAATCAATGATCTTTGGAAACTTTTGGTTCACGATTTTAACTGATATGTTGTATTTTTTTTTAATCTTACTTACATGTGCACAAATATGTTTAAGCAGCAACGTTTTATAAATTCTATTTGTCTGGGACTCTCTTAACTTTCGATGAGATCAACACAAAGCTTTTATGAGATTTTGAGTCGAGACGTTGGCCAAAAAGGTTATCGAGCGTGTGCTAAGTTTCAATGTGGCCACCGTTCCACAAAAAGCATAAATATTTTATCTTCAACTCTTACGAACCTCATCATGGGTTAAGCTAAATAATAAGTTATTCCTGGACATTCATCGGCGTTTGAGACAATGACTGTGAAAGATGAGCTGAACGATGACGTCATCACAGATCTTGATCGGTTTGTTATAAGAAAAGAGATTTGTACACGAGAGTATGCAAAACTTAGAAGATGGGTAAATTGATGTAGGGAACGCTTGATCCTTGGATGCAAACATTCCATTACATTCTAGAGTAGTAGTTTCAAGTATATTCGATGGCATAGATGTATGTACTCCCGTTTCCCTTGGTAATAAATGAGAAAGACAACAAATAGGAGTAGTACATTTTTAACTTATATCAATGCTATTTTATTTTGCAATGTCCATGCAAATTTATATTATTATATATATGAGAGAACAATTATTAATTAAGTTTTTTTATTATTATTTAAATATTTGCGAGTTACTCGCGGGTACCCGCGAATTCAAATGGGGCGGGTGCGGGTCAAGAAATTTGTGTTAATGAGTTTGGCGGGGGGGGGGGGGGGGGTCGAAGCGGGTCAGAAATTTTTTGTAACCCGCGCGGGACGAGTTTGACCCACTTGACAGGCCTACCTATGACTGATTATTGTTGGGGATAAATAATTTTTTTTTGGATTGGTGAATCAGAGAGTGACACATGTCATGTTAGACTAAAAGTGCACCACCTCGAGAGGGTGCGGTTACTAGGCTAGGTGGTCGAACCTTATGACAGGGTAGGACATGATGTATGATGTGCCATTGTAGATTAGATGGCCACTTAACCTAAAAGCATGCCAATTAAAAAGGATGCGGTTACGAGGCATGGTGGCCGAACCATATGACATGTTAGGACAAGGAAATGAACCACCACATTCTCTCAAAATTTGTACTCTCGATTAGTGGGAGAGAGAAATAAGGAGTCGAGTGATCCCGAAGTGAAAAGGGGTTGCCTTTTCCTAAACCCGCCAATTCGTGCCAGGTTACCTGGAAAGTGCGATAGTATGGAAATTAGTAACTCAGACAGGTACATGTCGACTTCCCGTTCACATCACTACAGACCGGGCAGGAATGCCCATGAAGGTAAGCTCTCAGATCACCGGGCAGCAATACCCGGGAAGTTAAGGGAAACCTGATACCCCTTACCAGGTTATCGGAAAGGTAAAAGAGACTTATTAAACACGAGTTTTTCACTATTTTCCCTCCATAGATAACGATTTGCAATTTGAACTATTTCCGCCTAAACATTTAGCGGAATATTTCCGCTACACGGTTTTAGGGTCAGAGACGAATGAAAGCGACATATCTCAGAATCTCGAGACGGTGCCGTATGGGACGAGCAAACCACGTGGCGCCAAACCCGCGAAGCACATAACAAAGGCAACTCGACATAAGATAGAGCCACTAGCAGACAAGTAAAGACGCAAGAAAAGCACTTTAGGGCAACATACAAAAAGAACCAGATCAGAGGATCCACTCACTCGACCTGGTATACGATCTAGGGCATGTATACTCTGTAAAAGTCACTTGCGTTCCCCGAGAGCAGAGGACAGACGACCATTCACTCACACACTCATACACAATTAAAAAACATAATTTTATCACTACTCTAAAAAAGACTATATTTTCTCTCTAGACAAAAAACTTTTCTCAAGGAATCACTGGAATCATCCAAACCCTCTATCTCTAGTCATCCTTCGACTGGAATCACCCTAAACCTCTCACCTTTTCCACTTTCTTCACCTCAAATTGCTTCACAAATCCCAAATACTTAGCGGATCCATCCCTTTTCTCGGACCCTAAGCCACTAAACCTTTCTTTCCCGTTTTCCGACTATCTCCGGACCTGACACCCAAATTGTGGTCCTTTACTCTCTTGTTTATTGACTTGAGCATCCTCGGAAAATCCCTCCCCCCCAAATCGTATTTTCCGGAACTGAACGCGTTATTTCTTGTGTAGGTTGATTGTTTCCCCAAAAAGATAAAAAAATAACCCGAAACAATTACCATCTTCCTCCATCATTTCTCCATTTTCTTCCAAGAAACTATTGTCATAGAACACTTGAATCATTGAGTTCCAAAAAAGAGTTTCAAGGCGTCAGAAACAAAATCTCTCATATATGAGATTCTTTGCTATGATCGTGTTTTGATATGCAAAGTAAGGAAACGTCATGCAGTGTATGGTTGAATCATGATACATGCTCACTTCGAATATGACTGATCGTGAACACAACTCTAACTTAGGAGTAAACCAAATTTAACCTAACAACTTTTATTAGTAATAGATTGCAAATTTGTATTGATTAAAATAGCTAAAGAAGTATAATAGTTTTTAACTTTCTGGCTTTTTTGTTGTTTTCATAAAAAAACAAATATAACGAGAATGAAACTAAATATGATGAAAAAACTTATTCACTCTGATTGAAACCATTTAAAAGTTAGCACAACCAATATGCTACCAGACAAAACTCCGTCTCTACCTCTTCAAGATAAAACTATACAAAAAATATATTTATTTCGTCAATCTTTTGTGATTTTAAATTAGTTTCAAAATTCATTCCATCACTACAAGAAATTAGGGTTTTTATAGCAGGCCAGTATAGCGTTTTTTTCGATTATGCTATGGTTGACATATATCTGGTTTTTACATAGCGTTTGTATATTTGTAAACGCTATGATAGAGTCATAGATGTTAAACAAAAATTAGGCGTCTCGTTTTATAGCAGAACCATAATTGAAACGTTATGGAAGTGTTAGGCGGTATACTCTCCCGCGACACTTAGAAAATTTTCCCCCAAAATCACTTAGAACAGACCATTCGTGCAAAACAAAACAGATCTAAACATCTTTGTTTCATATCGAAATCTCAATTCCCCACTCCAATCCTCACTCTCCCTCGCGAATCCTCACTCTCCCTCGCGAATCCTCACTCTCCCTCGCGAATCCTCACTCTCCCTCTCGAATCATCACTCTCCCTCTCGAATCCTCACTCTCCATCTCGAAATCTCAATTCCCCAACCCGAAATCCTATGTTACTGTTTTCCAGGTAGCTTTCAGGGTGCGAGTGAGTGAAAAGTATGTCCAATTTATTGGGTTTTTGTTTCAATTTGTGTTTTTGATCCACTGTTTCTCTAGTTGCAATCGATTTAGGGCTTAGCATCTCCAAGTCTAAGTGTTGTATATCTTTTATAAGTGTTTTTTTCTAACTGTAATCGATGCTTCCATTTTTTTGCAGAGAGCTTTGGGTTTGAAGTCAACAAATACGAACACAAATTAAGCAGGTGATTCATTAGTTCTGTGACTCACTTCTTCTCATATTCTCTGTGTTGAATGGTATGGTGTTTGAGTGTCCGTTCAGTACAAGAAATTTCTTAACTGAGTTCTTCTCATATTCTCTGTGTTGAATGGTATTTTGAAAACACCCTAATGTAAATGGTAGCTAACAAGTCTCACAATTTACTTCACTGTTGTTGTTGTTTGCAGTTAGCTATGGCATTGATATGGATTGGCTTTGCAGTGTGATTTTTAAGTTGCCTAATTGTTTTGGGTATCACGATTCTTTTGTTGATGATCTTTGTTTTGCACCTGTAGTATAGTTTTAAGTCTCTTTGAGATTGAGATTGGTACCTAGCTAGTCTCACCTCTAAAATAGCTTAATAAGCTTTGCATTGTGAAGTTACATAATATGATTTCTCACCACCTGCATAATAAGCTTTTTCTTTGCATGTTGAATTAATTGTATGCACATTTGCTTGGAGCTGTTGTAAAATGGATAAAGCTTCGCATTTCACTTCTCATTTATTATGACTGCTATGATTGCGATCGTTTAATGACAATGAACCGATGATGGTATTCCCATGAACTGTTTCACTATGATCTTTGTTTGCCTTTTGGACCAGTAAAAAAAAGGAGGACATAATGGAAGCAAGGAAAGAGATCATTTGCGGACTACCGGCGTATGGAATCGTACCACACTTCCTCCAACAGGCACGACAAGAATCTCAAGTTGATACAGGAAGTGATGTGGAGGAGATCACGCAACTAGAGTATAGACGCTCTCTCGCTCACCGTGGATACATGATACGGGCTGAGGAAGACGATGAAGACATTGAACCTGATTTCCGAAGAATTATTCCACACCTCAGAAAGGAAGAACAAAAGCTCACAAACCAACTCAACTTAGCTTCAATGAAACGATCAAAACAAGAACAAGGAGAATCCTCAAGAGGCAAGGGTCGTCGTCGAGACTAAGGAGCATAAGCTATGTATTTTGTAATGTGTAAAAAGACTAGTTGGTTTAATGGGAATCTATGTATTTAGTTTAAACTATGTATTTTGTAATGTGTTTGATAATATGAATAAGAAGAAAACGACCAAAACTATGAACTATGTATTTTGTAAGAGTGGCTTTAGATGTGTTCTTATTTAGGAAAACAAATGATGATGATGACGAAACAGAATTTAGGAAAAAGTTAAGAGAAGCTGAAACTCCATTGTACTCTACTTGTATCAAATACACAAAGGTTGCAGCAATCATGGGACTTTACAGAATCAAAGTTAAGGGTGGTGTGTCTGAGAACTACTTTGATCAGTTGTTGGTTTTAATTCATGATATGCTACCTGAAGACAATGTTCTTCCAAAGAGTACATAATCAATCAAAAAATTTCTGAAGATGTTTGGTTTCGGCTACGACAATATTCATGCTTGCAAGAATGATTGCATACTATATAGGAAGGAGTTTGAAAAGCTGGAAAGCTGTCCAAAATGCAAAGTTTCAAGATGGGAAAAGGATAAGCACAGTAATGAGATAAATGTAGGGATTCCAGCAAAGATCCTTAGATATTTTCCAATCAAGGACAGATTTAGGAGGATGTTTAGATCAAAAAGGATGGCTGAAGATTTGCGTTGGCATTCTACCAATGCCACTGAAGATGGTACAATGCGACATCCTGTTGATTCTCTATGTTGGGCACAAGTGAATGATAAATGGCCAAACTTTGCAGCTGAACCAAGGAATCTTAGACTTGGAATTTGTACAGATGGGATGAACCCTTTCTCCATGCAAAACACCAATTACAGCACATGGCCAGTGTTGTTAGTGAACTATAACACGCCTCCAACAATGTGTATGAAGGCTGAAAATATAATGTTGACTTTGTTGATCCCTGGTCCAACAGCTCCTAGTAATAACATAGATGTTTACTTAGCACCATTGATAGACGATTTACAAGATTTGTGGGCTGAGGGTATTGAACTGTATGACTCATTTGTGAAGGAGAACTTCACACTTAGAGCCTTGCTGCTTTGGAGTATCAGTGACTATCCAGCCTTAGGGATATTGTCTGGATGTAAAGTGAAGGGGAAACAAGCTTGCAATGTATGTGGAAAGGATACACCTTCTAGGTGGCTTAAGTTTAGCCGTAAGTATGTATACATGGGAAATAGAAAGAGACTACCGCCTGGCCTAGGATTGCTACATAAAGGACCTAGGATTGCCATAAACAGATTATGCAATTACTTCAACAGATTGTGTCAGCGTATCATTGACCCGGAGAAACTTATATCAATGGAGAATGAGTTTGTGGAAACAATGTGTCAACTGGAGCGGTTCTTCCCTCCATCCCTTTTTGATATCATGTTCCACCTTCCAATACATCTATCAAAAGAGGCACGTTTGGGAGGACCAGTACACTTCCGCTGGATGTATCCCTTCGAAAGGTTTGATGTACTCATTTGCTTCAATAGATGTATTTCCTGCAACGATGTTTGACTAATATTCATATTTCTTGACTGAGTTGTAGGTACATGAAAAAACTAAAGGCTTATGTTAAGAGTCATGCAAGGCCAGAAGCATGTATGGCTGATGGGTATTTATCTGGAGAATGCATAGCATTTTGTTTAGAGTTCCTTCAAGATTCAGTACCAGTTAAAGAAACAGTTAATCGTAATGAAGATATTAAGGATGATAGAATGGTGGTTGAAGGTCGACCTCTGCAGAAGGGTAAAGAGGTTACCCTTTCTGATAAAGATAGAGACATTGCGCATCGCTATGTCCTAATGAACATGGCATCTATGGATCCCTATGTTGAGTAAGAGTTTACCCTTTAAGTTTCAACTATTTTTAATTATAATTTCATTTTCATAACTGTTGTTTATTATAAAATCAGGATGCATTTGGAAGAATTACAAGCTAATGATGCTCGATGTGCTAGAAATGAAACATTGTTGTGGAAAAACCATACTGAGCAGTTTGCACAATGGGTAAAAAAAAAGGTTTTCATCTTATTTCATTTTCTTGATTATCATTTTAGTAAATGTACAGCTTGTTATCTTCCTGTATTATTATGTTCTGATTTTAGTTTAGTTAATTAATAGCTTGTTTGCTTCATGATCATGTTCATATTTTTAGTTTAATAAATACACATATTGTTTGTTTGATGTTCATGTTCAGATTTTTAGTTTAGTAACAAATGTTTAGCTTGATTGCTCATTTAATTAACAAAACTGATTGTTCTGAAATTGGTGTATTTCCTGCATCAGACTCATTCAGACTCAAAAGAAAGTCATTCAAAGGAGATAAGGTGGTTGGCATTTGGACCAAGAAATTATGCTTTAGCACATAGATGATTTATCATTAATGGGCAGCGATTTCATACAGATGCGGTTAAGCGGAAGACACAAAACAGTGGAGTAACTTATGAAGCATTTAGCATGTGTAGATCAAGTGCTCGAGATACAAGACAAGTGGCTGATATGCTTACATATTATGGAGTGATAAAGGAGATTTTACTTATGGACTACCACATGTTCAAAGTACCACTGTTTAGATGCAATTGGGCCAACACAGGGAACGGTGTGAAGGAAGAAGATGGCTTCACTCTTGTGAACCTTCATATGAACCAAACAGCATATTTGAAAGATCCATTCATTCTACCTTCTCAAGCGAAACAGGTTTTCTACTCTAGGGAAGATGATTCTTCAAATTGGTATGTTGTTATGAGAGCACCACCTAGAGGCTATCATGAGTTGGAAACAGAGGAGGATTTAGGTGGTGTAGCTTTGCCTGTCCAAGAAGTCGATCATCTGGATGGTCAAGCTTCTGATGATGATAGTGTTTATGTTAGGAATGATTGTGAAGGGTTATTAGTGGTAGATTGATAGGTTTATGAATTATGGTTTTGTAAACATGGATTAATTGTTTTTATGGTTTTTATAATATGAATTAACTGTTTTTATTATTATTATTATTACAAATATTCCAATAATATATTACAATTAAAAAAAAGAAATTGCATTTATTAAAATTCGGGTAATTATAAAATAAATTAATAACACAAATAATTTGCTATCTATGTAAAACAAACTGCTATAGGTATAACCCAATTATAATACAAATCCAATGCTATAGAAAATAAAATACCAAACGCTATTATTAATTAGTTTTAATAACAATTATCAAACGTTATTATAAATATTAACAATTGCAGAGAAAAGAACGCTATCGTTCTTTAATTAACTATAGCATACGTCAAGTCCGCTATCTAAAGTGCCCGACCTACAATGACGGGCGCTGTCAGAGCGTTTTAGGAAACGCTATGGTAGTTGAATCATAGCATTTAACAGCCGCTATTAATACCCACATTTCTTGTAGTGCATATTCATCTATTGTAATAGTTTTAATATAACTTCTAAAATGACTTCTCACTTAATATACAAAACTAGGATTTAACCCGCGCTAATTATAGCGTGGAGTAAATTTTTTTAAAGAAATTATTTTGAAATTTAAGAAAATTGCTATCTGAATTTTACAATATAGCTAACTAATAATTATAGATAAAACTGTCAATTTGTAATAATTTGTCTATTTAACCCGTTTTGCAGTGAATTAAAATATTATTCGGGCTAATCCGTAAAAACTTATAATCTTGAAAACATAACTCTAATATGCACCGTTAAATGACTCTAGTTTTTGTGGTTAGTCTACAGACTCTTAAAAAAAATAGTTTTCTTGTGTTTAACTTTTTATAAAATTAGTAAAAAAATTTTCAAATTTTGTTTTGATATATATTCAAATAAATTATAGTAAAAATATAGCAAGATATATTCAAATTTTACAATATAGCTAACTAATAATTATAGATAAAATTGTCAATTTGTAATAATTTGTCTATTTAACCCGTTTTGCAGTGAATTAAAATATTATTCGGGTTAATCCGTAAAAACTTATAATCTTGAAAACATAACTCTAATATGCACCGTTAAATGACTCTAGTTTTTGTGGTTAGTCTACGAACTCTTAAAAAAAAAATAGTTTTCTTGTGTTTAACTTTTTATAAAATTAGTAAAATATTTTTCAAATTTTATTTTGATATATATTCAAATAAATTATAGTGAAAAATATAGCAAGATTTTGAATAGATTTTTGTTTCTTTGAATACATATGAATTGATTATTATTTTAAAATATATAGTATTAAAAATAATTAAAACAAATAAATAATAAATAACATTTTTAATGCAAAATATATACTTTCCATATTATAATCAATGATTTTAAAATAATATTATATCCTTTCCTATTTCAATTATTCTTTGTTATTTGTAATGACATTTCATGTAATAACTTACAAATTAAAGTTCATTTTTTAAAATGTTTTCTTAAATAATATTATAGAGATATACTTCCAACACATACTCGTCTTAGTTTTTTTTTTTTAAACAAACCGCTTTCACATTCGTGTATCCGCTTCTAACTCCATTATTTCACCCAAATCCAATGATCTTATATTTACGATTTTGGTATTAAAAAATTAGATTTTGTTAACTACAGTTCGGTAAATTTTAGAGGTGGAATAGATCTGGACAACTAGAAATTTCAGGATATGCGGATATGGATTCGTATCCACCGGATATGAGTTTTAGTTATCCGGATCCGGATCCGTGTTCTCTGGATATCCGCGGATATCCAGGTCCGTAAAAAAAATATATTAAAATAATGATAAAGTTAAATTTTTATAAAATACTTTGTAAAAAAATCAATTATTATAAAAATATTTTATTTTTATTCTAATTATATATAAATCTCAATATATTAAAAAATATAAATTTTTAATATATTTAAAGGATCTAGATCTGGATATACAGACCTTATAATTTTACTATCTCACCGGATCCGACCCCCTCGGATATCCATATTTTTGGAACGGATCGGAGCGGATCCTGGATCATAGGGGTGGAACTATTATCCGGGATCCGAGATCCGCTCTAAAAATCTGGATATCCTAGGGGGTCGGATCCAGATCCGGATAGTTACATTATAAAGTCCGGATATTCAGATCTTAATCTTTTAAATATGTTAACATTTTATATTTTATTGAGATATATATATTTATATAAATAATTTAAATAAAATTTAAATAATTTTTATAATAACATATTTTTTTTTACAAAACATTATATAAAAGTTTAATTTTATCATTATTTTTAATATTTTTAATATTTTATAAATCCGGATCGGGATGGCGAATATCCGAAAACCTGGATACAGATCCGGATATCCCAAAATTTCTCAAAATTTCCCGGATATCCGATCCTTCCCATTCCTACTGTATCAGAATTTGGATCTCGGATATTAATTCCACACCAATGGTAGCATTTTATGCTTAATACATAAATTTATATTCTAATTAATCTATTTATAAAGCCTTTCCGTTCACCGGAAGGGAATTACAATTTACAACTGATATCTCTCTCTCTTTATCGGTTTTTTTTAATTATTATTATATAAAGCAGAAAAGAAAAAAAAAAAAGCAGAAGAAGAAAAGGTTTCTTAGGGTTTCGATCGAAGCGGGAGAGAAAATCCAGAGAGAAGCCATGAATGAAGCCTTAACGAGCGCTTCTGCAATCGGTGACCAGCGTCAGAAGATCGAACAGTACAAACTCATCCTCTCGTCTGTTCTTTCCTCCAACGATCTTCTCCAAGCCAAACAGTTCATCGATCACAGTAAGTTTCTCATCATCCTAACTCTTCTCTTCGAATTCGGAGTATGTCAGAGATTTTTCTGGTTCAATTTCACGCCACGAATGATTTGTTTTCCCAGTTTTATCCGATGATGTACCGTTGGTGGTTTCGAGGCAGCTATTGCAATCTTTCGCACAAGAGCTAGACAGATTGGAACCGGAGACGCAGAAGGAGATTGCGCTGTATACACTCACTCAGATTCAGCCGAGAGTCGTTTCCTTCGAGGAACAGGTTTGTTCTCTTTTGATTTTGGAAAATCGTGCTTAGTCCTGACTCCTGAGTCGAGAAGTATGTAGAGACTCTGCTATTGTATCTCTTTGATGTTTGCTTTCTAAACTGAGATTGGTTGGTGTAACTGAGACAATGTCGTACATTGTGTTGCTTTTACAATCTCTTTATTGTAAGAGAGGAAACTGTTTCGGTGTATTTGCAGGCACTTGTTATCAGAGAAAAACTTGCGGCCTTGTATGAATCAGAGCAGCAATGGTCGTTAGCTGCACAGATGTTGAGTGGCATTGATCTGGACTCTGGAATGAGGTGTGACAGCGAGCGGAAAATTCTAGTTTTTTTTTTCCTTGTGTTCTTTTCAGTTGCTTATTTTGGATTTGTTGTATTCTTCATTAGGGGAGTTGACGACAGCTTCAAGCTCTCAAAGTGTATCCAAATTGCTCGTTTGTACCTCGAGGTTTGGCTTTCCTTTCCATTATGCTCAATAGATTTGGTGTCCTTTTCATTAATTTGTAAGCATGTAGATCGCATATCTCTATTTATCAGATGGATTTTCCACATGGTAGTAATGGATTATTGCTAATCGGTCTAGCTTCCTTATGTGTTAGCACCTTTATTCAAGTTACAGAAGTTAGATCTTCAGATCTTAACCAGTTGTTGTTTCAAACTTCTAATAGTTGGACATTCTTCTAGATAGATTTTATTGAAACTTAACTAGTCCCTTGACCAAATTTGTGTCATGTAACTATTTAATATCAACTGTGTTAAGAGCATTATTCTGGTTTACAATACCACTTGTATAGTAAATTGAGGCTACCAGGTTATATAAAATATATTAGTTTATTTTCATCACTCTCTAATGCTTTTATTTTGTTTTGAATATCTGCAGGATGATGATGCTGTAAATGCAGAGATGTTTATAAATAAAGCTTCTTTCCTAGTGAGCAGTAGTCAGAATGAAGTTTTGAATTTGCAGTACAAGGTTACAGCCTTAAACTAAGAATTGTGCTGGGTGATTAAGGAACATTCGACTTTGGGTTATAATATATTTTCCTTTTCAGGTCTGCTATGCTAGAATTTTGGACATGAAAAGAAAGTTCTTAGAGGCTGCACTTCGGTATTACGGCATTTCCCAGATTGAAAAACGACAAATAGGGGATGAGTAAGTGAATCGACTTCTCTGCATGCTATAACGTTTTTCAAATCTCTCCTGTTCTGGTTGGTTGCATCCATCTGTGGACATCCCTTGTTAAAAGCTATTATCCTACTCTTTAATCCTCACAGTGCGATTGAATAGTCTCCCTGGTTTCTCTCTCCTTTAAGTTTGTGATGTTATTGTGAAACATGTTCATCCTAATGTTTTCTAATATTTTCAGAGAGATTGATGAGAGTGCATTAGAGCAGGCCCTATCTGCTGCTGTCACATGTACCATATTAGCTGGAGCCGGTCCTCAACGTTCTCGTGTCCTTGCCACTTTGTATAAAGTAATGCCCTGTGGATTATCAATAGAAAGCCATTTATTGCTTGCTTCCTTATCTTTTTCATTTATCAATTTCTCTTTATAAACAGGATGAGCGTTGCTCCAAGCTGAAGATTTATCCCATCCTGCAGAAGGTTCTATCCGTTTTTTACCTACCATTCTTTCCTCTAGTAGACAAGCATATATTTACATGCATTTGGACATAGTATCGTAAGTCGCATGATATTACTCCTGTTTAAGCCTGCATGATGTTTATTAGGTTCCATTTATAACAAATCAAAACAGTTTCACATATAGCCTATAGAAACTTGGTCAAAACTACATGCTAACTCTAATATTCTTATGTAAATTTCTAGGTGTATCTGGAAAGGATTTTAAGGAAACCAGAGATTGATGCCTTTGCAGAAGAACTAAGACCACATCAGGTCTGGACTGTTAATTAAGATGTAGATGCAGTATTTGCATATCATCTGACTTTTTGTACCTTATTGGTTTTCAACAGAAAGCATCTTTGCCTGACAAATCCACTGTTCTTGATCGTGCCATGATTGAGCATAACCTTCTAAGTGCAAGCAAACTTTACACAAACATAAGGTTTGAGATGTAGAATGAGTATCCTGTACTGTTTCTTTATGTTTCTGATACTCGTATGATTTTTCTAAACTTAAATTCTCCAAATATTTTGTATCTTAGGTTCGATGAATTGGGAACTCTGCTGGGGATTGATCCAAGAAAGGTAATATTCAAAATCAATATATGAATCCCCTTTATCCTTTTACTTTTCCTGTGATTTAAGAGAGAAATTCTTGGCCGAGTATTTAAATGCATAAGTTTTCTTACTGAAGGCGGAGAAGATAGCATCTAATATGATTGGCCAAGACAGAATGAGAGGCTCCATAGATCAGGTAAGCAATGACAAATACTTGGTTGGTTTAGTTATTATGCGAGTTATTGTTAGTGTTTATTATTAAGAAGGTTCTTAGATGTGTTTTGATCTGTGTTCTTATGTTATGTTACTGTTCAGGAAGAAGCTGTGATACATTTTGAAGATGACATTGAAGAACTACAACAATGGGATCAACAGGTTCTCTCTCTCTCTCTCTCTCTCTCTCTCTCTCTCTCTCTCTCTCTCTCTCTCTCTCTCTCTCTCTCTCTCTCTCTCTCTCTCTCTCTCTCTCTCTCTCTCTAGCAGTTATATATGTTTTTTTTGTGTGGAATATGACTAAAAAGTGGAAGCTGTGTGCAGATATCGGGATTATGCCAAGCTCTCAACGATATTCTCGATGGAATGGCGAAGAAAGGTTTGGCTGTTCCTGTCTGATTGATTCGAAGCCGTGAGACTCGTCTCGTGATGATTAATTAGCCGATGAGAGTCTCTCAAAGCTTAAGTTTTTGCCAAATTGCTTTTGCAAATTCATGTCTATGCCTTTAGTTTTAACTTATACAGAGAGGGGGAAACAGATTGGGCATTGAATGAGGATTTTAGAAATGAAAAAAAACATTCGCATATTTTAATTACATCAAAAAGGTCATGGTCTTTTTTTATTTTTTTTTAACTTGCTAGTTTGCTAATTTTGCTGACTTGGCATTAGGGGCTGGGATAGATCAGATATCCGAGAAATTTTAGGAAATTTTGGGATATCTTACCTAGATCCATATCGGAGGTTTCTGGATATCCAGACGTTGGATATTTGTGGTGGATATCTAGATCCGGATCTATAAAAAAAATATATATATATATATATTAAAATATTAAAAATAATGATAATATTAAATTTTTATATAATATTTTATAAAAAAAACATGTTATAAATTTTTTTTTAATTTTATTTAAATTATAGATTTATATATAAATTTCAATAAAAATAATTTTTTAATATATTTAAAAGATTCTGGATCTTATAATTTAACTATTTGGATCTACCTCCTTTGGATATCCGGATTTTGGCACAATACAAGAGAGAAAAAATGATCATAATGGTACTTGTCATAGTTGATTTTTTAATTGAGATGTCTATTTTTTTAACTTTGTTTCTTTGAACGATCAGAACTTTTTCCAGACCTTGCAAATAAGTCGTGAAGATAATAGACGAAGAACTGAGTAGTCAAATCGCTTGTAACACCAAACAATCAAAATCGAGACTTTGTTAAAAAGAGATTAAATTTCGAGGTTCCACGTTGATTCTGCTGTCAATTTCGGCGTTTTCACTTCCTCTGCCAGATTCACAGACGCACATACCTGTTGAAACAAGAAGAAAAAGCCCATCAAACCACCAAAACTTTCAGTGTCTGTATTCAAATCCATTAAGCTTCGTTGCTCAAGAGAACGCAAATCCAAATGTCCAAAATATGATTTGCCAATAAAACAAAACAATCTAAAAATCCCCAATGAAACATGGCTTGTGTCAATAAGCTATGAAACAGTTTCCTCTATCAAATCAAATGTACCAAGTTTCAATTTAAGTCACTGATGTCACTAAAAACAAAGATGGGCTGCTAAAACAACTTAAAAGATTGAACCTTCCTAAGATTTTGCCATAAGATAATAACAGATATCAATGCGGGTTTTGTAAACTATACAAATGGAGAAGACTATAAAAAATCTTTGTTTTTACCTTGATAGATCCAGTAGATTTGGAGTTCCTTGACCATTCCATACCAAGTAACTTACTAGATGTCTGATAAGTTGCCTTGACAACGTCGTCGCCAAAAACTCTTCGAGAAACCGCGAAATCCCACGTGTTTTTCGCCAAGTCGTAGCACGGCTCGAATGTAGCTACCCCTCCATGGGAATAAGTATACTTAAGCTTACAGTTGTTTGTGCCAACCATGTAATTCGCAGAGAGTTTGTTTGCAGGATCAATCAAAAGGCTACCATCGAGAATTGTCCTGTTATCTAATCTGCTATGAATGTAAGTCAGATTTAATGGTTTCTCAGCAATCCTTACTGTGTTCATGAACTGAAACCTAACATCCTGTAAAAACCACAAAGAACCAAACTTTATCAATTCC
Organism: Eutrema japonicum; assembly: GCA_030161315.1. Taxonomy (NCBI): domain Eukaryota; kingdom Viridiplantae; phylum Streptophyta; class Magnoliopsida; order Brassicales; family Brassicaceae; genus Eutrema; species Eutrema japonicum. Next base: position 22,803,567 of record BSQW01000007.1, read on the forward strand.
TGCAAATACACAGAGAGAGAGAGCTATGGATTCGAATTCGAACAAGTTTCTCTCCTGTTTAATTTCTCTGATTTCTTCGGAAATTAAACTCATCGGAACTAAAAGATGTAAGTACCATAAGAAATCAAAATCTGATTAACTTAGGAGTTTAATCGGAGAAAGCCAAAGAGCGGGTGCTTACTTTCTTAGGGACGTTATAGTCGACGATGAAGAAACCGGGCTTCTCGACGGAGAGAGAGAGGCCGTTTAAGGTAGGGCCAGAGACGAGGGTAGCATCGGTCATGGTGGCACGTAGCTTAAGATCGCTGGCGTTGAAGGCGAGTGAACCAACTCCGGTGGGCTTCTCGGCATCGTACTTGCCTTTGAGAGAAGCCTTCATCGTTTCTCCGTTTGACACACAGTAGAGAGAGAGAGAGAGTTTGGTGAGACCGAGGGATCAATTGCACAAAAGCCACTTATTGGGAAAAGAAAAAATGTTCACATATGCAACATTCTAATAATTCATTTAGTTTTGATTTTTGTTTAAATCCAAAAACATGTTAAATACCTTAATTATCCTCACACATCTATAATATTATTAACCTAACCACAATTCTACACACTTAAATTGGATGACTCATGAATACTCACCCATTTATCAATTTATCCCATATAATAAAACCTAATTTGACGATTCAGTCAAAGTAAAAAAAACTTGTTTCCCGACGATTTCAAAAATAAACACTCTCAAAATTCTCGTTGCCGACGATTCTCTCCGATATTTGTCCCTCTTCGCCGGCGATTCTCTCCCTCTTCGCCGGCGATTATCTCCCTCTTCGCAATCTTCTTCCTCCTCCGTCGTGTCCTTTCCTCTCCCTCCTCCGTGTCCTTTCCTCTTCCGATTCCTCCGATATTTGTTTCCCGTTTCGTCCTCCGTGTCCTTTCCTCCTCCGTCGTGTTGTAATTTGGGTCATGTAATCTGTGCGCTTCATCCTCCTCAGCCTCGATTCGAGTACGATCTCCGAAACTGGGTTTTCCAATTTTATACTTGGTTGGTTATGTATTGATTTTGAGCTAGGCAACGGCCATAGAAGATCTCTGCTTGTCTAGATCGAGAAATATATTAGAGAAAACAATAGAATTGGGTTTATTTAGTGCCAAATTATGGAGTGAAATCGCATGAATTTGGCAATATTGTTCTTCACGGGAAAAACTAGGATAATATTTTGTTATATATGAATCTGATGTTGGTTTGTGGTTTGGTAGGTCCTCCGAATTCGATTCGTTTTGTTTATTTCAAAGTAATAATTTCGAGGGAAGCTGCTAGGATGGGTGTGAAGCAGGCCCTAAGGAGCATCGATGCTTTTCCAAGAGCATATGATCACTTGCTGCAGAAGACGCAGTCTGGCGCAGTCGGTAATGGATCTCTTTTTCGCTATTATTCGTTATTTGAGTACCCCCTTTTGAATGCTTGGTGTGTGTGTGTTCGCTTATTAAAATCTTAAATTTCTCGTTATTGCAGTATCAATTGTTGGACTCATTATAATGGCTACTTTGTTCTTGCACGAGCTGAGTTACTATCTTAATACGCTTACAATGCATCAAGTACGTATTTATGTTTCCTTTCACAATTATGTGTTGCGATCTGTGGGTTTAGTGAGTTGACATTCTAAACTTTGCTTCAATCTCTATGGATTCTTCTTTCAAATTGATGTTTGATTAAATTTTGTTTTTGGTAGAATTTCGGACAATTGGGACAACTAAGTAATATTTTGTTTGATTAATTTGTGTTTTTTTTGTAGAATTTCGGATAACTGGGACAACTAAATAATAATGTGTTTAATTAATTTGTGTTCTTGGTAGAATTTTGGACAACTGGGACAATTAAGTAATAATGTGTTTGATTAATTTGTGTGTTTGGTAGAATTTCGGACAACTGAAACAACTAAGTAATACTGTGTTTGATTAATTTGTGTGTTTGATAGAATTTCGGACAACTGGAACAACTAAGTAATACTGTGTTTGAATTTCAGGAAACCGATAATGATACCCAACCAATGCAACCGTATACAGAGGAGACAAAAGACAAGAAAAAGATGGTAAAAAATACAAGAGGGAAAAAGGGGCAAAAAGGCAAGAAGAAACATAAGATTTAGAGTTTATGGTTTTTGGAAGTCGACCGTTAGAACTTATGTTAGTATGCTTTTGTTTAATTTGGTTACATATTGGAAATTATTATTTATAAAATTGGAAATTAAGTGTCGATTAAAGAGATGAAAATGTTAAGATTTCTTTATTCCTTTGATTTAAGGTACTTTGAAGTAAAAATAGATTTAGGTACAACTACGTACAACTGATACTAAATACAACTTGGTACAACTGGTATAACTATATAGTTTAAAATTATAATTAAAAAAAAAAAAGAGAGACACGTGCGCCGCAAAAGGGGACATGTGCGCCGTCAATTTTGTACATAGTTGTCTATACGTGTCCAGTTGTACGAAGTTCCAAATAGTTGTACTTTTGCGAATTTAGAGTTTTTGCAGTTGAACCGTGATATAAATTATTACGTTGTAGTTGTCCACATGATTTTCGAGTTTTAATGGTCATTTAGGAGGTTTTCATAGTACAAGTTGTGCAAAATCATATATTTTGTTTCTTTTCCATCGTAAGATGGTTAATATTATCAATGTGTTCCTTATAGTATAAGGTGTATTTGATGTGAAACAAGAATTATTCATGGACAAAATGATTATTTCATGTTATCCATATTTCGTATTATGAAAATCTCCTAAATGACCATTAAAACTAGAAAATCATGTGGACAACTACAATGTAATAATTTATATCACGGTTCCACTACAAAAACTCTAAATTCGCAAAAGTACAACTATTTGGAACTTCGTACAACTGGACACGTAGGAACAACTGTGTATAACATGATTTTTTATAATAATTAATTGCCATATTTTGGAATTTTTGGAAAAAAAATTAAGGTTTGCAGAGATGCGATTTCATGTGTTTTTGTGTATAACACATGATTTTTTATTTCCCTCAATTTTTATAATCCGGACAAATACAAGCACACAAATACATACGTTTGTGTGGGTGTTCTTCATCGCATCCTGGAAATAAAATAAAATAAAACACACTTACGAATTACACAAGGTGTTCTTCATCGGCTGTCAATTATCTCTTAGATGTACCAGTTGTACCAGTTGTCTTATATCTCTTAATTGTACCATTTGTACCATTTGTCATATATCTCTTAATTGTACCATTTGTACCAGTTGTCCTATTTCTGGATCCAATCGATTCGGGGATTCTTTCGATTCTAATCTACCTAAGATTCAACACGATTCAACAACTACAATCAAGACATTACCAATGCAAATACCTAATCGTCGCATTAAACGTGATTACCAACTGTATGTGCATACTTAAACAAACAATTTCCATTTCAAATCCCTAAATTTATGGATTCCCCATATGAAGAATTCACTAATAGCGTAGGAGAAGAAACCGATTGCAAGAAGGACGATGCCGGAGGCGACGACCGGCGAGATGGGCGGATCTGAGCTAAACTTTGGCGTCGGAAAGGAGATGCTCGGCGAGATGGGCGGATCTGAGCTAAACTTCAGCTTCACGGTGAGGGGGATGCTACGTTTCTTTTTTTCTTTTTTTTGTTCTTAGTTTTTTTTTTTTAATTAAATCAAAGTCAAAGATCATGAAATCAATTATTCATTAAGGTTAAAATGGGTATTGCACAATATAAGTGGCAAAGTGATTAAAGTGTGGCATGGATGGTTATTTTTTTCAAGAAAGTGGCAAATAAGATGAGGACTCGAGACTGAGAGCTGCGAAAGAGAAGACGATAAAAAAATATACGGTGTTATTCTCCGCTGCGTGTGTTCTTCGTTCGCACGTGCGAATTGGCACTAATTTTTTTTTTTCAGACAGAGAACTTTATTGATTTTGCAAATCACAATCTCTGTTTACAAGAAAGTATAGAGAATTTGGGCAACAATGATACAATGACCAAAATATTACATTGGTGATTGATTTCCTAACTAATGTAGGGAGTATTGGTTATTTTATCACTTTTTAAAAACTTTATAAAGTTTTTATCACATTTTAAACATAATTTGAGAACTAACATTTATTGTACTATACACACGTTGACTTTTCAGTCGTGCCATGTACAATACGAAAACAAATAGGAAACAGGGGCAAAATCGTTATTTTACACAAAAAGACAAAAAGTGACAAAATTATAAGTAAACTTTGAAAAAGTGACTTGGGTGAAAATATATCGCTAATGTATCAACACATGTATTCCATTCTCAATGTCGAAAGGAGAATTTGACTTGCACAAACATCCACCGGTTGATTGTCTCCGTATAATGCTGAAGTTTAAGATTTGTACATCTCCGGTTGATAATATGGTTGATATTCAAATTGTCACCTTCAAACTTTACCTCACAATATCTGAGGGCCCAAGATGCTTGCATTGCCCAAATAAGAGATGTACATTCTGCTTCTTCCAAAGTATTTCTCCCTTGAAATTTACCCATGTGCGAATTGGCACTAATGTCATAATTTATAGCATTTAAATAGTTGTGTTACGTTAATTTGCATAAATACTTCTGTACATCATAAAGAAAATAGGAAAATGTACTAATAATATTAGATAGTACTTTGATTTGCAACTTACATTAATGTGTGTAGACGTTTTGATTAGCACCCAATTGTATAACATAAAGAATCAGAAAATCATGCATTTATAGACCAGCAAATGATATAAGAAAAAGAAAAAAAATCATTGCAGTACCAAACAAAGATTTTATAACTTACGCAAATCTTACATTTTATTATCTATCCACAACATTAAAACAAACTAAGTAATTATAAAGTTTATGTTACAAAAATAAAATTAAATTGCCAACTATACACGGTAATCTCTTAATAATGTCACACCACACTCAAACATGTATATAATAAGCAAACAAACAATCTCTCTATCAAATTATCCAACAAAAAAAAACAACTAAAAACCTGCCATAAAAACTATGTTGTCGTTGAAGAAAAAAAGCACCGGACGACAAAGAATCCCGATGGTTAAGATTAAGAAATAGAGCCACCGACAAGTCACGTTCTCAAAACGTAAAACCGGTCTTTTCAAGAAAGCTAGTGAGCTTTGCACGTTGTGCGGCGCAGAGATCGCGATCGTCGTGTTTTCTCCAGCTAAAAAGCCTTTCTATTTCGGCCATCCGAGCGTCGAATCCGTATTGGACCGTTACATGTCCAGAAACAATATGTCCTTAGCTCATATGCAACAACGAAACCCTGAGGCGAGCTGTGAGCTAAATATGCGGTTGACGCAAATCTTGAGCGAGGTAGCGGAAGAGAAGAAGAAGGGTCAAGCTATGGAAGAAATGAGAAGAGAGAATGCAAGGCGGTCGATGATCAATTGGTGGGAAGATTCAATGGAGGAGATGAATATGGTTCAATTACTGGAAATGAAATCTGCGTTGGAGGAGTTGAGGAAGACGGTTGTGCTGGAGACAACTACGGCACCGTTTAATGAGGTGAACGAGGATGTGTTCGATTTCTTGGATAATAAAGTGACGATGACTCCCTCTTACATGAACATGTCTTCTGGTCTTTCTAATATTTACAATTTCGCCTATGGAAATAGTTGTTTCGGATTCAAGCATTTGTTTGGTTTTGTTTTGGGTAGCGGTAGAGAAAAAATGAATTTAAGAACTTAGAGCATCTCCATTGGTTTAGATACCCATTTGGGTATCTCAACAATAAAATAGTAATATTTTATTGTGGTTGAATTATATAATTAAATTTTAATTTTAAAACAAGAAATAAACCAATAAGAAAGAGATATGTGTGAAGAGAGGTTCTCATGTGTATCTCAAAAATTCTCAAATGAGAATCGATCCTCATCTCTCTCTCTTCCTTTTTCTTTTTTAATATTATTTTAAGGGTGAGATACCCTTTGAGAACCCTTTGATGGGATGCTTTTATAGGCTAGTATCTTGCTAGCTGCTCATTTTTTTCTAAATTATTTTTGTTTCTTTGGTATAATAAAGAAAAATCTTATATCTTAATTAATGTTATCCGGTTGTACTACTTGAATGGTAGATTATAGATGTTGCTATAACAGATAGATAGATTAAAATTAAGACTCTAAAAAGTAATCGATCAAATTTCCACCGCAACAAAAAAAGTTTGAGGTGTGATACGACCAAATTAAGAACGAAAACTTTGATATAGTTTTTTCTTTTATATGGCTGCTAATCAAGATGCAATAACCGGATTTAGCATTTAGATGTTGTTCGTTTCTAAAATTGGTTTTTGTATCTATATGTTGCATTTGGAATTTTAAATATATATTTTTCTTTGTGTTGTAAAAAAAATCTGAAATTTGATGTTGTTTGTCTCTAAGATTGGTTTTTGTAACTAAATGTTGCATTTATAATTTTGGATATATATTTTTGTTAGTGAGTGTTGTAAAAAAAATCTAAAATTTGGTTTGACCACGAAAAGATTGTGATTAAACGATCTTTAAAAGGCTAATTATTGGCCATCAGTTGCTTTTTTGCCACGGATTCACAACTTTGGTTTCCGTGGTCATTCGACATGGTTGAATCAAGATTCTTTGGGGTCACAAGATAAAAGTTTCTTTGGACCCATTAATATAACATTTTAACTTTTTTTAAAAGCTTTCTTTTTGAAAAATAATTTATTGAACATAATCTCTTATGATTACCCATATACATAATCTCCTAGCTATGATTATTCTCATATACTATGTATATAAAGATCAGTTTCTCATATATACAATTCAACACATTCACATTCAATATGGTATCAGGGCGGGTTAGGTTCCTAAGTTTCGATATAATGATCACACTTCTATTTTTTTTCTTCTAAATCTTATACATGCTTTTAAGCTATATCATTTCTCTTTAAGCCATGTACTTCCAAACTTTTATAATTTTAAGCCATTGTGCTTCTATTTTAAAACAAAACATCGCTATCTCTAAGTCATAAAATGCCCTTCTTTTTTTCATGAAAAAAACCAAATCTGATTTTCTCCATAGGATTCTCGATCTCTTTCATGCCAAGACTACAATGCTCCACTGCTTTCAGAGACGTGTTTCCTTTGTTACCAATAAGGCAATTGCCTTAGGCCACTTGCTTTTTTTTATAAAATGAAGGGCCACATTCTTATACAATTGTTTTCTTAAAACTCGTAAAGTTATTTTCATTTTTTTTTTTTAACCAATATAATTAGATTGTATGTTTAATTTTGATTTCATATCATATTTTGATTTTTTTCTTAAAAACAAATACATGTTTATCAAAATTCTTTTTCAACAAAATGTCATAAATATTTACGTATACATACTAATATGCACATAAGAGATTTTTTTTTTGGGTACATTCTCTAGAAGGATTTTATGGAATTATAATTTTCTGGAAAAAAGAACTATAAATATTTTATGATGTTTTAAAATAATATTTTGTTAGAATAATAAACCTTTCAATAATATTTAAAAGTCTATGTTTGAATAACAAAATATGTTATTGCGACAAAAGGCCACATACTTTGGATTAGCCTTAGACCTCTCTAAGTCTACGCATGGTACTGACTTCTTTCGCCGATACTGATAGCTAACTCAGAAGACCACATGGTACACTCTAAGAAAATACAAAGTAAACACATTGATAACACCGATTTTTGACCATTTTTATGGATCGCTTTAATATCTTTTGCAGATGTTTTAACTCCGTTTTCAATGGTTTTCAAGTGATTTTCATGTTTTAGAGTTTTAAAAGACATTTCAGGTAACTCGGGATAAAATAGTGAATTTCGGAGCAAAAATACGTTTTTGGATAAACTTGGATGGTCAGAAGTCTTGCAATCAAAGAAGACCTTCTCACCGTCCGATCATCCCCAAATTTGGATACAACAAAGTAGAGACAACTAGATTTCAAATGCAATTAGATTGGAGACGATCCAAAGGTTTGATCCTCAAATATACACGAAGCACTAAAGGTAGATAAAGCTGCCCTGAAGCAAGAGCCACCGCGGGCAGAGGGGCCGCACCCGCGGCCAACCAAAGTTTTTCCGCGGCCAGGAGTGTGCCGCCCGCGGCCAAACACCATCTCACTGTGGGTCAAGACCACGCACCCGCAACCACTCCCTGTTGCGACCAAATCGACTCTGTTTTACTCCCAAGGACAATTCCGTCTTTTCACATCAAACCCTAAACGTCTACAACGAAGTGAAAACTATAAATACTTGTTTTAAGGTCTCTTAGACATAACCTTATAAATTCTTTTCACTCTTTAAAGCAGAGACGAATCCCTAGCAACTTTTACTCTTGTTCTTCGGTTTGGAGTAAGGATTCTCGTCTCGTGTTCTTCGATAGAGAAGCCTTTCTTCATCCATTTTTCTTACTGTTTTCTTTTCAATTATTGATTATGTTTATCTCAGCTATGGCTGAGTAGTTCTCTTGTTGGGTATAGGGTTTTAAAGGGGCTCTCATGGTTTGATTATTCATTGAGTTTTTAGACTAGGATAACGATTAAGGTTCTTCGTTCTATCCTTTTTATTAATGCGTTTTTGCTTGATTGATCACCTTGAAATTGAACTTAGGTATTTTTAGAGCTACGAAAGTACTGGATCTATATGCTTGAACTAAGGTAGACGAGCAAGACCGTTACAAGATATGAAAGTATACTTGTAAAGGGATTGTGAGCGTTAACGACCTTTGCGTATCATCATAAATTTTTGCGCGGCCGGAGAAGAAAGCTACCAGTCGAGTACTAAAGTTATCGATTTGTAGGATGTACGAAAGTAGGCTACACACAGTGTGCATGTTCCAAGTTCAAGAATCCAAAAGTCGCTTTAGAAATCCTAGCAAATTATTTATGAAAAATCGGTCATGAACCCTAGAGAATTCCCGATTGCCCAACACTTCGTTAAATTGTTTACAACCTCGTTTTAATTATTTTCTTAGCTTACTTGCTGTTTTATTTCATTTCTTAATTTTGTTTAATTTTTTTAGCTACAATCGTAAAAAACAAAACCCATAAAAATCGATTAGGTCTAGACACATCTTAGAAATCAATAGAACTCGACAACGTTCACCCCCGTGGATTCGATCCCTAATTACTACTGCGTTTGTTGTGCACTTGCAGCCTAGCTAAAATGGTTAAACGTGTCGGGAACAATCCTGACGCATCAAGTTTTTGGCGCCGTTGCCGCCGGGGATTTGATATTGCTTGTTTAATTTCGTATTCCAATTTCTGTTCTAGACGACTTTTATTTTCAAGCTTTTTGCTGCTCTTCTAAAATTCTCCTTTATCTTTGTCTTTTGTTCTTTGGTGCATGAACACTAGGAGAACTCCTAGAGAAACCATACCGCAACTAGACGATATCGACAAACATGAGAGAGAACTCCGAAGACTCAAAAGAACACTAAGGATGGCCGAAAACAATCGTCCGGAAGATCAACTAAACCGTGATCAACTTGATCACGAGAATGACCGTGATGTTTCGGATCACGAAGATGACCGAGAGGCTGTCCATGGTGCTAATGACCAGCCACTTCTCGATCCTGAAGAAAATGAAAACCGAAATGCTGAAAATCCGAGACGATAACTTCCCGTCGATCGCGATGACACCCAAGGAACATTTGTTACCGGGACATTCACTACTCACGATTAGTCTCACCAAGAAGTCGAGCTAACGACTCTAACCAAAATCGATTAATGGGAGCCAACCCATTTGGTATGTTTTCCTTTTTTATTTATTTTATCGTTCTTTTTCTATTAAAGTTTTTTTTTTTAGTATTTCAGACTTTATATAAAACCCCAAAAACTCAAAAACATTAAAAAAACCAGAAAACACAAAAAAAAAAAAAGAAGAAGCCACTCGTAACGGATCGCGAAACGCCAAAGGAGCGAAGGAAATAATGCTCCCGAAGCAAGAGCCATTCGGCTGCGGCAAGAGGAGTTGCACCCGCGGCGAATAAGCTCTCGACCGCGCCTTCGTTGCCTGGTCCCGCGGCGAAGAGATGATCGGCCGCGGTCGGAGAAGCATGACTCGCGGTGAAGAAGCATTTGGCCGCGTTCGCGTGGGCTCGACCTACAGCTAAGATGTTTTGACCCAAAACTCGTCCCAACCTTTCCCAAACCGTTTCCAATCCTTAACCGTGCAATCCCAAAAGTATTCCCGATTTGAATTTAAACTATAACCGGTTTAATTTTCGTGTCCTGCTAAGGTAAGTTCCAATTTTTTTTTGAAAAAACAGAATACTTCGTTTTGCAATAAAACAACTTTTCAAAGATCAAAAAGAGTATTTTTAGATTAAAAGCTCTCTTTCTTCTTCTCTTCCAAGAGACTTGGAGATTATGAGCAATAACAACTTTTTCAATTCTCAAGCTTTTACAAAAATTATTTGGTCCATTCTCATTCTTTTTCAAAGGAGATTTTATTTCCACAACTATCGCATCATTTCCAACAAGGTATGATCCTAAACCTCTACGTTTTCATATGAGCCAAACCCTATGTTTTTCTTAATTTAAATAGATTTATGTCTATGATGGCTAGAAATTGTTAGAGAACTCTAAATTGAACTTCTAGAATGTCTAGATTTCAATTTTAGCACTTAATTATTATGGATTTGAGATTTTTGGAATTTGAAATTTTTGAGCTTAATTAAAAACGAATTTGGAGAGTGACTTTGATTAATTTGGCCAAGTCTTGTTTAGTTGATGATTAAAATATAGCAATCTATTAAGTTTGCATAAGAATGAGTTTAAGAATTTTTTTATAGAATTTTTTTATGCAAAGTACGTCACAAATCTGAAACTAGTCATTAGCATCTCGATTTGCTAGATTTACGTTCAATATTACTCATTTGTAGATTGAATATGTCTCTTGATACTCGATCTAGTATCCTCGCGCATTAAAAATTTTCAATCACAACCATATTCATATTTTTGCCGAGATTTGTTTTTTATTTTGTAGGAACGATAGATCATGTGAGATCTCGCATAACACACTCTAAGAAGAGCGGATACGTAGGAGAATCATCCCGGAGATCAATCTCTAGGCGTCCCGAGGAGATCCAAGGCGGATCAGATACAACTAGTGTGGAGGATGACACTAATCTCGCCGAGTTCGTAATGAGCAAACAACGACCGCGAACTCGAGCTCGCGCTACACTCCTTCCACGTGACCCGACACCTTCTCCTCCATGTGAACCAACGTCATCTCCAGAACATAGAACAAGGGTACGATATGTCGGGCAACCTATGGACCCGGCATATCGACTACCTCAAGAAGCTCAAAAGGATGGTTATCAAATCAACACCTTGTATAGATTACTCGACTCTCGACATGCTCGGGATTAGAGAAGACGTGATTTGGTATCTCGATGAGCTTAATCTTATACCTTTCATGGAGCTCAATCTCCCCACCTACGACGATCTCACCAAGGAATTCTTAGCAACCGTCACCATGTGCTACAAGAGACGCTCTAATCCAAGAGCTAATGACGGTACACTTACTTTTACCGTACGTGGATACTCTAATGCGCTAACCGTTCCGGAACTTTGTGAAGCTTCAATATCTCAATGATATTAACCCCGAGGAGGGTCCCAATAGAGAGTTGTGGCACACAATGGGACAAGGCGTCTATGACAACGGAAGATCTAAGGCTTCCCTACTCACGCATCCCGCTGTCCGTTTCGTACACAAGCTCTTGGCGCACACCATATTCTCGAGAAAAAACATGGTGAATGTCCGCAAAGGCGAGCTCGTCACTCTACAATTGCCATTCACTGACGACCCACGTTATGATTGTTTCGCTTGTATCATTGCGAAGAATTTGGTAAAGGTGAAACACGAAGCGCCCGCCACGAGACATGAAGACTCCACCCCCGCTTTCGGAAGCATAATCACGATGATTATACGAGCCGTTCACTTCGATTTCTCGACCGAGACTCCACTTCAAGGAACTTTGTTCGATCTCATGCAGTTTTCACGAGACCGGACTATCTCACGCGCAGCACTCGACCCGGACATATTTGGTTACAAATTATGCCCAAACGTCGGTGAGTCTTACTTTGTTTTCTTACCTTCTATTTCTGTCCCTAAGCTCCAGGATGGAGCAACTCCTCGATGGAGACCAGAGGCAATGGACTACGTTCTGAATGTCCCTTGACTACCGTACACCGTCAGCGAGTTCTTAGTGGCGGCTAAGGCCAAGTGCGACGCAGCTGCAGAGCGTTCTTGACTACTACTACTAGCACAGGCCCGTGCACCGTCCGCTCCCGGAAGCTCCTCACACGCACACGGACCAGAATACACAGCCATGGAGAAGAAGACGACAAGAAAGACGTTTCAAGAGCCTAGTGCATTTTCTTGGGGAGAACCACCAATTCGACGGTAACTTATCCGATTCCGAGACAGATGGCTCACGTGACGTGTAGCCTCATGCTTCATCACTCGTGACCAGCCCCACACATCACCACCACGGTTCAATCAATCTTCTTCCCTTTATCTTTTTATTTTATTTTTGAACTCTTCTATTTATTTGCAATTTGATTTTCATGTATTTTCCATCCTTTTACCAACTTTTTCACACTGGGGACAATGTGATTTAAGTCTTGAGGAGGATGTTTATCCGTTACTAATTTATTTTTCTTTGTTTTGAATTTATCTACTTGTTTTTCGCTTTAATTTTAAACTATTCGTGTAATTTTTTTTTTATTAAGTATTTTTCAGGAACATTGAAACAAAATCTATGATGATTTCGACATGTGTGCTTCTACGCTATCTTCTCGTGCCAGCTCTTTTGTGGTTTCTTACTAGACTAGGCGGTAGCTAGAGTGCTTGCAATGCGACATCCCCAAAGGACTTCGACCCATAGAGATTCTTTCTGACATGATATACTAGCTCACTCTATTTGAAATTAATCTGAATTTAAATTTCTCATCAATTGTTTTAGGCGAGACAACGAATCATACATCTAGAACATCTTTTTCCTTTTTACCATTCTTTGTTGTCCTAGATGGCCATTTCATCTTTAGCTAGTACCACACCCCGAAACCTTAACCATTTCATTTTCGAACCTCATGCATTCTTCTCTTGTTGTCTTATGTGCAGATATGTGCAAAAACGCCGAAGAGGGAGGAACAACACAATTTTCAGTCACTCAAGAAGACAGAAGACGAGATGGATTTGGTTATGGAGGTATAAAAAAATCAAGCTTAAAAGTGGTCTTGGAAATATTTTATCACTGGTAATTTTTGTCCTCCCTATGACTGTAACATCCCGGTTTCTTGTATATGCGGAGAGGCTTATAAGAATTGATTTGGCTACCTATGTCACCAAAGTGCACTTACCTTTTCCGATCACTTGCCCGAAAGAACTCCAGAGTTAAGCGTGCTTGGGCTGGAGTAGTCTAAGGATGGGTGACCTTCCGGGAAGTGATTCGCGGTAGCGTGTGAGTGAGGACAAAACACGGGGAAAGGTCACGTGGTGATTGCAGGGTCAGTAAACAAGTATTACAAGCCTCCCGGACTAACGCACCGGCCGTCGGACGAGGGTGGGGCCCACGGGCCGGGAGATGTCGTTGGGGCCCACAGGTAGGGGCGGTCGGGGCGTTACAAGTGGTATCAGAGCCGAACCCAAACACGTGTGTGAAGTCAGGTGGGCTCACACCGTCTAGGGTGACGATCCTGGTGCGCAACGAGGACGTTGCGCTCTGTGAGTGGGGGTGATTGTAACATCCCGGTTTCTTGTATATGCGGAGAGGCTTATAAGAATTGATTTGGCTACCTATGTCACCAAAGTGCACTTACCTTTTCCGATCACTTGCCCGAAAGAACTCCAGAGTTAAGCGTGCTTGGGCTGGAGTAGTCTAAGGATGGGTGACCTTTCGGGAAGTGATTCGCGGTAGCGTGTGAGTGAGGACAAAACACGGGGAAAGGTCACGTGGTGATTGCAGGGTCAGTAAACAAGTATTACAAGCCTCCCGGACTAACGCACCGGCCGTCGGACGAGGGTGGGGCCCACGGGCCGGGAGATGTCGTTGGGGCCCACAGGTAGGGGCGGTCGGGGCGTTATAATTGTAACATCCCGGTTTCTTGTATATGCGGAGAGGCTTATAAGAATTGATTTGGCTACCTATGTCACCAAAGTGCACTTACCTTTTCCGATCACTTGCCCGAAAGAACTCCAGAGTTAAGGGTGCTTGGGCTGGAGTAGTCTAAGGATGGGTGACCTTCCGGGAAGTGATTCGCGGTAGCGTGTGAGTGAGGACAAAACACGGGGAAAGGTCACGTGGTGATTGCAGGGTCAGTAAACAAGTATTACAAGCCTCCCGGACTAACGCACCGGCCGTCGGACGAGGGTGGGGCCCACGGGCCGGGAGATGTCGTTGGGGCCCACAGGTAGGGGCGGTCGGGGCGTTGTGAGTGGGGGTGATTGTAACATCCCGGTTTCTTGTATATGCGGAGAGGCTTATAAGAATTGATTTGGCTACCTATGTCACCAAAGTGCACTTACCTTTTCCGATCACTTGCCCGAAAGAACTCCAGAGTTAAGGGTGCTTGGGCTGGAGTAGTCTAAGGATGGGTGACCTTCCGGGAAGTGATTCGCGGTAGCGTGTGAGTGAGGACAAAACACGGGGAAAGGTCACGTGGTGATTGCAGGGTCAGTAAACAAGTATTACAAGCCTCCCGGACTAACGCACCGGCCGTCGGACGAGGGTGGGGCCCACGGGCCGGGAGATGTCGTTGGGGCCCACAGGTAGGGGCGGTCCCTAATTCAATTTTGAGGTTGAAATTGAATAATTAGAAGTTGGGGGTTAATTTCGCGTAAATCATTTTTTCCGGGTGGGTTTAACTGATAATTTTGAAAGTTTGGGGTCAACTTTCGGAAGAGGAAGAAGTGCGAGGACCGGTTGGTGTAATAAGGGAAACTTGGTCACACATATGTATCGCCGTATGCATCTCCCTCTCCAACCTTGTGCGTGCGATTAACCTAGCCGTCACGACTGCTGCGTGGTGAGAGATCGAGAGAAAGCTCGAGTGGGTGGATCGTCGTGAGCCGGGTCGTGTCGCGATCTCGTCTTCTCCACGGTAAGAAAACTTCTCTCTCCCTCCTTAGTTGTTCGTGCGATGCCGGGGTCAAGCCGTGACGGGGAAGAGGGTCGACGGTGCGGGGGTTGGAGTCGGGATTGGGGATCGGGGATTGGGCTGTGGCGAGCGCCGGTGGTGAGCTCCGGCGGTGGCGTCGCTGCTCCGGCGGTGGGAAGTCGACGAAGTCGACTACCGGTTTAGACCGGTTTGTTAATCACCGATCTTACATTTGTTTGTTTTTAATTATTTTATTATTTTTATTTCTAGGTGGTTTAATAGAAGGTTATTCATCCCGGGGAGTTCTAGAAAATTGCTGAATTTTCTCGTGAAACTTTCTGTGCGGGAATAAGGTGAGTGCAGGACCATAGGCGTAATTAAATAATTTTGATAATTGGTGTGATTTCGTGATTATAGGCCGTTTACGATCTCGGAGGGTCTAGATCGAGTGTTTCATGAAATGTTTGATTTATTCGGTATTTTCGTGATAGTCTATATTAATTATCTTAATTATTTGTTAGCCTGTAGATGGGAGGATTGCCTCACTAAGTATTTATCGAAATACTTATGCATCTCTT
Source organism: Eutrema japonicum (assembly GCA_030161315.1). Lineage (NCBI taxonomy): Eukaryota > Viridiplantae > Streptophyta > Magnoliopsida > Brassicales > Brassicaceae > Eutrema > Eutrema japonicum. Next base: position 22,819,301 of record BSQW01000007.1, read on the forward strand.
ATATTTTAATTGATGCAGGAAATGAGAAAGTGTGACCGTGGAATCAGGGCGAGGAAGAGGGGGTGATCTAGATTTATCGTTTATTTGATTATTTAATTTAATAATTTATGATCTGCATTGTTCGGATTTTTAGTCTTGAACCGGGAATTAATTGGTGAGGTTCCGTTATTATTTATGGGATTTTAATGATTATTTGCAAAAAAAAATGGGTGCGGTTGTTTCAATGACTGCCGTTCAAAGGCGTTTCCATTTAAAAAAAAACAAAAAAAAACCGAAAGGAAAGGAAACAAAAGCCTAAGAGTCTTAGGATAGTCGATATTTTTATACCAAGGCAACCATGTTTCGTATGTGAGGAGTAAGAAGCCATTCAAATCATTTCCCGGAGAAAAATATAAGTCCAGGGGAGTGGCAAATTTTTTTTGTCAAAAAGCAGAAAATTCCCGGAGAAAAAAGAATTTGCAACTACACTTATGCTAGTAGGAAGTGACTGGAAATTGTGGATATCAATAGCTCCACCTTCTCTTGCTGTTTTGCATAATATCTAGCTAGCATCCTCCGACGGAAATACGGTAACCCGAAACACTTTTAACATCACCTCTAAAAAGCCCTTAATGCCTAGTCTCGATTGTCTTGGTTAGTATTTTTGATAATTACACAACATTTAGTGAATGTTAAGAGCTAGTTAACTGAAAGTTAGAGTTAAAGTGGTTAGATTTTCGAATGACGAATACCGTGGACTAGCGTCGCAGTGCTTTAATGAGAATTTTCTAGACTAAGTTCGATTGAAGCATTACGTTTGTTATGGTTTAGAAGGACGGTCACCGAGAATTTTCTTAGTTCCTACGTTTTCAAAACTTCTTTCCGAGTTTAGATTTCTGTTTTGTTTGAGGACAAACAAAGATCTAAGTCTGGGGGAGTTGATAACACCGACTTGTGACCATTTTTATGCATGGCTTTAATATATTTTGCAGGTGTTTTAACTCCGTTTTCAAGTGATTTCCATGTTTTAGAGTTTGAAAGACATTTCAGGTAACTCGGGATAAAAGAGTGCATTTCGGAGCAAAAGTATGTTTTTGGATAAACTTTGGCCATCAGAAGTCTTGCAATCAAAGAAGACCTTCTCACCGTCCGATCATTCCCAAATTTAGACACAATAAAGTATAGACAATCAGCTTTCAAATGCAATAAGATTGGAGACGATCCAATGGTTGGATCCTTAAATATACACAAAGCACTAAAGGCAGATGAAGCTGCCCTAAAGCCAGAGCCACCGCAAGCAGAGGGGCCGCACCCGCGGCCAACCGATGTTCCACCATGGTCAGGAGGGCGCCAACCGCGGCCAAACACCATCTCGCCGTGGGTCGAGATGACGCACCCGCGACCACTTCTTGCTGCGACCAAATCGACTCCGTTTTACTCCCGAGACCAATTCCGTCTTTTCACATCAAACCCTAAACTTCTACAAAGAAGTGAAGACGATAAATACTTGTTTTTAGGTCTCTTAGACAGAACCTTATCAATTCTTTTCACTCTTTAAGGCAGAGACGAATCCCTAGCAACTTTTATTATTGTTCTTCGGTTTAGAGCAAGGATTCTCGACTCGTGTTCTTCGATAGAGAAGCCTTTCTTCATCCCTTTTTCTTACTGTTTTCTTTTCAATTATGTTTATCTCAGCTATGGCTGAGTATTTCTCTTGTTGGGTATAGGGTTTCAAATGGGCTCTCATGGTTCGATTATTCATTGAGTTTTTAGACTAGGATACCGATTATGATTATTCGTTCGATCTTTTTAAATAATGCGTTTTTGCTTGATTGATCAACTTGAAATTGAACTTAGGTATTTTTAGAGTTAAGAAAGTACTGGATCTATATGCTTGACCTAGGGTAGATGAGCAAGACCGGTACAAGATACAAAAGTATACTTGTAGAGGGATTGTGAGCGTTAACGATATTTGCGTATCATAATAACTTTTTGTGTGGCCGGAGACAAAAGCTACCGGTCGAGTACTAAAGTTATCAGTGTGTAGGATGTACGAAAGTAGGCTACACACAGTGTCCGTGTTCTAAGTTCAAGAATCCAAAAGACGATAAAAATTTGCTTTAGAAGTCCTAGCAAATTCTTTATGAAAAATCGGCCATGAACCCTAGAGAATTCCCGATTGCCCAACACTTCGTTAAATTGTTTAAAACCTCGTTTTAATTATTTGCTTAGCTTACTTATTGTTTTATTTCATTGCTTAATTTAGTTTAATTTTTCTAGCAACAATAGTGACAAACAAAATCCATAAAAATCGATTAGGTCTTGACACATCTAGGAAATCAATAGAATTTAACAACGTTCACACCCAAGGATTCGATCCCTAAATACTACTGCGTTTGCTGTGCACTTGCAGCCTAGCTAAAAGGGTAAAACGTGTCGGGAGCAATCCCAACGCACCACACATCTAATTTTCTAATCAAAGCACAAAGACAAGATTGTTTGAGCTTTGAGGAATGGAAAAAGCACCACTAACCTCTGCCACAAGCTGCGTCTGCCGAGAAACATCGTCCATCAGAAACATTTACCGGATTTCCCCTTTCACCTTCGTCGTTACCGCTCCTATGAGGCAGAAGCAGATGTGAGCTATTCAGGGATCCACCATATTTGCTGGGGAGATTGAGATTTGATTGGTAATTCATGTAATTATGCATGTTACATTCATTTGCTCGTTCAAGAAGAGTCCCTTAGCATACTTTATCAGATTTTTCTCATCTTAGAAACAATATATACTTATTCATATTTTACATGATTAAGTTGACAATATACCGTAATTAGGTTATAGTTTTTCACAAAACATATACAAGTTTGTTTTTTAAAAAAAATCTTCAACAACAACAAACCATAAACACTAATACATATATCAAGATTTATTTCACTTAATTAATTTTTATATTAGATTTTTATAAATTAAAATTTTAATGTATTAGTTGATATATTTGGTATATGAAATAAAACATGAGTAGTTATAAATTAAAGACGTCGATTATATTTAATTAAGATAATTTTTTTATCACATTCGTTGATTATTTTTATTTAATAAACTGTTTTGACCATGGTAACCAAATTTTCTAACTCTGCCACATGTTGTTTATATCTATGACGGTAAAAGAGGAAAAGAGGTGACTAAAAATGACACCATATTATTTTGTATTTGATGTTAGAACTATCGACTCTCATTCCTAATTTTTTAATTAGTACTTAAGACAAACTACAACTGTCATACTTTATAGCATTTAAATATTTGTGTGTTACATTAATTTGCATGTGTGCATTCATCAGAAAGAAAATAATAAAATGTACTAATAATATTATACAGTACTTTCATTTGCAGCCTACATTAACATGTGTAGACGTTTTGATTTGCACCCAATTGTGTAACATAAAGAATCAATGATTAAATAAATCATGCATTTATAGACAAGACAATGATACAAAGAAAAAGAAAAAAATCATTGCAGTACCAAACTAAGATTTTATAACTTACGCAAATCTTCCATTTTATTATCTATCCACAACATTAAAACAAACTGAGTAATTACAAAGTTTATGTTACAAAAATAAAAATAAATTGCCAAATATACAAGGTAATCTCTCATAATGATCTCACACCACACTCAATCATGTATATATATATATACATAATTAAACAAACAATCTTTCAACCAAATTGTCCAACAAAGAAAAGCAACTAAAAACCCTTCATAAAAACTATGATGTCGAAGATGAAAGAAAGCATCGGACGACAGAGAATCCCGATGGTTAAGATTAAAAAAGAGAGCCACCGGCAAGTCACGTTCTCAAAACGTAGAGCCGGTCTTTTCAAGAAAGCTAGTGAGCTTTGCACGTTGTGCGGCGCAGAGATCGCGATCATCGTGTTTTCTCCCGCTAAAAAGCCTTTCTCTTTCGGCCATGCGAGCGTAAAATCCGTATTGGACCGTTTCATGTCCAGAAACAATATGTCCTTAGCTCAGACGCAGAAACAAAACCCTGGGGAGAGATGTGATCTAAATATGCGGTTGACGCAAATCTTGAGCGAGGTGGAGGAATAGAAGAAGAAGGGTCAAGCTATGGAAGAAATGAGAAGAGAGAATGCGAGGCGGTCGATGATCAATTGGTGGGAAGGTTCAGTGGAGGAGATGAATATGGTTCAGTCACAGGAAATGAAATATGCGTTGGAGGAGTTGAGGAAGACGGTTGTGCTGGAGACAACTACGGCGCCGTATAATGAGGTGAACGAGGATGTGTTCGGTTTCTTGGATAATAAAGTGACGACGACTCCCTCTTACATGAACATGTCTTCTGGTCTTTCTAATATTTACAATTTTACCTATGGAAATAGTTGTTTCTGATTTAAGCATTTTTTTTTGTTTTTGTTTTGGGTAGAGGTAGAGTAAAAATGAATTTAAGAACTTATAGGCTAGTATCTTGCTAGCTGCTCATTTGTTTCCAAATTATTTTTGTTTATTTGGTATAATAGAGAAAAATCTTATATCTTAATTAATGTTATCCCGTTGAACTACTTGAATGGTAGATTATAGATGTTGCTATAACAGATATATAGCTTAAATTAAGACTCTAAAAAGTAACTTATAGGATAGTATCTTGCTAGCTGCTCATTTTTTTCCAAATTATTTTTGTTTCTTTGGTATAATAGAGAAAAATCGTATATCTTAATTAATGTTATCCGGTTGAACTACTTGAATGGTAGATTATAGATGTTACAATAACAGATAAATACCTTAAAATTAAGACTCTAATGAGTAACGGATCAAATTTTTATCGCAACAAAAAAGTTTGAAGTGTGATACGACCAAATTCAGAATGAAAACTTTGATCCAGTTTGTTCTTTTATATGGCTGTTAATCAAGATGCAATATCCAGATTTAGCATCTAGATGTTGTTCGTTTCTAAAATTGGTTTTTATATCTAAATGTTGCATTTTGAATTTTAAATATATATTTTTCTTTGTGTGTCATAAAAAAAATCTGAAATTTGATGTTGTTCGTCTCTAAGATTGGTTTTCATAACTAAATGTTGCATTTAAAATTTTGGATATATTTTTTTGTTAGTGAGTGTTGTAAAAAAAATCTAAAATTAGGTTTGACCACGAAAAGATCGTGATTAAACGATCGTGGCTAATTACGGCCATCAGTTGCCATTTTGCCACAGATTCGCAACTTTGGTTTCCGTGGTCATTTGTCATGATTGAGTCAAGATTCTTTGGGGTCACAAGATAAAAATTTCTGTGAACCCATTAATATAACATTTTAACCTTTTTATGCTTTCTTTTTGAAAAATAATTTATTGAACATAATATCCTATAGTCCTATGATTACCCATATACATAATCTCCTAGTTATGATTATTCTCATAGACTATGTATATAAAGTTCAGTTTCTCATATATACAATTCAACACATTCACATTCAATATGGTATCAGAGCGGATTAGGTTCCTAAGTTTCGATATAATGATCACACTTATGTTTTTTTCTTCTAAATCTTATACATGCTTTTAATCTATAGCATTTCTCTTTAAGCCATGTACTTCCAAAATTTTATAATTTTAAGCCATTGTGCTTCTATTTTAAAACAAAACATCGCTGTCTCTAAGCCATAAAATACTCTTCTTTTTTCATGAAAAAAACAAATCTTATTTTGTCCATAGGATTCTTGATCTCCTTCATGCCAAGACTATGACGCTCCACTGCTTTCAGAGAAGTGCTTCCTTTGTTACCAATAAGGCAATTGCCTTAGGCCACTGAATTTTTTTGTTAAATTAAGGGCGACATTCTTATAAAATTGTTTTCTTAAAATTCGTAAAGTTATTTTCATTTTTTTATTTTTAACCAATATAATTAGATTGTATGTTTAATTTTGGTTTCATATCAAATTTTGAATTTTTTTTTAAAAACAAGTACAAGTTTATCAAAATTCCTTTTCAACAAAATGTCATAAATATTTACGTATACATACTAATATGCACTTTTTTGGTACATTCACTATAAGGATTGTATAGAAATATAATTTTTCGGAAAAAAGAACTATAAATATTTTATGATGTTTTAAAATTATATTTTGATAGAATAATAAACCTTTCAATAATATTTTAATTTATATTTTGAATAAAAAAATAGCTTATTGCGACTAAAAGGCAACGTATTTTGGGTTAGCCTTATACCTCTCTAAGTCTACGCACGGCACTAACTGCTTTCGCCGATACTGATAGCTAACTCAGAAGACCACATGGTACACTCTAAGAAAATACAAAGTACACACATCTAATTTTCTAATCAAAGCACAAAGACGAGATTGTTTGAGCTTTGAGGAACGGAAAAAAGCACCAATAACCTTTGCAATGATTTGCGCCTGCCGAGAAACATCGTCCACCAGAAAAATCTGCCGGATTTTCCCTTTCATCTTCGTTATTACCGCTCCTATGAGGCAGAAGCGGATGTGAGCTACTCAGGAATCCACCATATTTGTTGGGGAGATTGAGCTTCGATTGGTAATTCATGGAATTATGCATGTTACATTCATTTGCTCGTTCAAGAAGAGTCCCTTAGCATACTTTATCAGATTTTTCTCATCTTAGAAACAATATATACTTATTTATATTTTACATGATTAAGTTGACAATCTACCTTAATTAAGTTTTAGCTTTTCACAAAACACATACAAGTTAAAACAAAAACAACTTCAACAACAACAAAACATAAACACTAATACATATATCAAGATTTATTTTACTTAATTAATTTTTATTTTAGATTTTTATAAATTAAAATTTTAATGTATTAGTTGATATATTTGGTATATGAAATGAAACATTAGTGGTTATAAATTAAACTCGTCGATTATATTTAATTAAGATAATATTTTTTTTATCACATTCGTCGATTATTTTTATTTAATAAATTGTTTTGACCATGATAATCAAAATTTCTATCTCTGCCACTGGTTGTTTATTTCTATGACGGTAACAGAGGTGACTAAAAATGACACCATATGATTTTGTATTTGATGTTAGAACTACCGACTCTCATTACTAATTTTTTAATTAATACTTAAGACAAAATGTTGTTGTCATACTTTATAGCATTTACGCTTTGAATGGGAGAGCGGTTCATCCGGTTCTTCCGCCATGCGTTTCGAGTGCTCCGTATTTCTCCATTCAACATAATTATAATGCTATCTACATTCTTTGATAAAATAATAATAAACTCAACTTGAACCACAAACGGTCCAAGAACACAAAGGAAAATGTTGAACCGTATGTAATTATTGAACACCTCATTTTTTGAGTGGTTCAAGAAGTCCACCCACATGTGATTATTAAATATTCAATTTTTAAATGCAAAAAATGTCATAATTTGTTATTTCCCAAAATTCACATGCATAAACAAACATTTATTTTAAAAATTTGATATGTATTTATAACAAACCATGTAATATCAATTAGGATGTGCATCGGTTATTTGGTTCGGTTCGGTTTGGATTATTTGGTTTTCGGTTTTTTTTCAGATTTAAAAAAAAAAATATAGGTTCTCTTCGAAATTAAGTTTTATATTGGTTTGGTTTTTAATAATTTGAATTCGGTTCAATTCGGAAGTGGGTAATTCCGAGTTTACATTTATCAGAATGTGACTTCACAATTTTATCAGAATTTCAAATTTTTCAAATAAAACTTTTTTAGAAATAAAGGGACAACATGAGATTGCCAACACTGATTCTGAAACCGATATAGGTGACACGGAAGCAGCAAAGATAGCTGAGGGAGATCCTATGGTGAACATCCGAGAACAAATTGCAAATATGTTATAGAAATCAAAATATTAGATCTTAATTTTTTTTTTTACTCGTGTATTGTAATATTTGAATTTATTTTATGTATAATATACATATTTATAACGATAACTGTATTTATTACATTTATATTTAATTCAAATACATGTTATGTATTGCTTTTCCCATTCAACCATATATTTTGGACCGCTTGATCCGCACTTGTTCCACCAAATCCGCCTGATCCGTACTTGATCCGCGTGATCAACTTGAACCGCTTGATCCGCTTGAACAGCTTGATTCGCTTGAACCGCTTGATCCGCACCGCCTGATCCGTTTTCTCTATTCAGAGCCTTAAATATTTGCGTGTTACATTAATTTGCATGCGTACATATGTTCATCAGAAAGAAAAAAATAAAATGTACTAATAATATTAGACAATACTTTCATTTGCAGCCTACATTAACATGTTTAGACGTTTTGATTTGCACCCAATTGTGTAACATAAAGAATCAATGATTAAGTAAATCACGAATTTATAGACAAGACAATGATACAAACAAAAAGAAAAAAATTATTGCAGTACCAAACTAAGATTTTATAACTTACGCAAATCTTCCATTTTATTATCTATCCACAACATTAAAACAAACTGAGTAATTACAAAGTTTATGTTACAAAAATAAAAATAAATTACCAAATATACAAGGCAATCTCTCATAATGATCTCACACCACACTCAATCATGTATATATATATATATATATACATAATTAAACAAACAATCTTTCAACCAAATTTTCCAACAAAGAAAAGCAACTAAAAACCCTTCATAAAAACTATGATGTCGAAGAAGAAAGAAAGCATCGGACGACAGAGAATCCCGATGGTTAAGATTAAAAAAGAGAGCCACCGGCAAGTCACGTTCTCAAAACGTAGAGCCGGTCTTTTCAAGAAAGCTAGTGAGCTTTGCACGTTGTGCGGCGCAGAGATCGCGATCATCGTGTTTTCTCCCGCTAAAAAGCCTTTCTCTTTCGGCCATGCGAGCGTAAAATACGTATTGGACCGTTTCATGTCCAGAAATAATATGTCCTTAGCTCAGACGCAGAAACAAAACCCTGGGGAGAGATGTGATCTAAATATGCGGTTGACGCAAATCTTGAGCGAGGTGGAGGAAGAGAAGAAGAAGGGTCAAGCTATGGAAGAAATGAGAAGAGAGAATGCGAGGCGGTCGATGATCAATTGGTGGGAAGGTTCAGTGGAGGAGATGAATATGGTTCAGTCACAGGAAATGAAATATGCGTTGGAGGAGTTGAGGAAGACGGTTGTGCTGGAGACAACTATGGCGCCGTATAATGAGGTGAACGAGGATGTGTTCGGTTTCTTGGATAATAAAGTGACGACGACTCCCTCTTACATGAACATGTCTTCTGGTCTTTCTAATATTTACAATTTTACCTATGGAAATAGTTAATTCTGATTCAAGCATTTTTTTTGTTTTTGTTTTGGGTAGAGGTAGAGTAAAAATGAATTTAAGAACTTATAGGCTAGTATCTTGCTAACTGCTCATTTTTTTCCAAATTATTTTTGTTTCTTTGTTATAATAGAGAAAAATCTTATATCTTAATTAATGTTATCCCGTTGAACTACTTGAATGGTAGATTATAGATGTTGCTATAATAAATATATAGCTTAAATTAAGACTCTAAAAAGTAACTTATAGGATAGTATCTTGCTAACTGCTCATTTTTTCCAAATTATTTTTGTTTCTTTGGTATAATAGAGAAAAATCGTATATCTTAATTAATGTTATCCGGTTGAACTACTTGAATGGTAGATTATAGATGTTACAATAACAGATAAATACCTTAAAATTAAGACTCTAAAAAGTAACGGATCAAATTTTTATCGCAACAAAAAAGTTTGAAGTGTGATACGACCAAATTCAGAATGAAAACTTTGATCCAGTTTGTTCTTTTATATGGCTGTTAATCAAGATGCAATATCCAGATTTAGCATCTAGATGTTGTTCGTTTCTAAAATTGGTTTTTATATCTAAATGTTGCATTTTGAATTTTAAATATATATTTTTCTTTGTGTGTCATAAAAAAAATCTGAAATTTGATGTTGTTCGTCTCTAAGATTGGTTTTCATAACTAAATGTTGCATTTAAAATTTTGGATATATTTTTTTGTTAGTGAGTGTTGTAAAAAAAAATCTAAAATTAGGTTTGACCACGAAAAGATCGTGATTAAACGATCGTGGCTAATTACGGCCATCAGTTGCCATTTTGCCACAGATTCGCAACTTTGGTTTCCGTGGTCATTTGTCATGATTGAGTCAAGATTCTTTGGGGTCACAAGATAAAAATTTCTGTGAACCCATTAATATAACATTTTAACCTTTTTATGCTTTCTTTTTGAAAAATAATTTATTGAACATAATCTCCTATAGTCCTATGATTACCCATATACATAATCTCCTAGTTATGATTATTCTCATAGACTATGTATATAAAGATCAGTTTCTCATATATACAATTCAACACATTCACATTCAATATGGTATCAGAGCGGATTAGGTTCCTAAGTTTCGATATAATGATCACACTTATGTTTTTTTCTTCTAAATCTTATACATGCTTTTAATCTATAGCATTTCTCTTTAAGCCATGTACTTCCAAAATTTTATAATTTTAAGCCATTGTGCTTCTATTTTAAAACAAAACATCGCTGTCTCTAAGCCATAAAATACTCTTCTTTTTTCATGAAAAAAACAAATCTTATTTTGTCCATAGTATTCTCGATCTCCTTCATGCCAAGACTATGACGCTCCACTACTTTCAGAGAAGTGCTTCCTTTGTTACCAATAAGGCAATTGCCTTAGGCCACTGAATTTTTTTGTTAAATTAAGGGCAACATTCTTATAAAATTGTTTTCTTAAAATTCGTAAAGTTATTTTCATTTTTTTATTTTTAACCAATATAATTAGATTGTATGTTTAATTTTGGTTTCATATCAAATTTTGAATTTTTTTTAAAAACAAGTACAAGTTTATCAAAATTCATTTTCAACAAAATGTCATAAATATTTACGTATACATACTAATATGCACTTTTTTGGTACATTCACTATAAGGATTGTATAGAAATTTAATTTTCTGGAAAAAAATAACTATAAATATTTTATGATGTTTTAAAATTATATTTTGATAGAATAATAGACCTTTCAATAATATTTTAATTTATATTTTGAATAAAAAAATAGGTTATTGCGACTAAAAGGCAACGTATTTTGGGTTAGCCTTATACCTCTCTAAGTCTACGCACGGCACTAACTGCTTTCGCCAATACTGATAGCTAACTCAGAAGACCACATGGTACACTCTAAGAAAATACAAAGTACACACATCTAATTTTCTAATCAAAGCACAAAGACGAGATTGTTTGAGCTTTGAGGAACGGAAAAAAGCACCACTAACCTTTGCAACGATTTGCGCCTGCCGAGAAACATCGTCCACCAGAAAAATCTGCCGGATTTTCCCTTTCATCTTCGTTATTACCGCTCCTATGAGGCAGAAGCGGATGTGAGCTACTCAGGGATCCACCATATTTGTTGGGGAGATTGAGCTTTGATTGGTAATTCATGGAATTATGCATGTTACATTCATTTGCTCGTTCAAGAAGAGTCCCTTAGCATACTTTATCAGATTTTTCTCATCTTAGAAACAATATATACTTATTTATATTTTACATGATTAAGTTGACAATCTACCTTAATTAAGTTTTAGCTTTTCACAAAACACATACAAGTTAAAACAAAAAAAACTTCAACAACAACAAAACATAAACACTAATACATATATCAAGATTTATTTTACTTAATTAATTTTTATTTTAGATTTTTATAAATTAAAATTTTAATGTATTAGTTGATATATTTGGTATATGAAATGAAACATTAGTGGTTATAAATTAAACTCGTCGATTATATTTTATCACATTCGTCGATTATTTTTATTTAATAAACTGTTTTGACCATGATAATCAAAATTTCTATCTCTGCCACTGGTTGTTTATTTCTATGACGGTAAAAGAGGTGACTAAAAATGACACCATATGATTTTGTATTTGATGTTAGAACTACCGACTCTCATTACTAATTTTTTAATTAATACTTAAGACAAAATGTTGTTGTCATACTTTATAGCATTTACGCTTTGAATGGGAGAGCGGTTCATCCGGTTCTTCCGCCATGCGTTTCGAGTGCTCCGTATTTCTCCATTCAACATAATTATAATGCTATCTACATTATTTGATAAAATAATAATAAACTCAACTTGAACCACAAACGGTCCAAAAACACAAAGGAAAATGTTGAACCGTATGTAATTATTGAACACCTCATTTTTTGAGTGGTTCAAGAAGTCCACCCACATGTGATTATTAAATATACAATTTTTAAATGCAAAAAATGTCATAATTTGTTATTTCCCAAAATTCACATGCATAAACAAACATTTATTTTAAAAATTTGATATGTATTTATAACAAACCATGTAATATCAATTAGGATGTGCATCGGTTATTTGGTTCGGTTCGGTTTGGATTATTTGGTTTTCGGTTTTTTCAGATTTAAAAAATATATATATAGGTTCTCTTCGAAATTAAGTTTTACATTGGTTTGGTTTTTAATAATTTGAATTCGGTTCAATTCGGAATTGGGTAATTCCGAATTTACATTTATCAGAATGTGACTGCACAATTTTATCAGAATTTCAAATTTTTCAAATAAAACTTTTTTAGAAATAAAGGGACAGCATGAGATTGCCAACACAGATTCTGAAACCGATATAGGTGACACGGAAGCAGCAAAGATAGCTGAGGGAGATCCTATGGTGAACATCAGAGAACAAATTGCAAATATGTTATAGAAATCAAAATATTCGATCTTAATTTTTTTTTTACTCGTGTATTGTAATATTTGAATTTATTTTATGTATAATATACATATTTATAACGATAACTGTATTTATTACATTTATATTTAATTCAAATACATGTTATGTATTGCTTTTCCCATTCAACCATATATTTTGGACCGCTTGATCCGCACTTGTTCCACCAAATCCGCCTGATCCGTACTTGATCCGCGTGATCCACTTGAACCGTTTGATCCGCTTGAACAGCTTGATTCGCTTGAACCGCTTGATCCGCACCGTCTGATCCGTTTTCTCCATTCGGAGCCTTAAATATTTGCGTGTTACATTAATTTGCATGCGTACATATGTTCATCAGAAATAAAAAAAATAAAATGTACTAATAATATTAGACAATACTTTCATTTGCAGCCTACATTAACATGTTTAAACGTTTTGATTTGCACCCAATTGTGTAACATAAAGAATCAATGATTAAGTAAATCACGAATTTATAGACAAGACAATGATACAAACAAAAAGAAAAAAATTATTGCAGTACCAAACTAAGATTTTATAACTTACGCAAATCTTCCATTTTATTATCTATCCACAACATTAAAACAAACTGAGTAATTACAAAGTTTATGTTACAAAAATAAAAATAAATTACCAAATATACAAGGCAATCTCTCATAATGATCTCACACCACACTCAATCATGTATATATATATATATATATATATATATATATACATACATAATTAAACAAACAATCTTTCAACCAAATTGTCCAACAAAGAAAAGCAACTAAAAACCCTTCATAAAAACTATGATGTCGAAGAAGAAAGAAAGCATCGGACGACAGAGAATCCCGATGGTTAAGATTAAAAAAAGAGAGCCACCGGCAAGTCACGTTCTCAAAACGTAGAGCCGGTCTTTTCAAGAAAGCTAGTGAGCTATGCACGTTGTGCGGCGCAGAGATCGCGATCATCGTGTTTTCTCCCGCTAAAAAGCCTTTCTCTTTCGGCCATGCGAGCGTAAAATCCGTATTGGACCGTTTCATGTCCAGAAACAATATGTCCTTAGCTCAGACGCATAAACAAAACCCTGGGGAGAGATGTGATCTAAATATGCGGTTGACGCAAATCTTGAGAGAGGTGGAGGAAGAGAAGAAGAAGGGTCAAGCTATGGAAGAAATGAGAAGAGAGAATGCGAGGCGGTCGATAATCAATTGGTGGGAAGGTTCAGTGGAGGAGATGAATATGGTTCAGTCACAGGAAATGAAATATGCGTTGGAGGAGTTGAGGAAGACGGTTGTGCTGGAGACAACTACGGCGCCGTATAATGAGGTGAACGAGGATGTGTTCGGTTTCTTGGATAATAAAGTGACGACGACTCCCTCTTACATGAACATGTCTTCCGGTCTTTCTAATATTTACAATTTTACCTATGGAAATAATTGTTTCTGATTCAAGCATTCTTTTGTTTTTGTTTTCGGTAGAGGTAGAGTAAAAATGAATTTAAGAACTTATAGGCTAGTATCTTGCTAGCTGCTCATTTGTTTCCAAAATATTTTTGTTTCTTTGGTATAATAGAGAAAAATCTTATATCTTAATTAATGTTATCCCGTTGAACTACTTGAATGGTAGATTATAGATGTTGCTATAACAGATATATAGCTTAAATTAAGACTCTAAAAAGTAACTTATAGGATAGTATCTTGCTAGCTGCTCATTTTTTTCCAAATTATTTTTGTTTCTTTGGTATAATAGAGAAAACTCGTATATCTTAATTAATGTTATCCGGTTGAACTACTTGAATGGTAGATTATAGATGTTACAATAACAGATAAATACCTTAAAATTAAGACTCTAAAAAGTAACGGATCAAATTTTTATCGTAACAAAAAAGTTTGAAGTGTGATACGACCAAATTCAGAATGAAAACTTTGATCCAGTTTGTTCTTTTATATGGCTGTTAATCAAGATGCAATATCCAGATTTAGCATCTAGATGTTGTTCGTTTCTAAAATTGGTTTTTATATCTAAATGTTGCATTTTGAATTTTAAATATATATTTTTCTTTGTGTGTCATAAAAAAAATATGAAATTTGATGTTGTTCGTCTCTAAGATTGGTTTTCATAACTAAATGTTGCATTTAAAATTTTGGATATATTTTTTTGTTAGTGAGTGTTGTAAAAAAAAATCTAAAATTAGGTTTGACCACGAAAAGATCGTGATTAAACGATCGTGGCTAATTACGGCCATCAGTTGCCATTTTGCCACATATTCGCAACTTTGGTTTCCGTGGTCATTTGTCATGATTGAGTCAAGATTCTTTGGGGTCACAAGATAAAAATTTCTGTGAACCCATTAATATAACATTTTAACCTTTTTATGCTTTCTTTTTGAAAAATAATTTATTGAACATAATCTCCTATAGTCCTATGATTACCCATATACATAATCTCCTAGTTATTATTATTCTCATAGACTATGTATATAAAGATCAGTTTCTCATATATACAATTCAACACATTCACATTCAATATGGTATCAGAGCGGATTAGGTTCCTAAGTTTCGATATAATGATCACACTTATGTTTTTTTCTTCTAAATCTTATACATGCTTTTAATCTATAGCATTTCTCTTTAAGCCATGTACTTCCAAAATTTTATAATTTTAAGCCATTGTGCTTCTATTTTAAAACAAAACATCGCTGTCTCTAAGCCATAAAATACTCTTCTTTTTTCATGAAAAAAACAAATCTTATTTTGTCCATAGGATTCTCGATCTCCTTCATGCCAAGACTATGACGCTCCACTGCTTTCAGAGAAGTGCTTCCTTTGTTACCAATAAGGCAATTGCCTTAGGCCACTGAATTTTTTTGTTAAATTAAGGGCAACATTCTTATAAAATTGTTTTCTTAAAATTCGTAAAGTTATTTTCATTTTTTTATTTTTAACCAATATAATTAGATTGTATGTTTAATTTTGGTTTCATATCAAATTTTGAATTTTTTTTAAAAACAAGTACAAGTTTATCAAAATTCCTTTTCAACAAAATGTCATAAATATTTACTTATACATACTAATATGCACTTTTTTGGTACATTCACTATAAGGATTGTATAGAAATTTAATTTTCTGGAAAAAAAGAACTATAAATATTTTATGATGTTTTAAAATTATATTTTGATAGAATAATAGACCTTTCAATAATATTTTAATTTATATTTTGAATAAAAAAATAGGTTATTGCGACTAAAAGACAACGTATTTTGGGTTAGCCTTATACCTCTCTAAGTCTACGCACGGCACTAACTGCTTTCGCTGATACTGATAGCTAACTCAGAAGACCACATGGTACACTCTAAGAAAATACAAAGTACACACATCTAATTTTCTAATCAAAGCACAAAGACGAGATTGTTTGAGCTTTGAAGAACGGAAAAAAGCACCACTAACCTTTGCAACGATTTGCGCATGCCGAGAAACATCGTCCACCAGAAAAATCTGCCGGATTTTCCCTTTCATCTTCGTTATTACCGCTCCTATGAGGCAGAAGCGGATGTGAGCTACTCAGGGATCCACCATATTTGTTGGGGAGATTGAGCTTTGATTGGTAATTCATGGAATTATGCATGTTACATTCATTTGCTCGTTCAAGAAGAGTCCCTTAGCATAACTTTATCAGATTTTTCTCATCTTAGAAACAATATATACTTATTTATATTTTACATGATTAAGTTGACAATCTACCTTAATTAAGTTTTAGCTTTTCACAAAACACATACAAGTTAAAACAAAAAAAACTTCAACAACAACAAAACATAAACACTAATACATATATCAAGATTTATTTTAATTAATTAATTTTTATTTTAGATTTTTATAAATTAAAATTTTAATGTATTAGTTATATATTTGGTATATGAAATGAAACATTAGTGGTTATAAATTAAACTCGTCGATTATATTTAATTAAGATAATATTTTTTTATCACATTCGTCGATTATTTTTATTTAATAAACTGTTTTGACCATGATAATCAAAATTTCTATCTCTGCCACTGGTTGTTTATTTCTATGACGGTAAAAGAGGTAACTAAAAATGACACCATATAATTTTGTATTTGATGTTAGAACAACCGATTCTCATTACTAATTTTTTAATTAATACTTAAGACAAAATGTTGTTGTCATACTTTATAGCATTTACGCTTTGAATGGGAGAGCGGTTCATCCGGTTCTTCCGCCATGCGTTTCGAGTGCTCCGTATTTCTCCATTCAACATAATTATAATGCTATCTACATTCTTTGATAAAATAATAATAAACTCAACTTGAACCACAAACGGTCCAAAAACACAAAGGAAAATGTTGAACCGTATGTAATTATTGAACACCTCATTTTTTGAGTGGTTCAAGAAGTCCACCCACATGTGATTATTAAATATACAATTTTTAAATGCAAAAAATGTCATAATTTGTTATTTCCCAAAATTCACATGCATAAACAAACATTTATTTTAAAAATTTGATATGTATTTATAACAAACCATGTAATATCAATTAGGATGTGCATCGGTTATTTGGTTCGGTTCGGTTTGGATTATTTGGTTTTCGGTTTTTTCAGATTTTTAAAAAAATATATAGGTTCTCTTCGAAATTAAGTTTTACATTGGTTTGGTTTTTAATAATTTGAATTCGGTTCAATTCGGAATTGGGTAATTCCGAATTTACATTTATCAGAATGTGACTGCACAATTTTATCAGAATTTCAAATTTTTCAAATAAAACTTTTTTAGAAATAAAGGGACAGCATGAGATTGCCAACACAGATTCTGAAACCGATATAGGTGACACGGAAGCAGCAAAGATAGCTGAGGGAGATCCTATGGTGAACATCAGAGAACAAATTGCAAATATGTTATAGAAATCAAAATATTCGATCTTAAATTTTTTTTTTACTCGTGTATTGTAATATTTGAATTTATTTTATGTATAATATACATATTTACAACGATAACTGTATTTATTACATTTATATTTAATTCAAATACATGTTATGTATTGCTTTTCCCATTCAACCATATATTTTGGACCGCTTGATCCGCACTTGTTCCACCAAATCCGCTGATAGTTACATAATTTAGCCCATTTTAGCATACATTTTAGTTAGCATTTTGTGACTTATTGCATTCATTTCATTGTTTTTGGTATAGTTTGCATCCATTTTAGAGTTAGTGAGTCTTAGGTTAGTTCTTGCATATGTTTGTGTGCTATGGAGTCTTTTAGGTACCATTTGGAGCTTATGGAAGCATTTTGGAGCTTGGAGGAAGATCATGGGGCAAAATAAACCTGTTTGGAGCAAGAGCTATGCCCAAATATCAAGGAAAATGCAGAGGCCATCCGACGTGCTCTAAAGATCGGCTCAGACAAAGATCTTGAGCTCCGATTTAGCTTCGAGAATCTTCATCAAAGTCGTAGATAATCGAGATACCTTTCTAATGGAGGTGGTTTCAAGTCATTCGGAGCAGCCGTTCAAAATATACGACATATTTAGTGAGCACAGGTCCGTCTGGCATCAATTTGGACTAATGGCAGAAGTCCATCGGTGTGCATCCGACCGATACACCCGACCGATGGAAGTTCTGGAAATCCGACGGATCATATCGGTGCGTTGTATCGGTTACAGGAGACCGATGGAAGCTCACATCAAGAAGACCATCGGCAGCCTCCCATCGATACACCCGACCGATGCGAAGTTCTGGAAATCCGAGGGTTCCATCGGTGCGATGTATCGGTTGCAGGAGACCGATGTGATTCCTGCGACCCACTTTGCTATTTAGGCCAAAAAACTTGTTATTTGTGAGATATCTCATTTTTAACTTGTAAAAACACTCTTCTTAGAGAGAGTTTGGAGATTTTAAGAGATTCTTAGTGTTTTTATGAAAGTTCTTGTTTCTTTTCATCTATCTATCTATTTCTAATCATCTAACCATGAATCTAAACACCTCATACATAGGATTTGTTGAGATTATCATGGTTTGTGAGTAGTTTCTTTAGAACTTTGGGTATGGTAGATTAAGATGTTTTCTTGCTAAATCATGATGCTTAGGACTTAGTTTATGAAGAATCCTTACTTGTTAGGTGTGATTAATGCTAGATTAGCCTTGACAAAGTTGATTTAGAACTTAAGGAATTTCATGCCCGGAAGGTGTTCGATGAAATTCCTCAACCAAACTTAGCAAGTGTTTTACATTCCTAGCCTATGGAAATGGATGTCTAGGGTGTTTAATGGTTATTTAGACTTGAGATTAATGCTTGTTGATCATTTAATTGCAAATAGAAGTTTGTTCTCAATTAAGTGATTAGTGAAGTGATTATTTTCATGGAAGTGGATTAGTCTAAATTAGTGATCTAAGGCCTAAGGATTAGCATTGTTTGAGTATCATGGTTTAGCTAGAGAATGTCCAAGTCGATTACCATTACCCGAAGTTCGTTTGCTTATTCTTGTTTAAATCGTTTTCGTTACGTTTTAGTGCAAAACTTGTTAGTCTTTTAATTACATTTGTTATATGCTGGGTTGTTTATTACCATGTCTTTAAATTGATTAGGATCATTAGAAAACCTTTATTCGATTAGCTTAGATTAAGAAGTGTCTCGCATTCTCTGTGTGTTGTTCTCGTGCCTCCTTGTGGATTCGATCCCTAAGTGCTACAATGACATACCATTAGATTGTGGTATTGTGCACAATGGGTTAATTGTGCGAACCGTAAAAAATTCATTATCAATTTGGCGCCGTTGCCGGGGAGATTAGCAATAGCCATTAGGATTTGGATGCTATTTGAGACTAAGGTCTTGACTTCTACTAACTTTTTATTTTCTTCTTTTTTTCTTCTTAGAGTCGATGGCCATGGATTACAATGATTGGCCACAAGAAGAGGATGCCACATTTGATGAAAGCATTGATGATGAGCCATATGTGGAGCCACCATTTGATGAAAGTGTACTCACATCAGAACAAAAAGTAGAGTTGGATGAGCTTTGCAAAGAAAACCCGACATTGACAAGGAGTAATCTCGCGATTATGATCCGTTTGAACCTCATGTCACGTCGGGCAGCGCTTGAGGGAAGGGAGCTCACATTTATTGAGATAAAGATAGCTCATGCACTCGAAGAGGTAATTTATTGGGTTCCACCATGCCAACTAGAAGGTATTTTTGACACAACCTTTGAAATCGTTGATTATGAGGATAGTCACTTGCCTTGCATTGAAGATGTAGCTTCTAGTTCACATGCTCTCAAGCTCATTAATGAATGCTGTGATTTAATATGTGAGTCTCAAATACTAGAAACCTTAAGAGTAGAAAAGCTTGCTAGTGATTATCATGAAGTATGTTTTGATATTAATTATCTATGTGCTTTGAATGATCATGATATCGAGTTTAAGCTTTCAATGCCTGAGGAATCTAGTTCTCTTCTTGAAAAATCTTACCTAGGGGATGTGCTTGATGTAGATAAGATCTTGAATGAGATAGATGACCCTAAGGTTGAGATGAAATCTAGGAAAGAGGATGTGTTTTACATGATTGATGGAGATGAAGTTGACTCGTTTAAACATGAAATCGACTTTATTTTTCCTTCAAATGCATTTGGTCCTCGTGAACATCTCATCATCAAGGAAAATTCCAAGATGTATGCTATATTTTTAGTAACCTTTCTTGATGTGAGTTATGCCTCTTTGCCATGGATAGTCGTGTGCCATGTTGCATATTTTGTTTCTTGTCTTGACAAGAGAAGGACCAAAGGTGCATTGGCTCAACCTTTTGATTCTCATGATTAACAGTTGAAACGTCAAGCTTAGCGACGTAAAACAAGCGCTCTTGGGAGGCATTCCCATGACTATCTTTGTATATATTTTCGTTCTTTCTTGTTCCTTTTGATGTTTATAGTTTTCTTGGGTCCAAGGTCGTGGTGCTTAATGCATGAATGGGTAGAGCTACAGCACGTCACACTCCTCTCCAATCCAAAGGTATGATCCAAACTCCATTTCATTGTACATACTTTTGCATATTTTTACCTTCTCTTTGATTTGTGTTGCACCGAGACGTTGCAATTCAAGTTCGGGGGAAGAATTTGTGTCTTTTGATATTGTGTTTTGTGATCTTATTTTTCTTTTTGCATATTTGAGTCTCATTCATTCATATAAGTGCATATAAAAACCATTAAAAAAAAATATTTAGTTGCATTTTGCATGTTTAAGATTGAGTCTAGATGCATATAGGTTTGCATTCACTTGCATTGGGAGAATTATCCATGTAGAATATAAACTTAAGAGCTTGAATTAATGCCCTCGTTAGGAGTTCTTTGATGCATTTGAGCGATCACGAAGTTAAGGATGATCCATGCTTTGATCTTGCGGTTTGAATGTTTTTGTCTTGGTTGAAGCATGCTTTGAATTGAATCTAACTCTATCTACATGAACTCTAATCTTGACTCATAATTATCATGTTTATGTATTGAAAAGTGAATTCATGGATACCTTATACATATTTGAGCTATCTTAGCCCTTTTCACCACTCTCTTGTTAGCTCAAATAGCCGTTTCCCATTTTTGGAACGGTTAACCACACCCTTAACTATACTTTTCCTTCAAGCCTTCATTTCTTGTGTGTGTCGTGAGGCCTAATTTTGAATGAACTTAGCAAAAAGTGTTGAGTTTGGAACGACAAGGAGTTGATAGATAGGTTGGTGATTTGGGTGTTGATGTAAAGAAAAGAAAGTGTGGAGAAAGGAAAAGATTGAGAAAAAGGATAGGGGAAAGTAAAAAGTTTGGATTGGTTGGCATGAAAATGTGGAATAGCTCTAGGGGTTGAAAGTATAAGTCTCTATGTGTGTAGAAGAAAGAAAGAGCCAAAAGAAAAAAAATATATATATATGGCTAAGGCATCTAAATGATGATTGAGAGACTAGTTATGAAAGTGAAAAAGAGCTAAAAGAAAAAGATGAAGAGCCAATCCATTTGTTGAAAGAGAAGAAGAAAAGAAATGTGGTCTAAGAAGGCAAAATGCCTTGTGATATGGGTAGTTTATAATGGATCTTGATGAGTTTAGAAATAGGAGTGGAGTTCATATTGGGGCATTGGGTAGACGGATGTCATCCTTGTACGCATCAATTGTTCTTTACTCTTAGCATTTTGCCAAAGTTCATTCTTTCGTGAGAGATCCCATTGCATTGGAATACCCACATGATTGAGATTATTTTCATCTCAAAACCTTTTTCCTAAGCCAAATGAGTTCACTTGATTTTTATTAAGCATGATTCACCATTGTACTTAATGAATGTTAAAGAGTTAGAAGATATGATTACTTGTAGATGCTAAGGCTTAGACCAAATTCGTGTAGCAACGAGTATGGCTAAATCTTTTGAAGTAGAGGTTGTTTGTGCATCACATAACTACTACCAAGGGCATTGAATTGAATTCTTTTGTTAATATTATCGGATATGATATCCCGCATTCCAACCTCTTCTTCGATTTGTTCTTGTTTGTTTGCTTGCGGACAAGCAAAAGGCAAGTTCGGGGGAGTTGATAGTTACATAATTTAGCCCATTTTAGCATACATTTTAGTTAGCATTTTGTGACTTATTGCATTCATTTCATTGTTTTTGGTATAGTTTGCATCCATTTTAGAGTTAGTGAGTCTTAGGTTAGTTCTTGCATATGTTTGTGTGCTATGGAGTCTTTTAGGTACCATTTGGAGCTTATGGAAGCATTTTGGAGCTTGGAGGAAGATCATGGGGCAAAATAAACCTGTTTGGAGCAAGAGCTATGCCCAAATATCAAGGAAAATGCAGAGGCCATCCGACGTGCTCTAAAGATCGGCTCAGACAAAGATCTTGAGCTCCGATTTAGCTTCGCGAATCTTCATCAAAGTCGTAGATAATCGAGATACCTTTCTAATGGAGGTGGTTTCAAGTCATTCGGAGCAGCCGTTCAAAATATACGACATATTTAGTGAGCACAGGTCCGTCTGGCATCAATTTGGACTAATGGCAGAAGTCCATCGGTGTGCATCCGACCGATACACCCGACCGATGGAAGTTCTGGAAATCCGACGGATCATATCGGTGCGTTGTATCGGTTACAGGAGACCGATGGAAGCTCACATCAAGAAGACCATCGGCAGCCTCCCACCGATACACCCGACCGATGCGAAGTTCTGGAAATCCGAGGGTTCCATCGGTGCGATGTATCGGTTGCAGGAGACCGATGTGATTCCTGCGACCCACTTTGCTATTTAGGCCAAAAAACTTGTTATTTGTGAGATATCTCATTTTTAACTTGTAAAAACACTCTTCTTAGAGAGAGTTTGGAGATTTTAAGAGATTCTTAGTGTTTTTATGAAAGTTCTTGTTTCTTTTCATCTATCTATCTATTTCTAATCATCTAACCATGAATCTAAACACCTCATACATAGGATTTGTTGAGATTATCATGGTTTGTGAGTAGTTTCTTTAGAACTTTGGGTATGGTAGATTAAGATGTTTTCTTGCTAAATCATGATGCTTAGGACTTAGTTTATGAAGAATCCTTACTTGTTAGGTGTGATTAATGCTAGATTAGCCTTGACAAAGTTGATTTAGAACTTAAGGAATTTCATGCCCGGAAGGTGTTCGATGAAATTCCTCAACCAAACTTAGCAAGTGTTTTACATTCCTAGCCTATGGAAATGGATGTCTAGGGTGTTTAATGGTTATTTAGACTTGAGATTAATGCTTGTTGATCATTTAATTGCAAATAGAAGTTTGTTCTCAATTAAGTGATTAGTGAAGTGATTATTTTCATGGAAGTGGATTAGTCTAAATTAGTGATCTAAGGCCTAAGGATTAGCATTGTTTGAGTATCATGGTTTAGCTAGAGAATGTCCAAGTCGATTACCATTACCCGAAGTTCGTTTGCTTATTCTTGTTTAAATCGTTTTCGTTACGTTTTAGTGCAAAACTTGTTAGTCTTTTAATTACATTTGTTATATGCTGGGTTGTTTATTACCATGTCTTTAAATTGATTAGGATCATTAGAAAACCTTTATTCGATTAGCTTAGATTAAGAAGTGTCTCGCATTCTCTGTGTGTTGTTCTCGTGCCTCCTTGTGGATTCGATCCCTAAGTGCTACAATGACATACCATTAGATTGTGGTATTGTGCACAATGGGTTAATTGTGCGAACCGTAAAAAGTTCATTATCAATTTGGCGCCGTTGCCGGGGAGATTAGCAATAGCCATTAGGATTTGGATGCTATTTGAGACTAAGGTCTTGACTTCTACTAACTTTTTATTTTCTTCTTTTTTTCTTCTTAGAGTCGATGGCCATGGATTACAATGATTGGCCACAAGAAGAGGATGCCACATTTGATGAAAGCATTGATGATGAGCCATATGTGGAGCCACCATTTGATGAAAGTGTACTCACATCAGAACAAAAAGTAGAGTTGGATGAGCTTTGCAAAGAAAACCCGACATTGACAAGGAGTAATCTCGCGATTATGATCCGTTTGAACCTCATGTCACGTCGGGCAGCGCTTGAGGGAAGGGAGCTCACATTTATTGAGATAAAGATAGCTCATGCACTCGAAGAGGTAATTTATTGGGTTCCACCATGCCAACTAGAAGGTATTTTTGACACAACCTTTGAAATCGTTGATTATGAGGATAGTCACTTGCCTTGCATTGAAGATGTAGCTTCTAGTTCACATGCTCTCAAGCTCATTAATGAATGCTGTGATTTAATATGTGAGTCTCAAATACTAGAAACCTTAAGAGTAGAAAAGCTTGCTAGTGATTATCATGAAGTATGTTTTGATATTAATTATCTATGTGCTTTGAATGATCATGATATCGAGTTTAAGCTTTCAATGCCTGAGGAATCTAGTTCTCTTCTTGAAAAATCTTACCTAGGGGATGTGCTTGATGTAGATAAGATCTTGAATGAGATAGATGACCCTAAGGTTGAGATGAAATCTAGGAAAGAGGATGTGTTTTACATGATTGATGGAGATGAAGTTGACTCGTTTAAACATGAAATCGACTTTATTTTTCCTTCAAATGCATTTGGTCCTCGTGAACATCTCATCATCAAGGAAAATTCCAAGATGTATGCTATATTTTTAGTAACCTTTCTTGATGTGAGTTATGCCTCTTTGCCATGGATAGTCGTGTGCCATGTTGCATATTTTGTTTCTTGTCTTGACAAGAGAAGGACCAAAGGTGCATTGGCTCAACCTTTTGATTCTCATGATTAACAGTTGAAACGTCAAGCTTAGCGACGTAAAACAAGCGCTCTTGGGAGGCATTCCCATGACTATCTTTGTATATATTTTCGTTCTTTCTTGTTCCTTTTGATGTTTATAGTTTTCTTGGGTCCAAGGTCGTGGTGCTTAATGCATGAATGGGTAGAGCTACAGCACGTCACACTCCTCTCCAATCCAAAGGTATGATCCAAACTCCATTTCATTGTACATACTTTTGCATATTTTTACCTTCTCTTTGATTTGTGTTGCACCGAGACGTTGCAATTCAAGTTCGGGGGAAGAATTTGTGTCTTTTGATATTGTGTTTTGTGATCTTATTTTTCTTTTTGCATATTTGAGTCTCATTCATTCATATAAGTGCATATAAAAACCATTAAAAAAAAAATATTTAGTTGCATTTTGCATGTTTAAGATTGAGTCTAGATGCATATAGGTTTGCATTCACTTGCATTGGGAGAATTATCCATGTAGAATATAAACTTAAGAGCTTGAATTAATGCCCTCGTTAGGAGTTCTTTGATGCATTTGAGCGATCACGAAGTTAAGGATGATCCATGCTTTGATCTTGCGGTTTGAATGTTTTTGTCTTGGTTGAAGCATGCTTTGAATTGAATCTAACTCTATCTACATGAACTCTAATCTTGACTCATAATTATCATGTTTATGTATTGAAAAGTGAATTCATGGATACCTTATACATATTTGAGCTATCTTAGCCCTTTTCACCACTCTCTTGTTAGCTCAAATAGCCGTTTCCCATTTTTGGAACGGTTAACCACACCCTTAACTATACTTTTCCTTCAAGCCTTCATTTCTTGTGTGTGTCGTGAGGCCTAATTTTGAATGAACTTAGCAAAAAGTGTTGAGTTTGGAACGACAAGGAGTTGATAGATAGGTTGGTGATTTGGGTGTTGATGTAAAGAAAAGAAAGTGTGGAGAAAGGAAAAGATTGAGAAAAAGGATAGGGGAAAGTAAAAAGTTTGGATTGGTTGGCATGAAAATGTGGAATAGCTCTAGGGGTTGAAAGTATAAGTCTCTATGTGTGTAGAAGAAAGAAAGAGCCAAAAGAAAAAAAATATATATATATGGCTAAGGCATCTAAATGATGATTGAGAGACTAGTTATGAAAGTGAAAAAGAGCTAAAAGAAAAAGATGAAGAGCCAATCCATTTGTTGAAAGAGAAGAAGAAAAGAAATGTGGTCTAAGAAGGCAAAATGCCTTGTGATATGGGTAGTTTATAATGGATCTTGATGAGTTTAGAAATAGGAGTGGAGTTCATATTGGGGCATTGGGTAGACGGATGTCATCCTTGTACGCATCAATTGTTCTTTACTCTTAGCATTTTGCCAAAGTTCATTCTTTCGTGAGAGATCCCATTGCATTGGAATACCCACATGATTGAGATTATTTTCATCTCAAAACCTTTTTCCTAAGCCAAATGAGTTCACTTGATTTTTATTAAGCATGATTCACCATTGTACTTAATGAATGTTAAAGAGTTAGAAGATATGATTACTTGTAGATGCTAAGGCTTAGACCAAATTCGTGTAGCAACGAGTATGGCTAAATCTTTTGAAGTAGAGGTTGTTTGTGCATCACATAACTACTACCAAGGGCATTGAATTGAATTCTTTTGTTAATATTATCGGATATGATATCCCGCATTCCAACCTCTTCTTCGATTTGTTCTTGTTTGTTTGCTTGCGGACAAGCAAAAGGCAAGTTCGGGGGAGTTGATAGTTACATAATTTAGCCCATTTTAGCATACATTTTAGTTAGCATTTTGTGACTTATTGCATTCATTTCATTGTTTTTGGTATAGTTTGCATCCATTTTAGAGTTAGTGAGTCTTAGGTTAGTTCTTGCATATGTTTGTGTGCTATGGAGTCTTTTAGGTACCATTTGGAGCTTATGGAAGCATTTTGGAGCTTGGAGGAAGATCATGGGGCAAAATAAACCTGTTTGGAGCAAGAGCTATGCCCAAATATCAAGGAAAATGCAGAGGCCATCCGACGTGCTCTAAAGATCGGCTCAGACAAAGATCTTGAGCTCCGATTTAGCTTCGCGAATCTTCATCAAAGTCGTAGATAATCGAGATACCTTTCTAATGGAGGTGGTTTCAAGTCATTCGGAGCAGCCGTTCAAAATATACGACATATTTAGTGAGCACAGGTCCGTCTGGCATCAATTTGGACTAATGGCAGAAGTCCATCGGTGTGCATCCGACCGATACACCCGACCGATGGAAGTTCTGGAAATCCGACGGATCATATCGGTGCGTTGTATCGGTTACAGGAGACCGATGGAAGCTCACATCAAGAAGACCATCGGCAGCCTCCCACCGATACACCCGACCGATGCGAAGTTCTGGAAATCCGAGGGTTCCATCGGTGCGATGTATCGGTTGCAGGAGACCGATGTGATTCCTGCGACCCACTTTGCTATTTAGGCCAAAAAACTTGTTATTTGTGAGATATCTCATTTTTAACTTGTAAAAACACTCTTCTTAGAGAGAGTTTGGAGATTTTAAGAGATTCTTAGTGTTTTTATGAAAGTTCTTGTTTCTTTTCATCTATCTATCTATTTCTAATCATCTAACCATGAATCTAAACACCTCATACATAGGATTTGTTGAGATTATCATGGTTTGTGAGTAGTTTCTTTAGAACTTTGGGTATGGTAGATTAAGATGTTTTCTTGCTAAATCATGATGCTTAGGACTTAGTTTATGAAGAATCCTTACTTGTTAGGTGTGATTAATGCTAGATTAGCCTTGACAAAGTTGATTTAGAACTTAAGGAATTTCATGCCCGGAAGGTGTTCGATGAAATTCCTCAACCAAACTTAGCAAGTGTTTTACATTCCTAGCCTATGGAAATGGATGTCTAGGGTGTTTAATGGTTATTTAGACTTGAGATTAATGCTTGTTGATCATTTAATTGCAAATAGAAGTTTGTTCTCAATTAAGTGATTAGTGAAGTGATTATTTTCATGGAAGTGGATTAGTCTAAATTAGTGATCTAAGGCCTAAGGATTAGCATTGTTTGAGTATCATGGTTTAGCTAGAGAATGTCCAAGTCGATTACCATTACCCGAAGTTCGTTTGCTTATTCTTGTTTAAATCGTTTTCGTTACGTTTTAGTGCAAAACTTGTTAGTCTTTTAATTACATTTGTTATATGCTGGGTTGTTTATTACCATGTCTTTAAATTGATTAGGATCATTAGAAAACCTTTATTCGATTAGCTTAGATTAAGAAGTGTCTCGCATTCTCTGTGTGTTGTTCTCGTGCCTCCTTGTGGATTCGATCCCTAAGTGCTACAATGACATACCATTAGATTGTGGTATTGTGCACAATGGGTTAATTGTGCGAACCGTAAAAAGTTCATTATCAATTTGGCGCCGTTGCCGGGGAGATTAGCAATAGCCATTAGGATTTGGATGCTATTTGAGACTAAGGTCTTGACTTCTACTAACTTTTTATTTTCTTCTTTTTTTCTTCTTAGAGTCGATGGCCATGGATTACAATGATTGGCCACAAGAAGAGGATGCCACATTTGATGAAAGCATTGATGATGAGCCATATGTGGAGCCACCATTTGATGAAAGTGTACTCACATCAGAACAAAAAGTAGAGTTGGATGAGCTTTGCAAAGAAAACCCGACATTGACAAGGAGTAATCTCGCGATTATGATCCGTTTGAACCTCATGTCACGTCGGGCAGCGCTTGAGGGAAGGGAGCTCACATTTATTGAGATAAAGATAGCTCATGCACTCGAAGAGGTAATTTATTGGGTTCCACCATGCCAACTAGAAGGTATTTTTGACACAACCTTTGAAATCGTTGATTATGAGGATAGTCACTTGCCTTGCATTGAAGATGTAGCTTCTAGTTCACATGCTCTCAAGCTCATTAATGAATGCTGTGATTTAATATGTGAGTCTCAAATACTAGAAACCTTAAGAGTAGAAAAGCTTGCTAGTGATTATCATGAAGTATGTTTTGATATTAATTATCTATGTGCTTTGAATGATCATGATATCGAGTTTAAGCTTTCAATGCCTGAGGAATCTAGTTCTCTTCTTGAAAAATCTTACCTAGGGGATGTGCTTGATGTAGATAAGATCTTGAATGAGATAGATGACCCTAAGGTTGAGATGAAATCTAGGAAAGAGGATGTGTTTTACATGATTGATGGAGATGAAGTTGACTCGTTTAAACATGAAATCGACTTTATTTTTCCTTCAAATGCATTTGGTCCTCGTGAACATCTCATCATCAAGGAAAATTCCAAGATGTATGCTATATTTTTAGTAACCTTTCTTGATGTGAGTTATGCCTCTTTGCCATGGATAGTCGTGTGCCATGTTGCATATTTTGTTTCTTGTCTTGACAAGAGAAGGACCAAAGGTGCATTGGCTCAACCTTTTGATTCTCATGATTAACAGTTGAAACGTCAAGCTTAGCGACGTAAAACAAGCGCTCTTGGGAGGCATTCCCATGACTATCTTTGTATATATTTTCGTTCTTTCTTGTTCCTTTTGATGTTTATAGTTTTCTTGGGTCCAAGGTCGTGGTGCTTAATGCATGAATGGGTAGAGCTACAGCACGTCACACTCCTCTCCAATCCAAAGGTATGATCCAAACTCCATTTCATTGTACATACTTTTGCATATTTTTACCTTCTCTTTGATTTGTGTTGCACCGAGACGTTGCAATTCAAGTTCGGGGGAAGAATTTGTGTCTTTTGATATTGTGTTTTGTGATCTTATTTTTCTTTTTGCATATTTGAGTCTCATTCATTCATATAAGTGCATATAAAAACCATTAAAAAAAAAATATTTAGTTGCATTTTGCATGTTTAAGATTGAGTCTAGATGCATATAGGTTTGCATTCACTTGCATTGGGAGAATTATCCATGTAGAATATAAACTTAAGAGCTTGAATTAATGCCCTCGTTAGGAGTTCTTTGATGCATTTGAGCGATCACGAAGTTAAGGATGATCCATGCTTTGATCTTGCGGTTTGAATGTTTTTGTCTTGGTTGAAGCATGCTTTGAATTGAATCTAACTCTATCTACATGAACTCTAATCTTGACTCATAATTATCATGTTTATGTATTGAAAAGTGAATTCATGGATACCTTATACATATTTGAGCTATCTTAGCCCTTTTCACCACTCTCTTGTTAGCTCAAATAGCCGTTTCCCATTTTTGGAACGGTTAACCACACCCTTAACTATACTTTTCCTTCAAGCCTTCATTTCTTGTGTGTGTCGTGAGGCCTAATTTTGAATGAACTTAGCAAAAAGTGTTGAGTTTGGAACGACAAGGAGTTGATAGATAGGTTGGTGATTTGGGTGTTGATGTAAAGAAAAGAAAGTGTGGAGAAAGGAAAAGATTGAGAAAAAGGATAGGGGAAAGTAAAAAGTTTGGATTGGTTGGCATGAAAATGTGGAATAGCTCTAGGGGTTGAAAGTATAAGTCTCTATGTGTGTAGAAGAAAGAAAGAGCCAAAAGAAAAAAAATATATATATATGGCTAAGGCATCTAAATGATGATTGAGAGACTAGTTATGAAAGTGAAAAAGAGCTAAAAGAAAAAGATGAAGAGCCAATCCATTTGTTGAAAGAGAAGAAGAAAAGAAATGTGGTCTAAGAAGGCAAAATGCCTTGTGATATGGGTAGTTTATAATGGATCTTGATGAGTTTAGAAATAGGAGTGGAGTTCATATTGGGGCATTGGGTAGACGGATGTCATCCTTGTACGCATCAATTGTTCTTTACTCTTAGCATTTTGCCAAAGTTCATTCTTTCGTGAGAGATCCCATTGCATTGGAATACCCACATGATTGAGATTATTTTCATCTCAAAACCTTTTTCCTAAGCCAAATGAGTTCACTTGATTTTTATTAAGCATGATTCACCATTGTACTTAATGAATGTTAAAGAGTTAGAAGATATGATTACTTGTAGATGCTAAGGCTTAGACCAAATTCGTGTAGCAACGAGTATGGCTAAATCTTTTGAAGTAGAGGTTGTTTGTGCATCACATAACTACTACCAAGGGCATTGAATTGAATTCTTTTGTTAATATTATCGGATATGATATCCCGCATTCCAACCTCTTCTTCGATTTGTTCTTGTTTGTTTGCTTGCGGACAAGCAAAAGGCAAGTTCGGGGGAGTTGATAGTTACATAATTTAGCCCATTTTAGCATACATTTTAGTTAGCATTTTGTGACTTATTGCATTCATTTCATTGTTTTTGGTATAGTTTGCATCCATTTTAGAGTTAGTGAGTCTTAGGTTAGTTCTTGCATATGTTTGTGTGCTATGGAGTCTTTTAGGTACCATTTGGAGCTTATGGAAGCATTTTGGAGCTTGGAGGAAGATCATGGGGCAAAATAAACCTGTTTGGAGCAAGAGCTATGCCCAAATATCAAGGAAAATGCAGAGGCCATCCGACGTGCTCTAAAGATCGGCTCAGACAAAGATCTTGAGCTCCGATTTAGCTTCGCGAATCTTCATCGAAGTCGTAGATAATCGAGATACCTTTCTAATGGAGGTGGTTTCAAGTCATTCGGAGCAGCCGTTCAAAATATACGACATATTTAGTGAGCACAGGTCCGTCTGGCATCAATTTGGACTAATGGCAGAAGTCCATCGGTGTGCATCCGACCGATACACCCGACCGATGGAAGTTCTGGAAATCCGACGGATCATATCGGTGCGTTGTATCGGTTACAGGAGACCGATGGAAGCTCACATCAAGAAGACCATCGGCAGCCTCCCACCGATACACCCGACCGATTCGAAGTTCTGGAAATCCGAGGGTTCCATCGGTGCGATGTATCGGTTGCAGGAGACCGATGTGATTCCTGCGACCCACTTTGCTATTTAGGCCAAAAAACTTGTTATTTGTGAGATTTTGTGAGATATCTCATTTTTAACTTGTAAAAACACTCTTCTTAGAGAGAGTTTGGAGATTTTAAGAGATTCTTAGTGTTTTTATGAAAGTTCTTGTTTCTTTTCATCTATCTATCTATTTCTAATCATCTAACAATGAATCTAAACACCTCATACATAGGATTTGTTGAGATTATCATGGTTTGTGAGTAGTTTCTTTAGAACTTTGGGTATGGTAGATTAAGATGTTTTCTTGCTAAATCATGATGCTTAGGACTTAGTTTATGAAGAATCCTTACTTGTTAGGTGTGATTAATGCTAGATTAGCCTTGACAAAGTTGATTTAGAACTTAAGGAATTTCATGCCCGGAAGGTGTTCGATGAAATTCCTCAACCAAACTTAGCAAGTGTTTTACATTCCTAGCCTATGGAAATGGATGTCTAGGGTGTTTAATGGTTATTTAGACTTGAGATTAATGCTTGTTGATCATTTAATTGCAAATGGAAGTTTGTTCTCAATTAAGTGATTAGTGAAGTGATTATTTTCATGGAAGTGGATTAGTCTAAATTAGTGATCTAAGGCCTAAGGATTAGCATTGTTTGAGTATCATGGTTTAGCTAGAGAATGTCCAAGTCGATTACCATTACCCGAAGTTCGTTTGCTTATTCTTGTTTAAATCGTTTTCGTTACGTTTTAGTGCAAAACTTGTTAGTCTTTTAATTACATTTGTTATATGCTGGGTTGTTTATTATCATGTCTTTAAATTGATTAGGATCATTAGAAAACCTTTATTCGATTAGCTTAGATTAAGAAGTGTCTCGCATTCTCTGTGTGTTGTTCTCGTGCCTCCTTGTGGATTCGATCCCTAAGTGCTACAATGACATACCATTAGATTGTGGTATTGTGCACAATGGGTTAATTGTGCGAACCGTAAAAAGTTCATTATCAATTTGGCGCCGTTGCCGGGGAGATTAGCAATAGCCATTAGGATTTGGATGCTATTTGAGACTAAGGTCTTGACTTCTACTAACTTTTTATTTTCTTCTTTTTTGCTTCTTAGAGTCGATGGCCATGGATTACAATGATTGGCCACAAGAAGAGGATGCCACATTTGATGAAAGCATTGATGATGAGCCATATGTGGAGCCACCATTTGATGAAAGTGTACTCACATCAGAACAAAAAGTAGAGTTGGATGAGCTTTGCAAAGAAAACCCGACATTGACAAGGAGTAATCTCGCGATTATGATCCGTTTGAACCTCATGTCACGTCGTGCAGCGCTTGAGGGAAGGGAGCTCACATTTATTGAGATAAAGATAGCTCATGCACTCGAAGAGGTAATTTATTGGGTTCCACCATGCCAACTAGAAGGTATTTTTGACACAACCTTTGAAATCGTTGATTATGAGGATAGTCACTTGCCTTGCATTGAAGATGTAGCTTCTAGTTCACATGCTCTCAAGCTCATTAATGAATGCTGTGATTTAATATGTGAGTCTCAAATACTAGAAACCTTAAGAGTAGAAAAGCTTGCTAGTGATTATCATGAAGTATGTTTTGATATTAATTATCTATGTGCTTTGAATGATCATGATATCGAGTTTAAGCTTTCAATGCCTGAGGAATCTAGTTCTCTTCTTGAAAAATCTTACCTAGGGGATGTGCTTGATGTAGATAAGATCTTGAATGAGATAGATGACCCTAAGGTTGAGATGAAATCTAGGAAAGAGGATGTGTTTTACATGATTGATGGAGATGAAGTTGACTCGTTTAAACATGAAATCGACTTTATTTTTCCTTCAAATGCATTTGGTCCTCGTGAACATCTCATCATCAAGGAAAATTCCAAGATGTATGCTATATTTTTAGTAACCTTTCTTGATGTGAGTTATGCTTCTTTGCCATGGATAGTCGTGTGCCATGTTGCATATTTTGTTTCTTGTCTTGACAAGAGAAGGACCAAAGGTGCATTGGCTCAACCTTTTGATTCTCATGATTAACAGTTGAAACGTCAAGCTTAGCGACGTAAAACAAGCGCTCTTGGGAGGCATTCCCATGACTATCTTTGTATATATTTTCGTTCTTTCTTGTTCCTTTTGATGTTTATAGTTTTCTTGGGTCCAAGGTCGTGGTGCTTAATGCATGAATGGGTAGAGCTACAGCACGTCACACTCCTCTCCAATCCAAAGGTATGATCCAAACTCCATTTCATTGTACATACTTTTGCATATTTTTACCTTCTCTTTGATTTGTGTTGCACCGAGACGTTGCAATTCAAGTTCGGGGGAAGAATTTGTGTCTTTTGATATTGTGTTTTGTGATCTTATTTTTCTTTTTGCATATTTGAGTCTCATTCATTCATATAAGTGCATATAAAAACCATTAAAAAAAAAATATTTAGTTGCATTTTGCATGTTTAAGATTGAGTCTAGATGCATATAGGTTTGCATTCACTTGCATTGGGAGAATTATCCATGTAGAATATAAACTTAAGAGCTTGAATTAATGCCCTCGTTAGGAGTTCTTTGATGCATTTGAGCGATCACGAAGTTAAGGATGATCCATGCTTTGATCTTGCGGTTTGAATGTTTTTGTCTTGGTTGAAGCATGCTTTGAATTGAATCTAACTCTATCTACATGAACTCTAATCTTGACTCATAATTATCATGTTTATGTATTGAAAAGTGAATTCATGGATACCTTATACATATTTGAGCTATCTTAGCCCTTTTCACCACTCTCTTGTTAGCTCAAATAGCCGTTTCCCATTTTTGGAACGGTTAACCACACCCTTAACTATACTTTTCCTTCAAGCCTTCATTTCTTGTGTGTGTCGTGAGGCCTAATTTTGAATGAACTTAGCAAAAAGTGTTGAGTTTGGAACGACAAGGAGTTGATAGATAGGTTGGTGATTTGGGTGTTGATGTAAAGAAAAGAAAGTGTGGAGAAAGGAAAAGATTGAGAAAAAGGATAGGGGAAAGTAAAAAGTTTGGATTGGTTGGCATGAAAATGTGGAATAGCTCTAGGGGTTGAAAGTATAAGTCTCTATGTGTGTAGAAGAAAGAAAGAGCCAAAAGAAAAAAAAAAATATATATGGCTAAGGCATCTAAATGATGATTGAGAGACTAGTTATGAAAGTGAAAAAGAGCTAAAAGAAAAAGATGAAGAGCCAATCCATTTGTTGAAAGAGAAGAAGAAAAGAAATGTGGTCTAAGAAGGCAAAATGCCTTGTGATATGGGTAGTTTATAATGGATCTTGATGAGTTTAGAAATAGGAGTGGAGTTCATATTGGGGCATTGGGTAGACGGATGTCATCCTTGTACGCATCAATTGTTCTTTACTCTTAGCATTTTGCCAAAGTTCATTCTTTCGTGAGAGATCCCATTGCATTGGAATACCCACATGATTGAGATTATTTTCATCTCAAAACCTTTTTCCTAAGCCAAATGAGTTCACTTGATTTTTATTAAGCATGATTCACCATTGTACTTAATGAATGTTAAAGAGTTAGAAGATATGATTACTTGTAGATGCTAAGGCTTAGACCAAATTCGTGTAGCAACGAGTATGGCTAAATCTTTTGAAGTAGAGGTTGTTTGTGCATCACATAACTACTACCAAGGGCATTGAATTGAATTCTTTTGTTAATATTATCGGATATGATATCCCGCATTCCAACCTCTTCTTCGATTTGTTCTTGTTTGTTTGCTTGCGGACAAGCAAAAGGCAAGTTCGGGGGAGTTGATAGTTACATAATTTAGCCCATTTTAGCATACATTTTAGTTAGCATTTTGTGACTTATTGCATTCATTTCATTGTTTTTGGTATAGTTTGCATCCATTTTAGAGTTAGTGAGTCTTAGGTTAGTTCTTGCATATGTTTGTGTGCTATGGAGTCTTTTAGGTACCATTTGGAGCTTATGGAAGCATTTTGGAGCTTGGAGGAAGATCATGGGGCAAAATAAACCTGTTTGGAGCAAGAGCTATGCCCAAATATCAAGGAAAATGCAGAGGCCATCCGACGTGCTCTAAAGATCGGCTCAGACAAAGATCTTGAGCTCCGATTTAGCTTCGCGAATCTTCATCAAAGTCGTAGATAATCGAGATACCTTTCTAATGGAGGTGGTTTCAAGTCATTCGGAGCAGCCGTTCAAAATATACGACATATTTAGTGAGCACAGGTCCGTCTGGCATCAATTTGGACTAATGGCAGAAGTCCATCGGTGTGCATCCGACCGATACACCCGACCGATGGAAGTTCTGGAAATCCGACGGATCATATCGGTGCGTTGTATCGGTTACAGGAGACCGATGGAAGCTCACATCAAGAAGACCATCGGCAGCCTCCCACCGATACACCCGACCGATGCGAAGTTCTGGAAATCCGAGGGTTCCATCGGTGCGATGTATCGGTTGCAGGAGACCGATGTGATTCCTGCGACCCACTTTGCTATTTAGGCCAAAAAACTTGTTATTTGTGAGATATCTCATTTTTAACTTGTAAAAACACTCTTCTTAGAGAGAGTTTGGAGATTTTAAGAGATTCTTAGTGTTTTTATGAAAGTTCTTGTTTCTTTTCATCTATCTATCTATTTCTAATCATCTAACCATGAATATAAACACCTCATACATAGGATTTGTTGAGATTATCATGGTTTGTGAGTAGTTTCTTTAGAACTTTGGGTATGGTAGATTAAGATGTTTTCTTGCTAAATCATGATGCTTAGGACTTAGTTTATGAAGAATCCTTACTTGTTAGGTGTGATTAATGCTAGATTAGCCTTGACAAAGTTGATTTAGAACTTAAGGAATTTCATGCCCGGAAGGTGTTCGATGAAATTCCTCAACCAAACTTAGCAAGTGTTTTACATTCCTAGCCTATGGAAATGGATGTCTAGGGTGTTTAATGGTTATTTAGACTTGAGATTAATGCTTGTTGATCATTTAATTGCAAATGGAAGTTTGTTCTCAATTAAGTGATTAGTGAAGTGATTATTTTCATGGAAGTGGATTAGTCTAAATTAGTGATCTAAGGCCTAAGGATTAGCATTGTTTGAGTATCATGGTTTAGCTAGAGAATGTCCAAGTCGATTACCATTACCCGAAGTTCGTTTGCTTATTCTTGTTTAAATCGTTTTCGTTACGTTTTAGTGCAAAACTTGTTAGTCTTTTAATTACATTTGTTATATGCTGGGTTGTTTATTATCATGTCTTTAAATTGATTAGGATCATTAGAAAACCTTTATTCGATTAGCTTAGATTAAGAAGTGTCTCGCATTCTCTGTGTGTTGTTCTCGTGGCTCCTTGTGGATTCGATCCCTAAGTGCTACAATGACATACCATTAGATTGTGGTATTGTGCACAATGGGTTAATTGTGCGAACCGTAAAAAGTTCATTATCATCCGCCTGATCCGTACTTGATCCGCGTGAACCACTTGAACCGTTTGATCCGCTTGAACAGCTTGATTCGCTAGAACCGCTTGATCCGCACCGCCTGATCCGTTTTCTCCATTCGGAGCCTTAAATATTTGCGTGTTACATTAATTTGCATGCGTACATATGTTCATCAGAAAGAAAAAAATAAAATGTACTAATAATATTAGACAATACTTTCATTTGCAGCCTACATTAACATGTTTAGACGTTTTGATTTGCACCCAATTGTGTAACATAAAGAATCAATGATTAAGTAAATCACGAATTTATAGACAAGACAATGATACAAACAAAAAGAAAAAAATTATTGCAGTATCAAACTAAGATTTTATAACTTACGCAAATCTTCCATTTTATTATCTATCCACAACTTTAAAACAAACTGAGTAATTACAAAGTTTATGTTACAAAAATAAAAATAAATTACCAAATATACAAGGCAATCTCTCATAATGATCTCACACCACACTCAATCATGTATATATATATATATATATACATAATTAAACAAACAATCTTTCAACCAAATTGTCCAACAAAGAAAAGCAACTAAAAACCCTTCATAAAAACTATGATGTCGAAGAAGAAAGAAAGCATCGGACGACAGAGAATCCCGATGGTTAAGATTAAAAAAGAGAGCCACCGGCAAGTCACGTTCTCAAAACGTAGAGCCGGTATTTTCAAGAAAGCTAGTGAGCTATGCACGTTGTGCGGCGCAGAGATCGCGATCATCGTGTTTTCTCCCGCTAAAAAGCCTTTCTCTTTCGGCATGCGAGCGTAAAATCCGTATTGGACCGTTTCATGTCCAGAAACAATATGTCCTTAGCTCAGACGCAGAAACAAAACCCTGGGGAGAGATGTGATCTAAATATGCGGTTGACGCAAATCTTGAGCGAGGTGGAGGAAGAGAAGAAGAAGGGTCAAGCTATGGAAGAAATGAGAAGAGAGAATGCGAGGCGGTCGATGATCAATTGGTGGGAAGGTTCAGTGGAGGAGATGAATATGGTTCAATCACAGGAAATGAAATATGCGTTGGAGGAGTTGAGGAAGACGGTTGTGCTGGAGACAACTACGGCACCGTATAATGAGGTGAACGAGGATGTGTTCGGTTTCTTGGATAATAAAGTGACGACGACTCCCTCTTACATGAACATGTCTTCTGGTCTTTCTAATATTTACAATTTTACCTATGGAAATAGTTGTTTCTGATTCAAGCATTTTTTTGTTTTTGTTTTGGGTAGAGGTAGAGTAAAAATGAATTTAAGAACTTATAGGCTAGTATCTTGCTAGCTGCTCATTTGTTTCCAAATTATTTTTGTTTCTTTGGTATAATAGAGAAAAATCTTATATCTTAATTAATGTTATCCCGTTGAACTACTTGAATGGTAGATTATAGATGTTGCTATAACAGATATATAGCTTAAATTAAGACTCTAAAAAGTAACTTATAGGATAGTATCTTGCTAGCTGCTCATTTTTTTCCAAATTATTTTTGTTTCTTTGGTATAATAGAGAAAACTCGTATATCTTAATTAATGTTATCCGGTTGAACTACTTGAATGGTAGATTATAGATGTTACAATAACAGATAAATACCTTAAAATTAAGACTCTAAAAAGTAACGGATCAAATTTTTATCGTAACAAAAAAGTTTGAAGTGTGATACGACCAAATTCAGAATGAAAACTTTGATCCAGTTTGTTCTTTTATATGGCTGTTAATCAAGATGCAATATCCAGATTTAGCATCTAGATGTTGTTCGTTTCTAAAATTGGTTTTTATATCTAAATGTTGCATTTTGAATTTTAAATATATATTTTTCTTTGTGTGTCATAAAAAAAATATGAAATTTGATGTTGTTCGTCTCTAAGATTGGTTTTCATAACTAAATGTTGCATTTAAAATTTTGGATATATTTTTTTGTTAGTGAGTGTTGTAAAAAAAAATCTAAAATTAGGTTTGACCACGAAAAGATCGTGATTAAACGATCGTGGCTAATTACGGCCATCAGTTGCCATTTTGCCACATATTCGCAACTTTGGTTTCCGTGGTCATTTGTCATGATTGAGTCAAGATTCTTTGGGGTCACAAGATAAAAATTTCTGTGAACCCATTAATATAACATTTTAACCTTTTTATGCTTTCTTTTTGAAAAATAATTTATTGAACATAATCTCCTATAGTCCTATGATTACCCATATACATAATCTCCTAGTTATGATTATTATCATAGACTATGTATATAAAGATCAGTTTCTCATATATACAATTCAACACATTCACATTCAATATGGTATCAGAGCGGATTAGGTTCCTAAGTTTCGATATAATGATCACACTTATGTTTTTTTCTCCTAAATCTTATACATGCTTTTAATCTATAGCATTTCTCTTTAAGCCATGTACTTCCAAAATTTTATAATTTTAAGCCATTGTGCTTCTATTTTAAAACAAAACATCGCTGTCTCTAAGCCATAAAATACTCTTCTTTTTTCATGAAAAAAACAAATCTTATTTTGTCCATAGGATTCTCGATCTCCTTCATGCCAAGACTATGATGCTCCACTGCTTTCAGAGAAGTGCTTCCTTTGTTACCAATAAGGCAATTGCCTTAGGCCACTGAATTTTTTTGTTAAATTAAGGGCAACATTCTTATAAAATTGTTTTCTTAAAATTCGTAAAGTTATTTTCATTTTTTTATTTTTAACCAATATAATTAGATTGTATGTTTAATTTTGGTTTCATATCAAATTTTGATTTTTTTTTTAAAAACAAGTACAAGTTTATCAAAATTCCTTTTCAACAAAATGTCATAAATATTTACGTATACATACTAAT
This sequence comes from Eutrema japonicum, assembly GCA_030161315.1. Classification (NCBI taxonomy): domain Eukaryota; kingdom Viridiplantae; phylum Streptophyta; class Magnoliopsida; order Brassicales; family Brassicaceae; genus Eutrema; species Eutrema japonicum. The sequence goes on from BSQW01000007.1 coordinate 22,859,549, forward strand.
ATGCACTTTTTTGGTACATTCACTATAAGGATTGTATAGAAATATAATTTTCTGGAAAAAAGAACTATAAATATTTTATGATGTTTTAAAATTATATTTTGGTAGAATAATAAACCATTCAATAATATTTTAATTTATATTTTGAATAAAAAATAGGTTATTGCGACTAAAAGGCAACGTATTTTGGGTTAGCCTTATACCTCTCTAAGTCTACGCACAGCACTAACTGCTTTCGCTGATACTGATAGCTAACTCAGAAGACCACATGGTACACTCTAAGAAAATACAAAGTACACACATCTAATTTTCTAATCAAAGCACAAAGACAAGATTGTTTGAGCTTTGAGGAACGTAAAAAAGCACCACTAACCTCTGCAACGAGTTGCGCCTGCAGAGAAACATCGTCCACCAGAACAATCTGCCGGATTTCCCCTTTCATCTTCTTTATTACTGCTCCTATGAGGCAGAAGCGGATGTGAGCTACTCAGGGATCCACCATATTTGTTGTGGAGATTGAGCTTTGATTGGTAATTCATGGAATTATGCATGTTACATTCATTTGATCGTTCAAGAAGAGTCCCTTAGCATACTTTATCAGATTTTTCTCATCTTAGAAACAATATATACTTATTTATATTTTACATGATTAAGTTGACAATCTACCTTAATTAAGTTTTAGTTTTTCACAAAACACATACAAGTTAAAAAAAAAAACTTCAACAACAACAAACCATAAACACTAATACATATATCAAGATCTATTTCATTTAATTAATTTTTATTTTAGATTTTTATAAATTAAAATTTTAATGTATTAGTTGATATATTTGGTATATGAAATGAAACATGAGTAGTTATAAATTAAACTCGTCGATTATATTTAATTAAGATAATATTTTTTTATCACATTCGTCGATTATTTTTATTTAATAAACTGTTTTGACAATGATAATCAAAATTTCTATCTCTTCCACTGGTTGTTTATTTCTATGACGGTAAAAGATGTGACTAAAAATGACACCATATGATTTTGTATTTGATGTTAGAACTACCGACTCTCATTCCTAATTTTTTAATTAATATTTAAGACAAACTGTTGTTGTCATACTTTATAGCATTTACGCTTTGAATGGGAGAGCGGTTCACCCGGTTCTTCCGCCATGCGTTTCGAGTGCTCCGTATTTCTCCATTCAACATAATTATAATGCTATCTACATTCTTTGATAAAATAATAATAAACTCAACTTGAACCACAAACGGTCCAAAAACACAAAGGAAAATGTTGAACCGTATGTAATTATTGAACACCTCATTTTTTTAGTGGTTCAGAAGGTCCAGCCATATGTGATTATTAAATATATAATTTTTAAATGCAAAAACAAATGTCATAATTTGTTATTTCCCAAAATTTACATGCATAAACAAACATTTATTTTAAAAATTTGATATGTATTTATAACAAACCATGTAATATCAATTAGGATGTGCATCTGTTATTTGGTTCGGTTCGGTTTGGATTATTTGGCTTTCGGTTTTTTCAGATTTTAAAAAATATATATAGGTTCTCTTCGAAAGTAAGTTTTATATTGGTTTGGTTTTTAATAATTTGAACTTGGTTCAATTCGAAATTGGGTATTTCCGAATTTACATTTATCAGAATGTGACTGCACAATTTTATCAGAATTTCAAATTTTTCAAATAAAACTTTTCTATAAATAAAGGGACAGCATGAGATTGCCAACACAGATTCTGAAACCGATATAGGTGACACGGAAGCAACAAAGATAGCCGAGGGAGATCCTATGGTGAACATCAGAGAACAAATTGAAAATATGTTATGGAAATCAAAATATTCGATCTTAAATTTTGTTTCTTACTCGTGTATTGTAATATTTGAAGTTATTTTATGTATAATATACATATTTATAACGATAACTGTATTTATTACATTTATATTTAATTCAAATATATGTTATGTATTGCTTTTCCCATTCAACCATATATTTTGGACGGCTTGATCCGCACTTGTTCCACCAAATCCGCCTGATCCGTACTTGATCCGCGTGATCTGCACCACCTGATCCGCTTTCTTCATTCGGAGCCTTAAATATTTGTGTGTTACATTAATTTGCATGTGTACATATGTTCATCAGAAAGAAAAAATAAAATGTACTAATAATATTAGACAATACTTTCATTTGCAGCTTACATTAACATGTGTAGACGTTTTAATTTGCACCCAATTGTGTAACATAAAGAATCAATGATTAAGTAAATCACGAATTTATAGACAAGACAATGATACAAAGAAAAAGAAAAAAATTATTGCAGTACCAAACTAAGATTTTATAACTTACACAAATCTTATATTTTATTATCTATCCACAACATTAAAACAAAATGAGTAATTACAAAGTTTATGCTACAAAAATAAAAATAAATTGCCAACTATACAAGGCAATCTCTCATAATGATGTCACACCATACTCAAGAATGTATATATATACATAATTAAACAAAAAATCTTTCAACCAAATTATCCAACAAAGAAAAACAACTAAAAACCTGTCATAAACACTATATGTCGAAGAAGAAAGAAAGCATCAGACGACAGAGAATCCCGATGGTTAAGATTAAAAAAGAGAGCCACCAGCAAGTCACGTTCTCAAAACGTAGAGCCGGTATTTTCAAGAAAGCTAGTGAGCTTTGCACGTTGTGCGGCGCAGAGATTGCGATCACCGTGTTTTCTCCTGCTAAAAAGTCTTTCTCTTTCGGCCATCCGAGCGTCGAATCCGTATTGGACCGTTACATATCCAGAAACAATATGTCCTTAGCTCAGACGCAGAAACTAAACCCTGAGGCGAGCTATGATCTAAATATGCGGTTCATCCGGTTCTTCCGCCATGCGTTTCGAGTGCTCCGTATTTCTCCATTCAACATAATTATAATGCTATCTACATTCTTTGATAAAATAATAATAAACTCAACTTGAACCACAAACGGTCCATAAACACAAAGGAAAATGTTGAACCGTATGTAATTATTGAACACCTCATTTTTAGAATGGTTCATGAGGTCCACCCACATGTGATTATTAAATACACAGTTTTTAAATGCAAAAACAAATGTCATAATTTGTTATTTCTCAAAATTCACATGCATAGACTAACATTTATTTTAAAATTTTGATATGTATTTAGAACAAACCATGTAATATCAATTAGGATGTGCATCGGTTATTTGGTTCGGTTTGGATTATTTGTTTTTCAGATTTTTCAGATTTAAAAAAATATATGTAGGTTCTCTTCGGAATTAAGTTTTATATCGATTTGGTTTTTTAAAAATTTGAATTCGGTTCAATTTGGAATTGGGTAATTCGGAATTTACATTTATCAGAATGTGACTGCACAATTTTATCAGAATTTCAATTTTTTCAAATGAAAATTTTGTAGAAATAATGGGTCTGCATGAGATTGCCAACACAGATTCTGAAACCGATATAGGTGACACGGAAGCAGCAAAGATAGCCGAGGTAGATTCTATGCTGAACATCATATAACAAATTGCAAATATGTTATGGAAATCGAAATATTCGATCTTAACTTTTTTTTCTTACTCGTCTATTGTATTTGAATTTATTTTATGTATAATATACATATTTATAACCATAACTATATTTATTACATTTATATTTAATTTAAATATATGTTATGTACTGCTTTTCCCATTCAACCATATATTTTGGACCGCTTGATCTGCACTTGTTCTACCAGATCCGCTTGATCCGTACTTGATCCGCGTGATCCGCTTGAAGGCTTGATCCGCACCGCCTGATCTGCACCGCCTGATCCGCTTTCTCTATTTGGAGCCTTAAATATTTTCGTGTTACAATAATTTGCATGTGTACATATGTTCATCCAAAAGAAAATAATAACATGTACTAATAATATTAGACAATACTTTCATTTGCAGCCTACATTAACATGTGTAGACGTTTTGATTTGCACCCAATTGTGTAACATAAAGAATCAGTGATTAAGTAAATCATGCATTTATAGACAAGACAATGATACAAAGAAAAATAAAAAAATTATTGCAATACCAAACTAAGATTTTATAACTTACGCAAATCTTACATTTTATTATCTATCCACAACTTTAAAACAAACAGAGTAATTACAAAGTTTATGTTACAAAATCAAAAATAAATTTCAAACTTTACAAGGCAATCTCTCATAATGATGTCATACCACACTCAAGCATGTATATATACATCATTAAACAAACAATCTCTCAACCAAATTGTCCAACAAAGAAAAGCAACTAAAACCCCGTCATAAAAACTAAGATGTCGAAGAAGAAAAAAAGCATCGGACGACAGAGAATCCTGATGGTTAAGATTAAAAAAGAGAGCCACAGGCAAGTCACGTTCTCAAAACGTAGAGCCGGTCTTTTCAAGAAAGCTAGTGAGCTTTGCACGTTGTGCGGCGCAGAGATCGCGATCATCGTGTTTTCTCCCGCTAAAAATCCTTTCTCTTTCGGCCATCCGAGCGTCGAATCCGTATTGGACCGTTACATGTCCAGAAACAATATGTCCTTAGCACTGACGAAGCAACGAAACCCTAAGGCGAACTGCGATCTAAATATGCGGTTGACGCAAATCTTGAGCGACGTAGAGGAAGAGAAGAAGAAGGGTCAAGCTATGGAAGAAATGAGAAGAGAGAATGCGAGGCGGTCGATGATCAATTGGTGGGAAGGTTCAGTGGAGGAGATGAATATGGTTCAATTACAGGAAATGAAATATGCGTTGGAGGAGTTGAGGAAGACGGTTATGCTAGAGACAACTACGGCGCCGTTTAATGAGGTGAACGAGGATGTGTACGGTTTCTTGGATAATAAAGTGACGACGACTCCCTCTTACATGAACATTTCTTCTGGTCTTTCTAATATTTACAATTTTGCCTATGGATATAGTTCTTTCTGGTTCAAGCATTTTTTTTTGTTTTTGTTTTGGGTAGCAGTGAAGGAAAAATGATTTAAAGAACTTATAGACTAGTATCTTGCTAGCTGCTCATTTTTCCAAATTATTTTTGTTTCTTTGGTATAATAGAGAAAAATCTTATATCTTAATTAATGTTATCCGGTTGAATTACTTGAATGGTAGATTATAGATGTTGCTATAACAGATAGATAGCTTAAAATTAAGACTCTAAAAAGTAACATATCAAATTTCCACCGCAACAAAAAAGTTTGAGGTGTGATACGACCAAATTCAGAATGAAAACTTTGATCTAGTTTGTTCTTTTATATGGTTGCTAATCAAGATGCAATATCCAGATTTAGTATTTAGATATGTTGTTCGTTTCTAAAATTGGTTTTTGTATCTAAATGATGCATTTGGAATTTCAAATATATATTTTTCTTTGTGTGTTGTAAAAAAAATCTAAAATTTGATGTTGTTCGTCTCTAGGATTGGTTTTTGTAACTAAATGTTGCATTTAGAATTTTGGATATTTTTTTTTTGTTAGTGAGTGTTGTAAGAAAAATCTAAAATTTGGTTTGACCACAAAAAGATTGTGATTAAACGATCGTTAAAAAGTTAATTATTGGCCATCAGTTGCCATTTTGCCACGGATTCACAACTTTGGTTTCCGAGGTCATTTGACATAGTTGAATCAAGATCCTTTGGGGTCACAAGACAAAAGTTTATTTGGACCCATTAATATAACATTTTAACTTTTTAAAAAACTATATGTTTTAAAAATAATTTACTGAACATAATCTCCTATGATTACCCATATACATAATCTCCTAGCTATGATTATTCTTATAGATTATGTATATATAAATCAGTTTCTCATATATATACAATTCAACATATTCACATTCAATATGATATCAGAGCGGGTTAGGTTCCTAAGTTTTGATATACCGTAAAATTTTAATGTATTAGTTGATATTTTTGGAATATAAAATTAAACATGAGTATTTATAAATTAAACTCGTTGATTATATTTAATTAAGATAAATTTGTTTATCATATTTTCATCGATTATTTCTATTTAATAAATTGTTTTGACCATGGTAACCAAATTTTCTATATATGTCACTAGTTGTTTATATCTATGACGGTAAAAGAGGTAAAGAGGTGACTAAAAATGACACCATATGATTTTGTATTTGATGTTAGAACTATCGACTCTCATTACTAATTTTTTAATTAGTACTTAAGACAAACTACTACTATCATACATTATAGCATATAAATATTTGTGTGTTGCATTAATTTGCATGTGTACATATGTTCATCAGAAAATAATAAAATATACTAATAATATTAGACAATACTTTCATTTGCATCATACATTAACATGTGTAGACGTTTTGATTTGCACCCAATTGTGTAACATAAAAAAATCAGTGATTAAGTAAATCATGCATTTATAGACAAGACAATTATACAAAAAACAAGAAAAAGAAAAAAATTATTGCAGTACCAAACTAAGATTTTATAACTTACGCAAATCTTACAATTTATCTATCCACAACATGAAAACAAACTGAGTAATTACAAAGTTTATGTTACAAAAATAAAAAATAAATTGTCAACTATACAAGGCAATCTCTCATAATGATGTCACACCACACTCAAGCATGTATATATACATAAACAAACAAACAATCTCTCAATCAAATTTTCCAACAAAAAAGCAACTAAAAATCCGTCATAAAAACTATGATGACAAAGAAGAAAGAAAGCATTGGCCGACAGAGAATATCAATGGTTAAGATTAAAAAAGAGAGCCACTGGCAAGTCATGTTCTCAACATGTAGAGCAGGTCTTTTCAAGAAAGCTAGTGAGCTTTGCACGTTGTGCGGCGCATAGATCGCGATCATCATGCTTTCTCCTTCTAAAAAGCTTTTCTCTTTCGGCCGTCCAAGCGACAAATCCGTATTGGACCGTTACATGTCCAGAAACAGTATGTCCTTACTTAGCTCAGACGCAGCAACGAAACCCTGAGACGAGCTGTGTGAGCTGAATATGCGGTTGACGCAAATCTTGAGCGAGGCAGAGGAAGAGAAGAAGAAGGGTTAAACTATGGAAGAAATGATAAGAGAGAATGTGAGGCGGTCGATGATCAATTTGTGGGAAGGTCCAGTGGTGGAGATGAATATGGTTCAATTACAGGAAATGAAATATGCGTTGAAGGAGTTGAGGAAGACGGATTTGATGGAGACAACTACGACGCCGTTTAATGATGTGAAATAGGATGTGTTCGGTTTCTTGGATAATAAAGTGTGGACGACTCTCTCTTACATGAACATGTCTTATGGTCTTTCTAATATTTACAATTTCTCCTATGGAAATAGTTGTTTCTAATTCAAGCATTTTTGTTTTTGTTTTGGGTAGTGGTAGAGGAAAAATGAATTTAAGAACTTATAGGCTAGTAGTATCTTGATAGCTACTCATTTTTTCCAAATTATTTTTGTTTCTTTGGTATAATAGAGAAAATCTTTATATCTTAATTAATGTTATCCGGTTGAATTACTTGAATGGTAGATTATAGATGTTGTTATAAGAGATATATTGCTTAAAATTAAGACTCTTAAAAGTAACGGATCAAATTTCAACTGCAACAAAAAAGTTTAAGGTGTGATACGACCAAATTCAGAACGAACACTTTGATTTAGTTTGTTTTTTATATGGCTACTAATCAAGATGCAATATCCAGATTTAGCATTTAGATGTTGTTCATTTATAAATTTGGTTTTTGTATCTAAATGTTGCATTTGAACATTTAAATATATATTTTTCTTTGTGTGTTGTAAAACAAATATGAAATATGATGTTAATCCTAAAATTGGTTTTTGTAACTAAATGTTGTTGCGAGTGTTGTAAAAAAAATCTAAAATTTAGTTTGACCACGAAAAGATCTTAATTAAACGGTCTTTAAAAGACTAATTATTGGACATCAGTTGTTGTTTTGCCACAAATTCGCAATTTTGGTTTTCATGGTCAGTTGACATGGTTGAGTCAAGATTCTTTGGGGTTACAGGACAAAAATGTTTTGGACCCATTAATATAACATTTTAACTTTTTATTTTTAAGCTTTTCTTATTAAAAAAATAATTTATTAAATATAATCTCCTATGGTTACCCCATATATATATGGGTGAATTACACTCAGACCCACTTTCTGAGTTTTCATTACAAGAAAGTGGAATTCTCACTATTAGGTGACTTAAACAATTGTTCATTGCCATAAACTACCAAAAATGCCCTTGACTATCAGCCAGCTCTTTCCACGTTTTTTTCTTCTTTCTTCTTTCTTCTTTCTTCTTTCTTCTTTCTTCTTTCTTCTTTCTCTTTCTTCATCTTCTTCTTCTTATATCTAAAAACTCTAATGAAATTCATTATGTACACTCATATACTTGTCTTACCTCTGTCAATTCATAACACTATTTCTTAGATCTTGTTGCATTTGCCCCTCTTCATCTACTCTCTCTCTCTCTCTCTCTCTCTCTCTCTCTCTCTCTCTCTCTCTCTCTCTCTCTCTCTCTCTCTCCCTCCCTCTCCCTCTCAATCTCTCTCAATCTCTCTCTCTCTCTCTCTCTCTCTCTCTCTCTCTCTCTCTCTCTCTCTCTCTCTCTCTCTCTCTCTCTCTCTCTCTCTCTCTCTCTCTCTCTCTCTCTCTCTCTCTCTCTCTCTCTCTCTCTCTCTCTCTCTCTCTCTCTCTCTCTCTCTCTCTCTCTCTCTCTCTCAATCTTATCTCCTCTTCTTCTAAATATAGTCATGATTCAATTCCAAACTTCTAAATTATCAATCTTTGTTCATAACCCAAACATGATTCTTTGATTTCGTGATATGTGTTAGCAAGCAAACCCATAATTTTCAAAAACCAAGGTGAAATTATAATTTTGGCTCTTCATCCAACATGTGTCGGACATTTAGTCATCACATGGACAAGTAGGTGTGGATCTTATATCGTGGATACGCTCATTTAATATTATTGTATATATATAAGCAATGAGAAGTGTGTCCAATCTTTAAAATTTATGGTCTTGTGGAAGTATCAAAATGTTGACAAAGTAGAATGGACAAGTTAGTGTGGACTGCATATCATGGACACAAACATTTAATATTATTGTAGATCTCAAAATTCCAATAGAATATATAAGGAAGAGTGAATCACTTGAAACCCGATTCGGACACATGTTATTAGTTACATGGACATGTTTCGTTTTGTATTCAATTTCTTAAGAAATACATGAATCAATCGTTTGATTACTCATGTTTAATCAGTTGACAACATTGACTGATCAAAGAACATAACTTCGTGGAAACTAATTTTTATACTCTAACCTAGAATTCAAGAGAGAACTCAAAAAAAAAAAGACAATAAAATTTTGATCTTGGTCAAGGTGTTGTGGAATCCTGAACAAATGAAACAACCGCACCCATTTTTTTTTTTTTCATGCAAATAATCATTAAAATCCCATAAATAATAACGGAACCTCACCAATTAATTCCCGGTTCAAGACTAAAAATCCGAACAATGCAGATCATAAATTATTAAATTAAATAATCAAATAAACGATAAATCTAGATCACCCCCTCTTCCTCGCCCTGATTCCACGGTCACACTTTCTCATTTCCTGCATCAATTAAAATATAAGAGATGCATAAGTATTTCGATAAATACTTAGTGAGGCAATCCTCCCATCTACAGGCTAACAAATAATTAAGATAATTAATATAGACTATCACGAAAATACCGAATAAATCAAACATTTCATGAAACACTCGATCTAGACCCTCCGAGATCGTAAACGGCCTATAATCACGAAATCACACCAATTATCAAAATTATTTAATTACGCCTATGGTCCTGCACTCACCTTATTCCCGCACAGAAAGTTTCACGAGAAAATTCAGCAATTTTCTAGAACTCCCCGGGATGAATAACCTTCTATTAAACCACCTAGAAATAAAAAGAATAAAATAATCAAAAAAAACAAAACAACATAACATCGATGGTTAACAACCGGTCTAAACCGGGAATCACTTCATCGACTTCACGCCGGAGCAACGACGCCCCACCGGAGCTCACCACCGGACTTCACCACGGCCCAGCCCCGATCCGCCATCCCGACTCCAAACCCACACCGGAGCTCACCACCGAAGCTCACCGCGGCCTAAACCCGATCCACAATCCCGACCCAAGACCCGCACACCGTCGAGTCCTCTTCGCCGTCAAGACTTATCGACAACCCGACGGTCTCCTCCTTGACACCACTCTCCTTCTCCACCCTCCGTCGGTTCAGTCGCACAACCCCGATCCTTCATCACGCACAAACCCGCACCGCACGAACTAACTACGGAGAGAGAGAGGTTCTTACCGTGGAGGAGAGGAGGTCGCGTCCCGGCTTGGCTCACGGCGGTCACCCACTCGAGCTTTCTCTTGATCTCTCACCACGCAGCAATCGTGACGGCTAGGTCAAACGCACGCACAAGGTTGGAGAGGGAGATGCATACGGCGATACATATGTGTTTTTTTTCAAGTTTCCCTTATTACACCAACCGGTCCTCGCACTTCCTCCTCTTCCGAAAGTTGACCCCAAACTTTCAAAATTATCAATTAAACCCACCCAGAAAAAATTGATTTACGCGAAATTAACCCCCAACTTCTAATTATTCAATGTCAACCTCAAAATTGAATTAGGGATGTTACAATTCTCCCCCACTAACATAGATTCGTCCTCGAATCTAACGTCCAACGAACATCCACAACATAGCACAACCGCTATTCCAACTCAGCGTCGCACGACCGCTCTTCCAACTCTACCAACAACGGTATCACGGCTCAACACCATAGTGCCATAGTTCCCTACTTGGTTTGGCCAACCACTCCAACACCCGGGAGTACAACGACTTCACGACCCAACACCATGGATCGGTCCGTCTAACGCATAGAGAGCCAGACAACGGCAATCTCTCTAGTGACCTGTCTCACCAATCAGGAATCACGTCGAAACCCAACCGGCCAGGTACACTCGGCAGTGACTCACCAGTGCACTCCGATGCCGCTATACGGGTCACCACCCTGTGCCAAACCAATCCGGATCTATCAGCCCTATGCAGCTACTAAACACCTAGTATCCGCACCCCCGCTATCGGACCACTACCACTAGTAGCCCGCCAACCTGTCTACTAATCCTCTAGTAAACCCACCACTCAACAAATTCAGTGAAAACACCTTTTTATTGAATAATCAAAAGCTCCAAAGTACATCGAGTAGTTATAACACCATAAAATAGACGAGTACAACGACGCAATAACTCCCAAAATCCCAACACCATGGTTACAACGATATGGAAACACCCGGCTAACCCTCCAGTTTGCCGAACCACTTGGGAAATTTGCGCTTCAATTTCGCTTCCGGCTCCCAAGTCACCTCCTCGGCTCCATTGCAGTCCCACAGCACCTGCATCTCAGGAACCTTCTTCCTCCTGATCACTCTCACCCGACGATCTTGGACTCTCAGAGGCCTCGCCTCCACCACCATGCTCGGTGTCAAATCTGATGGCACCCCCGTGACCACCTGATCATCCTTGTGCAAACATTTCTTCAGCATCGACACGTGGAACACCTTGTGAAATGCCTGCATAGACTCCGGCAACTCTAACCGATAAGCCACCGGTCCGACCCGCTCCAGCACCCTGACGGGACCCATATACCGTGGACTCAACTTCGTCTCGGAAATGGACCTGTTCGGACCCCTCAACATGGCCATTTTCAAGTAGACCAAATCGCCAACTGCGAACTCCAGCTCCTTCCTACGCCGATCTGCGTAGCTTTTCTGACGATCTTGAGCTTCCTTCATGTTCAACTTCACAATCCGGACCTTCTCAGTCGTCTCCTGCACAAAGTCAGCTCCCAACAGGCTCCTCTCCCCCACTTGTGTCCAACATAACGGGGTCCTGCAAGGCCTACCATACAACGCCTCAAATGGTGCCATGCCGATACTAGCCTGGTAGCTGTTATTGTACGCAAACTCCACTAGATTCAGATGATCCGCCCAATGTCCACCCCAGTCCAACACACATATCCTCAACAGATCCTCCAACGTCTGGATAGTCCTCTCCGACTGCCCATCGGTCTGGGGATGATAAGCTGTACTCATGTGTACCTTAGTGCCCATCTCCTTCTGGAAAGCGCCCCAGAACAGCGAGGAGAACTTCGGATCTCGATCTGACACTATACTCACCGGTACCCCATGCAGCTTCACAATCTCCCTGACGTACCTCTTGGCCAACACTTCCGCACCGTCGGTCTTTTTTATGGCCAAGAAGTGCGCCGACTTGGTCAACCTATCCACGATGACCCAAATAGCGTCATTGGTTCGCGAAACCGGCAGACCCACCACGAAATCCATGGTGATCATGTCCCACTTCCACTCCGGAATGGGTAAACTCCTCAACAACCCGCTCGGAACCTGATGCTCAGCCTTCACCAACTGACAGGTATCACACCCCGCAACCCAGTTGGCAACATCCTTCTTCATCCCTACCCACTGGTAATACCGTTTGAGGTCACGGTACATCTTGGTAGCTCCGGGATGAATAGAGAAACGGCTCTGATGTGCTTCCCTCAGGATTTCCTGCCTCAGCACTTCGTCCTTCGGTACACACACCCTGCCCCTCAAAAGGATCGTTCCATTGCTGGATAACTCATACTCAGACCGCTCTGCCCTGCCAGCCTGCATTAATTCCGCATCCAACTGCTGTGCTACCCGCACCCTAGTCAGAATGTCCGCCTGATCCACCGCCTCTAAACCCAACGGCTCAGGTTCCTCAGACACAGCACACAGTCTCAGGGCACTCACCATGCCTACCAACGCCTCCGTATCTCGCTCAGTGTCTAAAATAACCCGCTTCCTGCTCAAAGCATCGGCTACAAGATTCGCTTTACCGGGATGGTAAGCTATCTCCAGGTCATAATCCGCAACAAGCTCCATCCATCGCCTCTGTCGCAGATTCAGCTCCGGCTGGGTAAAGATGTACTTCAGACTTTTGTGGTCTGTGAACACCTGAACCTTACCGCCATACAGATAAGACCTCCAGATCTTCAATGCAAACACCACTGCAGCCATCTCAAGATCGTGAGTAGGATAATTGCATTCATGTTTCCTCAGCTGCCTAGAAGCATATGCGATTACCTTACCCTGCTGCATCAATACACAACCCAGCCCCAGCCTGGACGCGTCTGTGAACACAACATATGGCTCATCCTGCTTAGGCAAGGCTAACACCGGAGTACTCACCAGCATCTCCTTGAGCTTCACAAAGCTCTCCTCACACTGGTCCGACCACACGAAAGGAACGTCCTTCCCGGTCAACTTGGTCATGGCCTGCGCCATACTAGCAAACCCCTTGACGAACCTCCTGTAATAACCCGCCAGACCCAGAAAACTGCGAATCTCCGAGGCATTCTTCGGTCTCGGCCACTCCTCAATCGAGCGAATCTTCTCCGGATCCACTGAAACACCACGATCAGATACGACGTGCCCCAGAAATCCGATCTCCCGCTGCCAGAAACTACACTTGCTCAGCTTAGCGAACAACTTCTGCTCCCGTAGCTTCTCCAGAACTTTCCTCAGGTGAACCATGTGCTCCTCAGGACTCTTCGAATACACTAGAATGTCGTCGATGAAAATGATGACGAACTCATCCAGATACTCCTGGAACACGCCGTTCATCAACCTCATAAACGCAGCCGGTGCATTCGTCAACCCAAACGGCATCACCACAAACTCGTAGTGCCCGTATCTCGTCCTGAAAGCCGTCTTCCTGATGTTCGACTCCGCTATCGGGATCTGATGATAACCCGATGCCAAATCAATCTTAGAGAACCACGAAGCACCCTGCAACTGATCTAACAACTCATCGATCCTCGGTAATGGGTACTTGTTCTTCACAGTAACCCGGTTCAGCCCCCGATAATCAATGCACAACCGGAAGCTCCCATCCTTCTTCTTGACGAACAGTACCGGTGCACCCCACGGAGAACTGCTCGGTCTAATGAAACCCTTTTCCAACAACTCCTCGAGCTGCTTCTTAAGCTCAGCCATCTCCGCTGGAGCCATCCTGTAAGGAGCCTTAGACAACGGGGTCGTCCCCGGCTCTAACTCAATGGTAAAAGGATCCGACCTGGATGGTGGTAACCCGCTCAACTGCTGGAACACATCCTCGAACTCCCAGACCACCTCAATATCCCGCACCGCTGACTCCCCAACCTCACCAGGTATCGAAATGGTAGCCAAGTAGGCCTCACAACCCTGTTCGATCAAGCGCTCCGCTTGAACCGCGGAAACGACGATGCCTCCCGGCACCGGTCTCACTCCCTGATAAACCAGTCTCCTGTTAGCATGCTCAAAAACCACACGACCCCGGTGACAATCCAAATGAGCCTTGAACTTTCCCAGCCAGTCCATACCCAAAATGATGTCATAGAGTTCCACTGGGCACACTATCAGATCCGCTGGCATCAGCTCTCCGGCGATAAGAATGTCGACATTCTCCACACAGCCCTGAGTCCTCAACAAACGACCCCCAGCAACTCTCACCACACCCGAGTGGTCCCCACACAACTCTTGGATACCGCTCCCCGACACCCAATCCGGTGTGGCAAAACTGTGGGACGCTCCGGAGTCAAACAACACATGTGACTCTACCCCAGCCACATTAAGGGTCCCTAAGCACGAAAAGGATTCACGGCAAATAGCAAACACCAATTACAGAGCGAGTAACTGAAATTACAATCAAACAAGAACATAGTTAAGGTAACTAACCAGTAATCGGTCTGCTGCCGCTCGCCTCGCCTGACTCCGCGCCTATGGTGAACACCCTCGGTGCCACTGCGGCCCGTTTCGGAGGCGGTGCCTCGATCCTCACAAATGGCTGAGCCAACTTCGGACAATCCTTCCTGAGGTGACCGGGTTCCTTGCAATGGAAGCACACCGGGCCCCCTCGAGAGCAATCCGCCACGCGATGTCCATGGGCTCCGCACCCGAAACAACGTGGTCCAGAACCCGCTTCCTTGGAAGTATCCTCCCACTTCCTCTTCTGTCCCTGCTGCTGACCAGACCTACCGCCCTTGCTCGGAGCAACACTCTGACTTTGAGGCCGTCGCGGAGCCTCTGGTACTGCAGCCTTTAAACTAGCCTCCTGCCTCATCCCCTCCTCAAGCTGCGCTGCACACTCCACCAGTTCGGATACCGACTCGAACCTGCGGACTATGCACCGATTCCTGAGATCGATACGCATACCTCGCATGAAAGCACCAATCAACTCATACTCGGTATCTGCACCCCGACCAGCAAACCGCTTCAGCCGGTTAAACTCGGCCTCGTACTCTCGGACCGAACGAATCCCCTGTGACAAGTATAGAAACTCCGCCTGTAACCTGTCGCGAGCCTCCCGCGGAAAATACTTGAGATCGAACTCCCTCCGGAACTCGTCCCAAGACAACACTACTTCCGCCCTCCTCGCAGCAACACCCTGCCACCACTCATGTGCATCTCCCTCCAGATAATGCACCGCCAAGTCAACCCTATACTCCTCAGGGCATCTGATCGACTGGAAGTTCCTCTCCAACCTGGACCTCCACTCATCAGACTCAATCGGTCGAGCACCACCACTGAAAAACTTGGTGCCCAACCTCTGCATATGCTCCATCACCCTCAGGTACGACGGAACCACTGGCTCGGCCTCAGCAACCACTCCCGGAACTCCCGGAGCAACAACACCCGGCATCGCGGCAACCCCCTGTGGCGCCACTGGAGCTGGAGCCGGTACCACACCAGGTAACCTCTCCAAGAGCTGGGCCAACATGCCCAAAACAGCCGCCATCGGGTTCGGGCCCGCACCCGCCTGAGCACCACCCGGCGCCGGCATCGCACCATACACGGCCGCTGGCTCCGACTGACCTTCCCCCTCGGCGTGATCATACGCCCCCTGCTCCACCGTGACACTCTGCGTCACATTCGCAGCTGCTCTGCCACCTCTACCACCTCTACCACCTCTGCCGCCACGGCCTGTTCTGCCGCCCCGACCACGGCCGCCGCGACCACCCCGACCTCTGAGACCTTGCCCAACGCTATCAGAATCAACCATCTGCAATAACCACTTGTTACTAATTGACAACAGCAATAGTAAAACAAACACGAGCCTTACCGTGGAATCTCATTGAAGGCTCGAAGAGGATGATCTAGAACTTCAAGCTCAACAATTGACTAACTCCCATAGACAGTTCTAATAGCGGAATTTTTTTTTTAAAAACTGTCCTAGAACCGTAAATGCTCTGATACCAAATTGAAACAACCGCACCCATTTTTTTTTTTCATGCAAATAATCATTAAAATCCCATAAATAATAACGGAACCTCACCAATTAATTCCCGGTTCAAGACTAAAAATCCGAACAATGCAGATCATAAATTATTAAATTAAATAATCAAATAAACGATAAATCTAGATCACCCCCTCTTCCTCGCCCTGATTCCACGGTCACACTTTCTCATTTCCTGCATCAATTAAAATATAAGAGATGCATAAGTATTTCGATAAATACTTAGTGAGGCAATCCTCCCATCTACAGGCTAACAAATAATTAAGATAATTAATATAGACTATCACGAAAATACCGAATAAATCAAACATTTCATGAAACACTCGATCTAGACCCTCCGAGATCGTAAACGGCCTATAATCACGAAATCACACCAATTATCAAAATTATTTAATTACGCCTATGGTCCTGCACTCACCTTATTCCCGCACAGAAAGTTTCACGAGAAAATTCAGCAATTTTCTAGAACTCCCCGGGATGAATAACCTTCTATTAAACCACCTAGAAATAAAAAGAATAAAATAATCAAAAAAAAACAAAACAACATAACATCGATGGTTAACAACCGGTCTAAACCGGGAATCACTTCATCGACTTCACGCCGGAGCAACGACGCCCCACCGGAGCTCACCACCGGACTTCACCACGGCCCAGCCCCGATCCGCCATCCCGACTCCAAACCCACACCGGAGCTCACCACCGAAGCTCACCGCGGCCTAAACCCGATCCACAATCCCGACCCAAGACCCGCACACCGTCGAGTCCTCTTCGCCGTCAAGACTTATCGACAACCCGACGGTCTCCTCCTTGACACCACTCTCCTTCTCCACCCTCCGTCGGTTCAGTCGCACAACCCCGATCCTTCATCACGCACAAACCCGCACCGCACGAACTAACTACGGAGAGAGAGAGGTTCTTACCGTGGAGGAGAGGAGGTCGCGTCCCGGCTTGGCTCACGGCGGTCACCCACTCGAGCTTTCTCTTGATCTCTCACCACGCAGCAATCGTGACGGCTAGGTCAAACGCACGCACAAGGTTGGAGAGGGAGATGCATACGGCGATACATGTGTTTTTTTTCAAGTTTCCCTTATTACACCAACCGGTCCTCGCACTTCCTCCTCTTCCGAAAGTTGACCCCAAACTTTCAAAATTATCAATTAAACCCACCCAGAAAAAATTGATTTACGCGAAATTAACCCCCAACTTCTAATTATTCAATGTCAACCTCAAAATTGAATTAGGGATGTTACACGTATCGTGGGCAACAATTTGTGGACAATAATATGCCGTACATTCTGGTTTACTCAACAACTGTTATTACAATTTCATAAAGGTAAAACATATATACATATAATTGTTTTCTTTTGATGTTGTATCTGTGAGAGAAAGAGGATGAGAGGTGAAAAGGAGAAAGATGAGAGGTAAAAAGAAGAAAGAGAGAGAGAATGAGAGTTAATCGATGGATTTCTTTAGCTAAGGATATTAATGACTTTTCGCATGGCCAAAATTACCTTAAGAATGAGAAGTCTTTGAAGATGTAATATCAAACTCAATAAGTGGGTTTAAGTGTAATTTATTCATATGCATAATCTCCTAGCTATACTTATTCTCATAGACTATGTATATAAAAATCAGTTTCTTTTTTTTTTTGCCGACTAAATTGCTTTCATTAAAAACCAGAGTACAAGCTTTGTTACAAAATCAAATACAAAACATCGAATAAACAGATATATGTGCCATATGCTGAAGACAAATAATTAGAATAAGAATTTTGACGCTGCTTCCTTTCGAGGTAAGCCTTACACGCTAACAGACATTGTATGCTGCTATTTTTCTTCTTCTCTCTTCGTCTTACTCTGATACGATATGTATGACAGATTGGCATTGTTTTTTTTGCTTTCCAAATCGTACAAGGAAAGGCCATTGCATCCATTACATGCTTTGGAATGTCGACACGATACCAATTAGTTCGTATTCGTATCCTTGTGAATAATGTAGACTTTATATTACTCCTGCTTTGACTATGTATATCCTTGCGTCTGTCAAAAATTTCTTCAGAAGACACTGATGTCTCAAACATTTGATCCGTGAAAATCCATATTCCTTCGAGTAAAGTGTTTATTCCAATGATTCCAGGATCAAACACCCAAGTGAAACCTCCATACCGTGGGATAGGAGGAAAATCACCGGTTGATAACCAAAATTTCTGCCGGTAGAGAGAGATCTCACCGGAAATAAACACTCTACAAAAAGAGACATCATAGTTGCATAGAACCGACATTAAGACAAGGGAGGAACGAAATCGGTTCCACTTGTCAATGAAATTGAAATTACCAGCAAAAAAATCGCAGTAATCGAATTGAATTGACCAAGCGTTGAACATTCTCTGATTTAAAATCACCATGGATGCCAGACTTGGAATCCGAACCAACAGATCCAAAATCCGGTAGAATCTTACCGGCGATATGATCCCGTTTTTAACCACCATCAGCACGGGAATAGGAATCGATCGATATAGAAACCACCAATGGATCGACAAACTTATCTCCCAACCAGTCGTAAAAGACATACTACACATAACTAAACTAACAACAACGAAGGGATCGGAGGCTAAAACCATCAATTGAAGGGAAAAACACAAAACAACATCCAATCTGAGAGAGAAAAAAAACTGTTTTGCGAAGACACCCTTTCACGGCCACAACCGATCGTTTCTCCCATCAACCCCAACAGAAACAGAAATCTAATAACTAAGATAAATAAAGAAAGAGTACGACTGACGCCGGAGCCGACGTCGACCGAAAAAAACTGTGACAAACAGTGTGCTTTTGATCGTCTTTTTTGTCGCGTATTGAGAGAGAGAGAGAGACGCGTTTTGAGGTGAAAAAATCAGTTTCTCTGTGCTTCCTTTATTACCAATAATTATTTTAAAAATTTCTTAAGTTTTTTTTTTTTGGGTTAAAATTCCTTAAGTTATTATTTTTTTTTAACCAATATAATTAGATTGTATGTTTAATTTTGGTTTCTTATCATATTTTGAATTTTTCTTAAAAACAAATACATATTTATCAAATTTCATTTTCAACAAAAATGTCATAAATATTTACGTACATACTAATATGCACATAAGAGAATTTTTTTTTTTCGTACATATACTAGAAGGATGTTATGGAGTTATAATTTTGTGAAAAAAAACTATAAAAAAATTATGATGTTTTAAAATCATATTTTACTAGAATAATAAACCTTTCAATAATATTTAGAAGTATATATTTGAATAAAAATAGATTAATGCGACAAAAATGTCAAATATTTTCGGCTAGCCTTAGACCTCTCTAAGGCTCTGTGTAAGAAGGTACTGAAGATGACCATGCATCAAATATAACACACATATTACTTGGTTAAACAGCCGTATGGTTTGTTTGTTTGTTGTAATAGCTCTTGCATCAATTTGTATTGTTTTTGGCTGGTTCCTCTTCTCGTTGAGTTGCCTCCTGATGTGCCTCTTCTCTCATGCAGTAGCATCTTCAATCGATTTAGTCCATCTCGTTTGCTTTCATATACAAAAGCGTTTCGAGATTTCCAAATAAAACTTCACACCGTTCTCTTCAACTATATTTCAAGATTAAGCAATACATGCACACAAAGTTGGCTAAGTAAATTGAAATTTTTAAGTGAACAAAAAGGTGTCTAATACATAAAACAACAAACAGAATCTCCAACGTTTCTTTGGGTTGCGACTAAAAGGGAAATATGAAAAAAACCAAAAAAAAAAGAACCTCTTATCTCGCTGAAAGTAGTCTAACAAAACTTCCTAGAGAGATAAACAAAAAAAAAACAAGTTCCATCCCATAGATCAAGGAGACAAAGATTTGTCCTAAACACGCAATGTACAGTGAAACCTGAAGCCCAAAAGTGTATAACCAAACTCTCCTCTTAATCCTCAATTGACTGAATCTCTCCCATCATTATCCTGTTACTAACCACGTTAAACCCAAGAACCGATGCGCTTAAGCTTACCTTCTTCCCTTTCTTCGCCTTTTTCTTTCCTCCAACTTTCGAGAACCCTTCATTCGCTGGGGCGGTATAATAGTCTTCACCCGTGTTGTTTCGTGTCCCGGCTACCAACCCCTTTGATTGGAATGCAATCTCGACTACTTCTGATGGTAGCAGGTCTTTGTAGTTGAGAAACTTGTCGATGAACTTGTGGTCTGGATCAAACGACCCCAGATTTTCTATCAGAAGGGTTTCGGCTTCTGACCGGGATAGCTTCAGGCAAAATTCCAAGACACTTGTATCTGACAAAAGGGATACACATCAAAAACAGATTAAAATAAGAGAGAGATGATGTTCTTGTTCATATATGTTCTTCAATCTGTCCCAACTAAGTTACAAGACGATTCACACACAGCGCGCAAAGGGCAGCTCACCCCGCAAACTACAGTGTAATATGAACTTTTTTACCTTCTGAACCGAGAAGTCTGAGACATTCGCTTCTGCACCAATCTCTGAAGCCATTCGCCTCTGGGAAACCACAAACACATGAGAAAATACAAGCTATGATTTTGGACAGACTGAAATTGTAAGTAAAAAGCAAACCTGTGAGTTTTGTCACTGCCTCCTTTTTCCCTTTCCCTTTATGGGACGCCTGAGTGACAACAGGTGAAGACAATGCCGGAGCTGCAGATCCTGTAGACACTGATTTCTGTCGTGAACTTCCCGCGTTTACTTTCCCAGGAGTGTTTTTGGTTCCCCAACTGTTTTGACTTGTAAGATGAGGAAAATCTCCCCTGCTCGAAAATAACTCTCAGTTAGTTGGTTCCTTGAACGAATATAAGGCGATAATAACATGCAAACTCATTTAGCATGTCCAAGTTACAAGGGAAAGCTGCTCCTTGAATATATTTAGTAACACAACATCAGATATACTTAGAAACTCAAGGAACAAGTGATAGATTCATACTGTTTTGATTCCTGGGTTGATTGCTCAACTGGACCCCAGAAAAGGTCTTCATCTCCTTTGGATTTTGACTGCAAGGAAGATTGAGAAACAGCCTGTGGTGTAGATTTCTGGGTGGTAGGTACTGGACTAGGGGGCGGATGAGAGGGGGTCGTCATCTTCTCCTGCTCCCTCACGATGTCCCTAAGTGAGCTAGGTTTTGTGGATTTATTGGGTCCAGTGGACCATGCAGCAGCCGGTGGAGGATTGTTCACAGTCTCTCCTTTCCAGAGAACAAAATCTCCCAAAGAAGGCCCAGAAGGAATAGCACGCAAAACTTCCTTCTCCTGCTGCTGCACAGCACGAGAACTTTTTCCCTTCTCAACGGAATTTGTTGAGAGTGAAGTATCAACAGTAGGAACATGTGCAGCGATTTTTGCTCCAGAATTCTTTGCTCTCGCAGACTTCTTGCGACTCTTTTTTGTTTCCTTGGCCTCAATAAAGTTATCATCATCTAAAGACTCTGCATTAGTGGGTGTTACTTGCATATATGTTTCGTTAGAATTAGTTTCCATTACTTCCCTCCCTTTGTCACTGGATTTGGCCACAACATCATCAGCCACCAGTAAGTCGTGCAAGTGGCTTTTCTTACTCTTAAGAGGAACACTTTCAGGCTTTACAACACCGGTTTGAGTAATAACTGACTCTCCATAAGTCTCTCTTAGGATGTTAGGATCTGAATTGGCAACAATCCCAGCCCAAGGAGAGGCCAAACCCACTGAACTCACAGAAGTAGAAATCTTTGGAGCTAAAGCTTCTGCTTGTGCTACCCTCTGTTCTTCCATTTGAATTTCTAGCAATGACTTTGGTTTGAAGCCAGGGGCAGGCTTCCAAGCTCGTCCTGGTTGCGTTCGTGTGTTTTGCAGGGAAGACTCATTCACACCAGATTCTCCCCTGACTGAATCAGCTTCGGAACCCATTAGGGAGGTGTTCGAAGGAGTGGCAGTGGAGCTCTTAATGAGGTTAGTATCATTGTCTATCAAAGTGTCAGCTGGCTTTTTATTTTTACCCTTTATCTCCGAATCTTCAGTACTTCCTGTTTCAGGTTGCTTTGCCTCCTGCAGAGAAGCTCTAGAAGTTGCCTTAACCGAGTCAGCAGACTGCTTGTTAGCCCGTTGCTTCTTGGACTTCTTTTCAGAAGTCTTCCGTCCTCCAGGTAATTCATTGTTTTTAACTTCAGTCGCAGGAATCTCTACAGATAACTCACTAATGGTCTCTCCGTGTCCAGCATACACGTCCTTAGCCTGCTCTTCCAGTAACTTACTTTCACATGTTGCGGGAGCTGTTATAGTAGGAGTGGGGCTTTCATTGTCTGGATATCTCGCAGGTTCTTCCACATTAAGTGTAGCATGATAACCAGGAGAAAGGATGGGCCTCTCTGAGTACAAGCTGTTCATGTAATCTGCTAATATTGTTCTTTCATATTCTGATTTTAAATCTTTTTTATGGGTATCACTGATTTGATCCGCAAGACCTGTCCCCTCGCTCATCCTAGGGTCAACATTACCAAACAGCTGGTGTTGCAGGTGCAGAGGATGGGTTCCAAAGGTAGTGACATTCTGATTAGTGGCATGAGGGAGCAAATCAGTTAAGTTGGCACCTCGCTCCTCATGGGAAACAGGAACCTGCATCTGCTGATTGACCTGCGTCATATCTTTTGATGCTTGCAGCCTAAGAGCATCAAAAGATTGCTGCAACTGTCCATAAGATGGCTCTCCAAACCGTTGCTGAGAACGCTGCTGATCAGCAAGAACCTGGGAAAACAGCTGCTTTTGCTGTCGTAACAACTGCTGCTGCTCTTCTTGTTTCTGTTGGTGTTTAAGCAAGAGCATTTTTTCAAGCAATAGACGCTGCTGCTGTGAAGTGAGGGGTGTCTGAGCATTCAACTGCAACAAGAGCTGTTGCTGCTGCAACAGATTGAGCGATTGCTGTTCTTGAGAGAGTCCAGAGACGAGCATCATATCAGGGGGTAACATGCCAGCTGGATTATTTTCAATAGGTTGACCAAGTAAACCTGCCAAAGGTGAGTTCTGCTCTAGCAGCCTTTGCTGTTGGACCCCAAAGGAAGTTTGAGTTTGGAAAGTTTTAGCATGGTGCAAATCACCTTCCTTTTGATTGGAATGCGACCAAGCAGGGAGAGGACCACTAACAGCAGGAGAAGACCTATCCGATACACCTTGGAGGATGGACAACAAATCGGCACTTGGAGAACGGGCAGGTTGTTGGGAATTTTCTGACACATTCTCTGATCCTGGCATCAGGTTTGCAGATTCCCGACCCGGCCAATATGAATATGGACTAGGCAGAGATCCTGATCTCTGCCGTTCAAGTTCCAGTTTCTTGGCCAAGAGATACATGTCAGCCCCACCATCAGTAACTGCTAAAGACAACCCACCAGAACTATTTACTGCATATCCTTGAACACCTGCAGACACAACATAGAAATAGAGAAAGTGAATAAAGTTACATGTCCTGAGCGGCTGATAGGAAAAATATATAAACAAAACATCAAATGGCCAGCGCTAAGACTACCTTGAGATGAATTGTTCAAACTCCCAGACATCAACGATTCAATAAATCGATTCTCCGCTACAGTCCCTGCAACGTGTTTATACCTCATATCACTTTGCAACATATCAGCCTCACCCATCCCAGATTGAACCTTCCCCACACCAGGGAAGGCTGGTGTACCGGCCGCATCAATAAATTCGTTTGGCTTGGCACCGGTAAAACCAGGTGGTGGCCCTGACTTAGCCCGCAAATGTGGCATTACATCACCGAGTAATGAAAAAGGAGAATCGTTTGGTGCACTCGCAAGACGAACTAGCAAATCTATGCCAAAATATCCAGCCTCAAACCACCCAATGATATCAGTTCCAGAAAAGGGGCCTTGAACTAGACCCTGAGGATCTTTATAATAGAGTGAAAGTTCTTCAGGCGAAGATGGTATAAGCTTTCTAACTTCCCGCTCCCTGTCGAACACCACAGATGGCTGCCTTCTTAGTGCAGGATCTTCACTGATTTGCCATCTTGGTTCACCTTTGGACTGTTGCAAGCTCATCACATTGCCGCCTGAATGGTTTATTGAATCTTTAGGCTGTGACCAGACATTGTCAGAAGATTTCAGCCTGATATCCACTGAAGGGTCATTCCAATCATGTGAGATCCTACTTGACCTTTCTCCCACCGAAGGCTGACGCCATGGAGATTGAACATGATTATTTCCCTGCATACCGAGTTCTTTCAGTTCTCTAACAGGCACCTCATTGCCTTTCCTAAAAGGAGCATAACCTTCATGAGAAGCTGCAAAACAAGGCAGACACGCGCATAATGTGAGAGGCTAATAGGGACAGAGTAAGAACTCACATATTATTTAGAACACATTTTAGCATTTTCACCTTTGATAACACTTCTCAAAGAATTTCAAAGAATACGAGTTAAATTCAATAAATATAGAAAAGGAAGCGTCACTAAATTCCAATATCAGCATTTCAAACAGCACCAACATGAGTCAACGAAGCTGCATGAAGGCCACAATATGTCAACACATACCTTCAGGCCTAAACTTATCATCTGGATAGATCCTTGTTTCTCCACCTTCATCTTTAGATTCCTCAGCAGCGTATGTCATATCTTCTCTGCTTCCAGCTGCAACAAGGCATTCACAAAATTCACCATTTATATCATATACACAAAACACTAGAAGCCTGGATGTCTTTCACGGAATTTTTACCAGGCCTGATTCGCCTAGGTTGTGAAAACTCTACTGGATTCCGTCCACTAGGGCCATCCTTGGATATCTGAGGGGCACCACTGCTCACTATGTTTCCTTTCTCAATCGCATCCAGAACAGTCTATATGAGGAACAACAAGGGTATTATAATGATTAGAAAAACGGAGATACTATATGAAGATGAAAAACATTGACTATATTATAGAATACTGACCACTTCATCGGAACTTGGAGCGCAGATAGCCAGAGGATCCGACGGCTGCTCACACGTAAGGGAAGGCACCTCGATGAACCCATCTGGAAACTTTTCAAAATACTCTGTACCTGCTACCCTGTACACATCCAACAGTTTCATCCTGCTATATCTCAGATGGAAAGGCTCTCCAGGACCAATTTCCCCCTTCTCAGAGGCAGATCCAGGGGGGTGAGACTGGTTTGATGCGCTAGTAAAAAGGCTTCCACCAGGACTCATCCTTCCACGTCCGGCTGAAAAGATAGCAGTGTTGTCCCCACGCCCCCTGCTGTGAGAGAAGGCTGTAACCTGCTTGTTTGGCGTCGATTGGCTGTGAAGAGCTTCTCCTCTCCCTCGACCTTGAGAGGGTCTCCAGGGCCTGTAATGGTCTCCATCACCAGATGGAAGAGACGGACCCTTCTCACGAATGATTTCACCATCTTTACCCGCTTCATCCCACTTATTACGCGTAATCTCACCTTCCTTATCATCAGGTCCCCAGCGAGAGTTCCACTTGCTCTCACGCCGCTGCTCTGACCCAGCATCCTTGTTTCCTGAATCAGTCCACCGGTCATTGGGACCACGGCGTGGTTCTCCAAAGTGTTTAGGGGTAACATTATCCCACCGGTCAATCTTCTTGTTATCACCAAAGTCTTTGTCGCCATTACGCCAGCGATCTTTTCGGACTGTGGACAACGTATCCCTTTCCTCATCACGCCAACGATCACGGCGGCCACTCTCTGCATCAAGTAAGGAAGGCCGGAAAACATCTTTTTTCTTCAGATTATCCGGTGTCTCCTCCCCATTTCCTGTCGATCTCACAGCATCCGAGTGGTTTCCATACGGAATATGCAGTGCCTGAGCTTCCTATAAAAACCAGGTCAAATGTTAAGCAAATATAAAACTGTAGAAAGCAAAAAACATACTGCAAGCACAAAGCAATATGGACATACCACAGTTCCCATTCCAGTCTTGTTCTCCCCTGGTTTGGAGAGAAGCCACTGAGGTGAAAGAGGAATAGCATTGTCAGAACCCTGGATATCTGCACAGATTAAGGCCAAAAATGTCACTCTAATCCTCTGGCATAGACACAGTAAAGGAACATCCTGTATTCAGGTTGTATCCATAAAACAAGAGCTTTAATATGCCAACCAAATATCACAAAAAAACACACATATATACACAAGAAAATCTAACAACGGAAACCATGAACTACAATATGTCTCACATCAAGATGGAAACAATCCACAACTTATGGATCCACAAGAAGAAATCAAAACTTAACGCCGGTGGTCAGATGAGTTAAACAATCCAGGAAACTCCGAGATAATAAGCACAGAGCTTATGGTACCATTAACAATCAGTGCTTCAACTATTCAAGATATAACAAAACGAGGTCAGTTCCCAAATTAAAACCCAAGAGCTGAATAAACGGTAACGCTATCGCTTCTGCTCTTAAGCCTATTTGGTATACCCAGTTACAATCAAATGTGCAAATAGAACCGAGAACGATCGGGAGATACCAAAAACCCTAATTAAAAGGGGACTCAAAGAGTATAGACTCTGTAAGGCTAATTTCAATCGACGATTAAAGCATCGGAGGGAGAAGAGCTGCAATCTCTCTGACACAATTAGGGCGTATATAGTACAGAAACACAGGAGATTGAAATGGGAGACTCGAACACAATCCCAAAAATCATCGGGGAACAAAATAAGAAGATGAAGAGACGAATGGCGGAATAACCTTTGAAGATCTGGTGCGGTGGATTGATGGAGAGGTGCTTGTTGCGGTGGTCTGCGGCGGAATCAGCGGAGGAGTTAGCCATGGATGATTCGTTCGGAGTTGCAGAGTTACAAAAAGAGAGAGAGAGAGACAAGAGAGCGAGAGCGATTACGGTGAAGAGGAACGTAGGTTTAAAAGACCCAAAGAGGAACGACTAAAAGACGGCGTACGTTTAGCTTAGCAATTTCGTATCCAGCGTATTTTAGCATCCTCCATCAAATCTATAATAAAAAGTTAAATTTTCTTTTAGGTTAGACAGTTTCCCATGATTATCCACATCGTGTCTGGACTCACGCGCGTACTAGGCGCGTGCAAAGCAATTGGTGTTGAGTTTAGATGTCACGTGGCGCGTGCAGTGAACGGGAAGACGAAATGATGTTTATTTGTATATTTGTCCACTCGCTCACACCTTTTTACCGAGCCCTTGAGTTGCGAAGAGTGGCCTGCGAAAGAACGAACACTAAACCGGGAATTACAGAGGCCGAACCGGATTTGGATTGGGTTTTGACTTTTAAACTGGTTGGGTCATGATACACCACATGTGTTTCGGTGTATATTATTTAGGGGTGTCAAAATGGGTCAAATGGATTATCTCTGACTCATAACTTTAATAGGTCATATGTAAATGGATCATGTGTCATGGGTCAAATGAGTTACCTAAAAAAAAAATATTTATTTAAATAAATATTATTAATAATTTTAAAAAATAAGAAAAATAAAAAATAAAAAATAATGTACTAATATTTATTTAAATAAATATTATTAATAATTTTAAAATATTTTAAAAAATAATAATTTTAAAATATTTATTTAATTAGATGATCCATGACCCATGTAATTAGATGGGTCATGGGTCAAATGAGTTACCTAAAAAAAAATATTTATTTAAATAAATATTATTAATAATTTTAAAAAATAAGAAAAATAAAAAATAAAAAATAATATTATAATATATTTATATTATGATTTGACAAAAAATATTTAATTATCGTAAATTGTTAATTAATTCATGGAACCATTTTTTAGGCGGGAAATCTCGGAATCGCGTAATCACATTTTTGGCGGAAAATTTCGGAATCACGTTTTTGGCGAGAAATCTCGGAATCGCGTTTTTGGCGGGAAATCTCAGAATCGCGTTTTTGGCGGGAAATCTCGAAATCGCGTTTTTGGCGGGAAAACGCGAAATCGCGTTTTTGGCGGGAAAACGCGAAATCGCGTTTTTGGCAGGAAATTTCGGAATCGGGTTTTTGGCGGGAAATTTCGGAATCGCGTTTTTGGCGGGAAAATGTGAAATCTCGTTTTTGGCGGAAAATCTCGGAATCGCGTTTTGGCGGGAAAACGCGGAATCGCGTTTTTGGCGGGAAATTTCGGAATCGCATTTTTGGCGGGAAATCTCGGAATCGCGTTTTTGGAGGGAAAACGCGGAATTGCGTTTTTGGCGGGAAATTTCGGAATCGCATTTTTGGCGAGAAATCTCGGAATCGCGTTTTTGGCAGAAAATGTGAAATCGCGTTTTTGGCGGGAAATCTCGGAATTGCATTTTTGGCGGGAAATCTTGGAATCGCGTTTTTGGCAGGAAAATGTGAAATCGCGTTTTTGGCGGAAAAATGTGAAATCGCGTTTTTGGCGGGAAAATGTGAAATCGCGTGTTTGTGGAAAAATATGAAATCGCGTTTTGGCGGAAAAATGTGAAATCGCGTTTTTTGCTGGAAAATGTGAGTGACGAGGGAAAGGGACCCATGAAATTGATGCCCCAGCAATCGAAAACTTCAACCTCAATGATGAAATTCTGTGGCATCTCATGTCTCTTGCTGATCTTCCCTCTCCTCTGACAGACATCACACTGTGAGACATAGGCATGAGCATCCTTGAACATAGTAGGCCACTAGAAGCCTACTTGAAGAACCTTGGACACCGTCTTGAAAGTTGCAAACTGACCAGCATACTCAGAACCATGGCATTGAAAAAGAATCGCTGGCACCTCAGACTCTGCAACGCATCTTCTGTAGATCCCATCTGAGCAGTGCTTGTATAGGTAAGGCTCATCCCAAAATAACCTCCTCATCTCGTGCATAAACTTCTTCCTCGCATATTTTGTGGGATGCTTTGGCTCAGCCTCTACAGCAAGGTAGTTGACAATGTCGGCGTACCATGGACGTGCAGCACTAGAGATAGTGGCGAGATATACATCATAAGAGTCTAAGTGTTTTGCGGTCAAAACAGGTCCAGGCCGCGACGGGTATCGATCGACACTAGGTGAGTATCGATCGATACAGAAAGTCTGCATTCGTGAAAATTGCAGATTTTCGGGACAAAGGCCTTGAAGCTGAGCTTCAATGAGGTAAATACCTTCCTCTGGCAAGCAATCATCAATAGGGACGACTTCATCGACCTTTAATCGCGATAAGTGGTCAGCAACGCCATTCTCAACTCCTCTCTTGTCCTTGATCTCGATGTCGAAACCTTGGAGCAAAAGAACCCATCGGCATAGACGAGGCTTGAGGTCCTTGTTCTTCGGCAGGTATTTGAGAGCAGCATGGTCTGTGTGAACAATGACCTTGCTCCCAATCAAGTAGGACCAAAATTTCTCAAAAGAGAAAACGTCTGCAAGCAACTCCTTCTCAGTGGTAATGTAGTTTCGCTGAGCATCATCCAACGTCCTGCTGGCATAATAAATAGCATGGAGTTTCTTGTCTTTCCTCTGACCCAACACAGCTCCAACAGCAAAGTCACTGGCATCACACATAACCTCAAAAGGCAAGCTCCAATCAGGTGGTTGGACAACAAGAGCACTCACCAATGCATTCTTGATTTCCTCGAATGCTTCAAGGCAATCAGATGTGAAATCAAACTTGACTTCCTTACATAACAGGGCTGTGAGTGGACGTGCGAGCTTAGAGAAATCCTTGATGAATCTCCTGTAAAACCATGCATGACCAAGGAAGCTTCGTATCTAAGGAACAGATCGTGGAGGTTGCAAGCTTGTCATGACCTGAATCTTAGCCTTGTCGACTTCGATCCCTGCCTTAGAAACCTTGTTCCCAAGAACAATGTCATCTTGTACCATGAAGTGGCACTTCTCCCAATTAAGAACTAAGTGCTTCTCCTCGCATCTTTGAAGTACCTGGCACAAGTTATCCAGACAATCCTTGAATGACGATTCATACACAGAAAAATCATCCATGAATACCTCCATAAACTCCTCAGTCATATCTGTGAAAATCGACATCATGCATCGCTGAAAGGTAGCTGGAGCGTTACATAATCCAAATGGCATTCTTCTGTAGGCGAATGTGCCATAGGGACATGTGAAGGTCGTCTTTCCCTGGTCCTCTGGATGTATAGGAATCTGGAAAAAGCCTGAGTACCCATCAAGAAAACAGTAGTATGGGTGACTTGCTAACCTCTCCAGCATCTGGTCAATGAATGGCAATGGGAAGTGATCCTTTCTTGTAGCCGCATTCAGCTTCCTGTAGTCAATACACATCCTGTGGCCAGTGATTGTCCTTGTAGGGATCAGCTCGTCCTTCTCCTTCTTCACCACATTTATGCCTCCTTTCTTAGGCACAACGTGAACTGGACTAACCCAAGAACTATCCGAGATGGCATAGATAATCCCTGCTTCCAACAGCTTCATCACTTCCTTCCTGACCACTTTCTTCAGGTTCGGATTCAGCCTCCTCTGACACTCAATCAAAGACTTTGACTCATCCTCCAGGTGAATCCGATGCATGTACAAGTCTGGTGCTATACCTGAAATGTCAGCAAGAGAATAGCCAAGATCTATGCGATATTTGCGCAGCTTGTTCAGCAGTAAGGCAATCTCTGCGTTGTTCAAGGAAGAATTAACGATGACAGGGTATGTAGAATTAGGACCAAGAAAACTATACCTCAGATTCGCTGGAAGTGGCTTTAGTTCCACCTTAGGGGCATTCTCTGCGCTCCAATCTCCAAGCCCAGCAGCTTGCCTAGAATTGTCGACCAACCCTCCTTCTGGCCGCAGGGTATCGACCGATACCAGAGGCGTATCGATCGATACCGGTGATGCTGAATCAAGCATCTTCGAGTATCCAGCAGTATCATCACACGGACGGACCTCTGAAGTGACCGAACAGACCAGTGCTCTCTCCAGTGGATCCTCAGGGTGCATCTCCAGGAAGTACTCTTCAGCTATGTCACTGAAGATGTCCACATAGAATGTCTGCCCATCGATGGTTGGACTTTTAATCATCTTTTCCATGTTAAAGGACATCACCAAATCACTGATGTTGAGAGCTATCTGTCCATTATTGCAATCAATCAAAGCTCCAGCAGTTGCAAGGAATGGCCTGCCCAGGATAAGAGGATCCTTAGGCTCAGCATCATAGTTTAGGACTATGAAATCTGTTGGGATCAAGCAATTCCCAATCTTGATTGGGACATCTTCGAGTAGTCCCTCTAAAAGTCGCACTGAGCGATCAGCAAGTACCAGCGAAATCCTTGTAGATTGGAAATATGTCATCCCCATTCGCTTGGAAACTGAGTGTGGCATAAGGTTCACACTCGACCCAATATCACAGAGAGCTCGCTCAAATCTCTCTGTGAAGATAGTGCAATCCAAAACAAAGCTCCCTGGGTCTGGTAGCTTCTTAGGAATTTTGTTGAGTAGGATCGCACTGCATTCAGCTGTGATCATCATGACATCTTCCTCCAGGTTCACGTTGCTAGAGACCATCTTCTTCAAATATCTCCTGAAAGCTGGAGAAGTCTTAATAGCATCAACAAAAGGAAGTTCCACAACCAATTTATCCAGCATAGCCTTGCATATGGCATCCTCCCATTCATTCTTTGTCAGCTTAGGAGGCATAGGATAAGGCATCTTGGGTTTATACACCCTCTCCATGACAATCTCGGGTTCATTCTCTGGCTGTGTCTCAGCATCGATCGTTACTTGAGGGGTATCGATCGATACACGGGTTTTTGGATCCACTCGGGTAGATGTCTGGACTGGTATCGATCAACACTGGCTGGTATTGATCGATACCTGGGGATTTTCATAATCCCAATCGTCATCTCCAGCAAGATCGACGAGATTTTCTGCGATTGGACTGTTCTTTACTCCTGTAAGCACCTCTTTTCCACTCCTCAAAGTGATGGCATTGATGTGTGCCCTTGGATTCTCAGTTCTCCCAGGGAGAAATCCTTCTTGCCTCTTCACAGCTGCGGTTGTCTAAGCAACCTGAGTTTTCAGCTTCCTCTGGGAAAGATTTATGGCTTCGATTTTCCCATTCAGATTGATGTACAGAGAGTCAAACTTTCCATTGAAATCCACTTGCAACTTCTGTTGTCCCTGAAGAATTTGTTTCATCATTGATTCCATCTTATTATCTGTGGATTTTGGAGAGACTGGTTGGTACGAAGAGTTCCCATAATTGCAAGTGAAATCACTGCTCTGAAGTGGTTTCTGAGTAAATTGCTTCGCCCCGAAAGCAGATTGGTTCCCCTCTAACTTGTACCCACCTTGCTGATTGTTGTTGTTGAAGTTTCGGTTGTTGTTGTACCCAAATCGCTGACCCTGAAAACCAGAACCACCAACGTAGTTAACATCCTCCACCTCTTCTTCATCCATGATATCGACTACATCAGCAAAATGCACAGTCTTCTTCGATTTCCCAAGCAGAATATCCAACTTCGCTTGAACTTCAGCAATCTGCGATCCATCAATCCCTGCAGCCTTCTTCTTCCGCTCGAAATCAGCATTCGTGGTGCTATTGCTAGGCGCCAAGTTCTCAATCAGCACAACCGCATCGTCTGGATATCTGGTGTTGAAGTTCCCATTACTCGCAGTATCCAAAGCCATCTGGTACCTCCAATCAATCCCTCTGTAGATAGTACCCAACAGCTGAACCTGATTGAACCCATGGTGCGGGCAATCTCTCTGATATGATTTGAAACGAATCCAAGCAGCTTTGAGTGCCTATGTTGGACCTTGAGAAAATTGAGAGATCTTGTTCCTGAGCTCTTCAGATCTCGCATCATCGTAGAAGTTGATCAGGAATGCATTCTTCGTCTCATCCCATGTAGTTAGCGAATCATGAGTTAACTGCTTCAGCCAATAAGCAGCATCCCCACCAAGAGAGTACGGGAAAATTTTGCAGAAAAGGAACTCCTTGGGCACTCCATTGTACTTCATACCAGTGACCAAATCCTCGAACCTTTCGATATGATCCATGGGATGCTCATGAGGTAGGCCATGGAAAGGGTTCTGACTTACAAGAGCGTAATACGCAGGTTTCAGCTCGAAGTCATTCCTCTGAAAAGTTGGGATGCGAATCGCAGCTCGATTGGCAAAGAACTGATCAGGTCTGTTGTGCTCACCAAGTGTTCTACCTCGATCAACTCCAGCATTCCCAATGTTGGCTTCCGCAGCTGGCGCGACAATCTGACCAACAACAGCAGGAGGGGCAATGATGTTTCCAGCCTCATCAAGTCGCTGCCCTCTCTCATTGCACACTTGACCCTCTTGGTCTCTCAAGACTCCAGCTTCATCAGCTCTTAAAACCACTGGGTTTTTCATCCCTGATGTTTGCTTTGTCTTTCTGTTTGTTCGTTCTAAACGTACTAGCTTCTCTAACGATAGATTGACTAGCGGAGTGCTCTTGTTTCTTCTGGTTTCACGATTAGGCATTCACCTGAAACACAAAAACCAAGAACGTTAGTAACAAAAACGCGATGAGTATCGATCGATACCAAGTGGTGTCGATCGATACCAACAAAAAGAAACGACGAGTATCGACCGATACTAGACAGTATCGATCGATACCGACAGGCAACGGTGCCAAATTTGATATGCTCAAATTAATACCCTAAACAGTACTAAAGCAATTACTGTAGTATATCAGGGTCGAACACAAGAACTCAAAGAAATCGCATAATAGATTGTATAGTTATCAAATCAAGCTAAGCTATTCATATTAAACAAAACAATAAGCAGTAAACGAGTTGTAATTCAATTGGGAGAAAGATAGGTTCATAGATATTTCTCAGGAAATCAATGAATGCAAAATAAACTAACTAATCACGGTTCAGGTTATGCACGGTTCTTGAACTCAAATCACTAGAGTATAATTAACCAACTGTCGTTGCGAAACCTATCTAAATATAAAATTCAGAATCCCAAATTTCTTTGCAAATCCCTAAGAATAAATCAACCTTAATTCCAGGTTTGATATGTTCACAAATCAATTAAACCAAATCTCTTTGCGAATAATCAATTTGCTCACCCTAAGTTCTATCAGGTAATTAATCGCACTGTCGTGCCTAATCAATTATCCTAAGATCTAAGTTCTAGGTGATCAATCCAGAATTAGCTTTGAGAACAACCTAAGGCGAAGAACTAATTCAGATTATGAACCCTAAGCAACCAATCAACTTAGCATTCAAAGAAATCCCTTATGAGAATCCCTAAACCTAACAAGAGATCTACCCAGACATGGAAATTGAATCAATAAACATGTTTGAATAAATACTCAATAGAAAATAAGAAAGAGTAACAAAAGGGTTCGAAATCTTCTCTCGACGAACAGAGTATCAGACTTCTCTCCCTTGAAAAGCTCTCTCACAAATCCAGAATAAAATAAAACGTAGCCAACAAAGTGGCTGTAAAAATCCTATAAATAACCTAAATCACGTTTTGGGGCTTCTTGTAAATATTAAAGACTTCTGGACCAAGTTGCAATTCTTCAACTCTTCATTAAAGTCGCGGGTCGTGTCTGCTGCGATGAGTGTCGATCGATACCAGGGGGTATCGATCGATGCTTGACGTGAAATCGGGTACTTAGCAACACAAACTTCAACTTTGCTCCAAAATTCTCCAGAAACCTCCAATATCTCCAATAATGCTCCAAACGTGCTAAGACCTGTAAAGGACTCTAAAACACTACGAAATAGTAGAAAGACTCTATAAAACGGGCTTATATCATGGCCTAAAAGAGGTAAAAACCATGATATATCAATCATTAGGCCCTGTTATAGTACGCTATCCTATAGGTATCTTCATTTAGATTCAAAAGGTATTCATTTAGATCATAATATTTTGTATTGTTTATATAGTAATATTTTTGTGTTATAGATGATATAGGAGTAATCACTTGGGTTGGAAAGATGGAAAGAAGATGGTCAGATGAATCTTCTTATGAGATTCCAAGGATGAAGTCAACTATTCAGTTTACTATCCGAGACAGAGAGTAAGTGAAATCTAATTATTTGACATAATTTACAAACTGGAATACGTTTCTAAATGAATATTCATATATGACAGGTTTAAAGGGTTAATGTGTTTGGCTTATGGAGAATCGGATGAGCAATTATCCTCAAGTTTTACAAGTGCTCATGAATGGCACATTTTCTGTATTTTAAGATGTTTATGTGTCCAAATATTTGGAGGTGAGTTTATCTTTTTAATCATTGTCTAGTTTCTGTTACATCACACACCTTACTAATAACAAAAAAACTCTTTGAACTATAGGTAATACATGGCTAACAGCAGAAGAAGGCATTTCCAATATAGAGTTTGAAGAATATAGTTTCCCATAACTCTACACATTTATGAACGAGTAAGATAAATGTATAACACAGTTGTAAAATGTTTACTAAGTATTCTGTATTTTCATATTAGATGTTTACTAATTTTGTAAACCTTTAAATGTTGACAGGTACACATATCCTCTACCAGCAAGTGACAACAATGAACACAAGATTGGATTTAAGCCATTCTAAGACATGATTGTCTTTGTTTTCAAAATTTAAATCTTGCTTCATTTTGTTCACTGTCTCGGATATTCAGATGTTTTGGTTGTGGTTGTAGTTGGTCCATAACTTTTTTGTTTCGTTTATTTTGTTATGGAATCTATGTTTCGGATATTTCGTTTTCAAGTAATTATGTTTTCAAGTAACAAAAATATAATTTTGTTTTCAAGTAATTCATTTTTCAATATATCTTATCTAGATCTTAAATTGTTCCATTTTGCTGAATAAAGTGTTTTGGCTATCATTTGTTGAGCAAAGTAGACATGGAAACATATATTGCGGTCGGGATTTTACCTTAAGATCTTCTATTGAGCTCTAGATCCACAGGAATGAACAGTCTAAGCATCTATTTGTTCTGGTTTTCGTAGCCGTGAATATGTGCCTCTTTTCGGACAACAACACAAGAACAATAGAAGTTTAGAAATAAAACAAAATCACAGAAAAATAAAGCTCTCTAAAACAAAAGAACAAGATATATTCTAATTGTGGGTTAGATTTTACCTCTACATATTGATCTATGAAACCACGATTTCAAGCCGATCTCACTTCATGTCTCTTTATTTTATTTTATTTTATTTTGTGTAGGTAAAAAGTCTGGATGCGTGAGTCGGTGTAATATCTCGGGTTTGCCGAATAAGTTACGACTACTAAACACAAAAAGTCCCAAACCAATTTCGCAATAACAGAACCTAATTTCCCCTAAGGCCCGTGAACCTAACTAAGAAACCCTAAGTCATGCATTTTGTTCTTCCCCTTCGTCTTCGATTCCTCTTCCATTCCTCTCCTTTGATTCCTCTTTTGCTCTAAACTTCTTTGATTCTGCTTCGCTTCCACTTCTTCGATTCCTCTTCTTCATATATCAATCTCTTATTCGAATCCCCCTGTCGAATCTCTTCTCCTTTGAAGTTCCATTTCGCCTTTCAAGGTCGCAAAAACTCTAGCCTCACAATCTTTCCAACGAATCTCTCATAGAGGAGCACACGATGCCTACAGAGAAGTGCGGTCGAGGACGAAAGAGAAAAAATGTTCCCAACGTTTCTCAGAGAGCCGGAGGGTCAAATCGCTCCACGTCTTCATCGCTAACACCAAACCATCTACCGCCGCAGTATAATTTCATGCCGGCACCACCTGAACTCCCCGTGAACGATAAACTATCAACGTCAGCACCAAATGTCCAGAACTTTCCACCTTCAGAACAACTTTTCGAGAACTCCATGCCTCAACACCGTGGACAAGAAATCCCTGCGACTGCTTCGGCTACACTGGAGAACGCTCCTGCATCACCACTTCATGACTCTCATGCTCAGAGTCATCCATCTTCTCATGGACACAGCTTCCATGACGAATCTGCTCCAGTGTTGTCGGATCTCCTTGTTGACATGTTGCGGGCTCTGAATGCTCTGCTTATGGTGCTAGACCGGGATAATTTCACCACTGTCCTCTCTCCCACACCGACGCCGAACTCGACTTGGTAAGTGTATCGCATCTGGTAAATGCGATTGTATTGTTCAGTTAATCCGACTTGGTAATTCTATCGCATCTTGTTCAGTAAATGCGATTGTATTGTTCACCACTGTCTCTTGTTAAGTGTTAGATTATTGTTCTAGCTGATTTGAATCATTATTGTTCTAGCTGCTTTGGAATATTACTGTCTTTTGAAGTCGTCTCTTGCTAAGTGTTAGATTCTAGCTGTCTCTTATTTGTATTGTTCAAGACGTTTTTTAACTGATATCTGGTAAGTGTTAGATTCTCAATGTTGGTTTCTTGGTTTGTTTCTGCTAAGTGTCAGATTCTATGTCTTAGATTCTAGCTAAGTGTTGGATTCTAAGTGTCTGTTTCTTGGTTTGTTTTAATGAGGGAACAATGCTTCTCTTTTTGTTGCCTTTAGTTATTGGCTTAGCTTCCAGTCATTGTATTTCTGTTGCGGTTGGTTAATCTTAGGGTCAGTTTGATGTCTAAGTGTAGAAACATGCTTCTGGTTTCATGTTTGAATGTATTCTTTATTTACTTGTCTTGTCGGAACTTGTAATGTATGGTATTGATCACAAGGCATGTAAGAGATATCTCTTACATGCTTCTGGCTTCATGTTTCTGGTTTGCAGGTTAATTATGTTTCATGTCTCTGGTTTCATGTTTTATGTTTGATTGGTTTCATGTTTCATGTTTGATTGGTTTCATGTTTCTGGTTTACACTGAAGAAGCAAAGCAAAGGAGTCTCACTTATTCGAATGCTCGTATGTCTGACCGTAAAGGTCTCGGTCCTCACATCCACTTATCAGGGCCAAAGTCGTATCAACAAATCTAACAAGAAATGGTTAGTAACTTTTACTTTTTCTTACTCCTTAACAACTTTAAATTCTATTTATGGTTTCATGTTTCATGTTTGATTGGTTTCATGTTTCTGGTTTACTTGCTATCCTTGTTTATTTTGTAACATTCAGGAAGAGGAATTGGGAAGACCAGTTAGTCTTGGTGAGGTTTTCATTAAGACACATACAAGGCCAGATGGTACGTATGTCGATAGGAAGGCGAAGAAAATAGTTCAAACATATGAGAAGAAGGTGCAAGAGAAGTTGTATGAGCTCATGACAGAGACTTCAGAAGTTTCGGACGGTTCTTCGCGACCTCGATAGCTAACAACAGATGAATATACGAGCATCTTTCTTAAGGTAATGTAACATTTATCACAGTCCACATTTATAGAGTCTTGGATTTTGTCATTAAGGTTTTTCTCTTACTTTTCACAGTCCACTGAGATGGATTCACGAGGAACTCCTTATGGAGTTGGAAGCCTCAAGTAGACTCTTCTCAATGGCAAGCGCAAGCAACAAGGAGACTCTTCATTGTTTGTTGCACTGCAAGAGCAACTGAAGGAAGCTCAACAGCAAATCGAAGAGCATGCTGCTTATAATGAACAGCGTGATGCTGAGATTGATTTCCGTGAAGCAGAGCACTCCCGAGCTGCGGCTGAGCAAAAGGACAAGTTTGAGCACTTCTCCTTGGTAGAAAAGTACATGCGATAAACTGATCTGCGATTTCTAGACTTCGTGGCTTCTCATTCAGCTCCAGCTACAACTGCTTTGCTTCCAACAACCAATCTTTGTCGACCAGATCCAAGTACAACACCATATGGTTCTGCTTCTTAGGTTTTGTGCTTACTTTTCTTGAACCTTGTTATTTGTGAACTCATGAATTTGTTATTTTTGTTTATGTTTTGGCATTTGTTATGGAGTTTGAATACTTTAGTTAATATTTTTAATCAAATGCTAGTTTGAATCAAATTTCTTTAATTTTGTAACACATATTACCATTTGAGAAACAAAACGAACACCAATCTGCCATACCATATTTTTATTTTTATTACAATTTTAGTCACTAAACAGTAGCCTATTAGTAGCCAAATAGTCACAGAAGAATAGCTAAGTAGTCGCAAAATATTTACATCTTCGAAACTTGATGTTCCTATTAGTCGCCAAATAGTCGTTCAATTAGTCATAGAATAGTCGGTAAATAGTAATTAAAATTTACGACTATTTAGTGACTAGAACTATCCGACTGCAGCTAGACCCATTCTATAGTCGTTAACTAGTCGCAAAGATAGTCGCCGATTAGTCGCCAAATAGTCGCAGAAGAATAGCTAAGTAGTCGCAAAATATTTACATCTTTGAAACTTGATGTTCCTATTAGTCGCCAATTAGTCATAGAATAGTCGGTAAATAGTAACTATAATTTACGAATGTTTAATGACTAAAGCTATCCAACTGCATCTAGAACCATTCTATAGTCGTTACCTAATCGCAAAGGTAGTCGCCGATTAGTCGTAAATTTTTGCGACTACTTTACGACGATTGAACGGCTACACACTGTTCATGTGGTGTAGTCGTAATGTTGTCGCCATTTGGCGACTAATGTTACGACTACATACTTTAGCGACTAAATATTAACGACTATATGGTTTAGTCGCTCGTTAGTCGTAATCCACCTTTTAGCGACTAATTGACGACTACTTCTGCAGACGCCAAAACACTGTTTTCTTGTAGTGTGTAGGGATCGAATCCACAAGTACCAAGTGAAACACTACGAGAATGCAGGAGGAAAGTAAATCTAAGACGAATGCAATTGTTTATGGTTTGTAACTTCTAAAATCTAAGAATGCAGATAAAACGATGTAAATTTGATGGAGAGAAACGCTAGGTATTTGGGTAGTTCGCAGGAAATCAAGAATAACAAATCAGAGAATTAAATAGGGAAATCATTAAGCACGTTCTATAACTTAAATCACTGTTTTATAATCAACCTAATGTCGTAGTATTAATTACTATGCATAATAACCTAATATTCTAAACTGTCGTTTGAATTCAGGAAACTAAACATGCTTTAAGATCGAGTTTGATATATTCACAAAATACCTTAACATCAGCTTTCGTTGGTTAAGGATGTTTTGCTCATCTATGTTCTTTCAGGCTTTCAAACAAACACTTTTGATGCGTTAAACAACCTAAGATCAGAAACTAGGTAGTTAATCAAGTTTCAGCACTAAGAACAACAATAGATGAAGAACTAGAAGATAGATCCCTATTCTAACCAATCTGATTCAACGATTCATGAAGTTCCCTTGAAACCCTAAAACCTAACAGGGAGATTACTCAGACATGGAAGCAAAGAAAACACAGAGAGATGAAGAAGAAATCATAATCCAATAGAAATAATAAATTAGGGTTCAAAAATCTTCTCAAACGCCTGTAGAGTCAGAGATTCGTCTCCCCAAAGAAAGAGATGTAAAAGTCTATAGAAAATAAAGCTTAGC
Source organism: Eutrema japonicum (assembly GCA_030161315.1). Lineage (NCBI taxonomy): Eukaryota > Viridiplantae > Streptophyta > Magnoliopsida > Brassicales > Brassicaceae > Eutrema > Eutrema japonicum. The sequence goes on from BSQW01000007.1 coordinate 22,900,300, forward strand.
CTAAGAAAGTGGCGAAAAATAATGTATAAATAGGGTTCTGAGCGAATTAGATCAGAATAGGCAGTTTCCGGGCCAAAACAGGAAAGTCAGAAATTTATTTTTCCTTCTCGCAGGCTTGCATCGATCGATTTTGGTTCTTCTGTGCATGCTCCATCGATCGATGCACTCCTTGCATCGATCGATTCTGGTTCTTCGGAGGGTGTTGCATCGATCGATTTTGGCCCTTCGGGGCATACTCCATCGATCGATGCACTCCTTGCATCAATCGATTCTGGCTCTTCGGGTATGCTCCATCGATCGATGCACTCCTTGCATCGATCGATTATGCTCTTTTTGTACAGTTCTATGCGTCTTTGCCCACGTAACTCCACTTTCTTCCGTAAACGCCTTTTTACCTGAGATAGCTGAATAAAACACCCTAAAAACGGACTTTGACTCGATAAAATACTCAAAAAAAAATGTTAGAAACCGGTAAAAACACAATTTATCAGCTTAATTTTAGAGTTCCAAGGTCTTCTTCTAATTCATCTTCAAGCGTCTGCGTATTTATATTCACCTCAGCTCTCAACAGAGCATCTTCAGGTTTCTTGCTCACTTTCTTCTTCTTTGCTTCTTCGATGGCATTTCTACACTTATGTTTATCATCGTTCGACGACTTCGGACATGGAAGAACGCTTCCAGGGATATGGGCAATATGATGTTTAATCTGATACACTCCTCCAGACATCTCCTTTGAACACAACTTGCATTTAACTCTATCATGATTCTTCAGATCACACAAAATTCCATATTGCCACCCAATATCAGTAGAATTTCGCTTTATTGATGGTGGTTCCTGTGATTCGGAAGCCATGAAAATTTGCAGAATCGTGTACATAAAAAGACATTATCATAAAGCATAAACAAATTCAATAAAAAAATAGAGCAGAGAAGAATGCCAAACTGATCAAAAACGTATAAACACAAATTGTATACAAAACATAGAAACCCATATTATATATAAGCAAGCGATAACCACTTTTTTCAATCATTTTGGACTACAACATGCCGGTCCAATAGCCAAATACCCCCACACATGGAGGGTAGGTGGAGTCGAACTCAACACCGGGCCACTGGTTGCCACTGGATCGAAGCGAATCAAAAACTCAAATATCCGGACGAAGCGGAGTGGATCACAAATATCCCAAAAATCCATGATATTTGCTCCGTGCCCACCCCTACCGTCTACATCAAAATCGTGGTGCCAGGTGTCACATACTGCCTAGGCGTAGGCGTATGCCTAGGCCGATTTCTTGAACACTGATGTTAAATTAGCCTTGATCAAGCTTGTTTAGATCATAGGGAATTTCTCACCCACAAGGTGTTCGATGAAATTCCTCAATGAACTAAACAAGGGATTTACTTGCTTAACTCATGGAAATGAATGTTTAAGGAGTATTTTGGTTGTTAGAACTTGTTACTAATGCTTGATAATTACTTTTTCACAAATGGAAATTTGATCTTGATAAAGTATTTAGTTTGATTTAGGAAAGATTATGGGGTCCCGTAATCTACGAAGAAGCCTATCCCCGCTACACGTGGAATTGGAAGCGCTCATTTGGGCGATGCATTGCTTGATTGCAAACCACAAGACGGCGATAGCCTTTGCTACAGATTGCTCAGAGTTGGTGAAGATGGTGTCTACACCGAAGAAGTGGCCGGCATTTACGTTACAGTTGGAGGAGTTCAAGAAGAGCAAGGAGGTTTTCACCTATTTCTCTATCACACAAATCCCACGCACGAGTAACACAGTGGCAGACAAGTTAGCACGAGGTGCTCGAGTCTACCCATCAGATTTCACTTATGTAAACTCGATACCCCCAATTTGGTTCACCGAATAGGGTTAGGTATCAAGGCTGTTGAAAAAAAAAAGTATTTAGCAAATATATTAGTGTCAAAAAAATGAATTAGTCTTAATTAAGTGTTCCAGATAGGGGGGTCAAAATGAGTTAAATATGTGACCCATACCCATCATGGGTCTTGGATGACCCATGACCCATCTAATCACATGGGTCATGGATCAAATGGGTGACCCATGAAAAACAAAATTATATTTAAATAAATATTATTAATAATTTTTAAAAATGAGAAAATTAAAAATAGTAAATAATATTATAATATATTTATATTATGAATTGACAAATTTTATTTAATTATCGTAAATTGTTAATGAATTCGTGGAACCATTTCTTTGACGGGAAATGTGAAATTGCGTTTTTGATGGGGGGAAAACGCGAAATCACATTTTTGGCGGAAAAATGTGAAATCACGTTTTTGGCGAGAAAACATGGAATCACGTTTTTGGCAGGAAAACACGGAATCACATTTTTGGCGGGAAAACTCGGAATTGCGTTTTTGGCGGGAAAACGAGGAATCACGTTTTTGGCGGGAAAACACGGAATCGCATTTTTGGCAGGAAAACACGGAATCACATTTTTGGCGGGAAAACGTGGAATCGCGTTTTTGGCAGGAAAACGTTGAATCTTGTTTTGGCAGGTAAACGCGGAATCGCGTTTTTGCGGGAAAACGCGGAATCCTGTTTTGGCGGCAAAACGCTGAATCGCGTTTTTGGCGGCAAAACGCGAAATCGCGCTTTTAGCGGCAAAACACGGAATCGCGCTTTTGGCGGCAAAACGCGGAATCGTGTTTTTAGCGGCAAAACGCGAACTCGCGCTTTTGGCGGCAAAACGCGGAATCGCGTTTTTGGCGGCAAAACGCGAACTCGAGCTTTTGGCGGCAAAACGCGAACTCGCGCTTTTGGCGGCAAAACGCGGAATCGAGTTTTGCCGCCAAAAACGCGGACTCGCGCTTTTGGCGGCAAAACGAGAAATCGCGTTTTTGGCGCCAAAACGCGGAATCGCTCTTTTGGAGGCAAAACGCGGAATCGCTCTTTTGGAGGCAAAACGCGGAATCGCTCTTTTGGAGGCAAAACGCGGAATCGCTCTTTTGGAGGCAAAACGCGGAATCGCTCTTTTGGAGGCAAAACGCGGAATCGCGTTTTTGGCGGCAAAACGCGGAATCGCGTTTTTGGCGGCAAAACGCGGAATCGCGTTTTTGGCCGCAAAACGCGGAATCGCGTTTTTCCGGCAAAACGCGGAATCGCGTTTTTTGCGGCAAAACGCGGAATCGCGTTTTTTGCGGCAAAACGCGGAATCGCGTTTTTTGCGGCAAAACGCGGAATCGCGTTTTTTGCGGCAAAACGCGGAATCGCGTTTTTGGCGGCAAAACGCGGAATCGCGTTTTTGGCGGCGAAACGCGGAATCGCGTTTTTTTGCGGGAAAACGCGTAATCGCGTTTTAGGCGGGAAAACGCGTAATCGCGTTTTTGGCGGAAAAACGCGGAATCGCGTTTTTGGCGGGAAAACGCGGAATCGCGTTTTTGGCGGGAAAACGCGGAATCGCGTTTTTGGCGGGAAAACGCGGAATGATTTTTTTGGCCGAAAAAAACGTGAAATCACGTTTATTGCGGGAAAATGATAAATTATTGCTTTTTGAGAAAAAATGATGGTATTATAGGTAATATTTTTATGATGTTATGATGATGTCATAATAATGTGTGATGATGTCATAATAATGTATGATGATGTTTTGATAATGGGTCCAACGGGTTACCTATTTGACCCATGACCCATTACAATTGACTCATGACCCATTTGACCCATGACTCATTTGACCCATCAACCCATTATGTTCAAAAAAAATTGACCCATTAGAGTCATGGGTCATGAGTCAAATTGGATCGACCCATGACCACAGCCCTAGTTCTAGACTAAAGGAATAACATTAATTGTGTGTGTTGACATCTTGGATTAGCTTTAGAATCACCCAAAGTCTATAACCTCACCCCAAGAGCTTTCTTTTTATAATGGGCAAATTGCTGTTTTTACCCCAAAATTTCGTTTATATGACAAAAATATACCATCCTTTCAATTAAATGTTGCGCTACACTTTCGATGGTGGAAAATTACAGTTACCCCCTTATGACCAAACAAAAAATGCGAAACCGCTATTACCATTTTAACCTTCGCGGCATGTCAGACTTCTATAGAGGTATGACATTTAGACTCTAATAGAACTCTGATTGATTTCTCTTACTAGACTTCTCTCAGACGTATTCGAGAAGTCTGATACAGATTAAAATAGTAAATTTAAAAAATTTAAAAAAAAACTTTGTTGAAACTTTTTCTACAATAATTAAATATAGACAATTTTGATGTATAGAAATTAATATTTCATAAAATTGAATCAAATTAAACAAGGTTAGTTAATTATGCCTATACCTCAATAAATATCAGACTTCTCGAAGACTTATACATATTTAATTAGTAAATTTAAATTTAAAAATTGTACAAAATTATTTTGTTAAAAAATTCTTATACATAAATTAAATATAGACGATTTCGAAGTATTACAATTAAATTACGTAAAATTGAAACAAATTAAAAACATGTAAGGCAAAATAGGTTGTAAACCTCAAAACATGCTTTGTAATAGAAACATTTACATATAACTTTAGGGTTAGATTCATGGTTTACCAAATTTACATTTTAAATTTTAAATTTGCACATATGTGTTGTAATGTGCATATATTTCACGAATTTGATGTTTCCTAGAAGTTATGTTTTAATATTGTCACTCATAAGTGCTAAATATTAGATTTAGGGTTACTCGGACTTATTGGAGAAGTCTGAGAGAATCTGAATTTCTCAGACTTCTCAGAGATTACCAGACTTCAATTTTAATCTGAATTTTTAAAAGTCAATTGCAAAACTACCGTCTCGTTTATGTAAATGTTTCATCAGACTTCTAAAGCAGTATGAGTATACAACACAGATATGTAAATCTATGATATGCAAAAATTTGTACTTATATCCGTTTAGAGTTTGTTTTCACCCTCGTCGAGCGCCCATAACGTCTAATATCACCGAAATCCCGTAAGTTTGATGTTTGTTATAAGTTTTCTATATAATATGATGGTATTTAAGTAGTAATTATCAAGTTTAGGGTTTATCATATTGCCATTTCAGTCTGATCATGTCCATGGTTTATCAGACTTCTTGATGGAAACATGTGAATTAACCTGAAATAAGTTACCATACTTGTGATTTTGCCCCATATATAAACTAAAGTTACCAACCCTAATCTGTAAAAGTCATTACTGACTATCTCTCTCTAAAACAGGAAGAATCTCTCTCTCTCTCTAAACTCTCTCAAACATCTCTCCGGAAACCCTCGTCGCCACCGCCGTCGTCAGCTTCTTCAGTCTGGTAATTACCTCTCCTTTTTCGTGTCACCTTACCATTCCCTCCATCTATCTCTCTTCATCTTTTCATCACAACTCCTTTTTCTTGTAGGTCGAATCGCCACCGCCACCGCCCTCGCCGTCGGCAACTTCGTCTTTGCAACTGAGTTAAGCTTCCTAGAAACACGTTTTTCGCCTTCTACTCTACTTTTTCTGCAAATTTTTTAGATCTATACGAAATAAGACCTATTTTCATGTTCTTTGCCTAGATCTAAACAAACCGATGGGTTTTAATTAATTTCGTTTTAGATCTACAAGATAGAAGTCCATTTTTCTATGTCAAACAAAAGTTCTAGGTCTGGTATGTATTTTGATGCTTCGTTGTATTCAGTCCAAAAAAAACTTGAAAATTACTATATTAGAAGTCTGAAAGTGAATTAGACTCGATACGAAGTCTGATACTTGACCTGATCTGAATTAGACTCGATTAGAAGTCTGAAATTATACTTTCATTTAATTAGACTCTGTTAGAAGTCTAAAATTTGAGTTTGTACGAATTAGACTTGAGAAGAAATCTGAAATTAGACTTTTCCGAATTAGACTCTTTTATAAGTCCGAATTTCGACTTGATTTTAAATTAGACTTTATTAGAGTTTAGTGAGTTTTTGACTTAGAGTTAGTGAGTTTTTGACTAAAAGTTAGTGAGTTTTTGACTTAGAGTTTAGGACATAGGGTTTGAGGTCTAGGGTATAAGGGTTATGATATATTTTTCTTGTTCTATTAACAATAGAAATATAATAATTTTTAAGTATAAATGAGTGTTTGATTTAGTATATATGGATTCACATTTGTAAAATATTTTTTTATATATTTCTCAATTAAAAAAGAAAATAAAACATAATAAATTATTGTTTCATACTAAAAATGTAATATAAAACTGAAAAAACTATTACAAAATACAAATTAAAAAAGAAACATAACATTATAAATTCTTTAAAAAAATCAAAGTACACAAATTTAAGTTTATTGTAAAATAAATAACTCATAAACTCCAAAATAAAAAAACTATTCATTAAAAACTAAATAAAAGCAGAGAGCCAATAAAAAGATATCACTCAGATTGATGATGTTGCTAAATCTCACCCCTTCCTTCTTCTATTTTTTATTCTCTCAAGTAGATTACTCTTTTTCTTTTTATACGATCTTTTTGCCGTACAAAAAGAAGAAGACTAATCGTCTTTTCTTCTTCGTCTCTCCTAGACTCTGAGAACCATGCTTTTGTGGCGGCGATTTGGATCCAACCATCGATTCTCACTCACATCGCCTAATTTCGATCTCTCTCTCTCTCTCTCTCTCTCTCTCTCTCTCTCTCTCTCTCGTTTGCAAACGGATAATATGGTCTTATTCTTCTTCTAGATCTTGTTCGATCTAGGGTTTATATTGTCTCAGATCTCATGAGATTTCTTAAATTCGTCGTTTATGTGTTCTTCCTTCCAATTTCGTTGTGGTTATTCTCTTGTTCCAGGCGCTTCCTAACCAGCAACTTCTTGATGGCGCAGAGGTCAGAGAAGGGAAGAGAAGAGTGAGTGGCGGAGCAAGAAGGGGAGGAGCAGGATATGGTGGGCGGCGGAGGAGGAGAGAGAGGGGAGAAGGAGGTTTGGATTCGCAGAGGCTGCAGGTGAAAGGACGACAAGGAAACCAGACGAAGTCGCTGCCGGTGTCTAAGTAGAAGGAGACGGCGGAGGAGGAAAAGCCGACGAGAGGGAGAAGAGGTAATCGCTGCCGGAAGAGAGAAGGTATAGCTCTCTCAATATTTTTTTATTAGTGATGGAGGCACATGAATCTCGTTTCAGATTTTTTGAGTTTTCTCAATTTAATTTTCGTGATTGTGATCTTTGCAGATTGCTTCTCTTTAACTTGATTATATGGATCTGGTGATGATTCAGAAGATGTGGATAAATCTGTTAATGCCATGAATGGCGTGGACTCTGTTTGGTTTGTTGATTTAGGTTTGAGACTCATTGTTTTTGGTTTCAGTTTGGTTCTTAGGAAGTTGAACTATAAATCATGTAATTTTACTTTGTAATAGTCATTTGAGTTTATCTTTTAATTATGTAATTTTACGTTGTAATATAAGTTTTTGTAATATAATTATGTAATAGTCGTTTGTATCATGGTTTCATATAAATATAATAAAATATATTTTTTTAATTTATCTATTGCAAATTGTTGCTAAATTTGACAACTAATATAACATTTTCGTTACTAATTTTTGTAACCGGTAACCTTACAAAACAATTGTAATTTCTGTAATATTGGTTTTCAAATATCATTGCTAAAAGTCTGTAACAAACAATTGCAATGAGTATCCATGATATTTGGTTGCAAATATTGCAATGAACATTTCATTGAAAATATGTTACAAAAAAATCTGTTGCAATAATCCATTTGCAACGATTATCCATAAAATATTGCAAAGAACAAATCTATTGCAAATATGTTGCAAAAACTATGTTGCTTTGCCCAAAGAAGAACCTTTTCAATAACATTCTTGATGGAGGTGTGCCTATCTGAAACTATGACCAGAGGATATTGGTCTGAAATGTAGTCTCTACGCCCATCACCACCACCACCAACACCACCATCATCACCACCACCAACACCACCACAAATAAAATCATTTGATACTGAGCCTACATCTTCGTCTTCCCAGTCTTTGTCTTCGCACTAGCTAACTCGACCATGCTCCTTACTTGCCTATCATTTGTGACATAAATAGGAGAGCTATCCGGACCGATATGTTGCAAGAGTGGTTCCGGTAATGGATATGATAACTCCACCAACTAGGTTTTCTTGTCCAGCATATAATCATCTTGTACCATCTCAACAAGTTCACAATATGTAGAACGGTCGCCCAAAGTGATAAACCGCCCTCCTTTGAGAGTATCCACCACAAAATACCAAATCTGGTCTCTCACAACTCATTCACCAAAATTAACAGGTAGTTGCACCATTATCTGTAACAAAAAATCATGGAAAAACAACATTAGCGATCTTAATGGAAATATCAGACTTCTTCGCGAAGTCTGATTCTATTAGCTACATTGCCAGAATTATTTAAAAAAAATATTTAAAAATAAATACGTAACATAAGCATGTAAAACTAACGCATGAGGAACATATACAACTAACACACATATAAAAAATTAAAAATCAACGAAATTCATCACAAATATACCCCCAAAAAATGGTTTAAAAAAATTTGTCAATCCAGACTGACACAGAAGTCTGACAAACAGTACGTCAGACCTCTATGGCAGTCTGAAAAAGAGGGTATTTTTGCAATTAGAATGTTACAAAGCAGTCTGCGGATGCCGTCTGACGAAAGGTTATCAAAGCAGACTTCTATCGCAGTCTGACAAAAAAGGTATTTTTGCAATTGATCCAAACGTTGATTTTTTTGTCAGACTGCATTAGATGTCTGAGAAAAAAAAGTATTTCTGCAATTGACCAAAATTTTGACTTTTTTGTTAGACTTCTCCTGTAGTCTGAAAATATTATGGGGTAGTTTTGCAATTGACCGAAGTTTGACTTTAGTTCCCAGACTTCCAGCGCAGTCTAAAGAAATTCGTGAGACTGCGATAGAATTCTGACAAAAATTGGTGTCTTTTTTGCGTTGACCAAAATCTTCGATATCAGACTTCTTCAGCAATCTGACAGATTTCATCATTTTTCAGACTGCCATAGAAGTCTGAAATTTTTTTCCTCCTATTCAGACTGCCATAGAAGTCTGTCTGATACTTTTTCCCCCATTTTGGTCAACTTTTGAAAAATTTCGGTCAATTACTACCAGTACCCTTTTTCAAACTTCTGATTTCGTCTGAAAAAACAGTCAACTTCTGATCAAAGTCACTCATTTTTCCGTCATACTGGATATAAAGTCTGAATAAAAAGTCAAGTTTTCGGTCAATTGCAAAATTACCCTATGCCTCGATTAGAGGATTTTTCTTGATTTTTTTGTTTTCAAAGGAAATTACCAGACTTCAATTTTAATCTGAGTATTTAAAAGTCAATTGCAAAACTACCCTCTCGTTGACCATTGTGATATATCATGGTTTTTACCCTGTTTAAACCATGATATAAGTCATTTTATAGAGTCTTTCTAGTGTTTTGTAGTCTTTTAGAGTCTTTTACATGTTATAGCACGTTTGGAGCATAATTGGAGATATTCGAGCTTTCTGGAACATTCTGGAGCGAAGCAGAGATCCGTGTAGCTGAGACGTCGAAATCAGAAGAGTATCGATCGATATCCCCTGGTATCGATCGATACCCGTCGAGGAAACAGAAGGATCGCGACTTATTGAAGAGTTGAAGAATTGCATAATTGGCCCAGAAGACTTTGATATTTACAAGATGGCCCAGAACGCGTTTTAGTTATATAATTAGGTTTTTCAGCCACTTTAATGGCTACGCTTTATTTTACTTTGGTTTGAGAGAGACAAGTCTGAATCTTCCTTCGTCCGAGATCAAATCTCAAAACCTCTTGTTACTCTTTCTATTTTCTTTGATTATTTATTCATTTATGTTGATTGTTTCATTCTCCATGTATGAGTAGATCCACTTTAGGTTCAGGATTCTCATAAGGGTTTTCTCTGAATGCTAGGTTGATTAGTTTATTAGGATTCACCATCTGAATTAGTTATTCTCCTTAGGTTGTGTTCAAAGCTAATTCTAGGTTGACGAATCTGGAACTTAGATCTTAGGATAATTGATTAGGCACGACAGTGCGATTAATTACCTGATAGAACCTTAGGTGAGCAAATTGATTATTCGCAAAGAGATTTGGTTTAATTGATTTGTGAACATATCAAACCTGAACTTTAAAGCTGATTTATTCTTAGGAATTTGCAAAGAGATTTGGGATTCTGAGGTTTAGATTTAGATAATTCTCGCAACGACAGTTGGTTAATTATAGCTTATTGATTTGAGTTCAAGAACTGCGCTAAATCTGAATCTTGTTAGTTAGTTTATCTGCATTCATTGATTTCCTGAGAAATACCCTGAGCCTATCTTTCTCCAATTAAATTACAAAACTTTTAATCTCTGCACTGCTTTCAATTTCACCATATTTGCTTAGCTTGATTTGACACTATACAATCTATTTAGTGATCTCTGTGAGTCTTTGTGGTTCGACCCCTAACTATATTACAACTACTGCTTTAGTACTGTTAGGGTATTAATTTGAGCATATATAATTTGCAGCTTCCCAGAGGGCTCCATTAAAAAGCTATTTCATCATATATACGAATGAGGAATCAAACTTAGCAGAGGCCAGCCCTGACTCTATTTCGACGTCTCAGCTACACGGATCTCTGCTTCGCTCCAAAATGTTCCAGAAAGCTCCAATATCTCCAATAATGTTCCCAACGTGCTATGACCCGTAAAAGACTCTAAACTACTACGAAATAGAATAAAGACTTTGTAAAAAGGACTTATATCATGGCTTAAATAAGGTAAAAACCATGATATATCAACTCCCCCAGACTTAGCATTTGCTTTCCCTCAAGCAAATAGAAATCTAAATCAGAGAAAGAGGTTTGAAAACGCGGAGACTCACCTGTTCATAAACCATCGAAATGACCCTCTTTCCAAGTACCCAAATGTCACATAATCAGTCTTCGATCTAACCACCATGTACTTCTCCGTAGACATTCGCAGCTTTTTCAGACTCCACACATTACCCCACAACATTGTTCAAATAAAGCCCTCATCGCCAGATTCATCGCTGCAGCCAATGTTCAAGAACCTTCTAGATTCTTTACCATACAATATCATAACAAGGAACCACCCTTTTAAACACTTTTTGTATCAATTTCTCTCCCCCAGACTTATTTCTTATTATGTTTCTAGCATTTACATATTAAGGGATTGAGACGCGAGTATTGATGGTGTTAGCCGCCGAATCCCCGGTTCTTCCCTCAAAAGTAATCAAAGGTGTAGGCGAATAATGGTATCACAGGGAATTTTCCTAACCTCGCTTTCACCTTTGTGTGATCATCTCCTCTGAAGTAGAATAATGGGATCCTTGGAAATTTTCCTAGCCATCTACTCAGAAGAAAATCATTTCATCTTTTAATGCATCTTATTACTTGTAACAGGGAGAGAAATACCATTATCTTAAACATATGGGTTCCTTTGTCAGATATGAATGATGAATCAAGCTCTATGAACACTAACCACATCGATGAAGTGCAAAAATTGGCTCAGGCTTCAGAAGAACTCTGCTGGAGACATGGATGTTTTCTAGTCAACTGGTCAGTCCTTAGATTTTTCATTAGTCGATCTAGAACTGATCTTGCAACACTGTGCACTCAAAAACAAAATCAAATCAATAGGTTCAAGCACATGATCATCATCTCCAACAAGTTTTGACTCAATAAAAACAATTTTCACTCAATAAAACGACTGACTCTAAGAAAAACAAACACTATTTCAGCAGACACCTCCCCCAGACTTGAACAACACTGTCCCCAGTGTTATCAAGCCTAGAGTCAGTGGAAGAAAACAAAAGGACATAATAAAATTGGGAAAAACAAGAAGTTACCTTGCTGGAACATTGAGTATCGACTGACACACATCCTGGTATCGATCAATACCAGGCTTAAGTTGACATGAACCGTTCTCAATCGCGTAGGGTATCGATCGATACAGAAGGGTATCGATCGACACTCTGGCGATTTCGAGTTTGCTCCTCGTTCATCCTTACTCAAAACGAAAAATAAAAATAAAATACTTATATATATAGACTCACCAGTGGGTTGCCTCCCACCAAGCGCTCGTTTAACGTCAATAGCTTGACTGTAATGCTGTTTAGGCAGGATAAGAATGAGAGCTTGCACCAAGGCAGGCTCCACAACTTGACAATGCTAGCTTCAGAGTTCTGCTCAACACGCCTTCCACAAACTTCTGTCCTTCCTCTTTCAGCTCCGAAGTAAGAAGAATTCTAGCCTTAGAGAATGGCTTCGAAGCTCCTTTGCATTTGACCTTATACTCAATCGAATTCCCATCACTCTTCTGAGGGATTAAAGTGACATGAGGATTCTCGACTTTTTTGCTCTTGGCCTTCTTCTTCTTTGTTGCCTTAGCCTTTTTGACAACTTCCTTGGGAATGCTGGGCGGTTCAGCTGAAATGTTTGCGACAGTAGGCTCATCAGGAGGCTCTTGCAAAAGATCAACTGCCAGCGACTTTTCTGTAACAACCTCGATGCTAGAGACACGTGTGGGAATACTCCTAGGGGGAATGATATCATAATAGACCCCTCCGTCAATGTAAGAGAAGAGATTCTCTTATTAGGCGTGTCTATGATTGCGCCAGCAGTAGCCATAAATGGTCGTCCCAGGAGTATAAGTATATAAGATATCGCACTCATCTCCACAACCTGAAAATCAGTCGGCACCAGACAATCTCCTACTTTGACCAGCAAAACAGAGATTGTACCGTATGGAAGTGAGGTGGAGTCGTTCGCGAATGTGATAGATACTTTTGAAGAACGAATATCAACGCCCAACCGTTCTGCAATTGCCCTTGAGATGACGTTGACACTAGCCCCTGAGTCAACGAGAGACTCTTTGAAATCAACTCCAGAGATAGAGCATGGAACCGTAAATTTCCCTGGATCTTCTCTTTGGGTCAGCTGTCTCAGTGGAGGTGGTGCGCCTCTAGCCTTAATGAAGAGTGCCTTAATATCTTCCTCAGTTTCTCTGCAATCCTTGAAGTGACTTAGCAGAGGACGGAACTCTAGAGCTTCATCAAAAGACGATTCATTGGAGATCCTTCGTACCATTTTCTCAAAGCCACGCAGCTGCTTTGGAGAAATGGGATCTCTGAGGTGTTTTCGAACTTCTTGGGCTTACGAACTCTTTCTTCAATCAACTCAGGTGTTTTCACGGTTTCTGGCTCGATTTGCGATGGGTATCGATCGACACCAGGCAGGGTATCGATCGATGATGTCGCTGTTGAATCGTCATTGGCAGCTATATCATCATCAAAAGGAAGCTCCACAACTGATTTATCCGACAAAACTTTGCATCTGGCATCCTCTCATTCCTTCCTTGTCATAATATGAGGTATAGGAAAAGGTATCTTGGGTTTGTAGACTCTCTCTGCAACTATTTTAGGCACCACAGTCGAAATCTCAGGTGTCTCCTCAGAAATTGCCTCAGTATCGATCGATACCAATGGGGTGTCGATCGATACACGGGTTTTGGAAGTATCCCGTTTCAAAATTGTAACTGGCATCGATCGACACTTGGGGGTATCGATCGATGCCTTGGCGATTTCAGGATCCTCATCGAAATTTTCTGCACTTGAGGAGATTGCATTGACGTGTGTTCTTGGATTTTCAGTTCTCCCTGGAAGAAAACCTTCCTGCCTCTGCACAGCTGATGCGGTCTGAGCGACCTGAGTTTCCAGATTCCTCTGACAAAGGTTGACAGCCTCAATCTTCCCATTCAGGTGGTCAATCTTCCCATTGAGATCAGTTGAAATCCACTTGCAGATTTTGCTGTCCCTGAAGAATCTGCTCAAGCATGGATTCCATCTTATTATCCGTAGACTTTGGAGAGATGGGCTGGTACGAAGAATTCCCGTAATTGCGAGTGTTGTTGCTGAAGTTCCGGTTGTTGTTGTACCCAAATTGTTGACCCTGAAATCCAGAACCACCAACGTAGTTACAATCTTCCATTTCATCTCTACCGATATTATTGACTCCATCAGCAAAGTGTACAGCCTTCTTCGACTTCCCAATCAAAATATCCAGCTTCGCTTGAACTTCAGCAATCTGAGATCCATCAATTCCTGCAGACTGCTTATTCCTCTCGAAATCAGCATTCTTGGTGCTATTACTAGATGCCAAGTTCTCAACCAGCACGACTGCATCATCCGGATACCTGGTGTTGAAGTTCCCATTACTCGCAGTATCCAGAGCCATCTGGTACCTCCAATCAATCCCTCTGTAGAAAGTGCCCAACAGCTGAACCATTGAACCCATGGTGCGGACAATCTCTCTGATATGATTTGAAGCGAATCCAAGCAGCCTTGAGTCCCTCTGTTGGACCTTGAGAAAATTGAAAATTTTTGTTCCTGAGCTCTTCCGATCTCGCATCATCATAGAAATTGCACAGGAATGCATTCTTCGTCTCATCCCATGTAGTTAACGAACCAGGAGCCAACTGCTTCAGCCAATAAGCAGCATCCCCACTTAGAGAATATGGGAAACGTTTGCAGAAGAGGAATTCATTGGGCACTCTATTGTACTTCATACAAGTGACCAAATCTTCGAACCTCTCGATATGATCTATGGGATGCTCATGAGGTAAACCATGGAAAGGACTCTGACTCACGAGAGTCGCAGATCGATTGGCATAGAACTAATCAGGTCTGTTGTGCTCGCCAAGTGTCCTAACTCGATCACCTGCAGCATTCCCAACGTTGGCGCGCCCAGCTGGCGCGACAATCTAAATAACATCAGCAGGGACAACGACGTTTCCAGCTTCATCAAGTCGCTGCCCTCCCTCATTGCACACATGACCCTCTTGGTATCTCAAGACTCCAGCTTCATCAGCTCTTAAAACTACTGGGTTGTTCATCCCTGATGTCTGCTTTGTCTTTCTATTTGTGCGTTCTAAACGTGCTAGCTTCTCTAACGATAGATTGAATAGCGGAGTGCTCTTGTTTCTTCTGGTTTCACGATTAGGCATGCACCTGAAACACAAAGATCAAGAACGTAAGTAACCAAACAAAATACGTTGAGTATCGATCGATACTGGTTGGTATCGATCGATATCAACAAAGAAATCGCCTGTGTATCGACCGATGCTAGTGAGTATCGATCGATACCGACGAACTTAGTCGAAACTCGACAACTAAAATCTAAAGGCGAAATTAAGTCCCCGGCTATGGCGCCAAATTTGATATGCTCAAATTAATACCCTAACAGTACTAAAGCAGTAGTTGTAATATAGTTAGTTAGTTTATATGCATTCATTGATTTCCTGAGAAATACCCTGAGCCTATATTTCTCCAATTGAATTACAACACTTTTAATTTCTGCACTGCTTTCAATTTCACCCTATTTGCTTAGCTTGATTTGACACTATACAATCTATTGAGTGATCTCTGTGAGTCTTTGTGGTTCGACCCCTAACTATATTACAACTACTGCTTTAGTACTGTTAGGGTATTAATTTGAGCATATCAAATTTGATACAGAGATATTGATATAAATTTGATACATTCATATCAAATTTACTGTTAGGGTATTAATTTGAGCATTCCCTGAGCCTATCTTTCATCCTATTTGCGTAGCCATTAAAAAGCTCTAGAGGGCTGGCCTCTGCTAAGTCACTTCAAAGATTGCAGAGAAACTGAGATATTGTGTTTGAAAGATAGGCTCAGGGTATGCTCAAATTAATACACTACGCAAATAGGATGAAATAGCTTTTTAATGGCTACCCAAATAGGTGTCTGCTGACATTGTGTTTGTTTTTCTTAGAGTCAGTCGTTTTATCGAGTCAAAATTTTGTCTGAAACTGTGATCTTTTTCTTGAATCTTTTGATCTGACCTTGCTTCTAAGTGACCATTATTACATAATCAGCTCTAGATCGACTAATGAAAAATCCAAAAGCTGACCGGTTGACTTGAAGACACTCATGTTTTCAGCAAAGTTCCTTAAAGCATGAGTCAAATTTTTGCACTTCATCGATGTGGTTAGTATCTATAGAGTTTGATTCCTCATTCGTATCTGACTAAGGAACCCATATGTTTTAAAATAATGGTATTTCTCTCCCTATTACAAGTTGATAAGATGCATTAAAAGATGAAATGATTTTCTTCTCAGTAGAGTGCTAGAAAAGTTTCCAAGGATCCCATTATTGTACTTCAGAGGACATGATCACACAAAGGTGAAAGCGAGGTTAGGAAAATTTCCTGTGATACCACTATTAACCTACACCTTTGATTACTTTTGAGGGAAGAACCGGGGATTCAGTGGCAAACACCATCAATACTCGCGTCTCGAGCCTTAATATGTAAATGCAAGAAACATAATAAGAAATACGTCTGGGGGAGAGAGATAATACCAAAAAGTGTGAAAAAGGGTGGTTCCTTGTCTTGATATTGTATGGAAAAGAATATAGAAGGCTCTTGATATTAATTCACAGCGATGAAACTGGCGAGGATGGCTTGATTGAACAATGCTGCGAAATAATGTGTGAAGTCTGGGGAACTGCGAATGTCTACGGAGAAGTACATGGTGGTTAGATCAAAAGCTGGTTAGGTGACATTTGGGTGCTTGGAAAAATGGTCATTGCAATGTTTCAAGAACAGGTGAGTCTCTACGTTTTCAAACCTCTTTCTCTGGTTTAGTCTTCTATTTGCTTGAGGGCAAGCAAAGGCTGAGTCTGGGAGAGTTGATGTATCATGGTTTTTACCTCGTTTAAGCCATGATATAAGTCCGTTTTATCGAGTCTTTATTCTATTATAGAGTCTTTTACAGGTTTTAGCACATTTGGAGTATTATTGGAGATATTGGAGTTTTATGGAGCATTCTGGAGCGAAACTGAAGTCTGATGACTAAGTGCCCAATCGAAGCGTCAAGCATCGATCGATACCCCCTGGTATCGATTGACGCCCATCGAAGCAGATTTCAAGTCGCGACTTAATGAAGATTTGAAGAATTACAGAATTGCCCCAGAAGACTTTGATATTTACAAGAAGACTCCAATTCGTGTTTAGACTATTTATTTACGTTTTACAGCCGCTTTCATGGCTATGCTTATTTTATTCTGTTCGTCTGAGAGAAGATTTCGAACCCTCTTGTTTCTCTTTCTGATTTATTTGATGATTTATTCAGTTATGTTGATTGTTTCATTCTCCATGTCTAAGTAGATCCCTTGTTAGGTTCAGGGTTCTCAATAGGGTTTTCTCTGAATGCTAGGTTGATTTATTATTAGGATTCACCATCTGAATAAGTTTTTCACCATAGGTTGTTTGCAAAGCTAATTCCAGATTGATCACCTAGAAGTTATATCTTAGGATAATTGATTAGGCACGAGAGTGCGATTAATTACCTGGTAGAACCTAAGGTGAGCAAAATAACTATTCGCAAAGAGATTTGGTTTAGTTGTTTTGTGAACAAATCAAACCTGATTAAAAAGCTGATTTAGACTTTAGGATTCGCAAAGAGATTTGGAATTCCTAAGATTTAGATTTAGATAGTTTTCGCAGCGAGAGTTGGTTAACTATGTCTTAGTGATTTGAGTTCAAGAACCGCGTTAAATCTGAATCATGCTAATTAGTTTATCTGCATTTAGTGATTCCCTGAGAAATACCCTGAACCTAGCCTTTTCCAATTGAATTCACAACCGTTTTAATTTACATTATGTCTTTTAATACCATTGATTGCTTAGCGTGATTCTCACCTATATAATCTATTGTGTGTTTCTATGAGTCCTTGTGTTCGACCCCTAGCTATACTGCGACAACTGCTTTAGTATCTAAATAGGGTATTAATTTGAGCATATCAATCATATGGGTTTCATCAGACTTCTAAAGCAGTCTGAGTATACAACTCAGATCTGAAAATTGACGATATGCAAAAACTCGTACCTATATCCGTTTAGAGTTTGTTTTTACCCTCGTCGAGCGCCCAGAACGTCTAATATCACCGAAATCCCGCAAGACCAGTCGTTTTTTGCCGTTTTATGCCATAATTTGCGATTCCGATATGTTTGAATCGGAAAATCAGTGGGAACATGGGAGAAATCGGAGAGAGAAGTCGCGATAAGTGTTCACGAGCTCTATTCTTGAGCTTTAATGGCGGAAAAACTGGTTAGTTACTGCATTAACTCATCGACGATGGTGGTTGTCGTGGAGGTTGAGAATTGATGGTAATGGCATTTCCGTAATTAAGTTAGATCTGATATTTTTTTTGTCTTTTGAAAAAAACGTTAGATTCTAACAGCAGTCTGAGTAATGGCATTTGCGTGAATACCCAGATTCTTAAAGGGTAATTCGTGGGATTATGAAAAAGAGGAGAGGAAGAGGGTATTTTTAACTTTGACTTCAAATTGTATGGTATTTTTGCAAAAATGCATTTTATAATTGTTAATCTGAAATTAGAATCATTTAGTTTTCTTATCTTATTTGCATTAAGTTTGAACTAGTTTGATAGATAAAAACCAAAACCAATCTTATTAGCTTAAATTAAGAAGTTGCTTGTATTCTTAGTGCCATTAAACATACCCATTTGGATTGATAACCTCAAATATTGCAATGACAAGAGAATACTAAGGGAGTTGGTTTAAGCAAAAATCCTTTTATCAAATTTCACATGTGTTAAATTCTGATCGGTTGAATGATATGTGTCGAAGTCATGTTAATTACAAAATAAACGCATGAGTTTTATATAGTAAGATATAATAAACATATGCGCCAAACATTTTTCCATATCACAAAATAAAATAGTAAAATTATGATTATTTTTTAAAAGTAAAATAAAATCTAGGCTAATCTGTGGAATGAAGTTAACATTAAGATTGTAGCTTCGAGTTTGAATTCAGCAAGCAATGGGCGTTTATATGAACGTTGGCATCACCCAATACACGGAATGGTAAAATGCAATGTGAATACCAATTGGAGAAACTCATGTCATCTTAGTGGTGGTTCTTGGATTACTTGGGATGACAAGGGATAAGAGGCCCGTTTATTTGCTCATCTGGCATTTGCATCCATATGATCCATTTAAATGATTTAGCTGAATGATGTTCGTTTTCATTTTTGGTTGTTCATTTAGATGATTCATCTAGATGATGATGAACATTTGTTTGTTTGATCATTTTAAATCTCCATCTAGATATTTTTAATAGGAAAATTACTAAAATCACATGATTTAATCTAATCATATTTTAGTCTTAACCATATTAATTTTAATTCATGATCTAAACAATATCTACAACCAAATAATTTTACGTTTTTTGGAAGAAAAACGGAATATATGTTTCCGCAAAATAACGGGGTTTTATGTTTTTGCCAGGAAAACGGAATTTTTGGAGTAGAGTGTGTAAACCAGAGACCCTTATGATCAATTTATCTCCGTTGAAACCGTTCGAAGTAGCAACCAAGTTTGCTTTGAGTGAAATCGCGGTTTGAATTTCCCTTCTGCACTTTTCCAGAGCGAGATATCTGCTGTTTCAGCTTGAATTTGTTTTAGTTTTCTTGCCAGCACTGATTCAATCTCATTTAGAACGTCATTACGGTGTCTACGTCGTCTTCTTTGCAGTAGCGAAGAAAGAGAAGCATCTAAAGGAATTCCCAAATCGATGACCCCTCTCGGGCCCGTTAAGTCGATTAGGATCCCCAAATCCGACCAAACATCATACAAGAAATTTGTTTTTTCCCCGTTTCGCACATCAACCCGATGGAAAGATCTGGCAAGGTCGCGATATTTTAAAAGTTTTCTCCACATCCAGGACCCTACATTTGTATCTCGGATAGACCAGAAAGTACCTTGTCGGATTAGATAGGTCTGAATCCACTTTACCCATAGTGACTGGTGTGACGATATGATTCGCCAAACTAGTTTGAGGCAGCAAACTTTGTTCACCTCTTTCAGTGGCCGGAGAGGTGATCCATCAGAATAATTCATCTGAATGAAGGTCAAAAACACTTAAACAAACATCAATTCTCATTTTCATCTAGATGAATCATCTGGATGATGAAACGAACATGCCCAAATTCTTTTCATGTAAGGGAAGCATTCACTCAATGTCCTAATCGAATCATAGAAGAGCTCCGAGTGATCATTTGGACACTTCAGAGTGTTCGAGATCTTCACCTATCGCATATAAGTATTGCCTCAGACTTGGCAGCGGCGCTTGAAGTGATCTTGAAACCTTCTTCTTGGTCACGATTTCGAGCTTTCAGTGAATAAATCAACAGATTTCGGGCCAGTTACAATCGATGCGAATTTGAGTTAGAAAAGCTGAGCTCTAACAAAGTCGCTAGAAAAGAGACATTTCAAAAGCGTCACAAAAGATAGTTGTTTTGTTTTCAGTCGTACTTAGTTATGGGAGCTCCGTATTAGCTTCACGCATCCCTGAGCATCTAGTTATCCTTTATTTAGGAGTTTGATGTGATTTTATGTTTCAGAGTTTCTGCTATGTCTTTCTCTTGTTATGTACTCAAACTACTGTATTTGGGTTTTCAAATAATAATGCATTTCCGCTGAAAAAAAAATTGTGCATGAAACATGTTTAGTCTTACATTAAATTAAAACAAATGATCAAATTACGTTTTATTTCTATAAATTAAAGTTCAATTGTGCATTGAATATGCTAACTGATATGTACGCTCTCACTTAATTATTTGTTTGTTTTCTATAAAACTCAAATCAAAACATAAAAATTAATATGATTTTCCATAAATAAATAAAAATATGAATGAACAGAATGAAATTTCCACTTATATAAAAAAAATTCCACTTAAAACTACGTTTCAAAAGTTCAAATTATGTAGTTGGGGGGATGAAACTTACCATTAACATTTATATTAATAAATCACGAAATGATAAAGAAATTGATTGCAAAACAATGAAAAACATATTGACCAAATTTTAAAAGTCAATATAGTAAAATATTATCGATAATTGATATGTACATTCTCTACAAAAAAAATTATTTAGATATTTTCTCTAATTGAAAGAATATGATAATAACATTCATAAGTTGAGAATCTTGTGAGTAGCAGCATATTTAGGTAAAATAGTTATTCTGATGAACACGTATCTTTTTGGTGTTTTGTTTTTTGTTTGTATTTTAATTGAGAATCTAAATGAATAGAAAATGGAAGATAAACAGAAGCAGAAAGTAGACCAAAGTTACATGGCAACTAAGTAACAAAAAAGAAAAAAAAATAAAAATAAAAAAGTCTGAACGTTTGTGGTCAAATGGTAGGTGACGGGACTTGGACACTATTACGTTTCGGGTTCGATCCTTCTGCTATACGAAACTAATACACATTTTTTTCGAATATCCACACGGATATAAACCCATGTATTAGGGTTCATTTAAATACCTGGAAAAATGGTCTATCCGTAGGCTGCACCGCATAAAAGATTAGTCTGAGCCTCTGAATCTGTAATCTACCTTTGAGTTATATAAAAAAAAACCAAACCAAATCTGTTGGATATGTTTGGTTTGGTTAAGTTGTAATTTCAAAAGCAAAACGAGGGACGTGTGAAGAAGCAAATGCTACAATACATTGTTGGTTGGACGTGGAACATAACCATTTGTTAAACGTCCCAAACCCAAAAAAAAATATTAACTTGCTTTTTCTTCTTCTTCGACATTTACACATAACGTGTATTAAATTACACATTTAATTATATACTTTTTAAAATTTATATACTTTTGTTGTTATTCGTTGATTTAGGCTAAGCTATTCAATTCTGTTCTTTGGAAACTGTTCTTCATGACCATTTGCTTTCTTTCTTTATTTTTTCTCCTTTTTATCAAAATTTATTAAATAAATTTAGTTTTTTTTGGTTATATGGTAAATTACACATTGCCGTCTCTTCCTAATAATCCTCTTTTCTGTTCCCATTTGTGTTTTTTTGTTTTGTGCTTAAGAGCTTCCTTTTTGCCTCATTCCTCTCTTCGTCTTCCTCTTCTCTCTGCAACAAAGCGGTAGGTTTTCTTCTCTTCCTCAATCGATTTAACTCCTTTTTTTTTGTAATTTGAAAATCGTTTACATGAAGAATCTATCGATTTTTGTTTTGTTTTTAAAGTTGAGTTTTTTTTCCCTTTGATTTTAGGTTCTTTAGATCGATTTTGTTCTTTCTGGGTTTTATTGTTTTTTTCCAAGCTCGATCGAAATCGGTTGGTGGGTTTCATTCATTTTAACTTAAAAACAAAAGTTAGTCGCTTTATTTTTGAATTTTTTTTTCTGGGTCTGATCATTCGAATCGCTGTTGCGGTGAATCGATTGTTCAAAGCTGGTTCCTTTAGATGGGTTTTGAGGTTTGGTCTCATCGCATTTGAATGGATCTCTCTCTCTCTCTACTTCTATGTACTTGTTTTTGTTTGTTTGTTTGAAGAGAAAATCTCGCCTTTTTTTTACGTTTATTGAGATATTGATCTTTCTGATTTTTGTCTTTGAGGTTGTGGATTGTTTATCTGACGATGCTTTATCTTGAAGCTGTGGATTTCTTTTCTTTTTTTGTTTCACTTTGCTTTACCTTGCTGTTTGATATGTTTGCTTGATATTGGGGCTTTGTGATACTTAACTTCTTGGTCGGTGATTTTGTGAAACTCTATAGGTTGTTAGTTGATATGTCAGAGACGCCATATTGTTGATGAGGCAGTGCTTGTTCTTGACCTGTGTTTGAGCTCTACATTTTCTGATGCTATAGTTGAGTAAACTCTTTTCAACTATATTGTTTAGTTTTGGTTCAAGTGGCGTGGTTATTGCGTGGTGCTAGCTTCTATTTGTTCCTCCTTTTTAATGGCAGTTGGGTGTCAAATTGATAATCCAGCTTTTACAAAAGCATTTCTTCGTGCTTGGAATGGTTGCGTCATATGTATTGTCTTGTTAACAACTTGTGTGTCATCAGTTTCCTGCTAAAGCATTTTTGTTTTAGTTAGGCATTGCATCTATGAGTCGGTCTTTATCTGTATATAACCGAAGTTGCCTCTGTCTGCGTAGGACTAGTTGCAGCGTTCTTGCTTTGAGTACCCCTTGTGCTCTTCTAGGTGAAGCCCGATTATATGATTGTATACGCAATCTCAGGGTGCCATTTATTTTTACAATTCCAGGAGCTATGTTTTGATCGAGTGTGTTTGTGTTTTCCTCGTCTTTGTTACCGAAAGATTTACTGTCTTTGTTCTTTTGCAGTCTCCCCATTAGGCACATTGTTGAGAGCAGGGAGAGTCTCGTTAGTTTTCTTCTCCCAAGTGTAACTGTTGTTCAAGCTTAGCCGAGATGCAGGGAGAGAGGGCCAGTCTCGGCTATTTATCAGAGGCCTTGAACTTTGAGCACGGTTCTACCTCAAGCAATGGTGTGATAGATCATTGGGAGAATATTCACAGTCTTGGTGATAATGACTTGCAGGATTACATGATTGCAAATTCTGAATCAAGTACGTCACATGCAAACTCAATTTATCGCGAGCAACATGATTTACACAGGTTTAGCCTCGGTGAGGCTAGCTCTAGTGGAACGAAGAATGAAGCTTCCAGTCACAATGAGCAGCGAAGAAATGAGATAATTGATTTAGACCCAGACATTGTGCAACCATCTGGCGCCAATCAACCTGTTCAGAATGTCAATCTGAATGCAGAATATATTGTACTTCACGAGGATATTGATCCGGTTAGGGAACGGTCTGGCTTCTGTGAAGCTAATGGACCAGGGACCAGGGGTTCACAACCAGGCAGACCTTTCGAAGAGAGTAGTGTTAGAACAGGTTCTTCTGCAGAGGGGCGTCGTGCATCCTGCAAGAGAAAAGCTCTTGAAGGTAGTATTGGTCAATCTTCTTCAGGAGGTTATCGTGATTTCCAGCATGGAGAAAGCAGTTCGTGGACCCCAGCTTCTACGGTTTACAGGCCAGGAAATGGTTTAAACATATCTGGCTCACTTGATGGTCCAAGAGGACTGGTCTCTGGTACTGTTCCAAATTTTCCTGTTTCTGCAGTTGGAGAGAGCTCCAGTAGATATACATGTGTCAGGAGTAACCCCTCAGATCAGCAAGAAACTGTAAACCCAGCTGTCTTTTCTGCAGGAACTGTTGTCAGGCGACCTGCCGCTCCATCCCAGTCGAACTCATCAAGACTTCTACCAGCAGATCAACATCTGTTGGACTTGAGACATGGACAATCTTTAGGCAATGTCTTCTCTCGTAACCCAAATTCTCATGCACCTGTTTCAAGGAATATGCTACCACCATTTCAGTGGACTGAGGGCTTACTAGTGGGTGGATCATCGAACTCTACTGCGCCTGTTGAGAGAAATCTTCATCTAGATGAAAGCCGGTCAAGAAGCGTATCAGGGAACATTCTAGAGAATCCCTTGTTTATTCCAGCTCCTGAACTCAGGAATTTAGCCCGCAGTCAGATTAGCAGAAATGCAACAAGTGGAAACCTGAATATTGCATCATCCGTGTCCAGGACAGGCTCAACCACAGGTGTTCAACCACCATCGTGGACCCCTTACCAGAATCTACCACATCATCAAAGAAGAAGATCCGAACCTGTCCGTAGGTCATTGATTTCTTCCCATGCTGTAGATACTACAAACCAGAGATCTGGTGATCATCCAACACTTCGTTCGTTGGTCCCTCCTGCCCCTCCGGATGGGCTTGTGCTTCAGCCTGGTGGTGATAATAGCCAGATGCATAATCGGGCGTACTCAAGAGTAGGTCCGTGGTTTGATAGGCAAGGGGATAGTGTGGTCGGGGTTCCTCATTCTTTCCGTGCCTTGGCTGCTGCAAGCAGAGGAAGAAGCAGGCTTATGGTGTCCCAGGTCAGTTCATACAAGTTCTATTGTCATGAAGAAGCGTTTAACTTGGATGGTCTTTGTTTGCGTTGGTTCATTCAGTTGCGCATAAATACCATTTTTTTTCTTCTCCTGGTATAACCACTCAATTAGAACTGACAATGCGCTTCTCTTTTGGACAGATGCAGAATGTCTTGGATGTCATGCGTAGGGATCCTAATAATACTTTGCGGCTTGAGGTTAGTTTTTCCTTTCGGTTCAGTAGAAAAAACTATTGCAAAGTTATCTAAATACGACTTGTCTTGTGTTTGTCTCTGTTGGTTTCTTGAGGAACTAGCCTAATAACCGGAACTAAACAATCTGAATGGCTGTTTGTCCAGGACGTTATGCTTCTAAATCAGTCAGTGCTGTTTGATGGGGCTGCTGGTATGCATGACCGTTATAGAGACATGCGACTTGATGTAGACAACATGTCATATGAGGTAAAACCCATTAGCAAACCACAAAATCTTGTCCGGGTCATGTTATAAAATCGTAAAAACCTCGCTCCTTTGGTTCATAAACTTTAGGAATTATTGGCACTGGAAGAGCGGATTGGAGATGTTTGTACTGGTGTAAACGAAGAAACCATATCAAACCGGTTGAAGCAGCGAAAATACAAAAGCAGCACAAAATCTCCACAAGATGCAGAGCCATGCTGTATTTGTCAGGTAAAAATATACGAGCTGCTTCAATAATAATAATAGGTTTTGAAGAAAGATTAGAGCTTTCGTTGAGTAAGAATGGTGAAACTTTGTGTAGGAGGAATACACTGAAGGAGAAGACATGGGGACGCTAGAATGTGGTCACGATTTCCATAGCCAATGTATAAAAGAATGGCTAAAACAGAAGAATCTTTGCCCAATCTGCAAGACCACAGGCTTGAACACAGCGAAGAAGCGGAAAATAGGATGAAAGATCATTCAAAAGAGCTTTTTTCCGTTTGTTTGCAAATTCAGTTTATAAACAACAAAATGAAAGAAACAAAAAAGAAGACACCCTCAAGCTCCCACCATTGCAGAGCCTCTCTCACCAGAATGCCACCACAGGCAAGTTAGTCCCCATTTTGTATGTTTTTAGTATAATTTGTTCGAATTTATAATCTGGGTACGAAAGATGATTTGAGGATCGTGATTTGGCTGGTGGAAAGATTTTGTGATTGAAGGGAAAGATGGAGAGGGTGATAGGGAAAATGTTGGGAGAATGAAAATTTTCTTTTTTTCTTTTCTGGATTTGTTTGGATAATTTAACTTTTACCCATTGTCAATTAATTTTATGAAACCATTGAAAGAAGCCGATTTTGAGATTCCCGGAATATGATTAGATTAAAAGCCCATATCTTATCTTGTGAGCGGCTCTTGTTTTTAATTTTGATTTACTCAAACTATTAGCTTTGTTAAGAATTTGAAAATACCAGGATTGAATGACTTGATCTAAAATTTGTTTGTAATCTTATCCGCTTTCTCACTTACTTTTTGTTTACCTAGATTAGTGTTTTACGACAGGCATGAAAATATTTATGAATCATTTGGCCAGGAAAATGAAGTTAGACTTCCAATGATAGTTTTATTATTTGCTTTATGAATTAGCTGTTAATTGTATAAAACGTTGTGTGTTTCAGTTAATATTTAAGAGATATTTATTTATTATGATGATGACATAAGAGGGCTGAAACCATACGATCAAAGCATGTCACCCTAATAGTTTTATTAATGTTTTAATTTTTTTTTATTTTGCATCAAATTATTTGATGTTTTTAATTTTCAATACAAAAACATTAGGGTGAGTAACAATAATAACCTTGGAAAGTGTCTTTTTGACCAGATGGATTCAAATCTTTGGAAATTACAAAAATAATCTAGCGTACTAATAATAATTTTTTAGCTTTTGTTGTCAAAAACGTAATTACAAAACTGTTATTATTATTTTTTTTTTTCTAACGTGTGTAGATTTTGGTTTTATTTACGGAAACATATGCACGCTAAGATACAAAAATCGACCGTTCTTCGATGGCATATTGGTTTGTGGTTGGTAGACTTAAATTTTGGATCGTAAACTTAATTTCCGGGCCTTAAATTCGTTTGAGGAACAATATATTTGATGTGATTTAGTAACTTGATTTGGTAGATATATTTTTACGAAGCGGCAGAGATATTTTAGAGCAGTAGATTTATTAATTAATTAATTAGTAGATTTATTTGTAATGATAACATATTTTTTATGGGTTGATAGACTTAACAAGTGAACGATTATTTTTTGTATATTTTTGACCGGCTTAGCAGATTTATTATCTTTGATGGGAAATTTATTTTGTCCGCAGTAGATTTAGTGCAGCTTGGCCAAAGGAGTGGAGACTTTTTGGAATTGGTTGGATCTTGAGAGACCATGAAGGAAATGTAAAAATGGTTAGGGGCAAGAGCAATGCAAAGGTTGAAAACGGTGCTTAAGACAGAAGTAGAGGCATTGAGATGGGCAGGGCTGGGTATTCGGTTAATTAGTTGGGTTCGGTTCGGGTTTTTCGGTTTTCGAATTTTTCGGTTTTAAAATTTTAGGTCTTATTTGGGATTAAATTCTATTTTGGTTCGGTTCGGATTGGTTTTCGGGGTTTTTGGTTTTTACAATTAATAACCAAACTACAATTATTTTAGGATAATTTTGATTATTTTGGATAATACGGGTATTTTTAGATAAAATGAAGAGTTTGACCATTGTGAAAAAAATATTTATTCAACAAAAATGAACAAAGAAAGAAGAATAAATATTGTCTAAATTACTACGATTGTGAAAACCGTCTAAAAAAAAAGCGGCTTAATAATTCAACTCACGTTCGAGGTTAAAAGTTATCCACCATAAAATAAACAATACAGAATAAATTGGTTTTATGACAGCAAACTATATAGTTTATAAACACATGTTATAAAAATTACTAAACACTAAGTCCAAACCCCTATATGGTATTATATGAGTTTGGTTTTAATTCGGGTTTTGCTTCTAAATACCAGATACTAAGGTGCATGAGATAAATTGAGATAGATCGAGAAACCATAGTGACTAAGTCGTGTTAACAATCATGGGCTTTGATAATTTCCAGGTAAAGGGAGCATTCGTAGGCATCTCCGGCCATGGCTCAACCACTGTTAGGATTTATCTCCCCCCCCACGAACGTCGTATTGACCGTCGTATTGGTTAAACGATAAACTACGACAAACTCATTGAAAGCACACTGAGCAGAATCGCAACTTATTTTTTGAATGAAAGTAATCAGAGTTTATGAAGATGTTAAGAAGTCTGAAAACTAGATAGAATTTAGAAATTCATAGAGAGAGAAACTTAGAGAGAGGTTTTAAGAGAAATTCTAAGTTGATATTTCACAAGGGGGTACACACCTATTTATAGGGGAGGATTAGTGCGCTGACATAAGCGCTTACCTCATTATTTATTCGATTACATCATCACTTAAATCACACATAATTATACATATATTCAGCGATTACATCATCGCTTACATCATTATTTATGCGATTACATCATCGCTTACATCACACATAATTATACATAACTGCGTACCTTGAAAAAGGCCTTCAATGATCTACTTCGAACTTGATGATATGCTTGTCGCAGCAGCCGTAATAATCACCTGGACATTTGTATGTTATTTCAGGTTCGACAAAGTCTTCCGGTGGCTCATTGTTATCATTTAAACCGAACTTTTTACGATTTCGTCAATGTTCATCGAGTCGTCCGGAGACTGTGCATCTTGGAAATACTCCGGCGGGTCCGTCGCTGGTGGTGGTTCTTGTATCATTGTCTTAGGTTGAATTTGTCTCAGGGTTGTTAAGCTTTCGAAGAACTGTAGATCTTCGTTTAGACTCATCTGGTAGTCTACAGGATAGTAGTTCCAATTCAGATTGAATGGAATGAGGAATGTTTGTCTAGCATTGTTGAGGCGAAACGCATGAGTTTGGAATTCTTCAAATCCCTTGTTATCATAGACGTTGAGGTCTGGCCGAACTCCTCGCTTGAAGTCGTCGTGGTGGATGAGTATTGGCAGCGCGTGCATTTTGTTGGTTTTGACGTTGACTTGAACGAGGCGATGGAAGAAGTATATCGTGTGAGGATTGAAGAAAGGGTTGAGACACCCTTGTCCTTTGAGCTTCTTGAATGACATATTCACTGTTTTTGCTGATCTTCTGAGCTTACCATTCCAGACCCTTAATGGTGCAAACCATGTTAGGAATGTAGATAGGCAATCTTTGCGTCCTTGGCGTGAGCTGATGAATTGGTATAACCAGTGTATGTCAAAGGTGATGCCAATGGTGTACACCGAACATAGATACCAAAGGAAACATAGAACTTCTTCTGGTAGTTCAGCCTCCTCGATTCTGTAGAGATGAGCGAATGGATAGTCGGGATGGATTCCTAATGGCGCGATGTAGTGACTGTTGACGCCGTACTTTGATAGGATAACCGAATGGTACTTGAAAATTCTTTCTTTGAGATGCTCGTGAAGGATTTTTATATTGATGAGAAGATGAGCATCTTCAGGCATGTTAGCTCCAAAATCGTAGTATCCTCCTTCAGATGCGGAGGGGCTTGCCATCATGTAAATTTCCTTTTGAGGATTTCTGCTGAGCATGTCGGCAAGAACATTCTTCTTACCCTTTAAATAGACGAAATTGAAGTCATACTTCGAAAACCATTCACTCCAGCGTAATAATTGCTGATGCGGGACCATCTTTTGCTTGAACTGTAGCATTTTTGGGAAAGATGACATGTCCATCTCTATGCGAAATTTGTGTCCAATCAGGTGGAACTCAAACTTTTTAATAGCCCTTTTGACAGCTATGATTTCTTTGAACGTAGAGTGATAATGTAACTCCGAATCTTTAAAGCGTCCGCTTTTGTATCGCAGATTTGACGTTTTCCATTTATTTCTTCGAGTAGCACAGCACCCCAATATTTGTCGCTTGCGTCTGTTTGGAGAACACGTATTCCTTCTGAGGGAATCTTTAAAGGTGGCAGTTTTAGTATTTCTAGTTATAGCCTTTTGACCGATTATATTTGTCTGTTTGTACATAAAAGAGGATTCTTGGACAGCATCTTTTGTAGTGGTCGCGTCAGCTGCGAAAGTTGCGGGATAAAGTCGCTTAGATCATTGATTACCCCAAGGAACTGTTGGACTTGTCTTTTCGATAGGTAGCTGTCTGAAAACTCGAGAAGTGTCGTGGTTAGATGGGCTTGTGGAGCAAATTGTCCGTTTGTAATTTTTTATTCCAAGGAACTCGGTGTTGGACTGGGCTATAATCATCTTTCGGGCCGAGAGCATTATCCCATGTGTTTTTACCACGATCTGGAACTGTTTTAGAGTTTGAACATGCTCCTCGTAGTTTGATGAGAATAAGAGGATGTCATCAATGTATATCAAGGCCGTATGGAGTACTGGCTTAAAAATACGTAGCATGGACTGTTGGAATAGTGATGGCGCTGTTTTGAGGCTGAATGGTAAGACATTCCACTGAAGATGGCGATTAGGTAAACAGAACGCTGTCTTGTACCTTTCTTCTGGCGAAATACCGATTTGCCAGAAACCTGACTTCAAATCGAACTTCGAGAAGATTGTTTCACCTTAAAGATGTTGAAAGAGTGCCATTTTGTTTGGTAATGGGAATTTGACATCTTGGAGGTGTTAGAGGGGGGATTAGCACCCCCTGGTTTAACTCGGTTCGAACCGAGACCGGTTCAATCGAGACCGGTTCAATCAAGACCGGTTTACGATGGTTCGGATCAAGGATAAATCAGCCCAAAAACATTGGGCCGAGCTCGGAATCTCGCTAAGCCCATCTCGGCTACCGATCTAGGCCCAGCACGAGCCCAGTCCGTTACAACAGATAATAACCGGAATATTTCTCTTTTTTTCCACCGATCTCGGAAATGGAAATATTCCCCTCGACTGAGTCTTCGAGATATTAGGAAGATATCTTTATCTCGGAGAGAAAACCGGAATATTTCCTTATTCTAATCAAACTCGGAAAAGGAAATATACTCTCTTCAAACCGCCTCAAGACAATATAAATAGAGGAGAAGGTTCATTCAACCAGGCATCCACAACTTCCGCAGAGACCAGATAATACGAGAGAGCTCCTTTACTGATCTCAAGTTCTTTTGTCTTTGCCATCTTACTAAAACTCTGTTGTAACGCCAACTCTTGATCAATAAACGAGATTCCAATTAAAGTACTGTTTTACCCCTTTTGTGTGATTTACGGATCAACAATTGGCGCCGACTGTGGGGAGGAATAGAACAGTACTTTTGGATATCGTTTGATTGAGTTCGACGATGGTTCTTCCAATCGACACCTCCGTAGTCGACATCAACGGCTCATAAAACAATGATCAAAACCCTTGGGCTGACGAACTCAATCCAACCGATACTGAATTACCGACAACCGGAGGAGGACTCCCTCCGACCTTACCTACTAGAAAGGATAATCAGACCAATCCCCCGAGGACTCTTCCACCGCCTCCCGCTACCCCATCAGTCATGGACCCGACCATCTTTATGGAAGTCATGGCAGCACAGTTCGCTGAAATCAACAAAAAGAACGAAGAGCGGATCGCGTCTCTAATAGCATCCCACTTTGAACGCTGAAGCCATATCGGTACCCTCGATCCAAACCTGATCACCCCCGCCAAAGAAAACGCATTACGCCGGAACCTCTTGACCGACCTGACCGACGCTCAACTCCCGGGTGTGACCGACCTACCGACTAGGAGATCCGCAGCCGATTCGGAAATCCACATCGCGGATCAAGCCGCCATGAACCTGGAATTCGTAAGGGTCCAGGCCCAGTTACAAGACATGCGATCTAAAGTCCACCAGGCGACGAGCTCAGCGCCAGAAATCGACCGGGTGATTCAAGAGTCGCAGAGGACACCATTTACGAACCGAGTCATCAACACTCCAGTCCGGCGATTGGAAAGGGTCAAGATCACGCCATACTAAGGGTTTACCGATCCCAAGCATTTCCTGACCTCTTTTGTTATCATGATGAATCGATTTCCTTTCGGCTCGGAAAACGAAAAGGACGCAGCCATGTGCCAATTATTTGTAGAGAACCTATCCGGAGCCGCGCTCGATTGGTTTTCAACGCTTGAACCGAATTCAGTCAACAGCTACAACGAGCTCACTACCAAGTTCCTCAAACGCTTCACCATGTTTATCAAGCAGAAAACGAAGAACGCCGAACTCTGGGCCCTAACAACAGAAGCAGGATGAGCCCCTACGCAATTTCATGGAATGTTTCAAAGTGGTCGTATCCCACTGTACGATCGACGACGAAGCTGCGATCGAGGCTCTTTATAAAGCGACCTGGTACGAATCAGACTTCCACAAGGATATTAAACGCAACAATCCAAAGACGTTGGAAGACATCTTACACAGGGCGCACATCTTCATAATGGAGGAAGAGGAAAAATTCGAGAAAGATAGGCGGTACGCGCTTACGAAACAGCCTGCTGCTAAGGATAAACAGTTTGTCCTTCCAAAGCAGCCCGTCAACACGGTTCAAACTCAGCAATCCTGGTCGAACACTTAGGTTCGGTCGGACGAACCAAAAGAGCCTAATACCGAGCCCGGACTATACTGCAACTTCCACAACCGAGTCGGAAATCATTCAACTGAAGAGTGCCGACACCTACAGGAATTCCTGCTGATGAAGTACAAAAAGGGGGAAGTTCCAGTCGAAGGAGCCTTCCAACCTTAGAATAAACCTAGCCGTAACGATAACGGAAGAATACGTAACTACAAACCAAGCAAGGCTACCGAGCAACCTAAAGATAAGTCTGACGAGGAACAACCGAAACGAGATCGAGAGGAAAAAGTGGAGGCTCAGCAACCTCCACAAGTTCCGAAGCGTGTCAACATGATCATGGGCGCATTGGAATCATGCAACTATTTTGTCCGAGTTCTAAAGACGTACAGTAAGGAAGCAGCGGCCGCAAAACATACAAACCAAATTACATCTTACGGAATGCCGATCACCTTTTTCGAGGCCGACACCGAGGGACTCCATATGCCGCATAACGATCCGCTGGTCGTCGAAGCACTCATCAGTGATGTTGTAGTTGGAGGAATCTTGGTCGACACTGGGAGCTCAGTCAACGTAATTTTCAAAGATACCCTGAAGAACATGGACTATCCCGACAATCAGATTAGACCGAACATCGAACCACTCACCGGTTTTTCAAGTGAGCAAACCATGACTGCCGGGACGGTCAAGCTCCCCATGTATACCGGAGGGGTTTGTCGGATGGTCAAGTTCCTGGTATTGAACAAACCCGCAATCTATAATGTGATACTTGGCACACCGTGGATATTTTCGATGAAAGCCGTCGTGTCAATATATCACCAGTGCGTCAAGTTCCCAACACCTTCCGGAGTCTTCACTCTCAAAGGCGACCAGGTGATGTCCCGAACGTGTTTCGTCAACGAATGCAAACTAAGGACCACACCCCGCACTTACATTATCAATAAAAAGAAAATTCTAAACGATCCCGATCTGCCGCTACGCGAAACGATCGTCCAAATCAACATTGATGACTTCAATCCAGAGAGATGCGTGGGGATCGGAGCCGAGCTCGATGAAAACATCAAAACAGACTTGGTCCGATTCCTCAGAAGAAACGTTTAGACCTTCGCCTGGTCAATCACGGACATGCCAGGGATCAACCCAAAGATAACAAGTCACGAGCTCAATATTGATTCCACCTTCAAACCGATCAAGCAGAAACGACGTAAGCATGGTCCCGAGAAGGCCCAGGCCGTTAACGATGAAGTCGAGAAGTTACTCAGCGCCGGATCGATCACGAAAGTACGGTATCCGGACTGGTTGGCAAACCCAGTTGTTGTAAAAAAAGAAAAACGGCAAATGGAGAATCTGCGTCGATTTTACCAACCTGAACAAAGCTTGCCCAAAGGATAGTTTCCCGCTCCCACAAATATGCGTCGATTTTACCGACCTCTCGTTCATGGATGCCTTCTCAGGCTACAATCAGATACTCATGCATCCGGGAGATCGTGAGAAAACTTCCTTCATTACCGACCGTGGTATATATTGCTACAAGGTTATGCCCTTCGGCCTGAAGAACGCCGGTGCAACTTATCAACGACTCGTTAATCGGATGTTCGCCAGCCAGCTCGGCAAGACGATGGAGGTCTACATCGATGATATGCTCAAATTAATACCCTAACAGTACTAAAACAGTAGTCGTAGTATAGCTAGGGATCGAATCCACAAAGACTCAAGGAGACACACAATAGATTCTAGATGTTGAATTACGCTAAGTGATCAATGGTATTGAAAGCAATTACGTAAATTAAAAGTGTTGTAAATCAATGGAGAGAATATAGGCCCAGGGTATTTCTCAGGAAATCAATGAATGCAGTTAAATTAACTAACATGATTCAGATTAATGCACGGTTCTTGAACTCAAATCACTAAAATATAGCTAACCAACTCTCGTTGCGAAAACTATCTAAATCTAAATCCTAGGAATTCCAAATCTCTTTGCGAATCCTAAAGTCTAAATCAGCTTTCAAGTTCAGGTTTGATATGTTCACAAATCAATTAAACCAAATCTCTTTGCGAATAATCAATTTGCTCACCTAGATTCTATCAGGTAATTAATCGCACTCTCGTGCCTAATCAATTATCCTAATATCTAAGTTCCAGATTCGTCAACCTAGAATTAGCTTTGAGAACAACCTAAGGCGAAGAACTAATTCAGATGGTGAATCCTAAACATATAATTAACCTAGCATTCAAAGAAATCCTTTATGAGAAAACCCTAAACCTAAAGTGGATCTACTCAGACATGGTGAATGAAACAATCAACATGTTTAAATAAATCATCAATAAAATAGAAATAGTAACAAGAGGTTTTGAGATCTGATCTCGGACGAAGAGAGATTCAGACTTGTTTCTCTCAACCAAAGTAAAATCAAAGTATAAAACGCATATCCTAAAAGTGGCTGTAAAAATCCTATAAATAACCTAAAACACGAATTGGGTCTTCTTGTAATTATTAAAGACTTCTGGACCAAGTTGCAATTCTTCAACTCTTCATTAAAATCGCATGTCGTGTCAGCCTCGAAGAGTATCGATTGATACCAGTGGGTATCGATCGATGCTTGTCGTGAAATCAGGTACTCAGCAACACGACTTCAACTTTTGCTCCAAACTGTTCCAGAAAGCTCCAATAATTCCAATAATGCTCCAAACGTGCTATAACCTGTAAAAGACTCTAAAAGACTACAAAACACTAGAAAGACTCTATAAAAAGGACTTATATCATGGCTTAAATAGGGTAAAAACCATGATATATCAACTCCCCCAGACTTAGCCTTTGCTTGCCCTCAAGCAAATAGAAGACTAAACCAGAGAAAGAGGTTTGAAACCGCGGAGACTCACCTGTTCATGAACCATCGAAATGACCTTTTTCCCAAATACCCAAATGTCACCTCATCAGCTTTTGATCTAACCACCATGTACTTCTCCGTAGACATTCGCAGCTTTTCCAGACTCCACACATTATCCCACAGCATTGTCCAAATAAAACCATCCTCGCCAGTTTCATCGCTGCAGCTAATGTTCAAGAACCTTCTAGATTCTTTACCAGACAATATCATGACAAGAAACCACCATTTTCACACTTTTGTACCAATTTCTCTCCCCCATACTTATTTCTTATTATGTTCTTTCTTTTATTTTCAGCTTTGCATATACACATCAAGATATGAGATGCGAGTATTGATGGTGTTTGCCACCAAATCCCCGGTTCTTCCCTCTCTATGTATCAAAGGATGTAGGGGAATAATGGCATCATAGGAAAATCCTAGCCTCGCTTCCAATCCTTTGTGTGATCATTCCCTCTTAAGTAGAATAATGGGATCGCTGAAAATTTTCCTAGCCCTCTACTCAGAAGAAAATTATTTCATCTTTTATGCTCTTATTTATCAACTTATAACAGGGGAGAGAGATACTATTAATCTAAACACTTGGGTTCCTTTATCAGATATGAATGATGAATCAAGCTCTATTAACACTAACCACATCGATGAAGTGCAAAAATTTGGCTCAGGTTTCAGAAGAACTCTGCTGGAAACATGGATGTTTTCTAGTCAAGTGGTCAGTCTTTGGATTTTTCATTAGTCGAACTAGAACTGATCTTGTAACACTGTGCACTCAAAAACAAAATCAAATCAATAGGTTCAAGCACATGATCATTATCTCCAACAAGTTTTGACTCAATATAACAATTTTGACTCGATAAAACGATTGACTCTAAGAAACACAAGCATAATGTCAGCAGACACCTCCCCCAGACTTGAACAACACTGTCCCCAGTGTTATCTAGCCTAGAGTTGGTGAAAGAAAACAAATGAACTGAGTGGATTATGAAATTTAGGAACCGTACCTTTACAGGGTATCGATCGATATTAGGCAGTATCGATCGATACCAACTGTATGTCGACTCAATGATTAAAAATCAAAGGTGACGAGTTGCTTAACCAGGGAAAGCGTTCCATTGTGTTAGAAGTTAGCACTGTTAGGAACACTAAAAACAGATTAAAAGCAACATGATAGATCAAACATAAATCCAAAGAAGTTCAAGTGCAAAAACAAACACCGACATAAGTTCAACAGAAAAAGAAAAAGAAAATAAAATAAATAAAAAAAACTAAAAAAAATGAACCAGATAGAACAAATGACTAATCCTCATCAGAATCATCATCTCCAGCGGTGTGAGATGGTCCTTCTCCGGATGGTGAGCGCGGGCGAGATGGAGCAATGCAACCGCAACGAGAGAGTGTCGAAATCGCGTTCCAGATGCTCTGGAAACTCTCAGACACGTACCTCTGAAATGTGTCAGTATCCATCGGAATCGCAGGTGGTGGAGCGAGAGTACTCGCGGAAGGTGGATGATGATGCGCACGTCGAGATCGACCTCCAGCAAGGTCAGGCACCAGCTCATCCTCAGTAGTAGCAGGAGTTCTAGTGACAGGTGCACGACGTCGAGTAGCAGGTGCAGCTATCAATAGATCCTCAGCAGGCTTAAAACGCAGCTGCTGTGGAGTGTCACCAATCTCTGTCAACCCTCTGTTGGGCAGCTGAACCAGAAAATCTCCACCAGATGTAGAGAAAAACCAACGTCGCTGAGGTTTCAGCCACCTCAGGTTCTGCAAATGCTGCTCATCCATGAGAAGGCGTGTAGTGGAGATAGAGCAACTCGCAGTACTGATCCCAAAGTGCTGGAAGATAGGAGTGAGAAGACTCCCAACAGACTCGGTCTTCCTAGCTGTGCTCCTCGTGCTCTTACCTACAAAAGGTTTGGTATTCAAGGAGAGCAAGTGATGTGCAAAAACAGCTCCTAGGTTGACCTCTGTAAGCTCAGGCCACTCATAATCCTCTCCTGGAATGACGTCTCTAATAGCCAGGGCCAGCACCAAAAGCTCAGAGACTCTCATTTTGTTGGGCTCCATCTTGCACAGAAGGGTGTTGCTCAGAATCCTAACCAAGAAACGTAGGACTGGGTGACACATGTCCATCTGAGTGGATTGCCTAGAATGATATACACCAGTCCCAAAATGCGCCCATAAACTATGTATGTCAGGGTGTGATGTAGGAAGCGCAACCCTCCTAAAAGCTCTCGGAAAGCCATAGATATCACATAAATCAGGAATGGGCAGCCTGTACCTCACTCCGCGAATCATGAAGGTCAAGACACCCTCCTGTGCGTCCCTGAGAACCTCGTCTCTGTAGTAGACGCGAACTGTCGCCATGAACGGACGAACAAAGACATGGAATAGATCGTACTGCTGTGTGGCAAGAGTACCTACACCTATCCTCCCAAGTAGACACTGGAGCTCACCATCTATACCCAAACGACGCATGGCGACTCCATCAACGAATCGAGTGGGCTGCACATCAATGCCAAGCCATCCGTTGTAATGCAACGTATCGTAGTCATCCCAGTCATCAGAGACGGGCCTGTAGATGCAGTATGTGCTCTCAGCGATTTCCCTGTCCGTTTCTTCCCAAACTCGATTGCAAGGAATCCTGGCTTTCTCGTTCCTCTTAGGCCAAGGAGCTCTACATATGATGTTAGGAGCCACAAGATCGGTAGGAGGTAGTGAAGGCCCTGTTTCTGGTAGTGGTGGGATTTCGCGCAAAGAATCATGTGGAACCTCAATACGTTATGAAGCTCCATCAACCTGCACTTTGTAGTGGTCATCGCGTAGGCAACCGTGCACTACACCCATCCGCCAATGTCTTCCATCCCAAATCTTGACACGTTGAAACATGTGGTATTCCTTTGGGCGCGGGTTGGAGCTTGATGCATCATCCGTCCGGTTTCTCTTTCGAGTATTCATCTGCAATCAAAGACAAAGAACACAGCAACAATCAGCATCAAATTTCTCAAAATCCCATAACTGCACGTAGGGTATCGATCGATACCATCAGGGTATCGATCGATACCCTGGCGATTTACGAACCAAAATCTCAAAATCCATCAAATTCGTCCAAAATTCCAACTAACTAGCACAAAGGGGGTTCGATAATCTGCTCTAAACACTTATCTAGCGGGCATTGCTCAAGATTAACGAGTGAAAAGAGATAGGAACCATGAAAACCAAACCTTGTGCTCTTTTGACATAAAAAGGGGGAATTAGTGTGCCATACCTTGTTGAGCAATATTTTAAGGAGGGACAAAAGCCAATATTCTATATCAGCAAATCACTCGATGGTGCTGAAGGGCGATATCCGACTCTCGAAAAACTGGCTCTCGCCGTTGTTATCTCGGCTCGGAAGCTACGCCCCTATTTCCAGTCACACTCAGTCACCGTCTTAACCAATCAACCACTCCGGACGATTCTACATAGTCCGAGCCAGTCCGGCCGACTGGCTAAATGGGCCATTGAACTCAGCGAGTACGACATCGATTACAAGAGCCGAACGAGTATTAAGTCGCAAGTCCTCGCCGATCCTCATCGAGTTATCTCCAGAATACGTCAATACTGATGTCGTAACCGCCGAACAATGGATCCTTCACGTCGACGGGTCTTCATCTCATCGCGGCTCGGGAATAGGCATTCGCCTCAAATATCCGACGGGAGAAATCTTAGAGCAATCTTTCCGCCTGACGTTCAACGCATCAAACAACGAGGCAGAATACGAAGCATTAATTTCAAGACTACGTTTGGCCAAAGCCATCGGCGCAACACGCATACATGCATATCTTACAGCTCGTCAAGCGAGTCAATTTAGCGTGGAGCTCGAATGGATGCATATCTAAAGCTCGTCAAGCAACTCATCGCAGAATTCGATTCGTTCGAACTAACCAAGATACCGCGGAGAGAAAATGCTCCTGCCGACGCACTCGCTGCTCTAGCTTCAAGCTCGGACCCTCATCTCAGACGAACGATTCCGGTCGAAAGTATATCAGAGCCAAGTATTGGAAGCACGGAGCAATGTATTATCACGACTCGTATACGAGATTACGAGGAAAATCCTGCGACCGAACCCGTCTTACGTCGACGAAAACGGATTCCGACTGTCGAGCCTGATCAAGACACCGAGCTCGAACATGCCACTATCATCGAAGACAATGATAACCTGCCGTAAACCAATGAGTCAACCCAATCAGATAACGAAGCGGAAGAACAAACAGACGGCCTTCACGAGCCGGTAAACTTCGAACAGTCTGACGAGCAGACGCCCGCCGATTGGACGCTAGAGATAAAAATGTATATCATCGATGGTGACGTCCCGGCGGACAGATTGGCTGCTCGGCGACTCAAAATGCGGGCTGCTCGCTACATACTCATCGAAGATGGACTGTTTCGTTGGAGTGCGTCTGGAATCCTCCTCAAATGCATCTCAGGCGATGAAATCCAGGAAGTCATGAAGAAAATACACGAAGGCGATGGCGGTAATCACTCAGGTGGCCGATCTCTAGCCCTGAAAATTAAACGAGCAAGGTATTATTGGCCAAGTATGCAAGCAGACTGCGAGAAGTTCGTCGTAAAGTGCGATAAATGTCAACGACACGGCCCAATGATAAATCTTCCTACCGAGCTACTAAACACCTCGACAGCTCCATATCCATTCATGCGTTGGGGCATGCACATCATCGGCCCTTTCAGACGATCCACCACGCTGAAAAAGTTCATCCTCGTCATGACTGATTACTTTACCAAGTGGGTAGAAGCCGAGGCATATCCCGTCATCCTCGCCTCTGACGTTCAGAAGTTCGTCTGGAAATTTATCATCTGCCGACATTGAGTTCCATACGAGATTATCACCGATAACGGTCCCCAGTTTATATCAACGCTATTCAACGATTTCTGCGTCAAGTAGAAAATTCGGCTAAATTTCTCTACACCGAGATACCCGCCGAGCAACGGTCAAGCCGAAGCAAAAAACAAAACGATCATCGCTGGCCTAAAGAAACGATTGGATACTCATAAAGGGACATGGTATGATAAACTCGACGGAGTCTTATGGTCATATAGCACGACTCCAAGGTCATCAACGGGATAATCCCCTTTCTACATGGCTTATGGTGTGGAAGCCCTATGCCCCGCCGAACTCACCATTCCGACTATCCGTCGAACGATGCTCGTGCAAAACCCCGATCTTAACGATGAGATCATGCTCGACAACCTCGATAATCTCGAAGAACAACGCGATCAAGCCTTACTTCAGATTCAGAATTATCAGAACTTGGCAGCACGCTACTACAACAAGAAGGTCCGCGGACGTCATTTCACTGACGGCGACCTTGTTCTGAGAAAATTCTTCGAAGGTACTGAAGAAAAGAATGCCGGCAAGCTCGGCACAAACTGGGAAGAACCTTATCAGGTCATGAGGGTAGTCAAACCAGGCGTCTACAAGCTCATGAAGCTGGACGGAACCCCTATTCCCCGTTCATGGAATTTAATGAACCTCAAACGCTACTACATCTAGGCCAGCTCTCAAGTGCCAAAAAAAAAGAAAAAAAGATCATCGAGCTACTATACTTAGGCTCAATTTCACTATGTAATATGAACTACGAATGGCTTGATCCTTCTTTCGAAGGTACGTAGGCAACCTTCACAGGCGCAGCTATAACGTTAATAAAATTTTATTATGCGAAGGCATTTTACCGGACTCCAACAGTTCGTATTTTCAAGTCAAACTTTATGTTTGCCGAACTACAACAGTTCGTATTTTCAAGTCAAACTTTATGTTTGCCGAACTCCAACAGTTCGTATTTTCAAGTCAAACTTTACGTTTGCCGAACTCCAACAGTTCGTATTGTCAAGTCAAACTTTATGTTTGCCGAACTCCAACAGTTCGTATTTTCAATTCAAACTTTATGTTTGCCGAACTCGAAACAGTTCGTATTTTCAAGTAAAGCCTTATGTTTGCCGAACTCCAACAGTTCGTATTTTCAAGTGAAACTGAATGTTTGCCGAACTCCAAACAGTTCGTATTTTCAAGTCAAACTTTATGTTTGCCGAACTCCAACAGTTCGTATTTTCAACCACAACGGTTTCCATATCGACGTCCTGGCCAGACGATCGAATAAGCCGAGCTTAGCTCGCACGCATCCTCATGGTGCAATGGATAACACATTTTCCACATTCAAAGCCGAGACCAGTCTCGCATCAACTTCTCAGATTATCCAAGCCAAATAAGCCAAGTCCGTCTCGCACACTCGGATTCAATATGAGAAAAACCTAGAGCATATTAAGATGAGCTGTTCACGTACTCTTAAACCAAACTCTGAGGTCAAGCCGAACGTCTTTCCTCGCGAATTTAAGCCGATTTCTCAACAGTCCCAAAACATTAGTAAGCCGGTTTCTCAACAATCGCGAAACCAGTAAGCCTATTTCTCAACAGTCGCAAAATCAGTAAGCCAATCTACGATACGGATTGTCGACCTCGAACAGGTTCAGTCAAACCCGTCCTCTTCACCCGGCTAAGACCGTAATGTTTACGGCACCATTGAGTACGACGAACTTGAAGAGTTCGTATAATGTATGACTTCAAATATACCAAGACTCAGCATAGAAGTAACTTAGAAAGCGACTAAGTATAATCTTCAAAGGCACAATCAATAAACACCGGGATTCATTTAAAAGGCACCCTCGGGCAAAATATCAAAGTGGATACCAGACTATAAAAACTCTCCGGTCCAAGAGGTCAAGTTATAAGCCCATTCGGGCAGAAGAAAACCAAACAAATTACAAAAAGATAAAACCCAAAAAAAAAAGAGCAACTTAAACATGTTGCCTCCGCATCGCATCAGCGCAATCTGCCGACATCGAAGCCCGGTTGGATCCGAACTCGTCAAGACCCGGTGGAACTTCATTACCCATCGAGGTCGAAACCTCCGGGTGCACTGGATCGGTGAACGGTGAAACAACCAGGTCCGCATCAACCATCTCGCGGAGGTCGATCGCAACATATTCTGCTGACTTCTCAGCCTTAAGCTTCTCGATGCGAGATGGCGGAACAATAATGCCATGTTTCTTCTTAAGGCTCTCACAGAAACCAAGAATTCCTTGGATTTGGTTGATAGCAAGAAATGGCTTCTTTGCCTGATCGATCGCCGACAGATGATCCTTGACCTTTTGAAGCCGAACTTGGCACTTTTCGGTGACCACCTTCCTCTTTGAAATTTGCTGAGTGCGGCCAGCCCGCAGTCGCGAAGTTTCTGCAAACAACTTCAACGCCAGCGCATCCTTTTCCAACTCCACCTCGGCGTTAGATCTCTTCAGTGCGGCCAACTCTCTAGTCATCTCGGATACCGCGCGATTGCCGGCCTCCACCCTGTCCTCAGACACGTGCAGGTCCTTGCAAAGTTCCACGACTTGAACACTCACCTTGAAAGCCTTGCGACGGGAGGCACCGAGCTCACGGTCGTAAGACTCGACGATCTCGTTCGTTTGGGCAACCATCTGTCAAAATAACAAACGTCAGAAACAAGGATCGAAAAGAATAAAAGAAGGAGCGACAAACTAAGAAAGGGATTCTTACCTCAGCAGTGGTCCGAGCCAGCTTCTCGAAAGCCCGGGCCAAAGCTTACTCGCCGATATGTTTCGGCATAATCCCACGCATCAGTCGCTGGATCTGACGTCCGATGCCTCTTTGGAACGGGAGAATCATCCGACAAGACCACCGTTTCTTCTTCGGCACGTC
Source organism: Eutrema japonicum (assembly GCA_030161315.1). Classification (NCBI taxonomy): domain Eukaryota; kingdom Viridiplantae; phylum Streptophyta; class Magnoliopsida; order Brassicales; family Brassicaceae; genus Eutrema; species Eutrema japonicum. Next base: position 22,943,416 of record BSQW01000007.1, read on the forward strand.
GAGGCTCGGTATTCCCCTCATCACCCTTAGTACGCTCGGCATTTTCAGTACCGACCCCAGCGGTTTGGCCAATCTCTTGCCGAGTCCCCTTTTTTGTTTTCCTTTTTCTCTTCTTTTCGACCGGAAGAGAAGTTTGTTCTTCAGCAAGAACATGTTCCCCAGCGGGAACATCACCTCCGAAGATCTCTTCGTCGTTAGCCGTTTGTCCGACCTCAATCGAGGAAGGAACTTCAGGATTCACCTGTTCGGCTACGGAAGGGATATCCACATCCACCTCATCACCGTCCATGTCATCCATTAAGTTCGGGATGTCGTCCAGTTTCATCTTCCTCTTTCGACGAGACGGATTGGCTGAAGAAGGACAAAGACAGGGTTAGAGCCAATTACCGATCTAAAACAAGAAAGAAGAACCGATATGTACCTTTCGAAGCTCGCTTAGCTTTCTGGTCAAGTTTGTCCTGGTACGCCTCGGGCCACCGAACTTTTCCCGCCGCGCTCAACTCCTTCGCGTGAAGATGAGTAAATCCGGGAGTGGTAATCAAGAAGTTCGGAAGATGACGCTCTGAAAAACAAAGCATCAAACGATACTTAGGTAAAATAAGGCGAAAGAGAAAAAACCACAGAACCGATATCTACCAATGGGGTCCTCCATCGAGTTCGGTAAATCCCGTCAGGACGTTCAACGGAGTATTCGTCGACTTTCACAAAGAAGTATCGAGTATTCCAGAGATTAACCTTGCTCGATTTAACCACAGTGATAAGATCATACTCCGGCTTCGCTTGCGCACACAAAAACCAGGGCCTGACCTCCGAACGTACTACTCGGAACAACATCTCGAATATCTCGACCGTGATAGGAACGTCACAATCATCACCGAGAGTTAGGAGACCCAACAGGTTGATCGCCGTGGCCGGCAAAAGTTGAGATATTGCGACATGTCTTCTCCTGCAATACTTGTAGAAGAGCTCGGGTATCGGAAGTTGGAGGCCGCACTCCCGAAAATAATCTTCATAAACACAGATGTAACCCTCAGGGGCGTCCCACGGTCGATCGGTCGTCTTCGGGATCTTGTAAACAAGATTATCCGGAGCCCCGCACTTTTCCAAAGTGACTTGAACCGTACTCCTTTTGGACTGCGTTGGTCCAATGATCGAAGGCTCCTCTATCTTTCTCCGAACTACCGGAGAGACTGGTTCTTCATCCTCTCCTTCATCCGGGCGAACCTTTGACGAAACGCCATGATAATCTTGCCGAGCCGCATCTTCGGCTTCCTGTAGCCGAACAGTAAATTCGCGATCGGCTCGAACTTGGCTATCTGTTTCCACAACATCTTCCGCCTCGAGCCGAGCTGCAAATTCTCGATCCATGCGAACTTGGCTATATGTCCCAGCTATTTCCTCGGCCCGATCTCCGAATTCATCCCTTAGATGAGGAACCTCGACAACAACCCTAGAACTACTCGCTTCACCATGACGCGAGTTATGCCTGAACAATTCTGGCATATTCGAGCTCGAAACGGAATCATCCATGAAACGCCTAACGTCCGAAAAGTCTTTATTCGGAGATCGGTCATCAACAGATATAGAGGCACCTTCAGAATTCATCTCGATCAGGAGAAGGAATTGATGAAGAACAGTTTGAAGATTAATGAAGAACAATTGAAGATCGACCGGAAAGTTTGAAGATCTTCAAACAGATCGGAGAAATCGCGGTGAAATAACGACCGAAAATCGGAAAAACACAAAAAATCTAGAGAGAAGGGAGAGCGTTTAGAGAGAGAGAGAGAGTACCTTTTTCGGAAGCAATGCAGAAGTGAGAAAAGAGTGAGGTTCGCCTGATATTTATAAAGAAAATCGCAATCATGAAGACTCCTCGAATTCCGCAAAAATTTGGGAAAACGAATCGACTTGCCTTTTCCCGAGGAGAATAATGATTCCGAATCAACACACCTCTTCTCGAGAAAGAGAAGAATGATTACGAATCAACTCAAAGATTCACCGAACTCGAAAATTCGTAAATCGATTCGACCGTGAGAATTCCAATCTTAACTTTCGAAAGGAATTCGCCGAACTTAAAATAGAATCTGATCAGATCGTACCGATCTCAATTCTAACCGAGCTAAAGAATACTCCTTAGAAATTCACCGAACTCATAAACTCCCTCGCCGAACTGAGGGGGGACCAATTGTTAGAGGGGGGATTAGCACCCCCTGGTTTAACTCGGTTCGAACCGAGACCGGTTCAATCAAGACCGGTTTACGATGGTTCGGATCAAGGACAAATCAGCCCAAAAACATTGGGCCGAGCTCGGAATCTCGCTAAGCCCATCTCGGCTACCGATCTAGGCCCAGCACGAGCCCAGTCCGTTACAACAGATAATAACCGGAATATTTCTCCTTTTTTCCACCGATCTCGGAAATGGAAATATTCCCCTCGACTGAGTCTTCGAGATATTAGGAAGATATCCGTATCTCGGAGAGAAAACCGGAATATTTCCTTCTCTTAATCAAACTCGGAAAAGGAAATATACTCTCTTCAAACCGCCTCAAGACAATATAAATTGAGGAGAAGGCTCATTCATCCAGGCATCCACAACTTCCGCAGAGACCAGAGAATACGAGAGAGCTCCTTTACCGATCTCAAGTTCTTTTGTCTTTGCCATCTTACTAAAACTCTGTTGTGACGCCAACTCTTGATCAATAAACGAGATTCCGATTAAAGTACTGTTTTACCCCTTTTGTGTGATTTACGGATCAATAGGATGTATTGATTCAGTGGCTTGTAATCGGTAACCAGTCTTAGTTTTCCTCTTGCTTGTTCAACTCTGTTGTTGACGTAAAAAACTTTGCACGCCCATGGAGAATTGGTTGATGAGACTACCTTTTGGCTGACCAGTTGGTCACATTCTTCATTTGCTTGTCTAAGCAATGCGGGTGGCATTCCTGCGTGACTCGATTTCGTTGGGGTTGTGTTGATATTTTCTTTGAACGGCAGCGAAACGAAGAATTCTTGATTTAGCCAAAGAGGGTTTTCGCATTTTTGAAGAAACTCGGTATGAGAGTCTGCGCATGAGATTGTTGTAATCTCTTCTTTAATTTTGCTGAATTCGGGGGGCAGAAGACCTACAATCGCGAATAGTCGAGGTATTGTTGTGAAGGCTTTGTAGAGAGTCTTCCATCTTATTCCTTTTGGTTCGATCGAGATGTCGAAATTTTTTTTTCAGCGCAAAATATGAATCCCATCCCAAAATTAGGTCTTTTCCAGGTGCGGAGGAGCCTAGAATTTCTGTAGTTATTTGACACCCTAGAAAGAGTTCTATGATGATAGGCTTTGATTTGAGCTTGATTGCCAATGATCCTGAATTTTCCACTCTGAACTCTTGTTGGTATGGACACCACATAGATGATGAAAGGATTTTGGGATTCATTATCGTTGTATGTGCTCCTGTGTCTATGAAAGCAATAGCATGGACTGGATCTTCGTTTTTTGAAGGATCAAAGATTGTTACCGGTAAATGCGGAGTTTGTATTTCTTCCTAACGAGGTATTTGAGTGATTTTGAAGCAGCACTCTTCGTCGTCATAGTATTCCGAGTCATCAGAATCTGAGTAGCCACAGATGGCATCATTTTCATCGCTATCATAAGAAAGCACTGATTCGAGATCGTGGTTGTCGAGATCGATATCTTCTGCAATATTTGATATTGAGTTGATGATATACTGCCTCTTCTTCTTTGAACTGTTTGGGCAGTTCTTGGCGAAATGTCCTTCTTTATGGCATAAAAAGCACTTCGTCTCCTTCTTGAAAGATTGCTTTCCTTTGAAAAATCGTTTGCGCCTGAATTTAGCAAACTTGTATTGATGACTTGATTTTTGGAAACGACGAGTTTTGCTTCTATCTTCGCATGAGCAATGTTTCTTGGATTTTGAACATTTGATTGATAGATCTGGTCTTGCACATACCTTGGATAAATGCTTTGAATTATCCATAAATTCCGTCCAGAACTCCTTTTGTTTGCAAAGTTTGTCGAGTGTTCTGAAGACGTACTGTTGGATTTGTCCGATAGAAATCTCTTCGACCGTTTGGCCTTGGTCTCTTATATTGAGCTTCGTTTGTTGGCTCAGATAATCATCAATAGAGGAGAGGTAGACATGCTTAAGGCTTGGATTATTAAGGCCGTTCAGCGCATAGTATCTTCGTGTTTGATTCTCAAAATGTTTTGCGAGATCTCTTTTCTTTAGCGAACAACATTTTGATGTGAAGTATTCTTCTTGTAGTTACTCTTTGAGGTGGCTCGGGTGCCTATAAATTCTCTGTAAATTTCTCCAAAAAGCAACGGTATGGTGGTTTGATAGACTTGTTGTTGTCTATATTCGCCAAGCGAATTCCACCATTCTTTTAGTGCGCCTGACAGTCGTGCCGCGAACTGTTGTATGACGAGGTATGATGATGAGGTGATAGCTTCGGAATTCATCCATGCGTGAAATTCGTCAAGACGGTCATTCCATTTCTCGAAGGGAATATCGTCGAATGTGAATGTTATGACCTTTGAGGCGAATTGTCTAGCCGGCCTTTCTTATTCTTGAAAAGGCGTGTTATTCATTTCGTCATTGTCCGAGAATATTTCATCTATATCTGACTCCTTTTTTATGCTTCCCCAATAGCGAATTGCTTTGGTAGGGATTATTCTTCGGAATTAGTCTTGTAATAGGAGGAGTTTGAGTCTGAGAAGCGGCTAATCATCGGAGTTGGATATGAGACATTTGCTGGAAGTTCTTGCATCAGTGAATGAGCTGACCCCTTTTGATTTTTGTCTTGATCAACTAGTTGATCTAGCAAGTTAGACATTGAAAATTCGATCATGCCTATATCCTTTCCTTTACCTTTGTCGCGTTCGGGAGATTCTTGACTAGATTGAGAGGAAGCGATGGTTTGGTTCTTAGTCGGGTTAACCCTAAATTCTGATTCCTTTTGTCTTCTAGCCCTTTCTCGCATGGCTCGTGGCTTGAAATTGTCTGTAGGAGTTACGCCATATCGGGATGTGAACACCTCATCGGAAGATAAGAATCTGGGGACCGGGCGTCTTGGCCTTTGATATTGTTCACCCGAAAGAAATCCCGGAGAATAAGTTCCTGGATATATAGGCGTTGTTGATGGTAGGTTTTCGAGGTGAGGAAGGTATGCGTCGGGGAAATTTCGTTGTTGGACCATACTTTCGAGGCACCGTTGGAGGTCTTTTAGCTGAAACCTGAGGCTAGTCATCTCAGCTTTTTTTCCTTGAAATTGAGAAGTGTTGACCATCATGTGTTGAGCCATAGACATCATTTCTTGATGGAGAGTGTTGAGTCGATTATGGATTTCTGAGATTGAGTTTTGAAGAACACTCAATCTTTTGTTGGAACCTTCTGCAAACTGGTCGATTTTTTGATTAGTTGTGGTAAGCAGTCAATTTTGAGCCATGGCATTTTCCGATTGCCAATTGAGAACCTTTTCTCCTTGACTTAGTTGATCTGGTCCAGAGGAGCTGACCGCCTTGGAAAGTACTTTTGGAGAGTGGGATATATTATCATTGATGAAATCTTCTGGTGGAGGAAAATTATATGCTCCTATCATCATGATTTCTGGCTTGGATGTCTCTTTTATGTCAGAGTATTGGACTATGTATTCGTAACGTCCATTGCCTTCGCCGAGTGGACCGACTGTAGGATCTCCTTCAAGATATCTCTTAAGCAGGGGATCTTTATTCTTTCTTCGTCGTCGGCGAAATTCGTCATCAGATTCATAGGAATCTTCTATGCAGGCCGAGCAAGAACATACATCAAATTATTGATGATCGTCTTCATCTTTGAAGGGATATACAATTTGTCCGTTTTGACCGAAGGAGATTGGCTTCGAGTTTTGTTCTCTGTATGGACCTTGGAACTCGTATTCATCAATTTGGATAACAAATTGTGTGAATAGTTGCTTTCAAAACGAAGATGATCTCTGTTTGTCAAATTTGGTTTCCGTTGTTCCATCATTGCGTGAGTGAAAGCTTACTTCGGATGTCTGGACCGGTGTTTGGGATGCTTGATACAAATTTTCGTAGCTTGTAACCCATGATTCTGGTATTCGCTTGATTAACTCTTCCCGAGAGATCTGTCGAGGGATTTGAGTAGTGCTTGGAGCTTGCGAAGCTGATGAGACTTCGAGGTAAAGCGCTTCGTCATATGAGGGTAATATAAGATCAAGAGCATGGTCTTGGATACGGTAGACGATCTGGTGATGACTTTAAGCGTTTTGAGCAGATTTGGATCTTGCAGAGAGACATTAAAGTTTGGAAACAGTGTTATGAATATTGTTCCGGCGTTTAATGTTGTTTGAACCGTACCGATGCAGGCTTGTTGATACGACTTTAGTCTAGAGTCGACTAAAGCGATTCGTGCTATGACCGGTAGACCTTTTCGAGCATGTAAGGTTAGCCTGATTCGTACTACTCCAAAGTATAGGTGAGTGTATCCTTGTTGCCGTCATAACTTTGGTAGCCCTTCTGGAATGTTGAGTGAGTTGAATTGTTCTTCTTCCGTGGCTGGGACTTGGCAAGATGAGAACTTGCTAGATTGGACATATTCATGAACCTTCCTGCTTGATGATGGATGTATGAGTTGTCGAACATTTTTGATCGAGAAAACACCAGACTTTTTGGTAAATTACTCATATGGATTCACAAGTGGAAGAGTAGTTTCAGGCAATTGATCTCCTGGAACATATTCGATTTCGTACAAGGAATTAATATCAGAGGAATTAGAACGGCTTTTATTTTTTTGCAAGGTAAAAATAGCAAACTGAGAATTGATCGCTAAAGGATTAGAAATTGACATGATGAGGATTTGTTTTCCGAACATTCAAAACAATCAGTCATAAACAAAGATTTATTCAATCAAAACACAAGTTGTCGGCTCTGATACCAGATACTAAGGTGCATGAGATAAATCGAGATAGATCGAGAAACCGTAGTGACTAAGTCGTGTTAACAATCATGGGCTTTGATAATTTCCAGGTAAAGAGACAATTCGTAGGCATCTCCGGCCATAGCTCAACCACTGTTAGGATTTTATCTCCCCCCACGAAAGTCGTATTGACCGTCGTATTGGTTAAACGATAAACTACGACAAACTCATTGAAAGCACACTGAGCAGAATCGCAACTTATATTTTAAAAGAAAGTAATCAGAGTTTATGATGTCAACCGAACCAAAAACCGAATAAATTTAGAAATGTATCCGTTTGGGTTATTCGGGCTATCCGTACCCGAACCAAATAACGTTATTCGGTTTGGTTTGGTTCGGTTCGGTAAATATGCCCGGCCCTAGAGATGGGTTATACAAGTCACAACAGGCTTTGGATACCATAATGTTATATTCGAGACAAATTTAAAGGAGTAACGAGAGACTTTTTGTAGCCCATTTTAAAAGTGCTAGCTACATCAAGACATACACCAAATGCTTCCTCATACCGACAACCACAAGATTGTGTTTCATCCAAGAGAAAGGAATTAATGAAGCAACCAATAGAATAGCGAGAAAAACTATTTCATTTCAATATTATGTCCCTTTCTATGGAGTCAAACTGGGTTAAACCCTTTGTTGTTGTTGAGAAACTGGTGTAATGATTTGATATGGTTAATGATAAGTTGAAGCTGACCCAAAAAACAAATCTACATACTATCAATGTAGAATTATTAACTATTAGAATTATTAACTATTAAATGGCCGTATAGATTTTCCTAGGAGAGTTATCCAGTGAACCCAAAAGTAGTCCTCGAAAAAGAGCCTAATAACATAACCAAAAGAATTTCCTAAACGTATGTAAACTATGGCAGCAGGAAAGTTATTAGGATACGATTCAATCAAATCGTATCCCTTGTGTTTTGTTAATCATGCAATTGATTTATTCTCTTTTCTTTGTACTTTCAATTTATAGTAATTGTGATTGTCACCTCATTAGGAAAGTAGATACGAGTAACTGAGTATATTGCCTTGTAATAGCCTTTGTCAAAACTGATTTAGAATAGCTTTCTCAAAAGATTGGTCTATGTATTTTTACATGGTATCATTTTACATGGTATCAGAGCCTGAAATTTTATTCCGATACTTTTTGTATTTCTATGAAATCTGAAATCATTCACGATGGCTGGGACGATCAACAACAGAAACGAACAACCGATTGACAACACGAATATGACTCCGACGAATATGAACCAAACGATAACGACGTTGGAAGTGAGAAGCATGATCTTCTCTTTTTCTGAAACACAAAATCAAAACACGACATTGAGTGAATCACAAACGAATGCGGCCAACACGACCACAAACACGAACACGACACTATCGGTAGCTGAAACGAATCCAACGATGTATGCCAATGCAGTGACGGTGAGCGCTCCGCAGAATACTGAACATGTTAATTATGTTGTCACCGATCGTGATTGAGATGGAGTGGTAGGATTGTCGGAGGACCAGTGGCGTGTATTGGTGAATTTGTTGAACGGCGGAAAGAACAACACCACTGAACCTTTTACCGGTACAAATTTTTCACCTTTCTGGATTTTGGACACTGATGTTTCGCATCATTTGACGGGAAACTTTGAGCTGTTGACGGATGTATGAAACATCACTCTTGTATTAATCATCTTGGCTGACGGGCGAGAACGAATCTCAGTTAAAGAGGGCACAGTCAGATTGGGATCGAATTTGATATTGAAGTCAGTTTTTTATGTTGAAGAAATGAAGTCTGATATGATATCTTTAGGACAATTAATGGATGAAAATCATTGTGTGGTGCAATTGGATGATCGCTTCCTTGTTGTTCAAGACCGAATATCGAGGATGGCAATTAGAGCGGGTACACGAGAGGCGGGTGGAACCTTTAATTTTCATAGCACAGAGTTGACTAAGTTAGTAACAACACGAGATCATGAGACAGCTTATGAATTGTGGCATAATTGATATATCATGGTTTTTACCCCTATTAAGCCATGATATAAGTTCGTTTTATAGAGTCTTTCTACTATTTCGTAGTGTTTTAGAGTCTTTTACAGGTTTTAGCACGTTTGGAGCATAATTGGAGATGTTAGAGCTTTCTGGAGCATTTTGGAGCAAAGCATAAGTTCGTGTAGCTGAGTACCCGATTTGAAGCATCGGTATCGATCGATACTGACTAGTATCGGTCGATACTCACTGCAGCAAGACAAGATCGCGACTTTTCCAAGAGTTGAAGAATTGCAAAATTGCCCAGAAGACTTTATTATTTACAAGAAGCCCCAAAACGTGACTTAGGTTATTTATTAGGATTTTACAGCCACTTTCATGGCTATGCTTTATTTCACTTTGGTTTTGTGAGAGTGCTTTTGAAGGGAGACAAGTCTGAAACTCTGTTCGTCCGAGAGAAGATTTCGAACCCTCTTGTTACTCTTTCTTATTATTTATTTGAGTATTTATTCAGTCATATTTATTGCTTCAATTTCCATGTCTGAGTAGATCTCCTGTTAGGTTTAGGGTTCTCATAAGGGATTTCTTTGAATGCTAGGTTGATTAGTTGTTTAGGGTTCACTATCTAAATTAGTTATTCACCTTAGGTTGTTTTCAAAGCTAATTCTGGACTGATCACCTAGAACTTAGATCTTAGGTTAATCAATTAGGCACGACAGTGCAATTGAGTAATCTGATTGAACTTAGAGTGAGCAAAATAATTATTCGCAAAGAGATTTGGTTTAGTTGTTTTGTGAACAAATCAAACTTGAACTAAAAGCTGGTTTAGACTTTATGATTCGCAAAGAGATTTGGAATTCTAGGATTTAGACTTAGATAATTCTCGCAACGACATTTGGTTAATTATACTTTAGTGATTTGAGTTCAAGAACCGTGCGTAACCTGAACCCTGATTAGTTAGTTTGTCTGCATTCATTGATTTCCTGAGAAATACCATGAACCTATCTTTCTCCCATCGATTTTACAACTCTTTTACTGTTTACTGCTTTTATTTCATCTGAACTGCGCTTAGCTTGATTCGATACAGTCTATTGTGTGATTTTCTTGAGTTCTTGTGTTCGACCCCTACATATACTATAACAACTGCTTTAGTACTTATAGGGTATTAATTTGAGCATATTAATAATCGAATGGGTCATTCGTCTCCGAGAATAGTTGGTTCGCTTCCGGATGTTTCTGTTCTTGTTTCGTATGAAGTTTCCAATAAGGCGTGTGATGTTTGTCTCCGGGCCAAGCAAACAAGATTATCTTTTCCGGTTAGTAAGAATAAAACTTCGAGTATTTTCGAGTTAATTCATTGCGATCTTTGGGGTCCATATCGAACGGAATCATACTCGGGTGCGAGATATTTTCTAACGGTTGTTGACGATTACTCTCGAAGTGTTTGGATGTATCTACTGAAAAATAAATCAGAAGCATCGACTCATTTGAAGAATTTCATATCTATGGCAGATCGACAATTTCAAGCGAAGATTAAAACCGTCCGAAGCGACAACGGTGCAGAGTTTTTGTGATTAAGCGAGTACTTTCTTCATCATGGAATTATTCATGAGACTTCATGTGTAAAGACCCCGCAACAAAACGGAAAGGCAGAACGGAAACATCGCCATATTCTCAACATGGCGAGAGCGTTGATGTTTCAAGCGAATCTTCCCATCAAATTTTGGGGAGAATGCATATTGACAGCCGGGTATTTAATTAATCGAACTCCGAGCCAAGTTTTAGATGGGAAAACGCCATATGAAAAGTTGTATAACAAGTTGCCTCTGTATGATCATCTAAAGGGTTTTGGGAGTCTCAGTTATGCGAAGAATTTGGATACAAATGGGGATAAATTTGTATCAAGAATTCGTCGTTGCATATTTATTGGGTACCCTTATGCAAAGAAGGGTTGGCGATTGTTTGATCTCGAGACACAACGGTTTTTTGTTTCACGGGATGTGAAATTATTTGAAGATAAATTTCCCTATGCTGGTAATGATTTACGGAAATCAAAGAACGAGCAGGAACAAGAAGAAGAAGATCAACCTTTATGGGCTCCAATATCTTCAAGCCCACTAATTGAAGAAACCATATCTTCAAGCCCACTAATTGAAGAAACCATTGTTCCACAAAGGCAAGACTCTCTCACAACAAGTCCAACATCATTTGGGCTTATGGATGTCAACAACAATTTGGGCCACATTGAATCACAGGCCCAATTTGAAATTGGGGAATCATCACATTCTTCACTAGAAAGAACGACACCGACGACACCTAACCCGACTTCTAACGACGCTGAGACTTCTTCGTCGGAAACATCGACACCACCACAGTCTTCGATTCCACCGTCACCGGTCAATTCAACACCGGAAAATCCGCCGGCATCTGTTGCCGCACCACCACCAGAATTGCTTGGTCGAGGTCAGCGAAAGAAAACTCAACCTGTTACTCTTCGAAATTTTGTGCTCAACACGGCGCAGAGTAAGCTTATCACCCAATTTGGAGCCAAATCCTCTTATCCGATCGCAAACTATGTGAGCTGCAATCGATTTTCTGAGACCCATCGTGCTTATCTAGTTGCGATTACAGAAAATATTGAACCCAAAACATTCAAAACGGCGGTTCAGCTCAAACAATGGAAGAAGGCGATGGGTAGTGAAGTCGATGCTCTCGAGGAAAACGGAACTTGGTCGTTAGTTGATTTACTACCAAGGAAAACCTTGTCAATACTGATTTAGAAAAGCTTTCTCAAAAGATTGGTCTATGTATTTCTACAAAAGTATTTAGTTATTAAAAAATGTATAAAGATCATCAACACAACAATATAAGGCTAGTAAAACAAAAATGATATTACGCTTATTTAGATTACTGTATATTAGTGCTGATGTTTGTGGCTCATAAATAGATCTTATATGAGAGTCACAAAATATGTTTTACCGCCTCGAGTTTGAACAAATTTTAAATCACATAAATCTGTGTGAATTAAATCGAGAGGTTCGGTTGCTCTTTCTACACGAGGGGATAGGGTTTTTTGTGAGTTCAGCTTGTATGCATACTTCACATTTGTCTTTACTTGATTTGCATTTCGGAATTAGGTTCAAATTAATCAATCTTTGTACAGATTTATAATCACTACAAGAAAAACGGCCATTCTTAGCACACGAAAACGCTATCATAGGGGTATAATAGCGTTTTTATAAACGCTATGATTGGAGGAGCTATGGTAGGACGACCACATACGATAGCGTTTTTGGGATATGCTATTATATGTCATTATATAATAGCACTAATAGAATGCTATCATATTCTTTCTTGTAGCACATTTTTCGCGCTATAAAATGATGAATTATTATATTATTTCAAATATATATATATATTGAAAATCCAATTAATTATATTTACAAAACCAATTAGTTAAAAGCATGTTTCTTTCCATAAATCATCAAAAGATACATAATTGTAATTTTACAAAGTAGTTCATACATAATTGTAATTTTACAAAAGATACAAAGTATCAACCAACAATAGGCATAGAAAACAACCTCTCCTTCTCCCTTCTTCTTCTTCTCGGTAACATTCGCTGTCATCTGAATTAAGGAATTGGAAACATACAGTTTCAGAGGTTAATAGTCTTTGGAAAGTGGCCATGAGAGAAAACAAGCTATTGGTGCATGTGAGAGATGAGTCAGGATCTAATATGCTCTCACCTACAACATTGGTAACAATGGGTAGATTGAGGTGTCGAGAGCTATTGATGCATAGTTCCTTCACAGTGACAGCGATGATCTTGACAAGATTGTGCGATAAAGACCTTACAAAGTAAGGAATGACATTTTAAAAAATGTGGTTTTTATTAAAAGGTTTCTAATAGAGTTGCTTATATCGTACCTTATACCCGTAGAGACCTTTGAAATCGTTCGACCCAAGGTCAGCTGGATACCAATCACTAGCATGTTGTGATACAAATGGCCACAGAAACCCCCAAGAGATGATCGCACCGAGAAGAACCGAACACAATTGCAGGTCCTTGAGCAGGTGATCTAATACATCTAGATCACCTGCAACAAACTTTGAGCAGGTGATCTAATACATCTAGAAACGTTTGATGCAGAGAGGGTTAAACACAAGAACCCGCGTGATATGCTCAAATTAATACCCTAAACAGTATTTACCACCAGCGTGATATGCTCAAATTAATACCCTAAACAGTACTAAAGCAGTTGCTGCAGTATATCAGGGGTCGAACACAAGAACTCAGAGAAATCACACAATAGATTAAATAGAATCGAATCAAGCTAAGCAGTTCAGATTAAACAAAAAGCAGTAAGCAGTAAACGAGTTGTAATTCGATGGGTAAGAGATAGGTTCAGGGATATTTCTCAGGAAATCAATGAATGCAAAATAAACTAACTAATCAGGGTTCAGGTTACGCACGGTTCTCGAACTCAAATCACTAAAGTATAATCAACTGTCATTGCGAGAACTATCTAAATCTAAACTTCAAAATCCCAAATTTCTTTGCAAATCCCTAAGAATAAATCAGCCTTAATTTCAAGTTTGATATGTTCACAAATCAATTAAACCAAATCTCTTTGCGAATAATCAATTTGCTCACCTAAGGTTCTATCATGTAATTAATCGCACTGTCGTGCCTAATCAATTATCTTAAGGTCTAAGTTCCAGGTGATCAATATAGAATTAGCTTTGAGAACAACCTAAGGTGAAGAACTAATTCAGATTATGAACCCTAAATAACTAATCAACCTAGCATTCAAAGAAATCCCTTATGAGAATCTCCAAACCTAACAAGAGATATACTCAGACATGGAAATTGAATCAATAGACATGTTTGAATAAATACTCAATAGAAAATAAGAAAGAGTAACAAGAGGTTTTGAGATCTGATCTCGGACGAAGGAAGATTCAGACTTGTCTCTCTCACCAAGTTCTCTCTTAAACCAAAGCAAATAAAGCATAGCCATAAAAGTGGCGGTAAAAATCCCTATAAATAACCTAAAACACGAATTGGAGCTTCTTGTAATTATTAAAGACTTCTGGGCACTTTTGCAATTCTTCAAGTCTTGGAAAACTCGCGGGTCGTGTCTTACTGCGATGGGTATCGATCGATACTAGCCAGTATCGATCGATACCAATGCTTCATATCGGGTTCTCAGCAACACGAACTTCTGCTTTGCTCTAAATGCTCCAGAAATCTCCAATATCTCCAATAATGTTCCCAACGTGCTATGACATGTAAAAGACTCTAAAAGACTCCAAAATACTATAAAGACTCTATAAAAAAATACTTATATCATGGCTTAAATAGGGTAAAAACCATGATATATCATTAAACAAGTCCGTCACTTTGCCAATCAATGCTGTGCCAATGATTGAGTTAACATTTCCAACAGCCTATAATAAACATCAATAAGAAAGTATGTCAAACGAAAAAAGCCTCATTCGGATAACATTTGTTCAGTTCATAACCAAGACACAGTCACCTTTGAGACACCTTTTCCAAGATAGTCAGATCCTCCATCCCTCAGCTCAAGGGCCTCATAGATTCCTAGTTAACAGACCCAAAAAAAGACAGATTAAATCTAACCAAATATTCATGTCTGTATAACATAAGCTACAGTGAAATTATCTGATGGGCAAACATAAGTATCTAGAAAGAACAAAAAAAAAACGATGAGGAATCAAAAGCTGCATACCATTGGAAGCTCCACTAGGAACGGCAGCTGTGACCTTGACGCCGGTGGATGTGTGGATATCGACCTAAACCGATGATAAATCAGAAAATCATTTTCTGCTCTCAAAATCGATGAGTGAAAAGATAGCGATTCGAGCAATAAAGTAGGGAGATTCTAAATTTAAAGATCGGACTAATTCCGATCCGTCGTACAGATAGAACAGAACCGATGGTATAGAAACCCCAAACAAATTTACTGTCGTTTTTTTATTAATAAAAAACAAATTTTCATTTGAAAATCCGGTCAAAATTGATAATTTTTTTTAATCAAATAATGTTGATTGGTTGAATGATTCACTCTGAATTTTTTTTTTTTTGGCATAGTTCAAACTTTTTTACTGTGATTTCAATCATATTTGGCTGAAGACGCTTTCAGTGACTAAAAAAAAAACCGATTTTTTATTAGTTTCAAAAGATTAGTCTGAATTTTGGCATGGACAATCCCAGTCAACAAAAAAAAAAAAAACTGATAAATTTTTGGAAAAAAATAGTATATATTGGACAGTCCAATTTTTCAATGCATTACTTGATTGGTGTATCCCTCTTTGGCTTTTGTAAACCATATTTGTCTCCGGCCTAACACTAGATTTATAAACAACACGTGTGAATATATTGCTGGCTTGTGGATGGAGACCAACTTCCATTATATTGAAATTTAAATTGTAAACAAATCCAAAGCATTATAAACTCGTGGCAAAATATTATAATATATCTTTATAATATTATTTAAGAAGATATTTTTGAAAATGAATTTTGTTTTTAATTTATTACATATTATGTCATTACAAATAAGAAAAGATAATTGAAATAAGAAAGGATATATTTTAAAAAAAAAATATTGATGAGAATATGGAAAGTAATTATTTATCATTAAAAAGCTATTTACTATTTAGTTTCTTAATTATTTTTAATATTATATATTTTTAAATAATAACCAATCTATATATATTCAAAGAAAAAAATCTATTTGAAATCTTGCTATATTTTTCACTATAATTTATTATATTTTATTTGAATATATATCAAAATAAAAATTGAAAAATATTTTACTAAATTTATAAAAAAATTAGATACAAGAAAATTGATTTTTTATAAGAGTTCGTGAACTAACCACAAAACTAGAGCCATTAAATGGCGTATATTAAAGTTATGTTTTCAAGATTATATGTTTTGCGGGTTAACCCGAATAATATTTTAGTCCACTGCAAAACGGGATTAAATTGATAAATTATTCCGTTTGACAACTTTATCTATAATCATGAGTTATACATATTATAAAATTCAAATAAAAGCAATTTTTCTTAAATTTCAAAATAATTTCTTATAAAAAAATTTAACCGCACTATAATTAGCGCATGTTAAGTCCTAATTAGTCTAACATTATAAGTACACAAAGCTAACGTGACTTAGCTTGCAAAACAGCTCTTCCAAGCTTTGAAGCTCCATTAACGTTGACAATTCAAACCACAAGCCAAAAACAAAAAAATGTGTACAACCGAAAACTATTTTGTGCTGGATCCGAGAGAAGCCACCGCCTCGGATCTCATACATCTTCTCTTCTCCTCGGATCTCGAGAATAGAAGGTTCGTCGATTCTTCGGAAGATAGGCTTGAGGATGATCTTTGCGTCCGGCGAAGATGGATCATCTTTGTATCCATCGTTATTCAGAAACTGTTGATTCTCCTAAAGAAACCTCTCTACTTGTTTGGATTCTCTCTTGCTTATTGGCTCAACCTTGTTTCTTCAAATGGTGGCTTCTTCATGATACTCCCAAATCTTTTCAAAGGTCAGATTTTCTTTTGACTTTCTTGTTTTAAACTAATTGGTATAAGTTTGGTTAATTACATTAAAGATAATATACAAACGTTAAACTCGTATGATTTCTTCATTTTCATCGAAATGTCAAATGGAAACAATGAGGATAATAGACAAATAATTGTTGCTTACTATGAATGAGGATTATTCATAAAAAGATTATGCGTGACTGAGGTAGTAAGTTACTTCGAAGGACATGACGTAGTAAGTTAATTAATTATCTTCTAAATAATTGAATGTTGAGACGTACAATTAAACGCAATTAGGAGTTAGGACATGAGGTTTTCTTTTTGGCAACAAGCCAGCAACTAAAAATTAAATTTAAAACATTATCTGAATATGTGTAACCACTATTGTTATTCTTTTCAATAACATAAATACATAAAAACGGTTCAGAAATTCAAACCGAAAATACCAAATTTACATATATAATATCATGAAGGTAGACACAAGCACTTTATAGCCAATATTATTAACTAACAATTAGAATTATTTTGTGCAAAATCCGTAAATAAATATCATTAATTCTACCTCCCTATGTTTAATATTTCTATTACTTTATTTTGTTTTTAATTATTTTTTATTTTTCTATGTATGTCATACCGAATCAGTTGGGGATGCTCCACGTATCATCCGCTCTAACCAACTGTGATATAATAAATGGGTAGTTGACAAAAAAAAATTGTTTCAGGAAAGATGATATGGCCGGAGGAAACATCGACAACATTTGCATCGCTAAACGGAAATCTAGACCCGCGAGTAGAGTTAGACCGGAGAATAGAGAGAGGAAGCAAAAGATACAAAGCAATGTTGTCAATTATGGCTTCTAAGCTTTCTTACGAGAACATAAACTTTGTCAGCTCTGTTCTTCACAGCCATTGGAAGGTTTTTTATTATTTGACTCGTCCCATTTTACTAACTATTATAACAACAACAAAAACCTATATTTTTCCTTAATTATTTTTCACAACTCTCACTATAAAGAAAATTCTAGGTTTGTCCCTGTTCTAAAAATCCCCGCCTAGCTCCGATTACTCTCGTTTAGTCGCTAGACACACCCCATCCGTCTAGCTGACCTAGGCGGCCACCTAGTTTTTTTTGTTTTTTTTTAAAAAAATTTTGTTTAACAAAAATCTTGAAAAATTATAATTTGGTTTTACTATGATGTTAGAAAGTCATTAAAACTCCAAAAACTCATTAAAAATTATTAAAAATCATAAATTTATATATTTATAAATTAATATGTTAAAAAATTAATAAAAATCTAAAAATTAATCCCCAATTAATCTCTAATTATTGGGTTAGATGCTAGGTCCAACCCAACCGTCTGACTAGCGCCTAGCGCAATTTAGAACATTGGATTTGCCTATCAATCAATTACAGTGTTGTCGTGCTCATGAAAAGTCACATTCTAGCATTTAAAAATGACTTTGGATAAATCTTTATTGAATAAATATAAAATTTATCATTAAGGTCATTTTCCTACTAAAATAAAAGAATTGTTTTAAAGAATGTAACAGTCAAGATTATTATTAATGATTGACTAGTCTAAAAGCAATTTCGAAGGTTTATTTATTCTATATAACATAAACTCC
The DNA here is from genome assembly GCA_030161315.1 of Eutrema japonicum. Lineage (NCBI taxonomy): Eukaryota > Viridiplantae > Streptophyta > Magnoliopsida > Brassicales > Brassicaceae > Eutrema > Eutrema japonicum. The sequence continues at coordinate 22,961,587 of BSQW01000007.1, forward strand.
CTATAGTCTATTTTCTTTTCTTCTCAAAATAAGTAAAGTTTCATATAAAAATACGGCAACTGATGCAGACTGTCATTTAGCTGTATCTTTGTTTCGTCGAATTATTAAACTCTATCTTATAAACAACCATGCATGATTTTCTTTGATTTAGAAAATAATAAAATCAAATCATTAAGAGATTAATCCCCTTTTTAATAAATCTTATGCACAGATGGACTTATTGGGTTTCTACAGCTGTTGGAATGGTGAGACTGCTTTCCTCTTTTTATATTAAAAGATAATACAAATAATTAACTGGAAACAATGTCTACAATGTGGAATATTATATTTTCCCTACCTAAAATGAATTTGATTTCACTAATAATTTGCAACACTCAGACAAGTGGAATTTCAAATATTATTCCCCTAATTCAATTGTTTAACCCCATTATATTTAAATTTTGATATTTTGATATTTAAATTTTCATACAATTATTTCACTAAGAAATCTAACCCCAAACTCACATATCATATATATATATATTGTGTCAAAAACATCAAGAAACACATCTCTGTTTTACACAAGTAATTAAGTTCTCCTACCTTTTGCTAACTATAATTTTCTAATCAAGCTTAAAATTAAAACTTACAAATTTTCAAAAAGATTTTTTATTTATTTTTTTCTTGTTGTAAATATTTGAGCCTGTGTGCTGAAATCTTTTGAAAATATATTGAGACTATAACTTCAATTTCTCTAGAATCTTATAAAAGTATGCCTTAATTATTTTTTTCATAATTTTTAGGATTTCAAATTCATTTGTAGTTGTATTAAATATATATATATATATATTTGTTCTTTAGAAAGAAGAGTAACACTTTCTTCTTTGAGTTTATTAGGTTACCAGAAACAGAGGTCAACAGAGGTGATTGTTATAAAGGACACAAGCACGGATCCGAACCTCATCTTCGTCAGTTTCAGAGGCACCGATCCTTTCGACACTGATGATTGGTGTACGGACTTGGATCTTTCCTGGTAATTTTGTTTTCTTTTGTTTAAATACTCTCCAAACAGAAATCGTTGTTGATCAGTTCGGTTTAGGTTGGTGTTTATTCGGTTTATGTTCATTGATTGGTTTAACCAATGTTGATTTCCAAAATAGGTACGAGATTAAGAATGTGGGGAAGATCCATGGTGGGTTCCTGAAAGCTTTAGGCCTTCAAAAAGAAGGATGGCCTAAAGAAGTAAACTTTGACCAAACCCAAAAAGAAACAACTCAATATGCATACTACACTATTAGGCGTAACATTAAAGAGATTCTCGACCAAAACCCAACATCCAAATTTATCCTGACCGGACATAGCCTAGGTGGGGCTCTAGCGATCCTATTCACGGCCGTGTTGATGATGCATGAGGAAGAGCAAATGCTTGACAAGCTCGAAGGAGTTTACACATTTGGGCAGCCACGTGTAGGAGACGAGGACTTTGGAAAGTTCATGAAAGATTCGTTGAAGAAATTTGACGTGAAGTACAAACGATATGTTTATTGCAACGACATGGTTCCTAGGTTACCTTTCGACGACAAGACACTCATGTTCAAACACTTTGGAGCATGCCTTTTCTATGACAGTTTCTATAGAGGAAATGTTGGTTATAAATTACAATTTATTTTCTTGTTTCTTTGAATTAATCACTCATGATTAGAGATTGGAAAAATTCTTGTCCTGTCTTGTTCCACACCCGTTCTGAAAGTTCCTTCCCATATGAGAATATATACTCCCGATCGGGACAAGACTTCATCTCATTTGGAATGTAACGGGATGGGAACTAGATGAGAAATAAAAAAAAGTATACTAATATCCATAAAAATTATTAAAAATTAGGAAAAAAAATCTGTTCATATCTTTTTTCTTCTATTCTTTGAATTTTATCATTTAAAATTAGAGAATTCTTGTCTTATTTCCGCAAAATCCGATCCTGAATTTTTATCTACCCACTTCCCCTACTAATCCATCTGTATTGCTATGGTTTGATATTATGTTCAGGTAGAGGAAGAGGAGCCAAACAAAAACTACTTCAATATGGTATGGGCTATACCGAAGATTATGAACGCATTTTGGGAGTTGATAAGGAGTTTCATCATGCCTTATTGGAAAGGTGAAGAGTACAAAGAAGGATGGTTCTTGAGGTGTTTTAGGGTTGTTGCATTGTTGATTCCGGGATTACCTGCTCACTTTCCCAATGAGTACGTCAATGTTACCCTCTTGGGAGACTTACCTGATTCACATCTTACCTGATTCACATCTTGACTAAAGTTTGATTGCGTCGTTTCCAAATTCTTTGTATAATCACTATGTGTACAACTTTAAGAAAATGAAGATAGTGGAGAAACAATGAAATGGATAATAGTAATATATTTTGAGATTTGAAGATCTTTACAAAAAGCTACAACAATACTCACAAATGTGAACTCAAGTTAGTATCTTCACATGAGTTAAGAAGCTTGATAGATTTGATTTCTTGTGCTTTCTTTTAAGCTAATCTTAGCTTAATCGTGGTTTTTTTTTTATCATCGAATATGATGTTATTTCCAATTCATCTTTATAAGATTCTAACATCATTATTTACAAACATCATGTGAGCGAATTTTAATTAAGGAAATCTTATATGAGATGGCCCATTTTTAGGCTTTAATATGCTGATATGTGTAACGCCCGTGTTCCGGAAGAGTTAATTATTGTGGAGGAATAATTAATTCGGGTTGCTCCGGGGGGCGGTATCGATCGATACTGGCAGGCATCGATCGATACCAGCCGGGTTTTCCTCGTGGTTATCTTCTTCTCTTATCTTCTTTCGGTATAAAAGGTTATCCTTGTAAGGATAAGACCATAGCTTGGTCGAGAGAGAAAGGGAGAGAGAGAGAAGGAGAGAGAGAGAGAGAAGAAGCTTTGCGAAGCTTGGATCTTGCGAGATCAAGGAGGTTTGAGCTTGTGAGAAGCTCGGAGAAGAGGTTGGAAGAGCTTGGAGTTGGCGTAAGCTTGTGAGAAGAGAGGGAGATCTTCTTGAGCTTGGGGAGGTCGCTCTAGAGCTCGACCATCGTGTTTAAAGGTGAGTTGGGACCAAAGGTTAGCATTTAAGCTTGTGTGGTGCCTTGTTAATCTTGAGTGATGGTTCCTGTGACTTGTATGGGCGATTTCTGTGTGAGACTTCGCGGAGGTTGTTGTGAATCGCAGGGAGTATCGACCGATACCATGTGGGTATCGATCGATACTAGTCCCTTGGCGGTGGTCTCGAGTTGTGTGTGGATAGACTCGAGTTGTGTTGGCATCGATCGATACTAGTGTGTTGTTTGGGCATCGATCGATACCAGGGCCTTGTCGGTGGTCTTGAGTTGTGTTGGCATCGATCGATACCAGTGTGTTGCTGGGGTGTCGATCGATACCAGGACCCTGGTTGGGGGGTCATATGTTGTGTTGGCATCGATCGATACCAGTGTGTTGCTGGGGTGTCGATCGATACCAGGACCCTGGTTGGGGGGTCATGTGTTGTTGGGCATCGATCGATACCCGTGGTGTATCGATCGATACCGGTGGCTTCGTGCCGGGAAGTTTTATTGGTGTTAATTAATTCTTGGTTTGGCTATTTGATATTGCTGTTGTTGTGCTTATTGGTAGCCTGTTGTTGGGATGATCAATCTCACTCAGCATTTGGTTAGCCAAATGTTGATGCATCACTTTTGTCGATGCAGGTAAAGATGCGGCGTGATCGTGGAATCAAGGCAGTGAAGAGGGGATGATTAGGACCCGGGGCTTGCTTTTGTTGTTTGAGTATCGATCGACACTAGGGGAGTATCGATCGATACCAGTTGTTGTTATATAAACCGTTAGCTTGTTTAAGCTGTAGTACTTGCGTTGTACTGTTTGTTTAATATTGTTAATGTTAAATTATATGTTTATTTTCTTGCAAAAAATGCGGTCCTTTCAATTATGGTATCAGAGCCCATACGGTTCTAGGAGCCTAGGTGGTTCTAGAATAGATTGGGTGTTGTGTGGGGTCGTAGAATCATCCTCTTGAGCCTTGTGAGATTCCACGGTAAGTATCTTTATTGTGATGATTGATTTTCGTTCTCTGAGCCTGTGCTTCTGCACGTGTGCAGATGGCTAGAGGACGTGGTAGAGGTCGTGGCCGTGGTAGAGGTCGTGGCCGTGTGCCGGAGAAGCAGGTCGAGGATTCGCGTGCGAGTCAGATTGGGTCTGAGGGTGCGGCCGGTGTGAGTGCCGTTGGGGCTGGCGTGAGCGCCAGTGTGGCTGGTGTTCCAGCGGGTGCTGCGGAGGTAGCAGCGGGTGATGCTCGGGCCCGAGATGATCGCATAGCGGATCTGTTGACGAGGTTGTTGGAGCGGTTACCAGAGAGGGTACCGGCTCAGGCTCCTGTAGTCCCGGTAGTTGTGGAGGTTCAACCTCAGGTGGCAGCTGCGGTTGCTGGGGAGCTCCCATCCTATCTTAGGATGATGGAGCAGGTGCAGAGGATTGGCACGGGGTTCTTCTCTGGAGGTGCTAATCCTGAGGACGCGGATGCGTGGTTGAGGAGGGTAGAGAGGAATTTCCTCTCGAGTAGGTGTCCTGCGGGATACCAGGTGATCTTTGGTAATGCGCATCTCTGAGGAAGGGGTGTGGCAGCACGGAGAGTTCAGGCAGCGATGGCTTGGGTGGATTTTGTGGAGGAGTTTAACTCCAAGTATTTCCCTCAGGAGGCGTTCAACCGGGTCGAGTCAAGACTTGCGAGTTTGACTCAGGGGGATCGGTTGGTACGCGAGTATGAGGTGGAGTTCAACCGGCTCGGGTCTTATGTTAGACGAGCGGTTGAGAGTGAGTCGGCCCGTGTGTAGAGATTCCTGATGGGTCTTCGGGTTGACTTGAGGAACCGTTGCATGTGAGGGCTTTTTGCACGGTTGATGAGTTGGTTGAGACTGCGGCTTTGCTGGAGGAGGGTCTGGAGGACGAGGTGGTAGTGGTTACACCGAGTCTTCAGGCGAGATCTGTGCAGCAGCAGTCCGGTCCGAGCAGAGGCGGTAAGCCGATGCAAGGACCGAAGCGGAAGCGAGAGAGCGCTTCGAGAGGTAGTCAGGGTGGTCCGGGTTGCTTTGGTTGCGGAAGCATGGATCACCGAGTGGCGAGCTGTCCTTAGAAGGGCGGAGTGCGGAGTTCTGGAATGCGTTCCAGGCAGAGTTGGGCACGAAAGTGCGCTTGAGCGGCGTATCAACCTCAGACAGATGGGCAGTCCGAGAGGACCATCCAGTCTCTGGAGGTTTTGTTGAGGATGTGCGTGCTGGATTGGGATGGCACCATATAAGGCTCTGTATGGGAGGCCATGTCGTACCCCCTTGTGTTGGACACAAGTGGGGGAGGGGAGCACTTTGGGTGCGAGTTTTGTTCAGGAAACCGCGGAAGAGATCCGGGTTTTGCAGCTGAACATGAAAGAGGCCCAAGATCGGCAAAAGAGTTATGCTGATAAGGGGCGGAAAGAGCTTGAGGTGGGAGGTAGTGTGTATCTCCAGATGGCTTTACTGAGAGGTCCGAACAGGTCCATTACTGTGACTAAGTTGAGTCCAAGGTGTATGGGACCGTTTCGGATTGTAGAGCGTGTGGGACCGGTAGTGTATCGGTTGGAGTTACCCGTGGTTATGCAAGCATTTCATAAGGTCTTCGAGGTGTCGATGCTGAGGAAGTGTTTGCATAGGGGTGACGAGGTATTGGCTGAGATTCCGCCAGATCTCTAGTCCAATATGACCGTTGAGGCGAGACCTTTGAGAGTTCTCGAGCAGAGGGTCAAGGAGCTTCGTCGGAAGAGGATTCCGATGATGCGTGTCCTGTGGGGCTGTGGCGGGGTGTAGGAGGAAACTTGGGAGCCAGAGGTTAGGATGGAACGTGGTTCCACGAGTGGTTCCAGAAGCAAGCTGCGGCTTGAGTTCCATCGAGAGGTTCCAGTTTCGGTTATAGCTGTATGCTATGTGTGTATCATTTTGTATTTCCGTTGTGTAGAACGATGTTACATTATGATGTGTAATAAGATGAGTATTTCTTATTACTGGTGACTTTGGGAGTCACGGCTTCGCATTACGTTTGAAGTGAAAACGTTAATGCAAGAGAGTGATAAGATGGATGTTCTTATTGCTGTGTGGGCGGTGCGATGACCGGGTTATTGGTTATGCACGCCAGATATTCCGGGTGTGGAATATGGGTGATGCCGGTGTTGCCTTGCGAGGATTTACACGGATCACGGGAGGTAGTTCAGTCGATATGCTTAGAGATGTGTGACTTATTGCTCGTTGAGAGGACTGGTTCCTCTGGTGCCGATAGCTCGCAGGACTGTGTGTCTTGAGAGTGTGAGTGGCGATGTACCCAGACTCGGGTGGTTTATAGCCTAGAGTAATACGTGATACCGTGGATTCGTAAGGAGTATATCGTAGACGTATGATATATTCCCTAGAATTGAGTGGTATGGGGTATCGAGACTCGTCAGGTTATATTACCGAGGGGAGTGGTACGGCAGATACCCGGAACTCGGAGATGCTGCGGTGTCTTGAGTGCTGTGGTATGGTTGATACCTTGCGAGGTATGGTAGATATCCTGCGGGATATGGCTGATGCTCGGAACTCGGAGATGCTGCGGTGTCTTGAGTGATGGGGTTAGCGTGTGTTTGAGCAATAAGTACATATGATGCCGCGGTGTCATAAGCATAGGGACTGAGTGGGAACCTCGGAGGTTAGTTTTGGACCTCGTGTGAGTATTGCGTTGGCCGGGTTGGCCAAGAGTTGTGTAATCGTTGCGACGATTAGGGTTCATTGGAGATGGACGGTTCATGGGAGATGAACGGTAACGAAGATTCGAGGACGAATCTAAGTTAGTGGGGGAGAATTGTAACGCCCGTGTTCCGGAAGAGTTAATTATTGTGGAGGAATAATTAATTCGGGTTGTTCCGGGGGGCGGTATCGATCGATACTGGCAGGCATCGATCGATACCAGCCGGGTTTTCCTCGTGGTTATCTTCTTCTCTTATCTTCTTTCGGTATAAAAGGTTATCCTTGTAAGGATAAGACCATAGCTTGGTCGAGAGAGAAAGGGAGAGAGAGAGAAGGAGAGAGAGAGAGAGAAGAAGCTTTGCGAAGCTTGGATCTTGCGAGATCAAGGAGGTTTGAGCTTGTGAGAAGCTCGGAGAAGAGGTTGGAAGAGCTTGGAGTTGGCGTAAGCTTGTGAGAAGAGAGGGAGATCTTCTTGAGCTTGGGGAGGTCGCTCTAGAGCTCGACCATCGTGTTTAAAGGTGAGTTGGGACCAAAGGTTAGCATTTAAGCTTGTGTGGTGCCTTGTTAATCTTGAGTGATGGTTCCTGTGACTTGTATGGGCGATTTCTGTGTGAGACTTCGCGGAGGTTGTTGTGAATCGCAGGGAGTATCGACCGATACCATGTGGGTATCGATCGATACTAGTCCCTTGGCGGTGGTCTCGAGTTGTGTGTGGATAGACTCGAGTTGTGTTGGCATCGATCGATACTAGTGTGTTGTTTGGGCATCGATCGATACCAGGGCCTTGTCGGTGGTCTTGAGTTGTGTTGGCATCGATCGATACCAGTGTGTTGCTGGGGTGTCGATCGATACCAGGACCCTGGTTGGGGGGTCATATGTTGTGTTGGCATCGATCGATACCAGTGTGTTGCTGGGGTGTCGATCGATACCAGGACCCTGGTTGGGGGGTCATGTGTTGTTGGGCATCGATCGATACCCGTGGTGTATCGATCGATACCGGTGGCTTCGTGCCGGGAAGTTTTATTGGTGTTAATTAATTCTTGGTTTGGCTATTTGATATTGCTGTTGTTGTGCTTATTGGTAGCCTGTTGTTGGGATGATCAATCTCACTCAGCATTTGGTTAGCCAAATGTTGATGCATCACTTTTGTCGATGCAGGTAAAGATGCGGCGTGATCGTGGAATCAAGGCAGTGAAGAGGGGATGATTAGGACCCGGGGCTTGCTTTTGTTGTTTGAGTATCGATCGACACTAGGGGAGTATCGATCGATACCAGTTGTTGTTATATAAACCGTTAGCTTGTTTAAGCTGTAGTACTTGCGTTGTACTGTTTGTTTAATATTGTTAATGTTAAATTATATGTTTATTTTCTTGCAAAAAATGCGGTCCTTTCAATATGACTCATCATAAAGGGGCTGCGAGAAGTTAGCTATTTGTTGGGTTCAAGGCGATTCGTTTGCAAATACTGCTTCTGACGATGATTCCTTAAAAGTACACTGATTCTTCCTTCTTTGATTCTTACAAATCGTCATTTTTGCCTCAACCACGTCATATCAATGGCGTGAAAGTCTCCTTAAACTTTGATTAGTTGTTAAACCATCTTCTTGACTGTTGGAGGTGTGCCTAACACCCCCATTTAGTTAGGCCCATCTTAGCAAGAGTCCTCCTCGATTCGGTCAGTACAGCGTCAACCTTTGACCAGGGATCACCGACCTGGAGTCCCGCGCTCGGCTCCATCCGGAAATCCCGAGCTCCCAAGAGGCGCACCCCGGGTCCGCGCTGACACCTCGCCAAAACAGGGATGTCAAAAGGAAAGAAGGCACGTGAGAGTTTGTCGAACAGTACACTATCCGAAAAGAGGCATGGTCTGACCTCGACGTCCCACCAACCCTGCAGAGTAAGCGAAGGAGGAAAAGACACATGGAGGGAAGTTGGCCGAACAGTATGCTATCTTACAAAAGCATGGCGCCGAGCTCAACATTACCTATCACCTTGAGAACCGGGACACGCTTCCTAGAGCACCTTACCCGTGAAGCAGGCTGAGGGTGACACGTGGTCCCGGAATCCGCGGAAGCAGGAAGCTACCTTCAGTATATATACCCCTCGTTATGCATTAAGGGAGGGGACTTTTGGAAAAAACCTCATTACTCTCTACAGAAATTAGGCCCGACCTCTCTCTCTCTCTCTCCTTTGTAACAAGGCATCACGATTTAGAACGCCGAACTGGATTCCCGTCGGAAGCAGTTCGTAAATCTAAATCGTCCGTCTCTTTTCACCATTAATATAAAGAATACGGTCCCCGACCTGTTCGTCGTAATACCCGACTTGCTATAAATTGTGGTTGACTCGTTCTAATTAACGAAAATCTCACCTCCCTCTCCATAATCAACCTTTAAACAACATTAGTGATCACCGGGATCAACAATTGACGCTAGAAGGAGGGGTTTAAGAGATTTTTCTATACGCAAGGAGCAGTTCAACCACGACGTCAGCCGCAGCAACAATGGCGATTCCGCCCCCAAGAGTGTTGTCGGAGCAGGAGACCCCGGCCCAAACAACGGCCCCGGCCCAAACAACCGCCTCGCCGTCGACTCAAGCAACAACAGCAGCCGCCCCACCGTCAGCCCAGGCGACAACCGACCAACCGATCCCTCGAGAGCAGTCCCTCAGAGCTCAGCCCCCGGCTCCGGTGCCCACTCCTTTTGACGGCTCCGCCACCCACGACGCGCCCCGAGCGCCGGAAGACCAGCCCACTCTGTCCGCCATAATGCAGACCCTGCTCGCCAGAATGGACGAGCTTACGCGAGCTACCGATCAACGGTTTGCCACATTAGCAGCCTCCCGCGACCGGTCGGACAACACCGGATCTCCCGACGTCCACTTCAGAGAGCCAGCTTCTCGGGGAGAAACACCGCGCATCCGGAGGAACCGGCCCAGTGACTCGCCGTCAGGATCCGAAGGCCCGGGTGGACGTTTCGTCCCGGCAGTAGGAAGCTCCCCGGATGACGAAGCCCACCTTCAACGATCCAGCCTGGAGCGCGTCAGGGACGCCGAATTTGAGGCCATGAAGGAAACTATCCGTGCGATGTCCTCCAAAATCCATCAGGCCACCAGCGCGGCTCCAGAAATAGATCGCGTCCTCAGAGAGACGCAAAACACGCCGTTCACTCGCCGGATCGCCTCCGTCCCGCTCCAGCATCTCAGAAAGCTCAAACTCCAGCCCTACGCGGGCAACACCGACCCGGCCCAGTATCTAACGGCGTTCACCATCGCCATGGGCCGCGCCCACTTCTCCCCGGACGAGCGTGAAGCCGCCCACTGCCAGCTCTTCGTAGAGAACCTCACCGGCCCGGCCCTCACATGGTTCTCTCGGCTGAAGATGCACTCCATAGACAGCTTCAGAGATCTTTCGACTACCTTCCTCGAGCACTACTCCATCTACATCAGACAGTCCGCATCTAGCGCAGACCTCTGAGCGTTGAACCAAGGAGCGAAGGAGTCGCTCAGGTCCTTCATAGAGCGCTTCAAAGCCACGGCCTCACAAAGCAACGTGACAGACGAGTCAGCGTTCCCCGCTCTAAGAAAGGGCCTGCGGGCCGATTCGGCCTTCAAGGACGACATGAAGCTCAACAAACCGCGCTCCCTGGAAGACGCCTTACACCGCGCCGGACTCTTCGTCGAGCTCGAAGAGGAAAAGGCGGCTGAGTCAAAGAACAGCGCCTCGCACAAGGCCCCGGTCCCAAAGGAGCGACCCCAAAAAAGGTATCAGGAGCCCCGTCAACACTACGATGACGAATATCAGCGCAACAAAGGAAAGCAGGCCGCCGCATTCCTCGTCAACGACTCGCCCGCCGTCTTCCATCTGCGCGACCCCGCTCATCTCCCCAACCCCGCGTCAAAATTACCCTGGAACAAGTATGTGCGAGATCCCAACCAGCAGGATCGGCGCCCCGACCTCACAGTGCCGCACACTCCACGAAGTCTTGCTGAATCAATTCCAAAGGGGGGAAATCCACGTACCAGAGCGGCTGCGTCCGCGAGCCCGGGACAGCGATCGAGTACAACCCCGCGATAATCGAGGCCGCGAGAACAGCCGGGCTGGGCCTGATAACCGCGCTCAGAACGACGATCGACGCCGGAGATCCCCCTCGCGAGACCAAAAAAAGGGCAGGTCACCTCCCCCGGCGCGGACTTTGATAGGGATGATCATGGGAGGACTCCTCTCGTGTAACGATTCAGTACGTCCATCAAGCGTCATGAGAGGAAGACCGACGCCTCCCTGAAATGGCACTCTGTCCCGGAGATCGATGCGCAGGACACAAATAAAAGGGGGATATGCTTCACCGAGGCCGACGCGGCCGGGGTCCACCAGCCCCACAATGACCCCCTTGTCGTACAAGTCCGTGTAGCCGACTGCGACGTCAATCGAGTCCTCGTCGATACGGGCAGCTCGATCGATCTCATCTTCAAGGACACCCTCGCTAGGATGAACCTGAACGGAGCCGCAATCAAACCGCACTCCATCCCGCTAATCGGCTTCGCCGGAGATACCGTCAACAGAATCGGCACCATCGAGTTACCGGTCTATGTAGGCCGGATCACAAAAATCGTCAAGTTCGTGGTCTTCGATACCACCCCAATCTACAACATCATTCTCGGAACCCCTTGGCTGCACTCGATGAAGGCAGTCACTTCGACGTACCATCAATGCCTCAAGTTCCCCAACCAGGCCGGGACGTATACTCTTAGGAGCAACCAAAGGGTCTCTCGCGCCTGCTTCGCCATTGAACATAAACTGCGTCACGCCGCGCCGACATGCTTAACCATCAACGCGCATCAGCCCGACGAGCCAAACACCCAGGACCTCCCAGGTCGGGACCTCGTCGCCCAGATCAACATCGATCCGAGCGACCCCGCCCGTTGCGTTGGCATCGGAACCAACCTTGAAGAGAGCATTAAGCGAGAGCTGGTCGAGTTCCTGGGGCAAAACGTCTCCACCTTCGCCTGGTCAACCGGCGATATGCCCGGCATTGACCCAGCGGCGTGCAACCATGAGCTCAACGTGGACCCGACCTTCAGACCAATCAAGCAGAAGCGGCGAAAGCCGGACCCCGAGCGAGCACAGGCGGTCAATGACGAGGTAGAAAGGCTGACCGCAGCCGGGTCGATCACCGAGGTCAAGTACCCGGACTGGCTGGCCAACCCGGTGGTAGTCAAGAAAAGAGCGGGAAATGGAGGGTCTGCGTAGATTTCTCCGACCTCAACAAGGCGTGCCCAAAAGACAGCTTTCCCCTCCCCCGAATCGACCAAGTCGTCGAAGCCACCGCCGGGAACGAGCTGCTCTCTTTCATGAATGCCTTCTCGGGGTACAACCAGATCCCCATGCACCCCGACGACAGGGAGAAAACTGCGCTCATCACGGACCGAGGAATCTACTGCTACAAGGTGATGCCCTTCGGGCTCAAAAATGCCAGGGCCACCTACCAGCGGCTCGTCAACCAGATGTTCGCCGATCAAATCGGCCGCACTATGGAGGTATACATAGATGACATGCTGGTAAAGTCCCTGGTAGCGACCGACCACGTCACTCACCTCCGATCCTGCTTCCGGATGTTGAACAAATACAACATGAAGCTGAACCCAGCCAAGTGTTCTTTCGGCGTCACGTCGGGCGAATTCCTTGGATATATCATCACCCAGCGCGGGATCGAAGCTAACCCCAAGCAGATCCGAGCCATCACCGAGCTCAAATCCCCAGAAAGCACGCGTCAAGTACATCGACTCACCGAGAGAATCGCCGCGCTTAACCGGTTCATTTCCCGCTCAACAGACAGATGTCTACCGTTCTATCAACTGCTCCGAGCTAACAAACGGTTCGAGTGGGACGACAAGTGCGAGAAAGGCTTCCAGCAGCTAAAGGAGTACATATCCACTCCTCCCGTCCTGTCCAAACCCGAAGAAGGCGAAACCCTCTACCTCTATATCTCCGTGTCTGCATCGGCGGTCAGCGGGGTACTAGTACGGGAAGACCGGGGCGACCAAAGGCCCATCTCTTACATCAGCAAATCTCTAGACGACGCAGAGAGTAGGTATCCAACTTTGGAGAAACTCTCCCTGGCGGTAGTCGTCGCAGCCAGAAAACTCCGGCCTTAATTTCAATCCCACACGATCGCCGTCCTAAGCACCTACCCCCTCAGAACCATCCTCCACAGCCCAAGCCGATCTGGCCGAATAATGAAGTGGGCAGTCGAGCTGAGCGAGTATGAGATCGACTACCGAGGACAGACCGCGGTCAAATCTCAAGTCCTGGCTGATTTCATAGTTGAATTGGTGCCCGAGCTAGCAATCGACGAAGTCCCCGAAGTATGGAGCCTGCATGTCGACGGGTCGGTCTCCAAACACGGTTCCGGCATCGGCATACGCCTCGAGTCCCCGACCAAGGAGATCCTCGAGCAATCTTTCCGTCTGGCCTTTCCGGCGTCAAACAAAGAAGCCGAGTACGAAGCTCTGATTGCCGGCCTGCGCCTGGCAAAGGTGGTCGGCGCGAGGAAAATCTGAGCCTACTGCGACTCCCAGCTCGTCGCCAATCAATTCAGCCGGGAATACGAGGCCAAGAATGATCGCATGGATGCTTACCTCAAGGTGACCCAAGGCTTGGGCGCAGGTTTCGCAGAGTTCATCCTGACAAAGATTCCCCGAGGTGATAATACTTCCGCGGACGCCCTCGCAGCGCTGGCCTCCACTTCGGCCCCAGCCCACCGACGGGTGATCCCGGTGGAAATTATCGACTTCCTTAGCATCGAGCTGCCAAAGGGGGCCTACCTGATCAATTCCCAAATCGCAGACCCCGACGAGGACATCCCACCCCCCGAAGATCTGCCGCCGCCTCCAGCCGAGCCCGAACTACCAGACTGGCAAGTCGACATAATACTATACATTGCAGACGGTGTCCACCCCCCATACCGATGGGCCACCCGCCGGCTAAGAAAGAAATGCGCCCGATACACGATGTTGGACGGCAACTTGTTCCGATGGAGTGCCTCGGGGACCCTGCTCAGCTGCCTCCACGGGCAAGAAACCATTGACGTAATGAAAGAGATGCATGAAGGCGCCGACGGAAACCACTCAAGCGGCCGGGCTCTCGCCCTGAGAATACGAAACCAAGGACACTACTGGCCAACGATGCTTCAGGACTGCGAAAAGTTCGCGACCCGATGCGAGAAGTGTCAACGTCACGGCCCACTCATTCATTGCCCTACCGAGTTCCTTACCACCGCGGTGGCACCCTACCCATTCATGCGATGGGCCATGGACATAGTCGGGCCTCTTCCCCGATCTCGTCAAAAGCGTTTCATCCTGGTGATGACCGACTTCTTCACCAAATGGGTCGAAGCCGAAGCTTACGCCAGGGTCACGGCGGAGGACGTCCGAAAATTCGTCTGGAGGTTCATCATCTGCCGGCACGGGCTGCCTTACGAGATCGTGACCGACAACGGTGCCCAGTTCACGTCGGTCCGCTTCGAAGACTTCTGCGCAAAGTGGAAGATCAGGCTGAGTAAGTCCACCCCGAGAAATCCACAAGGAAACGGACAAGCCCAGGCCACCAACAATACCATCCTTGACGGCCTAAAAAAGCGACTAAACGACAAGAAAAGCTCATGGGCCGATGAGCTAGATGGAGTCCTCTGGTCCCATCGCACAACGCCGAGGACATCGACATGACACACACCATTCAGCCTCTGTCACGGTATGGAAGCAATGGCCCCATCCGAAGTCGGGCTCCCCACTCCTCGCCGCGCTATGCTCACCCAGAAGGCCGACCTGAACGACGCCGTCCTGTTAAGCGAGCTTTATTTTCTCGAGGAGCAACGGGACCGGTCCCTCCTCCGGATCCAGAACTACCAACAGCTCGCCTCCAAGTATTACAACAAGAAGGTTCGAGGCAGGTTCTTTGCCGAGGGCGACCTGGTCCTGCGCAAGGTCTTCGAAAACACCGCCGAGCTAAACGCAGGCAAGCTCGGTGCAAATTGGGAAGACCCTTACCTCATCTCCAAGATCGTGAAGCCTGGCGTCTACGAGCTAGTCACGACGAACGGCGACGCAATCCCGCGCTCTTGGAACTCGATAAACCTAAAGCGTTTCTAATATTAGGCCCCCGGGCTCCGCTTCGCTGTCTATCCTTGTAAACGAACGAACTACGATTGGCTTGATCCCTTCTACTAAAGGGTACGTAGGCAACCCCTAACAAGGGCTCAGCTATTAATCTAATAAAGCCTTTTCAAAAAAAAAAAAAAAAAAAAAAGCCGAGCTCCAACGCTCGCACTCCCCAGCACACGAACTATAAAAGCCGAGCTCCAACGCTCGCACTCCCCAGCACACAAACTATAAGTGCTAAAGCCGAGCTCCAATGCTCGCACTCACAAGAAAGAAAGAAGAAACGGGGACCGAGCTCCAACGCTCGCACTCCCCAGCACACAAACTATAAGTGCTAAAGCCGAGCTCCAATGCTCGCACTCACAAGAAAGAAAGAAGAAACGGGGACCGAGCTCCAACGCTCGCACTCCCCAGCACACAAACTATAAGTGCTAAAGCTGAGCTCCAATGCTCGCACTCACATAGTACACAAGCTATAAGTACTAAAGCCGAGCCCAAGGCTCGCACCTCTACCAGACACACAAGCACTAAGTGTCTCAAAGCCGAGCTCGCCACTCGCACCAACAAAAAGGTACACAAGCTTTAAGTACCTTAAGCCGAGCTACACCTCGCAATAACAAAAAATATATAAAGATACACAAGCATTAAGTATCTCAAGCCGAGCCATACCTCGCACCCGATACAAAGACACAAGGGCACGGTCTACGACCTGCACACACAACGTTGATCCACAGGGTACGGTCTACGACCTATTCTACCAGACATTCGCAAAGAAATTCAGAAATACCAATCTTATTTCAAATAAAGCCTCGTACGGCACTTACATAAATGGCCAACGGCCCAGTCTTTACACAAAAAAAGAAAGAAGAAAAACAACAAAAAACAAAAACTGTTACAAGGCCATATCGGCCGGTAAATCTTCACCCCCGTCAGCACGGGTACCATCCAGATCATCCGGGCCCACCATCCTCACATTGGTGCCGTGCTCACCAAGGAAGGGTTGCTCGGTCCGCTCTTCCCCAACCGCGGCCTCACCAGGCAGCGCGACAAGACCGGCTTTAACAGCACCCGGGGCCGGGTCTTGTGCTGGCAGGTGCGCTTGTACAGCCTCAGCAGCCGATGATTGAACGTCCGAGGTCAGGTCCACGACGGGCGTTTCGGAAGGGCCGACGGGCATAAGTCGCTCGAGCTGGACGCCAGACGTGCGATCGAGAGGGATATCCAAATCTTCCGGGGTCAAGTCCGGAAAATCGATATCGTCCAGTTGGGCTCTGAATGTCGCTTCATCCTCGTCCAGCTTCTTGTACCGGTAACACGGTACCGACATCCAGTCCTCAGCCTCCATCCTCTTGAGGCATGCCTTTATGCCAACCACCTGGTTGAACAGCAGATGAGGCTCTAAAGCCCGGTTGCGATCGTCGAGATGGACGCGGATCTTCTCCATCTTCGCGGTCCACTTCCGGTTCCTCCCCTCCCACCTGGCCGTGACCCGATCTCTCTCCGCAGCCACGGCCGCCTTCGCCCGGTCAATGGCACCCTCCAGCCCCTTAACCCTGGAGCGGAGTGTTTCCCTCTCCCCCTTCAGAAGCCCGAGCTCCTCCTCCAAGGCAGCCGACCGAGCCCTCTCAGCGGCAGATCGAGCCCTCTCCGCCTCCAGCTCGGCATGAACATTATCTGCCTCTAAAGCCCGGGCTCGTACCCGCGCCGCTTCCTTCTCCATCGCCGCTGATCGGGCCTTCTCATCCCTCAACTCCTTCTCAAGCCCGCGGAGGAGAACGGACTGGGTCTGCGCGCTGGCCTCCTGGCGCATCTTCAGGTAGTTGAGCGACGCGTCCTTCTCGACGAGTTGCTTCTCATAGGCCTCCCCTAGAAAGGCAGTGAGAGCCATCGTCTGCATCAAACCAGATGTTAGCAAAGACGTACACGAATCCTGATAAGCTAACAGCTATACCCATAACAAAACCTCACCCGAGCTGCGGACCGCGCCGCTGCGCGAAAGGCATCGGACTCCGCCATATCCACCGGCCGGAAGTGCTGATGATTCTGCCCGAACATCATCGCCTGCGCCAGCTCGGCGCACTCATCCTGGTCCACGATGATCTGGCTACTACCGTCCTCATGGCAGAAGTAGAAGCTGTAGTCCCGAGGCTCAGCATCGGAACCCTCCGAAGCTCCGCCTCCATCATCGCTTCGACCCTCAGCACCCTGCACGGCAGCAGGATCCCGCCCTTCCTCCACGACGACGATCCCATCGCCGCCCTCCGTCGCCTGAACTGCGACCTCTTCGTCCGCCAGGATCCGGGCCGTTTCGACCCCACCACTGGCTGGTACCTCGGCGGCAGGTACCTCGGCCTCCCCTGCAAGCGGGACGCGAGAGCCCTCGGGCTCGCTACCGGGCTGTTCAGGCCGGATATCGTCCCGACCTGAAACCGAGGACCCTCCCACCTCGGTCTTCTTCTTCTTCTTGCCAGCCCTCCCGCCGGCTGTTATGGCCGCCCTCTTCTTCGAAGGAGCAGCTTCGGACCCCTCTCCTGCAGCCCGCGGCGCCGGCTCTCGCCGGACCGGCACCTCAATAATTGGCGGAGGCGGCGCCACAAACAAATCCGCGTACAGCGGACTAGCGAACCGTGATCGACCTGCAATAACGTCAGCCGCCAGATCGGTAAAAAAAAATAAATAAAAAAAAATAAATAAATTTTAACCGACCTGCGGCCATGGCAGCTGCTACTCTCCCCGAGGTGAATGACTTCCAATCTCTTTCGCTCACCGTCCTGAACACAGCAAGGATACCCGCGTAGTCCGGCAACTTGAACCTAGAAGAGTGAGGACCTGAAAGCAAAACAAACAGCATTAGTCAGACCAAAACTGAAGAAAGGAAAGGCAGCTCGATCTACAAACCCCTACCCGGGGAAAAATTTAAATCCCGGGTGTATCTCGCCGACGGCGCGAGTCCAACCACTTCGGTAGCCCGGATGTAGAAGTAGCTGCGAGACCAGTCCTCAACCTTGGACAACTTGTTAGCCTTAGACCCCGAGATGCTAGCCTCAAGGATATTCGCTGCGGGTTTGAAAGCAGCGTAGTAGGTCCCCGGGATCCCAGGATTCGCCTTCTGCTGAGTAAGAGCCTCGAACATGGGCATCGTCACCTCCACGTCGCACTCCTGCCCCAGGGTCAGCAGCACGATCATCCCCTGGATCGTGGACGGGCAGATCTGCGAGAAGGCCAAACCCCGCGCCCGGCAGTATTGGACGAGCAGCTCGAGGAGAGGAAGGCGCAGCCCGCACTTCAGGAAGAATCCCTCGTACAAGCAGACGAAGCCCGCCGGAGGGTTCCACGGACGCTCGTCCGGTCTGTGCAGGCGGAGTTCAGCGGCAGCAAGGAAGTCGCATAACTCCCTCAACAGGGCAAGCGACTCCGGCGTGCTCCAGGTCGACGACCCGCCCTGCTCGTAAAGAACCAAGGGAGACTTCCTCGCCTTGGTCCCCCGTATTCCTCCACCGCGACCACCCCGGCGTCCACCACGATCGCCCGCACGCCCGGTTCCTCCTCCGTCCCGGTCAGCGCCATAACCCCCAGAGGAGGACCTTATCACCGCCTTCTTCCTATGACGGGTCCCGGGAAGCGGCGGAGCGGCCCCCGAAGTAGAAGAAACAGGCCGTTCTTTGCCCTCCTCGCCTCGATTCGGAGAAGAAGCGTGCTCGGAACCATCGGGGGAAGAGCTTTCCTCCGGAGAATCGTCGCGGTTGTCGCGAGACGCCGACTCATCGCTCGACTCGATCCTAATTCCATCTAGCATTGGCGCCATCGCACAGAGAAGAGGAAGAAATCTCGATATCCGAAGCTGGAAGCGAAGTCGAAAGGAAGAAAAACAAATACAGAGAGAAGAAGGAGAAGAAAGGAGTTACCTTGAGAGTATGCGCAGAAAGTTTTAACCGAAGGAAGAAAGAGGGGTTAAATAGAGGAAGGGGACAACGAAGCGACGCCTGGACACGTGTCGAAAGGAGCACGGCCTCCCAAAAACCTAATGATGGCGCCTCTTCGTTTTTCCCACGCCAAAAGCAGGAGACGCCTCGATAAAAACGAAGCGTCTTTCGTACGCCGCGCGTGAGCAATACACGCAGAAAAAGGAGCGCCGTTTCGTTTCCCCCGCATGATGGGTACGCGCCAACAATCTCCGGATCCTCGGGAAAGCCGACACGTATGAGCGCGGGCTCAAATCTGAGCTACAACACGCCGCCCTCATCCACTCGAATCTCAAAGGACCGTCCTAAGATGCACCGAACTAGCATCAGATCAACTTCGATGTATTCGCCTCACCTCATGCCACCGAACTGGGGGGGGGGGGGCTATTGTTGGAGGTGGGCCTAGCACCCCCATTTAGTTAGGCCCATCTTAGCAAGAGCCCTCCTCGATTCGGTCAGCACAGCGTCAACCTTTGACCAGGGATCACCGACCTGGAGTCCCGCGCTCGGCTCCATCCGGAAATCCCGAGCTCCCAAGAGGCGCACCCCGGGTCCGCGCTGACACCTCGCCAAAACAGGGATGTCAAAAGGAAAGAAGGCACGTGGGAGTTGGTCGAACAGTACACTATCCGAATAGAGGCATGGTCTGACCTCGACGTCCCACCAACCCTGCAGAGTAAGCGAAGGAGGAAAAGACACATGGAGGGAAGTTGGCCGAACAGTATGCTATCTTACAAAAGCATGGCGCCGAGCTCATCATTACCTATCACCTTGAGAACCGGGACACGCTTCCTAGAGCACCTTACCCGTGAAGCAGGCTGAGGGTGACACGTGGTCCCGGAATCCGCGGAAGCAGGAAGCTACCCTCAGTATATATACCCCTCGGTATGCATTAAGGGAGGGGACTTTTGGAAAAAACCTCATTACTCTCTACAGAAATTAGGCCCGGCCTCTCTCTCTCCCTCTCCTTTGTAACAAGGCATCGCGATTTAGAACGCCGAACTGGATTCCTGTCGGAAGCAGTTCGTAAATCTAAATCGTCCGTCTCTTTTCACCATTAATATAAAGAATACGGTCCCCGACCTGTTCGTCGTAATACCCGACCTGCTATAAATTGTGGTTGACTCGTTCTAATTAACGGAAATCTCACCTCCCTCTCCATGATCAACCTTTAAACAACATTAGTGATCACCGGGATCAACATTGAATTCAGAGATATATGCGTTGAATCTAAAGATGTATTAGTGGTGCACATGTTTCTATTGAAGTCCGGGCAGCTATTGGCATCACTAGCAGCGAGCTTCTCGATCAAAAGCTTCTTTTCCGGTACAGGCTTTGTCATAAAGCTTTCATTACTTGCAGTGTTTAGGTGGATGAGTTGGATTCATGTCCAAGAAGAAAGCATTTGAAGAGTCGAAGTCACCAATGGTTTGGTATTGAAGATTCTGAGCAAAAAGCGCTTGTCTTTGACGTACTGTTTGCTTGAAGTAAGGCATTCCTTGGTATGGGAATTGCTTAAAGTGCGGGTGCTGAAATTGTTGCAAACGACATAGTTTACGGGAGGAATTGATTCTGATCGATCCACACGAGCTCGGATATTTTGAACACCACATAAGGCAAAGGGTTCTGAATTCCATCATGAGGGAGTAAACATCTTCTTGAGCTCCAAGAGAGGCAGCAGAAATGTTGGCAATGAGAAGTTGCTACATGAGGGAAGCATTGGCGTTGGCTTCAGCTGTGTGCAACAGCAGCATCGGCCGTTCTTCTTCGGTATGCTGATTTTGATTTTCAAGTGCATCCATCGTTTGTTGCTTTTGTTTTCAGAGAGTTTGTTCAGTTTGCCTCTTTCTCTTTCTACAGCTCGATTAGTTTTTGATATAATCTATATTTTAGTGTCTTTAATACGGATTTAAGTATTTTATATAAACATTTTTTATCGGTTTTGTGTTTTGAGTTAGTTTTCTCGTATTTGTAGTTTTAACGTTTTTAAAGTCAAATCATCAAAAAATGCAAAATGGAGCCAAAAAAGAGTATACGACCCAACCATGTTTCCAAGTCAAAACGATTGGCCAAATACCAAGAACTCAAGAAAAATGGATTTTTTCAATAGGACTACACTTCAGCTTCAGCACCAGAAGTTTTTTTTTGTTGGGTGCCTTCCAATTTATGGATTGATGAGTTGAAATTTGGTACCATGATATCTGTTTAAGTAATATTTCATATGGAATTGGTTTGGAGTCATTTGGAGCAGTTTTTAGGAAGATGCATCGAGTTTACTGAAGACATGTCCGTCTGACTCGCAAGAGATAGGAAAAAGGCATCCTCCAACCCATGATGCATCGGCCCGGAGCATCCCTTCTCCCACCGGTGTGAGCGTCTCCAGAATGTCTATCCTCGATGCAGCTCGGCTCACCCCATTGGTCGCCTACATCGCCTACATTGCCTTTTGGACCGCTACCATTTGCACCAAGGGCTTTGCTCCATCTTTGGTACTCCACGCCGGCTCCCTGCATCGGTCTCGCAACCGATGCAGAGGTCTCCAGGAACTTGGTCTTCTTTGCTCCTCCGTACTCGCCATATCGCCATATTGTATCGGTCCTGCAACCGATGGAGGCCTTTCTTCACATTATTCATCCTTCTTCACTTCCTCTTCTCCTCTTGACCTCTTCTCCAATACTTCCAAGAGTACTTAAAATGACCAAAATGCTAGTGCATATGCAATATATACATCCTGGAAACTCTGATATGCAAGATGAGAAAAATCTGGACTAAAATGCATGAATGATTATGAAAAGAATCCAAAGAATAATGAAAACCACTAGAAAAACTAAGTCGAAATGATACAAAATCTACACATATCAGTGGGATTGAATCCATAAAGACTAGGTAACTACGCTATGAATTCTAAAGGATTGCAAATCAAGCTAGAACATAAAATATGATGGGTAATTGGTAACTAGTAAATAACGAGAATAAGCAAGTAAAATAGAGATTAAAATCAATGGGAGAAAAGTGTTAGGCAATAGGATATTTGCAGAGAATCATGAACCATAGAAATCAGATAATTTTCAGGGAATTAAATAAGAAACCGTCTAGAATTCGAAACATTGAGATAAAAAATTTCCACTTTCTTGGCGCTGGCTCCTTCGTTTAACAACGTAATAAACTAAAATTTCGTTTGTTATTAGTTGAAGTTCAACAGACAGTATATCGATCAAGTTTCTATAAGTTCACTAAGCCATATAACTCAACTTTTGCAGGTTATAACATTTAGCTTCTCTATAATTAGTTCATGTAATTTATCAGGCTTTTGAAATTTAAATTGACCTAAGATCATATTACTAGATCCGCAGTAGAGTAATCATGCAGTACGAACAATCAAGACAAAGAACTTAGAAGATATCCCTAAATAATCATCATCACTCGTATGAAATCAATCAATTATTGAATCTCTAAACCCTAACTAGATGATTATTAAGAAATTATGCAAGTAAACAAGCAGGAAAAATAAGTGGAAAACATTATGAATTTAATCGAAATAAGAGGACAAAAGTTTAGAAATCTTTTATATATCTAATACAAAGATGAGATTTCTCCTTGAAGCTCTTAGAACCAAAACCATAAAAGATTCTGAAAAACTCGTGTATAGAGTCTGGTGTTTCGTGTATAGCGTCTAAAGGCATCTCCAATCCTACCCCATTTTCTACTCCAAATGCCATTTTGCAGTAAAATCATCTCCAACCCTACTCTATTTTTAACTGCAATATGGGGGAATGCCATTTTTCCTCCAAATATGGAGTAACTCCATATTCAACTCCAAAATGGAGTTGAACTTTTTTATTTATAATTTAGTCCTTCTTATTTTATCATTTTTTAAAAACTGTACCTTTCATTTTAACAAATATTACCAGACAATGATTTTATGGTTTCATTATTTTCCAAAAAGTTTTAAGTAATGAATTTGTCACATATGCACAACAGCACAACAAAATATGACTCGTCAAATATTCTTATAATAATTTCACTTCTTATTTAATATAATTACATAATTAAAATATATTTGGACTCAATTAAAATTTATAGATATAATGATAGAATTTTATTATAATAGCATAAACTAATAATGAGTTAATTTGTAAATTTTGCAATTTTGCAATTACGTTTTTGGACTTACTCGTTGATTAACTCTATTTGGATGTATGAGTAGGCCCAATATTATTGCAATTGAGAGTTGGTTTATGCTGGGTTACTTGGTCCTTATTCAAATCTATTAGAATTTAAAACAAAATCAAGTGTGTTCGTAACACAATCAAAGTTGTGATGTGTAAATCATGTGTTTGCATGTGTCTATCAGCAATTCAGTATTGGTGTTCTATGTCTCTTTTGATATTTTATTCAAATCAACGTGCGAGTTTGTTTTGAAATCAACCAAATTGACTAATCAATAATAGCAAAAAAAATAATGAGTTAATTTGTAAATTTTATAGATAAAGTGTATTTTTAGCAATTAATAATAAAATAGAAAATGAAGAATATACTAAGAATATTCTTTTTGGAGTAAAAAATGGAGGAATACATTGGAGAGAAATCCAACTCTATTTTGGAGATAAAAATAAGGGAATACATTGGAGATGCTACAAAAGGCTAAAAAGAAGTATTTATTGGCCTAGTTCATGTAAAAGTCGGTTAGGGTTAGTTTAAACAGAAAAGAAGCTTCGGTTAAGTTGGATGAAGCATCGGTCGGTGACAAAGGTGTCATAGACCGATGTAATGGACAAGTGGTGGGGCATCACTCGGCGGCAAGGGAATATTCTCATCGATGATTTGTGGACCGATGGAAGGGGTCTTTATTAGAAAAGTCCATCAGTCTTGGGATTTAGGTAGCATGGCTGATGCTTTTGACTTGGGAATTGGCTAGGTCGTGATTTATTCTGATTGTGCTCCATTTTCCATCATTTTTTATGATTCTAACGATAAAGATTATAAAGACTATAAATATGAGAAAAATACATTAAAAAGGCACAAAACCGACTAAACAAATACTACGTGGGTTTCTCCCACATGGATTCGAGTCACCTTGGTCACACTAGATTTAACATAGCTTCCTATGGCCTATGAGGATTAGTCGGATGTGTAGCAAACCCCGGATTACCCCATATTAATCAAAAAAAAAAAAAAAACTAAAATAACATAGTAAAAACACTAAAAGATAGAATATACAAACCATTTGATGTCATGCGCAGAAAGCACTATCATTTCTTGGGACGCTGAAAAATGCTCCCAAAACGAACTTTGACTCATGTACAGGGTACTTAGAGCACCTCCAACAGATACGTTAAGAGGTTTTTAACCAAAAAATAATAAATAATAAATAATTGTGAACAGTATAAAAACCAATTCTTAAATAAGAACTTTTAGAACCGGTTTTTAAAAGGAGTTCTTACACTGTTCATGCCATGTGTCAATCCCTAATTCGCCAGATATTTTATTTTGCCAGATTTTTTTTTTTGCTAGATTTTTTTAACTTTAACTTAAAAAAAAATATTAACCTTTTTAAAAAAAAAATCTTTTTCATAACTTCAATTTTAAAATTCTAAACTTTTTTCTTACATATTAATGAATTGGAATTTTTACATATTAATTTTTTTTTAAGATTCTAAAATTATAAACTTCTTCTTCCTGAAGTTTCGACAATATTTTGTATGTTTTAAATTTCATAAAATGCAATAAAATTTTGGTTTTATAAAATATAGTATGTTTATAATTTAATTTACAAAATAAATTAAACTTAAGAAAATTAATTAAATTTTTTTTTAAGAACCCCAAATGAGGTTCTACATTGGAGGAGCAAAAATTTAAAAATTCTTAAAAAGGTTCTAAACATTCATTTTACCAAAATTTATGAATAAAAAATTGGTAAGAACCCCTTAGGAGGTTCTACCATTGGAGATGGCCTTAGGTGACGAGTCAGGTACATGCACCAGGCTTGGTAGGGAGTGTGCCCCAACTTGATTGGGAAAAAGTTTGACAAGTACGAGTACATCCCCCCTCCTCATAGGGAAACGCTGTCCCTACTTCTGAGCACAAAATACGCCCTTAAAAGCAAAGAGCACCACTCTCCGCTTCCACGAACACTGAGCCAAAGAGTCTGGGGCAATTGTTGGGGATAATTTTGTACTAGCCAATAAAAGGTCGACAAGTGAAAAATGAGATACCAAGTCCTTACCGACGGGGTCCCTGCATCTCCCAGAAGAAGACTACGAGATGGAACAAGAGGGTTGTCCTAGTAAGCAAAGGAATATGGGCCACCTTGTATTTATTCTTATATCACGTAATCATCACTCCAGCACGCATGCCAATCATCGTGCATGGGTTTGAACTATGCCACCACCTTCTACGCCACTCACTACGTTACCTACCGCCATCACCTAAACGATGAAAAAATCAGGAAAGAACATGAATTTCTCCACAATGACAAGATAACATAGTGATCTGGATGGCTTACATGGGTTTAAACTCGGCCCATATTAAGGATCCTGATAGGTCCCTGTTAGAGGAATTATCAATGTTGATCAAATGTAAATACGAAAAACAAGAACGAATACTTTTGGCAAATTTCTCTGCCTTTTATTTTTGGCTTTTTGATTTATATAGAAGCAAATTGGAACGATCCGTTCCTACAAACATGGAAGCAAAATGCATACATGGAATTGAGGGAACTACATGAAAGAAACGTGAAACAAATCGTGAGAACTCTGCACCTACGATATAGGAGACTGAGTCTTGCTCTGTTATTTGCAGAAATCAAATAAATGAAAATAAGTAAACCAAACCAATCAATCTTGGTATCTCTGGTTCGGTTTCTTTATGCGCTTGGGACGTTGGTTTAGTTGATGCTCGATTACTGTTCCATCAATACTCCCCCCCTCAAGCACAACCTTGTCCTCAAGGTTGAAGTCGAAATCTGGAAAACTGAGTTGTAGCTGCGACATATTCTCCCAAGTAGCGTCAGCGTCATGTAACCCTTGCCAACAAACCAGAGCTTCAGTTGTTGATCTTTGTCCGGGCGTTGTCTCTCGAGTATCAAGGATTCGATGAGGATAAAGATTCAGAATCCCATTCTCACGCAATGGCGGTAGCTTGCCGGTAGCTGGGTCGTCATCTCCAATCCATTTCTTCAATAAGGAAACATGAAAGACATTATGAATTCGAGTACCTTCTGGAAGAGCAAGACGATACGCAACCACTCCAATGCGTTCCTCAACACGAAACGGTCCAAAAAATCGATGAGACAATTTTTGTGAAGTCCTACGAAACAGCGTCTTCTGTCGATAAGGTTGGATACGCATCAAGACCCAATCTCCTATAGCAAACTCGATGTCGCGTCGTTTAGCATCCGCGAGGTGTTTCATTCTGTTGTTCGCAGCAGTGAGATTGAGTTTTAGTTCATGAAGCAACTCGTCTCGTTCTGCTAGTTGCTCGTCTAACTCTCCAATGAGGGCTGACCCAATTTTATAGGCTGGAACAGGTGGTGGTAGACGGCCGTAGAGTGCCTGAAATGGTGTCATACCCGTTGAAATGTGGAAGGTGGTGTTGTACCAGAACTCGGCCCATGGTAAGAACTCGCACCACTGTTTTGGACGGTGACTAACGAAGCAGCGCAAAAATTGTTCGATGCAACGATTAACCACTTCTGTCTGGCCATCGGACTGTGAATGATATGCTGTTGACATTTGTAACTGTGTTCCTGCCATCTTCCAAAATTCCTTCCAAAATAAGCTAATAAAGACAGGATCACGGTCACTTACAATGGAACGTGGAACACCATGTAATTTAATGATAGCCTCCATGAACTTGGCAACCACCGTACGCGCAGTATAAGGGTGCGATAGTGGAACCAAATGTGCAGATTTGCTGAGGCGATCAACAACTACCATGATAGGTGAATACCCGGATGATTTAGGAAGACCGTCGACGAAGTCCATGGAGATGTCTTCCCAAACTTGGCTTGGTATCGGAAGTGGTTGGAGGAGTCCTGCTGGAGAGAGTGATGTATATTTAGCTCGTTGGCAAACATCACAAGATGCTACATAATCACGGATTACGCGATGCATCAATGGCCAATAAAACCGGCGAGCGAGACGCTTGTATGTGCGCAAAACGCCAGAATGACCTCCCATTGGTGTTGCGTGATGTTCATGGAGGAGTTGTTGAACCATTGACGAGTTTGGTGGAATAACGAAGCGATTATTGTAACAGATTAGATCTTCTCTCCATGCAAACGGTTTCCCTGGATTAGCAGTAGCCAATTTCCCAATTTTTTGCATATACGGGTCAGTTGCGGTTATCTTTTGGAGATCGCTCCATAGTGGTGTTTGTTGTGTGAATATAGCGTCCAAACAAGGACTCCCATGAACACGAGACAGCGCATCTGCCGCGGTGTTAGACTTGCCGGTCTTATACGTTATCTCGTAATCATATCCCACAAGTTTCCCCATCCACTTCTGCTGCTCAGGGGTGAGGATTCGTTGTTCTAGTAGGAATCGAAGACTTTTCTGATCAGTTTGGATTGTGAAGCGTCGACCCAACAAGTATGGTCTCCACGTTCTGATAGCAACCACGATTGCGAGCATTTCGCGGGCATATGTGGACCAGGACTTCTTTGCAACACCGAGTGACTTGCTCATGAAATCAATTGGCTTATCGTTCTGAGATAGAACAGCCCCAATTCCGTCTCCAGAAGCATCAGTCTGAATCACGAATGGTAATGAGTAATCAGGTAATGCCAAGGTGGGTGTTGTGGTGAGGGCTGTCTTCAATTGATTAAAAGCTAGCTCTGCCTCAGAACTCCATTCAAATTTCCCCTTTCTCAACAGATTGGTGAGTGGTCTTGCAATCAATCCATAGTCTTTAACGAATTTGCGGTAGTAGCCAGTTGGACCAAGAAAACCGCGAAGCTCCGTTACTGTAGTGGGAAGGGGCCAATCCAGCATAGCTGCAATCTTGGATCGATCCACTTTGACGCCTTCGTCGAAGATTACATGGCCCAGATATTCAACTTCTGTCTGGTCAACGTCGCATTTCTTCAGTTTAACGGCGAGTTGATGTTGTCGTAAAAGCTGAAAGACTTCTCGGACGTGTTGCAGGTGATCTCCCCAAGAAGGACTATAGACGAGAATGTCGTCAAAAAAACCAAGACAGAGCGACGTAACAGAAGTCGGAACACATCGTTCATCAAAGCTTGAAATGTGGACGGTGCGTTGCAAAGACCGAAAGGCATTACCAAATATTCATAATGTCCGTTGTGGGTTCGGAAAGCCGTTTTCGGGATGTCTGGTGGATGCATTCGCACTTGGTGGTAGCCTACCGTCAAATCAAGCTTTGTAAAATAAGCTGCGCCATGTAGTTCGTCGAGCATATCTTCCACTGTCGGTATTGGAAAATGGTCTTTGATGATTGAGGGCACGGTAGTCCGTGCAGAAACGCCAGGAGCCGTCTTTCTTCCGTACTAACAGCACTGGGGAAGAAAACGGACTCGAGCTGGGTCGAATGATGCCTGATTTCTGCATCTCTGTCACTTGCCGTTCAATTTCATATTTCTGATAATACGCATATCGATAGGGGCGAACGTTGATGGGATTCGTTCCTTCCTTGAGCGCAATATGATGGTTGATCTCTCTCTGCGGTGGTAAGCTCTTAGGTTCTGCAAAGAGATCGTTGAATTCGTTGATGAGAACACGTAGATCATCAGGAACATGTTTCGCCGTGAATGTTTGCGTTTCAGTGGTGATAGCAAACAAGACATGTCCTTGTCGGGCTTCTTTTAAAATTTCCTTTGGATTTGCTTCATGGATCTGTGTACCCGGAGCGGAGCGCCGTTGGCCACCTTCACCGTGAACGGTGTAGTCGGGGCTGCCGTGAGATTGAGATTGCGCGCTGCTTTGGCACAAATACAATTGTGTGTCGAGCCACTATCAATTAGCACCACCATGTTCTTCTTAGCAACAGCTGCTCGAATCCGTAATGTCTGTGGGGAATCCCAGCCGGATAACCCGTGGAGCGTGATTTCGGGTTGGTTCTCCTCACGGCCCAGCTCTTCGTCAACAACCGCGGTTTCCTCAACAACATCGTGAATCCCTTCCATGATAAAAACTTGCGGTTGCAGACATTTGTGCCCGGGCGAGTAGCGTTCGTCACAGCCGAAGCACAGCCCGAGACTTCGTTTTCGTTTGAACTCTTCCCAGCTCAATTTTCGTGGTGTTGGAGCTAAGGCGTCGCGTGACGGAGCAGTACGTTGTGTGGAATTGGAGATGGTATTACGCGATCCGCCCGAAGAACTCACGGTAGAAGCCCTCGCGGGATTCCATTTTTTCTCCAATTGCAATTGAGCATCGCGGTGCCGAGCCAGATTAATGATCTCCAACATTGTCTTTGGTTTGAATATGCGGATGCCGCTTGATATGGAAGTGTGAAGTCCACCCATAAACGCACCCACCAATGCTTTCTCCGTCCATCCCTCGACTTGAGTTGATAACTGCTCAAACTCCTTTTGATACTCCAATAACGATCCTTTTTGACGTATGTGACACAACTCCTCGTCAAAATTTTCTCTGTCTATCGGCCCAAATCGTGTCCATAGCTCCGCTTGGAATGTTTCCCATGGAATCTGATGTGCGTTGAGGCCGAGAGCTTTGGATTTGGCCTGCCACAAACGATTTGCCTCCTCCGTTAGATGGTATGACGCAAAACTCACCCGTTCTTCTCTTGACATCCCATGATAGGTAAAGTATTGTTTGGCCTTGCTCAGCCACTCCGTCGGGTCGCCACCATAGAATCTGGGAAATTCGAGTTTTACGTGATGATTAGAGGAATGGCCGGATGCTGCCGCAAATGGGTTCATGTTCGCTCCTTTGTGATCCGTCGGTTGGTGATTTCCTCTGGGTGCGCTAGATCCTCCGTCGCGAATACTCGACACCATTTCCATCATTCGAGTCGTTGAGTCTTCCATCATACGATGGAACGAAGTTTGTCGTCGATGCCTGTGTTTATCTTTTGCAGCTCATCCTGGACCATTCCGAGACCTGTTTCCAGACCAACCACACGATCTTTGTTGCTCATGGTCTCTGCCTCCGGTATGGAAGCCAGAACCATATGTTTTTGTGAGTTTTTTGTTTTGCGGGTTGGAATTGTGTTTAGTGGGGATTGAAATTGAAAAACATTTTGGGGTAAACTGCTCTGATACCACTGATAGGTCCCTGTTAGAGGAATTATCAATGTTGATCAAATGTAAATACGAAAAACAAGAACGAATACTTTTGGCAAATTTCTCTGTCTTTTCTTTTTGGGTTTTTGATTTATATAGAAGCAAATTGGAACGATCCGTTCCTACAAACATGGAAGCAAAATGCATACATGGAATTGAGGGAACTACATGAAAGAAACGTGAAACAAATCGTGAGAACTCTGCACCTACGATATAGGAGACTGAGTCTTGCTCTGTTATTTGCAGAAATCAAATAAATGAAAATAAGTAAACCAAACCAATCAATCTTGGTATCTCTGGTTCGGTTTCCTTATGCGCTTGGGACGTTGGTTTAGTTGATGCTCGATTACTGTCCCATCAGATTCGCGTAAAGTCTATATAAACACCATCTCAAAGGCACAAGAAGGGGGGTGCTAGATTGCAGATAAGACGGCAGGGAAGGCCGAACTAGAGAGAGGAGATAGAAAAGGCCAACAATAGGAGAAAGATGCATCGCACATGAGAGGAGTAGAATCCACTGGAGAGGAACCCTTGCTAACAGTTCAAGGCTCAGACACTCTTGAACCTCGAAAGGAGATCACCTGCAGAAGCGGATCCCTCAACCCATAAGATAGAGGCAGAACAACGCCGATGCACATCCCAATAGTCCTAACTCGAGTCAGAGAGGTACGTTTTCCTTCCCATTAAATGATATATGAGGTCTCTAATGACCTCACCTATGCGGGAATTTGTAAGCCCCCTCTCAGCAGATAGCTTTCTTCTTTGAACCCTTTCACCACCAAATATCATATTAGGTCTTACACCTTTGTTGATTAAGACCTAGAACTATCATTCTACTTCTGCTCCCGGAAACCGGATTCTTCTTCTAGTCATGGTGTCCTATCTGACTAGATTGTTGGAGAGTTTCAGCGGGGCACACCCTTTCCTTTTCTCCCAGAAATTGTACGTCTTTAACCATGTTCGTGTTGCATAAGATGCCAAATACCGCACGGTCCACTAAGGAGGGCCCTGAAAGAGCACATCTCCAGGACGTAGCACATCTTCGCTCTCAGTGGACGAAACTCTCATTCTACGCCCCCTGGTTATTCCAAACACATGCATTTCTCACCCGAGAACAAATTCAATCGTTTGGAGGATCCGAAACCCCACCCAAACATATATACATTATATATATATATATATATATATAATACATTATATATATATATATATAATACATATTTAGAAAACATATATGAAAACAGATTTGAATGGATCTACATATATCATTTTTCTTAAACTGTACTTGGATTTAATCCGCGCTAATTATAGCGTGGAGTAATTTTTTTTAAAGAAATTATTTTGAAATTTAAGAAAAATGATTTTATCCGAATTTTACAATATAGCTAACTAATGATTATTGATTATAGATAAAGTTGTCAATTTGTAATAATTTGTTTATTTAACCCGTTTTACAATGAACTAAAATATTATTCGGGTTAACCCGCAAAAACTTGTAATCTTAAAAACATAACTCTAATATGCATCGTTAAATGACTCTAGTTTTTGTGGTTAGTATACGAACTCTTAAAAAATATAGTTTTCTTGTGTTAGTAAAATATTTTTCAACTTTTGTTTTGATATATATTCAAATACAATATAATAAATTATAGTGAAAAATATAGCAAGATTTTGAATAGATTTTTTTCTTTGAATATATATGGATTGATTATTATTTTAAAATATATAGTTTTAAAAATAATTAAGAAATGAAATAATAAACAACCTCTTTAATGCAAAATATATACTTTCCATATTCTAATCAATAATTTTTAAAGAATATTATATCCTTTCCTATTTCAATTATTCTTTATTATTTGTAATGACATTTCATGTAATAACTTACAAAACAAAGTTCATTTTTATAAATGCCTTCTTAAATAATATTATAGAGATATCCACTATATATTAATTGAGAAAGATTGTTAAAAAATAACATTGATTTGACATGTGACTTACAATTGTGTCACGCTGACGTGTCATCACTATAATGCTTCTCAAGACATTTATGAAAAAAAGTTGAATATTTGTAATGGATAGCCTTCAAAACTTTGTAAAAAGTTTTTAAGTTTTTAGGTGAGACTGGGCTTAACTTGAATAGGCGGAAGCAAATACCAAAGACCAAGAATTACTTAATTGGTGCGGGTTCAAAGAAGATGATGGTGCAAAGAATCATTTCTCCGAGGAAGAAAGTGGTCACAAAGGCCTTGGGGCGACTCGGTGAGGTCCATCAGGCAGAAGGTAAGGTATCATCAAACCTAAAAACTGAACTGTTACTTCAAAATCTGAACCTAAGGGATGAAAGTGACGGGTTGGAATGCGCATGGTTTCGGTTATGGTATGGGTCTCAAGCTGCTATTAAGCTTCTTTCAGATTTTATGGAGGAAGCAACGTCATTGTCTTTTATTTCTTTTGGATTCAACGCAATCGGTTAAAGTTTTGTTCTTTTTTCAGTTTCATCGTGTTCTCAATGAGTGTTCCTTGATCACACTGTGTTATTTGAATGGGGAGCTTAACTCATCCTCTTTTAATATTTTCAAAATTTCCCCTGTTCCGGCAAATAATGGCATGACTGATATCGATGTCCAATTATCAAAGGAATTTGTTTTATTATTGGCTACGTATGGAATTTTGGTGATAAAATTTCAAGGCGAGTATGGTGAGCGGTTTTTGAGATTTTGGTTAACTTGGACTGATTCATGGATCTGTATAGGGGAAGGATTTATAATCAATCTTGTCGCACGGAATATAATGCATAAGCATTGTCGCAGTTTTAAATAAGGATATCCACAGATCTGTATAAGTCACCCACAAGACAAATCTGAGATTAAAATAAAATCAGGGGAGAAATTGGTTTGTCTAGGGGAAGGGTTTATATATTCAAAGACGGTTAGGCTGGTTTTCCTCCTACTACCGAACTCAAATCAACAGTTTCGGTTGAAGATTAATTATCACCTGCATCTGGGAATCCATTACTTGTCCTCGATTTCAGATAACAAAATTGTAAAGGGCACTTATTTACAACCGATGTTTCATCTAGTTGGCTTTAAAGATTTTTCTCATAACATTGATGGTACTGTAGAGGAGATACGAGCGGGGACGACATTGGGTAAACTTCAGACTTTAGAAGTACCATTTGTTCCCGGAAATGGTGCAGATAAGATAATGCTTGGGTTACTGGTTGAGGAGGAGATACAGATTGTAACAAGAGATAGAATCATATGCTTAGGAATTTGCCTCGGGATGAAGAGGAGGCAAAGGTGGTGGTCAAGAAGTTTGCATCAAACCCAAAGACCAATTTAGCAATACCAAATTAGCTTTATTTATGCGGATTATGAGCTGGAATTGTCAGGGACTCGGGAATCGGTACACAATAGGCTATTTGCGGGAGGTTTGGAAAAAACATAAGCCAGAATTTTTATTTCTTTCAGAAACTAAGCAAGATTTTTCTTTTATGCAAAAATTTCAATTTCATTTTGGTTATAATAAATTATACACGGTTGAACCATGCGGTGCGAGTGGTGGACTCGCTTTATATTATGATGACTCATTGGATGTTACTATTTTATTTTCAAGTAAACGAATAATTGATATTGAAGCAACTATTCAAGGGAAAAAAGTTTTCTTATCGTTTATTTACGGTGATCCGGTACCGAAAAATCGAGATCAAGTGTGGGAACGGTTAACCCGAACAAGCACAACACGAGACGCCTCTTGGTTTATAATTGGCGATTTAAACGAAATTACGGGAAATAATGAAAAACAAGGAGGAAATTTACGACCTGCATCCTCCTTTATGTCCTTCAATCTTATGATACAACATTGTGGTTTTCTGGAATTTCAGTGTCTTGGAAATAACATGTCCTGGAGGGGCAGACGGAATTCAAAAATTGTGCGGTGCCGTCTGGATAGGGCCTTAGCTAATGAGGATTGGCATGAAATCTTTTCTCATTCATATGTCGAATACTTGGCAATGATTGGGTCGGACCATAGGCCAATTGTAGCCACCGTTGAGGATAAAATAACACGAAAAAGGGGCCAGTTCCGTTTTGATAAACGGTGGATTGGACGGGACGGCCTTATGGACACAATTTCAAAGGGCTGGGAAACTAACACAAGTGGCAACGGATCCTCATTTATAGAAAAAATAACAAACTGCCGGAGAGAAATATCAAAATGGCGGAAAAATAATTTACCATACGGCAAGGAGAAAATTAGAGAATTACAACAAGCTTTAGAGGAGGTCCAGAATGATGATAATAGTACACCCGAGGAATTGATGGATATTACGAGAAAACTGAAAGAGGCATATTTAGACGAGGAGCTTTTTTGGCAACAGAAAAGCCGCACATTATGGGCGACGCTGGGGGATAGAAATACAAAGTTCTATCATGCGCAAGTTAAGCAAAGACGAGCGCGAAATAGGATTACGGGACTTCATAATGCATCAGGATCTTGGGTTACTTCGGATAAAGAGGTGGAGCAAGTGGCGGTTAGCTATTTCGAGGAGTTATTCACATCAACTTCCCCGACGGATTTTGAGAATGCACTCAGTGATATTCCGGCCTTAATTTCGGAACAGAACAATATTATGCTTACGGCAATGGCTACGGAAGAGGAAGTTCGCAGAGCCATTTTCATTATGCACCCAGAAAAGGCCCCGGGCCCAGACGGAATGATGGCTTTATTCTTCCAACGATCATGGCAAATTATAAAGACGGATGTAGTAGGATTGGTTAACGGTTTCCTGGAAACATGTTTTTTTGATCAACGGCTGAACATGACTAATATTTGCCTAATTCCGAAGACAGGACGGCCCACTCGTATGACGGAATTACGACCTATAAGTCTGTGTAATGTGGGCTACAAGATCATTTCGAAGGTTTTATGTCAGAGGTTAAAGAGATTGCTACCAGGCCTGATTTCAGAAACCCAATCAGCCTTTGTTTCAGGGAGACTGATCTCGGATAACATTTTGATTTCATAGGAGATGTTTCACGGTCTTCGTAACAATAAATCTTGAAAAAGTAAGTTTATGGCAATTAAGACGGATATGAGCAAAGCATATGACCGGGTAGAATGACCTTTTATTGAACACCTTTTGGGGAAATTTGGTTTTGCGGAAAAGTGGATTTCTTGGATGATGTGGTGCATCCAATCGGTACAATATAAGGTACTTATTAACGGTATAACCCCAAAGGGCAAATAACGCCATTCAGAGGATTGAGGCAAGGAGACCCATTATCACCCTATTTATTTATACTTTGTACGGAGGTTTTGATAGCCAATATACGGAAAGCAGAGAGAGAAAAATCACTTACGGGGTTGAAAGTGGTGAGGGCAGGCCCAGCGGTCTCACACTTACTCTTTGCGGATGATAGTCTGTTCTTCTGCAAGGCTACGGTACAGGAGTGTCACACCATATTACATATTCTAAAATAGTACGAGACGGTCTCAGGGCAACAAATTAATTTTTCAAAATCTTCTTTAATTTTCGGACATACAGTACAAGATGCGGTACACGATGAGATAAAACAATTGATAGGAATTCAAAATATGGGAGGGGTGGGTACTTATCTGGGTCTCCCGGAAAGTCTCGGAGGAGCAAAGAGCAAGATTTTTAATTTCGTCGTCGAAAGACATTATGACAGAGTTAATGGATGGACATCAAGGCTACTAACCAAAGGGGGTAAAGAGGTTCTTCTGAAATCGGTAGCATCGGCGATGCCGACTTTCGTTATGTCATGTTTTCGACTACCCAAGTCAATTACCGCAAAATTAACTAGTGCGGCAGCACGTTTCTGGTGGAGTTCCGATGGACACCACAAAAGGATGCATTGGATAGCTTGGAAAAAGATGTGTCGGAGCAAATCAGATGGTGGAATTGGTTTCCGAACAATAGAGGAATTTAACACGGTACTGTTGGTAAAACAACTATGGCGGTTAATAGAAAATCCAGATTCGTTATTTGCTCGAGTTTTTAAGGGTCGCTATTTTTGGAACACAGACCCATTAGATCCTATAAGAACATACTCCCCGTCCTTTGGATGGAGGAGAATTATCTCGGCTAGACCTCTGGTTTCAAAAGGGCTCATTAAAAGAGTTGGTTCAGGTGGCTCCATCTCAGTATGGAATGATCCTTGGATACCATCTTCTCCCCCGAGGTCAGCAACATGTAAAGGGTATAATTATTACCATAATCTTAGGGTCAATCATTTGGTTGATCCAGCGACACAAACGTGGAATTGGGAGTTGTTAAATGCAATTATAGACCCGACCGATGTGAAAATTATTCGCGGTATACCCATCAGCAGCACGTATCGACCAGACATTCTTGGTTGGCACTTTACAAAATCAGGAAAATATACGGTAAAGTCGGGATACCAGATCGAATATCAAAACCCAGGCAATAACAGAAATTACTTCTACGGTCCGGATATTAAAAAATTACAGGCACATACATGGAAATTAACATGTCCTCCGAAATTGCGACATTTCATTTGGCAAGCCATTTCGGGATGTCTCTCGGTTTCAGCAAATTTACGCGCTCGAGGAATAAATTGTGATACACAATGTCCTCGGTGTGGAGCGGAAGGGGAAACGATTAACCATGTCCTATTTGAATGCCCACCAGCACTACAAACATGGGCACTATCTCATATTCCATCGGCCCTGGGAGTTTTTCCGATGACATCGGTTTTCTCCAATCTTGATCATCTATTTTGGAGACTCCCAAAAGAGGAGAGGAATACAATGTTTCCCTGGATTGTATGGAATATTTGGAAAGCAAGAAACGACAAGGTGTTCTCAAATGTGGATAGAAATCCACAAGAGATACTACGGATAGCGGAAACAGAAGCACTAACCTGGGAAACGGCACAGTATAGCGAACCAGACATAAATTCCTATCAAATCGGTCATAATACGGGTCAACAAGATGAATATAATGGACTGACATGCTATATCGATGGTTCGTGGAAGGAAACGGATAATTATTCTGGCCTAGTATGGTTCTGCTTTCAGGAGGGAGTCGAAGGAGTAATTATGGGGTCTCGTAACCTGCGAACAAGTTTATCCCCGCTGCACGTGGAATTGGAAGCGCTCATCTGGGCGATGCATTGCATGATTGCAAATCACAAGACGGAGGTAGCCTTTGCAACGGACTGCTCCGAGTTGGTGAAGATGGTGTCTACACCCAAGGAGTGGCCGGCTTTTACACTACATTTGGAGGAGTTCAAGAGAAGCAAAGAGGTATTCACCTTTTTCTCTATTACACACATCCCACGCGCAAACAACACAGTGGCAGACAAGTTAGCACGAGGTGCTCGCGTCTACCCATCAGATTTCACCTATGTAAACTCGATACCCCCGATTTGGTTCACCGAATCGGAATAGGTATCAAGGCTGTTGACAAAAAAAAAAAGTTTTGACACTATTCACTTGTACTGTTCACAAAGGAAATGACACATAAATCCCTCATATCTATTTGTCTGGATGATAACAATGTTATCTTCGTATATAGTTATCCACATATCTTTTAGTTGAAATTGTTATCTGAATATCAGTAATTCATATATAAATTTTCTATACATTAATATGTGGTTAGGGTTCAATGTTCAAGTTTATAGTTTAGGATTTTATGGTTTAGTGTTTTCGGTTTAGGGTTATGATTTATTGTTTTATGGTTCATGATTTAAAGTTTTAGGGTTTAGAGTTTGTGATTATGGTTAGGGTTTATGAATTAGAGTTTATGGTTTAGCATTTAGGGGTTAGGGTTTAGCATTTAGGGGTTAGGATTTAGCTTTTAGGGTTCCTGGTTTAGCTTTTTAGTGTTTAGTTCGTCAGATACCTAAATTATCTCTGGTATATAGTTGTATAACATGGTTATCTATAAACGCGATTTCGTTAGTTCATCAGATATCTATGTTATTTTTGGTATATAGTTGTATAACATGGTTATCTATAAACATGATTTCGTTAGTTCGTCAGATATCTTAGTTATCTAGGGTATCTAGTTAGATAACATGATTATCTATCGTTAATTCGTCAGATATCTAAGTTAGCGTTTAATGCAGATATTTGTTCACTTTATTAACAATAAGGGTATAATTGTCTGAATCTTATATTTACTTTTTGCAGAACTAAATTTGAAGTATATAGTGCTAATTACTTAATTTTAGAAGTATTGAAGGCTATCTATTAAATTTACCCATTTAACTTACTAGAATAATTACATTCATATTATTTACATTAAGCTTATTCATAATTATATAAATTTCATTATGAGATGTTATATACTTTGTTAAATAAATATTAGTTTATAAGTGATTTCATTTTATAAAATAAAAATTTTATATTTGTATTATATTTCTTCGTTTCATAGGGTTATAAAAAAAATTTCGAGATTTTTTTTTATTGTGACGAATTAAATATTATTCTTACAAGTTTCATGTTTACTTGCTCAATATTTCATTTCATACAATTTTTTGCATATTCAAATTCAAATTATAATATGAAATCTAGCCTTCATATTATTGTTATGATTATTGAGATATACAATGTATATCATATTTCACACACACATACAAATGATTATTGAGATATAAATCGTATAATATAGTTTGATGCTAAGGTATCATCAAACTATATTTTAATTTGATATAGTTTGATGCTAATATAGTTTGATGCTAATGGTCTCATCAAAAACACATACTAATATATTCACGTGACGAATTTGAAATTCGAATTCAAAATGGATTAAATTGTTTTGAGATTACCATTTATTTTGCATATTCAAATTCAAATCATATTAAATTTCATATTCAAATCTAATCATATAAAATTGTATATTCAACTTCAATTCAAATTAAATCGCATATTCAAATCTAATCATAATAAATTGTGATTTACAAATCAAATTGCAATAAAAATGAGATTTTCATGGAAATAAAGATTTTCGTGGCAAGAGTGATTTTTGTTATTTGTAATTTTCGTGGAAAGATATATTTTCGCTATTGATAATTAAAAACTAAATACAAAATTACATTATATGATTGAAGAGACGTTCAATTTTGAATTTTCATTCATATCTTCTTATTAAGTGAGAAACCCTTAATTTGAGTACTATATAATACTATATTGCATAACCATTACATTCATCAATTACACAACATCATTAACACACAAACCCCATCAAATTTAAACAAGGTCTATTATATTACTGTGGCTCAAATGGTTTACAAAAGACCAATATATTAGATTCAGAATTTTAAATTCTTATGTTCCATATTATCATTTTAAACTCGGATATTACAAAATTTTCATAGATATCTCACTAGTTACAACATAGTATATCCTTATTTTTAATTCAAGATATCCATATCTAGATCCGATCACATACCATATTTCTGGAGCGGATCTGATTTGTCGGATCCAGATCTTTTGTCCATCTCAACAGCTTAGAGAAATCCAATTTCTAAAATTTAACAAAATCTCTATAATATTATTAAAGAAGATATTTTTGAAAATGAACTTTGTTTTGTAAGCTATTACATGAAATACCATTACAAATAACAAAGAATAATTAAAATAGGAAATGATATAATTGTCTTTTACAATTAGTGATAAGAATATGGAAAATATTTATTTTGCATTAAAGATGTTATCTACTATATATTTTAAAATAATAATCAATTCATATATGTTCAAAGAACAAAAATCTATTTGAAATCTTGATTATATTTTATTTGAATTTATATCAAAATAAAAGTTGAAAAATATTTTACTAATTTTATAAAAAGTTAAAAACAAGAAAATTAATTTTTTAAGAGTTTGTGAACTAACCACAAAACTATAGTCATTAAACGGTGCATAATAGAGTTATGTTTTCAAGATTATAGGTTTTACGGGTTAGCTAGAATAATATTTTAGTCCATTAATTGCAAAACGGGTTAAATAGACAAATTATTCCGTTTAATTTATCTATAATCATGAGTTAGACATATTATAAAATTCAAATAAAATCAAATTTTCTTAAATTAAAAAACTAATTTCTTAAAAAATAATGATCCCACGCTATATAATTAGCGCGGGTTAAATCCTAGTTGTTATTAAGTAGCATTGACGACAATTATGGACGTATTCTCTCTAGTTGCAATATTAAATTTGACACTTGGATTAAATAATTTATGGAGACTAGGAAGAAGCTTTGATGCAGCCTACGAGGATTATATAATTATCTCCGTCTTCGAGATAATTATTAAGCAAGTTTGTCAATTGGAGAGAATATGTCCTCGAAATCATTTATTAAGCAAGTTGTTATAGATTGTAACACAAACAAGAATTGATCATGGCGGCTTCTTCTACTGTTATGGGATTGAGGTCAACACGGCCTCAAGTGTTCGTCAATTTCCGGGGAGAAGAGCTACGCAGAGGCTTCATCAGCTTCCTCGAGCCGGCCTTGAAAAACGAAAGCATAAACGTTTTCATTGATGAGCTGGAGCTGAGGGGCAGGGATCTACAGAACCTGTTTGTGAGGATCAAAGAGTCCAAAATCGCGCTGGTGATCTTCTCAAAAGACTACGCCAATTCAGAATGGTGCTTGGACGAGCTGGCAAAGATCAAAGAATGCATGGATCTAGGCAATCTTGAAGTGATTCCCATCTTCTACAAGGTAGAACCTTCCGTCGTGAAACATCTTCAAGGTTACTTTGGAGAAACTTTCATGAATCTGAAGAGCAGATATAAAACCGATCCAGAAAGAACGCGGAGATGGGAGGAAGCTTTAGCATCTGTTCCCCAAAAGTTTGGCTTGCCATTTCCAGAATACAGGTTCCTCCCCCACCTTTCCACTTTTTCTTCATTGTTTCTTTAATAATTTGACATCGGGAATCGAAATCCAAACTAATCTTTGAAATATGCAAATTTAAAGTAAATTCGACAGTGGCTAATTAGGTATAACTAACGGTTGTCCTCTGTTGTTAAGTATAAATAATATGTTATGTCAAAGTAGAAAGGTAAGCTAGTTAATAACTCGTGCCTTTGATGGTGACAAGTCCGATTGGGCCCATGTAGTCAGTCCCGGCTCTAACCCATGGCGAGAGGAGCGACTGTCCTAGGTCCAACGCCCATTTTTTTTTCTTTTTATGTTTTAAAATTTGATTAAAAAGCTCATGATCTATTATCCTTTTTTTATTACATCAAACCCTTGATCTATTATCTATATAGATAATTAAGTAAGATCAATATCTCTATATATGTGATTAACAAAAGATCGT
Organism: Eutrema japonicum; assembly: GCA_030161315.1. NCBI lineage: Eukaryota > Viridiplantae > Streptophyta > Magnoliopsida > Brassicales > Brassicaceae > Eutrema > Eutrema japonicum. The sequence continues at coordinate 23,003,059 of BSQW01000007.1, forward strand.
TCTAAATTTGGAAAACTTGAGCATTTGAAATTCTTACAAATGCAAAGTAATGTTTTGCATGTTTTCTGTGTTAAATGGACTAATTATATCCAACTCGTCTCTAATTTCACCATGGAGTCTTTGGTTTTGATCAAACGTTTGAGTTTTTATGAAAGAAAAAAAGTGAAAAAAATGATCACTTCGTCTTTAGATTTTGTTGTAGACTGTGTTCTCAAAGTTTTTTAGATTTGTAATTTTGAAGAGAAATATTGAGATTTTGTAAAAATGAGTTCTGGGCAAAATAAAATATTATCTTATTTGTAATTGACTATGAATAAAATAACGCATAATAAATGTTTCTCTTCTAGGCTTAAATATGTTGATTGATTCTTGAATTGCATTTTTGAAGAAAAGAAAACACATATAAGTTCTTCTCCAAATGGTTCCCAATGCCTCATGAGTTGTTTCTCCGTAATGCATCTATCAAACATGAGAAAACTATCACTCAATGTAAAAGTCCAAAGCATGTATCAATATTTTGTTTGTAGTGTGAACTTGTAGTTTTTATTATTCATGACAAAGAAATGTTTGTCATTGAGATTTTTCGGTTTGTGTAATGAGTTATTGAATATGAGAGTTTTGGAGTTTCTAGCTTGGATAAGAAAATGTAGAATGTAAATTACATGCTTGAAATTGATCTTGGAATAAGAATATGTCCAAAACGTCATGCTCAAATTCTGCACGAATGAATATTGATACTAAAAACGTATACGAATATAATCATTTAGTACATTTAAAGTTTTTTTTTCTTGCCCAAAATATTATGTCTAATGAAAATAGAATGACAAAACATTTTTCTAAAATACCAAATAAAGAAGTTAATTTGTCAAATGAGAAACATAATTCACGCGGGTACTCTTCTTGTTAGGTCTAATTGCTTAGGGTCGAGTGTGCTCCCTCATGGTGTTCCCAACAACCGGATTTTTGTTCCTCATAGCTAGTGTTCCCAGCAACCTTCAATTATACTGCACAATTTATCAGTCACTGACCAGTAGCGAGACGGATAAAACCACTTTCACCATGATTGAAGCCCTGTGAATCATAACAATCCCAATATTCTTCCCCAGTGGTGACATCGATCCCTCTACCCAACAAAAGCACGCAATGACCTCTCAACACTTCATGTAACTGAGTCATTCGTTCAAACTTAGTGGGAGAGAACACCTCTAAAGTGTTTTTTATAGTAACTTGAAAAATAGTTTATTCCCACCGCCAAAGGACACGTGCCTACTAGGCGATCGATGAGAAACTCATAATCATTGGTCGGGAGACCATCTGGCTTGTGGTGAACAATCATTTTATCGATATATTTCTCCATAAACTTCACCACCTGCTCATAACTTCTAATCCCTCCTCCAGAGCTTTTAATCTTTATATCCAGTTCTTCCGTCAGTGCCGAGAAGGATAATTGTATAGGGCGCCTTAATTTTGTCATTAGGGCGTAATAGTGCTTATATAAGGCAACTATCCAACAATTCCCTATGGTTTGAGCATACTGCTCGGCAATCATATCTGCTCTCATGGTCATCCACGAGAATATCCTTATGGTATTCTTTTCACTCTGCTGAAAAGTATTATAAGCCTCAATGATATTATTTCTTGTCGGAGCATCCCTTAAGCGTTTAAAAGTCTTGTTACAAATCTTTGTGATTTGTTTGAATTGAAGTAAATTAGCAGACCGAGAAGACATCTTGCGTGGATCTCCTTAAACAGAAAGAGGAAAGGAAACATTATCGCAAAAGAAGAAGAAAATAGAACAACAAAAGGCGGCCAATTACATTTAAAGTTTTAAGTTTTAAGTTTTGTTATATTTTTATGATATAAATAAAATGTCCGTTTTTCATATTTGGCCTAAGATCGTCAAAATTATTAAGATGGGTCTGCATGTAGTTGTAATTCAACGGTTTCAGTTTAACAATCAAAATCGTAAATTGAGTCTTACTTGATCAATAATTGATCAAATACCACAAGTTGTTCGTTAGATGATAAATTATTACGACAAGTTGAAAACTTATTATTTTTAATATAAGAACGTTGGATTAGAGATATGGTTCAAGGCATCTTGACAAACACCCTATCGCTACTTCTTCTTCTATGTGGTGGGACTTGTGACCCCAACTCAACCTCATATGCGGTCCAACATTTTAAAAAACAAAAAAAAAACATTTTAAAATGTCCTAAATTTAAAAGGTAAAAACGTTTTTTTATATATATTATCTAAAATTACAAATAATCTTATTATATAAACATGAATGCGTTCAACATGAGCATGACACATAGAATAATAATAACTCAACACATTGTGACATGTGTCATTGTTAATTTAGATCGTGACATGTGTCATTGTTAATTTAGATCGTGACATGTGTCAATGTAACAATATAAAATTTCTTATTTTTTATTTATTTGAAAAATGAATGAAAATTACTAAAATAGAAAAAGGTAAAATAAGATAACAAACAGAAACTACAATATAATGGAAAAACGTAAAGTAAGAGAACAAACAGAAACTACAATATAATGGAAATTATATTTTTGGAATCCTATCATTTATTTAGAGGAATTGTTTATCAGGTTTATGAATAATTTGAATCAATTTCTAATTTCTTAATTGTGAATCATAAAACTCTGTGGATAACTTAATGGAATCTTAATTTAGAATCTAATTCTACGGATCATAATTACGCGAGTTATCAATTTTAAAATATAAATATTTTATTATTTTCCTGCATATCACGCAGAACCTAATCTAGTAGTAATATAAGAAAAAATGACTTTAAATCTTCATAAAACAACCTAATACCATAAACCGTTTGTAAAAAAAGAAAAATAAAAAACAGTGGAAATAACATTCTCTTGTTGAAATATGATTCTATGTGCATTTTTACGTGCAAAATCATTCTTTAAATTCACATATTCGAGTTATTCAACCATGATTATTAAAGAAAAGCCCCCAAATATACTAAAACCCCATACAAATATTACTATTATAAAACGAGTACGTATACCATTTTTTTTACAAATTAACATTGATTAAAGGTCTAATAACACATTTTAATTTTAAAAATGCCTCTTAAATTAGATGCTCTTATTGGTGGTTTCACTAACTCTTATTGTGGGCCGGGCTGATGTCTTATGATAGTGATAGGACAGATAGGGAATTCATAAAGTCAATAGTCGTGGAGGTTAAGAGAGTGCTGGAAAATATTGGAGGAAATTCAAATCAGAGAGGACATCCCGAAGCAATTCAGATACCACAGCCGGAGGTAAATCGCCAGTGTGCTATGTTCAGTGTAAGGCAACTCAAGATAAGCGGTTCGCACAATGCCAGATATTGGACCTTTGAGTCTATATCCGAGTCACCCAAGTAAGAATTTTCTTACAAGTTCATAGTATATATAGTTGTCGACAACATCCATTATGCGGTTTTAAAGTATGGTAGTGTGCAAGAGCAATAGTACGAAGTACAAACCATATCAAAGAGTAAAGAAATAAATTTTAGGTAAATCGTAATTATTTGCAAATCCATATCAAAACGTCAAGTAAATCCATATGAACGAATAGACTATCCTAAATATTTTCTAAGTTTATAATTTTAACATGTGACAAATGGTGATACCATTTTCTGATACAAAACCTGATGGTTTTAATATGTCTCAGTGAGGCGGCCATTGAAGTTGCAAAGATGAAAAGATGTTATTATCTAGAATTGTGCGGAAAGTTTGACACCAAAGAACTGATATACGGGACAAGATACGAGGTGGTCTTTGTGGTGAAAGTAGAGGAAACAATGACCAGATGGAACAATCCGGCAACAGCGCAACTAATGGTACCCGATAACGGCCTGCAAGAGCGGGAATTTCAATTTGTTGATCTTGTAAAAAACGAGTGGATTGATATTCAGGCCGGCGTTTTCAATGCACAGCCGCATAAAGAGAAGATCGCTTTCTATTTGTTTCAACACCAGTCTGACATTCGGATGACGGGGCTTCTGGTTAAAGGTGCTATAATTCGTCCCATGGAGTAAGCAGGAGCGGATCCAACACCCTTAAGTATAGGATTCCGTAGGTGGCAATTGTCCCCCATGATAAATATTTGCTTCATTAAAGTTTTCATAAGGACCAAGTGAAGTCAGTGCCTCCTGTACTAAAAATATTCCTGCCACTCCTGCTTGGCTTTTGTAAAGCCTCCGAAAGTTTTAAATAAAAAAAAACTTACACAATAGTTTTGAAATGTTTTGTCTATAGCTACATTAAAAAAACTCTCTCAAACCCTCTTGGGGGATGGAGGCGGCGATTTGTATAGTTTGATATGGATATAGATGGGGTTGGCTTGGTAGTTATCGGAATTGATATGGATAGTTTGGTGGGGCTTTGTGGGCTTGATTGGGATCTCTTCTTCAGGTAATCTCTGGAGTTAAGTTATTGAACTTATTGTTGAACATGGATTTCAACAGAGTATGAGATGGGCAAAATCAACTAGGGAATTCAGAGAATCTCTTATTGATTTTGATTAAAACCGAAGTTTCGAAGATTTCAAGAAAGGAGTTAGGTCGTTCCTACGATGAACTGTGCCTTTATTTATTTTATATATGTGCCTTGTAAAAGGCTGCCTATGTACCCTCAAAAAGGGATCAAGCCACCCGTAGTTCAAATTACATAAGTAGAGCTTAGCTCGGAAGATGAACAGATTAAAAGAGAATAATGTAACATCCCGGGCTATTATTAGAACTTAACATCCCGGGCTATTATTAGAGCTTAACCGATATGGACGATTTTCTATTTTCTCGGAGTTGATATGGATAGTTTGGTCGGGATTTGTGGGCTTTTAGGTCGGTAAATGGGCTGATCTTGTTTCAGACCGGGCTAAAGTGAAGGTGCGCAGCCCACCTCCAAAAATAAGCCCTCCAGTTCGTCGAACGAGTGTTATTCGAGGTCGGCGAATTTGTGAGAAATTTATTAGCTCGGCGTGAATCAAGATTGGCCTGATTTAGCGGGATTCAAATCATTGTGAGACTTATCACGATTTGGCCGCAGTTCATGGCTCATGGACAGTAGAAAAGGAGAGGTCAACGAAGCTTGAATAGAGCGTAGCCGAGCTCACCAAGGAGGCTGCTGCTATTAGAGTTTAGAAAGCTCAGTTCGCGACTGACCTTATAAAGGCCAGAGTGCTCGTGCTTGTGAACGATTTTATTGGCAGAGAAGACGGAGCTCGCTGCAGAATTGGAGTCCAAGATTTTGAGGTTTGAGGAATTCTTCAGAGGAGTGTGTTTAAAGAGAAAGGAAGATACATCAAAGCGGATATGCCAACCAAGTATGGGGATCAGTTTGATAAGGTGAAGAAATATCTTGCCGACTAGAAGGAGGTTGAGAAAAACGGTTCTATCCCTGATGTTGAGATGGTGCGGTTGTCGGCCGACAAAACGGAGTGGGAAGCCGCAATGGAAGAACTTGCTATTGGAGTTACGCGGCCGGCTCATAGTTCTTTCGTAATTAAAGAATAGATTTTATGCGCGACAACGTTGTTGATGTATGCAGTAGGTTTTATGCAAAATTTCAATTTCGCCTGAATTTCTATTTAGGTGCGAGATGAGCTCGGCTTGAATTTTTTTTTAGATGCGAGTCAGGGCTCATCTTGAATATATTTTATAGTGCAAGACTGGGCTCAACTTACCCTGTTGATATTTCTAGAATGAATTTGCGAGATTGGACTCGACTTTAGATATTTGTAGGTGTAAGACTGGGCTCGACTTACCCTGTTGATACTTCTAGAATGAATTTGCGAGATTGGGCTCGGCTTTAGATATTTTAGGTGCAAGACTGGGCTCGGCTTACTCTGTTGATTCTTCTAGGTCGAACGAATATGCGAGGCGAGCTCGGCTTAACTTATTTGATCGGGCTAGAACTTAGTGCGGGACTGGCCCCGACTTTTAGATAGACATGCGAGGTGGACTCGACATATATTTTAGGTACGAGACTAGGCTCGGCTGATGCAATAACAAAAATAGTGAATCAAATGTCTTTAATACATGGATTTATTATGAGAATCTCATTCTCATAATTTCACAAAAGCAAAGGATTCTCATTTTAATGTTAAAGGCTAAATTGGTGGCAAGATGACCATTATTTGATTTAGCTAATTATTCTCATTTTTGTTTAAATTTGAATTAGTTATTTTAATGTATTTATTGTAAAGATTATCTTGTAAAAGCTATAAAAATCTCATTGTTCTCATTGTAAAGACACCACGAAATTTGATAATAAAGCTTAAACTTGTCTTGTGTCTTGTTCAAATGAGTCTTTAGGTGGATTCCTTTAGATTTCTTTGTTCGTTGCTTGTTATTTTTAGTTTTGTGAAATCATTCTAGAATACAAGTGTGGATCAGAGTCTAATGTGTGGATTCAAATAGGCTTGATTCGTGTCAAATCAAATGGATTTTCTGTAACCCTTTGTGGTGACACTCGATCCATTCAAGCCGTATGCCTTGAAACCGTGTGAATTAAGAAAGGTGGATTCCAATCTTACATCATTAGCTTACCCTGTTGGTGCTTCTAGATCAAACACGAATGTGAGAGACTGGCTGCAGCTTATGTATATTCGGTCGATCTAGAGCTTAAATGCGGGACTGGCCCCGTCTTTAAATCTTTAAGCGTAAGTTTTTGGATTACGGTTTAAATATGTGGATTATTTCACCACTGCATTTGTGTGGAATGCGTTTAAAGATCATATATCTGGGCAGGGCGTCGATGTGTTATAGCGAGCATGCTATTTATGAAGAGTTCAGTTTGAAAAGACGAACTGACGAGCTAAAGCTGTCTGAGCTGATGCGGACGAGCTGATGCGGACGAGCTGAAAGCTATCTGATAGTTCAGTGGTAGTACTAACGAACTGTGAGATTAATTCGGTAGAAATGACAAAGTGTGAGATAATTCTGTAGAAATGACAAACTAACGAACTGTGAGATATTTTGGTATAACTTACGAACTGTGAGATAGTTCGGTAGAAATGACGAACTGTGAGATACTATGGTAGAACTGACGAACAATGAGATAGTTCGGTATAAATGACGAACTGTGATATATTTCCGTAGAACTAACAATTGGTGAACTGACGAATGGTGAGATAGTTCGGTAGAACTGACGAACTATGAGATAGGTCGGTAGAGCTAACAAACTATGAGGTAGTTCAGTAAAACTGACGAACTGTGAGATATTTTAGTAAAACTGACGAACTGTGAGATATTTCAGACGAACTGGCGAACTATGAGATAGTTTGGTAGAACTGACGAACTGTGAGATTAGTTCGGTAAAATTGATTAATTGTGATATAGTTTGGTAGATCTGACGAACTGTGAAATAATTTGGTAGAAATGACGAACTAATTACTTGTGAGATTTTTAGATAGAACTAAAGAAGTAATGAACTGTGAAATAGTTCGTAGAACTAACGAACTGTGAGATAGTTTGTAGAACTAACAAAATGTGAGATAGTTTGGTATAACTGACGAACTTACGAGCTCGAAAAAAAGATGTCACCAAAGAGGATGAGCTAGTTGAAGAGGACGACCTGAAGCAATAGCTGTCATCGAAGAGGACGAGCTAGCTGGCGAGCTTAAGAGAATGTTCCTGTCATCGTCGAGTTGCTTTTTGAGTGTAGAAAAATCTCTGATCCCCACATATTGCGCAAAATGTTGAACATAGATTTCAACAAAGTATGAGATGGTCAAAATCAATTAGGAGATTCAGAAAAGCTCAAATTGATTTTGATTAAAGCTGAAGCTTCAAAGATTTCAAAAAAGAGTTAGGTCATTCCCAAAAAGCAATTCAGTTGGTTCTTAAATTTTTTTTTTTTATCAAAATAACATAAATCTACGTATAAAACCATCATTGTTACGATATTGCGAATTTTTACCTAGATACTATTAAAAATATTTACTTCAAATATGATTTAATTAAAATTAGTTTAGTCACAAAGATAGAGAAAAATAATATATATCTTTTTGGCTATTTTTTGTTTTTTTGTTAATTTTTTTTTTCATTCTTGTTTTCGTCTTTGTTCTTTGTTCTTTCTTTTTCTTTTTTTTTGTGTGCAACTTACCGTTTAGAGGAAAAAAAATCACAAAAGAGAGTGTCCACAATGGAAACCATAGTATGTGTGTCTTAACAATTTTTTAAGATTAAATTTAATATGAATTTAAGTAAAGACAATCTACATAATTTGACACTAAAATTGACACTCCATTGCACATACTCATTAAAAGGTGTCTTAAGATTAAAAAAGTAACTAATTATTGTAAATGTTTTTTTGTATAAAATTTTAATATAATAAATGTTGGGTTAAACTTATGAAATAAAAAAATAAAACTATATAAGTTATACACAACATAAATATATTACATTAAAAAACTTTTAAACATATATTACAATATGAAAATAACAAATACAAACATAAATATAGATAAAATAAAGAAAAAACAAAACCCTAGAATGATAGAAACATATAAAAGCATTATCAAGAACGTAATAAAGTCGGGTCTAGTTTGCAGTGTTGCGAAAATGTTGTCAGATATGTTCAACCAAATCGCGTTTCAATTGGTTATGTATTGTTGTATCACACATTTCATTTCGAACGGCCATCATATTGGCGAGACTGGAAGGCATATTTGGCGAATACGAAAAATCCACATGTGAAGTCCCGCTTCCTTCTCCTTGATAGAATTCTGATACATTGGTTAGACTGTATCCATCTCGTTCGTCTTCCACAATCATATTGTGCAATATGATACATGCTCTCATTATCTTTCCTATTTTTATCTTATTCCAACTAAGAGCATGATTTTTGACAATCGCAAATCGAGCTTGCAAGACCCCAAAAGCACGCTCGACATCTTTCTGGGCAGCTTCTTGAAATTGAGCAAATAGTTTTGCTTTCCGACCTTGTGGAAGTGAGATTGATTGGATGAAAGTTGCCCATTTCGGATATATACCATCAGTGAGATAGTAAGCCATATTGTATTGTCGTCCATTGACAAAGTAAGTCAGTGGTGGAGCTCGACCTTCTAATATGTCATCAAAAACCGGTGAGCGGTCAAGAACATTTATATCGTTTAAAGTACCTTGAGGTCCGAAAAATGCGTGCCAAATCCAGAGATCTTGTGAAGCCACAGCCTCTAAAACGATTGTAGGTTTTCCTGCGCCACGCGAATACTGCCCTTTCCAAGCTGTTGGGCAATTCTTCCACTCCCAATGCATGCAATCAATGCTTCCTACCATCCCGGGAAATCCGCGTGCCTCTCCTTGATTTAGCAAACGTTGGAGATCCTCTGGTGTAGGCCTTCGTAGATAGGTATCTTGAAAGAAAGAAATAATTCCGTCCACAAAATTTTCCAAGCATTTTAGTGCGGTGCTTTCACCGAGGCGGAGGTATTCATCCACGGCATCAGCTGCAGAACCATACGCCAGCATACGAATGGCTGCGGTACACTTTTGTAGTACAGACAGACCCAATCTTCCTGTAGCATCTTGTTTTTGTTGAAAGTATGGCATTTGAGATAGTGATTCAACAATACGTAAGAACAATGGCTTGTTCATTCTGAAACGACGACGGAACATACTTTGAGAGTAAGTTGGATTTTCATTGAAATAATCATTCCATAACTGAGTGTGGCCTTCCTCCCGTCGTCTTTCAATAAAAGCTCGTTTAGGCCTTGAACTAGTTGCCCCTTGATGATAGCCCTAATTATCTATTGTTTGTTGAAATAGACGATCAATTTGTTAATTAAAAGCTTGATCAAATGGATCATCAACAACTTCATCTAATTCATCATATTCATCATCAAAATTTGAAGATGACATGTTGATAAACTTGGGAAAGAAATTTACAAGGAAGCAAGTAGTGATAGAAATTTGAGATGGAACAAAAGAAAAAGAAAAAGAAATCAATCGGTTTTTTTTTTTGGTAGCAAAACCAATCGTTATTATAGAAGAGAGCAAAGAAAGATGGAAATGGAAGTGTGATATCAGTTCATAATATATACACAATGCGTAAAGAATGAAAACAAATTAAACAAGCACACAAAAAAGAAATTGTGTTTGTTGTCTTCTGCCACTTGCCCACTTGATCATTTAGCCCCATTGTTGTCACCTTCCACTTGATCAATTACTCGTCTTTTCCGACAAGTCCCATTGCCCCATTTGTAGTTTTCTGTACCACTTGTAAGTACACGTGAATGAAACTGTTTCGGTTATAGGAGAAACAACTATGTTTTCACAACTACTAACTCTCACCAGCTCTTGCTGCAAGCTTTGTCTATGTTGGGAGCTTATAGACCGCTCCTCCATTAGCTTCGAAATGGTTGAATCAGCCTGCACCAGATGTTTAACTCTTTAGCATATATAACGTTCCAGTTCACACTGCTTCACTTATTAATAATGCATCAACACACTGCTTCACTTATTAAAAGACCTGCAAAATGAATCAATCTATAACCTTAAAACAGAACCAATCTAGTTAAACCAAACACACTGCTTCACTTATTAAAAACAGAACCAATCTATTTTATTAAGTTCAACTCAACCACACAAGAACCACATGGAAAGGTCAAACATGTTGTAAAACTGAAGCAAACAAACTGCTTGACTTATTAAAAACAAGGAAAAAAAACTGAATCAATTTTAAAACTAAACCAAACAAACTGCTTCACTTATTAAGAATGCATCAACAACAAACTATCCGAACATCTCAGCCATTAGCTTCTTTTTCAGGGCGAGTTCATCATCAGAAAGCTCAATTTTGGCTATTAGATTTGCTAGAAGACGCTTATCGGCTGCCTTATCTCTAGAAGCTATGTCTTTCTCCTTCATTTCCCATATCTTCTCCAACTGTGGCAGGGGAGTAACTTCACTTTCTGACCTAGGGACAGTTCTCTTTCCTTTGCGTTGGCTGCCTTAACACCAGGAGGGCGAGGACAGGCTTCTTCCTCGACACGAGATGATGTATTTGAACTTGATGTGTATGCGCGATAGCTTAGTTCTTTTGGAGCTTTCATCTCCAAAAGAACATAACCATTTCTGTTCATGCCTAAGCGTCCTCCAAGCATGCTCTAGGAGGAAAGGCTTCTTCTTATCGCTGACGTACAACTGGAGAGCCATTTGGATTACATCATCTTCAGACTGCCCACTACCTCTCCTAGCCGAAGCTTGGCTGTAGCATCCTACAAACTTGTTGCATTCACTGCTGATCTTTTTCCACCTCTGCGTACACTAAGTTATCCCTCTCGCTGGGAAACCCGCTACATCTTCACTAGCTGCATAATATGAGACAACTCTTTTCCAATATGCACCACCTTTTTGTTCATTTCCGACGATAGGATCTTTGCTGGTGTTTAACCAAGCACTGATCAGAACCATATCTTCAGTGGAAGTCCACCTGGTTCTACTTTCTCTTGACTTTGCAGGTTGGTTTTGTGCATCACTAAATTGGGTACTAGACTGAGGGAATTGGGATGAGCTCATCTGGACAAAAGGGAAAAAATAAATATGAGTTTTCGGGTTAATATTCTCTTGTGTATGCAAGAGGTTCATTAAGTTTGGCTGAAAGTTTGGATGAAAACTATAAGGATCGTTAGGATCCATAACCTAAACAGCAAAAGATGGAGAAAAGAGCAAATTTAGGGTGTTTGGGTTGTTACTTGAGAAGAACCTGAATGAAAGATATATATTCATTTAAAATTTTAGAGTTTTGTTTCTTAGTCAAAGAGATACTTGAGAATCTCTTTGACAAAAGACTTGTGTCATGTAACTTTATGCAGAACTTTATGCAGAACCAAGACAGTATGCAGAACTTCATGTAAATGACTAACTTTATGCAGAACCAAGACTAACTTTATGCAGAACCAAGACTAACCTTTACTACCAATCCAGTTTTTATCAAAGTTTTCATAATGTCTATCACTGACCTCAAATGCATCCTACCTTGCCCAACTCATCTTTTTGTAATCTGGCAAGTTGTTGTAGTTGTTGTACATCAATCAAATGGACCCTACCTTGCCGAAATCATCTTTTTGAAATCTGGCCAGTTGTTGTACAACAAGAAGTGTACTGCAACATTTCCAACAATATCTACTTAATCTTCTAAATGAATTGTTGAACAGAAGTAAATAAAAGTGAAAAGAAGAAAACAAATGGACTCTCAACTACTCACCTACGTGTCTCAGCAAGGTCATCTACTGAGTCATATCTTAAGTAGTAGTAAGCATCCAAATTTGAAGCAATGACGCCAACAGTTCTCCTGTTTACTCTGTTGAGGCGACCAATGGTAGCTGAAGAACAAACTTTGGCCTGAAATATAAGAAACCAAAGGACATCTAAAATAAAGACCTCAAGAAGCTTCATTAACAAAGTATGTAATTCAAGAAGACACTTAGAAAAATAGAAAAAACAGCACACTTAATAAGAGAGATAGAATAAAGATAACCTCCTTGTACTTTTTCTGATCAATTAGAAAAAGCATCACAATGAAGTAGCAGTAAATCTCGAGTTGATCATGTAAATGCTTAAGAGGAGCTTGGGAAGTGGATGATGATGTATCAAATTTCTTGTCATCTGCATCACTCTGAACCAATATTACAAATTCAATCATCAGTATATACAAAGCATTGTAAAATTGGCAAATTACACAACTTATGGTGTAACATATTATGAACACAATCACTAGCTACTTCACTCTTGCTCTTAACTAGCACACAATCACTAGCACACATACAGACCAATAGCTTGCTACTTAACTCTTAAAACGTACTCTCATCAGCCATTGTTCATTATAAAACAGATGCTTGGAAGAGTGCCAGGTTATCTCCATCATTGTTTCATTAAAACACTTGATTGCTTCTTCCCTATTATGCACACAATCACTAGCTACTTCACTCTTACTCTTAACTACCACACTATCACTAGCACACATACAGAACAATAGCTTGCTACTTCACTCTTATCTAATCTAAAATTGGGAAATTCAAAATCATTTTAACCACATAATCACATTTACATGAAATCAAAGTACAACAAATTACAAATCATATTAACCACACAATTTTTGACAATCACAATTACATGAGGAGATACATACCTTAACAAAAGAATAAAGACGAGTATGAACCTCATATCCAGGAACCAAAGCCAAATCAAGGAAATCAGAGATGACAGAACCGGTGAGCTTCCGTCGTAGTCCCACGGTCAGACGAACAGCCAGAGCTGAAACGACCGCACTCATTTTTTTTTTTTTTTTTAAACAACACAAATACAAGAACAACCAAGTTCTACAGCTTACACCAACTAGCAGTTCTATAATAGCAAAAGCAACCACCAAAGATAACAACAACAAAAAGAAACCCCCGGTCTAAATCATCCCCTCTTCACCGCCTTGATTCCACGATCACGCTTTATCTTTACCTGCATCGACAAAAGTGATGCATCAACATTTGGCTAACCAAACGCTGAGTGAGATTGATCACCCCAACAACAGGCTACCAATAAGCACAAATAATCAACAATTAACCATACGAAGAATTAATTAACACCAATTAAAAGAAATCCCAACACAATTAGCAATTAATCATCAATTAAAAGAAATCCCAACACAATTAGCAATTAATCACCAATTAAAAGAAATCCCAACACAATTAGCAATTAATCACCAATTAAAAGAAATCCCAACACAATTAGCAATTAATCACCAATTAAAAGAAATCCCAACACAATTAGCAATTAATCACCAATTAAAAGAAATCCCAACACAATCTTCACAATCCAAGAATAACCCAAACACAAGCTTAACGATCCAGCTCCCGCTAAGCTTTCCCGGATCGCGACGCAACAACAAGGGGGACCAACTCCACCCAAACTTAGCAACCCCGCCCCCTTAAGCTTTCAAGGATCGCAATCAACAACCATGAGAGCAAGCAAGAAATCGCAACACAACAACAAGGAACCAAGCTCGGATCAATCAACAAGAGACAAGCTCGGATCGATCAACAACCAAGAAGCAAGCCGAGTCGCGAAATCAACAATAAGAAGAACGGGCATGGATCGCGAACCAACAACAAGAAGAACCAGCAAGAATCGCGAAATCAACAACAAGAGGGCAAGCAAGAAACGCGAACCGACCGCAAGAAGAACAAGTATGAAACGCGACACAACAACGAAGGGAAACAAGCTCCACACAAGCTTAAATGCTAGCCTTTGGTCACAACTCACCTTAGACACGATGGATCGAGCTCCAAAACGACTTCCAGAGCTCAAGATCGACCTCCCCTTCACGCCCAAAACCAAGGTCCTCCAACCTCTTCTTCAAGCTTCTCTCGATCTCGCAAGACCCAAGCTTCACCAAGCTTCACCTCTCTCACGCTCACCTTCTCTCTCTCTCTCTCTCTCTCTCTCTCTCTCTCTCGCGACCAGTCTTTTCTTTTTCCCCCAAGATCTGGTTTCTTTTCACGCCAAGAAGATAAGAGGAAGAAGACAATAAAGATTCAATCTTTGAGAAAAACCCCACAACTTCCAAATCGATTTTTGACACCCCCGGAACAAACCCGAATTAATTATTTCTCCCAATAATTAATTTCTCCAGATTTGTCTAAGGCTCAAAACCCGAAGGAAAAATTCCGAAACAATTAAATTAATTAATTAATTAATTTATTTTCCGGAACGCGGGCGTTACAATTCTCCCCCACTAACATAGATTCGCCCTCGAATCTTCGATACCGTTCATCTCCCATGAACCGTTCATCTCCAATGAACCTTATCGTCGCAACGATTACACAACCTTTGGCCAAACCCGACCATCTCAATACTCACACGAGGTCCAATACCAACCTTCGAGGTTTCCCATTCAGTCCCTATGCTTATAACACCGCGACATCATATGTACTTATTGCTCAAATACCGGCCAACCCCATTACTCAAGCATCGGCCATATCCCGCAGGATATCCACCATACCACATCACCCAAGACACCGCAGCATCTCCGAGTTCTAGGTATATGCCGTACCACTCCACTCAGTAATATAACCTACAAGAGTCTCAATACCCCATACCACTCAATTCTAGGCAATATATCCCACGTCTGGGACATACTCCTTACGAATCCACGGTATCACGTATCACTCTAGGCTATAAATCTCCCGAGACTGGGTACATCGCCACTCACACTCCCAAGACACACAGTCCTGCGAGCTATCGGCACCGGAGGAACCAGTCCTCCCAACGAGCAATAAATCACATATCTCTAAGCATCTCGACTGAACTATACTCCATACCCGGAATATCTGCCGTGCATGACCAATAACCCGGCCATCGCACCTCCCTTGCGCACCTTCCAGTGTCGGCTTGCTTTAGAAAAACTTGTCAAGACAACTACGACTAGGCTATCTTTAACACCCAACAACTCTCTGCAGTAAGTCATCAATACAAACGTAATAAAACAAACAAGTACCATACGCCTGCAATCCAACCCACCACATAGAACCGCTAAGTGAAATAACCCGGTCTCGTCATTCGACTCATTTTCCCGAACAAGCTTAACTGACACACGCAACGCTCACAACAGCAATAAGAACATATATCTTATTACGCTCTCATATTAACGCGTTTACCCCAAACGCAAAGCAACCCCGTGACTCACAAGTCACCAATAAGAAATACTCATCTTATTACACATCAATTGTAACATCGTTCTACACAACGGCAATACAAAATGAAACATACATAGCATACAGCTACAACCGAAGCTGGAACCTCTCGATGGAACTCAAGCCGCAGCTTGCTTCTGGAACCACTTCTGGAACCTCGCTTCCATCCTAGCCTCTGGCTCCCAAGTTTCCTCCTGAACACCGTCACAGTCCCACAGAACTCGCATCATCGGAATCTTCTTCCGACGAAGCTCCTTGACCCTCCGCTCGAGAACTCTCAAAGGTCTCGCCTCAACGGTCATATTGGGCTGGAGATCTGACGGAATCTCAGCCAATACCTCGTCACCCCTATGCAAACACTTCTTCAGCATCGACACATGGAATACCTTATGAAAAGCTTGCATAACCGCGGGTAACTCCAACCAATACGCTACCGGTCCAACACGCTCTACAATCCGGAACGGTCCCAAATACCTCGGACTCAACTTAGTCGCAACAATGGACCTGTTCGGACCTCTCAGCAAAGCCATCTTGAGATACACACTATCTCCCACCTCAAACACAAGCTCTTTCCGCCTCTTATCAGCATAACTCTTTTGCCGATCCTGGGCCTCTTTCATGTTCAGTTTCAAAACCCGGATCTTCTCCGTAGTTTCCTGAACAAAACTCGCACCCAAAGTGCTCCTCTCCCCCACTTGGGTCCAACACAAGGGGGTACGACAGGGCCTCCCATACAGAGCCTCATATGGAGCCATGCCAATACTCGCCTGGTAACTATTGTTATACGCAAACTCAACCAAGCTCAAGTGATCCACCCAATGACCACCCCAATCCAGCACGCACATCCTCAACAGATCCTCCAAAGTCTGGATGGTTCGCTCGGACTGCCCATCTGTCTGAGGATGATACGCCGTGCTCAAGTGCACCTTCGTGCCCAACTCCGCCTGAAACGCATTCCAGAACTCCGATGTGAACTTAGGATCCCGGTCCGAAACAATACTCACCGGTACTCCATACAGTCTCACAATCTCCTGCACGTACTTCCTAGCCAAAACTGCCGCCCCATCGGTCTTCTTAATGGCCAGAAAACGCGCACACTTGGTCAATCGATCAACGATGACCCAAACAGCATCCTTGGTCCGAGAAACTGGTAAACCCACCACGAAATCCATCGTGATCATATCCCACTTCCACTCTGGAATGGGTAAACTCCGCAACAAACCACTCGGGACCTGGTGCTCCGCCTTCACTAACTGGCACACGTTGCACGAAGCAACCCAGTTAGCTACATCCTTCTTCATCCCGACCCAATGGTAATAGCGCTTGAGATCGCGGTACATCTTAGTCGCTCCGGGATGAATCGCAAACATACTCGAATGAGCCTCACTCAGGATCTCTCGCCGCAAGTCCTCATCCAAAGGTACGCATACCCTCCCACTAACAAGGATAGTGCCGTTCGCAGACACCCGATACTCAGAACCCTCTACTCTCGAAGCCTTAACCAAACCCTCATCTTTTCCCTGAGCCACCCGAACCCTGCTCAAAAGATCCGCCTGGTTAGCCGCCTCCAAGCCCAAAGGTTCCTGAGATACAACACATAGGCGCAATGTGCTAATCTCGCTCACCAAGGACTCTACCTCGAGCTCCCGAGCCAAAGCCACCCGCTTCCGACTCAACGCATCCGCAACCAGATTAGCCTTACCAGGATGGTAAGCTATCTCCAGATCATAGTCGGCCACTAGCTCCATCCAGCGCCTCTGCCTCAAATTCAACTCAGGCTGAGTGAAAATGTACTTCAAGCTCTTATGATCTGTGAACACCTGCACCTTTCCGCCATAAAGATAAGATCTCCAAATCTTTAATGCAAAAACCACTGCAGCCATCTCCAAGTCATGGGTAGGGTAGTTGCCCTCATGCTTCCGCAGCTGCCGCGAAGCATAGGCAATAACCTTCCCCCGCTGCATCAACACACAACCCAGACCCACTCCCGACGCATCGGTGTACACCACGTAAGGCTCACCCGACTCCGGCAACGCCAATACTGGAGTACTAGACAACATGGCCTTCAGCCCTGCGAAACTCCTCTCACACTCTGAGGACCACACGAAAGGAACATCCTTCCCTGTTAGCTTCGTCATAGGCTTAGCCAAACTCGCAAAACCCTTGACGAACCGCCGATAATACCCTGCCAACCCAAGAAAACTCCGTATCTCAGTGGCATTCCTTGGCCTCGGCCAAGTACTAATGGCCTGGATCTTCCCCGGATCTACCGACACTCCCTCCGCAGAGACAATGTGACCCAGAAAACCGATCTCCCGCTGCCAGAAGCTACACTTGCTCAACTTAGCAAATAACTTCTGTTCCCGCAGCCTCGAAAGAACCACACGCAGATGCACCTCATGCTCCTCCCGGCTCCTCGAATACACCAAGATGTCATCGATAAAGATGATCACGAACTCATCTAGATACTCCTGGAAAACGCTGTTCATCAATCTCATAAATGCAGCCGGTGCATTAGTCAACCCAAATGGCATCACCACAAACTCGTAGTGACCATAACGAGATCTGAAAGCCGTCTTCCGGATATCTACCTCATCGATGGGAATCTGATGATATCCCGACGCCAAGTCAATCTTGGAGAACCAAGTAGCCCCTCTCAACTGATCCAACAACTCATCAATCCGCGGAAGAGGATACCTGTTCTTCACTGTGACTCGGTTAAGTCCCCGATAATCAATACATAACCGAAAACTCCCGTCCTTCTTCTTCACGAACAACACTGGCGCTCCCCACGGTGAAGAACTCGGACGAATAAATCCCTTACTCAACAACTCCTCCAGCTGCTTCTTCAGCTCTGCCATCTCTGCGGGAGCCATCCTATAAGGAGCCCTGGATATCGGTGCCGTCCCCGGTTCCAACTCGATCGTGAAGGGATCCGACCTAGATGGTGGCAACCCCTGCAGCGACTGGAACACATCCGGGAACTCACGAACCACGCGAATATCCTGAACCCTAGCCTCTCCGACGGCCTCCGGCAAGGAAATGGTAGCCAAATACGCCTCGCAACCTCTCTCGATCAGACGCTCCGCGTGCACAACCGAGATCACGAGACTCCCGGAAGTCGGTCTCACACCCTGATACACCAACTTCCCTTTCCCCTGGTCGAACTCGACTCGCCCTCGGTGACAGTCCAGATGCGCCCTGAACTTCCCGAGCCAATCCATGCCCAAGATGACATCGTACAGCTCCACTGAGCAGATAATCAAATCGGCAGCCATGGACTCACCTGCTACCTGAACATCCACGTCTCGCACCCGACCGTGAATCCTCAGGAGCTTCCCTCCGGCAACCTCCACGAAACCCAAACTCACACCGGGCTCGCTCCGGAGATTAGCCTTCTCGGCCAACTCCGGGGAAACGAAGCAATGCGATGCTCCTGTGTCAAACAACACATGACACTCTACACCTCCAACACACAAGGTCCCTGCACATATACATGTGCCGAGAACCTTAACACCCCGACGAGCACGACATTCCCCAACACAAAATTAAACTTAGGTGAGTCTAAGAAAATACCTGTGATCGGCCTGGAACTCGGCTCGCCGGTCTCGGTGATGGAGTACACTCGAGGCGCCGATGCCACCTGCCTGAGAGGCTGCACTTCCGAGGTCTCCCTCTGCCGCAACTGGGGACACTGAGGCCTGATGTGCCCCGCCTCCTTGCAGTGATAGCACACTCGAGTATCCACTCGCGCCCCGCCCTTCTGAGGACAGCTCGCCACTCGGTGATCCATGCTCCCACAACCAAAGCAACCCGGACCACCCCGACTACTACTCGAAGCGCTCTCCCGCTTCCGCTTCTGTCCTTGCATCGGCTTACTACTACCTCTGCTCGAACCGGACTGCTGCTGCACAGATCTCGCCTGAGAACGCGGTGTAGCCACTACCACCTCGTCCTTCAGACCCTCCTCAAGCAGAGCTGCAGTCTCAACCAACTCATCAACCGTGCAAAAAGACCTCACCATGCAACGGTTCCTCAAGTCAACCCGAAGACCCATCAAGAATCTCTGCACACGGGCCGACTCACTCTCACCCGCTCGTCTAACATAAGACCCGAGCCGGACGAACTCCACCTCATACTCGCGTACCGACCGATTCCCCTGAGTCAAACTCGCAAGTCTCGACCCTAACCGGTTGAACGCCTCCTGGGGAAAGAACTTGGAGTTAAACTCCTCCACAAAATCCGCCCAAGCCATCGCGGCCTGTACTCTCCGTGCTGCCACACCCCTCCACCAGAGATGCGCATCACCCTCCAGAAAATGGACCGCAATGTCCACCTGGTATCCCGCGGGACACCTACTCGAGAGGAAATTCCTCTCTATCCTCCTCAACCACGCATCAGCGTCCTCAGGATTAGCACCTCCAGAAAAGAACCCCGTGCCAATCCTCAGCATCTGCTCCATCATCCTTAGATAGGATGGGATCTCCTCAGCAACCGCAGCTGCCGCCTGAGGCTGAGCCTCCACCACTACCGGAGCCACAGGAGCCCGAGCCGGTACCCTCTCTGGTAACCGCTCCAACAACCTCGTCAACAGATCCGCTATGCGATCATCTCGGGCACGAGCATCACCCGCTGCTACACCCGCGGCACCCGCTGGAACACCAGCCACACTGACGCTCACGCCATCCCCAACGGCACTCACTCCGGCCGCACCCTCAGACCCAACCTGACTCGCACACGCGAATCCTCGACCTGCTCCGCCGGCACACGGCCACGACCTCTACCACGGCCACGACCCCTACCACGCCCTCTAGCCATCTGCACACGTGCAGAAGCACAAGCTAAGAAAATTAAAAACAATCATCACAATAAAGATACTCACCGTGGAATCTCACAAGGCTCGAAGAGGATGATTCTAAGACCCCCACACAATACCCAAATTATTCTAGAACCACCTAGGCTCCTAGAACCGTAAGGGCTCTGATACCAAAATGAAACGACCGCACTCATTTTTTTATTTTTTTTTAAACAACACAAATACAAGAACAACCAAGTTCTACAGCTTACACCAACTAGCAATTCTATAATAGCAAAAGCAACCACCAAAGATAACAACAACAAAAAGAAACCCCCGGTCTAAATCATCCCCTCTTCACCGCCTTGATTCCACGATCACGCCTTATCTTTACCTGCATCGACAAAAGTGATGCATCAACATTTGGCTAACCAAACGCTGAGTGAGATTGATCACCCCAACAACAGGCTACCAATAAGCACAAATAATCAACAATTAACCATACGAAGAATTAATTAACACCAATTAAAAGAAATCCCAACACAATTAGCAATTAATCATCAATTAAAAGAAATCCCAACACAATTAGCAATTAATCACCAATTAAAAGAAATCCCAACACAATTAGCAATTAATCACCAATTAAAAGAAATCCCAACACAATTAGCAATTAATCACCAATTAAAAGAAATCCCAACACAATCTTAACAATCCAAGAATAACCCAAACACAAGCTTAACGATCCAGCTCCCGCTAAGCTTTCCCGGATCGCGACGCAACAACAAGGGGGACCAACTCCACCCAAACTTAGCAACCCCGCCCCCTTAAGCTTTCAAGGATCGCAATCAACAACCATGAGAGCAAGCAAGAAATCGCAACACAACAACAAGGAACCAAGCTCGGATCAATCAACAAGAGACAAGCTCGGATCGATCAACAACCAAGAAGCAAGCCGAGTCGCGAAATCAACAATAAGAAGAACGGGCATGGATCGCGAACCAACAACAAGAAGAACCAGCAAGAATCGCGAAATCAACAACAAGAGGGCAAGCAAGAAACGCGAACCGACCGCAAGAAGAACAAGTATGAAACGCGACACAACAACGAAGGGAAACAAGCTCCACACAAGCTTAAATGCTAGCCTTTGGTCACAACTCACCTTAGACACGATGGATCGAGCTCCAAAACGACTTCCCGAGCTCAAGATCGACCTCCCCTTCACGCCCAAAACCAAGGTCCTCCAACCTCTTCTTCAAGCTTCTCTCGATCTCGCAAGACCCAAGCTTCACCAAGCTTCACCTCTCTCACGCTCACCTTCTCTCTCTCTCTCTCTCTCTCTCTCTCTCTCGCGACCAGTCTTTTCTTTTTCCCCCAAGATCTGGTTTCTTTTCACGCCAAGAAGATAAGAGGAAGAAGACAATAAAGATTCAATCTTTGAGAAAAACCCCACAACTTCCAAATCGATTTTTGACACCCCCGGAACAAACCCGAATTAATTATTTCTCCCAATAATTAATTTCTCCAGATTTGTCTAAGGCTCAAAACCCGAAGGAAAAATTCCGAAACAATTAAATTAATTAATTAATTAATTTATTTTCCGGAACGCGGGCGTTACAAGAGCTATACGCCGGACTCCCTTGGTAGACGATCCAGTATCTATCACATCTGCAATCTTCTTCAAATCTGGGCAAATAAAGCTTTCCAATTAAAACAATTTCGAAACACATAAAACAAACTAAGTAGCAATTGGAAATTATGGCAAACTGAAGCAAATAGATGCTGATTTACGTTGTAGCGTGGAGGTAGGAGGTGATGCGACGGATTGAGTTGAGCTTCTACAATGTTTCATCTCCCAATTGATCAAAATCGATTCCTCGGATGCTAAATCGATACATCTGATGCGAACATAGAGAGATTCGAAGAGAGATTCATCGGATTCGAAGATAAATAGATCGATTGATCATAATTAGATTGGATTGGAAGAGAGACAGAGATTAGAAGAGAGACAGAAATCGATTCTCTTCCCATGCGAAAGGAGAGGGGTGCGTATGAATTTTTTTTTGCAAAAAATGAATCAAAAAAAAAATTAATTTAGGTCAAAATATTTTTAAAACAAATAGAGTGCAGACACCTAACATTTCTTTATCTAAGAAATATGTCTAGCGGAAGACCGTGTCTCTCTCCTATTAACTCACTTTTGATAACTTTTATTTTTGTTAAATTGTGAGACAGGGAAAGATTATGTAGACCAAAAGTGGTATGAAGAGCAGTATTTACGCGCTTGTTTAGCGGTGTGTTAACCGAGTAAAGGAGTATTTTGAAATTGAATTGCTGGTGCCGGTTGGTTAAAGGCAGCTGGCTTTATGGGAAGCCCGTTCCCACCGCGCTCATGGCCCGGTTGAGCTGATAGGACCACAGCTGAGATTGACTCAAGAGCGTCTGTGGCTAAAAGACTAGCAAACAGTAAATGGTTTGATTCAAGTATGACCGCGGTTTTTTCTTAGACACATGCACTTTTCTCTATTGTGGATGGTCTAAGGCAATGGAGGACGGCGAAATAGAGGAAGGAATGGTGACGGCCGATGAATTTCCGAGGCCAGAAGTAACGACGGATACTTCAGCACCGCCGCGAGAGGCGGGGAAATCTCCACTCGAGTTGCTTCGAGAGAGCAAAATCTCCGTGGAAGAAATCGTTGCGAGGATGCTCTCCATCAAAAAACAAGGAAACCATAAATCTGAGATTCGAGAGCTCCTCACACAGATGTTCCTCAACTTCGTTAACCTTCGTCAGGTTAGGTTTCTCTTTTATCCTCCAGATCTCTCCCCAGCAATGATACTTAGGGTTTGGTTTCCGTTCCTCTTTTTCGCAGGCGAATCGCGCGATTCTGACGGAGGAAGATAAAGTGAAGGCGGAGACGGAAAGAGCAAAAGCGCCAGTCGATTTCACGACGCTTCAATTGCACAATCTGATGTACGAGAAGAGCCATTACGTCAAAGCTATTAAGGCTTGCAGAGATTTCAAATCCAAGTACCCCGACATCGATCTCGTCCCCGAACAAGATTTCTTTCGAGATGCTCCTGAAGCTATCAAGGATCGATCTCTCTCAACTGATAGTTCCCATGTTTTGATGCCCAAGAGGCTCAGTTTTGAGTTTCATCAGGTAGGTTAGTTAAGTTCAATGTTCCTCATGTTTTGGTGGAAGGGATTGAATGTTTACGATTTTTTGATTCAGAGGAAAGAATTGTGTAAGCATCGAGCGAGATTGGAGCAGCAGAAGAAGAGTTTACTAGAAACCATTGCAGAGCGTAAGAAGTTTCTGTCGAGTCTTCCTCTACACCTCAAGTCTCTGAAGAAAGCATCGCTTCCAGTACAGAACCAGTTAGGTATGCAGCACACGAAGAAACTGAAGCAGCATAATCTAGCTGAGCTGCTTCCTCCTCCGCTTTACGTAATATATTCACAGCTCTTGGCACAAAAGGAAGCTTTTGAAGAGAGCATCGATTTGGAGGTAGTTGGGAGCCTTAAGGATGCTCAAGCTTATGCTCGGCAGCAATCGAAAAAGGACTCCGGTAAGTTGTTGTGATAACAGCTTACTGACTTGAGAGAGTGAAATCGAAATGAATTCTGATTTGGTGTTGATTTTTCAGGTATCTCCAATAACACAGAGAGTTCTAGGTTGGAGGATGATGGACCTGATGATGATGATGATGGACGAAGGAGAAGAAAGCGGCCTAAGAAAGTTAATAGCAAAGAAGGTTCTGACAAGGCAGGATTATATCAAGCCCACCCTCTCAAAATTCTCCTTCACGTATATGATGATGAGAATCCCGATACGAAATCCCTCAAGCTTATCATTCTCAAGTTTGAGTACTTGCTGAAGTTGAATGTTGTATGTGTTGGCGCTGAAGGCTCTCAAGACGGACCTGAGAAAAATATGTTTTGTAACTTATTTCCAGACGACGCTGGACTTGAGCCTCCTCATCAGGTAAACTTCTTTTTTTTCTTTTTTCGTTTTGGTGTTTCAGTTTTCTTACTTGTGACTTTTGACTTTTGACGACTTTAATTTCTAAAATTCATACTCAATTCTCTTGGTATGGCTGGTGTCCCATCCCAGTCGACCAAGCTTATCCTTGGTGATGGTCAAGCATTTGACGAGAACCGAACTTCAAGGCCTTATAAATGGGTACAACATTTGGCGGGGATTGACATTTTACCAGAAGTGTCACCGATTGTACTTGGCCAAGATACTCATAACATTGACTCAGCTAAAAGTGACGCGTTTGTGCCTGATCTTTTATTGTATCGCCAGCAGCATAGGGTGCAAACAGTTCTGCAAAGAATACGCTCGCGGAAAAAAGCGCATCTGGCTCTTGCGTGAGTCCCCATTCTGTATGTTTTCTGTCTTAATCAAAGAACACTATGCAAAGAATTCCACAAGATTTGTAGGCCACCATGATAATCCGAAGTGCCATCACCATATGCTTGGATCATTTAATAGTTTGATTTTCTGTATAACTTGGCTGTCAACAATTATACCTCTTTGTAGCATTGTCAACTTGGTGCTAAGAGCTTTTATGGGTAATTATTTCTGCTGATATGTTTATTTTCATTGAATACCTTGGAAATTTCTACTGGCTTTGCAGGGAGCAGCTTGATATGCTTGTGAAGCACGAGTTGCCTGTCGTGAACTGCGAAGAAGCTCCTTGGGCATTGCATAAGGTTCTCTGTGCTTTGGATTCCTGGTTACATATACGATCTTCAGCTAGTAAGTTGTGCTCTCTGACTCTGAATAGTATGGAACAAGTTCCAGAACCTATGGAAATCGATATAGATGGAAGATCTATTTCTGGTAAGGAAGATCACGAAAGTATACGGGAAGACGGAGAACTTCCCTCTTTGGTCACAGCTGCAGCTACGATAACCAATTCTAATCATACCCCATCAAAAGTATCTAATCCAGCAAGGTCCAGGCAGTTGGCTTTGATGACAAAGAACCTAGATTCTCCAATTAGCAAAGGAAAGTTACTGAGTTTCAAGAAATACGAGGATGATTTGGATCTTGTTCTGGATGATGATAGTGAAGTAGATGAGCCAGCAGGAACAACCGAGGCACATGTGGAAGCGTTGTGCCCCGAGAAAGCTGATAATTCATGGGTGGATTATGGTGCGAGAGAGTTTGTGTTTGTGTTCTCCAGAAAAACAGATGGAAAGTTGTGGAAGTTAGAAGCAACGGTAACTTCTAAAAACACTATCTTCCCTATATCCTTTGCTTTCTCTAGTGTTAAATGGAGTTGTATTGGCAGGTCCAAATTAGCATGGAGTATCCTCTTCGGCCTCCTTTGTTTTCTCTGTCTCTCCATGCTTCTACTTCTTCCGGAAATGACAGCGGGACAAATGTAAACGACTATTACAATGAACTACGAGCTATGGAAGCAGAGGTAAGTGTTAGCCCAGTAACAATATAGCCAATCTTTACTCGATGACACCAACAATAATACCTTCTTAACCTTTTCTTGGTGGTATCAGGTGAATCTTCATATGCTGAAGATAATACCTTCATGTCAAGAAAACTATATCCTATCTCATCAAATAAGATGCTTGGCAATGTTGTTCGACTATTACGTGGACGACCCATCTCCAGATTCCAAAAGAGGAACAGCCACAAGTGTGGTTGATGTCGGTTTGTGCAAGCCTGTAGATGGTAAGCTTCTTGTGAGATCATTCAGAGGCAGAGATCACCGGAAAATGATCTCATGGAAGGATAGAGGATGCGCATCGGGTTATCCATGCTAGAGATTGCATCACCACTCACTTCTCTATATTATGTTTCCATGGTATTACAAAAATAGCTTTTTAAGTTAACAATTTTTGCGTTGCCCAGGTTCCTCATTTTATAGTTTCTGCCTAGCAGTTTTTTTTTGTTTTCCATTGCTTTGAGGGACATGAAATTATGCTAGGACAGACCTAATGATGGATACGTTTTCGAGTCAGATGTGATCTGAATGTGGTAAGTGTGTGATCGAGAGACTTTCACATTGGTCGTATGCATCATGGTTTATTGATCTGAAAGGGTTATTGAGTGAACGTCTAGTATCATAGATTCATATGGATGTAGTTGACTCTTGACTATTGGTGTATGGAAGTATGAGAAAGTCTATAACTTAGGCCTCGGCATTTGACCATGAAACCAAACGTGATCTTGTGTTGATTGAAGAATTAAAGCTCTAAAAGATCATCAAGATGGAAAGTCTAGAGTGATTCAAACATCTAGACTCGGAATAGCCCTTTACATCTTTTTTGTTTTTTTTGTTCAAAACCGTTATGGAACATTACCGTAAGAAGCATATCCCGGCGTCGAGGGAGCTTTTACAAAACCAGACGAGGATTATATGATTGATATTTTGTAGAAAATGTTAAGAGAACCATTAGGTGATGAAAGAAAACGGCACAGAAGTATTAGTGAGTCGGGCTGTTTTTTAAGAGTCGACATTTGTAGGTATTCATGGATTAAACGTATGTCTAGTGATTAGTAATTTCAATTATTATATCAACACCTTTGGATATATATTATAGTTGG
Organism: Eutrema japonicum; assembly: GCA_030161315.1. Taxonomy (NCBI): domain Eukaryota; kingdom Viridiplantae; phylum Streptophyta; class Magnoliopsida; order Brassicales; family Brassicaceae; genus Eutrema; species Eutrema japonicum. The sequence continues at coordinate 23,030,152 of BSQW01000007.1, forward strand.
GTCGAGAAAACCATTCCCTATGCATTAATGGGGAAAACAAACTCCTTTTGCTGTGAGGAAGCCTGATGTTAAACATTTTTTCGGTTGTCTCCAATATGCTTTCAACTGGTCATATCATCTAAACCATTGGAATGCATAAAAATAATTTAAGAATGAACCATCCTTGCTTTGACAATGTTACCTCTCAACCGGATGTTAGAAACGATTGATTATATAGCCAATCTTGATCCTAAGGGTATATTAGGTTCATGAATGTTTGGGAAAATTTAAACCGGTTTGCACACGAATAGTTATACGGAATGACGAGAGAAGATATATTTTATTAATCAACGAGTTTGGGTTTTCAATTGCCCCAAATTACAAGGACTTGTCGCTTGTTGAAAACCTTAGCCGGATTCTCTTTCGCTATCTCTGTAATGCAGCGAGAATCTAGTGCTTAGGGGTTGTAACGTCTCCGATCCGCGAAAGGATCGCCGGGACGGATCATGGCATGAAAAACTTAAGTTTAATCGAGCCATGGTCCGAAATGATCGGCTAAGTCGGATGGTTTAAGACTTAGTCGGATAAAAAAGAGAAAAGACCGAGAAGATGTACGGAATAAGCTTAGTATGATCGGACCAAGCTAAAATGAGCTAGACGGTCGAGCTAAGCTAGATGGGTCACTTGCCAGGAAGCTCAGCTCGAGTAAGTGTTCGGCAGTTGGTCCAACTGGTCGATTGGAAAGCTAGCTAGCCAGTTGGGAAGTTAGCTAGTTGAGGGATGGTTAAGGGACACAAGTATCAAGTGTGTGGGACGGTTGGGCGATTAACTAGCCGAAGGGTCGCCACACCCGTTCAACTAACTAACGCGTCCGTTCGATTAATTGGATGGTTATGGGATTTATTCGACCATGAATCCTATAAATAAGACCCTTACTCATATTTTTCCCACTCACGCACGAAAGAGGATAATTTTACCCGAGATACTAAGGGAAATATCGAGAGGAAAAGAGTTAGCCGAGAGAAGGGTTGATTAAGGCGGAACGTTCGTTTGTGCGGTTCGTGAAGGCTATTTGGGGTGTTGCGGGATCGATTTGATCGAGAGGATCTAACCAAAGAAGAAGTCGGCGTGGGAAAAGGATCGCGGCAGACAAGTGCTTCTATCCAACTGCGTGGCTACGGTGAGTGCGTTACCGTAGGCTTAAGCGCACAAATCTTGACTACCGGTTCATCTGGGAAAGTCTAAGGATCGATCTAAGTGAACGCTTGACCAGTTTTACTTGTTTGCTTGATTAATATTCATAATCTGCTTACCGACCATAGATCGATGATCTTGGTCAAATATTTGTTATCTGCTTGACATGGAAAATGCGGCTAGTCGGATCGAAGGTATTCGCCGTAAGGCAAGTGGCTTGGGGATTGGATATAATCCGCCAAGGCTCGAGCAAACCTTAAGCAATTATTCCTTGTTTTGGCTAAACTGACTGTATTGTGAGGAAACATGATGGCTTGGGGATAATTGCATGACTAAGACATTATTCATGCATCTAAAGCTAATATCCGCATCACTAAATAATTATCGAGTTACTTACGCTTCTTTGGCATTCATGTAAAGATAGGGGATCGCATGAAGGATTTGGTTTAGGCGCGCAAGACATTTGGCCATGCACGATGGTTGTGTTCGTCCGGATAGTTAGGATTGATATAAACTTTTAATAGCCTAAGACAAACTCATAAGTTGTATCCAAATCATTTACTTATTAAATAAAATATCCGGATCATTTTCTTATTCTATGCATATTGACTCTAATATAATGAATCTCAAAATAAACCATATCGAAAATGAATAAACTAAGGATTTGACCTAAAAATGCAATGGATGGTTCAAAGTCACTTAGTGATCCGAACGTGAACAACCTCCACGAACTTAGAGTCTGGAATGAGGTGTTTCAAGGGTTTATCGAGATCTTCGCTTTTAGCCCCCTTTATTTATAGGGGCCTCTCAACCCTAATCCTAGGCGGAATGGGCTTTGTATGTCGGTCGTAACCTTAGTTGAGTTGGGTTCGACATGCCGGTCATGATCCTGATTGGATTGGGTTCGACATGTCGATCGTCATCTTAGTTCTCTTCGAACGAAGAGTCTACATCAAAAATTGGACTTGGTCCTGTAAACATCACACGTAGTGACCTATCACCAAGATATGTGGTCTATCAATAAAACATATGACCTATCCATACGATATACGATCTATTGACATGATATGCGACCTATCATCACGATATACGATCTATTAACATGATATACGACCTATCATCACGACATACGACCTATCAACATGATATGTGATACACAATCTATCATCGGTGCGATACACAACCTATCATCGGTTTAGGCTTACCTAACCGGAGTTAAACAATAGTGAATTTATTTTTACCAACAATGAAGGTGAGAGATCTAGTGATATGATTTTTGAACTATAGATTGACCAAATAGGGATCAAATAAGGTAGTATGGACGAATTGAGAACAATATAGATTTATAAAACCGTAGTACGAGTGAGGCTAAATAACGTAAGTTTTGTTAGTTCCGCCTTGCAGGTTATACGAAAGACGGATTTGCTACCCATGGTCGTGTGACTGGGTGATGTTGACACAGTTCTATTGTTAGCCATATATTTTACGGTCTTTTAGGATCGTTTAGCCTTAATGGCTTCATAAATAATTTAATTGTTAAAAGAAGTTTAGAAAAATTCCTAACCCTGCGAAAAGTCAAAGAATCATTTAAGCAGTTGATACAAAAGCAACATTCTAAGTTATTCAATTTTTTTTTTTTTAGTATTTGTTTGAATGTGTTACTGCTCTCAATTATTATATTACATTGTGTATGCTTATACTCCAAATGCTTTAGTTGATACATTGTTGAGTGTAACGGTAATTTGGACTTAGCTGAACGCGTTGTTTGGTCAAAAGTTCTCTGATTCGGGAACCGTGTGAAGGAACGAAATGTCTATATCACTTTAGAGTATGTGCTTTAGTTTCCCCAATTTTGTAGACTCTGATATTTTTTTAAGGAGATATTTGCATTTGGAGTATATCACTTAGAATTTTCTAAGGAGATATTTGTTTTAGTTGTGAACGAAAGGCCTCTATCACTTAGTATTTGTTAAGGAGATATTTGTTTGCATGTGTTACTGCTCTCACTTATTTTTTTCACTCTGTTAGTTTTTTTATCACTTTATTTAGTTTCTTTTGTTTTTTCTCACATTTTTGGTAAAAAACCGATTTTACCCCATGTTATTTCTCCGTAAACTGATGCAATATCAAAACTAGTGAATCAATGATCTTCAACACATGAATTGATTATGAGAATCTTATCCTCAAAATTTCACAAAACCAAAAGATTCTCATTCAATGCCAAAAGTTAAATTGGTGACAAAAATACCATTATTTGATTTAGCTAATTATTCTCTTTTTTGTTTAAATCTTAATTAATTCTTTTAATATATTCATTGTAAAAATTATCTTGTAAGAGCTATAAAAAAATCATTGTTTTCATTGGAAAGATACCACAAAATTTGATAATAAAAATTTAAAGTTTTCTTTACAAAAGTTCTTTATTTTGTGTCTTGTTCAAATGAGTCTTTAGGTGGATTTCTTTAGATTTATTTATTCGTTGCTTGTTATTTATAGTTTTGTGGATTCATTCTAGAGTACAAGTGTGTATCATAGTCTAATGTGATACACACTTGTAACGAATGTGTGGATTTACATATGCTTGATTCGTGATCTTATTAAAGGGAATTCTGCAACCCTTTGTGGTGATCCTCAATCCACCTTCAAACTTGTCAACTTTGACATCTTGTGATCAATCAAATTTGATGGATTCCAATCTTATATTATGTACCGTATACAAACGTATACGTCGTACTATAGCAGAGACAAAACTGTAACGAACAGTAAAAAACTACTACAAATTTCTTAACTTTCAAAAAGTGTAAAAAAACTAATGAAACATAAAATAAGTGACATTTGATGCAAAACTCTTTTTTTTAAGTGTCACTACAACTCTATCTAAATTAATGTTGAGAGCTTTGCAAAAATATACACTTATTTTAAGTGTCTATAGTTTTTTTGATACTTTTTGAAAATAATTAAATTACTAGCATTTTTTGTATTGTACACGTACCATATTAGGGAGGGACAAAATCGTCATTTCAACGAAAAAGTACCAAAATTTTTTGTCAAAAAATGAAAGTGTTAAAAAACAAAAAGAACTCTACAAAAGTAACAATATGTGCAAATATGTCATTAATGTTTTAGCAAAAAAGATCTTCTGCCGAATTAGAGGCGTTTAGCATGATACAAGGCCAATCCAGGCGGACTTACTAACGGTTGCAGATCAAGCCAGAAAGCCTCGGTCTATAATTATTAGGGATAATGTTTTTTTGGGGACGGAAGATTGAAGATATTACAACCAAACTCAATTTTTTTGGGGCTTTTGCATAGGGTGTCACTTTATTTAAGTTTCATTTGCATTCTATCAATTTTGAAAAATATTTCAAAATCTAACACTTATTTCACTGTTCAACCTAATTATATCCCTATATATTACTGCGTGTACAACCGTGTACGGTACACGATGTAGCAATAACAGGGGTAAAATCGTCTTTTCACACAAAAGTGACAACTATTTTTAACACTTTTCAAAAGTGCTAGAATGCAAATGAAACTTAAATAAAGTGACATCCTGTGCAAATATCTCTTGTTTTTTAATACTGTTATATTAGGGAATCAGTTTCAAGAGTGTTTTTTTTTTGTTATTGTTAAACGAGTTTGAACAAATTGCATGAGATAACACTTAATTCAATTATCCTTATAAACTTAACACTTAATTTTTTTTTTGTCTGTTAGCGTGTAAATGACAAAAATAATCTTCCCTCTGTCTACCCCATATACTGTCCACATGCGTACACACCGTACTGTATATGGACAAAATTGTCATGAATAGTTCCAAAAGTGCTAAAATCTATTAACAGTAATTTAAGTGTTAAAAACTATACAAAATTTAGAAAGTGCTAATTTTTACAAAACATCCAAAGAGTTTCAAGAGTTTTTTTTTTTTTTTTTTTTGTAAAAAGGCCTTCATTAAAATAAAGAGTCTTACAAAGATGCAAACAAGAACCAAACAGAACCAACAACCATTGAAAGAAAAGAACCAAAAATAGGGAGAGGCAAAACAATTGCACAGACACAACTGCTTACCCAAGAGAGAGAAGGGGAGGGAATAGAAAACCAGCAGTGAGATGGGACCAGAATCTGGAAACTTGTCAACACGAAGACCAGATACGGAGAAGACGGGGTCCAGAAAGCAAACCCAAATTCTTCAAAGCGAGAGCCTTGTTTTTTACCACCACCAGCACTTTCTTCAAAATAAAGTGAGGAGGAAGAGTGATACCTCGGTGATACATGCGGTTTCGTTCTTTTCAAATCTTATACACACAGGCTTGCCAGCCTTGTAGAAGAGCTAAGGAACAATATGATGAAGAGCTCGCAACAGGGAGCCAAGCGATAATATCAGCCCAAGACAGATGGAGTGTAGGGAGATGCAGATTGTTAAGCATACCAATCCATATTAGAGTTGAGAAGCCGCATTCAAAGAATAAATGGTTTCTAGATTCTTGCGCCAGACCGCAGACACTACAAGAAAACAGTCCATTTCCAACGAAAATTTACGACCGTTTTAAATCGATGTAACTTTACATCGACATTACGACGACATTACGACGAAATATGTGGTCGATGTAAAATTGTCATAATATCGATGTAAAATTAGGACCATTTTACGATGACATTACGACGACAACATAAATCGTCGTAATATCGATGTAACTTTACATCGATATTACGACGAATATGGCTTCTGCATATTACGTTGATATTACGACGATTTGACGTCGCATGTTCCCAGTTAGGTAGACCACGTTTTTTAATAGGTCCACCTACTAAATTTACATCGTAAAATTCGTTGTAAATCCGTTGGAAAATCGTTGGTAATTCTGAAAAAAATTCTATAAATACAGCCTAACTTCAAAAGAAAGAATAAAAAAAAAAACTATAAATGTCTATATACGAACTACGAAAATGGATGTATACGCAAAAGGATTCAGAGGAAGATTTGACGGAAGAATTCAAAGAGGGGCTTGAAATATTCATGTATCAGGCCGAAAATATGCAAACAACCCTAGAAAGTGGTAAGATGTTTGGTCCTTGTCGTAAATGCAAGAATACGAGATATATGTTTATTGAGACGGTGTGGAAGCATCTACTAAATAGAGGGTTTATGCCGCAATATTATGTTTGGTATCAACATGGAGAGGGTTTTGAAAGAACTCAAGCAACGGATAGTAGTAGTAATTATCAAGGTCAAGTAGAATCAAATTATCAAGGTACTTATGATCATGGTCAACATCAATTTGATCAGGGTGCAGATCATGATAGGATGCATGCCATGGTTAATGATGCATTTCATGAAACAAATGCTGATAATAGTACTGTTGAGGAACCCAACGTAGATGCGAAGCGATTTTATGATATGCTAGACGCTGCAAACCAGCCACTCTACGATGGATGTAGAGAAGGTCAGTCTAAATTGTCGTTAGCTGCTAGGATGATGCCAATTAAAACTGATCACAACTTAGCTGAAGTTTGCATGGATGATTGAGCTGAACTTATTAAAGAGTATTTGCCAGAGGATAATTTGTCTGCCGAAACATACTATGAGATACATAAGTTGGTGTTTAGTCTTGGGTTGCCTTCTGAGATGATAGATATATGTGTTGACAATTGTATGCTTTTTTGGAAAGATGATGATAAGTTGCAAGAATGTCGATTTTGCCAAAAACCGAGATTTAGGCCGCAAACAACTGGGCGTACTAAGATACCATACCAACGGATGTGGTATCTTCCTATAATTGATAGGTTGAAACAATTGTATCAATCTGAAAGGACAAATGCATCGATGAGGTGACATGCAGAACATTCACATAGAGAATGAGAAGTGACTCACCCGTCAGATGCAAAAGCTTGGAAACACTTTAACAAGGTACACCCTGATTTTGCTAACTCTAAGCGAAATGTGTATCTTGGTCTTTGCACTGATGGATTTAGTCCATTCGGTATGTCTGGTAGGCAATATTTTTTGTGGCCAGTTATCATAACTCCTTATAACCTTCCCCCAGATAAGTGCATGCAAAGAGAATTTCTTTTCCTGAATATTTTAGTCCCTTGTCCCAATCATCCGAAACGGTCCCTTGATGTGTTTTTGCAGCCTCTCATACATGAGTTGAAACAGTTGCGGTATACAGGAGTGCGGACATATGACTGTTCGAGGAAATTTTTTTTTACGATGCGTGCGGTGCTTATGTGGACAATAAGCGATTCCCTGCATACATAATGCTATCAGTTTGGACGACGCATGGGAGGTTATCTTGTCCTTATTGCCTCGATCGGACATATGCGTTTCAACTGAAACATGGTCGAAAAACATGCTGGCTTGATTGTCACCGCCGATTTCTACCAATCAATCATCCATATAGGAGAAACAGGCGGTTGTTTAGGAAGAACAAAATCGTGCGTGTCCCCCCACCAATGTATATATCTGGGGAAGATCTAGAAGCGCAAATAGATCATTTTGGGGGATTAGAAACTGTGAATCGTGGGGGAAATTGGCACACTCCACCTAATATGCCTGATGGATACAGAATTATTAGTTATGAATGGAATTATATTATACTGGAATTGAGTTATTTTTAAATATTTTTTAGATATGGCGCCACGTACGACACACTATCGGCAGTTTCTCGAGACGGGACCGAATGCTAATTCGCAACTCCCGTCATCTTCTGCGACACAGTCCGCTGTTCCGGATTCTTTTTCCGGACCAGCGCCGCCTCCAGAAGCAGGTGCTCGACCGCCGTTGTTGTATGCGGGATTGACGGTCGAATATATTTTGCAGTCGTCGGGGCATGATTCTTTAGACCGGTTAGATGTGCGACGGTTCCCGAATACATTTTGGTACGTAACTACAAATGTTTTTGTTTTTAATAATATTATGAATTTGTTTTTTTACTAATAATTTTTGTTTTATTTCTCAGGTTTAAGGAAGATAACAAAGTTGGACGGAGTGTGGCTGACACCATTAAAGCCTATTTCATGGAGGCTCACCGCAATTGGTCTTCGGTTCCGGAAGACGTTGTCGAGACATGATTTAAATGTTTTGCGGTATTTTTTTTTTTTAAATTCATTATTATTTTGGAGAATTCTTTATCTTTAATCGTTTCTAATTTTATTTTTATTTTTTTTGTATAGCAAAATGGCATTGGGACGTTGCGATCAACGAGACGGTGAAGACGGAATTCAAAAAGAAGGGAAAATTGCGGCTCAACAATACCGTATCCGATTGGAAGAGGAAGTGGGAGGTTAAAGGCGATCATGGAAAGCCGCCATACATGTCTTCCGATGTTTGGAACGGCTTGATGGCATACTTGAGAGATCCGCATGCGCAGCAAGTGGCTGCTAAGTGTTCGTCTTCTCAGAACACTATGGGTCCAGACGGTCTTCCAGCGCTTATGCCTCATACGTCGGGTCAAATGTCTTTTGCGGTAAGACGCCTTCAAATGGTAATAATTTTTTCGGTTTGTATTTTATTTATGTGATTTTAATTTGTTATTAATTTATATTACCCATCAACCGTTTGATTTCTTTTTGAATGTCTTTTTTGTTAGGCAAATGGAGGCGAATTTCCTCCAATGACCCGAGTTTTTGCAGAAACTCACAAGAAGAAAGACGGATTTTTTGTAGATCCTCGAGCAGAGGCGATCTACAATGACGCGCATACAAGGATCGACGAGCGTCAAACTCAGCTTTCTCAGCAGCTATCACCTGGCGGTAGTTCGGTCCAATCCACTGCGACTTTGACGGTTGCCCAGATGGACGAGATATACGCAGAGGTAATTTAACGTTTTTTTTTTACAAAAGTTAACGTTTCTTTATACAATTTATTAAATTTTACGTTTCTTTTTTAAAGGTTGCCCCGAAGAAAAATGGCAGAGTTTTAGGGATGTGATCGATCGCAGATAGTTCCGCCGCCTCGTCCCGTCATCAGCTTTTCGACGATCTGGTTATTTTGCGGACCGAGTTAAACACCACCAACTCCGAGATCAACACTTTGCGGGCGAAGCAGGTGGTATACGATGAGAAGATCCAAGGATACGATAAAACAATCCAAGGATACAACACTATCTTCGATATTATTGCCCTGACTAACCCGACTTTGGCACTGAGGCAGCATGAAGGATCGACATCGGGCAAGCCGAGTGATCCGCTCACGGAAGAACGAGCGAATATGGAGCAGAATGGATCGGACGACGACCTTTTTGATAATTTACGTTTTCCAGCTGGACAATAGTTTATATTAAGAATTGTATTTTTTATTTTGTATTTTATTTTATATATTGAATTTATTTATAAAATTTTAATTTATAAATATAATTTTATTAATTATTTTTTTTTAATTTTAATTGAAAAATAAATAATATATATTATATATATATGTATTACATCGAGTTTACATCGACTCAACATTTACATCGATTTTACATCGTTCAATAATTTACGACGAATTTACATCGATTATTTTACATCGATTTAGCAACGAATTTACAGCTACCTATTACGACGAATTTACGACGGATTGTCAAAACAAAAATTGTATGATTCGATGTAAATTCGATGTAATGTTTCATCCTATTACGAGGAATTTACGATGGATTTTCGAAAACAAAATTGTATAATTCGATGTAAAATCGATGTAATGTTTCATCGTGATATCGATGTAAAATCGATGTAATGAATTCGTCGTAAAATCGATGTATATTTACGACGAATTATATACGACGATTTTACGACGATTTTTAGTCCTCCTTAATGTTACGACCAATTTACGACGATTTTCGATTAACGACGATCATATTACGACGAATTGTTAATCGTCGCTAATCCGTCGTAAACCATGTTTTACGACCAATTTACGACGATTCTGTTAGTTGTAAAAGGGCAGTTTTCTTGTAGTGAGAGTAGACAAGTGGTCTCCACATCCACTCCCCAAGGGACTAAACTGTCTAGAGTCGGGTTACGATTCATAATGAATAACCATGATGTAGTGGAGTGTTTTGGGATGGCAGCTTTGAACCAAATCAGCTTGTGCCAAGGCACTTCCTGTCTCAATCCCCTAATCTTCATCCAAACCTGTTTTGAATTGAAGAGACGACACACTTTATCACCAACCAACCAAAGAGTAGAGTCTGCATCAGAGGACACAGGCATTGAGACAATGTAAGTTAGTAACTGGAGTTGCATATCTGATCGAGCCGAAGGTAATATCCAGCCATCGGTTGATCGATAGTCCTTTACTAGTGCATTAAACGGGATGCCTAGAGATGATGGACCAGCATACCCTAGAAAGTGAATCAATGGCCCAAAAGGAGTCAAATGATCCCACCAAAAGAAAGTTTTATCCCCACGGCCCAGCTTGATACGGAGGAAGGAGACAACCTTATGACGCATTTTTAGAATCTTACGAAATATCCAAAAGAAAACATAATTATTCTCATTCAACGACCAAAAGCAAGATGTAGAAAGATATGTTGATCTGATCCAAGCCACCCAAATGGAACCCGCCCAAAAGAACAACATCCATATCATCTTTAAATCGCAAGTTTCGTTCCAGCTTGGAATTGATCTTAGACCCAAACCCCCCTCGCTCTTAGTAGCAGTAACCGCTGACCAATTGTTTTGCTGAGATAAACATTGCTGAGATCCGAGTTTCAAGAGTTTAATAATTGTTTTGCTGAGATAAACATTAAACATCCATACCTCTTTGTGATATGTATGAATGTACTCTCGAAGATGCTGGATAAAGCAGCAGTTGAACGAAAATTTAGATACCATCCATACTGCCACAATCTCAAACTCACCCATCTCTGCTTTGCTGATGATTTGATGATCTTCTCTGATGAAAAAAAAAACGATATGTAGAAGGAATACTTGAGGTGTTTCGAGAGTTTACTGAGGTATCTGGTCTGGGTATAAGTATGGAGAAATCTACTCTATACATGGCAGGTGTTACTGAAGCTACAAGGGATGAGATTCTCGAGGAATTTCCGTTTGAAACGGGTACTCTACCTATACGTTATTTGGGACTTCCACTTCTGACAAAGAGAATGACGGTTAATGATTATATGCCATTACTGGAGAAAATAAGATCTCGAATTAGTTGATGGACAGCGAGATGTTTATCTTTTGCAGGAAGATTTTAATTGATAGATTCAGTGATACACAATTTGACTAACTTCTGGATGTCTGCTTTTCGGCTTCCGAAATCATGCATTGAAGAAATCGATAAAATTTGTGTGGCTTTTCTTTGGTCTGGGCCAGAACTTAATACACGGAAGGCGAAGATTGCTTGGCAAGATGTTTGCAAGTCAAAGGAGGAGGGTGGTCTAGGTCTGCGCTCACTCACGGTAGTGAACAAAGTAAGCTCTCTCAAGCTAATATGGCGTATTCTTTCGTCTACCTCTTTTTTATGGGTTGATTGGATTCGTATGTACTTAACTCGGAAGGGATCTTTATGGTTAGTAAAAGAAAACTCGTCACTAGGTTCATGGATGTGGAAAAAGCTACTGAAATACCGAGATCTTGCAGCCTCCTTAACGAAGGTCGAAGTTCATAGTGGAATCTCAACATTATTCTGGTATTATGATTGGTCTCCCCTGGGAAAGCTTATAGTTCATATGGGTTTTCGAGGATGTATTGACCTGGGAATAGACATCCACGCATCCGTTGAAAAGGTCATTAAAACTCATAGAAGGCGTCGACATAGAGTGGAGATCTTGAATGCGATTGAAGATGTAATATATGCTCAAAAACAACATGGGAGTTTGGAAGGAGCTGATGTGACTCTATGGCGACAGCACGAGAACAAGTTCAAACCCAGATTCAGTTCGAAGCATACTTGGAATCAGCTCCACTCAAGTACTCGTTTACTACCTGGCTTGAAATTCACAACAGACTTTTTACTGGTGATATAGTTCTAACTTGGAACATTGGAGCGTCTGGTTCTTATGTTTTTTGTGACAACTTCGAAACCAGGAATCATCTATTCTTTAATTGCAAGTACGCGGAGGAGATATGGAGAGCACTCACCCAAAACCTGCTTGAAGGGAAGTACACAGTAGATTGGCAACATCTCACTGAGCTTCTCACGGATACGACTTTAACCCGACTCAGACTCTTCCTCTTTAGATATGCATTCCAAGCGACGATTCACACAATTTGGAGGGAGAGAAATGGAAGACGCCATGGCGAACCCCATATGATCGCACAACGTCTCATTCTTTATCTCGACAAACAAGTTCGTAATCGGTTAACCTCAATTCGAAGATTAGGCGATGCAAGATATGAAGAAGGGATGCAACTTTGGTTTGGATGTCGATGAGTTTTCTTTTATTCAAATCAATTCTTTCTAGTTCTAGATAGTTTGCTAATTTTTCTTCTTAGGAATTTTTTAGAAACTCTAAAACAGAAGCATTCATTGTAATAAAGGTTTTTGAGTGAATAAATTTTACATTCAATTCAATTAAAAAAAAAATATTAAACATCTTATTTGCATGACTTCCTTAAGTCATAATGATTTCCTTAGTTTGACAAGTTAAAGTTGCGGAATCTGAGGCAACATTCTGGGAAGAGGCAAAAAGTAGCGAACAAGCCATGGCACCACAAAAGTTTGGCCCACCATTGGTGAACTCACATTACGACAGATGGAAGTGCTATATTGATGGATCGTGAAATGATACCGATAATTTTTCAGGACTAGGATGGCATTGCTTAAAGGAAGGAGTGGAAGAATCAGTTGTAGGAGCACGGAATTTACGACGAAGTCTCTCTCCTTTGCACGCAGAAATAGAAGCACTTATTTGGGCCATGCATTGTATGATTGCAAACCAGAAGACAGCAATAGCCTTTGCAACAGACTGCTTTGATTTGGTGAAGATGGTGTCTAAACCCGCGGAGTGGCAGGCTTTCGCATTACATTTGGAGGAATTCGTGAGGAGTAAGGAGATGTTCACTTTCTTCTCTATCTCTCTCGTCCCACGCGCAAATAACACAAAGGCGGACAAGCTAGCACGGAGTGCACGCGTACACCCTGTAGATATTACATATGTAAACTCAGTATCTCCAGTTTGGATTTCTGAACCGTTCTAGGTACTTAGGCTGTTGACAAAAAAAAAAAAAAAAAGACAAGTTAAAGTTTGTGATATTAATTGAGTCTAAGATAATTTTACTTTATGGAACATTCATCTCTTGAAAAATCTTTTGGAAAATGATTTTAAAATATATTTTTTTGTCGAAATTTTGCTTGTCTAATTATTTAGATACAAAAATATTTTACTCATATTTTGGTTTATATGCTTTGGAAATTAGTTTTAACATTACATCTACTGCAAATGTTTTCCACAATGAAGCTAGTGAAGAAAATGCTATCTATACGCAACAAGACCATATAACTATAGAATGTAATACGTGGTCGTGGTAGAGGTTTGGTGAGAGCGTCAGCGAGCTGGTCCTTGGTAGATACATGGGTGACACGGAGAGCCCCAGACTGAACTTGGTTGCGGACGAAGTGATAGTCAAGTGCAATGTGTTTCATACTGGAGTGGAAGACATGATTAGCACAAAGATAAGTCGCACCAATGTTATCGCAGTAGACGACCAGTATTGAGGGCAAAATGATGCCAAGTTCGGTAAAGATGGAGCATATCCATATCATTTCCGAAGTAGTGTTTGCAACTACTATGTATTCTGCTTCAGTTGAAGAACGCGCGGCTCCATTCTGCTTTTTAGAGGACCACGAAATCGGATTTCCACCAAGGTATACGACATAAGCATTAGTGGAGACGTAACCGTCGGTATCACCTGCCCAATCCACATCAGAAAAACCATGGAGTGACAGGGGAGAGTCAGAGCGAAGAAGAATACCATGATCAGTAATACCAGCTAAGTAGCGTAGGATTCGCTTCGCAGCATTCCAGTGAAGATCCGTCGGTGAGTGCATGAATTGAGACAGACGATTCACGACATAGGCAATGTCTGGTTTCGTGAATCCTAAGTACTGGAGACTACCAAGAACTGTACGATATTCTCGTCCGTCATCAAGTTTCATGCCCGAGGTTAAGCTTAGCGTGGTGTCGGCGACATTGGAGTGGAAACTGGTTTGGCGTCGTACATGTTCGTCTTGGCAAGGAGATCCATAATGTACTTTTTCTGCATCAGGTGAAGGCCCTGTGATGTCCTGTTGACTTCCACGCCCAAGAAATAACTCAAATCGCCAAGATCCTTAAGTGAGAACCGATCTGCAAGTGAGGAGATAACCTCGGCGATAAGAGCATCACTGCTCCCTGTGACAATGATGTCGTCGACATAGACCAGGATGTAGACAAGTTGGCTGGCTTGGCAAAGAATAAATAGTGAGGTATCGGCCATAGAGTTGACGTCGAAGCCAAGATTGAGAAGAGACTTGCGGAGTTCTTGATACCATGCTCGCGGTGCTTGGCGGAGACCATAGAGAGCTTTGTTTAATCGGCATACATGTTGCGGTCTGTCACGATTAATAAATCCCGGTGGCTGTGTGACATAGACCTCCTCCTTGAGAGTTCTTTGCAAAAACGCATTGTTGACGTCAAGTTGCCGGAGACTCCAATTCCGGGTTATATCGACATGAAGGACAGACCGAATAGTGGTTGATTTGATGACGGGACTAAACGTGTCTGTGAAGTCGACGCCGGGCTGTTGAAGATAGTGTTGCACGGAAATGCTCTTCGATTCACCTCTTTACCTGAATGATCTTATTCTCTAACTGGACTCTCTCTCTCTCTCTCTCTCTGTTTGAAAAGAAAAAGAATTGAGAAAACAGAAAGTAAAGAACACAAGAGATTTGGTCACCCAGGGTTCGCCTCCGATATGGATGACTACGTCCCTGGGGCTGGATCGATCACCAGCAAGATTCCACTATCAATCGAACAAAGAACAAGATCTCCAAAACCAGAGAAAATCTCACACGACGAAGAAGAAGACGCGTTGTAACTGTATTGTTTACGTATGGCTCACTTTTAATCCTCTCATAGAACATGAGGATAAAACCAGCACTAAACCAATTGATCTAATCCCCTAAACCGGAAGACTAATTCTTTGATATGAACCGTTTCTAATTTCGTTGACTTTACCAAGTCTGTGTTGACCTGAGCTGAAACATACAATTAACAAACTCCACCTTGATTCAGCTCAATACAACACACCTTCGATGATCTCATGTGGAATCTGCCTTACTGATGATCTGACCTCCAGCGACAGAGCCTTGCGGCTCCTTCAAGCTCTTGTGAGCTTGAGTAAGTCTAACGCTGCATTAAACTTACTCACCGGCACAACTTTTGTTAAAACATCTGCCGGATTACAACTTGTATGAATCTTCAATACCTCAACATCACCTTCTGCAATAATGTCCCGAATGAAGTTGTACTTCACTGCCATATGCTTAGTGCGCTCGTGATACATGTTATTCTTCGAGAGACATATCGCACTATGAGAATCACACCATATACTAACACACCTTTGGCTGAAACCAAAATCTTCAAACAATCCCTTTAACCATATTGCCTCCTTCACTGCTTCTGAAAGAGAAATGTATTCAGCTTCTGTTGTAGACAGAGCTTCCACTGGTTGAAGACTTGATCTCCAGCTTACCACGTTCCCTGCAAGTGTAAACACATACCCAGATATCGATCTCCTTCTGTCTAGGTCTGATGCATAATCAGAATCACAATATCCCTGAATCTTCATTTCCTTTTCCCTTGTGTAAGAAATTCTGACATCCACATAACCTTTGATGTATCGTAGGAGCCATTTGACAGCTTCCCAATGCATGATACCTGGCGTGCTCATGAACCGGCTTACCATTCCCATGCCATATGCAATGTCAGGTCTTGTTCCCACCATTGCATACATGATGCTCCCAACAGCTGAAGAATAAGGCGTTGTCTTTATATTCACTTCTTCTGTTGCATCACTGACTGCTGCTAACTTGAAATGAGCACCTATGGGAGTTTGAGAAATCTTTGCATCTTCCATTCTGAAAGTTTTAATCACCTTCTTTAGATACTCAGTCTGAGACGAATGCAGAACTCCTTGTGCTCTGTCTCTAACAATATCCATGCCCAGAATTCTCTTAGCTGCTCCTAAATCCTTCATCTCAAAAGTTGAACTCAACTGATCCTTAAGTTTCTGAACATCTGCCCTGTCTTTCGCAGCTATTAACATGTCGTCCACATATAGCAACAAATACAAGTATGAACCCTCTGAAACCTGCTTTGTGTAAACGCAAGAATCATGTTCACTCCTTGTAAAACCATTTGAAGTCATAAACTGGTCAAACCTTTTGTTCCACTGCCTTGGGCTTTGCTTTAAACCATATAATGATTTCCTAAGCAAGCATACTTTCTTCTCGGGATCTCCTATCTCATATCCCTCAGGTTGTGACATATAGAGCTTCTCTTCTAGGTTTCCATGCAAAAACGCAGTTTTCACATCTATTTGTTCCAACTCTAAATCCAGATTAACAACCACAGAAAATAGCATTCTTATCGAGACATTCTTAACCACAGGAGCAAAGACTTCTTGGTAGTCTATTCCCTCTCTCTGTGTGAACCCTCTAGCTACTAATCTAGCCTTGTATCTAGGGGGTTCAGAATCAGTCATACCTGGCTTAAGCTTGAAGATCCATTTGCAGCTTATTAGCTTCTGGTTTTCAGGCTTATCCACTATATCCCATGTATGGTTTTTGTTCAGAGAAACCATCTCTTCATCCATTCCACCATTCCATTTTTCCCACTGTCTACTTTGTCTTGCTTCTGCATAACTCTCAGGTTCATCTGCACTAAAAACAATTTCTGACGCTGCTAGTGCAAATGCAAACACATTTTCTTCATCATCATACCTCGCATGAGGCTGAATGTTCTGTCTCCCGACTCTATCTCTAGCTAACTGGTTGTTTGCTAGACTCGCAGCTTCATTTGATGTAGATTCGGTATGAACTTCAACATAAGGACTTCCTCCTTCTTGAATAGATTCTGAAGTGACTCCACCTTGAGTTAAATCACCTGGAGTGACTCCACCTTGAGTTGATGCACTGACTGTAGAAACCTCAGTAGTAACCCATCCAGACCCTTTGTTTTCAGACCTTTCTTCCCTTGATGAACCGTAGATGTCCTTCACTAGATCTTTGTAAAGTTTGTCTTCACAAAATTTAACATTTCTGCTTATGACCAGCTTCTTCTCATCAAGTAACCAGACCTTGTAACCTTTAGTACCAGGAGGATACCCAATGAACACACCTTTGAGAGCCCTTGGCTTAAGCTTCCCTTAATCCGTATGAACATAGACTATAGAACCAAACTTCTTTAAGTGCTTGTACCCTGGTTCTTTCTTCAACCAAATTTCCTCTGGAATCTTGTAATCAATAGCAGACGCAGAAGAACGGTTGATGATGTACACTGAAGCAGCTGCAGCCTCAGCCCAAAACCTCTCCTCTAATCCTGACTCACTGAGAAGACACCTGACCTTTTCCATGATCGTCCTGTTCATCCTCTCTGCAACTCCGTTTTGCTGCGGAGTATATGTACAAGTCCTATGCCGTGCTATTCCATTTGACCTGCCAAACTCATCAAACATGTTATTACAAAATTCGAGACCATTATCAGTTCTAAGACACTTTACCTTCCTGTCAATCTGATTTTCAACCAAGTGTTTCCATTCACAAAACTTTGCAAATGCCTCATCCTTTGTCTTAAGGAAATATATCCATACTTTCCTAGTATGATCATCGATGATGGATAGAAAGTATTGATTCTTGAAGATGGATGGCTGGACATTTGATGAACCCCAAAGATCAGCATGCACATAATCTAGAGGATGTTCTGTTTCATGCTTCCCTACACCAAAACTGACTTTCTTAGCTTTTCCCATAATGCAGTATTCACAGAAATCTCCTTCTTTCCCAATGTCTCTCTTCTTGATGATGCCCCTCTGAACAAGACGTTGAAGATTCTGATATCCCATATGACCAAGTCGACTATGCCACAAAGAGACCTGAGATACTGATTTTGCTTGATATGCTTCTGATAAAATAGTTTCCCCATCAAGTATATAGAGACCATTTCTCAATACTCCTCGTAAAGCCACCTTGTTGTTCTTGTGAAATATCAGCTTACCCTGACCACCAATATGAGTATATCCTAATGACTCCAATGTCCCTGTAGAAATCAAGTTTCTCCTCAGACCTGGAACATATCTGACATTTCGCATTATGTTGACTGATCCTCCATGTGTATTCACCCTTATTGACCCTATGCCAAGAGTTTCCACTGTATGATAATCACCAAGTAAGATCTTGCTTGACCCTTTCTCCTGAAAATTCACAAACCAGTCTCTTCGAGAAGTCATATGATAAGTACACCCGGAGTCTATTACCCAATTTTCATTTGGCTCATCACCTGAGATATTCAGAGCATCTAATACTTTGAATAAGAACCGCATCCTCTCCATCACTATCACTATCCATCTTCTTCTTACGAGCAAAACAATCTTTCTTCATGTGACCTTCTTTCTTGCAGTACCAGCAAACCACCTTTGACTTTGGCTTCGACTTGCTTCTGCTATTTTTACCTTGAGAGTTGTAAGTCTCTCTTTTCTGTGATCTTCCTCTTTCATGTGTGTAGAGTGCTGAAGCAGATCCCTTCTCTTGAGCAACACCAGCAGTTAATTCACTCTGCTTGGATCTTGCAGCTGAGATGATCTCTTCCAATGACAAGGATTCCTTGCCATACTTGAGTGTATGTTTTAGCTTATCATAGGCTGCAGAAAGAGAGCTCAAGAAAACAATTGCTTGAATCTCCTCAGACATGGTTACATTCAAACTGGCTCATCTCAGTCACAATCTTGAGAAAATCATCAACGTTCACATCAATCGACTTTGATCCATCACATTTAAAGGTATAAAACTGTGATTGAACAAAGATCCGATTAGGTAGAGATTTGGACATGTATAACCTGTCAAGCAGTGACCACATCGATGCAGCCGTCGTACAATGCTTGATCTTCCTGAGAACGTGATCTCCGATGTTCACTATTATCATGTCCTTTGCTCATTCGTCCTTCTCTAACTTTACAGGATCAAGAATCACCTTCGTCGTCAGAGGCTCCTTCTCGGATTCACCATCGGAAGGTTTCTTATCCACCGGAACTGTAATCTCAAAGTTATCGCTGAGGATTACATCCTTCAATCCCGATACGCCGAAGTGAGCCATCATTCTTATGGTCCATAACGAGAAGTCACCGGAACCATCAAAACGCTCTACATCAGCTCGCGTCGTCACCGTCGTATTCACCATCTTGAATCAGAAAGAGCCGCAGCTCTGATACCACTTGTTGCACGGAAATGCTCTTCGATTCACCTCTTTACCTGAATGATCTTATTCTCTAACTGGACTCTCTCTCTCTCTCTCTCTCTCTCTCTGTTTGAAAAGAAAAAGAATTGAGAAAACAGAAAGTAAAGAACACAAGAGATTTGGTCACCCAGGGTTCGCCTCCGATATGGATGACTACGTCCCTGGGGCTGGATCGATCACCAGCAAGATTCCACTATCAATCGAACAAAGAACAAAATCTCCAAAACCAGAGAAAATCTCACACGACGAATAAGAAGACGCGTTGTAACTGTATTGTTTACGTATGGCTCACTTTTAATCCTCTCATAGAACATGAGGATAAAACCAGCACTAAACCAATTGATATAATCCCCTAAACCGGAAGACTAATTCTTTGATATGAACCCTTTCTAATTTCGTTGACTTTATTAAGTCTGTGTTGACCTGAGCTGAAACATACAATTAACAGATAGCCTTTCGCGATGAATCTCGCCTTGTACCTGTCAATGGAGCCATCGGGATGATATTTAATGGTGAAAACCCACTTACTTCCGACAATGTTTTGCGATACCGAAGGTGGCACAAGATCATAAGTGCCATTTTGAATCTGGGCATTAAGTTCGTCAGACATTGCGCTTCTCCACCGTTCATCTCGCAAAGCCTCAGCCACGATTTTAGGGAATTGTGTTTCAGGGTGGTAGCAAGGAGGGAAATTTTAGTGATGGGTTTGCGTATATTTTTTTTCCCTCTGGTTTGCATTCGGTGTTGATTTTGTTGAGGTGGTGGTGACATATCGGGATTATGTGTTTCTGGAGGTGGAGGCGACAATGGTGGAATGGTAGTAAGAGGAGGAATTGGGTTTAGTGTTTGTGGGTTTAATGGAACAGGTGGGCTAAGAGCTGTTGGGTCAGTATTTGTGTTTTGTTGGGATTGTGGCTGGGCTTGCAAAATTGGGCCTGAAATGATTGATGGTGGTGAGTCCAAGTTGGTGTTGTTGTTTGCAATTTCTGGGTCCGTAGGTGGCGACATCGAGGAAGTCGCGATTGCTGGTAATGACGGAGGCGGTGAAGACAGGTGACGAGCCGAGCTTGGGGGTGGAGCGGAATGAGCTGGAGCGAGTGGCACGAGGGTCGGTGTTGGGTAGCAGGCGGTTTGGTCATCTTCCCGAGCTGTGTCAATGGAGGGGTGGTGCGGCGGTGAAGGTGCAACAAAGGGGAAGCTGCTCTCCACGAACTGGATATGGCGAGAGGTGTACACTCGTCCTGTTTGCTTATCTAGGCACAGATACGCACTCTGTGTGAGACTGTACCCGACAAACACACACGCCATCGATTTTTTCTCCAATTTGTGGCTGTTGTAAGGACGAATCCAGGGGAAACAGAGACAGCCAAATACCCGTAACTTGATGTAGTTCGGGTTCGTGCTGAATAGCTTCGTAAATGGTGAAGTGTTGTTGAGATTGGCGGTCGGCATTCGATTGATTAAGTAGACTGCGGTAGAGAACGCATACGGCCAGAATGTTGTGGGCATTGAAGATTGGCTCAGCAACGTCATACCAGTCTCGACGACGTGTCTGTGTTTACGTTCAGAGATGCCGTTGTGTTCCGGCGTATGAGGTGGGCTGGTAAGGTGAGCGATACCATGTTCCGCCAGAAATGGTCGCAACGCGACGAATTCTCCGCCATTGTCCGAGTATAAAGTTCGGATCTTTGTTTGGAAACGATTCTCAACCAGAGCTTTGAACGTGGTGAACGTAGCTCGCACTTGTGACTTCTTTTTGAGCGGGTATAGCCATGTATATCGCGTATAGTGGTCGACGATGATGAGGTAGTATTTGAATTGGTCAAGAGAGATGATGGGAGAAGTCCATACATCACTATACAAGTACTCAAGAGGAGAAGTTGAGGTAATTGTGTTTGAAGAGAAAGGGAGCTTGTGGCTTTTATTGATTAAACAATTGAACATGGAAATTGTTTTTGCAAAGAATTGGAAACCGGTAAAGAAAATTGAGAGACAACAACTTTTAAAATGGGAAAAGAGGGGTGCCCAAGTCGGGAATGCCAGGAGGAGAGGTCGGTTTTTGGTGAGGGTGATGCGAAAAGAGAGGTGGTGATGGGTAAATGGACCGGCCACTCATACAGCTCATTCCTAGTGCTCCCTTGCAGTAAGCGGACCCCCAAGCTGAGATCCGTCATCTGAAATTTCGCAGGGAAGAATGCCACAGAGACGTTATTATTGTTGCACAACCGATAAACAGAGATAAGATTTTTTTGAACATCGGGAACACATAAAACATCTTTTAACGCAATAGATCGAGAGGATGTAGGGAGAAATGTGGAATCAGTATGGGAGATTGACATGGCACTTCCATCTGCGATCGTCACCTCCTCTCCATCAGCGTAAGGGTGATGAAGAGAGAGGTTATGCAAATCAGACGTGAGGTAATGCGTACCACCAGAATCCAGAATCCAATTGGCAGCGTTATAAGGAGCCGCAGCGAGGTTAGCACGAGGCTGCCACGGCACATGTGCGTTGTTGTATGAGCGTGGGGTGGGAGAAAAGTTCACACCGGCCTGCTGATACTGAGGACAACGTCGCACGCTATGACCTGTAACACCACAGATTTGGCATTTGCCAAGATACGGGCGTGGCGTGTACTGTTGTTGACGAGGAGAAAATGGTTGTTGCTGTTGTTGTGGCTGCCAATTCTGATTGTTGCGATTGTTTTTATTGGTGTTCCGATAGTTGTTGTTCGCACCGCGGTATGTTGCAGCGTTGGCCGTGAGTGGCACCATATGAGACGGAGTGACTGTAGATTGGAGTTTTGCTTCATCATTTAAGAGTTTTTCGTGTACCTCCGTGAGAGATGGAGGAGTGTCACGACCCTCTATTTGTTCACTTACCGATCTGTAATCTTCAGAGAGCCCAGCTAGGACATATTCGTTCTGATCTTCATGATCGATCGGTTTGCCAAGGAGTGCAAGGTTGTCGAATCGAGTAGTGAGTCCCTGAAAGTAGTCGTTGATTGACTTGCTGCCTTTCGACCAGTGCTTAAGCTGATGCCTTAGTTGTTGAGTGTGGCCCCTACTCGGTTTCGCGTACGTAGAGGTGAGGGTTTCCCAGATTTCGGATGCTGTCTTCGTTTTGGAGAGAAGAGGCTGAACGATCATGGAGATCGCGCCAAGCAGAGCACTGTAGATGAGCATATCCTGCCTCTTCCAATGTGTGTGAACGGCGTTCTCGGTGACAACGCCGTCGGTTGTGAGCGTTGGGGGTGGTGCAACCACTGATCTATCGATATAGCCCGCAAGGGCATATCCATCAAGCAAGGCATGGACTTGGAAACTCCACATCAGGAAGTTGGAAGCTGTGAGCTTGGTGACATTCGTCATGTTAACATTGAGGAGAGTAGGTGTGTCGGAGAACTCTAATAAGTTGAGATTGTACCGTATATATAGAGAGTACATGAGACATTAGATATTAACTAATTACAATTATATCCTATAACTATAGTATTCTCTACAATAACAATTTTTAAGTCTTATCTAGTTTGATTTATTGAAAATGAGTTATTTTGTCTGTTACAAATAAAATAACAATGAACGATTATATAAAAAATGTTAACGAATACATTTATAAACTGTTACTTCTGAAGATTAGTATGACATTATTATTTTTTTAAATGTTATTTAACTACGACTTACCCGTGATAATTATAGCGCGCAGTAATGTTTTTAAGAAATTAATTTGAAATTTTTAAAAAATTATTTTTATCTGAATTTTACAATATGGCTAGCTAATGATTATAGATAAAACTGTCAATTCGTAATAATTTGTCTATTTAATCAGTTTTGCAATGGACTAAAATATCATTCAGGCTAACCCGCAAAAACCTATAATCTTGAAAACATAAATCTAATATGCACCATTTAATGACTCTGGTTTTTTTGTTTAGTTCACAAACTCTTAAAAAAAACAATTGTGTATAACTTTTTATAAAATTAGTAAAATATTTTTTAACTTTTGTTTTGATATATATTCAAATAAAATATAATAAATTATAGTGAAAAATATAGCAGAATTTCGAATATATTATTTTCTTTGAATATATATGAATTGATTATTATTTTAAAAATATAAAGTATTTAAAATAATTAAGAAATTAATTAATAAATAACCTCTTTAATGGCAACAAATACTTTACATATTCTCTTCAATAATTAAAAAAAAACAATTATATCTTTTCC
The DNA here is from genome assembly GCA_030161315.1 of Eutrema japonicum. Lineage (NCBI taxonomy): Eukaryota > Viridiplantae > Streptophyta > Magnoliopsida > Brassicales > Brassicaceae > Eutrema > Eutrema japonicum. The sequence goes on from BSQW01000007.1 coordinate 23,053,970, forward strand.
TATTTCAATTATTTTTTTGTTATTTGCAATAAAATAATATGTAACAACTTACAAAATAAAATATATTTTTATAAATAACTTTTTAAATAATAATAGAGATATCTGTTTTTATCTCTCCCATAAAAATACAATTTGGTTCCTTCCTTAAACCATGACAATCCTATCATTGGGACATTCATCAAATGGGTGAAAATACAATAAACAAAAAACAAAATGTCACACTGCCTAATAAATAGCTAATTTGCTCATAAATCTGCATAATCAAAATATTAAGAAAAAAAAAATCCTTTTTATATTTATTTTTTATTAAGAATAGAACAACTTATAATCCTCCAACTCTGCTTTCAATTAATTCACTTGATGTCTGATTTCGTTCTCCTCAGCTTTCTCTCGGGTCGTCCTTGAAGGTTAATCATCCCCTTCACATGTCATTTAAATACAGAAAGTTAGAACAAGGTTTAAAGTATCTAAATTATTATCCTAATTGTAAAGTTTAATCATCTGATTAATTTCGTCAAAATCATTTATTTGAATATATGATGATATCAAAATCATAAAATATATTGGTTCATTTATCTCGTGTGTTTTTTTTTATAAGGAACATTGATTTCATGCATATTTTTTTTTTTTACAAATAGCATGTTATTTAATCAATAACACTAGGTCCTGAAATTATGGGGGCTTGAAAAAAAAAAAAAATTTGGGGGTCAATAATCATATCATAAATTTTTTTTTTTTTTAGTTTTATGGTTTTTTTTTTAATGGATTGGGCTTTGTTCTTTTTTTTTCGGCCCATAAGGTTAAACATAAACTTATTTATATTATATATATATATGAGTTTTTATCTAATATATAGGCCTGCTAAAATTTGGGGCCAGAGCCGGCCCTGACATTAGGGTCTTCGACTCGGTTCTTTCGGGAATTAGATAATTCGGGTAGAGAGATTTAAGACCTATATAGGAACCGAACAAATTTTGGTTTGGTTAATCTCGGGCCCGGGTCGGTTCTGGTAGTGTAAGTGAGAACCGACATAGAACCGAAATAACTTCGAGTTCGGTTCAGATTGGTTCCAAACTACCTCAAATACCCAAAAAAATATCTGAATTAACCGAAATAACCGAAAAACTATCCAAACTACCCGAAAAACTAAAATTTTCGTTGAATTTTAATGAAATTTGGTCCAATTTGACAAAAAAAAAAAAATTTATTATGACAAATGTAACTAAGGACATTCAAAATTTTTGGTTATTTCAGATACTTTAGTTATTTGGGTCTAAACATAACTAATATTTTCGGATGTATAATTTTTAATTTTGAGTATTTTGGTTAGTTCAAATCTAAATATAACTAATATTTTTGGTATATAATTGTATTTTGGGTATTTCGGGTACTCATTCGGTTTTCGGTTAGATTTTGGTTTGGATCGTATACCCAAAATGTTTTAAACAAAGAGTCATTCAAGTATTTATAACTATCCGGTTCGGTTAAGTTCCTCCCAATTCGGTTTGGTTCCGTTCTGGGTAATTTGTCCAAGCCTAAATAAAGCTAACAAAACATGTCCAAAAATGCTAAGCTGAAAAAATAGTGCTTGAATAAATAGATTACCGATTCGGTTTGCAGTTTCGACATCTCTGCCTGTAGAAGATAATAAAAACGTTGTGAGAAAGTACTTGAGAAGCAAATGTCGATGTGTGATGACTAACTACATACTTGGTTACCTGTCTTCTTAGTAGCTCTTGATTCTCTTTCTTTAACTTTTCAAATTCAGCTTCAAGCTCCATAATTTGAGACTATAAAAGACAAATGAGAAGTTTGGTGTCTAAACACAATCAATCAATCAAGAATGTGTAGATAAAAAGATATCAAACAACTTTTACCTGCTTTCGAGCCCGTGATCTTGCTGCTGATTCCCGGTTCTTTATCTTTCTCCTTTGTATTCTATCCACAACTTTCTTCTCCGCGGCAATGCCATTATTGTTCTTCCTACCACTCACACTATTACTACCACTAATAATGTATGGAAATGGTGAGACTAATGACGAACCAACATTAGTCTTCCGGATCCCGTCTAATAGCGGAAATGGCGTAATCAGAGAACATGTGTCTACACTCATGGCTTCACGAGGAATTGTCGCTACGCTTGGGACCAAACTTATGTTATTTTCTTGATGACTTTGATCTCCTATTCCCATGAAACTATCTATTATCCCATGACTGTTAACCTGACCACTCGTAAACGGGAGTTTTGTTTCATAACCATAATCATGTAATTTAGACATGATAGGTTGTTGCGGCAGCAACTGATTTTGTTGTTGTTGTTGCGGTTGATATGTTGACATAGACCCATACAAATTTGGATGAAAATTAGAACCAGGATTTCTACTCCTTGTAACAATATTGTTCAACAAATCAGAAACCATTGGTTTTTGCTGAAACTCAACACTCAAATTTGTGTTTTGATTATCGGAAATCGATGATGATGGGTCATGGATGTAGCCACCATTGTTATTATTTCCCGTGTCCCCAGCACGGATCAATAATTCTTCTAGAGTGAGTTCCCCTAAGGTTTGTTGCCTTTGAATCTGAGGAATGTTTGTGCTTCCTCCATCTTTGTTGGTGTGTTCTTCTTCCTCTGTGATATATTTCCAAACTTCATCAATAGTTTTTTGGCTAAGTATTTGAGGCAGAGTTACTGAGCCTTGCCTCGGCAATCCAACGTTCAAGCCATTAGTTGACACCATGCCTTGTGTTTCTTCAGCACTACATATATTATTAAGCAACTCTTCCATGTACATTGACCCACAATCTTTCCCTAAGTTGTTCTGAATCTGGTCTAGTGTCCATGAGTATATTGATCCTTGTCGGCTCAAAGGAGTACTAACCGGTATGTTCATCATTCCCAGTGGATCACTCCCCAAGCTTTTAAAATTCCGATTACTATCCATTTCGGTAGAATCCAACTACAATAATATCACAAACCACAATTCTGAGTGTTTAGTGATAAATACAATTTTAAAAGAAGATACTTTAATCAGAAAATGTCTATGCTCATAGAAAATTTAATTTTAACCTTGAGATCTAAAAGCTTTTGCCTTTTGTGGTAAGAATCCTGCAATTCCGGGAACTAACTACATAGTATTAGATCACAGAAAACTCTAATTTGAAAAACAAGAGACTCCACCCCCATTTTTAAAAACAGAGGAAGACCCAAATTTATGCAACAAACAATAAAAAGATTCTTTATTTTTTTTCTTCATAAGATTCATTGAACCAAAATGTAATATGCAGGTATGACAAATCTAAGCTAATTAAGCAATACAAATGAAGTAAGAAAATCTAGACATAATTGAATAAATAAATAAATAAAACAATACAAGGAACAAATAATTTATTTTTTACCTTTCTCACATATTTTTTATCTTTAGTAATTGTAAAAGGTAGATTTGTAAATATAAGAAAGATCTAGATGAGTTGATAAATTTGTAATTAATTTTCTATTTTAAAATTTTGAAATAATATTTATATACATCTATAAAAATAGTTTATTAAAAATCAATAATTTAGAATTAAAAGGACTAAAATTAGAAATAGAAAGATCTGAAAATAGCCCAATTAATTTAATTCGAACACAATATATAAATGGTGTTGGGGGTAAATAGTTTCTCATGAAAAAGGCGAATTACGTAATGACACATGTAATAGATTACTAATAACCCACTAAACCTAAAGGCGAGCCACTATAAGAGGGGGCGCGGCTACGAGGCTAACTGGTCGAACCATATGACAGGTTATGACATGTTATCTGCGGCCACATTTTTTTCAAAATCCTTGGTTCCAAGCGAGCCAACATGAAGTAAGGGGATAAGTGGCATGGACCAGAATAAAGAGTCACTTTTTCCTAAACCTGCCAATTCGTGCCATGTGATATGGAGAGTGCGGAAGTAGGGAGATGAGTGATTCAAATATAAAGAGTCATCTTTTTCTGAGCTCACCAACTCGTGCCATGTAACCTGGAGAGTGCGGTAATAGGGGGATGAATGACTCAACAGGGACATGTCGGCACTTCAACGATAACCATAAAGGAACGAAGCTATCTTTCTCCGTTTCTCAACTCTTTTTCCGATCTTCTTTCTTGTTCCCAACACATTTGTGTGTTCTTTCTTCGTTGTTATTGACTTGAGCGTCGAAGAGCCAACAGAAAACATCCCACCATTGTGTTTTACGGGCTTTGACGTTTGTTGACTGTTTTGTAGGAGACTTTCTCCCAAAAGGATGATAAATACCTCAAAAATTTTGGTGTTAGAAGGAGGAGTGCATACTCTCTATAAACTCAAACACAAGAGAAGCTTATCGAAGCGAACAGGATCCCAATATCGGTGAAAGAAGAAACCGTGGATATCGCTGTATGGTAAGAAGAACTAGACAAGAAAATCAAGGTGGGGGCAGATCTAACCATGAAGCGCGCAAAGAGATGGTTAAATTCTTGTCAGAACACGCAGGCAATTTTCCTTGGTCACACGAAGACATGCCTGGAGTAGATATAGATGTCATCAACCACTACCTGACAGTAGACCCCCAACTTCGTACCGATCTATCATAAAATGATCAAGTCATAAGAGAAGAAGTCAAGAAATTGATTGATGTGAGATTAGTAAAAGAGGTCTGATACCCAGAATGGCTAGCCAACGTAGTGGTGGTCCAAAAGAAGAACATCAAATGGTGGATCTGCATCGATTTCTCTGATCTCAACAAAGTGTATCCCAAGGACCCGTTTTACCTACTGTATATTGAGCTTCAAGAGAAGAAGTCAAGAAATTGATTGATGTGAGATTAGTAAAAGAGGTCTGATACCCAGAATGGCTAGCCAACGTAGTGGTGGTCCAAAAGAAGAACATCAAATGGTGGATCTGCATCGATTTCTCTGATCTCAACAAAGTGTATCCCAAGGACCCGTTTTACCTACTGTATATTGACAAGCTGGTGGATGCAACCGCGGGACACAAGCTATTGAGCTTCATGGACGCTTTTTTTTTTGTACAACAAGATCCACATGCATCCCGCCGATCAAGAAAAGACAGCCTTCATCACACCGTTCAGAATCTACTGCTACACGATGATGCCATTTGGGCTCAAAAACGCAGGAGAAACTTACCAAAGATGTGTCAACAAGATGTTCGACGATAAAAAAAAGGATACCATGGAGGTGTATGTCGATGATATGTTGGTCAAATCACTTAAGGCCGGAGATCACGTCGCACATTTAAGGAGATGTATTTGAACCCTAAGGAAGTACAAGATGAAACTGAACTAGTCCAAGTGTTCTTTCATGGTGGCGCCAGGAAGATTCTTAGGGTATTTTAACCATACAAGGAATCAAAGTGAACCCGGAGGAGATCAAGGCTATTCAAAGCCTGCCATCACCGCAGAACGTCAATGAAGTGCAAAGGTTGACCGGAAGAGTAGTCGCTCTCGCGAGGTTCATGTCCAAAATGGTAGATAAAGCTCACCTTTTATTCAAATACTTGAAGAAGACTCAGAACTATGATTGGACGACAGAGTGCGAAGACACATTGAACCAGATGAAAGAATACTTCACTAACCCGCCATTGCTATCCAAGCCAGTGGATTAAGAGCCCTTATTTATATACTTGGCGATGTCACCCCACATGGTTAGCTCCTTCCTAATAAGGCATGATGAAGGAAAACAAGCAGCAGCACGCTATTAGACGCGGAGTCACGGTATCCTCAAATGGATAAGCTGGACTTGCCACTAATAGTAAGCACCAAAAAGTTGCTCCCTTATTTCCAGGTACATCCGATTAAGGTGGTGACCCCGTACGCGATGAAGAGCGTTTTGCAGAAGCCAGAGCTGTCGGGGAGGCTCATTGTTGTAGCTGGAATTACAACGGTCAAAATTTTTAAATAGAAATAAACGGAGGACTTTGGCTTATCTTTAACAAAAGAAGAACCGAGGGTCTGTCGAGCAATAAACAAAAAGTTTGTTGCTCGACGAGATCAACCATGGTTCATAAGTGATTTGGAAAAGATTTTTACAGGATAAACTGGATAAATTTGATTGTTTGCATCATGTCCAACCGTAGATAATAATATACCTTTAACAACAACTTTTAAGAAAGTGCCATCAAGCCCGATGATTGGCCGACAAGACCCTATTCAAGAGCTCCAGAGTTTTTCAAAACACACATAGAACCGATAAAAAACAACTTCACCTGCTGTGTTTGGGATGTTTCAACTTTGCTAGTTGATCTCGGGTTTGAAGTGAGTATATCTTCCACATAACCATATAGATGCGCAAACTGTTCATCATATTCCTTCTCGAGCCATTTCAAAGCCAACAATCTTCCTCTCTGGCATTGATTCCTCGAACTAACCACTTTCCAATTTTTCTTGATAAGCTCTTGAATTGCTGCATGCATTAAACCAGCATTTTGCCTTAGTTTGTCTAAGAAAAGTTTTGCAATCACTGGATTCTTTAGCATCTTAAATTTGTCATTCGGACTACAACTATATTACCCGTACCTAGTCTTCACTAACCACTTTTGGCGCGACTTATCATACGAGCATTATACTCGCCATTTACATTTGCCTCCCATGTGATATGCTCAAATTAATACCCTAAAAGTACTAAAGCAGTTGCTGCAGTATATCAGGGGTCGAACACAAGAACTCAAGAAATCACACAATATATTAGATAGATTCGAATTAAGCTAAACCAAAAGATGTAATTGAAAGCAATACGTAAACTAAACGAGTTGTAAGTTCAATGGAGGAAAGATAGGTTCAGGGGATTTCTAAGGATATCAATGAATGCAGATAAACTAACTAACAGGATTCAGATTTAGCGCGGTTCTTTAACTCAAATCACTAAGCTATAATTAACCAACTGTCGTTGCGAGAATTATCTAAATCTAAACTTCAGAATCCCAAATCTCTTTGCAAATTCCTAAGAATAAATCAGCTTTAAAGTTCATGTTTGATATGTTCACAAATCAATTAAACCAAATCTCTTTGCGAATAATCAATTTGCTCACCCTAGGTTCTGTCAGATTTCTCAATTGCACTGTCGTGCCTAATCGATTAACCTAAGATCTAAGATCTAGATTCGTCAACCTAGAATTAGCTTTGAGAACAACCTATGGTGAAGAACTAATTCAGATGGTGAATCCTAATCAACTAATCAACCTAGCATTCATAGAAAACCCTTATGAGAACCCTAAACCTAAAGTGGATCTACTCAGACATGGAGAATGAAAACAACATGATTGAATAGATTATCAAAGAAATCAATAAGAAACAGGAGTTCAAAGTTGTCTCTCCAAAAACCAAAGTAAAATCAAGTGTAATGAAAGCGTAGCCATCAAAGTGGCTGAAAAACCTAATAAATAACTTAAGACACGTTTTGGGGTTTATTGTAAATAATAAAGTCTTCTGGGGCAACTTTGCAATTCTTCAACTCTTAGAAAAGTCGCGGGTCGTGTCAGCTGCAGTGAGTATCGACCGATACTAGTCAGTATCGATCGATATTGAAGCTTCAAATCGGGTACTCAGCTACACGACTTCTGTTTCGCTCCAAAATGCTCCAGAAAGTTCCAATATCTCCAATTATGCTCCAAACGTGCTAAAACCTGTAAAAGACTCTAAAACACTACGAAATAGCAGAAAGACTCTATAAAATAGACTTATATCATGGCCTAAAAGGGGTAAAAACCATGATATATCAACTCCCCCAGACTTAGCATTTGCTTGCCCTCAAGCAAATAGAAAGCTAAACCAGAAAAAGAGGTTTGAAAACATATAGACTCACCTATTCATGAATCATCGCAAAGATCTTTTTCCCAAGCACCCAAATGTCACCTAACCATCTTTCAATCTAACCACCATGTACTTCTCCGTAGACATTCGCAGCTTTTCTAGACTCCACACATTATCTCGCAGCATTGTTCAAACAAAGCCCTCATCGCTAGATTCATCGCTGCAGCCAATGTTCAAGAACCTTCTAGATTCTTTCCCATACAATATCACGACAAGGAACCATCCAATTTCACACTTTCTGGTATTGTTTTCTCTCCCCCAGACTTGTTTCTTATCATTTTCTTTCTTCCTTTTTGGATCTGCATATACACATTAAGGTCTGAAACGCGAGTATTGATGGTGTTTGCCACCGAATCCCCGGTTCTTCCCTCTCTATGTATCAAAGGCTTAGGTGAATATTGGTATCACAGGAAATTTTCCTAACCTCGCTTTCAACCTTTGTGTGATCATTCCCTCTTAAGTAGAATAATGGGATCGCTGGAAATTTTCCTAACCTTCTACTCAGAAGAAAATCATTTAATCTTTTATGTTCTTATTTATCAACTTATAACTGGGGAGAGAGAGATACCATTACTTTAAATACATGGGTTCCTTTGTCAGATATGAATGATGAATCAAGCCCTGTAAACATCAACTGCATCGAAGAAGTGCAAAAATTTGGCTCAGGCTTTAGAAGAACTCTGCTGGAGATATGGATATTTTGTAGTCAACTGGTCAGTCTTTGGATTTTTCATTAGTCGATCTAGAACTGATCCTGTAACACTAGTCACTCAAAACCAAAATCAGAACAATAGGCTCAAGCACATGATCATCATCTCCAACAAGTTTTGACTCAATAAAACGACAATTTTTTTTTATTTTTATGTTATTTTATGACTCTTAAGAAAAACAAAAACGCTATCGGCAACTACCTCCTCCAGACTTAAACAACACTGTCCCCAGTGTTATCTAGTCTAGAGTTGGTGAAAGAAACAAAACAACTAAGTGGAGACTTGAAAAATCAGAGAAGTTACATGCGCGTTGGGTATCAACCTATACTATTGCTGGTGTCGATCGATACAATGACTTTTGGTCGATGCAATGTCTGTTTCTCCTGGTGTCGATCGATACCAGTGATAGTACCGGTCGACACAGAACTTTTTCATCTGATTCACACGAAAACAAAAGACACAAAAACAAAAAATAAAAAGAAAAGACTAATGTACAGACTCACTAGTGGGTTGCCTCCCACCAAGCGCTCGTTTAACGTCATTAGCTTGACTGTACCGCCGGTGATCAGTCAAGAGAAGATTGAGAACTTACTCCAAAACAAGCTCCACAACTTGACATCGTCAGTTTCATAGTTCTGCTCAACATGCTCTCCACAAACTCCTTTCCTTTCTCTTTCAGCTCCGAAGTAAGAAGAACTCGAGCCTTAGAGAATGGTTAAGAAGTTCTTTTGCACTTCACCTTGTATTCAATCGAATCCCCATCATACTTCTGAGGGATTAAAGTCATAGAAGCAGCACCTTTCACTCCTTTGCTCTTCACCTTCTTCTTTGCCTTAGATGTTTTGACGTCTTTCTTGGTGATGACAGAAGGACTATCTAGAAGGTCTATGACAGTTGGCTCATCAGGAGGCTTTTCCAAAAGATCAACTACCAACGTCTCTCCTGTGACAGCATCGATGCAAGAGACACGTGTGGGATTTCCTCTAGTAGGAATGGCTTCGTAGTACACCTCCTTGTCAATGTATGAGAATGAGATTCTCTTGCTTGGCATATCCATAATCGCACATACCGTAACCATGAACGGTCTTACAAGAATCAACTGCGTAGTAGATCTTGCACTCATTTCCACAACTTGAAAATCAGTATGAACCAGACAATCTCCTACTGTGATCATCAAATCAGGTATTGTACCGTGCGGAAGTGAGGTGGAATAGTTTGCGTATGTGAGAGATATCGTGGGCGGATGAATATCAGCTCCCAATCTCTCTGCAATTTCCCTTGACATGACATTGACTCCAGCCCCCGAGTCAACGATCGACTCTTTGAATTTAACTCCAGAGATAGAGCATGGAACTGAGAATATTCTTGGGTCTTCACTCTTAGCCAGCTGCTTCAGCGGTAGTGACTTGCTTCTTGCCTTGATAAAGAGTACTTCGATCTCTTCCAGAGTTTCTCTGCAATCTCGGAAGTGACTCAGCAGAGGACGGTACTCTAGAGCTTCTTCAAAAGTCTGTGTGTGGGGAATCTTTCGTACCATCTTCTCAAAGCCAAGCAGCTGCTTTGGAGAAATGGGGTCTCTGAGGTGTCTGGGTGGCATTTGGCATCGGATCTGAGGTTTGTAAACTCTTTCTGCACTCAAACTGGGTTTCGTTTCAGCAACTGAACTGGTATCGACCTACACAGGAGTGGTGTCGATCGATGCTTTTGCTCTAGAATCGTCCCTGGCAGAACTTTGGACGTGTGTCGATCGATACAAGGGAGTATCGGTCGACACAGGGGTGGAGTTCGAATTCTCATCGTCAAATATATCATCAACAAAATGAAGCTCCACAACCAACTTATCCAGCATAGTTTTGCATCTGGCGTCCTCTCATTCCTTCTTTGTCATTTTACGAGGCATAAGATAAGGTATGATGGGGTTTGTACACCCTCTCCTTGACAATCTCTGGTTCCTTCTCGACCCGCGCCTCAGTATCGACCGACACAGAAGGAGTATCGATCGATACAAGGGAGTTCGACACGTCTCGAGAAAGAATTTGGACTGGTGTCGGTCGATACCTTGGGATTTTCTGAATCCTCATCGTCGTCTTCTACAGGATCGTCGAAAATTTCTGCATCCAAACACTTTTTTACCACTGAAGTGGCTTCTTTAGCACTTCCTAAGGTGATTGCATTGACGTGTGCTCTTGGATTCTCAGTTTTCCCTGGAAGAAAGCCTTCCTGCCTCTGCCTAACTGCTGCATTCTGAGCAACCTGAGTTTCCAGCTTCCTCTGTGTAACATTGAGAGCTTCAATTTTTCCATTCAGATCAGTGTACAGATGGTCAATCTTCCCATTGAAATCCACTTGCAGCTTTTTCTGTCCCTGAAGAATCTGTTCAAACATGGATTCCATCTTACTCTCTGTGGACTTTGGAGAGATGGGCTGGTACGAAGAGTTCCCGTAATTGCGAGTGAAGTCGCTGCTCTGGAGTGGTTTCTGAGCGAATTGTTTTGTTCCAAAACCAGATTGGGTTCCCTCAAACTTGTACCCACCTTGCTGAGTGTTGTTGTTGAAGTTTCGGTTGTTGTTGTACCCAAATTGCTGACCCTGAAATCCAGAACCACCAACGTAGTTAACATCCTCCACTTCATCTCCACCAATATTATCGACTCCATCAACAAAGTGTACAGCTTTCTTCGACTTCCCGATAAGAAGATCCAGCTTGGCCTGAACTTCAGCAATTTGCGATCCATCCATGTTCCCATTCTGTCTCTTTCGCTCAAGGTCTGCATTTTTGGTGCTATTGCTAGACGCAAAATTCTCAATAAGCACATAAGCATCATTTGGATACCTGGTATTGAAATTCCCATTGCTCGAAGCATCCAAAGCCATCTGATACCTCCAATCAATCCCTCTGAAGAAAATACCCAGCAACTGAACATCAGAGTACCCGTGATGTGGACAATCTCTCTGATACGATCTAAATCTCGTCCAAGCAGCCTTGAATGCTTCAGTTAGGCCTTGAGAAAATTGGGAGATCTTGTTCCCCAGATCCTCAGATCGTGCATCATCATAGAAATTATTCAGGAAAGCAGTCTTAGTCTCCTCCCAGGTAGTCAGTGATCCAGGAAGCAACTGCTTCAGCCAGTAAGTCGCATCTCCACCTAGAGAGTAGGGGAAAAGCTTGCAGAAGAGGTAATCGTAGGACACTCCATTACTCTTGATGCTAGTGACCAAGTCCTCGAACTTCTCAATATGATCCATGGGATGTTCATGAGAAAGACCATGAAAAGGGTGCTGACCCACAAGAGTGTAGTATGCATGTTTCAGCTCAAAGTCATTCCTCTGATATGGTAGAGGGCGAATCGCTGATCGATTAGCATAAAACTGATCAGGCCTGTTGTACTCTCCAATTGTTCTACCACGATCAGCCACAACATTCCCTGCATTCGCAGCAACAACCTCCTCGATAGCAGCAGGAGGTGGGATGATGTTCCCCTCTCCATCCAATCGTTGCCCTATCTCATTACACAATTGACCCTCTCGGTCTCTGTAAGCACCAGCTGCATCTTGAACCAAAATCACTGGATTGTTGTTCATATCTGCTGGCTTCTTTGTTTTTCTGTTTGTGCGTTCCAAAAGTGCTAGCTACATCAATGACAAATTAACTAGCTGAGTGCTTTTGTTCCTCCTGGTTTCGCGAGTGAGCATACACCTGAAACACACCAGGCAAGGCACGTAAGTAACAAAAACACGATGAGTATCGACCGACACTGGATGGTGTCGATCGATATCAACAAAAGAAAACGACGAGTATCGACCGACACTAGTTATTATCGATCGATACCGACGAGCTTAGTTAAAATTCTCAAACTAAAATCTAATGGCGATATTTAGAGTCCCCGGCAACGGCGCCAAATTTGATATGCTTAAATTAATACCCTAAAAGTACTAAAGCAGTTGCTATAATATATCAGGGGTCGAACACAAGAACTCAAGAAATCACACAATAGATCAGATAGATTCGAATTAAGCTAAACCAAAAGATGTAATTGAAAGCAATACATAAACTAAACGATTTGTAAGTTCAATGGAGGAAAGATAGGTTCATGGTATTTCTCAGGAAATCAATGAATGCAAATAAATTAACTAACATGATTCAGATTTAGCGCGGTTCTTGAACTCAAATCACTAAGCTATAATTAACCAACTATCGTTGCGAAAATTATCTAAATCTAAACTTCAGAATCCCAAATCTCTTAGCAAATTCCTAAGAATAAATGAGCTTTAAAGTTCAGGTTTGATATGTTCACAAATCAATTAAACCAAATCTCTTTGCGAATAATCAATTTGCTCACCCTAGGTTCTGTCAGATTTCTCAATTGCACTGTCGTGCCTAATCGATTAACCTAAGATCTAAGTTCTAGATTCGTCAACCTAGAATTAGCTTTGAGAACAACCTATGGTGAAGAACTAATTCAGATGGTGAATCCTAATCAACTAATCAACCTAGCATTCATAGAAAACCCTTATGAGAACCCTAAACCTAAAGTGGATCTACTCAGACATGGAGAATGAAAACAACATGACTGAATAGATCATCAAAGAAATAAATAAGAAACATGTGTTCAGAGTTGTCTCTCCAAAAACCAAAGTAAAATCAAGTGTAATGAAAGCGTAGCCATCAAAGTGGCTGAAAAACCTAATAAATAACCTAAGACACGTTTTGGGGTTTATTGTAAATAATAAAGTCTTATGGGCAACTTTGCAATTCTTTAACTCTTGGAAAAGTCGCGGGTAGTGTCTGCTGCAGTGAGTATCGACCGATACTAGTCAGTATCGATCGATACTGAAGCTTCAAATCGGGTACTCAGCTACACGACTTATGTTTCGCTCCAAAATGCTCCAGAAAGTTTCAATATCTCAAATTATGCTCCAAACGTGCTAAAACTTGTAAAAAACTCTAAAACACTACAAAATAGTAGAAATAGTCTATAAAACGGACTTATATCATGGCCTAAAAGGGGTAAAAATCATGATATATCACCATGCCACACTTGTAGCTAAGTTTTGTCTTATCCCATCTCTCTTGAACAATGTTCCCTGCTTTTTCCAGAGCATAGTCTAACACCGCCTCTTTGAACTCAAAACCCGTGTAGAACGAAGTTCCCAAAGCTATCTTATCATCTTTTCTCTTTCTTATTCTTCTATTTATCAAAAACAACTCATCCTCATCCTCTTCATCAAAACTATCGGGAATGATATTACGACCAATACAGTCCTCATCAATAAAGTTAGCTACTGATTCCTCAACTTCATACTCATGTCTATCCATTATATCCTCATCATCTTCAGAGTTTTTACCTTTCTTACTTTCCGGGTTCACATTCATATTCTTGTTTTCATCAAACTCCATTTCATTTCCATTCTCTATTCCATTCACGTTTTCATCACACTCCATTTTATGTTCCTTTAATGTTCTCATCACGGTCACTTTGATATGTGATAACACCGTATTTTTACTCATTTTACCTTTGATTTTAAGGCACTTTAACAAGTGTTTTACTCGCTTTTATATGTTTTTATTACGGTTTTTATATATTTGTAGTGTCAAGACTCTTTTCAGTTTACTTAGGTAAAAGCGATGCGAATTGGAGAAAAACCAGATTTTCGGCTAAAAGTCAAACCGTCAGAAGTTCAACCATAAAAAAAGATCTTCTCACTGTCTGATCCAGCCCAAATTTGGAGACATTAAATAAGGACCAACTAACTTTCTATTTCACTTTATTTGAGGAAGATCCAACATTTCAATCAAAAGATACATGAAGATCAAGAAGTCCCGTCAAGCAGTCTCAAGCGCCGAACCAGAGGAGCAGAACAGCCCCTGGCCACCGCCAAAAAGCCTCTGACTACGGCTGGAAACCCTCGACCCGTGGCCAGCTCTATTTCGTCATGAGAAGCCCGTTTCAATCCCGTTCAAGTCTATCATTTGGGAAACCCTAAAGACGACCAAACAAGACCAGAAGACCTATAAATACATGTTTTAGAACCCTCATTCGTGTGCCACTTTTAGATACCAATTAGCACCAAACTCTTTACTTTTGTTTTTTTGTTCTTTGTTTAGGGATATAGACACTACAAGAAAACACAGTTTTTGTGACTATTTTTTGCGACTATTTTTTTAGTCCCAAAAAAGAGGTACGCTATTGTGACTGATTTGCGACTACTCATAATGCAGAGGCATAATAGTCAAAAATTACCGACTAAAAAAAGTAGTCAGACAATAGTCGCTTATTTGCGACTGTTTAAAGACTTGCAAAAGTAGTCCCAAATTTCTGACTGATTTGCTTCAGTTTAGCAACTTCACTCGATATTTTTTGGGAAAACGACGTATTTCCACCTCAAGTTATTCATATAGTTGTAGATCCACCCGAACTTTGAACATCGATACAGTTCTACCTAATTCGAAAGTTTCAGACTTATTTACCCCTAATTTGAAACATCGAAACGTAAAACCACCTAGACCATGATTTAGATCGGTTTACGACTTAAACCAGACACAAAACCACTTATACCGGATACTAAACCAAAATTAAATCAAATTACAACTTGATCCAAAAATCCAACCGACCCGACTTAAACCAGACACAAATCTTTTGATCTTCTCTCTCTCCCATTAAATTAAACGCTTCTTCTTCTTTTTTTTTCTTTTTTTTTTGAATTGATCTTCTTCCACTTCATCTCTTTCAATCGCAATCTGAGTTTTGTATTGAAGGTGGATTCATTGTTCATCATAGAGTGAGAAAATCAAAAAAAAAATCTTCAGATATTTCCAGAAAATCAGAAGAAATGAAGAAAAATATGTATTGGATCCATTTTAGAAAAGGGATTAAGAAATTACAACCGAAGCAAAGATTACCACAGTATTAAATAATCAAAATTCATATTTTTTAGAAGATTCTGACTCGTGCTTGGTGGAATGATGAACCCCATCGATTTGG
This sequence comes from Eutrema japonicum, assembly GCA_030161315.1. Taxonomy (NCBI): domain Eukaryota; kingdom Viridiplantae; phylum Streptophyta; class Magnoliopsida; order Brassicales; family Brassicaceae; genus Eutrema; species Eutrema japonicum. The sequence continues at coordinate 23,069,496 of BSQW01000007.1, forward strand.
GCTTTTTCTTCTCAATCATCATCCTCAACATCGCCCCCACTTTTTCTTCTCCGTCGCGGAGGAATTTTAAACTTTCAAGCGAAAAATGTTAAATTGAAACTTGTTGTTTCTGAGAATACTATCTTCAATTGAATTGAACTGAAAATGAAATGGCTTTTAAATAGCCTACAACCAACACAGAGCCATGGTCCAATGGGGACATGAACCACGATGGGCCTAAGGCATTTCATGTGAAACCCTCTATCGCATATGTCGCAGAGAAGAAGCTCATCGTCTCTTTCTCCGGAGTCTCATTTCTCGCAGGTGACGTCACCGTAGCTGTCGTCTTGTTCCTGTTCAATCACAGGGACAGATTTTGCGATTATATCGGTGATTAATTTCATCTTCCTCGGTGGAGATTCGGAGGAGGGTCGTCTCGGTGAAGCCTTCGTTCTTCGCCTCGAGGAGACGAAACGGAAAGAAGACGCCGTGGGGGAGGAGGCGTTCCACGTGGCCATGGCGGCTCACGACGAAGAGTCACTGGAGAAGGAATAGATGATTTTGATTGGTTGGAAACGCATATCGGGGAGAAATGGTCGCAATCCATCCCGGTAACGGAGAGTGGTCGTCGACGGAATTGGGTGGAATCAGAACTCCCGATGATGTGTTGGGTAAAACCCATGGGCCTTCCTCGAATCCTCCGTTCTTCAGAATGTTCTCTGCAAACAAACAAAACAAAACAAATTTTAAAAATCGACCCCCACGAGTCTTAGATCCACCTAATTACGAAGAAGAAGAATCAATTCAAAAAAAAAAAAAAGAAGAAGAAGAAGAAGAAGCGTTTAATTTAAGAGGTGAGAGAGAAGATTAAACGATTTGTGTCTGGTTTAAATCGGGTCGGTTGGTTTTTTGGATCAGGTTGTAATTTGATTTAATTTTGGTTTAATATCCAGTATAAGTGGTTTTGTGTCTGGTTTAAATTGTAAACCGACCTAAATCATGGTCTAGGTGGTTTTACGTTTCGATGTTTCAAATTAGGGGAAAATAAGTCTGAAACTTTCGAATTAGGTGGAACTGTGTCGAGGTTCAAAGTTCGGGTGGATCTACAACTATATGAATAATTTGAGGTGGAAATATGTCGTTTCCCATATTTTTTTAATAAACATCAAATAATATACAAAAATATTTTAAACCCTAAATTCTAAACCCTAAACCATCAAATAATATACAAAACATCAAATAATATACAAAAAAATTCAACACTTACAATTTTTAAAATATATATAATCATTTTATAAATCCTAAATTATAAACCCTAAACCTCTAACTCTTAATCATAAACTCTAAATCTTAAATTGTAATTTATGTTTTTGAACAGCTATATACCCAAAATTATTGTAAAGTGATATTCAAACCTTATATGTTCTTAAAGTTTGGGTTTAGGGTAACATGTACACTAATTTGCAAACCCAGTTTTTGTGACCAATTTGGGACTAATTTGCGACTAATTTTTAATTGTAGTCACAAAATAGTCCCAAATTTGGGACTAATTTGAAATTCCACTCGATTTGTTTTAATTTTAGTCACAAAATAGTCCCAAATTTGGGACTGATTTCAACTCCATTTGATTTTTTTTTATTTATAAAAATCAATAAATTCTAAATTCTAAACTCAAATCACAAACCCTTAACCCTTAACCCTAAACCCTAAACCCTAAACCCTAAACTTCTAACCCTTAATCATAAACTTGATCTAAATCTTAAATTTTAAACTAAATCTTACACATAAACATCAAATAATATACAAAAAATTCAAAACTTACAATATTTTTTTAAATATGATCATTTATAATCCCTTTTATAAATCCTAAATTCTAAACCCTAAACCCTAAACCTCTAACCCTTAATCATAAACTATAAATCTTAAATTGTAAACTAGATCTTACACATAAACATCAAATAATAAACAAAATAATATAACACTTACAAAAATTTCAATCTAATCATAACATCTACTAAGTGTTACATGTGTTTTATAAGGAATGATTTTGAAATATAAAAATTCTCTCAAAATTTAATTATTTTTAAGTTTTAATATATTTTTGAAATGCTAGATACACATAATCATTGTAAAATCATATTCAAATCTTCTAGGTTCTTAAAGATTAGGGTTTAGGGTAAATGTTTTTTATCGTCACAAAATAGTCCCAAATTTGGGACTTTTTAGCAACTTCAGTCGATTTTTTTCAATTGTAATCACAAAATAGTCCCAAATTTGTGACTAATTTGCGACAAAATGACAAAATAATGAAAGTTTCTCATAGACTAGTTCATTGTGACGAGGATTGAGATCATCCACCGTTGATTGGTCTAATCCAACGGTGGAAGATCTAATTTTTTTTAATTGAGTTTATCTTTTTTTCTCTCTCTCTCTCTCCTTCCTGCGATTTTCTTGTTCTTCCTTCTCTTCGATATCTTAATCTCTTTATCTTCTTCCTTACACATCTAACTCTCTTATTTTTTTCAGATGCTCACCGCCGGCGAGGCTTTCTTTCTCTTCGACATCTAACTCTCTTTCTCTTCCTCGATTTCTCTTTCTCTTCCTCGATTTCTCTTTCTCCATTGATTTTACTTCTGTCTTTGGGTTCAGGTACCTCAGATGCGAAGAGCGTGAACAATCCACCACCCACCACCACCAGAGGAGCTCGACGGCCTAAGCCAGACGGAGGAGCTAGCGAGGAGGAGCATATCGGGATGGAGGTTCATGGTGGTTTCTCTGTGCGATGCAGGTTCGAGTCTAACTATGGAGGGAGCATATCGGGATGCGATCGACGATCTTTTTTTTTTTTTCATTTTCTGTAATTAATTAATATAATAAAATATATATTTTTTTGGAATTTTTTAAAAAAAATTTTGTTACAAGTAGTCGCAAAAATAGTCTCTAAATTAGGACTGATATTTAGTGTCACGTATTAGTCGCAAAAGAGCGACTGTTTTGTGACCACTGTATTTAGCGACCAAATATTTGCGACAACTTTTTTTAGTCCCAAAATGGTCGTGAATGACTCATTTGCGACTATTTTGGGACTATTTTGGTAGTCGCAAAAACTGTGTTTTCTTGTAATGAGAGATTTATCTTGAACCCTATTGTTTACTTCTGATTTTATTGATTATGCAATTTAAAAACTCGATTTTGTCTTGCGATTATGTCTGAGTAGATTAGTAGTTGGGTTTAAGGGATCATCAAAGGGGATCGACATGTTCGATAGGGATTACACGAGATAAACTTAGCCGAATTATAGATCTCTTTCTTGTAGATTTGTTATTACTGCATGGATATTGCGCCATGAATTAGAAATTGATCCTAGGTATATTAGAGCCACGAAAGTGTTGAATCTAAATATTAGAACTAATCTTTAGGGAGCGGATTTCTCTATAAGATACAAAAGCATACTTATAGAGTGTTGTGGACGTTAATGAACTTATATGTCTTGCATTATCTCTCGCGTGGCTAGAACGAAAGTTGACTAGTCAAGTAGGTAGGCAATAGGTGTGTAGTGTTACGACAATAGGCTATATACAATCCTGTGTTCGAGTTTGTGGAGTTAGCTAGAATCGATTTATAATAAGATCTTTTTTACCGTGCTTTGAATCGAACATTCCCGGGAGATATCCATGTAGACCTAACATTCGTTTATTATTGTTTTACAACCGGTTTTCCTTTTCTCTTTTGCATGCTTTACAAGTCGTGACACCAAAAACCTCTTTTCGTTTTAGACTTCTTTACTAATTCTATGTCTTAGGTTTTGTAGAAAAGTGTGATATCCTTATGGATCGACACCCTAAGAACTACACCGCACAATTGTGCACTTGCAGATGCCTAGGGTTCTATAAATTTTATTACTCGAAGCTGAGCAACAAACCCGCATGTATCAGTATGCCATATCTCTATCATTGAACGGATCTTCATTGTTCATGTCACCGAAATAACAAAACTAACATCAATTGGGTAATGTCTCATAAACCCGACAATTTTCACTACTTTGGAATAAAAGAACATAAGAAATCAACAATCAAACCTCAGAAACCTGGCCAGATTATCAATATCCATCTCGAACAAATTATCAATATCCATCTCGAATAAGAAATCGAAACACGACTTGCTATGCCTGAATTTCGCGAAACACGTCATCGATCCTCCTCTTCTCTTTCAAGGTCGAAACATTATATGCTCCTCCTCTCCTCTTTTGTTGATCCCGGAGATCACTAATGAAGATTAAGGGGTGATTAAGAGATGAGAGGTGAGATTTTCGTTAATTAGAGCTAGTTAACCACAATCAAAAGCAGGTCGGGAATATTTTTTTGGGGAGGCCGTGGGCCGTGTTCTTTTATTGATGATAAGTGGAGTGAACAATTTAGAGTTACGAACTGGTTCCGAAGGACGTCCAGTTCGGCGTTCTAAATTGATGTCTTGTTACAAAGAGAGAGAGAGGTCGGGCAACTTGTGGTAGGTGAGATACCAAAATTTCCGATCCTGATCATTAATGACATCGAGGGGTATTTATACTGGCAGTTGACTTCCTGCTCCCCGGGATCTCGGGCCCACGTGGCGTCTTCGGCCTGTTTCGCGGGTAAGGTGGTCTAGGAGGCGTGTTCCGGCTTTCGAGGAGGGAGGTCATGATGAGCTCGGCGTGGCGTGTTGCAGAGCAGCGCACTGTTTCGCCAACTCTTCTCCACATGTCCTTTCCTCCTTCGTCCACTCTGCGGGGTTGGTGGGACGTCGAGTCAAAGCCGTATCCCTACGCGGGTAGGGCGCTGTTCTACCAGCTCACACGTGCCTTCTGCTCTTCTGACACTCCTGCTTTGGTGAAGTGTCAGGCCGGACCCGAGGTGCGTCCTCGGGGGCTCGGGAGCTCGGGAGCTCGGGTGATACAAGCGCGGTGCCTTCAGATCGGCGACCGAGCCGACTCTTTCGAAGAAGAAGGTGACCAATGCTGCCGGCGTTAGGGCTGGCAAGAAGAAGAAGAGGACCGAAGTTGGGGGGTCTTCGACTTCGGGTCGGGAATCTGGCCGGCCTGAAGAGGCTTGTTGCGAGCCCGAGGATTCCCGAGGCGCTCTTGTCAGGGAGGCCGAGGTTCCGGCTGCCGAGGTGCCAGCGGGGGAGGTCGAAGGGACCCGGACCCTGGCGATTGAAGAGGTCGCTAGTCGGGCGACTGAGGGCGGCGATGCGGCCGTCGTTGTGGAGGAAGGGCGAGAGGCCGCCGATTACCGGAGTGGTGGGGCTTCGGAGGGTTCCGAGGAAGGGCCTCGGGACTATAGCTTCTATTTTTGCCACGAGGATGGCAACAGCCAGATCATCGTGGACCAGGACGAGTGCGCCGAGCTGGCGCATGCCATGATGTTCGGGCAGAAGCACCCGCACTTCGTCCCGCTGGAGATGGCGGAGTCCGATACCTTCCGCCAGGTGGCGCGATCCGCCGCTCGGGTAAGCTTCTGTTCTGTGCGCAGCTGTTTTATCAGGATTTGTCGTATGTTCCTGCTAACAGCTGGTTTGATGCAGACAATGGCCCTTACTGCCTTTCTGGCGGAGGCCTACGAGAAGCGACTCGCCGAGAAGGACGCGTCGCTTGACTTTCTGAAGGCGCGCCAGGATGCCAGTGCGCAGGGCCAGTCTCTTCTCCTCCGCGGGCTCGAGAAGGAGCTGAAGAATGAGAGGGCCCGGTCAGCGGGGCTGGAGGAAGAGGCGGCGCGGGTACGAGCCCGGGCTGCAGAGGTGGGCAGTCTTCAGGCCAAGCTGGAGGCTGAGAGGGCCCGATCTGCCGCTGAGCGGGCTCGGGCGGCTGCCCTGGAGGAGGAGGTCGGGCTCCTGAAGGGGGAGCGGGAGACACTCCGCTCTAGGGTGAAGGGGCTGGAGTCCGCCATTTGCCGGGCAAAGGTGGCCGTGGCTGCGGAGAGCGACCGGGTGACGGCCCGGTGGGACGCGCGGAATCGAAAGTGGTCTGCGAAGATGGAGAAGATCCGCGCCCATCTCAACGGGCTCAGCCGGGCCTTAGAGCCTCACCTGCTGTACAACCAGGTGATCGGCGTCAGGGCATGCCTCAAGAGGATGGAGGCCGAGGACGGGGTGTCGGTACCGTTCTACCGATATCAGAAGCTGGACGAGGATGAGGCGGCATTCGGTGCCGTGCTGGATGGAATGGATTTTCCGGACTTGACCCCGGATGATCTTGACATCCCTCTGGACCGCACTCATGGCGTCCAGCTCGAGCGGCTCATGCCCGTCGCTCATTCGGAGGCGCTCATGACCGCGGACGCTCCCTCCTCGGCTGCTGAGGTCGTCCAGGCGGACCTGCCAGTACAAGACTCAGCCCCGCGTGCTGATGAGGCCGGTCCTGACGCGCCATCCGGTGAGGCCGTGGTTGAGGAAGAAAGGTCCGAGCAGCCCTTCCTTGGTGAGAGCGGCGTGGAAGTGGAGGCGGGAGGCCCCGTTGATCTGGATGGTACCCGTGCTGACGGGGTTTTAGATTTACCGGCCGATGTGGCCTTGTAAAAATTTTGCTGTTTGTAGCTTTTTTCTTTTTTCTCTCTCTTCTCTTTTTTGTAAGGACCAGGCCGTAGGCCGTTTTATGTAAGTGCCGTTTTGAGGCTCTTTTTTTTTGTAAGGACCGGGCTGTCGGCCCTCTTTTGTAATAGCGAGGCCGTTGGCCCTTTTGTAATGACGAGGCCGTTGGCCTTTTTGTAATAACGAGGCCGTTGGCCTTTTTTGTAATAACGAGGCCGTTGGCCTTTTTTGTAAGTGCCGTTTCGAGACATTTTTTTTTTTTTTTTTTTTTTTTTGAACGGTAGAGTAGGTCGTAGACCGTACCCTGTCATGTACGCAGGTCGTGGACCGTGCTCTTGTATTGGGTGCGAGGTACGACTCGGCTTGAGATACTTAATGCTTGTGTATCTTTAATATTTTTAGTGGGTGCGGGGTGATCTCGGCTTAAGGTACTTAAAGCTTGTGTACCTTTTTTTTTGGTGCGGGTAGCGAGTCCGGCTTTGAGACACTTAATGCTTGTGTGTCTAGTAGAGGTGCGAGCCCTGGGGCTCGGCTTTAGTACTTATAGCTTGTGTACTAGGTGAGTGCGAGCATTGGAGCTCGGCTTTAACACTTATACCTTGTGTGCTGGGGAGAGCGAGCACCGGAGCTCGGTCCCCTTTTTTTTTGTAGTGCGAGCGTTGGAGATCGTCTTTTCTTCTTGTAGGGCGAGCGTTGGAGCTAGGGTTTTTTTTTTTTTTTTTTTTGTAGTGCGAGCGTTGGAGCTCGGCTTTTCTTCTTGTAGTGCGAGCGTTGGAGCTCGGCCTTTTTTTTTTTTGTAGTGCGAGCGTTCGAGCTCGGCTTTTCTTCTTGTAGTGCGAGCGTTGGAGCTCGGCTTTTTGGGAACAACTCGGGGACCGTATTCCTTTGTCAAAAAGGCTTTATTAGATTAATAGCTGAGCCCTGGTTAGGGGTTGCCTATGTACCCTTTAGTAGAAGGGATCAAGCCAGTCGTAGTTCGTTTGCTTACAGAGATAGACGGCGGGGCGGAGCCCGGGTGATTAGTAGTAGAAGCGTTTGAGGTTGATCGAGTTCCATGAGCGCGGGATTGCGTCGCCGGTCATCGTGACTAGCTCGTAGACGCCGGGCTTCACGACCTTGGAGATAAGGTAAGGGCCTTCCCAATGTGCCCCGAGCTTGCCTGCGTTTAGCTCGGCGGTGTTTTCGAAGACTTTGCGGAGGACCAGGTCGCCTTCGGTAAAGAACCTGCCTCGAACCTTCTTGTTGTAGTACTTGGAGGCGAGCTGCTGGTAGTTCTGGATTCGGAGGAGGGAATGGTCCCGCTGTTCTTCGAGAAAATCCAGCTCGCTTAGTAGGACGGTGTCGTTCAGGGCGGGTTGCTGGGTGAGCATAGCGCGGCGAGGAGTGGGGAGGCCGACTTCCGATGGGGCCATTGCTTCCATCCCGTGAGAGAGGCTGAACGGTGTGCGGCCTGTCGATGTCTTCGGCGTTGTGCGATGGGACCAGAGGACTCCATCGAGTTCGTCGGCCCAGGAGCCTTTCTTGTCGTCTAGTCGCTTTTTGAGGCCGTCGAGGATTGTTTTGTTGGTGGCCTCGGCTTGTCCGTTCCCTTGGGGGTACCTCGGGGTGGACTTACTTAGTCTGATTTCCACTTCACGCAGAAGTCTTCGAAGAGGACCGACGTGAACTGGGCACCGTTGTCGGTCACGATCTCGTAGGGCAGCCCGTGCCGGCAGATGATGAACTTCCAGACGAATTTTCAGACGTCCTCTGCCGTGATTTTGGCGTAAGCTTCGGCGTCGACCCACTTGGTGAAAAAGTCGGTCATGACCAGGATGAAGCGCTTTTGGCGAGATCGGGGAAGGGGCCCGACTATGTCCATGGCCCATCGCATGAAGGGGTAGGGTGCTACCGCAGTGGTAAGGATCTCGGTGGGACAGTGAATGAGGGGGCCGTGACGCTGGCACTTTTCGCATCCGGCTGCGAATTTTTCGCAGTCTTGAAGCATTGTCGGCCAGTAGTGTCCTTGGTTCCGTATTCTCAGGGCGAGAGCCCGGCCGCTGGAGTGGTTTCCGTCGGCGCCTTCATGCATTTCCTTCATTACGTCAACGGTTTCTTGCCCGTGGAGGCAGCCGAGCAAGGTTCTCGAGGCGCTCCACCGGAACAGATTGCCGTCCAGCATCGTGTATCGGGCGCACTTTTTTCTTACTCGGCGAGCGGCCCACCGGTCTGGGGGATGGACGCCGTCTGCGATGTACAGAAGTAGGTCGACTCGCCAGTCTGGTAGCTCGGGCTCGGCCGGCGGTGGCGGTAGGACTCCGGGAGGTGGGACGTTTTCGTCAGGGTCCGCGGCCTGGGGGTTGATCAGGTAGGCCCCTTTTGGCAGCTCGATGCTGGGGAAGTCGATACTCTCGACTGGGATCACCCGTCGTTGGGCTGGGGCCGAGGTGGAGGCCAGCTCGGCGAGGGCGTCTGCGGAAGTATTATCGCCTCGGGGGATCTTTGTCAGGGTGAACTCGGAGAATTCTGCGGCCATGCCTTGGGTTACCTTGAGGTAGGCATCCATGCGATCATTCTTGGCCTCGTATTCCCCGCTGAACTGGTTGGCGACGAGCTGGGAGTCGCAGTAAGCTTGGATTTTCTTCGCGCCGACCTCCTTTGCTAGGCGCAGGCCGGCAATAAGAGCTTCGTACTCTGCCTCGTTGTTTGACGCCGGGAAGGCCAGACGGAAAGACTGCTCGAGGATCTCTTTGGTCGGGGACTCGAGGCGTATGCCGACGCCGGACCCGTGCTTGGAGGCCGATCCGTCGACATGCAGAATCCACACTTCGGGGACCTCGGCGACTGCTAGCTCGGGTACCAACTCGACCAGGAAATCGGCCAGTGCTTGAGATTTGATTGCAGTCCGACCTCGGTACTCGATTTCATACTCGCTCAGCTCAACAGCCCACTTCATTATCCGGCCAGATCGGCTCGGGCTGTGGAGGATGGTTCTGAGGGGGTAGGTGCTTAGGACGGCAATCGTATGGGATTGAAAATAAGGCCGGAGCTTTCTGGCTGCGACGACCACCGCCAAGGCGAGCTTCTCCAGAGTTGGGTACCTGCTCTCCGCGTCGTCAATGGATTTACTGATGTAATAGATGGGCCTCTGGTCGCCCCGGTCTTCCCGCACTAATACCCCGCTCACTGCTGATTCCGAGATGGCGATGTAGAGGTAGAGGGTTTCGCCTTCTTCCGGTTTGGACAGGACGGGAGGGGTGGATATGTACTCCTTCAGCTGCTGGAGGGCTTCCTCGCACTTGTCGTCCCACTCGAACCGCTTGTTAGCTCGGAGAAATTGGTAGAACGGGAGGCACCTGTCGGTAGAGCGGGAGATGAACCGGTTTAGCGCGGCGATTCTCCCGGTGAGTCGCTGTACTTGACGCGTGCTCTCCGGGGATTTGAGCTCGGTGATAGCTCGGATCTGCTTGGGATTGGCCTCGATCCCGCGCTGGGTGATGATGTATCCGAGGAACTCGCCCGACGTGACGCCGAAAGAACACTTGGTTGGGTTCAGCTTCATGTTGTATTCGTTCAACGTCCGAAAGCAAGACCGGAGATGAGCGACGTGGTCGGTTGCTACCAGGGACTTCACCAGCATGTCATCTATGTATACTTCCATAGTGCGGCCAATTTGATCGGCGAACATCCGGTTGACGAGCCGTTGATAGGTGGCGCCGGCGTTTTTGAGTCCGGAAGGCATTACCTTGTTGCAATAAATCCCTCGGTCCGTGATGAACGCGGTCTTCTCCTTGTCGTCGGGGTGCATGGGGATCTGGTTGTACCCCGAGAAGGCATCCATGAAGGAGAGCAGCTCATTCCCCACGGTGGCTTCGACGACTTGGTCGATTCGGGGGAGGGGGAAGCTGTCCTTTGGGCACGCCTTGTTGAGGTCGGTAAAATCCACGCAGACCCTCCATTTCCCGCTCTTCTTCTTGACTACCACCGGGTTGGCCAGCCAGTCTGGGTATCTAACCTCGGTGATCGAGCCGGCTGCGGTGAGCCTTTCCACCTCGTCATTGACTGCCTGGGCGCGCTCGGGGCCCAGCTTTCGCCGCTTCTGCTTGATCGGTCTGCAGGTCGGGTCCACGTTGAGCTCGTGACTGCAAGTGGTCGGGTCGATGCCGGGCATGTCGCCGGTTGACCAGGCGAAGGTGGAGACGTTCTGCCCCAGAAACTCGATCAGCTCTCGCTTGATGCTCTCGTCGAGGTCGGCTCCGATGCCAACGCAGCGGGCGGGGTCGCGTGGATCGATGTTGACCTGGATGACGAGGTCTTCTCCCGGGAGATCCCGAGCGATTGTCTCACCGGGCTGATGCGCGCTGACAGCCAGGCAGGCCGGCGCGGCGTGGCGCAGCTTATGCTCAATGGCGAAGGAGGCGCGAGAGACCCTCTGGTTACTCCTAAGAGTATACGTGCCGGCCTGGTTGGGGAACTTGAGGCACTGATGGTACGTCGATGTGACTGCCTTCATCGAGTGCAGCCAGGGGGTTCCGAGGATGATGTTGTAGATCGGGGTGGTATCAAAGACCACGAACTTGACGACTTTCGTCACCCGACCTACGTAGACCGGCAATTCGATGGTGCCGATTCCGTTGACAGTATCCCCGGCGAAGCCGGTTAGCGGGATGGAGTGCGGTTTGATCGCAGCTCCGTTCAGGTTCATCCTAGTGAGGGTGTCCTTGAAGATGAGATCGACCGAGCTGCCCGTATCGACGAGGACTCGGTTGACGTCGCAGTCGGCTACGCGGACTTGTACGACGAGGGGGTCGTTGTGGGGCTGGTGGACCCCGGCCGCGTCGGCCTCGGTGAAACATATCCCCCTCTTGCTCGTGTCCTGAGCGTCGATCTCCGCCCCGGAGTTCCACTTCAGGGAGGCGTCGGTCTTCCTCTCATGACGCTTGATGGACCGTACTGAGTCATTGCACGAGAGGAGGCCTCCCATGATCATCCCTATCAGAGTCCGGGCCGGGGGAGGCGATCTGCCCGTTTCCCGGTCTCACGAGGGGGATCGTCGCCGACGATCGTCGTTTTGGGCACGGTTGTAAGGCCTAGCCCGGGTGTCCTCGCGACCTCGGTTATCGCGGGGCTGCACTCGATCGCCGTCCCGGGCATGCGGACGTAGCCGCTCTGGCACGCGGATTTCCCCCCGTTGAAATTGGTTCAGCAGGACCTCTTGGAGTGCGCGGCAGTGCGAGGTCGGGTGCCCCTTTCGCTGGTGAAAGTCGCAGAACGCCGACCTGTCATACTGCTCATCTGGTCGGGGCTCCCTGTCGCTCGGCTCGTCGGGACGCCGATCCTGCTGGTTGGGATCCCGGACATACTTGTTCCAAGGCAGCCCTGGCGCAGGGCCGGGGGGAAGGACGGGATCGCGCAGACGGAGTCCGGTGGGCGGTCCGTTGACGAGGAATGTGGCGGCCTGCTTTCCTTTGCTGCGCTGATACTCGTCATAGTAGTGTTGACGAGGCTCCTGGCATCTTTCTTGGGGCCGCTCCTTTGGGACCGGGGCCCTGTGCGAGGCGCTGTTCCTTGACTCAGCCGCCTTCTCCTCCTCGAGCTCGACGAAGAGTCCAGCGCGGTGTAGGGCGTCTTCCAGCGAGCGCGGCCTGTTGAGCTTCATATCGTCCTTGAAGGCCGAATCAGCCCGCAGGCCCTTTCTTAGAGCGGGGAGTGCCGACTCGTCCGTCACGTTGCTTTGTGAGGCCGTGGCCTTGAAGCGCTCTATGAAGGACCTGAGCGACTCCTTCGCTCCCTGGTTCATCGCCCAGAGGTCCGCGCTGGATGCGGACTGCCTGATGTATATGGAGTAGTGCTCGAGGAAGGTGGTTGACAGATCTCTGAAGCTGTCTATGGAGTGTGTCCTCAGCCGAGAGAACCATGTGAGGGCCGGGCCGGTGAGGTTCTCGACGAAGAGCTGGCAGTGGGCGGCTTCGCGCTCGTCTGGAGAGAAGTGGGCGCGGCCCATGGCGATGGTGAACGCCGTGAGATACTGGGCCGGGTCGGTGGTGCCTGCGTAGGGTTGGAGTTTGAGCTTCCCGAGGTGCTGGAGCGGGACGGAGGCGATCCGTCGGGTAAACGGCGTGTTTTGCGTCTCTCTGAGGACGCGATCTATTTCCGGGGCCGCACTGGTGGCCTGATGGATTTTGGAGGACATCACGCGGATTGTCTCCTTCATAGCCTCGAACTCGGCGTCCCTGGAGCGCTCCGAGCTGGATCGGAGATGGTGGGGATCGTCGCCCAGGTGGCTTCCTACAGCCGGGGCGAAACGTCCGCCCGGGCCTTCGGATCCTGACGGTGAGTCGCCGGGCCGGCTTATCCGGATGTGCGGGATTTCTTCCCGAGAGGCCGGCTCTCTGAGATGGAAGTCCGGGGAGTCGGTGTTGTCCGACCGGTCATGGGAGGCTCCTAGCGTGGCGAACCGTTGATCGGTAGCTCGCGTCAGCTCGTCTATTCTGGCGAGCAGGGTCTCCATTACGGCGGACAACGTGGGCTGGTCCTCCGATGCTCGGGGCGTGTTGTGGGCAGCTGAGCCGTCGGAAGGAGTGGGCGTCGGAGCCGGAGGCGGGGCCCTGAAGAACTGCTCTCGAGATATTGGTTGGTTGGTAGCTGCTTGGACTGACGGCGGAGCGGCCGCTGTTGCTTGGGTCGTCGGCGGGGCCGTTGACTGGGCCTGGGCCGTTGTTTGGGCCGGGGTTTCCTGGTCTGACAACACTCTTGGAGGCGGAATTGCCATCTTCGATGGGGTTGCGGTTGTGGTTGAACTGCTCCTTGCGTATAGAAGAATCTCTAAGCCCCTCCTTCTAGCGCCAATTGTTGATCCCGGGGATCACTAATGAAGATTAAGGGGTGATTAGGAGATGAGAGGTGATATTTTCGTTAATTAGAGCTAGTTAACCACAATCAAAAGCAGGTCGGGAATATTTTTTTGGGGAGGCCGTGGGCCGTGTTCTTTTATTGATGATAAGTGGAGTGAACAATTTAGAGTTACGAACTGGTTCCGAAGGACGTCCAGTTCGGCATTCTAAATTGCTGTCTTGTTACAAAGAGAGAGAGAGAGGTCGGGCAACTTGTGGTAGGTGAGATACCAAAATTTCCGATCCTGATCATTAATGACATCGAGGGGTATTTATACTGGCAGTTGACTTCCTGCTCCCCGGGATCTCGGGCCCACGTGGCGTCTTCGGCCTGTTTCGCGGGTAAGGGGGTCTAGGAGGCGTGTTCCGGGTTTCGAGGAGGGAGGTCATGATGAGCTCGGCGTGGCGTGTTGCAGAGCAGCGCACTGTTTCGCCAACTCTTCTCCACATGTCCTTTCCTCCTTCGTCCACTCTGCGGGGTTGGTGGGACGTCGAGTCAAAGCTGTATCCCTACGCGGGTAGGGCGCTGTTCTACCAGCTCCCACGTGCCTTCTGCTCTTCTGACACTCCTGCTTTGGTGAAGTGTCAGGCCGGACCCGAGGTGCGTCCTCGGGGGCTCGGGAGCTCGGGAGCTCGGGAGCTCGGGTGATACGAGCGCGGTGCCTTCAGATCGGCGACCGAGCTGAAGAGAGATTTCCTAAGATGGGCCTAACTAATTGGGGGTGCTAGGCCCACCTCCAACATCTTTCACTATCGAAACACATAGTCGATCCTCCTCTTCTCTTTTGATGTCGAAACAATATTTGCTACTCCTCTCATCTTTCACTATCAAAACACGCCGTCCTCCTCCTCTCCTCTCTCTCACTCTTGATTTTTTCCTCTTCTATTTCCAGAAATCGATTCTAAACAATCGGCATGCCACTTGGGTGTTTAATGTTGGATCGGATCCGTGTTTGTCAGGTAATCACTTGCCAAATAGCAATCAAAGATAATTAAACGTTTTTTTGTCGAATTTTATCACGAATGTGGATTTAATTTTAATTAAATAATTTAGGTGTTTTGGTGATTATAATTTTGATTACATGTAAAAGCGTGTAAAAATATACACATCGTCACATATTATCTTTGATTGCTATTTGGCACATAATAATTTAAGGGGAATGAGTATAGGCAATTAGTATAAGGAGGGGGCAGTCACATATTATAAAATGCCGTCCAAAAAGGGCAATCTCTAAACGCTATTATGCTATAATGAGATTACGAGAATGAGTTGATCTTTAATCCCATTGGATAGACATGATAAGAAAAAAAGAGAGATTGATTGACTTCCAAAAACCATGATGCGAGCCCTGGCCCACAAGAAACTATTAAAAATTTGAAAAAAAAAAGCGAATAATAAATAAAGACGGTGTGGAGATATTTTCCACTCGAAGAAAATATCTTTGATATTTTTATTTTCGAAAAATATCTAAATCTTGTTTCCGCCAAATTGACCGGTGCTGACGTGTCACCCTTACCACGTGTAAAAGCGTATACAACTGTATTGTTCCTTTCTATTTCCATCTTCATCTTCGGATATTTTCTCTCTCTCTCTCTCTCTCTTTCTCCACAAGATAGATAGCCAATGGTTGGTGATTACAGAGGGAGCTATAGCCGTAGCTCCGATTCAGATTCCGATTCCGACGATGCTTCTTCTGTGGAGGAAGAGACGACCTCTTCCATGGTATATTTCTGATTTTTTTCTTTCTTATTGCATGTCGGTTTCTTCACCGGAAACGCCGTCGTTTTCACTGTTCAGATCTGTATTTGCTGAAGTTTGCGCCGGTTTTAATGGTGGTATTGTGTTTTTGAGTTAAATATTGTGGAGAAATTAATCGAACAAATGTTGAACAAAATTGGTTATTCATTGGTTTCTAAATTGCTAGTTTGATTGAAATGTTTGTATAATTTATTTCCTTTTTAAAACATTGTTGCAGTATTCTGCGGGAAAAGAGTATATGCCTATAGAATGGACTGATGAGAAGCATAGTTTGTATCTTAAATCAATGGAAGCTTCGTTCGTACATCAGCTGTATAATTCTCTCGGTGCGCTCGGTTCGAATTCGAACAAGGAGACTGTACCACCGGATGGTCTAGATTCATCGAGAAGGTTCGGTAGTAGCTGTAGGAAACCTTCTGAAGAACAGGTATGAGACGTTTTAACTCTGTTCTGATATCTTGGTGGCTTGTTGATAAGATTCCGAATTTAGTCTTCTCTATATTTTGTTTGCTACTAGTTCAAGGTTCTTCGTGATGGTTTCTGGCAAAAGATGAATGTAAAACAACCCGAATATCGTCTCAATGGAAGACACAGTGATTCTCACGAGTTTCTTAGGAGTCCGTGGATCAAGCATTATAAACATTTACCCAAGTCCCAAAGTCCGGTGACGGATGAAGGTAGTTCCGAGCTCGAGAACCAAGTGGTCAGCTCAAATGGGAAGAAGGGAATAGTCATGTGCAGCTCTGGTTCAGCGTCGAGTCACAAGCAGGTATTACGGGAAGGCTGTTCGCATTCGCGTGACCGGGATCAGATCAGCATCGGAGAAGGTATTTTTAATTCCTCTCTTCCAATATGTTTTTTTTTGTTTTGAATTTTGTAAAACTTAACTGTTTCGTATTTGTCTGATGTTTTAAAGCAGAGGTATCTGACCAGAACTTTGTCAATGAAGTAACAAAAGGCGAAAACGGTAGCTCGAAGAAGATGAAGACAGTGATGAGCGGATCGTCGAGTACTGATCAGGTAACTTCTCCCACCAAGTTAGTTTTGATCATTTCACCGAATATGACGAGTTTATTGATCCAAAGTATCGTCTTTTTACTTGGCATATAGGTCGTTCCACTCGGTAAAACTTCTGCAAACATGACATAAATTGAAGTCTGTTTCTGGAGAGGTCGTTGAAGGCTGGTTTGAGAGGAGAATTTTGTATTGTATATTGAATAACTATAAAAGTCCAACTTACTTTGGTTTAGTTACATGTGTCTTCATCATATATCCCTAACTATAAATATATATATGCTCATGTGAGTGGATTCATATGTAATGTGAACCTTAAATTTGCATCATGTTAGTTAGTTTTTTGATTATTTATTGTTAGTGCAAGTATTATAGTTATATAACTTTGAACTTGGTTCTTGTATCTTCAACGGATCACTTTGAGACAACACTCCAATGTTAAATGTTAAATGTTAGATGTTAAATGTCAAATGTAATAGTATTTTTAAGAGGGTTGAGAAAAAATCATAGCCTCTTTGGGCGATTCTTTCTTTTCTTGAGTCTTCCTCAAGTTTTGCTTGTCGACGGTCATGGAGACGCCGCGATTCCAGCGACTGAACAGGTCTCCTTCCTTCCCCTTTCACAAAATAGTCTTCCTCCTTCCTCCTTCCTCCCCTCTCAGTAAACCTTCATCTTTGTGTGCCATGCATCAAAGTTCCTCGAAGGATATCAAATATTTCAACCCTGTTTTTGAACTATTAAGGGTAACACTTCGACTCAAATCCTCTATGGAAGAACTTTGTCTTAGGAAATGTTTTTGGGAGCTCGCCACATATTGGTAAAGTCTACGCCATTGTCAACTGATATGAGTCAGGTTTTAATCTAAATAAACAACTGCAAGTGAACAACAATGCGCAATAGTAATTATGGGATCGTATCCGCAAGAATTGACAAATTCGTATATTTCAAATTTATAGGAATCGTATCAAGATAGAACGACAAATAAAGAGTCTGGTTGTAGCGAAACTAAATAACAAAAATAAATAAATGAGAGCAATATGGAGAAAAGCGATAGGTCTTATGGTAATCATAGAGAATCATGCAACGATAAGTAGATGCTATGCATAGATTTGAATAAAAACAGTCAAGAACTCGGAACACGAATGTATAATCTTTTCACTAAAAAGTCAACTTACGATGATTTAGTTACATGTGTCTTTGATGTGCATGCATGGTTTTTGCATAATTTCATCATTGTTTCTTTCACACTTTGCATCTTTTTGTATCATAATTATTCATTTTGAGTCTTTTTCTTATTGTCATGCATTTTAGAGTCATATGTAATCCTTAGTGACTTGGCTGCTGGATGCTTTAGATGCTCATGGTAGCGGTTGATGAGTACTTCTTTCTTTGAGTTTTTCCGATAGTTTCAAAACTGAGTTCTGGGTGAGAGACTCGGTTTCGGCTTCTCCTTCTTCTAGAGCTTCTTCTGCAGTTATTTCATCATCCTTTCCTTTTTGTTTATCTCTTCTTCTTCTTCTTCTTCTTCTTCTTCTTCTTCTTCTTCTTCTTCTTCTTCTTCTTCTTCTTCTTCTTCTTCTTCTTCTTCTTCTTCTTCTTCTTCTTGTTTATCTGTAATTGAGTATCTAGATGAAGATATTCAAATCCCAGCCTTGTCTCCACTCTCATTATCTGAAAGTCTCCCGATCTTTGTCAGTGAAACAGAGCGCCAAGTGCCCTCATCTTCCACCTTTTCTTCTTCCACTACAAGAAAACTGCATGAAACCGACGGCCAAATCCGTCGGTATCCCGTCAGAAACAGCCATTCCAGACGGATTTTCGACGGATTTCAGCCGTCGGTTCTATTTCCTCGAAAATCGAAATCCGTCGGAAATTTTCGAGAGATTTCCAACAGCTAAATTACCCGACAGATTTCCGAGGACAAGTCCGTTCGGGATAATTCCGATGGAGTTCCAACGACCAGTCCTTCCGGAAATTTCCGACGGATATCCGATGACCAATTTTTCTGGACAATGCCGACGGATTTCCGAGGACCAGTCCGTCCGGCTAATTCCGACGGATTTACGACGACCAGTCCGTCCAGAAATTTCCGAGGACCAATCCGTCCGGACAATTCCGACGGATTTCCGAGGACCAATATTTCCGTAAGATTTTCGAGGACCGATATTTCTGACGGATTTCCTAGCATATATTTTTTTAAAATAAAATATCATTTATTTGATGTAATAAAATTAATTTAATTAATTATTTTTAAATAATTTATAAAAACGAAAATTATATTAATAAAATCTTATAAAATAAGACATTGTGTAATTTTTGTTTATTTGTGTTTGTTGTGAATGTTGTGAATGAGTGGGAGAAATATTTATAGAGAAATATTCAGCGATATTCCAACGGATGTTTAAATTTCAAACGGCTATATAACGGCTACTACAACGAATACATTACCGGATATATATCCGTCAGAAATCGGTCGGAAAGTTCTGACGGCTATATATCCATCGGATTTCGGTCGGAATTTCCCCACCGATTTTCGACGGACTTCAGTCTGTCGGGAATTTCCGACGAAATACTGAAGGAATACCGGCGATTATAAATTCGTCTGAATTTCGTCGGAAATTCCTCGGAATATTCCGATCAATTTCCGACGACCCTCGTACCGTCGGAAATTTCCGACCGATTCCCGAGGGAAATTATAATCGCCTGTATTCTCTAGGTCTTTCGTCGGAAATTTCCGACGGATTGAAGCCCGTCGGAAATGCCGTCGGAAATGCGGGTGTTTTCTTGTAGTGTTCTACCTCCTCTGATTTCTCCCCTTACTCCACCTTTTCATATGAGATAAGTTTTTCTTCAAGCACAGTCTCTTCGACTGTGTGAGAGATAGCTATATTTGATTCTCCAACTACAGCTGATGATATGCCACTAACTACAACTGCGAGCTCAGTCTCGCTACTTTTCAAAGCACACAAGTGAGAACACCGGTTTTTGACCATTTTTATGGATCACTTTAATATTTTTTGCAGGTGTTTTAACTCCGTTTTCAATGGTTTTCAAGTGATTTCCATGTTTTAGTGTTTTGAAAAACATTTCATGTAACTTGGGATAAAATAGTGCATTTCGTAACAAAAGTACGTTTTTGGATAAACTCGGACCGTCAGAAGTCTTGCAATCAAAGAAGACCTTCTCACCGTCTGGTTGATATATCATGGTTTTTACTCATTTTAGGTCATGATATAAGTCCATTTTATAGAGTCTTTCTACTATTTTGTAGTGTTTTAGAGTCTTTTACAGGTTTTAGCACGTTTGGAGCATAATTGAAGATATTAGAGCTTTCTGGAGCATTTTGGAGCAAAGCAGACGTTCGTGTAGCTGAGTACCCGATTTTAAGTCTCAGTATAGGTTGATACTCACTGCAGCAAGACACGAGTCGCGACTTAAGAGGAGTTGAAGAATTGCAAAATGGCCCAGAAGACTTTATTATTTACAAGAAGCCCCAAAATGTGATTTAGGTTATTTATTAGGATTTTACAGCCACTTTGATGGTTATGTTTTATTTTACTTTGGTTTTGTGAGAGAGCTTTTGAAGGGAGACAAGTCTGAAACTCTGTTCGTCCGAGAGAAGATTTCGAACCCTCTTGTTACTCTTTGTCATTATTTATTTGAGTATTTATTCAGTCATGTTTGTTGCTTCAATTTCCATGTCTGGGTAGATCTCTTGTTAGGTTTAGGGTTCTCATAAGGGATTTCTTTGAATGCTAGGTTGATTAATTGAATAGGATTCACCATCTGAATTAGTTCTTCGCCTTAGGTTGTGTTCAAAGCTTGTTCTAGATTAGCTACCTAGAATTTAGATCTTAGGATAATTGATTAGGCACGAGAGTGCAATTAATTACCTGATAGAACTTAGGGTGAGCAAAATAACTATTCACAAAGAGATTTGGTTTAATTGTTTTGTGAACAAATCAAACTTGATCTAAAAGCTGGTTTAGACTTTAGGATTCACAAAGAGATTTGGAATTCTAGGATTTAGACTTAGATAGTTTTCGCAACGAGAGTTGGTTAGCTATACTTTAGTGATTTGAGTTTAAGAACCGCGCTAAATCTTAATCCTGACTAGTTAGTTTATCTGCATTCATTGATTTCATGAGAAATACTCTGAACCTATCTTTCTCCCAATCGAAATTACAACCGTTTAATTTATGTATTGCTTTCAATTATATCTTTTGGTTTAGCTTAATTCGAATCTATTTAATCTATTGTGTGATATCCTGAGTTCTTGTGTTCGACCCCTACATATACTACAATAACTGCTTTAGTACTTATAGGGTATTAATTTGAGCATATCACTGGTCATCACCAAATTTGGACACAACAAAGTAGATACAACCAGCTTTCAAATACAATTGGATTGGAGACATTCTGATGTTTGGATCCTTAAATATACCCGAAGGCAGATGAAGCTGCCCCGAAGAGAATACCACCGCGGTAGGAGAGTCCCGACCCGCGGCCAAGCTTCAGTTCACCGCGCCTGGAGGAGCTCGACCAGCGGCCAAATACTTGTTCGCCGCTACCAGAAGTCAAGCACCCGCGGCCAAGCCTTGCTGTGACCAAAACAACTCGTTTCTTTACCCAATGCCAATTCCGTCTTTTCACATCAAACCCTAAACGAAGTGAAGATTATATATTCTCATTTTTAGGTCTTTTACGACAGATACACATCATTAGACACTTTTTCTTTCACGCTTTGAGGCATAAGCAATACTCTTGCAACTTTATTCTTCGGTTTGATTGTTTGATTTCGTACTCTAATTTCTAATCTAGACACTTTTGATTTTCAAGCTCTTTGTTGCTCTTTTGACATTCTCCTTTATATTTGTTTTTTGTTCTAAGGTGCATGAACACTAGGAGAAATCTTAGAGAAACAGTACCGCAACTAGACGATATAGACAAACACGAGAGAGAACTCTGAAGGCTCAAAAGAACTTTAAGGATGGTCGAGAACGACCGTCCGAAATATAAACTAAACCGTGACCAACTTGATGATTATCGTGATGATTCGGATAACGAAGATGATCGAGAGGCTGTCCATAGTGCTAATGACCAGCCACAACTCGATCCCAAAGAAAACTACAACCAAAACCAAAATGCTGAAAATCCGAGGCGACAACTTCCCGTCGATTGTGATGCACCATGGAACGATGCTCAAGCTAATGCACTGATTCCTCCCAATGGTGAGAACACCAACCGTATTGTCCTACCCGCTAATCCTTCATGGAGACAAGCGCGTAACCGCATCATTGCTGATTTTGATGCACCATATCAACACTTCCAAAACCGAGCCACAATTCAACTTCCTTTACCTCATAGGAACGATTTTGATATCAAACCTCAAATCATTGCTTTGATAAAGCAAAACCAATTTCATGGACTTATTACCGAGCATCTGATGGAGAATATCGAGTTGTTCGAAGAGATTTGTAGCACGACGAGAACAAACCAAGTTCCCGCCGATTATGTGAAGTGTAAGATTTTTCATTTTTCTTTAGCCAATAAAGCTCACCATTGGTTAAAATCTTTGCCTGCATGATCTAGCACTAATTGGGAAGAGTGCAAAGCCGCCTTCCTAAATCATTTCTACAATCGGTGGAGTCTTTCCATGAAGTGTGGGAACGTTTCAAGGAGTACGAGAGAGATTGTCCTCATCACGTTTTTTCCGGTCCGAATATGCTCAACACTTTCTACCGAGGCATATTACCGAAATATCAACTTTCTCTCTACACGACCAGCAATGGAGACTTTTCGACAAAGACAATAAACCAAAGAAGAGCCCTCATCGAGAATCTTGCTATGGCTAATAGCAACAATCCTCCCGACTATGATAGATCAACTAAATCGAATGCATCAGAATCCAAGGAGATAGCCGAGTTAAAGAACATGATGAATCAACTTCTCAAGAACCAAAACCGCCAAGTACATGCTTGTGAAGCTACTAATTGAGGCGATGATGATGCTTTCTACGAACCCGACAACAACGGTTTGTATTCTCAAGAAGAAGAAGTTAACTATGTGGGAGCACAAAATTCTTATCAAAGCCGTTTCAACAAAAAATTTCGCAACGCCAACTTCAACAATCTTTCATACCGAAATCAGAACGTGGAGAACTCCCAAGACCAGCTCTATCCTCAACAATCCAAGCCTTTTCAAAACCGGTTCCAAAACGGGAACTATGGAGGAAATGAGAACTTCCAACCACGACCACGTTTTAACGCTCAAGCCGCTCCTTACAACAGCTCAAGCACGCAACAACAAGGTACATATAACTCTTAACTTGCTGCCCAAATAACTCGAGCAACCAATTCAACTTCTCGCTCAAAGCAATGAGAAGACGACGAAAGAATTCAACGTCAAAGTGGATTGTATGTATAATGACTTGAATGGGAAATTCGAATGTCTTTCGATCCATGTCAAGAAGTTGGATATACAAGTCTCTCAAACCGCGGACTCATCTAAGAGACCGAACGAAGCTTTACCCGAAAGAGTAGAGGATAACCCAAAGAGATTTTGCAATGTGATTTCTACCGTGCCTAAGAAGGAAGTCAACAATGAACCAAAGCAAGAAGAAGCTTGAAAATTCGTCCACTCTATGGAAGAGCCTATACCGAATCCAACATGGTTCGAGAACCACCATTTGAGGTCCCAGATCAAAGGCTAAGAAAAGCCGATGATTCAGGATGTTGTTTCTTTCTCTTGCTCGATTTCCGGGATAAATTTTGTATATTGTCTATGTGATTCGGGAGCCAACGTCAACACCATGTCAAAGACGTTTGCTAAGAAGCTTGGTATAAAAACTCTCACACCGTCTAATGTGAGCATTATTTTTGGAGATTCATCACAAAAGAAATCTGAAAGAGTGATTCATGACCTTCAACTACTCATTGAGAAGAAGATTTTTCCCGCTGATTTTCAAGTACTCGAGATTGATTGAGACAAAGATAGACCATTGATTCTTGGTCGACCGTTCTTAGTTACCGTTGGCGCCGTCCTTGATCACGCCAACCGTCATGTTGTTTTCTTGAACGTGTATCGAAGAAAGTTCTATCCTACTGACCCGGACGGAATTCCAATCCCGAAGGACAAGCACAAGAAGAAAAAGTCGATTCTTCCTAAGAAAAAAGAGAAAAACGAGTCA
Source organism: Eutrema japonicum (assembly GCA_030161315.1). Classification (NCBI taxonomy): domain Eukaryota; kingdom Viridiplantae; phylum Streptophyta; class Magnoliopsida; order Brassicales; family Brassicaceae; genus Eutrema; species Eutrema japonicum. The sequence continues at coordinate 23,092,870 of BSQW01000007.1, forward strand.
ACTAAGCCAATGACTCCAAAAGTAAGTCAACCTTTTGTTTCTAAACCATTTGCAAAAATCAGGATCACAATTCCACCCGATTTAAGAGACTCCAAAGAAGAACGAGTGGAAGGAATGATCGAGAAAACGAAGCAAGCCCTTCAAAACGCCAAGATTCCGAGTAAACGCGGAAAGAAGAAGGGGATACAAAACATAGGCGAACAACATTTCAAATTCGATGAAACCCAAGAAACGTTTGTTCCCGGGACATTTTCTGCTCACGCCTAGATCCCACCAAAAGTCGAGCTAACGACTTTAACCAGAAGCGCTTGATGGGAGGCAACCCATTTGGTACGTTTTTCCTTTTTTATTTTACCGTTCTTTTTCTATTAACGTTTTCCTTTTAAGTATTTCAGACTTTATTTAAAACCACAAAAACCAGAAAATATTAAAAAAACCAGAAAACACAAAAAAATGAAGAAGACGTTCGAAACGGATCAAGAAACGTCAAAGGAATGAGGGAGAAAACACTCCCAACACTACAAGAAAACACCCCTTTTGCAACGACATATATCGTTGTAAAATCGTTGCAAAACAGACGTACCATCGAATTTGCGACGAAACGTAAATCGTCGTTAACTGATCGTCGTAAACGAAAAATCGTCGGCAAATTACGAGGGGCATAAAATCGTCGCTAAATCGTCATAAATTTTAATTCGAAATTACGACGAATAAAAATACGATGTAAGAACGATGGCAATTCGAAGGGAATTTACGACAAAACAACGATGAATTTAGGATGATTATGTGGACAAATTTTCGTCGTAAATCGGAGGTAAATAGTTCATCGTAAATTCGTTGGAAGACTAGAACCATCGTAAATACGTCGTTAATCAGTCGTCGTAAAATCGTTGTAAATTTACAACGATTTTATGACGATTATAATATGTCGTTAATCAATCGTCGTAAAATCGTTGTAAATTTATGACGATTGTTAATTGTTTTTAGTTTAATTAATTAATGAATTAAATTAATTTTATTTTTAAAATTTAATTAATTTCGAAATTACAATTTGAAATTTAAAAAATAATAATATTATATAATAAAATTTTCTTACAAATATTCATACTAAAAAGATTATTAATATAATAAAATTTATAAAGTTATTACAAAATCATCGATACCCAATTCGTCATCGGCTCGCGGCTCCCATCTCTCGTCGGATTGGTTGTTTGCATTGGTGGCTGATTGCTTGGCCCCGCTCCTTGTGCCGCTGCTCGTCTTCGTCGCTTTTTCTGCAACATGGCATGCATTGCCGAGTTATCTATTGCCATGATGTCAAAGTGCGAGTCATTCTCTGTAGCCTCCATATCAAACTTATGCTGAAGACTCGAAATCTTCGCCTGATATGTCGTAGACTAGATCTCAACCCTCTGCTGAAGACTCGTAATCGTGGCACATAAGACGACTGGATCATCTTCTAGTGATCGTCGTCGCAGAGCAAATGACGAGGTGGCTGAGACATCCCGAATAGATCCCATCCCGACAACCTTCCCTTTTTTCTTAGGGGTGACCTACATTTAAAGTTACAGTTAATTAATTTTTTTTTTAAAAATAAAGACTAAACATATTTAAGTACTACAATATTATTCTATATACTTCCTGGAAGATCCAGTTAATATCGGGTGTGGTCAACCCTCCAGAATGGACCGACAAGATAGCCGCTGAGAGAGCTGTGTCTCTGGCTAGGTGACCTTGGAAGTCACCTCGTTGAAGATATGCTCGGCCTTCTCATTAACAAATTCACCATTCTTCTTTCGGTGCGTCCGCTCGAAAACCTTCGTCATCGGAGGGAGTACACATCCGTCTTCGTCGGCCTAAGGATAAAAGACAATGTTATTGATCAAATCAAGTAAATAACATAAACAAAATAATATAAATAACTTTAATTACCATTTTTAGACGAACACCTGCAAAAAGCGTTTGGCCGACTGTATGAGGCAAATGCACGTATTTGCCGTCCGGACCAATGGTGTTGCAGGAAGCCGAACACTTCTCCGCAGTTCTTATCGATTTTGGATCCAGCCAATACTGCACCAAGCCGTCCCATACTGCTTTATCCATGCGTGGGAGCTTTGCTTCATCGCCATCATTTTTCCATGCCTTCTTCCATTCACCAACTACTCCTTGGAGGCGAAACTTCACCTTCTCGAGGAACAATGTTTCAACCTGGCCATGAATCACAAGATCCCAGTGATATTTTTGCTGCATGAGAAACAAAAATAATTAAATATTTTATAAAACTAAATTAACTATATATATAAATATAATAAAAATAATGAAAAAATAAAATTTTTGCTTACAAGTACCGCAAACATCTTGAATCATGTCTCCTTGATATGTGCCGAGAGCTTTTTCCAATTGGTATGAGGCTCAAAAAAGTATGCCTTGATGATTTCAGAAACGGTGTGTCCAACTTTGCATTCAATACCTAACCTGAAACAATAATTAATAATTAAAATATATATTTATTAAATATAAATATGTAATAATAAATATAATTAAAAATATATATATTACCATTCGGCACCGTCGGTATGGTCCGGGTTAATCCTATGCCGGCCCTGCTGTGCAAGCAAATCTAGGACCGTAATATGTTATATGGGGCAGGCGAACGTCCTCCAGCTCGCGGAACCTGAGGTGGTGGTGGCGGCGGTGGAGCACTCTGTGTTTGCGTCAGCGGGACGAAATCTGTCTACGTAGCTGATATGCTCAAATTAATACCCTATTAGAATACTAAAGCAGTTGTCGTAGTATAGCTAGGGGTCGAACTTAAGGACTCACAGAGACACACAATAGATTATATAGATCCAAAATACGCTAAATCAAAGGATGTAAACGAAAACAAGTACGCAATTAAAAGTGTTGTAAATCAATGGAGGAAAATATAGGCCCAAGATTTTTCTCAGGAAATCAATGAATGCAGCTAAATTAACTAATAGGATTCAGATTACGCACGGTTCTTGAACTCAAATCACTAAAATATAGCTAACCAACTCTCGTTGCGAAAACTATCTAAATCTAAATCCTAAGGATTACAAATCTCTTTGCGAATCCTAAAGTCTAAATCAGCTTTAAAGTTCAGGTTTTATATGTTCACAAATCAATTAAACCAAATCTCTTTGCGAATAATCAATTTGCTCACCTAAGGTTCTATCAGGTAATTAATCGCACTCTCGTGCCTAATCAATTATCCTAAAATCTAAGTTCCAGGTGATCAATCCAGAATTAGCTTTGAGAACAGCCTAAGGTGAAGAACTAATTCAGATTATGAACCCTAAATAACTAATCAACCTAGCATTCAAAGAAATCCCTATAAGAAAACCCCAAACCTAAAGTGGATATACTCAGACATGGAGAATGAAACAATCAATGTAACTGAATAAATCATCAATAAAATAGAAAGAGTAACAAGAGGTTTTGAGATCTGATCTCGGACGAAGGGAGATTCAGACTTGTCTCTCTCAAACCAAAGTAAAATCAAAGTATAGAAAATAAAGCATACAAAGTAAAGCATAGCCTAAACAGGTGGCTGTAAAACCTAATTATATAGCTAAAACACGTTCTGGGCCATCTTGTAAATATCAAAGTCTTCTGGGCCAATTCTGCAATTCTTCAACTCTTCAATAAGTCGCGATCCTTCTGTTTTCTCGACGGGTATCGATCGATACCAGGGGGTATCGATCGATACTCATGTGATTTTGACGTCTCAGCTGCACGGATCTCTGCTTCGTTCCCGAATGTTCCAGAAAGCTCCAATATCTCCAATTATGCTCCAAACGTGCTATAACCTGTAAAAGACTCTAAAAGACTACAAAACACTAGAAAGACTCTATAAAAAGGACTTATATCATGGCCTAAAAGGGATAAAAACCATGATATATCAACTCCCCCAGACTTAGCATTTGCTTGCCCTCAAGCAAATAGAAGACTAAACCAGAGAAAGAGGTTTGAAAACGTAGAGACTCACCTGTTCATGAACCATCGCAGAGATCCTTTTCCCAAGCACCCAAATGTTACCTAACCAGCTTTTGATCTAACCACCATGTACTTCTCCATAGACATTCGCAGCTTTCGCAGACTCCACACATTATCCCACATAATTGTTCAAATAAAGCCCTCATCGCCAGTTTCAACGCTGCAGCCAATGGTCAAGAACCTTCTAGATTCTTTACCATACAATATCATGACAAGGAACCACCCTTTTTCATACTCTTTGTATCAATTTCTCTCCCCCAGACTTATTTCTTGTTATGTTCCTTACATTTACATATTAAGGTTTGAGACGCGAGTATTGATGGTGTTAGCCACCGAATCCCCGGTTCTTCCCTCAAAAGTAATCAAAGGTGTAGGCGAATAATGGTATCACATGAAATTTTCCTAACCTCGCTTTCACCTTTGTGTGATAATTCCCTCTTAAGTAGAATAATGGGATCCTTGGAAACTTTCCTAGCCCTCTACTCAGAAGTAAATCATTTCATCTTTTAATGCATCTTATTACTTGTAACAGGGAGAGAAATACCATTATCTTAAACATATGGGTTCCTTTGTCAGATATGAATGATGAATCAAGCTCTAAAAACACTAACCACATCGATGAAGTGCAAAAATTTGGCTCAGGCTTCAGAAGAACTCTGCTGGAGACATGGATGTTTTCTAGTCAACTGGTCAGTCCTTGGATTTTTCATTAGTCGATCTAGAACTGATCCTGTAACACTGTGCACTCAAAAACAAAATCAAATAAATAGGTTCAAGCACATGATCATTATCTCCAACAAGTTTTTCACTCAATAAAACGACAAATTTTTATTTATTTTATTTTATGACTCTAAGAAAAACGAGAACAATGTCAGCAGACACCTCCCCCAGACTTGAACAACACTGTCCCCAGTGTTATCTAGCCTAGAGTCAGTGAAAGAAAACAAAAGAACAGAACAAAATTGGGAAAAACAAGAAGTTACCTTACTGGAACATTGAGTATCGATCGACACACAGCCTGGTATCGATCGATACCAGACTTAAATCGACATGAACCTGTCTAAATCGCGTAGGGTATCGATCGACACTCAGGCGATTTCGAGTTTGCTCCTTTTTTATCGGGACACAAAACAAAAAATAAAAAGAAAATACTTATATATAGACTCACCAGTGGGTTGCCTCCCACCAAGCGCTTGTTTAACGTCAGTAGCTTGACTGTAACGCCCTTCAGGCTGGATAAGAGTGAGAGCTTGCACCAAAACAGGCTCCACAACTTGACACTGCTGGCTTCAGAGTTTTGCTCAACATGCCTTCCACGAACTCCTTTCCTTTCTCTTTCAGCTCAAAAGTAAGAAGAACTATAGCCTTAGAGAATGGCTTCGAAGCTCCTTTGCACTTCACCTCGTACTCAATCGAATTCCCATCACTCTTCTGAGGGATTAAAGTGACATGGGGGTTCTCGACTTTTTTGCTCATGGCCTTCTTCTTCTTTGTTGCCTTAGCTGAAATGTCTGCGACAGTAGGCTCATCAGGAGGCTCTTCCAAAAGATCAACTGCCAGCGACTTTTTTGTAACAACCTCGATGCTAGAGACACGTGTGGGGGCACTCCTAAGGGGAATGATATCATAATAGACCCCTCCGTCAATGTAAGAGAAAGAGATTCTCTTATTAGGCGTGTCTATGATTGCGCCAGCAGTAGCCATAAATGGTCGTCCCAGGAGTATAGGCATACGAGATATCGCACTCATCTCCACAACCTGAAAATCAGTAAGCACCAGACAGTCTCCTACTTCGACCAGCAAACCATGATAGTACCGTGTGGAAGCGAGGTGGAGTCGTTCGCGAATGTGATAGATGCCTCTGGTGATCGAATATCAGCGCCCAACCGTTATGCAATTGCCCTTGAGATGACATTGACACTAACCCCTGAGTCAACGAGAGACTCTTTGAAATCAACTCCAGAGATAGAACATGGAACCTCGAATTTTCCTAGATCTTCCCTTTGGGTCAACTGTCTCAGTGGAGGTGGTGCACCTCTAGCCTTAATGAAGAGTGCCTTAATCTCTTCCTTAGTTTCTCTGCCATCTTTGAAGTGACTTAGTAGAGGACGGTGTTCTAGAGCTTCTTCAAAAGTCGATTCAGGGGAAATCCTTCTTACCATCTTCTCAAAGCCACACAACTGCTTTGGAGAGATGGGATCTCTGAGGTGTTTAGGAACAGGATTCAGCTTCTTGGGCTTGCGAACTCTTTCTTTGATCAACTCAGGTGTTTCCACAGTTTCTTGCTCGTTCTGCGAGGGGTATCGATCGACACCAGGTAGGGTATCGATCGATACTCTTGCTATTGAATCATCCTTGACAGATTTACCATCATCAAGGGGAAACTCCACAATCAGCTTATCCAGCATAGCCTTGCATCTGGCGTCCTCTACCTCCTTCTTAGCCTTTGCAGCAGCTCTGGGGTAAGGTATCCTCGGTATATAGACTCTCTCTGCAACCACTTTAGGCACCACAGTCAAAATCTCAGGTGTCTCCTCAGAAATTGCCTCAGTATCGACCGATACCAATGGGGTATCGATCGATACACGGGTTTTGGAAGTATCCCGTTTCAGAATTGTAACTGGTATCGATCGACACTTGGGGGTATCGATCGATGCCTTGGCGATTTCAGGAACGTCATCAAAATTTTCTGCACTTGAGGAGATTGCATTGACGTGTGCATTGTGTGAATGAATCATCTTTCCCTTGGCATTTGCTGCAGTCTGAGCTACTTGCGTTTCCAGCATCCTGTGACTGGTATTGAGAGCCTCGATCCTTCCACTCAAATTGGTGTACACATCATCCAGTTTCCCATTGAAGGTTACTGTCATCTTCTCCTGCCCTTGAACCAGCTGTTCAAGCATAGCCTCAATCTTACTCTTAGGAGCTTTGGGTGGTGGGGATTGGTACCCTACTTGCTGAGCATTGTTGGTGAAGTTTCGATTGGTGTTGTACCCAAATCGCTGACCCTGAAAACCAGAACCACCAATGTAGTTAACATCTTCCACTTCATTCTCAGCAGCAAAGTGGACGGCTTTTGTTGTCTTTCCCAGCAGAAGACTGTGCATACAATCCAGCTGAGCTTTAACTTCAACGATCTGCGACCCATCCATGTTACTTGCCAGCTTCTTGCGCTCGAAGTCTGCGCTCTTGGTGCTACTGCTAGATGAAAAGTTTTCAATCAACACATAAGCATCCTCAGGGTACCTGGTGTTGAAATTACCATTGCTCGAAGCGTCCAGAGCCATCTGATACCTCCAATCTACTCCTCTAAAGAAAATACCCAGAAGCTGCACATCAGAGTATCCGTGATGTGGACAATCTCTCTGATACGATCTGAATCTCGTCCAAACAGCCTTGAACGCCTCAGTAGGTCCTTGAGAAAATTGGGAGATTTTATTCTTCAGATCCTCAGATCGTGCATCATCGTAGAAGTTGATCAGGAAGGCTCTCTTAGTGTCCTCCCAAGTAGTTAGCAAACCAGGAGGTAACTGCCTCAGCCAGTAGGTCGCATCTCCACCTAGAGAGTAGGGGAAGAGCTTGCAGAAGAGATAGTCGTAGGACACTCCATTGCTCTTGATGCTAGTGACCAAGTCCTCGAACTTCTCCACATGGTCCATCGGATGTTCATGAGGAAGACCATGAAAGAGATGTTGTCCCACAAGAGCAAAGTAAGCAGGCTTCAGCTCAAAATCATTCCTCTCAAACGCAGGAGGACGAATCGCTGACCGATTGGCGAAAAACAGGTCAGGCCTATTGTACTCACCAATCGTCCTTCCACGATTAACCACATCATTCCTCGCGTTCCCAGCGACATTCGCAGCGACAACAGGAGCAGGTGGCATGACGATCCCCTCTCCATATAGACGTTGTCCTTGCTCATTGCACAACCGACTCTCTTGGTCTCTGTAAGCACCAGCTGCATCACGAACCAACTGATTGTTGTTCATCTTAGCTGATTTCTTTGCTTTCTTGTTTGTGCGTTCCACAAGTGCTAGTTGCTCGAGTGATAGATCAACTAGCTCAGCGTTCTTGTTCCTTCTGATTTCTCGATTAGGCATGCACCTGAAAACAAAAACCAAGAATGTAAGTAACTGAAATATATGTAGGGTATCGACCGATACCTAAGGGTATCGATCGATACTCGGGCGATTTAGACGATTTTTTTAGCTAAAATCTAATGGCGAATTGAGTCCCCGGCAACGGCGCCAAATTTGACATGCTCAAATTAATACCCTATTCAGATACTAAAGCAGTTGTCGTAGTATAGCTAGGGGTCGAACACAAGGACTCACAGAGACACACAATAGATTATATAGATCCAAAATACGCTAAATCAAAGGATGTAAACGAAAACAAGTACGCAATTTAAAGTGTTGTAAATCAATGGAGGAAAATATAGGCCCATGGTTTTTCTCAGGAAATCAATGAATGCAGCTAAGTTAACTAACATGATTCAGATTACGCACGGTTCTTGAACTCAAATCATTAAAATATAGCTAACCAACTCTCGTTGCGAAAACTATCTAAATCTAAATCCTAAGGATTCCAAATCTCTTTGCGAATCCTAAAGTCTAAATCAGCTTTAAAGTTCAGGTTTGATATGTTTACAAATCAATTAAACCAAATATCTTTGCGAATAAACAATTTGCTCACCTAAGGTTCTATAAGGTAATTAATCGCACTCTCGTGCCTAATAAATTATCCTAAGATCTAAGTTCCAGGTGATAAATCCAGAATTAGCTTTGAGAACAGCCTAAGGTGAAGAACTAATTCAGATTATGAACCCTAAATAACTAATCAACCTAGCATTCAAAGAAATCCCTATGAGAAAACCCCAAACCTAAAGTGGATCTACTCAGACATGGAGAATGAAACAATCAACATAACTGAATAAATCATCAATAAAATAGAAAGAGTAACAAGAGGTTTTGAGATCTGATCTAGGACGAAGGGAGATTCAGACTTGTCTCTCTCAAACCAAAGTAAAATCAAAGTATAGAAAATAAAGCATACAAAGTAAAGCATAGCCTAAACAGGTGGCTGTAAAACCTAATTATATAGCTAAAACACGTTCTGGGCCATCTTGTAAATATCAAAGTCTTCTGGGCCAATTCTGCAATTCTTCAACTCTTCAATAAGTCGCGATCCTTCTGTTTCCTCGACGGGCATCGATCGATACCAGGGGGTATCGATCGATACTCATGTGATTTCGACGTCTCAGCTGCACGGATCTCTGCTTCGCTCCAGAATGTTCCAGAAAGCTCCAATATCTCCAATTATGCTCCAAACGAGCTATAACCTGTAAAAGACTCTAAAAGACTACAAAACACTAGAAAGACTCTATAAAAACAACTTATATAATGGTATAAAAGGGGTAAAAACCATGATATATCAGTAGCCTCAGAAGACTCGGGTTGTACGCTATCCGATGTCCCAGAAAAATCTCTAAAAAACTGAGCGTAGTGGGGGCACGACCATGGCTCATCTACATAAAAATGAAGAAAAATTACTATCTATAAACACATATCAAAACTACTATCTATAAACTCTTATTTTATATTCTGCTTCTGTTCCTATCTATCAATTTGATTGCATTCCTATATATCTAATACTAACCTAAATTAAATACAAATTAACATAAATTATTTAAATTTTTACCTTTTTTGCAAGGTTTTCGCGAGAGATTAGAGAAAGGATAGAGAAATTGAGATTTGTGTAATGAAGAAATAAAATCTGAGCGTGAGTTTATATAGAATTTACTGTCGTCGTTAAATTGTCACAAAGTGAATTTTTTTGTTTTTTCCCACATAGGGGAACAGTCAAACGTTTTCATTTTCTAGCATGCGGTTAATTAAATTCGTAGGTTACGATTTCATATTCCTCGTAAAATCGTCGCATATTCCTCATAAAATCGTCGCATATTTGGCTACGATTTAACGACGATTCCTCGTAAAATCGTCGCAGATGTGCGACGACTTAGCGACAATTTTTTTAAAAAATACGGTTCAGGGTATAGGGCATAGATACGACGATCGTTACATCGATTGCAACACATCTAAATCCATCTAAATGTTTACCGTAAATCCTAAATCTTCAAATAATCTATATGTTCATCGAGATTGAAGAAAGACTAAAACATAGAGTATGTGTACATGGTAGTTTTGCTAAGATGAAGTAAGACAATGAGTTTGCGGAGAGAATAGTGATGGATCGAGTTTCTATTTCAGATTAATTCAATAAACTCAAGATGGATTTCAACAAGAGTTGCAAAATACAATAAGATGGATATGGTTTAGGGTTTAGGGTTTAGGGTTTAAGGCATATGGTTTAAGTAATTTACGACGATTTAGCGACGACATATTGTTAAAATACGGTTTAGAGTATAGGGCATAGATACGACGATTGTTACATCGATTGCAACACATCTGAAATCCATATAAATGTTTATCGTAAACCCAAAATCATCAAATAATATATATGTTCATCGAGATTGAAGAAAGAGTCAAAGAGAGAGTTTGCGTACATGGTAGAAATCAAAATCGTTGCAAAATTTAATAGAAATCGTCGCAAAATCGTCGTAAATAGAAATCTTTACAAAATCATTGTAAATTTACGACGATTTTACGACGATATTTATGAAATGCCCTAAACCCTAAACTTCGATCCCATCTCCGATTATCTCCGCTCATTTCCCGCCGAAGGTGCGGTGATTAATAAATTGCGAGACACATAGATGAAATTAGGGTCAACAAAGGGTTAGACACATAATTTAACCCTTTGTTGACCCTAATTTGTCTATGTCTTGTAATTTATTAATCGTCGCTCATTTGGCGGGAAATGAGCGGAGATAATTGGAGATGAGATCGAAATTTATGTTTTAGGGTATGACTTAAATTTCACAATAATTACTCACTTACTAACGAAAAACATTATTAATAATACATTAATTTTACAATAATTACTCACTCGGATTTATTTCCGGACGAAGACACATCCGTTTCTTCATCATCTGGTTCATCTCTTTCTTCGAACTCATCGTCCTCATCTTCTTCCTCTGTATCGTCTGGGAGATATTCAACTTGCATGTTTTGAAGATCTATCAGAAGGATATCATCAGTGCTCACATTTGGTTCTGGCATATCAGAGAAATGATCTTGCTGCATTGGTAGATCCTCAACCTTCACAATTTGAACTCTCAGAGAAACTTTTATAACTGATAACTATGAGATACGCGTGGTGCGAACTCGCGGATATGGAACAAAGCTGACTTGTTCTGCTTGTGATGCTAGGATAAATGGCTCATACTTATTGTAACGTCGCGATTGGTTGACGTCTACTGCCCCCAAATTTGTTTTAACGGACCCCTCGATCAACTGTTGGATCGAACCAGTCGTATTTGAAGAGAACACATTTCAAACCTAAGCAGTTGGGGTACTCAACTTCAATTATGTCTTGCAACACTCCATAAAAATCTATTTCGCCCCGCACACATACCCCGTAGTTGGCAGCAGCTCTTTGATTTTCGTATTTGAATGTATGAAATATATATCAGCATGTGCAATACATGGGTGCAGTCGTTATCTTCGATATGAGGCATTTGAATAACTCATGGAACCAGAGTGGATATGTGGTATCCCATGCTCGATCTAAATCGTTAATTAACAAAATCAATATATGTATTAGATTGTCCAAGTAATTAATTAGTCAAAAATTAATTTCTACGTTAATCAACAAAATCAACTAGTTAAAATTTAACTTTGCCTTTTAAGATAAATGTAGATTTTGTATATTTTTTTTGTTAAGTAACTTTAGCTTTTAAGATTATTAATGTATTTATAATTTTTTCCAAATTTTTATGTTTTCATTTTTTATACTTTTCCATTTGTTAAGTAACTTTACATTTTAGGATTATGAATCGATTATTAATATTTCTGAATTTTGATGTTTACTTTTTATTTATTAATAATTGGTTATTAATCGATTTTAGTTTTTTCCATAATTAATTTTTAATTTTTTCCTTTTTATTAACTTTGGATTTTAGGGTCAATTTACATCTACTATTTTTCCTTTTTGTTTAGTAATTTTACCTTTTAGGATTAGAAATCAATTACAAATTTAATAATTTTTTTTTGGAATTTTTTTTTACAAATGTTAGAATATGATCGATTAACTTGACATGTGTCGTGATCAGGTGAGTTAGTTACTTTTCTTATTAGGATTGTAATCTATCGTTTAATTTTCTTATTATGAACTGAAATATGATTTTTCCTTTTTAAAATCTTCATTTTGTTTAGGATTGTTATCTATTGTTTAATTTCTTATTCCAAACTGAAATACGGTTTTAAAAAACAAATTTGCCTTTTATTTATAACTAGATAAGTACCCGCATATATGCGGATTTGTAATTTAATATTTTATAACCCGTGAAAAAAATTAAAGACGATAAAATGAAAAAAAAATTAGATCACCCATGAAAATATCTTATACATATATTTAGAAACAAATTTTACGATGAAATAAATATATACCTTGAAAGAAAAACTTGGTGAATAAATGCAGTAAATAACTTTGGATACGATTATTGGACTTTTATTTTTTTTGGGTGTAATTGATATAATACCAAATTGTGGTTTATATATGATATGTGCATATTCTACATGTATTTAGCATGCAATTCATATAGATTTTAGGTCATTCTCTTGGATCCTCATGGCATTTCATACTTGTTTTGTCCCATTAAGAGTATTAGGAGCTGCATTAGGTCCTAGTGAGTCTTTTGCATGTTTTTGAGGAGTTTACTAGGTGTTTGGAGACACTTGGGGGAGTTTGGAGATTTGGTGCCTAAAGACTAGAGAGGAACCATCCGGAACGTCTCAAAGAACCGATCATAAGTAGGCGTTATGATTTGATACAGCTCTTGTAGTCTTCATGAAGATTGTATAGGGACGAGTCAGGTTTCCAGGGAAATTCGAATCAGGTCATTCGGACATCAGGTTAGGAAGTTATCGCAGTTTTACCAAAGCGTGTCTGTCTGGCCGAGAAGCTAAAATTCTCCCCGGGAAAAATCCGACCGACCTCAATCGGCGTGGTCGGTTTTAGCCGGTCGTAGGGCAGGGAGTTCCTGAGAATCCGACAGACCCGGAGAGGCAAAAACCGACCGACCAAACGGAGCAAGGTCGGCTTAATTTTCCCGGAGAAAATCCGACCTACCCCAATCAGCAAGGTCGGTTTTGGTCGGTCTCAACGATCAGGCCAAATGAAGAGCTTCCAATGCCCAGTTTAATCTGATGTCTTCATGAAACCTGTAGAGGAGTAAATAAAATTTATACAGGAGTTTGAATCATATCATTTGGACCTCTGGATCAGATTTTATGGCCAAGACACTGAAGCATAATCTGCCTGGCCGAGAAGAGATGACATCGTCCAAAGAACCGGTAAAACGAAGTTCTTCCGGTCATATGCAGCCTCTCCGGCCTTCATCAAAGTTGTAGAGGGAAGCGTTAGCTGTGAACACAAGCAAACATCATGTCATTTGGACATCAGACTAGGGAGATGCATCGAATTTATCGAAGACGCATGCAAGATCCGATCGGGTCAATACCCGGTTTGTTCCGGGTTGACCCGGTTCGCCCATTTTTATTTATAAACCCAAAAACCCTAATTTTCATTTTAAGCTTTCTTTTCCCTAGAGTTGGGGTTTCTCCCAAACTCTTCTTATGATGATTTTGGATGGATATTCATCATTTATGTCACTCTAGTGAAAGATTCTTCAACCTATCTTTATATTATATCTATTTAATTCTTGTTTTATATTATTATGTCTCTTTCTCTTGCGTTCTTCATTGTTCTTCATCTTTAGGCTTTAGAACATTTTTGTTAGATTTTGGTTTGCTTGATTTTTGATGGCTTGATGATTGATTTGTGATGCTTAGGTATTAGGTCTTTGCATTCCTTCTTTTCTTAATGTGTTTAATGCTAGATCTAGCTTGAAAAAGTGGATTTAGACCTTAGGCATTTCATGCACACAAGGTGTTCGATGAAATGCCAAGATCAATTATTCAAAGGATTTGTGTTCTTAGCCTAAGGAATTAGTTGTCTAAGACACTCTTTTGGTTGATCTTGTTACAAATCTTAATGCTTGCTAATTGTTGTTCCACAAATGACCATTTTGCTAATGGGATTAATGATTAGTGAAGTGATTAGTGCCTAGACATAGGATTAATCAAGATTATGGATTTCATGCCTAAGGAATAGCAATGATTGAGTGCATTTGCATCATTTGTTAATTGTCTTGGTGATTAGATGATGATGATTTAGGTTGCATCTTGTTAGATCCTTCACTTAGGTTGATCTTAAAGCTAGTTTTGGATTGAGAGATCAAAACTAGAGCTTAGGCATTTCACGCCCGATAGGTGTTCGATGAAATGCTTGAACCAAACCTTTTGTGAGCTTTTCTTGCCTAGCCAACGAGAGTTGATGTCTAGGGTGATTAGTGAGCTAAGTGGAATTGGAGATTAATGCTTGTTAATCATCTTATCACAAACGGGAGTTTGTTCTTGATTAGGTGATTAACAAAGTGATTAGTGCCACGGAAGTGGATTAGTCATAATTGGGAATTCCATGTTCTACGATAATGTTTAATTCAATATTTATAATCATTGTTTGTTCATTAATCATCTTCTTCATGGTTGATCCATTTTCCAACTTTCTATCTTTGTTTTCTTTCTTGCATTTCATTTTCTTGATTCAAAATATAAAAACCAAAAACATTTGCTCTAGCTCAAGAAGATTCATGTATTCTTAGTATTTCAATCTTAACCTCTTTGGTTCGATATCTTAAATACCACAATGACATGAGTGGGATTTGAGTAATTGATTTGGGACTTGCAAAAATCCTACTATCAATTTGGCGCCGTTGCTGGGGAGGTTTAGCATTGATCATTAGGATTTTGATTCTTCTTGAGACTCAGTACAAGAAAACTGCCTTTTTACAACAAACACAATCGTCGTAAATCGGTCGTAAAACTTGATTTACGACGGATTAGCGACGATTAACAATTCGTCGTAATTTGATCGTCGTTAATCGCAAATCGTCGTAAATTGGTCGTAATATTAAGGAGGACAAAAAATCGTCGTAGAATCGATGTAATATATTCGTCGTAAAATCGTTGTATATTTACATCTAATGTACGACGAATATGTTACATCGATTTTACGACGAATATGTTACATCGATTTTACATCGAGATCACGATAAAAATTTACATCGATTTTACATCGAGATCACGATAAAAATTTACATCGATTTTACATCGAATTATACAATTTTTTTTCCGACAAATCGTCGTAAATGCGTCGTAATATGATTAAACATTACATCGAATTTACAACGAATTATAAAAGTTCTGTTTTTAAGAATTCATCGTAAATTCGTCGTAATAGGTAGATGTAAATACGCTGGTAAATCGATGTAAAATATTCGATGTAAATTCGTCGTAACTATTGAACGATGTAAAAACGATGTAAAAATATTGATGTAAAATCGACGTAACTTAAATTATTTTATATATTAAATAAAATTAAAAAAAAATTAAAAAATTATATTTAAAAAATTATATTTAAAAATTAAATTTTATAAATAAATTCAAAATATAAAATAAAATTTAAAATACAAAATAAATTTTTTTATTACAAACTAATTCCTATGCGAAAAACGTAAATTATCAAAAAGTTCGTCGTCTGATCCATTCTGCTCCATATTCGCTCGTTCTTGCGCGAGCGGATCAGTTGGCTGGCCCGATGTCGATCCTCCCTGCTGCCTTAGTGCAGCCGCCAAATCCGGGTTACTCAGGGCAATAATATCGAAGAGAGTGTTGTATCCTTGGATTGTTTTATTGTATCCTAGGATCGTTTGATCGTATCCTTGGATCTTCTCATCGTATATCACCTGCTTCTCCCGCAAATTGTTGATCTCGGAGTTGGCGTTGTTTAACTCCGTCCGCAAAATAACCGGATCGTCGAAAAGCTGACGACGGGACGACGCGGCGGCACTATCTGCGATCGATCCCATCCCTAAAACTCTGCCCTTTTTCTTCGGGGCAACCTTTTAAAAAAGAAACGAAAAATTTAATAAATTGTATAAAAAACAATAACATTTGTAAAAAAAAAAGAGAGTTAAATTACCTCTGCGTATATGTCGTCCATCTGGGCAACCGTCAAAGTCGCAGTGGATTGGACCGAACTACCGCCAGGTGATAGCTGCTGAGAAAGCTGAGTTTGACGCTCGCCGATCCTCGCATGCGCGTCATTGTAGATTGCCTCAGCTCGAGGATCTACAAAAGATCCGTCTTTCTTCTTGTGAGTTTCCGCAAAAACTCGGGTCATCGGAGGAAGTTCGCCTCCATTTGCCTAACAAAAAAGACAATAAAAAAGAAATCAAACCGTTGATGGATAATATAAATTAATAACAAATTAAAATTACATAAATAAAATTATAAGGGAAAACATTATTACCATTTGAAGGCGTCTTCCCGCAAAAGATGTTTGACCCGACGTATGAGGCATAAGCGCTGGAAGACCGTCTGGACCCATAGTGTTTCGAGAAGCCGAACACTTAGCGGCCACTTGCTGCGCATGTGGATCTCTCCAGTATGCCGTCAAGCCGTTCCAAACATCGGAAGACATGTATGGCGGCTTTCCCTGATCGCCTTTAACCTCCCACTTCCTCTTCCAATCGGAAATGGTATTGTTGAGCCGCAATTTTCCCTTCTTTTTGAATTCCGCCTTCACCGTCTCGTTGATCGTAACGTCCCAATGCCATTTTTGCTATAAAAAAAAATATATAATTAGAAACGATATATTAAAGATAAAGAATTCTCCAAAATAATATTGAATTAAAAAAAAAAAAATTTACCGCGAAACATTTAAACCATGTCTCGACAACGTCTTCCGGAACCGAAGACTAATTGCGGTGAGGCTCCATGAAATATGCTTTAATGGTGTCAGCCACACTCCGTCCAACTTTGTTATCTTCCTTAAACCTGAGAAATAAAACAAAAATTATTAGTAAAAAAAAAAATTCATAATGTAATAAAAAAAAAAAAATTTGACGTACGTACCAAAAAGTATTCGGGATCCGTCGCGGATCTAACCGGTCTAAAGAATCATGCCCCGGCGACTGCAAAATATCTTCGACCGTCAATCCTGCATACAACAGGAGCGGTCGAGCAACTGCATCTGGAGGCGGCGCTGGTCCGGAAAAAGAATCCGGTACAGCGGACTATGTCGCAGAAGATGACGGGAGTTGCTGATTTTCACTAGGTCCCGTCTCGATAAACTGTCGATAGTGTGACTTACGTGGCGCCATATCTAAAAAATATTTAAAAATAACTCAATTTTAGTATTATATAATTCCATTCCTAACTAATAATTCCAATCCTAACTAATAAATATTACAATCCTAACTAACAATTCAAAATTCTTAAAACGATAATATAATTTATAAAAAAAAAAATGTTACCTTTTGTTTTAGAGAGAGGGCAGAGATTTGAGAGAGAGAGTTGAGAGATTTTCTAGAGAGAGAGAGATTTGAGAGTTGTGAGGGAGGGGAAAAATTCGTTAGCGTATATATAGATTTGAATGCCGTCGTAAAATCGTTGGTACATTACGACGATTGTACGACGAATTCGTCGTAAAATCGTCGTAAACCAGTAACCAAAAATTCGACCAATCGCAAATTTCCCTCCACGCGGTAAATTAAATGTTGAGGTATTACAACGATTTTACGACGGATTCGTCGTAAAGTCGTTGTAAGTTTACGACGATTTTACGACGAATTCGTCGTACAATCGTCGTAATACCTAAAATCTATACGCTAAACCCTAAATCACAATGCACATATCGAGGACGTAAGAACGAAGTATATTTGTGCATCTAATACTTCTAATATTTAACAATAGATTCAGTAACGACGATTGAATCTATATAGTCGTCGATTTCCTTATTTTACATAATAATGTATAACATTCGTTCTTATAAGTATATTCGTACATGCATGAGGTAAATAATGTAAATGATTTTCTAAAACATAAAATTGTTTACACTATGATTAGACCTTACGTAAAACAATATATAAGATAAAAAAAAATTAAACAAAAACTAAACAAGTTCATCACACCCTAAACCCTATATTTTAGGTATTACAACGATTTTACGACGGATTCGTCGTAAAGTCGTAAGTTTACGACGATTTTACGACGAATTCGTCGTAAAATCGTTGTAATACCTAAAATCTATACCCTAAACCCTAAATCACAATGCACATATCGAGGACGTAAGAACGAAGTATATTTGTGCATCTAATACTTCTAATATTTAACAATAGATTCAGTAACGATGATTGAATCTATATAGTCGTCGATTTCCTTATTTTACATAATAATGTATAACATTCGTTCTTATAAGTATATTCGTACATGCATGACGTAAATAATGTAAATGATTTTCTAAAACATAAAATTGTTTACACTATGATTAGACCTTACGTAAAACAATATATAAGATAAAAAAAATTAAACAAAAACTAAACAAGTTCATCACACCCTAAACCCTATATTTTAGGTATTACAACGATTTTACGACGGATTCGTCGTAAAGTCGTTGTAAGTTTACGACGAATTCGTCGTAAAATCGTCGTAATACCTAAAATCTATACCCTAAACCCTAAATCACAATGCACATATCGAGGACGTAAGAACGAAGTATATTTGTGCATCTAATACTTCTAATATTTAACAATAGATTCAGTAACGACGATTGAATCTATATAGTCGTCGATTTCCTTATTTTACATAATAATGTATAACATTCGTTCTTATAAGTATATTCGTACATGCATGACGTAAATAATGTAAATGATTTTCTAAAACATAAAATTGTTTACACTATGATTAGACCTTACGTAAAACAATATATAAGATAAAAAAAAATTAAACAAAAACTAAACAAGTTCATCACACCCTAAACCCTATATTTTAGGTATTACAACGATTTTACGACGGATTCGTCGTAAAGTCGTTGTAAGTTTACGACGAATTCGTCGTAAAATCGTCGTAATACCTAAAATCTATACCCTAAACCCTAAATCACAATGCACATATCGAGGACGTAAGAACGAAGTATATTTGTGCATCTAATACTTCTAATATTTAACAATAGATTCAGTAACGACGATTGAATCTATATAGTCGTCGATTTCCTTATTTTACATAATAATGTATAACATTCGTTCTTATAAGTATATTCGTAACATGCATGACTTAAATAATGTAAATGATTTTCTAAAACATAAAATTGTTTACACTATGATTAGACCTTACGTAAAACAATATATAAGATAAAAAAAAATTAAACAAAAACTAAACAAGTTCATCACACCCTAAACCCTATATTTTAGGTATTACAACGATTTTACGACGGATTCGTCGTAAAATCGTTGTAATGCTAATCGATGTAAAATCGTTGGTAATGTCTAAATCGTCGTTAACCAGTCGTAAATGACTGAAATCGGCAGAGTTTGGTGAAACACGGGTTTTTATAGGTAACCTAACTATTTACATCGCATTTTGTCGACGTAATTTCGTGGCATATTCGATGTAAAATCGTTGTAATGCTATTCGATGTAAATTCGTTGTAAAATTTCGTTGCAAATCCTTTGGTAATTTCTACAAAATTTCTATAAATACCTTCCACACCTTCAATGCAAACTCAAAAAAAAAATTCATATCCACTTTTCTTTAAGTTTTTACGTTGATCATTGTATACCTGCTTGCCTGATGATCTGGCCAATAAATAATCCTGTAGGATCTTGTTTTCAAGTAAAGACAGTCTTCAACTACCATAGGTGAAAGATTCATAGAATTGGACATCTATATAAATCCTTCGTAATATAAGGATGTCCAATTCTATGTATCTTTCACTTATGGTGGTTGGTCTTTATGAATATAGAAAACTTGATTCCCAGAATTCTTTGTTGGCCAGATCATCAGAAGCAGGTAAACAACTTTCAACTCCTAAACCCAAAATGACATTACGACGATATTACGACGGATTCGTCGTAAAATAGTTGTAATTATAAACGATGTAAAATCGTTGTAATGCTAATCGATGTAAAATCGTTGTAATGCTAATCGATGTAAAATAGTTGTAATTATAAACGATGTAAAATCGTTGTAATGCTAATCGATGTAAAATCGTTGTAATGCTAATCGATGTAAAATCGTTGTAATGCTAATCGATGTAAAATCGTTGTAATGCTAATCGATGTAAAATCGTTGTAATGATAATCGATGTAAATCCGTTGGTATAATAAAGTTATAAATTCGTTGTTATAAAATAAATCTATACCCTAAACCCTAAATCTTGATCCTTCCTTGATCGTCTCTGGTACCCGAGAAATCGCCGAAATAGTGAAGTGGTGTCTGTGTTTCGGTGCGGTCTGGATGAATTGTTTTGGCATCAGGCAATTCTTGGGGAAAATCATGAATTTAATCGCCGAATACGTCGTAATTTCGTTTAATATATAATTTTACAAGAAAAACTTAAACATCTAACAAACCGAAAATTACCTATATATATATAAGCTTTCAATCAGAATCATCATCTTCGTTGGGTTCATCATCTTGATTGGGTTCATCATCTTCAGGTCCATCATCATCGTCAGTTTCTTCAAACTCGTCGGAATCGCCTTCTTCTTCTGTGTCGTCAGGTAGATATTCAAGTTGCCTATTTCGTGGATCAATTAATAGAACGTTCTCCGTAATCTCTGGTTCTGTAATATCAAGGCAAGAATCTTGTTGCATTGGAAGATCATCAACACCAACAATTTTACCCCTTGGAGCTATTTTAATAACCGATAACCATGAGATCCCAGATGTTCTTCGAACTCGGGGATATGGAACGAACGTTACTTGTTCTGCTTGTGATGCTAGGATGAAAGGCTCAAACTTGTTGTAACGTCGTGCTTTGTTGACGTCAACCACACCAAATTTGTTAATTCGCACCCCTCGACCGACTGTTGGATCGAACCAATCACATTTGAAGAGAACGCATTTCAACCTAACCAGTCCGGGGTACTCCACTTCAATTATTTCTTGCAAAACCCCATAAAAATCTATTTCACCCCTAACACATACTCCGTAGTTGGTAGTTGCTCGACGAACGCCATACTTGTATGTATGAAACACATATCCACGGGTAAAATACATGGGTGCGGTCGTTATCTTCCCGATGGGGCCTAGGAGTAACTCATGAAACCGAAATGGATATGCGGGATCGCCATGATCAACCTATGATAAGTGTAAAAGTTAGATTGAAAGCCGATATAATTAAATGAAATATTTATAACTATATTAACTTACTTGCGTCTTCAACCACTCAACAAAGTGACGATCTTTACGGTCGTTTATTTCATCATCTGAAACCCCTTCAATGCATTCTCGTACCTGGGTATCAAATAAGCTGCAAAATACTTATATAGACATAAAAATTAACACATTTATTTATAATTATATTAATTATTAATTATTAATGACTGATTAATTAAATAGTTTGGTTATTATACCTTTCGAAAGGACTCACTTCATCACAGTTTAGGAGGATGTACGTATGTGCGCTGTGCCTGTCATGCTCGTTATCCCACCAAACTTTCTTCAATTTTCCACTAAGACGACCAATTGGTGAGAATATATCTGGGACACCCTCTACTGCATAAATTCGTCCCACACCGCCATCATCGTATCATCGGGGAGCCCGTTTGCGTGTACGGACTTTTGGAGCGAAATAATATGAAGTGAAGTGTGAAGTTTCTTCTGTCAAACTTCCCGCAACAATTGATCCTTCAACCCTTGCTAGATTTTTTGCCTTTCCCTTTAAATGTTTCATGAAGCGCTCGAATGGGTACATCCACCTAAACTGAACAGGGCCTCCTAGTTCTGCTTCGTGGGGGAGATGAATGGGAAGATGTTCCATAACATCAAAAAATGCAGGGGGGAATATCTTCTCCAAATTGCACAACAAGATTGGAATATTAGCAGCCAGTTGTGCAATTACATCTTCTGACAACGTCCGTGTACTAAGATCCCGGAAAAACGCTCTGATGCCTGCAAAGACAAAATTATATACATTGTAACATATATATATATATATATATATATATATATATATATATATATAATTAATCTCAATAATTTTATATGTGATGAAGTATCTTACCTCCAATTGCTTCATGAACATTTTCTGGAAGGAGTTCGGCAAATGCGAAAGGAAGTAAACGTTGCATAAACACGTGGCAGTCATGACTCTTCATCCCTGAAAACTTTTCTCCTTTCTCAACAGATTTAGCAAGATTGGATACATACCCATCAGTAAACTTCACGTCAGATGAAACCTAATTGAACAACGATGCCTTTTGTTCTGCACCCAACCGAAATATAGGAACTGGTGATTTTCCATTGCTCATTATATGCAACTCATTTCTGTTGCAAATATCTGGCAAGTCCAACCTTGACTTTCCGCTGTCTTTGGTTCTTCCTTTCACGTTTAACACTGTATGCATGATGTTATCAAAAAAGTTTTTCTCAATGTGCATGACATCAAGATTGTGTCTCAGTATATGATTTTTCCAGTACGGAAGATCCCAAAAAATGCTTTTCTTGTGCCAATTGTGATTAACCCCGTATCCATCAGGCATATTAGCTGGAGTGTGCCAATTTCCCCCACGATTCACAGTTTCTAGTCCCCCAAAATGATCTATTTGCGCTTCTAGATCTTCCCCAGATAGATACACTGGTGGGGGGACACGCACGATTTTGTTCTTCCTAAACAACCGCCTGTTTCTCCTATATGGATGATTGATTGGTAAAAACCGACGGTGACAATCAAACCAGCATGTTTTTCGACCATGTTTCAGTTGAAACGCATCTGTCCGATCGAGGCAATAAGGACAAGATAACCTCCCATGCGTCGTCCAACCTGATAGCATTCCGTATGCAGGGAAGTCGCTTATTGTCCACATAAGCACCGCACGCATCGTAAAATTTTTTTTCCTCGAACAATCATATGTCCGCACTCCTGTATACCACAACTGTTTCAACTCATGAATGAGAGGCTGCAAAAATACATCAAGGGACCGCTTCGGATGATTGGGACCATGGACTAAAATATTCAGGAAAAGAAATTCCCTTTGCATGCACATATCTGGGAGAAGGTTATAAGGAGTTACGATAACTGGCCACAAAGAATATTGCCTACCAGACATACCGAATGGACTAAATCCATCAGTGCAAAGACCAAGATACACATTTCGCTTAGAGTTAGCAAAATCAGGGTGTACCGTGTTAAAGTGTTTCCAAGCTTTTGCATCTGACGGGTGAGTCACTTCTCCTTCTCTCTGTGAATGTTCTGCATGCCACCTCATCGATGCAGCTGTCCTTTCAGATTGATACAATCGTTTCAACCTATCAGTTATAGGAAGATACCACATCCGTTGGTATGGTATCTTTTTACGCCCAGTTGTTTGGGGCCTAAATCTCGGTTTTTGGCAAAATCGACATTCCTGCAGCTTATCATCATCTTTCCAAAAAAGCATACAATTGTCAACACATACATCTATCATCTCAGAAGGCAACCCAAGACTAAACACCAACTTCTGTATCTCATAGTATGTTTCGGCAGCCAAATTATCCTCTGGCAAATACTCTTTAATAAGATCAGCCCAATCATCCATGCAAACCTCATCTAAGTTATGATCAGTTTTAATTGTCATCATCCTAGCAGCTAACGACAATTTAGACTGACCTTCTCTACATCCATCGTAGAGTGGCTGGTTTGCAGCGTCTAGCATATCATAAAATCGCTTCGCATCTACGTTGGGTTCCTCAACAGTACTATTATCAGCATTTGTTTCATGAAATGCATCATTAACCATGGCATGCATCCTATCATGATCTGCACCCTGATCAAATTGATGTTGACCATGATCATAACTACCTTGATAATTTGATTCTACTTGACCTTGATAATTACTACTACTATCCGTTGCTTGAGTTCTTTCAAAACCCTCTCCATGTTGATACCAAACATAATATTGCGGCATAAACCCTCTATTTAGTAAATGCTTCCACACCGTCTCAATAAACATATATCTCGTATTCTTGCATTTACGACAAGGACAGAACATCTTACCACTTTCCAGGGTTGTTTGCATATTCCCGGCCTGATACATGAATATTTCAAGCCCTTCTTTGAATTCTTCCATCAAATCTCCCTCTGAATCCTTTTGCGTATACATCCATTTTCGTAGTTCGTATATAGACATTTATATATATGTTTTTTTTTTTTTGTTTTTTTTTTGATTCTTTAGTTTGAAGTTACGCTGTATTTATAGAAATTTTTTCAAAATTACCAACGATTTTCCAACGCATTTACGACGAATTTTACGATGTAATTTCGATGTAAATTTAGTAGGTGGACCTATTAAAAAACGTGGTCTACCTAACCGCGAACAGTGACGTATAATCGTCGTAATATCAACGTAATATACAGAAGAAATATTCGTTGTAATTTCGTCGTACAATTACATCGATATTACGACGATTTATGTTCTCGTCGTAATGTCGTCATAAATTAGTCGTAAATTTACATCGAAATTACGACGACACATATTTACGACGATTTTACATCTAACACATATTTCGTCGTAAATTCGTCGTAAGGTCGACGTAAAGTTACATCGATTTAAAATGGTCGTAAATTTTCGTTGGAAATAGACAGTTTTCTTGTAGTGACTAGAGCCTTTTATTTTCTTTAATTGCTAATCTTTTCACTTTTCTTGTGATTTTCATGAAGGGAGTGACAAGGAGGAAGCAACCGTCAAGCTAGTGACGTTAAACGCGCCCTTGGGGACTTCCCCAAGCATATCCCTTGTCAAGCTAGTGACACAAAACAAGAATCAATAAGGGTCTTTTGGGTTCAAGGTCGTGGCATGGCTCGTTGGTGGTGATGGCGAAAGCTCTTCCTCCATCTCCATTCACCTAGTCTCACTCCTCATTTGTAAGTACTTTTTTCCTTTTTAGTCTCTTTGCATTTTTATCTTTCGTTTTTTGGCCTCTCTCTTGAACTTCTTTCACACCGAGACGTTGTGATCTAAGTTTGGGGGAGGGACCGGTGTCTAATCATGTGTTTTGTGATCTTATTTTGCCTTTGCATACTTGAGTCTCATGCATATCATGCATTTTCAATAAATTTGAAATTTTTTAGGACTAGATAAACATTTTTTCTCATGTTTGGAAGGATTTCTAAGCATGCTTTACATTCTAAGTTATCGGTGGATGCTGACTTTAGGATGAATTGTTGACTAAAATGGACTTGTGGTAAATTATGGATTATCTAAGTGATTGGTGGATGCTGACTTTAGATGATTCGTACAATGATTAATGTCACGAAAGTGTGCTAATCTACTTGAAAGTGTTCCATGTCATAAGAATAAATGTGCATTGAGTCTAGATGCATTGCATTTTAGGTAGATTTTCATGAGCATTAGGAGCAATGACAGGTTATCCATGTGAAGTATTATTTTTAGAGCTTGATTCAATGCCCTCGTTGCTTGTTGCTTGATGCTTTTGATCTCGTGTTGAAATCTAGGATGAACCATATTTTGACCTTGCGTTTCATTACTATGGTCTTAGCTAAAGCAATTCTCGATTAGAATCAAATCCTATCTAAGTGAGAACCTTAATCTTGACTCATTAATTATCGTGATCATGTATTGCATAATGAACTCATGGATTCCGCATACATACTTGGGTCATCTTATCCCTTTTTACCACTCTTGTTGGCCCAAGTAGCCAATTCCAACCTTTGAAATGGTTTACCCCACCTAAAACTCAACCTTCTTTCAAGCCTACATGTTTAGGGAGCGTTGTGAGGCCTTATTTTTGAATGGACTTAGCAAAAAGTTTTGGGTCTAGAGCGACAAGGAAAGACTTTCATGTAGAACTAGCTCACACATCAGTGAGCTAGATTAGGCTAAGTTAGATAGGTTGGGATCTTGGGACAAGTGGAATGGATGAAAAAGAAAAAGAAACAACGGTGTTGGGATTGGACAAGTGGAAAGAAAGAAAGAGGATTGGGAGAATGATTAGGGGAAGCAATAAGTTTGAAATGGTTGGCATGAATATATTTGGGTTAGCTCTAAGTGTTAAAAGATAGTCTCTAGCTTGAAAAAAAAGAAAGAAAAGAAGCCAAAATGGCTAAACTTAGACATGAAGAAAAATAAAGAGATTAGAGAAAACAAAAGAAGAGCTAAGTCAAGAAAAATAATGGATGCCAAGCCATTTGTTGAAGAAGAAACCCCCTAAGTGCTTAAATAAAAGATGGATGATGAAGAGATGTGGTGTAAGAAGGCAAAAACGCCTTGTGAAGGGTAGCTAGGATTGCTTCTTTGTGGGTTTAGAATTAGGGTTGATTTTGTAATGGGGCATTGGGTAGATGAAAGTCTAGCCTTGTATGCATCTATTGCTATTCACCCTTAGCATTTTGCCAAAGTCCATTCCTTCAAAAGAGAGATCCCTTGTTTGGAAACCGCCACATGTATTGAGATCATCTTTATCTCAAAACCAAAACCCTTAACCAAATGAGTTCGTTTGCATTGCATGAGCATGATTCACTTGAAACAAATAATGAATGTTAAAGGATTTGATGATATTGATGCTTGTGTAGGTTAAGGCTTGAATTTGATTCGTATAGGGAAGGATATGGCTAGCTCTTTTTAAGTAAACTCGATTGATCGCATCTTAGAGCTAGTAACTTGGATATTGAGTTGAATTCTTTTCTTGATACTTTTGGATTTGAGCTCCCATTTTTAGTCTTCTCCCTTTCTTTATTCTTGTTTGCTTGAGGATAAGCAAATGTTTAAGTTTGGGGGAATTGATATGTGCATATTCTACATGTATTTAGCATGCATTTCATATAGATTTTAGGTCATTCTCTTGGATCCTCATGGCATTTCATACTTGTTTTATCTTATTTAGAGTATTAGGAGCTGCATTAGGTCCTAGTTAGTCTTTTGCATGTTTTTAGGAATTTACTAGGTGTTTGGAGACACTTGGTGGAGTTTGGAGATTTGGTGCCTAAAGACTAGAGAGGAACCATCCGGAATGTCTCAAAGAATCGATCATACGAAGGCGTTCTGATTTGATACAGCTCTTGTAGACTTCATGAAGATTGTATAGGGACGAGTCAGGTGTCCAGGGAAATTCGAATCAGGTCATTCGGACATCAGGTTAGGAAGTTATCGCAGTTTTACCAAAGCGTGTCTGTCTGGCCGAGAAGCTAAAATTCTCCCCGGGAAAAATCCGACCTACCTCAATCGGCGTGGTCGGTTTTAGCCGGTCGTAGGGCAGGGAGTTCCCGAGAATCCGACCGACCCGGAGAAGCAAAAACCGACTGACCAAAAGGAGCAAGGTCGGCTTAATTTCCCCCGGAGGAAATCCGACCTACCCCAATCAGCAAGGTCGGTTTTGGTCGGTCTCAAAGATCAGGCCAAATGAAGAGCTTCCCATGACCAGTTTAATCTGATATCTTCATGAAACTTGTAGAGGAGTGAATACGATTTACACAGGAGTTTGAATCATATCATTCGGACCTTTGGATTGGATTTTATGGCCAAGCCACTGAAGAATGATCTGCCTGGCCGAGAAGAGATGACATCGTCCAAAGAACCGGTAAACCGAAGTTCTTCAGGTCATATTCAGCCTCTCCGGCCTTCATCAAAGTTTTAGAGGGAAGAGTTAGCTGTGCACACAAGCAAAAATCATGTCATGTGGACATCAAGCTAGGGAGATGCATCGAATTTATCGAAAACGCATCCAAGATCCGACCGGGTCAATACCCGGTTTGTTCCGGGTTGACCTGGTTCGCCCATTTTCATTTATAAACCCAAAAACCCTAATTTTCATATTAAGCTTTCTTTTCCCTAGAGTTGGGTTTTCTCCCAAACTCTTCTTATGATGATTTTGGATGGATCTTCATCATTTATGCCACTCTAGTGAAGGATTCTTCAACCTATCTTTATATTATATCTATTTAATTCTTGTTTTATATTATTATGTCTCTTTCTCTTGCGTTCTTCATTGTTCTTCATCTTTAGGCTTTAGAACATTTTTGTTAGATTTTGGTTTGCTTGATTTTTCATGGCTTGATGATTTATTTGTGATGCTTAGGTATTAGGTCTTTGCATTCCTTCTTTGCTTAATGTGTTTAATGCTAGATCTAGCTTGAAAAAGTGGATTTAGACCTTAGGCATTTCATGCACACAAGGTGTTCGATGAAATGCCAAGATCAATTATTCAAAGGATTTGTGTTCTTAGCCTAAGGAATTAGTTGTCTAAGGCACTATTTTGGTTGATCTTGTTACAAATCTTAATTCTTGCTAATTGTTGTTCCACAAATGACCATTTTGCTAATGGGATTAACGATTAGTGAATTGATTAGTGCCTAGACATAGGATTAATCAAGATTATGGATCTCATGCCTAAGGAATAGCAATGATTGAGTGCATTTGCATCATTTGTTAATTGTCTTGATGATTAGATGATGATGATTTAGGTTGCATCTTGTTAGATCCTTCACTTAGGTTGATCTTAAAGCTAGTTTTGGATTGAGAGATCAAAACTAGAGCTTAGGCATTTCACGCCCGATAGGTGTTCGATGAAATGTTTGAACCAAACATTTTTGAGCTTTTCTTGCCTAGCCAACAAGAGTTGATGTCTTGGGTGATTAGTGAGCTAAGTGGAACTGGAGATTAATACTTGTTAATCAACTTATCACAAACGGGAGTTTGTTCTTGATTTGGTGATTAACAAAGTGATTAGTGCCACAGAAGTGGATTAGTCATAATTGGGAATTTCATGTTCTAGGATAATGTTTAATTCAATCTTTATAATCATTGTTTGTTCATTAATCATCTTCTTCATGGTTGATTCATTTTCCAACTTTCTATCTTTGTTTTCTTTCTTGAATTTCATTTTCTTGATTCAAAATATAAAAACCAAAAACATTTGCTCTAGCTCACGAAGATTCATATATTCTTAGTATTTCAATCTTAACCTATTTGGTTCGATATCTTAAATACCACAATGATATGAGTGGGATTTGAGTAATTGATTTGGGACTTGCAAAAATCCTACTATCAATTTGGCGCCGTTGCCGGGGAGGTTTAGCATTGATCATTAGGATTTTGATTTTTCTTGAGACTAGAGCCTTTTATTTTCTTTAATTGCTAATCTTTTCACTTTTCTTGTGATTTTCATGAGGGGAGTGACAAGGAGGAAGCAACCGTCAAGCTAGTGACGTTAAACGCGCCCTTGGGGACTTCCCCAAGCATATCCCTTATCAAGCTAGTGACACAAAACAAGCATCAATAAGGGTCTTTTGGGTTCAAGGTCGTGGCATGGCTAGTTGGTGGTGATGGCGAAAGCTCTTCCTCCATCTCCATTCACCTAGTCTCACTCCTCATTTGTAAGTACTTCTTTCCTTTTTAGTCTCTTTGCATTTTTATCTTTCGCTTTTTGGTCTCTCTCTTGAACTTCTTTCACACCGAGACGTTGTGATCTAAGTTTGGGGGAGGGACCGGTGTCTAATCATGTGTGTTTGTGATCTTATTTTGCCTTTGCATACTTGAGTCTCATGCATATCATGCATTTTCAATAAATTTGAAAATTTTTAGGACTAGATAAACATTTGTTCTCATGTTTGGAAGGATTTCTAAGCATGCTTTTCATTCTAAGTGATCGGTGGATGCTGACTTTAGGATGAATTGTTGACTAAAATGAACTTGTAGTAAATTATGGATTATCTAAGTGATCGGTTGATGCTGACTTTAGATGATTCGTACAATGATTAATGTCACGAAAGTGTGTTAATCTACTTGAAAGTGTTCCATGTCATAAGAATAAATGTGCATTGAGTCTAGATGCATTGAATTTTTGGTAGATTTTCATGAGCATTAGGAGCAATGATAGGTTATCCATGTGAAGTATTATTTTTAGAGCTTGATTCAATGCCCTCGTTGCTTGTTACTTGATGCTTTTGATCTCGTGTTGAAATCAAGGATGAACCATATTTTGACCTTGCGTTTCATTACTATGGTCTTAGCTAAAGCAAGTCTCGATTTGAATCCAATCCTATCTAAGTGAGAACCTTAATCTTGACTCATTAATTATCGTGATCATGCATTGCATAATGAACTCATGGATTCCGCATACATACTTGGGTAATCTTATCCCTTTTTACCACTCTTGTTGGCCCAAGTTGCCAATTCCAACCTTTGGAATGGTTTACCCCACCTAAAACTCAACCTTCTTTCAAGCCTACATGTTTAGGGAGCGTTGTGAGGCCTTATTTTTGAATGGACTTAGCAAAACATTTTGGGTCTAGAGCGACAAGGAAAGACTTTCATGTAGAACTAGCTCACACATCAGTGAGCTAGATTAGGCTAAGTTAGATAGGTTGGGATCTTGGGGCAAGTGGAATGGATGAAAAAGAAAAAGAAACAAAGGTGTTGGGATTGGACAAGTGGAAAGAAAGAAAGAGGATTGGGAGAATGATTAGGGGAAGCAATAAGTTTGAAATGGTTGGTATGAATATATTTGGGTTAGCTCTATGTGTTAAAAGAAAGTCTCTAGCTTGAAAAAAAAGAAAGAAAAGAAGCCAAAATGGCTAAGCTTAGACATGAAGAAAAATAAATAGATTAGAGAAAACAAAAGAAGAGCTAAGTCAAGGAAAATAATGGATGCCATGCCATTGGTTGAAGAAGAAACCCCCTAAGTGCTTAAATAGAAGAAGGATGATGAAGAGATGTGGTGTAAGAAGGCAAAAACGCCTTGTGAAGGATAGCTAGGATTGCTTCTTTGTGGGTTTAGAATTAGGGTTGATTTTGTAATGGGGCATTGGGTAGATGAAAGTCTAGCCTTGTATGCATCTATTGCTATTCACCCTTAGCATTTTGCCAAAGTCCATTCCTTCAAAAGAGAGATCCCTTGTTTGGAAACCGCCACATGTATTGAGATCATCTTTATCTCAAAACCAAAACCCTTAACCAAATGAGTTTCATTGCATTGCATGAGCATGATTCACTTGAAACAAATAATGAATGTTAAAGGATTTGATGATATTGATGCTTATGTAGGTTAAGGCTTGAATTTGATTCGTATAGGGAAGGATATGGCTAGCTCTTTTTAAGTAAACTCGATTGATCGCATCTTAGAGCTAGTAACTTGGATATTGAGTTGAATTCTTTTCTTGTTACTTTTGGATTTGAGCTCCCATTTTTAGTCTTCTCCCTTTCTTTATTCTTGTTTGCTTGAGGATAAGCAAAGGTTTAATTTTGGGGGAATTGATATGTGCATATTCTACATGTATTTAGCATGCATTTCATATAGATTTTAGGTCATTCTCTTGGATCCTCATGGTATTTCATACTTGTTTTGTCCCATTTAGAGTATTAGGAGCTGCATTAGGTCCTAGTGAGTCTTTTGCATGTTTTTGAGGAGTTTACTAGGTGTTTGGAGACACTTGGTGGAGTTTGGAGATTTGGTACCTAAAGACTAGAGAGGAACCATCCGGAATGTCTCAAAGAATCGATCATACGAAGGCGTTCTGATTTGATACAGCTCTTGTATTCTTCATGAAGATTGTATAGGGAAGATTCAGGGGTCCAGGGAAATTCGAATCAGGTCATTCGGACATCAGGTTAGGAAGTTATCACAGTTTTACCAAAGCGTGTCTGTCTGGCCGAGAAGCTAAAATTCTCCCAGGGAAAAATCCGACCGACCTCAATCGGCGTGGTCGGTTTTAGCCGGTCGTAGGGCAGGGAGTTCCCGAGAATCCGACCGACCCGGAGAAGCAAAAACCGACTGACCAAAAGGAGCAAGGTCGGCTTAATTTCCCCCGGAGGATATCCGACCTACCCCAATCAGC
This sequence comes from Eutrema japonicum, assembly GCA_030161315.1. NCBI lineage: Eukaryota > Viridiplantae > Streptophyta > Magnoliopsida > Brassicales > Brassicaceae > Eutrema > Eutrema japonicum. The sequence goes on from BSQW01000007.1 coordinate 23,124,964, forward strand.
AAGGTCGGTTTTGGTCGGTCTCAAAGATCAGGCCAAATGAAGAGCTTCCCATGACCATTTTAATCTGATGTCTTCATGAAACTTGTAGAGGAGTGAATACGATTTACACAGGAGTTTGAATCATATCATTCGGACCTTTGGATTGGATTTTATGGCCAAGCCACTGAAGCATGATCTGCCTGGCCGAGAAGAGATGACATCGTCCAAAGAACCGGTAAACCGAAGTTCTTCAGGTCATATTCAGCCTCTCCGGCCTTCATCAAAGTTTTAGAGGGAAGAGTTAGCTGTGTACACAAGCGAAAATCATGTCATGTGGACATCAGGCTAGGGAGATGCATCGAATTTATCGAAAACGCATCCAAGATCCGACCGGGTCAATACCCGGTTTGTTCCGGGTTGACCTGGTTCGACCATTTTCATTTATAAACCCAAAAACCCTAATTTTCCTATTAAGCTTTCTTTTCCCTAGAGTTGGGTTTTCTCCCAAACTCTTCTTATGATGATTTTGGATGGATCTTCATCATTTATGCCACTCTAGTGAAGGATTCTTCAACCTATATTTATATTATATCTATTTTAATTCTTGTTTTATATTATTATGTCTCTTTCTCTTGCGTTCTTCATTGTTCTTCATCTTTAGGCTTTAGAACATTTTTGTTAGATTTTGGTTTGCTTGATTTTTGATGGCTTGATGATTGATTTGTGATGCTTAGGTATTAGGTCTTTGCATTCCTTCTTTGCTTAATGTGTTTAATGCTAGATCTAGCTTGAAAAAGTGGATTTAGACCTTAGGCATTTCATGCACACAAGGTGTTCGATGAAATGCCAAGATCAATTATTCAAAGGATTTGTGTTCTTAGCCTAAGCAATTAGTTGTCTAAGGCACTATTTTGGTTGATCTTGTTACAAATCTTAATGCTTGCTAATTGTTGTTCCACAAATGACCATTTTGCTAATGGGATTAATGATTAGTGAAGTGATTAGTGCCTAGACATAGGATTAATCAAGATTATGGATCTCATGCCTAAGGAATAGCAATGATTGAGTGCATTTGCATCATTTGTTAATTGTCTTGCTGATTAGATGATGATGATTTAGGTTGCATCTTGTTAGATCCTTCACTTAGGTTGATCTTAAAGCTAGTTTTGGATTGAGAGATCAAAACTAGAGCTTAGGCATTTCACGCCCGATAGGTGTTCGATGAAATGCTTGAACCAAACATTTTTGAGCTTTTCTTGCCTAGCCAACAAGAGTTGATGTCTTGGGTGATTAGTGAGCTAAGTGGAATTGGAGATTAATACTTGTTAATCATCTTATCACAAACGGGAGTTTGTTCTTGATTTGGTGATTAACAAAGTGATTAGTGCCACAGAAGTGGATTAGTCATAATTGAGAATTCCATGTTCTAGGATAATGTTTAATTCAATCTTTATAATCATTGTTTGTTCATTAATCATCTTCTTCATGGTTGATTCATTTTCCAACTTTCTATCTTTGTTTTCTTTCTTGAATTTCATTTTCTTGATTCAAAATATAAAAACCAAAAACATTTGCTCTAGCTCAAGAAGATTCATGTATTCTTAGTATTTCAATCTTAACCTCTTTGGTTCGATATCTTAAATACCACAATGATATGAGTGGGATTTGAGTAATTGATTTGGGACTTGCAAAAATCCTACTATCAATTTGGCGCCGTTGCCGGAGAGGTTCAGCATTGATCATTAGGATTTTGATTCTTCTTGAGACTGGAGCCTTTTATTTTCTTTAATTGCTAATTTTTCACTTTTCTTGTGATTTTCATGAGGGGAGTGACAAGGAGGAAGCAACCGTCAAGCTAGTGACGTTAAACGCGCCCTTGGGGACTTCCCCAAGCATATCCCTTGTCAAGCTAGTGACACAAAACAAGCATCAATAAGGGTCTTTTGGGTTCAAGGTCGTGGCATGGCTCGTTGGTGGTGATGGCGAAAGCTCTTCCTCCATCTCCATTCACCTAGTCTCACTCCTCATTTGTAAGTACTTCTTTCCTTTTTAGTCTCTTTGCATTTTTATCTTTCGCTTTTTGGTCTCTCTCTTGAACTTCTTTCACACCGAGACATTGTGATCTAAATTTGGGGGAGGGACCGGTGTCTAATCATGTGTTTTGTGATCTTATTTTGCTTTTGCATACTTGAGTCTCATGCATATCATGCATTTTCAATAAATTTGAAAAATTTTAGGACTAGATAAACATTTGTTCTCATGTTTGGAAGGATTTCTAAGCATGCTTTTCATTCTAAATGATCGGTGGATGCTGACTTTAAGATGAATTGTTGACTAAAATGAACTTGTGGTAAATTATGGATTATCTAAGTGATTGGTGGATGCTGACTTTAGATGATTCGTACAATGATTAATGTCACGAAAGTGTGTTAATCTACTTGAAAGTGTTCCATGTCATAAGAATAAATGTGCATTGAGTCTAGATGCATTGAATTTTTGGTAGATTTGCATGAGCATTAGGAGCAATGATAGGTTATCCATGTGAAGTATAATTTTTAGAGCTTGATTCAATGCCCTCGTTGCTTGTTGCTTGATGCTTTTGATCTCGTGTTGAAATCAAGGATGAACCATATTTTGACCTTGCGTTTCATTACTATGGTCTTAGCTAAAGCAAGTCTAGATTTGAATCCAATCCTATCTAAGTGAGAACCTTAATCTTGACTCATTAATTATCGTGATCATGCATTGCATAATGAACTCATGGATTCCGCATACATACTTGGGTCATCTTATCCCTTTTTACCACTCTTGTTGGCCCAAGTAGCCAATTCCAACCTTTGGAATGGTTTACCCCACCTAAAACTCAACCTTCTTTCAAGCCTACATGTTTAGGGAGCGTTGTGAGGCCTTATTTTTGAATGGACTTAGCAAAACGTTTTGGGTCTAGAGCGACAAGGAAAGACTTTCATGTAGAACTAGCTCACACAACAGTGAGCTAGATTAGGCTAAGTTAGATAGGTTGGGATCTTGGGGCAAGTGGAATGGATGAAAAAGAAAAAGAAACAAAGGTGTTGGGATTGGACAAGTGGAAAGAAAGAAAGAGGATTGGGAGAATGATTTGGGGAAGCAATAAGTTTGAAATGGTTGGCATGAATATATTTGGGTTAGCTCTATGTGTTAAAAGAAAGTCTCTAGCTTGAAAAAAAAGAAAGAAAAGAAGCCAAAATGGCTAAGCTTAGACATGAAGAAAAATAAAGAGATTAGAGAAAACAAAAGAAGAGCTAAGTCAAGGAAAATAATGGATGCCAAGCCATTGGTTGAAGAAGAAACCCCCTAAGTGCTTAAATAGAAGAAGGATGATGAAGAGATGTGGTGTAAGAAGGCAAAAACGCCTTGTGAAGGGTAGCTAGGATTGCTTCTTTGTGGGTTTAGAATTAGGGTTGATTTTGTAATGGGGCATTGGGTAGATGAAAGTCTAGCCTTGTATGCATCTATTGCTATTCACCCTTAGCATTTTGCCAAAGTCCATTTGATGAGGACATCGGCTCTAGAACCGACCCAAATGAGATGCCCACTGTCCCAGTAGGTCCCATGACCCGTTCCAAGGCCAAACAGCTCAGAAGAAGATTCGGGACGGCCATACAGGCCTTCGTCAACTCATCCGGGCCAGGCGACCCATTCCAAGTTCTAGCCGGGAGAAAAGAGCCTGTACCGGATGATAGTCCGAACGACCTTATCGTCACTGAGGGAGGTAAGTTCTCTCGTCCAAGTGACCATTCTAAGACTAACAGGACATGTGGTTTTCGTCCCACAGCCACGGAACCAGTTGTAGCCGAGGAACTTTACTCGGAGACAGTTTTAGCCGAGACAAAGGAGTCAAATCCAAACGACGGCCCAAACGACCTGATCTTCACTGAGGGAAGTAAGTTCTCTCGCCCAAGTGAATATTTTAAGGTTAACAGGTCGAGTAGTTTCCCTATTAGAGATGCAGCACAGCCGGTTTTTTCACGCACAAGCCGCTTAGCCGGGAAGGACCAACAATGGGCTACAGAAGATATTGAAGCTAAGGAACTACAAGAATTTGAAGAGGATGGCTTCTCTGTTCCAGAAGACCTCCTAGAAGACTTCACCAAGCTGCTGCACGCACGGGACGCACCAACTCCAGAATCACCTTCAAAGGCACCTCATGCGCCACCTTGGGCCACTTCGCATCAATGTAAGCTGTTTACATTATACACTGTCCTTGCAGGTACCTCAAGCTCTAAGGACCAAGTCAAAACGACACCAAACGAGTAGTTTAGGTGTCTCGGCCCAAACTTTCCTTTTTCTTGCTTTAATGAAACGCTACACTTTGTTTTTAGCTAGGGATGCGGAATTTCCTTATTTGTTCTTTTGTTTTGTTTGGTTTTTATGTCTTTTTGCTTTGTGTTTTCATTTGACCTAAGGGTCCCCTAAGCTGACGAGCCATATATAAGGTTCCCCTGCAGCCTTGTAATTTTTCACCTTTGATATTAATAAAAACGCCGCATTTTCCCTAGAGAAGCGATTTCTCTTTTTGTTCTTGTTCTTGTTCTTGTTCGTGTGACTCGACCAAGACCAAGTCCTGCACCGTATCAGAGAGTCATCTCCCCTCTGTGTCGTGTATTCATTCCACCATCAGCCCATTCATCGACTCCACACGAGAGAAGCGATCGCCATCGTGTCAAGTCCATTCACCATCGACCATCGACCGACTAAAGGAGAGGGCGACCGCCTGTCTTTAGTCCCACCGACTATCCCGGTTAAGACCTCACCACCGAGGCTTACACCACCATTCCTTCAAAAGAGAGATCCCTTGTTTGGAAACCGCCACATGTATTGAGATCATCTTTATCTCAAAACCAAAACCCTTAACCAAATGAGTTTGTTTGCATTGCATGAGCATGATTCACTTGAAACAAATAATGAATGTTAAAGGATTTGATGATATTGATGATTGTGTAGGTTAAGGCTTGAATTTGATTCGTATAGGGAAGGATATGGCTAGCTCTTTTTAAGTAAACTCGATTGATCGCATCTTAGAGCTAGTAACTTGGATATTGAGTTGAATTATTTTCTTGTTACTTTTGGATTTGAGCTCCCATTTTTAGTCTTCTCCCTTTCTTTATTCTTGTTTGCTTGAGGATAAGCAAAGGTTTAATTTTGGGGGAATTGATATGTGCATATTCTACATGTATTTAGCATGCATTTCATATAGATTTTAGGTCATTCTCTTGGATCCTCATGGCATTTCATACTTGTCTTGTCCCATTTAGAGTATTAGGAGCTGCATTAGGTCCTAGTGAGTCTTTTGCATGTTTTTGAGGAGTTTACTAGGTGTTTGGAGACACTTGGTGGAGTTTGGAGATTTGGTGCCTAAAGACTAGAGAGGAACCATCCGGAATGTCTCAAAGAATCGATCATACGAAGGCGTTCTGATTTGATACAGCTTTTGTATTCTTCATGAAGATTGGATAGGGACGAGTCAGGTGTCCAGGGAAATTCGAATCAGGTCATTCGGACATAAGGTTAGGAATATAACGCAGTTTTACCAAAGCGTGTCCGTCTGGCCGAGAAGCTAAAATTCTCCCCGGGAAAAATCCAACCGACCTCAATCGGCGTGGTCGGTTTTAGCCGGTCGTAGGGCAGGGAGTTCCCGAGAATCCGACCGACCCGAAGAAGCAAAAACCGACTGACCAAAAGGAGCAAGGTCGGCTTAATTTCCCCCGGAGGATATCCGACCTACCCCAATCAGCAAGGTCGGTTTTGGTCGGTCTCAAAGATCAGGCCAAATGAAGAGTTTCCCATGACTAGTTTAATCTGATGTCTTCATGAAACTTGTAGAGGAGTGAATACGATTTACACAGGAGTTTGAATCATATCATTCGGACCTTTGGATTGGATTTTATGGCCAAGCCACTGAAGCATGATCTGCCTGGCCGAGAAGAGATGACATCGTCCAAAGAACCGGTAAACCGAAGTTCTTCCGGTCATATTCAGCCTCTCCGGCCTTCATCAAAGTTTTAGAGGGAAGAGTTAGCTGTGCACACAAGCAAAAATCATGTCATGTGGACATCAGGCTAGGGAGATGCATCGAATTTATCGAAAACGCATCCAAGATCCGACCGGGTCAATACCCGGTTTGTTCCGGGTTGACCTGGTTCGCCCATTTTCATTTATAAACCCAAAAACCCTAATTTTCATATTAAGCTTTCTTTTCCCTAGAGTTGGGTTTCCTCCCAAACTCTTCTTATGATGATTTTGGATGGATCTTCATCATTTATGCCACTCTAGTGAAGTATTCTTCAACCTATCTTTATATTATATCTATTTAATTCTTGTTATATATTATTATGTCTCTTTCTCTTGCGTTCTTCATAGTTCTTCATCTTTAGGCTTTAGAACATTTTTGTTAGATTTTGGTTTGCTTGATTTTTGATGGCTTGATGATTGATTTGTGATGCTTAGGTATTAGGTCTTTGCATTCCTTCTTTTCTTAATGTGTTTAATGCTAGATCTAGCTTGAAAAAGTGGATTTAGACCTTAGGCATTTCATGCACACAAGGTGTTCGATGAAATGCCAAGATCAATTATTCAAAGGATTTGTGTTCTTAGCCTAAGGAATTAGTTGTCTAAGGCACTATTTTGGTTGATCTTGTTACAAATCTTAATGCTTGCTAATTGTTGTTCCACAAATGACCATTTTGCTAATGGGATTAATGATTAGTGAAGTGATTAGTGCCTAGACATAGGATTAATCAAGATTATGGATTTCATGCCTAAGGAATAGCAATGATTGAGTGCATTTGCATCATTTGTTAATTGTCTTGGTGATTAGATGATGATGATTTAGGTTGCATCTTGTTAGATCCTTCACTTAGGTTGATCTTAAAGCTAGTTTTGGATTGAGAGATCAAAACTAGAGCTTAGGCATTTCACGCCCGATAGGAGTTCGATGAAATGCTTGAACCAAACCTTTTGTGAGCTTTTCTTGCCTAGCCAACGAGAGTTGATGTCTAGGGTGATTAGTGAGCTAAGTGGAATTGGAGATTAATGCTTGTTAATCATCTTATCACAAACGGGAGTTTGTTCTTGATTTGGTGATTAACAAAGTGATTAGTTCCACGGAAGTGGATTAGTCATAATTGGGAATTACATGTTCTAGGATAACGTTTAATTCAATCTTTATAATCATTGTTTGTTCATTAATCATCTTCTTCATGGTTGATTCATTTTCCAACTTTCTATCTTTGTTTTCTTTCTTGCTTTTCATTTTCTTGATTCAAAATATAAAAATCAAAAACATTTGCTCTAGCTCAAGAAGATTCATGTATTCTTAGTATTTCAATCTTAATCTCTTTGGTTCGATATCTTAAATACCACAATGACATGAGTGGGATTTGAGTAATTGATTTGGGACTTGCAAAAATCCTACTATCAATTTGGCGCCGTTGCCGGGGAGGTTTAGCATTGATCATTAAGATTTTGATTTTTTTTGAGACTAGAGCCTTTTATTTTCTTTAATTGCTAATCTTTTCACTTTTCTTGTGATTTTCATGAGGGGAGTGACAAGGAGGAAGCAACCGTCAAGCTAGTGACGTTAAACGCGCCCTTGGGGACTTCCCCAAGCATATCCCTTGTCAAGCTAGTGACACAAAACAAGCATCAATAAGGGTCTTTTGGGTTCAAGGTCGTGGCATGGCTCGTTGGTGGTGATGGCGAAAGCTCTTCCTCCATCTCCATTCACCTAGTCTCACTCCTCATTTGTAAGTACTTCTTTTCTTTTTAGTCTCTTTGCATTTTTATCTTTCGCTTTTTGGTCTCTCTCTTGAACTTCTTTCACACCGAGACGTTGTGATCTAAGTTTGGGGGAGGGACCGGTGTCTAATCATGTGTTTTGTGATCTTATTTTGCTTTTGCATACTTGAGTCTCATGCATATCATGCATTTTCAATAAATTTGAAATTTTTAGGACTAGATAAACATTTGTTCTCATGTTTGGAAGGATTTCTAAGCATGCTTTTCATTCTAAGTGATCGGTGGATGCTGACTTTAAGATGAATTGTTGACTAAAATGAACTTGTGGTAAATTATGGATTATCTAAGTGATCGGTGGATGCTGACTTTAGATGATTCGTACAATGATTAATGTCACGAAAGTGTGTTAATCTACTTGAAAGTGTTCCATGTCATAAGAATAAATGTGCATTGAGTCTAGATGCATTGAATTTTTGGTAGATTTGCATGAGCATTAGGAGCAATGATAGGTTATTCATGTGAAGTATTATTTTTAGAGCTTGATTCAATGCCCTCGTTGCTTGTTACTTGATGCTTTTGATCTCGTGTTAAAATCAAGGATGAACCATATTTTGACCATGCGTTTCATTACTATGGTCTTAGCTAAAGCAAATCTAGATTTGAATCCAATCCTATCTAAGTGAGAACCTTAATCTTGACTCATTAATTATCGTGATCATGCATTGCATAATGAACTCATGGATTCCGCATACATACTTGGGTCATCTTATCCCTTTTTACCACTCTTGTTGGCCCAAGTAGCCAATTCCAACCTTTGGAATGGTTTACCCCACCTAAAACTCAACCTTCTTTCAAGCCTACATGTTTAGGGAGCATTGTAAGGCCTTATTTTTGAATGGACTTAGCAAAACGTTTTGGGTCTAGAGCGACAAGGAAAGACTTTCATGTAGAACTAGCTCACACAACAGTGAGCTAGATTAGGCTAAGTTAGATAGGTTGGGATCTTGGGGCAAGTGGAATGGATGAAAAAGAAAAAGAAACAAAGGTGTTGGGATTGGACAAGTGGAAAGAAAGAAAGAGGATTGGGAGAATGATTAGGGGAAGCAATAAGTTTGAAATGGTTGGCATGAATATATTTGGGTTAGATCTATGTGTTAAAAGAAAGTCTCTAGCTTGGAAAAAAGAAAGAAAAGAAGCCAAAATGGCTAAACTTAGACATGAAGAAAAATAAAGAGATTAGAGAAAACAAAAGAAGAGCTAAGTCAAGGAAAATAATGGATGCCAAGCCATTGGTTGAAGCAGAAACCCCCTAAGTGCTTAAATAAAAGAAGGATGATGAAGAGATGTGGTGTAAGAAGGCAAAAACGCCTTGTGAAGGGTAGCTAGGATTTCTTCTTTGTGGGTTTAGAATTAGGGTTGATTTTGTAATGGGGCATTGGGTAGATGAAAGTCTAGCCTTGTATGCATCTATTGCTATTCACCCTTAGCATTTTGCCAAAGTCCATTCCTTCAAAAGAGAGATCCCTTGTTTGGAAACCGCCACATGTATTGAGATCATCTTTATCTCAAAACCAAAACCCTTAACCAAATGAGTTTGTTTGCATTGCATGAGCATGATTCACTTGAAACAAATAATGAATGTTAAAGGATTTGATGATATTGATGCTTGTGTTGGTTAAGGCTTGAATTTGATTCGTATAGGGAAGGATATGGCTAGCTCTTTTTAAGTAAACTCGATTGATCGCATCTTAGAGCTAGTAACTTGGATATTGAGTTGAATTCTTTTCTTGTTACTTTTGGATTTGAGCTCCCATTTTTAGTCTTCTCCCTTTCTTTATTCTTGTTTGCTTGAGGATAAGCAAAGGTTTAAGTTTGGGGGAAGTGATATGTGCATATTCTACATGTATTTAGCATGCATTTCATATAGATTTTAGGTCATTCTCTTGGATCCTCATGGCATTTCATACTTGTTTTGTCCCACTTAGAGTATTAGGAGCTGCATTAGGTCCTAGTGAGTCTTCTGCATATTTTTGAGGAGTTTACTAGGTGTTTGGAGACACTTGGTGGAGTTTGGAGATTTGGTGCCTAAAGACTAGAGAGGAACCAACCATAACGTCTCAAAGAACCGATTATACGAAGGCGTTCGGATTTGATACAGCTCTTGTAGTCTTCATGAAGATTGTATAGAGACGCGTCTGCTGTCCAGAGAAATTCGAATCAGGTCATTCGGACATCAGGTTAGGAAGTTATCGAAGTTTTACCAAAGCGTGTCCGTCTGGCCGAGAAGCTAAAATTCTCCCCGGGAAAATTCCGACCGACCTCAATTGGCGTGGTCGGTTTTAGCCGGTCGTAGGGCAGGGAATTCCCGAGAATCCGACAGACCCGGAGAGGCAAAAACCGACCGACCAAAAGGAGCAAGGTCGGCTTAATTTCCCCCGGAGGAAATCCGACCTACCCCAATCAGCAAGGTCGGTTTTGGTCGGTCTCAATGATCAGGCCAAATGTAGAGCTTCCTATGCCCAGTTTAATTTGATGTCTTCATGAAACTTGTAGAGGAGTGAATCAAATTTATACAGGATTTTGAATCATATCATTTGGACCTCTGGATCGGAGTTTATGGCTAAGACACTGAAGCATAATCTGCCTGGCCGAGAAGAGATGACATCGTCCAAAGAACCGGTAAACCGAAGTTTTTCCCGTCATATTCAGCCTCTCCGGCCTTCATCCAAGTTGTAGAGGGAAGTGTTAGCTGTGCACAAACGCAAAGATCATGTCATTTGGACATCAGACTAGGGAGATGCATCGAATATATCGAAGACGCATCCAAGATCCGACCGGGTCAATACCCAGTTTGTTCCGGGTTGACCCGGTTCGCCCATTTTTATTTATAAACCCAAAAACCATAATTTTCATGTTAAGCTTTCTTTTCCCTAGAGTTGGGTTTTCTCCCAAACTCTTCTTATGATGATTTTGGATGGATCTTCATCATTTATGCCACTCTTGTGAAGGATTCTTCAACCTATCTTTATATTATATCTATTTAATTCTTGTTTTATATTATTATGTCTCTTTCTCTTGCGTTCTTCATTGTTCTTCATCTTTAGGCTTTAGAACATTTTTGTTAGATTTTGGTTTGCTTGATTTTTGATGGCTTGATGATTGATTTGTGATGCTTAGGTATTAGGTCTTTGCATTCCTTCTTTTCTTAATGTGTTTAATGCTAGATCTAGCTTGAAAAAGTGGATTTAGACCTTAGGCATTTCATGCACACAAGGTGTTCGAAAAAATGCCAAGATCAATTATTCAAAGGATTTGTGTTCTTAGCCTAAGGAATTAGTTGTCTAAGGCACTATTTTGGTTGATCTTGTTACAAATCTTAATGATTGCTAATTGTTGTTCCACAAATGACCATTTTGCTAATGGGATTAATGATTAGTGAAGTGATTAGTGCCTAGACATAGGATTAATCAAGATTATGGATTTCATGCCTAAGGAATAGCAATGATTGAGTGCATTTGCATCATTTGTTAATTGTCTTGGTGATTAGATGATGATGATTTAGGTTGCATCTTGTTAGATCCTTCACTTAGGTTGATCTTAAAGCTAGTTTTGGATTGAGAGATCAAAACTAGAGCTTAGGCATTTCACGCCCGATAGGTGTTCGATGAAATGCTTGAACCAAACCTTTTGTGAGCTTTTCTTGCCTAGCCAACGAGAGTTGATGTCTAGGGTGATTAGTGAGCTAAGTGGAATTCGAGATTAATGCTTGTTAATCATCTTATCACAAACGGGAGTTTGTTCTTGATTTGGTGATTAACAAAGTGATTAGTTCCACGGAAGTGGATTAGTCATAATTGGGAATTACATGTTCTAGGATAATGTTTAATTCAATCTTTATAATCATTGTTTGTTCATTAATCATCTTCTTCATGGTTGATTCATTTTCCAACTTTCTATCTTTGTTTTCTTTCTTGCTTTTCATTTTCTTGATTCGAAATATAAAAATCAAAAACATTTGCTCTAGCTCTAGAAGATTCATGTATTCTTAGTATCTCAATCTTAACCTCTTTGGTTCGATATCTTAAATACCACAATGACATGAGTGGGATTTGAGTAATTGATTTGGGACTTGCAAAAATCCTACTATCAATTTGGCGCCGTTGCCGGGGAGGTTTAGCATTGATCATTAAGATTTTGATTTTTTTTTGAGACTAGAGCCTTTTATTTTCTTTAATTGCTAATCTTTTCACTTTTCTTGTGATTTTCATGAGGGGAGTGACAAGGAGAAAGCAACCGTCAAGCTAGAGACGTTAAACGCGCCCTTGGGGACTTCCCCAAGCATATCCCTTGTCAAGCTAGTGACACAAAACAAGCATCAATAAGGGTCTTTTGGGTTCAAGGTCGTGGCATGGCTCGTTTGGTGGTGATGGCGAAAGCTCTTCCTCCATCTCCATTCACCTAGTCTCACTCCTCATTTGTAAGTACTTCTTTCCTTTTTAGTCTCTTTGCATTTTTATCTTTCGCTTTTTGGTCTCTCTCTTGAACTTCTTTCACACCGAGACGTTGTGATCTAAGTTTGGGGGAGGGACCGGTGTCTAATCATGTGTTTTGTGATCTTATTTTGCTTTTGCATACTTGAGTCTCATGCATATCATGCATTTTCAATAAATTTGAAATTTTTTAGGACTAGATAAACATTTGTTCTCATGTTTGGAAGGATTTCTAAGCATGCTTTTCATTCTAAGTGATCGGTGGATGCTGACTTTAGGATGAATTGTTGACTAAAATGAACTTGTGGTAAATTATGGATTATCTAAGTGATCGGTGGATGCTGACTTTAGATGATTCGTACAATGATTAATGTCACGAAAGTGTGTTAATCTACTTGAAAGTGTTCCATGTCATAAGAATAAATGTGCATTGAGTCTAGATGCATTGAATTTTTGGTAGATTTGCATGAGCATTAGGAGCAATGATAGTTTATCCATGTGAAGTATTATTTTTAGAGCTTGATTCAATGCCCTCGTTGCTTGTTGCTTGATGCTTTTGATCTCGTGTTGAAATCAAGGATGAACCATATTTTGACCTTGCGTTTCATTACTATGGTCTTAGCTAAAGCAAGTCTAGATTTGAATCCAATCCTATCTAAGTGAGAACCTTAATCGTGACTCATTAATTATCGTGATAATGAATTGCATAATGAACTCATGGATTCCGCATACATACTTGGGTCATCTTATCCCTTTTTACCACTCTTGCTGGCCCAAGTAGCCAATTCCAACCTTTGGAATGGTTTACCCCACCTAAAACTCAACATTCTTTCAAGCCTACATGTTTAGGGAGCGTTGTGAGGACTTATTTTTGAATGGACTTAGCAAAACGTTTTGGGTCTAGAGCGACAAGGAAAGACTTTCATGTAGAACTAGCTCACACAACATTGAGCTAGATTAGGCTAAGTTAGATAGGTTGGGATCTTGGGGCAAGTGGAATGGATGAAAAAGAAAAAGAAACAAAGGTGTTGGGATTGGACAAGTGGAAAGAAAGAAAGAGGATTGGGAGAATGATTAGGGGAAGCAATAAGTTTGAAATGGTTGGCATGAATATATTTGGGTTAGCTCTATGTGTTAAAAGAAAGTCTCTAGCTTGAAAAAAATAAAGAAAAGAAGCCAAAATGGCTAAGCTTAGACATGAAAAAAAATAAAGAGATTAGAGAAACTAAAAGAAGAGCTAAGTCAAGGAAAATAATGGATGCCAAGCCATTGGTTGAAGAAGAAACCCCCTAAGTGCTTAAATAGAAGAAGGATGATGAAGAGATGTGGTGTAAGAAGGCAAAAACGCCTTGTGAATGGTAGCTAGGATTGCTTCTTTGTGGGTTTAGAATTAGGGTTGATTTTGTAATGGGGCATTGGGTAGATGAAAGTCTAGCCTTGTATGCATCTATTGCTCTTCACCCTTAGCATTTTGCCAAAGTCCATTCCTTCAAAAGAGAGATCCCTTGTTTGGAAACCGCCACATGTATTGAGATCATCTTCATCTCAAAACCAAAACCCTTAACCAAATGAGTTTGTTTGCATTGCATGAGCATGATTCTCTTGAAACAAATAATGAATGTTAAAGGATTTGATGATATTGATGCTTGTGTAGGTTAAGGCTTGAATTTGATTCGTATAGGGAAGGATATGGCTAGCTCTTTTTAAGTAAACTCGATCGATCGCATGTGTTTAATGCAAGATCTAGCTTGAAAAAGTGGATTTAGACCTTAGGCATTTCATGCACACAAGGTGTTCGATGAAATGCCAAGATCAATTATTCAAAGGATTTGTGTTCTTAGCCTAAGGAATTAGTTGTCTAAGGCACTATTTTGGTTGATCTTGTTACAAATCTTAATGCTTGCTAATTGTTGTTCCACAAATGACCATTTTGCTAATGGGATTAATGATTAGTGAAGTGATTAGTGCCTAGACATAGGATTAATCAAGATTATGGATCTCATGCCTAAGGAATAGCAATGATTGAGTGCATTTGCATCATTTGTTAATTGTCTTGGTGATTAGATGATGATGATTTAGGTTGCATCTTGTTAGATCCTTCACTTAGGTTGATCTTAAAGCTAGTTTTGGATTGAGAGATCAAAACTAGAGCTTAGGCATTTCACGCCCGATAGGTGTTCGATGAAATGCTTGAACCAAACCTTTTGTGAGCTTTTCTTGCCTAGCCAACGAGAGTTGATGTCTAGGGTGATTAGTGAGCTAAGTGGAATTGGAGATTAATGCTTGTTAATCATCTTATCACAAACGGGAGTTTGTTCTTGATTTGGTGATTAACAAAGTGATTAGTTCCACGGAAGTGGATTAGTCATAATTGGGAATTACATGTTCTAGGATAATGTTTAATTCAATCTTTATAATCATTGTTTGTTCATTAATCATCTTCTTCATGGTTGATTCATTTTCCAACTTTCTATCTTTGTTTTCTTTCTTGCTTTTCATTTTCTTGATTCAAAATATAAAAATCAAAAACATTTGCTCTAGCTCAAGAAGATTCATGTATTCTTAGTATTTCAATCTTAACCTCTTTGGTTCGATATCTTAAATACCACAATGACATGAGTGGGATTTGAGTAATTGATTTGGGACTTGCAAAAATCATACAATCAATTTGGCGCCGTTGCCGGGGAGGTTTAGTATTGATCATTAGGATTTTGATTCTTCTTGAGACTAGAGCCTTTTATTTTCTTTAATTGCTTATCTTTTCACTTTTCTTGTGATTTTCATGAAGGGAGTGACAAGGAGGAAGAAACCGTCAAGCTAGTGACGTTAAACGCGCCCTTGGGGACTTCCCCAAGCATATCCCTTGTCAAGCTAGTAACACAAAACAAGCATCAATAAGGGTCTTTTGGGTTCAAGGTCGTGGCATGGCTCGTTGGTGGTGATGGCGAAAGCTCTTCCTCCATCTCCATTCACCTAGTCTCACTCCTCATTTGTAAGTACTTCTTTCCTTTTTAGTCTCTTTGCATATTTATCTTTCGTTTTTTGGTCTCTCTCTTGAACTTCTTTCACACCGAGACGTTGTGATCTAAGTTTGGGGGAGGGACCGGTGTCTAATCATGTGTTTTGTGATCTTATTTTGCCTTTGCATACTTGAGTCTCATGCATATCATGCATTTTCAATAAATTTGAAAAAATTTAGGACTAGATAAACATTTGTTCTCATGTTTGGAAGGATTTCTAAGCATGCTTTTCATTCTAAGTGATCGGTGGATGTTGACTTTAGGATGAATTGTTGACTAAAATGGACTTGTGGTAAATTATGGATTATCTAAGTGATCGGTGGATGCTGACTTTAGATGATTCGTACAATGATTAATGTCACGAAAGTGTGCTAATCTACTTGAAAGTGTTCCATGTCATAAGAATAAATGTGCATTGAGTCTAGATGCATTGCATTTTAGGTAGATTTGCATGAGCATTAGGAGCAATGATAGGTTATCCATGTGAAGTATTATTTTTAGAGCTTGATTCAATGCCCTCGTTACTTGTTGCTTGATGCTTTTGATCTCGTGTTGAAATCAAGGATGAACCATATTTTGACCTTGCGTTTCATTACTATGGTCTTAGCTAAAGCAAGTCTCGATTTGAATCAAATCCTATCTAAGTGAGAACCTTAATCTTGACTCATTAATTATCGTGATCATGCATTGCATAATGAACTCATGGATTCTGCATACATACTTGGGTCATCTTATCCCTTTTTACCACTCTTGTTAGCCCAACTAGCCAATTCCAACCTTTGGAATGGTTTACCCCACCTAAAACTCAACCTTCTTTCAAGCCTACATGTTTAGGGAGCGTTGTGAGGCTTTATTTTTGAATGGACTTAGCAAAAGGTTTTGGGTCTAGAGGGACAAGGAAAGACTTTCATGTAGAACTAGCTCACACATCAATGAGCTAGATTAGGCTAAGTTAGATAGGTTGGGATCTTGGGGCAAGTGGAATGGATGAAAAAGAAAAAGAAACAAAGGTGTTGGGATTGGACAAGTGGAAAGAAAAAAGAGGATTGGGAGAATGATTAGGGGAAGCAATAAGTTTGAAATGGTTGGCATGAATATATTTGGGTTAGCTCTAAGTGTTAAAAGATAGTCTCTAGCTTGAAAAAAAAAAAAAAAAGAAGCCAAAATGGCTAAGCTTAGACATGAAGAAAAATAAAGATATTAGAGAAAACAAAAGAATAGCTAAGTCAAGGAAAATAATGGATGCCAAGCCATTGGTTGAAGAAGAAACCCCCTAAGTGCTTAAATAGAAGAAGGATGATGAAGAGATGTGGTGTAAGAATGCAAAAACGCCTTGTGAAGGGTAGCTAGGATTGCTTCTTTGTGGGTTTAGAATTAGGGTTGATTTTGTAATGGGGCATTGGGTAGATGAAAGTCTAGCCTTGTATGCATCTATTGCTCTTCACCCTTAGCATTTTGCCAAAGTCCATTCCTTCAAAAGAGAGATCCCTTGTTTGGAAACCGCCACATGTATTGAGATCATCTTTATCTCAAAACCAAAACCCTTAACCAAATGAGTTTGTTTGCATTGCATGAGCATGATTCACTTGAAAAAAATAATGAATGTTAAAGGATTTGATGATATTGATGCTTGTGTAGGTTAAGGCTTGAATTTGATTCGTATAGGGAAGGATATGGCTAGCTCTTTTTAAGTAAACTCGATTGATCGCATCTTAGAGCTAGTAACTTGGATATTGAGTTGAATTATTTTCTTGATACTTTTGGATTTGAGCTCCCATTTTTATTCTTCTCCCTTTCTTTATTCTTGTTTTCTTGAGGATAAGCAAATGTTTAAGTTTGGGGGAATTGATATGTGCATATTCTACATGTATTTAGCATGCATTTCATATAGATTTTAGGTCATTCTCTTGGATCCTCATGGCATTTCATATTTGTTTTGTCCCATTTAGAGTATTAGGAGCTGCATTAGGTACTAGTGAGTCTTTTGCATGTTTTTGAGGAGTTTACTAGGTGTTTGGAGACACTTGGTGGAGTTTGGAGATTTGGTGCCTAAAGACTAGAGAGGAACCAACCGTAACGTCTCAAAGAACCGATTATACGAAGGCGTTCGGATTTGATACAGCTCTTGTAGTCTTCATGAAGATTGTATAGAGACGCGTCTGCTGTCCAGAGAAATTCGAATTAGGTCATTCGGACATCAGATTAGGAAGTTATCGCAGTTTTACCAAAGCGTGTCCGTCTGGCCGAGAAGCTAAAATTCTCCCCGGGAAAATTCCGACCGACCTCAATTGGCGTGGTCGGTTTTAGCCGGTCGTAGGGCAGGGAGTTCCCGAGAATCCGACAGACCCGGAGAGGCAAAAACCGACCGACCAAAAGGAGCAAGGTCGGCTTAATTTCCCCCGGAGGAAATCCGACCTACCCCAATCAGCAAGGTCGGTTTTGGTCGGTCTCAAAGATCAGGCCAAATGTAGAGCTTCCCATGCCCAGTTTAATTTGATGTCTTCATGAAACTTGTAGAGGAGTGAATCAAATTTATACAGGATTTTGAATCATATCATTTGGACCTCTGGATCGGAGTTTATGGCCAAGACACTGAAGCATAATCTGCATGGCCGAGAAGAGATGATATCGTCCAAAGAACCGGTAAACCGAAGTTTTTCCGGTCATATTCAGCCTCTCCGGCCTTCATCCAAGTTGTAGAGGGAAGTGTTAGCTGTGCACAAACGCAAAGATCATGTCATTTGGACATCAGACTAGGGAGATGCATCTAATATATCGAAGACGCATCCAAGATCCGACCGGGTCAATACCCGGTTTGTTCCGGGTTGACCCGGTTCGCCCATTTTTATTTATAAACCCAAAAACCATAATTTTCATGTTAAGCTTTCTTTTCCCTAGAGTTGGGTTTTCTCCCAAACTCTTCTTATGATGATTTTGGTTGGATCTTCATCATTTATGCCACTCTAGTGAAGGATTCTTCAACCTATCTTTATATTATATCTATTTAATTCTTGTTTTATATTATTATGTCTCTTTCTCTTGCGTTCTTCATTGTTCTTCATCTTTAGGCTTTAGAACATTTTTGTTAGATTTTGGTTTGCTTGATTTTTGATGGCTTGGTGATTGATTTGTGATGCTTAGGTATTAGGTCTTTCATTCCTTCTTTGCGTAATGTGTTTAATGCTAGATCTAGCTTGAAAAAGTGGATTTAGACCTTAGGCATTTCATGCACACAAGGTGTTCGATGAAATGCCAAGATCAATTATTCAAAGGATTTGTGTTCTTAGCCTAAGGAATTAGTTGTCTAAGGCACTCTTTTTGTTGATCTTGTTACAAATCTTAATGCTTGCTAATTGTTGTTCCACAAATGACCATTTTGCTAATGGGATTAATGATTAGTGAAGTGATTAGTGCCTAGACATAGGATTAATCAAGATTATGGATCTCATGCCTAAGGAATAGCAATGATTGAGTGCATTTGCATCATTTGTTAATTGTCTTGGTGATTAGATGATGATGATTTAGGTTGCATCTTGTTAGATCCTTCACTTAGGTTGATCATAAAGCTAGTTTTGGATTGAGAGATCAAAACTAGAGCTTAGGCATTTCACGCCCGATAGGTGTTCGATGAAATGCTTGAACCAAACATTTTTGAGCTTTTTTTGCCTAGCCAACGAAAGTTGATGTCTTGGGTGATTAGGGAGCTAAGTGGAATTGGAGATTAATGCTTGTTAATCATCTTATCACAAACGGGAGTTTGTTCTTGATTTGGGGATTAACAAAGTGATTAGTGCCACGGAAGTGAATTAGTCATAATTGGGAATTCCATGTTCTAGGATAATGTTTAATTCAATCTTTATAATCATTGTTTGTTCATTAATCATCTTCTTTATGGTTGATTCATTTTCCAACTTTCTATCTTTGTTTTCTTTCTTGCATTTCATTTTCTTGATTCAAAATATAAAAACCAAAAACATTTTCTCTAGCTCAAGAAGATTCATGTATTCTTAGTATTTCAATCTTAACCTCTTTGGTTCGATATCTTAAATACCACAATGACATGAGTGGGATTTGAGTAATTGATTTGGGACTTGCAAAAATCCTACTATCAATTTGGCGCCTTTGACGGGGAGGTTTAGCATTGATCATTAGGATTTTGATTCTTCTTGAGACTAGAGCCTTTTATTTTCTTTAATTGCTAATCTCTTCACTTTTCTTGTGATTTTCATGAGGGGAGTGACAAGGAGGAAGCAACCGTCAAGCTAGTGACGTTAAACGCGCCCTTGGGGACTTCCCCAATCATATCCCTTGTCAAACTAGTGACACAAAACAAGCATCAATAAGGGTCTTTTGGGTTCAAGTTCGTGGCATGGCTCGTTGGTGGTGATGGCGAAAGCTCTTCCTCCATCTCCATTCACCTAGTCTCACTCCTCATTTGTAAGTACTTCTTTCCTTTTTAGTCTCTTTGCATTTTTATCTTTCGTTTTTTGGTCTCTCTCTTGAACTTCTTTCACACCGAGACGTTGTGATCTAAGTTTGGAGGAGGGACCGGTGTCTAATCATGTGTTTTGTGATCTTATTTTACCTTTGCATACTTGAGTCTCATGCATATCATGCATTTTCAATAAATTTGAAAATTTTTAGGACTAGATAAACATTTGTTCTCATGTTTGGAAGGATTTCTATGCAGGCTTTTCATTCTAAGTGATCGGTGGATGCTGACTTTAGGATGAATTGTTGACTAAAATGAACTTGTGGTAAATTATGGATTATCTAAGTGATCGGTGGATGCTGGCTTTAGATGATTCGTACAATGATTAATGTCACGAAAGTGTGTTAATCTACTTGAAAGTGTTCCATGTCATAAGAATAAATGTGCATTGAGTCTAGATGCATTGAATTTTAGGTAGATTTGCATGAGCATTAGGAGCAATGATAGGTTATCCATGTGAAGTATTATTTTTAGAGCTTGATTCAATGCCCTCGTTGCTTGTTTCTTGATGCTTTTGATCTCGTGTTGAAATCAAGGATGAACCATATTTTGACCTTGCGTTTCATTACTATGGTCTTAGCTAAAGCAAGTCTCGATTTGAATCAAATCCTATCTAAGTGAGAACCTTAATCTTGACTCATTAATTATCGTGATAATGCATTGCATAATGAACTCATGGATTCCGCATACATACTTGGGTCATCTTATCCCTTTTTACCACTCTTGTTGGCCCAAGTAGCCAATTCAAACCTTTGGAATGGTTTACCCCACCTAAAACTCAACCTTCTTTCAAGCCTACATGTTTAGGGAGCGTTGTGAGGCCTTATTTTTGAATGGACTTAGCAAAACGTTTTGGGTCTAGAGCGACAAGGAAAGACTTTCATGTAGAACTAGCTCACACATCAATGAGCTAGATTAGGCTAAGTTAGATAGGTTGGGATCTTGGGGCAAGTGGAATGGATTAAAAAGAAAAAGAAACAAAGGTGTTGGGATTGGACAAGTGGAAAGAAAGAAAGAGGATTGGGAGAATGATTAGGGGAAGCAATAAGTTTGAAATGGTTGGCAAGAATATATTTGGGTTAGCTCTAAGTGTTAAAAGAAAGTCTCTAGCTTGAAAAAAAAAGAAAGAAAAGAAGCCAAAATGGCTAAGCTTAGACATGAAGAAAAATAAAGAGATTAGAGAAAACAAAAGAAGTGCTAAGTCAAGGAAAATAATGGATGCCAAGCCATTGGTTGAAGAAGAAACCCCCTAAGTGCTTAAATAGAAGAAGGATGATGAAGAGATGTGGTGTAAGAATGCAAAAACGCCTTGTGAAGGGTAGCTAGGATTGCTTCTTTGTGGGTTTAGAATTAGGGTTGATTTTGTAATGGGGCATTGGGTAGATGAAAGTCTAGCCTTGTATGCATCTATTGCTCTTCACCCTTAGCATTTTGCCAAAGTCCATTCCTTCAAAAGAGAGATCCCTTGTTTGGAAACCGCCACATGTATTGAGATCATCTTTATCTCAAAACCAAAACCTTTAACCAAATGAGTTTGTTTGCATTGCATGAGCATGATTCACTTGAAACAAATAATGAATGTTAAAGGATTTGATGATATTGATGCTTGTGTAGGTTAAGGCTTGAATTTGATTCGTATAGGGAAGGATATGGCTAGCTCTTTTTAAGTAAACTCGATTGATCGCATCTTAGAGCTAGTAACTTGGATATTGAGTTGAATTATTTTCTTGATACTTTTGGATTTGAGCTCCCATTTTTAGTCTTCTCCCTTTCTTTATTCTTGTTTTCTTGAGGATAAGCAAATGTTTAAGTTTGGGGGAATTGATATGTGCATATTCTACATGTATTTAGCATGCATTTCATATAGATTTTAGGTCATTCTCTTGGATCCTCATGGCATTTCATATTTGTTTTGTCCCATTTAGAGTATTAGGAGCTGCATTAGGTACTAGTGAGTCTTTTGCATCTTTTTGAGGAGTTTACTAGGTGTTTGGAGACACTTGGTGGAGTTTGGAGATTTGGTGCCTAAAGACTAGAGAGGAACCAACCGTAACGTCTCAAGGAACCGATTATACGAAGGCGTTCGGATTTGATACAGCTCTTGTAGTCTTCATGAAGATTGTATAGAGACGCGTCTGCTGTCCAGAGAAATTCGAATCAGGTCATTCGGACATCAGGTTAGGAAGTTATCGCAGTTTTACCAAAGCGTGTCCGTCTGGCCGAGAAGCTAAAATTCTCCCCGGGAAAATTCCGACCGACCTCAATTGGCGTGGTCGGTTTTAGCCGGTCGTAGGGCAGGGAGTTCCCGAGAATCCGACAGACCCGGAGAGGCAAAAACCAACCGAAGAACCGGTAAACTGAAGTTCTTCTGGTCATATTCAGCCTCTCCGGCCTTCATCAAAGTTGTAGAGGAAGTGTTAGCTGTGCACAAACGCAAAGATCATGTCATTTGGACATCAGACTAGGGAGATGCATCGAATTTATCGAAGACGCATCCAAGATCCGACCGGGTCAATACCCGGTTTGTTCCGGGTTGACCCGGTTCGCCCATTTTTATTTATAAACCCAAAAACCCTAATTTTCATGTTAAGCTTTCTTTTCCCTAGAGTTGGGTTTTCTCCCAAACTCTTCTTATGATGATTTTGGATGGATATTCATCATTTATGCCACTCTAGTGAAGGATTCTTCAACCTATCTTTATATTATATCTATTTAATTATTGTTTTATATTATTATGTCTCTTTCTCTTGCGTTCTTCATTGTTCTTCATCTTTAGGCTTTAGAACCTTTTTGTTAGATTTTGGTTTGCTTGATTTTTGATGGCTTGATGATTGATTTGTGATGCTTAGGTATCAGGTCTTTGCATTCCTTCTTTGCTTAATGTGTTTAATGCTAGATCTAGCTTGAAAAAGTGGATTTAGACCTTAGTCTTTTCATGCACACAAGGTGTTCGATGAAATGCCAAGATCAATTATTCAAAGGATTTGTGTTCTTAGCCTAAGGAATTAGTTGTCTAAGGCACTATTTTGGTTGATCTTGTTACAAATCTTAATGCTTGCTAATTGTTGTTCCACAAATGACCATTTTGCTAATGGGATTAATGATTAGTGAAGTGATTAGTGCATAGACATAGGATTAATCAAGATTATGGATCTCATGCCTAAGGAATAGCAATGATTGAGTTCATTTGCATCATTTGTTAATTGTCTTGGTGATTAGATGATGATGATTTAGGTTGCATCTTGTTAGATCCTTCACTTAGGTTGATCTTAAATCTAGTTTTGGATTGAGAGATCAAAACTAGAGCTTAGGCATTTCACGCCCGATAGGTGTTCGATGAAATGCTTGAACCAAACCTTTTGTGAGCTTTTCTTGCCTAGCCAACGAGAGTTGATGTCTAGGGTGATTAGTGAGCTAAGTGGAATTGGAGATTAATGCTTGTTAATCATCTTATCACAAACGGGAGTTTGTTCTTGATTTGGTGATTAACAAAGTGATTAGTTCCACGGAAGTGGATTAGTCATAATTGGGAATTACATGTTCTAGGATAATGTTTAATTCAATCTTTATAATCATTGTTTGTTCATTAATCATCTTCTTCATGGTTGATTCATTTTCCAACTTTCTATCTTGGTTTTCTTTCTTGCATTTCATTTTCTTGATTCAAAATATAAAAATCAAAAATATTTGCTCTAGCTCAAGAAGATTCATGTATTCTTAGTATTTCAATCTTAACCTCTTTGGTTCGATATCTTAAATACCACAATGACATGAGTGGGATTTGAGTAATTGATTTGGGACTTGCAAAAATCCTACTATCAATTTGGCGCCGTTGCCGGGGAGGTTTAGTATTGATCATTAGGATTTTGATTCTTCTTGAGACTAGAGCCTTTTATTTTCTTTAATTGCTAATCTTTTCACTTTTCTTGTGATTTTCATGAAGGGAGTGACAAGGAGGAAGCAACCGTCAAGCTAGTGACGTTAAACGCGCCCTTGGGGACTTCCCCAAGCATATCCCTTGTCAAGCTAGTAACACAAAACAAGCATCAATAAGGGTCTTTTGGGTTCAAGGTCGTGGCATGGCTCGTTGGTGGTGATGGCGAAAGCTCTTCCTCCATCTCCATTCACCTAGTCTCACTCCTCATTTGTAAGTACTTCTTTCCTTTTTAGTCTATTTGCATTTTTATCTTTCGTTTTTTGGTCTCTCTCTTGAACTTCTTTCACACCGAGACGTTGTGATCTAAGTTTGGGGGAGGGACCGGTGTCTAATCATGTGTTTTGTGATCTTATTTTGCCTTTGCATACTTGAGTCTCATGCATATCATGCATTTTCAATAAATTTGAAAAAATTTAGGACTAGATAAACATTTGTTCTCATGTTTGGAAGGATTTCTAAGCATGCTTTTCATTCTAAGTGATCGGTGGATGTTGACTTTAGGATGAATTGTTGACTAAAATGGACTTGTGGTAAATTATGGATTATCTAAGTGATCGGTGGATGCTGACTTTAGATGATTCGTACAATGATTAATGTCACGAAAGTGTGCTAATCTACTTGAATGTGTTCCATGTCATAAGAATAAATGTGCATTGAGTCTAGATGCATTGCATTTTAGGTAGATTTGCATGAGCATTAGGAGCAATGATAGGTTATCCATGTGAAGTATTATTTTTAGAGATTGATTCAATGCCCTCGTTGCTTGTTACTTGATGCTTTTGATCTCGTGTTGAAATCAAGGATGAACCATATTTTGACCTTGCGTTTCATTACTATGGTCTTAGCTAAAGCAAGTCTCGATTTGAATCAAATCCTATCTAAGTGAGAACTTTAATCTTGACTCATTAATTATCGTGATCATGCATTGCATAATGAACTCATGGATTCTGCATACATACATGGGTCATCTTATCCCATTTTACCACTCTTGTTGGCCCAAGTAGCCAATTCAAACCTTTGGAATGGTTTACCCCACCTAAAACTCAACCTTCTTTCAAGCCTACATGTTTAGGGAGCGTTGTGAGGCTTTATTTTTGAATGGACTTAGCAAAACGTTTTGGGTCTAGAGCGACAAGGAAAGACTTTCATGTAGAACTAGCTCACACATCAATGAGCTAGATTAGGCTAAGTTAGATAGGTTGGGATCTTGGGGCAAGTGGAATGGATGAAAAAGAAAAAGAAACAAAGGTGTTGGGATTGGACAAGTGGAAAGAAAGAAAGAGGATTTGGAGAATGATTAGGGGAAGCAATAAGTTTGAAATGGTCGGCATGAATATATTTGGGTTAGCTCTAAGTGTTAAAAGATAGTCTCTAGCTTGAAAAAAAAAAAAAAATAGAAGCCAAAATGGCTAAGTTTAGACATGAAGAAAAATAAAGAGATTAGAGAAAACAAAAGAATAGCTAAGTCAAGGAAAATAATGGATGCCAAGCCATTGGTTGAAGAAGAAACCCCCTTAGTGCTTAAATAGAAGAAGGATGATGAAGAGATGTGGTGTAAGAATGCAAAAACGCCTTGTGAAGGGTAGCTAGGATTGCTTCTTTGTGGGTTTAGAATTAGGGTTGATTTTGTAATGGGGCATTGGGTAGATGAAAGTCTAGCCTTGTATGCATCTATTGCTCTTCACCCTTAGCATTTTGCCAAAGTCCATTCCTTCAAAAGAGAGATCCCTTGTTTGGAAACCGCCACATGTATTGAGATCATCTTTATCTCAAAACCAAAACCCTTAACCAAATGAGTTTGTTTGCATTGCATGAGCATGATTCACTTGAAACAAATAATGAATGTTAAAGGATTTGATGATATTGATGCTTGTGTAGGTTAAGGCTTGAATTTGATTCGTATAGGGAAGGATGTGGCTAGCTCTTTTTAAGTAAACTCGATTGATCGCATCTTAGAGCTAGTAACTTGGATATTGAGTTGAATTCTTTTCTTGATACTTTTGGGTTTGAGCTCCCATTTTTAGTCTTCTCCCTTTCTTTATTCTTGTTTTCTTGAGGATAAGCAAATGTTTTAGTTTTGGGGAATTGATATGTGCATATTTTACATGTATTTAGCATGCATTTCATATAGATTTTAGGTCATTCTCTTGGATCCTCATGGCATTTCATATTTGTTTTGTCCCATTTAGAGTATTAGGAGCTGCATTAGGTACTAGTGAGTCTTTTGCATGTTTTTGAGGAGTTTACTAGGTGTTTGGAGACACTTGGTGGAGTTTGGAGATTTGGTGCCTAAAGACTAGAGAGGAGCCATCCGGAACGTCTCAAAGAACCGATCATACGAAGGCGTTCAGATTTGATACAGCTCTTGTAGTCTTCATGACGATTGTATAGGGACGAGTCTGCTGTCCAGAGAAATTCGAATCAGGTCATTCGGACATCAGGTTAGGAAGTTATCGCAGTTTTACCAAATCGTGTCCGTCTGGCCGAGAAGCTAAAATTCTCCCCGGAAAAAATCCGACCGACCTCAATAGGCGTGTTCGGTTTTAGCCGGTCGTAGGGCAGGGAGTTCCCGAGAATCCGACAGACCCGGAGAGGCAAAAACCGACCGACTAAAATGGGCAAGGTCGGCTTAATTTCCCCCGGAGGAAATCCGACCTACCCCAATCAGCAAGGTCGATTTTGGTCGGTCTCAAAGATCAGGCCAAATGAAGAGCTTCCCATGCCCAGTTTAACCTCATGTCTTCATGAAACTTGTATAGGAGTGAATCCGATTTATACAGGAGTTTGAATCATATCTTTTGGACCTCTGGATCGGAGTTTATGGTCAAGAAACTGAAGCATGATCTGCCTGGCCGAGAAGAGATAACATCGTCCAAAGAACCGGTAAACCGAAGTTCTTCCGGTCATATTCAGCCTCTCCGGCCTTCATCAAAGTTTTAGAGGGAAGAGTTAGATGTGCACACAAGCAAAAATGATGTCATTTGGACATCAGGCTAGGGAGATGCATCGAATTTATCGAAGACGCATCCAAGATCCGACCGGGTCAGTACCCGGTTTGTTCCGGGTTGACCCGGTTCGCCCATTTTCATTTATAAACCCAAAAACCCTAATTTTCATTTTATGCTTTCTTTTCCCTAGAGTTGGGTTTTCTCCCAAACTCTTCTTATGATGATTTTGGATGGATCTTCATCATTTATGCCACTCTAGTGAAGGATTCTTCAACCTATCTTTATATTATATCTATTTAATTCTAGTTTTATATTATTATGTCTCTTTCTCTTGCGTTCTTCATTGTTCTTCATCTTTAGGCTTTAGAACCTTTTTGTTAGATTTTGGTTTGCTTGATTTTTGATGGCTTGATGATTGATTTGTGATGCTTAGGTATCAGGTCTTTGCATTCCTTCTTTGCTTAATGTGTTTAATGCTAGATCTAGCTTGAAAAAGTGGATTTAGACCTTAGGCATTTCATGCACACAAGGTGTTCGATGAAATGCCAAGATCAATTATTCAAAGGATTTGTGTTCTTAGCCTAAGGAATTAGTTGTCTAAGGCACTCTTTTGGTTGATCTTGTTACAAATCTTAATGCTTGCTAATTGTTGTTCCACAAATGACCATTTTGCTAATGGGATTAATGAATAGTGAAGTGATTAGTGCCTAGACATAGGATTAATCAAGATTATGGATCTCATGCCTAAGGAATAGCAATGATTGAGTGCATTTGCATCATTTGTTAATTGTCTTGGTGATTAGATGATGATGATTTAGGTTGCATCTTGTTAGATCCTTCACTTAGGTTGATTTTAAAGCTAGTTTTGGATTGAGAGATCAAAACTAGAGTTTAGGCATTTCACGCCCGATAGGTGTTCGATGAAATGCTTGAACCAAACATTTTTGAGCTTTTCTTGCCTAGCCAACGAAAGTTGATGTCTTGGTTGATTAGTGAGCTAAGTGGAATTGGAGATTAATGATTGTTAATCATCTTATCACAAACGGGAGTTTGTTCTTGATTTGGGGTTAACAAAGTGATTAGTGCCACGGAAGTGGATTAGTCATAATTGGGAATTCCATGTTCTAGGATAATGTTTAATTCAATCTTTATAATCATTGTTTGTTCATTAATCATCTTCTTCATGGTTGATTCATTTTCCAACTTTCTATCTTTGTTTTCTTTCTTGCATTTCATTTTCTTGATTCAAAATATAAAAACCAAAAACATTTGCTCTAGCTCAAGAAGATTCATGTATTCTTAGTATTTCAATCTTAACCTCTTTGGTTCGATATCTTAAATACCACAATGACATGAGTGGGATTTGAGTAATTGATTTGGGACTTGCAAAAATCCTACTATCAATTTTTAGCATTGATCATTAGGATTTTGATTCTTCTTGAGACTAGAGCCTTTTATTTTCTTTAATTGCTAATCTTTTCACTTTTCTTGTGATTTTCATGAGGGGAGTGACAAGGAGGACGCAACCGTCAAGCTAGTGACGTTAAACGCGCCCTTGGGGACTTCCCCAATCATATCCCTTGTCAAGCTAGTGACACAAAACAAGCATCAATAAGGGTCTTTTGGGTTCAAGGTCGTGGCATGGCTCGTTGGTGGTGATGGCGAAAGCTCTTCCTCCATCTCCATTCACCTAGTCTCACTCCTCATTTGTAAGTACTTCTTTCCTTTTTAGTCTCTTTGCATTTTTATCTTTCGTTTTTTGGTCTCTCTCTTGAACTTCTTTTACACCGAGACGTTGTGATCTAAGTTTGGGGGAGGGACCGGTGTCTAATCATGTGTTTTGTGATCTTATTTTGCCTTTGCATACTTGAGTCTCATGCATATCATGCATTTTCAATAAATTTGAAAATTTTTAGGACTAGATAAACATTTGTTCTCATGTTTGGAAGGATTTCTATGCAGGCTTTTCATTCTAAGTGATCGGTGGATGCTGACTTTAGGATGAATTGTTGACTAAAATGAACTTGTGGTAAATTATGGATTATCTAAGTGATCGGTGGATGCTGACTTTAGATGATTCGTACAATGATTAATGTCACAAAAGTGTGTTAATCTACTTGAAAGTGTTCCATGTCATAAGAATAAATGTGCATTGAGTCTAGATGCATTGAATTTTAGGTAGATTTGCATGAGCATTAGGAGCAATGATAGGTTATCCATGTGAAGTATTATTTTTAGAGCTTGATTCAATGCCCTCGTTGCTTGTTTCTTGATGCTTTTGATCTCGTGTTGAAATCAAGGATGAACCATATTTTGACCTTGCGTTTCATTACTATGGTCTTAGCTAAAGCAAGTCTCGATTTGAATCAAATCCTATCTAAGTGAGAACCTTAATCTTGACTCATTAATTATCGTGATCATGCATTGCATAATGAACTCATGGATTCCGCATACATACTTGGGTCATCTTATCCCTTTTTACCACTCTTGTTGGCCCAAGTTGCCAATTCCAACCTTTGGAATGGTTTACCCCACCTAAAACTCAACCTTCTTTCAAGCCTACATGTTTAGGGAGCGTTGTGAGGCCTTATTTTTGAATGGACTTAGCAAAACATTTTGGGTCTACAGCGACAAGGAAAGACTTTCATGTAGAACTAGCTCACACATCAATGAGCTAGATTAGGCTAAGTTAGATAGGTTGGGATCTTGGGGCAAGTGGAATGTATTAAAAAGAAAAAGAAACAAAGGTGTTGGGATTGGACAAGTGGAAAGAAAGAAAGAGGATTGGGAGAATGATTAGGGGAAGCAATAAGTTTGAAATGGTTGGCATGAATATATTTGGGTTAGCTCTAAGTGTTAAAAGAAAGTCTCTAGCTTGAAAAACAAAAAAGAAAAGAAGCCAACATGGCTAAGCTTAGAGATGAAGAAAAATAAAGAGATTAGAGAAAACAAAAGAAGAGCTAAGTCAAGGAAAATAATGGATGCCAAGCCATTGGTTGAAGAAGAAACCACCTAAGTGCTTAAATAGAAGAAGGATGATGAAGAGATGTGGTGTAAGAATGCAAAAACGCCTTGTGAAGGGTAGCTAGGATTGCTTCTTTGTGGGTTTAGAATTAGGGTTGATTTTGTAATGGGGCATTGGGTAGATGAAAGTCTAGCCTTGTATGCATCTATTGCTCTTCACCCTTAGCATTTTGCCAAAGTCCATTCCTTCAAAAGAGAGATCCCTTGTTTTGAAACCGCCACATGTATTGAGATCATCTTTATCTCAAAACCAAAACCCTTGACCAAATGAGTTTGTTTGCATTGCATGAGCATGATTCACTTGAAACAAATAATGAATGTTAAAGGATTTGATGATATTGATGCTTGTGTAGGTTAAGGCTTGAATTTGATTCGTATAGGGAAGGATATGGCTAGATCTTTTTAAGTAAACTCGATTGATCGCATCTTAGAGCTAGTAACTTGGATATTGAGTTGAATTCTTTTCTTGATACTTTTGGATTTCAGCTCCCATTTTTGGTCTTCTCCCTTTCTTTATTCTTGTTTTCTTGAGGATAAGCAAATGTTTAAGTTTGGGGGAATTGATATGTGCATATTCTACATGTATTTAGCATGCATTTCATATAGATTTTAGGTCATTCTCTTGGATCCTCATGGCATTTCATATTTGTTTTGTCCCATTTAGAGTATTAGGAGCTGCATTAGGTACTAGTGAGTCTTTTGCATGTTTTTGAGGAGTTTACTAGGTGTTTGGAGATACTTGGTGGAGTTTGGAGATTTGGTGCCTAAAGACTAGAGAGGAACCATCCGAAACGTCTCAAAGAACCGATCATACGAAGGCGTTCGGATTTGATACAGCTCTTGTAGTCTTCATGAAGATTGTATAGAGACGCGTCTGCTGTCCAGAAAAATTCGAATCAGGTCATTCGGACATCAGGTTAGGAAGTTATCGCAGTTTTACCAAAGCGTGTCTGTCTGGCCGAGAAGCTAAAATTCTCCCCGGGAAAATTCCGACCGACCTCAATTGGCGTGGTCGGTTTTAGCCGGTCGTAGGGCAGGGAGTTCCAGAGAATCCGACAGACCCGGAGAGGCAAAAACCGACCGACCAAAAGGAGCAAGGTCGGCTTAATTTCCCCCGGAGGAAATCCGACCTACCCCAATCAGCAAGGTCGGTTTTGGTCGGTCTCAAAGATCCGGCCAAATGAAGAGCTTCCCATGCCCAGTTTAATCTCATGTCTTCATGAATCTTGTAGAGGAATGAATCAGATTTATACAGGAGTTTGAATCATATCTTTTGGACCTCTGGATCGGATTTTATGGTCAAGACACTGAAGCATGATCTGCCTGGCCGAGAAGAGATAACATCGTCCAAAGAACCGGTAAAACGAAGTTCTTCCGGTCATATTAAGCCTCTCCGGCCTTCATCAAAGTTGTAGAGGGAAGAGTTAGCTGTGCAAAAAGCAAAAATCATATCATTTGGACATCAGACTAGGGATATGCATCGAATTTATCGAAGACGCATCCAAGATCCGACCGGGTCAATACCCGGTTTGTTCCGGGTTGACCTGGTTCGCCCATTTTTATTTATAAACCCAAAAACTCTAATTTTCATTTTACGATTTCTTTTCCCTAGAGTTGGGTTTTCTCCCAAACTCTTCTTATGATGATTTTGGATGGATACTCATCATTTATGCCACTCTAGTGAAGGATTCTTCAACCTATCTTTATATTATATCTATTTAATTCTTGTTTTATATTATTATGTCTCTTTCTCTTGTGTTCTTCATTGTTCTTCATCTTTAGGCTTTAGAACCCTTTTGTTGGATTTTGGTTTGATTGATTTTTTATGGCTTGATGATTGATTTGTGATGCTTAGGTATTAGGTCTTTGCATTCCTTCTTTGCTTAATGTGTTTAATCGTAGATCTAACTTGAAAAAGTGGATTTAGACCTTTGGAATTTCATGCACACAAGGTGTTTGATGAAATGCCAAGATCAATTATTCAAAGGATTTGTGTTCTTAGCCTAAGGAATTAGTTGTCTAAGGCACTCTTTTGGTTGATCTTGTTACAAATCTTAATGCTTGCTAATTGTTGTTCCACAAATGACCATTTTGATAATGGGATTAATGATTAGTGAAGTGATTAGTGCCTAGACATAGGATTAATCAAGATTATGGATCTCATGCCTAAGGAATAGCAATGATTAAGTGCATTTGCATCATTTGTTAATTGTCTTGGTGATTAGATGATGATGATTTAGGTTGCATCTTGTTAGATCCTTCACTTAGGTTGATCTTAAAGCTAGTTTTGGATTGAGAGATCAAAACTAGAGCTTAGGCATCTCACGCCCGATAGGTGTTCGATGAAATGCTTGAACCAAACCTTTTGTGAGCTTTTCTTGCCTAGCCAACGAGAGTTGATGTCTAGGGTGATTAGTGAGCTAAGTGGAATTGGAGATTAATGCTTGTTAATCATCTTATCACAAACGGGAGTTTGTTCTTGATTTGGTGATTAACAAAGTGATTAGTGCTACGGAAGTGGATTAGTCATAATTGGGAATTCCATGTTCTAGGATAATGTTGAATTCAATCTTTATAATCATTGTTTGTTCATTAATCATCTTCTTCATGGTTTATTCATTTTCAAACTTTCTATCTTTGTTTTCTTTCTTGCATTTCATTTTCTTGATTCAAAATATAAAAACCAAAAACATTTGCTCTAGCTCAAGAAGATTCATGTATTCTTATTATTTCAATCTTAACCTCTTTGGTTCGATATCTTAAATACCACAATGACATGAGTGGGATTTGAGTAATTGATTTGGGACTTGCAAAAATCCTACTATCAATATATATAATAGATAAGTACCCGCATATATGCGGGTTTGTAATTTAATGTTTTATAACCCGTGAAAAAAATGAAAGACGATAAAATGGAAAACAAAATTAGATCACCCGTGAAAATATCTTATACATAAATTTAGAAACAAAGTTTACGATAAAATAAATATATACATTGAGAGAAAAATTTGGTGAATAGATGCAGTAAATAGTTGTGGATACGATTATTGGATTTTTATTTATTTTTAGTGTAATTGATATACTACCAAATTATGGTTTATATAGAGGTGAGAAATTAATTTTTTTTTTCTTTTATGACTAATTTTCTTAATCTAAATGGAAAACTACGAAATATTGTTTCCTTACTATATTAATCTTGCCTTTTAGGATAAATTATAAATTAAAACTAATTTGATTAATATTTACTTTAATTCATTTATTTTTTAAATTAAACGGAAACATGTTAAGATCTAAATTAACCTTGACAAATTTCATGATCTCGTTAGTAAGAATTATCTTACGTGTCACACTCACATTGAGATATCCAACTTTATATAATACAACATATATATATATATCTATATATATATATATATATATATATATATGAGTAACTTTACCGTTTTGAATTATGAATGTGAAATTGAGAAGCTATTGGTTATGTAGAGGTGGGGAATGATAATTCATTTTCTATTTAGGATTGTATTCCATTTTAAGTTTTTGGTTTTTTTTAAAATTACTAATTGTTCTTTCCTTTTTTAAAACTTTAGTTTTTTTATGATTGCAATCTATTGTTTAATTTCTTTATTCTAAACTGAAATATATTTTTTTAAAATAAAATTTGGCTTTTATTCCTTTTCTTTTTATGATTGTTATCTTTTGTTTAATTTATTTATTCTAATTTAAAATATGGTTTTTTAACTTTGGCTTTTATTTATAATTTTTGTTTAATTTTTCTTAATCTAAACATAACAACTTTTTTATTTAATTTTTAGGATTATGAATCGATTTAAAATCATATATTAATAATTTTCCTTTCAAGTTTAGAGTATATTTATAATTTTCTTTTTTTAAGTTTGATTGTGGTTGTAGATTATAAACTTTTTAAGTTTTTTTATTGTCACTTTCTTTTATTATAAAGTTTCATTACTTATACTTTTTGTTTTGTAAGATTGCCTTTTTTAGTTTAAACGTTTTCAATATTTACTTTAAATCATTTTTATTAAAATTGTCTTTTTTAGTTTAACCTTTTTTAATATTTTCTTTAATTCATTTTTACCATTTTAATTAAATTGACACATGTCAAGATTTAAATTAACAATCGTGACAAATGTCACAATCTCGTGATTAAAAATTATCATACGTGTTACACTCACGTCGAGGGATCCAGCTTTATATAATAAGATATATATATATATATATATATATATATATATCTATATATGAATCATATATAAATTTTATAGTTTTTTGTAGTTTATATATTTTTTATTATTTATTAGTTTATATTTAAATAAATACAATTTATTTTTGCTTTTTTATTATTTTATGTTATAGAAAAATTTATATTATTGCATTGTTATTTTTCATTTTTTACACATGTCACGATCTCATGATTGTTAGAGTCTTAGTTAGAATCTTAATTTTCTTTTTATTTTTTTCCTTTTATTCAGATTATTACTTTGACACATGTCGCAATCTTAAGTAAAAACAATACATGTCACGATCTCGTGATTGAAAATTAATCTATGTGTCACACTCTCGTCGAGGGATTCAGCTTTATATAATAAGATTTCTTTAATCTAAATGAAAAAACAAAGTAATATTTTTTATTTTCTATATTAATTTTGCCTTTTAAGATAAGTTTAATTCGTTAACTTTTTATTTTTAATTTTAGTAACTTTCTTATTTAAGATTATGAATAAGAATTTTTAAGTTTTTTATCAATAGATTTTAAATATTTCCAACTTTGACTTGACACATATCGCGATCAGGTGAATTAGCATTTTTGAAACATTTAGTTTTATATGATAAAATTTTTACTAATTCTTAACTGTAATTGTTTTTGTTTTAATTTTTTTTTGCTTTTATTCCTTTTTAAAAAATTTAGAAATGTCTAGATTATTATATAGAGTTTGGTCGTTGTTGTATATTAATAATTTTCCATTTTTAAGTTTCATTTTGTCATAATAGAAATGATTATAAATTTTTAAGTTTGGTCGTATATTAATAATCTTTCTTTTAAGTTTAGAGTATATTTATAATTTTTATTTTTTAATTTTGGTTGTTGTTGTAAATTATAAAATTTACCTTTTAGAATTATGAATGTAAAATTGATAAGGTATCAATTTGGTTATCTAGAGTCGAGGAATGAGATTTTTATTTTATTTTAAGGATTGTATTCTTTTTTAAGTGTGTGATTTTTGTAAGAATTACTAATTGTTCTTTCCTTTTTTAAAACTTTAGCTTTTTTTTTCTTTTTGTTAAATAAAACTATAGCTTTTTACTATTGTAATATATTGTTTAATTTCCTAATTCTAAATTGAAATATGTTTTTTTAATAAAATTTGGATTTTATTCCTTTTCTTTTTATGAATGTAATCTATTGTTTAATTTATTTATTTTAAACTAAAATATGGTTTTTTTTAGTTTTGACTTTTCTTTATAATTTTTGTTTAATTTTTCTTAATCTAAACATAACTACTTTTTCTATTTACGTTTTAGTATTAGGAATCGATTTTAAATCGTATATTAATATTTTTTCTTTTAAGTTTGGAGTATATTTATAATTTTTTTTTTAAGTTTGATCGTGGTTGTAGATTATAAACTTTTAAGCTTCTTTTTGTTATTTTCCTTTATTATAAGTTTTCCTTAATTATACTTATACTTCTTTTTTTTGGTAAGATTGTCTTTTTACTTTACACCTTTTAATATTTATTTTAATTCATTTTTACTAAGATTGCATTTTTTAGTTTAACATTTTTTAATATTTATTTTAATTTATTTTTACTTTTTTTAATTAAATTGACACATGTCAATATCTAAAATAACAACCGTGAGAAATGTCACGATCTCGTGAATTATAATTTTGCCTACGTGTCGCGCTCACGTCGAGGGATCCTGCTTTATATAATAAGATATTTGTTTTTGTCAACTATCCATCTATTACATCACATTTGGCTAGAGCGGATGAACCGTAATTGTGGTTTATATAGAGGTGAAAAAATAGAATTCTTTTTATTTTATGATTAATTTCCTTAATCATAATGGTAAAACTAAGTAATGTTTTTTCTTTCTATATTAATTTTGCCTTTTAAGATAAATTTAATTCTTTAACTTTTTAATTTTATTTTTAGTAACTTTATCTTTTAAGATTATGAATAAGAATTTTTAAGTTTTTTTATTAATCTATTTTAAATATTTCCAACTTTAACTTGACACATGTCGCAATCAGGTGAATTAGCAACTTTGAAATATTCAGTTTTATATGATAAAAAATGTACTAATTCTAAAGTGAAATATGTTTTTTTTTTGCTTTTATATCTTTTAAAAAACTTTAGAAATGTGTAGATTATTATATAGAGTTTGGTCATGGTTGTATATTAATAGGTTTTTTTAAGTTTCCTTTTGTCATAATGTAAAGGATTATAAACTTTTAAGTTTGGTCGTATATTAATAATTTTCCTTTTAAGTTTAGAGTATATTAATAATTTTTCTTTTTTAAGTTACGTCGTGGTTGTAAATTATAAACTTGTAAGTTCCTTTATTATAAGTTTTTCTTACTTATTCTGGTTTTTTTTTAAGATTATCTTTTTATTTCTTTTTTTTGTCAACAGCCTAAGTACCTAGAACGGTTCAGAAATCAGATTATATTTTCTTAGTATAATCTTTTTTTAATATTTACTTAATTCATTTTTACTTTTTTAGATTGCCTTTTTAGTTTAACCTTTTTAATATTTAGTGTAATATATTTTTATTTTTTTAATTAAATTGACACATGTCAATATCTAAATTAACTATGACAAATGTCACGATCTCATGAGTGAGAAATATCATAATAATTTTTCTTTTTTAAGTTTGGTCGTGGTTGTAAATTATAAATTTTTAAGTTTGCTTTTGTCACTTTCCTTTACTATAAGTTTTCCTTACGTATTCTTGTTTTTTTTGTTTTTTTTTTAAGATTGCATTTTTTTAGTTTAACCTTTTTAATATTTTCTTTTTTTTAAGTCGAATGATCCAGTTTTATATAATAAGATTTTTTTAAAATTTTTTTAATCTAAACATAACTACTATTTTTTTCTTTTATCTTTTAAAATTAGGAACCGATTCTAAATTTTATTTTTATTGTTAATATTATATGTTAAAATATAATTAGACTTAAACCATGTTGCGATCATGCGAATTACTAATTTTGAAACATTCGGCTTTATATAATAAGAAGATACACTTTACATAATTTCACCTTTCATTGATGTTACTGATCGATCCTTCTATGAATTGCTCTCTGGAGGAGTCTGTGTGCGTAGAGAAAAGAAAGTCAAAACTCAGATTCTTTGTGTGAAATGTTGCTGCCTAGCTGTTTATCATCATATGAAGCATCTATCAAATACAAATGACTGAAATTTACATTTTATACAGATATATCGTATAGAAAAAAGTTCAGATTAGTGATATTCTAGTACATACACAAATGGGTGCTTGTATTTTTTAATTTTTTTTGTTTGGTGAACTTAGTAATCATTTCATGTGAAAAGTTAACAAGGTATGCAGTTGAAATCCATATTGTATTGTTTGAATTAGTAACTCCCAACAAAACAAAATGTGTGATAACTTTTGGTTTCTCTCTTCTTAAAACCTAATCTGCTGGCCAAATTTTCTTCATCAGATTAAAGATTTACCCAACAGAAGCTTCCAGCATACAAATAGTTTGAGACAGTCATACTTTTTGATAATTTTGCAAATTGCAGGTATGTCAGAAATCAGGATGGACATTTGAGAAGTCCAAAAGATGAACACGCGCGATGTGAATCCTGTGCGCGTGAGGATACACTGTAGGTGGTGAACCTATTGTTCCTTGTGGTCTTGTTGCTTGAAGTTTGTTCAATGATACTTATGACTTCACTAGAAACAACCCAAAACTATCTGTCAATAAGAAAGGCATCTCATGGAAGAGCGATAGAGAATCAAAGTTTTGTAAAAACAAAATTTGTTGGAGACGCGGTGACCAAAGAAAACAACGAGGTTTTCATGGCGAATGTTGGTAAAGATCAGACCGAAGACGAAACTGATTGAAGCATCGTAGAGGAATTCTATAACAGGTATCTTATAAATTTCTGCTTCCATGAATACTCTGCTTCTTGGTTTCATCAAATATGAATGTAAATGCTTCTGTATCAGTAGTTCGAAGACATAGACATTCATTTGATAGCTTTGTAGATGGATGAATAGAAAAAATCTTTAGTTTTACTCGGCAAAACTTCAACTCATTTATATTATTTTTTTTTGCATCAAGACAGACATCACGGACTAAAAACATATGAAAATTGAGAATATATAAGCTAATCAGACTCTTAAACTCAGCAACAATGACTAGTGTTTATGGCTTTATCTCTCTCTTCTTGTTCTTCCATTGAATCACAGAGACTCAAACCTTTTGTCTCAGGTAGAATCAAAACGAACAATCCCAAACCAGACATCGTAATTCCGAAAATCGCAAACGATACTGATGGCACGCCTCTCCCAATCGAAGCAATTAGAGGACAACAAGCTCCTCCAATAACAAGAGCATGTCTAAACATCATTGTTTTAGAACTTCTCACACAAGTCGGAAACATTTCAAACATATAAACTGCCATTAGGTTGAATCCGATCCTTGCACAGAAGAATGTCCCCAGTTCAAACGCAAACGCTATACCTGCTTTTCCGAGAACGCTGAGAGCGAAACAGAGCACTCCCGATGCTCCACCGAGTAAGGTATTCACTAGAACAGAGCTTCTTCTGTAGAATCTCTCCAATAAGATCGGAGTGATAACGAAAGTAGGCAACTCCACCAATGCGTTTAGGGTTTCGCTCAAGTAGATGTTGACGTCTATGTCTCTAGCTGCTAAAGGAACTCCGTAATATGATATTCCCAACCCAAACATTATGATCATAACAACTAAAATCCTCCTAAAAGCCCACGTTCGGGAGAAGAAGTCCTTAATCGAGTAACATGGCACTTGTTCAAAGGTTTCTTGCTCGAGGGGTAACTTAGAAACCACTGATTCCATGTAGGCTATGTTCTTCGGTGACATCCTTTCGAGAACATATATGGCTTCTTTGTCGTTTCCTTGCATGTGAAGCCACCGAGGTGATTCGAGCGCAAAGAGGTAGAGGAAGATACAGTAGAATGTTGCGGGAACAGCTGTGTATAGATATAGGAGTCTCCATGAAGAGTGTTGAGCTAAGTAAGCGATTCCAGACAATGACATAAACCCTAAAACGAATAGGGTAAATGGAATCATCGTAGCTCTCGGTCTCCATCTAGTGGAGACTCGCTCACTGATGAGAACCAGCGCATATGACCATATCTGTGATCGTGCCAATCCGGTGATAAACTTTAGGGATGTGTAAATCCATACATTGGTTGAGAAGATAACAGAGGTTGAAGTGACTGACATTGCAAAGGTTGAGAGCAAAAGTAGTTTCTTACGGCCCAAGGAATCGTCTGGGATTAAAGCTAGAAAGAATCCTCCAACAATGCCACCAATGTAGAAAGCAGAACAAGGCATACTTCTAAGTAATAAGCTCGAGCACTCGAGGCCGAATTCTGAAATGACGGATCTGCCCTTGGAGCCACCGTCCCATTCCCAGGCTGATCTTGGAAGCTTGCATATGTCGGAAGCAGAAGGATCGCATATCGTGTGGTTAAGACAGTGCCACGTGGGGTATGCATCTGTGAAAACGGTGATGAATATCTGCTGAGCATCGAAGAGCAAAGCGAGTCCAACGAGGAATACCTGAAAAATTTGCCAGAATCCGAAATCAGATAGACTACGTTCGACAATCTTGTCGAAAGTCAATTCTTTGGTTATGGTTTTGTCCTTGATTTCAGAGTCATCGGCGAGATGACACAACAAATGTTCTGATGGATCAGCCATTATTGTCTAGTTTCGAGTTATAATTTTTTTTTTTTTTTGAGAGGATTGACTATGATATATTTGCCCTTCGTATCTGACATTTAAATGAGTGTTTCTCATTAAATGCAAATGTCAGATTTTAAATCACACCATATTTAGTGTATATATTTAAGAAGTCATATAGTAAAATGAATTTTATTTTGTAAGTTATTAAATGAAATAGGAAATGATAGATTTGTCTTTTAAAATTATTGAAAAAATATAAAAAATATTATAATATGGTATTTACTATTTAATTTCTTAATTATTACAATATTAAAATATTAAAATATTTTTAATAATAATAAATTCACATATATTCAAAAACAATCTATTGAAGATCTTGCAATATTTTTCAGTAAAATTTGTATACTTTTATTTGAATATATTATCAAAACAAAAATTAAAAATATTTTACTATTTTTATAAAGAGTTAGACACGAGAAAATTGATTTTTTAAAATAATTCGTGGACTGACAACAAAACTCATAGTCATTAAACGGTGCATATTAGAGTTGGTGTTTTAATATTGTATTTCTTTGCGAGTTATTTCGAATAATATTTTAGTGCACCGCAAAATGGGTTAAATAAGCGGGTAAGCCCGCCATTGACGAGTTAGGATTCTACTTTTTAAATGTCCACAAAACGGGTCTCGTAAGTCAAAATATTAAATTTTTGTTTTAAAGATAGATGGTATACTCAATTTAATAAATAATATGATTTTTTCTTTGAAAATTAACTATAGTCTTTTAAAAATTATTTTACTATGTGTAAATTTAAATTTATAATTTAGTTTGCTGCAAAACGGGTTAACTAAACCGGTTAATCCGGTTTGACAGTTTTATCTATAATCATTAGTTAGATATATTATAAAATTCAGAAAAACCGAATTGTTACGAATTAATTATATGGATGCTCATTATAAGATCCACATTCTAGGAGATTTAGAATATTCTCAGTTTCCTTATTCTATTTATTCAGCTTGCTCCCAAAATCTATGTAAACATATATATATATCTCTCTTTATTCATGAAATAAGATACACAACAATTTCCTCTTTATCTTTTATTCACAACACGAATCAAATTTTCTTAAATTGTAAAACAAATTTAGTGTTATGGTATTTTAAACGTGCTCGTGAGAAGCGTCGATCAACGAAGTCCATGTATGAGTTAAGTTCGTGACTGATTTGCTGTTTCTCTTTCAATGGCGTTCATACCTATAAGTCGTCAATATAATACCACATAATTATATAAAATATTTGTAGATATGGATCGGAGAATGTAAAGGATATATTCCATTTTAGAAGTGGGAATAGATTTGAAACATTACATAAGTTACATGAGTCAATTGTATAGATTCCCAACTAATTTAACATGGTATGAGAGGTTAAACACACGCCGTCTCCTCGAACCAAAAATTGATAGGGCTATAAAGTAGCCGGTCGATCTGACCTAAAATTATTTTGACCCCAAATTACTAGAACCGATCTAACTCAAAATTAACTGTATAATGAAGTCAATAATATTAATAATAAACACAATATATTTTAGATTTTTTAAACTAGTAACATTTAGTAATTCTTTTAAAATTAAATAAATCAGGTTAAATAGTTTTCTCACATTTTCTTTGTTACACATCCGTTAAACGGAAAAATTACTTCACAAGCTCTCTTATATATAAGTGAAATAGATCAAACCAGTGTGCATTACCAAAAAATAAAAAAAAACTCATGAACATTTGATAAATATTTGGATAGTCGCATAATTTTAAAGGAGGATTACTACACTAACCTTGGAATCTAGGTTTATTATTAGTTTGACATACTTTTAATTTTATTACTAAACTAATCTACTATACCAAAAGTACTCATATGGCATTTGTTGGAAAAAATGTAATTACAAAACTGCCATTACGTGGCAAAAGTTGGTTTTATTTACAGAAATACCAGCGAGCAAAAAACGAAAGTCTACCGTTATTTGATGGTAAACTTGAATAATTTTGGTCAACTCAAATTTTGGTCAGTAGATTTGTTTGATGGATGGTAGATTTGTTTAAATGATGATAGATTTGTTAAATCCTAGTAGACTTATATTGGGAGACTTATTTTAACGATTCAGTAGATATATTTATTTTTGGTAGATGTATTGTCTTTGATGGCATATTTGTTTATGGGTTGATAGACTTTACGTCCAAACCGTTGACTAACGATAAATTTTTGATTTTTGGTAGATTTATTGACAATGGTGGTAGATTAATCTTAAAAAATGGTAGCCTTATTTCTTTTGGTGGTAGACTTATCTACCGAGAAATATCGGATTGTTAGTTTTTCGAGACGGTAGATTTATTTATTTGGCGATAGATTTGTATTGGATACGGTAGATTTATATTGTTTCGGTAGATTTATTCATAATGTTGGTAGATATAAATTAGTGTAACATCTCAGTGACTTTGTTTCGTAACGGTGGTAGATTTAACATTAATGATAGTAGATTTAAAATAAATTGGTAGTTTTGTTTGTAATGGTGGTAGATATAAAACATCTAATATCTCGGTGACTTCGTTTTGTTATGGTGTTAGGTTTAATATTAATGACGGTCGATTTATTGTTAATGGCGGTAGATTTAGTAAATTTTTTGGTATTTACTCAGATAACCTTCATTTGGTAGACTTATTATTTCGCGTTCTGGTAGACTTTTAATGATGGTAGATTTATTGATATTGTTTGGTGGTAGACATTTGACTTTTTCTAGAATGAGAAATGACGTTTTTGCCCTACACTAAAACTCAAATTTACAAAAAAACCCCACATTTCCTAAGTATGATAATTTTTAGTGTTTGATGCTAGATTTATTGTAATGATGGTAGATTTATTTTGTTATCCTCGCTTTTTTCGAGTTAAGATTAACCTTGAACTTATGTCATATTCGTTCTTTTAAACGTTCACTTTGTGTCGTTTTGGTTTTCTTTTGTGAAATAACTATCTTTTAACTTAGGTTCTTTTGGTTCTTATATGTGTTTATTCTGGTATATTTTTTAAAAATTACACTAAACCTTAAATATTACAATGTCAAATGACACATCAAAAATTGTAGTAATGCTTTTATGAAGGATGTTTTTGGAATCACAATTAATCATCGACTCAATAAAAAAGGATTAAGAGATGGGTATGTGTCAAA
The DNA here is from genome assembly GCA_030161315.1 of Eutrema japonicum. Lineage (NCBI taxonomy): Eukaryota > Viridiplantae > Streptophyta > Magnoliopsida > Brassicales > Brassicaceae > Eutrema > Eutrema japonicum. The sequence goes on from BSQW01000007.1 coordinate 23,167,786, forward strand.
TACGGCATATGAGCTTTGTAATTTTTTGGGTTTGTGCTTGTTTTGTTTTCAGTATTGGTTTATATAATATATATGTGTTTTCGTCTATATTATTGGGTTGAGTTATGTGTTTTTGGTTAAAATTTCACTCACCTTGTTTATACATATTAAGCAAAGTGAAAGTAAAAAAAGTGAACGATAGCAAACATGGTAGAAAATATTAAATGTTTGACACATGACTCAGCGTTTTGCAACAATTATAATTGGAAAACAATACCATCATCTAAAATCCAATTATCATTTGTACAAATTCAAATATAGATCTACCATCAATTCAATAATAAATCTACCATCATTTCAAGAATAAATCTATCAAATCCAAATCTACAATTCGTAGAAGAACTCGCCGGAACGATGCCAAAAATCTCGTCGGAGACTCGTCTGCCGTCGCGAAGGCCATAAATTAGTCGAGAAGAATAAGTTTTTTTTCCCAATAAACATATACACCATCTTTTCAATAAATAAACCTAATATCAATTCATAAGAAAATATTCACAAAAATAAATCTACCATCAATTATACCCGTTGAAAAAGACATTAAAAAGAAGCCGAGAATCTCATCTGAGACCTGTCCGCCGTCGCGAAACCCATTACATGTCAGAGAATAACAAAACAAATGCCATCATTCATATTTAAAATTCAAATATGTGACTAACAAATCTACTATCATATAAAACGATAACTCTACAATAATTATCTAACAAATATACCATTAAACAATTAATATAACTATACTATCATGAAAAAACTATTTCTCACCTTCAATTTCAGAATCGTTACCGGAATTTTCAGACGGCGGTAATATGGCCGAAGAAGAAGCCATGTACGTGTCAGAGAAGAAGAAAGAATAAATCAGCCGTTAACATTAAGTCTACCATTATGTTAAGAAAATCTAGCAAACAAATTTTCGTCATCTATATACAAACTACGGTCATATAAAAACAAATCTATCGTCATATATAAACAAATCTCTTGTCATAAATAACCAAATCTACATACCGTAATATACAAACAAATCTACCGTCATATATATACAAATTGCCATCATATATATACAAATCTACCGTGATATATAAAAAAATCTATCTAACTCACCAAACAACATATCTCTTACTAATAAATCTAGAATCACGCGTTACAAAATCCACCACAAAAAATACAAAATTTAACTTTCTCACCGGAAAATCCTTTCCTCTCACTGGAATCCCCGTTCAGTAGACCGGAAACACAAATTACACAAGTTATCTACGACAAACAAAAAGTTAGGGTTAAGTTTCTCGCCGCCACCATAAAAAAACACTGAAATTAGGGTTTTCGCCGCCGCCAACCTCCACATCTCCACTGATATATCATGGTTTTTACTCGCTTTTAACCATGATATAGGTCTTATTTAAAGAGTCTTTCTAGTATTTTTGGAGTCTTTTCGAGTCTTTACAGGTTAGGTACGTTTGGAGCTTAATTGGAGATATTGAAGCATTCTGGAGCATTATGGTCCTTGTGTCGATCGATACCACTTATGGTGTCGGTCGATACAGACGACACATAAGATGTGTATCGATCGATACCACTTATGGTGTCGGTCGATACTGATCGCATGAAGAGAAGGATCGCGACTTTTTACAAGTCTGAAGACTTTACACTTTGGTCCAGAAGACTTTAATAATTACAAGAAGCCCCAAAACGTGTTTTAGCATTATAATTAGGGTTTTCAGCCACTTTTTGGCTACGCTTTATTATACTTTGGTTTTTGGTTGAGAGAGCTTTTAAGGGAGACAAGTCTGAAACTCTGTTCGTCCGAGAGAAGATTTCGAACACTTGTTTTCTTTCTTCTTTATTATTAATTTCAGAGATTTATTTAATCATGTTGTTGGTTTCAATCTCCATGTCTGAGTAGATCTCGTGTTAGGTTTAGGGTTTTCAATAAAAGATCTCTTTGAATGTTAGGTTAATTAGTTGGTTAGGGTTCATAATCTGAATTAGTTCTTCACCATAGGTTGTTCTTAAAGCTAATTCTAGATTGATCACCTGAAACTTAGGTTTAGGGTTCTCATAAGGGTCTTCTCTGAATGCTTGGTTGATTAGTTTATTAGGATTCACCATCTGAATTAGTTCTTCAACTTAGGTTGTGTTCAAAGCTATTTCTAGGTTGACGAATCTGGAACTTAGATCTTAGGATAATTGATTAGGCATGACAATGCGATTAATTACCTGATAGAACCTTAGGTGAGCAAATTTATTATTCGCAAAGAGATTTGGTTTAATTGATTTGTGAACATATCAAACCTGAAATTAAAGCTGATTTAGATTTTAAGATCCGCAAAGAGATTTGGAATTCCTAGGATTTAGATTTAGATAATTCTCGCAACGATAGTTGGTTAATTATACCTTAGTGATTTGAGTTCAAGAACTGTGCTAAATCTGAATCCTGCCAGTTAGTTTATCTGCATTCATTGATTTCCTGAGAAGTACCTTGGGCCTATCTTTCTCCCAATTGAATTACAACACTTTTAATTTACGCACTGCTTTCAATTACTTCTGAATTGCTTAGCTTATTTCGATACTATACAATCTATTGTGTGATTTCTGTGAGTCCTTGTGTTCGACCCCTACACTTACTACAACAACTGCTTAGTACTTTTAGGGTATTAATTTGAGCATATCAAATTTGGCGCCGTTGTCGGGGATTAAAGTTTGCCTTTAGATTTTAGCTGTCGAGTTTCGACTAAGTTCGTCGGTATCGATCGATACTCAATAGTATCGATCGATACTCAGGCGATTCCTTTGTTGATATCGATCGACACCATCCGGTATCGATCAATACTCAACGTATTTTTGGTTACTTACGTGCCTTGTCTAGTGTTTTATTTTCAGGTGTATGCTTGTTCGTGAAACAAGAAGCAACAAGGGCACTCAGCTAGTTGAAATGTCACTGGAACAGCTAGCACTTGTGGAACGCACAAACAGAAAGACAAAGCAAACATCAGGGATGAACAACCCAGTGGTATTAAGACCTGATGAGACTGGAGTTCTGAGATACCAAGAGGGTCATGTGTGCAATGAGGAAGGGCAGCGACTTGATGAAGCTGGAAACGTCGGTGTCCCTGCTGCTGTTATTGAGATTGTCGCGCCAGCTGGGCGCGCCAACATTGGGAATGCTGCAGGTGAAAGAGTTAGGACACTTGGCGAGCACAACATACCTGATCAGTTCTATGCCAATCGATCTACGATTCGCATCCCAACTTTTCAGAGGAACGACTTCGAGCTGAAGCCTGCGTACTATGCTCTCGTTAGTCAGAGTCCTTTCCATGGTTTACCTCATGAGCATCCCATGGATCATATCGAAAGGTTCGAGGATTTGGTCACTGGGATGAAGTACAATGGAGTGCCCAACGAGTTCCTATTCTGCAAACTTTTCCCATACTCTCTTAGTGGAGATACTGCTTATTGGCTAAAGCAGTTGGCTCCTGGTTCGCTAACTACATGGGATGAGACGAAAAATGCATTCCTGTGCAATTTCTATGATGAAGCGAGATCCGAAGAGCTCATGAACAAAATTTCCCAGTTTTCTCAAGGTCCAATCGAGGCACTCAAAGCAGCTTGGATTCGTTTCAAGTCATATCAGAGGGATTGTCCGCACCATGGGTTCAATCAGGTTCAGCTGCTGGGTACTTTCTACAGAGGGATCGATTGGAGGTACCAGATGGCTTTGGATACTGCGAGTAATGGGAACTTCAACACCAGATATCTAGATGATGCGGTCGTGCTGATTGAGAACTTGGCGTCTAGCAATAGCACCAAGAATGCTGATTTCGAGCGGAAGAAGCAGGCTGGAGGAATTGATGGAACGCAGATTGCTGCAGTTCAAGCCAAGCTGGATATTTTGATTGGGAAGTCGAAGAAGGCTGTACACTTTGCTGATGGAGTCAATAATATCGGTGGAGATGAAATGGAACATTGTAACTACGTTGGTGGTTCTGGATTTCAGGGTCAGCAATTTGGGTACAACAACAACCGAAACTTCGGTAACAACACTCGAAATTACGGAAATTCTTCGTACCAGCCCATATCTCCAAAGTCTACAGATAATAAGATGGAATCCATGCTTCAACATATTCTTCAGGGACAGCAAAAACTGCAAGTGGACTTCAATGGGAAGATTGACCATCTGTGCACTGATCTAAACGGGAAGATTGACTATCTGAATGGGAAAATTGAAACTGTCAATCTTTCTCAGAGGAAGCTGGAAACTCAGGTTGCTCAGACCGCCACAGCTGTGAAGAGGCAGGAAGGTTTTCTTCCAGGGAAAACTGAGAATCCAAGAGCACACGTCAATGCAATCACCTTAGGAGTTGCTAAAGAAGCCACTGCAGAGGTAGAAAAGGGAATTGATGCATGAATTTTCGATGATGTTGTTGAAGATGAAGTCTGGGATTCTGAAATCGCACAAGCATCGATCGATACCAGCATGTATCGATTGATACCAATCCAGACACCTGCACGATTGAATGGAAAATCACATGTGTCGATCGATACCCCTCCAGTATCGATCGATGCTGCGACGCAGGTTGAGAAGAAGGCTGAAATTGTCAAGGAGAGGGTGTATATACCCAAGATACCTTATCCTATGACTCATATTATGACAAGGAAGGAATGGGAGGACGCCAGATACAAAGCTTTTTTGGATAAATCGGTTCTGGAGCCTCCTTTTGATGATGATACATCTGCCAGGGACGATTCAAGAGCAAGAGTATTGATCGACACCCTACCTAGTGTCGATCGATACCCCTAGCAGATCGGGCTATAAATTGTGAAAACACATGCGTTGATCGAAGAAAGAGTTCGCAAGCCCAAGAAGCTGAATCCTATTCCTCAACACCTCAGAGATCCCATTTCTCCAAAGCAGTTGCGTGGCTTTGAGAAGATGGTACGAAAGATCTCCCATGAATTGTCTTTCGAATAAGCTCTAGAACACCGTCCTCTGCTGAGTCACTTTCGAGATTGCAGAGAAATTGAGGAAGAGATTAAGGCACTCTTCATTAAGGCCAGAGGTACACCACCTCCAGTTAGACAGTTGACTAAGAGGGTAGATCCAGGAATATTCTCAGTTCCTTGCTGTATCTCTGGAGTTGAATTCAAAGAGTCTCTCGTTGATTCAGGGGCCTGCGTCAATGTCATGTCAGGGGCCTGCATCAAGGCCAATTCTATTCTGTTCTTTTGTTTCCTTCCATTGACTCTAGGCTAGATAACACTGGGGAAAGTGGTGTTCAAGTCTGGGGGAGGTGTCTGCTGACATTGTGTTTGTTTTTCTTAGGGTCAGTTGTTTTATCGAGTCAAAATTGTTTTATTGAGTCAAAACTTGTTGGAGATGATGATCATGTGCTTGAACCTATCGATGTGATTTTGTTTTTGAGTGCACAGTGCTACAGGATCGGTTCTAGATCGACTAATGAAAAATCCAAAGACTGACCAGTTGACTAGAAAACATCCATGTCTCCAGCAGAGTTTTTCTAAAGCCTGAGCCAATTTTTTGCACTTCGTCAATGTGGTTAGTGTTTAAAGAGCTTGATTCATCATTCATATCTGATAAAGGAACCCATGTGTTTAGAGTTATGGTATCTCTCTCCCATGTTATAAGCTGATAAATAAAGAGCATAAAAGATGAGATGATTTTCTTCTGAGTAGAGGGTTAGGAAAATTTTCAGCGATCCCATTATTCTACTTAAGAGGGAATGATCACACAAAGGTTGAAAGCGAGGTTAGAAAAATTTCCCGTGATATCACTATTCACCTAAACCTTTGATACATAGAGATGAAAGAACCAGGGATTTGGTGGCAAACACCATCAATACTCGCGTCTCATACCTTGATGTGTATATGCAAGGCTGAAAAAAAAAGAAGAAGAGAACATAATAAGAAATAAGTCTGGGGGAGAGAAAGTGATACAAAAAATGTGAAAAGGGTGGTTCCTTGTCATGATATTGTATGGTAAAGAATCTAGAAGGTTCTTGAACATTAGTTGCATCGATGAAACTGGTGATGAGGGTTTTATTTGAACAATGCTGTGAGATAATGTGTGGGGTCTGGAAAAGCTGTGAATGTATATGGAGAAGTACATGGTGGTTAGATCAAAACCTGGTTAGGTGACATTTGGGTGCTTGGGAAAAGGATCTTTGCGATGGTTCCTGAACAGGTGAGTCTCTAAGTTTTCAAACCTCTTTCCCTAATTTAGTCTTCTATTTGCTTGAGGGCAAGCAAAGGCTAAGTCTGGGGGAGTTGATATATCATGGTTTTTACCCCTTTTAGGCCATGATATAAGTCCGTTTTATAGAGTCTTTCTACTATTTTGTAGCGTTTTAGAGTCTTTTACAGGTCTTAGCACGTTTGGAGCATAATTGGAGATATTAGAGCTTTCTGGAGAATTTTGGAGCAAAGCTGAAGGTCGTGTTGTTGAGTACCCGATTTCACGTCGAGCATCGATCGATACCTCCTTGGTATCGATCGACACCCATCAAGGAAGACACGACCCGCGACTTTAATGAAGAGTTGAAGAATTGCAACTTGGTCCAGAAGTCTTTAATATTTACAAGAAGCCCTAATTCGTGATTTAGGTTATTTATAGGAATTTTACAGCCACTTTGTTGGCTATGCTTTATTTTTACTTTGATTCTACCTTTGGTTTTTGGAGAGACAACTCTGAACTCCTGTTTTCTATTGATTTCTTTGATGATCTATTCAATCATGTTGCTTTCAATCTCCATGTCTGAGTAGGTTCAGGATTCTCATAAGGGTCTTCTCTGAATGCTAGGTTGATTAGCTTATTAGGATTCACCATCTGAATTAGTTCTTCATCTTAGGTTGTGTTCAAAGCTAATTCTAGGTTGACGAATCTGGAACTTAGATCTTAGGATAATTGATTAGGCACGACAGTGCGATTAATTACCTGATAGAACCTTAGGTGAGCAAATTGATAATTCGCAAAGAGATTTGGTTTAATTGATTTGTGAACATATCAAACCTGAAATTAAAGCTGATTTAAACTTTAGGATTCGCAAAGAGATTTGGAATTCCTTGGATTTAGATTTAGATAATTCTCGCAACGACAGTTGGTTAATTATACCTTAGTCATTTGAGTTCAAGAAATGCGCTAAATCTGAATCCTGCCAGTTAGTTTATCTGCATTCATTGATTTCCTGAAAAATACCCTGAACCTATCTTTCTCCCAATTGAATTACAACACTTTTAATTTACGCAATTACTTCTGAATTGCTTAGCTTAATTCGATACTATACAATCTATTGTGTGATTTCTGTGAGTCCTTGTGTTCGACCCCTAAACTTACTACAACAACTGCTTAGTACTTTTAGGGTATTAATTTGAGCATATCATCTGGGAAAAACCCTAGTATCTCTCCTATATATACTGGCCGATTTTCACCTTAAAAATCATCCTCTGAAAAAAAAAAACACATCCTAAAAGTTCTAGCAAAAGTTCATTCGATTCCCTACTGCTTAGAGTAAGTCTTTATTCGAGAGTATCATAGTTATAATGTTCGATAGATCTGTTATTGAGTGTTTGCGATACCAGATACCTTTGGTTGTATCCTGGGACTCATGGATCTATTATAATCCGTCGCACTACGGAAAATTCTTTGAGTTAAGGAAAGAGATTCATCTCGCCTCCTTAGATTTATTTATGCTTTATCGTTTTATGAATCTGCTGTTTCCTTACTGTTTCTTTATGTATTCGTGATTAAATCCAATCATGTCTATAGTGCAAATTTTTGGTCCTACAATCTTAACTCAAAGAAAGATCCGATTTTGTTTTATTACTTCAATCGGATCTTTAATCACGAGTAAATAAACGTTTTCAAACGGTTTATAAAACGATTTTTCTACTGCTGATGATACTCAAACGTTATCAAAAGGATTTTTAGCAACTTGAAACGTGTAGTAGAAACAATTTCTGTTTATTCTTAAGAAGATGTTCAACTGCTAGTGATACTCAAACGCTATCAAAAAGCTGTTTAGCAACTTCAAACGTGTAGTAGAAGCAGTATTGCTTTAAACATCTTCTACAACCGACATCAATTGCGATTAATGAACGGTGTATTCAACGAACGCACCATGTGGTTCTTGATAGATTCGATTGCAATCGAAACCTTGTGAGTATCGATCGACACCCTGTGGTATCGATCGATACTATGCAAAATTTGTATCGGTCGACACTGAGGTGCATCGATCTATACTATGCAAAATTTGTATCAGTCGACACTGAGGTGCATCGATCGATACTATGCAAAAATGTGTATCGGTCGATACTGAGGTGCATCGATCGATATTGTGCATCGACCATGTTGGGTCTATGTCAATCAATACTGTGTAAAATTCACATGTATCGATCGACACAGTGGTGCATCGATCGATCCTGTACAAGATTCACTTGCATCGATCGACACCGTGGTGCATCGATCGATCCTGTACAAAAATTTACTTGCATCGATCGACACCTAGGATGTATCGATCGACACCGAGGGTGTACATCGATCGATACCAAGGAGTATCGATCGACACCAATGATGTTTGGTTCGATATTAGTATTAGAATTGCGATTCTTAACTATATATATCTGTACTAATGAAAGTTGTGTTTCTTTTGTCTTCACAGAATGACAACCGAAGTTGAAAACAACTCTCAAGTGGTGGAAGAGACGACTGCGAGTCTGATCGAGACGTTCAAAGTTCCATATGGGAATCATGTCGCTCCTCCAAGAAAGTTTGATGGGACAACATTTAAGATGTGGAAGAAGAAGATGTTCTTCTATCTGACTACGCTGAATCTGCAGAAATACACCAGCGAGGTGAAACCTGTTCTCCCCGAAGATAACACTGATCCGTGTGCGCTTGCGAGTGTACATGCTTGGGAACATGCTGACTTCTTGTGCAAGGGCTATATTCAGAATAGCCTTTCGGACTCTCTGTTTGGGGTGTACGAAAACGCTGAAACTTCTAAGGATCTGTGGGGTTCCTTAGACAAGAAGTATCGCATTGAAGATTCTGGTACTCAAAAATTCACTGTGGCAAAATTCATGCAGTACCAGATAGTGGTGCTGAGGCTCATTCACGACATTCATGCTGAGGGAATGCGGCTGTGTGATACCTATCAAGGTTTCTGCATCATTGAGAAGCTACCTCCTGGTTGGACGGACTTCAAAAACTACCTCAGGCTGAAGAAAAATAAGATGAGCCTTGAAGATTTGATTGTTAAGCTCCGCGTAGAGTCTACGAATCGGGAACAACAAATTGGCGTAGGTGTAAATATTCGCGAACACATTGCGAATATGGTTGAACACCAAAACACCAATCAAGGCAAGTGGCAGAACAAAGAACGCCTAAAGAAAGGCAAAGGGAAGATGCCACCAAAGAACTTCCAGAAGTTCAAGAACAAGAGTGGTCATAATGGTCAGACTTCTCAAAGGTTCTTGGGATCATGTAACTTCTGTGGAAAGCAAGGACACAAATCCTTCGAGTGTCGCAACAAGAAAGCTCAAGCAAACTTGACAGAAGCTGACATGTGTGTTGTGGTCACTGAGGCTAATGTTGCTGAGAGCCATCCGAAGACTTGGTGGTTCGATACTGGTGCAACCAGACACATCTGTATGGATCGAGAGATGTTCTCCACATACACAAAGAACAAGAGTGGTGAAAAGCTCTTGATGGGTAACTCCGCTTCGTCGACAATTGATGGTCACGGAAAGGTTGTTCTGAAGCTCACCTCTGGACAGGAGCTGGTTCTCACGAACGTGGTTCATGTACCAGGCATGCGCAAGAATCTGATCTCTGGATCGCTCATAAGCAAGCATCGATTCAATGTGAAGCTGGAAGGTGATAAGCTGATCCTAACGAAGAATGTGACGTATTTGGGAAAGGGTTTTGTTTGTGAAAACTTGTTTAAGATGTCTGTTGAGGCAGTAATCTGTAAGGATAATGTAACCGAGGCATCCACCTCGAAGAACCCTAAGATGAATGATAAGAAACCATTTGCTTATCTTGCTGAGTCTTTTAATATTTGACATGAACGCTTAGGACATGTTAATTTCAAGTCTATGAGTAGATTGATGAACATGAATATGATTCCTAAATGCAAAATAAGCAAAGACAAATGTGAAGTTTGTGTCCAAGCCAAACTCACTAAAACGCCATCTCCAAGCGTTCAAAGAACAACCGAACCTCTAGGTTTAATTCACACAGATTTATGTGATTTAAAATACATACAAACTAGAGGTGGTAAGAAATATTTAGTGACCTTCATAGACGATTGCACAAGATATTGCTACATCTATCTACTGCGGAGTAAAGATGAAGCCTTGGACAAATTTAAAGAATACAAGCTGGAATTTGAAAACCAACTTGGTAAGACCATAAAAATGGTTAGAAGTGATAGAGGAGGTGAATATAATGAACCATTCGATGCATATTGTAGAGCACATGCCATTATTCATCAAACGACTGCTCCCTACTCACCAGAATCCAACGGAGTTGCTGAAAGAAAGAACATAACTCTCAAGGAAAGGATGAATGCAATATTGCAGGAATCTGGGTTATCCCAGAACATGTGGGGGGGGGGGGGGGGAAGATCTGCTTACCTCAAATTATATCCTGAACAAAATCCGACACAAAGTCACAGGAAAAATTCCTTATGAACTTTGGAAAGGTAATGTACCTTCGTATAAATACCTGAAAGTGTGGGGGTGCCTGGCAAAAGTTGCAGTACCACTTCCAAAAAAGGTCACCATCGGACCTAAAATGGTAGATTGCATTTTCATCGGATATGCGCACAACAGTAGTGCCTATCGTTTCCTGGTACACAAATCAGATATACCAAATATTCATGTAAACACAGTAATGGAGTAAAGGAATGCGTCCTTTTTCGAAAATGTGTTTCCGTGTAAGGATAGAGGAAATCCAAAACGAACTCGTGATGAACGAGATGCTAGCAATGAGGCAAGCACTTCAGTCACTTCCACAAACGAAGAAAAAGAAGAAGAAGTTGAACCTAGACGAAGCAAGAGAGCTCGTAAGGAAAAGACATTTGGCTCTGAGTTCATAATGGCATTCCTCGCGGAAAGTGGTCCAAGAACTTTCATGGAAACAATGTCTACACCCGATGCACCTTTCTGGAAGGAAGCATATAACAGTGAAATCAACTCAATTATGCAAAATCATACTTATGAATTGGTAGATCTACCTCAAGGTTGCAAACCTCTTGGGTGTAAATGGGTCTTCACCACAAAGCTAAAAATCGATGGCTCTATAGACAAGTATAAGGCCAGACTTGTGGTACAAGGTTTTCGTCAAAAGGAAGGACTGGATTTATTTGACACTTATTCTCTAGTGACGAGAATAACTTCGATTCGTATGTTGATTGGAATCACAGCTTTAAGAAACCTTGAAATACATCAGATGGATGTCAAGACTGCTTTCCTAAACGGAGATTTAGAGGAAGAGATTTATATGAATCAACCTGAGGGTTATGTTGCTCCTGGACAAGAGAAGAAAGTCTGTAGACTTGTGAAATCGCTATACGGACTCAAGCAAGCTCCGAAGCAATGGCATGAAAAGTTTGACAGTGTAATGATGTCAAATGGCTTTCACATCAATGAATGTGATAAGTGCATCAATATCAAAAGTACTTCACAAGGATATGTGTTGTTGTGTTTATATGTAGATGACATGCTAATCATGGGAAGCAACAAAGACATAATCATACAAACGAAGAACATGCTTAGTGGAAAGTTTGATATGAAAGACATGGGATTAGCGGATGTAATTCTAGGAATTAGGATTATTCGAAATTCAAAAGGAATAATCTTATCTCAAGATCATTACGCTACGAAAATCCTAGAGAGGTTTAAGACCTACTCAAATGGGACTGCAAAAACTCCGCTTGATCCTCAACTTCATTTGACAAAGAATTCAGGTGAAGCCGTGTCACAAGTGGAGTATGCAAGAGTCATCGGAAGTCTTATGTACTTGACGAATTGTACTAGACCCGATTTAGCCCACTCGGTAAATGTACTAAGTCGTTATACGAGTAATCCAGGACATACTCATTGGAGGGCCATAACTAGGGTATTAAATTATATACGATATACCAAAAGCTATGGGCTGCACTTCGGTAAAGAACCAGCAGCGCTGGAAGGGTATAGTGATGCCAATTGGATTTCAGATTCAAGAAACTCCAAATCTACGAGTGGATATGTCTTTACTCTTGTTGGTGCAGCAATATCCTGGAAATCTTCCAAATAAACACTCCTCGCCAGATCAACCATGGAGTCAGAGTTTATAGCTTTAGACAAAGCTGCTGAGGAAGCAGAATGGCTTCGAAACTTTCTGGAGGATATCCTGATGTGGGAAAAACCAGTGCGTGCATTACGTGTACACTGTGATAGTCAGTCGGCTATCTCTTGGGCACTGAGTAGTCTATATAATGGCAAATCTCGTCACATAAGAAGACGACATAAGACCATTAGACAATTGATCTCAACTGGTGTACTTAAGATATATTACATTAGATCGGCTGATAACCTAGCGGATCCGTTCACCAAAGGTTTGCCGCGAGATCAAATTGTAAAATCATTAAAAGGAATGGGTTTAAAGTCTATAGACAAAGATGACGTTTGACGGACACCCCACCTATGTGACTGGAGATCCCAAGATCTATGTTCAAAGGGAAAACAAAGTTGAACTGATTCGAAATTGAGCACTGTGAGACTATGTCTCTGCCCAGTTCCTAGGATGATAAAACAGTGCTACCTGTGAATAGTAAGGATAAGCGTTGGCTTTTAATGATTGCATAGCTGTGTAATAGTGGAGTGTGAGAAGACACTTCTGAAAACAAGCTGATAAAAGATCACCTAGTGAGGTGTGAAATGAGGGCCGTTTCTAGGAGAATGAAAGTGAAGGTTATATTCTCCAAGTTCACTCACGAAAACCAGGAATGTTCAAGGCCAAAATGAACACAATAGAGAACAAATTTCTACGAGAAAATGTCGCTGTGCGATACCTGTTGTCTAGGTTTACATCAAAATCTGGGTGGTTAAAGACATCATGTTCACCTCCTAGCAGAGTAAATCCGACAGATATTAAATATGATTGGTTCAAAGCTGAAAAACGCTACCTCTCAGATACAGGTACATTTTCGCATACTCTCGAAAGTCTGTCTACGTCTAGATGAGTCTAGTCAAGTATGTCTAGTGAAGTGTAGTCTGTTCAATTTTCATATGTTTAGAGTCATTTCTATTCATGTGGGGGATTGTTGGAACTAATTTTTTTATCAAAGCTTGAGGGCTTGATAAAATTGTGTTAGTGTGAAAAGAAATGAGTTAAGCTCATTTAAATGAAACGTTTTCATTGGCTATAACTATTTGTGGGAAGAACAATAAAACCCACAATGCTAATTGAGAAATGTTTTCTCTTGTATATAGTTTGGAATAGTTGTGTCTTTGATTTAAATGACTAACAACAAGAGAGAAGAAAAGAACATACGTGCGCAGCTCGCTTCTTGGGCCTTTTGGGCTCGTGGACTTTTGGAGGTATCGATCGATACCCCTTGGTATCATTCAATACTCAACGGGCCGACTTAAAAATCGCAACATTCTAGAATATTCTGAGGAATATTTTGTATATGTCTGGAAAAAACCCTAGTCTCTCTCCTATATATACTGGCCGATTTTCACCTTAAAAATCATCCTCTGAAAAAAAAAAAAACACAATTTAAAAGTTCTAACAAAAGTTCCTTCGATTCCCTACTGCTTAGAGTAAGTCTTTATTCGAGAGTATAATCTTTTCTTCTCTCTTGTTGTTAGTCATTTAAATCAATGACACAACTATTCCAAACTATATACAAGAGAAAACATTTCTCAACTAGCATTGTGAGTTTTATTGTTCTTCCCACAAATAGTTATAGCCAATGAAAACGTTTCATTTGAATGAGCTTAACTCATTTCTTTTCACACTAACACAATTTTATCAAGCCCTCAAGCTTTGATAAAAAATTAGTTCCAACAATGGGGCCTTCTCCTCAGTCAATTAATACTGGTCTTTGAACTAATGGCAAGAACTAATGCACACAACTTACATTATGGTTGAGTGACAGTAGTTTTGAATTCAATTCTTCCTTTAAAGGTTATCAACTTTGATTTTCTTTTCTATTACTTTTGTGGTTGACTAGATGATTATCCGCTTTACGTGTGGGGTTTTCGTTGTATAAAGATAAAAACATATCATTCTCATTTCTAAATGTTAGAACAAAAACCTTATTTCCTTTAATCCGAAAATATTTACTGAGATAGCAAAATTTAAAACACGAAAATCAGAAATTTTCTTTTCTTTTTTGCCGACTTGCATCGATCGATTCTTGCTCTTTGTGTACCGTTCCATGCGTTTTTGCCCACGTAACTCTAATTTCTTCCTTAAACGCCTTTGTACCTAAGATTACTAAATAAAGGACAAAAAAACTCTAAAAACGAACTTTGACTCGATAAAATACTCAAAGGAAACACCAAAACATGTGTTAGAAAATGATAAATACCAAACATATCAATATAATAACCCCCCCCCCCCCCCCCCCCCCAAACACCTCATGAGTCCTATTAGTGCAGAGAAGATGAGTGGTTTTAACAAACTAGTTATGAGGATTCCTCATGCAGTCTCATTTGAAAAAGCTTGGGAAAAACTGACCTTTGTGTTATTTCTTCCAAAATTGCATAGAAACTTTAGAAGAGATTAAGGCACTCTTCATCAAAGCACGGAGCACACCACCACCAATGAAGCAGCTGTCTAAGATTGAAGACCGTATAAAGTTTATTATTTCATGCTCTATCTCTGGAGTTGAATTTAAAGAGTCTCTTGTTGATTTTGGGTCTTGCGTGAATCTCATGTCAAATTCTGTTGATGAGACGTTGGGAATTTCTTATATGAGACCTCTTCAGATGACTCTATCATTTGCGAACTCTTCCACCACGGCTCCATGTGGTACCATCCCAACTTTGGTTATTAATGTAAGAAATTGCCTAGTTCCTAATGATTTTCAGGTTTTTGAGATGAGCGAAAGTTCTGATATGCCTTTGATTCTTGGGAGATCATTCATGGCCACAGTCGGTGCAGTTGTAGATATGCTCAATAAGAAATTTTCATTCTCTAACATTGACAAAAACGCCTCCTGCATCACTGCTATCATAAGAGAGAAGCTGGAAATTGGTTCTTGGAAAAACCCTCTTGATGGGAATCAAGTCAAGGAAGTCTTAGATGATCCCTTAATCATCACCAATAGAGACATCATAAAGGCTAAGGCAAAGGTGAAGGTGAAGAGCAAAAGAGTCATGTGAGATGCTTATATGACTTTGATCTCTCAAAAGTGTGATGCAGATTCGTTTGAGTATGAGGTGAAGTGCAAGGGAACCTTAAAACATTTTTTCTAAGGTTAGAGCTATTTCCACTTCGGAGCTGAAGGAGAAATGAAAAGTAGCTGTGAATGGTATGTTAAGCAGAGTTCTGAAGGTGTAGATATTTGATTGTAGAACTTGTTTTAGGGTAAGTTCTCATGCTCATTCTGACTGATACCTAAGCCAAAGTCAAGCTAGCGACTTTAAACAAGCGCTTGGTGGGAGGCAACCCAACGGTAAGTTTTCTTTTCTTTTATTTTTATTTATTTATAGTATGTTTTGCCTTGTTCTTGATTTATTCTCACACCGAGACGGTGTGAAGTAAGTTTGGGAGAGGGTGTCATCGTTTACTAACGTTCTTTTCTCTCTCTTGGTTTTCTTTTGATATTTTTCTTGAGTCAATCCAATGTTTTTATTTAATAAAATCTTTGTAGGGAATGAGGACCCAATCTTATGATGACTTAACAACATCTTATGATGACGTGTAACCACTCAGGTGGTTTTGACTAATGAACTACTCACGATTTCTCGTAGAGCTTGATCGGATAGGACAACACCTAGAAAACCCGTGATCAGATTCTTCCCCCAGAAAATTATGGCTGAAAGGAATTTTGTTGGATCTACAGTTAGCTCTATTGAACTTGGGCGCTAATTTGAATTTCATTTTCTTGAAAGGGGTTCGATATGGAGAAACGGATAAAGACATTCAAGACATTTAAGACTCATATTTAGTTTGGTATCACACCCTCACATCACTTTCTTTTTATCTCCATGCATTTCAACGTTCATTGTCATATGTGCATACATGTATGAAAAAGTCGGAGAGAAAAGGGACTGCGTAACTTCCTTAGTACTTAGGGTTGTTTGCTGGAATGTTGTTGGTTAGACATTCTTATTTGTCTGGTGACGGTACTATCAGGACTAGACATCTCAATTGTGTCTGGTTGTAGGAGCATGTGGATTCCGATAGATGAAGGCATCATTTTTGTGCATGTGTGTTATCTCGGATGGTTTTGATGAGTAGGGAACACGTGAGAAATACGTGAATGATTTTTCTACGCACGAATGTGTTACGAATGAGACTTGGTTTTAATTAGAAGGCTTCACCCGTTTTTGTATTAATTTTTTTTAATTACTTTAGTAAACGGAAAGTGGAGCCAAAAACGTGGTAAAGTGTCTCAGTGCTAAAAATTTGCCTATAAATTCTAGGTGGTTGTTTGTGTGGCTGGTTGGTGCGAGACTTTTAGATAGTTAAGTATTAAGGAAGTTATGAACCATTAAGTGACTCATTCTCTCTTGCTGTTTTGCATAATGTTTTGCTTCCTCTGGCGCGTCTGAGAACCAAAAATACTTCAAGCTCCACCCCTGATACAGCCTTTACCTACCAAAACCGTTTCCCGGTGGAGATCCTTTGACGAGAAGCTCATGTCAATCTTTAATGAATGTAGAGAGTTAGCTAACGAGAATGCATGATTTATGTAGGTTGGAGTTCTACGGACCACGATTGTGAAAGTCATTGGACTACATTGAGATAGTGATGTTTCGGTTCTGAGTAGCTTTGGTTTGCAGGTCATTACTCATTGCTCAGCTGCTGAGGATTTGAGAGTTCCCGCATTTTCAAACATGTTCTTCATTCTTGGTTTTTCTGTTTGCTTGATGGCAAGCAAAAGACTAAGTTTTGGGAAATTGATAAACTTTTTTTTACCGGTTTCTAACATTTTGTTTTTTGTGTCTTTTATCGAGTTAAAGTGTGTTTAAGAGCCTTTTAGTCAGTTATCGAGTCTTTTCATGTTTTATGTCACTTTGGAAGAAAATGAGTCGTTTTGGGGGCAAATGAGTATATAGAGAAGTGGAATCATTTAGACACGTTAGAAGTTTGGCTTTCGTTGTGGAACTTCCCACCGATGGATCAATCTCAAATTTTAATGCAAGATAGATCATTGGATTAGCTTTCATTTGAAAGTGTTTTTGAGGCCATTCCAATAGTGCGATCAAAAGTTATTCTAGTTTTAGTGAAGACAGTCAAGTCTGGCCAGTAAAAGAAGCATGTGCAGAAAGGAAGGACATATCAATCGATCCACATTTAAATTGATCGATCCTTTGTGATCAATATGACCATCAGACTTTTTGATCGAACAATCTCAGCAAGGATCAATCGATCTTTTTCCTTAAGATTTCTAGCAGGAATTTCGATTAATCGGTCCAACCTAGGATTGATCGATCCACACCCGGACCGACCGGTTTAGCGATGCATAAGAAAAGGAAATTTTGGGTTTTCACTTATCTTGAACCGGTTTTGCCTGATATTTCGACTAGAACGTTATTAGACCTATTCATTCTAGTTTTTTAGCCATTGTGAAAGCTACACTTTATTTTCTATTTAATGTTTTGGCTTTTCCACTTTGTAAAGCTTTAGGGGGATGAATCTTTGACTCTATATCTTTTGAGAAGATTTCTGAACCCCTTTGAATTTCTATTTATTTGATAATGAGTTTTTCTTCATCTCTCTGTGATTTGTCTACAACTATGAGCGAGTAGTCGTTTAGTTAGGTTTAGGGTTTCAAGGAATTTCATGAATTGATAGTTACGGTTGATTAGATAGGGGATTATATATTGGATTAATACATAGTGCTTGAACTAGATTGATCATTTAGTTCATGATCTTAGGATATTTAACGCACCGAAAGTGTTTGTTTAAATGCATCTAAGAACCCAGATGGGCAAAACATCCTTATCAAACGGGAGTTGATGTTAAGGTGTTTTGCGAACTTATCAAATAGGATTAGAATGCATGCTAAGGACTTTTGAATTCAACGAGAGTTAGTCTTCATAAATCTAAGCATATGGATTAATACTTTGGGAAAATGTTTATCTACTTATTGGTTTGAGTTCTAAAATGGTTCTTAATGCATTCCTTATTTAAGTTATCTTAACTATTATTCATGTTTCCTGCGAATTGAACTTGGGCCTAGCGCTTATCTCATCTGAATTTACATCGTTTTAGTTGTCGTTTTTAATTTTTAGAATTTATGACACCACAAACATTACTCATTCGTCTTAGATTAACTTTCCTCTTGCATTCTCATAGTCTTGGTCCTTGTGTATTCGATCCCTAAATTACTACTTCGTTTGACGTGTTCTTGCAGTATAATATTAGGGTTAAACCTGAAGTGTTTCATGTACCCGCGGGTAATCTTAGAATTTAAGGGGTTTTTCAGGCTACCCTAACATTGTAAGGTATTTTCTGGGTTTTTCAAAACACGGTTTTTTATGGGACTTTTTTTTTCGGTGAGGGTAAGGTAGGATATTTTTACCCACCATAACATCCCTAGATGCAGTCCTTTAAAAGTGATTTGGTAATTATTTTGCATATAATATATATAGGCTATAAACCCCCAAAAGCTTCAGGTCAGTGGTGTTCCCTCGTCCCAGAAATTTATAATCGTTTTTTTTTTCCTTTTTTTTTAATGACTAGGAAAAGCTCGTACACCCCCAGACCTGGGACCAGAGCATGTAATATAGTCTCATTTGGTTACCCTCGTAGCTTCAAAACATAAAGAGATCGTTCTCGCACTTATCCACGTATAAAAAGCTCTATAAATTCATGAAAGAAAAGAATTGAAGATTGTAGGTTTAACTATCCCACGAAATCGTCTACAAGATGTTATCGATGACATTTTTTATTTCGTTAGAAAAGGAATTTTGAACAAGAACCTTAATATGGCGCCTAAGACCAACTCGGCGATCTCAACTTTGATCATTTTCAATGACACTGAATAAGGCATTTACTCTTAGGGTCCAAGGGCCTTCTCCTCTCTCAGTACTAGAACTGGTCCTTGAACTAATGGCATGCACTAATGCACGCAACTAACATTATGGTTGAGTGGCAGTAGTTTTGAAATCAATTCTTCCTTTGAGGCTATTGGTGTTGAGTTGTCTCTCTCTCATTTTTGTGGTTGATTTGGTTTGTGTGTGATTCTTTAGATTGTAAAATTCTTTTAGTATTTAACTAGGTAATGCCATGTAGATTTGTTTATATATCACGGTGGATTTGTATATATATGACGGCAATTTGTATATATATGATGATAGATTTGTTTGTATATGACAGTATGTAGATTTGGTTATATATGACAAGAGATTTGTTTATATATGACGATAGATTTGTTTTTATATGACGGTAGTTTGTATATAGATGACGTAGATTTGTTTGCTAGATTTTGTAAACATAATGGTAGACTTAATGTTAATGGCTGACTTATTCTTTCTTCTTCTCCGACAGATACATGGCTTCTTCTTCGGCCATATTACCGCCGTTTGAAAATTCCGGTAACGATTCTGAAATTTAAGGTGAGAAATAGTTTTTTCATGATAGTAGAGTTATATTAATTGTTTAATGGTAGATTTGTTTGTTAATTATTGTACAACTATCGTTTTATATAATAGTGGATTTGTTAGCCACATATTTGAATTTTATATATGAATGATGGCATTTGTTTTGTTCTTCTCTGACATGTTATGGGTTTCGCAACGGCGGATAGGTCTCAGATGAGATTCTCGGCTTCTTTTTAGTGTCTTTTTCAATGGGTATAATTAATGGTAGATTTATTTTTGTGAAGATTTGCTTATGAATTGATATTAGGTTTATTTATTAAAAAGATGGTGTATATGTTTATTGGGAAAAACAAATATTCTTCTTGACTAATTTATGGCCTTCACGATGGCAGACCAGTCTCCGACGAGATTTTTGGCATCGTTCCGGCGTGTTCTTCTACGAATTGTAGATTTGGATTTGATATATTTATTCTTGAAATGATGGTAGATTTATTATTGAATTGATGGTAGATCTATATTTGAATTTGTACAAATGATAATTGGATTTTTGATGATGGTATTGTTTTCAAATTATAATTGAGTCATGTGTCAAACATTTTATCTTTTCTACCATGTTTACTATCGTTCACTTTTTTTACTTTCACTTTGCTTAATATGTATAACCAAGGTGTGTGAAATTTTAACCAAAAACACATGACTCAACCCAATAATATAGATGAAAACACATATATATATTATATAAACCAATACTGAAAACAAACAAGCACCAACCAAAAAATTTACAAAGCTCATATGCCGTATTTGACACATACCCATCTCTTAATCCTTTTTTGTTGAGTCGAGAATTAATTGTGATTCCAGAAACATCCTTCATATAAGCATTATTACAATTTTTGATGTGTCATTTGACATTGTAATGTTTAAGATTTAGTGTAATTTGAGTTAAATGTATCAGAATAAACACATATAAGAACCAAAAGAACCTAAGTTATAAGATAGTTATTTCACAAAAGAAAACCAAAATGACACAAAGTGAACGTTTAAAAGAACCAATATGACATAAGTTCAAGGTTAATCTTAACTCGGAAAAAAGCGAGGATAACAAAATAAATCTACCATCATTACAATAAATCTAACATCAAACACTAAAAAATTATCATACTTAGGAAATGTGGGTGCCTGATTTTTTTTGTAAATTTGAGTTTTAGTGTAGGGCAAAAACGTCATTTCTCATTCTAGAAAAAGTCAAATATCTACCACCAAACAATATCAATAAATCTACCATCATTAAAAGTCTACCAGAACACGAAATAATAAGTCTTTCAACTGAAGGTTATCTGAGTAAATACCAAAAAATTACTAAATCTACCGCCATTAACAATAAATTGACCGTCATTAATATTAAATCTAACACCATAACCAAACGAAGTCACTGAGATATTAGACGTTTTTATATCTACCACCATTACAAACAAAACTACCAATTTATTTTAAATCTACTGTCACTAATATTAAATCTACCACTGTTAAGAAACAAAGTCACTAAGATGTTACACTAATTTATATCTACCAACATTATGAATAAATATCCCGAAACAATATAAATCTACCGTATCCAATACAAATCTATTGCCAAATAAATAAATCTACCGTCTCAAAAAACTAATAATCTGATATTTCCCAGTAGATAGCTCTACCACCAAAAGAAATAACTCTACCGTTTTGTAAGATTAATCTACCACCATTGTCAATAAATCTACCAAAAAGTCAAACATTTACCGTTAGTCAACGGTTTGGACGTAAAGTCTACCAACCCATAAAAAATATGCCATCAAAGACAATATATCTACCAAAAATAAATATATCTACCGAATCGTTAAAATAAGTCTACCAAGATATAACAAATCTATCATCCATTAAACAAATCTACATACCAAAATTTGAGTTGACCAAAATTATTTAAGTCTACCATAAAAAAACGGTAGACTTTTGTTTTTTGCTCGCTGGTATTTCTGTAAATAAAACCAACTTTTGTCACGTAATGGCAGTTTTGTAATTACGTTTTTCTCAACAAATGCCATAAGGGTACTTTTGGTATGGTAGATTAGTTTAGTAATAAAAATAAAAGTATGTCAAACTAATAATAAACATAGATTCCAAAGTTAGTGTAGTAATCCTTCATTAAAATTATGCGACTTTCCAAATATTTATCAAATGTTCATGAGTTTTAATTATTTTTTGGTAATGCACACTGGTTTGATCTATTTCACTTATATATAAGAGAGCTTGTCAAGTCATTTTTCCATTTAACCGATGTGAAACAAAGAAAATGTGAGAAAACTATTTAACCTGATTTATATAATTTTACAAGAAATACTAAATGTTACTAGTTTAAAAAAGGAAATATATTATGTTTATTATTAATATTATTGACTGCAGGATACAATTTATTTTGAGTTATATCGGTCGGAGTAATTTGGGCTCAAAATAATTTTATGTCAGATCGATCGGTTATTTTCAGGCCCTATCAATTTTTGGTTCGGTGAGATGGCGTGTGTTTAACCTCTCATACCATGTTAAATTAGTTGGGAATCTATACAATTGACTCATGTAACTTATGTAATGTTTCAAATCTATTCCCACTTCTAAAATGGAATATATCCTTTAAATTCTCCGATCCATATCTACAAATATTTTATATAATTATGTGGTATATTACATCTCCGAGTCCCATGGTCTTACCAAGGATATCACTTGCCTTTGCCCGTCGCAAAGGATATGAACGATCAAATTAGTTTTTCTTCCTTGCCTGCCAATCTCTTTCATCTCTCTCTCAATCTTGTGTGCACTATTTGCAGTGGTATTGAGATTCGTGGCCGTAGTCGAGAGGCTCTCCCTCAAGTTTGTGAATTTCTCTTCAAAGTTGTTTTCCATGAGTTCCATGGATTTGCTGACATGATCGATGAAAATCTGGTTCTTCTCAATTTCGTGGGTTTGCTGCAGCTGCATCTCTTCTATCTGCTTCACCTTTTCTTCGAGTTTTTGTACTTGGGCATAAATAGCATCAAATTCCCCACCGATATCGTTTTTGATATGGTCCAACTTTGCATCAAGCTCGAACGAGGACTCTTGCTGATTTTTCAATAGAGCATGCATCATGGTCTCCAAAGACTCGTTGGGGATGTTATTGTAGGCACGAGGTGGTGGTTGTGAGCGTGGCTGATAGCGATAATGTTAGTTTTCATGGCCAAAATCGCTCCAATTCCGGCTTTGGTGTGAGTAAACTTGAGTTGGTCGATATTTGTAGAAACTTGGCATTGGGATGTAATCACCAACATGTCCATGGTCCTTAGGCGATCGCCTCTGAGCTTCACGAGATAGGGGGATCGGTGGCCATTGAAGTTACCATCGTTTCCTGAGTAGTAATCCATCTTATAAAGTCCCTGAAATACATGATATAATATGTTAGTGAATCTTAGACTAAATTTCAAATTCAAAATTGAAGGTAACGCTATTGGTCCCCGGCAACGGCGCCAAATTGATTTAGCTGTTTTACCTCGTAGTCAATTAATAACTAAAGTGCACACTACTGTAATCATAACAGTATGCCAATGTAGTATTTTAGGATTGAATACACAGAGACCAAGGTTACACTACGATTCTCACAAGATGAAATTAAACTAAGACGATAATAAGGGTTGATTTGCAAAGTAATGAAAATAACTAAAAGCGGTGTAAATTCAATAACAGAAAAACGTTAGGTCGAGGGTTTCTTTGCAGGAATCCAGATATCATGAATCAAACAACTATTCAGGGAACGATTTACACAAGTTTCAAACTCAAACATAAATATCTAACTAATCCACTTCTGTGGCAATGATTACTAAATCTAGCAACCTAAAATCCTAACTTCCGTTGAACATAGAGTTCTATACCAGCATTAACGCATAGGTTCAATATGTTCACGAATAGCCTTAACATCAACTTTCGTTGGCTAAGGACAATTCGCTCGCTTATGTTCTTTCTAGCAACATATGACACTTTCGTGGTATAGATTAAACCCTAGATCATAGGCAAGCGGTCAACTTAGCCTAAGCAATAAACATAACAATAAGCGAAAACCACATAAGATAAATCCATATCTATGTCTAATTCAATGATTCATGGATCCCTTTGAAACCCCAAACCTAACTATGAGACTACTCGGACATGGCAACAGAGAACAAGCAAGGAGAGAGAGAGAAACTCATGATAATTATAAAAGAGGGGAAATAGTTTAGAATTCTTTTCAATAGATGCATAGATTCTTCTTCAATTTACAAAATCAATAGCCAAAAATCTGAGTAAATTAAAGAGTAGTCAAAAGAGAGAGATTGCCAAAAAGTGGCTGGAAATAAAGTATATATAAGGTTCTGGGCGAATTAGGTCAAAATAGGCAGCTTACGGGGTAAAACAGAAAAATCAGAAATTTCCTTTTCCTTCTCGCCGACTTGCATCGATCGATGCACATATTGCATTGATCGATTTTGGACTTCATGGGCATGCTCCATCGATCAATGCACTCGTTGCATCGATCGATTATGGCTCTTCGGAGGGTGAGGCATCGATCGACTCCAATTGTGCATCGATTGACTTTGAACTTTATGAGCATGTTGCATCGATTGATGCACTCCTTACATCGATCGATTTTGGTTCTCTGATGGTGTTGCATCGATCGATGCACTCCTTGCATCGATCGATTCTTGCTTTTTTGTACCGTTCCATGCGTTTTTGCCCACGTAACTCCAATTTCTTCCTTAAACGCTTTTTTACCTGAGATAACTAAATAAAGGACTAAAAGACTCTAAAAACGAACTTTGACTCGATAAAATACTCAAAAGAAACACCAAAACATGTGTTAGAAAACGGTAAAAACCAAGCATATCAATAAGCAAGTATTGAATATCTTCTATGATTGGGTAGACTGAGACTTCATGAACTCTTTGAATGCATCTAGCAATGGTGAGTTCATGACAAGAACCAAGGAGGAAGCCTACACCTTCATTGAGAACCTAGCTACGAGTTCTAGCCATCGCAGCCATGAGTATAATAGTACGAGGCACATCAACATCATTGAGTCCCGAAAGATAGACGTTTTGACAGCTAAGTTATTGCCTTTCTGCATGGCAACCCCAAAGGCGTCAACTAATGTTTGGAAAATGAAGATGGCCAGCTCTATCAGGAAGTTGACGAAGGAGAGGTAGAAAATTAAACTACATGTGATGCGATCGGATTGTTCTCCAAAACTTCAGGTTTTAAATTTATAAACCTAAAAGTCTGCAAGTGCACATAAGTGCGTTGTAGTACTTTAGGTATCGATCCACAAGGAGGAAAATCTGTTCTGTGAGACCTCAGACAGAGAATACCAAGGAAGTCTAGAACGAGAATAATTGTTTTTATAGGGTTTTGTCTAGAACGAAAATTATAAAGAACGGAAAAATAGAAAATGGCTTGAAAATTAACCTAAAAAAATCGATGGCATAAACTAAACGGGAAAACGATTTGTAAACAATAATAAAAGGGTGTTGGGTCGACATGGATATCTTAGGGTATGTTCGATTCAATCACGGCCCCTAAGCTATTAGTAACAAAGTTTCTAAATTTTAACTTCACGAACTAAACAGAATAAACGGCGTAGCCTACTTTCGTACATCCTACGCACCAACAATCTATATACTCGACCAGTAGCTTTCGTCTCTGGCCGTGCAGAAAATTGTTCTGTTCGCGCTGGTTCTTCTTAGTTCACGACACTCCGTAAGTTTACTTTCGTATCTTACGACGCGTCACGCTCTTATAGATAAAACATTCGGGCATTTAGATTCAGCACGTATGGTGGTTCTTTAACACCTATGAATAAATCTCTAGTTCATGACGCTAGATTCATATATTAACAACGATCTATAAAAAAAGCTCTAGAAATCGGATAGGGGTTTACCATGTGAAATCCTTATCGAAAATATAATTCCCCTTGATAATATCATTAAACCCAACTATTAAACTACTCGCACATAATAGAAATAAAAGACATGATTAAATAAATTGCAGGAGATTGATGAAGGAGTATCTCGATTTTAAGAACTAATTCCAGAGAGAACCTCTTCACCAATCTCAAAAGTAAGGAACATAACTTAAGACGAGCATGTAAAATCAAGCACAAAAATAATACTATAGTTTCGAGATCTAAAAATTAGGTCTCTTAAACGCATATTTATAGGTCTTCTCTCTTGCTTTTGTTGGTATTTAGGGTTTTGAGTTGACGGGATTCGAACGGGCTTGCAAATGGGCTTACGGGACAAAATCAGCTTGGCCACATGTCCAATAGGTCTGGCCGCGGTGAACCTTCACTTGGGCGCGGGTGGAGGCTTTCTGGCAGCGGTGAATTGCCTCTTGACTGCGGATGGGACTGCTCCGGGAGTGACCTAATGGGACGTCTTGATTTTGATGTATCTTTTGATTGAACCGTTGGATCGTCCTCAAATCTATTGGAATGGAAAGGTAGATGGTCCTTCTTGAATATCTTCAAAATTGTACTGGATCAGACGGTGAGAAGAACCTCTTTGGCAATTCAACTTCTGACGGTTTGACTATGAGCCGAAAATATTGTTTTTCTCCAATTTCCAATGGCTTTTCCTAGGTAACCTGAAAAGAGTCTTGAAACTACAAATATGCGAAAATCGCAATAAAAACATGTAAAAGTGAATATAAACACTTATTAA
This sequence comes from Eutrema japonicum, assembly GCA_030161315.1. Classification (NCBI taxonomy): domain Eukaryota; kingdom Viridiplantae; phylum Streptophyta; class Magnoliopsida; order Brassicales; family Brassicaceae; genus Eutrema; species Eutrema japonicum. The sequence goes on from BSQW01000007.1 coordinate 23,194,356, forward strand.
AGTGTTTTAAAATAAATAATAAAATAGGTAAAAATACGGTGTTATCAACGTGTAGAATCAGGATTTGTCAACAGAGGGTTCAACAACAACTACAGGAATCATCCAAGTCAGTCATATAGAAGCACAAACGTAGAAAAACCTCAGGATCAGATCTACCCACAACAGACGGTTGGCAAGGGACAATAGTTTCAGCCAAAACCGTATGTGCAAAATGAGGGACATAAGCCATTCACATAGAGTTTTCATGGACAATCATTCGTACAAAATTAAGGTCAAAATATATTTCAGAATCATAGTGGTTTTATTCCAGCTACCCTGGAGTCAAAACTCGAGATGATGATGCAACATCCATGATTAATCAGCTGACGATTGCAAAGGAGATCCATGTCAAGGTGGATGAGATGTATCATGATCTCAACAACAAAATTGAGGGCATCGATAGCAAGTATGAGTCCATTGCTACACACGTGAAAAAAATCGACACACATGTAGCACATATTGCAGATGCTATTAGGAGATAGCCAGGAAATCTTCCGGAAAAAGTAGAGACAAATCCCATAGAGCATTGCAATGCAATCATGGCTCAAGGAGAAATGGAGACTACACCTGAGTTGAAGAACAAGATCGAAGCATATGATGATGTATCAGAGGAGAATCATGCCTCCATCACCTCACCTCCACATGTTCCCAAGGTGCCATATATGATTTAGGTGTTTTACCACATAGTCAATTAATGATATATCATGGTTTTTACCCCTTTCAAGCCATGATATAAGTCCGCTTTATAGAGTCTTTCTACTATTTTATAGTGTTTTAGATTCTTTTACATGTTTTAGCACGTTTGGAGCATAGTTGGAGATATTGGATCTTTCTGGAGCATTTTGGAGCAAAGCAGAAGTTTGTGTAGCTGAGTACCCGATTAGAAGCTTCAATATCGATCGATACTGGCTAGTATCGGTTGATACTCACTGCAGCAAGACACGAGTCGCGACTTTTAGAAAAGTTAAAGAATTGCAAAATTACCCAGAAGACTTTATTATTTACAAGAAGCACCAAAACGTGATTTAGGTTATTTATTACGATTTTACAGCCACTTTGATGGCTATGCTTTATTTTACTTTGGTTTTGTGAGAAAGCTTTGGAAGGGAGACAAGTCTGAAACTCTGTTCGTCCGAGAGAAGATTTTGAACCCTCTTGTTACTCTATCTTATTTATTCAAGTATTTATTCAGTCATGTTTATTATTTTAATTTTCATGTCTGAGTAGATCTCCTGTTAGGTTTAGGGTTCTCATTAGGGATTTCTTTGAACCATGTTGATCAATCCCGGGCATGGGGATGAAGACTTAGCCCATCAAAGGTGAAAAGTTTGTTTCGAGTCAAAGATTCAATAGTTGGGAAACTGTCAAACATGGTTCCCAAAGTTTGCGGCAGTTGGGAAATGGAAATGAATTTCCCAAGCTACGGTCGCGGAAAAGGGATTGCCAAAGGTAGTACCAAGGCAAATGCTAAAACTATAAAACTCATTAGGGCGCTTCATTGACACGGGCATGAACCAAATTTTTGACAGTTGGGAAAGGGAAATGAATTTCCCAAGCTACGATCGCAGAAAAGGGATTGCCAAAGGTAGTACCAAGGCAAAGGCTAAAACCGCGGCTATGAGCTCTAAAGCCAAGAAAATGGCCAAGGGAAAGGGCAAGAGAGTCGAAGAGGTCGAAGAAGAGGTTGAGAGTGAGAACTGAAGTGGAGAAGTCCCGGAAGTTCCACAGGCAAAGCCAACCGAGCAAGATTACTTCGACAAGTTTTGCCTAATCAAGTTCGAGCAAGGAAAATTTTTCGATGCGGAGGTGATGGATAATATGGGAATAAGTGACGAAGTGTGGACTCTTTTTGAGAATATGGGGCTAAGGAAGTTCATGAGCATGAAGCATGAATCTTTCAAAGCACTCTCCAACAAGTTCCTAGCCACCCTTCGAGCTAAGTTCTAAGACAAGGAAGATGCAAATTCCGGGTGGAGATTGACCGCCACTTTTCGTGAAATTTGCGAGATATTCGGGTTTAGGGAAGAAGGTACGTACGGCGGACAATACTTTGATTATCCGCGACTCGAGCTCCGAAATCTTTAGGCAACGATTGCCACCGGGGAACTTGAAGCCGACGCCTCTAAGAATGCAAGCATACGGCATCCGGCTATCCGCTACGCGTACAAGGCATTGGTCCACAATTTCTACCACAAGGTGGAGATTAACACGGTTACTACGGAGGAGATAGAGTTGTTGGGGCTCGGTGTAAAGCCCATTCTCCGCAATGTTAGAGCGTTCGAGGGGGCAGAGAGACTTCCTTGTCTCGTAACACTCTTGGTGAGACACTTGTTCGCCTACCGGAATTGGGCTCGGAAGACAAAGTCAAAGAAGGCCGCGATTTGCATAGGATGGATCATAACGACTATTATCTTGGCAAAGGGCATCTAGGTTTCGGTTAGCGCCAATGAGTGAAAATCTTTGGATGCGGCCTATCTTTCAAAGACTAGGTTCTTCAAGGGATATATCGAAGGCAAGATGGCTAACAACCTACAACTCACCGAGACTAGGTTCTTCAAGTGATATATCGAAGGCAAGACATCTATGGCACAAGTCCTCTTGCCTAATCCCGCGGTCACCAACTTCCATGATCCGAGGAACGTCATGTTTATTCCTCCCCAAGAGTACCTCTACAACTCCACCGTCGACCCGCCTGTGCGAGCATTCCGCAAGAGAGTACAACTGAGAACTGCTACCGACAAATCTCTTGATCTCGACAAGGAGGTGCCAAATGAGTCGTCACCCAAGACCGTGTACGGTAGTGAGCGCTACCACTTTGACCCTTATGATGGGGCTATCACTAACGCGGCCACAAGAGACGCTCACCACCAAACTCGTCTCCTACAACGCATGTGCAAGTGGCAAAACAAAAAAATGAAGAAGATGGTCAAGACGATCAAGTCTTTAAGAAGAGGGTTAAAGTCATGGGTCGAACCATCAATGAGCTCAAGGACGGAGGTTGCGGAGCGATTTCATCACGGGCCGGTGAAGGAGGGGACGTCGTCATGGGTACTAACCTCGCGACTCGAGGAGAGGATTGGGCATTGGTCGCGAGTACTAGCCGCCCCACGGCCCGACCGGAAAAGGCAACGAAGAGGAGAGCGATGCGGTCATCGTCTCCCGCCTCAAGTAATCCATCTTACTCAATGGGGTCTTCATCCCCATCTCAAAGCTTCTAGGTACGATTCCAAAACTCTTGTATATATTTTTCTTTTAAGTCTTGAATTGTCTAGTTTTCTCTTGTTTTTGGTCCTTTCCTTAAGCTTATTTCACACCGAGACGGTGTTATTTAAGTTTGGGGGAGGGACCAGTATCTAATGACATTTGCTTTGTCTTATTTTGAATTTTCATCTTGAGTCTCATGCATACATCTAAGGCATAGAAAAACCTAACAAATTTGAAAAATTTTGAAAATGAAAAGACAAAAAGAAGTCATTTAGGACTCATTTGCACTTCATGTAGGATTGAGTCTAGATGCATAGCACGTAGATAATGTATTGCATGTGCATTAGGAGCTAGAATGATTCCTCGTTGTGAAGTGTCGCTTTAAGAGTTTAAGTCCTATGCTCTAGATCTTGTGTGCGAAATCAAGGTCGAACCATGTTTGGATCTCATGACTCATTACTTAGGTCTTAGTCGAAGCAAGTTTCGATTTGAATTCAATCCTATCTAAGTGAGAACCTTAATTTTGACACATTCAAATATCGTGTTCATGCATTGCATATTGGACTCATGGATTCCGCATGCATACTTGGGTCATCTTATCCCTTTTACCACTCTTGTTGGCCCAAGTAGCCAATTCCCACCTTTGGAATGGTTTACCCCACCTAAAACTCAACATTCTTTCAAGCCTACATGTTTAGTGAGCGTTGTGAGGCCTTATTTTTGAATAGACTTAGCAAAAAGTGTTGGGTCTATAGCGACAAGGAAAGGCTTTCATGTAGAACTAGCTCGCGCATCATGAGCTAGATTAGGCTAAGTTAGATAGGATGGTATTTGGGACGAGGGGAATGGATGAAAAAGAAGGAAAATAAAGATTTTGGGATTGGAAAAGTAGAAAGAAAGAAGGAATTTGCGAGAATGACTAGGGGAAGCAATAAGTTTGTAATGGTTGGCAAAAAATATGTGGTTTAGCTCTAAAGTGTTGAAAAGATAGTCTCTAGTTGTGAAAAAAAGAAGATAAGCCAAAATGGCTAAGGCAAGTATTGAAAAAAAATGAGAGAGACTAAAGAATCTAAAAGTGGAGCTAAGCCAAGGACAGTAAAGAAAGCCAAACCATTGGTTGAAGAAAAAACCCCCTAAATGCTTATGGAAAAGAAAGATGATGAAGAGATGTGGAATAAGAAGGAAAAAACGCCTTGAGAAGGGTAGCTAGGATTGGTTCCTTGTGGGTCTAGAATTAGGGTCGAATTTATGTTGGGACATTGGGTAGATGGATTCTTGCCTTGTATGCATCAATTGCTTTTCACCCTTTGAATTTTTCCAAGGTCCATTCCTTCATGAGAGATCCTTTGTTCGGAAACCGCCTTATGCATTGAGATCATATTTGTCTCAAAACCGTATCCTTAGCCAAATGAGTTTATATGCATTGCATGAACATGATCCACTAGAAACCGCTAATTGAATGTCAAAGGATTGGATGATAGGAAGGCTTGTGTAGGTTGAGGCTTAAGCTTGATTCATGTAAGGATGGACATGGCTATCCCCTTTTGAGTAGACATGTTTGATCGTACCTTAGAGTTTGTACTTGGACTTGAACTTTTTTAGTGATGTTTTTGCTTGAGGACAAGCAAATAAGTAAGTTTGGGGGAATTGATATCATCATATTTTGCATCATTTTATCATCCGTTTCACTTAGGTTTCGAATCATTTGCATATAGATTCATGATATCTCTTTAGCATATTTATCATTTTAGGAGTCTAATGTGTCCACAGTAAGTCCTAGAGAGTCCTTGCATGTTTTGGATCGTATTTTAGGTGCTTCGGAGGAGATTCGAGACCCGAGGAGAGAAGACGCAGACTGTACCGACATGACTGGTCGGTATCTCTCATCGGTATTGAAGGCAGAAGGATTGCACCGAGGTCACTGCTTGGTGCAACATATCGGTATATAAGACGGAGGAAGACAACCCCAATACCGACGTACAACACCGAGGAGTGACGTCGGTATCGAAGCTTCAGGGGATTGTACCGATGTCACTGCTCGGTGCAACGGATCGGTGTTGCTCTTGGAGAAAACCCGGGGAAAAAATCTCTTAACACCGAGCAAAAACACCGACGTGTGACCACGGTATTCATCGAAGGAACATCAAGCATCCCCCCCCTCAATACCGATGTTACTGCTCTGTACTCCTCGTCGGTACACAAACCCATGTTCAATACCGAGGTGTGGTACCGACGAGTGACATCGGTATTAGCCGCTGGAACAATTTTTATCCATCTAAACCGGGTCGGTACCCGGTTTGTCCCGGTTTGACCCGGTTCGATACTGTTCAATATTTATGTCCAAAAACCTAATTTTGATGGGCTAAGTCTTTTCTTAAGCAAAAACGCTCTCTAATAGTGATTTGTAAGAGATTGATCCTTTTGATTTATGCAATTTGAGTATTGTTTTCTTGATTGAATCATTCTACCTTCTACTTTCTAATCATCCAATAATTTTGATCATGAGTTTTAACTCTTCTTTCATTGGATTTGTTGAACCCATGATGATTAGTGAGTAGTTCTTAGGATCTTGAGATAGGGTAGATTAAGGTGATCCAAGGTTTGATTAGTGGTGTTTAGGGTTAGATTATCTCTTGTTCCTTCTTGTATAGTGCCCCTAATGCTAGATCTAGCTTGAAAGAGTGGATCTAGATCATAAGGCATTTCATGCACACCAAGTGTTTGATGAAATGCCTTGATGAAATAGACAAGAGATTTATGCTCCTAACCTAAGACATTAGTGGTTTAGGGTATATCTTTGGTTGATATTGTTATTATTCTTAATGCTTGCTAATTGTTAATCCACAAATGATTATTTGCTAATGGACTTGATAATTAACATAGTGATTAGTTGCTTGAAAGAGAACTAATCAAAATTAGAGATCTTTTGCCTAGGAATTAGCTTCTTTGAGTGAATGAACACTACTAATTAGATTTGAATCACCTTATATCAATAACCTCATCTCTAGTTCCGCTTTCGTTATTTGAATTACATCTTGTTACTAAATCACAACACACTCGTTTAGCTTAACTTGTATGTGTTCCTTGCATTCTTAGTGATTAAAATGATCCCAATTATGGATTGATAACCTCTTTACTACATCGTATTGGGGATATTGATACCTCTTAGAGACTATAAAGTCTTGTATCAACGATCCGAAGATCTTAGGAACAAGATCTCCCAGTTTTCTCAAGACCCTACTGAGGCGTTCAAGGCTACTTGGACGAGATTCATATCATATCAGAGTGATTGTCCACATCACGGATACTCTGATGTTCAGCTGATGGGGTTCTTCTTCAGAGGACTTGATTGGAGGTATCAGATGGCTTTGGATGCTTCGAGCAAAGGAAACTTCAACACCAGGTATCCTGAAGATGCTTATGTACTGATTGGGAACTTGGCGTCTAGCAATAGCACCAAGAATGCAGACTTTGAGGGCAAGAAGCAAGCTGGTAGCATGGACGGTTCACATATTACGGAGAGCAGAGCTTGCACCCACATGCCTATTTTCGAGGAGTGGGATGATTACGACTCGATCTTCTAAAATGCATGGCATCAGGTTATTGTGCGCCCCACTCGGTTTATTGATACGCACACTATGAGGCATTTAGGTTTTGACAGAGAGCTTGATGGACTGATCCGCAAGATCGGATTGGGGGCGATGCCTATGCGGCAGTATGACATGTTCCCTGACTTGGTTCGCTAGTTCCTTGCTTCTGTTCGCGTTTACTACACTAGTGAACCTCCAATGACTGCACAGCAGGGTGTTCTGACTTTTCTGATTCGCGTTGTGCGGTATAGGATATCATTTCAGGAGTTCTGCGACATATATGGGTTTCACTGGGATTTCTCGAGGTGCGAGTTTCCTCGCAGGTTCATGGATATTGAGGCTTGCTGGTCTCACTTTGGGCATGGGGTCTATGACAACAAGACCACTACACAGATGGATGTGCGCCATCCTGTGATGTGCTGCCTTGTGAGGATCCTGAGCACCACTTTGTTTTGTAAGATGGAGCCAAACAAGATGAGAGTTGCAGAGCTGATTGTTCTGTCTATTGGGATTGGAGACCTCATTTCTGATGAGAAATATGAGTGGCCTGAGATAGATCTCGCGGTTAACTTAGGTGATGTATTCACATACCACTTGGAGTCGCTGAAGGTTAAGCCTTTTACATGACGCAACAAGGCTTCTAGGACTGCAGGTCGCCCAAAGACCAAGACGGTGGGCAGTCTTCTCACTCCCATCTTCCTACACCTAGGAATGAGCACCACTAGTTGCTCGATCGTGACTTCCTGCGAGCTTATGGACGAGGCGCACTTGGAGAACCTGTGTTGGCTGAAGCCTGACTGGCGTTGGGTTTTCAGCACTTCTGTTGGGGACTATATGGTTCAGCTCCCCAGCACCGATCTGACAGATATATGCGGTGACCCTGCTCAGTTACTTTTCGCACCTGATCCTGCTGACATGGAGCATGCACCGGTCACTCGATGTCGAGGTTTAGCTAATAGAGCATAGCCACCTGCAACTGGCCCTGCTAGGCGTCAACCGCGACGTGAGCCATCTCCCATTGCTGCTGCGTTTTCTCTTCCTCCACCACCTGAGATGGAGATGGATCCTTTTCAGAGATACGTAGTCACGAGTCTGCAGACGATCTTGACCGCGATTTCCCATTGCCGCTGCATGGCGTCTCAGCGTTCTGCTTCACCACGTTCACCGCGCACGCCGACTGACGTTGGTCCATCTGTCACTGCTGGCGATGACTCTGAAGCCACTGAGGAGGATTAGTCCTCTTTCTATCTGATCATCACGTTTGCTGTTTCTTTTTCCCTTTGTCTTTTTATTTTCGTTTGAACTTATGTGTCCTTTATCAACCCTTTCTTATGCTTTTAGACCTGTGGATTTATGTTTCTATGATATTTTGTTGCACCTAACTTGTGATTGAGTGGTCTAACAATGCTAACATTTAACATATGGATCGTTTGACACATATTTGGAGTTACATCTGACCTTAGACGTTGAAAACGAATCACTTGTGTCGACCAATACTTGGTATCGATCGATACCAAGTTGGGTGTCGGTCGACACTCGTACCCCACTTCGGTAACTTTTCGTTTTTCACATTTCCACTCTGTTCTTTTGCTTTCTTTCACCAACTTTAGGTTAGATAACACTAGAGACAGTGTTGTTAAAGTCTGGGGGAGGTAGTCGCTGACATTGTTTTTGTTTTTCTTAGAGTCAGTCATTTTTGAGTCATTCGTTATTTTATTGAGTCAAAATATGTTGGAGACTGTGATCTTTTTCTTGAATCTATTGTTCTGACTTTGCTTATAAGTGACCATTGTTACAGAATCAGTATTAGATCGACTAATGAAAAATCCAAAGACTGACCAGTTAACTAGAAGACACTCATGTTTCCATCAAAGTTCTTTAAAGTCTGAGCCAAATTTTTGCACTTCATTAATGTGATTGTTGTCCATAGAGCTTAATTCCTCATTCTTATCTGACAAAGGAACGCACATGTTTAAAGTGATGGTATTTCTCTCCATGTTATAAGTTAAAAAAAAAATAAGATGCATTAAAAGATGAAATGATTTTCTTCTGAGTAGAGGGTTAAGAAAATTTCCAGCGATCCCATTATTCTACTTCAGAGGGAATGATCACACAAAGGTGGAAGCGAGGGTTAGGAAAATTTTCTGTGATACCATTATTCGCCTACAACTTTGATTACTTTTTAAGGGAAGAACCGGGGATTCGGTGGAAACACCATCAATACTCGCGTCTCGAACCTTAATAAGCATATGCAAGAATATAATAAGAAATAAGTCTGGGGGAGAGAAAATAATACCAGAAAGTGTGAAATTGGATGGTTCCTTGTCATGATATTGTATGGGGAAGAATCTAGAAGGTTCTTGGTATTAATCACAACAATGAAACTGGCGATGAGGGTTTTATTGAGTAATGATGTGAGATAATGTGTGTAGTCTGGGAAGCTGTGAATGTCTACGGAGAAGTACATGGTGGTTAGATTTGAAACTGGTTATGTGATACGTGGAACACTAAGGAAAATGGTCATTGCAATGTTTCAAAAACATATGAGTCTCTATGTTTTCAAACCTCTTTCTCTGGTTTAGTCTTCTATTTGCTTAAGGGCAAGCAAATGCTAAGTCTGGGGAAGTTGATATATCATGGTTTTTACCCCTTTTAAGCCATGATATAAGTCCGCTTTATAGAGTCTTTCTACTATTTTGTATTGTTTTAGAGTCTTTTACAGGTTTTAGCACGTTTGGAGCATAATTGGAGATATTGGAGCTTTCTTGAGAATTTTGGAGCAAAGCAGAAGTTCGTGTAGTTGAGTACCCGATTTGAAGCTTCAGTATCGATCGATACTGACTAGTATCGGTCGATACTCACTATAGCAAGACACGAGTCGCGACTTTTAGAAGAGTTTAAGAATTGCAAAATTGCCCAGAAGACTTTATTATTTACAAGAAGCCCCAAAATTGCCCAGAAGACTTTATTTACAAGAAGCCCCAAAATTGCCCAGAAGACTTTATTATTTATTAGGATTTTACAGCCACTTTGATGGCTATGCTTTATTTTACTTTGGTTTTGTGAGAAAGCTTTGGAAGGGAGACAAGTCTGAAACTCTGTTCGTCAGAGAGAAGATTTCAAACCCTCTTGTTACTCTTTCTTATTTATTCAAGTATTTATTCAGTCATGTTTATTGTTTCAATTTCCATGTCTGAGTAGATCTCATGTTAGGTTTAGGGTTCTCATTAGGGATTTCTTTGAATGCTAGGTTGATTAGTTGTGTAGGGTTCATAATCCGAATTAGTTCTTCACCATAGATTGTTCTCATAGCTAATTCTGGATTGATCACCTAGAACTTAGATCTTAGTATAATTGATTAGGCACGATAGTGCGATTAATTACCTGATAGAACTTAGGGTGAGCAAAATAACTATTCGCAAAGAGATTTGGTTTAGTTTTCTTGTGAACAAATCAAACTTGAACTAAAAGCTGGTTTAGACTTTAGGATTCGCAAAGAGATTTGGAATTCTAGGATTTAGACTTAGATAATTCTCGCAACGAGAGTTGGTTAATTATACTATAGTGATTTGAGTTCAAGAACCGTGCATAACCTTAATCCTGATTAGTTAGTTTATCTGCATTCATTGATTTCCTGAGAAATTCCCTGAACCTATCTTTCTCCAATTGAATTTACAACAGTTTAATTTACGTATTGCTTTCAATTACATTGATCGCTTAGCTTAATTTTCATCTATATAATCTATTGTATGTTTCCTTGAGTCTCTGTGGATTCGATCCCTAAGTATTACAATCGACAAAGCTTTAGTACTTTTAGGGTATTAATTTGAGCTTATCAATTAATTAACTAAAGTGCACACTACTGCAATCATAACAGTATGTCAATGTAGTACTTTAGGATCGAAACCACATATACCAAGGTTACACTATGATTCTCACAAGATGAAATTAAGTTAAGATGATAATAAGGGTTGAATTGCGAAGTATTGAAAATAACTAAAAAGGGTGTAAATACAATAAGAGAAAAACGTTAGGTCGAGGGTTTTTTCGCAGGAGTCCAGAGATCATTAATCAAACAACTATTCATGGAATGAATAAACACAAGTTTCAAACTCAAACATATATATCTAACAAATCCACTTCCGTGGTATTGATTACTAAATCTAACAACCTAACTTCCTTTGAACATAGAGTTCTAGAACAGCATTAACGAATTGGTTCAATATGTTCACGAATCGCCTTAACATCAAGTTTTGTTGGCTAAGGACAATTCACTCGCTTATGTTCTTTCTAGAAACCTACAACACTTCCGTGGTATAGATTAAACCCTAGATCATAGGCAAGCGGTCAACTTGGCCTAAGCAATAAACACAACAATAAGCAAAAACCACAAAAGATAGATCCATATCTATGTCTAATTCAGTGATTCATGGACCTCTTTGAAACCCTAAACCTAACTATGAGACTACTCTGACATGGCAACAGGGAAAAAATAAGGAGATAGAGAGAAACTCATAATAATAATAAAATAGAGGAAAAGGTTTGGAATTCTTCTCAATAGATGCAGAGATTCTTCTTTATTACAAAATCAATAGCCAAAAAACTGAGTATAATATAGAGTAGTCAAGAGAGAGATAGCCTAAAAAGTGGTTGAGAATAACGTATAAATAGGGTTCTGGGCGAATGAGGTCAGAATAGGTAGTTTTCGGGGGAAAACATGAAAATCAGAAATTTCATTTTCCTTCTCGCCGACTTGCATCAATCGATTTTGTATTTTTTGGGCATGCTCCATCGATCGATGCACTCCTTGCATCGATCGATTCTGGCTCTTTGGAGGGTGATGAAACGATCGGCTCCAATTGTGCATCGATCGATTTTGGGCTTTCTGGGCATGCTCCATCGATTGATGCACTCATTGCATCGATCAATTTTGGTTTTTCTGATTGTGTTGCATCTATCGATTCTTGCTATTTTTGTACTGTTCCATGCGTTTTTGTCCATGTAACTCTAATTTCTTCCTTAAACGCCTTTTTACCTGATACCACTAAATAAAGGACTAAAAGACTCTAAAACGAAATTTGACTCGATAAAATACTCAAAAGAAACACCAAAACATGTGTTAGAAAACAGTAAAACCAAGCATATCAATTCCCCCAGACTTGGTCTTTTGCTTGTCCTCAAGCAAACAGAAAACTAAGTAAGAAGAAAAAGTTTGAAAGACACGGAGACTCACATTTCCTTTAGAACTCGGCAATGACCATTACCTTAGTAATCCACGTATTGCCAAACTAGCTCTAGATCGAACCACCATGTACTTCTCTGCAAGCATCGCAGCCTCCCAGATTCAACTCATTATTTCGTGGAATAATCAAAAGTCATCATCGCTAGGTCTCATCAAAGATCATGGTGCCAAGAACCTTCTAAACTATTTCCCTTTCGATATCGTTACCAGACAACAACACAATCTTTGGTCCTTTTTCCCTCCCCCAGACTTATTCTCTTCTCATTTTCTTTCTGTAGGGTTAATGGCGGATAGAACTCGAGTATTGATGCTTTTTTAAACCGAATCCCCGGTTCATTTAAGTGCCACCCTTTTATTCTAAGGTGTGGGTAAATAGTGGTATCTCTGGAAATTTTCCTAACCTCGCTTCCAACCTTAGTGTGATCATCTCTTTCGAAGTAAAATAATGGGATCGATGGAAATTTTTCTAGCCCTTTACCCGTAAGAAAATCAATTCATATTTTCTGTTTTTTTATTTTAAATAAGGGAAAGGAGTACCATACTTTCACACATGTCGTCTTATCAGATACGAATGAGGAGTCAAGCTCTGAAGACACCAATCACGATGATGAGGTAAAAGGAAGAGCTCAGAAACTAGCTCAAGCTTTCTGAATTTTCCTGGAAACATGAATGCCTCTGATTAACTGGTCAGCCTTTAGATTTTTCCATTAGTTTGATCTGAAGCTAACTCTATAACAATGGTCACTTTGATGCAAATTACATAAAGATTCAAAGGCCGTGATCATAATCTCCAACAAGTTTTGACTCAATAAAACATAATAACTAAAAAAGATGACATCAAAATGACTCAAAAGAGAAAACAAAAGAAAGAAATAGTGTTAGTAACGATAAATACCCTCCCCCAGACTTACTTCACCCCGTCTCGGTGTGAGAATATATCCGAGAAAAGGACAAAACAGACTCAAAAAAATAAAACAAAAAGAAGGAAAATAAAACTAATAATAGAGAATGTTACTGGTGAATCAGTGGTCCTCTGAACTACCGCTCGCATCAGGTCCTAGAGTTCGCCTCCTCCTAGGAAGTCTCTCATCGGGGGGATGTGAACCACTGGATCCACCAACATTAGACCTGCATCCAACAACGTCAGGTTCGGTCCCAAAGTCGTGCATGCCATCAGCTGGCTGATCATCACGATGATCTGCATTGGCAGGTGCCCTGAAACATGAAGGTACCCTAGGAGTCGGTATCTTAGCAAGTGCTCCCCAAATCTTTATCAACATGGCGTTGTTCTTCTGCAATCCCCCACTGACAAATTTTCACTTCTCTTCATAATCTGTATCGAACAAGCAAGGTGTGAGACGGTGTTGGGCCCAAATTTCGCGCTCAAGGCCCATAACGAATAAACAAGCAAAACAAAGAAGGCTCGGCCCACGGAAATGCCTCATGGGAATCTTTACGAGCTGAAGTAGGTGAGGTCGCGAGGTAGAGCAAATAAAAAAGCTGGAAGAACCAAACACGAGGAAAAGAAGCGAGCTCGCAGGAAAATAGAAGCATGCACTCGACCAATTTAAAAAATGGTCAAACAAAATTACTCCGTATTAAAGACATAAGAATGCGAATTCAATTGTATAGTTAATGCGTAGGCAGTTACGTTTGGGGCTGGTATAAGTTTGAAACACTAGCCTTTTTGTAAAGGACTGAATTCTTGGCAAACAAAGCAATATACAACTTTTCGCTCAAAATCTTCTAAGTTATTTTCAGGAACATACAACCTGCACGCTGAGAATTGAGGTTGTGAGATTCTGCTGTCACAATTTGGTGCCGTCTGTGGGGAAGGAGCAAAACAATTTCCTACTTGTAACCTGCGAAACTAATCATTCGAAAGAAGATAATGTCAGGTACAACAAGCGCAATCAATCACTGCTTCATCCGGAGTTATAAATACCTCCATTCAACCATCCCAGTCGGACACCATCTCTCCGATAGGCTCGGATGGAACAACAAACGTTCTCATTACCACCTCGGGAGCGAACGTCACGACTGGGACTAGCGAAACCACTGATCCTTCAAAACATACAACCTTAAACCAGCCGGCTCCGAATCAAATAACTGAGATCCGAAACTTGATATCGGTTCTCAAAGAACAGAATCGCCTAATGGCAGCTCGCCAAGACGATCTCGAAAGAGCGACTCGGACAGGCGCCATCGGGCGGTTCGCCCTCCCACCTTGGACACAAGCCCCGTTTTCACCATAACAGGGATGATTTATATTTTCACCTCCACCGGTAATGAGGTTAAACTTTTCCGGTATAGATGCCTCGACCAGCAGAATGGTCGGCTCAGCCATTACCTCGCGGTTCAGCTCGATGATATCGGACCCTATATTCACTCCCTCCATGATCCAGACCGCGTAAGGAGGGACTCCATCAATTGCGACCTTCCCGAGAGTAGGTCCGACCTCAGACCGATTAGTCGGTCAAAATCGTTCTGGGAGCACCAATGAAGTTGAAACTCGGGACAATCCCGAGGTCGAAACGCTACCTGAAAATGGGGTCGGCAACCATGCACAGCTCGCTGGAGAGTCCCTGCTCTAGTTCCTGAGCAATAACGGAAATGGTTTGGGACCCTGCGCATCGCATGGGATTGAGTCAATTAAGATATATTACGAAGAAACTAGTGCCGAACTTCAGCGGATGAGATCGCAGGTCCATGCCGCTCTAAGCTCAGCTCCCAAAATAGATAGAGTGATTGATGAAGTCAATCAGACCCCATTCATCTCACGGATTGTGAGCTCCCAGCTCGGCGATATCGGAAACATCCGATTTCCCTTATATAACTGAGAAACCGAACGCAAGGCATTTATGAGAAGTTTCAAATTCGCCTTCTCAAGGGTGTGACTACTCGAGGGCGACCTCGAGTCAGCACGCTATCGTTTCTTTGCCGAAAATCTAACGTATTCGGCCCTGGAATGGTTCACCTCCATGAAGCCGAATTCGATCGACAACTTCACCCAGCTTCAAGCAGCATTCTTGAAGCAATATTCAGTATTTATCCAGATCGAGACCTCGAAGGCCGATCTGTGGGTACCTACTCAAAGTCAGTTGACTCGTTGCGGAAGTACATTGACAGTTTTAAAGCCGTTAAGCCAAAAATTGCCGATCTACATAACCTAACAGCCCTGAAAGCCCTTCAAAACTGACTGCTAAAAACCTCAAAATTCTTTGAGGAGCTCACAGTCCGGGAGCCCGTATCGCTAGATGATGCACTACACCGAGCTTGGCGATGGATCATTCTCGAAGAAGTAGGTGCAACTCAATCGAAGCAGCATGCACTCGCAACCTCGAGTAAGTAAGCTCAGACGACAAACTCTCATGGACCTCAAAAACTCGGAAGGAAAGAGTCCCAAGACCAAAGACAAAGTCATGGGTTGCATTCATACTCAGTAGGAAACCCACCTCATAACAGATTCAAGCCATATGACCCCAACAAGTGGTGTGATTTTGATTCAAGCCCTATGACCCCAACAAGTGGTGTGATTTTCATAAAATCAAGGGTCATTCGACTGAGGAGTGCTACGAGTTGAAGAAGCAACTCGCTGCGAAATTCGCAGTAGGATGTTGTGCCCAAATTCCACACCTAAAGACCAGCTCACTGAAAAGCCTCATAAGAGTGAGCTCGTGACCTGGGAAGGAGCCGAGTATGCAGGAAAAGAGGAGATCATGGGGGGGAGCTCGCAGCAAGCAAAGTCAAACACATTAAATCCAAAACCCCAGGATCAAGCTCAGTAATAAATTCCTAGATCGCGAATTTAATTCTGTAATTAAGTGCAATAATCATGCAGTTACGATTTCCTGAGCATGTATAAATTTGAACATGACGCTCATTGTAAAGGGATCGGATTCTGAATCAATAAAATACAATACGCATTATTCACTAAGTTTTTCCAAGAAATTATTTCTAAGTTCTTTTTCATATTTGCAACAACCTAACCTCAAATTCAGAATCAAGGTTGTGATATTCTGCTCTCACAATTTGGCGCCGTCTGTGGGGAAGAGCAAAACAACTTCCTCTTTGTAACCTACGAGATTAACCACTCAAAAGAAGACAATGGCGGACACAACAAGTGCGGCGATTACTACATCATCCGGAGTCATAAACACCGCCATTCCTCTAACTCAGTCCACCCACATCACTCCAACAGAACTGGACGAAACGACGAACGTTCGCATTACCACCTCGGGAGCAAGCGTCTCGACCGGGGTTGACGATATTGTCGACCCCTCAGGACCTGCAGCCTCGAACCAATCGACTCCAGATCAAATAGCTGAGATCCGGAACCTGATATCGTGCCTCATAGAGCAGATTCGCTCAATGGCAGCACGCCAGGATGACCTCGAAAAAGCAAATCGGGTAGGTACCTCCGGGTGGCTCACCCTCCCACCTGGGACACAATCCCTTTTTGCCCCTCGGCAGGGAGGATTGCCATTCCCACCTCCATCGGTGGCAAGACTAAACTTTTCCGATGTTAACGCTTCAACCAGCAGGATGGTCGGCTCAGCCACCGCCTCGCGGTTCAACTCAGCGATATCGGACCCCATATTTACTCCTTCCACGATCCAGGTCTCAGAAGGTGAGGTTACGCCAGTTGCGACCTTACCAGGAGTAGACCCCAGCTCGAATCTACTAATCGGTCCGGCCCGCTCTGAGGACGTAAACGAGTTTGAACCTCGAGATAATCTCGATGGGAATAACCATCCCCAACCTGCCAGAGAATCCCTGCTCCGTTTCTAGAGTAATAACGAGAACAATTTGGGATCCAGCAGCACACATGGGTTTGAATCAATCAAGAAATATTGCGAAGAAACAAACATCGAGCTACAGCGGATGAGATCGCAGGTCCACGCTGCACTAAGCGCAGCACCTGAGATAGACAGAGTGATTGATTAAGTCAACCAGAATTCATTCACCTCGCGAATCGCGAGCCCTCAGCTCGGCGATGTCGGGAATATCCGATTTCCTAGATATAACGGAGAAACCGACCCAAGGCATTTATGAGAAGTTTCAAATTCGCCTTTTCAAGGGTGCGACTACTCGGGGGTGACCTCGAGTCAGCGCGCTGCCGCTTCTTCGCTGAAAATCTAACTGATTCGGCCTTGGAATGGTTCACCTCCCTGAAACCGAACTCAATTGACAACTTCACCCAGCTTCAAGCTGCATTCTTGAAGCAATATTCAAACCACTTCCAAATGAAAGCTAATCCATTAATCTATCTTGTGTCCAAATTTGAGCTCAATCCATCGGTGGAAAGTTCTTCAACGAATGCCAAACTTCTAACGTCTCTGCATGACTCTGCTCCTTTTCTCCCAAAATGCTCCGGAATCCTCCAAAAACTCCAATTAAGCTCCAAACGTACTTAAACCTGTAAAAGACTCTAAAAGACTCGAAAATACTATAAAGACTCCATAAATAGGACCTATATCATGGCTTAAAAGGGGTAAAAACCATGATATATCAATGATCGAAATCGAGAACGCTCATCCGAGGATGCAATGAGGCGAGATCCCCCTAAGGATAAAGAGGCGGATCTACCTCCTCCCAGCACGAAGAAAATAATAATTTTCATTCACGGAGGATTCCAGTTGTGTCGCAACTCCGTGAATTCGATCAAGAAACATCAACGGAGGGTAAACACTGACATGCGTGAGAAAACCTCGTTCAAAGGACCTGACACGCAAAAATCATTCTGGGAGAGCGAGGCCATTGAACTAGACTCTCCACATGATGATGCTCTCCTAATCATGCTGGAGGTGGGTGGTTGTGAGCTCACTAAGATGCTCGTGGACACCGAGAGCTCCGTAGAACTCATCCTCCTAAGTGTTATTAGGGAAATGGACATACTAGATCATGAAATTGAGGGGGATACAATGATGTTAACCGGTTTCTCCGAGGAAAAAACACTATCCCTCAAAAAAATAAGACTCCCTGTAATAGCAGCTGGAGTAAGGAGGATAGTGGAATTCGCAGTGATAGATAGGGCGGCCCCATTCAATGCCATCCTGAGCAGAACATGTATACATTCGATGAGGGCTGTATCCTAAACTTACCATCAATGTATAAAATTCCCTACCCAACATGGAATCGCAACAGTGAAGGGGAGTCAAAAGGCATCCAAAGTATGCTACATGGGAGGTTTCCAAATAGCAAAGGAAAGCACATTATAGCAATTACAATGTGAGGACGAGCTCGCAGATCGCCTGGCCAGAAAGAAGACTGGCCTAGGCTCCATGGGAACTCGCAAGGACTTTGTCCAGAAAGTCGTGGTCAACGAGTCTCATCCAAACCAGAAAGTAGGAATTGGATCCGACCTCTCCAGGGGCCAAAAGGACCAATTAATAGCCTTCTTTAAAGAAAATATCGGTTCATTTGCATGGACAAGAGCCGATATGCCCGGGATCGATCTAAGCATCATCTCACATGAGCTCAATGTCGATCCAAATCATAAGTCAGTGCGCCAAAGGCGTCGAAAATTTGGACCTGACAAGACCGAGGCTATTAACAGCGAGGTCGCCAGGTTTCTAAGTGTTGGATCCATCAAGGAGGTCAAATATCACGACTGGCTAGCAAACCCAGTCGTGGTGAAAAATAAAAATGGCACATGGCGAGTGTGTGTGGATTTTACAGAGCTAAATAAAGCATGCCCTAAGGATAGTTTCCCACTACCTCACATTGATCGGTTAGTGGAAGCTACAACAGGGCACCAGCTCCTCAGCTTCATGGATGCGTTCTCGGGATATAATCAAATACAAATGAACCCTGAGGACCAAGATAAGACATAATTCATCACAGAACGAGGAACATACTATTATAAAGTGATCCCATTCGGCCTTAAAAACGCAGGAGCGACCTACCAAAGACTTATGAACAGGATGTTTGCCAGCCTCCTGGGTAAGCCAATGGAGGTCTACATTGATGATATGTTGGTCAAAGTTTTGAAAAAGGAAGACCACATAAGTCAATTAGGCGAATGTTTTGACTTACTGAATAAGTATGGGATGAAACTGAATCCCTCAAAATGTACCTTTGGAGTTGCTTCGGGAAAATTCCTAGGTTACATATCATATGCTCAAATTAATACCCTAAAAGTACTAAGCAGTAGTTGCAGTATAGTAGGGGTCGAACACAAGGACTCACAGAAACACACAATAGATTATATAGGTGAAAATCAAGCTAAGCGATCAATGGTATTGAAAACAGAGCGTAAATTAAAGCGGTCGTAAATTTGATTGGGAGAAAGCTAGGCTAAGGGTATTTCTCAGGAAATCAATGAATGCAGATAAACTAACTAGTCAGGATTCAGATTTTAGCGCGGTTCTTGAACTCAAATCACTAAGATATAGTTAACCAACTCTCGTTGCGAAAACTATATAAATCTAAATCCTAGGAATTCCAAATCTCTTTGCGAATAGTTATTTTGCTCACCCTAAGTTCTATCAGGTAATTAATTATCCTAAGATCTAAGTTCCAGATTCGTCAACCTAGAATAAGCTTTGAACACAACCTAAGGCGAAGAACTAATTCAGATGGTGAATCCTAATAAACTAATCAATCTAGGATTCAGAGAAAACCCTTATGAGAACCATGAACCTAAAGTGGGTCTACTCAGACAAAGAGAATGAAAACAACATTATTGAATAGATCATCAAAGAAAACAATAAGAAAACAGGAGTTCAGAGTTGTCTCTCCAAAAACCAAAGTAGAATCAAGAGTAGAATAAAGCATAGCCATGAAAGTGGCTGTAAAATCCTCTTAAATAACCTAAATCACGTTTTGGGGTTTATTGTAAATAATAAAGTCTTCTGGGGCAACTTTGCAATTATTAAACTCTTGGAAAAGTCGCGGGTCGTGTCTGCTTCGATGAGTATCGACCGATACCAGTTAGTATCGATCGATACCGACGCTTCAAATCGGGTACTCATCAACACGAACTTCTGCTTTGCTCCAAAATGCTCCAGAAAGCTCAAATATCTCCAATTATGCTCCAAACGTGCTAAAACCTGTAAAAGACTCTAAAACACTACGGAATAGTAGAAAGACTCTATAAAATGGACTTATATCATTGCTTAAACGGGGTAAAAACCATGATATATCAACTCCCCCAGAATTCTAAGCAAAGGCTTGCCCTCAAGCAAATAGAAGACTAAAAAAGAGAAAGAGGTTTAATAACATAGAGACTCACCTGTTCTTGAAACTTTGCAATGACCCTTTTCTCAAGCACCCAAATGTCACCTAACCAGTTTTTGATCTAACCAGCATGTACTTCTCCGTAGACATTCGCAGCTTTCCAGACTACACGCATTATTTCACAGCATTGTTCAATCAAGTCATCCTCGCCAGTTTCATCGATGTGATTAATACAAAGAACCTTCTAGACTCTTTCCCATACAATATTATGACAAGGAACAACCTTTTTCACACTTTCTGGTATTATTTCTCTCCCCCAGACTTATTTCTTATTATGTTCTCTCTTTTATTTTTAGCTTTGCATATACACATCAAGGTATGAGACGCGAGTATTGATGGTGTTAGCCACCGAATCCCCGGTTCTTCCCTCTCAACGTATCAAAGGCGTAGGCGAATAATGGCATCATAGAAAAATCATAGCCTCGCTTCCAATCCTCTGTGTGATCATTCCCTCTCTAGTAGAATAATGGGATATTTGGAAATTTTCCTAACCCTCTACTCAAAAGAAAATTATTTCATCTTTTAATGCGCTTATTAATTAACTTGTAACAGGGAGAGAAATACCATTATTTTAAAACACATGGGTTCCTTTGTCATATACGAATGAGGAATCAAGCTCTATAGATACTAACCACATTGATGAAGTGAAAAAATTTGGCTCAGACTTTAAGGAAATTTGCTGGAAACATGAGTGTCTTCTGGTTAACTGGTCAACATTTGGATTTTTCATTAGTCGATCTAGAACTGATTCTGTAACAATGATCACTTAGAAGCAAGGTCAGATCAAAAGATTCAAGAAAAAGATCACAGTGTCGGACAAAGTTTTGACTCAGTAAAACAACGAATAACTCAAAAACGGACTGACTCTAAGAAAAACAAAAACAAAGTCAGCGACTACCTCCCCCAGACTTAAACAACACTGTCCCCCGTGTTATCTAGCCTAGAGTTGGTGTAAGAAAACAAATGAATCAAATGGACTTGGGAAAAACAAAAAGTTACCGTGCTGGAACATCGAGTATCGACCGACACACGGTCTGGTATCGAGCGATACCAGACGTAAGTCGATATGATGAACGTGTCTCATTCGCAGAAGGTGTCGACCGATACCAACATGGTATCGATCGACACTCAGGTGATTTCGTATTTGCTCCTTGTTTATCCTGACACAAAACACAAAACGAAAAATAAAAACGTATGTACAGACTCACCAGTGGGTTGCCTCCCACCAAGCGCTCGTTTAAAGTCAGTAGCTTGACTTTGGCTCAGGTGATCAGTCAGGAGAAGATTGAGAGCTTACTCCCATGCAAGTTCCACAGCTAGATACTTGCAGAGTCAGAGTTCTGCTCAACATGCTCTCCATAAACTCATTTCCTTTCTCTTTCAGGTCCGAAGTAAAAAGAACTCGAGCCTTAGAGAATGATTTTGAAGTTCCTTTGCACTTCACCTTGTACTCAATCGAATCCCCATCACACTTCTGAGGGATTAAGGTCATAGAGGGAGCACCTTTTACTCCTGTGCTCTTCACCTTCTTCTTTGTCTTAGCTGTTTTGTCGTCTTTCTTGGTGATGACCGAAGGACTATCTAGAAGGTCTATGACAGTTGGCTCATCAGGAGGCTCTACCAAAAGATCAACTACCAACGTCTCTCCTATAACATTGGTGATGCAAAAGGTATGTGTGGAAGTTCCTATAGTAGGAATGGCTTTGTAGTACAGCTCCTTGTCAATGTACGAGAATGAGATTCTCTTACTGGGTGTATCCATAATTGCACCAGCTGTAGCCATGAACGGTCTTCCAAGAATCAACTGCGTACTAGATCATGCATGCATCTCCATAACCTCAAAATCGGTAGGAACCAGACAATCTCCTACTTTAACCATCAAATCAGGGATTGTACCATATGGAAGCGAGGTGGAACTGTTCGCGAGTGTAATGGTTGACTTGGGAGGTCGAATATCAGCTCCCAATCTCTCTGCAATTGCCCTTGACATGACATTCATGGGTCTTCCCTCTTAGTTGAGATGGAGCATGGAACGGAGAATATTCATGAGTCTTCCCTTTTGGTCAACTGCCTTAGCGGTAGTGACTTGCTTATTGCCTTGATGAAGAGTGCCTTAATTTCTTCCAGAGTTTCTCTACAATCTTTGAAGTGACTTAGCAGAGGCCAGCCCTCTAGAGCTTCTTCAAAAGTGAACGAGTGGGGTATCCTTCGTACCATCTTCTCAAAGCCACGCAGCTGCTTTGGAGTGATGGGGGCTCGGAGGTGTTGAGGAATAGGATTCAGCTTCTTGGGCTTGTGAAGTCTGTCAACACTCATACGCGGCTCCTTTGCAGTATATGGGAGGGTGTCGATCGATGTATGGAGGGTATCGATCGATGCTTGCTCCTTCGAGATGGTCTTGACATATTCTTGGACGGGTGTCGATCGATACAAGATAGTATCGGACGACACATGAGTGGTGTTCGAATTCTCATCCTCATATATATCATCAAAAAAAGGAAGCTCCACAACCAACTTATCCATCATATATTTGCATATGGCGTCCTCCCATTCCTTCTTTGTCATCTTAGGTGGCATATGATAATGTATCTTGGGTATATACACTCTCTCCTTGACAATCTCGGGCCTCTTCTCGACCCGCGTCTCAACATCGATCGACACGAAAGGAGTATCGATCGATACACGGGATTTTGGATCCTCTCGTCTAGGTGTCTGGGCTGGTATCGATCGACACTGGTTGGTATCGATCGATACACGGTGATTTTCAGAATCCCAGTCGTCATATTCAGCATCGTCGAAAATTCCTGCATCCAAACCCTTTTCTACCACTGCAGTGGCTTCTTTAGCACTTTCTAAGGTGATTGCATTGACGTGTGCTCGTGGATTCTCAGTTTTCCTTGGAAGAAAGCCTTCCTGCCTCTGCACAGCTGCTGCAGTCTGAGCAACTTAAGTTTCCAGCTTCCTCTTAGTCAGATTGATAGCTTGAATTTTCCCATTCATATCAGTGTACAGAGAGTCAAACTTTCCATTGAAATCCACTTGCAACTTCTGCTGTCCCTGAAGAATTTGTTCCATCATGGATTCCATCTTACTCTCTGTGGACTTTGGAGAGATGGGCTGGTACGAAGAGTTCACATAATTGCGAGTGAAATCGCTGCTCTAGAGTGGTTTCTGGAAAAATTGTTTCTCTCCAAAACCAAATTGGTTTCTCTCAAACTTGTATCCACCTTGCAGAGTGTTGTTGTTGAAGTTTCGGTTGTTGTTGTACCCAAATTGCTGACCCTGAAATCCAGAACCACCAACGTAGTTAACATCCTCCACTTCATATCCACCGATATTATCGACTCCATCAGCAAAGTGTACAGTTTTCTTCGACTTTCCGATTAGAAAATCCATCTTGGCCTGAACTTCGGCAATCTGGGATCCATCCATGTTCCCATTCTGTCTCCTTCGCTTAAGGTCTGCATTTTTGGTGCTATTGTTGGACGCAATATTTTCAATAAGCACATAAGCATCATCTGGATACCTGGTATTGAAATTCCCATTGCTCGAAGCATCCAAAGCCATCTGATACCTCCAATCAATCCTTTTGAAGAAAATACCCAGCAGTTGAACATCAGAGTACCCGTGATGTGGACAATCTCTCTGATACGATATAAATCTCGTCCAAGAAACCTTGAACGCTTCAGCCGGGCCTTGAGAAAACCTGGAGATCTTGTTCCTCAGATCCTCAGATCGTGCATCATCATAGAAATTATTCATGAAAGCAGTCTTAGTCTCCTCCCAGGTAGTCAGTGATCCAGGAAGCAACTGCTTCAGCCAATAAGTCGCATCTCCACCTAGAGAGTAGGGAAAAAGCTTGCAGAAGAGATAGTCGTAGGACACTCCATTGCTCTTGATGATAGTGACCAAATCATCGAACCTCTCAATATGATCCATGGGATGTTCACTAGAAAGACCATGAAAAGGGTGCTGTCCCACAAGAGTATAGTATGCAGGTTTCAGCTCAAATTCATTCCTCGGAAAAGCAGGAGGATGGATCGCAGATCGATTTGCGTAAAACTGGTCAGGTATGTTGCACTCACCAATTTTTCTACCATGATTAACCACAGCATTCCCAGCATTCACAGCGTTCACATTCCCAGCGACAACAGGAGCAGGTGGAATGATGTTCCCCTCTCCATCTAGACGTTGTCTTTGTAAGCACCAGCTGCATCTTGAACTAACTCCACTTGATTGTTGTTCATCTTTGCTGGCTTCTTGCTCTTCTGTTTGTGCTTTGCAAAAGTGCTAGTTGCTCGAGTGACAGATCAACTAGCTGAGTGCACTTGCTCTTTCAGGTTTAACGATTAGGCATACACCTGAAAACAAGAATCAAGAACGTAAGTAACAAAAAACGTGATGAGTATCGACCGATACCAAGTGGTGTCGATCGATATCAACAAAAAGAGGACGGCGAGTATCGACCGATACTAGATAGTATCGATCGATACCGACGAGCTTAGTCAAAATTCTCAGACTAAAATCTAATGGCGAATTGAGTCTCCGGCAACGGCGCCAAATTTGATATGTTCAAATTAATACCCTAAAAGTATTAAGCAGTAGTTGCAGTATAGTATAGCGATCAATGGTATTGAAAACAGAGCGTCAATTAAAGCGGTCGTAAATTCGATTGGGAGAAAGTTGGGCTCAGGGTATTTCTCAGGAAATCAATGAATGCAAATAAACTAACTATTCAGTATTCATATTTAGCGCGGTTCTTGAACTCAAATCACTAAGATATAGTTAACCAACTCTCGTTGCGAAAACTATCTAAACCTAAATACTAGGAATTCCAAATCTCTTTGCGAATCCTAAAGTCTAAATCAACTTTTAAATTAGGTTTGATTTGTTCACAAAACAATAAAACCAAATCTCTTTGCGAATAGTTATTTTGCTCACCCGAAGTTCTATCAGGTAATTAATCGCACTCTCGTGCCTAATCAATTATCCTAAGATCTAAGTTCCAGATTCGTCAACCTAGAATTAGCTTTGAACACAACCTAAGGCAAAGAACTAATTCAGATGGTGAATCCTAATCAACTAATCAATCTATCATTCAGAGAAAACCCTTATGAGAACCTTGAACCTAAAGTAGATCTACACAGACATGGAGAATGAAAACAACATGATTGAATTGATCATCAAAGAAAACAGGAGTTCAAAGTTATCTCTCCAAAAACCAAAGTATAATCAAGAGTAGAATAAAGCATAGCCATGAAAGTGGCTGTAAAATCCTCTTAAATAACCTAAATCACGTTATGGGGTTTATTGTAAATAATAAAGTCTTCTGCGGCAACTTTGCAATTCTTCAACTCTTGGAAAAGTCGCGGGTCGTGTATGCTTCGATGAGTATCGACCGATACCAGTCAGAATCGATCGATACCGACGCTTCAAATCGGGTACTCAACAACACGAACTTCTTCTTTGCTCCAAAATGCTCCAGAAAGCTCCAATATCTCCAATTATGCTCCAAACGTGCTAAAGCCTGTAAAAGACTCTAAACACTACGAAATAGTAGAAAGACTCTATAAAACTGACTTATATCATGGTTTAAACGGGGTAAAAACCATGATATATCAACATAGTAACCCAAAGAGGAATAGAAGCGAACCCCAACCAAATCAGCACGTTCTAGGAAATGCAACCTCCGAGCTCAGCAAAGGAGGTGCAGAGACTGACAGGCTGCATTGCTGCTCTAAACCGGTTTATTTCCAGGTCGACTGATAAATGTCTCCCTTTTTATCAATTGTTAAAAGGGAACAAAAAATTCATATGGGATGACAAGTGTGGGGAAGCCTTTAAGCAGTTAAAAACATACATTTCTGAGCCCCTCATTCTTTCAAAACCAGTTGAGGGAGAACACCTCTACATGTACGTAGTGATCCCCGAGGCCGCGGTAAGTGGCGTCCTCGTAAGAGAGGAGCGAGCTAAGCAAAGACCTATCTACTACTTAAGCAGGTCTCTGGTAGACGCCGAAACCAGGTATCCACGAATGGAAAAATTGGCATTGGCAGTAATAGTGTCAGGTCGTAAGCTCAAGCCATACTTCCAGTCACACTCTATCATAATGATGAGAACACAACCATTGCGAACAGTGCTACATAGTCCCAGCTAGTCCGGTAGGCTAGCCAAGTGGGCTTGAGTGAGTACGATATTGAGTATCGACCTCGAACTAGCGCCAAGGCACAAGTATTAGCTGACTTCGTCATCGAGCTTGAAGTGAACAGCTAGATGACTGAGTCAAGCTTCGGAACCTGGTTACTCTACGTGGACGGAGCTTCCTCAAAACAGGGGGCAGGCGTCGGAATCCACCTCGTATCCCCGACCAATGAGGTCGTGAAACAGTCTTTCAGGCTCGCTTTCTCAGCATCAAATAACGAAGCCAAGTACGAGGCTTTAATAGCACGTGTCCGACTCGCAGTTGGAATAAGAATATGCAACTTGAGTGTGTACAGCGATTCTTAGCTCATTACAAGTCAGTTCCAAGGAGAATATGAAGCCAGGGATAGCAGAATGGAATCTTAGCTAGCTATAGTCCATGAGCTAGTCAAGCGGTTCGAAGTCTTCAGCCTGACGCGGATCCCGCAAGGTGAGAACACTATCGCAGACGCATTGGCAGCTTTATCCTCGACCTCGAATCCTCTTGTGAAAAGAGTGATTCCAGTGGAAGGAATCGAAAAACCTAGCATTAACATCGAAAAAGATGTTGAAGATTTAATGGAAATCGATGTCAACAATATGGAGCTAGATGAAGTGCTGGCCCCAATAGAGGACGACCCTCCTCCTGGAATAGGGGAGGTGGAGGACACAGACCAAGCTCAACTTGACGCCAGGCATGATTCCCTCCGCGAAAAATTTATTGCGAGAACTGATTGGCGAGCAGCGATTATGCAATACATTAAGGAGGGTGAGCCCCCTCCCCCCCCCCCCCCCCAGCAAGTGGGAAGCCCGTAAACTCAAAACCATAGATTCAAGGTATTGTGTAATCGATTCTCGCCTCTACAAACGAAGCATGAGTGGCCCCTACCTGGTGTATATCCATGGACTCGAAGCTTTCACAAGTATGTTGGAAGTTCACGGGGGCTCGTGTGGCAGTCATTCAGGAGGAAGGGCGTTAGCCATCAGAATCAAGAGACAAGAGTACTTTTGGCCCACCTTGGTAGCTAATTGCGAAGAACACTCTAAAGCATGCGACAAATGCCAACGGCATGCTCCCATATTACATCAACCTACTGAAAATTTGTCTTCCATCTCATCTCCATACCCCTTTATGAGGTGGTCTATGGACATAGTATGACCTCTGGTAAACTCGGGAAAAGAAGGTGTCGCTTCCTTCTTGTCCTTACCGACAACTTCACTAAATGGATAAAAGCAGGGCTTTCCTACAAATTAAGGCAAACCACGTGGAAGAATTCGTATGGCAAAATATAGTTTGCCGGCATGGAGTCCCATATGAAATCGTAACCAATAACGGTTCACATTTCATTTCAAATCGATTCCTCAAATTCTGTGAAGACCACATAATCATGCTGACAACTTCGACTCCACGTTACCCTCAGGGCAACGAACAGGCCGAGGCAGCAAACAAACTGATATTGAATAATCTCAAAAAAAGATTGGACGCTAAAAAGTAAAAATGGGCTGACGAACTCCCAGGAGTGCTATGGGCCTGTCGGACCTCACCTCGTAAAGCAACCTCAGAAACACCATTCTCCTTAGCTTATGGGATTGAGGCCATGGTCCCCACTGAGGTTGCTGTTCCCAGCTTGAGGGTAGATATATTCCCCATAAATGAGGAATTAAATAACGAAATGCTTCTTGACCATCTCGATGTTATCGACGAGCATCGAGATCGAGCACTCGTCAATCTTTAAAATTACCAACACGCATTAGCACGTTATTATAATTCAAAGTTCAAACAACGACGATTTCGAGTAGGCGAGCTCGTCCTACGAAAAGTATATGAAACTACTAAGGAAAGGAATGGTGGAAATCTGGGCACCAACTGGGAAGGTCCATACCGGATCTCCGAAGAAGTAAAGAACGGCGTGTACAAGCTCGCCAGAGTGCCTGAAATGAACTTATGGAATGCCATGAACCTGAAGAAATACTACCCTTAAAGCGGAATACACTTGTAAAATCGAACTACGAAAGGCTTTATCCCTTTCCATGGTACGTAGGCAACCTCACAAGGGTACATCTACTAAAATAAAATAAAATATATACAGATCTTCTCTTAAGCGTGCTAAAAGCAGCCTTAAGTTTCTCTACCTCTAATCTACAAGCTAAAAAGCTTTACTTTATAAATGTTTAGCCTTACGAGCTAGAGCATGCTACCAGCTAGCATGACTCGACTTTTCGTCTAAATTGCAAAGTCAGGCGTAAATGTACAACCTTACTAGCTAGAGCATGCTACCAGCTAGCATGACTCGACTTTGCGTCTAAATTTCAAAGTCACAACCCATGGAGTCTCTAAATGACAACGACTTTTACGTCTAAACTGTTTAGGTTGCATGCCTGCCTCTAAATGGCTTCGATCAGTGCGTCTTGAAATCACTTGGTCAGCTCCCGAGGTCTCTAAACGACCTGGGAGCAAGGTCTCTGAATGACCCGGATCTTTGGTTTAAAGACTACCTTTTATTCATTAAAAAATATCAACCCCTAAATGGCATAAATAGTAAGCAATTCTAAAAGCAAAAGATTCTTAAAAAAGCAAAATTAAAGCCTCCATAAAAGGAGCATAAGTTCAACACGAAAAGAAAAAAGACCCCCTTGGGCATTAAAAGTTCAACAACAAACGGGTTTAAAAGCCTCCCCATGCACCAAGTTCGAAATACAGAAAAGGATAAAGAGAAGACAAAGGTCTCTAGCTGGCAGGCTGTTGGTTTACCCGCCGAGACAGGCTGGTCCAAGGGCAACATGAAGTCCTTCCTAAGCTCCTGAGAACCAAGGTCTAGTTGATTACTTAAGGGTCGCGCGCTTGGCCCAGCAGGTAACGTAACGAATCATCGGATACCTGCGGAAGATCAAGTTTACCCAAGGAAAGATTGGATACCTGGACGATGGCGAGCTCCGCATCCAATCTATGCTTCTCGGCCTCAATATCCTTCTTCTCAGCCTCAAAGTCGTTGATGGTCTGATTAATAATTTCGTCAAGAAGAAGGATGTTGGACTTACACTCCATAATCTGAGTCTCGGTGTCGACCTCGATCTTCTTCTTCTCAAATTTATCCTTTATCCTCAGAAGAATGGCGTGTTATTGCTTGGACATCTCCCTCCTCGCAGCCTTCTCAGCCCTCTTCACCATCTCTTTTTGCTTCTTGGCAAGCTTCTTTTAGTCCTCCTTGACTTTCTCAACCTGGACCCTTAAGCCGACTATACTCTCGCTGGCAGAGCGTAGGCCATCCTCAGCAGTCCCAGCTCGACCCTCGACAACTAGGAGGTCCACCCTCAAATCTTCACTGGATTATTCCAGCATATAGATCCGATCTTGAAGGGTATGAGCACGAGCCTGAGCTTCCCGAGTAGAGTCTTCCCATTTCTTGGGCAAAACGGTCTGATCTTTAACCTGGGTTTCCAGAAGGGCTATGTTAGCCATCTCCTCCTCACTCCGCGTAAGCCTTGCCACCAGCTCGTCCAGTTTGGCGACAAGGTCGATAATGGTATTAGCTGCCCTCTCGACTTCCTCATGCGGAGTAGTAGAGCGAATATCCTGCTCAAATGAGTTAATCAGCTCATTCGCAGGAGAAATCGCCTGAAAAGAAATTCAAAAAATTCAGCAAGGAAGTCAAAAATAAAACAAAAGAAAGAAAAGGAAACTAAAGCTACATGGCCCATCGCACTCGCAAACTTGGAGTAGCCTTTAGGCTTCCTTATATTCCTAAGAGATGGCAAGAACCAGGAAGAAGGTCTAACACGCCTGAGAATGTTTGCAAGCTGTGAACCGTTCTCGACAATCGCCTCAGGACCGTCAAAGTCAAACATAAAAGCATTCGGAGAATTGCTTCCACCACTTTGCGAGCAAGATGCCACATGCCTTTTCGCTACCTCCTCACCCTCGAACCCGTTGCCACGAGATCGCTTAAGGCGAGATTGATGCTCAGCAGAGTGACTGGGCTCCTTGGGAGACACCCTGGAGATTGACCTCTTGGAGTTCCCAGCTCGTGTATCACCCTGAGCAATTTTTATCTCACCATCCAAAGGAAGATCACCATCATCACCTCGGTCAGCATCGGACTCTCGGGGATCCTTTTTCTTGGAGTCCTCGAGACTTGAGGTGTCAGCATGAGTGGATTTGCCGAGAGCCTCCTTGACCTTCTTGTCAAGAGCACCAACCGGCATCGGAACAGGGTGCAGCCGGATCCTCTCCCTATACCAGAGGCGCTCTGGCTTCCTAGGGGGGACCATTTTATTGGATTCGGTGGAGCTGTCGTCAGGAACCAAATGAACGGTAGGAGCGGTGTCCTGCACCTGAGATTTAACCGGAGAGCCAACCACAATGAGAGCCAAATCCTTAGCAACGGCTTCGAGTTTTGGAATAAGAGATGGAGCTGGAATCGAAGCTTGAGCGTGCGAGGGGACCTGGGTTTGAGCCGAGGGAGATGGAGAACCTACGAAGCCAGATAACGTTAAAAAAATAATCTACGACCTCTTTCAAAAAAGGGAAAGGAAAAGAAAATTGAACATGCAAGCTGAAGAGCAGCAGCAACGGATAACCTGGGAGCTGGACGATCGCGAGCCTGCAGAATCCTTGCAGGAGTAAACTGCTTCTAATCAGAGTTCTACTCCCTGAGAAGATCGATGAGCTGTTGAACCTCATATGTCACATTCTTCGAGGAATCAATAGATTCTGCAAAAGGAAAGTCAAATCAAAACAAGAGAGAAAGCAATTAAGGAATTCCTAAGAAGGGCGCATGAGCCAGCCTCCTAACCGGTGATTTGAGTCCAGGAGTGCCGAACTATCGACTCGCCCTCGATAGATCTCGCAGAGATCCTGAAATAGAACCACTGCTCCCACCACTTATCCTCCCGTGCATTGAATCTAAAGACAGATCGATTAACCTTTGCCGGAAAATAGTAAGTTCCGCGAAGATTCGAGTTCGCCTTGACATTGAAGAGCTGGCGGAATTCCTCGGTGTTAAATACAACTCCGGTTTCCTTAGACATCACCCATAGTGCGACCAAGTTTCTCATCGCAATGGGCATGAGTTGGCGAAGGGCGAGCCCGAAATCGCCGATAATATCAGAGATGGCCGCCGGATTAGGAAAAGTGAGGCGGCACTTCATGAAAAATACGGCATAGGCACATGCGTAACCCTCCAGGGGATTTTCCGGAGAATCGCCATCCTAATGAACAAAGAAATCGCAGTAGTCGAGTCCGCATAAAGAAGAAATATTCTTGAACTCTTCAGGCGAGACCGTGCTCCTAGTGTGAGGTCCAAATTGATCGGGGAAAACAAGCAGAGCACTCGGTTGAGAGGGGGAGGCCATAATAGTAAAAAAAAAAATTCCAAAGATGAAGAAGCAAGCTTGCCGGAAGTAGTGAGGGACGAACTTTTACAGGAGAAGATAAGTGATGAAGGATAAATCGAGAAATACGATTTAAATAAAGACCACTCGGTTAAAAATAAAAGTAAGAAGGACATCATTACCTTGGAAAGTTGGAAGTTGAGGCGACGTGGGAAGCTGAAGCAACTCGAACCGTTCATTTATATCAACCGCCCACTCGCTCTGTCATTTCCCTAAAAATCGCATGCTTAAGGCAAGATCCCTGTAATTTCGGCATTTAGCAGGCGAAAGACCAATCAACTGCCGAGATTGCATTAACTAGAAGACCAATCAGCTGCCGAGATTGCATTGAACAGAAGACCAATCAGGACCCGAGATTGCAGCATCGCATCCTCAGCGATGAATCAGTAAGGATGCTGCGGGGCAACTGTTGGGCCCAAATTCCGCGCTCAAGGCCCATAACAAATAAACAAGCTAAACAAAGAAGGCTCGGTCCACGGAAAGGCCTCACAAGAATCTTTACAAGCTGAAGTATGCGAGGTCGCGAGATAGAGCAAATCAACAAGCTGGAAAAACCAAAGATGAGGAAAAGAAGCGAGCGCGTAGGAAAATAGAAGCATGCACTCGACCAATTCAAAACATGGTCAAACAAAATTACTCCGTATGAAAGACAGAAGATTGCAAATTCAATTGTATAGTTAATGTGTAGGCAGTTACGTTTGGGGCTGGTATAAGTTTGAAACACCAGCCTTATTGTAAATGACCGAATTCTTGTCAAACAAAGCAATATACAACTTTTCTCTTAAAATCTTCTAAGTTATTTTCAAAAACATACAATCTGCACGCTGAGAATTGAGGTTTTGAGATTCTGCTCTCACAGAAGGTACTCGCTGCAATTTGGAGGAAGAAGGTATTTGATCTGATTAGCTGTGTCCACATGAACGCCCTCAGGAAAGTCCTCCTGTCTATGAGAAGCAAATGCTCCGGGAGATGAGCGAGAAGCTCGAGCGGATGATCCTCTGCGTTTGCGCTGAGAACTAGAAGTACCATGCATTAACTTGTGCTCCGGTGGCAGCCAACCGATGTTCGCTTCATCATCAAGTGTGGTCAAGTCTTGATCCGACAGATGGAAATACAAGATCTCTCCGTCTGAGTTCTGAAACAGGTAGATGAGCGTCGGTTTGAGGATATGACAGTTCTAGAAGTACTTCTCGTGCATGAAGGCTATTCCATCGCCGGGAGACTCTCGCCGTATCTTGAAATGGTCGAAGATGGGTGTAAGGAGACTTCAGACGTACTCTTTCTTGCCCTTCCCGGAAAGGCCTCAGGTTTTCTTCCCTACCCAAACTTGAGCAAGGATGGCCCCAAGGTTGACACGGTGAGATCTACGGAAGGAATGTCTGAGTTGATGACCTATATCGAGTGTGACCCCGTAGTAAAGCATGATGAGCTCGTCAGTACGCATAGCTCCAGCTTCGTCCCTAGCGAAAAGCATATGGCTGAGCATTTTCGCAAACACCCTAAGTGCGGGGTTGTGAATGCTTGACTGCTTCAAGTAAGCACCATCGTATTCCCCACTGGCTATCTTCTTCCAAAAGCTTTTGGCGTTGGAATATTCAGGAAAAGAAGCCTCCTCGCGGCTCGCCTAGAAACCGTAGAGAGTGCAGATATCGGGGATCAAGATCTGGCGGACGATGCCATAAGCGAAGAATGCGAGTGTCCCTTCACTAGCGACGGGTTGTCATATCGCAGCTCAACGGATGCCAGGAACTGGCGAGTGAGATCGGCATCGAAAAGTTGGTCGAGAGTGGCTAACCGTCCCAAACCAACACGTGCAATCAATGTCTCAATGTCCTGCCAGATACCCATTTTTACCAAGAGGTAGGCACTCGCAAAATGCATGGGGCACATCTCCACTGTCAGCAACCCATTATAGAACATGCTCTCATACTTTCTTCATTTGTTTGACAGTGCTCGGAACCGAAAAACATATCGAAACCGAAAAACCTAATCCAGCATGTCGAGGCCAAGGTGTCTTATGTTCCAGTTCAGGTGCTTTTCCTTTGCCATTGTCTTTGTTGTGCTGGTTAGTCCTTGACATTATCTTGGAAAACGAACAACAAAATTTTGCCAAGTGAGTTCCAAGTTTAATAACCAGCACACAGATATATCAAGATGTTGTTTTGCGATAGCAAACAACCATACATCATAATCTATTGGCCACAACAGATCATCTCAACAACTTAATTCCATGACTCGCGACGCATATGAAATTTACAAACCAATATAATCTAAGATCTTGTGAATTCATGGGATCGTAGGTGTGCGCTTGTGCAAAGTGACAAATGGCAGAGGATAAACACAATCTGTCTACGACACACATCGAATTTCCGCAATATTTAGGCTAAACCCGTAATTCTCCTAAGCACATACACCCTATGTATTGATGTTTCTACAAAATCTCAAAAAAATAGCAAAGGGGTGGTCGAAATTCATGCCCTAACAGTCTACAAGGTAAATAAAACAGTGTATCCACTTGTGGATGCATGAATCAAAGTAATAAACCTTGGGTGATTTCCTCACCAAAATCGCGACTATAAAGGGGGGGGGGGGGTTTCAGAATTCATACCTTTGCTAATCGGGAAATATGGGTTGGGGGTTTTGTAGAACACAAAAAATCGGTGGGGATAGACACCAGAATCGTTCAAATCCATTGAGAATCAAAGAAGTTATGGGAGATTGAAGGTTTTCTTTTTGTGAGAAACAAGAGCATCGATCGATTTTATAGGAGAGGAGAGAGAAAATCGCGAGAAGGAAGAAGAAGATAAGTGGAAATAAATCGGATTAAACTGGATTTGAAAACCGAAATACTTACATGGGTTGGCAATCGATCGATGCAGGAGAGAAACTCATGATAATAATAAAAGAGAGGAAATGGTTTAGAATTCTTTTCAATAGATGCAGAGATTATTCTTCAATCTTACAAAATCTATAGCCAAAAATCTGTGTAAATTAAAGAGTAGTCAAAAGAGAGAGAGATAGCCTAAAAAGTGGCTGGAAATAAAGTATATATAAGGTTTTGGGCGAATTAGGTCAAAATAGGCAGCTTACGGGGCAAAACAGGAAAATCAGAAATTTCATTTTCTTTCTCGCCGACTTGCATCGATCGATGCACATATTGCATCGATCGATTATGGCTCTTCAGAGGGTGATGCATTGATCGACTCCATTTGTGCATCGATCGATTATGGCTCTTCAGAGGGTGATGCATTGATCGACTCCAATTGTGTATCGATCGACATTGAACTTTCTGAGCATGTTGCATAGATCGATGCACTCCTTGCATCGATCTATTCTGGCTCTTCGGAGGGTGATGCATCGATCGGCTCCAATTGTGCATCGATTGATTTTGGACTTTCTGGGCATGCTCCAAAGATCGATGCACTCCTTGCATCGATCGATTTTGGTTCTTCTGATTGTGTTGCATCAATCGATGCACTCCTTGCATCGTTCGATTCTTGCTCTTTTTGTACCGTTCCATGCGTTTCTGCCCACGTAACTCTAATTTCTTCCTTAACCACATTTTTACCTAAGATAACTAAATAAAGGACTAAAAGACTCTAAAAACAAACTTTGACTCGATAAAATACTCAAAAGAAACACCAAAACATGTGTTAGAAAACGGTAAAAACCAGGCATATCAATATAATAACAATCTGTCTACGACACACATCAAATTTCCGCAATATTTAGGCTAAACCCATAATTCTCCTAAGCACATACACCCTATGTATTGATGTTTCTACAAAATCTCAAAAAAATAGCAAAGGGGTGGTCGAAATTCATGCCTTAACAGTCTACAAGGTAAATAAAACAGTGTATCCACTTGTGGATGCATGAATCAAAGTAATAAACCTTGGGTGATTTCCTCACCAAAATCGCGACTGTAAAGGGGGGGGGGATTTCAGAATTCATACCTTTGCTAATCGGGAAATATGGGTTGGGGGTTTTGTAGAACACAAAAATCGGTGGGGATAGACACCAGAATCGTTCAAATCCATTGAGAATCAAAGAAGTTATGGGAGATTGAAGGTTTTCTTTTTGTGAGAAACAAGAGCATCGATCGATTTTATAGGAGAGGAGAGAGAAAATCGCGAGAAGGAAGAAGAAGATAAGTGGAAATAAATCGGATTAAACTGGATTTGAAAACCGAAATACTTACCTGGGTTGGTAATCGATCGATGCAGGAGAGAAACTCATGATAATAATAAAAGAGAGGAAATGGTTTAGAATTCTTTTCAATAGATGCAGAGATTATTCTTCAATCTTACAAAATCTATAGCCAAAAATCTGTGTAAATTAAAGAGTAGTCAAAAGAGAGAGATAGCCTAAAAAGTGGCTGGAAATAAAGTATATATAAGGTTTTGGGCGAATTAGGTCAAAATAGGCAGCTTACGGGGCAAAACAGGAAAATCAGAAATTTCCTTTTCTTTCTCGCCGACTTGCATCGATCGATGCACATATTGCATCGATCGATTATGGCTCTTCAGAGGGTGATGCATTGATCGACTCCATTTGTGCATCGATCGATTATGGCTCTTCAGAGGGTGATGCATTGATCGACTCCAATTGTGTATCGATCGACATTGAACTTTCTGAGCATGTTGCATAGATCGATGCACTCCTTGCATCGATCGATTCTGGCTCTTCAGAGGGTGATGCATCGATCGGCTCCAATTGTGCATCGATTGATTTTGGACTTTCTGGGCATGCTCCAAAGATCGATGCACTCCTTGCATCGATCGATTTTGGTTCTTCTGATTTTGTTGCATCAATCGATGCACTCCTTGCATCGTTCGATTCTTGCTCTTTTTGTACCGTTCCATGCGTTTTTGCCCACGTAACTCTAATTTCTTCCTTAACCACATTTTTACCTAAGATAACTAAATAAAGGACTAAAAGACTCTAAAAACAAACTTTGACTCGATAAAATACTCAAAAGAAACACCAAAACATGTGTTAGAAAACGGTAAAAACCAGGCATATCAATATAATAACCCCCCCCCCCCCAAACACCTCATAAGTCCTATTAGTGCAGAGAAGATGAGTGGCTTTAACAAACTAGTGAGGAGGATTCCTCATGCAGTCTCAGTTGAAGAAG
The DNA here is from genome assembly GCA_030161315.1 of Eutrema japonicum. Lineage (NCBI taxonomy): Eukaryota > Viridiplantae > Streptophyta > Magnoliopsida > Brassicales > Brassicaceae > Eutrema > Eutrema japonicum. The sequence goes on from BSQW01000007.1 coordinate 23,231,383, forward strand.
CTTGGGAAAACCAACCTTTGTGTAATTTCTTCCAGAATTACAGAGAAACTCTAGAAGAGATTAAGGCACTCTTCATCAAAGCAAGGAGCACACCACCACAAATGAAGCAGCTGTCTAAGATGGAAGACTGTATAAAGTTTAATATTTCATACTCTATCTCTGGAGTTGAATTTAAAGAGTCTCTTGTTGATTTTGGGTCTTGCGTTAATCTCATGTGATGAGACGTTGGGAATTGCTTATATGAGACCTCTTCTGATTACTCTCGCATTTGCGAACTCTTCCACCACGGCTCCATGTGGTACCATCCCAGTTTTGGTTATTAATGTAAGAAATTGTCTAGTTCCTAATGATTTTCAGGTTGTTGAGATGTGCGAAAATTCTGGTATGCCTTTGATTCTTGGGAGACCATTCATGGCCACAGTCGGTGCAGTTGTAGATATGCTCAATAAGAAAATTTCATTCTCTAACATTGACAAAAACTTCTTCTACAAAGTCATCCCAACAAGAGGAGTTCCCAAACACGTCTCATGCATCACTGTTGTCACAAGAGAGAAGCTAGAAATCGGTTCTTGGAAAAACCCTCTTGATGGGAATCAAGTCAAGGAAGTCTTAGATGATCTCTTAATCATCACCAATAGAGACATCATAAAGGCTAAGGCAAAGGAGAAGGTGAAGAGTAAAAGAGTCATGTGAGATGATTATATGACTTTGATCTCTCAAAAGTGTGATGCAGATTCGATTGAGTATGAGGTGAAGTGCAATGGAACCTCAAAACTTTTTTCTAAGGTTAGAGCTATTTTCACTTCGGAGCTGAAGGAGAAATGAAAATTAGTCGTGAAGGGTATGTTAAGCAGAGTTTTGAAGGTGTAGATGTTTGATTGTAGAACTTGTTTTAGGGCAAGTTCTCATGCTCATTCTGACTGATACCTAAGCCAAAGTCAAGCTAGCGACTTTAAACAAGCGCTTGGTGGGAGGCAACCCAACAGTAAGTTTTCTTTTCTTTTATTTTTAGTCTTTTTTGCCTTGTTCTTTATTTATTCTCACACCGAGACGGTGTGAAATAAGTTTGGGAGAGGGTGTCCTCGTTTACTAACGTTCTTTTCTCTCTTTTTGTTTTCTTTTGATATTTTTCTTGAGTCAATCCAACATTTTTATTTAGTCAAATCTTTGTAGGGAATGAGGACCAAATCTTATGATGACTTAACAACATCTTATGATGACGTGTAACCACTTAGGTGGTTTTGACTAATGAACTAATCACGATTTCTCATAGAGCTTGATCGGATATGACAACACCTAGAAATCCCGTGATCAGATTCTTCCCTCAGAAAATTATGGCTGAAAGGAATTTTGTTGGATCGACAGTTAGCTCTATTGAACTTGGGCGCTAATTTGAATTTAATTTCCTTGAAAGGGGTTCGATATGGAAAAACGGATAAAGACATTCAAGACATTTAGGACTCATCTTTAGTTTGGTACCCTCACATCACTTTCTTTTTATCTCCATGCATTTCAACGTTCATTATCATATGTGGATACATGTGTGAAAAAGTCGGAGAGAAAAGGGACTGCGTAACTTTCTTAGTACTTAGGGTTGTTTGTTGGAATGTAGGTGGTTAGACATTCTTATTTGTCTGGTGACGGTACTTTCAGGAATAGACATCTCAATTGTGTCTGGTTGTAGGAGCATGTGGATTCCGATAAAATAAGGCATCATTTCTGTGCATGTGTGTTATCTCGGATGGTTTGGATGAGTAGGGAACAAGTGAGAAATACGTGAATGATTTTTCTACGCACGAATGAGTTACGAATGAGACTTGGTTTTAATTAGAAGGCTTCACCCGTTTTTGTATTATTTTTTTTTAATTACTTTAGTAAACGGAAAGTGGAGCCAAAAACGTGGTAAAGTGTCTTAGTGCTACAAATTTGCCTAAAAAATCACGGTGGTTGTTTGTGTGGCTGGTTGGTGCGAGACTTTTAGATAGTTAAGTATTAAGGAAATTATGAACCATTAAGTGACTCATTCTCTCTTGCGGTTTTGCATAATGTTTTGCTTCCTCTGGCGCGTCTGAGAACCAAAAATACTTCAAGCTCCACCCCTGATACAGCCTTTACCTACCAAAACCGTTTCCCAGTGGAGATCCTTTGATGAGAAGCTCATGTCAACCTTTAATGAATGTAGAGAGTTAACTAACGTGAATGCATGATTTCTGTAGGTTGGAGTTCTACGGACCACGATTGTGAAAGTCATTGGACTACATTGAGATAGTGATGTTTAGGTTCTGAGTAGATTTGGTTTGCAAGTCATTACTCATTTCTCAGTTGCTGAGGATTTGAGAGTTCCCGCATTTTCAAACATGTTCTTCATTCTTGGTTTTCTGTTTGCTTGAGGGCAAGCAAAAGACTAAGTTTTGGAAAGTTGATAAACTTTTTTTACCGGTTTCTAACATTTTGTTTTTGTGTCTTTTATCGAGTTAAAGTGTGTTTAAAAGCCTTTTAGTCATTTATCTAGTCTTTTCAGGTTTTATGTCAATTTGGGAAAAAATGAATCGTTTTGGGTGCAAATGAGTATATAGAGATGTGGAATCATGTAGACACGTTAGAAGTTTAGCTTTCGTTGTGGAACTTTCCACCGATGGATCGATCTCAAATTTTGATGCAAGATAGATCATTGGATGAGCTTTCATTTGAAAGTGTTTTTGAGGCCATTCCAATAGTGCGATCAAAAGTTATGCCAGGGACATATCAATCGATCCACATTTAAATCGATCGATCCTTTGTGATCAATATGACCATAAGACTTTTTGATGGAACAATCTCAGCAAGGATCGATCGATCTTTTTCCTGAAGATTTATAGAAGCAATTTTGATTAATCGGTCCAACCTAGGATTGATCGATCCACACCCAGACCGACCGGTTTAGCGACGTAGAAGAAAAGAAAATTTTGGGTTTTCACTTATCTTGAACCGGTTTTGCCTGAGATTTTGACCAAAACGTGATTAGACCTATTCATTCTAATTTTTTAGCCATTGTGAAGGCTACGCTTTATTTTCTATTTAATTTTTTGGTTTTCCACTTTATAAAGCTTTAGGGGGATGAATCTTTGACTCTATATCTTTTGAGAAGATTTTTGAACCCCTTTGAATTTTTATTTATTTGATCATGAGTTTTTTTTCATCTCTCTGTGTTTTGTCTACAACTATGAGCGAATAGTCGTTTAGTTAGGTTTAGGATTTCAAGGGATTTCATGAATCGATAGTTACGGTTGATTAGATAGGGGATTATCTATTGGATTAGTAATTAGTGCTTGAACTAGATTGATCATTTAGTTCATGATCTTAGGATGTTTAACGCACCGAAAGTGTTTGTTTAAATGCATGTAAGAACCCAGATGGGCAAAACATCCTTATCCAACGGGAGTTGATTTTTAAGGTGTTTTGCGAACTTATCAAATAGGATTATAATGCATGCTTAGGATTTTTGAATTCAACGGGGGTTAGTTTTCATAAATCTAAGCATAGGGATTAATACTTTGGGAAAATGTTTATCTACTTATTGTTTTGAGTTCTAAAATGGTTCTTAATGCATTTCTTATTTAAGTTATATTAACTATTGTTCATGTTTCATGCGAATTGACCTTGGGCCTAGCGCTTTTCTCATCTGAATTTACATCGTTTTAGTTGTCGTTCTTTGTTTTTAGAATTTATGACACCACAAACATTACTCATTCGTCTTAGATTTACTTTCCTCTTGCATTCTCATAGTGTTACACTTGGTCCTTGTGGATTCGATCCATAAATTACTACTTCGTTTGACGTGCTCTTGCAGTAGAATATTAGGGTTAAACCTGAAGTGTTTCAGGTACTCGCGGGTAACCTTAGAACTTAAGGGTTTTTTCGGGCTACCCTAACATTGTAAGGTATTTTCTGGGTTTTTCAAAACACGATTTTTTATGGGCCGGTTTTTTTTTGGTGAGGGTAGGGTAGGATATTTTTACCGACCACAACCTCCCTAGATGCAGTCCTTTAAAACTAATTTGTTAATTATTTTGCATATAATATATATATAGGCTATAAAACCCCAAAAGCTTCAGATCAGTGGTGTTCCCTCGTCCCAGAAATATCTAATCGTTTTTTTTTCCTTTTTTAATGACTAAGAAAAGTTCATACACCCCAGACCTGGGACAGAGCATGTAATATAGTCTCGTTTGGTTACCCTCGTAGCTTTAAACCATAAAGAGATCGTTCTCACACTTCTCCACGTATAAAAAGCTCTACAAATTCATGAAATAAAAGAATTGAAGATTGTAGGTTTAACTATCGCACGAAATCGTCTACAAGATTTTATCGATGACATTTTTGATTTCGTGAGAAAAGGAATTTTGAACAAGAACCTTAATATGGCGCCTAAGACCAACTAGGACATCTCAACTTTGATCATTTTCGATGACACTGAATAAGGCATTTACTCTTAGGGTCCAAGGGCCTTCTCCTCTCTCAGTACTAGAACTGGTCCTTAAACTAATGGCATGCACTAATGCACGCAACTAACATTATGGTTGAGTGGCAGTAGTTTTGAAATCAATTCTTCCTTTAAGGCTATTGATGTTGAGTTGTCTCTCTCTCATTTTTGTGGTTGATTTGGTTTGTGGATTATTCTTTAGATTGTAAAACTCTTTTAGTATTTAACTAGGTGATGCCATATGTTATGCACATGATAAGTAATTATGTAAAATAATTATTAAGATGCTTAGTTATTGAACGCCGGTCAACATTAGCATGCCTCCATCTTTGTTAGTCCATTAAAATTAGAGATAATTCATCAAAGTAATTAAATTCCAAAGACTTATTACTAGACTAACTTTGAGTAAAGGGGTTGTACTAAACTAACTTTAGAAAGTTGGTCAATGTCCATTTTATCTATATAGTGTATAATATTATGAGAATGACATTATTTATTTATTTTGAAAAAAAATTTATTAATGAAATAAAAGAATAGAAAAAACATAAAACTGGTTTACAAAAAAAAAACTTTCGACAAAGGTGATAGGCGACGTTTGGGACGATTTTGGATTCCGACGTAATTTTGGCGAGGAATGAGACGTTTTCGGTAAGTCTCTTCATCCTCTTGTTTCGTTTTAGTTTTCTAGGAAGTTTCATTCTCGATAAAGGTTGGTTATGGCAAGGCAAGAATATGGACCTTGGAGAGACGTGTCGAGGGGTCCGACATGAGTCATTTGTCGTCGTGTCGGCGATGAATGGTGGATGATAAGCTCAAATGTAATACCCTAAAGTACTAACAGCTTTGTCGATTGTAGTATTTAGGGGTCGAATCTACAGAGACTCAAGAATCACACAATAGATTAAATATGTTCAAATTAAGCTAAGTAAATCAATAAAACAAGAAGCAATAAAGTAATTAAGAGTTGTAAATTCAATGGAGGAAGATAGGTTCATGGTATTTCTCAGGAAATCAGAGAATACATGCAAACCAATTAGCAAGGGTTCAGATTAAGCGCAGTTCTTGAACTCAAATCACTAGGCTATAATTAACCAACTGTCGTTGCGAGAATTATCTAAGTCTAAATCTCAGAATTCCAAATTTTTTTGTAAATTTTAAAGTCTAAATCAGCATTAAGTTCAAGTTTGATTTGTTCACAAAACAACTAAACTAAATCTCTTTGCAGATAGTTATTTTGCTCACCCTAGGTTCTATCAGATTATCAATTGCACTGTTGTGCCTAATCGATTAACCTAAGATCTAAGTTTCAGGTGATCAATCTAGAATTAGCTTTAAAAACAACCTATGGTGAAGAACTAATTCAGATTATGAACCCTAACCAACTAATTAACCTAACATTCAAAGAGATCTTTTATTGAAAATCCTAAACCTAACACGAGATCTACTCAGACATGGAGATTGAAACCAACAACATGATTAAATAAATCTCTGAAATTAATAATAAAGAAGAAAGAAAACAAGGGTTCGAAATCTTCTCTCGGACGAACAGAGTTTCAGACTTGTCTCCCTTAAAAGCTTTCTCAACCAAAAACCAAAGTAGAATAAAGAGTAGCCAAAAAGTGGTTGAAAACCCTAATTATAATGCCAAAACACGTTTTGGGGATTCTTGTAATTATTAAAGTCTTCTGGACCAAAGTGTAAAATCTTTAGACTTGTAAAAAGTCACGATCCTTCTCTTCTACACAGCTTCTGTGCCATCTGTATCGACCGACACCATAAGTGGTATCGATCGACACAAGGACCATAATGCTCCAGAATGCTTAAATATCTCCAATGAAGCTCCAAACGTACCTAAACATGTAAAGACTCGAAAATACTCCAAAAAAACTAGAAAAGACTCCAAAAATACTATAAAGACTCTATAAATAAGACCTATATCATGGTTAAAAGCGGGTAAAAGCCATGATATATCAACTCTCCCAGACTTAGCCTTTGCTTGCCCTCAAGCAAACAGAAAGCTAAACAAGAGAAAGAGGTTTGAAAAACACGGAGACACCCCGGTTCTTGAAACACTACAATGACCTTTCTTCTTTGTGCTCCACATATTACTTAACCAGTTCCAAATCTAACCACCATGTACTTCTCCGTAGACATTCGTAGCTCCCCAGAATCCACACATACTTTCGCAACATTGTCCAATAAAGCCCTCATCGCCAGTTTCATCGCTGTAATCAATGCCAAGAAACTTTTAGACTCTTTCCCTTACAATATCATGACAAAAGAACCACCCAATTTTCACACTTTTTGGTATTATTTCCTCTCCCTATGACTTATTACATATCATGTTCTCTTGCATATACGCGAGTATTGATGGTGTTTTCCACCAAATCCTCGGTTCTCCTCTCTCTACGTATCAAAGGTGTAGGCGAATAATGGTATCACAGAAAATTTTCCTAATCTCGCTTCCAACTTTTTGTGTGATCATTCCTTCCAAGTAGAATAATGAGATCGATGGAAATTTTCGTAACCCTCTACTCAGAAGAAAATTATTTCATCTTTTCATGCTTTTATCTATTAACTTATAACAAAGGAGAGGAATACTGTTACTTTAAACACATGGGTTCATTTGTCAGATATGAATGAGGAATCAAGCTCAGTGAACGTCAATCACATCGATGAAGTGCAAAGAATTAGCTCAGGCTTGGATGAACTCTGCTGGAAACATGGGCGTCTTCTAGTTAACTTGTCAGCCTTTGGATTTTTCATTAGTCTGATCTAGAACTGATTATGTAACAATGGTCACTTAGAGGTGAAGTCAGAACAATATATTCAAGAAAAAGATCATAGTCTTCAACAGGTTTTGACTCAATAAAACGATTTTTTGACTCAAAAACGACTGACTATAAGAAAAACAAACGCACTGTCAATAACCACCTCCCCCAGATTTAAACAACACTGTTTCCAGTGTTACCTAATCTCGAGTCGGTAAAAGAAATCATAAGAGCTGAGTGGAGGCGTGAAAATCAAAGAAGTTACCGGATTGGGGAGTGTCGACCGACACACAGCACCGGTATCGAGCGATACCAATCCTAGGTCAACACATAAACTTCTTTTCATCGACACACCAGTCGCGCAAATGGTGTCGATCGATACCATTACTGGTATCGCTCGACACATCTTCTTTGTAACAGACTCACCAGTGGGTTGCCTCCCACCAAGCGCTTGTTTTCCTTCATTAGCTCGACTTTGGCTCAGGTAATCTGTAACACCCCCGATTTCGACCTAAGAAATTATCCATCATCTCCTAAGCCGAGACCGGAAGAGTGTTGCCAGTTATAGTGAAGGGAGAACCGCCAAGACGGTCCAGCTAGGAAAGCATCCCATACTACTTTCCCGGCCAAACTATCTCGACTGATTGCATCTCTTTTATACCCTTTGACCGTTGGCCTAAGGCTTTTCAACCCGTACCGCTGTCAAAGGTTTTTTCGGCCCGGACTAGGCCTAGTATCTTAAGAAATCGAGATTTTAAGCTTGAAAACATCTTTATTAAACTTTGAAAACGTTCTTCACAGTGGATGCATCACTTCTTAAAACCCTTTTTGAAAACAACCAAAAACTCATTTTCACTAACACTCAAATCTACTCTGGTGGTCCTAATGCTCGGCGCCTCCTTCTAACTAATAATAAGGCTACCTGCAAAATCTGTAAAATTTATAATGAGTATTCCTAGTGAATACTCAGTGAGCTAAGGACCCCTACCCTGCAAGTTAATTTCCAACCCACTAACAACCTACCCAGATAGCCGAAGCCTAAACTAGCTACGAAGGAAGCACCGCACTAGACCAACCTAGTCTAATGTGCATTCCTATTTACACACACACAACCGGTATGCTAGCTTACCGAACTAGCATACCAACACAGAATGACACACTCGTCCAGAGCATGCTGCGCGGAAGCTGAACAAACAACAAGCATGCGCTAATGGCCTATTAGCGACATAACTTGGGCACACAAATGACGATGAGAGCTCTCTCATCCTCAACTACGATGTATCAAAGAACCCCACCTCCGTGGACCCCAGCCTAATCACCACACATGATCATAGACGTCCACAAACGATCGTAGCCGTTACGGGCTTCGACGATCGAAGTGCACCGTCGTGCACATCTCGGCCAAGGGCGCGACCCAAGTACATCATCTGAGATAGACTGGTGGTTTCAAACTACATCCTTCGGCTAACCGCCTGATTCACTACATAGGCTCCACAACTTTGGGCATGCCGGTCACACGCAAGTTATGGGCTTTCACGCACCACAACAGCAAACAAATGGCTAATGTTCTCAACAACCTCAACCACAACCCGTGTTAATTCTGTTGACTTCCACCCACGCCTAGACTACCCGTCATAAGCATGTGGATTCAACCAACACGTAAAAATAAAGGATAACTTCCGTGTTACCCCGTCGAGCTTGTCATGTTTAGACCTCCCGTCTAATCCATACAAGGCGACCAACACTTAGCCATGAACACTCAGATTTACAACCTAACAATATCTAAGTGATCACACAATAACCTCACGCAAATATCTTAGACAATAACACTTGGCGTAGCCAACGCACGTGGCCGCTCCCACCTTGCCCTTGCCGTAAGATCTACACTAAATAAATTACCAAAGCTCACACAAATTAACCCCTAACAGGTTAATTCAAACAATTTACCAAAACTCACCTCGAGTATAGGCTGGAAAACGGATAAGTCTTAGGCTCTTGGATAACACCTTCCAAGCCGAGCTCACCCTCGGTCTAAACCGTGAGGTTTAAGCCAAGACTCTCTTCCGATCACTTTCTCTCTTTACCTTACTCTCTAGCTTCTCTTTAGAAATTTTTCTAAGATCTTAAGGAGGTGTGAACTTACCTTGGGTCTTAAGGGGGTATTTATAGGCATGGGGGGAGGTGTGGAGAGTGCTTGCCACTTGTGCCACTTCCCCAAAGACTTTTCAAAGCCTTTGGCTCCAAGTTTCTTCATCTTTGACCACGTTTTTCAAATGCTTAATTAGGTAGGCTAAAACTTAGCTTTTGACTCCTAGGTCTAAGCTTTAACCAACATCTTCACTTTAAGTCCTTTCATGTCCCCTCTAGGTGACAAATGCCCATCGCTAGCCCCTAGGCTAGCGATTTGATGTTTTGACCGGTCATGTGGCCACGATTTGGCCACTTGGTCACTTCTCCTCCATTCGTTCGTTTTTCGCGAAATTGGCTTTCGTCTTGGATTTTCTTCATGCAATTGGCCCGGCAAACTTGATCATTCATCCTTCTGGACGTGCGTCCCGGTTCGGATCGTCTGTAGCCCACTCGGCCAAAATTTGCGAAGTCGGAAAATCTTGAATTTTCTTGATGGAAAGCTTCATTTTCTTGCCCAAAAATATCTGGTCTGGACGAAATTTCGTTTGGATCACTTTTTGCTGGCTTTGGTAAGGTTCTTACCTTTCTCTCGGCTAAAAATCTTCCTCTCGGCTAAAACCGCAGATTTCTCTCGGCTGTAAATCTTCTCTCGGCTAGACTGCTTCTCTCGGCTAAAACTGCTTCTTCTCTCGGCTAAAACTGCTTCTCCTCGGCAAGACTGAAATTTTAGCTGGCTAAAACTGAATTCTCCGGATAACTCTTTTTCTGTTCGAGCTATCCAAATTCTAACTCGACTAATATGTTTATTTTGCCCTGATCTTTTGGAAAATGTTTTCCCTTAGTCGTTCCTCGACTTTTGTTTTTTCCCTCGATCATCGACCAAAATTTACTTCACCGGACGGGTTATCACATAATCAGTCAGGATAAGAATAAGAACTTGCTCCAAAACAAGCTCCACAACTAGACATCTCCAGCTTCAGAATTCTGATCAACATACCCTTCACAACATCCTTTCCTTTCTCTTTCAACTCTGAAGTGAGAATAGCTCTAACCTTAGAGAATGGTTTCGAAGTTCCCTTGCACTTCACCTTATATTCAATCGAATCTACATCACAATTATGAGGGGTTAAAGTCATATAGACATCACCCTTGACTCTTTTGCTCTTCACCTTCTTATTTGCCTTAGCCGTTTTGATGTCTCTCTTCGTGATGATAGAAGGACCATCTAAAACGTCTCTGACATTTGGCTCATCATAAGGCTCTTCCAAAAGATCAACCATCAACGTATCTCCTGTAACAACGGTGATGCAAGAGACATGTTTGGGAGCTCTTCCAGAAGGAATGGCTTTGTAGGAGATATTTTTGTCAATGTATGAGAACGAGATTCTCTTACTGGGCGTGCCTATAACTGCACCAACTGTAGCCATGAACGGTCTTCCAAGAATCAAAGGTATATTAGAACTTTCGCTCATCTCCACAATCTGAAAATCAGTAGGAACCATACAATCCCCTACTTTAACAAGCAAATCAGGGATGGTACCATATGGAATTGAGGTTGAAGAGTTCGCGAATGCGAGAGTCATCTTAGCAGATCTAATATCACCAATTCTCAACCTCTCTGCAATTGCCTTTGACATGACATTGACGCTAGACCATGAATCAACGAGAGATTCTTTGAATTCAACTCCAGAGATAGAGCATGGAATCAAAAAAATTCATGGGTCTTCTCTCTTAGTCAACTACTTCATTGGTGGTGGTGTGCTTCTTGACTTGATGAAGAGTGCCATGATCTCTTCTAGAGTTTCTCTGCATTCTTGGAAGTAACCAAGCAAAGGGCGGTTTTCCAACGCTTCTTCAAAAGACATCATATGGGGAATCCTCCTTACCCTCTTCTCAAAAGTGAGCAACTTCTCTGCAGTAATGGGATAGCTGAGATGTCTAGTTGGTTTAGGATATGGAACCTTAGGCTTGTAAACATTATCCTCAACAATTTTTGGTTTTTTCACAACTTCTAGCTCAGTATACGAGGGGTGTCGACCGACACCAGATTGGTGTCGATCAACACAAGGCTTATGTGTCATCTCTACAGGTTGGTGTCGATCGACACAAGCAGTGGTGTCGCTCGACACAGCCGTATCAGGCTCAAAATCACCTTCAACCTCTTCTATCTCCACGAATATTTCTGCATTCAAACTCTTTTCTACCACTACAGTGATCTCTTTAGCACTTATTAAGGTGATTGCATTGACGTACTCATTCTGTGAATGAACAATCTTTCCCTTGACAGCTGCTGCAGTCTGAGCTATTTGAGTTTCCAACATCTTCTGATGAGTACTGAGAGCCTCTATTTTTCCATTCAGGTCTGTGTACATTGCATCTATCTTCCTATTGAATCCACTGTCATCTTCTTGCTGTCCCTCAAGAATCTGTTACAACATAGATTCAACTTTGCTTTCAGGAATTTTAGGTGGTGGATACTGGTACCCTCCTTGCCGAGCATTGTTGGTGAAGTTTCAGTTGTTGTTTTGCTGGTATTGATACCTTTGACCTTGAAACCCTGCTCCACCAATGTAGTTAACGTCTTCCACTTCATCTTTTTCGAAATTCTTGACATCAGCAGCAAAGATGACATCCATCTTTGTCTTTCCCATCAACAGATTATGCATCGAATCCAGTTTAGCTTGAACCTCAGCAATCTGCGATCCATCCAAGTTACCAGCTAGCTTTCTTCGCTCAAAGTCTGCATTCTTGGTACTATTGCTAGATGACAAGTTCTCAATAAGCACATAAGCATCGTCAGGATATCTGGTGTTGAAATTTCCATTACTCGCAGCATCCAAAGCCATCTGGTACCTCCAATCAATCCCTCTGAAGAAAATACCTAGCAACTGAACCTTAGTGAACCCGTGATGTGGACAATCCCTCTGATATTATCTGAATCTGATCCAAGCAGCCTTAAACGCCTCAGTCGCTCCTTGAGAAAATTAGGAGATTTTATTTCTCAGCTCCTCGGATCTTGCATCATCATAGAAATTGTTCAAGAAGGTATTCTTAGTCTCCTCCCAGGTAGTCAGTGATCCAGGCGGCAACTGCTTAAGCCAATAAGCTGCATCTCCACCAAGAGAGTATGGGAAGAGCTTACAGAAAAAGAAATCATTGGACACTCCATTGTACTTAATGCTAGTAACCAAGTCCTCAAAAGGATGCTGACCCACAAGAGTGAAGTATGCAGGTTTCAGCTCAAAGTCATTCCTCTGAAAAGCAGGAGGGCGAATCGCTAATCGATTGGCATAGAACTGATCAGGTCTGTTGTACTCACCGATTGTTCTAGCACGATTACCCACAGCATTCCCAACATTCCCCTCGTTATCGCACGCAGCTGGCGCGCCAATCTCATCAACAACAACTAGAGGGACAATGATGTTTCCATCTCCATCAAGTCGTTGCCCTCTCTCATTGCACAAATGACCCTTTTGGTCTCTCAAAGATCCAACATCATCACGAGTCAATACCACTGGATTATTCATCTCTGATGGCTTCTTTGTTTTCCTGTTTGCACGTTCCAAATTTGCTAGCTCCTTGTTGGAAAGATTAACTAGCTGAGTGCTCTTGTTCCTCCTGGTTTCGCGAGTGGGCATACACCTGAAACACTCTCCACAAGGCACGTAAGTAACAAAAATAAGAAAAAGAGTCAAATAAAACGATGAGTATCGACCGACACTGTGTTGTGTCGCTCGACACTATTGAACTTAGTCGAAATTCTAGACTAAAATCTAATGGCGAATTAAGAGTCCCTGGCAACGGCACCAAATTTGATAAGCTCAAATGTAATACCCTAAAGTACTAACAGCTTTGTCGATTGTAGTATTTAGGGGTCGAACCTACAGAGACTCAAGAATCAAACAATAGATTAAATATGTTCGAATTAAGCTAAGTAAATCAATAAAACAAGAAGCAATAAAGTAATTAAGAGTTGTAAATTCAATGGAGGAAGATAGGTTCATGGTATTTCTCAGGAAATCAGAGAATGCAGGCAAACCAATTAGTCAGGGTTCAGATTAAGCGCAGTTCTTAAACTCAAATCACTAGGCTATAATTAACCAACTGTCATTGCGAGAATTATCAAAGTCTAAATCTCTGAATTCCAAATTTTTTGTAAATTCTAAAGTCTAAACCAGCATTAAGTTCAAGTTTGATTTGTTCACAAAACAACTAAACCAAATCTCTTTGCAGATAGTTATTTTGCTCACTCTAGGTTCTATCAGATTATCAATTGCACTGTTGTGCCTAATCGATTAACCTAAGATCTAAAGTGGATCTACTCAGACATGGAGATTGAAAGCAACATGATTGAATAGATCATCAAATAAATCAATAGAAAACAGGAGTTCATAGTTGTCTCTCCAAAAACCAAAGGTAGAATCAAAGTAAAAATAAAGCATAGCCAACAAAGTGGCTGTAAAATCCCTATAAATAACCTAAATCACGAATTGGGGCTTCTTGTAAATATTAAAGACTTCTGGACCAAGTTGCAATTCTTCAACTCTTCATTAAAGTCGCGGGTCGTGTCTGCATTGATGGGTGTCGATCGATACCAAGGAGGTATCGATCGATGCTCGATGTGAAATCGGGTACTCAGTAACACGATCTTCAGCTTTGCTCCTAAATGCTCCAGCAAGCTCCAATATCTCCAATTATGCTCCAAACGTGCTAAGACCTGTAAAAGACTCTAAAACGCTACAAAATAGTAGAAAGAATTTATAAAACTGACTTATATCATGGCCTAAAAGGGGTAAAAACCATGATATATCACCAGACAGATACAGAATATTCCTCAGAATATTCTAAAAGGCTGCGATTTTTAAGTCGGCCCGTTGAGTATCGATCGATACTAAGGGGTATCGATCGATACCTCCAAAAGTCCACGAGCCCAAAAGGCCCAAGAAGCGAGCTGCGCGCGTATGGTCTTTTCTTCTCTCTTGTTGTTAGTCATTTAAATCAATGACACAACTATTCCAAACTATATACAAGAGACAACATTTCTCAACTAGCATTGTGGGTTTTATTGTTCTTCCCACAAATAGTTATAGCCAATGAAAACGTTTCATTTGAATGAGCTTAACTCATTTCTTTTCACACTAACACAATTTTATCAAGCCCTCAAGCTTTGATAAAAAAATTAGTTCCAACACTTATATGATATCATCCCACATGCAAGGATGTTGGATTGACTCATCTAAGATTCACGGATGGCATATTGGGATTCACAGATAGAGCAACTTCGTCTTTATGTGGTATTTTGCAAGTGTCAAACGAGTTTGGTAAGATGTAGGGGTTTTTTTTTATCAATGTAGCAAAATCCGCTATCTTCATGGCATGAAATAATTGTCAAGGGTTACAAACGAAGGCTGTTAGGTTGGGTATCCCCATTTTCTCATTACCCAACCAATACTTAGGTCTTCCTCTTACGTCAAAAAGCATGGCTAAGCACCCTTGATTGATTGACTTAGAACACACTTACTCTCTTGGTCAAGTAAGAATCTTTCTTTTGCGGGATAGTTGCAATTGGGCAGCTAGGTGATTGTAGGTACTACTAATTTTTGGTGTTCTATCTTCCAGCTACCGAAGCATTGTTTTGAGACAATCAAAAGTTTTTGTAGTGCTTTTCTCTGGTTGAAGCCACCAAATAAAAATTCAAAGGCAAAAGTAGCATGAGAAGATGTGTGTAAGCCAAAGGATGAGGGAGGTCTAGGCATACACAGACTTCATAACTCATCTCGAGTGTTTAAGCTTAGTTTAATATGGCGATTATTCAATTCTTAGGGTTCTTTGTTGGTTTCTATATGATATGTGTAGCTTTTGCATCGTTTTGACTTGTGTTTTCTACTAGTTTTCATACATTTCATCATCATTCATGCATTTTAGACTAAATTTCTTTCATCTTTCATATTAGAGCCCTATGATGTATATATTGTATGTGCACCTGCATTTTGGTTGTTTTTAGGTACTTTTGGAGCAAGGACAAGAAATGGCTCAAAGAGGAGAAGCATGGAGATGAAGAGGAGCCAACGAAGTGAAGCAAATAAGAGAAGAGAGGCCTACATCGGTTGCTGGACCGATGCAGAAAGGCGCCATGATGAACAAAAAGGAGAAATCTCGACCAAGTCCGAGGAGACATCCACATCGAATGCTAGACCGATGCGAGGAGCCGACACGTAGAGCTGGAAATGGAGTAAAACCTCTGGTGTGAAACACATCGGTCCAGAAGGCGATGAAGTCGATCGGTGGAATGATAATAGCTGCGTGCAAAAGATCAACAATCTGGAGACGTTCACAACGTTCCATCCATTGCCGTCACCAACCGATGTTTCGAAACTGAAGCTGAAGAAGAAGAGATATGTCTTCTGATGACCAGCATGGCAGTCACCTAACTGCCACACACGACCGATTCGAGTTGTATCTCTTGTTTATTTTTGACCTGGCCTAGTTTGTCCTGGGTCGACCGGGTCTAGCTTTGTGGATATATCATGCACTAAAGGTGTTTGATGAAATGTCTTGTTCAACCCTAACCATGCATTTCATGCTAAATCCAATGAGAGTTGTATGGTTAAGGTGATTTGTAACTTAATAGGTTCTTGGTCTCTAGTTTATAAAGACTTAACTACTATGGAAGAATCGATTAGGCAAGTTATTAGTGAAGGGATTGTGGGAGTCGAAACTCGCACAACTAAATCTTGTAAAGGGATTTAGAGGGAATATAAATTTCTATGAACGAAAACGCGGGAAGAGATCCAAAGATGGTCTTTATTGCTGTTATTTTAAGCTTTTAAGTAAAATGTTTTTGACTAAGAGTTTTTGCCAGGATCCAAAAGTCTTTTCCTCTACGAACGATTATGCTAACTATTTCACTACAAGAATGCACTCGATTTCCGATGGGCATATCGGTCGGGAAACAGTCGGAAAACGTCGGAAATTGTTGGAAATTGGTCGGGAATTCCCGACGGATTCCCGACCAGCGCATTTCCGACCTAATACCGACTCTAAATATCGTCGGGTAATACCCGACGATTTGCCGACAAAAGTCTGATGCACCCATTCCCAACCAAATACCGACCAGACTAATTCCCGACCAAATTCCGACCATAATAATACCCATCGATTTACCGACAAACGTCCAATGACCTCATTTCCGACCAAATTCCGACCTTTCTAATTTCTGACCAAATTCCAACCTTTCTAATTTCCTACCAAATTCCGACCATAATAATACCCGACGATTTACCTACAAACGTCCGATGACCTCATTTCCGACCAAATTCCGACATATCTAATTTCCGACCAAATTCCGATCAAATTCCGACCAAATATATTATTTTGAAATTATTTTGAAAATAATGAATATTGATTAATTTAATTTAATTGAAATTAAATTTATTCGAAAATGAAAATTAAAATTAATATTAAACATTAAAATATTTGAAAATAAAATTGTTTTGAAATAAGAGAAAGTGTTTTTAAAACATTAAGCATTAACATTATTAAACATTTGCCGATCCGGATCCCGTTTCCGTTCCCGGGTTATCCGAGAACTTCGCTCTCATCCAAGACGACATGGTAGCGATATCTGACCTCACCTCCGAAAGCTCATCTTGCGTGGCACCTAACTTGAATTCGGTGTCCGTTTTTGCCGCCTCCAAATCTTCTACTTTGGACTTGAGCTCTTCATTCTGCTGGATGAGATCTTCAAAGAAAAAAGAACCAGAAGAAGACCCGTCGTCCATAAACGGGATCGTACCCAAACCCCCGCGACGCCGCCCTTTTTATCATGGGGAAATTCCTGTATAAAATATAAATAAATTAGAACATTATAAAATTATAATATAAAACTATAAGAAAAAAAAAACTTACGTTCATAACGAGACGGTTGACCGCTTCCCGCGACATCTCGAAGGAGGAGGAGGAGTCACCTTGTGACTGTTGGGTCAGCTCGATCTCGGTCTTCTGCTTCGTCACGTTCTCGTAGATCTCCCTTATGAGGGGATCCTGGATAAGCCCAGTTGTCTTGTTCGTGTGGCACCTCTTCATTAAGACCAAGTGATTCGGACGCACACCTCCGGCCTCATTAGTCTATAAAAACGAATAAATTTAAATATGAATAAATAATTTAATAATTAATTAATGATAGAAAACAATGTCAACAATAAAATATTACCATTTGAATTTCTCGGGTCTGGAAGGTGCTCGAACCGGAGTTGTGGATGTACTGTCCCTTCCCGTTGCGCTCACTCTTTCGGTTTCCCGAATTAGTCTTCGAGAGTTTCTCTGTCTCCAGATTTTGCCAATATGGTCCGTAGTTATTCCAAACATCCAAATTCAAACCTTTCGGCTTGTCTGCCCCTTTCCTCCACTTTTGCTTCCACTCGTTCATGTGTCTGATACATAATGGTTTTTACCCCTTTTATGCCATGATATAAGTCCGTTTTATCGAGTCTTTATTGTATTATAGAGTCTTTAAAAGTCTTTTACAGGTTTTAGCACATTTGGAGCATAATTGGAGATATTGGAGCTTTCTGGAGCATTTTGGAGAAAATCTGAAGATCGTGTTGCTGAGTACCCGATTTCACGTCGAGCATCGATCGATACCTCCTTGGTATCGATCGACACCCATCGAGGCAGACACGACCCGCAACTTTAATGAAGAGTTGAAGAATTGCAACTTGGTCCAGAAGTCTTAAATATTTACAAGAAGCCTCAAAACGTGATTTAGGTTATTTATAGGGATTTTACAGCCACTTTGTTGGCTATGCTTTATTTTACTTTGGTTTTGTGAGGAAGACAAGTCTGAAACTCCATTTGTCCGAGAGAAGATTTTGAACCCTCTTGTTACTCTTTCTGTTTTATTTGATGATTTATTCAAACATGTTGATTGTTAAATTCTCCATGTCTGAATAGATACATTTTAGATTCAGGGTTCTCATAAGGTTTTTCTCTAAATGATAGATTGATTATTTTTTAGGATTCACCATCTGAATTAGTTCTTCGCCTTAGGTTGTGTTCAAGGCTAATTCTAGGTTGACAAATCCGGAACTTAGATCTTAGGATAATTGATTAGGCACGACAGTGCGATTAATTACCTGATAGAACCTTAGGTGAGGAAATTGATTATTCGCAAAGAGATTTGTTTTAATTGATTTGTGAACATATCAAACTCGGTATTAAAGCTGATTTAGACTTTAGGATTCACAAAGAGATTTGGAATTTCTAGGATTTAGATTTAGATAATTCTCGCAACGACAGTTGGTTAATTATACCTTAGTGATTTGAGTTCAAGAACTGCGCTAAATCTGAATCCTGCTAGTTAGTTTATCTGCATTCATTGATCTACTGAGAAATACCCTGAGCCTATTTTTCTCCAAATTGAATTACAACTCTTTTAATTTCTGCACTGCTTTCAATTACATCTAAATTGCTTAGATTAATTCTCACCTATATAATCTATTGTGTGTCTCTGTGAGTCTTTGTGGGTCGACCCCTAGCTATACTGCAACTACTGCTTAGTAATTTTAGGGTATTAATTTCATATCAAATTTGGCGCCGTTGCCGGGGACTCAATTCGCCATTAAGTTTTAGTCTGAGAATTTCGACTAAGTTCGACGGTATCGATCGATACTACCTAGTATCGGTCGATACTCGTCGTCTTTTTTTCGTTGATATCGATCGACACCACATTGTATCGATCGATACTCATCGTGTCTTTGGTTACTTACGTTCTTGATTTTTGTGTTTCAGGTGCATGCCTAATCTTGAAACCAGAAGAAACAAGAGCACTCCGCTAGTCAATCTATCGTTAGAGAAGCTAGCACGTTTAGAACGCGCAAACAGAAAGACAAAGCAAACATCAGGGATGAACAACCCAGTGGTTTTAAGAGCTGATGAAGCTGAAGTCTTGAGAGACCAAGAGGGTCAAGTGTGCAATGATAGAGGGCAGCGACTTGATGAGGCTAGAAACGTCATTGCCCCTCCTGCTATTGTTGGTTAGATTATCGCGCCAGCTGGGCGCGCCAACATTGGGAATGCTTCAGTTGATCGAGGTAGGACACTTGGTGAGCACAACAGACCTGATCAGTTCTATGCCAATCGAGCTGCGATTCGCATTCCAACTTTTCAGAGGAATGACTTTGAGCTGAAACCTGCGTATTACGCTCTTGTAAGTCATAACCCTTTTCATGGCCTACCTCATGAACATCCCATGGATCATATCGAGAGGTTCGAAGATTTGGTCACTGGTATGAAGTACAATGGAGTGCCCAATGAGTTCCTTTTCTGCAAACTTTTCCCATACTCTCTTAGTGGGGATGCTGCTAATTGGCTGAAGCAGTTGGCTCCTGGTTCGCTAACTACATGGGATGAGACGAAGAATGCATTCCTGTCCAATTTCTATGATGATGCGAGATCCGAAGAGCTCAAGAACAAAAATTCTTAGTTTTCTCAAGGTCCAACAGAGGCACTCAAGGCTGCTTGGATTCGTTTTAAGTCATATCAGAGAGATTGTCCGCACCATGGGTTCAATCAGGTTCAAGTTATGGGTACTTTCTACAGAGGGATCGATTGGAGATAGCAGATGGCTTTGGATACTGCGAGTAATGGGAACCTCAACACCATGTATCCAGATGATGCGATTGTGCTAATTGAGAACTTGGCGTCTAGTAATAGCACCAAGAATGCTGATTTCGAGCGGAAGAAGCAGTCTGCAGGAATTGATGGATCTCAGATTGCTGAAGTTCAAGCAAAGCTAGATATTCTGATTGGGAAGTCGAAGAAAGCTATACACTTTGCTGATGGAGTTGATAATATCGGTGGAGCTGAAGTGGAGGATGTTAACTATGTTGGTGGTTCTGGATTTCAGGATCATCAATTTGGGTACAACAACAACCGTAACTTCAACAACAACACTCGCAATTACGAGAACTCTTCGTACCAGCCTATCTCTCCAAAATCCACAGAGAATAAGATGGAATACATGCTTGAGCAGATTCTTCAGGGACAACAAAAACTGCAAGTGGATTTCAATGGGAAGATTGACCATCTGTACACTGATCTGAATGGGAAGATTGACTATCTGAATGGGAAAATTGAAACTATCAATCTTTCTCAGAGGAAGTTGGAAACTCAGGTTGCTCAGACAGCAGCAGCTGTGAAGAGGCAGGAAGGTTTTCTTCCAGGGAAAACTGAGAATCCAAGAGCACACGTCAATGCAATCACCATAGGGAGTGCTAAAGAAGCCATTGCAATGGTAGAAAAGGGTTTTGATGCAGGAATTTTCGACGATGCTGTTGAAGATGACGACTGGGATTCTGAAATCGCCCAGGTATCGATTGATACCAGCCAGTATCGATCCATACCGGTCCAGACACCTGCACGAGTGGATGGAAAATCACATGTATCGATCGATACTCCTACAGTATCGATCGATGCTCAGACGCAGGTCGAGAAGAAGGCTGAGATTTTCAAGGAGAGGGTGTACAAACCCATAATACCTTATCATATGCCTCGTATTATGACAAAGAAGGAATGGGAGGATGCCAAATGCAAAGCTATGTTGGATAAGTTGGTTGTGGAGTTTCCTATGGTTGACGATTTATCTGACGATTAGAATTCGAACATCACCCAGGCATCGATCGATACCCTACCTGTATCGATCGATACCCACCCAAATACTGCAAAGGAGCCGCGTATGAGTGTTGACAGACCTCACAAGCCCAAGAAGCTGAATCCTATTCCTCAACACCTCCGAGCCCCCATCACTCCAAAGCAGCTGCGTGGATTTGAGAATAGAGTACGAAGGATTCCCCACTCGTTCACATTTGAAGAAGCTCTAGAGGGCTGGCCTCTGCTAAGCCACTTCAAAGATTGCAGAGAAACTCTGGAAGAGATTGAAGCACTCTTCATCATGGCCAGAAGTCCATCATTACCGCTGAGGCAGTTGACCCAGAGGGAAGACCAAAGGAAATTCACAGTTCTATGCTCCATCTCTGGAGTTGAATTCGATGCGTCTCTCGTTGACTCAGGGTCTAGCGTCAATGTAATATCAAGGGGAATAGCTGAACGATTGAAGGCTGATATAAGACCCCCTACGATGCTTCTCACGTTTGCGAACTCCTCCACCTCACCTCCATACGGTACTATCCATGCTTTGCCTGTTAAAGTGGGAGATTGTCTGGTGCCCACTGATTTTCAGGTTGTGGAGATGAGCGAAGGATCTGAGGTTTCTTTGCTCCTGGGGCGACCGTTTATGGCTACTGCTGGCGCGATCATAGACACACCTAATAAGAGACTCTCTTTCTCTTACATCGACATATATGTCTACTATGATGCCATTCCCTCTAGGGGTGCTCCCACTCATGTCTCGTGCTTCACTGTTGTCACAAGAGAGACATTGGTAGTTGATCTTTTGGAAGAACCCCATGACGACCCAACTGTCATAGACGTTTTGGTTGAACCGGCCAGCACCCCCAAGAAAGTTGTCAGGAAGGCTAAGGCAACAAAGAAGAGGGCGAAGAGCAAAAGCGTCGAGAGTGCTCCCTCTATGACCTTAATCCCTCAAAAGTGTGATGGGGACTCGATTGAGTACAAGGTGAAGTGCAAAGGAACTTCGAAGCCATTCTCTAAGGCTCGAGTTCTTCTTACTTCGGAGCTAAAAGAGAAAGGAACGGAGTTTGTGGAGGGCATGTTGAGCAGAACTCTGAAGCTAGCGATGTCAAGTTGTGGAGCCTGTGTTGGTGCAAACTCTCATTCTTATCCTGCTTGAATGGCGGTACAGTCAAGCTAATGACGTAAAACGAGCGCTTGGTCGGAGGCAACCCAATGGTAACTTCTTGTTTTTCGCAATTATATTCTATTCATTTGTTTTCTTTTACTGACTCTAGGCTAGATAACACTGGGGACAATGTTGTTCAAGTCTGGGGGAGGTGTCTACTGACATTGTGTTTGTTTTTCTTAGAGTCAGTTGTTTTATCAAGTCCAAATCATTTTATTGAGTCAAAACTTGTTGGAGATGATGATCATGTGCTTGAATTGTTGTTTTGATTTTGTTTTTGAGTGACCAGTGTTGCAGGATCAGCTCTAGATCGACTAATAAAAAATCCAAGGACTGACCAGTTGACTAGAAAACATCCATGTCTCCAGCAGAATTCTTCTGAAGCCTGAGCCAAATTTTTGCACTTCATCGATGTGGTTAGTGTTTACAGAGCTTGATTCATCATTCATATCTGACAAAGGAACCCATATGTTTAAATTAATGGTATCTCTCTCCCCTGTTATAAGTTGATAAATAAGAGCATAAAAGATGAAATGATTTTCTTCTGAGTAGAGGGCTAAAAAAATTTCCAACGATCCCATTATTCTACTTAAGAGGGAATGATCACACAAAGGTTGAAACCGAGGTTAGGAAAATTTCTCGTAATACCACTATTCGCCTAAACCATTGATACATAGAGAGGGAAGAACCGGGGATTCGGTGGCAAACACCATCAATACTCGCGTTTCGGACCTTGATATGTATATGCAGATCTAAAAAAAAAAAAGAACATAATAAGAAATAAGTCTGGGGGAGAGAAAGTGATACAAAAAGTGTGAAAAATGGTGGTTCCTTGTCATGATATCGTATGGTAAAAGAATCTAGAAGGTTCTTGAACATTGGCTGCAGCGATGAAACTGGCGATGAGATCTTTATTTGAACAATGCTACGAGATAATGTGTGGAGTCTGGAAAAGCTACGAATGTCTACGGAGAAGTACATGGTGGTAAAGGTACGGTTCATAATTTTCATAATCCACTCAGTTCATTTGTTTACGTTCACCAACTCTAGGCTAGATAACACTGGGGACAATGTTGTTCAAGTCTGGGGGAGGTGTCTGCTGACATTGTGTTTGTTTTTCCTAGAGTCAGTCGTTTTATCGAGTCAAAATTGTTTTATTGAGTCAAAACGTATTGGAGATAATGATCATGTGCTTGAACCTATTGATTTGATTTTGTTTTTGAGTGCACAGTGTTACAGGATCAGTTCTAGATCGACTAATGAAAAATCCAAAGACTGACCAGTTGACTAGAAAACATCCATGTTTCCAGCAGAGTTCTTCTGAAACCTGAGCCAACTTTTGCACTTCATCGATATGGTTAGTGTTCATAGAGCTCGATTCATCATTCATATCTGATTAAGGAACCCATGTGTTTAGAGTTATGGTATCTCTCTCCCCTGTTATAAGTTGATAAATAAGAGCATAACAGATGAAATGATTTTCTTCTGAGTAGAGGGCTAGGAAAATTTCCAGCGATCCCATTATTCTACTTAAGAGGGAATGATCACACAAAGGATTGGAAGCGAGGCTACGATTTTCCTATGATGCCATTATTTGCCTACATCCTTTGATACATAGAGAGGGAAGAACCGAGGATTTGGTGGCAAACACCATCAATACTCGCGTCTCATACCTTGATGTGTATATGCAAAGCTGAAAATAAAAAGGAACATAATAAGAAATAAGTCTGGGGGAGAGAAATTAATTCCAAAAAGTGTGAAAAAGGGTGGTTCCTTGTCATGATATCGTATGGTAAAGAAACTAGAAAGTTCTTGAACATTGGCTACTCGATGAAACTGGCGATGAGGGTTTTATTTGAACAATGTTGTGGGGTAATGTGTGGAGTCTGGGAAAGCTGCGAATGTCTACGGAGAAGTACATGGTGGTTAGATCAAAAGCTGATTTGGTGACATTTGGATACTTGGGAAAAAGGTCATTTCGATGGTTCGTGAACAGGTGAGTCTCCGCGTTTTCAAACCTCTTTCTCTGTTTAGTTTTCTATTTGCTTGAGGGCAAGCAAAGGCTAAGTCTGGGGGAGTTGATATATCATGGTTTTTACCCTATTTAAGCCATGATATAAGTCCCTTTTATATAGTCTTTCTAGTGTTTTGTAGTATTTTAGAGTCTTTTACATGTTATAGCACGTTTGGAGCATTATTGGAATTCACTACAAGAAAACTGCCTTTTTACAACAAATATAATCGTCGTAAATCGGTCGTAAAACATGGTTTACGACGGATTAGCGACGATTAACAATTCGTCGTAATATGATCGTCGTTAATCATAAATCGTCGTAAATTGGTCGTACTATTAAGGAGGACTAAAAATCGTCGTAAAATCGATGTAATATATTCGTCGTAAAATCGTTGTATATTTACATCGAATTTACGACGAATATATTACATCGATTTTACGACGAATATATTACATCGATTTTACATCGATATCACGATTAAAAATTACATCGATTTTACATCGAATTATACAATTTTTTTTCGACATCGTAATAGGATGAAACATTACAGCGAATTTACATCGAATTATAAAATTTCTGTTTTTACGTATTCGTCGTAAATACGTCGTAATATGTAGATGTAAATACGTTGGTAAATCGATGTAAAATATTCGATGTAAATTCGTCGTAACTTTTGAACGATGTAAAATCGATGTAAAACTATTGATGTAAAATCGATGTAAATTATGGAACGATGTAAAATCGATGTAAAATATTCGATGTAAATTGTTGTAATTTAAATATAATATTTATATAAATTAAAATTTAAAAAAAATTAAAAACAAAAATTAAAAAATTATATTTGAAAAATTATATTTAAAAATAAAATTTATAAATAAATTCAAAATAGAAAATAAAATTTAAAATACAAAATACAAAATAAAATTTTTAATACAAACTATTTCCTAGCCGAAAAACGTAAATTATCAAAAAGTTCGTCGTCTGATCCATTCTTCTCCATATTCGCTCGTTATTGCGCGAGCGGATCAGTTGGCTGGCCCGATGTAGATCCTTCCTGCTGCCTTAGTGCAGCCGCCAAAGTCGGGTTAGTCAGGGCAATAATATCGAAGAGAGTGTTGTATCCTTGGATTGTTTTATTGTATCCTTGGATCGTTTGATCGTATCCTTGGATCTTCTCATCGTATATCACCTGCTTCGCCCGCAAATTGTTGATCTCGGAGTTGGCGTTGTTTAACTCCGTCCGCAAAATAACCGGATCGTCGAAAAGCTGACGACGGGACGACGCAGCGGCACTATCTACGATCGATCCCATCCCTAAAACTCTGCCCTTTTTCTTCGGGGCAACCTTTTAAAAAATAAACGAAAAATTTAATAAATTGTATAAAAAACATTAACTTTTGTAAAAAAAAAACGTTAAATTACCTCTGCGTATATGTCGTCCATCTGGGCAACCGTCAAAGTCGCAGTGGATTGGACTGAACTACCGCCAGGTGATAGCTGCTGAGAAAGCTGAGTTTGACGCTCGCTGATCCTTGCATGCGCGTCATTGTAGATTGCCTCAGCTCGAGGATCTACAAAAGATCCGTCTTTCTTCTTGTGAGTTTCCGCAAAAACTCGGGTCATTGGAGGAAGTTCGCCTCCATTTGCCTAACAAAAAAAGACATTAAAAAAAAATCAAACCGTTGATGGATAACATAAATTAATAACAAAATAAAATTACATAAATAAAATTATAAGCGAAAAAATTATTACCATTTGAAGGCGTCTTCCCGAAAAAGATGTTTGACCCGACGTATGGGGTATAAGCGCTGGAAGACCGTCTGGACCCATAGTGTTTCGAGAAGCCGAACACTTAGTGGCCACTTGCTGCGCATGTGGATCTCTCCAGTATGCCGTCAAGCCGTTCCAAACATCGGAAGACATGTATGGTGGCTTTCCATGATCGCCTTTAACCTCCCACTTCCTCTTCCAATCGGAAATGGTATTGTTGAGCCGCAATTTTCCCTTTTTTTTGAATTCCGCCTTCACCGTCTCGTTGATCGTAACGTCCCAATGCCATTTTTGCTATACAAAAAAAAAAAAAATTAGAAACGATATATTAAAGATAAAGAATTCTCCAAAATAATATTGAATTAAAAAATAAAAATTTTACCGCGAAACATTTAAACCATGTCTCGACAACGTCTTCCGGAACAGAAGACTAATTGCGGTGAGGCTCCATGAAATAGGCATTAATGGTGTCAGCCACACTCCGTCCAACTTTGTTATCTTCCTTAAACCTTAGAAATAAAACAAAAATTATTAGTAAAAAAAACAAATTCATAATGTTATTAAAAAAAAAAAATTGTAGGTACGTACCAAAAAGTATTCGGGAGCCGTCGCGGATCTAACCGGTCTAAAGAATCATGCCCCGGCGACTGCAAAATATCTTCGACCGTCAATCCTGCATACAACAACGGCGGTCGAGCAACTGCATCTGGAGGCGGGGCTGGTCCGGAAAAAGAATCCGGAACAGCGGACTGTGTCGCAGAAGATGACGGGAGTGGCGGATTTTCACTCGGTCCCGTCTCGAGAAACTGCCGATAGTGTGACTTACGTGGCGCCATATCTAAAAAATATTTAAAAATAACTCAATTTTAATATAATATAATTCCATTCCTAACTAATAATTCCAATCCTAACTAATAAATATTACAATCCTAACTAACAATTCAAAATTCTTATAACGATAATATAATTTATAAATACAAAAAAAAAATGTTACCTTTTGTTTTAGAGAGAGGGCAGAGATTTTAGAGAGAGAGAGTTGAGAGATTAAGTTTTAGAGAGAGAGAGAGTTGAGAGATTGTGAGGGAGGGGGAAAAATTCGATCGCGTATATATAGATTTTGGTGTCGTCGTAAAATCGTCGTAAATTACCAACGATTTTACGACGAATTCGTCGCAAACTCGCCGTAAAACTGTGAGCAAAAATTCAACCTATCTCAATTTCCCCCCACGCGGTAAATTAAATATTTGGGTATTACAACGATTTTACGACGGATCCGTCGTAAAATCGTTGTAATTTTACAATGAATTTACGACGAATTCGTCGTAAATTAGTTGTAATACAATAAATCTATACCCTAAACTCTAAATCACAATACACATATCATGGACGTAAGAACGAAGTATATTTGTGCATCTAATACTTCTAATATTTAACAATAGATTCAATAACGACGATTGAATCTATATCGTCGTCGATTTCCTTATTTTACATAATAATGTATAGCATTCGTTCTTATAAGTATATTCGTATCATGCATGACTTAAATAATGTAAATGATTTTGTAAAAACATAAAATTGTTTATATTATGATTAGAACTTATGTAAAACAATATATAAGATATAAAAAAACTAAACAAGTAAATCAAACCCTAAACCCTATATTTTAGGTATTACAACGATTTTACGACGGATCCGTCGTAAAATCGTTGTAATTTTACAATGAATTTACGACGAATTCGTCGTAAATTCGTTGTAATACAATAAATCTATACCCTAAACCCTAAATCACAATACACATATCATGGACGTAAGAACGAAGTATATTTGTGCATCTAATACTTCTAATATTTAACAATAGATTCAATAACGACGATTGAATCTATATCGTCGTCGATTTCCTTATTTTACATAATAATGTATAGCATTCGTTCTTATAAGTATATTCGTATCATGCATGAATTAAATAATGTAAATGATTTTGTAAAAACATAAAATTGTTTATATTATGATTAGAACTTACGTAAAACAAGATATAAGATAAAAAAACTAAACAAGTAAATCAAACCCTAAACCCTATATTTTAGGTATTACAACGATTTTACGACAGATCACAATGAATTTACGACGAATTCGTCGTAAATTAGTTGTAATACAATAAATCTATACCCTAAACCCTAAATCACAATACACATATCATGGACGTAAGAACGAAGTATATTTGTGCATCTAATACTTCTAATATTTAACAATAGATTCAATAACGACGATTGAATCTATATCGTCGTCGATTTCCTTATTTTACATAATAATGTATAGCATTCGTTCTTATAAGTATATTCGTATCATGCATGACTTAAATAATGTAAATGATTTTGTAAAAACATAAAATTGTTTATATTATGATTAGAACTTATGTAAAACAATATATAAGATAGAAAAAAACTAAACAAGTAAATCAAACCCTAAACCCTATATTTTAGGTATTACAACGATTTTACGACGGATCCGTCGTAAAATCGTTGTAATTTTACAATGAATTTACGACGAATTCGTCGTAAATTCGTTGTAATACAATAAATCTATACCCTAAACCCTAAATCACAATACACATATCATGGACGTAAGAACGAAGTATATTTTTGCATCTAATACTTCTAATATTTAACAATAGATTCAATAACGACGATTGAATCTATATCGTCGTCGATTTCCTTATTTTACATAATATTGTATAGCATTCGTTCTTATAAGTATATTCGTATCATGCATGACTTAAATAATGTAAATGATTTTGTAAAAACATAAAATTGTTTATATTATGATTAGAACTTACGTAAAACAAGATATAAGATAAAAAAAAAAAACTAAACAAGTAAATCAAACCCTAAACCCTATATTTTAGGTATTACAACGATTTTACGACGGATCCGTCGTAAATTCATTGTAAAATTACAACGATTCGTCGTAAAATTACGGATTCGTCGTAAAATCGTTGGTCATTTACAACGATTTTACGACGAATTCGTCGTAAAATCGTCGTAAAACTGTAACCAAAAATTCAACCTATCAAAATTTCCCCCACGCGGGTAAATTAAAATATTTTGGTTATTACGACGAAATTACGACGTATTCGTCGTAAAATAGTTGTAAGCTTACAACAAAGTTACGATGAACACGTCGTAATTTCGTTGTTATAAAATAAATCTATACCCTAAACCCTAAACCCTAAATCTTTATAGCTATTGGATATACCTCCATTCATTTTCAAAATTTGCATAAACGAAGATTATAAACAATTCTACCACTGAAAATCCGACTTTGACAGTTGCGCACCAGTCACGCCCTCGTAACTAATACCTCTGGAAAGATAGAGCGACGATTGATAAACCCTAATATTTCATCTTTCCTTGATTTTGCGATTTTGGGTGCGATGGAGCTACGGCCCCGCAATAACGCGATTCCTTCGTCGAGCAAAGGTAACCTTCTTGTGATTTCTTTCTATTGATCCTTCCTTGATCGTCTCTGGTACCCGAGAAATCGCCGAAATAGTGAAGTGGTGTCTGTGTTTCGGTGCGGTCTGGATGAATTGTTTTGGCATCAGGCAATTCTTGGGGAAAATCAAGAATTTAATCGCCGAATACGTCGTAATTTCGTTTACTATATAATTTTACAACAAAAACTTAAACATATAACAAACCGAAAATTACCTATATATATATAAGCTTTCAATCAGAATCATCATCTTCGTTGGGTTCATCATCTTGATTGGGTTCATCATATTGATTGGGTTCATCATCTTCAGGTCCATCATCATCGTCAGTTTCTTCAAACTCGTCGGAGTCGCCTTCTTCTTCTGTGTCGTTAGGTAGATATTCAAGTTGCCTGTTTCGTGGATCAATTAAAAGAACGTTCTCCGTAATCTCTGGTTCTGTATTATCAAGGCAAGAATCTTGTTGCATTGGAAGATCATCAACACCAACAATTTTACCCCTTGGAGCTATTTTAATAACCGATAACCATGAGATCCCAGATGTTCTTCGAACTCGCGGATATGGAACGAACGTTACTTGTTCTGCTTGTGATGCTAGGATGAATGGCTCAAACTTGTTGTAACGTCGTGCTTTGTTGACGTCAACCACACCAAATTTGTTAATTCGCACCCCTCGACCGACTGTTGGATCGAACCAATCACATTTGAAGAGAACGCATTTCAACCTAACCAGTCCGGGGTACTCCACTTCAATTATTTCCTGCAAAACCCCATAAAAATCTATTTCACCCCTAACACATACTCCGTAGTTGGTAGTTGCTCGACGAACGCCATACTTGTATGTATGAAACACATAACAACGGGTAAAATACATGGCTGCGGTCGTTATCTTCCCGATGGGGCCTAGGAGTAACTCATGAAACCAAAATGGATATGCGGGATCGCCATGATCAACCTATGATAAGTGTAAAAGTTAGATTGAAAGCAGATATAATTAAATGAAATATTTATAACTATATTAACTTACTTGCGTCTTCAACCACTCAACAAAGTGACGATCTTTACCGTCGTTTATTTCATCATCTGAAACCCCTTCAATGCATTCTCGTACCTGGGTATCAAATAAGCTGCAAAATACATATATAGACATAAAAATTAACACATTTAATTATAATTATATTAATTATTAATTATTAATGACTGATTAATTAAATAGTTTTGTTATTATACCTTTCGAAAGGACTCACTTCATCACAGTTTAGGAGGATGTACGTATGTGCGATGTGCCTGTCATGCTCGTTATCCCACCAAACTTCCTTCAATTTTCCACTAAGACGACCAATTGGTGAGAATATATCTGAGACACCCTCTACTGCATAAATTCGTCCCACACCGCCATCATCATATCGTCGGGGAGCCCCTTTGCGTGTACGGACTTTTGGAGCGAAATAATATGAAGTGAAGTGTGAAGTTTCTTCTGTCAAACTTCCCGCAACAATTGATCCTTCAACCCTTGCTAGATTTTTTGCCTTTCCCTTTAAATGTTTCATGAAGCGCTCGTATGGGTACATCCACCTAAACTGAACAGGGCCTCCTAGTTCTGCTTCGTGTGGGAGATGAATGGGAAGATGTTCCATAACATCAAAAAACGCAGGGGGGAATATCTTCTCCAAATTGCACAACAAGATTGGAATATTAGCAGCCAGTTGTGCAATTACATCTTCTGACAACGTCCGTGTACTAAGATCCCGGAAAAACGCTCTGATGCCTGCAAAGACAAAATTATATACATTGTAACATATATATATATATATAATTAATCTCAATAATTTTATATGTGATGAAGTATCTTACCTCCAATTGCTTCATGAACATTTTCTGGAAGGAGTTCGGCAAATGCGAAAGGAAGTAAACGTTGCATAAACACGTGGCAGTCATGACTCTTCATCCCTGAAAACTTTTCTCCTTTCTCAACAAATTTAGCAAGATTGGATACATACCCATCAGGAAACTTCACGTCAGATGAAACCCAATTGAACAACGATGCCTTTTGTTCTGCACCCAACCGAAATATAGGAACTGGTGATTTTCCATTGCTCATTATATGCAACTCATTTCTGTTGCAAATATCTGGCAAGTCCAACCTTGACTTTCCGCTGTCTTTGGTTCTTCCTTTCACGTTTAACACTGTATGCATGATGTTATCAAAAAATATTTTCTTAATGTGCATGACATCAAGATTGTGTCTCAGTAGATGATTTTTCCAGTACGGAAGATCCCAAAAAATGCTTTTCTTGTGCCAATTGTGATTAACCCCGTATCCATCAGGCATATTAGCTGGAGTGTGCCAATTTCCCCCACGATTCACAGTTTCTAGTCCCCCAAAATGATCTATTTGCGCTTCTAGATCTTCCCCAGATAGATACACTGGTGGGGGGACACGCACGATTTTGTTCTTCCTAAACAACCGCCTGTTTCTCCTATATGGATGATTGATTGGTAAAAACCGGCGGTGACAATCAAACCAGCATGTTTTTCGACCTTTTTTCAGTTGAAACGCATCTTTCCGATCGAGGCAATAAGGACAAGATAACCTCCCATGCGTCGTCCAACCTAATAGCATTCCGTATGCAGGGAAGTCGCTTATTGTCCACATAAGCACCGCACGCATCGTAAAAAAATTTTTCCTCGAACAATCATATGTCCGCACTCCTGTATACCACAACTGTTTCAACTCATGAATGAGAGGCTGCCAAAATACATCAAGGGACCGCTTCGGATGATTGGGACCAGGGACTAAAATATTCAGGAAAAGAAATTCCCTTTGCATGCACATATCTGGGGGAAGGTTATAAGGAGTTACGATAACTGGCCACAAAGAATATTGCCTACCAGACATACCGAATGGACTAAATCCATCAGTGCAAATACCAAGATACACATTTCGCTTAGAGTTAGCAAAATCAGGGTGTACCGTGTTAAAGTGTTTCCAAGCTTTTGCATCTGACGGGTGAGTCACTTCTCCTTCTCTCTGTGAATGTTCTGCATGCCACATCATCGATGCAGCTGTCCTTTCAGATTGATACAATCATTTCAACCTATCAGTTATAGAAAGATACCACATCCGTTGGTATGGTATCTTTTTACGCCCAGTTGTTTGGGGCCTAAATCTCGGTTTTTGGTAAAATCGACATTCCTGCAGCTTATCATCATCTTTCCAAAAAAGCATACAATTGTCAACACATACATCTATCATCTCAGAAGGCAACCCAAGACTAAACACCAACTTCTGTATCTCATAGTATGTTTCGGCAGCCAAATTATCCTCTGGCAAATACTCTTTAATAAGATCAGCCCAATCATCCATGCAAACCTCAGCTAAGTTATGATCAGTTTTAATTGTCATCATCCTAGCAGCTAACGACAATTTAGACTGACTTTCTCTACATCCATCGTAGAGTGGCTGGTTTGCAGCGTCTAGCATATCATAAAATCGCTTCGCATCTACGTTGGGTTCCTCAACAGTACTATTATCAGCATTTGTTTCATGAAATGCATCATTAACCATGGCATGCATCCTATCATGATCTGCACCCTGATCAAATTGATGTTGACCATGATCATAACTACCTTGATAATTTGATTCTACTTGACCTTGATAATTACTACTACTATCCGTTGCTTGAGTTCTTTCAAAACCCTCTCCATGTTGATACCAAACATAATATTGCGGCATAAACCCTCTATTTAGTAAATGCTTCCACACCGTCTCAATAAACATATATCTCGTATTCTTGCATTTACGACAAGGACAAAACATCTTACCACTTTCCAGGGTTGTTTGCATATTTCCGGCCTGATACATGAATATTTCAAGCCCTTCTTTGAATTCTTCCGTCAAATCTCCCTCTGAATCCTTTTGCGTATACATCCATTTTCGTAGTTCGTATATAGACATTTATATATATATATATATATTTTTTTTATTCTGTTTTTTTTTTTATTCTTTAGTTTGAAGTTACGCTGTATTTATAGAAATTTTTTCAGAATTACCAACGATTTTCCAACGGATTTACGACGAATTTTACGATGTAAATTCGAGGTAAATTTAGTAGGTGGACCTATTAAAAAACGTGGTCTACCTAACCGGGAACATGTGACGTCAAATCGTCGTAATATCAACGTAATGTACATAAGAAATATTCGTCGTAATATCGATGTAATTTTACGACAACATTACGACGATTTATGTTGTCGTCGTAATGTCGTCGTAAACTAGTCGTAAATTTACATCGAAATTACGACAACACATATTTACGACGATTTTACATCGAACACATATTTCGTCGTAAATTCGTCGTAAAGTCGACGTAAAGTTACATCGATTTAAAACGGTCGTAAATTTTCGTTGGAAATAGACAGTTTTCTTGTAGTGATTATTGGAGCTTTCTGGAACAGTTTGGAGCAAAATCTGAAGTCGTGTTGCTGAGTACCTGATTTCACGACAAGCATCGATCGATACCCCCTGGTATCGATCGATACTCTTCTTGGCTGACACGACATGCGACTTTAATGAAGAGTTGAAGAATTGCAACTTGGTCCATAAGTCTTTAATAATTACAAGAAGACCCAATTCGTGTTTTAGGTTATTTATAGGATTTTTACAGCCACTTTTAGGCTATGCTTTTTATACTTTGATTTTACTTTGGTTGAGAGAAACAAGTCTGAATCTCCCTTCGTCCGAGATCAGATCTCAAAAGCTTTTGTTACTCTTATTTTCTATTGATAATTTATTCAAACATGTTGATTGTTTCATTCTCCATGTCTGAGTAAATCCACTTTAGGTTTAGGGTTTTCTCATAAAGGATTTCTTTGAATGCTAGGTTGATTATCTGTTTTAGGATTCACCATCTGAATTAGTTCTTCGCCTTAGGTTGTGTTCAAAGCTAATTCTAGGTTGACGAATCTGGAACTTAGATCTTAGGATAATTGATTATGCACGACAGTGCGATTAATTACCTGATAGAACCTAGGTGAGCAAATTGATTACTCGCAAAGAGATTTGGTCTAATTGATTTGTGAACATATCAAACATGAACTCTAAAGCTGATTTATATTTTAGGATTCGCAAAGATATTTGGAATTCCTAGGGTTTAGATTTAGATAGTTTTCGCAACGAGAGTTGGTTAGCTATATTTTAGTGATTTGAGTTCAAGAACCGTGCGTAATCTGAATCTTGTTAGTTAATTTAGCTGCACTCATTGATTTCCTGAGAAATACCCTGAGCCTATATTCTCTCCATTGATTTACAACACTTTTAATTTGCGTAATTACTTTCAATACCATTGATCACTTAGCGTAATTCAGCATCTAGAATCTATTGAGCGTTTCCTTGAGTCTTTGTGGATACGATCCCTAGCTATACTACGACTACTGCTTTAGTACTGTTAGGGTATTAATTTGAGCATATCAAGTGGTATCACGAGAAATTTTCCTAACCTCGTTTTCAACCTTTGTGTGATCATTCCCTCTTAAGTAGAATAATGAGATCGCTGGAAATTTTCCTAACCCTCTACTCAGAAGAAAATCATTTCATCTTTTATGCTCTTCTTTATCAACTTATAAAAGGGGAGAGAGATACCATTACTTTAAACATATGGGTCCCTTTGTCAAATATGAATGATGAATCAAGCTCTGTAAACACTAACCGCATCGATGAAGTACAAAACTTTGGCTCAGGTTTCAGAAGAACTCTGCTGGAGACATGGATGTTTTCTAGTCAACTGGTCAGTCCTTGGATTTTTCATTAGTCGATCTAAAGCTGATTCTGCAACACTGGTCACTCAAAAACAAAATCAAAACAACAATTCAAGCACAGGATCATCATCTCCAACAACTTTTGACTCAATAAAACGTTTTTGACTCGATAAAACAACTGACTCTAAGAAAAACAAACACAATGTCAGCAGACACCTCCCCCAGACTTGAACAAAACTGTCCCCAGTGTTATCTAGCCTAAGGTTGGTAAAAGAAAACAAAAGAACAGAATAAAATTGTGAAAAACAAGAAGTTACAGTGCTGGAACATCTGGTGTCGACCAACACACGGCCTGGTATCGATCGATACCAAGCTTAAATCGACATGATGAACCGTCTCATTCGCGATTGGGGTCGACCGATACCACTGTGGTATCGATCGATACTTAGGCGATTTCGAGTTTTGCTCCTTGTTTATCCTGACACAAACACAAAATGAAAAATAAAAATAAAAAGAAAAATGGTTCAAAAGCAGACTCACCAGTGGGTTGCCTCCCACCAAGCGCTCGTTTAAAGTCAGTAGCTTGACCTTGTATTCAATCGAATCCCCATCACACTTCTGAGGGATTAAAGTCACATGGGGAACACTTTTGACTCCTTTGCTATTCACAAACTTTTTTGCCTTAGCTGTTTTGATGTCGTTCTTGGTAATGACAGAAGGACTATCTAGAACGTCGATGGTATTAGGTCCGTCAGGAGGTTCTTCCAAAAGATCAACTACCAATGTTTCTCCTAGAACAACGGTGATGCAAGAGATGTGTGTGGGAGTTCCTCTAGGGATTGCTTTGTAGTACACCTCCTTGTCAATGTATGAGAACGAGATGTGCTTGATGGGTGTGTCCATAGTGGCACCAATCGTAGCCATGAACGGTCTTCCAAGAATCAACTGCGTACGAGATTGTGCGCTCATCTCCACAACCTGAAAATCAGTAGGAACCAGACAATCTCGTACGTTAACCTGCAAATAAGGGATTGTACCATATGGGAGTGTGGTGGAGCTGTTTGCAAATGTGATAGAGGACGTGGGCGGTCGAATATTAACTCCCAATCTCTCTGCAATTGCCTTTGACATGACATTGACGCTAGCCCCCGAGTCAACGAGAGACTCTTTGAATTCAACTCTAGAGATAGAGCATGGAGCTGAAAATGTCC
This sequence comes from Eutrema japonicum, assembly GCA_030161315.1. Taxonomy (NCBI): domain Eukaryota; kingdom Viridiplantae; phylum Streptophyta; class Magnoliopsida; order Brassicales; family Brassicaceae; genus Eutrema; species Eutrema japonicum. The sequence continues at coordinate 23,267,806 of BSQW01000007.1, forward strand.
CTAGGTCTTCCCTCTTGGTCAACTGTCATCTTCTGCTGTCCCTGAAGAATATGTTCAAGCATAGACTCAAACTTGCTCTCAGAAGTTCTGGATGGTGTGGGTGGGCATTGATATCTTCGATCTTGAAATCCAACTCCATCAATGTGGTTAACAAATTCCACTCCATCCTTTTCAACAAAACGAACAGCCTTCTGCTGCCTGCCCATCAATAAATTATGCATCGAATCTAGCTTGGCCTGAATCCATCAGCTACACCAACGAGCATCTTCCGCTCAAAGTCTGCATTCTTGGTGCTATTGCTAGACGCCAAGTTCTCAATAAGCACATAGGCGTCATCAGGATACCTGGTTTTGAAATTTCCATTGCTCGCAGCATCCAATGTCATCTGATACCTCCAATCAATTTCTCTGAAGAAGTAACTCAGCAGGTGAACATCAGAGTATCCATGATGTGGACAATCTCTCTGATACGACCTAAATCGAATCCACGCAGCCTTAAATCCCTCAGTTGCTTCTTGAGAAAATTGAGAGATCTTGTTCCTGAGCTCCTCGGATCTCGCATCATCAAAAAAATTGTTCAGGAACGCATTCTTTGTCTCCTCCCAAGTAGTCAACGACCCAGTAGGTAATTGTTTCAGCCAGTAAGTTGCATCTCCACCAAGAGAGTATGGGAAGAGCTTGCAGAAGAGGTAATCATATGACACTCCATTGCTCCTGATGCTAGTGACCAAATCCTCAAACCTCTCAATGTGATCAATCGGGTGTTCATGAGAAAGACCATGGAAAAGATGCTGACCCACAAGAGTGAAGTATGCAGGTTTCAGCTCAAAGTCATTCCTCTGAAAGGCACGAGGGCGAATCGCTGATCGATTGGCGTAAAACTGATCAGGCCTGTTGTATTCACCAATCGTTCTACCCCGAGCAGCTACAACATTCCCTGCATTCACAGCAGCTGCAGGGACAATGATATTTCCAGCTTCATTAAGTCGCTGCCCTCTCGCATTGCGCAATTGACCCTCTTGGTCTCTCAAAGCTCCAGCAGCATCCTAAATCAAAATCACTGGGTTGTTCATCTCTGCTGGCTTATTTACTTCCCTGAAACGCAAGAGTCAAGAACACATAAGTAACTAAAAATCGAAAAAAAAAACAAAAAAAACGTTGAGTATCGACCGATACTGGTTGGTATCGATCGATATCAATAGATTTAGTCGAAATTCTAATCTAAAATCTAATGGCGAAATTGAGTCCCCGGCAAAGGCGCCAAATTTGATATGCTCAAATTAATACCCTATTTAGATACTAAAGCAGTTGTTATAGTATAGTTAGGGGTCGAACACAAGGACTCACAGAAACACACAATATATTATATAGAAGAGAATTAAGCTAAACCAATAGATGTAATTGAAAGCAAAACGTAAATTAAAAGAGTTGTAATTCGATGGAGGAAAATATAGGTTCAAGGTATTTCTCAGGAAATCAATGAATGCATATAAACTAACTAACAGGATTCAGATTTAGCGCGATTCTTGAACTCAAATCACTAAGATATAATTAACCAACTCTCGTTACGAAAACTATCTAAATCTAAATCCTAGGAATTCCAAATCTCTTTGCGAATCCTAAAGTCTAAATAAGCTTTTTAATCGGGTTTGATTTGTTCACAAAACAACTAAACCAAATCTCGTTGCGAATAGTTATTTTGCTCACCTAAGGTTCTATCAGGTAATTAATTGCACTCTCGTGCCTAATCAATTATCCTAATATCTAAATTCCAGATTCGTTAACCTAGAAATAGCTATGAACACAACCTAAGGTGAATAACTAATTCAGATGGTGAACCCTAATCAACTAATCAACCTAGCATTCAGATAAAACCCTTATGAGAACCCTGAACCTAAAGTGGATATACTCAGACATGGAGAATGAAAACAACATGATTGAATAGATCATCAAAGAAATCAATAATAAACAGGAGCTCAGAGTTGTCTCCCCAAAAACCAGAGTAAAATCAAAAGTAATGAAAAGCATCATCTGTAAAAGTGGCTGAAAACCCTAAATATAATGTTAAAACACGTTCTGGGGCTTCTGGTAATTAATAAAGTCTTCTGGGCCGAGTTGCAGAGACTTTAAACTTGTAAAATCACGTTTTTTCCGTCTGCAGTTGGTGTCGGTCAATACTGGACTGGTGTCGGTCGACACCAGTACACTGTGCTCACCAGACCGGACTGTCTTCACGCAAACTAGCATAAATTTCGATCGCACCGTTGGAATAGGCTCAAACCACTTCCAAATGAAAGCTAATCCATTGATCTATCTTGCATCCAAATTTTAGCGCAATCCATCGGTAGGAAAGCCTTCAACGGATGCTAAACTTTTGACGTCTCTGCATGACTCTGCTCCTTTTCTCCCCAAATGCTCCGGAATCCTCCAAAAACTCCAATTAAGCTCCAAACGTGCTAAAACCTGTAAAAGAGTATAAAATACTCCAAAATACTAGAAAGAATTCATAAATAGGACCTATATCATGGCTTAAAAAAGGTAAAAACCATGATATATCACTTGTAAAGGCGGGGGTTGATTATAAAATATCTTGAAGCTATGGTTTTGAGCTTGCGAGCTTCCCACTTGCTGGGGGGAGCTTCTCCCCCCTCAATGTATTGTATAATTGCTACTCGCCTGTCAGCTCAAATTTTAGCGCAATCCATCGGTAGGAAAGCCTTCAACGGATGCTAAACTTTTGACGTCTCTGCATGACTCTGCTCCTTTTCTCCCCAAATGCTCCGGAATCCTCCAAAAACTCCAATTAAGCTCCAAACGTGCTAAAACCTGTAAAAGAGTATAAAATACTCCAAAATACTAGAAAGAATTCATAAATAGGTAAAAACCATGATATATCACTTGTAAAGGCGGAGCTTGCTCAGGGTCCTCAGCTTCTCCTATTTCAGGAGGGCGGTCGTCCATTATTGGGGCTAATACTATGTCCAACTCCATATTGTAATTGTCAATTTCCATTAAATCTTCGACATCTTTATCGATTTTAATGCTTGGTTTTTTAATTCCTTCTACTGGAATCACTCTTTTTACAAGTGGATCCGAAGTTGATGCCAGAGCTGCCAGTGCGACTGCGATCGTGTTTTCGCCTCGCGGTATTCGCGTTAGGCTGAAGACTTCGAATCGTTTAACTAGCTCATAGACTATTGCTAGAGAGGATTCCATCCAGCTATCTCTGGCTTCGTATTCTCCATGAAACTGACTTGTAATGAGTTGGGAATCGCTGAACGCATTCAGGTTGCGTATTCCTATTCTAGTTGCGAGTCGGAGACCTGCTATTAAAGCTTCGTACTCGGCATCGTTATATGTTTTGACAGGAGAACCGCTTTACCTGTACGTATTTATAGAAAGCAGGTAAAGCGGTTCTCCCTCTATATATGTTTTGACATAATGGGAGGCTCGTAGATGTATGCCTTTACTTGCTTAAAAGCTTCCCAGCACTTGTCATCCCAAATGAACTTTTTGTTTCCCTTTAGCAGTTGGTAAAAAGGGAGGCTTTTATCAGTCGACCTTGAAATAAATCGATTCAGTGCGGCAATGCGGCCTGTCAGCCTTTGCACTTCCTTCACCGAGCTCGGAGATTGCATTTCCAAGAACGCACTGATTTGTTTGGGGTTTGCTTCTATTCCTCTTTGGGTCACTATGTAACCTATGAATTCACTTGAAGCAACCCCGAAGGTACACTTTGAGGGATTCAGTTTCATCCCATACTTGTTTAGTAAGGTGAAACATTCCCCCAGCTGACTTATGTGGTCTTCCTCTTTCAATGATTTGACCAACATGTCGTCAATGTAGACTTCCATTGACTTGCCCATGAGGCAGGTAAACATCATGTTCATAAGTCTTTGGTAGGTTGCTCCAGCGTTTTTGAGGCCAAATGGCATCACTTTATAACAGTATGTTCCTCGTTCTGTTAAGAAGGACGTCTTATCTTGGTCCTCAGGGTTCATTTGTATTTGATTATACCCTGAGAATGCATCCATAAAGCTTAGGAGCTGGTGCCCTGCGGTAACTTCCACTAGCTGGTCGATGTGAGGTAGTGGGAAGCTATCTTTAGGACACGCTTTGTTTATATCTGTAAAATCCACACACACTCGCCAGGTGCCATTTTCCTTTTTTACCACGACCGGATTCGCTAGCCAGTAGGGATAGTTCACCTCTTTGATGAATCCAACGCTTAGCAACCTGGTGACCTCGCTGTTAACAGCCTCGGTCTTGTAAGGTCCGAATTTCCGACGTTTTTGACGTACTGGTTTGTGATTTGGATCCACATTGAGCTCGTGCGAGAAGATGCTTAGATCGATTATGGGCATATCAGCTGTTGTCCATGCGAATGGGCCGGTATTTTCTTTGAGGAATGTTATTAGTTGATCCTTTTGAGCCTTGGAGAGCTCAGACCCAATTCCTACCTTCTGGTTAGGGTGAGATTCGTTGACCACAACTTTTTCGATAAAGTCTTTGCGAGGTCCGAAGAAGCCCATACCACTCTTCTTTTTGGCCAGGCGATATGCGAGCTCATCCTTACGTTGTAGTTGATATATGGCTCTTTCCTTTGCTATCTGGAAGCCTGCCATGTAACACATTATGGATTCATTTTGACTCCCCTTAACTGTTGCGATTTCGTGCTGGGTAGGAAATTTTATACATTGATGGTAGGTTGAGGATACAACCCTCATTAAATGTATTCAGGTTCTTTCCAGGATGGCATTGCACGGGGCTGGCCTATCTATCACAGTGAACTCGACCATCCTTCTTACTCCGGCCGCTATTACAGGGAGTCTTATCGTTCCGAGGGATAACGTGGTTTCCCCGGAGAAGCCGGTTAACACCATCTTATTCTCCTCGATTTCGTGATCCGGTATATCCATTTACCTAAGAACACTTAGGAGGATGAGTTATATGGAACTCCCTGTGTCCACGAGCATCTTAGTGAGCTCGTATTCACCCACTTCTAGCATGATTAGGAGAGCGTCATCGTGAGGGAAATCTAGTTCAACGGCCTCGCTTTCCCAGGACGAGATTTGTGTGTCAGGTCCCTTGAGCGGTGTCTTGTCACGTACGTCGGTATTCACCTTCAGTTGATGTTTCTTAATCGAATTCACGGAGTTGCGACACAACTGGGATCCTCCGTGAATAAAGTTAATTCTTTTCTTCGTGCTGGGGGGGAGGTAGGTCTGTCTCCTTGTCTTTGGGGGGATCTCGCCTCGTCGCGTCCTTGGCTGAGCGTTCATGCTTACGATCATCCTAAAATGGGCGATCTCGTCTTTCATCGCCTCGAGCTGGGTAATAGTTCTTCCTCGGAGGAGGTTTCTCCAGTTCGATTTTGCCAAGCTCTCCTGCTGCGAATTTTGCAGCGAGTTGCTTCTTCACCTCGTGGCACTCCTCGGCCGAATGACCCTTGATCTTATGAAAATCGCACCACATGCTGGGGTCATAAGGCTTGAATCTGTTATAAGGTGGGCTTCCTACCGAGTACGAATGTATCCACTGATTTTGTTTTTGATCTTGGGACTCTTTTTTCCCAAACTTTTTAGGTCCCTGGATGTTGGTCGTCTGAGCTTGCTTAGTCGAGGTTGCGGGTGCATGCTACTTTGATTGAGCTGCACTCACCTCTTCGTGAATAATCCAGCGCGAAGCACGGTGTAATGCATCATCTAGGGATACGGGCTCCCGGACCGTGAGCTCCTCAAAGAATTTTGAGGTTTTTAGCAGTCCGTTTTGGAGGGCTTTCAGGGCCGTTGGGTTATATAGGTCGGCGATTTTTGCCTTGACGGCTTTAAAACTGTCAATGTACTTCCGCAACGAGTCACCTGACTTTTGAGTAAGTATCCACAGATCAGCCTCCGAGGTCTCGATCTGGATAAATACCGAATATTGCTTTAAAAATGCGGCTTGAAGTTGAGTGAAGTTGTCAATCGAGTTCGGTTTCAGGGAGGTAAACCATTCTAAGGTCGAATCTGTTAGATTTTCGGTGAAGAAACGGCAACGTGCTTACTAGAGGTCGCCCCCGAGTAATCGCACCCTCGAAATGGCGAATTTGAAACTTCTCATAAATGCCTTAGTGTCGGTTTCTCCGTTATATCAGGGAAATCGGATATTCCCGACATCGCCGAGCTGGGGGCTCGCAATCCGTGAGGTGAATGGGGTCTGAACTTAGAGCGGCATGGACCTGCGATCTCATCCGCTGGAGTTCGGCACTAGTTTCTTTGTAATATTTCTTGAACGATTCAAATCCATGTGAGCTGTCGGGTCCCAGATTGTTTTCGTTATTGCCTGGGAAGCGGAGCATGGATTCTCCAGCGGGCTGGGCATGGTTGCTGATTCCATTCTCAGGTCGCGCTTCGATCACAGAATTATCCCGAGGCTCGATTTCGTTGGCGTTCCCAGAGCGATCTTGACCGACTAGTAGGTTTGAGGTCGGATCTACTCCCAGGAGGGTCGCAATTAGCGTAATTCCTCCTTCCGCGATCTGGACCATGGAAGGGGTGAATATGGGGTTCGATATCATTGAGCTGAACTGTGAGGTGGTGGCTAAGCCGACCATTCTGCTGGTCGAAGCATTGATATCGGAAAGGTTTAGCCTCGTCACCGGTGGAGACGGGAATAGCAATCCTCCTTGTGCAGGGGGAAAGGGGATTGTGTCCCAGGTGGGAGGGCGAACCGCCCGATGGCGCCTACCCGAGCCGTTCTTTCAAGATCATCTTGGCGAGCTGCTATTAGGCGATTCTGTTCTACGAGAAACAATATCAAGTTCCGAATCTCAGCTATTTGATCCGGAGCCGGTTGGTTTAAGGCTGCAGATCCCGAAGGATCAGCAGTGTCGTTAATTCCAGTCGTGACACTCGCTCCCGAGGTGGGAATGAGAACGTTTGTTGTTCCATCCAAGTTTGTCGGAGCGATGTCGTCAGGCTGGGTTAGTGGGATGGAGGTATCTATAACTCCGGATGAAGTAGTGATTGTTGCACTTGTTGTGTCCGCCATTATATTCTTTCGAGTGATCGGTTTCGTAGGTTACAAGGAGGAAGTTGTTTTGCTCCTCCCCATAGACGGCGCCAAATTGTGAGAGCAGAATCTCACAACCTCAATTCCCAGCTTGCAGGTTGAATGTTCTTTGAAAATAGCATAGAAGATTTGAGAGAAAAGTTGTATATTATTATCTTTGCCAAGAATTCGGTCCTTTACAATATGACTCTTGTTTCGAACTTATACTAGCTCCAAATGTAGCTGCCTAAATTTACAATAAACTCAGAATTAAATTTATAATCTTTGCCTTTAATGCTCAACTTGATTCTCGGATTTTGAATGGTTGTGTTTGACTTGTTTAGATGCAAGCTCATTCTTCTGGCAACCTCGCCTCTTCCTATATGCTCGGCTCCTTCCAGCTTGCGGGCTCGATCGATGAGGCCTCATCGCATACTGGACTTCTTTGTTAGGCCTAATCAATCAGGTTGGGCCTTGGGTGTGGAATTTGGGCCCAACACTTGGTTGGTGGTCTTCATGGAGAAGTCTCCATTGCTGGCCGTGTCGAGATAAAGTTGATATTTCGGTAGTAATCCTTGGTAAAAAGTGTTGAGAACATTCGGTCCGGAGAAACCGTGATGAGGGCAATTTCTCTCGTACTCCTTGAAACGTTCTCACGCTTCATAGAAAGACTCCACCGATTGTTGATGAAAACTTTGGATTTTGTTTCTTAGCGCGTTGGATCTCGACTTCGTGTAGAAGTTGTTTAAGAAGGCGGCTTTGCACTCTTCCCAATTAGTAATAGATCCTGCGGGCAAAGATTTCAACCAACAGTGAGCTTTATCGGCCAAAGAAAAAGGAAAAAGCTTACACTTCAAATAGTCAGCGGGAACTTGGTTCGTTCTCGTCGTTCCGCATATCTCTTCGAAAAATTTGATGTGCTCCATCGGATGCTCGATTGCAACTCCATGAAACTGATTTTGTTTTACCAAAGCAATGATATTGAGGTTTGATCTTAAAATTATTTATGTTCGGTATAGGAAGTTGTATGGCTGCTCGGTTTTGAAAGTGTTGATACGGTGCATAAAAATCAGCAATAATGCGGTTACGCGCTTGTCTCCTCAGAAGATTAGCGGGCAGTACGGGACGGTTGGCATTTACACCGTTAGGAGGAATCGGTGCATTCGCTTGAGCATCGTTCCTCGGTGCATCACAATTGACGGGAAGTTATCGCCTCGAATTTTCAGCATTTCGGTTTTGGTTGTGGTTTTCTTCGGGATCGAGATGTGCATGGTCATTAGCACCATGGACACAGCCTCTTGATCTTCTTCGTGATCCGAAAAATCACGGCCATCCTCGTGATCTAGTTGATCACGGTTTAGTTGATCTTCCGGGTGGACCGTGATCTAGTAGATCACGGTTTATTTTATCTTTCGGGTGGTCGTTTTTGGTCATCCTTAAGTTTCTTTTGAGTCTTCGAAGTTCTCTCTCGTGTTTGTCGATATCGTCTAGTAGCGGTACGGTTCCTCTAGGATTTCTCTTAGTGTGCATGCACCTTAGAACAAAAGACAATGATAAAGGAGAAAGTCAAAAGACAACAAAGAACTTGAAAATCAAAACTGTCTATGGCAAAAATTAGAATACGAAATCAAACAAGCTAAACTATCCCCGGCAACGGCGCCAAAAACTTGACACACCAGGAATTAACCCTGGCGTGGGGTTTTACCCGTTATATCTAAGCCGCAAGTGCACAGCACACGAAGTAGTATTTAGGGATCGAATCCACGGGGATAGACGTTGTCGATTTCTAACTTATGTCTAGACGTAAAATATATTTTGGATTTTGTTACGGTCGTATCTATGGAATCTAAATTAAACTAAGAATGGCAGTAGCTAACTAATTATTTTATCGAGGTTGTGAATCAATTAAACGAAGCGTTGGGCAATCAAGAATTTTCAAGAGTTTATAGCCGATTTTTACAAGGAAATTTCTAGGATTTCTAAAGCAACTTTTGTCGACTTTGGGTTCTTGAACTTGGAACACGTACGCTGCGTGTAGTCGACTCCCGTATTCCTACACACCTACTCACTTCAGTACTCGGACGGTAGCTTTCGTCTCGTCCCGCGCAAAAAGTGAATGATACTCTCAAAGGTCGTTTACGCCCACAATTCCTCCGTAAGTATACTTTCGAAATCTTACGACGGATTTGCTCGTCTACCCTAGGTCAAGCGATTAGATACAACTTTCTTGTGGCTCTAAAACACCTAATATCAGTTGCTAAGACGGTTAGTCAAGCAACGCATTAACAAAAATGATAGAACGAAGAACCCTAATTGGTATCCTAGACTAAAAACCTAATAAGAATTGAACCATAAATTCCTCTTCAAACCCCTTTCACCCAACAAGGAGATTACTCAGCCATAGATGAGGTAATCATATTAAATAAATTAAATAAAAACAGTAAGTAAAAAGGGATGAAGAAAGCTTCTCTATCGAAGAATACGAGTCGAGAATCCTTTGCTCCAAACCAAAGAAAACAAGTGTACAACTCACAAGAGCTTCGCTTCTGCCATCAAGCGTAATAAGAATGTAACGTGTCTGTCTAAGAGGCATGAAATAAGTACTTGTAGAGGTATTCTACGTTTAGGGTTGGATGAGAAATGACGGTTTTGGCCTCGGTGAAGAAACGAGTCGATTTGGTCGCGCTCGGTCCTGGCCACGGATGCGAGCCTTCTGGGAGTTGCGAAACGCCTCTTGGCCGCAGGTGGAAGCTCTCCAGGAGTGGCGAGATGGTACTTGGCCGCGGCTCCAGCTCCTGCAGGCACGGTGAGCTTCTATTCGGAGCAGCTTCATCTGCCTTCAATGCTTCGGGTATATTTAAGGATCCAACCATTGGATTCCTCCAATCCAATTGCATTTGAAAGTTCGTTGTCTCTACTTTGTAGTGGCCAAATTTTGGTATGATCAGAAGGTGAAAAGGTCTCCATTAGCTACAATACTTCTTGACGGTCAAAGTTTATAAAAAAATGTATTTTTGCTCCGAAATGCACTCTTTTATTCCGAGTTACCTGAAACGTCTTTCAAATCTCTAAAATATTGAAAACCTTTGAAAACAGAGTTAAAAAACCTGCAAAAGTATATGAAAGTGATCCATAAAAATGTTCAAAACTGGTGTTATCGGGTACCAGTTTGGCTCGAGTTTAGAAACGTTCCTCTTCAGTTCTTCTCGGAGGAAGGCCTCAAACATGTTGCGGGTCTCGTGGAACACCCAGTATACTGCCACCCTTCAACTCTCAATATGACAAACATCGAAGTTGCAAAGGTCTACACGATCATCGATTCTAGAACGGCGTTGCCAGAGGCGGTTAATGTCCGTTTTGAATCAGGCAAAATCAGCCGTGTGACTACCTCCAGCCCTTGGCTTCCCTCTCTTTGCGGCCCTTGAAAGAAAGTGGAACATACAATTTCCAAGTTCCCAACAACACCTGTAATGTGTAAAGAATGTAAATCTGTCAAGCATTCCTCTGAGAGATGTACCATACTTAAAAAGAGAAGGCAAAGGCTTTCCCCAAGCAAAAATACTCAGTTGCGGATAAAGGTAAAGGCATTGCAATCGAACCTCCTCCCTTTAAAATCCCTGCAGGACAATAAGGAAAGGGAATTGTTATTTGCGAAAATTCAGAGCATGGCTCAGGAAATGAGAAAATAGACACAAATTTAGGTGATGTCTCTGAAAATCGAAGATCACCCCAGCATCACAGTCTGATCCGATTGATGCAATTGGGAAAAAATCAGATGGTGCTTCCACTCCTAATAAAGACATGGAGCAGAGCTCTCTCATTGTTGATATCGGTTTGGATTTGATTCATACACCTATAAACTCAGAATCCAGTGGCTCATAAACAGATACATACTTGTCCACAACTAAAGTTTTAATGATCCAGGTACTACAGGCGATCCCTTCATAGAAGTGGTGAGCAAACGTCATCTTCTTCAATTGACGCTTAGAGCTAGGGCAGGAGGCCCTTTAAAACTCTAACCCAATCCCTTATGGATATTTTTTGCTGGAACATAAGAGGATTTAACGATACAGTAAAGCGGAATAGTTTCAAGAAGTGAAAAAGGCATAATAAGCCTATTTTTGGGAGTCTTATCGGGACTCATATCAAATCGGAGAAGGCTACTGCGATTATCACTAAGACTTTCCCGGGGTGGTCTTATGAATCCAACTACGAGTTCTCATATCTCGGAAAAATCTTGATTTTATGGCACCCTAGTGTCAACGTTTCAGTGATCTCTAGAACTCTTCAGATGATCACCTGCAAAGTTAAGTTGCCTGGAATTTGTACAGAGTTGGTTGTTTCTTTTGTTTATGCCTCTAACTTTGAAGATGGGAGAAAAGAGCTTTCGAAAGAAATCGAGCTAGAGGCAGCGCTTCCTCTATTGTTCTCTCTCCCTTGGGTCATCCTTGGAGACTTCAATCAGATTCTCAATGGTAGTGAGTACTCGGATTTAAATCCTAATACCTCTACGCGGCCTATGAGACACTTCAAAAGTTGCCTATGCAAAGCTAAGTTATAGGATCTCAGCTACAGAGGTAACACCTTCACTTGGACCAACAAAAACCCGGCTATGCCAATCTCTAAGAAGCTGGATCGGATCCTAGTTAACGATTCTTGGCTGATTAGTTTCCCGAATTCGCTTGGAATCTTTGGTGAAGTGGATGTCTCGGATCATAGCCCATGCTGCGTCTTCCTTGATTCTATGAAAGCTAAAAGAAAGAAGCCTTTCATGTTTATGAATAACCTATTGGATAACGAAAGCTTCCTTCAACTTGTTAACGCTTGTTGGGTTTTTTGAATTTTGCAGGCACCAAAATGTTCTCAATCTCCCGTAAACTTAATGATCTAAAATGCATTATTCAAAATTTCAGCAGGCAACACTACTCCAATCTAGAATTGAGAGTCTCGTAAGCTCATGAGACTATGTTGCAACTACAACGCAGCCTCCTAACCTCTCCTACTTAAGCTGTGGCAGAGGAGGAACGAGAAGCTCACCAAAAATGGCTCATTTTGGCAAAAGCTGAGGAATCTTTTTTAAGACAAAGATCATGAATCAGGTGGCTGGCGGAGGGAGACTAAAATTCTGCTTTCTTTCGTAGATTTATCATCACTCGATCTACAAGCAACTTCTTTCATTTCCTTATTAATGAAGCAGGTATTGTGCTTGACAGTCATGAGAAAATTCAGGACCATATTGTGGGATTCTACAAACACCTGCTAGGAAGTCAACCAGCCTAGTCCACTAGTGTTGCCTGATCTAATCTCCTCAAATCAATCGGCCTTTATTCAAGGCAGACTACTAGTGGAGAATGTTATGCTTGCAACCGAGCTCATTCATGGATACAACTGGAAATCTGTTTCTAAGAGAGATATGTTCAAGGTGGACCTAAGAAAGACCTTTGACTCGGTCTCCTGGGATTTTCTCATCCTAAGTATGCAAGCCATGAGTTTCCATGTCTCTTTCATCAGATTGGTAACAGAATGCATGACAAGCACAAGCTTCTCAATAGGTATCAATGGAGAACTTTGATTGAAATTCTCCTCAGGCTTGATCTGATTCTCTGATTGAAATCAATACCACAATGTCGGAGTTTGCCCACTAGTTAGGATTATCGATGAATTGCAGCAAGAGTGAGCTTTTCTATACGGGTCAGAACCCACATGAAGCCTCAAATATGTCTAGATTCGGTTTCTCAATTGGTTATCTTCCAATAAGATATCTCGGTCTCCCTCAAATGCACTGGATGCTCAGAATATCTGACCACAGTCCTCTGCTTGACCGTCTGAGGACTAAATTCACCTCTTGGACCTCTCGTATCCTTTCTTACGCAGATAGACTTCAACTCCTCAAGTCAGTTATTTATGGTCTAACTAACTTATGGATATCTGCTTTCCTTCTGACAAGCGAATGTATATAAGAAAATTCAATCTTTATGCTCTTGCTTCTTATGGGCTGGAAATATTTTAAAGAAAGGATTGGTGAAAGTTTCTTGGTCTGAGGTATGCCGACCAAAATCGGAAGGCGGTTTAGGATTGCGTAACTTGGTTCTGTGGAATATAACATTGGCAATGAGGCTGGTTTGGCTCCTCTTTTTGGGTTGCTTGTACTAAGACTCATAGACTCAAGGATCTGAGTTTTTTGGGCACACGATGATGGCAAGCAGGTTTCAGCAAATTGGAGTGCCTTTCTCTCTCTGAGGAAGCATGTTGAACGATTCATTAGATGCGAAGTAGGGAGTGGGGAACGAGCGAGTTTCTGGTTTGATCATTGGACTCCTCTATGACCATTCATCAAAATATGTGGTCAATTTGGGCTTAATCAATTAGGAATCCCTCTCGATGCATCCGTGGCTCAAGCTTCTAACCTAAATGGATGGCAAACGCGCCCAGCTAGATCCTACGAAGCTGAACAGATCCACATTCAGCTAACTTCCTCCCATCTTCCTGCTACTTATGAGTTCTCAGATCAGTATAGATGGCACATTGTAAACGTTTTTTGTAAGTAAAATTCAAACAACTAAACCCGCGCATAAAGCAGATAATTACCTAGTTCCTAACAAAAAAAACTACAAAAACTAGAATATATGCAAGGAACATTAAAAACGAAAAAAGAAAGCAATTGCAAAAATAATTTAAAAATAAATGTCCCCAAAATTTGAGATAATTTAAGATATTGTTTACAACATACTAGATTTTAATCCGTGCACCCGCGTAGGATAAAAAATTTTGTAGACTAAATTTTAAAATATACAAAAGTTGAAAGAAAAAAATAAGATATAATTTAAGTGTTATTGATTCAAATATGTTGAATTTATAATTCTTAAGTTTTTAGTGAGAGAATAATATTTTGGTTATTTATTGTCCAATATATATTTTGATGTTTATGCCATATTTCTAACCCGTGCTATATGAAATCTAGATTCTAATCCGCGTTGTGTGTGGGGCAATAATTTTTATACATTATTTTTTGTGAAAATTAAATTGAATAAACCCTAACAAAATGGTTTGACTTCAATTTTAATGAAAAAATACATGATTATGTGATTTTTGTAACTTAAATGATAGCAAAGCTTGCTATATGACAAATTTTTTTTTGTTATAAACGTTATATGATGTTATCATATGGTGGATATTAGTAGAATAGAAGTATGAGTTAGTTAAGTATATATCAATGTAATCTTAATTGTATACTTGGTTATTATGTGAATTTAGATCATCACACAACTAATTGTTTTATTATTTTATTAAAATTAAATTTCTCAAATTATATATTTATGAGTGTTAAAATGGGCTAACATGTCTTTTTAACCTGCCTCGAATCAACCTGTTATCTTGCATTTTTTTTACAAACCAACCCACAAAGGACCATAATTATAAAAATATAACACTAACTGCCCATCATATTATCGTATAATATAAATATTTACTAATTTTGGATATTTAAAAATTTATCAAGTTAAAATGTTTTTAATAATAAGATTTATATCATTTGGTCTAATTATGATTCAATTACATAACTATATTAAACCAAACGTAATTTTATATATTTGGACGTCACTTAAATTTTTAAATTCGATTAAAATATATTCTCTTAGGTACCAAGTCAATCACTTACAAACATAAAATTTATATTTAATTTCTACAATAATGAATTAATGTTATTATATTTTAAATAATTTAATAAATTAAATAGAGATTAAATTTTATTTATAAATATTATAATTAATTAAAATGTCAATATCTAACAATAAAGATATCATATAGATTATTTAAATTTGTTCTTGGATTTTTACTAGATTGCAACCGATGATTACGTAGTGCATAAGACATTCATATGTTTCTCCTTCCACTTTTAGGAGTCTCTAATCCATATATCTAGTCTCAACACTCTATCTTGTCTGTCTTATACAATAACGGTCCGTTCTTAAATTATATATCTAACAATAAAATATCATATAGATTAATAAAAATGACAACGTGTGATAAATTTGATCTTGAATTTTTACTAGACTTCAACCGATGATTACTCTAGTTAGTAGTTTATTAGTTCAAACCAACACCTACAATAATTTAGATGCAGTGATGTGCTTAGACTCACCGTGGTTTATTAGTTCACATTTTTTTCTTTCTAATTTACCCTTATATATATGTAATTTGATAAATATGGTTGAGGTGTTTGTTTGATAAAACTATAACACTAAAATTATTATTTTAAAATTTATGGAAATTTATGCATATGCTTTATAGTAATTTTTAATGAGATTAATAACAAATAAATTGAAGAAATTTAGTAAAACCATACGTAAAAAGGATAAAATAGGTAATATAAATAATTTAAAATAAAAACAAAAATATAAAAATTTGCTTTAAAATTTCTATATTTTTGGTTATATTATCAATATTGTTTAAATTTTTAGACAACTTTAATTTTTTTTGTTAGATAAAAATGGTCATATTTTTCAATTCGCCTTAAACCACAGTGAGTTTAAGCATGACACTGCACAAGATATAGTACTCGTATTCATATCCTTAAGATCTATTAATTTAAACAAAATTATTGTTAGACTAAACTATATAATTTACTTCTCGATTTTAATTTTTTTCTTACATATTGGCTATATATATTAATGTCTAAATGTTGTTTTATATTTTAGAATTTTGTATATGTGGAATTCCATATTTAAGAGAGCAAGTCTTTATTTGTTTCCATATTGATTTGTTCTTTGATCGAAGCAGCAGAGAGATAAAAAAATGAGAAGGGCAAGCGACCAAAAAATAATAGAAGAGATCTGAAAAATAAAATATATCTTCAGTTAGAGTTTCGTACCTTCGATCTTCCATCAATGGGTTAGAAGAGGAGGGACCGTCAGTGTATGTGCCATTGGCGCGTATAATTCTAGATGTTAAGAAAGTGTGTTGTTTTTGTTAATCTGCAGTTCATCGACATCCACCTTGAAGAAGATGGCACTTAACATGAACTTATTGGCCAAGTCGGCGAAAATTGGAGCAATCATGCGGCATGGTGGACACCATGAAGCAGTGAAAAATATATCCCAATATGAAAACATCGACATTATAATTCCAACAGGAGACTAAATAATCTAAACAATAAAGACTAAATGTTAACATAAGGATGACTCTGATCTGCAATAACATGAAATAAAGAACACAACATAAACCCAAAAAAAAAATGAATCTATTAAAATATTATAATGTCTTTTTTCTAGCGAAAGCACACAATCAAATATACAATATAGTTTTATTGGAATCAATAGTCACACACACATCCGGGTCAACAATGAAGAACGACTTGAGAAATGGCAACCAAAATCTAAACCCTGATACCCTAATGTTTTCTTTGACGCCGTGAACAAATATCCTAAACGACCCAATCGCACGAATGAAAAAATCGAAAACCTAAATTACAAAATTTATCGGCGTGTAAGTTAACCTATCAATCTAAATCATAATTACCGTATTCAACATTTTTTTTACACTGTAAACGAAATATTACCCAAACTCGGAATATCAAGGAGAGAGAAATTATGATGCTTACATTTTGGCTTAATAAAAGGCGATAAATTTAAATTATGAAGTATCAATAAAAGGCGATAAATTTAAATAAAATAGTTAAAGAGAAAAAAAATTATATATATATATATATATAATATAAATATTTGTAGAATGGTTCCTTAAGATTGACAAGCAGAACTATTACAAGAAAATTATATATATTGGGCCTCATATATATATATTAAAAAATTAATTTTAGGTATTTTACAAACTCTAACTCCATAAAACCCTGCACCTGGAGATTTCTCTCTCTCTCTAATTTTTATTTTTCCCTTTTTAATTTTTATTTTTCCTTTCTGTAACTTCTCTGTCAAACAAATTTTACCGAAAAGAAGGGATTAAATTGAAACCCTAGCTTAAGGATGATGCAGCTGAGTGGTACTACAACCACAGCAACCGTAGAGGCGCCGCCACAATCGAACGGTTGAGTAGCCACATAAGCTGCAGTAGGTGTAGTATTTGTTGTCGCTACTATTCGGCGGTAATTGGTGTTCCGGTGGCTTTTCCGGAGGGTTGAGTAGAGCAAGAGAGCCTTTTTCTATTACCATCTCTATTTGTTCGAAATAAAAATGATAGAAAAGAAGAGAGGAGATCGAAAAATGGGAGGAGATATGAAAAGCAAGCAAAGGAGATGAGGTTTTTATTATTGTGACAGGCTGAGAAAAAATAGGGCTTTTATTCTCTTAGAGCATCTCCAACCTCACGCCATTTTCTATTTCAAACTCTATTTTGGAGTAAATTTCTCTTTTTCCACTCTAAAATGGAGTTTCTCCATATTCTACTCCATATTTGGAGTAACTCCATATTCTACTCCATTATGGAGTTGGACTTTTTTTAATTGCAAATTGATCCTTTAAATATTAAATATTTATATTTTATACTTTTTATTAATTTAGCAATGTATTTGTCGTACATATTATCAACTATCAACATATATGCATGTGACACTATACTAATATTTAAATGCATAAAATATATTTGACTATCATAATTATTTAAAAACTAAAATTTTTATTTAAAAAGATTGCAAAGTAAAATAAACTTAAAAATACATAACAAGTGCTGAAATTAAAGATAAGCAACATACACAAATTTAACACAACAAATACGATAAATTTAATATTCCCCTAAACCGCTTCCTGGTCCACCGAGATCACTAAAAAATTGTCCAAACGAAGTTGATGGAGGGGGAATTTGTTGATCTTGTTGTTGAGCATTCTGCTTTTGTAAAATTTTGGCTTGTTCACCCTGAATATATGCATGAATATTTGGATCCGATATGGAATCCATGTCATAAAATAAAATTTTGGCTTGTTCACCGGTTCGTTTTTGGAAAAAATGTATTGCATGACATAATGACTACATGTGTGATTTTACATAACATGATAATCGATGATGAACGTGATCTCGAAGCACCAATTGGAGTTGGAAGAGAAGCTCTACCTCCAGAGGTCCAAATAGTAGATGATGATAATATTCTATTTCAGGAGTTTTTTGGTCGATTTAGAGCAATCAAATATAAAGAAGCTCATTTTTCACTTTGAAATGCACTAATTGATCATTTGTGGGAAAAAATTAGTGTCGGTGATGTTTAATGATATTATGTAATTTTCTTTATTTAATAAGTATTAAATTCATAATTTATAAAAGTTTTGCAAAAAGGGTTAATTTGTAACTTTTAGAAATAAAAAGTATTATTAATAAAATACAAAAGAATCTTTTTTTTTTTGAACATCATTTCATTAAAGGAAATCAAACGGTTACAGAAAGGGAGACACGAAGAGCAGATTTTGCGAGAGAGTCGGCCAACACATTGGTCGATCTCGAAACGAAATTGAAGGAAATCGATTCGAAGGACGAAGATAAACAGTTAATGTCGTGGAGCACGCCATAGATTTCAGCGATTTGATCTCCCGACCGGATAGCTCTAATGAGCGTTTGAGAGTCTGAATTCAGGCACATGTTTGCCCAATTGAAGTTTTTTGCTTGTTGAAGGGCTTCGCGGACTACCATCGCCCTTCTGGTTAGGTCAAAAGCTGGTTAGGTGACATTTGGGTGCTTGGGAAATTAGTCATTTCCATGTTTCAAGAACATGTGAGTCTCTACGTTTTCAAACCTCTTTCTCTGGTTTAGTCTTCTATTTGCTTGAGGGCAAGCAAAGGTTAAGTCTAGGGGAGTTGATATATCATGGTTTTTACCCTCTTTAATCCTTGATATAAGTCCGTTTTATCGAGTCTTTATTCTATTATAGAGTCTTTTAGAGTCTTTTACATGTTTTAGCACATTTGGAGAATTATTGGAAATATTGGAGTTTTATGGAGCATTACGGAGCAAAACTGAAGTCTGGTGACTAAGTACCTGATCGAAGCGTCAAGCATCGATCGATACCCCCTGGTATCGATCGACACCCATCGAGGAGATCACAAGTCGCGACTTTTAATGAAGTTTGAAGAATTGTAGAACTTTCCCAGAAGACTTTAATATTTTCAATAAGACCCCAATTAGTGTTTAGACTATTAAATTAGGTTTTACAGCCACTTTGGCTGTGTGCTTTTCATTACATTGTTCTTGAGGATTTCTTAGAGAGGGGAGACAAGTCAGAACTCTGTTTGTCTGAGAGAAGGTTTCGAACCCCTGTTTCATTCTACTCTTATTTTATTCTATTGATGATTTATTCAGTTATGTTGATTGTTTCGTTCTCCATGTCTGAGTAGATCCCTCGTTAGGTTCAGGGTTCTCAATAGGGTTTTCTCTGAATGCTAGATTGATTTGTTATTAGGATTCATTATCTGAATTAGTTCTTCACCATAGGTTGATTACAAAGCTAATTCTGGATTGATCATCTAGAACTTAGATCTTAGGATAATTGATTAGGCGCGAGAGTGCGATTAATTACCTGATAGAACTTAAGGTGAGCAAAATAACTATTCGCAAAGAGATTTGGTTTAGTTGTTTTGTGAACATATAAAACTTGATTTAAAAGCTGATTTAGACTTTAGGATTCGCAAAGAGATTTGGAATTCCTAGGATTTAGATTTAGATAGCTTTCGCAACGAGAGTTGGTTAGCTATACTTTAGTGATTTGAGTTCAAGAACCGCTCTAAATCTGAATCTTGTTAGTTAGTTTATCTGCATTCATTGAATTCCTGAGAAATACCCTGAACCTATCCCTCCCAAATTGAATTTACAACCGTTTTAATTATATTCTGTTTTCAATACCATTGATTGCTTAGCGTAATTCTCACATCTATAATCTATTGTGTGTCTCTGTGAGTCCTTGTGTTCGACCCCTAGCTATACTTTAACAACTGCTTTAGTATCTAAATAGGGTATTAATTTGAGGATATCAATCGCTGAATGATTAAGGGCTGATATAAGATCACCTACGATGCTTCTCACATTTGCGAACTCCTCCACCTCACCTCCATACGGTACTATCCATGGTTTGCTTGTTAAAGTAGGAAATTGTCTGGTACCCACTAATTTTCAGGTTGTGGAGATGAGCGAAGGATCTCAGGTGTCTTTGCTCCTGGGACGAACGTTTATGGCTACTGCTGGCGCGATCATAGACACGCCAAATAAGAGAATCTCTTTTTCTTACATTGACGGAGAGGTCTACTATGATGTCATTCCCTCTAGAGGAGCTCCCACACATGTCTCTTGCTTCACTGTTGTCACAGGAGAGACATTAGCAGTTGATCTTTTGGAAGAGTCTCCTGACGAGCCAACTATCATAGACGTTTCGGTTGAACCGCCTAGCATCCCCAAGTAAGTTGTTAGGAAGTCTAAGGCAACAAAGAAGAAGGCGAAGACCAAGAGAGTCGAGAATCCTCATGTCACTTTGATCCCTCAGAAGTGTGATGGAGATTTGATCGAATATAAGGTGAAATGCAAAGGAGCCTCGAAACCATTCTCTAAGGCTAGAGTTCTTCTTACTTAGGAGCTGAAAGAGAAAGGAAAGGAGGTTGTGGAGAGCATGTTGAGCAGAACTCTGAGTCTGCAAGTATCTAGCTGTGGAACTTGCATGGGATACACTACAAGAAAACAGGCAATTTGCAACGATTTTTTGCGACGATTTTATTTCGTTGCAAATTGCCATCGGTTTTGCGACGAATTTACGACGATTCTAAAAGACGTCGTAAAATCGTCGCAAACTTGGGACGAAAAGTTTCGTTGTAAAATCGTCGCGAATTAGCGACGATTATACAACGATTACCGACGACATTACGACGATAATCAAAATCGTCGTAAAATCGTTGTAATTTAGCGACGATTTACCGAGGTTTGTATAAAACGTTGCAATATCGTCGTAAAATTACCCACGAATTAGCAATGATTATTATAAGTTGAATTTTACATCGATTTCCCAACGATTAATAAGTTAGGTGAGCACGTTTTAAGCTCACGGTGTCCGGTTAGGTAAACATGTTTAATATCGTTGTAAAGTCGATGTAAACATTTTTAAATTCGTTGTAAAATCGATGTGAAATCGATGTAAAATCGTAGGTAATTTGATGGTAATGAAAATAAAAATCTATATATAGTGGCCAACTTCATAATAAAAATTTCATATTCAAAAACATTTACTTCTTTCTGACCAACAAAAAATGTCAATATACGAAATTAGAAGATGGATGTATAATCGTCTTGATTCAGAGGGATCGCTAACAAAGGAGTTCAGTGATGGGGTGGAGGGATTCATGCATCAGGCAGGAAGTATACATAATACGATTATCAGTGGTAAGATGTACTGTCCTTGTGCCAGATGCTTGAATAGGAAATTTATCATTATCTCGAAGGTGTGGTCGCATATATTAAATAGAGGGTTTATGCCGCATTACTATATATGGTATTATCATGGAGAGGGTCATGGGGGAAATGCAGCTAGTAGTAGTAGCAATTATCAAGCATCGAATATTGATGAGTCAAATAATTTTAATCAATTTGATGATCATGCGGAGCAGCATGGTGAAGATAATGATAGGATTCATGACATGGTTACGGATGCATTTCATGAAACCGTAAGTACATTTGCACATGATCATCATGACGAGGAACCCAATCTAGATGCAAATTTTTTTTATGATATGCTAGATGCTGCAAATCAGCCACTCTACGATGGATGTAGAGAAGGACATTCTAAATTGTCGTTGGCGGCTAGGATGATGACTATTAAAACTGATCATAATTTAGCTGAGGTTTGCATGGATGATTGGGCTGATTTGATTAAAGAGTATTTGCTAGAGGACAATTTAGCTGCTGAAACTTACTATGAGATACAGAAGCTGGTTTATAGTCTTGGGTTGCCTTCTGAGATGATAGATGTCTGTGTTGACAATTGCATGCTTTTTTGGAAAGATGATGATAAGTTGCTGGAATGTCGATTTTGCCATAAGCCAAGATATAAGCCGCAAGGTACTGGTCGGAGTAAGGTACCGTTCCAGCGATGTGGTACCTTCCTATAACTGATAGATTAAAAAGAATGTATCAGTTTGAGAGGACATCTGCATCGATGAGATGGCATGCAGATCATTTGCAAACAGATGAGGAGGTTACTCATCCTTCAGATGCAAAAGCGTGGAAACACTTTAAGACGGTACATCCAGACTTTGCTAGAGAGAAACGTAATGTGTATCTTGGTCTTTGCACAGATGGATTTAGTCCATTTGGTATGTCTGGTAGGCAATATTCTTTATGGCCAGTAATCCTAACGCCTTACAACCTACCCCCAGATATGTGCATGCAAAGGGAATTTTTATTCCTGAGTATTTTAGTACCAGGTCCGAAGCATCCGAAGCGTTCCCTTGATGTGTTTTTGCAGCCTCTGATACATGAATTGGAGCAGTTGTGGTATACCGGGGTTCGGACATATGATTTTGCAAGGAAAAAAAATTTTACAATGCGTGCGGTGCTTATGTGGACAATAAGCGACTTCCCTGCGTACGGGATGTTATCAGGTTGGACTACGCATGGGCGATTGTCTTGTCCATATTGTCTCAATCGGACAGATGCGTTTCAATTGAAACATGGACGAAAAACAAGTTGGTTTGATTGTCACCGCCGATTTCTACCGATTCATCATGCATATCGAAGAAATAAGCGGTTGTTTAGAAAGAACAAAACTGTTCGTGTTCCTCCTCCTGTTTATATTTCCGGGGAAGATCTAGAAGCAAAAATTGATCATTATGGTGCATTGGAAACAGTCAATCGTGGTGGAAATTGGCACACTCCAGCTAATATGCCGGATGGATATGGGGAGCATCACAATTGGCATAAGAAAAGCATATTCTGGAAGCTTCCGTATTGGAAGGATCATTTGCTTAGACACACTTTGGATGTCATGCACATTGAGAAAAACTTTTTTGATAACATCATGCATACATTGTTAAACGTGCGTGGAAGGACTAAAGACAGCGGTAAGTCAAGGTTAGACTTGCCTGATCTTTGTTGTCGGAATGAGTTACATATTACAAGCAATGGGAAAGCACCTGTCCCCATATTTCGAGTGGGTGCGGAAGAAAAATCAGCTTTGTTCAAATGGGCGACATCTGATGTGAAGTTTCCGGACGGGTACGTATCTAATTTAGCTAAATGTGTTGAGAATGGCCAAAAGTTTTCCGGGATGAAGAGTCATGACTGTCACGTCTTTATGCAACGTCTACTTCCTTTTGCATTTGCTGAACTTCTACCAGGAAATGTACACGAAGCAATTGCAGGCATTGGAGGGTTTTTTCGGGATCTTTGTACCCGTACTTTGTCAGAAGATGTTATTGCACAACTTGATGCTAGTATTCCTATTTTGTTGTGCAACATGGAGAAAATATTTCCCCCAGCCTTTTTTGATGTTATGGAACATCTACCTATTCATCTACCTCACGAAGCAGAACTTGGGGGACCTGTGCAGTATTGATGGATGTACCCATTCGAGCGATTCATGGGACATTTGAAGCGGAAGGCTAAAAATCTAGCCAAAGTTGAAGGGTCAATAGTAGCAGGAAGTTTAACAGAAGAAACTTCTCACTTCACGGGGTACTATTTTGGCTCGAAGGTTCGCACACGGAAAAGGGCAGCACGGCGATATGATGATGGAGGTGTAGGCCGAACATATGCTAATGAAGGTGTCCCAGATATCTTTTCTTCAATCGGTCGATTATGTGGAAGAGTGAAGTCAGTTTGGTTTGCCAATGAAAAAGACCATCATAGTGCACAAACGTATATCCTCTTAAACTGCGAAGAAGTTAGTCAATTTGAGACGTAAGTGTATAAACATACGTCTTATATATATAGCTAAATTATATATATGCTACCTTTATACCAATTACAAATACTTTTGTATGCAGTGAATTTGTTAGACAAGTCCGAGAAGTCATTGAAGGAATCTCAGACGATGAAATCAACAAGCGTAAAGATCAACATTTTGCCCCGTGGTTGAAGACACAAGTACGTAGAATTTTAAGTACTAACTTGGACAATTAACCTAATACATATTTTGATTACTTTTTAATTAAATTAATTAATGATATAGGTCGAGTATGGGGATACCGCATATCCACTCTGGTTCCATGAGTTAATAAAAGGCCCCATATCGAAGATAACGAGTGCACCCATGTATTGCACACGCGGATATATATTTCATACATTCAAATACGAAAATCAAAGAGTTACTGCCAACTACGGGGAATGTGTGCGGGGCGAAATAGATTTTTATGGAGTGTTGCAAGACATAATTGAAGTTGAGTACCCTGGTTGCTTAGGTTTGAAATGCGTTCTGTTCAAATGCGACTGGTTCGATCCAACAGTTGATCGAGGCGTCCGTAAGAACAAATTTGGGGCAGTAGATGTCAACCAATCACGACGTTACAATAAGTATGAGCCATTTATCCTAGCATCACAAGCAGAACAAGTCAGCTTTGTTCCATATCCGCGAGTTCGCACCACCCGTATCTCATGGTTATCAGTTATAAAAGTTTTTCCGAGGGGTCGAATTGTGGGGGTTGATGAGGAACTACCAATGCAGCAAGATCATTGCTCTGATATGCCAGAACTAAATGAGAGCAATGAAGACATCCTTTTGATAGATCCTCAAAACAGGCAAGTTGAATATCTCCCAGACGATACAGAGGAAGAAGATGAGGAAGATGAGTTCGAAGAAAGTGATGAACCAGATGATCAAGAAACGGATGTGTACTACGATTCGTCCGAAAATGAATCAGAGTGACCGCGCTAGCTAGTAATTATTGTGAATTTAATGTATTAATATAATATTGTGATCGAGTAGTTATTGTGAAATTTAAGTGATATGATTTCTATGAAATCCCTTAAACCCCAAACTAAATTCCATCTCCAATCTCCACTCATTTTCCGCCGTAGGTGCGGCGATTTATAAATTACGAGACATATGTGTCATGTAATTTATTAATTGCACCAACAACGGTGGGAAATGAGTGGTGATCGGAAATGGGATTTAGTTTGGGGTTTAAGGGATTTCAAAGATATCGTCGCTAAATCGTCGCTAAATGTGATAGTCACTAATTCGATGCAAAATAGCGACGATTTAGCAACGAATATTGACAAATCGTGGCTAAATCGTCGCAAACACTGAATGTCGCAAAATCGATGCCAATTCACGATGATTTAGCAACGATTTGTCATAAACCCTAAACCCTAAACCCTTTGCCCTAAACCCTAAACCCTAACATATTATCATCTCATTGTATTATGCATCTTTCACTGAAATTGATCGTGACTTTAGAGAATTGTCCGGAAATGAAAACTCGGTCAATCACAATAATTTCCACAAACTGAATCATTGTATTAATAATCTCTAACATATACGCAAACTATATGTTTTACTTATTTTTCTGTATCGATGAACTTATTGATAATTTCATGAATTTGGATTTACAGTAAACATGTCAAGTTGTTTATGGAACGTTGTAATCGACGTTACAATTTCGTACCTATACCCTAAACCCTAAAACCGATTTTACAAATATCCTCACTAATTCGATGCAAATTGGCGACGATTTAGCAACGAATATTGACAAATCGTGGCTAAATCGTCGCAAACACTGAATGTCGCAAAATCGATGCCAATTCACGACGATTTAGCAACGATTTGTCATAAACCCTAAACCCTAAACCCTTTGCCCTAAACCCTAAACCCTAACATATTATCATCTCATTGTATTATGCATCTTTCACTGAAATTGATCGTGACTTTAGAGAATTGTCCGGAAATGAAAACTCGGTCAATCACAATAATTTCCACAAACTGAATCATTGTATTAATAATCTCTAACATATACTCAAACTATATGTTTTACTTATTTTTCTGTATCGATGAACTTATTGATAATTTCATGAATTTGGATTTACAGTAAACATGTCAAGTTGTTTATGGAACGTTGTAATCGACGTTACAATTTCGTACCTATACCCTAAAACTTAAAACCGATTTTACAAATATCCTCACTAATTCGATGCAAATTGGCGACGATTTAGCAACGAATATTGACAAATCGTGGCTAAATCGTCGCAAACACTGAATGTCGCAAAATCGATGCCAATTCACGACGATTTAGCAACGATTTGTCATAAACCCTAAACCCTAAACCCTTTGCCCTAAACCCTAAACCCTAACATATTATCATCTCATTGTATTATGCATCTTTCACTGAAATTGATCGTGACTTTAGAGAATTGTCCGGAAATGAAAACTCGGTCAATCACAATAATTTCCACAAACTGAATCATTGTATTAATAATCTCTAACATATACGCAAACTATATGTTTTACTTATTTTTCTGTATCGATGAACTTATTGATAATTTCATGAATTTGGATTTACAGTAAACATGTCAAGTTGTTTATGGAACGTTGTAATCGACGTTACAATTTCGTACCTATACCCTAAACCCTAAAACCGATTTTACAAATATCCTCACTAATTCGATGCAAATTGGCGACGATTTAGCAACGAAATGAACTAATCGTGGCTAAATCGTCGCAAACACTTAATGTCACAAATTCGATGCAAATTTGCGACGATTTAGCAACGATTTGTCATAAAATATACCGCGTGTTGGTCAATTAAACTCCCGCGTGTATGAATGTCACAAAATCGTTGCAAAGTTAGCGACGAATTAGCTACGGTTTAATTGCCTCGATACAGCGACGATTCGTCGCGAAATCGTCGCTAAGTAGCGACGATTTAGCGACGACACGTAATCTTATATATACACGCGAGTTCCTTGCAAATTCATTTACAAACAAATAAAAAAAAAACTGATCATAACTTCATTCCGAATTCCTTGCGAAAAAGGTAAATTTTTTTTTCAATGTTTTTAATTAATTAGTATAGATAAAAATTAAACAATTTAGGTCTGTAGAAACGGTATCAAATTAGAAAAAATAGCAGACTGCCCAGATGTTTATAGATAGTAATTGTTTTTCATTTTTATGCAGATGGGCCAGCGTCATGCACATTACGCTCAGTTTTTGCGAGATATTGGTGATGCTTCGGGTACCGGGTTGCCTCCGTCTTCTGAGGCTACAGAGACGGATTTTGTCCCGGTGACGCAACCTCCGCCGCCTCCACAACCACCTCAGATTCCGCAACCTGGAGGCCATGCCCCGGCCCCGTATGCACACATGACGGTTCATGATTTGCTTGCATAGCCGGGGCGTCATAGGCTTAAAAGATTAGATCCAGATCATACTGACGGGTCGGAATGGTAATATATATAAATATATTTTTTTTACATTTATTTCTAACAATTCAAAATTTTACAATTTTTTGTTTCAGGTTTGGAGTTGAATCCAAAGTTGGACGCACCGTTTCCGACATCATCAAGTCTTATTTTATCGAGCCGCATACCAATTTTACCCAGCTTCCTCTACAAGTCAAGGAGACATGGTTCAAGATGTTTGCGGTACGTATGGAAAAAATATTTTTTTATCCTTTAATTATTTTAATTATATTTAAATATATATTTAATTTAATTTTATAAAATATGTAATTATTTTTGTTTCTCATGCAGCAAAAATATCACTGGGATCTTTCGCTTCATGGCGAGGTCGAAACTTTATTTCTCGAGAGGGTGAAGTTTCGTATCCAAGGCGTGGTTGGTGAGTGGAAGAAAGCATGGAAGAAGGATGGCGACGAAGCAAAGCCCCTGCACATGGATAAAGCCGTTTGGGACGGCTTGGTGCGGTATTGGATGGATCCGAAGTCTATCACGACTGCTGAGAAGTGTTCGGCTTCCCGCAACACCGTTGATTCGGACGGGAGACTCAAGGCTATACCTCATACAGCTGGACAAACACCTTTTGCGGGTGTTCGTCTACAGATGGTAATTAAATTTATTTAAATTAATTTATTTATTTAATTTACTTCGTCAATAACATAGTTTTTTTCTTTAGGCCGCCGAAGACGGAGGTGTACTCCCTCCGATGACAAGGGTTTTTGAGCGGATGCACCGGAAGAAGGATGGTTCCTTTGTTTCCGAAGCTGCCGAGCACATCTTCAATGAGGTGACTTCCAAAGTCACCGAACGAGAGACACAGCTCTCTCAACAGCTATCTCCCGGTGGTTCGTCGGTCATGTCTGGAGGGTTGACCACACCCGATATTGACCGGATCTTCGAGCAGGTATATAGAATAGTTAGTACTTATTAATTTTTAGTTTTTGATTTTATAAAGTTTTCTAATTGTAAATTTAAATATAGGTTGCCCCTAAGAGAAAGGGGAAGGTTGTCGGGATGGGATATATTCGAGATGTCTCGGCTGCTTCTTCATATGCTCCGCGACGACGATCGCCAGAAGATGATCCAGTCGTGTTACGTGCCACGATTACGAGTCTTCAGGAGCGGGTTGAGACCGAGTCTCATGCATATCAGGCGAGGATTGCGAGTCTTCAGCACCGGGTTGAACAGGATGCTACGCAGAATGACGAACTCTTCGACATCTTGGCAACAGGAAACCCGACAATGCAGGCCATGCTACGGGAAAAACGAAGACTCCGAGCAGAGGCAGATGAAGCGGCAGCGGCAGAGGCAGCGGCAGGACCATCCAGTTCGTCGAGACGTCCCGAAGACGATGTAAATCTCGACGATTACGATATAATTATATAGATTTAGGATTTCGATTTCTAATTTTGCTTTTTTTTTGTAACAAATTATAATATTTTTTTTTTATAAAATATTATTATATATTATTTTTATAATTTTTATTTTATAATTTCGAATTTAATAAAATTTTAAAAATAATTTTAAAAATCATATATATAAAAATCGTCGTTAATTCGATGGCTATAATCATGGCTAATTTACATCGAGTATACGACGATTTATTACCAACGACTATACGACGATTATTAGCAACGATTTTGCGACGTTTTATTACCAACGACTATACGACGATTATTAGCAACGATTTTGCGACGAATTATTATCAACGATTATACGACGATTTATGCGCAACGATTTTGCGACGATTCATTAGCAACGATTTGGCGACTATTATTTAGCAATGATTTTATGACGATTTATTAACAACGAATTAACGACAAAAATATTTTCCCATCGAATTAACAATGAAATATTTGCCATCGAATTTCCATCGTTTTTACGACGTATTTATATTCGTCGTAATTTCAATGTAATATTTACGACGATTTAGCGACGAACATTTACCGACGATTTAGCGACGAATTTGTTTCCCTTGCACTTTCCCGACGAATTTACGACGATTTGTGGTTTGCGACGATCATTTAACGACGATCTTTAATTCGTCGCAAATTCGATGCAAATCCTCTTTTGCAACGATTTTACAACGATTTCGTTCGTTGCAAAATGGGTGTTTTCTTGTAGTCCGTAAGCTCTCGATCTTCTCCTGGTTGATCACCTGAGCCCAAGTCAAGCTACTGACGTTAAACAAGCGCTGAGTGGGAGGCAACCCACTGGTGAGTCTGTATATAACTCTTTTATTTTTGTTCTTATTTTTAGTTTTGTGTCTTGTGTTTTAACGTGAATACGATTAAGCGAGTAGTATCGATCAACACCACATGGTATCGATCGATACCATGCGGAGAAAAACTAGGAATTGGCCAACAGGTGTCGATTGATACCGTGTGGTATCGATCGACACCGTGCGGGCAGGTAAGTTTTCTTTTAAAACCCTCGGGTTTTTCTTTCTCTTCTTTTTTCTCCATCGATCGATAACGACACCATCTTCCCCTCAAATCGCATCTTTCTCGTTTTTTCACCGATTTTGGTGATTCAAGTGCCTACATTCATTAGATTTTCACTCTATATCTCCTTCTAGAATTTATTTCTCAGATCAGCAAAGGTATGTACTCAACATTCTGTCTTTTCCATCCGATTTTTAGGTTTGTGGTTTGTAAGATTTTACTCTTTAGCACTTGTTTTTCTTGACAATGGTAATTTGCTGAGATGCTCTAGAGTGGTTTCGAACCTTGCCTTACATTCACCTACCTTTAATTTGGACTTTTGGGTAATTTGGAATCTGGGAATCGGATGAACTGGAAATTGGGTAGGGTGTCGATCGATACCCTCTGGTGTCCGTGTCTGCTGATCCATATTTGCTTGACTCCCTGCGAGATGATGGATTTATGTTGTGTCCTTCTGTCTTTGTTTGCAGATGACATCTAGGCCAAAGCGAGCAAGAACCGCAGATTCATCGAGCTCTAACCCATCTGCTACGGATATTCCTGCAGTCCCACGCAGAGCTCCTTGGCCTAAGCTGAATGAAAAGGCCAGGATCCCTTGTCACCGCGATTGGAATGGACAGGAGAAGGCGTATGCCTCGAGTGATGACACCGCATTTATACCCATTTCTGAGGAGTGGGACGACTTCGACACGCTATTCTATAACGCGTGGTTGGGTGTTACCATCGAGCCTACCAGGTTTGTGGATGGACTTTCTTTGCATCAGCTGGGTCTCAACACAGATTTGGCTCGTCTGCTTGGGCATATTGGTTTTGGTCACATGGCTACACGCAACAGCTCGCATTAGCTATTCAGATGAGGTTCTACGAGACGCATAGGGTGGTAGCCTGTCCTTCATGGCTCGCGGAGTGAGGTACTGGATTTCATTCCCTGATCTCTGTGATCTCTATGGGTTTCGGAGGGATCGCAGGAGGATTGCTCTTCCAGCTGCCCATCCTGACATGCGTGGATTTTGGGCATGGTTTGGGAACGGTGTCTACGAGTCTAAGACGTCCACTCAGATGGACATACGACATCCGGTCCTGCGTTGTTTTGTTAGGATCCTGAGCACAACTCTCCTGTGCAAGATGGAGCCTAACAAGATGAGAGTGTCTGAGCTTCTGCTTCTGTTTCTCGCTGTCAGGAACATCATCCCTGAGCAGGATTTTGATTGGCCTGAGCTTAAGGATGTTAACCTTGGGGCTGTTTTCGCGCATCATCTGGTCTCTTTGAAGACCAAACCATTCACGAGGACGAGCACGAATAAGGATTCAGTTGGTAGTCTTCTGACACCTATCTTCTAGCACCTAAGGATCAATACTACGAGCTGCTCGATAGTCACTGTGCGTCGGTACATGGATGAGGCACATATGAGGAGCCTTAGGTGGTTGAAGACTGGGAGGAAGTGGATCCTTAATAGATCTTATGGGAGCTTTCTGGTGCAGTTACCTGATAGGGATCTGACAGACATATCTGAGGATCCTGCTCTGCTTCGTTTTGAGCCTCCTGCAGACCTGTTGACTCCGATTCCAGCGACTAGACGACAGGTTCGTCCATCTGCTGCTGACATCCCATCTACTTCACGTCGGGGAAGACGTACACAAGCTGTATCTTTCCCACCTATTCCTGAGCCACAGTGGCCTGAGGACACGGACGTCCCGATGGAGCCAACTGCTTTCCAGCGACTGATGATAGCGAGCATGAAGAGCATCTGGGCTGCTGTTCGCTGCCGTTGCACGACTAACACGGATGATGATCCGTCATCCCAGCCTGGACCTTCACATACCGCTGCTGCTGACCATGAGAGTGATTCTGAGGAGACGCATGAATAGTCTTCTTTATCTTTACGTTTGTATTTTTCTTTCTTTATCTTTTTCTTTTATTTTTCTTTTCTGTTGAACTTATGTCAGTATTTGTTTTTGCATTTGAACTTCTTTGGATTTGTGTTTGATCTACCATGTTGCTTTTAACATGTTTTTGAGTGTTCCTAACAGTGCTAACTTCTAACACTTTGGATCACTTTCCCGTTAAGCAACTCGATACCATTGATTTGAAATCGGTAAATCTGTGTGTCAACATATGGCTGGTGTCGATAGATACTAGTAGGTATCGATCGACACTCATCACCTTCACAGGTAAGATTTTTCGATTTTCATAATCCACTCAGTTCATTTGTTTTCTTTCACCAACTCTAGGCTAGATAACACTGGGGACAGTATTGTTTAAGTCTGGGGGAGGTAGTCGCTGACTTTGTTTTTGTTTTTCTTAAAGTCAGTCCGTTTTTGAGTCATTCATCGTTTTATTGAGTCAAAACTTTATCTGAGACTGTGATCTTTTTCTTGAATCTTTTGATCTGACCTTGCTTCTAAGTGACCGTTGTTATAGAATCAGTTCTAGATCGACTAATGAAAAATCCAAAAGATGACCAATTAACTAGAAGACACTTTATGTTTTCAGCAAAGTTCCTTAAAGCCTGAGCCAAATTTTTGCACTTCATCAATGTGGTTATTATTTATAGTGCTTGATTACTCATTCGTATCTGACAAAGGAACCCATGTGTTTGAAAATAACGGTATTTCTCTCCCTGTTACAAGTTAATTAATAAGTGCATTAAAAGATGAAATGATTTTCTTATGAGTAGAGGGTTAGGAAAATTTCCAGCGATCCCATTATTCTACTCAAAAGGGAATGATCACACAGAGGATTGGAAGCGAGGCTAGGATTTTCCTATGATGCCATTATTCGCCTACATCCTTTGATATGTTGAGAGGGAAGAACCGGGGATTAGGTGGCAAACACCATCAATACTCGCGTCTCGTACCTTGATGTGTATATGTAAAGCTAAAAACAAAAGAGAGAACATAATAAGAAATAAGTCTGGGAGAGAAATAATACCAAAAAGTGTGAAAAATGGTGGTTCCTTGTCATGATATTGTATGGGAAAGAATCTAGAAAGTTCTTGGTATAAATCACATCAATGAAACTAGCGAGGATGGCTTGATTGAACAATGATGTGAGTTAATGTGTGTAGTCTGGGAAGCTGAGAATGTCTACGGAGAAGTACATGGTGGTTATATCAAAAAGCTGGTTAGGCGATATGTGGAGCACTAAGGAAATTGGTCTTTGCAATGTTTCATGAACATGTGAGTCTCTACGTTTTCAAACCTCTTTCTCTGGTTTAGTCTTCTATTTGCTTGAGTGCAAGAAAAGGCTAAGTCTGGTGGAGTTGATATATCATGGTTTTTACCCTATTTAAGCCATGATATAATTTTGTTTTATCGAGTCTTTATTCTATTACAGAGTCTTTTAGTGTCTTTTACAGGTTTTAGCATGTTTGGAGCATAATTGGAGATATTGGAGCTTTTAGAAGCATTCTGGAGCGAAATGGAATTGAAGCGACTAAGTACCCCGATTTGAAGTCAAGAGCATCGATCGATACCCCCTGGTATCGATCGACACCCATCAAAGCAGATACGAGTCGCGACTTTCACAAGTCTTGAAGAATTGTAGAATTGCCCCAGAAGACTTTAATATTTACAAGAAGACCCCAATTCGTGTTTAGACTATATAATTAGGTTTTTCAGCCACTTTGGTGGCTACACTTTCTTTACGCTTTCATTAATTTGATTATACTTTTGGTTTTTAGAGAGACAACTCTGAACTCATGTTTTCTATTATTTTCTTTGATGATCTCTTCAATCATGTTGTTTTCATTCTTCATGTCTGAGTAGATCCACTTTAGGTTCAGGGTTCTCATAAGGGTTTTCTCTGAATGCTAGATTGATTAGTTGATTAGGATTCACCATCTGAATTAGTTCTTCGCCTTAGGTTATGTTCAAAGCTAATTCTAGGTTGACGAATCTGGAACTTAGATCTTAGGATAATTGATTAGGCACGAGAGTGCGATTAATTACCTGATAGAACCTAGGTTGATCAAAATAACTATTCGCAAAGGAATTTGGTTTAGTTGTTTTGTGAACAAATCAAACCTGAATTAAAAGCTGATTTAGACTTTAGGATTCGCAAAGGAATTTGGAATTCCTAGGATTTAGATTTAGATAGTTTTCGCAACATAAGTTGGTTAATTATATCTTAGTGATTTGAGTTCAAGAACCGCGCTAAATCTGAATCCTGACTAGTTAGTTTATCTGCATTCATTGATTTCCTAAGACATATCCTGAACCTATCTTTTCTCAATCGAATTACATCTTGTTTAATTTACGCATTGCTTTCAATTATATCTTTTGGTTTAGCTTAATTCGAATCTATTTAATATATTGTGTGATTTCTGTGAGTCCTTGTGTTCGACCCCTACATTTACTGCAACTACTGCTTAGTACTTTTAGGGTATTAATTTGAGCATCACACCACTTGGTATCGGTCGATACTCATCACGTTTTTTGTTACTTACGTTCTTGACTCTTGTTTTCAGGTGTATGCCTAATCGTGAAACCAGAAAGAGCAAGAGCACTCAGCTAGTTGATATGTCACTCGAGCAACTAGCACTTTTGGAACGCACAAACAGAAGAGCAAAGAAGCCAGCAAAGATGAACAACAATCAAGTGGAGTTGGTTCAAGATGCAGCTGGTGCTTACAGAGACCAAGAGGGTCGGTTGTGCAATGAGAGAGGACAACGTCTGGATGGAGAGAGGAACATCATTCCACCTGCTCCTGTTGTCGCTGGGAATTCCGCTGGGAACGCGGACGTAGTGAATGCTGGGAATGCTGTGGTAAATCGTGTTAGAACGATTGGTGAGTGCAACAGACCTGACCAGTTTTACGCAAAACTATCTGCAATTCGTCCTCTTGCTTTTCTGAGGAATGACTTTGAGCTGAAACCTGCATACTACATTCTTGTGGGACAACACCCTTTTCATGGTCTTTCCAGCAAACATCCCATGGATCATATTGAGAGGTTCGAGGATTTGGTCACTAGCATCATGAGCAATGGAGTGTCCTACGACTATCTCTTCTGCAAGCTTTTCCCATACTCTCTTAGTGGGGAAGCAACTTACTGGTTGAACCAGTTACCTCCTGGATCGCTGACTGCCTGGGAGGAGACTAAGACTACTTTCCTAACCAACTTTTATGATGATGCAAGATCCGAGGATCTGAGGAACAAAATCTCACAGTTTTCTCAGGGACCTACCGAGGCGTTGAAGGCTGCTTGGAGGAGATTCAAATCGTATCAGAGAGATTTTCCACATCATGGATACTCTGATGTTCAGCTGATGGGTTTCTTTTTCAGAGGACTTGATTGGAGGTAGCAGATGACTTTGGATGCTTCGAGCAATGGAAACTTCAACACTAGGTATCATGATGAAGCCTATGTCTTGATTGAGAACTTGGCGTCTAGCAATAGCACCAAGAATGCTGATTTTGAGCGGAAGAAGATAGATGGCAACATTGATGGCTCGCAGATTGCTGATTTTCAAGCTAAGTTGGATTCTATGCACAGTCTTCTGATGGGCAAGACACAAAAGGCTGTTGATAGTGAACTTTTTACGGTTCGCACAATTAACCCATTGTGCACAATACCACAATCTAATGGTATGTCATTGTAGCACTTAGGGATCGAATCCACAAGGAGGCACGAGAACAACACACAGAGAATACGAGACACTTCTTAATCTAAGCTAATCAAATAAAGGTTTTCTAATGATCCTAATCAATTTAAAGACAAGATAATAAATAACCAAGCATATAACAAAGGTAATTAAAAGACTAACAAGTTTTGAACTAAAACGTAACGAAAACGATTTAAACAAGAATAAGCAAACGAACTTCGGGTAATGGTAATCGACTTGGACATTCTCTAGCTAAACCATGATACTCAAACAATGCTAATCCTTAGGCCTTAGATCACTAATTTAGACTAATCCACTTCCATGAAAATAATCACTTCACTAATCACTTAACTGAGAACAAACTTCCATTTGCAATTAAATGATCAACAAGCATTAATCTCAAGTCTAAATAGCCATTAAACACCCTAGACATCTATTTCCATAGGCTAGGAATGTAAAACACTTGCTAAGTTTGGTTGAGGAATTTCATCGAACACCTTCCGGGCATGAAATTCCTTAAGTTCTAAATCAACTTTGTCAAGGCTAATCTAGCATTAATCACACCTAACAAGTAAGGATTCTTCATAAACTAAGTCGTAAGCATCATGATTTAGCAAGAAAACATCTTAATCTACCATACCCAAAGTTCTAAAGAAACTACTCACAAACCATGATAATCTCAACAAATCTTATGTAGGAGGTGTTTAGATTCATGGTTAGATGATTAGAAATAGATAGATAGATGAAAACAAACAAGAACTTTCATAAAAACACCAAGAATCTCTTAAAAACTCCAAACTCTCTCTAAGAAGAGTGTTTTTGAAAAATTAAAATGAGATATATCCTCAAACAACAAGGTTTTTGGCCTAAATATCAAAGCAGGTCGTAGGTTGCAGCGGTCTACAGTTGCCCGATGCAGCTGGCCGCTGTGGATTTCCGGTTTTGCTCCGTTTGCAGGTCAGGCGGACATGCGCTTACTAAAGTTGTCTTATCTCTCTAACCCCAGATCTGAATGACTTGACACTGGTTCCATTAGAACGCTAACTCACATATCTACAACTTTCATGAAGTACTCTGAAGCTAAATCCGAATGGAAACTGTCTTTCCGAGTCGATCTTTGAAGCACTTCGGACAGACTCTGCATTTTGCTCAAGAGGGAACCACAGCGGTCTGGCTCTCCCCGCTGCATGACCGCTGTGAATCTCTGTGTTTTTGACGGGAGGATCCGCAGCGGTCACTGTAGACCGCTGCCACACACCGCTGTGAGCTCCATGTAGCTCATTCGCGCGCCAGACGGACGTATGCTCAGTGAAATGGTGATAACTTCCGCAATACAGCTCAGAACTTGATGAAACAACGTCCGTTGGAAAGATGACTCAATTACCTACAAACATTATCAAGTGTTCCAAAGCTTAATCTGAGCGCAAGAGCTTCTTCTGACCCAATCTTTAGAGCACATCGGATGGCTTCTGCATTTTTCTTGATTGTTTGGGTTTATTTTGCCCCATGATCTTGGTCCAAGCTCCAAAATGATTCCATAAGCTCCAAATGGTACCTAAAAGACTCCATAGCACACAAACATATGCAAAAACTAACCTAAGACTCATTAACTCTAAAATGGATGCAAACTAGACCAAAAACAATGAAATGAATGCACAAAGTCACAAAATGCTAACTAAAATGTATACTAAAATGGACTAAATTATGCAACTATCAACTCCCCCGAACTTGCCTTTTGCTTGTCCGCAAGCAAACAAACAAGAACAAGTCGAAGAAGAGGTTGGAATGCGAGAGATCATATCCGAGAATATTAACAAAATAATTTAATTCAATGCCCTTGAGAGTAGTTATGTGATGCACAAACAACCTCTAATTCAAAAAATTTAGCCATACTCGTCGCTATACGAATTGGTCTAAGCCTTAGCATCTACAAGTAATCATATCCTCTAACTCTTTAACATTCATTAAGTACAATGGTGAATCATGCTTAATAAAAATCAAGTGAACTCATTTGGCTTAGGGAAAAGGTTTTGAGATAAAAATGATCTCAATCATGTGGGTATTCCAATGCAATGGGATCTCTCACGAAAGAATGAACTTTGGCAAAATGCTAAGAGTAAAGAACAATTGATGCGTACAAGGATGACATCCGTCTACCCAATGCCCCAATATGAACTTCACTCCTATTTCTAAACCCATCAATATTCATTCTAAACTACCCATATCACAAGGCATTTTGCCTTCTTAGACCACATTTCTTTTCTAACTTAGGGGATTCTTTTCTTCTTATCTTTCAACAAATGGATTGGCTCTTCATCTTTTTCTTTTAGCTCTTTTTCACTTTCATAACTAGTCTCTCAATCATCATTTAGATGCCTTAGCCATATATATATTTTTTTCTTTTTTGGCTCTTTCTTTCTTCTACACACATAGAGACTTATACTTTCAACACCTAGAGCTATTCCACACTTTCATGCCAACCAATCCAAACTTTTTACTTTCCCCTATCATTTTTCCCAATCTTTTATTTTCTCCACACTTTCTTTTCTTTACATCAACACCCAA
This sequence comes from Eutrema japonicum, assembly GCA_030161315.1. NCBI lineage: Eukaryota > Viridiplantae > Streptophyta > Magnoliopsida > Brassicales > Brassicaceae > Eutrema > Eutrema japonicum. The sequence goes on from BSQW01000007.1 coordinate 23,305,814, forward strand.
ATCACCAACCTATCTATCAACTCCTTGTCGTTCCAAACTCAACACTTTTTGCTAAGTTCATTCAAAATTAGGCCTCACGACACACACAAGAGATGAAGGCTTGAAGGAAAAGTATAGTTAAGGGTGTGGTTAACCGTTCCAAAAATGAGAAACGACTATTTGAGTTAACAAGAGAGTGGTGAAAAGGGGTAAGATAGCTCAAATATGTATAAGGTATCCATGAATTCACTTTTCAATGTACAAGCATGATAATTTCAAGTCAAGATTAAAGTTCATGTAGATAGAGTTATATTCAATTCAAAGCATGCTTCAACCAAGACAAAAACATTCAAACCGCAAGATCAAAGCATAGATCATCCTTAACTTCGTGATCGCTCAAATGCATCAAAGAACTCCTAACGAGGGCATTAATTCAAGCTCTTAAGTTTATATTCTACATGGATAATTCTCCCAATGCAAGTGAATGCAAACCTATATGCATCTAGACTCAATCTTAAACATGCAAAATGCAACTAATTTTTTTTTTTTTTATGGTTTTTATATGCACTTATATGAATGAATGAGACTCAAAGATGGAAAAATAAAAATAAGATCACAAAACACAAGATCAAAAGACACAAATCCTTCCCCCGAACTTGAATTGCAACGTCTCGGTGCAACAAAAATCAAAGAGAAGGTAAAAATATGCAAAAGTATGTACAATGAAATGGAGTTTGGATCATACCTTTGGATTGGAGAGGAGTGTGACGTGCTGTAGCTCTACCCATTCATGCATTAAGCACCACGACCTTGGACCCAAGAAAACTATAAACATCAAACAAAAACATCAAAAGGAACAAGAAAGAACGAAAATATATACAAAGATAGTCATGGGAATGCCTCCCAAGAGCGCTTGTTTTACGTCGCTAAGCTTAACGTTTCAAACCGTTTTAGGCTTGGAGAGAAGGAGTAGTGGAACTCCATGGCGGGTCTTCGAGCTTGAGTGTGAGAACCTTGCTCATGATCTCTTGAATTCCCGTTGGACCTTTTTCTTTGAGCTCGGGTGTGATGATTGCTCTAACCATGGCAAAAGGTTTTAACCTTCCCTTACACTTGATCTTGTACTCAACCACACCATCTTCATATCTCCACGGTGTCAAGGTCATAGTGGCGAGTTTGGGAAAAATTGATCTAACCTCATTAGGCTTGCTCGTCACGCCTTTGACAAGGGTGGGAGGGTGGGTATCATTGGGTTTCTTCTTTTTGGCCTTAGTGCCCTTACCCTTCTTTTGAACCTTTATACTCTCAACCTCATTTTCCATAGAGGTATGGAAAAGAGATTCCAAGCAAACACCATCCAGCGCTAAGGTTTCTTCAACATTACCATAACCCAAAGCTTTCTCTTCATGAGAATCTTTCTTCTTTTTACAAGCTTTTGGGGGTGAAACCAAATTCATCTTCTCACAACTTCCCACATACTCAACCTTTTTAACTTCCACTTCATCATCCTTACAAACAATGGTGCCACAAAGCTTGGTGGAAGAGGGCTTCATGGAATAGAAGACTTTGTCATTCACGTTCTTGAGAACGACCTTCTTGTTTTGGAAGTCCATGCTTGCACCGGTGGTATTGAGGAATGGAGTTCCAAGGAGGAGCGGGAGTTTGCTGGTTTGCTTCATCTTCATAACTATGAAATCGGTTGGAATGAGACAATTTCCGATCTTGAGAGGATAATCTTCAACAATGCCAAGTGGTTGCTTAGAAGAAGAATCTCCAAAAGTGATGTGTGATGGGTGGTGCTTCATGCTCTTGATTTCAAGACTCTTCACCAATTCAAGTGACATCACATTCACACTTGATCCCGAATCACACATGGCATCATCAACATTCAAATCACCAAGGGAGCAAGAGATGACAAATTTACCCGGATTTCCAAGCTTGGGAATCGATTTGGGCTCACGTTGAGGAGGTTCAATGCAAGAAGTCTCTTTCCTCACAATTGTCTTGGCCTCCACATCTTTTTTCTCAACTACTTCGTTGCTAGCAACCACTACGACTTCATCTTTGGATTCATGGAGAACTCTCTTGATCTCTCGTATAGCTTCTTCAATCTCGTCACTTGAGAGGAGAACATTGCAATACTCCATTGGGTTTGCATCGATTTTGCCCTTTAATTTCTCCATGGGTCTACTAGAATGGGAACCTCCTTGAGTGTGTTGTTGATCCAAGCGTTTGATTCTAGAGGATAGATCTTCAAATTTTGCGTTGAGATCGTTGTATGAGCAATCCACCTTATTGTGAATCTCGGTCATCTTCTTATTCAACTCATTTGCTCCAAGAGCTTGCCCCGTCAAGAGTTGTTGAAGCATACCCTTCATTTCGACATCTTGTTGTGTCGAGTTGCTTCCTTGCTCTTGTTGAAGTTGAGGTGCAAAATATGGTTTGCTTGGGTAACCACCTTGGTTTTCTTGGAATTGGTTTCTAGGAATAAACCCTTGTTGCGGGAAGTTGGAGTTGAAGTCTTTGTTGTAACCGTCTTGGTTTCCCACAAAGTGAACTTCCTCTTGGTAACCTTTGCAATCCCTTACATAGTTCACTCGCCTTTGTGTGGCTTCCAAGACCTTGTCTAACTTCTCATTTAGGGCTTTCATCTCTCTTCTTGTTCGTTCCTCATACTCTCCACTTCCTCTCAAAGCTATATCATAATCCTCACCATAATTCCCATTGCTTTGGGCAAGATTCTCAACAAGCTCCATCCCATCATCAACTTCTTTTCCCAAGAAGTTGCCATTGCTTGCGGTATCAAGGAGCATCCTAAACTTGGGCAAAACTCCTCGGTATAGAGTGCTTAAGAGCGATTCTTCGGAGAAGCCATGGTGTGGGCATTGCATTGTGTAGCCTTTGAATCGTTCCCACGCTTCACAAAAGCTCTCATTCCCTTTTTGAGTGAAGCTCGAGATCTCGTTTCTTAACCTTGATGTTCTTGTAGTAGAGAAGAACTTGGCAAGAAAGGCTTTCTTACATTGATCCCAAGAAGTGATGGATCCTTGAGGTAGGTTCTTTTCCCATTGGTGGGCTTTGTCTCCAAGAGAGCATGGAAACAATCGAAGCTTGAACCCATCTTCCGAGACTCCATTGATCTTGACCATTCCACAAATTCGATCGAATTGATCCAAGTGGTCTAAGGGATCCTCCACCGGTAAACCGTGGAACTTGTTTCCTTGCACCATGGAAATGAGACTCGCCTTGATCTCAAAATTATTACTCTCCACCGGTGGTGGATGTATACCGGCGCGATTTCCATGGGCGTTGGGAGCATCACCCGCTCCAATCAACCTCGGTGCTCTAATCCTTTGAGCAACCTCTTCTCGGTTCTCATTTGCATCTCTAACCGGTGGTGCTAGATTCATATTCATACCTCGCCTTTGAAAGTTCATGCACCTATAGAGAGAAGAGCAAACAAGGTGGAAAGATTAGTAAACAAAGAAAAATAAAACTTAGTCTCAAAAAGAGTCCTAATCCCTATGGCTATTGCTAAACCTCCCCGGCAACGGCGCCAAATTGATAGTGAACTTTTTACGGTTCGCACAATTAACCCATTGTGCACAATACCACAATCTAATGGTATGTCATTGTAGCACTTAGGGATCGAATCCACAAGGAGGCACGAGAACAACACACAGAGAATACGAGACACTTCTTAATCTAAGCTAATCAAATAAAGGTTTTCTAATGATCCTAATCAATTTAAAGACAAGATAATAAATAACCAAGCATATAACAAAGGTAATTAAAAGACTAACAAGTTTTGAACTAAAACGTAACGAAAACGATTTAAACAAGAATAAGCAAACGAACTTCGGGTAATGGTAATCGACTTGGACATTCTCTAGCTAAACCATGATACTCAAACAATGCTAATCCTTAGGCCTTAGATCACTAATTTAGACTAATCCACTTCCATGAAAATAATCACTTCACTAATCACTTAACTGAGAACAAACTTCCATTTGCAATTAAATGATCAACAAGCATTAATCTCAAGTCTAAATAGCCATTAAACACCCTAGACATCTATTTCCATAGGCTAGGAATGTAAAACACTTGCTAAGTTTGGTTGAGGAATTTCATCGAACACCTTCCGGGCATGAAATTCCTTAAGTTCTAAATCAACTTTGTCAAGGCTAATCTAGCATTAATCACACCTAACAAGTAAGGATTCTTCATAAACTAAGTCGTAAGCATCATGATTTAGCAAGAAAACATCTTAATCTACCATACCCAAAGTTCTAAAGAAACTACTCACAAACCATGATAATCTCAACAAATCTTATGTAGGAGGTGTTTAGATTCATGGTTAGATGATTAGAAATAGATAGATAGATGAAAACAAACAAGAACTTTCATAAAAACACCAAGAATCTCTTAAAAACTCCAAACTCTCTCTAAGAAGAGTGTTTTTGAAAAATTAAAATGAGATATATCCTCAAACAACAAGGTTTTTGGCCTAAATATCAAAGCAGGTCGTAGGTTGCAGCGGTCTACAGTTGCCCGATGCAGCTGGCCGCTGTGGATTTCCGGTTTTGCTCCGTTTGCAGGTCAGGCGGACATGCGCTTACTAAAGTTGTCTTATCTCTCTAACCCCAGATCTGAATGACTTGACACTGGTTCCATTAGAACGCTAACTCACATATCTACAACTTTCATGAAGTACTCTGAAGCTAAATCCGAATGGAAACTGTCTTTCCGAGTCGATCTTTGAAGCACTTCGGACGGACTCTGCATTTTGCTCAGGAGGGAACCACAGCGGTCTGGCTCTCCCCGCTGCATGACCGCTGTGAATCTCTGTGTTTTTGACGGGAGGATCCGCAGCGGTCACTGTAGACCGCTGCCACACACCGCTGTGAGCTCCATGTAGCTCATTCGCGCGCCAGACGGACGTATGCTCAGTGAAATGGTGATAACTTCCGCAATACAGCTCAGAACTTGATGAAACAACGTCCGTTGGAAAGATGACTCAATTACCTACAAACTTTATCAAGTGTTCCAAAGCTTAATCTGAGCGCAAGAGCTTCTTCTGACCCAATCTTTAGAGCACATCGGATGGCTTCTGCATTTTTCTTGATTGTTTGGGTTTATTTTGCCCCATGATCTTGGTCCAAGCTCCAAAATGATTCCATAAGCTCCAAATGGTACCTAAAAGACTCCATAGCACACAAACATATGCAAAAACTAACCTAAGACTCATTAACTCTAAAATGGATGCAAACTAGACCAAAAACAATGAAATGAATGCACAAAGTCACAAAATGCTAACTAAAATGTATACTAAAATGGACTAAATTATGCAACTATCAGCTGTTCACTTTACTGAAGATGTCGATGTATTCAACGAGGATGAAGTAGAGGATGTTAACTACATTGGTAATTCTGGTTTTTAGGGCCATATGAATCAATTCAACAACAACTGAAACTTCAACAACAGCTCTCAGCAAGGAGGTTCGAACCAGTTTGGTTAGAGATCACCTCAGAACAGTGGGTATACGAGGAACTATGGAAACTCATCTTATCAACCATTACCTGCTAAGCTTCCAGATAGCAAGATCGAGTCTATGTTTGAACAACTGATTCAAGGACAGCAGCAGCTCACAGTGAATCTCAACGGAAAGATAGATGTTGTGTACAAGGATCTGAGTGGAAGGATTGACGCTCTCGATACTCATCAGAAGATGTTAGAAACGCAAGTAGCTCTGACTCCAGCAGCTGTCAAGGGAAAGACGACTCATGCACAGAAGGAGTACGTCAATGCAATCAACTTACAAAGTGCAGAAAACGTTGAAACCTCTGTCGAAGGTGATTCCAAACCTGATTTGTCAGTATCGATCGATACTACTGCTAATATCGATCGATACCAACCTGAAGAACTGGCGCATGAGCCTTGTATCGATCGACACCAACCTTGTATCGATCGACACCCCTCGGAGGCTGAACCTGAGATCGTGAAGAAACCAGAGATGATTGAAGGACGTGTCTACAAGCCTAAGAAACCAGATCCTCGACCACCTAAACACCTCAGAGATCCCATTTCTCCAAAGCAGCTGCGTGGCTTTGAGAATATGGTACGAAGAATTCCACTCGCACTGACTTTTGAAGAAGCTCTTGAGTACCGCCCTCTTTACAGTCACTTCCGAGATTGCAGAGAAACTGAGGACGAGATAAAGGCACTTTTCATCAAGTCAGAAGTACATTGCCCTCACTGAAGCGGTTGACTAAGAGGGAAGACCCAGGGAAATTTTCAATCCCATGCTCCATCTCCGGAGTTGAATTCAAAGACTCTCTGATTGATTCAGGGTCTAGCGTTAATATTATGTCGAAGGCACTCGCATAGAAGCTGCAAATCAACGACATAAGATCTACTCAGATGGCTCTCACATTCGCGAACTCTTCCACCTCAGTTCCATACGGTACAATCCCTGATTTTATGGTTAAGGTAGGAGACTATCTAGTTCCTACCAATTTTCAGGTTATGGATATGCACGCAAGGTCTAGCAACCCTTTGATTTTTGGGAGACTGTTCATGGCTACGGCTGGTGCAGTTATAGACACGCCCAGTAAAAGCATCTCGTTTTCGTACATTGACGAACATATCTCCTACAAAGCCATCCCTAGAAAAACTCCCGCACATATCCCTTGCATCACCGCTGATACAGGAGAAACATTGGTAGTTGATCTTTTGGACAAGCCTTATGCTGAGCCAACTATCATGGAAGTTCTGGATCGCCCTCCTATCATTGCCAATAAAGTCATCAAAAAGACTAAAGCAAAGAAGGAGGTGAAGAGCAAAAGAGTCGAGAGTGCTACACTTGTCACCTTAACTCCTCAGAAGTGCGATGGAGATTCGATTGAGTACAAGGTGAAATGCAAGGGAACCTCAAGACTATTTTCTAAGGCTAGAGTTCATCTTACTCATGAGCTGAAGGAGAAAGGACAAGAGGTTGTGGAGAACATGTTGCGCAAAACTCTGATGCTGGAGATGTCAAGTTGTGGAGCCTGTTTTGCTGCAAGCTCTCATTCTCATCCTGACTGACCGTCGGTACAGTTAAGCTAATGACATTAAACGAGCGCTTGGTGGGAGGCAACCCACTGGTGAGTTTGTCTTTGAGTCTTTTTCTTTTTATTTTTCGTTTTTTGCGTCTGTGTCAAGATAAACAAGGAGCAAATGCGAAATCGTTTGAGTGTCGATCGATACCCTTTTGGTATCGGTCGACACCCTACGCAAATGAACAGTTCATCATATCGACTTAAGCCTAGTATTGATCGATACCAGGCCGTGTGTCGGTCGATACTCGATGTTCCAGCACGGTAACTTCTTGATTTTTCACAATCCACTTGTTTCATTTTATTTTCTTTCACCAACTCTAGGCTAGATAACACTGGGGACAGTGTTTTTCAAGTCTGGGGGAGGTAGTCGCTGACATTGTTTTTGTTATAATCAGTCGTTTTTGAGTCATTCGTTGTTTTATTGAGTCAAAACTTTGTTGGAGACTGTTATGTTTTTCTTGAATCCATTGATCTGACCTTGCTTCTAAGTGACCATTGTTACAGAATCAGTTCTAGATCGACTAATGAAAAATCCAAAGGCTGACCAGTTAACTAGAAGACACTCATGTTTCCAGCAAAGTTCTTTAAAGCCTGAGCCAAATTTTTGCACTTCATCAATATGGTTAGTATCCATAGAGCTTGATTCATCATTCGTATCTGACAAAGGAAGCCACGTGTTTAAAGAATGGTATTTCTCTCCCTGTTACAAGTTAATAAATAAGATGCATTAAAAGATGAGATGATTTTCTTATGAATATAGGGTTAGGAAAATTTCCAACGATCCCAATATTCTACTTGGTGAGGAATGATCACACAGAGGATTGGAAGCGAGGTTAGGATTTTCCTATGATGCCATTATTCGCCTACGCCTCTGATACGTTGAGAGGGAAGAACCGACGATTCGGTGGCTAACACCATCAATACTCGCGTCTCATACCTTGATGTGTATATGCAAAGCTAAAAAAATAAAAGAAAGAACATAATAAGAAATAAGTCTGAAGGAGAGAAATAATACCAGAAAGTGTGAAACAAGGTGGTTCCTTGTCATGATATTGTACGGAAAAGAGTCTAGAAGGTTCTTGGTACTAATCACAGCGATAAAACTGGCGAAGATGGCTTGATTGAACGATGCTGTGAAATAATGTGTGTAGTCTGGAAAGCTGCGAATGTCTACGGAGATGTACATGGTGGTTAGATCAAAAGCTGGTTAGGTGACATTTGGGTGTTTGGGAAAAGGGTCATTGCAACGTTTCAAGAACATGTGAGTCTCTATGTTTTCAAACCTCTTTCTCTGTTTTTGTCTTCTATTTGCTTGAAGGCAAGCAAAGGCTAAGTCTAGGGGAGTTGATATATCATGGTTTTTACCCCGTTTAAGCCATGATATAAGTCCGTTTTATAGAGTCTTTCTATTATTTCGTAGTGTTTTAGAGTCTTTTACAGGATTTAGCACGTTTGGAGCATAATTGGAGATATTGGAGCTTTCTAGAGCATTTTGGAGCAAAGCAGACGTTCGTGTAGCGGAGTACCCGATTTGAAGCATGAGTGTTGATCGATACTGCCAAGTATCGGTCGATACTCACCGAGGCAGACACGACCCGCGCCTTTTCCAAGAGTTGATGAAATGCAAAATTGCCCAGAAGACTTTAATATTTACAAGAAGCCCCAAAACGTGATTTATGTTATTTAATAGGATTTTACAGCCACTTTAATGGCTATGCTTTGATTATGCTTTATTTTACTTTGGTTTTGTGAGAGAGCTTTTTGAAGGGAGACAAGTCTGAAACTCTGTTCGTCGGAGAGAAGATTTCGAACCCTCTTGTTACTCTTTCTGATTTATTTGATGATTTATTCAAACATGTTAATTGCTTCAATTTCCATGTCTGAGTAGATCTCTTGTTAGGTTTAGGGTTCTCATAAGTGTTATCTCTGAATGCTATATTGATTTGTTATTAGGATTCACCATCTGAATTACTTCTTCACCATAGGTTGTTTGCAAAGCTAATTCTAGATTGATCACCTAGAACTTAGATCTTAGGATAATTGATTAGGCGCGGAAGTGCGATTAATTACCTGATAGAATCTAAGGTGAGCAAAACAACTATTCGCCAAGGAATTTGGTTTAGTTGCTTTGTGAACAAATCAAACCTGATTTAAGAAGCTGATTTAGACTTTAGGATTCGCAAAAGAATTTGGGATTCCTAGGATAATTAATTAGGCGCGGAAGTGCGATTAATTACCTGATAGAATCTAAGGTGAGCAAAACAACTATTCGCCAAGGAATTTTGTTTAGTTGCTTTGTGAACAAATCAAACCTGATTTAAGAAGCTGATTTAGACTTTAGGATTCGCAAAAGAATTTGGGATTCCTAGGATTTAGATTTAGATAGTTTTCGCAACGGAAGTTGGTTAATTATATCTTAGTGATTTGAGTTCAAGAACCGTGCTAAATCTGAATCATGTTAGTTAGTTTATCTGCATTCATTGATTTCCTGAGAAATACCTTGAGCCTAGCTTTCTCCTAATTGAATTTACAACCGCTTTAATTTACATTCTGTTTTCAATACCATTGATCGCTTAGCTTAATTCTCACCTATATAATCTATTGTGTGTTTCTGTGAGTCCTTGTGTTCGACCCCTACTATACTGCAACTACTGCTTAGTACTTTTAGGGTATTAATTTGAACATATAAAAAGTGACTGAGTAGGTGACGTCCATAAGTCTGAATTTCAAGACTCCAAACCCGGAATTTGCATCACCTGTTTCGTAGAATTTTGCTCGAATGGTGGCTAAGAACATGTTAGAGAGTACCTTGTAAGCTTCATACTTCATGCTCATAAACCTCCTTAGTCCCATATTCTCAAAAAGCATCCACACCTCATCACTTATTCCCATCTTATCCATCATCTCCGCGTCAACGAATTTGCCTTGCTCGAACTTCATTTGGCAAAACTTGTCGAAGTAATCATGCTCGTTTAGCTTTGTCCGTTGCACTTCCGGGCTTGAGCTTCCATCGTCCGAGCTCTCGACCTCTTCTTCGAATTCCTCAACTCTCTTGCATTTGCCCTTACCGGGGCGAACAAGCTTCAAACCGATTGGTAGAGGGGTTGATCCCTTTGTCGTTTTCTTGGTTTGGGAGCCCGTACCCGCGATTTTGCCTTTTGCTTTGGTACCCTTGAAAATTCCTTTCCCTTTTTCTGCGGCGGTAGCTTGGTCTTGTGGTCGTGAAGAGGAGCAGGTTCCCTTGCCTTCTAGTTGCTTTACCTTGGAGCTCAATGTTTCGAGTTTGGTGTTAAGATCGTTGTAAGAACAATTTACCCTTGTATTGATCTCGGCTTGTCCCTTAAGAAGTTTTTGAAACATTGTGTTCAAATTAAGCTCTTGCGGTTTAGACGTAGTTGCTTGACCTTGAGGAGCAAAGCCTTGTTTAAAACCCGGTGGAGCATTGAAAGGTGCTTTGGCTTGAAACCCGCCTTGGTTCCCTTGAAAGGTGTTCTTGGGAATATAGCCTTGGTTGTTTGGAGCTTGACCTTGGTGTTGTTGGGGGAATAGTTTTTGTTATGGAGCTTGGTTGCTTTGTTGTTGTTGGGGATAGACTTGATCTTGTTGATTCTCCACATTTGGGTTCTGGTAAGAGAAGTTTGGGTGATTGCGGTAGTTGTTGTTAAAACCGCCTCTTTGGTATCCTTGATTACCAACATAATTCATCTCTTCTTGGGTACCCATGTCACCCTCGTCCTCTTGGTAACCTTGTGTTTCCTCGAAGTCGCCAATAAAGTGCACCGGCTTTTGAGAAACGGTAAGTAGTTTGACAATCATCAAAGCTTGCTTGTCCATCTTCTCGGTGAGAATCTTCATCTCTTTGGACCGCTTTTGTTCATCAAAAACACTAGTCGTTCTCGTAGCCCGGTCATAATCACCCTCATAGGTTATGTCGCTTTGAGCTAAATTCTCCATGAGCTTCATTGCTTCATCCACATCTTTGGCTCATAAGTTCCCATTAGAAGATGTGTCTAAGAGCATCCTTATCTTGGGTAAAGCACCGCGATAGAGGGTACTCAAAAGAGAGGCGTTGGAGAAGCCATGATGCGGACATTGAGAGGTGTAGCTTCTAAACCGTTCCCAAGCTTCGTTGAAGAATTTGTTTCCGCGTTGTGTGAAACCCTAGATTTCGTTCCTCAACTTGGCGGTCCGTGAATGAGAAAAGAACTTTGCAAGGAAAGCTCGCTTTCAATCGTCCCAAGACGTGATTGAACCTTGAGGAAGACTCTTTTCCCATTGATGAGCTTTATCTCCAAGGGAGAATGGGAAAAGTCTTAGCTTGAAATCGTCTTCCGAAACACCGTTCTTCTTGGTTAACCCACATATCCTATCAAATTGATCGATATGATCCAATGGATCCTCCATAGATAAGCCATGAAATTTTGTACATTGAACCATGTTGATCAATTCCGACTTCACCTCGAAGTTGTTGTTCTCAACCGGTGGGGCTTGGATCCCTTGACGTTTTTGATGAGCATTGGCGGCATCACCCGCACCTACCACGTTTTGAGCCCTTGAGGGATAGTTAGGGGCTCTCACTGGTCGGGCGGGTGGATGTGGGACGTGGGGAGCTTGGCCGCCTTGAGCGTGGTTATTTCCATTACCACCTTATGCGGGGTGGTTTCCATTACCACCTTGTCGATTATGTGGAAGGTTGTCCACATTGTCATGAATGTCCCCAAGCTGAACATTTTCAAAGTGATCCATGTCGTTCTCAACTTCTTGTTGTCTCACACGTGCTTTCCTTGTTCTAACCCCGCGGTATGAGCGATGAATGTCGTCCCTTGGTTCAACTAGATTTTCGTTGCCTCGAGATCGCGTATGCATGCACCTATAGGTTGGGATATAGCAATGGAAATTTAAAGACATTAGTAATCAAAAGGAGAATAAAACATAATCTCAAAAAGAACCTAAATCTCAATGTTGAAATCTAAACCCAATTGGCAACGGCGCCAAATTGATAGTAGACTTTTGCAAGTCTTGAGACCAATTACTCAATATACAAGTAGTATAAGAGATATCGAATCCAATGGGTTAAGTTCCAAACACCAAGAATTCAAAGCACTATTTGAGTTAAGCAAAATATGGGAAAGTTGTTGTAGACTAATGAACATAGCAACTTAAATAAAGGAAGAGAAGTAGCAACTAAACAAGTTTAATGAAAGAGATATAAGCGAATCTAAGGACGGGGTAATCGAGTTTAGATGATCCAAGACCAATTCATGATGCTCAATGAACAAATAACTTATTCCTAGGCAATGATCATTAAGTATGGTTAATTCTCTCTCAAGACATTTATCACCATGCTAATTGCTAATTCAAGAACAAAATCTCATTTGTGAATCACTAACTAGCAAGTGCAAACAATCAAGATCAATCAAACATACACCCTAGACAACTACTCTCATAAGCTAGGAATGCATGTCTCTTTGTTAGCTTATCAAGACATTTCATCAAACACCTTGTGGGTGTGAAATGCCCCTTGGTCTAGATTGGCTTTCTCAAGCCTAATCTAGCATTAAGACCACTAATCAAGAAGAGAAATAGGATAATCTAACCCTAAGAATCAAAAATCAATCTTGGAATTATCCTAACTCTAACTCATCCTCAAACTCTAATGACTACTCACTAATCACCATGGTTCCAACAAATTCAATAAAAGAAGAGTTAAAACCCATGATCAAGATGATTGGATGATTAGAAAGTAGAAGATAAATAGATGGACTCAAGAAAACAATCCTCAAATTGCATAAATCAAAAGGATTAATCTCTTACAAATCACTCTTAGAGAGGGGTTTTGCTTAAGAAAAGACTTAGCCCAAAACAATTAGGTTTTTGGGCTTAAATAGTGAATAGTGACGAACCGGGTCGTCGCGGAACAAACCGGGTACCGACCCGGTTGAAATGGGTAAAAGTGTTATGAGGGTCAATACCGATGTCACTCATCGGTACACCACCTCGATATTGGACATGGGTTTGTGTACCGATGAAGGATACCGATTCGTGATGTCGATACTGAGGTGAAATGCTTTGGTGCTACTTTGATGAATACCGATGTCTCTCCTCGGTATTGTACCTCGGTGTTAAGGGGATTTTCCCTCGAATTTCCTCCGGGAGCTGCACAGACTTGTTGTACCGACTTGTGACGTCGGTATTGCTGCTACGTTGAATTTGGAGAAGTGGTACCGAGGTGTTGCACCGAGTTGTGACCTCGGTACAATCCCCTGAAGCAATGATACCAACGTCACTCATCGGTGTTGCACGTCGGTACTGGGCTGCTTTCCTCTGGACTCCATACCGATCAGTCATACCGATATGTGACATTGGTATGACCCTTCCGCCTTCAATACCGATGAGCTATTCCGGTTTGTGACATCGGTATAGCCTCTAGGGGGTTCATTCCATGACTTCTTTCCAACCGTCTTCACTCCGCGGGTCTCGAATCTCCTCTGAAACACCTAAAACACGATCCAAAACATGCAATGGCTCTCTAGGACCTCATGTGGACACACTAAACTCCTAAGATGACTAAAATGCTAAAGAGATATCATGAACTATACGCAAATGACCCGAAACCTAAGTGAAATGGATGCTAGAATGATGCAACATATGATGATATCACATCTCAAGAGCCTTGGCTTAGTATCCTTTTTAGCATAGATATGCCTCAAAGCGGCATGATCGGTGTAAACGATGATCTTGGAGCCAACCACATAGGACCTAAACTTCTCGATAGCAAACACAACCGCAAGTAGCTCCTTCTCCGTGGTAGCATACATTCCTTGTGCATCGTCAAGTGTCCTACTTGCGTAGTAGATCACGTGAATCTTTTTGTCCTTCTTTTTCCCAAGAACTGCTCCTACTGCGTAGTTGCAAGCATCACACATAATCTCAAAAGGGAAACTCCAATCCGGTGCTTGCACAATGAGTGACATCGGTATTCTTCATCGAAGTTAAACTCTACCTCTTTGCAAAGAAGCCTTGTGAATGGCCTTGCTATCTTTGAAAAGTCCTTGATGAACCTCCTATAGAACCCGGCATGACCCAAGAAGCTCCGGATATCCTTAACCGACCTTGGTGGTTCCAAACCCACCATAACCTCGATCACGTGAATGAGCACTCACAAGGGCCTTCTTGATCTCCAAAAACGCCTCAAGGCATTCTTCATCGAAATTAAACTCTACCTCTTTGCAAAGAAGCCTTGTGAGTGGCCTTGCTATCTTTGAAAAGTCCTTGATGAACCTCCTATAGAACCCGGCATGACCCAAGAAGCTCCGGATATCCTTAACCGACCTTGGTGGTTCCAAACCCACCATAACCTCGATCTTGGCTTTGTCTACTCCGATGCCTTTCTCCGAAATTTTGTTCCCAAGGACGATACCTTCACGAACCATGAAGTGCCATTTCTCCCAATTCAAGACAAGATTTGCTTCCCCGCATACCTTTCAAAGATTGGAAAGACAAACAACAAACGAAGAGCCATATACGGAAAAATCGTCCATAAAGACCTCAACCATTTCTTTGATCAAATCCGAAAATATAGACATCATACACCGTTGAAAGGTTGCCGGTGCATTACATAACCGGAACGGCATTCTTCGATAGGCGAAGGTACCATAGGGGCATGTGAATGTCGTCTTTTCTTGATCATTGGAATGTATCAGGATTTGGAAGAATCCCGAATACCCGTCAAGAAAGCAATAGTATGGGTGGTTTGCAAGCCTTTCAAGATTTTGGTCAATAAATGGGAGTGGGAAGTGATCTTTCCTAGTGGCGGAGTTAAGTTTTCGATAATCAATGCACATTCTATGCCCGGTTATAGTTCTAGTGGGTACTAATTCATCTTATTCATTCTTCACAACCGTCATCCCTCCCTTTTTAGGCACCACATGGACCGAGGACACCCACCTACTATCGGAGATAGGATAGATAATCCTGGCATCTAGAAGCTTTAGAATCTCTTTCTTAACGACTTCTTTCAAATTTGGATTTAACCTCCTTTGATGTTCGATAGAAGTCATTGATTCATTTTCTAGATGATACTATGTGTGCAAAGAATAGAGGAAATGCATTTGATGTCATCCAAGGAATAACCAATGGCTTTCCTATACTTTCTCAATTCGTTCAAAAGGGAGGACAATTCATCTTCTTTCAAGTTCTCATTTACAATGATCGGGTATGACTCGTTTGGACCTAGGAACGCGTACCTTAGCCCAACGGGAAGTGGTTTGAGGTCGATTTTTGGAGCTTTGAGACCCCAATCATCATCCACGCTAGTCTTACCATTGCTAGCTTTTTGTCCGTTCTCAACTAGCTATACTTCCAAAGCAAAGCTCTCTTGGACCAAGCTCGTTGTGGAGCCGTCTTCACACTTCATCCCTTGAAGACCTAAATCGAGGATCGTAACTTCACCAACCATTGGCTTGTGTGAGTCCAAAATCAGCATGTAACCCTCACTAGCCTCATCCATATACACGTGTTCGCCATGATCCTTGACCAAAGCAACTTGCAACCCATCCTCAAGATTCAATTCTTCTAAGAGCTCGTCCGCTAGTTCATCCATGGTATCGATGTAGAAGACTTGCCCATCGATGGTGGGTCTCTTCATCGCCTCATTTATGTCAAACTCTAGTACCTCGTCCTTTCCCAAGTGAAGATCGATCTTCCCTTTCCTTACGTCGATGATCGCACCCGCGGTTTCTAAGAAGGGTCTACCGAAAATCAAGGGGTCCTTGGGTTCCTCATCCATTTCCAAGACCACGAAGTCCGTTGGAACAATGAAGTCTCCAACCACGATTGGCAAATCTTCAAGTAACCCAATGGGTACTCTAACGCTTCTACCCGCAAGGATTAAGGAAATCATCCAAGCTTTTTACCTCGTGAATCCCAGTCTTTTAGCAACGGATAGCGGCATTAGACTCACGCTAGCTCCGAGATCGCAAAGGCAATTGTCGAAAGCAAGAGGTCCCAAAGGGCACGGGAGTGTGAAACTACCCGGATCTCCATGTTTCTTGGGCACTACTTTCTTTTGGATAATGGCTCTACATTCATGGGTCAATACCACCATGTACTCCATCTCCTTAGCTCTTCCTTTCACGACATCCTTTAGGAATTTGGCATATTGAGGCACAAGCAACAATGCATTAACCAAAGGCATGGTGAGCTCGACCTTTTCTATTTGTCTATCAAACACCGCCTTATACTTTTCCATCAATTGCTTCTTGAAGCGTCCGGGAAATGGTAGCTTAGGCATATAAGGTGATGGTGGGACAAATAGAGTTTCTCTCTTCTTTGGCTTCTCATGAGCAACAACCTCGGTCTTGATCTCCTTAACCCATTTACCCTTGTTTTTGTATTCCAAAATTGTGTCTCAACTACCACTTTATCTTGAATCTCAAGTTGCACCCCCCACCACTTTGGTTCTCAATTTCCTCGTTGAGATTGGAAGGGGCCTCTCTAGTGGGTAGGATCGTGCCACTTCGTAGTGTGATGGCGTTTACATACTCCTTGGGGTTTGTCTCGGACTTTCCCGGTAGTTGACCTTGTGGCCGTGAAGAGGAATCGGCTCCTTTGCCCTTGAGGTTCTTAACCTTGGAGCTCAACGTCTCGAGCTTGGAGTTTAGATCGTTGTAAGAACAATCTACCCGTGTATTGATCTCCGCTTGTCCCTTTAGGAGTTGTTGAAACATGGTGTTCAAGTTAAGATATTGCGGTTTAGACGTAGTTTCTTGACCTTGGGGAACGAATCCTAGTTGAAAACCGGGCGGTGCATTGAAAGGTGCTTTGGCTTGAAACCCGCCTTGGTTTCCTTGGAAAGTGTTCTTTGGAACATAGCCTTGGTTGTTGGATGCTTGCCCTTGTTGTTGTGGAATAAAAGGCTTTTGTTGACCACCTTGGTTCCCTTGTTGTTGTTGAGGGTAGATTTGGTCTTGTGGGTTCTCCACATTGGTGTTCCGGTAAGAGAAATTAGGATGGTTCCGGTAGTTGTTGTTGAAACCACCCCATTGATATCCTTGATTGCCCAAAAAGTTCATCTCCTCTTGGGTGGTTCCCTCTTCAACTTCATCTTGATAACCTTGGTTGTCTTCATAGTCCCAGACAAAGTGAACTTGCTTTTGAGATGATTGGAGAAGCTTGTCGATCTTCTCGTTGAGGCTCTTCAATTCCTTGGCCCGCTTTTTCTCATCAACATCGCTAGTGGTTCTCGTCGCGCGGTCATAATCATCCCCATACGTACCATCGCTTTAAGCAAGGTTCTACACGAGGTCCATCGCATCAACCACTCGTTTTGCCAAGAAGTTTCCGTTAGAGGCGGTGTCCAATAGAATACGTATCTTTGGTAAGGCACCACGGTATATCGTACTCAAAATCGAGGCATCCGGGAATCCGTGGTGTGGACATTGAGTGGTGTAGCTCCTAAATCTCTCCCAAGCTTCATTAAAGGTCTCATGGTTCCGTTGAGTGAAACTAGAGATGTCATTTCTCAACTTCGCGGTTCGTGAAGGTGAGAAGAACTTTACCAAAAATGCTCTCTTGCACTCATCCCAAGTGGTGATCGAACCTTGAGGAAGACTCTTTTCCCATTGATGAGCCTTGTCACCGAGAGAGAAAGGGAAGAGTCGCAACTTGAAGCTATCTTCCGATACACCGTTCATCTTTGTAAGGCCACATATCCGATCAAATTGATCAATGTGGTCAAGAGGGTCTTCCATGGCCAAACCATGAAACTTGTTGTTTTGGACCATGTTAATCAAGGCGGCTTTGACCTCGAAGTTGTTGATCTCGACCGGAGGAGTTTGGATACCTTGGCGATTTCGGTGAGCGTTCGCGGCATCACCAGCACCAACCACATCATGAGCTTTAGGAGGGTGGTTTGGAGCCCTCACGTTATGAGCGGGTGGGTGTGGGTTTTGGCCGTGCGCTCCTTGTCCTTGGTGGTTTCCATTACCACCTTGCCTATGATGTGGAAGGTTGTCCACATTGTCATGAATGTCCCCAAGTGGAACATTTTCAAAGTGATCCATGGCGATCCCAACTTGTTGTAGTCTCACACGTGCTTCCCTTGCTTTAACCCAGCGATACGAGCGATGTATGTGGTCCCTCGGTTCAACTAGGTCGTGGTTGCCTCTAGAACGCGTATGCATACACCTATAAGATTGAGAGATAGCAATGGAAAGTGAAAGACATTAGTAATCAAAGAGAAAAGGAAGCTTAATCTCAAAAAGAACTTAAATTTCAATGTTGAAATCAAAACCCAATTGGCAACGGCGCCAAATTGATGAATGAATTTTGTATCTTTGAGATCAATTACTCAATATACAAGTAGTATATGAGGTTCAATCCAAATGGACAAGATTTCAAGCACCAAGAATGCAAAGCACTTCTTGAGTTAAGCAAATATGGACAAGTTGTTGCTTAGCTAATGAACCTAGCAACTTAGATTGAGGAAAATAAATAGCAAACTAAATAAGTATAATGCAAGAGATATCAGCGAATTCAAGAATGGGATAATCGAGTTTAGATGATACCAGACCAATTTATGATGCTCAATGAACAAACAGGTTATTCTTAGGCAATGATAATTAAGTGTGACTAATTCTCTCTCAAGACATTAATCCCCATGCTAAATACTAATTCAAGACCAAACTCTCATTTGTGAATCACTAACTAGCAAGCATTACGTGTAAGCAATCAAGATCAATCAAATATACACCCTAGACAACTACTCTAATAGGCTAGTAATGCATATCTCTTGATTAGCTTTTCAAGGCATTTCATCTAACACCTTGTGGGTGTGAAATTCCCCTTGTTCTAGATTGGCTTTCTCAAGCCTAATCTAGTATTAAGACCACTAATAAAGAAGAGAAATAGGATAATTTAACCCTAAGCATCATAAATTAATCTTGGAATCATCCTAACTCTAACCCACCCTCAAACTCTAAGAACTACTCACTAATCACCATGGGTTCAACAAATCTCATAGAAGAAGAGTTAAAACTCATGATCAATTGATTGAATGATTAAAAAATAGAAGATAGATGGATAGGTTCAATGAAAACAATACTCAAATGAATAAATAAAAAGGATCAATCTCTTACAAATCACTCTAGATCACACTTAGCTAGGTTTTTGTTTAAAAAAGACTTAGCCCATGAAAATTAGGTTTATGGGCATAAATAGTGAATAGTGGTGAACCGGGTCGACCCGGGACAAACTGGGTACCAACCCGGGTTAGTTGGATAAAACTGTCACAGGTGCCAATACCGATGTCACACATCAATGCAACATCTCGGTATTGGACATGGGTTTGTGTACCGATGAGGCACACCGATTTGTGACCTCGGTATTAATCCTGAGATTTCTTGATGCTGCGTGAAACATACCGATGTCACTCCTCGGTATTGTAGCTCTGTGTTAAGGAGATTTTCCCTCGAATTTCCCCCGGGAGTTGCACCGATATGTTGTACCGATATGTGACCTCGGTACTGAGGTGAAAGAGTGGTACCGAAGAAGCATACCGATGTGTGACATCGGTATAATCCCCTGAAGCTCCAACACCGATGCCATTCCTCGGTATTGCACGTCGGTGTTAAGCTCGATTTCCCCCGGTTTCAGTACAGATGAGCCACACCGATGTGTGACCTCAGTCTAGTCCTCTGAAGCTCCAATACCGATCGGTAGTACCGATATGTGACCTCGGTATTGGCCGGCTGAGACTCCTCATGGCTTTAGCTCCGTCTCCTTGTCTCCAATCCGAATGGCTTCACGTCCCGAGTCTCGAGTCGTCTCCAAAGTACCTAAAATACGTCCCGAAACATGCCAAACTTCCTAGGACCTAATGCAAACACCTAATACTTTAGTTCAAACCAAAATGCCAAACAATGCTATGATTATGCATGCAAATGACTAAAAGTGTTAACTAAAATGCAAGCTGGAACATGTAAAATGCATGGATATCAACCATTAGATTTTAACGGGTTTTCAGTGGGTTTTACCTCTTTTTCATTTAAGGAAGAAAGGATTGTTCCTATGAATTTTTTATTTATTTGAGGATCTGAAATGGAGTCTAGGATTTCAAGCTGGAATTTTTGATCTTTTGTAAGAACATTTATTTTCTTTTCATCAGATTATGAGCCAGATGTTGAGTTTTTCAGTTCATCAACTTGTAAGGCCTTTTCAGAGGACAGTGATGAATCAGAATCATAAGATGATGATGAATTATCAAGAAAGAGATTTGAAATTTTACTTCAAAGTTCTTCTCCAAGGCCGAGTTCTTAGACTTTTCTGTTAAAACGACAGAATTTCGAAGTGTGGCCCTTTTTGTTACATTTGAAGCACGTGAGATTTTTCTAGAATGGTTTGTTGATTGGGGTTTCTTTTGGAGTATACTTCTTGGAGTATGATTTCTCACGAGGTTTTTGCCAGGAATTTTCGCGAGGTTTATGGTTTTTATTGTTTCTAGAGTATTTTCTAGGTTTATTCTTAGAGTAGTAAGAATTACTGCAATCTCCTATGCAGAATTTACTACTTTTGGGAGGGTCAATGTCGAATTGTCTACAAAAGGAACCTAATTCTATTTTTGTTCTTTTGAGTTCCCATTTAAGATGTTTATGGAGTTTAAGATCTTGGCAGATCTTGAGACCTTCTTGTTGAACAATACTGATCAATTCTCCATATGTGAAATCATCATAATCAATTATTTAGGTTCCCGTAGAATCTCTAATTTTATTTCTAACTTTTTCTCCTAAAAGGGTTGGGAGTCCTGTGAGAAATATTTCTTTCCAAAATGGTTCGTTTGAATCGTGGCGGAGTAGAACCCTAGTAAAAAAAGTGTTCTTATACCACTGGAAATCGCTAAGTCTTGTGCATTTAAGATTTAAAAGGAGTTTGGCATTCTTATCTCTAAGTACGGAAGGATCTCCTATAGAAATGTAAGGTTATGGCTATGACTAAGGTAGCTATAGCATCTTGTTGAGGATTTCCAAAATTATTTAGGAGAGGTACATCATCCTCATCCGTTTTAATGGCATCTAGGATTTCTAAACGTTGTTGCGCGTTTAGGTAGTTATCCCACAATCCTTTAAGCTGGCCTGAAAACCCAGCTATTAGGAGTTCAGCTACGGTTTTATCCTCATTTCCTATTTGTGTTCTATAGGCATTTGCGGCCATCGTCATTTTTTGGAGGAAATTTAAGATATTGTACTTAGATATGTCATCGATATTCCAGTCATAAATTGAAGCCGAATTGAACCTAGATTGTTCTACTGGTTGGATTTGACCTAGATCGGGGGCAGAGATTAATCGACGTTCTTGATGGTTTTCCCAACCAAGACGGTTTATCTCAGGGATTGAATTTTTTCTCAGAGGATTCGCTAACATAGGAATTATTAGCTAGAGTATTTATTTGGACTTTAGAAGTGGGAGTATCTGGAATATCAGCTTCGTGAGGTGTACTACATTCTCCTACGTCTACTCTACTTAGTTGGCTTTGGAGAGCACAAATGAATTCTTTATTCGTATCTTGATAAGTTTTGACACTAGAACTTGAGATTTGGAAAGGTTTGAACATGAGATTTTTGCTTTTCTTTTCGGAAAGAGAATATTTTGGAGTAATGGTTTGATTTTGAATTGATTTTTCAATTCAACCAAGTTGTTTTCTTATTGTGCTAAGATTTGTGTTTGTAAAATTATTTTGGACGATGATATTTTGACATTAGTCTTATCATCATCTTGGGGGCGTTTAAAAGGAATCGCTTCAATTGGTGTACCTAACCATTCAAGCTTTATTCCTTGTGGAAGAGGATGGTTGGAACGAATAAGTTTTCCATTCGCAAGTGTTTCCCATTCAGGGGTCACTACAAGAAAACAGAGAATTAGCGACTGAAATTTGTGACTAAAAAGGTGGTCGCTAAAATGGCGACTAGGTTGAGACTACATGGCGACGGCGTTGCGACTAAAATAAATTCGTCGCCACTCAGTCACTATTTTGCGACTAATTAAATTAGTCGCTAAATGGCGACGAAGTTGCGACCAAATTCGGCGGGTCGCCAAATTTTTTTAAAAAAAGACACGTGTTGATCGTGTGTGGTTAGTGAAAATAATTTTTGCGACTACTAAAATTAGTCGCCAAATAGTATCAAAATTGCGACGAAGTTGCGACTAAATTCGGCGGGTCGCTAAAAAATTTGGGAAAACCTCGTGTTTATCGTTTGTGGTAGGTGTAACTACTTTTTGCGACTACATTATGGAGTCGCAATTTAGTCGCAAAAAGTCTATATAAGCAAACCTCACACATTGTTTCATCTCACTCCACACGTAAATTGTTTCAAACTTGAGAGAATCTTCTTCTTCTTTTTTTTGTTCAAACGAGAATCTTCTTTTTTTAAGTTTGAAAATGTGGATAAATTACAATTATAGTAATGTTCGGGAGTGGATGTATCGGAGGTTCGATGAAACGACGGGTAATATCTCAGCAGAGTTTAGAGATGGGGTGGATAATCAATTCATGACATTTGCAAATAGCCAGGAGTTTACGCAGAGCAATGGCGGTAAGTTTTATTGTCCTTGTAGTGTTTGCAAGAATAATAGATTTCTACCGGGGGCTAAAATTTGGAGCCATTTGTATAACAATGGATTTGTGCCTGGTTATTATGTTTGGTATAAGCATGGGGAATAACTCAATATGAGTTTAGGAACGAGTTATGGTGATACAACGTGGGTAGGTGATCAGAGTGAAGAAGTGGGTAATGTAGAAGGTAGATATGTGGATATGGTGAATGATGCATTTCATCATAATGTTAATTTTGATCATCAGCATGATGATAGTTATGAGAATGTAGAAGAACATGTACGGAATCATTTCCAAAAACTCTATGACTTGTTAGAAGGAGCGAAAAATCCTTTATACGATGGGTGTCGTGAAGGTCACTCGCAGTTATCATTTGCTGCTGAGTGATATATCATGGTTTTTACCTCGTTTAAGCCATGATATAAGTCCGTTTTATCGAGTCTTTATTCTATTATAGAGTCTTTTAGAGTCTTTTACAGGTGTTAGCACATTTGGAGTATTATTGGAGATATTGGAGTTTGATGGAGCATTCTGGAGCGAAACTGAAGTCTGGTGACTAAGTGCCCGATCAAGCATCGATCGATACCCCCTGGTATCGATCGACACCTATCGAAACAGATTTCAAGTCGCGACTTAATGAAGATTTGAAGAATTGCAGAACTTGCCCAGAAGACTTTGATATTTACAAGAAGACCCCAATTCGTGTTTAGACTATTTAATTAAGTTTTACAGCCACTTTCATGGCTATGCTTATTTTATTCTGGTTTTGAGAGAGAGCTTTTGAAGGGAGACAAGTCTGAAACTCTGTTCGTCTGAGAGAAGATTTTGAACCCTCTTGTTACTCTTTCTAATTTATTTGATGATTTATTCAGTTATGTTGATTTTTTCATTCTCTATGTCTGAGTAGATCCCTTGTTAGGTTCAAGGTTCTCAATAGGGTGTTCTCTGAATGCTAGGTTGATTTATTATTAGGATTCACCATCTGAATTAGTTCTTCACCATAGGTTGTTTGCAAAACTAATTCTAGATTGATCACCTAGAAGTTAGATCTTAGGATAATTGATTAGGCACGAGAGTGCGATTAATTACCTGATAGAACCTAAGGTGAGCAAAATAACTATTCGCAAAGAGATTTGGTTTAGTTGTTTTGTGAACAAATCAAACCTGATTAAAAAGCTGATTTAGACTTTAGGATTCGCAAGGAGATTTGGAATTCCTAGGATTTATATTTATATAGTTTTCGCAGCGAGAGTTGGTTAACTATGTCTTAGTGATTTGAGTTCAAGAACCGCGTTAAATCTGAATCCTGATAGTTAGTTTATCTGCATTTAGTGATTCCCTGAGAAATACCCTGAACCTAGCCTTTCTCCAATTGAATTCACAACAGTTTTAATATATATTATGTCTTTTAATACCATTTATTGCTTAGCGTGATTCTCACCTATATAATATATTGTGTGTTTCTGTGAGTCCTTGTGTTCGACCCCTAACTGTACTACGACAACTGCTTTAGTATCTAAATAGGGTATTAATTTGAGCATATCACTGAGCTCATGCAACATAAGACATATCATAATATGAGTGAGAGGTTAGTGGATTCGATGTGCGGAATGTTTAGTAAGTATTTACCTGAAGGAAACCAGGCAACATGTTCAAATTACGAGACGGAAAGATTGATGGGAATTTAGGCCTCCAATGTCATGCAATTGATGTTTGCATTAACAATTGTATGATCTTCTGAAAAGAAGAGGAACGGTTAGATAAGTGTGAATTTTTTAATTCACCAAGATGGAGGCCTAACGAGCAAAACCATAGGACCAAAGTACCATATAGTCGTATGTGATATATGCCTATTGCTGACAGATTAAAGAGAATGTATCAAAGTGAGAAGCCTGCAGCGGCAATGAGATGGCATGCCGAGCATGAAGCAAATGAGGGAGAAATGTGTCATTCGTCTGATGGGGCGGAGTGGAAATATTTTAAGGATCGACATCCCCAGTTTGCCCAAGAAACCCGAAACATTTATCTTGGATTATGTACAGATGGGTTCAATCCATTTGGCAAGTCAAAAAATCATTCGTTGTGGCCTGTGGTCTTGACTCCATATAATTTACCCCCTGGTATGTGCATGAATACGGAGTACTTGTTTCTTACAATTATGAATTCAGGGCCAAATCATCCGCGAGGTAGTCTCTATATATTCCTTCGACCTCTCATTTACGAGTTAAAAGAATTGTGGTCCAATGGCGTTGATGCGTATGATGTATCCTTAAATCAAAATTTTAATCTGAAAGCAGTCCTATTGTGGACGATAAGCGATTTTCCGGCGTTGGGCATGATATCAGGATGGAGCACTCATTGCAAATTGGCTTGTCCTATTTGCATGGAAGATACAAAGTCGTTTTATCTGCCGCACGGAAGAAAGACGTGTTGGTTCGATTGTCACCGAAGATTTCTTCCTCATGATCATCCACTGAGGAAGAATAGAAAAGACTTTTTGATCGGAAGAGATGCTAGGAACGACTATCCACCTGAGTCTTTGACCGGTGAGCAAGTTTATTCCTACCGGTTGCGTCGTGTAAATCCAACGAAAACTAAGGATGTTGGTGGAAACGGTCACGAAAAGAAGAAGCCTCACTCTGGGAAGAAGCATAACTGGTACAAAGAAAGCATATTCTGTGAGCTTCCGTACTGGAGGGACCTTAATCTTCGACATAATCTCGATGTGATGCATATAGAGAAAATTTTTTTTGACAACATCATGAATACTCTTATGCATGCGAAGGGAAAATTAAAAGACACCATCCCTTCAAGATTGGATATACAAGCATTTTGTTCGCAGCCACACTTACATATTGATGATGAGGGTAGAGCTCCATTCCCCACCTACTCATTGACAGACGAAGCCATAACAAGTTTATTGGAATGTGTTAAACATTCAGTCAAATTCCCAGATGGTTATGCTTCAAACTTAGCTAGTTGTGCTGATATCGATAAGGCAAAGTTTTCTGGGATGAAGAGCCATGACTGCCATGTTTTTATGGAGCGGCTACTTCCATTTATCGGTGCAGAACTCCTAGACAAGAACATCCATATCGCGTTATCAGGTAGTCTCACCTTATAATTATATGAATATGCATGCGACACGTAAATATGATTACATAGTTTTTTTATTAACCATAGTAGTTCAAATATATATATTGTAGGTATCGGAGTATTTTTTCGTGACTTATGTTTGAGAACTTTGCAGCAAAGTCGAGTCCAAATTCTAAAACAAAACATAGTGTTAATCATATGCAATTTGGAAAAGATCTTTCCATCATCATTTTTCGACGTGATGGAGCACCTGCCTATACATCTCCCCTACGAAGCTGAATTAGGAGGCCTTGTGCAATATAGGTGGATGTACCCTTTTGAAAGGTTTTTCAAAAAGTTGAAAGAGAAAGCAAAAAACAAACGATATGCACCAGGATCGATTGTTAAAGCTTATCTGAAACAAGAGGTATCTATTTCTCAAAAATATCCACATCTTTCTGAAAATGAACTCTCCGCGAAAAGAGCTGACGGATATCATTTATGGGTGAAAGATTATGTAAGTCTGAATAATATTCTTAACTTTGTATCTATACTTATATATATTTGATTTTCTCTAACTATACGCAGGTTAATTACTGGAAAGCCACACATCAATTTCCTATTTGGGTTCGAGAGATAGTGGAAGGACCGAAAAACAATGCCAAAACATGGCCTATCTACTTTACAAGAGGATATTTGTTTCATACGCAAAACCACAACCAGGGACGAAAGACATGTAACTATGGTGTATGTGTCAAATGACAAAATTACAGTGATGCATCTGATCAAGCTGATTTCCACGGGATCTTAACTGATATAATACAACCGGAGTATGAGGGGATGGTTAATTTAAGAATCACACTTTTCAAGTGTAAGTGGTATGACCCTATTATCGGTAGAGGCACTCGGAGGAGCAATGCGAGCATTATAGATGTTCTTTCATCGAAATGGTTCAATAAATACTAACCTTTTATTTTGGGTACGTATATCCCTATATATATATTACTTTCTCGATAGATAATGTATTCATAAAATCTTTATAATGACTTTGCATGCACAGCCTCTCAAGTGGATCAAGTTTGTTATATCCCATACCCATATAAGAAGAAACCGAAGCAATTGTGGCTAAATGTTGTTAAAGTCAACCCGCGAGGAAATATTTCAGGAGAATATGACTACACATAACCGACTCTTTTGCAACAAGAAAATGATGATCATGTAGTGCTGACTACAATTGAATATCTCGTAGTGCGAGACGAGAATCTGGTACAATGAGAGAACCCAATAAATCTCGATTACGATGTCGTAGATGCGGAAGAAAACGACGAATTCCAATGTAATTCATCGTCTTCATATGATGAAGTTGAAGTTGATGAAGAACCTTACTAAATAATATTCTAATGCATAAGGTAGTTATATTTGATAATGAAGTTTATTAATGGTTTATCTTATTTATTTGGGTTTTGTATGTGAAACCATAATATTAAAACTTAAGCAAAAATTAAACCATAATATTAAAACTTAAGAATAAGGTTAAAACCACAAAAATTAAACAATAATATTAAGCAAAAATTAAACCATAATATTAAAACCACAAAAATTAATCAAAATTAAACAAATAAGGTTAACAAAAATTAAAAAAAAAACATACAATTTGGGCTCAAATTTTCGCCAAATTAAACAAGAGGGAACATTTCCCTCTAACCCAAATGTTTCATACGCGAAACTTAGCCCCTGATTTTCTGCTTCTCTTCAGCTTCTCTTCAGCTTCTGTTTTTTCCGATAACCCTAGCCCCCGATTTTCTCTCAAATCCTAGCAAACTCGTTTATTCCGATGTCTGGCCATGGAAAAGTTTCGACTAGAGGACGAGGAGCACGACGCACTGCGACAACAGCCGCGAATTGAAGAGCCATATCTCCCGGTAAGACAAGGATCTCGCCTCCGAAGGGAAAATCACAGAAATCCGCCTCGCCGCTTCCGCCTTAGTATGCATTCACACCGGCGAACGCTTCAACCTCCGTGACTCCTCATAGCCGCGTCCCAGTATTCTCCGAAGGTGTCAAAGACTTCCCTCCTCCGCCGCAGCTTTTGACCAGTAGGAGCCAACCAGGATCTGAAACTCAGGAACCGATCCTCGAGCCTTTGCTTCTCCAAAACCCTCTGCTTTATATTCTGAAGCTCGACCCTCTCTTTCTCTTCAAGCTCGACCCTCTGGTTCTCATTAACCTTGATATATCATAGTTTTTACCCTGTTTAAGCCATGATATAAGTCCGTTTTATCGACTCTTTATTCTATTATAGAGTCTTTTAGAGTCTTTTACAGATTTTAGCATGTTTGGAGCATAATTGGAGATATTGGAACTTTTAGGAGCATTCTGGAGCGAAATGGAATTGAAGCGACTAAATACCCGATTTGAAGTCAAGAGCATCGATCGATACCCCCTGGTATCGATCGACACCCATCGAAGCAGATACGAGTAGCGACTTTCACAAGTCTTGAAGAATTGCATAATTGCCCCAGAAATACTTTAATATTTACAAGAAGACCCCAATTCGTGTTTAGACTATATAATTAGGTTTTTCAGCCACTTTGGTGGCTACGTTTTCATTACTCTTGATTCTACTTTTGGTTTTTAGAGAGACAACTCTGAACTCCTTTTTCTATTATTTTCTTTTATGACCTATTCAATCATGTTGTTTTCATTCTTCATGTCTGAGTAGATCCACTTTAGGTTCAGGGTTCTCATAAAGCTTTTCTCTGAATGCTAGATTGATTAGTTGATTAGGACTCACCATCTGAATTAGTTCTTCGCCTTAGGTTGTGTTCAAAGCTAATTCTAGGTTGACGAATCTGGAACTTAGATCTTAGGATAATTGATTAGGCACGAGAGTGCGATTAATTACCTGATAGAACCTAGGGTGAGCAAAATAACTATTCGCAAAGAGATTTGGTTTAGTTATTTTGTGAACAAATAAAACCTGATTTAAAAGCTGATTTAGACTTTAGGATTCATAAAGAGATTTGGAATTCCTAAGATTTAGATTTAGATAGTTTTCGCAACGAGAGTTGGTTAATTATATATTAGTGATTTGAGTTCAAGAACCGCGCTAAATTTGAATCCTGACTAGTTATTTTATCTGCATTCATTGATTTTCTGAGAAATACTCTGAACCTATCTTTTCCCAATCGAATTACATCTTGTTTAATTTACGCATTGCTTTCAAATATAATCTTTTGGTTTAGCTTAATTCGAATCTATTGAATCTATTGTGTGATTTATGTGAGTCCTTGTGTTCGACCCCTACATATAGTGCAACTACTGCTTAGTACTTTTAGGGTATTAATTTGAGCATATCAAATTTGGCACCGTTGCCGGGGACTCAATTTCGCCATTAGATTTTAGCTTAGAATTTCGTATAAATCGTTGAGTATCGATCGACACCCTTGTGGTATCGATCGATACCCGTCGTGTACTTCAGTTACTTACGTTCTTGACTTTTGTGTTTCAGGTGCATGCCTCTTCGTGAAACCAGAAGGAACAAGAACACTCCGCTAGTTTATCTGTCGAACGAGCAGCTAGCAAATTTGGAACGTGCAAACAGAATAGCAAAGAAGCCAGCAGAGATGAACAATCTAATGATTTTGATTCAGGATACTACTGGAGCTTTGAGAGACCAAGAGGGTCAATTATGCAATGAGAGAGGGCAGCGACTTGATGAAGCTGGAAATATCATTGTCTCTGCAATTGCTGTGAATGTAGGGAACGCTGTGATTAATCGCGGAAGGACGATTGGTGAGTACAACAGGCCTGATTAGTTCTATGAAAATCGATCAGCGATTCGCCCTCCTGCTTTTCAGAGGAATGACTTTGAGCTGAAACCTATATACTTCACTCTTGTGGGTCAGCATCTTTTTCATGGTATTTCTCATGAACACCCTATGAATCACACTGAGAGGTTTTAGGATTTGGTTACAAGCATCAAGAGCAATGGAGTCTCCTATGACTACCTTTTCTGCAAGCTTTTCCCATACTCTCTTGGTGGAGATGCGACCTACTAGCTGAAGCAGTTACCTCTTGGATCACTGACTACTTGGGAAGAGACTAAGACTGCTTTCCTGAAAAACTTTTATGATGATGTACGATCCGAGGATCTCAGGAACAAGTTTTCTCAGTTTTCTCAAGGACCGACTGAGGCATTCAAGGCTGTTTGGATTCGTTTCAAGTCATATCAGAGAGATTGTCTGCACCATGGGTTCACTCAAGTTCAGCTGCTGGGTACTTTCTACAGGGGAATCGATTGGAGGTATCAGATGACTCTAGATGGTGCGAGCAATGGAAATTTCTACACGAGGTATCCTGACGATACCTATGTGCTTATTGAGAACTTGGTTTCTAGCAATAGTACCAAGAATGCAGACATGGAGCGCATGAAGCAAGCTGGTAACTTGGAGTGCAGACAGATTGCTGAGGTGAATGCTAAGTTAGATTCAATGCACAATTTGTTGATAGGCAAACAGCAGAAAGCTGCTCATCTTGATGAAAAGGATGAAGTATAATATGTTAACTAAATTTATGGAGTTGGATCTCAGGACCAAATGTATCAACGACCACCCACACCACCCAGAACTTCTGAGAGCAAGATTGAATCTATGTTTGAACAGCTTATTCAAGGACAGCAGAAGCTAACGGTGGAATTCATTGGGAAGATTGATATCCAGTACAATGATCTGAGTGGAAGGATCGACACTATTATTATTCAGCAGAAGATGCTGGAAACTCAGGTAGCTCAGATTGCAGCAACTATCAAAGGACTGGTGGATCATTCACAGAACGAAGAGATTTCGGAAATCACATCAGTGTCGACCGATACCCTCTTGTATCGATCGATACCCGTTCAAGAATCTGTCAAGGACGTCTCGAAGGAGCAAGCATCAATCGACACAATCCCTGTATCGATCGATACCCTCCTAGATACTGCAAAGGAGCTGCGTATGAGTGTTGATAGACTTCACAAGCCCAAGAATCTGAATCCTATTCCTCAACACCTCCGAGCCCCCATTTTTCCAAAACAGCTGTTTGGCTTTGAAAAGATGGTACGAAGAATTCCACTCACACATACTTTTAAAGAAGCCCTAAAATGCCGCCCTCTGCTGAGTCACTTTCGAGATTGCAGAGAAACTGAGGAAGAAATTAAGGCACTCTTCCTCAAAGCCAGGAGCAAGTCACTACCGCTGAGGCAGTTGACCAAGAGGGAAGACCCAGGGAAATTCTCGGTTCCATGCCATATCTCTGGCGTTGAATTCAAAGAATCACTCGTTGACTCAGGTGCTAGCGTCAATGTCATGTCAAGGGCAATTGCAGAAAGATTGGGAGCTGATATTCGACCTCCAAAGGCATCTATCACATACGCAGACTGTTCCACCTCACTTCCCTATGGTACAATCCTTGATTTGCTGGTTAACGTAGGAGATTGCCTGGTTCCTACTGATTTTCAGGTTGTGGAGATGAACACACAATCTCGTACGTAGCTGATTCTTGGAAGACCGTTCATGGCTACGGTTGGTGCCATTATGGACACACCCAGCAAGCACATCTCGTTCTCATACATTGACAAAGAGATGTACTACAAAGCCATCTCTAGAGGAACTCCCACACATATCTCTTTCATCACCATTGTTCCAGGAGAGACATTGGTAGTTAATCTTTTGGAAGAGCCTCCTGACAGACCTAATACCATCGACGTTCTAGATAGTTTTTCTGTCATTACCAAAGAAAGATTTCAAATCAGCTAGGGCAGAGAGGACGATAAAGAGCAAAGGAGTAAAAAGTTTTCCCCATTTGACTTTAACCCCTCAGACATGCGATGGAGATTCAATTGAATATAAGGTGAAATGCAAGGGAACTTCGAAACCGTTCTCTAAGGCTAGAATTATTCTCACTTCGGAGCTGAAAGAGAAAGGACATGAGTTTGTGGAGAGCATGATGAGCAGAACTCTGAAGCTGGCGATGTCAAATTGTGGAGCTTGTTTCATCGCAAGTTCTCACTCTTCTCCTGACTGATCGTCCGTAAAGTCAAGCTACTGACTTTAAACGAGCGCTTCGTGGGAGGCAACCCACTGGTAAGTCTGTACATACGTTTTTATTTTCATTTTGTTTTTGATTTTTGGTTTTGTGTCTTGTGTCAAACGTGAAGCAGATTTGACGAGGAGTATTGATCGACACCAGTCAGTATCGATCGATACCAAGTGTCGTAAAAAGGAGCATAATTCTTCATAAAAGTCGATCGACACCATCCAGTGTCGACCAAAAATGACAAGTGTCGACCGATACCTCTGGGTATCGATCGATACTCCGCGGGCAGGTAAGTCTTCTTTCAAAACCCTCGGGTTTCTCTTTCCTTTCTTTCTTCTTCATCGATCGATACCACCTCCATCTCCCTCTCAAATAGCATCTATCTCATTTCTTCACCGATTTTGGTGATTCAAGTGCCTAGATTCATTGGATCTTCATCCTCTATCTCTTTCTAGCATTTGTTTCTTCAATCAGCAAAGGTATGCACACGAAATTCCATCTTTTCAATCCGATTTCTAGGTTTAAGGTTTGTGAGATTTTACTCTTTAGCACTTGTTTTTCTTGACAATGGTCATTTGCTGAGATGCTCTGGAGTGGTTTCGAACCTTGCCTGACTTTCAATTGCTATTAATTTTGACTCTTGGATAATTTGGATTGTGGAAATGCGATGAAACTGGGATTGGCCTAGGGTGTCGATAGATACCCTCTAGTATCGATCGACACCATGCGAGTTTAACGATAAGAATTTGGTGTGAATACTGAGAGGCGTTGGATTTATGCTGTGCTTTTCTGTCTTGTTTGCAGATAACATCTAGGTCAAAGAGAGCCAGGACTACAGACGCATCGAGCTCTAACCCATCTTCTATGGATGTTCATGTGGCCCCACAGAGAGGTCCTTGGCCTAAGCGGAACGAGAAGGCTAGGATCCCTTGTCATCGAGATTGGAACGGGACGGAGAGAGCGGTTGCGCTGAGTGACGATTGCGCTTACATACCCATCTTGGTGGAGTGGGATGATTATGACACGCTGCACTATAACGTGTGGTTGAGAGTAGTTATAGAGCCTACTCGGTTTGTTGACGGAGTCTCCATGCGTCGCTTGGGCCTTGACACAGAGCTGGCCCGTTTGCTTGGGAAGATTGGTCTAGGCCGGATGGCCACTCAGCAGTACGATCTTTACCCGGACTTTGTTCGTCAGTTCATGGTGACAGTCCGCGTCTGCTACCAGGACGAGGTTCACCGGGATGCACAGGAGGGCACTTTGACTTTCATGACTTGTGGAGTGAGGTACATGTTACCACTCCCTGATCTTTGTGACATCTACGGTTTTCCACGGGATTGCAGGAGAGTTGCTCTTCCCGCGCAGCATCCCGACATGCAGACATTCTGGGAGAACTTCGGGAACCGAGCCTACGACTCCAAGACATCCACTCAGATGGATATACGGCACCCAGTGATGCGCTGTTTGGTTCGAATCCTGAGCATCACTCTTTTGTGCAAGATGGAACCGAACAAGATGAGGGTGACCGAGCTTCTACTCCTGTGTCTGGCTATCAGAGACATTCTTCCTGAGGAGGATTTCGCATGGCCTGAGCTTACAGAGGTCAACCTTGGCGCTGTTTTTGCGCATCATCTGGTCTCTCTGAAGACCAAACCATTCACTGGGACGAGCACGAAGAAGGAGTCAGTTGGTAGTCTCCTCACTCATATCTTCCAACACCTCGGAATCAGTACTACGAGCTGCTCGATAGTCACTGCGCGTCGGTATATGGATGAGAGCCATCTGAAGAACCTTAAGTGGTTGAAGCCCGAGAGGCGTTGGTTCTTTACTACTTCTGCTGGAGATTTTCTGGTGTCGCTCCCTAACGATGAGCTGACAGACATTCTCGAGGATCCTTCTTAGCTTCGTTTCGAGCCTCCACCACACCTGTTGATTCGCGCACCTGCGACTAGACGGCGATCTCATGTGCCTGCACCTGCTGCTGGCGACATTCCATCTACTTCGCGTCAGGGAGGATGCGCCCAGCGATCGCAAGCAGCAGCTTCCCTTATCCCTGCACCATCATTTCCGGCCAATTCATAACTTCCGATGGAGCCACCCGCTTTTCAGAAGGTGATGATAGACAGCATGCGAAGCATCTGGACCGCGATTTCTCGTTGCTGCTGCATGACTGCCACGGACGCTGGTCCTTCGCCTCAGCCTGTTGATCCTTCTCCTGTTGATGATTCCGATTCTGATGGCAATTCTGAGGAGACGCAGGATTAGTCTTCTCTATATTCACGTTTGTATTTTTCTTTCTTTTTCTTTTTCTTTTTCTTTTTCTTTAATTTTTCTTTTCTGTGTAACTTATGTCAGTATTTGTTTTTGCATTTGAACTTCTTTGGATTTGTGTTTGATATACCATGTTGCTTTTAACCTATTTTTGAGTGTTCCTAACAGTCCTAACTTCTAACACTTTGGATCACTTTCCCTGGGTTAAGCAACTCGATGCCATTGATTTGAAATCGGTGTGTCAATATACGGCTGGTGTCGATCGATACTAGTAGGTATCGATCGACACTCATCACCTTCACAGGTAAGATTTTTCGATTTTCATAATCCACTCAGTTCATTTGTTTTCTTTCACCAACTCTAGGATAGATAACACTGTGGATAGTGTTGTTTAAGTCTGGGGGAGGTAGTCACCAA
Organism: Eutrema japonicum; assembly: GCA_030161315.1. NCBI lineage: Eukaryota > Viridiplantae > Streptophyta > Magnoliopsida > Brassicales > Brassicaceae > Eutrema > Eutrema japonicum. The sequence goes on from BSQW01000007.1 coordinate 23,340,339, forward strand.
CTTTGTTTTTCTTAGAGTCAGTCCGTTTTTGAGTCATTCGTCATTTTATTGAGTCAAACCTTTGTCTGAGATTGTGATCTTTTTCTTGAATCGTTTGATCTGACCTTGCTTCTAAGTGACCATTTTTACAGAATCAGTTCTAGATCGACTAATGAAAAATCCAAAGGCTGACCAGTTAACCAGAAGACACTCATGTTTCCAGCAAAGTTCCTTAAAGTCTGAGCCAAATTTTTGCACTTCATCAAAGTGGTTAGTACTCATAGAGTTTGATTTATCATTCGTATCTGTCAAAGGAACTCATGTGTTTGAAAATAACATTATTTCTCTCCTTGTTGCAAATTAATTAATAAGCGCATTAAAAGATGAAATGATTATCTTTTGAGTAGAAGGTTAGGAAAATTTCCAACGATCTCATTATTCTACTCGAGAGGAAATGATCACACAAAGGATTGGAAGCGAGGCTAGGATTTTCTTATGATGCCATTATTCGCCTACATCTTTTGATACGTTGAGAGGGAAGAACCGGGGATTTGGTGGCAAACACCATCAATACTCGCGTCCCATACCTTGATTTGTATATGCAAGGCTAAAAACAAAAGAGAAAATATAATAAGAAATAAATCAGGGGGAGAGAAATAATACCAATAAGTGTGAAAAAGGTGGTTCCTTGTCATGATATTGTATGGGAAAGAATCTAGAAGGTTCTTGGTATTAAATCACATCGATGAAACTGGCGAGGATGGCTTGATTGAACAATGATGTGAGATAATGTGTGTAGTCTGGGAAGCTGAGAATGTCTACGGAGAAGTACATGGTGGTTAGATCAAAAAGCTGGTTAGGTGATATGTGGGGCATTTGGGAAATTGGTCATTGCAACGTTTCATGAACAGGTGAGTCTCTACGTTTTCAAACTTCTTTCTCTGGTTTAGTCTTCTATTTGCTTGAGGACAATCAATGGCTAAGTCTGGGGGAGTTGATATATCATGGATTTTACCATGTTTAAGCCATGATATAAGTCCGTTTTATCAAGTCTTTATTCTATTATAGAGTCTTTTAGAGTCTTTTACAGGTTTTAGCATGTTTGAAGCATAATTGGAGATATTGGAGCTTTTAGGAGCATTCCGGAGCGAAATGGAATTGAAGCGACTAAATACCCGATTTGAAGTCAAGAGCATCGATCGATACCCCCTGGTATCGATCAACACCTCTCGAAGCAGATACGAGTCGCGACTTTCACAAGTCTTGAAGAATTGCAGAATTGCCCCAGAAGACTTTAATATTTACAAGAAGACCCCAATTCGTGTTTAGACTATATAATTAGGTTTTTCAGCCACTTTGGTGGCTACGCTTTCATTACTCTTGATTCTACTTTTGGTTTTTAGATAGACAACTCTGAACTCCTGTTTCTATTATTTTCTTTGATGAACTATTCAATCATGTTGTTTTCATTCTTCATGTCTGAGTAGATCCACTTTAGGTTCAGGGTTCTCATAAGGGTTTTCTCTGAATGCTTGATTGATTAGTTGATTAGAACTCACCATCTGAATTAGTTATTCGCCTTAGGTTGTGTTCAAAGCTAATTCTAGGTTGACGAATCTGGAACTTAGATCTCAGGATAATTGATTAGGCACGAGAGTGCGATTAATTACCTAATAGAACCTAGGGTGAGCAAAATAACTATTCGCAAAGAGATTTGGTTTAGTTGTTTTGTGAACAAATCAAACCTGATTTAAAAGCTGATTTAAACTTTAGGATTCGCAAAGAGATTTGGAATTCCTAGGATTTAGATTTAGATAGTTTTCGCAACGAGAGTTGGTTAATTATATATTAGTGATTTGAGTTCAAGAACCGCGCTAAATCTGAATCCTAACTAGTTAGTTTATCTGCATTCATTGATTTCCTGAGAAATACCTTGAACTTATCTTTTCCCAATCGAATTACATCGTGTTTAATTTACGCATTGCTTTCAAATATAATCTTTTGGTTTAGCTTAATTCGAATCTATTTAATCTATTGTGTGATTTCTATGAGTCATTGTGTTCGACCCCTACATATATTGCAACTACGGCTTAGTACTTTTAGGGTATTAATTTGAGCATATCAAACCTCGACCCTCTGCTTCTCTTCAACCTCCACCTGCTGCGACTCAAGCTCGATCCGCTCCTTCTCCTCAAGCTCCACCCGCTGCGTCACCACAAGCTCAGAGTTCTGAGGCTCAAAACGATCACCTGGAAGAAGACGAAGAGGAGTATGATGAAGACTACGAGGAAGTTGATTTTGACGGTGACGAAGGATTGCAACCACAACTCGCGGAAGACGTGCTGGCCGCTTTGACCAACTTGCTTATCCAGCCAGGCCGTGACCAATACACAACGCTCCTCTCTCCCACATTGGAGCCAGGAACCGTCTAGTAAGCTGAGTTTGTCTTGTTTTGTTTTTGTTTTGTTTTCGAGTTTTGGGTAGGGTTAGCTTAGCTTAGTTTTTTATTTCTGTGACTGATGATTTAGAGTAATGTTTTAGAGTAATGTTAGAGTAATGTTTTAGAGTATTATGGATATGTGAATGCTGGTTTAGAGTAATGATGGTTTAGTCCTTTTGCTCTGATACAATTTCTTTTATCTGTTTATCCCACTGATTGTATATGAGACTTAACATTTTTGTTTATCTGTTTGTAGGTTTATAGGTAAGGACAAGTCCGCATTGACTCGCAAGATCACAAGGATATTTACAAACAAGTTCGATCAGCCTTACTACAACTGGGGTTGTGTCCCATTTCCTAAAAGAGAAAAATACTTTCTTGAATTCGCGGTAATCTTATTAACCTCTCAATATGTTCTTAATTTTCTGTTTTGTTTGTTTTCCTTGATCACTAACACTTTGCTCTTATCTTGTTTTGTAGAAAGAACACACATGGCATCCCATACACACCGGTCTTGTCCAATCAAAGTTCGAGAAGATTTGCCAAGTGAGACTTAAGGACATGGTTTCTAAGGCGGAGACGAAAAGAAAGCAACCGAAGTGGATTGGCAATACGTTGTGAGGAAAAATGTGTGACTATTGGATCACAGAAGAAGCCAAAGCAAAGCATGACACTACATCAGCAGCTCGAATGTCTGACCGTAATGGTCAAGGTATTCACAAGCATGTCTCGGGCCAGAAATCTTTCTTACAAGTGGAACAAGAATTGGTAAGTTCCTCTGTCTTGCTATTAGTCTCTGAGTTACATGTCTTGATAATTTATATGTCTTGCTATTCACCTGTTCTTGTTTAACATTTCAGGAAGTGACATTGGGAAGACCTCCGACTGTTGCTGAAGTCTTTGTAAAGACTCATACAAAGAAAGATGGGAGCTTTGTCGATCAGAGAGCGCAGGAAGTGTTTGATCTTTATAAGCAGTAAGCAGAAGAAGGAAGCTAAGTTGGCTGAGCTTGAGCATGAGAATGACGAGTCTGCAGACGGTACTTCGCTTTGATCACAGCTTTCTCTAGAGGAGGATAACGAAGTCTTCTACAAGATAAAATACTTCTCTAAGCTTGAGTTTGACAGATTTTTAAGTTTTCCAAATCTTTGATAACTAATACTCTGTGTTTTGATTATTGCAGTCTACTGTCACAAATGACAGAGGCCAAATGTATGGACTTGGAATCCTAGGGACATACATCAATGGGAAGCGGAAGTATCCATGCAGCTCCTCTTCTTTCACAACCGTGAACCAACAGCTCGAGGACGCTAACCGAAAGATCGAGGAATAACAGCCCTATAAGCACATCGGGAAGCAGAGCATCTCCGTGTTACATCAGATCTACAAGCAGAGGTCAAGGGCTTGGGAGTAGTCAAAAAGTACCTCAGCATCAAAGACCCAGACTTTCTTGCATTCCTCGCTGATGAAGAAGATCCCTCTAATCCCCCTCTCTAGGTTCTTAACTTCTCAACTCTCTCTGACTCTGAACTTGAATGATCCTTTTGTTAACTCCTTGTATTTTGGAGTTTGAACTTGTGTTTGTTATGCTTTTGTTATCTCCTATATTGGAGTTTGAACTTGTCTCATTTTGTTAACTCCTTAGATTTGGAGTTTGAACTTCTATGCTTTAGGTTTTTGGTTTGTAAATCTTGAATGTTTATGTTATTAGTTCTTATGTTTCTACAGCAAAGCTCATTTGTATCCTTCAAATTCGGAATTAACCATTTAATAACAAATCAAAATCTACCAAAATATGAATACCAAAATGCTAAACCGATAAACATCGTAGTCACTACCCAGTCGCAAAACATTCTAACTTAGTCGCCAAAACCAGTCACAAATTTGGTCGCAAAACCAGTCGCATAACCAGTCGCAGACAACGTCGCAAAACAAGTCGCAAAACCGGTCGGGAGAAGTCGCAAATCATGTCGCAAAACTAGTCGTAGAATCAGTCGCAACTTCGTCGCCACAACGGTCACAACACCACCGCTAAAATAGCGACCACATTGCGACTTGACCGCGACGAAAAGAAAACAGTCGCAAAAGAGTCGCTAATTGGCGACTGCATGGAGACTAATTGATTTAGCGACGAGGTCTTTTGCGACCACGTATTTTAGTCGCAACACAGTCGCAAATAAGTAAATGGCGACTTTTTAGCGACTGATACTGTAGTCGCGAAATCCATGTTTTCTTGTAGTGAGTTTTGTTATGATTGGTGATAGGATTCACAGTTTTGGAAAAATGAAAGTAAATATCATTTTTGAATGCATAATCTTGAAACCAATTGAAAAACAAAATTTTTATTTTATGCTCATGAAGATAGTTGTAAAATTCTTCTTGTATTACATTCCTATCTTTTAAAAAGTTTTTAAAAAACCATAGTCTTTTATGGGTGTTATTTTTAGAGTAAAAAGCATCTCGCAATAATTTTTTATCAATTTGAAAATCTTTTTCTAGGACATTTAGCTTATTTAACATATTATCTGTTATGGCTGAAAAGGTAGGACTTGTTGGTTCAGATTTTGTGGAAAAATCATTTTGTTGAAAATTATTTTCTGCTGAGTAAACAGGTTTTGGGATTTGTGTTCGGAAATCAACATTTCTTAAAACAGAATTTTGAATATCAACTAGGTAGGACTTGTTGGTTCAGATTTTGTGGAAAAATCATTTTGTTGAAAATTATTTTCTGCTGAGTAAACAGGTTTTGGGATTTGTGTTCGGAAATCAATATTTCTTAAAACAGAATTTTGAATATCGGAAGTCGAAAATCTTGGTTGAAATTTTTGGCATTTTTCTAATCTGGAAAAATCTTGTGCCAATTGAGAAACTCTTCCTAGATCAATAGTTTCCTGAAGAGAGGAAGATTCACATGAATAATCATCCATGTTTTCATGAGTATTTCGAATGAAAGAAAATTTTACTTTTCCATCATGAAATTTCTCAATATGTTTTAAACGTGTATTTGGCTCTAAAGGTTCTTGGGGTTTTGTAGGTTCTGGCTGGAGAGCTCCTTCGAGAACCCATTCATTTGGAAGATTTATATATTTCTATTGTATAGATCTTGGAATTACGGAGTTGGATCTCGAAATATATTTTTGGAGTAAAAGAGTTTCACCTTTTTTACTTGAAAGTTTTACTTTTGAAGAGAAAGCACTAGTCATGGCTTTGTAATGAACTCTAAAAATTATTGCAATTGGAATTGATCATTCCATCATTTCGTAATTGTGAGTTTTAACTTGTAAAACTAGAGATTTTAAAATATTTTTGTCTTTTAAGGAAACTGTAAAATTTGGATAGCAATCAAATGAAATTGGACCAGTACACAAACTTGATTCAATAGAGCTTAGTAAAGAATCTTCAAATATTTTGAATCGAGTGTCTCTTAAGATAGCTAAAATTGAAGTATTTAATCCTTCTTTTGGAAGTTGTTTAATCCTAACTTGGACTAAACCAATATGTATATATTTGAAATTATTTTCTCTATGTTTTTGTAAAGCACTTACAAAAAACAAATGAATTGTTTCGAAAGGTTTTGTAAGTTGGATACCTTGTTCTTCAGTTTTGATTGAGAAATTTGTTCTTAAAAAAATTATTTTTGAAATTTGATAAATTTGGTCTTTATGAATTTTTGGGATTTCCCAATTATCAATTGACCCTTGAAAATCATCTATGGTTGTTTCAAGACTAGTAATGACCCTTTTTGAATCTTTAATAGATTTTCTTTTGGACCTAGAAGAAGAAGCGGATTCGGACCTCTTTGATGTTGATCTAAATTATGAATTCATTTTTAAGAATACTAACAAGAATTATCTATCACCCCTTACGATCCTGTCTAGATTGGTTGAAATAGCCCAACACCTATGGGACTTATGACCTTCTTAGACTGGCAAAAACACTCAGAAGAATAGAGTTTTTCTCATTAGAAATTAACAATGAACTTAATAAAAGTTCACAAGAAACTTGGACCTAAGACACTAGATCTTAAATTCCTAGGAAAACTATTAAGGATTCAAGTAGTAAGTCGAGACGGTGAGTTTTGATAGAACCCTAAATTCAAAATGGATTTCATCGAAATGCCAAACATGAGTAGTATGGTGTATGACAAAACCTAATTGACCATTTGGATATATATGACCTCTAAATATTTCCCTCTTCCTAACAATTAAATACATGCCTCTAATATCATAAGGAAACGCTCAATTGAATAGTGTTTGTGTACTGGTTCAATTTCATTTGATTGCTATCCAAACTTTACAGTTTCCTTAAAAGACAAAATTGAACATGAGAAAAATTAAAATAAAGCTCTGATACCATAAGGAAACGGAAGTAGAGATAATAAAATATATAAAAATTAAATGGAGCGTGACTTCTCGCCATCAGATTAAAATATATATATATATATAGATTAAAAAAATAATTTTAGGTATTTTACAAATTCTAACTCCATAAAACCATGCGCCTTGAGATTTCTCTCTCTCTCTCTCTCAATTTTATTTTTCCCTTTTTAATTTTTATTTTTCATTTATGTAACTTCACTATCAAAAACAATTTACAGAAAAAAGAAGGGATTAAATCGAAACCCTAGCTTAAAGATGATGCAGCTGGGTGGTACTAAAACCACATCAGCTTCCTCCGCCGCAACCGCAGAGGCGCCGCCACAATCGAACGGTTCAGTCACCACAGAAGTTGCGCGGTAGCCAGCGCCGGCCCTGAGTTTTTAAAGACCGGAAGCGACATCTAACAAATTGGCCGTTTGATTATATTCAATAAAAAAAAACCTATTAATATGGCTCGAACTTGTGATATGTAGGTTGCATAACAACAACTACACCAATACACCAAATGAACATCTTACAAAATATGGCCAAAAATTTTATTTATTACTGTCGGCCGGAAGTTGGTGCTTCTTCAGCTTCCTCCCAGGGCCGGCCCTGGCGGTAGCTGCAGTATTTGTTCTCGATACTACTCGGTGGTAATTGGTATTATGTTGGCTTTTCCGGCGGGTTGAGTAGAGCAAGAGCCTTTTCCTATTACCCTCGCGATTTGTTCGAAATGAAAATGATAGAAAAGAAAAGAGGAGATATGAAAAGCGAGTAGAGGAGATGGAGTTTTGTTTTCTCGTGAGAGGCTAAGAAAAAATAGGGTTTTTATTCTCTTAGGTATTTGTGTTTCTTTTAAATCATTTGGTCCATTAAATTAGAATAGAGATTTAGTCTATTAGATAAGATTTGTTTCCATTATTATTAACCAATCAAAACTTATTTTCATCCAAAACTTATCTTTTATACATAGTTGACTGTAATTTTTTATTGTAATTTATATTTAGTTTGAAACAAATATAAAAATTAAACAAAGAACAGAATTTCATAAAATTTAGATAAGAATGTGGAAAATGCAAATTCCTAACATTATATGTATGTGTTGGTTAGGTGCATAGTAGTGTGGGCTACAGACTCATGGAATATGACAGAGTACGATTGGTTATGGTCCTTATTAGGGGTGGGCATTTCAGTTTAATTTCGGGTTCGGTTCGGATTTGGTTCGGTTCGGTTGATTCGGGTTGAATAAAACTCTAGCCTAACTCAACCGAAATAAGTTTGGTTCGGTTTGTGTTCGGTTTGGGTTTAGTTCGGTTTGGTTTAGTTCGGTTCGGTTGTACTTTGGTTTGGTTTTAGTTCGGTTTTAAAAAAATCAACTTATAAAAATAAGAATCCTAATGAGACTTAAACAAAACGAAGTCATAAAAAAAATCATTCCCTAAAATTTTAAAACTAAACTGAAATTATTCCACTTAATCAAAATTAAAAAAAAATAAAAAAATTCATGGTTTCGTCTCTCTCATGCCACTAAAATGAATCTACAACAAGCCAATAACTTAAATATAAGTTAATTATACAAATCAATGTTTATTCATCTCTTATATGAGTCATTATAGGTTTATAGCATTAATATAAAACTATCACCATATGTGTTATTATTTTTAATATTATTATTTTTAATATTATTAATTAACTAATTAACAAAAACACATTGGTTTATCGGTTCGGTTCGGTTTTCAACCGAACCAAACCGAACCGTTCGGGTTGAGAAAAACTTCAACCAAATGGTTGGATATTAACTATGGTTTGGTTTAGGTCGGTTTGAGTTCGGTTTTGTTTGGGTCGATTTGAGTTCGGTTTGGTTCGGTTGGTTCGGTTCGATTCGGTTAAAATGCCCACCCTAGTCCTTATGCACCAACAAAAGTGAGCTTATTTTTAGCTGCCCAACAGCTGTGGTTGATGGTTCGCAGGTTTTGTATTTTGAACCGGTTAGTAGTTACATCTTCTTTTTCCGTTAATTAAATAGATATACGATCCGGTATGTATATGTTATGTTAACCTATATCCCATCTTGTCCCTCATGCATTTTGGAGAACACCTCAGAAGCCCTTTCGGCAGTTTGCTTTCATCCGCATTTAATAACGGTTCCTTATGACTTGAATCCATGTGAACCAGTTCTGATTATATATTTATGAGTTGCAGAGATTGTATATGTTTAAGCCTTGCTAATATATATAAAATTGGAATCCACCAAATTTTATTGATCACAAGTTGTCCAAATTGACAAACTTGAAGGTGGGTTGAGGACCGCCACAAAGAGTTGCGGAATTCCCTTTGATAAGATCACAAATCAAGCCTATGTGAATCCACACATTAGAGTATGATCAATACTTTCATTCTAGAATGAATCCACAAAACTAGAAATAACAAGTAACGAACAAAGAAATATAAAGGAATCAACCTAAAGACTCATTTGAACAAGACATAAAAGAAAAGACTTTTGCAAGAGAAAACTTTATGTTTTTATTATCAATGTTCGTCTTTACAATGAGAACTAATGAACTATTTATAACTCTTACAAGATGATATTAACAATAAAATACATTAAAAGAAATTATTCAAATTTAAATAAAATAAGAGAAATTAGCTAAATTAAATAATGATATTTTTACCACCAATATAGCCTTTGGAATTGTATGGGGGAGATTTCTTCATATTTTGTCCAATTATGAGGATGAATCTTGATGGGGAATGGGTGAAGTGCTCGGAGGAGTAATTATAGGCATCATCCATGCATTTTGATTGATAATAAAGATGTGAGCGTGATCAAATATGGAAACTGTTTTCACCTTTGTATCTTAAATACTTCTGATTTATTTTGTATGTTCCACTTCTTCTTAAAGCCTTTAATTGACTTAGAGATTTTCCAACGTTTTGGGCTTCTTGGACTTCTACAATGATAAGTTGGGCTTCCTGGTGGCAAGGCCCATTGGGCTCCATGCGTTCAGATGCAAGGCAAGTGGTGATTCCGGCTTGTTTTTTTGTTTAGATCCTCATCACTTGCCCAAAGGAATTGAAATGTGATGTCTAAGTGAGGAGATGTATACATTTTTTATCTCTGCTCTTTTCAATAATCACTTCATTTTATAAACATACACTCCTTATCCGTTTCTACAACAACAATGGAAGAAGAGGTAGAATTACTTAGGCATCCAAACAAAAAACTAGTTGAAAAAGCTTCGTATGCGTTTAAGGAAATGAGATATACAGAGAAGTCTTATTCTCCAGATATTCTCGAGACTGTGCCGTGTCCAAAGGAGAAGAAAAAAAATTGTATTTATATACACCAAGGGATCAGCGTCGGGTAACTATGGGATCAGAGGATCTGTCAGAAATTTCTGGATATCGATGGAGGAGATGGTGACGAGTCACAAAGAGTTGGCTAAAGAGTAGGAGAGTTTCAGAGTTTGATATCAATGTTAGCATGTTACTTTATTAACATGACTGGGAGGGGGAGTCACGAGAAAAAAATGAATTCTTTCAGGATTCATGACTTCAACATATTGTCATTAGAAGAGAAAATGGCCAAAAACGACCCAAACTATGTCAATATGTTTGATTTATACCCCTTGTTTATTACTGTGCAAAAACATATCCCAAATTATAAAAATTCAAATTTCATACCTTATTTTTTAATTTTGTGCAAAATCATGCATTTTTCGTGACTGTGCTAATGGTCTGTTAATTTTTGATGATGTGGATGACACATGTACAACAATGTCGTTTTAGGTTAAAGCGATAATTCGGGTTTCGGTGACAAAACGACGTCATTTTGTCTCACATTACCAAAACGACGTCGTTTTATCAATTCCCTAATTTGTGGTATCATCATCAAACGGCCAAAACCTACCTTTTGGTTTTATCTTCTCTTCTTCTTCTCAATTATCATCGTCTTCTTCGCAGCATCAAAACAATTACTCTTCTCAAGTTTTTCTTTCATTCTTTACTCTCTCACTTCTCGCATTGAAAAACACATACCAAATTTACAGACCATGTAGTTTAAAAACCATCTCATTTTTTTCCTTCTTCTTCTTCGATGCGGCAAAAAATAATTCAGGGAAGGTAAGCGATTTCAACTGAAAATTCATCCGAACAAAGAACAACTATAGAATCGAATCATTACAATCACTTTTAAATAAAATCCCTATCGAAATTTTACCAAATAAAACCCTATGAACAACCTTTAATCTACGAAAAGAAAGAAACGCAGAAAATCCAAGTTAGCAATCGATCGGATCTACAGAGCCAGTTTGATTGTCGGCCAAATCAATTGGGCTATTCAAGTGTGTGTGAAAGCTGTTTTTCTTTCTGTCGTCGGATCTAGAGTTTGCAAAGAGCTACCTCGATTTGACCATGAGAATATGGTGCTGGCGAGGGTGGTGCTTGTGACGGCGAGGAAGATGGTGGGGTTTGGTGGGGTTAGGAGGGAGATTAAGGGTTTGCAGGAGGAGGAGACAATTTGTTTTAGGGATTTAGGAGGAGATGGGTTTAGCGACATGAATTTTGTTGATGTCGCCATTGTTTCCGCCATTGATCGGTGAGTTTGAAGATGAGCGAGAGAGAGATTTGAGGAGAGTTTGAGAGATGGTTTTGATTTATAGAAGGAGAGAAGGAGGATCAATGGAAATGAAACGTTTCTGGTTATTTTTCTCATCCAATGAGATCGACGGTGACTGATAATGGAGAGGTATGAGAAGAATAAGAACAATTAGGGAAAAAACATTTGAAACAACGTCGTGATGGATGATTTTTCAATTTTCTGCTTCTGCCGAAACGGCGTCGTTTCATACGTGGCTTCCACGTCATCGAGATTTAACGGACCGTTAAGCTCTGTAACGGCAAAGGCATACATTTGCACAAAATAAAAAAAATAACGTATGAAATTTGAATTTTTATAACTTGGGATATGTTTTTGCACAGTAATAAACAATGGGTATAAATCTAATATACTAGCATAGTTTGGGTAGGGTTTGGCCATTCTCTCGTAATTAGAATAAGGTGAACTGTTTCATTCCCTACACAAAAAAATGTGAAGCACTTAGGAACAGGTCTACATTTGGAGGAACTCCCCTTACAGTAGATCTCCAACAAACACAGGGAAATCTAAATCCAAGTAACAAAATAGGTAGTGAGAAAATTTCTGAGTTATTCCACTATAAAATATGGAAAAGCTTACATAAACATTAAAATATCAAGTGCTTACTGGGATCATCACACGAAAGTACCTTTTTGGGTTACTAAAAACAATTTTCCACGAACATATATTTTAAAAACATAAGAGAAAGTAATTTTATTGGGGAATATTATTCTACATCGAAAATTGTAAAGGATCCTAAGTAATATATAAGGGATATGGATCAATCCACTCATTGGCAATTGGTTTTGAGTTGGAAGTTCAAGAAACTTAACATGGTATCAGAGCCCGATCCATACTGTCCAACCCGATCCATTATCGATCCGACCCAAAGTTGGTCAATCGATCTGACTAAAAGTTGGTCCATCGATCCGATCCAGAGTTGGTCCATCGATCTATGTCCGAACATACCGAGATTGATAGGCAAAGAGCCATCATCTCGAAGGGGCGTATTAGGAAATATTATCCCACATCGAAAGTTGGAAAGGATCCTAAATAATATATAAGGGACATGGGCTAATCCACTCATTAACAATTAGTTTTGAGTTGGAAACTCATGAAACTTAACAAATCTATCATTGTTTAATGTAATTCATTTTCTGCACTAACTTCACTCTATGGTTTCTCATTTTCTTTCACTTTTTTTTAGGATTAGCTTAATTTTCAAAAAAATCACTACTTTCAGTTAAGATCATCACATTTATATCTTTCATCATATATTGTAAGCCTCATATCGGATCGAAATTTCTCCAATAAGCTCCAAACACCTGGGACGCTTAGAGTCTCTATTTCATGTGTGTGATACTAGCATGTGATCTCTAAGACATTATAATTTCCAAATGTTTTTAGATGCAAAAATAATATGTTTGTGCATATAAATATGTCAACTTTATTGGTTTGTGTAGTGTTTATAGTGGTGTAAGTTATTAAAAATTATAATTTTTAAATTCCATAAATTGAAATAAACGTGAAAACGTTTTTTCTAAGTAAATTTCAAATAACTAAATTCGCGCGTAAAGAAGATAATTACCTAGTTTCTAACAAAAAAAACTAGAATATTTGCAAGGAACATTAAAAACGAAAAAGAAAGCAATTGCAAAATTAATTTAAAAATAAATGTCCTCAAAATTTGTGATAATTTAAGATATTGTTTACTACATACTACATTTTAATCTGTACTCATGATACATTTTTTGTAGATTAAATTTTGAAATATACAAAAGATGAAAAAAGAAAAAAAGAAATTTTTTTAGTGTTATTGATTCAAATATATTGAATTTGTAATTCTTATGTTTTTATTGAGAGGATAATGTTTTGGTGATTTATTGTGCAATGTGTTTTGATGTTTATGCCATATTTCTAACACGTACTATGTGAAATCTAGATTCTAATCCGCGTTGTGTGTGGGGCAATAATATTTATACATTATGTTTTGTGAAATTTATATTGAATAAACACTAACGAAATGGTTTGACTTAAATTTTAATGAAAAATTTCATTATCATGTGATTTTTGTAACATTAAATGATATCAAAGCTTGCTATCTGACAACATTTTTTTTTGTTATAAACGTTATATGATGTTATCATAAGGTGGATATTAGTAGAATAGGAGTATGAGTTAGTTAAGTATATGTTGATGGAATCTTAATTGTATACTTGGTTATTATGTGAATTTAGATTACCACACAACTAATTATTTTATTTTATTAAAATTAAATTTCACAAATTATATATTTATGAGTGTTAAAATGGGCTAACATATCCTTTTAATCTACCTCAAATCAACATGTCATCTTGCATTTTTTTGACAAACTAATCCAGAAAGGACCGCAATTATAAAAATATAACACTAACTCACCCCATCATATTACCGTATAATATAAATATTTATTAATTTTGGATATTTGAAAATTTATCTAGTTAAAATATTTTTAATAATAAAATTTATCTCATTTGGTCTAATTATAATTCAATTACATAACCAGATTAAACCAAACATAATTTTTTAGATTTGTACGTCACTTAAATTTTTAAATTTGGATTAAAATCTATTATCTTAGGTACCAAGGCAATCACTTTTTTTTCTCATCATTTTGGGCCACAACATGCCGGCACAATAGCCAAATACCCCCCCCCCCCCCCCCCCCCCCCCCGGCCCCACACACACACACACACATGGAGGACATGTGAAATCGAACTCGACACCGGTAAGATGGCAGCAGATGTATGACAACCACTGGCCCACTTGCTCCTTCTTTACCAAGGCAATCACTTACAAACATAAAATTTACATTTAATCTCTACAATCATGGATTAATTCTATTATATTTTAAATAACTTAATAAATTAAATAGAGATTAAATGTTATTTATAATTATTATAATTAATTAAAATGTCTATATTTAACAATAAATATATCATATAGATTATTTAAATTTGATCTTGGATTTCTACTAGATTGCAACCGATGATTACGGAGTGCATAAGATAGACAGATGCTTCTCCTTCCACATTTAGGAGTCTCTAATTCCTATATCAACTCCATCTTGTCTGTCTTATGCAATAACAATATGTTCTTAAATAATATATCTAACAATAAAATATCATATAGATTAATTAAAATAACAACGTGTGATAAATTTGATCTTGGATTTTTACAAAACTGCAACCGATGATTACTCTAGCTAGTAATTTATTAGTTCGAACCAACACCTACAATAATTTAGATGCAGTGCTGTTGTTAGACTCACCGTATAGTTTAAGGCGAATTAAAAAATGTGGCATTTTTTACCTAACAAAAAAATTAAAGATGTCTAAAAACTTACTCAATATTGATAATATAACCAAAAATATATAAAATTTAAAGCACATTTTTATATTTTCATTTTTTAATTATGTATATTACCTACTTTTCCTTTTTACGTATTTTGTTAACTAAATTTCTTCAATTTGTTTTGTATTAATCTCATTAAAGATTATTATAAAGCATATGCATAAATGTTTACATAAAAATAAAAATAATAATTTTTTTGTTATGGTTTTATCAAATAAACACCTCAACAATATTTAACAAATTCAAAAAAAACAAAATATATATATATATAAGGCTAAATTAGAAAAAAATGTGGCCCTCTAATATTATAATATTTTTCGGCAAATGCCAATTTTTTCAACATGAGACAAAGAAATATCATATACCGATACGGAGATTATTACAGTAATATGTGGTTGTATTTATTGTACTAGTGTATCATATATGTATAATTTAATTACAAAGAATATGAGGTGTTATTGAAAACTTATTCTTACATAGAGTTTTAATGACTTTTAAATTGTAGAATATACTAAGTATATAAAGATTTTTTTTAAAAAAAATTCTAAGCCATCAGTCAAATTTTGAACATTCTTCTCGATTACTTGATTCATTTATATATATTTTACTTCTAAAGAATAAATATCTTTAACAATAAAATGAAGGGAGGAGAATTATAAACACAATGGTGACATACTGCCACATGAATCAGTTAACTCTTATAAAAATTTCTACGCTAATTAGAAAATAATTCATACTTGTATAGGTTAGATGTCCATTGATTTGACATTATATGCTTTTTGAAGCGTTCGACCTTTTTTGACAGGTCCCCATTGCTCTATCTCTTTTTAATTTCACCAACACGACATATTAAAATATAAACCACCTTTTAGTTTGGTTTAAACCTAACATCCATTTTCTTTCTCTCGTTTCTCCGGCTAGTTATGTGGTCTTGTATTTGATTTGAGCGTTAGATATATTTTAGAAGATTTCTCTCTTTTGTTGTTTTTAAGATTATACTGAACATGTTATCTTTCCAGGATAGCGCAATCTACCTCTCGTAACAACCATTTTTACATACTCATACACAGCTCGTGGTCATTATCCTAACTTTAGAAAGCTCATGTAAGCATTCCTTAATCATTATGTTGGCATGCATATATGCTTATTTTCGAGCATTGATATTTGTAATTTTGTTTGCCTCTTCAAATTTGAATAACTAAATCCATGAGTTTGTTGAAATCCTACAAACTTAAATTTCTCTAATGAGCATATCCCATTTAGAATTAACCGTATGACAGATCCTGAAATTTTGTTTTGGACAACAATAAAATAGTAATTTTGTTTATTTCTATTTGATTAATATTCAGTTTTATTATTTTAGTAAATATTTTTTTCCAAATATATAGTTATGAAATAACTGGATCTAAATGTATTTTGATACATCACACCACCAATTTTTTGAAATAGATATTTTGATAGTTTTATTTTATAGTTTTTTTAAAAAAAAATGGTGGATGCCAAAGTAGACGCTAAGGTGGCGGAAGTAGAAGTGAGTAAAACTAACTTTATATATATATATATATATATATATATATATAATATAAATATTTTTAGAGTGGAAAAATGCCTAAGAAACCATGAAATCACACATTTCAGCCAAAAAAGCTTCAACTACGAGTTGGAAACAAAAAAACTTCTACTTTCATTGACTCAATTTTTTAATCTCGGATTTTAGTTGACTAAGCCAATTTAGGTTCGCCGTGAACCAGATTAACAGCCGAATTAGACATGGTTAAATCAAAACAACTGTGTTTTGTTTTGAAACAAAAATATCCTCAAATCCACCTTATAACCCTAAATCGCCGTATTCTTCCCCAAATCACTTTTCTCACTCGATTTGTTTTTACCAAATATATATATATATATTAAAAATTAACTTTAGATATTCTACACACTCTAACTCCATAAAACCATGCGCCTGGAGATTTCTATATCTCTCTCTCTCTCCCTCTCTCTAATTTTTATTTTTCATTTTTTCATTTTTATTTTTCATTTCTGTAACTTCAATGTCAAAAAAAATTATGGAAAAAGAGGGATTAAATTGAAACCCTAGCTTAAGGATGATGCAGCTAGGTGGTACTAAAACCACATCAGCTTCCTCCGCCGCAACCGCAGAGGCGCCGCCACAATCGAACGGTTCAGTCACCACAGAAGTTGCATGCGGTAGCTGTAGTATTTGTTCTCAGAAGAACATAATTTCATAAAATTTAGATAAGAATGTGGAAACTGCAAATTCCTAACATTATATGTATGTGTTGGTTAGGTGCATAGTAGTGTGGGCTACAGACTCATGGAATATTTCAGAGTACGATTGGTTATGGTCCTTATGCACCAACAAAAGTGAGCTTATTTTTAGTTGCCCAGCAGCTGAAATGGTAGATGGTTCGCAGGTTTTGTAGTTACAACTTCTTTTCCCTTAAATAGATGTGCGATCATTGTATGTATATGTTATGTTATGCAATATCCCTCTTGTCCCTCATGCATTTTGGAAAACGCCTTAAAAACCATTTCGGCAGTATGCTTTACGCACTTAATAATGGTTCCTTATGACTTGAATCTATGCGATTGAGTTGCAGAGATTGTATATGTTCAAGCCTTGCCCAAAGGAATTGAAATGTGATGTTTAGGTGAGGAGATGAATACATTTCCTAATGTTTGCGAAAGCTGTGATAAATTTGGAGAGGCGAGGAGATGACTCATACATGTACATTTTTTTATCCCTGCTCTTTTCAATAATCATTTTAATTAATGGGATCAGAGGATATGTCAAAAAATTTCGGCGATCGATGGAGGAGATGGTGACGAGTCATAGAGAGTTGGCTAAAGAGTAGGAGAGTTTCAGAGTTTGAAATCAATGTTAGCATGTTGCTTTGTTAACATGACTGCGAGGGGGAGTCACGAGAAAAAATGAATTCTTTCAAGGTTTGTTATAAATGTACTAATTAAGAACTTAGGTTCATGACTTTAAAAAAATGTGAAGCACTTAGGAACAGGTCTGCACTTGGAGGAACTCCCCTTACAGTAGATCTCTAAGAGGCAACACATGGAAATCTAAATCCAAGTAACAAAATAGGTAGTGAGAAAATTTCTGAGGTATATTCCACTATAAAATATGGAAATAAGCTTACATAAACATTAAAACATCAAATGCTTACTAGGATGCATCTCACGAAAGTCTACCTTTTTGGGTAACTAAAAACAATTTCCCAGGATCATAATTGTAAAAACATAAGAGACAGTAAACTATCACTGTTTAATGTAATTATTTTTCTTCACTAACTTCACTCTATGGTTTTTCATTTTCTTTCACTTTTTCTAGGATTAGCTTAATTTTCAAAAAATTTCACTACTCTCAATTATGATCCTCACATTTATATATTTCATCATAAATTGTAAGCCTCATATCGGATCAAAATTTCTCCAATAAGCTCCAAACACCTGGGACGTTTAGAGTCTCTATTTCATGTGTGTGATATTAACCTGTGATCTCTAAGACATTATAATTTCCAAATGTTTTTATATGAGAAAATAATATGTTTGTGCATATAAATATGTCTACTTTATTGGTTTGTGTAGTGTTTATAGTGGTGTATGTTATTAAAAATGATAATTTTTAAATTCCATAAATTGAAAATAAGACTTGAAATTGTTTTTTCTAAATAAATTTCAAACAACTAAACCCGCGTGTAGAGCAGATAATTACCTAGTTCCTAACACAAAAAAACTACAAAAACTAGAATATTTGCAAGGAACATTAAAAACGAAAAAGAAAGCAATTGCAAAACTAATTCAAAATTAAATATGGCCTCAAAATTTGTGATAATTTAAGATATTATTTACTACATCTTCATAATATATACATACTAGATTTTAACTTGCACCCCCGCGTGGGATAAAGTTTTTTGTAGATTAAAATTTGAAATATACAAAAAGTGAAATGAGAAATAAGATCTAATTTAAATGTTATTGATTCAAATATGTTAAATTTTTAATTCTTAATTTTTTAGTGAGAGGATAATATTTTGGTGATTTGTTAATTGCGCAATATGTGTTTTGATGTTTATGGTGATTCAAATCTAGATTCCAATTTGCACTGTGTGTGGAGCAATAATTTGTATACATTGTTTTTTTATAAAATTTATTTTCAACAAACACTAACAAAATGGTATGACTTAAATTTTAATGAAAAATTTCAAGATTATGTGATTTTTCTAACCTTAAATGATAGCAAAGACTGTTATCTGACAAAACAAAAATTGTTATAAAAGTTATATGATTTTATCATATGGTGGATATTAGTTGAATAGGAGTATGAGTTAGTTAAGTATATATCGATGTAATCTTAATTGTATAATTTGATATTATGTGAATTTAGATTACCACACAACTAATTTTTTATTATTTTATTAAAATCAAATTTTACAAATTATATATTTATAAATGTTACAATGTGCTAACATGTCATTTTAATCTGCCTCGAATCAGCCTACTATTTTGCATTTTTTGACATATCAACCCACAAAGTACCGCAATTATAATAACATAACACTAACCCACCCTACCATATTACCGTATAATATAAATATTTACTAATTTTGGATATTTAAAATTTTATCAAGTTAAAATATTTTTAATAATAAGTTTTTTTATCATTTGTTTTAGTTATGGTTCAATTAAATAACCAGATTAAACCAAACATAATTTATTAGATTTGGAGGTCACTTAAATTTTCAAATTCGTATTAAATTATATTCTCTTAAGTACAAAGAAAACCACTTACAAGCATAAAATTTACATATAATCTCTACAATCATGAATTAATGTTATTATAATTTAAATAATTTAATCAATTAAATAAAGATTAAATATTATTTCTAAATATCAAAATTAATTAAGATGTCCATATCTAACAATATATGTATGTTTGGCAACATATATACACTAACCCACCCTACCATGTAGATTATTTAAAAATATATGTATGTTTGGCAACATATATAGTTATCCAAATAAATTATATCCATATATAGATTTTTTCTTGTTTGAACACAAAAAGTGCTTCCCTTTTAATAGTATAGACTAGATTCTAACTCGTGCATCCGAGCGGGATAAAGTTTTCTAGACTAAATTTTGAAATATTCAATATATGCAAAGTTTTTGGTAGACTAAATTTTGAAATATACAAAATAGGAATGAGAAATAAGATCTAATTTAAGTGTTATTATTTCAAATATGTTGATTTTGTGATTCTTAGGTTTTTAGCGAGGAGATAATATTTTGTTGATTTGTTGTGTAATATGTGTTTTGATGTTTATACCATATTTCTAATATGTGCTATGTGATATTATGTGATATTAGATTCTAATATGCGATGTGTGCGGGGCAATAATTTTTTATACATTGTTTTTTTATGAAATTTATATTGAATAAAAAACGTTATGTAGATCAAATATTAACGAAAATAGTTTGACTTAAATTTTAATAAAAAATTTCATAATTATGTGATTTTTTAATTTTAAATGATAGCAACTTTTGTTATCTAACAAAAAAGCAAATTGTTACAAATTTTATATGATGTTACCATATGGTATATATTAGTAGAATAAGAATATGAGTTAGTTAAGTATATATCGATGTAATCTTAATTGTAAACTTTGTTATTATGTGAATTTAGATTACCACACAAATAATCTATATATCTATATTAGTGTTAAAATGTGCTAACCCGTCCTTTTAATCTGCCTCGAATCAGCCCAATTTTTACATGTTTTGACAAACTAATCCGCAAATGATCACAATTATAAAAATATAACCCTGACACGCCTTATCATTTACAATATAATATAAATATTTACTAATTTTAAATATTTAAAATTTTAGACTGATTGATTATAATAAACATATACAATAACATATTCTTTTATCATCTCCGTTATTATAAGAAAATTATTTAAATTCGAATGTTTATATTAAATCTAAATTAATATCCGGTTATTATGTTTTGTAAGGATAGAATAACAACTGATTTTTGTGATTTTTGGTAAGTAATCTAACATATATTTAGGTAAATTTAAGTAATCTAAACTAATATAAATATAAAATAAATTGTACTTTTTATTAATATTGCATCAAATTGACATATTTGACAACATGTATAGTTATACATATAAATTATAGTTTTATATGATTTTTTTCATGTTTGGACACAAAAAACGCTTTTGTTTTAATTGTATAGATAAGTAGTTTCCTCCAAAGAACCAATTAGGCATTGTAGAAGAAATACACTGACTAATTATCAATACAATACAATTACTATATTTTTTAGATTTTTGATTATGGATTTACCAATATTATGAAACGATCAGAATATCAAAAACAAAATTTTATTAATTATAAACGAGAACTACGAAGCCCTAAATTTTTTGATAATGGAGCTATTTCCACTCCCTTTACAAAACCACAAAATTCATGATAAACTTAATTTCACAAACGCCTAAGACAATCCTAGTTACTTTAATACAGTTAGTAAATAGTTATAAACCCCTTAAACCTCTAAAACTATTGCTTCTATCACATTATATCATGTATTAGAATGCCTTAGGCCCCTTAATATTAAGTAAATTTTAGGGCCCTTAATTTTTTGTAATTTTATTTGAGTATATTAATAAAATATGTATTTTGGTTGTTATTTTTTTGAAGTTAAATTTTTATTTCATCAAATAATAAAATAGCATTAACATTCTCGAATATTTTACAGAAAATGTTTAAATTTAATTTACAACCTATATCTTATTAAAATAATTATATTAATTGTAATTTTTTCTATCATTGGCCTTAGGCCCCTACCACTCTAAGCACGGCATTGCTTCTATCACGTTATATCATATATTAGAATGTTTTTTCCTCTTGAGATTTATTATAATTAAGGAAGTCTACTGGTTTATAGTTTGTAGGCCATTACAATATATCTCAGGTAACTAAGTTCAGTTGACTATTAGTGACTTACATTAGTGCTTGGCTTATTTGTTTTCAGATTAGCAAGCTTCTTAAATGAATTACCATGAATCAGCAACGTTTCCATGCATACTATTAGTGAAAGTATACAACAAAAATAAAACTTGAAATGCAGTAGACTACTATTTTCTTTCTTTTTTTCTTCTAAATAGTATTTTATTTATTTTTTTTCAAAAGCGATAGACTGCTATCAAAACATTATGGAATCTCCTTACGCTCTGTTTGAGGTAGCCTTCCGTGACACACTACAAGAAAACAGAGTAGTTTCTGACGGATATAAGTATTTTCCGACTAGATTTGGATGAAAATAACATCCGTTGGAATTCTGTTGTCAAAAGTACCCGTCAGAACTTTCCGACGACATGCGTTCGTCAGTATATTTCTGACAGAAATTCCAACGTGTTTCAGACGAAATTTGTAGCCGTTCTGAAAACCCAAAAAAAATTGTTAAGTATACATCCGTCGGAAATTTCTGACGAATTAGTGTACACCAGGAATTAAACACGTTCATCTCGTTTTAATCAAGTTTTACAACTAAAATCTCGGAGATCCATCGAAAATCAGGGTTTACGGTTTAGGTTTTTTTTGAAGAAATTGTAGACAAACAATTGTCTGATGTATATACAATAGTTTCAACTTATCAAATTTCAAAATAAATGTGTGTTCTATAATTCATAAAATTAGATGGAAGTGTTAGTATAAGTTATAGTATAAGGTATATTAGATGTTATGTGAAATGTATAAGTTTTATGTTGTAAAAGTAATAAACTGATGATAGACTTTTTGGAGTCTTAATCAATTACTCAAGACTACTCATATCATTGTAGTACATGATAAACTGTGTTTTTACCGGTTTCTAACATTTGTTTTTGTGTCTTTTATTGAGTCAAAGTGTCTTTTTAGAGTCTTTTAGTCCTTTATCGAGTTTTTTCAAGTTTTAGGTGACTTTGGGAGAAAAAAGGAGCTGTTTTGGGTGAAAATAAGCATATGGAGATGCAGAATCATGCAGAGGCGTCAGAAGTTTGGCATTCGTTGAAAAACTTCCCACCGATGGATTGAGCAAAACTTTTGATACAAGATAGATAAATAAATTATCTTTCATTTGAAAGTTGTTTGAGGTCATTCCAACGGTGCGAACGAATGTTATGCCAGTTTTCGTAAAGACAGTCCAGTCTGGCTAGCAGAAGAAGCACGCGCAGAGAGGGGGCTGGATCGATCGATCCAGCTTTGCGGACATTTTCCGGATCGATCAGACTAACCTGGATCGACCGAATCAAACCCAGATCGATCGATCCCCCCCCTGAGATCGATCGATCCACTTTTCTGACAAAAAAGGCAGTTTTTAACTTCCTATTTTGCCTTGGAATCACCCCAACTCGATCCAATTCGACCCAAGACCTATTTATACTTATTTTAAGCCACTTTCTAAGGCTAAGCTTTATTTTCTTCAGAATTTTACATCTTTTTATTTGGGGAGACAAATCTCTGACTTTACATGCTTTTGAGAAGATTTCTAAACCCTAATTTATTATTTCTATTGGATTATGATTTATTCTTCATCTCTTTGTGGTTTCTCTGATTCTATGTCTGAGTAATCTCATAGTTAGGGTTTAGGGTTTCAAGGGAACTTCATGAATCGTTGAATCAAATTTGTTAGAATAGGGATCTATCTTCTAGTTATTCATCTATTGTTGTTCTTAGTGCTGAAACTTGATTAGCTACCTAGTTTCAGATCTTAGGTTATTTAACGCATCAAAAGTGTTTGGTTAAAAGCCTGAAAGAACATAGATGAGCAAAACGTCATTAACCAACGAAAGCAGATGTTAAGGCGTTTTGTGAACATAACAAACTTGATCTTAAAGCATGTTTAGTTTCCTGAATTCAAACGACAGTTTAGAATATTAGGTTATTAGGCATAGTAATTAATACTACGACAGTAGGTTGATTATAAAACAGGGATTTGAGTTCTAGAACGTGCTTAATGATTTCCCTGTTTAATTCTCTGATTTGTGATTCTTGATTTCCTGCGAATTACCCAAATACCTAGCGTTTTTTATCTATTGAATTTACATCGTTTTATCTGCATTCTTAGATTTTAAAAGTTAAAACCCACAAAACATTCTCATTCGTCTTAGCTTTACTTTCCTTCTGCATTCTCGTAGCCTTACACTTGGTCTATGTGGATTCGATCCTAAAGTACTACATCGATATACCGTTAGATTGCGGTAGTGTGCACTTAGGTTTTTAATTGACTTGGTGAAAACACCTAAATCAATTTGGCGCCGTTGCCGTGGATCAAAAACGTTGCCTACGAGTCTTGGACGAGAGTTCAGACTAAGACACTAGCTTTTACTAACTTTTTATTTTATTCTTTTTTGTTTCTTATAATTGATGGCCAAGGACTACAATGATTGGCCACAAGAAGAGGATGCCACATTTGATGAATACATTCAAGATGAGCCATACGTGGAGCCACTATTTTATGAAAGTGTACTCGCACCAGAACAAAAAGTGGAGTTGGATAAGCATCATGAAGAGAATCCAATGATGAAAAAGAGTGACCTAGCAGCTATGATCCGGTTGAATCTCATGTCACATCGGGCATCACTTAAAGGAAAGGAACTCACAATGTCTGAGATAATGGTAGCTCATGCACTTGAAGAGGTAGTTTATTGGGTTCCACCATGCCAGCTAGAAGGTATTTTTGACTCAACCTTTGAAATCTATGATTATGAGGATAGTCACTTGCCTTGCATTGAAGATGTAGCTTCTATTTTGTATACTCATGTGCTCATTGATGAATGCTATGATCTAATATGTGAGTCTCAAAGACTAGATACCTTAAGAGTAGAAAAACTTGCTAGAGATTACCATGAAGTATGTTTTGATATTAATTATCTATGTGCTTTGAATGTTCATGATCTCGAGTTTAAGTTTTCAATGCCTGAGGAATCTCGATCTCTTCTTGAAAAATCTAACCTAGGGGATGTGCTTGATGTAGATAAGATCTTGAATGAGATAGAGAACCCTAAGGTTGAGATGTATTCTAGGAAAGAGGATATTGTGTTTTACATGATTGATGGAGATGAAGTTGACTATTTTGTGATTAACTCGTTTAAACCAGAAGTTGACTTTTTGTTTCCATCAAATTCATTTGATCATCATGAGCATCTCACCATCAAGAAAAATTCCAAGATATATGTTACATTCATAGTAACATCCCTTGATGTGAGTTTTGTCTCTTTGCCATGGATAGTTGCGTGCCATGTTGCACATTTTGTTTCTTGTCCTAACAGGAGAAGGACCAAAGGTGCATTGGCCCAACCTTTTGATTCTCATGATTAACATCTGAGACCGAAGTCAAGATAACGACTTTAAACAAGCGCTTGGTGGGAGGCAACCCACTGGTAAGTTTTCCTTTCTTTATTTGAGTCTGTTTTACCTTCCTTTTGGTTTATTTTCACACCGAGACTGTGTGAAGTAAGTCTGGGAGAGGGCACTTGTCGTTACTAACGAAGTTTTCTTTCATTTCTTTTCTTTCTTGAGTCATTTTAGTGTTTTTCTTGAGTCGTTTTATTGAGTCAAAAATTTGTTGGAGATGATGATCACGATCTTGGATTTCTTGTTCTGATTTTTCATCTAAGTGACCATTGTTGCAGAGTTAGCTTTATATCAGACTAATGAAAAATCTAAAAGCTGACCAATTGATCAGAGTCATCCATGTTTTCAGAGCATTTCAAATAGCCTGAGCTAATTTCTGAGCTCTTCCTTTTACCTCACCATTGTGATTAGTGTCTTCAGAGCTTGACTCCTCATTCGTATTTGACAAAAACAACCTGTGTGAAAGTATGGTTCTCCTCTCACTGTTTTATAAATAATTCTTCGATGCAGAAAAGATAAATAGCGGGGAAGTGAACCGGGGATTCGGTGGCAAAAACCATTAGTACTCGCGTCTCATGAATTTTGGCCGTATAAAAACCCCCAATGACAAGGCTAAGAAAATTTCTTGTGATGTCATTATTTGTCTTGCAAGCTCAGGTTATAGGTGAGGCTAGGAAAATTTCTCGTGATGCCATTATTCACCTATTCCTTCGAGAAGAAGAATAAAATGAATAAGTATGGGGGAGAGGAAAAATACCATAAAGTGTAAATGTTCGATTGTCATGATATCGAAAGGGAAAAAGTCTAGAAGGTTCTTGGCACTATGATCTTTCGGTGAGACCCAGCAATGATGGCTATTGATCTATTCTGCGAGACTATGTGTTGAATCTGGGAAAGCTGCGATGCCCGCAGAGAAGTACATGGTGGTTCGATCTGGAGATGGTTTGGCAGCATGTGGAATACTAAACTGGATGGTCATTACAATGTTCTAAAGAAAATGTGAGTTTCCGTGTTTTTCAAACCTCTTCCTTGTTCTTGGTTTTATGTTTGCTTGAGGGCAATCAAAAGATTAAGTGTGGGGGAGTTGATAAATTGTGCTTTTACCGGTTTCTAACAATTTTTTGTGTCTTTTATTGAGTCAAAGTGTCTTTTTAGAGTCTTTTAGTCCTTTATCGATTCTTTTCAGGTTTTACGTGACTTTGGGAGAAAAAGGAGCCGTTTTGGGTGAAAATGAGCATATGGATATGCAGAATCATGCATAGGCGTCAGAAGTTTGGCATTCTTTGAAGAACTTCCCACCGATGGATCGAGTTCAAATTTTGACGCACGATAGATAAATAAATTAGCTTTCATTTGAAAGTTGTTTGAGGCCAGTCCAACGATGAGATCGAACGTTATGCCAGTTTTCGTAAAGACAGTCCAGCCTGACGAGCAAAAGAAGAACGCAAAGAGAGGGGGCTGGATCGATCGATCCAGATTTGCGGATATTTTCCGGATCGATCAGACTCACCTGGATCGACCGAATCAAGCCCAGATCGATCGATCCCCCCGAGAGATCGATCGATCCACTTTTCTCACAAAAAAGCAGTTTTTAACTTCCTATTTTGCCTTGGAATCACCCCAACTCTACCCATTTCGATCCAAGACCTATTTATACTTATTTTAAGCCACTTTCTAAGGCTAAGCTTTATTTTGTACATAATTTTACATCTCTTTCTTTGGGGAGACGAATCTCTGACTCTACAAGCTTTAAAGAAGAATTTTGAACCCTAATTTATTATTTCTATTGGATTATGATTTATTCTTCATCTCTTTGTGGTTTCTCTGATTCTATGTCTGAGTAATCTCATAGTTAGGTTTTAGGGTTTCAAGGGAACTTCATGAATCGTTGAATCAGATTTGTTAGAATAGGGATCTATCTTCTAGTTCTTCGTCTATTGTTGTTCTTAGTGCTGAAACTTGATTTGCTACCTAGTTTCTGATCTTAGGTTTTTTAACGCATCAAAAGAGTTTGGTTAAAAGCGTGAAAGAACATAGATGAGCAAAACGTCCTTAACCAATGAAAGCTGATGTTAAGGCGTTTTGTGAACATATCAAACTTGATCTTAAAGCATGTTTAGTTTCCTGAATTCAAAGGAAAATTTAGAATATTAGGTTATTAGGCATAGGAATTAATACTACGACACTAGGTTGATTATAAAACAGTGATTTGAGTTCTAGAACGTGCTTAATGATTTCTCTGTTTAATTCTCTGATTTGTGATTCTTGATTTCCTGTGAATTACCCGAAGACCTAGCGTTTTTTCTCTTTTAAATTTACATCGTTTTATCTGAATTCTTAGATTTTTAAAGTTAAAAACCACAAAACATTCTCATTCTTCCTAACTTTACTTTCCTTCTGCATTCTCGTAGCCTTACACTTGGTCTATGTGGATTCGATCCTAAAGTACTACATCGATATATCGTTAGATTGCGGTAGTGTGCACTTAGGTTTTTAATTGACTTGGTAAAAACACCTAAATCAATTTGGCACCGTTGCCGGGGATCAAAAACGTTGCCTACGAGTCTTGGACGAGAGTTCAGACTAAGACACTAGCTTTTACTAACTTTTTATTTTATTCTTTTTTGTTTCTTATAGTTGATGGACAAGGACTACAATGATTGGCCACAAGAAGAGGATATCACATTTGATGAATACATTCAAGATGAGCCATACGTGGAGCCACTATTTTATGAAAGTGTACTCACACCAGAACAAAAAGTGGAGTTGTATAAGCATCATGAAGAGAATCCAATGATGAAAAGGAGTGACCTAGCAGCTATGATCCGGTTGAATCTCATGTCACATCGGGCAGCACTTGAAGGAAGGGAACTCACAATGTCTGAGATAATGGTAGCTCATGCACTTGAAGAGGTAGTTTATTGGGCTCCACCATGCCTTGCATTGAAGATGTAGCTTCTAGTTTGCATACTCATGTGCTCATTGATGAATGCTATGATCTAATATGTGAGTCTCAAAGACTAGATACCTTAAGAGTAGAAAAACTTGCTGGAGATTACCATGAAGTATGTTTTGATATTGATTATCTATGTGCTTTGAATGTTCATGATCTCGAGTTTAAGTTTTCAATGCCTGAGGAATCTCGATCTCTTCTTGAAAAATCTAACCTAGGGGATGTGCTTGATGTAGATAAGATCTTGAATGAGATAGAGAACCCTAAGGTTGAGATGTATTCTAGGAAAGAGGATATTTTGTTTTACATGATTGATGGAGATGAAGATGACTATTTTGTGATTAACTCGTTTAAACCAGAAGTTGACTTTTTGTTTCCATCAAATTCATTTGATCATCATGAGCATCTCACCATCAAGAAAAATTCTAAGATATATGTTACATTCATAGTAACATCCCTTGATGTGAGTTTTGTCTCTTTGCCATGGATAGTTGCGTGCCATGTTGCACATTTTGTTTCTTGTCCTAACAGGAGAAGGACCAAAGGTGCATTGGCCCAACCTTTTGATTCTCATGATTAACATCTGAGACCGAAGTCAAGCTAACGACTTTAAACAAGCGCTTGGTGGGAGGCAACCCACTGGTAAGTTTTCCTTTCTTTATTTGAGTCTGTTTTACCTTCCTTTTGGTTTATTTTCACACCGAGACTGTGTGAAGTAAGTCTGGGAGAGGGCACTTGTCGTTACTAACGAAGTTTTCTTTCATTTCTTTTCTTTCTTGAGTCATTTTAGTGTTTTTCTTGAGTCGTTTTATTGAGTCAAAAATTTGTTGGAGATGATGATCACGATCTTGGATTTCTTGTTCTGATTTTTCATCTAAGTGACCATTGTTGCAGAGTTAGCTTTATATCAGACTAATGAAAAATCTAAAAGCTGACCAATTGATCAGAGTCATCCATGTTTTCAGAGCATTTCAAATAGCCTGAGCTAATTTCTGAGCTCTTCCTTTTACCTCACCATTGTGATTAGTGTCTTCAGAGCTTGACTCCTCATTCGTATTTGACAAAAACAACCTGTGTGAAAGTATGGTTCTCCTCTCACTGTTTTATAAATAATTCTTCGATGCAGAAAAGATAAATAGCGGGGAAGTGAACCGGGGATTCGGTGGCAAAAACCATTAGTACTCGCGTCTCATGAATTTTGGCCGTATAAAAACCCCCAATGACAAGGCTAAGAAAATTTCTTGTGATGTCATTATTTGTCTTGCAAGCTCATGTTATAGGTGAGGCTAGGAAAATTTCCCGTGATGCCATTATTCACCTATTCCTTCGAGAAGAAGAATAAAATGAATAAGTATGGGGGAGAGGAAAAATACCATAAAGTGTAAATGTTCGATTGTCATGATATCGAAAGGGAAAAAGTCTAGAAGGTTCTTGGCACTATGATCTTTCGGTGAGACCCAGCAATGATGGCTATTGATCTATTCTGCGAGACTATGTGTTGAATCTGGGAAAGCTGCGATGCCCGCAGAGAAGTACATGGTGGTTCGATCTGGAGATGGTTTGGCAGCATGTGGAATACTAAACTGGATGGTCATTACAATGTTCTAAAGAAAATGTGAGTTTCCGTGTTTTTCAAACCTCTTCCTTGTTCTTGGTTTTATGTTTGCTTGAGGGCAATCAAAAGATTAAGTGTGGGGGAGTTGATAAATTGTGCTTTTACCGGTTTCTAACAATTTTTTGTGTCTTTTATTGAGTCAAAGTGTCTTTTTAGAGTCTTTTAGTCCTTTATCGATTCTTTTCAGGTTTTACGTGACTTTGGGAGAAAAAGGAGCCGTTTTGGGTGAAAATGAGCATATGGATATGCAGAATCATGCATAGGCGTCAGAAGTTTGGCATTCTTTGAAGAACTTCCCACCGATGGATCGAGTTCAAATTTTGACGCACGATAGATAAATAAATTAGCTTTCATTTGAAAGTTGTTTGAGGCCAGTCCAACGATGAGATCGAACGTTATGCCAGTTTTCGTAAAGACAGTCCAGCCTGACGAGCAAAAGAAGAACGCAAAGAGAGGGGGCTGGATCGATCGATCCAGATTTGCGGATATTTTCCGGATCGATCAGACTCACCTGGATCGACCGAATCAAGCCCAGATCGATCGATCCCCCCGAGAGATCGATCGATCCACTTTTCTAACAAAAAAGCAGTTTTTAACTTCCTATTTTGCCTTGGAATCACCCCAACTCTACCCATTTCGATCCAAGACCTATTTATACTTATTTTAAGCCACTTTCTAAGGCTAAGCTTTATTTTGTACATAATTTTACATCTCTTTCTTTGGGGAGACGAATCTCTGACTCTACAAGCTTTAAAGAAGAATTTTGAACCCTAATTTATTATTTCTATTGGATTATGATTTATTCTTCATCTCTTTGTGGTTTCTCTGATTCTATGTCTGAGTAATCTCATAGTTAGGTTTTAGGGTTTCAAGGGAACTTCATGAATCGTTGAATCAGATTTGTTAGAATAGGGATCTATCTTCTAGTTCTTCGTCTATTGTTGTTCTTAGTGCTGAAACTTGATTTGCTACCTAGTTTCTGATCTTAGGTTTTTTAACGCATCAAAAGAGTTTGGTTAAAAGCGTGAAAGAACATAGATGAGCAAAACGTCCTTAACCAATGAAAGCTGATGTTAAGGCGTTTTGTGAACATATCAAACTTGATCTTAAAGCATGTTTAGTTTCCTGAATTCAAAGGAAAATTTAGAATATTAGGTTATTAGGCATAGGAATTAATACTACGACACTAGGTTGATTATAAAACAGTGATTTGAGTTCTAGAACGTGCTTAATGATTTTCCTGTTTAATTCTCCGATTTGTGATTCTTGATTTCCTGTGAATTACCCGAAGACCTAGCGTTTTTTCTCTTTTGAATTTACATCGTTTTATCTGAATTCTTAGATTTTAAAAGTTAAAAACCACAAAACATTCTCATTCGTCCTAACTTTACTTTCCTTCTGCATTCTCGTAGCCTTACACTTGGTCTATGTGGATTCGATCCTAAAGTACTACATCGATATATCGTTAGATTGCGGTAGTGTGCACTTAGGTTTTTAATTGACTTGGTAAAAACACCTAAATCAATTTGGCACTGTTGCCGGGGATCAAAAACGTTGCCTACGAGTCTTGGACGAGAGTTCAGACTAAGACACTAGCTTTTACTAACTTTTTATTTTATTCTTTTTTGTTTCTTATAGTTGATGGACAAGGACTACAATGATTGGCCACAAGAAGAGGATATCACATTTGATGAATACATTCAAGATGAGCCATACGTGGAGCCACTATTTTATGGAAGTGTACTCACACCAGAACAAAAAGTGGAGTTGTATAAGCATCATGAAGAGAATCCAATGATGAAAAGGAGTGACCTAGCAGCTATGATCCGGTTGAATCTCATGTCACATCGGGCAGCACTTGAAGGAAGGGAACTCACAATGTCTGAGATAATGGTAGCTCATGCACTTGAAGAGGTAGTTTATTGGGCTCCACCATGCCTTGCATTGAAGATGTAGCTTCTAGTTTGCATACTCATGTGCTCATTGATGAATGCTATGATCTAATATGTGAGTCTCAAAGACTAGATACCTTAAGAGTAGAAAAACTTGCTGGAGATTACCATGAAGTATGTTTTGATATTGATTATCTATGTGCTTTGAATGTTCATGATCTTGATTTTAAGTTTTCAATGCCTGAGGAATCTCGATCTCTTCTTGAAAAATATTACCTAGGGGATGTGCTTGATGTAGATAAGATCTTGAATGAGATAGAGAACCCTAAGGTTGAGATGGATTCTAGGAAAGAGGATATTGTGTTTTACATGATTGATGGAGATGAAGTTGACTATTTTGTGATTAACTCGTTTACACCATAAGTTGACTTTATGTTTCCATCAAATTCATTTGATCTTCATGAGCATCTCACCATAAAAAAAAATTCCAAGATATATGCTACATTCGTAGTAACATCCCTTGATGTGACTTTTGTCTCTTTGCCATGGATAGTTGCATCGCATTTGTTTCTTGTCCTAACAGGAGAAGGACCAAAGGTGCATTAGCCCAACCTTTTGATTCTCATGATTAACATCTGAGACGGAAGTCAAGCTAACGACTTTAAACAAGCGCTTGGTGGGAGGCAACCCACTGGTAAGTTATCTTTTCTTTATTTTTCTTTTCTTTATTTGAGTCTGTTTTACCTTCCTTTTGGTTTATTTTCACACTGAGTCCGATTTTACCTTTCTTTTCTTTATTCAAGCTGACCAATTGATCAGAGACATCCATGTTTTCAGAGCATTTCAAATAGCCTGACCTAATTTTTGAGCTCTTCCTTTTACCTCACCATTGTGATTAGTGTCTTCAGAGCTTGACTCCTCATTCGTATCTGACAAAAACAACATGTGTGAAATTAAGTATGGTTCTCCTCTCCCTGTTATATAAATAATTCTTTGATGCATAAAAGATAAATAGCGGAGAAGTGAACCAGGGATTCGATGGCAAAAACCATTAGTACTCGCGTCTCATTAACTTTGGCCATATAAAAACCCCCAATGACAAGGCTAGGAAAATTTCATGTGATGTCATTATTTGTCTTGCAAGCTCAGGTTATAGGTGAGGCTAGGAAAATTTCCCGTGATGTCATTATTTGTCTTGCAAGCTCAGGTTATAGGTGAGGCTAGAAAAATTTCTCGTGATGCCATTATTCACCTATTCCTTCGAGAAGAAGAATAAAATGAATAAGTTTGGGGGAGAGGAAAAATACCATAAAGTGTAAAGGTTGGCTTGTCATGATATCGAAAGGGAAAGAGTCTAGAAGGTTCTTGGCACTATGATCTTTCGGTGAGACCCAGCAATGATGGCTATTGATCTATTCTGCGAGACCATGTGTTGAATTTGGGAAAGCTGCAATGCCCGTAGAGAAGTACATGGTGGTTAGATCTGGAGATGGTTTGGCCACATGTGGATTACTAAACTGGATGGTCATTGCAATGTTCTATAGAAAATGCGAGTCTCCGTGTTTTTCAAACCTCTTCCTTGTTCTTGGTTTTATGTTTGCTTGAGGGCAAGCAAAAGATTATGTCTGGGGGAGTTGATAAACTGTGTTTTTACCGTTTCTAACATTTGTTTTTGTGTCTTTTATTGAGTCAAAGGGTCGTTTTAGAGTCTTTTAGTCATTTATCGATTCTTTTCAGGTTTTAGGTGACTTTGGAAGAAAAAGGAGCCGTTTTGGGTGAAAATGAGCATATGGAGATGCAGAATCATGCAGAGGCGTCTGAAATTTGGCATTCGTTGAAGAACTTTCCACTGATGGATCGAGCTCAACTTTTGATACAAGATAGATAAATGAATTTGATTTCATTTGAAAGTGGTTGGAGGCCATTCCAACGGTGTGATTGAAAGTTATTCCAGATTTTGTGAAGACAATCCAGTCTAGCGAGAAGAAGAAGCACGCACAGAGAGGGGGCTGAATTGATCGATCCAGCTTTGCGGACATTTTCCGGATCGATCAGACTCACCTGGATCGACCGAATCAAGCCCAGATCGATCGATCCCTCACCTGGATCGATCTATTTATACTTATTTCAGGGATCCATCGAAAAGCAGGGTTTACGGTTTAGGTTTTTTTTTTGAAGAAATTGTAGACAAACAATTGTCTGATGTATATACAATAGTTTAAACTTATCAAATTTCAAAATAAATGTATGTTCTATAATTCATAAAATTAGATGGAAGTGTTAGTATAAGTTATAGTATAAGGTATAGTAGATGTTATGTGAAATGTATAAGTTTTATGTTGTAAAAGTAATAAACTGATGGTAGAATTTTTGGAGTTTTAATCAATTACTCAAGTCTACTCATAGCATT
Organism: Eutrema japonicum; assembly: GCA_030161315.1. Classification (NCBI taxonomy): domain Eukaryota; kingdom Viridiplantae; phylum Streptophyta; class Magnoliopsida; order Brassicales; family Brassicaceae; genus Eutrema; species Eutrema japonicum. Next base: position 23,374,455 of record BSQW01000007.1, read on the forward strand.
GTAGTACAAGAGGATCAATCCAAGGAGACACAAAGAACAACACACTAGGAATGCAAGAAATGACTTAAGCTAGAACAAATATTTTGGTTTTTATGTTTTTGAATTAAGAAAGTAAAATGCAAGAAAGAAAACAAAAGATAGAAGTGTTGGATCATGGATTAGACTATCAAATAAATGATTAACAATCAAATAATGATGAAAATATTGCATTAAACACTATCCTAGAACATGTGATTCATAAATATGACTAATCCATTCTCATGGCACTAATCACTTCAGTAATCACATAATTGACATAAACTCTCGTTTGCAATTAGATAATCAATGAGCATTAATAAACAATCTCAATTAGTTCACTAATCACCCTTGACATCAACTCTCATTTGCAACGATGTGAAAAGCTCACAAAAGGCTTAGTTTAAGCATTTCATCGAACACCTCTCGGGCGTGAAATGCCTTCGTTCTAGATTTGATCTCTCAATCTAAATCTAGCATTAAGAGCTAACCTATGGGAAATATCTAACAAGTATCAACCTAAATCATCATCATCTAACCATCAAGAAAATTGACTATTGATGCTAATGCACACAATCTATGATATTCCTTAGGTTAAGATCACTAATTATGACTAATAATCTCTCAAGGCACTAATCACTTTACTAATCATTAAATCAAGATCAAATTCTCATTTGTGATAAAATGATTAACAAGCATTAAGATCAACATTCAAATCAACCAATAAACACCTTAAGGAACTATTCTCATAGGTTAAGAATGTTTACCTCTTACTAAGCTCCTAGGAGAATTTCATCGAACACTTTATGTGCATGAAATTATCTTGGATCTAGATTGAATCTCTCAAGTCCAATCTAGCATTAGGATCACTTAGAAAGAAAGGATAGCAAAGATTTAATACCTAAGCATCACAAATCAATCATCAAACCATCAAAATCAAGCAAACCAAAATCCAACAAAAAGTCTAAAGTCTAAACATGAAGAACATAAAAGAAGAAGAAATAAAGATAAAGAAGATGCATTAATATAAATATAAGGGTAAATAAATATTCTCTAGAGTGTCCTTTGTATGAAGAAAAATCAAAATCTCTCCAAAATCATAAGAAGAGTTTGGGATAAAACCCAACTCTTGTAAGAAGAAAGCTTCTCTTGAAAAATAGGGTTTTTTTGGTATTTATAAGTTCTTGGGCGGACCGGGTCAACCCGGAAAAAACCGGATATTGACCCGGCCAAATCTGGGTTTTTGCTGATTTTGGTGGTCTGCACCGACCCATTCTGTATAGGTACAAATGGTCGGTGTGAAAACTTTGAGCATGACTCCTTTGGGCGCCAGACGGACACGTACCCGCTAAATCTGATGTCTCTTTCGACCCACCGGTCCGAATAACCTCAAACCACCTCCTCTGGACAACTAACTCACTGGGCTACAACTTCTTTGAAGACCATCGAGGCTAATTCGGATCGGAGACCCTTCGTCCAGTCATGTCTTTCAGGCACGTCGGGTCTGGATCAAACTAGTCTTGGCGGGTTTGTACCGACCCCGAGTTTGTACCGACCCACATCACCGACCCAGAATGGGTTGGTACTGTCTTTTGGAAACTCCCTTCTTTCCTCCTGTCCTGATACCGACCCACAGCACCGACCCAGAATGGGTTGGTGTTGTGTTCTGGAAACTCCCTTCTTTCCTCTTGTCCTGATACCGACCCACAGCACCGACCCAAAATGGGTTGGTGCTGTCTTCTGGAAACTCCATTTTTCTTTGGCCATTTTCTCTTGCTTCAAACCGATCAAGCTTGGTTCCAAAGTCTCCAATCACCTCCAAGATGTCTACAAATCCTTAGAAATCACTCCAAAACATGAAAGACTCACTAGGACCTAATGCAAAACACCTTAAACACTAATCAAGACTAAAACACCAAGAAAATGCTATGAGACATATGCAAAAGAAGTAAAACCTAAGATAAATGAATGCATATATGATGCAAATTATGACAATATCATAAACCCATGCAAAGTCTTTAACATTGATGAATTAACAATTTTTTTGAATGAAACATGTAGATTAGGGATAGTTAAACATGTAGACATATATCACCAGACCTTAAATCTATCAAAAATTTCTGACGGATATGGGTCCTTCGACACATGATGGTTGCCTGGCCAATAGAAACACATGCATGGAATATACGATATATTCTCATATCCTACGAGTTGTAACCGACATATTTTGTCTCCTCGGAAAGGGCTCTTTCTGACGGATTTCCGACCGAAACTTGATATTGTCATAATTTTCATCATCTATGCATTCATTTATCTTAGGTTTTACTTCTTTTGCATATGTATCATAGCATTTTCTTGGTGTTTTAGTCTTGATTAGGGTTTAAGGTGTTTTGCATTAGGTCCTAGTGAGTCTTGCATGTTTTGGAGTGATTTCTCGGGATTTTGAGACGTCTTGGAGATGATTGGAGACTTTGGAACCAAGCTTGATCGGGTTTGAAGCAAGAGGAAATGGCCAAGGCAAAAATGGAGTTTCCAGAAGACAGCACCAACCCATTATGGGTCGGTGCTGTGGGTCGGTATAAGGACAGGAGGAAAGAAGGGAGTTTCCAGAAGACATCACCAACCCATTCTGGGTCGGTGTTGTGGGTCCGTATCAGGACAGGAGGAAAGAAGGGAGTTTTCGGAAGACAGTACCAACCTATTCTGTGTCGGTGATGTGGGTCGGTACAAACCAGCCAAGATCAGTTTGATCCAGACCCGACGTGCCTGAAAGACCTGGCTGGACGAAGGGTCTTAAATCCGAATTAGCCTCGGTGGTCTTCACAAAAGTTATAGCCCAGTGAGTTAGCTGTCCACATTAGGTAGTTTGAGGTCAGTCGGAGTGGTGGTTAGAAAGATACATCAGATTTATCGGGGACGTGTCCGTCTGGCGCCCAAAGGAGTCATGCTCAAAGTTTTTGCACCGACCATTTGTACCTATACAGAATGGATCGGTGCAGACCACCAAAATCAGCAAAAACCCATATTTGCCCGGGTCAATATCCGGTTTGTTCTTACAAGAGTTGGGTTTTATCCCAAACTCTTCTTATGATTTTGGAGGGATTTTGATTTTTCTTCATACAAATGATACTTTAGAGAAGATTTATTCACCCTTATCTTTATATTAATGTATCTTCTTTATCTTTATTTCTTCTTCTTTTATGTTCTTCTTGTTTAGACTTTAGACTTTTTGTTGGATTTTGGTTTGCTTGATTTTGATGGTTTGATGATTGATTTGTGATGCTTAGGTATTAAATCATTGCTATCCTTTCTTTCTAAGTGATCCTAATGTTAGATTGGGCTTGAGAGAGTCAATCTAGATCCATGGGAATTTCATGCACACAAGGTGTTCGATGAAATTCCCCAAGGAGCTTAGTAAGAGATAAACATTCTTAACCTATGAGAGTAGTTGCTTAAGGTGTTTATTGGTTGATTTGAATGTTGATCTTAATGCTTGTTAATCATTTTATCACAAATGAGAATTTGATCTTGATTTAGTGATGAGCAAAGTGATTAGTGCCTTGAGAGAGGATTAGTCATAATTAGTGATCTTAACCTAAGGAATAGCATAGATTGTGTGCATTAGCATCGTTTGTCAATTGTCTTGATGATTTAGATTGATATTTCACATAGGTTAGCCCTTAATGCTAGATTTAGATTGAGAGATCAAATCTAGAACAAAGGCATTTCACGCCCGAGAGGTGTTCGATGAAATGCTTGAACCAAGCCTTTTGTGAGCTTTTTACATCATTGCCAATGAGAGTTGATGTCAAGGGTGATTAGTGAACTAATTGGGATTGTTTATTAATGCTCATTGATTATCTAATTACAAACGAGAGTTTATGTCAATTAGGTGATTAGTGAAGTGATTAGTGCCATGAGAATGGATTAGTCATATTTATGAATCTCATGTTCTAAGATAGTGTTTAATGCAATCTTTGTCATCATTATTTGATTGTTAATCATTTCTTTGATAGTATAATCCATGATCCAACACTTCTATCTTTTGTTTTCTTTCTTGCATTTTACTTTCTTAATTCAAAAACATAAAAACCAAAACATTTTTTCTAGCTTAAGTCATTTCTTGCATTCCTAATGTGTTGTTCTTTGTGCCTCCTTGGATTGATTCACTACAAGAAAACAACGGATTTGCGATGGACAAATCCATAGCAAATCCGTCGCAAATCACGTTTTGCGACGGAATTGCGACGACACGATTTCCGTCGCAAATCAGTCGTCGCAAAACAGTTTCCCTCGCAAATCCGTCGCAAGTTTGCGACGAACCATTTTCCCTCGCAAATTTGCAACGGCAAATATCCGTCGCAAACCCGTCGCAAATTTGCGATGATAAATACTCCCTCGCAAATTTGCAACAGATACATTCCCTCGCAAATCCGTCGCAAATTTGCGACGAGATAATTCCCTCGCAAATTTGCGACGAACCATTTTCCCTCGCAAATTAGCCACGGCAAATATCCGTCGCAAACCCGTCGCAAATTTGCGACGATAAATACTCCCTCGCTAATTTGCAACGGATACTTTCCCTCGCAAATCCGTCGCAAAATTGCGACGAGATAATTCCCTCGCAAATTTGCAAAGGCAACTTTCCCTCCCAAATCAGTCGCAAATTAGCGACGGATACTTGCCCTCGCAAATTTGCAACGGATACTTTTCCTCGTGAATCCCTCGCAAAATTGCAATGGATTTGCATGGAAAATTGAATTTTGTAAATTAAAAAAAAAAATAAGAATTTAATTTAAAAATTGAATAATAATTAAAATAATTAACATATTAAATTTAAAAACATAATTATATAATTTAGTTATTACAAAAAGTGCATAATTGTTTTAAAAAAAACAAAATAAAATGTTTACAAAGGACTGGTTCCGGTTCCGGTTCCGGATCCGGTTCCGGTTCCGGATCCGGTTCCGGTTCCGGATCCGGTTCCGGTTCCGGTTCCGGTTCCGGATCCCGATCCCGAAGGGTTACGTGCTTCGCGAAGTCTTGCAAAAGCCGGATCCTTCTCAGCAAAGTAATCCATGAAAGCATCATAGGAATTAATCTTCTCGGCCTGATTCGTTAGCATCTCGGCCTGACTCGATAGCATCTCGGCCTGACTCGTTATGATCCGGTGTAAATCGTCATGGGATGGACGCGAAGCCGATGTAGAAGAAGCTTCAATTTGCGGTTGAAGCGAACCGACACCGTAAATTCTTTTTAAGCCGATGGATCCTTTTTTGCAACGGATTTGCGACGGATCCATCGCAATTCCATTGCAAATTTGCAACGGATTTGCGATGGGGTCTTTATTTGCAATGGATTTGCGATGGATCCATCGCAAATCCGTTGCAAATTCGTGATTTTTATTTTATAATGTTTAGGGTTTAGGGTATACGTTTAATAGTACATAATAAAGTTTACGGTTTATAATCTCATAAGAGTCATGATCATAAGCATATTTTTTCACAAATATAATGAATTTGAGGGTACGAGGAATGTTGAACTTATATATATATATATATATATATATATATATATATATATATATTCATAAACAACATATACGGATATATGACGTTTTATATATCATACGGGGACATTTCCAAATTTTCACAATTTATGAATGCACATCATTAAATAACTTTAGAAATATAATTTTTTGAGATTCACTTTTAAAACCGTTAGACGCTTATCACGTTTTTATCCTCTCCGGAAATAAGGAATGAATCCCTAGCAATTCCATTGCAAATTTGCAACGGATTTGCGATGGATCCTTTTTTGCAACGGATTTGCGACGGATCCATCGCAATTCCATTGCAAATTTGCAACGGATTTGCGATGGGGTCTTTATTTGCAACGGATTTGCGACGGATCCATCGCAAATCCGTTGCAAATTCGTGATTTTTATTTTATAATGTTTAGGGTTTAGGGTATACGTTTAATAGTACATAATAATGTTTTATTTTTATAAGATTTATGGTTTATGGTATATGTATTATTATCATAATAAAGTTTTTATTTTTTTTACGGATTTACAACATATACATATTTTTATTTTAAAAATTACATTATAGTACATTTAACACATTATTCCGAATCGTTTTCAGATTCATTTTCAGACATATTAGAGTGTTCACTATGCTCATCATTGTTTTCTCCGCTATCGTTCTCCTCGAACTCGTCAGATGCGGCTGCATCTTCGCTTGAATCATCCACGATGTCTTCAACTTCTCTGTTTTGTGGATCGATATGTATGATATCTTCTGTTGTTTCGACTGCGATGGAGACTTCTCCGAATCTTTCATTTTGCAGAGCATCATCGATGCCTAACCCAATTATACGGCCTCTTGGGTTCACTTTTATCACCGATAACCATGTCTCACGTCTTTGCTTAATCCGAGGATATGGAATGAAACACACTTGTTCTGCTTGCAATGCTAGGATGAAGGGTTCGAACTTGGAAAAACGTCGGTTTGCATTGACATCGATCGCCCCTATGTTGTTTGTGCGGACCCCTCGACCGACTGTTGGATCGTACCAATCGCATTTAAATAAAATGCATTTCAAACCGATAATTCCAGGATATGTGACTTCTATAATTTCTTGCAATACGCCGTAGTAGTCGTTTTCACCTGGCACATGGATTCCATAATTTGCGGTTGACCTTCGAGAGCCATGCTTATATGTATGAAATGTGTATCCGCGAGTGAAGTACATTGGGGCAGTAGTGATCTTCGCAATTGGTTCTTGAACAACCTCGTGCAACCATAGTGGCAAGGGCTGGTTTGCACATCCATTCATTACCTACATATACATAATTTGAATAACAATTAATTAATTTTAACAAATTATATTAAAAATATTCGTGAAATGATAGATAACTTATATATATATATATGTATATATATATCTTACGTACATAGTATTTTAACCATCCAGCAAAGTCACGTTCTTTGTACTTCTCATAGTCTTTTTCAAGTAAACCGGGATAGGCTTCTCGGATCTGGATGTCGAAAACGCTGCAATAATTTTTTATAAAACTAATTAAACAACGAGTGAGATATATAAATGTAAGTAATCTAAGTGCAGCTAATTAATTATTACCTCTCAAACGGTTGAACAAAATCACAATTTCGCAATATATAATTGTGAGCTGCACGACAATGTTCATGGTCTTCCCACCAAACTTCTTTCAACTTTCCAGCAAGTCTCCCTATTTGGGCGAAGATATCCGGGACATCAACGTTATACTTAGGTGCAACCCCACCATCGTCATATCTTCTAGGAGCGGTTTTTTTCGTTTTGACGGTTGGGCTAAAGTAGTATGACGTGAAGTGAGATGTTTCCTCGGTCAAACTACCTGCAACGATGGAACCCTCCACTCTTGCAAGATTTTTGGCCTTTCCTTTCAAATGTCCCATGAATCGCTCGAACGGGTACATCCATCGGAATTGCACGGGCCCCCCAAGAGCTGCTTCATGTGGTAGGTGGATTGGGAGATGTTCCATTACGTCAAAAAATGAAGGTGGAAATATTTTTTCTAAATTACACAGCAAAACAGGTATATTATTGAGTAATTGCGCTATGCCATCCTCAGTCAGTGTTCGAGTGCATAGATCCCTGAAAAATGCTCCAATGCCTACAAATAATATATATATCAGTAATTAAATAAGAAAATTATATTATAAATACATATTTAAATACTTGTTTACCCGCAATTGCTTCGTGAACAGCTGTCGGTAAGAGCTCGAGTAATGCAAATGGTAGTAATCGCTGCATGAATACATGGCAATCGTGGCTCTTCATACCGGAAAATTTATTGCCTTGCTCTATGCATCTAATTGTAAATTTGGACACATATCCATCAGGGAACTTTACTTCTGAACCAACCCAGTCAAACAACGCTCGTTTCGCATCCGTAGACAATCGAAAAGTTGGAATCGGCATTTTTCCGTTTTGTGTAATATGCAACTCGCTTCTTACACATATTTCGGCCATGTCCAACCTTGATTTCATTTTGTCTTTAGTCTTTCCCTTGACATTCAAAATCATATTCATGATGTTATCGAAGAAATTTTTTTCGATGTGCATCACATCAAGATTATGCCGTAATAGAAGATCCTTCCAATATGGCAGTTCCCAAAAAATACTTTGTTTGTGCCAATTGTGAGAAACGTTATATCCGTCAGGCATGTTTGCCTTAGTGTGCCAATTGCACCCACGTTTACATGTTTCTTGAGCACCGTAATAATCAATCTGCTCTAACAAATCATTCCCTGAAAGATAGACGGGGGGGGAACACGCACGACCTTGTTCTTCCTAAACAACTTCTTGTTCTTACGATGCGGATGATGCATGGGAAGAAACCGACGATGACAGTCAAACCAACATGGTTTCCTTCCATGCTTCAACTGGAAGGCCTCTGACCGATCAAGGCAATATGGACACGATAACCTTCCATGCGTAGTCCACCCCGATAACATTCCATACGCCGGGAAGTCACTAATGGTCCACAATAGCACAGCACGCATCTTGAAGTTCCTTAGCTGCGAATAATCGAATGTGCGAACACCTGTATACCACAACTGTTTCAACTCATGAATCAAAGGTTGGAGGAATACATCAAGGGATCGCTTCGGATGCTTAGGACCGGGTACTAGAATACTCATGAACAAAAATTCCCGTTGCATGCACATTTCTGGAGGAAGATTGTATGGCGTCAAAATGACAGGCCATAGAGAATATTGTCTCCCGGACATACCAAATGGACTAAATCCATCGGTGCATAAGCCAAGATAGACATTCCTGCTCTCGTTAGCAAAGTTCGAATGTACAGTCTGAAAGTGTTTCCACGCCTTTGCATCTGACGGATGCGTAACCTCCCCATCCTCCGTGGTATGTTGTGCATGCCATCTCATTGCCGCCGATGTCCTTTCTGATTGGTATAACCGTTTCAACCTATCGGTGATTGGCAAGTACCACATACGTTGGTATGCAACGCGGGTCCTTCCAGTAGTTGGTTGATATCTCGGCTTCCCACAAAATCGACATTCCTGCAACTTATCATCATCTTTCCAGAAAATCATGCAATTGTCTATGCATACGTCAATAATTTCTGATGGTAACCCAAGACTCGCAACCAACCTCTGTATTTCATAGTAACTCTCAGCGGAAATATTATCTTGTGGCAAATACTCTTTAATTAGCTCAGCCCATGAATCCATGCAAATCTCATTTAGGTTATGATCACTTTTAATTGTCATCATCCTAGATGCCAATGATAGTTTAGACTGCCCTTCTCTACATCCATCGTAAATGGGCTGCTTCGCAGCGTCTAACATATCATAAAAACGCTTTGCTTCTATGTTGGGTTCTTCCCTAGTATTATCATCAGCAAATGCAGTTGTACTTTCATGAAATGCATCTGTAACCATATCATGAAACCTATTTCCCTGTTGATACCCTTCATCAATATTTCCGAATAAATGATCATGCCCATAATTATAACTAGGTTGATCAACGCCATGACTCGTACTACTACTTCCAGCATCAACACTACAACCTTCCCCATGCGAAAACCAGATATAATAGTTTGGCTTAAATCCTCTATTATATAGATGCCTCTTCACAGTATCAATATCCACATATTGGGTGTTCTTGCACTTTCTACATGGACAGAAAATTTTACCGTCACGAGTCGCACATGGTTGGCTTGTCGCCTGGTACATGAATGCTCGCAACCCGTCCCGATACTCTTTCGTCACTTCACCCGTCCCTGGATCTCTTTGATTGTACATCCATGATCGTAATGCGTATATTTCGTGCCCCGAAGACATTTTTTAAACATTCATCACTCCAAATATATATATCAAAATTTTTTTTTTTTTTTTTTTTTTTTTTTTTTTTTTTTTTGTGTTATGAAAGCTCTCAACGTGATCTGTATTTATAGGATTTCAAAATAAATTGCGACGGATTTGAGACGGATTTGCTACGGAAATTTGCAATGGATTTGCTACGGAAAAGGATTTGCAAGGGATTTGCAACAACTTTGCGATGGAAATTAATTTTTCTTTTAAATGTGTTCCACCTATCTCACCTAACTCCACCTAACTGCTTCCATCGCAAATCCCTTGCAAAAATCCGTAGCAAATCCGTCGCAACTTTGCGAGGGACATTTTCCGTCGCAATTTTGCGACGGAGTTGCGACGACCACTGTGTTCCTCGCTAATCCCTCGCAAATTCGTCGCAATTTTGCAACGCATTTGCGACGCCCTTTTGCCCCTCGCAAATTTGCGAGGGATTTGCGACTCTAGATATTCCCTCGCACGTTCGTCGCAAATTTGTTGCAAAATCGTCGCAATTTGCGACGACTTTTTCCCTCGCAAAATAGCGACGGATTTGCGACGACTAGTTAGTCACTCGCAAATCCGTCGCAAATCCCTCGCAAATCCGTCGCAAATTTGCGAGGGATAATATCCATCGCAAATTCCATTGCAAATCGACTGTTTTCTTGTAGTGATTCTCTTGTACTACAATGATATGAGTAGATTTGAGTAATTGATTAAGACTCCAAAAAGTCTACCATCAGAACTGCCGTCGGAAAGGACATGTTCTCTTGTAGTGACATCGTCTCAAAAAATTTCTGCAATCTCACAAATAGAACGGACTAAGAAACACTGAAAAACGAAGATGCATTCTCGGTACCACCGCATTGACCATTCTTAAATCTTATTATGTGTTTGAACTGTGGTTTTTAAAATTTCAAATTGCTGAGTATATGTGGGCCAAACGGAAACATATATATATATATATAAGACCGCCAGGCAGTAGCGATGACACTCATCAACATTCTTCTCCTTAGTTTTTGGTCTGTAATGTATTTAATAATCCAAAAATTTATAGAATTGAATCTAAGTTGTATTCTATGTGATTCCAAGTAAGGATTTTCAAAGTCTCAATATAGGTATACCTATAACGTATGTTGTGTAGTGTTTATATACTTTGAAAATTTAAAAGCTTGTTTTTGATACAAGAAAAGTTAATATTTTCTTTTATAGTTCTTGATCGAGGTCAATGGTCAATAAAGTTCATGCCCATTCGTACTACTTTTTGCTGTATTTAGTAATTCTTGTAAAATGTTTGTTCCTTTTATATAGTCTTCGCCTCGTCAGTTCATTTAATAGGAAAAGTGCAAAAAGAAAATCCATAGTATTTTAGTTTCAGCTAAAAACCTGAAAATGTTTTAGATAAACTCAACTATTTTTAACCAAGAAAATATAAATCCAGCTTGTTTCATTGAAGCAAATAAATTTTTATAGAAGATACTACGTCAGTTTCAGCGTTTTTGTCAAATCTTTTGTCTGATATCACGTGTGTTGTTGTTCGTGATAGTCCAGCTTCCAGGTCACATAATTAATCTGCATCTTCGAAACCCTTGCTCCTCTTGGGTGACAAAATTAAATAGAGAGAAGAAGGCTCACTTAAGTCACACAACAAAAAGACAGAATTCCCTTTGCCCTAGATAAAACTTGGAACACATGACTTATAATATTTTTGGGGCCTGTGCATTTGTACCTTGGGCACATGCCCTGAACCGGGTCTGCTCATAAGCATACTTACCAACCTACGAGATAACTTATACGAGTCACTAAAAAAAAAAAAATACAAAACAGAGTGAGCTCACGCACTTCGCTACTACAACTTGCCGCAGCTACAAAACCTTCTTCAAAATTGGTTTTTATCAAGGGGAGTCTCCTAGTTTGTGTCTTTTTCTATCTTAATTCAAATTTTGCAATCTGGGTGTCTTATAATATTGTTTCAATTTTTTTCTCTGTGCATAAACCTTTTTGTTGATAAAGGAATTTAACATTTCAACCAAAAAAATGTCAGAATTTGTTTTTTTTGTTTGGATTACAGTCAAATATAATCCTTCTATTGTTCGTCTCGTTATTTTTTGTTCTCATTTTTTTCTCGTTATTAACACATATAACATGTTTCTCGTTATTAACACATATAATCCTTCTTTTGCAGTGAAATTTAACATTTCAACCCAAAAAAATGTCATAATTTAGCGCCGTTGCCGGAGACTCAATTCGCCATTAGATTTTAGTTTGAGAATTTCGACTAAGTTCGTCGGTATCGATCGATATTCACTAGTATCGGTCGATACTCAGGCGACTTTTTTGTTGATATCGATCGACACCACTTGGTATCGATTGATACTCAACGTATTTTTTTTAGGTTACTTACGTGCCTTGTCTAGTGTTTTGTTTTCAGGTGTATGCCTGTTCGTGAAACCAGAAGCAACAAGAGCACTCAGCTAGTTGAATTGTCATTGGAACAGCTAGCACTTTTGGAACGTACAAACAGAAAGACCAAGCAAACATCAGGGATGAACAACCCAGTGGTTTTAAGAGCTGATGAAGCTGGCGTTCTGAGAGACCAAGAGGGTCAAGTGTGCAATGAGAGAGGGCAGCGACTTGATGAAGCTGGAAAGGTCGTTGTCCCTACTGCTGTTATTGAGATTGTCGCGCCAGCTAGGCGCGCCAACGTTGGGAATGCTGCAGGTGATCGAGCTAGGACACTTGGCGAGCACAACAGACCTGATCCGTTCTATGCCAATCGATCTGCGATTCGCATCCCAACCTTTCAGAGGAACGACTTCGAGCTGAAGCCTGCGTACTATGTTCTCGTGAGTCATAGTTCTTTCCATGGCCTACCTCATGAGCATCTCATGGATCACATCGAAAGGTTCGAAGATTTGGTCACTGGTATGAAGTACAATGGAGTACCCAATGAGTACCTTTTCTGCTAACTTTTCTCATACTCTCTCGGTGGAGATGCTGCTTATTGGCTGAAGCAGTTGACTCCTGGTTCGCTAACTACATGGGATGAGATGAAGAATGCATTCATGTGCAATTTCTATGATGATGCGAGATCTGAAGAGCTCAGGAACAAAATTTCTCAATTTTCCCAAGGTCAAACAGAGGGACTCAAGGCTGCTTGGATTCGTTTCAAGTCTTATCAGAGAGATTGTCCGCACCATGGGTTCAATCAGGTTCAGTTGCTGGGCACATTCTACAGAGGGATCGATTGGAGGTACCAGATGGCTCTGGATACTGCGAGTAATGGGAACTTCAACACCAGGTATCCAGATGATGCAGTCGTGCTGATTGAGAACTTGGCGTCTAGCAATAGCACCAAGAATGCTGATTTCGACATGAAGAAGCAAGCTGCAGGAATTGATGGGTCTCAGATTGCTGAAGTTCAAGCGAAGCTGGATATTTTGCTTGGGAAGTCGAAGAAGACTGTGCACTTTGCTGATGGAGTCAATAATATCGGTGGATATGAAATGGAAGATTGTAACTAAGTTGGTTGTTCTGGATTTCAGGGTCAGCAATTTGGGTACAACAACAACCGGAACTTCAGCAACAACACTCGCAATTACGGGACCTCTTCGTATCAGCCCATCTCTCCAAAGTCCACAGACAATAAGATGGAACTCATGATGGAACAGGTTCTTCAGGGACAGCAGAAGTTGCAGGTGGATTTCAATGGGAAGTTTGACTCGCTGTACACTGACCTGAATGGGAAGATTGACCACCTGAATGGGAAGATTGAAGCTGTCAGTCTCTCCCAGAGGAAGCTGAAAACTCAGGTCGCTCAGACCGCATCAGCTGTGCAGAGGCAAGAAGGTTTTCTTCCAGGCAGAACTGGAAATCCAAGAGCACACGTCAATGCGATCTCCTCAAATGCAGAAAATTTCGATGAGAATCCTGAAATCGCCAGGGCATCGATCGATACCCCCAAGTGTCGATCGATGCCGGTTACAATTCTGAAATGGGATACTTCCAAACCCTGTGTATCGATCGATACCCCATTAGTATCGGTCGATAATGAGGCGATTTCTGAGGAGACACCTGAGGTTTCGACTGTGGTGCCTAATGTAGTTGCAGAACGAGTGTATATACCCAGGATGCCTTATCCTATAATCCCTAAGATGACAAGGAAGGAATGGGAGGACGCTAGGTGCAAGTATTTGCTGAATAAGCAGAATGTGGAGCTTCTTTCTGATTATGATGTATCTGCTAGGGACGATTCAAGAACAAGAGTATCGATCGATACCCTACCTGGTGTCGATCGATACCCCTCGCAGAACGAGCCAGAAACTGTGAAAACACCTGAGTTGATTGCAGAAAGAGTTCGCAAGCCCAAGAAGCTGAATCCTATTCCTAAACACCTTAGAGATCCCATCACTCAAAAGCAGCTGCGTGGCTTTGAGAAGGGGGTACGAAGGATACCCCACTCGTTCTCTTTTGAAGAAGCTCTAGAGGGCTGGCCTCTGCTAAGTCATTTCAAAGATTTCAGAGAGACTGAGGAAGAGATCAAGGCACTCTTCATTAAGGCCAGAGGTACACCTCCACTGAGGCAATTGACACAGAGGGAAGACTCAGGGAAATTCGTGTTACCATGCTCTATCTCTGGAGTCGAGTTTAAAGAGTCTCTCGTTGACTCAGGGGCTAGTGTCAATGTCATCTCAAGGGCAATTGCAGAGCGGTTGGGCGCTGATATTCGATCTTCAAAGGTATCTATCACATTCGCGAACGACTCCACCTCACTTCCATATGGTACAATCTCTGCTTTGCTGGTCAAAGTAGGAGATTGTCTGGTGCCGACTGATTTTCAGGTTGTGGAGATGAGTGCGATATCTAGTATGCCTATACTCCTGGGACGACCATTTATGGCTACTGCTGGCGCAATCATAGACACGCCTAATAAGAGAATCTCTTTCTCTTACATTGACGGAGGGGTCTATTATGATGTCATTCCCCCTAGGAGTGTTACCACACGTGTCTCTAGCATCAAGGTTGTCACAGGATAGTCGCTAGCAATTGATCTTTTGGAAGAGCCTCCTGATGAGCCAACTATCGCAGACATTTCAGCTGAACCGCCCAGCATTCCCAAGGAAGTTGTCAAGAAGGCTAAGGCAATAAAGAAGAAGGCCAAGAGCAAAAAGGTCGAGAATTCCCATGTCACTTTGATACCTCAGAAGTGCGATGGAGATTCGATTGAGTACAAGGTCAAGTGCAAAGGAGCCTCGAAACCATTCTCCAAGGCTAGAGTTCTTCTTACTTCGGAGCTGAAAGAGAAGGGAAAAGAGTTTATGGACAACATGCTGAGCAGAACGCTGAAGATAGCAATGTCAAGTTGTGGAGCCTGTTTCGGTGCAAGTTCTCACTCTTATCTAGCCTGAAGGGCGTTACAGTCAAGCTATTGACGTTAAACGAGCGCTTGGTGGGAGGCAACCCACTGGTGAGTCTTTTATTTCTTTTATTTTTCGTTTTTGTGTCTTGAGTGAATCAGATTGGAGCAAACGAGGAGAAGCTGAACTGGCCTTGACGAAATCGCCAGGGTATCGACCGATACCCTGCTGGCAATGATGAAATTCTGTCTCGATTTAAGCCTGTATCGATCGATACAGGCTGTGTGTCGGTCGATACTCTATGTTCCAGCAAGGTAACTTCTTGTTTTTCCCAATTTTATTCTGTTATTTTGTTTTATTTCACTGACTCTAGGCTAGATAACACTGGAGACAGTGTTGTTCAAGTCTGGGGGAGGTGTCTGCTGACATTGTGTTTGTTTTTCTTAGAGTCAGTCGTTTTATTGAGTCAAAATTATTTTTATTGAGTCAAAACTTGTTGGAGATAATGATCATGTGCTTGAACCTATTGATTTGATTTTGTTTTTGAGTGCACAGTGTTACATGATCAGTTCTAGATCGACTAATGAAAAATCCAAAGACTGACCAGTTGACTAGAAAAGATCCATGTCCCCAGCAGAGTTCTTCTGAAACCTGAGCCAACTTTTGCACTTCATCGATGTGGTTAGTGTTTTTAGAGCTTGATTCATCATTCATATCTGATAAGGGAACCCATGTGTTTAGAGTTATGGTATCTCTCTCCCCTGTTATAAGTTGATAAATAAGAGCATAAAAGATGAAATGATTTTCTTCTGAGTAGAGGGTTAGGAAAATTTCCAGCGATCCCATTATTCTACTTAAGAGGGGATGATCACACAGAGGATTGGAAGCGAGGCTAGGATTTCCCTATGATGCCATTATTCGCCTACATCCTTTGATACATTGAGAGGGAAGAACCGGGGATTTGGTGGCAAACACCATCAATACTCGCGCCTCATACTTTGATGTGTATATGCAAAGCTGAAAAGAAAAGAAAGAACATAAGGCCTAAACAGGTTAAAAACCATGATATATCAACTCCCCCAGACTTAGCTTTTGCTTGCCCTCAAGCAAATAGAAGACTAAACAGAGAAAGAGGTTTGAAAACGCGGAGACTCAACTGTTCACGAACCATCGAAATGACATTTTTCCCAAGTATCCAAATGTCACCAAATCAGCTTTTGATCTAACCACCATGTACTTCTCCGTAGACATTCGCAGCTTTCCCAGACTGCCAGTTTGGGTGTCTCCAATTGAATTTAACTTCATCAGCACATTTTCTCATGTTTCCGAACACCAAACTGATCACCCTTCTACCAGAATCTACCTCCATGAGTCTTACATGTCTCTGCAAAGTTTCAGAACGATCCGGGTTGATTTGCCCATTCAAACAGCCCAACTCACCAGCCTTGTTGGATCTGTGCGCTGCGAAGAATATCTCGGAAAAACACAAATATCTTTCAAACTATAACTTCAAATGATAATCTGATGTCGGTTGTAGCTATATTTGGAAGTTTAAAATATCCTTACCGAGTTTCATAACATTCGGAGAATATATTCTCATCCGTTTCTCCCTTCTCCCAAAACGAGTTTGATATGCGATGGTCTGAGATTCGGCCAGAATGTACCTGGCGAGAAGATACAGCGATAACGTTCATCAAGAATCTCCGATCTGGACGAACTTGGGCTTTCCAGAAAGGTAGGATTCAGGGCTTTCCAGAAAGTTAAGATTCGGGGGTTTCCAAAGGTATGTATATCGTCACGTGGCTACTCATGTTGCAGGAATTCTATGATTTGGAGTTCCAATTAGTTATGATAAATCTAATTTCATGTTGAAATAAGATTGTTGGTTTGATATCTTTGAAGAACCATAATTGAATTCTTTGATACCATGTCAAAGAGAAATAATATTAGAAAACTTTCTTCAGCGTTAATAATACAAACAATCTCATCTCAACATGCCATTAGATTTACCCTAATCAGTGATGTTGTCAGGTTTATAGAGATTTAAGGCAACATTAAAAAATGTGGCCCTTATTAAAAGTTAAAAAAAAAATTATAATATTGAATTGAACATATATATAATAATGATAATAAGAAAATCAATTATATATATATATAAATTCTAAATTACAATTTTTTTTTCACTTATCTAATTCACATATTTGAATTTTTAACCAATTTTTTCTCTATAGATATGATAACCAAACTATTTAATTTCTCTTATAATAATAAAAATATTAATATTATGGACTTCTTTGCTGTAGAAAAAAATATTATGGACTTCTTCAAACAAAGAAGCTAAACACATATATTAAGCCTAATTTTGAAATAAATGTGACCCTATAATTTTGTTAACTTTGATGTGGCCTTAGGCCATTGCCTAATTTAATATACATGCCAGTATCGTGCCTCATGTATATTAAATTAGGCAATGGCCTAAGGCCACATATGCTGGTAATTTACACACCACTATAACAGCATATGCAACCAGATTATTACAAACGTTGTGATAGATGCAAAACCATTTAGATTTGTGGGTATTTTTTTATATAGAATGTCATGTTGTGTGGGCATTTTTCAACTATGTCACGTTAAAGCTGATTACACACCAATTCTTTCCATATTACAGGATGGAAGAAAAGAAACTACAGGCCACAAAAGAGGAGAGCAAATATTTATCACAAACATGAGTATCTAGACGTAATCAATGATGTGCTTAAAACGCATAAGAATAAAGTGATAAGAATATCTCAATTTGAGAATTGATTGGATAATGAGGCCAAGCTATAATACTCGATGAAATTATCCTACCATATGTTGTCTCGACAACAAAAAAAAAAAATCAAAAACTTTGGGGCCTGATTGGTAAGAGTTGTAGCTTTCGGTTTTATGATGTGGTTTTTTTGTTGTAAGATTTTGGCTGTGGCTTTTTTTAAAAAGTGAAAGGCAGGAAATATGAGCTGTGGAAATATAGCTCTCTACAGCAAAAAAAAGGATACAAATGGCTGTAGGTTTAAAAATCTGTAGAAATCATGATTAGAAAAAAAAATTAGCTGTAGAAATAAATATGGTTGTGTGCAGCCTCTAAAGCTCTTTCCAATCAAGCTCTTTGGATCCATTTTTGCGAGAAACCAATTGGGTCCATCTATGAGAAACCCTAAGTGTGAATTGACTTTGCAAAATTAGGTTCCAAAAATGTCACGTTAAAAAATAAATGAAAGTCATTAGATTTAATTTTCTCACTATCTTATATCATTTTCTTCGCCGGGATTGTTTTAGGGAGCTATTTTTTAGTCGGACTCAATAGCTGCTTCATTATTGGTGTAACATCCCGATTTCTTGTAGATGCGGAGAGGCTTATAAGAATTGATTTGGCTACCTATGTCACCAAAGTGCACTTACCTTTTCCGATCACTTGCCCGAAAGAACTCCAGAGTTAAGGGTGCTTGGGCTGGAGTAGTCTAAGGATGGGTGACCTTCCGGGAAGTGATTCGCGGTAGCGTGTGAGTGAGGACAAAACACGGGGAAAGGTCACGTGGTGATTGCAGGGTCAGTAAACAAGTCATACAAGCCTCCCGGACTAACGCACCGGCCGTCGGACCAGGGTGGGGCCCACGTGCCGAGAGGGGGCATGGGGCCCAGGTAGGGGCGGTCGGGGCGTTATAAGTGGTATCAGAGCCGAACCCAAACACGTGTGTGGAGTCAGGTGGGCCCACACCGTCTAGGGTGACGATCTTGGTGCGCAACGAGGACGTTGCGCTCTATGAGTGGGGGTGATTGTAACATCCCGATTTCTTGTATATGCGGAGAGGCTTATAAGAATTGATTTGGCTACCTATGTCACCAAAGTGCACTTACCTTTTCCGATCACTTGCCCGAAAGAACTCCAGAGTTAAGCGTGCTTGAGCTGGAGTAGTCTAAGGATGGGTGACCTTCCGGGAAGTGATTCGCGGTATCGTGTGAGTGAGGACAAAACACGGGGAAAGGTCACGTGGTGATTGCAGGGTCAGTAAACAAGTATTACAAGCCTCCCGGACTAACGCACCGGCCGTCGGACAAGGGTGGGGCCCACGGGCCGAGAGAAGGCATGGGGCCCACATGTAGGGGTGGTCGGAGCGTTATAAGTGGTATCAGAGCCGAACCCAAACACGTGTGTGGAGTCAGGTGGGCTCACACCGTCTAGGGTGACGATCCTGGTGCGCAACGAGGACGTTGCGCTCTATGAGTGGGGGTGATTGTAACATCCCGATTTCTTGTAGATGCGGAGAGGCTTATAAGAATTGATTTGGCTACCTATGTCACCAAAGTGCACTTACCTTTTCCGATCACTTGCCCGAAAGAACTCCAGAGTTAAGGGTGCTTGGGCTGGAGTAGTCTAAGGATGGGTGACCTTCCGGGAAGTGATTCGCGGTAGCGTGTGAGTGAGGACAAAACACGGGGAAAGGTCACGTGGTGATTGCAGGGTCAGTAAACAAGTCATACAAGCCTCCCGGACTAACGCACCGGCCGTCGGACCAGGGTGGGGCCCACGTGCCGAGAGAGGGCATGGGGCCCAGGTAGGGGCGGTCGGGGCGTTATAAGTGGTATCAGAGCCGAACCCAAACACGTGTGTGGAGTCAGGTGGGCCCACACCGTCTAGGGTGACGATCCTGGTGCGCAACGAGGACGTTGCGCTCTATGAGTGGGGGTGATTGTAACATCCCGATTTCTTGTATATGCGGAGAGGCTTATAAGAATTGATTTGGCTACCTATGTCACCAAAGTGCACTTACCTTTTCCGATCACTTGCCCGAAAGAACTCCAGAGTTAAGGGTGCTTGGGCTGGAGTAGTCTAAGGATGGGTGACCTTCCGGGAAGTGATTCGCGGTAGCGTGTGAGTGAGAACAAAACACGGGGAAAGGTCACGTGGTGATTGCAGGGTCAGTAAACAAGTCATACAAGCCTCCCGGACTAACGCACCGGCCGTCGGACCAGGGTGGGGCCCACGTGCCGAGAGAGGGCATGGGGCCCAGGTAGGGGCGGTCGGGGCGTTATAAGTGGTATCAGAGCCGAACCCAAACACGTGTGTGGAGTCAGGTGGGCTCACACCGTCTAGGGTGACGATCCTGGTGCGCAACGAGGACGTTGCGCTCTATGAGTGGGGGTGATTGTAACATCCCGATTTCTTGTAGATGCGGAGAGGCTTATAAGAATTGATTTGGCTACCTATGTCACCAAAGTGCACTTACCTTTTCCGATCACTTGCCCGAAAGAACTCCAGAGTTAAGGGTGCTTGGGCTGGAGTAGTCTAAGGATGGGTGACCTTCCGGGAAGTGATTCGCGGTAGCGTGTGAGTGAGGACAAAACACGGGGAAAGGTCACGTGGTGATTGCAGGGTCAGTAAACAAGTCATACAAGCCTCCCGGACTAACGCACCGGCCGTCGGACCAGGGTGGGGCCCACGTGCCGAGAGAGGGCATGGGGCCCAGGTAGGGGCGGTCGGGGCGTTATAAGTGGTATCAGAGCCGAACCCAAACACGTGTGTGGAGTCAGGTGGGCCCACACCGTCTAGGGTGACGATCCTGGTGCGCAACGAGGACGTTGCGCTCTATGAGTGGGGGTGATTGTAACATCCCGATTTCTTGTATATGCGGAGAGGCTTATAAGAATTGATTTGGCTACCTATGTCACCAAAGTGCACTTACCTTTTCCGATCACTTGCCCGAAAGAACTCCAGAGTTAAGGGTGCTTGGGCTGGAGTAGTCTAAGGATGGGTGACCTTCCGGGAAGTGATTCGCGGTAGCGTGTGAGTGAGGACAAAACACGGGGAAAGGTCACGTGGTGATTGCAGGGTCAGTAAACAAGTCATACAAGCCTCCCGGACTAACGCACCGGCCGTCGGACCAGGGTGGGGCCCACGTGCCGAGAGGGGGCATGGGGCCCAGGTAGGGGCGGTCGGGGCGTTATAATTGGTATCCACAATTTTTGCCGGATCATCATTAGAAATCAGAAGACTTGGGTCTGTTGAACCATATCTAATTAATTTGCAGCCAGTAGGCACTGGACAGAACCTAATCAATTCAAATACCATATCGATGCTTTCGAGTAATTCAAACTCGAAAGAGAATCATAACTTGGAGATTAATTGGGCTTAAAGATCATCCTATGGCCAAGCTTATACTTAACAATCATGAATCAATGACTATTTGGATCCTTTCTACAAAAGCAAAACATGTGTTTTAAGTAAATCATTAGATGGATTAATTTGGCTTAAATTTTCTAAAGCTAAGCCAAAGTCTTATAACAATAATCAACTTTTGATTCCAATCTTCCTAATCTAAGAAACTTTAGCTCAATATCAAAAAACTTTAGCTCAAGAAATATTTGCAATATAGGTTGCTAATGATGAATCACAACTTGAATAAGGAATATGTGATTTTGAAACAATACAGACTGATTTTTTTCACAAGTGTCGTCGATATTGAGAAGGAGATGGCGAAACATGCTTATCGACACCATCGATGGAGCTAACGCTTGAGCAAAAAGCCGTCTTAGAGAATCCTTTCGAAACACAAAACCTAGATCCAAAAACTCTAGTCGGGACGTGTTTTCTGCTTCGCATGATAGAAATCAAAGGATGGGTGAAGAAACCAAATGCATTCACCATTTGATAGAAAAAAAAAGAAAAAAAAAAACCAGATTGTTGATATTCGTAATAAAGCGAATCGAGCATTTTTCCGAAAAATGTTGCGAAAAAGACGATATAAGACAAAGAAAATATAAATTTGACGATTTTCGTTTCCTATTTAATTATAATTTTTTGGCCTAATTTTGCAAAGTCAATCTACACTTGGATTTAGTTTGCATATAATATATCTGGGAAATAAATATAACAGTTTCAAATGCTAGAGGAATTAGAAGAGCATTTTTTCGAAGTATCAATAGTAATGATACAAAGTGGAAATTGTGATTTTTAAAAGATTTACGCAAGTTTGATGTGACAAAATTTGAATAAAATTATCATGTAAAGGAAAAAAGTAAAGAGATGATAATGCTAGTTTTGTTTTGAGTAAAATAGTGGTGACCTTATCTAATTCCAAAAGTTTGAATCTATTGTTTTCACTCTTACTCACAACTTTCTCATTACTATAAAACTCAAACACGAGGAGGATAATATGATTTCTTTCATTTGATAAATATACATCAATAATATATCTCCTATTGTGTTTCTCTATATTAGATGATGATTATAACATATTTTGTATTGAAAAATGATAAAGTGTGCTAGATTCGAGCTTGGATTTTTACTAGACTTCAACGTGTGTTTCTCTATATTAGTCTATCTAGTAGTTTATTAATTCGAACCGACACCTACGGAAATACCGTATCCTACGGAAATGACTACAGTAATATGTTGTTAAATATATAGTACTTGTGTAATTATATTATATTTGTATATTTTTGTTACAAAGAATAAGGGATGTTATTGAATCCTTACTTTTATGTAGAGTTTTAATGAGTTAAAAATTGTAGAATATACTAAATTTATAAAAAGTTTTTAAAAAAAATTATTTCTAACCCATCAGTCAAATTTTGCACATTCTTCTCGATTACTTAATTCTATTGTATATATTTTACTTCCAAAAAATAAACATCTTTAACAATAAAATGAAGGGAGAAGAATTATTAACACAATGATGCCAAACTGCCACATGATATTAGTACTCTCGTACTCATATCCTTAAGATCTATCAATTTATACAATAATTTTGTTTTCTTTTAGACTAAACTATATACTTTACTTCTTGATATTTATTTTTTCTTACATATTGGCTATATATATATATATATTAATCTCTAAATGTTGTTTTATATTTTAAGGTTTTGTACATGTTTCCCAGATTCTGCCATTTTTAAGAGAGCAAGAGAGCCTTCTTCTGTTTCCATATTGATTTGTTCTTTGATAAGAGCAGCAGAAAGATAAAAAAAGGCAAGTGACCGGAAAAATAAAACATGTCTCCGTTTAGGGTTTCGTACCTTCGATCTTCCATCAATGGGTTAGAAGAGGAGGGAGCGTCCGGCGGTAATTGGTGTTCCGGTGGCTTTTCCGGCGGGTTGAGTAGAGCAAGAGAGCCTTTTTCTATTACCATCTCGATTTATTCGAAATTAAAATGATAGAAAAAAAGAGAAGAGATCAAAAAATGGGTGGAAATATGAAAAGCGAGCAGAGGAGATGGAGTTTTATTCTCGTGAGAGGCTGAGAAAAAATAGGGGTATTTGTGTTTCTTTTAAATCATTTGGTCCATTAGATTAGATTAGAGATTTGGTCTATTAAATAAGATTTGTTTCCATTATTATTAACCAATCAAAACTTATTTTCATCCAAAACTTAACTTTTATACATAGTTGATTGTAATTTTTTAGTTTAATTTATATTTAGTTTGAAACAAATATAAAAAGGAAACAAAAGAACATAACTTCATAAAAAGGTTTCATAAAATTTAGATAAGAATGTGTAAACTGCAAATTCCTAACATTATATGCAGGCTCGGTTCTTACCATTCAATTTACAACCATTTTCTTTAGTTTTTAGGGCTCTGTTTTTTTTTAAAAAAATTTGATTTTGGGGCCTTGTTTTTTTTTAAAAAAAAATTGATTTTAGGACCCTTATTTTTTAAAAAATTTCAAAACATGGTCCAAATTTGTTTTCTTTTTTTTTTAGCACAGGGTCCACGCTTTTAATCAGCCGGGCCTGATTATATGTATGTGTTGGTTAGGAGCATAGTAGTGTGGGCTACAGACTTATAGAATATGATAGAGTACGATTTGTTATGGTCATTATGCACACCAACAAAAGTGGATTTTATTCTCTTAGGTATTTTATGTTTCATAAACCATTTGGTCATTAGATAAGATTGGGTTCTGAATTAAGAAAATCTGAGAGACTTAATGTTAACCAATCAAAACTTATTTTCATCCAAAAGTTTTATTTTATACATAGTTCAGAGTTGACTTTAATTTTTTTAGTGTATTTTATATTTAATTTGAAAACATATAAAAAGGAAACGAAAGAACATAATTTCATAAAATTTACATTAGAATGTGCAAACTGCAAATTCCTAACAAAAACATTTTAAAACTACAAAAACTAGAATATTTGCAAGGAACATTAAAAAGGAAAAAGCAAGCCATTGTAAAACTAATTTAAAATAAATATTCCCTAAAAATTTGTGATAATTTAAGATATTCTTTATCAAGTTAAAATGTTTTTAATAATAAGATTTATATCATTTGGTCTAATTATGATTCAATTACACAACCAGATTAAAGCAACCATAATTTTTTAGATTCGGACGTCACTTAAATTTTTAAATTCGGATTAAAATATATTCTTTTAGGTACCAAGACAATCACTTACAAACATAAAATTTACATTTAATCTCTACAATCATGGTTTAATATTATTATATTTTAAATAATTTAATAAATTAAATAGAGATTAAATGTTATTTATAAATATTATAATTAATTAAAATGTCCATATCTAACAATAAAGATATCATATAAATTATTTAAATTTGATCTTGGATTTTTACTAGATTGCAACCGATGATTACATAGAGCATAAGACTGACCGATGCTTCTCCTTCCACATTTACGAGTCTCTAATCCCTATATCTAGTCTCAACACTCCATTTTGTCTGTCTTATGCAATAACGGTCCGTTCTTAAATAATATATCTAACAATAAAGATATCATATAGATTAATTAATTTGACAACGCATGATAAATTTGATCTTGGATTTTTACTAGACTGTAACCGATGATTACTCTAACTAGTAGTTTATTAGTTCGAACCAACACCTACAATAATTTAGATGCAGTGACGTGCTTAGACTCACCGTGGTTTAACGCGAATTAAAAAATGTGACCTTTTTTATCTAACAAAAAAATTAAATTTGTCTAAACACTTACTCAATATTGATAATATAACAAACAATATATAAAATTTAAACCACAGTTTTATATTTTCATTTTTTTAATTATGTATATTACCTAATTTTTCCTTTTTACGTATTTGTTTTACTAAATTTCTTCAATTTGTTTGTGATTAATCTCATTAAAGATTACTATAAAGCATATGCATAAAGTTTTACATAAAAATAAAAAATAATAATTGTAGTGTTATGGTTTTATCAAACAAACACCTCAAGAATATTTATCAAATTAAAAATAAAAAAATATATATATATAAGGGTAAATTAGCAAAACATTTGGCCCTCTAATACTATAATATTTTTGGTGTGCTTAAGCAAATGCCTATTTTTCAACATGAGACAAGGTACTGTTTAAATGCTATAGAATACAAAGTAATATGTGGTTGTATATATTGTACTCGTGTATCATATATGTATAAATTAACTACAAAGAATAAGGGGTGTTATTGAAAATTTATTTTTACGTAGAGTTTTAATGACTTTAAAATTGTACAATATACTAAGTATATAAAGATTTTTTAAAAAACAAATTTCTAAGCCATCTGTCAAATTTTGAACATTCTTCTCGATTACTTGATTCATTTATATATATTTTACTTCTAAAGAATAAATGTTTTTAACAATAAAATGAAGGGAGGAGAATTATAAACACAATGGTGACATACTGCCACAGGATCAGTACCGTGCCTCATGTTGAAACAAATAGGCATTTGTCAAAGGCCACCAAAAATATTGTAATATTAGTGGGTCAAATTTTTTTCTAATTTACCCTTATATATATAATTTGATAAATATGGTTGAGGTGTTTGTTTGATAAAACCATAACACTAAAATTATTATTATTAATTTAATAGAAATTTACGTATATGCTTTATATTAATTTTAATGAGATTAATAACCAAAAAATTGAAGAAATTTAGTAAAAAATATGTAAAAAGGATAAAATAGGTAATATAAATATATTTTTAAAACAAAAATAGAAAAACTTGCTTTAAAAATTCTATATTTTTGTTATATTATCAATATTGTGTAAGTTTTTAGACAACTTTAATTTTTTTTTAGATAAAAGAGTCACATTTTTCAATTCACCTTAAACCACAGTGAGTTTAAGCACGATACTGCACAAGATATAGTACTCGTATTCATATCCTTAAGATTTATTAATTTATACAAAAATATTGTTAGACTAAATTATATACTTTACTTCTCGATCTTAATTTTTTTCTTACATATTGGCTATATATATTAATGTATAAATGTTGCTTTATATTTTAGAATTTTGTATCTGTGGAATTCCCAGATTCTGCCATTTTTAAGAGAGCAAGTATTCTTTTGTTTCCATATTGATTTATTCTTTGATCGAAGCAGATAAAGATGAAAAATGAGAAGGGCAAAAGACCGAAAAGGAATAGAAGAGATCAGAAAAATAAAATATGTTTCCATTTAGGGTTTCGTACCGCTGATCTTCTATCAATGGGTTAGAAAAGGAGGGCGCGTCAGTGTATGTGCCAATGGCGCGTATAATTCTAAAGATTAAGAAAGTGTGTTGTTTGTGTTCACCTGCAGTTCATCGACATCCACCTTGAAGAAGATGGCACTTAACATGAACTTATTGGCCAAGTCAGCGAAAATTGGAGCAATCATGCGGCATGGTGGACACCATGCAGTGAAAAATATATCCCAAGATGAGATCGACATTATAATTCCATCAGGAAACTAAGTAATCTAAGCAACAAAGACTAAATTTTAACATAAGGATGACTCTAATCTGCAATAACACGAAATAAAAAACACAACATAAACAAATAAAAAATGAATCTATTAAAATATTATATCGTGTTATTTCTAGCGAAAGCACACAATCAAATTTACAATATAGTTTTATTGGAATCAATAGTCACACACATCCGGGTCAACAATGAAGAACGACTTGAGACATATAGCAACCAAAATCTAAACCCTGATACCCTAATGTTTTCTTTGACGCCATGAACATATATCCTCACGAATGAAAAAATTGGAAACCTAAATTCCAAAATTTATCGGCGTGTAAGTTAACCTATCAATCTAAATCATAATTATCATAGTCAAATTATTTTTTACACTGTAAATAAAATATTACCCAAACTCAAAATATCAAAGAGAGAGAAATTATGAAGATTCCATTTTGGCTCAATAAAAAGCGATAAATTTAAATTATGAAGTATCAATAAAAGGAGATAAATTAAAATAAAATAGTTAAAGAGAAAAAATTATATATATAATATAAATATTTTTAGAATGGCTTCTTGAGATTGACAAGCAGATCCATCACCAAAAATTATATATATTAAAAATTAACTTTAGGTATTTAACAAACTATAACTCCATAAACCCCTGCCCCTTGAGATTTCTCTCTCTCTCTCTCTCTCTCATTTTTATTTTTCCCTTTTTATTTTTTTTTCTTTATTTCTGTAACTTCTCTGTCAAAAACAATTTACAGAAAAAAAAGAAGGGATTAAATCGAAACCCTAGCTTAAGGATGATGCAGCTGGGCGGTACTAAAACCACATCAACTTCCTCCGCCGCAACCGCAGAGGCGCCGCCACAATCGAACGGTCCAGTCACCACAGAAGCTGCATGCGGTAGCTGCAGTATTTGTTCTCGCTACTACTCGGTGGTAATTGGTATTCCGTTGCCTTTTTCGGCGGGTTGAATAGAACAAGAGCCTTTTCCTATTATCCTCTCGATTTGTTCGAAATAAAAATGATAGAAAAAAAGAAAGGAGATATGAAAAGCAAGCAGAGGAGATGGAGTTTTGTTTTCTCGTGAGAGGTTGAGAAAAAATAAGGTTTTTATTCTCTTAGGTAATTTTGTTTCTTTTAAATCATTTGGTCTATTATATTAAATTAGAGATTTGGCCCAATATTTTTTGACAAACCAACCAACAAAGTACCGCAATTATAAAAACATAACACTAACCCATCCCACCATATTACCGTATAATATAAATATTTACTAATTTTGGATATTTTAATTTTATCAAGTTAAAATATTTTTAATAATAAGATTTTTATCATTTGGTTTAGTTATGGTTCAATTAAATAACCATATTAAACCAAACATAATTTTTTAGATTTGGACGTCACTTAAATTTTTAAATTCGAATTTAAATATATTCTCTGAAGTACCAAGGTAACCACTTACAAGCATAAAATTTACCTTTAATATCTACAATCATGGATTAATATTATTATAATTTAAATAATTTTATCATTTGAATAGAGATTAAATATTATTTATAAATATTAAAATTAATTAAGATGTCCATATATAACAATAAATATATCATGTAGATTATTTAAAAATATATGTATGTTTGGCAATATATATAGTTATCCAAATAAATTATAGGACAATTCTATAAAATAGCATTAAAAAACTTAAAATTCAGCACACAAAGGTGAAAGTCATAAAATTAGCATTCATTAAAAGAGAAAAAGACTAAACTATCCCCTAACTAAAATAACTTTGCTTCTTAATTAACAAAAACTAAATAAATAAAAAACAGAAAAATCATCGGTGGAGATTCGAGAGTCTCATCGGCGGCAATATTTCCTCTCGGAATACCTCATCGGTGACACCACCGCCGCCAAAACGGTGGTGTTTCTTTCCAAAACGGCGCCACCGTCGAACTGCACGATAGGGAAACTAGGACGCTTTGATTTTCCGGCTACTCGAAAGCGCGTTGCCGACAAGTTGTAAAGGCCGGATCCCTGGAATAAGCAAGGTAAAATAAGCCACGTTTGAGTCTTCGGGCGAGTTCACGCGGTCGGATTTGAAATCGCGTCGTCGACGGGTCAGCGCGGTGGTTCGTTTGTGGTGACGGAAGACGATAACGCGAACTCGAAACTTCTCCGTGCGAACTCGAAACGTCTCCGTTTCCTGCATACTTGCATCTGAATCGCTACTTTTTTTTAATTGGATTTCGCTATTGTTCTGGTTGAATGCTTGGTTAGATTTCGTCCATAAAAAGAGGTATATGATTTGTCCCAAAGGGACTATTGATCTGATTTTGTTGTCCTTTCGAGTATCAAAAGTTTAATGGTTGAGTGATTCTGAGCTGATCTAGTATATTTTTTGGATCTCTTAAACTTTTAGGAAACTGGTGTTGCCTTCAAAATATCCGATGTAAATTTCCTGCAAAATCCTTATGGTCCCTTGCTATTCAATAGAGTCGGTGAGTCACTTTAGTAATAGGAAAATCAGGTTTCTAGATTCTTGGATCGAGGTATAAGCCTCTCACTTCTATCATATTCAACTCATAAAATACAATACTTGATGACAATATCGTCAAAGGATTTAAGCTACTCATCAAGGGATTCTGAATTTGTTCCACAAAAATATCTATCCTAACTGTGTTTGTTTGTACAGTTTGCATCACTTGTCAAACCATCCATCAGCCGTTGATTGTGGGATTTACAGATGATTTAGGAAGACTTATTTGATAAATTGTAATGTTTGAATACTTTAACATGAAACAAAGTTATTCTTAACGATTTAGGAAACTTTTTTAAAAATTCGGGAAGGATTTCAAATATTTTAGGAAGGCTTTCCTGAATCGTTAAGAAACCTTAACCATAGATTTAATAAACCTTAATAATAGACTTTACACTAATAAGAAAATTATGTGGCTTCATGTCATGATAAATTGTAATGTTTGAATAGAAGTAATGATGTTTTTAACATGAAACAAAGTTGTTCTTAACGATTTAGCTAGGAAGCTTTTTAAAAAATTCAGGAAGGATTTCAAATATTTTAGGAAGGCTTTCCTGAATCGTTAAGAAACCTTAACCTTGAGAAACCTTAATAATAGACTTTACACTAATAAGAAAATTATGTGGTTTTATGTCATGATAAATTAATAAGAAAGTTATGTGGCTTCATGTCATGATAAATTGTAATGTTTGAATACAAGTAATGATGCTTTTAACATGAAACAAAATTGTTTTTAACGATATATGAAGCTTTTAATTTGAGAGAGTATTTGTAACATTTTAGGTTTTTGTGGGGTGGTCAGGAGATAAAAGAAAACTTGGTATTAATTACATCTATTAACTTGACAAACGTTTCATCATCAGGGTAAGACCAATCCAAGTAATAAAAAAAGAAAAAATCGATTGTTTTGAGAAAATATTAGTATATAGATAGATTTGCTATTTTTACAGAATAATCAAACTCTCATCGAGTAGTAACCAAACAGAAAAAGCAACAAAAAGCGTATTTAGAAACCATTTAGAAACATATATAACGTATTTAGGAAAGCCTTATTTAATCAACAAAAAACAGAAAAAGTATGATTTCACTTAAGTCATGCAGAGACAAACTATAAAAGACTATATTACTTGTTGATTTTTATGCGTAAATGAAGCATCCGATCATGTGTTATTGTTTGCCTACACAAAGAAAGAAAGATACAAATGTTGAAATGATTCTTTATGGAAATGAAACGTATTTATGAACCATTTAGGAACCTATATAACATATTTAGGAAAGTCTTTCTAAATCAATATGAAACAGAAAAATTATGATTTCACTTAAGTCATGCAGAGACAAACTATAAAAGACTATATTACCTGTTGATTTTCATGCGTATATAAAGCATCTGAACATGTGTTATTTTTTGCCTACACAAAGAAAGAAAGATACAAATGTTGAAATGATCATTTCTGGAAATTCAACATATTTAGGAACCATTTAAGAACATATATATATATATATATACATATTAAATGCTATTTATAAATGGGCATTAAACTCAGATTAGGAAAGCGTTCCTACAAGTTTAAAAAGACTTCCTACAACGTTCGAAAAGCTTCCTAAAACATTAGTAATGCTTTTATAAATGTTTTTAGTAAGACTTCCTTAACATTTAAGAAAGCGTTCCTAAAAGTATTAAAAGGCTTCCTAAAACGTTTGAAAAGTTTCCTAAAACATTCGAAAAGCTTCCTAAAACATTATAAGTTTCAAGAGGTTTAAAACTCTTAGAAAGGATTCATATAAACCCTTCAAGAAACCCTTGAAGAAAGCATTCATCAAATTTTAGAAAACCTTCCTAAAAATTTAGGAAGGTCTTCTTAAATGTGTTGAAAGACTTCCTAAATGTTTAGTAAGGCTTTCCAGAACGTTATAAAAACTTTCTAAAACATTAAAAATGCTTCGTAAAGACTTCCTAAATGAACAAATGATGAAAACTGATCATTTTTTGAAAATGAAACATATTTAAGAACATATATAACGTATTTCGGAAAGTCTTCCGAAATGAACAAATGATGAAAACTGATCATTTCTTGAAAATGAAACGTATTTAGGAACATATATAACGTATTTCGGAACGTATTTCGGAAAGTCTTCCGAAATGAACAAAAAACAGAAACGATATTTCATGTTGATTTCCATGCGTAAATGAAGCATCATAACAAATGTGATGTTGTTTTGTGTACACAAAGAAATAAAGAAAGATTCAAATGATGAAAACTGATATTTTCTTGAAAATGAAACGTATTTAGGAACATATATAACGTATTTCGGAAAGTATTCCGAAATGAAAAAATGATGAAAACTGATCATTTATTGAAAATGAAACGTATTTAGGAACATATATAACATATTTCAGAAAGTCTTCCGAAATGAACAAAAACAGAAACGATATTTCCTGTGTATTTCCATGCGTAAATGAAGCATCAGAACAAATGTGTTATTGTTTTGTCTACACAAAGAAATAAAGAAAGATTCAAATGATGAAAACTGATATTTTTTTGAAAATGAAACGTATTTAGGAACATATATAACGTATTTCGGAAAGTCTTCCGAAATGAATTCCGAAATGAACAAAAACAGAAAACTATATGAAAAACGATATTTTCTGTTGATTTCCATGCGTAAATGAAGCATTGGAACAAATGTGTTGTTGTTTTGTCTACACAAAGATTTAAAGAAATATTCAAATGATGAAAACTGATCCTTTCTTAAAAATAAAACGTATTTAGGAACATATATAACGTATTTCGGAAAGACTTCCTAAAAGAACAAATGATGAACATATGTAACAGGATTTCCATTCTTAGATTCTAGATTGAAATTTAACTCACTCCCTAGTTTTAACGGTCTGAGATCAACGTCTCTGCTATGTGAAGAAGCTCTGCAAAATCCAAGTTAAAAATTGGTAAGACAAAACCTTGAAAACCCGAAGAGAATCACACTCAATAAAATCAAAGAAATTTCTTACAAAAAGGAGCAATCTCTGGTTTTCTTACTCTCACTTATGCAATTTCACTTTGTTTCTTATTCTTCTTGAGATTTCAGAGAAATTTTATCAAATAAAATCGATATTTATCACAGTAAATATTCATTCCCATGGATATAATTCCAAAAAGATATATGGAAGACAGAGAGATTGAAGATGAAAAGATCTCTTTAGGATCACAAACAGAGAAAGCTTCAAAATCAGAATCCCAAATAGAAGCTTCGAAATTGAAATCACTATATAACAAAAGAATCGTGATCGGAACCACGAATGAAAGCTTCGAGATCAGAACCGCGAACGAGAGCTTCGAGATTCAATATGCTGAACGAGATCGGCAAGAGAGATCTTTGAAAGAGAGCGATTGGCGAAGGAAAATGATCGGCATCGCCAAAAGAGAGATCGCCTGAAAGAAAACAATGAGCGATCGCCGATAGGAAGAGAGAAGAAGATAGCTGAAGATGGAGATTCAATTTTGTTTCACGATCTTTTTTTCATAAATGAATAAGGGTAATAATGTCTTTGTATCCAGAAATAATGCTAAAAATGAGGCTTTTTATTAGGGTGCTAGTTTGGTCAGAAAGTTTTCAAAAAGTGCCATTTTGATCAATTTCTATAAATTATATCCTTATATAGATTTTTTCGTGGTTGGACATAAAAAGTGCTTCCCTTTTAATAGTATAGACTAGATTCTAACTCGTGCGTCCGAGCGGGATAAAGTTTTCTAGACTAAATTTTGAAATATACAAAATAGGAATGAGAAATAAGATCTAATTTAAGTGTTATTATTTCATATATGTTGAATTTGTGATTCTTAGGTTTTTAGTGAGGAGGTCATATTTTGTTGATTTGATGTGCAATATGTGTTTTGATGTTTATACCATATTTCTAATATGTGCTATGTTAAATTAGATTCTAATATGCGATGTGTGCGGGGCAATAATTTTTTATACATTGTTTTATATGAAATTTATATTAAATAAAAACGTTATGTAGACTAAATACTAACGAAAATAGTTTGACTTAAATTTTAATAAACAATTTCATGATTATGTGATTTTTTAACTTTAAATGATAGCAACTTTTGTTATCTAACAGAAAAGCAAATTGTTACAAAATTTCTATGATGTTACCATATGGTGTGTACTAGTATAATAAACGTATGAGTTAGTTAAGTATATATCGATGTAATCTTAATTGTACACTTTGTTATTATGGGAATTTAGATTACCACACAACCAATCTGTATATTTATGAGTGTTAAAATGGGATAACCCATCCTTTTAATATGCCTCGAATCAGCCCAATATTTTACATGTTTTGACAAACAAATCCGCAAAGGACCACAATTATAAAAATATAACCCTAACACGCCCTATCATTTACCGTATAATATAAATATTTACTAATTTTAAATATTTGAAATTTTAGGCTGATTGATTATAATAAACTGATACAATAGCATATTTGTTTATCATCTCCGTTATTATGAGAATATTATTTAAATTCGAATGTTTATATTAAATCTAAATTAATATCCGGTAATTATTTTTTGTAAAGAAAGAATAACAACTGATTTTTGTGATTTTTGGTAAGTAATATAACCTATATTTAAATAAATTTAAGTAATCTGAACTAATATAAATATAAAATAAAATGTACTTTTTATTAATATTGCATCAAATTGACATATTTGACAACATGTATAGTTATACATATAAATTATAGCCTTATATAGATTTTTTCATGTTTGAACACAAAAACGCTTCTGTTTTAATAGTATATATAAGTATTTTCCTCCAAAGAACCAATTCGGCATGTGCCCATTCTGTTTTGAGTATATTAGTAAAATATGTATTTTTGGTGTTATTTTTTTGAAGTTAAAATTTTATTTCATCAAATACTAAAATAGCATTAATAATCTCGAATATTGTACAGAACAATGTTTAAATTTGATTTACAACCTATATCTTATTAAAATAATTATATTAATTGTAATTTTTTCTGTCATTGGCCTTAGGCCCCTAACACTTAAGCACGGCACTGCTTCTATCACGTTACATCATATATTAGAACGTTTTTTTCCTCTTGAGGTTTATTATAATTAAGGAAGTCCACTGGTTTATAGTTTGTAGGTCATGATTGTAATATATCTCAGGTAACTAAGTTCAGTTGACTATTAGTTACTTACATTAGTGCTTGGCTTATTTTCTTCCAGATTAGCAAGCTTCTTAAATGAATTACCATGCATTTGCAACGTTTCCATGCATACTATTAGTGAAAGTATACAACAAAAATAAAACTTGAAATTCAATAGACTATTATTTTCTTTCTTTCTTTTTTCTTGTAAATAGTATTTTATTTATCTTTTTTCAAAAGCGATAGACTGCTATCAAAACATTCTAGAATCTTCTTACACTCTGTTTGAGGTAGCCTTCCGTGACACACTACAAGAAAACATGATACTTTCTGACGGACATAAGTATTTTCCGACAGGATTTGGATGAAAATAACATCAGTTGGAATTCCGTTGTAAAAAGTACCCGTCAGAACTTTCCGACGGTATTCCGACGACATGCGTTCGTCCGTATATTTTCGAGAAAACTCCAACGTGTTTTAGACGGATTTTGTAGCCGTTCTGAAAATCCAAAAAAATTGTTAAGCATACATCCGTCGGAAATTTCTGACGGATTAGTGTACACCAGGAATCAAACACGTTTATCTCGTTTTAATCAAGTTTTACAACTAAAATCTCGGAGATCCGTCGAAAATCAGAGTTTACGGTTTAGGTTTTTTTTGAAGAAATTGTAAACAAACAATTGTCTAATGTAAATACAATAGTTTCAACTTGTCAAATTTCAAAATAAATGTGTGTTCTATAATTCATAAAATTTGATGGAAGTGTTAGTATAAGGTATAGTAGATGTTATGTGAAATGTATAAGCTTTATGTTGTAAAAGTAATAAACCCATACAAAGTCTTTAACATTCATGAATTAACAATTTTTTGGAATGAAACATGTATATTAGGGATAGTTAAACATGTAGACATATATCACCATACCTTAAATCCTAAACCACAAATAAACCTTAAATCCATCGGAAATTTCTGACGGATATGGGTCATTCGACACATGTCGATTGGCTGGCCAATAGAAACACATGCATGGAATATACCGTATATTCCTATATCCGACGAGCTTTAACCGACAGATTTTGTCCCGTCGGAAATCTGTGGAAAGGGCTTTTTCCGACAGATTTCCGACGGGAAGTGCCGTCGGAAAGGACATGTTCACTTGTAGTGACATCATCTCACAAATAGAACGGACTAGGAAACACTAAAAAACGAAGATGCATTCTCGGTACCACCGAATTGACCATTCTTAAATCTTATTTATGCAGTTGAATTAATCTAATTATGTGTTTGAACTCATGGTTTTTAAAATTTCAATTTGCTGAGTATATGTGGGCCAAACAGAGATATATATAAGACCGTCAGGCAGTAGCGCGATCACACTCATCTGTTGGAACTAATTTTTTTATCAAAGCTTGAGGGCTTGATAAAATTGTGTTAGTGTGAAAAGAAATGAGTTAAGCTCATCCAAATGAAACGTTTTCATTGGCTATAACTATTTGTGGGAAGAACAATAAAACCCACAATGCTAGTTGAGAAATATTTTCTCTTGTATATAGTTTGGAATAGTTGTGTCATTGATTTAAATGACTAACAACAAGAGAGAAGAAAAGACCACACGCGCACAGCTCGCTTCTTGGGCCTTTTGGGCTCGTGGACTTTTGGAGGTATCGTTCGATACCCCTTGGTATCGATCGATACTCAACGGGCCGACTTAAAAATCGCAGCCTTCTAGAATATTCTGAGGAATATTCTGTATCTGTCTGGAAAAAACACTAGTTTCTCTCCTATATATACTGGCCGATTTTCACCTTAAAAATCATCCTCTAAAACACAAAAAAACACATCCTAAAAGTTCTAGCAAAAGTTCCTTCGATTCCCTACTGCTTAGAGTAAGTCTTTATTCGAGAGTATCGTAGTTATAATGTTCGACATATCTGTTATCGAGTGTTTGCGATAACAGATACCTTTGGTTTTATCTTGGGACTCATGGATCTATTATAATCCGTCACTCTACGGAAGATTCTTTGAGTTAAGGAAATAGATTCATCTCGCCTCCTTAGATTTATTTATGCTTTATCATTTTATGAATCTGCTGTTTCCTTACTATTTATTTATGTATTCGTGATCAAATCCAATCCTTTCTATAGTGCAAATTTTTGGTCCTACAATCTTAACTCAAAGAAAGATCCGATTTTGTTTTATTACTTCAATCGGATCTTTAATCACGAGTAAATAAACGTTTTCAAACGGTTTATAAAACGATTCTTCTACTGCTGTTGATACTCAAACGTTATCAAAAGGCCTTTTAGCAACTTGAAACGTGTAGTAAAAGCAATTTCTGTTTATTTTTAAGAAGATATTCAACTGCTAGTGATACTCAAACGTTATCAAAAAGCTGTTTAACAACTTGAAACGTGTAGTAGAAGCAGTATTGCTTTAAACATCTTCTACAACCGTCATCAATTGCGATTAATGAACGGTGTAATCAACGAACGCACCATGTGGTTCTTGATAGGTTCGATTGCGATCGAAACCTTGTGAGTATCGATCGACACCCTGTGGTATCGATCGATACTATGCAAAATTTGTATCGGTCGACACTGAGGTGCATCGATCGATACTATGCAAAAATGTGTATCAGTCGACACTGAGGTGCATCGATCGATACTGTGCATCGACCATGTTGGGTCTATGTCAATCAATACTGTGTAAAATTCACATGTATCGATCGACACAGTGGTGCATCGATCGATCCTGTGAAAGATTCACTTGCATCGATCGACACCTATGGTGCATTGATCGACACTGAGTGCATTGATCGACACCGTGGTGCATCGATCGATCATGTGCAAAAATTTACTTGCATCGATCGACACCTAGGATGTATCGATCGACACTGAGGGTGTGCATCGATCGATACCAAGGAGTATCGATCGACACCAATGTTGTTTGGTTCGATATTAGTATTAGAATTGTGATTCTTAATCTATATATCGGTACTAATGAAAGTTGTGTTTCTTTTGTCTTCACAGAATGACAACCGAAGTTAAAAACAACTCTCAAGTGGTGGAAGAGACGACTACGAGTCTGATCGAGACGGTCAAAGTTCCATCTGTGAATCATGTCGCTCCTCCAAACAAGTTTGATGGGACAACATTTAAGATGTGGAATAAGAAGATGTTCTTCTATCTGACTACACTGAATCTGCAGAAATACACCAGCGAGGTTAAACATGTTCTCCCAGAAGATAACACTGATCCGCGTGCGCTTGCGAGTGTACACGCTTGGGAACATGCTGACTTCTTGTGCAAGGGCTATATTCAGAATAGCCTTTCGGACTCTCTGTTTTGGGTGTACGAAAACGCTGAAACTTCTAAGGATCTGTGGGATTCCTTAGACAAGAAGTATCGCATTGAAGATTCTGGTACTCAGAAATTCACTGTGGCAAAATTCATGCAGTACCAGATGGTGTATTCAAGACCACTGATGGATCAAGTCGAAGAGGTGCAGAGGCTCCTTCACGACATTCATGCTGAGGGAATGCAGCTGTGTGATACCTATCACGGTTGCTGCATCATTGAGAAGCTACCTCCTGGTTGGACGGACTTCAAAAACTACCTCAGGCTGAAGAAAAAGAAGATGAGCCTTGAAGATTTGATTGTTAAGCTCCGCGTAGAGTCTACGAATCGGGAACAACAAATTGGCGTAGGTGTAAAGATTTGCGAACACAATGCGAATATGGTTGAACACCAAAACACCAATCAAGGCAAGTGGCAGAACAAAGGACGCCTAAACAAAGGCAAAGGGAAGATGCCACCAAAGAACTTCCAGAAGTTCAAGAACAAGAGTGGTCATAATGGTCAGACTTCTCAAAGGTTCTTGGGATCATGTAACTTCTGCGGAAAGCAAGGACACAAATCCTTCGAGTGTCGCAACAAGGAAACTCAATCAAACTTGACAGAAGCTGACATGTGCGCTGTGGTCACTGAGGCTAATGTTGCTGAGAGCCATCCGAAGACTTGGTGGTTCGATACTGGTGCAACCAGACACATCTGTATGGATCGAGAGATGTTCTCCACATACACAAAGAACAAGAGTGGTGAAAAGCTCTTGATGGGTAACTCCGCTTCGTCGATAATTGATGGTCACGGAAAGGTTGTTCTGAAGCTCACCTCTGGACAGGAGCTGGTTCTCACGAACGTGGTTCATGTACCAGACATGCGCAAGAATCTGATCTCTGGATCGCTCATAAGCAAGCATGGATTCACTGTGAAGCGGGAAGGTGATAAGCTGATCCTAACGAAGAATGGGACGTATTTGGGAAAGGGTTTTGTTTGTGAAAACTTGTTTAAGATGTCTGTTGAGGCAGTAATCCGTAAGGATAATGTAACCGAGACATCCACCTCGAAGAACCCTAAGATGAATGATAAGAAACCATTTGCTTATCTTGCTGAGTCTTTTAATATTTGGCATGAACGCTTAGGACATGTTAATTTCAAGTCTATGAGTAGATTGATGAACATGAATACGATTCCTAAATGCAAAATAAGCAAAGACAAATGTGAAGTTTGTGTCCAAGCCAAACTAACTAAAACGCCATCTCCCAGCGTTCAAAGAACAACCGAACCTCTAGGTTTAATTCACACAGCTTTATGTGATTTAAAATACATACAAACTAGAGGTGGTAAGAAATATTTCATGACCTTCATAGACGATTGCACGAGATATTGCTACATCTATCTACTGCAGAGTAAAGATGAAGTCTCGAACAAATTTAAAGAGTACAAGCTGGAAGTTGAAAACCAACTTGGTAAGGCCATAAAAATGGTTAGAAGTGATAGAGGAGGTGAATATAATGAACCATTCAATGCATTCTGTAGAGCACATGACATTATTCATCAAACGACTGCTCCCTACGCACCAGAATCCAACGGAGTTGCTGAAAGAAAGAACAGAACTCTCAAGAAAATGATGAATGCAATGTTGCAGGAATCTGGGGTAGCCCAGAATATGTGGGGGGAAGCTCTGCTTACCTCAAATTATATCCTGAACAAAATCCCACACAAAGTCACAGGAAAAACTCCTTATGAACTTTGGAAAGGTACTGTACCTTCGTATAAATACCTGAAGGTGTGGGGGTGCCTGGCAAAAGTTGCAACCACTTCCGAAAAAGGCCACCATCGGACCTAAAATGGTAGATTGCATTTTCATCGGATATGCGCACAACAGTAGTACCTATCGTTTCCTGGTACACAAATCAGATATACCAGATATTCATGTAAACACAGTAATGGAGTCAAGGAATGCGTCCTTCTTCGAAAATGTGTTTCCGTGTAAGGATAGAGGAAATCCTAAACGAACTCGTGATGAAAGAGATGCTAGCAATGAGGCAATCACTTCTACAAACGAAAAAAAGAAGAAGAAGTTGAACCTAGACGAAGCAAGAGAGCTCGTAAGGAAAAGACATTTGGCTCTGAGTTCATAATGGCATTCCTCGCGGAAAGTGGTCCAAGAACTTTCATGGAAGCAATGTCTACACCCGATGCACCTTTCTGGAAGGAAGCATCTAACAGTGAAATCAACTCAATTATGCAAAATCATACTTATGAGTTGGTAGATCTACCTCAAGGTTGCAAACCTCTTGGGTGTAAATGGGTCTTCACCACAAAGCTAAAAATCGATGGCTCTATAGACAAGTATAAGGCCAGACTTGTGGTACAAGGTTTTCGTCAAAAGGAAGGACTGGATTTCTTTGACACTTATTCTCCAGTGACGAGAATAACTTCGATTCGTATGTTGATTGGAATCGTAGCTTTAAGAAACCTTGAAATACATCAGATGGATGTCAAGACTGCTTTCCTAAACGGAGATTTAGAGGAAGAGATTTATATGAATCAACCTGAGGGTTATGTTGCTCCCGGACAAGAGAAGAAAGTCTGTAGACTTGTGAAATCGCTATACGGACTCAAGCAAGCTCCGAAGCAATGGCATGAAAAGTTTGACAGTGTAATTATGTCAAATGGCTTTCACATCAATGAATGTGATAAGTGCATCTATATCAAAAGTACTTCACAAGGATATGTGTTGTTGTGTTTGTATGTAGATGACATGCTAATCATGGGAAGAAACAAAGACATATTCATACAAACGAAGAACATGCTTAGTAGAAAGTTTGATATGAAAGACATGGGATTAGCGGATGTAATTCTAGGAATTAGGATTATTCAAAATTCAAAAGGAATAATCTTATCTCAAGATCATTACGCTACGAAAATCCTAGAGAGGTTTAAGACCTACTCAAATGGGACTGCAAAAACTCCGCTTGATCCTCAACTTCATTTGACAAAGAATTCAGGTGAAGCCGTGTCACAAGTGGAGTATGCAAGAGTCATCGGAAGTCTTATGTACTTCACGAATTGTACTAAACCCGATTTAGCGCACTCAGTAAATGTACTAAGTCATTATACGAGTAATCCATGACATACTCATTGGAGGGCCATAACTAGGGTATTAAATTATCTACGATATACCAAAAGTTATGGGCTGCACTTCGGTAAAGAACCAGCAGTGCTGGAAGGGTATAGTGATGCCAATTGGATTTCAGATTCAAGAAACTCCAAATCCACGAGTGGATATGTCTTAACTCTTGCTGGTGCAGCAATATCCTGGAAATCTTCCAAACAAACACTCATGGCCAGATCAACCATGGAGTCAGAGTTTATAGCTTTAGACAAAACTGCTGAGGAAGCAGAATGGCTTCGAAACTTTCTGGAAGATATCCCGATGTGGGAAAAACCAGTGCCTGCATTACGTGTACACTGTGATAGTCTGTCGGCTATCTCTCGGGCACTGAGTAGTCTATATAATGGCAAATCTCGTCACATAAGAAGACGACATAAGACCATTAGACAATTGATCTCAACTGGTGTACTTACGATAGATTACAGCAGATCGGCTGATAACCTAGCGGATCCATTCACCAAAGGTTTGCCGCGAGATCAAATTGTAAAATCATCAAAATGAATTGGTTTAAAGCCTATAGACAAAGATGACGTTTGACGGACACCCCACCTATGTGACTGGAGATCCCAAGATCTAGGTTCAAAGGGAAAACAAAGTTGAACTGATTCGAAATTGAGCACTATGAGACTATGTCTCTGCCCAGTTCCTAGGATGATAAAACAGTGCTACCTGTGAATAGTAAGGATAAGCGTTGGCTTTTAATGATTGCATAGCTGTGTAATAGTGGAGTGTGACAGGACACTTCTGAAAACAAGCTGATAAAAGATCACCTAGTGAAGTGTAACATGTTCTCTTGTAGTGACATCATCTCAAAAAAATTCTGCAATCTCACAAATAGAACAGACTAGGAAACACTAAAAAACGAAGATGCATTCTCGGTACCACCGAATTGACCATTCTTAAATCTTATTTTTGCAGTTGAATTAATCTAATTATGTGTTTGAACTCATGGTTTTTAAAATTTCAATTTGCTGAGTATATGTGGGCGAAACGGAGATATATATATATATATATATATATATATATATATATAAGACCATCAGGCAGTAGCGATCACACTCATCAACATTCTTCTCCCTAGTTTTTGGCATGTAAGGTATTTAATTACCAAAAAATTTATTGAATTTAATCTAAGTTGTATTTTATGTGATTCCAAGTAAGGATTTTCAAAGTCTCAATATAGGTATACCTATAACGTATGTTGTGTAGTGTTTATATACTTTGAAAAGTTAAAAGCTTGTTTTTGATACAAGAAAACTTAATATTTTATTTTATAGTTCTTGATCGATGTCATTGGTCAATAAAGTTCATGCCCATTCGTACTTCTTTTTTGCTGTTTTTAGCAATTCTTGTAAAATGTATGTTCCTTTTATATAGTCTTCGCCTCTTCAGTTCA
This sequence comes from Eutrema japonicum, assembly GCA_030161315.1. NCBI lineage: Eukaryota > Viridiplantae > Streptophyta > Magnoliopsida > Brassicales > Brassicaceae > Eutrema > Eutrema japonicum. The sequence goes on from BSQW01000007.1 coordinate 23,417,063, forward strand.
TTTAATAGGAAAAGTGAAAAAAGAAAATCCATAGTATTTTAGTTTCAGCTAAAAACCTGAAAATGTTTTAGATAAACTCAACTATTTTTAACCAAGAAAATATAAATCCAACTTGTTTCATTGAAGCAAAAAAATTTTTATAGAAGATACTAGGTCAGTTTCAGCGTTTTTGTCAAATCTTTTGTCTGGTATCACGTATGTTGCTGTTCGTGATAGTCCAGCTTCGAGGTCACATAATTCATCTGCATCTTCAAAACCTTTGCTCCCAGGGGCGGATTTACTGTTCACAGGGTGGGGGCAAGTGCCACTTCTCAATATTTTTTTTTATTAGTACTTATTTAAAAAACAAAATTATGCCACCACATAACTTTTTCTGATTTAAACCCAAAAACCCACCTAACATTTTTTTTTTCTATTTTATGAAAAAAGCCATTTTGTTATAAAACAATCAAAATTTTAAAACTCTAATCAACTAATTATTAACCAATCTTTATAAATTAAAAACCCTAATTTTTTTTTTCCAATTTTGCTTTCTCTTTCTTTCTTCCTCGTGCTTGCTTGGAGACCGAAGGATAAACTTTTTTTTCTTCGTAATTTTGATCTGCCACTTCGAGTCTTCGACCATCTCCCAATTATTGTTACTTGTTAGTAATGTTTTTGTTTTCGCAAACTACGTTTCTCTATTTTATATTGTTGTTCTGTTTTTCTTTTTGGGTGGACTGTTTTCGGCTTGGACCATGTTTCTCTAGTGGGGATTGGACTAGCTCTCAATTTCTTCAAATAAAAGACCATAATAAAAACAAAAACAATGTAGAAGTTTGTATCAAAGAACAAAACAGCATGTTCAAAGAAAAAAGAAGAACTCTACTATGAATTTTGATTTAGAAACCCACTTATATGTATTTTATTTGTTTTGTAGCTAAAGTAATGGAGCGATATTTTAAAAGAAAATTCCTTTCGACGACACCTGATACCAATGTCGATGATTTGCCAAGCGATCCTGGTGAGAGAAAAGACATAATGGATTATCATCCAAATCAAAGAAATGAGGTTAGATGTAAGTATCTAACTAAAGGTCCATGCCAACCTTATGAACGGTTTAAGAGTGTGAAGAATCTTGGAGATCTTTCGTGTATGATGGTGAAAACTCGAAAGTATCTTTCACATCATTTGGTTTACAGGCTTTTGAAATTAGTTTTAAATTTACCGGTTGCCACCGCAAGTGATGAAATGTGTTTTTCTGCAATGAAACTAGTGAAAACAGCTACACACAACCGAATTGGAGATTATTTTCTAAGTGATTGTCTAGTTTGCTTTGTTGAAAAATAGTTGTTTGAATCTGTTACAAATGAAAAATTGAAAAAAGGTTTCAGATGATGAATGAGCGTAGTGTATTTTTGTAAACGTTTTTTCATTGTCATCACAACTGTTGGATTTTATTTCGAATTTTGTATAACATTTTTAATTATTTTTTACCTTTTTATTATGTTATATTTTTACCACCACTAATTATATTTTCTAGAGGAGTCCTGTTGGGTGACGAAATTAAATAGAGAGAAGAAGGCTCACTTAGGTCACACAACAAAAAGACAGAATTCCCTTCGCCCTAGATAAAACTTGGAACACATGACTATGAGACGAGTTTGGGGTGTTACAAGTTGTATCTGCGAAATCCCATCATAGAACCTACTAAAGCCACTGAAATACTATAAAAGATTCTACATACAACACAAAATCAGCCTATTCAACTTAAATTCCTGAAAATATCATCTGCCTTATCCTGAAGGCATATACATTTGGGAAGAGAGTATCTAAAATTATAATAACAAACACGAGCCAGTGAGAGAACAAAAAGGGGGGAGGAAAGAAAAACAAAGTGTCCTTCATATTTTGTTCTCGATTTTTTTGGGGTTTTAGGTTTTCTAGGTTTAAACATTCGGGTTTAGTGGTTAAATGTGGATAAATTTTCAGAATTTATTACCTTTGGAAGGAGAGAAACGAGAGTCTCATAAGCAGGCCCGAATCAAAGAATTGAGGGGCACTGTGTAAAAATTTTTTTTTCAAAAAGTTGTGGACTCAAAAAAACAAAATTCACAAAAATTGGGCCCTATTTTGTAAAATTATAACATTTTGGACCCTAAAATAAAATTATAATATTTTTGGGGCCCTGTGCATTTGCACCTTGGTCACATGCCCAGAACCGGGTCTGCTCATAAGCATACTTACCAACCTACGAGATACTTTATACGAGTCCCTGAAGAAAAGACGATACAAAACAGAGTGAGCTCACGCACTTCGCTACTACGACTCGCCGCATCTACAAAACCTTCTTCAAAATTGTTTTTTATCATGGGGAGTCTCCTAGCTTGTGTCTTTTTCTATCTCAATTCAAAATTTGCAATATGGGTTTCTTACCATAATGTTTCAATTTTTTTCTTTGTGCATAAACCTTTTTGTTGATAAAGGAATTTAACATTTCAACCAAAAAATGTCATAATTTGTTTTTTTTTCTTGTTTGGATTGCAGCCAAATATAATCCTTCTATTGTTCCTCTTGTTATTTTTCTTTCGCATTTTTTCTCGTTATTAACACATATAACATTTTTTCTCGTTATTAACACATGTAATCCTACTTTTGTAGTGAAATTTAACATTTCAACCAAAACAAATGTCAGAATTTGTTTTTTGATGTTTGGATTGCAGTCAAATATAATCCTTCTATTTTTCTATTGGACACACACACAGTTTATAAGAGTTTAAGATAAATAGGTTTAGCAAATTAACAAAGTGAGAGATGGTAGAGAATGGTCTGTGGAATCTAGGAATTGTTTTCTGGTTTCTAATACTTAGTTTGGTTCCATGCTCTATCGACTGTGCTTTGAATTCTTAAAAAGAGTTACTCCCAGTAACCTGTTAGTGCTTCCTAACATAAATTTATGGAAAATATTGTATGTGCAAGGTGGTCCTCGACAAAACTGTCTAAATATCGTACGGAAACTATGTTAAGATTAACAATTAATCATTTAATCTGAGATTTTTATAAATGTGTTTGTTTATATGTATATTTATGTTAAAAGTATGAGTATTTTGGTCTTAAAACACCAATAAATTTGTTCAAGGTGTCAAATCTAATTTTCAGCTCGGTTTTAAGATTTTTATGGTTTAGGAAATGTATAAACTGAATGAGAGCGAGCATTATTCATTTCTGTTTTCTTATTGGAACTTCAGTTTCCAGTTTTTAAGCATAATATAAATGATTTGAAATGCCTTTGTAAAATCATCCTCACCCTTCATCGTCTTATGTTGGTGACCAAAAATTCTCTAAAGAAAATCTTGGTTGAAGTAATTTTCTTAAAGAAAATACCAACATATTACAATCAAGACTCGTGCATTTAACACATGACCAGCAAATCATGAGAAACAAAACAGGAGAAGGCTTCATGTCCATAAAACAACAATAAAACTAAAGTATTCATTACTCAAGAAAGATAATAATAAGCATACCTCAGGCAAGTAATCGTAGATAGGTCACCTTCAACAACGCGTTGTTTCAAATGTTTTCTTAATATTTGCAAGACAGAAATATGGATGCTATCAAATAATAGACTATGAGACATGCAACTCAGCGCTTCCGCAAAACCCTCCAACTCAAAGGGACTCAAAAATAGCAACGTGCTAAAAGACCTCAGGCAAAAGTAGGCAGTAAAGACATCAAGTATGGGAAGACCATCTAAATTCAAAATATGCGAAGATGGAGGCAACTGTGGCTTTGGTGGAAGCAAATAAATCTTTTCAGCTTTTCCATCAAGGATAGAATGTTAGCACCATCTTTTGTCAGTAGCACTGTTACAGCTTGCTTAGCTGATGAAGTATCCCCTTCTCCGTCAGTAAGTAATCTTGCAGACGAGAAAACTTCGATCCTTGATGGAAAAGCTGAAAATATTTATGTGTATGCCAAAGACACAGTTGCCTCCATCTTCGCATATTTTGAATTTAGATGGTCTTCCAATACTTTATGTCTTTACTGCCTACTCTTGCATGAGGTCCTTCATCATGTTGTTGTTTTTAAGTCCCTTTGAGTTGGAGGATTTTTTGGAAGCGCTGATGTACGTGCATGTCTCCCAGTCTATTATTTTATAGCATCCATATTTCTATATTGCAAATATTAAGAAAACATTCGAAAGAACGTGTTGCTGAAGGTGACCTATCTGCGATTACTTGCCTGAGGTAGTCTTATTATTTTCTTTCTTGAGAAATGAATACTTTAGTTTTATTGCTGTTTTATGGACATGAATCTTCTCCTGTTTGGGTTCTCATGCTTTTCTGGTTGTGTGTTAAATGCATGAGTCTTGATTGGAATATGTTGGATGTTGTTAATTATCCCCTTTTTGTAGTCGAATACCTGCTATTTTCTGGGTCTAGGGACAACCCTGGAGGTAGATTCTGATAAAAAGGTGACCGGTTTGGAGTTCGGGAACATGAGAAAACGTGCTAATGAAGTTAGTTTCAATTTGAGACACCATAACTCGTGAAACCCGTACTGAGGTTTATCATAGCAACATGAGTTAGGGTTTTCAAGAGTTAGGGTGTCTCAAATTGAATTTAAATTCACCAGCACGTTTCCTCATGTTTCCGAACTCCAAACCGGTCACCATTCTACAAGAATTTACCTCCATGAGTCTTACATGTCTCTGCAAAGTTTCAGAATAATCCGGGTTGATTTGTCCATTCAAACAGTCCAACTCTCCAGCCTTGTCGAAGCTGTGTGCTGCGAAGAATATCTCGGAAAAACAAAAATATCTTTCAAAGTATAACTTCAAATGATAATCTGATTTCGGCTGTAGCTATATCTTGAAGTCTAGAATATCCTTACCGAGTTTCATAACATTTGGAGAATATATTCTCATCCGTTTCTCTCTTCTCCCAAAACGAGTCTGATATGCGATTGTTGGAGATTCGGCCAGGATGTACCTAACGAGAAGATACAGCGATAACGTTCTTCAAGAATTTCCGATCTAGACGAACTTGGGCTTTCCAGAAAGCTAGGACTCGGCGCTTTCCAGAGGTATGTAGATCGTCACGTAACTACTCATGTTGCAGGAATTCTATGATTTGGAGTTCCAATTAGTTAGGATAAATCTAATTTCATGTTGAAATAAGATTGTTGGTTTGGTATAAATATCTTTGAAGAACCATGAATGAATTCTTTGATACCATGTCAAAGAGAAATAATATTGGAAAATTTCTTCAGCGTTAATAATCTCATCTCAACATGACATTAGATTTAGCCTAACCAGTGATGTGCTTAGGTTTATAGTGGTTTAAGGCAAAATTAAAAAATGTGGCCCTTATTAAAAGTTAATTTTAAAAAAAAAATTATAATATTGAATTGAACATATATACATAATGATAATAAAAATCAGTAATATAGAAATTCTAAATTACAATTTTTTTTCACTTATAAAATTATTTATCGAATTCACATATTTGAATTTTTAACAAATTTTTTTTCTCTATAGATATAATAACCAAACTATTTAATTTCTCTTATAATAATAAAAAGATTAATATTATGAACTTCTTTGCTGTCAAAAAAAATATTATGGACTTCTTCAAAGAAAGAAGCTAAACACATATATTAAACTATATACATAAACCTAAATTTGAAATAAATGTGGCATATAGTTTTGTTAATATAGAATGTCATGTTGTGTGGGCATTTTTCAACTATGTCACGTTAAAGCTGATTACACACCAATTCTTTCCATATTACAGGATGGAAGAAAAGAAACTACAGGCCACAAAAGAGGAGAGCAAATGTTTATCACAAACAGGAGTATCTAGACGTAATCAATGATGTGCTTAAAACGCATAAGACATAAGACATAAGAATATCTCAATTTGAGAATTTATTGGATAATGAGGCCAAGGTATACTACTCGATGAAATTATCCTACCATATGTTGTCTCGACAACAAACCAAAAAAAATCAAAAACTTTGGGTCCATTTTTGCGAGAAACCAATTGGGTCCATCTTTGAGAAACCCTAAGTGTGAATTGACTTTGCAAAATTAGGTTCCAAAAATGTCACGTAAAACAATAAATGAAAGTCATTAAATTTAATTTTCTCATTATCTTATATCATTTTTTTCGCCCGGATTGGATTAGGGAGCTATTTTTTAGTCGGACTCAATAGCTGCTTCATCATTGGTATCCACAATTTTTGCCGGATCATCATTAGAAATCAGAAGACTTGGGACTGTTGAACCATATCTAATCAATTTGCAGCCAGTAGGCACTAGACAGAACATAATCAAATCAAATACCATATCGATGCTTTCGAGTAATTCAAACTCGAAAGAGAATCATAACTTGGAGATTAATTGGGCTTAAAGATCATCCTATGGTCAAGCTTATAGTTAACAATCATGAATCAACGACTATTTGAATCCATTCTACAAAAGCAAAAAATGTGTTTTTAAGTAAATCATTAGATGGATTAATTTGGATTAAATTTTTAAAGCTAAGCCAAATTAAGCCTTATAACAATAATCAACTTGTGATTCCAATCTTCCTAATCTCAGAAACTTTAGCTCAATATCAAAAAAGGAACTCAAATCATATAGGTTGCTAATGATGAATCACAACTTGAACAAGGAATATGTGATTTTGAAACAATACATACTGATTTTTTCACCAGTGTCCTTGATATTTAGAAGGAGATGGCGAAACATGCTTATCGACACCATCGATGGAGCTAACGCTTGAGCAAAAAACCCTCTTAGAGAATCCTTTTGAAACACAAAACCCATATTCAAAACCTCTAGTCGGGACGTGGATTATCTGCTTCGCAGGGTAGAAATCAAAGGATGAGTGAAGAAATCAAATGCATTCACCATTTGATAGAAAAAAACAAAAAAGAGAAATAAACCAGATTGTTGATATTCGTAATACAGCGAATCGAGCATTTTTTGAAAAAAAATGTGGCAAAAAAGACGATATAAGACAAAGAAAATATAAATTTGACGATTTTCGTTTCCTATTTAATTATAACTTTTTGGCCTAATTTTTCAAAGTCAATCTACACTTGGATTTAGTTTGCATATACTATATCTGGGAAATAAATATGACAGTTTCAAATGCTAGAGGAATTAGAAGAGCATTTTTTCGAAGTATCAATAGTAATGATACAAAGTGAAAATGGTGATTTTTGAAAGATTTACGCAAGTTTGATGTGACAAAATTTGAATAAAATTATCATGTTTGTAAAAAGGAAATAAGTAAAGAGATGATAATGCTAGTTTTGTTTTGAGTAAAATAGTGGTGACCTTATGTAATTCCAAAAGTTTGAATATATTGTTTTCACTCTCACTCACAACTTTCTCATTACTATAAAACTCAAACACGAGGAGGATAATATGATTTCTTTCATTTGATAAATATACATCAATAATATATCTCCTATTGTGTTTCTCTATATTAGATGATGATTATAACATATTTTGTATTGAAAAATGATAATGTGTGCTAAATTTGATCTTCGATTTTTTACTAGACTTCAACGTGTGTTTCTCTGTATTTGTCTAGCTAATAGTTTATTAATTCGAACCGACACCTACAATAATTAAGATGCTATAGGATACAAAGAAATACCGTATCCTACGGAAATGACTACAGAAATATGTGGTTAAATATATAGTACTTGTGTAATTATATTATATTTGTATATTTTTGTTACAATGAATAATGGATGTTATTGAATCCTTACTTTTATGTAGAGTTTTAATGACTTTAAAATTGTAGAATATACTAAATTTATAAAGAGTTTTTTTAAAATTTCTTTCTAACCCATCAGTCAAATTTTGCACGTTCTTCTCGATTACTTAATTCTATTGTATATATTTTACTTCCAAAAAATAAACATCTTTAACAATAAAATGAAGGGAGAAGGATTATTAACACAATGATGCCAAACTGCCACATGATATAGTACTCGTACTTATATCCTTAAGATCTATCAATTTATACAATAACATTGTTTTCTTTTAGACTAAACTATATACCTTATTTCTCGATATTTATTTATTTTCGTACACATGGCTATATATATATATATATATATATATATATATATATATATATATTATTAATGTCTAAATGTTGTTTTATATTTTAGGGTTTCATACATGTTTCCCACATTCTGCCATTTTTAAGAGAGCAGTAGAGCCTTCTTATGTTTTCATATTGATTTGTTCTTTGAAAAGAGTAGCAGAAAGATAAAAAAGGCAAGTGACCGGAAAAATAACACATGTCTCCGTTTAGGGTTTCGTACCTTCGATCTTCTATCAATGGGTTAGAAGAGGAGGGAGCGTCCGGCGGTAATTGGTATTTCGGTGACTTTTCCGGCGAGTTAAGTAGAGCAAGAGAGCCTTTTTCTATTACCATCTCGATTTGTTCGAAATTAAAATGACAGAAAAAGAGAGGAGATCGAAAAATGGGTGAGGATATGAAAAGCGAGCAGAGGAGATGGAGTTTTTATTCTCGTGAGAGGCTGAGAAAAATTATGGGTTTTATTCTCTTAGGTATTTCTGTTTCTTTTAAATCATTTGGTCCATTAGATTAGATTAGAGATTTGATATATTAGATAAGATTTGTTTTCCCGAGATAAGATTTGTTTCCATTATTATTAACCAATCAAAACTTATTTTCATCCAAAACTTATCTTTTATATATAGTTGACTGTAATTTTTTTAGTGTAATTTATATTTAGATTGAAACAAATATAAAAAAACAAAAGAACATAAATTCATAAAATTTAGATAAGAATGTGTAAACTGCAAATTCCTAACATTATATGCAGGCCCGGTTCTTACCATGTGCTCAAGGTGATTTTGCACAGGGCCCATTCAATTTACAACCATTTTTTTTAATTTTTAGGACCCTGTTTTTTTATGAAATTTTTATTTTGGGGCCCTGTTTTTGTTAAAAAAATTGATTTTAGGGCCCTTATTTTTAAAAACATTTCAAAATATGGTCCAAATTTATTTTTATTTTATTTTAGCACATGTTCCTAGTTTTTAATCAGCCCGGCCCGATTATATGTATGTGTTAGTTAGGTGCATAGTAGTGTGGGCTACAGACTTATATAATATGCTAGAGTACGATTGGTTATGGTCATTATGCACACCAACAAAAGTGGATTTTATTCTCTTAGGTATTTTATGTTTCATAAACAATTTGGTCCATTAGATTAGATTAGGGGATTTGGTCCATTAGATAAGATTTGTTTTGAAATTAAGAAAATCTGAGAGAATTAATGTTAACCAATCAAAATTTATTTTCATCCAAAAGTTATCTTTTATACAGAGTTCAGAGTTGACTTTAATTTTTTTAGTGTAATTTATATTTAGTGAAAATATATAAAAAGGAAACGAAAGAACATAATTTCAAAAAATTTACATTAGAATGTGGAAACTGCAAATTCCGAACAAAAACATTGTAAAACTACAAAAACTAGAATATTTGCAAGGACATTAAAAAGGAAAAAGCAAGCCATTGTAAAACTAATTTAAAAATAAATATTCCCTAAAAATTTGTGATAATTTAAGATATTCTTTATCAAGTTAAAATATGTTTAATAATAAGATTTATATCATTTGGTCTAATTATGATTCAATTACATAACCAGATTAAACCAAACATAATTTTTTTAATTTGGACACCACTTAAATTTTAAAATTCGGATTAAAATCCTCGCGCCTCTTAAAATATTCTCCTTTCAGAAAAACCCTCGCGCCTCTCTCTAGCGATGGCGGCGGCGACTCAAGGACCTTGAGGATGAGCATCGATCCTCTCTGGCTCCGGCGGATAATCTTTTTTCTTTCGGTCGCGGCCTCAATAAGGGAAGAGTATGGTCGGATTAGAGAGTTACATATCCGATTTTGGTCAGCGGAGGCAGATTGTTTCGGTTATGGTTGCAGATTCGGTCTTGCTCGGTTTCGTCATTCCTTACGGGCTTTCGGATATGTTCTTTCCTGTTTCGGGGAGCTACAGATTCTCATATCGTTGCTGGGCGAAAAGATACGGCCCGATGTGGTGGACTTGCCGTTTTGGTGGGATTTGATGGTTGATTTGGTGATTCCAAAACTCAATCATGGGTTAGCGCGGGGATTTATGGCATCTGATGCTATCTACGCTACACTTGACAAAGGTGTATTACAGGTTAGTAATCAATCAGGAGCTCACAGGAAACCAAATCGGATAACATTGATTCGGATCCAGGGGATTGCGTTTTTTCACGGAGAGACTGGGGCTAAGTGTGATGTATACGGACTCAAATCTGGAATCTGATCAGTGGAATTTGGAAGTAGCATCACGAAATTTCAGGGCAGTATGTTTCGGGGAAGATACATGGAATCAAGCTCGGATCATGGATGATAATTTCCGGATGTGTAATAGTGAGGAATTTTGTACTCAGATGGCGGAGATTATACAGAGGATCAGCAGGGTAAACGGGTGTATATGGGAGTTGCAGAGGCTCGATCCCTTTAATAATAATAATCTTGACACCCATTTCTTACTACCAAATAATCGATCAATTGGTATTGTATTGGAAATACAAGGGAAACAATTGTCTTTCATTCTTAACCATTTATTTTTCTTACGGTGTCACTGGGTTTTCAGTGAGGACATCGGTGGGTGGCTCCAAATGGATCTTCAATCCTAAAGGTGGAGCAAAAAACATTACACATTGGTTAATTTATGAGAATCCTTAGTTGGAATTGCCAAGGACTTGGGAATAAGTATACAATAGGTTATCTTAGGGAGGTGTGGAAGAAACATAAACCCGAATTTTTGTTTCTTTCAGAAACCAAACAAGATTTTTCTTTTATGCAAAAATTTCAGTTTCATTTCGGTTATAATAAGTTGTTCACGGTCGAGCCGCGTGGGGCGAGCGGAGGACTAGCCTTATATTATGATGATTCGTTTAACGTTACGATTTTATACTCAAGTAATCGAATAATCGATATCGAGGCAACAATACAAGGAAAGAAAGTATTCTTATCATTTATATATGGTGATCCGATACCAAAAAAGAGAGACCAAGTTTGGGAACGGTTAACACGGACAAGTCTAACAAGAGCGGATCCTTGGTTTATAATAGGGGATCTAAATGAAATAACAGGGAATAACGAGAAATAAGGAGGCAATTTACGACCCGCTTCCTCCTTTATGTCTTTTAACCTGATGATACAACACTGCGGTTTTCTGGAATTCCAATGTTTGGGTAATACAATGTCTTGGCGAGGAAGACGAAACTCGAAAATTATGCGGTGTCGACTGGATAGAGCCTTAGCAAACGAGGATTGGCACGAGATATTCTCCCATTCATTCGTAGAATATTTAGCAATGATTGGGTCGGATCATAGGCCGATTGTCGCCACTATAGAGGACAAAATACCCCGGAGACGGGGTCAGTTTCGGTTCGATAAACGGTGGATTGGGCGCGATGGTCTTATGGAAACAATAGCAAAGGGCTGGGAAATTAACACAGCGGGAAGCGGGACTCTCTTTATAGAGAAAATAAAGAATTGCCGAAGAGAAATTTCAAAATGGCGGAAAAACAATTTGCCATATGGCAAAGAGAAAATTAGGGATTTACAACAAGCATTAGAAGAGATCCAAAATGATGATAATAGTACAAACGAGGAACTCATGGATATCACGAGGAAACTAAAAGAGGCTTATTTGGATGAGGAACTATTCTGGCAACAGAAGAGTCGAACCTTATGGGCAACGGTGGGGGACAGGAATACAAAGTTTTACCACGCGCAAGTTAAGAATCGCAGGGCGAGAAATCGCATCACGGGACTACACGATGTATCAGGAGTTTGGGTTACCTCGGACAAAGATGTAAAACAAGTAGCCGTAAACTATTTCGAGGTTTTATTCACATCCACTTCACCAACGGATTTTGAGGAGGCCCTCAGTGAGATTCAAACATTAGTTTCGGACCAAAATAATGATATGCTCACGGCAATGGCCACAGAAGAGGAAGTTCGTAGAGCACTTTTCATGATGCATCCAGAGAAGGCTCCGGGCCCGGATGGAATGACGGCTTTATTTTTTCAAAGATCATGGCACATAATAAAGGCAGACGTTGTCGAATTGGTTAACGATTTTTTGGCAACGGGCTCCTTTGATCAAAGGCTGAATATGACTAACATATGCCTAATACCAAAGACGGGAAGACCAACTCGTATGACGGAATTAAGACCCATAAGTTTGTGTAATGTGGGGTATAAGATCATCTCGAAAGTGTTATGTCAGAGGTTAAAGATATTGCTACCGGACCTGATTTCAGAGACTCAATCAGCCTTTGTATCAGGGCGACTGATATCGGATAATATTTTGATTGCCCAGGAGATGTTTCACGGACTACGAACCAATAAATCTTGCAAAAGTAAGTTCATGGCAATCAAGACGGATATGAGCAAAGCATATGATCGAATTGAATGGACTTTCATTGAACACCTATTGAGGAAATTTTGGTTTGCGGAAAAGTGGATTTCGTGGATGATGTGGTGCATACAATCGGTACAATATAAGGTACTCATTAACGGTAATCCCAAAGGACAAATAAAGCCATTCAGAGGTTTGCGGCAAGGGGACCCATTATCTCCGTACTTGTTTATTCTCTGCACGGAGGTCTTGATAGCCAATATACGGAAAGCAGAAAGGGAAAAATCACTTACGGGGCTAAAGGTAGCGAGGGCAGGTCCAGCGATCTCACACTTACTCTTTGCGGACGATAGCCTTTTTTTCTGCAAGGCTACGGTACAAGAATGTCAAACTATATTACATATACTTAAGCAATACGAGTTGGTCTCAGGGAAACAAATCAATTTTTCAAAATCCTCTTTAAATTTCGGATACACGGTTCCAGAAGCGGTACAGGACGAGATAAAACAATTGCTAGGAATCCAAAATATGGGAGGACTGGGTACTTATCTGGGTCTGCCGGAAAACCTCGGAGGGGCAAAGAGTAAGATTTTCAACTTTGTTGTCGAAAGACACAATGATAGAGTCAACGGATGGACATCTAGACTCCTGACTAAGGGAGGTAAAGAGGTTCTACTTAAATCAGTAGCCACGGCTATGCCAACTTTCGTCATGTCATGCTTTCGGTTACCTAAGTCTATTACCGCTAAACTAACCAGTGCGGCAGCGCGGTTTTGGTGGAGTTCAGACGGTCAACATAAAGGAATGCATTGGATGGTATGGAAGAAGATGTGCCGGAATAAGTTAGATGGCGGAATCGGGTTTCGATCAATAGAGGATTTCAACACAGCTTTACTAGCAAAACAGCTATGGCGGTTAATGGAACAACCGGAATCGCTATTCGCTCGGGTCTTTAAAGGGCGATACTATCGGAACGCAGACCCTCTAGACCCTATTAAGTCATACTCGCCGTCCTTTGGATGGAGGAGTATCATCTCGGCTAGACCTCTGGTTACAAAAGGGCTAATCAAAAGAGTTGGTTCAGGTGGCACCATATCAGTATGGAATGACCCATGGATACCATCCTCTCCCCCGAGGCCAGCAACATGCAAAGGGTACAATTATTACCCAAATCTCAGGGTAAATCATCTGGTTGATCCAGCGACACAAACATGGAACATGGAATTGATAAACGCAATCATCGAACCGACAGATGTGGAATTTATACGCGGAATATACATCAGTAGTATATATCGACCAGATACGCCGGGTTGGCACTATACGAAATCAGGGAAATATACGGTAAAATCGGGATATCAGGTTGGCCAACATATCACAGACAACGGCGACAACTACCTCTACGGTCCAGATATAAAGAAGTTACAGGCACACTCATGGAAATTGACTTGTCCACCGCAATTGCGACATTTTATATGGCAAGCAATCTCGGGGTGTCTGTCGGTCACAGCAAACCTACGCGCTAGAGGAATAAATTGTGACACACAATGTGCTAGGTGTGGCGTGGAGGGGGAAACGATTAATCATGTTTTGTTTGAATGCCCACCAGCACTACAAACATGGGCACTCTCGCATATTCCATCGGCCCCGGGAGTTTTCCCGATGACATCGGTTTTCGCCAATTTTGATCATCTTTTTTGGAGACTTCCAGCTGAGGAAAGAAATTTAATGTTTCCGTGGATTCTGTGGAACATTTGGAAAGCCAGGAATGATAAGGTGTTCTCAAATGTGGACAGAAACCCACAAGAGATTTTGAGGATAGCGGAAACAGAAATAGCAATTTGGGATGCGGCACAAAATAGTGAACCTGACATATCTCACCAACAACCACCGAGTCCCAACACCGGAATAAATGAACAAAATGAATATAACGGGCTCACATGCTATATTGACGGGTCATGGAAGGAAGGAGATAAATTTTCTGGTTTAGGTTGGTTTTGCTTTCAGGAAGGAATTGAAGGAAAGATTATGGGGGCCCGTAATCTACGAAGAAGCCTATCCCCGCTACACGTGGAGTTGGAAGCACTCATCTGGGCGATGCATTGCATGATTGCAAACAACAAGACGGCGATAGCCTTTGCTACAGACTGCTCAGAGTTGGTGAAGATGGTGTCTACACCGAACGAGTGGCCAGCATTTACGCTACAGTTGGAGGAGTTCATGAGGAGCAGGGAGGTTTTCACCTATTTCTCTATCACACAAATCCCACGCACGAGTAACACAGTGGCAGACAAGTTAGCACGAGGTGCTCGAGTCTACCCATCGGAAGTCACTTATGTAAACTCGATACCCCCGATTTGGTTAACCGAATAGGTTTGGGTATCAAGGCTGTTGACAAAAAAAAAAAAAAAAAAAAAAAAAATCTATTCTCTTAGGTACCAAGACAATCACTTACAAACATAAAATTTACATTTAATCTCTACAATCATGGTTTAATATTATTATATTTTAAATAATTTAATAAATTAAATAGAGATTAAATATTATTTATAAATATTATACTTAATTAAAATGTCCATATCTAACAATAAAGATATCATATAAATTATTTAAATTTGATCTTGGATTTTTACTAAATTGCAACCGATGATTATAGAGTGCATAAGACAGATATATATGCTTCTCCTTCCACCTTTAGGAGTCTCTAATCTCTATATCTAGTCTCAACACTCCATTTTGTCTGTCTTATGCAATAACGGTCCGTTCGTAAATAATATATCTAACAATAAAGATATCATATAGATTAATTAATTTGACAATGCGTGATATATTTGATCTTGTATTTTTTACTAGACTGTAACTGATGATTACTCTATCTAGTAGTTTATTAGTTCGAACCAACACCTACAATAAATTATATGCAGTGACGTGCTTATACTCACCGTGGTTTAACGCGAATTAGAAATGTGACCCTTTTTATCTAACAAAAAAATAAAAGTTGTCTAAAAACTTACTCATTATTGATAATATAACCAAAACTATAAAAAATTTAAAGCACATTTTTATATTTTTATTTTTTTTAATTATGTATATTACCTATTTTTTCCTCTTTACGTACTTTTTTACTAAATTTCTTCAATTTGTTTGTTATTAATCTCATTAAAGATTACTATAAAGCATAAATTTTTACATAAAAATAACAATAATGATTTTAGTGTTATGGTTTTATCAAACAAACACCTCAACAATATTTATCAAATTTTTTTTTTTTAAATATATATATATATATAAGAGAAAATTAGAAAAATGGGGCCCTCTAATATTATAATATTGTTTGTGTCCTTAGGCAAATGCCAATTTTTCAACATGAGACACAGTACTGTTTAGATGCTATAGGATACAAATAAATATCGTATACCGATACAGAGATTACTACAGTAATACGTGGTTGTATTTATTGTACTAGTGTATCATATATGTATAATTTAGTTACAAAGAATAAGAGGTGTTGTTGAAAACTTATTTTTACATAGAGTTTTAATGACTTTAAAATGGTAGAATACACTTAGTATATCAAGATTTTTTTAAAATAAAATTCTAAGCCATCAGTCAAATTTTGAACATTCTTCTCGATTACTTGATTCATTTATATAAATTTTACTTCTAAAGAATAAATATCTTTAACAATAAAATGAATGGAGGAGAATTATAAACACAATGGTGACATACTGCCACATGAATCATTTAACTCTTATAAAACCCTCTACGTTAATTAGAAAACAATTCATACTTGTATAGGTTAGATTTCCATTTATTTGACATTATATGTTTTTTGAAGCGTTCGACCTTTTTTGACAGTCTCCATTCCTCTATTTCCTTTTAATTTCACCAACACAACATATTGAAATATAAACCACGTTTTAGTTTTGTTTAAACCTAACATCCATTTTCTTTCTCTCGTTTCTCCGGCTAGTTATGTGGTCTTGTATTTGATTTGAGCGTTATATATATTTTAGAAGATTTCTCCCTTTTGTTGTTTTTAAGATTATACTGAACATGTTATCTTTCCAGGATAGCGCAATCTACCTCTCGTAACAACCATTTTCACATACCCATACACAGCTCGTGGTCATTATCCTAGCTTTAGAAAGCTCATGTAAGCATTCCTTAATCATTATGTTGGCATGCATATATGCTTATTTTCGATCATTGATATTTGTAATTTTGTTTGCCTATTCAAATTTGAATCACTCAATCCATGAGTTTGTTGAAATCCTACAAACTTAAATTTTTCTAATGACCATATCCCATTTAGAATTAACTGTATGATAGATCCTGAGATTTTGTTTTGGACAACAATTAATTAGTAATTTGTTTTTCTATTTGATTAATATTCATTTTTATTATTTTAGTAAATTATCAGCCGAGTTAGACAAGATTTAATCAAAACGACTGTGTTTTGTTTTAAAACACAAAACCCCCAAATCAACCTTATAACCCTAAATCGTCGTATTCTTCCCCAAATCACTTTTCTCACTCGATTTTTTTTTCCAAATCGATTCTCTCTCAATCATCTGCAAATTAAATATATATAAGGCCTCATATATATATATATATATATATATATATATATATTAAAAAAATAACTTTAGGTATTTTACAAACTCTAACTCCATAAAACCCTGCGCCTCGAGATTTCTCTCTCTCTCTCTCTCTCTCTCTAATTTTTATTTTTCATTTTTGAATTTTTATTTTTCATTTCTGAAACTTCTATGTCAAAAAAAATTAACGGAAACAGAAGGGATTAAATCGAAACCCTAGCTTAAGGATGATGCAGCTGGGTGGTACTAAAACCACATCAGCTTCCTCCGCCACAACCGCAGAGGCACCGCCACAATCGAATGGTTTAGTCGCCACAGTAGTTGCATGCGGTAGCTGCAGTATTTGTTCGCGCTACTACTCGGCGGTAATTGGTGTTCCGGTGGCTTTTCCGACGGGTTGAGTAGAGTAAGAGAGCCATTTCCTATTACCCTCTCGATTTGTTCGAAATGAAAATGATAGAATATAAGAGAGGAGATATGAAAAGCGAGCAGAGGAGATGGAGTTTTTTTTTTTTTTCGTGAGAGGCTAAGAAAAAATAGGGTTTTTATTCTCTTAGGTATTTGTGTTTTTTTAATTCATTTGGTCCATTAGATTAGATTAGGGATTTGGTTTATTAGATAAGATTTTTTTCCATTATTATGAACCAATCAAAACTTATTTTCATTCAAAAGTTATGTTTTATACAGTGTTGACTTTATTTTTTTAGTGTAATTTATATTTAGTTTGAAAAATATATAAAAATGAAACAAAAGAACAGAATTTCATAAAATTTAGATAAGAATGTGGAAACTGCAAATTCCTAACATTATATGTCTATGTTGGTTAGGTGCATAACAGTGTGGGCTACAGACTCATGGAATATGCCAGAGAACGATTGGTTATGGTCCTTATGCACCAACAAAAGTGAGCTTATTTTTAGTTACCCAGCAGCTGAAATGGTTGATGGTTCGCAGGTTTTGTATCTCGAACAGGTCAGTAGTTACAGCTTCTTTTTCCGTTAAACAGATGTACGATCCTGTATGTATATGTTATGTTATGCTATATCCCTCTTGTCCCTCATGCATTTTGGAGAACGCCTTAGAAGCCATTTCGGCAGTATGCTTTCCGCACTTAATAACGGTTCCTTATGACTTGAATCCATGCGATTGAGTTGCAGAGATTGTATAAGTTTAAGCCTTGCCCAAAGGAATTGAAATGTGATGTTTAGGTGAGGAGATGAATACATGTCCTCATGTTTGCGAAAGCTGTGATCATTTTGGAGAGGTGAGGAGATGACTCATACATGTACATTTTTTTTATCTTTGCCACTACAAGAATATTGGGTTTTATAGCATTATAATATAGCATTTTTTTGTAATTCTGCTATGGTTATAATACCTCTGGTTTTTAAATAGCGTTTGTATATTTGTAAACGCTATGATATAGTGTTAGATTAGAAAACAAAAATTTGCATCTCATTTTGTAAGTTAAAGGTTATATTTAATAGCATATACCTCATTGCAAACGTTATGATAGTATTAGGCGGTGAAAATAAATTTCATTCCTGCGACACTTAAAACATTTCATTTGGGCTCCAAAATAATCCCTAATTACTCAGATCTAAAATTTCATGTTCTTCCCCTTCCCCTTTCGCTCCTTTTTGCTTGATTATCACAATCCCTAATCCGACTCTCCCCCACACAGATTTCACTATTTCGAACCAAAAACACAGTATTTGAGCTGCAATCGATCTTTCCCTTTTGCTCGATTTTGACTATAAGACGCCTGTCCGAATCCCTGAAACACGAAACCCAGTAATTTTTCAGCTATCATACACGTTCACCTCGTTCCTGAAGAAATCCCTTGTGAATCCCACTAAGCGAAGGTGAAATCGAGTTTTTTTTTTGTTTCTGATAAAGAAATCATGTTTCTTTCTTGATTTAGGCTCTTGCATGTTGAATTGATCAGTTTCGATTGTTTTACTCTTTAGCACGAAGATTTCGTTTAAGATTTAACATGATTTTTTCTTTCACTATTGATTTTGGTTATTGTTTGTGTGAGTTTAATTGATTTATACTTTTGCTTTTCTTTTGTAGTTTGATTTAAGCAAAAGAGAAGAAACTCTATCAGGTATCTCACTCAAATTTGATTCTTCTATCAGATATCGTTATGTATTGTTGTTGTGGCTTAACGTGACTGTCTCTGATAATTACTTGTATGCACATTTGCTCGGAGCTGTTGTAAAATGGATAAATCTTGGGTTTGGTTACCAAGGTATTAACTTAACTGTGATTACACATCTTCATTGATTTCATTTCATGATTGGAGATTCTGAAATTTTATTTTTCACTTTCTATTAACTTATAGGAATAGCCTTGAGTATGAGCAAGGAGCGACTAAGTTTGTGTCTGATTCAACAAGAAGTTTGGGTAATCCATCAGATATGTACTGTCCTTGCATTGATTGCCGCAATGTTTGCCATCAGTCAACTGAGACAGTGTTGGAACATCAAGTGATTAGAGGGATGGATCAGAAGTACAAGAGAAGTAAATGTTGGAGTAAACACGGGGATGTAAGGAATGATAAGACACATGATGTTCATACATATGAATATGAGGCTTATGACTTGATTAGGACATCTTTTATGGCGAGTGAAGGCAATCAACCATCTCAGAAGCAGAATGTAGATCAGTTTGAGGATATTGACAGTCGAGAAGAATATGAGTTTAGAAAGAAGTTAGAGGATGCATAAACTCCATTGTACTCGACGTGTCTGAACTACACCAAGGTTTCTGCAATCATGGGACTTTACCGGATAAAAGTCAAGAGTGGGATGTCAGAGACATACTTTGATCAGCTTCTGACGCTAGTTCATGACATGCTACCTGGAGACAATGTGCTGCCTAAGTCTACAAATGAGATGAAGAAATTTTTGAAGATTTTTGGTTTTGGTTATGAGGTCATTCACACCTGCAAAAATGATTGTATCCTTTATCAGAATCAGTATGAGGAGTTGGTGAGCTGCCCAAGATGTAGTGATTCAAGATGGGAAAGGGATAGGCACACCGGTGAGGAGAAGAAAGGGATTCCAGCAAAGGTGCTTAGGTATTTTTCGATAAAAGACAGATTTAGGAGGATGTTTAGATCAAAACGGTTGGCTGAGGATTTGTGTTGGCACTTCAGCAATGCTAGTGTCGATGGTACTATGCGGCATCCAGTGGACTCATTTACTTGGGTTCAGGTAAGCGATAAATGGCTAGAGTTTGCTGCTGAAGCGAGAAACCTTAGACTAGGTCTCTCTACAGATGGGATGAATCCGTTCTCTATTCAAAACACCAAGTATAACACATGGCCGGTGCTCTTAGTCAATTACAATATGGCTCCAACTAGTGTATGAAAGATGAGAATATCATGTTGACAATGGTTATACCTGGACCAACTGCACCTAGCAACAACATTGATGTCCATCTACAACCGTTGATAGATGACCTAAAGAATTTGTGGACTGAAGGTATGGAAGTTTATGACTCGTTTAAGAAGGAGAGTTTCACTCTTAGAGCTATGTTGTTGTGGAGTATCACTGACTATCCAGCATTTGGGACATTAGCTGGATGTAAAGTGAAGGGGAAACAAGCATGTAATGTTTGTGGGAAGGATACACCTTATAGGTGGTTAAAGTTTAGTCGAAAGCATGTATATATGGGAAATAGGAAGTGACTCAGGCCTGGTCATCCTTACAGACGTATAAAAGGGTGGTTTGACAATATTGTGGAGGCTGGGACTGCAAATAGAATTCAAAGTGGAGCACAAATATTTGAAAGCCTTAAGGACTTTAGCTATGATTTTGGAAGACCTTTAGATAAGAAGGGTAAGAGAAAAAGAATCGATGTACATGAAGATGATGTAATTTCACCTGAAGAATATGAAGAAGACAATAATCTATGGAGGTGGAAAAAATGTCAATCTTTTTCGACTTACCTTACTGGAAGGTTAGTGGTTTTTACAGTCAAATTTGTGTACGTGTTTTAATTTAAACTACTAAATTGTGTTTCTGACAACTAATTATACATTATGTGGCAGGATATGCCTGTGCGGCACAACATTGATGTCATGCATGTGGAAAAGAATGTGTCTGATGAACTATTGTCTATTATGATGCATACCCGGAAATCAAAGGATGGCTTGAAAGCACGAAAAGATTTAGAAGACATTGTGATTCGAATCAACTTACATGCAGAGGTACGTGGGAAGATAATTTACTTACCTCCACATGCTTATTGGCTTTCTAAGGAAGAAAATCGTAGATTCTTTAAAATGGTTATCCAAATTCAGAGGTCCTGATGGCTATTGTGCGAATATCTCCAATTTTGTTTCAGTTGATCCTCCCATTATTGGTAGTTTGAAGTCACATAACCATCATGTTCTAATGCAAAATTTGTTTCATGTGGCATTGAGAGGTTTATTGCCAAAAGGACCTCGGATTGAAGTGAATCGTCTCTGCAATTACTTCAATAGACTGTGCCAACGTGTTATTGATCCAGAGAAGCTACTAACATTAGAATCAGAGGTTGTGGAAACAATGTGCCAATTGGAGAGATTCTTTCCACCTTCACTTTTTGACATCATATTACACCTTCCAATACATCTAGCAAGGGAAGCACGCTTGGGTGGGCCTGTACACTTCAGATGGATGTATCCTTTTGAGAGGTACTGTTTTTTTTGTTATATACTTCAATAACCTTTTTTGTCATATACTTCAATAAGTTTTCTAATTGAGATGTAGGTACATGAAAACACTAAAGGCATATGAAAAGAATTTTGCAAGGCCAGAAGCGTGTATGGCTGAGAGATACTTGGCTGGTGAATGCATTGCATTTTGTTTGGAGTTACTACAGAAATTTGTACAAGTTCAAGAAGCAATTAATCACAATGAAGATATAGAGGCATATCAACATGTCCTTGAAGGCCGACCACTGCTGAAAGCTATAGAAGTTACTCTTACAAATAAAGAGCGAGACATAGCTCATCAGTATATTCTCATGAATACAGCAGTTATGGATCCATATGTTGAGTAAGTGCAAATCTGTTAGAGTAGTAGATTTCTAAACATGTACTGTTAGTGCATCAGAAACTAACTACATGGAAAGCAGGTTGCATTTGGAAGAACTGCAAGCTACGGATGTAAGATGCGTAAAAAATGAATCGCTTTTGTGAAAATATCATTCGGAAAGGTTCCCACAGTGGATCAAAGAAAAGGTTCGACGAATGTCATATATGAATTGTTTTTTGTTAAGTTTTATGTTTAGTCTCATATAATGACTTGTTTTATGTTTCATGTTAGATACTAACTAACTCAATGGACCATTCGACTAGGCTGAGATGGCTTGCTTTTGGACCAAGACATATTGCTCAAACCTATAAGGGGTATATAATTAACGGACATTGATACCATACAGAGGATGTAAAGTGGAAGACTCAGAACAGTGGAGTAACATATGAAGCATTTTCTATGTGTAGTGCTAGTGCTAAATATACTAGACATATGGCAGACATAGTAGCATTCTATGGAGTAATAAAAGAGATCATATTACTGGACTACCACATGTTCCAGATTCCACTATTTAAGTGTATTTGGACTAACAAAGGGAATAGAGTGAAAGAGGAAGACGGCTTTACGCTTGTGAATCTCCATATGAACCAATCATCATTTTTACGTGATCCTTTCATTCTGCCATCACAAGCTAAACAAGTTTTTTACTCTAGAGAAGATGACTATTCACCTTGGTATGTTATTATGAGGGCGCCGCCAAGAGGATACCATGAGTTAGAGACAGAAGAGGAGTTTGTTTCTGCACCATTATCAGACCAACCAATTGAAGATTTAGGAGATCAGTCGTCTGATGATGAGAGTTTTTGTGTTAAGGATGATTGTGAAGGTGTTCTAGTAGATTATTAATATTTGTATATTTAATGAAAATTTTGCTTGTGTCTAAGGTAATCAAAGACGATGAAAAGTGGAGCTATTACCCAAGTCCGTCGCAGTATGCGCCAACAAGGCCTTGATGTGAGTCCTTTTGTGTCATTGAATCCGAAGAAAAACAGGAAGCCTGCTCCAGAGGAGAATGAAGGAGAAAAGAGTGATGATTATTTTTCTGATGAAGATGCTAATAGAATTGCTGAAGAGGAGAAAGTGGATGACGAGGAAGTAGAAGAACACTCACCCCGTGTACAAGAAGAATTTATCCCGCCTTCCACAAATGGAGTTTCCAACTCTTCTGAACAAGTACATACACAACCATCAGATAAGGTAGAAGGTAGAAGTGGAATTTAATTCTATAGGTGAGCATGTTGATATGCTCAAATTAATACCCTAAAAGTACTAAGCAGTAGTTGCGGTAAAGTAAGTGTCGAACACAAGGACTCACAAAAACACACAATAGATTATAAAGTTTAGAATTAAGCTAAGTGATTAATGGTATTGAAAACAGAACGTAAATTAAAACAGTTGTAAATTCAATTGGAGAAAGATAGGTTCAGGGAATTTCTCAGGGAATCACTGAATGCAGATAAACTAACTAGCAGGATTCAGATTTAGCACGGTTCTTGAACTCAAATCACTAAGGTATAATTAACCAACTCTCGTTACGAGAATTATCTAAGTCTAAATCCTAGGAATTCCAAATCTCTTTGCGAATCCTAAAGTCTAAACCAGCATTTAGTTCAAGTTTGATTTGTTCACAAAATAACTAAACCAAATCTCTTTGCGAATAGTTATTTTGCTCACCTTAGGTTTTATCAGGTGATTAATCGCACTCTCGTGTCTAATCTGCTTTAGTATCTAAATAGGGTATTAATTTGAGCATATCACATTCAGAGAAAACCCTATTGAGAACCCTGAACCTAACAAGAGATCTACTCAGACATGGAAATTGAAGCAATAAACATGTTTGAATAAATCATCAAATAAAACATAAAGAGTAACAAAAGGGTTCGAAATTTTCTCTCGGATGAACAGAGTTTCAGACTTGTCTCCCTTCAAAAAGCTCTCTCACAAAACCAAAGTAAAATAAAGCGTAGCCATGAAAGTGGCTGTAAAATCCAATTAAATAGCCTAAATCACGTTTTGGGGCTTTTTGCAAATAATAAAGACTTCTGGGCCATTTTGCAATTCTTCAACTCTTCATAAGTCGCGATCGTGTCTTGCTGGAGTGAGTATCGACCGATACTAGGCAGTATCGATCGACACTGATGCTTCAAATCGGGTACTCAGCTACACGAACGTTGCTTTGCTCCAAAATGCTCTAGAAAGCTCTAATATCTCCAATTATGCTCCAAACGTGCTAAAACCTGTAAAAGACTCTAAAACACTACAAAATAGTAGAATAACTCTATAAAACGGACTTATATCATGGCTTAAACGGGGTAAAAATCATGATATATCAACTCCCCCAGACGTAGCCTTTGCTTGCCCTCAAGCAAATAGAAGACTAAACCAGAGAAAGAGGTTTGAAAACATAGAGACTCACATGTTCTTAAAACGTTGCAATGACCCTTTCTCCAAGCACCCAAATGTCACCTAACCAGTTTTTGATCTAACCACAATGTACTTCTCCGTAGATGGTATTCATGCATTTTACATGTTTAAGCATACATTTTTACTTAGAGTTTTGTGTCATTTGCATGCATAATCACGATTTTGTCTTTAGGTCTCATTTAGAGTTGAGGACATTTGCATTAGGTCCTAGTGAGTTCTTGCATTCATTTGGAGTATTTTTAGGTGTTTTGGAGACATTTGGGATGATTGGAGTGGTTGAGCATCAAGAGAAGGAAGAGCTCATCCGACAAGCCGGAAATATGTGGCTGGACGGAAGCCTTCCATTCTGAATCAGCTTCAATGATCTTCATGGAAGCTGTCGTGGAGTGAGTTAGCTGTCCATAGGAGTTGGAATCAAGTCATTCAGACGTGTGGTTGGAGAGATATAGATGATTTACCAGAGACAGGTCCGCCTGGCCGTGACGGTTTCTTCAATACCGAGGTCAATGGTCGGTGCAACTGCTCGGTGTGGAAACATAGGCAAAATTCCCTTAGTACCGATGTACAATACCAATTTTTGACATCGGTATTGAAGGGTCTCCACTCCGATATAGCCTCGGTGGTCTTCATCAAAGTTGTAGAGGAGTGAATCAGCTTTACACATGAGTTTGAATCGGATTATTTGGACGTATGGTTAGGGAGATAAGAAGGATTTACTGAAGGTATGTCCGTCTGGCCGAGAGAAGATAACACCGTCCAAATAACCAGAAACATGAAGGCCTTCCGATATGAATCAACTCAGACGGTCTTCATAAGAGTCTTAGAGGGACGAGTTAGCTGTCTACAAGACTAGGATTCAGGTCATTCGGATGTCATGTTCAGGAGTTATGACCGATTCACTAAAGACGTACCAAAGACTTGACCGGGTCAAAACCCGGTTTGTTCCGGGTTGACCCGGTCCGACCCAAACTCATTTAAATATTGAAAACCCTATTTTGTTTAGATCAAAGCTTTCTTCTTTCTAGAGTTGGGTTTTATCCCAAACCCTTCTTATGATTTTGGAGGGATTTTGATTGTTATTCATACAAATGCCACTCTAGAGAAGATTTCTTCACCCTTATCTTTATATTAATGCATTTTATCTATCTTTATGTCTTTTTTCTCTTGTGTTCTTCATGTTTAGGCTTTAGGCCCCTTTTTGTTGGATCTTAGATTTAGCTTGATTTTGATGATTTGGTGATTGATTGTTGATGCTCATGTTCTTAATCCTTGCTTTTCTTTCTTGTTTAGTGTTCCTAATGCTAGATCTAGCTTGAGAAAGTAGATCTAGATCATAAGGCATTTCATGCACACCAAGTGTTTGATTAAATGTCTTGATGAACTATTCAAGAGATTTATGCTCCTAGCCTAAGAGACTAGTTGTCTATGGTGTATTTTGGTTGATCTTGTTTATATTCTTAATGCTTGCTAATAATTGATCCACAAATAAGAGTTTGATAATGGATTGAGTGATTAGCATATTGATTAGTTGCTTGAAAGATAATTAATCAAGATTAGTGATCTTAACCTAAGGATTAGCATTGATTGTGTGTATTAGCATCATTAGTTAATTGTCTTGATGATTAGATGATGATGATATAGGTGGATTCTTGTTAGATCCTTCACTTAGGATGGTTCTTAATGCGAGATTTGATAAGATAAACCAAAGTTTAGAATTACACCTAGATTAGGTAGCTCTAGTTGGCGTGACAAACCAATCTAGAGCTACACCTTAGGATTTATGGTCTCATCCCATGCATTAGGGAGAGATTCGAGTAAACGGTGTTAGTGCTAGATTAGGTTTATCCATTCGAGTCTTGAACTTAGGTATTTCACTCCTAACCGGAGTTTAAAGGAATTGCTTGAAGAAAACCTTTTGTGAGCTTTTCATGCCTAGACAATGAGAGTTGATGTTTAGGGTGATTAGTGAACTAAGTGGGATTGGAGATTAATGCTTGTTAATCATCTTATCACAAACGATGGTTTGTTCTTGATTTGGTGATTAACAAAGTGATTAGTGCCACGACGGTGGATTAGTCATAATTGTGAATTCCATGTTCTAGGATAGTGTTTAATGCTTCCAAATTATTCATTGTTTGATTGTTATCCATCTCATTGATAGCTTAGTTCATGATCCACATTTCTATCTTTTTTTCTTTTTTGCATTTGTTTTCTTTAGTTTAAAAACATAAAACCCCAAAAACATTTGCTCTAGCTTAGGAAGATTCATGTATTCCTAGTGCTTCAATCTTAACCTCCTTGGTTCGATATCTCAAATATTACAATGACATGAGTGGGATTTGAGTAATTGACTAGTAAAAATCCTACTATCAGTGGACATTCGCAGCTTCCCAGACTACACACATTATTTCACAGCATCGTTCAATCAAGCTTTCCTCGCCAGTTTCATCGATGTGATTAATATCAAGAACCTTGTAGATTCTTTCACATACAATATCATGACAAGGAACCACCCTTTTTCACACTTTTTGGTATTATTTCTCTCCCCAGACTTATTTCTTATTATATCTCTTTTATGTAAATATTAAGGTTCGAGACGCGAGTATTGATGGTGTTTGCCTTCGAATCCCCGGTTCTTCCCTCAAAAGTAAATCAAAGGTGTAGGAGAATAATTGTATCACAGGAAATTTTCCTAACCTCGCTTCCACCTTTGTGTGATCATTTCCTCTGAAGTAGAATAATGGGATCGTTGGAAATTTTCCTAACCCTCTACTCATATGAAAATCATCTCATCTTTTAATGCATCTTATTTACTTGTAACATGGAGAGAAATACCATTATTTTAAACATGTGGGTTCCTTTGTCAGATACGAATGATGAATTAAGCTCTATGGACATCAATCACATTGATGATGTGCAAAAAATTTGGCTCAGGCTTTAAAGAACTTTGCTGGAAACATGAGTGTCTTCTAGTTAACCAGCCAGCCTTTGAATTTTTCATTAGTCGATCTAGAACTGATTCTGTAACAATGGTCACTTAGAAGCAAGGTCAGATCAATAGATTCAAGAAAAAGATCACAGTCTCCAACAAAGTTTTGACTCAATAAAACAACGAATGACTCAAAAAACGACTGACTCTAAGAAAAACAAAAACAAAATCAGCGACTACCTCCCCCAGACTTGAACAACACTGTCCTCAGTGTTATCTAGCCTAAGGTTGGTGAAAGAATCAAATGAACCAAATGGAATTATGAGAAACAAGAAGTTACCGTGCTGGAACATCGAGTATCGACCGACACACGGCTTGGTATCGAGCAATACCAGGCTTAAGTCGATATGATGTACTTTCTCATTCGCGAAGGGTGTCGACCGATACCAACAGGGTATCGATCGACACTCAGGCGATTTCGTGTTTGCTCCTTGTTTATCCTGACACAGACGCAAAAACAAAAAATAAAAATAAAAAGACTAAAAAAAAACTCCCCAGTGGGTTGCCTCCCACTCAGCGCTTGTTTAACGTCACGAGCTTGACTTTATGGACGATCAGTCCGGATAAGAATGAGAGCTTGCGGCAAAACATGCTTCACAACTTGACATCGCGAGCTTCAGAGTTCTGCTCATCATGTTCTCCACAAACTCTTGTCCTTTCTCTTTCAGCTCTGGAGTAAGAAGAACTCTAGCCTTAGAAAATGGTCTTGAGGTCCCTTTGCATTTCACCTTATATTCGATCGAATCTCCATTGCACTTCTGAGGGATTAAGGTTACATGCGTAGCACTCTCGACTCTTCTGTTCTTCACCTCCTTCTTTGCCTTAGACTTTTTTATGGCTTTCTTTGTGATGACAGGAGGGCGATCTAGAACTTCTATGGAAGTTGGCTCATCATAGGGCTCTTCCAAAAGATCAACCATCAATGTTTCTCCTGCACCAACATTGATGCAAGAGATCCGTTTGGGAGCTCTCCTAGAGGGGATGGCTTCGTAGGAAACCTGTTCGTCAATGTATGAGAATGAAATTCTCTTACTGGGTGTGTCCATAACTGCACCAGCAGTAGCCATGAATGGTATTCCAAGAATAAAATGTGTGCTAGACCTCGCATGCATCTCCACAACCTGAAAATCAGTAGGAACCAGACAGTCTCCTACCTTAACCATCAAATCAGGGATTGTACCGTATGGAACTGATGTGGAAGAGTTCGCGAATGTGAGAGGCATCTGAGTAGATCTTATGTCATCGATTTTCAGCTTCTCTGCAAGTGCCCTTGAGATGACATTGACGCTAGACCCTGAATAAACCAGAGATTCTTTGAATTTAACTTCGGAGATGTAGCATGGAACTAAAAAATTTCCTGGGTCTTCCCTCTTAGTTAACTGCTTCAGTGGATGTGGTGTACTCCTGGCCTTGATGAAGAGTTCCTTAATCTCTTCCTCAGTCTCTCTGTAATTTTGGAAATAACACTACAAATGACGGTTTTCAAAGGCTTCTTCGAAAGATTCAGTGTGGGGAATCGTCCTGACCTTCTTCTCAAAAGACAGCAAATTCTCTGCAGTGATGAGTTTCATGAGATGACTAGGTGGTCTAGGGTATGGAATCTTAGGCTTGTAGACACGTTCCTCAATCATCTCTGGTTTCTTTTCAATCTCCGGTTCAGCCAGCGAGGGGTGTCGATCGATACAAGGTTGGTGTCGATCGACACAAGGCTCATGTGTCGGTTCTTCAGATTGGTATCGATCGATATCAGCAGTGGTGTCGATCGATACTGACGAATCAGGTTCGGAATCACCTTCGACAAGGTTTTTGAAATTTCCAGCACCTCTCAAGGTGATTGCATTGACGTATTCGTTCTGCGCTTGAGTCGCCTTCCCTTCAAAGCTGCTGCAGTTTGAGCTACTTGCGTTTCCAGCATCTTCTGATGAGTATTGAGAGCATCGATCCTTCCACTCAGATCCTTGTACACATCATCTATCTTTCCATTGAGATTCACTGTGACCTGCTGCTGTCCTTGAACCAACTGTTCAAACATAGCCTCGATCTTGCTATCTGGGAGCTTAGCAGGTACATGCTGATAAAATGAGTTCCCATAGTTCATGGTATTCCCACTGTTCTGAGATGATTTCTGACCAAACTGATTCAAACCTCCTTGCTGAGAGTTGTTGTTGAAGTTTTGGTTGTTGTTGAATTGATTCCTCTGACCTTGAAAACCAGAACCACCAATGTAGTTAACATCCTCTACTTCATCCTCGTTGAATACCTCAATATATTCAGCAAAGTGAACGGCCTTTGGTGTCTTGCCCATCAGAAGAATGTGCATAGAATCCAACTTGGCTTGAACATCAGCAAACTATGAACCATCCATGCTACCAACTAGCTTCTTGCGCTCAAAATCAGCATTCTTGGTGCTATTGCTAGACGCCAAGTTCTCAATCAGTACATAGGCTTCATCAGGATACTTGGTGTTGAAGTTTCCATTGCTCAAAGCATCCAAAGTCATCTGATACCTCCAATCAATTCCTCTAAAGAAGAACCCCATCAGCTGAACATCAGAGTATCCATGATGTGGACAGTCTCTCTGGTATGATCTAAATCTCGTCCAAGCAGCCTTGAACGCCTTAGAGGGTCCTTGAGAAAATTGGGAGATCTTGTTCCTCAGATCCTCGGATCTTGCATCATCATAGAAGTTATTCAGGAAAGCAGTCTTAGTCTGTTCCCAAGTAGTCAGCGATCCAGGAGTTAACTGTTTCAGCCAGTAAGTCGCTTCTCCAACAAGAGAGTATGGGAAAAGCTTGCAGAAGAAGTAATCGTAGGACACTCCATTGCTCTTGATGCTAGTGAACAAATCATCAAACCTCTCGATATGATCCATGATATGTTCACTGGAAAGACCATGAAAATGGTGTTGTCCCACAAGAGTGTAGTATGCAGGTTTCAGCTCAAAGTCATTCCTCTGATAAGGTGGAGGACGAATCGTTGATCGATTTGCATAAAACTGATCAGGTCTGTTGCTCTTACCAATCGTTCTGCCACGATTAACCACAACGTTCCCAGCATCCGCAACATTCTCAGCGACATTCCCAGTGACAACAGGAGCAGGTGGAATGATGTTCCCCTCTCCATCCAGACGTTGTCCTCTCTCATTGCACAACCGACCCTCTTGGTCTATGTAAGCACCATCACCATCTTGAACCAACTCCACTTAATTGTTGTTCATCCTTGCTGGTTTCTTTGCTCTTCTGTTTGTGCGTTCCAAAAGTGCTAGCTGCTCGAGTGACAGATAAACTAGCTGAGTGTTCTTGTTCCTTCTTGTTTCGCGAATATAAATGCACCTGAAAAAAAGAGTCAAGAACGTAAGTAACTCGGTACCACGATGAGTATCGACCGACACTGAGTGGTGTCGATCGATATCAACGAAAAGAGAACGACGAGTATCGACCGACACTAGATAGTATCGAGCGATTCTCAGACTAAAATCTAATGGCGAATTGAGTCCCCGGAAACGGCGCCAAATTTGATATGCTCAAATTAATACCCTAAAAGTATTAAGTAGTAGTTACAGTAAAGTAGGGGTCGAACACAAGGACTCACATAAACACACAATATATTATAAATTTGAGAATTAAGTTAAGTGATTAATGGTATTGAAAACATAACGTAAATTAAAACGGTTGTAAATTCAATTGGAGGAAGATAGGTTCAGGGAATCACTGAATGTAGATAAACTAACTAGCAGGATTCAGGTTCAGTACGGTTCTTGAACTCAAATCACTAAGGTATAATTAACCAACTCTCGTTGCGAGAATTATCTAAGTCTAAATCTTAGGAATTCCAAATCTCTTTGTGAATCCTAAAGTCTAAACCATCTTTTAGTTCAAGTTTGATTTGTTCACAAAACAACTAAACCAAATCTCTTTGGAATAGTTATTTTGCTCACCTTAGGTTCTATAAGGTAATTAATCGCACTCTCGTGCCTAATCAATTATCCTAATATCTAAGTTCTAGGTGATCAATCTAGAATTAGATTTGAAAACAACATATGGTGAAGAACTAATTCAGATAGTGAATCCTAATAACAAATCAACCTAGCATTCAGAGAAAACCCTATTGAGAACCCTGAACCTAACAAGAGATCTACTCAGACATGGAAATTGAAGCAATAAACATCTTTGAATAAATCATCAAATAAAACAGAAAGAGTAACAAAAGGGTTCGAAATTTTCTCTCGGATGAACAGAGTTTCAGAGTTTCAGACTTGTCTCCCTTCAAAAAGCTCTCTCACAAAACCAAAGTAAAATAAAGCGTAGCCATGAAAGTGGCTGTAAAATCCTATTATATAACCTAAATCACGTTTTGGGGCTTTTTGCAAATAATAAAGACTTCTGGGCCATTTTGCAATTCTTCAACTCTTCATAAGTTGCGATCGTGTCTTGCTGGAGTGAGTATCGACCGATACTAGGCAGTATCGATCGACACTGATGCTTCAAATCGGGTACTCAGCTACACGAACGTTGCTTTGCTCCAAAATGCTCAAGAAAACTCCAATATCTCCAATTATACTCCAAACGTGCTAAAACTTGTAAAAGACTCTAAAACACTACAAAATAGTAGAAAGACTCTATAAAACGGACTTATATCATGGCTTAAACGGGGTAAAAACAATGATATATCACATATTGGTAGTGGATCAGTCACACTTTCCTCCTTCCTTGGTTCTCTTGTGAGAGAGCATGTGCTAGTACTGCTCGATGAACGAACAAAAGACGCAATGTGGGAGGAAATTCAGGTTATTTTTGGCCTTTTGATTGAATACGAGTATAAGTATGTCAGTAAATGTTTTAATGTTTAACTTGGCAATGTTTGACAGGGGAGGTTCAATTTGGAAGAAGATTGGCAAAAAGAAAATGTCTTTAGGCAGATGGGTTGTTTGTGGAGGGCATCTAAATCTAGTCTTGTTTCCCAAGTTCGATCTACAAAAAGCAAGGTACAACTACAATAATTAAAACCTAGCAACATGCAATCTACATCAGATTGGAACACTTGGGTGAAGAACATAAGTAGCACAACTTTTAAGGTTATATATTAATGTGTATTGATTATTTTTAATCTAATTTTTTTTTGGAGATTAGTTATGTCATTTGACTATTTGTCAATAGGAACAAAGTGATCTATACATGCACTTGAGGAAGGGTCAAATTCCTCACACCACCAGTCAAAAAGGAATGATTCGCCTAGCTAATGAGATGGTATGTATGTCTATGTATTGAATTGGTTAGTTGTAATAGTAAATCAAATATTTTTTTATAAGCATTATTATGAACTTGTAGAAAAAAATAGTTCTGATCCTATGAAAATTACTAGAAGTAAGGTTTGGGTAGCATGACACACGCATTCTGATAGGAGACCCGTGAGGGAAGAATTTGCGGACACTATTGTAAGAATGATTTAAATTCTTATTAATGTTTGTTCTTCAAATTGTTTTAAAAGTATATGTTCCATATTGTATGTAAATCTTGATTTCAGGAAAAAATAAAGACAATAGATAGTGAAATGGACTCCCCATCTACGGATAATATTCGAGAAGATGCTGTGAGTCAGGTACTAGGAAAAGACAGACCAGGAAGACTTAGGGGGATGGGCAGAGGGGCTATTGTTACCAAGTTGGCATTCTTACAGGCTAGAGACTCACATGTGCAGAAGCTTGAAGCTACTCAAGCATAATTACTTAGCAAGCTTGAAGAATTGCAAAATGTGGTTCATGACTTAGCTGGTAAAAAGGTAACCTTTCATACTTGTTGTTTCACAATGTGAACTTTTATGTTCAATAAGATGCAAACTTATATTTTTTTGGTTATGTTCAACTTGTTAGAGACATAATGATGATGTTTCTAAGTCTGACTTAAGCGATGTTAGCAAAGGAGGAATTAGGTGACAGCTACTGGATTGGTATTCGACATATGAGATTGTTGTTGGGGAAGGAGAATTCTGCTCTAGTGAACCAACATATAAGATTGGTCGAATTCCACTAGGTCCTAATGCGTCTACTGTAAATGTGAAGTCTGCATCAGTCCTAGAAGAATCTGTCTAGAGACCTACTACAACAATTGTCTCACTTGGTCAAGCTTTAGGAGTTAAAATCGCATGACCATCTAAAAAGATAATTTTGGACGATGATATTACTTATCGCAACCTCCTAACATTGTCGGATCCGAGGTGATTTAAAACTGAATTTGTATTCCTTTCAAATTCATGTGGATTAGATTACTAATATAGATTGTATATATATATATTGCATGATTCATTAGGCTACGGATGCATCAATACGAAGAGTTCACATTCTTGATTGGAATGTGGATGATGAATTGATTTTTGAAGGTATATTGTTGTCAACTGACCCAAAAGAATTGATCAACAATATTCCTTCGGGACCGAATGCTGCAATTGTGAAGGTCGTGGTTAAACCTGGTGCTTATTTATGGAGACCTAGTGCTGAAATATCATTGATGGGTGATACACTAAATGAGAGCATCGCATGGCCTTTTGATAGGATAAACCTACATCATCTACCTACAAGAGATGAATCAGCCAAAAAATCACCTCTGGTAAGTTTCTGCAACTAGTTTTTTAATTTCATTTGGTTAATAGAACTTAGCTTGGATAATAGTTAGGGTAGTCAGATGTTTGGATGAAATTCAGAATATATATTTGTTATATTGGATTTGTTGATGTTGCCGTGATGTTATTCTGATGAAAGTGTTTATAATTTTGACTACTAGAGTGGTAGTAACAGCACTGGTAGCAGCAAATGTGCTAAACAGAAGTGCATTATGTTAGACTGTGCTAAACAGAAGTGCATTCTGTTAGACTGTGATAACTCTGGGCAGAGAGTTTCAGTAGGTCGTGTTTCTTCAATTGATCCAGCAGACAAGGTCCATTTCGTCCCTTTAGGTCCCAATGCTAGCGAGGTTTGGGTAGAAGTTTCAAAGGTTGATGGTGCACGAGTGTAGAGACCAAATTCTGAAGTTGAATTCATAGCTGATGCAGTAGGAACCACAATGCCTTGGCCTAATGATAAAATTTTATTGATGTGAGACATTGCATTTGGGTTTTCTGTAGTACTTTCATTCCTTATCTTTGTGTTTGTAATATGTTGAACTTGTGTTTGTATCTTTGTGACAATTAATGCAGTGTTTTGATAGTGTTATGTAACGTCTCTCAACCCAGAATGCTATATATATTGAAACAAAATAGTTTAAAACAATACTTAGAAACAATTACATTTATATAAATGCTATAGTAATATTATAAATAACAATTCTCAAACGCTGTGAATATTATTATTAATAACAAAAAGAAAGCGCTATTATAGAATATTTAATTGGAGACTAAAATGCGCTATAGTATATGACAATACCATAGCAGCAAAAAAAAACGCTATGTAAAGTGCCCGACCTATTATGACGGGTGATGATATAGCGCTTTTATAAACGCTATCGTATCGTTACATAGCGGTTATCAGATGCTAAGAAAATCCTTTTTTCCTGTAGTGTGCTCTTTTCAATAATCACTTTAATTAATGGGATCAGAGGATCTGGTAAAAATTTCCGGCGATTGATGGAGGAGATGGTGACGAGTCACAAAGAATTGGCTAAAGAGTATGACAGTTTCAGAGTTTGAAATCAATGTTAGCATGTTACTTTGTTAACATGACTGCGAGGGGGAGTCACGAAAAAAAATGAATTCTTTCAGGGTTTGTTATAAATGTACTAATTAAGAACTTAGGTTCATGACTTCAAGATATTGTCATTAAAAAAGGTGAACTGTTTCATTCCCTACACAAAAAAATGTGAAGCACTTAGGAACATGTCTGCACTTGGAGGAACTCCCCTTACAGTAGATCTCTAAGAGGCAACACAGGGAAATCTAAATCCAAGTAACAAAATAGGTAGTGAGAAATTTTTTGAGGTATATTCCACTATAAAACATGGAAATAAGCTTACATAAACATTAAAACATCAACTGCTTACTGGGATGCATCACACGGAAATCTACATTTTTGGGTAACTAAAAACAATTTCCCAGGATCATAATTTTAAAAACATAAGAGAAAGTAAACTATCACTGTTTAATGTAATTATTTTTCTTCACTAACTTCACTCTATGGTTTCTCATTTTATTTCACTTTTTTTAGGATTAGCTTAATTTTCGAAATTTTTCACTACTCTCAATTATGATCCTCACATTTATATCTTTCATCATATATTGTAAGCCTCATATCGGATCAAAATTTCTCCAATAAGCTCCAAACACCTGGGACGCTTAGAGTCTCTATTTCATGTGTGTGATATTAACCTGTGATCTCTAAGACATTATAATTTCCAAGTGTTTTTATATGCAAAAATAATATGTTTGTGCATATAAATATGTCTACTTTATTGATTTGTGTAGTTTTTATAGTGGTGTATGTTATTAAAAATGATAATTTTTAAATTCCATAAATTGAAAATAAGACTTGAAATTGTTTTTTCTAAATAAATTTCAAACAACTAAACCCGCGTGTAGAGCAGATAATTACCTAGTTCCTAACACAAAAAAACTACAAAAACTAGAATATTTGCAAGGAACATTAAAAACGAAAAAGAAAGCAATTGCAAAACTAATTTAAAATTAAATATGCCCTCAAAATTTGTGATAATTTAAGATATTGTTTACTACATCTTCATAATATATACATACTAGATTTTAACTTGCGCCCCGCGGGGGATAAAGTTTTTTGTAGATTAAATTTTGAAATATACAAAAAATGAAATGAGAAATAAGATAAAATATCTTAAATTTTTAATTCTTAATTTTTTAGTGAGAAGATAATATTTTGGTGATTTGTTAATTGCGCAATATGTGTTTTGATGTTTATGGTGATTCAAATCTAGATTCCGATCTGCGCTGTGTGTGGGGCAATAATTTGTATACATTGTTTTTTTTGAAATTTATTTTGAACAAACACTAACGAAATTGTCTGACTTAAATTTTAATGAAAAATTTCAAGATTATGTGATTTTTGTGACCTTAAATGATAGCAAAGTTTGTTATCTCACAAAACAAAAATTGTTATAAAAGTTATATGATGTTATCATATGGTGGATATTAGTTGAATAGGAGTATGAACTAGTTAGTTAAGTATATATCATGTAATCTTAATTGTATAATTTGATATTATGTGAATTTATATTACCACACAACTAATTGTTTTATTATTTTATTTAAATCAAATTTTACAAATTATATATTTATAAGTGTTACAATGTGCTAACATGTCATTTTAATCTGCCTCGAATCAGCCTACTATTTTGCATTTTTGACAAACCAACCCACAAAGTACCGCAATTATAAAAACATAACACTAACCCACCCCACCATATTACCGTATAATAGAAATATTTACTAATTTTGGATATTTTAAATTTTATCAAGTTAAAATATTTTTAATAATAAGATTTCTATCATTTGGTTTAGTTATGGTTCAATTAAATAACCATATTAAACCAAACATAATTTTTTTGATTTGGACGTCACTTAAATTTTCAAATTCGGATTAAAATATATTCTCTTAAGTACCAAGGCAACCACTTACAAGCATAAAATTTACCTTTAATCTCTACAATCATGGATTAATGTTATTATAATTTAAATAATTTAATCAATTGAATATATATTAAATATTATTTATAAATATTAAAATTAATTAAGATGTCCATATCTAACAATAAATATATCATGTATATTGTTAAAAAAATATGTATGTTTGGCATAATATATAGTTATCCAAATAAATTATATCCTTATATGGATTTTTTCTTGTTTGGACACAAAAAGTGCTTCCCTTTTAATAGTATAGACTAGATTCTAACTCGTGCGTCCGAGTGGGATAAAGTTTTCTAGACTAAATTTTGAAATATACAAAATAGGAAAAGTTTGTGGTAGACTAAATTTTGAAATATACAAAATAGGAATGAGAAATAAGATCTAATTTAAGTGTTATTATTTCAAATATGTTGAATTTATGATTCTTAGGTTTTTAGTGAGAAGATAATATTTTGTTGATTTTTTGTGCAATATGTGTTTTGATGTTTATACCACATTACTAATACGTGCTATGTGAAATTAGATTCTAATATGCGCTGTGTGCGGGGTAATAATTTTTTATACATTGTTTTTTATGAAATTTATATTGAATAAAAAACGTTATGTAGACCAAATACTAACAAAAATAGTTTGACTTAAATTTTAATAAACAATTTAATGATTATGTGATTTTTTAACTTTAAATTATAGAAACTTTTGTTATCTAACAAAAAAAAGCAAATTGTTACAAAAAATTTATATGATGTTACCGTATGGTGTATATTAGTAGAATATGAGTATGAGTTAGTTCAATATATATCGATGTAATCTTAATTGTAAACTTTGTTATTATATGAATTTAGATTACCACACAACCAATATATATATTTATGAGAGTTAAAATGGTCTTACCCGTCATTTTAATCTGCCTCGAATCAGCCCATTATTTTACATGTTTTGACAAACTAATCCATAAAGGACCACAATTATAAAAATATAACCCTAACACGCCCTATCATTTACCGTATAATATAAATATTTACTAATTTCAAATATTTAAAAATTTAGGCTGATTGATTATAATAAACAGATACAATACTATATTTGTTTATCATCTCTGTTATTATGAACATATTATTTAAATTCAAATATTTATATTAAATATAAATTAATATCAGGTTATTATTTTTTGTACAGATAGAATAACAACTGATTTTTGTGATTTTTGATAAATAATCTAACCTATATTTAAGTAAATTTAAGTAATCTAAACTAATATAAATATAAAATAAAATGTACTATTTATTAATATTGCATCAAATTGACATATTTGACAACATGTATAGTTATACATATAAATTATAGCCTTATATGGATTTTTTTAATGTTTGGACACAAAAAAAACCCTTCTGTTTTAATATTATAGATAAGTATTTTCCTCCAAAGAACCAATTAGGCATGGTAGAAGAAATACACTGACTAATTATCAATACAATACAATTACTATGTTTTGTAGATTTTTGATTATGGATTTACCAATATTATGAAACGATTCAGAATATCAAAAACCAATTTTTATTAAATATAAACGAGAATTACGAAGCCCTAAATTTTTTGATAATGGAGCTATTTTCACTCCCTTTACAAAACCACCAAATTCATGATAAACTTAATTTCTCAAACATCTAAGACAACCCTAGTTACTTTAATACACTTTATAAATAGTTATAAACCCCTTAAACCTCTAAATTTTTTGCCTCTATCACATTATATATCATGTATTAGAATGCCTTAGACCCCTTAATATTAAGTAAATTTTAGGGCCCCTAATTATTTGTAATTTTATTTGAGTATATTGGTAAAATATGTATTTTTGGTGTTGTTTTTTTGAAGTTAAAATTTTATTTCATCAAATAATAAAATAGCATTAAGAATCTCGAATATTTTACAGAACAATGTTTACATTTGATTTACAACTTATATCTTATTAAAATAATTATATTAATTGTAATTTTTTCTGTCATTGGCCTTAGGCCCCTAACACTCTAAGCACGGCACTGCTTCTATCACGTTATACTAGTGATATGGCCCGCACCATATGCGGGCTCCAAAGTATGACAAAGTTATATTATCTAACATGAAATCTGAAAATTATTTACAAAAAAAATAGATGTCGTTAAGATCATGAATGTACCTACCAATTCGGTGGAAGAAGAAAAAGAATAGAAAAACCATACAAATGTTAACAAATTAGGTGCAGCCAAAAAGAAACACAAAAAATATAATTTTTGTAAGTTATGTCATTTGATGTCTCGATAGACGTAGGTTGAGACACAATGTCTAAGAGTACATACGGGTTTCGCAATAATTGATCGTGGATTTTTCATGTTTAATTTTTTGTTAGAAATCATATTTTGGTTTAGCGGTTTTTTAATAGATGTCTGTAAGATCATGTTAACATTTGAATACACAGAAGAAATTAACTAAAGATGTATTGTATTAAGATTTAGTTACTCATAATTAATCAATTATGAACATGTGAGCAATGGCGGCTCCTTCATTGGGTATAAGGTATGAGATTAAAGGCAACCAATATCACCTCTTTTATATGAATTAATTTGTAAAAAACGTCTTATATTTTTTATTTTTTTAAGGTCCAATACAAGTATATTTGAAAATATATTCAAAAATTAAACAGTGATATCGATAAAAAGAAACAAACCTGAAGAATGTGCACGAATAGATTTGAAGCCTCAAGTCGTGTTACATCAAACAAAATCATTACTAAAACAGTAATGTAAGAAAATAATCAAAAGACAAAGGACCAATGTGCTCCTATTAGGCATGTCAATTTGAGTCCAAACCCATGGGCCCCGCCCCAATAGACAAAAGACCGATTTGTTTTTCATGATTATCGTATATATGATATACTTCAATATTTTCTATATTTATCTTTACTGATTTTTATTTTAAAATGGAAATTCTTTTCAAAACCCTAGCGTCTTCGTGAGGCTATATATACCCCTACAATACCGTCTCTTTTATACCAAATCCCCGTGAAGGTCATACCCAGCCACTTTTTTTCTTTGTCTTTCGTTATTTGTTCTTTGGCTTTCGTTTGATGTGTTTTTAATAACCGAAACATTATTGTTTTTGTTTTTTTTTAACGTTCATTATGAAATAAAAGATTGGGAGTGTTCTAACATATTCAACCGCCCCGATTCCTCAGAAAGAAAACCGATATCTAAAAACCTACAAAATATCTCGAAATCAGTATTTAAAAAACAATTATACAAAAGAGTGGATTAAACCCACTTGTTTATTGATTAATACCTTTAAATCACGTATTGTTGCCGGGTTTAAAAAAATTTCTAAAATTATACATTATCCACAACTTGTTTATCGATTATCATAATTGGTTATCCAACAATGAAAATCCGAATTGAACTATAGATGAAGAGGAAGTAAAAAAATGTTATCCATTAGGATGCACATATCCGAATATGTGATAAGGATGAACCCGGTGAACCTTTTTATAAACGATATCCTTCACCACTTTTATTCCATAAGTCCTCCATAACACTATCAAAGACTTGCGCCAATCATAACCCTCATGTTTGAGCATTTCGTAGCCTTAATCTTGCGCAAACATCTTTTAATAAGGATGTGATTGGCTCATGTTTATGAGGTGGTGCCGGAACAACTATTATTAATATCCACTTAGAGAGCATAATTAATAGCTATCTAATATGGATCCTTTGGCCTCAGTTAGACGCTAGCTTATTTTCGAGTCCACGTGCTATAAGGAACTATCAGTCAAGATAGGTGAGAAGGTGATGGTGGTGATGATATTGGCGGTGATACAAACATTAAAACGACCGCCCAAAAATGAGTACTTTTGCCAAATATATTTATTGCCAAATCATACTCCTAGCTATTCAAGTTTTCTCCAAGGTCAACAACTTTTTATTGAATGTTTTACTCGTTACCACAACTGCTTAAGGTATACCTAAAGTCCTTACAAAAAAATTCAAGTCTTTGTGAGCTCACCCACATACTATGTTTTGCATGCATTGTATGTTTTAAAAAACTATGCTTTTAAAGAGCTAGAAATCTGAAAATATCCTTTAAACACTACTATAAGGTCGTAGTTGACTTGAGGTTAAAACTTTGTTAAGAATTCGCATGGTGAAGTTAATGCAAGATACTTTGTTTACATGCTTTTAACCAAAAGGAGGTTGTTTAGTTTGTTACATGTTGATACATAAGTCTAAATTACATGTTTATGATCATGTAAATTTGTTAAGAATCCTCCTGATACCGCGAGATTTAAACTTTGTTAAGAATCATCATGATCATGTAAATTACCTGTTTACATGTTTTCTTTGGATGATCATTAAAAATATTTTTTTGCTAGTGTGCCAAAACATTCAGTTAGATCATAGAGTTATTTTTTACACTAACCTGGTAGATAGATAACCATAACCATAGCAAAACCAACCAGAATTCTCATATCCATGTTATCCCAAATGAACAAATCAAAATAAAAAAAATAAAAAAAACAAAACAAAAACAAACGACAAACCAAACTAAATTGGTTTTCGAAAACTTCTATGTAGACAACATTAATGGTTTTCTTTTGTAACTTTCTATTTTTGTCCGTGATGAGGATTTTCAAACAACTCCTCAAAGTAACCCTGGAAACGGCAACATAAAGATGTCCATGAGAGAAGACATGCCTTGGTAAAAACAAACTCACCCTTTCTAGAGTTTGTCATGGCTTTTATTTATAGTCATTGCAAATGCAAGTGATATAAGGAATTGTCGATGTCGCATTCTAAAAGGGAACCCTGTATCCATATGAGAAACGAACATCCTAGGTATCAAGACCCTATCATCGAGACCTTTGTTAAACTTTACTGTAATAACCCTAGGTTCGATAACATGATTAGCCATCCGAGTAACTATCAATCGTGTTTAATTGCACAATATACCTTTTGGATCAATGTTTCTGAGCAACATAATAAGAGCACCTACCTTCAATGCCAACTTATGGTTAGGAAACCCAGAAGTCTTGACACTGTTTAGGAACCTTTGCGTGTAAACCATGTCATATGTAGTACTTCTGTAAGGAGTCTCGATACTATCAGAACATAGATAAACTTTTTTATCACTTACCGAATGAACAAACATGGTTACGGTTAAGGCAACACATAAACATATATAAATACTAATGACACAATAGAAGACATAACACTATTACTTGTTAACTGCGACAGCATATAATTAATCATTAATCATCTCAATATAGCCTTCTCCTTGAAGAACTTAGGATCAGTTCTCGTGGCAAACTAATCTCCGTAGATGTGTCTCACAATTGATCTAACAGGATCTTCGCAATCCATTATCAACAAATATTCATAAATCTTGATTTCAGACTTACCACTGTTAGATTCGCTCAAAGTAGCCTTACCGTCTTCGATGTCCAGAATCCACACCAAAAAATATTTTAGATCTTCGGCATCACGATCACTAAGCCCCACGTGAAGCCTCATGTTTCTTGTAAGCATGAAAACCTTACAACCCTTCCAAAGCACTGATGAATTAAGAGCATCTAAAACCGTCTCCACCCTAGATCCATCCGGGATAACTGGCAATATTTGTCTAAAATCTCTACCAAATACGATAACTTTACCTTCGAATGGCTTATCACACTTTAGCACAACAAGCATGCTTCCAACGTTTCAAAACAATGCTTACTCATCATTGGAACCTAAGTGCTGAAGTATATATTTTCTTGTGGCCCATACGATGAACCCTAATGATCAGTCCTTATAAACTCCTATAAGAGTATCTAGTGAGAAGGAAGCATAAGCAATCGGTTTTGTTTCCCCACAAGTCTTTATTGCTCAGTTGTAAGCAGAATCGCCTCTATTGAATCCGATTGGAGAGTTATAACGGTTTGGTGAAGTATTGGTTGCCCGAGATCCGGATATACCCAAGAGTGTTTCCATCAAAGCTTATATTCAAACTCAGTTCTTGATTCAAACAAAGACCAAAGTTAGTTAAAAAAAAACAATTTTGATCACTGATACTGACATGACATGTACAGCTGCGAAAACAAAAAATACACGTCATCACTTCGCATCAATTTCGAGCCAAAGAGGAAAAATAAGAAACAAATGATTGTTTAACTAGTATGTCTTGTTGCTCAACAGATTTTAACAAACAAACTAAACCATACATAGGGAGAAAAAGCATAATAAATCAAGGTAAGAAAGAGCAAACCAAGAATATAGAGAATATAATAAATGTGTGGTAATGTCTGAGACGATTACGTTATGTTAACGATTAACTCCCACTATTGTAATTATGGTTAGATGGCAGAGATGATTACGTTAACGATTAACTCCCATTATTGTAATTATGGTTAGCTCGATGAACATAAAATGTGTTTTTGGCTTACAGTAGGGTAAGGCCACTTGTAATGAACATTCCACCAATCGAATAAAACTTGTCTTGCTTCTCTCGAACTATGGCTTTCTTTTCTTCTTCTTCTTTTAAAAATCTAGTTTTTAACTCGCCAAATCAGCAGCGAATCTCCGAGAGAAAACCCACGAGCTGAATGCTGCATAGCATGACATCCAATTTTATTTTATTTTAAATAACAAAAACATTTTTTTATCCAAACAAATAAGAAATGAATTCCACGATAAACATGAAAACATGAGCAATTTCCACGATAAACATGAAAAAAAATAAGAAATGAATTCCACAAAAATAGACAAAATCTATGAAGTGTGTCTTTATCCTCACGAAAGACATAGGGAACATTATATGAACGCAACGGATTGCAAGCGGTACGATCGATACCTCCATGGCAACAAAACTCATTGGTGCCCGATATAGGCCGATAAAACCAAATAGGAAGACACTCACACGAATTCGCGAGCATATCAAGATGAACAATGGAAGCAAATTGAGCTGAAAATGACAAAAAAAAACTGTAAGAACCTAACCAACCAAGAAAAAAAATCAAAAGGCGAGGAATATTATAAATAGCAACAAATAAACAAACAATCAATCCAAATGTCAAACACAAAAGAAACCTAGACAAAACACAGGAACATATAATCCATATCGTTATTAAACCATCACTGTGAAACAGGCTGCCCTGTCCAAAGGCCACAAAAGAAGTATTAGAACCGAACAAAATATAGAGAACATGTAACTAAACAAAATACGCAAGCAACGCTGTGATACAAAATTACCGGGTTGTAAGAACGACTCCACCCACGCACCATGTTCATCAATGGAGAGTCCAAGTTCACGAGCTGATGAACACACAAAAGAATCATTAGAAAGGTAAAGAGAGAGCACCATATTGCAAAATTAGGTAAAATATAATTACATTAATTTATGGATGCATAAAAAGAC
Organism: Eutrema japonicum; assembly: GCA_030161315.1. Taxonomy (NCBI): domain Eukaryota; kingdom Viridiplantae; phylum Streptophyta; class Magnoliopsida; order Brassicales; family Brassicaceae; genus Eutrema; species Eutrema japonicum. Next base: position 23,461,683 of record BSQW01000007.1, read on the forward strand.
TTAAGATGAGTCGTATTTATATAATATCATGATATGCATTAGGGTTTTCTTTTTAACGATAATCACTATAATTTTCCATATTGTTTTTCAACTAACCAACAGCCGCGATATTAACAAATTTTATTCATATCTAACTTTTTGGATATGGACATGATTTACCTTAATCATTATCGATAAAATATAAAAATTCCTTTTATACAATTATCGATATAACAAAAATTTTACTTTTTATCAACATTTACGATTCAAATATATTTCTGCTTATTTTGGGCCTATCGCAGCCCACGCAAAAACACTCAACAACCGAATATAACCCGATCCCGGACCGAAACTTTGCAACCGTTAACATGAACTAACATTGACAGTTTCAAAATCTAACCCACATTAATTGATTATACCGTGCAATCCAAAGAATCAAAAAATAAACAAAACTATCTAACCAAACCAAAGTGCTATCAACATCCTATCGAATACTTGATAGACTAAACCGTCCAGCTCAAAAAAATAATAAAAATTTGACTAATCAAATCATACGGCTTATAACCACATAATGGAAGAACCATATCGAAATCGTAAAGCGTACTACATGAATAACTCGGCTCCGGTTTTTTAAAAAGAAGAGAACCGGTTCCAATTGAGCCAAACACAGAATAACGCATCGAACCGGGTTTAGGAGATTAAAAATTTGAGCCAAGAAATAGTATATTCTCCTTATCTAGGCTCCATTTAAATTGTATAATTTCTAATTTAGATAAGTCCATGGTTGTCATTATCATTAGCATTATATTAACATAATACATTTACTTACAATTATCGAATATAACATATGATATTTGGTTTGTTTTTTTTCAATAGAACACAAACCGGTTAACCATCTGTTTTTTATCTTTCTTGATTAGCATCATTGGTTAATTACCTGGATTAACATCAAAGGGCGACTACTATAAGTGACAAATACGATGCATAACCAAATAAACGTTACTTGGTTTACCACTGCTCATTGGTTAATCGCCTGGATTGGTCTAGACGCATATTCAGATTATTTCGGTTTATTCACATTATTTAGATTTTTTTTTGTTTATTCTACAAATTTGAGTGTCGATTACTACTCGACCGGGTTGGTATGTGACCTAACAATCGGTTTGGTATAAAAAATCATTCATATATACCGATTAGAAGACGGATCGAGCCCCCGGTTTTGTTAAACCCTAATAATAACAAAAAGCGACCAACCGATAAAACAAGATTAAGACATAAAATTTGGAATAAACCAAGCGATTAAGTTAAACCGAGCGTCGGTTTGATTTAAATGATGAGGACATGTTATCATATAGTAACGAATGAAATTATGACAAATAATCAAAAAGAAAATTGAATGAGGGAGGATTATTCTGAGGCCGCCACGTAAGATTATGACTTCACAAATAATAGTATGATGCATTAGGGTTTTCTTTTTAATGATAATCACTATAATTTGCCATATTTTTTTTCAACTAAACAACAGCCGCGATATTAACAAATTTTTTTTATATCTAACTTTTTGGATATGGACATGATTTACCTTAATCATTATCGATAAAATATAAAAACTCCTTTTATACAATTATCGATATAACCAAAATTTTACTTTTTATCAACATTTACGATTCAAATATATTTCTGCTTATTTTGGGCCTATCGCAGCCCACGCAAAAACACTCAACCACCGAATATGACCCGATCCCGGACCGAAACTTTGCAACCGTTAACATGAACTAACATTGACAGTTTCAAAATCTAACCCATATTAATTGATTATACCGTGCAATCCAAAGAATCAAAAAATAAACAAAACTATCTAACCAAACCAAAGCGCTATCAACATCCTATCGAATACTTGATAGACTAAACCGTCCAGCTCAAAAAAATAATAAAAATTTGACTAATCAAATCATACGGCTTATAACCACATAATGGAAGAACCTTATCGAAATCGTAAAGCGTACTACATGAATAACTCGGCTCCAGTTTTTTAAAAAGAAGAGAACCGGTTCCAATTGAGCCAAACACAGAATAACGCATCGAACCGGGTTTAGGAGATTAAAAACTTGAGCCTAGAAATAGTATATTCTCCTTATCTAGGCGCCATTTAAATTGTATAATTTCCAATTTAGATAAGTCCATGGTTGTCATTATCATTAGCATTATATTAACATAATATATTTACTTACAATTATCGAATATAACATACGATATTTGGTTTGTTTTTTTTCAATAGAACACAAACCGGTTAACCATCGGTTTTTTTATCTTTCTTGATTAGCATCATTGGTTAATTGCCTGGATTAACATCAAAGGGCGACGACTATAAGTGACAAATACGATGCATAACCAAATAAACGTTACTTGGTTTACTACTTCTCATTGGTTAATCGCATGGATTGGTCTATACGCATATTCAGGTTATTTCGGTTTATTACACATTATTTAGATTTTTTTTTTGTTTGTTCTACAAATTTGAGTGTCGATTACTACTCGACAGGGTTGGTATGTGACCTAACAATCGGTTTGGTATGAAAAATCATTCATATATACCGATTAGAAGACGGATCGAGCCCCTGGTTTTGTTAAACCTTAATAATAACAAAAAGCGACCAACCGATAAAACAAGATTAAGACGTAAAATTTGGAATAAACCAAGCGATTAAGTTAAACCGAGCGTCGGTTGATTTAAATGATGAGGACATGTCATCAGATAGTAACGAATGAAATTATGACAAATAATCAAAAAAAATTGAATGAGGGAAGATTATTCTGAGGCCGCCACGTAAGATTATGACTTCACAAATAATAGTATGATCATATATTAAAATGTTTTTTTCTCTTGAGGATTATTATAATTAAGGAAGTCTACTGGTTTATAGTTTGTAGGCCATGATTGTAATCTATCTCAGGTAACTAAGTTCAGTTGACTATTAGTGACTTACCTTAATGTTTGTCTTATTTTCTTTCAGATTAGCAAGCTTTTTAAATAAATTACCATGCATCTGCAACGTTTCTATGTATACTATTAGTGAAAGTATACAACAAAAATAAAACTTGAAATTCAGTAGACTACTATTTTCTTTTTTTTTCTTCTAAATAGTACTTTATTTATCTTTTCTCAAAATCGATAGACTGCTATCAAAACATTCTAGAATCTCCTTACGCTCTGTTAGAGGTAGACTTACGTGACACACTACAAGAAAACATTGTACTTTCCGACGGACATAAGTATTTTCCGACGGGATTTGAATTAAAATAACATCCGTCGGAATTCTGTTGTAAGAAGTACCCGTCCTAACTTTCCGACGGTATTCCGACGACATGCGTTCATCGGTATATGTCCGACATAATTCCAAAGTGTTTTAGACGGATTTTGTAGCTGTTCTGAAAACCCAAAAAAAAATTTAAGTATACATCCGTCAAAAATTTATGACGGATTAGTGTACACCAGGAATTAAACACTCTTATCTTGTTTTTATCAAGTTTTACAACTAAAATCTCTGAGATCCGTCGAAAATCAGGGTTTACGGTTTATGTTTTTTTTTTTTGAAGAAATTGTAGACAAACATTTGTCTGATGTATATACAATAGTTTTAACTTGTCAAATTTCAAAATAAATGTGTGTTCTATAATTAATAAAATTAGATGGAAGTGTTAGTATAAGTTATAGTATAAGGTATAGTAGATGTTATGTGAAATGTATAAGTTTTATGTTGTAAAAGTAATAAACTGATATTTGCATATTTTACATGTATTTAGCATGCATATTAGTTAACATTTTAGATCATTCACATGCTAGTTCATATCTTTCTTTAGCATTTTAGTGTTTGTTATAGTTTAGGATCTTGCATTTAGGTCCTAGTGAGTCTTGCATGTTTTGGAATGATTTCTAATGGCTTGGAGGTATTTTGATGGAGATGGAAAGCCTTGGAACCGAGCACATCCGACCTTGGGAGCATGAAGGAGAATGCAAGAAGAAGAAAGGGGTTTTCAGATGGCACACCGACCCATCCTGGTGTACTGGATCGGTGCCGACACAGAGAGAAGTGCAAAGCAAGAAGAAGCATGCACTGATCCATCCTGGATCGGTACATCCGGTCGGTGTTGACACAGCTAGAAAAGCCGAAGCAAGAAAAGATTGCACCGCCCCGTTCCATACCGGTGCATTGGATCGGGTTTGCACCGGTATATCATCATGAAAGCCCAGAATATTAGCATCGACCCATCCTGGATCGATGCCACGGATCGGTGCTAATAATCCAGCATACTGAATGTCTCCAAGCCAGCCAAAGCTCGCACCTCCCGCACGCGACCCATCTCACATCCGGACAGCCAAACAAGCAGAATAATTAGCACCGATCGTTTGCACCGATCCAGGGTCGATCGGTGCAAACTTCCCAGAACCATTTTTACAAGACCAGACCGGGTAAACACCTGGTTTGTTCCGGGTTGACCCGGTTCGCCCATATTTACTATATATTGTCTAAACCTAATTTTCTAGAAACAAGTCTTTTTCTTAAACAAAAACCTCTCTAAGTGTTCTTGAGAGTAATTTGTAAAAGATTGATCCTTTTGATTTATGCAATTTGAGTATTGATTTCGTTGATTCCATCTATCTATCTTTTATTTTCTAATCATCCAATCATTTGATCATGGGTTTTAACTCTTCTTTTATGGGATTTGTTGAAACCATGGTGATTAGTGAGTAGTTCATAGAGTTTGAGGATGGGTTAGGTTTAGGGTGATTCCAAGGTACATTCATGATGCTTATGGTTAGATTATCTTATTTCTCTTCTTGATTAGTGATCCTAATGCTAGATTGGGCTTGACAGAGCCAATCTAGATCAAATGGCTTTTCACACCCACAAGGTGTTTGATGAAATGCATTGATGAACTAATCAAGAGATATTCATTCCTAGCCTATGAGAGTAGTTGTCTAGGGTGTTTATTTGGTTGATGTTTGCACTTAATGCTTGCTAGTTAGTAATTCACAAATGAGAGTTTGATCTTGGATTAGTAATTAGCATGGTGATTAATGCCTTGAGAGAGAATTAGTCACACTTAATGATCATTCCCTAGGGATAGCTTTGTTTGAGTATTGGGCAACATGAATTAGTCTCGGATTATCTAAAATCGATATCCCCATCCTTGAATTCATTTATATTAATTCCATTACAACTTGTTTAGTTTGCTATATCTTGTTCTTGTTTTAGTTTGCTTAATTCACTAGTTTAATTACAACTCTTTCTTATTTAGCTTAACTTAAGAAGTGCATTGCATTCTTGTTGCCTTGAAATCTTACCCATTTGGATTGAACCTCTTATACTAACAATGGTATTTTGAGCAATTGATCTCAAGACATGCGAAATTCCTTCATCAAGATCACCATTGCTATCTCTCAATCTTATAGGGGTATGCATACCGATCTCGAGGCAACCACAACATAGTTGAACCGAGGGACGACATACATCGTTCGTACCGCGGGGTTAGAGCAAGGGAAGAACGTGTGAGACTACAACAAGTTGAGAACGTCATGGATCACTTTGAAGAGGTTCCACTTGAGGACATTCATGACAATGTGGACAACCTTCCACACCATAGGCGAGGTGGTAATTGAAACCACCAAGGCCAAGGAAGGAATGGCCACAACCCACATCCACCCGCCCAAAATTCCTAGAGCTCAAGATGTGGTTGGTGCGGGTGATGTCGCGAACGCTCACCGGAATCGCCAAGGTATCCAAGCTCATCCGGTCGAGAATAACAACTTCGAGGTCAAAGCCGCTTTGATTAACATGGTCCAAAACAATAAGTTTTACAGGTTGGCCATGGAAGATCCTCTCTACCACAACGATCAATTTGATAGGATATGTGGCCTCACGAAGATGAATGGTGTATCGGAGGATAGCTTCAATTTAAGACTCTTCCCCTTCTCTCTCGGTGATAAAGCTCATCAATGGGAGAAGAGTCTTCCTCAAGGTTCGGTCACTACTTGGGAGGAGTGCAAGAGAGCATTTTTGGCCAAGTTCTTCTCACCTTCACGAACCGTGAAGTTGAGAAATGACATCTCTAGTTCCACTCAACGGAACCATGAGACCTTTAATGAAGCTTGTGAGAGATTTAGAAGTTATACCACCCAATGTCCACACCACCTTTAATGAAGCTAAGAGGTCTTGGATCGAGGAACAAGGAGATGGGCAACAGAAAAACCAAAATCTAGAGGATTGTACTAATCCATCCTGGATCGGTGCCGAGGCTGAGAGTTTGCAACGCTCAGGCTCGTGAGAAGAGGACCACACCAATCAATCCTGGATCGGTGCAACATATCGGTGCCGAGGCCGAGAGTTTACAACGCTCAGGCTCGTGAGAAGGAGGACCACACTGATCTATCCTGGTTCGATGCAACAGATCGGTGTCGACACAGAGAGTTAAGTCTTTGAGATTCATTTTTGATACTAGACTTTTTAGTCTCTATGAGGTATCAATAACTCCAATACGTGTAGTATGAAGGTTATCAATCCATAAAGGGATTTATCCTAATCACTAAGAATGCAAGGTTCATAAGTAATTTAAGCTAAACAAGGTAGTTTGTGATTAAGTATCCAAATTTAAATTAAGCAAGGCAATAACTAAACGAGTTGTAATTCAAATAACAAAAGTGGAACTAGAGATAAGGTTATTGATATAAGGTGATCAAAACCTAATTAGTGGTGTTCATTCACTTTAAAGAAGCTAATTTCTAGGCAATAAACCTCTAATCTTGATTAGTTCTCTTTCAAGCAACTAATCACTATGTTAATTATCAAGTCCATTATCAAATCATCATTTGCGGACTAACAACTAGCAAGCATTAAGAATCATAACAAGATCAGCCAAAGATATGCCCTAAACAACTAATGTCTTAGGTTAGGAACATAAATCTCTTGTCTAGTTCATCTTGGCATTTCATCAAACACTTGATGTGCGTGAAATGCCTTATGATCAAGATCCACTCTTTCAATCTAGATCTAGCATTGTGGACTCTAGACAAGAAGGAATATAAGATTATCTAACCCTAAACACTACTAATCAAACCCTAGATCACCCTATCTCAAGATCCTAAAAAGACTACTCAAGATCCATCAAGAACACCTCAAAATCGATATGGATGGGAGATGAATTCATTGATGGGTGATGGATAATCAAGATGTAAAGAAGATAGATGGAAGATATTGATGAAAACAAATACCAAATTGCATAAAAACCAAAGATCCTTCTTACAAATCTCAAGTTCTCTCTCAAAGGTGAGGGTTTTTAGAACCAAAGAAAAAGCATAAGTGGCAAAATTAGGGTTTTTGAGTTTTTAAATAGATGAGGATTTGACCGGGTCGACCCGGGATAAACCGGGTACCGACCCGGTCGAAATGGGTCAAATCCGGTCTTGTGTAGAACCTTTGCTAAAACCACGATATCTCATGGGGTATATGTCCTAATGGCCTCAAACCACCTCTTGTAGACAGTTAATACACATGGATACAACTGTTATAAATGCCACCGAGGCTAAATCCGATTGGAGACCATTCGTCCAGCCAGGTCTTTCAGGCATGTCGGGTGGCTTCGTACAGACGGACATACTCTCAGTAAAGTGGCCATATCTAACGAACCACGTATTCGAATGACCCGAAACCACCTCCGGTAGTCAGCTAACGCACTTGGCTACAACTTTCATGAAGACGTCAGATTAAACTTGGCATGGAAAGCTCTTCATTTGGCCTGATCTTTGAGACCGACCAAAACCGACCTTGTTGATTGGGGTAGGTCGGATTTTCTCCGGGGGAAATTAAGCCGACCTCGCTCCTTCGGGACGGTCGGTTTTTCTTCTTTGGGTCGGACGGATTCTCGGGAAATCCCTGTCCCAGGACCGGCTAAAACCGACCTTGCCGATGGGGGGTCGGTCGGAAACTTCTCGGGGGAACTTTTAGCTTCTCGGCCAGACGGATACGCTTTGGTAAAACTGCAATAACTCCCGAACCATATGTCCGATTGTTTTGAATCTAACTCCTGTGAACAGCTAACTGTCTGGGCTACAATTCTCATGAAGGTTATCGAGCCTAAATCTATTTGGAGACCCTCCGTCTGAGCAGTTCTTTCGGGCGCTCCGGATAGATCATTTCTTCCCTTTAGTCCCCAATCTCCAATCGTCCAATTGCCTCCAATTACCTAGGAAACATTCCAAAACATGCAAGAACACACTAAACCTAATGAAAATTTCCTAATCTCTAATTGAGACCTAAATGCTAGACAATACCATGATTATGCATGTGAATTACACAAAACTCTAAATCAAATGCATGCTAAAACATGCAATATATGAGTATATCAATTTTCTGCACCAATCACCAGCGCCGAGCCAGGGTCGATCGGTACCAAAAAGAATATTTGCACCGATCGACAGCACCGAGCCAGGACCGATCGGTGCAAAAAAAGTCAACATAAGTCAACGGAAGTCAACGTTTCAAACCTGATTTAACCCGGAATCGACCCGACCCGCGCGCTTATCCTTCCCATGCAATTAAAACCGCGGCCGTACACCATTTTTATGTCCTTCATCTTTTTGGTTTTCTCCATATATTTTTCTCTACTTTCTCAAATTTTGTGATTCAACTTGCCGTAATCTCAATTTATCTCTCTTTTTGGATTCACCATCGTTTTTCTTGCTTGTGCACTCACCCCCAAGTTATTTGACTCATAATTTCTTTGAAAATTCATGAATTTGTTCTTGAGTGAAAATTCCATGGAATTGTTTAGGCGATGCATTTAGCTTGATTTTGGCCTTGGGGTTTGTTAGGGAATGATTCAATTGCTAGTTTCTTGAACCGAATTGTGATTTTGATGGAAATTTTAGAAATTGTGTTCTTGACTCTAAGTTAGCTTTCGACGGAAATTTTCTTGAGATTGTAGCCGTTTAATCGATGAACTTAAGTTAATGGATAGTTTTTGTTGGATTAAACCACCTCTATCTCATGAAATTCATTTCTTCTCAATTGCTCATTCTAGAACTTCTTCGATTTTGAGAATGTGCTTCAATGAAACTCATGGTTCTTTTGAGAATGTATAGGAACAATGAGAAGAACGAGGGCAGCTACAAAGTATGATGAAGCTCAAGCTCGAGCCGCGGGGAATGAGATAGTTAAGGCATCGAGTTCTAAAGCCAAGAAGCCCGTTGACGCAAAAAGTACTAAGGCTAAGGGCAAGCAAGTCGCGAAAGACAAGGGCACCATGGTTTTCGGGGAGAAGAAGAGCACGGCTAAGGACAAAGGCAAAGCGGTTGCCACGCCGGTTCCTCCAACCTCGGAACAATGCTTCGACAAACTCATAAGCATGGATTTCGAGCAAGGGAGATTCGTGGACGTTGTTGTGTTAGAGAAGATGGGGATCCTCGAAGACGTCGCAACAATCTTCGACAACATGGGTCTTGGACGGTTTTTGCACATGAAGGATGTAGGCCACCAAGAGCTCACATGCCAATTTCGTTCTTCCCTACGGTTAGCTTTCTACGACGAGCATCACAAGAAGGCGAATGCACAAACCGGATTTGGGGTAATTGAATTCGAGATAAACGGCAAGGACTACAGGATGACTTTCCACGAGATTTGCCAAGTGTTTGGTTTCCGGGAAGAGTGAACAAGTGGAAACCCGTACTTTCATTACCCGAAGAATGAGCTTAAACAGTTATGGGAGACCATTGGCTATGGAGACTACCGTCCGGGCAACAACAAAACCACTCACATCCACAAACCGGCGATTCGATATGTCCACAAGGTACTTGCCCACATGTTCTTCGCGAAGATAGAATTCGGGTCGGTTACACTCGACGAACTAGAATTGATGGCTCTTGGTTTGAAGCCTCTTCTACCGGTCTTCCCTAACGAGATAGTGTTCCAAGGAAATGAGTGCACCCCAAACCTCGTAAATCTCTTGGTGTGGCGTTTCTTTTGCTACAAAACATGGGCGTATGAGACTAAGAACAAGAAGTCTGCAATGAGCATCGGTTGGATTGTGACTCCCATCCGAAAGGCCAAAGGGGTTAAGTTTTCAAATAAACGGATGGAGTGGGATTTGATGGATGAAGCATACCTCATACAGACGAGGTTCCTCAAAGGAAGGATAGGAACCATGCTCGCATACAATGTCACACTCGGCGTGAAAGAAATGGCTCAAGTTGTACTACCCGATGTGGATCTCACTTGTCTCCAAAACCGGCAAAACATCTCCTTCTATCCCACAAAGAGAGTCTCTAAGACCCAACCATCTATCCACATATATGTTTAGTTCACAAGAAAAGGCGCGAGAAGAGTAGGATCGAGAGGACAAGCATGACCGACGAGTCCCCTAGTTCCGAAGACGAAGCCGATAGTCCACCACTTCCTATGCCTACTTACGGGAGTGAGAGATACTATTTCGAGCCATTCGATGGAGCGATGCGAGATTCCGCTACTAGGCATGCACACCACCAAACGAGACTCCTCCAACGGTGGTGCAAGTGGCAAGACAAAGCAATGAGAAAGATGGTGCAGACGATCAAAAGTTATAAGAAGACGGTCAAGGAGCTTGAAGCCATGGGTTATTGCGAAGCGGCAAGCGACGTGCGAGGCGAGCCGAGAGACATGGGACATCGTGATATGGGCGAAAGCTCGAGTGGCGGAGACATGGCGGTTCACGAGTGGACAAGACACTCCTCGGTTCGTGAAGAAAAGGCGGAAAAACGGAAGGCGATGCGGTCTCCCTCGCCATGCTCTAGCAACCCGTCGTACTCAATGGGGTGTTCCTTCCCATCTCAAGACTACTAGGTAACACTTCAAAACTTTTGTAAATAATTTTCTTTTCTTGAGTCTTGCATTGTATAGTTTTTTTTGTTTTTTGTTTGGGTTCTTCCTTTGAATTTATTTCACACCGGGACGGTGTGATTTAAGTTTGGGGGAGGGACCGGTATCTAATCATGTTTATTTTGATTTTATTTTTGATTTTGTATCATGCATTCATGCATCCATTTAAGGCATAGAAAAAACCAAAAAAATCAAAAAAATTTGAAAATCTTGAACACAAAATAACACATATAGTTGCATATAGGTTCCATTTGCATTTAGAGCAATGATGTGATTTCCATGTGTAATATCATTTTAAGAGCTTGGTTCATCGCCCTCGTTGTTAGTTTTTTGATGCTTTTGATTGAGTTTGAAATCAAGAATGAACCATATTTTGATCTCATGTTTCATTACTCATGTCTTAGCTAAAGCAAGTTTTGATTTGATTCCAATCCTACCTAAGTGAGAACCTTAATTTTGACACTTAATTATCATGTTTGTGCATTGCATAGTGAATTCATGGATACCACATACATATTTGGGCTATCTTATTCACTTTACCACCCTCTTGTTAGCCCAAATAGCCGATTCCCATCATTGGAACGGTTTACCACGCCTTTAACTTACCCTCCTTTCAAGCCAAATCTTTAGTGAGCGTATGCGAGGCCAAATTTTCGAGTAAACTTGGCAAAAAGTGTTGAGTTTAGGGCGACAAGGATAGGTTTGCATGTAGATCTAGCTCGACATCACGGGCTATACTAGGTTAGGCTAGCTAGGAAGGGGAGTTTTGGGGTTTGGAATGGACAAGAATGTTGGATCGATGGAATCATTGTGGAAATAGGAATTGGGGCCGAAAGAAGAAAAAAGTAAAGAAGGGGAAATTGTCAAAGAATATATGGTTGGTAGTAAAGTTTAAATTAGCTCTTAATATCAAGGTCAAACCTGATTTTACCACCAAATGTTTAAAGAAAAGGAAAAGAAGCCAAAAGATGGCTAAAGCATCAAAGTGATGAGGATGGAGACAAAGCAAAAGAAATCGACAAGAAGAGCTAAAAGATGTGAAGTGAAAGCACCATACCATGAATCAAGCAAGAGGAATAAAATTTCCCCAGTGAAAGAAGATGAAGGAAACGTGTGGAAGAATAAGGTAAAGTGCCTTGTGGGATAAGGGTAGCTTAGGTTGGGGTTTAATGGTTAGAATTGATAGGGATTAAGACATTTCTTCTAGGCATTGGGTAGATGTAAATATATCATTGTATGCATAGATTGCTCTTTACTCTTAGCATTTTGCTAAAGCTTACACATTCATTGAGAGATCTCTTGCATCGAAATAAGACCATACGTTTGAGATCATTTTATTCTCAAGACCTTTATCCTAGCCAAATGATTTCACTTGTCTTGCATAAACATGATCCACTTGAACGAATTAATGAATGTCAAAGGATTGGATGAAATGAGTACTTGTGTAGGTTGAGGCTTGAGTTTAATTCGTGTAGGGAAGGATATGGCTAGCTCATTTTGAGTAGACTTGATTGTTCGCATCTTAGAGCTAGTAACTTGGCAATTGAATTTGAACTTTTTCGATAATGTTGTGGATTTGAGCTCTCATTTCAACCTCTCTCCCTTTCTTGTTTCCTATTGTTGCTTGAGGACAAGCAAAGAAGTAAGTTTGGGGGAGTTGATGTTTGCATATTTTGCATGTCTTTAGCATGCATATTAGTTAACATTTTTGATCATTCACATGCTAGTTCATATCTTTCTTTAGTATTTTAGTGTTTGTTAGAGTTTAGGGTCTTGCATTTAGGTCCTAGTGAGTCTTGCATGTTTTGAAATTATTTATAGGGGTTTTTAGGCATTTTGATGGAGATAGGAAGCCTTGGAACCGAGCACATCCGACCTTGGGAGCATGAAGGAGAAAGCAAGAAGAAGAAAGGGGTTTTCAGAAGGCACACCGACCCATCCTGGGTCGGTGCACTGGATCGGTGCCGACACAGAGAGAAGTGCAAAGCAAGAAGAAGAATGCAACGATCCATCCTGGATCGGTGCATCCGGTCGGTGTTGACACAGAGAGAAAAGCCGAAGAAAGAGAAGACTGCATCGACCCGTTCCAGACCGGTGCATTGGATCGGTGCCAACCCAGCTTAGCTCATCATGAAATCCCAGAAGATTAGCATCGACCCATCCTGGATCGACGCCACGGATCGGTGCTAATCCAGCATATCGATCGTCTCCAAGCCAGCCGAAGCTCGCACCTCTCGCACGCGACCCAGCTCACATCCGGACAGTCGAACATGCACAATAATTAGCACCGATCGTTTGCACTAATCCAGGGTCGATCGTTGCAAACTCCCCATAACCATTTTTACAAGACCCGACCGGGTCAACACCCGGTTTGTTCCGGGTTGACCCGGTTCGCCCAGATTTACTATATATTGTCTAAACCTAATTTTCTAGAAATAAGTCTTTTTCTTAAGCAAAAACCTCTCTAAGTGTTCTTGAGAGTACTTTGTAAGAGATTGATCCTTTTGATTTATGCAATTTGAGTATTGATTTCTTTGATTCCTTCTTTTTATCTTCTATTTTCTAATCATCCAATCATTTGATCATGGGTTTTAACTCTTCCTTTATGGGATTTGTTGAAACCATGGTGATTAGTGAGTAGTTCTTAGATTTTGAGGATGGGTTAGGTTTAGGGTGATTCCAATGTTCATTCATGATGCTTAGGGTTATATTATCTTATTTCTCTTCTTGATTAGTGATCCTAATGCTAGATTGGGCTTGGGAGAGTCAGTCTAGATCAAAGGGCATTTCACACTCACAAGAGAGTATCTCAAATTATAATAACAAACACGAGCCAGTGAGAGAATAAAAAGGGGGTAGGAAAGAAAAAAAAATTGTCCTTCATATTTTGTTCTCGATTTTTTTTTGGATTTTAGGTTTTTTAGGTTTAAAATTCGGGTTTAGTGGTTAAATGTGGATAAATTGTCAGAATTTATTACCTTTGGAAGGAGAGAAACGAGAGGCTCATAAACAGGCCCGGCTCAAAGAATTGAGGGGCCCTGTGCAAAAAACGTTTTTTAAAAAACGTTATGGACTAAAAAAAACAATTCCCAAAAATTGGGCCCTATTTTTGTAAAATTATAACATTTCTGTCCCTAAAATACAAAAGAAAAATTATAATATTTTTGGGGCCCTTTGCATTTGCACCTTGGGCACATGCCCAGAACCGAGTCTGCTCATAAGCATACCTACCAACCTACGAGATACCTTATACGAGTCCCTGAAGAAAAAACGATACAAAACAGAGTGAGCTCACGCACTTCGCTACTACGAGTCGCCGCAGCTACAAAACCTTCTTTAAATTTGGTTTTTATCAAGGGGAGGCCCCTAGCTTGTGTCTTTTTCTATCTCAATTCAAATTTTGCAATATCGGTTTCTTACCATAATGTTTCAATTTTTTTCTTTGTGCATAAACCTTTTTGTTGATAAAGGAATTTAACATTTCAACCAAAAAAATGTCAGAATTTGTTTTTTTCTTGTTTGGATTGCAGCCAAATATAATCTTTCTATTGTTCGTCTTGTTATTTTTCTTTCGTATTTTTCTTGTTATTAACACATATACCATTTTTTCTCGTTATTAACACATGTAATCCTTCTTTTGTAGTGAAATTTAACATTTCAACCAAAACAAATGTCAGAATTTGTTTTTTGTTGTTTGGATTGCAGTCAAATATAATCCTTCTATTTTTCTATTGGACACACACACACACAGTTTATAAGAGTTTACGATAAATAGGTTTAGCAAATTAACAAAGTGAGAGATGGTAGAGAATGGTCTGTGGAATCTAGGAATTGTTTTCTTGTTTCTAATACTTAGTTTGGTTCCATGCTCTATCGACTGTGCTTTGAATTCTTAAAATGAGTTACTCGCAGTAACCTGTTAGTGCTTCCTAACATAAATTTATGGAAAATAATGTATGTGCAAGGTGGTCCTCGACAAAACTGTCTAAATATCGTACGGAAACTATGTTAAGATTAACAATTAATCAGTTAATCATTCATTCGATGGGTGAAAGCGTCGTAATACCCCTAATCTTGTGCCGGTTTGGGACGCTTAGCAGAGCATTAAGGGCTTCGAGTCTGCTGTCTTCGAGATCCGGGTCAAACTGGGCAGTGTCATCGATCACTTCATCGTCGGAGTCATCTCTATATGCTTCGACATTGTCCACTCTGTTGGAGAAGTGATTGCTGTGACCAGAAGAGTTCTGCAGCGGAGGAGTAGGGGAGATTCGTCGTGGAGACACCGCATCTTCAGGATTCGAGTTACTCTGTCGTCGAGGAGTCTCCGGTTGAGGTTGGGAGCTTTGAAGCGGAGTCATCAGCGGTTGACTTTGAGAGCTGTGGGATTCCCGCGGTAACGTTGTCTGGAACAACTGGGTCGGCGGAGGGTAGTCTTTGAAATGCTTCGTCGATGGAGAGGGTTGCGGCGGAGAGAAGTTCTGCTCCGAAGATACTTTGCTCTTCTTCCTTTGAAGTTGCGGCGGGCCTGGGGTGAAGTTGTATCGGGATGATAGTTGTTGCGGCGCTGGTGTGTATTTGGGTCTTCTCTGTTGTATCGGAGCTCGAACCTTGCCCCCCCCCCTCTTCCTCCTACAGTCATCGGAGAAATTTCGGTTTGGAATGAGTTTTTGGGAGAGATCGAGTGCGAGGGTTTTGGGAGAGATCGATTAGGGTTTCTGAATTAGTGAGAGATCGATTTATTGGGAGGCTGAGGTTCGATTGTGCGATTGTGCGAGGGAGAGATCGATAGGGAGGGTTTTGGGAGAGATCGATTAGGGTTTCTGAATTAGGGAGAGATAGATTTTGGGAGGTTGAGGTTCGATTGTGCGATTGTGCGAGGGAGAGATCGATTGGGAGAGAGCAATTAGGGTTTGTTTTTGGAGAAAATGATTTAAACGATTTGGGGTAAAAATTATGTTCAAAAATTTTGGGGAAAATTAAACATAATTTGGGGAAAATTATAATTATGTTTAAAAAAAACTTATGTTTGGAGAAATTATGTTTAAAAATAATTAGGGGAAATTAGTATATAAAAAACTTATATAAAGAAATTAGTATATAAAAAAACTTATATAGGAAAAAGACATAATTAAAAAAAACTTATATAAGAACATAATAAACTATAAAAAAATACTTATATAAGATCATGACGATTTTGATATATTTAGTAGCATTTTTGTTACAAACTTATATAAGGAAATTAGCAAGCTTCTTCTTCAGCTACATCATCATCAGAATCCAATAAATGAGCTTCGAATTCATCTTCTCGTTCTGCATCTCCGACATCCCAATCGAGATTTATTGGGTTAACACTTTGTACCAAATTATCGACCTCAAGATCTTCAATTGTAGTTATCATTACGGGGTCATCATTTTCTTGTTGCAATAGAATCGTTTATGTGTTGCTATATTCACCTGATATATTTCCCCTCGGGTTGACTTTGACAACATTTAGCTACGGATGATTCTTTCTCTTCTTGTACGGGTATCGGATATAACAAACTTTTTTTCGTGACCGTTTCCACCAACATCCATTGTTTTCGGTGGCTTTACCCGACGCAACCGGTATTTATAAACTTGCTCACCTGTCAAAATCTCAGGTGGATACTCTTGCTTAGCGTCTTTTCCCTTCAAAAAGTCTTTTTTATTCTTCCTTAGTGGATGATCAAGAGGAAGAAATCTTCGGTGACAATCGAACCAACACGTCTTTCTTCCATGCGGGAGATAAAAAGACTTTGTATCTTCCATGCAAATTGGACAAGCCAATTTCCCATGGGTGCTCCATCCTGATAACATGCTATACGCCGGAAAGTCGCTTATCGTCCACAGCAACACTGCTTTTAGATTAAAATTTTGGTTCAATGACACATCGTACGCATCAACTCCAGTGGACCACAATTCTTTTAACTCCTCAATAAGAGGTCGGAGGAATATATCGAGACTACCTCGAGGATGATTTGGCCCAGAATTAATAATGGTAAGAAACAAGTACTCCGTATTCATGCACATACCAGGGGGTAAATTATATGGAGTCAAGATCACGGGCCACAGTGAATGATTTTTTGACATGCCAATTGGATTGAACTCATCTGTACATAACCCAAGATAAACGTTACGGGGTTATTCGGCAAACCGGGGATGTAGATATTGAAGATTTTTCCACTCCGTCGCATCAGACGGATGACTCATTTCTCCTTCATTCGGCTGGTGCTCGGCATGCCATCTCATTGCCACTGCAGTCTTCTCGCTCTGATGCATTCTCTTTAATCTGTCAGCAATAGGCATATACCACATACGAATATATGGTACCTTGGTCCTACGGTGTTGCTCGTTTGGCATCCATCTTTCTGAATTACAAAACCGACACTTATCTAACCTTTCGTCTTCTTTCCAGAAGATCATACAATTTTTAACGCAAACATCAATTGCATGACATGGGAGGCCTAAATTGTTCATAAATTTTTCTGTCTCGTAATTTGAACCTGTTGCCTGGTTTCCTTCTGGTAAGTAGTTATTAAACATTCCGCACATCGAATCCACTAACCTCTCACTCATATTATGATATGCCTTATGTTGCATGAGCTCAACAGCAAAGGATAACTGCGAGTGACCTTCACGACAACCATCGTATAATGTATTTTTGGCTCCTTCTAACAAGTCATATAACTTTTTGGAATGATTGCGTACCGGTTCTTCTACATTTTGATAACTACCATCCTCATGATAGTAATCAAAACTCACGTTCTCACGAAATGCATCATTCACCATATCAACATATCTACCTCCTTCTACATTACCCACTTCTTCACTACCACTTACCCACGTCGGATCTACAGAACTCGTTCCTAAATCCATATCGAGTTCTTCTCCATGCTTATACCAAACATAATAATCTGGCATAAATCATTTACTATAAAGATGTTTCCAAATTCTTGTACCCGACAAGAAATTATTGTTCTCGCAATCACTACAAGGGCAGTAAAACTTACCGCGATTGCTCTGCGGCAGGGGCTGGCCATTTACAAATTTCATGAATTGATCCACCCCCGCTATGAACTCTACCGAGAAATTTCCCGTCGCTTCATCGAACCTTTTATACATCCACTCCCGAAAATTACTATAATTGTAATTTCCCGACATTTTTTTAGTAACAAATTTTTTTTTTCTCCTCAATTTCGTGTTTCTCACCACCAATGGAATGTGAATGAAAGAAACGAATGTCGTTTGAATATATTTATAGAGATTTTTGCGACTTTTTGCGACTTTTTTTACGACTACATTAATATTTTACGACTACTTTCCGACTTCTGTAAAAACTTTAACTCAGTTAGGTCCACCGACATCAAAACGAGAAGCACGTGGCCTATACCGGTTTTTAACGACTACATTACGACTATATTTACTACTCGCCGTATAATGTCGCTATTTTGTCGCAATTTTACGACTCAGTTACGACTAAAAGCGGAGCAACTATTGTGTAGTCGTAACTAAGCCGTAATATAGCTTGCAGTCGCCATATGGTCGTTAAGTAGTCGCTATTGCTTTACGACTACAATCGTAGTCGTAAGTCGTAGTCGCAATATCCAGGTTTTCTTGTAGTGATTTAATCTGAGATTTTCATAAATGTGCATGTATATATGTATATTTATGTTAAAAGTATGAGTGTTTGTGATGAGGACATCGGCTCTAGAACCGGCCCAACTGACATGCCAATCATCCCGGAAGGTCCCATGACCCGTTCCAAAGCCAAACAGCTTAGACGGAGGTTCAATACGGCCATACAAGCGTTCGTCCACTCACCCGGGCCGGACGGACCATTTCACATTCCTGCCGAGAGAAAAGAGCCTGTACGAATGGACCGACCGAACGACCTGATCTCCACTGAGGGAGGTAAGTTCTCACACCCAAGTGGCTATTTTAAGACTAACAGGACAGGTGATTTTTGTCCCAGAGCCACGGAACCAATACTTGCCGAAGAACGTTCCCCGGAGACAATCTTAGCCGATACAAAGGAGCTAGGCCCAAACGATCGTCCAGACGATCCAATCAGCACTGAGGAAGGTAAGATTTCTCAACCAAGTGCATATTTTAAAACTAATGGATCGAGTGGTTTTTCCATTAGAGACACAGGCCAGCTAGCTGCTTCACACCCAAGCCACCTAGCCGGTAAAAGCCAACAAAGGGCCAAAGAAGACGTTGAAGTTAAGGAGCTGCCGGGACTTGAAGAGGATGACTTCTATGATCAAGAAGACCTCCTAGAAGACTTCACCAAGCTGCTGCACCCACCGGACACACCGAAGCCCAAGTCCCCTTCAAAGGCACCACCGTGGGCCACTTCACCGCAATGTAAGCTATTTACATTGTATACTGTTCTTGCAGGTGATTCCAGCACCACCAACGACTAAAGAACAGCCCCAAATCGACCTTAAGTCATTAGTAGAATGCGCGGCCAAAACTTTCCTTATTTTGCTTTAATGAAACGTTGAGTTTTTAGAGTTTTAGAGTCTTTTGTTTCGTGTTGTTTTTCTTTAAACGTCCTGTTGTTTTGAGTCTTTGCTTGTTGTTTTTACGAGAACCCTAGAAGGTTCAGGCTGAAGGGCTATTAATAAAGCCCCACACGCAGCATTGTAGACACAACCTTTTTCCCGATTATTAATAAAGAGCCGCACTTTCTAAGTGTTCTTGAGAAGCGATTTCTCAATTCTGGTTTTGTTCTTGTTCGTGGATTCGGCCAAGATCAATACCTTCACCGTATCAGAGAGTAATCTCCCCTCTGTGTCGTGAACTCACTCCGCCAACAGCCCATCTAACGACTCCACACGAGAGAAGCGATCGCCATCGTGTCAAGTCACCTCCACCATCGACCATCAACCGGCCAAAGGGCAAGGCGACCGCCTACCTTTCGTCCCACGACTATCCCGGTTAAGACCTCACCACCGAGGCTTACACCATCTGGTATCAGAGCCAAAGGTTCCACCTTTGGTTTTCTATCTCTTTGTTTCAACTTAATTTTCCTAGATCTATCGCTAGGGTTTTTGTTTTTGTTTCGATTAGTCAAAAAAAAAAAAAAAAAAAAAATTGTTAGGGTTTATTGTTTCTGTTCTTCGTGTCTAGTTTTTAAGAAAAGCAAAAAAAATTATTAGAGTCTAGTTTATTTAGTTGATACTTGTTTCCGCGAATTTTTTTTCAAAAAAAAAAAAAAAAAATATATTACCGAATCTGTGGCGAGTTTAGGAAAATTTCCCCGGGGGAATTTTAGGAAGTTTTCCCCGAGTACTAGGCCTTACCGTCAGTCCAGAGTCATTGCTCGATAGTTTAGGAAATTTTCCCCCGAATATTGTACTTGCCGATTAAATTGGAAATTACCGTATCGATTAGGAAAATTCCCGGGGAATTTTTAGGAAAATTTTTCTGCGATATTTTAACCATTGCCGATCGATTAGTAGACTTGTTAGGTCACCTAGAAAAATTGGCAGAGTTTTTAAAATCGTTAAATAAATTTTTCTGAATTTTCTTGTATACCACTCGGTATTTGACGATTTTGTTTGAGTGTGTGACGAGGAATACAGGATCATGGACGAGGGGGACGGCGTTAACAACGCCCCACAAGATGCCGTTATGCAGATGCTCACTCTCATGAGGGACGAGCTGCGAGGCCTCGGCCAAAGGATGGACCAGCTCGAACAACCGAGAGTAGCCGGAGTAGCCGAAGTAGCCGGAGGAGCCGGAGGAGCTCCACATCACGATGCGATGCATGAAGATCGTGACAGCATGCCGGAGATGGAAGACGAATTTCCACCTGACCCTAGACGTCACCTTAACCAAAGGAGACGTGACCCCATTAGAGGACCTCGGCAAAGAGAGCATGAGCCGAATCATGACATGAAATTGTCACCTCCTACTTTTGCAGGGAAATCTAATCCGGAAGTATACTTGGATTGGGAAAGACGCATGGAGTACATATACGAGTGCTATGGCTATGGAGAAGGCAAGAAAATAGCCTTGGCAGCCGCACAACTCACCGAAAATGCACTCGCATGGTGGGATAGGACTGTGGCCGAGAGAAGAAGGCAACTTTTTGGGCCGATCCAAACATGGCATGACATGAAATACCTCCTACGACTAAGGTACGTGCCTGATCACTATCACCGTGATTTGCAAAAACGTTTCAGGAAACTAGCCCAAGGCAACCGGTCCGTAGAGGAGTATTTCGAGGAGTTCGAAAAACTCATGAACTCATTGGAGTTAGAGGAGTCCGAGGAAGCCTTGATGGCCCAATTCATCGATGGGCTTCAAGAACGTATAGCTAGGAAGGTGGAGAGAGCTAGATACAGTGGACTCCATGAGCTACTACACCTCTCGGTGCAAGTAGAACAACAAATCAAGAGAAAGACATCACTTGCCAATAGAACCAGAACCAACCCACCGTGGCAAGCAAGTGGCAGCAAGCCGGTCGACAAAGGCAAAGCTGCCGAGACCGATTCCCGGCTCAAAGGCCGACCCACCGATTTCCCGAAAACTTCCCGGCCCGACCAAGGTAAGTTCCCTAGTACTAATCAAGCTAGGACTCGTGATATTACCTGTTTTAAATGTCAGGGAAGAGGACACTATGCCCGGGAATGCCCAAACCAAAGAGTTATGATCATTACGGCAAGCGGTGGATATGAATCTCAAGACGAGATCGAAGAAGAAGAAGATGGAGCCGAGGATGACGTTGAGTATCCGGATACTGGTGAACTACTAGTAACTAGACGAGTCCTTAGCATGCTGGTCCATCCCGAAGAGAAAGTCCAACGGGAAAACTTGTTCCACACCCGATGCACCATTAACGGCAAGGTATGTAATCTTGTAATCGATGGAGGATCTTGTGCTAATGTTGCGAGCAAGTTTATGGTGGACAGGTTAGGCTTGGAAAAGACTAAGCACCCTAGGCCCTACAAGCTACAATGGCTTAATGACACCACGGAGCTCAAAGTTACGGAACAAGTACATGTCCCTTTTAGCATCGGCAAATACCAAGACCAAGTGCTTTGCGATGTAGTTCCGATGCAAGCTGGCCATCTCCTGCTGGGGAGACCGTGGCAATTTGACCGTGCAACACTTCACAATGGCCGGACCAATTATTATTCATTTGTACACAAGGAGCGCAAATACAATTTGGCCCCTTTAAGCCCGACCGAAGTGCAAGAACTACAAGCCCGAATGAGCAAGGAAAGCAAGGTAAGTGTTTCCAATCTGTACATCAATGCTGGTGATTTAAACCGTGCTATGAGTGCCGAAGGCACTATATTACTAATGTTGTTTAAAGAATGTCTAAGTACAGAAAACAGGGAACTAGTCTTGCCGCCGGAAGTGGATGCTTTGCTAAGCAAATTCAGGGATCTCTTCCCAGAAGAAAACCCACCGGGCCTGCCCCCTCTACGGGGAATAGAACATCAAATAGACCTTGTCCCCGGCGCGGCATTACCAAATAAAGCGGCTTACCGGATGAATCCCGAGGAGACTAAGGAGTTGGAGAAACAAGTCCGGGATTTATTGGACAAAGGCTACATACGGGAAAGTCTTAGTCCATGTGCTGTTCCCGTGCTGTTAGTGCCAAAGAAAGATGGCACTTGGAGGATGTGTGTGGATTGCCGAGCTATCAACAATATCACCATCAAATACCGGCACCCTATACCGCGCCTAGACGATATGCTAGATGAGCTAAGTGGTTCTACTATTTTCTCAAAGGTAGATTTGAAAAGTGGATACCACCAAGTCAGGATGCGTGAAGGAGATGAATGGAAGACGGCCTTCAAGACCAAGCAAGGCCTATACGAGTGGCTAGTCATGCCTTTCGGCTTGACCAATGCACCGAGTACATTCATGCGACTAATGAACCAGGTTCTTCGTTCCTATATAAGTAAATTCGTAGTGGTCTATTTTGATGACATACTTATATATAGTAAGAACCTACAAGATCATCTCAAACACCTAGAACTAGTGCTTAAATCACTTCGCAAGGAAGGCCTTTATGCTAACCTTAAGAAGTGCACATTTTGTACTAATGAACTTGTTTTCTTAGGCTTTGTAGTGAGTGAACAGGGCCTACGAGTAGACGAGGAGAAGATCAAGGCCATAAAAGATTGGCCCACGCCGACATCTATCGGCCACGTTCGGAGCTTCCATGGCTTAGCAAGCTTTTACCGACGGTTTGTGAGGGATTTCAGTACCGTTGCTGCCCCACTCACAGCTGTGATCAAGAAGAACGTGCCATTCACATGGGGAGCAGCTCAAGAAGCTGCCTTCAACGAGCTCAAGGACCGGCTTACCCAAGCACCGGTTCTTGCTTTGCCGGATTTCGATGAAATGTTCGAAGTGGAGTGCGATGCATCCGGCTTAGGGATTGGAGCTGTGCTGCATCAAAGGAAAAAGCCCGTGGCCTTCTTTAGTGAGAAACTAAGTGGAGCTACGCTGAATTATCCGACTTATGACAAGGAGCTCTACGCTCTTGTCCGGGCATTGGAGACTTGGCAACACTACTTGCTGTCCAAGGAATTCATCATTCATACGGACCATGAGACTCTTAAGCACTTGAGAGGTCAGACCGCACTTAAGAGGAGACATGCCAAGTGGCTTGAATTTGTGGAGACATTTCCATACGTCATCAAGTACAAAAAGGGCAAAGACAATGTGGTAGCCGATGCCTTATCAAGAAGGCATGTTCTTATTTCAACAATGGAGGCCAAAGTGCTAGGATTTGAGCACATCAAGGGACTATACAAAGATGACCCTGACTTCAAAGAGAGCTATGCCGAACACGGCAAAGGAATATACGGTCAATTCTATCTCCATAATGATTTTCTTTTTAGAGGTAAACGTTTGTGCATTCCGCAGGGATCCATGAGAGAGCTAGTGCTTAGTGAAGCACATGGAGGAGGATTAATGGGACATTTCGGTATAGATAAGACCTTGGCCATAGTGAAAGACCATTTCTATTGGCCACACCTCAAGAAAGACGTGAAGAAATTTTGTGCTAGATGCATCCAATGCCGAAAGGCTAAATCCAGGTCACATCCTCACGGTCTTTATCTCCCTTTACCTATTCCTAACGCCCCATGGGTAGATCTTTCGATTGATTTTGTTCTAGGACTTCCCAAGATACGGCACCAAGATTGCATCTTTGTCGTAGTGGACCGATTCTCTAAGATGGCACACTTCATCCCGTGTGACAAGACAAATGACGCGACCAACATTGCTAATTTGTTCTTTAAGGAAGTAGTGCGCCTACATGGGATCCCAAGGACCATCGTATCCGACCGTGACACCAAGTTTTTGGCTCATTTTTGGAGGACTTTGTGGAGAAAGCTAGGAACCAAGCTTCTTTTCTCCACTACTTGTCACCCCCAAACGGATGGTCAAACGGAAGTGGTAAACCGCACACTTGGCACCTTACTTAGGGCCACTCTCGGTAACAATATGAAAACATGGCTTGATTGCATCCCATTCATAGAATTTGCGTATAATAGGGCTGTTCATTCGGCCACTAAACTCTCCCCTTTTGAAGTTGTCTATGGATTTAACCCTCTTTCCCCAGTGGATCTAGTGCCTATTCCCCAAATAGAACAGGTTAACCAAGATGGACTTAGACGTGCCGAGCTCATCAAGGAGATACATGAGAGAGCTAAAGTCAACATAGAAAAGAAAACCGAAGGATACAAGACGAGCCATGACAAAGGCAGGAAGGAGCTCACCTTCGAACCAGGAGATTGGGTTTGGTTACATATGACCAAAGAAAGATTCGCGGACAAGCGTGCATCCAAGCTCGCTCCAAGAGGCGACGGCCCATTCAAAGTTCTAGCAAAAATAAACGATAATGCCTACAAGCTAGAGCTGCCAGGTGAGTTTAACATATCACATACGTTCAACGTTGCTGACTTATCTTCTTTTGATACAGGTGATCCAGTTTTGTGGACAAAACCTCTTGAAGAGGGAGGGAATGATGAGGACATCGGCTCTAGAACCGGCCCAACTGACATGCCAATCATCCCGGAAGGTCCCATGACCCGTTCCAAAGCCAAACAGCTTAGACGGAGGTTCAATACGGCCATACAAGCGTTCGTCCAATCACCCGGGCCGGACGGACCATTTCACATTCCTGCCGAGAGAAAAGAGCCTGTACGAATGGACCGACCGAACGACCTGATCTCCACTGAGGGAGGTAAGTTCTCACACCCAAGTGGCTATTTTAAGACTAACAGGACAGGTGATTTTTGTCCCAGAGCCACGGAACCAATACTTGCCGAAGAACGTTCCCCGGAGACAATCTTAGCCGATACAAAGGAGCTAGGCCCAAACGATCGTCCAGACGATCCAATCAACACTGAGGAAGGTAAGATTTCTCGACCAAGTGCATATTTTAAAACTAATGGATCGAGTGGTTTTTCCATTAGAGACACAGGCCAGCTAGCTGCTTCACACCCAAGCCACCTAGCCGGTAAAAGCCAACAAAGGGCCAAAGAAGACGTTGAAGTTAAGGAGCTGCCGGGACTTGAAGAGGATGACTTCTATGATCAAGAAGACCTCCTAGAAGACTTCACCAAGCTGCTGCACCCACCGGACACACCGAAGCCCAAGTCCCCTTCAAAGGCACCACCGTGGGCCACTTCACCGCAATGTAAGCTATTTACATTGTATACTGTTCTTGCAGGTGATTCCAGCACCACCAACGACTAAAGAGCAGCCCCAAATCGACCTTAAGTCATTAGTAGAATGCGCGGCCAAAACTTTCCTTATTTTGCTTTAATGAAACGTTGAGTTTTTAGAGTTTTAGAGTCTTTTGTTTCGTGTTGTTTTTCTTTAAACGTCCTGTTGTTTTGAGTCTTTGCTTGTTGTTTTTACGAGAACCCTAGAAGGTTCAGGCTGAAGGGCTATTAATAAAGCCCCACACGCAGCATTGTAGACACAACCTTTTTCCCGATTATTAATAAAGAGCCGCACTTTCTAAGTGTTCTTGAGAAGCGATTTCTCAATTCTGGTTTTGTTCTTGTTCGTGGATTCGGCCAAGATCAATACCTTCACCGTATCAGAGAGTAATCTCCCCTCTGTGTCGTGAACTCACTCCGCCAACAGCCCATCTAACGACTCCACACGAGAGAAGCGATCGCCATCGTGTCAAGTCACCTCCACCATCGACCATCAACCGGCCAAAGGGCAAGGCGACCGCCTACCTTTCGTCCCACGACTATCCCGGTTACGACCTCACCACCGAGGCTTACACCAGTTTGGGTCTTAAAACACCAATAAATTTGTTCAAGGTGTCAAATCTAACTTTCAGCTCGGTTTTAAGATTTTTGTTGTTTAGGAAATGTATAAACTGAATGAGAGCGAGCATTATTCATTTCTGTTTTCTTATTGGAACTTCAGTTTCCAGTTTTTAAGCAAAATATAAATGATTTGAAATGCCTTTGTAAAATCATCCTCACCCTTCATCGTCTTATGTTGGTGACCTAAAGTATGAGAACCAAAACAGGAGAAGGCTTCATGTCCATAAAACAACAATAAAAGTAAAGTATTCATTACTCACGAAAGATAATAATAAGCATACCTCAGGCAAGTAATCGTAGATAGGTCACCTTCAACAACGCGTTGTTTCAAATGTTTTCTTAATATTTGCATGACAGAAACATGGATGCTATCAAATAATAGACTACGAGACATGCAACTCAGCGCATCCACAAAATCCTCCAACTCAAAGGGACTCAAAAATAGCAACGTGCTAAAAGACCTCAGGCAAGAGTAGGTA
Source organism: Eutrema japonicum (assembly GCA_030161315.1). Classification (NCBI taxonomy): domain Eukaryota; kingdom Viridiplantae; phylum Streptophyta; class Magnoliopsida; order Brassicales; family Brassicaceae; genus Eutrema; species Eutrema japonicum. The sequence continues at coordinate 23,488,392 of BSQW01000007.1, forward strand.
GTCAAGACATCAAGTATGGGAAGACCATCTAAATTCAAAATATACGAAGATGGAGGCAACTGTGGCTTTGGTGGAAGCACATAAATATTTTCAGCTTTTCCATCAAGGATAGAATGTTAGCACGATCTTTTGTCAGTAGCACTGTTACAACTTGCTTAGCTGATGAAGTATCCCCTTCTCCGTCAGTAAGTAGTCTGACAGACGAGAAAACTTCGATTCTTTACTGGATAATGAGGCCAAGCTATACTACTCGATGAAATTATCCTACCATATGTTGTCTCTACAACAACAAAAAAAAATCAAAAACTTTGTGTCCATTTTTGCGAGAACCCAATTGGGTCCATCTTTGAGAAACCCTAAGTGTGAATTGACTTTGCAAAATTAGGTTCCAAAAATGTCACGTTAAACAATAAATCAAAGTCATTAAATTTAATTTTCTCACTATATCATATCATTTTCTTCGCCGGGATTGGATTAGGGAGCTATTTTTTAGTCGGACTCAATAGCTGCTTCATCATTGGTATCCACAATTTTTTCCGGATCATCATTAGAAATCAGAAGACTTGGGACTGTTGAAGCATATCTAATCAATTTGCAGCCAGTAGGCACTAGACAGAACCTAATCAATTCAAATACCATATCGATGCTTCCGAGTAATTCAAACTCGAAAGAGAATCATAACTTGGAGATTAATTGGGCTTAAATATCATCATATGGCCAAGCTTATACTTAACAATCATGAATCAACGACTATTTGAATCCATTCTACAAAAGCAAAACATGTGTTTTAAGTAAATCATTAGATGGATTAATTGGCTTAAATTTTCTAAAGCTAAGCCAAAGTCTTATAACAATAATCAACTTTTGATTCCAATCTTCCTAATCTCAGAAACTTTATCTCAATATCAAAAAACGATCTCAAATCATATAGGTTGCTAATGATGAATCACAACTTGAACAAGGAATATGTGATTTTGAAATAATACAGACTGATTTTTTCACATGTGTCGTCGATATTTAGAAGGAGATGGCGAAACATGCTCATCGACACCATCGATGGAGCTAACGCTTGAGCAAAAAGCCATATTCTTAGAGAATCCTTTTGAAACACAAAACCCAGATCCAAAAACTCTAGTCGGGACGTGGATTCTGCTTCGCATGATAGAAATCAAAGGATGGGTGAAGAAACCAAATGCATTCACCATTTGATAGAAAAAAAAAAGAAAGAGAAAGAAACAAGATTGTTGATATTTGTAATACAGCGAATCGAGCATTTTTCCGAAAAATGTGGCGAAAAAGATGATATAAGACAAAGAAAATATAAATTTGAGGATTTCGTTTCCTATTTAATTATAACTTTTTGGCCTAATTTTTCAAAGTCAATCTACACTTGGATTTAGTTTGCATATACTATATCTGGGAAATAAATATAACAGTTTCAAATGCTCGAGGAATTAGAAGAGCATTTTTTCGAAGTATCAATAGTAATGATACAAAGTGGAAATGGTGATTTTTGAAAGATTTACGCAAGTTTGATGTGACAAAAATTTGAATAAAATTATCATGTTTGTAAAAAGGAAATAAGTAAAGAGATGATAATGCTAGTTTTGTTTTGAGTAAAATAATGGTGACCTTATCTAATTCCAAAAGTTTGAATCTATTGTTTTCACTCTCACTCACAACTTTCTCATTACTATAAAACTCAAACACGAGGGGGATAATATGATTTCTTTCATTTGATAAATATACATCAATAATATATCTCCTATTGTGTTTCTCTATATTAGATGATGATTATAACATATTTTGTATTGAAAAATGATAAATGTGCTAAATTTGAGCTTGGATTTTTACTAGACTTCAACGTGTGTTTCTCTATATTAGTCTATGTTGCACGGAAATGTAATCTGATTCTCTTCTTTACCCGAATGATCTGCTTCCAACCTGAACTCTCTCTCTCGCTCTCTTTGTATTTGAAACGAAAAACGAATTGAGAAACGAAAAACAGAATGTAACGAACACGAGAGAGTTTGGTCACCCAGGGTTCGCCTTCGATATGAATGACTACGTCCCTGGGGCTGGATCGATCACCAGCAAGCTTCCACTATCAATCGAACAAAGAACAAGATCTCCCAAAAACCAGAGAGACTCTCACACAACGAAGAAGAAGAAGCGATGTAACTGAATCTGTTTTCCGTTAATCCTCTTATAGTACAGAGAGGATAAACCAACACTAAACCAATCGATCTAATCTCCTAAACCGGAAGACTAAAACCTTAATATGAACCGCTTCTGATTTCGCTGACTTCACCAAGTCTGCGTTGACCCGAGCTGAAGCACATAGTTAACAAACTCCACCTTGATTCAGCTCAATGCACACACCTTCGATGATCTCCTGTGGAACCTGCCTTACTGACGATATGACCACCAGCTACAGAGCCTTGCGGCTCCTTCAAGCTCTTGTGAGCTTGAGTAAGTCTAACGCTGCATTAAACTTACTCACCGGCACAACCTTTGTTAAAACATCTGCCGGATTACAACTTGTATGAATCTTCAAAACCTCAACATCACCTTCTGCAATAATGTCCCGAATGAAATTGTACTTCACTGCCATATGCTTAGTGCGCTCGTGATACATGTTATTCTTCGAGAGACATATCGCACTCTGAGAATCACACCAAATGCTAACACACCTTTGGCTGAAACCAAAATCTTCAAACAATCCCTTTAACCATATAGCTTCCTTCACTGCTTCTGAAAGGGAAATGTATTCAGCTTCTGTTGTTGACAGAGCTACTACTGGTTGAAGGCTTGACTTCCAGCTTACCACATTCCCTGCAAGTGTAAACACATATCCAGATATCGATCTCCTTCTGTCTAGGTCTGATGCATAATCAGAATCACAATATCCCTGAATCTTCATTTCCTTTTCCTTTGTGTAAGAAATTCTAACATCCACAGAACCTTTGATGTATCTTAGGAGCCATTTGACAGCTTCCCAATGCATGATACCTGGCCTGCTCATGAACCGGCTTACCATTCCCATGCCATACGCAATATCAGGTCTTGTTCCCACCATTGCATACATGATGCTCCCAACAGCTGATGAATAAGGCGTTGTCTCTATATTCACTTCTTCTGTTGCATCGCTGACTGCTGCTAGCTTGAAATGAGCACCTATGGGAGTTTGAGAAATCTTTGCATCTTCCATTCTGAAAGTTTTAATCACCTTCTTTAGATACTCAGTCTGAGACAAATGCAGAATTCCTTGTGCTCTGTCCCTAACAATATCCATGCCCAGAATTCTCTTAGCTGCTCCTAAGTCCTTCATCTCAAAGGTTGAACTCAACTGATCCTTAAGTTCCTGAACCTCTGCCCTGTCTTTCGCCGCTATTAACATGTCGTCCACATATAACAACAAATACAAGTATGAACCCTCTGAAACCTGCTTTGTGTAAACGCAGGAATCATGTTCACTCCTTGTAAAACCATTTGAAGTCATAAACTGGTCAAACCTTTTGTTCCACTGCCTTGGGCTTTGCTTTAAACCATATAATGATTTCTTAAGCAAGCAAACTTTCTTCTCGGGATCTCCTATCTCATATCCCTCAGGTTGTGTCATATAGAGCTTTTCTTCTAGGTTTCCATGCAAAAACGCAGTTTTCACATCCATTTGTTCCAGCTCTAAATCCAGATTAACAACCACAGAAAATAGCATTCTTATCGAGACATGCTTAACCACAGGAGCAAAGACTTCTTGGTAGTCTATTCCCTCTCTCTGTGTGAACCCTCTAGCTACTAATCTAGCCTTGTATCTAGGAGGTTCAGAATCAGTCATACATGGCTTAAGCTTGAATATCCATTTGCAGCTTATTAGCTTCTGGTTTTCAGGTTTATCCACTATATCCCATGTATGGTTTTTGTTCAGAGAAACCATCTCTTCATCCATTCCACCATTCCATTTTTCCCACTGTCTACTTTGTCTTGCTTCTGCATAACTCTCAGGTTCATCTGCACTAAGTACAATTTTTGACGCTGCTAGTGCAAATGCAAACACATTTTCTTCATCATCATACCTTGCAGGAGGCTGAATGTTCTGTCTCCTGACTCTATCTCTAGCTAACTGGTAGTTTGCTAGACTCGCAGCTCCATTTGATGTAGCTTCGGTATTAACTTCAACATAAGGACTTCCTCCTTCTTGAACAGATTCGGAAGTGACTCCACCTTGAGTTAAATCACCTGGAGTGACTCCACCTAGAGTTGATGCACTGACTGTAGAAACCTTAGTAGTAACCCATCCAGGCCCTTTGTCTTCAGACCTTTCTTCCCTTGATGAACCGTAGATACCCTTCACTAGATCTTTGTAAAGTTGGTCTTCACAAAATTTAACATTTCTGATTATGACTAGCTTCTTCTCATCAAGTAACCAGACCTTGTAACCTTTAGTACCGGGAGGATACCCAATGAACACACCTTTGAGAGCCCTTGGCTTAAGCTTTCCTTGATCCGTATTAACATAGACTATAGAGCCAAACTTCTTCAAGTGCTTGTACCCTGGTTCTTTCTTCAACCAAATTTCCTCTGGAATCTTGTAATCAATAGCAGACGCAGGAGAACGGTTGATGATGTACACTGAAGCAGCTGCAGCCTCAGCCCAAAACCTCTCCTCTAATCCTGACTCGCTGAGAAGACACCTGACCTTTTCCATGATCGTCCTGTTCATCCTCTCTGCAACTCCGTTTTGTTGCGGAGTATACGTGCAAGTCCTATGCCGTGCTATTCTATTTGACCTGCAAAACTCATCAAACATGTTATTACAAAATTCGAGACCATTATCAGTTCTAAGACACTTTACCTTCCTGTCAATCAGATTTTCAACCAAGTGTTTCCATTCACAAAACTTTGCAAATGCCTCATCCTTTGTCTTAAGGAAATAGATCCATACTTTCCTAGTATGATCATCGATGATGGATAGAAAGTATTGATTTTTGGAGATGGATGGCTGGACATTTGATGAACCCCAAAGATCAGCATGCACATAATCTAGAGGATGTTCTGTTTCATGCTTCCCTACACCAAAACTGACTTTCTTAGCTTTTCCCATAATGCAGTATTCACATAAATCTTCTTCTTTCCCAATGTCTCTTTTCTTGATGATGCCCCTCTGAACAAGACGTTTAAGATTCTGATATCCCATATGACCAAGTCGACTATGCCACAAAGAGACCTGAGATACTGATTTAGCTTGACAAGCTTCTGATAAAATAGTTTCCCCATCAAGTATATATAGACCATTTCTCAATACTCCTCGTAAAGCCACCTTGTTGTTCTTGTGAAATGTCAGCTTACCCTGACCACAAACATGAGTATATCCTAATGAATCCAATGTCCCTGTAGAAATCAAGTTTCTCCTCAGACCTGGAACATATCTGACATTTCGCATTATGTTGACTGATCCTCCATGTGTATTCACCCTTATTGACCCTATGCCGAGAGTTTCCACTGTATGATAATCACCAAGTAAGATCTTGCTTGACCCTTTCTCCTGAAAATCCACAAACCAGTCTCTTCGAGAAGTCATATGGTAAGTACACCCGGAGTCTATTACCCAATTTTCATTTGGCTCATCACCTGAGATATTCAGAGCATCTACTACTTTGAACTCTTCTATAAGAACCGCAGCCTCTCCATCACTATCACTATCCATCTTCTTCTTACGAGCAAAACAATCTTTCTTCATGTGACCTTCTTTCTTGCAGTACCAGCAGACCACATTTGACTTAGGCTTCGACTTGCTTCTGCTGTTTTTACCTTGAGAGTTGTAAGTCTCTCTTTTCTGTGATCTTCCTCTTTCATGTGTGTAGAGTGCTGAAGCAGATCCCTTCTCTTGAGCAACACCAGCAGTTAATTCTCTCTGCTTGGACCTTGCAGCTGAGATGATCTCTTCCAATGACAAGGATTCCTTGACATACTTAAGTGTATGTTTCAGCTGATCATAGGCTGCAGAAAGAGAGCTCAAGAAAACAATTGCTTGAATCTCCTCAGACACGGTTACATCCAAACTGCTCATCTTAGTCACAATCTTGAGAAAATCATCAACGTTCACATCAATCGACTTTGATCCATCACATCTAAAAGTATAAAACTGTGATTGAACAAAGATCCGATTAGGTAGGGATTTGGACATGTATAACCTGTCAAGCAGTGACCACATCGATGCAGCCGTCGTACAATGCTTGATCTTCCTGAGAACGTGATCTCCGATGTTCACTATTATCATGTCCTTTGCTCGTTCGTCCTTCTCTAACTTCACGGGATCAAGAATCACCTTCGTCGTCAGAGGCTCCTTCTCGGATTCACCATCGGAAGGTTTCTTATCCACCGGAACTGTAATCTCAAAGTTATCGCTGAGGATTACATCCTTCAATCCCGATACGCCGAAGTGAGCCATCATTCTTATGGTCCATAACGAGAAGTCACCGGAACCATCAAAACGCTCTACATCAGCTCGCGTCGTCACCGTTGTATTGACCATCTTGAATCAGAAAGAGCCGTAGCTCTGATACCACTTGTTGCACGGAAATGTAATCTGATTCTCTTCTTTACCCGAATGATCTGCTTCCAACCTGAACTCTCTCTCTCGCTCTCTTTGTATTTGAAACGAAAAACGAATTGAGAAACGAAAAACAGAATGTAACGAACACGAGAGAGTTTGGTCACCCAGGGTTCGCCTTCGATATGAATGACTACGTCCCTGGGGCTGGATCGATCACCAGCAAGCTTCCACTATCAATCGAACAAAGAACAAGATCTCCCAAAAACCAGAGAGACTCTCACACAACGAAGAAGAAGAAGCGATGTAACTGAATCTGTTTTCCGTTAATCCTCTTATAGAACAGAGAGGATAAACCAATACTAAACCAATCGATCTAATCTCCTAAACCGGAAGACTAAAACCTTAATATGAACCGCTTCTGATTTCGCTGACTTCACCAAGTCTGCGTTGACCCGAGCTGAAGCACATAGTTAACAGTCTATCTAGTAGTTTATTAATTCGAACTGACACCTACAATAATTTAGATGCTATAGGATACAAAGAAATACCGTATCCTACGGAAATGACTACAGTAATATGTGGTTAAATATATAGTACTTGTGTAATTATATTATATTTGTATATTTTTGTTACAAAGAATAACGGATGTTATTGAATCCTTACTTTTATGTAGAGTTTTAATGACTTAAAAATTGTAGAATATACTAAATTTATAAAGAGTTTTTTTTTAAATTTCTTTCTAACCCATCAGTCAAATTTTGCACATTCTTCTCGATTACTTAATTCTATTGTATATATTTTACTTCCAAAAAATAAACATCTTTAACAATAAAATGAAGGGAGAAGAATTATTAACACTATGATGCCAAACTGCCACATGATATAGTTCTCGATATATATTAATGTCTAAATGTTGTTTTATATTTTAGGGTTTCGTACTTGTTTCCCAGATTCTGCCATTTTTAAAAGAGCAAGAGATCCTTCTTCTATTTCCATATTGATTTGTTCTTCGATGAGAGCAGCAGAAATATAAAAAAAAAGGCAAGTGACCGGAAAAATAAAATATGTCTCCATTTAGGGTTTCATACCTTCGATCTTCCATCAATGGATTAGAAGAGGAGGGAGCGTCCGGCGGTAATTGGTGTTTCGGTGGCTTTTCCGACGGGTTGAGTAGAGCAAGAGAGCCTTTTCCTATTACCATCTCGATTTATTCGAAATTAAAATGATAGAAAATAAGAGAGGAGATCGAAAAATGGGTGGAGATATGAAAAGCGAGCAGAGGAGATAGGGTTTTTATTCTCGTGAGAGGCTGAGAAAAAAATAGGGGTATTTATGTTTCTTTTAAATCATTTGGTCCATTATATTAGATTAGAGATTTGGTTTATTAAATAAGATTTGTTTCCATTATTATTAACCAATCAAAATGTATTTTCAACCAAAACTTATCTTTTATACATAGTTGACTGTAATTTTTTTAGTGTAATTTATATTTAGTTTGAAACAAATATAAAAAGGAAACAAAAGAACATAAATTCATAAAATTTAGATAAGAATGTGTAAACTGCAAATTCCTAACATTATATGCAGGTTCGGCTCTTACCATGTGCTCAAGGTTGCACAGGGCCCATTCAATTTACAACCATTTCTTTAGTTTTTAGGGCCCTGTTTTTTTATAAAAAAAAATATTTTGGGACCCTGTTTTTTTTTTAAAAAAATTTGATTTTAGGGCCCTTATTTTTTAAAAATTTCAAAACATGGTCCAAATTTGTTTGCTTTTTTTTTAGCACAGGGTCCTAGTTTTTAATCAGCCGGGCCAGATTATATGTATGTGTTGGTTAGGTGCATAGTAGTGTGGGCTACAGACTTATAGAATATGATAGAGTACGATTTGTTATGGTCATTATGCACACCAACAAAAGTGGATTTTATTCTCTTAGGTATTTTATGTTTCATAAACCATTTGGTCCATTAGATAAGATTGGGTTCTGAATTAAGAAAATCTGAGAGACTTAATTTTAACCAATCAAAACTTATTTTCATCCAAAAGTTATATTTTATACAGACTTCAGAGTTGACTTTAATTTTTTTAGTGTATTTTTTATTTAATTTGAAAATATATAAAAAAGAAATGAAAGAACATAATTTCATAAAATTTACATTAGAATGTGGAAACTGCAAACTCCTAACAAAAAACATTGTAAAACTACAAAAACTAGAATATTTGCAAGGAACATTAAAAAGAAAAAAGCAAGCCATTGTAAAACTAATTTAAAAATAAATATTCCCTAAATATTTGTGATAATTTAAGATATTCTTTATCAAGTTAAAAAAATTTTCATAATAAGATTTATATCATTTGGTCTAATTATGATTCAATTACATAACCAGATTAAACCAAACATAATTGTTTAGATTTGGACGTCACTTAAATTTTTAAATTCGGATTAAAATCTATTCTCTTAGGTACCAAGACAATCACTTACAAACATACAAAATATACATTTAATATCTTCAATCATGGTTTAATGTTATTATATTTTAAATAATTTAATAAATTATATCTAACAATAAAGATATCATATAAATTATTTAAATTTGATCTTGGATTTTTACTAGATTGCAACCGATGATTACAGAGTGCATAAGACTGCCCGATGCTTCTCCTTCCACCTTTACGAGTCTGTAATCCCTATATCTAGTCTCAACACTTCATTTTGTCTGTCTTATGCTATAACGGTCCGTTCTTAAATAATATATCTAACAATAAAGATATCATATAGATTAATTAATTTGACAACGCGTGATAAATTTAATCTTAGATTTTTACTAGATTGTAACCGATGATTACTCTAACTAGTAGTTTATTAGTTCGAACCAACACCTACAATAATTTAGATGCAGTGATGAGCTTAGACTCACTGTGGTTTAACGGGAATTACAAAATGTGATTTTTTTTATCGAACAAAAAAATTAAAGTTGTCTAAAAACTTACTCAATATTGATAATATAACCAAATATATATAAATTTAAATCACAGTTTTATATTTTCATTTTTTTAATGATGTATATTACCTATTTTTTCCTTTTTACATATTTGCTTTACTAAATTTCTTCAATTTGTTTGTTATTAATCTCATTAAAGATTACTATAAAGCATATGCATAAATTTTTACATAAAAATAAAAATAATAATTTTAGTATTATGGTTTTATCAAACAAACACCTCAACAATATTTATCAAATTAAATATATATATATATATAAGGGTAAATTAGCAAAAAAAGTTGGCTCTCTAATATTATAATATTTTTGGTGTGCTTAAGTAAATGCCTATTTTTCAACATGAGACACGGTACTGTTTAAATGCTATAGGATACAAAGAAATTACTACAGTAATATGTGGTTGTATATATTGTACTCGTGTATCATATATGTATAAATTAGCTACAAAGAATAAGGGGTGTTATTGAAAATTTATTTTTATGTAGAGTTTTAATGACTTTAAAATTGTACAATATACTAAGTATATAAAGATTTTTTTTTTAAAAAAAATCTAAGCTATCAGTCAAATTTTGAACATTCTTCTCGATTACTTGATTCATTTATATATATTTAACTTCTAAAGAATAAATGTCTTTAACAATAAAATGAAGGGAGGAGAATTATAAACACAATGGTGACATACTGCCACAGAATCAGTACCGTGCCTCATGTTGAAACAAATAGGCATTTGTCAAAGACCACCAAAAATATTGTAATATTAGTGGGTCACATAAAACTCTCTCAGGCCCAAAGACCGAGGAGCCGCTCAACATCGACGACATGAGCTCATTCCACCGGCGTTCTTCCTCCGTCGATCCCTCCGCCTGACTGAAACTTCCTGCGTTCCTCTCTCGGGGCCATCAACACCCGAAGAATAGTTTTTCACTGTCCGCCGGTCGAAGCTCGTCGCCGGCGAGATCCCTTCCGATTCTCTAGTCGGTAATCTCTGATTTTCTGTCCTTACTCCATGATAATGGAGACTGTTGTGTTGAATGTCTCTCAGATCTTGAAGCCGACAGATATAACGATTAAGCTCTCTCCCCTCTATGGGACGTCTTCTGCGGTAACGTCGGAACAACTTTCACCGCCGGATCCCCCAGATCCTCCAGATCCGCCGGGCCTCTCTCCATGCTGCCTCACCGTCTCTCTGCCCTTCAAATCCAACGACCCCAGCTCCGGCGAACCGTCAGACGGTGCTCCAAACCATCACCTCCCATCCTCCTTTCTCCCGAAGCCTCTCATCACTCCCGGCGAAAGTCCTATGTTTTCATTATCCGCTCTCATCTCCGTCGAGAAGACTCTCCTCTACTTTGTTAGTCTGGGCCTGCCCCATAAGAGTATTGGGCTGGTTAATGTTAGCTGTGATGGCCCACTAAGTAGCAGAAAAGCAGCTGTCGTGTTTGAGCCTTGCCGTTATTTTTCTTCTGTCGACACAGAGAGATCATCGAACTCACTTGCCTACTCTATGGTGAAGCCAATCACCTTAACTTCCTCCATTTAGGAGAGATCAATTCCACCATTTCCTTCCTTTCGGAAGAGATCACTTCCACAAAATTCCCTCTTTATGAGAGGTGGTTTTTCTTTGGGTTTAAAACCGAAGAAAAAATTTCAATTCTTAACCGTATTGTTATCTAGTGTAGCGGTATCCACGGGGCCAGAAGATGCAACGGATCTCGTTTTGATGAGATTTCGAGGTGTGGATTGTCATTCAAAGTCACAAACTAACGTGATTAACTTTCAACTTTTTGGCTTTGCCGTGAATGTTTTGTCGACGCATCTGATTTTGTTGGATTCGCAGTCGTCTCTATCGACGCATTCGAGTTTTGGCTCCAATCCGCTGTCAAACTTCTATGAAGACCTATCTGCTTTCACTTTATTTTTTACGATTGTTATGTTTTGTTGTAATGTTCGAAGATGATGGATAATTACCTCTTTTTGGTGTAATTTGGAAGATTAAGTTAATGAAATCAAGGTTTTGAACATAAAAAAAAAAGTGGGTCACATTTTTTTTCTAATTTACCCTATATATATATATATATAATTTGATAACTATGGTTGAGGTGTTTGTTTGATACAACCATAACACTAAAATTATTGTTTTTAATTTTATAGAAATTTATGGATATGCTTTATATTAATTTTTAATGAGATTAATAACCAACAAATTGAAGAATTTTAGTAAACAATATGTAAAAAGGATAAAATAGGTAATATAAATAAATGTTTTTAAATAAAAATATAAAAATTTGCTTTAAAATTTCTATATTTTTGTTATATTATCAATATTGTGTAAGTTTTTAGACAACTTTAGTTTTTTTTTAGATAACAGAGTCACATTTTTCAATTCGCTTTAAACCACAGTGATTTTAAGCACGACACTGCACAAGATAGAGTACTTGTATTCATATCCTTAAGATTTATTAATTTATACAAAAATATTGTTATACTAAACTATATAATTTACTTCTAGATCTTAAGTTTTTTCTTACATATTGGCTATATATATATTAATTTCTAAATGTTGTTTTATATTTTAGAATTTCGTACATGTGGAATTCCTAATTATGTCATTTTTAAGAGAGCAAGCTTTTTTTTGTTTCCATATTGATTTTTCTTTGATCGAATCAGCATAAAGATGAAAAATGAGAAGGGCAAATGACCGAAAAGGAATAGAAAAAGATCAGATAAATAAAATATGTCTCCATTTAGGGTTTCGTACCGTCGATCTTCTATGAATGGATTAGAAGAAAAGGGAGCGTCAGTGTATGTGCCAATGGCGCTTATAATTTTAAAGATTAAGAAAGTGTGTTGTTTGTGTTCACCTGCAGTTCATCGACATCCACCTTGAAGAAGATGGCACTTAACATGAACTTATTGGCCAAGTCAGCGAAAATTGGAGCAATCATGCGGCATGGTGGACACCATGAAGCAGTGAAAAATATATCCCAAGATGAGAACAGCGACATTATAATTCCATCAGGAAACTAAGTAATCTAAGCAATAAAGACTAAATTTTAACATAAGGATGACTCTAATCTGCAATAACATGAAATAAGGAACACAACATAAACCCAAAAAAATGAATCTATTAAAATATTATATCGTGTTATTTTTAGCGAAAGCACACAATCAAATTTAAAATGTAGTTTTATTGGAATCAATAGTCACACATCCGAGTCAACAATGAAGAACGACTTGAGACATATGGCAACCAAAATCTAAACCCTGATACCCTAATGTTTTCTTTGACGCCATGAACATATATCCCAATCGACCCAATCGCATGAATGAAAAATTCGGAAACCTAAATTCCAAAATTTACCGGCGTGTAAGTTAACCTATCAATCTAAATCATAATTATCGTATTCAACTTATTTTGTACACTGTAAATAAAATATTACCCAAACTCGGAATATCAAGGAGAGAGAAATTATGAGGATTCCATTTTGGCTCAATAAAAAGCGATAAATTTAAAGTATGAAGTATCAATAAAAGGAGATAAATTTAAATAAAATAGTTAAAAAGAAAACAAATTTAGGGAGAATTGAGAATTTAGAGCAAAAAATGGAAAGTATTGTCCCCTTAGTACTTATTGGAAGATTATTGTCCTCTTATTATTTATATTAAGGATAATCAAATTTTACCTCTTAAAATAATAATAATCAATATTTTAAAAAAATCAAAATTAAATAAAAAAAATAAAGGCATTGAAAACAAACAAAAAAAACAGTTTGCGACTCAAAAAAAGAAAACAAAAAACTCCGCCTTGGTTCGTCCTCATAATCGGAGGCATACTTAACTTCTTCGGCTACTTCAAGATTTGGCTTGCCGTTACAGAACGGATCTCGATGCCTAAAGTCTGGCACATGTGTCTCTACACTTGCGTTGGAGCCAACTCGCAGTCGTTCGCTAATACCAGATCGCTCGTCACGTGCGTTAAGAACTTCCCGGAGTCACGTGGTGTTGTCTTGGGGATTCTCAAGGGATAAGTTGGTCTTAGTGGCGCCATTATTACACAGCTCTACCATGCTTTTTATGGTGACGATACCAAATCTCTCATTTTGATGATCGTAAGTTACAATTTTTAATAAATTGATGAGACTAAACAGAGTAAAACAGAGAAAAACATAGGTTAATGGTTATTATATATGAACATTGATTTCTCCCTTGGATAGAGTATGATCTCAAAACGGGGAAAAACAGAGATTTATGAAAAAAAATTTACTAATGGAATAAATCTTGGATCTAAATCCAGGCTAATTGTATGAGTATGATTGTATTTGCAGGTTGGTTATCTGCAGCACACTACAAGAAAACATCGATTTAGCCACTCCATTTTGCGACAACACATGTAGTCGCAAAAATTTGAGACCAATATGTGACCAATTTGCGACATATTTGAGACTCTCAAAACTTAGTCGCATATTAGTTGTAATTAGCGACCAAAAACTTTAGTTGTAGTTTAGTCGCTAATTTGGCACGTTTTTGCGACTCCTTTCCGACTAAATTTTGGAGTAGCAAAATATTTGTCAAAGAGCTACGAATTTGCGACTACATTTGTAGACACAAAGACGTAGTCACAAATTAGTCAAAATTTTTCCCAAAATAGTGTGTTTTTCGCATTGTTTTATTTTCAAGATTTTGAGACTTATTTGCGACTACGGAAACACTTGTTGTCACATTGTAGTCGCAAATTTCACAAGTAGTCACTAATCAGTTGCACATTTTGTGACTGAAATAAGACTACAAAAAAATATTTGAATGTGATTTGCAAAAAAGTTTAATAAACTCACATTCAAATTTTGTATAATTTGTATACATTTCAAAAGATTTGCGACTACTTTGTGACTACAAAATAATATGTTTAAAAAGTTATCGATGGAGTCACAAAGTAGTCGCTAATTTTGTGACTACTTTGTGGCTACTTGATTGAAATTTTACAAAATTCACATTTTTAACAATGTTTGTGAATGTTAAACTATGAATTTAACTTGATAAATCATATATATCCTTTACAATCTATCAAAAACTTTAAAATTTGTAAGATTCATAACTTTTTCATATATCATCATCATCTCCACACTTATATCAAACATTAGTATGTAATTAAAGAGTAAATGTATTGATTTGATTTGCAAAATATATATATTAGTTTTTTAACAAAAACTCTAGTAAATTTCAATATCTACGTATGTACATATGTTTATTTTATCCCTAACTGTTAAAATTAGCATATACGATTTAAACTATTCATTTAGTGTTTAGGGACTTGTTTTGCCACTACAATGTCACTGTTATGCGACTAATTTACCACTAAGATGCGACTGCGTGATTTTTCTAAAAGATTTGCGACTACTTTGTGACTACAAAACAGTATTTAAAAAAATTTATCGATGGAGTCACAAAGTTGTCGCTAATTTTGTGACTACTTTGTGACTACTTGATTGAAATTTTACAAAATTCACATTTTTAACAATGTTTGTGAATGTTAAACTATGAATTTAACTTGATAAATCATATATATTCTTTACAATCTATCAAAGTTTTTAAAATTTGTAAGATTCATAACTTTTTCATATATCATCATCATCTCCACACTTATATCAAACATTAGTATGTAATTAAAGAGTAAATTTATTGATTTGATTTGCAAAACATATATATTAGTTTTTTTAACAAAAACTCTAGTAAATTTCAATATCTACGTATGTACATATGTTTATTTTATCCCTAACTGTTAAAATTATCATATACGATTTAAACTATTCATTTAGTGTTTAGGGACTTGTTTTGCCACTACAATGTCACTGTTATGCGACTAATTTACCACTAAGATGCGACTGCGTGATTTTTTTAAAAAGATTTGCGACTGCTTTGTGACTACAAAACAATATTTTTAAAAATTTATCGATGGAGTCACAAAGTAGTCGCTAATTTTGTGACTACTTTGTGACTACTTGATTGAAATTTTACAAAATTCACATTTTTAAAAATGTTTGTGAATGTTAAACTATGAATTTAACTTGATAAATCATATATATTCTTTACAATCTATCAAAGTTTTTAAAATTTGTAAGATTCATAACTTTTTCATATATCATCATCATCTCCACACTTATATCAAACATTAGTATGTAATTAAAGAGTAAATTTATTGATTTGATTTGCAAAACATATATATTAGTTTTTTAACAAAAACTCTAATAAATTTCAATATCTACGTATGTACATATGTTTATTTTATCCCTAACTGTTAAAATTAGCATATACGATTTAAACTATTCATTTAGTGTTTAGGGTCTTGTTTTGCCACTACAATGTCACTGTTATGCGACTAATTTGTCACTAAGATGCAACTGCGTGATTTTTTAAAAAAGATTTGCGACTACTTTGTGACTACAAAACAATATTTTTAAAAAATTTATCGATGGAGTCACAAAGTAGTCGCTAATTTTGTGACTACTTGGCTGAAATTTTACAAAATTCACATTTTTAACAATGTTTGTGAATGTTAAACTATGAATTTAACTTGATAAATCATATATATCCTTTACAATCTATCAAAGTTTTTAAAATTTGTAAGATTCATAACTTTTTCATATATCATCATCATCTCCACACTTATATCAAACATTATTATGTAATTAAAGAGTAAATTTATTGATTTGATTTGCAAAACATATATATTAGTTTTTTTTTAACAAAAACTCTAGTAAATTTCAATATCTACGTATGTACATATGTTTATTTTATCCCTAACTGTTAAAATTAGCATATACGATTCAAACTATTCATTTAGTGTTTAGGGTCTTGTTTTGCCACTACAATGCCACTGTTATGCGACTAATTTGCCACTAAGATGCGACTGCGTGATTTTTTTTAAAAGTTTTGCGACTACTTTGTGACTACGAAAAAATATTTTTTAAAACTTTATCGATGGAGTTACAAAGTAGTCGCTAATTTTGTGACTACTTTGTGACTATTTGATTTAAATATGACAAAATTCACATTTTTAACAAGGTTTGTGAATGTTATATTGTACATTTCAAGTAAATAGTCTAATAAACTCACATTCAAATTTGTATATATGCAGAAAAATTTATAACATTAATATTAATTATATCAAAACATTTATCATCAACATACATTTAATACCCGAGATATCATCAACACACAAACCCGGATTTTTTTTTTCGGTTATAGTTTGGTTCGACAATTTAATACCCGAGATGCCTAAAATATATCCAAAATATTAAAAATATACCGGAAACCCAGAAAATATACCAGAGTAACATTTAGCGACCTAATTGCAATTCCTAAATAAATTAGATCCCGCCACGGGTCAAAAAATCATTTGGATTTTCCCTTTTTTTTTTTTTTGCAATCACAGTTTAGTTGTAAAATTTAAAAATTTACCTCCAAATATTTGGCCAAATTTTTACAATTGACCGCTCAATTATAGTTTTAGACTTTAAGTCTCTATTTTTTATAGACTTAAATTGTCTTCTTCTTCTTCCTCAATCTCTAGAGATCGAAATTCTCTCTCAAACTCGAGCCTCCTTTTTGATGTCCGGTGCTGGTAAATCATGATGGATCTCCTAAAATCAAACCGACACCAGTTGTTCAGGTGAGTCTTTATGCCATCGTTTCTCTTCTGTTTTTTTTTTGTTTCTATGTTTTGACTCTTTCTCTGTTGGACACGAATCGTGGCGGGAGAAGAGAGAAGGAGAGGAAGATGCGACGACTGCTCCACGCCGGCGACTCCTCCGGCGAATCAGTAAGCCTCGATGACTCCCCACCGGTGTGGCTTTGCCGCATCTCCCACCTGACTTGACTCCTTCCTCCACCGCGTGGGTCTATACCCCGAACCGACTCCTTCCTCCACCGCCGGCGAGGAATTTGTCTCCGAGAAGCTTCATCTCGGAGGAGGAGAAGGCGAGAACACGACGGCGCCGGCGAGGGTGATTCGTGGTGGTTGCTTCCCGGCGGCCTAAGCCATACGGAGGAGCTCGCGAGTCAGGCTGAGCTCGGGATGCAGGCGGAGGAGCAGATCTGGCGCCGGCGAGGGAGAAGTTCATTCTTTTTTTTTGTGTTTTTTTTTCGTTTTGTTTAATTAATTAATTTAAATAATAATAAAAAAAATTTGTTTTTCTTTAAAAAATTTTTACGAGTAGTCGCAAAATGGTTACTCATTTTTGTTACACTTAGTCACAAAATGGTTACTCCTTTTTTTAACACGTAGTCGCAAAATGGTTACTCTTTTTAACAATAATTTTTTTTTTTTGGTGGTCACTGATTAGTCGCAAAATTTGCAACTAAACTGTGACTCCAATTTTTAACTACTACATGTGTCTCATGTTAGTAGCAAAAAGCCTTCGAGTTGTGACTATCAGTTCAATCTTAATTTAGTCGCAAAAATGGTGACTTATTAAGGCGTCGCATATTAGTCGTAATTTTGCCATTTTCTTGCGATCTCAAAAATTTGCGACGAGCGTTTTGCGACTACTTGCTGGAGTCACAAAAGAGTCTCAAAACCCTGATTTGAGATTACTTTGAGACCATTCTAGCAATGGCAAAAACGATGTTTTCTTGTAGTGGCAATCTCGTTTGCTTTCTTGAGGACGATAAGGATGATGAAAGTGGTGAGGCAGACAAACGAGCTAAAGGTGTTCTATAACTTCCTCTACATCTCGCTCGGGCTCGCGACGTTTCTCATGGTGGCCATCATCACCGACAAACTCTCCGGCTTTACACAGAGCGAGTTTGGAGGCAGCGCCGCCGTGGTGATCGTCTTGCTTATTTTGCCAATCATAGTCGTCGTCTTGGAAGAGAAGAAGCTATGGACGGATAAACAAGTCACCTTCAACGATCCAGAACCGATCAATATCGTAACCGAGAAACCAAGCTCAGAGGTCAAAGATCATGACGATGGGTCAAAGGAGGAGGAGGAGAGGGTTAAAACGGCGTCGTGTTAGACGACTATGTTTAGTCCACCAGAAAGAGGAGATGACTATACGATCTTGCAAGCGTTGTTTAGCGTAGACATGTTGATTTTGTTCGTAGCGACGATCTGTGGCGTGGGAGGGACTTTGACGGCAATAGACAATCTGGGTCAAATCGGAAGCTCATTTGGTTATCCGAAGAGAAGCATAAGCACGTTTGTGTCACTAGTAAGCATATGGAATTACTTCGTTCGTGTGGTTTCAGGTGTGATCTCTGAGATCTTCTTGATCAAATACAAATTCACAAGACCTCTAATGCTCACAATGATGCTCCTCTTCTCCTGCGCCGGTCACCTACTCATAGCATTTAACGTCCCCGGTGGACTCTACGTCGCATCATAATAGGGTTTTGTTTCGGTGCACAATGGCCGCTTCTATTTGCTATAATCTCCGAGGTTTTGATGGACCAATAGCGTGAACAAAGATCATGGGTCCAGAACGTGCCAAAATAGCATTTATCGCTCCGATTACACGTTCCATATATGGTGGATAACTGTGATATTTTACGACGGATTTACGACTATTTGTCAGTTACGACGAAATTTCGATGTAAAATCGTCGTAAATATATGTCGTCGTAATTGCGATGTAACATTACATCGATATTACGACGAGTATGGTTTATGCATATTACGTTGATATTACGACATAATATCGTCGTAATGTCGTCTTAGGTTAAGGAGCAGACCGTTGTATTCCCACTTCTGATGATCTGGCCAACAAAAAACTCTGGGGGTCTTGTTTTCTAAATTCATAAAGACCAACCACCATAAGTGAAAGATACATAGAATTGGACATCCTTATATTACGATTTACATAGAAGTCCAATTCTATGAATCTTTCACCTATGGTAGTTATGAAAACTGTCTTTACATGAAAACAAGATCCCA
Source organism: Eutrema japonicum (assembly GCA_030161315.1). Lineage (NCBI taxonomy): Eukaryota > Viridiplantae > Streptophyta > Magnoliopsida > Brassicales > Brassicaceae > Eutrema > Eutrema japonicum. Next base: position 23,507,881 of record BSQW01000007.1, read on the forward strand.
CATGATTCTTTGTTGGCAAGATCATCAAGAAGTGGGAACACAATGATCAGCATAAGAATCCATGGAAACGTGGGTATGTATATATTGAGTTACCATTGAAGGCGTGGAAGGTATTTATAGAAATATTTTAGAAAATATCAACGGATTTGCAACGAAAATTTACAACGGTTTTACATCGAATAGCATTACAACGATTTTACATCGAATATACGACGACATTACGTCGAAAATATTTGATGTAAATAATTAGGTGAACTATAAGAAACCGTGTTTTACCAAACTCTCAGAGTCGACGTAAAATCGTCGTGATACTGATGTCACTATTTACGTCGTAACATCGTCGTAAATCTACGACGGATTTGTAAATTACGACGAATTTACGTCGGATTTTTTACGACGAATATGTAGGGTTTAGGGTTTAGGGTTTTAAGGTTGAGTATAGGTTGTAAATGTTTGGTATATCATCAATTATATTGTTTTACATAAGTTCTCGATTCGTTGTTTGACAGAATACAAAAATTATTAACAATTTATACTTCATGCCTGCTAAGAAGACAATTTACAACGAATGTTATAGAGAAGTAAGAAGATATAAAGAAATTTGATATTTGTCATATTCAATCGTCATTATTGATTGGATTCTGTACATTGAAAAGTTTATGATGTACAAATATATTTCGATAATAAAAGACGGTTATGTGTTTTAGGGTTTAAGATTTCGGGTTTACATTTCTAATATTACAACGATGTTACGACGGATTCGTCGTAATAACGTTGGTATATTCGGACGAGGTTATGACAGATCCGTCGTAAATCCGTCGTAACCGGGAATTACTTTTGCGGCGTGGAATGAAAAATTTCCCGCGTTGGTAAATTATTCTGATTGGTTTCATTGGTTACGACGATTTTACGACGGAATCGTCGTAAAAGCGTCGTAATGTACCATCGAAATTACGACGGCCACAAAATCTATATATACGCGAGCCCAGATTTCCTCACAACTCACAATCACTTTCTCTCTCTAAAAACGGAGCTTTCTCTCTCTAAAAGGTATTTTTAAAAAAAATATTTTAGATAAGTATTTATGATTGTTAATATTAGATAGGAATGAAATTATTAGATATGATTTGAATTAGATAGGATTAGAATTTTATTGAATTATATTTTTGATAGTTGTTTATTTTTTTTAGATATGGGGCCACGTAGGACTCACTATTCCGCGTTTATGGGTGGCGCACCGAGTGTTAATTCGGATGCCCCATCATCGTCTGCCACACCGTCTATGGTTCCGGTCTCCGGTCCCCCCCCCCCACAGGCTCCTCCGCCAGCTGCACCTGCACCTGCACCTGCACATGCACCTGCACCTGCACCTGCACCTCGACCTACACCTCGACCTGCTTTGCTATATGCGGGATTGACGGTCGAGGACATTTTGCATTCGCCGGGTCATGATCGTTTACCCCGGTTAGATCCGCTACGGCCGCCGAATACTTTTTGGTATGTAAGCTAATATTTTTTTTTCATTAATATATTTTTTTTACTTATAATTACATTTTTATATTTCAGGTTTAAGGAGGACAACAAAGTCGGGCGGAGTGTGTCTAACACCATCAAAGCCTACTTCGAGGAGCCTCACCGCAATTGGTCTGCCGTTCCAGGCGATGTCGTTGATATGTGGTTCAAATGTTTCGGGGTAATAGTCGTTTTACTTTTATTTATTTAATTATTTAATTATTTAATCGTTTCTAATTATTTTCTTTTTTTTATAGCAAAAATGGCACTAAGATTTTGCGATCAACGAGACGGTGAAGACGGAGTTTAAGGCGAAGGGAAAATTGCGGCTCAACAATACCGTCTCCGATTGGAAGCGGAAGTGGGAGGTTGAGGGTAATGCGGCGAAGCCCTCGTACATGGCTTCCGATGTCTGGAACGACTTGAAGACATACTGGATGGATCCGCATTCGCAGCAAGTGGCTGCTAATTGTTGGGCTTCTCGGAACACTGCCGGTCCAGACGGTCGTCCGGCAGTGTTGCCACATACTTCAGGTCAGACGGTATGATTTTTTCTAATATTTGCGAGAATGCGTCTTCAAATGGTATGCATTTTTTATAATATTTTTTTTGCTAGTTTGTAATTAATTAAATTTAATTTTTAACCGTCTTTTTTTCGAATGTCATTTGTTTAGGCAAACGGAGGTGAACTTCCTCCGATGACTAGAGTTTTTGAGGAAACTCACAAAAAGAAAGACAGTTCTTTTGTGGATCCTCGAGCGGAGCTGCTCTACAATACCGCCCAAGCACGGATTGAGGAGCGTCAAACTCAGCTCTCTCAGCAGCTATCACCTGGAGGTAGCTCGGTTTAGTCCAACGCGGCTTTGACCACAGCCCAAATGGATGAGATATTTGAAGAGGTAATAATAATCATATTATATTTTTACTTAATTATTTCGTATTTAATTTATTAATTTGACGTTTTTTTTAGGTTGCCCCGAAGAAGAAGGGCAGAGTTTTAGGGATGGGATCGATTCGAGATAGTTTTGTTGCCTCGTCTTCCGCACATCATCCGCATGACGATTCGGTTGGGTTGAGGAACGAGTTGAACACCGCCCATACCGAGATCAACACTTTATGGGCGAAGCAAACGGAATCCGAACAGAAGATCCTTGGATTAGATAAGACGATCCAAGGATACGATTCTCTGTTCGAGCTTCTTGCGGTGGATAATCCTGTATTGGCGAAGGCCCTTAAAACGCAGCAAGCATCGACATCGGGACCTAGGGATGCGGATCAGGATGTGGATCCGCTCACTGCACAGCGAGAAGAATTGTTGCGGCGAACCGACAAGGAGCTTTTTGGACAGTTTGGTATTAATTAGGATTTTGTAATACGTAATTCAAACATTATTTTGTATTTTATAAATATATTATTTTAATTTTAATTTTATTTTTAATATTAATTTTAATATTAATAATTTAATTATTTATATTTAATTAATTATTTAATTAATTATATTTATTAAATAAATTATTAAATATGCTAATTCGATAAACCGTCGTAAATTCGTCGTAAACTATCCATCGTAACATCGTCGTAACACTAGCAATCGTAAAATCGTCGTACTTAATCCGTCGTCAAATCGTTGTAACTCATCCATCGTATTCGTCGTAACCTCTTCGTAACACAAAACGTCGTAACACCGCCATAACATAATTCGTCATATGTTCGTCGTAACACAAATCGTCGTAAAATAGCCGTAACACAAATCGTTGTATGATCGTCGTAACACCTCATTGATATAATCGTCGTAACACAAATCGTCGTAACATAAACCGTCGTATAATCGTTGTAACACCTCATTGGTATAAACGTCGTAAAATCGTCGTAATTTTACGACGCTTTTACGACAAATGTTTAACGACGATTTGTAAACGTCCCAACAGTCACGACGATGTTACGACGTTTTGGGATTAACAACGAACGATTTACGACGAATTGAAAATTATCGCTAAATCGTCCCAAAGCCTATTTTACATCGATTTTACATCGAGTCTGTCTGTTGTAAACGACCAATTTTCTTGTAGTGTGATTTTTATGGGACCTTAACAAATATCATACAACTTGAGTATCCGGGATTGGTATTTTTGAAGATCACTCTTTTTAAATGTGAATGGTATGACCCTACGATTGGTAAAGGCACTCGAAAGAACAAGGGTGGCTTTGTTGCCGTTCTTTCATCGGGAAAATATCATAAATATGAACCATTTATACTAGGTAATTTTTTTATTACGTGTATATCTACATATATATATATATATATATATGATATCACACTATATATAGATGAATAACTTTTATATTGACACGCATAATGCAGATTCTTAAGCGGATCAAGTTTGTTATATTCCGTACCCGTACACTAAACAACCAAGAAAGCTGTGGCTCAATGTTGTCAAAGTCAATCCGAGGGGAAATATTTTCGGAAATTATGAAGATAAAAAACCGACGCTTTTGCAACAAGAAAATGATCATGATGTAATGTTGACTATAATTGACGAGATCGTAGTAGACCATTTGGCAGATGGAGTCAACCCAATATAAGATATTGATTTCGAAGTCGGAGATGCAGAACCAGAAGATGAATTTCAATGTAACAATTATCTTCTGATGATGACGATGAAGAAACTGAAGAATAATGAATAATCTCCAATAAATGCTAAAATGTATAATATCTATGTATGTGTGTGAACAAACTTAATATGTATTGTGTATGGATATTTTTTTTTTTAAAAACCGTTGCTACTACTACTAAGTACTAACATCTATATAAATATCTATATAAATATTTGCAAAGACATAACAAATTGATTCTAGCGGTGCCCACAATTGTTTTTAATATCGATTTGCAACTATAAATCGTATTTCTTTCATAAAATCTTCAAATAAAATATTTTCACAAGTGTTTTACTATATATTTGTAGTCAATAATGTAGTAAACCCCAAAAACTAATCATATCTTGTATAAAATAGAGTCATTCATATGATTTGGATATGAACACAACTTGACAAAACATATGTAACACATTTGTATTATATTCATGTGTAATCATTTGGATTTAGGCTAAAATTTATTCAATTAGGTTTTTTACTTATACGCTTTTATAATGTATATTTGTTTGGTACAAAATCATATGTTATTAAATATATATATTACAAAAATTCAAGGAAATTTTATTTAGGATTTAGGGTGTCATTAGCCACTAACTTGCGACTACAAATATAATGGAGTCTCAAATGAGTCACAAATTTTGCTACTCTTTTGCGACTACATTCATATTTGCAATTGATTTGCCACTACTTTGCGACTATAAATCATATTACTTTCATAAAATCTTCAAATACAATATTTTCACAAGTGTTTTACTATATATTTTTAGTCAATAATGTAGTAAACCCAAAAAACTAATCATATCTTGTATAAAATAGAGTCATTCATATGATTTGGATATGAACACAACTTGACCAAACATATATAACACATTTGTATTATATTCATGTGTAATCATTTGGATTTATGCTAAAATTTATTCAATTAGGTTTTTTACTTATACGCTTTTATAATTTATCTTTGTTTGGTACAAAATCATATGTTCTTAAATATATATATATATTACAAAAATTAAAGGAAATTTTATTTAGGATTTAGGGTGTCATTAGCCACTACCTTCCGACTACAAATATGATGGAGTCTCAAATTAGTCACAAATTTTGCTACTCTTTTGCGACTACCTTCATATTTCCAATTGATTTGCCACTACTTTGCGACTATAAGTTGTATTTCTTTATTAAAATCTTCTAATAAAACATTTTCACAAGTGCTTTACTATATATTTGTAGTCAATAATGTAGTAAACCCAAAAAAACTAATCATATCTTGTATAAAATAGAGTCATTCATATGATTTGGATATGAACACAACTTGACAAAACATATGTAACACATTTGTATTATATTCATGTGTAATCATTTGGATTTTGGCTAAAATTTATTCAATCAGGTTTTTTACTTATACGCTTTTATATTTTATCTTTGTTTGGTATAAAATCATATGTTCTTAAATATATATATTACAAAAATTCAAGAAACTTTTATTTAGGATTTAGGGTGTCATTAGCCACTAACTTGCGACTACAAATATGATGAAGTCTCAAATGAGTCACAAATTTTGCTATTCTTTTGGACCACCTTCATTTTTGCAATTGATTTGCCACTAATTTCTCGAGTAACCATGAGTATTTTTTTTTATTTTCTTTTTATCTTTATTTGCCACCTGTTTACCTCCAATATAGGGATTTTTCTGATGAATCGCAAATCAGTCTCTGTTATTGCAACTAACTAGCAACCCTAAAACCTTTGTTTTTGCCGCCGTATCTAACAAAAATTTTGGGGAAAATTTTAATCTTACCGCCACAAACTCTTATTCTCTCTCAAATTAGGGTTTTTACCCTTACGATTGGAATTTTTGTGCGGAGTGGTCTTCTTCATCATTCTCGCAAACTCCAAATCTCTCTCAAAATTACTTTCAGCTCTGATTTATAAGAGATTTATAATGGCCGGTAAATGGTTGAGAGGACCGGGTGGGAAACTCGGAGGAAAACAACAATCTGCCTCCAGTAGTTTGTCTTCCACATCTTCCAACCCGACTGTATCTTCTTCGAGAGAATCGGTGTCCCTTCGGCCTATCCCGGTTCAGTACAATTTTACTCCAAAATTCATTCCAGCGACGCAGTCCCTAGAAGTTCCAATCTCTCCACGACCGCCGCCGTCTCCTATCATTCCTCAACCGCTGCCGTCTCCTGTCATTCCTCCACCGCCGCCTCCTCCTGTCATCCATCCACCACCGCCGGCTCGTGATAATTATGCGGATGATGCTCCACCACCCCAAAATCATCAACAACCACAGATGACCTTGGATGATTTACTTCGGATTCCGGGTCGGGAAAACTACTGCACCGTCTTGTCTCCCACCCCCATGGAGAATACTACTTGGTAATGATTTTTTAAAAAATTGCATCTCTAGTTTCTGTTCCGTTCTGCAATATTCATGAAAGTTTCTATAGATTTAGCTATGGTAATTAAGTTATGAGTGAGATTTCTTGTTATAGGACAATCGAATATTTGGATTGCTAGAATCGAAGCCACTTTATTTTGTTTGGGTATCTGAGATTTTGACACATTCGTTGTTTGTGTTTGTGAGAATTGGACACATTTCTTGGTTTTGAATTGCTCAGTTTATTTTTGTTTTTAAAGATGATTCTTAGTACATGATGTGGCTAAACTCATTTTCTTTAGTTGATTATTTAGGAGCTTCACTCGTTTCTTGTTTGGGTTTGTTTGATTTTAGTTACTTACATTACATGTTAAAGCTTTGTTAATCAATCATTTTAACTATTTATTTTTCATTTTTCAGGTTTGGTCGGGATAAGGGAAAATTGACTCGGAGGATTTCAAAAATTATGAAAGACAAATTTGATGGTCCATATTATAGTTATACGATTGTAGACTCGGATATTCAACGAAGATTTTTCACTGTGTTCGCGGTAAATATAATTTTTCTTTTCACATTTGACTATATATCATAGTATTTCAATTTGACATTTACGTTTGATTTATTATTTTTTCCTAACATCAATCTTATACATATGTAACACACACACACTTGAGATCCCTTTATCAGTGATTCTGTTCGAGAGCAGTTTGATATCGTTTGTACTCGACGACTGAAGGGAATGATTAGCGTTGCAAGGATAAATCAGAAACGACCTAGATGGATTAAGGAGACCTTGTGGAAACAATGGTTAACTATTGGAACACCGAGGATGCCATGGAGAGGAGTAAGAATGCATCTATCGCTCGGAACTCTCCCCGTGGCGATTTTGGTCCTCCCAAACACCTGTTGGAACAAAAGTCATATTTGCAAAATCAACAAAAAATGGTAATGTAAAATTAAATTTCTTTAATTTAATTGAAGTTTAAGGCTTAATATTTATTTGGTCAACAATAATCTTTCACTTTTTAGGAAGACGAATTGGGAAGACCGGTGACAATTGGAGAGGTATTCATAAAGACGCATACACGAGCGGATGGAACATATGTTGATTTAAAGGCAAAGCAAATCGGTGAGGCCTACGAAAATAACTTAGAAGAAAAGTTAGTTGAGGTGGATCCTTATGAGACTTCAGATGGTACTTCACAACGTTTACCACTTACGCTAGATGAAATGAACGAGATCTTCATTCAGGTTTTAGAAATATTTATATTAATTCTTGATTTATACAATAGTTTTTAACGTTTACCACTTACCTCTATTTATCCTTAATTACTAATTTGTTTTCATTTGTTTTTAGTCGACTATTCCAGATGAGAGAGGACGTCCTTACGGACTTGGCAGTCTCCATCGGATTCACAGCAACGGAAAGAGAAAAGAAGTTCCGGGGTGCTCTACTTCAGTTTTTTTGGCAATCCACGAACAACTCCAAACTGATCAACGCCAAATTGAAGAACAAGCCGCTGATAATGCTCGACGTGCTGCTGAGCTTGTTCGACGTGATGCGGAGTCTGCTCGACTTGCGGCAGGGCAACAAAACCGGATCAACAGCTTGGAGATGGTCATTAGCTATCTTAAGTCCACAAATCCTTCATTTTCCATGTACATGGCCACAAATGCTCCGCCAACTACGATCGCCACGACTACGACCACAACTACTCCCGAAGCGGCTCCGACTACGATAACCGCAACAACTACTAGCTCACCAACGTAACTTTTCTCCATCCACATTTCCTTTCACGGATCGGTCATAACTTATTTGTGTATTTTGTTTATATAATGCATATTTTGAACAAGTAACTTATTTGTGTCTTTTGTTTATATTATGAATATTTTGAACAATTTCTATTTTGTCTATTTTATATTATATATAATAAATTAAATTAAATAATTTATTAAAACGAATAACAATATTATAAAAATTTCCGAATTAAAAACATTTATAAAAAAACATTAATACAAAAATAAAGAGTCTAAAATTGGTTGCAATACTTTGCCACTATTTTGCGACTCCAAATCAAAGGAGTTACGATTTAGTCGCAAATAGTGTAACTACTTTGCTACTTTAAACTGGTCGCAAATTCGTCTTTGCTTAGTGACAATAGTATAACACCATTTTTCAGAGCTTGTGATCGATTTGGTTGCTGTTTAGTCGCAAAATATGTCACTGCTTTGCGACACCAGTTTATCACAAATACCGGAGTCTGAATTTAGTGGCAAATATTTGCGACTCTATTACGACTTCATTTAGCTACTACATGAGTCTCATGTTAGTCGCAAAAAACTTCGGCTTGTGACTATCATTGTAGTCTTAATTTAGTCGTAAATATTGCCACTTATTACGGAGTCGCATATTAGTCGCAATTTTGCTATTTTTTGCGACGGCAAAAATTTGCGACGAGCGTTTTGCGACTACTTTCTGGAGTCACAAAAGAGTCTCAAAACCCTTATTTGCAACTACTTTGAGACGATTACAGCAGTGACAAGAACGATGTTTTCTTGTAGTACTTCTTGAGATTGACAAGCAGATCCATCACCAAAAAAATAAATAAATATATAGGCGTCATATATATATCTATATATATACTAAAAATTAACTTTAGGTATTTTACAAACTATAACTCCATAAACCCTTGCGCCTTGAGATTTCTCTCTCTCTCTCTCTCATTTTTATTTAACCCTTTTCAATTTTTAATTTTTATTTCTGTAACTTCTCTGTCGAACGGTCCAGTCACCACAGAAGCTGCATGCGGTAGCTGCAGTATTTGTTCTTGCTACTACTCGGTGGTAATTGGTATTCCGTTGGCTTTTCCGGCGGGTTGAGTAGAGCAAGAGCCTTTTTCTATTACCTTCTCGATTTGTTCGAAATAAAAATGATAGAAAAGAAGAGAGGAGATATGAAAAGCGAGCAGAGGAGATGGGGTTTTGTTTTCTTGTGAGAGGCTGAGAAAAAATAGGGTTTTTATTCTCTTAGTTATTTGTGTTTCTTTTAAATCATTTGGTCCATTAGATTAGATTAGAGATTTGGTCTATTAGATAAGATTTGTTTCCATTATTATTAACCATTCAAAACTTATTTTCATCCAAAACTTATATTTTATACATAGTTGACTGTAATTCTTTTAGTGTAATTTATATTTAGTTTGAAACAAATATAAAATGGAAAAAAAAGAACAGAATTTCATAAAATTTAGATAAGAATGTGGAAACTGCAAATTCCTAACATTATATGTCTGTGTTGGTTAGGTGCATAGAAGTGTGGGCTACAGACTCATGGAATATGACAGAGTATGATTTGTTATGGTCCTTATGCACCAACAAAAGTGAGCTTATTTTTAGCTGCCCAGTAGCTGTGGTTGAAGGTTCGCAGGTTTTGTACCTCGAACCGGTCAGTAGTTACAACTTATTTTTCCGTTAATTAAATAGATGTACGATCATGTATGTATATGTTATGTTAAGCTATATCCCATCTTGTCCATCATGCATTTTGGAGAACGCCTCAGAAGTCCTTTCGGCAGTTTGCTTTCTGCATTTAATAACGGTTCCTTATGACTTGAATCCATGTGAACCAGTTCTTATTATATATTTATGAGTTGAAGAGATTGTATATGTTTAAGCCTTGCTAATATATATAAAATTGGAATCCACCAAATCTTATTGATCAAAAGATGTCAAAGCTGACAAACTTGAAGGTGGGTTGAGGATCGCCACAAAAAGTTGCGGAATTCCCTTTAATAAGATCACGAATCAAGCCTATGTGAATCCACATATTAGATTATGATCAACACTTTCATTCTAGAATGAATCCACAAAACTAGAAATAACAAGCAACGAACAAAAGAATCTAAAAGAATCAACCTAAAGACTCATTTGAACAAGACATAAAATAAAAAACTTTTGCAAGAGAAAACTTTATGTTTTTATTATCAATTTTCGTCGTCTTTACAATGAGAACTAATGAGCTATTTATAGCTCTTAGAAAATGATATTAACAATAAAATACATTAAAAGAAATTATTCAAATTTAAACAAAATGAGAGAAATTAGCTAAATCAAATAATGGTATTTTTACCACCAATTTAGCCTTTGGAATTGAATGGGGAGATTTCTTCATCTTTTGTCCAATTATGAGGATGAATCTAGATGGGGAATGGGTAAAGTGCTTGGAGGAGCAATGATAGGCATCATCCATGCATTTTGATTGATAATAAAGATGTGAGCGTGACCAAATATGAAAACTTTTTTCACCTTTGTACTTCTGATTTATTTTGTGTTTTCCACTTCTTCTAAAAGCCTTTAACTGACTCAGAGATTTTCCAACGTTTTGGGCTTCTTGGACTTCTACAAGGATATGTTGGGTTTCCTGGTGGCAAGGCCCATTGGGGATGCAAGGCAAGTGGTGATTCCGGCTTGTTTTTGTTTGCCCAAAGGAATTGAAATGTGATGTCTAGGTGAGGAGATGTATACATTTTTGATCTCTGCTCTTTTCAATAATCACTCCAATTATAAACATACACTCCTTATACGTTTCTACAACAGCAATGGATGATACAATGGGTGTATATGTATTCGAACTCGAGGAGATTTTGAAGGAGAAGAGGTAGACTTACTTAGGCATCCAAACAAAAAACCAGTTGAAAAAAGCTTTGTATGCGTAAAAGGAAATGAGGTATACCGAGAAGTCTTATTCTCAAGATATTCTCGAGACTGTGCCGTGTCCAAAGGAGAAGAAAAAAATTGTATCTATATACACCAAGGGATCAGCGTCGGGTAGCTATGGGATCAGAGGATATATCAGAAATTTCTGGCGATCGATGGAGGAGATGGTGACGAGTCACAAAGAGTTGGCTAAAGAGTAGGAGAGTTTCAGACTTTGAAATGAATGTTAGAATGTTACTTTATTAACATGACTGGGAGGGGGAGTCACGAGAAAAAAATGAATTCTTTCAGGGTTTGTTATAAATGTACTAATTATGAACTTAGGTTCATGACTTCAAGATATTGTCATTAGAAAAAGGTGAACTGTTTCATTCCCTACATAAAAAAATGTGAAGCACTTAGGAACAGGTCTTCACTTGGAGGAACTCCCCTTACAGTAGATCTCCAACAAACACATTGAAATCTAAATCCAAGTAACAAAATAGGTAGTGAGAAAATTTCTGAGGTATTCCACTATAAAATATGGAAAAAGCTTACATAAACATTAAAACATCAGGTGCTTACTGGGATGCATCACACGGAAGTCTACCTTTTTGGGTTACTAAAAACAATTTCCCAGGAACATATATTTTAAAAACATAAGAGAAAGTAAATTTATTAGGGAATATTATCTCACATCGGAAATTGGAAATGATCCTAAGTAATATATAAGGGACATAGGCCAATCCACTCATTGCTAATTGGTTTTGAGTTGAAAGCCCATAAAACTTAACAAATCTATCACTGTTTAATGTAATTCATTTTCTTCACTAACTTCACTCTATGGTTTCTCATTGTCTTTCACTTTTTTTAGGATTAGCTTAATTTTCAAAAAAAATCACTACTTTCAGTTAAGATCCTCCCATTTATATCTTTCATCATATATTGTAAGCCTTATATCGGATCAAAATTTCTCCAATAAGCTCCAAACACCTGGGACGCTTAGAGTCTCTATTTCCTGTGTGTGATATTACAAGCCTCCCGGACTAACGCACTGGCCGTCGGGCAAGGGTGGGGCCCACGGGCCGGGAGAAGTCGTGGGGCCCACAGGTAGGGGCGGTCGGGGCGTTATAAGTGGTATCAGAGCCGAACCCAAACACGTGTGTGAAGTCAGGTGGGCTCACACCGTCTAGGGTGACGATCCTGGTGCGCAACGAGGACGTTGCGCTCTGTGAGTGGGGGTGATTGTAACATCCCGATTTCTTGTATATGCGGAGAGGCTTATAAGAATTGATTTGGCTACCTATGTCACCAAAGTGCACTTACCTTTTCCGATCACTTGCCCGAAAGAACTCCAGAGTTAAGGGTGCTTGGGCTGGAGTAGTCTAAGGATGGGTGACCTTCCGGGAAGTGATTCGCGGTAGCGTGTGAGTGAGGACAAAACACGGGGAAAGGTCACGTGGTGATTGCAGGGTCAGTAAACAAGTATTACAAGCCTCCCGGACTAACGCACCGGCCGTCGGACGAGGGTGGGGCCCACGGGCCGGGAGATGTCGTTGGGGCCCACAGGTAGGGGCGGTCGGGGCGTTATAATACTAGCATGTGATCTCTAAGACATTATAATTTCCAAATGTTTTTAGATGCAAAAATAATATGTTTGTGCATATATATATGTCTACATTATTGGTTTGTGTAGTGTTTATAGTGGTGTATGTTATTAAAAAATTATAATTTTTAAATAAAATAAATTGAAATAAACGTGAAAACATTTTTTCTAAGTAAATTTCAAACAATTATATTCGCGCGTAAAGTGGATAATTAATTACCTACTTCCTAACAAAAAAAAACTACAAAAACTAGAATATTTGCAAGGAACATTAAAAAAGAAAAAGAAACAAATTTAAAAATAAATGTCCTCAAAATTTATGATAATTTAAGATATTGTTTACTACATACTACATTTTAATCCGTGCACCGGTGCATGATAATCTTTTTGTAAACTAAATTTTGAAATATACAAAAGATGAAAAAAGGAAAAAGAGATAGTTTTAGTGTTATTGATTCAAATATATTGAATTTGTAATTCTAAAGTTTTTATTGAGAGGATAATATTTTAGTGATTTATTGTGCAATGTGTTTTAATGTTTATGCCATATTTCTAACCCATGCTATGTGAAATATAGATTCTATGTGAAATCTAGATTCTAATCCGCATTGTGTGTGGGGCAATAATATTTATACATTATGTTTTGTGAAATTTATATTGAATAAACAATAACGAAATGGTTTGACTTAAACTTTAATGAAAATTTCATGATTATGTGCTTTTTGTAACCTTAAATGATAGCAAAACTTGCTATCATACAATATTTTGTTGTTGTTATAAACGTTATATTATGTTATCATAAGGTGGATATTATTATAATAAGAGTATGAGTTAGTTAAGTATATATATATATCGATGGAATCTTAATTGTATACTTGGTTATTATGTGAATTTAGATTACCACAAAACTAATTATTTTATAATTTTATTAAAATTAAATTTTACAAATTATATATTTATGAGTGTTAAAATGGGCTAACATATCCTTTTAACCTGCCTCAAATCAACTTGTTATCTTGCATTTTTTTTGGCAAACTAACACAGAAAGGACCGCAAAAAATATAACACTTACCCGCCCCATCATATTACCGTATAATATAAATATTTCTTAATTTTGGATATTTAAAAATTTATCGAGTTAAAATGTTTTTAAGAATAAGATTTATATCATTTGGTCTAATTATGATTCAATTACATAACCAGATTAAACCAAACATATTTTTTTAGATTTGGACGTCACCTAAATTTTTAAATTCGGATTAAAATATATTCTCTTAGGTACCAAAGCAATCACTTTTTTTGTCATCATTTTGGGTAACAATAGGTCGGCCCAATAGTCAAATACCCCCACATATGGAAGACATGTGAAATCGAACTCGACACCGGTAAGATGGCAGCAGATGTGTGGCAACCACTGGCCCACTTGCTCATTCTTTACCAAGGCAATCACTTACTAACATAAAATTTACATTTAATCTCTATAATCATGGATTAATGTTATTATATTTTAAATAATTTATAAAATTAAATAGAGATTAAATGTTATTTATAAATATTATAATTAATTAAAATATTCATATCTAACAATAAAAATATCATATAGATTATTTAAATTTGATCTTGGATTTTTACTAGATTGCAACCGATGATTACGGAGTGCATAAGACAGACATATGCTTCTCCTTCCACCTTTCGGAGTCTCTAATCCCTATATCCACTCCATCTTGTCTGTCTTATGCAATAACAATCCGTTCTTAAATAATATATCTAACAATAAAGATATCATATAGATTAATTAATATGACAACGTGTGATAAATTTGATCTTGGGTTTTTAATAGACTGCAATCGATGATTACTCTAGCTAGTAGTTTATTAGTTCGAACCAACACCTACAATAATTAAGATGCAGTGCCGTGCTTAGACTCACCGTAGTTTAAGGCGAATTTAAAAATGTGGCCTTTTTTACCTAACAAAAAAATTAAAATTGTCTAAAAACTTACACAATATTGATAATATAACCAAAAATATATAAAATTTAAAGCATATTTTTATATTTTCATTATGTATATTACCTATTTTTCCTTTTTACGTATTTTTTTACTAATTTCTTCAATTTGTTTGGTATTAATCTCATTACAGATTACTATAAAGCATATGCCTAACTTTTTACATAAAAATAAAAATAATAATTTTAGGTTTATGGTTTTATCAAATAAACACCTCAACAATATTTACCAAATTAAAAAAATATATATATAAGGGTAAATTAGAAAACAAAATGTGGCCCTCTAATATTATAATATTTTTGGTGTCTTTAGGCAAATGCCAATTTTTTCAATATGAGACACGGTACTATTTAGATGCTATAGGATACAAAGAAATATCGTATACCGATACAGAGATTACTACAGTAATACGTGGTTGTATATATTGTACTAGTGTATCATATATGTATAGTTTAGTTACAAAGAATAAGAGGTGTTATTGAAAACTTATTTTTACATACAGTTTTAATGACTTTAAAATTGTAGAATATACTAAGTATATAAAGATTTTAAAAAAAACATTTCTAAGCCATCAGTCAAATTTTTGAACATTCTTCTCGATTACTTGATTCATTTATATATATTTTACTTCTAAAGAATAAATATCTTTAACAATAAATTGAAGGGAGGAGAATTATAAATACAATGGTGAGACACTGCCATATGAATCAATTAACTCTTATAAAATTCTCTACGCTAATTAGAAAACAATTCATATTTGTATGGGTTAGATGTCCATTGATTTGACATTATATGCTTTTTGAAGCGTTCGACCTTTTTTGACAGGTCCCATTCCTCTATCTCATTTTAATTTCACCAACACGACATATTGAAATATAAACCACATTTTAGTTTGGTTTAAACCTAACATCCATTTTCTTTTTCTCATTTCTCTGGCTAGTTATGTGGTCTTGTATATGATTTGAGCGTTATATATCTTTTAGAAGATTTCTCATTTTTGTTGTTTTTAAGATTATACTGAACATGTTATCTTTCCAGGATAGTGCAATCTACCTCTCGTAACAACCATCTTCACATACCCATACACAGCTCGTGGTCATTATCCTAGCTTTAGAAAGCTCATGTAAGCATTCCTTAATCATTATGTTGGCATGCATGTATGCTTATTTTCGAGCATTGATATTTGTAATTTTGTTTGCTTCTTCAAATTTGAATCACTCAATCCATGAGTTTGTTGAAATCCTACAAACTTAAATTTCTCTAATAAGCATATCCCATTTAGAATTAACCGTACGATAGATCCTGAAATTTTGTTTTGGACAACAATTATTTAGTAATTTTATTTAATTTCTATCTGATTAATATTTAGTTTTATTATTTTAGTAAATATTTTTTTTCCAAATATATAGTTAGAAAATAATTGGATCTAAATGTATTTTGATACATCACACCACCAACTTTTTGAAATAGATATTTTGATAGTTTTATTTTATGGTTTTTTTTTACATGGTGGATGCCAAGGTAGACGCTGAGGTGGCGGAAGGAGAGATGAGCAAAGCTAACTTTATATATATAATATAAATATTTTTAGAGTGGAAAAAATGCCTAAAAACCATGAACTCACACATTTGAGCCAAAAAATCTTCAAATACGAGATGGAAACAAAAAAACTTCTATTTTTGTTGACTCAATTTTTTAATCTCGGATTTTAGTTGACTAAGCCAATTTAGGCTCACCGTGAACCAGATTAACAGCTGAATTACACAGGGTTAAATCAAAACGACTGTGTTTAATTTTGAAACACAAAATCTCCAAATCCACCTTATAACCCTAAATCATCGTATTCTTCCTCAAATCACTTTTCTCACTTGATTTTTTTTCCCAAATCGATTATCTCTCAGTCATCTGCAAATTAAATATATATATATCACTACAAGAAAACAATCGATTTGCAATGGAATTTGCGATGGATAATATCCGTCGCAAATTTGCGACGGATTTGCGAGGGATTTGCGAGGGATTTGCGAGTGCTTGACTAGTCGTCGCAAATCCGTCGCTAATTTGCGAGGGAAAGGGTCGTCGCAAATTGCGACGCCTTTGCAACATATTTGCGACGAAGGTGCGAGGGACCGACTAGAGTCGCAAATTCATCGTAAATTTGCGACGGAAATGCAAGGGATTTGCTAGAGCTTGTATATAGTCGCAAATCCCTCGCAAATTTGCGAGGGACAATAAGTCGTCGCAAATCCGTTGCAAATTCGCAATGGAATTGCTAGGGATTCATTCCTTAATTCCGGCAAGGGAAAAATTGTGACACGTGTCTAACGATTTTAAAAGTGAATCTCAAAAAATCAGATTTCTAAAGTTATTTAATGATTTGCATTCATAAACCGCGAATATTTGGAAATGTCTCCGTATGATAAAACGTCATATATCGGTATATGTTGTTTATGAATATATAAACATTGCTCGTACCATCAAAATTATTATATTTTCGGAAAATATGCTTATGATCATGACTCTTATGAGATTATAAACCATGAAATTATAAACCGTAAACTTTATTATGATAATAAAACGTATACCCTAAACCCTAAACCTTAAAAACTAAATATCATGAATTTGCAACGGATTTGCGATGGATCCGTCGCAAATCCATCGCAAATCAAGGGTCCATCGCAAATCCGTTGCAAATTTGCTATGGATTTGCGATGGATCCGTCCCAAATCCATGGAAAATCAAGGATCCATTGCAAATCCGTTGCAAATTTGCAATGGAATTGCTAGGGATTCATTCCTTAATTCCGGCAAGGGAAAAATCGTAACACGTGTCTAACGGTTTTAAAAGTGAATCTCAAAAAATCATATTTCTAAAGTTATTTAATGATGTGCATTCATAAACCGCGAATATTTGGAAATGTCTCCGTATGATAAAACGTCATATATCGGTATATGTTGTTTATGAATATATATAGAAGTTCAACATTGCTCGTACCATCAAAATTATTATATTTTCGGAAAATATGCTTATGATCATGACTCTTATGAGATTATAAACGATGAGATTATAAACCGTAAACTTTATTATGATAATAAAACGTATACCCTAAACCCTAAACCTTAAAAACTAAATCTTATGAATTTGCAACGGATTTGCGATGGATCCGTCGCAAATCCATCGCAAATCAAGGATCCATCGCAAATCCGTTGCAAATTTGCTATGGATTTGCGATGGATCCATCGCAAATCCATCGCAAATGAAGGATTCGTCACAAATCCATTGCAAATTTGCGAGGGATTTGCGACGGACCCGAATTATAATAAAATAAAAACAAATTTGAAATTTGATTATATTATGATTATAATTTGTAATTTATAATATGTAATTTATAATTTAATATTAAAATAAAACGAGAATACAAAATTTAAATAGAAATTTAAAATTTATGATTAAATTAAATATTAGATATTCAAAGAAAACTAAAATACATGATTGTTCTAAAATAAAACAAAAAATAAATTAAAATAGATAATTGTTCTAAAATAATTTTTCCAATTCTCATTCCCGTAGAAGTGTTGATTCGGAATATTTTTTAAACCCTAAAACCTTAATATTTTTTAAACCCTAAACTCTAAAAAAAATTAAACAATATATCCACGATTTGCAATGGATTTGCGAGGGAGCCGTCGCAAATCCCTCGCAAATCCATCGCAAAATGAATTGTTTTGAATTTTTTGTTTGAAAATTTTCACGAAAATTTGGCCAAAATTAAACCGCCAATTTTTAGTTGGCCTCCCAAATTGCGACGGATTTGCGACGGATCCCTTGCAATTCCGTTGCAAATCCATTGCTTATTTGTCTTTATAGTATCAACTTCCTTTCTTCTCCCCTCACTCAAATGTGCAAAATCTTCACAAAATCCGGTGATGCCTCCTCCTCCTCCGGCGACTTCAGGGATAAACTCCGGCGTTCCCTCCTCCTCCTCCTCCTCCTTCCGTGAGCCCGGCAACTCCTCCTCCTCCTTCCGCGACCACTATGACTCCTCCTCCTCCTCCTTCCGCGACTCATCCTCCTCCTCCTCCTCCTCCGGCGAGCCCTCCTCCTCCTTCAGGGACACGACTCCGGCGACCCCTCCTCCTTCTCCTCCTCTAAATTTTGGTTGATGAATGTAGATGTTGATTATTTTTTTTTTTGTGGTAAAATGTAAAGATTAAAATTAGAGGAGATTAGATTAGATTAGTTGTTTGATTTTATTGTTTGTGTTAGTATTTTAGTGTTTGTGTTTAATTTTAGATTGAATGTAGATTGTGTTAGAATAATTATGTATTTTAATTTTTTTTGTTTTATTTTAGAACAATTATGTATTTTATTTTCTTTGAATATATATATTTTTAATTTAATCATAACATTTAAATTTTGGATTTCATTTTATTTTAAAATTAAATTATAAATTATAATCATATTATTATCAAATTTCATACTTTTTATTTTATTTTATTATAATTAGAATCCATAGCAATTCCCTCACAAAATGGCAATGGAATTGTGAGGATTATAATTATAATCATAAAAGGATCCGTAGCAATTCCCTTGCAAATTTGCGTTGGAAACTGTCCCTTGCAAATTTGCGACGGAAACTGTCCCTTGCAAATTTGCGACGGACACTATCTGTTGCAAATTTGCGACGGAAACTGTCCCTCGCAAATTTGCGACGGAAACTGTCCCTCGCAAATTTGCGACGGAAACTGTCCCTCGCAAAGTTGCGACGGATTTGCGAGGAATTTTGATTTGCGACGAGTGATTTGCGACGGATTGATGGTCCTCGCAAATCCGTCGCAAAACCTGATTTGCGACGGATTTGCAACGGATTTTGCCATCGCAAATCGCGTGTTTTCTTGTAGTGTATAGGGCCTCATATATATATATATTAAAAATTAACTTTAGGTATTTTATAAACTCTAACTCCATAAAACTCTCCGCCTGGAGATTTTTTTTCTCTCTCTCTCTCTCTAATTTTTATTTTTCATTTTTGAATTTTTATTTTTCATTTCTGTAACTACTATGTCAAAAACAATTTACAGAAAAGAAGGGATTAAATCGAAACCCTAGCTTAAGAATGATGCAGCTGGGTGGTACTAAAACCACATCAGCTTCCTCCGCCGCAGCCGCAGAGGTGCCGCCACAATCGAACGGTTCAGTCGCCATGGAAGTTTCATGCGGTAGCTGCAGTATTTGTTCTCGCTACTACTCATCGGTAATTGGTGTTCCGGTGGCTTTTCCGGCGGGTTGAGTAGAGCAAGAGAGCCTTTTCATATTACCCTCTCGATTTGTTCGAAATGAAAATGATAGAAAATAAGAGAGGAGATATGAAAAACGAGCAGAGGAGATGGGGTTTTGTTTTCTCGTGAGAGGCTGAGAAAAAATAGAGTTTTTATTCTCTTAGGTATTTGTGTTTTTTAATTAAATTGGTCCACTAGATTAGATTAGGGATTTGGTCTATTAGATAAGATTTGTTTCCAATTAAAACTTATTTTCATCCAAAAGTTATGTTTTATACAGTGTTGACTTTATTTTTTTAGTGTAATTTATATTTAATTTGAAAAATATATAAAAAGGAAACAAAAGAATATAATTTCATAAAATTTAGATAAGAATATGGAAACTGCAAATTCCTAACATTATATGTCTGTGTTGGTTAGGTGCATAGTAGTGTGGGCTACAGACTCATGGAATATGTCAGAGTACGATTGGTTATGGTCCTTATGCACCAACAAAACTGAGCTTATTTTTAGTTGCCCATCAGCTGAAATGGTTCGCAGGTTTTGTATCTCGAACAGGTCAGTAGTTCTTCTTTTTCCGTTAAACAGATGTACGATCCTGTATGTATATGTTATGTTATGCTATATCCCTCTTGTCCCTCATGCATTTTGGAGAACGTCTTAGAAGCCATTTCGGCAGTATGCTTTCCGCACTTAATAACGGTTCCGTATGACTTGAATCCATGCGATTGAGTTGCAGAGATTGTATATGTTTAAGCCTTGCCCAAAGGAATTGAAATGTGATGTTTAGGTGAGGAGATGAATACATGTCCTCATGTTTGCGAAAGTTGTGATCATTTTGGAGAGGTGAGGAGATTACTCATACATGTACATTTTTTGATCTCTGCTCTTTTCAATAATCACTTTAATTAATGGGATCAGAGGATCTGTCAAAAATTTCCGACGATCGATGGAGGAGATGGTGACGAGTCACAGAGAGTTGGCTAAAGAGTAGGAGATTTTCAGAGTTTGAAATCAATGTTAGCATGTTACTTTGTTTTCATGAATGCGAGGGGGAGTCACGAGAAAAAATGAATTCTCTCAGGGTTTGTTATATATGTACTAATTAAGAACTTAGGTTCATGACTTCAGGATATTGTCATTAGAAAAAGGTGAACTGTTTCATTCCCTACACAAAAAAATGTGAAGCATTTAGGAACAGGTCTGCACTTGGAGGAACTCCCCTTACAGTAGATCTCTAAGAGGCAACACAGGGAAATCTAAATCCAAGTAACAAAATAGGTAGTGAGAAAGTTTCTGAGGTATATTCCACTATAAAACATGGAAATAAGCTTACATAAATATTAAAACATCAAGTGCTTACTGGGATGCATCACACGAAAGTCTACCTTTTTGGGTAACTAAAAACAATTTCCCAGGATCATAATTTTAATAACATAAGAGAAAGTAAACTATCATTGTTTAATGTAATTATTTTTCTTCACTAACTTCACTCTATGGTTTCTCATTTTCTTTCACTTTTTATAGGATTAGCTTAATTTTCGAAATTTTTCACTACTCTCAATTATGATCCTCACATTTATATCTTTCATCATATATTGTAAGCCTCATATCGGATCAAAATTTCTCCAATAAGCTCCAAACACCTGGGACGCTTAGAGTATCTATTTCCTGTGTGTGATATTAACATTTATTCTCTAAGACATTATAATTTCCAAGTGTTTTTATATGCAAAAATATTATGTTTGTGCATATAAATATGTCTACTTTATTGGTTTGTGTAGTGTTTATAGTGGTGTATGTTATTGAAACAACCGCACCCATTTTTTTTTTTTTTTTTTTTTGCAATTAATTATTAAAATTCCCATAAATAATAATAACTAAACCTCACCAAATAATTTCCGGTTCAAGATTATAAATCCGACTAATCAAGATCATAAATTATTAAATAAAATAATCAAATAAACGACAAGTCTAGATCACCCCCTCTTCCTCGCCCTGATCCCACGGTCACACTTTCTCTTTTCCTGCATCAATTAAAATATAAGAGATGCATAAGTATTTCGATAAATACTTAGTGAGGTAATCCTCCCATCTACAGGCTAACAAATAATTAAGATAATTAATATAGATTATCACGAAAATACCGAATAAATCAAACATTTCATGAAACACTCGATCTAGACCCTCCGAGATCGTAAACGGCCTATAATCACGAAATCACACCAATTATCAAAATTATTTAATTACGCCTATGGTCCTGCACTCACCTTATTCCCGCACAGAAAGTTTCACGAGAAAATTCAGCAATTTTCTAGAACTCCCCGGGATGAATAACCTTCAATTAAATCACCTAAAATAACAAAATAATAAAATAATCAAAACCAATCGAACAACTCGATCTGATTAAACGATACGATTACTAAACCAGTCTAAACCGGTCGTCGACTCCATCGTCGACTTCCATAGCCGGAGCAGCGACGCCTCACCGGAGCTCACCACCGGACTTCACCTCGGCTCAACCCCGATCCACCAACCCGACCGGAGCTCACCGCCGGAGCTCACCGCGGGAGCTCTCCACGGCCTAGCCCGATCCACGATCACGACCCCAAATTCACACGCCGGCGAGTGCTCATCGCCGGAGCTCACCGCGGAAGCTCAACCACGGCCCAATCCCGGTTCCAACCACGCACCGTCGCCCACCACCGAAGCTCACCACCGCCCAACCCGATCCACAATCCCGACCTTCATCACGCACAACCCCGCACGCGAGAACTAACTACGGAGAGAGAGGTTTCTTACCGTGGAGGAGAGGAGGTCGCGTCCCGGCTTGGCTCACGGCGGTCACCCACTCGAGCTTTCTCTTGCAGCAGTCGACGGCTAGGTTAATCGTAGAGGGAGATACATACGCACATATAAACATATGTGTGTGGGATCTATTTCTTTTTTTGACCCCAAACTCCCAAAGTTATCAATTAAACCCACCCAGAACAATTGATTTTTCGCGAATTAACCCCAAACTTCTAATTATTCAATTTCAACCTCAAAATTGAATTAGGGATGCTACAATTCTCCCCCACTAACATAGATTCGTCCTCGAATCTAACATCCAGCTAACATCCACAACATAGCACAACCGCTATTCCAACTCAGCGTCGCACGACCGCTCTTCCAACTCTACCATCAACGGTATCACGGCTCGACACCATAGTGCCATAGTTCCCTACTTGGTTTGGCCAACCACTCCAACACCCGGGAGTACAACGACTTCACGACCCAACACCATGGATCGGTCCGTCTAACGCATAGAGAGCCAGACAACGGCAATCTCTCCAGTGACCTGTCTCACCAATCAGGAATCACATCGAAACCCAACCGGCCAGGTACACTCGGCAGTGACTCACCAGTGCACTCCGATGCCGCTATATGGGGCCACCACCCCGTGCCAAACCAATCCGGAACTATCAGCCTTATGCGGCTACCAAACACCTAGTATCCGCACTCCCGCTATCGGACCACTACCACTAGTAGCCCGCCAACCTGTCTACTAATCCCCTAGTAAACCCACCACTCAACACATTCAATGAAAACACCTTTTTATTGAATAGTCAAAAACTCCAAAGTACATCGATTAATTATAACACCATAAAAAATAGACGAGTACCACAACGCAATAACTCCCAAAATCCCAACACCATGGTTACAACGATATGGAAACACCCGGCTAACCCTCCAGTTTGCCGAACCACTTGGGAAATTTGCGCTTCAACTTCGCTTCCGGCTCCCAAGTCACCTCCTCGGCTCCATTGCAGTCCCACAGCACCTGCATCTCAGGAACCTTCTTCCTCCTGATCACTCTCACCCGACGATCTTGGACTCTCAGAGGCCTCGCCTCCACTACCATGCTCGGTGTCAGATCTGATGGCACCCCCGTGACCACCTGATCATCCTTGTGCAAACATTTCTTCAGCATCGACACGTGGAACACTTTGTGAAATGCCTGCATGGACTCCGGCAACTCTAACCGATAAGCCACCGGTCCGACCCGCTCCAGCACCCTGACGGGACCCATATATCGCGGACTCAACTTCGTCTCGGAAATGGACCTGTTCGGACCCCTCAACATGGCCATTTTCAGGTAGACCAAATCGCCGACTGCGAACTCCAGCTCCTTCCTACGCCGATCTGCGTAGCTTTTCTGACGATCTTGAGCTTCCTTCATGTTCAACTTCACAATCCGGACCTTCTCAGTCGTCTCCTGCACAAAGTCAGCTCCCAACAGGCTCCTCTCCCCCACTTGTGTCCAACATAACGGGGTCCTGCAAGGCCTACCATACAACGCCTCAAATGGTGCCATGCCGATACTAGCCTGGTAGCTGTTATTGTACGCAAACTCCACCAGATTCAGATGATCCGCCCAATGTCCACCCCAATCCAACACACACATCCTCAACAGATCCTCCAACGTCTGGATAGTCCTCTCCGACTGCCCATCGGTCTGGGGATGATAAGCTGTACTCATGTGTACCTTAGTGCCCATCTCCTTCTGGAAAGCGCCCCAGAACAGCGAGGAGAACTTCGGATCTCGATCTGACACTATACTCACCGGTACCCCATGCAGCTTCACAATCTCCCTGACGTACCTCTTGGCCAACACTTCCGCACCGTCGGTCTTTTTTATGGCCAAGAAGTGCGCAGACTTGGTCAACCTATCGACGATGACCCAAATGGCGTCATGGGTTCGCGAAACCGGCAGACCCACCAAGAAATCCATGGTGATCATGTCCCACTTCCACTCCGGAATGGGTAAACTCCTCAACAACCCGCTCGGAACCTGATGCTCAGCCTTCACCAACTGACAGGTATCACACCCCGCAACCCAGTTGGCAACATCCTTCTTCATCCCTACCCACTGGTAATACCGTTTGAGGTCACGGTACATCTTGGTAGCTCCGGGATGAATAGAGAAACGGCTCTGATGTGCTTCCCTCAGGATTTCCTGCCTCAGCACTTCGTCCTTCGGTACACACACCCTGCCTCTCAAAAGGATCGTTCCATTGCTGGATAACTCATACTCAGACCGCTCTGCCCTGCCAGCCTGCATTAATTCCGCATCCAACTGCTGTGCTACCCGCACCCTAGTCAGAATGTCCGCCTGATCCACCGCCTCTAAACCCAACGGCTCAGGTTCCTCAGACACAGCACACAGTCTCAGGGCACTCACCATGCCTACCAACGCCTCGGTATCTCGCTCAGTGTCTAAAATAACCCGCTTCCTGCTCAAAGCATCGGCTACAAGATTCGCTTTACCGGGATGGTAAGCTATCTCCAGATCATAATCCGCAACAAGCTCCATCCATCGCCTCTGTCGCAGATTCAGCTCCGGCTGGGTAAAGATGTACTTTAGACTTTTGTGGTCTGTGAACACCTGAACCTTACCGCCATACAGATAAGACCTCCAGATCTTCAATGCAAACACCACTGCAGCCATCTCAAGATCGTGAGTAGGATAATTGCATTCATGTTTCCTCAGCTGCCTGGAAGCATATGCGATTACCTTACCCTGCTGCATCAGTACACAACCGAGCCCCAGCCTGGACGCGTCTGTGAACACAACATATGGCTCATCCTGCTTAGGCAAGGCTAACACCGGAGTACTCACCAGCATCTCCTTGAGCTTCACAAAGCTCTCCTCACACTGGTCCGACCACACGAAAGGAACGTCCTTCCCGGTCAACTTGGTCATGGCCTGCGCCATACTAGCAAACCCCTTGACGAACCTCCTGTAATAACCCGCCAGACCCAGAAAACTGCGAATCTCCGAGGCATTCTTCGGTCTCGGCCACTCCTCAATCGAGCGAATCTTCTCCGGATCCACTGAAACACCACGATCAGATACGACGTGCCCCAGAAATCCGATCTCCCGCTGCCAGAAACTACACTTGCTCAGCTTAGCGAACAACTTCTGCTCCCGTAGCTTCTCCAGAACTTTCCTCAGGTGAACCATGTGCTCCTCAGGACTCTTCGAATACACTAGAATGTCGTCGATGAAAATGATGACGAACTCATCCAGATACTCCTGGAACACGCCGTTCATCAACCTCATAAACGCAGCCGGTGCATTCGTCAACCCAAACGGCATCACCACAAACTCGTAGTGCCCGTATCTCGTCCTGAAAGCCGTCTTCCTGATGTCCGTCTCCGCTATCGGGATCTGATGATAACCCGATGCCAAATCAATCTTAGAGAACCACGAAGCACCCTGCAACTGATCTAACAACTCATCGATCCTCGGTAATGGGTACTTGTTCTTCACAGTAACCCGGTTCAGCCCCCGATAATCAATGCACAACCGGAAGCTCCCATCCTTCTTCTTGACGAACAGTACCGGTGCACCCCACGGAGAACTGCTCGGTCTAATGAAACCCTTTTCCAACAACTCCTCGAGCTGCTTCTTAAGCTCAGCCATCTCCGCTGGAGCCATCCTGTAAGGAGCCTTAGACAACGGGGTCGTCCCCGGCTCTAACTCAATGGTAAAAGGGTCCGACCTGGATGGTGGTAACCCGCTCAACTGCTGGAACACATCCTCGAACTCCCAGACTACCTCAATATCCCGCACCGCTGACTCCCCAACCTCCCCAGGTATCGAAATGGTAGCCAAATAGGCCTCACAACCCTGCTCGATCAAACGCTCTGCTTGAACCGCGGAAACGACGATGCCTCCCGGCACCGGTCTCACTCCCTGGTAAACCAGTCTCCTGTTAGCATGCTCGAAAACCACACGACCCCGGTGACAATCCAAATGAGCCTTGAACTTTCCCAGCCAGTCCATACCCAAAATGATGTCATAGAGTTCCACTGGGCACACTATCAGATCCGCTGGCATCAGCTCTCCGGCGATAAGAATATCAACATTCTCCACACAGCCCTGAGTCCTCAACAAGCGACCCCCAGCAACTCTCACCACACCCGAGTGGTCCCCACACAACTCTTGGATACCGCTCCCCGACACCCAATCCGGTGTGGCAAAACTGTGGGACGCTCCGGAGTCAAACAACACATGTGACTCTACCCCAGCCACATTAAGGGTCCCTAAGCACGAAAAGGATTCACGGCAAATAGCAAACACCAATTACAGAGCGAGTAACTGAAATTACAATAAAACAAGTACATAATTAAGGTAACTAACCAGTAATCGGTCTGCTGCCGCTCGCCTCGCCTGACTCCGCGCCTATGGTGAACACCCTCGGTGCCACTGCGGCCCGTTTCGGAGGCGGTGCCTCGATCCTCACAAACGGCTGAGCCAACTTCGGACAATCCTTCCTGAGGTGACCGGGTTCCTTGCAATGAAAGCACACCGGGCCCCCTCGAGAACAATCCGCCACGCGATGTCCATGGGCTCCGCACCCGAAACAACGTGGCCCAGAACCCGCTTCCCTGGAAGTATCCTCCCACTTCCTCTTCTGTCCCTGCTGCTGACCAGACCTACCGCCCTTGCTCGGAGCAACACTCTGACTTTGAGGCCGTCGCGGAGCCTCTGGTACTGCAGCCTTTAAACTAGCCTCCTGCCTCATCCCCTCCTCAAGCTGCGCTGCACACTCCACCAGTTCGGATACCGACTCGAACTTGCGGACTATGCACCGATTCCTGAGATCGATACGCATACCTCGCATGAAAGCACCAATCAACTCATACTCGGTATCTGCACCCCGGCCAGCAAACCGCTTCAGCCGGTTAAACTCGGCCTCGTACTCTCGGACCGAACGAATCCCCTGTGACAAGTACAGAAACTCCGCCTGTAACCTGTCGCGAGCCTCCCGCGGAAAATACTTGAGATCGAACTCCCTCCGGAACTCGTCCCAAGGCAACACTACTCCCGCCCTCCTCACAGCAACACCCTGCCACCACTCATGTGCATCTCCCTCCAGATAATGCACCGCCAAGTCAACCCTATACTCCTCAGGGCATCTGATCGACTGGAAGTTCCTCTCCAACCTGGACTTCCACTCATCAGACTCAATCGGTCGAGCACCACCACTGAAAAACTTGGTGCCCAACCTCTGCATATGCTCCATCACCCTCAGGTACGACGGAACCACTGGCTCGGCCTCAGCAACCACTCCCGGAACTCCCGGAGCAACAACACCCGGCATCGCGGCAACCCCCTGTGGCGCCACTGGAGCTGGAGCCGGTACCACACCAGGTAACCTCTCCAAGAGCTGGGCCAACATGCCCAAAACAGCCGCCATCGGGTTCGGGCCCGCACCAGCCTGAGCACCACCCGGCGCCGGCATCGCACCATACACGGCCGCTGGCTCCGACTGACCCTCCCCCTCGGCGTGATCATACGCCCCCTGCTCCACCGTGACACTCTGCGTCACATTCGCAGCTGCTCTGCCACCTCTACCACCTCTACCACCTCTGCCGCCACGGCCTGTTCTGCCGCCCCGACCACGGCCGCCGCGACCACCCCGACCTCTGAGACCTTGCCCAACGCTATCAGAATCAACCATCTGCAATAACCACTTGTTACTAATTGACAACAGCAATAGTAAAACAAACACGAGTCTTACCGTGGAATCTCATTGAAGGCTCGAAGAGGATGATCTAGAACTTCAAGCTCAACAATTGACTAACTCCCATAGACAGTTCTAATAGCGGGAAATTTTTTTTTTTAAAACCGTCCTAGAACCGTAAACGCTCTGATACCAAATTGAAACAACCGCACCCATTTTTTTTTTTTTTTTTTTTTGCAATTAATTATTAAAATTCCCATAAATAATAATAACTAAACCTCACCAAATAATTTCCGGTTCAAGATTATAAATCCGACTAATCAAGATCATAAATTATTAAATAAAATAATCAAATAAACGACAAGTCTAGATCACCCCCTCTTCCTCGCCCTGATCCCACGGTCACACTTTCTCTTTTCCTGCATCAATTAAAATATAAGAGATGCATAAGTATTTCGATAAATACTTAGTGAGGCAATCCTCCCATCTACAGGCTAACAAATAATTAAGATAATTAATATAGATTATCACGAAAATACCGAATAAATCAAACATTTCATGAAACACTCGATCTAGACCCTCCGAGATCGTAAACGGCCTATAATCACGAAATCACACCAATTATCAAAATTATTTAATTACGCCTATGGTCCTGCACTCACCTTATTCCCGCACAGAAAGTTTCACGAGAAAATTCAGCAATTTTCTAGAACTCCCCGGGATGAATAACCTTCAATTAAATCACCTAAAATAACAAAATAATAAAATAATCAAAACCAATCGAACAACTCGATCTGATTAAACGATACGATTACTAAACCAGTCTAAACCGGTCGTCGACTCCATCGTCGACTTCCATAGCCGGAGCAGCGACGCCTCACCGGAGCTCACCACCGGACTTCACCTCGGCTCAACCCCGATCCACCAACCCGACCGGAGCTCACCGCCGGAGCTCACCGCGGGAGCTCTCCACGGCCTAGCCCGATCCACGATCACGACCCCAAATTCACACGCCGGCGAGTGCTCATCGCCGGAGCTCACCGCGGAAGCTCAACCACGGCCCAATCCCGGTTCCAACCACGCACCGTCGCCCACCACCGAAGCTCACCACCGCCCAACCCGATCCACAATCCCGACCTTCATCACGCACAACCCCGCACGCGAGAACTAACTACGGAGAGAGAGGTTTCTTACCGTGGAGGAGAGGAGGTCGCGTCCCGGCTTGGCTCACGGCGGTCACCCACTCGAGCTTTCTCTTGCAGCAGTCGACGGCTAGGTTAATCGTAGAGGGAGATACATACGCACATATAAACATATATGTGTGGGATCTATTTCTTTTTTTGACCCCAAACTCCCAAAGTTATCAATTAAACCCACCCAGAACAATTGATTTTTCGCGAATTAACCCCAAACTTCTAATTATTCAATTTCAACCTCAAAATTGAATTAGGGATGCTACAGTTATTAAAAATGATAATTTTTAAATTCCATAAATTGAACATAAGACTTGAAATTGTTTTTTCTAAATAAATTTTAAACAACTAAACCCGCGTGTAATTACCTAGTTCCTAACACAAAAAAACTACAAAAACTAGAATATTTGCAAGGAACACTAAAAACGAAAAAAGATAGAAATTGCAAAACTAATTTAAAATTAAATATGCCCTCAAAATTTGTGATAATTTAAGATATTGTTTACTAAATCTTCATAATATATATATACTAGATTTTAACTTGCGCCCCCGCGTGGAATAAAGTTTTTATAGATTAAATTTTGAAATATACAAAATATGAAAAGAAAAATAAGATCTAATTAAGTGTTATTGATTCAAATATATTAAATTTTTAATTCTTAATTTTTTAGTGAGAGGATAATATTTTGGTGATTTGTTAATTGCGTAATATGTGTTTTGATGTTTATGGTGATTCAAATCTAGATTACAATCCGCGCTGTGTGTGGGGCAATAATTTTTATACATTGTTTTTTATGAAATTTATTTTGAACAAACACTAACGAAATGGTCTGACTTAAATTTTAATGAAAAATTTCAAGATTATGTGATTTTTGTAACCTTAAATGATATCAAAGTTTGTTATCTGAAAAAAAAATTGTTATAAAAGTTATATGATGTTATCCTATGGTGGATATTAGTTGAATAGGAGTATGAGTTAGTTAAGTATATATCGATGTAATCTTAATTGTATAATTTGATATTATATGAATTTAGATTACCACACAACTAATTGTTTTATTATTTTATTAAAATCAAATTTTACAAATTATATATTTATAAGTGTTACAATGTGCTAATATGTCATTTTAATCTGCCTCGAATCAGCCTACTATTATGCATTTTTTGACAAATCAACCCACAAAGTACTGCAATTATAAAAACATAACACTAACCCACCCCACCATATTATCGTATAATATAAATATTTACTAATTTTGGATATTTTATATTTTATCAAGTTAAAATATTTTTAATAATAAGATTTCTATCATTTGGTTTAGTTATGGTTCAATTAAATAACCATATTAAACCAAACATAATTTTTTAGATTTGGACGTCACTTAAATTTTAAAATTCGGATTAAAATATATTCTCATAAGTACCAAGGTAACCACTTACAAGTATAAAATTTACCTTTAATATCTACAATCATGGATTAATGTTATTATAATTTAAATAATTTTATCATTTGAATAGAGATAAAATATTATTTATAAATATTAAAATTAATTAAGATGTCCATATATAACAATAAATATATCATGTAGATTATTTAAAAATATATGTATGTTTGACAACATATATAGTTATCCAAATAAATTATATCCTTATATGGATTTTTTCTTGTTTGGACATAAAAAGTGCTTCCCTTTTAATAGTATAGACTAGATTCTAACTCGTGCGTCCGAGCGGGATAAAGTTTTCTATACTAAATTTTGAAATATACAAAATAGGAATGAGAAATAAGATCTAATTTATGTGTTATTATTTCAAATATATTGAATTTGTGATTCTTATGTTTTTAGTGAGGAGATCATATTTTGTTGATTTGTTGTGCAATATGTGTTTTGATGTTTATACCATATTTCTAATATGTGCTATGTGAAATTAGATTCTAATATGCGATGTGTGCGGGGCAATAATTTTTATACATTGTTTTTAATGAAATTTATATTGAATAAAAACGTTATGTAGATCAAATACTAACGAAAATAGTTTAACTTAAATTTTAATAAACAATTTCATGATTATGTGATTTTTTAACTTTAAATGATAGCACTTTTGTTATCTAACAAAAAAGTAAATTGTTACAAAATTTATATGATGTTACCATATGGTGTATACTAGTAGAATAGGAGTATGAGTTAGTTAAGTATATATCGATGTAATCTTAATTGTAAACTTTGTTATTATGTGAATTTAGATTACCACACAACCAATCTATATATTTATGATTGTTAAAATGGGCTAACCCGTCCTTTTAATATGCCTCGAATCAGCCCAATATTTTACATGTTTTGACATACTAATCCGCAAAGGACCACAATTATAAAAATATAACCCTAACACGCCTGATATGCTCAAATTAATACCCTAAAAGTACTAAGCAGTAGTTGCAGTAAAGTAGGGGTCGAACACAAGGACTCACAGAAACACACAATAGATTATAAAATTGAGAATTAAGCTAAGTGATTAATGGTATTGAAAACAGAACGTAAATTAAAACAGTTGTAAATTCAATTGGAGGAAGTTAGGTTCATGGAATCACTGAATGCAAATAAACTAACTAGCAGGATTCAGATTTAGCGCGGTTCTTGAACTCAAATCACTAAGGTATAATTAACCAACTCTCGTTGCGAGAATTATCTAAGTCTAAATCCTAGGAATTCCAAATCTCTATGCGTATCCTAAAGTCTAAATCAGCTTTTAGTTCAAGTTTGATTTGTTCACAAAACAACTAAATCAAATCTCTTTGCGAATAGTTATTTTTCTCACCTTAGGTTCTATCAGGTAATTAATCGCACTCTCGTACCTAATCAATTATCCTAAGATCTAAGTTCTAGGTGATCAATCTAGAATTAGTTTTGCATACAACCTATGGTGAAGAACTAATTCAGATAGTGAATCCTAATAACAAATCAACATAGCATTCTGATATATCATGGTTTTTACCCTGTTTAAGCCATGATATAAGTCCGTTTTATCGAGTCTTTATTCTATTATAGAGTCGTTTAGAGTTTTTTACAGGTTTTAGCATATTTGGAGCATTATTGGAAATATTGGAGTTTTATGGAGCAAAACTGAAATCTGGTGACTAAGTACCTGATCGAAGCGTCAAGCATCGATTGATACTCCCTGGTATCGATCGACACCATCGAGGAGATCACAAGTCGCGACCTTTAATGAAGTTTGAAGAATTGCAGAACTTGCCCAGAAGACTTTAGTATTTACAAGAAGACCCCAATTCGTGTTTAGACTATTAAATTAGGTTTTACAGCCACTTTGGCTGTGTGCTTTTTATTACGTTGTTCTTAAGGATTTCTGAGAGAGGGGAGACAAGTCAGAACTCTGTTCGTCTGAGAGAAGATTTCGAACCCCTGTTTCATTCTACTCTTATTTTATTCTATTGATGATTTATTCAGTTATGTTGATTGTTTCATTCTCCATGTCTGAGTAGATCCCTTGTTAGGTTCAGGGTTCTCAATAGGGTTTTCTCTGAATGCTAGGTTGATTAGTTATTAGGATTCATTATCTGAATTAGTTCTTCACCATAGGTTGATTACAAAGCTAATTCTGGATTGATCATCTAGAACTTAGATCTTAGGATAATTGATTAGGCGCGAGAGTGCGATTAATTACCTGATAGAACCTAAGGTGAGCTAAATAACTATTCGCAAAGAGATTTGGTTTAGTTGTTTTGTGAACATATCAAACTTGATTTAAAAGCTGATTTAGACTTTAGGATTCGCAAAGAGATTTGGAATTCCTAGGATTTGGATTTAGATAGCTTTCGCAACGAGAGTTGGTTAGCTATACTTAAATGATTTGAGTTCAAGAACCGCGCTAAATCTGAATTTTGTTAGTTAGTTTATCTGCATTCATTGAATTCCTGAGAAATACCCTGAACCTATCTCTCTCAAATTGAATTTACAGCCGTTTTAATTTACATTATGTTTTCAATACCATTGATTGCTTAGCGTAATTCCCACATCTATAATCTATTGTGTGTCTCTGTGAGTCCTTGTGTTCGACCCCTAGCTATACTATAACAACTGCTTTAGTATCTAAATAGGGTATTAATTTGAGCATATAAAATTTGGCGCCGTTGTCGGGGACTCAATTCGCCATTAGATTACGTTTGTGAATTTTGACTAAGTTCGTCGGTATCGGTCGATACTCGCCGTTCTCTTTTGTTGATATTGATCGACACGACTTGGTATCTATCGATACTCATCGTGTTACAAGTTACTAACGTTTTTTGACTCTTGTTTTCCGGTGCATGCCTAATCGTGAAACCAGAAAGAGCAAGAGCACTCAGCTAGTTCAACTGTCATTGGAGCAACTAGCACTTGTGGAACGCACAAACAGAAGGGCAAAGAAACCAGGAGCTATGAACAACAATCAAGTAGAGTTGGTTCGAGAAGAGGCTGGTGCCTTCAGGGACCTAGAGGGTCGTTTGTGCAATGAGAGAGGACAACGTTTGGATGGAGAGGGGAACATCATTCCACCTGATCCTGTTGTCGCTGAGAATGCCGCTAGGAATGCGAAAGCAGTGAATGCTGAGAACGTTGTGGTTAATCGTGGTAGGACGATTGGAGAATGCAACAGACCTGACCAGTTCTACGCAAATCACTCTGCGATCCGTCCTCCTCCTTTTCCAAGGAATGACTTTGAGCTGAAACCCGCATACTACACTCTTGTGGGGCAGCATCCCTTACATGGTCTTTCCAGCGAGCATCCCATGGATCATGTTGAGAGATTCGAGGATTTGGTCACTAGCATCAAAAGCAATGGATTGTCTTATGACTACCTCTTCTGCAACCTTTTCCCATACTCTCTTGGTGGGAAAGCAACCTACTGGCTGAAACAGTTACCTCCTGGATCGCTGACTAGCTGGGAGGAAACTAAAATTGCTTTCCTGACCAATTTATATGATGACGCAAGATCCGAGGATTTTAGGAACAAGATCTCCCAATTTTCTCAAGGACCTACTGAGGCGTTCAAGGCTGCTTAGACGAGGTTCAAATCATATTAGACATACTGTCCACATCATGGATACTCTGATGTTCAGCTGATGGGTTTCTTCTTTAGAGGACTTGATTGGAGGTACCAATTGACTTTGGATGCTTCAAGGAATGGAAACTTCAACACCAAATATCCTGATGAAGCCTATGTCCTGATTGAGAACTTGGCGTCTAGTAATAGCACCAAGAATGTTGATTTTGAGCGGAAAAGGCTAGCTGGTAACGTGGATGGTTCGCAGATCGCTGACTTTCAAGCTAAGTTGGATTCTATGCATAGTCTTCTAATGGGAAAGACACAGAAAGCTGTTCACTTTGCTGAAGATGTCGAGGTATTCAACGAGGATGAAGTAGAGGATGTTAACTACATCGGTGGTTCTGGCTTTCAGGTTCAAAGAAATCAATTCAACAACAACCGAAACTTCAACAACAACTCGCAGCAAGGAGGGTCGAATCAGTTTGGCCAGAAACCATTTCAGAACAGTGGGTATGTCAGGAACTATGAGAATTCGTCTTATCAGACTGTATCTGCTAAGCTCCCAGATAGCAAGATCGAGGGTATGTTTGAACAGCTTCTTCAAGGACAGCAGAAGCTCACTGTGGATTTCAATGGGAAGATTGATGTCCTATATAATGATCTGAGCGGAAGAATCGACGCTATCAATATTCAACATAAGAAGCTGGAACTTCAGATAGCTCAGATCTCAGAGGCTGTGAAAAGGCAAGAAGGTTTTCTTCCAGGGAAAGTAGAGAACCCAAGAGCTCACATCAATGCAATCACCTTAAGGAGTGGAAAAGAAGTCACTCCAGGAGTGAAAATTGACACGATTGCAGATATTCTCGTTGATCTTGACGATGAGGATACTGAAATTGCTCAAGTATCGATCGACACTAGCCAACATCGATCGACACCTCTCAAGATACTTTCACGGGACAAATCAAAACCGCGAGTGTCGATCGACACTACTCCAGTATCGGTCGATACTGATCTCGTAGCCGAAACCACTCCTAAGGTTTCGGAGGAAGTGCCTAATGTGGTCGCAGCAAGAGTTTACACGCCGAGGATACCTTATCCTAGAGCTACTGGGAAGACTAAGAAAGAGGTAGAAGACTCTAGATACAAGGCAATTATGGATAAGTTGATCGTTGAACTACCTTTTATCGATGCCATCAAGACTTCTCCAGCCTTCAGGAGATATGTCAAGAGGATAGTGTCTAGAAACGTGAATCTCGAAGAAGGATGCTTGATGATTACTCATGAGTGCAGTGCAATCCTGACAAACAGGATCCCAAGGAAATTTCCAGATGCAGGGAGTTTTGTGTTGGATTGTACGATATTCATAGACAGGTTTGAGCGTTCTCTCTTCGACCTTGGCTCAAGTGTCAACCTCATGCCATATTCAGTTGTTAAAAGGATGGGGATTACAAATTTCACAACCACGAGGATATCTCTGATACTTGCTAATCGCTCAGTTAGACTCCCATAGGGGTTACTCGAAGATGTCCCTATTAAGAGTGGAAATTGCTTGATCCCAACTGATTTCATCATCCTGAAGTATGATGCTGAGCCTAAGGATCCTCTCATCCTAGGCAGACTTTTCCTTGCAACAGCCGGTGCTTTGATTGATTGCAAGAATGAGAATATCGCTCTCAACATTGGTGATTTGGTCATGACTTTCCATATGGATAAGATGATGAAGAGACCAACCATAGATGGGCAGACCTTCTTTGTTGACACCTTCAGTGATATAGCTGAAGAGTATTTCCTGGAGATGCATCCTGAGGACCCACTAGAGAGAGCATTGGTCTGTTCAGCCACTTCAGAGGTGCATTCGTGTGATGATACAACTGGATACTCGAGGATGCTCGATTCAGCACCGCCAACATCGATCGATACCTCCTTGGTATCGGTCGATACCCTGCAAATCGAGGGAGAGATGGCCGAAGGGTCTAAGCAAGCTGCTGAGCTTGGAGATTGGAGTGCAGAGAACGCTCCCAAAGTGAAACTAAAGCCACTCCCGCCAAACCTGAGGTATAGTTTTCTTGGTCCTAATTCTACATACCCATTAATTGTCAATGCTTCTTTGAACAACGCAGATATTGCCTTACTGCTGAACAAGCTGTGCAAGTATCGCAAAGCTCTAGGCTATTCTCTTGATGACATTTCAGGTATATCACCAGACCTGTGCATGCATAGGATTCACCTTGAGGACGAGTCAAAGACTTCTATTGAGCATCAGAGGAGGCTGAATCCGAATCTGATGGTGTTATGAAAGGAGGTGATGAAGCTTTTGAAAGCTGGTCAAAAAGGAGGTGATGAAGCTTTTGAAAGCTGGTGTTATCTACGCTATTTCGGATAGCTCTTGGGTCAGTCCAGTGCACGTTGTTCCTAAGAAAAGAGGAATAACCGTGGTGAAGAATGAGAGGGATGAGATGATTCCTACTAGAACGATCACTGGACATCGAATGTGCGTCGACTACATGAAGTTGAATGCAGCTACACGAAAGGATCATTTCCCACTGCCATTCATTGACCAGATGTTGGAGAGGTTGGCTAGTCATCCCTACTGCTGTTTTCTCGATGGGTATTCAGGTTTCTTCTAGATTCCAATACATTCAGATGACCAAGGGAAGACGACTTTCACATGTCCCTATGGCACATTCGCATACAGGAGAATGCCATTTGGATTGTGTAACGCTCCAGCCACCTTTCAGAGATGCATGATGTCTATCTTCACAGACATGATTGAGGATTTCATGGAAGTGTTCATGGATGATTTTTCAGTATATGGATCATCGTTCAAGGACTGTTTAGCTAACTTGTGCAAGGTGTTACAGAGGTGTGAAGAGAAACACTTGGTTCTTAATTGGGAAAAGTGTCACTTTATGGTTCAGGATGGCATCGTGCTTGGGCACAAGGTTTCTGAGACTGGGATCGAAGTTGGCAAGGCAAAAATTGAGGTTATGAGGAGCCTCCAACCACCAAATTATG
Source organism: Eutrema japonicum (assembly GCA_030161315.1). Taxonomy (NCBI): domain Eukaryota; kingdom Viridiplantae; phylum Streptophyta; class Magnoliopsida; order Brassicales; family Brassicaceae; genus Eutrema; species Eutrema japonicum. The sequence goes on from BSQW01000007.1 coordinate 23,545,780, forward strand.
TGAAGGATATTCGAAGTTTCCTTGGTCATGCTGGGTTTTACAGGAGGTTTATCAAAGACTTCTCCAAGATAGCACGTCCACTCACTGCTTTATTATGCAAGGAGATCAAATTCGATTTCACACCTGACTGTCTTACAGCCTTTGAGGAGATAAAAAAGGCTTTGGTGAGTGCTCCTATTGTGCAACCTCCTGATTTGACTCTACCTTTTGAGATCATGTGTGACGCCAGTTACTTTGCTGTTGGATCTGTTTTGGGCCAGAGGAAGGATAAGAAGCTGCACGTCATCTATTATGCCATCAGGACTTTGGACGATGCTCAGAGGAACTATAGCACTACAGAGAAGGAACTACTTGCAGTCGTTTTCTCGTTTGAGAAGTTTCGATCCTACTTGATTGGGAGCAAAGTGATTGTCCATACTGATCATGCTGCTCTCAAGTATCTGATGCAGAACAAGGACCTTAAACCTCGCATTTGTCGTTGGGTTCTTCTGCTACAGGGTTTCGACATCGAGATTAAGGACAAGAAGAGCATAGAGAACGGGGTCGCTGGCCATCTTTCGAGGATTCGGATCGATGCAGACGTCCCCATTGATGACCAACTACCAGAAGAATCCGTTTACTTCATTGAGACTGAATTTCGGATGGGCTTCGCAGAATCTCAGCAATTCCCACGAATCACAGGTCTTGGTATCGATCGACACTCATATGGTATCGGTCGATACCCGGCGATCCCCGAACCAGTTATGACTGTTGAACATCTTGGTGTTTGAGAAGAGTATCTAGTAGCTGCATCCGATTATGATCAACCATGGTATGCTGATATCGCCAATTACCTCGCTGCAAATGCAGAACCAAACCACCTCAAGATTTATCACAAGAAGAAGTTCTTGCGGGACATAAGGCGATACTTCTGGGATGAACCCTACTTGTACAAGCACTGTTCGGAAGGTATCTACAGAAGATGCATTGCTGAATCAGAGGTGTCGAATGTTTTGTTTCATTTCCATGGATCTGATTATGATGGACACTTTGCCATTTTCAGGACAGTGTCCAAGGTTTTTCAAGCAGGTTTCTGGTGGCCTACTATGTTTAAAGATGCCCATGTCTTCGTTTCGCAATGCGATGCGTGCCAGAGGAGAGGGAAGATCATTAAGAGACATGAGATGCCACATAATTTCATCATTGAGGTTGAGATTTTCGATTGTTGGGGCATTGATTTTATGGGTCCCTTTCCTTCGTCGTATGGACACAAATACATCTTGGTTGCTGTGGATTATGTGTCTAAGTGGGTTGAAGCCATTGCCAGCAGAACCAATGATTCTTCGGTGGTTCTTAAGTTGTTTAAGATCATCATTTTCCCTCGATTTGGAGTACCTCAAATTGTGATAAGTGATGGTGGTTCTCACTTTATCAACAAAATTTTCGAGAGGTTGCTGAAGAAGTATGGTGTGAACCATCGTGTTGCTACTCCTTATCACCCTCAGACCAGTGGGCAAGTTGAGGTTTCCAAAAGACAGATCAAGGAAATCCTGGAGAAGACAGTGAACGTTACACGGAAGGATTGGTCTGTCCGGCTGGATGACGCACTTTGGGCTTACAGGACTGACACCACTTGGGACTACACCGTTTCACTTGCTGTATGGAAAACATGCCATCTTCCAGTGGAAATCGAGCACAAGGCAGCATGGGCTACAAAGATGATGAATTTTGACATCAAAACTGCTGCTGAGAAGCGCTTGATCAAGCTGAATGAGCTCGATGAGATTAGGCATCTTGCCTATGAGAACTCAAAGCTGTACAAGGAGAGGACTAAGGCATACTATGACAAGAAGATCATCTCCAGGCACTCTGAACGAAATGATCAGGTACTTCTGTATAACTCTCGTTTGCAATTTTTTCCTGGTAAATTGCGTTCTCGTTGGTCAGGTCCTTTCACAGTCAAGGAAGTTAGACCACATGGTGTGATTGTCCTGACAAATCCTTCAGGAGAGGAGTTCACTGTCAACGGACAAAGGGTGAAACACTATTGGGCGAAAGCCGAAATTCCAGAAGGACGATTGATCCCTCTGGATGCTGCACCCACTACCTGAACGGCAGTACAGTCAAGCTAATGACATTAAAAGAGCGCTTGGTGGGAGGCAACCCACTGGTGAGTTTGCTTTTGAGTCTTTTTCTTTTTCTTTTTCGTTTTGGGTCTGTTTCAGGATAAACAAGGAGCACAACGAAATTGCACGAGTGTCGATCGATACCCTTGGGTATCGGCCGACACCCTATGCGAATGAGGAGGACATGTATCGATTTAAACTTGGTATCGCCAGATACCAAGCTGTGTGTCAATCGATACCCAATGATCCAGCACGGTAACTTCTTGTTTCTCATGATTCCACTCAGTTCATTTGTTTTCTTTCACCAACTCTAGGCTAGATAACACTGGGGACAGTATTTTTTAACTCTGGGGGAGGTAGTCGCTGACTTTGTTTTTGTTTTTCTTAGAGTCAGTCCGTTTTTGTGTCATTCGTTGTTTTATTGAGTCAAACCTTTATCTGAGACTGTGATCTTTTTCTTGAATCAATTGATTTGACCTTGCTTCTAAGTGACCATTGTTACAGAATCAGTTCTAGATCGACTAATGAAAAATCCAAAGGTTGACCAGTTAACCAGAAGATACTCATGTTTCCAGCAAGGTTCCTTAAAGTCTGAGCCAAATTTTTGCACTTCATCAATGTGGTTAGTATCGATAGAGCTTGATTCCTCATTCGTATCTGACAAAGGAACCCATGTGTTTTAAAATAACGGTATTTCTCTCCCTATTACAAGTTAATTAATAAGTGCATTAAAGATGAAATGATTTTCTTCTAAGTAGAGGGTTAGGAAAATTTCCAGCGATCCCATTATTCTACTCAAGAGGGAATGATCACACGGAGGATTGGAAGCGAGGCTAGGATTTTCCTTTGATGCCATTATTCGCATACATCCTTTGACATGTTGAGAGGGAAAAACCGGGGATTAGGTGGCGAACACCATCAATACTCGCGTCTAATACCTTGATTTTTATATGCAAAGCTAAAAACAAAAAGAGAACATAATAATAAATAAGTCTGGGGGAGAGAAATAATACCAAAAAGTGTGAAAAAGGGTGGTTTCTTGTCATGATATTGTATGGGAAAGAATCTAGAAGGTTCTTGATGCTAATTCACAGAGATGAAACTGGCGAGGATGGCTTGATTGAAAAATGCTGAGAAAAAATGTGTGTAGTCTGGGAAGCTGTGAATGTCTACGGAGAAGTACATGGTGGTTAGATCAAAAGCTGGTTAGGTGACATTTGGGTGCTTGGGAAATTGGTCATTTCCACGTTTCAAGAACATGTGAGTCTCTACGTTTTCAAACCTCTTTCTCTGGTTTAATCTTCTATTTGCTTGAGGGCAAGCAAAGGCTAAGTCTGGGAGAGTTGATATATCATGGTTTTTACCCTGTTTAAGCCATGATATAAGTTCGTTTTATCGAGTCTTTATTCTATTATAGAGTATTTTAGAGTCTTTTACAGGTTTTAGCACATTTGGAGCATTATTGGAAATATTGGAGTTTTATGGAGCATTATGGAGTAAAACTGAAGTCTGGTGACTAAGTACCTGATCAAAGCGTCAAGCATCGATCGATACCCCCTGGTATCGATCGACACCCATCGAGGAGATCACAAGTCGCGACCTTTAATGAAGTTTGAAGAATTGCAGAACTTGCCCAGAAGACTTTAGTATTTACAAGAAGACCTCAATTCATGTTTAGACTATTAAATTAGGTTTTACAGCCACTTTGGATGTGTGCTTTTTATTACGTTGTTCTTAAGGATTTCTGAGAGAGGGGAGAAAAGTCAGAACTCTGTTCGTCTGAGATAAGATTTCGAACCCCTGTTTCATTCTACTCTTATTTTCTTCTATTGATGATTTATTCAGTTATGTTGTTTGTTTCATTCTCCATGTCTGAGTAGATCCCTTGTTAGGTTCAGCGTTCTCAATAGGGTTTTCTTTGAATGCTAGGTTGATTAGTTATTAGGATTCACTATCTGAATTAGTTCTTCACCATAGGTTGATTACATAGCTAATTCTGGATTGATCACCTAGAACTTAGATCTTAGGATAATTCATTACGCGCGAGAGTGCGATTAATTACCTGATAGAACCTAAGGTGAGCAAAATAACTATTGGCAAAGAGATTTGGTTTAGTTGTTTTGTGAACATATCAAACTTGATTTAAAAGCTGATTTAGACTTTAGGATTCGCAAAGAGATTTGTAATTCCTAGGATTTGGATTTAGATAGCTTTCGCAACGAGAGTTGGTTAGCTATACTTTAGTGATTTGAGTTCAAGAACCGCGCTAAATCTGAATTTTGTTAGTTAGTTTATCTGCATTCATTGAATTCCTGAGAAATACCCTGAACCTATCTCTCCCAAATTGAATTTATGACCGTTTTAATTTATATTCGGTTTTCAATACCATTGATTGCTTAGCGTAATTCCCACATCTATAATCTATTGTGTGTCTCTGTGAGTCCTTGTGTCCGACCCCTAGCTATACTGTAGCAACTGCTTTAGTATCTAAATAGAGTATTAATTTGAGCATATAACATTCAGAGAAAACCATATTGAGAACCCTGAACCTAACAGGAGATCTACTCAGACATGGAAATTGAAGCAATAAACATGTTTGAATAAATCATCAAATAAAACAGAAAGAGTAACAAAAGGGTTCGAAATCTTCTCTCGGACGAACAGTGTTTCAGACTTGTCTCCCATCAAAAAGCTCTCTCACAAAACCAAAGTAAAATAAAGAATAGCCATGAAAGTGGCTGTAAAATCCTATTAAATAAAATAAATCACGTTTTGGAGCTTCTTGCAAATAATAAAGACTTCTGAGCCATTTTGCAATTCTTCAACTCTTCATAAGTCGCAATCGTGTCTTGCTGGAGTGAGTATCGACCGATAGTAGGCAGTATCGATCGACACTGATGCTTAAAATCGGGTACTCGGCTACACGAACGTTGCTTTGCTCCAAAATACTCCAGAAAGCTCCAATATCTCCAATTATGCTCCAAACGTGCTAAAACCTGTAAAAGACTCTAAAACACTACAAAATAGTGGAAATACTCTATAAAACGGACTTATATCATGGCTTAAACGAGGTGAAAACCATGATATATCAACTCCCCCAGACTTAGCCTTTGCTTGCCCTCAAGCAAATAGAAGACTAAACAAGAGAAAGAGGTTTGAAAACATAGAGACTCACATGTTCTTGAAACGTTGCAATGACCCTTTTCCCAAGCACCCAAATGTCACCTAACCAGTTTTTGATCTAACCACCATGTACTTCTCCGTAGACATTCGCAGCTTCCCAGACTACACACATTATTTCACAGCATCGTTCAATCAATCTTTCCTCGCCAGTTTCATCGCTGTGATTAATATCAAGAACCTTCTAGATTCTTTCCCATACAATATCATGACAAGGAACCACCATTTTTTACACTTTCTGGTATTATTTCTCTCTCCCAGACTTATTTCTTATTATATCTCTTGCATGTACATATTAAGGTTCGAGACGCGAGTATTGATGGTGTTTGCCATCGAATCCCCGGTTCTTCCCTCAAAAGTAAATCAAAGGTGTATGCGAATAATGGTATCACAGGAAATTTTCCTAACCTCACTTCCACCTTTGTGTGATCATTTCCTCTGAAGTAAAATAATGGGATCGTTGTAAATTTTCCTAACCCTATACTCAGAAGAAAATCATCTCATCTTTTAATGCATCTTATTTACTTGTAACAGGGAGAGAAATATCATTATTTTAAACACGTGGGTTCCTTTGTCAGATACGAATGATGGATCAAGCTCTATGGACATCAATCACATTGATGAAGTGCAAAAAATTTGGCTCAGGCTTTAAAGAACTTTGCTGGAAACATGAGTGTCTTCTAGTTAACCAGTCAGCCTTTGGATTTTTCATTAGTCGATCTAGAAATGATTCTGTAACAATGGTCACTTAGAAGCAAGGTCAGATCAATAGATTTTTAGAAAAAGATCACAGTTTCCAACAAAGTTTTGACTCAATAAAACAACGAATGACTCAAAAAACGACTGACTCTAAGAAAAACAAAAACAAAGTCAGCGACTACCTCCCCCAGACTTGAACAACACTGTCCCCAGTGTTATCTAGCCTAAGGTTGGTGAAAGAAAGCAAATGAACGAAGTGGAATTATGAGAAACGAAAAATATTACCAAACTGGGGTACGAGTGTCGACCGACACCCAACTTGGTATCGATCGATACCAAGTATTGGTCGACACATGTAATTAATTTTCAACGTCTAAGGTCATATGTAACACCAAAAATGTGTCAAACGATCCATGTGTTAAATGTAAGCACTGTTAGACCACTCAAACACAAGTGAGGCGCAACAAAATATCATAGAAGCATAAATCCATAGGTCCAAAAGCATAAAAGACACAAAAGTTCAAATGAAAATAAAAAGAAAAGGGAAAAGAAAAGAAAAAAAAACGTGAAAACATATAGAAGGATGACTAATCCTCCGTGGCTTCAGAATCATCGTCAGCATCAGGATCAACCGGAGTCTGCGAGGTTCCAGGCTGAGATGAAGGAGCAGTGTACGTGTCAGTCATGCAGCGGCAGCGAGAAATGGTGGTCCAGATGCTCCTCATACTCTCGATCATCACCTTCTGAAAGGCGGCTAGCTCCATCGGAAGTTCCAAATCAGACAGAAATGATGGAGCTGGGATAGAAGAGGTCGATGCTTGCGATCGCTGGGCTCGCCCTCCCTGGCGTGAAGTAGATGGAATGTTAGCAGCAGCAGGTGCAGGCACAGGAGCTCGTCGTCTAGTCGCATGTGCTCGAATCAACAGGTGCGGAGAAGGCTCGAAACGAAGCTGAGAAGGATCATTGAGAATGTCTGTCAGCTCGTCGTTAGGGAGAGACACCAGAAAATCTCCAGCAGATGTAGTGAAGAACCAACGCCTCTCGGGCTTCCACCACCTAAGGTTCTTCAGATGGCTCTCATCCAAAAACCGACGCGCATTGACTACCAAGCAGCTCGTAGTACTGATCCCAAGGTGCTGGAAGATAGGAGTGAGGAGGCTGCCAACTGTCTCTGTCTTCGTGCTCGTTCTAGTGAACGGTTTGGTCTTCAAAGAGACCAAATGATGCGCAAAAACAGCGCCAAGGTTGACCTCTGTAAGCTCAGGCCATGCGAAATCCTCCTCAGGTATAATGTCCCTGATAGCCAGACACAGAATTATAAGCTCGGACACCCGCATCTTGTTCGGTTCCATCTTGCACAAAAGAGTGGTGATCAGGATCCGAACCAAACAGCGCAGGGCCGGGTGTCGTATATCCATATGAGTGGACTCCTTAGAGTAATAAGCACCATTCCCGAAATGCTCCCAAAATGTCTGCATGTCAGGATGCTGCGCGGGAATAGCAACCCTCCTGCAATACCGCAGGAAACCGTAGATATCACAGAGGTCAGGGAGTGGTAACTTGTACCTCACTCCACAAGCCATGAAAGTCAAGGTACCCTCCTGTGCATCCCGGAGAACCTCGTCCTGGTAGTAAACGCGAACTGTCGCCATGAACTGACGAACCAAATCCGGATAAAGATCATGCTGCTGAGTGGCCATCCGACCAAGACCAATCCTCGCAAGCAAACGGTCCAGTTCTGTGTCAAGCTCCAATCGACGCATGGAGACCCTGTCAACAAACCGAGTAGGTTCGATAACAACTCTCAACCACGCGTTATAGTGCAGCATGTCGTAATCATCCCATTCCTCCAAGATGGGTATGTAGGTGCAGTCATCTCCCAGCGCAATCTCCTTCTCTGTCCCGTTCCAATCTCGACGACAAGGGATTCTGGCCTTCTCGTTCAGCTTAGGCGAAGGACCTCTGCGTGGAGCGACATGAACATCAAGAGCAGATGGATTAGAGCTCGACGCGTCTGTAGTTCGTGCGTTTTTTGGTCTAGATGCCATCTGCAAACAAAGACTGAAATACACAGCATAAATCCAACACCTGTCAGCAATCACAACAAAATTTTTATCATCAGACACGAATGGTGTCGATCGATAATGACTGGTATCGATCGACACCCTAGCCAATTCCAGTTCATCGAGTTCCACAATCCGAATTGCCAAGAGTCGAAATTAAGGGCAATTGAATGTAAGACAAGGTGCGAAACTACTCTAGAGCATTTCAGCAAATGACCATTGTCAAGAAAAACAAGTGCTAAGGAGTAGAATCTCACAAACCTCAAACTTAAAAATTGGAATTTTGAATACATACATTTGCTGATTGAAGAAACAAATGCTAAAAAGAGATAGAGGATGAAAATCCAATAAATCTAGGCACTTGAATCACCAAAATCGGTGAAGAAACGAGAAAGATGCTATTTGAGAAGGAGAAGGAAGCGGTATCGATCGATGGAGAAGAAAGAAGAGAGAGAGAAACCGAGGGTTTTTAAAAGAAGACTTACCTGCCTGTACGGTGTCGATCAATACGAGGTAGTATCGATCGACACGCGTTGGCCAATTCCTGCTCTTTCTCCACGTGGTGTCGATTGACACGGACTGGTGTCGATCGATACTCCTCCCCTTAATTTGCTTCACGTTAAGACACAAGACACAAAAACACAAAACTAAAAATAAAAACAAAAATAAAAGACGTATGTACAAACTTACCAGTGGGTTGCCTCCCACTCAGCGCTTGTTTAACGTCACGAGCTTGACTTTACGGACGATCAGTATGGATAAGAATGAGAGTTTGCAGCAAAACATGCTCCACAAACTTGACATCGCGAGCTTCAGAGTTCTGCTCATCATGTTCTCCACAAACTCTTGTCCTTTCTCTTTCAGCTCTGGAGTAAGAAGAACTCTAGCCTTAGAAAATGGTCTTGAGGTCCCTTTGCATTTCACCTTATATTTGATAGAATATCCATTGCACTTCTGAGGGATTAAAGTTACATGCGTAACACTCTCGACTCTTCTGTTCTTCACCTCCTTCTTTGCCTTAGACTTTTTGATGGCTTTCTTTGTGATGACAGGAGGGCGATCTAGAACTTCTATGGCAGTTGGCTCATCATAAGGCTTTTTCAAAAGATCAACCATCAATGTTTTTCCTGCACCAATGTTGATGCAAAAGATCCGTTTGGGAGCTCTCCTAGAGGGAATGAAATTCTCTTACTGGGCGTGTCCATAACTGCACCAGCAGTAGCCATGAACGGTCTTCCAAGAATCAAAGGTGTGCTAGACATCGCATGCATCTCCACAACTTGAAAATCAGTAGGAACCAGACAGTTTCCTACCTTAACCATCAAATCAGGGATTGTACCATATGGAACTGATGTGGAAGAGTTCGCGAATGTGAGAGGCATCTGAGTAGATCTTATGTCATCGATTTTCAGCTTCTCTGCAAGTGCCCTTGAGATGAAATTGACGCTAGACCATGAATCAACCAGCGATTCTTTGAATTCAACTTCGGAGATGGAGCATGGAACTGAAAATTTTCCTCGGTCTTCCCTCTTAGTTAAGTGCTTCAGTGGAGGTGGTGTACTCCTAGCCTTGATGAAGAGTTCCTTAATCTCTTCCTCAGTCTCTCTGCAATTTTGGAAGTAACACTCCAAATGACGGTTTTCAAAGGCTTCTTCGAATGATTCAGTGTGGGGAATCGTCATGACATTCTTCTCAAAAGCCAGCAACTTCTCTGCAGTGATGGGTTTCATGAGATGACTAGGTGGTCTAGGGTATGGAATCTTAGGCTTGTAGAAACGTTCCTCAATCATCTCTGGTTTCTTTTCAATCTCCGGTTCAGCCTGCGAGGGGTGTCGATCGATACAAGGTTGGTGTGGATCGACACAAGGCTCATGTGTCGGTTCTTCAGATTGGTATCGATCGATATCAGCAGTGGTGTCGATCGATACTGACGAATCAAGTTCGGAATCACCTTCGACAAGGTTTTCGAGATTTCCAGCACCTCTCAAGGTGATTGCATTGACGTATTCGTTCTGCGCTTGAGTCGTCCTTCCCTTCACAGCTGCTGCAGTTTGAGCTACTTGCGTTTCCATCATCTTCTTATGAGTATTGAGAGCATCGATCCTTCCACTCAGATCTTTGTACACATCATCTATCTTTCTATTGAGATTCATTGTGAGCTTCTGCTGTCCTTGAAGAAGTTGTTCAAACATAGCCTCGATCTTGCTATCTAGGAGCTTAGCAGGTACATGCTGATAAAATGAGTTCCCATAGTTCCTGGTATACCCACTATTTTGAGATGATTTCTGACCAACCTGATTTGAACCTCCTTGCTTAGAGTTGTTGTTGAATTTTCGGTTGTTGTTGAATTGATTCTTCTGACCTTGAAAACCAGAACCACCAATGTAGTTAACATCCTCTACTTCATCCTCGTTGAATACCTCAACATCTTTAGCAAAGTGAACGGCCGTTGGTGTCTTGCCCATCATAAGATTGTGAATAGAATCCAACTTGGCTTGAGCATCAACAAACTGTGAACCATCCACGCTACCAGCTAGCTTCTTGCGCTCAAAATCAGCATTCTTGGTGCTATTGCTAGACATCAAGTTCTCAATCAGTACATAGGCTTCATCCGGATATTTGGTGTTGAAGTTTCCATTGCTCGAAGCATCCAAAGTCATCTGATACCTCCAATCAATTCCTGTAAAGAAGAACCCCATCAGCTGAACATCAGAGTATCCATGATGTGGACAGTCTCTCTGGTATGATCTGAATCTCGTCCAAACAGCCTTGAACGCCTCAGAGGGTCCTTGAGAATATTGGGAGATCTTGTTCCTCAGATCCTCAGATCTTGCATCATCATAGAAGTTATTCAGGAAAGCAGTCCTAGTATGTTCCCAAGTATTCAACGATCCAGGAGTTAACTGCTTCAGCCAGTAAGTCGCTTCTCCACCAAGAGATTATGGGAAAAGCTTGCAGAATAGGTAATCGCAGGACACTCCATTGCTCTTGATGCTAGTGACCAAATCCTCGAACCTCTCGATATGATCCATGGGATGTTCGCTGGAAAGACCATGAAAAGGGTGCTGTCCCACAAGAGTGTAGTATGCAAGTTTCAGCTCAAAGTCATTCCTCTGATAAGGTGGAGGACGAATCGCTGATCGATTTGCATAAAACTTATCAGGTTTGTTGCACTCACCAATCGTTTTGCCACGATTAACCATAACGTTCCCAGCATTCGCAATGTTCTCAGCGTTCGCAACGTTCTCAACGACATTCCCAGCGACAACATGAGCAGGTGGAATGATGTTCCCCTCTCCATCTAGACGTTGTCCTCTCTCTTTGCACAACCGACCCTTTTGGTCTCTGTAAGCACCAGCATCATCTTGAACCAACTCCACTTGATTGTTGTTCATCCTTGCTGGTTTCTTTGCTCTTCTGTTTATGCGTTCCAAAAGTGCTAGCAGCTCGAGTGACATATCAACTAGCTGAGTGTTCTTGTTCCTTCTTGTTTCGCGAATATGCATGCACCTGAATACAAGAATCAAGAACGTAAGTAACTCGGTAACACGATGAGTATCGACCGACACTGAGTGGTGTTGATCGATATCAACGAAAAGAGAATGACGAGTATCGACACTAGATAGTATCGACCGATACCGATGAAGTTAGTCGAAATTCTCAAACTAAAATCTAATGGCGAATTGAGTCCCCGGCAACGGCGCCAAATTTGATATGCTCAAATTAATACCTTAAAAGTACTAAGTAGTAGTTGCAGTAAAGTAGGGGTCGAACACAATGACTCACAATAGATTATAAAGTTGAGAATTAAGCTAAGCGATCAATGGTATTGAAAACAGAACGTAAATTAAACAAGTTGTAATACGATTGGGAGAAAGATAGGTTCATGGTATTTCTCAGGAAATCAATGAATGCATATAAACTAACTAGTCATGATTCAGATTTAGCGCGGTTCTTGAACTCAAATCACTAAGGTATAATTAACCAAATGTCGTTGCGAAAACTATCTAAATCTAAATCCTAGGAATTCCAAATCTCTTTGCGGATCCTAAAGTTTAAATAAGCTTTTAGATCAGGTTTGATTTGTTCACAAAACAACTAAACCAAATCTCTTTTCGAATAGTTATTTTGCTCACCTAAGGTTCTATCAGGTAATTAATCGCACTGTCGTGCCTAATCAATTATCCTAAGATCTAAATTCCAGATTCGTCAACCTTGAATTAGCTTTGAACACAACCTAAGGTGTAGAACTAATTCAGATAGTAAATCCTAATCAACTAATCAATATAGCATTCAAAGATAACCCTTATGAGAACCCTGAACCTAAAGTGGATCTACTCAGGCATGGAGATTGAAAACAACATGATTGAATAGATCATCAAAGAAAACAATAGAAAACAGGAGTTCAGAGTTGTCTCTCCAAAAACCAAAGTAAAATAAAGCGTAGCCATAAAATTGGCTGTAAAATCCTATTAAATAACCTAAATCACGTTTTGGGGCTTCTTGTAAATAATAAAGTCTTCTAGGGCAATTCTGCAATTCTTCAACTCTTGTAAAAGTCGCGGGTCGTGTCTGCTGCGATGGGTATCGATCGATACTAGGCAGTATCGATCAACATTGATGCTTCAAATCGGGTACTCAGCAACACGAACTTCTGCTTTGCTCCAGAATGCTCCAGAAAGCTCCAATATCTCCAATTATGCTCCAAACGTGCTAAAACCTGTAAAAGATTCTAAAATACTCAAAAAATACTCTAAAATACTAGAAAGACTCTATAAAGCGGACTTATAGCATAGCCTAAAAGGGGTAAAAACCATGATATATCAAATGCAGAGGTAAGCGAGATGTTGAGCCGGCTAACATCTAAATCTCGTATATATGCTGATAAGGCTAAAGATTTGAACCACCAAGTGAGTTTGATTGTATATTACACTATGCAACATTGATCACACGACATGAGATGCTCTCATTTCTTATAATCATGTTTAGTTTATAGATCATATTGGAAAACTCAGTTTCCCTCTGCAGGAATTTCTTTTTGCTAGTGTTGGCGTGCACATGTGTAGTATGTTGTTTTTAAATTGGATACTTTTGTTTTTATATATTTGCAGGCAGTTCTTGTTGATGATATCGAAGAAGAAATTTCAAAGATTGGAGGTCCATGAGTGAAGGGAGAATTCATAAGTTTAAATACAAGTGTTGTATGAGTTTATCTTTTAATCATGTACTTTTATTTTGTAATATTGGTTTTTTGTATCATTGTTTCATATATGAAAATAATATAATACAATTTGGCATTTTTTATATAAAATCTCAATTTATTAACAAACAAAAAAGCCCGCAAATCTTAATTTAAATATAAATTATTGGAATAAAGTATATAAACCATTATATATCTTGTAAAATTGCTATTGTAAAATATACAATTGTATAAAATAGCAATTCAACGACGCTATGAATAAAACTTTTATAACAAAAAACACGTTATTATAAATACATCTATTGCATAAAACAGAGCGCTATATTAAATCGAAGATATAATTGCATTTCTTAAAAACGTTATCAAAAGTGCAGTATTTTTTATAACGGGAGTATACATAGTATAACGCCCCGACCGCCCCTACCTGTGGGCCCCAACGACATCTCCCGGCCCGTGGGCCCCACCCTTGTCCGACGGCCGGTGCGTTAGTCCGGGAGGCTTGTAATACTTGTTTACTGACCCTGCAATCACCACGTGATCTTTCCCCGTGTTTTTGTCCTCACTCACACGATACCGCGAATCACTTCCCGGTAGGTCACCCATCCTTAAATTGCTCCAGCTCAAGCACCCTTAACTCTGGAGTTCTCTCTGGACAAGTTCCCGAAAAGATAAGTGCACTTTGGTGACATAGGTAGCCAAATCAATTCTTATAAGCCTCTCCGCATATACAAGAAACCGGGATGTTACAATCACCCCCACTCACAGAGCGCAACGTCCTCGTTGCGCACCAGGATCGTCACCCTAGACGGTGTGAGCCCACCTGACTTCACACACGTGTTTGGGTTCGGCTCTGATACCACTTATAACGCCCCGACCGCCCCTACCTGTGGGCCCCAACGACATCTCCCGGCCCGTGGGCCCCACCCTTGTCCGACGGCCGGTGCGTTAGTCCGGGAGGCTTGTAATACTTGTTTACTGACCCTGCAATCACCACGTGATCTTTCCCCGTGTTTTTGTCCTCACTCACACGATACCGCGAATCACTTCCCGGTAGGTCACCCATCCTTAAATTGCTCCAGCTCAAGCACCCTTAACTCTGGAGTTCTCTCTGGACAAGTTCCCGAAAAGATAAGTGCACTTTGGTGACATAGGTAGCCAAATCAATTCTTATAAGCCTCTCCGCATATACAAGAAACCGGGATGTTACACATAGCGTCTGTATAAGCGCTATGGATTTCAACTATAGCGGATATTCTGCGCTATGAATATGCATTTTTCTTGTAGTGAAACCACGAATTTGGACCCAAGAGATCCTTATTGATTTCTTGTTTTGTGTCTCAAGCTCGACAATGGATAAGCTTGGGGAGGTCCCCAAGGGCGCGTTTAACGTCACTAGCTTGACGGTTGCTTCCTCATTGTCGCTCCCTTCATGAAAATCACAAGAGAAGTGAAAAGATTATCAACAAAAGAAAATAAAAAGCTCTAGTCTCAAGAAGAATCAAAATTTTAATGATCAATGCTAAACCTCCCCAGCAACGTCGCCAAATTGATAGTTAGATTTTTGTATTAAGCTCGTATAAATTACTCTAAATACTATGTAGTATAAGAGGTATCAAACCAAAGAGGTTAAGATTTAATCACTAAGAATACATGAATCTTCCTAAAGTTAGAGAAAATGTTTTTGGGTTTTTATGTTTATGGGAAAAAAACAAATGCAAGAAAGAAAACAAAAGATATAAGTGTTGGATCATGGAATGAACTATCAAATGAATGATTAACAATCAAATAATGATGACAAAGATTGCATTAAACACTATCCTAGAACATGGAATTCACAATTATGACTAATCCACTCTCGTGGCACTAATCACTTTGTTAATCACCAAATCAAGAACAAACCATCGTTTTTGATAAGATGATTAACAGGCATTAATCTCCAATCCCACTTAGTTCACTAATTATCCTAGACATCAACTATCATTGGCTATGCATGAAAAGCTCACAAAAGGTTTGGTTCAAGCATTTCATCGAACACCTATCGGCGCGAAATGCTTAAGCTCTAGCTTTGATCTCTGAATCCAAAACTAGCTTTAAGGTCAACCTAAGTGAAGGACCTAACAAGAATCAACCTAAATCATCATCATCTAACCATCAAGACAATTGACTAACGATGCCTAAACACTCAATGCACATTTATTCTTATGACATGGAACACTTTCAAGTAGATTAGTTCACTTTCGTGACACTAATCATTGTACGAATCATCTAAAGTCAGTATCCACCGATCACTTAGATAGTCCATAATTTATCAAAAGTCCATTTTAGTCAACAATTCATCCTAAAGTCAGCATCCACCGATCACTTAGATATGAAAGCATGCTTAGAAGTTTTCTAGACATTTCATCGAACACCTTGTGTGCATGAAATGTCTAAGTTTTAGAAATGAGTTTTCAATTCAATCCTAGAATTAAGATCCTTCCTAACATGAGAATAGATGTTTATCTAGTCCTAAACATCAACAATCAATCACCAAATCATCAAAATCAAGCAAAATCCAAAATCCAACAAAAAGGGGTCTAAAGCCTAAAAATGAAGAACAAGGAAGAACACAAGGGAAAAAGAGACATAAAGATAAAGAACAAGAATAAAATAAAGATAATATAAAGATAGGTTGAAGAATCCTTCACTAGAGTGTCATGAATGATGAAGATCCATCCAAAATTATCTTAGGAAGAGTTTGGGATAAAACTCAACTCTAGGGAAAAGAAAGCTTAGGTTTAGAAATGTCTAAAATTTGAATAAATACACAAAGTGTTCGAACCGGGTCGATCCGAGGCAAATCAGGTCGGATCTTGGACTGGGCAGAGTTGATATGTGTCCACTAAATCAGCGATAACTCCTGGAATATTACTAGTGAAGCCATGCAAATTTGGTACTCTCTAAACTGAACTTTTGTATGGACTTATCCTAGTTATGCATGGTTCATTTAAATTTCTCTTTATGAGTTTTAATTCTACAATGGCAAATATGTAAATAAATTTTTGTCTATATCTTCTATCATCCTTTCTAATGCTATAGAAGGAAATAATTTAATTTCTTAAAATTCATTTTTTATGATAGAGTTTGGTCATATTCTTTTATTGAATATGCATTTTTAAAATCAAAAGTTACTATTTGATATATATTTTATGGATAAACATGAGGTAATTGATCATGTGATATTTCTTGATTAGAAGTTGCAATTTTTGATTTTATTTCTCTTGAATTAATTTTCTTTTTTTTAGATGCTGAAGAAGAAGCATGTTTAGGCTTAAACCACTTCCTAACTGAAGATGTCATGCTTTAGACTCTACTTAGACTCAATGTAACATGCAAACTAACTCGGACTTATCGAGGACGGAACTGTGGCTTACCAACGATCTCACTGCCTTTAAGAGATATCTCATGGAAGACCTACGTTGACGACGCTCTTGACAAGGTTCTGGTAGAATACTTTTAACAAGAGACCTAAGATTAGTTTAAGCACAATATCTTTTGTTCGAAAATGTTATAAGTAAAATAGCTTTTAAAACATATAACATATACATAGATTTTAACTTGCGCCCCCGCGTGGAATAATTTTTTTATAGATTAAATTTTGAAATATACAAAAAATGAAAAGATAAATAAGATCTAATTAAGTGTTATTGATTCAAATATGTTGAATTTTTAATTCTTAATTTTTTAGTGAGATGATAATATTTTGGTGATTTGTTAATTGTGCAATATGTGTTTTGATGTTTATGGTGATTCAAATCTAGATTACAATACGCGCTGTGTGTAGGGCAATAATTTTTATACATTGTTTTTTATGAAATTTATTTTGAACAAACACTAACAAAATGGTCTGACTTAAATTTTAATGAAAAATTTCAAGATTATGTGATTTTTGTAACCTTAAATGATAGCAAAGTTTGTTATCTGAAAAAAAAAATTGTTATAAAAGTTATATGATGTTATCCTATGGTGGATATTAGTTGAATAGGAGTATGAGTTAGTTAAGTATATATCGATGTAATCTTAATTGTATAATTTGATATTATATGAATTTAGATTACCACACAACTAATTGTTTTATTATTTTATTAAAATCAAATTTTACAAATTATATATTTATAAGTGTTACAATGTGCTAACATGTCATTTTAATCTGCCTCGAATCAGCCTACTATTATGCATTTTTGACAAATCAACCCACAAAGTACTGCAATTATAAAAACATAACACTAACCTACCCCACCATATTACCGTATAATATAAATCTTTACTAATTTGGATATTTTATATTTTATCAAGTTAAATATATTTTTAATAATAAGAATTCTATCATTTGGATTAGTTATGGTTCAATTAAATAACCATATTAAACCAAACATAATTTTTTAGATTTGGACGTCACTTAAATTTTCAAATTCGGATTAAAATATATTCTCATAAGTACCAAGGTAACCACTTACAAGTATAAAATTTGCCTTTAATATCTACAATCATGGATTAATGTTATTATAATTTAAATAATTTTATCATTTGAATAAAGATTAAATATTATTTATAAATATTAAAATTAATTAAGATGTCCATATATAACAATAAATATATCATGTAGATTATTTAAAAATATATGTATGTTTGACAACATATATAGTTATCCAAATAAATTATATCCTTATATGGATTTTTTTCTTGTTTGGACATAAAAAGTTCTTCCCTTTTAATAGTATAGACTAGATTCTAACTCATGTGTCCGAGCGGGATAAAGTTTTCTAGAATAAATTTTGAAATATACAAAATAGGAATGAGAAATAAGATCTAATTTATGTGTTATTATTTCAAATATGTTGAATTTGTTATTCTTAGGTTTTAAGTGAGGAGATCATATTTTGTTGATTTGTTGTGCAATATGTGTTTTGATGTTTATACCATATTTCTAATATGTGCTATGTGAAATTAGATTCTAATATGCGATGTGTGCGGGCAATAATTTTTTATACATTGTTATTTTATGAAATTTATATTGAATAAAAACGTTAAGTAGATCAAATACTAACGAAAATAGTTTGACTTAAATTTTAATAAACAATTTCATGATTATGTGATTTTTTAACTTTAAATGATAGCAACTTTTGTTATCTAACAAAAAAGCAAATTGTTACAAAATTTATATGATGTTACCATATGGTGTATAGTAGTAGAATAGGAGTATGAGTTAGTTAAGTATATATCGATGTAATCTTAATTGTAAACTTTGTTACTATGTGAATTTAGATTACCACACAAACAATCTATATATTTATGATTGTTAAAATGGGCTAACCCGTCCTTTTAATATGCCTCGAATCAGCCCAATATTTTACATGTTTTGACATACTAATCCGCAAAGGACCACAATTATAAAAATATAACCCTAACACGCCTGATATGCTCAAATTAATACCCTAAAAGTATTAAGCAGTAGTTGCAGTAAAGTAGGGGTCGAACACAAGGACTCACAGAAACACATAATAGATTATAAAGTTGAGAATTAAGCTAAGTGATTAATGGTATTGAAAACAGAACGTAAATTAAAACGGTTGTAAATTCAATTGGAGGAAGATAGGTTCAGGGAATTTCTCAGGGAATCACTGAATGCAGATAAACTAACTAGCAGGATTCAGATTTAGTGCGGTTCTTGAACTCAAATCACTAAGGTATAATTAACCAACTCTCGTTGCGAGAATTATCTAAGTCTAAATCCTATGAATTCCAAATCTCTTTGCGAATCCTAAGAGCATCAGCATCCGAGACCCATGTCTTCCTGAAGACACATGTCTTCCCAAAAAGCTGATGACGTGTCGCGACGTGATTCGTCGCGACATAAAAAATTCAATTTAAAAAAAAAAAAAAAAAGCCGAAGACACTGGTCTCGGGTCTGCAATGCGTATGGTCTAAAGTCTAAACCAGCTTTTAGTTCAAGTTTGATTTGTTCACAAAACAACTAAACCAAATCTCTTTGCGAATAGTTATTTTGCTCACCTTAGGTTCTATCAGGTAATTAATCGCACTCTCGTGCCTAATCAATTATCCTAAGATCTAAGTTCTAGGTGATCAATCTAGAATTAGCTTTCCAAACAACATATGGTGAAGAACTAATTCATATAGTGAATCCTAATAACAAATCAACCTAGCATTCAGAGAAAACCCTATTGAGAACCCTGAACCTAACAAGAGATCTACTCAGACATGGAAATTGAAACAATAAACATGTTTGAATAAATCATCAAATAAAACAGAAAGAGTAACAAAAGGGTTCGAAATCTTCTCTCGGACGAACATAATTTCAGATTTGTCTCCCTTCAAAACGCTCTCTCACAAAACCAAAGTAAAATAAAGCATAGCCATGAAAGTGGCTGTAAAATCCTATTAAATAACATAAATCACGTTTTGGGGCTTCTTGCAAATAATAAAGACTTCTGGGCCATTTTGCAATTCTTCAAATATTCATAAGTCGCGATCGTGTCTTGCTGGACTGAGTATCGACCGATACTAGGCAGTATCGATCGACACTGATGCTTCAAATCGGGTACTCAGCTACACGAACGTTTCTTTGCTCCACAATACTCCAGAAAGCTCCAATATCTCCAATTATGCTCCAAACGTGCTAAAACCTGTAAAAGACTCTAAAACACTACAAAATAGTAGAAAGACTCTATAAAACGGACTTATATCATGGCTTAAATGGCGTAAAACCATGATATATCAACGCCCTATCATTTACCGTATAATTTAAATATTTACTAATTTCAAATATTTGAAATTTTAGGTTGATTGATTATAATAAACAGATACAATAACATATTTGTTTATCATCTCCGTTATTATGAGAATATTATTTAAATTCGAATGTTTATTTTAAATCTAAATTAATATCCGGTTATTATTTTTTGTAAAGATAGAATAACAACTGATTTTTGTGGTTTTTGGTAAGTAATCTAACCTATATTTAAGTAAATTTAAATAATCTAAACTAATATAAATATAAAATAAAATGTACTTTTTATTAATATTGCATCAAATTGACATATTTGACAACATGTATAGTTATACATATAAATTATAGCCTTATATGGTTTTTTCATATTTGGACACAAAAAACGTTTCTGTTTTAATAGTATAGATAAGTATTTTCCTCCAAAGAACCAATTAGGCATGTGCCCACTCTGTTTTGAGTATATTAGTAAAATATGTATTATTGGTGTTATTTTTTTGAAGTTAAAATATTATTTCATCAAATACTAAAATAGCATTAATAATCTCGAATAGTTTATAGAACAATGTTTAAATTTGATTTACAACCTATATCTTATTAAAATAATTATATTAATTGTAATTTTTTCTGTCATTGGCCTTAGGCCCCTAACACTCTAAGCACGGCACTGCTACTATCACGTTATATCATATATTAGACTGTTTTTTCCTCTTGAGGTTTATTATAATTAAGGAAGTCCAGTACTGGTTTATAGTTTGTAGGCCATGATTGTAATATATCTCAGGTAACTAAGTTCAGTTGACTATTAGTTACTTACCTTAGTGCTTGGCTTATTTTCTTCCAGATTAGCAGGCTTCTTAAATGATTTAACATGCATTTGCAACGTTTCCATGCATAATATTAGTGAAAGTATACAACAAAAATAAAACTTCAAATTCAGTAGACTACTATTTTCTTTCTTTCTTTTTTCTTGTAAATAGTACTTTATTTATCTTTTCTCAAAAGCCATAGAGTGCTATCAAAACATTCCGGAATCTCCTTACGCTCTATTTGAGGTAACTTTCCGTGACACACTACAAGAAAACATGGTACTTTCTGACGGACATAAGTATTTTCCGACGGGATTTGAATGAAAATAACATCCGTCGGAATTCCGTTGTTAAAAGTACCCGTCAGAACTTTCCGACGGTATTCCGACGACATGCGTTCGTCGGTATATTTCCGACAAAATTCCAACGTGTTTTAGACGGATTTTGTAGTCGTTCTGAAAACCCAAAAAAATATTGTTAAGTATACATCCGTCGGAAATTTCTGACGGAGTAGTGTACACCAGGAATTAAACACGTTTATCTCGTTTTAATCAAGTTTTACAACTAAAATCTCGGAGATCCGTCAAAAATCAGGGTTTACGGTTTAGGTTTTTTTTGAAGAAATTGTAAACAAACAATTGTCTGATGTATATACAATAGTTTCAACTTGTCAAATTTCAGAATAAATATGTGTTCTATAATTCATAAAATTTGATGGAAGTTTTAGTATAAGGTATAGTAGATATGTATAAGTTTTCTGTTGTAAAAGTAATAAACCCATACAAAGTCTTTAACATTGATGAATTAACAATTTTTTTGAATGAAACATGTAGATAGGAATAGTTAAACATGTAGACATATATCACCATACCTTAAATCCTAAACCCCAAATAAACCTTAAATCCACCGGAAATTTATGACGGATATGGGTTCTTCGACGCATGTCGATTGGCTGGCCAATAGAAACACATGCATGGAATATACAGTATATTCCTATATCCGACTAGCTGTAACTGACAGATTTTGTCCCGTCGGAAATCTGTGGAAATGGCGTTTTCCGACGGATTTCCGACGAGAACTGCCGTCGGAAAGGACATGTTCTCTTGTAGTGACATCATCTCAAAAAATTTCTGCAATATCACAAATAGAACGGACTAGGAAACACTAAAAACGAAGATGCATTCTCGGTACCACCAAATTGACAATTCTTAAATCTTATTTTTGCAGTTGAATTAATCTAATTATGTGTTTGAACTCATGGTTTTTAAAATATCAATTTGCTGAGTATATGTGGGCCAAACGGAGACATATATATATATATATATATATATATATATATATATATATATATATAAGACCGTCAGGCAGTAGCGATCACACTCATCAACATTCTTCTCCCTAGTTTTTGGCCTGTAAGGTATTAAATAATCCAAAATTTTATTGTATTGAATCTTTAGAGTGATTTGAGTTTTAATAAGATTTCAGATGATTTTGATGGTTTTGGCTGATTTTAAAGAAGTTGTTATGATTTTGTATTAAAATCCCCTACAATCCCACATAAAACCATGAGATTTGGATTTTTGTATTTTTAACTAAGAAAGTCTCCTAAAACCATCTAAAATCTCATGCAGTCATTAAAATCCCAATACATAAAACATTTTCAATAACAGTGGATTTGATATGATTTTAACAAATTCGTGTTTGATTAACAAAGGATTGTAGATTATTTTGAGTGACTTTACATAAATCTCATGTTCAATAACACTGGATTTGGGAATATATTTTAAATTTCTTAGTTGAATAACAAGGGATTTTAATAAAATCTCTTAAAATCCACAGTTCAATACACCCCCTAAGTTGTATTTTATGTGATTCCAAGTAAGGATTTTCAAAGTCTCAATATAGGTATACCTATAATGTATGTTGTGTAGTGTTTATATACTTTGAAAAGTTAAAAGCTTGTTTTTGATACAAGAAAACTTAATATTTTCTAATATAGTTCTTGATCGAAGTCATTGGTCAATAAAGTTCATGCACATTCGTACTGCTTTTTTGCTGTATTTAGCAATTCTTGTAAAATGTATGTTCCTTTTATATAGTCTTCGCCTCTTCAGTTCATTTAATAGGAAAAGTGCTAAAAGAAAATCCATAGTATTTTAGTTTCAGCTAAAAACCTGAAAATGTTTTAGATAAACTCAACTATTTTTAACCAAGAAAATATAAATCCAACTTGTTTCATTGAAGCAAAAAAAAAATTTATAGAAGATACTACGTCAGTTTCAGCGTTTTTGTCAAATATTTTGTCTTATATCACGTATGTTGCTGTTCGTGATCTTCCAGGTCACATAATTAATCTGCATCTTCAAAACCCTTGCTCCCAGGGGTGGATTTACTGTTTACAGGGTGGGGGCAAGTGCCACCTTTCAATATTTTTTGTATTAGTACTTGTTTAAAAAACAAAATTATGTCACCACTAAAAAAAATTAATTTGCCACCACATAACCTTTTTCTGATTTAAACCCAAAAACCCACCTAACATTTTTTTTCTATTTTATGAAAAAGGCCATTTTGTTATAAAACAATCAAAATTTTAAAAATCTAATCAATTAATTATTAACCAATCTTTATAAATTAAAAACCCTAATTTTTTTTCCTATTTTGCTTTCTCTTTCTTTCTTCCTCGTGCTTGCTTGGAGACAGAAAGGTAAACTTTTGTTTCTTCTTAATTTTGATCTGCCACTTCGAGTCTTCGACCATCTCCCAATTATTGTTACTTGTTAGTAATATTTTTGTTTTCGTAAAATACGTTTCTCTGTTTTATATTGTTGTTCTGTTTTTCTTTTTGGGTGGACTGTTTTCGGCTTGGACCATGTTTCTCTAGTGGGGATTGGACTAGCTCTCGATTTCTTCAAATAAAAGACCATAACAAAAACAAAAACAATGTAGAAGGGTGTATCAAAGAACAAAACAGCATGTTCAAAGCAAAAAGAAGAACTCTACTATGAATTTTGATTTAGAAACCCACTTATATGTATTTTATTTGTTTTGTAGCTAAAGTAATGGAGCGATATTTTAAAAGAAAATTCCCTTCGACGACACCCGATACCAATGTCGATGATTTGCCAAGCGATCCTGGTGAGAGAAAAGACATAATAGATTATCATCCAAATCAAAGAAATCAGGTTAGATGCAAGTATCTAACTAAAGTTCCATGCCAACCTTATGAACGGTTTAAGAGTGTAAAGAATCTTGGAGATCTTTCGTGTATGATGGTGAAAACTCGAAAGTATCTTTCACATCCTTTGGTTTACAAGCTTTTGAAATTAGTTTTAACTTTACCGGTTGCCACCGCAAGTGATGAAATGTGTTTTTCTGCAATGAAACTAGTGAAAACAGCTACACGCAACCGAATTTGAGATCATTTTCTAAGTGATTGTCTAGTTTGCTTTGTTGAAAAAGAGTTGTTTGAATATGTTACAAATGAAAAAGTGAAAAAGGTTTCAGATGATGAATGAGAGTAGTGTACTTTTGTAAAAGTTTTTTCATTGTCATCACATTTGTTGGATTTTATTTCGAATTTTGTATAACAATTTTAATTATTTTTTACCTTTTTATTATGTTATATGCTTGCCACCACTTATTATATTTTATAGAGGAGTCCTCTTGGGTGACGAAATTAAATAGAGAGAAGAAGGCTCACTTAGGTCACACAACAAAAAGACAGAATTCTCTTCGCCCTAGATAAAACTTGGAACACATGACTACGAGACGAGTTTGGGGCGTTACAAGTTGTATCTGCGAAATTCCATCATAGAACCTACTAAACCCACTGAAATACTATAAAAGATTCCACATACAACACAAAATCAGTCTATTCAACTTAAATTCCTGAAAATATCATCTGCCTTATCCTGAAGACATATACATTTGGGAAGAGAGTATCTCAAATTATAATAACAAACACGAGCCAGTGAGAGAACAAAAAAGGGGGAGGAAAGAAAAACAAAGTGTCCTTCATATTTTGTTCTCGATTTTTTTGGGTTTTAGGTTTTCTAGGTTTAAACATTCGGGTTTAGTGGTTAAATGTGGATAAATTGTCGGAATTTATTACCTTTGGAAGGATAGAAACGAGAGTCTCATAAGCAGGCTCGAATCAAAGAATTGAGGGGCCCTGTGTAAATGTTTTTTTCATAAAGTTATGGACTAAAAAAACAAAATTCACAAAATTGGGTCCTATTTTGTAAAATTATAACATTTCGGACCCTAAAATACAAAAGAAATATTATAATATTTTTGGGTCCCTGTGCATTTGCACCTTGGTCACATGCCCAGAACCGGGTCTGTTCATAAGCATACTTACCAACCTAGGAGATACCTTATACGAGTCCCTGAAGAAAAGACGATACAAAACAGAGTGAGCTCACGCACTTCACTACTACGACTCGCCGCAGCTACAAAACCTTCTTCAAAATTGGTTTTTATCAAGGGGAGTCTCCTAGCTTGTGTCTTTTTCTATCTCAATTCAAAATTTGCAATCTGGGTTTGTTACCATAATGTTTCAATTTTTTTCTTTGTGCATAAACCTTTTTGTTGATAAAGGAATTTAACATTTCAACCAAAAAAATGTCAGAATTTGTTTTTTTTTTTGGGATTGCAGCCAAATATAATCCTTCTATTGTTCATCTTGTTATTTTTCTTTCGCATTTTTTCTCGTTATTAACACATATAACATTTTTTCTCGTTATTAACACATATAATCCTTCTTTTGCAGTGAAATTTAACATTTCAACCAAAAATAAATGTCAGAATTTGTTATTTTTTGTTTGGATTGCAGTCAAATATAATCCTTCTATTTTCTATTGGACACACACACACACAGTTTATAAGAGTTTAAGATAAATAGGTTTAGCAAATTAACAAAGTGAGAGATGGTAGAGAATGGTCTGTGAAATATAGGAATTGTTTTCTTGTTTCTAATACTTAGTTTGGTTCCATGCTCTATCGACTGTGCTTTGAATTCTTAAAAAGAGTTACTCCCAGTAACCTGTTAGTGCTTCCTAACATAAATTTATGGAAAATATTGTATGTGCAAGGTGGTCCTCGACAAAACTGTCTAAATATCGTACGGAAACTATGTTAAGATTAACAATTAATTATTTAATATGAGATTTTCATAAATGTGTATGTATATATGTATATTTATGTTAAAAGTATGAGTATTTTGGTTTTAAAACACCAATAAATTTGTTCAAGGTGTCAAATCTAACTTTCAGCTCGGTTTTAAGATTTTTGTGGTTTAGGAAAAATGTATAAACTGAATGAGAGCGAGCATTATTCATTTATGTTTTTTTATTGGAACTTCAGTTTCCATTTTTTAAGCAAAATATAAATGATTTGAAATGCCTTTGTAAAATCATCCTCACCCTTCATCGTCTTATGTTGGTGACCTAAAATTCTCTAAAGAAAATCTTGGTTGAAGTAATTTTCTTAAAGAAAATAAGTTTTGTTAGTACATCCAACATATTAAAATCAAGACTCCTGCATTTAACACATGACCAGCAAAGCATGAGAACCAAAACAGGAGAAGGCTTCATGTCCATAAAACAACAATAAAACTAAAGTATTCATTACTCAAGAAAGATAATAATAAGCATACCTCAGGCAAGTAATCGTAGATAGGTCACCTTCAACAACGCGTTGTTTCAAATATTTTCTTAATATTTGCAAGATAGAAATATGGATGCTATCAAATAATACACTAGGAGAAATGCAACTCAGCGCTTCCGCAAAACCCTCCAAATCAAAGGGACTCAAAAATAGCAACGTGCTAAAAGACCTCAGGCAAGAGTAGGCAGTATAAGAAATCAAGTATGGAAAGACCATCTAAATTCAAAATATGCGAAGATGGAGGCAACTGTGGCTTTGGTGGAACCACATAAATCTTTTCAGCTTTTCCATCAAGGATAGAATGCTAGCACGATCTTCTGTCAGTAGCATTGTTACAGCTTGCTTAGCTGATGAAGTATCCCCTTCTCCGTCAGTAAGTAATCTTGCAAACGAGAAAACTTCGATCCTTGATGGAAAAGCTGAAAATATTTATGTGTATGCCAAAGACACAGTTGCCTCCATCTTCGCATATTTTGAATTTAGATGGTCTTCCAATACTTTATGTCTTTACTGCCTAATCTTGCATGAGGACCTTCAACATGTTGCTGTTTTTTAGTCCCTTTGAGTTGGAGGATTTTTTGGAAGCGCTGATTTACGTGCATGTCTCCCAGTCTATTATTTTATAGCATCCATGTTTCTATCTTGCAAATATTAAGAAAACATTCGAAAGAACGCGTTGCTGAAGGTGACCTATCTGCGATTACTTGCCTGAGGTATGCTTATTATTCTCTTTCTTGAGAAATGAATACTTTAGTTTTATTGCTGTTTTATGGACATGAATCTTCTCCTGTTTGGGTTCTCATGCTTTTCTGGTTGTGTGTTAAATGCATGAGTCTTGATTGGAATATGTTGGATGTTGTTAATTATCCCCTTTCTGTAGTCGAATACCTGCTCTTTTCTGGGTCTAGGGACAACCCTGGAGGTAGATTCTGATAGAAGGGTGACCGGTTTGGAATTCGAAAGAACGCGTTGCTGAAGGACTATCTGCGATTATTTGCCTGAGGTATGCTTATTATTTTTTTCTTGAGAAATGAATACTTTAGTTTTATGGACATGAATCTTCTCCTGTTTGGGTTCTCATGCTTTTCTGATTGTGTGTTAAATGCATGAGTCTTGATTGGAATATGTTGGATGTTGTTAATTTACCTCCATGAGTCTTACATGTCTCTGCAAAGTTTCAAAATGATCCGGGTTGATTTGCCCATTCAAACAGCCCAACTCTCCAGCTTTATCGGATATGTGTGCTGCGAAGAATATCTCGAAAAAGCACAAATATCTTTCAAAGTATAACTTCAAATGATAATCTGATTTCAGCTGTAGCTATATCTGGAAGTTTAGAATATCCTTACCGAGTTTCATAACATTCGGAGATTATATTCTCATCCGTTTCTCTCTTCTCCCAAAACGATTCTGATATGCGATGGTTGGAGATTCGGCCATAATGTACCTGACGAGAAGGTACAGCGATAACGTTCATCAAGAATCTCTGATCTGGACGAACTTGGGCTTTCAAGAAAGCTAGGACTCGGAGCTTTCCAGAGGTATGTAGATCGTCACGTGACTACTCTCCAGCCTTGTCGGATCTGTGTGCTGCTAAGAATGTCTCGGAAAAACACAAATATCTTTCAAAGTATAACTTCAAATGATAATCTGATTTCAGCTGTAGCTATATCTGGAAATCTAGAATATCCTTACCGAGTTTCATAACATTCGGAGAATATATTCTCATCCGTTTCTCTTTTCTCCCAAAACGAGTTTGATATGCGATGGTTGGAGATTCGGCCATAATGTACATGACGAGAAGATACAGCGATAACGTTCTTCAAGAATCTCCGATCTGGACGAACTTGGGCTTTCCAGAAAGCTAGGACTCGGAGCTTTCCAGAGGTATGTAGATCGTCACGTGACTACTCATGTTGCAGGAATTCTATGATTTGGAATTCCAATTAGTTAGGATAAATCTAATTTCATGTTGAAATAAGATTGTTGGTTTGGTATAAATATCTTTGAAGAACCATGATTGAATTCTTTGATACCATGTCAAAGAGACCTAATATTGGAAAATTTCTTCAGCGTTAATAATACAAACAATCTCATCTCAACATGACATTAGATTTAGCCTAACCAGTGATGTGCTTAGGTTTATAGTGGTTTAAGGAAAAATATAAAAATGTGGCCCTTATTAAAAGTTAAAATTTTGTTTTTTTTTAAATTATAATATTGAATTGAACATATATACATAATGATAATAAAAAATCAATAATATAAAAATTCGAAATTACAATTTTTTTCACTTATAAAATTATTTATCGAATTCACATATTTGAATTTTTAACAAAAACTTTTCTCTATAGATATGATAACCAAACTATTTAATTTCTCTTATAATAATAAAAAGATTAATATTATGAACTTCTTTGCTGTCAAAAAAAATATTATGGACTTCTTCAAAGAAAAGAAAGAAGGTAAACACATGTATTAAACTATATACATAAACCTAAATTTGAAATAAATGTAGCCCTATAGTTTTGTTAATATAGAATGTCATGTTGTGTGGGCACTTTTCAACTATGTCACGTTAAGCTGATTACACACCAATTTTTCCATATTGCAGGATGGAAGAAAAGAAACTACAGGCCACAAAAGAGGAGAGCTAATGTTTATCACAAACATGAGTATCTACACGTAATCAATGATGTGCTTAAAACGCATAAGAATAAAGTGATAAGAATATCTCAATCTGAGAATTTATTGGATAATGAGGCCAAGCTATACTACTCGATGAAATTATCCTACCATATGTTGTCTCGACAACAACAAAAAAATCAAAAACTTTGGGTCCATTTTTGCGAGAAACCAATTGGGTCCATCTTTGAGAAACCCTAAGTGTGAATTGACTTTGCAAAATTAGGTTCCAAAAATGTCACGTTAAACAATAAATGAAAGTCATTAAATTTAATTTTCTCACTATCTTATATCATTTTCTTGGATTAGAGAGCTATTTTTAAGTCGGATTCAATAGCTGCTTCATCATTGGTATCCACAATTTTTGCCGGATCATCATTAGAAATCAGAAGACTTGGGACTGTTGAACCATATCTAATCAATTTGCAGCCAGTAGGCACTAGACAGAACATAATCAAATCAAATACCATATCGATGCTTTCGAGTAATTCAAACTCGAAAGAGAATCATAACTTGGAGATTAATTGGGCTTAAAGATCATCCTATGGTCAAGCTTATAGTTAACAATCATGAATCAACGACTATTTGAATCCATTCTACAAAAGCAAAAAATGTGTTTTAAGTAAATCATTAGATGGATTAATTTGGATTAAATTTTTAAAGCTAAGCCAAAGCCGTATAACAATAATCAACTTGTGATTCCAATCTTCCTAATCGCAGAAACTTTAGCTCAATATCAAAAAAGGAACTCAAATCATATAGGTTGCTAATGATGAATCACAACTTGAACAAGGAATATGTGATTTTGAAACAATACAGACTGATTTTTTCACCAGTGTCGTTGATATTTAGAAGGAGATGGCGAAACATGCTAATCGACACCATCGATGGAGCTAACGCTTGAGCAAAAAGCCCTCTTAGAGAATCCTTTTGAAACACAAAACCCAGATTCAAAAACTCTAGTCGGGACGTGGATTCTGCTCAGTGACGGAGCCAGAAAATCTAATCACTGGGGTCATAATATTTTTTTTTAACTGGGGTCAATTTACTATGATAAAACCATAAAAATAAAATGTCATTGGGGTGAGTATTTTTTTTTGACTAGGGTCAATTTATTTTTCTTAACCAAAATAGAACTAAATTTTAAAAATTTCTAAGCAAAAAAAAAACAATTTAAAATTCATTGGGGCCACTTGACCCCCTCCTTGCTCTCTACCTCCGCCACTAATTCTACTTCGCAGGGTAGAAACCAAATGAATTTTAAAGGATGGGTGAAGAAACCAAATGCATTCACCATTTGATAGAAAGAAAAACTAGAAAGAGAAATAAACCAGATTGTTGATATTCGTAATACAGCTAATCCAGCATTTTTCTTAAAAAAATGTGGCGAAAAAGACGACATAAGACAAAGAAAATATAAATTTGGCGATTTTCGTTTCCTATTTAATTATAACTTTTTTGGCCTAATTTTGCAAAGTCAATCTACACTTGGATTTAGTTTGCATAAACTATATCTCGGAAATAAATATGACAGTTTCAAATGCTAGAGGAATTAAAAGAGCATTTTTTCGAAGTATCAATAGTAATGATACAAAGTGAAAATGGTGATTTTTGAAAGAGTTACGCAAGTTTGATGTGACATGAATAAAATTATCATGTTTGTAAAAAGGAAATAAGTAAAGAGTTACGCAAGTTTTGTTTTGAGTAAAATAGTGGTGACCTTACTAGACTTCAACGTGTGTTTCTCTATATTTGTCAAGCTAGTAGTTTATTAATTCGAACCGACACATACAATAATTTAGATGCTATAGGATACAAAGAAATACCGTATCCTACGGAAATGACTACAGTAATATGTGGTTAAATATATAGTACTTGTGTAATTATATTATATTTGTATATTTTTGTTACAAAGAATAATGGATGTTATTGAATCCTTACTTTTATGTAGAGTTTTAATGACTTTAAAATTGTAGAATATACTAAATTTATAAAGAGTTTTTTTAAAATTTCTTTCTAACCCATCAGTCAAATTTTGCACATTCTTCTCGATTACTTAATTCTATTGTATATATTTTACTTCCAAAAAATAAACATCTTACACAATAAAATGAAGGTAGAAGAATTATTAACACAATGATGCCAAACTGGCACATGATATAGTACTCGTACTCATATCCTTAAGATCTATCCATTTATACAATAATATTGTTTTCTTTTAGACTAAACTATATACTTTACTTCTCGATATTTATTTATTTTCGTACACATGGCTATATATATATATTAATGTCTAAATGTTGTTTTATATTTTAGGGTTTCGTACCAGTTTCCCAGATTCTGCCATTTTTAAGAGAGCAAGAGAGCCTTCTTCTGTTTCCATATTGATTTGTTCTTTGAAGAGAGCAGCATAAAGATAAAAACAAGGCAAGTGCCGGAAAAATTACACATGTCTCCGTTTAAGATTTCGTACCTTCGATCTTCTAACAATGGATTAGAAAAGGAGGGAGCGTCCGACGGTAATTTGTATTTCGGTGGCTTTTCCGGCGAGTTAAGTAGAGCAAGAGAGCCTTTTCCTATTACCATCTCGATTTGTTCGAAATTAAAATGATAGAAAATAAGAGAGGAGATCGAAAAATGGGTGGAGATATGAAAAGCTAGCAGGGGAGATGGAGTTTTTATTCTCGTGAGAGGCTGAGAAAAATTAGGGGTTTTATTCTCTTAGGTATTTGTGTTCCTTTTAAATCACTTGGTCCATTAGATTATGTTAGAGATTTTGTCTATTAGATAAGATTTGTTTTCCCGAGATAAGATTTGTTTCCATTATTATTAACCAATCAAAACTTATTTTCACCTAAAAATTATCTTTTATATATAGTTGACTGTAATTTTTTTAGTATAATTTATATTTAGATTGAAACAAATATAAAAAACAAAAGAACATAAATTCATAAAATTTAGATAAGAATTCCTAACATTATATGCAGGCCCGCTTCTTACCATGTGCTCAAGGTGATTTTGCACAGGGCCCATTCAATTTACAACCATTTTCTTTAGTTTTTAGGGCCCTGTTTTTTATGAAATTTTTTATTTTGGGGCCCTGTTTTTTTAAAAAATTTGATTTTAGGGCTCTTATTTTTTAAAAAAAATTCAAAACATGGTCCAAAATTGGTTTTTTTTTTTTAATTTTAGCACATGGTCCTAGTTTTTAATCAGCCCGGCCTGATTATATGTATGTGTTGGTTAGGTGCATAGTAGTGTGGGCTACAGACTTATAGAATATGATAGAGTACGATTGGTTGTTATGGTCATTATGCACACCAACAAAAGTAGATTTTATTCTCTTAGGTATTTTATATTTCATAAACCATTTGGTCCATTAGATTAGATTAGGGGATTTGGTCCATTAGATTAGATTTGTTTTGGAATTAAGAAAATCTGAGAGAATTAATGTTAACCAATCAAAACTTATTTTCATCCAAAAGTTATCTTTTATACAGAGTTCAGAGTTGACTTTAATTTTTTAGTGTAATTTATATTTAGTTTAAAAATATATAAAAAGGAAACAAAAGAACATAATTTCAAAAAATTTGCATTAGAATGTGGAAACTGCAAATTCCTAACAAAACATTGTAAAACTACAAAAATTAGAATATTTACAAGGAATATTAAAAAGGAAAAGCAACCCATTGTAAAACTAATTTAAAAATAAATATTCTCTAAAAAATTGTGATAATTTAAGATATTCTTTATCAAGTTAAAATATTTTTAATAATAAGATTTATATCATTTGGTCTAATTATGATTCAATTACATAACCAGATTAAACCAAACATATTGTTTTAATTTGGACGCCACTTAAATTTTAAAATTCGGATTAAAATCTATTCTCTTAGGTACCAAGACAATCACTTACAAACATAAAATTTACATTTAATCTCTACAATTATGGTTTAATATTATTATATTTTAAATAATTTAATAAATTAAATAGAGATTACATATTATTTATAAATATTATACTTAATTAAAATGTCCATATCTAACAATAAAGATATCATATAAATTATTTAAATTTGATCTTGGATTTTTACTAGATTGCAACCGATGATTACAGAGTGCATAAGACAGACATATGCTTCTCATTCCACCTTTAGGAGTCTCTAATCCCTATATCTAGTCTCAACACTCCATTTTGTCTGTCTTATGCAATAACGGTCCGTTCGTAAATAATATATCTAATAATAAAGATATCATATAGATTAATTAATTTTACAATGCGTGATAAATTTGATCTTGGATTTTTACTAGACTGTAACCGATGATTACTCTAGCTAGTAGTTTATTAGTTCGAACCAACACCTTACCGTGGTTTAAGGCGAATTAGAAATGTTGCCTTTTCTATCTAACAAAAAAATTAAACTTGTCTAAAAACTTACTCAATATTGATAATATAACCAAAAATATATAAATTTTAAAGCACATTTTTATATTTTCATTTTTTAATTATGTATATTATCTATTTTTTCTTTTTACGTATTTTTTTTACTAAATTTCTTCAATTTGTTTCTTATTAGTCTCATTAAATTACTATAAACCATAAATTTTTACATAAAAATAAAAATAATAATTTTAGTGTTATGGTTTTATCAAAAAAACACCTCAACAATATTTATCAAATTAAATATATATATATAAGGGTATATTAGAAAAACATTTGGCCCTCTAATATTATAATATTTTTGGTGTGCTTAGACAAATGCCTATTTTTTCAACATGAGACACGGTACTATTAAGATGCTATAGGATACAAAGAAATTACTACAGTAATATGTGGTTGTATAATTGTACTCGTGTATCATATATGTATAATTTAGTTACAAAGAATAAGGGGTGTTATTGAAAACTTATTTTTACGTAGAGTTTTATTGACTTTAAAATTTTACAATATACTAAGTATATAAAGATTTTTTTTAAAACAATTTCTAAGCCATCAGTCAAATTTTGAACATTCTTCTCAATTACTTGATTCATTTATATATATTTTACTTCTAAAGAATAAATATCTGTAACAATAAAATGAAGGGAGGAGAATTATAAACACAATGATGACATACTGCAACATGATCAGTACCGTGCCTCATGTTGAAACAAATAGGCATTTGTCAAAGGCCATCAAAAATATTGTAATATTAGTGGGTCACATTTTTTCTAATTTATCCTTATATATATATATATATATAAACTTTGATAAATATGGTTGAGGTGTTTGTTTGATAAAACCATAACACTAAAATTATTATTTTTAGTTTTATAGAAATGTATGCATATGCTTTATATTAATTTTTAATGAGATTAATAACCAACAAATTGAAGAAATTTAGTAAAAAATACGTAAAAGGATAAAATAGGTAATATAAATAATTTTTTTTTAAAACAAAAATATAAAAATTTGCTTTAAAATTTCTATAGTTTTGTTATATTATCAATATTGTGTAAGTTTTTAGACAACTTTAAATATTTTTTTTAGATAAAAAGGGTCACATTTTTCAATTCGCCTTAAACCACGGTGAGTTTAAGCACGACACTGCACAAGATAACTCGTATTCATATCCTTAAGATTTATTAATTTATACAAAAATATTGTTAGACTAAACTATATACTTTACTTCTCGAGCTTAAGTTTTTTCTTACATATTGGCTATATATATTAATGTCTAAATGTTGTTTTATATGTTGTTTTATATTTTAGAATTTCGTACCTTTGGAATTCCCAGATTTTGCCATTTTTAAGAGAGCAAGCCTTCTTTTGTTTCCATATTGATTTGTTCTTTGATCGAAGCAGCATAAAGATGAAAAATATGAAGGGCAAATGACCGAAAAGGAATAGAAGAGATCATAAAAATAAAATATGTCTCCATTTAGGGTTTCGTACCTTCGATCTTCCATCAATGGGTTAGAAGATGAGGGAGTGTCAGTGTATGTGCCAATGGCGCATATAATTCTAAAGATTAAGAAAGTGTGTTGTTTGTGTTCACCTGCAGTTCATCGACATCCACCTTGAAGAAGATGGCACTTAACATGAACTTCTTGGCCAAGTCAACGAAAATTGGAGCAATCATGCGGCATGGTGGACACCATGAAGCAGTCAAAAATATATCCCAGTATGAGAACAGCGACATTATAATTCCATCAGGAGACTACGTAATCTAAGCAATAAAGACTAAATTTCAACATAAGGATGACTCTAATATGCAATAACACGAAATAAAGAACACAACATAAACAAAAAAAACGAATCTATTAAAATATTATATCATGTTCTTTCTAGCGAAAGCACACAATCAAATGTACAATATAGTTTTATTGGAATCAATAGTCACACATACATCTGGGTCAACAATGAAGAACGACTTGAGACATATGGCAACCAAAATCTAAACCCTGATACCCTAATGTTTTCTTTGATGCCCTGAACAGATATCCTAATCGACCCAATCGCACGAATGAAAAAATCGGAAACCTAAACTCCAAAATTTATCGGCGTGTAAGTTAACATACCAATCTAAATCATAATTATCGTATTCAACTTATTTTTTACACTATAAATAAAATATTACCCAAACTCGGAATATCAAGGAGAGAGAAATTATGATGATTCTATTTTGGCTCAATAACAAGCGATAAATTTAAATTATGAAGTATCAATAAAAGACGATAGATTTAAATAAAATAGTTAAATAGAAAAAAATTATATATATAATATAAATATTTTTAGAATGGCTTCTTGAGATTGATAAGCAGATCCATCACAAAAAAATTAAATATATATATATAGGGCCTCATATATATATATATATATATATTAAAAATTAACTCTAGGTATTTTAGAAACTCTAACTCCATAAACCCATGTGCCTTGAGATTTCTCTCTCTCTCTTTAACTTTTATTTTTCCCTTTTTAATTTTTAATTTTTATTTCTGTAACTTCTCTGCCAAAAACAATTTACAGAAAAAGAAGGGATTAAATCGAAACCCTAGCTTAAGGATGATTTCGTGGTACTAAAACCACATCAGCTTCCTCCGCCGCAACCGCAGAGGCGCCGCCACAATCAAACAGTTCAGTCAACATAGAAGCTGCATGCGGTAGCTACAGTATTTGTTCTCGCTACTACTCGGTGGTAATTGGTATTCTGTTGGCTTTTCCTGCGGGTTGAGTAGAGCAAGAACTTTTTCCTATTACCCTCTCGATTTGTTCGAGATAAAAATGATAGAAAATAAGAGAGGAGATATGAAAAGCGAGCATAGGAGATGGGGTTTTGTTTTTTCATGAGAGGCTGAGAAAAAATAGGGTTTTTATTCTTTTAGGAATTTGTGTTTCTTTTAAATCATTTGGTCCATTAGATTAGATTATAGATTTGGTCTATTAGATTAGATTTGTTTCCATTATTATGAACCAATCAAAACTTATTTTCATCCAAAACTTATCGTTTATCCATAGTTGACTGTAATTTTTTAGTGTAATTTATATTTAATTTGAAACAAATATAAAAAGGAAACAAAAGAACAGAATTTCATAAAATTTAGATAAGAATGTGGAAACTGCAAATTCCTAACATTATATGTCTGTGTTGGTTATGTGCATAGTAGTGTGGGCTACAGACCCATGGAATATGACAGAGTACGATTGGTTATGGTCCTTATGCACCAACAAAAGTGAACTTATTTTTAGGTTTTGTACCTCGAACCGGTCAGTAGTTACAGCTTCTTTTTCCGTTAATTAAATATATGTACGATCCTGTATGTATATGTTATGTTAAGCCCTTTCGGCAGTTTGCTTTACGATCCCATCTTCTCCCTCATGCATTTTGGAGAACGCCTCAGAAGCCCTTCGGCAGTTTTCTTTCCTTATGACTTGAATCCATGTGAACCAACTCTGATTTATGAGTTTCAGAGATTTTATATGTTTAAGCCTTGTTAATATATATAAAATTGGAACCTACCAAATCTTATTGATCACAAGATGTCAAATGTTACAAACTTGAAGGTGGATCGAAGATCGCCACAAAGAGTTGCGGAATTCCCTTTGATAAGATCACAAATCAAGCATATGTGAATCCATACATTAGAGTATGATCAACACTTTCATTCTAGAATGAATCCACAAAACTAGAAATAACAAGCAACGAACAAAAAAATCAAAAGGAATCAACCTAAAGACTCATTTGAACAAGACATAAAAGAAAAAACTTTTGCAAGAGAAAACTTTATGTTTTTATTATCAATTTTTGTTGTATTTACAATGAGAATTAATGAGTTATTTATAGCTCTTACAAGATGATCTTAACAATAAAATATAATTAAAAAAATTATTCAAATTTAAACAAAATGAGAGAAATTAGCTAAATCAAATAATGATATTTTTACCACCAATTTAGCCTTTGGAATGGTGAAGTGCTTGGAGGGAGCAATGATAGACATCATCAATGCATTTTGATTGATAATAAAGATGTGAGTGTGACCAAATATGGAAACTTTTTTCACCTTTGTATCTTAAATACTTCTGATTTATTTTGTCTTCCACTTCTTCTAAAAGCCTTTAATTGACTCAGAGATTTTCCAACGGTTTGGGCTTCTAGGTGAGGAGATGTATACATTTTTGATATCTACTCTTTTCAATAATCACTTCAATTTATAAACATACACTCCTTATACGTTACTACAACAGCGATGGATTATACAATGGGTGTATATGTATTCGAACTCTAGGATATTTTGAAAGAAGAAGAGGTAGACTTACTTAGGCATCCAAACAAAAAACTAGTTTAAAAAAGCTTTGTATGCGTCAAAGGAAATGAGGTATACAGAGAAGTCTTATTCTCAAGATATTCTCGAGAATGTGCCGTGTCCAAAGGAGAAGAAAAAATTTGTATCGATATACACCAAGGGATTAGTGTCAGGTAGCTATGGGATCAGAGAATCTGTCAGAAATTTCTAGCGATCGATGGAGGAGATGGTGACGAGTCACAAAGAGTTGTCTAAAGAGTAGGAGAGTTTCAGAGTTTGAAATCAATGTTAGCATGTTACTTTATTAACATGACTGGGATGGGGAGTCACGAGAAAAAAATGAATTCTTTCAGGGTTTGTTATAAATGTACTAATTAAGAATTTAGGTTCATGACTTCAAGATATTGTCATTTAGAAAAAGGTGAACTATAACGCCCCGACCGCCCCTACCTGTGGGCCCCATGCCCTCTTTCGGCCCGTGGGCCCCACCCTTGTCCGACGGCCGGTGCGTTAGTCCGGGAGGCTTGTAATACTTGTTTACTGACCCTGCAATCACCACGTGATCTTTCCCCGTGTTTTGTCCTCACTCACACGATACCGCGAATCACTTCCCGATAGGTCACCCATCCTTAAATTGCTCCAGCTCAAGCACGCTTAACTCTGGAGTTCTCTCTGGACATGTTCCCGAAAAGATAAGTGCACTTTGGTGACATAGGTAGCCAAATCAATTCTTATAAGCCTCTCCGCATATACAAGAAATCGGGATGTTACAATCACCCCCACTCATAGAGCGCAACGTCCTCGTTGCGCACCAGGATCGTTACCCTAGACGGTGTGGGCCCACCTGACTCCACACACGTGTTTGGGTTCGGCTCTGATACCACTTATAACGCCCCGACCGCCCCTACCTGTGGGCCCCATGCCCTCTTTCGGCCCGTGGGCCCCACCCTTGTCCGACGGCCGGTGCGTTAGTCCGGGAGGCTTGTAATACTTGTTTACTGACCCTGCAATCACCACGTGATCTTTCCCCGTGTTTTGTCCTCACTCACACGATACCGCGAATCACTTCCCGGTAGGTCACCCATCCTTAAATTGCTCCAGCTCAA
Organism: Eutrema japonicum; assembly: GCA_030161315.1. Lineage (NCBI taxonomy): Eukaryota > Viridiplantae > Streptophyta > Magnoliopsida > Brassicales > Brassicaceae > Eutrema > Eutrema japonicum. The sequence continues at coordinate 23,584,865 of BSQW01000007.1, forward strand.
GCACGCTTAACTCTGGAGTTCTCTCTGGACAAGTTCCCGAAAAGATAAGTGCACTTTGGTGACATAGGTAGCCAAATCAATTCTTATAAGCCTCTCCGCATATACAAGAAATCGGGATGTTACATGAACTGTTTCATTCCCTACAAAAAAAATTGTGAAGCACTTGAAGGAACTCCCCTTACAGTAGATCTCCAACAAACATAGGGAAATCTAAATCCAAGTAACAAAATAGGTAGTGAGCAAATTTCTGAGGTATTCCACTATAAAATATGGAAAAAGCTTACATAAACATTAAAACATCAAGTGCTTACTCGTATGCATCACACGAAAGAGTACCTTTTTGGGTTAGTAAAAACAATTTCATAGGAACATATATATTTTAAAAACATAAGAGAAAGTAATATTATTAAGGAATATTATCCCACATCGGAAGTTGGAAAAGATCCTAAGTAATATATAAGGGACATGAGTCAATCCACTCATTGCCAATTGATTTTGAGTTTGAAAACCATGAAACTTAACATGGTATCATAGCCCGATCCATACTGTAACATCCCGGTTTCTTGAGTTCTTTCGGGCAAGTGATCGGAAAAGGTAAGTGCACTTTGGTGACATAGGTAGCCAAATCAATTCTTATAAGCCTCTCCGCATATACAAGAAACCGGGATGTTACAATCACCCCCACTAACAGAGCGCAACGTCCTCGTTGCGCACCAGGATCGTCACCCTAGACGGTGTGAGCCCACCTGACTCCACACACGTGTTTGGGTTCGGCTCTGATACCACTTATAACGCCCCGACCGCCCCTACCTGTGGGCCCCAACGACATCTCCCGGCCCGTGGGCCCCACCCTCGTCCGACGGCCGGTGCGTTAGTCCGGGAGGCTTGTAATACTTGTTTACTGACCCTGCAATCACCACGTGACCTTTCCCCGTGTTTTGTCCTCACTCACACGCTACCGCGAATCACTTCCCGGAAGGTCACCCATCCTTAGACTACTCCAGCCCAAGCACCCTTAACTCTGGAGTTCTTTCGGGCAAGTGATCGGAAAAGGTAAGTGCACTTTGGTGACATAGGTAGCCAAATCAATTCTTATAAGCCTCTCCGCATATACAAGAAACCGGGATGTTACAATCACCCCCACTCACAGAGCGCAACGTCCTCGTTGCGCACCAGGATCGTCACCCTAGACGGTGTGGGCCCACCTGACTCCACACACGTGTTTGGGTTCGGCTCTGATACCACTTATAACGCCCCGACCGCCCCTACCTGTGGGCCCCAACGACATCTCCCGGCCCGTGGGCCCCACCCTTATCTGACGGCCGGTGCGTTAGTCCGGGAGGTTTGTAATACTTGTTTACTGACCCTGCAATCACCACGTGACCTTTCCCCGTGTTTTGTCCTCACTCACACGCTACCGCGAATCACTTCCCGGAAGGTCACCCATCCTTAGACTACTCCAGCCCAAGCACCCTTAACTCTGGAGTTCTTTCGGGCAAGTGATCGGAAAAGGTAAGTGCACTTTGGTGACATAGGTAGCCAAATCAATTCTTATAAGCCTCTCCGCATATACAAGAAACCGGGATGTTACACCTAAACTCCAAAATTTATCGGCGTGTAAGTTAACCTATCAATCTAAATCATAATTATCGTATTCAACTTATTTTTTACACTGTAAATAAAATATTACCCAAACTCGGAATATCAAAGAGAGAGAAATTATGATGATTCTATTTTGGCTCAATAAAAAACGATAAATTTAAATTACGAAGTATCAATAAAAGGCGATAGATTTAAATAAAATAGTTAAAGAGAAAAAATAAATATATATATATATATATAATACAAATATTTTTAGAATGGCTTCTTGAGATTGATAAACAGATCCATCACCAAAAAATTAAATATATATAGGGCCTGATATGTATATATATATATATATATATATAGTAAAAATTAACTCTAGGTAATTTAGAAACTCTAACTCCATAAACCCATGTGCCTTGAGATTTCTCTCTCTCTCATTTTTATTTTTCCCTTTTTAATTTTAATTTTTCATTTCTGTAACTTCTCTGCCAAAAACAATTTACAGAAAAAGAAAGGATTAAATCGAAACCCTAGCTTAAGGATGATGCAGCAGGGTGGTACTAAAACCACATCAGCTTCCTCCGCCGCAACCGCAGAGGCGCCGCCACAATCGAACGGTTCAGTCACCACATAAGTTGCATGCGGTAGCTGCAGTATTTGTTCTCGCTACTACTCGGTGGTAATTGGTATTACGTTGACTTTTCCAGCGGGTTGAGTAGAGCAAGAGCCTTTTCCTATTACCCTATCGATTTGTTCGAAATAAAAATGATAGAAAATAAGTGAGGAGATATGAAAAGCTAGCAGAGGAGATGGGGTTTTGTTTTCTCGTGAGAGGCTGAGAAAAAATAGGGTTTTTATTCTCTTAGGTATTTGTGTTTCTTTTAAATCATTTGGTCCATTAGATTAGATTAAAAATTTGGTCTATTATAAAAGATTTGTTTCCATTATTATGAATCAATCAAAACATATTTTCATCCAAAACTTATCTTTTATCCATAGTTGACTGTAATTTTTTTAGTGTAATTATATTTAGTTTGAAACAAATATAAAAAGGAAACAAAAGAACAGAATTTCATAAAATTTAGATAAGAATGGTTTATTGCTCCTTCTGAGGTTTTGTACCTCGAACCGGTCAGTAGTTACAGCTTCTTTTTCCGTTAATTAAATAGATGTACGATCCTGTATGTATATGTTATGTTAAGCTATATCCCATCTTCTCCCTCATGCATTTTGGAGAACGCCTTAGAAGCCCTTTCGGCAGTTTGCGTTCCGCATTTAATAACGGTTCCTTGTGACTTGAATCCATGTGAACCAGTTCTGATTATATATTTATGAGTTGCAGAGATTGTATATGTTTAAGCCTTGTTAATATATATAAAATTGGAATCCACCAAATCTTATTGATCACAAGATGTCAAAGTTGACAAGTTTGAAAGTGGGTTTAGGATCGCCACAAAGAGTTGCGGAATTCCCTTTGATAAGATCACAAATCAAGCATATGTGAATCCATACATTAGAGTATGATCAACACTTTCATTCTAGAATGAATCAACAAAACTAGAAATAACAAGCAACGAACAAAGAAATCTAAAGGAATCAACATAAAGACGCATTTGAACAAGACATAAAAGAAAAAACTTTTGCAAGAGAAAACTTTATGGTTTTATTATCAATTTTTGTCGTCTTTACAATGAGAACTAATGAGCAATTTATAGCTCTTACAAGATAATCTTAACAATAAAATACATTAAAAGAAATTATTCAAATTTAAACAAAATGAGAGAAATTAGCTAAATCAAATAATGGTTTTTTTACCACCAATTTAGCCATTGGAATGGTGAAGTGCTTGGAGGAGCAATGATAGGCATCATCCATGCATTTTGATTGATAACAAAGATGTGAGTGTGACCAAATATGGAAACTTTTTTCACCTTTGTATCTTAAATACCTCTGATTTATTTGGTGTGTTCCACTTCTTCTAAAAGCCTTTAATTGACTCAGAGATTTTCCAACGTTTTGGTCTTCTAGGTGAGGAGATGTATACATTTTTGATCTCTGCTCTTTTCAATAATCACTTCAATTCATAAACATACACTCCTTATACGTTACTACAACATCAATGGATTATACAATTGGTGTATATGTATTCGAACTCGAGGAGATTTTGAAAGAAGAAGAGGTAGACTTACTTAGGCATCCACACAAAAAAACTAGTTGAACAAAGCTTTGTATGCGTCAAAGGAAATGAGGTATACAGAGAAGTCTTATTATCAAGATATTCTCGAGAATGTGCCGTGTCCGTATCTATATACACCAAGGGATCAGCGTCGGGTAGCTATGGGATCAGAGGATCTGTCAGAAATTTCTGGCGATCGATGGAGGAGATGGTGACGAGTCACAAAAAGTTGGCTAAAGAGTAGGAGAGTTTCAGAGTTTGAAATCAATGTTAGCATGTTACTTTATTAACATGACTGGGAGGGGGAGTCACGAGAAAAAAATGAATTCATTATCGATCCGACCCAAAGTTTGTCCATCGATCCATGTCCGAACATACCGAGATTGATAGGCAAAGATCCATCATCTCGAGGGGGTGTATTAGGGTATATTATCACACATCGAAAGTTAGAAGGGATCCTAAGTAATATATAAGGGACATGGGCCAATCCACTCATTGTCAATTAGTTTTGAGTTGAAAGCCCATGAAACTTAACAAATCTATCACTGTTTAATGTAATTCATTTTCTTCACTAATTTCACTCTATGGTTTCTCATTTTCTTTCACTTTTTTTTAGGATTAGCTTAATTTTCAAAAAATTTCACTACTTTCAGTTAAGATCCTCACATTTATATCTTTCATCATATATTGTAAGCCTCATATCGGATCGAAATTTCTCCAATAAGCTCCAAACACCTGGGACGCTTAGAGTCTCTATTTCATGTGTGTGATACTAGCCTGTGATCTCTAAGACATTATAATTTCCAAATGTTTTTAGATGCAAAAATAATATGTTTGTGCATATAAATATGTCTACTTTATTGGTTTGTGTAGTGGTTATAGTGGTGTATATTATTAAAAATTATAATTTTTAAATTCCATAATTTGAAATAAACGTGAAAACTACAAAAAATTAAAAAGTAAATTTTAAACAACTAAATTCGCGCGTAAAGCGGATAATTACCTAGTTCCTAACAAGAAAAAAACTACAAAAACTAGAATATTTGCAAGGAACATTAAAAACGAAAAAGAAAGCAATTGCGAAACTAATTTGAAAATAAATGTCCTCAAAATTTGTGATAATTTAAGATATTATTTACTACATACTACATTTTAATCCGCACACCCACGCAAGATAATTATTTTTGTAAACTAAATTTTGAAATATACAAAAGATGAAAAAATAAAAATATATAATTTTAGTGTTATTGATTCAAATATATTGAATTTGTAATTCTTAAGTTTTTATTGAGAGGATAATATTTTGGTGATTTATTGTGCAATGTGTTTTGATGTTTATGCCATATTTCTAATATGTGCTATGCGAAATCTAGATTTTAATTCGTGTTGTGTGTGGGGCAATAATATTTATACATTATGTTTGTGAAACTTATATTGAATAAACACTAACGAAATGGTTTGACTTAAATTTTAATGAAAAATTTCATAATTATGTGATTTTTGTAACCTTAAATGATAGCAAAGCTTACAATATGACAACATTTGTTTTTGTTATAAACGTTATATGATATTATCATAAGGTGGATATTAGTATAATAAGAGTATGAGTTAGTTAAGTATATATCGATGGAATCTTAATTGTATATTTGGTTATTATGTGAATTTAGATTACCACACTACTAATTATTTTATTATTTTATTTAAATTTCACAAATTATATATTTATGAGTGTTAAAATGGGCTAACATGTCTTTTTAACCTGCTCAAATCAACATGTTATCTTGCATTTTTTTGACAAACTAACCCAGAAAGGACCGTAATTATAAAAATATAACACTAACCCGCCCCATCATATTACCGTATAATATAAATATTTATTAATTTTGGATATTTGAAAATTTATCAAGTTAAAATATTTTTAATAATAAGATCCCCCACACATGGAGGACATGTGAAATCGAACTCGACACCGGTAAGATGGCAGCAGAGGTGTGGCAACCACTGGTCCGCTTGCTCCTTCTTTACCAAGGAAATCACTTACTAACATAAAATTTACATTTAATCTCTACAATCATGGATTAATGTTATTATATTTTAAATAATTTAATAAATAAAAAAGATTAAATATCATTTATAAATATTATAATTAATTAAAATATCCATATCTAACAATAAAGATATCATATATATTATTTAAATTTGATCTTGGATTTTTACTAGATTGCAATTGATGATTACGAAGTGCATAAGACATACATATTCTTCTCTTTCTACCTTTTGGAGTCTCTAATACCTATATCCACTCCATCTTGTCTGTCTTATGCAATAACAATCCGTTCTTAAATAATATATCTAACAATAAATATATCATATAGATTAATTAAAATGACAATGTGTGATAAATTTGATCTTCGATTTTTACTAGACTGCAACCGATGATTACTCTAGCTAGTAGTTTATTAGTTGGAACCAACACCTACAATAATTTAGATGCAGTGTCGTGCTTAGACTCACCGTAGTTTAAGGCGAATTAAAAAATGTGGCCTTTTTTACCTAACAAACAAATTAAAGTTGTATAAAAACTTACTCAATATTGATAATACAACCATATATATATAAAATTTAAAACACATTTTTATATTTTTATTTTTTTAATTATGTATATTACCTATTTTTTTCCTTTTTACGTATTTGTTTTACTAAATTTCTTCAATTTGTTTGGTATTAATCTCATTAAAGATTAATATAAAGCATATGAATACATTTTTACATAAAAATAAAAATAATAATTTTAGTGTAATGGTTTTATCAAATAAACACCTCAACAATATTTATCAAATTAAAAACAAATATATATATATATATATATACAAGGGTAAATTAGAAAAAAATGTGGCCCTCTAATATTATAATAATTTTGGTGTCCTTAGGCAAATGCCAAAATTTTCAACATGAGACACGGTACTGTTTAGATGCTATAGGATACAAAAAAATATCTTATACCGATACGGAGGTTACTACAGTAATATGTGGTTGTATATATTGTACTAGTGTATCATATATGTATAATTTAGTTACAAAGAATAAGAGGTGTTATTGAAAACTTATTTTTACATAGAGTTTTAATGACTTTAAAATTGTAGAATATACTAAGTATATAAAGATTTTGTTAAAAAAAATTTCTAAGGCATCAGTCAAATTTTGAACATTCTTCTCGATTACTTGATTCATTTATATATAATTTACTTCTAATGAATAAATATATTTAACAATAAAATGAAGGGAGGAGAATTATAAACACAATGGTGACATACTGCCACATGAATCAATTAATTCTTATAAAATTTTCTATGCTAATTAGAGAACAATTCATACTTGTATGGATTAAATGTCCATTGATTTTACATTATATGTTTTTTGAAGCATTTGACCTTTTTGACAGGTCCTCATTCCTCTATCTCCTTTCAATTTCACCAACACGACATATTGAAATATAAACCACATTTTAGTTTGGTTTAAGCCTAACATTCATTTTCTTTCTCTCGTTTCTCCGGCTAGTTAAGTGGTATTGTATCTGATTTGAGCGTTAGATATATTTTAGAAGATTTCTCCCTTTTGTTGTTTTTAAGATTACATTGAACATATTATCTTTCCAGGATAGCGCAATCTACCTCTCGTAACAACCATTTTCACATACCCATACACAGCTTGTGGTCATTATCCTAGCTTTAGAAAGCTCATGTAAGCATTCCTTAATCATTATGTTGGCATGCATGTATGCTTATTTTCGAGCATTGATATTTGTAATTTTGTTTGTCTCTTCAAATTTGAATCACTCAATCCATGAGTCTGTTGAAATCCTACAAGCTTAATTTTTTCTAATGAGCATATCGCATTTAGAATTAACCGTATGATAGATCCTGAAATTTTGTTTTGGACAACAATTATTTAGTAATTTTGTTTTATTTCTATTTGATTAATATTCATTTTTATTATTTTAGTAATTTTTTTTTCCAAATATATAGTTAGGAAATAATTGGATCTAAATGTATTTTGATACATCACACCACTAATTTTTTAAATATATATTTTGATAGTTTTATTTTATGGTTTATTAAAAACAAATGGTGGATGCCAATGTAGACGTTGAGGTGGCGGAAGGAGAAGTGAGCAAAGCGAACTTTATATATATAATAATATAAATATTTTTAGAGTGAAAAAATACCTAAAAAACCATGAACTCACACATGTCAGCCAAAAAAGCTTCAACTACGAGGTGGAAACAAAATAAACTTCGTTTTTCATTGACTCAATTTTTTAATCTCGAATTTTAGTTGACTAAGCCAATTTAGGCTCGCCGTGAACCAGATTAATAGCCGAATTATACAGGGTTAAATCAAAACGAATGTGTTTTGTTTTGAAACACAAAATCCCCAAATCCACCTTATAACCATAAATCGTCGTATTCTTCCCCAAATCACTTTTCTCACTCGATTTTTTTCCCCAAATCGATTCTCTCTTAGTCATCTGCAAATTAAATATATATATAGGGCCTCATATATATATATATTAAAAATTAACTTTGGGTATTTTACAAACTCTAACTCCATAAAACTATGCGCATGGAGATTTCTCTCTCTCTCTCTCTAATTTTTATTTTGAATATTTATTTTTTATTTATGTAACTTCTATGTCAAAAAACAATTACGGGAAAAAGAAGGGATTAAATCGAAATCCTAGCTTAAGGATGATGCAGCTGGGTGGTACTAAAACCACACCAGCTTCCACCGCCGCAAACGCAGCAGAGGTGCCGCCATAATCGAACGGTTCAGTCGCCATAGAAGTTGCATGCGGTAGCTGCAGTATTTATTTCTCGCTACTACTCGACGGTAATTGGTGTTCCAGTGGCTTTTCCGGCTAGTTGAGTAGAGCAAGAGAGCATTTTCCTATTACCTTCTCGATTTGTTCAAAATGAAAATGATAGAAAAGAAGAGAGGAGATATGAAAAGCGAGCAGAGGAGATGGGGTTTTGTTTTCTCGTGAGAGGCTGAGAAAAAATAGGGTTTTTATTCTCTTAGGTATTTGTGTTTTTTTTTAATTCATTTGGTCCATTAGATTAGATTAGGGATTTGGTCTATTAGATAAGATTTGTTTCCATTATTATGAAGCAATTAAAACTTATTTTCTTCCAAAATTTATGTTTTATACAGTGTTGACTTTATTTTTTTAGTATAATTTATATTTAATTTGAAAAATATATAAAAAGGAAACAAAACAACAGAATTTCATAAAATTTAGATAAGAATGTGGAAACTGCAAATTCCTAACATTATATGTCTGTGTTGGTTAGGTGCATAGTAGTGTGGGCTATAGACTCATGGAATATGACAAAGTACGATTGGGTATGGTCCTTATGCACCAACAAAAGTGAGCTTATTTTTAGTTTCCCAACAGCTGAAATGGTTGATGGTTCGCAGGTTTTGTATCTCGAACAGTAGTTACAGCTGACATTATATAGTGAATCTGGGCGAATCGGGTAAACCCGGAACAAATCGGATATTGATCCGGTCAGATATGGGTAAAAGAGGTTATGGGGATTTAGCACCGATCGACTCTGGATCGGTGCTAAATTCCCCGGCTGCACGGTCGTCCGAATGGGAGCTGGGTCGCATGAGGGAGGCGAGCTTCGGTCGGCTGGTACGTCCGGACGAAGGTGATCGGTACGCTGCAGGATTAGCACCGACCCACAACACCGGTCTGGAACGGATCGGTGCTAATCTTCTTTGTGGGTCGGTTGATATCATCATATTTTGCATCATTCTAGCATCCGTTTCATTTAGGTTTCGAGTCATTTACATGTAGTTCATGATATCTCTTTAGCATTTTAGTCATTTTAGGAGTCTAGTGTGTCCACATTTAGTCCTAGAGAGTCCTTGCATGTTTTGGATCGCATTTCAGGTGCTAAAGAGGAGATTCGAGACCCGAGGAGAGGAGACGGAACCCGTACCGACGTCACTGGTCGGTATTGGTGCTCGGTTTCAAAAGCAGAGGAGTTGCACCGAGGTCACTGCTCGGTGCAACTGATCGGTATAGCCCGACGGAGGAAAACAGCCACAATACCGACGTATAACACCGATGAGTGACGTCGGTATCGAAGCTTCAGGGGATTGTACCGATGTCACTGTTCAGTGCAACTGATCGGTGCTGCCACATGAAGAAACCCGGGGGAAAAGTCCTTAATACCGAGCAACGATACCGAGGAGTGACCTCGGTATCCACTGAAGATCACCAAACAACATCTCCTCAATACCGATGCCACTGCTCGGTACTCCTCATCGGTACACTAACCCAGGCTCAATACCGAGGTGTTACACCGAGCAGTGACCTCTGTATTGACCAAACCAGAACTCTTTATCCATTTAAACTAGGTCGGTACCCGGTTTGTCCCGGGTCGACCCGGTTCGTCACTATTCACTATTTAAGCCCAAAAACCTAATTTGGAGGGGCTAAGTCTTTTCTTAACCAAAAAACCCTCTCTAAGAGTGATTTGTAAGAGATTGATCTTTTTGATTTATGCAATTTGAGTATTGTTTTCTTGATTGAATCCATATATCTTCTACTTTCTAATCATCCAATCGTCTTGATCATGAGTTTTAACACTTGTTTTCTTAGATTTGTTAAACCCATGATGATTAGTGAGTAGTCTTAAGGACCTTGGGATAGGGTAGATTATGGTGATCTAGGGTTTGATTAGTGGTGTTTAGGGTTAGATAATCTTATATTCCTTCTTGTCTAGAGTCCCCAATGCTAGATCTAGCTTGAAAGAGTGGATCTAGATCACAAGGCATTTTATGAACACCAAGTGTTTGATGAAATGCCAAGACCAACTAGACAAGAGATTTATGTTCCTAACCTAAGATATTAGTTGTTTAGGGCATATCTTTGGTTGATCATGTTATGATTCTTAATGCTTGCTAGTTGTTAATCCACAAATGATGATTTGCTAATGGACTTGATAATTAACATAGTGATTAGTTGCTTGAAAGAGAACTAATCTAGATTAGAGATCTATTGCCTAGGAATTAGCTTCTTGAGTAAATGAACACCACTAATTGGACTTGGATCACCTTATATCATTAACCTCATCTATAGTTCCGCTTTTGTTATTTGGATTACAAATCGTTTAGTTATTGTCTCGCTTAATTTGAACTTGAATACTTAATCACCAATTACCTTGTTTAGCTTAAATTACTTATGAACCTTGCATTCTTAGTGTTTAGAATAATCCCGATTATAGATTGATAACCTCCTTACTACATCGTATTGGGGATATTGATACCTCCTAGAGACTAAAAAGTCGTGTATCAATTTGGCGCCGTTGCCATATTGGGATTTGTTTTAACATTGAGGTTTAGGCTCTTTGTGAGATTAAGCTTTATTTGCTACAAAGTTACTAATCTTGTTTGCTTTCCATTGCTCTCTCCAAACCTATAGATGCATGCATACACGATCTCGAGGCATTGACAATCTAGTTGGACCACGGGACGACATACATCGATCATACCGAGGGTTTCAAACAAGGGAAGCACGTGTAAGACAACAAGAAGTCGAGACCAACATGGATCACTTTGAGAATGTTCCACTTGGGAACATCAATGAACCCATTCCCCACCAAAGGAACGGTGGGAATGGGGATGGACACGGCAACAACCAAGGAGGTGGTGGTAATGGAAACCATCCCGCACAAGGTGGTAATGGAGATCACCACGCACAAGGAGGGAACGCCCACAACGACCCTCATCCACCCGCCCGGCCAAGAGGTCCCAACCATCCACCAAGAGCTAGAAACGTTGTTGGAGAAGGAGATGCCGCTAATGCTCACCAAAACCGCCAAGGCATTCAAATTCCACCGGTGGAGAATAACAACTTCGAAGTAAAACCGGGAGTTATCAACATGGTTCAAGCCAACAAGTTTCATGGCTTGTCCATGGAGGATCCCTTGGACCACATTGACCAATTTGACCGGATATGTGGTCTCAAGAAGATCAATAGGGTCTCCGAAGATGGGTTCAAGCTTCGTCTCTTCCCATTCTCTTTGGGTGACAAGGCTCACCAATGGGAAAAGACCTTACCCCAAGGATATATCAATTCGTGGGATGATTGCAAACGCGCGTTTCTCGCCAAATTCTTCTCACCGGCTAGAACCGCCAAGCTTCGCAACGAGATCTCAAGTTTCACACAACGATCCAATGAGTCTTTCAATGAGGCTTGGGAGAGATTTAGAAGCTACACGTCTCAATGCCCACATCACGGCTTAAGCAACGCCTCTCTCCTAAGCACACTCTACCGTAGTGCTTTGCCTAAGATCCGGATGCTACTTGACACGGCATCTAACGGGAACTTCTTGGCTAAAGACGTTGAGGAAGCAATGGAGCTTGTCGAGAATTTGGCCCAGAGTGACGGTACCTACGGCGACGACTATGACCGTGCCACACGGACCAATAGTGACTTTGATGAGAACAAACGGGCTAAAGACATGAAAGCTCTTAACGACAAGTTGGACAAGCAAGCCAATTTGATTGATAAACTACTAGTGTCTTCCCAAAAGACGGTCAACTTTGTGGATGCTTATGATGAGAACCAAGGTTACTTTCAAGAGGAGAACGTAGACATGAACACTCAAGAGGAGGTTAACTACTTGGGGAATCAAGGGAACTTCCAAAACCAAGGGAACTACCAACGCCAAGGGTTCAATCAAAACTATCGGAACCACCCCAACTTCTCTTACCGGAACACAAATGTGGAGAACCCACAAGATCAAGTCTACCCTCCACAACCTAATCAACCTCAAGGAGCCCCACAAAAACAATTTCAACCTCAAGGGCAAGCTTCTAATACCAACCAACAAGCCTTTTTCCCAAGGAACCAATTCCAAGGGAACTAAGGTGGATTTCAACACAAAGCTCCACCCGGTTTTCAAGCACCTACGTCTAAACCGCAAGAACTTGATTTGAGCTCCATGTTCCAACAACTACTCAAGGGACAAGCGGAGATCCATACAAAGGTGGATTGCTCTTACAATGACCTCAACACAAAGATTGAGGCTTTGAACTCCATGGTAAAACACATGGAGAACAAAGGTGTTGCTTCTTCTTCACGTCCACAATGTCAACTATCGGGCAAATCCGAAGCGAATACCAAGGAGTATGTCAATGCCATAACCTTGCGAAGTGGCACGGTCTTGCCTACAAGAGAAGCTCCTTCTCCTCTCAATGCGGACATTGAGGACCAAAGTGGGGGGGTGGGTGGAACTTCAAGAAGATGAGGTAGTAAAGGAGCACGATAAGGTTGAAGAAGTTGAGAAGATCAAGCCTAGAGTTGTTGTTGCTCAAGAGAAGCCAAAGAAGAATGTGTTCGTCCCTAAGCCATACGTCTCAAAGCTACCTTTTCCCGGTCGTTTCAAGAAACAACTCATGGACAAGTATAAAGCTATTTTTGATAGGCAAATGGAGAAAGTGGAACTAACAATGCCTTTGGTGGATGCATTCTTACTTGTCCCCCAATATGCCAAATTTTTGAAAGATGCTGTGAATGAAAGAGCTAAGGAGATGGAATCCATGGTCATTCTAACTCATGAGTGTAGTGCCATTATACAAAAGAAGATGGTACCCAAGAAGCTAGGAGACCCGGGGTCCTTTACCTTACCTTGTGCTCTTGGTCCTCTAGCTTTCAATCATTGTCTATGTGATCTTGGAGCAAGTGTAAGCCTCATGCCATTTTCGGTAGCTAAGAGATTAGGCTTCACACGCTACAAAGCATGCAACATCTCTCTAATATTGGCGGATAGGAGCGTGAGGATTCCTATTGGTCTACTTGAGGATCTACCAATTGTGGTGAAGGATTTCATCGTCCCCACGGATTTTGTGGTTCTTGAAATGGATGAGGAACCAAAAGACCCTCTTATCTTTGGTAGACAATTCCTAGCAACCGCGGGAGCGATAATCGACGTGAGGAAGGGCAAGATAGATCTCCATTTGGGTAAAGGAGAATTGCTTAAGTTTGATATCAACAAAGTGATGAAGAAGCCCACTATAGACGGCCAATGTTTCTACATTGAGACCATGGACGAGCTAGCCGATGAATTACTTGAAGAAATGAGAGTAGAAGACGGGTTAGAAGTGGTTTTGACCAAGGAGCATGGCGATCATGGGTTTTTGAGCAAGGAAAGTCAAGGTTATGAGCTTCTCATGGATTCTCACAAACCGGTCGACAAGGACACCACATTTATTGAGTTGTGCATCCGGGGTACCACGGTTCAAGAAGAGTTCGTTCTAGCCGTCGAAGAGACTAGAAATGGTAAGACTAGTTTTGAGGATGACGATTGGAGCGAGCTCAAAGCCCCAAAGGTGGACCTAAAGCAGCTTCCCGCGGGATTAAGGTATGCGTTCTTAGGTCCAAACGAGTCATACCCGGTTATTGTGAACGAGAGTCTAGATGAAAACGAACTATCCTCCCTTCTTGTGGAACTTAGGAAGTATAGGAAAGCAATTGGCTATTCTTTAGATGATATCAAGGGTATTTCCCCAAGTTTGTGCACGCATAGAATCCATTTAGAGGATGAATCAAGGACCTCTATTGAACATCAAAGAAGGTTAAATCCTAATTTGAAAGATGTTGTAAAGAGAGAGATTCTTAAGCTCTTGGACGCAGGCATTATCTATCCAATATCGAATAGTACGTGGGTCTCCCCAAAGCCAAGATTGAGGTGATGGTTAGTTTGGAGCCGCCTAAGTCGGTCAAAGACATCCGGTCTTTCTTGGGTCATGCGGGGTTCTACCAAAGGTTCATCAAGGACTTTTCAAAGATTACTAGACCCCTCTCCCGGTTGCTTTGCAAGGAGGTCGAGTTTGTGTTTGATGAGGAGTGCATGGGGGCATTCCTAGAGATCAAGAAAGCGTTGATTAGCGCCCCTATAGTCCAAGCACCGGATTGGGACATTCGGTTTGAAATCATGTGTGATGCTAGCGACTATGAGGTTGGAGCCGTTTTGGGTCAAAAGAAAGATAAGAAGACCAATGTGATCTACTATGCTAGTAGAACTCTAGACGATACTCAAACTAGGTATGCAACCACGGAGAAGGAGTTGTTGGCCGTATTCTTTGCCATGGAGAAGTTTAGATCTTATGTTGTGGGTTCAAGGGTGATTTTCTATACCGATCACGCGGCTTTAGAATACATTCATGCAAAGAAGGACACGAAACCGAGGCTATTACGTTGGATCTTGCTACTCCAAGAATTCGATATGGAGATAGTAGACAAGAAAGGCATAGAGAACGGAGTAGCGGATCACTTGTCTAGGATGAAGATAGAAGACCTCGTCCCCATTGAAGACAAGCTTCCCGAAGAAAGTCTCATGGTTGTGAAGGTATTAAGAAGGGGGGTTGAAGCCGTGAATGGTATGGAGGATGCTAGCGGTCTACAAGATGAAAAGCTCCCATGGTTTGCGGATCTAGTCAACTACCTAGTTTGTGGGAAGGAACTGCCTTTGGATGGGTATAAGAAGAAGAAGTTCTTCCACGACGTTACTAGATACTATTGGGATGAGCCCTACTTGTACAAGTTGTGTTCGGATGGGTTGTATAGAAAGTGCGTAGCGGAAGAAGAAGTGCAAGGGATCCTACTCCATTGTCACAGGTCAAGCTATGGCGGGCATCACGCATCCTACAAAACCACTACAAAGGTCTTGCAATCCGGTTTTTGGTGGCCTTCGTTATTCAAGGATGCACACACTTTTGTCTCCACGTGTGATGCATGCCAAAGGAAAGGGAATATTGGTTGAAGAGATGAGATGCCCCAAAACCCAATCCTTGTGGTGGAGATGTTTGACGTGTGGGGCTTCGACTTTATGGGACCTTTCCCGTCATCATATGGTAACCAATACATATTGGTGGCGGTCGATTACGTCTCCAAATGGGTGGAAGCCATTGCAAGCCCGACCAACGATGCCAAGGTCGTTCTAAAACTGTTCAAGTCCGTAATCGTCCCAAGGTTCGGAGTTCCAAGAGTGGTCATTAGTGATGGAGGTAGTCATTTCATCAACAAGGTGTTTGAAAGCTTACTAAAGAAGTACGGTGTGAAGCATAAGGTAGCAACGCCTTATCATCCTCAAACGAGTGGCCAAGTAGAAGTGTCAAACCGGCAAATCAAAGCCATACTTGAGAAGACGGTTGGGGGTTCAAGGAAGGATTGGGCCAATAAGTTGGATGATGCTTTATGGGCATACCGGACCGCCTTTAAAACACCGACGTCACAGGTCGGTACCACAGCTCAGTATGGAAACAGGAGGAAAACCTCCTTAACACCGACGAGTGATACCGAGGAGTGACCTCGGTATTGACCAATACCGAGGTGTGATACCGAGGAGTGACCTCGGTATTGACCAATACCGAGGTATGACACCGAGGAGTGACATCGGTGTTCGCCGAAAATTTTAAAAAATTTGGACCCGATCCAGGTAAGATCCGACCCGACCCAGGTAAGTCTCCTTCTTCTTCCTCTTCCACGCGACCAGACCCATTTTTATTTTTTTTACCTTCTCTTTCGCGATTTCAAGAGAGAAAATTCTCAATCTCCCTCTTTTCTCAACCAAATTTGGTGATTCAAAGCCCCATAATCTCGATTTTCACTGCTCTTTTTGGATTTATCATCATTTCAAGCATCTAATCCAAATTCCCCAAGGTATTATTCAATTAAATTTTTGAAAACCATGATTTTTGTTCTTGAAGAAACATTGCTTGAATATGGTTTGATATTGTCGTTCATTTGTGCAAATACCTTGGGGATGGTTTACCTATGCTTAAAATTGATGATTCATATGCAAGATTTTGAGAAATTGGGATTTTGAGAATTAGGGATTGTGAATTGGGATAATTTGTTTGTTAGGTGCGAATTGTGACCTTCGTTCATTGCTCTTAGATCATCTTTTGGTGACCCCTTGTTGATTTTATAAGAAATTGTACATATGCTCATGAATAGTCTCAAGCATATTTGTAGGTAAAATGTCGGACAAGGGCGCTCCATAGACACGGGCACGGACCAAGGTTTCAACAGTTGGGAAAGGGAAAGGAATTGCACAAGCTACGACCGCGGAAAAGGGAAAAGGGATTGCCAAAGCTAGTGCCAAGGCAAAAGCTAAACCCGCGACTACGGCTTCCAAAGCCACGACCACGGCAAAGGGAAAGGGGAAGAGAGTCAAAGAAGAGGTCGAGAGAGAGAACCCAAGTGGAGATGTCCCCATGCCGGGACGGACAAAAACAAGTGAGCAAGATTATTTCGACAAATTTTGCCGAATGAAATTCGAGCAAGGCAAATTTGTCGATACGGAGACAATGGAGAGGATGGGTATAAGCGACGAAGTGTGGGCTCTCTTTGAGAAAATGGGGCTAAGGAAGTTCATGAGCATGAAACACGAAGCTACCAAGGCACTCACCGGCAAGTTCCTAGCCACCCTACGAGCTAAGTTCTACGACACGGAGAATGCAAACTCCGGATTTGGAGTTCTAAAGTTCGGACTCGAGGGAACAACGCCGTCAACTTCCACGAGCTTTGCGAGATATTCGGGTTTAAAGAAGAAGGTACTTACGGCGGGCAATACTTTGACTACCAGGCACACGAGCTCCGAAATCTTTGGGCAACAATTGCAAGCGGGGAGTTTAGAGCCGGTGACTCTAAGAGTGCGAGCATAAGGCACCCAGCAATCTGGTACGCGCACAAGGCATTGGTCCACAGTTTCTACCACAAGGTAGAGATTGACACGGTTACTACGGAGGAGATGGAATTGTTGGGGCTTGGTCTAAAGCCTATCCTACCCGTTCTCGCAAACGGTAAGGCATTCGAGGGGCCGGAGAGACTTCCTTGTCTCGCAACGCTCTTGGTGAGACAGTTGTTCCATTACCGGGATAGGGCTTGGAAGACAAAGTCAAAGAAAGCCGCGATTTGCCTTGGTTGGGTGATAACTCCAATTCTCATGGCAAAGGGGATCAAAATAGCACTTGGCCAATATGATTGGAAATCTTTGTATATGGCCTACCTTACCACAGTTAAGTTCTTGGCCAATCCCGCGCTCACCAATTTCCATGACCCAAGGAACGTCATGTTCATCCCTCCACAAGAGTACCTCTACAACTCCACCGTCGACCCACCTATGCAAGCGTTAGACGAGGGAGTACCCAATGAGTCATCACCCGAGACCGTCTACGGTAGTGAGCGCTACTACTTTGACCCCTATGCTGGGGCTATCAATAGCCAAGCCACAAGACACGCTCACCACTAAACTCGTCTCCTCCAACGAATGTGCAAGTGGCAAAACAAAAACATGAAGAAGATGGTCAAAACGATCAAGTCTTTGAAGAAGACGGTGAAAGCCATGGGTCGAACCATCAATGAGCTAAAAGACGGAGGTTGTGGAGCGAGCTCATCAAGGGCCGGTGAAGGAGGAGATGTCATCACGGATACTAACCTCGCACCTCGAGGAGATGATTGGGAGCTAGCCATTGGCTCTAGCCGTCCCACGGCCCGACCGGAAAGGACAACAAAGAGGAGAGCGATGCGGTCTCCGTCTCCCATCTCAAGTAATCCATCCTACTCAATGGGGTCTACATCCCCATCTCCAAGCTTCTAGGTACGAATCCAAAACTCTTGTATATATTTTCTTTTAAGTCTTGCATTGTATAGCTATCTCTTGTTTTTGGTCCTTTCCTTAGGTTTATTTCACACCGAGACGGTGTGATTTAAGTTTGGGGGAGGGACCGGTATCTAATAACATTTGCTTTGTCTTATTTTATATTTTCATCTTGAGTCTCATGCATACATCTAAGGCATAGAAAAAGCAAACAAATTTGAAAAATTTTGAAAATGAAAAGACAAAAAGAAGTCATTTAGGATGCATTTGCACTTCATGTAGGATTGAGTCTAGAATGCATATCACGTAGATAATGCATTGCATGCGCATTAGGAGCTAGACTGATTCCTATTTGCGAAGTATTGCTTTAAAGAATTTAAGTCCTATGCTCTAGATCTCGTGTGCGAAATTAAGGTCGAACCATGTTTGGATTTCATGTCTCATTACTTAGTTCTTAGCCAAAGCAAGTTGATTTGAGTCCATTCCTACTTAAGTGATAACCATAATTCGACATTGTAATTATCATGTTTGTGCATTGCATAGTGAATGCATGGTTACCACATACATATTTGGGCTATCTTATCCGCTTTGCCACTCTCTTGTTAGCCCGAATAGCCGATTCTTATCATTGGAACGGTTAACCACTCCTTTAACCTAACCTCTTTTCAAGCCAAATACTACTTGTGAGTGATTGTGAGGCCTATTTTCGAATCAACTAGGCAAAAGGTGTTGAGTTTAGAACGACAAGGAAAAACTTCCATGTAGAACTAGCTCGGCATCAATGAGCTAGACATAGTGATGAGGACATCAAGTCCGAAATCTCGCAAGGACCTAAGATCAACGCCATGAAAGCTCATGGGATTGCTACTGCCTTGGGAATGGACTGTACTGAGTGTACGGCAGGCTTAGACCCTCGTCCTATAGGCAACAGCGGCCCCATTCCTAAGGTCGGGACAGTAGTTCCTAAGCTCCTAGACCGAACAGAGCCGACCGTCCCACCACCCAAAAGAGGTGGGATTCATCGACCAACCCACCACGAGGAAGAGAACAGTCGAGCCAGAATCCCCATAGCTCGACCTTGGTATCACGGTGAACCGATCGTTCACGAATCAAGCCCGACTGGTGAGCTCGACGGCCAGGAGGGTCCAAACGTCCCACCACCCAAAGGAGATGGGTTTCACCGACCAACCCACCATGGAGAAGAGAACGGTCGAGCCGGAATCCCCATAGCTCGACCAAAACCGGCACTCACCTTAGCCATGCTCCACGGCGCACCCGGAAGAGCGTACGAGCCGGGAAACATGTGTTTTGGCCCAAGATCTTCAAGCATTAATCCAGCCAAGGCCCATCACGCATACTGGAGCCTCTTATGGTCTAAACCAAAGGAAGATTTGACTTGGCACAATCCGAATCCAAATCGGGAAGGCCAATCTCCTACGCGGACCCGTTTGGGGCCAAGTAAGGAAAGTCCGACTTGTCTTCCTTTGCACGACTTCTCCACATGTGTAAAGCGGTCCACCGAGTATACAATGGGGCCTCGACCACCAGAGCACAAGAAGATACGCCCATATGCCCTACACGGTCGTTTTGGTTCAAGGTTTAATGAACTTGCCATAAACGGCTATACGCGCGATTTGATAAGATCAGGGCAAGTTCTTGGCTTCTAATCTCGACCATCCATTCTCACCATCGCATCCTAGACGCCCAGCAACCCAATGAACCTAGACAAAGGCGTGTCTCCATCAGCCCCACGAGAATCGCCCAAAGATCACAATCGCAATAATGTCGACATGCGAATATCTTCCTTTTAATTTGTTTCCTTGTTTTTGAATTCTTGTGACCGTTAGGTCTTTGCCGAGCTCCTTTAAAAGCTCCTTTGCTTCTGTATTGTCATTCACGAAATTTATAAGTTATTTGCAATAAACCTTCGAGTTTAGCTTTCAAAGCCTTGTCGCCTTTGAATCGGTTCTTTTGTTGTTCTTAAGTATTGCGCGAGGAGTCCCCCTTGCTTAAGAGCTGCTCGAATCTTCTCTCTCTAGTGCGTGGTTTCCCCCAGGAGAGTCAAGCTTCATAGTGTTTGTCCGGTCCCATCACAACCGAGCCAAGCTTCCGCACCATCACCATCGACCCATCATTCCGCATCTAAGCCGCTTTGAATCACTTTGAGGCCTTGATTGTAAATCGACCTCGAGTCTTACATCATTGGTATCAGAGCTCAAAAGCTCCTATCTATCAGGTTACTTCGTTCTTTGTCTAAGTTTTTCATTTGTTTCATTGCTTTTTTTTCATTTTTTTTTCATTTTACCGAAAACTACAAAAAAAAAATTCTGCTTTACCGTCTGTTTTGTTTTAATTTTCATAAAATCATAAAAACTCATAAAAACATTTCGTCTTCTGTTTTAGCTTGTTAACTCATCAAAGAAAAATACAAAATTGTTTCTGGAATTTTAGAAGTTGATTTAATAATTTTAGACCCAGCAAAACTGAACCGGAAAATTTCTGTACGAAAAACAGTTTTTGTGTTCTTATTTGTTCGTGAGCTAGACTTTGATTCCTGTGAATTTTCTTGTGTAAGGTACCATGGGAGAGCCAGCAAACGACCCCATATCACTCATGGCACGTAACATCACTGCTCTCCAAGAAGAGATGAGAAACATGGCCCAACGGCTAGAGCAAAGCGTAGCCAACGTGGGAGGGCGGCTTGACCGAGTGGAAGCACAGAGGAGAGCTCCACCACAAGCAGCACAGCATGATGATGATCACATGCCCGAGCTTTATGACGACCCGCCCCCTGGTCGGAATCAACCGCCGGATCCGCAACAAAACCAGCAACAACGCCGGCGAGATCCATTGAATCGAGGCAGGAACCGTGATGAAGGTCCAGGCCAGTACAACACCAACAATGACTTGAAGATTACACCACCTACCTTTGCTGGGAAGGTAGATCCCGAAGCCTACCTTGATTGGGAAAGGCGTATGGAGTATATCTATGAGTGCTATAACTATCAAGAGCACAAGAAGGTGACCTTCGCAGCTGCTCAACTCACCGACCATGCACTTGCTTGGTGGGACCGGGAGATGGCAGAAAGAAGAAGGTATGGAGATGGACCACTCAACTCTTGGAGAGAGATGAAATCACTTCTCAAACGGAGATACGTTCCACCACACTATCATCGGGAACTCCAAAGGAAATTCCGAAAGCTTTACCAAGGCCAGAAGACGGTCGAAGAATATTATGATGAGTTTGAGATCTTGAGGAACAGGCTAGAACTAGAGGAGACCGAGGAGACCCTCATGTCTCATTTCCTCGAAGGCCTTAATGAAAAGATTGCCAAGAAGGTGGAGATGCAACCGTATCATCAAGTGCATGAGCTCCTACACCTTGCTGTCCAAGTGGAGAAACACCTCAAGAAGAAGGCATCCACGGCCCCTAAGCCAAAATACAGCCCACCGGTATGGACTTCTCAAACAACTCAAGCTACGGACAAAGGGAAATCACTTGAAATTGAATCTAGATTCAAGAGTAAAGCGGCCGAGCCCTCTAGAGATGCACGACAAGAGCAAGGTAAGTCTTCTACTCCTTATCATACTCGTGAGCTCACTTGTTACAGGTGCAAAGGGAGAGGCCACATCTCAAGAGACTGTCCGAACCCAAGAGTGATGATCATATTGCCATCCGGTGAATGTGAATCACAAGACGAGGCAGAACCGGAGGACGAGAAGGAGACCATTGAATATGCTGATGAAGGAGAGTCCCTAGTGATCATGAGAGCCCTCAACACGCAGGTGGTTGAAGAGGACACTGCCCAAAGAGAAAATCTCTTTCACACACGTTGTACCGTCCAAAACAAGGTATGTCATCTCATTGTCGATAGTGGCTCTTGTACTAACATTGCAAGCTGTTTGTTAGTTGAAAAATTAGGTCTTACCGCCACGGACCACCCTAGGCCATATAAGCTTAAGTGGCTGAACGATAAGGAAGAGCTAAAGGTGTCAAAACAAGTGCAAATTTCCTTCTCAATCGGTGCATACAAAGATAAAGTGGTGTGTGATGTCGCACCAATGGAGGCTGGTCATATTCTCCTAGGAAGGCCCTGGCAATATGATAGAGCCGTGTCCCACAATGGAAGGACGAACCAGTACTCCTTCCATTTCAATAACAAGAAGATCACGCTTGCCCCATTAGACCGATCGGAAGTCCGTGTGTTGCAAGCAAGGGCAAAAGAGAAAAGACAGCTCAAGGTAAGTCTTTTTCTTGAACATTCCGATAAGCTATCTTCCTTAGAACCCATAACACACTTGTCTTTGCCATTCGCGTCGAAAACAGGTTTTGTAGGTAGCAAATCAACTTTAGCCGAGACCACATCAGTCTTAGCCGAGGAACCAAAAGTTGCCGAGGCAACACCGATTCTAGCCGAGGCAAAATTTCCTATAGCCGGAGAAAAAGAAGTTCTGGCCGAGAAGCAAAAGATTGCCGAGGCAGCACCAATTTTAGCCGGAGCAAAAGTTATTGTAGCCGAGGAAAAAGGAGTCTTTGCCGAGACAAATTCAAAGGACTTCACCAAGCTCCACATCACTACCAACATACTCAACAAGCCGAAACAAGGATATATCTACTCCTTGTTGATCCAAGAAGCACCGCCAATGGTGGCCCAAATCCAAAAATCAAGCCAACTCCGAGGTAAGCCCCTAAACCACTTTTCAGAATACAAGTCTAATACGCTTTGTTTGGATGTAGGTTTAAAGATTTCGAGGACGAAATCACTTGAAGAGGGAGGGTATGATGAGGACATCAAGTCCGAAATCTCGCAAGGACCTAAGATCAACGCCATGAAAGCTCATGGGATTGCTACTGCCTTGGGAATGGACTGTACTGAGTGTACGGCAGGCTTAGACCCTCGTCCTATAGGCAACAGCGGCCCCATTCCTAAGGTCGGGACAGTGGTTCCTAAGCTCCTAGACCGAACAGAGCCGACCGTCCCACCACCCAAAAGAGGTGGGATTCATCGACCAACCCACCACGAGGAAGAGAACAGTCGAGCCAGAATCCCCATAGCTCGACATTGGTATCACGGTGAACCGATCGTTCACGAATCAAGCCCGACTGGTGAGCTCGACGGCCAGGAGGATCCAAACGTCCCACCACCCAAAGGAGATGGGTTTCACCGACCAACCCACCATGGAGAAGAGAACGGTCGAGCCGGAATCCCCATAGCTCGACCAAAACCGGCACTCACCTTAGCCATGCTCCACGGCGCACCCGGAAGAGCGTACGAGCCGGGAAACATGTGTTTTGGCCCAAGATCTTCAAGCATTAATCCAGCCAAGGCCCATCACGCATACTGGAGCCTCTTATGGTCTAAACCAAAGGAAGATTTGACTTGGCACAATCCGAATCCAAATCGGGAAGGCCAATCTCCTACGCGGACCCGTTTGGGGCCAAGTAAGGAAAGTCCGACTTGTCTTCCTTTGCACGACTTCTCCACATGTGTAAAGCGGTCCACCGAGTATACAATGGGGCCTCGACCACCAGAGCACAAGAAGATACGCCCATATGCCCTACACGGTCGTTTTGGTTCAAGGTTTAATGAACTTGCCATAAACGGCTATACGCGCGATTTGATAAGATCAGGGCAAGTTCTTGGCTTCTAATCTCGACCATCCATTCTCACCATCGCATCCTAGACGCCCAGCAACCCAATGAACCTAGACAAAGGCGTGTCTCCATCAGCCCCACGAGAATCGCCCAAAGATCACAATCGCAATAATGTCGACATGCGAATATCTTCCTTTTAATTTGTTTCCTTGTTTTTGAATTCTTGTGACCGTTAGGTCTTTGCCGAGCTCCTTTAAAAGCTCCTTTGCTTCTGTATTGTCATTCACGAAATTTATAAGTTATTTGCAATAAACCTTCGAGTTTAGCTTTCAAAGCCTTGTCGCCTTTGAATCGGTTCTTTTGTTGTTCTTAAGTATTGCGCGAGGAGTCCCCCTTGCTTAAGAGCTGCTCGAATCTTCTCTCTCTAGTGCGTGGTTTCCCCCAGGAGAGTCAAGCTTCATAGTGTTTGTCCGGTCCCATCACAACCGAGCCAAGCTTCCGCACCATCACCATCGACCCATCATTCCGCATCTAAGCCGCTTTGAATCACTTTGAGGCCTTGATTGTAAATCGACCTCGAGTCTTACATCACATAGGATAAGGCTACATAAGTTGGGAACTTGGGACAAGGTAGAAAGAGGAGATTGCGGGAATGAGAAAAAGGGATGAAGAATAATAGGGGATAAGCAAAAAGCTTGAAATGGTTGGCTATAGTCGTTTATGGAAAAGGCTCTAAGTGAAAAAGAAAGGAAAATAGTCTCTAGTCTTCAAAAGAAAGAAGGAAAGCCAAAAAAACTAAAGCAAAGAAAAGAAACAAGAGAGATTAGAGAAAATAAAGAAGAGCTAAGTAAAGAAAAATGTTGAAAGCCAAACCGTTTGGTTAAGAAGGAAATCCCCTCAGTGTTTAAGAAGAGAATGAAAGTGAGATGATATGAGTAGTGAAGGCAAAATGCCTTGCAAAAAGGGTAGCTTAGGAGGATCTTCATTGGGGTTTAGAGATTAGGAGTCAAGTTCGATATGGGACATTTGGGTAGATGGAAGTCAACCTTGTATGCATCTATTGGGCTTTACTCTTAGCATTTTGCATTAGTTGATTCCTTTTGAGAGAACCCCTCGCTCGGAAACCGTCACTTGTATCAAGATCACCTTTATCTCGAAACCTCTACCCTAGCCAAATGCATTCACTTGCCTTGCATAAGCATGATTCACTTGGAAAAAGTCTAATAAATTTTAAAGGATTGGATGATTTGAAGGCTTGTGTAGGTTGATATTTGAGCTTGGTTCATGTAAGGATGAGCATGGCTAACACCTTTTGAGTAGACATGGTTGATCACACTTTAGATTTTGCACTTGGACTTGAACTCTTTTAGTGATGCTTTTGCTCGAGGACAAGCAAAGAAGTAAGTTTGGGGGAATTGATATCATCATATTTTGCATCATTCTAGAATCCGTTTAATTTAGGTTTCGAGTCATTTACATGTATTTCATGATATCTCTTTAGTATTTTAGTCATTTTAGGAGTCTAGTGTGTCCACATTAAGTCATTGAGAGTCATTGCATGTTTTGGATCGCATTTCAGGTGCTAAATAGGAGATTCGAGACCCGAGGAGAGGAGACGAAAACCGTACCGACATCACTGGTCGGTATTGGTGCTCGGTATCAAAAGTAGAGGAGTTGCACCGAGGTCACTGCTCGGTGCAACTGATCGGTATAGCCCGACGGAGGAAAACAGCCACAATACCGACGTATAACACCGAGGAGTGACGTCGGTATCGAAGCTTCAGGGGATTGTACCGATGTCACTGCTCGGTGCAACTGATCGGTGCTGCCACAGGAAGAAACCCGGGGGAAAAGTCCTTAATACCGAGCAACGATACCGAGGAGTGACCTCGGTATCCACTGAAGATCACCTAACAACATCTCCTCAATACCGATGCCACTGCTCGGTACTCCTCATCGGTACACTAACCCAGGCTCAATACAGAGGTGTTACACCGAGAAGTGACCTCGGTATTGGCCAAACCAGAACTCTTTATCCATTTAAACCGGGTCGGTACCCGGTTTGTCCCGGGTCGGTACCCGGTTTGTCCCGGGTCGACCCAATTCGTCACTATTCACTATTTAAGCCCAAAAACCTAATTTAGAGGGGCTAAGTATTTTCTTAACCAAAAAACCCTCTCTAAGAGTGATTTGTAAGAGATTGATCCTTTTGATTTATGCAATTTGAGTATTGTTTTCTTGATTGAATCCATCTATCTTCTACTTTCTAATCATCCAATCGTCTTGATCATGAGTTTTAACACTTCTTTTCTTAGATTTGTTAAACCCATGATGATTAGTGAGTAGTCTTAAGGACCTTGGGATAGGGTAGATTAGGGTGATCTAGTGTTTGATTAGTGGTGTTTAGGGTTAGATAATCTTATATTCCTTCTTGTCTAGAGTCCCCAATGCTAGATCTAGCTTGAAAGAGTGGATCTAGATCACAAGGCATTTTATGAACACCAAGTGTTTGATGAAATGCCAAGACCAACTAGACAAGAGATTTATGTTCATAACCTAAGATATTAGTTGTTTAGGGCATATCTTTGGTTGATCATGTTATGATTCTTAATGCTTGCTAGTTGTTAATCCACAAATGATGATTTGCTAATGGACTTGATAATTAAAATAGTGATTAGTTGCTTGAAAGAGAACTAATCTAGATTAGAGATCTGTTGCCTAAGAATTAGCTTCTTGAGTAAATGAACACCACTAATTGGACTTGGATCACCTTATATCATTAAACTCATCTCTAGTTCCGCTTTTTTTATTTGGATTACAAATCGTTTAGTTATTGCCTCGCTTAATTTGAACTTGAATACTTAATCACCAATTACCTTGTTTAGCTTAAATTACTTATGAACCTTGCATTCTTAGTGTTTAGAATAATCCCGATTATGGATTGATAACCTCCTTACTACATCGTATTGAGAATATTGATACCTCCTAAAGACTAAAAAGTCTTGTATCATCGGTTTCTGCCCCTGTGTCAAGATCGGTCCAACAAACCGATTCAGGGTCGATCGGTGTGCTCCTTCCCCTCGGCTTCACGATTCTCCTGTGCTAACATCGATCCACCGATCCATGGTCTATCGGTGTGCTCTCTGTGAAAAATCCTTGGCTCTTCTAGCCTTCTTCTTCTTGCTCCCAAGGTTGGATGTGCTCGTTTTCAAGGCTTCCAATCTCCATGAAAATGCCTCCAAACCCCTAGAAATCATTCCAAAACATGCAAGACTCACTAGGACCTAAATGCAAGACCCTAAACTCTAACAAACACTAAAATGCTAAAGAAATATATGAACTAGCATGTGAATGATCTAAAATGTTAACTAATATGCATGCTAAAGACATGTAAATTATGCAAATATCAACTCCCCCAAACTTACTTCCTTGCTTGTCCTCAAGAAACAAATAGGAAACAAGAAGGGAGAGAGGTTGAGGTGAGAGCTCAAATCCACAACATCATCGAAAAAGTCCAGTTTCAATTGCCAAGTTACTAGCTATAAGATGTGATCAAGCAAGTCTACTCAAAAGAAACTAGCCATATCCTTCCATACACGAACCAAACTCAAGCCTCAACCTACACAAGCAATCATATCATCCAATCCTTTGACATTCAATTAAACTTTTCAAGTGAATAATATTTATGCAAGGTAAGTGAATTCATTTGGTTAGGGTAAAGGTCTTGAGATTAAAATGATCTCAAACGTATGGGCTTATTCCGATGAAAGGGATCTCTCAATGAATAGGTAAGCTTTAGCAAAATACTAAGAGTAAAAAGCAATCTATGCATGCAAGGATAGACTTACATCTACCCAATGCCTACAAGAAGTGTCTCAATCCTTAGCAATTCTAACCATGAAATCCCATCCTAGGCTACCCTTATCCCATAAGGTTTTTTACCTTCTTCTTCCACACAATTTCTTCACTTTCTTTTACTTGGGGGTTTTCTTCTTCTTGCTTGTCTCATGGTATGGTGCCTTCACTTTTACTTCTCTTAGCTCTTCTTGTCTATTTCTTTTGCTTTGTCTCCATCTTCATCACTTTGATGATTAAGCCGTATTTTCGACTTCTTTTCTTTTTCTTTGAACACTTGGAGACTAACTTTGATGTTGAGTGAAAAGTAGGATTTTATCCTATTATGAATCAATCCTAACTATGCTCATGTCATTGCAATATTTTAGGTGTCAATCCAATCAGGGTTTGTTCAATGCAACACGAATGCAAGAAACTCTCTAGGTTAAGCAAACAAAGTGTTTTGAGTTTATATTCTAGCAATCCTAATTCAATTCAAGCAAAACAAATAAGTAAACAAGTTAACAAGTACTAATCGAGAATGATAAATGATGAAAGCAAGCTCTAGAGTGAGGTTATTGACTTAGGTGACTTCATTGATTGATCAAGGATGCTAAACAACACAAACAAGCATTTCTCCCTAAGCTTAGAATGTCAAAACAAGACTAACCCACTTACATGGTCTTAATCACTTTGTTAATTAGCAAATCAAGAACAAATTTCCATTTGTGAAAAACTAATTAACAAGCATGAATATCCAATTCCAATGGTCATAATACTCTTTAGACAACTAATTCCTTAGGCTAAATAAGTAAAATCTCTTATCTAACTTGTATGGGCATTTCATCAAACATCTTATGTGCATGAAATGCCCTAAGGCCTAAACTAGTTTTTCCAAGCTTAATCTAGCATTAAGAGCCTTAGATAAGAGAGGGAGAAGATGATCTAGGTCCTAAACATCTTTAACCATCCAAGAAGACACCTAATCTACCTCACCCATGAGTTTTAAAACAAACAACTCACTAATCATCTTAGAACCCTCAAATCTCATAAGAGAAATTAATGATCCCATGATTAAGTGATTAGGGAAATGAAAGATTAAATTAAGAAAGATGAAAACTAGATTAATAAAACATAGATTGCATAAATAAAATCAAGATCTTCTTACAAAATTACTTAGCAAATCCAAAATGGGGTTTTGCCTTAGAAAGTAGGATAGATCTAAGAAAGTTAGGTTGAGTTGCTTTTATAGATAAAGAGGGGTGGACCGGGTCAACCCGAGATAAACCGGGTACTGATCCGGCCGGGTCTGGATCTTATGGCTCGGTGGCTCCACACCGGGTGAGGGCAGTCGGTGCAAGCAGCCAGTGGAATCCGGGCCTCGTGATGTCTTCATTCGGCTTCGGCATCAGGCAGGCACACCGGGTGGTAGCTGGCCGGTGGGATGCGTCTCTTCGGTGTCTGGAAGATCGACCCCGGTTGAGGACCAGTCGGTGCAAGCAGCCGGTGGATCATCGGTCTTCGGGACGAGTCTTCACGCCTCGGGTAAGGGCTAACCGGACATCGCCTTAGTGATTTTGCCATAACTCCTGATCCTGACATCCGAATAACCTGATTCCAACTCCTATGGAAAGCTGACTCACTCCTATACAACTTCTATGAACACCGTTGAAGCTGATGCAGATCGGAAGGCCTTCGTCCTGAAAGTTCTTGCAGACGCTATGGAATGGTCCTCTTTGCTCCATTTCTCTAAACTTCTCCAAAATGACTCCAAGTACCTATAAAACACTCCAAATGCATGCAAGGCTCATAGAACCTAATGCGAACACCTAATACTCTAATTCAAACAAAAATGCTAAACAAAATTATGATTATGCATGCAAATGACTAAAAGTGTTAACTAAAATGCAAGCTAGAGCATGTAAAATGCGTGAATATCAACTCCCCCAAAATTATTCATTTGCTTGTCCCCAAGCAAACAAACAAATTGAGGAGAGATAGAGAGAAATGAATGAGATAGAGTCCAAAAATGCCAACAAAAGAAAACCATTCAATGGTGATTCTAAAATGCACTTGAACAATCTATACTCCAAAAGATGTAACCATACTCATCACATCATGAATCAAACTCGAGAATCAGCCTACGTTAATATCCCCCAATCTTTTAACATTCATTAAACGAAACCATGAATCACACTTATGCACATCAAATGAACTTACTTGGCTAAGGGACAAGGGTTTTGAGATAAAAATGATCTCAATGAATGTGGCAATTCCATAGCAAGGGATCACTCAAAAAATGAATGAACTTTGGAAAAATGCTAAGGGTAAAAAGCAATTGATGCATACAAGGATAGATTTTATGCATACAAGTATATATTTTCATCTACCTAATGTCCCAAATGATTTCAATCCTTACCTCTAAGCCCCATGAAGATCACTCCTAAGCTACCCTTTCTCCGAGGCATTTTGCCTTTCATAAACCACATACCTCATCGGTTCTTCTTTGTTTAAGCACTTGGGGAAAATTTCTTCTTCACCTTTGATCAAAAAATGGCTTGGCTTGGCTCTTTCCCTTTTCTTCTTTAGCTCATCTTTTGCTTTCATTATTTGGTCTCTTTCATCATCCTTTGGATGCGCTAGCCATTTTTGGCTTATTTTATTCTTTTTGTAGGTAGAGACCACCCTTTCTTTAACACCTTGAGCTATACCAAACATTCATTGCCAACCATTTCAATCATTAGCTTTTTCCCCTCTTCTTCTCCAACTCTTTCCCTTGTTTCCACTGTTTCTTTGCATTAGACTCCCAAGACTTTCTCTTTTCATTCCACCCCAAACTCCCATTCCATCTAGCCTAACCTATGCTTAGCCCGATGATGTGTGAGCTAAATCTACATGAAAGCCTTTCCTTATCGCTCTAAACCCAACACTTTTTGCCAAGTCCATTCGAAAAAATATAGGCCTCAAAACACTCACTAAAGAATTAGGCTTGAAAGGAGGGTAAGTCAAGGGTGAGGATAACCATCCCAAAGATGGGTATCAGCTACTTGGACTAACAAGAATGGTAGAAAGGAAGAAGATAGCCGAAGTATGTCTACGGTATCCATGAGTTCATTTTTCGATGCATAAACATGATAATTACTAGTCAAAATTTAGGGTTCAAATAGTTAGGATCGGGTTCAATTCAAAGCTTGTTTCAACCAAGATGAAAGCATCAATGCATATTGTAACACCCGTAATCCATTAATTGGGTTTAAGTTGACCTTTTAGAAGTTAGGGGGGGTTAAATTGAATAAATCAATTTTTATGGGCGGGTGTGATTGATAATCTCGAAAGTTTGGTGTCAACTTTCGGAAGGGGAGGAAGGGCGAGGACCGGTTGGTGTAATAAGGAAACTTGAAACACACCTATGTATAGACGTGCGTAAGTATCGCCGCCTCCGAGCTCCCGATTACCCTAGCCGTCAAGTTGTGTGGTTTTCGGTGTGGAAGCAAGGAGAGAAGGAAGAGAGAGTCGGGCGGTGGTGTTCGTTGGCGTGAGAAAGGATCGGTGGAGGTCCGCGGTGCCGTGAACGATTCACCATCGGGCTTTCGTTGTCGGGTCTTAGAGGTAAGGGTCCTCCTCTTAGCTTGGTTTTCACGTTGGAATCAAAGTAGTTTTGTGGTTGTCATCGGAGATGGATGATGATGGCGGTGACGTGAGGGTCAAGCGTCGGTGTTGTCGCGACGTGTTGGTGTTTGCGGCGGGGTTCGTGTTCGGTGGTTGGATCGTGGTAGTTCCGGTGGTGAGCTCCGGAGATGGTGTAGTGGCACCGGTGGTGGTGATCGGCTGGTTGTTGCAGAGTCGGACGAAGAAGACGGTTGTTGCAGAGTCGGACGATGACCTGTAGTTAGAATAATTGAAAGTTTGGTATTTTGATTATTTTATTATTTTTATTTGTAGGTGGATTAATAGAAGGTTATTCATCCCGGGGAGTTCTAGAAAATTGCTGAATTTTCTCGTGAAACTTTCTGTGCGGGAATAAGGTGAGTGCAGGACCATATGCGTAATTAAATAATTTTGATAATTGATGTGATTTCGTGATTATAGGCCGTTTACGATCTCGGAGGGTCTAGATCGAGTGTTTCATTAAATGTTTGATTTATGCGGTATTTTCGTGATAGTCTATATTAATTATCTTAATTATTTGTTAGCCTGTAGATGGGAGGATTGTCTCACTAAGTATTTGTCGAAATACTTATGCATATCTTATGTTTTAATTGATGCAGGAAAAGAGAATGTGTGACCGTGGGATCAGGGCGAGGAAGAGGGGGTGATCTAGACTTGTCGTTTATTTGGTGATTTTATTTAATAATTTATGATCTTGATTATTCGGATTTTTAATCTTGAACCGGAAATTAATTGGTGAGGTTCAATTATTATTATTTATGGGATTTTAGTAATTATTTGCAAAAAAAAATGGGTGCGGTTGTTTCAATTTGGTATCAGAGCCGAACCCAAACACGTGTGTGGAGTCAGGTGGGCTCACACCGTCTAGGGTGACGATCCTGGTGCGCAACGAGGACGTTGCGCTCTATGAGTGGGGGTGATTGTAACATCCCGATTTCTTGTATATGCGGAGAGGCTTATAAGAATTGATTTGGCTACCTATGTCACCAAAGTGCACTTATCTTTTCGGGAACTTGTCCAGAGAGAACTCCAGAGTTAAGCGTGCTTGAGCTGGAGCAATTTAAGGATGGGTGACCTACCGGGAAGTGATTCGCAGTATCGTGTGAGTGATGACAAAACACGGGAAAAGATCACGTGGTGATTGCAGGGTCAGTAAACAAATCTTACGAGCCTCCCGGACTAGCGCACCGGCCGTCGGACAAGGGTGGGGCCCACGGGCCGAGAGAGGGCATGGGGCCCACAGGTAGGGGCGGTCGGGGCGTTATAAGTAGCCCGCCAACCTGTCTACTAATCCCCTAGTAACCACACCACTCGACATTTTCAATGAAAACACCTTTTTATTGAATAATCAAAAGCTCCAAAGTACATCAATTAATTATAATACCATAAAATAAACGAGTACAACAACGCAATAACTCCCCAAAACCCCAACACCATGGTTACAACGACATGGAAAACACCCGGCTAACCCTCCAGTTTGCCGAACCACTTGGGAAACTTGCGCTTCAACTTCGCTTCCGGCTCCCAAGTCACATCCTCGGCTCCATTGCAGTCCCACAGCACCTGCATCTCAGGAACCTTCTTCCTCCTGATCACTCTCACCCGACGATCTAGTACTCTCAGAGGCCTCGCCTCCACCACCATGCTCGGTGTCAAATCTGATGGCACCCCCGTGACCACCTGATCATCCTTGTGCAGACATTTCTTCAGCATCGACACATGGAACACCTTGTGAAATGCCTGCATAGACTCCGGCAACTCTAGCCGATAAGCCACCGGTCCGACCCGCTCCAGCACCCTGACGGGACCCATATATCGCGGACTCAACTTAGTCTCGGAGATGGACCTATTCGGACCCCTCAACATGGCCATCTTCAGATAGACCAAATTGCCAACTGCGAACTCCAGCTCCTTCCTACGCCGATTTGCGTAGCTTTTCTGACGATCTTGAGCTTCTTTCATGTTCAACTTCACAATCCGGACCTTCTCAGTCGTCTCCTGCACAAAGTCTGCCCCCAGCAGGCTCCTCTCCCCCACTTGTGTCCAACACAACGGGGTCTTGCATGGCCTACCATACAACGCCTCAAATGGTGCCATGCCGATACTAGCCTGGTAGATCTTATTGTATGCAAACTCCACTAGATTCAGATGATCCGCCCAATGTCCACCCCAATCCAACACACACATCCTCAACAGATCCTCCAACGTCTGGATAGTCCTCTCCGACTGCCCATCGGTCTGGGGATGATAAGCTGTACTCATGTGTACCTTAGTACCCATCTCCTTCTGGAAAGCGCCCCAGAACAACGAGGAGAACTTCGGGTCTCGATCTGACACTATACTCACCGGTACCCCATGCAGCTTCACAATCTCCCTGACGAACCTCTTGGCCAACACTTCCGCACCGTCGGTCTTCTTTATGGCCAATAAGTGCGCAGACTTGGTCAACCTATCGACGATGACCCAAATAGCGTCCTTGGTTCGCGAAACCGGCAGACCTACCACGAAATCCATGGTGATCATGTCCCACTTCCACTCCGGAATTGGTAAACTCCTCAATAACCCGCTCGGAACCTGATGCTCAGCCTTCACCAACTGACATGTATCACACCCCGCAACCCAGCTGGCAACATCCTTCTTCATCCCTACCCACTGGTAATACCGTTTGAGGTCACGGTACATCTTGGTAGCTCCTGGATGAATAGAGAAACGGCTCTGATGTGCTTTCCTCAGGATTTCCTGCCTCAGCACTTCGTCCTTCGGTACACACACCCTGCCCCTCAAAAGGATAGTCCCATTGTTGGAGAACTCATACTCAGACCGCTCTGCCCTACCCGCCTCCATTAATTCTGCATCCAACTGCTGTGCTACCCGCACCCTAGTAAGAATATCCGCCTGATCCACCGCCTCTAAACCCAACGGCTCAGGCTCCTCAGACACAGCACACAGTCTCAGGGCACTCACCATGCCTACCAACGCCTCTGTATCTCGCTCAGTGTCTAAAATAACCCGCTTCCTGCTCAAAGCATCGGCTACAAGATTCGCTTTACCGGGATGGTAAGCTATCTCCAGGTCATAATCAGCAACAAGCTCCATCCATCGCCTCTGTCGCAGATTCAGCTCGGGCTGGGTAAAGATGTACTTCAGACTTTTGTGGTCTGTGAACACCTGAACCTTACCGCCATACAGATAAGACCTCCAGATCTTCAATGCAAACACCACGGCAGCCATCTCAAGATCGTGAGTAGGATAATTGCATTCATGTTTCCTCAACTGCCTGAAAGCATATGCAATCACCTTACCCTGCTGCATCAATACACAACCGAGCCCCACCCTGGACGCGTCTGTGAACACGACGTATGGCTCATCCGGCGTCGGCAAGGCCAACACCGGAGTACTCACCAGCATCTCCTTGAGCTTCGCAAAGCTCTCCTCACATTGGTCCGACCACACGAAAGGGACGTCCTTCCCGGTCAACTTGGTCATGGCCTGCGCCATACTAGCAAACCCCTTGACGAACCTCCTGTAATAACCCGCCAGACCCAGAAAACTGTGAATCTCCGAGGCATTCTTCGGTCTCGGCCACTCCTCAATCGAGCGAATCTTCTCCGGATCCACTGAAACACCACGATCAGATACGACGTGCCCCAGAAATCCGATCTCCCGCTGCCAGAAACTACACTTGCTCAGCTTAGCGAACAACTGTTGCTCCCGTAGCTTCTCCAGAACTTTCCTCAGGTGAACCATGTGCTCCTCAAGACTCTTCGAATACACTAGAATGTCGTCGATGAAAATGATGACGAACTCATCCAGATACTCCTGGAACACGCCGTTCATCAACCTCATAAACGCAGCCGGTGCATTTGTCAACCCAAACGGCATCACCACAAACTCGTAGTGCCCGTATCTCGTCCTGAAAGCCGTCTTCCTGATGTCCGACTCCGCTATCGGGATCTGATGATAACCCGATGCCAAATCAATCTTAGAGAACCACGAAGCACCCTGCAACTGATCTAGCAACTCATCGATCCTCGGTAATGGATACTTGTTCTTCACGGTAACCCGGTTCAGCCCCCGATAATCAATGCACAACCGGAAGCTCCCATCCTTCTTCTTGACGAACAGTACCGGTGCACCCCACGGAGAACTGCTCGGTCTAATGAAACCCTTTTCCAACAACTCCTCAAGCTGCTTCTTTAACTCAGCCATCTCCGCTGGAGCCATACTGTAAGGAGCCTTAGACAACGGCGTCGTCCCCGGCTCTAACTCGATGGTAAAAGGATCCGACCTGGATGGTGGTAACCCGATCAACTGCTGGAACACATCCTCGAACTCCCAGACCACCTCAATATCCCGCACCGCTGACTCCCCAACCTCACCAGGTATCGAAATGGTAGCCAAATAGGCCTCACAACCCTGCTCGATCAAACGCTCCGCGTGAACCGCGGAAACGACGATACCTCCCGGCACCGGTCTCACCCCCTGATAAACCAGTCTTCTGTTAGCATGCTCGAAAACCACACGACCCCGGTGACAATCCAAATGAGCCTTGAACTTTCCCAGCCAGTCCATACCCAAAATGATGTCATAGAGTTCCACTGGACACACTATCAAATCCGCTGGCATCAGCTCTCCGACGATAAGAATGTCGACACTCTCCACACAGCCCTGAGTCCTCAACAAACGACCCCCATCAACTCTCACCACACCCGAGTGGTCCCCAAACCCCTCTTGGATACCGCTCCCCGACACCCAATCCGGTGTGGCAAAACTGTGGGACGCTCCGGAGTCAAACAACACATGTGACTCTACCCCAACCACACTAAGGGTTCCTAAGCACGAAAAGGATTTAAGGCAAACAGCAAACACCAATTATAGAGCGAGTAACTGAAATTACAATTAAACAAGAACATAATTAAGGTAGCTAACTAGTAATCGGTCTGCTGCCACTCGCCTCGCCTGACTCCGCGCCTATGGTGAACACCCTCGGTGCCACTGCGGCCCGTTTCGGAGGCGGTGCCTCGATCCTCACAAATGGCTGAGCCAACTTTGGACAATCCTTCTTGATGTGACCGGGTTCCTTGCAATGGAAGCACACCTGACCCCCTCGAGAACAATCCGCCACGCGATGTCCATAGGCTCCGCACCCGAAACAACGTGGTCCAGAACCCGCTACCTTGGAAGTATCCTCCCACTTCCTCTTCTGTCCGTGCTGCTGACCAGACTTACCGCCCTTGCTCGGAGCAACACCCTGACTTTGAGGCCGCCGCGGAACCTCTGGTACTGCAGCCTTTAAACTGGCCTCCTGCCTCATCCCCTCCTCAAGCTGCGCTGCACACTCCACCAGTTCGGACACCGACTCGAACTTGCGGACTATGCATCGGTTCCTGAGATCGATACGCATACCTCGCATGAAAGCACAAATCAACTCATCTTCGGTATCTGCACCCCGACCAGCAAACCGCTTCAGCCGGTTAAACTCGGCCTCGTACTCCCGAACCGAACGAATCCCCTGTGACAAGTACAGAAACTCCCCCTGTAATCTGTTGCGAGCCTCCCGCGGAAAATACTTGAGATCGAACTCCCTCCGGAACTCGTCCCAAATCCACACTACTCCAGCCCTCCTCGCAGCAGCACCCTGCCACCACTCATGTGCATCTCCATCCAGATAATGCACCGCCAAGTCAACCCTATACTCCTCAGGGCATCTGATCGACTGGAAGTTCCTCTCCAACCTGGACCTCCACTCATCAGACTCAATCGGTCGAGCACCACCACTGAAAAACTTGGTTCCCAACCTCTGCATATGCTCCATCACCCTCAGGTATGACGGAACTACTGGCTCGGCCTCAGCAACCACTCCCGGAACTCCCGGAGCAACAACACCCGGCATCGCGGCAACCCCCTGTGGCGCCACTGGAGCTGGAGCCGGTACCACACCAGGTAACCTCTCCAAGAGCTGGGCCAACATGCCCAAAACAGCCCCCATCGGGTTCGGGCCCGCACCCGCCTGAGCACCACCCGGCGTCGGCATCGCACCATACACGGCCGCTGGCTCCGACTGACCTTCCCCCTCGGCGTGATCATACGCCCCCTGCTCCACCGTGACGCTCTGCGTCACATTCGCAGCTGCTCTGCCACCTCTACCACCTCTGCCGCCACGGCCTGTTCTGCCGCCCCGACCACGGCCGCCACGACCACCCCGACCTCTGAGACCTTGCCCAACGCTATCAGAATCAACCATCTGCAATAACCACTTGTTACTAATTGACAACAGCAATAGTAAAACAAACACGAGTCTTACCGTGGAATCTCATTGAAGGCTCGAAGAGGATGATCTAGAACTTCAAGCTCAACAATTGACTAACTCACATAGACAGTTCTAATAGCGGAAATTTTTTTTAAAACCGTCCTAGAACCGTAAATGCTCTGATACCACTTATAACCCCCCGACCGCCCCTACCTGTGGGCCCCATGCCCTCTCTCGGCCCGTGGGCCCCACCCTTGTCCGACGGCCGGTGCGCTAGTCCGGGAGGCTCGTAAGATTTGTTTACTGACCCTGCAATCACCACGTGATCTTTCCCCGTGTTTTGTCCTCACTCACACGATACCGCGATTCACTTCCCTGTAGGTCACCCATCCTTAAATTGCTCCAGCTCAAGCACGCTTAACTCTGGAGTTTCTCTGGACAAGTTCCCGAAAAGATAAGTGCACTTTGGTGACATAGGTAGCCAAATCAATTCTTATAAGCCTCTCCGCATATACAAGAAATCGGGATGTTACACTACTAGTGGTAGTGGTCTGATAGCGGGAGTGCGGATACTAGGTGTTTGGTAGCCGCATAGGGCTGATAGTTCCGGATTGGTTTAGCACGGGGTGGTGGCCCATATAAGATCAAAATAAACGTGGCCCAAATAAGATCAAAATAAACGTGATTAGATACCGGCCCTTCCCCCAAACTTAAATCACACCGTCCCGATGTGAAATAAGCTCAAAGGAAGAACCCAAACAAAAAGCAAAAACAACTATACAATGCAAGACTCAAGAAAAAGAAAGTTATTTACAAAGGTTTTGGAATGGTACCTAGTAGTCTTGAGATGGGGAGGAAGACCCCCATTGAGTACGACGGGTTGCTAGAGCATTGCGAGGGAGACTGCATCGCCTTTCGTTTCTCCGCCTTCTCTTCATGAACCGAGCGTCTTGTCAAATCGTGCATGTCTCCACCACGCGAGCTTTCGCCTACATCACAACGGCCAATGTCTCTCGGTTCGTCTCGCACGTCGCTTGCCGCTTCACAAGAACCCATGGCCTTAAGCTCCTTGACCGTCTTCTTCAAGCTCTTGATAGTCTGCACCATCTTTCTCATCGGTCTTGCCACTTGCATCACCGTTGGAGGAGCCTCGTTTGGTGGTGAGCGTGCCTAGTTGGGATATCTCCCATCGCTCCATCGAATGGCTCAAAATGTTATCTCCCACTCCCGTAAGTAGGCATAGGAAGTTGTGGGCTATCGGCTTCGTCCTCGGAACTAGAGGACTCGTCGGTGATGATATTTCTCTCGGTTCCACTCTTATCGCGCCTTTCTTTGTGAGCTAATCCGGTGGGTGGGTAGATGGTTGGGTCGTAGAGAACTTCCTTGGTGGGATAGAAGGAGATGTTGTGGCGGTTATGGAGATAAGTTAGATCCGCATCGGGTAGCAAAACTTGAACTATTTCCTTCGCTCCGAGTGTGACGTTGTA
The DNA here is from genome assembly GCA_030161315.1 of Eutrema japonicum. NCBI lineage: Eukaryota > Viridiplantae > Streptophyta > Magnoliopsida > Brassicales > Brassicaceae > Eutrema > Eutrema japonicum. The sequence goes on from BSQW01000007.1 coordinate 23,624,144, forward strand.
TGCGAGCATACTACTGATATGCTCAAATTAATACCCTAAATAGTACTAAAGCAGTTGTCGTAGTATAGTTAGGGATCGAATCCACAAAAACTCAAGGAAACACACAATAGATTCTAGATACTGAATTACGCTAAGTGATCAATGGTATTGAAAGCAATTACGTAAATTAAAAGTGTTGTAATTCAATTGGAGAAAGATAGGCTCAGGGTATTTCTCAGGAAATCAATGAATGCAGATAAACTAACTAGCAGGATTAAGATTTAGCGCAGTTCTTGAACTGAATTCACTAAAGTATAATTAACCAACTGTCGTTGCGAGAATTATCTAAATCTAAATCTTAGGAATTACATATCTCTTTGCGAATCCTAAAGTCTAAATCAGCTTTAATATCAGGTTTGATATGCTCACAAATCAATTAAACCAAATCTCTTTGCGAATAATCAATTTGCTCACCAAAGGTTCTATCAGGTAATTAATCGCACTGTCGTGCCTAATCAATTATCCTAAGATCTAAGTTCCAGATTCGTCAACCTAGAATTAGCTTTGAACACAAACTAAGCGAAGAACCAATTCAGATGGTGAATCCTAATAAACTAATACACCTAGCATTCAGAGAAAACCCTTATGAGAACCCTGAACCTAAAGTGGATCTACTCAGACATTGAGAATGAAACAATCAACATAACTGAATAAATCATCAATAAAATAGAAAGAGTAACAAGAGGTTTTGAGATATGATCTCGGATGAAGGGAGATTTAGACTTGTCTCTCTCAAACCAAAGTAAAATAAAGCGTAGCCATTAAAGTGGATGAAAAACCTAATTATATAGCTAAAACACGTTCTGGGCCATCTTGTAAATATCAAAGTCTTCTGGGCCAATTCTGCAATTCTTCAACTCTTCAATAAGTCGCGATCCTTCTGTTTCCTCGACGGATATTGATCGATACTCATGTGATTTCGACGTCTCAGCTGCACGGATCTCTGCTTCGCTCCAGAATGTTCCAGAAAGCTCTAATATCTCCAATTATGCTCCAAACGTGCTATAACCTGTAAAAGACTCTAAAAGACTACAAAACACTAGAAATACTCTATAAAAAGGACTTATATCATGGCCTAAACAGGGTAAAAATCATGATATATCAACTCCCCCAGACTTAGCCTTTGCTTGCCCTCAAGAAAATAGAAGACTAAACCAGAGAAAGAGGTTTGAAAACGTAGAGAATCACATGTTCTTGAAACGTTGCAATGACCCTTTTCCCAAGCACCCAAATGTCACCTAACCAGCTTTTTGATCTAACCACCATGTAATTCTCCGTAGACATTCGCAGCTTCCCAGACTACACACATTATCTCACATCATTGTTTAATCAAGCCATCCTCGCCAGTTTAATATAAAGAGCCTTCTAGATCTTTCACATATGATATCATAACAAGGAACCACCCTTCTCACACTTTTTGGTATTATTTCTCTCCCCCAGACTTATTTCTCATTATGTTTATTGCATTTACATATTAAGGCTCGAGATGCGAGTATTGATGGTGTTTGCCACCGAATCCCCGGTTCTTCCCTCAAAAGTAATAAAAGGTGTAGGCGAATAGTGGTATCACAGGAAATTTTTCTAACCTCGCTTTCACCTTTGTGTGATCATCTCCTCTGAAGTAGAATAATGGGATCCTTGGAAACTTTCCTAGCCCTCTACTCAGAAGAAAATCATTTAATCTTTTAATGCATCTTATCAACTTGTAACAGGGAGAGAAATACCATTATTTTAAAACATATGGGTTCCTTAGTCAGATACGAATGAGGAATCAAACTCTATAGATACTAACCACATCGATGAAGTGCAAAAATTTGGCTCAGGCTTTAAGGAACTTTGCTGGAAACATGAGTGTCTTCTAGTCAACGGGTCAGCTTTTGGATTTTTCATTAGTCGATCTAGAGTTGATTCTATAATAATGGTCACTTAGGGCATCTCCAAATCATCTCTATTTTTGGCTCCAAACTCTATTTTAGAGTCAATTCTTCTCCAACCCAACTCTATTTTAGAGCCAAAAATAGAGTTTTTAATATTTGGCTCTATATTTAGAGTCAACTCTATTTTTTTTTTTCATGACTCTATTTTTAAATCTAAAATAGAGTAGCATTGGAGTAAAACTCAACTCCAAAATAGAGTTGCTCTATTTTAGAGTAAAAAATAGAGCAATACATTGGAGTTGGTCTTAGAAGCAACGTCAGATCAAAAGATTCAAGAAACAGATCACAGTCTCAGACAAACTTTTGACTCGATAAAACAATTTTTGACTCGATAAAACGACTGACTCTAAGAAAAACAAACACAATGTCAGCAGACACCTCCCCTAGACTTGAACAACACTGTCCCTAGTGTTATCTAGCCTAGAGTTGGTGAAACAAAACAAATGAACTGAGTGGATTATGAAAATTAGGAACCGTACCTTTACAGGGTATCGATCGATACTAGGCAGTATCGATCGATACCAACTGTATGTCGACACAATGATTTAAAATCAGCGGTGTCGAGTCGTTTAACCAGAGAAAGCATTCCATTGTGTTAGATGTTAGCACTGTTAGGAACACTCAAAAACAGGTTAAAAGCAACACGGTAGAACAAACATAAATCCAAAGAAGTTCAAGTGCAAAAACAAACACCGACATAAGTTCAACAGAAAAGAAAAAATAAAAATAAAAGAAAAAGAAAAATGAACAAGATAGAACATAGGACTAATCCTCATCAGAATCATCATCTCCAGCGGTGTGAGATGGTCCTTCTCCGGATGGTGAGCGCTGGCGAGATGGAGTAATGCAACCGCAACGAGAGAGTATCAAAATCGCGTTCCAGATGCTCTGGAAACTCTCAGCCACGTACCTCTGAAATGTGTCAGTATCCATCGGAATTGCAGGTGGTGGAGCGAAAGTACTCGCATAAGATGGATGATGATGCGCACGTCGAGATCGACCTCCAGCAAGGTCAGGTACCGGTTCATCCTCGGCAGTATCAGGTGCTCTAGTGACAGGTGCACGACGTCGAGTAGCAGGTGCAACTATCAATAGATCCTCAGTAGGCTCAAAATGCAGCTGCTGTGGAGTGTCACCAATATCTGTCAGCTCTCTGTTGGGCAGCTGAACCAGAAAATCTCCACCAGATGTAGAGAAATACCAACGACGCTGAGGTTTCAGCCACCCCAGGTTCTGCAAATGCTGCTAATCCATGAGAAGGCGTGTAGTGGAGATAGATCAACTCGCAATACTGATCCCAAAGTGCTAGAAAATAGGAGTGAGAAGACTCCCAACAGACTCGGTCTTCCTAGTTGTGCCCCTCGTGCTCTTACCTACAAAAGGCTTGGTCTTCAAGGAGACCAAGTGATGTACAAAAACAGCTCCTAGGTTGACCTCTGTAAGCTCAGGCCACTCATAATCCTCTCCTGGAATGACGTCTCTAATAGCCAAGGCCATCATCAAAAGCTTAGAGACTCTCATTTTGTTGGGCTCCATCTTGCACAGAAGGGTGTTGCTCAGAATCCTAACCAAGCAACGCAGGACTGGGTGACGCACATCCATCTGAGTGGATGTCCTAGAGTGATAGACACCGGTCCCAAAATGCGCCCAGAAGCTATGTATGTCAGGGTGTGATGCAGGAAGCGCAACTCTCCTAAAGGCTCTCTGAAAGCAATAGTTCAGGAAGGGGCAGCCTGTACCTCACTTAGCGAATCATGAAGGTTAAGATACCTTCCTGTGCGTCCCTGAGAAGCTCGTCTCTGTAGCAGACGCGAACTGTCGCCACGAGCTGACGAACCAAGTTAGGAAATAGATCGTACGGCTGTGTGGCAATAGTGCCTAGACCAATCCTCCCAAGTAGACATTGGAGCTCACCATCTATACCCAAACTATGCATGGCGACTCCATCAACTAATCCAGTGGGCTGCACATCAATGCCAAGCCATCCGTTGTAATGCAATGTATCGTACTCATCCCAGTTGTCAGAGACATGCATGTAGATGCAGTCTGTGCTCTCAGCGATTTCCCTGTCCGTTCCTTCCCAAACTCGATTGCAAGGAATCCTGGCTTTCTCGTTCCTCTTAGGCCAAGGAGCTCTACATGTGCTGTTAGGAGCTACAGGATCAGCAGGAGAAGTGGGTGGTAGTGAAGGCTCTGTCGCTGGTGGTGGTGGGATTTCGCGCAAAGAATCATGTGGAAGCTCAAGATGTTCTGAAGCTCCATCAACCTGCACTTAGTAGTGGTCTTTGCGTAGGCAACCGTTCACTACACCCATCCGCCAATGTCTTCCATCCCAAATCTTGACACGTTGAAACATGTGGTATTCTTTTGGGCGCGGGTTGGAGCTTGATGCATCATCCGTTCGGTTTCTCTTTCGAGTATGTATCTGCAATCAAAGACAAAGAATACAACAACAATCAGCATCAAATTTCTCAAAATCCCATAACTGCACGTATGGTATCGATCGATACACTGCCGATTTTGCGAACCAGAATCACAAAATCCATCAAATCCGTCCAAAATTCCCACTAACTAGCACAAAGGGGGTTCGAAAATCTTTTCTAAACACTTATCTAGCAAGCATTGCCCAAGAAAAGCGAGTGAAAAGAAACAGAAATCATGAAAACCAAACCTTGTGCTATTTCGATATAAAAAGAGGAATTAGTGTGCCATACCTCGCAGATCGGATGGATAGATGATAGAAATAGATAGAGGACGAAAATCCAACAAGATTAGGCACTGGAATTAGTCAAATCCGTGAAGAAACGAAGATTTGGTGATTTTTGGGATTAGGTTTCGGATGTGTGTCGATCGATGGGTACTGTTGAGAAGAAAAGAAAACCCAAGGGTTTTAAAGAGGGACTTGCCTGCGCGATGGGTATCGATCGATACCCAGGTGGTATCGATCGATACAGAGGCGATCGGTCCGATGTGAGTTCGTTTCTCCTCGTTTATCTGATTCACTAAATACAAAAGACACAAAAAACGAAAGAAACAAAATAGAAAGAAAAGGTTTATATACAGACTCACCAGTGAGTTGCCTCCCACCAAGCGCTTGTTTTACGTCACGAGCTTGACTTTACGGGCGATCTGTCAGGAGAAAAATGAGAACTTGCGCCGAAACAAGCTCCACAATTTGACATTGCCAGCGTCAGAGTTCTGCTCATCATGTCCTCCACAAACTCCTGTCCTTTTTCTTTCACTTCCGAAGCGAGAAGAATTCTTGCTTTGGAGAATGGTTTCGAAGTTCCCTTGCACTTCACCTTATATTGAATTGAATCTCCATCGCACTTCTGAGGGGTTAAAGTCACAGAGGGAGCACCCTTTACTTCTTTGCTCTTCACCATCTCCTTTCCTTTAACTGTTTCGACGTCTTTCTTGATGAGGACAGAAGGACTATCTAGAACGTCTGTGACAGTTGGCTCGTCAGGAGGTTCTTCTAAAAGATCAGTTACCAACGTCTCTCATGTGACAATGGTGATGCAAGAGATATGTGTAGGAGTTCTTCTAATAGGGATGGCTTCTTAGTACACCTCCTTGTCAATGTATGAGAACGAGATTCTCTTGCTTGGCGTATCCATAATCGCTCCAACCGTGGCCATAAACGGTCGTCCAAGAATCAGCTGCGTAATAGATTTTGCACTCATCTCAACAACTTGAAAATCAGTAGGGACCAGACAACCTCCTACTGTGACAAGTAAATCAGCGATTGCGCCATATGGAGTTGAGGTTGAAGAGTTCGCGCATGTGATAGATGTCTTGGGAGATCGAATATCAGCTCCCAATCTCTATGCAATTTCCCTTGACATGACATTAACGCTAGCCCCTGAGTCGACGAAAGACTCTTTGAATTTAGCTCCAGAGATTGAGCATGGAACTGAGAAGATTCCTGGGTCTTCCCTCTTAGTCAGCTGCGTCAGTGGAGGTGGTCGAGGATATTGCACTTTAGGCTTGTAGCCCCTTTCTTCAATCAACTCAGGTGTTTTCATCAATTTTGGCTCGATCTGCGAGGGGTATCGGTCGACACAAGGTAGAGTATCGATCGATACTCGGGATTCTGACACGTCTCGAGAAAGGATTTTGACTGGTATCGATCGATATTCGGTGGTGTCGGTCGATACTTTGGCGATTTCCTAATCCTCATCGTAATTTTTGGGAAAATTGGCCAAAATCTTGGCAGTCTGGGCTAATTGTGTATCCAAAATCGTCTGACGAACACTAAGAGCCTCGATTTTGCTATTCAGATCAGTGTACAAGGTATCCAACCTCCCGTTGAAAATCGCTGTCATCTGCTGCTGTCCGTGAAGAAGCTGTTCAAGCATGGATTCCATCATGTTTTCAGAAGTTCTGGGTGGTGTGGATGGGTATTGATACCTTTGATCTTGAGATCCAGCTCCACCAACGTAGTTAACATGTTCCACTGCATTTTCTTCAGCAAAACGAACAGTCTTCTTCTGCATGCCCATCAACAAATTATGCATTGAATCCAGCTTCGCATGCACCTCAGCAATCTACAACCCATCCATGCTCCCAGCCTGCTTCCTTCTCTCAAAGTCTGCATTCTTGGCGCTATGGCTAGATGCAAAGTTCTCAATCAACTGATAAGCATCGTCAAGATATCTGGTAAAGAAATTTCCATTACTAGCAGAGTCCAATGCCATATATTACCTATAGTCAATCCCTATGAAGAGGAAATTCAGCAACTGAACCATATTGAACCCATGATGAGGACAATCCCTCTGATAAGATCTGAATCGCACCCAAGCAACCTTAAGTCCCTCAGTTCCTCCCTGAGAGAATTTAGAGATCTTGTTCTTGAGCTCCTCGGATCTCGCATCATCGAAAAAATTGTTCAAGAAGGCGCTCTTAGTCTCTTCCCACGTAGTCAGTGATCCAGGAGGTAATTGCCTCAGCCAGTAAGTAGCTTCTCCACCAAGAGAGTATGGGAACAGCTTACAGAAAAGGAATTCATTGGGTACTCCATCGTATTTCACGCTAGTGACCAAAACTTCGAATTTCTCAATGTGGTCCATAGGATTTTCATGAGGAAGACCATGAAAGAGATGTGATCCCACAAGAGCAAAGTAAGCAGGTTTCAACTCAAAGTCATTCCTCTGGAACGTAGGAATACGGATCGCTGACCGATTGGTATAATACTGATGAGGCATGTTGTACTCACCAATCGTTCGACCACGATTAATGACTGCATCATTTCCAACGTTGGCGTGCCCAGCTGGCGTGACAATCTCATCAACAACAGCAGGAGGAATAACGACGTTTCCAGTTGCATCAGGTCTTAATATCACTGTTTTGCTCATCTCTGATGTCTGCTTCGTCTTCCTGTTTGCACGTTCCAAATTCACACCTGAAACACACTAGGTAAGACACGTTAGTCACACAAACACGTTGAGTATCGATCGAAACTGGATGGTATCGATCGATATCAACAAAGAAATCGCCCTAGTATCAACCGATACTGGTGAGTATCGATCGATACTGACGAACTTTGTCGAAACTCTACGGCTAAAATCTAATGGCGAATTAAGTCCCCGGCAACGGCGCCAAATTTGATTTGCTAAAATTAATACCCTAAATAGTACTAAAGCAGTTGTCGTAGTATAGTTAGGGATCGAATCCACAAAGACTCAAGGAAACACACAATAGATTCTAGATACTGAATTACGCTAAGTGATCAATGGTATTGAAAGCAATTACGTAAATTAAAAGTGTTGTAATTCAATTGGAGAAAGATAGGCTCAGGGTATTTCTCAGGAAATCAATGAATACAGATAAACTAACTAGCAGGATTCAGATTTAGCGCAGTTCTTGAACTCAATTCACTAAAGAATAAGTAACAAACTGTCGTTGCAAGAATTATCTAAATCTAAATCTTAGGAATTCCAAATCTCTTTGCGAATCCTAAAGTCTAAATCAGCTTTAATATCAGGTTTGATATGTTCACAAATCAATTAAACCAAATCTCTTTGCGAATAATCAATTTGCTCACCTAAGGTTCTATCTGGTAATTAATCGCACTGTCGTGCCTAATCAATTATCCTAAAATCTAAGTTCCAGATTCGTCAACCTAGAATTAGCTTTGAACACAACCTAAGCGAAGAACCAATTCAGATGGTGAATCCTAATAAACTAATCAAACTAGCATTCAGAGAAAACCCTTATGAGAACCCTGAACCTAAAGTGGATCTACTCAGACATGGAGAATGAAACAATCAACATAACTGAATAAATCATCAATAAAATAGAAAGAGTAACAAGAGGTTTTGAGATATGATCTCGGACGAAGGGAGATTTAGAATTGTCTCTCTCAAACCAAAGTAAAATAAAGCGTAGCCATTAAAGTGGCTGAAAAACCTAATTATATAGCTAAAACACGTTCTGGGCCATCTTGTAAATATCAAAGTCTTCTGGGCCAATTATGCAATTCTTCAACTCTTCAATAAGTCGCGATCCTTCTGTTTCCTCGACGGGTATCGATCGATACTCATGTGATTTCGACGTCTCGGCTACACGGATCTCTGCTTCGCTCCAGAATGTTCCAGAAAGCTCCAATATCTCCAATTATGCTCCAAACGTGCTATAACCTGTAAAAGACTCTAAAAGACTACAAAACACTAGAAAGACTCTTTAAAAAGGACTTATATCATGCCCTAAACAGGGTAAAAACCATGATATATCAACTACCTATCCTTCCTTTGAGGAACCTCGTCCGTATGAGGTATGTTTCATCCATCAAATCTCATTCCACCCATTCGTTTGACAACTTTACCCCTTTTGCCTTCAAGATGGGAGTCACAAGCCAATCAATGCTCATTGCGGTCTTCTTATTCTTAGTCTCATACGCCCATGCTTTGTAGCAAAAGAAGCGCCACACCGAGAGAGTTGCGAGGTTTGGGGTGCGCTTATTTCCTTGTAACACTACCCCATTGGGAAAGACCGGTAGAAGAGGCTTTAAAACGAGAGCCATCAATTCTAGCTCGTCGAGTGTGATTGTTCTGAATTCTATGTTCGCGAAGAAAATGTGGGCGAGTACTTTATGGACATACCAAATCGTCATGTTGCGGATGTGAGTGGTCTTGTTGGTACCTGGATGGTAGTCTCCATAGGCAATGGTCTCCCATAACCGTTTAAGCTCATTCTTCGGATAATGGAAGTACGTGCTTCCACTTGTTCCTTCTTCCAGGAAGCCAAACACTTGGCAAATCTCGTCGAATGTCATTATATAGTCATCGCCGTTTACCACAAAGTCGATTACCCCGAATCCGATTTGTGCATTAGCCTTCCTATGATGTTCGTCGTAGAAAGCTACCTGTAGGGATGAAAGGAATTGGCAAGTAAGCTCTTGGTTGGCCACTTCCTTCATATTCAAAAACCGTCCAAGACCCATGTTTTCAAAGATCGTTGCCACGCCTTCGAGGATCCCCATCTTCTCGAGCACAACAACATCCACGAACCGCCCTTGCTCAAACTCGATATCAATGAGCTTGTCGAAGCATTGTTCCGCGGTTGGAGGAACCAGAGTGGCGACCGCTTTGCCCTTATCCTTAGCCGTGCTATTCTTCTTTCCCGTTCCCGCGGTACCCTTGTCTTTCATGACTCGCTTGCCTTTCGCCTTCGCACTTTTTGCATCAACCGGATTCTTGGGTCTAGAACCCGATGCCTCAACTATCTCATTCCTCGCGCCTTGAGCTTGGGCTTGAGATTCATCGTTATTTGTGGATGCTCTTGTTCGTCTCATGGTTCCTACACATTCTCGAAGAAGCCATGAATTTCATGGAAGCAAAACCTCAAAATCGATGAAGTTCAAGGATGATCAATTGAGAACAAATGAATTTCATGAGATAGAAGTAATTCAATCCAACAAAAACAATTCATTAGACTTAAGCACATTGATCAAACTCCTACTATCCCAAGAAAATCTTCATCGAAAATCAACTTAGAGTCAAGAACACAAATTCTAAAATTTTCATCAATAGCGCAATCCGGTTCAAGAAACAAGCAATTTAATCATCCTATAGCAAACCCCAAGGCCAAAATCAATTCCATGGAAATTTCACTCAAGAACAAATTCATGAATTTTCAAAGAAATTATGAATCAAATACCTTGGGGGTGAGTGCATAAGCAAGAAAAAGTGGTGAATCCAAAAATAGAGAGCAAAATCGAGCTTGCAGCAATTTGAATAACAAATTTTGAGAAAGTAGGGGGAAAGTTATGGAGAAAATAAAAAGATGAAGGAGAAGAAGGAGTGGTGTACGGCGCTGGGTTTAATCGCGGAGGAAGGAGAATTTCGCGGTCGGGTCGGGTCGGGTCACACTCGCTTGAGCCGGGTAAAATCAGGTTAAAAGCACTGACTTCCATTGACTTGGCTTGCACCGATCGGCCCTGGCTCGGTGCTGTCGTTCGGTGCCAATCATTTTTCTCCGCACTGATCGACTTTTCCTCGGTGCTGTCGATCGGCGCAAAGAACTGAACTTCAAGGACTTTCGTCTTGCCTCAACACCGACCTGTCGCACCGATCCATGGTGGATCGGTGTTGGTCCTCTTTCTCTCCACCTCGAACGGTGCAGACTTCCTTTGCCAGCACCGACCCAGCACACCGATCCATGGTGGATCGGTGTTGGTCCTCTTTCTCTCCAGCTCGAACGGTGCAGACTTCCTTTGCCAGCACCGACCCAGCACACCGATCCATGGTGGATCGGTGTTGGTCCTTTTTCTCACGAGCCCAGCTGGTGTAAACTCCCTGTGCCAACACCGATCCAGGGTGGGGCGGTGCACACTTCCAGATTTCCGATTTTCCACTTTCTATCTCCTTTCTCCTTGATCCAAGACCTCTTAGCCCATCAAGACCTGAAGAACATCTACCAAAAAGCATCAAAATGATCTAGAAAAGAAATAAAAAACATAGAATGAAGAGTATATACAAGAATAAGCTTGGGGTGTCTCCCAAGAGAACTTTGTTTTACGTCACTAAGTTCGACGTTGCTAACATCATTCAAGCAAGAGAACCATCATCAAGGGGAAGTGAGACTCCCTCGTTAATGATTTCATTGGCGTGGTACAGTTTGAGTTGTTGGCTGTTTACAACAAATTCTTCCCCATTCTTGTTCACAAGAACAACGGGTCCATAAGACCTCACTTCTTTGATCACAAAGGGACCAGACAATCTAGACCATAACTTCCCGGGAAACAACTTGAGACGCGAGTTAAAGAGCAAGACTTGGTCTCTTTCTTTGAAGTCCTTGCGCAAAATCTTCTTGTCGTGGAAAGCCTTAGTCCTTTCCTTGTAATTCTTGGAGCTCTCATATGCTTCAAGCATAATCTCATCAAGTTCTTGAAGTTGGATCAAACGCCTCTCTTGTGCCGTTTTGAGATCAAAGTTCAGTAGCTTCACGGCCCACATGGCATTGTACTCAAGTTCGAGCAGTAAGTCGCATGACTTCCCGTAGAGAAGATTGAACAGTGTAGTCCCGAGAGGTGTTTTGAACGCCGTCCGGTAAGCCCACAATGAATCGTCTAACTTCTTAGCCCAATCCTTTCTCGAACTACCCACGGTCTTCTCCATTATGGCCTTGATTTTTCGGTTTGAAATCTCCACTTGGCCGCTTGTTTGAGGGTGATATGGTGTTGATGAGGACATCGAGTCAACGACCCAAGTCATACAAGCACCACTAGTACCAAGTGGACCAGTGACTAGAACCAGGAGCAGGGACATAGAAAAGAAGTTCAACATGTTCATGGACCAGCTCAGACAAGAAGGTTTCTTCAAGATGGACACTAGTCCGCTAAGCCCGTTTGCGAGCAGTTATTGGTCAGATTCTTTGAAGCAGGATCCACTCATGATCCCGGACGATCCAGAAGGCGTTCCACATATGGATTTGAAAATATTTGAGTCTAGTTTCCAGAACACTAGAGATCAGCCCAAGACTCCTTACCATTCGGACCATAACGTCCAAACACTGAAGACATATCAGCTGGATCCTTTGCTGGCCGATAACACTAAGTGGCCACTCATCAAGCCCAGGCTCGTGGCCCACTTATCTATGGTCGATTTCACTTCACCAGAGATGACTTAGGCCCAAGGAAGGTCATTAGTTGGGTTTGTAAGTCGTTTGGTGCTCTTTTCCCAACCTTCGTTTTTATCCCACCGGGTTTTGCGAAGATGGGTTTTTACTGAGGCTAAACGGCTTGCAAATATTATTGGCCCAATTAATGACCCTCTGCAAGCCTTGAAGACCAAGCACACGAGACCTCCCTTCTATCTCTCTTAGTCTTTTTAATTCTTTTGTAAACGGGCCTAAATTGTTAAGGACCCGTCTTGTTATTTCTTTTTCGATTTATTCCTTTTCTTTTGGACGTGTGTTTTCTTTAAAAACCCTAAGGCTTTGTCCTTTATTCCTCACGCAGACAATAAGAATTTTCCTTGGTTATTTTTGAGTTTTTGTTCTTCACAAAAACGTTTCCTCTCTTCAGATCGTGAGTGAGTCCGATCCTTAGGGAAACCCCTTGAAGTATCAAGAGACCGTCGCCTCTCTTGTGGTTCTCATCGCCCCACAAGCAACATCCATCTTATCCCGTTGACAGAAGAGAGAGACCTTAGTCCAGCTTCTTCAACACTTGAGCACGTATCATTTTGGTATAAGAGCTTCAAAAAGCTCATGAATCTAAGGTGTAAACGTTCCCTTATCATCTTTTAATTTTCTGTATTTGTTTTGTTCTTGTCTAGGTTGCTAGATTAAAAAAATAAAAAATACAGAAGAACCCTAATTCTTTTATGTCGATTTCCTTGTGTACCTTAGCAAGATTAATCAAAAAAAAAAAAAGGAAACTTAGCATTCCCTTAGTATGTCGAAAATTAATTGTTCCTTTTAGGATTGTTAGTCAAAACAAAAAAATAGAAAAGAACCATACATTAGGATTTTCGATTTTGTTAATTCCTTTTTTTGTTAAGTTAATCAAAAAAAAAAAAAAGAGAGTATTTGAGTTTAGAATTTTTCCTTTTAGATTTAAGAAATTTTTTTTTTTACCTTATTAGTTGTTCTTGTCGATTTTTTTTTTTTTTTGAGCTCAATTGATACACTTTGTGAATTTTTTTTTGCAAGGAGAAACAATGGAAAACAATGTTGTACCGCAAGACCCTAATGCCATTCTCATGCAAGCAATCACGACTATGCAACAACAGCTCCAAAGAGTAGTCCAAAGGCTTGATCATATGGAGCAGCCTCAAGCCAACAACAATCCTCAACCAAGAGCACAACGACGAGCCAACAACCTAGGCGAAGATCCGGACGATGTTCCGATGGAGGAACAGCCTCAAGTGAGGAGAAGAGGACCGAGGCACAACGGTTTTGACGAGGACGAAGGTGACTTTCAGAGGAACCACTCCACGGACATGAAGCTAAAGGCCCCAACCTTTGCTTACTTGGAATGGGAGCAACGAATGGAGCATATATTCGCCAACTATGACTACAACGGGCAAAAGAGGCTAGCCTTAGCCGTAGCTCAACTCACGGACCATGCTCTCTCATGGTGGGACCGTGAGGTTTCTGACCGAAGAAGGAGCCAATCTCCTCAAGTCCTTACTTGGCGAGAGATGAGGCAGCTTATGAAGAAAAGATACGTCCCCGCTTACTATCCCCGAGACCTCCAAAAGAATTTTAAAATTAACCCAAGGGACTAGGAGTGTGGAGGATGATTTTGAAGAGTTCAAGCACCTAAGGAACCGTCTAGAGCTTGATGAAGACATTGAGACCCTCATGGCTCAGTTCTTAGACAGACTCAACGAACGGCTAAGTCACAAAGTGGAGAAGCTTCCATACCACGACTTGAAGGACATCTTACACCATGCCATTCAAGCTGAGCAACACTTGAAGAAGAAGTCCTATGCTCTTGGAAGGACATGGAGTAACCAAAAATGGGACCAGAACCGAGCTAAGACCCAAACTCCAACCAGCTTTCCATCTAAGGACGCGGAGAAGGGCAAGTCGGTCGAAATCGACCCTAGGTTCTCTTCTAAGGCCTCTGAGCCTAATCAAGGTAAGTTTTCTAACCCAAGTACTTCTAGAACTCGTGACATAACATGTTTTAAGTGCAAGGGCAGAGGACACATGGCTAGAGAATGCCCAAATCCCTGAGTTATGATCATGTTGGATTCGGGTGAGTACGAGTCTCAAGATGAGGCCGATGTGCAAATGACCGAAGCAGCCACTGAAGAAGTAGATTGTGAGGCTGAATATGGTGAGTCTCTGGTCATAAGACGAGCCTTGAACCTCATGGTTCATCCTGACGAGACAGCCCAAAGAGACAACATCTTTCATACAAGATGTTCCATCCGAGGCAAGGTATGTAATTTGGTAATTGATGGAGGGTCGTGTACCAATGTAGCGAGTGACTACATGGTCACTAAGATCTGTCTAGAACGTGCTAAACACCCTCACCCATATAAGCTAAGATGGTTAAACGATAAGGCTGAATTACGCGTCACGGACCAAGTGCTTGTACCATTCAATGTGGGCAAGTACTCGGATGAAGTTGTGTGTGATGTTGTTCCTATGCAAGCTAGCCATCTTCTTCTTGGTAGACCTTGGCAGTTTGACAAGGACGCCATTCACCATGGCTGAAGTAGCATGTATTCGTTTGTGCATGATAAAAAGAAGTATAATTTAACACCTCTTACACCTACTCAAGTACACGAATTACAAGTTAAAATGTTAAAAGAAAAAGATGCATCGACCAGAAACAATTTGTTTATCAATTCCAGTTATATTTCTAAGGCAATCACTTGCAAGGAACCGGTATTACTAATAATCTTTAAGGAGACTTTAAGTGCAGGTTCTAGGGCGTTGGAGCAACAGCTTCCCACTGACGTTACTCAACTCTTGGACCGATTTGCTGATGTGTTTCCTGATGAGATACCTCCTGGCTTACCTCATATAAGAGGAATAGAGCACCAGATCGATTTTGTGCCCGGAACCCCATTACCCAATCGAGCTGCATATCGCGTTAATCCAGACGAAGCCAAGGAACTAAAGAAGCAAGTGAGAGAAATTATGGACAAGGGCTACGTTCGTGAGAGCCTTAGTCCATGTGCCGTGCCAGTCCTTTTGGTTCCAAAGAAGGATGGGACGTGGATGATGTGCGTGGATTGTCGCGCGATAAACAACATAACGATCAAATACCGACATCCGATACCAAGGTTAGATGACATGCTTGATGAGCTTTCTGGTTTTAATTTATTTTCCAAGATTGATCTCAGGAGTGGATACCACCAAGTACGAATGAGAGAATGTGACGAATGGAAGACGGCCTTCAAGACGAAGCAAGGCCTCTACGAATGGCTAGTTATGCCTTTCGGGCAAACTAACGCGTCAAGTACCTTCATGCGACTCATGAATGAGGTTCTTAGACCCTATACTAGTAAGTATGTAGTGGTATACGTCGATGATATTCTCATTTATAGTCGAACTCTAGCTGAACATTTATCTCATTTAGAACAAATTCTTAAGACGCTTCAACAAGATAGTCTTTACGCCAACTTGAAGAAGTGCACATTTTGCGCTAATGAGCTTGTGTTTTATAGGCTTTGTTGTGAGTTCACAGGGACTTAGAGTGGACCAGGAGAAGGTCCATGCCATCCAAGAATGGCCTACACCAACAACCGTTAGCCAAGTTCGAAGCTTCCACGGCTTGGCTAGCTTTTACCGACGGTTCGTGAAGGACTTCAGCACCCTTGCTGCACCTGTAACATCCCGATTTCTTGTATATGCGGAGAGGCTTATAAGAATTGATTTGGCTACCTATGTCACCAAAGTGCACTTATCTTTTCGGGAACTTGTCCAGAGAGAACTCCAGAGTTAAGCGTGCTTGAGCTGGAGCAATTTAAGGATGGGTGACCTACCGGGAAGTGATTCGCGGTATCTTGTGAGTGAGGACAAAACACGGGGAAAGATCACGTGGTGATTGCAGGGTCAGTAAACAAGTATTACAAGCCTCCCGGACTAACGCACCGGCCGTCGGACAAGGGTGGGGCCCACGGGCCGAGAGAGGGCATGGGGCCCACAGGTAGGGGCGGTCGGGGCGTTATAAGTGGTATCAGAGCCGAACCCAAACACGTGTGTGGAGTCAGGTGGGCCCACACCGTCTAGGGTGACGATCCTGGTGCGCAACGAGGACGTTGCGCTCTATGAGTGGGGGTGATTGTAACATCCCGATTTCTTGTATATGCGGAGAGGCTTATAAGAATTGATTTGGCTACCTATGTCACCAAAGTGCACTTATCTTTTCGGGAACTTGTCCAGAGAGAACTCCAGAGTTAAGCGTGCTTGAGCTGGAGCAATTTAAGGATGGGTGACCTACCGGGAAGTGATTCGCGGTATCTTGTGAGTGAGGACAAAACACGGGGAAAGATCACGTGGTGATTGCAGGGTCAGTAAACAAGTATTACAAGCCTCCCGGACTAACGCACCGGCCGTCGGACAAGGGTGGGGCCCACGGGCCGAGAGAGGGCATGGGGCCCACAGGTAGGGGCGGTCGGGGCGTTATAGCACCTCTAACTGCCATCATCAAGAAGTACGTGGCATTCAAGTGGGGAGAAGCCTAGGAAGAGGCATTCAAAGGCCTAAAGGATAGTTTGACTCATGCTCCCGTTTTAACTTTACCCGATTTCTCTAAAACGTTTGAAATTGAGTGTGATGCCTCATGTTTAGGGATCGGTGATGTGCTTACTCAAGGAGGCAAACATGTTGCTTACTTCAGTGAGAAACTTAGTGGAGCCACTCTCAACTATCCTACTTATGACAAGGAGCTCTACGCCTTAGTCCGAGCAATGGAGACGTGGCAGCATTACCTACTATCGAAGGAGTGTGTCATCCACACGGACCATGAGACTTTGAAGCATCTTAGGGGTCAGAATAACCTCAAGCGAAGACATGCTAAGTGGCTGGAGTTTATAGAGACGTTTCCCTATGTGATCAAGTACAAGAAAGGAAAAGATAATGTGGTGGCCGATGCCCTATCTTGGAGATATGCGCTAATATCGACCATGGAAGCCAAGGTTCTTGGATTTGAAATGATTATTCCATTATATGAATCTGATGTTGATTTCGCAGAGATATACAAGAACCATGGAAAGGGAGCCCACGCTTCTTACTATGTCCATGACGGTTATCTTTTAAATGATAAACGCCTATGCATTCCGCAATGCTCGTTAAGAGAGCTTATAGTCCAAGAAGCTCATGGAGGAGGCCTCATGGGTCATTTCGGCATTGAGAAGACACTTGACATGCTGAAGGAGCACTTCTTTTGGCCACACCTTAAGAAGTCGGTCGAAACTTTCTGTGCAAGATGTCTCACTTGCAAGAAAGCCAAGTCTCGGGTTCACCCGCACGGTTTGTATCTTCCTTTATCGATTCCTACTTTACCATGGATTGATATTTCTATGGACTTTGTGCTATGTTTGCCTAAGATCAGACACAAGGACTCCATCTTTGTCGTGGTGGATGGGTTCTCGAAGATGGCACACTTCATTCCATGTGCCAAGACAAACGATGCTACACAAACCGCGGACCTCTTTTTCAAAGAGATTGTCCGACTACATGGAGCACCTAGGACGATCGTCTCCGATCGTGATACCAAGTTCCTGAGCCACTTTTGGAGAACCCTCTGGAAGAAGCTAGGAACCAAGCTGCTATTCTCAACGACCTGCCATCCACAAACCGATGGCCAAACTGAAGTCGTTAACCGTACACTTGGAACGTTGCTTCGAGCAACAATAGGGAGAAATCTTAAAACTTGGCTTGAAGCTCTACCTTTTGTCGAGTTTGCTTATAATAGAGCTGTCCATAGTGCTACTCATTTGTCTCCTTTTCAGGTTGCATATGGATTTAATCCACAGACACCATTGGATCTTAAGCCTCTACCTCAAACGGAGTTCTTAAACCTCGATGGAGCCAAGAAGGCCGCGGACGTGAAAAAGCTACACCAATCGGTCAAAGATCAGCTCGAAAGAACCAATACCCTACGTGTGAAGAAAGCCAACAAGGGCAGGAAGCACGTGTCTTTTGAAGTTGGAGAATGGGTGTGGTTGCACATGAGACCGGAGCGTTTCCCGGACAAACGCAAATCGAAGCTATCGCCTCGCGGAGACGGTGATATGCTCAATTTAATACCCTAACAGTACTAAAGCAGTAGTCGTAGTATAGTTAGGGGTCGAACACAAGGACTCACAGAAATCACACAAAAAATTATATAGAATCGAGCTAAGCTAAGCAATTCAGTATAAACAGAAAACAGAAAGTAGTAAACGAGTTGTATTCGATGGGAAAAAGATAGGTTTAGGGATATTTCTCAGGATATCAATGAATGCAAAATAAACTAACTAATCAGGGTTCATGTTACGCACGGTTCTCGAACTCAAATCACTAAAGTATAATCAACCAACTGTCGTTGCGAAAACTATCTAAATCTAAACTTCAGAATCCCAAATTTCTTTGCAAATTCCTAAGAATAAATCAGCCTTAATTTTAAGTTTGATATGTTCACAAATCAATTAAACCAAATCTCTTTGCGAATAATCGATTTGCTCACCCTAAGTTCTGTCAGGTAATTAATCGCACTGTCGTGCCTAATCAATTATCCTAAGATCTAAGTTCTAGGTGATCAAACTATAATTAGCTTTGAGAACAACCTAAGGCGAAGAACTAATTCAGATTATGAACCCTAAATAACTAATCAACCTAGGATTCAAAGAAATCCCTTATGAGAATCCCCAAACCTAACAAGAGATCTACTCAGACATGGAAATTGAATCAATAGACATGTTTGAATAAATACTCAATATAAAATCAGAAAGAGGAACAAAGGTTTTGAGATCTGATCTCGGACGAAGGGAAATTCAGACTTGTCTCTCTCACCAAATTCTCTCTTAAACCAAAGCAAAATAAAGCATAGCCTAAACAGGTGGCTGTAAAATCCTATTTATAACCTAAAACACGAATTGGGGTCTTCTTGTAATTATTAAAGACTTATGGGCACTTTTGCAATTCTTCAAGTCTTGGAAAACTCGCGAGTCGTGTCTTGCTGCGATGAGTATCGATCGACACCAGCACTACAAGAAAACTGTCTATTTCCAACGAAAATTTATGACCGTTTTAAATCGATGTAACTTTACGTCGACTTTACGACGAATTTACGACGAAATATGTGTTCGATGTAAAATCGTCGTAATTTCGATGTAAATTTACGACTAGTTTACGACGACATTACGACGACAACATAAATCGTCGTAATGTCGTCGTAAAATTACATCGATATTACGACGAATATTTCTTCTGTATATTACGTTGATATTACGACGATTTGACGTCACATGTTCCCGGTTAGGTAGACCACGTTTTTTAATAGGTCCACCTACTAAATTTACATCGTAAAATTCGTCGTAAATCCGTTGGAAAATCGTTGGTAATTCTGAAAAAATTTCTATAAATACAGTGTAACTTCAAACTAAAGAATAAAAAAAAAACAAACAGAATAAAAAATATATATATATATATATAAATGTCTATATACGAACTACGAAAATGGATGTATACGCAAAAGGATTCAGAGGGAGATTTGACGGAAGAATTCAAAGAAGGGCTTGAAATATTCATGTATCAGGCCGGAAATATGCAAACAACCCTGGAAAGTGGTAAGATGTTCTGTCCTTGTCGTAAATGCAAGAATACGAGATATATGTTTATTGAGACGGTGTGGAAGCATTTACTAAATAGAGGGTTTATGCCGCAATATTATGTTTGGTATCAACATGGAGAGGGTTTTGAAAGAACTCAAGCAACGGATAGTAGTAGTAATTATCAAGGTCAAGTAGAATCAAATTATCAAGGTAGTTATGATCATGGTCAACATCAATTTGATCAGGGTGCAGATCATGATAGGATGCATGCCATTGTTAATGATGCATTTCATGAAACAAATGCTGATAATATTACTGTTGAGGAACCCAACGTAGATGCGAAGCGATTTTATGATATGCTAGACGCTGCAAACCAGCCACTCTACGATGGATGTAGAGAAGGTCAGTCTAAATTGTCGTTAGCTGCTAGGATGATGACAATTAAAACTGATCATAACTTAGCTGAGGTTTGCATGGATGATTGGGCTGATCTTATTAAAGAGTATTTTCCAGAGGATAATTTGGCTGCCGAAACATACTATGAGATACAGAAGTTGGTGTTTAGTCTTGGGTTGCCTTCTGAGATGATAGATGTATGTGTTGACAATTGTATGCTTTTTTGGAAAGATGATGATAAGCTGCAGGAATGTCGATTTTGCCAAAAACCGAGATTTAGGCCCCAAACAACTGGGCGTAAAAAGATACCATACCAACGGATGTGGTATCTTCCTATAACTGATAGGTTGAAACGATTGTATCAATCTGAAAGGACAGCTGCATCGATGAGGTGGCATGCAGAACATTCACAGAGAGAAGGAGAAGTGACTCACCCGTCAGATGCAAAAGCTTGGAAACACTTTAACACGGTACACCCTGATTTTGCTAACTCTAAGCAAAATGTGTATCTTGGTCTTTGCACTGATGGATTTAGTCCATTCGGTATGTCTGGTAGGCAATATTATTTGTGGCTAGTTATCGTAACTCCTTATAACCTTCCCCCAGATATGTGCATGCAAAGGGAATTTCTTTTCCTGAATATTTTAGTCCCTGGTCCCAATCATCCGAAGCGGTCCCTTGATGTATTTTTGCAGCCTCTCATTCATGAGTTGAAACAGTTGTGGTATACAGGAGTGCGGACATATGATTGTTCGAGGAAAAAAAATTTTACGATGCGTGCGGTGCTTATGTGGACAATAAGCGACTTCCCTGCATACGGAATGCTATCAGATTGGACGACGCATGGGAGGTTATCTTGTCCTTATTGCCTCGATCGGACAGATGCGTTTCAACTTAAACATGGTCGAAAAACATGCTGGTTTGATTGTCACCGCCGGTTTTTACCAATCAATCATCCATATAGGAGAAACAGGCGGTTGTTTAGGAAGAACAAAATCGTGCGTGTCCCCCCACCAGTGTATCTATCTGGGGAAGATCTAGAAGCGCAAATAGATCATTTTGGGGGACTAGAAACTGTGAATCGTGGGGGAAATTGGCACACTCCAGCTAATATGCCTGATGGATACGGGGTTAATCACAATTGGCACAAGAAAAGCATTTTTTGGGATCTTCCGTACTGGAAAAATCATCTACTGAGACACAATCTTGATGTCATGCACATTGAGAAAAACTTTTTTGATAACATCATGCATACCGTGTTAAACGTGAAAGGAAGAACCAAAGACAGCGGAAAGTCAAGGTTGGACTTGCCAGATATTTGCAACAGAAATGAGTTGCATATAATGAGCAATGGAAAATCACCAGTTCCTATATTTCGGTTGGGTGCAGAACAAAATGCATCGTTGTTCAATTGGGTTTCATCTGACGTGAAGTTTCCTGATGGGTATGTATCCAATCTTGCTAAATCTGTTGAGAAAGGAGAAAAGTTTTCAGGGATGAAGAGTCATGACTGCCACGTGTTTATGCAACGTTTACTTCCTTTCGCATTTACCGAACTCCTTCCAGAAAATGTTCATGAAGCAATTGGAGGTCAGATACTTCATCACATATAAAATTATTGAGATTAATTATATATATATATATGTTACAATGTATATAATTTTGTCTTTGCAGGCATCGGAGCGTTTTTCCGGGATCTTAGTACACGGACGTTGTCAGAAGATGTAATTGCACAACTGGCTGCTAATATTCCAATCTTGTTGTGCAATTTGGAGAAGATATTCCCCCCTGCGTTTTTTGATGTTATGGAACATCTTCCCATTCATCTCCCCCACGAAGCAGAACTAGGAGGCCCTGTTCAGTTTAGGTGGATGTACCCATTCGAGCGCTTCACGAAACATTTAAAGGGAAAGGCAAAAAATCTAGCAAGGGTTGAAGGATCAATTGTTGCGGGAAGTTTGACAGAAGAAACTTCACACTTCACTTCATATTATATCGCTCCAAAAGTCCGTACACGCAAACGGGCTCCCCGACGATACGATGATGGCGGTGTGGGACGAATTTATGCAGTAGAGGGTGTCCCAGATATATTCTCACCAATTGGTCGTCTTAGTGGAAGATTGAAGGAAGTTTGGTGGGATAACGAGCATGACAGGCACAGCGCACATACGTACATCCTCCTAAACTGTGATGAAGTGAGTCCTTTCGAAAGGTATAATAACAAAACTATTTAATTAATCAGTCATTAATAATTAATAATTAAATGTGTTAATTTTTATATTTATATATGTATTTTGCAGCTTATTTGATACCCAGGTACGAGAATGCATTGAAGGGGTTTCAGATGATGAAATAAACGACCGTAAAGATCGTCACTTTGTTGAGTGGTTGAAGACGCAAGTAAGTTAATATAGTTATAAATATTTCATTTAATTATATCGGCTTTCAATCTAACTTTTACACTTATCATAGGTTGATCATGGCGATCCCGCATATCCATTTTGGTTTCATGAGTTACTCCTAGGCCCCATCGGGAAGATAACGACCGCATCCATGTATTTTACCCGTGGTTATGTGTTTCATACATACAAGTATGGCGTTCGTCGAGCAACTACCAACTACGGAGTATGTGTTAGGGGTGAAATAGATTTTTATGGGGTTTTGCAGGAAATAATTGAAGTGGAGTACCCCGGACTGGTTAGGTTGAAATGCGTTCTCTTCAAATGTGATTGGTTCGATCCAACAGTCGGTCGAGGGGTGCGAATTAACAAATTTGGTGTGGTTGACGTCAACAAAGCACGATGTTACAACAAGTTTGAGCCATTCATCCTAGCATCACAAGCAGAACAAGTAACGTTCGTTCCATATCCGCGAGTTCGAAGAACATCTGGGATCTCATGGTTATCGGTTATTAAAATAGCTCCAAGGGGTAAAATTGTTGGTGTTGATGATCTTCCAATGCAACAAGATTCTTGCCTTGATATTACAGAACCAGAGATTACGGAGAACGTTCTTTTAATTGATCCACGAAACAGGCAACTTGAATATCTACCTAACGACACAGAAGAAGAAGGCGATTCCGACGAGTTTGAAGAAACTGACGATGATGATGGACCTGAAGATGATGAACCCAATCAAGATGATGAACCCAACGAAGATGATGATTCTGATTGAAAGCTTATATATATATAGGTAATTTTCGGTTTGTTAGATGTTTAAGTTTTTGTTGTAATATTATATATTAAACGAAATTACGACGTATTCGGCGATTAAATTCATGATTTTCCCCAAGAATTGCCTGATGCCAAAACAATTCATCCAGACCGCACCGAAACACAGACACCACTTCACTATTTCGGCGATTTCTCGGGTACCAGAGACGATCAAGGAATGATCAATAGAAAGAAATCACAAGAATGTTACCTTTGCTCGACGAAGGAATCACGTTATTGCGGGGCCGTAGTTCCATCGCACCCAAAATCGCAAAATCAAGGAAAGATGAAATATTAGGGTTTATCAATCGTCGCTCTATCTTTCCAGAGGTATTAGTTACGAGGGCGTGACTGGGGCGTGACTGGTGCGCAACTGTCAAAGTCGGATTTTCTGTGGTAGAATTGTTTATAATCTTCGTTTATGCAAATTTTGAAAATGAATGGAGGTATATCCAATAGCTATAAAGATTTAGGGTTTAGGGTATAGATTTATTTTATAACAACGAAATTACGACGTATTCGTCGTAAATTCGTTGTAAACTTACAACGATTTTACGACGAATACGTCGTATTTTCGTCGTAATACCCAAAATATTTTAATTTACCCGCGTGGGGAAATTTCGATAGGTTGAATTTTTGGTTACAGTTTTACGACGAATTCGTCGTAAAATCGTTGTAAATGACCAACGATTTTACGACGAATCCGTCGTAATATTGTATTCCCGCTTCTGATGATCTGGCCAACAAAGAAGTTTGGAGATCAAGTTTTCTATATTCATAAAGACCAACCACCATAAGTGAAAGATACATAGAATTGGACATCCTTATATTACGAAAGATTTATATAGATGTCCAATTCTATGAATCATTCACCTATGGGAGTTGAAGACTGTCTTTACTTGAAAACAAGATCCTACAGGATTATTTGTTGGCCAGATCATCAAGAAGTAGGAACACAATGATCAGCGTAAAAACTCAAGGAAAAGGGGATATGTATATATTTTTTTTTTTGAGTTTGCATTGAAGGTGTGGAAGGTATTTATAGAAATGTTTTAGAAATTACCAACGGATTTGCAACAAAAATTTACAACGAATTTACATCGAATAGCATTACAACAATTTTACATCGGATATGCGATGAAATTACGTCGACAAAATGCGATGTAAATAATTAGGTGACCTATAAAAAACCGTGTTTTACCAAACTCTACCGATGTCACTTATTTTACGACTTATTTACGACGATTTAGAAATTACCAACGGATTTACATCGATTATCATTACAACGATTTTACATCGATTAGAATTACAACTATTTTACATCGATTAGCATTACAACGATTTTACATCGACTAGCAATACAACGATTTTACATCGATTATCATTACAACGATTTTACATCTTGTTTAACGTAAGTTCTTTATCTTATATCTTGTTTGGTTTGATTTACTTGAATCTATTGTTAAATATTAGAAGTATTAGATGCACAAATATACTTCGTTCTTACGTCCAGGATATGTGTATTGTGATTTAGGGTTTAGGGTATAGATTTAATCTATTACAACGATTTTACGACGACTCCGTCGTAAAATCGTTGTAATACTTAAAATATAGGGTTTAGGGTTTCATTTACTTGTTTAATTTTTTTTATCTTATATCTTGTATAACGCCCCGACCGCCCCTACCTGTGGGCCCCATGCCCTCTCTCGGCCCGTGGGCCCCACCCTTGTCCGACGGCCGGTGCGTTAGTCCGGGAGGCTTGTAATACTTGTTTACTGACCCTGCAATCACCACGTGACATTTCCCCGTGTTTTGTCCTCACTCACACGCTACCGCGAATCACTTCCCGGAAGGTCACCCATCCTTAGACTACTCCAGCCCAAGCACCCTTAACTCTGGAGTTCTTTCGGGCAAGTGATCGGAAAAGGTAAGTGCACTTTGGTGACATAGGTAGCCAAATCAATTCTTATAAGTCTCTCCGCATATACAAGAAATCGGGATGTTACAATCACCCCCACTCATAGAGCGCAACGTCCTCGTTGCGCACCAGGATCGTCACCCTAGACGGTGTGGGCCCACCTGACTCCACACACGTGTTTGGGTTCGGCTCTGATACCACTTATAACGCCCCGACCGCCCCTACCTGTGGGCCCCATGCCCTCTCTCGGCCCGTGGGCCCCACCCTTGTCCGACGGCCAGTGCGTTAGTCCGGGAGGCTTGTAATACTTGTTTACTGACCCTGCAATCACCACGTGACATTTCCCCGTGTTTTGTCCTCACTCACACGCTACCGCGAATCACTTCCCGGAAGGTCACCCATCCTTAGACTACTCCAGCCCAAGCACCCTTAACTCTGGAGTTCTTTCGGGCAAGTGATCGGAAAAGGTAAGTGCACTTTGGTGACATAGGTAGCCAAATCAATTCTTATAAGTCTCTCCGCATATACAAGAAATCGGGATGTTACATCTTGTTTTACGTAAGTTATAATCATAGTATAAATAATATTATGTTTTTACAAAATCATTTACATTATTTAAGTCATGCATGTTACGAATATACTTATAAGAACGAATGCTATACATTATTATGTAAAATAAGGAAATCGACGACGATATAGATTCAATCGTCGTTATTGAATCTATTGTTAAATATTAGAAGTATTAGATGCACAAATATACTTCGTTCTTACGTCCAGGATATGTGTATTGTGATTTAGGGTTTAGGGTATAGATTTAATCTATTACAACGAATTTACGACGGATTTACTTGTCGTAAATTCGTTGTAATACTTAAAATATAGGGTTTAGGGTTTGATTTACTTGTTTAATTTTTTTTATCTTATATCTTGTTTTACGTAAGTTATAATCATAGTATAAACAATTTTATGTTTTTACAAAATCATTTACATTATTTAAGTCATGCATGTTACGAATATACTTATAAGAACGAATGCTATACATTATTATGTAAAATAAGGAAATCGACGACGATATAGATTCAATCGTCGTTATTAAATCTATTGTTAAATATTAGAAGTATTAGATGCACAAATATACTTCGTTCTTACGTCCAGGATATGTGTATTGTGATTTAGGGTTTAGGGTATAGATTTAATCTATTACAACGAATTTACGACGGATTCGTCGTAAAATCGTTGTAATTTTCCAACGATTTTACGACGAATCCGTCGTAAATTCGTTGTAATACCCAAAAATTTAATTTACCGCGTGGGGGGGAAATTGCAATAGGTTGAATTTTTGGTTACAGGTTTACGACGATTTTACGACGGATCCGTCGTAAAATCGTCGTAAATTACCAACGATTTTACGACGACGACAAAATCTATATATACGCGACCAGATTTTCTCTCCCTCGCTCACATTTCTTAAATCTCTCTCTCTCTCTAAAATCTTAATCTCTCAACTCTCTCTCTCTCTAAAGTCTCTGCCCTCTCTCTAAAAAAGGTAACATTTTTTTGTATTTATAAATTATATTATCGTTCTAAGGATTTTGAATTGTTAGTTAGGATTGTAATATTTATTAGTTAGGATTGGAATTATTAGTTAGGAATGGAATTATATTATACTAAAATTGAGTTATTTTTAAATATTTTTTAGATATGGCGCCACGTAAGTCACACTATCGGCAGTTTCTTGAGACGGGACCGAGTGAAAATCCGCCTCTCCCGTCATCTTCTGCGACACAATCCGCTGTTCCGGATTCTTTTTCCGGACCAGCGCCGCCTCCAGATGCAGTTGCTCGACCTCCGTTGTTGTATGCAGGATTGACGGTCAAAGATATTTTGCAGTCGCCGGGGCATGATTCTTTAGACCGGTTAGATCCGCGACGGCTCCCGAATACTTTTTGGTACGTACCTACAATTTTTTTTTTAATAACATTATGAATTTGTTTTTTTTACTAATAATTTTTGTTTTTTTTCTCAGGTTTAAGGAAGATAACAAAGTTGGACGGAGTGTGGCTGACACCATTAAAGCCTATTTCATGGAGCCACACCGCAATTGGTCTTCGGTTCGGGAAGACGTTGTCGAGACATGGTTTAAATGTTTCGCGGTAAAAATTTTTTTTTTTAATTCAATATTATTTTGGAGAATTCTTTATCTTTAATATATCGTTTCTAATTTTTTTTTTTTGTATAGCAAAAATGGCATTGGGACGTTACGATCAACGAGACGGTGAAGGCGGAATTCAAAAAGAAGGGAAAATTCCGGCTCAACAATACCATTTCCGATTGGAAGAGGAAGTGGGAGGTTAAAGGCGATCATGGGAAGCCGCCATACATGTCTTCCGATGTTTGGAACGGCTTGACGGCATACTGGAGAGATCCACATGCGCAGCAAGTGGCCGCTAAGTGTTCGGCTTCTCGAAACACTATGGGTCCAGACGGTCTTCCAGCGCTTATGCCTCATACGTCGGGTCAAACATCTTTTGCGGGAAGACGCCTTCAAATGGTAATAATTTTTTCGCTTATAATTCTATTTATGTAATTTTAATTTGTTATTAATTTATATTATCCATCAACGGTTTGATTTCTTTTTTAATATCTTTTTTGTTAGGCAAATGGAGGCGAACTTCCTCCGATGACCCGAGTTTTTGCGGAAACTCACAAGAAGAAAGACGGATCTTTTGTAGATCCTCGAGCTGAGGCAATCTACAATGACGCGCATGCGAGGATCGGCGAGCGTCAAACTCAGCTTTCTCAGCAGCTATCACCTGGCGGTAGTTCGGTCCAATCCACTGCGACTTTGACGGTTGCCCAGATGGACGACATATACGCAGAGGTAATTTAACTCTTTTTTTTTTTACAAATGTTAATGTTTTTTATACAATTTATTAATTTTTTCGTTTCTTTTTTAAAAGGTTGCCCCGAAGAAAAAGGGCAGAGTTTTAGGGATGGGATCGATCGTAGATAGTGCCGCCGCGTCGTCCCGTCGTCAGCTTTTCAACGATCCGGTTATTTTGCGGACGGAGTTAAACAAAGCCAACTCCGAGATCAATAATTTGCGGGCGAAGCAGGTTATATACGATGAGAAGATCCAAGGATACGATCAAACGATCCTAGGATACAATAAAACAATCCAAGGGTACAACACTCTCTTCGATATTATTGCCCTAAGTAACCCGACTTTGGCGGCTGCACTAAAGCAGCAGGAAGGATCGACCTCGGGCCAGCCAACTGATCCGCTCGCGCAAGAACGAGCGAATATGGAGCAGAATGGATCAGACGACGAACTTTTTTATAATTTACGTTTTTCGGCTAGGAATTAGTTTGTAATAAAAAATTTATTTTGTATTATAAATTTTATTTTATATTCTGAATTTATTTATAAATTTTATTTTTAAATATAATTTTTTAAATATAATTTTTTAATTTTTTTTTTTAATTTTATTTAATTTATATAAAAATTATATTTAAATTACGACGAATTTACATCGAATATTTTACATCGTTCCATAATTTACATCGATTTTACATCAATAGTTTTACATCGATTTTACATCGTTCAAAAGTTACGACGATTTTACATCGAATATTTTACATCGATTTACCAACGTATTTACATCTACATATTACGACGAATTTACGATGAATACGTAATATAACGCCCCGACCGCCCCTACCTGTGGGCCCCAACGACATCTCCCGGCCCGTGGGCCCCACCCTCGTCCGACGGCCGGTGCGTTAGTCCGGGAGGCTTGTAATACTTGTTTACTGACCCTGCAATCACCACGTGACCTTTCCCCGTGTTTTGTCCTCACTCACACGCTACCGCGAATCACTTCCCGGAAGGTCACCCATCCTTAGACTACTCCAGTCCAAGCACCCTTAACTCTGGAGTTCTTTCGGGCAAGTGATCGGAAAAGGTAAGTGCACTTTGGTGACATAGGTAGCCAAATCAATTCTTATAAGCCTCTCCGCATATACAAGAAACCGGGATGTTACAATCACCCCCACTCACAGAGCGCAACGTCCTCGTTGCGCACCAGGATCGTCACCCTAGACGGTGTGAGCCCACCTGACTTCACACACGTGTTTGGGTTCGGCTCTGATACCACTTATAACGCCCCGACCGCCCCTACCTGTGGGCCCCAACGACATCTCCCGGCCCGTGGGCCCCACCCTCGTCCGACGGCCGGTGCGTCAGTCCGGGAGGCTTGTAATACTTGTTTACTGACCCTGCAATCACCACGTGACCTTTCCCCGTGTTTTGTCCTCACTCACACGCTACCGCGAATCACTTCCCGGAAGGTCACCCATCCTTAGACTACTCCAGTCCAAGCACCCTTAACTCTGGAGTTCTTTCGGGCAAGTGATCGGAAAAGGTAAGTGCACTTTGGTGACATAGGTAGCCAAATCAATTCTTATAAGCCTCTCCGCATATACAAGAAACCGGGATGTTACACGTAAAAACAGAAATTTTATAATTCGATGTAAATTCGCTGTAATGTTTCATCCTATTACGACGAATTTATGACGGATTGTCGAAAAATAAATTGTATAATTCGATGTAAAATCGATGTAATTTTTAATTGTGATATCGATGTAAAATCGATATAATATATTCGTCGTAAAATCGATGTAATATATTCGTCGTAAATTCGATTTAAATATACAACGATTTTACGACGAATATATTACATCGATTTTATGACGATTTTTAGTCCTCCTTAATAGTACGACCAATTTACGACGATTTACGATTAACGACGATCATATTACGACGAATTGTTAATCGTCGCTAATCCGTCGTAAACCATGTTTTACGACCGATTTACGACGATTATGTTTGTTGTAAAAAGGCAGTTTTCTTGTAGTGCAGGGGGTATCGATCGATGCTTGTCGTGAAATCAGGTACTCAGCAACACGACTTCAGCTTTTGCTCCAAAACGTTCCAGAAAGCTCCAATAATTCCAATAATGCTCCAAACGTGATAAGACCTGTAAAAGACTCTAAAAGACTCCAAAATACTATAAAGACTCTATAAAAAGGACTTATATCATGGCCTAAACAGGGTAAAAACCATGATATATCAACTACCCCGGACTTAGCCTTTGCTTGCCCTCAAGCAAATAGAAGACTAAACAGAGAAAGAGGTTTGAAAACTTAGAGACTCACCTGTTCATGAACAATCGAAAAGACCCTCTTTCCAAGTACCCCGGATTAACGGTTTTAGCCGGAGTATTAACGGTTTTAACCGGGGGGATTAATTTACGGTTTTAGCCGGGGGTATTACGGTTTTAGCCGAGGGGATTTACGGTTTTAGCCGAGGGGATTTACGGTTTTAGCCGGGGGTATTAACGGTTTTAGCCGGGGTATTAACGGTTTTAGCCAAAGGGATTAATTTACGGTTTTAGCCGGGGAAATTTACAGTTTTAGCCGAGGGTATTTACGGTAAATGTTTTAGCCGGGGGAAAACTTGCCCAGTATATGTTTTAATCGGGGATTCAGATTTCCTCGGCTTAAACCATAAGCCGTCGGAAATCCCTCAGAACTTTCTGACGGATTTCCGACGGCCTATGGTTTTAGCCGAAGAAAACTGATTCCCCCGGCTAAAACTTGCCCGGTATATGTTTTAGTCGGGGGATTCAGATCTCCTCGACTAAAACCATAAGCCGTCAGAAATTTCCGACGGATTTCCGACGTCCTATGGTTTTAGCGGAGGAAAACTTATTCCCCCGGCTAAAACTTGCCCGGTATATGTTTTAGCCGGGGGATTCTGATTTCCTCGGCTAAAACCATAAGCCGTCGGATATCCCTCGGAAATTTCCGATGGATTTCCGACGGCTTATGGTTTTAGCCGAGGAAATCCCTTGTTATGCCCTCGGAAATTTCCGAGGGTTTCAAACCCGTCGGAAACGCCGTCGGAAATTCAGGTGTTTTCTTGTAGTGCAATCTTCATAATTTCAGAAACTTCAGCTCAATATCAAAAAACGATCTCAAATCAATAGGTTGCTAATGATGAATCACAACTTGAACAAGGAATATGTGATTTTGAAACAATACAGACTGATATTTTCACCAGTGTCGTCGATATTTAGAAGGAAATGGCGAAACATGCTTATCGACACCATCGATGGAGCTAACGCTTGAGCAAAAAGCCCTTTTAGAGAATCCTTTCGAAACACAAAACCCAGATCCAAAACCTCTAGTCGGGACGTGGATTCTGCTTGGCAATTGATTTAGGTGTTTTACCACGTAGTCAATTAACTAAAGTGTACACTACCGCAATCATAACGGTTGTCAATGCAGTATTTTAGGATCAAATCCACAGAGACCAAGGTTACACTATAATTCTCACAATTATAAAACTAAGCTAAGACAAGAATATGGTTGGTTTTAGAAAAGTAACGAGAGCAATTTAAACAATGTGAATTCAAATAAAGAAAAACGTTATGTCAAGGGTTTATTCTTGGGAATCTAGAGATCACGAATCAGACAACTATTCAGGGAATGACTAAACACAAGTTTCAAACTCAAACGTAAATGTCTAACCAATCCACTTATGTGGCATTGATTACTAAACCTAGCAACCTGAAATCCTAACTTCCGTTGTCATAGAATTCTAGATCAGCATTAATGACCAGGTTCAATATGTTCACGAATCGCCTTAACATCAACTTATGCAGGCTAAGGACAATTCGCTCGCTTATGTTCTTTCTAGCAACCTACGACACTTCCGTGGTATAGATTAAGACCTAGTTCAGAGACTAAGCGGTCAACTTAAGCATAAGCAATAAACACAACAATAAGCGAAAACCACGAAAGTTAAATTCCTATCTATTTCTAATTCAATGATTCATGGATCCCATTGAAACCTTAAACCTAACTATGAGACTACTCGGACATGGCAATGGAGAACAAGCAAGTAGATAGAGAGAAGCTCATAATAATAATAATAATAATAAAAGAGATGAAAGGGTTTAGAATTCTTCTCAATAGTTGCAGAGATTCTTCTCCTTGCTTACAAAATCAATAGCCAAAAACTGAGTAGAATAGAGAGCCGTCAAAAGAGAGATAGCCTAAAAAGTGGCTGAGAATAAAGTATAACTAGGGCTCTGGGCGAATTAGGTCAGAAAAGGTAGTTTCCGGGGCAAAACAGGAAAATAAGAAATTTCCTTTTCCTTCTCGCCGGCTTGCATCGATCGATTTTGGACTTCCGGGGCATGCTCCATCGATCGATGCACTCCTTGCATCGATCGATTCTGGTTCTTCTGGCCATGCTCCATCGATCGATTCTGGTTCTTCGGAGGGTGATGCATCGATCGGCTCCACTTGTGCATCGATCGATTTTGGTTCTTTTGGGCATGCTCCATCGATCGATGCAAGAAGTGCATCGATCGATTCTGGTTCTTATGATGGTATTGCATCGATCGATTCTTACTCTTTTCGTACTGTTCCATGCGTTTTTGCCCACGTAACTCCAATTTTTTTCGTAAACGCCTTTTTACCTGAGTTAGCTAAATAAAGGAGTGAAATACTCTAAAAATGGACTTTGACTCGGTAAAATACTCCAAAGAAACATCAAAACATGTGTTAGAAAACGGTAAAAACCAAGCATATCAATTCCCCCATACTTAGTCTTTTTCTTGTCCTCAAGCAAACAGAAAACTAAGCAAAAAGAAAAGGTTTGAAAAACACGGAGACTCACATTTTTTTAAGAACTCTGCAATGACCATTACCTTAGTAATCCATGTATTGCCAAACTAGCTCTAGATCGAACCACCATGTACTTCTCTGCAAGCATCGCAGCCTCCCAGATTCAACTCATTATTTCGCGGAATAATCAAAAGCCATCATCGCTGGGTCTCATCAAAGATCATGGTGCCAAGAACCTTCTAGACTATTTCTCTTTCGATATCGTGACAAGACAACAATACAATCTTTGGTACTTTTTCCCTCCCCCAGACTTATTCTTTTCTCATTTTCTTTTCGTAGGGTTAATGGCGGATGAAACTCGAGTATTGATGGTTTTTGCCACCGAATCTCCGGTTCATTTAAGTGCCACCCTTTATTTCTAAGATGTAGGCGAATAGTGGTATCCCTGAAAATTTTGCTAACCTCACTTCCAACCTTAGTGATCATCTCTTTCGACGTAAGATAATGGAATCGATGGAAATTTTCCAAGCCCTTTACCCGAAAGAAAATTATTTCATCTCTTATGCTTTTTATTTTAAATAAGGGAGAGGAGTACCATACTTTTACACAGGTTATCTTGTCAGATACGAATGAGGAGTCAAGCTCTGAAGACGCCAATCACGATGATGAGGTAAAAGGAAGAGCTCAGAAACTAGCTCAAGCTTTTGAATTTTCTGGAAACATGGATGCCTCTGATTGACTGGTCAGCCTTTAGATTTTTCATTAGTCTGATCTAAAACTAGCCCTGCGACAATGGTCACTTAGATGCAAAATTATGTAAAAATTCAAAGGTTGTGATCATAATCTCCAACAAATCTCAAACAAGTTTTGACTCAATAAAACAGAATAACCAAAAAGAAGACATCAAAATGACTCAAAAGAGAAGACAAAAGAAATAAATAGCATTAGTAACGACAGACCCTCCCCCAGACTTAGTTCACACTATTTCGGTGTGAAAATAAATCAAGAAGAAGGCAAAATAGACTCAAGAAAAATATAAAATGAAAGAAAATAAAACGTACCGGTGGGTTGCATCGTCCATCTTTCAGAAGCAGGTTTTATGTCAAAGTTCAGCAACTTTACAGCCCATGGTGCCTTGTACTCGAGCTCTACAGGAAGGTGGCACGATTTTCCATAGACAAGATGGAATGTTGTCGTGCCCAAAGGTGTCTAGTAGGCAGTCATGTATGCCCAAAGAGCGTTGATAGTGGACTTTTTGGTCTTTCTAGATATCAATTCTCTATATACTAAATAGTATAAGAGGTATCGAATCCAATGGGTTAAGTTCCAAAACACCAAGAATGCATAGAACTACTTAAGTTAAGCAACAAGATTGGTTTTAGTTTCAATTCTAGCAATCATAATTCAATTTAAGCTAAGCAAAGCATATAAGTAAACAAGTACTAAATGAGATTTAACAAATGATTAAAGCAAGCTCTAGAGCGAGGTTATTGACTTAGGTGAATTCATTGATTGATCAAGGATGCTAAATAACACAAACAAGCATTTCTCCCTAGGCTTAGAATGTCAAAACAAGACTAATCCACTTCCATCGTCTTAATCACTTTGTTAATTAACTAATCAAGAATAAATTTTCATTTGTGAAAAGCTAATTAACAAGCATGAAAATCAAATTCCAATGGCCATAATACTCTTTAGACAACTAATCCCTTAGGCTAAACAAGTAAAATCTCTTATCTAACTTGTATGGGCATTTCATCAAACACCTTATGTGCATGAAATGCCCTAAGGTCTAAACTAGCTTTTCCAAGCCTAATCTAGCATTAAGAGCTTTATATAAGAGAGGGAGAAGATGATCTAGGTACTAAACATCATTAACCATTCAAGAAGACACCTAATCTACATCACTCATGAGCTTTAAAATAAACTACTCACTAATCATCATAAGACCCTCAAATCTCATAAGAGAAGTGAAAGATCCCATGATTAAAATGATTAGGGAAATGAAAAATTAAGGAAAGAAAGATGAAACTAGATTAATAAAACTTAGATTGCATAAATAAAACAAAGATATTCTTACAAAATTACTTAGCAAATCCAAAAAGGGTTTTTGCCTTAGAAAATCCACTTTTGGACTAAAATACCATTTATTAAATGTAAAAAATACAAAACAATTATTTATAAAATATTTATAAATTTCAAAAATTCTATAGAAGGAAGGAAATATTTGTTGGATAATTCATTTTAGGAAAAACGAATATTTAAATAATATTTATTTTCATGTTCTACCGATTTGTAGAATTTGATTTCAGTTATTTGCTCTACAATCTACCAAGTATAGAATATGTATTATACTATTTTTCTGCATTCTACTGCCCCTATAGAATACATCATCTAGAATTTTTCTCATTTTTCTATTACCATCTCGATTTGTTCGAAATGAAATTGATAGAAAAGAATGGAGGAGATTGAAAAATGGGTGGAGATATGAAAAGCGAGTAGAGGAGATGGGATTTTGTTTTCTCGTAAGAGGCTAAGAAAAATAGGTTTTTTATTCTCTTAGGTATTTGTGTTTTTTAAATCAAATGGTTCATTAGATTAGATTATGGATTTGGTCTATTACATAAGATTTGTTTCTATTATTATTAACCAATCAAAATTTATTTTCATTTAAAAGTTATCCTTTATACAGTGTTGACTTTATTTTTTCGTAGTGTAATTTATATTCAGTTTGAAAAATATATAAAAAGAAAAGGGATAATTGTAAATAAAGAGCAAAAAAATCGATACTATTGTCCCCTTAGTACTTAATTGACTTTTGCCAAAATTGAAAAACAAATACTATTTGTTAAATGTAAAAAACGCAAAATTATTATTTTTAAATATTTATAATTTTAAAAATTCTAAATAAGGAAGGAAATTTATGTTGGACATTTGAATTTTGGAAAAATAAATATTTAAAAATATTTATTTTCATGTTCAACCGATTTGTAGAATTTGTTTTCTGTTATTTGCTTAACAATCTACCAAATACATTATTCTACTATTTTTTCTGCATTCTACTGTCCCTATAGAATACATTATCTAGAATTATTATCATTTTCCTATTACCATCTCGATTTGTTCGAAATGAAATTGATAGAAAAGAAGAGAGGAGATCGAAAAATGGGTGGAGATATGAAAAGCGAGTAGAGGAGATGGGGTTTTGTTTTTCTCGTGAGAGACTGAGAAAAATAGATTTTTTATTCTCTTAGGTATTTGTGTTTCTTTAAATCATTTGGTCCATTAGAATAGATTAGGGATTTGGACTATTAGATAAGATTTGTTTCCATTATTATTAACCAATCAAATTTTCCTCCAAAAGTTATATTTTATACAGTGTTGAATTTATTTTTTGTTAGTGTAATTTATTTTCAGTTTGAAAAATATATAAAAAAAGAAAAGGGATAATTGTAAATTTAGAGCAAAAAATCGATAGTATTGTCCCCTTAGTACTTAATTGACTTTTGCCAATTTTGGACTAAAATACCCTTTATTAAATGTAAAAACTGCAAAAATTCTATATAAGGAAGGAAATATATGTTGTATAACTCGTTTTAGGAAAAACGAATATTTAAAAATATTTATTTTCATTTTCTACCGATTTATAGAATTTGGTTTATGTTATTTGCGCTACAATCTACAGAATAAAAAAATATGAATTCTACTATTTCTTTTGCATTCTACTGTCCCTACAGAATAGGTCATCTATAGTTTTTCTCGTTTTCCTATTACCATCTCGATTGTTTCGAAATGAAATTGATAGAAAAGAAGAGAGAAGATCGAAAAATGGGTGGAGATATGAAAAGAGAGCAGAGGAGATGGTGTTTTGTTTTCTCGTGAGAGGCTGAGAAAAAAAAGGGGTTTTATTCTCTTAGGTATTTGTGTTTCTTTAAATCATTTAGTCCATTAGATTAGATTAGGAATTTGTTATATTAGATAAGATTTGTTTCCATTATTATTAACCAATCAAATTTTCATCCAAAAGTTATCTTTAATACAATGTTGATTTTAATTATATTTTTAGTGTAATTTATATTCAATTTGAAAAATTTATAAAAAAGGGATAATTATAAATTTAGAGCAAACAATCGATATTATTGTACCTTTAGTACTTAATTGACTTTTGCCACTTTGGACTAAAATACCATTTAGTAAATATAAAAATGCAAAATAATTATTTATAAAATATTTACAAATTTCAAAAATTCTATATAAGGAAGGAAATATTTGTTGGATAATTCGTTTTAGAAAAATCGAATATTTAAATAATATTTATTTTCATGTTCTACCGATTTGTAGAATTTGGTTTCTGTTATTTGCTCTACAATCTACCAAGTATAGAATAGGTATTCTACTAATTTTTATAGATTCTACTGTCCCTATAGAATATGTCATCTATAATTTTTCTCATTTTTCTTTTACCATCTCGATTTTTTCGAAATGAAATTGATAGAAAAGAAGGGAGGAGATCGTAAAATGGGTGGAGATATGAAAAGCGAGCAGAGGAGATGTGATTTTGTTTTCTCGTGAGAGGCTAAGAAAAATAGTGTTTTTATTCTCTTAGGTTTTTGTGTTTCTTTAAATTATTTGGTTCATTAGATTAGATTAGGGATTTGGTCTATTACATAAGATTTGATTTCATTATTATTAACCAATCAAAATTTATTTTCTTCCAAAAGTTATCTTTTATACAGTGTTGACTTTATTTTTTCTTAGTGTAATTTATATTCAGTTAGAAAAATATATAAAAAGAAAAGGGATAATTGTAAATAAAGCGCAAAAAAATCGATACTATTGTCCCCTTAGTACTTAATTGACTTTTGCCACAATTGAAAAAAAAAACTATTTGTTAAATGTAAAAAACGCAAAATTATTATTTTAAAAATATTTCTAAATTTTAAAAATTATAAATAAGGAAGGAAATTTATGTTGGACATTTGAATTTTGGAAAAATAAATATTTAAAAATATTTATTTTCATGTTCAACCGATTTGTAGAATTTGGTTTCTGTTATTTGCTTAACAATCTACCAAATACAGTATTCTACTATTTTTTTTGCATTCTACTGTCCCTATAGAATACATTATCTAGAATTATTCTCATTTTCCTATTACCATCTCTATAACGCCCCGACCGCCCCTACCTGTGGGCCCCATGCCCTCTCTCGGCCCGTGGGCCCCACCCTTGTCCGACGGCCGGTGCGTTAGTCCGGGAGGCTTGTAATACTTGTTTACTGACCCTGCAATCACCACGTGATATTTCCCCGTGTTTTGTCCTCACTCACACGATACCGCGAATCACTTCCCGGTAGGTCACCCATCCTTAAATTGCTCCAGCTCAAGCACGCTTAACTCTGGAGTTCTCTCTGGACAAGTTCCCGAAAAGATAAGTGTACTTTGGTGACATAGGTAGCCAAATAAATTCTTATAAGCCTCTCCGCATATACAAGAAATCGGGATGTTACAATCACCCCCACTCATAGAGCGCAACGTCGTCGTTGCGCACCAGGATCGTCACCCTAGACGGTGTGAGCCCACCTGACTCCACACACGTGTTTGGGTTCGGCTCTGATACCAAATTGAAACAACCGCACCCTTTTTTTTTTTAAGACCGTCCTAGAACCGTAAATGCTCTGATACCACTTGTAACGCCCCGACCGCCCCTACCTGTGGGCCCCATGCCCTCTCTCGGTCCGTGGGCCCCACCATTGTCCGACGGCCGGTGCGTTAGTCCGGGAGGCTCGTAAGACTTGTTTACTGACCCTGCAATCACCACGTGATCTTTCCCCGTGTTTTGTCCTCACTCACACGATACCGCGAATCACTTCCCGGTAGGTCACCCATCCTTAAATTGCTCCATCTCAAGCACGCTTAACTCTGGAGTTCTCTCTGGACAAGTTCCCGAAAAGATAAGTGCACTTTGGTGACATAGGTAGCCAAATCAATTCTTATAAGCCTATCCGCATATACAAGAAATCGGGATGTTACAATCTCGATTTGTTCGAAATGAAATTGATAGAAAAGAAGAGAGGAGATCGAAAAATGGGTGGAGATATGAAAAGCGAGCAGAGGAGATGGGGTTTTGTTTTTCTCGTGAGAGACTGAGAAAAATAGATTTTTTTATTCTCTTAGGTATTTGTGTTTCTTTAAATCATTTGGTCCATTAGAATAGATTGGGGATTTGGACTATTAGATAAGATTTGTTACCATTGTTATTAACCAATCAAATTTTCCTCCAAAAGTTATATTTTATACAGTGTTGACTTTATTTTTTGTTAGTGTAATTTATTTTCAGTTTGAAAAATATATAAAAAAAGAAAAGGGATAATTGTAAATTTAGAGCAAAAAAATCGATAGTATTGTCCCCTTAGTACTTAATTGACTTTTGCCAATTTTGGACTAAAATACCCTTTATTAAATGTAAAAACTGCAAAAATTCTATATAAGTAAAGAAATATATGTTGTATAACTCGTTTTAGGAAAAACGAATATTTAAATAATATTTATTTTCATGTTCTACCGATTTGTAGAATTTGGTTTATGTTATTTGCGCTACAATCTACAGAATAAAAAATATGAATTCTACTATTTCTTTTGCATTCTAATGTCCCTACAGAATAGGTCATCTATAGTTTTTCTCGTTTTCCTATTACCATCTCGATTGTTTCGAAATGAAATTGATAGAAAAGAAGAGAGAAGATCGAAAAATGGGTGGAGATATGAAAAGCGAGCAGAGGAGATGGTGTTTTGTTTTCTCGTGAGAGGCTGAGAAAAAATAGGGGTTTTATTCTCTTAGGTATTTGTGTTTCTTTAAATCATTTAGTCCATTAGATTAGATTAGGAATTTGTTATATTAGATAAGATTTGTTTCCATTATTATTAACCAATCAAATTTTCATCCAAAAGTTATCTTTAATACAATGTTGATTTTAATTTTATTTTTAGTTCAATTTGAAAAATTTATAAAAAGAAAAGGGATAATTGTAAATTTAGAGCAAACAATCGATATTATTGTTCCTTTAGTAATTAATTGACTTTTGCCACTTTGGACTAAAATACCATTTAGTAAATATAAAAAATGCAAAATAATTATTTATAAAATATTTACAAATTTCAAAAATTCTATATAAGGAAGGAAATATTTGTTGGACAATTCGTTTAAGGAAAATCGAATATTTAAATAATATTTATTTTCATGTTCTAACGATTTGTATAATTTGGTTTCTGTTATTTGCTCTACAATCTACCAAGTATAGAATAGGTATTCTACTAATTTTTCTGGATTCTAATGTCCCTATATAATATGTCATCTAGAATTTTTCTCATTTTTCTATTACCATCTCGATTTGTTCGAAATGAAATTGATAGAAAAGAAGGGAGGAAATCGTAAAATGGGTGGAGATATGAAAAGCGAGCAGAGGAGATGTGATTTTGTTTTCTCGTGAGAGGCTAAGAAAAATAGGGTTTTTATTCTCTTAGGTTTTTGTGTTTCTTTAAATTATTTGGTTCATTAGATTAGATTAGGGATTTGGTCTATTACATAAGATTTGATTTCATTATTATTAACCAATCAAAATTTATTTTCTTCCAAAAGTTATCTTTTATACAGTGTTGAATTTATTTTTTCTTAGTGTAATTTATATTCAGTTTGAAAAATATATAAAAAGAAAAGGGATAATTGTAAATAAAGAGCAAAAAAATCGATACTATTGTCCCCTTAGTACTTAATTGACTTTTGCCACAATTGAAAAAAAAATACTATTTGTTAAATGTAAAAAACGCAAAATTATTATTTTTAAAATATTTCTAAATTTTAAAAATTATAAATAAAGAATGAAATTTATGTTGGACATTTGAATTTTGGAAAAATAAATATTTAAAAATATTTATTTTCATGTTCTACCGATTTATAGAATTTGGTTTATGTTATTTGCGCTACAATCTACAGAATAAAAAATATGAATTATACTATTTCTTTTGCATTCTACTGTCCCTACAGAATAGGTCATCTATAGTTTTTCTCGTTTTCCTATTACCATCTCGATTGTTTCGAAATGAAATTGATAGAAAAGAAGAGAGAAGATCGAAAAATGGGTGGAGATATGAAAAGCGAGCAGAGGAGATGGTGTTTTGTTTTCTCGTGAGAGGCTGAGAAAAAATAGGGGTTTTATTCTCTTAGGTATTTGTGTTTCTTTAAATCATTTAGTCCATTAGATTAGATTA
Source organism: Eutrema japonicum (assembly GCA_030161315.1). Taxonomy (NCBI): domain Eukaryota; kingdom Viridiplantae; phylum Streptophyta; class Magnoliopsida; order Brassicales; family Brassicaceae; genus Eutrema; species Eutrema japonicum. Next base: position 23,665,334 of record BSQW01000007.1, read on the forward strand.
GGAATTTGTTATATTAGATAAGATTTGTTTCCATTATTATTAACCAATCAAATTTTCATCCAAAAGTTATCTTTAATACAATGTTGATTTTAATTTTATTTTTAGTGTAATTTATATTCAATTTGAAAAATTTATAAAAAGAAAAGGGATAATTGTAAATTTAGAGCAAACAATCGATATTATTGTTCCTTTAGTAATTAATTGACTTTTGCCACTTTGGACTAAAATACCATTTAGTAAATATAAAAAATGCAAAATAATTATTTATAAAATATTTACAAATTTCAAAAATTCTATATAAGGAAGGAAATATTTGTTGGACAATTCGTTTTAGGAAAATCGAATATTTAAATAATATTTATTTTCATGTTCTACCGATTTGTATAATTTGGTTTCTGTTATTTGCTCTACAATCTACCAAGTATAGAATAGGTATTCTACTAATTTTTCTGGATTCTACTGTCCCTATATAATATGTCATCTAGAATTTTTCTCATTTTTCTATTACCATCTCGATTTGTTCGAAATGAAATTGATAGAAAAGAAGGGAGGAGATCGTAAAATGGGTGGAGATATGAAAAGCGAGCAGAGGAGATGGGGTTTTGTTTTTCTCGTGAGAGACTGAGAAAAATAGATTTTTTTATTCTCTTAGGTATTTGTGTTTCTTTAAATCATTTGGTCCATTAGAATAGATTGGGGATTTGGACTATTAGATAAGATTTGTTACCATTATTATTAACCTATCTAATTTTCCTCCAAAAGTTATATTTTATACAGTGTTGACTTTATTTTTTGTTAGTGTAATTTATTTTCAGTTTGAAAAATATATAAAAAAAAGAAAAGGGATAATTGTAAATTTAGAGCAAAAAAATCGATAGTATTGTCCCCTTAGTACTTAATTGACTTTTGCCAATTTTGGACTTAAATACCCTTTATTAAATGTAAAAACTGCAAAAATTCTATATAAGGAAGGAAATATATGTTGTATAACTCGTTTTAGGAAAAACGAATATTTAAAAATATTTATTTTCATGTTCTACCGATTTATAGAATTTGGTTTATGTTATTTGCGCTACAATCTACAGAATAAAAAAATATGAATTCTACTATTTCTTTTGCATTCTACTGTCCCTACAGAATAGGTCATCTATAGTTTTTCTCGTTTTCCTATTACCATCTCGATTGTTTCGAAATGAAATTGATAGAAAAGAAGAGAGAAGATCGAAAAATGGGTGGAGATATGAAAAGCGAGCAGAGGAGATGGTGTTTTGTTTTCTCGTGAGAGGCTGAGAAAAAATAGGGGTTTTATTCTCTTAGGTATTTGTGTTTCTTTAAATCATTTAGTCCATTAGATTAGATTAGGAATTTGTTATATTAGATAAGATTTGTTTCCATTATTATTAACCAATCAAATTTTCATCCAAAAGTTATCTTTAATACAATGTTGATTTTAATTTTATTTTTAGTGTAATTTATATTCAATTTGAAAAATTTATAAAAAGAAAAGGGATAATTGTAAATTTAGAGCAAACAATCGATATTATTGTTCCTTTAGTAATTAATTGACTTTTGCCACTTTGGACTAAAATACCATTTAGTAAATATAAAAAATGCAAAATAATTATTTATAAAATATTTACAAATTTCAAAAATTCTATATAAGGAAGGAAATATTTGTTGGACAATTCGTTTTAGGAAAATCGAATATTTAAATAATATTTATTTTCATGTTCTACCGATTTGTATAATTTGGTTTCTGTTATTTGCTCTACAATCTACCAAGTATAGAATAGGTATTCTACTAATTTTTCTGGATTCTACTGAAACAACCGTACCCATTTTTTTTTTTTTTGCATTTAAATAATCATTAAAATCCCATAAATAATAACTGAACCTCACCAATTAATTCCCGGTTCAAGACTAAAAATCCGAACAATGCAAATCATAAATTATTAAATTAAATAATCAAATAAACGGCAAGTCTAGATCACCCCCTCTTCCTCGCCCTGATCCCACGGTCACACTTTCTCGTTTCCTGCATCAATTAAAATATAAGAGATGCATAAGTATTTCGATAAATACTTAGTGAGGCAATCCTCCCATCTACAGGCTAACAAATAATTAAGATAATTAATATAGACTATCACGAAAATACCGAATAAATCAAACATTTCATGAAACACTCGACCTAGACCCTCCGAGATCGTAAACGGCCTATAATCACGAAATCACACCAATTATCAAAATTATTAAATTACGCCTATGGTCCTGCACTCACCTTATTCCCGCACAGAAAGTTTCACGAGAAAATTCAGCAATTTTCTAGAACTCCCCGGGATGAATAACCTTCTATTAAACCACCTAGAAATAAAAAGAATAAAATAATCAAAAACAAAACAATATAAGATCGATGATTAACAACCGGTTTAAACCGGGAATCACTTCATCGTCTTCATCGCCGGAGCAACGACGTCCCGCCGGAGCTCACCACCGGACTTCACCATGGTCCAGCCCCGATCCACCATCCCGACTCCAAACCCACACCGGAGCTCACCACCGAAACTCACCACGGCCTAAACCCGATCCACAATCCCGACCCAACCCACGCACCGTCGACCCTCTTCACCGTCGAGGCTTGACGACACCACCCTCCTTCTCCACCCTCCGTCGATCTTCTCCACCCTCCGTCGACCTTCTCCACCCTCCGTCGACTCGGCCGCACGACCCCTACGCAACCCGGCATCGCACGAAACAACTAAGGAGGGAGAGAGAAGTTTTCTTACCGTGGAGAAGACGAGATCGCGACACGACCCGGCTCACGACGATCCACTCACTCGAGCTTTCTCTCGATCTCTCACCACGCAGCAGTCGACGGCTAGGTTAATCGTAGAGGGAGATGCATACGGCGTATACATATGTGTGACCAAGTTTCCCTTATTACACCAACCGGTCCTCGCACTTCCTCTCTTCCGAAAGTTGACCCCAAACTTTCAAAATTATCAATTAAACCCACCCGGAAAAAATGATTTACGCGAAATTAACCCCCAACTTCTAATTATTCAATTTCAACCTCAAAATTGAATTAGGGATGTTACAATTCTCCCCCACTAACATAGATTCGTCCTCGAATCTAACATCCAGCTAACATCCACAACATAGCACAACCGCTATTCCAACTCAGCGTCGCACGACCGCTCTTCCAACTCTACCAACAACGGTATCACGGCTCAACACCATAGTGCCATAGTTCCCTACTTGGTTTGGCCAACCACTCCAACACCCGGGAGTACCACGACTTCACGACCCAACACCATGGATCGGTCCGTCTAACGCATAGAGAGCCAGACAACGGCAATCTCTCTAGTGACCTGTCTCACCAATCAGGAATCACGTCGAAACCCAACCGGCCAGGTACACTCGGCAGTGACTCACCAGTGCACTCCGATGCCGCTATACGGGTCACCACCCTGTGCCAAACCAATCCGGATCTATCAGCCCTATGCAGCTACTAAACACCTAGTATCCGCACCCCCGCTATCGGACCACTACCACTAGTAGCCCGCCAACCTGTCTACTAATCCTCTAGTAAACCCACCACTCAACAAATTCAGTGAAAACACCTTTTTATTGAATAATCAAAAGCTCCAAAGTACATCGAGTAGTTATAACACCATAAAGTAGACGAGTACAACGACGCAATAACTCCCAAAATCCCAACACCATGGTTACAACGATATGGAAACACCCGGCTAACCCTCCAGTGTGCCGAACCACTTGGGAAATTTGCGCTTCAATTTCGCTTCCGGCTCCCAAGTTACCTCCTCGGCTCCATTGCAGTCCCACAGCACCTGCATCTCAGGAACCTTCTTCCTCCTGATCACTCTCACCCGACGATCTTGGACTCTCAGAGGCCTCGCCTCCACCACCATGCTCGGTGTCAAATCTGATGGCACCCCCGTGACCACCTGATCATCCTTGTGCAAACATTTCTTCAGCATCGACACGTGGAACACCTTGTGAAATGCCTGCATAGACTCCGGCAACTCTAACCGATAAGCCACCGGTCCGACCCGCTCCAGCACCCTGACGGGACCCATATATCGCGGACTCAACTTCGTCTCGGAAATGGACCTGTTCGGACCCCTCAACATGGCCATTTTCAGGTAGACCAAATCGCCAACTGCGAACTCCAGCTCCTTCCTACGCCGATCTGCGTAGCTTTTCTGACGATCTTGAGCTTCCTTCATGTTCAACTATACAATCCGGACTTTCTCAGTCGTCTCCTGCACAAAGTCAGCTCCCATCAGGCTCCTCTCCCCCACGTGTGTCCAACATAACGGGGTCCTGCAAGGCCTACCATACAACGCCTCAAATGGTGCCATGCCGATACTAGCCTGGTAGCTGTTATTGTACGCAAACTCCACTAGATTCAGATGATCCGCCCAATGTCCACCCCAGTCCAACACACACATCCTCAACAGATCCTCCAACGTCTGGATAGTCCTCTCCGACTGCCCATCGGTCTGGGGATGATAAGCTGTACTCATGTGTACCTTAGTGCCCATCTCCTTCTGGAAAGCGCCCCAGAACAGCGAGGAGAACTTCGGATCTCGATCTGACACTATACTCACCGGTACCCCATGCAGCTTCACAATCTCCCTGACGTACCTCTTGGCCAACACTTCCGCACCGTCGGTCTTTTTTATGGCCAAGAAGTGCGCAGACTTGGTCAACCTATCGACGATGACCCAAATAGCGTCATTGGTTCGCGAAACCGGCAGACCCACCACGAAATCCATGGTGATCATGTCCCACTTCCACTCCGGAATGGGTAAACTCCTCAACAACCCGCTCGGAACCTGATGCTCAGCCTTCACCAACTGACAGGTATCACACCCCGCAACCCAGTTGGCAACATCCTTCTTCATCCCTACCCACTGGTAATACCGTTTGAGGTCACGGTACATCTTGGTAGCTCCGGGATGAATAGAGAAACGGCTCTGATGTGCTTCCCTCAGGATTTCCTGCCTCAGCACTTCGTCCTTCGGTACACACACCCTACCTCTCAAAAGGATCGTTCCATTGCTGGATAACTCATACTCAGACCGCTCTGCCCTGCCAGCCTGCATTAATTCCGCATCCAACTGCTGTGCTACCCGCACCCTAGTCAGAATGTCCGCCTGATCCACCGCCTCTAAACCCAACGGCTCAGGTTCCTCAGACACAGCACACAGTCTCAGGGCACTCACCATGCCTACCAACGCCTCGGTATCTCGCTCAGTGTCTAAAATAACCCGCTTCCTGCTCAAAGCATCGGCTACAAGATTCGCTTTACCGGGATGGTAAGCTATCTCCAGATCATAATCCGCAACAAGCTCCATCCATCGCCTCTGTCGCAGATTCAGTTCCGGCTGGGTAAAGATGTACTTTAGACTTTTGTGGTCTGTGAACACCTGAACCTTACCGCCATACAGATAAGACCTCCAGATCTTCAATGCAAACACCACTGCAGCCATCTCAAGATCGTGAGTAGGATAATTGCATTCATGTTTCCTCAGCTGCCTGGAAGCATATGCGATTACCTTACCCTGCTGCATCAATACACAACCGAGCCCCAGCCTGGACGCGTCTGTGAACACAACATATGGCTCATCCTGCTTAGGCAAGGCTAACACCGGAGTACTCACCAGCATCTCCTTGAGCTTCACAAAGCTCTCCTCACACTGGTCCGACCACACGAAAGGAACGTCCTTCCCGGTCAACTTGGTCATGGCCTGCGCCATACTAGCAAACCCCTTGACGAACCTCCTGTAATAACCCGCCAGACCCAGAAAACTGCGAATCTCCGAGGCATTCTTCGGTCTCGGCCACTCCTCAATCGAGCGAATCTTCTCCGGATCCACTGAAACACCACGATCAGATACGACGTGCCCCAGAAATCCGATCTCCCGCTGCCAGAAACTACACTTGCTCAGCTTAGCGAACAACTTCTGCTCCCGTAGCTTCTCCAGAACTTTCCTCAGGTGAACCATGTGCTCCTCAGGACTCTTCGAATACACTAGAATGTCGTCGATAAAAATGATGACGAACTCATCCAGATACTCCTGGAACACGCCGTTCATCAACCTCATAAACGCAGCCGGTGCATTCGTCAACCCAAACGGCATCACCACAAACTCGTAGTGCCCGTATCTCGTCCTGAAAGCCGTCTTCCTGATGTCCGACTCCGCTATCGGGATCTGATGATAACCCGATGCCAAATCAATCTTAGAGAACCACGAAGCACCCTGCAACTGATCTAACAACTCATCGATCCTCGGTAATGGGTACTTGTTCTTCACAGTAACCCGGTTCAGCCCCCGATAATCAATGCACAACCGGAAGCTCCCATCCTTCTTCTTGACGAACAGTACCGGTGCACCCCACGGGGAACTGCTCGGTCTAATGAAACCCTTTTCCAACAACTCCTCGAGCTGCTTCTTAAGCTCAGCCATCTCCGCTGGAGCCATCCTGTAAGGAGCCTTAGACAACGGGGTCGTCCCCGGCTCTAACTCAATGGTAAAAGGATCCGACCTGGATGGTGGTAACCCGCTCAACTGCTGGAACACATCCTCGAACTCCCAGACCACCTCAATATCCCGCACCGCTGACTCCCCAACCTCCCCAGGTATCGAAATGGTAGCCAAATAGGCCTCACAACCCTGCTCGATCAAACGCTCCGCTTGAACCGCGGAAACGACGATGCCTCCCGGCACCGGTCTCACTCCCTGATAAACCAGTCTTCTGTTAGCATGCTCGAAAACCACACGACCCCGGTGACAATCCAAATGAGCCTTGAACTTTCCCAGCCAGTCCATACCCAAAATGATGTCATAGAGTTCCACTGGGCACACTATCAAATCCGCTGGCATCAGCTCTCCGGCGATAAGAATGTCGACATTCTCCACACAGCCCTGAGTCCTCAACAAACGACCCCCAGCAACTCTCACCACACCCGAGTGGTCCCCACACAACTCTTGGATACCGCTCCCCGACACCCAATCCGGTGTGGCAAAACTGTGGGACGCTCCGGAGTCAAACAACACATGTGACTCTACCCCAGCCACATTAAGGGTCCCTAAGCACGAAAAGGATTCACGGCAAATAGCAAACACCAATTACAGAGCGAGTAACTGAAATTACAATAAAACAAGAACATAGTTAAGGTAACTAACCAGTACTCGGTCTGCTGCCGCTCGCCTCGCCTGACTCCGCGCCTATGGTGAACACCCTCGGTGCCACTGCGGCCCGTTTCGGAGGCGGTGCCTCGATCCTCACAAATGGCTGAGCCAACTTCGGACAATCCTTCCTGAGGTGACCGGGTTCCTTGCAATGAAAGCACACCGGGCCCCCTCGAGAACAATCCGCCACGCGATGTCCATGGGCTCCGCACCCGAAACAACGTGGTCCAGAACCCGCTTCCTTGGAAGTATCCTCCCACTTCCTCTTCTGTCCCTGCTGCTGACCAGACCTACCGCCCTTGCTCGGAGCAACACTCTGACTTTGAGGCCGTCGCGGAACCTCTGGTACTGCAGCCTTTAAACTAGCCTCCTGCCTCATCCCCTCCTCAAGCTGCGCTGCACACTCCACCAGTTCGGATACCGACTCGAACTTGCGGACTATGCACCGATTCTTGAGATCGATACGCATACCTCGCATGAAAGCACCAATCAACTCATACTCGGTATCTGCACCCCGACCAGCAAACCTCTTCAGCCGGTTAAACTCGGCCTCGTACTCTCGGACCGAACGAATCCCCTGTGACAAGTACAGAAACTCCGCCTGTAACCTGTCGCGAGCCTCCCGCGGAAAATACTTGAGATCGAACTCCCTCCGGAACTCGTCCCAAGGCAACACTACTCCCGCCCTCCTCGCAGCAACACCCTGCCACCACTCATGTGCATCTCCCTCCAGATAATGCACCGCCAAGTCAACCCTATACTCCTCAGGGCATCTGATCGACTGGAAGTTCCTCTCCAACCTGGACCTCCACTCATCAGACTCAATCGGTCGAGCACCACCACTAAAAAACTTGGTGCCCAACCTCTGCATATGCTCCATCACCCTCAGGTACGACGGAACCACTGGCTCGGCCTCAGCAACCACTCCCGGAACTCCCGGAGCAACAACACCCGGCATCGCGGCAACCCCCTGTGGCGCCACTGGAGCTGGAGCCGGTACCACACCAGGTAACCTCTCCAAGAGCTGGGCCAACATGCCCAAAACAGCCGCCATCGGGTTCGGGCCCGCACCCGCCTGAGCATCACCCGGCGCCGGCATCGCACCATACACGGCCGCTGGCTCCGACTGACCTTCCCCCTCGGCGTGATCATACGCCCCCTGCTCCACCGTGACACTCTGCGTCACATTCGCAGCTGCTCTGCCACCTCTACCACCTCTACCACCTCTGCCACCTCTGCCGCCACGGCCTGTTCTGCCGCCCCGACCACGGCCGCCGCGACCACCCCGACCTCTGAGACCTTGCCCAACGCTATCAGAATCAACCATCTGCAATAACCACTTGTTACTAATTGACAACAGCAATAGTAAAACAAACACGAGTCTTACCGTGGAATCTCATTGAAGGCTCGAAGAGGATGATCTAGAACTTCAAGCTCAACAATTGACTAACTCACATAGACAGTTCTAATAGCGGAAATTTTTTTTTAAAACCGTCCTAGAACCGTAAATGCTCTGATACCAAATTGAAACAACCGCACCCATTTTTTTTTTTTTTGCATTTAAATAATCATTAAAATCCCATAAATAATAACTGAACCTCACCAATTAATTCCCGGTTCAAGACTAAAAATCCGAACAATGCAAATCATAAATTATTAAATTAAATAATCAAATAAACGGCAAGTCTAGATCACCCCCTCTTCCTCGCCCTGATCCCACGGTCACACTTTCTCGTTTCCTGCATCAATTAAAATATAAGAGATGCATAAGTATTTCGATAAATACTTAGTGAGGCAATCCTCCCATCTACAGGCTAACAAATAATTAAGATAATTAATATAGACTATCACGAAAATACCGAATAAATCAAACATGTCATGAAACACTCGACCTAGACCCTCCGAGATCGTAAACGGCCTATAATCACGAAATCACACCAATTATCAAAATTATTAAATTACGCCTATGGTCCTGCACTCACCTTATTCCCGCACAGAAAGTTTCACGAGAAAATTCAGCAATTTTCTAGAACTCCCCGGGATGAATAACCTTCTATTAAACCACCTAGAAATAAAAAGAATAAAATAATCAAAAACAAAACAATATAAGATCGATTATTAACAACCGGTTTAAACCGGGAATCACTTCATCGTCTTCATCGCCGGAGCAACGACGTCCCGCCGGAGCTCACCACCGGACTTCACCATGGTCCAGCCCCGATCCACCATCCCGACTCCAAACCCACACCGGAGCTCACCACCGAAACTCACCACGGCCTAAACCCGATCCACAATCCCGACCCAACCCACGCACCGTCGACCCTCTTCACCGTCGAGGCTTGACGACACCACCCTCCTTCTCCACCCTCCGTCGATCTTCTCCACCCTCCGTCGACCTTCTCCACCCTCCGTCGACTCGGCCGCACGACCCCTACGCAACCCGGCATCGCACGAAACAACTAAGGAGGGAGAGAGAAGTTTTCTTACCGTGGAGAAGACGAGATCGCGACACGACCCGGCTCACGACGATCCACTCACTCGAGCTTTCTCTCGATCTCTCACCACGCAGCAGTCGACGGCTAGGTTAATCGTAGAGGGAGATGCATACGGCGTATACATATGTGTGACCAAGTTTCCCTTATTACACCAACCGGTCCTCGCACTTCCTCTCTTCCGAAAGTTGACCCCAAACTTTCAAAATTATCAATTAAACCCACCCGGAAAAAATGATTTACGCGAAATTAACCCCCAACTTCTAATTATTCAATTTCAACCTCAAAATTGAATTAGGGATGTTACATCTACTGTCCCTATATAATATGTCATCTAGAATTTTTCTCATTTTTCTATTACCATCTCGATTTGTTCGAAATGAAATTGATAGAAAAGAAGGGAGGAGATCGTAAAATGGGTGGAGATATGAAAAGCGAGCAGAGGAGATGGGGTTTTGTTTTTCTCGTGAGAGACTGAGAAAAATAGATTTTTTTTTTCTCTTAGGTATTTGTGTTTCTTTAAATCATTTGGTCCATTAGAATAGATTGGGGATTTGGACTATTAGATAAGATTTGTTACCATTATTATTAACCTATCTAATTTTCCTCCAAAAGTTATATTTTATACAGTGTTGACTTTATTTTTTGTTAGTGTAATTTATTTTCAGTTTGAAAAATATATAAAAAAAAGAAAAGGGATAATTGTAAATTTAGAGCAAAAAAATCGATAGTATTGTCCCCTTAGTACTTAATTGACTTTTGCCAATTTTGGACTTAAATACCCTTTATTAAATGTAAAAACTGCAAAAATTCTATATCAGAAAGGAAATATATGTTGTATAACTCGTTTTAGGAAAAACGAATATTTAAAAATATTTATTTTCATGTTCTACCGATTTATAGAATTTGGTTTATGTTATTTGCGCTACAATCTACAGAATAAAAAATATGAATTATACTATTTCTTTTGCATTCTACTGTCCCTACAGAATAGGTCATCTATAGTTTTTCTCGTTTTCCTATTACCATCTCGATTGTTTCGAAATGAAATTGATAGAAAAGAAGAGAGAAGATCGAAAAATGGGTGGAGATATGAAAAGCGAGCAGAGGAGATGGTGTTTTGTTTTCTCGTGAGAGGCTGAGAAAAAATAGGGGTTTTATTCTCTTAGGTATTTGTGTTTCTTTAAATCATTTAGTCCATTAGATTAGATTAGGAATTTGTTATATTAGATAAGATTTGTTTCCATTATTATTAACAAATCAAATTTTCATCCAAAAGTTATCTTTAATACAATGTTGATTTTAATTTTATTTTTAGTGTAATTTATATTCAATTTGAAAAATTTATAAAAAGAAAAGGGATAATTGTAAATTTAGAGCAAACAATCGATATTATTGTTCCTTTAGTAATTAATTGACTTTTGCCACTTTGGACTAAAATACCATTTAGTAAATATAAAAAATGCAAAATAATTATTTATAAAATATTTACAAATTTCAAAAATTCTATATAAGGAAGGAAATATTTGTTGGACAATTCGTTTTAGGAAAATCGAATATTTAAATAATATTTATTTTCATGTTCTACCGATTTGTATAATTTGGTTTCTGTTATTTGCTCTACAATCTACCAAGTATAGAATAGGTATTCTACTAATTTTTCTGGATTCTACTGTCCCTATATAATATGTCATCTAGAATTTTTCTCATTTTTCTATTACCATCTCGATTTGTTCGAAATGAAATTGATAGAAAAGAAGGGAGGAGATCGTAAAATGGGTGGAGATATGAAAAGCGAGCAGAGGAGATGGGGTTTTGTTTTTCTCGTGAGAGACTGAGAAAAATAGATTTTTTTATTCTCTTAGGTATTTGTGTTTCTTTAAATCATTTGGTCCATTAGAATAGATTGGGGATTTGGACTATTAGATAAGATTTGTTACCATTATTATTAACCAATCTAATTTTCCTCCAAAAGTTATATTTTATACAGTGTTGACTTTATTTTTTGTTAGTGTAATTTATTTTCAGTTTGAAAAATATATAAAAAAAAGAAAAGGGATAATTGTAAATTTAGAGCAAAAAAATCGATAGTATTGTCCCCTTAGTACTTAATTGACTTTTGCCAATTTTGGACTTAAATACCCTTTATTAAATGTAAAAACTGCAAAAATTCTATATAAGAAAGGAAATATATGTTGTATAACTCGTTTTAGGAAAAACGAATATTTAAAAATATTTATTTTCATGTTCTACCGATTTATAGAATTTGGTTTATGTTATTTGCGCTACAATCTACAGAATAAAAAATATGAATTATACTATTTCTTTTGCATTCTACTGTCCCTACAGAATAGGTCATCTATAGTTTTTCTCGTTTTCCTATTACCATCTCGATTGTTTCGAAATGAAATTGATAGAAAAGAAGAGAGAAGATCGAAAAATGGGTGGAGATATGAAAAGCGAGCAGAGGAGATGGTGTTTTGTTTTCTCGTGAGAGGCTGAGAAAAAATAGGGGTTTTATTCTCTTAGGTATTTGTGTTTCTTTAAATCATTTAGTCCATTAGATTAGATTAGGAATTTGTTATATTAGATAAGATTTGTTTCCATTATTATTAACAAATCAAATTTTCATCCAAAAGTTATCTTTAATACAATGTTGATTTTAATTTTATTTTTAGTGTAATTTATATTCAATTTGAAAAATTTATAAAAAGAAAAGGGATAATTGTAAATTTAGAGCAAACAATCGATATTATTGTTCCTTTAGTAATTAATTGACTTTTGCCACTTTGGACTAAAATACCATTTAGTAAATATAAAAAATGCAAAATAATTATTTATAAAATATTTACAAATTTCAAAAATTCTATATAAGGAAGGAAATATTTGTTGGACAATTCGTTTTAGGAAAATCGAATATTTAAATAATATTTATTTTCATGTTCTACCGATTTGTATAATTTGGTTTCTGTTATTTGCTCTACAATCTACCAAGTATAGAATAGGTATTCTACTAATTTTTCTGGATTCTACTGTCCCTATATAATATGTCATCTAGAATTTTTCTCATTTTTCTATTACCATCTCGATTTGTTCGAAATGAAATTGATAGAAAAGAAGGGAGGAGATCGTAAAATGGGTGGAGATATGAAAAGCGAGCAGAGGAGATGGGGTTTTGTTTTTCTCGTGAGAGACTGAGAAAAATAGATTTTTTTATTCTCTTAGGTATTTGTGTTTCTTTAAATCATTTGGTCCATTAGAATAGATTGGGGATTTGGACTATTAGATAAGATTTGTTACCATTATTATTAACCTATCTAATTTTCCTCCAAAAGTTATATTTTATACAGTGTTGACTTTATTTTTTGTTAGTGTAATTTATTTTCAGTTTGAAAAATATATAAAAAAAAGAAAAGGGATAATTGTAAATTTAGAGCAAAAAAATCGATAGTATTGTCCCCTTAGTACTTAATTGACTTTTGCCAATTTTGGACTTAAATACCCTTTATTAAATGTAAAAACTGCAAAAATTCTATATAAGGAAGAAAATATATGTTGTATAACTCGTTTTAGGAAAAACGAATATTTAAAAATATTTATTTTCATGTTCTACCGATTTATAGAATTTGGTTTATGTTATTTGCGCTACAATCTACAGAATAAAAAATATGAATTATACTATTTCTTTTGCATTCTACTGTCCCTACAGAATAGGTCATCTATAGTTTTTCTCGTTTTCCTATTACCATCTCGATTGTTTCGAAATGAAATTGATAGAAAAGAAGAGAGAAGATCGAAAAATGGGTGGAGATATGAAAAGCGAGCAGAGGAGATGGTGTTTTGTTTTCTCGTGAGAGGCTGAGAAAAAATAGGGGTTTTATTCTCTTAGGTATTTGTGTTTCTTTAAATCATTTAGTCCATTAGATTAGATTAGGAATTTGTTATATTAGATAAGATTTGTTTCCATTATTATTAACAAATCAAATTTTCATCCAAAAGTTATCTTTAATACAATGTTGATTTTAATTTTATTTTTAGTGTAATTTATATTCAATTTGAAAAATTTATAAAAAGAAAAGGGATAATTGTAAATTTAGAGCAAACAATCGATATTATTGTTCCTTTAGTAATTAATTGACTTTTGCCACTTTGGACTAAAATACCATTTAGTAAATATAAAAAATGCAAAATAATTATTTATAAAATATTTACAAATTTCAAAAATTCTATATAAGGAAGGAAATATTTGTTGGATAATTCGTTTTAGGAAAATCGAATATTTAAATAATATTTATTTTCATGTTCTACCGATTTGTAGAATTTGGTTTCTGTTATTTGCTCTACAATCTACCAAGTATAGAATATGTATTCTACTATTTTTTCTGCATTCTACTGTCCCTATAGAATATGTCATCTAGAATTTTTCTCATTTTTCTATTACCATCTCGATTTGTTCGAAATGAAATTGATAGAAAAGAAGGGAGGATATCGTAAAATGGGTGGAGATATGAAAAGCGAGCAGAGGAGATGTGATTTTGTTTTCTCGTGAGAGGCTAAGAAAAATAGGGTTTTTATTCTCTTAGGTTTTTGTGTTTCTTTAAATTATTTGGTTCATTAGATTAGATTAGGGATTTGGTCTATTACATAAGATTTGATTTCATTATTATTAACCAATCAAAATTTATTTTCTTCCAAAAGTTATCTTTTATACAGTGTTGACTTTATTTTTTCTTAGTGTAATTTATATTCAGTTTGAAAAATATATAAAAAGAAAAGGGATAATTGTAAATAAAGATCAAAAAAATCGATACTATTGTCCCCTTAGTACTTAATTGACTTTTGCCACAATTGAAAAAAAAATACTATTTGTTAAATGTAAAAAACGCAAAATTATTATTTTTAAAATATTTCTAAATTTTAAAAATTATAAATAAGGAAGGAAATTTATGTTGGACATTTGAATTTTGGAAAAATAAATATTTAAAAATATTTATTTTCATGTTCAACCGATTTGTAGAATTTTGTTTATGTTATTTGCTTAACAATCTACCAAATACAGTATTCTACTATTTTTTCTGCATTCTACTGTCCCTATAGAATACATTATCTAGAATTATTCTCATTTTCCTATTACCATCTCGATTTGTTCGAAATGAAATTGATAGAAAAGAAGAGAGGAGATCGAAAAATGGGTGGAGATATGAAAAGCGAGCAGAGGAGATGGGGTTTTGTTTTTCTCGTGAGAGACTGAGAAAAATAGATTTTTTTATTCTCTTAGGTATTTGTGTTTCTTTAAATCATTTGGTCCATTAGAATAGATTGGGGATTTGGACTATTAGATAAGATTTGTTACCATTATTATTAACCTATCTAATTTTCCTCCAAAAGTTATATTTTATACAGTGTTGACTTTATTTTTTGTTAGTGTAATTTATTTTCAGTTTGAAAAATATATAAAAAAAAGAAAAGGGATAATTGTAAATTTAGAGCAAAAAAATCGATAGTATTGTCCCCTTAGTACTTAATTGACTTTTGCCAATTTTGGACTTAAATACCCTTTATTAAATGTAAAAACTGCAAAAATTCTATATAAGGAAGAAAATATATGTTGTATAACTCGTTTTAGGAAAAACGAATATTTAAAAATATTTATTTTCATGTTCTACCGATTTATAGAATTTGGTTTATGTTATTTGCGCTACAATCTACAGAATAAAAAATATGAATTATACTATTTCTTTTGCATTCTACTGTCCCTACAGAATAGGTCATCTATAGTTTTTCTCGTTTTCCTATTACCATCTCGATTGTTTCGAAATGAAATTGATAGAAAAGAAGAGAGAAGATCGAAAAATGGGTGGAGATATGAAAAGCGAGCAGAGGAGATGGTGTTTTGTTTTCTCGTGAGAGGCTGAGAAAAAATAGGGGTTATATTCTCTTAGGTATTTGTGTTTCTTTAAATCATTTAGTCCATTAGATTAGATTAGGAATTTGTTATATTAGATAAGATTTGTTTCCATTATTATTAACAAATCAAATTTTCATCCAAAAGTTATCTTTAATACAATGTTGATTTTAATTTTATTTTTAGTGTAATTTATATTCAATTTGAAAAATTTATAAAAAGAAAATGGATAATTGTAAATTTAGAGCAAACAATCGATATTATTGTTCCTTTAGTAATTAATTGACTTTTGCCACTTTGGACTAAAATACCATTTAGTAAATATAAAAAATGCAAAATAATTATTTATAAAATATTTACAAATTTCAAAAATTCTATATAAGGAAGGAAATATTTGTTGGATAATTCGTTTTAGGAAAATCGAATATTTAAATAATATTTATTTTCATGTTCTACCGATTTGTAGAATTTGGTTTCTGTTATTTGCTCTACAATCTACCAAGTATAGAATATGTATTCTACTATTTTTTCTGCATTCTACTGTCCCTATAGAATATGTCATCTAGAATTTTTCTCATTTTTCTATTACCATCTCGATTTGTTCGAAATGAAATTGATAGAAAAGAAGGGAGGATATCGTAAAATGGGTGGAGATATGAAAAGCGAGCAGAGGAGATGTGATTTTGTTTTCTCGTGAGAGGCTAAGAAAAATAGGGTTTTTATTCTCTTAGGTTTTTGTGTTTCTTTAAATTATTTGGTTCATTAGATTAGATTAGGGATTTGGTCTATTACATAAGATTTGATTTCATTATTATTAACCAATCAAAATTTATTTTCTTCCAAAAGTTATCTTTTATACAGTGTTGACTTTATTTTTTCTTAGTGTAATTTATATTCAGTTTGAAAAATATATAAAAAGAAAAGGGATAATTGTAAATAAAGATCAAAAAAATCGATACTATTGTCCCCTTAGTACTTAATTGACTTTTGCCACAATTGAAAAAAAAATACTATTTGTTAAATGTAAAAAACGCAAAATTATTATTTTTAAAATATTTCTAAATTTTAAAAATTATAAATAAGGAAGGAAATTTATGTTGGACATTTGAATTTTGGAAAAATAAATATTTAAAAATATTTATTTTCATGTTCAACCGATTTGTAGAATTTTGTTTATGTTATTTGCTTAACAATCTACCAAATACAGTATTCTACTATTTTTTCTGCATTCTACTGTCCCTATAGAATACATTATCTAGAATTATTCTCATTTTCCTATTACCATCTCAATTTGTTCGAAATGAATTTGATAGAAAAGAAGAGAGGATATCGAAAAATGGGTGGAGATATGAAAAGCGAGCAGAGGAGATGGGGTTTTGTTTTTCTCGTGAGAGACTGAGAAAAATAGATTTTTTTATTCTCTTAGGTATTTGTGTTTCTTTAAATCATTTGGTCCATTAGAATAGATTGGGGATTTGGACTATTAGATAAGATTTGTTACCATTATTATTAACCAATCTAATTTTCCTCCAAAAGTTATATTTTATACAGTGTTGACTTTATTTTTTGTTAGTGTAATTTATTTTTAGTTTGAAAAATATATAAAAAAAAGAATAGGGATAATTGTAAATTTAGAGCAAAAAAATCGATAGTATTGTCCCCTTAGTACTTAATTGACTTTTGCCAATTTTGGACTTAAATACCCTTTATTAAATGTAAAAACTGCAAAAATTCTATATAAGGAAGGAAATATATGTTGTATAACTCGTTTTAGGAAAAACGAATATTTAAAAATATTTATTTTCATGTTCTACCGATTTATAGAATTTGGTTTATGTTATTTGCGCTACAATCTACAGAATAAAAAATATGAATTATACTATATCTTTTGCATTCTACTGTCCCTACAGAATAGGTCATCTATAGTTTTTCTCGTTTTCCTATTACCATCTCGATTGTTTCGAAATGAAATTGATAGAAAAGAAGAGAGAAGATCGAAAAATGGGTGGAGATATGAAAAGCGAGCAGAGGAGATGGTGTTTTGTTTTCTCGTGAGAGGCTGAGAAAAAATAGGGGTTTTATTCACTTAGGTATTTGTGTTTCTTTAAATCATTTAGTCCATTAGATTAGATTAGGAATTTGTTATATTAGATAAGATTTGTTTCCATTATTATTAACAAATCAAATTTTCATCAAAAAATTATTTTTAATACAATATTGATTTTAATTTTATTTTTAGTGTAATTTATATTCAATTTGAAAAATTTATAAAAAGAAAATGGATAATTGTAAATTTAGAGCAAACAATCGATATTATTGTTCCTTTAGTAATTAATTGACTTTTGCCACTTTGGACTAAAATACCATTTAGAAAATATAAAAATGCAAAATAATTATTTATAAAATATTTCCAAATTTCAAAAATTCTATATAAGGAAGGAAATATTTGTTGGATAATTCGTTTTAGGAAAATCGAATATTTAAATAATATTTATTTTCATGTTCTACCGATTTGTAGAATTTGGTTTCTGTTATTTGCTCTACAATCTACCAAGTATAGAATATGTATTCTACTATTTTTCTGCATTCTACTGTCCCTATAGAATATGTCATCCAGAATTTTTCTCATTTTTCTATTACCATCTCGATTTGTTCGAAATGAAATTGATAGAAAAGAAGGGAGGAGATCGTAAAATGGGTGGAGATATGAAAAGCGAGCAGAGGAGATGTGATTTATTTTTCTCGTGAGAGGCTAAGAAAAATAGGGTTTTTATTCTCTTAGGTTTTTGTGTTTCTTTAAATTATTTGGTTCATTAGATTATATTAGGGATTTGGTCTATTACATAAGATTTGATTTCATTATTATTAACCAATCAAAATTTATTTTCTTCCAAAAGTTATCTTTTATACAGTGTTGACTTTATTTTTTCTTAGTGTAATTTATATTCACTTTGAAAAATATATAAAAAGAAAAGGGATAATTGTAAATAAAGAGCAAAAAAATCGATACTATTGTCCCCTTAGTACTTAATTGACTTTTGCCACAATTGAAAAAAAATATACTATTTGTTAAATGTAAAAAACGCAAAATTATTATTTTTAAAATATTTCTAAATTTTAAAAATTATAAATAAGGAAGGAAATTTATGTTGGACATTTGAATTTTGGAAAAATAAATATATAAAAATATTTATTTTCATGTTCAACCGATTTGTAGAATTTGGTTTATGTTATTTGCTTAACAATCTACCAAATACAGTATTCTACTATTTTTTCTGCATTCTACTGTCCCTATAGAATACATTATCTAGAATTATTCTCATTTTCCTATTACCATCTCGATTTGTTCGAAATGAAATTGATAGAAAAGAAGAGAGGAGATCGAAAAATGGGTGGAGATATGAAAAGCGAGCAGAGGAGATGGGGTTTTGTTTTTCTCGTGAGAGACTGAGAAAATTAGATTTTTTTATTCTCTTAGGTATTTGTGTTTCTTTAAATCATTTGGTCCATTAGAATAGATTGGGGATTTGGACTATTAGATAAGATTTGTTACCATTATTATTAACCAATCTAATTTTCCTCCAAAAGTTATATTTTATACAGTGTTGACTTTATTTTTTGTTAGTGTAATTTATTTTCAGTTTGGAAAATATATAAAAAAGAAAAGGGATAATTGTAAATTTAGAGCAAAAAAATCGATAGTATTGTCCCCTTAGTACTTAATTGACTTTTGCCAATTTTGGACTTAAATACCCTTTATTAAATGTAAAAACAGCAAAAATTCTATATAAGGAAGGAAATATATGTTGTATAACTCGTTTTAGGAAAAACGAATATTTAAAAATATTTATTTTCATGTTCTACCGATTTATAGAATTTGGTTTATGTTATTTGCGCTACAATCTACAGAATAAAAAATATGAATTATACTATTTCTTTTGCATTCTACTGTCCCTACAGAATAGGTCATCTATAGTTTTTCTCATTTTCCTATTACCATCTCGATTGTTTCGAAATGAAATTGATAGAAAAGAAGAGAGAAGATCGAAAAATGGGTGGAGATATGAAAAGCGAGCAGAGGAGATGGTGTTTTGTTTTCTCGTGAGAGGCTGAGAAAAAATAGGGGTTTTATTCTCTTAGGTATTTGTGTTTCTTTAAATCATTTAGTCCATTAGATTAGATTAGGAATTTGTTATATTAGATAAGATTTGTTTCCATTATTATTAACCAATCAAATTTTCATCCAAAAGTTATCTTTAATACAATGTTGATTTTAATTTTATTTTTAGTGTAATTTATATTCAATTTGAAAAATTTATAAAAAGAAAATGGATAATTGTAAATTTAGAGCAAACAATCGATATTATTGTTCCTTTAGTAATTAATTGACTTTTGCCACTTTGGACTAAAATACCATTTAGAAAATATAAAAATGCAAAATAATTATTTATAAAATATTTGCAAATTTCAAAAATTCTATATAAGGAAGGAAATATTTGTTGGATAATTCGTTTTAGGAAAATCGAATATTTAAATAATATTTATTTTCATGTTCTACCGATTTGTAGAATTTGGTTTCTGTTATTTGCTCTACAATCTACCAAGTATAGAATATGTATTCTACTATTTTTCTGCATTCTACTGTCCCTATAGAATATGTCATCCAGAATTTTTCTCATTTTTCTATTACCATCTCGATTTGTTCGAAATGAAATTGATAGAAAAGAAGGGAGGAGATCGTAAAATGGGTGGAGATATGAAAAGCGAGCAGAGGAGATGTGATTTATTTTTCTCGTGAGAGGCTAAGAAAAATAGGGTTTTTATTCTCTTAGGTTTTTGTGTTTCTTTAAATTATTTGGTTCATTAGATTATATTAGGGATTTGGTCTATTACATAAGATTTGATTTCATTATTATTAACCAATCAAAATTTATTTTCTTCCAAAAGTTATCTTTTATACAGTGTTGACTTTATTTTTTCTTAGTGTAATTTATATTCACTTTGAAAAATATATAAAAAGAAAAGGGATAATTGTAAATAAAGAGCAAAAAAATCGATACTATTGTCCCCTTAGTACTTAATTGACTTTTGCCACAATTGAAAAAAAATATACTATTTGTTAAATGTAAAAAACGCAAAATTATTATTTTTAAAATATTTCTAAATTTTAAAAATTATAAATAAGGAAGGAAATTTATGTTGGACATTTGAATTTTGGAAAAATAAATATTTAAAAATATTTATTTTCATGTTCAACCGATTTGTAGAATTTGGTTTATGTTATTTGCTTAACAATCTACCAAATACAGTATTCTACTATTTTTTCTGCATTCTACTGTCCCTATAGAATACATTATCTAGAATTATTCTCATTTTCCTATTACCATCTCGATTTGTTCGAAATGAAATTGATAGAAAAGAAGAGAGGAGATCGAAAAATGGGTGGAGATATGAAAAGCGAGCAGAGGAGATGGGGTTTTGTTTTTCTCGTGAGAGACTGAGAAAATTAGATTTTTTTATTCTCTTAGGTATTTGTGTTTCTTTAAATCATTTGGTCCATTAGAATAGATTGGGGATTTGGACTATTAGATAAGATTTGTTACCATTATTATTAACCAATCTAATTTTCCTCCAAAAGTTATATTTTATACAGTGTTGACTTTAGTTTTTGTTAGTGTAATTTATTTTCAGTTTGAAAAATATATAAAAAAGAAAAGGGATAATTGTAAATTTAGAGCAAAAAAATCGATAGTATTGTCCCCTTAGTACTTAATTGACTTTTGCCAATTTTGGACTTAAATACCCTTTATTAAATGTAAAAACTGCAAAAATTCTATATAAGGAAGGAAATATATGTTGTATAACTCGTTTTAGGAAAAACGAATATTTAAAAATATTTATTTTCATGTTCTACCGATTTATAGAATTTGGTTTATGTTATTTGCGCTACAATCTACAGAATAAAAAATATGAATTATACTATTTCTTTTGCATTCTACTGTCCCTACAGAATAGGTCATCTATAGTTTTTCTCATTTTCCTATTACCATCTCGATTGTTTCGAAATGAAATTGATAGAAAAGAAGAGAGAAGATCGAAAAATGGGTGGAGATATGAAAAGCGAGCAGAGGAGATGGTGTTTTGTTTTCTCGTGAGAGGCTGAGAAAAAATAGGGGTTTTATTCTCTTAGGTATTTGTGTTTCTTTAAATCATTTAGTCCATTAGATTAGATTAGGAATTTGTTATATTAGATAAGATTTGTTTCCATTATTATTAACCAATCAAATTTTCATCCAAAAGTTATCTTTAATACAATGTTGATTTTAATTTTATTTTTAGTGTAATTTATATTCAATTTGAAAAATTTATAAAAAGAAAAGGGATAATTGTAAATTTAGAGCAAACAATTGATATTATTGTTCCTTTAGTAATTAATTGACTTTTGCCACTTTGGACTAAAATACCATTTAGTAAATATAAAAAATGCAAAATAATTATTTATAAAATATTTACAAATTTCAAAAATTCTATATAAGGAAGGAAATATTTGTTGGATAATTCGTTTTAGGAAAATCGAATATTTAAATAATATTTATTTTCATGTTCTACCGATTTGTAGAATTTGGTTTCTGTAATTTGCTCTACAATCTACCAAGTATAGAATATGTTGTAACATCCCTAATTCAATTTTGAGGTTGAAATTTAATAATTAGAAGTTGGGGGTTAATTTCGCGTAAATCAATTTTTTCCGGGTGGGTTTAATTGATAATTTTGGAAGTTTGGGGCCATTTGTGAATTCAAAAAATTGGTCCCACATATGTATATATGCGCGTAAGCATCTCCCTCTCCGAGCTTCCCCCATTAACCTAGCCGTCAAGTCCTCTTCGCCACGCCGTCAAGTCCTCTTCGCCACGGTAAGAAAACTCTCTCTCTCCTTAGTTATTTCATGCGGGCGGGGTGGATCGGGGTTGTGCGGCTGACTCGACGGTGCGTGGGTTTGGAGTCGGGATTGTGGATCGGGGTTTGGGCCGTGGTGGGCTCCGGTGGTGAGCTCCGGTGTGGGTTTGGAGTCGGGATTGTGGATCGGGGGTTGGGCCGTGGCGAGCTCCGGTGGTGAGCTCCGGTGGTGGCGTCGTTGCACCGGCGATGGTGAAGTCGATGAAATTGATTACCGGTTTAGACCGGTTTAATAATCACGTATCGAGTGTGTTTGATTTTCTTTTGATTATTTTATTATTTTTTTTATTTTAGGTGGTTTAATAGAAGGTTATTCATCCCGGGGAGTTCTAGAAAATTGCTGAATTTTCTCGTGAAACTTTCTGTGCGGGAATAAGGTGAGTGCAGGACCATAGGCGTAATTTAATAATTTTGATAATTGATGTGATTTCGTGATAATAGGCCGTTTACGATCTCGGAGGGTCTAGATCGAGTGTTTCATGAAATGTTTGATTTATTCGGTATTTTCGTGATAGTCTATATTAATTATCTTAATTATTTGTTAGCCTGTAGATGGGAGGATTGTCTCACTAAGTATTTATCGAAATACTTATGCATCTCTTATATTTTAATTGATGCAGGAAAAGAGAAAGTGTGACCGTGGGATCAGGGCGAGGAAGAGGGGGTGATCTAGACTTGTCGTTTATTTGGTTATTTTATTTGATAATTTATGATCTTGATTATTCGGATTTTTAACCTCGAACCGGAAATTAATTGGTGAAGTTCAATGATTATTATTTATGGGATTTTAGTAATTATTTGCAAAAAAAAAAAAAAAAAAATGGGTGCGGTTGTTTCAATTTGGTATCAGAGCATTTACGGTTCTAGGACGGTTTTAAAAAAAAAAAAAATTTCGCTATTAGAACTGTCTATGTGAGTTAGTCAATTGTTGAGCTTGAAGTTCTAGATCATCCTCTTCGAGCCTTCAATGAGATTCCACGGTAAGACTCGTGTTTGTTTTACTATTGCTGTTGTCAATTAGTAACAAGTGGGTATTGCAGATGGCTGATTCTGATAGCGTTGGGCAAGGTCTCAGAGGTCGGGGTGGTCGTGGCGGCCGTGGTCGGGGTGGCAGAACCGGCCGTGGCGGCAGAGGTGGTAGGGGTGGCAGAGCAGCTGCGAATGTGACGCAGAGTGTCACGGTGGAGCAGGGGGAGTATGATCACGCCGAGGGGGAAGGTCAGTCGGAGCCAGCGGCCGTGTATGGCGCGATGCCGGCGCCGGGTGGTGCTCAGGCGGGTGCGGGCCCGAACCCGATGGCGGCTGTTTTGGGCATGTTGGCCCAGCTCTTGGAGAGGTTACCTGGTGTGGTACCGGCTCCAGCTCCAGTGGCGCCACAGGGGGTTGCCGCGATGCCGGGTGTTGTTGCTCCGGGAGTTCCGGGAGTGGTTGCTGAGGCCGAGCCAGTGGTTCTGTAACATCCCGGTTTCTTGTATATGCGGAGAGGCTTATAAGAATTGATTTGGCTACCTATGTCACCAAAGTGCACTTACCTTTTCCGATCACTTGCCCGAAAGAACTCCAGAGTTAAGGGTGCTTGTGCTGGAGTAGTCTAAGGATGGGTGACCTTCCGGGAAGTGATTCGCGGTAGCGTGTGAGTGAGGACAAAACACGGGGAAAGGTCACGTGGTGATTGCAGGGTCAGTAAACAAGTATTACAAGCCTCCCGGACTAACGCACCGGCCGTCGGACGAGGGTGGGGCCCACGGGCCGGGAGATGTCGTTGGGGCCCACAGGTAGGGGCGGTCGGGGCGTTATAAGTGGTATCAGAGCCGAACCCAAACACGTGTGTGGAGTCAGGTGGGCTCACACCGTCTAGGGTGACGATCCTGGTGCGCAACGAGGACGTTGCGCTCTATGAGTGGGGGTGATTGTAACATCCCGGTTTCTTGTATATGCGGAGAGGCTTATAAGAATTGATTTGGCTACCTATGTCACCAAAGTGCACTTACCTTTTCCGATCACTTGCCCGAAAGAACTCCAGAGTTAAGGGTGCTTGGGCTGGAGTAGTCTAAGGATGGGTGACCTTCCGGGAAGTGATTCGCGGTAGCGTGTGAGTGAGGACAAAACACGGGGAAAGGTCACGTGGTGATTGCAGGGTCAGTAAACAAGTATTACAAGCCTCCCGGACTAACGCACCGGCCGTCGGACGAGGGTGGGGCCCACGGGCCGGGAGATGTCGTTGGGGCCCACAGGTAGGGGCGGTCGGGGCGTTATAGGTTCCGTCGTACCTGAGGGTGATGGAGCATATGCAGAGGTTGGGCACCAAGTTTTTCAGTGGTGGTGCTCGACCGATTGAGTCTGATGAGTGGAGGTCCAGGTTGGAGAGGAACTTCCAGTCGATCAGATGCCCTGAGGAGTATAGGGTTGACTTGGCGGTGCATTATCTGGAGGGAGATGCACATGAGTGGTGGCAGGGTGTTGCTGCGAGGAGGGCGGGAGTAGTGTTGTCTTGGGACGAGTTCCGGAGGGACTTCGATCTCAAGTATTTTCCGCGGGAGGCTCGCGACAGGTTACAGGCGGAGTTTCTGTACTTGTCACAGGGGATTCGTTCGGTTCGAGAGTACGAGGCCGAGTTTAACCGGCTGAAGCGGTTTGCTGGTCGGGGTGCAGATACCGAGTATGAGTTGATTTGTGCTTTCATGCGAGGTATGCGTATCGATCTCAGGAATCGATGCATAGTCCGCAAGTTCGAGTCGGTATCCGAACTGGTGGAGTGTGCAGCGCAGCTTGAGGAGGGGATGAGGCAGGAGGCTAGTTTAAAGGCTGCAGTACCAGAGGTTCCGCGACGGTCTCAAAGTCAGAGTGTTGCTCCAAGCAAGGGCGGTAAGTCTGGTCAGCAGCAGGGACAGAAGAGGAAGTGGGAGGATACTTCCAAGGAAGCGGGTTCTGGACCACGTTGTTTCGGGTGCGGAGCCCATGGACATCGCGTGGCGGATTGCTCTCGAGGGGGTCCGGTGTGCTTCCATTGCAAGGAACCCGGTCACATCAAGAAGGATTGTCCGAAGTTGGCTCAGCCATTTGTGAGGATCGAGGCACCGCCTCCGAAACGGGCTGCAGTGGCACCGAGGGTGTTCACCATAGGCGCGGAGTCAGGCGAGGCGAGCGGCAGCAGACCGATTACTGGTTAGTTACCTTAATTATGTTCTTGTTTGATTGTAATTTCAGTTAATCGCTCTGTAATTGGTGTTTGCTATTTGCCGTGAATCCTTTTCGTGCTTAGGGACCCTTAATGTGGCTGGGGTAGAGTCACATGTGTTGTTTGACTCCGGAGCGTCCCACAGTTTTGCCACACCGGATTGGGTGTCGGGGAGCGGTATCCAAGAGGTGTTTGGGGACCACTCGGGTGTGGTGAGAGTTTCTGGGGGTCGTTTGTTGAGGACTCAGGGCTGTGTGGAGAATGTTGACATTCTTATCGCCGGAGAGTTGATGCCAGCGGATTTGATAGTGTGCCCAGTGGAACTCTATGACATCATTTTGGGTATGGACTGGCTGGGAAAGTTCAAGGCTCATTTGGATTGTCACCGGGGTCGTGTGGTGTTCGAGCATGCTAACAGAAGACTGGTTTACCAGGGAGTGAGACCGGTGCCGGGAGGTATCGTCGTTTCCGCGGTTCACGCGGAGCGTTTGATCGAGCAGGGTTGTGAGGCCTATTTGGCTACCATTTCGATACCTGGTGAGGTTGGGGAGTCAGCGGTGCGGGATATTGAGGTGGTCTGGGAGTTCGAGGATGTGTTCCAGCAGTTGAGCGGGTTACCACCATCCAGGTCGGATCCTTTTACCATTGAGTTAGAGCCGGGGACGACCCCGTTGTCTAAGGCTCTTTACAGGATGGCTCCAGCGGAGATGGCTGAGATTAAGAAGCAGCTTGAGGAGTTGTTGGAAAAGGGTTTCATTAGACCGAGCAGTTCTCCGTGGGGTGCACCGGTACTGTTCGTCAAGAAGAAGGATGGGAGCTTCCGGTTGTGCATTGATTATCGGGGGCTGAACCGGGTTACTGTGAAGAACAAGTACCCATTACCGAGGATCGATGAGTTGTTAGATCAGTTGCAGGGTGCTTCGTGGTTCTCTAAGATTGATTTGGCATCGGGTTATCATCAGATCCCGATAGCGGAGTCGGACATCAGGAAGACGGCTTTCAGGACAAGATACGGGCACTACGAGTTTGTGGTGATGCCGTTTGGGTTGACGAATGCACCAGCTGCGTTTATGAGGTTGATGAACGGCGTGTTCCAGGAGTATCTGGATGAGTTCGTCATCATTTTCATCGACGACATTCTAGTGTATTCGAAGAGTCCTGAGGAGCACATGGTTCACCTGAGGAAAGTTCTGGAGAAGCTACGGGAGCAAAAGTTGTTCGCTAAGCTGAGCAAGTGTAGTTTCTGGCAGCGGGAGATCGGATTTCTGGGGCACGTCGTATCTGATCGTGGTGTTTCAGTGGATCCGGAGAAGATTCGCTCGATTGAGGAGTGGCCGAGACCGAAGAATGCCTCGGAGATTCGCAGTTTTCTGGGTCTGGCGGGTTATTACAGGAGGTTCGTCAAGGGGTTTGCTAGTATGGCGCATGCCATGACCAAGTTGACCGGGAAGGACGTTCCTTTCGTGTGGTCGGACCAGTGTGAAGAGAGCTTTGTTAAGCTCAAGGAGATGCTGGTGAGTACTCCGGTGTTGGCCTTTCCGAAGCAGGATGAGCCATACGTCATGTTCACAGACGCGTCCAGGCTGGGGCTCGGTTGCGTATTGATGCAGCAGGGTAAGGTAATCGCATATGCTTCCAGGCAACTGAGGAAACATGAATGCAATTATCCTACTCACGATCTTGAGATGGCTGCAGTGGTGTTTGCATTGAAGATCTGGAGGTCTTATCTGTATGGCGGTAAGGTTCAGGTGTTCACAGACCACAAAAGTCTGAAGTACATCTTTACCCAGCCGGAGCTGAATCTGCGACAGAGGCGATGGATGGAGCTTGTTGCGGATTATGACCTGGAGATAGCTTACCATCCCGGTAAAGCGAATCTTGTAGCCGATGCTTTGAGCAGGAAGCGGGTTATTTTAGACACTGAGCGAGATACAGAGGCGTTGGTAGGCATGGTGAGTGCCCTGAGACTGTGTGCTATGTCTGAGGAACCTGAGCCGTTGGGTTTAGAGGCGGTGGATCAGGCGGACATCCTGACTAGGGTGCGGGTAGCACAGCAGTTGGATGCGGAATTAATGCAGGCTGGCAGGGCAGAGCGGTCTGAGTATGAGTTATCCAGCAATGGAACTATCCTTTTGAGGGGCAGGGTGTGTGTACCGAAGGACGAAGTGCTGAGGCAGGAAATCCTGAGGGAAGCACATTAGAGCCGCTTCTCTATTCATCCAGGAGCTACCAAGATGTACCGTGACCTCAAACGGTATTACCAGTGGGTAGGGATGAAGAAGGATGTTGCCAACTGGGTTGCGGGGTGTGATACCTGTCAGTTGGTGAAGGCTGAGCATCAGGTTCCGAGCGGGTTGTTGAGGAGTTTACCCATTCCGGAGTGGAAGTGGGACATGATCACCATGGATTTCGTGGTGGGTCTGCCGGTTTCGCGAACCCAGGACGCTATTTGGGTCATCGTCGATAGGTTGACCAAGTCTGCGCACTTCTTGGCCATAAAAAAGACCGACGGTGCGGAAGTGTTGGCCAAGAGGTACGTCAGGGAGATTGTGAAGCTGCATGGGGTACCGGTGAGTATAGTGTCAGATCGAGATCCGAAGTTCTCCTCGCTGTTCTGGGGCGCTTTCCAGAAGGAGGTGGGCACTAAGGTACACATGAGTACAGCTTATCATCCCCAGACCGATGGGCAGTCGGAGCGGACTATCCAGACGTTGGAGGATCTGTTGAGGATGTGTGTGTTGGATTGGGGTGGACATTGGGCGGATCATCTGAATCTAGTGGAGTTTGCGTACAATAACAGCTACCAGGCTAGTATCGGCATGGCACCATTTGAGGCGTTGTATGGTAGGCCTTGCAGGACCCCGTTGTGTTGGACACAAGTGGGGGAGAGGAGCCTGTTGGGGGCTGACTTTGTGCAGGAGACGACTGAGAAGGTCCGGATTGTGAAGTTGAACATGAAGGAAGCTCAAGATCGTCAGAAAAGCTACGCAGATCGGCGTAGGAAGGAGCTGGAGTTCGCAGTTGGCGATTTGGTCTACCTGAAAATGGCCATGTTGAGGGGCCCGAACAGGTCCATTTCCGAGACGAAGTTGAGTCTGCGATATATGGGTCCCGTCAGGGTGCTGGAGCGGGTCGGACCGGTGGCTTATCGGTTAGAGTTGTCGGAGTCTATGCAGGCATTTCACAAGGTGTTCCACGTGTCGATGTTGAAGAAATGTTTGCACAAGGATGATCAGGTGGTCACGGGGGTGCCATCAGATTTGACACCGAGCATGGTGGTGGAGGCGAGGCCTCTGAGAGTCCAAGATCGTCGGGTGAGAGTGATCAGGAGGAAGAAGGTTCCTGAGATGCAGGTGCTGTGGGACTGCAATGGAGCCGAGGAGGTGACTTGGGAGCCGGAAGCGAAATTGAAGCGCAAATTTCCCAAGTGGTTTGGCAAACTGGAGGGTTAGCCGGGTGTTTCCATATCGTTGTAACCATGGTGTTGGGATTTTGGGAGTTATTGCGTTGTTGTACTCGTCTATTTTATGGTGTTATAATTAATCGATGTACTTTGGAGCTTTTGATTATTCAATAAAAAGGTGTTTTCATTGAATATGTTGAGTGGTGGGTTTACTAGAGGATTAGTAGACAGGTTGGCGGGCAACTAGTGGTAGTGGTCCGATAGCGGGGGTGCGGATACTAGGTGTTTAGTAGCTGCATAGGGCTGATAGATCCGGATTGGTTTGGCACAGGGTGGTGACCCATATAGCGGCATCGGAGTGCACTGGTGAGTCACTGCCGAGTGTACCTGGCCGGTTGGGTTTCGACGTGATTCCTGATTGGTGAGACAGGTCACTAGAGAGATTGCCGTTGTCTGGCTCTCTATGCGTTAGACGGATCGATCCATGGTGTTGGGTCGTGAAGTCGTTATACTCCCGGGCGTTGGAGTGGTTGGCCAAACCAAGTAGGAAACTAGGGCGCTATGGTGTTGAGCCGTGATACCGTTGTTAGTGGGGTTGGAATAGCGGTCGCGCTACGCTGAGTTGGAATAGCGGTTGTGCTATGTTGTCGATGTTAGCTGGATGTTAGATTCGAGGACGAATCCATGTTAGTGGGGGAGAATTGTAACATCCCTAATTCAATTTTGAGGTTGAAATTGAATAATTAGAAGTTGGGGGTTAATTTCGCGTAAATCAATTTTTTCCGGGTGGGTTTAATTGATAATTTTGGAAGTTTGGGGCCATTTGTGAATTCAAAAAATTGGTCCCACATATGTATATATGCGCGTAAGCATCTCCCTCTCCGAGCTTCCCCCATTAACCTAGCCGTCAAGTCCTCTTCGCCACGCCGTCAAGTCCTCTTCGCCACGGTAAGAAAACTCTCTCTCTCCTTAGTTATTTCATGCGGGCGGGGTGGATCGGGGTTGTGCGGCTGACTCGACGGTGCGTGGGTTTGGAGTCGGGATTGTGGATCGGGGTTTGGGCCGTGGTGGGCTCCGGTGGTGAGCTCCGGTGTGGGTTTGGAGTCGGGATTGTGGATCGGGGGTTGGGCCGTGGCGAGCTCCGGTGGTGAGCTCCAGTGGTGGCGTCGTTGCACCGGCGATGGTGAAGTCGATGAAGTTGATTACCGGTTTAGACCGGTTTAATAATCACGTATCGAGTGTGTTTGATTTTCTTTTGATTATTTTATTATTTTTTTTATTTTAGGTGGTTTAATAGAAGGTTATTCATCCCGGGGAGTTCTAGAAAATTGCTGAATTTTCTCGTGAAACTTTCTGTGCGGGAATAAGGTGAGTGCAGGACCATAGGCGTAATTTAATAATTTTGATAATTGATGTGATTTCGTGATAATAGGCCGTTTACGATCTCGGAGGGTCTAGATCGAGTGTTTCATGAAATGTTTGATTTATTCGGTATTTTCGTGATAGTCTATATTAATTATCTTAATTATTTGTTAGCCTGTAGATGGGAGGATTGTCTCACTAAGTATTTATCGAAATACTTATGCATCTCTTATATTTTAATTGATGCAGGAAAAGAGAAAGTGTGACCGTGGGATCAGGGCGAGGAAGAGGGGGTGATCTAGACTTGTCGTTTATTTGGTTATTTTATTTGATAATTTATGATCTTGATTATTCGGATTTTTAACCTCGAACCGGAAATTAATTGGTGAAGTTCAATGATTATTATTTATGGGATTTTAGTAATTATTTGCAAAAAAAAAAAAAAAAAATGGGTGCGGTTGTTTCATATGTATTCTACTATTTTTTCTGCATTCTACTGTCCCTATAGAATATGTCATCTAGAATTTTTCTCATTTTTCTATTACCATCTCGATTTGTTCGAAATGAAATTGATAGAAAAGAAGGGAGGAGATCGTAAAATGGGTGGAGATATGAAAAGCGAGCAGAGGAGATGTGATTTTGTTTTCTCATGAGAGGCTAAGAAAAATGGGGTTTTTTATTCTCTTAGGTTTTTGTGTTTCTTTAAATTATTTGGTTCATTAGATTATATTAGGGATTTGGTCTATTACATAAGATTTGATTTCATTATTATTAACCAATCAAAATTTATTTTCTTCCAAAAGTTATCTTTTATACAGTTTTGACTTTATTTTTTCTTAGTGTAATTTATATTCAGTTTGAAAAATATATAAAAAGAAAAGGGGTAATTGTAAATAAAGAGCAAAAAAATCGATACTATTGTCCCCTTAGTACTTAATTGACTTTTGCCACAATTTAAAAAAAAAATACTATTTGTGAAATGTTAAAAACGCAAAATTATTATTTTTAAAATATTTCTACATTTAAAAAATTCTAAATAAAGAAGGAAATTTATGTTGGACATTTGAATTTTGGAAAAATATATATTTAAAAATATTTATTTTCATGTTCAACCGATTTGTAGAATTTGGTTTCTGTTATTTGCTTAACAATCTACCAAATACAGTATTCTACTATTTTTTCTGCATTCTACTGTCCCTATAGAATACATTATCTAGAATTATTCTCATTTTCCTATTACCATCTCGATTTGTTCGAAATGAAATTGATAGAAAAGAAGAGAGGAGATCGAAAAATGGGTGGAGATATGAAACGCGAGCAGAGGAGATGGGGTTTTGTTTTTCTCGTGAGAGACTGAGAAAAATAGATTTTTTATTCTCTTAGGTATTTGTGTTTCTTTAAATCATTTGGTCCATTAGAATAGATTAGGGATTTGGACTATTAGATAAGATTTGTTTCCATTATTATTAAACAATCAAATTTTCCTCCAAAAGTTATATTTTATACAGTGTTGACTTTATTTTTTGTTAGTATAATTTATTTTCAGTTTGAAAAATATATAAAAAAAGAAAAGGGATAATTGTAAATTTAGAGCAAACAATCGATATTATTGTTCCTTTAGTAATTAATTGACTTTTGCCACTTTGGACTAAAATACCATTTAGTAAATATAAAAAATGCAAAATAATTATTTATAAAATATTTACAAATTTCAAAAATTCTACATAAGGAAGGAAATATTTGTTGGATAATTCGTTTTAGGAAAATCGAATATTTAAATAATATTTATTTTCATGTTCTACCGATTTGTAGAATTTGGTTTCTGTTATTTGCTCTACAATCTACCAAGTATAGAATAGGTATTCTACTATTTTTTCTGCATTCTACTGTCCCTATAGAATATGTCATCTAGAATTTTTCTCATTTTTCTATTACCATCTCGATTTGTTCGAAATGAAATTGATAGAAAAGAAGGGAGGAGATCGTAAAATGGGTGGAGATATGAAAAGCGAGCAGAGGAGATGTGATTTTGTTTTCTCGTGAGAGGCAAAGAAAAATAGGGTTTTTATTCTCTTAGGTTTTTGTGTTTCTTTAAATTATTTGGTTCATTAGATTATATTAGGGATTTGGTCTATTACATAAGATTTGATTTCATTATTATTAACCAATCAAAATTTATTTTCTTCCAAAAGTTATCTTTTATACAGTTTTGACTTTATTTTTTCTTAGTGTAATTTATATTCAGTTTGAAAAATATATAAAAAGAAAAGGGGTAATTGTAAATAAAGAGCAAAAAAATCGATACTATTGTCCCCTTAGTACTTAATTGACTTTTGCCACAATTTAAAAAAAAATACTATTTGTGAAATGTTAAAAACGCAAAATTATTATTTTTAAAATATTTCTACATTTAAAAAATTCTAAATAAAGAAGGAAATTTATGTTGGACATTTGAATTTTGGAAAAATATATATTTAAAAATATATATTTTCCTGTTCAACCGATTTGTAGAATTTGGTTTCTGTTATTTGCTTAACAATCTACCAAATACAGTATTCTACTATTTTTCTGCATTCTACTGTCCCTATAGAATACATTATCTAGAATTATTCTCATTTTCCTATTACCATCTCGATTTGTTCGAAATGAAATTGATAGAAAAGAAGAGAGGAGATCGAAAAATGGGTCGAGATATGAAAAGCGAGCAGAGGAGATAGGGTTTTGTTTTTCTCGTGAGAGACTGAGAAAAATAGATTTTTTTATTCTCTTAGGTATTTGTGTTTCTTTAAATCATTTGGTCCATTGGAATAGATTAGGGATTTGGACTATTAGATAAGATTTGTTTCCATTATTATTAACCAATCAAATTTTCCTCCAAAAGTTATATTTTATACAGTGTTGACTTTATTTTTTGTTAGTGTAATTTATTTTCAGTTTGAAAAATATATAAAAAAGAAAAGGGATAATTGTTAATTTAGAGCAAAAAAATCGATAGTATTGTCCCCTTAGTACTTAATTGACTTTTGATAATTTTGGACTAAAATACCCTTTATTAAATGTAAAAACTGCAAAAATTCTATATAAGGAAGGAAATATATGTTGTATAACTCGTTTTAGGAAAAACAAATATTTAAAAATATTTATTTTCATGTTCTACCGATTTATAGAATTTGGTTTATGTTATTTGCGCTACAATCTACAGAATAAAAAATATGAATTCTACTATTTCTTTTGCATTCTACTGTCCCTACAGAATAGGTCATCTATAGTTTTTCTTGTTTTCCTATTACCATCTCGATTGTTTCGAAATGAAATTGATAGAAAAGAAGAGAGAAGATCGAAAAATGGGTGGAGATATGAAAAGCGAGCAGAGGAGATGGTGTTTTGTTTTCTCGTGAGAGGCTGAGAAAAAATAGGGGTTTTATGCTCTTAGGTATTTGTGTTTCTTTAAATCATTTAGTCCATTAGATTAGATTAGTAATTTGTTCTATTAGATAAGATTTGTTTCCATTATTATTAACCAATCAAATTTTCATCCAAAAGTTATCTTTAATACAATGTTGATTTTAATTTTATTTTTAGTGTAATTTATATTCAATTTGAAAAATTTATAAAAAGAAAAGGGATAATTGTAAATTTAGAGCAAACAATCGATATTATTGTTCCTTTAGTAATTAATTGACTTTTGCCACTTTGGACTAAAATACCATTTAGTAAATATAAAAAATGCAAAATAATTATTTATAAAATATTTACAAATTTCAAAAATTCTACATAAGGAAGGATATATTTGTTGGATAATTCGTTTTAGGAAAATCGAATATTTAAATAATATTTATTTTCATGTTCTACCGATTTGTAGAATTTGGTTTCTGTTATTTGCTCTACAATCTACCAAGTATAGAATAGGTATTCTACTATTTTTTCTGCATTCTACTGTCCCTATAGAATATGTCATCTAGAATTTTTCTCATTTTTCTATTACCATCTCGATTTGTTCGAAATGAAATTGATAGAAAAGAAGGGAGGAGATCGTAAAATGGGTGGAGATATGAAAAGCGAGCAAAGGAGATGTGATTTTGTTTTCTCGTGAGAGGCTAAGAAAAATAGGGTTTTTATTCTCTTAGGTTTTTGTGTTTCTTTAAATTATTTGGTTCATTAGATTATATTAGGGATTTGGTCTATTACATAAGATTTGATTTCATTATTATTAACCAATCAAAATTTATTTTCTTCCAAAAGTTATCTTTTATACAGTTTTGACTTTAGTTTTTCTTAGTGTAATTTATATTCAGTTTGAAAAATATATAAAAAGAAAAGGGGTAATTGTAAATAAAGAGCAAAAAAATCGATACTATTGTCCCCTTAGTACTTAATTGACTTTTGCCACAATTTAAAAAAAAAATACTATTTGTGAAAAGTTAAAAACGCAAAATTATTATTTTTAAAAACATTCTACATTTAAAAACGCAAATTTTCATCCAAAAGTTATCTTTAATACAATGTTGATTTTAATTTTATTTTTAGTGTAATTTATATTCAATTTGAAAAATTTATAAAAAGAAAAGGGATAATTGTAAATTTAGAGCAAACAATCGATATTATTGTTCCTTTAGTAATTAATTGACTTTTGCCACTTTGGACTAAAATACCATTTAGTAAATATAAAAAATGCAAAATAATTATTTATAAAATATCTACAAATTTCAAAAATTCTACATAAGGAAGGATATATTTGTTGGATAATTCGTTTTAGGAAAATCGAATATTTAAATAATATTTATTTTCATGTTCTACCGATTTGTAGAATTTGGTTTCTGTTATTTGCTCTACAATCTACCAAGTATAGAATAGGTATTCTACTATTTTTTCTGCATTCTACTGTCCCTATAGAATATGTCATCTAGAATTTTTCTCATTTTTCTATTACCATCTCGATTTGTTCGAAATGAAATTGATAGAAAAGAAGGGAGGAGATCGTAAAATGGGTGGAGATATGAAAAGCGAGCAAAGGAGATGTGATTTTGTTTTCTCGTGAGAGGCTAAGAAAAATAGGGTTTTTATTCTCTTAGGTTTTTGTGTTTCTTTAAATTATTTGGTTCATTAGATTATATTAGGGATTTGGTCTATTACATAAGATTTGATTTCATTATTATTAACCAATCAAAATTTATTTTCTTCCAAAAGTTATCTTTTATACAGTTTTGACTTTAGTTTTTCTTAGTGTAATTTATATTCAGTTTGAAAAATATATAAAAAGAAAAAGGGTAATTGTAAATAAAGAGCAAAAAAATCGATACTATTGTCCCCTTAGTACTTAATTGACTTTTGCCACAATTTAAAAAAAAATACTATTTGTGAAAAGTTAAAAACGCAAAATTATTATTTTTAAAAACATTCTACATTTAAAAACGCAAATTTTCATCCAAAAGTTATCTTTAATACAATGTTGATTTTAATTTTATTTTTAGTGTAATTTATATTCAATTTGAAAAATTTATAAAAAGAAAAGGGATAATTGTAAATTTAGAGCAAACAATCGATATTATTGTTCCTTTAGTAATTAATTGACTTTTGCCACTTTGGACTAAAATACCATTTAGTAAATATAAAAAATGCAAAATAATTATTTATAAAATATCTACAAATTTCAAAAATTCTACATAAGGAAGGATATATTTGTTGGATAATTCGTTTTAGGAAAATCGAATATTTAAATAATATTTATTTTCATGTTCTACCGATTTGTAGAATTTGGTTTCTGTTATTTGCTCTACAATCTACCAAGTATAGAATAGGTATTCTACTATTTTTTCTGCATTCTACTGTCCCTGTAGAATATGTCATCTAGAATTTTTCTCATTTTTCTATTACCATCTCGATTTGTTAGAAATGAAATTGATAGAAAAGAAGGGAGGAGATCGTAAAATGGGTGGAGATATGAAAAACGAGCAGATGAGATGTGATTTTGTTTTCTCTTGAGAGGCTAAGAAAAATAGGGTTTTTATTCTCTTAGGTTTTTGTGTTTCTTTAAATTATTTGGTTCATTAGATTATATTAGGGATTTGGTCTATTACATAAGATTTGATTTCATTATTATTAACCAATCAAAATTTATTTTCTTCCAAAAGTTATCTTTTATACAGTTTTGACTTTATTTTTTCTTAGTGTAATTTATATTCAGTTTGAAAAATATATAAAAAGAAAAGGGGTAATTGTAAATAAAGAGCAAAAAAATCGATACTATTGTCCCCTTAGTACTTAATTGACTTTTGCCACAATTTAAAAAAATAATACTATTTGTGAAATGTTAAAAACGCAAAATTATTATTTTTAAAATATTTCTACATTTAAAAAATTCTAAATAAAGAAGGAAATTTATGTTGGACATTTGAATTTTGGAAATATATATTTAAAAATATTTATTTTCATGTTCAACCGATTTGTACAATTTGGTTTCTGTTATTTGCTTAACAATCTACCAAATACAGTATTCTACTATTTTTTCTGCATTCTACTGTCCCTATAGAATACATTATCTAGAATTATTCTCATTTTCCTATTACCATCTCGATTTGTTCGAAATGAAATTGATAGAAAAGA
This sequence comes from Eutrema japonicum, assembly GCA_030161315.1. NCBI lineage: Eukaryota > Viridiplantae > Streptophyta > Magnoliopsida > Brassicales > Brassicaceae > Eutrema > Eutrema japonicum. The sequence goes on from BSQW01000007.1 coordinate 23,702,454, forward strand.
AGAGAGGAGATCGAAAAATGGGTGGAGATATGAAAAGCGAGCAGAGGAGATGGGGTTTTGTTTTTCTCGTGAGAGACTGAGAAAAATAGATTTTTTTATTCTCTTAGGTATTTGTGTTTCTTTAAATCATTTGGTCCATTAGAATAGATTAGGGATTTGGACTATTAGATAAGATTTGTTTCCATTATTATTAACCAATCAAATTTTCCTCCAAAAGTTATATTTTATACAGTGTTGACTTTATTTTTTTGTTAGTGTAATTTATTTTCAGTTTGAAAAATATATAAAAAAGGGATAATTGTTAATTTAGAGCAAAAAAATCGATAATATTGTCCCCTTAGTACTTAATTGACTTTTGATAATTTTGGACTAAAATACCCTTTATTAAATGTAAAAACTGCAAAAATTCTATATAAGGAAGGAAATATATGTTGTATAACTCGTTTTAGGAAAAACGAATATTTAAAAATATTTATTTTCATGTTCTACCGATTTATAGAATTTGGTTTATGTTATTTGCACTACAATCTACAGAATAAAAAATATGAATTCTACTATTTCTTTTGCATTCTACTGTTCCTACAGAATAGGTCATCTATAGTTTTTCTCGTTTTCCTATTACCATCTCGATTGTTTCGAAATGAAATTGATAGAAAAGAAGAGAGAAGATCGAATTATGGGTGGAGATATGAAAAGCGAGCAGAGGAGATGGTGTTTTGTTTTCTCGTGAGAGGCTGAGAAAAAATAGGGGTTTTATTCTCTTAGGTATTTGTGTTTCTTTAAATCATTTAGTACATTAGATTAGATTATGAATTTGTTATATTAGATTTTGTTTCCAATATTATTAACCAATCAAATTTTCATCCAAAAGTTATCTTTAATACAATGTTGATTTTAATTTTATTTTTAGTGTAATTTATATTCAATTTGAAAAATTTATAAAAAGAAAAGGGATAATTGTAAATTTAGAGCAAACAATCGATATTATTGTTCCTTTAGTAATTAATTGACTTTTGCCACTTTGGACTAAAATACCATTTAGTAAATATAAAAAATGCAAAATAATTATTTATAAAATATTTACAAATTTCAAAAATTCTATATAAGGAAGGAAATATTTGTTGGATAATTCGGTTTAGGAAAATGGAATATTTAAATAATATTTATTTTCATGTTCTACCGATTTGTAGAATTTGGTTTCTGTTATTTACTCTACAATCTACGAAGTATAGAATAGGTATTCTACTATTTTTTCTGCATTCTACTGTCCCTATAGAATATGTCATCTAGAATTTTTCTCATTTTTCTATTACCATCTCGATTTGTTCGAAATGAAATTGATAGAAAAGAAGGGAGGAGATCGTAAAATGGGTGGAGATATGAAAAGCGAGCAGAGGAGATGTGATTTTGTTTTCTCGTGAGAGGCTAAGAAAAATAGGGTTTTTATTCTCTTAGGTTTTTGTGTTTCTTTAAATTATTTGGTTCATTAGATTATATTAGGGATTTGGTCTATTACATAAGATTTGATTTCATTATTATTAACCAATCAAAATTTATTTTCTTCCAAAAGTTATCTTTTATACAGTTTTGACTTTAGTTTTTCTTAGTGTAATTTATATTCAGTTTGAAAAATATATAAAAAGAAAAGGGGTAATTGTAAATAAAGAGCAAAAAAATTGATACTATTGTCCCCTTAGTACTTAATTGACTTTTGCCACAATTTAAAAAAAAAATACTATTTGTGAAAAGTTAAAAACGCAAAATTATTATTTTTAAAAAAATTCTACATTTAAAAACGCAAATTTTCATCCAAAAGTTATCTTTAATACAATGTTGATTTTAATTTTATTTTTAGTGTAATTTATATTCAATTTGAAAAATTTATAAAAAGAAAAGGGATAATTGTAAATTTAGAGCAAACAATCGATATTATTGTTCCTTTAGTAATTAATTGACTTTTGCCACTTTGGACTAAAATACCATTTAGTAAATATAAAAAATGCAAAATAATTATTTATAAAATATTTACAAATTTCAAAAATTCTACATAAGGAAGGAAATATTTGTTGGATAATTCGTTTTAGGAAAATCGAATATTTAAATAATATTTATTTTCATGTTCTACCGATTTGTAGAATTTGGTTTCTGTTATTTGCTCTACAATCTACCAAGTATAGAATAGGTATTATACTATTTTTTCTGCATTCTACTGTCCCTATAGAATATGTCATCTAGAATTTTTCTCATTTTTCTATTACCATCTCGATTTGTTCGAAATGAAATTGATAGAAAAGAAGGCAGGAGATCGTAAAATGGGTGGAGATATGAAAAGCGAGCAGAGGAGATGTGATTTTGTTTTCTCGTGAGAGGCTAAGAAAAATAGGGGTTTTATTCTCTTAGGTTTTTGTGTTTCTTTAAATTATTTGGTTCATTAGATTATATTAGGGATTTGGTCTATTACATAAGATTTGATTTCATTATTATTAACCAATCAAAATTTATTTTCTTCCAAAAGTTATCTTTTATACAGTTTTGACTTTATTTTTTCTTAGTGTAATTTATATTCAGTTTGAAAAATATATAAAAAGAAAAGGGGTAATTGTAAATAAAGAGCAAAAAATCGATACTATTGTCCCCTTAGTACTTAATTGACTTTTGCCACAATTTAAAAAAAAATACTATTTGTGAAATGTTAAAAACACAAAATTATTATTTTTAAAATATTTCTACATTTAAAAAATTCTAAATAAAGAAGGAAATTTATGTTGGACATTTGAATTTTGGAAAATATATATTTAAAAATATTTATTTTCATGTTCAACCGATTTGTAGAATTTGGTTTCTGTTATTTGCTTAACAATCTACCAAATACAGTATTCTACTATTTTTTCTGCATTCTACTGTCCCTATAGAATACATTATCTAGAATTATTCTCATTTTCCTATTACCATCTCGATTTGTTCGAAATGAAATTGATAGAAAAGAAGAGAGGAGATCGAAAAATGGGTCGAGATATGAAAAGCGAGCAGAGGAGATAGGGTTTTGTTTTTCTCGTGAGAGACTGAGAAAAATAGATTTTTTTATTCTCTTAGGTATTTGTGTTTCTTTAAATCATTTGGTCCATTAGAATAGATTAGGGATTTGGACTATTAGATAAGATTTGTTTCCATTATTATTAACCAATCAAATTTTCCTCCAAAAGTTATATTTTATACAGTGTTGACTTTATTTTTTGTTAGTGTAATTTATTTTCAGTTTGAAAAATATATAAAAAAGAAAAGGGATAATTGTTAATTTAGAGCAAAAAAATCGATAGTATTGTCCCCTTAGTACCCTTTATTAAATGTAAAAACTGCAAAAATTCTATATAAGGAAGGAAATATATGTTGTATAACTCGTTTTAGGAAAAACAAATATTTAAAAATATTTATTTTCATGTTCTACCGATTTATAGAATTTGGTTTTCGTTATTTGCGCTACAATCTACAGAATAAAAAATATGAATTCTACTATTTCTTTTGCATTCTACTGTCCCTACAGAATAGGTCATCTATAGTTTTTCTCGTTTTCCTATTACCATCTCGATTGTTTCGAAATGAAATTGATAGAAAAGAAGAGAGAAGATCGAAAAATGGGTGGAGATATGAAAAGCGAGCAGAGGAGATGGTGTTTTGTTTTCTCGTGAGAGGCTGAGAAAAAATAGGGGTTTTATACTCTTAGGTATTTGTGTTTCTTTAAATCATTTAGTCCATTAGATTAGATTAGTAATTTGTTCTATTAGATAAGATTTGTTTCCATTATTATTAACCAATCAAATTTTCATCCAAAAGTTATCTTTAATACAATGTTGATTTTAATTTTATTTTTAGTGTAATTTATATTCAATTTGAAAAATTTATAAAAAGAAAAGGGATAATTATAAATTTAGAGCAAACAATCGATATTATTGTTCCTTTAGTAATTAATTGACTTTTGCCACTTTGGACTAAAATACCATTTAGTAAATATAAAAAATGCAAAATAATTATTTATAAAATATTTACAAATTTCAAAAATTCTACATAAGGAAGGAAATATTTGTTGGATAATTCGTTTTAGGAAAATCGAATATTTAAATAATATTTATTTTCATGTTCTACCGATTTGTAGAATTTGGTTTCTGTTATTTGCTCTACAATCTACCACGTATAGAATAGGTATTATACTATTTTTTCTGCATTCTACTGTCCCTATAGAATATGTCATCTAGAATTTTTCTCATTTTTCTATTACCATCTAGATTTGTTCAAAATGAAATTGATAGAAAAGAAGGGAGGAGATCGTAAAATGGGTGGAGATATGAAAAGCGAGCAGAGGAGATGGTGTTTTGTTTTCTCGTGAGAGGCTGAGAAAAAATAGGGGTTTTATTCTCTTAGGTATTTGTGTTTCTTTAAATCATTTAGTCCATTAGATTAGATTAGGAATTTGTTATATTAGATAAGATTTGTTTCCATTATTATTAACCAATCAAATTTTCATCCAAAAGTTATCTTTAATACAATGTTGATTTTAATTTTATTTTTAGTGTAATTTATATTCAATTTGAAAATTTATTAAAAGAAAAGGGATAATTGTAAATTTAGAGCAAACAATCGATATTATTGTTCCTTTAGTACTTAATTGACTTTTGCCACTTTGGACTAAAATACCATTTAGTAAATATAAAAAAATGCAAAATAATTATTTATAAAATATTTACAAATTTCAAAAATTCTATATAAGGAAGGAAATCTTTGTTGGATAATTCGTTTTCGGAAAATCGAATATTTAAATAATATTTATTTTCATGTTGTACCGATTTGTAGAATTTGGTTTCTGTTATTTGCTCTACAATCTACCAAGTATAGAATATGTATTCTACTATTTTTTCTGCATTCTACTGTCCCTATAGAATATGTCATCTAGAATTTTTCTCATTTTTTTATTACCATCTCGATTTGTTCGAAATGAAATTGATAGAAAAGAAGGGAGGAGATCGTAAAATGGGTGGAGATATGAAAAGCGAGCAGAGGAGATGTGATTTTGTTTTCTCGTGAGAGGCTAAGAAAAATAGGGTTTTTATTATCTTAGGTTTTTGTGTTTCTTTAATTAGTTGGTTCATTAGATTAGATTAGGGATTTGGTCTATTACATAAGATTTGAGTTCATTATTATTAACCAATCAAATTTTATTTTCTTCCAAAAGTTATCTTTTATACAGTGTTGACTTTATTTTTTCTTAGTGTAATTTATATTCAGTTTGAAAAATATATAAAAAGAAAAGGGATAATTGTAAATAAAGAGCAAAAAATCGATACTATTGTCCCCTTAGTACTTAATTGACTTTTGCCACAATTGAAAAAAAAAATACTATTTGTTAAATGTAAAAAACGCAAAATTATTATTTTTAAAATATTTCTAAATTTAAAAAATTCTAAATAAGGAAGGAAATTTATGTTGGACATTTGAATTTTGGAAAAATAAATATTTAAAAATATTTATTTTCATGTTCAACCGATTTGTAGAATTTGGTTTCTGTTATTTGCTTAACAATCTACCAAATACAGTAACATCCCTAATTCAATTGTGAGGTTGAAATTGAATAATTAGAAGTTTGAGGTTAATTTCGCGAAAAATCAATTGTTCTGGGTGGGTTTAATTGATAATTTTGGGAGTTTGGGGTCAAAAAAAAATAGATCCCACATACATAGGTTTATATAACCGTATGTATCTCCCTCTCCAAGAGCTTGTGCAATTAACCTAGCCGTCAGCCCTCGTCGTCAACGGTAAGAACCCTTCTCTCCCTCTCCTTAGTTGATTCGTGTGGTGTTGGGGTCGAGGCGGTGGTGTTTGCGACGGGTCGAGGCGGTGGTGGTGGCCGTTCGGAGGGTGTGTGGCTGGCTTCTCGCCCTGTTGGTTTCGCAGATCAATCCCGGCCTAGGTGTCGTCGGTTTGGCGGTCGTAGGCGGTGGCCCTACGTGTGGAGAGATCCCTCGGCCGGAGCTCCGGGACGGCGGGGCTAAGGGGGCCCTTGAGGAGAGATCTCCGGCGCCGGCGGTGGTAGATGGGCGCATCCCTCTCCTCCTCTTCTTCCCGGGGTTCGGCTGCCGTTGGTGACAGACCGGTAGTCGCTGCTCCGGCGATGGGAAGTCGACGATGTCGACTAACCGGTTTAGACCGGTTCAGCAAATCGCATCGAACGTGTGATTTCGTTTGTTGGTTTTTAATTATTTTATTATTTGTTATTTTAGGTGGTTTAATTGAAGGTTATTCATCCCGGGGAGTTCTAGAAAATTGCTGAATTTTCTCGTGAAACTTTCTGTGCGGGAATAAGGTGAGTGCAGGACCATAGGCGTAATTAAATCATTTTGATAATTGGTGTGATTTCGTGATTATAGGCCGTTTACGATCTCGGAGGGTCTAGATCGAGTGTTTCATGAAATGTTTGATTTATTCGGTATTTTTCGTGATAGTCTATATTAATTATCTTAATTATTTGTTAGCCTGTAGATGGGAGGATTGCCTCACTAAGTATTTGTCGAAATACTTATGCATCTCTTATATTTTAATTGATGCAGGAAATGAGAAAGTGTGACCGTGGAATCAGGGCGAGGAAGAGGGGGTGATCTAGACTTGTCGTTTATTTGATTATTTTATTTAGTAATTTATGATCTTGATTATTCGGATTTATAATCTTGAACCGGAAATTATTTGGTGAGGTTTAGTTATTATTATTTATGGGAATTTTAATAAATAATTGCAAAAAAAAAAAAAAAAAAAAAAAAAAAAAATGGGTGCGGTTGTTTCAATTTGGTATCAGAGCATTTACGGTTCTAGGACAGTTTTAAAAAAAATTTTCCGCTATTAGAACTGTCTATGGGAGTTAGTCAACTGTTGAGTTGAAGTTCTAGATCATCCTCTTCGAGCCTTCAATGAGATTCCACGGTAAGACTCGTGTTTGTTTTACTATTGCTGTTGTCAATTAGTAACAAGTGGTTATTGCAGATGGTTGATTCTGATAGCGTTGGGCAAGGTCTCAAAGGTCGGGGTGGTCGCGGTGGCCGTGGTCGGGGCGGCAGAACAGGCCGTGGCGGCAGAGGTGGCAGAGGTGGTAGAGGTGGCAGAGCAGCTGCAAATGTGACGCAGAGTGTCACGGTGGAGCAGGGGGCGTATGATCACGCCGAGGGGGAAGGTCAGTCGGAGCCAGCGGCCGTGTATGGTGCGATGCCGGCGCCGGGTGGTGCTCAGGCTGGTGCGGGCCCGAACCCGATGGCGGCTGTTTTGGGCATGTTGGCCCAGCTCTTGGAGAGGTTACCTGGTGTGGTACCGGCTCCAGCTCCAGTGGCGCCACAGGGGGTTGCCGCGATGCCGGGTGTTGTTGCTCCGGGAGTTCCGGGAGTGGTTGCTGAGGCCGAGCCAGTGGTTCCGTCGTACCTGAGGGTGATGGAGCATATGCAGAGGTTGGGCACCAAGTTTTTCAGTGGTGGTGCTCGACCGATTGAGTCTGATGAGTGGAGGTCCAGGTTGGAGAGGAACTTCCAGTCGATCAGATGCCCTGAGGAGTATAGGGTTGACTTGGCGGTGCATTATCTGGAGGGAGATGCACATGAGTGGTGGCAGGGTGTTGCTGCGAGGAGGGCGGGAGTAGTGTTGCCTTGGGACGAGTTCCGGAGGGAGTTCGATCTCAAGTATTTTCCGCGGGAGGCTCGCGACAGGTTACAGGCGGAGTTTCTGTACTTGTCACAGGGGATTCGTTCGGTCCGAGAGTACGAGGCCGAGTTTAACCGGCTGAAGCGGTTTGCTGGTCGGGGTGCAGATACCGAGTATGAGTTGATTGGTGCTTTCATGCGAGGTATGCGTATCGATCTCAGGAATCGGTGCATAGTCCGCAAGTTCGAGTCGGTATCCGAACTGGTGGAGTGTGCAGCGCAGCTTGAGGAGGGGATGAGGCAGGAGGCTAGCTTAAAGGCTGCAGTACCAGAGGCTCCGCGACGGTCTCAAAGTCAGAGTGTTGCTCCGAGCAAGGGCAGTAGGTCTGGTCAGCAGCAGGGACAGAAGAGGAAGTGGGAGGATACTTCCAGGGAAGCGGGTTCTGGGCCACGTTGTTTCGGGTGCGGAGCCCATGGACATCGCGTGGCGGATTGTTCTCGAGGGGGCCCGGTGTGCTTTCATTGCAAGGAACCCGGTCACCTCAGGAAGGATTGTCCGAAGTTGGCTCAGCCGTTTGTGAGGATCGAGGCACCGCCTCCGAAACGGGCCGCAGGGGCACCGAGGGTGTTCACCATAGGCGCGGAGTCAGGCGAGGCGAGCGGCAGCAGACCGATTACTGGTTAGTTACCTTAATTATGTTCTTGTTTGATTGTAATTTCAGTTACTCGCTCTGTAATCGGTGTTTGCTATTTGCCGTGAATCCTTTCGTGCTTAGGGACCCTTAATGTGGCTGGGGTAGAGTCACATGTGTTGTTTGACTCCGGAGCGTCCCACAGTTTTGCCACACCGGATTGGGTGTCGGGGAGCGGTATCCAAGAGTTGTGTGGGGACCACTCGGGTGTGGTGAGAGTTGCTGGGGGTCGCTTGTTGAGGACTCAGGGCTGTGTGGAGAATGTTGACATTCTTATCGCCGGAAAGCTGATGCCAGCGGATTTAATAGTGTGCCCAGTGGAACTCTATGACATCATTTTGGGTATGGACTGGCTGGGAAAGTTCAAGGCTCATTTGGATTGTCACCGGGGTCGTGTGGTTTTCGAGCATGCTAACAGAAGACTGGTTTATCAGGGAGTGAGACCGGTGCCGGGAGGCATCGTCGTTTCCGCGGTTCAAGCGGAGCGTTTGATCGAGCAGGGTTGTGAGGCCTATTTGGCTACCATTTCGATACCTGGTGAGGTTGGGGAGTCAGCGGTGCGGGATATTGAGGTGGTCTGGGAGTTCGAGGATGTGTTCCAGCAGTTGAGCGGGTTACCACCATCCAGGTCGGATCCTTTTACCATTGAGTTAGAGCCGGGGACGACCCCGTTGTCTAAGGCTCCTTACAGGATGGCTCCAGCGGAGATGGCTGAGCTTAAGAAGCAGCTCGAGGAGTTGTTGGAAAAGGGTTTCATTAGACCGAGCAGTTCTCCGTGGGGTGCACCGGTACTGTTCGTCAAGAAGAAGGATGGGAGCTTCCGGTTGTGCATTGATTATCGGGGGCTGAACCGGGTTACTGTGAAGAACAAGTACCCATTACCGAGGATCGATGAGTTGTTAGATCAGTTGCAGGGTGCTTCGTGGTTCTCTAAGGTTGATTTGGCATCGGGTTATCATCAGATCCCGATAGCGGAGACGGACATCAGGAAGACGGCTTTCAGGACGAGATACAGGCACTACGAGTTTGTGGTGATGCCGTTTGGGTTGACGAATGCACCGGCTGCGTTTATGAGGTTGATGAACGGCGTGTTCCAGGAGTATCTGGATGAGTTCGTCATCATTTTCATCGACGACATTCTAGTGTATTCGAAGAGTCCTGAGGAGCACATGGTTCACCTGAGGAAAGTTCTGGAGAAGCTACGGGAGCAGAAGTTGTTCGCTAAGCTGAGCAAGTGTAGTTTCTGGCAGCGGGAGATCGGATTTCTGGGGCACGTCGTATCGGATCGTGGTGTTTCAGTGGATCCGGAGAAGATTCGCTCGATTGAGGAGTGGCCGAGACCGAAGAATGCCTCGGAGATTCGCAGTTTTCTGGGTCTGGCGGGTTATTACAGGAGGTTCGTCAAGGGGTTTGCTAGTATGGCGCAGGCCATGACCAAGTTGACCGGGAAGGACGTTCCTTTCGTGTGGTCGGACCAGTGTGAGGAGAGCTTTGTGAAGCTCAAGGAGATGCTGGTGAGTACTCCGGTGTTAGCCTTGCCTAAGCAGGATGAGCCATATGTTGTGTTCACAGACGCGTCCAGGCTGGGGCTCGGTTGTGTATTGATGCAGCAGGGTAAGGTAATCGCATATGCTTCCAGGCAGCTGAGGAAACATGAATGCAATTATCCTACTCACGATCTTGAGATGGCTGCAGTGGTGTTTGCATTGAAGATCTGGAGGTCTTATCTGTATGGCGGTAAGGTTCAGGTGTTCACAGACCACAAAAGTCTGAAGTACATCTTTACCCAGCCGGAGCCGAATCTGCGACAGAGGCGATGGATGGAGCTTGTTGCGGATTATGACCTGGAGATAGCTTACCATCCGGGTAAAGCGAATCTTGTAGCCGATGCTTTGAGCAGGAAGCGGGTTATTTTAGACACTGAGCGAGATACCGAGGCGTTGGTAGGCATGGTGAGTGCCCTGAGACTGTGTGCTGTGTCTGAGGAACCTGAGCCGTTGGGTTTAGAGGCGGTGGATCAGGCGGACATTCTGACTAGGGTGCGGGTAGCACAGCAGTTGGATGAGGAATTAATGCAGGCTGGCAGGGCAGAGCGGTCTGAGTATGAGTTATCCAGCAATGGAACTATCCTTTTGAGGGGCAGGGTGTGTGTACCGAAGGACGAAGTGCTGAGGCAGGAAATCCTGAGGGAAGCACATCAGAGCCGTTTCTCTATTCATCCAGGAGCTACCAAGATGTACCGTGACCTCAAACGGTATTACCAGTGGGTAGGGATGAAGAAGGATGTTGCCAACTGGGTTGCGGGGTGTGATACCTGTCAGTTGGTGAAGGCTGAGCATCAGGTTCCGAGCGGGTTGTTGAGGAGTTTACCCATTCCGGAGTGGAAGTGGGACATGATCACCATGGATTTCGTGGTGGGTCTGCCGGTTTCGCGAACCAATGACGCTATTTGGGTCATCGTCGATAGGTTGACCAAGTCTGCGCACTTCTTGGCCATAAAAAAGACCGACGGTGCGGAAGTGTTGGCCAAGAGGTACGTCAGGGAGATTGTGAAGCTGCATGGGGTACCGGTGAGTATAGTGTCAGATCGAGATCCGAAGTTCTCCTCGCTGTTCTGGGGCGCTTTCCAGAAGGAGATGGGCACTAAGGTACACATGAGTACAGCTTATCATCCCCAGACCGATGGGCAGTCGGAGAGGACTATCCAGACGTTGGAGGATCTGTTGAGGATGTGTGTGTTGGATTGGGGTGGACATTGGGCGGATCATCTGAATCTAGTGGAGTTTGCGTACAATAACAGCTACCAGGCTAGTATCGGCATGGCACCATTTGAGGCGTTGTATGGTAGGCCTTGCAGGACCCCGTTATGTTGGACACAAGTGGGGGAGAGGAGCCTGTTGGGAGCTGACTTTGTGCAAGAGACGACTGAGAAAGTCCGGATTGTGAAGTTGAACATGAAGGAAGCTCAAGATCGTCAGAAAAGCTACGCAGATCGGCGTAGGAAGGAGCTGGAGTTCGCAGTTGGCGATTTGGTCTACCTGAAAATGGCCATGTTGAGGGGTCCGAACAGGTCCATTTCCGAGACGAAGTTGAGTCCACGGTATATGGGTCCCGTCAGGGTGCTGGAGCGGGTCGGACCGGTGGCTTATCGGTTAGAGTTGCCGGAGTCTATGCAGGCATTTCACAAGGTGTTCCACGTGTCGATGTTGAAGAAATGTTTGCACAAGGATGATCAGGTGGTCACGGGGGTGCCATCAGATTTGACACCGAGCATGGTGGTGGAGGCGAGGCCTCTGAGAGTCCTAGATCGTCGGGTGAGAGTGATCAGGAGGAAGAAGGTTCCTGAGATGCAGGTGTTGTGGGACTGCAATGGAGCCGAGGAGGTGACTTGGGAGCCGGAAGCGAAGTTGAAGCGCAAATTTCCCAAGTGGTTCGGCAAACTGGAGGGTTAGCCGGGTTGTTTCCATATCGGGTAACCATGGTGTTGGGATTTTGGGAGTTATTGCGTTGTTGTACTCGTCTATTTTATGGTGTTATAATTAATCGATGTACTTTGGAGCTTTTGATTATTCAATAAAAAGGTGTTTTCATTGAATATGTTGAGTGGTGGGTTTACTAGGGGATTAGTAGACATGTTGGCGGGCTACTAGTGGTAGTGGTCCGATAGCGGGAGTGCGGATACTAGGTGTTTGGTAGCCGCATAAGGCTGATAGTTCCGGATTGGTTTGGCACGGGGTGGTGGCCCCATATAGCGGCATCGGAGTGCACTGGTGAGTCACTGCCGAGTGTACCTGGCCGGTTGGGTTTCGACGTGATTCCTGATTGGTGAGACAGGTCACTAGAGAGATTGCCGTTGTCTGGCTCTCTATGCGTTAGACGGACCGATCCATGGTGTTGGGTCGTGAAGTCGTTGTACTCCCGGGTGTTGGAGTGGTTGGCCAAACCAAGTAGGGAACTATGGCACTATGGTGTTGATCCGTGATACCGTTGTTGGTAGAGTTGGAAGAGCGGTCGTGCGACGCTGAGTTGGAATAGCGGCTGTGCTATGTTGTGGATGTTAGCTGGAGGTTAGATTCGAGGACGAATCTATGTTAGTGGGGGAGAATTGTAACATCCCTAATTCAATTGTGAGGTTGAAATTGAATAATTAGAAGTTTGAGGTTAATTTCGCGAAAAATCAATTGTTCTGGGTGGGTTTAATTGATAATTTTGGGAGTTTGGGGTCAAAAAAAAATAGATCCCACATACATAGGTTTATATAACCGTATGTATCTCCCTCTCCAAGAGCTTGTGCAATTAACCTAGCCGTCAGCCCTCGTCGTCAACGGTAAGAACCCTTCTCTCCCTCTCCTTAGTTGATTCGTGTGGTGTTGGGGTCGAGGCGGTGGTGTTTGCGACGGGTCGAGGCGGTGGTGGTGGCCGTTCGGAGGGTGTGTGGCTGGCTTCTCGCCCTGTTGGTTTCGCAGATCAATCCCGGCCTAGGTGTCGTCGGTTTGGCGGTCGTAGGCGGTGGCCCTACGTGTGGAGAGATCCCTCGGCCGGAGCTCCGGGACGGCGGGGCTAAGGGGGCCCTTGAGGAGAGATCTCCGGCGCCGGCGGTGGTAGATGGGCGCATCCCTCTCCTCCTCTTCTTCCCGGGGTTCGGCTGCCGTTGGTGACAGACCGGTAGTCGCTGCTCCGGCGATGGGAAGTCGACGATGTCGACTAACCGGTTTAGACCGGTTCAGCAAATCGCATCGAACGTGTGATTTCGTTTGTTGGTTTTTAATTATTTTATTATTTGTTATTTTAGGTGGTTTAATTGAAGGTTATTCATCCCGGGGAGTTCTAGAAAATTGCTGAATTTTCTCGTGAAACTTTCTGTGCGGGAATAAGGTGAGTGCAGGACCATAGGCGTAATTAAATAATTTTGATAATTGGTGTGATTTCGTGATTATAGGCCGTTTACGATCTCGGAGGGTCTAGATCGAGTGTTTCATGAAATGTTTGATTTATTCGGTATTTTTCGTGATAGTCTATATTAATTATCTTAATTATTTGTTAGCCTGTAGATGGGAGGATTGCCTCACTAAGTATTTGTCGAAATACTTATGCATCTCTTATATTTTAATTGATGCAGGAAATGAGAAAGTGTGACCGTGGAATCAGGGCGAGGAAGAGGGGGTGATCTAGACTTGTCGTTTATTTGATTATTTTATTTAGTAATTTATGATCTTGATTATTCGGATTTATAATCTTGAACCGGAAATTATTTGGTGAGGTTTAGTTATTATTATTTATGGGAATTTTAATAATTAATTGCAAAAAAAAAAAAAAAAAAAAAATGGGTGCGGTTGTTTCAGTATTCTACTATTTTTTCTGCATTCTACTGTCCCTATAGAATACATTATCTATAATTATTCTCATTTTCCTATTACCATCTCGATTTGTTCGAAATGAAATTGATAGAAAAGAAGAGAGGAGATCGAAAAATGGGTGGAGATATGAAAAGCGAGCAGAGGAGATGGGGTTTTGTTTTTCTCGTGAGAGACTGAGAAAAATAGATTTTTTATTCTCTTAGGTATTTGTGTTTCTTTAAATCATTTGGTCCATTAGAATAGATTAGGGATTTGGACTATTAGATAAGATTTGTTTCCATTTTTATTAACCAATCAAATTTTCCTCTAAAAGTTATATTTTATACAGTGTTGACTTTATTTTTTGGTAGTGTAATTTATTTTCAGTTTGAAAAATATATAAAAAAAGAAAAGGGATAATTGTTAATTTTTAGCAAAAAAATCAATAGTATTGTCCCCTTAGTACTTAATTGACTTTTGCCAATTTTGGACTACAATATCCTTTATTAAATGTAAAAACTGCAAAAATTCTATATAAGGAAGGAAATATGTGTTGTATAACTCGTTTTAGGAAAACCGAATATTTAAAAATATTTATTTTCATGTTCTACCGATTTGTAGAATTTGGTTTTCGTTATTTGCGCTACAATCTACAGAATAAAAAATATGAATTCTACTATTTCTTTTGCATTCTACTGTCCCTACAGAATAGGTCATCTATAGTTTTTCTTGTTTTCCTATTACCATCTCGATTGTTTCGAAATGAAATTGATAGAAAAGAAGAGAGAAGATCGAAAAATGGGTGGAGATATGAAAAGCGAGCAGAGGAGATGGTGTTTTGTTTTCTCGTGAGAGGCTGAGAAAAAATAGGGGTTTTATACTCTTAGGTATTTGTGTTTCTTTAAATCATTTAGTCCATTAGATTAGATTAGTAATTTGTTCTATTAGATAAGATTTGTTTCCATTATTATTAACCAATCAAATTTTCATCCAAAAGTTATCTTTAATACAGTGTTGACTTTATTTTTATTTTTAGTGTAATTTATATTCAATTTGAAAAAATTATAAAAAGAAAAGGGATAATTGTAAATTTAGAGCAAAAAATCGATACTATTGTTCCCTTAGTACTTAATTGACTTTTGCCACTTTTGTACTAAAATACCATTTATTAAATGTAAAAAATGCAAAATAATTATTTATAAAATATTTATAAATTTCAAAAATTCTATATAAGGAGGGAATTTGTTGGATTATTCGTTTTAGGAAAAACAAATATTAAAATAATATTTATTTTCATGTTGTACCGATTTGTAGAATTTGTCTCTGTTATCTGCTCTACAATCTACCAAGTATAGACTAGATATTCTACTATTTTTTCTGCATTCTAATGTCCCTATATAATATGTCATCAAGAATTTTTCTCATTTTTCTTTTACCATCTTGATTTGTTCGAAATGAAATTGATAGAAAAAAAGGGAGGAGATCGAAAAATGGGTGGTGATATGAAAAGCAAGGAGAGGAGATGTGATTTTGTTTTCTCGTGAGAGGCTAAGAAAAATAGGGTTTTTATTCTCTTAGGTTTTTGTGTTTCTTTAAATCATTTGGTTCATTAGATTAGATTAGGGATTTGGTCTATTACATAAGATTTGATTCCATTATTATTAACCAATCAAAATTTATTTTCTTCCAAATCTTTTATACAGTGTTGACTTTATTTTTTCATAGTGTAATTTATATTCAGTTTGAAAAATATATAAAAAGAAAAGGGATAATTGTAAATAAAGAGCAAAAAATAGATACTATTGTCCCCTTAGTACTTAATTTACTTTTGCCACAATTGAAAAACAAATATTATTTTATAATTGTAAAAAACACAAAATTATTATTTAAAAAATATTTATAAATATTAAAATTCTAAATAAGGAAGGAAATTTATGTTGGATATTTTGTTTTAGGAAAAACAATTATTTGAAAAAAATTATTTTCATGTTTAACCGATTTGTAGAATTTGGTTTCTGTTATTTGTTCTACAATCTACCAATTATAGAATAGGTATTTTACTATTTTTTCTGCATTCCATTGTCTCTATAGAATACGTTATCTAGAATTTTTCTCATTTTCCTATTACCATCTCGATTTGTTCGAAATGAAATTGATAGAAAAGAAGAGAGGAGATCGAAAAATTGGTTGTGATATGAAAACCGAGCAGGGGAGATGGTGTTTTGTTTTCTCGTGAGAGGCTGAGAAAAAATAGGGGTTTTATTCTCTTATGTATTTGTGTTTCTTTAAATCATTAAGTCCATTAGATTAGATTAGGGATTTGGTCTATTAGCTAAGATTTGTTTCCATTATTATTAACCAATAAAATTTTCATCCAAAAGTTATCTTTTATACAGTGTTGACTTTAATTTTATTTTTAGTGTAATTTATATTAATTTTTTTAAAATTTATAAAAAAGAAAATGGATAATTGTAAATTTAGAGCAAAAAATCGATATTATTGTTCCACTACAAGAAAACAGGCAATTTGCAACGAACGATATCGTTGTAAAATCGTTGCAAAAGAGGGTTTGCAACGAATTTGCGACGAAAATGATATCGTTGTTAAATGATCGTCGCAAACAACAAATCGTCGTAAATTCGTCGCAAAAGTACGAGGGAAAACACTTCGTCGCTAAATGTTCGTCGTAAAATCGTCGTAAATGTTACATTGAAATTACGACGAATATGAATACGTCGTAAAATCGTTGCTAATTCGAAGGAAAATCTGTCATTGTAAAATCGATGGAAAAAATTATCGTCGTTAATTCGTTGCACAGCAATCGTCGTAAAATCGTGGCTAAATAATCGTCGCAACATCGTTGCTAATAAATCGTCATAATATCGTGGCTAAATAATCGTCGCAATATCGTTGCTAATAAATCGTCGTATAATCGTTGTAAATAGCCACGATTTTATAACGATTATTTAGCAACGAATTACCATCGAATCACCGACTATTATATATATGATTTTTATTATTATTAATTTTAAAATTTTATTAATTTCGAAATTATAAAATAAAAATTTTAAAAATATTATATAATATAATTTTATTAAAAAGAAAATATAATAATCTGTTACAAAAAAAAAAAAACCAAAATTAGAATTCGAAATCCTAAATCTAAATAACTATATCGTAATCGTCGAGATTGACATCGTCTTCGGGACGTCTCGACGAACCGGATGTGCCTGCCGCTGCCTCTGCCTCTGCCGCTGCCGCTGCATCTGCCTCTGCTCGGAGTCTTCGCTTTTCCCGTAGCATAGCCTGCATTGTTGGGTTCCCTGATGCCAAGATGTCGAAGAGTTCGTCATTCTGCGTAGCATCCAGTTCAACCCGCTGCTGAAGACTCGCAATCTTCGCCTGATATGCCTGAGACTCGGTCTCAACCCGCTCCTGAAGACTCGTAATCGTGGCACGTAACACGACTGGATCATCTTCTGGCAATCGGCGTCGCGGAGCATATGAAGAAGCAGCCGAGACATCTCGAATAGATCCCATCCCGACAACCTTCCCCTTTCTCTTAGGGGCAACCTATATTTAAATTTTTCATTTAGAAATTTTTAAAAAATCAAAAACTAAAAATTAATAAAGAGTAACTATTCTATATATATACCTGCTCGAAGATCCGGTCAATATCGGGTGTGGTCAACCCTCCAGACATGACCGACGAACCACCGGGAGAGAGCTGTTGAGAGAGTTGTGTCTCTCGATCGGTGACTCTGGAAGTCACCTCATTGAAGATGTGCTCGGCAGTCTCGGAAACAAAGGAACCATCCTTCTTCCGGTGCGTCCGCTCAAAAACCCTGGTCAACGGAGGGAGTACACCTCCTTCTTCGGCGGCCTAAAGAAAAAAACTATGTTATTGGCAACGTAAATTAAATAAATTAATTTAAATAAATTTAATTACCATATGTAGACGAACACCCGCAAAAGGTGTTTGCCCAGCTGTATGAGGCAGAGCCTTGAGTCGCCCGTCCGAATCAACGGTGTTGCGGGAAGCCGAACACTTCTCAGCAATGATGATGGACTTCGGTTCCAGCCAATACCGCACCAAGCCGTCCCAAACGGCTTTATCCATGTAGAGGGGCTTTGCTTCATCGCCATCTTTCTTCCATGCTTTCTTCCACTCTCCAACCACGCCTTGGATACGAAACTTTACCCTCTCGAGAAATAAAGTTTTAACCTCCTCATGAATAGAAATATCCCAATGATATTTTTGCTGCACGAGAAACAAAAATAATTACACATTTTATAAAATAAAATTAAATATATATTTAAATATAATTAAAATAATTAAGAGAAAAAAAAAAAAATTTCCATACGTACCGCAAACATCTTGAACCATGTGTCCTTGACGTGTTGAGGAAGCTGGGAAAAATTGGTATGCGGCTCGACAAAATAAGACTTGATGATGTCGGAAACGGTGCGTCCAACTTTGGATTCAACTCCAAACCTGAAACAAAAAATTGTAAAATTTTGAATTGTTAGAAATAAATATAAATATGTAATAATAAATGTAAAAAATAAATATTTATATATATTACCATTCCGACCCGTCAGTATGATCCGGATCTAATCTTTTAAGCCTATGACGCCCCGGCTGTGCAAGCAAATCATGAACCGTCATGTGTGCATACGGGGCCGGGGCATGTCCTCCAGATTGCGGAATCTGAGGTGGTTGTGGAGGCGGCGGAGGTTGCGTCACAGGGACGAAATCCGTCTCTGTAGCCTCAGAAGACGGAGGCAACCCGGGACCCGTAGAATCACCAATATCTCTCAAAAACTGAGCGTAATGTGCACGACGCTGGCCCATCTGCATAAAAATGAAAAAACATTACTATCTATAAACATCCGGGCAGTCTGCTATTTTTCCTAATTTGATTCCGTTTCTACCGACCTAAATTATTTCAGTTTTATCTATACTAATTAATTAAAAACATAAAAAAAAAAATTTACCTTTTTTCGCAAAGAATTCGGAAGGAAATTATGATCAGTTTTTCTTTTGATTTGTTGGAAATGAATTGGCAAGGAATTCGCGTGTATATATAAGATTACTTGTCGTCGCCAAATCGTCGCTAATCAGCGACGATTTGGCGACGATTCGTGGCTATATCGAGGCAAATTAACCGTAGCTAATTCGTCGCTAATTTTGCAACGAATTTGCAACCTTCGGAGTTAGCGACGATTTAGCGACGATTCTTCAATATTCGTTGCCAAACCGTCGCAAATTTGGATCGATTTTGTGACGATTTCTTTGAAAAATCGGTTTTAGGATTTAGGGTTTAGGTACGAAATTGTAACGTAATGTCATTTTGGGTTTAGGAGTTGAAAGTTGTTTACCTGCTTCTGATGTTCTGGCTAACAAATAATTATGGGAATCAAGTTTTCTATATTCATAAAGACCAACCACCATAAGTGAAAGATACATAGAATTGGACATATCCTTATATTATGAAGGATTTACATAGATGTCCAATTCTATGAATCATTCACCTATGATAGTTGAAGACTGTCTTTACTTGAAAACAAGATCTTACAGAATTATTTATTGGCCAGAGCATCAGACAAGCAGGTATACAATGATCAACATAAAAACTTAAAGAAAAGTGGATATGAATTTATTTTTTGAGTTTGCAATGAAGGTGTGAAAGGTATTTATAGAAATTTTTTAGAAATTACCAACGGATTTGCAACGAAATATTACAACGAATTTACATCGTCTCAAAGTAGCATCGAATTTGCAACCTTCGGAGTTAGCGACGATTTAGCCACGATTCTTCAATATTCGTTGCCAAATCGTCGCAAATTTGGATCGAATTAGTGAGGATAGTTGTAAAATCGGTTTTAGGGTTTAGGGTATAGGTACGAAATTGTAACGTCGATTGCAACGTTCCAAAAACAACTTGACATGTTTACCGTAAATCCAAATTCATGAAATTATCAATAAGTTCATCGATATTGAAAAATAAGTAAAACATATAGTTTGCGTATATGTTAGATACAATGATTCAATTTGTGGAAATTATTGTGATTTGCCGAGTTTTCATTTCCGGACAATTCTCTAAAGTCACGATCAATTTCTTTGAAAGATGCATAATACAATGAGATGGTAATACGTTAGGGTTTATGGTTTAGGGCAAAGGGTTTAGGGTTTAGGGTTTATGACAGATCGTCGCCAAATCGTCGCAAAGTAGCATCGAATTTGCAACATTCGGAGTTAGCGACGATTTAGCCACGATTCTTTAATATTCGTTGCCAAATCGTCGCAAATTTGGATCGAATTAGTGAGGATAGTTGTAAAATCGGTTTTAGGGTTTAGGGTATAGGTACGAAATTGTAACGTCGATTGCAACGTTCCAAAAACAACTTGACATGTTTACCGTAAATCCAAATTCATGAAATTATAATAAGTTCATCGATATTGAAAAATAAGTAAAACATATAGTTTGCGTATATGTTAGATACAATGATTCAGTTTGTGGAAATTATTGTGATTCGCCGAGTTTTCATTTCCGGACAATTCTCTAAAGTCACGATCAATTTCTTTGAAAGATGCATAATACAATGAGATGGTAATACGTTAGGGTTTAGGGTTTAGGGCAAAGGGTTTAGGGTCTAGGGTTTATGACAGATCGTCGCCAAATCGTCGCAAAGTAGCCTCGAATTTGCAACCTTCGGAGTTAGCGACGATTTAGCCACGATTCTTCAATATTCGTTGCCAAATCGTCTCAAATTTGGATCGAATTAGCGACGATTTCTTTGAAATCCCTTAAACCCCAAACTAAATCCCATTTCCGATCTCCACTTATTTCCCACCGTTGTTGGGGCAATTAATAAATTACATGACACATAGACACATATGTCTCGTAATTTATTAATCCCCGCACCGGCGGAAAATGAGTGGAGATCGGAGATGAAATCTAGTTTGGGGTTTAAGGGATTTCATAGAAATAATTAATATGACTTAAATTTCACAATAACAACTCGATCACAATATTATATTAATACATTAAATTCACAATAATTTCTAGCTAGCGCGGTCACTCTGATTCATTTTCGGACGAAGAGTAGTACACATCCGTTTCTTGATCATCTGGTTCATCACTTTCTTCGAACTCATCTTCCTCATCTTCTTCCTCTGTATCGTCTGGGAGATATTCAACTTGCCTGTTTTGAGGATCTATCAAAAGGATGTCTTCATTGCTCTCATTTAGTTCTGGCATATCAGAGCAATGATCTTGCTGCATTGGTAGTTCCTCATCAACCCCCACAATTCGACCCCTCGGAGAAACTTTTATAACTGATAACCATGAGATACGGGTGGTGCGAACTCGCGGATATGGAACAAAGCTGACTTGTTCTGCTTGTGATGCTAGGATAAATGGCTCATACTTATTGTAACGTCGTGATTGGTTGACATCTACTGCCCCAAATTTGTTTTTACGGACGCCTCGATCAACTGTTGGATCGAACCAGTCGCATTTGAACAGAACGCATTTCAAACCTAAGCAACCAGGGTACTCAACTTCAATTATGTCTTGCAACACTCCATAAAAATCTATTTCGCCCCGCACACATACCCCGTAGTTGGCAGTAGCTCTTTGATTTCCGTATTTGAATGTATGAAATATATATCCGCGTGTGCAATACATGGGTGCACTCGTTATCTTCGATATGGGGCCTTTTATTAACTCATGGAACCATAGTGGATATGCGGTATCCCCATACTCGACCTATATATATCATTAATTAATTTAGTTACAAAATAATCAAAATATGTATTAGGTTAATTGTCCAAGTTAGTAATTAATCAGATCACTTAAATTTTTACGTACTTGCGTCTTCAACCACGGGGCAAAATGTTGATCTTTACGCTTGTTGATTTCATCGTCTGAGATTACTTCAATGACTTCTCGGACTTGTCTAACAAATTCACTGCATACATAAGTATTTGTAATTGGTATAAAGCTAGCATATATATAATTTAGCCATATATATAAGACGTATGTTTATACACTTACGTCTCAAATTGACTAACTTCTTCGCAATTTAAGAGGATATACGTTTGTGCACTATGATGGTCTTTTTCATTGGCAAACCAAACTGACTTCACTCTTCCACATAATCGACCGATTGAAGAAAAGATATCTGGGACACCTTCATTAGCATATGTTCGGCCTACACCTCCATCATCATATCGCCGTGCTGCCCTTTTCCGTGTGCGAACCTTCGAGCCAAAATAGTACCCCGTGAAGTGAGAAGTTTCTTCTGTTAAACTTCCTGCTACTATTGAGCCTTCAACTTTGGCTAGATTTTTAGCCTTCCGCTTCAAATGTCCCATGAATCGCTCGAATGGGTACATCCATCGATACTGCACAGGTCCCCCAAGTTCTGCTTCGTGAGGTAGATGAATAGGTAGATGTTCCATAACATCAAAAAAGGCTGGGGGAAATATTTTCTCCATGTTGCACAACAAAATAGGAATACTAGCATCAAGTTGTGCAATAACATCTTCTGACAAAGTACGGGTACAAAGATCCCGAAAAAACCCTCCAATGCCTGCAATTGCTTCGTGTACATTTCCTGGTAGAAGTTCAGCAAATGCAAAAGGAAGTAGTCGTTGCATAAAGACGTGACAGTCATGACTCTTCATCCCAGAAAACTTTTGGCCATTCTCAACACATTTAGATAAATTAGATACGTACCCGTCCGGGAACTTCACATCAGATGTCGCCCATTTGAACAAAGCTGACTTTTCTTCCGCACCAACTCGAAATATGGGGACAGGTGCTTTCCCATTGCTTGTAATATGTAACTCATTCCGACAACAAAGATCAGGCAAGTCTAACCTTGACTTACCGCTGTCTTTAGTCCTTCCACGCACGTTTAACAATGTATGCATGATGTTATCAAAAAAGTTTTTCTCAATGTGCATGACATCCAAATTGTGTCTAAGCAAATGATCCTTCCAATACGGAAGCTTCCAGAATATGCTTTTCTTATGCCAATTGTGATGCTCCCCATATCCATCCGGCATATTAGCTGGAGTGTGCCAATTTCCACCACGATTGACTGTTTCCAATGCACCATAATGATCAATTTCTGCTTCTAGATCTTCCCCAGAAATATAAACAGGAGGAGGAACACGAACAGTTTTGTTCTTTCTAAACAACCGCTTATTTCTTCGATATGCATGATGAATCGGTAGAAATCGGCGGTGACAATCAAACCAACTTGTTTTCCGACCATGTTTCAATTGAAACGCATCTGTCCGATTGAGACAATATGGACAAGACAATCGCCCATGCGTAGTCCAACCTGACAACATCCCGTAAGCAGGGAAGTCGCTTATTGTCCACATAAGCACCGCACGCATTGTAAAAATTTTTTTCCTTGCAAAATCATATGTCCGAACCCCGGTATACCACAACTGCTCCAATTCCTGTATCAGAGGCTGCAAAAACACATCAAGGGAACGCTTCGGATGCTTCGGACCTGGTATTAAAATACTCATGAATAAAAATTCCCTTTGCATGCACATATCTGGGGGTAGGTTGTAAGGCGTTAGGATTATTGGCCATAAAGAATATTGCCTACCAGACATACCAAACGGACTAAATCCATCTGTGCAAAGACCAAGATACACATTACGTTTCTCTCTAGCAAAGTCTGGATGTACCGTCTTAAAGTGTTTCCACGCTTTTGCATCTGAAGGATGAGTAACCTCCTCATCTGTTTGCAAATGATCTGCATGCCATCTCATCGATGCAGCTGTCCTCTCGGACTGATACATTCTTTTTAATCTATCAGTTATAGGAAGGTACCACATCCGCTGGAATGGTACCTTACTACGACCAGAACCTTGCGGCTTATATCTTGGCTTATGGCAAAATCGACATTCCAGCAACTTATCATCATCTTTCCAAAAAAGCATGCAATTGTCAACACAGACATCTATCATCTCAGAAGGCAACCCAAGACTATAAACCAGCTTCTGTATCTCATAGTAAGTTTCAGCTGCTAAATTGTCCTCTGGCAAATACTCTTTAATCAAATCAGCCCAATCATCCATGCAAACCTCAGCTAAGTTATGATCAGTTTTAATAGTCATCATCCTAGCCGCCAACGACAATTTAGAATGTCCTTCTCTACATCCATCGTAGAGTGGCTGATTTGCAGCATCTAGCATATCATAAAATTTTTTTGCATCTAGATTGGGTTCCTCATCATCATGATGATCATGTGCAAATGTACTTACGGTTTCATGAAATGCATCCGTAACCATGTCATGAATCCTATCATTATCTTCACCATGCTGCTCCGCATGCTCATTAAATTGATTAAAATTATTTGATTCATCAAAATTCGATGCTTGATAATTGCTACTACTACTAGCTGCATTTCCCCCATGACCCTCTCCATGATAATACCATATATAGTAATGCGGCATAAACCCTCTATTTAATATATGCGACCACACCTTCGAGATAATGATAAATTTCCTATTCAAGCATCTGGCACAAGGACAGTACATCTTACCACTGATAATCGTATTATGTATACTTCCTGCCTGATGCATGAATCCCTCCACCCCATCACTGAACTCCTTTGTTAGCGATCCCTCTGAATCAAGACGATTATACATCCATCTTCTAATTTCGTATATTGACATTTTTTTTTGGTCAGAAAGAAGTAAATATTGTTTTTGAATATGAAATTTTAATTATGAAGTTGGCCACTATATATAGATTTTTATTTTCACTACCATCGAATTACCTACGATTTTACATCGATTTTGCATCGATTTTACAACGAATCTAAAAATGTTTACATCGACTTTACAACGATATTAAACATGTTTACCTAACTAAACACCGTGAACTTAAAACGTGCTCACCTAACTGATTAATCGTTGGGAAATCGATGTAAAGTTCAAATTATACAAATCATTGCTAATTCGTGGGTACTTTTACGACGATATTACAACGTTTTATATACACGTCGTAAAATCGTCGCTACGTTACAACGATTTTACGACGATTTTGATAATCGTCGTAATGTCGTTGGTAATCGTTGTATCATCGTCGCTAATTAGCGACGATTTGACAACGAAAATTATCGTCCCAATTTTGCGACGACTTTACGACGTTTTCAAGAATCGTCGTAAAGTCGTCGCGAAAACGATGGCAATTTGCAACGAATTAAAATCGTCGCAAAAATTCGTTGCAAATTGCCTGTTTTCTTGTAGTGTTCCCTTAGTACTTAATTGACTTTTGCCACTTTTGGACTAAAATACCATTTATTAAATGTAAAAAATGCAAAATAATTATTTATAAAATATATATAAATTTCAAAAATTCTATATAATTAATGAATTTGTTGGATTATTCGTTTTTGGAAAAAAGAATATTAAAATAATATTTATTTTCATGTTCTAACGATTTGTAGAATTTGGTTTATGTTATTTTCTCTACAATCTACCAAGTAAAGTATAAGTATTCTACTATTTTTCTGCATTCTACTGTCCCTATAGAATACATCATCTAGAATTTTTCTCATTTTTCTATTACCATATCGATTTGTTCGAAATGAAAATGATAGAAAAGAAAGAAGGAGATCGAAAAATGGGTGGAGATATGAAAACCGAGCAGAAGAGATGGTGTTTTGTTTTCTCGTGAGAGGCTGAGGAAAAATCGGGGTTTTATTCTCTTATGTATTTGTGTTTCTTTAAATCATTAAGTCCATTAGATTAGACTAGGGATTTGGTCTATTAGCTAAGATTTGTTTCCATTATTATTAACCAATCAAATTTTCATCCAAAAGTTATCTTTTATACAGTGTTGACTTTATTTTTATTTTTAGTGTAATTTATATTCAATTTTTTAAAGTTTATAAAAAAGAAAATGGATAATTGTAAATATAGAACAAAAAATCGATACTATTGTTCCCTTAGTACTTAATTGACTTTTGCCACTTCTGGACTAAAATACCATTTATTAAATGTAAAAAATGCAAAATAATTATTTATAAAATATATATAAATTTCAAAAATTCGATATAAGGAATGAGTTTGTTGGATTATTCGTTTTAGGAAAAACGAATATAAAAATAATATTTATTTTCATGTTCTAACGATTTATAGAATTTGGTTTATGTTATTTGCTCTACAATCTACCAAGTAAAGTATAAGTATTCTACTATTTTTCTGCATTCTACTGTCCCTATAGAATACGTCATCTAGAATTTTTTTCATTTTTCTATTACCATCTCGATTTGTTTGAAATGAAATTTATAGAAAAGAAAGAAGGAGATCGAAAAATGGGTGGAGATATGAAAACCGAGCAGAGGAGATGGTGTTTTGTTTTCTCGTGAGAGGCTGAGGAAAAATCGGGGTTTTATTCTCTTATGTATTTGTGTTTCTTTAAATCATTAAGTCCATTAGATTAGACTAGGGATTTGGTCTATTAGCTAAGATTTGTTTCCATTATTATTAACCAATCAAATTTTCATCCAAAAGTTATCTTTTATACAGTGTTGACTTTATTTTTATTTTTAGTGTAATTTATATTCAATTTTTTAAAGTTTATAAAAAAGAAAATGGATAATTGTAATTTTAGAGCAAAAAAATCGATACTATTGTTCCCTTAGTACTTAATTGATTTTTGCCACTTTTGGACTAAAATACCATTTATTAAATGTAAAAAATGCAAAATAATTATTTATAAAATATATATAAATTTCAAAAATTCGATATAAGGAATGAGTTTGTTGGATTATTCGTTTTAGGAAAAACGAATATAAAAATAATATTTATTTTCATGTTCTAACGATTTATAGAATTTGGTTTATGTTATTTGCTCTACAATCTACCAAGTAAAGTATAAGTATTCTACTATTTTTCTGCATTCTACTGTCCCTATAGAATACGTCATCTAGAATTTTTTTCATTTTTCTATTACCATCTCGATTTGTTTGAAATGAAATGTATAGAAAAGAAAGAAGGAGATCGAAAAATGGGTGGAGATATGAAAACCGAGCAGAGGAGATGGTGTTTTGTTTTCTCGTGAGAGGCTGAGGAAAAATCGGGGTTTTATTCTCTTATGTATTTGTGTTTCTTTAAATCATTAAGTCCATTAGATTAGACTAGGGATTTGGTCTATTAGCTAAGATTTGTTTCCATTATTATTAACCAATCAAATTTTCATCCAAAAGTTATCTTTTATACAGTGTTGACTTTATTTTTATTTTTAGTGTAATTTATATTCAATTTTTTAAAGTTTATAAAAAAGAAAATGGATAATTGTAAATTTAGAGCAAAAAAATCGATACTATTGTTCCCTTAGTACTTAATTGACTTTTGCCACTTTTGGACTAAAATACCATTTATTAAATGTAAAAAATGCAAAATAATTATTTATAAAATATATATATAAATTTCAAAAATTCGATATAAGGAATGAGTTTGTTGGATTATTCGTTTTAGGAAAAACGAATATAAAAATAATATTTATTTTCATGTTCTAACGATTTATAGAATTTGGTTTATGTTATTTGCTCTACAATCTACCAAGTAAAGTATAAGTATTCTACTATTTTTCTGCATTCTACTGTCCCTATAGAATACGTCATCTAGAATTTTTTTCATTTTTCTATTACCATCTCGATTTGTTTGAAATGAAATTTATAGAAAAGAAAGAAGGAGATCGAAAAATGGGTGGAGATATGAAAACCGAGCAGAGGAGATGGTGTTTTGTTTTCTCGTGAGAGGCTGAGGAAAAATCGGGGTTTTATTCTTGAAACAACCGCACCCATTTTTTTTTTTTTTGCATATAATCATTAAAATCCCATAAACAATAACTGAACCTCACCAATTAATTCCCGGTTCAAGACTAAAAATCCGAACAATGCAGATCATAAATTATTAAATTAAATACTCAAATAAATGACAAGTCTAGATCACCCCCTCTTCCTCGCCCTGATTCCACGGTCACACTTTCTCATTTCCTGCATCAATTAAAATATAAGAGATGCATAAGTATTTCGATAAATACTTAGTGAGACAATCCTCCCATCTACAGGCTAACAAATAATTAAGATAATTAATATAGACTATCACGAAAATACCGAATAAATCAAACATTTCATGAAACACTCGATCTAGACCCTCCGAGATCGTAAACGGCCTATAATCACGAAATCACACCAATTATCAAAATTATTTAATTACGCCTATGGTCCTGCACTCACCTTATTTCCGCACAGAAAGTTTCACGAGAAAATTCAGCAATTTTCTAGAACTCCCCGGGATGAATAACCTTCTATTAATCCACCTAAAATAAAAGAATAATAAAATAATCAACACAAATCAAACACACTCGATCCTATTATTAAACCGGTCTTAAACCGGTAGTCGACTTCATCGACTTCACCATCGCCGGTGCAGCGACGCCACCGCCGGAGCTCACCATCGGAGCTCGCCACAGCCCAACCCGATCACAATCCCGACTCCAACCCACGCACCGTCGCTCACCACCGGAGCTCACCACGGAAGCTCACCACGGCCCAACCTCCGATCTGCAATCCCGACTCCAAACCAACACACCGGCGAGTGCTCATCACCGGAGCTCACCACGGGAGCTCACCACGGCCCAACCTCCGATCTGCAATCCCGACTCCAAACCAACACACCGGCGAGTGCTCGTCACCGGAGCTCACCACGGGAGCTCACCACGGCCCAACCTCCGATCTGCAATCCCGAGCGACCCCGCATCGCATCAAAAAAACAAAGGAGGGAGAGAAGGGTTCTTACCGTGGCGACGAGGACTTGACGGCTAGGTTTGTAACACCCGCAATCCATTAATTGGGCTTAATTTGACCTTTTAGAAGTTACGGGGGTTAAATTGAATAAATCAATTTTACTGGCGGGTGTGATTGTTAATTTTGAAAGTTTGGGGTTAACTTTCGGAAGGGGAGGAAGTGCGAGGACCGGTTGGTGTAATAAGCAAACTTGAAACACACCTAGGTTTATATGCGTGTGTGTATCGCCGTCTTGGGAGAGAAGGATCGAACCTTAGCCGTCAAGGAGGAAGATTGCGCTGGTTTTCGGCGTGGAAGCAAGGAGAGCTTCGAGCCACGCCTCTCTCTTTCTCGGTAAGACTCTTGGCCTTGTCGTTTGGTTTTGTCGTGCGTGTGGTCCGTGCGTTGGCGGTTGTGGCGGGGTCGCTGTATTTAGGGCCGGCCGTGTGTAGCGAGTCTCGTGGTGGTGATCGGAGGCTGGATCATGGCGGTTTCGGGGGGAGCTCCGGCGGTGGTGTGGTCGGGCGAAGCGTAACGGAACGCCGTGTGGTGTGGACGCCGTGTGGTGGGGTTCGGTGGATCGGAGTGTCCATGTCGTCAGAGCGCGAGAGAATTGTTCGTGATCGGTGGTTGGATCATGGTGGTTCCGGTGGTGACGGTGGTGAGCTCCGGTGGTGTAGTTGAGTCGGCGATGGGAAGAGGAAGACGATCGTACGTAACGTGTAGGAGGGGTTTGAACAATTAAAGATTGGTTTGTTTTGTTTTTGAATATTTTATTATTTTTATTTTTAGGTGGATTAATAGAAGGTTATTCATCCCGGGGAGTTCTAGAAAATTGCTGAATTTTCTCGTGAAACTTGCTGTGCGGGAATAAGGTGAGTGCAGGACCATAGGCGTAATTAAATAATTTTGATAATTGGTGTGATTTCGTGATTATAGGCCGTTTACGATCTCGGAGGGTCTAGATCGAGTGTTTCATGAAATGTTTGATTTATTCGGTATTTTCGTGATAGTCTATATTAATTATCTTAATTATTTGTTAGCCTGTAGATGGGAGGATTGCCTCACTAAGTATTTATTGAAATACTTATGCATCTCTTATATTTTAATTGATGCAGGAAAAGAGAAAATGTGACCGTGGGATCAGGGCGAGGAAGAGGGGGTGATCTAGACTTGCCGTTTATTTGATTATTTAATTTAATAATTTATGATTTGCATTGTTCGGATTTTTAGTCTTGAACCGGGAATTAATTGGTGAGGTTCAGTTATTATTTATGGGATTTTAATGATTATTTTTGCAAAAAAAAAAAAAAAAAAAAAAAAATGGGTGCGGTTGTTTCAATTTGGTATCAGAGCATTTACAGTTCTAGGACGGTTTTAAAAAAAAAAATTTTCCGCTATTAGAACTGTCTATGGGAGTTAGTCAATTGTTGAGCTTGAAGTTCTAGATCATCCTCTTCGAGCCTTCAATGAGATTCCATGGTAAGACTCGTGTTTGTTTTACTATTGCTGTTGTCAATTAGTAACAAGTGGTTATTGCAGATGGTTGATTCTGATAGCGTTGGGCAAGGTCTCAGAGGTCGGGGTGGTCGCGGCGGCCGTGGTCGGGGCGGCAGAACAGGCCGTGGCGGCAGAGGTGGCAGAGGTGGTAGAGGTGGCAGAGCAGCTGCGAATGTGACGCAGAGTGTCACGGTGGAGCAGGGGGCGTATGATCACGCCGAGGGGGAAGGTCAGTCGGAGCCAGCGGCCGTGTATGGTGCGATGCCGGCGCCGGGTGGTGCTCAGGCGGGTGCGGGCCCGAACCCGATGGCGGCTGTTTTGGGCATGTTGGCCCAGCTCTTGGAGAGGTTACCTGGTGTGGTACCGGCTCCAGCTCCAGTGGCGCCACAGGGGGTTGCCGCGATGCCTGGTGTTGTTGCTCCGGGAGTTCCGTGAGTGGTTGCTGAGGCCGAGCCAGTGGTTCCGTCGTACCTGAGGGTGATGGAGCATATGCAGAGGTTGGGCACCAAGTTTTTCAGTGGTGGTGCTCGACCGATTGAGTCTGATGAGTGGAGGTCCAGGTTGGAGAGGAACTTCCAGTCGATCAGATGCCCTGAGGAGTATAGGGTTGACTTGGCGGTGCATTATCTGGAGGGAGATGCACATGAGTGGTGGCAGGGTGTTGCTGCGAGGAGGGCGGAAGTAGTGTTGTCTTGGGACGAGTTCCGGAGGGAGTTCGATCTCAAGTATTTTCCGCGGGAGGCTCGCGACAGGTTACAGGCGGAGTTTCTGTACTTGTCACAGGGGATTCGTTCGGTCCGAGAGTACGAGGCCGAGTTTAACCGGCTGAAGCGGTTTGCTGGTCGGGGTGCAGATACCGAGTATGAGTTGATTGGTGCTTTCATGCGAGGTATGCGTATCGATCTCAGGAATCGGTGCATAGTCCGCAGGTTCGAGTCGGTATCCGAACTGGTGGAGTGTGCAGCGCAGCTTGAGGAGGGGATGAGGCAGGAGGCTAGTTTAAAGGCTGCAGTACCAGAGGCTCCGCGACGGCCTCAAAGTCAGAGTGTTGCTCCGAGCAAGGGCGGTAGGTCTGGTCAGCAGCAGGGACAGAAGAGGAAGTGGGAGGATACTTCCAGGGAAGCGGGTTCTGGGCCACGTTGTTTCGGGTGCGGAGCCCATGGACATCGCGTGGCGGATTGTTCTCGAGGGGGCCCGGTGTGCTTTCATTGCAAGGAACCCGGTCACCTCAGGAAGGATTGTCCGAAGTTGGCTCAGCCATTTGTGAGGATCGAGGCACCGCCTCCGAAACGGGCCGCAGTGGCACCGAGGGTGTTCACCATAGGCGCGGAGTCAGGCGAGGCGAGCGGCAGCAGACCGATTACTGGTTAGTTACCTTAACTATGTTCTTGTTTGATTGTAATTCAGTTACTCGCTCTGTAATTGGTGTTTGCTATTTGCCGTGAATCCTTTTCGTGCTTAGGGACCCTTAATGTGGCTGGGGTAGAGTCACATGTGTTGTTTGACTCCGGAGCGTCCCACAGTTTTGCCACACCGGATTGGGTGTCGGGGAGCGGTATCCAAGAGTTGTGTGGGGACCACTCGGGTGTGGTGAGAGTTGCTGGGGGTCGCTTGTTGAGGACTCAGGGCTGTGTAGAGAATGTTGACATTCTTATCGCCGGAAAGCTGATGCCAGCGGATTTGATAGTGTGCCCAGTGGAACTCTATGACATCATTTTGGGTATGGACTGGCTGGGAAAGTTCAAGGCTCATTTGGATTGTCACCGGGGTCGTGTGGTTTTCGAGCATGCTAACAGAAGACTGGTTTATCAGGGAGTGAGACCGGTGCCGGGAGGCATCGTCGTTTCCGCGGTTCAAGCGGAGCGCTTGATCGAACAGGGTTGTGAGGCCTACTTGGCTACCATTTCGATACCTGGTGAGGTTGGGGAGTCAGCGGTGCGGGATATTGAGGTGGTCTGGGAGTTCGAGGATGTGTTCCAGCAGTTGAGCGGGTTACCACCATCCAGGTCGGATCCTTGTACCATTGAGTTAGAGCCGGGGACGACCCCGTTGTCTAAGGCTCCTTACAGGATGGCTCCAGCGGAGATGGCTGAGCTTAAGAAGCAGCTCGAGGAGTTGTTGGAAAAGGGTTTCATTAGACCGAGCAGTTCTCCGTGGGGTGCACCGGTACTGTTCGTCAAGAAGAAGGATGGGAGCTTCCGGTTGTGCATTGATTATCGGGGGCTGAACCGGGTTACTGTGAAGAACAAGTACCCATTACCGAGGATCGATGAGTTGTTAGATCAGTTGCAGGGTGCTTCGTGGTTCTCTAAGATTGATTTGGCATCGGGTTATCATCAGATCCCTATAGCGGAGACGGACATCAGGAAGACGGCTTTCAGGACGAGATACGGGCACTACGAGTTTGTGGTGATGCCGTTTGGGTTGACGAATGCACCGGCTGCGTTTATGAGGTTGATGAACGGCGTGTTCCAGGAGTATCTGGATGAGTTCGTCATCATTTTCATCGACGACATCCGAGTGTATTCGAAGAGTCCTGAGGAGCACATGGTTCACCTGAGGAAAGTTCTGGAGAAGCTACGGGAGCAGAAGTTGTTCGCTAAGCTGAGCAAGTGTAGTTTCTGGCAGCGGGAGATCGGATTTCTGGGGCACGTCGTATCTGATCGTGGTGTTTCAGTGGATCCGGAGAAGATTCGCTCGATTGAGGAGTGGCCGAGACCGAAGAATGCCTCGGAGATTCGCAGTTTTCTGGGTCTGGCGGGTTATTACAGGAGGTTCGTCAAGGGGTTTGCTAGTATGGCGCAGGCCATGACCAAGTTGACCGGGAAGGACGTTCCTTTCGTGTGGTCGGACCAGTGTGAGGAGAGCTTTGTGAAGCTCAAGGAGATGCTGGTGAGTACTCCGGTGTTAGCCTTGCCT
The DNA here is from genome assembly GCA_030161315.1 of Eutrema japonicum. Taxonomy (NCBI): domain Eukaryota; kingdom Viridiplantae; phylum Streptophyta; class Magnoliopsida; order Brassicales; family Brassicaceae; genus Eutrema; species Eutrema japonicum. Next base: position 23,735,406 of record BSQW01000007.1, read on the forward strand.
AAGCAGGATGAGCCATATGTTGTGTTCACAGACGCGTCCAGGCTGGGGCTCGGTTGTGTACTGATGCAGCAGGGTAAGGTAATCGCATATGCTTCCAGGCAGCTGAGGAAACATGAATGCAATTATCCTACTCACGATCTTGAGATGGCTGCAGTGGTGTTTGCATTGAAGATCTGGAGGTCTTATCTGTATGGCGGTAAGGTTCAGGTGTTCACAGACCACAAAAGTCTAAAGTACATCTTTACCCAGCCGGAACTGAATCTGCGACAGAGGCGATGGATGGAGCTTGTTGCGGATTATGATCTGGAGATAGCTTACCATCCCGGTAAAGCGAATCTTGTAGCCGATGCTTTGAGCAGGAAGCGGGTTATTTTAGACACTGAGCGAGATACCGAGGCGTTGGTAGGCATGTTGAGTGCCCTGAGACTGTGTGCTGTGTCTGAGGAACCTGAGCCGTTGGGTTTAGAGGCGGTGGATCAGGCGGACATTCTGACTAGGGTGCGGGTAGCACAGCAGTTGGATGCGGAATTAATGCAGGCTGGCAGGGCAGAGCGGTCTGAGTATGAGTTATCCAGCAATGGAACGATCCTTTTGAGAGGCAGGGTGTGTGTACCGAAGGACGAAGTGCTGAGGCAGGAAATCCTGAGGGAAGCACATCAGAGCCGTTTCTCTATTCATCCCGGAGCTACCAAGATGTACCGTGACCTCAAACGGTATTACCAGTGGGTAGGGATGAAGAAGGATGTTGCCAACTGGGTTGCGGGGTGTGATACCTGTCAGTTGGTGAAGGCTGAGCATCAGGTTCCGAGCGGGTTGTTGAGGAGTTTACCCATTCCGGAGTGGAAGTGGGACATGATCACCATGGATTTCGTGGTGGGTCTGCCGGTTTCGCGAACCAATGACGCCATTTGGGTCATCGTCGATAGGTTGACCAAGTCTGCGCACTTCTTGGCCATAAAAAAAGACCGACGGTGCGGAAGTGTTGGCCAAGAGGTACGTCAGGGAGATTGTGAAGCTGCATGGGGTACCGGTGAGTATAGTGTCAGATCGAGATCCGAAGTTCTCCTCGCTGTTCTGGGGCGCTTTCCAGAAGGAGATGGGCACTAAGGTACACATGAGTACAGCTTATCATCCCCAGACCGATGGGCAGTCGGAGAGGACTATCCAGACGTTGGAGGATCTGTTGAGGATGTGTGTGTTGGATTGGGGTGGACATTGGGCGGATCATCTGAATCTAGTGGAGTTTGCGTACAATAACAGCTACTAGGCTAGTATCGGCATGGCACCATTTGAGGCGTTGTATGGTAGGCCTTGCAGGACCCCGTTATGTTGGACACAAGTGGGGGAGAGGAGCCTGTTGGGAGCTGACTTTGTGCAGGAGACGACTGAGAAGGTCCGGATTGTGAAGTTGAACATGAAGGAAGCTCAAGATCGTCAGAAAAGCTACGCAGATCGGCGTAGGAAGGAGCTGGAGTTCGCAGTTGGCGATTTGGTCTACCTGAAAATGGCCATGTTGAGGGGTCCGAACAGGTCCATTTCCGAGACGAAGTTGAGTCCACGGTATATGGGTCCCGTCAGGGTGCTGGAGCGGGTCGGACCGGTGGCTTATCGGTTAGAGTTGCCGGAGTCCATGCAGGCATTTCACAAGGTGTTCCACGTGTCGATGCTGAAGAAATGTTTGCACAAGGATGATCAGGTGGTCACGGGGGTGCCATCAGATTTGACACCGAGCATGGTGGTGGAGGCGAGGCCTCTGAGAGTCCAAGATCGTCGGGTGAGAGTGATCAGGAGGAAGAAGGTTCCTGAGATGCAGGTGCTGTGGGACTGCAATGGAGCCGAGGAGGTGACTTGGGAGCCGGAAGCGAAGTTGAAGCGCAAATTTCCCAAGTGGTTCGGCAAACTGGAGGGTTAGCCGGGTGTTCCCATATCGTTGTAACCATGGTGTTGGGATTTTGGGAGTTATTGCGTTGTTGTACTCGTCTATTTTATGTTGTTATAACTAATCGATGTACTTTGGAGCTTTTGATTATTCAATAAGAAGGTGTTTTCATTGAATATGTTGAGCGGTGGGTTTACTAGAGGATTAGTAGACAGGTTGGCGGGCTACTAGTGGTAGTGGTCCGATAGCGGGGGTGCGGATACTAGGTGTTTAGTAGCTGCATAGGGCTGATAGATCCGGATTGGTTTGGCACAGGGTGGTGACCCATATAGCGGCATCGGAGTGCACTGGTGAGTCACTGCCGAGTGTACTTGGCCGGTTGGGTTTCGACGTGATTCCTGATTGGTGAGACAGGTCACTAGAGAGATTGCCGTTGTCTGGCTCTCTATGCGTTAGACGGACCGATCCATGGTGTTGGGTCGTGAAGTCGTTGTACTCCCGGGTGTTGGAGTGGTTGGCCAAACCAAGTAGGGAACTATGGCACTATGGTGTTGAGCCGTGATACCGTTGTTGGTAGAGTTGGAAGAGCGGTCGTGCGACGCTGAGTTGGAATAGCGGTTGTGCTATGTTGTGGATGTTCGTTGGACGTTAGATTCGAGGACGAATCTATGTTAGTGGGGGAGAATTGTAACACCCGCAATCCATTAATTGGGCTTAATTTGACCTTTTAGAAGTTACGGGGGTTAAATTGAATAAATCAATTTTACTGGCGGGTGTGATTGTTAATTTTGAAAGTTTGGGGTTAACTTTCGGAAGGGGAGGAAGTGCGAGGACCGGTTGGTGTAATAAGCAAACTTGAAACACACCTAGGTTTATATGCGTGTGTGTATCGCCGTCTTGGGAGAGAAGGATCGAACCTTAGCCGTCAAGGAGGAAGATTGCGCTGGTTTTCGGCGTGGAAGCAAGGAGAGCTTCGAGCCACGCCTCTCTCTTTCTCGGTAAGACTCTTGGCCTTGTCGTTTGGTTTTGTCGTGCGTGTGGTCCGTGCGTTGGCGGTTGTGGCGGGGTCGCTGTATTTAGGGCCGGCCGTGTGTAGCGAGTCTCGTGGTGGTGATCGGAGGCTGGATCATGGCGGTTTCGGGGGGAGCTCCGGCGGTGGTGTGGTCGGGCGAAGCGTAACGGAACGCCGTGTGGTGTGGACGCCGTGTGGTGGGGTTCGGTGGATCGGAGTGTCCCTGTCGTCAGAGCGCGAGAGAATTGTTCGTGATCGGTGGTTGGATCATGGTGGTTCCGGTGGTGACGGTGGTGAGCTCCGGTGGTGTAGTTGAGTCGGCGATGGGAAGAGGAAGACGATCGTACGTAACGTGTAGGAGGGGTTTGAACAATTAAAGATTGGTTTGTTTTGTTTTTGAATATTTTATTATTTTTATTTTTAGGTGGATTAATAGAAGGTTATTCATCCCGGGGAGTTCTAGAAAATTGCTGAATTTTCTCGTGAAACTTGCTGTGCGGGAAAAAGGTGAGTGCAGGACCATAGGCGTAATTAAATAATTTTGATAATTGGTGTGATTTCGTGATTATAGGCCGTTTACGATCTCGGAGGGTCTAGATCGAGTGTTTCATGAAATGTTTGATTTATTCGGTATTTTCGTGATAGTCTATATTAATTATCTTAATTATTTGTTAGCCTGTAGATGGGAGGATTGCCTCACTAAGTATTTATTGAAATACTTATGCATCTCTTATATTTTAATTGATGCAGGAAAAGAGAAAATGTGACCGTGGGATCAGGGCGAGGAAGAGGGGGTGATCTAGACTTGCCGTTTATTTGATTATTTAATTTAATAATTTATGATTTGCATTGTTCGGATTTTTAGTCTTGAACCGGGAATTAATTGGTGAGGTTCAGTTATTATTTATGGGATTTTAATGATTATTTTTGCAAAAAAAAAAAAAAAAAAAAAAAAAATGGGTGCGGTTGTTTCAAGGTTAATCGCACAAGGTCGGAGAGGGAGATACATACGCGCGTATACATATGTGTGACCAATCTTTTTCGAATTCACAAATGGCCCCAAACTTCCAAACTTATCAATTAAACCCAACCGGAAAAATTGATTTACGCGAAATTAACCCCCAACTTCTAATTATTCAATTTCAACCTCAAAATTGAATTAGGGATGTTACAATTCTCCCCCACTAACGTAGATTCGTCCTCGAATCTAACATCCAGCTAACATCCACAACATAGCACAACTGCTAATCCAACTCAGCGTAGCACGACCGCTATTCCAACTCCACTAACAACGGTATCACGGCTCCACACCATAGTGCCATAGTTCCCTACTTGGTTTGGCCAACCACTCCAACGCCCGGGAGTATAACGACTTCACGACCCAACACCATGGATCGATCCGTCTAACGCATAGAGAGCCAGACAACGGCAATCTCTCTAGTGACCTGTCTCACCAATCAGGAATCACGTCGAAACCCAACCGGCCAAGTACACTCGGCAGTGACTCACCAGTGCACTCCGATGCCGCTATATGGGTCACCACCCTGTGCCAAACCAATCCGGATCTATCAGCCCTATGCAGCTACTAAACACCTAGTATCCGCACCCCCGCTATCGGACCACTACCACTAGTAGCCCGCCAACCTGTCTACTAATCCTCTAGTAAACCCACCGCTCAACATATTCAATGAAAACACCTTCTTATTGAATAATCAAAAGCTCCAAAGTACATCGATTAGTTATAACAACATAAAATAGACGAGTACAACAACGCAATAACTCCCAAAATCCCAACACCATGGTTACAACGATATGGGAACACCCGGCTAACCCTCCAGTTTGCCGAACCACTTGGGAAATTTGCGCTTCAACTTCGCTTCCGGCTCCCAAGTCACCTCCTCGGCTCCATTGCAGTCCCACAGCACCTGCATCTCAGGAACCTTCTTCCTCCTGATCACTCTCACCCGACGATCTTGGACTCTCAGAGGCCTCGCCTCCACCACCATGCTCGGTGTCAAATCTGATGGCACCCCCGTGACCACCTGATCATCCTTGTGCAAACATTTCTTCAGCATCGACACGTGGAACACCTTGTGAAATGCCTGCATAGACTCCGGCAACTCTAACCGATAAGCCACCGGTCCGACCCGCTCCAGCACCCTGACGGGACCCATATACCGTGGACTCAACTTCGTCTCGGAAATGGACCTGTTCGGACCCCTCAACATGGCCATTTTCAGGTAGACCAAATCGCCAACTGCGAACTCCAGCTCCTTCCTACGCCGATCTGCGTAGCTTTTCTGACGGTCTTGAGCTTCCTTCATGTTCAACTTCACAATCCGGACCTTCTCAGTCGTCTCCTGCACAAAGTCAGCTCCCAACAGGCTCCTCTCCCCCACTTGTGTCCAACATAACGGGGTCCTGCAAGGCCTACCATACAACGCCTCAAATGGTGCCATGCCGATACTAGCCTGGTAGCTGTTATTGTACGCAAACTCCACTAGATTCAGATGATCCGCCCAATGTCCACCCCAATCCAACACACACATCCTCAACAGATCCTCCAACGTCTGGATAGTCCTCTCCGACTGCCCATCGGTCTGGGGATGATAAGCTGTACTCATGTGTACCTTAGTGCCCATCTCCTTCTGGAAAGCGCCCCAGAACAGCGAGGAGAACTTCGGATCTCGATCTGACACTATACTCACCGGTACCCCATGCAGCTTCACAATCTCCCTGACGTACCTCTTGGCCAACACTTCCGCACCGTCGGTCTTTTTTATGGCCAAGAAGTGCGCAGACTTGGTCAACCTATCGACGATGACCCAAATAGCGTCCCTGGTTCGCGAAACCGGCAGACCCACCACGAAATCCATGGTGATCATGTCCCACTTCCACTCCGGAATGGGTAAACTCCTCAACAACCCGCTCGGAACCTGATGCTCAGCCTTCACCAACTGACAGGTATCACACCCCGCAACCCAGTTGGCAACATCCTTCTTCATCCCTACCCACTGGTAATACCGTTTGAGGTCACGGTACATCTTGGTAGCTCCTGGATGAATAGAGAAACGGCTCTGATGTGCTTCCCTCAGGATTTCCTGCCTCAGCACTTCGTCCTTCGGTACACACACCCTGCCCCTCAAAAGGATAGTTCCATTGCTGGATAACTCATACTCAGACCGCTTTGCCCTGCCAGCCTGCATTAATTCCTCATCCAACTGCTGTGCTACCCGCACCCTAGTCAGAATGTCCGCCTGATCCACCGCCTCTAAACCCAACGGCTCAGGTTCCTCAGACACAGCACACAGTCTCAGGGCACTCACCATGCCTACCAACGCTTCTGTATCTCGCTCAGTGTCTAAAATAACCCGCTTCCTGCTCAAAGCATCGGCTACAAGATTCGCTTTACCGGGATGGTAAGCTATCTCCAGGTCATAATCCGCAACAAGCTCCATCCATCGCCTCTGTCGCATATTCAGTTCCGGCTGGGTAAAGATGTACTTTAGACTTTTGTGGTCTGTGAACACCTGAACCTTACCGCCATACAGATAAGACCTCCAGATCTTCAATGAAAACACCACTGCAGCCATCTCAAGATCGTGAGTAGGATAATTGCATTCATGTTTCCTCAGCTGCCTAGAAGCATATGCGATTACCTTACCCTGCTGCATCAATACACAACCGAGCCCCAGCCTGGACGCGTCTGTGAACACAACATATGGCTCATCCTGCTTAGGCAAGGCTAACACCGGAGTACTCACCAGCATCTCCTTGAGCTTCACAAAGCTCTCCTCACACTGGTCCGACCACACGAAAGGAACGTCCTTCCCGGTCAACTTGGTCATGGCCTGCGCCATACTAGCAAACCCCTTGACGAACCTCCTGTAATAACCCGCCAGACCCAGAAAACTGCGAATCTCCGAGGCATTCTTCGGTCTCGGCCACTCCTCAATCGAGCGAATCTTCTCCGGATCCACTGAAACACCACGATCAGATACGACGTGCCCCAGAAATCCGATCTCCCGCTGCCAGAAACTACACTTGCTCAGCTTAGCGAACAACTTCTGCTCCCGTAGCTTCTCCAGAACTTTCCTCAGGTGAACCATGTGCTCCTCAGGACTCTTCGAATACACTAGAATGTCGTCGATAAAAATGATGACGAACTCATCCAGATACTCCTGGAACACGCCGTTCATCAACCTCATAAACGCAGCCGGTGCATTCGTCAACCCAAACGGCATCACCACAAACTCGTAGTGCCCGTATCTCGTCCTGAAAGCCGTCTTCCTGATGTCCGACTCCGCTATCGGGATCTGATGATAACCCGATGCCAAATCAATCTTAGAGAACCACGAAGCACCCTGCAACTGATCTAACAACTCATCGATCCTCGGTAATGGGTACTTGTTCTTCACAGTAACCCGGTTCAGCCCCCGATAATCAATGCATAACCGGAAGCTCCCATCCTTCTTCTTGACGAACAGTACCGGTGCACCCCACGGGGAACTGCTCGGTCTAATGAAACCCTTTTCCAACAACTCCTCGAGCTGCTTCTTAAGCTCAGCCATCTCCGCTGGAGCCATCCTGTAAGGAGCCTTAGACAACGGGGTCGTCCCCGGCTCTAACTCAATGGTAAAAGGATCCGACCTGGCTGGTGGTAACCCGCTCAACTGCTGGAACACATCCTCGAACTCCCAGACCACCTCAATATCCCGCACCGCTGACTCCCCAACCTCCCCAGGTATCGAAATGGTAGCCAAATAGGCCTCACAACCCTGCTCGATCAAACGCTCCGCTTGAACCGCGGAAACGACGATGCCTCCCGGCACCGGTCTCACTCCCTGATAAACCAGTCTTCTGTTAGCATGCTCGAAAACCACACGACCCCGGTGACAATCCAAATGAGCCTTGAACTTTCCCAGCCAGTCCATACCCAAAATGATGTCATAGAGTTCCACTGGGCACACTATCAAATCCGCTGGCATCAGCTCTCCGGCGATAAGAATGTCGACATTCTCCACACAGCCCTGAGTCCTCAACAAACGACCCCCAGCAACTCTCACCACACCCGAGTGGTCCCCACACAACTCTTGGATACCGCTCCCCGACACCCAATCCGGTGTGGCAAAACTGTGGGACGCTCCGGAGTCAAACAACACATGTGACTCTACCCCAGCCACATTAAGGGTCCCTAAGCACGAAAAGGATTCACGGCAAATAGCAAACACCAATTACAGAGCGAGTAACTGAAATTACAATAAAACAAGAACATAGTTAAGGTAACTAACCAGTAATCGGTCTGCTGCCGCTCGCCTCGCCTGACTCCGCGCCTATGGTGAACACCCTCGGTGCCACTGCGGCCCGTTTCGGAGGCGGTGCCTCGATCCTCACAAATGGCTGAGCCAACTTCGGACAATCCTTCCTGAGGTGACCGGGTTCCTTGCAATGGAAGCACACCGGGCCCCCTCGAGAACAATCCGCCACGCGATGTCCATGGGCTCCGCACCCGAAACAACGTGGTCCAGAACCCGCTTCCTTGGAAGTATCCTCCCACTTTCTCTTCTGTCCCTGCTGCTGACCAGACCTACCGCCCTTGCTCGGAGCAACACTCTGACTTTGAGGCCGTCGCGGAACCTCTGGTACTGCAGCCTTTAAACTAGCCTCCTGCCTCATCCCCTCCTCAAGCTGCGCTGCACACTCCACCAGTTCGGATACCGACTCGAACTTGCGGACTATGCACCGATTCCTGAGATCGATACGCATACCTCGCATGAAAGCACCAATCAACTCATATTCGGTATCTGCACCCCGACCAGCAAACCGCTTCAGCCGGTTAAACTCGGCCTCGTACTCTCGGACCGAACGAATCCCCTGTGACAAGTACAGAAACTCCGCCTGTAACCTGTCGCGAGCCTCCCGCGGAAAATACTTGAGATCGAACTCCCTCCGGAACTCGTCCCAAGGCAACACTACTCCCGCCCTCCTCGCAGCAACACCCTGCCACCACTCATGTGCATCTCCCTCCAGATAATGCACCGCCAAGTCAACCCTATACTCCTCAGGGCATCTGATCGACTGGAAGTTCCTCTCCAACCTGGACCTCCACTCATCAGACTCAATCGGTCGAGCACCACCACTGAAAAACTTGGTGCCCAACCTCTGCATATGCTCCATCACCCTCAGGTACGACGGAACCACTGGCTCGGCCTCAGCAACCACTCCCGGAACTCCCGGAGCAACAACACCCGGCATCGCGGCAACCCCCTGTGGCGCCACTGGAGCTGGAGCCGGTACCACACCAGGTAACCTCTCCAAGAGCTGGGCCAACATGCCCAAAACAGCCGCCATCGGGTTCGGGCCCGCACCCGCCTGAGCACCACCCGGCGCCGGCATCGCACCATACACGGCCGCTGGCTCCGACTGACCTTCCCCCTCGGCGTGATCATACGCCCCCTGCTCCACCGTGACACTCTGCGTCACATTCGCAGCTGCTCTGCCACCTCTACCACCTCTACCACCTCTGCCACCTCTGCCGCCACGGCCTGTTCTGCCGCTGATATATCATGGTTTTTACCCTATTTAAGCCATGATATAAGTCCTTTTATAGAGTCTTTTCTTGTGTTTTGGAGTCTTTTAGAGTCTTTCACAGGTTATAGCACATCTGGAGCTTAATTTGAATTATTGGAGCTTTTCTGGAGCATTCTGGAGCGAGACTGAAGTCTGATGACTAAGAGCCCGATCTGAGCACCGAGCATCGATCGATACCCCCTGGTATCGATCGACACTCATCGAGATTTCATGGGCCGCGACTAATTATGAAGCCTTGGAGAATTGCAAAAGCACCCAGAAGACTTTGATAATTACAAGAAGGCCCCAAATCGTGATTTAGGTTATAAATAGGATTTTACAGCCATTGTTTAGAGGATGCTTTTTATTTTCTGTGTTTGATTTTACTTTGGTTTTAGAGAGACAAATCTGAATCTCCCTTCGTCCGAGATCAGATCTCTAAACCCTTCTTTCTATTCTATTGATGATTTATTCAAACATGTTGATTGTTTCATTCTCCATGTCTGAGTAGATCCACCTTAGGTTTAGGGTTTTCTCATAAGGGTTTTCTTTGAATGCTAGGTTAAATATCTTTTAGGATTCACCATCTGAATTATAGTTCTTCGCTTAGGTTGTGTTCATAGCTTGTTCTAGATTAGCTACCTAGAATATAAATCTTAGGATAATTGATTAGGTACGAGAGTGCAATTAATTACCTGATAGAACCTAGGTGAGCAAATTGATTATTCGCAAAGAGATTTGGTTTAATTGATTTGTGAACATATCAAACCTGTTGTTAAAGCTGATTTAGACTTTAGGATTCGCAAAGAGATTTGGAATTCCTAGGATTTAGATTTAGATAGTTTTCGCAACGAGAGTTGGTTAGCTATATTTTAGTGATTTGAGTTCAAGAACTGCGCTAAATCTGAATCCTGTTAGTTAGTTAGTCTGCATTCACTGATTTCCTGAGAAAAACCCTGAGCCTATATTTCCCAATTGATTTACATCTCGTTTAATTTCTGCACTGTTTTTAATTACATCTATCTGGCTTAGCGTAATTCGACACTTCATAATTTATTGTGTGATCTCTGTGAGTCTTTGTGGTTCGACCCCTACACTTACTACAACAACTGCTTTAGTATCTTAGGGTATTAAATTGAGCATATCAATTTTGGCGCCGTTGCCGGGGACTCAATTTCGCCATTAGATTTTAGTTTAGAATTTCGACTAAGTTCGTCGGTATCGATCGATACTCACTAGTATCGGTCGATACTCCGGCGACTTCTTTTTTGGTATCGATCGACACCACTTGGTATCGATCGATACTCAACGTATTTTTTCTGGTTACTTACGTGCTTTGCCTAGTGTTTTCCTTGCAGGTGTATGCCTGTTCGTGAAACCAGGAGCAACAAGAGCACTCAGCTAGTTGGACTATCACTGGAACAGCTGGCGCTTGTGGAACGCACAAACAGAAAGACCAAGCAAACATCAGGGATGAACAACCCAGTGGTTTTAAGAGCTGATGAAGCTGGAATTCTGAGAGACCAAGAGGGTCATGTGTGTAATGAGAGAGGGCAACGACTTGATGAAGCTGGAAACATCGTTGTCCCTGCTCCTGTTATTGAGATTGTTGTGCCAGCTGGGCGCGGCAACGTTGGCAATGCTGCAGGTGTTCGAGCTCAGACAATTGGTGAGTACAACAGGCCAGAGCAGTTTTTCGCCAATCGGTCAGCGATTCGTCCTCCTGCTTATGAGAGGAATGACTTCGAGCTGAAACCTGCTTACTACACTCTAGTAGGACAGCATCTCTTCCATGGTCTTCCTCATGAACATCCAATGGACCATGTAGAGAAATTCGAGGACTTGGTCACTAGCATCAAGAGCAATGGAGTGTCCTACGACTATCTCTTCTGCAAGCTCTTCCCCTACTCTCTGAGTGGAGAAGCTACTTACTGGCTGAGGCAGCTATCTCCTGGATCGCTAACTAATTGGGAGGACACCAAGAGAGCCTTCCTGATTAACTTCTATGATGACGGGCGATCTGAAGATCTGAGAAATAAGATATCCACTTTTTCTCAAGGACCTACTGAGGCGTTCAAGGCTGCTTGGACAAGATTCAGATCGTATCAGAGAGATTGTCCACATCATGGATACTCTGATGTGCAGCTGCTGGGTATCTTCTTCAGAGGAGTAGATTGGAGATATCAGATGGGTCTGGACTCTTCGAGCAATGGTAATTTCAACACCAGATATCCTGAGGATGCTATTGTGTTGATTGAGAACTTTGCATCTAGTAGTAGCACCAAGAGCGCAGACTTCGAGCGCAAGAAGCTGGCTGGTAACATGGATGGGTCACAGATCGCTGAAGTGAAAGCTCAGCTGGATTCTATGCACAGTCTTCTGCTGGGAAGGACAACAAAGGCCGTCCACTTTGCTACTGAGAATGAGGTGGAAGATGTTAACTACATAGGTGGTTCTGGTTTTCAGGGTCAGCGATTCGGATACAACTCCAATCGAAACTTCACCAACAATGCTCAGCAAGGAGGGTACCAATCCCCACCACCCAAAGCTCCTGAGAGTAAGATTGAGGCTATGCTTGAACACCTGGTTCAAGGGCAGGAGAAGATGACAGCCACCTTCAATGGTAAGATGGACACCATGTACACCGATTTGAGTGGAAGGATCGAGGCACTAAATACGAGTCACAGGATGTTGGAAACTCAAGTAGCTCAGACTGCAGCAAATTCCAAGGGAAAATCGGTTCATGCACACGTCAATTCGATCTCCTCAAGTGCAGAGAATTACGAAGAAGATTCTGAAATCGCCAGAGCATCGATCGATACCCCCAGGTGTCGATCGATGCCGGTTACAATTCTGAAACGGGACACTTCCAAAACCCGTGTATCGATCGATACCCCACTGGTATCGGTCGATACCAAGGCAATTTCTGAGGAGACACATGATATTTCGACCAAGGAGCCTCAAGTAGCAGCAGCACGGTTCAATATCGCCCAATTTTGGGAAGACTATGAAACGAAGTGTCAGGCAGCGATAGCTAAGGAACGAGCTGAGAAAAGAGCTCGCAAGCCCAAGAAGGAGAATCCTGTACCTAAACACCTCAGAGATCCCATCTCTCCAAAGCAGCTGCGTGGCTTTGAGAAGATGGTAAGAAGGATTTCCCCTGATTCAACCTTTGAAGAAGCCCTAGAGTGCCGTCCTCTGCTAAGTCACTTCAAGGATTGCAGAGAAACTGAGGAAGAGATTAAGGCACTCTTCATTAAGGCTAGAGGTCCACCTCCACTGAGACAGTTGACCCCAAGGGAGGATCCAGGGAAATTTGTAGTTCCATGCTCTATCTCTGGAGTTGAGTTCAAAGAGTCTCTTGTCGACTCAGGGGCTAGTGTCAATGTCATCTCAAGGGCAATTGCAGAGCGGTTAGGAGCTGATATTCGATCACCAGAGGCATCTATCACATTCGCGAACAACTCCACCTCGCTTCCACACGGTACTATCCATGGTTTGCTGGTCAAAGTAGGAGACTGTCTAGTTCCTACTAATTTTCAGGTTGTAGAGATGGGTGCAATATCTCATATGCCTATCCTTTTGGGACGACCGTTCATGGCTACTGCAGGCGCGATCATAGACACACCTAATAAGAGAATCTCTTTCTCTTACATTGACAGAGAGGTCTATTATGGTGTCATTCCCCCTAGGAGTGCTCCCACACATGTGTCTAGCATCGAAGTTGTCACAGGAGAGTCGCTAGCGATTGATATTTTGGAAGAGCCTCCTGATGAGCCTACTGTCGCAGATGTTCCAGGTGAACCGCCCAGCACCCCCAAAGAAGTTGCCAAGAAAACTAAGGCAACAAAGAAGAAGGCCAAGAGCAACAAAGTTGAGAATCCCCATGTCACTTTGATACCTCAGAAGTGTAATGGAGATTCGATTGAATACAAGGTCAAATGCAAAGGAGCCTTGAAGCCATTCTCTAAGGCAAGAGTCCTTCTTACTTCTGAGCTGAAAGAGAAAGGGCAGGAGTTTGTGGACAGCATGCTAAGCAGAACTTTGAAGCTAGTAATGTCAAGTGCTGGAGCCTGTTTTGGTGCAAGCTCTCACTCTTATCCAGCCTGAAGGACGTTACAGTCAAGCTATTGACGTTAAACGAGCGCTTGGTGGGAGGAAACCCACTTGTGAGTCTGTTTTTGATTCGTTTTTATTTTTATTTTCGTTTGTTTTGAGTCTGTGTCAGGATGAACAAGGAGCAACTCGAAATCGCCTAAGCATCGATCGATACCCCTATGGTATCGATCGACACCAATCGCGGATGAAAATTCACAAAGTCGATCTAAGCATGGTATCGATCGATACCATGCCGTGTGTCGATCGACACCGACTGTTCCAGAACGGTAATTTCTTGTTTCTCTTCGCTCTATCCTTTTTCTTTGTTTCTTTCACTGACTCTAGGCTAGATAACACTGAGGACAGTGTTGTTCAAGTCTGGGGGAGGTGTCTGCTGACATTGTTTTCGTTTTTCTTAGAGTCAGTAGTTTTATCGAGTCAAAACTGTTTTATTGAGTCAAAATTTGTTGGAGATGATGATCCTGTGCTTGAACCTATTGATTTGATTTTGTTTTTGAGTGCACAGTGTTACAGGATCAGTTCTAGATCGACTAATGAAAAATCCAAAGGCTGACCAGTTGACTAGAAAACATCCATGTCTCCAGCAGAGTTCTTCTGAAGCCTGAGCCAAATTTTTGCACTTCATCAATGTGGTTAGTGTTCATAGAGCTTGATTCATCATTCATATCTGATAAAGGAACCCGTGTGTTTAGAATTATGGTATCTCTCTCCCCTGAAATAAGTTGATAGATTAAGAGCATAAAAGATTGAAATGATTTTCTTCTGAGTAGAGGGTTAGGAAAATTTCCAGCGATCCCATTATTCTACTTAAGAGGGGATGATCACACAAAGGATTGGAAGCGAGGCTAGGATTTTCCTATGATGCCATTATTCGCCTACATCCTTTGATACATAGAGAGGGAAGAACCGGGGATTTGGTGGCAAACACCATCAATACTCGCGTCTCCTACCTTGATATGTATATGCTAAGCTGAAAATAAAAAAATAATAAGGATATAATAAGAAATAAGTCTGGAGGAGAGAAATTGATACAAAAGAAGTGTGAAAAGGGTGGTTCCTTTGTCAAGATATTGTCTGGTAAAGAGTCTAGAAGGTTCTTAAATATTAGCTGCAGAGATGAAACTGGCGATGAGGGCTTTACTTGAACAATGCTGTGGGATTTTGTGTGGAGTCTGGAAAAGCTGCAAATGTCTACGGAGAAGTACATGGTGGTTAGATCGAAAGCTGATCAGGTGACATTTGGGTACTTGGGAAAAGAGTCTTTTCGATGGTTCAGGAACAGGTGAGTCTCTACGTTTTCAAACCTCTTTTTCTGGTTTAGTCTTCTATTTGCTTGAGGGCAAGCAAAAGGCTAAGTCTGGGGGAGTTGATATATCATGGTTTTTACCCTATTTAAGCCATGATATAAGTCCTTTTATAGAGTCTTTTCTTGTGTTTTGGAGTCTTTTAGAGTCTTTCACAGGTTATAGCACATCTGGAGCTTAATTTGAATTATTGGAGCTTTTCTGGAGCATTCTGGAGCGAGACTGAAGTCTGATGACTAAGAGCCCGATCTGAGCACCGAGCATCGATCGATACCCCCTGGTATCGATCGACACTCATCGAGATTTCATGGGCCGCGACTAATTATGAAGCCTTGGAGAATTGCAAAAGCACCCAGAAGACTTTGATAATTACAAGAATGCCCCAAATCGTGATTTAGGTTATAAATAGGATTTTACAGCCATTGTTTAGAGGATGCTTTTTATTTTCTGTGTTTGATTTTACTTTGGTTTTAGAGAGACAAATCTGAATCTCCCTTCGTCCGAGATCAGATCTCTAAACCCTTCTTTCTATTCTATTGATGATTTATTCAAACATGTTGATTGTTTCATTCTCCATGTCTGAGTAGATCCACCTTAGGTTTAGGGTTTTCTCATAAGGGTTTTCTTTGAATGCTAGGTTAAATATCTTTTAGGATTCACCATCTGAATTATAGTTCTTCGCTTAGGTTGTGTTCATAGCTTGTTCTAGATTAGCTACCTAGAATATAAATCTTAGGATAATTGATTAGGTACGAGAGTGCAATTAATTACCTGATAGAACCTAGGTGAGCAAATTGATTATTCGCAAAGAGATTTGGTTTAATTGATTTGTGAACATATCAAACCTGTTGTTAAAGCTGATTTAGACTTTAGGATTCGCAAAGAGATTTGGAATTCCTAGGATTTAGATTTAGATAGTTTTCGCAACGAGAGTTGGTTAGCTATATTTTAGTGATTTGAGTTCAAGAACTGCGCTAAATCTGAATCCTGTTAGTTAGTTAGTCTGCATTCACTGATTTCCTGAGAAAAACCCTGAGCCTATATTTCCCAATTGATTTACATCTCGTTTAATTTCTGCACTGTTTTTAATTACATCTATCTGGCTTAGCGTAATTCGACACTTCATAATTTATTGTGTGATCTCTGTGAGTCTTTGTGGTTCGACCCCTACACTTACTACAACAACTGCTTTAGTATCTTAGGGTATTAAATTGAGCATATCAATTTTGGCGCCGTTGCCGGGGACTCAATTTCGCCATTAGATTTTAGTTTAGAATTTCGACTAAGTTCGTCGGTATCGATCGATACTCACTAGTATCGGTCGATACTCCGGCGACTTCTTTTTTGGTATCGATCGACACCACTTGGTATCGATCGATACTCAACGTATTTTTTCTGGTTACTTACGTGCTTTGCCTAGTGTTTTCCTTGCAGGTGTATGCCTGTTCGTGAAACCAGGAGCAACAAGAGCACTCAGCTAGTTGGACTATCACTGGAACAGCTGGCGCTTGTGGAACGCACAAACAGAAAGACCAAGCAAACATCAGGGATGAACAACCCAGTGGTTTTAAGAGCTGATGAAGCTGGAATTCTGAGAGACCAAGAGGGTCATGTGTGTAATGAGAGAGGGCAACGACTTGATGAAGCTGGAAACATCGTTGTCCCTGCTCCTGTTATTGAGATTGTTGTGCCAGCTGGGCGCGGCAACGTTGGCAATGCTGCAGGTGTTCGAGCTCAGACAATTGGTGAGTACAACAGGCCAGAGCAGTTTTTCGCCAATCGGTCAGCGATTCGTCCTCCTGCTTATGAGAGGAATGACTTCGAGCTGAAACCTGCTTACTACACTCTAGTAGGACAGCATCTCTTCCATGGTCTTCCTCATGAACATCCAATGGACCATGTAGAGAAATTCGAGGACTTGGTCACTAGCATCAAGAGCAATGGAGTGTCCTACGACTATCTCTTCTGCAAGCTCTTCCCCTACTCTCTGAGTGGAGAAGCTACTTACTGGCTGAGGCAGCTATCTCCTGGATCGCTAACTAATTGGGAGGACACCAAGAGAGCCTTCCTGATTAACTTCTATGATGACGGGCGATCTGAAGATCTGAGAAATAAGATATCCACTTTTTCTCAAGGACCTACTGAGGCGTTCAAGGCTGCTTGGACAAGATTCAGATCGTATCAGAGAGATTGTCCACATCATGGATACTCTGATGTGCAGCTGCTGGGTAACTTCTTCAGAGGAGTAGATTGGAGATATCAGATGGGTCTGGACTCTTCGAGCAATGGTAATTTCAACACCAGATATCCTGAGGATGCTATTGTGTTGATTGAGAACTTTGCATCTAGTAGTAGCACCAAGAGCGCAGACTTCGAGCGCAAGAAGCTGGCTGGTAACATGGATGGGTCACAGATCGCTGAAGTGAAAGCTCAGCTGGATTCTATGCACAGTCTTCTGCTGGGAAGGACAACAAAGGCCGTCCACTTTGCTACTGAGAATGAGGTGGAAGATGTTAACTACATAGGTGGTTCTGGTTTTCAGGGTCAGCGATTCGGATACAACTCCAATCGAAACTTCACCAACAATGCTCAGCAAGGAGGGTACCAATCCCCACCACCCAAAGCTCCTGAGAGTAAGATTGAGGCTATGCTTGAACACCTGGTTCAAGGGCAGGAGAAGATGACAGCCACCTTCAATGGTAAGATGGACACCATGTACACCGATTTGAGTGGAAGGATCGAGGCACTAAATACGAGTCACAGGATGTTGGAAACTCAAGTAGCTCAGACTGCAGCAAATTCCAAGGGAAAATCGGTTCATGCACACGTCAATGCGATCTCCTCAAGTGCAGAGAATTACGAAGAGGATTCTGAAATCGCCAGAGCATCGATCGATACCCCCAGGTGTCGATCGATGCCGGTTACAATTCTGAAACGGGACACTTCCAAAACCCATGTATCGATCGATACCCCACTGGTATCGGTCGATACCAAGGCAATTTCTGAGGAGACACATGATATTTCGACCAAGGAGCCTCAAGTAGCAGCAGCACGGTTCAATATCGCCCAATTTTGGGAAGACTATGAAACGAAGTGTCAGGCAGCGATAGCTAAGGAACGAGCTGAGAAAAGAGCTCGCAAGCCCAAGAAGGAGAATCCTGTACCTAAACACCTCAGAGATGCATAAGTATTTCGATAAATACTTAGTGAGACAATCCTCCCATCTACAGGCTAACAAATAATTAAGATAATTAATATAGACTATCACGAAAATACCGAATAAATCAAACATTTCATGAAACACTCGATCTAGACCCTCCGAGATCGTAAACGGCCTATAATCACGAAATCACACCAATTATCAAAATTATTTAATTACGCCTATGGTCCTGCACTCACCTTATTTCCGCACAGAAAGTTTCACGAGAAAATTCAGCAATTTTCTAGAACTCCCCGGGATGAATAACCTTCTATTAATCCACCTAAAATAAAAGAATAATAAAATAATCAACACAAATCAAACACACTCGATCCTATTATTAAACCGGTCTTAAACCGGTAGTCGACTTCATCGACTTCACCATCGCCGGTGCAGCGACGCCACCGCCGGAGCTCACCATCGGAGCTCGCCACAGCCCAACCGATCACAATCCCGACTCCAACCCACGCACCGTCGCTCACCACCGGAGCTCACCACGGAAGCTCACCACGGCCCAACCTCCGATCTGCAATCCCGACTCCAAACCAACACACCGGCGAGTGCTCATCACCGGAGCTCACCACGGGAGCTCACCACGGCCCAACCTCCGATCTGCAATCCCGACTCCAAACCAACACACCGGCGAGTGCTCGTCACCGGAGCTCACCACGGGAGCTCACCACGGCCCAACCTCCGATCTGCAATCCCGAGCGACCCCGCATCGCATCAAAAAAACTAAGGAGGGAGAGAAGGGTTCTTACCGTGGCGACGAGGACTTGACGGCTAGGTTAATCGCACAAGGTCGGAGAGGGAGATACATACGCGCGTATACATATGTGTGACCAATCTTTTTCGAATTCACAAATGGCCCCAAACTTCCAAACTTATCAATTAAACCCACCCGGAAAAATTGATTTACGCGAAATTAACCCCCAACTTCTAATTATTCAATTTCAACCTCAAAATTGAATTAGGGATGTTACAATTCTCTTATGTATTTGTGTTTCTTTAAATCATTAAGTCCATTAGATTAGACTAGGGATTTGGTCTATTAGCTAAGATTTGTTTCCATTATTATTAACCAATCAAATTTTCATCCAAAAGTTATCTTTTATACAGTGTTGACTTTATTTTTATTTTTAGTGTAATTTATATTCAATTTTTTTAAATTTTATATAAAAGAAAATGGATAATTGTAAATTTAGAGCAAAAAAATCGATACTATTGGTCCCTTAGTACTTAATTGACTTTTGCCACTTTTGGACTAAAATACCATTTATTAAATGTAAAAAATGCAAAATAATTATTTATAAAATATTTATAAATTTCAAAAATTCTATATAAAATATGAATTTGTTGGATTATTCGTTTTAGGAAAAACGAATATTAAAATAATATTTATTTTCATGTTCTAACGATTTGTAGAATTTGGTTTCTGTTATTTGCTCTACAATCTACCAAGTAAAGTATAAGTATTCTACTATTTTTCTGCATTCTACTATCCCTATAGAATACGTCATCTAGAATTTTTCTCATTTTTCTATTACCATCTCGATTTGTTCGAAATGAAATTGATAGAAAAGAAGGGAGGAGATCGTAAAATGGGTGGAGATATGAAAAGCGAGCAGAGGAGATGTGATTTTGTTTTCTCGTGAGAGGCTAAGAAAAATAGGGTTTTTATTATCTTAGGTTTTTGTGTTTCTTTAATTAGTTGGTTCATTAGATTAGATTAGGGATTTGGTCTATTACATAAGATTTGAGTTCATTATTATTAACCAATCAAATTTTATTTTCTTCCAAAAGTTATCTTTTATACAGTGTTGACTTTATTTTTTCTTAGTGTAATTTATATTCAGTTTGAAAAATATATAAAAAGAAAAGGGATAATTGTAAATTTAGAGCAAAAAAATAGATACTATTGTCCCCTTAGTACTTAATTAACTTTTGCCACTTTTAGACTAAAATATCATTTATTAAATGTTAAAAATACAAAATAATTATTTATAAAATATTTATAAAATACTTAATTGATTTTTGCCACAATTGAAAAAAATATACTATTTGTTAAATGTAAAAAACGCAAAATTATGTTTTTTAAAATATTTATAAATATTAAAAATTCGAAATAAGGAAGGAAATTTATGTTGGATATTTCGTTTTAGGAAAAATAAATATTTAAAAAATATTTCTTTTCATGTTTAACCGATTTGTAGAATTTGGTTTCTGTTATTTCCTCTACAATCTACCAAATATAGTATTCTACTATTTTTTCTGCATTATACTGTCCCTATAGAATACGTTATCTAGAATTTTTCTCATTTTCCTATTACCATCTCGATTTGTTCGAAATGAAATTGATAGAAAAGAAGAGAGGAGATCGAAAAATGGGTGGAGTATGAAAAGCGAGCATAGGAGATGGGGTTTTATTTTTCTTGTGAGAGATTGAGAAAAATAGGTTTTTTATTTTCTTAGGTATTTGTGTTTCTTTAAATCATTTGGTCCATTAGAATAGATTAGGGATTAGTACCATTAGACAAGATTTGTTTCCATTATTATTAACAAATCAAATTTTCATCCAAAAGTTATATTTTATACAGTGTTGACTTTACTTTTTTGTAGTGTAATTTATTTTCAGTTTGAAAAATATATATAAATAAAAAGAGATAATTGTAAATTTAGATCAAAATATCGATAGTATTGGCCCCTTAGTACTTAATTGATTTTTTCCACTTTTGGACTTAAATACCCTTTATTAAATGTAAAAAATGCAAAAATTCTATATAAGGATGGAAATATATGTTGTATAACTCGTTTTAGGAAAAACGAATATTTAAAAAATATTTATTTTCATGTTCTACCGATTTGTAGAATTTTGTTTATGTTATTTGCGCTACAATCTACCAAGTATAGAATATGAATTCTACTATTTCTTTTGCATTCTACTGTTCCTACAGAATAGGTCATCTATAGTTTTTCTCATTTTCCTATTACCATCTCGATTGTTTGGAAATGAAATTGATAGAAAAGAAGAGAGAAGATCGAAAAATGGGTGGAGATATGAAAAGCGAGAAGAGGAGATTGTGTTTTGTTTTCTCGTGAGAGGCTGAGAAAAAATAGGGGTTTTATTCTCTTAGGTATTTGTGTTTCTTTAAATCATTTAGTCCATTAGATTAGATTAGAGATTTGGTCTATTAGATAAGATTTGTTTCCATTATTATTAACCAATCAAATTTTAATCCAAAAGTTATCTTTAATACAGTGTTGATTTTAATTTTATTTTTAGTGTAATTTATATTCAATTTGAAAAATTTATAAAAAGAAAAGGGATAATTGTAAATTTAGAGCAAAATATCGATACTATTGTCCCCTTAGTACTTAATTGACTTTTGACAATTTTGGACTAAAATCGCCTTTATTAAATGTAAAAACTGCAAAAATTCTGTATAAGGAAGGAAATATATGTTGTATAACTCGTTTTAGGAAAAAACGAATATTTAAAAAATATTTATTTTCATGTTCTACCGATTTGTAGAATTTGGTTTATGTTATTTGCGCTACAATCTACCAAGTATAGAATATGAATTCTACTATTTCTTTTGCATTCTACTGTTCCTACAGAATAGGTCATCTATAGTTTTTCTCATTTTCCTATTACCATCTCGATTGTTTGGAAATGAAATTGATAGAAAAGAAGAGAGAAGATCGAAAAATGGGTGGAGATATGAAAAGCGAGAAGAGGAGATTGTGTTTTGTTTTCTCGTGAGATGCTGAGAAAAAATAGGGGTTTTATTCTCTTAGGTATTTGTGTTTCTTTAAATCATTTAGTCCATTAGATTAGATTAGGAATTTGTTCTATTAGATAAGATTTGTTTCCATTATTATTAGCCAATCAAATTTTCATCCAAAACTTATCTTTAATACAGTGTTGATTTTAATTTTATTTTTAGTGTAATTTATATTCAATTTGAAAAATTTATAAATAGAAAAGGGATAATTGTAAATTTAGAGCAAAAATGGATATTATTGTTCCTTTAGTACTTTATTGACTTTTGCCACTTTGGACTAAAATACCATTTATTAAATATAAAAAATGCAAAATAATTATTTACAAAATATTTATAAATTTCAAAAATTCTATATAAGGAATGAAATATATGTTGTATAACTCGTTTAAGAAAAAACGAATATTTAAAAAATATATATTTTCATGTTCTACCGATTTGTAGAATTTTGTTTATGTTATTTGCGCTAAAATCTACCAAATATAGAATATGAATTCTACTATTTCTTCTGCATTCTACTGTCCCTACAGAATAGGTCATCTAGAAATTTTCTCATTTTCCTATTTCCATCTCGATTTGTTCGAAACGAAATTGATAGAAAATAAGAGAGGACATCGAAAAATGGGTGGAGATATGAAAAGCGAGCATAGGAGATGGTGTTTTGTTTTCTCGTGAGAGGCTGAGAAAAAATAGGGGTTTTATTCTCTTAGGTATTTGTGTTTCTTTAAATCATTTGTTCCATTAGAATAGATTAGGGATTTGGTCTATTAGGTAAGATTCGTTTCCATTATTATTAACCAATCAAATTTTCATCCAAAAGTTATATTTTATACAGTGTTGACTTTATTTTTTGTTAGTGTAATTTATATTCAGTTTGAAAATATATATAAAAAGAAAAGGGATAATTGTAAATTTAGAGCAAAAAATAGATATTGTTGTCCCCTTAGTACTTAATTAACATTTGCCACTTTTAGACTAAAATACCATTAATTAAATTTAAAAAATACAAAATAATTATTTATAAAATATTTATAAATTTCAAAAATTCTATATAAGGAAGGAAATATTTTTTGGATAATTCATTTTAGTAAAAACAAATATTTAAATAATATTTATTTTCATGTTCTACCGATTTGTAGAATTTGGTTTCTGTTATTTGCTTTACAATCTACCAAGTATATAATAGGTATTCTACTATTTTTTCTGCATTCTACTGTCCCTATAGAATAAGTCATCTAGAATATTTCTCATTTTTCTATTACCATCTCGATTTGTTCGAAATGAAATTGATTGAAAAGAAGGGAGGAGATCGAAAAATTGGTGGAGATATGAAAAGCGAGAAGAGGAGATGGGATTTTGTTTTCTCGTGAGAGGCTAAGAAAAATAGGGTTTTTATTCTCTTAGGTATTTGTATTTTTTTTAATCATTTGGTTCATTAGATTAGATTAGGGATTTGGTCTCTTACATAAGATTTGTTTCCATTATTATTAACCAATCAAAACTTATTTTCATCCAAAAGTTATCTTTTATACAGTGTTGACTTTATTTTTTCTTAGTGTAATTTATATTCAGTTTGAAAAATATATAAAAATAAAATTGATAATTTTAAATAAAGAGCAAAAAATCGATACTATTGTCCCTTTAGTACTTAATTGACTTTTACCATTTTTGAAAAAATACTATTTATTAAATGTAAATATTGCCAAATAATTATTTTTAAAATATTTATAAATATCAAAAATTCTATATAAGGAAGGAAATTTATGTTGGATATTTTGTTTTAGAAAAATAATTATTTAAAAAATAATTATTTTCATGTTCTACCGATTTGTAGAATTTGGTTTCTGTTATTTGATCTACAATCTACCAAGTATAGAAGAGATATTCTAATATTTTTTCTGCATTCTACTGTCCCTATAGAATACTTTATCTAGAATTTTTCAAATTTTCCTATTACCATCTCGATTTGTTCGAAATGAAATTGATAGAAAAGAAGAGAGGAGATCGAAAAATGGGTGGAGATATGAAGAGCGAGCAGAGGAGATGGGGTTTTGTTTTTCTCGTGAGAGACTGAGAAAAATAGGTTTTTTATTCTCTTAGGTATTTGTGTTTCTTTAAATCATTTGATCCATTAGAATAGATTAGGGATTTGGACTATTAGATAAGATTTGTTTCCATTATTATTAACCAATAAAATTTTCATCCAAAAGTTATATTTTATACTGTGTTGACTTTATTTTTTGTTAGTGTAATTTATTTTCAGTTTGAAAAATATATAAAAAGAAAAGGGATAATTGTAAATTTAGAGCAAAAAATCGATAGTATTGTCCCCTTAGTACTTAATTGACTTTTGACACTTTTGGATTAAAATATCATTTATTAAATGTAAAAAATGAAAAATAATTATTTATAAATTTATGTTGCTGTTTTGTTTTCTCTGAGAGGATGGGAAAAATAGGGGTTTTATTCTCTTAGGTATTTGTGTTTCTTTAAATCATTTAGTCCATTAGGTTAGATTAGGGATTTGGTCTATTAGATATGATTTGTTTCCATTATTATTAACCAATCAAAAATTTATCCAAAAGCCATCTTTTATACAGCGTTGACTTTAATTTTATTTTTAGTGTAATTTATATTCAATTTGAAAAATTTATAAAATGAAAAGGGATATTTGTAAATTTTGAGCAAAAAATCGATACTATTGTTCTTTTAGTACTTAATTAACTTTTGCCATTTTTGAACTAAAATAATATTTATTAAAGGTAAACAAATGAAAAATAATTATTTATAAAATATTTTAAAATTTCAAAAATTATAATTAAGGAAATTAATATAAGTTGGTTAATTCGTTTTTGGAAAAACAAATATTTATTCTCTTAGGTTTTGTTTTCTCGTGAGAGGCTATAGAAGAGGTATTCTACTAGGTTTTATGCATTCTACTGTCCCTACAGAATATGTTATCTAGAATTTTTCTCATTTTCCTATTACCATCTCGATTTGTTCGAAATGAAATTGATAGAAAATAAGAGAGGATATCGAAAAATGGGTGGAGATATGAAAAGCGAGCATAGGAGATGGGGTTTTGTTTTTGTCGTGAGAGACTAAGAAAAATGGGTTTTTTTTATTCTCTTAGGTATTTGTGTTTCTTTAAATCATTTGGTCCATTAGAATAGATTCGGGATTTGGTCTATTAGATAAGATTTGCTTCCATTATTATTAACCAATCAAATTTTCATCCAAAAGTTATATTTTATACAGTGTTGACTTTATTTTTTGCTAGTGTAATTTATATTCAGTTTGAAAAAGCTATAAAAAAGAAAAGGGATAATTGTAAATTTAGAACAAAAAATCGATAGTATTGTCCCCTTAGTACCTAATTGACTTTTGCCACTCTTGAACTAAAATACCCTTTATTAAATGTAAAAAATACAAACATTCTATATAAGGAAAGAAATTTATGTTGTATAACTCGTTTTGGGAAAAACGAATATTTAAAAAATATTTATTTTCATGTTCTACCGATCTGTAGAATTTAGTTTTTGTTATTTGCACTACAATCTACCAAGTATAGAATATGTATTCTGCTATTTCTTCTGCATTCTACTGTCCCTATCGAATAGGTCATCTAGAATTTTTATCATTTTCCTATTACCAACTCGATTTGTTCGAAATGAAATTGATAGAAAAGAAGAGAGGATATCGAAAAATGGGTGGAGATATGAAAAGCGAGCAGAGGAGATGGTGTTTTGTTTTCTCGTGAGAGGCTGGGAAAAATAGGGGTTTTATTCTCTTAGGTATTTGTGTTTCTTTAAATTATTTAGTCAATTAGGTTAGATTAGGGATTTGGTCTATTAGATAAGATTTGTTTCCATTATTATTAACCAATCAAATTTTTATCCAAAAGTCATCTTTTATACAATTTTGATTTTAATTTTATTTTTAGTGTAATTTATATTCAATTTGAAAATTTTATAAAATGAAAAGGGATAATTATAAATTTTGATCAAAAAATTGATACTATTGTTCCCTTAGTAGTTAATTAACTTTTGCCATTTTTGAACTAAAATACCATTTATTAAGGGTAAAAAATGCAAAATAATTATTTATAAAATATTTTAAAATTTCAAAAATTATATATAAAGAAAGAAATATAAGTTAGTTAATTCGTTTTAGGAAAAACGAATATTTAAAAAATATTAATTTGATTACAAAAAAATGATTTTCATGTTCTACCTATTTGTAGAATTTGGTTTCTATTATTTGCTATACAATCTACCAAGTATAGAATATGCATTCTACCATTTGTCAAGCATTCTACTGTCCCTATAGAATACGTCATCTATAATTTTTCTCATTTTCCTATTACCATCATGATTTGTTCGAAATGAAATTGATAGAAAAGAAGAGAGGATATCGAAAAATGGGTGCAGATATAAAAAGCGAGCAGAAGAGATGGGGTTTTGTTTTTGTCGTGAGAGACTAAGAAAAATAGGTTTTTTATTCTCTTAAGTATTTGTGTTTCTTTAAATCATTTGGTCCATTAGAATAGATTAGGGATTTGGTCTATTAGATAAGATTTGTTTCCATTATTATTAACCAATCAAATTTTCATCCAAAACTTATATTTTATACAGTGTTAACTTTATTTTTTGTTAGTGTAATTTATTTTCAGTTTGAAAAATATATAAAAAGAAAAGGGATAATTGTAAATTTAGAGCAAAATATCGATAGTATTGTCCCCTTAGTACTTAATTGACTTTTGACACTTTTGGATTAAAATATCATTTATTAAATTTAAAAAATGAAAAATAATTATTTATAAAATATTTAAAAAATTTATGTTGCTGTTTTGTTTTCTCTGAGAGGCTGGGAAAAAATAGGGGTTTTATTCTCTTAGGTATTTGTGTTTCTTTAAATAATTTAGTCCATTAGGTTAGATTAGGGATTTGGTCTATTAGATATGATTTTTTTCCATTATTATTAACCAATCAAAAATTTATCCAAAAGTCATCTTTTATACAGCGTTGACTTTAATTTTATTTTTAGTGTAATTTATATTCAATTTGAAAAATTTATAAAATGAAAAGGGATATTTGTAAATTTTGAGCAAAAAATCGATACTATTGTTCTTTTAGTACTTAATTAACTTTTGCCATTTTTGAACAAAAATAATATTTATTAAAGGTAAACAAATGCAAAATAATTATTTATAAAATATTTTAAAATTTCAAAAATTATAATTAAGGAAATTAATATAAGTTGGTTAATTCGTTTTTGGAAAAACATATATTTAAAAAATATTAATTTGATTACAAAAAATATTTATTATTTTCAAAAATTTATCCAAAAGTCATATTTTATACAGTGTTGACTTTAATTTTATTTTTAGTGTACTTTATATTCAATTTGAAAAATTTATAAAATGATAAGGGATAATTGTAAATTTTGAGCAAAAAATCGATACTATTGTTCCCTTAGTACTTAATTAATCTTTGCCATTTCTGAACTAAAAAACCATTTATTAAAGGTAAAAAATGCAAAATAATTATTTATAAAATATTTTAAAATTTCAAAAATCATATATAAGGAAAGAAATATAAGTTGGATAATTCGTTTTAGGAAAAACAAATATTTAAAAAATATTAATTTGATTACAAAAAAAAAATTATTTTCATGTTCTACCTATTTGTAGAATTTGATTTATGTTATTTGTAACGCCCCGACCGCCCCCTACCAGTGGGCCCCATGCCCTCTCTCGGCCCGTGGGCCACACCCTTGTCCGACGGCCGGTGCGTTAGTCCGGGAGGCATGTAATACTTGGTTACTGACCCTGCAATCACCACGTGACCTTTCTCCGTGTTTTGTCCTCACTCACACGCTACCGCGAATCACTTCCCGGAAGGTCACCCATCCTTAGACTACTCCAGCCCAATCACGCTTAACTCTGGAGTTCTTTCGGGCAAGTTATCGGAAAAGGTAAGTGCACTTTGATGACATAGGTAGCCAAATCAATTCTTATAAGCCTCTCCGCATATACAAGAAATCGGGATGTTAAAATCACCACCACTCATAGAGCGCAACGTCCTCGTTGCGCACCAGGATCGTCACCCTAGACGGTGTGGGCCCACCTGACTCCACACACGTGTTTGGGTTCGGCTCTGATACGTTTTTGCAAACAATTACTAAAATCCCATAAATAATAATAATTGAACCTCACAAATTAATTTCCGGTTCAAAATTAAAAATCCGAATAATCAAGATCATAAATTATTAAATAAAATCACCAAATAAACGACAAATCTAGATCACCCCCTCTTCCTCGCCCTGATCCCACGGTCACACTTTCTCTTTTCCTGCATCAATTAAAACATAAGAGATGCATAAGTATTTCGAAAAATACTTAGTGAGACAATCCTCCCATCTACAGGCTAACAAATAATTAAGATAATTAATATAGAATATCACGAAAATATCGAATAAATCAAACATCTCATGAAACACTCGATCTAGACCCTCCGAGATAGTAAACGGCCTATAATCACGAAATCACATCAATTATCAAAATTATTTAATTACGCCTATGGTCCTGTACTCACCTTATTCCCGCACAGAAAGTTTCACGAGAAAATTCAGCAATTTTCTAGAACTCCCCGGGATGAATAACCTTCTATTAATCCACCTAAAAATAAAAATAATAAAATAATCAAAACAAAGTTCAATTATTCTAAACTACATGACTTAATAAGTCATCGTCTTCGTACGACTCTGCAACAACAACCGATCACCACCGCCGATGCAACTACACCACCACCGGAGCTCACCACCGGGACCACTACTGAAACAACCGCACCCATTTTTTTTTATGCAAATAATTACTAAAATCCCATAAATAATAATAGTTGAACCTCACCAATTAATTTCCGGTTCAAGATTAAAAATCCGAATAATCAAGATCATAAATTATTAAATAAAATAACCAAATAAACGACAAGTCTAGATCACCCCTCTTCCTCGCCCTGATCCCACGGTCACACTTTCTCTTTTCCTGCATCAATTAAAACATAAGAGATGCATAAGTATTTCGAAAAATACTTAGTGAGACAATCCTCCCATCTACAGGCTAACAAATAATTAAGATAATTAATATAGACTATCACGAAAATACCGAATAAATCAAACATTTCATGAAACACTCGATCTAGACCCTCCGAGATCGTAAACGGCCTATAATCACGAAATCACATCAATTATCAAAATTATTTAATTACGCCTATGGTCCTGCACTCACCTTATTCCCGCACAGAATGTTTCACGAGAAAATTCAGCAATTTTCTAGAACTCCCCGGGATGAATAACCTTCTATTAATCCACCTAAAAATAAAAATAATAAAATAATCAAAAAACCAAACTTTCAATTATTCTAACTACAGGTCATCGTCCGACTCTGCAACAACCGTCTTCTTCGTCCGACTCTGCAACAACCAGCCGATCACCACCGCCGGTGCCACTACACCATCACCGGAGCTCACCACCGGAACTACCACGATCCAACCACCGAACACGAACCCCGCCGCAAACACCAACACGTCGCGACAACACCGACGCTTGACCCTCACGTCACCGCCATCATCATCCATCTCCGATGACAACCACAAGACTACTTTGATTCCAACGTGAAAACCAAGCTAAGAGGAGGACCCTTACCTCTAAGACCCGACAACGAAAGCCCGATGGTGAATCATTCACGGCACCGCGGACCTCCACCGATCCTTTCTCACGCCAACGAACACCACCGCCCGACTCTCTCTTCCTTCTCTCCTTGCTTCCACACCGAAAACCACACAACTTGACGGCTAGGGTAATCGGGAGCTCGGAGGCGGCGATACTTACGCACGTCTATACATAGGTGTGTTTCAAGTTTTCTTATTACACCAACCGGTCCTCGCCCTTCCTCCCCTTCCGAAAGTTGACCCCAAACTTTCGAGATTATCAATCACACCCGCCCATAAAAATTGATTTATTCAATTTAACCCCCCCCCCCCCCCCCCCTAACTTCTGAAAGGTCAACTTAAAACCAATTAATGGATTACGGGTGTTACAACTACGATCCAACCACCGAACACGAACCCCGCCGCAGACACCAACCCGTCACGACATCGTCGATCATCGACAAACTCCACCTCCGGGACCACCACGATCCAACCACCGAACACGAACCCCGCAGTAGACACCAACACGTCACGACATCGTCGATCATCAACAAACTCCACCAACAGCACCACCGATCACCCCAACATGGATCGACGTTCGCGACAACACCGACGCTTGACCCTCACGTCACCGCCATCATCATCCGTCTCCGACCACAACCACAAGACTACTTTGATTCCAACGTGAAAACCAAGCTAAGAGGAGAACCCTTACCTCTAAGACTCGACAACGACAGCCCAATGGTGAATCGCTCACGGCACCGCGAAACCTCCACCGATCCTTTATCACGCCAACGAATACCACCGCCCGACTCTCTCTTCCTTCTTTCCTTGCTTCCACACCAAAAAACAACACAACTTGACGGCTAGGGTAATGGGAGCTCGGAGGCGGCGATGCTTACGCACATATATACATATGTGTGTTCAAGTTTCCTTATTACACCAATCGGTCCTCACCCTTCCTCCCCTTCCAAAAGTTGACCCCAAACT
This sequence comes from Eutrema japonicum, assembly GCA_030161315.1. Classification (NCBI taxonomy): domain Eukaryota; kingdom Viridiplantae; phylum Streptophyta; class Magnoliopsida; order Brassicales; family Brassicaceae; genus Eutrema; species Eutrema japonicum. Next base: position 23,765,970 of record BSQW01000007.1, read on the forward strand.
TTCAAGATTATCAATTACACTCGCCGGTAAAAATTGATTTATTCAATTTAACCCCCCTAACTTCTGAAAGGTCAAATTAAACCCAATTAATGGATTACGGGTGTTACAGTTCTCCCCCACTAACATAGATTCGTCCTCGAATCTAACGTCCAACGAACATCCACAACATAGCACAACCGCTGTTCCAATTCAGCGTCGCACGACCGCTATTCCAACTCCACTAACAACGGTATCACGGCTCAACACCATAGCGCCCTAGTTTCCTACTTCGTTTGGCCAACCACTCAAACACCCGGGAGTATAACGGCTTCACGACCCAACACCATGGATCGATCCGTCTAACGCATAGAGAGCCAGACAATGGCAATCTCTCTAGTGACCTGTCTCACCAATCAGGAATCACGTCGAAACCCAACCGGCCAAGTACACTCGGCAGTGACTCACCAGTACACTCCGATGCTGCTATATGGGCCACCACCCCGTGCCAAACCAGTCCAGAACTATCAGCCCTATGCAGCTACTAAACACCTAGTATCCGCACCCCCGCTATCTGACCAGTACCACTAGTAGCCCGCCAACCTGTCTACTAATTCCCTAGTAAACCCACCACTCAACATATTCAAGGAAAACACCTTTTTATTGAATAATCAAAAGCTCCAAAGTACATCGATTAATTATAACACCATAAAATAGACGAGTACAACAATGCAATAACTCCCAAAACCCCAACATCATGGTTACCACGATATGGAAATACCCGGCTAACCCTCCAGTTTGCCGAACCACTTGGGAAACTTGCGCTTCAACTTCGCTTCCGGCTCCCAAGTCACCTCCTCGGCTCCATTGCATTCCCACAGCACCTGCATCTCAGGAACCTCCTTCCTCCTGATCACTCTCACCCGACGATCTAGGACTCTCAGAGGCCTCGCCTCCACCACCATGCTCGGTGTCAAATCTGATGGCACCCCCGTGACCACCTGATCATCCTTGTGCATACATTTCTTCAGCATCGACACATGAAACACCTTGTGGAATGCCTGCATAGACTCCGGCAACTCTAGCCGATAAGCCACCGGTCCGACCTGATCCAGCACCCTGACGGGACCCATATATCGCGGACTCAACTTAGTCTCGGAAATGGACCTGTTCGGACACCTCAACATGGCCATCTTCAGATAGACCAAATTGCCAACTGCGAACTCCAGCTCCTTCCTACGCCGATCTGCGTAGCTTTTCTGACGATCCTGAGCTTCCTTCATGTTCATCTTCACAATCCGGACCTTCTCAGTCGTCTCCTGCACAAAGTCAGCCCCCAACAGGCTCCTCTCCCCCACTTGTGTCCAACATAACGGGTTCCTGCAAGGCCTACCATACAACGCCTCAAATGGTGCCATGCCGATACTAGCCTGGTAGCTGTTATTGTACGCAAACTCCACTAGATTCAGATGATCCGCCCAATGTCCACCCCAATCCAACACACACATCCTCAACAGATCCTCCAACGTCTGGATAGTCCTCTCCGACTGCCCATCGGTCTGGGGATGATAAGCTGTACTCATGTGTACCTTAGTTCCCATCTCCTTCTGGAAAGCGCCCCAGAACAACGAGGAGAACTTCGGATCTCGATCTGACACTATACTCACCGGTACCCCATGCAGCTTCACAATCTCCCTGACGTACCTCTTGGCCAACACTTCCGCACCGTCGGTCTTCTTTATGGCCAAGAAGTGCGCAGACTTGGTCAACCTATCGACGATGACCCAAATAGCGTCCTTGGTTCGCAAAACCGGCAGACCCATCACGAAATCCATAGTGATCATGTCCCACTTCCACTCCGGAATGGGTAAACTCCTCAACAACCCGCTCGGAACCTGATGCTCAGCCTTCACCAACTGACATGTATCACACCCCGCAACCCAGCTGGCAACATCCTTCTTCATCCCTACCCACTGGTAATACCGTTTGAGGTCACGGTACATCTTGGTAGCTCCTGGATGAATAGAGAAACGGCTCTGATGTGCTTCCCTCAGGATTTCCTGCCTCAGCACTTCGTCCTTCGGTACACACACCCTGCCCCTCAAAAGGTTAGTTCCATTGTTGGAGAACTCATACTCAGACCGCTCTGCCCTGCCAGCCTGCATTAATTCCGCATCCAACTGCTGTTCTACCCGCACCCTAGTCAGAATATCCGCCTGATCCACCGCCTCTAAACCCAACGGCTCAGGCTCCTCAGACACAGCACACAGTCTCAGGGCACTCACCATGCCTACCAACGCCTCTGTATCTCGCTCAGTGTCTAAAATAACCCACTTCCTGCTCAAAGCATCGGCTACAAAATTCGCTTTACCGGGATGGTAAGCTATCTCCAGGTCATAATCCGCAACAAGCTCCATCCAGCGCCTCTGTCACAGATTCAGCTCGGGCTGGGTAAAGATGTACTTCAGACTTTGGTGGTCTGTGAACACCTGAACCTTACCGCCATACAGATAAGACCTCCAGATCTTCAATGCAAACACCACGGCAGCCATCTCAAGATCATGAGTAGGATAATTGCATTCATGTTTCCTCAACTGCCTGGAAGCATATGCAATCACCTTACCCTGCTGCATCAATACACAATCGAGCCCCACACTGGACGCGTCTGTGAACACGACGTATGGCTCATCCGGCTTCGGCATGGCCAACACCGGAGTACTCACCAGCATCTCCTTTAGCTTCGCAAAGCTCTTCTCACACTGGTCCGACCACACGAAAGGAACGTCCTTCCCGGTCAACTTGGTCATGGCCTGCGCCATACTAGCAAACCCCTTGACGAACCTCCTGTAATAACCCGCAAGACCCAGAAAACTGCGAATCTCCGAGGCATTCTTCGGTCTCGGCCACTCCTCAATCGAGCGAATCTTCTCCGGATCCACTGAAACACCACGATCAGATACGACGTGCCCCAGAAATCCGATCTCCCGCTGCCAGAAACTACACTTGCTCAGCTTAGCGAACAACTGTTTCTCCCGTAGCTTCTCCAGAACTTTCCTCAGGTGAACCATGTGCTCCTCAGGACTCTTCGAATACACTAGAATGTCGTCGATGAAAATGATGACGAACTCATCCAGATACTCCTGGAACACGCTGTTCATCAACCTCATGAACGCAGCCGGTGCATTCGTCAACCCAAACGGCATCACCACAAACTCGTAGTGCCAGTATCTCGTCCTGAAAGCCGTCTTCCTGATGTCCGACTCCGCTATCGGGATCTGATGATAACCCGATGCCAAATCAATCTTAGAGAACCACAAAGCACCCTGCAACTGATCTAGAAACTCATCGATCCTCGGTAATGGATACTTGTTCTTCACAGTAACTTGGTTCAGCCCCCGATAATCAATGCACAACCGGAAGCTCCCATCCTTCTTCTTGACGAACAGTACCGGTGCACCCCACGGAGAACTGCTTGGTCTAATGAAACCCTTTTCCAACAACTCCTCAAGCTGCTTCTTAAGCTCAGCCATCTCCGCTGGAGCCATCCTGTAAGGAGCCTTAGACAACGTCGTCGTCCCCGACTCTAACTCAATGTTAAAAGGATCCGACCTGGATGGTGGTAACCCGCTCAACTGCTGGAACACATCCTCGAACTCCCAGACCACCTCAATATCTCGCACCGCTGACTCCCCAACCTCACAGGTATCGAAATGGTAGCCAAATAGGCCTCACAACCCTGCTCGATCAAACACTCCGCGTGAACCGCGGAAACGACGATACCTCCCGGCACCAGTCTCACACCCTGATAAACCAGTCTTCTGTTAGCATGCTCGAAAACCACACGACCCCGGTGACAATCCAAATGAGCCTTGAACTTTCCCAGCCAGTCCATACCCAAAATGATGTCATAGAGTTCCACTGGACACACTATCAAATCCGCTGGCATCAGCTCTCCGGCGATAAGAATATCGACACTCTCCACACAGCCCTGAGTCCTCAACAAACGACCCCCAGCAACTCTCACCACACCCGAGTGGTCCCCAAACACCTCTTGGATACCGCTCCCCGACACCCAATCCGGTGTGGCAAAACTGTGGGACGCTCCGGAGTCAAACAACACATGTGACTCTACCCCCGCCACACTAAGGGTCCCTAAGCATGAAAAGGATTTAAGGCAAACAGCAAACACCAATTACAGAGCGAGTAACTGAAATTACAATCAAACAAGAACATAATTAAGGTAGCTAACCAGTAATCGGTCTGCTGCCGCTCGCCTCGCCTGACTCCGCGCCTATGGTGAACACCCTCGGTGCCACTACGGCCCGTTTCGGAGGCGGTACCTCAATCCTCACAAATGGCTGAGCCAACTTCGGACAATCCTTCTTGATGTGACCGGGTTCCTTGCAATGGAAGCACACCTGCCCCCCTCGAGAACAATCCGCCACGCGATGTCCATAGGCTCCGCACCCGAAACAACGTGGTCCAGAACCCACTGCCTTGGAAGTATCCTCCCACTTCCTCTTCTGTCCCTGCTGCTGACCAGACTTACCGCCCTTGCTCGGAGCAACACCCTGATTTGAGGCCGCCTCGGAACCTCTGGTACTGCTGTAACATCCCGGTTTCTTGTATATGCGGAGAGGCTTATAAGAATTGATTTGGCTACCGATGTCACCAAAGTGCACTTACCTTTTCCGATCACTTGCCCGAAAGAACTCCAGAGTTAAGGGTGCTTGGGCTGGAGTAGTCTAAGGATGGGTGACCTTCCGGGAAGTGATTCGCGGTAGCGTGTGAGTGAGGACAAAACACGGGGAAAGGTCACGTGGTGATTGCAGGGTCAGTAAACAAGTATTACAAGCCTCCCGGACTAACGCACCAGCCGTCGGACGAGGGTGGGGCCCACGGGCCGGGAGATGTCGTTGGGGCCCACAGGTAGGGGCGGTCGGGGCGTTATATTTGGTATCAGAGCATTTACGGTTCTAGAACGGTATTTTTTTTTAAAAAAAATTTCCGCTATTAGAACTGTCTATGTGAGTTAGTCAATTGTTGAGCTTGAAGTTCTAGATCATCCTCTTCGAGCCTTCAATGAGATTCCACGGTAAGACTCGTGTTTGTTTTACTATTGCTGTTGTCAATTAGTAACAAGTGGTTGTTGCAGATGGTTGATTCTGATAGCGTTGGGCGAGGTCTCAGAGGTCGGGGTGGTCGTGGCGGCCGTGGTCGGGGCGGCAGAACAGGCCGTGGCGGCAGAGGTGGTAGGGGTGGCAGAGCAGCTGCGAATGTGACGCAGAGTGTCACGGTGGAGCAGGGAACGTATGATCACGCCGAGGGGGAAGGTCAGTCGGAGCCAGCGGCCGTGTATGGTGCGATGCCGGCGCCGGGTGGTGCTCAGGCGGGTACGGGCCCGAACCCGATGGCGGCTGTTTTGGGCATGTTGGCCCAGCTCTTGGAGAGGTTACCTGGTGTGGTACCGGCTCCAGCTCCAGTGGCGCCACAGGGGGTTGCCGCGATGCCGGGTGTTGTCGCTCCGGGAGTTCCGGGAGTGGTTGCTGAGGCCGAGCCAGTGGTTCCGTCGTACCTGAGGGTGATGGAGCATATGCAGAGGTTGGGCACCAAGTTTTTCAGTGGTGGTGCTCGACCGATTGAGTCTGATGAGTGGAGGTCCAGGTTGGAGAGGAACTTCCAGTCGATCAGATGCCCTGAGGAGTATAGGGTTGACTTGGCGGTGCATTATCTGGAGGGAGATGCACATGAGTGGTGGCAGGGTGTTGCTGCGAGGAGGGCGGGAGTAGTGTGGTCTTGGGACGAGTTCCGGAGGGAGTTCGATCTCAAGTATTTTCCGCGGGAGGCTCGCGACAGGTTACAGGGGGAGTTTCTGTACTTGTCACAGGGGATTCGTTCGGTTCGGGAGTACGAGGCCGAGTTTAACCGACTGAAGCGGTTTGCTGGTCGGGGTGCAGATACCGAAGATGAGCTGATTTGTGCTTTCATGCGAGGTATGCGTATCGATCTCAGGAACCGATGCATAGTCCGCAAGTTCGAGTCGGTGTCCGAACTGGTGGAGTGTGCAGCGCAGCTTGAGGAGGGGATGAGGCAGGAGGCCAGTTTAAAGGCTGCAGTACCAGAGGTTCCGCGGCGGCCTCAAAATCAGGGTGTTGCTCCGAGCAAGGGCGGTAAGTCTGGTCAGCAGCAGGGACAGAAGAGGAAGTGGGAGGATACTTCCAAGGCAGCGGGTTCTGGACCACATTGTTTCGGGTGCGGAGCCTATGGACATCGCGTGGCGGATTGTTCTCGAGGGGGTCCGGTGTGCTTCCATTGCAAGGAACCCGGTCACATCAAGAAGGATTGTCCGAAGTTGGCTCAGCCATTTGTGAGGATCGAGGCACCGCCTCCGAAACGGGCCGCAGTGGCACCGAGGGTGTTCACCATAGGCGCGGAGTCAGGCGAGGCGAGCGGCAGCAGACCGATTACTGGTTAGTTACCTTAATTATGTTCTTGTTTGATTGTAATTTCAGTTACTCGCTCTGTAATTTGTGTTTGCTATTTGCCGTGAATCCTTTTCGTGCTTAGGGACCCTTAATGTGGCTGGGGTAGAGTCACATGTGTTGTTTGACTCCGGAGCGTCCCACAGTTTTGCCACACCGGATTGGGTGTCGGGGAGCGGTATCCAAGAGGGGTTTGGGGACCACTCGGGTGTGGTGAGAGTTGCTGGGGGTCGTTTGTTGAGGACTCAGGGCTGTGTGGAGAGTGTCGACATTCTTATCGCCGGGGAGCTGATGCCAGCGGATTCGATAGTGTGTCCAGTAGAACTCTATGACATCATTTTGGGTATGGACTGGCTAGGAAAGTTCAAGGCTCATTTGGATTATCACCGGGGCCGTGTGGTTTTCGAGCATGCTAACAGAAGACTGGTTTATCAGGGAGTGAAACCGGTGCCGGGAGGCATCGTCGTTTCCGCGGTTCACGCGGAGCGTTTGATCGAGCAGGGTTGTGAGGCCTATTTGGCTACCATTTCGATACCTGGTGAGGTTGGGGAGTCAGCGGTGCGGGATATTGAGGTGGTCTGGGAGTTCGAGGATGTGTTCCAGCAGTTGAGCGGGTTACCACCATCCAGGTCGGATCCTTTTACCATTGAGTTAGAGCCGGGGACGACCCCGTTGTCTAAGGCTCCTTACAGGATGGCTCCAGCGGAGATGGCTGAGCTTAAGAAGCAGCTCGAGGAGTTGTTGGAAAAGGGTTTCATTAGACCGAGCAGTTCTCCGTGGGGTGCACCGGTACTGTTCGTCAAGAAGAAGGATGGGAGCTTCCGGTTGTGCATTGATTATCGGGGGCTGAACCGGGTTACTGTGAAGAACAAGTACCCATTACCGAGGATCGACGAGTTGTTAGATCAGTTGCAGGGTGCTTCGTGGTTCTCTAAGATTGATTTGGCATCGGGGTATCATCAAATCCCGATAGCGGAGTCGGACATCAGGAAGACGGCTTTCAGGACGAGATACGGGCACTACGAGTTTGTGGTGATGCCGTTTGGGTTGACGAATGCACCGGCTGCGTTTATGAGGTTGATGAACGGCGTGTTCCAGGAGTATCTGGATGAGTTCGTCATCATTTTTATCGACGACATTCTAGTGTATTCGAAGAGTCCTGAGGAGCACATGGTTCACCTGAGGAAAGTTCTGGAGAAGCTACGGGAGCAGAAGTTGTTCGCTAAGCTGAGCAAGTGTAATTTCTGGCAGCGGGAGATCGGATTTCTGGGGCACGTCGTATCTAATCGTGGTGTTTCAGTGGATCCGGAGAAGATTCGCTCGATTGAGGAGTGGCCGAGACCGAAGAATGCCTCGGAGATTCGTAGTTTTCTGGGTCTGGCGGGTTATTACAAGAGGTTCGTCAAGGGGTTTGCTAGTATGGCGCAGGCCATGACCAAGTTGACCGGGAAGGACGTTCCTTTCGTGTGGTCGGACCAGTGTGAGGAGAGCTTTGTGAAGCTCAAGGAGATGCTGGTGAGTACTCCGGTGTTAGCCTTGCCTAAGCAGGATGAGCCATATGTTGTGTTCACAGACGCGTCCAGGCTGGGGCTCGGTTGTGTATTGATGCAGCAGGGTAAGGTAATCGCATATGCTTCCAGGCAGCTGAGGAAACATGAATGCAATTATCCTACTCACGATCTTGAGATGGCTGCAGTGGTGTTTGCATTGAAGATCTGGAGGTCTTATCTGTATGGCGGTAAGGTTCAGGTGTTCACAGACCACAAAAGTATAAAGTACATCTTTACCCAGCCGTAGCTGAATCTGCGACAGAGGAGATGGATGGAGCTTGTTGCGGATTATGACCTGGAGATAGCTTACCATCCCGGTAAAGCGAATCTTGTAGCCGATGCTTTGAGCAAGAAGCGGGTTATTTTAGACACTGAGCGAGATACAGAGGCGTTGGTAGGCATGGTGAGTGCCCTGAGACTGTGTGCTGTGTCTGAGGAACCTGAGCCGTTGGGTTTAGAGGCGGTGGATCAGGCGGACATTCTGACTAGGGTGCGGGTAGCACAGCAGTTGGATGCGGAATTAATGCAGGCCGGCAGGGCAGAGCGGTCTGAGTATGAGTTATCCAGCAATGGAACTATCCTTTTGAGGGGCAGGGTGTGTGTACCGAAGGACGAAGTGCTGAGGCAGGAAATCCTGAGGGAAGCACATCAGAGCCGTTTCTCTATTCATCCAGGAGCTACCAAGATGTACCGTGACCTCAAACGGTATTACCAGTGGGTAGGGATGAAGAAGGATGTTGCCAACTGGGTTGCGGGTGTGATACCTGTCAATTGGTGAAGGCTGAGCATCAGGTTCCGAGCGGGTTGTTGAGGAGTTTACCCATTCCGGAGTGGAAGTGGGACATGATCACCATGGATTTCGTGGTGGGTCTGCCGGTTTTGCGAACCAAGGACGCTATTTGGGTCATCGTCGATAGGTTGACCAAGTCTGCGCACTTCTTGGCCATAAAAAAGACCGACGGTGCGGAAGTGTTGGCCAAGAGGTACGTCAGGGAGATTGTGAAGCTGCATGGGGCACCGGTGAGTATAGTGTCAGATCGAGACCCGAAGTTCTCCTCGTTGTTCTGGGGCGCTTTCCAGAAGGAGATGGGTACTAAGGTACACATGAGCACAGCTTATCATCCCCAGACCGATGGGCAGTCGGAGAGGACTATCCAGACATTGGAGGATCTGTTGAGGATGTGTGTGTTGGATTGGGGTGGACATTGGGCGGACCATCTGAATCTAGTGGAGTTTGCATACAATAACAGCTACCAGGCTAGTATCGGCATGGCACCATTTGAGGCGTTGTATGGTAGGCCTTGCAGGACCCCGTTGTGTTGGACACAAGTGGGGGAGAGGAGCCTGCTGGGATCTGACTTTGTGCAGGAGACGACTGAGAAGGTACGGATTGTGAAGTTGAACATGAAAGAAGCTCAAGATCGTCAGAAAAGCTACGCAGATCGGCGTAGGAAGGAGCTGGAGTTCGCAGTTGGCAATTTGGTCTATCTGAAGATGGCCATGTTGAGGGGTCCGAATAGGTCCATCTCCGAGACTAAGTTGAGTCCGCGATATATGGGTCCCGTCAGGGTGCTGGAGCGGGTCGGACCGGTGGCTTATCGGCTAGAGTTGCCGGAGTCTATGCAGGCATTTCACAAGGTGTTCCACGTGTCGATGCTGAAGAAATGTCTGCACAAGGATGATCAGGTGGTCACGGGGGTGCCATCAGATTTGACACCGAGCATGGTGGTGGAGGCGAGGCCTCTGAGAGTACTAGATCGTCGGGTGAGAGTGATCAGGAGGAAAAAGGTTCCTGAGATGCAGGTGCTGTGGGACTGCAATGGAGCCGAGGAGGTGACTTGGGAGCCGGAAGCGAAGTTGAAGCGCAAGTTTCCCAAGTGGTTCGGCAAACTGGAGGGTTAGCCGGGTGTTTTCCATGTCGTTGTAACCATGGTGTTGGGGTTTTGGGGAGTTATTGCGTTGTTGTACTCGTTTATTTTATGGTATTATAATTAATCGATGTACTTTGGAGCATTTGATTATTCAATAAAAAGGTGTTTTCATTGAAAATGTTGAGTGGTGTGGTTACTAGGGGATTAGTAGACAGGTTGGCGGGCTACTAGTGGTAGTGGTCCGATAGCGGGGGTGCGGATACTAGGTGTTTGGTAGCCGCATAAGGCTGATAGTTCCAGATTGGTTTGGCACGGGGTGGTGGCCCCATATAGCGGCATCGGAGTGCACTGGTGAGTCACTGCCGAGTGTACCTGGCCGGCTGGGTTTCGATGTGATTCCTGATTAGTGAGGCAGGTCACTAGAGAGATTGCCGTTGTCTGGCTCTCTATGCGTTAGACGGACCGATCCATGGTGTTGGGTCGTGAAGTCGTTATACTCCCGGGTGTTGGAGTGGTTGGCCAAACCAAGTAGGGAACTATGGCACTATGGTGTTGAGCCGTGATACCGTTGTTGGTGGAGTTGGAAGAGCGGTCGTGCGACGCTGAATTGGAATAGCGGTTGTGCTATGTTGTGGATGTTCGTTGGACGTTAGATTCGAGGACGAATCTATGTTAGTGGGGGAGAACTGTAACACCCGTAATCCACTAATTGGGTTTAATTTGACCTTTCAGAAGTTAGGGGGGGGTTAAATTGAATAAATCAATTTTTACTGGTGGGTGTGATTGATAATTTTGAAAGTTTGGGGTCAACTTTCGGAAGGGGAGGAAGTGCGAGGACCGGTTGGTGTAATAAGGGAAACTTGAAACACATACATAGACGTGCGTAAGTGTCGCCGCCTCGGAGCTCCCGATTACCCTAGCCGTCAAGTTGCGTTGGTTTTCGGTGTGGAAGCAAGGAGAGAAGGAAGAGAGAGAGTCGGGCGGTGGTGTTCGTTGGCATGAGAAAGGATCGGTGGAGGTCCGCGGTGCCGTGAACGATTCACCCTCGGGCTTTTGTTGTCGGGTCTTAGAGGTAAGGGTCCTCCTCTTAGCTTGGTTTTCATGTTGGAATCAAAGTAGCCTTGTGGTTGTCATCGGAGATGGATGATGATGGCGGTGACGTGAGGGTCAAGCGTCGGTGTTGTCACGACGTGTGGGTGTTTGCGGCGGGGTTCGTGTTCGGTGGTTGGATCGTGGTAGTCCCGGTGGTGAGCTCCGGTGATGGTGTAGTGGCACCGGCGGTGGTGATCGGCTGGTTGTTGCAGGGTCGGACGAAGAAGACGGTTGTTGCAGGGTGATCGTTCTGTAGATAGAATAATTGAAAGTTTGTTTATTTTGATTATTTTATTATTTTTATTTTTAGGTGGATTAATAGAAGGTTATTCATCCCGGGGAGTTCTAGAAAATTGCTGAATTTTCTCGTGAAACTTTCTGTGCGGGAATAAGGTGAGTGCAGGACCATAGGCGTAATTAAATAATTTTGATAATTGATGTGATTTCGTGATTATAGGCCGTTTACGATCTCGGAGGGTCTAGATCGAGTGTTTCATGAAATGTTTGATTTATTCGGTATTTTCGTGATAGTCTATATTAATTATCTTAATTATTTGTTAGCCTGTAGATGGGAGGATTGTCTCACTAAGTATTTATCGAAATACTTATGCATCTCTTATATTTTAATTGATGCAGGAAAAGAGAAAGTGTGACCGTGGGATCAGGGCGAGGAAGAGGGGGTGATCTAGACTTGTCGTTTATTTGATTATTTTATTTAATAATTTATGATCTGGATTATTCGGATTTTTAATCTTGAACCGGAAATTAATTGGTGAGGTTCAGTTATTATTATTTATGGGATTTTAATAATTATTTGCAAAAAAAAAAAATGGGTGCGGTTGTTTCAACTGCAGCCTTTAAACTAGCATCCTGCCTCATCCCCTCCTCAAGCTGCGCTACATACTCCACCAGTTCGGACACCGACTCGAACTTGCGGACGATGCATCGGTTCCTGAGATCGATACGCATACCTCGCATGAAAGCACAAATCAACTCCTACTCGGTATCTGTACCCCGACCATCAAACCGCTTCATCCGGTTGAACTCAGCCTCGTACTCCCGAACCGAACGAATCCCCTGTGACAAGTACAGAAACTCCCCCTGTAACCTGTCGCGAGCCTCCCGCGGAAAATACTTGAGATCGAACTCCCTCCTGAACTCGTCCCAAGACCACACTACTCCCGCCCTCCTCGCAGCAACACCCTGCCACCACTCATGTGCATCTCCCTCCAGATAATGCACCGCCAAGTCACCCTATACTCCTCAGGGCATCTGATCGACTAGAAGTCCCTCTCCAACCCTGACCTCCACTCATCAGACTCGATCGGTCGAGCACCACCACTGAAAAACTTGGTGCCCAACCTCTGCATATGATCCATCACCCTCAGGTATGACGGAACCACTGGCTCGGCCTCAGCAACCAATCCCGGAACTCCCGGAGCAATAACACCCGGCATCGCGGCAACCCCCTGTGGCGCCACTGGAGCTGGAGCCGGTACCACACCAGGTAACCTCTCCAAGAGCTGGGCCAACATGCCCAAAACAGCCCCCATCGGGTTCGGGCCCGCACCCGCCTGAGCATCACCCGGCGCCGGCACCGCACCATACACGGCCGCTGGCTCCGACTGACCTTCCCCCTCGGCGTGCTCATACACCCCCTGCTCCACCGTGACACTCTGCGTCACATTCGCAGCTGCTCTGCCACCTCTACCACCTCTGCCGCCACGGCCTGCTCTGCCGCCCCGACCACGGCCGCCCCGACCACCACGACCTCTGAGACCTTGCCCAACGTTATCAGAATCAACCATCTGCAATAACAACTTGTTACTAATTGACAACAGCAATAGTAAAACAAACACGAGTCTTACCGTGGAATCTCATTGAAGGCTTGAAGAGGATGATCTAGAACTTCAAGCTCAACAATTGACTAACTCACATAGACAGTTCTAATAGCGGAAATTTTTTTTTTTAAACCGTCCTAGAACCTTAAATGCTCTGATACCAAATTGTAACGCCCCGACCGCCCCCTACCAGTGGGCCCCATGCCCTCTCTCGGCCCGTGGGCCCCACCCTTGTCCGACGGCCGGTGCGTTAGTCCGGGAGGCTTGTAATACTTGTTTACTGACCCTGCAATCACCACGTGACCTTTCTCCGTGTTTTGTCCTCACTCACACGCTACCGCGAATCACTTCCCGGAAGGTCACCCATCCTTAGACTACTCCAGCCCAAGCACGCTTAACTCTGGAGTTCTCTCTGGACAAGTTCCCGAAACGATAAGTGAACTTTGGTGACATAGGTAGCCAAATCAATTCTTATAAGCCTCTCCGCATATACAAGAAATCGGGATGTTACATTATTTGCTCTACAATCTACCAAGTATAGAATAGGTATTCTACCATTTGTCAAGCATTCTACAGTCCCTATAGAATACGTCATCTAGAATTTTTCTCATTTTCCTATTACCATCTCGATTTGTTCGAAATGAAATTGATAGAAAAGAAGAGAGGATATCGAAAAATGGGTGCATATATAAAAAGTGAGTAGAGGAGATGGGGTTTTGTTTTTGTCGTGAGAGACTAAGAAAAATAGGTTTTTTATTCTCTTAGGTATTTATGTTTCTTTAAATCATTTGGTTGATTAGATTAGATTAGGGATTTGGTCTATTATATAAGATTTGTTTCCATTATTATTAACCAATCATATTTTCATCCAAAAGTTATCTTTTATACAGTGTTGACTTTAATTTTATATTTAGTGTAATTTATATTCAATTTGAAAAATATATAAAAAGAAAAAGGATAATTGTAAATTTAGAGCAAAAACTCGATAGTATTGTCCCCTTAGTACTTAATTGACATTTGCCACTTTTGGACTTAAATACCCTTTATTAAAGGTAAAATGCAAAAATTCTTAAAAAGGAAGGAAATTTATGTTGTCTAACTCGTTGTAGGAAAAATTAAGATTTAAAAAATATTTATTTTCATGTTCTACCGATTTGTATAATTTGGTTTCTGTTATTTGCTGTACAATTTACCAAATACAGGATATGTATTCTACTATTTCTTCTGCATTCTACTATCCCTATAGAATACATCATCTAGAATTTTTCTCATTTTCCTATTACCATCTCGATTTGTTCGAAATGAAATTGATAGAAAATAAGAGAGAAGATCGAAAAATGGGTGGAGATATGAAAAGCGAGCATAGGAGATGGGGTTTTGTTTTTCTCGTGAGAGGCTGAGAAAAATAGGTTTTTTATTCTCTTAGGTATTTGTGTTTCTTTAAATCATTTGGTCCATTATAATAGATTAGGGATTTGGTCTATTAGATAAGATTTGTTTCCATTATTATTAACCAATCAAATTTTCATCCAAAATTTATGTTATATACAGTGTTGACTTTATTTTTTGTTAGTGTAATTTATATTCAGTTTGAAAATTATATAAAAAAGAAAAAGGATAATTGTAAATTTAGAGCCAAAAATCGATAGTATTGTCCCCTTAGTACCTAATTGACTTTTGCCACTTTTGGACTAAAATACCATTTATTAAATGTAAAAAATGCAAATATTATATATAAGGAAGGAAATATATGTTGTATAATTCGTTTTAGGAAAAACGAATATTTAAAAAAAAAATATTTTCATGTTCTACCGATTTGCAGAATTTGGTTTATGTTCTTTGTGCTACAATCTGCCAAGTATAGAATATGTATTTTACTATTTCTTATGCATTCTATTGTCCCTATAGAATAGTTCATCTAGAGTTTTTCTCATTTTCTTATTACCATCTCGATTTGTTAGAAATGAAATTGATAGAAAAGAAGAGAGGATATCGAAAAATGGGTGGAGATATGGAAAGCGAGCAGAGGAGATGGTGTTTTGTTTTCTCGTGAGAGGCTTAGAAAAAATAGGGGTTTTATTCTCTTAGATATTTGTGTTTCTTTAAATCATTTAGTCCATTAGATTGGATTAGGGATTTGGTCTATTAGATAAGATTTGTTTCCATTATTATTAACAAATCAAATTTTCATCCACAAGTTATCTTTTTTACAGTGTTGAATTTAATTTTATTTTTAGTGTAATTTATATTCAATTTGAAAAATTTATAAAAGAAAAGGGATAATTGTAAATTTAGAGCAAAAAATCGATACTATTGTTCCCTTCGTACTTACTTGACTTTTGCCATTTTGGACTAAAATACCATTTATTAAAGGTATGAAAATGCAAAATAATTATTCATAAAATATTTTAAAATTTCAAAAATTGTATATATGGAAAGAAATATAAGTTGGATAATTCGTTTTAGGAAAAACGAATATTTAAAAAATATTAATCTGTTTACAAAATATATATATATATATATATATATATTTTCATGTTCTACCTATTTGTATATTTTGGTTTATGTTATTTGCCCTAAAATCTACCAAGTATAGCATATGTATTCTACTATTTGTCAAGCGTTCTACTGTCCCTATAGAATACGTCATCTATAATTTTTCTCATTTTCCTATTACCATCTCGATTTGTTTGAAATAAAATTGATAG
Source organism: Eutrema japonicum (assembly GCA_030161315.1). Taxonomy (NCBI): domain Eukaryota; kingdom Viridiplantae; phylum Streptophyta; class Magnoliopsida; order Brassicales; family Brassicaceae; genus Eutrema; species Eutrema japonicum. Next base: position 23,781,490 of record BSQW01000007.1, read on the forward strand.
AAAAGAAGAGAGGACATCGAAAAATGGGTGGAGATATAAAAAGCGAGCAGAGGATATGGGGTTTTGTTTTCTCGTGAGAGGCTGATAAAAAATAGGGTTTTTATTCTATTAGGTATTTGTGTTTCTTTAAATCATTTGGTCCATTAGATTAGATTAAGTTTTTGGTCTATTAGATCAGATTTGTTTCCATTATTATTAACCAATCAAAATTTCATCCAAAAGTTATCTTTTATACAGTGTTGACTTTAATTTTATTTTTACTGTAATTTATATTCAATTTGAAAAATTTATAAATAGAAAAGAGATAAATGTAAATTTAGACCAAAAAATCGATACTATTGTCCCCTTAGTACTTAATTGACTTTTGCCACTTTTGGACTAATATACCATTTATTAAAGGAAAAAAATGCAAAATAATTATTTATAAAATATTTATAAATTTCAAAAATTCTATATATGGAAAGAAATATATGTTGGATAATTCATTTTAGGAAAAACAAATATTTATTTTCATGTTCTACCGATTTGTAGAATTTGGTTAATGTTATTTGCTCTACAATCTACCAAGTATAGACTAGGTATTCTACTATTTGTCATGCATTCTACTGTCCCTTTAGAATACGTCATCTAGAGTTTTTCTCATTTTCCTATTACCATCTCGATTTGTTCGAAATGAAATTGATAGAAAAGAAGGGAGGAGATCGAAAAATGGGCGGAGATATGAAAAACGAACAGAGGAGATGGGATTTTATTTTCTCTTGAGAGGCTGAGAAAAATAGGGTTTTTATTCTCTTAGGTATTTGTGTTTCTTTAAATCATTTGGTACATTAGATTAGATTTGGGATTTGTTCTATTAGATAAGATTTGTTTTCATTATTATTAACCAATCAAATTTTAATCCAAAAGTTATATTTTATACAGTGTTGACTTTAATTTTATTTTTATTGTAATTTTTATTCAATTTAAAAAATTTATAAAAAGAAAAGGGATAATTGTAAATTTAGAGCAAAAAATCGGTACTACTGTCCCATTAGTATTTAATTGACTTTTGCCACTTTTGGACTAAAATACCATTTATTAAAGGTAAAAAATGCGAAATAATTATATTTGGAAGGAAATATATGTTGTATAAATCGTTTTAGGTAAACCGAATATTTAAAAAATATTTGTTTTCATGTTCTACCGATTTGCAGAATTTGGTTTCTGTTATTTGCTTTACAACCTTCCAAGTATATAATATGTATTCTACTATATCTTCTGCATTCTACATTCTCTATATAATAATTCATCTAGATTTTTTCCCATTTTCCTATTCCCATCTCCATTTGTTCGAAATGAAATTGATAGAAAAGAAGAGAGGAGATCGAAAAATGGGTGGAGATATGATTAATGCCAATCGATATGCGATTCGCACCGAAACTTTTCAGATGAATGATTTTGAGCTGAAACCTGCATACTACGCTCTTGTGAGTCAGAATCCTTTCCATGGCCTATCTCATTAACATCCCATGGATCATATCGAGAGGTTCGAAGATTTGGTCACTGGTATGAAGTACAATGGAGTGCCCAATGAGTTCCTTTTCTGAAAACTTTTCCCATACTCTCTTGGTGAAGATGCTGCTTACTGGCTGAAGCAGTTGGCTCCTGGTTCGCTAACTACATGGAATGAGACGAAGAATGCATTCCTGAACAATTTCTATGATGATGCGAGATCCGAGGAGCTCAGGAACAAGATCTCTCAATTTGCTCAAAGCCCGAGAGAATCATTCAAAGCTGCTTGGATTCGTTTCAAGTCTTATCAGAGGGATTGTCCGCACCATGGGTTCACTCATGTTCAGCTGCTGGGCATTTTCTACAGAGGGGTTGATTGGAGGTACCAGATGGGTATGGATGCTGCGAGTAATGGGAACTTCAATACCAGGCATCCAGATGATGCGGTTGTGTTGATTGAGAACTTGGCGTCTAGTAATAGCACCAAGAATGCTGATTTCGAGCGGAAGAAGGCTGGAGGAGTTGATGGATCGCAGATTGCTGAGGTTCAAGCCAAGCTTGATATTTTGATTGGGAAGTCGAAGAAGGCTGTACACTTTGCTGATGGCGTCGATAATATCGGTGGAGATGAAGTGGAGGATGTTAACTACGTTGGTGGTCCTGGATTTCAGGGTCAGCAATTTGGGTACAACAACAACCGAAACTTTAACAAAAACACTCGCAATTACGGGAACTCTTCGTACCAACCAATATCTCCAAAGTCCACAGAGAATAAGATGGAATCCATGCTTGAACAACTTCTTTAGGGACAGTAGAAGTTGCAAGTGGATTTAAATGGGAAGTTTGACTCTTTGTACATTGATCTGAATGGGAAAATTGAAGCTAACAATTAGACCCAGAGGAAGCTGGAAACTCAGGTCGCTCAGACAGCAGCAGCTGTGAAAAGGCAGAAAGGTTTTCTTCCAGGGAAAACTGAGAATCCAAGAGCACACGTCAATGCAATCACCATAGGAAGTGCTAAAGAAGCCACTGCAGTGGTAGAAAAGGGTTTTGATGCAGGAATTTTCGACGATGTTGTTGAAGATGAAGATTGGGATTCTGAAAATGCCCAGGTATCGATCGATACCAGCCAGTGTCGATCGATACCGGTCCAAACACCTGCACGAGTGGATAGAACATCCCGTGTGTCGATCGATACCCCTCCAGTATCGATCGATGCTGAGACGCATGTCGAGAAGAGGCCCGAGATTGTCAAGGAGAGGGTCTATATACCCAAGAGACCTTATTCTATGCCTCCTGAGATGACAAAGAAGGAATGGGAGGACACCAGATGCAAATCTATGCTGGATAAGTTGGTTGTGGAGCTTCCTTCTGTTGATGATATATGTGAGGATGAGAATTTGGACACCACCTCAGTGTCGACCGATACCCTCTTGTATCGATCGACACCCGTCCAAGAATCTGTCAAGGACGTCTCGAAGGAGCAAGCATCAATCGATGCCCTCCCAGATAATGCAAAGGAGCCGCGTATGAGTGTTGACAGACTTCACAAGCCCAAGTAGCTGAATCATATTCCTCAACACCTCCGAGCCCCCATCAATCCAAAGCAGTTGTGTGGCTTTGAGAAGATGGTACGAAGGATACCCCACTCGTTCACTTTTGAAGAAGCTCTAGAAGGCTGGCCTCTGCTAAGTCACTTCAAAGATTGCAGAGAAACTCTGGAAGAAATTAAGGCACTCTTCATCAAGGCAATAAGCAAGTCACTACCGCTGAGGCAGTTGACCAAGAGGGAAGACCCATGAATATTCTCCGTTCCATGCTCTATCTCTGGAATTGAATTCAAAGAGTCTCTCGTTGACTCAGGGGCTAGCGTGAATGTCATGTCAACGGCAATTCCAGAGAGATTAGGAGCTGATATTCGACCTCCCAAGTCAACCATCACACTCGCGAACAGTTCCACCTCGCTTCCATATGGTACCATCCCTGATTTGATGGTTAAAGTAGGAGATTGTCTGGTTCCTACCGATTTTGAGGTTATGGAGATGCATGCAAGATCTAGTACGCAGTTGATTTTTGGAAGACCGTTCATGGCTACGGCTGGTGAAATTATGGATACACCCACTAAGAGAATCTCATTCTCGTACATTGACAAGGAGGTGTACTACAAAGCCATTTCGACTATAGGAACTTCCACACATACCTCTTGCATCACCATTGTTACAGGAGAGACGTTGGTAGTTGATCTTTTGGAAGAGCCTCCTGACGAGCCAACTGTCATAGACCTTCTAGATAGTCCTTCTGTCATCACCAAGAAAGACGTCGAAACAGCTAAGGCAAAGAAGAAGATGAAGAGTACATGAGTAAAAGGTGCTCCCTCTATGACCTTAATCCCTAAGAAGTGTGATGGAGATTCGATTGAGTACAAGGTGAAGTGCAAAGGAACTTCGAAGCCATTCTCTAAGGCTCGAGTTCTTCTTACTTCAGAGTTGAAAGAGAAAGGAAAGCAATTTATGGAGAGCATGTTGAGCAGAACTCTGAGTCTGCAAGTATCTAGCTGTGGAACTTGCATGGGAGTAAGCTCTCAATCTTCTCCTGACTGATCACCTGAGCCAAAGTCAAACTACTGACTTTAAACGAGCGCTTGGTGGGAGGCAACCCAATGGTGAGTATGCTTTTGAGTCATTTTTCTTTTTATTTTTCGTTATGTGTTTGTGCCAGGATAAACAAGGAGCAAAACTCGAAATCGCCTGAGTATCGATCGATACCACATTGGTATCGGTCGACACCAATCGCGAATGAGACGGTTCATCAGGTCGACTTAAGCCTGGTATCGATCGATACCAAGCCGTGTGTCGGTCGACACCAGATGTTCCAGCACGGTAACTTCTTGTTTCTCTTAATTCTATTATGTTATTTTGTTTTCTTTTACCTACTCTAGGCTAGTAACACTGGGGACAGTGTTGTTCAAGTCTGGGGGAGGTGTCTGCTGACATTGTGTTTGTTTTATCGAGTCAGTTGTTTTATCGAGTCAAAAATGTTTTATTGAGTCAAAACTTGTTGGAGATGATGATCCTGTGCTTGAACTGTTGTTTTGATTTTGTTTTTGAGCGACCAGTGTTGCAGGATCAGCTCTAGATCGACTAATGAAAAATCCAAGGACTGACCAGTTGACTAGAAAACATCCATGTCTCCAGCAGAGTTCTTCTGAAGTATGAGACAAATTTTTGCACTTCATCGATGTGGTTAGTGTTTACAGAACTTGATTCATCATTCATATCTGACAAAGGAACCCATATGTTTAAAGTAATGGTATCTCTCTCCCATGTTAAAAGTTGATAAATAAGAGCATAAAAGATGAAATGATTTTCTTCTGAGTAGAGGGATAGGAAAATTTCCAGCGATCCTATTATTATACTTATGAGGGAATGATCACACAAAGGTTGAAAGCGAGGTTTGAAAAATTTCCCGTGATACCACTATTCGCCTAAACCTTTGATACATAGAGAGAGAAGAATCGGGAATTCGGTGGCAAACACCATCAATACTCGCGTTTTGGACCTTGATGTGTATATGCAGATCTAAATAAAAAAAGAAGATAACATAATAAGAAATAAGTCTGGGGGACAGAAAGTGATGCAAAAAAAGTGTGAAATTGGATGGTTCCTTGTCATGATATTGTATGGTAAAGAATCTAGAAGGTTCTTGAACATTGGCTGCAGCGATGAAACTGGTGATGAGGGCTTTATTTGAACAATGCTGCGAGATAATGTGTGGAGTCTGGGAAAGCTGCGAATGTCTACGGCGAAGTACATGGTGGTTAGATCAAAAGCTGGTTAGGTGACATTTGAGTGCTTGGGAAAAGGATCTTTGTGATGGTTCCTGAATAGGTGAGTCTCCGTGTTATCAAACCTCTTTCTCTGGTTTAGTCTTCTATTTGCTTGAGGGCAAGCAAAGGCTAAGTCTGGGGGAGTTGATATATCATGGTTTTTACCCCTTTTAGGCCATGATATAAGTCCGTTTTATAGAGTCTTTCTAGTATTTTGGAGTCTTTTACAGGTTTTAGCACGTTTGGAGCATAATTTGAGATATTGGAGCTTTCTAGAGCATTCTGGAGCAAAGCAGAAGTTCGTGTTGCTGAGTACCCGATTTGAAGCATCAGTATCGATCGATACTGCCTAGTATCGATCGATACCCATCGCAGCAGATACAACCCGCGACTTTTCCAAGAGTTGAAGAATTGCAGATTTGCCCCAGAAGACTTTAATATTTACAAGAAGACCCTAATTCGTGTTTTACCTTTATAATTAGGTTTTTCAGCCACTTTGGTGGCCAAGCTTTCATTACTTTTGATTCTACTATGGTTTTTGGGGAGACAACTCTGAACTCCTGTTTATTATTGATTTCTTTGATGATCTATTCAATCATGTTGTTTTCATTCTCCATGTCTGAGTAGATCCACTTTAGATTCAGGGTTCTCATAAGGGTTTTCTCTGAATGCTAGGTTGATTAGTTTATTAGGATTCACCATCTGAATTAGTTCTTCGCTTTAGGTTGTGCTCAATGCTTGTTCTAGATTAGCTACCTAGAACATAGATCTTAGGATAATTGATTAGGCACAGCAGTGCGATTAATTACTTGATAGAACCTAAGGTGAGCAAAATAACTATTCGCAAAGAGATTTGGTTTAGTTGTTTTGTGAACAAATCAAACCTGATCTAAAAGCTAATTTAGACTTTAGGATTCGCAAAGAGATTTGCAATTCCTATGATTTAGATTTAGATAGTTCTCGCAACGACATTTGGTTAATTATACTTTAGTGATTTGAGTTCAAGAACCGCGCTAAATCTTAATCTTATTAGTTAGTTTACCTGCATTCATTGATTCCCTGAGAAATACCCTGAATCTATATTTCTCCCATCGAATTTACAAACTTTTTACTGTTTATTGCTTTTGTTTCATCTGATTTGCTTAACTTGATTCGATACTATATAATCTATTGTGTGATTTCTCTGAGTCCTTATGTTCGACCCCTGATATACTACAGCTACTGCTTTAGTACTTTTTAGGGTATTAATTTGAGCATATCAAAGCGCTGATGTGCATGTCTCCCAGTCTATTATTTTTTAGCATCCATGTTTTTGTCTTGCAAATATTAAGAAAACATTTGAAACAAAGTGTTGCTGAAGGTGACCTATCTGTGATTACTTGCCTGAGGTATGTTGGTTATTTTCTTTCTTGAGTAATGAATACTTTAGTTTTATTGCTGTTTTATGGACATGAAGCTTCTTCTGTTTTGGTCCTCATGCTTTGCTAGTACTGTGTTAAATGCAAGAGTCTTGATTGGAATTTGTTAGATGTTAATTATCCCCTTTCTGTAGTCGAATACCGCTATTTTATGGGCTTAGGGACAACCCTGGAGGTAGATTATGGTAGAAGGGTGACTGGTTTGGAGTTTGGGAACATGATGAAACTTGTTCATGAAGTTAATTTAAATTTGAGAAATTATAACTCGAGAAAACCCTACCTCGCAAAAACCCTACCGAGGTTTATCATAGCAACCTAAGTTAGTGTTTTCCCGAGTTAGGGTGTCTCAAATTGAATTTAATTTCATCATCACGTTTCCTCATGTTTCCGAACTCCAAACCAGACACCCTTCTACTAACTCTACATCCATGAGTCTTACATGTCTCTGCAAAGTTTCAGAACGATCTGGATTGATTTTTCCAACCAAACAGCCTAACTCTCCGGCCTGGTCGGATATGTGCGCTGCGAAAAATAATCTCGGAAAAACACAAATATCTTTCAAACCATAACTTCAAATGGTAATCTGATTTCGACTGTAGCTATATCTGGAAGTCTAGAATATCTTTACCGAGTTTCATAACATTCGGAGAATATATTCTCATTCGTTTCTCCCTTCTCCCTAAACGAGTCTGATATGCGATGGTTGAGATTCGGTCAGAATGTACCAGACGAGAAGATAAAGCGATAACGTTTATCAAGAATCTCCGATCTGGACTAACTTGGGCTTTCCAGAAAGCTAGGACTCGGGGCTTTCCAGAGGTATGTAGATCATCACATGGCTAATCACGGCTCGCCAGAAAAACGTCCTGAAAGGTGGCGGCGGCGGCTAGAGTTTATAGTGGTGAAGAGCAAAACGGGCAGGGCTTCACCAGGAATATTTCTGATGCTTCTCTCCTCTGAAACAACACCTTTTATTTATAGGAAAAGCTTATGAAAAATCCTAAGTCTTTGTTTATTGGATAGGAATACAAATGAGATTGGTAATGGATTATACTCTACGTGTTTATGGGTTTTTAAGAGTAGGATTTTTAATGGAAAAAAATTGGCCCAAAAATATATTCTTAGGATGTCACAATATACGTTCTCTCCCACACGTGAACGATCACTTGCCATATGAACTTCTAACAAAACAAGAAGAAAAAACAATATAATATGAAAAAGAAAGACGATCATATATAATGGACAGTTAAAACCCGAGCCCAAGCCAAAGAATGTTCTTGTACATATCTTATTGTGATAAGAATTCTATGATTTGGATTTCCAATTAGTTAGGATAAATCTAATTTTATGTTGAAATAAGATTGTTGGTTTGGTATAAATATCTTTGAAGAACCATAATTGAATTCTTTGATACCATGTCAAAGAGAAATAATATTGGAAAACTTTCTTCTTGATATTAAGCGTTAATAATACAAAAAATCTCATCTCAACATGACATTAGATTTATCCTAACCAGTGTCGTGCTTAGGTTTTTAGAGGCTTAAGGCAAAATTAAAAAATGTGACCCTTATTAAAAAGTTTTTTAAAAAATTATAGGAATTTGATAAACGTCATCAACGCAATGTAATTTATTTCATTACTAATGTTTTATGGGGTTAAAAATTCAAATATGTGAATTTGGTAAATAATTTTATAGGAAAAGTGAAAGAAAAATTGTAATTTAGAATTTTTATATTATCGATTTTTATTATCATTATGTTTCTATGTTCAATTCAATATTATAATTTTAAATATTTTCTTTTTAACTTTTAATAAGGGCCATATTTTTTAATTTTGCCTTTAACCCTCTATAAACCTAAACACGGCACTGGCCCTAACCAATTAGATATTATTGTAATCTTTTGATACATATCTAAATCATAGAATTCTTATCATAATAAGATCTCTACAAGAACATTATTTGGCTTAGCCTTCACGAATTTCACTTCATTATCTGGTTTTAATATCGCCAATTTACTATGTTTTCGAATATTCAATGTCAGACATGTTATTTCCATACCAGATTTCAAAATGCAAAAAAAAAAAGAAGAAGTTAATGTGTATGATGCATGTATCATATGATTAACGCTACCAAAGCGAATGCTTACAGGATAATTTACACACCACTATAACAGCATATGCAACCAGATTATTACAAACGTTGTGATAGATGCAAAACCATTTAGATTTGGGGGTATTTTTTTTTTATAGAATATGTCTTGTTGTGTTGTGTGCATTTTTCAACTATGTCACGTTAAAGCTGAGTACACACCAATTCTTTCCATATTACAGGATGGAAGAAAAGAAACTACAGAGCCACAAAAGAGGAGAGCAAATGTTTATCACAAACATGAGTATCTAGACGTAATCAATGGTGTGCTTAAAACGCATAAGAATAAAGTTATAAGAATATCTCAATTTGAGAATTTGTTGGATAGTGAGGCTAATGTATACTACTCGATGAAATTATCGTACCATAGCTCGACAACAAAAACAAAAATCAAGAACTTTGGGTCCATTTTTGCGAGAAACCCTAAGTGTGAACGGACTTTGCAAAATTAGTTTCCAAAAATGTCACGTTAAACAATAAATGAAAGTCATTAAATTTAATTTTCTCACTATGTTATATCATTTTCTTCGCCGGGATTGTATTAGGGAGCTATTTTTTAGTCGGATTCAATAGCTGCTTCATCATTATTGGTATCCACAATTTTTTCCCGATCATCATTAGAAATCAGAAGACTTGGGACTGTTGAACCATATCTAATCAATTTGCAACCAGTAGGCACTAGACAGAACATAATCAAATCAAATACCATCACTACAAGAAAACAGGGCTATTTCCGACGGTCAAATCCGTCGGAAATCCGTCGGAAATCCGTCGGAAAGGGTCTTTTCCGACGGATTTCCGACGGATTTAAGCTGTCGGTTACAGTTCGTCGGAAATGTGGTTTCCGTCGGAATCCGTCGGAAATTTCCGACGGATTTATGCCGTCGGAACGCCGTCAGACATTTCCGACGGATTTCCGACCGCGTACGTTCCGACGGATACTCCGACGGATATTCAGTCGTAAATGCCGTCGGAAATCCGTCGGAAATTTCCGACGGATTTCCGACGGATACTCCGACGGATACTCCGACGGATATTAAGTCGTAAATGCCGTCGGAAATCCGTCGGAAATTTCCGACGGATTTCCGACGGATAAATTTCCGACGGATTTCCGACGGATACTCCGACGGATAAATGCCGTCGGACATCCGACGGTAACTATTTTCGACGGATAATTTAATCGGAAGTTGTCTCGGAAGTCCGTCGGTTCTTCGTCGGAAATAGGTTCCGAAGGATTTACGACAGTAACTATAACGCCCCGACCACCCATACATGTGGGCCCCATGCCTGCTCTCGGCCCGTGGGCCCCATGCCTTATCTCGGCCCGTGGGCCCCACCCTTGTCCGACGGCCGGTGCGTTAATCCGGGAGGCTTGTAATACTTGTTTACTGACCCTGCAATCACCACGTGATCTTTCCCCGTGTTTTGTCCTCACTCACACGATACCGCGAATAACTTCCCGGAATGTCACCCATCCTTAGACTACTCCAGCTCAAGCACGCTTAACTCTGGAGTTCTTTCGAGCAAGTGATCGGAAAAGCTAAGTGCACTTTGGTGTCTATAACGCCAAATCAATTCTTATAAGCCTCTCCGCATATACAAGAAATCGAGATGTTACAGTAACTTATTCCGACGGTTTTCCGACAGAATTGGTATTTTGAATTTTATGTAATTATTTATTTTTTGGAAATTTATATATTAAAATTATAGAAATTTGAAATATAAATTAAAAATAGAAATAATAAATATATAAATTCATTAAACAAAATAAAAAAGTCATTACACATTAAAATAAATTGTTCAAAAAAAAGCATTAAAAGCAAATATTTAAACGGTTGGAGAATCTCCGTCGTCGGGATTATTATCCCGAAACAAATGCGGGAAGCATTTTTCCATCATCTTCTCCAAGCAGGAGAGCTTCTTGGTGGTAGTCTTTTGCTCCGTCCGTAGCTCTTCAACCTGCCGGTCACGCTCTTGCACCGTTTGGGTGAGCCTCTCGATTTCTACCCGGTACTCCGAAGGATAACGAGGAAGCGAGGAAGAAGATTCCTGGGTCGGAAGGGTGCCTAACCCAGCGAATCGACCTTTCACTTGCCGGGTTTGCTGCGAATAATTAAAACCGATAATTAATAAATAACGAAAATTAAAAAAAAATGAAATGAAATTAAAACTTACCTCAAGTACAATCTGGTTTATCTCTTCCCGGGACAAAGCGGTCGAGGACGTCGATCCTTCGAGACTGAGCTGCGATGCTGATAGTTCACGATCCAGCTTCGCCTTCTTGCTCTTCTCGACCACATCCCGCATCCCCAAGTCCTGTATCTGACCGGTTTTCTTGTTGGTGTGTCTATTCTCGATGAGTTGAAGATAATCGGGTTCGGAACCAGATGCTCTCGCCTGCGAAAATTTGTTAAGTTAAATAAATAAAAAAACAGAATTAACAATAAAAAATTTAAATTAAACTTACCATTTCCATCGCTTCCCGTTCGATGGTCTTTGCGCCCGCGTTGTGGATGTAGACCCCTTTCCCGCCTCGTTGGCTAGTGCGGTTCTTCGACTGTTGCTCGGAGGTCTTTTTCGTCGCAGGCCTACTCCAGTACTCACAGAAGCCTCTCCAGACGTCGTCGTCAAGGTCCTTCGGCTTGTCTTTGTTCTGCTTCCACTTCTGTTTCCACTCGTACATGTGCTTCGAGTACGAGTTTGCGGCATACTTGTCGAAGGTTTCAATGACTTTGCGCGTATGATGAGAGTCCCACGTGAACTCTTGCTACAATTTTAAAAAAAAAATTGTTACATATCAAAAAGAAAAATTGACAAAATGAAATTCAAATTAAATAATATATCAATAAATCACGTACCGCGAAAGTCCGGTGCCACACGTCTTTCTCCTCGGTAGGCATTTCCGAATACCTCTCGTACGGTTTGTCCAACATGTTGTGGAGCATCCGTAATATCGCCTTGTTGATCTGAGTCGACAGCTTAAACCTGAAAACATTATGAAAAGATATAAATATGTTAAGTTTAAAAATCTAAATAAATTGAAATAATGTACCAAAAATTTCTTACCAAGTGCCATCCTCAAACTTCGGGTCGAGTCGAATGCAATGGCCCCGGTTAGGCTGCCGGACTAGCTCCTCGATCTCAATGTGGCTCCGAGCAGCGGATTGCTGGGAATCTGGGATGTGAGTTCCCGAGCTCGTTGGTCCCGGAGGAGGCGTACACCGAGAACTCCGAGAACGGCGTCCTTGGTTGCCGCCTCCCAACTGAAGAACATCGTCGTGCTCCCTGCGGAAAACGGTAAATTTGTTAGTAAATTAACAATATATTCAAAAGTTCCGGAAAAAAATTTAGGAAAAATTCAAATTTTCCGGAAATTCAATGTTTCCGAAAAATTCAAAGTTTACTAAAAATTCAAATATTTCAAAAAATTTCAAAATTTGCTAAAATATTTTTAAATCAGTTTTAATATATAAAAATATTTAGAAAACGTTTTATTACTATAAAAAATATTTAAAACGATTTTATTTTTAAAATAATATTTGAAAAAGGTTTGTATTATTAAAAAAATATTTTAACATCAACTTAAATATATAGAAATATTTGAAAAACGTTTTTATTAGTTATAAAATATTATAAAGGATTTTAATATATACACATATTATAAAAACGTTTTTCAAATTAAAAAAAATTTTTAACAATTTTTTAAATATATAGAAATATTTGAAAAACGTTTTTATTAGTTATAAAATATTATAAAGGATTTTAATATATACACATATAATAAAAACGTTTTTATTACAATATTTGAAAAACTTTTTTATTACAAATTTAAAAAATTTTATAAACAATTTTAATATATACAAATATTATGAAAACGTTTTTATTACTTAACAAATATATTAAAAACGTTTTTAATATATAAAAATATTGTCTAAACGTTTTTATTACTTAAAGAATATTTTAAAAACGATTTTAATATATACATATATTTTTAAACAATATCTAGATCTAACAATTCTAAATCAACAATCTAAACACATAAACCATAACACTAATATTATTCTAAATAACAAATTCTATTATAACCACTTAACAATTCACATTTTCGATAAAATTCTAACAACCTAACTAATATATTCCCTAAAACTAAAATGATATTAAACAAAATTAAAGGAATTGATTAAACTTACATTGGTTTTGTTGGAGAAAAATTGAGGAATTGAAGAAGATGAGTTGATTAATTGAAGATAAAAGGGAGAAGAAGAGATTTTTGAAGTAGGGAAATGTTGAGAGAAGAGGAAGAAGAAGCGATGGAAGAGAGAGAGGAAGAAGAGAGAAATAAGGAAAAAAACTTACGTTTCTTCGATATAATTCGATGGCCGTCGGAAATCCGTCGGAAATCCGTCGGATTTCGAAGAAATAAGTTCATTTACGCGGTTGATATTCCCGCGGTCTCGAAAATATCTAAATCCGTCGGAAATCCGTCGGAAATTTCCGACGGCTTTCCGACGGATTGGAGAAGATAAGGACTCAGTCAACATGCACGTGTCTAATTTTTCGTATCCGTCGGAAATCCGTCGGAAATTTCCGACGGATTTCCGACGGATAAGGTATATTCCTTGCATGTTTATCGATTGGTCAGTCAACAAACACGTGTCTATTTTTCATATCCGTCGGAAATCCGTCGGAAATTTCCGACGGATTTCCGACGGATTTAGGGTATATTTGGGGTTTAGGGTTTAGGGTTTCTTTATATGATTTAGGGACATGTTATTTACATGTTTCATTCAATAAATATATTAAGTTCATCAATATTAAAGGGTTTGCATTAGTTTAAAAATTATACAACATCAAAACATATCGTTTCACATAAATCAACTATATCTTATACTATAACTTATACAAACACTTCCATCAAATTTTTTAAAATCTATATAACACATTTTCTTGATGTATATACAAGGTTAACCTATTTTATATACATCATACAAGTGTTTGTAAACTTTTGCCAAAAAAAAAAACCTATACCCTATACCCTAAACAAGATTTTTAAATATCCGTCGGAAATCCGTCGGAAATTTCCGACGGATTTCCGACGGATTTTTAGCCGAGGGATCGATTTTTTAGCCGATGCAACTGAATCCGTCGGAAATCCGTCGGAAATTTCCGACGGATTTCCGACGGATTCAGTTGCATCGGCTAAAAAATCGATCCCTCGGATATAACCCAGATTCAACTCAATCCGTCGGAAATCCGTCGGAAATTTCCGACGGGTTTCCGACGGATATTTAAAAATCTTGTTTAGGGTATAGGGTATAGGTTTTTTTTTTGGCAAAAGTTTACAAACACTTGTATGATGTATATAAAAAGGTAACCTTGTATATACATCAAGAAAATGTGTTATATAGAATTTATATAGAAGTTATAATATTTTTTTTGTTGCAAAATTCCAATTTTGTTACACTTAAGCAAATGTCTAACTTTATAAAACTTCGACATAACTGATATATTACACATTACACTTCTAGTTCAAATATATGTACATATTTTACGGTGCAAATTTTATAATTAAAACTACTGTCAATCCGATGATGAGTAATCTGATTCTCCTGAATCGGAAGGTTCCCCAAATTCGTCAAATTCTTCTTCTGAATCCTCAAATACTCGATCGTCTGACTGTATGGTGAAATCAACGACAATGTCGACCTCAAGGGAATGCTCGATTGAACCCAAACCTACGGAGCTTTGTTGGAGGGGTTCATGATCAGACATCCCATGAACTCTACCTCTCGGGTTTATCGATGTGACTGTAACCCACGGGTCTTGCTTGTTTGTCACCCGCGGATAGGGAATGTAGCATACCTACACCATGTACAAATTTAACCACGGGAATGCAACAAAACTTAATTAAAAATTAACATAAAAGAAATACAAACCTGGTCTGCTTGTGATGCAAGTACAAATGGCTCGTATCTCTGGAGTTTTCTTCTGCTATGTAATGATGTAACACCAAATTGGTCGTGTCGCACACCGCTTCCTACTAATGGGTCGTTCCAGTCGCATAAAAATGCAACACATCTTAGACCGAGCATTCCCGGGTACTGAACATCGAAAATCTCACGTACGACACCATAGTATACAAGATCACCTGACTGAGTTGATACACCGTAATCTGATGTTGTCGCACTCCTATCATCCCGAAGAATCTTAAAAGCGTACCCCCGTGTGCTATACATCACATGTGACTGCACGGTTGCTAGTGGAAATCTCACAATTTCTTCTAACCACGTGGGAAATGTTTGTCCGTTAGCCTTCTCTGTCGTCACCTGCACAATTAAAATAAAAATACTTCAAATAATTAAATCTTTCATTACATATGATGAATGCTAAAAACAAGGCAATTAAAAGACTTACATAATCTCTTAACCAACGTCCGAACTCTTCCTGTTTGAGCTCGATTAGCTCGTCCTCTGTTTTGTCAGGAAATGAAAAACGTTGATAAGCCATATACATCCTGTGAGATTGAAACAATTATCACGTTAGTACATATATATATAATCAAAAACCCAATACGTAATTAATAATTATGTTCAATATATAATACCTCTCATATTCATCAACTCCGTCGCAGTTTGTGAGAATATACATATGCAAATGCTCTCGCTCTTGTGGTGAAAGTCTCCTCTTCTTGCCTTTTCCACTAAGTCGTCCAATCTGTAAAAATATATGAGGTACATCGACCGGATAGAAAGGTAGGACGCCTCCGTCATCATGTCGAGCTGCTCTACGACTCTTTGTTTTGACTTGTGATGGAAAGTAGGACTCGGCAAAATGTGAGGTTTCTTCATTGATGGTCTGTGCGACGATAGAACCCTCCACTCTACTCAAATTTTTCACCTTCTTCTTTAGATGTAACATATACCGTTCGAAAGGATACATCCAACGGTACTGAACCGGACCCCCAAGCTCTGCTTCTCGAGGGAGATGAATTGTTAAATGTTCCATAACATCAAAGAATGAAGGAGGAAATATCTTCTCCAAATTGCAAAGGATTACAGGTATATTAGCCCCAAGATTGCGGATACCGTCTGATGTAAGAGAGCGAGAACATATATCTCGGAAAAAGGCACCAATCCCTGCAATATATAACAAATGAATAATTAAATAATGAAGTATATATTGTATAAAGTAGTAAATAAATAATTTCATGATTGTACCTGCAATTGCTTCGTGGACATTACGTGGTAGAAGACATGCAAAGGCAAATGGAAGGAGGCGCTGCATCACCACATGACAATCATGACTCTTCATCCCAGTAAACTTCCCTTCTCCATGATCAACGCAGTTCCGAAGGTTAGATGCGTATCCGTCCGGGAATCTAACACTTTCGGTAATCCAGTAAAAAAACTCGGCCTTTGAAGGTTCATCGAAACGAAAAGCCGGGACCGGAGGCTTCCCGTTCCCTGTCACATGTAGTGCTCTACGAGAACAAATGTCTGGCAAGTCCAATCTAGACTTCAGATTGTCCTTCGTCTTCCCTTTGACATTGAGAACGGTGTTCATAATGTTGTCGAAAAAATTCTTCTCAATGTGCATGACATCCAGATTATGCCTCAAAAGATGGTTCTTCCAATAAGGCAAATCCCAGAAAATGCTCCTCTTGTGCCAATTATGAACGTTGCCACAACCATCAACAGGATGATGTCCGTTACCACCACAATCAACGGTCCTCTCTGCACCAAAATCTCTGAACTGAGTCAACAAATACTCACCATCTAACTCAGGAGGAGGACCGTCAAATACTTTCCGGTTCTTCCTAAACAATGTGGTGCTCCGACGATAAGGATGATCGCTAGGTAGGTATCGCCTATGACAATCAAACCAAGACGTTTTCCGTCCGTGCTTCAATTGGAACGCATCAGTGTTATCTTGACAGTATGGGCACGATAACCTTCCGTGCGTTGTCCATCCTGATAACATGCCATATGCTGGAAAATCGCTAATAGTCCACAAAAGTACCGACCGCATGATGAAATTTTGGTGACAAGAAACATCAAACGCTTCAATACCTTGGTCCCATAACATTCGCAGCTCATAAATCAATGGTTGCAAAAACACATCAAGTGATCTCTTCGGATGCTCTGGTCCAGGAACGAGAATGCTAAGGAACAAGAACTCCCTTCGCATGCACAAAGATGGCGGCAAATTGTAAGGTGTTACAATTACTGGCCACAAAGAATATTTTCTGCCGTGCTTCCCAAAAGGGCTGAAACCATCGGTACATAATCCAAGGTATACGTTCCTTGCCTCAAACGCAAAGCTGGGATAAATGGATTGAAAATGTTTCCATGCTCCTGCATCTGACGGATGGGCGATTTGTCCATCTGTTGTATGCTCTGCATGCCATCTCATTGCTCCTGCTGTGCGCTCTGACTGATATAACCTTTTCAATCTCTCTATTAACGGTAAATACCACATCCGTTTATATGGCACTGGCACTCTTCCACCTGTTTCCTTATACCGAGGTTTGCGACAAAAACGACATGTCGTACGATCTGCGTCCTCTCTCCAGTAGAGCATACAGTTGTCTATGCATACATCTATCATTTGATACGGCAATCCTAGACCTTGAACAAGTTTCTGTATCTCATAGTATGATGCCGGTGCAAGATTATATTCTGGCAAAATTTCTTTCACAAAATCAGCGATTGCATCCACGCACTCCTCACTCAAATTGAAATCCGTCTTTATACCCATCATCCTTGTTGCAGTTGATAAAGGGGAATGTTCACCTCTACACCCATCATATAACGGATGTTTAGCAGCGTCTAACATATCAAAAAATCTCCGAGCTTCTAAATTAGGTTCTTCTCCCCTATCTCCATACTCAGCAACCGATGGTATATTTTCACGATATGCATCGTTCACCATCTGAACATGACCTACCGTACTTTGTTCTTCCATTGCGGGTTCTTCTAAGCTAGTGTTATCCCCAATATAATGTTCACTAGTACTAGCATAATTATCCACCATTGTATCATTTTCTCCATGATAATACCAAATCTTGTAACCCGACATAAACCCATGACAATACAAGTGTGACCATACTTCATCTATCACGATAAATCTACGATTCCCACAATTGGTACAAGGGCAATAGATTTTACCGGTTTTTTTTGCTTTCTTCTGCATACCCGCAAATGCCATGAATTCCTGTAGACCTTTTTTGAATTCCTCCGTAACTAGGCCCGTGTTCGGAATTTGATGAGGCTTGTCCATCCATGATCGAAAATAATTATAAGGATTTGAAGAAGACATTTTCGTAAGGAATTAGATAACAGAGATTTTTTTTGGTTGTGCTTATAAATGAAGCGTGGAAACGTTTTTATAAGGAAAATTTTGTCCTTTTCCGACGGATTTCCGACGGATTTCCGACGGATATAAAGTAGATATTATCGATGTCGGCAACCATGTCGGCAGCCATGTCGGCAGCTGTCGGATATCCGTCGGAAATCCGTCGGAAATCCGTCGGCAATCCGTCGGAAATCCGTCGGAAATCCGCGACGGATGAACGTCGTCGGAAATCCGTCGGCAGTATGTCGGCAGCGTCAAAAAGGCGTCGGAAATCTGTCGGAAAGTGTCCGACGGATTATTGTCGTCGGAAATCCGTCGGAATTTCCGACGGATTTCCGACGGGTTGATATTTCCGACGGAATTCCGACGGATGTCCGACGGATGAGAAGTTAGTCGGAAATCCGTCGGAAATCCGTCGGAAATTTCCGACGGAATTATTGCCGTCGGAATTTCCGTCGGATTTCCACCTGTTTTCTTGTAGTGCATATCGATGCTTTCGAGTAATTCAAACTCGTAAGAGAATCATAACTTGGAGATTAATTGGGCTTAAAGATAATCCTATGGCCAAGATATACTTAACCATTAGCATGAATCAACGACTATTTGAATCCATTCTACAAAAGCAAAAAAATGTGTTTTAAGTAAATCATTAGATGGATTAATTTGGCTTAATTTTTTAAAGCTAAGCCAAAGCCTTATAACAATAATCAACTTTTGATTCCAATATTCCTAATCTCAAAAACTTTAGCTCAATATCAAAAAACGATCTCAAATCAATAGGTTGCAAATGATGAATCACAACATGAACAAGGAATATGTGATTTTTAAACAATACATACTGATTTTTTCACCAGTGTCGTTGATATTTAGAAGGAGATGACGAATTATGCTTACCGACACCATCGATGGAGCTAACGCTTGAGCAAAAACCCCTTTTAGAGAATCCTTTTGAAACACAAAACCCAGATCCAAAAACTCTAGTCGGAATGTGGATTCTGCTTCGCAAGGTAGAAATCAAAGAATGGGTGAAGAAACTAAATGCATTAACCATTTGATAGAAAAAAACAAGAAAGAGAAAGAAACCAGATTGTTGATATTTGTAGGAACAATTGCTCAAAAGCCACTTTTTCCCAAAACTTATTCCCATATGCCACCTTTTTTTGGTATTTTTAATAAACAATTATTTTTAAATCAAAATTGAGGGAAAAAACCCAAAAGCCCAAAACAAAAACAGAAAATTACAGATCCAACCAATTGGATCCGACGAAAAACCCACCCATACCCAACAATCCGGCCCAAACCCAAATTCAGTTAATTAAAATTTGAAAAAAAAAACAAAAACCATAAAATCTCTCCCACTTTCCCATGCTTCGCGAACCCATCGGTTGAGGAAGGATCGTTGAGGAACCCATTCCGACCACGAAATCCGACAAGAGCGAAGCCGAGAACTCCAAAGCTCAACTCCGGTTCCCTCGCCGTTGGAACTCGCCGTTCTGGACTTCGATTTCGTCTGCAGATTTTCCCTTTTTCTCTCAAACCCGAGAAATCCGAACCCTCCCTCAAACCCACGCGATTCTTCATGTAACATCCCGATTTCTTGTATATGCGGAGAGGCTTATAAGAATTGATTTGGCTACCTATGTCACCAAAGTGCACTTATCTTTTCGGGAACTTGTCCAGAGAGAACTCCAGAGTTAAGGGTGCTTGAGCTGGAGCAATTTAAGGATGGGTGACCTACCGGGAAGTGATTCGCGATATCGTGTGAGTGAGGACAAAACACGGGGAAAGATCACGTGGTGATTGTAGGGTCAGTAAACAAGTATTACATGCCTCCTGGACTAACGCACCGGCCGTCGGACAAGGGTGGGGCCCACGGGCCGAGAGAGGGCATGGGGCCCACAGGTAGGGGCGGTCGGGGCGTTATACTTCATATCTTTCATTCTCAACAGGTAACGGAATCAAATGGTAGTTCTGATGCCTTAGTTTTCGATTTTCGATGAGCGCCATTATGCCTAACTTCACTCCTTTCGGTTTTGATATGAAATTGTTCTCGAATTAGTTTGGATTATTCAAAAATGGTATGTGGATGTGTTTTCTAACTTATATCTAGTTTTGGTTGTTTTAGGAATTACCTAGAAGCAATTATAGAAGGAGAAGCAATGGATTGTCATGAAACCAATCCGAAAGTGACGGTTAATGAAGGAGAAGAAGAAGAAGTTACTAAAGAGCAATTAGTTGAAGAAAACGTGGATGGAAGGAGAGTAGAGGAAGAAAACGTGGATGAAAAGGAAGAAACAGTTGCTGAAGACGAAGAAAACGTTGCTGAAAACGTTGCTAAAAACGTTGAAGAAAACGTTGCTATCGCAGGGGAAGACAATGTTGTGGAGGAAGAAGAGGAAAAAGAGGTAACTGGAACATCTTAGGTTTGAAATTGTGATGTATGGACATCTCTGGCTAACTGGAACATCTTAGGTTTGAAACTGTGATGTAGGGACAAATGTGTCTAACTGGAACATCTTAGGTTTGAAACTGTGATGTTAGGACAACTCTGGCTAACTGGAACATCGAAACTGTGATGTAGGGACAACTCTGGCTAACTGGAACATCTGAGTTCAACTGTGGATAAGTGATAGTAATAAGTGTTTTTTATTTATTTGCAGGACTACGATAGTGATGCTGATGAAGATGATGATGATGAGAGCCAACCACTGCCGCCGGAGAAGATGTTTTTTGGTCCAAGCGAGTACAGCAAGACTTGCAAGGTCGGAAGTAGGTGTAAGCTGAAATCGATGGTGGAGTACATTGAGGATGGTCTTGATGAAGAGTTGGAATGGTTTCGAAATCATTCTCAATTCAAGCATCTGTTCCACATGCCTAAGGAGGCAAACCACATGCTTCAAGGCATGTGGATGCTTCTCCTTCGGACAGCATCTACGGAGAAGGAGAGAGAAGCTTGGTTTGTGGTGAACGGAGTGCCTATCAAGTACTCTTTGAGAGAGCACGCCCTCCTTACTGGATTGGACTGCCACGATTACCCCGACAACTATAAGGCGTTGGGGGATTTGAAGTTTGCTGAGCGGATGTTTGGTAAGGACCTGAAGGTAACAATCAAAGATGTTGAGGAGAAGCTTGAGGAACTTAAGAAGAAGACCGAAGGAGTGAAGAAGAAGACCTCAGCAGTGAGGAAGACCTTGGGAGACAGGTTGAAGCTCACTATCTTGTAGTTCTTATGCAAGGTAGTGAAAGCCAAATCTAAGGCTGATGGTAACATAGATTCGTGGCTGCTGAGTGTTGTTGATGATGTCCACGCTTGTGAGACATTTCCTTGGGGTCGGTTTACATTCGATGAAACCATGAAAGAGATCCGACGCTTTGTGAAAAGCTTCAAAGGCGTCGTGAAACCAAAACAGCAAGCGGCGTTTGGTGGCTTTGTTCTTCCTCTCGAGGTTAATATTTAAGAGTAATTTATGATTTTAAATATTTGTTTAAAGATTTTAACACTGAGATAATATAACGATATGTGTAGATTATGGCATATGAGGCGATTCCAAATCTTGGACGAAGATTTCGGGAATCTGTACCCGCAGAGCAGGAATGTCCAAGGTGTTGTAAAAGTAAATTCTCAGAAAGTTTAATGAAAGGTCATCCTTTGTATGACATAAATGAAGCGGTTGGTCTCAGCAAGGTAAGAGTTTGTGAACATAGTTAGTTAGTAATATTTGTAATCTTTTAGAGTTTCATTTGATGTTCGAATTATTAATCTTTACAGGACATCTCTAGCATCTTGGAACCAGATTCAGAGGAGAATGATCTGTTGGAGCAGATCATAGACGATGACTATGATGATGGGATAGGTTTCATCGATCCCATTGTTGAAAGTTGGAGAGAGCGTCTAACTGTTGAGAAGAAGAAGATATTTTGGAGAGATCTCTTTGATTTGGACGTGGCTTCGTGGAGTGATGCAGTCCCTGAGACTACGAGAGTTGATGTTGGCCTTGACAGAGTTTCTCAGGTACCTGGACATGTACCTGCACAGTCTGGAGAAGCCTTGGAGAGGAAGATGAAGAAATGGATGGAAAAAGCGATGGAGAAAGGCTTTGAGAAGATCACGGAGAAACTAACAGAGAAGGCTATGGACTTGGAGAAAGCGATGGATGGGAGACTGAAAGAGCTTGAGAATTTTGTCTCAACACATCGAGAGAGTCGATCTTATGAGACTCCATCCTATCAGCCAACTCGACCAATCATCGAGGAGACAAGTGAGTGTGGAGCTTATGAGACTCCATATGCAGCTGGTGTGGTTCTTTTCAGTGGAGTCCCTGACCCATCTTCACCAATCATCGAAGATATAAGTGACTTTTTTTTGTTTGCGGTTTTGGGTTTGATGATTTCCTTGTTGTGTTTAACTTTGTTTATTTTTTTATGCAGCTGAGGTAGAGGCTCATAAAGAGAAGAAAGGAAAAGGAAAGAAAGACAATAAGAAGAGGAAGACGAAGGATCCCAGTGTCACTCCAATACCAACCGGAGTGAAGAGAAGAAGGGGAGAGTCTGACTATCTAAGGCCACCGTGGGTTGATGAAAAGAAGCCTGAGCAGGAGCCTGAGCAGGAGCCTGAGCAGGAGCCTGAGCAGGATCCTGAGAAGAAGCCTGCGAAGAAGCCTGCGAAGAAGCCTGAGAAGAAGACTGGGAAGAAGCCTAAACACACTGTTCATTGACTCTGCGGAATTGCTGGTGTATATGTTGTACTTGTCTCCTGGGAATTTGCACCTTGCCCATTTATCCGGCTCTATGCTCTTATCGAGATATTCGGCGACTTTAGGATACCTACTCCTAAAATCATCATACTCTCGGTTGAAATCACTCTCCGTATAAATATGAGCACAATCCCTGAATTTCATCGCGACATGATCCTTGTGTTGTTTCTTCACCTTTCCTCTCACGTTTTGAGACAAATGCCAGATACAATGTCCATGATGTGCGCTCGGGTACACCTCAAAGACTGCCTTGATGATGATTGCATGTCTCTCGCTTATAAAAACCATTGCAGGAACATCCGGTATAACTGTTTTCAGCATTTTGAAAAACCAGGTCCAGCTAGCATCTTTCTCACTATCAATTACACCAAACGCAATGGGGTAATGGTGATGATTGGGATCCTGAGCTGTTGCGAAAACCAACATACCACCATATACAGACTTAAGAAAAGTTGCATCTACAACTATCACTTTCCTCATAGCCCTAAACCCTTCAATGCTAGCTCCCAACGCAATGAATAGGTACTTGAATCTTTTCTCTGCATCCGATTCCACAGCTGTTACTGATCCAGGATTCACCTTCTCTAATATGTACAGATAGGTGCATCATTCTAGCATCCGTTTCCTTTAGGTTTCGAGTCATTTACATGTAGTTCATGATATCTCTTTAGCATTTTAGTCATTTTAGGAGTCTAGTGTGTCCACATTTAGTCCTAGAGAGTCCTTGCATGTTTTGGATCGCATTTCAGGTGCTAAAGAGGAGATTCGAGAACCGAGGAGAGGAGATGGAAACCGTACCGACGTCACTGGTCGGTATTGGTGCTCGGTATCAAAAGCAGAGGAGTTACACCGAGGTCACTGCTCGGTGTAACTGATCGGTATAGCCCGACGGAGGAAAACAGCCACAATACCGACGTATAACACTGAGTAGTGACGTCGGTATCGAAGCTTCAGGGGATTGTACCGATGTCACTGCTCGGTGTCACTGCTCGGTGCTGCCACAGGAAGAAACCCGGGGGAAAAGTCATTAATACCGAGCAACTATACCGAGGAGTGACCTCGGTATCCATTGAAGATCACCAGCCAAACATCTCCTCAATACCAACGCCACTGCTCGGTGCTCCTCGTCGGTGCACTAACCCAGGCTCAATACCGAGGTGTTACACCGAGCAGTGACCTCTGTATTGGTCAAACCAGAAATTTTTATCCATTTAAACCGGGTCGGTACCAGGTTTGTCCCGGGTCGGTACCCGGTTTATCACGGGTCGACCCGGTTTGTCACTATTCACTATTTAAGCCCAAAAACCTAATTTGGAGAGTCTAAGTCTTTTCTTAAGCAAAAACCCTCTCTAAGAGTGATTTTTAAGAGATTGATCCTTTTGATTTTATGCAATTTGAGTATTGTTTTCTTGATTGAATCCATCTATCTTCTACTTTCTAATCATCCAATCATATTGATCATGAGTTTTAACACTTGTTTTCTTGGATTTGTTAAACCCATGATGATTAGTGAGTAGTCTTAAGGACCTTGGGATAGGGTAGATTAGGGTGATCTAGGGTTTGATTAGTAGTGTTTAGGGTTAGATAATCTTATATTCCTTCTTGTATAGAGTCCCCAATGCTAGATCTAGCTTGAAAGAGTGGATCTAGATCACAAGGCATTTCATGAACACCAAGTGTTTGATGAAATGCCAAGACCAACTAGACAAGAGATTTATGTTCCTAACCTAAGATATTAGTTGTTTAGGGCATATCTTTGGTTGATCTTGTTATGATCCTTAATGCTTGCTAGTTGTTAATCCACAAATGATGATTTGCTGATGGACTTGATAATTAACAAAGTGATTAGTTGCTTGAAAGAGAACTAATCTAGATTAGAGATCTATTGCCTAGGAATTAGCTTCTTGAGTAAATGAACACCACTAATTGGACTTGGATCACCTTATATCATTAACCTTGTCTCTTGCTCCGCTTCTGTTATTTGGATCACAAATCGTTTAGTTATTACTTCGCTTAATTTGAACTTGAATACTTAATCACCAATTACCTTGTTTAGCTTAAATTACTTATGAACCTTGCATTCTTAGTGTTTATAACAATCCCGATTATGGATTGATAACCTCCTTACTACATCGTATTGGGGATATTGATACCTCCTAGAGACTAAAAAGTCTTGTATCAATTTGGCGCCGTTGCCATATTGAGATTTGTTTTAACATTGAGGTTTAGGCTCTTTGTGAGATTAAGCTTTATTTGCTACAAAGTTACTATTCTTGTTTACTTTCCATTGCTCTCTCTAAACCTATAGGTGCATGCATACACGATCTCGAGGCAACGACAATCTAGTTGGACCACGTGATGACATAAATCGATCATACTGAGGGTTTCGAACAAGGGAAGCACGTGTAATACAACAAGAAGTTGAGACCAACATGGATCACTATGAGAATGTTCCACTTGGGAACGTCAATGAACCCATTCCCCACCAAAGGAATGGTGGGAATGGGGATGGAAACGGCAACAACCAAGGAGGGGGTGGCAATGGAAACAACCACGCACAAGGAGGGAACGCCCACAACGACCCTCAACCACCCGCCCGACCAAGAGGTCCCAACCATCCACCAAGAGCTAGAAACGTTGTTGGAGAAGGCGATGCCGCTAATGCTCACCAAAACCGCCAAGGCATTCAAGCTCCACCGGTGGAGAATAACAACTTCGAAGTAAAACCGGGAGTTATCAACATGGTTCAAGCCAACAAATTTCATGGCTTGTCCATGGAGGATCCCTTGGACCACATTGACCAATTTGACCGGATATGTGGTCTCCCGAAGATCAATGGGGTCTCCGAAGATGGGTTCAAGCTTCGTCTCTTCCCATTCTTTGGGTGACAAGGCTCACCAATGGGAAAAGACATTACCCCAAGGATCTATCACTTCTTGGGATGATTACAAACGCGCGTTTCTCGCCAAATTCTTCTCACCGGCTAGAACCGCAAAGCTTCGCAACGAGATCTCAAGTTTCACACAACGATCAAATGAGTCTTTCAATGAGGCTTGGGAGAGATTTAGAAGCTACACATCTCAATGCCCACATCACGGCTTTAGCAACGCCTCTCTCCTAAGCACACTCTACCGTGGTGCTTTGCCTAAAATCCGTATGGTACTTGACACGACATCTAACGGGAACTTCTTGGCTAAAGACGTTGAGGAAGCAATGGCGCTTGTTGAGAATTTGGCCCAAAGTGACGGTACCTACGGCGACGACTATAACCGCGCCACAAGGACCACTAGTGACTTTGATGAGAACAAACGGGCCAAAGACATGAAAGCTCTTAACAACAAGTTGGACAAGTAAGCCAATTTGATTGATAAACTACTAGTGTCTTCCCAAAAGACGGTCAACTTCGTGGATGCTTATTATTACGCCCCGACCGCCCCTACCTGTGGGCCCCAACGACATCTCCCGGCCCGTGGGCCCCACCCTTGTCCGACGGCCGGTGCGTTAGTCCGGGAGGCTTGTAATACTTGTTTACTGACCCTGCAATCACCACGTGACCTTTCCCCGTGTTTTGTCCTCACTCACACGCTACCGCGAATCACTTCCCGGAAGGTCACCCATCCTTAGACTACTCCAGCCCAAGCACGCTTAACTCTGGAGTTCTTTCGGGCAAGTGATCGGAAAAGGTAAGTGCACTTTGGTGACATAGGTAGCCAAATCAATTCTTATAAGCCTCTCCGCATATACAAGAAATCGGGATGTTACAATCACCCCCACTCATAGAGCGCAACGTCCTCGTTGCGCACCAGGATCGTCACCCTAGACGGTGTGGGCCCACCTGACTCCACACACGTGTTTGGGTTCGGCTCTGATACCACTTATTACGCCCCGACCGCCCCTACCTGTGGGCCCCAACGACATCTCCCGGCCCGTGGGCCCCACCCTTGTCCGACGGCCGGTGCGTTAGTCCGGGAGGCTTGTAATACTTGTTTACTGACCCTGCAATCACCACGTGACCTTTCCCCGTGTTTTGTCCTCACTCACACGCTACCGCGAATCACTTCCCGGAAGGTCACCCATCCTTAGACTACTCCAGCCCAAGCACGCTTAACTCTGGAGTTCTTTCGGGCAAGTGATCGGAAAAGGTAAGTGCACTTTGGTGACATAGGTAGCCAAATCAATTCTTATAAGCCTCTCCGCATATACAAGAAATCGGGATGTTACAATCACCCCCACTCATATAAGAAACATCCCTAATTCAACGGAGGTCTCAGAGGTCGGGGTGGTCGTGGCGGCCGTGGTCGGGGCGGCAGAACAGGCCGTGGCGGCAGAGGTGGTAGGGGTGGCAGAGCAGCTGCGAATGTGACGCAGAGTGTCACGGTGGAGCAGGGGACGTATGATTACGCCGAGGGGGAAGGTCAGTCGGAGCCAGCGGCCGTGTATGGTGCGATGCCGGCGCCGGGTGGTGCTCTGGCGGGTGCGGGCCCGAACCCGATGGCGGCTGTTTTGGGCATGTTGGCCCAGCTCTTGGAGAGGTTACCTGGTGTGGTACCGGCTCCAGCTCCAGTGGCACCACAGGGGGTTGCCGCGATGCCGGGTGTTGTTGCTCCGGGAGTTCCGGGAGTGGTTGCTGAGGCCGAGCCAGTGGTTCCGTCGTACCTGAGGGTGATGGAGCATATGCAGAGGTTGGGCACCAAGTTTTTCAGTGGTGGTGCTCGACCGATTGAGTCTGATGAGTGGAGGTCCAGGTTGGAGAGGAACTTCCAGTCGATCAGATGCCCTGAGGAGTTTAGGGTTGACTTGGCGGTGCATTATCTGGAGGGAGATGCACATGAGTGGTGGCAGGGTGTTGCTGCGAGGAGGGCGGGAGTAGTGTTGTCTTGGGACGAGTTCCGGAGGGAGTTCGATCTCAAGTATTTTCCGCGGGAGGCTCGCGACAGGTTACAGGCGGAGTTTCTGTACTTGTCACAGGGGATTCGTTCGGTTCGAGAGTACGAGGCCGAGTTTAACCGGCTGAAGCGGTTTGCTGGTCGGGGTGCAGATACCGAGTATGAGTTGATTTGTGCTTTCATGCGAGGTATGCGTATCGATCTCAGGAATCGATGCATAGTCCGCAAGTTCGAGTCGGTATCCGAACTGGTGGAGTGTGCAGCGCAGCTTGAGGAGGGGATGAGGCAGGAGGCTAGTTTAAAGGCTGCAGTACCAGAGGTTCCGCGACGGCCTCAAAGTCAGAGTGTTGCTCCGTGCAAGGGCGGTAAGTCTGGTCAGCAGCAGGGACAGAAGCGGAAGTGGGAGGATACTTCCAGGGAAGCGGGTTCTGGGCCACATTGTTTCGGGTGCGGAGCCCATGGACATCGCGTGGCGGATTGTTCTCGAGGGGGTCCGGTGTGCTTCCGTTGCAAGGAACCCGGTCACATCAAGAAGGATTGTCCGAAGTTGGCTCAGCCATTCGTGAGGATCGAGGCACCGCCTCCGAAACGGGCCGCAGTGGCACCGAGGGTGTTCACCATAGGCGCGGAGTCAGGCGAGGCGAGCGGCAGCATACCGATTACTGGGACCCTTAATGTGGCTGGGGTAGAGTCACATGTGTTGTTTGACTCCAGGGCGTCCCACAGTTTTGCCACACCGGATTGGGTGTCGGGGAGCGGTATCCAAGAGTTGTGTGGGGACCACTCGGGTGTGGTGAGAGTTGCTGGGGGTCGCTTGTTGAGGACTCAGGGCTGTGTGGAGAATGTCGACATTCTTATCGCCGGAGAGTTGATGCCAGCGGATTTGATAGTGTGCCCAGTGGAACTCTATGACATCATTTTGGGTATGGACTGGCTGGGAAAGTTCAAGGCTCATTTGGATTGTCACCGGGGTCGTGTGGTGTTCGAGCATGCTAACAGAAGACTGGTTTACCAGGGAGTGAGACCGGTGCCGGGAGGCATCGTCGTTTCCGCGGTTCAAGCGGAGCGTTTGATCGAGCAGGGTTGTGAGGCCTATTTGGCTACCATTTCGATACCTGGTGAGGTTGGGGAGTCAGCGGTGCGGGATATTGAGGTGGTCTGGGAGTTCGAGGATGTGTTCCAGCAGTTGAGCGGGTTACCACCATCCAGGTCGGATCCTTTTACCATTGAGTTAGAGCCGGGGACGACGCCGTTGTCTAAGGCTCCTTACAGGATGGCTCCAGCGGAGATGGCTGAGCTTAAGAAGCAGCTTGAGGAGTTGTTGGAAAAGGGTTTCATTAGACCGAGCAGTTCTCCGTGGGGTGCACCGGTACTGTTCGTCAAGAAGAAGGATGGGAGCTTCCGGTTGTGCATTGATTATCGGGGGCTGAACCGGGTTACTGTGAAGAACAAGTACCCATTACCGAGGATCGATGAGTTGTTAGATCAGTTGCAGGGTGCTTCGTGGTTCTCTTTGGATGACAAAAGGGATCAAAATAGCACTTGGCCAATATGATTGGAAATCTTTGGATATGGCATACCTTTCCAAGGTTAAGTTCTTCAAAGGATACATCGAAGGAAAGATGGCTTACAACCTCCAACTAACCGAGACATCCTTGGCACAAATCCCCTTACCCAATCCCGCAATCACCAATTTCCATGACCCAAGGAACGTCATGTTCATCCCTCCACAAGAGTACCTATACAACTCCACCGTCGACCCACCTATTCAAGCGTTCCACAAGAAAACACAACGGAGAACCGCTATAGAGGAGCCAATTGACCTCGACGAGGGAGGACCCAATGAGTCATCACCCGAGACCGTCTACGGTAGTGAGCGCTACCACTTTGACCCCTATGATGGGGCTATCACTAGCCAAGCCACAAGACACGCTCACCACCAAACTCGTCTCCTCCAACGAATGTGCAAGTGGCAAAACAAAAACATGAAGAAGATGGTCAAAACGATCAAGTCTTTGAAGAAGACGGTGAAAGCCATGGATCGAATCATCAATGAGCTAAAAGACGGAGGTTGTGGAGCGAGCTCATCAAGAGCCGGTGAAGGAGGAGATGTCGTCACGGATGCTAACCTCGCGCCTCGAGGAGATGATTGGGAGCTAGCCATTGGCTCTAACCGTCCCACGGCCCGACCGGAAAGGGCAACAAAGAGGAGAGCGATGTGGTCTCCGTCTCCCGTCTCAAGTAATCCATCCTACTCAATCCCCATCTCCAAGCTTCTAGGTACGAATCCAAAACTCTTGTATATATTTTCTTTTAAGTCTTGCATTGTATAGCCATCCCTTATTTTTGGTCCATTCCTTAGGTTTATTTCACACCGAGACGGTGTGATTTAAGTTTGGGGGAGGGACCGGTATCTAATAACATTTGTTTTTGTCTTATTTTATATTTTCATCTTGAGTCTCATGCATACATCTAAGGCATAGAAAAACCAAACAAATTTGAAAAATTTTGAAAATGAAAAGACAAAAAGAAGTCATTTAGGATGCATTTGCACTTCATATAGGATTGAGTCTAGAATGCATAGCACGTAGATAATGCATTGCATGCGCATTAGGAGCTAGAATGATTCCCCTTTGCGAAGTATTGCTTTAAGAGTTTAAGTCCTATGCTCTAGATCTCGTGTGCGAAATTAAGGTCGAACCATGTTTGGATTTCATGTCTCATTACTTAGTTCTTAGCCAAAGCAAGTTGATTTGAGTCCATTCCTACTTAAGTGATAACCATAATTCGACATTGTAATTATCATGTTTATGCATTGCATAGTGAATGCATGGTTACCACATACATATTTGGGCTATCTTATCTGCTTTGCCACTCTCTTGTTAGCCAGAATAGCCGATTCTCATCATTGGAACGGTTAACCACTCCTTTAACCCAACCTCTTTTCAAGCCAAATGCTACTTGTGAGTGATTGTGAGGCCTTTTTTGAATCAACTAGGCAAAAGGTGTTGAGTTTAGAACGACAAGGAAAAACTTCCACGTAGAACTAGCTCGGCATAAATGAGCTAGACATAGGATAAGGCTAGATAGGTTGGGAACTTGGGACAAGGTAGAAAGAGGAGATTGCGGGAATGAGGAAAAGGGATGAAGAAGAATAGGGGATAAGCAAAAAGCTTGAAATGGTTGGCTATAGTCGTTTATGGAAAAGGCTCTAAGTGAAAAAGAAAAGAAAATAGTCTCTAGTCTTCAAAAGAAAGAAGGAAAGCCAAAAAGGCTAAAGCAAATAAAAGAAACAAGAGAGACTAGAGAAAATAAAGAAGAGCTAAGTAAAGAAAAATGTTGAAAGCCAAACCGTTTGGTGAAGAAGGAAATCCCCTAAGTGTTTAAAGAGAGAAGGAAAGTGAGATGATATGAGTAGTGAAGGCAAAATGCCTTGCAAAAAAGGGTAGTTTAGGAGGATCTTCATTGGGGTTTAGAGATTAGGGGTCAAGTATGGGGCATTTGGGTAGATGGAAGTCAACCTTGTATGCATCTATTGGGCTTTACTCTTAGCATTTTGCATTAGTTGATTCCTTTTGAGAGAAACCCTCGCTCGGAAACTGTCACTTGTATCGAGATCACATTTATCTCGAAACCTCTACCCTAGCCAAATGCATTCACTTGCCTTGCATAAGCATGATTCACTTGGAAAACGTCTAATAAATGTTAAAGTATTGGATGATTTGAAGGCTTGTGTAGGTTGAGATTTGAGCTTGGTTCATGTAAAGATGAGCATGGCTAACCCCTTCTGAGTAGACATGTTTGATCATACTTTAGAGTTTGCACTTGGACTTGAACTCTTTTAGTGATGCTTTTGCTCGAGGACAAGCAAAGAAGTAAGTTTGGGGGAATTGATATCATAATATTTTGCATCATTACAGCATCCGTTTCCTTTAGGTTTCGAGTCATTTACATGTAGTTCATGATATCTCTTTAGCATTTTAGTCATTTTAGGAGTCTAGTGTGTCCAAATTTAGTCCTAGAGAGTCCTTGCATGTTTTGGATCGCATTTCAGGTTCTAAAGAGGAAATTCGAGAACCGAGGAGAGGAGACGGAAACCGTACCGACGTCACTGGTCGGTATTGGTGCTCGGTATCAAAAGCAGAGGAGTTACACCGAGGTCACTGCTCGGTGTAACTGATCGGTATAACCCGACGGAGGAAAACAGCCACAATACCGACGTATAACACCGAGGAGTGACGTCGGTATCGAAGCTTCAGGGGATTGTACCGATGTCACTGCTCGGTGCTGCCACAGGAAGAAACCCAGGAGAGAAGTCCTTAATACCGAGCAACGATACCGAGGACTGACCTCGGTATCCACTAAAGATCACCAGCCAAACATCTCCTCAATACCGACGCCACTTCTAAGTGCTCCTCGTCGGTGCACTAACCCAGGCTCAATACCGAGGTGTTACACCGAGTAGTGACATGGGTATTGGCCAAACCAGAACTTTTTATCCATTTAAACCGGGTCGGTACCCGGTTTGTCCCGGGTCGACCCGGTTTGTCACTATTCACTATTTAAGCTCAAAAACCTAATTTGGAGGGGCTAAGTTTTTTCTTAAGCAAAAACCCTCTCTAAGAGTGATTTGTAGGAGATTGATCCTTTTGATTTTATGCAATTTGAGTATTGTTTTCTTGATTGAATCCATCTATCTTCTACTTTCTAATCATCCAATCATCTTGATCATGAGTTGTAACACTTGTTTTCTTGGATTTGTTAAACCCATGATGATTAGTGAGTAGTCTTAAGGACCTTGGGATAGGGTAGATTAGGGTGATTTAGGGTTTGATTAGTGGTGTTTAGGGTTAGATAATCTTATATTCCTTCTTGTCTAGAGTCCCCAATGCTAGATCTAGCTTGAAAGAGTGGATCTAGATCACAAGGCATTTCATGAACACCAAGTGTTGGATGAAATGCCAAGACCAACTAGACAAGAGATTTATGTTCCTAACCTAAGATATTATTTGTTTAGGGCATATCTTTGGTTGATCTTGTTATGATCCTTAATTCTTGCTAGTTGTTAATCCACAAATGATGATTTGCTAATGGACTTGATAATTAAAAAAGTGATTAGTTGCTTGAAAGAGAACTAATCTAGATTAGAGATCTATTGCCTAGGAATTAGCTTCTTGAGTAAATGAACACCACTAATTGGACTAGGATCACCTTATATCATTAACCTTATCTCTTGCTCCGCTTCTGTTATTTAGATCACAAATCGTTTAGTTACTACTTCGCTTAATTTGAACTTGAATACTTAATCACCAATTACCTTGTTTAGCTTAAATTACTTATGAACCTTGCATTCTTAGTGTTTAGAACAATCCCGATTATGGATTGATAACCTCCTTAATACATCGTATTGGGGACATTGATACATTCTAGAGACTAAAAAGTCTTGTATCAATAGGAATACAACATCTTGTAGCTTTTTTCAGGACTCCCTCGCACATCACTTACATGTTGGTTTTTTCCTCTCCATGCCGTAGCGTAAGACAAATGCAAACTGAGTCTTCCTTGAACAATACTCATGAGATTTTTAGGACTCGGGGTGTCTAATAGACCTGGATAGTCTTCATTCAAAAGAGCTGCTACCATTCCTGGTGTGCCTTTCTGTTTACAACTGCTTGTGCTCGCAACAGCCCGAGAGCAACTATGCATCTTTCTATGTACTCTTACACTGAAAAATTCTGATTTCTGAATTCTCGCAGCTCGTAAATATCATTTGCATCCTTGTGTAGCTTGACCACATCGTAGCATAAGGCGCTCCGTATCCGACTTAACCGTACGAATCCCAAAACAATTCAAATTTGCAGCTCTATGAACCAGTTCTTGCACTGCCTCCTTTGAACAAAATTATTGACCCTTTTCAAGACCCGTACCATCTTCCCATTCTTCAACATACTGACTATCTTGTACAGGAGGTGGCAGCTCAACATATTCATGCCTACCATCGAAACAGTCATCCACATGGTTATCCACTGGGCTATCCACAGCCTCAAAATCGTTACGTGAATCATTCTCACAACCTTCATTACCATCATTCATCGGCTCTTCATTGATATTCTCGTTATTTTGTTCTGATATTTCACCAGCTCTGAAAATAGTAAGGATTCCACCATTATCTGCATCATCAACTCTCCCCTTTGAAGCCGGCTCCCCATAATTCTTACCAAATGAACTTCCTCGCCCCGCTCTTGAAATTTGATCGAGCCACTGAGTTTTTTCCAAATCATCATTGGATAACTCCACATGCATAGCATGTCGAAGTCCCTTTTCATCCGATGTCGTCAGATAAACAAAAACTTCCTCGTCATCTACAATATATGACTCTCTCACAGCATTATATACGCTATAACTCAATTTCAGCATCCTCGGGGTTTCATCTAACGCAATCTTCCTGCATATTTTCTCTACTAACATCGAATAAGTTATCTCTTCCATAGATGCGGTCTTAAACGATATAGCGTATACGGAATTTATTGAAACCCATTCATGCTCTTCTGTATAGTACCCTCCATAGTCAAAATGAACGTTTTTTTGCCTCTTCCTCATCGCCTCCTGGAAACAAGATAAAAAAACACAAATTACGAATTACACAATTTGTCATAGTTATTCCATTTGTTCCAGTTGTCCTAATATCTCTCAGTTATATACCATTTGAACTAGTTGTCCTACTATCTCTCAGTTATACCATATGTTCCAGTTGTCATACGTCTGCAGATTTCCAGATTTGGGATCGATTCTAAATCGTGGTTTCCTCTAGATTTACCACTATTCAACAGCTAAATTCGATAAATAACCTATGGAAATAGCTATTCTTACCATTAAACATCATTACAAACCAAATGTGCTACCAAAACAACCAAATTCCTTTTCAAATCCCTAAATCTAACAAATCCCATATCCAAGAACTCACCAAACCCGATGAAGAAAGGAGAACAAACCGACGCCAACGAGAACGAAGAACTCGCCGGAGGTGACGGAGGACGTGGTTGAAGGAGCTCGGTTTGAGCAACAATGGCATCTCGGGAGTTTAACGCCCCGACCGCCCCTACCTGTGGGCCCCATGCCCTCTCTCGGCCCGTGGGCCCCACCCTTGTCTGACGGCCGGTGCGTTAGTCCGGGAGGCTTGTAATACTTGTTTACTGACCCTGCAATCACCACGTGATCTTTCCCCGTGTTTTGTCCTCACTCACACGATACTGCGAATCACTTCCCGGTAGGTCACCCATCCTTAAATTGCTCCAGCTCAAGCACGCTTAACTCTGGAGTTCTCTCTGGACAAGTTCCCGAAAAGATAAGTGCACTTTGGTGACATAGGTAGCCAAATCAATTCTTATAAGCCTCTCCGCATATACAAGAAATCGGGATGTTACAATCACCCCCACTCATAGAGCGCAACGTCCTCGTTGCACACTAGGATCGTCACCCTAGACGGTGTGAGCCCACCTGACTCCACACACGTGTTTGGGTTCGGCTCTGATACCACTTATAACGCCCCGACCGCCCCTACCTGTGGGCCCCATGCCCTCTCTCGGCCCGTGGGCCCCACCCTTGTCCGACGGCCGGTGCGTTAGTCCGGGAGGCTTGTAATACTTGTTTACTGACCCTGCAATCACCACGTGATCTTTCCCTGTGTTTTGTCCTCACTCACACGATACCGCGAATCACTTCCCGGTAGGTCACCCATCCTTAAATTGCTCCAGCTCAAGCACGCTTAACTCTGGAGTTCTCTCTGGACAAGTTCCCGAAAAGATAAGTGCACTTTGGTGACATAGGTAGCCAAATCAATTCTTATAAGCCTCTCCGCATATACAAGAAATCGGAATTCCCGCACCCGCCTGAGCACCACTCACTCCACCACGCACTCCCGCACCCGCCTGAGCACCACCCGGCGCCGGCATCGCACCATACACGGCCGCTGGCTCCGACTGACCTTCCCCCTCGGCATGATCATACGTCCCCTGCTCCACCGTGACACTCTGCGTCACATTCGCAGCTGCTCTGCCACCCCTACCACCTCTGCCGCCACGGCCTGTTCTGCCGCCCCGACCACGGCCGCCACGACCACCCCGACCTCTGAGACCTCCATTGAATTAGGGATGTTTCTTATATGAGTGGGGGTGATTGTAACATCCCGATTTCTTGTATATGCGGAGAGGCTTATAAGAATTGATTTGGCTACCTATGTCACCAAAGTGCACTTACCTTTTCCGATCACTTGCCCGAAAGAACTCCAGAGTTAAGCGTGCTTGGGCTGGAGTAGTCTAAGGATGGGTGACCTTCCGGGAAGTGATTCGCGGTAGCGTGTGAGTGAGGACAAAACACGGGGAAAG
This sequence comes from Eutrema japonicum, assembly GCA_030161315.1. Lineage (NCBI taxonomy): Eukaryota > Viridiplantae > Streptophyta > Magnoliopsida > Brassicales > Brassicaceae > Eutrema > Eutrema japonicum. Next base: position 23,817,752 of record BSQW01000007.1, read on the forward strand.
GTCACGTGGTGATTGCAGGGTCAGTAAACAAGTATTACAAGCCTCCCGGACTAACGCACCGGCCGTCGGACGAGGGTGGGGCCCACGGGCCGGGAGATGTCGTTGGGGCCCACAGGTAGGGGCGGTCGGGGCGTTATAAGTGGTATCAGAGCCGAACCCAAACACGTGTGTGGAGTCAGGTGGGCTCACACCGTCTAGGGTGACGATCCTGGTGCGCAACGAGGACGTTGCGCTCTATGAGTGGGGGTGATTGTAACATCCCGATTTCTTGTATATGCGGAGAGGCTTATAAGAATTGATTTGGCTACCTATGTCACCAAAGTGCACTTACCTTTTCCGATCACTTGCCCGAAAGAACTCCAGAGTTAAGGGTGCTTGGGCTGGAGTAGTCTAAGGATGGGTGACCTTCCGGGAAGTGATTCGCGGTAGCGTGTGAGTGAGGACAAAACACGGGGAAAGATCAGGTGGTGATTGCAGGGTCAGTAAACAAGTATTACAAGCCTCCCGGACTAACGCACCGGCCGTCGGACAAGGGTGGGGCCCACGGGCCGAGAGAGGGCATGGGGCCCACAGGTTGGGGCGGTCGGGGCGTTATAGAGCGTCCGGTGGTAATTGGTGTTCTAGTGGCTTTTCCGGCGAGTTGAGTAGAGCAAGAAGAGCATTTTCCTATTACCATCTTGATTTGTCCGAAACGAAATTGATAGAAAAGAAGATAGGAGATCGAAAAATGGGTGGAGATATGAAAATCGAGAAGAGGAGATGAGGTTTTTATTCTCGTGAGAAGCTGAGAAAATATGGTTTTTATTCTCTTAGGTATTTTTATTTCTTTATATCATTTGGTCCATTAGATAAGATTAGAGATTTGGTCTATTAGATAAAATTTGTTTCCATTATTATTAACCAATCAAATTTTCATCCAAAAATTATCTTTTATACAGAGTTGACTATATTTTTTTTAGTGTAATTTATATTCAGTTTATGAAATATATAAAAAGAAAAGAGATAATTATAAATTCAGAGCAAAAAATATATACTATTGTCCCCTAAGTACTTAATTGACTTTTGCCACTTTTGGACTAAAATATCATTTATTAAATGCAAAAAATGCGAAATAATTATTTATAAAATATTTTTAAATTTCAAAAATTCTATATAATGAAGGATATATATGTTGGATAATTTGTTTTATGAAAAAACGAATATTTAAAAAATATTTATTTTTATGTTCTATCGATTTGTAGAATTTGGTTTATGTTATTTGCTCTACAATCTACCAAGTATAGAATATGTATTCTACGGTTTGTTATGCATTCTACTATTCCTATAGAATACATCATCTAAATTTTCCTATTACCATCTCGATTTGTTCGAGATAAAATTGATAGAAAAGAAGAGAGGAAATCGAAAAATGGGTGGAGATATGAAAAGCGAGCAGATGAGATGGGGGTTTTTTTCTCGTGAGAGGCTGAGAAAAAATAGTGTTTTTATTCTCTTAGGTATTTGTGTTTCTTTAAATCATTTGGTTCATTAAATTAGATTGGGGATTTGATATATTAGATAATATTTGTTTCCATTATTATTAACCAATCAAATTTTTATCCAAAAGTTATCTTTTATACATTGTTGAATTTATTGTTTTTAGTGTAATTTATATTCAGTTTGAAAAATATATAAAAAGGGATAATTGTAAATTTAGAGCAAAAAATCGATAATATTGTCCCCTTAGACCATCTCCAATGTATTGCTCTATTTTTTACTCTAAAATAGAGCAACTCTATTTTGGAGTTGAGTTTTACTCCAATGCTAATCTATTTTAGAGTTAAAAATAGAGTCATGAACAAAAAAAATAGAGTTGACTCTAAATATAGAGCCAAATATTAAAAACTCTATTTTTGGCTCTAAAATAGAGTTGGGTTGGAGAAGAATTGACTCTAAAATAAAGTTTGGAGCAAAAAATAGAGATGGGTTGGAGATGCCCTTAGTACTTAATTGACTTTTGCCACTTTTGGACTAAAATATATTTTATTAAAGGTAAAAAATGCAAAATAATTATTTATAAAATATTTATAAATTTCAAAAATTTAAATAAGAAAGGAAATATATGTTGGATAATTCCTTTTAGGAAAAACTAATATTTAAAAAATATTTATTTTCATGTTCTACCGACTTGTAGAATTTGATTTCTGTTATTTGCTCTACAATCTGCCAAGTATAGAATATGTATTCTACTATTTGTTCTGCATTCTACTCTCTCTATAGAATACATTATCTAGAATTTTTCAAATTTTCCTATTACCATCTCGATTTGTTCGAAATGAAATTGATTGAAAAGAAGAGAGGAGATCGAAAAATGGGTGGAGATAAGAAAAGCGAGCATATGAGATGGGTTTTTTTCTCGTGAGAGGCTGGGAAAAAAATAGAGGTTTTATTCTTTTAGGTATTTGTGTTATTTTAAATCATTTGGTCCATTAGATTAGATTAGAGATTTGGTCTATTAGATAAGATTTGTTTCCATTGTTATTAACCAATCAAATTTTAATCCAAAAGTTATCTTTTATACAGTGTTGACTTTATTTTTTTTTTAGTGTAATCTATATTTAGTATGAAAAATATATAAAAATAAAAAGGATAATTGTAAATTTAGAGAACAAAATCGATAATATTGTCTCTTTAGTACTTAATTGACTTTTGCCACTTTTGGACTAAAATACCATTTTTTAAATTTAAAAAATGCAAAATAATTATTTATAAAATATTTATAAATTCCACAAAATTATATAAGGAATGAAATATATGTTGGATAATTCGTTTTAGGAAAAACTAATATTTAAAAAATATTTATTTTCATGCTCTACCGATTTTTAGAATTTGGTTTATGTTATTTGCTCTACAATCTACCATGTATATAATATGTATTCTACTATTTGTTCTGCACTCTACTGTCCATAAAGAATATGTCATCTATAATTTTTCAAATTTTCCTATTACTATCTCGATTTGTTCGAAATGAAATTGATTGAAAAGAAGAGAGGATATCGAAAAATGGGTGGAGATAAGAAAAGCGAGCATATGAGATGGTTTTTTTTCCCGTGAGAGGCTGGGAAAAAAATATAGGTTTTATTCTTTTAGGTATTTGTGTTATTTTAAATCATTTGGTCCATTAGATTAGATTAGAGATTTGGTCTATTAGATCAGATTTGTTTCCATTGTTATTAACCAATAAAATTTTAATCCAAATGTTATCTTTTATACAGTGTTGACTTTATTTTTTTTTTAGTGTAATCTATATTTAGTATGAAAAATATATAAAAATAAAAAGGATAATTGTAAATTTAGAGAAAAAAATCGATAATATTGTATCTTTAGTACTTAATTGACTTTTGCCACTTTTGGACTAAAATACCATTTGTTAAATGTAAAAAATGCAAAATAATTATTTATAAAATATTTATAAATTACACAAAATTATATAAGGAATGAAATATATGTTGGATAATTCGTTTTAGGAAAAACTAATATTTAAAAAATATTTATTTTCATGTTCTACCGATTTGTAGAATTTGGTTTATTTTATTTGCTCTACAATCTACCATGTATAGAATATATATTATACTATTTGTTCTGCACTCTACTGTCCCTAAAGAATATGTCATCTATAATTTTTCAAATTTTCCTATTACCATCTCGATTTGTTCGAAATGAAATTGATTGAAAAGAAGATAGGAGATCGAAAAATGGGTGGAGATAAGAAAAGCGAGCATATGAGATGGGTTTTTTTCTCGTGAGAGGCTGGGAAAAAAATAGAGGTTTTATTCTTTAAGGTATTTGTGTTATTTTAAATCATTTGGTCCATTATATTAGATTAGAGATTTGGTCTATTAGATAAGATTTGTTTCCATTGTTATTAACCAATCAAATTTTCATACAAAAGTTATCTTTTATACAGTCTTGACTTTATTTTTTTTTTAGTGTAATCTATATTTAGTATGAAAAATATATAAAAATAAAAAGGATAATTGTAAATTTAGAGAAAAAATCGATAATATTGTCTCTTTAGTACTTAATTTACTTTTGTCACTTTTGGACTAAAATACAATTTATTAAATCTAAAAAATGCAAAATAATTATTTATAAAATATTTATAAATTCCAAAAAATTATATAAGGAATGAAATATATGTTGGATAATTCATTTTAGGAAAAACTAATATTTAAAAAATATTTATTTTCATGTTCTACCGATTTGTAGAATTTGGTTTATGTTATTTGCTCTACAATCTACCATGTATATAATATGTATTCTACTATTTGTTCTGCACTCTACTGTCCCTAAAGAATATGTCATCTATAATTTTTCAAATTTTCCTATTACCATCTCGATTTGTTCGAAATGAAATTGATTGAAAAGAAGAGAGGAGATCGAAGAATGGGTGGAGATAAGAAAAGCGAGAATATGAGATGGGGTTTTTTTCTCGTGAGATGCCGGGAAGAAAATAGGGGTTTTATTCTTTTAGGTATTTGTGTTATTTTAAATCATTTGGTCCATTAGATTAGATTAGAGATTTGGTCTATTAGATAAGATTTGTTTCCATTGTTATTAACCAATCAAATTTTCATCCAATAGTCATATTTTATACAGTGTTGACTTTTTTTTTTTTTAGTGTAATCTATATTTAGTTTGAAAAATATATAAAAATAAAAGGGATAATTGTAAATTTAGAGAAAAAATAGATAATATTGTCTCTTTAGTACTTAATTGAATTTTGCCACTTTTGGACTAAAATACCGTTAATTAAAAGTAAAAAATGCAAAATAATTATTTATAAAATATTTATAAATTCCAAAAAATTAGATAAGGAATGAAATATATGTTGGATAATTCGTTTTAGGAAAAACTAATATTTAAAAAATATTTCTTTTCATGTTCTACTGATTTGTAGAATTTGGTTTCTGTTATTTGCTCTACAATCTACCATATATAGAATATGTATTCTACTATTTGTTCTGCATTCTACTGTCCCTAAATAATATGTCATTTATAATTTTTCAAATTTTCCTATTACCATCTCGATTTGTTCGAAATTAAATTGATTGAAAAGAAGAGAGGAGATCGAAGAATGGGTGGAGATAAGAAAAGCGAGCATATGAGATGGGGTTTTTTTCTCGTGAGAGGCTGGGAAAAAATAGGGGTTTTATTCTTTCAGGTATTTGTGTTATTTTAAAGCATTTGGTCCATTAGATTAGATTAGAGATTTGGTCTATTAGATAAGATTTGTTTCCATTGTTATTAACCAATCAAATTTTCATCCAAAAGTTATCTTTTATACAGTGTTGACTTTTTTTTTTAGTGTAATCTATATTTAGTTTGAAATATATATAAAAATAAAAGTGATAATTCTATTATTGGATAATTCTATTTTGGTAATCTATTATTGGATAATTCCAATAAAAGAAAATTTTATACAAAGTTATAAAATCTTTCAAACACCTTGTATTTTCAAGTTTTAATTAATAAAACAAAATAATAAGAAATAAATTTTTATGGTATCAGACCAAAACGACTTTAAACAAATCAATGCAAAATTTTGCAAAGTTTTCTTTAAAACGTTTTCAAATCGAAAGATTTTCGTAAGTTTAAGCTAGCCTAAAACCCATCTAAACAGATCCCCACCTTTTTTACAAAACACTGTCCCTGTAGGTGTTCCAGGCTGCAAGCCCTGAAGAAGGCAGTAAGACCGTTGGTAAGCCACAGTTGTGTTAACATAGAAACGGGTTAGTATCTTTTTAGTATGTGTTTACCTCTAGATTAAAGTTATGGCATCTTCGATTAGAAATTTTTTTAAACAAAAACAAGCAAGTTCTGCATCTAGTTTAACAATTAATTCAAGAGAAGTAATGTCAAAAATAACCTCTTTTAATGAATTATCCAATAATAGATTACCAAATATTAATCCTGAAAATATATATCAAATTGGCACTTTTGACTTTAAGACTGCATATGCAATAAAAGATCACGAACAAACACTGAAACAACCACACCCATTTTTTTTTTTTTTTGAAAATAATTATTAAAATCCCATAAATAATAATAACTGAACCTCACCAATTAATTTCCGGTTCAAGATTAAAAATCCGAATAATCAAGATCATAAATTACTAAATAAAATAATCAAATAAACGACAAGTCTAGATCACCCCCTCTTCCTCGCCCTGATCCCACGGTCACACTTTCTCTTTTCCTGCATCAATTAAAATATAAGAGATGCATAAGTATTTCGATAAATACTTAGTGAGACAATCCTCCCATCTACAGGCTAACAAATAATTAAGATAATTAATATAGACTATCACGAAAATACCGAATAAATCAAACATTTCATGAAACACTCGATCTAAACACTCGATCCCTGACGTACCTCTTGGCCAACACTTCCGCACCGTCGGTCTTTTTTATGGCCAAGAAGTGCGCAGACTTGGTCAACCTATCGACGATGACCCAAATAGCGTCCTTGGTTCGCGAAACCGGCAGACCCACCACGAAATCAATGGTGATCATGTCCCACTTCCACTCCGGAATGGGTAAACTCCTCAACAACCCGCTCGGAACCTGATGCTCAGCCTTCACCAACTGACAGGTATCACACCCCGCAACCCAGTTGGCAACATCCTTCTTCATCCCTACCCACTGGTAATACCGTTTGAGGTCACGGTACATCTTGGTAGCTCCTGGATGAATAGAGAAACGGCTCTGATGTGCTTCCCTCAGGATTTCCTGCCTCAGCAGTTCGTCCTTCGGTACACACACCCTGCCCCTCAAAAGGATAGTTCCATTGTTGGAGAACTCGTACTCAGACCGCTCTGCCCTGCCAGCCTGCATTAATTCCGCATCCAACTGATGTGCTACCCGCACCCTAGTCAGAATATCCGCCTGATCCACCGCCTCTAAACCCAACGGCTCGGGCTCCTCAGACACAGCACACAGTCTCAGGGCACTCACCATGCCTACCAACGCCTCTGTATCTCGCTCAGTGTCTAAAATAACCCGCTTCCTGCTCAAAGCATCGGCTACAAGATTCGCTTTACCGGGATGGTAAGCTATCTCCAGGTCATAATCCGCAACAAGCTCCATCCACCGCCTCTGTCGTAGATTCAGCTCGGGCTGGGTAAAGATGTACTTCAGACTTTTGTGGTCTGTGAACACCTGAACCTTACCGCCATACAGATAAGACCTCCAGATCTTCAATGCAAACACCACGGCAGCCATCTCAAGATCGTGAGTAGGATAATTGCATTCATGTTTCCTCAACTGCCTGGAAGCATATGCAACCACCTTACCCTGCTGCATCAATACACAACCGAGCCCCACCCTGGACGCGTCTGTGAACACGACGTATGGCTCATCCTGCTTCGGCAAGGCCAACACCGGAGTACTCACCAGCATCTCCTTGAGCTTCACGAAGCTCTCCTCACACTGGTCCGACCACACGAAAGGAACGTCCTTCCCGGTCAACTTGGTCATGGCTTGCGCCATACTAGCAAACCCCTTGACGAACCTCCTATAATAACCCGCCAGACCCAGAAAACTGCGAATATCCGAGGCATTCTTCGGTCTCGGCCACTCCTCAATCGAGCGAATCTTCTCCGGATCCACTGAAACACCACGATCAGATACGACGTGCCCCAGAAATCCGATCTCCCGCTGCCAGAAACTACACTTGCTCAGCTTAGCGAACAACTTTTGCTCCCGTAGCTTCTCCAGAACTTTCCTCAGGTGAACCATGTGCTCCTCAGGACTCTTCGAATACACTAGAATGTCGTCGATGAAAATGATGACGAACTCATCCAGATACTCCTGGAACACGCCGTTCATCAACCTCATAAACGCAGCCGGTGCATTCGTCAACCCAAACGGCATCACCACAAACTCGTAGTGCCCGTATCTCGTCCTGAAAGCCGTCTTCCTGATGTCCGACTCCGCTATCGGGATCTGATGATAGCCCGATGCCAAATCAATCTTAGAGAACCACGAAGCACCCTGCAACTGATCTAGCAACTCGTCGATCCTTGGTAATGGATACTTGTTCTTCACAGTAACCCGGTTCAGCCCCCGATAATCAATACACAACCGGAAGCTCCCATCCTTCTTCTTGACGAACAGTACCGGTGCACCCCACAGAGAACTGCTCGGTCTAATGAAACCCTTTTCCAACAACTCCTCAAGCTGCTTCTTAAGCTCAGCCATCTCCGCTGGAGCCATCCTGTAAGGAGCCTTAGACAACGGCGTCGTCCCCGGTTCTAACTCAATGGTAAAAGGATCCGACCTGGATGGTGGTAACCCGCTCAATTGCTGGAACACATCCTCGAACTCCCAGACCACCTCAATATCCTGCACCGCTGACTCCCTAACCTCACCAGGTATCGAAATGGTAGCCAAATAGGCCTCACACCCCTGCTCGATCAAACGCTCCGCGTGAACCGCAGAAATGACGATACCTCCCGGCACCGGTCTCACCCCCTGATAAACCAGTCTTCTGTTAGCATGCTCGAAAACCACACGACCCCGGTGACAATCCAAATGAGCCTTGAACTTTCCCAGCCAGTCCATACCCAAAATGATGTCATAGAGTTCCACTGGACACACTATCAAATCCGCTGGCATCAGCTCTCCGGCGATAAGAATATCGACACTCTCCACACAGCCCTGAGTCCTCAACAAACGACCCCCAGCAACTCTCACCACACCCGAGTGGTCCCCAAACACCTCTTGGATACCGCTCCCCGACACCCAATCCGGTGTGGCAAAACTGTGGGACGCTCCGGAGTCAAACAACACATGTGACTCTACCCCAGCCACACTAAGGGTCCCTAAGCATGAAAAGGATTTAAGGCAAACAGCAAACACCAATTACAGAGCGAGTAACTGAAATTACAATCAAACAAGAACATAGTTAAGGTAACTAACCAGTAATCGGTCTGCTGCCGCTCGCCTCGCCTGACTCCGCGCCTATGGTGAACACCCTCGGTGCCACTGCGGCCCGTTTCGGAGGCGGTGCCTCGATCCTCACAAATGGCTGAGCCAACTTCGGACAATCCTTCTTGATGTGACCGGGTTCTTTGCAATGGAAGCACACCGGACCCCCTCGAGAACAATCCGCCAAGCGATGTCCATAGGCTCCGCACCCGAAACAACGTGGTCCAGAACCCGCTTCCTTGGAAGTATCCTCCCACTTCCTCTTCTGTCCCTGCTGCTGACCAGACTTACCGCCCTTGCTCGGAGCAACACTCTGACTTTGAGGCCGTCGCGGAACCTCTGGTACTGCAGCCTTTAAACTAGCCTCCTGCCTCATCCCCTCCTCAAGCTGCGCTGCACACTCCACCAGTTCGGATACCGACTCGAACTTGCGGACTATGCATCGATTCCTGAGATCGATACGCATACCTCGCATGAAAGCACAAATCAACTCATACTCGGTATCTGCACCCCGACCAGCAAACCGCTTCAGCCGGTTAAACTCGGCCTCGTACTCTTGAACCGAACGAATCCCCTGTGACAAGTACAGAAACTCCGCCTGTAACCTATCGCGAGCCTCCCGCGGAAAATACTTGAGATCGAACTCCCTCCGGAACTCGTCCCAAGACAACACTACTCCCGCCCTCCTCGCAGCAACACCCTGCCACCACTCATGTGCATCTCCCTCCAGATAATGCACCGCCAAGTCAACCCTATACTCCTCAGGGCATCTGATCGACTGGAAGTTCCTCTCCAACCTGGACCTCCACTCATCAGACTCAATCGGTCGAGCACCACCACTGAAAAACTTGGTGCCCAACCTCTGCATATGCTCCATCACCCTCAGGTACGACGGAACCACTGGCTCGGCCTCAGCAACCACTCCCGGAACTCCCGGAGCAACAACACCCGGCATCGCGGCAACCCCCTGTGGCGCCACTGGAGATGGAGCCGGTACCACACCAGGTAACCTCTCCAAGAGCTGGGCCAACATGCCCAAAACAGCCGCCATCGGGTTCGGGCCCGCACCCGCCTGAGCACCACCCGGCGCCGGCATCGCACCATACACGGCCGCTGGCTCCGACTGACCTTCCCCCTCGGCGTGATCATACGCCCCCTGCTCCACCGTGACACTCTGCGTCACATTCGCAGCTGCTCTGCCACCTCTACCACCTCTGCCGCCACGGCCTGTTCTGCCGCCCCGACCACGGCCGCCACGACCACCCCGACCTCTGAGACCTTGCCCAACGCTATCAGAATCAACCATCTGCAATAACCACTTGTTACTAATTGACAACAGCAATAGTAAAACAAACACGAGTCTTACCGTGGAATCTCATTGAAGGCTCGAAGAGGATGATCTAGAACTTCAAGCTCAACAATTGACTAACTCACATAGACAGTTCTAATAGCGGAAATTTTTTTTTTTTTTTTTTTTTAAAACCGTCCTAGAACCGTAAATGCTCTGATACCAAATTGAAACAACCGCACCCATTTTTTTTTTTTGCAAATAAATATTAAAATCCCATAAATAATAATAACTGAACCTCACCAATTAATTTCCGGTTCAAGATTAAAAATCCGAATAATCAAGATCATAAATTACTAAATAAAATAATCAAATAAACGACAAGTCTAGATCACCCCCTCTTCCTCGCCCTGATCCCACGGTCACACTTTCTCTTTTACTGCATCAATTAAAATATAAGAGATGCATAAGTATTTCGATAAATACTTAGTGAGACAATCCTCCCATCTACAGGCTAACAAATAATTAAGATAATTAATATAGACTATCACGAAAATACCGAATAAATCAAACATTTCATGAAACACTCGATCTAGACCCTCCGAGATCGTAAACGGCCTATAATCACGAAATCACATCAATTATCAAAATTATTTAATTACGCCTATGGTCCTGCACTCACCTTATTCCCGCACAGAAAGTTTCACGAGAAAATTCAGCAATTTTCTAGAACTCCCCGGGATGAATAACCTTCTATTAAACCACCTAAAAATAAAAATAATAAAATAATCAAAATAAAACACACGCTCGATAATTGATTATTAAACCGGTCTAAACCGGTAATCAACTTCATCGTCTTCACCACCGCCGGTGCAACTACGCCACCACCGGAGCTCACCACCGGAACCACCACGATCCAACCCCCGACCCACAATCTCGACTCCAAACACCACACACCGTCGAGTCCTCATCACCGTCAAGACTTGACGACAACAACACCGACGATCTTCTCATTGACACCACTCTCCTTCTCCACCATCCGTCGACTCAGCCGCACAACCCCGAGCGACCACGCACCACATGAAATAACTAAGGAGAGAGGGGAGTTTCCTTACCGTGGCGAAGAGGAGATAGCGCCGAGACTTGGCTCACGGCGACCCACCCACTCGATCTTTCTCTCGATTCCTCACCACTACTCTCCCTTGTCTCCCACGCCACACAGCAACACAACTTGACGGCTAGGTTAATGGGGAAACTCGGAGACGGCGATGCTTACGCACATATATACATATGTGGAACCAATTTTTCTTATTACACCAAACGGTCCTTCCCGTTTCCTGTTTTTCTCAGAATTGACCCCATAACTCCTTAATTGATCAAAATCACCGTCCAAAACAACTTTCAATTCGATCAATTTAACCCTTAATTTTTCGAATTCACAAATGGCCCCAAACTTCCAAAATTATCAATTAAACCCACCCGGAAAAATTGATTTACGCGAATTTAACCCCCAACTTCTAATTATTCAATTTCAACCTCAAAATTGAATTAGGGATGTTACAAACACTATCTCTTCAAAATGAATTTGAAAAAATCGATAATATTGTCTCTTTAGTACTTAATTGACTTTTGCCATTTTTGGACTAAAATACCATTAATTAAATGTAAAAATGCAAAATAATTATTTATAAAATATTTAAAAATTTCAAAAAATTATATAAGGAATGAAATATATGTTGGATAATTCGTTTTAGGAAAAACTAATATTTAAAAATATTTATTTTCATGTTCTACCGATTTGTAGAATTTGGTTTCTGTTATTTGCTCTACAATCTGCCAAGTATAGAATATGTATTCTACTATTTGTTCTGCATTCTACTCTCTATATAGAATACATTATATATAATTTTTCTTATTTTCCTATTACCATCTCGATTTGTTCGAAATGAAATTGATAGAAAAGAAGAGAGGAGATTAAAAAATGGGTGGAGATTTGAAAAGCAAGCAGAGGAGACGGAGTTTTGTTTTCTCGTGAGAGGCTGAGAAAAAATAGGGGTTTTATTCTCTTAGGTATTTGTGTTTCTTTAAATCATTTGGTCTATTAGATTAGAATAGAGATTTGGTCTAATAGATAAGATTTGTTTCCATTGTTATTAACCAATAAAATTTTCATCCAAAAGTTATCTTTTATACAGTGTTAACTTTATTTTTGTTTTAGTGTAATCTATATTTAGTTTGAAAAATTTAAAAAAATAAAAGGGATAATTGTAAATTTAGAGAAAAAATCTATAATATTGTCTTTTTAGTACTTAATTGACTTTTGCCACTTTTGGACTAAAATAAAAATAATTAAATGTAAAAAATGCAAAATAATTATTTATAAAATATTTATAAATTCCAAAAAATTATATAAGGAATGAAATATATGATGGATAATTCTTTTTAGGAAAAACTAATATTTAAAAATATTTATTTTCATGTTCTACCGATTAGTAGAATTTGGTTTCAGTTATTTGCTCTACAATCTGCCAAGTATAGAATATGTATTCTACTATTTGTTCTGCATTCTACTCTCTCTATAGAATACATTATCTAGAATTTTTCTTATTTTCCTATTTCCATCTCGATTTGTTCGAAATGAAATTGATAGAAAAGAAGAGAGGAGATCAAAAAATGGGTGGAGATTTGAAAAGCGAGCAGAGGAGACGGGGTTTTGTTTTCTCATGAGAGGCTGAGATAAAATAGGGGTTTTATTCTCTTAGGTATTTGTGTTTCTTTAAATCATTTGGTCTATTAGATTAGATTAGAGATTTGGTCTATTAGATAAGATTTGTTTCCATTGTTATTAACCAATCAAATTTTCATTCAAAAGTTATCTTTTATACAGTGTTAACTTTATTTTTTTTTATTGTAATCTATATTTAGTTTTAAAAATTTATAAAAATAAAAGGGATAATTGTAAATTTAGAGAAAAAATCGATAATATTGTCTCTTTAGTACTTAATTGACTTTTGCCACTTTTGGACTAAAATACCATTTATTAAATGTAAAAAATGCAAAATAATTATTTATAAAATATTTATAAATTCCAAAAAATTATATAAGGAAGGAAATATATGTTGGATAATTCGTTTTAGGAAAAACTAATATTTAAAAAATATTTATTTTCATGTTCTACCGATTTGTAGAATTTGGTTTCTGTTATTTGCTCTACAATACACCATGTATAGAATAGGTATTCTACTATTTGTTCTGCATTCTACTGTCCCTATATAATATTTCATCTATAATTTTTCAAATTTTCCTATTACCATCTCCATATGTTCGAAATGAAATTGATTGAAAAGAAGATAGGAGATCGAAGAATGGGTGGAGATAAGAAAAGCGAGCATACGAGATGGGGTTTTTTTTTCTCGTGAGAGGCTGGGAAAAAATAGGGGTTTTATTCTTTTAGGTATTTGTGTTTTTTTATTCATTTGGTCCATTATGTTAGATTAGCGATTTGGTCTATTAGATAAGATTTGTTTACATTGTTATTAACCAATCAAATTTTCAACCAAAAGTTATCTTTTATACGGTGTTAACTCAATTTTTTTTAGTGTAATCTATATTTAGTTTGAAAAATATTTATAAATAAAAGGTATAATTGTAAATTTAGAGAAAAAATTGATAATATTGTCTCTATAGTACTTAATTGACTTTTCCCACTTTTGGACTAAAATACCATATATTAAATGTAAAAAATGCAAAATAATTATTTATAAAATATTTATAAATTCCAAAAAATTATATAAGGAAGGAAATATATGTTGGATAATTCGTTTTAGGAAAAACTAATATTTAAAAAATATTTATTTTCATGTTCTACCGATTTGTAGAATTTTGTTTCTGTTATTTTCTCTACCATCTACAAAGTATAGAATATGTATTCTATTATTTGTTCTGCATTCTACTCTCTATATAGAATAAATTATCTAGAATTTTTCTTTTTTTCCTATTACCATCTCGATTTGTTCGAAATAAAATTGATTGAAAAGAAGATAGGAGATCGAAAAATGGCTGGAGATTTGAAAAGCGAGCAGAGGAGATGGGGTTTTGTTTTCTCGTGAGAGGGTGAGAAAAAATAGAGGTTTTATTCTCTTAGGTATTTATGTTTTTTTAAATAATTTGGTCTATTAGATTAGATTAGAGATTTGGTCTATTAGATAAGATTTGTTTCCATTGTTATTAACCAATCAAATTTTCATCCAAAAGTTTTCTTTTATACAGTGTTAACTTTAATTTTTTTTAGTTTAATTTATATTTAGTTTGAAAAATATATAAAAATAAAAGGTATAATTGTAAATTTATAGAAAAATCGATAATATTGTCTCTTTAGTACTTAATTGACTTTTGACACTTTTGGACTAAAATGCCATTTGTTAAATGTAAAAAATGCAAAATAATTATTTATACAATATTTATAAATTCCAAAAAATTATATAAGGAAGGAAATATATGTTGGATAATTCGTTTTAGGAAAAACTAATATTTAAAAAATATTTATTTTCATGTTCTACCGATTTATAGAATTTGGTTTCTGTTATTTTCTCTACAATCTAAAAAGTATAGAATATGTATTCTATTATTTGTTCTGCATTCTACTCTCTCTATAGAATAAATTATCTAGAATTTTTCTTTTTTTCCTATTACCATCTCGATTTGTTCGAAATAAAATTGATTGAAAAGAAGATAGGAGATCGAAAAATGGCTGGAGATTTGAAAATCGAGCAGAGGAGATGGGGTTTTGTTTTCTCGTGAGAGGCTGAGAAAAAATAGGGGTTTTATTCTCTTAGGTATTTGTTTTTCTTTAAATCATTTGGTCCATTAGATTAGATTAGAGATTTGGTCTATTAGATAAGATTTGTTTCCATTGTTATTAACCAATCATATTTTCATCCAAAAGTTATCTTTTATACTGTGTTGACTTTATTTTTTTTTAGTCTAATCTATATTTAGTTTGAAAAATATATAAAAATAAAAGGGATAATTGTTAATTTAGAAAACAAAATCGATAATATTGTCTCTTTAGTACTTAATTGACTTTTGCCACTTTTGGACTAAAATGCCATTTGTTAAATGTAAAAAATGCAAAATAATTATTTATACAACATTTATAAATTCCAAAAAATTATATAAGGAAGGAAATATATGTTGGATAATTCGTTTTAGGAAAAACTAATATTTAAAAAATATTTATTTTCATGTTCTAACGATTTGTAGAATTTGATTTCTGTTATTTGCTCTACAATCTGCCAAGTATAGAATATGTATTCTACTATTTGTTCTGCATTCTATTCTCTGTATATAATACATTATCTAGAATTTTTCTTATTTTCCTCTTACCAGCTCGATTTTTTCGGAATGAAATTGATTGAAAAAACGAGAGGAGATCGAAGAATAGGTGGAGATAAGAAAAGCGAGCATATGAGATGGGGTTTTTTTCTCGTGAGAGGCTGGGAAAAAAATAGGGGTTTTATTCCTTTAGGTATTTGTGTTATTTTAATTCATTTGGTCCATTAGATTAGATTAGAGATTTGGTCTATTAGATAAGATTTATTTCCATTGTTATTAACCAATCAAAATTTCATCCAAGAGTTATCTTTTATACAGTGTTGACTTTATTTTTTTTTAGTTTAATCTATATTTAGTTTGAAAAATATATAAAAATAAAAGGGATAATTGTAAATTTAGAGAAAAATCGATAATATTGTCTCTTTAGTACTTAATTGACTTTTTCCACTTTTGGACAAAAATACCATTTATTAAATGTAAAAAATGCAAAATAATTATTTATAAAATATTTATAAATTCCAAAAAATTATATAAGGAAGGAAATATATGTTGGATAATTCGTTTTAGGAAAAACTAATATTTAAAAAATATTTATTTTCATGTTCTACCGATTTGTAGAATTTGGTTTCTGTTATTTGCTCTACAATCTGCCAAGTATAGAATATGTATTCTACTATTTGTTTTGCATTCTACTCTCTCTATAGAATACATTATCTAGAATTTTTTTATTTTCCTATTACCATCTCGATTTTTTCGGAATGAAATTGATTGAAAAAAAGAGAGGAGATCGAAGAATGGGTGGAGATAAGAAAAGCGAGCATATTAGATGGGTTTTTTTTCTCGTGAGAGGCTGGGAAAAAAATAGGGGTTTTATTCCTTTTGGTATTTGTGTTATTTTAATTCATTTGGTCCATTAGATTAGATTAGAGATTTGGTCTATTAGATAAGATTTGTTTCCATTGTTATTAACCAATCAAATTTTCATCCAAGAGTTATCTTTTATACAGTGTTGACTTTATTTTTTTTAGTTTAATCTATATTTAGTTTTAAAAATATATAAAAATAAAAGGGATAATTGTAAATTTAGAGAAAAATCTATAATATTGTCTCTTTAGTACTTAATTGACTTTTGCCACTTTTGGACAAAAATACCATTTATTAAATGTAAACAATGCAAAATAATTATTTATAAAATATTTATAAATTCCAAAAAATTATATAAGGAAGGAAATATATGTTTGATAATTCGTTTTAGGAAAAACTAATATTTAAAAATTATTTATTTTCATGTTCTACCGATTTGTAGAATTTGGTTTCTGTTATTTGCTCTACAATCTACCATGTATAGAATAGGTATTCTATTATTTGTTCTCCAATCTACTCTCTCTATAGAATACATTATCTATAATTTTTCTTATTTTCCTATTACCATCTCGATTTGTTCGAAATGAAATTGATTGAAAAGAAGAGAGGAGATCGAATAATGGGTGGAGATAAGAAAAGCGAGCATATGAGATGGGGTTTTTTTCTCGTGAGAGGCTGGGAAAAATATGGGTTTTATTCTTTTATGTATTTATGTTTTTTTAATCATTTGGTCCATTAGATTAGATTAGCGATTTGGTTTATTAGATAAGATTTGTTTACATTGTTATTAACCAATAAAATTTTCATCCAAAAGTTATCTTTTATACAGTGTTAACTCTATTTTTTTATAGTGCAATCTATATTTAGTTTGAAAAATATATAAAAATAAAAGGGATAATTTTAAATTTAGAGAAAAAATCGATAATATTGTCTCTTTAGTACTTAATTGACTTTTTCCACTTTTGGACTAAAATACCATTTATTAAATGTAAAAAATGCAAAATAATTATTTATAAAATATTTATAAATTCCAAAAAATTATATAAGGAAGGAAATCTATGTTGGATAATTCGTTTTAGTTAAAACTAAAATTTAAAAAATATTTATTTTCATGTTCTACCAATTTGTAGAATTTGGTTTCTGTTATTTGCTCTACAATCTACCATGTATAGAATATGCATTCTACTATTTGTTCTGCATTCTACTCTCTCTATAGAATACATTATCTAGAATTTTTCTTATTTTCTTATTTCCATCTCGATTTGTTCGAAATGAAATTGATAGAAAAGAAGAGAGGAGATCAAAAATTGGGTGGATATTTGAAAAGCGAGCAGAGGAGACGGGGTTTTGTTTTCTCGTGAGAGGCTGAGAAAAAATAGGGGTTTTATTCTCTTAGGTATTTGTGTTTCTTTAAATCATTTGGTCTATTAGATTAGATTAGAGATTTGGTCTATTAGATAAGATTTGTTTCCATTGTTATTAACCAATCAAATTTTCATCTAAAAGTTATCTTTTATACAGTGTTAACTTTATTGTTTTTTAGTGTAATCTATATTTAGTTTGAAAAATTTATAAAAATAAAAGGGATAATTGTAAATATAGAGAAAAAATCGATAATATTGTCTCTTTAGTACTTAATTGACTTTTGCCACTTTTGGACTAAATTACCATTTGTTAAATGTAAAAAAATGCAAAATAATTATTTATACAATATTTATAAATTCCAAATAATTATATAAGGAAGGAAATATATGTTGGATAATTCGCTTTAGGAAAAACTAATATTTAAAAAATATTTATTTTCATGTTCCACCGATTTGTAGAATTTGGTTTCTGTTATTTGCTCGACAATCTGCTAAGTATAGAATATGTATTCTACTATTTGTTTTGCATTCTACTCTCTCTATAGAATAGATTATCTAGAATTTTTCTTATTTTCTTATTACCATCTCGATTTGTTCGAAATAAAATTGATAGAAAAGAAGAGGGGAGATCGAAAAATGGCTGCAGATTTGAAAATCGAGCAGAGGAGATGGGGTTTTATTTTCTCGTGAGAGGCTGAGAAAAAATAGGGGTTTTATTCTCTTAGGTATTTGTGTTTCTTTAAATCATTTGGTCCATTAGATTAGATTAGAGATTTGGCCTATTAGATAAGATTTGTTTCCATTGTTATTAACCAATCAAATTTTCATCCAAAAGTTATCTTTTATACAATGTTGACTTTATTTTTTTTAGTGTAATCTATATTTTGTTTGAAAAATATATAAAAATAAAAGGGATAATTGTAAATTTAGAGAAAAATCGATAATATTGTCTCTTTAGTACTTAATTGAGTTTTGCCACTTTTGGACTAAAATGCCATTTGTTAAATGTAAAAAATGCAAAATAATTATTTATACAATATTTATAAATTCCAAAAAAATATATAAGGAAGGAAATATATGTTGGATAATTCGTTTTAAGAAAAACTATTATTTAAAAAATATTTATTTTCATGTTCTACCGATTTGTAGAATTTAGTTTCTGTTATTTGTTCGACAATCTGCAAAGTATAGAATATGTATTCTACTATTTGTTCTGCATTTTACTCATTCTATATAATACATTATCTAGAATTTTTCTTATTTTCCTATTACCATCTCGATTTGTTCGAAATGAAATTGATAGAAAAGAAGAGAAGAGATCAAAAAATGGGTGGAGATTTGAAAAGCGAGCAGAGGAGATGGGGTTTTGTTTTCTCGTGAGAGGCTGAGAAAAAAATAGAGATTTTATTCTCTTAGGTATTTGTGTTTTTTTAAATAATTTGGTCAATAAGATTAGATTAGAGATTTGGTCTATTAGATATGATTTGTTTCCATTGTTATTAAACATTCAAATTTTCATCCAAAATTTATCTTTTATACAGTGTTAACTTTATTTTTTTAGTGTAATTTATATTTATTTTGAAAAATATATAAAAATATAAGGGATAATTGTAAATTTAGAGAAAAATCGATAATATTGTCTCTTTAGTACTTAATTGACTTTTGCCACTTTTGGACTAAATTGCCATTTGTTAAATGTAAAAAAATGCAAAATAATTATTTATACAATATTTATAAATTCCAAATAATTATATAAGGAAGGAAATATATGTTGGATAATTCGCTTTAGGAAAAACTAATATTTAAAAAATATTTATTTTCATGTTCCACCGATTTGTAGAATTTGGTTTCTGTTATTTGCTCGACAATCTGCTAAGTATAGAATATGTATTCTACTATTTGTTTTGCATTCTACTCTCTCTATAGAATACATTATCTAGAATTTTTCTTATTTTCTTATTACCATCTCGATTTGTTCGAAATAAAATTGATAGAAAAGAAGAGGGGAGATCGAAAAATGGCTGCAGATTTGAAAATCGAGCAGAGGAGATGGGGTTTTGTTTTCTCGTGAGAGGCTGAGAAAAAATAGGGGTTTTATTCTCTTAGGTATTTGTGTTTCTTTAAATCATTTGGTCCATTAGATTAGATTAGAGATTTGGCCTATTAGATAAGATTTGTTTCCATTGTTATTAACCAATCAAATTTTCATCCAAAAGTTATCTTTTATACAATGTTGACTTTATTTTTTTTAGTGTAATCTATATTTTGTTTGAAAAATATATAAAAATAAAAGGGATAATTGTAAATTTAGAGAAAAATCGATAATATTGTCTCTTTAGTACTTAATTGAGTTTTGCCACTTTTGGACTAAAATGCCATTTGTTAAATGTAAAAAATGCAAAATAATTATTTATACAATATTTATAAATTCCAAAAAAATATATAAGGAAGGAAATATATGTTGGATAATTCGTTTTAGGAAAAACTATTATTTAAAAAATATTTATTTTCATGTTCTACCGATTTGTAGAATTTAGTTTCTGTTATTTGCTCGACAATCTGCAAAGTATAGAATATGTATTCTACTATTTGTTTTGCATTTTACTCATTCTATATAATACATTATCTAGAATTTTTCTTATTTTCCTATTACCATCTCGATTTGTTCGAAATGAAATTGATAGAAAAGAAGAGAACAGATCAAAAAATGGGTGGAGATTTGAAAAGCGAGCAGAGGAGATGGGGTTTTGTTTTCTCGTGAGAGGCTGAGAAAAAATAGAGGTTTTATTCTCTTAGGTATTTGTGTTTTTTTAAATAATTTGGTCAATAAGATTAGATTAGAGATTTGGTCTATTAGATAAGATTTGTTTCCATTGTTATTAAACATTCAAATTTTCATCCAAAATTTATCTTTTATACAGTGTTAACTTTATTTTTTTTTAGTGTAATTTATATTTATTTTGAAAAATATATAAAAATAAAAGGGATAATTGTAAATTTAGAGAAAAATCGATAATATTGTCTCTTTAGTACTTAATTGACTTTTGCCACTTTTGGACTAAATTGCCATTTGTTAAATGTAAAAAAATGCAAAATAATTATTTATACAATATTTATAAATTCCAAATAATTATATAAGGAAGGAAATATATGTTGGATAATTCGCTTTAGGAAAAACTAATATTTAAAAAATATTTATTTTCATGTTCCACCGATTTGTAGAATTTGGTTTCTGTTATTTGCTCGACAATCTGCTAAGTATAGAATATGTATTCTACTATTTGTTTTGCATTCTACTCTCTCTATAGAATACATTATCTAGAATTTTTCTTATTTTCTTATTACCATCTCGATTTGTTCGAAATAAAATTGATAGAAAAGAAGAGGGGAGATCGAAAAATGGCTGCAGATTTGAAAATCGAGCAGAGGAGATGGGGTTTTGTTTTCTCGTGAGAGGCTGAGAAAAAATAGGGGTTTTATTCTCTTAGGTATTTGTGTTTCTTTAAATCATTTGGTCCATTAGATTAGATTAGAGATTTGGCCTATTAGATAAGATTTGTTTCCATTGTTATTAACCAATCAAATTTTCATCCAAAAGTTATCTTTTATACAATGTTGACTTTATTTTTTTTAGTTTAATCTATATTTTGTTTGAAAAATATATAAAAATAAAAGGGATAATTGTAAATTTAGAGAAAAATCGATAATATTGTCTCTTTAGTACTTAATTGAGTTTTGCCACTTTTGGACTAAAATGCCATTTGTTAAATGTAAAAAATGCAAAATAATTATTTATACAATATTTATAAATTCCAAAAAATATATAAGGAAGGAAATATATGTTGGATAATTCGTTTTAGGAAAAACTATTATTTAAAAAATATTTATTTTAATGTTCTACCGATTTGTAGAATTTAGTTTCTGTTATTTGCTCTACAATCTACCATGTATAGAATATGTATTCTACTATTTCTTCTGCATTCTACTGTCCCTATATAATATTTCAAATTTTCCTATTACCATCTCGATTTGTTCGAAATGAAATTGATTGAAAAGAAGATAGGAGATCGAAGAATTGGTAGAGATAAGAAAAGCGAGCATATGAGATGGGGTTTTTTCTCGTGAGAGGCTTGGAAAAAATAGGGGTTTTATTCTTTTAGGTATTTGTGTTTTTTTAATCATTTGGTCCATTAGATTAGATTAGCGATTTGGTCTATTAGATAAGATTTGTTTACATTGTTATTAACCAATCAAATTTTCATCCAAAAGTTATCTTTTATACAGTGTTAACTCTATTTTTTTAGTGTAATCTATATTTAGTTTGAAAAATATATAAAAATAAAAGGGCTAATTGTTAATTTAGAAAACAAAATCGATAATATTGTCTCTTTAGTACTTAATTGACTTTTGCCACTTTTGGACTAAAATACCATTAATTAAATGAAATAAATGCAAAATAATTATTTATCAAATATTTATAAATTCCGAAAAATTATATAAGGAATGAAATATATGTTGGATAATTCGTTTTAGGAAAAATTAATATTTAAAATATTTATTTTCATGTTCTACCGATTTGTAGAATTTATTTTCTGTTATTTGCTCTACAATCTGCCAAGTATAGAATATGTATTCTACTATTTGTTCTGCATTCTACTCTCTCTATAGAATACATTATCTAGAATTTTTTCTTATTTTCCTATTTCAATCTCGATTTGTTCGAAATGAAATTGATAGAAAAGAAGAGAGGAGATCAAAAAATGGGTGGATATTTGAAAAGCGAGCAGAGGAGACGGGGTTTTGTTTTCTCGTGAGAGGCTGAGAAAAATAGGGGTTTTATTCTTTTAGGTATTTGTGTTTCTTTAAATCATTTGGTCTATTAGATTAGATTAGAGATTTGTTCTATTAGATAAGATTTGTTTCCATTGATATTAACCAATCAAATTTTCATCAAAAAGTTATCTTTTATACAGTGTTAACTTTAATTTTTTTTAGTGTAATTTATATTTAGTTTGAAAAATATATAAAAATAAAAGAGATAATTGTAAATATAGAGAAAAATCGATAATATTGTCTCTTTAGTACTTAATTGACTATTGCCACTTTTGGACTAAAATACCATTTATTAAATGTAAAAAATGCAAAATAATTATTTATAAAATATTTATAAATTCCAAAAAATTATATAAGGAAGGAAATATATGTTGGATAATTCGTTTTAGGAAAAACTAATAATTAAAAAATATTTATTTTCATGTTCTACCGATTTGTAGAATTTAGTTTCAGTTATTTGCTCGACAATCTGCAAAGTATAGAATATGTATTCTACTATTTGTTCTGCATTCTACTCTCTCTATAGAATACATTATCTAGAATGTTTCTTATTTTCCTATTACCATCTCGATTTGTTCGAAATGAAATTTATAGAAAAGAAGAAAAGATATCAAAAAATGGGTGGAGATTTGAAAAGGGAGCAGAGGAGATGGGGTTTTTTTTCTCGTGAGAGGCTTAGAAAAAATAGAGGTTTTATTTTTTTTGGTATTTGTGTTATTTTAAATCATTTGGTCCATTAGATTAGATTAGAGATTTGGTCTTTTAGATAATATTTGTTTGCATTGTTATTAACCAATCAAAATTTCATCCAAAAGTTATCTTTTATACAGTGTTTACTTTTTTTTTTAGTGTAATCTATATTTAGTTTGAAAAATATATAAAATAAAAGAGGTAATTGTAAATTTAGAGAAAAAATCGATAATATTGTCTCTTTAGTACATAATTGACTTTTGCCACTTTTGGACTAAAATACTATTTATTAAATATAAAAAATTCAAAATAATTATTTATAAAATATTTATAAATTCCAAAAAATTATATAAGGAAGGAAATATATGTTGAATAATTCGTTTTAGGAAAAACTAATATTTAAAAAATATTTACTTTCATGTTCTACCGATTTGTAGAATTTGTTTTCTGTTATTTGCTCTACAATCTGCCAAGTATAGAATATTTATTCTACTATTTGTTCTGCATTCTACTCTCTCTATAGAATACATTATCTATAATTTTTCTTATTTTCCTATTACCATCTCGATTTGTTCGAAATGAAATTGATAGGAAATAAGAGAGGAGATCAAAAAATGGGTGGAGATTTGAAAAGCGAGCAGAGGATATAGGGTTTTGTTTTCTCGTGAGATGCTCAGAAACAATAGGGGTTTTATTCTCTTAGGTATTTGTGTTTCTTTAAATCATTTGGTCTATTAGATTAGATTAGCAATTTGGTCTATTAGATAAGATTTGTTTACATTGTTATTAACTGATAAATATAATTTTATCCTACTCAAGAATCAATCCTAAATACACATGTCATTGTAGTGTTTTAGGTGTCAATCCAATCTAGAGTCTAGTTCAATGCAACAAGAATACAAGACACTCTTTAATTCAAGCAAACAAAGTGGTTTTGGTTATTAAGCTAGTGAACTATTAATTAAAAGACAAGTGACAAGAGCTAAAGACACTAAACGGTGAATAAAACAATGATAAAAGGCGAATTCAATGATAAGGTAATTGAGATAAGGCAATCCAATGGCTAATTAATGATGTCCAATGCTTAATGAAGACTAATCCCTAGGCAAAAATCACTAACTTAACTAATCATTTCTCAAGGCATTAATTACTTTGCTAATCACTAATTCAACATCAAATTCTCATTTGTGAATCACTAATTAGCAAGCTTTAAGTCTAAACATTCAAGATCAACCAAATAATCACTCTAGAAAACTAATCTCTTAGGCTAGAAATGAATATCTCTTGATTAGTTCATCAAGGCATTTCATCAAGGCATTTCATCGAACACCTTGTGTGCATGAAATGCCTTATGATCTAGATCCACTTTCTCAAGCTAGATCTAGCTTTAAAAACACTAATCAAGAAGGGAAATCATATAATCTAATCCTAGACATCATTAATCATCCATCAAATCACCTTAAATCTACCAAATCCTCAAATGCTAAAAAATTACTCACTAATCATGAAGAACACACCAAATCTTGTGAAAGAGGTGATGTTAATCATGATTAGAGATTAGGAAGATGAAGGATTAGAGAAAGAACACAAGAACTAAACTCAAACTTTCATAAATCAAAAGATCTTTGGGAAAAATCCCAAAAACCCTAAAAAGAGAGGTTTTTGTTCTTGAGAGAAAAAGAGAGAAAAAACATAAAAAAGGAGATAGATCTATAAAATATAAAAAGGTGTTTGCTGAGTTGGGTCGGACCCGGGTCAACCCAGGACAAACCGGGTATTGACCCGGCCAAAACTTGGATACGTTTTCAGTGAATCAGTCATAACCTCTGAACTTGACATCCGAATGACTTGAATCTAACTCCTGTAGACAGCTATCTCGTCCCTCTACAACTCTTATGAAGACCGATGGAGTTGATTTATAGTGGAAGGCCTTCGGTTTTCCGGTTCGTTGGACGGTATCATCTTCTCTCAGTCAGACGGACATACCTTCAGTAAATCTGTCTTATTTCCCTATCCATATGTCCGAATAACCCGATTCAAACTCCTGTGTAAACCTGATTCACTCCTCTACAGCTTTCAAGAAGGTTGTCAAGGCTGATTCGGATCAGCGCGCCTTCGTCTAGACACATCTTTACGGCGTCTTGGATGGACTTTGTACTCCACTTAGGTCCAACTCTCCAAATACGCCCAATTGCCTCCAATTACCTAGAAAATACTCCAAAACATGCAAGAACACACTAGACCTAGTGAAAATGCCCTAATCTCTAAATGAGACCTAAATGCAAAACAAGACCATGATTATGCATGCAATCTACACAAAACTATAAATGAAATGCATGCTAAAACATGCAATATATGAGTATATCATATCAATTCCCCCAAACTTAAACATTTGCTTGTCCTCAAGCAAACAAGAATAAAGAAAGGGACAAGACTTTAAATGGGAGCTCAAATCCAAAAGTGCCATGAAAAGAATTCAACTCAATGTCCAAGTTACTAGCTCTAAGATGCGATCAAACAAGTCTACTCAAAAAGAGCTAGCCATATCCTTCCCTATACGAATCAAATTCAAGCCTTAACCTATACATGCATCAATATCATCCAATCTTTTAACATTCATTATTTGGTTCAAGTGAATCATGCTCATGCAAGCCAAATGAATTCATTTGGCTAGGGTAAAGGTTTTGAGACTAAGATTATCTCAAATGTATGGGGTTTCACCAATGCAAGGGATCCCTCAATGAATGAACAAGTTTTAGCAAAATGCTAAGAGTAAAAAGCAATTTATGCATACAAGGATAGACTTACATCTACCCAATGCCTAAATCGTCTCTAATCCTAGCATATCTACCCATAAAGTCCTCATCATAAGCTACCCTTTTCTCACTTGGCCTTTTTGCCTTCACGCCCCATACTTGAACTTCTTCTTCCACTTCATCTTTTCTCACTTGGGGAATTTCTTATTCTCAATTGAATCTTGTTGTTTCGTGCTTCTTTTTGTTGTTTATTTAGCTCTTCTTTCTTTCTTTTTCTTTGCCTTGCCTCATCATTTACCAATTGATGCTTTAGCCAATTTTTGGCTTTTTCCTTTGTTTCTATGAGGCTATAATTATCACTAAGAGCTATTCTTGATAACTTGCACTAACCACATCACAATATTGCATTCTCCTATCACCTTTACTTCCTTCTTTTGAACCCACTTCCTTCTTATCCACAATTCCATTAGTCACACATTTTCGTTCACACCAAACCCAAAACTTTCCTTTCCCACGAGCCTAGCCTAGTCTAGCCTTTGATGTTCGGCTAGATCTACATGCAATCCTATCCTTGTCGGCCTAAACTCAACACTTTTTGCCAAGCTTACTCGAAAAATTAGGCCTCACATACGCACATTAAAGATTTTGGCTTGAAAGGAGGGTAGGTTAAAGGTATGGTGAACCGTTCCAATGATGGAATCGGCTACTTGGACTAGCAAAAGAGTGGTGAAAAGGATAAGAGAGCCCAAGTATGTATATGGTAACTGTAACATCCCGGTTTCTTGTATATGCGGAGAGGCTTATAAGAATTGATTTGGCTACCTATGTCACCAAAGTGCACTTACCTTTTCCGATCACTTGCCCGAAAGAACTCCAGAGTTAAGGGTGCTTGGGCTGGAGTAGTCTAAGGATGGGTGACCTTCCGGGAAGTGATTCGCGGTAGCGTGTGAGTGAGGACAAAACACGGGGAAAGGTCACGTGGTGATTGCAGGGTCAGTAAACAAGTCATACAAGCCTCCCGGACTAACGCACCGGCCGTCGGACCAGGGTGGGGCCCACGTGCCGAGAGGGGGCATGGGGCCCAGGTAGGGGCGGTCGGGGCGTTATAAGTGGTATCAGAGCCGAACCCAAACACGTGTGTGGAGTCAGGTGGGCCCACACCGTCTAGGGTGACGATCCTGGTGCGCAACGAGGACGTTGCGCTCTGTGAGTGGGGGTGATTGTAACATCCCGGTTTCTTGTATATGCGGAGAGGCTTATAAGAATTGATTTGGCTACCTATGTCACCAAAGTGCACTTACCTTTTCCGATCACTTGCCCGAAAGAACTCCAGAGTTAAGGGTGCTTGGGCTGGAGTAGTCTAAGGATGGGTGACCTTCCGGGAAGTGATTCGCGGTAGCGTGTGAGTAAGGACAAAACACGGGGAAAGGTCACGTGGTGATTGCAGGGTCAGTAAACAAGTCTTACGAGCCTCCCGGACTAACGCACCGGCCGTCGGACCAGGGTGGGGCCCACGTGCCGAGAGAGGGCATGGGGCCCAGGTAGGGGCGGTCGGGGCGTTATAAGTGGTATCAGAGCCGAACCCAAACACGTGTGTGAAGTCAGGTGGGCTCACACCGTCTAGGGTGACGATCCTGGTGCGCAACGAGGACGTTGCGCTCTGTGAGTGGGGGTGATTGTAACATCCCGGTTTCTTGTATATGCGGAGAGGCTTATAAGAATTGATTTGGCTACCTATGTCACCAAAGTGCACTTACCATTTCCGATCACTTGCCAGAAAGAACTCCAGAGTTAAGGGTGCTTGGGCTGGAGTAGTCTAAGGATGGGTGACCTTCCGGGAAGTGATTCGCGGTAGCGTGTGAGTGAGGACAAAACACGGGGAAAGGTCACGTGGTGATTGCAGGGTCAGTAAACAAGTCATACAAGCCTCCCGGACTAACGCACCGGCCGTCGGACCAGGGTGGGGCCCACGTGCCGAGAGAGGGCATGGGGCCCAGGTAGGGGCGGTCGGGGCGTTATAAGTGGTATCAGAGCCGAACCCAAACACGTGTGTGGAGTCAGGTGGGCCCACACCGTCTAGGGTGACGATCCTGGTGCGCAACGAGGACGTTGCGCTCTATGAGTGGGGGTGATTGTAACATCCTGATTTGTTGTATATGCGGAGAGGCTTATAAGAATTGATTTGGCTACCTATGTCACCAAAGTGCACTTACCTTTTCCGATCACTTGCCCGAAAGAACTCCAGAGTTAAGGGTGCTTGGGCTGGAGTAGTCTAAGGATGGGTGACCTTCCGGGAAGTGATTCGCGGTAGCGTGTGAGTGAGGACAAAAACACGGGGAAAGGTCACGTGGTGATTGCAGGGTCAGTAAACAAGTCATACAAGCCTCCCGGACTAACGCACCGGCCGTCGGACCAGGGTGGGGCCCACGTGCCGAGAGAGGGCATGGGGCCCAGGTAGGGGCGGTCGGGGCGTTATAAGTGGTATCAGAGACGAACCCAAACACGTGTGTGAAGTCAGGTGGGCTCACACCGTCTAGGGTGACGATCCTGGTGCGCAACGAGGACGTTGCGCTCTGTGAGTGGGGGTGATTGTAACATCCCGGTTTCTTGTATATGCGGAGAGGCTTATAAGAATTGATTTGGCTACCTATGTCACCAAAGTGCACTTACCTTTTCCGATCACTTGCCCGAAAGAACTCCAGAGTTAAGGGTGCTTGGGCTGGAGTAGTCTAAGGATGGGTGACCTTCCGGGAAGTGATTCGCGGTAGCGTGTGAGTGAGGACAAAACACGGGGAAAGGTCACGTGGTGATTGCAGGGTCAGTAAACAAGTCATACAAGCCTCCCGGACTAACGCACCGGCCGTCGGACCAGGGTGGGGCCCACGTGCCGAGAGGGGGCATGGGGCCCAGGTAGGGGCGGTCGGGGCGTTATAGTAACCATGAATTCACTATGCAATGCACAAACATGATAATTTCAATGTCAAAATTATGGTTTTCACTTAGGTAGGATTGAAATCAAATCAAGACTTGCTTTAGCTAAGACCCTAGTAATAAAACGCAAGATCAAAATATGGTTCATCCTTGATTTCAACACGAGATCAAAAGCATCAAACAACAAGCAACGAGTGCATTGAATCAAGCTCTAAATATGATACTTTACAAAGATAAATCTATCATTGCTCCTAATGCACATGCAAAGCTTCCTAATATGCTATGCATCTAGACTCAATCCTATATGGAATGCATAAAAGTTCAAAATATTTCAAATTTATTGAAAATGCATGATATGCATGAGACTCAAGATGCAAAAAAGCAAAATAAGATCACAAGACACAAAGTTAAATAACACAAAGACCCTCCCCCAAACTTAAATTACACAGTCCCTTGTGTAATAGAAGCTTAAGAAAGAGTTAAACAATGCATGAAAGAAAGAAAAAGATATGATTCTAAATGCTATTCACAAAGTTTGGAGTATTACCTTGGAAATGAATAGAGGGAACGAGAGTGATCACCTCAATCCTACATAAATTTGTCCTTAAATCCATGACCATTAGACCATCAAGAACCTATTCACACTAAGCAAACCCATCAAAGAGAACAAGAAAACATAAAAATACATAGAAACGAAAGTATGTACAATGATAAGCTTGGGGTGTCTCCCAAGAGCACTTTGTTTAAAGTCACTAAGCTTGACTTTGGTTACCCTTTTAGGCGGGTGAGAGAGGAGTGTGAGCACTCAAAGGCGGATCTTTGAGCTCGAGCTTGAGCACGTTGCTCATTACCTCTTCAAGGCTTCGCCTTTTGCTTTGAGCTCGGGTGTGAGGATCGCCTTGACCGAGGCAAAAGGTTTGGGCCGTCCCTTGCAACTGATCTTGTACTCAATCACTCCATACTTGTACTTCCAAGGAGTGAGAGTCATGATGGAGGGCTTGTCTAGCACGGACTTTGACCCATAAAGCTTGCTTGGTTCGTTTTTCATCTTAGCCTTGGTCCTTGTTCTCTTCTTTGCAACCTCGCTACTTTTAACCTCAAATTCCATCGTTTTGTGGAAGAGGGATGCTAAACAATCTCCATCCAATGCATGTGCTTCTTCACCATTACCATAACCAAAAGCTCTTTCTCCATAAGATCCCTCCTTCTCAAAACTAGCCTTTGGGGGTGAAACCACCTCCATTGTTGCACAACTACCCACACGCTCAACTCTTGGAGCTTCAACCTCATCATCCTTGCGAACCATCACCTCTTTAGCATCCACCTTGGAACCGTAGAGAAGGTTGGAAATCTCATCAATTGCCTTTTCATGCTCATCAATTGTCATCAATACCACGACGTGTTCCTCAACCTTCTCCTTGCTAGCAACCATCAATTCTTTGTATTTAGAGCCGTGGAGGACTTCCCCATTCTCTGTTAGAGACTCTTTATTCTCATCAATCAAATGCTCATCCACTTGTCTCCCATTACTTATTCCTTCGATATTCTCCATGTGTTTATTTGAATGGGAATGTCCTAAGCATTTTGATGATCTAGATGCATGATCTTAGAAGATAGGGCTCCAACCTTTCGGTGTAGATCATCATAAGAGCAATCAACCTTGTCATGAATCTCGGCCACCATCTTATTCAACTCATTTGCTCTATTAGCTTGCCCGGTTAGGAGTTTTTGAAGCATACCTTTCATTTCAAGGTCTTGTTGTATACCCAAATCCACATTATCCTCCTCAAACCGTGTAGTGGCATCAAAATCTCCATCAAAGTGAGCGGGTTTTAGAGAGGCATTGATGAGCTTGCCTATCAATGTGGATTGCTTGTCCACTCTTTCGTTTAGAGCCTTCATTTCCTTAGTTCTCCTTTGCTCCTCATTATCACTCGTGGTCCTTGTAGCCCGAGCATACTCATCACCATAGTTCTCTTCGCGTTGGGCAAAGTTCTCCACTAGTAGCTCTCCTTCTTCCACGGTGAGGTTTGTAAAACGCCCATTGCTAGCCCCATCCAAGGTCCATTTGTGTTCTTGATCAACTCCCAAATAGAAGATGCTAAGGATGGCTTCCTTCTTGAACCCGTGATGGGGACAATCTCGAGTATATCCTTTAAGTCTTCCCCATGCCTTATGAAAGCTTTCATTCATGCTTTGCTTGAAATTCGAGATGTCCCTTCTAGTTTGGACCGTTTTTTGTGTGGAGTAGAACTTGTTGAGAAAAATCTCCTTACAATCATCCCAAGAATTTACCAAGTGAGATGTCAACGTTCTCTCCCATTGGCTTGCTCTTTCTCCAAGAGAAAACGGAAATAAGATGAGCTTGATGCTATCATGGGGCACTCCTCCGGTTCTAAACGTGTCACACAACCTCTCAAAAGAATCCAAGTGATCATAAGTGTTTTTCACCTTTGTCCCCAAGAATCTAGACTCGTGAATCAACATAACAAAGCTTGTCTTGATCTCATATGCCTCGGCTTCGATTGGTGGTGGGTGAATTCCATATCTTGATCCATGGTAACATGGAGTGTCAAAACACCCAACCGTTGGTTTCTCATTTGGAACTTGGATTGGATTTGATGCCAATTCTTGAGGTTGTGGCATTTCTTGAGGTTGTGGGGGTTGAAGAATGTTAATTTGGTAGTCCATCTCCAACACCTCAGGTGACCTTGTCTCTCCATCACTTTTCCTTTGGACTTGGTACCCTCTTTGATCGTCCGTATCCAATACTTCAAGTGATCTTGTCTTTCCATTGCTCCTTTTTTTGATTTGATACCTTTGAAAGCACAAGAGAACTAAGGAAGACAATTTAGTGACAATGTACAAGAGAAAATTCATCATCTCGATGAGATGCATGCTCTTAGTGATGTGCATTAACATAATGTAAATAAAAGCTTGATCTCAAAAAGAATCTAAATCCTATTGACTAAACTAGAACCCCAAATTGGCAACGGCGCCAATTGATAAATAGAATTTTATCCTACTCAAGAATCAATCCTAAATACACATGTCATTGTAGTGTTTTAGGTGTCAATCCAATCTAGGGTCTAGTTCAATGCAACAAGAATACAAGACACTCTTTAATTCAAGCAAACAAAGTGGTTTTGGTTATTAAGCTAGTGAACTATTAATTAAAAGACAAGTGACAACAGCTAAAGACACTAAACGGTGAATAAAACAATGATAAAAGGCGAATTCAATGATAAGGTAATTAAGATAAGGCAATCCAATGGCTAATTAATGATGTCCAATGATTAATGAAGACTAATCCCTAGGCAAAAATCACTAATCTTAACTAATCATTTCTCAAGGCATTAATTACTTTGCTAATCACTAATTCAAGATCAAATTCTCATTTGTGAATCACTAATTAGCAAGCTTTAAGTCTAAACATTCAAGATCAACCAAATAATCACTCTAGACAACTAATCTCTTAGGCTAGAAATGAATATCTCTTGATTAGTTCATCAAGGCATTTCATCGAACACCTTGTGTGCATGAAATGCCTTATGATCTAGATCCACTTTCCCAAGCTAGATCTAGCTTTAAAACCACTAATCAAGAAGGGAAATCATATAATCTAATCCTAGACATCATTAATCATCCATCAAATCACCTTAAATCTACCAAATCCTCAAATCCTAAAAAACTACTCACTAATCATGAAGAACACACCAAATCTTGTGAAAGAGGTGATGTTAATCATTATTAGAGATTAGGAAGATGAAAGATTAGAGAAAGAACACAAGAACTAAACTCAAACTTTCATAAATCAAAAGATCTTTGGGAAAAATCCCAAAAACCTTAAAAAAGAGGTTTTTGTTCTTGAGAGAAAAAGAGAGAAAAAGCATAAAAAAGGAGATAGATCTATAAAATATAAAAAGGTGTTTGCTTAGTTGGGTCGGACCCGGGTCAACACGGGACAAACCGGGTATTGACCCGGCCGAAACTTGGATACGTATTCAGTGAATCAGTCATAACTTCTGAACCTCACATCCGAATGACTTGAATACAACTCCTATAGACAGCTATCTCGTCACTCTACAACTCTTATGAAGACCGTTGGAGTTGATTCATACTGGAAGGCCTTCGGTTTGCCGGTTCTTTGGACGGTATCATCTTCTCTCGGACAGACCGAGATACCTTCCGTAAATCCGTCTTATCCCCCTATCCATATGTCAGAATAACCCGATTCAAACTCCTGTGTAAACCTGATTCAATCCTCTACAACGTTCAAG
Organism: Eutrema japonicum; assembly: GCA_030161315.1. NCBI lineage: Eukaryota > Viridiplantae > Streptophyta > Magnoliopsida > Brassicales > Brassicaceae > Eutrema > Eutrema japonicum. The sequence goes on from BSQW01000007.1 coordinate 23,851,062, forward strand.
AAGGTTGTCAAGGCTGATTCGGATCGGAGAGCCTTCGTCTAGACACATCATTCCGGCATCTTGGATGGACTTTGTACTCCACTTAGGTCCAACTCTCCAAATACGCCCAATTGCCTCCAATTACCTAGAAAATACTCCAAAACATGCAAGAACACACTATACCTAGTGAAAATGCCATAATCTCTAAATGAGACCTAAATGCAAGACAAGACCATGATTATGCATGTAATCTACACAAACTATAAATGAAATGCATGCTAAAACATGCAATATATGAGTATATCAATTCCCACAAACTTAAACATTTGCTTGTCCTCAAGCAAACAAGAATAAAGAAAGGGAAAAGACTTTAAATGGGAGCTCAAATCCAAAAGTGCCATGAAAAGAATTCAACTCAATGTCCAAGTTACTAGCTCTAAGATGCGATCAAACAAGTCTACTCAAAAAGAGCTAGCCATATCCTTCTCTATACGAATCAAATTCAAGCCTTAACCTATACATGCATCAATATCATCCAATCTTTTAACATTCATTATTTGGTTCAAGTGAATCATGCTCATGCAAGGCAAATGAATTCATTTGGCTAGGTTAAAGGTTCTGAGACTAAGATTATCTCAAATGTATGGGGTTTCACCAATGCAAGGGATCCCTCAATGAATGAAAAAGCTTTAGCAAAATGCTAAGAGTAAAAAGCAATTTATGCATACAAGGATAGACTTACATCTACCCAATGCCTAAATCGTCTCTAATCCTAGCATATCTACCCATGAAGTCCTCATCCTAAGCTACCATTTTCTCACTTAGCCTTTTTGCCTTCACGCCCCATACTTGAACTTCTTCTTCCACTTCATCTTTTCTCACTTGGGGAATTTCTTATTCTCAATTGAATCTTGTGGTTTCGTGCTTCTTTTTGTTTTTTCTTTAGCTCTTCTTTCTTTCTTTTTCTTTACCTTGCCTCATCATTTACCAATTGATGCTTTAGCCAATTTTTGGCTTTTTCCTTTGTTTCTATGAGGCTATAATTAATACTAAGAGTTATTCTTGATAACTTGCACTAACCACATCACAATATTGCATTCTCCTATCACCTTTACTTCCTTCTTTTGAACCCACTTCCTTCTTATCCACAATTCCATTAGTCACACATTTTCGTTCACACCAAACCCAAAACTTTCCTTTCCCACAAGCCTAGCCTAGTCTAGTCTTTGATGTTCGGCTAGATCTCCATGCAATCCTATCCTTGTCGCCCTAAACTCAACACTTTTTGCCAAGCTTACTCGAAAAATTAGGCCTCACATACGCACATTAAAGATTTTGGCTTGAAAGGAGGGTAGGTTAAAGGTATGGTGAACCGTTCCAATGATGGAATCGGCTACTTGGACTAGCAAAATTGTGGTGAAAAGGATAAGAGAGCCCAAGTATGTATATGGTAACCATGAATTCACTATGCAATGCACAAACATTATAATTTCAATGTCAAAATTATGGTTTTCACTTAGGTAGGATTGAAATCAAATCAAGACTTGCTTTAGCTAAGACCCTAGTAATGAAACGCAAGATCGAAATATGGTTCATCCTTGATTTCAACACGAGATCAAAAGCATCAAACAACAAGCAACGAGAGCATTGAATCAAGCTCTAAATATGATACTTTACAAAGATAAATCTATCATTGCTCATAATGCTCATGCAAAGCTTCCTAATATTCTATGCATCTAGACTCAATCCTATATGGAATGCATAAAAGTTCAAAAAATTTCAAATTTATTGAAAATGCATGATATGCATGAGACTCAAGATGCAAAAAAGCAAAATAAGATCACAAGACACAAAGTTAAATAACACAAAGACCCTCCCCCAAACTTAAATTACACAGTCCCTTGTGTAATAGAATCTTAAGAAAGAGTTAAACAATGCATGAAAGAAAGAAAAAGATATGATTCTAAATGCTATTCACAAAGTTTGGAGTATTACCTTGGAAATGAATAGAGGGAACGAGAGTGATCACCTCAATCCTACACAACTTTATCCTTAAATCCATGACCATTAGACCATCAAGAACCTATTCACACTAAGCAAACCCATCAAAAAGAACAAGAAAACATAAAAAGACATAGAAACGAAAGTATGTACAATGATAAGCTTGGGGTGTCTCCCAAGAGCACTTTGTTTAAAGTCACTAAGCTTGACTTTGGTTACCCTTTTAGGCGGGTGAGAGAGGAGTGTGAGCACTCAAAGGCGGATCTTTGAGCTCGAGCTTTAGCACGTTGCTCATTACCTCTTCAAGGCTTCGCCTTTTGCTTTGAGCTCGGGTGTGAGGATCGCCTTGACCGAGGCAAAAGGTTTGGGCCGTCCCTTGCAACTGATCTTGTACTCAATCACTCCATACTTGTACTTCCAAGGAGTGAGAGTCATGATGGAGGGCTTGTCTAGCACGGACTTTGACCCATCAAGCTTGCTTGGTTCGTTTTTCATCTTAGCTTTGGTCCTTGTTCTCTTCTTTGCAACCTCGCTACTTTTAACCTCAAATTCCATCGTTTTGTGGAAGAGAGATGCTAAACAATCTCCATCCAATGCATGGGCTTCTTCACCATTACCATAACCAAAAGCTCTTTCTCCATAAGATCCCTCCTTCTCAAAACTAGCCTTTGGGGGTGAAACCACATCCATTGTTGCACAACTACCCACACGCTCAACTCTTGGAGCTTCAACCTCATCATCCTTGCAAACCATCACCTCTTTAGCATCGACCTTGGAACCGTAGAGAAGGTTGGAGATCTCATCAATTGCCTTTTCATGCTCATCAATTGTCATCAATACCACGACTTGTTCCTCAACCTTCTCCTTGCTAGCAACCATCAATTCTTTATATTTAGAGCCGTGGAGGACTTCCTCATTCTCTGTTAGAGACTCTTCATTCTCATCAATCAAATGCTCATCCACTTGTCTCCCATTACTTATTCCTTCGAGATTCTCCATGGTTTATTTGAAAGGGAACGTCCTTAAGCATTTTGATGATCTAGATGCATGATCCTAGAAGATAGGGCTCCAACCTTTCGGTGTAGATCATCATAAGAGCAATCAACCTTGTCATGAATCTCGGCCACCATCTTATTCAACTCATTTGCTCTATTAGCTTGCCTGGTTAGGAGTTGTTGAAGCATACCTTTCATTTCAAGGTCTTGTTGTATACCAAAATCCACATTATCCTCCTCAAACCGTGTAGTGGCATCAAAATCTCCATCAAAGTGAGTGGATTTTAGAGAGGCATTGATGAGCTTGTCTATCAATGTGGATTGCTTGTCCACTCTTTCGTTTAGAGCCTTCATTTCCTTAGTTCTCCTTTGCTCCTCATTATCACTCGTGGTCCTTGTAGCCCGAGCATACTCATCACCATAGTTCTCTTCGCTTTGGGCAAAGTTCTCCAATAGTAGCTCTCCTTCTTCCACGGTGAGGTTTGTAAAACGTCCATTGCTAGCCCCATCCAAGGTCCATTTGTGTTCTTGATCAACTCCCAAAATAGAAGATGCTAAGGATGGCTTCCTTCTTGAACCCGTGATGGGGACAATCTCGAGTATATCCTTTAAGTCTTCCCCATGCCTTATGAAAGCTTTCATTCATGCTTTACTTGAAATTCGAGATGTCCCTTCTAGTTTGGACCGTTTTTTGTGTGGAGTAGAACTTGTTGAGAAAAATCTCCTTACAATCCTCCCAAGAATTTACCAAGTGAGATGGCAACGTTCTCTCCCATTGGCTTGCTCTTTCTCCAAGAGAAAACGGAAACAAGATGAGCTTGATGCTATCATGGGGCACTCCTCCGGTTCTAAACGTGTCACACAACCTCTCAAAAGAATCCAAGTGATCATAAGTGTTTTTCACCTTTGTCCCCAAGAATCTAGACTCGTGAATCAACATAACAAAGCTTGTCTTGATCTCATATGCCTCGGCTTCGATTGGTGGTGGTGAATTCCATATCTTGATCCATGGTAACATGGAGTGTCAAAACACCCAACCGTTGGTTTCTCCTTTGGAACTTGGATTGGATTTGATGCCAATTCTTGAGGTTGTGGGGCTTGAAGAATGTTAATTTGGTAGTCCATCTCCAACACCTCAAGTGACCTTGTCTCTCCATCACTTTTCCTTTGGACTTGGTACCCTCTTTGATCGTCCGTATCCAATACTTCAAATGATCTTGTCTTTCCATTGCTCCTTTTTTTGATTTGATACCTTTGAAAGCACAAGAGAACTAAGGAAGACAATTTAGTGACAATGTACAAGAGAAAATTCATCATCTCGATGAGATGCATGCTCTTAGTGATGTGCATTAACATAATGTAAATAAAAGCTTGATCTCAAAAAGAATCTAAATCCTATTGACTAAACTAGAACCCCAAATTGGCAACGGCGCCAATTGATAAATAGAATTTTATCCTACTCAAGAATCAATCCTAAATACACATGTCATTGTAGTGTTTTAGGTGTCAATCCAATCTAGGGTCTAGTTCAATGCAACAAGAATACAAGACACTCTTTAATTCAAGCAAACAAAGTGGTTTTGGTTATTAAGCTAGTGAACTATTAATTAAAAGACAAGTGACAACAGCTAAAGACACTAAACGGTGAATAAAACAATGATAAAAGGCGAATTCAATGATAAGGTAATTGAGATAAGGCAATCCAATGGCTAATTAATGATGTCCAATGATTAATGAAGACTAATCCCTAGGCAAAAATCACTAATCTTAACTAATCATTTCTCAAGGCATTAATTACTTTGCTAATCACTAATTCAAGATCAAATTCTCATTTGTGAATCACTAATTAGCAAGCTTTAAGTCTAAACATTCAAGATCAACCAAATAATCACTCTAGACAACTAATCTCTTAGGCTAGAAATGAATATCTCTTGATTAGTTCATCAAGGCATTTCATCGAACACCTTGTGTGCATGAAATGCCTTATGATCTAGATCCACTTTCTCAAGCTAGACCTAGCTTTAAAACCACTAATCAAGAAGGGAAATCATATAATCTAATCCTAGACATCATTAATCATCCATCAAATCACCTTAAATCTACCAAATCCTCAAATCCTAAAAAACTACTCACTAATCATGAAGAACACACCAAATCTTGTGAAAGAGGTGATCTTAATCATGATTAGAGATTAGGTAGATGAAGGATTAGAGAAAGAACACAAGAACTAAACTCAAACTTTCATAAATCAAAAGATCTTTGGGAAAAATCCCAAAAACCCTAAAAAGAGAGGTTTTTGTTCTTGAGAGAAAAAGAGAGAAAAAGCATAAAAAAGGGGATCAATTGCTGGAAAGCCACTTTTTCTGAAAGTTTGTTCTCAGATGCCACCATTATAATAATTATTTTAGTTTTGATTTTTGTTTAAATCTAAAAATTGGAGAAATACCGTGATTGTCCTCATACATCTATAATATTACCAACCCAACCACAATTTTACCCACCCATCCCACTTAAACCCAATGACCCATCCAACCCACAATTATCCCTAAATAATTATCCTCAATTTTCCTCACATTATTGTTTTTTTTCTCTCTTTCACTTTTCTGAAAATTTGTATGTCTAAAACCAAATTTTTTTGCAGCAAATTGTCATCCCTTTTAAATGGGATTAATCGGTCGATTAAAATTGAGCGACGACGACGACAAACACGACATAACCGGATTCAGCGTCAGGTCGAATTCTGACGGAATCATCGACACAACTCCTTTCTTCCTTCCGGCGTTTCGGGAACCGTGAGCGTTGATGTAGACAATGGGATTCATCGATAAGGTCCTAGAGAGACAGCGAGATTCCTTCGTCACGCTGATAGAAGGAAGATGATGCGTGAGCCGTCGAATTGGGAGAAGCTGGAGATGGAATCAAAGTTTATAATTTTCGAATTGGGGGAAGACGGAGATGAAATTTGGTCACTGTATATAAATTTCAATGTGGAGTCGATGTTTCTAGTTTAATGGGCTTTGCTTGGTTCAATCAGAAATTCGAGGTTTGCATCTGGGTTCACACCGTTGCAGCCGAAACCGTTGGATTCGATCATGGATTTGGAAAGAACCAAGACTACATCGCCGGAGGAACTCACTTCGGCCTATGACGATGTAATTGAACTCTATGTGCTCTCAAAATCCCGTCTTTTATGTGTTTTGTCTCAATTGCTTTTTTTTTTGCTGATTATTCATTTGTCAGTATCACTTGGGACGAGATCATGTTGGGATAACGATGAAAGCTCAGCTTTATCGATTGTTGGAACAATGAACATATGAGTGGTATTTATATTATTAGCCTTGTTCTTGTTCTGCCTTTTTGTGTGTGAATGTGGTTTTCTTGAATTGACTTGATTTAATTTTCATCATGACTGTATTGTGACTCTTTACATCTTGTGAGCTCTTCAGTGACCTAACACGAATTATTCATCATGACGTTCTCATTATTTGTTTATGATTCTATTCTACAACCTGGGACTTTGATTTGGAGTTCGAATGTTTTTATTTATGTTTTCTTTCACCTTATTTTAATATGTTTTTGTTCAATTTGGTTAACTGATTATATTGTGTAAGTTATTCGGTACAATTGGAAACAACTAATATAACTATATAAATTACAATTACACTTAAAATTAATAAAAAAATAATTAATAATTTAATTAGAGACCATACAATGTTGAAAAGACATTGCTCGAGTGTGGAATTGCTATCCCATACAATGTTGAATTAAAAGTGGATTTAGGTACAATTTAATACAATTACGTACAATTAATATTAAATACAACTGGTATAACTATATAATATAAAGTTACAATTAAAATAAATAAAATAATATAAAAAAGGACATGTGCGCCGCAAAATAGGACATGTGCGCAGTTAAAGTAACATGTGCGCCGTCAATTTTGTACATGATTAAAAAAAGGAGGGAAGTTTCGAAAAAATAAGAGACGGCTAGGTATTTATTAAAGTTGGTGAGAAATGAGTGAGAAATGTATTTATTAAAGTTGGTGTTAAACATAGTTGTCCCCTAGATGTACAGTTGTTCACCAAACATCATAGTTGTACTTTTGGCGATATTTGCGTATTTTAAGTTGGACCTTAATATAAATGATTATGTTGTAGTTGTCCACATGATTTTCTACAGTTATGTACCATTTAGGAGGTTTTCATAAGACAATTTGCACGAAATCGAATTTTTCAACTCTTTTCCATCGTAAGAGGTGAATATTAACAAAGTCTTCCTTATACTATAAGGAGTACTTCATGTGAGAACAAGCATATGTATTAGAAAAATGTTTAATTCATTTTTTATTGATTAATAATCGTTTCTTTATGTATTACGAATCATTTTACACTTTAATTTACCATTTTTAATATTAGCTGGATATAATATTAATAATTTTGATTGTATAATTATTTTGTTCGTAGTTTTACTAGTTGAACCTGGTTGTACAAATTCGAGAACAGACATGTTCTTATCTGTACTTAGTTTAACCTGGTTGTACGAATCTGAGAAATACTGAACATACATGTTCTTATTTGTACTTAGTTAAACCTGGTTGTACAAATCCGATGCCATATAGCAACACACATGTTCTTAATACTACTTAGTTAAACTTTGTTGTAAAAAACCGAGAAATACAGCAACAAACATGTTCTTAGTAGTATTTAGTAAAACCTAGTTGTACTTAGTTAAATCCGAGAATTACAAAGAAGAAAATATGTTTACTCATCAGGACTTTCGGGCTGCAACCATTCTGATTTCTGAATTCTCGCAGCTCGTAAATATCATTTGCAACCTTGTGCAGCTTGACCACATTGTAACATAAGTAGCTCCGTATCCGACTTAACTGTCCTCGTCATCTACAATATATGACTCTCTCGCAGCATTAGATACGCTATAACTCAATTTCAGCTTCCTTGGGGCTTCATCTAACGCAATCTTCCTGTATATTTTCTCTACTAACATCGAATAAGTTATCTCTTCCATAGATGCGATCTTAAACGATATAGCGTATACAGAATTTATTGAAACCCATTCATGCTCTTCTGTATAGTACCCTCCATAGTCAAAATGAACGTTTGTGTGCCTCTTCCTCATCGCCTCCTGGAAATAAGATAAAAAAAAACACAAATTACGAATTACACAATTTGTCATAGTTATTCCATTTGTTCCAGTTGTCCTAATATCTCTCAGTTATATACCATTTGAACCAGTTGTCCTACTATCTCTCAGTTATACCATTTGTTCCAGTTGTCATACGTCTGCAGATTTACAGATTTGGGATCGATTCCAAATCGGGGTTTCCTCTAGATTTACCACCATTCAACAGCTAGATTCGATAAATAACCTATGGAAATAGCTATTCTTACCATTAAACATGATTACAAACCAAATGTGCTACCAAAACAACCAAATTCCTTTTCAAATCCCTAAATCTAACAAATCCCCAAATCTCCTATCAATGAACTCACCAAATCCGATGAAGAAATGAGAAGAAATCGACGCCAACGAAAACGGAGAATTCATCGGAGGGGACGGCGGACGTGGTTGAAGGATCTCGGTTTGAGCAACAATGGCGAGGAAGAAGAGGAGCTCACGGGAAGGAGGAAGAAGGTAAGTGTTTTGTTTTTCCTTTTCTATTTTTTTTTTTAAAAAAAAAAAAATTTCATTAAGGATATAATTGACATTCTACATATTGGGTGGCATGTAGATTAGTACGTGGCATGGTAGAATTTTTTCTTTAAAAAAGTGGCATCTGAGAATTTCGCTCTAAAAAAGGAGATAGATCTATAAAATATAAAAAGGTGTTTGCTGAGTTGGGACGGACCCGGGTCAACACGGGACAAACCGGGTATTGACCCGGCCGAAACTTGGATACGTCTTCAGTGAATCAGTCATAACTTCTGAACTTCACATCCGAATGACTTGAATACAACTCCTGTAGACAGCTATCTCGTCCCTCTACAACTCTTATGAAGACCGTTGGAGTTGATTCATACTGGACGGCCTTCGGTTTGCCGGTTCTTTGGACGGTATCATCTTCTCTCGGACAGACCGACATACCTTCAGTAAATCCGTCTTATCCCCCTATCCATATGTCAGAATAACCCGATTCAAACTCCTGTGTAAACCTGATTCACTCCTCTACAACGTTGAAGAAGGTTTTCAAGGCTGATTCGGATCGGAGCGCCTTCGTCGAGACACATCTTTCCGGAATCTTGGATGAACTTTGTACTCCACTTAGGTCCAACTCTCCAAATACGCCCAATTGCCTCCAATTACCTAGAAAATACTCCAAAACATGCAAGAACACACTAGACCTAGTGAAAATGCCATAATCTCTAAATGAGACCTAAATGCAAGACAAGACCATGATTATGCATGTAATCTACACAAAACTATAAATGAAATGCATGCTAAAACATGCAATATATGAGTATATCAATTCCCACAAACTTAAACATTTGCTTGTCCTCAAGCAAACAAGAATAAAGAAAGGGAAAAGACTTTAAATGGGAGCTCAAATCCAAAAGTGCCATGAAAAGAATTCAACTCAATGTCCAAGTTACTAGCTCTAAGATGCGATCAAACAAGTCTACTCAAAAAGAGCTAGCCATATCCTTCCCTATACGAATCAAATTCAAGCCTTAACCTATACATGCATCAATATCATCCAATCTTTTAACATTCATTATTTGGTTCAAGTGAATCATGCTCATGCAAGGCAAATGAATTCATTTGGCTAGGGTAAAGGTTCTGAGACTAAGATTATCTCAAATGTATGGGGTTTCACCAATGCAAGGGATCCCTCAATGAATGAAAAAGCTTTAGCAAAATGCTAAGAGTAAAAAGCAATTTATGCATACAAGGATAGACTTACATCTACCCAATGCCTAAATCGTCTCTAATCCTAGCATATCTACCCATGAAGTCCTCATCCTAAGCTACCATTTTCTCACTTGGCCTTTTTGCCTTCACGCCCCATACTTGAACTTCTTCTTCCACTTCATCTTTTCTCACTTGGGGAATTTCTTATTCTCAATTGAATCTTGTGGTTTCGTGCTTCTTTTTGTTTTTTCTTTAGCTCTTCTTTCTTTCTTTTTCTTTACCTTGCCTCATCATTTACCAATTGATGCTTTAGCCAATTTTTGGCTTTTTCCTTTGTTTCTATGAGGCTATAATTATCACTAAGAGTTATTCTTGATAACTTGCACTAACCACATCACAATATTGCATTCTCCTATCACCTTTACTTCCTTCTTTTGAACCCACTTCCTTCTTATCCACAATTCCATTAGTCACACATTTTCGTTCACACCAAACCCAAAACTTTCCTTTCCCACAAGCCTAGCCCAGTCTAGCCTTTGATGTTCGGCTAGATCTACATGCAATCCTATCCTTGTCGCCCTAAACTCAACACTTTTTGCCAAGCTTACTCAAAAAATTAGGCCTCACATACGCACATTAAAGATTTTGGCTTGAAAGGAGGGTAGGTTAAAGGTATGGTGAACCGTTCCAATGATGGAATCGGCTACCTGGACTAGCAAAAGAGTGGTGAAAAGGATAAGAGAGCCCAAGTATGTATATGGTAACCATGAATTCACTATGCAATGCACAAACATGATAATTTCAATGTCAAAATTATGGTTTTCACTTAGGTAGGATTGAAATCAAATCAAGACTTGCTTTAGCTAAGACCCTAGTAATAAAACGCAAGATCGAAATATGGTTCATCCTTGATTTCAACACGAGATCAAAAGCATCAAACAAAAAGCAACGAGGGCATTGAATCAAGCTCTAAATATGATAGTTTACAAAGATAAATCTATCATTGCTCCTAATGCTCATGCAAAGCTTCCTAATATGCTATGCATCTAGACTCAATCCTATATGGAATGCATAAAAGTTCAAAATATTTCAAATTTATTGAAAATGCATGATATGCATGAGACTCAAGATGCAAAAAAGCAAAATAAGATCACAAGACACAAAGTTAAATAACACAAAGACCCTCCCCCAAACTTAAATTACACAGTCCCTTGTGTAATAGAAGCTTAAGAAAGAGTTAAACAATGCATGAAAGAAAGAAAAAGATATGATTCTAAATGCTATTCACAAAGTTTGGAGTATTACCTTGGAAATGAATAGAGGGAACGAGAGTGATCACCTCAATCCTACACAACTTTGTCCTTAAATCCATGACCATTAGACCATCAATAACCTATTCACACTAAGCAAACCCATCAAAAAGAACAAGAAAACATAAAAATACATAGAAACGAAAGTATGTACAATGATAAGCTTGGGGTGTCTCCCAAGAGCACTTTGTTTAAAGTCACTAAGCTTGACTTTGGTTACCCTTTTAGGCGGGTGAGAGAGGATTGTGAGCACTCAAAGGCGGATCTTTGAGCTCGAGCTTGAGCACGTTGCTCATTACCTCTTCAAGGCTTCGCCTTTTGCTTTGAGCTCGGGTGTGAGGATCGCCTTGACCGAGGCAAAAGGTTTGGGCCGTCCCTTGCAACTGATCTTGTACTCAATCACTCCATACTTGTACTTCCAAGGAGTGAGAGTCATGATGGAGGGCTTGTCTAGCACGGACTTTGACGCATCAAGCTTGCTTTGTTCGTTTTTCATCTTAGCCTTGGTCCTTGTTCTCTTCTTTGCAACCTCGGTACTTTTAACCTCAAATTCCATCGTTTTGTGGAAGAGGGATGCTAAACAATCTCCATCCAATGCATGGGCTTCTTCACCATTACCATAACCAAAAGCTCTTTCTCCATAAGATCCCTCCTTCTCAAAACTAGCCTTTGGGGGTGAAACCACCTCCATTGTTGCACAACTACCCACACGCTCAACTCTTGGAGCTTCAACCTCATCATCCTTGCGAACCATCACCTCTTTAGCATCGACCTTGGAACCGTAGAGAAGGTTGGAGATCTCATCAATTGCCTTTTCATGCTCATCAATTGTCATCAATACCACGACTTGTTCCTCAACCTTCTCCTTGCTAGCAACCATCAATTCTTTATATTTAGAGCCGTGGAGGACTTCCCCATTCTCTGTTAGAGACTCTTTATTCTCATCAATCAAATGCTCATCCACTTGTCTCCCATTACTTATTCCTTCGAGATTCTCCATGTGTTTATTTGAATGGGAATGTCCTAAGCATTTTGATGATCTAGATGCATGATCTTAGAAGATAGGGCTCCAACCTTTCGGTGTAGATCATCATAAGAGCAATCAACCTTGTCATGAATCTCGGCCACCATCTTATTCAACTCATTTGCTCTATTAGCTTGCCCGGTTAGGAGTTTTTGAAGCATACCTTTCATTTCAAGGTCTTGTTGTATACCCAAATCCACATTATCCTCCTCAAACCGTGTAGTGGCATCAAAATCTCCATCAAAGTGAGCGGGTTTTAGAGAGGCATTGATGAGCTTGTCTATCAATGTGGATTGCTTGTCCACTCTTTCGTTTAGAGCCTTCATTTCCTTAGTTCTCCTTTGCTCCTCGTTATCACTCGTGGTCCTTGTAGCCCGAGCATACTCATCACCATAGTTCTCTTCGCTTTGGGCAAAGTTCTCCACTAGAAGCTCTCCTTCTTCCACGGTGAGGTTTGTAAAACGCCCATTGCTAGCCCCATCCAAGGTACATTTGTGTTCTTGATCAACTCCCAAATAGAAGATGCTAAGGATGGCTTCCTTCTTGAACCCGTGATGGGGACAATCTCGAGTATATCCTTTAAGTCTTCCCCATGCCTTATGAAAGCTTTCATTCATGCTTTGCTTGAAATTCGAGATGTCCCTTCTAGTTTGGACCGTTTTTTGTGAGGAGTAGAACTTGTTCAGAAAAATCTCCTTACAATCATCCCAAGAATTTACCAAGTGAGATGGCAACGTTCTCTCCCATTGGCTTGCTCTTTCTCCAAGAGAAAACGGAAACAAGATGAGCTTGATGCTATCATGGGGCACTCCTCCGGTTCTAAACGTGTCACACAACCTCTCAAAAGAATCCAAGTGATCATAAGTGTTTTTCACCTTTGTCCCCAAGAATCTAGACTCGTGAATCAACATAACAAAGCTTGTCTTGATCTCATATGCCTCGGCTTCGATTGGTGGTGGGTGAATTCCATATCTTGATCCATGGTAACATGGAGTGTCAAAACACCCAACCGTTGGTTTCTCCTTTGGAACTTGGATTGGATTTGATGCCAATTCTTGAGGTTGTGGCATTTCTTGAGGTTGTGGGGCTTGAAGAATGTTAATTTGGTAGTCCATCTCCAACACCTCAAGTGACCTTGTCTCTCCATCACTTTTCCTTTGGACTTGGTACCCTCTTTGATCGTCCGTATCCAATACTTCAAGTGATCTTGTCTTTCCATTGCTCCTTTTTTTGATTTGATACCTTTGAAAGCACAAGAGAACTAAGGAAGACAATTTAGTGACAATGTACAAGAGAAAATTCATCATCTCGATGAGATGCATGCTCTTAGTGATGTGCATTAACATAATGTAAATAAAAGCTTGATCTCAAAAAGAATCTAAATCCTATTGACTAAACTAGAACCCCAAATTGGCAACGGCGCCAATTGATAAATAGAATTTTATCCTACTCAAGAATCAATCCTAAATACACATGTCATTGTAGTGTTTTAGGTGTCAATCCAATCTAGGGTCTAGTTCAATGCAACAAGAATACAAGACACTCTTTAATTCAAGCAAACAAAGTGGTTTTGGTTATTAAGCTAGTGAACTATTAATTAAAAGACAAGTGACAACAGTTAAAGACACTAAACGGTGAATAAAACAATGATAAAAGGCGAATTCAATGATAAGGTAATTGAGATAAGGCAATCCAATGGCTAATTAATGATGTCCAATGATTAATGAAGACTAATCCCTAGGCAAAAATCACTAATCTTAACTAATCATTTCTCAAGGCATTAATTACTTTTCTAATCACTAATTCAAGATCAAATTCTCATTTGTGAATCACTAATTAGCAAGCTTTAAGTCTAAACATTCAAGATCAACCAAATAATCACTCTAGACAACTAATCTCTTAGGCTAGAAATGAATATCTCTTGATTAGTTCATCAAGGCATTTCATCGAACACCTTGTGTGCATGAAATGCCTTATGATCTAGATCCACTTTCTCAAGCTAGATCTAGCTTTAAAACCACTAATCAAGAAGGGAAATCATATAATCTAATCCTAGACATCATTAATCATCCATCAAATCACCTTAAATCTACCAAATCCTCAAATCCTAAAAAACTACTCACTAATCATGAAGAACACACCAAATCTTGTGAAAGAGGTGATGTTAATCATGATTAGAGATTAGGAAGATGAAGGATTAGAGAAAGAACACAAGAACTAAACTCAAACTTTCATAAATCAAAAGATCTTTGGGAAAATCCCAAAAACCATAAAAAGAGAGGTTTTTGTTCTTGAGAGAAAAAGAGAGAAAAAGCATAAAAAAGGAGATAGATCTATAAAATATAAAAATGTGTTTGCTGAGTTGGGTCGGACCCGGGTCAACACGGGACAAACCGGGTATTGACCCGGCCGAAACTTGGATACGTCTTCAGTGAATCAGTCATAACTTCTGAACCTCACATCCGAATGACTTGAATACAACTCCTGTAGACAGCTATCTCGTCCCTCTACAACTCTTATGAAGACCGTTGGAGTTGATTCATACTGGAAGGCCTCCGGTTTGCCTGTTCTTTGGACGGTATCATCTTCTCTCGGACAGACCGACATACCTTCAGTAAATCCGTCTTATCCCCCAATCCATATGTCAGAATAACCCGATTCAAACTCCTGTGTAAACCTGATTCACTCCTATAAAACGTTCAAGAAGATTTGGTCTATTAGATAAGATTTGTTTCCATTGTTATTAACCAATCTAATTTTCATCCAAAAGTCTAAAATACCATTTATTAAATGTAAAAAATGCAAAATAATTATTTATAAAATATTTATAAATTCCAAAAAATTATATAACGAAGGAAATATATGATGGATAATTCGTTTTAGGAAAAAGTAATATTTAAAAAATATTTATTTTCATGTTCTACCGATTTGTAGAATTTGGTTTATGTTATTTGCTCTACAATCTGCCAAGTATTGAATATATATTCCACTATTTGTTCTGCATTCTACTCTCTCTATAGAATACATTATCTAGAATTTTTCTTATTTTCCTATTACCATCTCGATTTGTTCGAAATGAAATTGGTAGAAAAGAAGAGAGGAGATCAAAAAATGGGTGGAGATTTGAAAAGCGAGCAGAGGAGATGAGGTTTTGTTTTCTCGTGAGAGGCTGAGAAAAAATAGGGGTTTTATTCTCTTAGGTATTTGTGTTTCTTTAAATCATTTGGTCTATTAGATTAGATTAGAGATTTGGTCTATTAGATAAGATTTGTATCCATTGTTATTAACCAATCAAATTTTAGTCCAAAAGTTATCTTTTATACAGTGTTAACTTTTTTTTTTAGTGTAATCTATATTTATTTTGAAAATATATAAAAATAAAAGGGATAATTGTAAATTTAGAGAAAAAATCGATAATATTGTCTCATTAGTACTTAATTGACTTTTACAACTTTTGGACTAAAATACCATTTATTAAACGTAAAAAATGCAAAATAATTATTTATATAATATTTATAAATTCTAAAAAATTATATAAGGAAGGAAATATATGTTGGATAATTCGTTTTAGGAAAAACTAATATTTAAAAAATATTTATTTTCAGGTTCTACCGATTTGTAGAATTTGGTTTCTGTTATTTGCTCTACAATCTACCATGTATAGAATAGGTATTCTACTGTTTGTTCTGAATTCTACTGTCCCTATAGAATATGTCATCTATAATTTTTCTTATTTTACTATTACCATCTCGATTTGTTCGAAATGAAATTGATAGAAAAGAAGGGAGGAGATTGAAAAATGGGTGGAGATATGAAAACCGAATAGAGGAGATGGGGTTTTGTTTTCTCGTGAGAGGCTGAGAAAAAATAGGGTTTTTTTCTCTTAGGTATTTGTGTTTCTTTAAATCATTTGGTCCATTAGATTAGATTAGAGATTTGGTCTATTATATAAGATTTGTTTCCATTATTATTAACCAATCAAATTTTCATCCAAAAGTTATCTTTTATACAATGTTGACTTTATTTGTTTTAATGTAATTTATATTCAGTTTTAAAAATATATAAAAAGAAAAGCGATAATTGTAAATTTAAAGCAAAAAATCGATACTATTTTTCCCTTAGTACTTAATTGACTTTTGTACCAAAATACCATTTATTAAACGTAAAAAATGCAAAATAATTATTTCTAAAATATTTATAAATTTCAAAAAAATATATCAGGAAGGAAAAATATGTTGGATAATTCGTTTAAGGAAAAACAAATATTTAAAAAATATTTATTTTCATGTTCTACTGATTTGTAGAATTTGGTTTCTGTTATTTTCTCTACAATCTGCCAAGTATAGAATATGTATTCTACTATTTGTTATGCATTCTACTCTCTCTATAGAATACATTATCTAGAATTTTTCTTATTTTCCTATTACCATCTCGATTTGTTCGAAATGAAATTGATAGAAAAGAAGAGAGGAGATCAAAAAATGGGTGGAGATTTGAAAAGCGAGCAGAGGAGATGGGGTTTTGTTTTCTCGTGAGAGGCTGAGAAAAAATAGGGGTTTTATTCTCTTAGGTATTTGTGTTTCTTTAAATCATTTGGTTTATTAGATTAGATTACACTACAAGAAAACACCCTATTTGCAACGAACGATATCGTTGTGAAATCGTTGCAAAAGAGGGTTTGAATCGAATTTACGACGAAAAAGAGATCGTCGTTAACTGATCGTCGCAAAGAACAAATCGTCGTAAATTCGTCGCGAAAGTACGAGGGACAAAAATTCATCGCTAAATCGTTGCTAAATTTTCGATTTAGGGTATAGGTACAAAACTGTAACGTCGATTGCGACATTCCATAAACAACTTTACATGTTTACCGTAAATCTAAAATAATGAAATTATCAATAAATTCATCGAGATTGAAAAATAAGTAAAACATATAGTTTGCGTACATGTTAGATTATTAATACAATGATTCAGTTTGTGGATATTACTGTGATTGACCGAGTTTTCGTTTTCGAACAATTCTCTAAAGTCACGATCAATTTCTTTGAAAAATGCATAATACAATGAGATGGTAATATGCTAGGGTTTAGGGTTTAGGGCAAAGGGTTTAGGGTTTATGACAATTCGTGGCCAAATCGTCGCAAATTGCATCGATTTTGTGACATTCATAGTTTGCGACGATTTGGCCACGATTTGTCTCAATTCGTTGCCAAATCGTCGCAAATCTGCAACGATTTAGTGACAATTACAATTAGCGACGTTTTAGCGACGATTCATTTGAAATCCCCTAAACCCCAAACTAAATCTCATTTCCGATCACCACTCATTTCCCACCGTTGTTGGGGCAATTAATAAATTACAAGACACATAGACACATATGTCTCGTAATTTATTAATCGCCGCACCTACGGCAGGAAATGAGTGGAGATCGGAGATGGAATTTAGTTTGGGGTTTAGGGGATTTCATAGAAATCATATCACTTAAATTTCACAATAATTACTCGATCACAATATTATATTAATACATTAAATTCACAATAATTACTAGCTAGAGCAGTCACTCTGATTCATTTTCGGACGAAGAGTAGTACACATCCGTTTCTTGATCACTTGGTTCATCACTTTCTTCGAACTCATCTTCCTCATCTTCTTCCTCTGTATCGTCTGGGAGATATTCAACTTGCATGTTTTGAGGATCTATCAAAAGGATGTCTTCATTGCTCTCATTTAGTTCTGGCATATCAGAGCAGTGATCTTGCTGCATTGGTAGTTCCTCATCAACCCCCACAATTCGACCCATGGGAGAAACTCTTATAACTGATAACCACGAGATACGGATGGTGCGAACTCGCGGATATGGAACAAAGCTGACTTGTTCTGCTTGTGATGCTAGGATAAATGGCTCATACTTATTGTACCGTCGTGATTGGTTGACATCTACTGCCCCAAATTTGTTTTTACGGACGCCTCGATCAACTGTTGGATCGAACCAGTCGCATTTGAACAAAACGCATTTCAAAGCTAAGCAACCAGGGTACTCAACTTCAATTATGTCTTGCAACACTCCATAAAAATCTATTTCGCCCCGCACACATACCCCGTAGTTGGCAGTAACTCTTTGATTCCCGTATTTGAATGTATGAAATATATATCCGCGTGTGCAATACATGGGTGCACTCGTTATCTTCGATATGGGGCCTTTTATTAACTCATGGAACCAGAGTGGATATGCGGTATCCCCATACTCGATCTATATCATTAATTAATTTAATTAAAAAAGTAATCAAAATATGTATTAGGTTAATTGTCCAAGTTAGTAATTAATCAGATCACTTAAAATTTTACGTACTTGCGTCTTCAACCACGGGGCAAAATGTTGATCTTTACGCTTGTTGATTTCATCGTCTGAGATTCCTTCAATGACTTCTCGGACTTGTCTAACAAATTCACTGCATACAAAAGTATTTGTAATTGGTATAAAGCTAGCATATATATAATTTAGCCATATATAAGACGTATGTTTATACACTTACGTCTCAAATTGACTAACTTCTTCGCAATTTAAGAGGATATACGTTTGTGCACTATGATGATCTTTTTCATTGGCAAACCAAACTGACTTCACTCTTCCACATAACCGACCGATTGAAGAAAAGATATCTGGGACACCTTCATTAGCATATGTTCGGCCTACACCTCCATCATCATATCGCCGTGCTGCCCTTTTCCGTGTGCGAACCTTCGAGCCAAAATAGTACCCCGTGAAGTGAGAAGTTTCTTCTGTTAAACTTCCTGCTACTATTGAGCCTTCAACTTTGGCTAGATTTTTAGCCTTCCGCTTCAAATGTCCCATGAATCTCTCGAATGGGTACATCCATCGATATTGCACAGGTCCCCCAAGTTTTGCTTCGTGAGGTAGATGAATAGGTAGATGTTCCATAACATCAAAAAAGGCTGGGGGAAATATTTTCTGCATGTTGCACAACAAAATAGGAATACTATCATCAAGTTGTGCAATAACATCTTCTGACAAAGTACGGGTACAAAGATCCCGAAAAAACGCTCCAATGCCTACAATAACAATCACATGATATATAAGGTAATAATGTTAATTTTTCATTTCATATATATATATATATATATATATATATTAATTATATAAAATCTTAAATTCGCAATTAATTAATATGTGATTAGTTAAATTTATATACCTGCATTTGCTTCGTGTACATTTCCTGGTAGAAGTTCAGCAAATGCAAAAGGAAGTAGTCGTTGCATAAAGACGTGACAGTCATTGTAACATCCCGATTTCTTGTATATGCGGAGAGGCTTATAAGAATTGATTTGGCTACCTATGTCACCAAAGTGCACTTACCTTTTCCGATCACTTGCCCGAAAGAACTCCAGAGTTAAGCGTGCTTGGGCTGGAGTAGTCTAAGGATGGGTGACCTTCCGGGAAGTGATTCGCGGTAGCGTGTGAGTGAGGACAAAACACGGGGAAAGGTCACGTGGTGATTGCAGGGTCAGTAAACAAGTATTACAAGCCTCCCGGACTAACGCACCGGCCGTCGGACGAGGGTGGGGCCCACGGGCCGGGAGATGTCGTTGGGGCCCACAGGTAGGGGCGGTCGGGGCGTTATAAGTGGTATCAGAGCCGAACCCAAACACGTGTGTGGAGTCAGGTGGGCCCACACCGTCTAGGGTGACGATCCTGGTGCGCAACGAGGACGTTGCGCTCTATGAGTGGGGGTGATTGTAACATCCCGATTTCTTGTATATGCGGAGAGGCTTATAAGAATTGATTTGGCTACCTATGTCACCAAAGTGCACTTACCTTTTCCGATCACTTGCCCGAAAGAACTCCAGAGTTAAGCGTGCTTGGGCTGGAGTAGTCTAAGGATGGGTGACCTTCCGGGAAGTGATTCGCGGTAGCGTGTGAGTGAGGACAAAACACGGGGAAAGGTCACGTGGTGATTGCAGGGTCAGTAAACAAGTATTACAAGCCTCCCGGACTAACGCACCGGCCGTCGGACGAGGGTGGGGCCCACGGGCCGGGAGATGTCGTTGGGGCCCACAGGTAGGGGCGGTCGGGGCGTTATAGTCATGACTCTTCATCCCGGAAAACTTTTGGCCATTCTCAACACATTTAGCTAAATTAGATACGTACCCGTCCGGGAACTTCACATCAGATGTCGCCCATTTGAACAAAGCTGACTTTTCTTCCGCACCCACTCGAAATATGGGGACAGGTGCTTTCCCATTGCTTGTAATATGTAACTCATTCCGACAACAAAGATCAGGCAAGTCTAACCTTGACTTACCGCTGTCTTTAGTCCTTCCACGCACGTTTAACAATGTATGCATGATGTTATCAAAAAAGTTTTTCTCAATGTGCATGACATCCAAATTGTGTCTAAACAAATGATCCTTCCAATACGGAAGCTTCCAGAATATGATTTTCTTATGCCAATTGTGATGATCCCCATATCCATCCGGCATATTAGCTGGAGTGTGCCAATTTCCACCACGATTGACTTTTTCCAATGCACCATAATGATCAATTTCTGCTTCTAGATCTTCCCCGGAATTATAAACAGGAGGAGGAACACGAACAGTTTTGTTCTTTCTAAACAACCGCTTATTTCTTCGATATGCATGATGAATCGGTAGAAATCGGCGGTGACAATCAAACCAACTTGTTTTCCGACCGTGTTTCAATTGAAACGCATCTATCCGATTGAGACAATATGGACAAGACAATCGCCCATGCGTAGTCCAACCTGATAACATCCCGTAAGCAGGGAAGTCGCTTATTGTCCACATAAGCACCGCACGCATTGTAAATTTGTTTTTCCTTGCAAAATCATATGTCCGAACCCCGGTATACCACAACTGCTCCAATTCCTCTATCAGAGGCTGCAAAAACACATCAAGGGAACGCTTCGGATGCTTCGGACCTGGTACTAAAATACTCATGAATAAAAATTCCCTTTGCATGCACATATCTGGGGGAAGGTTGTAAGGCGTTAGGATTACTGGCCATAAAGAATATTGCCAACCAG
Organism: Eutrema japonicum; assembly: GCA_030161315.1. Classification (NCBI taxonomy): domain Eukaryota; kingdom Viridiplantae; phylum Streptophyta; class Magnoliopsida; order Brassicales; family Brassicaceae; genus Eutrema; species Eutrema japonicum. Next base: position 23,872,303 of record BSQW01000007.1, read on the forward strand.
ACATACCAAATGGACTAAATCCATCTGTGCAAAGACCAAGATACACATTACGTTTCTCTCTAGCAAAGTCTGGATGTATCGTCTTAAAGTGTTTCCACGCTTTTGCATCTGAAGGATGAGTAACCTCCTCATCTGTTTGCAAATGATCTGCATGCCATCTCATCGATGCAGCTGTCCTCTCAGACTGATAAATTCTTTTTAATCTATCAGTTATAGGAAGGTACCACATCCGCTGGAACGGTACCTTACTCCGACCAGTACCTTGCGACTTATATCTTGGCTTATGGCAAAATCGACATTCCTGCAGCTTATCATCATCTTTCCAAAAAAGCATGCAATTGTCAACACAGACATCTATCATCTCAGAAGGTAACCCAAGACTATAAACCAGCTTCTGTATCTCATAGTAAGTTTCAGCAGCTAAATTGTCCTCCGGCAAATACTCTTTAATCAAATCAGCCCAATCATCCATGCAAACCTCAGCTAAGTTATGATCAGTTTTAATAGTCATCATCCTAGCCGCCAACGACAATTTAGAATGTCCTTCTCTACATCCATCGTAGAGTGGCTGATTTGCAGCATCTAGCATATCATACAATTATTTTGCATCTAGATTGGGTTCCTCATCATGATGATCATGTGCAAATGTACTTACGGTTTCATGAAATGCATCCGTAACCATGTCATGAATCCTATCATTATCTTCACCATGCTGCTCCGCATGATCATCAAATTGATTAAAATTATTTGACTCATCAAAATTCGATGCTTGATAATTGCTACTACTACTAGATGCATTTCCCCCATGACCCTATCCATGATAATACCATATATAGTAATGCGGTATAAACCCTCTATTTAATATATGCGACCACACCTTCGAGATTATGACAAATTTCCTATTCAAGCATCTGGCACAAGGACAGTACATCTTACCACTGATAATCGTATTATCTATACTTCCTGCCTGATGCATGAATCCCTCCACCCCATCACTGAACTCCTTTGTTAGCGATCCCTCTGAATCAAGACGATTATACATCCATCTTCTAATTTCGTATATTGACATTTTTTGTTGGTCAGAAAGAAGTAAATAAATGTTTTTGAATATGAAATTTTTATTATGAAGTTGGCCACTATATATAGATTTTTATTTTCATTACCATCGAATTACCTACGATTTTACATCGATTTCACATCGATTTTACAACGAATCTAAAAATGTTTACATCGACTTTACAACGACATTAAACATGTTTACCTAACCGAACACCGTGAACTTAAAACGTGCTCACCTAACTGATTAATCGTTGGGAAATCGATGTAAAGTTCAACTTATAATAATCATTGCTAATTCGTGGGTAATTTTACGACGATATTACAACGTTTTATATAAACCTCGGTAAATCGTCGCTAAGTTACAACGATTTTACGACGATTTTTATAATCGTCGTAACATCGTCGGTAATCGTTGTAATTAGCGACGATTGTACAACGAAAATTTTCGTCCCAATTTTGCGACGATTTTACGACGTCTTTAAGAATCGTCGTAAAAGCGTCGTAAAATCGTTTGCAATTTGCAACGAAATTAAATCGTCGCAAAAATTCGTTGCAAAATGCATGTTTTCTTGTAGTGCTAGAAATTTGGTCTATTAGATAAGATTTGTTTCCATTGTTATTAACCAATCAAATTTTCATCCAAAAGTTATCTTTTATACAGTGTTAACTTTTGTTTTTTAGTGTAATCTATATTTAGTTTGAAAAATATATAAAAATAAAAGGGATAATTGTAAATTTAGAGATAAAATCGATAATATTGTCTCTTTAGTACTTAATTGACTTTTGCCACTTGTGGACTAAAATACCATTTATTAAATGTAAAAATACGAAATAATTATTTATAAAATATTTATAAATTCCAAAAAATTATATAAGGAAGGAAATATATGTTGGATAATTCGTTTTAGGAAAAACTATTATTTTAAAAATATTTATTTTCATGTTCTACCGATTTGTAGAATTTAGTTTCTGTTATTTGCTCTACAATCTACCATGTATAGAATATGTATTCTACTATTTGTTCTACATTCTACTGTCCCTATAGAATATGTCATCTATAATTTTTCAAATTTTTCTTATTACCATCTAGATTTGTTCTAAATGAAATTGATTGAAAAGAAGAGAGGAGATCGAAGAGTGGGTGGAGATAAGAAAAGCGAGCATATGAGATGGGGTTTTTTTTTCTCGTGAGAGGCTGGGAAAAAAATAGGGGTTTTATTCTTTTAGGTATTTGTGTTATTTTAAATAATTTGGTCCATTAGATTAGATTAGAAATTTGATCTATTAGATAAGATTTGTTTCCATTGTTATTAACCAATCAAATTTTCATCCAAAAGTTATCTTGTATACAGTGTTGACTTTATATTTTTTTTTAGTGTAATCTATATTTTGTTTGAAAAATATATAAAAATAAAAGGAATAATTGTAAATTTAGATAAAAAAATCGATAATATTGTTTCTTTTGTACTTAATTGACTTTTGCCACTTTTTGACTAAAATACCATTTATTAAATGTAAAAAATGCAAAATAATTATTTATAAAATATTTATAAATTCCAAAAAATTATATAAGGAAGGAAATATATGTTGGATAATTCGTTTTAGGAAAAAGTAATATTTAAGAAATATTTATTTTCATGTTCTACCGATTTGTAGAATTTGGTTTATGTTATTTGCTCTACAATCTGCCAAGTATAGAATATATATTCTACTATTTGTTCTGCATTCTACTCTCTCTATAGAATACATTATCTAGAATTTTTCTTATTTTCATATTACCATCTCGATTTGTTCGAAATGAAATTGATAGAAAAGAAGAGAGGAGATCAAAAAATGGGTGGGGATTTGAAAAGCGAGCAGAGGAGATGGGGTTTTGTTTTCTCGTGAGAGGCTGAGAAAAAATAGGGGTTTTATTCTCTTTGGTATTTGTGTTTCTTTAAATCATTTGGTCTATTAGATTAGATTAGAGATTTGGTCTATTAGATAAGATTTGTTTCCATTGTTATTAACCAATCAAATTTTCATCCAAAAGTTATCCTTTATACATTGTTAATTTTTTTTTTAGTGTAATCTATATTTAGTTTGAAAAATATATAAAAATAAAAGGGATAATTGTAAATTTAGAGAAAAATCGATAATATTGTCTAATTATTACTTAATTGACTTTTGCCACTTTTGGACTAAAATACCATTTATTAAATGTAAAAAATGCAAAATAATTATTTATAGAATATTTATAAATTCTAAAAAATTATATAAGGAAGGAAATATATGTTGGATAATTCGTTTTAGGAAAAACTAATATTTAAAAAATATTTATTTTCAGGTTCAAACGATTTGTAGAATTTGGTTTCTGTTATTTGCTCTACAATCTACCATGTATAGAATAGGTATTCTACTATTTGTTCTGCATTCTACTGTCCCTATAGAATATGTCATCTATAATTTTTCAAATTTTCCTATTACCATCTCGATTTGTTCGAAATGAAATTGATTGAAAAGAAGATAGGAGATCGAATAATGGGTGGAGATAAGAAAAGCGAGCATATGAGATGAGGTTTTTTTTCTCGTGAGAGGCTGGGAAAAAATAGGGGTTTCATTCTTTCAGGTATTTGTGTTTTTTTAAATCATTTGGTCCATTAGATTAGATTAGCGATTTGGTCTAGTAGATAAGATTTGTTTACATTGTTATTAGCCAATCAAATTTTCATCCAAAAGTTATCTTTTATACAGTGTTGACTTTGTTTTTTTTTTAGTGCAATTTATATTCAGTTTGAAAAATATATATAAAAAGGATAATTGTAAATTTAGAGCAAAAAATCGATACTATTTTCCTCTTAGTATTTAATTGAATTTTGACACTTTTGGACTAAAATATCCTTTATTAAATGTAAAAAATGCAAATTAATTATTTATAAATTTCAAAAAAATATATAAGGGAGGTAATATATGTTGGATAATTCGTTTTAGGAAAAACGAATATTTTAAAAATATTTATTTTCATGTTCTACCGATTTGTAGAATTTGGTTTATGTTATTTACTCTATAGTCGACCAAGTATATAATATGTATTTTACTATTTTTTATGCATTCTACTGTCCCTATAGAATACGTCATCTAGAATTTTTCTCATTTTCCTAGTACCATCTCGATTTGTTCGAAATGAAATTGATAGAAAAGAAGGGAGGAGATAGAAAAATGGGTGGAGATATGAAAACCAAATAGAGGAGATGGGGTTTTGTTTTCTCGTGAGAGACTGAGAAAAAATAGTGTTTTTTTTCTCTTAGGTATTTGTGTTTCTTTAAATCATTTGGTCAATTAGATTAGATTAGAGATTTGGTCTATTATATAAGATTTGTTTCCATTATTATTAACCAATCAAATTTTCATCCAAAAGTTATATTTTATACAATGTTGAATTTATTTATTTTTAATGTAATTTATATTCAGTTTTAAAAATATATAAAAAGAAAAGCGATAATTGTAAATTTAAAGCAAAAAATCGATACTATTTTCCCCTTAGTACTTAATTGACTTTTGACACTTTTGGACTAAAATACCCTTTATTAAATGTAAAAAATGCAAATTAATTATTTATAAATTTCAAAAAAAAATTTATAAGGAAGGAAATATATGTTGGATAATTCGTTTTAGGAAAAACGAATATTTAAAAAATATTTATTTTCATGTTCTACCGATTTGTAGAATTTGGTTTCTGTTATTTGTTCTACAATCTACCAAGTATAGAATATGTATTCTACTATTTGTTCTGCATTCTACTCTCTCTATAGAATATCTTATCTAGAATTTTTCTTATTTTCCTATTACCATCTTGATTTGTTCGAAATGAAATTGATAGAAAAGAAGAGAGGAGATCGAAAAATGGGTGGAGATTTGAAAAGCGAGCAGAGGAGATGGGGTTTTGTTTTCTCGTGAGAGCCTGAGAAAAAATAGGGGTTTTATTCTCTTAGGTATTTGTGTTTCTTTAAATCATTTGGTCCATTAGCTAAATGTCCTTAGCACCGATGTGTATCACCGATCAGTGACATCGGTATTGAATCTTCAAGGGATTACACCGACGTCACAAGTCGGTGTGACTGATCGGTGTAACACTTATCTCACCCAAACCAGCCGAGCTCAACTTAGGTGTCTGAAATATCTGGGCGAAATAGGGGTCTACAATCCGAATTAGCTTATGTGGTCTTCACAAAAACTGTATCCTAGTGAGTCAGCTGTCCACTGGAAGTGGTTTGAGGCCATACGGACATGTGTTCCATGATATATAGTTGTTTTACCGAAGGTTCTACAACACCACCGACCGCACAAACCCAGGTCCAATACCGATCAGTTGCACCGATTTGTGATATCGGTGTGAAGCCACTAAAGACCATATTTGAACCATTTCGACCGGATCTGAAACAACCGCACCCATTTTTTTTTTTTGCATTTAAATAATCATTAAAATCCCATAAATAATAACTGAACCTCACCAATTAATTCCCGGTTCAAGACTAAAAATCCGAACAATGCAAATCATAAATTATTAAATTAAATAATCAAATAAACGGCAAGTCTAGATCACCCCCTCTTCCTCGCCCTGATCCCACGGTCACACTTTCTCTTTTCCTGCATCAATTAAAATATAAGAGATGCATAAGTATTTCGATAAATACTTAGTGAGGCAATCCTCCCATCTACAGGCTAACAAATAATTAAGATAATTAATATAGACTATCACGAAAATACCGAATAAATCAAACATTTCATGAAACACTCGACCTAGACCCTCCGAGATCGTAAACGGCCTATAATCACGAAATCACACCAATTATCAAAATTATTAAATTACGCCTATGGTCCTGCACTCACCTTATTCCCGCACAGAAAGTTTCACGAGAAAATTCAGCAATTTTCTAGAACTCCCCGGGATGAATAACCTTCTATTAAACCACCTAGAAATAAAAAGAATAAAATAATCAAAAACAAAACAATATAAGATCGATGATTAACAACCGGTTTAAACCGGGAATCACTTCATCGTCTTCATCGCCGGAGCAACGACGTCCCGCCGGAGCTCACCACCGGACTTCACCATGGTCCAGCCCCGATCCACCATCCCGACTCCAAACCCACACCGGAGCTCACCACCGAAACTCACCACGGCCTAAACCCGATCCACAATCCCGACCCAACCCACGCACCGTCGACCCTCTTCACCGTCGAGGCTTGACGACACCACCCTCCTTCTCCACCCTCCGTCGATCTTCTCCACCCTCCGTCGACCTTCTCCACCCTCCGTCGACTCGGCCGCACGACCCCAACGCAACCCGGCATCGCACGAAACAACTAAGGAGGGAGAGAGAAGTTTTCTTACCGTGGAGAAGACGAGATCGCGACACGACCCGGCTCACGACGATCCACTCACTCGAGCTTTCTCTCGATCTCTCACCACGCAGCAGTCGACGGCTAGGTTAATCGTAGAGGGAGATGCATACGGCGTATACATATGTGTGACCAAGTTTCCCTTATTACACCAACCGGTCCTCGCACTTCCTCCTCTTCCGAAAGTTGACCCCAAACTTTCAAAATTATCAATTAAACCCACCCGGAAAAAATGATTTACGCGAAATTAACCCCCAACTTCTAATTATTCAATTTCAACCTCAAAATTGAATTAGGGATGTTACAATTCTCCCCCACTAACATAGATTCGTCCTCGAATCTAACATCCAGCTAACATCCACAACATAGCACAACCGCTATTCCAACTCAGCGTCGCACGACCGCTCTTCCAACTCTACCAACAACGGTATCACGGCTCAACACCATAGTGCCATAGTTCCCTACTTGGTTTGGCCAACCACTCCAACACCCGGGAGTACCACGACTTCACGACCCAACACCATGGATCGGTCCGTCTAACGCATAGAGAGCCAGACAACGGCAATCTCTCTAGTGACCTGTCTCACCAATCAGGAATCACGTCGAAACCCAACCGGCCAGGTACACTCGGCAGTGACTCACCAGTGCACTCCGATGCCGCTATACGGGTCACCACCCTGTGCCAAACCAATCCGGATCTATCAGCCCTATGCAGCTACTAAACACCTAGTATCCGCACCCCCGCTATCGGACCAATACCACTAGTAGCCCGCCAACCTGTCTACTAATCCTCTAGTAAACCCACCACTCAACAAATTCAGTGAAAACACCTTTTTATTGAATAATCAAAAGCTCCAAAGTACATCGAGTAGTTATAACACCATAAAATAGACGAGTACAACGACGCAATAACTCCCAAAATCCCAACACCATGGTTACAACGATATGGAAACACCCGGCTAACCCTCCAGTTTGCCGAACCACTTGGGAAATTTGCGCTTCAATTTCGCTTCCGGCTCCCAAGTCACCTCCTCGGCTCCATTGCAGTCCCACAGCACCTGCATCTCAGGAACCTTCTTCCTCCTGATCACTCTCACCCGACGATCTTGGACTCTCAGAGGCCTCGCCTCCACCACCATGCTCGGTGTCAAATCTGATGGCACCCCCGTGACCACCTGATCATCCTTGTGCAAACATTTCTTCAGCATCGACACGTGGAACACCTTGTGAAATGCCTGCATAGACTCCGGCAACTCTAACCGATAAGCCACCGGTCCGACCCGCTCCAGCACCCTGACGGGACCCATATATCGCGGACTCAACTTCGTCTCGGAAATGGACCTGTTCGGACCCCTCAACATGGCCATTTTCAGGTAGACCAAATCGCCAACTGCGAACTCCAGCTCCTTCCTACGCCGATCTGCGTAGCTTTTCTGACGATCTTGAGCTTCCTTCATGTTCAACTTCACAATCCGGACTTTCTCAGTCGTCTCCTGCACAAAGTCAGCTCCCAACAGGCTCCTCTCCCCCACTTGTGTCCAACATAACGGGGTCCTGCAAGGCCTACCATACAACGCCTCAAATGGTGCCATGCCGATACTAGCCTGGTAGCTGTTATTGTACGCAAACTCCACTAGATTCAGATGATCCGCCCAATGTCCACCCCAGTCCAACACACACATCCTCAACAGATCCTCCAACGTCTGGATAGTCCTCTCCGACTGCCCATCGGTCTGGGGATGATAAGCTGTACTCATGTGTACCTTAGTGCCCATCTCCTTCTGGAAAGCGCCCCAGAACAGCGAGGAGAACTTCGGATCTCGATCTGACACTATACTCACCGGTACCCCATGCAGCTTCACAATCTCCCTGACGTACCTCTTGGCCAACACTTCCGCACCGTCGGTCTTTTTTATGGCCAAGAAGTGCGCAGACTTGGTCAACCTATCGACGATGACCCAAATAGCGTCATTGGTTCGCGAAACCGGCAGACCCACCACGAAATCCATGGTGATCATGTCCCACTTCCACTCCGGAATGGGTAAACTCCTCAACAACCCGCTCGGAACCTGATGCTCAGCCTTCACCAACTGACAGGTATCACACCCCGCAACCCAGTTGGCAACATCCTTCTTCATCCCTACCCACTGGTAATACCGTTTGAGGTCACGGTACATCTTGGTAGCTCCGGGATGAATAGAGAAACGGCTCTGATGTGCTTCCCTCAGGATTTCCTGCCTCATCACTTCGTCCTTCGGTACACACACCCTACCTCTCAAAAGGATCGTTCCATTGCTGGATAACTCATACTCAGACCGCTCTGCCCTGCCAGCCTGCATTAATTCCGCATCCAACTGCTGTGCTACCCGCACCCTAGTCAGAATGTCCGCCTGATCCACCGCCTCTAAACCCAACGGCTCAGGTTCCTCAGACACAGCACACAGTCTCAGGGCACTCACCATGCCTACCAACGCCTCGGTATCTCGCTCAGTGTCTAAAATAACCCGCTTCCTGCTCAAAGCATCGGCTACAAGATTCGCTTTACCGGGATGGTAAGCTATCTCCAGATCATAATCCGCAACAAGCTCCATCCATCGCCTCTGTCGCAGATTCAGTTCCGGCTGGGTAAAGATGTACTTTAGACTTTTGTGGTCTGTGAACACCTGAACCTTACCGCCATACAGATAAGACCTCCAGATCTTCAATGCAAACACCACTGCAGCCATCTCAAGATCGTGAGTAGGATAATTGCATTCATGTTTCCTCAGCTGCCTGGAAGCATATGCGATTACCTTACCCTGCTGCATCAATACACAACCGAGCCCCAGCCTGGACGCGTCTGTGAACACAACATATGGCTCATCCTGCTTAGGCAAGGCTAACACCGGAGTACTCACCAGCATCTCCTTGAGCTTCACAAAGCTCTCCTCACACTGGTCCGACCACACGAAAGGAACGTCCTTCCCGGTCAACTTGGTCATGGCCTGCGCCATACTAGCAAACCCCTTGACGAACCTCCTATAATAACCCGCCAGACCCAGAAAACTGCGAATCTCCGAGGCATTCTTCGGTCTCGGCCACTCCTCAATCGAGCGAATCTTCTCCAGATCCACTGAAACACCACGATCAGATACGACGTGCCCCAGAAATCCGATCTCCCGCTGCCAGAAACTACACTTGCTCAGCTTAGCGAACAACTTCTGCTCCCGTAGCTTCTCCAGAACTTTCCTCAGGTGAACCATGTGCTCCTCAGGACTCTTCGAATACACTAGAATGTCGTCGATAAAAATGATGACGAACTCATCCAGATACTCCTGGAACACGCCGTTCATCAACCTCATAAACGCAGCCGGTGCATTCGTCAACCCAAACGGCATCACCACAAACTCGTAGTGCCCGTATCTCGTCCTGAAAGCCGTCTTCCTGATGTCCGACTCCGCTATCGGGATCTGATGATAACCCGATGCCAAATCAATCTTAGAGAACCACGAAGCACCCTGCAACTGATCTAACAACTCATCGATCCTCGGTAATGGGTACTTGTTCTTCACAGTAACCCGGTTCAGCCCCCGATAATCAATGCACAACCGGAAGCTCCCATCCTTCTTCTTGACGAACAGTACCGGTGCACCCCACGGGGAACTGCTCGGTCTAATGAAACCCTTTTCCAACAACTCCTCGAGCTGCTTCTTAAGCTCAGCCATCTCCGCTGGAGCCATCCTGTAAGGAGCCTTAGACAACGGGGTCGTCCCCGGCTCTAACTCAATGGTAAAAGGATCCGACCTGGATGGTGGTAACCCGCTCAACTGCTGGAACACATCCTCGAACTCCCAGACCACCTCAATATCCCGCACCGCTGACTCCCCAACCTCACCAGGTATCGAAATGGTAGCCAAATAGGCCTCACAACCCTGCTCGATCAGACGCTCCGCTTGAACCGCGGAAACGACGATGCCTCCCGGCACCGGTCTCACTCCCTGATAAACCAGTCTTCTGTTAGCATGCTCGAAAACCACACGACCCCGGCGACAATCCAAATGAGCCTTGAACTTTCCCAGCCAGTCCATACCCAAAATGATGTCATAGAGTTCCCCTGGGCACACTATCAAATCCGCTGGCATCAGCTCTCCGGCGATAAGAATGTCGACATTCTCCACACAGCCCTGAGTCCTCAACAAACGACCCCCAGCAACTCTCACCACACCCGAGTGGTCCCCACACAACTCTTGGATACCGCTCCCCGACACCCAATCCGGTGTGGCAAAACTGTGGGACGCTCCGGAGTCAAACAACACATGTGACTCTACCCCAGCCACATTAAGGGTCCCTAAGCACGAAAAGGATTCACGGCAAATAGCAAACACCAATTACAGAGCGAGTAACTGAAATTACAATCAAACAAGAACATAATTAAGGTAACTAACCAGTAATCGGTCTGCTGCCGCTCGCCTCGCCTGACTCCGCGCCTATGGTGAACACCCTCGGTGCCACTGCGGCCCGTTTCGGAGGCGGTGCCTCGATCCTCACAAATGGCTGAGCCAACTTCGGACAATCCTTCCTGAGGTGACCGGGTTCCTTGCAATGAAAGCACACCGGGCCCCCTCGAGAACAATCCGCCACGCGATGTCCATGGGCTCCGCACCCGAAACAACGTGGTCCAGAACCCGCTTCCTTGGAAGTATCCTCCCACTTCCTCTTCTGTCCCTGCTGCTGACCAGACCTACCGCCCTTGCTCGGAGCAACACTCTGACTTTGAGGCCGTCGCGGAACCTCTGGTACTGCAGCCATTAAACGAGCCTCCTGCCTCATCCCCTCCTCAAGCTGCGCTGCACACTCCACCAGTTCGGATACCGACTCGAACTTGCGGACTATGCACCGATTCCTGAGATCGATACGCATACCTCGCATGAAAGCACCAATCAACTCATACTCGGTATCTGCACCCCGACCAGCAAACCGCTTCAGCCGGTTAAACTCGGCCTCGTACTCTCGGACCGAACGAATCCCCTGTGACAAGTACAGAAACTCCGCCTGTAACCTGTCGCGAGCCTCCCGCGGAAAATACTTGAGATCGAACTCCCTCCGGAACTCGTCCCAAGGCAACACTACTCCCGCCCTCCTCGCAGCAACACCCTGCCACCACTCATGTGCATCTCCCTCCAGATAATGCACCGCCAAGTCAACCCTATACTCCTCAGGGCATCTGATCGACTGGAAGTTCCTCTCCAACCTGGACCTCCACTCATCAGACTCAATCGGTCGAGCACCACCACTGAAAAACTTGGTGCCCAACTTCTGCATATGCTCCATCACCCTCAGGTACGACGGAACCACTGGCTCGGCCTCAGCAACCACTCCCGGAACTCCCGGAGCAACAACACCCGGCATCGCGGCAACCCCCTGTGGCGCCACTGGAGCTGGAGCCGGTACCACACCAGGTAACCTCTCCAAGAGCTGGGCCAACATGCCCAAAACAGCCGCCATCGGGTTCGGGCCCGCACCCGCCTGAGCACCACCCGGCGCCGGCATCGCACCATACACGGCCGCTGGCTCCGACTGACCTTCCCCCTCGGCGTGATCATACGCCCCCTGCTCCACCGTGACACTCTGCGTCACATTCGCAGCTGCTGTGCCACCTCTACCACCTCTACCACCTCTGCCGCCACGGCCTGTTCTGCCGCCCCGACCACGGCCGCCGCGACCACCCCGACCTCTGAGACCTTGCCCAACGCTATCAGAATCAACCATCTGCAATAACCACTTGTTACTAATTGACAACAGCAATAGTAAAACAAACACGAGTCTTACCGTGGAATCTCATTGAAGGCTCGAAGAGGATGATCTAGAACTTCAAGCTCAACAATTGACTAACTCACATAGACAGTTCTAATAGCGAAATTTTATTTTTTTAAAACCGTCCTAGAACCGTAAATGCTCTGATACCAAATTGAAACAACCGCACCCATTTTTTTTTTTTGCATTTAAATAATCATTAAAATCCCATAAATAATAACTGAACCTCACCAATTAATTCCCGGTTCAAGACTAAAAATCCGAACAATGCAAATCATAAATTATTAAATTAAATAATCAAATAAACGGCAAGTCTAGATCACCCCCTCTTCCTCGCCCTGATCTCACGGTCACACTTTCTCTTTTCCTGCATCAATTAAAATATAAGAGATGCATAAGTATTTCGATAAATACTTAGTGAGGCAATCCTCCCATCTACAGGCTAACAAATAATTAAGATAATTAATATAGACTATCACGAAAATACCGAATAAATCAAACATTTCATGAAACACTCGACCTAGACCCTCCGAGATCGTAAACGGCCTATAATCACGAAATCACACCAATTATCAAAATTATTAAATTACGCCTATGGTCCTGCACTCACCTTATTCCCGCACAGAAAGTTTCACGAGAAAATTCAGCAATTTTCTAGAACTCCCCGGGATGAATAACCTTCTATTAAACCACCTAGAAATAAAAAGAATAAAATAATCAAAAACAAAACAATATAAGATCGATGATTAACAACCGGTTTAAACCGGGAATCACTTCATCGTCTTCATCGCCGGAGCAACGACGTCCCGCCGGAGCTCACCACCGGACTTCACCATGGTCCAGCCCCGATCCACCATCCCGACTCCAAACCCACACCGGAGCTCACCACCGAAACTCACCACGGCCTAAACCCGATCCACAATCCCGACCCAACCCACGCACCGTCGACCCTCTTCACCGTCGAGGCTTGACGACACCACCCTCCTTCTCCACCCTCCGTCGATCTTCTCCACCCTCCGTCGACCTTCTCCACCCTCCGTCGACTCGGCCGCACGACCCCAACGCAACCCGGCATCGCACGAAACAACTAAGGAGGGAGAGAGAAGTTTTCTTACTGTGGAGAAGACGAGATCGCGACACGACCCGGCTCACGACGATCCACTCACTCGAGCTTTCTCTCGATCTCTCACCACGCAGCAGTCGACGGCTAGGTTAATCGTAGAGGGAGATGCATACGGCGTATACATATGTGTGACCAAGTTTCCCTTATTACACCAACCGGTCCTCACACTTCCTCCTCTTCCGAAAGTTGACCCCAAACTTTCAAAATTATCAATTAAACCCACCCGGAAAAAATGATTTACGCGAAATTAACCCCCAACTTCTAATTATTCAATTTCAACCTCAAAATTGAATTAGGGATGTTACAGGATATGTACCCGGTTTGCCCATGTTTACTATTTAAACCCAAAAACCATTTCTTTTATGCGGAAGTCTTTCTCTCATGATTTTCCTAAGGAAAAACCTCTCTTGTGTTTTGTTCTTGGATTTTTAAAAGAGACTTTTTGATTTTAATGCTATCTTAAGTTTAATTATTATTAATCTATCTTGTCTTTAATTTATTTTAATCTTTCTAATCTCTAATCATGGATTCAATCATCTTCCTTATGGGATTTGAGGGTTTCACCATGATTAGTGAGTAGGTCCTTTTAGATCTCATGGATGAGGTTGACTAGGGGTTTTTTTGTTTGATGTATGATGTCTAGTGATTAGATTCCATTTTTTCCTCTCTTATTTAGGATTCATAATGCTATATTAGGCTTGATAATGCTAATCTACACCATAGGGCATTTCATGTACACAAGGTGTTCGATGTAATGCCCCAAGAACTAAATAAGAGATTTTACTTGCTTAACCTATGAGAGTAGTTGTTTAAGGAGTATTATGGCTTTCTGAACATGTAATTAATGCTTGGTAATCAATTTTTCACAAATGAAAGTTTGTTCTTGATTAGTTGATTAACAAAGTGATTAGTGCCATGAGAATGGATTAGTCTTGTTTAAGTGTTCTAGGCTAAGGAAAACATGTTTGATTGCTTGTTTAGACATCATAGGTTAATCATAGAACTCCCCAAAGTCTATAACCTCATCCAATCGCTTGCCTTTATTAATTTTTAAATCTCAGTTAAGCTATTTAGTACATGTTATTAGCTTGTTACTTATTTTCTTTGCTTGAATTGAATTAGGTTTCTAGATTAAATCACCAAAACCACTTTGTTAGCTTGAATTAGAGAGTATCTTGCATTCTTGTTGCATTGAACTATACCCTAGATTGGATTGACACCTAAAACATTACATTGACATGTGTATTTAGGATTGATTCTTGAGTAGGTAAAATCCTATTTATCAATGCCCAGTCCGAATTATTTGATATCATGTTTAGGGTTATATTTTGGTTTCTATTTAGTTTTTGAATTTAAGTTTTGAATTCTAAGGTTTTTTTTGTTTCAATTATGGATTTAAAGTATAGGGTAACATTTCTGTCTCCAATTACTGTTTACTCTAAGGAAATAAAAATACTTTATATAATAAAATAACTTACATAGAAAATATCCTAAAGGTTGATAGGGTAAACCTAATTTTGAGAAAATAATTTTATTACATTTTGAAACTTTGAAATAATTAAGTTACTCTTTTTCGTTTTTTTTTTGGCAACTGAGGAGACACCTAGAACAGTTCGGAGATCCAAACTGGTGGCATCGAATTTACATACGAAATATCATAAGGGTAGACTCGAGCATTATGTGCTAGTTTATCTGCCACTGTATTCTTTTCCCGTGGGATGAGAGAGATTGAGAAGAAAGAGAAAATCTCATTACTTCTCTCGAACTCCTCCAGATGTAGCGATCAGATCATTCCTTTGGTGCCGACAACATTTTCACCCATTTGAAACAATCTGTTGCAAGCCTCCTTTTTCTGTTAATTAAGTTACCAAATATATTGATTTGACCACTAATTAAACTATTCACTTGTTCCCGTTAATTAAGTTACCAAATATACTGATTTGACCAATTTATGTTTTCATAATTGCCTTACAAATGTAGAATAGAAAAAATCAGATTAAAGTTATTTTCATTACATATAAATATAATATGTACAAAGGAGACCGCAAAAATAATATATAAACAAGTATGGAATCATTCCAAAAGGGAGAAAATTGAAGAAGAACAAAACAAAATGAAAAAGTAACAATCACTTTCGTCATTATTCTCGTAATTTCTTCATGTAAGTCTTCCAAAATTTTGTGATTTCTGTTGGTCGATAGAAAACACATGTTTTGTTATTAAATAATTTTATTATACATATATATATATATATATATATATATATATATATATATATATATATATATCACTACAAGAAAATAGACATTTTCCGACGGCAGTATCCGTCGGAAATTCGTCGGAAAAGGCCGTTTCCATCGGAATTCCCATGGATTATTTATGTCGGTTACAGCTCGTCGGCAATATTTCCGACGAATTTCTGACAGATTTAAACCGTCGGAACCACTTCCGAGGGAGTACCGACGGCCCTATTCCTGACGGAATTTCGACGGATATTTGATCGGAACTACGCGTCGGAACGGTGTCGGAATTCTCTCGGAAACGTTTCCGACGACATTTCGACAGCCATTTATTCCCGACGGAATTCCTACGGCCCTATTTGTCAGAAAAGTCAGTCGAGAATCCTTCGGATAGTCTTCGGAAACGGTTCCGACGGGATTCCGACGGTTACTATTTCTAACAGATATTCCGACGGATCGTTATCGGAAAAATAAGTTGGTAGTCCGTCGGAAAGCCGTCGGTAAAAATTCCTACAACACTCCGACGGATTATTTTCGACGGATTTCCGACGGACGGTTTCGGACGGATCTTTAATAATTAATTTTATTATAAATTTTAAATAATTACTTAAATTTATTTGAAATTTTTAAAAAAATTTTTTAAAATATTTTAAAAAAGAAATTAATTATTTAAAATTCATTAAACATAAAACAAATATTCATTAAAAACATAAATAAAATTGTTCAAAAAAAACATAAAACATTTTATTTAAACGGCCGGAGAGTTGTCGGGGTCGTCCGGGTTGTTTTTCCGAAAGAGATGAGGGAAGGCTTCCTGCATGGTCTTTTGTAACTCGGTGAGCTGAGTATGGGTTGAGGAGTGTGCAGACTTTAACTCCGCGACCTCGTTGCCCCATCGGAAAATGCATATTCTCTTGTAGTGACAGCATCTCAAAAATTTTCTGCAATCTCACAAATAGAACGGACTAGGAAACACTGAAAAACGAAGATGCATTCTCGGTACCACCGAATTGACCATTCTTAAATCTTATTTTTGCAGCTGAATTAATCTAATTATGTGTTTGAACTCATGGTTTTTAAAATTTCAAATTGCTGAGTATATGTGTGAACATATATATATATATATATATAAGACCGTCATGCAGTAGCGATCACACTCATCAACATTCTTCTCCCTAGTTTTTGGCCTGTAACGTATTTAATAATTTAAAATTTTTAAAATTTATAGACTTGAATCTAATTTGTATTTTATATGATTCCAAGTAAGGTTTTTCAAAGTCTCAATTTACGTATACCTATAACGTATGTTGTGTAGTGTTTATATACTTTGAAAATTTAAAAGCTTGTTTTTGATACAAGAAAAGTTAATATTTTCTTTTATATTTCTTGATCAAAGTCATTGGTCAATTCTTGATCGAAGTCATTGGTCAATAAAGTTCATGCCCATTCGTACTGCTTTTTTTTTTTGCTGTATTTAGTCATTCTTGTAAAATGTTTGTTCCTTTTATATAGTCTTCGCCTCTTCAGTTCATTTAAATAGGAAAATTTCAAAAAGAAAATCCATCGTATTTTAGTTTCAACTAAAAACCTGAAAATGTTTTAGGTAAACTCAACTATTTTTAACCAAGAAACTATAAATCCAACTTGTTTCATTGAAGCAAATAAAATTTTATAGAAGATACTACGTCAGTTTCCGCGTTTTTGTCAAATATGTTGTCTGATATCACATATGTTGCTGTTTGTGATAGTCCAGCTTCCATATCATATAATCTGCCTCTTCAAAACCCTTGCTCCTCTTGGGTGACGAGATTAAAAAGAGAGAAGAAGGCTCATTTAGGTCACACAACAAAAAGACATAATTCCCTTCGCCCTAGATAAAACTTGGAACACATGACTACGAGATGAGTTTGGGGCGTTAGAAGTTGTATCTGCGAATTCCCATCATACAACCTACTAAACCCACTGAAATACTACAAAAAATTTCACATACAACACAAAAGCAGCCTATTCAACTTAAATTCCTAAAAGTATCCTCTGCCTTATCCTGAAGTCTATATAACATATACATTTAGGAAGAGAGTATCTCAAATTATAATAACAAACACGAGCCAGTAAGAGAACAAAAAGGGAGTAGGAAAGAAAAAAAAATTGTCCTTCATATTTTGTTCTCGATTTTTTTGGGGTTTTAGGTTTTCTAGGTTTAAACATTCGGGTTTAGTGGTTAATTATGGATAAATTGTCGAAATTTATTACTTTTGGAAGGAGGAAAACGAGAGGTTCATAAGCATACTTACGAACCTACGAGATACCTTATACGAGTCACTAAAAAGACGATACAAAACAGAGTGAGCTCACACACTTCACTACTACGACTCGCCGCGGCTACAAAACCTTCTTCAAAAATTGTTTTTATCAAGGGGAGTCTCCTAGCTTATGTCTTTTTCTATCTCAATTCAAATTTTGTAATATGGGTTTCTTACCATATTGTTTCAATTTTTTTCTTTGTAGCATTAACCTTTTTGTTGATAAAGGAATTTAACATTTCAACCAAAAAAAATGTCAGAATTTTTTTTTTTGTTTGGATTGCAGTAAAATATAATCCTTCTATTGTTCGTCTCGTTATTTTTCTTTCGGATTGGGGATTTCTACGTACATTCTTAGTGTTGTTATTTATACAGCTGCACGTTCACGCGTGATTTCTTAAACCAACTCCAAACTTTCGTGGAACTTCAACTATTCGCGCAGACACACACACACATATATAAGAGTTTAAGATAAATAGTTTTAGCAAATTAACAAAGTGAGAGATGGTAGAGAGAATGGTCTGTGGAATCTTGGAATTGTGTTATTGTTTCTAATACTTAGTTTGGTTCCCTGCTCAATGTATTTTGGTCTTAAACCACCAATATGAGCATTTTGGTCTTAAAACTCCAATAAATTTGTTCAAGGTGTCAAATCTAACTTTCAGCTCGGTTTTCAGATTTTTGTGGTTTATGAAATGTATAAACTGAATGAGAGTGAGCATTATTCATTTCAATGTATAAGCTTCAGTTTTCAGTTTTTAAGCAAAATATAAATGATTTGAAATGGCTTTGTAAAATCATCCTCACCTTTCATCGTCTTATGTTGGTGACCTAAAATTCTCTAAAGAAAATCATGGTTGAAGTAATTTTCTTTAAGTTTTGTCAGTACATCCAATATATTCCAATAAAGACACCTGCATTTAACACACGACCAGCAAAGCATGAGAACCAAAACCGGAGAAGCTTCATGTCCATAAACTGCAATAAAACTGAAGTATTAATTACTCAAGAAATAATATAATAAGCATACCTCAAGCAATTAATAGCAGATAGGTCACCTTCAACAACGCGTTGTTTCAAATGTTTTCTTAATATTTGCAAGACAGAAACATGGATGCTATCAAATAATAGACTGGGAGACATGCACCTCAGCACTTCCACAAAATCCTCCAACTCAAAAGGACTCAAAAACAGAAACGTGTTGAAAGACCTCATGCAAGAGTAGGCAGTAAAGACATCAAGTATGGGAAGACCATCTAAATTCAAAATATATGCAACAATCCAGACTTGGCTAATGGGTTTTTTTGCTTCGTTGGTTCATAGATTTGCTCGTTTCGTCAAGCGCCGTCCCGAAACAAAACCCAGCCCCATCAATCTCCTTCCTAACGACTTTTACCACCAACTCTATGAACCAACGAAACAAAGAAAACCCATTCGCCAAGTCTGGATTGCTGCCTATATTTTGAATTTAGATGGTCTTCCCATACTTGATGTCTTTACTGCCTACTCTTGCCTGAGGTCCTTCAGCATGTTGCTGTTTTTGAATCCCTTTGAATTAGAGGATTGTGTGGAAGCGCTGAGGTGCATCCCAGACTATTATTTGTTAGGATCCATGTTTTTTTCTTGCAAATATTAAGAAAACATTTGAAACAAAGTGTTGCTGAAGGTGACCTATCTGTGATTACTTTTTGAGGTATGTTGATTATTTTCTTTCTTGAGTAATGAATACTTTAGTTTTATTGCTGTTTTATGGACATGAAGCTTCTTCTGTTTTGGTTCTCATGCTTTGCTGGTCGTGTGTTAAATGCAAGAGTCTTGATTGGAATTTGTTAGATGTTAATTATCCCCTTTCTGTAGTCGAATACCGCTATTTTATGGGCTTAGGGACAACCCTGGAGGTAGATTATGGTAGAAGGGTGACTGGTTTGGAGTTCGGGAACATGATGAAACTTGTTCATGAAGTTAATTTCAATTTGAGACATTATAACTCGAGAAAACCATAACTCGCAAAAATCCTACCGAGGTTTATCATAGCAACCTAAGTTAGTGTTTTCCCGAGTTAGGGTGTCTCAAATTGAATTTAACTTCATCATCACGTTTCCTCATGTTTCCGAACTCCAAACAAGACACCCTTCTACTAACTCTACATCCATGAGTCTTACATGTCTCTGCAAAGTTTCAGAACGACCCGAATTGATTTTTCCAACTAAACAGCTCAACTCTCCAGCCTGGTCGGATATGTGCGCTGCGAAAAATAATCTAGAAAAAACACAAATATCTTTCAAACCATAACTCCAAATGGTAATCTGATTTCGGCTGTAGCTATATCTGGATGTCTAGAATATCTTTACCGAGTTTCATAACATTCGGAGAATATATTCTCATTTGTTTCTCCCTTCTCCCAAAACGAGTCTGATATGCGATGGTTGGAGATTCAGTCAGACTGTACCAGATGAGAAGATACAGCGATAACATTTATCAAGAATCTCCGATCTGGACTAACTTGGGCTTTTCAGAAAGCTAAGACTCGGAGATTTCCAGAGGTATGTAGATCATCATGTGCCTACTCACGGCTCGCCGGAAAAACGTCCTGAAAGGCGGCGGCGGCTAGGGTTTATGGTGGTGAATAGCAAAACAGGCAGGGCTTCACCAGGAATATTTCTGATGCTTCTCTCCTCTAAAACAACACCTTTTATTTATAGGAAAAGATTTTGAAAAATCCTAAGTCTTTGTTTATTGGATAGGAATACAAATGAGCTTGGTAATGGATTATACTCTATGGGTTTATGGGTTTTTAAGAGTAGGATTTTTAATGGAAAAAAATTGGCCCAAAAATATATTCTTAGGATGTCACAATAGACGTTCTCTCCCACACGTGAACGATCACTTGTCATATGAACTTCTAACAAAACAAGAAGAAAAAACAATATAATATGAAAAAGAAAGACGGTCATATATAATGGACAGTTAAACCTCGATTATGAAGTGAAACCCGAGCCCAAGCCAAAGAATGTTCTTGTACATATCTTATTGTGATAAGAATTCTATGATTTGTATTTCCAATTAGTTAGGATAAATCTAATTTTATGTTGAAATAAGATTGTTGGTTTGGTATAAATATCTTTGAAGAACCATAATTGAATTCTTTGATACCATGTCAAAGAGAAATAATATTAGAAAACTTTCTTCTTGATATTAAGCGTTAATAATATAAAAAATCTCATCTCAACATGACATTAGATTTACCCTAACCAGTGTCGTCCTTAGGTTTATAGAGGCTTAAGGCAAAATTAAAAAATGTGACCCTTATTAAAAAGTTAAAAAAAATAATAATAGGAATTTGATAATCGTCATCAACACAATGTAATTTATTTCATTACTAATGCTTTATGGGGTTAAAAATTCAAATATGTAAATTTGATAAATAATTTTATAGGAAAAGTGAAAGAAAAATTGTAATTTAGAATTTCTATATTATCGATTTTTTTATTATCATTATGTTTCTATGTTCAATTCAATTTATAGTTTTAAAATTTTTATTTTTAACTTTTAATAAGGGCCACATTTTTTAATTTTGCCTTTAACCCTCTATAAACCTAAGCACGGCACTGACCCTAACCAATTATATATTATTGTAATCTTTTGATACATATCTAAATAATAGAATTCTTATCATAATAAGATCTCTACAAGAACATTCTTTGGCTTAGGCTTCACTAATTTCACTTCATTATCGGGTTTTAATATCGCCAATTTACTATGTTTTTGAATATTCAATGTCAGACATGTTATTTCCATACCAGAATTCAAAATGCAAAAAAAAAAAGTTAATGTGTATGATGCATGTAGCATATGATTAACGCTACCAAAGCGAATACTTACGGGATAATTTACATACCACTATAACAGCATATGCAACCAGATTATTACAAACGTTGTGATAGATGCAAAACCATTTATATTTGTGGGTATTTTTTTTTTATAGAATGTCTTGTTGTGTTGTGTGCATTTTTCAACTATGTCACGTTAAAGCTGATTACACACCAATTCTTTCCATATTACAGGATGGAAGAAAAGAAACTACAGAGCCACAAAAGAGGAGAGCAAATATTTATCACAAACATGAGTATCTAGACGTAATCAATGGTGTGCTTAAAACGCATAAGAATAAAGTGATAAGAATATCTCAATTTGAGAATTTGTTGGATAATGAGGCTAATGTATACTACTCGATGAAATTATCGTACCATATGTTGTCTCGACAACAAAAAATCATCCTATGGCCAAGCTTATACTTAACCATTAGCATGAATCAACGACTATTTGAATCCATTCTACAAAAGCAAAAAATGTGTTTTAAGTAAATCATTAGATTGATTAATTTGGCTTAATTTTTTGGGAGAATTGGGAATTTAGAGCAAAAAATGGGAACTATTGTCTCCTTAGTATTTATTTGAGATATACCACTTTTAGACTAAAATACCATTTATTAAATAAAAATAAATTCCAAATAAATATTTATACTTACTTTAGAAATTCGGAAAATTCATATTAAGTAAGTAATATATATTGTGTAATTTATCTTAGGAAAAACAAAATTTTTTTTAAAATGTTTATTTTCATGTTCTACTAATTGTAGAATTTGGTTTCTAGTAATTGCTCTAAAATCTACCAAGTATAGAATATGTATTCTACTATTTGTATAGCATTATACTATCCCTATAGAATCCATTATCTACAATGTTGTATGTATTCTACTAATTGTAGAATTCGCATTCTATCATGTTCTCTATATTCTACTTTTTGTAGAATAGAAGTTCAACCATTTTCTCTATATTCTAGTTTGTTGTAGAATATAAGTTCTACTATTTTGTCTTGATTCTACTGAATGTAGAATACATATTCTACCAAGCGGTTAACAAAATCAGAGAGAAAATCTAGGAACAACTGAAAATATTCAAAAAAAAAAAATTTTCCTTCTTTAAATCGTTTTGAAGAAGTTTTTTCCTAAAAAAATATTCAAAAAATATTTTTTTTGTTGTGTAATCTTTTTTCCTTTTACTTAACTCCAAAATATTTTCTTTGTCGTGTAATCTTTTTTTTTCTTATCAATGCCTAATTATTTAATTTTTTTTTTAAATATTGATTATTATTATTTTAAGGTGTAAAATTGGATTACCCTTAATATAAATACTAATGGGACAATAATCTCCCAATAAGTACTAAGGGGACAATAGTTCCCATTTTTTGCTCTAAATTCCCAATTCTCCCTATTTTTTTTAAGCTAAGCCAAAGCCTTATAACAATAATCAACTTTTGATTTCAATCTTCCTAATCTCAGAAACCTTAGCTCAATATCAAAAAAGGATCTCAAATCAATAGGTTGCTAAAGATGAATCACAACTTGAACAAGGAATATGTGATTTTGAAACAATACATACTGATTTTTTTCACCAGTGTCGTCGATATTTAGATGGAGATGGCGAAACATGCTTATCGACACCATCGATGGAGCTAACGCTTGAGCAAAAAACCCTTTTAGAGAATCCTTTTGAAACACAAAACCCATATCCAAAAACTCTGTCGGGATGTGGATTCTGCTTCGTAGGGTAGAAATCAAAGGATGGGTGAAGAAACCAAATGCATTAACCATTTGATAGAAAAAAACAAGAAAGAGAAAGAAACCAGATTGTTGATATTTGTGATAAAGCGAATCGAGCATTTTTCTGAAAAAATGAGGCGAAAAAGACGATATAAGACAAATAAATTATAAATTTGACGATTTTCGTTTCCTATTTAATTATAACTTTTTGGCCTAATTTTGAAAAGTCAGTCTACACTTGGATTTAGTTTGCATATACGATATCTGGGAAATAAATATAACAGTTTCAAATGCTCGAGGAATTAGAAGAGCATTTTATCGAAGTGGAAATGGTGGTTTTTGAAAGATTTAAGCAAGTTTGATGTGACAAAATTTGAATAAAATTATCATGTTTGTGATGATGCTAGTTTTGTTTTGAGTAAAATAGATAATGGATGTTATATTTGAATAAAATTTATAGTACTAGTGTAATATTATATTTGTATATTTTTGTTACAAAGAATAAGGGATGTTATTGAATCCTTACTTTTATGTAGAGTTTTAATGACTTTTATATTGTAGAATATTGTTTTCTTTTAGACTAAACTATATACTTTACTTCTCGATATTTATTTTTTTCGTTCATATTGGCTTATATATATATATATATATATATTAATGTCTAAATGTTGTTTTATATTTTATGGTTTCGTACCTGTTTCCCAGATTCTACCATTTTTAATAGAGGAAGAGAGCCTTTTTCTGTTTCCATATTGATTTGTTCTTTGAAGATAGCAGTTTAAAGATAAAAAAAATGAGAAGGGAAAGTGACCAGAAAAATAAAATATGTCTCCGTTTAGGGTTTCGTACCTTCGATCTTCCATCAATGAGTTAGAAGAGGAGGGAGCGTCCGGTGGTAATTGGTGTTCTAGTGGCTTTTCCGGCGAGTTGAGTAGAGCAAGGAGAGCATTTTCCTATTACCATCTTGATTTGTCCGAAACGAAATTGATAGAAAAGAAGAGAGGAGATCAAAAAATGGGTGGAGATATGAAAAGCGAGCAGAGGAGATGAGGTTTTTATTCTCGTGAGAAGATGAGAAAATATGGTTTTAAATCTCTTAGGTATTTTTGTTTCTTTAAATCATTTGGTCCATTAGATAAGATTAAGGATTTGGTCTATTAGATAAAATTTGTTTCCATTATAATTAACCAATCAAATTTTCATCCAAAAGTTATCTTTTATACAGAGTTGACTTTATTTTTTTTTAGTGAAATTTATATTCAGTTTGAAAAATATATAAAAAGAAAAGGGATAATTATAAATTTATAGCAAAAAATATATACTATTGTCCCCTTAGTACTTAATTGACTTTTGCCACTTTTGGACTAAAATACCATTTATTAAATGCAAAAAATGCATAATAATTATTTATAAAATGTTTTAAATTTCAAAAATTCTATATAATGAAGGATATATATGTTGGATAATTCGTTTTATGAAAAAGAGAATATTTAAAAATATTTATTTTTATGTTCTACCGATTTGTAGATTTTGGTTTATGTTATTTGCTCTACAATCTACCAAGTATAGAATAGGTATTCTACGATTTGTTATGCATTATACTGTTCCTATAGAATACATCATCTAAATTTTTCTCATTTCCCTATTACCATCTCGATTTGTTCGAAATAAAATTGATAGAAAAGAAGAGAGGAAATCGAAAAATGGGTGGAGATATGAAAAGCGAGCATATGAGATGGGATTTTGTTTTCTCGTGAGAGGCTGAGAAAAAATAAGGGTTTTATTCTCTTAGGTATTTGTGTTTCTTTAAATCATTTGGTCCATTAGATTAGATTAGAGATTTGGTCTATTAGATAAGATATGTTTCCATTGTTATTAACCAATCAAATTTTCATCCAAAAGTTATCTTTTATACATTGTAGACTTTATTTTTTTTTAGTGCAATCTATATTTAGTTTGAAAACTATATAAAAAGAAAATGAATAATTGTAAATTTAGAGAAAAAATCGATAGCAGAGTTAATGTCGAAAAACCTAAAAACTCTCTCAAGTATGGCGATGGCGACGGCGTTTCTGTAAGAGATGGGATTCGAACCATCCAGAAGAATATCGGTATTATGGTCTTCACTACGGTTTAATCTTGTTCGGATATGGAATCGGGATAGCAGAGGTTCCAATCTTGGGGATCTAATCACGGGATTCTCCAGTGAGCAAATCCGGATATCAATGGGGGTATCTTTGGAGATTATGTTATGTAAATCAGTTTGTCTATTGCTCTTTACTGTCGGATATTGTCTCCTTGGTGTTAGGGAATGACTTTTTGAGGAAAATCAAAATCTTATCGTGTGGAGATTACGAGGATTTCAGAGGTCACAACGGAGAATGCAGATCGGGGTTCTGAGAAAGGAAAACAGAGAGGCTTTGACGCTTCATCGATCTGGTTCAGCAAACTTCAGGAAACTTTCCATCAGGCTAGAG
Organism: Eutrema japonicum; assembly: GCA_030161315.1. Taxonomy (NCBI): domain Eukaryota; kingdom Viridiplantae; phylum Streptophyta; class Magnoliopsida; order Brassicales; family Brassicaceae; genus Eutrema; species Eutrema japonicum. The sequence continues at coordinate 23,898,282 of BSQW01000007.1, forward strand.
AATTAAATCTCGTATCAATTTCAGATCTGCAAGATTGGGTTGGATATCATCACGAAGATATCAGTAAAAGATTTATGGGGTTGTATATGGCTAGGTCTATCATTACGGAGCGGGATCTTCAATCAAATCAATCAAGGGAAGAAGGTGATCCAACTTATTTATGGGCTGATACGGTATTCACTTGGAGAGTATAAAGAGGCAAGGAAGGACACTCTATGGGGGCACAATCATACTCACAAATTCTCTTCAATAGCTTCTGCTAATCTTTTCTCGGTCATCACAAGCCCCAAAATGTCCAGAGCAATCTGATGGTTAAGTCTGGCTCGGGAAACAAGGGACAAATCAATGTGAAGAGAATGAAGATAGTTGTCCCCAAATTCGACAACTCAAGCCTCATTGCGGGATACTCTCGGACTCTAATCTGCAGATGTATGAATCCGCATATGCAAGATATGAAGACCTTGTTGTTCATGCTGCCACGCATATGGAACGTGGAAGAACGAGTGGCTGGTGTAGACTTGGGACTTGGACGGTTTCAATTTGATTTTGACAAGGAGGAGGACATAAAGGAGGTGATAAAAATGGAGCCTTTTCATTTTGATTACTGGATGCTAGCTTTGGTTCGATGAGAACCGGTGGTGGACCGTAAATATCCATCAGCCATTACGTTTTGGATTCGAGTGCTGGGGGTGCCTCTACACTTCTGGGCAGACCCAACTTTCAGAAGTATTGGAGAGGCCCTTGGGACGGTTAAGGCGGTGGATTTGGAGGAAGGGAGAGTTCAAGTGACGGTAGATGGGTATCAACCGCTTGTGGAATTTGATAGTGGGGAAGAGACAACAGTGTCATTAAGGTATGAAAGACTCTTTGGCTACTGTCGCAATTGTCATAGCTTATGCCATGACCATTTCAAATGCACGTCTAGAGGTGAAACGGAGGTGAAAACAAAGAGTGATTTTCCAGAATCCAAGGATCCTGGGTAAGGTCCAAATGCTGCGAGTTTTAGAGCGGTGGTTGCTTCGGGCGGAGAATGGTATAATGAGAGGAATCAGAATGGTCAAGTCGCTAAGGAGTTCAAGGGGAGTTACAAAGGTAAAGAAATCAGCCAAGAGGTCAAAGAAAACACAAAGCAATTTCGGGGAGGAAAGGATCATTGGACTCACAAGGGTAGACCAAAATGGAAATATGGGGAAGGAACGTCAAGGTTCAACAAATTCTCAGGGTATGTTCCCCCACATGAGCTTAAGTACAAGTATGCGACCTCCAACAAGGGAGCTAACGACTTAAAGCTCAGAGATATGGGTGAGGAGTTCTTGGTTCAAGAGAGGATCATGGCTGACGATGGCCCAGGGAGAATCCCGTCTACGGAAGATGTTGGGGATAACAATAAGGCTGGCAATATGGCTCCTCCATCATCTCGAAAGGTGCGTAAGGAGTTAATATTTGGTGCTGAGGATATCTTTCTAGGAAACGGTGAGAGTGTAGCTGCAGATAATTATGCAAGGTAAGAAGAGAAAACGGTAGCTGATGTGGTCATGGAGGACGGGGAAGTTGGGACTGGGGATAACATACGGGAACAGGAGAGTGGGGAAGGAGACTTGGTCGGGTTGGCTGGTAATGTAACGGAGCAGGTGAGTGAGGAAGGAGTTATTGGTGCAACAGAAGGACATGTGGAGGAGTCACATGAAAAGCAGAACTTGATGTGCACACAAACTACCAAGCCAGCAGGTGGTTCCGAAGGTAACGTTGGCGACGGTAATGTTGATGAGGTGATGAAGGAATTAATATTACATGAGAAATCACAAGCCGTTACTGATACGAACCAAGGGGTAAGGAAAAAATACACTAAAACAGGTTCAACGATTTACGGAGGTGGATCAAAGAAGAGGATGATCCAAGCGTTGATCTCTCCACGCAATAAGGTGGCGGGCGAAGACTTCGGTTCGTATTGGGGAAGAGGCGAAGGGGATAGGTTCGAAGGCTTCATCAAACCTGAAGACCGGTTTAGCAAAAATAAATTAGTTAAATTATGAGAATTATGAGTTGGAATTGTCAGGGTCTCGGGAATAAGTACACAATAGGTTATCTAAGGGAGGTTTGGAAGAAACATAAATCAGAGTTTTTATTTCTTTCAGAAACCAAGCAAGATTTTTCTTTTATGCAAAAATTTCAATTTCATTTTGGTTATAATAAATTATACACGGTCGAACCGTGCGGTGCGAGTGGTGGACTCGCTTTATATTATGATGATTCATTGGATGTTACTATTTTATTTTCAAGTAACCGAATAATTGATATTGAGGCAACTATTCAAGGAAAAAAAGTTTTCTTGTCGTTTATTTACGGTGATCCGGTACCGAAAAATCGAGATCAAGTGTGGGAACGGTTAACCCGAACAAGCACAACACGAGACGCCCCTTGGTTCTTAATTGGCGATTTAAACGAAATTACGGGAAATAATGAAAAACAAGGAGGAAATTTACGACCTGCCTCCTCCTTTATGTCCTTCAATCTTATGATACAACATTGCGGTTTTCTCTAATTTCAGTGCCTTGGAAATACCATGTCCTAGAGGGGAAGACGGAATTCGAAAATTGTTTGGTGCCGTCTGGATAGGGCCTTAGCTAATGAGGATTGGCATGAAAATTTTTTCTCATTCATATGTCGAATACTTGGCAATGATTGGGTCAGACCATAGGCCAATTGTTGCCACCATTGAGGATAAAATACCGCGGAAACGAGGCCAGTTTCGGTTTGATAAACGGTGGATTGGAAGGGACGGCCTTATGGACACAATTTCAAAGGGCTGGGAAATCAACACAGGTGGCAACATATCCTCATTTATAGAAAAATAACGAATTGCCGGAGAGAAATATCAAAATGGCGGAAAAATAATTTACCATACGGCAAGGAAAAAATTAGTGGTTTACAACAAGCTTTAGAGGAGGTCCAGAATAATGATAATAGTACACCCGAGGAATTGATGGATATTACGAGGAAACTGAAAGAGGCTTATTTAGATGAGGAGTTATTTTGGCAACAGAAAAGTCGCACATTATGGGCAACGGTAGGGGACAGAAATACAAAGTTCTATCAGGCGCTAGTTAAGCAAATACGAGCGCGAAATCGGATTACTAGACTACATAATGCATCAGGATCTTGGGTTACCTCGTATAAAGAGGTGGAACAAGTGGCGGTTAACTATTTCGAGGATTTATTCACATCAACTTCCCCGACGGATTTTGAGAATGCCCTCAGTGATATTCCGGTTTTAGTTTCGAAACAGAACAATGATATGCTTACGGCAATGGCTACGGAAGAGGAAGTTCGCAGAGCCCTTTTCATGATGTACCCAAAAAAGGCTCCGGGCCCGGACGGTATGACGGCTTTATTCTTCCAACGATCATGGCAAATTATAAAAACAGATGTAGTAGGACTGGTTAACGGTTTTCTGGAAACAGGTTTTTTTGATCAACGGCTCGACATGACTAATATTTGCCTAATCCCGAAGACAGGACCGCCCACTCGTATGACGGAATTACGACCTATATGTCTGTGTAATGTGGGCTATAAGATCATTTCGAAGGTTTTATGTCAGAGGTTAAAGAGATTGCTACCGGACCTGATTTCAGAGACCCAATCAGCCTTTGTATCAAGGAGACTGATCTCTGATAACATTTTGATCGCACAGGAGATGTTTCACGGTCTACGTACCAATAAATCTTGCAAAAGTAAGTTTATGGCAATTAAGACGGATATGAGCAAAGCATATGACCGGATAGAATGGCCATTTATTGAACACCTTTTGAGGAAATTTGGTTTTGCGGAAAAGTGGATTTCATGGATGATGTGGTGCATCCAATCGGTACAATATAAGGTACTTATTAACGGAAACCCCAAAGGACAAATAACGCCATTCAGAGGACTGCGGCAAGGCGACCCATTATCACCCTATTTATTTATACTTTGTACGGAGGTCTTGATAGCTAATATATGGAAAGCATAGAATGAGAAATCACTTACGGGGTTGAAAGTGGCGAGGGTAGGCCCAGCAGTCTCACTTACTATTTGCGGATGATAGTCTGTTCTTCTGCAAGGCTACGGTACAGGAGTGTAACACCATATTACATATACTCAAACAGTACGAGTCGGTCTCAAGGCAACAAATTAACTTTTCAAAATCTTCCTTAATTTTCGGACATACAGTACAAGATACGGTACATGACGAGATAAAACAATTGTTAGGAATCCAAAATATGGGAGGGGTGGGTACTTATATGGGTCTCCCGGAAAGTCTCGGAGGAGCAAAGAGCAAGATTTTTAATTTCGTCGTCGAAAGACATAATGACAGAGTTAATGGATGGACATCAAGGCTACTAACCAAAGGGGGTATAGAACAACTACTTAAATCGATAGCATCGGCTATGCCGACCTTCGTTATGTCATGCTTTCGACTACCCAAGTCTATTACCGCAAAATTAACGAGTGCGGCAGCGCGTTTCTGGTGGAGTTCCGACGGACACCAATAAGGGATGCATTGGATAGCTTGGACAAAGATGTGTCGGAGCAAATCAGATGGCAGAATTGGTTTCCGAACAATAGAGGAAGTTAACACGGCACTACTGGCAAAACAACTATGGCGGTTAATGGAAAAACCGGATTCATTATTTGCTCGAGTTTTTAAGGGTCGTTACTTTCGGAACACATGACCATTAGATCCTATAAAATCATACTCCCTGTCCTTTGGGTGGAGGAGTATTATTTCGGCTAGACCTCTGGTTACAAAAGGGCTCATTAAAAGAGTTGGTTCAGGTGGCTCCATCTCAATATGGAATGACCCTTGGATACCGTCTTCTCCCCCGAGGTCAGCAACATGTAAGGGGTATAATTATTACCCCAATCTTAGGGTTAACCATTTGGTTGATCCAGCGACACAAACGTGGAATTGGGAGTTGATAAATGCAATTATCGACCCGGCCGATGTGGAAATTATCCGCGGTATACCCATTAGCAGCACATATCGACCAGACACTCTTGGTTGGCACTATACAAAAACAGGAAAATATACGGTAAAGTCGGGATACCAGATTGAACAACAAAACCTAGACAATGGCGGAAATTACTTCTACGGGCCGGATATAAAGAAATTACAGGCACATACATGGAAATTAACAAGTCCACCGAAATTGCGACATTTCATTTGGCAAACCATTTCGGGATGTCTCTCGGTTGCAGCAAATTTACGCGCTCGAGGAATAACTTGTGCTACACAATGTCCTCGGTGTGGAGCGGAAAGGGAATCGATTAACCATGTTCTGTTCGAATGCCCACCAGCGCTATAAATATAACGCCCCGACCGCCCCTACCTGTGGGCCCCAACGACATCTCCCGGCCCGTGGGCCCCACCCTCGTCCGACGACCGGTGCGTTAGTCCGGGAGGCTTGTAATACTTGTTTACTGACCCTGCAATCACCACGTGACCTTTCCCCGTGTTTTGTCCTCACTCACACGCTACCGCGAATCACTTCCCGGAAGGTCACCCATCCTTAGACTACTCCAGCCCAAGCACGCTTAACTCTGGAGTTCTTTCGGGTAAGTGATCGGAAAAGGTAAGTGCACTTTGGTGACATAGGTAGCCAAATCAATTATTATAAGCCTCTCCGCATATACAAGAAATCGGGATGTTACAATCACCCCCACTCATAGAGCGCAACGTCCTCGTTGCGCACCAGGATCGTCACCCTAGACGGTGTGGGCCCACCTGACTCCACACACGTGTTTGGGTTCGGCTCTGATACCACTTATAACGCCCCGACCGCCCCTACCTGTGGGCCCCAACGACATCTCCCGGCCCGTGGGCCCCACCCTCGTCCGACGGCCGGTGCGTTAGTCCGGGAGGCTTGTAATACTTGTTTACTGACCCTGCAATCACCACGTGACCTTTCCCCGTGTTTTGTCCTCACTCACACGATACCGCGAATCACTTCCCGGAAGGTCACCCATCCTTAGACTACTCCAGCCCAAGCACCCTTAACTCTGGAGTTCTTTCGGGCAAGTGATCGGAAAAGGTAAGTGCACTTTGGTGACATAGGTAGCCAAATCAATTCTTATAAGCCTCTCCGCATATACAAGAAATCGGGATGTTACAATCACCCCCACTCATAGAGCGCAACGTCCTCGTTGCGCACCAGGATCGTCACCCTAGACGGTGTGGGCCCACCTGACTCCACACACGTGTTTGGGTTCGGCTCTGATACCACTTATAACGCCCCGACCGCCCCTACCTGTGGGCCCCAACGACATCTCCCGGCCCGTGGGCCCCACCCTCGTCCGACGGCCGGTGCGTTAGTCCGGGAGGCTTGTAATACTTGTTTACTGACCCTGCAATCACCACGTGACCTTTCCCCGTGTTTTGTCCTCACTCACACGCTACCGCGAATCACTTCCCGGAAGGTCACCCATCCTTAGACTACTCCAGCCCAAGCACGCTTAACTCTGGAGTTCTTTCGGGCAAGTGATCGGAAAAGGTAAGTGCACTTTGGTGACATAGGTAGCCAAATCAATTATTATAAGCCTCTCCGCATATACAAGAAATCGGGATGTTACAATAAACATGGGCATTCTCTCATATTGCATCGGCCCCGGGAGTTTTTCCGATGACATCAGTTTTCTCCAATTTTGATCATCTCTTTTGGAGACTCCCAAAAGAGGAAAGGAACACATTGTTTCCTTGGATTGCGTGGAATATTTGGAAAGCAAGGAACGACAAGGTGCTCTCAAATGTGGATAGAAATCCACAAGATATTCTGCGGATAGCGGAAACAGAAGCAATAACTTGGGAAACATCACAGTATAGCGAACCAAACATAACTTCCCAACAAATCGGTCATAATACGGGCCAACAAGATGAAACTAATGAACTGACATGCTATATCGATGGTTCGTGGAAGGGAACAGATAACTGTTCCGGTCTAGGATGGTTCTGCTTGCAGAAGGGAGTCGAAGGAGTAATTATGGGGTCCCGTTATCTGCGAATAATTTTATCCCCGCTGCACGTAGAATTGGAAGCGCTCAACTGGGCGATGCATTGCATGATTGCAAATCACAAGACGGCGATAGCCTTTGGAACGGACTGCTCAGAGTTGGTGAAGATGGTGTCTACACCCACGGAGTGGCCGGTTTTTACACTACATTTGGAGGAGTTCAAGAGGAGCAAGGAGGTTTTCACCTTTTTCTCGATCACACACATCTCACGCGCAAGCAACACAGTGGCAGACAAGTTAAAACGAGGTGTTCGCGTCTACCCATCAGATTTCACTTATGTAAATTCGATACCCCCGATTTGGTTCACCGAATCGGAATAGGTATTAAGGCTGTTGACAAAAAAATAAAAAATAAATAAGAGAAAAAATCGATAATATTGTCTCCTTAGTACTTAATTGACTTTTGCCACTTTTGAACTAAAATATCATTTATTAAATGAAAAATGCAAAATAGTTATCTATAAAATATTTATAAATTTCAAAAAATTATATAAGGAAAGAAATATATGTTGGATAATTCGTTTTAGGAAAAACTAATATTTAAAAAATATTTATTTTCATGTTCTACCGATTTGTAGAATTTGGTATCTGTTATTTGCTCTACAATCTACCATGTATAGAATAGGTATTCTACTATTTGTTCTGCATTCTACTTTCCCTAAAGAATATGTCATCTATAATTTTTCTAATTTTCCTATTCCCATCTCGATTTGTTCGAAATGAAATTGATTGAAAAGAAGAGAGGAGATCGAAGAATGGGTGGAGATAAGAAAAGCGAGCATATGAGATGGGGGTTTTTTTCTCGTGAGAGGCTGAGAAAAAATAGGGGTTTTATTCTCTTAGGTATTTGTGTTTCTTTAAATCATTTGGTCCATTAGATTAGATTAGAGATTTGTTGTATTAGATAAGATTTGTTTCCATTGTTATTAACCAATCAAATTTTCATCCAAAAGTTATCTTTTATACAGTGTAGAATTTATTTTTTTTAAGTGTAATCTATATTTGGTTTGAAAAATATATAAAAAGAAAAGGTATAATTGTAAATTTAGAGAAAAAATGGATAATATTGTCTCCTTAATACTTAATTGACTTTTGCAACTTTTGGACTAAAATATATTTTATAAAATTTAAAAAATGCAAAATAATTATTTATAAAATATTTATAAATTCCAAAAAATTATATAAGGAAGGAAATATATGTTGGATAATTCGTTTTAGGAAAAACTAATATTTAAAAAATATTTATTTTCATGTTCTACCGATTTGTAGAATTTGGTTTCTGTTATTTGCTCTACAATTTACCATGTATAGAATTGGTATTCCACTATTTGTTCTGCATTCTACTGTCCTTATAGAATATGTCATCTATAGTTTTTAAAATTTTCCTATTACCATATCGATTTGTTCGAAATGAAATTGATAGAAAAGAAGAGAGGAGATCGAAGAATGGGTGGAGATAAGAAAATCGAGCATTTGAGATGGGGTTTTTTTTCTCGTGAGAGGCTGGAAAAAATAGGGGTTTTATTCTTTTAGGTATTTGTGTTTTTTTAAATCATTTGGTCCATTAGATTATATTAGCGATTTGGTCTATTAGATAAGATATGTTTACATTGTTATTAACCAATCAAATTTTTATCCAAAAGTTATCTTATATACAATGTTGACTTTGTTTTTTTTTTAGTGTAATTTATATTCAGTTTGAAAAATATATATAAAAAGGGATAATTGTAAATTTAGAGCAAAAAATCGATACTATTTTCCCCTTAGTACTTAATTGACTTTGACACTTTTGGACTAAAATACCCTTTATTAAACGTAAAAATGCAAGTTAAATATTTATAAATTTGAAAAAATTATATAAGGAAGGAAATATATGTTGGATAATTCGTTTTAGGAAAAACGAATATTTAAAAAATATTTATTTTCATGTTCTACCGATTTGTAGAATTTTGTTTCTGTTATCTGCTCTATAGTCTACCAAGTACAGAATAGGTATTCTACTATTTGTTATGCATTCTACTGTCCCTATAGAATACGTCATCTATAATTGTTTTTCATTTTGCTAGTACCATCTCGATTTGTTCAAAATGAAATTGATAGAAAAGAAGAGAGGAGATCGAAAAATGGGTGGAGATATGAAAACCGAGTAGAGGAGATGGGGTTTTGTTTTCTCGTGAGAGGCTGAGAAAAAATAGGGGTTTTATTCTCTTAGGTATTTGTGTTTCTTTAAATCATTTGGTACATTAGAATAGATTAGAGATTTCGTCTATTAGATAAGATTTGTTTCCATTGTTATTAACTAATCAAATTTTCATCCAAAAGTTATCTTTTATACAGTGTAGACTTTATTTTTTTTTAGTGTAATCTATATTTAGTTTGAAAACTATATAAAAATAAAATGGATAATATTGTCTTCTTAGTACTTAATTGACTTTTGCCACTTTTGGATGAAAATACCTTTTTATTAAATTAAAATAATTATTTAAAAAATATTTATAAATTCCAAAAAATTATATAAGGAAGGAAATATATGTTGGATAATTCGTTTTAGGAAAAACTAATATTTAAAAAATATTTATTTTCATGTTCTACCGATTTGTAGAATTTTGTTAACGTTATTTGCTCTATAGTCTACCAAGTACAGAATAGGTATTCTACTATTTGTTATGCATTCTACTGTCCCTATAGAATATGTCATCTATAATTTTTTTTCATTTTCCTAGTACCATCTCGGTTTGTTCAAAATGAAATTGATAGAAAAGAAGAGAGGAGATCGAAAAATGGGTGGAGATATGAAAACCGAGTAGAGGAGATGGGGTTTTGTGTTCTCGTGAGAGGCTGAGAAAAAATAGGGTTTTTATTCTTTTAGGTATTTGTGTTTCTTTAAATCATTTGGTCCATTAGATTAGATTAGAGATTTGGTGTATTATATAATATTTGTTTCCATTATTATTAACCAATCAAATTTTCATCCAAAAGTTATCTTTTATACAATGTTGACTTTATTTTTTTTAGTGTAATTTATATTCAGTTTGAAAAATATATAAAAAGAGAATGGATAATTGTAAATTTAAAGCAAAATATTGATACTATTTCTCCCTTAGTACTTAATTGACTTTTGGTACTTTTGGACTAAAATACCATTTATTAAATGTAAAAAATGCAAATTAATTATTTATAAAATATTTATAAATTTCAAAAAAATTATATAAGGAAGGAAATATATGTTGGATAATTCATTTTAGGAAAAACAAATATTTAAAAAATATATATTTTCATATTCTACCGATCTGTAGAATTTGGTTTCTGTTATTTGCTCTACAATCTACCAAGTATAGAATATGTATTCTACTATTTGTTCTGCATTCTACCCTCTCTATAGAATACATTATCTAGAATTTTTCGTATTTTTCTTATTTTCCTATTACCATCTCGATTTGTTCGAAATGAAATTGATAGAAAAGAAGAGAGGAGATCGAAAAATGGGTTGAGATTTGAAAAGCGAGCAGAGGAGATGGGGTTTTGTTTTCTCGTGAGAGGCTGAGAAAAAATAGGGGTTTTATTCTCTTAGGTATTTGTGTTTCTTTAAATCATTTGGTCCATTAGCTAAATGTCCTTAGCACCGATGTGTATCACCGATCAATGACATCGGTATTGAAGCTTCAGAGGATTACACAAACGTCACAAGTCGGTGTGACTTATCGGTGTAACACTTATCTCACCCAAACCAGCCGAGCTCACCTTAGGTGTCTAAAATATCTGGCCGAAAGAGGGGTCTACAATCCGAATTAGCTTATGTGGTCTTCACAAAAACTGTATCCTAGTGAGTCAGCTGTCCACTAGAAGTGGTTTGAGGCCATTCGGACATGTATTCCAGGAGATATGTTGTTTTACCGAAGGTTTTACAACACCACCGACCGCACAAACCCAGGTCCCATACCGATCAGTTGCACCGATTTGTGATATCGGTGTGAAGCCACTCAAGACCAGATTTGAACCATTTCAACCGGGTCGGTACCCGGTTTATCCTGGATCGACCCGGTTCGCCCATGTTCATTATTTAAACCCAAAAACCCTTTCTTTTATGGGGATGTCTTTCTCTCAAGATTTTCCTAAGGAAAAACATCTCTTGTGTTTTGTTCTTGGATTTTTGAAAGAGACCTTTTGATTTTAATGCAATCTTAAGTTTAATTATTATTAATCTATCTTGTCTTTAATTTATTTTAATCTTTCTAATCTCTAATCATTGATTCAATCATCTTCCTTATGGGATTTGAGGGTTTCACCATGATTAGTGAGTAGGTCCTTTTAGAGCTCATGGATGAGGTTGACTAGGGTTTTTTTGTTTGATCTATGATGTCTAGTGATTAGATTTCATTTTTTTATCTCTTTTTAGTGTCCATAATGCTAAATTAGGCTTGATAAAGCTAATATAGACCATAGGGAATTTCATGCACACAATGTGTGTTCGATGAAATGCCCCAAGAACTAAAGGAGAGATTTTACTTGCTTAACCTATGAGAGTAGTTGTTTAAGGAGTATTATGGCTTTATGAACATGTAATTAATGCTTCGTAATCAATTTTTCACAAATGAGAGTTTGTTCTTAATTAGTTGATTAACAAAGTGATTAGTGCCATGAGAGTGGATTTGTAACACCCGTAATCCATTAATTGGGCTTAATGTTGACCTTTTAGAAGTTGGGGGGGGGGGGGGGTTAAATTGAATAAATCAATTTTACCGGCGGGTGTTGTAACATCCCGATTTCTTGTATATGCGGAGAGGCTTATAAGAATTGATTTGGCTACCTATGTCACCAAAGTGCACTTATCTTTTCGGGAACTTGTCCAGAGAGAACTCCAGAGTTAAGGGTGCTTGAGCTGGAGCAATCTAAGGATGGGTGACCTTCCGGGAAGTGATTCGCGGTAGCGTGTGAGTGAGGACAAAAACACGGGGAAAGGTCACGTGGTGATTGCAGGGTCAGTAAACAAGTATTACAAGCCTCCCGGACTAACGCACCGGCCGTCGGGCCAGGGTGGGGCCCACGTGCCGAGAGAGGGCATGGGGTCCAGGTAGGGGCGGTCGGGGCGTTATAAGTGGTATCAGAGCCGAACCCAAACACGTGTGTGGAGTCAGGTGGGCCCACACCGTCTAGGGTGACGATCCTGGTGCGCAACGAGGACGTTGCGCTCTATGAGTGGGGGTGATTGTAACATCCCGATTTCTTGTATATGCGGAGAGGCTTATAAGAATTGATTTGGCTACCTATGTCACCAAAGTGCACTTATCTTTTCGGGAACTTGTCCAGAGAGAACTCCAGAGTTAAGGGTGCTTGAGCTGGAGCAATCTAAGGATGGGTGACCTTCCGGGAAGTGATTCGCGGTAGCGTGTGAGTGAGGACAAAAACACGGGGAAAGGTCACGTGGTGATTGCAGGGTCAGTAAACAAGTATTACAAGCCTCCCGGACTAACGCACCGGCCGTCGGGCCAGGGTGGGGCCCACGTGCCGAGAGAGGGCATGGGGTCCAGGTAGGGGCGGTCGGGGCGTTATATGTAACATCCCGGTTTCTTGTATATGCGGAGAGGCTTATAAGAATTGATTTGGCTACCTATGTCACCAAAGTGCACTTACCTTTTCCGATCACTTGCCCGAAAGAACTCCAGAGTTAAGGGTGCTTGGGCTGGAGTAGTCTAAGGATGGGTGACCTTCCGGGAAGTGATTCGCGGTAGCGTGTGAGTGAGGACAAAACACGGGGAAAGGTCACGTGGTGATTGCAGGGTCAGTAAACAAGTCATACAAGCCTCCCGGACTAACGCACCGGCCGTCGGACCAGGGTGGGGCCCACGTGCCGAGAGAGGGCATGGGGCCCAGGTAGGGGCGGTCGGGGCGTTATAAGTGGTATCAGAGCCGAACCCAAACACGTGTGTGAAGTCAGGTGGGCTCACACCGTCTAGGGTGACGATCCTGGTGCGCAACGAGGACGTTGCGCTCTGTGAGTGGGGGTGATTGTAACATCCCGGTTTCTTGTATATGCGGAGAGGCTTATAAGAATTGATTTGGCTACCTATGTCACCAAAGTGCACTTACCTTTTCCGATCACTTGCCCGAAAGAACTCCAGAGTTAAGGGTGCTTGGGCTGGAGTAGTCTAAGGATGGGTGACCTTCCGGGAAGTGATTCGCGGTAGCGTGTGAGTGAGGACAAAACACGGGGAAAGGTCACGTGGTGATTGCAGGGTCAGTAAACAAGTCATACAAGCCTCCCGGACTAACGCACCGGCCGTCGGACCAGGGTGGGGCCCACGTGCCGAGAGGGGGCATGGGGCCCAGGTAGGGGCGGTCGGGGCGTTATAGTTGTAGTCAGGTTTGTCGGTTTCATCAGATTCGTCGGTTTCATTATGTTCGTCGGTTTCATCGGTTTGGCTCGGGTTGAGATTTGTTGCATCAATTAGGTTCATATCGCCATTCAAGCATATGTAGAGATGGTTCTCCTCGTCTCTCATTCAAAGGTTTTGCATATGCCATTGTTGGATTCATGTTGATCAGAGTCGGGTTCGCATCAGTCCTTGTCGGAGTTGCATTTGCCGTGATCGGAGTCGTATCGCTTAAAGTCAGGTTGTTGTTGTCGGAATCTTATCAATTAGAGTCAGGTTGCATATGTTTTTGTCTGAGAGTTTCGTATCGCCTTTGTTAGAGTGGTCTAGTCAGTTGGGTAATTAAAGTTTCTCAAGTGTGCCATTATTGCTCAAATATGTTTTTTAAAAAAATAGAAAAAGGAAAAATTCAGAGTTTTGATTTTTCAGGCTCTAATACCATGATAAGATTCAGAGACACGAAGAGATCAAACCATTTATGTGTGTTATTCAAAGATATCGATCATACATTTTTATACTACTAGAAAACTATCTAACTTCCTAATCTAAGAGATCACAAGAGACATACATGTAATTGACCATTGATTTTGTGCTAGCGTATTTATAGTAATTTCTTAGTCTATGGGATATGAATTGATAAGGTTTGTTGTATCTTGACATTTGCTACAATAACTTTTTTTTTTAAATAACCAAAATAACCTACTCATATTTTGAAAGACATTTTTCCTATATCACCCTTAGTACATTTTTTTTACTATAAGTATAATAACTAAAAAATCATGTTTGGTATAAAATGACAGATCATTTTTTAAAAAATCATTTTTTACCCTTAATACATTTTTTATGGGAGAATTGCTAGATTGACCTTCATTACAACTTTAATTACTAGAATAACCTACAAAATATAGGTTATTCTAGTAAACTTATTACCCAAACTATCAGTTTGAACATGTTGTACGAAATCAATATTACAGAAATGCATTACTAATTTTTTTAAAACTCATCAAAAAGTCCATTTATTTATAGAAATGTCACCGCTTATGTCGATTACGAGTATATCATAACAAATTTGTCGGAATAATGGTGGTAGATTTATAATATTTTGTAGATTTAATTTTTGAATGTCAGACTTAATGACAACTAACATACTTATATGCACAAATCTATCTTATGGCGTAACATATATATTTGTGTTCGTCAGACTTAATTTCAAATGACAGACTTAATTTTGCTCGATAGATTTATTTAATAAGTTTGCCACACGACACAACAAACTTATTAAAAATGTTACAAAATTTTTATGCCGTAATGGAAATCTGTCATGGATTTATTTTTTTTCCGCAAACCTATTTATCTATATGGTGCTAGACTTTTGGTAGTGGCAGCAAAGTTTTTAGTAAATTTAAGGGAGGATTACTAAAGTAAAGCTAAAATCCCTAAAAATTATTTGTTTGAGTACATTTTATCAAAATTACTAGAGTAACCTAATATACCGAAAATACCATTCTGATATTTGTTGAGAAAAACGTAAATACAAAATTGTCATTACTTTTCCTTTGCCACGTAAGCAAAAGTTGATGTTATTTACCGAGATACCAGCGCGCAAAAAACGAAAGTCTACCGTTCTTTGATGGTAGACTTGTATAATTTTGGTCAACTCAAATTTTGGTCCGTATATTTGTTTGTTAGATGGTTTATTTGTTTCAAAGATGGTCGATCTGTAAAATCTTGGTAGACTTATATTGGTACATTATTTCAACAACGCAGTAGATATGTTTCAGGGTGGTAGATATATTATTTTTTGGTAGATATATATATATTATTTTTATGGTAGATTTGTTTATGGGTTAATAGAATTTACGACCAATACGTTGACTTACGGTAAATACTTGACTTTTTGGTAGATTTAATGACAATGGTGGTAGATTAATCTTAAAAATGATAGACTTATTTCTTTTGGTGGCAGAGTTATCTACCGGAAAATATCGGATGGTTAGTTTTTTGAGACGGTAGATATAAAATAATTATGTAGATTTGTTTGTAATGGTGGTAGATATAAAACTGTCTAACATCTATGTGACTTTGTTTTGTAATGGTGATAGATTTAATATTAATGACGGTATATTTAAAAATATTTGGTAGATTTATTTGCAATGGTGATAGATTTAATAATTTTTTTGGTATTTACTCAGATAACCTTCAGCCGGTAGACTTATTATTTCGCGTTGTGGTAGACTTTTAATGACGGTAGATTTATTGACATTGTTTGATGGTTGACATTTGACTTTTCCAGAATGAGAAATGACGGTTTTGTCCTACACTAAGACTCAGATTTACACAAAAAACAGGCACCCAAATATGTTAAGTATGAGAATTTTTAAGTGTTTGATGGTAGATTTATTGTAATGATTGTAGATTTATTTTGTTATCCTCCCTTTTTCCGTTTTAAGATTAACCTTGAACTTATGTCCTATTGGATCTCTTAAACATTCACCTTATGTCCTTTTGGTTTTCTTTTGTGTAATAACTATCTTTTAACTTAGGGTCTTTTGGTTCTTATTTGTGTTTATTTTGGTATATTTAAATCAGATTACACTAAACCTTGAACATTACAATGTCAAATTACACATCAAAAATTGTAGTAGTGTTTTTATGAATGATGTTTCTGGAATCACAATTAATAAAAGGATTAAGAGATGGGTATGTGCTCGGTTTCAGCAAATTTACGCGCTCGATGCATAAATTGTGATACACAATGTCCTCGGTGTGGAGCGGAAGGGGAAACGATTAATCATGTTCTGTTTGAATGCCCACCAACGCTACAAACATGGGCACTCTCTCATATTCCATCGGCCCCGGGAGGTTTCCCGATGACATCGGTTTTCTCCAATTTTGATCATCTCTTTTGGAGACTCCCAAAAGAGAAAAGGAATACAATTTTTCCTTGGATTGTGTGGAATATTTGGAAAGCAAGGAACGACAAGGTGTTCTCAAATGTGGATAGAAATCCACAAGAGATTCTGCGGATAGCGGAAACAGAAGCAATAACTTGGGAAACGGCACAGTATAGCGAAACAGACATAACATCCAAACAAATCGGTCATAATACGGGTCAACAAGTTGAAAATAATGGACTGACATGCTATATTGATGGTTCGTGGAAGGAAACGGATAACTATTCTGGTCTAGGATGGTTCTGCTTTCAGGAGGGCGTCGAAGGAGTAATTATGGGGTCTCGTAATCTGCGAAGAAGTTTATCCCCGCTGCACGTAGAATTGGAAGCGCTCATCTGGGCGATGCATTGCATGATTGCAAATCATAAGACGGCGATAGCCTTTGCAACGGACTACTCATAGTTGGTGAAGATGGTGTCTACACCCAAGGAGTGGCCGGCTTACACTACATTTGGAGGAGTTCAAGAGGAGCAAGGAGGTTTTAACCTTTTTCTCCATCACACACATACCACGTGCAAGCAACACAGTGGCAGACAAGTTAGCACGAGGTGCTCTCATCTACCCATCAGACTTCACTTATGTAAACTCGGTACCCCCGATTTGGTTCACCGAATCGGAATAGGTATTAAGGCTGTTGACAAAAAAAAAAAAAAGAGATGGGTATGTGTCAAATATGGCATATGAGCTATGTAATTTTTTTTGGTTTGTGCTCGTTTGTTTTCAGCATTGGTTTATAGAATAGATATGTGTTTTTCGTCAATATTATTGTGTTGAGTCATGTGTTTTTGGTTAAAATCTCACTCACATTGGTTATACATATTAAACAAAGTGAAAGTAAAGAAAGTGAATGATAACAAACATGGTAAAAAAGATGAAATGTTTGACAAATGACTCAGCGTTTTGCAACAATTACAATTTGTAAATAATACAATCATCTAAAATCCAATTATCATTTATACAAACTCAAATATAGATCTATCATCAATTCAATAATAAATCTACCATCATTTCAAAACAAATCTACCATCATTTTTAAAATAAATCTACTAAATCCAAATTTACAATCCGTAGAAGAACACGCCGGAACGATGCCAAAAATCTCGCCGGAGACTCATCTGTCATCGCGAAGGCCATAAATCAGTTGAGAAGAAGAATTTTTTTACCAATAAACATATATACCATATTTTCAATAAGTAAACCTACTATCAATTCATAAACAAATCTTCACAAAATAATATATACCATCAATTATACCCATTAAAAAGACACTAAAAAGAAGCCGATAATCTCGTCAGAGACCTGTCCGCCGTCGCGAAGCCCATAATTTGTCAGATAAGAACAAACAAATGCCATCATTCATATATAAAGTTCAAATATGTGACTAACAAATCTACCATCATATAAAATGATAACTCTACAATCATTAAAAAATAAATCTACCATCAAATAATTAATATAACTCTACCATCATGAACAAACTATTTTTCACCTCAAATTTCAGAACCGTTGCCAGAATTTTTAGACGGCGGTAATATGGCCGAAGAAGAAGCCATGTACCTGTGGGAGAAGAAGAAACAATAAATCAGCCGTTAACAATAAGTCTACCATTATGTTAACAAAATCTAGCAAACAAATCTACCGTCATATATACAAATCCACCATCATATATAAACAAATATATCATGATATATAAACAAATCTACCCTCCTATATATAATAATAATCGTCATATATAAACAAATCTAACGTCATATATATACAAACTACCATCATATATAAACAAATCTATCGTGATATATAAACAAATCTACCGTCATATATATACAAACTACAATCATATATATACATATCTACCGTGATATATAAACAAATATACCAAACTCACCAAACCACATATGTCTTACTAATAAATCTACCATCAAGCGTTACAAAATCTACCACCAAATAAATACAAAATTTAACATTCCTCACCGGAAAATCCTTGCTCTAACCGAAATCTCGTTCAACAGACTGGAAACACAGACTAAACAAGTTATCTGCAAAAAAAAAATCAGGGTTAGGTTTCGCCGCCGCCATAAAAAAACTATGAAATTTGGGTTTTTGCCGCTGCCAACCACCCGTTCTCCCCCATTCATCGCGACACGAAGTCCGATGACTTTCCAGAACCCTCGACACGCCTCCCAAAAGTCCATCTCCTTCGCACCTTAACCAACCTTCGTCCCAGTTCTTCTTCTTCTTCGTGGAACCAGGTCTTTTCCCATTGGTGAGCCTTGTCACCTAAAGAGAACGGGAAGAGAAGAAGCTTGAACCCATCTTCGGAGACCCCATTGATCTTCGTGAGACCACATATCCGGTCAAATTGGTTGATGTGGTCTAAAGGGTCCTCCATGGACAAGCCTTGAAATTTGTTGGCTTGAACCATGTTGATAACCCCCGGTTTCACTTCGAAGTTGTTGTTCTCCACCGGTGGAGCTTGAATGCCTTGTCGGTTTTGGTGAGCATTAGCGGAATCACCCTCTCCAACAACGTTTCTAGCTCTTGGTGGATGGTTGGGACGGTGATGGTTTCCATTGCCACCACCTCCTTGATTGTTGCTGTTTGCATTCCCATTCCCACCGTTCCTCTGGTGGGGAATGGGTTCGTTGATGTTTCCAAGTGGAACATTCTCAAAGTGCTCCATGTCGTTACCAACCTCTTCTTGAACTCTCACTCGGTTTCGTCTTGCTCTTGATCCTCTATCAAGTTGATCAATGTCGTCCCTCGGTTCTACTAGGTTATTATTGCCACGGGAACGGGTATGCATGCAACTATAGAGAGAAAGAGAAATAGGAAGCAAACAAGATTAGTAACTTGGTAGCAAATAAAACTTAATCTCACAAAGAACCTAAATCTCAATGCTAAAACAAATCCCAATATGGCAACAGCGCCAAATTGATACAAAACTTTTATGTCTCTAGGAGGTATCAATAACTCTAGTACGTGTAATATGAAGGTTATCAATCCATAAAGGGATTTATCATAATCACTAAGAATGCAAGGAACAATTGCAAGTTAAGCTAAACAAGTGTGTTGTGATTAAGTAACCAATTTAAGGCAAATAAGCAATGCAATAACTAAACAAGATGTTATTCAAATAAAAAAAGCGGAACTAGAGATGTGGTTATTAATATAAGGTGATCTAAGTCCAATTAGTGGTGTTCATTCACTCAAAGAAGCTAATTCCTAGGCAATAGATCTCTAATCTTGATTAGTTCTCTTTCAAGCAACTAATCACTATGTTAATTATCAAGTCCATTAGCAAATTATCATTTGTGGATTAACAATTAGCAAGCATTAAGAATCATAACAAGATCAACTAAAGATATGCCCTAAACAACTAATGTCTTAGGTTAGGATCATAAATCTCTTGTCTAGTTCATCAAGGCATTTCATCAAACACTTGGTGTGCATGAAATGCGAAATGATCTAGATCCACTCTTTCAAGCTAGATCTAGCATTAGGGGCACTAGACAAGAAGGAATATAAAATCATCTAACCCTAAACACCACTAATCAAATCTTAGATCACCCTAATCTACCCCATCTCAAGATCCTAAAAGACTACTCAAGACCCATAGATAACACCTCAAAATTGATATGGATAAGAGATGAATTCATTGATGGGTGATGGATAATCAAGATAAAAAGAAGATAGATGGAAGAGATTGATGGAAACAAATACTAAATTGCATAAACAAAGAGGATCTCTCTTACAAATTTCAAGTTCTTTCTCAAAGGTGAGTGATGTAAGCCTCGGAATCCACCGAAATTATTATCACACGGTGATCGAGAGATTCCAAGCTTTAGCGGAAGATGGCCGAAGGTAGAGATGGAGATGGAGATTTGTTGAATGAATCCACACTCAACCACGAATAGAATAACTTGAATCCACAAGTTATTAGACCCGCAAATCACACAAGCAAAGTGAATCCACACTAGACTTGAAATGATATCACACAAAGACAAATCTTTGCCGAAAACTAAAAGTTCTTATTGATATTGAGAAGAAGCGTATCTTACAATGACGAAATGAAATGAGCTTTATAGGCTCGACTAAGACTTGACCTCCAAGGTCACAAGAAAGAAATAAGGAAAACAGAGATTACAAATTAATTGAAAAATATAGCCGTTGCATGTTAATGCCTTGGCGTAGAAAGGGAAAGTGGATTCTGGTCGTGATTGATCTTCTAGAAGCCTTGGAGGGCGCTTCCTCCAAGTGGGGCCACGAGTTTTATTCCCTGAATTTCGTCCATGGTGAACCCAAGTGTGAACGGGTCCGTTTAAGGCAAGTCGTGGTCCATGTGGCTTTTCCTTAGTGTGAACGCGCCAAGTATTGCATGAACGTGATTTCTTCTTCCATGCACGTCTAAGATGATCTCTAATGACTTGAGATCCTGCAGCAACTCTAAAATGATGGAGTTCATCTTTGAACTCACGATACGTCTCCCGGTAGGGTCCGAATGGAGTGCTTCGGGGAGCTTCGGGTAGAGCTTGTTCAAAGTGTATTCTTCCACGATCAAACACAATATTGTAGATGGTTTGTGGATGAATTTTGAAGCTGAGATGGCCTGCTTCATCCGATTTGAAGTTGGGTTGTGATTTGAGCTCGTAGGACGGCCTAGAGGCGGCTTTAGGGGCCATGGAAGAATTGGCTCGTCCAAATGGGATTCTGCTTCGACCATTGGTTCTAGGAGGTGAGTTAGGTCGGTGAAAGTAGTCTCCCTCAGTGGAGATCAGGTCGTTTGGGCCGTCGTTTGGATTTGACTTCTTTGTCTCGGCTAAAACTGTCTCCGAGTAAAGTTCTTCGGCTAAAACTGGTTCCGGGGCTGTATGGCCAAAACCACTCGACCTGTTAGTCTTGTCATGGTCACTTGGGTGGGGGAACTTACATCCTTTAGTGACGGTGAGATCGTTCGGACGGTCATAGGGCGTGAGCTTTCTTCTCCCGGCTAAAGCTTG
This sequence comes from Eutrema japonicum, assembly GCA_030161315.1. NCBI lineage: Eukaryota > Viridiplantae > Streptophyta > Magnoliopsida > Brassicales > Brassicaceae > Eutrema > Eutrema japonicum. Next base: position 23,919,647 of record BSQW01000007.1, read on the forward strand.
CAATTGGGCGTTTTGGAAACGATTGAATTGCAACTGAGGGACTCGACCAGGGTCTTCAGCATGGTTGGTTGGTCGAGAGAAATGGTTTCCCCGGGTTGATTTGATGCACGGATTCCTCAGTTCGGCTCCGGTAAATTTTCCCTCAGTTTCGGGGAAAATGTCTCCGTCGTCGGATTTCTCGAATTGGGACTGAGGGATTTGACCAAAGTGCCGGCTATAGTCACTTTGTCGATGAAAGTGCGATCCCTCAGTTAGTAGCTTAGGCGCAACTGTCCCAACAACAAGAAAGGTCCTGCTGTCGCCAATAGGGTCAGGGTCTAAGCCTGCCGTACGCACAGTACAGTCTCTTTCTGAGGTGGTAGTCGTTCCATGGGCTGTCTTGATACCGATGTCCACATCATACCCTCTCTCTTGGAAAAGTTTCGTCCTCGAAACTTCTTCTTTACCTGCACCAAAATAGAGCAAGTTAGTACCTTCGTAAATGAGTGGGTCTAGAGATTCACCTCGGGGAATTTTTTTGTTGCAGCTTCGGTGGGATTGATGATGTGCATCCGGCGGTTCTTCTTTGATCAACAAAGAGGCAATGACTCCTCTCCAAGGTGTGTTGCTGATTGTCTTGGGCAGGACGGTAGTCGCCTTAGCGAAATCTCCTTTTTCACTCTCGATGTTGCCCTTGATCTTTTGCCGTCTTGTCTCTTGTTGCTTATCCTCGGTTCCTGAAATAGTCTCTACACTTTTGACAAGAGGCAAGTGTGTTATCACAGTCATAGATTGGAATAACTTAGATTGGACCGTTTCATTTGTAAGGAGCGAGACAATCTCCTTTTTCTCGTTTTCTTGCCGAACATTACTTAGGCGTTTATCTATTTTTCCTTCGGTACCTAAGTCTACTTCAACATTCTGTTCTTGATGCACTTGCAGTATACTAGTATTTCGACACAAGGAATTAATCTTATTAAGTTCAGAATTAACCTTGTTACTAGTCGAGACTTGAATGCTTTCAAGTGGGCTCTCTTGCGAGTTGAACCATGAGTTGGAGCATGGCTCCGGGTCCTTCTTAAGGGCTTCTTGAACACGTCCCATTGGTGCTGGGCTGATGGTAATGAGCTCCTTAACCGGTCCAGGGGCTGCTGGTCGGATTTCACCACTCACGGTTTCTTGTGGTATACACTTTTCAGCTTGGACTCCGTTTGGCGATGTTGCCCTTTTTCTTGGGCAATCTTTTGCTATATGACCCCTGTTCTTACAATGATAACAAGTCAGCTCTAAGGGATTTTTAGAATTAGAGCACTTACTTTGATCCTTGACTTGTTTAGAGTCTTGCACGATTTTAGAAGTGGTGCCTTCTCGGCTTGGCTCCTTTGGAAGGTGCGTCGTCTTGCTTGCTGGTTTCAGGATTTGTGGTGAATATCTCTCATACATAATCCATTTTAAGTTCTCCCACGTTCTGATCTTTGGCTCCTTATAGTACCATCGTGCGTACTCATGTTTGTCCCACCATTTTAATGCTTCGCCGATGAGCTGTCCAAGTGCTATTGGTAGCTTCTCTTTATCGGGAATGTAATAATACCTAAAGTACTGATCCATCCTTCTTTCCCACTCTAGATAGCCTGATCTTTCACCACGAAATTCAAAGAATTCTGGTCCATAATATTTATAGCTATTGTCTAGAGATAACCTGATTTTTCTTATGTAGGTGCGGGTGAATGGGGCTTGCACTTGGCCTGATCTTGGGCCGTGGTACAGCTTGCCTTCTCTTGCTACTCTGGTTCTCAATTCTTCCCTAGTTAGGCAGTCACGCCTACCACCTGAAAATCCAAAAATTGGAGGATCATAATCCGATTTATAATCTGATTTATAAGTTACCATAGATTTGTTCGGGATTTGATAGGTGTGGCTCCATGTGCTGTCCGGTGGCTTTGGTGAACTTGCTTGGCAGCCTGGTTCGTCTTCAAAATCTGAATCTTCATGCCACGGTTCTCCTTCACTATTTGTCTCGCCTTCCGAACCGCAACTCGCGTAGCCATCTCCTGGCCATGGCGGAGACTCATAATCCTCGTCTTGGTCGGACCATCCTTGGCTCGACTCTTCATACTCCGCTCCATTAAGGTCGAGGTGCTCATCTCCTTCTTCACGTGAATCCATGGCGGCTTAGTTTGTAAGTACCTCGCAAAACAAAAGGCAAGAGATCAGAATCGTCCTTGAGTATATATGAAATTTAAAAGCAAATAACCAGAAAATGGAAAAAAAAAGATGGCAAAATGATGGTTTCCTTTTTTTTTTTTTTTTTTTAACTTTTTATGGAAATACAATTTCGAAATTCAAAATAAAAGGAAATAAATTCTGGTGAATATATTTTTTTTTTATGGGTTTTAGAAAAATGAAACAACAAGAACACAAAAACTGTTTTTTTTTCGCACAGGAATTTTCCGGTTCAGTATTGCTGGATCTAAAATTATTAAATCAACTTCTAAAATTCCAGAAACAATTTTATAATTTTCTACGATGAGTTAACAAGCAAATCCAAAAGACGAAACGTTTTTATGAGTTTTTATGATTTTATGAAAATTAAAACAAAACAGACGGGTAAAGCAGATAAATTTTTTTTTTTTTTGTATATAACGAATGAAACAAAAACGAAGCAGAAAATTGAAAGATAAAGGTTGGATGAACACAACCTGGGGGATAGGAGCTTTTGAGCTCTGATACCAGATGATGTAAGCCTCGGAATCCACCGAAATTATTATCACACGGTGATCGAGAGATTCCAAGCTTTAGCGGAAGATGGCCGAAGGTAGAGATGGAGATGGAGATTTGTTGAATGAATCCACACTCAACCACGAATAGAATAACTTGAATCCACAAGTTATTAGACCCGCAAATCACACAAGCAAAGTGAATCCACACTAGACTTGAAATGATATCACACAAAGACAAATCTTTGCCGAAAACTAAAAGTTCTTATTGATATTGAGAAGAAGCGTATCTTACAATGACGAAATGAAATGAGCTTTATAGGCTCGACTAAGACTTGACCTCCAAGGTCACAAGAAAGAAATAAGGAAAACAGAGATTACAAATTAATTGAAAAATATAGCCGTTGCATGTTAATGCCTTGGCGTAGAAAGGGAAAGTGGATTCTGGTCGTGATTGATCTTCTAGAAGCCTTGGAGGGCGCTTCCTCCAAGTGGGGCCACGAGTTTTATTCCCTGAATTTCGTCCATGGTGAACCCAAGTGTGAACGGGTCCGTTTAAGGCAAGTCGTGGTCCATGTGGCTTTTCCTTAGTGTGAACGCGCCAAGTATTGCATGAACGTGATTTCTTCTTCCATGCACGTCTAAGATGATCTCTAATGACTTGAGATCCTGCAGCAACTCTAAAATGATGGAGTTCATCTTTGAACTCACGATACGTCTCCCGGTAGGGTCCGAATGGAGTGCTTCGGGGAGCTTCGGGTAGAGCTTGTTCAAAGTGTATTCTTCCACGATCAAACACAATATTGTAGATGGTTTGTGGATGAATTTTGAAGCTGAGATGGCCTGCTTCATCCGATTTGAAGTTGGGTTGTGATTTGAGCTCGTAGGACGGCCTAGAGGCGGCTTTAGGGGCCATGGAAGAATTGGCTCGTCCAAATGGGATTCTGCTTCGACCATTGGTTCTAGGAGGTGAGTTAGGTCGGTGAAAGTAGTCTCCCTCAGTGGAGATCAGGTCGTTTGGGCCGTCGTTTGGATTTGACTTCTTTGTCTCGGCTAAAACTGTCTCCGAGTAAAGTTCTTCGGCTAAAACTGGTTCCGGGGCTGTATGGCCAAAACCACTCGACCTGTTAGTCTTATCATGGTCACTTAGGTGGGGGAACTTACATCCTTTAGTGACGGTGAGATCGTTCGGACGGTCATAGGGCGTGAGCTTTCTTCTCCCGGCTAAAGCTTGCAATTGGGCGTTTTGGAAACGATTGAATTGCAACTGAGGGACTCGACCAGGGTCTTCAGCATGGTTGGTTGGTCGAGAGAAATGGTTTCCCCGGGTTGATTTGATGCACGGATTCCTCAGTTCGGCTCCGGTAAATTTTCCCTTAGTTTCGGGGAAAATGTCTCCGTCGTCGGATTTCTCGAATTGGGACTGAGGGATTTGACCAAAGTGCCGGCTATAGTCACTTTGTCGATGAAAGTGCGATCCCTCAGTTAGTAGCTTAGGCGCAACTGTCCCAACAACAAGAAAGGTCCTGCTGTCGCCAATAGGGTCAGGGTCTAAGCCTGCCGTACGCACAGTACAGTCTCTTTCTGAGGTGGTAGTCGTTCCATGGGCTGTCTTGATACCGATGTCCACATCAGTGAGGGTTTTAGACTTAAGAAAAGTTTAAAATAAAAATTAGGTTTAGATGGGTTTTTATATGAAAAGTGGGCGACAGGGTTAACATCAAGGGGACTGGGCGATGCAACAGGTCGATGTTGGTTGCTGGGTTTTTGCTTCGCCCAGTTGCATCACTCCGTGGTCGTTGGTTGCTGGTCGATGCTAAGGCTCTTTCCCCCCTGACCTTCCATCAGCCGGTTGCATCGCCCCATGGCGTCGATGTAAACGTCCTGAAGCTTGAACATCGCGGCATCTGGGCGATGTGGGAAGGATCTGTGTCGATGCTAAGGCTTCTTCCCCCCTGATCTTCCATCGGCCGGTTGCAGCGACCCGTGGCGTCGATGTGCACGTCTCCAAAGCTCCCAACGTCTTTAACCGCCTCTCTTTATCCCGATCTGAATGGTCTCAAGCTAACCTCCGTTAAGTGCCTCCAAAGTGCCTAAAAAGGACTCCAAAACATGCAAGACACTCTAGGACCTAGTATGAGAATCCTAATACTCTAAATGATATAAAACAACAAAGAAATGCCAAGTAACTATATGCAAATGAGATGAAACCTATACTAAATGAATGCATGAAAGTGATGAAATACGAGTCTATCAACTCCCCCAAACTTACTTCTTTGCTTGTCCTCAAGCAAAAGCATCACTAAAAGAGTTCAAGTCCAAGTGCAAGCTCTGAGGTACGATAAACCATGTCTACTCAAAAGGGGCTAGCCATGTCCATCCTCACATGAAACAAGCTTGATCCTCAACCTACACAAGCCTTCCTATCATCCAATCCTTTGACATTCAATTAGCGGTTTCTAGTGGATCATGTTCATGCAATGTAAATAAAATCATTTGGCTAAGGATATGGTTTTGAGACAAAGATGATCTCAATGCATGAGGCAGTTTCTGAACAAGGGATCTCTCATTGAAGGAATGGACTTTGGCAAAATGCTAAGGGTGAAAAGCAATTGATGCATACAAGGCTAGACTTCCATCTACCCAATGCCCCAATACAAATTCGACCCTAATTCTAAACCCACAAAGAACCAATCCTAGCTACCCTTCACAAGGCGTTTTTGACTTCTTGTCCCACATCTCTTCATCATCTTTCTTTTCCATAAGTACTTAGGGGATTTCTTCTTCAACCAATGGCTTGGATTTCTTTACTTTCCTTGTCTTAGCTCCTCTTTTAGCTTCTTTAGTCTCTCTCATTTTTCTGCATAACTTTTTTTTAGCCATTTTGGCTTATTTTCTATCTTTTCAAAACTAGAGATTATCTTTTCAACACTTTAGACCTAAACCACATATATTCTTGCCAACCATTACAAACTTATTGCTTCCCCTAGTCATTCTCCCAAATCTCTTTCTTTCTTTCCACTTTTCCAATCCCAAAATCTTTCTTTTCTTTCTTTTTCATCAATTCCCCTCGTCCCAAATACCATCCTATCTAACTTAGCCTAATCTAGCTCATACTGCGCGAGCTAGTTCTACATGAAAGCCTTTTCTTGTCGCTCTAGACCCAACACTTTTTGTTAAGTCCATTCAAAAATATGGTCTCACAACGCTCACTAAACATGTAGGCTTGAAAGAAGGTTGAGTTTTAGGTGGGGTAAACCATTCCAAAGGTGCGAATTGGCTACTTGGGCCAACAAGAGTGGTAAAAGGGATAAGATGACCCAAGTATGTATGCGGAATCCATAAGTCCATCATGCAATGCATGAACACGATATTTGATGTGTCAAAATTAAGGTTCTCACTTAGATAGGATTGGATTCAAATCGAAACTTGCTTCGGCTAAGACCTAAGTAATGAGATATGAGATCCAAACATGGTTCGGCCTTGATTTCGAACACAGTATCTAGAGCATAGGACTTAAACCCTTAAAATGACACTTTACAAAGAGAAGTCATTCTATTTCCCTATGCACATGGAATGCATTATCTACATGATATGCATCTAGACTCAATCCTACATGAAGTGCAAAAAGTTTCAAAATTTATTGAAAATGCATGATATGCATGAGACTCAAAATGCAAAACTCAAAATAAGACAAAACAAATGACATTAGATACGGTCTCTCCCCCCAAACTTAAATCACGCCGTTTTGGTGTGAAATAAATCAAAGGAACAGTCCAAAAAAAATAGCAAAACAAAATGCAAGACTCAAGTGAAAGAAAACTATGTACAAAGTTTTGGAGTCATACCTTAGTAGCTTTGGGATGGGGAGGAAGACCCCATAGAAAGTGACGGGTTACTTGAGCACGGGGAAGGAGACCTCGTGGCTTTTCTCTTTGCTACTTTATCGTCATGTGCCAATGAGTGGCTTGCCTCTCCGTGCACCACCATTTCTCCTCCATGGAGCATGTGGCTCATGTCGAGACCACCTCCTTCTTCTCCTCGGGCTCTAGATGTTGTAGCCTCACCGTCCCTCTTTAGCTTCTTGATTGTGTTTCCCATAACCTTAACCGTCTTCTTCAAGCCTTTTATCACCTTTGCCATCTTCCTCATAATTTGATCTTGCCATTTGCACCATCGTTGGAGGAGTCTCGATTGGTGGTGAGCATGGCGTATGGTGATGTTAGGCATAACACCATCAAACGGCTCGAAGTGATACCGTTCTCCACCATAGATGGCAGTGGAGGGTGAGTCTTTGGCCTTTTCATCATCGAAGTCAAGGACTTCCTCGGGGTGTGCACTAGTAGCGGCCTTGCTCTTCTTGGGTGCTCTTGTGCGGAAGGCATCAATTGGTGGATCAACGGTTCGGTTGTAGAGGTTGTCTGTGGTGGGATAGAACAAGATGTTCCTTGGCTCTTCAAGCTTTGTGAAGGCGGTGTTAGGCAATAGGACTTGTGTGTGACATGTCTTGTTGAGCTTAAGGTTGTAAGCAAAATTGCCTTCTACCTTGCCCTTGAAAAACTTGGACCGTGAAAGGTAGCTCTCATCTATTAACTTCCATTCCTCATCAACTACCGAAAGCTTTATCCCTTTCGCTTTGAGGATGGAAGTTATGATCCAACCGATTGCTAATGTTGATTTCTTCGCCTTGGTTTTCCAAGCCCAATTCTTGTAAAAGAGCATTTGCCTCACCAAGGTAGTGGCAAAAGAAGGCATCTTCTCATTGCCTCTAAATTCCTTCACATTGCTTAGCGTCTTTAGGAGGGGTTTCAAACCGAGGCCTAGCAATTCCATTTCCTCTTTGGCCACCTTGTTAAACTCCACCTTAACGTAGAATGCACGGGTTAATACCATGTGCACGTATTTGAGGACCGGGCTTTTGATGCTAGAGTACTTGGAGATGCCGGGAAGATAGTCGTCGGAAGCAATTTTTTCCCATAAGAATTAGAGCTCATGCTTGGGATAGTTAAAGTAGGGCTCACCATAGGTACCTTCTTCTTTGAAACCAAAAATTTCACAAAGCTCATGAAAAGTGACCCGGTAGGTCTTCTTATTCACATCAAATCTGATTTCTCCAAATACGGTGCTTGCATTTGCTCTCTTGTTCCCTATCCCATAGAACCGTGCTTCAAGGGTTGCAAGGAATTGACAAGTGGGGTCCTTGTGAGCTACTTCCTTCATCGTCATGAATTTCCCGAGACCTATGTTCTCGAAGACAAGAGCAACATCTTCATATATACCCATCTTCTCCAAAACCACATGGTCTACGAATAGCCCTTGCTCGAACTTCATAGTTGAGAACTTCTCATAATACTCCTCAACCGTTGGCTCTCTCTCCTCCTCCACCGAGGCTTATTATTCTTCCTCTTGCACAACACTCTTTCCCTTGGCTTTAGCTTTGGAGCTTGTTGCCTTAGCAATTTCATTTCCATTAACCTTTGAGCTACCTTCTGCGGCTTTCCCTTTTTCTTTGGCGTTCCTTGCCACGGCCGTACCCACGAGTTGAGAGCCTTTGTTCGTGGTTTTGGAGTTCTTAGCCACGGTCCCTTGCTTGTTCTTGGGTTGAGCTCTTGCTTGCACCACTTCTTCCCCGTTTTCTCCTCCTTCACTAGCAAGTGCCCCCTTTTTCATCTTCTCATTGGCCTTGGCACATGTCTCTAGTGCTAACTTTCTCTTTCTTGATGGTAGGTTTAAAGTTGGAGTCGGGTTGTTTGTTGTCTTCATGGTACCTAAATTGTCTCAAAGAGCATATAAGTTTCAAGAAACCAAAACACAAGCAAAGGCATTTATGAGACAAAAAGGGGAAATGCTCAACTAACAAGAAGGTAATCAATTTCCCAATGTCATAATCGAAAGTGCCAAATTTTGGCTTCAAGAATCCATAAAAATCTCAAAGGTTGAAACTTTTATGCACAAAACACCAAAAATCAATTTCTTGGCTTAAAATCCCAAAAAAAAATTGAAATTCCTCAAATGCATGACAATTCAGCTTATGAACTACCTATCCTAGCCATTTTTGAGCCTAATCCCAAGGTTTTTATCCAAGTGAAAGAACTACCCAAACAAATCCATGAATTTTTTCACTTATGAACAAGTTCTTGATTTTTCATGAAAAATAAGAGTGAAATACCTTGGGGATGCAAGCTTTAAATGGAAAAGGTGTCGGTAGATCCAGAAAGAGGATGAAAATTTCGGAATTTAGCAACTTGAATCACAATTTTTGGTGGAGAATTGAGAAAGTTATGAGCAACTGAAGTTTGAGAGTGAGAAGATGACCATGGTTGCGATTTTAGTGGAGAAGATGACTTACCTGGCCGGGTGGGTCGACTTACCTGGGTCGAGAAACCAGGCGGAACACTGGGTAATAGATCCAGTCAACAAAATTCAAATTCTGGTCAACCAAATTTGAATCATGTTCAATGCAACGACGCGATGCTCGTGTTTTTCTCGGTTAATTCGCTCGGTTTCCGACGCCACAGGTCGATGCCACCGAGCGATGCGAAGGGTTTTTTTTTCCCCTGATGCTACATCGGTCCGTTGCATCGCCCAGTGGTCGTGATGTAGGTGCATGATTCGGCTTCCATCTTCCTTTGCTTGCACCCGTGACCACGAGACCTTAGATCCCCTAAAGACACCTAAGGTTTGGGGGAAACGCATCCGCCACGAGGGAAAATTTTCTCCCCAGGGGAAAAACAAGGCACGCTATCGTTTTCCCTCAGACATCGTTTTCCCTTAGACATCGTTTTCCCTTGGACATCGTTTTCCCTCGGACATCGTTTTCCCTCGTACACCAAGTTCCCTAAGAGCACTTCACAAAAATATCAAAAAGAACTAACAAAGATCGAAAAACGCATAAAAAGAAGTATATACAATGATAAGCTTGGGGTGTCTCCCAAGAGCACTTTGTTTAACGTCACTAAGTTCGACGTTTGTTACCGTTCTCAAGCTAGAGGGACATCATCGAGAGGGCTCGAGCCTCCCTCTTCGACGATTTGATTTGCTCGGTAGAGTTTGAGCCTTTGGCCATTAGCAATGAAGTCTTGGCCATCCTTGTTAACAAGCACCACGGCTCCATATGGCCTTACTTCCTTAACCTCAAACGGACCCAACCATCTCGACTTGATTTCCCGGGAAAGAGCTTCAACCAGGAATTGAACATCAACACTAGGTCCCCAACCTTGAAGTCCTTGTGCACAATCCTCTTGTCATGGAATGCTTTGGTCTTCTCCTTGTAGATTCTCGAGCTCTCATAGGCTTCAAGCCTAGTCTCTTCTAACTCTTGAAGTTGAATCAACCGCCTCTCTTGTGCTGTCTTGATGTCGAAGTTAAGAAGCTTCACCGCCCATAGGGCCTTGTATTCCACCTCAACCAGTAGATGGCATGACTTCCCATAAAGCAAGTTGAATGGTGTAGTCCCTATAGGCGTCTTAAAGGCGGTTCGGTATGCCCATAAAGTATCATCTAACTTGTTGGCCCAATCCTTACTTGAACTCCCAACCGTCTTCTCTAGTATGGCTTTAATTTGCCGGTTGGATACTTCTAATTGGCAACTCGTTTGGGGATGGTAAGGTGTTGCTACCTTATGCCTCACACCATGCTTCTTAAGTAGACTTTCAAACACCTTATTGATGAAATGACTACCTCCATCACTAATGACCATCCTTGGAACTCCGAACCTTAGGAAGATGACGGACTTGAATAGTTTTAGGACAACATTAGCATCGTTGGTCGGGCTTGTAATGGCTTTCACCTATTTAGAGATGTAATCAACCGCCACCAATATGTATTGGTTACCATATGATGACGGGAAAGGTCCCATAAAATCGATGCCCCATACGTCAAACATCTCCACCACAATGATTGGGTTTTGGGGCATTTCATCTCTCCTCCCAATATGCCCTTTCTTTTGGCACGCATCACATGTGGAGACAAAGAGGTGCGCATCATTGAATAATGAAGGCCACCAAAAACAGGATTGCAAAACCTGTGTAGCCGTTTTGTAAGAGGCATGATGACCACCATAGCTTGACCCGTGACAATGGAGTAGGATCCCTTGGACTTCTTCTTCCGCCACGCATCTCCTAAAGATACCATCCGAGCACAACTTGTATAAGTAGGGTTCGTCCCATTAGTATCTCATCATGTCGTGGAAGAACTTATTCTTCTTAAACCCATCCAAAGGCGGTTCCTTTCCGCACACTAAGTAGTTCACTAGATCCGCAAACCATGGTAGTTTCTCGTCTTGTAACCCATTAGCACTCTCTAATCCTTGCACGGCTTCAATCCATTTCATCAAGACACCAACAACCATGAGACTCTCCTCGGGGAGCTTATCATCAATTGGGACAAGGTCTTCAATCCTCATTCTAGACAAGTGATCCGCGACCCCATTCTCTTTCCCTTTCTTGTCAACTATCTCCAACTCAAACTCTTGTAGAAATAAGATCCAACGGAGTAGCCTCGGCTTTGTGTCTTTCTTTGCATGAATGTATCTTAGGGCCGCGTGATCGGTGTAGACAATCACCTTTGATCCCACAACATAAGACTTAAATTTCTCCATTGCAAAGACCACGGCTAGCAACTCCTTTTCCGTTGTGGCATACCGGGCTTGAGTGTCATCTAAGGTCCTACTTGCATAGTAGATGACATTGGTCTTCTTGTCCTTCCTTTGCCCCAAGACAGCACCAACCGCGTAATCACTAGCATCACACATGATCTCGAAAGGGAGATCCCAATCTGGTGCTTGGACAATGGGAGCACTAAGCAACACCTTCTTGATCTCTAGAAACGCTACCATACACTCTTCGTCAAACACGAACTCAACCTCCTTGCAAAGTAGCCTTGTGAGAGGCCTTGTGATTTTTGAGAAGTCTTTGATGAACCTTCGGTAGAACCCCGCATGACCCAAGAAAGACCGGATGTCCTTGACCAACTTAGGCGGCTCCAAGCTAACCATCACCTCTATCTTGGCTTTGTCTACCTCAATCCCTTTCTCGGAGATCTTATGCCCAAGCATGATGCCCTCACGTACCATGAAATGGCACTACACCCAATTGAGCACCAAGTTTTCTTCTTCGCATCGTTGCAAGACCCTACCAAGATTAGACAAACAAACACCAAACGAATAGCCATACACGGAGAAGTCTTCCATACAGACTTCTACCATGTCTTCAATAAGATCAGAGAAAATGGACATCATGCAACGTTGGAATGTCGCGGGTGCATTACACAACCCAAATGTCATCCTTCGATATGCGAAGGTGCCATAAGGGCATGTGAAAGTTGTTTTTTCTTGGTCATTCAGGTGTATGGGAATTTGAAAGAAACCCGAATAACCGTCTAGAAAGCAATAAAATGGATGATTAGCTAGTCGTTCAAGCATTTGATCTATGAAAGGTAACGGAAAGTGATCTTTACGAGTAGATGAATTTAGCGTCCTATATTCAATGCACATTCTATGCCCGGTTACTGTCCTAGTAGGTATCATTTCATTCTTTTCATTTTAAACAACTGTTATCCCCCTTTTCTTAGGCACACAATGAACCGGTGAAACCCAAGTACTATCCGATATTAAGAATCTATGTCTTTACAACATCTTTCAAATTATGATTCAACCTTATTTGATGTTCAATAGAGGTCCTTGATTCATCCTCTAGATGGATTCTATGAGTGCATAAAGTAGGGGAAATACCCTTGATATCGTCCAAAGAGTAACCAATAGCATTCTTATACTTTCTAAGTTCAACTAAAAGGGAGGATAGTTCGTTCTCATTTAAACTATCATTTACAATAACCGGGTATTACTCGTTTGGACCTAGGAAAGCGTACCTTAGTCCCGTGGGAAGTTGCTTAAGGTCCACCTTTGGGGCTTTGAGTTCGCTCCAATCGTCCTTCTCAAGACTAGACTTACCCTTGCTAGTCTCTTCAACGGCTTGAACAAACTCCTCTTGAACCGTGCCAACTCTTAAGCCATCTTGACCCTCGGCACCACGAGCACCCAACTCAACAAATGGCGTATCCCTTTCAACCGGCTTGTGTAAGTTCATGAGTAGCTCATACCCTTGGCTCTCTTTACTCAAGAACCCATGATCACCACGCTCCTTTTTCAAGACCACTTCCAAACCGTCTTCTACTCTCATTTCCCCAAGCAATTCGTCGGCTAGTTCATCAATGGTCTCTATGTAGAAACATTAACCGTCTATGGTGGGTTTCTTCATCTCCTTGTTGATATCGAACTCAAGGACTTCTCTTTTACCTAAGTGGAGGTCTATTTTGCCTTTCCTCACATCGATTATTGCTCCCGCGGTGGCTAGGAATGTCCTGCCAAAGATAAAAGGGTCATTCGGTTCCTCATCCATTTCAAGCACCACGAAATCCGTGGGGACAATGAAATCCTTCACCACGATAGGAAGATCCTCAAAAAAACCAATAGGAACCATCACGCTTTTATCCGCCAATATTAGGGAAATGTTGCATGCCTTGTAGCGTGTGAAGCCTAGTATCTTGGCTACCGAAAACGGCATGAGGCTTACACTCGCTACAAGATCACACAAACAATGGTTGAAAGCTAGAGGACCAAGTGCACAAGGTAGAGTGAATGATCCCGGATCTCCTAGTTTCTTTGGCACCATGTTCTTTTGTATGATGGCGCTACACTCGTGAGTTAGAATGACCATAGACTCCATCTCCTTAGCTCTCTAATTCACGGCATCTTTCAAGAATTTGGCGTATTGAGGGACAAGCAAGAAAACATCAACCAAAGGCATTGTGAGTTCTACCTTCTCCATTTGCCTATCAAAGATGGCTTTATACTTGTCCATAAGTTGCTTCTTGAACCACCCGGGAAAAGGTAGCTTAGGAACGTATGACTTAAGGAAAAACAAATTCTTCTTCGGCTTCTCTTGAGCAACAACAATCCTAGGCTTGACCTTCTCAACTTCTCCAACCTTGTCTTGCTATTTCACTACCTCATCTTCAACCAATTCCTCATCTTCTTGAAGTTCCACCCCCCCCCCCCCACATTGCTTCTCAATGTCCGCATTGAGAGTAGAAGGAACTTCTCTTGGAGGCAAAACTATACCACTTCTTAAGGTGATGGCGTTTACATACTCCTTAGGATTAGCTTCGGATTTGCCCGGGAGTTTACCTTGTGGTCGTGAAGAAGAAGGAACACCTTTGTTCTCCATTTGCTTTACCTTGGAGTTCAAAGCCTCAAACTTGTTGTTGAGGTCGTTGTAAGAGCAATCCACCCGCGTACTTATCTCCGCTTGTCCCTTGAGTAATTGTTGGAACATAGAGCTCAAGTCAAGTTCTTGCGGTTTAGACGTAGTTGCTTGACCTTGAGGGACAAACCCTTGTTGTTGGCCTTGAAAACCCGGTGGGCCATTATTTTGGAAACCACTTTGGTTCCCTTGGAATTGGTTCCTTGGGACAAAGCCTTGTTGGTTGGTATTAGAAGCTTGGCCTTGAGGTTGGAATTGCTTTTGTGGGTCTCCTTGAGCTTGATTAGGTTGCGGAGGGTAGACTTGGTCTTATGGGTTCTCCACATTTGTGTTCCGGTAAGAGAAGTTGGGGTGGTTCCTATAGTTTTGGTTGAACCCTTGTCTTTGGTAGTTCTCTTGGTTTTGGTAGTTCCCTTGGTTCTGGTAGTTCCCTTGGTTCCCCACATAGTTCACCTCCTCTTGGGTGTTCATGTCTACGTTCTCCTCTTGATAGCAACCTTGATTCTCGTCATAAGCATCCACAAAATTAACCGTCTTTTGAGAAGGCACTAGAAGTTTATCAATCAAATTGGCTTGCTTGTCCAACTTGTCGTTAAAAGCTTTCATATCCTTGGCCCGATTTTTCTCATCGAAGTCGCTAGTGGTCCTTGTGGCACGGTCATAGTCGTCGCCACAGGTACCGTCACTTTGGGCCAAATTCTCGACAAGCTCCATTGCTTCCTCAACGTCCTTAGCCAAGAAGTTACCGTTTGATGTCGTGTCAAGTAGCATACAGATCTTAGGCAAAGCACCTCGGTATAGAGTGATAAGGAGATAGGCATTTCTAAAGTCGTGATGTGGGCTTCTAAATCTCTCCCAAGCCTTGTTGAAAGACTCATTGGACCGTTGTGTGAAGCTTGAGATCTCGTTGCGAAGCTTGGCGGTTCTAGCCGGTGAAACGAATTTCGCAAGAAACGCATGTTTGCAATCATCCCACGAGGTAATAGATCCTTGGGGTAAGGTCCGTTTCCATTGGTGAGCCTTGTCACCTAAAGAGAACGGGAAGAGACGAAGCTTGAACCCATCTTCGGAGACCCCATTTATCTTCGTGAGACCACATATCCGGTCAAATTGGTTGATGTGGTCTAAAGGGTCCTCCATGGACAAGCATTGAAATTTTTTGGCTTGAACCATGTTGATAACCCCCGGTTTCACTTCGAAGTTGTTGTTCTCCACCGTTGGAGCTTGAATGCCTTGTCGGTTTTGGTGAGCATTAGCGGAATCACCCTCTCCAACAACGTTTCTAGCTCTTGGTGGATGGTTGGGACGGTGATGGTTTCCATTGCCACCACCTCCTTGATTGTTGCCGTTTGCATTCCCATTCCCACCGTTCCTTTGGTGGGGAATGGGTTCGTTGATGTTCCCAAGTGGAACATTCTCAAAGTGCTCCATGTCGTTACCAACCTCTTCTTGAACTCTCACTCGGTTTCGTCTTGCTCTTGATACTCTATCAAGTTGATCAATGTCGTCCCTCGGTTCTACTAGGTTAGTATTGCCACGGGAACGGGTATGCATGCACCTATAGAGAGAAAGAGAAATAGGAAGCAAACAAGATTAGTAACTTGGAAGCAAATAAAACTTAATCTCACAAAGAACCTAAATCTCAATGCTAAAACAAATCCCAATATGGCAACGGCGCCAAATTGATACAAGACTTTTATGTCTCTAGGAGGTATCAATAACTCCAATACATGTAGTATGAAGGTTATCAATCCATAAAGGGATTTATCCTAATCACTAAGAATGCAAGGAACAATTGCAAGTTAAGCTAAACAAGTGTGTTAAGTGATTAAATAACCAATTTAAGGCAAATAAGCAATGCAATAACTAAACAAGATGTAATTCAAATAACAAAAGCGGAACTAGAGATGAGGTTATTGATATAAGGTGATCCAAGTCCAATTAGTGGTGTTCATTCACTCAAAGAAGCTAATTCCTAGGCAATAGATCTCTAATCTTGATTAGTTCTCTTTCAAGCAACTAATCACTATGTTAATTATCAAGTCCATTAGCAAATTATCATTTGTGGATTAACAATTAGCAAACATTAAGAATCATAACAAGATCAACCAAAGATATGCCCTAAACAACTAATGTCTTAGGTTAGGAGCATAAATCTCTTGTCTAGTTCATCAAGGAATTTGATCAAACACTTGGTTTGCATGAAATACCTTATGATCTAGATCCACTCTTTCAAGCTAGATCTAGCATTAGGGGCACTAGACAAGAAGGAATATAAGATCATCTAACCCTAAATACCACTAATCAAACCTTAGATCACCCTAATCTACCCCATCTCAAGATCCTAAAAGACTACTCAAGAACCATAGAGAACACCTCAAAATCGATATGGATAAGAGATGAATTCATTGATGGGTGATGGATAATCAAGATAAAAAGAAGATAGATGGAAGAGATTGATGGAAACAAATACTAAATTGCATAAACAAAGAGGAGCTCTCTTACAAATCTCAAATTCTCTCTCAAAGGTGAGGGTTTTAGACTTAAGAAAATCTTAAAATAAAAATTAGGTTTAGATGGGGTTTTATATGAAAACTGTGCGACATGGTTAACATCAAGGGGACTGGGCGATGCAACAAGTCGATGTTGGTTGCTGGGTTTTTGCATCGCCCAGTTGCATCACTCCGTGGTCGTTGGTTGCTGGTCGATGCTAAGGCTTTTTCCCCCTGACCTTCCATCGGCCGGCTGTATCGCCTCGTGGCGTCAATGTAAACGTCCTGAAGCTTGAACATCGCGGCATCTGGGCGATGTGGGATGGATCTGGGTCGATGCTAAGGCTTTTCCTCCCCTAACCTTACATCGGCCGGTTGCATCGCCCCATGGCGTCGATGTAAACGTCCTGAAGCTTGAACATCGCGGCATCTGAGCTATGTGGGAAGGAACTGGGTCGATGCTAAGGCTTATTCCCCACAGATCTTCCATCGACCGGTTGCAGCGACCCGTGGCGTCGATGTGCACGTCTCCAAAGCTCCCAACGTTTTTAACTGCCTCTCTTTCTCCCGATCCGAATGGTCTCAAGCCAACCTCCGTTAAGTGCCTCCATAGTGCCTAAAAAGGACTCCAAAACATGCAAGACACTCTAGGACCTAGTATGAGAATCCTAATACTCTAAATGAGATAAAACAACAAAGAAATGCCAAGTAACTATATGCAAATGAGATGAAACCTATACTAAATGAATGCATGAAAGTGATGAAATACGAGTCTATCAACTACCCAGCGAGCTAGATCGGCCCGAAGGTCGATCCCCTCTACCCCTTCCTCTCGACTTATAGCCTAAGGCTTTTCAACCCATTCTGCGGCCGTGAGTTGTTTCGACCCGGACATGGTCTAGTATCATAAGAACCGAGGTTTTATGCGAACTCTGATGTAGAAACGTTACTTTTTCGGGTTTGAATATAATTTAACATTCATCAAAAAAAAAAATTACGAGAATAATGACGAAAATGATTGTTACTTTTTCATTTTGTTTTTTCTTCTTCAATTTTCCCCCTTTTGGAATGATTCCATACTTGTTTATATAATATTTTTGCGGTTTCCTTTGTACATATTATATTTATATGTAGTGGAAATAACTGTAATCTGATTTTTTCTATTCTACTATTGTAAGGTAACTATGAAAACATAAATTGGTCAAATCAATATATTTGGTAACTTAATTAACGGGAACAAGTGAATAGTTTAATTATTGGTCAAATCAATATATTGGTAACTTAATTAACGGAAAAAGGAGGTTTGCAACAGATTTTTTCGAACGGGTGAAAATTTTGTCGGCATCAAAGGAATGACCTGCTTTTTCGCTACATATGGAGGAATTTGAGAGAAGTAATGAGGTTTTCTCTTTCTTCTCAATCTCTCTCATCCCACAAGCAAAGAATACAGTGGCAGACAAACTAACACGGAGTGCTCGAGTCTACCTTTATAATATTTCGTATGTAAATTCGATGCCACCAGTTTGGATCTCCGGATTGTTCTAGGTGTCTCCTATGCTGCCAAAAAAAAATAACGGAAAAAGTGATATGCTTGGTTTCTACCGCTTTCTAATGCATGTTTTAATGTTTCTTTCAATTGTTTTATCGAGTCAAAATCCGTTTTTACAGTCTTTTAGTCTTCTATTTAGATATCTCAAGTAAAAAGGCGTTCAAGGATGAAATTAGAGTTACGAGGGCAAAAACGCACGAAACCATGAAGAAAGAGCCATCATCGGTCGATACCGATGGAACAGGTCGATGCTACCCCTACCCGAGAGGTTGGCATCGACCGATGCTGATGAAGGTGTCGATAGACCCGGTCGATGCTACCCCTACCTGAGAGGTCAGCATCGACCGATGCTGAATAAGACCGGTCGATGCTACCCCTACCCGATAGGTCAGCATCGACCGATGCCAAGGAGGTCGATCGATGGGCCGGTCGATGCTACCCCTATCCGAGAGTTCAACATCGACCGATGCTAAGATGGTATCGACCGATACCAGGCGACGAGAAGAAGAAAGGAAACTTTTGTTTTTCTTATTTTGCCCTGTGAACTTCCTGTTTTGACCTAATTCGACCTAGACCTATATATACTCTATTTTTAGCAGCTTTGAGGCAGCCACCTTTTTGTTCTATTAACACTTTTTGCTATTGAATCATTGTAAGCTTTGGAGAAGAATCGCTACATCTATTTAGAAGAATTCTAAACCCTTTCTCTCTTTATTTATATTATGATTTCTTCATCTCCTTGCTTGTTCTTCGTTACTTTGTCTGAGTAGTTCCATATTTAGGTTAGGGCCTTCAAGGGGATCCATGAGTCATTGAATTAGACACATATAGGGATTTATCTTTTGTGGTTTTCGCTTATTGTTGTGTTTATTGCTTAAACTTGAGCTGACCGCTAGGTCTATGAACTAGGGCAATCTAAGAGTGCGGAAGTGTCTTAGGTTGCTTAGAAAGAACATAAGTGAGCGAATTTTCCTTAGCCTGCGGAAGTTGATGTTAAGGCGATTCGTGAACATACTGAACCAGCTCGTTAATTCTGATCTAGAATTCTATGCTAACGAAAGTTAGGATTTTAGGTTGCTATATTTAGTAACCATGAGCACGGAAGTGGATTGGTTAGATATTTATGTTTGAGCTTGAAATTTGCTTTTAATTATTTCTTGAATAGTTGTCTGATTTATGGTCTCTGGATTCCTGCGAATAAACCCTGGACCTAACGCATATCCTTTATTGAATTTACATCGTTTAAATTGCTCTTGTTACTTTTCTAAAACAAACCATATTTCTGTCTTAGCTTAATTTCATAATTGTGAGAATAGTAGTGTAACCTTGGTCTCTGTGGATATGATCCTAAAGTACTGCATTGACAACCGTTATGATTGCAATAGTGTGAAATTTAGTTTTAATTAACTGAGTGAAAACGCTTAAATCAAAGAGTAACTTAATTATTTCAAAGTTTCAAAATGTAATAAATTTATTTTCTCAAAATTAGGTTTACCCTGTCAACCTTTATGAATATTTCTTATGTAAGTTATTTTTATTATATAAAGTATTTTATGTTTCCTTAGAGTAAACAGTAATTGGAGGCAAAAATGTTACCCTAAACTCTAAAATCAAGAATTGAAACAAAAAAAACCCAAGGATTCAAAACATAAATTCAAAAAATAAATAGAAACCAAAATATAACCCTAAACATGATATCGAATGATGCGAACTGCGCATGCTGTCCCGATACATCATCATGGTTTACAACTGTTTCGGTCTGAGCTTGGTAAATTAACAGCTTACTATGATGCGGACTGGGCAGGCTGTCCCGATAGGCTATTGTGTTTACCTTGGTGAAAATCTGATATCGTGGTCTTCAAAGCGGCAACCCACGGTATCAACATCAAGTGCAGAAGCAGAGTACAAGGGCGTGGCTAAGAAAGTGGCTGAAACATGTTGGCTACAGAACCTTCTCCTCGAACTTCATTGCCCAATGCAGTCGGCTACTCTCATTTTCTGCGATAGCATAAGCTTGGTCTATATGTCCAACAATCCAGTTCAGCATCAACGAACAAAACATGTGGAGATTGATCTTCATTTTGTACGAGAGAAGGTTGCCATTGGAAAGCGAATAATTAAAACAAAATTGTAAACAATTTAACGAAGTGTTGGGCACGCAGGAACTCTCTAGGGATCATGGCCGATTTTCATAAGAAATTTGCAATGACTTTTAATGCGACTTTTGTCGTCTTTTGGTTCTTAAACTTGGAACACTTTAGTGTGTGTAGCCTACTCTCGCACATCATAGATAACGATAACTTATATACTCGACCGATAGCTTTCGTCTTCGACCGCGCAAAAAGTTATGATGAACAAACAAGTTTGTTAACGCTCACAACCCCTCCAAAAGTATACTTTTGTATCTTGTAACGGTTTTGCTCGTCTAACCTAGGTCAAACATATATATCCAATACTTTTGTAGCTCTAAAATACCTAAGTTGAATTGCAAGGTGATCAATCAAGCAAACATTCATTAATAAAAAAGATAGAACGAAGAACCCTAATCGATATCCTAACCTAAAAACTTAATGAATAATCGAACCATGACAGCCCCTTGAAAACCCTACACCTAACAAGAGAAATACTCAGCCATAGCTAAACTTAACATCATCATAAATAAAAGAAGAACAGTAAGAAAAAGAGATGAAGAAAGGCTTCTCTATTGAAGACACAAGTCGAGAATCCTTGATCCAAGTCAATGAACAAGAGTAAAAGTTGCTAAAAAATTCGTCTCTGCCTTAAAGCGTGTAAGATTATATGTCTAAGAGACCTAAAATTAAGCATGTATATATAGTCTTCACTTCATTGGGGACGTTGAAGGTTTGAGGTGAAAAGACGTAATTGGCCTTGGGGATGAAACAAGCTGATTTGGTCGCACAGGGAGTGACCACGGGTGCGTGGTCTCGACCAGCGGTGGAATGCTCGTTGGCCGCAGGCGGCTCTCCTCTGACCACGGCAGAATTCTAATTGGCCGCGGGCGCAGCTTCTCTGCCCGCAGTGAATTTGGCTTCAAGGCAGCTTTGTCTACCTTTAGTGATTGGGGTATATTTGATGATCCAACCATTGAAATATCTCCAAACTAATTGCATTTGAAATCTGGTTGTGTCTTCTTTGTTGTATCAAAATTTGGGAATGATCAGACGGTGATAATATATTTTTTGACTGCAAGACCTCTGACGGTCCAAGTTTATCCAAAAACGTACTTTTGTTCCGAAATGCACTATTTTATTCCGAGTTACCTGAAATATCTTTCAAAACTCTAAAACATGGAAATCACTTGAAAACCATTGAAAACGGAGTTAAAACACCTGCAAAAGATATGAAAGTAATCCATAAAAATGGTCAAAAACCGGTGTTATCAACTCCCCCAGACTTAAATCTTTGTTTGTCCTCAAACAAAACATAAATTTGTACTCGGAAAGAAGTTTTTGAAAACGTAGGAACTAACAAAAATCTTAGTGACCATCCTTCTAAACCATGACCAACGCAATGCATCAATCGAGACTTGGTCTAGAAAATTCTCACCAAAGTACTGCAACGCTAGTCCACGATATCCGTCATGCGAAAATTTACACACTTAAACTCTAACATTCAGTCAACTATCTCTTAACATTCATTAAGGTTTGCATGATTCTTATCAAAAAGTACTAACCATGATAATCGAGTCTAGGCATTTAGGACTTTTTAGAGGTGAGGTTAAAAGTATTTTGGGTTACTGTATTTCTATCGGAGGATGCTAGATATTATGCAAAAAAACAAGAGAGGATGGAGCTATTGACGTCCACAGTTTCCAGTTACTTCCTACTCGAATAAATGTTGTTGCAAACTTTTTCTTCTTCATAACTTTTCTGCCGTTCCCCAAGACTAGATTTTTCTCCGGGTAATGATTCGAACGGCTTCTCACTCCTTACATACGAAACATGGCTGCCTTGGTATAAAAATATGGACTACCCTAAGACTCTTAGGCTTTTGTTTATTATTAATATTATTACTATTATTATTATTATTATTATTATTATTATTATTATTTGAAAGGGGAAACGCCTTTGAATGGGAGTTTTAGGGAGGACAAAAATTACCAATGATAAAAGATTTCCAAGGCAACTTTCAAGCTTGAATTGTTGATATCTCCTTAACCGAATCCATCTCGTCTTCTGTCTTATGTCTTCTCGAGTGACTGAAAACTGTGTCATTCCTCCATCTCCTGCGTTTTTGCACATATATGCACATAAGACAATAAGAGAGGCAAGAGTGAGGTTTGAAAATGATGGTTAATGTTCGAGGTGTGGTACCAGCTAAAGATGAACGGGCCATCTAGGACAACAAAGAGTGGTAAGAAGGAAAATATGTCCTAGATGTCTGATTCGTTGTCTCGCCTAAAACATTTGATAAGAAAATTAAATTCATACTAAGTTCAAACATAGTGAGCTAGTATATCCTGTCATAAAGAATCTCTATGGGTCAAAATCCTTGGGGAATAACAAGGACTCTCTTAGTTTGGGCTCCCAAGGACGCCGTTCTTGGGGTTCTCGGGGTACAGCGCCGCCTCCTAGTGGATCGAGTTCGGGAACTCAAGTCCTGGAATCCGAGCAATCCGGTGTTCGGACCTGAATTAGGATCAAGGATCTTGTCCAATAGCCAAACCAGGACCATTGCATCAGTCTCGACCGGAAGTTAGAGGACGGGAGTTGGTAAGTGAAATTTTGTTTATTATTCCAATTTAGTTAGATTATGAATCTTAACATACTTATTACTTTTTGTTTTAATGTTTTCGGGTTTAAGTTGCCGACGGAGATCACAAAGACGATATTGCGGATGCTCCACAACATGTTGGACAAACCGTATGAGAAATACTTTGACATGCCGGCCGACGAGAAAGACTTGTGGCACCAAACTTTCGGGGTAAGTAATTTTTTGATTTTGTTTCCTTTTAGTTAATTTTATCAATTTTAATCGCGGAAACTAACATTATGTGTTTTTTTCAATGTAGCAAGAGTTCACTTGGGAGCATACTATGACGACGAAAGTGCTTAACACTTTTGATCGGTATGTCGGGCTTCAGTACTCGAAGCACATGTACGAGTGGAAGCAGAAGAATGACAAGCCGAAAGACCTTGAGGACGACGCCTGTAAGGGATTCTGAGAGTACTAGATTCGGCATGCGACGAAAAAGCTCTACGAAAAAAAACTCGAAGAACTGGAAGAGCGATCGAGGAGGGAAGAGGGACTACATTCACAACGGGGGCGCAAAGACCGTCGAGCACAAGGCGATGGAAATGGTAAGTATAATTTCAAATTTTAATTACTAATTTCGTTTTTTATTATTAATTTACTTAACAAAATTTCACAGGTAAAAGAAGACGGTGCCGCTCCCGATTACCTTAAAGTCAAGGAGAAGAGGCACAACAACAAAAACACTTGTGTGATCCAGGACTTGGGGGTGCGTGAAGCTGTTGAGAGCTCCAAGAAGAAGAAGGAGGAACGTGAAGTTTCAATGTCGCAGCTCACTCTTGAAGGATCGTCGTCCTCAAACCAGTTATCCCGGGAAGATATCAACGAAATTGTTTTCGGTGTAAGTTTTTTTTTGTTTTCATTCAAAGAAACAAATTTCTTCGTAATTTTATTACTAATTTTTATAATATTTCGTAGGAAACTCGACAAGTCAAAGGTCGATTCGCTGGGTTAGGCGGACTTCCGACCTAAGAATCTTCTTCTTCGGTTCCTCGATATGCTTCGGAGTACAAAGCATAAATCTAGAGGCTCAGCCAAACGCTGAAATACTGTGACGCGAAGGTCGTTGAGTTGGAGTCTGCAAACAAGGAGTTGGAGTCCGCACACGAGGAGTTGGAGTCCGCACACGAGGAGTTGCAGTCCGCACACACCTCAACTCGTAAGGAACTCACCGATTTGCAGAAAACCATGAAGGACGCCTTCCCCCATCTCTTTCCGAACTAAATTTTCTGTTTCTTAATCACATTTTATGTTTATGAATTTCTATATTTAATGAATTTTTTAATTAAGTAAATTTTATATTTATAAATTATTTTAATTAATTAAAAATTTGATTTAATTAATTAATTTATTAATTATTATAAATAATTCTTAAAAAAACAAATTATAGGTTGCCGTCGGAAATCCATCGGAATGCAATTCGTCGGAAAGTTATCGGAAATATTTCCGACGGAAATCCAACGGATTACTGACAGAATATTTTGACAAATATCCGACGGAAATCCGACGGATTACTGACAGAATATTCTGACAAAGATCCGTCGGAAACAAAGCCCGTCGGAAATCTTTCTGACGGCTTTCTGACGGCTTTCTGACAACGTTCTGATGGGTAGTTTCGATCAAACTTACGTCGGAAATACGGTCGTCGGTAATCCATCAGAAATATTTCGACAAGTTTCCGACAACTGCTGCCCGTCGAAACTTTCCGACGGATTCCCGAGAAAAAAAAAATTCCGACGAGCTAGAATTGACGGATTTCCGACGGGAACTGCCGTCGGAAAACGCATGTTCTCTTATAGTGCAATCATGACCTACAAACTACAAACCAATGGACTTCCCAATGATAAATCTCAAGGGTAAAAACATTATAATATATGATATAATGTGATAGAAGCAATGGTTTTAGAGTTATAAGGGGTTTATAACTATTTACTAAGTGTACTAAAGTAACTAGGGTTATCTGAGGCGTTTGGGAAATTAAGTTTATCATGAATTTGGTGGTTTTATAAAGGGATTGGGAAGAGCTCCATTATCATAATTTTTAGGGCTTTGTAATTCTCGTTTACATTTAATAAAAATCGGTTTATGATATTCTGATCATATTATAATATTGGTAAATCCATAATCATAAATCCACAAAACATAGTAACTGAATTGTCTTGATAATTAGTCAATGTATTTCACCGGCGATGTGAGAGGGTATTTGGTCTTTGTTTTGCTTCGCCCATGTTTTGTTTCAAGATTTCTGGAGTTGATTTTGCAGTATTTTCGATGGAGAAGGAAGATACGTCTTTGGTTTCGCGTTGCTGGATCTATTGCTTTGATCACTTCGGTGATGGTCTGTGCGGTGGAGGAGAATCTTTCATTGGATTCGAATTGTTGGGTGGCGTTCCAGGCTTCGTCTTTAATTGATGGTTTCAGGTCTTGGTTTTGCTCTCGTTTATCTCAGGGAATTGCATGTAAAGTTTATAATAATTTTCCATTATCCTCCTCCTTTAGGTTGTTGGATCTTTAAAGTTAGTATCCTTCCACCGCCATTTAGTTTAGTTGGATAATAGGTTTTCGCCTGTGGTATTTTCCTTGATATGTTCTTGTAAAGCTAACCTCTTGTGGGGATGTATAGTTCTATATTTAGACTTTTTCGGAAGAAAATTAGGTGTGTAGGAGTTAGATTCTCGTACATTCTTTCTTATTTACGTGGGGTTAATTACATTATCGCGTGATATTCCTATATTTTACACATTTTAGCATGCATATTATTTAGTGTTACGGGTCTCATGCAAGTGTCTTGCATAGTTTTTATAGCATTTTGGTATTTATTAGAGTATTAGATGTTTGGATTAGGTCCTAGTGAGTTTTGCATGCATTTGGAGTATTTTTGGAGACAGTTGATGATGTTTGGAGTTATGGAGCATAAGAGAAAGAAGAGTCCATCCAGAGTATCTGAAAGAACGGGTCGGACGAAGGGTTTCCAATCAGATCCAGCTTCAATGGTGTTCATTAGAATTATAGAGGAAGGACTTAGCTGTCTACAGGGGCTGGAATCAACTCATTCGGACGTGTGGTGTGAGAGATTTAGCTGATTTACCAGAGACAGGTCCGCCTGGCCGAGACGGTTTCTTCAACACCGAGGTCACAAGTCGGTACAACAAATCGGTGTTGAAAAAGGAACTAAATGTCATTATCACCAATGTGTATCATCGATCAGTGACATCGGTACTGAATCTTCAGGGGATTACTGATATTCATATATTTGACATGTTCTAGCATACATTTTACTTAGAGTTTTGTGCCATTTGCATGCATAATCACGGTTTTGTCTTGCATTTAGGTCTCATTTAGAGTTTATGACATTTTCATTAGGTCCTAGTGAGTTCTTGCATATTTTGGAGTCTATTTTAAGTGTTTTGGAGAACATTTGGGGACATGGAGTTGAAACCGTCCGGACATGGACAAGGAGAAGGAAGAGTTCACCCGAAGCGTCTCAATGATGTGAGTCCCTTCCGGCCTGATTCAGATTCAATGGTCTTCATAGATGTTGTATAAGAGTGAGGTAGCTATTCATAACAGCTGGAATCAAGTCCTTCGGATACGCGGTTCAGGAGATACGGGTGATTTATTGAAGACATGTCACTGTCAAAAAATGCAGAGGCAGTCCTAAGTAGCTTAAAGATCATATCGTATGGAAGCCTTTTCATGCCCAGTTTAATCTGAGATCTTTATAAAAGTCATGCGAAATTGAGATAGCTTTCTAACACGAGAAGATTCAGTTCATTCTGAGTAATATTCCAGGAGTTATCGCCGATTTAGTGGACACATATCAACTCTGCCGGTCCAAGATCCGACCTGATTTGCCTCGGGTCGACCCAGTTCAAACACTTTGTGTATTTATGCAAATTTTAGACATTTCTAAACATAAATCTTCTTCTCCCATGAGTTGGGCATGACCCAAACTCCTTTTTAAGGGATTTTGATTGCTCTTCATACATATGCCACTCTAGAGAAGATTTCTTCACCCCTTATCTTTTATTTATGCAGTTTATCTATCTTTATGTCTCTTTTTCCCTTGTGTTCTTCCTTGTGCTTCATGTTCTTTAGGCTTTAGGCCCTCTTTTGTTGGGTTTTTGGATTATGCTTGATTATTGATGGTTTGATGGTTGATTTGTGATTCTTATGTTCTTAATCCTTGCTTTCCTTTCTTGTTTAGTGTTCCTAATGCTAGATCTAGCTTGATAAAGTGGATATAGATCATAATGCATTTCATGCACACCAAGTGTTTGATGAAATGCCTTGATGAACTATTCAAGAGATTTATGCTCCTAACCTATGATAAAAGTTGTATAGGGTGTATTTTTGGTTGATCTTGTTTATATTCTTAATGCTTGCTAATCAATGATCCACAAATGAGAGTTTGCTAATGGATTAGGTGATTAGCATAGTGATTAGTTGCTTCAAAGAGAATTAGTCAAGATTAGTGATCTTTACCTAAGGATTAGCATATATTGTGTGCATTTGCATCATTTGTTAATTGTCTTGATGGTTAGATGATTATGGTTTAGGTTTCATCTTGTTAGATCCTTCACTTAGGTTGATCTTAAAGCTAGTTTTGGATTGAGAGATCAAAACTAGAGCTTAAGCATTTCACACCCGATAGGTGTTCGATGAAATGCTTGAACCAAACTTTTTGTGAGCTTTTCATGCCTAGCCAATGAGAGTTGATGTATAGGGTGATTAGTGAAATAAGTGGGGTTGGAGATTAAAGCTTGTTAATCATCTTATCACAAACGAGAATTTGATCTTGATTTGGTGATTAACAAAGTGATTAGTGCCACGAGAGTGGATTAGTCATAATTGTGAATTCCATGTTCTAGGATAGTGTTTAATTCAATCTTTATCATCATTGTTTGTTCACTAATCATCTTCTTGATAGTTAATTCATTTTCCCAACACTTCTATCTTTTTTTTTCCTTTTCGCATTTCATTTTCTTGATTCAAAAATATAAAAACCCAAAAACATTTGCTCTAGCTTAGGAAGATTCATGTATTCTTGGTGCATTGATCTTAACCTCTTTGGTTCGATCCTCAAATACTACAATGACATGAGTAAGTTTGAGTAATTGATATGATCTTAACACAAAATCTATTTATCAATTACACCGACGTCACAAGTCGGTGTGACTGATCGGTGTAACACTTATCTCACCCAAACCAGTCGAGCTCACACGAGGTGTCTGAAAGATCTGACCGAAAGAGGGGTCTACAATCCGAATTATCTTCTGTGGTCTTCACAAAAAAGTGTAGCCTAGTGAGTCCTCTGTCCACTGGAAGTGGTTTGAGGCCATTCGGACATGTATTCGAGGAGATATAGTTGTTTTACCGAAGGTTCTACAACACCACCGACTGCACAAACCCAAGTCCAATACCGATCAGTTTCACCGAATTGTGACATCGGTGTGAAGCCACTCAAGACCAGATTTGATCCATTTCGACCGGGTCGGTACCCGGTTTGTCTCGGGTCGACCCTGTTCGCCCAAGAACTTATAAATACCCAAAAACCCTATTTTTCATGCTAAGCTTTTTTCTTTCTAGAGTTGGGTTTAATCCAAAACTCTTCTTATGATTTTGGAGGGATTTTGATTGTTCTTCATACAAATTCCACTCTAGAGAAAATTTCTGCAGCTCTATCTTCTATTTATGCAAATTCTTTATCTTTATGTCTTTTTCTCTTTTGTTGTTCATGTTCTTTAGACTTTAGACTTTTTGTTGGATTTTGGTTTACTTGATTTTGATGGTTTGATTATTGATTTGTGATGCTTATGTTCTAAATCCTTGCTATCCTTTCTTTCTAAGTGATCCTAATGCTAGATTGGGCTTGAGAGAGTCAATCTAGATCCAAGGGGATTTCATGCACCACAAGGTGTTCGATGAAATTCCCCTAGGAGCTTAGTAAGAGATAAACATTCTTAACCTATGAGAGTAGTTGCTTAAGGTATTTATTGGTTGATTTGAATGTTGATCTTAATGCTTGCTAATCATTTTATCACAAATGAGAATTTGATCTTGATTTACTGATTATCAAAGTGATTAGTGCCTTGAGAGAGGATTAGTCATAGTTAGTGATCTTAACCTAAGGAATAGCATAGATTGTGTGCATTAGCATCGTTAGTCAATTGTCTTGATGGTTAGATGATGATGATTTAGGTTGCTCCTTGTTAGATCCTTCACATAGGTTAGCTCTTAATGCTAGATTTAGATTGAGAGATAAAATCTAGAACTAAGGCATTTCACGCCCGAGAGGTGTTCGATGAAATGCTTGAACCAAGCCTTTTGTGAGCTTTTCACATCCTTGCCAATGAGAGTTGATGTCAAGGATGATTAGTAAACTAATTGAGATTGTTTATTAATGCTCATTGATTATCTAATTGCAAACAAGAGTTTATGTCAATTAGGTGATTAGTGAAGGGATTAAGACCATGAGAATGAATTAGTCATATTTATGAATCCCATGTTCTAGGATAATGTTTAATGCAATATTTGTCATCATTATTTGATTTTTAATCATTTCTTTGATAGTCTAATCCATGATCAGCCACTTATATCTTTTATTTTATTTCTTGCATTTTACTTTCTTAATTCAAAAACATAAAAACCAAAACATTTGCTCTAGCTTAAGTCATTTCTTGCATTCCTAGTGTGTTGTTCTTTGTGCC
Source organism: Eutrema japonicum (assembly GCA_030161315.1). Lineage (NCBI taxonomy): Eukaryota > Viridiplantae > Streptophyta > Magnoliopsida > Brassicales > Brassicaceae > Eutrema > Eutrema japonicum. Next base: position 23,949,128 of record BSQW01000007.1, read on the forward strand.
TCCTTGGATTGATCATCTTGTACTATAATGATATGAGTAGACTTGAGTAATTGACTAAGACTCCAAAAAGTCTACCGCCAATTTGGCACCGTTTCCGGGAAGGCAATAGCAATAACCATTAGGATTTAGATTTTTCTTGAGACTATAGCTTTTTATTCTCTTTTGTTGCTAATCTTTTCAATTTTCTTGTGATTTTCATGAAGGGAGTGACAATGAGGAAGCAACCGTCAAGCTAGTGACGTTAAATGTGTCTTTGGGGACCTCCCCAAGCCTATCCCTTGTCAAGCTTGCGACACAAAACAAGCATGAATAAAGAGGACCACGCTTCTCAACAATAAAGGATGGAAAATTTGGGTAGGATCGGTCTAAGATTGGTCTCTTGGGTCCAAGGTCGTGGTGTGTGATGAAATGAGGGTTTGGCAATAACTTGTCACACTCCTCTCCTCCTCTATTCAGTTCCAAGGTATGATTCTCACTCCACTTCATTGTATATACATTCTTGCATATTTTTACTCTCTCTTTGACTTTTGTTGCACCGAGACGGTGCAATTCAAGTTTGGGGGAGGGGTTTGTGTCATTTGACCTTGTGTTTTGTTTTCTTATTTTCCTTTTTGCATACTTGAGTCTCATGCATAGAAAAACCACAAAAATGTGAAAATTTTGAACATAAAAAGAAGCATGTAGTTGCATTTCGCATGTTAAGAGGATTTGCATTCATATGTATTTAGAGCAATGATGAATTTGTCCTTGAAAAGTATCAACTTAAGAATAAGTCATTATATGCATTTGAGCAACTCGAAAGTAAGGACTCACCATACTTGGATCATATGCATTGATGTTTTCGTCTTGGTGGAAACAAGCTTTGAATTGAATACAATCCTAACTATTTGAACCCTTAATTTTGACTTGAAATTATCATGTGTATGCATTGAAAAATGGACTCGTGGATACCATATACATACTTGGGCTATATTCTTCTTTTACCTCTCTTGTTAGTCCAAGTAGCCGATCCCCATCTTTGGGACGGTTACCCTCGCCCTTAACTTACCCTCCTTTCAAGCCTAATTCTTATATGAGTGTTGTGAGGCCTATATTTTTAGAATGAACTTAGCAAAAAGTGTTAGGTTTAGAGCGACAAGGAAAGGCTTTCATATAGAGTTAGCTCGCACATCATCGGGCTAAGCATATGTTAGGCTAGATAGATGGGGAGTTTGGGGTGGAATAAAAAGAGAAAGTCTTGGGCGTGCAAAGCACAAGGAAAGGTGGAAACAAGGAAAATAGTTGGAGAAGAAGAAGGGGAAAAGCTAATGATTGAAATGGTTGGGAAGGAATATTTGGTATACCTCTAAGTGGTAAAAAAAAGATGGTCTCTAGCGACAAAGGAAGAAAAGAAGCCAAAAATAGCTAGTACATCCAAAGGAAGAAGAAAGAGACCAAATAAGAAAAGCTAAAGAAGAAAAGGAAGCCAGCCAAGCCATTTGTTGATCGAAGGCGAAGAAGAAGTTTTCCCTAAGTGCTTAAATGAAGAAGAATTGATGAAATAGTGTGGTTTATGAAAGGCAAAATTGCCTTGAAGAAAGGGTAGCTTAGGGGGTGATCTTAATGGGGCTTAGAGGTAGGGGTTGAAATCATTTGGGACATTGGGTAGACGAAAGTCTATCCTTGTATGCATCAATTGCTTTTTACCCTTAGCATTTTGCCAAAGTTCATTCATTCGTTGAGAGATCATTTGATATGGAATTGCCACATTTATTGAAATCATTTTTATCTCAAAACCCTTGTCCCTTAGCCAAGTGAGTTCATTTGTTTTGCATAATTATGATTCATGGTTTCGTTTAATGAATGTTAAAGGATTGTGGAAAATGTCCGTAGAAAATCCGTCGAAAATAATCCGTCGAAGTGTTGTAGCAATTTTTTCCGACGGATTTCCGACGGACTACAAACTGATTTTGCCGATAACGATCCGACGGAATATCTGTTAGAAATAGTAACCGTCGGAATCCCGTCGAAACCGTTTCCGAAGACTATCCGATGGAATGATTCCATACTTGTTTATATAATATTTTTGGAAGACTTACATGAAGAAATTACGAGAATAATGACGAAAATGATTGTTACTTTTTTCATTTTGTTTTGTTCTTCTTCAATTTTCTCCCTTTTGGAATGATTCCATACTTGTTTATATAATATTTTTGCGGTCTCCTTTGTACATATTCTATTTATATGTAATGGAAATAACTTTAATCTGATTTTTTCTATTCTACATCTCTATAATATTATTTAAGAAGACATTTTAAAAAATGAACTTTGTTTTGTAAGTTATTACATGGAATGCCATTACAAATAATAAAGGATAATTGAAATAGGAAATGATATAATAGTCTTTTAAAATTATTGATTGAAATATGGAAAGTATATATTTTGCATTAAAGATGTTATTTATTATTTAATTTCTTACTTACTTTTAATACTATAAATTTTAAAATACTAATCAATTCATATTCAAAATCTTGCTATTACAAATGAATTCAAAGAAAAAATATATATTCAAAATCCTGATAAATTTTTCAGTATAATGTATTATATTTTATTTGAATATATATCAAAACAAAAGTTGAAATATATTTTACTAATTTTATAAAAAGTTAGACACAAAAACTAGAGTCATTAACGGTGCATATTAGAGTTATGTTTTTAAGATTATAAGTTTTTTTACGGGTTAGCCCGAATAATATTTTAGTTCACTGCAAAACGGGTTAAATAGATAAATTATTATAAATTGACACATTTATCTATAATCATTAGTTAGCTATATTTTAAAATTCAGATAAAATCAATTTTATTAAATTTCAAAATAATTTCTTTTTAAAAAATTACTCCGCGTTATAGTTAGCGTGGGTTAAATCCTAGTTTGTAAGGTAATTATGAAAACATAAATTGGTCAAATCAGTATATTTGGTAACTTAATTAACGGGAACAAGTGAATAGTTTAATTATTGTTCAAATCAATATATTTGGTAACTTAATTAACAGAAAAAGGAGGCTTGCAAAAGATTGTTTCGAATGGGTGAAAATGTTGTCGGCACCAAAGGAATGATCTGATCGCTACATCTGGAGGAATTCGAGAGAAGTAATGAGGTTTTCTCTTTCTTCTCAATCTCTCTCATCCCACGGGAAAGGAATACAGTGGTAGACAAACTAGCACAGAGTGCTCGAGTCTACCCTTATGATATTTCGTATGTAAATTCGATGTCACCAGTTTGGATCTCCGAACTGTTCTAGATGTCTCCTAAGTTGCCCAAAAAAACGAAAAAGAGTAACTTAATTATTTCAAAATTTCAAAATGTAATAAAATTATTTTCTCAAAATTAGGTTTACCCTATCAACCTTTAGGATATTTTCTATGTAAGTTATTTTATTATATAAATTATTTTTATTTCCTTAGAGTAAACAGTAATTGGAGGCAGAAATGTTACCCTAAACTTTAAATCCATAATTGAAACAAAAAAAACCCTAGAATTCAAAACTTAAATTCAAAAACTAAATATAAACCAAAATATAACCCTAAACATGATATCGAATGATGCAGACTGGGCATTGAAAAATAGGATTTTACCTACTGAAGAATCAATCCTAAATACACATGTCATTGTAATGTTTTAGGTGTCAATCCAATCTAGGGTATAGTTCAATGCAAGATACTCTCTAATTCAAGCTAACAAAGTGGTTTTGGTGATTTAATCTAGCAACCTAATTCAATTCAAGCAAAGCAAATAAGTAACAAGCTAACATGTACTAAATAGCTTAATTGGGATTTATAAATTAATAAAGGCAAGCTCTTGGATGAGGTTATAGACTTTGGGGAGTTCTATGATTAACCTATGATGTCTAAACAAACAATCAAACATGTTTTCCTTATAGCCTAGAACACTTAAACAAGACTAATCCTGAAACAACCGCACCCATTTTTTTTTTTTTGCAAACAATTACTAAAATCCCATAAATAATAATAATTGACCCTCACAAATTAATTTCCGGTTCAAGATTAAACATCCGAATAATCAAGGTCATAAATTATTAAATAAAATCACCAAATAAACGACAAGTCTAGATCACCCCCTCTTCCTCGCCCTGATCCCACGGTCACACTTTCTCTTTTCCTGCATCAATTAAAACATAAGAGATGCATAAGTATTTCGAAAAATACTTAGTGAGACAATCCTCCCATCTACAGGCTAACAAATAATTAAGATAATTAATATAGATTATCACGAAAATACCGAATAAATCAAACATCTCATGAAACACTCGATCTAGACCCTCCGAGATCGTAAACGGCCTATAATCACGAAATCACATCAATTATCAAAATTATTAAATTACGCCTATGGTCCTACACTCACCTTATTCCCGCACAGAAAGTTTCACGAGAAAATTCAGCAATTTTCTAGAACTCCCCGGGATGAATAACCTTCTATTAATCCACCTAAAAATAAAAATAATAAAATAATCAAAAACAACATTTTAATTATTCTAAACTCGATACGTCTTCCGTCTTCCTCCTCTTCCCTTCGCCGGCGCGACTACACCCCCGCCGGAGCTCCCCACCGGAACCACCATGATCCAACCCCCGATCACCACCACAAGACCCGCTAACACACGACCGGCCCTAGTACAGCGACCCCGACCACAACACCGCCAACCCACGGAACCCACACTACGACCAAACCAAAACGACAAGGGGCAGGAGCCTTACCGTGAAAGAGGGAGGCGCGGCTCGAAGCTTCTCCTTGCTTCCACGCCGAAACCAGCGCAAATCCTTCTTCTTGACGGCTAGGGTTCGATCACGCTCGGGAAGAGGCGATACATACACCCATATATACTATTCAAGTTTTCTTATTACACCAATCGGTCCTCACCCTTCCTCCCCTTCCGAAAGTTGACCCCAAACTTTCAAGATTATCAATTACACCCGCCGGTAAAATTGATTTATTCAATTTAACCCCCCCCCCCCCCCAACTTCTAAAAGGTCAACATTAAGCCCAATTAATGGATTACGGTTGTTACAATTCTCCCCCACTAACATAGATTCGTCCTCGAATCTAACGTCCAACGAACATCCACAACATAGCACAACCGCTTTTCCAACTCAGCGTCGCACGACCCCTCTTCCAACTCCACCAACAACGGTATCACGGCTCAACACCATAGCGCCATAGTTCCCTACTTGGTTTGGCCACCCACTCCAACACCCGGGAGTATAACGACTTCACGACCCAACACCATGGATCGATCCGTCTAACGCATAGAGAGCTAGACAACGGCAATCTCTCTAGTGACCTGTCTCACCAATCAGGAATCACATCGAAACCCAGCCGGCCAGGTACACTCGGCAGTGACTCACCAGTGCACTCCGATGCCGCTATATGGGGCCACCACCCCGTGCCAAACCAATCCGGAACTATCAGCCCTATGCGGCTACTAAACACCTAGTATCCGCACTCCCGCTATCGGACCACTACCACTAGTAGCCCGCCAACCTGTCTACTAATCCCCTAGTAACCACACCACTCGACATTTTCAATGAAACACCTTTTTATTGAATAATCAAAAGCTCCAAAGTACATCGGTTAATTATAACACCATAAAATAAACGAGTACAACAACGCAATAACTCCTAAAACCCCAACACCATGGTTACAACGACATGGAAAACACCCGGCTAACCCTCCAGTTTGCCGAACCACTTGGGAAACTTGCGCTTCAACTTCTCTTCCGGCTCCCAAGTCACCTCCTCGGCTCCATTGCAGTCCCACATCACCTGCATCTCAGGGACCTTCTTCCTCCTGATCACTCTCACCCGACGATCTAGGACTCTCAGAGGCCTCGCCTCCACCACCATGCTCGGTGTCAAATCTGATGGCACCCCCCGTGACCACCTGATCATCCTTGTGCAGACATTTCTTCAGCATCGACACATGAAACACCTTGTGAAATGCCTGCATAGACTCCGGCAACTCTAGCCGATAAGCCACCGGTCCGACCCGCTCCAGCACCCTGACGGGACCCATGTATCGCGGACTCAACTTAGTCTCGGAAATGGACCTGTTCGGACCCCTCAACATGGCCATCTTCAGATAGACCAAATTGCCAACTGCGAACTCCAGCTCCTTCCTACGCCGATCTGCGTAGCTTTTCTGACGATCTTGAGCTTCCTTCATGTTCAACTTCACAATCCGGACCTTCTCAGTCGTCTCCTGCACAAAGTCAGCCCCCAACAGGCTCCTCTCCCCCACTTGTGTCCAACACAACGGGGTCCTGCAAGGCCTACCATACAACGCCTCAAATGGTGCCATGCCGATACTAGCCTGGTAGCTGTTATTGTACGCAAACTCCACTAGATTCAGATGATCCGCCCAATGTCCACCCCAATCCAACACACACATCCTCAACAGATCCTCCAACGTCTGGATAGTCCTCTCCGACTGCCCATCGGTCTGGGGATGATAAGCTGTACTCATGTGTACCTTAGTACCCATCTCCTTCTGGAAAGCGCCCCAGAACAACGAGGAGAACTTCGGATATCGATCCGACACTATACTCACCGGTACCCCATGGAGCTTCACAATCTCCCTGACGTACCTCTTGGCCAACACTTCCGCACCGTCGGTCTTCTTTATGGCCAAGAAGTGCGCAGACTTGGTCAACCTATCGACGATGACCCAAATAGCGTCCTTGGTTCGCGAAACCGGCAGACCCACCACGAAATCCATGGTGATCATGTCCCACTTCCATTCCGGAATGGGTAAACTCCTCAACAACCCGCTCGGAACCTGATGCTCGGCCTTCACCAACTGACATGTATCACACCCCGCAACCCAGCTGGCGACATCCTTCTTCATCCCTACCCACTGGTAATACCGTTTGAGGTCACGGTACATCTTGGTAGCTCCTGGGTGAATAGAGAAACGGCTCTAATGTGCTTCCCTCAGGATTTCCTGCCTCAGCACTTCGTCCTTCGGTACACACACCCTGCCCCTCAAAAGGATAGTTCCATTGCTGGAGAACTCATACTCAGACCGCTCTGCCCTGCCAGCCTGCATTAATTCCGCATCCAACTGCTGTGCTACCCGCACCCTAGTCAGAATATCCGCCTGATCCACCGCCTCTAAACCCAACGGCTCAGGCTCCTCAGACACAGCACACAGTCTCAGGGCACTCACCATGCCTACCAACGCCTCTGTATCTCGCTCAGTGTCTAAAATAACCCGCTTCCTGCTCAAAGCATCGGCTACAGGATTCGCTTTACCGGGATGGTAAGCTATCTCCAGGTCATAATCCGCAACAAGCTCCATCCATCGCCTCTGTCGCAGATTCAGCTCCGGCTGGGTAATGATGTACTTCAGACTTTTGTGGTCTGTGAACACCTGAACCTTACCGCCATACAGATAAGACCTCCAGATCTTCAATGCAAACACCACTGCAGCCATCTCAAGATCGTGAGTAGGATAATTGCATTCATGTTTCCTCAGCTGCCTGGAAGCATATGCGATTACCTTACCCTGCTGCATCAATACACAACCGAGCCCCAGCCTGGACGCGTCTGTGAACACAACATATGGCTCATCCTGCTTAGGCAAGGCCAACACCGGAGTACTCACCAGCATCTCCTTGAGCTTCACAAAGCTCTCCTCACACTGGTCCGACCACACGAAAGGAACGTTCTTCCCGGTCAACTTGGTCATGGCCTGCGCCATACTAGCAAACCCCTTGACGAACCTACTGTAATAACCCGCCAGACCCAGAAAACTGCGAATCTCCGAGGCATTCTTCGGTCTCGGCCACTCCTCAATCGAGCGAATCTTCTATGGATCCACTGAAACACCACGATCAGATACGACGTGCCCCAGAAATCCGATCTCCCGCTGCCAGAAACTACACTTGCTCAGCTTAGCGAACAACTGTTGCTCCCGTAGCTTCTCCAGAACTTTCCTCAGGTGTACCATGTGCTCCTCAGGACCCTTCGAATACACTAGAATGTCGTCGATGAAAATGATGACGAACTCATCCAGATACTCCTGGAACACGCCGTTCATCAACCTCATAAACGCAGCCGGTGCATTCGTCAACCCAAACGGCATCACCACAAACTCGTAGTGCCCGTATCTCGTCCTGAAAGCCGTCTTCCTGATGTCCGACTCCGCTATCGGGATCTGATGATAACCCGATGCCAAATCAATCTTAGAGAACCACGAAGCACCCTGCAACTGATCTAACAACTCATCGATCCTCGGTAATGGATACTTGTTCTTCACAGTAACCCGGTTCAGCCCCCGATAATCAATGCACAACCGGAAGCTCCCATCCTTCTTCTTGACGAACAGTACCGGTGCACCCCACAGAGAACTGCTCGGTCTAATGAAACCCTTTTCCAACAACTCCTCAAGCTGCTTCTTAAGCTCAGCCATCTCCGCTGGAGCCATCCTGTAAAGAGCCTTAGACAACGGGGTCGTCCCCGGCTCTAACTCAATGGTAAAAGGATCCGACCTGGATGGTGGTAACCCGCTCAACTGCTGGAACACATCCTCGAACTCCCAGACCACCTCAATATCCCGCACCGCTGACTCCCCAACCTCACCAGGTATCGAAATGGTAGCCAAATAGGCCTCACAACCCTGCTCGATCAAACGCTCCGCGTGAACCGCGGAAACGACGATGCCTCCCGGCACCGGTTTCACTCCCTGATAAACCAGTCTTCTGTTAGCATGCTCGAAAACCACACGACCCCGGTGACAATCCAAATGAGCCTTGAACTTTCCTAGCCAGTCCATACCCAAAATGATGTCATAGAGTTCTACTGGACACACTATCAAATCCGCTGGCATCAGCTCCCCGGCGATAAGAATGTCGACACTCTCCACACAGCCCTGAGTCCTCAACAAACGACCCCCAGCAACTCTCACCACACACGAGTGGTCCCCAAACCCCTCTTGGATACCGCTCCCCGACACCCAATCCGGTGTGGCAAAACTGTGGGACGCTCCGGAGTCAAACAACACATGTGACTCTACCCCAGCCACATTAAGGGTCCCTAAGCACGAAAAGGATTTAAGGCAAACAGCAAACACCAATTACAGAGCGAGTAACTGAAATTACAATCAAACAAGAACATAATTAAGGTAACTAACCAGTAATCGGTCTGCTGCCGCTCGCCTCGCCTGACTCCGCGCCTATGGTGAACACCCTCGGTGCCACTGCGGCCCGTTTTGGAGGCGGTGCCTCGATCCTCACAAATGGCTGAGCCAACTTCGGACAATCCTTCTTGATGTGACCGGGTTCCTTGCAATGGAAGCACACCGGACCCCCTCGAGAACAATCCGCCACGCGATGTCCATAGGCTCCGCACCCGAAACAACGTGGTCCAGAACCCGCTGCCTTGGAAGTATCCTCCCACTTCCTCTTCTGTCCCTGCTGCTGACCAGACTTACCGCCCTTGCTTGGAGCAACACCCTGACTTTGAGGCCGCCGCGGAACCTCTGGTACTGCAGCCTTTAAACTGGCCTCCTGCCTCATCCCCTCCTCAAGCTGCGCTGCACACTCCACCAGTTCGGACACCGACTCGAACTTGCGGACTATGCATCGGTTCCTGAGATCGATACGCATACCTCGCATGAAAGCACAAATCAGCTCATCTTCGGTATCTGCACCCCGACCAGCAAACCGCTTCAGCCGGTTAAACTCGGCCTCGTACTCCCGAACCGAACGAATCCCCTGTGACAAGTACAGAAACTCCCCCTGTAACCTGTCGTGAGCCTCCCGCGGAAAATACTTGAGATCGAACTCCCTCCGGAACTCGTCCTAAGACCACACTACTCCCGCCCTCCTCGCAGCAACACTCTGCCACCACTCATGTGCATCTCCCTCCAGATAATGCACCGCCAAGTCAACTTTATACTCCTCAGGGCATCTGATCGACTGGAAGTTCCTCTCCAACCTGGACCTCCACTCATCAGACTCAATCGGTCGAGCACCACCACTGAAAAACTTGGTTCCCAACCTCTGCATATGCTCCATCACCCTCAGGTATGACGGAACTACTGGCTCGGCCTCAGCAACCACTCCCGGAACTCCCGGAGCAACAACACCCGGCATCGCGGCAACCCCCTGTGGCGCCACTGGAGCTGGAGCCGGTACCACACCAGGTAACCTCTCCAAGAGCTGGGCCAACATGCCCAAAACAGCCCCCATCGGGTTCGGGCCCGTACCCGCCTGAGCACCACCCGGCGCCGGCATCGCACCATACACGGCCGCTGGCTCCGACTGACCTTCCCCCTCGGCGTGATCATACGCCCCCTGCTCTACCGTGACGCTCTGCGTCACATTCGCAGCTGCTCTGCCACCTCTACCACCTCTGCCGCCACGGCCTGTTCTGCCGCCCCGACCACGGCCGCCACGACCACCCCGACCTCTGAGACCTTGCCCAACGCTATCAGAATCAACCATCTGCAATAACCACTTGTTACTAATTGACAACAGCAATAGTAAAACAAACACGAGTCTTACCGTGGAATCTCATTGAAGGCTCGAAGAGGATGATCTAGAACTTCAAGCTCAACAATTGACTAACTCACATAGACAGTTCTAATAGCGGAAATTTTTTTTTTTTTTTTTTAAACCGTCCTAGAACCGTAAATGCTCTGATACCAAATTGAAACAACCGCACCCATTTTTTTTTTTTTGCAAACAATTACTAAAATCCCATAAATAATAATAATTGACCCTCACAAATTAATTTCCGGTTCAAGATTAAACATCCGAATAATCAAGGTCATAAATTATTAAATAAAATCACCAAATAAACGACAAGTCTAGATCACCCCCTCTTCCTCGCCCTGATCCCACGGTCACACTTTCTCTTTTCCTGCATCAATTAAAACATAAGAGATGCATAAGTATTTCGAAAAATACTTAGTGAGACAATCCTCCCATCTACATGCTAACAAATAATTAAGATAATTAATATAGATTATCACGAAAATACCGAATAAATCAAACATCTCATGAAACACTCGATCTAGACCCTCCGAGATCGTAAACGGCCTATAATCACGAAATCACATCAATTATCAAAATTATTAAATTACGCCTATGGTCCTGCACTCACCTTATTCCCGCACAGAAAGTTTCACGAGAAAATTCAGCAATTTTCTAGAACTCCTCGGGATGAATAACCTTCTATTAATCCACCTAAAAATATAAATAATAAAATAATCAAAAACAACATTTTAATTATTCTAAACTCGATACGTCTTCCGTCTTCCTCCTCTTCCCTTCGCCGGCGCGACTACACCCCCGCCGGAGCTCCCCACCGGAACCACCATGATCCAACCCCCGATCACCACCACAAGACCCGCTAACACACGACCGGCCCTAGTACAGCGACCCCGACCACAACACCGCCAACCCACGGAACCCACACTACGACCAAACCAAAACGACAAGGGGCAGGAGCCTTACCGTGAAAGAGGGAGGCGCGGCTCGAAGCTTCTCCTTGCTTCCACGCCGAAACCAGCGCAAATCCTTCTCCTTGACGGCTAGGGTTCGATCACGCTCGGGAAGAGGCGATACATACACCCATATATACTATTCAAGTTTTCTTATTACACCAATCGGTCCTCACCCTTCCTCCCCTTCCGAAAGTTGACCCCAAACTTTCAAGATTATCAATTACACCTATAACGCCCCGACCGCCCCTACCTGGGCCCCATGCCCTCTCTCGGCACGTGGGCCCCACCCTGGTCCGACGGCCGGTGCGTTAGTCCGGGAGGCTTGTATGACTTGTTTACTGACCCTGCAATCACCACGTGACCTTTCCCCGTGTTTTGTCCTCACTCACACGCTACCGCGAATCACTTCCCGGAAGGTCACCCATCCTTAGACTACTCCAGCCCAAGCACCCTTAACTCTGGAGTTCTTTCGGGCAAGTGATCGGAAAAGGTAAGTGCACTTTGGTGACATAGGTAGCCAAATCAATTCTTATAAGCCTCTCCGCATATACAAGAAACCGGGATGTTACAATCACCCCCACTCACAGAGCGCAACGTCCTCGTTGCGCACCAGGATCGTCACCCTAGACGGTGTGAGCCCACCTGACTTCACACACGTGTTTGGGTTCGTCTCTGATACCACTTATAACGCCCCGACCGCCCCTACCTGGGCCCCATGCCCCCTCTCGGCACGTGGGCCCCACCCTGGTCCGACGGCCGGTGCGTTAGTCCGGGAGGCTTGTATGACTTGTTTACTGACCCTGCAATCACCACGTGACCTTTCCCCGTGTTTTGTCCTCACTCACACGCTACCGCGAATCACTTCCCGGAAGGTCACCCATCCTTAGACTACTCCAGCCCAAGCACCCTTAACTCTGGAGTTCTTTCGGGCAAGTGATCGGAAAAGGTAAGTGCACTTTGGTGACATAGGTAGCCAAATCAATTCTTATAAGCCTCTCCGCATATACAAGAAACCGGGATGTTACAATCACCCCCACTCACAGAGCGCAACGTCCTCGTTGCGCACCAGGATCGTCACCCTAGACGGTGTGAGCCCACCTGACTTCACACACGTGTTTGGGTTCGGCTCTGATACCACTTATAACGCCCCGACCGCCCCTACCTGGGCCCCATGCCCCCTCTCGGCACGTGGGCCCCACCCTGGTCCGACGGCCGGTGCGTTAGTCCGGGAGGCTTGTATGACTTGTTTACTGACCCTGCAATCACCACGTGACCTTTCCCCGTGTTTTGTCCTCACTCACACGCTACCGCGAATCACTTCCCGGAAGGTCACCCATCCTTAGACTACTCCAGCCCAAGCACCCTTAACTCTGGAGTTCTTTCGGGCAAGTGATCGGAAAAGGTAAGTGCACTTTGGTGACATAGGTAGCCAAATCAATTCTTATAAGCCTCTCCGCATATACAAGAAACCGGGATGTTACAACAACTCTGATGAATCTCAATCAAGAGACAACGATGATGATACATACGAACACGAACACAGACACGACAATGACAATGGTGGAGGTATGATGAACACTATCTCCATATGATGATTTCTAAAAAAATTAGGTTCAAGTTGGGCATACAAAACTTGCATGCTCCAACTTGAGGGATGTTATTAAAGATACAAACCTAATCAATTTGTATCACATTACTCCGCTGGACATACAAAAGGAGTTTATTCTCATATACAATTAATGATCACAATCTATTCTACTATACTCTCTTTTATTTTGTCATACTCTCCTACTCTCAACCCCACTAAAAAGAATTAATAAAAAAAATTGAATAAAAAACAAAAATGTAATTAATTAAATAAATTGGAAATCCTACCCTCGACGACTGTACCATCCCGACGACGACGAGATTGTCTTCCACCATTGAAGCCGATTCTTCCAAATTTAGGTGAGTTCTTCTAATTTTAATGTGTTTTAGCTTAAATCTATGGAGTCTGTTATTATATTTTGCCATAGAAACGAATTTCGTTTTTGTATTTACAATTTAGGGAGGAGGATGAGGAGATTTTAGTGTTTGTAATTAATGGACATTTGTGGGGGGGGGGGGGGGGGGGGGAAGTCGATAACTCATTCTCTATGTCAATAAGAGCATAGTTTTGGTAATTCAAGGATTGTAGTGTTTGAATCATATCAAATCGTGAGACAGGTCCGAACCTCCGAATTCACCGAAGGGAGTTGCAGACTTTTATAATAACAATTGGGTATTATTGAGAGAAGTTGAATAACTAGAAAAATTAGGTATTATTGAGAGAAGTAGAATAACTAGGATTGCTGAGAGAAGTTTTTAAACTGGAACAACTAGTATTACTGATACAAGGCAGTAGGTTGTAAAATAGTTTTTTAATTCTTTTTTCAAGAGACAATGCCACTACAAGAAAACAGCGTTTTGGCGACTGCAGAAGTAGTCGCCAATTAGTCGCTAAAAGGTGTGTTACGACTACCAAGCGACTAAACCATGTAGTCGTTAATATTTAGTCGCTAAAGTATGTAGTCATAAAATTAGTCACCAAATGGCGACTACATTACGACTACACAACATGAACAGTGTGTAGCCGTTCAATAGTCGTAAATTAGTCGCAAAACTTAACGACTAATCGGCGACTACGTTTGCGACTAGGTAACGACTATAGAAAGGGTCTAGATGCAATCGGATAGTTTTAGTCACTAAATAGTCGTACATTTTAGTTACTATTTACCGACTATTCTATGACTAATTGAACGACTATTTGGGGACTAATAGGAACATCAAGTTTCGAAGATGTAAATACTGTGCGACTAATTAGCTATTCTTCTGCGGCTACTTGGCGACTAATATGTGACTTCCTTTGCGACTAGTTAACGACTATGGAATGGGTCTAGATGCAGTCGGATAGTTTTAGTCACGAAGTAGTCGTAAATGTTAGTTACTATTTAGCGACCATTCTATGACTAAATTAACGACTAATTGGCGTCTAATTGGAACATCAAATTTCGAAGATGTAAATATTTTGCGACAAATTAGCTATTCTTCTGCGACAATTTGGCGACTAATAGGCTACTGTTTAGTGACTAAAATTGTAATCAAATTGAGAATATGGTGTGTTAGATTGGTGTTCGTTTTGTTTCTCAAATGGTAATCTGTGTTACAAAATTAAAGAAATTTGATTCAAACTAACATTTGATTAAAAAATTTAACAAAAGTATTCAACCTCCAAAACAAATGCAAAAACATAAAAAAAAATAACAAATTCATGAGTTCACAAGTGACAAGGTTCATAAAAAGTTAGCACAAAACCTAAGGAGCAGAACCAGATGGGGTTGTACTTGGATCTGGTCGACGAAGATTGGTTGATGGAAGCAAAGCAGTTGTTGCTGGAGCTGATTGAGAAGCCAAGACGTCTAGAAACGCCGGATCAGTTTGTCGCAGGTACTTTCCACCAAGGAGAAGTGCTATAGCTTGTCCTTTTGCTCAGCCGTAACTCGGGAGTGCTCTGCTTCACGGACAGCAATCTCAGCATCACGCCGTTCATTATAAGCTGCCTGCTCTTCGATTTTCTGTTGAGCTTCCATCAGTTCCTCTTGAAGTGCAACAAACGATGAAGAGTCTCCCGGTTGCTTGCGCTTGCCATTGAGAAGAGACTCCTTGAGGCTTCCAACTCCATAAGGAGTTCCTCGTGAATCCAACTCAGTGGACTGTGAAAAGTAAGAGAACAACCTTAATGACAAAATCCAAGACTCTATAAATGTGAACTGTTAAAAATGTTACTTTACCTGAAGAAAGAAGCTTGTATATTCATCTGTTGTTAGCGCACGAGTTGCGAAGCATCGTCTGAAACTTCTGAAGGCTCTGTCACGAGCTCAAACAACTTCTGTTGCACCTTCTGCTCATATGTTTGAACGATTTTCTCCGCCTTCCTATAGACATACGTACCATCTGGCCTTGTATGTGTCATAATGAAAACATCACCAAGACAAACCGGTCTTCCCAATTCCTTCTCCTGCAATGTTACAAAATAAGCAAGGATAGCAAGTAATCCAGAAACATGAAACCAATCAAACATGAAACATGAAACCAGAAACATAATTTAAAGTTGTTAAGGAGTAAGAAAAAGTTAAAGTAAATAACCATTTCTTGTTGGATTTGTTGATACGACTTTGGCCCTGATAAGTGGATGTGAGGACCGAGACCTTTACGGTCAGACATACGAGCATTGGAATAGGTGAGACTATTTTGCTTTGCTTCTTCAGTGTCCCAGTAGTCGGCCATCATTTTCCAGAGAGTGTCGCCGATCCAATTAGGTCGCACTCGACTAGTCCTCGCGGTGCTAACCATGTCTTTCATCCGGCGTTGACAGATCTCCTCGAAATACCCTTGAACTGTCCCTGTTATCAAGGGATCCCAGGTGTGGGTTTTCTACAATACAAAGAGAATATAATGATGTTAGTGAAAACATCACAAGCAAACCTATATGTGAATACTATAGGACATAAAACTGTACCGCGAACTCGAGGAAGTATCTTTCTTGTATGTCCTGAGGCACACATGTCCAGCTATAGTAGGGAACATCGAATTTGTTTGTAAACACTTTAGTAATTGCCCGAACCAGTTTCGATCCCTTGTCACGAGTAAACCTTCAAACACACATGAAATAACCAATCAAACATGAAACATGAAACTAGAAAACATGAAACCAGAAACATGAAACATAATTAACCTGCAAACCAGAAACATGAAACCAGAAAACATGAAACCAGAAACATGAAACATAATTAACCTGCAAACCAGATGCATGAAGACATAAGCATGTAAGAGATTTCTCTTACATGCCTTGTGATCAATACTAGACATTACAGATTTGACAAGACAAGTAAGGAAAGAATACAATCAAACATGAAACATGAAACCATAAGCATGTTTCTACACTTAGACACCAAAATGACCCTAAGATTAACCAACCGCAACAGAAAGACAATGACTGGAAGCTAAGCCAATAAGCAAAGGCAACAGAAAGAGAAGAATTGTTCCCCCATTCAAACAAACCAAGAAACAAACACTTACAATCCAACACTTAGCTAGAATCTAACACTTAGAATGTAACACTTAGGAGAAACAAACCACGAAACAAACATTGAGAATCAAACACTTAGCAAAATCTAACACTTAGCAGAATCCAACACATACCTACAATCCAACACTTAACTAGAATCTAACACTTATAATCTAACACTTAGCAGAAACAAACCAAGAAGCCAACCTTGAGATGCGATAAACTTACCAGATATCAGTTAAGAAATAGCTTGAACAATACAAATAAGAGACAGCTATGATCTAACACTTAGCAAGAGACGACTTCAAAAGACAGTAATCTTCCAAAACATCTAGAACAATAATGATTCAAATCAGCTAGAACAATAATCTAACACTTAACAAGAGACAGTGGTGAAAAATACAATCGCATTTACTAAACAAGATGTGATACAATTAACCAAGTCGGATTAACAGAACAATACAATCACATTTACCAGATGCGATACAATTACCAAGTCGAGTTCAGCGTTGGTGTGGGAGAGAGGACGGTGGTGAACTTATACTGGTCTGGCACCATAAGCAGAGCATTCAGAGCCCGGAGCGTGTCCACAAGGAGATCCGGCAACACTGGAGCAGTTACGTCATGGCAGTTGTCCTTGAGAAGAAGGATGACTCTGACCATGAGAGTCACGAAGTGGTTACCCAGGAGCGTCGTCCAGTGGAGCCGAAGCATTCGCAGGGAGTTCTTGTCCACGGTGTTAGGGCATGGAGTTCTCGAAAAGTTGTTGTGACGGTGGAAAGCTCTGGATTTTGGTGCTGACGTTGACGGTTTATCATGGACGGGGAGTTGAGGTGGTGCCGGCGTGAAATTGTACTGCTGCGGTAGATGGTTGGGTGTTCACGATGAAGAGGCGGAACGATTTGACCCTCCGGCTCTCTGTGAAACGTTGGGAACGATTTTTCTCTTCCGTCCGTTACGGCCCTTCTCTATAGGCATAGTGTGATCAATCTGATATATGAAGAAGATGTATCGAATAAGAGGAGTCGAAGAAGTGGAATCGAAGCAGAATTGAATCTATTTATAGCAAAAGGGGAATCGAGAGGAATGGAAGAGGAATCGAGGAGAGAACGAAGGGGAAGAACAAAACGCATGACTTAGGGTTTCGTAGTTAGGTTTACGGGCTTTGTGGGAAATTAGGCTCTGTTTTTGCGAAAATGGTTTGGGCCTTAACCCAAATTTTTATGTTTTTTGTGTTTAGTAGTCGTAACTTAGTGGCTAAACCTGGGATATTTGTTGTATCACGCATCCAGACTTTTTACCTACACATAAAAAAAAATTATAATAGATATGAAGTGAGATCGGCTTTCAATCGTGGTTTCATAGATCAATCTGTAGAGGTAAAATCTAGCAAGCAATGGTGGTTTCATAGATCAATATCGACAAATATTTGATATGATTTTGTTTTATTTTTGAAATTCTATTGTTCTTTTGTTGTTAGGCCAATTTGTTGTTGTCGGAGAAGAGGGACGGATTCACGGCTACGACAACCAGACTAAACATATGCTTAGAGTGGTCATTCCGGTGGATCTAGAGCTCAATACAAGATCTTAAGGTAAAATCCTGACCGCAATCATTCCTGTTTTCATGTCTACTTTGCTCAACACTTCATTAAGATCTAGATAAGATATATTGAAAAATGAATGACTTGAAAACAGAATTATAATTTTTTTGCTTGAAAACATAATTTCTTGAAACTTAAATATCTTGATCTTAATGAAACTAAAATAACAACAATATCCGAAATGAGTTTTTAGTTCACGACCAACATCAAATATGAAACTATAATCTTCAAACTGTAATCCGAAATACAGATTACTTAGGAAACGTTTTACAACTGTGTTATACATTTATCTTACCCGTTCATAAATGTGTAAAGTTCTGGGAGAGTATAATCTTCAAACTCTATATTGGAAAGGCCTTCTTCTGCTGTTAGCCATGTATGACCTATAGTTGAAAGAGTTTGCGGTTTCTAGTAAGGTGTGGGATATAACAGAAAGTAGACAATGAGTAACAAGATAAACTCACCGCATAATTTTTCGACACGGAAACATCTCAAAATACAGAAAATGTGCCATTCATGAGCACTTTTAAAACTTGAGGATAATTGCTCAGCCAATTCACCATATGCCAAACACTCTAACCCTTTATACTTGTCATATAGGAATATTCAAAATTAGTATTCCAGTTTGTTAATTCTATCAAATAATTTTAACCCTTCACTTACTCTCTGTCTCGGATAGTAAACTGCATACTTGATTTCATCCTTGGAATATGATAAGAAGATTCATCTGACCATCTTCTTTCCATCTTTCCAACCCACGTTATTACTCCTATAACATCTATAACAAAAACAATATGACTAAATAAACAATACAAAATATTATGATCTAAATGAATATTTTCTGAATATAAATGAAGATACCTATAGGATAGCGTTCTGTAACAGGGCCTCGGATGATGTCAATGATGGGAGTGAAAACCAAGAAATGATTGTGGTTTGGATTATATTTGAGTAAGGTGAATTCTGTGTCATCCTTGAAATAAATTTGATATATGTGGCAATTGGTTTTGCCAAGAATGTCGCCAAACATCACAGAAAAACCCTTGAGTGTGAACCAGTAACGTTCAAAGTGCTTCACCCAAGAAAACGATCTCAATGTCTGTCCTGAAACGTTTGCTTGTATTCTTGTTCACTGAAGACAGAATAGTTAGTTTTTAGAAGCACTATAAAAGAATAAAAGATAGATATTACCTCTTCATCACAAAGTAGTAGATTCATATTTGGTCCAGACGAATCCCATTCTCTGGTCCAAACACGCAGGATCTTGACTTTCAGATTCCAAACTGTTTTAGATGTGTTGATTTGTGATAGTAAGTGGGAAGCTTCAGTTGCCATTTCCAGTTATCTTGAGTTATGAGAATTTTTTTCTTTTTCAACAGCTTAATATGTGAGTAGTTGTAACTTTTGGTTACAATATATATATATATATATATATATATATATATATATATATATATATATTGTAACATTACTAGGGTTGCCGAAGAGTTTAGAAGTGGAAGAGTCGAGGTAGCCTAAAAAGGAGGATACAGTTGCATCGGTAAGATTCTCAACTGTCATGTACACTTCCCATTTTTCAAAATAGGCAATGATTCACCGAAGGAAATATTTTGAGTATATTTATTGTAACATTACTAGGGTTGCCGAAGAGTTGAAAAGCGGAAGATTCGAGGAAGCCTAAAAAGTAGGAAACATTTGCTTCGGTAAGATTTTCAACTGTCATGTACACATCCAATTTTCAAATAAGGCAATCATTCACCGCAGGAAATCTTTTGAGATTCCAACCTGTTTTAAATCTATCATTTAGATTTTATTAGAATTTATGTTAATATATATATATATACCGACATCATATCCTGACAGAAAACCTGCATCAATATATATATATATATATATATATATATATTATAATTGTAATATATATCATGACCATAATATTGTAATAAAATTGTGATGAAGGGTCAGAACAGAGTCAGGAAAAGGAAGAGCCGATTTTTGCAGCAGGTTTACGTCAGTACCAAGTTCCTAGGATGTTTTAGAGATGTTGTAATTGAATGAACCGGTTTGGTTAGGCTCATTGGTACAAAGATTAAATTAATGTGGAAAGTTTAATTTTGATTTCAACATCATCATTTTCTGGTTTTGCATCTCCGATAATCCCAAAAATTAATGTGAAAAGTTTAATTTTGATTTTTGATGACTACAAATTTTTAGAATTTTTTTTTTCAAGTTTGACATAAATAACATAATTAACATTGTGACATAAGTAACATAGTTAATTAGTAGGGTTCTTCGTCATCTGGTTCTTCATTAGAGGACGACAAATTACACCGAAATTCATCTTCTGGTTCTGCATCCCCGACATCGTAATCGAGGTTTATTGGATTTACTCCTTGTACGAAATTGTCGAGTTCGAGATCTTCAATTGTAGTCATCAATACAGCATCTTCATTTTCTGTTTGCAGAAGAGTCGGTTCTTTTTTTTTCATATTCCCCTGAAATGCTTTCCCTCGGATTCACTTTTAAAACATTGAGTCACAACTGCTTCGGTTTCTTTGTGCATGGGTACGGAATATAACAAACTTGCTCCGCTTGCGAGGCTGTTTTCAATATAAGTTATACATATGTATATCGACATTAATAAAATGTTATATATATATATATATATGTATATATATATATATATAAGTACGTACCTAGAATAGATGGTTCGTATTTATTGTATTTTCTCGATGAAAGAACGTCTACAACGCCACCATTGCTCCTCCGAGTGCCTCTACCGATAACAAGGTCATACCAATTACACTTAAAAAGTGTGATTCTCAAATTGACCATCCCCTCGTACTCGAGTTCTATGATATCACTTAAGGTCCCGTAGAAATCCGCTTCATCATATGCATCAGTGTAATTTTCACCTTTCACACATATCCCATAGTTACATGTCTTTCGTCCAGCATCGTGATTTTACGTATAAAACAAATAGCTTCTTGTAAAATACATTGGCCATGTTTTGGCCTTATTCAAAGGTCCATGTACTATCTCTTGAACCCAAGTAGGAAATGGATTCGTGGCGTTCCAGTAAGCAACCTGCATATATATAAACAATAGCAGCAATATTTATAAGTATAAATGTATGCATAGTTATGAATATTATTTAGATATACATATTCTTTCACCCATATATGATATTCGTCAGCTCTTTTTGCGGAGAGTTCTTTTTCGGATAATACTGTGTATTTTGCAGAAATATACTCCTCGAACATACTATACAAGACCAACACAAAAATGAAAAAATTTAGTGGATTATATATTTAAACGCATGGTGCGAGAGATGCCAACTTATATACCTCTCAATTGGCTGAAAATAGTCACAATTTCGTAAAACATATGCATCTGCGCATAGATAGTCTCTTTCCGAGAGCCATATTTCATGCATTTCTCCTCTTGGACGGCATACGTGCGTAAATATAGAAGGTACCCCAGGGACATGATATACGGGGACTTCACTTTCATCGAATCTTGTTAACCTGACCGAATTAGTGAAAAGTAATTCACATTAAAATACATAGCGTATACAATATAAATGGCATAGTGGACATGATGTGATTGAATTTAGCATTTACCTTGATTTCGTTTGTATATTCGCGGTAAAGTAGTGCTCTGAGAACTAAGCAATCTCGTCATTGATATATGATTCAATAATCGATCCTGCCGCATATCTTTTATTCGTTGCTTTCCCTTTCAACTTTTTGAAAAACCTATCTTGGACCGGGCCTCCTAATTCAGCTTCATAAGGGGGATGTATAGGCAGGTGCTCCATCACATCGAAAAATGAAGGTGGAAAGATCTTTTCCAAATTGCATAGGATCAAAACTATGTTATGTTTTAGAATTTGAACGTGAGTTTTAAGCAAAGTTCTCGAACATAAGTCCCGGAAAAATGCTCCAACCCCTATAGTATACGTGAAAATTGGGGAGCGGTTACTATATAAACAACATCAAATCATATTTATTTAAAGAAATAGTTGTAATTAATTAGTACCTGATAACACAAGGTGGACATTCCGGTCTAGGAGGTATGCAAAGATAAATGGAAGTAACCGCTCCATAAAAACATGGCAGTCATGACTCTTCATGCCTGAAAACGTTTGGATGTTCATATCAACACAAGTCGCTAAGTCTGAGGAATAACCATCTGTGAATTTAACTGCATGTTTCACACATTCCAATAAAAAATTTCTGGCTTCTTCTATCAATGTGAAGGCTAGGAAATGAGCTTTACCCTCACTATCAATATGTAAGTGTGGCCGAGAACAAAAATTTTCAATATCCAATCTTGACATGATGTTATCTTTCGATTTATCCTTCACACTCATAAGAGTATTCATGATGTTGTGAAACAAATTCTTCTCTATATGCATCACATCATGACAATGTCGGAGATTGAGGTCCCTCCAGTACGGTAGCTCACAGAATATTATTTCCTTGTGCCAGTTATGTTGCTTCCCATTGCCCTACTTCTTATTTTCATGACCGTTTCCACCGACGTCATTTGTTTTTGATGGATTTACACCAGCCAACCGCTCGCAATAAACTTGCTCACCGGTCAAAGACTGAGGTGGATACTCTCTCGAAGCGTCATTTCCCTTTAGGAAATCTTTCTTATTCCTCCTTAGTGGATGACCATGAGGAAGAAATCTTCGGTGACAATCAAACAAACACGTCTTCCTTCTATTAGGTAGATAAAAAGACTTTGTATTTTTCATACAAACTGGACAAGACAATTTACCATGGGTTGTCCATCCGGATAACATGCTATACGCCGGAAAGTCGCTTATCTTCCACATAAGCACTGCTTTTAGATTAAAATTTTGATTCAAGGACATATCGTATGCATCAACGCCATTAGATCACAACTCTTTTATCTCCTCAATAAGAGGACGGAGGAAGATATCAATACTAGCTAGCGGATGATTTGGCCCAGAATTCAAAATTGTAAGAAATAAATACTATGTATTCATGCACATACTAGGGGGTAAATTATATGGAGTCAAGATCACGGGTGATATGTGCATATTCTACATGTATTTAGAACGCATTTCATATAGATTTAAGATCATTTTCTTGGATATTCATGGCATAGCATACTTGTTTTGTCTCATTTAGAGTTCAAGGATTCTCATACTAGGTCCTAGAGTGTCTTGCATGTTTTGGAGTCCTTTTCAGGTGCTAAAGAGGAGATTCGAGACCCGAGGAGAGGAAAAGGAAACCGTACCGACGTCACTGGTCGGTACTAGTGCTCGGTATCGAAAGCAGAGGAGTTGCACCGAGGTCACTGCTCGGTGCAACTGATCGGTATAGCTCGACGGGGAAAAACAGGCTCAATACCGACGTATAACACCGAGGAGTGACGTCGGTATCGAAGCTTCAGGGGATTGTACCGACGTCACTGCTCGGTGCAACTGATCGGTGCTGCCACAGGAAGAAACCCGGGGGAAAAAGTCCTTAATACCGAGCAACGATACCGAGGAGTGACCTCGGTATCCACTGAAGATCACCATACAACATCTCCTCAATACCGATGCCACTGCTCGGTGCTCCTCGTCGGTACACTAACCCAGGCTCAATACCGAGGTGTTACACCGAGCAGTGACCTCGGTATTGGCCAAACCAGAACTCTTTATCCATTTAAACCGGGTCGATACACGGTTTGTCCCGAGTCGACCCGGTTTGTCACTATTCACTATTTAAGCCCAAAAACCTAATTTGGAGGGGCTAAGTATTTTCTTATGCAAAAACCCTCTCTAAGAGTGATTTGTAAGAGATTGATCCTTTTGATTTTATGCAATTTGAGTATTGTTTTCTTGATTGAATCCATCTATCTTCTACTTTCTAATCATCCAATCATCTTGATCATGAGTTTTAACACTTGTTTTCTTGGATTTGTTAAACCCATGATGATTAGTGAGTAGTCTTAAGGAACTTGGGATAGGGTAGATTAGGGTGATCTAGGGTTTGATCAGTGGTGTTTAGGGTTAGATAATCTTATATTCCTTCTTGTCTAGAGTCCCCAATGCTAGATCTAGCTTGAAAGAGTGGATCTATATCACAAGGCATTTCATGAACACAAAATGTTTGATGAAATGCCAAGACCAACTAGACAAGAGATTTATGTTCCTAACCTAAGATATTAGTTGTTTAGGGCATAGCTTTGGTTGATCTTGTTATGATCCTTAATGCTTGCTAGTTGTTAATCCACAAATGATGATTTGCTAATGGACTTGATAATTAACAAAGTGATTAGTTGCTTGAAAGAGAACTAATCTAGATTAGAGATCTATTGCCTAGGAATTAGCTTCTTGAGTAAATGAACACCACTAATTGGACTTGGATCACCTTATATCATTAACCTTATCTCTTGCTCCGCTTTTGTTATTTGGATCACAAATCGTTTAGTTATCAATTAGCTTAATTTGAACTTGACTACTTAATCACCAATTACTTTTTTAGCTTAAATTACTTATGAACCTTGCATTCTTAGTGTTTAGAACAATCCCGATTATGGATTGATAACTTCCTTACTACATCGTATTGGGGATATTGATACCTCCTAGAGACTAAAAAGCCTTGTATCAATTTGGCGCCGTTGCCATATTGGGATTTGTTTTAACATTGAGGTTTAGGCTCTTTGTGAGATTAAGCTTTATTTGCTACAAAGTTACTAATATTTTTTGCTTTCCATTGCTCTCTCTAAACCTATAGGTGCATGCATACACGATCTCGAGGCAACGACAATCTAGTTGGACCACGGGACGACATACATCGATCATACCGAGGGTTTCGAACAAGGGAAGCACGTGTAATACAACAAGAAGTTGAGACCAACATGGATCACTATGAGAATGTTCCACTTGGGAACGTCAATGAACCCATTCCCCACCAAACGAACGGTGGGAATGGGGATGGAAACGGGAACAACCAAGGATGAGGTGGCAATGGAAACCACCACGCACAAGGAGGGAACGCCCACAACGACCCTCATCCACCCGCCCGGCCAAGAGGTCCCAACCATCCACCAAGAGCTAGAAACGTTGTTGGAGAAGGCGATGCCGCTAATTCTCACCAAAACCGACAAGGCATTCAAGCTCCACCGGTGGAGAATAACAACTTCGAAGTAAAACCAGGAGTTATCAACATGGTTCAAGCCAACAAATTTCATGGCTTGTCCATGGAGGATTCCTTGGACCACATTGACCAATTTGACCGGATATGTGGTCTCACGAAGATAAATGGGGTCTCCGAAGATGGGTTCAAGCTTCGTCTCTTCCCATTCTCTTTGGGTGACAAGGCTCACCAATTGGAAAAGACATTACCCCAAGGATCTATCACTTCTTGGGATGATTGCAAACGCGCGTTTCTCGCCAAATTCTTCTCACCGGCTAGAACCGCAAAGCTTCGCAACGAGATCTCAAGTTTCACACAACGATCCAATGAGTCTTTCAATGAGGCTTGGGAGAGATTTAGAAGCTACACATCTCAATGCCCACATCACGGCTTTAGCAACGCCTCTCTCCTAAGCACACTCTACCGTGGTGCTTTGCCTAAAATCCGTATGCTACATGACACGGCATCTAACGGGAACTTCTTGGCTAAAGACGTTGAGGAAGCAATGGAGCTTGTCGAGAATTTGGCCCAAAGTGACGGTACCTACGGCGACGACTATGACCGCACCACAAGGACCACTAGTGACTTTGATGAGAACAAACGGGCTAAAGACATGAAAGCTCTTAACGACAAGTTGGACAAGCAAGCCAATTTGATTGATAAACAACTAGTGTCTTCCCAAAAGACGGTCAACTTCGTTGATGCTTATGATGAGAACCAAGGTTATTTTCAAGAGGAGAACGTAGACATGAACACTCAAGAGGAGGTTAACTACGTGGGGAATCAAGGGAACTTCCAAAACCAAGGGAACTACCAAAGACAAGGGTTCAATCAAAACTATAGGAACCACCCCAACTTCTCTTACCGGAACACAAATGTGGGGAACCCACAAGATCAAGTCTACCCTCCACAACCTACTCAATCTCAAGGGCAAGCTTCTAATACAAACAATCAAGCATTTGTCCCAAGGAATCAATTCCAAGGGAACCAAGGTGGATTTCAACCCAAAGCTCCACCCGGTTTTCAAGGACAACAACAAGGGTTTGAGCCTCAAGGTCAAACAAATACGTCTAAACCTCAAGAGCTTGATTTGAGCTCTATGTTCCAAAAATTAATCAAAGGCCAAGCGGAAACCACTAACAAGGTCATTTGCTCTTACAACGATCTTAATAGCAAGGTTGAGGCATTGAGCTCAAGGGTGCAATCAATAGAGCAACGGAGTGCCGCCCCTTCTTCACAACATCCTCAAGGCTCTTCCAATGGGAAAGCAATACTAACCTATAAAGAGTCTTGCAACACCTTTTCCATCCTTAAGGAGCAAGATCACATAACTGAGGAGTTCCTCGGGTTAGTCTCTAGCCTCAATGAGGACATCGAGCAACATGGTGGGGAGGTGACCCTTGGGAGTGAAAATGATATGATGTTGGTTGGAGAAAAGAGTAACAAGGTTGAGAAGTCCATCAAGGACTTGGTTAAAGTGAAAAACGTGGAGACACAAGTTGAGTCAAAGAGAGAGCCTCCACCTCCATATGAGCCTCCACTTCCATTTCCCGGTTGTTTCCTCAACAAGGCACAAGAGAAAGTGCCGCCAAGCACAACAAGGATCGAGCCTAAGACTCTCCCAAAGCTTGGAAACCCCGGGAAATTCTCAATATCTTGCACACTTGGACTCTTGGAAGTTGATGACGCTTTGTGTGACTCGGGCTCAACCATTAATGTCATGACTTGGGAGATGGCCAAAAGTCTTGGGATAGATAAGTTGAACGATTACCCCTCCACCATCACATTTGGAGACTCTTCCACGAAGAAACCTCTTGGCATGATTGAAGACTTTGCCCTTAAGATTGGAAAGTGTCTATACCAACGGACTTCGTTGTGATGGAGATGGCACCAAACATAAAACTCCCTCTACTCCTCGGGACTCCATTCCTCAACACAACCGGTGCAAGCTTGGACTTCATACACAAGAGGGTTGTTCTTACGAACGTGGATGACAAGAAGTTCTACACAATGATGCCTTATTCCACCGCTATTTGTGGGGCTATTATTTGTGGGGACAATGAAGCCAAAGCCCGGAAGATTGAAAATGTGGGCGTATGTGAGACGGTGAGTATTGAAAGGGTTGAAGAAGCCCTAGCTCTAGATGGAAGTTGCTTGTATTCCCTCTTTCACACCACAACGGAGAGTGAGGGTGAAAGTGCTAAGGTTGATGAGAAGAGGACAAAGCCTAGGTCCGAGAAGAGGAAACCAAGAATACTCAAGGGGATTGGACCCTTGTTAGACCAACCTTCGATCGTGACTCTCATCCCATGGAAACATGAAGAAGGGATGATTGTGTACAAGGTCAAATGTAGAGGGCGCCCCAAGCCTTTTGCCAAGGCCATAGCAACCCTCACACCGGAGGTTAGGGAGCCAAATCAATCCGGTCTTCAAAGCTTAATGGGTAAAGTTCTCAAACTCGAGCTTACCGAACCGCCAAGGAGCGCTTGCACTCCTCCACTACCCGCCTAAAAGGGTAACAAACGTCAAACTTAGTGACGTTAAACAAAGTGCTCTTGGGAGATACCCCAAACTTATCCTTGTACATATTTCCTTTTATGCTTCTCTTTCATTGTTAGTTCCTTTTGATAGGTTTTCTTAGTGCGAATAGGTTTTCGATGGCCATATAAGCATGGACTTATGGACTAAAGTGCTTAGGATAAAGTGATGGAATATGGCGTCCCTTGATCCTTCTAGTCCCCTCCATCCTTTTCCAAGGTAACACTCCAAACTTTGTACATAGCATCTAGAATCATATCTGCTTTCCTTCTTTCATGCATGGTTTTGCTCTCTCTTAAGCTTCTATTACACAAGGGACTGTGTAATTTATGTTTGGGGGAGGGTTTGTGTGTTATCTAACATCGTTTTTGATGTTCTTATTTTGCCTTTTTGCATCTTGAGTCTCATGCATATCATGCATTTTCAATAAATTTGAAATTTTAGAACATTTAGGATTGCATATTCACTTGTAGGTGGTGTCTAGTTTACATTTTAGCTTGCATTTGCATAAGCATGGAGTAATGACAACCTTGAAAGAAGCCATTAGCAATTGATTCAACGCCCAAGTTATTAGTTGTTTGATGCATTGAAGTTGAATCCGAAATCAAGGACGAACCATTTGTTAGAGCGCATGCATCATTGCCTTTCTTTGATTGAAGCAAGCTTGAATTGAACCGAGCCTCATCTAAGTGATAACCATAATTTGACATGTAATTATTGTGCTTATGCAAACTTAAATGAACTCGTAGATCACATATACATATTTGGACATTCTTATTCCTTTTACCACTCCTGCTTGTCCAAATAGCCAAATCCCATCTTTGGATTGGTTTCCCTACCATGACAATTACCTCCTTTCTAGCCCATGGTCCTTCGTGTGTGTCTTGTGAGGCCTTATCTTGACAAAAAGTTTTAGGTTTAGGGCGACAAGGAAGCACTCTTGTGTAGATTTAGCTCGATCATCAAGGGGCTTATCTAGGAATAGGCTAGTTAGGATGGCGGTTCTTGATTCAAGTTTGGGGGAAACGGGTTTAGACTTAGTAAATGGCATGATTGGAATGGATTGTGGAATGCAAAGAATGACAAGGAGTATGGAAAAGGGGATCGAATTTGTCAAATGGTTTGTGCAAAGATCATAAGTCTAGCTCTAAGATTAAGATAGCCTCAAAAGATACAAAGAAAAAGAAGAAGGCCAAAATGGCCAAAGCATCAAAAGAATGAGAAGAGGCGGGAACCAAAAAAAAAGAAGAAAGAAGAGCTAGATAACAACAAAGAACCACCAAACCATGAAGAACACGGAAGAAGAAGTGATCCTTAATTGAGAAGAAAGTGAAGTGAAGAGACAAGAAGGAAGTGCGGGTTCAAAAAGGCATAATGCCTCATGATAAAAGGGTAGCTTAAGTTATGGGCACAACGGGTTAGAGGTTTTAGGTTAGAAACACTCTAGGTTAGAAATACCTTTAGCATTTTGTCAAAGTTTGCTCGTTCATTGAGATATCCTTGTATTTGATTGCCCTTACGTATTTATGAGATCACTTTCATCTCATAACCGGTCCTTTAGCCAAGCGGTTTCATTTGATTTTGCATAAGCACCATTCACGGATAAAACCATTAATCAATGTTAAGAGGCTAGAGAATATAATGGTTTGTCTAGGTTGAAGTTTGGCTTGTTGCATGTTGTGAAGGAAATGGCTATCTCCTTTTGAGTAGACAACTTTGGTACATCCTAGAACTAGTAACTTGGACGTTGAGTGCGATTGTTTCTTGTGCTTCTTATAGGTTCGATCTCCACTTGCATTACATTGCATCTCTCATTCTTGATCTTGTTTGCTTGAGGACAAGCAAAGGTTTAAGTATGGGGGAATTGATATGTGCATATTCTACATGTATTTAGAACGCATTTCATATAGATTTAAGATCATTTACTTGGATCTTCATGGCATATCATACTTGTTTTGTCTCATTTAGAGTTTTAGGGTTCTCATACTAGGTCCTAGAGTGTCTTGCATGTTTTGGAGTCCTTTTCAGGTGCTAAAGAGGAGATTCGAGACCCGAGGAGAGGAGACGGAAACCGTACTGACGTCACTGGTCGGTACTGGTGCTCGGTATCGAAAGCAGAGGAGTTGCACCGAGGTCACTGCTCGGTGCAACTGATCGGTATAGCTCGACGGGGAAAAACAGGCTCAATACCGACGTAAAACACCGAGGAGTGACGTCGGTATCGAAGCTTCAGGGGATTGTACCGACGTCACTGCTCTGTGCAACTGATCGGTGCTGCCACAGGAAGAAACCCGGGGGAAAAAGTCCTTAATACCGAGCAACGATACCGAGGAGTGACCTCGGTATCCACTGAAGATCACCATGCAACATCTCCTCAATACCGACGCCACTGCTCGGTGCTCCTCGTCGGTGCACTAACCCAGGCTCAATACCGAGGTGTTAAACCGAGCATTGACCTCGGTATTGGCCAAACCAGAACTCTTTATCCATTTAAACCGGGTCGGTACCCGGTTTGTCCCGGGTCGGTACCCGGTTTGTCCCGGGTCGACCCGGTTTGTCACTATTCACTATTTAAGCCCAAAAACCTAATTTGGAGGGGCTAAGTCTTTTCTTAAGCAAAAACCCTCTCTAAGAGTGATTTGTAAGAGATTGATCCTTTTGATTTTATGCAATTTGAGTATTGTTTTCTTGATTGAATCTATCTATCTTCTACTTTCTAATCATCCAATTATATTTATCATGAGTTTTAACACTTGTTTTCTTGGATTTGTTAAACCTATGATGATTAGTGAGTAGTCTTAAGGAACTTGGGATATGGTAGATTAGGGTGATCTAGGGTTTGATCAGTGGTGTTTAGGGTTAGATAATCTTATATTCCTTCTTGTCTAGAGTCCCCAATGCTAGATCTAGCTTGAAAGAGTGGATCTAGATCACAAGGCATTTCATGAACACCAAGTGTTTGATGAAATGCCAAGACCAACTAGACAAGAGATTTATGTTCCTAACCTAAGATATTAGTTGTTTAGGGCATATCTTTGGTTGATCTTGTTATGATCCTTAATGCTTGCTAGTTGTTAATCCACAAATGATGATTTGCTAATGGACTTGATAATTAACAAAGTGATTAGTTGCTTGAAAGAGAACTAATCTAGATTAGAGATCTATTGCCTAGGAATTAGCTTCTTGAGTAAATGAACACCACTAATTGGACTTGGATCACCTTATATCATTAACCTTATCTCTTGCTCCGCTTTTGTTATTTGGATCACAAATCGTTTAGTTATCACTTAGCTTAATTTGAGCTTGACTACTTAATCACCAATTATTTTGTTTAGCTTAAATTACTTATGAACCTTACATTCTTAGTGTTTAGAATCCCGATTATGGATTGATAACCTCCTTACTACATCGTATTGGGGATATTGATACCTCCTAGAGACTAAAAAGTCTTGTATCAACGGGCCACATCGAATGATTACGAGACATGACAAATGGATTGAACCCTTTGGTACATAATCCAAGATAAACGTTACGGGGTTCTTCGGCAAACCGGGGATTTTGATCTTGAAAATATCTCCACTCTGCCGCATCAGAAGGATGACACATTTCTCCCTCCTTTGATTGGTGCTCGGCATGCCATCTCATTGCCGCTGCAGTCTTCTCGCTCTAATACATTCTCTTCAATCTGTCAGCAATATGTAGATACCACATACGACTATATGGTACTTTGGTTCTACGACGGTCATTCTTATGCTTCTATCTTTGTGCACCACAAAACAAACATTTATCTTCCTTCTCGTCATCTTTCCAGAAGATCATACAAATGTTAATACAAACATCAATTGAATGATATGGGAGGCCTAAATTGCGCATCAATTTTTCTGTCTCGTAATGTGATCTGGTTGACTTGTTTCCTTCTGGTAAATAGTCTGTCAAGATTTCGCATACCGAATCCACTAACTTTTCACTCATATTATATTCTGTCTTATTTTGCATGACTCGAGTAGCTAAGGATAACTATGAGTGACCTTCACGACAACCATCGTATAATTGATTCTTTGCACCTTCTAACAAGTCATAAAATTTCTTTGAATGGTTACGTACCGGTTCTTCTACATTCTGATAACTACCATCCTGATGATAGTTATCAAAACTCACATTATGACGAAATGCATCATTCACCATATCCACATATCTATCTTCTACTACATTTCCCACATTTTCATTGCCACTTATATATGTCGTATCAACATAACTCGATCCTAAATCCATATTGATTTATTCTCCATGCTTATACCAAACATAATAATCTGGGATAAATCCTCTGCTATAAATATGATTCCAAATTCTTGTCCCGGTGATAAATTTCTCGTTCTTGCAAATACTACAAGGGCAGAAAAACTTACCGCCATTACTCTGTGATAGAGGCTGGCTATTTACAAATGTCATGAATCCATCCACCCCTGTTCTGAACTCTTCCGAGAAATTTCCCGTCTCTTCATCAAACCTCTTATACATCACTCCCGGAAATTATTATAATTATAATTTCCTGACATTATATAACTGAAAAATAGAATGAGTAGAAGAAATACGTTTGTTTTGTTTTTGGAAGATCGAATGAGGAGGAGAAATGGGATGAATTGAGCTTATATAGACATTGTTGCCGACTAAATAGCGACTAAATAGCGACTACATGGCGTCTGCAATGAGACTACAACTTGTTGTCGCATAAAATCGTTACACCAACCCCAAAACGAATAACACGTGTTTTTCACCGGTCTTTACGACTGATTATACCGACTGCTATGCGACCCTCCGAAATAGTCGTATATTGATCGCCAAATGGCGACTATTATGCGACTCCTCTTAGCCGTCTACAAATTAGTCGTAACATAGTCGTAAATCAGCGATCCGCCGTCGCAAATTAGTCGCTAAAGTAGCGACTATTATTTCCCGTCTGAAATGTAGTCGCATAATAGTCGTAAAATAGAGACTACTATAGCGACTAAAATGTTAGGTCGTAAAATAGCGACTCAATTATGACCAAATTGTATTAGTCGCCAAATAGTCGGCAAATAGTGGCTAATTAGTCGCAATGTTTAGCGACTAATTGTTTAGTCGCTAGTCGTAGTCATTAAAACGATGTTTTCTTGTAGTGTGCGCAACATTTCCACGATCATACATTTCTTTATTGGAGGATATAATACCGGTGATGATTTCCTATGCAAATCTAAATATTATTACATGTACGTGATGTGATTGGGGAATCATCTATGGATGAGATAACGTATTCGATGTTAGAGCATAAGATATGAAGGAAGATTGGGGTAGATCAATCTATGACGAAACTAAAATTGAGTTACCTTCCGATGCTATTGAATGATAGTCTTCATGCATATATTGTGGATGATGAAGACATTTATGTTTATCTAACGACTTTGGATAAAGAGCTATGTAGAAAGGCTCTATGTCAATTAAGACATAGCTTTGGTAATTTAAGGATTGTAGTATTTAAATCGTATCGAATCGTGAGACTGGTCCGAACCTCCGAATTCACCAAAGGGAGTTGCAGACCTTTATAATAACAATTGGGTATTACTCAGAGAAGTGGAATAACTAGAAAAATTGGGTATTATTAAGAGAAGTATAATAACTAGGATTGTTGAGAGAAGTTGTCAAACTGGAACAACTAGTATTACTGATACAAGGCAGTAGGTTGTAATGTAGTATTTTAATTATTTTTCAGGAGACAATGCACAACATTTCCACGATCATACCTTTCTTTATTGGACGATATAATATTGGTGATGATTTCCGATGGAACTCTAAAGATTATTGCATGTACGGGATATTGTTTAGGGAATCATCTATGGATGAGATAATGTATTCGATGTTAGGGCATAGGATATGCAGGAAGATTGAGGTAGATCAATCTATGATGAATCTGAAATTGAGCTACCTTCTGGTGCTAGTGAGTGATAGTCTTCATGTATATATTATTGATGATGAAGACGTTTATGTTTATCTAACGATTGTGGATACAAAGCTATGTAGAAATGCTTTGCATGTAGAGGTCATAGAAGATATAGAGGGATCTGTGTATAGTTCATTTAGTGTGAATTATGGTGACGATGAGACATCAAAAGAACTAGATGAATAGGTGAAAGGGAAGAAAGCAAGAAAAAAGATTTACATCGACAATAATAAGCGAATTGGTTGTTGTAGTTGCAATTCAAACGCTACGGTATAATTTGTGTTATTTTCTGTGACACTATTTGTAGTGTACTCTTGAGTATTACTGGAACAAATAAGCAACTCTGTTTGCAATTTAGTACAACTTAACAAACTAATGACAACTAATTTTAATTGATCATATACTCTTTCCAAAATAGTAATATAGGTACAACTAAGTAATATTATAAACAAAGAAAATTACTATGAGTACCAAGCACAACTTTCCAAAAAATCACGAGTATATATCTATAGAGTAGGCGATCACAGAGCCAATCCCTTCCCCGTAAGTAAAAAAAAAACTCTTCAAATATGGGTGATGGGTTCACAAATCGCCATTTCCGTCTCCTAGCTCAACCATCGGAAATCCAGTACAAGATTCTCGTCACGGCATGTAGCGTTTCGGTGCGAGATATGTACAATGTCAATATTAGTTGCAATCATTTGAAGAATGTACTGGAAAGTCCCTATTTCTACAAGTAATGTTTATTTTTAAAATTCTGCTATATCGAATTGGATCTGAAACCGATAACTTTATATATTACATGTTATAAGTCGATCAACTTAGTGTTCATGTATGAGCATATGGCATAAACCGATAACTTTCAATGGTCGTTGGAATCGAATGGATATATCATGCTTAGACAAATGCAATTGCGGTGTCCATATGCAATTTCCGTGCGGGATTGAAAATGTGTGATCATTGCTTTTGGACTATCGAAGGTTGGACGTTCTGCTTGAATGTGGCGAAATTTCAAATTCATATTTACCATACATATACTTTTCACATACGATACCTTGAATTTTCAAGAAGACTTTGTGACTGTTACCCATGTTATGAGGCGATATCCTCAAGGAATGTGATATAACAATTTTTATTCCATAAAATTTTGAAAATGTACTTAATGTAACAAATGTTATTGGTACAACCAACAAATTAAAGTTTAATTCACGGTAATACTAATATAAGTGAAATATCCCTAAATGACAACTTTTTGGAACCGAGAACAACTAGGAAGTATAACTATGTTAAATATTTCAAAAAAATTTAAATTTTGCTTTTTTCCCTTAATTTTAAAAATTTTGTAAATTTATTTTGAAATTTTTTAGATTTTTGTTTTCCCTCTATTTGGAGAAGTATAATAAACTCCGAATTAAAATGGGGAGAATTGTTTTTTTCATTTCTCCCATTGAAAAAAACAACTTGAGTTTTCGAATTCTGGGTTTTGGAATTGGTTTAACCTATTAGTTTGGTGAACCCAACAATGATCATACATCCAATTACTACAAGAATCATCATTATTTTCATCCTAGATTTGGCTTCAATTAATTCATCTTCAGCTATCTCCATTATCTCATTCCCGAGCTTCATTTGAACCTTTTCAAACATCTTTTCAAATTGTTTGTTAATCTCTGTAGTTATCTCTGTAAGCTCTTGTTCAAGTTTGACGTTTTTGAATTCTAATGACTCAATCTCGTATAAGCATGTCTCATCAACCAATTTGAAGACATGGTTATCATTCATAAGCTACAAATCGGTGATATTGTCATAATTTGCATCATCTATGCATTCATTTATCTTATGTTTTACTTCTTTTGCATAAGTCTCATAGCATTTTCTTGGTGTTTTAGTCTTGATTATGGTTTAAGGTGTTTTGCATTAGGTCTTAGTGAATCTTGCATGTTTTGGAGCGATTTCTAGGGATTTGGAGACATCTTGGAGGTGATTGGAGACTTTGGAACCAAGCTTGATCGGGTTTGAAGCAAGAGGAAATGGCCAAGGCAAAAATGGAGTTTCAAGAAGACAGCACCAACCCATTCTGGGTCGGTGCTGTGGGTCGGTATCAAGACAGGTGGAAGGAAGGGAGTTTCCAGAAGACAGCACCAACCCATTATGGGTCCGTGCTGTGGGTCGGTAGCAGGACAGGAGGAAAGAAAGCAGTTTCCAGAAGACGGTACCAACTCATTCTGGGTCGGTGCTGTGGGTCGGTACAAACCCGCCAAGACCAGTTTGATCCAGACCCGACGTGCCTGAAAGACCTGGCTGGACGAAGGGTCTCCAATCCGAATTAGCCTTTGTGGTATTCACAAAACTTGTAGCCCAGTGAGTTAACTGTCCACAGGAGGTTGTTTGAGATTATTCGGAGTGGTGGTTCGAAATATAAATCAGATTTAGCGGGGACATGTCCGTCTGGCCCCCAAAGGAGTCATGGTCAAAGTTTTTGCACTGACCATTTGTACCTATCCAGAATGGGTCGGTGCAGACCACCAGAATCAGCAAAAACCCAGATTTGGCCGGGTCAATACCCGGTTTGTTCCGGGTTGACCCGGTCCGTCCAAGAATTTATAAATACAAAAAAACCCTATTTTTCAAGGGAAACTTTCTTCTTTCTAGAGTTGGGTTTTATCCCAAACTCTTCTTATAATTTTGGAGAGATTTTGATTGTTCTTCATACAAATGCCACTCTAGAGAAAATTTATTCACCCTTATCTTTATATTAATGCATCTTCTTTATCTTTATTTATTCTTCTTTTATGTTCTTCATGTTTAGACATTAGACTTTTTGTTGGATTTTGGTTTGCTTGATTTTGATGGTTTTATGATTGATTTGTGATGCTTAGGTATTAAATCCTTGCTATCCTCTCTTTCTAAGTGATGATAATGCTATATTGGGCTTGAGAGAGTCAATCTAGATCCAAAAGAATTTAATGCACACAAGATGTTCGATGAAATTCCCCTAGGAGCTTAGTAAGAGATAAACATTCTTAACCTATGAGAGTAGTTGCTTAAAGTGTTTATTGGTTGATTTGAATGTTGATCGTAATGCTTGTTAATAATTTTATCACAAATGAGAATTTGATCTTGATTTAGTGATTAGCAAAGTGATTAGTGCCTTGAGAGAGGATTAGTCATAATTAGTGATCTTAAACTAAGGAATATAATAGATTGTGTGCATTAGCATCGTTAGTCAATTGTATTGATGGTTAGATGATGATGATTTAGGTTGATCCTTGTTAGATCCTTCACATATGTTAGCTCTTAATGCTATATTTAGATTGAGAGATCAAATCTAGAACCAAGGCATTTCACGCCCGAGAGGTGTTCGATGAAATGCTTGAACCAAGCCTTTTGTGAGCTTTTCACATCCTTGCCAATGAGAGTTGATGTCAAGGGTGATTAGTGAACTAATTGGGATTGTTTATTAATGCTCATGGATTATCTAATTGCAAGCGAGAATTTATATCAATTAGGTGATTAGTGAAGTGATTAGTGCTATGAGAATGGATTAGTCATATTTATGAACCACATGTTCTAGGATAGTGTTTAATGCAATATTTGTCATCATTATTTGATTGTTAATCATTTCTTTGATAGTCTAATCCATGACTAGCCACTTCTATCTTTTGTTTTTTTTCTTGCATTTTACTTTCTTAATTCAAAAACATAAAAACCAAAACATTTGCTCTAGCTTAAGTCATTTCTTGCATTCCTAGTGTGTTGTTCTTTGTGCCTCCTTGGATTGCTCCTCTTGTACTACAATGATATGAGTAGACTTGAGTAATTTATTAAGACTTCAAAAAGTCCACCATCAATCGAAAACACCATTCACAACGATAAATGTAACATCCCGATTTCTTGTATATGCGGAGAGGCTTATAAGAATTGATTTGGCTACATATGTCACCAAAGTGCACTTATCTTTTCGGGAACTTGTCCAGAGAGAACTCCAGAGTTAAGCGTGCTTGAGCTGGAGCAATTTAAGGATGGGTGACCTACCGGGAAGTGATTCGCGGTATCGTGTGAGTGAGGACAAAACACGGGGAAAGATCACGTGGTGATTGTAGGGTCAGTAAACAAGTATTACAAGCCTCCCGGACTAACGCACCGGCCGTCGGACAAGGGTGGGGCCCACGGGCCGAGAGAGGGCATGGGGCCCACAGGTAGGGGCGGTCGGGGCGTTATATTTGGTATCAGAGCATTTACGGTTCTAGGACGGGTTAAAAAAAAAAAAAAAAAAAAAAAAAAAAAAACAATTCCGCTATTAGAACTGTCTATGTGAGTTAATCAATTGTTGTGCTTGAAGTTCTAGATCATCCTCTTCGAGCCTTCAATGAGATTCCACGGTAAGACTCGTGGTTGTTTTACTATTGCTGTTGTCAATAAGTAACAAGTTGTTATTGCAGATGGTTGATTCTGATAACGTTGGGCAAGGTCTCAGAGGTCGTGGTGGTCGTAGCGGCCATGGTCGGGGCGGCCGAGCAGGCCGTGGCGGCAGAGGTGGTAGAGGGGGCACAGCAGTTGCGAATGTGACGCAGAGTATCACGGTGGAGCAGGGGGCGTATGAGTACGCCGAGGGGGAAGGTCAGTCTGAGCCAGCGGCCGTGCATGGTGCGATGCCGGTGTCGGGTGGTGCTCAGGCGGGTGCGGGCCCGAACACGATGGGGGCTGTTTTGGGCATGTTGGCCCAGCTCTTGGAGAGGTTACCTGGTGTGGTACCGGCTCCAGTTCCAGTGGCGCCACCGGGGGTTGCCGCGATGCCGGGTGTTGTTGCTCCGGGAGTTCCGGGAGTGGTTGCTGAGGCCGAGCCAGTGGTTCCGTCATACCTGAGGGTGATGGAGCATATGCTGAGGTTGGGCACCAAGTTTTTCAGTGGTGGTGCTCGACCGATTGAGTCTGATGAGTGGAGGTCCAGGTTATAGAGGAACTTCCAGTCGATCAGATGCCCTGAGGAGTATAGGGTTGACTTGGCGGTGCATTATCTGGAGGGAGATGCACATGAGTGGTGGCAGGGTGTTTCTGCGAGGAAGGCGGGAGTAGTGTGGTCTTGGGATGAGTTCCGGAGGGAGTTCGATCTCAAGTATTTTCCGCGGGAGGCTCGGGACAGGTTACAGGGGGAGTTTTTGTACTTGTCACAGGGGAGTCGTTCGGTTCGGGAGTACGAGGCCGAGTTTAACCGGCTGAAGCGGTTTGCTGGTCGGGGTGCAGATACCGAGTATGAGTTGATTTGTGCTTTCATGCGAGGTATGCGTATCGATCTCAGGAACCAATGCATAGTCCGCAAGTTCGAGTCGGTGTCCGAACTGGTGGAGTGTGCAGCGCAGCTTGAGGAGGGGATAAGGCAGGAGGCTAGTTTAAAGGCTGCAGTACCAGAGGTTCCACGGCGGCCTCAAAGTCAGGGTGTGGCTCCGAGCAAGGGCGTTAAGTCTGGTCAGCAGCAGGGCCAGAAGAGGAAGTGGGAGGATACTTCCAAGGCAGCGGGTTCTGGACCACGTTGTTTCGGGTGTGGAGCCTATGGACATCGCGTGGCGGATTGTCCTCAAGGGGGACAGGTGTGCTTCCATTGCAAGGAACCCGGTCACATCAAGAAGGATTGTCCGAAGTTGGCTCAGCCATTTGCGAGGATCGAGGCACCGCCTCCGAAGCGGGCCGGAGTAGCACCGAGGGTGTTCACCATAGGCGCGGAGTCAGGCGAGGCGAGCGGCAGCAGACCGATTACTGGTTAGCTACCTAATTATGTTCTTGTTTGATTGTTAATTTCAGTTACTCGCTCTGTAATTGGTGTTTGCTATTTGCCTTAAATCCTTTTCGTGCTTAGGGACCCTTAGTGTGGCTGGGGTAGAGTCACATGTGTTGTTTGACTCCGGAGCGTCCCACAGTTTTGCCACACCAGGTTGGGTGTCGGAAAGCGGTATCCAAGAGGTGTCTGGGGACCACTCGGGTGTTGTGAGAGTTGCTGGGGGTCGTTTGTTAAGGACTCAGGGCTGTGGGGAGAGTGTCGACATTTTTATCGCCGGAGAGCTTATGCCAGCGGATTTGATAGTGTGTCCAGTGGAACTCTACGACATCATTTTGGGTATGGACTGGCTGGGAAAGTTCAAGGCTCATTTGGATTGTCACCGGGGTCGTGTGGTTTTCGAGCATGCTAGCAGAAGACTGGTGTATAAGGGGGTGAGACCGGTGCCGGGAGGTATCGTCGTTTCTGCGGTTCACGCGGAGCGTTTGATCGAGTAGGGTTGTGAGGCCTATTTGGCTACCATTTCGATACTTGGTGAGGTTGGGGAGTCAGCGGTGCGAGATATTGAGGTGGTCTGGGAGTTCGAGGATGTGTTCCAGCAGTTGAGCGGGTTACCACCATCCAGGTCGTATCCTTTTATCATTGAATTAGAGCCGGGGACGGCGCCGTTGTCTAAGGCTCCTTACAGGATGGCTCCAGCGGAGATGGCTGAGCTTAAGAAGCAGCTTGAGGAGTTGTTGGAAAAGGGTTTCATTAGACCGAGCAGTTCTCCGTGGGGTGCACCGGTACTGTTCGTCAAGAAGAAGGATGGGAGCTTCCGGTTGTGCATTGATTATCGGGGGCTGAACCGGGTTACTGTGAAGAACAAGTACCCATTACCGAGGATCGATGAGTTGCTAGATCAGTTGCAGGGTGCTTCGTGGTTCTCTAAGATTGATTTGGCATCGGGTTATCATCAGATCCCGATAGCGGAGTCGGACATCAGGAAGACGGCTTTCAGGACGAGATACGGGCACTACGAGTTTGTGGTGATGCTGTTGGGGTTGACGAATGCACCGGCTGCGTTTATGAGGTTGATGAACGGCGTGTTCCAGGAGTATCTGGATGAGTTCGTCATCATTTTCATCGACGACATTCTAGTGTATTCGAAGAGTCCTGAGGAGCACAAGGTTCACCTGAGGAAAGTTCTGGAGAAGCTACGGGAGCAACAGTTGTTCGCTAAGCTGAGCAAGTGTAGTTTCTGGCAGCGGGAGATCGGATTTCTGGGGCACGTCGTATCTGATCGTGGTGTTTCAGTGGATCCGGAGAAGATTCGCTAGATTGAGGAATGGCAGAGACCAAAGAATGCCTCGGAGATTCGCAGTTTTCTGGGCCTGGCGGGTTATTACAGGAGGTTCGTCAAGGGGTTTGCTAGTATGGCGCAGGCCATGACCAAGTTGACCGGGAAGGACGTTCCTTTTGTGTGGTCGGATTAGTGTGAGAAGAGCTTTGTGAAGCTCAAGAAGATACTGGTGAGTACCCCGGTGTTGGCCTTGCCTAAGCAGGATGAGCCATATGTTGTGTTCACAGACGCGTCCAGGCTGGGGCTCGGTTGTGTATTAATGCAGCATGGTAAGGTAATTGCATATGCTTCCAGGCAGCTGAGGAAACATGAATGCAATTATCCTACTCATGATCTTGAGATGGCTGCAGTGGTGTTTGCATTGAAGATCTGGAGGTCTTATCTGTATGGCGGTAAGGTTCAGGTGTTCACAGACCACAAAAGTCTGAAGTACATCTTTATCCAGCCCGAGATGAATATGCGGCAAAGGCGATGGATGGAGCTTGTTGCGGATTATGACCTGGAGATAGCTTACCATCCCGGTAAAGCGAATCTTGTAGCTGATGCTTTGAGCAGGAAGCGGGTTATTTCAGACACTGAGCGGGATACAGAGGCGTTGGTAGGCATGGTGAGTACCCTGAGACTGTGTGCTGTGTCTGAGGAGTCAGAGCCGTTGGGTTTAGAGGCGGTGGATCAGGTGGATATTCTGACTAGGGTGCGGTTAGCAAAACAGTTGGATGCGGAATTAATGCAGTCTGCCAGGGCAGAGTGGTCTGAGTATGAGTTCTCCAGTAATGGAACTATTCTTTTGAGGGGCAGGGTGTGTGTACCGAAGGACGAAGTGCTGAGGCAGGAAATCCTGAGGGAAGCATATCAGAGCCGAACCCAAACACGTGTGTGGAGTCAGGTGGGCTCACACCGTCTAGGGTGACGATCCTGGTGCCCAACGAGGACGTTGCGCTCTATGAGTGGGGGTGATTGTAACTGTAACATCCCGATTTCTTGTATATGCGGAGAGGCTTATCAGAATTGATTTGGCTACCTATGTCACCAAAGTGCATTATCTTTTCGGGAACTTGTCCAGAGAGAACTCCAGAGTTAAGCGTGCTTGAGCTGGAGCAATTTAAGGATGGGTGACCTACCGGGAAGTGATTCGCGGTATCGTGTGAGTGAGGACAAAACACGGGGAAAGATCACGTGGTGATTGCAGGGTCAGTAAACAAGTATTACAAGCCTCCCGGACTAACGCACCGGCCGTCGGACAAGGGTGGGGCCCACGGGCCGAGAGAGGGTGGGGCCCACAGGTAGGGGCGGTCGGGGCGTTATAAGTGGTATCAGAGCCGAACCCAAAAACGTGTGTGG
This sequence comes from Eutrema japonicum, assembly GCA_030161315.1. Classification (NCBI taxonomy): domain Eukaryota; kingdom Viridiplantae; phylum Streptophyta; class Magnoliopsida; order Brassicales; family Brassicaceae; genus Eutrema; species Eutrema japonicum. The sequence continues at coordinate 23,991,455 of BSQW01000007.1, forward strand.
AGTCAGGTGGGCTCACACCGTCTAGGGTGACGATCCTGGTGCGCAACGAGGATGTTGCGCTCTATGAGTGGGGGTGATTGTAACATCCCGATTTCTTGTATATGCGGAGAGGCTTATAAGAATTGATTTGGCTACCTATGTCACCAAAGTGCACTTATCTTTTCGGGAACTTGTCCAGAGAGAACTCCAGAGTTAAGCGTGCTTGAGCTGGAGCAATTTAAGGATGGGTGACCTACCGGGAAGTGATTCGCGGTATCGTGTGAGTGAGGACAAAACACGGGGAAAGATCACGTGGTTATTGCAGGGTCAGTAAACAAGTATTACAAGCCTCCCGGATTAATGCACCGGCCGTCGGACAAGGGTGGGGCCCACGGGCCGAGAGAGGGCATGGGGCCCACAGGTAGGGACGGTCGGGGCGTTATAGTAACATCCCGATTTCTTGTATATGCGGAGAGGCTTATAAGAATTGATTTGGCTACATATGTCACTAAAGTGCACTTATCTTTTCGGGAACTTGTCCAGAGAGAACTCCAGAGTTAAGCGTGCTTGAGCTGGAGCAATTTAGGGATGGGTGACCTACCGGGAAGTGATTCGCGGTATCGTGTGAGTGAGGACAAAACACGGGGAAAGATCACGTGGTGATTGCAGGGTCAGTAAACAAGTATTACAAGCCTCCCGGACTAACGCACCGGCCGTCGGACAAGGGTGGGGCCCACGGTCCGAGAGAGGGCATGGGGCCCACAGGTAGGGGCGGTCGGGGCGTTATAATAAAACTCACACACAAAAAATCACAAGCAATGTACAATAAATTAAAAGACATTCAAATTACCTTCTTTCCTACAACATAACCACAACGGAATTATCTCCGGTAAGGATTGTGGTCGGATTTGGATATCAACGCCACAATTTTCTCACCATACCAATATCTCTTAGGCCCACCAACAACTCTTCCATTTTTTGGAAGAGCACTTGATGATCCACTCGAACCTCCAGAAACATTAGTCGAGTTAAGGGTTATTAGAGGGTTTGTTCTTATAAGGACTTTAAAAAATCGATTTAGGGATTTTCCGGATTTAAGTCGAGTCAGGTTTAGGTCGAATCGGGTATAAGGGTCGAGTTTTAGTTCAAATAGGGTTATTGTTCGGGTTTAGATTGGGGTTTGTTGTTCTTTGTATTTCGAAGTATTTCTAGTTGTTCTTAATTAATTTGGGTATCCAAATCATTGTTTTGAGTCAGGTTATTGCTTGGTTTAGTTTGAGGTTTGTTGTTCTTTGTATTTTGAAGTATTTCTAGATGTTCTTAATTTGAGATGTTCTTAATTTGAGTATCCAAATAATTGTTGTCTTAATTGTTCGTAGTATTTCTAGTTGTTCATACCATTTTTAGTCAAACCAAAGCATATTTGTTCATTGTATCTCTAGTATTTCAACATTCACAATAACTTCAAATAATAACTACAATAGCCCAAAACGGATCATTACATAGTTTTTCATTGTGGCCAATTAAAAAATTTCCTCAAAATCACATGACAGCAAGAAACATATTGTATTATCCAGAAACACCGATCACACATTGGACTTCCTCTTCCTCTTTTAACTATCTCATCGAAATATTCACCATAATACACTTCAGTGTAAGAAGCACACTCACAACAACATAGGGGAGCGATACTGATTAGATCCATTTTTTCTTCTTACAATGGTGGAGCCTCCACTCTCCAAGCAAAAATGTTCTCTGCTTCATTGATCTTCCTCCGTTTTTGGGCATAAAAATCCCTGCTAAGATTATTGATGAGTGTAGAATCAATTACGAAATGAGGAGTCATTATTCTCTGTATAATTGTGTAAGTGTATTTAGCCACATCGTATCCTTTGTCAACCGAAACTCTAATCGTCTCCAAGCCTTTTTCCAAATTACCGTTGTAGAAGTAGTCCCACAGACCTCTCATAAAAATTGCAGATGGATTTCCATGCTCCAAACACAAAAGTCTGAACTCAGTGAGTTGAGGGATATGGACGTACCACTCGTGCTCTCCCATGAAGAACAAATCCACTTCCTTAAAGAATACCTCTTCCTCGATCACATTCTTGAAGGTCTTACATGTCACTTTGGCTATATGAAGATCTTTGAAGGAATTGCAAGCGAGGTACAAGAGGATCATGTGGAGTAGTTGTTGAGGAAAATCGAGGGAGTTGCATGCGAGGAGGATCCGGAGTTTGATATGCTTGAGTTTGATCCCTTCGAAAATTTCTTCATCTTCAGATAGTTTTTGGAAGTTTTGGAGAAGATGAAATTTTTGAAGTTTTGGAGAAGATGACTCTTGATTTTCCAAGTTATTGTCTTATAGTGGAACGGTGGACGGTTGGTGTTCTTAAACCGATGTGATCTGTGGAGGGGGAGAAGATGACTCTTCGAAGTTATTATCTTAAAGCTATGAGACTGACATGTCTTACAGTGGAATGGTGGACGTTTGTGTTTCCTAGATGCAACAGTTGTGGTTCTTAAACTGACGTCATCTTTGGAGAAGATAACTCTTCAAATTTATTATTTTAAATTAATATGATTTGACTCTTAGTTTACGATGTTATTGTCCTCTTAAAGTATTGATTTGGACACGATTTGATTGAATGCATCTTCATTTAGTGGGTTAGTGGTTACTATCATTAATACTCATATATAGTTTAAAAAATATTATCAGTACTACAACAAACCACAATATTGATTTGACATGATTTAATGCATCTAAAATATAGTTTTTCTTAATATTATAAATAATACAACAAACCAGAAATACTAACATATAGTAACAAAATAGTAACAAAATCAGCAATACCAAAACCGGAATTAAAAATCACATACATTAACATATTCTTCGAAGCCGAGGCCTTTTTACCAAATCTCTTCTCCTCCTCATCATCATAAATCGCATGCATTTGTAGTCACATTATTCTTTAGTTGTCCCAATGTTTCTCATTTGTCTCACTATTACTTAGTTGTCCCAATGTTTCTCAGTTGTCCCAATGAAACTCGAATCTTTTTCTTTTTCGAAATTGTAAGAAAATTATTTTTCCCAAAATTTATATTAAGGCTACACCCGACCCGATTCCATCATATCTCAACTTTACCTGATCCAAAATGTGGCTTGGTCTGTAAATACGAAGACTTTGATTGATTTTTAGGGGTTTTTTTACCATTTTCTCGAATTAAAAAAAAAATCCAAAATTGATTATTACAGGAAGGTTATTTGAGAATACATTCAAACAAAAGAGAGCATTTCAGCGATTACTCCCATATTGGATGACTTATTGCTCAAATGTTCTTAGTGATCAAAATCTACTCCACCATATTCTCTTTTATTCTTCCATACTCATCCATTTAAATCTAATATGTAATTCTCATTCTACCTTTAATGAAATATTATTTAATTTTAAAATTTTGAATTAAAAAAAGAAAATACAATTAATTAATTAAAAGAAAAAAAATGGACCACAAGGCGGACACAACACATGTTGTTGCAATTCTTCTGGACACGTGGCAATTATATTAATAAAAAAATTTCCCTACTCCTCCATTTAAATGTAATATGCAATTCTCATTCTACCCTTACTGAAATATTATTTAATATTAAAATTTTTAGTTAAAAAAATAAAAATACAATTGATTAATGAGAAAATTACATGCAGACACATTTTCCCAAAATGTAATTACAAAAAAACACACTTTGTGAGTGTATGCACACTTTCCCTGTTTTTTTGGGTTGTGTTATTACATTTATGTCATTCTTACCAAGAGTTAATTACCTTTCTTCCATTTACTCTCTATTTTTAATTATTTTTCTTCTCATTACATCCCAAACATTTTGGTTTGCCTTATATGCTTCTCATAAACAAAATAATCTAACAATTATTTTTTCACAATCAATTATATTTTTTCTATATATTTCATTCCAATTTCACAACTTTTTAATTATATTCGAAAACTGGCGGGCATTGTAGTCGGAATATCTCCGTTGGATTTTCAACGGAACTAAATCCGTCAGTTACAGCTCGTCGAAAACAAAATTTGATCGAATTTCCGTCGGAACATTCCGACAGACAATGGTCGTTGGAAATTGGTCGTAACTTTTTCGACAGATTTTCTGCCGTATTTTCCGATAGATTTTGACAACCAGTCCCCGTCAGAGGGATTTTCGATGATTTTCCGGCAAAGTTTTAGTTGGAATGCTCCGTCGGAAAGTTATCGGATGTCCGTCGGAAATATTCTGACGTCTTTTCCAACATATATTGTAGTTAGAATCCCCCTTCAGAAAGTTGTTGAATATCCTTCGGAGAAATTCCTGACGTCGTATTTATGCCCCGTTGTGAATATATATATATATCCATTTGACTAAGCCTCTCGATCTCGGATTTGAACTCCAAAGAAGGCCAACGATAACCCAAACAAGAAAATTCATGGCTCGAAAGATGAAATTTGTCGATAGGACGCGTGCGTATCCAGGTAGATGCGTACCCGTGTACAATATTTGAGTGGATACGTATGCATATTCATGTAGTTATGTACACGTAGACGATATTCGAGTGGATACACATACATATCCATATAGGTGCGTACACGTGGACGATATGCGCGTGGATACGCATACACATCCATGTAGTTGCGTCCACGTGGAACATCTGCGCGTGGATACACATATGTTTATCCATTTAATTGTGTCCACATGGACGAAGCTATATGGATACACATGTGTTCGGCCAACGTGTTCGAACCTCATGTAAGTAAAATATTATGAAATAGGTATAAAAGTTTTGAGAAAAAAAATATAGTTTATAGTGCAAAAAACAATTATGAAATTATTTTTTATGAGAATAAATAAATATAACAAATTAATTGGAGTGTGAAAAAAAAAATATATATATATATATATAGAGTAATGGTGGAAGGGTAATAACCTCTTGTTAAGAGGGACATAAAAGTAAAAATACACCCCAAAAAGTAGGAAAAGTGTGTCTAAACTTATAAAAAAGGTGCAAAGTATTGAGAAAAAAAGATATGCGCGTGGATACGCATACACATACATGTAGTTGCGTCCACTTGGAACATCTGCGTGTGGATACGCATATGTCTATCCATTTAATTGTGTCCACATCGACGAAGCTATATGGATACACATGTGTTCGGCCAATGTGTTTAAACCACATGTAAGTAAAATATTGTGAAATAGGTATCAAAGTATTGAGAAAAAAAGAAATATAGTTTGTAGTGCAAAAACAATTGTGAAATTATTTTTTTATGAGAATAAATAAACAAAACAAATTAATTGGAGTGTGAAAAAAAAAAAAATATATATATATATACAGAGAGTAATGGTGGAAGGGTAATAACCTCTTGTTAAGAGGGACATAAAAGTAAAAACACACCCCAAAAAGTAGGGAAAGTGTGCCTAAACTTATAAAGTGTGTTTTTTGTAAGTTAAAAGTGGAAAAATGCCACAGAGAGTAAATCACTCTTGATTAATTAAGAGAAAAAAACTAGACCACATGGCGGACCCCACATGACGGACCCAACACATGTTGTTGCAATTCTTCTTGACACATGACAATTATATTAATAAAAAATTCATGAATTTTTCACACAGTTGTCTCTAATAATGCAGTTGTACTAGCATTAAAATAGTTGTACTAGCCTTGCATCGATCGATGCACTTCCCAGACGAGAAAAAAGCAGTTTCTACAGTTTCTAAACTTCCTATTTTTCCCCAGAATCATCATAACTTAACCTAATTCGACCCAAGACATATATATATACTTATTTTTCAGCCACTTTGGAGTCTAAGCTTTAATTTTCTTAGATACATTTCATCTCTTTCAATTGTATGATTGGGAGAATATCTATGAACCTCTTCTGACAAAGTTGGAGAAGATTTTTGAACCATCTCATTATATATTGAATTCTTTATGATTTTTCTCATATCTCTTTGCTTTTTCTCTGCAACTATGTGTGAGTAGATTCCATAATTAGGTTTAGGGTTTCAACGGGATCCATGAATCATTGAATTATACACAAATATGGATTTATCTTATGTGGTTTTCGCTTATTGTTGTGTTTATTGCTTAGGCTTAAGTTGACCGCTTAGTCTCTGAACTATGGCTTAATCTATACCACGGAAGTGTCGTAGGTTGCTAGAAAGTAAGAACATAATCGAGTGAATTGTCATTAGCATGCGGAAGTTGATGTTAAGGCGATTCGTGAACATATTGAACCTGCTCATTAATGTTGATCTAGAATTCTTTGCCAACAGAAGTTAGGATTTTAGGTTGCTAGGTTTAGTAATCAATGACACGGAAGTGGATTGGTTAGATATTAATGTTTGAGTTTGAAACTTGTGTTTAGTCATTCCCCGAATAGTTGTCTGATTCATGATCTTTGGATTCCTGAGAATAAACCCTTGACCTAACGCTTTTCCTTTATTGAATTTACACCGCTTTTAGTTATTTTCATTACTTTGCAAATCAAACCTTATTATCGTCTTAGCTTAATTTCATCTTGTGAGAATCGTAGTGTAACATTGGTCTCTGTGGATTCGATCCTAATCACTACAAGAAAACAACGTTTTAACGACTACGACTAGCGACTAAACAATTAGTCGCTAAACAATGCGACTAATTAGCCACTATATGCCGACTATTTGGCGACTAATACAATTTGGTCGTAATTGAGCCGCTATTTTACGACCTAACAATTTAGTCGCTATAGTAGTCGCTATTTTACGACTATTTTGTAACTACATTTCAGACGGGAAATAATAGTCGCCTAATAGTCGCTACTTTAGCGGCTAATTTGTCACTTTTTCGGCAGGTCGCTAATTGACGACTATGTTACGACTAATTTGCCGACGGCTAAGAGGAGTCGCATAATAGTTGCCATTTGGCGATCAATATACGACTATTTTGAAGGGTAGCATAGCAGTCGGTAATCAGTCGTAAAGACCGGTGAAAACACGTGTTATTCGTTTTGGGGTTGGTGTAACGATTTTATGCGACAACAAGTTGTAGTCGCATTGCAGACGCCATGTAGTCGCTATTTAGTTGGCAGCAATGTCTATATAAACTCAATTCATCCCATTTCTCCTCCTCATTCGATTTTCAAAAAAAAAAAAACGTATTTCTTCTCCTCATTCTATTTTTCAGTTATATAATGTCGGGAAATTATAATTATAATAATTTCCGGGAGTGGATGTATAAGAGGTTTGATCAAGAGACGGGAAATTTCTTGGAAGAGTTCAGAACGGGGGTGGATGGATTCATGACATTTGTAAATAGCCATCCTCTATCACATAGTAATGGCGGTAATTTTTTCTGCCCTTGTAGTGTCTGCAAGAACGAGAAATTTATCCCGGGGACAAGAATTTGGAATCATCTTTATAGCAGAGGATTTATGCCATATTATTATGTTTCGTATAAGCACGGAGAATAAATCAATATGGATTTAGGATCGAGTTATGTTGATACGACATATATATGTGGGAGTGAAAATGTGGGAAATGTAGTAGAAGATAGATATGTGGATATGGTGAATGATGCATTTCGTCATAACGTGAGTTTTGATAACTATCATCAGGATGGTAGTTATCAAAATGTAGAAGAACCGGTATGTAAACATTCAAATAAATTTTACCACTTGTTAGAAGGTGCAAAGAATCCATTATACGATGGTTGTCGTGAAGGTCACTCTCAGTTATCCTTAGCTGCTCGAGTCATGCAAAATAAGGCATAATATAATATGAGTGAAAAGTTAGTGGATTCGGTTTGTGAAATCTTGACATACTATTTACCAGAAGGAAACAAGTCAACCGGATCACATTACGAGACAGAAAAATTGATGCGCAATTTAGGCCTCCCATATCATACAATTTATGTTTGTATTAACAATTGTATGATCTTCTGGAAAGATGACGAGAAGGAAGATAAATGTTTGTTTTGTGGTGCACAAAAATGGAAGCCTAAGAGCGACCGACGTATAACCAAAGTACCATACAGTCGTATGTGGTATCTACCTATTGCTGACAGATTGAAGAGAATGTATCAGAGCGAGAAGACTGCATCGGCAATGAGATGGCATGCCAATCACAAATCAAAGGAGGGAGAAATGTGTCATCCTTCTGATGCGGCAGAGTGGAGATATTTTCAAGATCAAAATCCCCGGTTTGCCGAATAACCCTGTAATTTTTATCTTGGATTATGTACCAATGGGTTCAATCCATTTGGCATGTCTCGTAATCATTCGCTGTGGCCCGTGATCTTGACTCCATATAATTTACCCCCTAGTATTGCATGAATACAGAGTATTTATTTCTTACAATTCTGAATTCTGGGCCAAATCATCCGTGAGCTAGTCTCGATATCTTCCTCCGACCTCTTATTGAGGAGTTAAAAGAGTTGTGGTCTAATGGCGTCGATGCATACGATGTGTCCTTGAATCAAAATTTTAATCTAAAAGCAGTGCTTATGTGGACGATAAGCGACTTTCCGGCGTATAGCATGTTATCCGGATGGACAAACCATGGTAAATTGTCATGTCCAGTTTGCATGGAAAGTACAAAGTCTTTTTATCTACCTAATAGAAGGAAGACGTGTTGGTTTGATTGTCACCGAAGATTTCTTCCTCATGGTCATCCACTAAGGAGGAATAAGAAAGATTTCCTGAAGGGAAAAGACGCTTCGAGAGAGTATCCACATCAGTCTTTGACCGGTGAGCAAGTTTATTTCGAGCGGCTGGCTGGTGTAAATCCATCAAAAACAAAGGACGTTGGTGGAAACGGTCACGAAAAGAAGAAGTCGGGCTATGGGAAGCAACATAACTGGCACAAGGAAAGCATATTCTGGGAGCTACCTTACTGGAGGGACCTCAATCTCCGACATTGTCTTGATGTGATGCATATAGAGAAGAATTTTTTTGACAACATCATGAATACTCTTATGAGTGTGAAGGGTAAATCGAAAGACAACATCATGTCAAGATTGGATATTGAACAATTTTGTTCTCGGCCACACTTACATATTGATAGTGAGGATAAAGCTCATTTCCCAGCCTTCACATTGACAGAAGAAGCCAGAAAAAGTTTACTGGAATGTGTGAAACATGCAGTTAAATTCCTAGATGGTTATTCCTCAGACTTAGCGACTTGTGTTGATATGAACAACCAAAAGTTATCAGGCATGAAGAGTCATGACTGCCATGTTTTTATGGAGCAGTTACTTCCATTTATCTTTGCAGACCTCCTAGACCGGAATGTCCACCTTGTGTTATCAGGTACTAATTAATTAGGACTATTTCTTTAAATAAATATGATTATAGTAATTTATATAGTAACCGCTCCGCAATTTTCACGTATATTTGTAGGGGTTGGAGCATTTTTCCGGGACTTATGTTCGAGAACTTTGCTTAAAACTCACTTTCAAATTCTAAAACATAACATAGTTTTGATCCTATGCAATTTGGAAAAGATCTGTCCACCTTTATTTTCGATGTGATGGAGCAACTGCCTATACATCTCACCTATGAAGCTGAATTAGGAGGCCCGGTCCAATATAGGTGGATGTATCCTTTTGAAAGGTTTTTCAAAAAGTTGAAAGGGAAAGCAAAGAACAAAAGATATGCGGCAGGATCGATTATTGAATCATATATCACTGACGAGATTGCTTATTTCTCAGAGCACTACTTTGCCGTGAATATACAAACGAAATCAAGGTAATTGCTAAATTCAATCACATCATGTCCACTATGCCATTTATATTGTATACGCTATGTATTTTAATGTGAATTACTTTTCACTAATTCGGTCAGGTTAACAAGATTCGATGAAGGTGAAGTCCCCGTATATCATGTCCCTAGGGTACCTTCTATATTTACGCACGTAGGCCGTCCAAGTGGAGAAATGCATAAAATATGGCTCTCGGAAAGAGACTATCAATGTGCACATGCATATGTTTTACGAAATTGTGACTATTTTCAGCCAATTGAGAGGTATATAAGTTGGCATCTCACATACCATGCGTTTAAATATATAATCCACTAAATTTTTTTCATTTTTGTGTTGGTCTTGTATTGTATGTTCGAGGAGTATATTTCTGCAAAATACACAGGATTATCCGTAAAAGAACTCTCCGCCAAAAGAGCTGACGAATATCATATATGGGTGAAAGAATATGTATGTCTAAATAATATTTATAATTATGCATATATTTATATTTATAAATATTGATGCTATTGTTTATATATATGCAGGTTGCTTACTGGAACGCCACGAATCCATTTCCTACTTGGGTTCAAGAGATAGTACATGGACCTTTGAATAAGGCCAAAACATGGCCAATGTATTTTAAAAGAGGCTATTTGTTTCATATGCAAAATCACGGCGCTGGACGAAAGACATGTAACTATGGGATATGTGTTGAAGGTGGAAATTACATTGATGCATCTGATGAAGCGGATTTCTACGGGACCTTAATTGATATCATAGAACTCGAGTATGAGGAGATGGTCAATTTGAGAATCACACTTTTTAAGTGTAATTGGTATGACCCTGTTATCGGTAGAGGCACTCGGAGGAGCAATGGTGGCGTTGTAGACGTTCTTTCATCGAGAAAATACAATAAATACGAACCATTTATTCTAGGTACGTACTTATATATATACATATATATAGCATTTTATTGATGTCGATATACATATATATACATATGTATAACCTATATTGAAAACAGCCTCGCAAGCGGAGCAAGTATGTTATATTCCGTACCCATACACAAAGAAACCGAAGCAGTTGTGGCTCAATGTTCTAAAAGTGAATCTGAGGGCAAACATTTCAGGGGAATATGAAAAAAAGAACCGACTCTTCTGCAAACAGAAAATGATGATGTTGTATTGATGACTACAATTGAAGATCTCGAACTCGACAATTTTGTACAAGGAGTAAACCCAATAAACCTCGATTACGATGTCGGAGATGCAGAACCAGAAGATGAATTTCGGTGTAATTTGTCGTCTTCTGATGAAGAACCATATGACGAAGAACCCTACTAATTAACTATGTTACTTATGTCACAATGTTAATTACGTTATTTATGTCAAACTTGAAAACAAAAATTTTAAAAATTTGTAGTTATCAGAAATCAAAATTAAACTTTTCACATTAATTTTTGTGATCATCAAAGATGCAGAACCAGAAAATGATGCTGTTGTAATCAAAATTAAAATTTTCACATTAATTTAATCTTTGTACCAATGAGCCTAACCAAACCGGTTCAGTCAATTACAACATCTCTAAAACATCACAGGAACCTTGTACTGACGTAAACCTGCTGCAAAATTCGGCTCTTCCTTTTCCTGACTCTATTCTGACCCTTCATCACAATTTTATTACAATATCAGGCTCATGATATATATTACAATTATATTATATATATATATATATATATATATTGATGCAGGTTTTCTGTCAGGATATGATGTTGGTATATATATATATATTAACATAAACTCCTAATAAAATCTAAATGATAGATTTAAAACAGGTTGGAATCTCAAAAGATTTCCTGCGGTGAATGGTTGCCTTATTTGAAAAATGGGAAGTGTACATGACTGTTGAGAATCTTACCGAAGCAACTGTTTCCTCCTTTTTAGTCTTCCTCGACTCTTCCGCTTCTGAACTCTTCGGCAACCCTAGTAATGTTACAATAAATATACTCAAAATATTTACTGCGGTGAATCATTGCGAATTTTGAAAAATGGAAGTGTACATGACAGTTGAGAATCTTACCGATGCAACTGTATCCTCCTTTTTAGGCTTCCTCGACTCTTCCGCTTCTAAACTCTTCGGCAACCCTAGTAATGTTACAATAAATATATATATTGTAACCAAAAGTTACAACTACTCACATATTATCCTGTCGAAAAAGAAAATAATTCTCAGAACTCAAGAAAACTGGAAATGGCAACCGAAGCTTCTCACTTACTATCACAAATCAACACATCTAAAACAGTTTGGAATCTGAAAGTCAAGATCCTGCGTGTTTGGACCAGAGAATGGGATTTGTTTGGACCATCTATGAATCTACTATTTTGTGATGAAGAGGTAATATCTATCTTCTATTCTTTTATAGTGCTTCTAAAAACTAACTATTTTGTCTTCAGGGAATAAGAATACAAGCAAACGTTTTAGGACAGACATTAAGATCGTTTTCTTAGGTGAAGCACTTTGAACGTTACTGGTTCACACTCAAGGGGTTTTATGTGATGTTTGGCGACATTCTTTGCCAAACCAATCGCCACACCTATCAAATTTATTTCACGGATGACACAGAATTCACCTTACTCAAAGATAATCCAAACCACAATCATTTCTTGATTTTCACTCCAATAATTGACATCATCCGAGGCCCTGTTACAGAACGCTATCCTATAGGTATCTTCATTTATATTCAAAAAATATTCATTTATATCATAATATTTTGTATTGTTTATATAGTCATATTTTTTGTTATAGATGTTATAGGAGTAATAACGTGGGTTGGAAAGATGGAAAGAAGATGGTCAGGTGAATATTCTTATCAGATTCCAAGGATGAAATCAAGTGTTCAGTTTACTATCCGAGACAGAGAGTAAGTGAAGGGTAAAAATTATTTGATAGAATTAACAAACTGGAATACTCATTTTGAATATTCCTATATGACAGGTCTAAAGGGTTAGAGTGTTTGGCATATGGTGAATTGGCTGAGCAATTATCCTCAAGTTTTACAAGTGCTCATGAATGGCACATTTTCTGTATTTTGAGATGTTTTTCTGTCCAAAAATGCTGCGGTGAGTTTATCTTGTTACTCATTGTCTACTTTCTGTTATATCTCACACCTTACTAACAACCACAAACTCTTTCAACTATAGGTAATACATGGCTAACAGCAGAAGAAGGCCTTTCCAATATAGAGTTTGAAGATTATACTTTCCCATAACTCTACACATTTATGAACGGGTAAGATAAATGTATAACACAGTTCTAAAACGTTTCCTAAGTAATCTGCATTTTCGGATTACAGTTTGAAGATTATAGTTTCAGATTTGATGTTGAAGATTATAGTTTCAGATTATAGGACAGTAAACTGTACTGAGTTTGATGTTGATTTTAGTTTCAGATTATAGGACTGAAAGCTGTACTCAGATTAGAATTATCCGGATTATAGTTTCAGATATGAAGTTGAAGATTCTAGTTTCAGATTATAGGATAGAAAATTGTACTGAGTTTGATGTTGATTATAGTTTCAGCTTATAGGACAGAAAACTGTACTGAGATTATACGCCTTTCCAATATAGAGTTTGAAGATTATAGTTTCAGATTAGATGTTGTTTACTAATTTTGTAAACCTTTAAATTTTTACAGGTACCCATATCCTCTACCAGCAAGTTACAACAATGAACACAAGATTGGATTTAAGCCATTCTAAGACATGATTATCTTTGTGTTCAGAGTTTAAACCTTGCTTCATCTTATCATGTTCACTGTCTCGGATATTTTGGTTGTGGCTGTTGTTGGTCGTGAACTCAAAACTCATTTCGGATATTGTTGTTATTTTAGTTTCATTAAGATCAAGATATTTAAGTTTCAAGTAATTATGTTTTCAAGCAAAAAAATTATAATTATGTTTTCAAGTCATTCATTTTTCAATATATCTTATCTAGATCTTAATGAAGTGTTGAGCAAAGTAGACATGAAAACATGAATGATTGCGGTCGGGATTTTACCTTAAGATCTTGTATTGACCACTCTAAGCATATGTTTGGTCTGGTTTTCGTAGCCGTGAATCCGTCCCTCTTCTCCGACAACAACAAATTAGCCTAACAACAAAAGAACAATAAAAATTCAGAAATAAAACAAAATCATATCAAATATTTGTCCAGATTGATCTCTGAAACCACCATTGCGGGCTAGATTTTACCTCTACAGATGGATCTCTTATAAATTTTTATTTTTATGTGTAGGTAAAAAGTCTGGATGCGAGAGACAACAAATATTTCAGGTTTAGCCACTAAGTTACGACTACTAAACACAAAAAACATAAACATTTGGGGTAAGGCCCACAAAGCCCGTAAACCTAACTACGGAACCCTAAGTCATGCGTTTTGTTCTTCCCCTTCGTTCTCTCCTCGATTCCTCTTCCATTCCTCTCGATTCCCCTTTTGCTATTCACAGATTCGATTCTACATCGATTCCACCTCTTCGACTCCTCTTCTTTGATTCCTCTTCTTCATATATCAGATTGATCACACAATTCCTACAAAGAAGGGCCGTAACAGACGGAAGAGAAATCGTTCCCAGCGTTTCACAAAGAGCCGGAGGGTCAAATCGCTCCGCCTCTTCATCGCGAACACCCAACCATCTACCGCAGCAGTACAATTTCTCGCCGGCACCACCTCAACTCCCCGTCCATGATAAACCGTCAACGTCAGCACCAAATGTCCAGAGCTTTCCAGCGCCACAAAACCTTTTCGAGAACACCATGCCTCAACACCGTGGACAAGAACTCCCTGCAACTGCTTCGGCTCCACTGGAGGACTCTCCTGGGTCACCACTTCGTGACTCTTATGGTCAGAGTCATCCTTCTTCTCAAGGACACAGCTGCCATGACGAAATTGCTCCAGTGTTGCCGGATCTCCTTGTGGACACGCTCTGGGCTCTGAATGCTCTGCTTATGGTGCCAGACCGGGATAAGTTCACCACCGTCCTCTCTCCCACACCAACGCCGAACTCGACTTGGTAATTGTATCGCATCTGGTAAATGCGATTGTATTGTTCCGTTAATCCGACTTGGTTAAATGTATCACATCTTGTTCAGTAAATGCGATTGTATTGTTCACCACTGTCTCTTGTTAAGTGTTAGATTATTGTTCTAGCTGATTTGAATCATTATTGTTCTAGATGTTTTGGAAGATTACTGTCTTTTGAAGTCGTCTCTTGCTAAGTGTTAGATCCTAGCTGTCTCTTATTTGTATTGTTCTAGTTGTGTCTTAACTGATATCTGGTAAGTTTATCGCATCTCAAGGTTGGTTTCTTGGTTTGTTTCTGCTAATTGTTAGATTATAAGTGTTAGATTCTAGCTAAGTGTTGGATTGTAGGTAAGTGTTAGATTCTGCTAAGTGTTTGATTCTCAATGTTGGTTTCGTGGTTTGTTTCTCCTAAGTGTTACATTCTAAGTGTTAGATTCTAGCTAAGTGTTGGATTGTAAGTGTTTGTTTCTTGGTTTGTTTTTTAATGGGGGAACAATGCTTCTATTTCTATTGCCTTTGCTTATTGGCTTAGCTTCCAATCATTGTCTTTCTGTTGCGGTTGGTTAATCTTAGGGTTAGTTTGGTGTCTAAGTGTAGAAACATGCTTCTGGTTTCATGTTTCATGTTTGATTGTATTCTTTCCTTACTTGTCTTGTCAAATCTGTAATGTCTAGTATTGATCACAAGGCATGTAAGAGATATCTCTTACATGCTTTTGTCTTCATGTATTTGGTTTGCAGGTTATTTATGTTTCATGTTTCTGGTTTCATGTTTTCTGGTTTCATGTTTTCTGGTTTCATGTTTCTTGTTTGCAGGTTAATTATGTTTCATGTTTCTGGTTTCATGTTTCTTGTTTGCAGGTTAATTATGTTTCATGTTTCTGGTTTTATGTTTTCTGGTTTCATGTTTCATGTTTGATTGGTTTCATGTTTCTGGATTACGTGCTTCTGGTTTGTATTATGTCCTTCTTTATTTCATGTGTGTTTGAAGGTTTACTCGCGACAAGGGATCGAAACTGGTTCGGGCAATTACTAAAGTGTTTACAAACAAATTCGATGCTCCCTACTATAGCTGGACATGTGTGCCTCGGGACAGACAAGAAAGATACTTCCTCGAGTTTCCGGTACAGTTTTATGTCCTATAGCCTTCACATATAAGTTTGCTTGTGATGTTTTCAATAACATCATTCTATTCTCTTTGTATTGTAGAAAACCCACACATGGGATCCCTTGATAACAGGGACATTTCAAGGGTATTTCGAGGAGATATGTCAACGCCGGATGAAATACATGGTTAGCACCGCGAGGACTAGTCGAGAACGACCTAATTGGATCGGCGACACTCTCTGGAAAACGATGACCGACTACTGGGACACTGAAGAAGCAAAGCAAAAGAGTCTCACCTATTCCAATGCTCGTATGTATGACCGTAAAGGTCTCGGTCCTCACATCCACTTATCAGGGCCAAAGTCGTATCAACAAATCCAACAAGAAATGGTTAGTTACTTTAACTTTTTCTTACTCCTTAACAACTTTAAATTATGTTTCTGGTTTTATGTTTCATGTTTCTGGTTTACTTGCTATCCTTGCTTATTTTGTAACATTGCAGGAAGAGGAATTGGGAAAACCGGTTAGTCTTGGTGATGTTTTCATTAAGACACATACAAGGCCAGATGGTACGTATGTCGATAGGAAGGCGGAGAAAATTGTTCAAACATATGAGCAGAAGGTGCAAGAGAAGTTGTCTGAGCTCGTGACAGAGCCTTCAGAAGTTTCGGACGGTGCTTCCCAACCTCGTGTGCTAACAACAAATGAATATACAAGCATCTTTCTTCAGGTAAAGTAACATTTTTAACAGTTCACATTTTGTCATTAAGGTTTTTAAGGTTTTGTCATTAAGGTTTTTGACATTAAGGTTTTTCTCTTACTTTTCACAGTCCACTGAGTTGGATTCACGAGGAACTCCTTATGGAGTTGGAAGCCTCAAGGAGACTCTTCTCAATGGCAAGCGCAAGCAACCGGGAGACTCTTCATCGTTTGTTGCACTGCAAGAACAACTAAAGGAAGCTCAACAGAAAATCAAAGAGCAGTCATCTTATAATGAACGGCGTGATGCTGAGATTGCTGTCCGTGAAGCAGAACACTTCCGAGCTGCGGCTGAGCAAAAGGACAAGCTAGTGCACTTCTCCTTGGTGGAAAAAGTACATGCGACAAACTGATCCGACGTTTCTAGACTTCTTGGCTTCTCAGTCAGCTCCAGCAACAACTGCTTTGCTTCCATCAACCAATCTTCGTCAACCAGATCCAAGTACAACCCCATCTGGTTATGCTTCTTAGGTTTTGTGCTTACTTTTTCTGAACCTTGTTACTTGTGAACTCATGAATTTGTTTTTTTTTTTATGTTTTGGCATTTGTTATGGAGGTTGAATACTTTTGTTAATATTTTTAATCAAATGTTAGTTTGAATCAAATTTCTTTAATTTTGTAACACATATTACCATTTGAGAAACAAAACGAACACTAATCTGACACACCATATTCTTAATTTGATTACAATTTTAGTCACTAAACAGTAGCCTATTAGTCACAGAAGAATAGCTAATTTGTCGCAAAATATTTACATCTTCGAAACTTGATGTTCCAATTAGTCGTTAATTTAGTCATAGAATGGTCGCTAAATAGTAACTAAAATTTACGACTACTTCGTGACTAAAACTATCCGACTGCATCTAGACCCATTCCATAGTCATTAACTAGTCGCAAAGGTAGTCACCTATTAGTCGCCAAATAGTCGCCGAATAATAGCTAATTAGTCGCACAATATTTACATCTTCGAAACTTGATGTTCCTATTAGTCGCCAACTAGTCGTTCAATTAGTCATATAATAGTCGGTAAATAGTAACTAAAATGTACGACTATTTAGTGACTAAAACTATCCGACTGCATCTAGACCCTTTCTATAGTCGTTACCTAGTCGCAAACGTAGTCGCTGATTAGTCGTTAAGTTTTGCGACTAATTTACGAGTGTTGCACGGCTACACACTGTTCATGTTGTGTAGTCGTAATGTAGTCGCCATTTGGCGACTAATTTTACGACTACATACTTTAGCAACAAGAGCACTCAGCTAGTTGAACTGTTACTGGAACAGCTAGCGCTTGTGGAACGCACAAACAGAAAGACAAAGCAAACATCAGGGATGAACAACCCAGTGGTTTTAAGAGCTGATGAAGCTGGAGTCTTGAGAGACCAAGAGGGTCATGTGTGCAATGAGAGAGGGCAACAACTTGATGAGGCTGGAAACGTCGTTGTCCCTCCTGCGGCTGTCATTGAGATTGTCGCGCCGGCTGGGCGCGCCAACGTTGGGAATGCTGCAGGTGATCGAGTTAGGACACTTGGCGAGCACAACAGACCTGATCAGTTCTAGGCCAATCGATCTGGGATTCGCATCCCAACTTTTCAGAGGAACGACTTCGAGCTGAAGCCTGCGTACTATGCTCTCGTGAGTCAGAGTCCTTTCCATGGCATATCTCATGAACATCCCATGGATCATATCGAGAGGTTCGAGGATTTGGTCACAAGGATGAAGTACAATGGAGTGCCCAACGAGTTCCTCTTCTGCAAACTTTTCCCATACTCTCATAGTGGGGATGCTGCTTATTGGCTAAAGCAGTTGGCTCCTGGTTCGCTAACTACATGGAATGCGACCAAGAATGCATTCCTGTGCAATTTCTATGATGATGCGAGATCCGAAAAGCTCAGGAACAAAATTTCCCAGTTTTCTCAAGGTCCAATCGAGGCACTAAAAGCAGCTTGGATTCGTTTCAAGTCATATCAGAGGGATTGTCTGCACCATGGGTTTAATCAGGTTCAGCTGCTGGGTACTTTCTACAGAGGGATCGATTGGAGGTACCAGATGGCTCTGGATACTGCGAATAATGGGAACTTCAATACCAGGTATCCAGATGATGCGGTTGTGCTAATTGAGAACTTGGCGTCTAGTAATAGCACCAAGAATCCTGATTTCGAGAGGAAGAAGCAGTCTGCAGGAATTGATGGATCTCAGATTGCTGAAGTTCAAGCCAAGCTGGATATTTTGATTGGGAAGTCGAAGAAGGCTGTACACTTTGCTGTTGGAGTCAATAATATCGGTGGAGATGAACTGGAAGATTGTAACTACGTTGGTGGTTCTGGATTTCAGGGTCAGCAATTTGGGTACAACAACAACCGGAACTTCAGCAACAACACTCGCAATTACGGGAATTCTTCGTACCAGCCCATCTCTCCAAAGTCTACGGATAATAAGATGGAATCCATGCTTGAGCAGATTCTTCAGGGACAGCAAAAACTGCAAGTGGATTTCAATGGGAAGATTGACCATCTTTACACTTATCTCAATGGGAAGATTGACACCCTGAATGGAAAGATTGAAGCTGTCAACCTTTGTCAGAGGAAGCTGGAAACTCAGGTCGCTCAGACCGCATCAGCTATGCAGAGGCAGGAAGGTTTTCTTCTAGGGAGAACTGAAAATCCAAGAGCCCACGTCAATGCGATCTCCTCAAGTGCAGAAAATTTTGATGAGGATCCTGAAATCGCCAGAGCATCGATCGATACCCCCAAGTGTCGATCGATGCCAGTTACAATTTTGAAACGGGATACTTCCAAAATCCGTGTATCGATCGATACCCCATTGGTATCGGTCGATACTGAGGCAATTTCTGAGGAGATAGATGAGATTTTGACTGTGGTGCCTAAAGTAGTTGCAGAGAGAGTCTACAAACCCAAGATACCTTTTCCTATACCTCATATTATGACAAGGAAGGAATGGGAGGATGCCAGATGCAAAGCTTTGTCGGATAAATCAGTTGTGGAGCTTCCTTTTGATGATGATATAGCTGCCAAGGACGATTCAACAGCGACAGTATCGATCGATACCATGCCTGGTATCGATCGATACCCCTCGCAGAATAAGCCAGAAACTGTGAAAACACCTGAGTTGAAGAATTCGGAAGTCCAAGAAGCTGAATCCTATTCCTCGACACCTCAGAGATCCCATTTCTCCAAAGCAGCTGCGTGGCTTTGAGAAGATGGTACGAAGGATCCCCAATGAATCGCCTTTTGAAGAAGTTCTAGAGTCCCGTCCTCTGCTAAGTCACTTCAAGGATTGCAGAGAAACTGAGGAAGAGATAAAAGCACTCTTCATTAAGGCCAGAGGTACACCACCTCCACTGAGACAGTTGACTAAGAGGGATGACCCATTAATATTCTCAGTTCCATGCTGTATCTCTGGCGTTGAATTCAAAGAGTCTCTCGTTGACTCAGGGGCCTGCATCAATGTCATGTCAAGGGCAATTGCAGAGAGATTGGGGGCTGATATTCAACCTCCCAAGACATTTATCACGTTCACGAACTCTTCTACCTCAACTCCATTTGGTGCAATCGCTGATTTGATGATCACAATAGGAGATTGCCTGGTTCCTACTGATTTTCAGGTTCTAGAGATGAGTGCAATATCTCGTACGCAATTGATTCTTGGAAGACCATTCATGGCTACGGTTGGTGCCATTATGGACACACCCATCAAGCACATCTCGTTCTCATACATTGACAAGTAGGTGTACTATAAAGCCATCCCTAGAGGAACTCCCACACGTATCTCTTGCATAGATGCTATAATAGGAGCGACATTGGTACAAGATCTTTTGGAAGAGCCTCCTGACAAGCCAACTTTCACAGACGATTCAGTTGAACCTCCCAGCACCGCTACGAAGGTTGTGAAGAAGGCTAAGGCAACAAAGAAGAAGGTGAAGAACAAAAGAGCCGAGAGTGCTGCCCATGTGACTCTAACCCCTCGGACGTATGATGGAAACTCGATTGAGTACAAGGTGAAGTGCAAAGGAGCCTCCAAACCATTCTCTAATGCTAGAGTACTTCTTACTTCGGAGCTGAAAGAGAAAGGAAAGGAGTTTGTGGAGAGTATGCTGCGCAAAACTCTGAAGATAGCAATGTCAAGTTGTGTAGCCTGTTTCGGTGCAAGCTCCCATTCTTATCCTGCCTGAAGGGCGTTACAGTCAAGCTAATGACGTAAAACAAGCGCTTGGTGGGAAGCAACCCACTGGTGAGTCTGCTTTTGATTCTTTTTATTTTTTATTTTTCGTTCTGTCAAGATAAACGAGGAGCAAAACTTGAAATCGCCTTAGTGTCGATCGATACCCCATTGGTGTCGGTCGACACCAATCGCGAATGTACGGTTCATTATATCGATTTAAGCCTGGTATCGATCGATACCAGGCTGTGTGTCAATCGATACTCGATGTTCCAGCAAGGTAACTTCTTGTTTTTCCCAATTTTATTATATTCTTTTGTTTTCTTTCACTGACTCTAGGCTAGATAACACAGGGGACAGTGTTGTTCAAGTCTGGGGGAGGTGTCTGCTGACATTGTGTTTGTTTTTCTTAGAGTCAGTTGTTTTATCGAGTCAAAATCGATTTATTGAGTCAAAACTTGTTGGAGATGATGATCATGTGCTTGAATTGTTGTTTTGATTTTTTTTTTGAGTGACCAGTGTTGCAGGATCAGTTCTAGATCGACTAATGAAAAATCCAAGGACTGACCAGTTGACTAGAAAACATCCATGTCTCCAGCAGAGTTCTTCTGAAGCCTGAGCCAAATTTTCGCACTTCATCAATGTTGTTAGTGTTCATAGAGCTTGATTCATCATTCATATCTGATAAAGGAACCCATGTGTTTAGAGTTATGGTATCTCTCTCCCCTGTTATAAGTTAATAAATAAGAGCACAAAAGATGAAATAATTTTCTTCTGAGTAGAGGGCTAGGAAAATTTACAGCGATCCCATTATTCTACTTAAGAGGGAATGATCACACAAAGGTTGAAAGATAGGTTAGGAAAATTTCCCTTGATACCACTATTCGCCTAAACCTTTGATACATAGAGAGGGAAGAACTGGTGATTCGGTGGCAAACACCATCAATACTCGCGTTTCGGACCTTGATGTGTATATGCATATCTAAAAAAAAGAGAACATAATAAGAAAGAAGTTTGGGGGAGAGAAAGTGATCAAAAAAGTGTAAAATTGGATGGTTCCTTGTCATGATATTGTATGGTGAAGAATCTAGAAGGTTCTTGAACATTGGCTGCAGCGATGAAACTAGCGATGAGGGCTATATTTGAACAATGCTGCGAGATAATGTGTGGAGTCTGGAAAAACTGCGAATGTCTACGGAGAAGTACATGGTGGTTAGATCAAAAGCTGGTTAGGCGACATCTGGGTGCTTTGGAAAAGGAACTTTGCGATGGTTCCCGAATAGGGGAGTCTCCGTGTTTTCAAACCTCTTTCTCTGGTTTAGTCTTCTATTTGCTTGAGGGCAAGCAAAAGGCTAAGTCTGGGGGAGTTGATATATCATGGTTTTTACCCAGTTTAAGCCATGATATAAGTCTGTTTTGTTGAGTCTTTATTCTATTATATAGTCTTTTAGAGTCTTTTACAGGTTTTAGCACGTTTGGAGCTTAATTCGAGTTTTTGGAGGATTCCGGAGCATTTTGGGAGAAAAGGAGCGAAGTCATGCAGAGATGTCAGAAGTTTGGCATTCGTTGAAAAACTTCCCACCGATAGATTGAGATCAAATTTGGACACAAGATATATCAATGGATTAGCTTTCATTTGGAAGTGGTTTGAGGCCATTCCAACAGTGCGATCGAAAGTTATGCCAGTTTTCGTGAAGATAGTCCAGTCTGGCGAGCACAGTGTACTAGTGTCGACCGACTGGTGTCGACACCAGTCTAGTATCGACCGAAACTAACTGCAGACGGGAAAAAACGTGATTTTACAAGTTTAAAGACCCGGCAACTTGGCCCAGAAGACTTTATTAATTACAGAAAAGGCCCATAACGTGTTTTAGCTTATAAATTAGGTTTTCAGCCACCTGTTTAGGCTATGCTTTATTTTACTTTGGTTTTTGAGAGAGATTTAGAGGGAGACAAGTCTGAAACTCTGTTCATCTGAGAGAAGATTTCGAACCCTTGTTTTACTCTTTCTGATTATTTTATTGATGATTTATTCAGTTATGTTGCTTTCAATCTCCATGTCTGAGTAGATCCACTTTAGGTTCAGGGTTCTCATAAGGGTTTTATCTGAATGCCAGGTTGATTAGTTATTAGGATTCACCATCTGAATTAGTTCTTCACCTTAGGTTGTGTTCAAAGCTAATTCTAGGTTAACGAATCTGGAACTTAGATCTTAGGATAATTGATTAGGCACGACAGTGCGATTAATTACCTCATAGAACCTTAGGTGAGCAAATTGATTATTCCCAAAGAGATTTGGTTTAATTGATTTGTGAACGTATCAAACCTGATATTAAAACTGATTTAGACTTTAGGATTCACAAAGAGACTTGGAATTCCTAGGATTTAGATTTAGATAATTCTCGCAACGACAGTTGGTTAATTATACCTTAGTGATTTGAGTTCAAGAACTGCGCTAAATATGAATCTTGCTAGTTAGTTTATCTGCATTCATTGATTTCCTGAGAAATACCCTGATCCTATTTTTCTCCAATTGAATTTACAACTCGTTACTATTTATTGCTTTTATTTCATCCTATTTGCTTAGCTTGATTTGACACTATACAATCTATTGTGTGATTTATGTGAGTCCTTGTGTTCGACCCCTAACTATATTACAACTACTGCTTTATTACTGTTAGGGTATTAATTTGAGCATATCATAAGGCGATTCGTGAACATATTGAACCTGCTCATTAATGATGATCTAGAATTATATGCCAACGGAAGTTAGAATTTTAGGTTGCTAGGTTTAGTAATAAATGCCACGGAAGTGGATTGGTTAGATATTTATGTTTGAGTTTGAAACTTGTGTTTATTTATTCCCTGAATAGTTCTCTAATTCGTGATCTCAGGATTCCTGAGAATAAACCCTTGACCTAACGCTTTTCCTTTATTGAATTTACACCGCTTTTAGTTATTTTCATTACTTTGTAAATCAAACCTTATTATCGTCTTAGCTTAATTTCATTTTATGAGAATCGTAGTGTAACATTGGTCTCTGTGGATTCGATCCTAAAGTACTACATTGACATACTATTATGATTGCAGTAGTGTGAACTTTAGTTATTAATTGATTACGTGGTAAAACACCTAAATCACAGCCTCATCCTCCTCCATTCCCACCATTTCTGCCACCAGATTCTTCCCTTTTCTTGATCTCTTTGTCCCACTTCTCGAACTCATTTTTCTTCCCACCAAGAGTGCTTTCCAATGCTTTACGAGCTTGCTCCTGCACAATCAAGGAAATTGAACATCAATGTCATTATTAGCCACCAATATCATATGATGCTACCCTTCTCCATGTTAAGAGTAGATCAGTTCTCTTTTCTTCTTTCCCGAGAGAGATCAAGTAGCAAAGCTAAGAAACTGATATTCAAAAACTGAGGGTGAAAAACATCCAAAATCTTGTGAATTAAAAGAAGAAGAAGAAAGTAAGCATGCCTCAAGACTGGATGGCATCATGCAAGTTCACAGGAATCATTCTTCAACAGATGTTATAGGAAACATACATGATGGAAGAAAGAAAAAAGATATTCAATTAAACTTCCGAGAGATGGTTCATTTCGCATGTTTTGTGTCTATGATAGAACCCAAAAATCATAAAGAAGCCCTTATTGATGATTTCTGGATCCTAGCAATGGAAGAAGAGTTGGAACAATTTATCAGAAGTGAAGTCTGGGAATTAATTCCAAGACCTACAGGAGTCAATGTGGTACGCACAAAATGGATCTTCAAAAATAAAATCGATGAAAATGGCGTCTTTGTGAGAAATAAAGCACGTATAGTTGCTCAGGGATATTCACAAGAAGAAGGGATCAATTTTGACGAGACATTCGCGCATGTAGCATGTTTTGAGTCCATACGACTTCTGTTGGGAATGGCCTGCATTATGGGGTTTAAACTACATCATATGGATGTAAAGAGTGCATTCCTGAACGGAATCCTACAAGAAGAAGTCTATGTTGAACAACCTAAAGGATTTGAGAGTCCAGAGCACCCTGAGCATGTTTACAAACTGAAGAAAGCACTATATGGTTAAAAGGAGGCTCCAAGAGCATGGTATGAAAGACTGACAGGATTTCTGATCGAAAATGGTTTCACACGAGGAAGTATAGACAAGACTCTGTTCATTCTTGAGGACAACAAAGATATGATGCTGGTACAGATTTATGTTGATGATATCATATTTGGAAGCGCTTCTCAGATGTTAGTTGTGAGAGAAGAATCTCACAACCTCAATTCTCAGCTTGCAGATTGTATTTTCTTGAAAAAATAACTTAGAAGAATTTGAGGGAAAGGTTTTCTATTCTTATGTTTGCCAAGAATTCGGTCCCTTTACAATATGTCTGGTGTTTCAAACTTATACCAACTGAAAACGCAACTGACTAGTCTTAATTATTAACATTAAATGCAGAGTTAAATCTATAATCTATATCTTTAAAGTTGAGCTTGATTATAGGATCTCAAGTTAGCGTGTTTGACTTGGTAAAATGCACGCTCCTGCTCCCAACGACCTCGCTCCTTTCTTTCGTGCTCGGTTCTTTCCAGTTTGTTGACTTGATCTACCTTGCGACCTCGCCTACTTTAGCTTGTAAATAGTCTCATGAGACCTCGTCGTGGGCCGAGTCTTCCTTGTCGAGCCTGTTTACTCGGGCTGGGCCTTGAGTGCGGAATATGGGCCCAACAGTTGCCCCCCAGCATCCTTATTGACTTATCATTGAGGATGCGGTGCTGCAATCTCGGGTCCTGATTGGCTCTTAGTTAATATGATCTCGCAATCTCGGACCCTGATTGGTCCTTCGCTTGCTCACACTACAAAAAAACACAGTTTTTGTGACTACTTTTTTTAGTCGCAAAAAAGAGGGACGATATTGTGTCTGATTTGCGACTACTCATAATGCAGAGGCATAATAGTCACAAATTACCGACTAAAAAAAATAGTCAGACAATAGTCGCTTATTTGTGACTGTTTAAGGACTTGCAAAAGTAGTCCCAAATTTGTGACTGATATGCTTCGGTTTAGCAACTCCACTCAATTTTTTTAAAATAAACATCAAATAATATACAAAAAAATTCTAAACCCTAAACCATCAAATAATATACAAAAACATCAAATAAATAAACATCAAATAATATATAAAAAAATTCAACACTTACCATTTTTCAAATATAATCATTTTATAAACCATAAACCTCTAACCCTTAATCATAAACTCTAAATCTTAAATTATAAAATATATTTTTGAACAGCTATATAACCAAAATCATTGTAAATTGATATTCAAACCTTATATGTTCTTAAAGTTTAGGGTAACATGTACACTGATTTGCAAACCCAGTTTTGTGACAAATTTGGGACTAATTTGCGACTACTTTTTAATAGTAGTCACAAAATAATCTCAAATTTGGGACTAATTTGCAACTACACTCGATTCTTTTTTAGAAATCAATAAATTCTAAACTCAAACCACAAACCCTTAACCCTAAATCCTAAACCTCTAACACCCAAACCTCTAACACTTAATCATAAACTTGATTTAAATCTTAAATTGTAAACAAAATCAAATAAATAAACATCAAATAATATACAAAAAAATTCAACACTTACAATTTTTTTAAATATAATCATTTTATCAAAATCAAATAAATAAACCTAAAATAATTTACAAAAAATCAACACTTACAATTTTTTTAAATATAATCATTTTTTAAAATATAATCATTTTATGAATCTTCTTCTTCTGCTTCACTCGCTTCACTCACCGGTAAGTTCCAACCTCCACCGCCGGTGTCTTCGCCGTTTTTTTTTGTTGGTTTTTGATATTTAAACGCTTGTTCGTTCTGGTGTGATAAAGGTATGAGCAGATCTGTGTTTCTGCAGCGCCGGAGGAGCAGATCCGCCGTCGAGGTTTCGGAATTTGTCGCCGAGAAAAGGGCGTCAGAATTTGTTGCTGTAACACCCGTAATCCACTAATTGGGTTTAATTTGACCTTTCAGAAGTTAGGGGGGGTTAAATTGAATAAATCAATTTTTACTGGTGGGTGTGATTGATAATTTTGAAAGTTTGGGGTCAACTTTCGGAAGGGGAGGAAGTGCGAGGACCGGTTGGTGTAATAAGGGAAACTTGAAACACATACATAGACGTGCGTAAGTGTCGCCGCCTCGGAGCTCCCGATTACCCTAGCCGTCAAGTTGCGTTGGTTTTCGGTGTGGAAGCAAGGAGAGAAGGAAGAGAGAGAGTCGGGCGGTGGTGTTCGTTGGCGTGAGAAAGGATCGGTGGAGGTCCGCGGTGCCGTGAACGATTCACCCTCGGGCTTTCGTTGTCGGGTCTTAGAGGTAAGGGTCCTCCTCTTAGCTTGGTTTTCATGTTGGAATCAAAGTAGCCTTGTGGTTGTCATCGGAGATGGATGATGATGGCGGTGACGTGAGGGTCAAGCGTCGGTGTTGTCGCGACGTGTGGGTGTTTGCGGCGGGGTTCGTGTTCGGTGGTTGGATCGTGGTAGTCCCGGTGGTGAGCTCCGGTGATGGTGTGGTGGCGCCGGCGGTGGTTATCGGCTGGTTGTTGCAGGGTCGGACGAAGAAGACGGTTGTTGCAGGGTGATCGTTCTGTAGATAGAATAATTGAAAGTTTGTTTATTTTGATTATTTTATTATTTTTATTTTTAGGTGGATTAATAGAAGGTTATTCATCCCGGGGAGTTCTAGAAAATTGCTGAATTTTCTCGTGAAACTTTCTGTGCGGGAATAAGGTGAGTGCAGGACCATAGGCGTAATTAAATAATTTTGATAATTGATGTGATTTCGTGATTATAGGCCGTTTACGATCTCGGAGGGTCTAGATCGAGTGTTTCATGAAATGTTTGATTTATTCGGTATTTTCGTGATAGTCTATATTAATTATCTTAATTATTTGTTAGCCTGTAGATGGGAGGATTGTCTCACTAAGTATTTTTCGAAATACTTATGCATCTCTTATGTTTTAATTGATGCAGGAAACGAGATAGTGTGACCGTGGGATCAGGGCGAGGAAGAGGGGGTGATCTAGACTTGTCGTTTATTTGGTGATTTTATTTAATAATTTATGATCTTGATTATTCGGATTTTTAATCTTGAACCGGAGAATTAATTGGTGAGGTTCAATTATTATTATTTATGGGATTTTAGTAATTAATTGCATAAAAATAAATAAATAAATAAATAAAATAAAATGGGTGCGGTTGTTTCAATTTGGTATCATAGCATTTACGGTTCTAGGACGGTTTTAAAAAAAATAAAAAATTTCCGCTATTAGAACTGTCTATGTGAGTTAGTCAATTGTTGAGCTTGAAGTTCTAGATCATCCTCTTCGAGCCTTCAATGAGATTCCACGGTAAGACTCGTGTTTGTTTTACTATTGCTGTTGTCGATTAGTAACAGGTGGTTATTGCAGATGGTTGATTCTGATAGCGTTGGGCAAGGTCTCAGAGGTCGGGGTGGTCGTGGCGGCCGTGGTCGGGGCGGCAGAACAGGCCGTGGCGGCAGAGGTGGTAGAGGTGGCAGAGCAGCTGCGAATGTGACGTAGAGTGTCACGGTGGAGCAGGGGGCGTATGATCACGCCGAGGGGGAAGGCCAGTCGGAGCCAGCGGCCGTGTATGGTGCGATGCCGGCGCCAGATGGTACTCAGGCGGGTGCGGGCCCGAACCCGATGGGGGCTGTTTTGGGCATGTTGGCCCAGCTCTTGGAGAGGTTACCTGGTGTGGTACCGGCTCCAGCTCCAGTGGCGCCACATGGGGTTGCCGCGATGCCGGGTGTTGTTGCTCCGGGAGTTCCGGGAGTGGTTGCTGAGGCCGAGCCAGTGGTTCCGTCATACCTGAGGGTGATGGAGCATATGCAGAGGTTGGGCACCAAGTTTTTCAGTGGTGGTGCTCGACCGATTGAGTCTGATGAGTGGAGGTCCAGGTTGGAGAGGAACTTCCAGTCGATCAGATGCCCTGAGGAGTATAGGGTCGACTTGGCGGTGCATTATCTGGAGGGAGATGCACATGAGTGGTGGCAGGGTGTTGCTGCGAGGAGGGCGGGAGTAGTGTGGTCTTGGGACGAGTTCCGGAGGGAGTTCGATCTCAAGTATTTTCCGCGGGAGGCTCGCGACAGGTTACAGGGGGAGTTTCTGTACTTGTCACAGGGGATTCGTTCGGTTCGGGAGTACGAGGCCGAGTTTAACCGACTGAAGCGGTTTGCTGGTCGGGGTGCAGATACCGAAGATGAGCTGATTTGTGCTTTCATGTGAGGTATGCGTATCGATCTCAGGAACCGATGCATAGTCCGCAAGTTCGAGTCGGTGTCCGAACTGGTGGAGTGTGCAGCGCAGCTTGAGGAGGGGATGAGGCAGGAGGCCAGTTTAAAGGGACCAGTACCAGAGGTTCCGCGGCGGCCTCAAAATCAGGGTGTTGCTCCGAGCAAGGGCGGTAAGTCTGGTCAGCAGCAGGGACAGACGAGGAAGTGGGAGGATACTTCCAAGGCAGCGGGTTCTGGACCACGTTGTTTCGGGTGCGGAGCCTATGGACATCGCGTGGCGGATTGTTCTCGAGGGGGTCCGGTGTGCTTCCATTGCAAGGAAGCCGGTCACATCAAGAAGGATTGTCCGAAGTTGGCTCAGCCATTTGTGAGGATCGAGGCACCGCCTCCGAAACGGGCCGCAGTGGCACAAAGGGTGTTCACCATAGGCGCGGAGTCAGGCGAGGCGAGCGGCAGCAGACCGATTACTGGTTAGTTACCTTAATTATGTTCTTGTTTGATTGTAATTTCAGTTACTCGCTCTGTAATTGGTGTTTGCTATTTGCCGTGAATCCTTTTCGTGCTTAGGGACCCTTAATGTGGCTGGGGTAGAGTCACATGTGTTGTTTGACTCCGGAGCGTCCCACAGTTTTGCCACACCGGATTGGGTGTCGGGGAGCGGTATCCAAGAGGGGTTTGGGGACCACTCGGGTGTGGTGAGAGTTGCTGGGGGTCGTTTGTTGAGGACTCAGGGCTGTGTGGAGAGTGTCGACATTCTTATCGCCGGGGAGCTGATGCCAGCGGATTTGATAGTGTGTCCAGTAGAACTCTATGACATCATTTTGGGTATGGACTGGCTAGGAAAGTTCAAGGCTCATTTGGATTGTCACCGGGGCCGTGTGGTTTTCGAGCATGCTAACAGAAGACTGGTTTATCAGGGAGTGAAATCGGTGCCGGGAGGCATCGTCGTTTCCGCGGTTCACGCGGAGCGTTTGATCGAGCAGGGTTGTGAGGCCTATTTGGCTACCATTTCGATACCTGGTGAGGTTGGGGAGTCAGCGGTGCGGGATATTGAGGTGGTCTGGGAGTTCGAGGATGTGTTCCAGCAGTTGAGCGGGTTACCACCATCCAGGTCGGATCCTTTTACCATCGAGTTAGAGCCGGGGACGACTCCGTTGTCTAAGGCTCCTTACAGGATGGCTCCAGCGGAGATGGCTGAGCTTAAGAAGCAGCTTGAGGAGTTGTTGGAAAAGGGTTTCATTAGACCGAGCAGTTCTCCGTGGGGTGCACCGGTACTGTTCGTCAAGAAGAAGGATGGGAGCTTCCGGTTGTGCATTGATTATCGGGGGCTGAACCGGGTTACTGTGAAGAACAAGTATCCATTACCGAGGATCGATGAGTTGTTAGATCAGTTGCAGGGTGCTTCGTGGTTCTCTAAGATTGATTTGGCATCGGGTTATCATCAGATCCCGATAGCGGAGTCGGACATCAGGAAGACGGCTTTCAGGACGAGATACGGGCACTACGAATTTGTGGTGATGCTGTTGGGGCTGTCGGACCGGTGGCTTATCGGCTAGAGTTGCCGTAATCCACTAATTGGGTTTAATTTGACCTTTCAGAAGTTAGGGGGGGTTAAATTGAATAAATCAATTTTTACTGGTGGGTGTGATTGATAATTTTGAAAGTTTGGGGTCAACTTTCGGAAGGGGAGGAAGTGCGAGGACCGGTTGGTGTAATAAGGGAAACTTGAAACACATACATAGACGTGCGTAAGTGTCGCCGCCTCGGAGCTCCCGATTACCCTAGCCGTCAAGTTGCGTTGGTTTTCGGTGTGGAAGCAAGGAGAGAAGGAAGAGAGAGAGTCGGGCGGTGGTGTTCGTTGGCGTGAGAAAGGATCGGTGGAGGTCCGCGGTGCCGTGAACGATTCACCCTCGGGCTTTCGTTGTCGGGTCTTAGAGGTAAGGGTCCTCCTCT
This sequence comes from Eutrema japonicum, assembly GCA_030161315.1. Taxonomy (NCBI): domain Eukaryota; kingdom Viridiplantae; phylum Streptophyta; class Magnoliopsida; order Brassicales; family Brassicaceae; genus Eutrema; species Eutrema japonicum. Next base: position 24,022,585 of record BSQW01000007.1, read on the forward strand.
TAGCTTGGTTTTCATGTTGGAATCAAAGTAGCCTTGTGGTTGTCATCGGAGATGGATGATGATGGCGGTGACGTGAGGGTCAAGCGTCGGTGTTGTCGCGACGTGTGGGTGTTTGCGGCGGGGTTCGTGTTCGGTGGTTGGATCGTGGTAGTCCCGGTGGTGAGCTCCGGTGATGGTGTGGTGGCACCGGCGGTGGTTATCGGCTGGTTGTTGCAGGGTCGGACGAAGAAGACGGTTGTTGCAGGGTGATCGTTCTGTAGATAGAATAATTGAAAGTTTGTTTATTTTGATTATTTTATTATTTTTATTTTTAGGTGGATTAATAGAAGGTTATTCATCCCGGGGAGTTCTAGAAAATTGCTGAATTTTCTCGTGAAACTTTCTGTGCGGGAATAAGGTGAGTGCATGACCATAGGCGTAATTAAATAATTTTGATAATTGATGTGATTTCGTGATTATAGGCCGTTTACGATCTCGGAGGGTCTAGATCGAGTGTTTCATGAAATGTTTGATTTATTCGGTATTTTCGTGATAGTCTATATTAATTATCTTAATTATTTGTTAGCCTGTAGATGGGAGGATTGTCTCACTAAGTATTTTTCGAAATACTTATGCATCTCTTATGTTTTAATTGATGCAGGAAAAGAGATAGTGTGACCGTGGGATCAGGGCGAGGAAGAGGGGGTGATCTAGACTTGTCGTTTATTTGGTGATTTTATTTAATAATTTATGATCTTGATTATTCGGATTTTTAATTTTGAACCGGAGAATTAATTGGTGAGGTTCAATTATTATTATTTATGGGATTTTAGTAATTAATTGCATAAAAATAAATAAATAAATAAATAAAATAAAATGGGTGCGGTTGTTTCAGTTGCCGTGAAGCTTCATCTCGGAGGAGGATGAGGAGGCGGCGGCGGCTTCATCTCGGAGAAGGAGGAGACAGCGGCTTCATCTCGAAAAAGGAGGAGGAGGCGGCGGCTTCATCTCAGAGAAGAGGAGACTCACCGGCCGGCGGCGATGTCAACGTCTAACTTTTGTTTTTCTTTTTTTTCTTTTTTTTATTTTAATTTCAGTAATTAATTAATTTAGTATATAAAAATATTTTTTTTTTGAATTTGTTTTTTTTAAATTTTGTTTTACAAGTAGTTTCAAAATCAGTCTCTAAATTAGGACTCATATTAGAATCACATATTAGTCGCAAAATAGCGACTATTTTGCGACCACTTCATTTAGCGACTAAATATTTGCGACTAATATTTTTAGTCCCATTTGCGACTATTTTGGAAGTCGCAAAAACTGTGTTTTCTTGTAGTGTCAATGCCGAGATTGCAGGGATCTTGTATTAAATGTGCGATATCTAAGGGAAGTGACAGGGCGAGTGGGCGAATGGGCGGCTTGTATAAATGAACGGTTCACGCTGCTTCAGCTTTCCACGTCGCCTCAACTCCCCACTCCCCAAGGTAATGATGTCTTATTTACTCTTTTTATTTTTAATTGAGTTGTCTTTATTTAAGTCATATTTACGATTTATCCTTTACCGCTTATCTTCCTCTGCGAAAAGTTCTTCCCCCATTATTTCCGACAAACTCACTGCTTTCAACCTCAATTTTTTTTGCTTTTCTACTATGGCCTCCCCTTCTCAACCGAGTGCTTCACTCGCCCTCGCCGATCAATTTGGGCCTCACTCGGGGAGCAGGATCTCGCCTGAGGAGCTCAAGAATATTTCCTCCTTGTGCGGACTCGATTTCTGTGATTTCCTCATTCCATCGGATGATGATTCTCCGGAAAATCCCCCGGAGGATTACGCATGTGGTTACGCCGTGTTTTTCTTGAAGTGCCGCCTCACCTTTCCTATCTCGGCGGCCATCTCTGACATTGTCGGCGACCTTGGGCTCGCCCTTCCCCAGCTCATGCCCAGCGTGATGAGAAACCTAGTCGCACTCTGGGTGCGCTCTAAAGAAACCGAGGGTGTGTTTAACACCGAGGACTTCCGCCAGCTCTTCAATGTCAAAGCAAACTCGAATCTTTGCGGGACCTATTATTTTCCGGCGAATGTTAACCGGTTTGTTTTCAGGTTTAATGCAAGGGAAGATAAATGGTGGGAGCAATGGTTCTATTTCAGAATCTCCAGGAAGTCTATTGAGGGAGAGTCGATACTTCAGCGTTCCTGGGCTCAAATTACTGGTCAGCATGAACCCTAGGAAGCCGGCTCATGTGCCCTTTTAGGAATTCCTTAATCGCTTTTTCTTTTGTTCTGATTTGGATTTCGTTTTGCAGAGTCTACTGATTCCTCGAGGATTGTGACGGCTGAGGTTCAACAGCTCATCAATCTTATTAGAGAAGAAATCTCCGACTGGAAGCAGTGTACTCTTTCCAGGATTCTTCAGGCTCGCGATCGTCCAGCTCCCAGGCTATCCGTTGCGGTTGCTCTCCGGCTTGCAGGTCCGTATCCCTTTTTCTTTTATTTAATATTTTGTTTTTTTTTTTGGGGATTATAGGCTTTTTCCCTTTTTAATCGACGTCACCTGGTTTTGCAGGTCCTCCATCTCCCACAACTCAAGCTCAAATCCTAACTCAAGCTCAAGCTTCGACTCCAGCTACATCCCTCATTCCGAAACTTGAAGCCGTTGCCAAGGACTTAGCTCTCGCTGTGGTTGGTCCTCCGGTCAAATCCCAAGTGCAAGATACTGCTCAAGCCGTTTCTCAGGTTAACATGGTTCCTAACGACAGCTCCACTGAATCCAACAAGATGGTCCCTCCTAGGAAACCAGAGCGTCTTTCGTACAGGGAGAGGAGCGACTGCGTCCCGTTCCGACGCCAGATGGTGCCTTTGACAAGAAGGTCAAGGATGCCCTTGGTAAGTCTACACACGCTGAGACCTCGCGTCGCGAGGAATCCAAAAAAGATGACCATCGTGAGTCCAATGCTGACCGCGGTGATGGTGACAGCCTTCCTATCGATGATGAGACTGAGGTCGCTCAGCATGATGCGCGAGCTAGGGTCTCCCAAAGGTCAATCTCCAGGGTGTCCTCAAAGGAGCCTAGCCACTCTGCCGAGCACCTATCTCGCCTTAAGCGATCTCGCGGTGATGGATTTGAGAGTGAGGAAATAGCGAGGAGGCAGGTGGCACCTCGCTCGCAGAGTGGTGGAAGCAACTCTCTAGACGCTTTCAAGTTCGATTTTGACGGACCTAAGGCGATTGTCGAGAATAGCTCTCAGCTTGCAAATCTCTTCAGGCGCGTTAGGCCTTCTTCCTGCTCCTTGTCATCCCTTAGAAATATGAAGAAACCGGAGAGCTACACCAAGTTTGCGAGCGCAATGGGCTAGGTAACTTCAATTCCCTTTTTTTTTTTCTTTACTTTATTTTTTTATTTCCTTGCTGAGTTTTTGAATTTTTTTTAGGCTATCTCTGCTGCGAATGAGCTGGTTAAATCGTTCGAGCAGGATTTCCGCTCCATCACCTAGCCTGAGGAGGTCGAGAGGGCGGCTAAGACTATTACCGACCTATTCACTGAATGGGACGAGCTGGTGGTGAGGCTTGCTCGAAGTGAGGAGAAGATGGCTAACATCGCCCTCCTGGAGAGCCAAGTCAAAGATCAGGCCGATTTGGCCAATAAGTGGGAAGGCTCTGCTCGGGAAGCTCAGGCTCGCTCAGACACCCTCCAAGGTCATATCTCCATACTGGAGAAATCCAATGAAGATTTGAGGGTGAACCTCCGAGTTGCCGAGGGTCGTGCTGGAACTACTGAGGATGGCCTACGCTCTGCCAGCGAGAGTAGCGTCGGCCTCAGGGTCCAGGTTGAGAAAGTCAAGCAGGACTGGAGGAAGCTTGTCAAGAAGAAAAAGGAGATGTTGAGAAGGCAAAGAAGGCTGCGAGGAAAGAGATGTCCAACAAATACCATGCCATCCTTCTGAGGATAAATGAGAAATTCGAGAAGAAGAAGGTTGAGGTTGACACCGAGACCCAGATCATGGAGTGTAAGTCCACCATCATTCTTCTTGACGACATTATTAATCAGTCCATCAATGACTTCGAGGCTGAGAAGAAGAATATCGAGGCTGAGAAGCTGAGATTGGATGCGGAACTCACCATTGTCCAGGTATCCGATCTTTCCTTGGGCAAACTCGATCTTCCGCAGGTATCCGAGGATTCGGTTACTTTACATGCTGGGTCAAGCGTGCAAACACTAAGTGACCAACTGGACATTGGTTCTCAAGAGCTTAGGAGGGACTTCCCGTTATCCCCAGACCAGCATGTCTCAGCGAGCAAGCCGGCTGGGCCTGTCAGCTAGTGACTTTTCCCTTCTCTTTATCTCTTTTTGGATTATCTTTTGAACTCAGTGCATGGGGGGCCTTTAAACCCATTTTCGATTGTTGTTGAACTTATTATGCCCGAGGGGGCCCTTTTTTATGTTGAACTCATGATGCTTTCGTGGAAGCTTAATTTTATTCACTTTGATCTTTAAAAATCTTTCTTTTTTAGAATTATTTATCATTTCCGCCATTTAGAGGCTGACACTTTTCAATGGATCAAAGGAAGTATTTCAACCAAAGATCCGGGCCGTTCAAAGACCTTGCTCCCAGGTCGTTTAGAGAGCTGACCAGGTGATTTTAAGACGCAAAGTCGAACCCGTTTAGAGGAGGGCATGCAACCTAAACAGTTTAGACGTAAAGGTTGTTGTCATTCAGAGACTAGAAAGGTTGTGACCTTGCAATTTAGATGCAAATTCGAGTCATACTAGTTGGTAGCATGCTCTAGCTCGTAAGGCTGTTCATTTATGGAGTAAAGCTTTAGCTTGTAGATAGAAGTTGAGAAACTTCAGGTTGCTTTTAGCAGGCTTAAGAGAAGATTTTTTTTATTTTAATAGTTGTACCCTTGTGAGGTTGCCTACGTACACCCTGAGGAGGGATCAAGCCTTTCATAGTTTGATTTTACAAGTGTCTTTCGTTTTAATGGTAGTATTTCTTCAAGTTCATGGCATTCCATGAGTTCCTTTCAAGTGTGTTGTCGTGCACACTGACGAACTTGTACATGCCGTTCTTTACTACTTCGGAGATCCGGTATTGACCTTTCAAGTTGGTGCCCAGTTTTCAAGCATTCCTTTCCTTAGTATTTTCATATACTTTTCGTAGGACAAGCTCGCCAACTTGAAATCTTCGTTTTTTGACCTTTGAATTATAATAACGCGTTGCTGCGTGTTGATAATTTTGAATATTAACGAGTGCTCGATCTCGACGCTCGTCGATAACATTGAGCTGGTCGAGAAACATTTTGTTATTCAGTTCCTTATTTATGGGACATACATCTACCCTCAAGCTGGGGACTGCGACCTCGGTAGAGACCATGGCCTCAATCCCATAGGCCAAAGAGAATGATGTTTCTGAGGTTGCTTTAGGAGGTGAGGTCCGACAGGCCCATAGCACTCATGGGAGTTCGTAAGACCATTTTTCCTTTTTAGCGTCCAATCGTTTTTTGAGATTACTCAATATCAGTTTGTTTGCTGCCTCGGCATGCCCGTTGCTCTGAGGGTAACGCGGAGTCGAAGTTGTCAGCATGATTATGTGATCTTCACAGAATTCGGGGAACCGATTTGATATGAACTGTGAACCATTATCGGTTATTCATACGGGATTCTGTGCCCGCAAACTACATTTTGCCATATGAATTCTTCCACGTGTTTTGCCTTAACCTCTTGGAGGGCCCCTGCTTCTATCCATTTGGTGAAGTAGTCAGTAAGCGACACCTCCTTTTTCCCGAGGTTACCAGAGGTCCTACTATGTCCATAGACCATCTCATAAAGGGGTATGGAGATGAGATGAAAGACAAATTTTCAATAGGCCGATGTAATGTGGGAGAATGCCGTTGGAATTTGTCGCATGCTTTAGAGTGTTCTTCGCAATCAGCGACCAAGGTGGGCAATAAATACCCTTGCCTCTTGATTCTAATGGCTAATGCCCTTCCTCCTGAATGACTGCCACACGAGCCCCCGTGAACTTCCAACATAACCGTTAAAGCTTCGAGTCCGTGGACACACACAAGTTAGGGGCCATTCACGCTTCGTTTGTAGAGGCGAGAACAGATTATACAATATCTTGAAGCTATGGTTTTGAGTTTACGGGCTTCCCACTTGCTGGGGGGAGCCTCACCCCCAACCCTCAATGTATTGTATAATCGCTGCTCGCCAATCAATTCTCGCAACCTTTTTTTCGTGGAGGAAAAACATGCCTGGCGCCAAGCGGAGCTTGGTCCGGGTCCTGAGCTTCCCCTATTTCAGGAGGAGGGTCGTCCTTTATTGGGGCCAACACTACATCCAACTCCATATTGCTGACATCGATTTCCATTAAATCTTCAACATTTTTTTTGACGTTAATGCTAGGCTTTTCGATTCCTTCCACTGGAATCATTCTTTTAACAAGAGGATTCGAGGTTGAGGCGAGATCTGCCAACGCCTCTGCGATCATGTTCTCACCTCGCGGGATCCGCGTCAGGCTGAAGACTTTGAACTGCTTGACTAGCTCGTGGACTACATCTATATAAGATTCCATTCTGCTATCTCTGGCTTCATACTCTCCAGGGAACTGACTTGTAACGAGCTGAGAATCGCTGAATGCACTCAAGTTACATATTCCTATTCTGAATGCATTAAATCCTCGTACTCGGCTTCGTCATTTGATGATGAGAAACCGAGACTGAAACACTGTTCCACGACCTCGTTGGTCGGGGATACGAGGTGGATTCCAACACATTCCCCATGTTTCCAGGAAGCTCCATCAATGTAGAGCAGCCAGGTTCTGGAACTTGATTCAGCCATCTCGATGCTCGATGCAAGCTCGATGACGAAGTCAGCTAATACTTTTGACTTGGAGCTAGTTCGAGGTCGATACTCCATATCGTACTCGCTCAGCTCAATAGCCCACTTGGCTAACCTACCGGACTGGCTGGGGCTATGTAGCACTGTGCGCAATGGCTGTGTTGTCATCACTATGATAGAGTGTGACTGGAAGTACGGCCTGAGTTTGCGAGCTGACACTACTATAGCCAGGGCCAATTTTTCCATTCGTGGATACCTGGTTTCAGCATCCACTAGGGACTTGCTCACGTAGTAGATCGGTATCTGCTCAACTCGCTCTTCTCTTACGAGGACATCACTTACCGCGGCCTCGGAGATTGCTACGTACATGTATAGGGGTTCTCCCTCAACTGGCTTTGAAAGAATGAGGGGGGGGGGGGGGGGGGGGGGGGGGGGGGGGGGGGCTCGGAGAGTTATGTTTTTAGCTGCTTAAAGGCTTTTCCACGCTTTTCATCCCAAATGATTTTTTTGTTTCCTTTTAAAAATTGATAAAAAGGGAGACACTTATCAGTCGACCTGGAAATAAACCGGTTTAGAGTAGCAATGCGGCCTGTCAGCCTCTACACCTCCTTTGCCGAGCTCGGAGGTTGCATTTCCAAGATTGCGCTAATGTGTTTAGGGTTTGCTTCTATTCCTCTTTGGGTTACTATGTAACCTAGGAATTCACCCGAAGCAACTCCAAATGTACACTTTAAGGGATTAAGTTTCATCTCATACTTATTCAGTAAGTCAAAACATTCCCCTAGTTTACTTATGTGATATTCTTCTTTCAAAGACTTAACCAGCATGTCGTCAATGTAGCCCTCCATTGACTTGCCCAGGAGGCTGGCAAACATCTTGTTCATAAGTATTTGGTAGGTCGCTCCTGCATTTTTGAGGCCGAATGGCATCACACTACAAGAAAGAGGCACGTTGGTATCGCGAAAAAAATGCTATCGTAGCCTTTGGTAGCGTATTTTAAAACGCTAGGTTCGCCGCAGCTACAATAGACCCCCCCCCTATCGTAGTATTTTTTTAAATGCTACGTTAGTCTGACCTATGATAGCGCATATCAAAAGCTATAGAAATTAATTTCCTAGCGTCATATTCATGCTATTCTTAGAGTTTTCTTATCTTATTTTTAATGTTGTAATTTGTTTTATAGTGACAATTGTAAAACGCCATTGATTATTTATTAATGGAGTTTTTGTCGTGCTGTAAGATAATCTATAGTAGGAGATTAAAAATGCCATTGATTATTGTTTCATGGCATTTTTCTCGTGCTGTAACACTAATTATGATAACAAATATAAAATGCAACCGAATATTTGTATCGTGCTATAATTGTATTGCTATATACTGATATGATATTACGTAATTAATATAATTAACATTAATTAAAGACAATTATATCATAAAATATAACTAGATTTTCCATTAAAATTCTAAAACAACAAAGTCATAACATACAAAACATGAAATCTTAAACATACCATGTAACCATCAAACATAGATAAAAACAAAACACTAGTATTTACAACAGCATCGATACCATGTCTCTAGTCTCTACGACGAGCTTTTCCTCGTGAGGACTGTCCTTGTTCTTGTTTTGGCCTTTTCATTGGAGTGGATCGGGCATTGTTACTGAGGTTTCGCAAAGCTCTTCGGTACATCGGATCGATGTATTCTTCATCATCCTCTCTGCGTATCAAGTAGCCCATAGCGCGTCTATATTCTTCTATTGTGATCTCCTCCACGTCACTGCAGTCACTTCCTTGATCGTCATTAGCATCTTCTTCTGGTTGTTGGCGGACTTGTGGTTTCATTCCGAATGCTAGGAGTCCGCATAAGATTTCTTTCCTTGTTTCCATCGTAACTACAGTTTCTACATTAGCAAAGTGAACACAAGTTAGTATTTATGAAGTTGTCAACTTTAACAAGTCATATTTCTGATTAAACAACTCAGACAAATCCATGAAATGACACAAATTTGAATAGAAACAAATCAAAGAAATTCACCAGACATACATGACAAGTGGTGAAAAACGTAGATGTGAAATTGCTGAGAGATAATACAAATACCTTGTGAGAGTGACGAGACCTAGTGTGAAAAGCCTGACAGTGTGAGTTCTAGATCCAACCTGCACAGCAATAAGATGCTTGTCTGGATTTATAATGCCCAATTACATAGATCACAAACGAGTAAGAACAATAAATCAAAAAGGATTACCTGAATCTGGCAACAGATATTGAGTCTCCTGCTTATCTTCGTCTTAGGTCGCCACAAAGATCTCTAGGGCTTCGAAGCTTCATACAATGAGAAGTTCGTAATTAGATAAATCTAATAACTTTGAGAGATATGAGTAAAACCTAGGGTTTAGGGCTCGATTAACTTTACTGGGTTCTTCTTCGATGTGTCAAGTGGACAATTGCGACGGAGATGCAGAGGTAAATCGAAGAGACAGAGACGAAGAGGTAAATCGAGGAGACAGAGAGACAGATGCAAATCGAGTCGACGGAGAGACGGATGGAAATCGAGGATACAAAGAGATTGTAGTAGGGAAATTGAGGGTATGAATATCGCCGGAGATGGATTTGTGGTGGCGACAGAGATTGAGAGTTTAAGAGTTTGAGAGAAAATGAGAGGATTTCTCTAAACTAAACCCTAGAAAATGAAGATGAGTCCTTTGGAATGCCGAGAGAGAGAGAGAGAGAGAGAGAGAGAGAGAACGCATGATTAAAAAAAAAATTAAAAAAATATCAAACAATGGCCAAAATGTTTGTCTCCAAATCTGATTTTTTGGTTTCCCGCTTAACCGAACATGTTTTGGCATGGCTTTGACAAGGATTTGGTATGGTTTTGGCTTGGTTTTAGCTTTGTTTCTAAACTCTATGTGACAAAAGATAGAGTAATACCACTAAATAGCCTCCAATACTATGAAAATTAGTTTTTAAGTTTACACACTATTCATATGAACTGTTCACAAATGAAATGTCATTTAAGCCCCTCCTATCTACTTGTCTGGATGATAACATTGTTATTCGTATCTAGTTATCTGCATATGTTTTAGTTAAAATTGTTATTCTAATATCAGTAATTAATATATAACTTCTCTATATATTAATATGAAGTTAGAGTTCAATGATCAAGTTCATGGTTTAGGATTTTATAGTTAAGTTTTTTTGGTTTAGCGTTATGATTTATTGTTTTAGGTTTCATGATTTAAAGGTTCAGGGTTTAGAGTTTATGATTAGGGGTTAGGGTTTATGAATTAGCGTTTAGGGTTTAGTTTTTAGGGTTTAGGGTTTAGCTTTTAGGGTTTAGGGTTTAGTTTTTAGGGTTTAGCTTTTAAGGTTTAGGGTTTAGCATTTTGGGGTTTTTGGGTTTAGGGTTTAGGGTTTAGGGTTTAGGGTTTAGGGTTTAGGGTTTAGGGTTTAGGTTGTCAGATATTTAGTGCTATTTGACTAATTTTGAAAGTATTGAATGCTATCTACTAAATTCACCCTAAAAGATACATACAAAGTATAATTTTCACCTAAAAAACAAGTCATACACACATAATAAAACCAAGTCATACACACATAATACAACTTTTCCATTAAACATCCAGACCATACAAAGTTTGCACAAATAAAACCAAGTCTTAAACAAAACACAATAGCATGTCTTTAAAATATCAAGTACTGAAACACAAAGTCTTTATTTATCTCTTAAAAGAAGTAAATTGCGAGGTCCTTTTGGTTTTGACTTCAGAACTGAAAACAAAAGTTAGCTTGGATTAGTTTGACATATTTTTCAGCTTTAGTAAAACCAAAGAAAGACCAAATGGTGAAAAACGTTACCATAACCACTTTATCCTCAGGCCATGCAATAGAGCTTCCAAGTGCATCTTCCATATACTCGATCTCATCATTAGTTCTCCATACTGCAGCATCTTTAACCTTCACAACATCCACCAAGACTCGACATGCACCAGGGCCCAAAGGTACAAAATGGACACGATGCTCAGGATTATTCGTTGACCAACGTCCCTCAGCAACAACAACCTTCTTTCCGGACAGATCCATGAGCTTGCATTTTTTATTTTCCTTGAATTTGGTACGCTACATGAACAACCAGCAACAAACATAAACAAAATTCAAGCAACAAACATAAACAAAATTCAAGCAGCAAACTACAACCAATCAAATATAAAGTCCAACTAACATTTGTAACACGATAAAAGAATGTACCGTAGATCTGCGAATAGGTGATGCTGGAGATAATGGAGACTTCTCATTCGTAGAAGCTTTCAATCTGGATGGAGGTTTCTTTAGAGGTGCTATAGGAGTTACTGGAGACTTCTCAATCTGAGAATCTGGACTTACTGCATTAGAACTTGAAGGTTGTAGTTCAGGAGAGGTTGGAGTTGTTATCTCAGTGACAACTCTATTTGCAGGCCATGCTACAAAATGTTTCAAAGACTGCTCCACAGTTCTCATGTCAGCAGTAGGCCTCCATATAAATGCAGTTGGTTTGACTACCTCATCAACATAGACTTTAATTGCATTTGGACCAAGAGGTAGTCCATTCACCAACGCTTTAGGTTCTCGAGTCTGCAATCGGCCTACAACTACCACTTCATCATTCTTGATATAATCCCTGAGCTTGCATATGTTCTTTGAACCTGTGCTAGGGCTCTGCAGAACAAATTTCAAAAAACAGAGAAGAAAATTAATAATAACAAAGACTCATCTAAAGATGAAAAGCAACCATACATAACTAAAGTTAAGAAACTTAACCCTAGGTGCAATGTCCTCTGACATGAAACCTGCAGTTGGAATAATGCAGTACTTGGCTTGCCATGCAACCATTTCACCAAGTCCATCCTCAATAGTAAACATCTCAGCTGCAGGCCTCCATAGAAATGCATCTTGTTTGATAGTAGATTCAATGAAAACCTTCACATGGTCAGGGCCTATTGGAATTCCATTCACCAACTCATCAGGATCAGAAGACACAACACGGCCCTCAGCAACATTCTCCTCAGCACAGCCCCAGTCAACCAAATAACACTTGGGAAGTGATCTGGTGTTTACACTCTAATATGGAAAATAAAGAAAGAGAAATCAGCTCATAAATAAAAGTCTACGTACAGGTATAGGATGTCAATGCATACCCTATGAATCGAGTTTTCACCAACATCAGCCTGAGTGTTCTGTCATATGAGAAGCAATGGCCATATATCATTATCTTGATAAAACTGAGTAAGTAATAATCAGTAGACCAATGTGGAGAGAATATGCTAACCTGGTTATTAATTTTGGCAAGAACTTGCTTTAAACTCTCAACCTGTTTCTGCAATTGAAATTGATTTTCTTCCATTGCAGCCATACAGCCGTTCTTTACTTGGAAACAAGCAAATTTGGTCAAGCTCATGCCTCTACCCATTGCACTCAATCTCCCAAGATTATCAGGTCCCAAAATCTGGGTTAGCATATCTTCCTTTGGATTCGTTGTTGTTGAATCCTGAGGACCGTCCATGTCTACATCTGATGCCTGTCTCTGGAAACAAAATTCCAAATTCATAAGAACCACCAACCATCACAACCAATTTACAGATTCTTTGCATAGAATGAACATAACTTACAATCATTTCAGCTGCAGTATCGTTTACAGGGGTACCATCCTTTCTAGTACGATACTTGACCCAAACTCTTAGCCTCGTCACCCTAGATGGTTCTGGGCTAGTCTTTTTCAAATCTTCTCTCACTCTGACCATTCCTTTACGCCCGCAAGTGTGAGGTATCTGCTTCCTTCTTCTTTCCTTGTATGAATCACTGACAACCTAGAGAAGAGTGAAAAACTTAAATGTTGCTATTCCATATGACATTAAACAAAGACAGATAAGTTAATACCTTAAAGGCGTTACTAATCTTCTCTCTCACAAATTTACGCCATTCGGTTGTAAGCACATTATCAGGTCGCAGACTCATCCTATCTTTTAATGTTGTAGCTTCCCTCACTTTGGTCACCAGGCGTGATTTAGATGCTCGAAACAGACATCCCATCTGCTTAAACACAGCAGTCTTTTTGAACTCTTCATACACGTCAAACTTTGCCTGCATTCAGTTTCAAATTAAAAGTACCAATTAAGATTGAAAGACAACCAAATACAAGTTAAATTAACATATGTAAAAGAAAATAAAAGATTACCAGAATAGATTTCCACAGAACAGTTCTGATATCTTCACTAACTTTTTTCCAATTATCGATAACGACTGGAACATGTTCACGTACTAACATACCTAAGTAGGATGATAAAACCACTGACCCTGGACCACAGGGTTCTCCCATATCAGTAAAGTCAACATGTTTCATCGTAGTTGGTCCTCGAATTCTTTTACGTTTTGGTTCTTCAACTGTATCTGCCTGAGGTTGCACTTCCTCATCTAAGGTTTCATTCAGTGGTTCTTCTTCATCTTCTTCATTTACCACACCTTCTCAATTCAGTACATCTTGATTTGGTTCTTCTGCTTCTCCATTATCTTCATGTATCTCTTATTCCTACTGTTTGTTCTGTATCTCTTCTTCCAACTGTTTGTTCTGTATCTCTTCTTCCAACTGTTTGTTCTGAATCTCATCTTCCAGTTCCATCTCTTTCATCTGTGTATCCTCTAACTCCTCTTGTGGCAGCTTCTCATCCAAATGTTTCTTTTTTTTTGTTCCACGCCTGTTTCTTTTATTGCCCATCTTACTTCACCTGAAACAAATAAAAAGAATTGTTAAATTACAGTTAATAGTTATACTCGCACACAAAGAGACACATAGCAAAGAAACCAAAGCAAACAACACTCATAAACAATTCAAACAAAAATCAATCCAAAACTCCAAAATTCAATCATATATCCAAAAGCTTTGAACAAAACATATTGATTTCAAACATAAATTCCTTCATAGTCACTTCGGGTATTTCTAGCTTCATCAACCAAGTCATCAGTATCCATGTCCAATACTGCTGGCAATGGCCCAACATCTGCATTTCCATCTTCAGCATCTTCATCACTGTATCTTCTTGTGGGACCTTTCATAGCTACATACCAACTAGATTTCTCATCTACCCTTGAATAAAATATTTGCTTTGCTTGTGAGGCTAGTATGTATGGATCTCTTGCAAATGACACTTGACTTTGGTTGAGATTGATAAGTGTGAATCCATCTTCTACCTTCACTCCATTACCTATGTTTGCCCATTGACAGCGGAATACATGAACGTAGAAGGTATTGTAATCAAGCAGTAAAATCTCAACCACTCTGCCATAGTATGATACTAAATCAACCATCTGAGAAGTGTCTTTTGCACTAGCTCTACACATTGCCGTGGCCTCATACAACACCCCACTGTTCTGAGTTTGCATGTCAACTGAATTTGTGTGAAACCGCAGACCATTAATTATGTAACCCGTGTAAGACCTTGTGCTAACACGAGGACCGTAGGCCAACCACTTAAGTGTTTCTTCATATTTTTCTGAACTGAGAGGTATCTATTAAAAATATGTAACTTGTCAATACATATTGAAAACAAGTCTGTATTCAACAAAAACAATAAAACTAAATAAGAACTTTCATGTTCTTTTAACCAAGACACAAATTTCTGAATATGCGTACTCCATAACGTTGGCGCATCACGTCTACATCTTTCACTAGTGTCTTGAAGATGTTGCAGATGCATGCTTAAATCGAAATAAAACAAAGTATTAGCAACTGTATATAGCGAGACTACCATGAATACAAAAATAAAAAAGACAATTGACTGTCAAGAACTTACTCCACATAAGTTTCTACCATTGCCATATTCTGAATCACAGCAAGATGGGAAATGTTCTTCTCCTTCTTAGTAAGAGTACATGAAGTGCCTGCAGATATTGGACGACCCTCTAGTATGGAGCTGCTCTCATACTCAGTATTTCTTTCAGGTTTCTCCTCAACGCTTGTTGAGTTTTTCAAGAACTGACTACAGAAGCGCATGCATTCCTCGGCGAGATACGCTTCAGCAATACAACCCTCTGGTCTTGCAGGGTTTCTTACAAAGTCTTTCAGAACTTTCATGTACCTGCAGATACAGATCATTGAAGATTAACAACAAGATTATTGAGTGTGTAAGATATAAACTAAAAAGTTATAACTTGTACCTCTCAAATGGGTACATCCAACGGAAATGGACTGGTCCACATAACTGAGCTTCCCTGCCTAGATGAACTGTCAAATGCACCATTATATCGAAAAAACTTGGAGGAAAGAACCTCTCAAACATGCAGAGAGTCTCCACAATTTCAGTTTCCATTACTGAAACTGTCTCTCTATCAATGACTCGCTGACACAGATGATTAAAGAATGCACATAGGCGTCCAATAGCTATCCTAACACCTTTAGGTAATAAACCTGCAGTGAAATAAAGCAATGGATATAAAAAGGACATTTAATGCTATAACATACAAAGTTAAAAGAATTCAGGTGATACCTCTAATCGCAACATGGAGAAGCTGCTGCATCAAGACATGGTAATCATGTGATTTCATTCCTTGAACCTTACATTCTTCTATCTTCACGCACCTGGATATATTTGAGCAGTAGCCATCCGGACCTCTGAAGTCCAATAGACGCTTACAGAATAGTTTCTTCTGTATGCTTGACAAAGACCAAGGAGCTGCAGGAAGGTATATTCTTTTTCCACGGGGTTGAGGATGTAAATCCTTCCTAATGCCAAGTAGTTCCAGATCTTTTCGAGCGTTAAGACCATCTTTTGATTTTCCACAATGCAACAGTGTAGCTACAAGGCTTGCAGCAACATTTCTCTCCACGTGCATCACGTCTAAATTATGTCTAACTGGAAGCTCCTAGACAATACAAACACAGATAAGAGGAAAGAATGTTAAAGAAAGCTAAAATAGATCCATTATGAAAAGATAGATGTAAAATATAATTAGAAACATACCTCCCAATAAGGCAAATTGAAAAAGATTGACCGCTTCTTCCATCTAGATAGCTCCTCCTCATCTACTGGTTCTTCCTCTTCCTCTGATTCACTGGATTCATCATCAGTATTGGAGTCTGATCCAACACAATCTTTCATCTTCCTCTTCCTTCCAGATACTTTCACCTTTCCGAAATCATTCTTGTAATTTTTGAGTAATTGGTGTATGTTATGACCGCTGAGAATCCTACCTTTTCTCTCATGCTCAGCTTTACCATCAAACCATGCTTTCTTTCCTCTATAAGCATGTGTGGGAGGCAGACCTTTCCGATGGGACATATATACGTGCTTTCTGAAATTACTCAACCACATACTGTCTGTGTGTTTCCCACACACAGGATAACCCATTGTCCCCTTTACTTTACAGCCTGCAAGATTTCCATACGCAGGAAAATCCTGAATGGTCCAGAGAAGCATTGCTCTTAACATGAAAGTAGTGTGACTGTAAGAGTCATACGTTAACTCTCATTTCTCCCAGAAATGGTTTAGATCCTCTATAATTGGTTCTAAGTACACATCTATATTGTTACCAGGTTGGGTTGGACCAGGAATCAACAATGACAACATGATGTTCTCCTCCTTCATACACTTGTCAAGTGACATGTTGTAATTGACTAGCAAAACAGGCCAGGCACTGTAATTAACATTCTTCATGTTAAAAGGATTAAAACCATCAGTGGAGAGTCCAAGCCTAATGTTCCTTTCTTCAGCTGCAAATGACGGGTATTTGTCATTCATTTGATCCCACGTCACATAATCTACCGGATGTCGGCTTTTTCCATCGCTACTCTTGTTAGTAAAATGCCACCTTAAGTCCTTGGCCATCTCCTCTGACCTGAACATCCTCTTCAGGCGTGGAATTATAGGAAAATACCTAAGAACTTTATGTGGAATACCTTTCTTCACATCACCAGTGCGCATGTTAATCTTCCAGCGTGAAGCGTTGCATTTCGGACAACTATCTAGCTTCTGAAACTGCTTTCTGAATAGACAACAGTCGTTCACACAAGCGTCTATCTTCTCATAACCCATATCAAATGATCTCAGAAACCTCTTCACCTCGTACAAGGATGTGTGCAAGACATTATCCTTTGGTAGCATCTGTGACAATGTCTGAAGCAGAAGATCGAAGCTTCTGTCAGACCAACCACTCTGTGAATTTAGCCTAAAGAGTGAAACAATGGCGGAGAGCTTGTTGTGGCTTTCACAACTTGGGTATAGGGGTGTTTCTGCATCGGCTAACTTTGCAAGAAAATCATCTTGCCTAACTTAAGTCATCCTGCCTAACCAGCTCTTCATCTAGCAACTCAGCCGCTTCAAAAAGCCCTAAAATCTCTTCTCTCCACTTTCTTGCATTGCTTCTGCACTCAGTCCCTGATATCAATTCTCCATGATGATACCAATCCTCCCGCATCTTGTAACTCAAATCCATTCCCCTTATTACAAGATGATCAACAACAACACTGGCTGATTGACGAACTACGTTGCGGCAGTCAATGCATGGGCAAATGATCATCTCATTTTCTCCTGAACCTGAACCCACAGACCTCACAAAGTCCCAAGCACCTCTCTCATAACTAGGATCAGCTCTTCGGTGAATTCAGATGAAATCAAAAAAAACAATGACAAACCTTAAACTCTATTAATCCCCAATTAAACCCTCAATATTTTTAAAGTTTTCACTTACCTGTTAAGATTAACCCATGACGTTTCGACCATTTTTATGTTCTAACCCATAAGGAAAACAAAACAAACCCATAAGAATATCTCAAACACCAAACAAACACATTGTCAATCACATTTGCAGCAATAAACACTCATCTATTAAATCAATCAGAGACTTAAAAGTCGGAACAATCAAAAACACAAACAAGACATACTGAACCAAGAAAAAAACATATATTTGGATGAGAATAATAACCTCTTTAAGCTCTTGCAGATTGGTTTTAAGAGTTTATGTCGTCTTCACCCCAAAAAGAAACCTTGAAAACTCCTAATGTTGCAACAATATCCAACCTGCAAAGCAATAACATGAATCTACTAATTCATAATGCCAAAAAAATAGCTCAAATTTGAAACGAATAAGAACCACAAATCGAAAATGTATAACCTGAGTTTTCTCTTGCTTATCTTTGTGTTAGATCCTCAAATAGAGCTCTAGGGGTTCGAATCTACAATGAGAGGTCATTTAAATTAATCAGAGAAATCGAAGCCATTTTGAGGAACTAAGTCTATGGTTCATAACTACAGAAATCGTAGTTGGGTTTCACCTGAAATACCGACGATGGACGAGAGCGGCGCTGAAATATCGACGATGGAC
Source organism: Eutrema japonicum (assembly GCA_030161315.1). Lineage (NCBI taxonomy): Eukaryota > Viridiplantae > Streptophyta > Magnoliopsida > Brassicales > Brassicaceae > Eutrema > Eutrema japonicum. Next base: position 24,040,752 of record BSQW01000007.1, read on the forward strand.
GAGAGCGGAGGAGACGACACCAGATCAGACAGGAAGAGAGCTGAATTTCATTTCAGATCTACTTACACTGATTACAGAGGATTTGAGGACTGAAATTAAAAGGGGAAAAGGGTTTCGTGATGGTTTTGAGAGAAAATACAGATGATTTTATGAAAAGTGAAAATTTGCCCAAATGAGCTTTGCATGCTCGACTATGACAATGGCGGAAAACGAAAAAATGGCTAAGTCTTTTGCGCCAAACTCAATTTTCAGCTATAGTACTCATTTTTAAGTTCCCGCTTATTGATATTTTTTCACAGCACTAATTTAATGCTACGAAAAAGTTAGAATCCGAATTTTTCACTTTTAGTAGCAGTTGGTGAATTAGTGCTACAATGCACTGCTACCAATATGCCATTTTCTTGTAGTGTCACTTTGTAACAATACGTTCTTCGTTCTGTTATGAAGGATGTCTTATCTTGGTCCTCAATGCTCATTTGTATCTGATTATATACCGAGAACGCATCCATGAAGCTGAGGAGCTGGTGCCCTGCGGTAGCTTCCACCAAATGGTCAATGTGAGGTAGGGGAAAGCTATCCTTAGGACACGCTTTATTCATATCCGTAAAATCCACACACAGTCGTGATAAGCTCAAATGTAATACCCTAAAGTACTAACAGTTTTGTCGATTGTAGTATTTAGGGGGGTCGAATCCACAGAGACTCAATAATCACACAATATATTGTATAGGTTTGAATCAAGCTAAGTAAATCAATGAAATAAGAAAATAGTAACATAAATCAAAAGGTTGTAAATTCAATGGAGAGGAGATAGGTTCAGTGTATTTCTCAGGAAATCAGAGAATGCAGATAAACTAATTAGTTAGGATTCAGGTTAAGCCCGGTTCTTGAACTCAAATCACTAAGATATAATTAACCAATTGTCGTTGCGAGAATTATCTAAGTCTAAAGCTCAGAATTCCAAATGTCTTTGCAAATCCTAAAGACTAAACTAGCTTTAAGTCCTGGTTCGATATGTTCACAAAACAACTAAACCAAATCTCTTTACAGATAGTTATTTTGCTCACCCTAAGTTCTATCAGATCATCAATTGCACTGTCGTGCCTAATCGATTAACCTAAGATCTAAGTTCGAGGTGATCAATCTATAATTAGCTTTAAGAACAACCTATGGTGAATAATTTATTTAGATTATGAAGCCTAACCAACCAATTAACCAAACATTCAAAGAGATCCCTTATTGAGAACCCTAAACCTAACAGGATATCTACTCAGACATGGAGATTGAAACAAACAACATGATTGAATAAATCTCTGAAATTAATAATAAAGGAGAAAGAAAACAAGGGTTCGAAATTTTCTCTCGGACTAACCGAGTTTCAGACTTGTCTCCCTCAAAGCTCTCTCAATCAAAACCAAAGTAGAATAAAGCGTAGCCCCCAAAAAGTGGCTGAAACCCCTAATTATAATGCTAAAACACGTTTTGGGGCTTCTTGTAATTATTAAAGTCTTCTGGACCAAAGTGTAAAATCTTCAGACTTGTAAAAAGTCGTGTTTCCTTTCTTCAAGTAGTCGGTGTCGACCGGCACCAGGTGGTGTCGATCGACACAAGGACTCTGTGTCATCTGTATCGACCGACACCAGGTTGTATCGCTCGACACAAGGACCATAATGCTCCAGAATGCTTCAATATCTCCAATTAAGCTCCAAACGTACCTAACCATGTAAAGACTCGAAAAGACTCCAAAAATACTAGAAAGACTCTATAAATAAGACCTATATCATGGTTAAAAGCGGGTAAAAACCATGATATATCAACTGGCCAGGTGCCATTTTTCTTTTTCACCACGACTGGATTTGCTAGCATTTCGGGATACTTGACCTCCTTGATGAACCCAACACTTAGCAACCTGGTAACCTCGATATTAACAGCATCGGTCTTGTCATGTCCGAACTTTCGACGCTTTTGACGCATTGTCTTATGATTCGGATCTACATTGAGTTCGTGTGAGATGATGCTCAGATCAATGCCAGGCATATCAGTTGTTGTCCATGCAAATGAACCAACATTTTCATTGAGGAAGGATATTAATTTGTCCTTTTGGGCCCTGAAGAGCTCGGATGCGATTCCTACCTTCTGGTTAGGATGAGACTCGTTGACCATGACTTTATCGATAAAGTCCTTGCGAGGTCCGATGGCACCAGGACCACTCTTCTTTCTGGCCAGGCGATCTGTGAGCTCATTCTTACGCTGTAATTGCTATAATGTGCTTTCCTTTGCTATTTGGAACCTCCCATATAGCATATTCTAGATGCCTTTTGACTCCCCTTCAATGTTGCGATTCCATGCTAGGTAGGGAATTTTATACACTGATGGTAGGTTGAGGATACAACCCTCATTAAATGTATCCCCGTTCTGCCCAGGATGGAATTGAATGGGGCTGGCCTATCTATCACAACTAATTCAACCGTCCTCCTTACTACAACTGCTATTACAGGGAGTCTTATTGTTCTGAGGGATAACGTAGTTTCCCCGGAGAAGCCGGTTAACACCATCTTATCCCCCCTTGATTTCGTGATCTGGTATTCCCATTTTCCTAAGAAAACTTAGGAGGATGAGTTCTACAGAGCTCCTAGCGTCCACGAGCATCTTGGTGAACTCGCAACCACCCACTTCCAACATGATTAGGAGAGCATCATCATGTGGATAATCCAGCTCAACGGCCTCGCTTTCCCAGAATGAGATTTGAGTGTCAGGTCCCTTGAATGGGATTATGTCCCGTATGTCAGTGTTTACCCTCTACTGATGTTTCTTGATCGAATTCACAGAGTTGCGACACAACTGGGATCATCCATGAATAAAATCAATTCTTTTCTTCGTGCTGGGAGGAGGTATATCCGCCTCCCTGTCCTTGGGGCGCTGTCGCCTCGTTGCGTCCTCGGATGAGCGTTCTCGCTTACGATCATCCTCAGATGGCGGCACTACAAGAAAACAGCGTTTTTACGACTACAACTGGCGACTAAACGAGTAGTCGCCAAACGTTGCGACTAAGTAGCCATTATTGCCCGACAATTTAGCGACTAATACGATTTGGTCGTAATTGAGTCGCTATTTTACGACCGAACCATATTGTCGCTATAGTAGTCGCTAAATGACGACTAATATGCGACTACATTTCAGACGGTAAATAATAGTCGCTAATTTAGCGACCAATATGCGACTATTTCGGCGGGTCGCTGATTTACGACAAAATTACGACTAATTTGACGACGGGTAACAATAGTCGCCATTTGGCGATCACTATACGACTATTTGGGAGGGTCGCATAGCAGTTGGTAATTTGTCGTAAAGACCGGTGAAAAACACGTGTTATTCGTTTTGGGGTTGGTGTAACGATTTTATGCGACTACAAAATGTAGTCGCCTTTCAGACGCCGTGTAGTAGCTATTTAGTCGGCAGAAATGTCTATATAAGCTCAATTAATCTCATTTCTCCTCCTCATTCGATCTTCAACACAAATTCAAACATATATCTTCTCTTCATTCTATTTTTCAGTTAAATAATGTCGGAAAATTTTAATTATAATAATTTCCGGGAGTGGATGTATAAGAGGTTCGATGAAGAGACGGGAAATTTCTCGTAAGAGTTCAGAACGGGGGTGGATGGATTCATGACATTTGCAAATAGCCAGTCTCTATCACAGAGTAATGGCGGTAAGTTTTTCTGCCATTGTAGTGTTTGCAAGAACGAGAAATTTATCCCGGGGACAAGAATTTGGAATCATCTTTATAGCCGAGGATTTATGCCAGATTATTATGTTTGGTATAAGCATGGAGAAGAAATCAATATGGATTTAGGATCGAGTTATGTTGATACGCCATATATAAGTGGGAGTGAAAATGTGGGAGTTGTAGTAGAAGATAGATATGTGGATATGGTGAATGATGCATTTCGTCATAACGTGAGTTTTGATAACTATCATCAGAATGGTAGTGATCAGAATGTAGAAGAACCGGTACGTAACCATTCAAAGAAATTTTACGACTTGTTAGAAGGTGCAAAGAATCCATTATACGATGGTTGTCGTGAAGGTCACTCGCAGTTATCCTTAGCTGCTCGAGTCATGCAAAATAAGGCAGAATATAATATGAGTGAAAAGTTAGTCGATTCGGTTTGCGAAATCTTGACAGACTATTTACCAGAAGGAAACAAGTCAACCGGATCACATTACGAGACAGAAAAATCGATGCGCAATTTAGGCATCCCATATCATACAATTGATTGATTTTTGTATTAAAAATTGTATGATCTTCTGGAAAGATGACGAGAAGGAAGATAAATGTTTGTTTTGTGGTGCACAAAGATGGAAGCCTAAGAACGACCGACGTAGAACCAAAGTACCATACAGTCGTATGTGGTATCTACCTATTGCTGACAGATTGAAGAGAATGTATCAGAGCGAGAAGACTGCATCGGCAATGAGATGGCATGCCGAGCACCAATCAAAGGAGGGAGAAATGTGTCATCCTTCTGATGCGGCAGAGTGGAGATATTTTCAAGATCAAAATCCCCATTTTGCCGGAGAACCCCATAACGTTTATCTTGGATTATGTATCGATGGGTTCAATCCATTTGGCATGTCTCGTAATCATTCGCTGTGGCCCGTGATCTTGACTCCATATAATTTACCCCCTAGTATGTGCATGAATACAGTGTATTTATTTCTTACAATTCTGAATTCTGGGCCAAATCATCCGCGAGCTAGTCTTGATATCTTCCTCCGACCTCTTATTGAGGAGTTAAAAGAGTTGTGGTCTAATGGGGTCGATGCATACGATGTGTCCTTGAATCAAAATTTCAATCATAAAGCAGTGCTAATGTGGACGATAAGCGACTTTCCGGCGTATAGCTTGTTATCCGGATGGACAACCCATGGTAAATTGTCTTGTCCAATTTGCATGGAAGATACAAAGTCTTTTTATCTACCTAAGGGAAGGAAGACGTGTTGGTTTGATTGTCACCGAAGATTTCTTCCTCATGGTCATCCAATGAGGAGGAATAAAAAAAGACTTCCTTAAGGGAAAAGACGCGTCGAGAGAGTATCCACCTTAGTCTTTGACCGGTGAGCAAGTTTATTGCGAGCGACTGGCTGGTGTAAATCCATCAAAAACAAAGGACGTCGGTGGAAACGGGCACGAGAAGAAGAACTCGGGCTATGGGAAGCAACATAACTGGCACAAGGAAAGCATATTCTGGGAGCTACCGTACTGGAGGGACCTCAATCTCAGACATTGTCTTGATGTGATGCATATAGAGAAGAAGTATTTTGACAACATCATGAATACTCTTATGAGTGTGAAGGGTAAATCGAAAGACAACATCATGTCAAGATTGGATATTGAACAATTTTGTTATCCGCCACACTTACATATTGATAGTGAGGGTAAAGCTCCTTTCCCAGCCTTCACATTGACAGAAGAAGCCAGAAAAAGTTTACTAGAATGTGTGAAACATGCAGTTAAATTTCCATATGGTTATTCCTCAGATTTAGCGACTTGTGTTGATATGAACAACCAAAAGTTGTCAGGCATGAAGAGTCATGACTGCCATATTTTTATGGAGCGGTTACTTCCATTTATCTTTGCAGATCTCCTAGACCGGAATGTCCACCTTGTGTTATCAGGTACTAATTATTTAATTACGACTATTTCTTTAAATAAATATGATTATAGTAATTTATATAGTAACCGCTCCGTAATTTTCACGTATATTGTAGGGGTTGGAGCATTTTTTCCGGGACTTATGTTCGAGAACTTTGCATAACACTCGCGTTCAAATTCTAAAACATAACATAGTTTTGATCCTATGCAATTTGGAAAAGAACTTTCCACCTTCATTTTTCGATGTGATGGAGCACCTGCCTGTTCATCTCCCCTATGAAGCTGAATTAGGAGGCCCTGTCCAATATAGATGGATGTATCCTTTTGAAAGGTTTTTCAAAAAGTTGGATGGGAAAGCAAAGAACAAAAGATATGCGGCAGGATCGATTATTGAATCATATATTAATGACGAGATTGCTTATTTCTCAGAGCACTACTTTGCCGCGAATATACTAACAAAATCAAGGTAAATGCTAAAGTCAATCATTTCATGTCCACAATGCCATTGATATTGTATACACATGCTATGTATTTTAATGTGAATTACTTTTCACTCATTCGGCCAGGTTAACAAGATTCGATCAAGGTGAAGTCCCCGTATATCATGTCCCTGGGGTACCTTCTATATTTACGCACGTAGGCCGTCCAAGTGGAGAAATGCATTAAATATGGCTCTCGGAAAGAGATTATCAATGCGCACATGCATATGTTTTACGAAATTGTGACTATTTTCAGCCAATTGAGAGGTATATATAAGTTGGCATCTTTCGCACCATGTGTTTTAATATATATTCCACTATATTAATTCATTTTTGTGTTGGTCTTGTATAGTATGTTCGAGGACTATATTTCTGCAAAATACACAGGATTATCCGAAAAAGAACTCTCCGCGAAAAGAGCTGACGAATATCATATATGGGTGAAAGAATATGTATGTCTAAATAATATTCATAACTACGCATACATTTCTAGTTATAAATATTGATGCTATTGTTTATATATATGCAGGTTGCTTACTGGAACGCCATGAATCCATTTCCTACTTGGGTTCAAGATATAGTACATGGACCTTTGAATAAGGCCAAAACATGGCCAATGTATTTTACAAGAGGCTATTTGTTTCATACGCAAAATCACGGCGCTGGACGAAAGACATGTAACTATGGGATATGTGTTAAAGGTGTATATTACAGTGATGCATCTGATGAAGCAGATTTCAACGGGACCTTAACTGATATCATAAAACTCGAGTACGAGGGGATGGTCAATTTGAGAATCACACTTTTTAAGTGTAATTGGTATGACCCTGTTATCGGTAAAGGTACTCGGAGGAGCAATGGTGGCGGTGTAGACGTTCTTTGATCGAGCAAATACAATAAATACGAACCATTTATTCTAGGTACGTACTTATATATATATCATTTTATTAATGTTGATATAATATATATATATATATATATATATATATATATATCCATATGTATAACTTATATTGAAAACAGCATCGCAAGCGGAGCAAGTTTGTTATATTCCGTACCCATACACAAAGAAACCAAAGCAGTTGTGGCTCAATGTTCTAAAAGTGAATCCGAGGGGAAATATTTCAGGGGAATATGATAAAAAAGAACCGACTCTTCTGCAAAACGAAAATTATGATGCTGTATTGATGACTACAATTGACGATCTCGAACTCGACAATTTCTACAAGGAGTAAACCCAATAAACCTCGTTTACGATGTCAGAGATGTAGAACCAGAAGATGAATTTCGGTGTAATTTGTTGTCTTCTGATGAAGAAACAGATGACGAAGAATCCTACTAATTAACTATATTACTTATGTGACAATGTTAATTATGTTATTTATGTCAAATTTGAGAACTAAAATTCTATAAATTTGTCGTTTACATTATTGAACTCAAAAATAAAGTTTTCAAATTAATTTAACATAACATTCTAATCAACAACTCAAAAATTTTCAAATTAATTTAAAAGAACCAATTAACCATTGATTTTTGGTTGAACCTTTGTACCAATGAGTTTTTTTTAAAATTATTGTCAACATAATTTAAATTTTGATCTTTGTACCAATGACCCTAACCAAACCGGTTCAGTCAATTACAACATCTCTAAAACATCCCAGGAACTATGATGGTTACTCATGATATTAGGCTTCCTCGACTCTCTCCTTTACTGAACAAGACGTAAACCTGATGCAAAATTGGGCTCTTCCTTTTCCTGAATATGTTCTGTCCCTGCATAACAATTTTATTACAATATTAGGCTCATGATATATATTACAATTATATATTATATATATATATATATATATATATATATATATATATTGATGCAGGTTTTCAGTCAGGATATGATGTTGGTATATATATATATATATATATATATATATATATATATATATATATATATATGTTGGTTAATAAATATATCTCAAAAAATTTCCTGTGGTTAATCATTGCCATTTTGAAAAATGGGAAGTGTAAATGACAGTTGAGAATCTTACCGATGCAACTGTGTCTTCCTTTTTAGCCTTCCTCGACTCTCCCGCTTCTAAACTCTTCGGCAACCCCTAAAAGTTACATATTGTCCTGCGGAAAAACAAAAATATACTCAGAAATCCAGAAAAAAAAACTCAGAACTGCAGAAATGGCAACCCAAGCTTCCCACTTACTATCACAAATCAACATAAAAAAACTCTTTGGAATCTGAAAGTGAAGATCCTGCATGTTTGGACCAGAGACTGGGATTTGTCGGGACCATCTATGAAGCTACTACTTTGTGATGAAGAGGTAGCTTCATCTATCTTCTATTCTTTTATAGTGCTTCTAAAACTAACTATTTTGTCTTCAGGGAGCAAGAATACAAGCAGACGTTTCTGGTTCTCAGACATTGAGAAAGTTTTCTCGGGTGAAGCACTATGAACGTTACTGGTTCTCACTAAAGGGGTTTTATGTGATGTTTGCCGATATTCTTGGCAAAACCAATCGCCACACCTATCAAATTTATTTCATGGATGACACCGAATTCACCTTGTTGAAAGATCATCCAAACTACTCAAATTTCTTGGTTTTCACTCCCATCCTCGAGATCACCCGAGGCATTGTCACAGAACGATATCCTATAGGTATCTTCATTTAGATTCAGAAAATATGTTGTATTGTTTATAAAGTTACATATTTTTGTTGTTATAGACGTTATAGGAGTAATAACGTGGGTTGGAAAGAAGGAAATAAAATGGTCTGATGAATCTTCTTATCAGATTCCAAGGATGAAATCAAGTGTTGAGTTTACTATCCTTGACAGAGAATAAGTGAAATCTAATTCTCAAGTTTGGCATATGGTGATTTGGCTAACTTCATATTCGTATATGCATGTCATGTTTAATGGGTTAGAGTGTGTGGCATATGGTGATTTGGCTGACTTCATATCCTCAAGTTTTACAAGGGCTAATTAATGGCACATTTTCTGTGTTCTACGCTGTTTCCGTGTACAAAACTTCTACGGTCAGTTTATCTTGTTAATCATTGTCTATTTTCTGTTATATCAACGACCTTACTAACAACCACAAACTCTTTCAACTATAGGTCATACATGGCTAACAGCAGAAGAAGGGCTTTCAAATATAGAGGTTGAAGATTATAGTATCCCACAACTATACTCATTTATGAATGGTTAAGATCAATGTTTATGACAGAAAACGCAGATTATAGTTTCACATTTGATGTTGAATATTATAGTTTCAGATTATAGGACAGTAAACTGTACTGAGTTTGCAGGTTGATTATAGTTTCTGATTATAGGACAAAAAATTCAGATTAGAGTTTCAGAAGTGAGGTTGAACATTATAGTTTCAGAAGTTTATAGTTTCAGATTATAAGACAGTAAACTGTAATCTGAGTTTGCATGTTGATTATAGTTTCTGATTATAGGACAGAAAACTCAGAGTAGAGTTTCAGAAGTGAGGTTTAAGATTCTAGTTTCATATAATAGGAATCAAAATTGTACTGAGTTTGATGTTGATTTGAGTTTGAATATTATAGTTTCAGATTTGATGTTGTTTACTAATTTTGTAAACCTTTAAATAATTACAGGTACCCTTATCCTCTACCTGAAAGTTACAGCAATGAACACAAGATTGGATTTAAGCCATTACACCTTTAAATCCTGCTTCATCTTATCTTGTTCATTGTCTCGAATTCCCGAATATTTTGGTTATTGTTGTTATTTAGATATTTTGTTGGTCTAGAACTAAAAACTCATTTCGGATGTTGTTGTTATTTGAACTAATTCTATTTTCAAGTCATTATGTTTTCAAGTACTTATGTTTTCGAATAATGTCTGTTTTCAAGCAAAGTAGACATTAAAACATGAATGATTGCGGTCGGAATTTTACCTTAATATCTTGTGTTCTTTTCCATTGTAGATCCACCGGAATGACCACTCTAAGCATCTGTTTGGTCTGGTTGTCGTAGCCATGAATCCTCTTCTCCGACAACAACAAATTGGCCTAACAACAAAAGAACAATAGAATTTCAGAAATAAAACAAAATCATCTCAAATATTTGTCCAGATTGATCTATGAACCCACGATTGCGGGCTAGATTTTACCTCTACATATTGATCTAAGAAACCACGATTGAAAACCGATCTCACTTCCTATCTTAATTTTTTTTTTTTTTGTAGGTAAAAAGTTTGGATGCCTGAGACAACAGATATTTTACCCACTAAGTTACGACTACTAAACACAAACCCATAAAAATTTGGGTTGAGGCCCAAACCAATTTCGCAAAAACAGAACATAATTTCCCACAATTCCCGTGAACCTAACTACGGAACCCTAAGTCAAGCGTTTTGTTCTTCCCCTTCGTCTTCGATTCCTCTTCCATTCCTCTCCTTCGTTTCCCCTTTTGCTATAAACTTCTTCGATTCTGATTCGATTCCACTTTTTCGACTCCTCTTCTTCGATTCCTCTTCTTCATATATCAGAGAAGATCACACGATGCCTAGCGAGAAGGCCCTTCACGGAAAGAAGAGAAAAGTCGTTCCCAACGTCTCTCAGAGAGCCGGAGGGTCAAATTGCTATGCGTCTTCATCGCGAACACCCAAACAGCTACCGCAGCAATAAAATTTCACACCGGCACCACCGCAACACCCCGTCCACGATAAATCGACAACGTCAGCACCAAATGTCCGGAGCTATCCACCGCCACAACAACTTTTCGAAAACTCCATTCCTCAACCCCATGGACAAGACCTCCTTGCGACTGCTTCGGCTCCAATGGAGGAATCTCCTGGGTCACCACTTCGTGACTCTCATGGTCAGAGTCATCCTTCTTGAAACAACCGCACCCATTTTTTTTTTTTTTTGCAAATAATTACTAAAATCCCATAAATAATAATAATTGAACCTCACCAATTAATTTCCGGTTCAAGATTAAAATCCGAATAATCAAGATCATAAATTATTAAATAAAATAACCAAATAAACGACAAGTCTAGATCACCCCCTCTTCCTCGCCCTGATCCCACGGTCACACTTTCTCTTTTCCTGCATCAATTAAAATATAAGAGATGCATAAGTATTTCGAAAAATACTTAGTGAGACAATCCTCCCATCTACAGGTTAACAAATAATTAAGATAATTAATATAGACTATCACGAAAATACCGAATAAATCAAACATTTCATGAAACACTCGATCTAGACCCTCCGAGATCGTAAACGGCCTATAATCACGAAATCACATCAATTATCAAAATTATTTAATTACGCCTATGGTCCTGCACTCACCTTATTCCCGCACAGAAAGTTTCACGAGAAAATTCAGCAATTTTCTAGAACTCCCCGGGATGAATAACCTTCTATTAATCCACCTAAAAATATAAATAATAAAATAATCAAAACAAGTTTCAATTATTCTAAACTACAAACTCTTCGTCCGACTCTGCAACAACCGTCTTCTTCGTCCGACTCTGCAACAACCAGCCGATCACCACCGCCGGTGCCACTACACCATCACCGGAGCTTACCACCGGAACTACCACGATCCAACCACCGAACACGAACCCCGCCGCAAACACCAACACGTTGCGACAACACCGACGCTTGACCCTCACGTCACCGCCATCATCATCCATCTCCGATGACAACCACAAGACTACTTTGATTCCAACGTGAAAACCAAGCTAAGAGGAGGACCCTTACCTCTAAGACCCGACAACGAAAGCCAGATGGTGAATCGTTCACGGCACCGCGGACCTCCACCGATCCTTTCCCACGCCAACGAACACCACCGCCCGACTCTCTCTTCCTTCTCTCCTTGCTTCCACACCGAAAACCAACACAACTTGACGGCTAGGGTAATCGGGAGCTCGGAGGCGGCGATACTTACGCACGTCTATACATAGGTGTGTTTCAAGTTTCCTTATTACGCCAACCGGTCCTCGCCCTTCCTCCCCTTCCGAAAGTTGACCCCAAACTTTCAAGATTATCAATCACACCCGCCCATAAGAATTGATTTATTCAATTTAACCCCCCTAACTTCTGAAAGGTCAACTTAAACCCAATTAATGGATTACGGGTGTTACACTTCTTCTCAAGGACACAGCTGCCATGATGAAACTGCTCCAGTGTTGCCGGATCTCCTTGAAGACACGTTCCGGGCTATGAATGCTCTGCTTATGGTGCCAGACCGGGATAAGTTCACCACCGTTCTCTCTCCCACACCAACGCCGAACTCGACTTGGTAATTGTATCGCATCTGGTAAAATGCGATTGTATTGATCAGTTAGTCTGACTTGGTAATTGTATCACATCTTGTTTAGTAAATGGGATTGTATTGTTCACCACTGTCTCTTGTTAAGTGTTAGATTATTGTTCTAGCTGATTTGAATCCTTATTGTTCTAGCTGTTTTGGAAGATTAATGTCTTTTGCAGTCGGCTCTTGCTAAGTGTTACATCTAAGCGGTCTCTTATTTGTATTGTTCTAGCTGTTTCTTAACTGATATCTGGTAAGTTTATCGCATCTCAAGGTTGGTTTCTTGGTTTGTTTCTGATAAGTGTTAGATTATAAGTGTTAGATTCTAGCTAAGTGTTGGATTGAAGTGTTTGTTTCTTGGTTTGTTTTAATGGGGTAACAAAGCTTCTCTTTCTGTTGCCTTTGCTTATTGTCTTAGCTTCCAGTCATTGTCTTTCTGTTGCGGTTGGTTAATCTTAGGGTCAGTTTGGTGTCTAAGTGTAGAAACATGCTTCTGGTTTCATGTTTCATGTTTGATTTTATTCTATCCTTAATTGTCTTGTCAAATCTGTAATGTGTAGTATTGATCACAAGGCATGTAAGAGATATCTCTTACATGCTTCAGTCTTCATGTATCTGGGTTGCAGGTTAATTATGTTTCCTTTTTCTGGTTTCATGTTTTCTGGTTTCATGTTTCATGTTTGATTGGTTTCATGTATGATTGGTTTCATGTTTCTGTATTACATGCTTCTGGTTTGTATTATGTCCTTCTTTATTTCATGTGTATTTGCAGGTTTACTCTCGATAAGGGATCGAAACTTGTTCGGGCAATTACTAAAGTTTTTAAAAACAAATTCGATGCTCCCTACTATAGCTGGACATGTGTGCCTCGGCACAGACAAGAAAGATACTTCCTCGAGTTCGCGGTACAGTTTTCGGTCCTATAGCCTTCACATATAGGTTTGCTTGTGATGTTTTCACTAACATCATCCTATTCTATTTTTTTTGTAGAAAATCCACACCTGGGATCCCTTGATAATAGGGACAGTTCAAGGGTATTTCGAGTAGATCTGTCAATGTCGGATGAAAGACATGGTTAGCACCGCGAGGACTAGTCGAGAGCGACTTAATTGGATCGGCGACACTCTTTGGAAAACAATGACGGACTACTGGGACACTGAAGAAGCAAAGCACAAGAGTCTCACCTATTCCAATGCTCGTATGTCTGACCGTAAAGGTCTCGGTCCTCACATCCACTTATCAAGGCCAAAGTCGTATCAACAAATCCAACAAGAAATGGTTAGTTACTTTAAATTTTTCTTTCTCCTCAACAACTTTAAATTATGTTTCTGCTTTCATGTTTCTGGTTTCATGTTTGATTGGTTTCATGTTTCTGGTTTACTTTCTATCCTTGCTTATTTTGTAACATTGCAGGAAAAGGAATTAGGAAGACCGGTTAGTCTTGGTGATGTTTTCATTAGGACACATACAAGGCCAGATGGTACGTATGTGGATAGGAAGGCCGAGAAAATCGTTCAAACATATGAGCAGAAGGTGCAAGAGAAGTTTTCTGAGCTCGTGACAGAGCCTTCAGAAGTTTTGGACGGTGCTTCGCAACCTCGTGCTCTAACAACAGATGAATATACAAGCACCCTCGTGCGCTAACACCGAATTGAAACAACCGCACCCATTTTTTTTTTTTGCAAATAATTACTAAAATCCCATAAATAATAATAATTGAACCTCACCAATTAATTTCCGGTTCAAGATTAAAATCCGAATAATCAAGATCATAAATTATTAAATAAAATAACCAAATAAACGACAAGTCTAGATCACCCCCTCTTCCTCGCCCTGATCCCACGGTCACACTTTCTCTTTTCCTGCATCAATTAAAATATAAGAGATGCATAAGTATTTCGAAAAATACTTAGTGAGACAATCCTCCCATCTACAGGCTAACAAATAATTAAGATAATTAATATAGACTATCACGAAAATACCGAATAAATCAAACATTTCATGAAACACTCGATCTAGACCCTCCGAGATCGTAAACGGCCTATAATCACGAAATCACATCAATTATCAAAATTATTTAATTACGCCTATGGTCCTGCACTCACATTATTCCCGCACAGAAAGTTTCACGAGAAAATTCAGCAATTTTCTAGAACTCCCCGGGATGAATAACCTTCTATTAATCCACCTAAAAATACAAATAATAAAATAATCAAAACAAGTTTCAATTATTCTAAACTACAAACTCTTCGTCCGACTCTGCAACAACCGTCTTCTTCGTCCGACTCTGCAACAACCAGCCGATCACCACCGCCGGTGCCACTACACCATCACCGGAGCTTACCACCGGAACTACCACGATCCAACCACCGAACACGAACCCCGCCGCAAACACCAACACGTTGCGACAACACCGACGCTTGACCCTCACGTCACCGCCATCATCATCCATCTCCGATGACAACCACAAGACTACTTTGATTCCAACGTGAAAACCAAGCTAAGAGGAGGACCCTTACCTCTAAGACCCGACAACGAAAGCCCGATGGTGAATCGTTCACGGCACCGCGGACCTCCACCGATCCTTTCTCACGCCAACGAACACCACCGCCCGACTCTCTCTTCCTTCTCTCCTTGCTTCCACACCGAAAACCAACACAACTTGACGGCTAGGGTAATCGGGAGCTCGGAGGCGGCGATAC
Organism: Eutrema japonicum; assembly: GCA_030161315.1. Classification (NCBI taxonomy): domain Eukaryota; kingdom Viridiplantae; phylum Streptophyta; class Magnoliopsida; order Brassicales; family Brassicaceae; genus Eutrema; species Eutrema japonicum. Next base: position 24,055,890 of record BSQW01000007.1, read on the forward strand.
TTACGCACGTCTATACATAGGTGTGTTTCAAGTTTCCTTATTACGCCAACCGGTCCTCGCCCTTCCTCCCCTTCCGAAAGTTGACCCCAAACTTTCAAGATTATCAATCACACCCGCCCATAAGAATTGATTTATTCAATTTAACCCCCCTAACTTCTGAAAGGTCAACTTAAACCCAATTAATGGATTACGGGTGTTACACTTCTTCTCAAGGACACAGCTGCCATGATGAAACTGCTCCAGTGTTGCCGGATCTCCTTGACGACACGTTCCGGGCTATGAATGCTCTGCTTATGGTGCCAGACCGGGAAAAGTTCACCACCGTTCTCTCTCCCACACCAACGCCGAACTCGACTTGGTAATTGTATCGCATCTGGTAAAATGCGATTGTATTGATCAGTTAGTCTGACTTGGTAATTGTATCACATCTTGTTTAGTAAATGGGATTGTATTGTTCACCACTGTCTCTTGTTAAGTGTTAGATTATTGTTCTAGCTGATTTGAATCGTTATTGTTCTAGCAGTTTTGGAAGATTAATGTCTTTTGCAGTCGGCTCTTGCTAAGTGTTACATCTAAGCGGTCTCTTATTTGTATTGTTCTAGCTGTTTTTTAACTGATATCTGGTAAGTTTATCGCATCTCAAGGTTGGTTTCTTGGTTTGTTTCTGATAAGTGTTAGATTATAAGTGTTAGATTCTAGCTAAGTGTTGGATTGAAGTGTTTGTTTCTTGGTTTGTTTTAATGGGGTAACAAAGCTTCTCTTTCTGTTGCCTTTGCTTATTGTCTTAGCTTCCAGTCATTGTCTTTCTGTTGCGGTTGGTTAATCTTAGGATCAGTTTGGTGTCTAAGTGTAGAAACATGCTTCTGGTTTCATGTTTCATGTTTGATTTTATTCTATCCTTAATTGTCTTGTCAAATCTGTAATGTGTAGTATTGATCACAAGGCATGTAAGAGATATCTCTTACATGCTTCAGTCTTCATGTATCTGGGTTGCAGGTTAATTATGTTTCCTTTTTCTGGTTTCATGTTTTCTGGTTTCATGTTTCATGTTTGATTGGTTTCATGTATGATTGGTTTCATGTTTCTGTATTACATGCTTCTGGTTTGTATTATGTCCTTCTTTATTTCATGTGTATTTGCAGGTTTACTCTCGACAAGGGATCGAAACTTGTTCGGGCAATTACTAAAGTTTTTAAAAACAAATTCGATGCTCCCTACTATAGCTGGACATGTGTGCCTCGGCACAGACAAGAAAGATACTTCCTCGAGTTCGCGGTACAGTTTTCGGTCCTATAGCCTTCACATATAGGTTTGCTTGTGATGTTTTCACTAACATCATCCTATTCTATTTTTTTTGTAGAAAATCCACACCTGGGATCCCTTGATAATAGGGACAGTTCAAGGGTATTTCGAGTAGATCTGTCAATGTCGGATGAAAGACATGGTTAGCACCGCGAGGACTAGTCGAGAGCGACCTAATTGGATCGGCGACACTCTTTGGAAAACAATGACGGACTACTGGGACACTGAAGAAGCAAAGCACAAGAGTCTCACCTATTCCAATGCTCGTATGTCTGACCGTAAAGGTCTCGGTCCTCACATCCACTTATCATGGCCAAAGTCGTATCAACAAATCCAACAAGAAATGGTTAGTTACTTTAAATTTTTCTTTCTCCTCAACAACTTTAAATTATGTTTCTGCTTTCATGTTTCTGGTTTCATGTTTGATTGGTTTCATGTTTCTGGTTTACTTTCTATCCTTGCTTATTTTGTAACATTGCAGGAAAAGGAATTAGAAGACCGGTTAGTCTTGGTGATGTTTTCATTAGGACACATACAAGGCCAGATGGTACGTATGTGGATAGGAAGGCCGAGAAAATCGTTCAAACATATGAGCAGAAGGTGCAAGAGAAGTTTTCTGAGCTCGTGACAGAGCCTTCAGAAGTTTTGGACGGTGCTTCGCAACCTCGTGCTCTAACAACAGATGAATATACAAGAACCCTCGTGCGCTAACACCAAATTGAAACAACCGCACCCATTTTTTTTTTTTGCAAATAATTACTAAAATCCCATAAATAATAATAATTGAACCTCACCAATTAATTTCCGGTTCAAGATTAAAATCCGAATAATCAAGATCATAAATTATTAAATAAAATAACCAAATAAACGACAAGTCTAGATCACCCCCTCTTCCTCGCCCTGATCCCACGGTCACACTTTCTCTTTTCCTGCATCAATTAAAATATAAGAGATGCATAAGTATTTCGAAAAATACTTAGTGAGACAATCCTCCCATCTACAGGCTAACAAATAATTAAGATAATTAATATAGACTATCACGAAAATACCGAATAAATCAAACATTTCATGAAACACTCGATCTAGACCCTCCGAGATCGTAAACGGCCTATAATCACGAAATCACATCAATTATCAAAATTATTTAATTACGCCTATGGTCCTGCACTCACCTTATTCCCGCACAGAAAGTTTCACGAGAAAATTCAGCAATTTTCTAGAACTCCCTGGGATGAATAACCTTCTATTAATCCACCTAAAAATACAAATAATAAAATAATCAAAACAAGTTTCAATTATTCTAAACTACAAACTCTTCGTCCGACTCTGCAACAACCGTCTTCTTCGTCCGACTCTGCAACAACCAGCCGATCACCACCGCCGGTGCCACTACACCATCACCGGAGCTTACCACCGGAACTACCACGATCCAACCACCGAACACGAACCTCGCCGCAAACACCAACACGTTGCGACAACACCGACGCTTGACCCTCACGTCACCGCCATCATCATCCATCTCCGATGACAACCACAAGACTACTTTGATTCCAACGTGAAAACCAAGCTAAGAGGAGGACCCTTACCTCTAAGACCCGACAACGAAAGCCCGATGGTGAATCGTTCACGGCACCGCGGACCTCCACCGATCCTTTCTCACGCCAACGAACACCACCGCCCGACTCTCTCTTCCTTCTCTCCTTGCTTCCACACCGAAAACCAACACAACTTGACGGCTAGGGTAATCGGCAGCTCGGAGGCGGCGATACTTACGCACGTCTATACATAGGTGTGTTTCAAGTTTCCTTATTACACCAACCGGTCCTCGCCCTTCCTCCCCTTCCGAAAGTTGACCCCAAACTTTCAAGATTATCAATCACACCCGCCCATAAGAATTGATTTATTCAATTTAACCCCCCTAACTTCTGAAAGGTCAACTTAAACCCAATTAATGGATTACGGGTGTTACAGTTCTCCCCCACTAACATAGATTCGTCCTCGAATCTAACGTCCAACGAACATCCACAACATAGCACAACCGCTATTCCAATTCAGCATCGCACGACCGCTCTTCCAACTCCACCAACAACGGTATCACGGCTCAACACCATAGCGCCATAGTTCCCTACTTGGTTTGGCCAACCACTCCAACACCCGGGAGTATAACGACTTCACGACCCAACACCATGGATCGGTCCGTCTAACGCATAGAGAGCTAGACAACGGCAATCTCTCAAGTGACCTGTCTCACCAATCAGGAATCACATCGAAACCCAGCTGGCTAGGTACACTCGGCAGTGACTCACCAGTGCACTCCGATGCCACGATATGGGGTCACCACCCCGTGCCAAACCAATCCGGAACTATCAGCCTTATGCGGCTACCAAACACACTTAGTATCCGCACTCCCGCTACCAGACCACTACCACTAGTAGCCCGCCAACCTGTCTACTAATCCCCTAGTAACCACACCACTCGACATTTTCAATGAAAACACCTTTTTATTGAATAATCAAAAGCTCCAAAGTTCATCAATTAATTATAATACCATAAAATAAACGAGTACAACAACGCAGTAATTCCCCAAAACCCCAACACCATGGTTACAACGACATGGAAAAACACCCGGCTAACCCTCCAGTTTGCCGAACCACTTGGGAAACTTGCGCTTCAACTTCGCTTCCGGCTCCCAAGTCACCTCCTCGGCTCCATTGCAGTCCCACAGCACCTGCATCTCAGGAACCTTCTTCCTCCTGATCACTCTCACCCGACGATCTAGTACTCTCAGAGGCCTCGCCTCCACCACCATGCTCGGTATCAAATCTGATGGCACCCCCGCGACCACCTGATCATCCTTGTGCAGACATTTCTTCAGCATCGACACATGGAACACCTTGTGAAATGCCTGCATAGACTCCGGCAACTGTAGCCGATAAGCCACCGGTCCGACCCGCTCCAGCACCCTGACGGGACCCATATATCGCGGACTCAACTTAGTCTCGGAAATGGACCTGTTCGGACCCCTCAACATGGCCATCTTCAGATAGACCAAATTGCCAACTGCGAACTCCAGCTCCTTCCTACGCCGATCTGCGTAGCTTTTCTGACGATCTTGAGCTTCCTTCATGTTCAACTTCACAATCCGCACCTTCTCAGTCGTCTCCTACACAAAGTCAGCCCCCAACAGGCTCCTCTCCCCCACTTGTGTCCAACATAACGGGGTCCTGCAAGGCCTACCATACAACGCCTCAAATGGTGCCATGCCGATACTAGCCTGGTAGCTGTTATTGTACGCAAACTCCACTAGATTCAGATGATCCGCCCAATGTCCACCCCAATCCAACACACACATCCTCAACAGATCCTCCAACGTCTGGATAGTCCTCTCCGACTGCCCATCGGTCTGGGGATGATAAGCTGTACTCATGTGTACCTTAGTGCCCATCTCCTTCTGGAAAGCGCCCCAGAACAACGAGGAGACCTTCGGATCTCGATCTGACACTATACTCACCGGTACCCCATGCAGCTTCACAGTCTCATGACGTACCTCTTGGCCAACACTTCCGCACCGTCGGTCTTCTTTATGGCCAAGAAGTGCGCAGACTTGGTCAACCTATCGACAATGACCCAAATAGCGTCCTTGGTTCGCGAAACCGGCAGACCCACCACGAAATCCATGGTGATCATGTCCCACTTCCACTCCGGAATGGGTAAACTCCTCAACAACCCGCTCGGAACCTGATGCTCAGCCTTCACCAACTGACAGGTATCACACCCCGCAACCCAGTTGGCAACATCCTTCTTCATCCCTACCCACTGGTAATACCGTTTGAGGTCACGGTACATCTTGGTAGCTCCTGGATGAATAGAAAAACGGCTCTGATGTGCTTCCCTCAGGATTTCCTGCCTCAGTACTTCGTCCTTCGGTACACACACCCTTCCCCTCAAAAGGATAGTTCCATTGTTGGAGAACTCATACTCAGACCGCTCTGCCCTGCCATCCTGCATTAATTCCGCATCCAACTGCTGTGCTACCCGCACCCTAGTCAGAATATCCGACTGATCCACCGCCTCTAAACCCAACGGCTCGGGCTCCTCATACACAGCACACAGTCTCAGGGCACTCACCATGCCTACCAACGCCTCAGTATCTCGCTCAGTGTCTAAAATAACCCGCTTCCTGCTCAAAGCATCAGCTACAAGATTCGCTTTACCGGGATGGTAAGCTATATCCAGGTCATAATCCGCAACAAGCTCCATCCACCGCCTCTGTCGCAGATTCAGCTCGGGCTGGGTAAAGATGTACTTCAGACTTTTGTGGTCTGTGAACACCTGAACCTTACCGCCATACAGATAAGACCTCCAGATCTTCAATGCAAACACCATGGCAGCCATCTCAAGATCGTGAGTAGGATAATTGCATTCATGTTTCCTCAACTGCCTGGAAGCATATGCAATCACCGTACCCTGCTGCATCAATACACAACCGAGCCCCACCCTGGACGCGTCTGTGAACACGACGTATGGCTCATCCTGCTTCGGTAAGGCCAACACCGGAGTACTCACCAGCATCTCCTTGAGCTTCACAAAGCTCTCCTCACACTGGTCCGACCACACGAAAGGAACGTCCTTCCCGGTTAACTTGGTCATGGCCTGCGCCATACTAGCAAACCCCTTGACGAACCTCCTGTAATAACCCGCCAGGCCCAGAAAACTGCGAATCTCCGAGGCATTCTTCGGTCTCGGCCACTCCTCAATCGAGCGAATCTTCTCCGGATCCACTGAAACACCACAATCAGATACGACGTGCCCCAGAAATCCGATCTCCCGCTGCCAGAAACTACACTTGCTCAGCTTAGCGAACAACTTTTGCTCCCGTAGCTTCTCCAGAACTTTCCTCAGGTGAACCATGTGCTCCTCAGGACTCTTCGAATACACTAGAATGTCGTCGATGAAAATGATGACGAACTCATCCAGATACTCCTGGAACACGCCGTTCATCAACCTCATAAACGCAGCCGGTGCATTCGTCAACCCAAACGGCATCACCACAAACTCGTAGTGCCCGTATCTCGTCCTAAAAGCCGTCTTCCTGATGTCCGACTCCGCTATCGGGATCTGATGATAACCTGATGTCAAATCAATCTTAGAGAACCACGAAGCACCCTGCAACTGATCTAGAAACTCATCGATCCTTGGTAATGGATACTTGTTCTTCACAGTAACCCGGTTCAGCCCCCGATAATCAATGCACAACCGGAAGCTCCCATCCTTCTTCTTGACGAACAGTACCGGTGCACCCCACGGAGAACTGCTCGGTCTAATGAAACCCTTTTCCAACAACTCCTCAAGTTGCTTCTTAAGCTAAGCCATCTCCGCTGGAGCCATCCTGTAAGGAGCCTTAGACAACGGTGTCGTCCCCGGCTCTAACTCAATGGTAAAAGGATCCGACCTGGATGGTGGTAACCCGCTCAACTACTGGAACACATCCTCGAACTCCCAGACCACCTCAATATCCCGCACCGCTGACTCCCCAACCTCACCAGGTATCGAAATAGTAGCCAAATAGGCCTCACAACCCTGCTCGATCAAACGCTCCGCGTGAACCGCGGACACGACGATGCCTCCCGGCACCGGTTTCACTCCATGATAAACCAGTCTTCTGTTTGCATGCTCGAAAACCACACGACCCCGGTGACAATCCAAATGAGCCTTGAACTTTTCCAGCCAGTCCATACCCAAAATGATGTCATAGAGTTCTACTGGACACACTATCAAATCCGCTGGCATCAGCTCTCCGGCGATAAGAATGTCGACACTCTCCACACAGCCCTGAGTCCTCAACAAACGACCCCCAGCAACTCTCACCACACCCGAGTGGTCCCCAAACCCCTCTTGGATACCGCTCCCCGACACCCAATCCGGTGTGGAAAAACTGTGGGACGCTCCGGAGTCAAACAACACATGTGACTCTACCCCAGCCACACTAAGGGTCCCTAAGCACGAAAAGGATTTAAGGCAAACAGCAAACACCAATTACAGAGCGAGTAACTGAAATTACAATCAAACAAGAACATAATTAAGGTAGCTAACCAGTAATCGGTCTGCTGCCGCTCGCCTCGCCTGACTCCGCGCCTATGGTGAACACCCTCGGTGCCACTGCGGCCCGTTTCGGAGGCGGTGCTTCGATCCTCACAAATGGCTGAGCCAACTTCGGACAATCCTTCTTGATGTGACCGGGTTCCTTGCAATGGAAGCACACCTGACCCCCTCGAGAACAATCCACCACGCGATGCCCATAGGCTCCGCACCCGAAACAACGTGGTCCAAAACCCGCTGCCTTGGAAGTATCCTCCCACTTCCTCTTCTGTCCCTGCTGCTGACCAGACTTACCGCCCTTGCTCGGAGCAACACCCTGACTTTGAGGCCGTCGCGGAACCTCTGTTACTGCAGCCTTTAAACTAGCCTCCTGCCTCATCCCCCCCCTCAAGCTGCGCTGCACACTCCACCAGTTCGGATACCGACTCGAACTTGCGGACTATGCATCGGTTCCTGAGATCGATACGCATACCTCGCATGAAAGCACAAATCAACTCATACTCGGTATATGCACCCCGACCAGCGAACCGCTTCAGCAGGTTAAACTCGGCCTCGTACTCACGAACCGAACGAATCCCCTGTGACAAGTACAGAAACTCCCCCTGTAACCTGTCGCGAGCCTCCCGCGGAAAATACTTGAGATCGAACTCCCTCCGGAACTCGTCCCAAGACCACACTACTCCCGCCCTCCTCGCAGCAACACCCTGCCACCACTCATGTGCATCTCCCTCCAGATAATGCACCGCCAAGTCAACCCTATACTCCTCAGGGCATCTGATCGACTGGAAGTTCCTCTCCAACCTAGACCTCCACTCATCATACTCAATCGGTCGAGCACCACCACTGAAAAACTTGGTGCCCAACCTCTGCATATGCTCCATCACCCTCAGGTATGACGGAACCACTGGCTCGGCCTCAGCAACCACTCCCGGAACTCCCGCAGCAACAACACCCGGCATCGCGGCAACCCCCTGTGGCGCCACTGGAGCTGGAGCCGGTACCACACCAGGTAACCTCTCCAAGAGCTGGGCCAACATGCCCAAAACAGCCCCCATCGGGTTCGGGCCCGCACCCGCCTGAGCACCACCCGGCGCCGGCATCGCACCATACACGGCCGCTGGCTCCGACTGACCTTCCCCCTCGGCGTGATCATACGCCCCCTGCTCCACCGTGACACTCTGCGTCACATTCGTAGCTGCTCTGCCACCTCTACCACCTCTGCCGCCACGGCCTGTTCTGCCGCCCCGACCACGGCCGCCACGACCACCCCGACCTCTGAGACCTTGCCCAACGCTATCAGAATCAACCATCTGCAATAACCACTTGTTACTAATTGACAACAGCAATAGTACTAAAACAAACACGAGTCTTACCGTGGAATCTCATTGAAGGCTCGAAGAGGATGATCTAGAACTTCAAGCTCAAGAATTGACTAACCCACATAGACAGTTCTAATAGCGGAATTTTTTTTTTTTAAAACCGTCCTAGAACCGTAAATGCTCCGATACCAAATTGAAACAACCGCACCCATTTTTTTTTTTTGCAAATAATTACTAAAATCCCATAAATAATAATAATTGAACCTCACCAATTAATTTCCGGTTCAAGATTAAAATCTGAATAATCAAGATCATAAATTATTAAATAAAATAACCAAATAAACGACAAGTCTAGATCACCCCCTCTTCCTCGCCCTGATCCTACGGTCACACTTTCTCTTTTCCTGCATCAATTAAAATATAAGAGATGCATAAGTATTTCGAAAAATACTTAGTGAGACAATCCTCCCATCTACAGGCTAACAAATAATTAAGATAATTAATATAGACTATCACGAAAATACCGAATAAATCAAACATTTCATGAAACACTCGATCTAGACCCTCCGAGATCGTAAACGGCCTATAATCACGAAATCACATCAATTATCAAAATTATTTAATTACGCCTATGGTCCTGCACTCACCTTATTCCCGCACAGAAAGTTTCACGAGAAAATTCAGCAATTTTCTAGAACTCCCCGGGATGAATAACCTTCTATTAATCCACCTAAAAATACAAATAATAAAATAATCAAAACAAGTTTCAATTATTCTAAACTACAAACTCTTCGTCCGACTCTGCAACAACCGTCTTCTTCGTCCGACTCTGCAACAACCAGCCGATCACCACCGCCGGTGCCACTACACCATCACCGGAGCTTACCACCGGAACTACCACGATCCAACCACCGAACACGAACCCCGCCGCAAACACCAACACGTTGCGACAACACCGACGCTTGACCCTCACGTCACCGCCATCATCATCCATCTCCGATGACAACCACAAGACTACTTTGATTCCAACGTGAAAACCAAGCTAAGAGGAGGACCCTTACCTCTAAGACCCGACAACGAAAACCCGATGGTGAATCGTTCACGGCACCGCGGACCTCCACCGATCCTTTCTCACGCCAACGAACACCACCGCCCGACTCTCTCTTCCTTCTCTCCTTGCTTCCACACCGAAAACCAACACAACTTGACGGCTAGGGTAATCGGGAGCTCGGAGGCGGCGATACTTACGCACGTCTATACATAGGTGTGTTTCAAGTTTCCTTATTACGCCAACCGGTCCTCGCCCTTCCTCCCCTTCCAAAAGTTGACCCAAAACTTTCAAGATTATCAATCACACCCGCCCATAAGAATTGATTTATTCAATTTAACCCCCCTAACTTCTGAAAGGTCAACTTAAACCCAATTAATGGATTACGGGTGTTACACTTCTTCTCAAGGACACAGCTGCCATGATGAAACTGCTCCAGTGTTGCCGGATCTCCTTGACGACACGTTCCGGGCTATGAATGCTCTGCTTATGGTGCCAGACCGGGAAAAGTTCACCACTGTTCTCTCTCCCACACCAACGCCGAACTCGACTTGGTAATTGTATCGCATCTGGTAAAATGCGATTGTATTGATCAGTTAGTCTGACTTGGTAATTGTATCACATCTTGTTTAGTAAATGGGATTGTATTGTTCACCACTGTCTCTTGTTAAGTGTTAGATTATTGTTCTAGCTGATTTGAATCGTTATTGTTCTAGCTGTTTTGGAAGATTAATGTCTTTTGCAGTCGGCTCTTGCTAAGTGTTACATCTAAGCGGTCTCTTATTTGTATTGTTCTAGCTGTTTCTTAACTGATATCTGGTAAGTTTATCGCATCTCAAGGTTGGTTTCTTGGTTTGTTTCTGATAAGTGTTAGATTATAAGTGTTAGATTCTAGCTAAGTGTTGGATTGTAAGTGTTTGTTTCTTGGTTGGTTTAAATGGGGTAACAAAGCTTCTCTTTCTGTTGCCTTTGCTTATTATCTTAGCTTCCAGTCATTGTCTTTCTGTTGCGGTTGGTTAATCTTAGGGTCAGTTTGGTGTCTATGTGTAGAAACATGCTTCTGGTTTCATGTTTCATGTTTGATTGTATTCTATCCTTAATTGTCTTGTCAAATCTGTAATGTGTAGTATTGATCACAAGGCATGTAAGAGATATCTCTTACATGCTTCAGTCTTCATGTATCTGGGTTGCAGGTTAATTATGTTTCCTTTTTCTGGTTTCATGTTTTCTGGTTTCATGTTTCATGTTTGATTGGTTTCATGTATGATTGGTTTCATGTTTCTGTATTACATGCTTCTGGTTTGTATTATGTCCTTCTTTATTTCATGTGTATTTGCAGGTTTACTCGCGACAAGGGATCGAAACTGGTTCGGGCAATTACTAAAGTTTTTAAAAACAAATTCGATGCTCCCTACTATAGCTGGACATGTGTGCCTCGGCACAGACAAGAAAGATACTTCCTCGAGTTCGCGGTACAGTTTTCGGTCCTATAGCCTTCACATATAGGTTTTCTTGTGATGTTTTCACTAACATCATCCTATTCTATTTGTTTTGTAGAAAATCCACACCTGGGATCCCTTGATATTAGGGACTGTTCAAGGGTATTTCGAGTAGATCTGTCAATGTCGGATGAAAGACATGGTTAGCACCGCGAGGACTAGTCGAGAGTGACCTAATTGGATCGGCGACACTCTTTGGAAAACAATGACGGACTACTGGGACACTGAAGAAGCAAAGCACAAGAGTCTCACCTATTCCAATGCTCGTATGTCTGACCGTAAAGGTCTCGGTCCTCACATCCACTTATCAGGGCCAAAGTCGTATCAACAAATCCAACAAGAAATGGTTAGTTACTTTAAATTTTTCTTTCTCCTCAACAACTTTAAATTATGTTTCTGCTTTCATGTTTCTGGTTTCATGTTTGATTGGTTTCATGTTTCTGGTTTACTTTCTATCCTTGCTTATTTTGTAACATTGCAGGAAAAGGAATTAGGAAGACCGGTTAGTCTTGGTGATGTTTTCATTAGGACACATACAAGGCCAGATGGTACGTATGTGGATAGGAAGGCCGAGAAAATCGTTCAAACATATGAGCAGAAGGTGCAAGAGAAGTTTTCTGAGCTCGTGACAGAGCCTTCAGAAGTTTTGGACGGTGCTTCGCAACCTCGTGCGCTAACAACAGATGAATATACAAGCATATTTCTTCAAGTAAAGTTACATATAGACTACACTTCACATTTATATAGTCTTCAATTTTGTCATTAAGGTTTTTCTCTTACTTTTGACAGTCCACTGAGTTTGATTCACGAGGAACTCCTTATGGAGTTGGAAGCCTCAAGGAGACTCTTCTCAATGGCAAGCGCAAGCAACCGGGAGACTCTTCATCGTTTGTTGCACCCCAAGAGCAACTGAAGGAAGCTCAACAGAGAATAGAAGAGCAGGCAGCTTATAATGAACGGTGTGATGCTGAGATTGATGTACGTGAAGCAGAGCACTCCCGAGCTGCGGCTGAGCAAAAGGACAAGCTTGAGCACATATCGTTGGTGGAGAAGTACCTGCGACAAACAGATCCGGCGTTTCTAGACTTCATGGCTTCTCAGTCAGCTCCAGAAAAAACTGCTTTGCTTCCATCAACCAATCTTCCTCGACCAGATCCAAGAACAACCCCATCTGGTTCTACTTCTTAGGTTTTGTGCTTACTTTTCTGAACCTTGCTACTTTTGAACTCATGAATTTGTTATTTTTGTTTACGTTTTCGCATTTGTTATGGAGTTTGAATACAGTAGTTAATATTTTTAATCAAATGTTAGTTTGAATCAAATTTCTTTACTTTTGTAACACAGATTGCCAATTGGGAAACAAAACGAACACCAATGTGACACCATATTCTTAATTTGCTTTCAATTTCAGTCACTAAGCAGTAGCCTGTTAGTCGCCAAATAGTCGCAGAATAACAGCTGATTTGTCGCAAAATATTTACATCTTCGAAACTTGATGTTCCAATTAGTCGCCAATTAGTCATTCATTAAGTCATAGTATAGTCGCTAAATAGTAACTAACATTTACGACTACTTCGTGACTAAAACTTTCTGACTGCATCTATACACATTCCATAGTCGTTAGCTAGTCGCAAAGATAGTCCCCTATTAGTCGCCAATTAGTCGAATAAGAGTAGCTAATTTGTCGCACAATATTTACATCTTTGAAACTTGATGTTCCTATTAGTCGCCAAATAGTCGTTTTATTAGTCGTAAAATTGTCGTTAAATAGTAACTAAAATGTACGACTATTTAGTGACTAAAACTATCCGACTGCATCTAGACCTTTCTATAGTCGTAACCTAGTCGCAAACGTAGTCGCCGTTTAGTCGTAAAAATTTGCGACTACTTTACGACTACTAAACGGCTACACAGTGTAGTCGTAATGTATGGCGACTAATTTTACGACTACATACTTTAGCGACTAAATATTAACGACTACATTGTTTAGTCGCATAGTCGTCGTAACACACCTTTTAGCGACTAATTGGCGACTACTTCTACAGTCGTAAAAACGATGTTTTCTTGTAGTCGATCTTGCCTTTCGCCTTATCGAGCTGGTTAGTAGTTCCTCCTCGGGGGGGGGGGGGGGGGGGGGGGGGGGGGTTTCTCCAGCTCGACGTTGCCCAGCTTTCCTGCTGCGAATTTCACAGCGAGTTGCTTCTTCACCTCGTAGCACTCCTCAGTCGAATGACCCTTGATTTTATGAAAATCACACCACTTGCTGGGGTCATAGGGCTTGAATATGTTATAAAGTGGGCTTCCTACTGAGTACAAATGTAACCCCTGACCTTGTCTTTGGTCTTGGGATTCTTTTTTCCCAAACTCTTTAGGTCCATGGGAGTTTGTCGTCTGAGCTTGCTTACCCGAGGTTGCGGGTGCCTGCTGCTTTGATTGAGCTGCACCTGCCTCCTCGAAAATAATCCAACGCGAACCACAGTGTAGCGCATCATCTAGCGACACCGGCTCCCGGACTGTGAGCTCCTCGAAGAATTTTGAGGATTTTAGCAGTCCGTTTTGAAGAGCTTTCTGGGCCGTTGGGTTATGTAAATTGGTAATTTTTGCCTTAACGGCCTTAAAACTGTCAATGTACTTCCGCAAAGAGTCACCTAGCTTTTGAGTAAGTACCCACAGATCGGCCTATGCGGTTTCGATCTGGATAAATACCGAATATTGCTTCAAGAATGCTGCTTGAAGCTGGGTGAATTTATCAATCGAATTCGGCATTGGGAGCTGCCATTAAGCGATTCTGTTCTATGAGAACCGATATCAAGTTCCGGGTCTCAGCTATTTGATCTGGAGCCGGCTGGTTTAAGACTGATGGTCCCGAAGGATCAACAGTTTCGTTGGTCCCAGTCGTGACATTCGCTTCCGAGGCGGTAATGAGAGCGTTTGTTGTTCCATCCGAGGGGGGGGGGGGGTTTCTCCAGCTCGACGTTGCCCAGCTTTCCTGCTGCGAATTTCACAGCGAGTTGCTTCTTCACCTCGTAGCACTCCTCAGTCGAATGACCCTTGATTTTATGAAAATCACACCACTTGCTGGGGTCATAGGGCTTGAATATGTTATAAAGTGGGCTTCCTACTGAGTACAAATGTAACCCCTGACCTTGTCTTTGGTCTTGGGATTCTTTTTTCCCAAACTCTTTAGGTCCATGGGAGTTTGTCGTCTGAGCTTGCTTACCCGAGGTTGCGGGTGCCTGCTGCTTTGATTGAGCTGCACCTGCCTCCTCGAAAATAATCCAACGCGAACCACAGTGTAGCGCATCATCTAGCGACACCGGCTCCCGGACTGTGAGCTCCTCGAAGAATTTTGAGGATTTTAGCAGTCCGTTTTGAAGAGCTTTCTGGGCCGTTGGGTTATGTAAATTGGTAATTTTTGCCTTAACGGCCTTAAAACTGTCAATGTACTTCCGCAAAGAGTCACCTAGCTTTTGAGTAAGTACCCACAGATCGGCCTATGCGGTTTCGATCTGGATAAATACCGAATATTGCTTCAAGAATGCTGCTTGAAGCTGGGTGAATTTATCAATCGAATTCGGCATTGGGAGCTGCCATTAAGCGATTCTGTTCTATGAGAACCGATATCAAGTTCCGGGTCTCAGCTATTTGATCTGGAGCCGGCTGGTTTAAGACTGATGGTCCCGAAGGATCAACAGTTTCGTTGGTCCCAGTCGTGACATTCGCTTCCGAGGCGGTAATGAGAGCGTTTGTTGTTCCATCCGAGCTCGCCGGAGCGGTGGTATCAGGCTGTGATGGTGGAATGGAGGTATTCATAGCTCCGGATGAAGCAGTGACTGTTGCACTTGTTGTGCCCAACATTATCCTCTTTCGAATGATCAATTTCGCAGGTTACAAGAAGGAAATTGTTTTGCTCCTCCCCACAGACGGCGCCAAATTGTGAGAGCAGAATCTCACAACCTCAATTCTCAGCTTACAAATCGTATACTCTTGAAAAAATAACTTAGAAGAATTTGAGGGAAAGGTTTTCTATTCTTATGTTTGCCAAGAATTTGGTCCCTTTACAATATGGATTGTGTTTCAAACTTATATCAGCTGAAAACGTAACTGCATAGTCTTAATTATTTACATTAAATGCAGAGTTAAATCTATATCATTAAAGCTGAACTTGATTATAGGATCTCAAGTTATCGTATTTGACTAGGTAAAATGCACGCTCCTGCTCCCAACGACCTCGCTCCTTTCCTTCGTGTTCGGTTCTTTCCAGTTTGTTGACTTGCTCCACCTTGCGACCTCGCCTACTTCAGCTGGTAAACAGTCTCATGAGACCTCGTTGTGGGTCGAGCCTGTTTACTCGGGCTGGGCCTTGAGTGCGGAATCTGGGCCCAACATTAGTCGATCAGTTTGTAAAAAATATGACGGGTGAATTCGAAATGAGTCTTGTAGGAGAATTGAAGTCGTTTCTGGGCTTACATCTTACACAAACTGATGAAGGAATTTATGTATCACAGAGCACTTATGTAAAAAACTTGGTTAAGAGATTTGGACTTGACACAAGTAAAACAGCAAGGACCCCTATGAGCACTACTACAAAGCTGTCTAAAGACGAATCAGGAGAAGAAGTGGATGATAAACTATACCTAGGAATGATAGGAAGTTTTCTTTATCTCACAACTAGTAGACCAGATTTGTGCTTAAGTGTAGGACTTTGTGCAAGATATCAATCCAAGCCAAAACAGTCTCATCTACTAGCTGTCAAAAGAATTCTAAAATACGTCAAAGGAACTTTGAATTTTGGGATTCAATATTCACGAAACACAAACAATAACCTTGATGGATATTGTGATGCAGACTGGGCAGGATGTTTAGACGACAGAAAGAGCACAAGTGGAGGATGTTTTTTCTTGGGAAACAATCTGATTTCATGGCATAGTAAGAAACAAAATTGTGTATCGTTATCTACTACAGAAGCTAAATACATAGCTATGGGAAGTTGTTGTACTCAATTACTATGGATGAGACAAATGGCAGAAGATTATGGGATGAGTTCCGGACTACTATTAGTACTATGTGACAACAAAAGTGCTATAGATATCTCCAAAAATCCAGTTCAACATTCAAGAACTAAGCACATTGATATAAGACATCATTTCAGTAGGGAATTGGTGGAGGACAAGCAAGTCGTGCTCGAAGATGTTGCATCTGAATCACAGTTGGCAGATCTATTTACAAAACCCTTGGATTTCAATCCGTTCATAAACTTACGAACTGCATTGGGGGTTTGTAAAGTCTGATTTTTATTTTTGTTAAAAAAACAAAAAACAACGTGGACAGGATGGATGATGAGTTCGTGAATGGTTTTTGGTTTGGGGTAAAATTTGTTGGTTTGGGTTGAGATTGATTAAACCAATTTTTGTTTATCACTCAATTTCTAAGGAAGTATAAAAGTTTTCTTTTTTTTTTGCTGCTCACAAACCCTAGCTACCCAAAAAAAAAAAAAATGGGGTCGATCCTTACCTTAGAAGACGCCATGATTGAAACGAGAAACTCAAAAAGTGTAAACCTTTCCGGATCTGACGACGGCAAAGCTTCGATGGAGCAATCAAAATCACCGAGTTCGAACACCTCATCATCATAATCTAAAACTCTGTCACCACCTCTCATGAACATCAAGCTCGGGTCTGATGAAATCAAGGAGAAGAACGACGCCAAACCAGAAAATGGGTCATCTGGGAAATCTTCTGTCAAGAAGCTTTCACGGAGATATGAACTGCCTCCCCCCTCATAGATCGTTTGGCATAGCCTTTATATATGCTTTACACAATTTAACCTAACGTAAGTACATGTACAAGAGCGAGGCCCAATTATGGCCCAATACCCCCCCTCAAGATGGAGTGTGTAGGTTACAAACACCCATCTTGCAAAGAAAAGTTTCAAATTCCTTGCGTCCCAAAGCTTTGGTGAGGATATCAGCTAGTTGCTTGGTAGTGGAAACATGAATTGTAGTAATGACTCCACGAACAATCTCGTCGCGAATGAAATGGCAATCCAAACCAACGTGTTTCGTCCGAGCGTGATAGACCGGATTGGCAGCGAGCTTAATGGCTGATTGGTTATCCGAATGGAGTGGAATGGGATAGTCAATCGAAATGCCTAGAGACGGAAGCAACTGCCGAAGCCAGAGAAGTTCTTGAACCGTATCAGCCATGGCTCGATACTCGGCTTCAGCGGAAGAACGAGACACAACGTCATGTTTGCGCGTCTTCCACGATAAAGGGGAATCACCAAGTTGTATGAACCAGCCTGTTAAGGACCGCCGAGTAATCGGACAGGATGCCCAATCGAAGTCACACCAAGCAGAGAGGACAAGATTCGTATGAGCCTTAAGGAGAATACCCTGTCCCGAGTTCAATTTTAGGTAGCGAACGACGCGAAGTGCGGCATCCCAATGTTCGGACTTCGGCTGAGTCATAAACTGAGAAAGAATGTGGATAGCGTATGACAAGTCAGGACGAGTCGTACCTAGATAAATTAGCCGACCAACGAGTCTACGGTAGCGACTCGGGTCGGGAAGATCATCACCTTGGGCTAAGGCCAGTTTATGATTCTGTTCAATAGGATGCGAGACCGATTTGACACCAAGAAGACCGGTTTCAGCGATGATCTCAAGTGCGTACTTGCGTTGACACAAGGACATTCCACTGGGGCTGCGAGCGACCTCAATGCCCAAAAAATACCGCAGGATGCCCAGATCTTTCATGTGAAAACATGAGCACAAGTACTTCTTGAACTCGTCAATAGCTGCGACAGAACAACCGGTGATGATCAGATCGTCAACGTAGACGAGAACATGAATACGAACGGAATTCTTCGCGAGAGTGAACAATGAATAGTCAGAAACATTCTGATCAAAACCGTAGTCAATCAATGCCGAAGCAAGTTTGGCGTACCAACATCTAGGGGCTTGCTTTAAGCCATAAAGCGATTTCCGTAAGCGACAGACCTTCGTCTTATCATTCGTTCGAAAGCCAGGTGGGAATTGCATATACACTTCTTCTTCTAGGTCGCCATGTAGAAACGCATTATGGACGTCCATTTGGTATACTTCCCAATCAAGAGACACAGCTTGTTGAAGAAAAGTACGGACCGTGACCATTTTTGCGACAGGTGCGAAAGTTTCATCGTAGTCAATTCCCTCGGTTTGATTATTTCCAAGAACCACTAAGCGAGCCTTGTATCGTTCCACCGAACCATCTGATTTGAGCTTTATTTTAAAGATCCACTTACAACCAAGTGCAATCTTGCCAGGGGGTAAAACTTCCACCGTCCAAGTGCCGAGATTATCAAGAGAAACAATTTCGTCTGTGACCGCAAGACGCCATCGTTCATCCTGAAGAGCTTCTTTGTAGCTCCGAGGTTCGATGGCCATTGTTATAGCCATGAGGTATGTTTGGTAATTAGCAGAAAACCGAGAGCTCGAGATGTAGTTTTCCAATGGGTATGGAGTACGAGATAGTGACGGTTCCTGTAGCAAGGTAGCCACAAAATCAGCGAGTTTCACGGGACGTTGTTTCTGGCGATATCCACGGCCAAGGAGTTCGACAGGATCAGAATTGTCTGTGA
This sequence comes from Eutrema japonicum, assembly GCA_030161315.1. Lineage (NCBI taxonomy): Eukaryota > Viridiplantae > Streptophyta > Magnoliopsida > Brassicales > Brassicaceae > Eutrema > Eutrema japonicum. The sequence goes on from BSQW01000007.1 coordinate 24,074,777, forward strand.
TTAAAGTAGTGTTGTCAGCAGACGAATCCGTGATTGGAGAAGCAGGTAGAGTATCGTCGACTGGAATTTCATCAACAATGAGATCATCCAAATCGATATTTGCAGCATCCAAAGAAATTTCTGCAGCAGGTTCATGAATATCGAAAGTATCGGTCGATACGGAGGAGAAAGCAGGGAAACCATCTGCGACAGACTCACGGACAGGAGTAATAAGAGGCGATGAAGCAAAATCATCATCGGGGACATTGTTTGTTGGAGCCGACGAGGCTGGAGCAGATGCTATCGCAGGAGAGGGATTTAAAATGGGGAAATGAAATTCGGTTTCAAGGAAGATGACATCTCTGGAAACAGATATCACACCCGTGTCAATATTGTAGTCTCGCCATCCTTTCTTAGCAAACGGATAGCCGATGAAGATGGATTTGTTGCTACGACTCTCAAATTTATCACCTCCATGTTTCTGATTATGAACATAGCAGATACAACCGAACACCCGTATGTGATTCATTGGAGGAGCTCGATTATAAATCAGTTCAAAAGGAGTCTTTCCTTGTAACAGAGATGACGGTGTACGATTTATAAGATATGATGCAGTAAGAGCACAATAACCCCAAAATTCAACAGGTAGACCAGCTTGAAAACGAAGAGCACGAGCAACATTAAGGATGTGACGATGCTTACGCTCGACGCGGCCATTCTGTTGAGGTTTCCCAACACACGAGGTTTCATGGATGATACCTTGTTGTGCAAAGAAACTCTATAAGGCTAGGAATTCCGAACCGTTGTCACTACGGATTGTTTTGATTTTTCTCGTGAATTGGCGTTCAACAAGGCTAATAAAGTTTCGGATATAAGTTGTAGTCTCTTGTTTGGATTTTAAAAGATAGATCCACACAGCTCTCGAGTAGTCTTCTTCTGATGAAACTGGAAACGCCTCACCAGCCTCACCGGTCATTCCTCACGCCGACTCAAGCAGAGGTGAAGATGAAGCATTCTCTACCTTACGAAAAATTCGAAAGAGGATTCTGGTGAAAAAGGAGAAGTTGCCTCCGAGTGGTAAGAAGAAAGCAAAGATTCGCTTCAAAAACTCCACCTTGGGCACAAGCAGATGCGGCATTGAAGAGGTATGAATTCTTTGCGAAGAAAAAATTGCTGGTTGAGAAGGTAGTTAGGAGCTGGGTAAAAGACTTCTTTCAGGTTAGAGATGTGATAGAGAATGCTGGTTGGAAATCTACCGTGACAGGCTTGGGAAATTTTATTCCAAAGGTAGTGAGTGATTTTTACGCTCAACTACCAGAGAACAAGAATTCATCTACCAGAGAACAAGAATTCATCTTGCTCTGTCTCTGTTACAATTCGAGGATATGACTATGAGTTTAGCACCTTCTGGATAAACAAGGCCTATGGGCTTTCTGAGATAAGTGAGCCCAAAAATGATGAGGTCATGGACATGGACTATGTGGCTCATTTACTAACATGAACAAAACAACTAACTGGTTGTCTCTCACCTTGCCTGATTTTTCACCAAAGATGGCCGCTTTGTATCATATGTGCTGTGAAAATTGGATTGATATATCATGGTTTTTACCTTTTTTAGACCTTAATATAGGTCCTATTTATGGAGTATTTCTAGTATTTTGGAGTCTTTTAGAGTCTTTTACAGGTTGAGGTACATTTGTAGCATTTTGGAGCATTTTGGAGCATATTGAGATGCAGAGACGTCAGAAATTTGGCATTCATTGAATACCTTTCCACCGTTGGATTGAGCTCAAATTTAGATACAAGATATATCAATGGATTAGCTTTCATTTGGAAGTGGTTTGAGGCCATTCCAACGGTGCGATCAAACGTTATCCCAGTTTTCGTGAAGACTGTCCAGTATGGCGAGCAGAAGAAGCAGGATGTCGACCGACACTGTTTGGTGTCGACCGACACCGCTTCGTGTCGACCGACACCGACTGCAGGAAAGCAGAGACGCGATTTTTAAAGCCTGCAGAGTTTCTCCCTAAGCCCAGAAGACTTTATTAATTACAAAAAAGGCCCAGAACGTGTTTTAGCTTATAAATTAGGTTTTCAGCCACCTGTTTAGGCTATGCTTTATTCTACTATTGATTCTACTTTGGTTTTTGGAGTGACAACTCTGAACTCCTGTTTTCTTATTGATTTATTTGATGATCTATTCAGTCATGTTGTTTTCAATCTTCATGTCTGAGTATATCCACTTTAGGTTCAGAGTTCTCATAAGGGTTTTCTCTGAATGCTAGGTTGATTAGTTTATTAGGATTCACCATCTGAATTAGTTCTTCGCCTTAGGCTGTGTTCAAAGTTAATTCTAGGTTGACGAACCTGGAACATAGATCTTAGGATAATTGATTAGGCACGACAGTGCGATTAATTACCTGATAGAACCTTAGGTGAGCAAATTGATTATTCGCAAAGAGATTTGGTTTAATTGATTTGTGAACATATCAAACCTGAACTTTAAAGCTGATTTATTCTTAGGAATTTGCAAAGAGATTTGGGATTCTGAGGTTTAGATTTAGATAATTCTCGCAACGACAGTTGGTTAATTATAGCTTAGTGATTTGAGTTCAAGAACCGCGCTAAATCTGAATCATGTTAGTAGGTTATCTGCATTCATTGATTCCCTGAGAAATACCCTGAACTTATATTTCTCCAATTGAATTTACAACTCGTTTACTGTTTATTGCTTTATGTTTCAACTAAATTGCTTAGCTTTATTCTCATCTATATAATCTACTATGTGTTTCTGTGAGTCCTTGTGTTCGACCCCTACTTTACTGCAACTACTGCTTAGTACTTTTAGGGTATTAATTTGAGCATATCAAATTTGGCGCCGTTGCCGAGGACTCAATTCGCCATTAGATTTTAGTTTGAGAATTTCGACTAAGTTTGTCGGTATCGATCGATACTACCTAGTATCGGTCGATACTCATCGTTTTCTTTTTGTTGATATCGATCGACACCACCCAGTGTCGGTCGATACTCAACGTGTTTTTTGTTACTTACGTGCTTTGCCTAGTGTGTTTCAGGTGTGAATTTGGAACGTGCAACCAGGAAAGCAAGGAAGCCAGCAGAGATAAACAACACGATGATTCTGATTCAGGATGCTGCTGGAGCTTTGAGAGACCAAGAGGGTCAGTTGTGCAACGAGAAAGGACAACGTCTGGATGGAAAGGGGAACATCATTCCACATGCTCCTGTTGTCGCTGGGAATATCGCTGGGAACGCGAACGCAGAGAATGTTGTGGCTGCTCGCGGTAGAACGATTGGTGAATACAACAAGCCTGATCAATTTTATACCAATCGGTCAGCGATTCGTCCTCCGCCTTTTCAGAGGAATGACTTTCAGCTAAAACCTGCATACTTCACTCTTGTGGGTCAGCATCTTTTTCATGGTTTTCCTCATGAACACCCTATGGATCACATTGAGAGGTTTGAGGATCTGGTTACAAGCATCAAGAGCAATGGAGTCTCCTATGACTACCTTTTCTGCAAGCTCTTCCCATATTCTCTTGGTGGAGATGCGACCTACTGGCTAAAGTAGGTACCTCCTGTATCACTGACTACTTGGGAAGAGACTAAGACTGCTTTCCTGAACAACTTTTATGATGATGCACGATCTGAGGATCTCAGGAACAAGATTTCTCAGTTTTCTCAAGGACCGACTGAGGCATTCAAGGCTGCTTGGATTCGTTTCAAGTCATATCAGAGAGATTGTCTGCACCATGGGTTCACTCAAGTTCAGCTGCTAGGTACTTTCTACAGAGAATCGATTGGAGGTATCAATTGGCTCTAGATGCTGCGGGCAATGGAAATTTCTACAAGAAGTATCCTGACGATGCCTATGTGTTTATTGAGAACTTGTTTTCTAGAAATAGTACCAAGAATGCAGACATGGAGCGCAAGAAACAAGCTGGTAACTTGGATTGCAGTCAAATTGCTGAGGTGAATGCTAAGTTAGATTGGTTGATGGACAAGCAACAGAAGGCTGTTCGTTTTGCTGGAAAAGATGGAGTGGAATTTGTTAACCACATTGATGGAGATGGATTTCAAGAGCAAAGGTATCAATGCCCACCCACACCACCCAGAACTTCTGAGAGTAAGATGGAATCCATGCTTGAACAGCTTCTTCAGGGACAGCAGAAGATGACACTAAACCTCAATGGGAAGATGGACACTATGTACACAGGTCTGAACGGGAAAATTGTATCTCTCAGTATTCATCAGAAGATGCTGGACGCTCAAATAGCAAAGATTTTCGTCAATCTAGCCAAGAATGACAAAGAGATTATGGACACCACCCCTGTGTCGACCGATACTCCCTTGTATCGATCGACACCCGTCCATGAATCTGTCAGGGACGTCTCGAAGGAGCAAGCATCGATCGACACCCTCCCTGTATCGATCGATACTCACCCAGATACTGCAAAGGAGTTGCGTATGAGTGTTGACAGACTTCGTAAGTCCAAGAAACTGAATCCTATTCCTCAACACATCCTAGCCCCCATCACTCCAAAGCAGCTGCGTGGCTTTGAGAAGATGGTACAAAGGATTCCCCATTCGTTGACTTTTGAAGAAGCTCTAGAGGGTTTGCCTCTGCTAAGTCACTTCAAAGATTGCACAGAAACTCTGGAAGAGATCGAAGTACTCTTCATCAAGGCAAGAAACAAGTCACTACCGCTAAAGCAGTTGACCAAGAGGGAAGACCCAGGCATATTATCCATTCCATGCTCCATCTCTGGAGTTGAATTCAAAGATTCTCTCGTTGACTCAGGGGCTAGCGTCAATGTCGTGTCAAGCGAAATTGCAGAGAAATTGGGCGCTGATATTCGACCGCCCATGTCATCTATCACATTCGCGAATTGTTCCACCCCACTTCCATATGGTACAATCCCTGACTTGTTGGTTAAAGTAGGAGACTGTCTGGTTCTTGATGATTTTCATGTTGTGGAGATGAGTGCACAATCTCGTACGCAATTGATTCTTGGAAGATCGTTCATGTCTACGGTTGGTGCCATTATGGACACACCCATCAAGCAAATCTCGTTCTCATACATTAACAAGGAGGTGTACTACAAAGCTATCCCTAGAGGAACTCCCACACGTGTCTCTTGCATCGATGTTGTTACAGATGAGACGTTGGTAATTGATATTTTGGAAGAGCCTTCTGTCGAACCAACTGTCACAGACGTTCTAGATAGCCCTTCTGTCATCACCAAGAAAGACGTCAAAACTGCTAAGGCAAAGAAGAAGGTGAAGGGCAAAGAAGTGAAAGGTACTCCATCTATGACCTTAATCCCTCAGAAGTGTGATGGGGATTCGATTGAGTACAAGGTGAAGTGCAAAGAAACTTCGAAACTATTCTCTAAGGCTCGAGTTCTTCTTACTTTGGAGCAGAAAGAGAAAGAAAAGGAGTTTATGGAGAGCATGTTGAGCAGAACTCTGAGTCTGCAAGTATCTAGCTGTGGAACTTGCATGGGAGTAAGCTCTCAATCTTCTCATGACTGATCACCTAAGCCAAAGTCAAGTTACTGACTTTAAACAAGCGCATGGTGGGAGGCAACCCACTGGTGAGTCTGTACATACGTTTTTATTTTTATTTTTATTTTTCGTTTTGTGTTTTGTGTCAGGATAAACAAGGAGCAAACACAAAATCGCCTGAGTGTCGATCGATACCCTGTTGGTATCGGTCGACACCCTACGCGAATGAGGAGAACATCATATCGACTTAAGCCTGGTATCGATCGATACCAAGCCGTGTGTCGGTCGATACTCAATGTTCCAGCACGGTAACTTCTTGTTTCTCATATTTCTTTTTGATCTATTTGTTTTCTTTCACCAACTCTAGGCTAGATAACATTGGGGACAGTGTTGTTTAAGTCTGGGGGAGGTAGTCGCTGACATTGTTTTTGTTTTTCTTAGGGTCAGTCGTTTTTTCAAAATTTGTTTTATTGAGTCAAAAGTTTTTTTGAGACTGTGATCTTTTTCTTGAATCTATTGATCTGACCTTGCTTCTAAGTGACCATTGTTACGGAATCAGTTCTAGATCGACTAATGAAAAATTCAAAGGCTGACCAGTTAACTAGAAGACACTCATGTTTCCAGCAAAGTTCTTTTAAGCCTGAGCGAAATGTTTGCACTTCATCGATGTGGTTAGTGTCCATAGAGCTTGATTCCTCATTTTTATCTGACTAAGGAACCCACGTGTTTAAAATTATGGTATTTCTCTCCATGTTACAAGTTAATAAGATGCATTAAAAGATGAAATGATTTTCTTCTGAGTAGAGGGTTAGGAAAATTTCCAACGATCTCATTATTCTACTTTAGAGGAGATGATCACACAAAGGTGAAAGCTAGGTTAGGAAAATTTCCTGTGATACCATTATTCGCCTACACCTTTGATTACTTTTGAGGGAAGAACCGGGGATTCGGTGGCAAACACCATCAATACTCGCGTCTCGAACCTTAATTTGTATATGCAAGAAACATAATGAGAAATAAGTCTGGGGGAGAGAAATAATACCAGAAAGTGTGAAAAAGGATGGTTCCTTGTCATGATATTGTATGGGAAAGAATCTAGAAGGTTCTTGATATTAATCACAGCGATGTAACTGGCGAGGATGGCTTGATTGAACAATGCTGTAAAATAATGTGTGTAGTTTGAAAAACTGCGAATGTCTACGGAGAAGTACATGGTGGTTAGATCAAAAAGCTGGTTAGGTGATATGTGGAGCACTAAGGAAAATGGTCATTGCAATGTTTCATGAACAAGTGAGTCTCTATGTTTTCAAACCTGTTTCTCTGGTTTAGTCTTCTATTTGCTTGAGGGCAAGAAAAGTCTAAGTCTAGGGGAGTTGATATATCATGGTTTTTCCCTTTTTAGACCATAATATAGGTCCTATTTATGGATTATTTCTAGTATTTTGGAGCCTTTTAGAGTCTTTTATAGGTTGAGGTACGTTTGGAGCATATTGATATGCAGAGACGTCAGAAGTTTGGCATTCATTGAAAACCTTTCCACCGTTGGAGTGAGTTCAAATTTGGACACAAGATATATCAATGGGTTAGCGTTCATTTGGAAGTTGTTTGAGGCCATTCCAACGGTGCGATCAAACGTTATCACAGTTTTCGTGAAGACTGTCCAGTCTGGCAAGCAGAAGAAGCAGGATGTCGACCGACACTGTTTGGTGTCGGCCGACACCGACTGCAAAAAAGCAGATACGCGATTTTTAAAGCCTGCAGAGTTTCTCCCTAAGCCCAGAAGACTTTATTAATTACAGAAAAGGCCCTAAACGTGTTTTAGCTTATAAATTAGGTTTTCAGCCACCTGTTTAGGCTATGCTTTATTTTACTCTTGATTCTACTTTGGTTTTTGAAGAGACAAATCTGAACTCCTGTTCTCTTATTGATTTCTTTGATGATCTATTCAATCATGTTGTTTTCAATCTCCATGTCTGAGTAAATCCACTTTAGGTTCAGGGTTCTCATAAGGGTTTTCTCTGAATGCTAGGTTGATTAGTTTATTATGATTCTCCATCTGAATTAGTTATTCGCCTTAGGTTGTGTTCAAATCTAATCCTAGGTTGACGAATCTGGAACATAGATCTTAGGATGATTAGGCACGACAGTGCGATTAATTACCTGATAGAACCTTAGGTGAGCGAATTGATTATTCGCAAAGACATTTGGTTTAATTGATTTGTGAACATATCAAACCTGAACTTTAAAGCTGATTTATTCTTAGGAATTTGCAAAGAGATTTGGGATTATGAGGTTTAGATTTAGATAATTCTCGCAACGACAGTTGGTTAATTATATCTTAGTGATTTGAGTTCAAGAACCGCGCTAAATCTGAATCATGTTAATTAGTTTATCTGCATTCATTGATTCCCTGAGAAATATCATGAAACTATATTTCTCCAATTGAATTTACAACTCGTTTATTGTTTATTGCTTTATGTTTCAACTAAATTGCTTAGCTTGATTCTCATCTATATAATCTACTGTGTGTTTCTGTGAGTCCTTGTGTTCGACCCCTACTTTACTGCAACTACTGCTTAGTACTTTTGGGTATTAATTTGAGCATATCAAATTTGGCGCCGTTGCAGGGGACTCAATTCGCCATTAGATTTTAGTTTGAGAATTTCGACTAAGTTCGTCGGTATCGATCGATACTACCTAGTATCGGTCGATACTCATCGTTTTCTTTTTGTTGATATCGATCGACACCACCCAGTGTCGGTCGATACTCAACGTGTTTTTTGTTACTTACGTGCTTTGCCTAGTGTGTTTCAGGTGTGAATTTGGAACGTGCAAACAGGAAAGCAAGGAAGCCAGCAGAGATGAACAACACGATGATTCTGATTAAGGATGCTGCTGGAGCTTTGAGAGACCAAGAGGGTCAGTTGTGCAACGAGAGAGGACAACGTCTGGATGGACAGGGGAACATCATTCCACATTCTCCTGTTGTCGCTGGGAATATCGCTGGGAACGCGAACGCAGGGAATGCTGTGGATGCTCGCTGTAGAACGATTGGTGAATACAACATGCCTGATCAATTCTATACCAATCGGTCAGCGATTCGTCCTCCGCCTTTTCAGAGGAATGACTTTCAGCTGAAACCTGCATACTTCACTCTTGTGGGTCAGCATCTTTTTCATGGTTTTCCTCATGAACACCCTATGGATCACATTGAGAGGTTTGAGGATCTGGTTACAAGTATAAAGAGCAATGGAGTCTCCTATGACTACCTTTTCTGCAAGCTCTTCCCATATTCTCTTGGTGGAGATGCGACCTATTGGCTAAAGTAGGTACCTCATGTATCACTGACTACATGGGAAGAGACTAAGACTGCTTTCATGAACAACTTTTATGATGATGCACGATCTGAGGATCTCAGGAACAAGATTTCTCAGTTTTCTCAAGGACCGACTGGATTCGTTTCAAGTCATATCAGAGAGATTGTCTGCACAATGGGTTCACTCAAGTTCAACTGCTATGTTCTTTCTATAGAGAATCGATTGGAGGTATCAGATGGCTTTAGATGTTGCGACAATGGAAATTTCTACACGAGGTATCATGACGATGCCTATGTGCTTTTTGAGAACTTTTTTCTAGCAATAGTACCAAGAATGCAGACATGGAGCGCAAGAAACAAGCTGGTAACTTGGATTGCAGTCAAATTGCTGAGGTGAATGCTAAGTTAGATTGGTTGATGGACAAGCAACAGAAGGCCGTTCATTTTGCTGGAAAAGATGGAGTGGAATTTGTTAACCCCATTGATGGAGATGGATTTCAAGATCAAAGGTATCAATGCCCACCCACACCACCCAGAACTTCTGAGAGTAAGATGGAATCCATGCTTGAACAGCTTCTTCAGGGACAGCAGAAGATGACACTAAAACTCAATGGGAAGATGGACGCTATGTACACAGGTCTGAACGGGAAAATTGTATCTCTCAGTATTCATCAGAAGATGCTGGACACTCAAATAGCAAAGATTTTCGTCAATCTAGCCAAGAATGACAAAGAGATTATGGACACCACCCCTGTGTCGACCGATACTCCCTTGTATCGATCGACACCCGTCCACGAATCTGTCAAGGATGTCTCGAATGAGCAAGCATCGATCGACACCCTCCCTGTATCGATCGATACTCACCCAGATACTGCAAAGGAATTGCGTATGAGTGTTGACAGACTTCGTATGTCCAAGAAACTGAATCCTACTCCTCAACACCTCCGAGCCCCCATCACTCAAAAGCAGCTGCGTGGCTTTGAGAAAATGGTACAAAGGATTCCCCATTTGTTGACTTTTGAAGAAGCTCTAGAGGGTTGGCCTCTGTTAAGTAACTTCAAAGATTGCACAGAAACTCTGGAAGAGATCGAAGTACTCTTCATCAAGGCAAGAAACAAGTCACTACCGCTAAGGCAGTTGACCAAGAGGGAAGACCCAAGCATATTATCCATTCCATGCTCCATCTCTGGAGTTGAATTCAAAGAGTCTCTCGTTGACTCAGGGGCTAACGTCAAGGTCGTGTCAAGGGAAATTGCAGAGAAATTGGGCGTTGATATTCGACCGCCCATGTCATCTATCACATTTGCGAATTGTTCCACCTCACTTCCATATGGTACAATCCCTGACTTGTTGGTTAAAGTATGAGACTCTCTGGTTCCTGCTGATTTTCATGTTGTGGAGATGAGTGCACAATCTCGTACGCAGTTGATTCTTGGAAGACCGTTCATGGCTACGGTTGGTGCCATTATGGACACACCCAGCAAGCAAATATCGTTCTCATACATTGACAAGGAGATGTACTACAAAGCTATCCCTAGAGGAATTCCCACACACTTCTCTTGCATCGATGTTGTTATAGATGAGACGTTGGTAATTGATCTTTTGGAAGAGCCTCCTGTCGAACCAACTGTCACAGACGTTCTAGATAGTCCTTCTTTCATCACCAAGAAAGACGTCAAAACTGCTAAGGAAAAGAAGAAGGTGAAGGGCAGAGAAGTTGAAGGTACTCCATCTATGACCTTAATCCCTCAAAAGTGTGATGGGGATTCGACTGAGTACAAGGTGAAGTGCAAAGGAACTTCGAAACCATTATCTAAGGCTCGAGTTCTTCTTACTTCGGAGCTGAAAGAGAAAGGAAAGGAGTTTATGGAGAGCATACTCTGAGTCTGCAAGTATCTAGCTGTGGAACTTGCATGGGAGTAAGCTCTCAATCTTCTCCTGACTGATCACCTAAGCCAAAGTCAAGCTAGTGACTTTAAACAAGCGCTTGGTGGGAGGCAACCCACTGGGGAGTCTGTACATACGTTTTTATTATCATTTTTATTTTTGTTTTGTGTTTTGTGTCAGGATAAACAAGGAGCAAACAAGAAATCGCCTTAGTGTCGATCGATACCCTGTTGGTATCGGTCGACATCCTACGCGAATGAGGAGAAAATCATATCGACTTAAGCCTGGTATCGATCGATACCAAGTCGTGTGTCGGTCGATACTCAATGTTCCAGCACGGTAACTTCTTGTTTCTCATATTTCTTTTTGATCTATTTGTTTTCTTTCACCAACTCTAGGCTAGATAACACTGGGGACAGTGTTGTTTAAGTCTTGGGGAGGTAGTCGCTGACATTGTTTTTTTTTTTCTTAGGGTCAGTCGTTTTTTCAAAATTTGTTTTATTGAGTCAAAACTTTGTTTGAGACTGTGATCTTTTTCTTGAATCTATTGATCTGACCTTGCTTCTAAGTGACCATTGTTACGGAATCAGTTCTAGATCGACTAATGAAAAATCCAAAGGCTGACCAGTTAACTAGAAGACACTCATATTTCCAGCAAAGTTCTTTAAAGCCTGAGCCAAATGTTTGCACTTCATCGATGTGGTTAGTGTCCATAGAGCTTGATTCCTCATTCGTATCTGACAAAGGAACCCACGTGTTTAAAATTATGGTATTTCTTTCCATGTTACAAGTTAATAAGATGCATTAAAAGATGAAATGATTTTCTTCTGAGTATAGGGTTAGAAAAATTTCCAACGATCTCATTATTTTACTTCAGAGGAGATGATCACACAAAGGTGAAAGCGAGGTTAGGAAAATTTCATGTGATACCATTATTCGCCTACACCTTTGATTACTTTTGAGGGAAGAACCGAAGATTCGGTGGCAAACACCATCAATACTCGCGCCTCGAACCTTAATTTGTATATTCAAGAAACATAATGAGAAATAAGTTTGGGGGAGAGAAATAATACCAGAAATTGTGAAAAATGATAGTTCCTTGTCATATATTGTATGAGAAAGAATCTAGAAGGTTCTTGATATTAATCACAGCGATGAAACTGGCGAGGATGGCTTGATTGAACAATGCTGTGAAATAATGTGTGTAGTCTGGAAAACTGCGAATGTCTACGGAGAAGTACATGGTAGTTAGATCAAAAAGCTGGTTAGGTGATATGTGGAGCACTAAGGAAAATGGTCATTGCAATGTTTCACGAACAAGTGAGTCTCTATGTTTTCAAACCTCTTTCTCTGGTTTAGTCTTCTATTTGCTTGAGGGCAAACAAATGCAAAGTATGGGGGAGTTGATATATCATGGTTTTTACCCCTTTTAGACCATAATATAGGTCCTATTTATGGAGTATTTATAGTATTTTGGAGTCTTTTAGAGTCTCTTACAGGTTGAGGTACGTTTGGAGCATTTTGGAGCATATTGAGATGTAGAGTCATGCAGAGACGTTAGAAGTTTGGCATTCATTGAATACATTTCCATCATTGGATTGAGCTCAAATTTAGATACAAGATATATCAATTGATTAGCTTTCATTTGGAGGTGGTTTGAGGCCATTCCAACGGTGCGTCAAAAGTTATCCCAGTTTTCGTGAAGACTGTCCAGTCTGGCGAGCAGAAGAAGCAGGATGTCGACCGACACTGTTTGGTGTCGACCGACACTGACTGCAGGAAATCATATATGCGATTTTTAAAGCCTGCAGAGTTTCTACCTAAGCCCAGAAGACTTTATTAATTACAGAAAAGGCCCATAACGTGTTTTACCTTATAAATTAGGTTTTCAGCCACCTGTTTAGGCTATGCTTTATTCTACTCTTGATTCTACTTTGGTTTTTGGAGAGACAACTCTGAACTCCTGTTTTCTTATTGCTTTATTTGATGATCTATTCAATCATGTTGTTTTCAATCTCCATGTCTGAGTAGATCCACTTTAGGTTCAGAGTTCTCATAAGGGTTTTCTCTGAATGCTAGGTTGATTAGTTTATTAGGATTCACCATCTGAATTAGTTCTTCACCTTAGGTTGTGTTCAAAGTTAATTCTAGGTTGACGAACCTGGAACATAGATCTTAGGATAATTGATTAGGCACGACAGTGCGATTAATTACCTGATAGAACCTTAGGTGAGCAAATTGATTATTCGGAAAGAGATTTGGTTTAATTGATTTGTGAACATATTAAACCTGAACTTTAAAGCTGATTTATTCTTAGGAATTTGCAAAGAGATTTGGGATTCTGAGGTTTAGATTTAGATAATTCTCGCAATGACAGTTGGTAAATTATAGCTTAGTGATTTGAGTTCAAGAACCGCGCTAAATCTGAATCATGTTAGTTAGTTTATCTACATTCATTGATTCCCTGAGAAATACCCTGAACTTATATTTCTCCAATTGAATTTACAACTCGTTTACTGTTTATTGCTTTCTGTTTCAACTAAATTGCTTAGCTTGATTCTCATCTATATAATCTACTATGTGTTTCTGTGAGTCCTTGTGTTCGACCCCTAATTTACTGCTTAGTACTTTTAGGGTATTAATTTGAGCATATCAAATTTGGCGCCGTTTCCGGGGACTCAATTCGCCATTAGATTTTAGTTTGAGAATTTCGACTAAGTTTGTCGGTATCGATCGATACTACCTAGTTGATATCGATCGACACCACCCAGTTTTGGTCGATACTCAACGTGTTTTTTGTTACTTGCGTGCTTTACCTAGTGTGTTTCAGGTGTGAATTTGGAACGTGCAAACAGGAAAGCAAGGAAGCCAGCAGAGATGAACAACACGATGATTCTAATTCAGGATGCTGCTGGAGCTTTGAGAGACCAAGAGGGTCAGTTGTGCAACGAGAGAGGACAACGTCTGGATGTAGAGGGGAACATCATTCCACATGCTCCTGTTGTCGCTGGGAATATCGCTGGGAACGCGAACGCAGGGAATGCTGTGGCTGCTCGCGGTAGAACGATTGGTGAGTACAACATGCCTGATCAATTCTATACCAATCGGTCAGCGATTCGTCCTCCGCCTTTTCAGAGGAATGACTTTCAGCTGAAACCTGCATACTTCACTCTTGTGGGTCAGCATCTTTTTCATGGTTTTCCTCATGAACACCCTATGGATCACATTGAGAGGTTTGAGGATCTGGTTACAAGCATCAAGAGCAATGGAGTCTCCTATGACTACCTTTTCTGCAAGCTCTTCCCATATTCTCGTGGTGGAGATGCGACCTATTGGCTAAAGTAGGTACCTCATGTATCACTGACTACTTGGGAAGAGACTAAGACTGCTTTCCTGAACAACTTTTATGATGATGCACGATCTGAGGATCTCAGGAACAAGATTTCTCAGTTTTCTCAAGGACAGACTGAGGCATTCAAGGTTGCTTGGATTCGTTTCAAGTCATATCAGAGAGATTGTCTGCACCATGGGTTCACTCAAGTTCAACTACTAGGTACTTTCTATAGAGAATCGATTGGAGGTATCAGATGGCTCTAGATGCTGCGAGCAATGGAAATTTCTACACGAGTTATCCTGATGATGCCTATGTGCTTATTGAGAACTTGTTTTCTAGCAATAGTACCAAGAATGCAGACATGGAGCGCAAGAAAAAAGCTGGTAACTTGGATTGCAGTCAAATTGCTGAGGTGAATGCTAAGTTAGATTGGTTGATGGACAAGCAACAGAATGCTGTTCATTTTGCTGGAAAAGATGGAGTGGAATTTGTTAACCACATTGATGTAGATGGATTTCAAGATCAAAGGTATCAATGCCCACCCACACCACCCAGAACTTCTGAGAGTAAGATGGAATACATGCTTGAACAGCTTCTTCAGGGACAGCAGAAGATGACACTAAACCTCAATGGGAAGATGGACGCTATGTACACAGATCTGAACGGGAAAATTGTATCTCTCAGTATTCATCAGAAGATGTTGGACACTCAAATAGCAAAGATTTTCGTCAATCTAGCCAAGAATGACAAAGAGATTGTGGACACCACCCCTGTGTCGACCGATACTCCCTTGTATCGATCGACACCCGTCCACGAATCTGTCAAGGATGTCTCGAAGGAGCAAGCATAGATCGACACTCTCCCTGTATCGATCGATACTCACCCAGATACTGCAAAGGAGTTGCGTATGAGTGTTGACAGACTTCGTAAGTCCAAGAAACTGAATCCTATTCCTCAACACCTCCGAGCCCCCATCACTCCAAAGCAGCTGCGTGGCTTTGAGAAGATGGTACAAAGGATTCCCCATTCGTTGACTTTTGAAGAAGCTCTAGAGGGTTGGCCTCTGCTAAGTCACTTCAAAGATTGCACAGAAACTCTGGAAGAGATCGAAGTACTCTTCATCAAGGCAAGAAACAAGTCACTACCGCTAAGGCAGTTGACCAAGAGGGAAGACCCAGCCATATTATCCATTCCATGCTCCATCTCTGGAGTTGAATTCAAAGAGTCTCTCGTTGACTCAGGGGCTAGCGTCAATGTCGTGTCAAGGGAAATTGCAGAGAAATTGGGCGTTGATATTCGACCGCCCAAGTCATCTATCACATTCGCGAATTGTTCCACCCCACTTCCATATGGTACAATCCCTGGCTTGTTGGTTAAAGTAGGAGACTGTCTGGTTCCTGCTGATTTTCATGTTGTGGAGATGAGTGCACAATCTCGAACGCAGTTGATTCTAGGAAGACCGTTCATGGCTACGGTTGGTGAAATTATGGACACACCCATCAAGCAAATCTCGTTCTCATACATTGACAAGGAGGTGTACTACAAAGCTATCCCTAGAGGAACTCCCACACGTGTCTCTTGCATCGATGTTGTTACAGATGAGACGTTGGTAATTGATCTTTTGGAAGAGCCTCATGTCGAACCAACTGTCACAGACGTTCTAGATAGTCCTTCTGTCATCACCAAGAAAGACGTCAAAACTGCTTAGGCAAAGAAGAAGGTGAAAGGTAAAGAAGTGAAAGGTACACCATCTATGACCTTAATCCCTCAGAAGTGTGATGGGGATTCGATTGAGTACAAGGTGAAGTGCAAAGGAACTTCGAAACCATTCTCTAAGGCTCGAGTTCTTCTTACTTCGGAGCTGAAAGAGAAAGGAAAGGAGTTTATGGAGAGCATGTTGAGCAGAACTCTGAGGCTGCAAGTATCTAGCTGTGGAACTTGCATGGGAGTAAGCTCTCAATCTTCTCCTGACTGATCACCTAAGCCAAAGTCAAGCTAGTGACTTTAAACAAGCGCTTGGTGGGAGGCAACCCACTGGTGAGTCTGTACATACGTTTTTATTTTTATTTTTATTTTTCGTTTTGTGTTTTGTGTCAGGATAAACAAGGAGCACACACAAAATTGCCTGAGTGTCGATCGATACCATGTTGGTATCGGTCGACACCCTACGCGAATGAGAAGAACGTCATATCGACTTAAGCCTGGTATCGATCGATACCAAGCCGTGTGTCGGTCGATACTCAATGTTCCAGCACGGTAACTTCTTGTTTCTCATATTTCTTTTTGATCTGTTTGTTTTCTTTCACCAACACTAGGTTAGATAACACTGGGGAGAGTGTTGTTTAAGTCTGGGGGAGGTAGTCGCTGACATTGTTTTTGTTTTTCTTAGAGTCAGTCGTTTTTTCAAAATTTGTTTTATTGAGTCAAAACTTTGTTTGAGACTGCGATCTTTTTCTTGAATCTATTGATCTGACCTTGCTTCTAAGTGACCATTGTTACGGAATCAGTTCTAGATCGACTAATGAAAAATTCAAAGGCTGACCAGTTAACTAGAAGATACTCATGTTTCCAGCAAATTTTTTTAAAGTGTGAGCCAAATGTTTGCACTTCATCGATGTGGTTAGTGTCCATAGAGCTTGATTCCTCATTTGTATCTGAAAAAGGAACCCACGTGTTTAAAATTATGGTATTTCTCTCCATGTTACAAGTTAATAAGATGCATTAAAAGATGAAATGATTTTCTTCTGAGTAGAGGGTTAGGAAAATTTCCAACGATCTCATTATTCTACTTCAGAGGAGATGATCACACAAAGGTGAAAGCGAGGTTAGGAAAATTTCATGTGATAGCATTATTAGCCTACACCTTTGATTACTTTTAAGGGAGGAACCGGGGATTCGGTGGCAAACACCATCAATATTCGCGTCTCGAACCTTAATTTGTATATGCAAGAAACATAATGAGAAATAAGTCTGGGGGAGAGAAATAATACCAGAAAGTGTGAAAAAGGATGGTTCCTTGTCATGATATTGTATGGGAAAGAATCTAGAAGGTTCTTGATATTAATCACAGCGATGAAACTGGCGAGGATGGCTTGATTAAACAATGCTGTGAAATAATGTGTGTAGTCTGGAAAACTGCGAATGTCTACGGAGAAGTACATGGTCGTTAGATCAAAAAGCTGGTTAGGTGATATGTGGAGCACTAAGGAAAATGGTCATTGCAATGTTTCATGAAAAAGTGAGTCTCTAAGTTTTCAAACATGTTTCTCTGGTTTAGTCTTCTATTTGTATGAGGGCAAGCAAAGGCTAAGTATAGGAGAGTTGATATATCATGGTTTTTCCCTTTTTAGACCATAATATAGGTCCTATTTATGGAGTATTTCTAGTATTTTGGAGCCTTTTAGTATCTTTTATAGGTTGAGGTACGTTTGGAGTATTTTGGAGCATATTGAGGTGCAGAGACGTCAGAAGTTTGGCATTCATAGAAAACCTTTCCATCGTTGGATTGCACTCAAATTTGGACACAAGATATATCAATGGGATAGCTTTCATTTGGAAGTGGTTTGAGGCCATTCCAACGGTGCGATCAAACGTTATCAGAGTTTTCATGAAAACTGTCCAGTTTGGCGAGCAGAAGAAGCAGGATGTCGACCGACACTGTTTGGTGTCGACCGACACCGCTTGGTGTCGACCGACACCGACTGCAGAAAAGCAGATACGCGATTTTTAAAGCCTGCAGAGTTTCTCCCTATGCCCAAAAGACTTTATTAATTACAGAAAAGGCCCAGAACGTGTTTTAGCTTATAAATTAGGTTTTCAGCCACCTGTTTAGGCTATGCTTTATTCTACTCTTGATTCTACTTTGGTTTTTGGAGAGACAACTCTGAACTCCTGTTTTCTTATTGATTTATTTGATGATCTATTCAATCATGTTGTTTTCAATCTCCATTTCTGAGTAGATCCACTATAGGTTCAGGGTTCTCATAAGGGTTTTCTCTGAATGCTAGGTTGATTAGTTTATTAGGATTCAACATCTGAATTAGTTCTTCGCCTTAGGTTGTGTTCAAAGTTAATTCTAGGTTGACGAACCTGGAACATAGATCTTAGGATAATTGATTAGGCACGACAGTGCGATTAATTACCTGATAGAACCTTAGGTGAGCAAATTGATTATTCGCAAAGAGATTTGGTTTAATTGATTTGTGAACATATCAAACCTGAACTTTAAAGCTGATTTATTCTTAGGAATTTGCAAAGAGATTTGGGATTCTGAGGTTTAGATTTAGATAATTCTCGCAACGACAGTTGGTTAATTATAGCTTAGTGATTTGAGTTCAAGAACCACGCTAAATCTTAATCATGTTAGTTAGTTTATCTGCATTCATTGATTCCCTGAGAAATACCCTTAACTTATATTTCTCCAATTGAATTTACAACTCGTTTATTGTTTATTGCTTTATGTTTCAACTAAATTGCTTAGCTTGATTCTCATCTATATAATCTACTGTGTGTTTCTGTGAGTCCTTGTGTTCGACCCCTACTTTACTGCAACTACTGCTTAGTACTTTTGGGTATTAATTTGAGCATATCAAATTTGGCGCCGTTGCAGGGGACTCAATTCGCCATTAGATTTTAGTTTGAGAATTTCGACTAAGTTTGTCGGTATCGATCGATACTACCTAGTATCGGTCGATACTCATCGTTTTCTTTTTGTTGATATCGATCGACACCACCCAGTGTCGGTCGATACTCAACGTGTTTTTTGTTACTTGCGTGCTTTGCCTAGTGTGTTTCAGGTGTGAATTTGGAACGTGCAAACAGGAAAGCAAGGAAGCCAGCAGAGATGAACAACACGATGATTCTGATTCAGGATGATGCTGGAGCTTTGAGAGACCAAGAGGGTCAGTTGTGCAACGAGAGAGGACAACGTCTGGATGGACAGGGGAACATCATTCCACATTCTCCTGTTGTCGCTGGGAATATCGCTTGGAACGCGAACGTAGGGAATGCTGTGGCTGCTCGCGGTAGAACGATTGGTGAATACAATATGCATGATCAATTCTATACCAATCGGTCAGCGATTCGTCCTCCGCCTTTTCAGAGGAATGACTTTCAGCTGAAACCTGCATACTTCACTCTTGTGGGTCAGTATCTTTTTCATGGTTTTCCTCATGAACACCCTATGGATCACATTGAGAGGTTTGAGGATCTGGTTACAAGTATCAAGAGCAATGGAGTCTCCTATGACTACCTTTTCTGCAAGCTCTTCCCATATTCTCTTGGTGGAGATGCGACCTATTGGCTAAAGTAGGTACCTCATGTATCTCTGACTACATGGGAAGAGACTAAGACTGCTTTCCTGAACAACTTTTATGATGATGCACGATCTGAGGATCTCAGGAACAAGATTTCTCAGTTTTCTCAAGGACCGACTGGATTCGTTTCAAGTCATATCAGAGAGATTGTCTGCACAATGGGTTCACTCAAGTTCAACTGCTATGTTCTTTCTATAGAGAATCGATTGGAGGTATCAGATGGCTTTAGATGCTGCGACAATGGAAATTTCTACACGAGGTATCCTGACGATGCCTATGTGCTTTCTGAGAACTTTTTTTCTAGCAATAGTACCAAGAATGCAGACATGGAGCGCAAGAAACAAGCTGGTAACTTGGATTGCAGTCAAATTGCTGAGGTGAATGCTAAGTTAGATTGGTTGATGGACAAGCAACAGAAGGCCGTTCATTTTGCTGGAAAAGATGGAGTGGAATTTGTTAACCACATTGATGGAGATGGATTTCAAGATCAAAGGTATCAATGCCCACCCACACCACCCAGAACTTCTGAGAGTAAGATGGAATCCATGCTTGAACAGCTTCTTCAGGGACAGCAGAAGATGACACTAAAACTCAATGGGAAGATGGACGCTATGTACACAGGTCTGAACGGGAAAATTGTATCTCTCAGTATTCATCAGAAGATGCTGGACACTCAAATAGCAAAGATTTTCGTCAATCTAGCCAAGAATGACAAAGAGATTATGGACACCACCCCTGTGTCGACCGATACTCCCTTGTATCGATCGACACCCGTCCACGAATCTGTCAAGGATGTCTCGAAGGAGCAAGCATCGATCGAAACCCTCCCTGTATCGATCGATACTCACCCAGATACTGCAAAGGAGTTGCGTATGAGTGTTGACAGACTTCGTAAGTCCAAGAAACTGAATCCTACTCCTCAACACCTCCGAGCCCCCATCACTCAAAAGCAGCTGCGTGGCTTTGAGAAGATGGTACAAAGGATTCCCCATTTGTTGACTTTTGAAGAAGCTCTAGAGGGTTGGCCTCTGTTAAGTAACTTCAAAGATTGCACAGAAACTCTGGAAGAGATCGAAGTACTCTTCATCAAGGCAAGAAACAAGTCACTACCGCTAAGGCAGTTGACCAAGAGGGAAGACCCAATCATATTATCCATTCCATGCTCCATCTCTGGAGTTGAATTCAAAGAGTCTCTCGTTGACTCAGGGGCTAACGTCAAGGTCGTGTCAAGGGAAATTGCAGAGAAATTGGGCGTTGATATTCGACCGCCCATGTCATCTATCACATTTGCGAATTGTTCCACCTCACTTCCATATGGTACAATCCCTGACTTGTTGGTTAAAGTATGAGACTCTCTGGTTCCTGCTGATTTTCATGTTGTGGAGATGAGTGCACAATCTCGTACGCAGTTGATTCTTGGAAGACCGTTCATGGCTACGGTTGGTGCCATTATGGACACACCCAGCAAGCAAATACCGTTTAGGCTATGCTTTATTCTACTCTTGATTCTACTTTGGTTTTTGAAGAGACAAATCTGAACTCATGTTTTCTTATTGATTTCTTTGGTGATCTATTCAATCATGTTGTTTTCAATCTCCATGTCTGAGTAGATCCACTTTAGGTTCAGGGCTCTCATAAGGATTTTCTCTGAATGCTAGGTTGATTAGTTTATTAGGATTCACTATCTGAATTATTTCTTCGCCTTATGTTGTGTTCAAAGCTAATCCTAGGTTGACGAATCTGGAACATAGATCTTAGGATGATTAGGCACGACAGTGCGATTAATTACCAGATAGAACCTTAGGTGAGCAAATTGATTATTCGCAAAGACATTTGGTTTAATTGATTTGTGAACATATCAAACCTGAACTTTAAAGCTGATTTATTCTTAGGAATTTGCAAAGAGATTTGGGATTATGAGGTTTAGATTTAGATAATTCTCGTAACGACAGTTGGTTAATAATAGCTTAGTGATTTGAGTTCAAGAACCGCGCTAAATCTGAATCATGTTAGTTAGTTTATCTGCATTCATTGATTCCCTGAAAAATACCCTGAACCTATATTTCTCCAATTGAATTTACAATTCGTTTATTGTTTATTGATTTCTGTTTCAACTAAATTGCTTAGCTTGATTCTCATCTATATAATCTACTGTGTGTTTCTGTGAGTCCTTGTATTCGACCTCTACTTTACTGCAACTACTGCTTAGTACTTTTGGGTATTAATTTGAGCATATCAAATTTGGCGCCGTTGCCGGGGACTCAATTCGCCATTAGATTTTAGTTTAGGAATTTCGACTAAGTTCGTCGGTATCTGTCGATACTACCTAGTATCGGTCGATACTCATCGTTTTCTTTTTGTTGATATCGATCGACACCATCCAGTGTCGGTCGATACTCAACGTGTTTTTTGTTACTTACGTGCTTTGCCTAGTGTGTTTCAGGTGTGAATTTGGTACGTGCAAACAGGAAAGCAAGGAAGCCAGCAGAGATGAACAACACTATGATTCTGATTCAGGATGATGCTGGAGCTTTGAGAGACAAAGAGGGTCAGTTGTGCAACGAGAGAGGACAACGTCTGGATGGAGAGGGGAACATCATTCCACATGCTCCTGTTGTCGCTGGGAATATCGCTGGGAACGCGAACGTAGGGAATGCTGTGGCTGCTCGCGGTAGAACGATTGGTGAATACAACAGGCCTGATCAATTCTATGTCAATCGGTCAGTGATTCGTCCTCCGCCTTTTCAGAGGAATGACTTTCAGCTAAAACCTGCGTACTTCACTCTTGTGGGTCAGCATCGTTTTCATGGTTTTCCTCATGAACACCTTATGGATCACATTGAGAGGTTTGAGGATCTGGTTACAAGCATCAAGAGCAATGGAGTCTCCTATGACTACCTTTTCTGCAAGCTCTTCCCATACTCTCTTGGTGGCGTTGCGACCTACTGGCTAAAGCAGTTACCTCCTGGATCACTGACTACTTGGGAAGAGACTAAGACTGCTTTCCTGAACAACTTTTATGATGATGCACGATCTGAGGATCTCAAGAACAAGATTTCTCAGTTTTCTCAAGGACCGACTGAGGCATTCAATGCTGCTTGGATTCGTTTCAAGTCATATCAGAGAGATTGTCCGCACCATGGGTTCACTCAAGTTCAGCTGCTAGGTACTTTCTACAGAGAATCGATTGGAGGTATCAGATGGCTCTAGATGCTGCGAGCAATGAAAATTTCTACACGAGGTATCCTGACGATGCCTATGTGCTTATTGAGAACTTGTTTTCTACAAATAGTGCCAAGAATGCAGACATGGAGGGCAAGAAACAACCTGGTAACTTGGATTGCAGTCAAATTGTTGGGGTGAATGCTAAGTTAGATTGGTTGATGGACAAGCAACAGAAGGCTGTTCATTTTGCTGGAAAAGATGGAGTGGAATTTGTTAACCACATTGATGGAGATGGATTTCAAGATCAAAGGTATCAATGCCCACCCACACCACCCAGAACTTTTGAGAGTAAGATGGAATCCATGATTGAACAGCTTCTTCAGGGACAGCAGAAGTTGACACTAAACCTCAATGGGAAGATGGACGCTATGTACACAGATCTGAATGGGAAAATTGTATCTCTCAGTATTCATTAGAAGATGCTGGACACTCAAATAGCAAAGATTTTCGTCAAGCTAGCCAAGAATGACAAAGAGATTATGGACACCACCTCTGTGTCGACCGATACTCCCTTGTATCGATCGACACCATCCACGAATCTGTCAAGGACGTCTCGAATGAGCAAACATCGATCGACACCCTCCCTGTATCGATCGATACTCACCCACATACTGCAAAGGAGCTGCGTATGACTGTTGACAGACTTCGTAAGTCCAAAAAACTAAATCCTATTCCTCAACACCTCCGAGCCCCCATCACTCCAAAGCAGCTGCGTGGTTTTGAGAAGATGGTACGAAGGATTCCCATTCGTTGACTTTGGAAGAAGCTCTAGAGGGCTGGCCTCTGCTAAGTCACTTCAGTGATTGCAGAGAAACTCTGGAAGAGATCGAAGTACTCTTCATCAAGGCAAGAAGCAAGTCACTACCGCTGAGGCAGTTGACCAATAGGGAAGACACAGGCATATTCTCCGTTCCATGCTCCATCTCTAGAGTTGAATTCAAAGAGTCTCTCGTTGACTCAGGGGCTAGCGTCAATGTCGTGTCAAGGGCAATTGCAGAGAGATTGGGCGCTGATATTTGACCGCCCATGTCATCTATCACATTCGCGAATTGTTCCACCTCATTTCCATATGGTACAATCCCTGACTTGTTGGTTAAAGTAGGAGACTGTCTGGTTCCTGCTGATTTTCATGTTGTGGAGATGAGTGCACAATCTCGTACGCAGTTGATTCTTGGAAGACCGTTCATGGCTACGGTTGGTGCCATTATGGACACACCCAGCAAGCAAATCTCGTTCTCATACATTGATAAGGAGGTGTACTACAAAGCTATCCCTAGAGGAACTCCCACACGTGTCTCTTGCATCGATGTTGTTACAGATGAGACGTTGGTAATTGATCTTTTGGAAGAGCCTCATGTCGAACCAACTGTCGCAGACGTTCTAGATAGTCCTTCGGTCATCACCAAGAAAGACGTCAAAACTGCTAAGGCAAAGGAGAAGGTGAAGGGAAAAGAAGTGAAAGGTACTCTATCTATGACCTTAATCCCTCAGAAGTGTGATGGGAATTCGATTGAGTACAAGGTGAAGTGCAAAGGAACTTCGAAACCATTCTCTAAGGCTCGAGTTCTTCTTACTTCGGAGCTGAAAGAGAAAGGAAAGGAGTTTATGGAGAGCATGTTGAACAGAACTCTGAGTCTGCAAGTATCTAGCTGTGGAACTTGCATGGGAGTAAGCTCTCAATCTTCTCCTGACTGATCACCTAAGCCAAAGTCAAGCTAGTGACTTTAAACAAGCGCTTGGTGGGAGGCAACCCACTGGTGAGTCTGTACATACATTTTTATTTTCATTTTTATTTTTCGTTTTGTGTTTTGTGTCAGGATAAACAAGGAACAAACAAGAAATCGCCTGAGTGTCGATCGATACCCTGTTGGTATTGGTCGACACCCTACGCGAATGAGGAGAACACCATATCGACTTAAGCCTGGTATCGATCGATACCAAGCCGTGTGTCGGTCGATACTCAATGTTCCAGCACGGTAACTTCTTGTTTCTCATATTTCTTTTTGATCTGTTTGTTTTATTTCACCCAACTCTAGGCTAGATAACACTGGGGACAGTGTTGTTTAAGTCAGGGGGAGGTAGTCGCTGACATTGTTTTTGTTTTTCTTAGAGTCAGTCGTTTTTTCAAAATTTGTTTTATTGAGTCAAAACTTTGTTTGAGACTGTGATTTTTTCTTGAATCTATTGATCTGACCTTGCTTCTAAGTGACTATTGTTACGTAATCAGTTCTAGATCGACTAATGAAAAATCCAAAGGCTGACCAGTTAACTAGAAGACACTCATGTTTCTAGCAAAGTTCTTTAAAGCCTGAGCCAAATGTTTGCACTTCATCGATGTGGTTAGTGTCCATAGAGCTTGATTCCTCATTCGTATCTGACAAAGGAACCCACGTGTTTAAAATTATGGTATTTCTCTCCATGTTACAAGTTAATAAGATGCATTAAAAGATGAAATGATTTTCTTCTGAGTATAGGGTTAAAAAAATTTCCAACGATCTCATTATTATACTTCAGAGGAGATGATCACACAAAGGTGAAAGCGAGGTTAGGAAAATTTCATGTGATACCATTAATCTCCTACACCTTTGATTACTTTTGAGGGAAGAACCGAAGATTCGGTGGCAAACACCATCAATACTCGCGTCTCGAACCTTAATTTGTATATGCAATAAACATAATGAGAAATAAGTTTGGGGGAGAGAAATAATACCAGAAAGTGTGAAAAAGGATGGTTCCTTGTCATGATATTGTATGGGAAATAATCTAGAAGGTTTTTGATATTAATCACAGCGATGAAACTGGCGAGGATGGCTTGATTGAACAATGCTGTGAAATAATTTGTGTAGCCTGGAAAACTGCGAATGTCTACGGAGAAGTACATGGGGGTTAGATCAAAAAGCTGGTTAGGTGATATTTGGATCACTAAGGAAAATGGTCATTCCAATGTTTCATGAACAAGTGAGTCTCTATGTTTTCAAAACTCTTTCTCTGGTTTAGTCTTCTATTTGCTTGAGGGCAAGCAAAGGCAAAGTATGGGGGAGTTGATATATCATGGTTTTTACCCCTTTTAGACCATAATATAGGTACTATTTATGGATTATTTCTAGTATTTTGGAGTCTTTTAGAGTCTTTTACAGGTTGAGGTACGTTTGGAGCATTTTGGAGCATTTTGGAGCATATTGAGATGCAGAGTCATGCAGAGACGTCAGAAGTTTGGCATTCATTGAATACCTTTCCACCGTTGGATTGAGCTCAAATTTAGACACAATATAGATTAATGGATTAGCTTTCAATTGGAAGTGGTTTGAGGCCATTCCAACGGTGCGATCAAAAGTTATCCCAGTTTTCGTGAAGACTGTCCAGTCTGGCGAGCAGAAGAAGCAGGATGTCGACCGACACTGTTTGGTGTCGACCGACACCGCTTGGTGTCGATACGCGATTTTTAAAACCTGCAGAGTTTCTCCTTAAGCCCAGAAAACTTTATTAATTACAGAAAAGGCCCAGAACGTGTTTTAGCTTATAAATTAGGTTTTCAGCCACCTGTTTAGGCTATGCTTTATTCTACTCTTGATTCTACTTTGGTTTTTGGAGAGACAACTCTGAACTCCTGTTTTCTTATTAATTTCTTTGATGATCTATTCAATCATGTTGTTTTCAATCTCCATGTCTGAGTAGATCCACTTTAGGTTCAGGGTTCTCATAAGGGTTTTCTCTGAATGCTAGGTTGATTAGTTTATTAGGATTCACCATCTGAATTAGTTCTTCGCCTTAGGTTGTGTTCAAAGCTAATTCTTGGTTGACGAACATGGAACATAGATCTTAGGATAATTGATTAGGCATGACCGTGCGATTAATTACCTGATAGAACCTTAGGTGAGCAAATTGATTATTCGCAAAGAGATTTGGTTTAATTGATTTGTGAACATATCAAACCAGAACTTTAAAGCTGATTTATTCTTAGGAATTTGCAAAGAGATTTGGGATTCTGAGGTTTAGATTTAGATAATTTTCGCAACGACAGTTGGTTAATTATAACTTAGTGATTTAAGTTCAAGAACCGCGCTAAATCTGAATCATGTTAGTTAGTTTATCTGCATTCAATGATTCCCTGAGAAATACCCTGAACCTATATTTCTCCAATTGAATTTACAACTCGTTTACTGTTTATTTCTTTCTGTTTCAACTAAATTGCTTAGCTTGATTCTCATCTATATAATCTACTGTGTGTTTCTGTGAGTCATTGTGTTCGACCCCTACTTTACTACAACTACTGCTTAGTACTTTTAGGGTATTAATTTGAGCATATCAAATTTGGCGCCGTTGCCGGGGACTCAATTCGCCATTAGATTTTAGTTTGAGAATTTCGACTAAGTTCGTCGGTATCGATCGATACTACCTAGTATCGGTCGATACTAATCGTTTTATTTTTGTTGATATCGATCAACACCACCCAGTGTCGGTCGATACTCAAAGTGTTTTTTGTTACTTACGTGCTTTGCCTAGTGTGTTTCAGGTGTGAATTTGGAACGTGCAAACAGGAAAGCAAGGAAGCCAGCAGAGATGAACAACACGATGATTCTGATTCAGGATGCTGCTGGAGCTTTGAGAGACCAAGAGGGTCAGTTATGCAACGAGAGAGGACAACGTCTGGATGGAGAGGGGAACATCATTCCACATGCTCATGTTGTCGCTGGGAATATCGCTGGGAACGCGAACGCAGGGAATGCTGTGGCTTCTCGCTGTAGAACGATTGGTGAATACAACAGGCATGATCAATTATATGCCAATCGGTCAGCGATTCGTCCTCCGCCTTTTCAGAGGAATTACTTTGAGATGAAACCTGCATACTCCACTCTTGTGGGTCAGCATCTTTTTCATGGTTTTCCTCATGAACACCTTATGGATCACATTGAGAGGTTTGAGGATCTGGTTATTCCTTTCTGTTACAACTCGTTTACTGTTTATTGCTTTCTGTTTCAACTAAATTGCTTAGCTTGATTCTCATATATATAATCTACTGTGTGTTTCTGTGAGTCCTTGTGTTCTACCCCTACTTTACTGCAACTACTGCTTAGTACTTTTAGGGTATTAATTTGAGCATATCATGAATTCATGCAACTAACCATTTCACCCTGAAGCCTGATAGGGGGGTTCTGTTGTACAATCTTGAAAAGAAGATTCCAATTAACTTTTGGAAAATTGTCTTTGAGCAGGTTCTTCGGTGTGCTACTTGGAAGGACACAAAATGGAACATTCTGATTCCAGCACTCATCTTTAAAGTATTGGAGTTTCAGCAGCCTATTCATCTGGGTCATGGAGAAGTATATCATGCACCTGAGCCGTTTAACATTCAGGTTAAAGAGGAGTCTAACATTGTCAAGAAAAGAGGAACATCTCAGAAAAAGAGTTCTCGGATCTCAACCAGAAATAAAGGAAAAAGAGTAATGTCTACTACGACTAAGGATAATGTTGATAAGGAGGAAACGGAGGTTGATTATGATGATGATGTGTCCTCTGATAAAAGGCATATGACTCTTACTCTCCGGATCCCAGGAACTGAAGCTTCCTCGCCTGTTGCTCAAGCTCTTCGCTCATCATTTGACACTTTTCAGACTGTCATCAATGCTCTTACTAGTAATCAGAACTAATATGTTTTTAGCTTACTTGTGTTCCAAGCAGGGGGAGAAGATGTGTTTTGATTCAGCAACTAAGTCTACAAGATGGATTCTGAGTTTCAGGGGGAGTAATGTCGCTTAGGGTCTGCATTTTGTTTATGTGTTATGTTTTGCGGATCTTTCAAGACAGGGGGAGTTGGCTAGTTTTTGGTTTATGTTGTTTTTCCTCTGTCTTATGACACAACTTGTGTTTGTGCGGATGTAGATTGAACCAAGTTGTTGCGTTCGGTTTATGCATTACACTACTGTGTTTAGATCTATGAGTAAAAAAAAATTTTAATAGAAGCTTGAAATCAAACTAAGCCAAAAAGGGGGAGATTGAAGATGCAGACATCACAAGTTCAATCACAAGAGTAAATTACAGAATGAGGAGAAGTTTGAAGACTATCGGAAGCTCACTTAAGGAAGGAAGCTTACGTGGATTCAAACAAATCAAAACCCAAGATTACCAAGCCCAAATTAACAAAGTCGTTACATGAAAAAATCAAAAGTCAAAGAGGAAATTGATTAGAAAAGAAAATTAGGCTTTTTCTAGTTTAAGAAGGATTAGGAAAAGACCTTATGTTAGTCGCTATAAATATAGGACTAGGTTGTCTTAGAAACTTTGCGGAATAAAGATTTTGAAGTTTCTAAGGCTATAAAGGTTTTTAGAGTTTATTTGAGAGAAAGATTCGATCTAAGCTTGCAAGCATTGTATGTCTTGTTCAAGCTTAAAGAAAGCTAGATTTTCTTAAAGATACTTGTAAGTTCTCGCTATCTGGTAAACTTGTAAGTTACTATTAAAAAAGATAATCTAGTGGAATTATTTTGAGAAAAACTTGCGTTCTTTACATATTGCATCAATCTCTATAGTTCTTATATTTACACTCTACACCAATTCACCAAATAAGAGAGATTTGATTAATGCGAAGACTCTAAACTCTCAGCCAAACAGCCAACCAACAGCTAGAAACACAATATACCGAGACATCCGTATAAGCCTAGCCCTCACTAACCAGCTCACTGTGGGTCTCCACAGAGAACTCTACTCCATTCGGATCCATAAACAACAATTTCATCCTGAAGAATTGTCAATATCAGAGTCACAAGCGGAATAAATTTCGTTCTCAGGCGATAAAAATAAGCAAAAAAAAAAAATCAATTCAATCGATTTCTCTAATTCGTAATCCCAACAATTTCTACAGTTCCTTTAAAAGTTGTAAAACCATTTGCTTTAAAACAATAAAGGGAACTAAAGTAAGAAACTAAGAAACTAACCTCCCTCTGGTTGTCGGAGAAAAGACAAGAGAATCTGGCTCGGATTCAGTGATTGGCTTGGATTCAATGACTGGCTCGTGCTTTGGGATCAGAAGTCATCTCTTCCAATCAGGGCTCTTGTTTCTTTTCGATTTTAGGGCTCTTATTTTTTTTTTTTTTTAGATTTTAGAGTCTTTATTTTTTTTTAAAAAAGAATATAGTTCAATTATTGTGATTTTTAAATTTATATTAAAAAAAAAATTAAAAATTGGGCTAGTTAAGAGCCATGATTTCGTATGAGCCGGCCTAGGGATGGGCATATGGTTATTCGGTTCGGTTATTTCGGTTTTCGGTTACGTTCGGTTATGTCTTTTACTATCCATTCGGTTAGTAACAGTTTTCGGTTCGGTTACCATTCGGTTCGGTTCGGTATGGATATCAAAATTAATAACCATTTGGTAACCGAAATCTTTCGGTTATTTTCGGTTAACCGAATGGTTTCGGTTATTTTCGGTTAAATTTTAAATATTTTCGGTTAGTTTTGGTTATTTCGGTTAAGTTTCGGTTAAATTTCAAAATATTTTGGTTATTTCGGTTACATTTCAAAATGTTTCGGTTATTTCGAAAATATTTCGGTTATTTCGGTTAGTTTCAGTTATATTTTGGTTATTTCGGTTAATTAGGGAAAATAAACATTATTATTTTTTTGATATCCATGGATAACTATTGGTTATCGGTTAATAACCATTCGGTTATCATAACCAATGGATATCAAAAAAAATAACCATTCGGTTATTATGAAGTAACCATAACCAAACCGAACCATTAATTTCGGTTCGGTTTCATTCGGTTCGGTTATTATGTCCAACCCTAAGCCGGCCCTACTTCCAATGAGAGACATAGAGATGGCTAAGAGATGAGAAAAATGGGTTACATCAGTTTTTCTTAGCCAAATGAAAGAAATGAGTTTTTGATTTCAAGCTACATCCATAGCGGAGAAGAAGCTTTGCTCGAATGACAAAAACAAAAAAACCAAAAAATAAATAATAGTTAGATTCGACCCGATTTCACCGGATTTCGACTTTACCTGAGTTAAATCATAGTTAGATCTGTAATTATGGACATTTTGATTGGTTTTTTGGATTTTGTACCACATTTTCTACAATTAAAAATAAATTGATTATATAGGAAGTATATATGAAAATATATTAGACTAAATAGACCATTTCAGCAATTTCTGCCCATACTAGACTTGGATGCTCATTCTCCCAAACAAAAATAGAAAAGAAAAAAAAATTCAAAAATTTAGCAGTGAATAAGCAAATAGGGAAGCGTGCCATTGCTGTCAGTCAAAATCACAATCTTTCCATACTTATCGATCACGTCATCTCCTTTGTCTGCTACCTAACTCGGTGACGAAACCAAACCTCCCCTTCTTAAAATCCACACCTTCAGCTTCCTCTACGAATCTCACTCCACCGCAAAAAATGGCGACGAATCCACTCAAATCCGACGCAATCATGGACATGATGAAGGAACATCTCTCCACCGACGCAGGCAAAGAGGTCACGGAGAAGATCGGTCTCGTTTATCAGATCAACGTCGCTCCGAAGGTCTCATTTTTAGACTCCATCTTCTTCTTCGTCTTCGTTTTTTTTCCTTTCCGTTAATTTTGCCCTTTATTCGAATTTTCCAGAAATTAGGGTTCGAAGAGGTTACTTACATCGTCGATCTGAAGAAAGGCGAAGTCACCAAAGGTTAGCTCTTTGTTAATTCTGTCAAATTGGGAATTAAAAAAAAAGAAGAGAATCTGGGATTTTGATTTTAGGAAAAGGCCAAAATTCCGTATTAGATTCCCTTAAATCAATTGACTGTTCTTTATCAATTTTCTTGAAAATGGTTTAAGGAAAATATGAAGGAGGGAAAGTGGATGCAACCTTTTCCTTCAAAGATGATGACTTTGTCAAAGTTGCTACTGGGAAGATGAATCCTCAGCTTGCTTTCATTAGGTTTGTTCATATCCTCTGAATCCCTTACTTTGTCGTTTCCTAAGCGTTATTACAATACAAGTATGTTTAGTAGTTTTGTCTTGTGTCTGAACCAAAATCCACCATTAGCAACAACAAACTCAAGCTTCCTCCAAAGTTTCTTTGATTACATTAATACTTACCCAACTGGAAACTCAAGCTTCCTCCAAAGATTCTTTCATTAGGTTCTCTTTATAGGTTTTGAATTGGGTTTGGAATTAGTATGTTGCGGAGTTTTGTTGTTTTGTCTCAACCCCAATACGCCATTACCGACAACAGACTCATGCTGGAAACTACTAATTTCTTGATTTTCTTGCTTTGAATCCCACAATCATTTTGTGTGGCTTGGATTTGGTTCAAAGAAGTTGATCTTGTGTATGTTGAATGTTGACGCAGGGGTGCAATGAAGATTAAGGGTAGTCTCAGTGCTGCGCAGAAATTCACCCCGGACATTTTCCCAAAGCAGTCAAAGTTGTGAACAACGAAAAGAATGGTATTGCTAACCCTTAGACTCAGGCTCAATTTATGTCTTCCAAAGGGTTGGCTTTTTTTAGTAGAGAGGTGGGGGCTCGCTAGAAAAACTCAGAAATAAAGTTCTCTTCAAGTATCTTTGTATCATTCTGGTTCTCTTTAATATCTTTGGAACAGAAATTGGTAATGGGTTTTAATAAAATGAATGAATCTTTCTCTTTGAAGATCTTGTATACTGTTGGAAGATTATCCAAATCTGTTTGGTTAGAAGCAAGTGTGTGTATCAATACCTTTATTTCCTATAAGTGAAATCAACAGAATCATACATGGAAAAGTAATTTCCAGACTCATCTCAAGGAGTATGTGTTTGTTGTTGGTGTAAGAAAAATAAAAAGCAAACCAAATATTTTGAAGAAAATAAAAAGGTATTCAAATTTTTTTTCACTTGTGAGACTTCTTCCTTGACAAGAACATGAAAACCTTTGGCAACAAAGAAAACTTCTTCTTCTTCTTCTTTGTTTCAGGGGTCAGATTATTGTTGTTAGTGCCTCCTCCAATGTTGCTGCTTCCGCTTCCTTGTTCACCAAACGCAAACGATTTCGACTGCCCAAATCCGTTCTCCTTATTTCTCCCCTCGGTGCTTGACCTCGTTGGGCTTTTCTCAGGCTCTTTGCCTTCTTCTGTTCTCCTCTTCCCATTCTCTGACCTCCATTTTCTCAACTCTTGCTCCATACCCAACTTCTCGTCTCTAGCCTTTTCGGCTTTTCCCATAGCCAGTTTAAGCTCTTCTTTTCTTACTCTCATCTCTCTATTCACTTCCTCTAGTTTTTCCAAGATTCTTGACTCTTCCTCTTTAGCCACCTCTATTTGGGAGACAATCTCTGATAGCTTTGTGTTTGCCTCCTCCTCGTACTTGTGTGCCTGCTTGCTTAGCTCATAGTATTCCTCTACAGAGATTATGATGCTTCTCGGTGAATTATTTATCTCCTCAAATCTCTGAGAACTTTCAGTCTCTTGCAGAGCTTTTATTGCAGCCAAGGCCAACTTCTCTGAAGCTCTAGCAGCCTCCATTTCCTTTTTCGCCTCAATTAACCTACTCTCTATCGTAGACATTCCTGCTTTCGCTTGTTCAGACAATTTCTTTGCCATTCTAAGCTCGTCTCTAGCAGCTGCGGCATAGAACTTTGCATCTTCTGCCTCTTTCTTCGCCTGCTCCAACTCCACTCGTGCTTCTTTATCCGTTGTCCGGACCAAACCCCCACTTTCTCTATGCTTAGTTTCTGCTAGGTCCTGTCTTTCTCTTCCAAGCTCGGACTGTAATGATCCAGCGATTATCTTCAATGTTTTTACCTCGGAAGTTGCTTTCTCAATGTTGGATTTGACTTCTTCGAGCTCTCTCTTCGCGGAATCAACCGCCGCATGTATGTCATTATTGCTCTTCTTTTCCATTAACAGATTACTGCTCGAATTTTCCGTGAAAGACGCTAATTCAGCCCTCAAATCATACTGAAGAGCAGAAGCAGTCTCTAGCTTAGTTTTCACATCATCAGCCGCACGAATCTCTTGGTTAAGCCTCTCGATATCATCTTCCACCATTTTCAGTTCCTTTTCCCAATTGTAAATGTCTTGGTCCCGAGCCATTGCCGCTCCGAATCTCTTCTCTTCTGCTTCGAGATGAGCTGTATGCGCCGATTCCAACAACTCCTTAGTGGCAATTAGCTCTATACTCAAACCATCCATTTTTCTCTCAATCTCTTTAGCTTCCAAAACAGCATCTTCAGCTTTCTTTGCAGCTAAATCTTTTTCCCTCAACATATCTTCATATTCATTACAAACCATTTCAATCTCTTCTCTAACAGACCGTAGCTCACAGCTGGCTGACTCGTGTCTCGCTTTAGCTACCTCGAGCTGCGCTTTGACAGCGACACTCGCCTCATTAGCAACACCTTGCTCCATCTCCTCAACACGCATCTGCGCGAGCTCCGAGTCCTGTTTCGCTTGTTCCTCTTCCTTTTGCGCTTTCTCTAGCTCGAGTTTTAGCTCCTCAATGTGTCCCTTTGTGCTCTCTAGCTCCTTCAACGCATCGTGTTTCGCCTCTTCAGCTAACTCAGCTTCTCTCTTGTACTCAGGCATATCTTCTTGTATCTTCTCAAGCTCTTCATCAACCATCTTCCTTCTCTGAACATACAAAAGCACAAATATTTAAGAAGTTCAAAAACACGAAAAGAAACAGCATGTGTTAACAAAGCATTAAAACCTCTATTGTCTGAATCTTATGTGCTCTCCAATCTGTGATCCCTCCAAACTTCGAAACTGCTTCCTTCACAGACTCGAAAGGTGAAACTGTATCAACCAATCCAACTGGAGACCCGAAACGAGGCGATTCCACAGATCTCTGATACACAAAAGCTCTAGGAGAAGCAGGAACTCTTAGACGAGGCGAAATCGGCAATATCCTCGCATCTTCGATCCCATCGATTCTTGAATCTTCTGAGAACGAGTCTTGATGGCTTAGCATCACCCTTGGTGCGACATAAACCCTAGGAGATTCAAAAACTGGGCTCTCGGGTTGATCAGAATCGAAATCTTGAAACGGGTTATGCGAATCTCCTCCTCCTCCTCCATCGTCGAAGCTCAAGAAGTCGGTATCATTGAAAGACGTCGAGTTCCTCACCGGAGCTTCACTGTCAGGTATTTCACCAATGGCGTTGAGGAATAAATTAAGGTCGTCTGAATCTTTATCATCATCGCTCAACATTGTTAACGAATCTTGAGAAACGGGTTTTGTCTGATTTTTGATCAAACCTCAATTCGAATTCATTCTTGAGATCGACTTCTTGTTCTTGGGATTATATGTCTAAGAAATTCATGAAAACGAGAAAATCGGATTAGTCCATGAAAACAAGAATGGGTTTCGGACATGGGAGTTTAAACTGTCGTACCTTTAATCTGACAAATGCGAGAGACGAAGATTTTGGAAGACAATATAAATGCTTTTCTAGTTTTGAGGTTAATGTTCAGAGTTACACCATTAGATTCAGAAAGGAAACAACAGAGAAAAAATCAGACAGGCGATGTGACCCGAGAGCATTGGGAAATAGAAAGAAAAGAGGGACGGACGGCCAATAATGAAGAGCGTGAGACGAACGCGCCTCTATCTCTCTCCTTCTTGTTTTTTGTTCTTAGCTAGATGATTATCATCAGCTTTTGGCGAGGTTTTCCAGTTATTATATAATAAAACTACAAATCTATGATATAAATCATACTTATTGTTTACGTATTATTTACAAATAATGCCATAAGAATTTAACACAATTTAATCATTTTAATAAGAATAATTTTAAAAAAACAATTTATATATATATTAAACCTGTTGCCAAACAAATAAAAAAATTCAATAAAAAAATTTATATTATCCTTATGACCAAATAAATTCAAAACAATAAATTAAAAAGCATCATTCAATTTATGCATAATTTACACAAAATATTAATTCAAAAGAGATTAAAATTTAAATATATGTCACCAGTTTTTTAATTTGTCCATTATAATTAAATTCAATTTTACTTTCTCAAAACTAAAATTACATATATAAAATAAATTAGTTAATATTTGTATTATTCGATCATATGTGTGGGACGGGTTAAAGTTGTAACGCCCTGGCCACCACTGTTCTTGGGCCCCCACGCCCTCTCTCGGTCTGTGGGCCCCGCCTTTTTCTGAGAGCTAGTGCGTTATTTTGAAAGGCTGGTAAGACTTGTTTACTATCTCTGCAAATCACCATGTGATTTTTCTCCGTGTTTTGTCATCACTCATACGATACTATAATTTACTTCCTGATTTGTCACCCATCGTTAAATTGCTTCAGCTCAAACACGCTTAACTGTCGAGTTCTTTCTGGACAAGTGACCGAAAAGATAAGTGCATTTTTGTGGCATATGTAGCCAAATCAATTCTTTTAACCATCTCCACATGCACCACCATATATCAGAAATTGAGATCTTACAATCACTCCCACTCACATAGCCAGGCCCGGCTTAGGAGGGAGGACAAGGGGTGCGACCGCCCCAGGGTCAAACCCCGTGTCCTAATAATTAAGGGCCCCAATTTTTTTTATATATTTTTTTCATTAAAAAAATAAATAAAATAATATAATTTAGATTGAAAAGGGCCCATAAAATTATTTTATATGTATTTTTCATAAAAAAAATTTACAAAAACATTACACAAAAAGGTTTTTTTTAAAAATTTATTATAACACATTTAAAAAAAAAAATTAAGAGTCCAAATTTTTTTTTTCCCTAGATCCCATAATAACATTGAGCCGGGCCTGCACATATCGCAACGTGCTCGTTGCGAACCAAGACCGTCACCCCAACGGTGTCATGTGAACTCACTTTGGAGCCTACTTTGGAGCCAATGCAAAATCCCTTTTAAAAAATCTGCAAAACTTAGTAGATATTGATACACATATTTCAAGCTTTCCAATGCAATTTGAATCACCTCAATCATAGTGCAGAGTTAAAAGTTCTCGCATCTTAAAGATTAAAAACCTAAGCCCATTTATGAGAGCGACAGGCTGAAATGTCATATTGCCGAGCAAACTGATCATATATGCCATTGTTATAAAAATCAATTTCATTTTGATTTTTTTTAATACCGAAAACCTTGGAAATATCATGATTGTCCTCATTTGTTACTAAAATTACAACCCAACCGCTCTATACCCACTCGTGGAAGCTCCCCACCCGTCTAATCTAACCCGATTAGAGCTCTTTTGCAAAACCTAATTTTCACAATTTCAATTTACCAGTTTACAGTTTGAGTGAAAAAAGAAGAAGACAAGTCCTCCTCCGATTGTGTTCCGGTTCTCCGGCGGAGAATTTGATATTCTATGTCTCCTCTCCTTCGCAATCTTCTTCGTCTCCCTTCGTCTCCTTTTCCTCTCCGTCGTTTTGTATTCCTTCCTCCTCTGTAATCTCGATTCGTTAATCCGTTTACGGCCCGGGTTAGAGATTCTGGTGTTGAGTATGAGTCAGCACCCAATATCACAGCAGAAGTGGCGATTTCAGAAGAAGCACCCAACACCACAGAAGAAGCACCCAATCCCAAACCCACAGAAGAAGCAGATGATGGTGATGGTGACGAAGAGATTCCCGAAGAGAGACACTCAAATGATGGTGATGGGGACGGCTCTGGGGACGAAGTAGATAAGGTATGATATTTGATATTGAGAATGCGAATTACCTGATATTGAGACGATGGGGCTTTCCAATGCATGTGATGAGAATGCGCGATGGGGCTTTCCAATGCATGCGATAAGTAAATATTGTGTTTGAATTTCAGGATACTGATGATGATGAATTCGATGATGATAGCCTACCAATGCAACTTGAGAAGCTTTTCTTCGGTCCAACCGAATATAGCAATGCTTGTAAGATAGTGACAAGGTGTTATGTGAACAATGTTGTCGTATTGATAGAGAAGCTTCCATCCGAAGTGACATGGTTCAGATCGCATCCTCAATTTAAGCATGTATTTCACATGGCTAAGGAGTCAAACCACATGACTCAAGGATTGTGGATGCTGCTCCTTCACACAACTTATACGGATAAGCAAACTGAGTGTTGGTTTGTGGTTAATGAAGTCCATATTAGGTATTCCTTGAGAGAACATGCGTTGTTATGTGGTTTTTACTGCCATGATTACCCGAAGGATTATAAGGAATTGGGAGATTTGAAGTTTGTGAAGAGGCAGTTTGGAAGGATAAATCAAATAACAATCGCAGATGTGGAAGAGAAGCTATCGTCAATGCGGAGCTGTATAGACAAGCGAAAGATGACAGTCTTGTATTTCTTAAGCAAAGTAGTCAAAGCTAAGTCTAAGGCTGATGGAAACATAGATTCCTTCTTGCTTAGAGTTGTTGATGATTTGGAGGTGTGTAAAACATTTCCTTGGGGGCGTTACACATTTTATGATTCTATGAAGGAGATCCAAAGAGTTATGAAGAAGTTCAAAGGCTACGTGAAACCAAATAAAAAATCATGTAGCTTTTCTGGTTTCATTCTTCCTCTAGAGGTAAGTCTTAATAGTTAGTATTAAAGTTTTAGTTTTTTGAAATGAAGTTTGTGATATTGTGACTATTTGTGTAGATTATGGCATTTGAATATATTCCAAATCTTCGACGAAAATTTCGAGAAGATGTAGCCGCAGAAAAGGATTGTCCAAGGATGTGCAAACACAAGTTCTCTGAAATTTCCATGAAAGGTTATCCATTGGATGATATAAATGAAGCGATTGGAAGTAGTACTAAGGTTAGTGTTACTAGCATCTTGTTATGAGTATGATTTAGGTTGGAAGTAGTAAGTATGATGTTTTTTTGTTATGAATTTGATCTTAAGTTATATTGATAAATATTGACAGGATATTACTAGCGTATTGGAACCTGACTCAGATTAGGAAACTCTTATGGCGCGCATCATTGACGATGATGATGGGATAGGGTATGTTCATCCAATTGTTGAAGGTTGGATAGATTATCTAACCGTGCAGAAGAAGAAGATATGTTGGAAAGACCTGTACGAGTTGGACATTGGTTCTCAAGTTGAAGTTGAAGTTGAAGATGAAGTCCCTGAAGAGGAAATGGGTGGAGTGTTGGATCTGCAGAAAGTCCTGGAGAAGGGATTTAAAGAAATAATGGAGCATATTGATGAAAGCGATAAGAGAATAGATGGAATAGATGGGAGATTGAAAGAATTTGAAGAGTTAGTACTTCCACCAGTCTCGTCACCAATACCAGACTCCTCCTCACCACCACGCTCCTCACCACCACCAACAGTCTCGTCTCCAATACCAACAGTCCCGTCACCAATACCAACAGTCTCGTCACCAACAAAGAGGGGCCAGAAGAGACAAAAGAATTAGAGTTTATGTTTGTTGATTTTCTGGTTTGAGAACTTTATTTAGTATGTTTTGTTGAACTGGTTTTCTTATGTTTTTTGTTGAACTGGTTTGAGACTAATCGTATGTGGAACTTGTTTCAAGTATTGGGTACATATACTGGGCTAGTAGGTTCAAATGTGACAAATTGGCATTTCATTTTATTCTTCTATTTACCAAAATGGGACAACTGGCATTTCATCTTATTATTCTGAAATACAAAATGGGACAGATAATTTACCATTAAGTCACATTACATTACATTACATTCTTCTCTATTTAAAGAGGTACAAACCGATAAAGAGGTTCAACTTTGAACCTACTAGCCCAGTATTACGCAAACCGATATTACATTACATTACATTACCATTCAACTGAGTACCATTACAAAAATAACTTAAAGAGGTTCAACTGATATTACACAAACCGATATTACACAAAGCGAGCGAGGGCTACGAGAACAAGAACAAGAACAACCAAATTCTTCAATAGGAGACTACTGCTATCTATGTTTCGATTGATTCCATTCGAGGCTGATGGTTCAAGGCGAGTTTGCACTATCTCTGAAGTTGAATCTCGAGGAGCAACAAATCCAACATCGTCATCGTGTGCTTCACGCGTTTCTGCATTAAGAAGTCTATGTTCTTCTCGAACAACATGAGCGTATGCCTGAGCAAAATTTGGCCATGGACCTACATCAGAAATTTCCACCTTACATTTGCAAATCAAGACTCATCAATCCCCATCACGAATTGGTGAACTTTTTCTTCTTCTCTCTCTTTCGCATAGTTTGTTCTTGCTGAACACAAACACACGGGAAGAGACTTGTAGATGGCAAGCTCATCCCACATCGCTTGATGTATGTCATAATAATCAATTACAAACTGTCCATCTTGGCGACAAGTAGCAAGTTATGTTCGAAGATGATGAACACGGACCTTGTTACCAACACTAAAACATTCCTTCAAATTGTCCCACACGGCATTATCAATGGACACAAAAGACACCGTTGATTGAAAACGGGATGCGAAAGAGGTATACAACCATCCAACCACCATGGAATTCACAAAGATCCATGATTCTTGATCGGCACCTGCCTGTTTAGGTTTAGCAATCGATAAACCCTACTTTCTTCTTGGCATGAAGGGAATTCAACATCTCTTCCGCCCATTCATTGTAATTATCTCCTGTCATAATCACCGGTGTAATCATAGCACCTGGATTGTCAGAGGAATACAACGTGTATGGCATGCAAACGTTGGAATCACCAGCACCACCACGTTCCACATGAGTATCACCAGTCGCTATGTTTTATCAAAAAATAAAGGCTTGAACAAAGAAAACATAAAGGGAGTTCGAGTAGAAGAGAAACTCGAGCTCAAAGAGGATAAACGAGAAAACAAAGAATCGGAGAAATCAAGATCTAGGGTTCATGATTTTAGCTCTCATACAATGTAGAAATAATAGAATGTGCTTTCTTATTGATCTTAAACATATATCATATACAAGATATATATACACAAGCTATGCCAGTGTAACCGTAGAAACCTGTTAGGGTCGGATTTCACCTTTTTAAGATTAACGATCGAAAATGACTAAGTATGGAGGTTACGATCATGAACTGAGCCGACCCAACCTAGAGAATGAAGAAAGAAGGACATAGCCTACGATCGGCCTAATCTTGTCACCACGTCGCCTCATCGTCACGTCGCCTCGTTCTACTGTTGGACCTACCTCGGCACACTACTACCTCGTCACCTCGGCACACTACTACCTCGTCACCTCGGCACACTCACCTCGGACAGCCGCCTCAGACAAAACAGGATCGAGCCGAGATCAGTTCGATGCAACACGACTCCGAGGCCAAACATTGGACATAACAAACCCGAGTCGGTTCAACGGCCAATCTCGGACCAAAGACCGAGGCCGAGCCCATCCATAATCAAAAACGGGCCGAGCTCAGAGCTTAGCGGGCCGACAATTTGTGGGTCGAGATCAAACCTCCGTAACAGGCCGAAATCCAGTCCTTCATAATGTGTCGAGCTAAAGGCCCATCAAGATGATCTAGTTTATCGATTACTCTAGAGAAAGACCTAAGGCGGTGGTCGCACAATGCAAAAAGAAAACATTCCAAAATACTCTCCGAGATATTCGCTCGTGAAACTTGTATAAATAGTCAGCGTAATCATTCGTAGAAAGGAAAGCTTGTTACGCTAACAAAAACCATTGTACTTGAAAGCTATACATAACAACAATAAAAACCATATTTGGATCTCTTCTTGTGTTTTCATTCGAAGAAACTTATGTTCCCTCTAAATTCCTCTACAATATTTAGTTGTGCGAGTTTCGACTCCCACAATTTGGTGCCGTCTGTGGGGAATTAGAAGTTTTCTTACACAAAGAATCCGCAAGAATGAGATCTGAAAAGATGTCCGGCGACGAACAAAGAAACATTGACAACACGAACGGAGAAACCAAACCCACTGACGAACCTCCAGCAAACACGGAAACCACGTCGGTGGAGGACATGCTTGCCGCCCTGCACAAGAGGGTGGAGGAGTAAGACAAGCTGAACAAAACCCTATCGGAAAGGCTCGAAGTCCTGACAACAGAAAACCGAGCCCGAGATCTGCATATCGGAAACCTCAACTCGGCGATTAATCCATCTAGGGGAGTTACGAGAAGATTCGGTCTCAACCCGACGTCCCTCAACTTCTCCACACCTTTGGTTACCTCGACACACATCTCAGGAATCTCGAGCGCTATACCACGGCGATCTCGTCTGATGAAATAACACCTGCATCAGCGAGGCCGAATCTGTTTGAACCACCTCATTTAAACCGCGAGGGAGGAATCACTGGTGACGAACTAACACAACTTGCTGGCGGCCGTTTGACGCTTCACCTCAGCGAAATTATCATTGTGGTCACCGAAGTGGAAAATTGCAGAGTGCGAGGTTAGGCTTCGGGACTCATCGCACAAAATCAGCTCGCCTTTGCCTTAGAAGCACTACAAGAAAACACCCGATTACCAACGAATTTTTACATCGAATTTTGGCCGTCGTAACTTTATATCGATATTACGACGCAAATTTGTTTCGATGTAAATTCGTCGTAAATTATTGTCGTCGTAAATTATTGTCTTCGTAATATCTTCGTAATTGGACGTCAAAAGTACGACGATCCAAACAATCGTCGCAATATCGTCGTAACACTTACATCGATGTTACGATGACTTAATATCGATGTACATTACGACGAGATTACGTTGAATGCATCTAGGTAGGTGGGCACGTTTTAAAAGGGTCACCTAATTTTTTACATCTGATTGAGTCGTCGTAATTCCGTCGTATAAACGATGTAAAATAGATGTAAATTTATTTTCGATGTAAATTCGATGTAAATCTGTTGGTAATTCCGAAAAATTTCCATAAATACAGCCAACTTCGAACGATAGTTATCAAAAACAAAAACAATCTCTTCTATTCTCAAAAAAAAAAACTTCAAATTTTTTTTTTATAAAATGTCGATTTACGATCTACGACGATGGATGTATACGCAAAAGGATTCGGAGGGATCGTTGACGCAAGAATTCAAAAACGGGCTTGAAATATTCATGTATCAGGCCGAAAATATGCAAACAACCCTCGAAAGCGGTAAGATGTTCTGTCCTTGTCATAAATGCAAGAATACGAGATATACGCAAATTGAGACGGTGTGGAAGTATTTACTAAATAGAAGGTATGCCGCAATATTATGTTTGGTATCAACATGGAGAGGGTTTTGAAATGAGTACTACTAATCAAGCTGATTGTAGTAGTAATCAGGGTCATGTAGATTATGACCAGGGTAGTAGTTATCATCATGGTCATGATCAAGATCATGATAGGATGCATGA
Source organism: Eutrema japonicum (assembly GCA_030161315.1). Lineage (NCBI taxonomy): Eukaryota > Viridiplantae > Streptophyta > Magnoliopsida > Brassicales > Brassicaceae > Eutrema > Eutrema japonicum. Next base: position 24,117,604 of record BSQW01000007.1, read on the forward strand.
AATGGTCAATGATGCATTTCATGAAACAAATGTTGATAATAATGTTGAGGAACCCAATGTAGATGCGAAGCGGTTTTATGATATGTTAGCCGCTGCAAATCAGCCACTCTACGATGGATGTAGAGAAGGTCAGTCTAAATTTTCGTTAGCAGCTAGGATGATGACAATTAAAACTGATCATAACTTAGTTGAGGTTTGCATGGATGATTGGGCTGGTCTTATTAAAGAGTATTTGCCAGATGATAATTTGGCTGCCGAAACATACTATGAGGTCCAGAAGTTGGTGTTTAGTCTTGGGTTGCCTTCTGAGATGATAGATGTATGTGTTGACAATTGCATATTGTTTTGGAAAGATGATGATAAGCTGCAGGAGTGTCGATTTTGCCAAAAGCCGAGATTCAGGCCACAAACTTCTGGGCGTAGTAAGATACCGTACCAACGGATGTGGTATCTTCCTATAACTTATAGGTTGAAACGATTGTATCAATTTGAAAGGACAGCTGGATCGATGAGGTCGCATGCAGAACATTCGTAGAGAGAAGGAGAAGTGACTCACCCATCAGATGCAAAAGCTTGGAAACACTTTTACACGGTACACCCGGAATTTGCTAAATTTAAGCGAAATGTGTATCTTGGCCTTTACACTGATGGATTTAGTCCATTCGGTATGTCTGGTAGGCAATATTCTTTATGGCCAGTAATCTTAACGTCATAAAACCTTCCTCCAGATATGTGAATGCAAAGAGAATTTTTAGTCTTGAGTATATTAGTACCTGGTCCGAAGCATCCGAAACGTTCCCTTGATGTGTTTTTGCAGCCTCTCATACAAGAGTTGAAACAATTGTGGTATACAGGAGTTCGTACATACAACTGTTCGAGGAAGAAAAATTTTACGATGCGTGCGGTGCTTATGTGGACAATAAGCGACTTCCCTGCATACGAGATGCTATCAGGTTGGACGACGCATGGGAGGTTATCTTGTCCGTATTGCCTCGATCGGACATATGCGTTTCAGCTGAAACATGGTCGAAAAACATATTGGTTTGATTGTCACCGTCGGTTTCTACCAATCCACCATCCATATCGGAGAAACAAGCGATTGTTTAGGAAGAACAAAATCGTGCGTGTCCCCCCACCAGTGTATCTATCTGGGGAAGATCTAGAAGCGCAAATAGATCATTTTGGGGTACTATAAACTGTGAATCGTGGGGAAAATTTGCACACTCCAGCTAATATGCCTGATGGATACGGGGTGAATCACAATTGGCACAAGAAAATCATTTTTTGGGAACTTCCATACTGGAAAGATCATCTGTTGCGACACAATCTTGATGTCATGCACATTGAGAAAAACGTTTTTGATAACATCATGCATACGGTGTTAAACGTGACAGGAAGAACCAAAGACAGTGGAAAGTCAAGGTTGGACTTGCCTGATATGTGCAACAGAAATGAGTTGCATATTATGAGCAATGGGAAATCACCAGTTCCTATATTTCGGTTGGGTGCCCAACAAAAGGCAGCGTTGTTCAATTGGGTTTCATCTTATGTGAAGTTTCATGATGGGTACGTATTCAATCTGGCTAAATCTGTTGAGACATGACAAAAGTTTTCAGGGATGAAGAGTCATGACTGCCACGTGTTTATGCAACGATTACTTCCTTTCACATTTGATGAACTCCTTCCAGGAAATGTTCACGAAGCAATTGGAGGTAAGGGAGACATCATCATATCACAAATAATTTGTTCAAATATATATATTGCACTATATAATTTTGGTGTTGCAGGCATCAGAGCGTTTTTCCGGGATCTTAGTACACGGACGTTGTCAGAAGATGTAATTGCACAGTTGGATGCTAATATTCCAATATTGTTGTGCAATCTGGAGAAGATATTCCCGCCGGCGTTTTTTGATGTTATGGAACATCTTCCCATTAATCTCCCTCACGAAGCAAAACTAGGCGGGCTTGTTCAGTTTAGGTGGATGTACCCATTCGAGCGGTTCATGAAACATTTAAAGGGAAAGGCTAAAAATCTAGCGAGAGTTGAAGGATCAATTGTTGCAGGAAGTTTGACCGAAGAAACTTCACACTTCACCTCATACTATTTCGTTACGAAAGTCCGCACACGCAAACGGAAACCCCAACGATATGATGATGGTGGTGTGGGAAGAACTTATGCAGTAGAGGGTGTCTCAGACATCTTCTCACCAATCGGTCGTCTTGGTGGAAAAGTGATGGAATTTTGATGGTCTAACGAGAATGACAAGCACATCGCACATACGTACATCCTCCTAAATTGCGAGGAAGTGGAACCTTTCGAGAGGTAACGTGACAATTTAATCATCCACTATTAATTTAATATCATATATAAAGATAAAGGTGTTAATTTCAATCTATATTTTGCAGTTTATTTGTTAGTCAGGTACGAGAATGCATTGAAGGCATTTCAGATGATGAAATAAACGATCGTAAAGATCGTCACTTTGCTAAGTGGTTAAAGATGCAAGTAAGTTTATGAACCGACCTGAAGATGATGAACCCAATGAAGTTGATGAACCGAGCGGAGATGATGATTCTGATTGATTTATATATATGTAATTGCTCTTATTTTTATTTGTATAATAAAACTTGAAGATTATGGGCGGATCTCGGCATATGACCGGAGATAATCGGAGATGGGATCGTTAGGATTCCCACAGGTCGAATATTAACCAAACCCTGGTATTTTATGGTTTGGGAAATATTAGACATGCGGGAGTCCTTTCGATCTCATCTCCGGTTATCTCCGGTAATCAAAGTACGACGGAATTACGACGATTGAAGACACAATCGTCGTAAATTCGACGTAATACTTACGACGATGTTACGACGAATCCATCGTAATGTCGATGGTAAATTATGACGACAGTACGATGAATCCATCTTAATAGGGTTTTAGGGTTTAGAGTTTAGGGTTGATGATATGTTGTATATGTTTGGTTTTGCATCAATTACATTGTTTTACATAAGTTTTCGATTCGTAGTATACGTAATACAAAAATGATTAACATTTTATATTTCATGCATGTTACGAATGAACTTATAAGAACGAATGTTATACACTATTATGTAAGATAATGAATTTTAACAAATATTATATTCAATCGTCGTTATTGATTGTATTGTTTACTATCAGAAGTTTTTGATTACCAAATATACTTCCTTAATACAATATGGATATGTGTATTATGGTTTAGGTTATATATTTGGATTTTACAGCCACTTTGTAGGTTAAGCTTTATTTTTCTATACTTTGGTTTTAGAGAGACAAGTCTGAATCTCCCTTCGTCCGAGATCAGATCTCAAAACATCTTGTTATTCTTTCTATTTTATTGATGATTTATTCAGTTATGTTGATTGTTTCATTCTCCATGTCTGAGTAGATCCATTTTAGGTCCAGGGTTCTCATAAGGGTTTTCTCTGAATGCTAGGTTGATTAGTTTATTAGGATTCACCATCTGAATTAGTTCTTCGCTTAGGTTGTGTTCAAAACTAATTCTAGGTTGACGAATATGAAACTTAGATCTTAGGATAATTGATTAGGCACGACAGTGCGATTAATTACCTGATAGAACCTAGGTGAGCAAATTGATTATTCGCAAAGAGATTTGGTTTAATTGATTTGTGAACATATCAAACCTGATATTAAAGCTGATTTAGACTTTAGGATTCACAAAGAGATTTGGAATTCCTAGGATTTAGATTTAGATAGTTTTCGCAACGACAGTTGGTTAATTATACCTTAGTGATTTGAGTTCAAGAACTGCGCTAAATCTGAATCCTGCTAGTTAGTTTATCTGCATTCATTGATTTCCTGAGAAATACCCTGGGCCTATATTTCCTCCATTGAATTACAACTCTTTTAATTTCTGCACTGTTTTCAATTACATCTTCTGGATTAGCTTAATTCTCAACTACATAATCTATTGTGCGTCTCCTTGAGTCTTTGTGGTTCGACCCCTAGCTATATTACAACTACTGCTTTGGTACTGTTAGGGTATTAATTTGAGCATATCAACTATTATACTCCCATCTTTATAAACGCGACCCGTCATAAATTTTCTTATCAATACAAATCTATTTTGCATTCGCTAATTTCGTCCGATGCTGGCCACAACAAAGAACTCAAATAATCCTCTACGGATTCTAACCACTATCCCTAGCGGATCAGGGTTCTAATACAATCCATCGCGGATTAAAGTGCACTATATAAATTATAGGCAGGTACATCTAGACCAGAGAAAGGAAAAGATATAACTCGACCAAACACTTCGTCATTTTACTATCGAAACGGGTATGTAAGACGAGTATACGCAAACCCTAAAACCGAAGTGAAATATAAACCCAGTTAGCATATACTTTACAATACACTGGTCTCAGACATCTCAGCGTGTAATACGAAACATGCCTTCTTGCAACATGCCGTTTAGTATGAGATATTCAAACACGACCCAACATACGACATTAAAAACTGAAGAAAGAATACGAGAAAAATAAATTCCACATAGAGTCGGATAAAGCCATAAATGTATACAAAGTATAACAAAAACAAAACAAAGCCCGAAGGCAGTTTATAGGGAGCTAGCACGATATAAGAGAAACTACCCCAGGCGGTTGATTTCCCCATCCTCGATAGTAAGATCACCAAAACCAGGGACACGCTCATTGGACCCAGCAGGATCGTCGACTCCAAGACTAGTCGATGTATTCTCGACCGACTCGATACCAAGGAGATAACCCACGGAGTCTGTCGAAACAGGAGAGAACTTTAGGTCATCCCTTAAGCACGTGGCGAGCCTTTAAAATTCCTCATCCGCACCTACACGCTCGTCCCTCCAACCATTTAGTTTTGCCTCCTCGGCTTTGAGAGTATGGTCGTTTTTTGTACGAAGAGTTCCAATGCGCTCCAGGTTGCAGTTGACATTCGCCAATTCGAGATTCTTATCTTTGGCCGCCTTCAGCTCCTCGATCCTCGTCTCCACTTTAGAAAGACCCCATTGAAATTTTTCCGTAAGCTCCCGCCTCGTCACCTTCTGAGCCTTTCTGACATTAGCCTCGTGAAGAGCATCCCTCGCCGCGATCTGCCATTTTAGAGAGGCAACCTCGGAAGCCAACCTAGTTTTAGCATATGTTAATTGAAGACACACATTAGCATTTTTGGAAGACTCTTCTTTCAGAACTCTCATCTCTTCAGTCAAAACCTTCTTCTCTTCGACAAATGTTTTCCTCTCACCCTCAAAGACGGTGACTTTGGACGATGCAGCGGCTAATTTCTTTTCCATCCCTGCAAGCTTGCTTTTCAACGCCTCGGCCTCCTTCCTCGCGTCGCCGACTCGACGAAGATCCCTTCGGGCATCCAACTCATAGGTGGCCCCCATCTCGTTAATGGAAGCCATAAACTACAAAGGAAATGAAGATGGGATGCATGTAGTTGCTTAAAACTTGTATATGTTTCAATATGTTACCTTGGTGCCACGCTGAGACATGCTAGCGTATATTTTTCTCCTCGCAAGTGTATCTATTGGAGGAAGAACGACGCCGAGACCATTAATTTTCGAGAAAAGGGTGGCAGAAGCAGACATGTCATTGACGACCAAGTCAGAGTGTTCGGCTTCAATCAAGGGAGGAGCTGCACGTTTCTTCTTGGAAACAGTTCTCTCACCGATAACTGATTTATCCCGTTCGCTCTCCGAAGCAGAATGCTTACACCTCGTCACCTCGTCATGTTTAGTTAAACCAGATTTCTAAGGCCTCAGAACTGGATGAAGAGTCAACTAAGCCTCTTTATCTCCATCAGTCAGAGAAGGAGGGTCGGCAGTTTCATTTTCAACATCCTTGTTAGCGATCAGTTCAATAACGGTCGCGTCAGGAACCACCTCCTCGACCGCGGTTGTAACAACGAGATCAGGAGTCGCCTCAATGGCAGGTGGATTGGAGGCTCCAGCAGCCTGTCTCTCCATTTCCTGCTTCTCCCTCTATTTTCTTGCCCGAATCGACATTCTCTTAATCATGGTCGCTTTGAGGTCCTCAGAAGATAATGAATCTAAACTAACGGAAACTCCAGCACGAAGAGGTCGAGCTTTCTCAACTCGTCTTAGGCAAAAATGCTTCCTCTAGTGAACTTTCCTAGGGGATAACAACTCGACTGTCGCGGAAATACCGTCCAAAATCAGTGGAAGGAAATCAGAATCTGCAAAGATAAGGGAACTGAGTTAACATAAGAACCATCAAAATCACCAAGCCAAAAACCACGGATCAGCTACCGAGAGGTCTCCAGTTCGTTTTGATCAAGTGGAGGTAGCCGCTACTGACTGAAGCTTCCGAAATACGGACGAAGAAAAAATGATCTTCCCAGCCGCAGTCCTTACTCGGGAATCCCATGATGATCTTTTGAGTTCTCTTATTTCTAATATAGAACTTTGACGACTTCGGCACTTTCCGAAATCCAGAAGATTTTGGAAATGGTCAACCCCAATGTCAATCTCACACTCAAAACCTCGTATAATTATTCCAATAAGGTGACAAATTCCTCGCGGCATGACCTAAGCTAAAGCAAGCTCGTGCATCCACATGTATCGGAGGATCGCCTCGGGAATAGGAAACCAGAGGAAACACATGTGAAAAAACCCTCATAAATAATAAAATGGCCCGAAGGGGGACAATTGACTCGGTACGATGGTCCCGGGATGACAAACTCGACATCTTTGGATATGTCGAAACGATGTCGCAAGCCTGTTAAAGATTCTTCGGTAAAAATTGTGGAGTCGGGAGGGTTGGCTCGTTTCCTCTTAGGTTTTCTCGCTCGTCGTTGCCCCGACGGTCCCTCAAGCTGGCTCCCCAACATACGCTCTTACTCCTTTCTTGCCTCAACGGGGTCCCAAAGGAAATCCTCGTCTTCAATTTTCAACTCGTCCGTAATCACCTCGGTGCTACGATAAATCATCTCTCACCTCGGCACAAAACAAGGCTTTGTTCTTAATCTCGGCAAAGAAGAACAAACTCGATAATACTTCGCCATCATCGACAATTCAAGCACCTCGGCAACAAAAACAAGCAGATAATTCGGTATGACCTAGGTTCGATAGTTAATCTTGATATCCGGATTTTCACCTCGTCACAATCATTTTTGAAACTGACGAACTGGGGGCAAACAGTTAGGGTCGGATTTCACCCTTTCAATATTAACGATCGAAAACGACTAAGTATGGAGGTTACGATCATGAACTGAGCCGACCCGACCTGGATAATGAAGAAAGTAGGACCGAGCTTACGATCGGCCTAATCTTGTCACCACGTCACCTCGTCACTTCGATGCCTTGTCGCCACGTCGCCTTCTCGCCTTGTTCTACTGTTTCCCCTACCTCAGCACACTACTACCTCGTCACCTCGGCACACTCACCTCGGCCAGCCGCCTCAGATAAAACAGGATCGAACCGAGGTCAGTTCGATACAACACGACTCCGAGGTTAAACATTGGATATAACAAACCGAGTCGGTTCAACGGTCAATCTCGGACCGCAGACCGAGGCCGATTCCATCCGTCCAAAACGGGCCGAGATTGAGTCCAACACTTCGTGGGCTGAGATCAAACCTTCGTAACAGGCCGAGATCTAGTCCTTCGTAATGGGCTGAGCTAAAAGCCCATCAAGATGATCCAGTTTATCGATTACTCTAGAGAAAGATCTAAGGCGGTGGGCGCACAATGCAAAAAGGAAATATTCTGAAATACTCTCTGAGATATCCGCTCGTGAAACTTGAATAAATAGTCAGCGTAATCATTCGCAGAAAGAAGACTTTTTTACGCTAGCAGAAAATCTATGAAAAAACTATTGTACTTGAAAGCTTTACATAACAGCAATAAAAACCATCTTTGGATCTCTTCTCATGTTTTCGTTCGAAGAAACTTTTGTTCCCTCAAAATTCCTCTACAAAATTTAGTTGTGCGAGTTTCGACTCCCACAAAACCCTAACTTAATATACACGAGCTCAATAAGATACAATATGGCCCAATACAACGTCGAAATATGCAAGAGGTCTCGGTTTTAGAGATATAAAGTCCTTTAACAACTCACTGCTGGCGAAAATTGGTGAACAGCTCATTCAAAATCCATAGTCTCTCCTTGCACGTGTTTTATTGGGCAAATATTGTCATTCATGCTTTTTTATGGAGTGCCAAATTACAACTAATCCCTTCCATGGCTGGAGAAACATAATCGCAGGTCGAGAGGTGCTAAAAAAAGGGATGGGATGGTTAATAGGGAATAGAGCGAGCATCAATATCTGGCGAGACCCGTGGCTTAGTGTGGATACACCGATGCGACCTATGAGTCCATCTCCTCTTCTCTCTTCTGAATTAAAAGTCGCAGACCTGATGAACTGTGATGCAGTTGAATGGAACTTGAATGCAATTAGGAGAATTATCCCTGATAATGATTAGTGGATACGTCTCATTCCTCTAAGCGTTGTTAGAAAGGAGGATTAAATGGTATGGCTGCCTACAAAGAATGGTAATTATTCAGTCAGATCGGGTTATGGTCTTAGCTCAACAGAAGATTTGCCGAATAATCAATTAGAATTCAATTTGCAAAATAATATTTGGAAGCTTCGCACAACACAAAATATCGAAGTTGCAGCCTTTCTGGTGGGATTTCAATTGGTTAATCGCGTCATACAAGTTGATTTTGGATGTAGACGATGTAGCCTCCTAGAAACAATAACCCATGTTCTTCGCGACTGTGCTTTTGCGAGAAGAGTTTAGGACATGTCCCCACTCTGAAATTCAGACCATCTCAACTCAGTGCTCACCTTGGACTTCCTAACAAGAGCCTCATCGCTGATAAGTCTCCCTCCTTTCGGATTGAATTTGGTTGCGATGCAAACATGGATTTGCTGGAATCTGTGGACAACTAGTAATAACATTATTTTCTCGGATTGGAACTTCACCGAGGAAGAAGTAATTCAAAAGTTGTTTTTGAAGCGCAAGTGTGGCAACGTGCGCAATAACACTTGGAAAAACCAGTGATGCCACACTCGAAAATACTATAAGCTCCCAATTTTTATTCGGGAGTGACTTGCTATGCCGATGAGGCGTGGCACTCAGCTACTATGACATGCATACTGGGTCTCTATTTCCGTTCTAATGCAAAATATTTTCAAACTCAAATTGCAAGTTCGAAACACAATGTGCATTCAGCCCTTGCTTCTTGATGATATCCATCTCTTGACATAATTTTTTTAATGTTATTTCATTTGATTTTATTCATCGCCTCACCAATTTTGTGGTTGGTGCGCTTGCAAAAAGGTGCCCTTCGGGCCACCCAAAACAATTTGAACCTAAAAAAGAAAAAACTTGTGTTTCTTCTAAAACAGAATATCCCTAATTTAAACCCATAAAATATAGAATTACTTTAAATTTGATATAAAAATCGAAAAAAACATACGATTTTTAACCAAACCTATATCAAAAACTTACTAAAAATGACAACTAAATAGATTTTTTAGATTAAAAAACATAATTAAACCAAATCACTTATTTCGATTTGATTTGGTTCAGTTTATTGGGAAAACGATCTATTTCTCCACAAACTATGGCCATATCCCTCCAGATGTCCACCGAGCTATGCCCTCTGTATATCTCCCCATGGATTTGCTGGAATCTGTGGACAACCCGTAACAACATTATTTTCTCGGATTGGAACTTCACCGAGGAAAAAGTCATTCAAAAGTTGTTTCTGATGCGCAATTGTGGCAACGTGCGCAAGAACACTTGGCAAAACCAGTGATGCCATCACACTCGAATATACCATATTCTCCCAATTTCTCTTCGGGAGTGACTTGCTATGCCGTTGAGGCGTGGCACTCAGCTACTATTGCATGCAGATTAGGTCTCTATTTCCGTTCTAATGCGGAATATTTTCAAACTCAAATTGCAAACTCGAAATACCATGTGCCTTCAGCCCTTGCTTCTTGATGATATCTGTCTTTTGACATAATATTTTAATGTTATTTCATTTGATTTTATTCCTCGCCTCACCAATTTTGTGGTTGGGGCGCTTGCAAAAAGGTGCCTTTACTTTTTTTTTTGGAAGAATTTAGGTTTTTAACTTTATTTTCTTGGAGAAATATATAGAACAAAAATACTTTGGTAGACATCTAAAAGAATATTGCATAATTCATGGAAAAATAGATTGCTTTTCCAAGTTTATTCGGCTAAAGTTTTGTTTCTCAGCCCCTAGAAAATTATACTCTCAAGTTGGTGGAAAGTGGAAAAACATTTATGATACATCGAATTAAATTATTAGTTAGACACACTCCGAAAAACTGGATCACTACGAAACGAAACGAAACGAAACGAACCCCACCGACGCAAAATAATGTCCGGCGGCAAGGATTAATGATGATTTTGGTCTCTGTCTCCTTTGGATCATTCTCACAGAATATGCCCTTTTGCCTCGTCAAACTCTTCCTTTAGCCATTCTCTTCTCCTTCTCCTTCTCCTTCTCCTTCATTCGAATTTGGTTCTTTCTGGTTCTCTCTGGTTCTCAAGGTTTGTTGCCAGCAAGATGATTGATCGATCCGTATGATCAACCCTAATCTGGGTTTTCAAGATCGTTTGCGATCTTTTGAAAAAGTGATTGACTTTTTTCCGAATCTGGGTTTTTTTTTGTTCTCAACAAAATGAACGCCGTTGGTAGAATCGGGAGCTACATCTACCGAGGCGTAGGAACGGTTTCGGGTCCGTTCCATCCATTTGGTGGTGCGATCGACATTATCGTCGTCGAGCAACCAGACGGGACATTCAAGTCGTCTCCTTGGTATGTCCGGTTCGGGAAATTTCAAGGGGTTTTGAAGAACAGACGGAATCTGATCAAGATCGAGGTCAATGGTGTTGATTCAGGTTTCAACATGTATCTGGCTCATACAGGGCAAGCTTATTTTCTTAGGGAAGTTGAAGATGTGATTGGGGAATCAGAGAGTGGTGAAGTTTACACTTTGTCTTCTGGTGATGAAGCTGAGACGACGAGGTTGATAAAGAGTTGTGATGATGTTGATAAGATTAAGATACCGTTGAAGTCTAGGAGTTGTAACTTTGATTCTGCTAGTCCTCGTGGTGGTAATGGGAAGATTGTTGGTAAACCTGGGATTCTAGGGTTTGTGTTTGGAGGTCGATCGGTTAGGGAGAGCAGGCCAGACGAAGTTACTTCCATGGAGCGAGCTGAGATTGCTGCTGATCTATTGGATGTTAAGTGGTCTACCAATATCGATACACGCAAGCCCATCAAAGCTTCGGTGTCTTTGGATGGTGAGACTAGTGCTAGAGAGAGTTATGTTGTGGATGGAACAAGCAACGGAGGCTCGGAAAGGTTAGTAGATAGCGATTCGATACTGGAGACTCCTCTTGTTGCGTCTCCTACATTGCAATATCTCGACGAGAAAGAGCAGGATTTCCGCGAAAGCAATAATTTGGAAGAGTATTGTGAAGAGAATGCACTTCTTGTTGGAAATGGCTCATGTGAAGCATCGAGTACCGTAAGTGAAGGGAGCGGAAAAGTAGACATCTGTGGCGAATCTATGACTGTAGAGACAACAACCGAGCCGCTAGCACAGGTTAGTCGTTTATTCAGTCTCATTTTCTCGGCAATGGTAGATTAATAGCATCGGAAGTATGGGGCTGATGTCTTGTATAAATTGTATCTATGCTAGGATTCTGTTACCGGATGCGATTTGGATTCTAAGCAAGAATTGTTAAGTGCTCCTGAATCTGTGGAAAATGTAACATTGGGTTTAGCTGACCAAGCGGATTTGGGGAGCATTAGTACCTCTCAAGAAGGAAGCAGCATTGGCTCTCCAATTCAAGATGAAAATAAAATCAACAGGGAAGGTATGCATTTTTCGGATGGGAATTTTGAAAAGTCTCAGTCAACAAGTGGAGCAAGCATCCTGCAACCAGAGATAGAAGAGGAACAATTTTCCTTTAGCGATCTTGACGAGTGTAAACCTGGTGGGAGTAGTTTTGGAGGGTCAAGTTTTCCTAATACAGTAAAAGTTGATGGGAAAGAGATTTGTGATGAAAACGAAATTAGTGGTGTAAACGGCATGGAAAACTCAAAGGCCTTGTCAGTGCCGATTGATATAGAGAGAAAAAAGGATATCTCTGGAGAAGATATGGAGCGGTTGGCAGAATCATTACCGATTATGCGGCTTCACAACAACGACGATATGGATGCCAGTCCTTGTCAGCCTTTGAGCCAGTCATTTGACCCAAGTTCCAATGCTTTAAAGTGGGATTTGAGAGAAGATGACTCGAACTCCGGGGGTTTAGATGCAGAAAAAGTGTCTGAGGGTAGCCCAGACTTAAAGGCATTCAAACATGTTCTCGCTAATCCTGAAGTGGGTAAGGAAATATAGCTTATTTACCTTTATATTTTTCATTCCCTATATATGATGATGGATGCTGAAATTGTTTGGTTTTTATGAATTGTGATGCTATAGTCTAACTTCGCTCCATTCTCAGTCGAGCTCTCTCTCTGCAAGCACTTATTATGTGAAGGAATGGGAGCAGAAGCAGCTTCTCAGGCCTTCAATTCCGAAAAAATGGATATTGAAAAGTTTGCTTCTTTGGGCCCATCAATCTTGGAGAATGATAAGCTTATAGTGAAGATTGGTGGCTGCTATTTTCCATGGGATGCAGCAGCTCCTATTATCTTAGTGGTTTCATTTGGGACTGCCGAAGTATTTGAGCCCAAGGGAATGATAGCTGTTGACCGGAATGAGAAACCTGGTGATGTATTAGCTCCGGGCGGTGGAAGCTGGAAGCTTTGGCCTTTCTCTCTCAGGCAATCAAATAACGATAGCGAAGCTTCTTCTAAGGACGCTGCTGAACCTGAGGATAAACAAGAGAAGTCGCCGAGACCAGTGAAAAAGACGGTCAGGGCACTAACTCCAACTTCTGAACAATTGGCTTCGCTAGATCTGAAAGAAGGAATGAATTCCGTGAATTTTACGTTCTCCACCAATATTGTGGGTACACAACAGGTCATTTTATCCTTTACTACGACATGTTTGTCATATAACCGTCAAGAGTTCACACTCGTATTCACAAAATCATTAATTCAACAGGTAGACGCAAGGATTTACTTATGGAAATGGAATGCTCGCATAGTTGTTTCAGATGTAGATGGTACCATCACAAGGTTAGCCGCCTTTGATTTTCTACTATGTGTGCATATTTTCAGCAAAATCCAGGACCTGTTTCTGTTTCTGATTTCCTTTTTTTTTGGTTTTTCTGTATTTATTATAGATCAGATGTCTTAGGCCAGTTTATGCCTTTGGTTGGAATAGATTGGTCGCAAACAGGTGTTACACATTTGTTTTCGGCTGTTAAGGTCTGTTATATGTGCTTTGCTGGTTTTTGTCTTTATAAATGGAAGTAACGGGACAAAAGCAAATATTCATTATCTCGCCTGAACATTTCTACAGGAAAATGGATATCAGTTGATCTTTTTAAGTGCACGCGCGATTTCTCAGGCCTCAGTCACAAGACAATTTCTAGTGAATCTCAAGCAGGTGATAAGACGCAACGCATTCCAAATTTTCATAAGACCCAAAATTCTAGCGTAGTTTGTTAATCTTAGCTAGCAAATACCAGGACGGGAAAGCATTGCCGGATGGGCCTGTTGTTATCTCTCCTGATGGCCTCTTTCCTTCGCTGTTTCGGGAAGGTAAACTGTTTCCTCTGCAACATATCAAACAGAGACTTCTCGTGATTTGTTGATCTTGAATGATTTGCTTCTTATTTTAAAAAAAATTCCCTCTCCAGTAATTAGAAGAGCACCTCATGAATTCAAGATTTCTTGCTTGGAGGTTAGTTTTTTTTGGTTTCTATATCTGTTGAACTCTTCTCTCCTCTCAAAAATGTTAACAGATCTCGGTTAACTCTAGAACTCGGTTTTTCCAAATTTTACAGGAAATACAGGCATTGTTTCCTCCCGAACACAACCCATTCTATGCTGGTTTTGGAAACAGAGACACAGATGAGATAAGCTACCTTAAAGTCGGGATTCCCCGTGGAAAGATCTTCATTATTAACCCAAAGGTACTCAAATCTTAAAATGGGAAATACATTAGGAAAAAAGATGAACTAGCAACATTTTGTGGAACAAACTATCCCTTAAGTCTCGAGGTCTCTATTACTACTTTTCGCCAAACGAAACCATGACTTATAGTGTTTTAAACAACTTATCTTTGCGTTTTTTATTTACACTTTGCAAAGATATTTGTATGAAATTCTGAAAATGTATTGGATTTTAAAACGCATTTGAAAGAATCGTAACATTACTTGTGAGAATTGCAGGGAGAAGTAGCTGTGAATCGTAGGGTGGATACAAGATCATACACAAATCTTCATGCCCTTGTCAATGGAATGTTCCCAGCTACAACAACCTCTTCAGAAAGGGTATCTGATCATTTATATTTCTAATTTTAGTTTGTTTTTTCGATGTTTATTTGCGGATTGTGATGAACTTCTTACAAACAGGAGGACTTTAACACATGGAATTTCTGGAAATTGCCTCCTCCGTTTATGTGATGATGATGATGATGAAATGGTGATGTGATTGTGTCGAAGAAAAATGCAGATTAGATGATAGAGATAACAAATGGTGGCCCAGTGTAGGGTTAGCATTCTTAATAAAAGTCCGCGGTAAAAAAAAAAAAGTTCAAAGTAATTTTTTTGTTTGTTCTTTTAGTGGACACAAAGTAATTTGGGCAAGTAATTTTGGTTCTTTGTTTTTTTTTTTGGGTCAAATTGGTTTCACAGGTTTACGATGTATGCGCAGTTATACATGTATATATATAGTATTTAAATTGTCGGACAATAATCATTAAAATATTAATATTTTTTTTTTGTTTGTTTTTTGATTTTAGTGTTACAACTTACAAGCTAAGCTAACTCTTACCTATTGAGATATTCCGACCGTTGCATCTACAAATTGCATACAAAGAAAAGGTGATTGTAAGATTCATATGAAGAAGCACATAGGGTATGTTCGTTTGTCTATTGCATGAGGTTGCGCCTGCAGTCAAACGGTGTTCGTTTAACAAACGCAGCATCATGTGGCTGAACGTTACGATATGCGTTCGTAATTTTTGGTCGCTGAAAATATTCAGCATTGCGTTGCGATCAGTCGCAGCCACCAGCCGCGCAGCTGTCAAACGAACAACAACAGTTGTGTCTGGCCGCAGGCGCAACTGTCTGCGGCCGACAAACGAACAGACACATAGTATATAAGATTTAGGTACCGTCATGCCCTAGCGGTGGAGTCAGATCCATGGTAGGTAATCGTGCCTGAACCCAGTCAGTGAAAGGAGTAGCGAGGCACAACTTCCTTGAACCAGACAGTAGAAACCTATGAAAACAAGGGAGCTTGGATTCAAAATTTCTCCCAAGTGCATTTGGTAGAGACTGTCCAGGAGAGTCCCCAGTGTAAATCTCCATAAGTAGACATCATGCCCTTTTGATTATGTCGGAGGAGTAGCTGATGTAAGGTACACCATTAGATTTCCCGCTTCCATCGATCTAGCTCCCGATATATTCATATTACCATGACGATATGTCTAAATAACTCGAGCGTCCTTGCGAATTCTCAGATGCCTTAGACATGTATCACCAAAGAGAGGGAGCCAAAATTACTCCAAGAATCAAACCAAAACGAAGCCTTCTTTCCACAGAGTCTCACAATGAAGAAAGTTTATCAGTTTTCCTTTTAGCTTGATCATGCCTTTTATTGTCCAAGAAAATATGATGAAATCCTCTGTAATCCATAAACTTTTCCTTCCAAATACATTTGCGTTAGACTAAGCACAAAGACAGCGTTTGATCCGACTTTGTTTCAGGTGGAAGAAAGTTTTGAATTCCTCTAGCAACCTAATACCAATACCTCTCTCCGCTTTTCGTTTGCAAACATCTAGTCAGGCTATTCGAGTTCCTGCTGCGTAGGTAGTGGAATTTTTCCATAAGAATGTTGAACATTAATAGAGGATTAATCTCTGCGTAAAACTGCTTTGGAAATACGAGTACATGGCTCCAGAAAATAACCATGTCGTAAATAAGCGAAGATATTAATCTAATCTTCTTCGCAAAGAATAGAAATTTAGAAGTCCAGGTGTGAAACTTGTTCGTAATTTTCTCTAAAACAGGTTGTGATGTTAAGAATGAAATCTTCGTTGGATTCAAAGGAAGGCCTAAATATATCTTGTTGGGACGCTTCCATGCTAATATCTACACAACTGATATAACCCGTTTCTACACTTTTTAACACATTTTTTAGTTATGAGACCAAAAATCAGAACAATAGGTCAAAAAAGTTTCAAACAATTGAGTAAAAAAAAAATCAGAATTAGAAAACCATAAGACAGAAAAAACATCAATTAATAATCGAAAAGATAACAATTTATCAAAAACAGAGACAAGAAGATGACAAAAAAAGAGAACAAGAAGGGGAAAACAAATAAATAAACAAGAATTTAATAGCATGGAAAAGGGAGTTAGAATCACTAAAAGATATAATAAAAACTCAAAAAAGTAAATTGAAAATGTTAAAAACTATTGCAATATTGAGATTTGGATAAATGAGAGGAATAAGAAGAACAAGTAAATATTCCAAAAATAATGGATATAAGATATTATTAGGAATTAGGATTATAAAAAAAAAGAAATAAAAAAAGATATAAAGGAAGATGCAAGAAAACATTAATAATCGAACTAAAACATATTATCGTGGGTTCTCTCCTAATCTACATTATAAAGAGAGAATGAGACTCTCCAGCGACGACAATCCCCCCCCCCCCCCTCCTCTTATTGGTCAATTTTTTGTTTCCTCAATAAATTCAAGATTAAAAAAAACCTTAATATCCACCCAGCAGATTTTACTTATGTACACTCGATACCCCCGGCTTGGTTTACCGAATCGGTATATGTATTTAGGCTGTTGACAAAAAAAAAAAAACCTTAATAATTTTAAAAACCTTTTAACTTCTATTCAACCACGTATCACCTTCTATCGAATTTAAAAATATATAAAAACCTTTTCAACTTACTTACAATATTTTTTTTGTTAAAGAACTTACTTATAATAATTACGCCTTTAAATAACTAAAAACAACTCATGCTATTTTATTGTATTTTAAAGTAAAAACAAATAACTAAAACAAGTCTACATTCATGCTATTCATATATCTAAAATGTATTTATGAAAAACGAAAAAGACAAAATTAACTTAAAATATTTAATATATATAAAAAAACAAATATAAATACCCACTTAATGGTTGTTATTCTATTCATATAACAAATTATATATAAATTCAAAGGTATATTAAATTGTTCTTAACTTAAAACATTTAATATATTTAAAGAAAACAAATATAAATACTCACTCAATGGTTGTTATTCTATTCATATAACAAATTCTATCTAAATTCAATAAGTTAAATTGTTCTTAACTTAAAACATTTAATATATATATAAAGAAAAAAATACAAATACCCACTCAATGGTTGTTATTCTATTCGTATAACAAATTCTATCTAAATTCAAAAGTATATTAAATTGTTCTTTTAAATACAAACTTAACATATGTATTATGTATATCATTGCAAGTGTTGATTCTTTTAAGTATGTTATTTATAGAATTCATCTTATGGATGCACAAGAAGAAAATTTGGATAATTTTTGGCATGCAAAGAGTCTAACATATGACGAGTTTCCTACAATATTTGTTTAGGATAAAAAAACACGACAAAGAAAAAAGAGCACCGATAAGACATTTACCATTAATTCATCAGCATGTGAGCTATATTATATACGAATACTGATAAATCACAAAAAACATTATATGAGCTGTGAAGTTATTCGAACCGTTAGAAGCGTTACACATAAAACATTTACGCTAACTTGATATTAAAAAAAATATCTTAGATAAAAAATATCTTAAAAGAATAGAAGAATAAATCCAGTAAATGTGGTCGTCTCCTTCGTGTTTGAAAACAATGATGTCACCGATTCAAAGGTCATGTGCTGTGGCAAAGTCTTTTCAGCCTCTGGTGAATCTATGGCCGTCTATTTTCACTTTCCAAGTTTCATCTGAAGCGTCCGATATCAGTTTCGCAGTCTTCAAATCGTGTTTTCCTTTTATGTGCTTTGAAAGAAGGCAACAAGTATCACTACAAGAAAACACGCGTTTTCTGACGGTAGTTTCCGTCGGAAATGACATTTTCCGACGGATTTGTTCCAGTTCGTCGGAAATTGATTTCCGTCGGAAATCCGTCGGTAATTTCCGACGGATTTCAGCCGTCGAAAAATGGTCGGAATATTTTTGATAAATTACCGACGGCCGTATTTTCGAAAATCCGTGGGAAATTTTTCGATAGATTTCCGACGGATTACCGACGGACGATTTCCGACGGAACTAAATAATTTGTTTAAAAAAAAAATTTAAAATTTAAAATTCAAAATTTTTAAATATATTTAATAATAATCTAATTAATTAATGAAAATCAATTATAAATATAAAAATTTCTTAATTACTTAACAATTTTTTTTTTTTTTGGTTTTTCGAAAGGGTGATAACATCCGTCGGAAATTTTCCGACGGACGCAGGTCGTCGGAACGCCGTCGGAAACTTCCGACGGATTACCGACATGTACTAGTTTCCGACGGATGTTAATTTCATCCGAATTCCGTCGGAAATTTTCGACGGAATTACGTCCGTCGGAAAACACCATGTTTTCTTGTAGTGTATTGTCTGCAACCAACAAGAGGCAAATATTAAAAAACCAGAACCTATTATGAAAAGAGGAACATAAACAAGAGAGAGAGAGAGAGAGAGAGAGAGAGAGAGAGAGAGAGAGAGAGAGAGAGAGAGAGAGAGTATGAGGTTAGTGTCGCTGGAAGAAGAGGCTAGAAGAAATGTGGGTTCGTCGGAGATTGAAGTGGTCGATTCACCATCTCAAACAAAAACTCAGAAGAAATCTTTGAAACTTCTTTTTTCTGGGCAAGAAGAAAAGACAAAACTTTGTTCTTGGATTCTTAGATAAAATGTTGTGGGCTATAAAAACATATTTTGCTTCAAAGTTGTTTCTTTATATTAAATGTTTATAGCTTTTCCAGATTTTTTTTGGTCTTCGTCATGGATTTTGAGGTAACGTGAATAATAAAAACCTGTAGAATTTTGGTGCTTTCTTTGTATCTTTTGGGTAAATATTAAAAAACAAAGAAATCGTTTTGGTGTTATTTCAAAAGTCATCTATTTTAATTTCTAAGTAAATGATCACTTAAGATCATGCAGCTATAAAGAAAGATCTTGTAACGAGATTATTGTGTTATGGGATTGAGATTACCAAAAGAATGTTTCAAGTTAAATAAAAAAATAAAATTAGAGAACAATTTGATCATGTTCTGGCTAAGCTGCCGTATATGGTGGTTCAATCCTACAATGCACAGTTAATAAGAACTCATAAAGCTTTATTATCACGACTAAAAGACTTACAAGAATGAAAGATAAGAGTGTTGTAGGAAACCCAACAAATAAGACACAACTCAAGAAACAAACAACAAACGAAAATATATATAACTGATGACTAAGAAGAGAAGTGCGTTTTGTTTTAACTGAAAACACAACATGAAATTAGGGATCTCACTACAAGAAAACTGCCTATTTCCAACGAAATTTTACGTTGATTTTAAATCGTCGTCAATTACCAACGATATTACGATGGCATTACGACGAAATATGTGTTCGATGCAATTTTGTCGTAAATATTCGTCGTCGTAAAATCGTTGTAATTGACCAATGACATTACGACGATTGTACGACGATATCAATTAAGTTACGACGATATCAAAAATCGTCGAAAATCCGTTGTAAATTTACGTCGATATTACGACGGATATGACTTTCGTAAATTACGTCGTAAAGTCGATGTAATTTTACATCGGATTTACAACGACCTGGATTCGATATAAATTTACGACGATTTCACGTCGATTGTTTCCAGTTAGGTGAACACGTTTTCCACCAGGTTCCCCTAATTATTTACGACTAATCTACTCGTCGTAAATCCATCGTAATTTCGATGTAAAGTCGTTGCAAATATTTTTTTCGATGTAAATTCGTTGTAAATTCGTTGTAAATTTTTGATGTAAATCCGTTGGTAATTCTGAAATTTTTTTCTATAAATATGTCTGACCTTCGAACGAAAGTTTCAAAAAAAAAAAGAACAAACACTATAAAATAATTTTTTTTTATAAAATATCTATATACGATCTACGAAGATGGATGTATACGCAAAAGGATTCGGAGGGAGCGTTAACGAAAGAATTCAAAGAGGGGCTTAAAATATTCATGTATCAGGCCGGAAATATGCAAACAACCTTGGAAAGCGGTAAGATGTTATGTCCTTGTCGTAAATGCAAGAATACGAGATATATTCTTATTTGAGATGGTGTGGAAACATTTACTAAATAGAGGGTTTATGCCGCAATATTATATTTGATATCAACATGGATAGGGTTTTGAAAGGACGTCTCAAGCAGGTGCTAGTAGTAGTAATTATCAAGGTCATGTAGATTTTGATCAGGGTAGTAGTTATCATCATGGTGAACATCATTTTGATCAGGGTCAAGATCATGATAGGATGCATGCCATGGTTACTGATTTATTTCATGAAACAAATATTGATAATAGTGTTGAGGAGCCCAATGTAGATGCGAAACGATTTTATGATATGCTAGACGCTGCAAATCAGCCACTCTACGATGGATGTAGAAAATGCCAGTCTAAATTGTCCTTAGCAGCTAGGATGATGACAATTAAAACTGATCATAACTTAGTTGAGGTTTGCATGGATGATTGGGCTGATCTTATTAAAGAGTATTTGCCAGAATATAATTTTGCAGCCGAAACATACTATGAGATACAGAAGTTGGTGTTTAGTCTTGGGTTGCCTTCTGAGATGATAGATGTATGTGTTGACAATTGTATGAGTTTTTGGAAAGATGATGATAAGCTGCATGAATGTCGATTTTGCCAAACACCGAGATTTAGGCCGCAAACTTCTGGGCGTAGTAAGATACCGTACCAACGGATGTGGTATCTTCCTATAACTGATATGTTGAAACGATTGTATCAATCAGAAAGGACAGATGCATCGATGAGGTGGCATGCAGAACATTCACAGAGAGAAGGAGAAGTGACTCACCCGTTAGATGCAAAAGCTTGGAAACACTTTAATACGGTACACCCAGACTTTACTAAATCTAAGCGAAAGATGTATCTTGGTCTTTGCACTGATGGATTTAGTCCATTCGGTATGTCCGGTAGGCAATATTCTTTGTGGCCAGTTATCGTAACGCTTTATAACCTTTCCCCAGATATGTGCATGCAAAGGAAATTTCTATTCCTGAATATTTTAGTCCATGATCCCAATCATCCAAAGAAGTCCCTTGATGTGTTTTGCAGCCTCTCATACATGTGTTGAAACTGTTGTGGTATACATGAGTTCGTACATATGAATGTTCAAGAAATTTTGTTTTTACGATGCGTGCGGTTCTTATGTGGACAATAAGCGACTTCCCTGCATACATAGTGCTATCAGGTTGGACGACGCTTGGGAAGTTATCTTGTCCTTATTGCCTCGATCGGACAAATGCGTTTCAGTTGAAACATGGTCGAAAAACATGCTGGTTTGATTATCACCGCCGGTTTCTACCAATCAACCATCTATATCGGAGAAACATGGTCGAAGAACAAAATTGTGTGTGTCCCCCCCCCCCCCCCCCCCCACCATTTTATCTATCTGGGGAAGATCTAGAAGCGCAAATAAATCATTTTGGGAGACTAGAAACGGTGAATCGTGAGGAAAATTGGCACACTCCAACTAATATGCCTGATGGATATGGGGTCAATCATAATTGGCACAAGAAAAACATTTTTTGGGAACTTCCGTACTGGAAAGATCATCTGCTGAGACACAATCTTGATGTCATGCACATTGAGAAAAACGTTTTTGATAACATCATGCATACAGTCTTAAACGTGAAAGGAAGAACCAAAGACAGCGGAAAGTCAATGTTGGACTTGCCCGATATTTGCAACAGAAAGGAGTTGCACATAATGAGCAATGGAAAATCACCAGTTCCTATATTTCGGTTGGGTGCAAAAGAAAAGGCATCGTTGTTCAATTGAGTTTCATCTGACGTGAAGTTTCCTGATGGGTACGTATCCAATCTTGCTAAATCTGTTGAGAAAGGACAAAAGTTTTCAGGGATGAAGAGTCATGACTGCCACGTGTTTATGCAACGATTACTTTCTTTCGCATTTGCCAAACTCCTTCCAGGAAATGTTCATGAAGCAATTGGAGGTAAGATATGCTAACACCGTATTTTTACCCGTTTTGCTATATATTTTACAACACTTTAATAAGTGTTCCGCTTGGTTTTCTATGCTTTTATTAAGGGTTTCACATGTTTACGGTTTTAAGACTCTTTTCAGGTAACTCGGGATTAAAGAGTGCATTTCAGAGCAAAAGTACTTTGTTGGATAAACTTGGACCGTCAAGAAGTCTTACAATCATCAAAGAAGACTTTTTCACCGTCTGATCATCACCAAATTTGGATATAACAAAGTAGGGACAACCCGCTTTCAAATGCAATTGGATTGGGGACAATCCAATGGTTGGATCCTAAAATAAAACCGAAGCACTGAAGACTGATCAAGCTACCCGAAAAAGCAGTCCACCGCGGGTCGAGGAACCGGACCCGCGACCAAGCACCATTTCGCCGTCCCTGGAGCCACTCCACATGCGGTCAGAGCCCAGTTTGCCGCGGCCAGAAGCAACGGACCCGCGGCCAAGCCTAATTCCGCCCAAGATGATTCGTTTCTTCACCCGAGGCCAAAACCGTCTTTTCCCGTCAAACCCTAAAACGACCCAAGCATATTAAAGACATATAAATACTTGTTTTAGACAGAATTTTCGGCAGAGACCCTTGGACAACCTTAGAAGACTAGTTTTGCTTTCATTCTTGTACTCTTGTATTGAGATTTTTGGGATTGGTGAGGAGGTTTCTCACCGAGCTTACTTGAACTCGTGAGACCTCTTTCACCAATCTCATGCTTAATTTAATTATGTCTTTTTCCAGTATGTGCGAGTAGTTTAGATTGTTGGGTTTAAAGGATTATCGAGAGGAATTCTATGTTCTAATAAATATTTCACTCGGTAAACCCTAGCCAATTTCTAGAGCTCTTCTTGTGGAAAGTTGTTAATGCATGAATCTAGTGTCATGAACTAGAGGCTGATAGGGGGAGTTTAGAACCATGGAAGTGTTGCATCTAATCACCAGCAAAGTTCATCCACAAGGCGTGCGCATCGTAAGATTTCGAAAGTATACTTACGGAGTGCCGTGAACCTATGGACCCACTAGCATATCACAATCTTACGCGCGACCATAGACGGAAGCTACTGTTCGAGTGAATAGATTGTAGGACGTAGGTTATACGGATGTAGACTACGTCATTATTCTGTCCTGTTCGTGGAGTTATAATCTAGAAACACCGGTTACTAATGAGCTAGGGGCCGTTTGATTGAATCGAGCATACCCCGAGATATTCCTCTCGACCCATCAACGTTTTAGGATAGTTTTAACCGTCTCTAGTAGTTTAGTTTAGCAATAGAGTCCGTAGAAGTAGTTTAGTTATCGATTTCATTAGGTTTAGGTTAGTAGTCAATTTTCTTAGGTATTAGGATAGTTTCAGTTTTTCTTATGATAGGTTTAGTTTCTCTTAGCATTAGTTTAGTAGTTAAAATTCCCTTAGTTTAGAGTAGCCATCGATTTTCTCATATTAGATTAGTAGAAGTTTTCTGTTTTTCGTTCTTTACAATTCTAGTACAAAAATCCTATAAAAATATATTCGTTCTAGGTTTATTTACTATACAGTGTCTAAGGTCTCATAGAACAGAAGCCTCTCCCTGTGGATCGATAACTCAAGTACTACAATGCACATCTGTGTACTTGCAGGCTTTAAGGTTTATAAATTTAAGACCTCAAGTTTCGGAGACGAATCCGATTCACATCAAGATACATCATCACATATATAATTTTTGATATTAATTATATATGTTCAAATATTACAATATATAATTTTGATTGTGCAGGCATCAGATCGTTTTTCCGGGATCTTAGTACGCGGACGTTGTCAGAAGATGTAATTGCACATCTTGTTGCTAATATTCCAATATTTTTGTGCAATTTGGAGAAGATATTTACCCCGGCGTTTTTTGATGTTATGGAACATCTTCCCATTCATCTCCCTCACGAAGCAGAACTAGGCGGGCTTGTTGAGATTAGGTGGATGTACCCATTCGAGCGCTTCATGAAACATTTAAAGGGAAAGGCAAAAAATCTAGCAAGGGTTGAAGGATCAATTGTTGCGGGAAGTTTGACAGAAAAAAATTCACACTTCACTTCATACTATTTCGGTACAAAAGTCAGCACATGCAAACGGGCTCCCCGACGATATGATGACGGTAGTGTGGGAAGAACTTATGCAGTAGAGGGTGTCTCAAACATCTTCTCAGCAATCGGTCGTCTTAGTGGAAAATTGAAGAAAGTTTGGTGGTCTAACGAGAATGACATGCACAGCGCACATACGTACATTCTCCTAAACTGCGAGGAAGTGAGTCCTTACGAGAGGTAACGTAACTTATTTGTATTTTGTATATATATAGTTCATTATATATTAATTAATATAAATAAAGGTGTTAATTTCCATGTATATATATGTATTTTGCAGCTTATTTGTTAGCCAGGTAAGGGAATGCATTGAAGGTATTTCAGATGATGAAATAAACGATCGTAAAGATCGCCACTTTGATAAGTGGTTGAAGACGCAAATAAGTTAATATATAGTTATAAATATTTCATTGAATTACATCGATACTCAATCTAACATGCACACTTATCGATATGCTTTTCATAGGTGGATTATGGCGACCCCGCATATCCAATATGGTTTCATGAGTTACTCCAAGTCCCCCTCGCGAAAATAACGATTGCACCCATGTATTTCACCCGTGTTTATGTGTTCCATACATACAAGTACGACGTTCGTCGGTCAACTACCAACTACGGAGTATGTGTTAAGGGTGAAATAGATTATTATGGGGTGTTGCAAGATATAATAAAAGTGGAGTACCCCGGCTTGATTAATATGAAATGTGTTCTCTTAAAATGTGATTGGTTTGATCCAACAGTCGGTCGAGGGGTGCGAATTAACAAATTTGGTGTGGTTGACGTAAACAAATCACGACGATACAACAAGTTTGAGCCATTTATCCTAACATCACAAGCAGAACAAGTAACATTTGTTCCATATCCGTGAGTTCGAACCAAAAGGATCTCATGGTTATCGGTTATTAAAATAGCTCAAAGGGGTAAAATTATTGGTGTTGACGATCTTCTAATGCAACAAGATTCTTGCTGTGACATTACAGAACAAGAGATTACGGACACCGTTCTTTTAGTTGATCCCCAAAACAGGCAACTTGAATATCTACCTGACGACACATAAGAAGAAGGCGATTCCGATGAGTTTGAAGAGAGTACTGACGATGATGATGAACTTCAAGATGATAAATTTTGGTTTAATGTTTACGACGACATTACGACGAATTACTTTGAAAACGTCGTAAAGTCGCCGTAAAACCTAAACCATAAAATTTAGGGTTTAGGGTTTAGGGTTGATTAGGTTTGGTTTTTCATCGTTTATCTTGTTTTACGTAAGTTCTCTACTCATTGTATAAAAAAAATTGAGTTATCACTAAAATCAATTAAATTATATATTTCATGGACGTTATGAATAAACTTATAAGAAGGAATTATATACATTATTATGTAAGATAAGGAAATGTTCCGTAAATTAGATTTAATCGTCATTATTGAATTTGCTATATATAATAAGAAATCTTGGATTTATAAATATACTTCGTTAATGCAAGACGGTTTTGTGTATTAGAGTTTAGGGTTTAGGGTTTAGATTTCTAATTATACGACGAATTTACGACGGATTGATATGCTCAAATTAATACCCTAAAAAGTACTAAAGCAGTTGCTACAATATATCAGGGGTCGAACACAAGAACTCAAGAAATCACACAGTAGATTATATGGATCCGAATTAAGCTAAACCAAAAGATGTGATTGAAAACAAGTATGCAATTAAAAGTGTTGTAAATTCGATTGGAAGCAGATAGGTTCAGGGTATTTCTCAGGAAATCATTGAATGCATATAAACTAACAAATCAGGGTTCAGGTTACGCACGGTTATTGAACTCAAATCACTAAAGTATAGCTAACCAAATCTCGCTGCGAAAACTATCTAAGTCTAAATCCTAGAATTCCAAATCTCTTTGCGAATCCTAAAGTATAAACCACTTTTAGTTCAAGTTTGATTTGTTCACAAAACAACTAAACCAAATCTCTTTGCGAATAGTTATTTTGCTCACCCTAAGTTCTGTCAGGTAATTAATCGGACTCTCATGCCTAACCAATTATCCTAAGATCTAAGTTCTAGGTGATCAATCCAGAATTAGTTTTGAGAACAACCTAAGGCGAAGAACTAATTCAGATTGTGAACCCTAAACAACTAATCAACCTAGCATTCAAAGAAATCTCTATGAGAAAACCCCAAACCTAACAAGAGATCTACTCAGACATGGAGATTGAATCAATAAACATGACTGAATAAATACTCAAATAAATAATAAGAAATAGTAACAAAAGGGTTCGAAATCTTCTCTCGGACGAACATAGTCTCAGACTTGTCTCCCTTCAAAAGCTCTCTCACAAATCCAAAGTAAAATAAAGCGTAGCCAACAAAGTGGCTGTAAAATCCTATTAAATAACCTAAACACGTTCTGGGCTTTCTTGTAAATATTAAAGACTTCTGGGGCAATTTGCAATTCTTTAAATCTTCAATAAGTCGCGATCCGTGTCTGCTGCGATGGGTATCGATCGATACTAGGCAGTATCGAGATACTGATGCTTCAAATCGGGTACTCAGCAACACGAACTTCTGCTTTGCTCCAGAATGCTCCAATTAGCTCCAATATCTCTACTTATGCTCCAAACGTGCTAAAACCTGTAAAAGACTCTAAAAGACTCCAAAATACTAGGAAAACTCTATAAAACGGACTTACATCATGGCTTAAAAGGGGTAAAAACCATGATATATCAACTCCCCCAGACTTAGCCTTTGCTTGCCCTCAAGCAAATAGAAAACTAAACCAGAGAAAGAGGTTTGAAAACACGGAGACTCACCCATTCAGGAACCATCGCAAAGATCCTTTTCCCAAGCACCCAAATGTCACCTAACCAGCTTTTGATCTAACCACCATGTACTTCTCCGTAGACATTCGCAGTTTTTCCAGACTCCACACATTATTTCGCATCATTGTTCAAATAAAGCCCTCATCGCCAGTTTCATCGCTGCAGCCAATGTTCAAGAACCTTCTAGATTCTTTACCATACAATATCATGACAAGGAACCATCCAATTTCACACTTTTTGTATCACTTTCTCTCCCCCAGACTTATTTCTTATTATGTTCTTTTTTTTTTTATAGATCTGCATATACACATCAAGGTCTGAAACGCGAGTATTGATGGTGTTTGCCACCGAATCCCCGGTTCTTCCCTCTCTATGTATCAAAGGTTTTAGGCGAATAGTGGTATCACGAGAAATTTTCCTAACCTCGCTTTCAACCTTTGTGTGATCATTCCCTCTTATGTAGAATAATGGGATCGCTGGAAATTTTACTAGCCCTCTACTCAGAAGAAATTCATTTCAATCTTTTATGCTCTTATATATCAACTTATAACAGGGGAGAGAGATACCATTACTTTAAGCATATGGGTTCCTTTGTCAAACATGAATGATGAATCAAGCTCTGTAAACACTAACCACATTGATGAAGTGCAAAAATTTGGCTCAGGGTTCAGAAGAACTCTGCTGGAGACATGGATGTTTTCTAGTCAACTGGTCAGTCCTTGAATTTTTCATTAGTCGATCTAGAGCTGATTCTGCAACACTGGTCACTCATAAACAAAATCAAAACAACAATTCAAGCACATGATCATCATCTCCAACAAGTTTTGACTCAATAAAACGTTTTTGACTCGATAAAACAACTGACTCTAAGAAAAACAAACACAATGTCAGCATACACTTCCCCCAAACTTAAACAACACTGTCCCCAGTGTTATCTAGTCTAGAGTAGGTAAAAGAAAACAAAAGAACAAAATATAATTAAGAAAAACAAGAAGTTACCGTGCTGGAACAACTGGTATCGATCGACACACGGCCTGGTATCGATCGATACCAGGCTTAAATCGACATGATGAACCGTCTCATTCGCGATCGGTGTCGACCGATACCAATATGGTATCTATCGATACTCAGGCGATTTCGAGTTTTGCTCCTTGTTTATCCTGACACAAACATATAACGAAAAAGAAAAAGACTCAAAAACAGACTCACCAGTGGGTTGCCTCCCACCAAGCGCTCGTTTAACGTCATTAGCTTGACTGTACCGCCATTTAGGCTGTGGGTGCATCATCTAGAGGCATTATGTGTCCGTCTGGAATCTCGGCTTTCGCCCAATAGTGTTTCACCCTTTGTCCATTGACAGTGAACTCTTCGCCTGAAGCGTTCGTCAGGACAATTGCACCATGTGGTCGCACTTCCATAACTGTGAAAGGACATGACCAACGAGAACGCAGTTTACCAGGAAACAATTGCAAACGAGAGTTATACAGAAGTACCTGGTCGTTCGGCTCGAAATGTCTGGAGATGATCTTTTTATCATGATAAGCCTTGGTTCTCTCCTTGTACAGCTTCGAGTTCTCGTAGGCGTGGTGCCTAATCTCATCCAACTCGTTCAGTTGAATCAATCTCCTCTCAGCAGCAGGTTTGATGTCGAAGTTCAGCAACTTCGTCGCCCATGCAGCTTTGTGCTCTATCTCCACTGGAAGGTGACATGCTTTCCCATACAGCAAGTGAAATGGTGTAGTACTCAGCGGTGTCGTGAAAGCAGTCCTGTATGCCCATAGCGCATCATCCAGCTTCGTAGACCAATCCTTCCGAGAAGCACCCACTGTCTTCTCCAGAATCTCCTTGATTTGCCTGTAGGAGACCTCGACTTGCCCACTGGTCTAAGGGTGATATGGAGTAGCCACACGATGATGTACACCATACTTCTTCAGCAACCTCTCGAAAATCTTGTTGATAAAGTGAGAACCACCATCACTTATCACAATTCGAGGTACTCCAAAATGAGGGAAAATGATGGTCTTAAACAGCTTAAGAACCACCGCATAATCGTTTTTCTTACTAGCAATCGCTTCCACCCATTTGGACACATAGTCCACAGCAACCAGGATGTATCTGTT
This sequence comes from Eutrema japonicum, assembly GCA_030161315.1. Lineage (NCBI taxonomy): Eukaryota > Viridiplantae > Streptophyta > Magnoliopsida > Brassicales > Brassicaceae > Eutrema > Eutrema japonicum. The sequence continues at coordinate 24,147,146 of BSQW01000007.1, forward strand.
ATCGTGTGACGAGGGAAATGGACCTATAAAATTGATGCCCCAGCAATCGAAAACTTTAACCTCTAGGATGAAATTCTGTGGCATCTCATGTCTCTTACTGATCTTCCCTCTCCTCTGACAAGCATCGCACTGTGAAATGAAACCATGAGCATCCTTAAACATGGTAGGCCACCAGAAGCCTGCTTGAAGAGCCTTGGACACTGTCTTGAAAGTGGCAAAGTGTCCAGCATAGTCGGATCCATGGAAATGAAACAAAATATCAGGTACCTCTGATTCAGCAATGCATCTCCTGTAAATGCCATCAGAACAATGCTTGTACAGGTAAGGTTCATCCCAAAAGAATCGCCTTATGTCACGCATGAACTTCTTCTTGTTATATTTTTTGAGGTGCTCTGGCTCTGCATCTGCAGCGAGGTAGTTGGCAATATCGGCATACCATGGTTGATCAGAATCGGTTGCAGCGACGAGATAGTCTTCAGAAGCATCGAGATGACCATCAATCAATACAGGTTTGGAATCGCCATGGTATCGACCGATACTAGCAGGGTATCGATAGATACTGCATCCTACAATTCGTGGGAATTGCTGAGTTGCTGCGAAATTCATCTGAAAACCAGTTTCATTGAACCAAATGGATTCCTATGGTAGGTGATCATCAATAGGGACGTCTGCATCGATCCGCATCCTCGAGAGATGGTCAGCGACTCCGTTCTCTATGCCTTTCTTGTCCTTAATTTCGATGTTGAAACCCTGTAGCAAAAGAACCCAACGACAAAGACGAGGCTTGAGATCCTTATTTTGCATCAGATATTTGAGAGCAGCATGATCAGTATGAACAATCACTTTGCTCCCAATCAAGTAGGATCAAAATTTCTCAAAGGAGAAAACAACTGCAACTAGTTCCTTCTCCGTGGTGCTGTAGTTCTTCTGAGCATCATCCAATGTCCTGCTGGCATAGTAGATGACGTGCAGCTTCTTATCCTTTCTCTGACCCAGAACTGACCCAACAACAAAATCACTAGCGTCGCACATGCACTACAAGAAAACAGGGTTTTTGCGACTAAAGTTTGCGACTACACGTGTAGTCGTAAATTATGACGACTAATTAATGACTATTGTGCGACTAGGTTACGACTACATAAATAGAGTCGCACCATAGTCGGTAATTTGCGACCAAAACTATTAGTCGGAGAGTAGTCGCGTATTTACGACTACTGTTGAGTCGGAAAACTTTAGTAGTAAAGTAGTCGCAAACTTTACGACTAATCTGCGACTTTTTCGGCGGGTCGCAAACGAGTCGTTTGTTGGTCGTAAAATAACAACATTTAACACGAGTAATTGTTGTTGTACCTACTTTTTGCGACTACAACTCGTAGTCGCTCAACAGTCGCTATGTAGTCGCAAAACAGTAGGAAAATTGTGTATAAATGAAAACTTCAGACCATCGTTCTCCTCAATCTCATAATCTCCTTTCTCTTAAACAAAAAAAAACACGAAATTTTGAAGAGAAACAATTTTTTTTATAATGTCGGGAAATTCTAATTATAGTAATTTTCGGGAGTGGATGTATAAGCGGATCGATGAAGAGACGGGAAATTTCTCGGTAGAGTTCAGCACGGGGGTGGAACAATTCATGGCGTTTGCAAATAACCAGCCTCTAGCGTAGAGCAATGGAGGTAAGTTTTACTGCCCTTGTAGTGTTTGCAAGAACGACAAATTTCTCCCGGGGACTAGAATTTGGAATCATCTATATAGTAGAGGATTTATGCCAGATTATTATGTTTGGTATAAGCATGGATTTAGGAACGAGTTATGTTGATCCGACGCATATAAGTGGGAGTGAAGAAGTGGGTAATGTAGTAGAAGGCAGATATGTGGATATGGTGAATGATGCATTCCGTGATAACGTGAGTTTTGATGGTTATCAGAATGTAGAAGAACCGGTACATAACCATTCAAATAAATTCTACGACTTGTTAGAAGGAGCGAATACTCCATTATATGATAGTTGTCGTGAAGTTCACTCGCAGTTATCCTTAGCTGCTCGAGTCATGCAAAATAAGGCAGAATATAATATGAGTGAAAAGTTAGTGGACTCGGTTTGCGGAATCTTGACAGACTATTTACCAGAAGGAAACAAGTCAACCGGTTCACATTACGAGACAGAAAAATTGATGCGCAATTTAGGTCTCCCATATCATACAATTGATGTTTCTATTAACAATTGTATGATCTTCTGGAAAGAGGACGAGAAGGAGGATAAATGTCGGTTTTGTGGTGCACAAAGATGGAAGCCTAAGAACGACCGGCGTATAACCAAAGTACCATACAGTCGTATGTGGTATCTACCTATTGCTGACAGATTAAAGAGAATGTATCAAAGTGAGAAGACTGCAGCGGCAATGAGATGGCATGCCGAGCACCAAGTAAAGGAGGGAGAAATGGGCCATCCTTCTAATGCGGCGGAGTGGAGATATTTTCAAGAGCAAAATCCCCTGTTTGCCGAAGAACCCCGTAATGTTTATCTTGGATTATGTACGGATGGGTTCAATCCATTTATAATGTCTCGTAATCATTCGCTGTGGCCTGTGATCTTGATGACTCCATATAATTTACCCCCTGGTATGTGCATGAATACAGAGTATTTATTTCTTACTATTCTGAATTCTGGGCCAAATCATCCGCGAGCTAGTCTCGATATCTTCCTCCGACCTCTTATTGAGGAGTTAAAAGAGTTGTGGTCTAATGGCGTCGAAGCATACGATGTGTCCTTGAATCAAAATTTCAATCTAAAAGCAGTGCTAATGTGGACGATAAGTGACTTTCCGGTGTATAGCATGTTATCTGGATGGACAACCCATGGTAAATTGTCTTGTCCAGTTTGCATGGAAGATACAAAGTCTTTTTATCTACCTAAGGGAAGGAAGACGTGTTGGTTTGATTGTCACCGAATATTTCTTCCTCATGGTCATCCACTGAGGAGGAATAAGAAAGACTTCTTAAAGGGAAAAGACGCTTCGAGAGAGTATCCACCTCCGTCTTTGACATGTGAGCAAGTTTATTATGAGCGGTTGGCTAGTGTAAATCCATCAAAAACAAAGGACATCAGTGGAAACGGTCACGAAAAGAAGAAGCCGGGCCATGGGAAGCAACATAATTGGCACAAGGAAAGCATATTCTGGGAGCTGCCGTACTGGAGGGACCTCAATCTCCGTCATTGTCTTGATGTGATGCATATAGAGAAGAACTTTTTTGACAACATCATGTATACTCTTATGAGTGTGAAGGGTAGATCGAAAGAAAACATAATGTCAAGATTGGATATAGAACAATTTTGTTCTCGGCCACACTTACATATTGATAGTGATGGTAAAGCTCATTTCCCAGCCTTCACTTTGACAGAAGAAGCCAGAAAAAGTTTATTGGAATGTGTGAAACATGCAGTTAAATTCCCAGATGGTTATTCTTCAGACTTAGCTACTTGTGTTGATATGAACAACCAAAAGTTTTCGGGCATGAAGAGTCATGATTGCCATGTTTTTATGGAGCGGTTACTTCCATTTATCTTTGTAGAACTCCTAGACCGGAATGTCCACCTTGTGTTATCAGGTACTAATTGCGACTATTTCTTTAAATATATATGATTATAGTAATTTATATAGTAACCTCATGCAGTTTGAATTTATATTGTAGGGGTTGGAGCATTTTTTCGGGACTTATGTTCAAGAACTTTGCATAGAAGTCGCGTTCAAATTCTAAAACAGAACATTGTTTTAATCCTATGCAATTTGGAAAAGATATTTCCACCTTCATTTTTCGATGTGATGGAGCACCTGCCTATACATCTCCCCTACGAAGTTGAATTAGGAGGCCCTGTCTAGTATAGGTGGATGTATCCTTTTGAACGGTTTTTCAAAAAGTTGAAAGGGAAAGCAAAGAACAAAAGATATGCGGCAGGATCGATTGTTGAATCATATATCAATGACGAGATTGCTTATTTCTCAGAGCACTACTTTGCTGCGAATATACAAATGAAATCAAGGTATCTGCTAAAATCAATCACATCATGTCCACTTTGCCATTTAATTTGTATACACATGCTATGTATTTTAATGTGAATTACTTTTTCACTCATTTGGTCAGGTTAACAAGATTCAATGAAGGTGAAGTCCCCGTATATCATGTCCCTGGAGTACCTTATATATTTACTCACGTAGGCCGTCCAAGTAGAGAAATGCAAGAAACATGGCTCTCAGAGAGAGATTATCAATGCGCACATGCATACGTTTTACGAAATTATGACTATTTTCAGCCAATTGAGAGGTATATCAGTTGGCATCTCTCGCAGATTGCGTTTTAATATATATATATTCCTTGTTTAATTTCTCATATTTATGTTGGTCTTGTGTAGAATGTTCGAGGAATTTATTTCTGCAAAATATCCAGGACTTTCCGAAAAAGAACTATTTGCGAAAAGAGCTGACGAATATCATTATGGGTGAAAGAATATGTATGTCTAAAAAATATTCATAACTATGCATATATTTATACTTATATATATATTTACACTATTTATTTATATGTATGCAGGTTACTTACTGGAACGCCACGAATCCATTTCCTACTTGGGTTCAAGAGATAGTGCATGGACCTTTGAATAAGGTCAAAACATGGCCAATGTATTTTACCAGAGGCTATTTGTTTCATACGCAGAATCACGGCGCTGGACGAAAGACATGTAACTATGGGGTTTGTGTTAAAGGTCAAAATTACACTGATGCATCTGATGAAGCGGATTTCTACGGGACCTTAAATGATATCATAGAACTCGAGTATGAGGGGAGTCAATTTGAGAATCACACTTTTTAAGTGTAATTGGTATGACCCTGTTATCGGTAGAGGCACTCGGAGGAGCAATGGTGGTGTTGTAGACGTGCTTTCATCGAGAAAATACAACAAATACGAACCATTTATTCTAGGTACGTACTTATTAATGTCGATATCATATATATATATATATACTGATGTATAACTTATATATACATTTTGTTATATAAACAGCCTCACAAGCGGATCAAGTTTGTTATATTCCGTACCCATACATAAAGAAACCGAAGCAGTTGTGGCTCAATGTTCTAAAAGTGAATCCGAGGGGAAACGTTTCAGGGGAATTATATGAAAAAAAAGAACCGACTCTTTTGCAAACAGAAAATGATGAAGCTGTATTGATGACTACAATTGAAGATCTCGTACTCGACGATTTCGTACAAGGAGACCAAATAAACCTTGATTACGATGTCGGAGATGCGGAACCAGAAGATGAATTTCGGTGTAGTTTGTCGTCTTCTGATGAAGAATCAGATGACGAAGAGCCCTACTAATTAACTATGTCATTTATGTACCAATTTCGGTGTAATTTTACTTTTTCACTTATTTGTCGTTTTAAGTAAAAGAAAATTGTCCTCACAAGAATTTGAACCGTGGGGGGGGAGGAACATGAGTGCGAGATTTACCAATGGGCTAAAGTAATTAATTGGTATATATCACACATAATAATTGTTAACTAGATCAGCATTTAATCAGAAAAAAACAAAACTTTTGTCCTCTCACCCAGCTCGAACCGTGGGGGGGGGGGGGGGGGGGGGGGGGGGGGGGGGAGAAGAACATTTGTGTGAGATTTACCATTGGGCTAGAGTAACTAATTGGTATAAGTCACACATACAAATCCTTAACTAGATCTTTGTTTATTCAGATTAAAAAAAACAAAACCTACGAAACCCTAAGTCCCAAATCTCTTCGCCTTTCGTCTCCTTTCAATCAAGAAGCTATTCTTCTTCCAATCTCTTCGCCTTTCATCTTCATCTTCTTCAATCTCTTCATCTTTTTCAATCTTTTCGCCTTTCATATTCATCTCTTTGCCTTTCATCTTCATCCCCTTTCAATCGAAGCACACGATGCCGGCAGATAAGAACGGTGGTAAACGCTGAAAGAAATTTTGTCCCAACGTCTCTCAGAGAGCCGGAGCTTCGTCGCGACCAGTGAACCCTCTACCGCCGCAGTACACCTTCACGCCGGCGCAACCAGTGAACCCTCTACCGCCGCAATCTCTTCTGAATCTGTCGTCACCTCCTATGAACCATCAACGCCAGCAGCAACCATCAATGTCCGGGACTTTCCACCTCCGACCCAGCTCTTCCGGAGCACCTCAGAGCAACCACCCGAATGCTCTCCATCTCAAGGTCCGACAATCCATCGACAATCATCTGAACCTCAAGCGCTCCCGACTCCAAGATCTTCCAATTCGAGTGTTCCTCTGCAGAACTCCGATGGTCATAGCAACCACTCAGTCAACCACTTTGAAGATGATACGATTGACGACAATGCACAGTTTCAAGCCGAAATCCAGGATGAGCAACTTAGGGTGCTTGAGGCGCTGCTAAGGGTGTCTAACCGGGAATCGTTTACAACGGTGTTGTCTCCAACACGCCCTCAGCTGCCAAGCACCACATGGTAAGTGTTTCAATATCCTGTCTAAATTCATGTCTTAATGTGTGTAGTTTTCTTTGTCTCTGTTGATGGTTGGCGATGATGTGTGTAGTCTTTTATGTCTCTTGTTATGGTTTGTGTCTCTAGTTATGGTTCGTAGCATTACAACAGAAACAAGAACAACTTTTTGCTTGTTAGTATTTGGGTTTTGTGTTTTGTGTCTAGTAGTTATGTGTCTAGTAGTTATGTATCTTCTGTGTCTAGTAGTTGTGTCTCTTCTGTGTGATTATGTCTGAAATTGCTTGTGTTTGAAAATGTCGGTTTCCATTCCTGTCTAAACGTTAACTTCAATTAAGCATCAAAATCTGGTTTTCTTCGTGTTAACACAAGTGTTTTGTTTTGTTTTGTTTTTGTACTGATGAAGCTAGATATGTTTTGTTTGTAGTTGTTATTTTTCAAGATTATAATGTTTGTAGTTCTTTGGTTAGTTTACGGTCTTCTTTGTTTTGGTGTAATGAAGATTATGTACTAGGGAAAGGTAATTAGTTCATATCAGGTTTGGATCGTGTCTTCTTTTATTTGTTTTGTTTTTGTACTGATGAAGCTAGATATGTTTTGTTTTTGTTCTGATGAAATTTGATCTCTATATATGTACTGAATGATGTCTTAGTCCTTTATGTATGTAGCATGTTTTTGTATGATGTTGGATTTAGATTGTGGTTTCATGCGTCTTCTAGTTCTGGTCACTGAAAAGCTTTGAGTGTGATCACTGAAAAGCTCTAAGTTTAGTGTCATTCTCTCTTGGTATTATGCTGCGTCTTCTAGTTCTGGTCACTGAAAATCTCTTACTTGTTGTATGACGTTGCTGGTAGAGTTCTTTTTCAAGATTAGAATGTTTGTATTTGTTTGGTTAGTTTACGGTCTTCTTTGTTTTGGTGTAAAGAAGATTATGTGCTAGGGAAAGGTTTAGTTCATATCAGGTTTGGATTGTGTCTTCTTTGTTTTGCTATAATTGTGAGGTTTTTAATGTTCAAGGCACTTATTTGTCTCTGTCTAGGTTTGGCCGTGACAAGGGAAAGCTGACAAGGAAGATCACCAAGGTGTTCACAAACAAGTTTGATGGTCCATACTACAGTTGGACTGTTGTGCCTCGGGATAGACAGGAAAGGTATTTCGTCGAGTTCGCGGTAAGCATTTCTCTTCTGTCCATGCTATTCTATGCCTTTCTTTCTATTCTGTCCACTAACCCGAATCACACTTCTCTTGTAGAAAACGCACACCTGAGATCCCTTAATCTCAGGGGTAGTACAACAACATTTCGAGAGGATTTGTCAAAGGCGAATGAAGGATATGGTAAGCACCGCGAGGACTTCCCGACAGCGACCACAATGGATTAACCCAACTCTCTGGACAACAATGACAGAGTGTTGGGACACTGAAGAAGCTCGAGACAGGAGTAAGACCACATCTGCTGCTCGAAAATCTGACCGTAAAGGCTTTGGTGTGCACAAGCACGTATCAGTCCAAAAGTCATATCAACAAATCCAACAAGAAATGGTAAGTGTAAATTCACTATCTAATACTTTTGCAACTTTCTATTATGTAACAAATTTATATGTTACATTTTCAGGAAGAGGTATTGGGAAGACCGGTTAGTATCGGTGAGGTTTTTGTGAAGACTCACACAAAATCAGATGGGATGTTTGTTGATCTGAAGGCTGAGAGGATCGCCCAAACTTACGAGAAGAACTTGCAAGCTAGGATGCAAGTGATCGGGCCTGAAACTTCAGACGGTTGGTCGAAGCAGCGGGAACTTACCACAGAGGACTACAACGACCTCTTTCTTCAGGTAAATACATGTTATCTTTGTCATTTTTGGTTTTCTGTCTTTTGCGTTTCATAAATATATGTTTTATTTATGCAGTCAACTTTCACAGATGAAAGAGGCAGGCCATATGGAATAGGAAGCCTCGCAGAGTCTCATGTTGGTGGAAAACGCAAGTTCGAGGATAGATCTTCATCGTTTCAAGCTCTGCAAGACAAGTTGGAAGAAGCTCAATGCCAAATAGGAGAACAAGCTGCTTCTAACGCTCGGCGTGAGGCAGAGCTTACCCAACTTGCAGCTGACAACCAAAGCAAGCTTACCCAACTTGCAGCGGACCACAAAGACAAGTTCGAGCATTATTCACTGGTGGAAATGTATCTTCGTGAAACCGATCCAAATTTTCTGGACTTCATGGCTTCTCAATCTGGTCGGCAGCATGATTCTACACCCTAGTCTATCATTTTATTTCATGTATTTGAACTTTAGAACATTAAGTTTTCTTTGTATTGGTTTGTACTTGATATGTTAAAATAATGTATGATGATTTCTTTGTATTAATTAATGTTTCTTTCATTTTAACGTGTGTAGTCTTCTTATTAGTGGGCATATGATTTCTAAATTGCTAGGTAATACAAATATGGTCCAGTATTACCATTTTGAATTTCGTCAATAAAATCAGTCGCTATGTAGTCGTAAATCAGTCGCTATAGAGTCGCAAATCAGTCGCAAAACAGTCGTAAACGATGACCAAATCACTATTTAGATGAACATATTAGTCACAAATGAGTCGCTAATACAGACGCATATTAGTCGGGATGTAGTCGCACAATTTCACGACTCTTTAACGACTACAGCAAAACGACTTCCACACGACACAATATATAGTCGCATGTTGGTCGTTAATTTAGTCAGTACATGGTCGCATATATTTACGACTGATTTGCAACTAGTATGCGACTGAATTATGTAATCGCACCGAAGTCGCAAATCAGTCGTAAATTTACGACTGATTTGTGACTACTTGTTTTTACGACTTAACATTTCCGACTATGTCACTTAGTCGTAATATAGTCGTAAAACCTGTTTTAGCGACTACATTACGACTGTTTATGTAGTCGCGAAAACCCTGTTTTCTTGTAGTGATGATCTCAAAAGGCAGAGTCCAATCAGGAGGTTGCACAATAGGAGCACTCACCAAAGCCTTTTTAATCTCCTCAAAGGCTGCAAGACAATCAGATGTGAAATCGAATTTGATCTCCTTGCATAATAGAGCGGTGAGTGGGTGAGCTAGCTTGGAGAAATCTTTGATGAACCTTCTGTAAAACCCAGCATGACCAAGGAAACTTCGAATGTCCTTCAGAGAAGTCGGTGGTTGGAGGCTTGTCATGACCTGAATCTTGGCTTTGTCAACCTCGATCCCAGCTTCAGAAACCTTGTGCCCAAGCACGATGCTGTCATGAACCATAAAGTGACACTTTTCCCAATTAAGGACCATGTGTTTCTCTTCACATCTCTGGAGCACCTTGCACAGATTATCCAAACAGTCTTTGAACGATGGTCTGTATACTGAGAAATTATCCATGAATACCTCCATAAAATCCTCAATCATGTCTGTGAAGATAGACATCATGCACCTCTGAAAAGTGGCTGGAGCGTTACACAATCCAAAAGGCATTCTCCTGTATGCGAATGTGCCATAGGGACATGTGAAAGTTGTATTTCCTTGGTCATCTAGATGTATATGGATTTGGAAGAATCCGGAATATCCATCAAGAAAACAGTAGTAGGGGTGACTAGCCAACCTCTCCAACATCTGATCAATGAATGGCAAGGGGAAATGATATTTTCGTGTAGCTGCATTCAACTTCCTGTAGTCAATGCACATTCGATGTCCAGTGATAGTTCTAGTAGGAATCATCTCATCCTTTTCATTCTTCACCACGGTTATCCCTCCTTTCTTAGGAACAACGTGCACTGGACTGACCCAAGAGCTATATGAGATGGCATAGATGATAACTCCTGCATCCAAGAGTTTCATGACTTCTTTCTTAACGACTTCCTTCAGGTTTGGATTCAGCCTCCTCTGATGCTCAATTGAAGCCTTTGACTCGTCCTCAAGATGAATCCTATGCATGCACATGTCCGTGATATACCTGAAATATCATCAAGAGAATAGACAAGAGCTTTGCGATACTTGCGCAGCTTCCTCAGCAGTAAGGTGACCTCTGCGTTGTTCAAGGAAGCATTACCGATCACTAGGAATGTGGAATTAGGACCAAGAAAACCATACCTCAGATTTGCCGGAAGTGGTTTGAGTTCCACCTTAGGAGCTTTCTCTTCGCTCCAATCTCCAAGCTCAGCATCTTGCTTAGAATTTTCGGCCAAATCTCTTTCTGGCCGCAGGGTATCGACCGATACTAGGTGAGTATCGATCGATACTGGCAGTGCTGTATCGAGCATCTTCGCGTACTCAGTAGCAACATCAATCGAATGGACCTCTGACTCAGCTAAACAGACCAGTGCCTTCTCCAATGGGTCCTCAAGATGCATCTCCAGGAAATACTCTTCAGCAATATCACTAAAGGTGTCAACAAAGAAAGTCTGCCCATCGATGGTTGGTCTCTTCATCATCTTCTCCATGTTAAAAGTCATGACCAACTCACCGATGTTAAGAGCTATTTTCCCATTCCTGCAATCAATCAGAGCACTAGCTGTTGCTAGGAATGGTCTTCCCAGGATAAGAGGATCCTTAGGCTCAGCATCATATTTCAAGACGATGAAATCAGTTGGGATCAAGCAATTCCCAATCTTTATAGGAACAACTTCGAGCAAACCCTCTGGAAGTCTGATATGCTCAAATTAATACCCTAACAGATACTAAAGCGGTTGTCGTAGTATAGGTAGGGGTCGAACCACAAAGACTCAAAGAGACACAAAATAGATTATATAGATCCAAAATACGCTAAATCAAAGGATGTAAACGAAAACAGGTACGAAATTAAAAGTGTTGTAAATCAATGGAGGAAAATATAGGCCCAGGGTTTTTCTCAGGAAATCAATGAATGCAGCTAAATTAACTAACATGATTCAGATTACGCACGGTTCTTGAACTCAAATCACTAAAATATAGCTAACCAACTCTCGTTGCGAAAACTATCTAAATCTAAATCCTAGGAATTCCAAATCTCTTCGCGAATCCTAAAGTCTAAATCAGCTTTAAAGTTCAGGTTTGATATGTTCAAAAATCAATTAAACCAAATCTCTTTGCGAATAATCAATTTGCTCACCTAGGTTCTATCAGGTAATTAATCGCACTCTCGTGCCTAATCAATTATCCTAAGATCTAAGTTCCAGATTCGTCAACCTAGAATTAGCTTTGAACACAACCTAAGGCGAAGAACTAATTCAGATTATGAATCCTAACAGATAATCAACCTAGCATTCAAAGAAAACCCTATGAGAAAACCCTAAACCTAAAGTGGATCTACTCATGCATGGTGAATGAAACAATCAACATAACTGAATAAATCATCAATAAAATAATCAGAAAGGTTTTGAGATCTGATCTCGGAAGAAGGAAGATTCAGACTTGTCTCTCTAAAACCAAAGTAAAATCAAAGTATAGAAAATAAAGCTTCACAAAAATAAAAAGTGTCGCCTAAACAGGTGGCTGAAAACCTAATTTATAAGCTAAAACACGTTCTGGGCCACCTTGTAAATATCAAAGTCTTCTGGGCCAATTATGCAATTCTTCAACTCTTCAATAAGTCGCGATCCTTCTGTTTCCTCGACGGGTATCGATCGATACTAGGCAGTTTCGATCGATACTCAGGTGATTTTGATGTCTCGGCTACACGGATCTCTGCTTCGCTCCAGAATGTTCCAGAAAGCTCCAATATCTCCAATTATGCTCCAAACGTGCTATAACCGGTAAAAGACTCTAAAAGACTATAAAACACTAGAAAGACTCTATAAAAAGGACTTATATCATGGCCTAAAAGGGGTAAAAACCATGATATATCAACTCCCCCAGACTTAGCCTTTTGCTTGCCCTCAAGCAAATAGAAGACTAAACCAGAGAAAGAGGTTTGAAAATGCGGAGACTCACCTGTTCATGAACCATCGAAATGACCCTCTTTCCAAGTACCCAAATGTCACCTAATCAGCTTTTGATCTAACCACCATGTACTTCTCCGTAGACATTCGCAGCTTTCCCAGACTCCACACATTATCCCACTGCATTGTTCAAATAAAACCATCCTCGCCAGTTTCATCGCTGCAGCCAATGTTCACGAACCTTCTAGATTCTTTACCATACAATATCATGACAAGGAACCACCATTTTTCACACTTTTTGGTATTAATTTCTCTCCCCCAGACTTATTTCTTATTATGTTCTTTCTTTTCTTTTCAGCTTTGCATATACACATCAAGGTATGAGAAGCGAGTATTGATGGTGTTTGCCACCAAATCCCCGGTTCTTCCCTCTCTATGTATCAAAGGATGTAGGCGAATAATGGCATCATAGGAAAATCCTAGCCTCGCTTCCAATCTTTTGTGTGATCATTCCCTCTTAAGTAAAATAATGGGATCGCTGGAAATTTTCCTAGCCCTCTACTCAGAAGAAAATCATTTCAATCTTTTATGCTCTTATCTATCAACTTATAACAGGGGAGAGAGATACCATAACTCTAAACACATGGGTTCCTTTATCAGATATGAATGATGAATCAAGCTCTAAAAACACTAACCACATTGATGAAGTGCAAAAATTTGGCTCAGGCTTCAGAAGAACTCTGCTGGAAGCATGGATGTTTTCTAGTCAACTGGTCAGTCTTTGGATTTTTCATTAGTCGATCTAGAACTGATCCTGTAACACTGTGCACTCAAAAACAAAATCAAATCAATAGGTTCAAGCACATGATCATTATTTCCAAAAAGTTTTGACTCAATAAAACGACAATTTTTTATTTTATTTTATGACTCTAAGAAAAACAAACACAATGTCAGCAGACAACTCCCCCAGACTTGAACAACACTGTCCCCAGTGTTATCTAGCCTAGAGTCAGTGAAAGAAAACAAAAGAACAGAATAAAATTGGGAAAAACAAGAAGTTACCTTGCTGGAACATAGAGTATCTGTAACATCCCTAATTCAATTTTGAGGTTGAAATTGAATAATTAGAAGTTGGGGGTTAATTTCGCGTAAATCAATTTTTCCGGGTGGGTTTAATTGATAAGTTTGGAAGTTTGGGGCCATTTGTGAATTCGAAAAAGATTGGTCACACATATGTATACGCGCGTATGTATCTCCCTCTCCGACCTTGTGCGATTAACCTAGCCGTCAAGTCCTCGTCGCCACGGTAAGAACCCTTCTCTCCCTCCTTAGTTTTTTTTGATGCGATGCGGGGTCGCTCGGGATTGCAGATCGGAGGTTGGGCCGTGGTGAGCTCCCGTGGTGAGCTCCGGTGACGAGCACTCGCCGGTGTGTTGGTTTGGAGTCGGGATTGCAGATCGGAGGTTGGGCCGTGGTGAGCTCCCGTGGTGAGCTCCGGTGATGAGCACTCGCCGGTGTGTTGGTTTGGAGTCGGGATTGCAGATCGGAGGTTGGGCCGTGGTGAGCTTCCGTGGTGAGCTCCGGTGGTGAGCGACGGTGCGTGGGTTGGAGTCGGGATTGTGATCGGGTTGGGCTGTGGCGAGCTCCGATGGTGAGCTCCGGCGGTGGCGTCGCTGCACCGGCGATGGTGAAGTCGATGAAGTCGACTACCGGTTTAAGACCGGTTTAATAATAGGATCGAGTGTGTTTGATTTGTGTTGATTATTTTATTATTCTTTTATTTTAGGTGGATTAATAGAAGGTTATTCATCCCGGGGAGTTCTAGAAAATTGCTGAATTTTCTCGTGAAACTTTCTGTGCGGAAATAAGGTGAGTGCAGGACCATAGGCGTAATTAAATAATTTTGATAATTGGTGTGATTTCGTGATTATAGTCCGTTTACGATCTCGGAGGGTCTAGATCGAGTGTTTCATGAAATGTTTGATTTATTCGGTATTTTCGTGATAGTCTATATTAATTATCTTAATTATTTGTTAGCCTGTAGATGGGAGGATTGTCTCACTAAGTATTTATCGAAATACTTATGCATCTCTTATATTTTAATTGATGCAGGAAATGAGAAAGTGTGACCGTGGAATCAGGGCGAGGAAGAGGGGGTGATCTAGACTTGTCATTTATTTGAGTATTTAATTTAATAATTTATGATCTGCATTGTTCGGATTTTTAGTCTTGAACCGGGAATTAATTGGTGAGGTTCAGTTATTGTTTATGGGATTTTAATGATTATATGCAAAAAAAAAAAAATGGGTGCGGTTGTTTCAATTTGGTATCAGAGCATTTACGGTTCTAGGACGGTTTTAAAAAAAAAAAATTTCCGCTATTAGAACTGTCTATGTGAGTTAGTCAATTGTTGAGCTTGAAGTTCTAGATCATCCTCTTCGAGCCTTCAATGAGATTCCACGGTAAGACTCGTGTTTGTTTTACTATTGCTGTTGTCAATTAGTAACAAGTGGTTATTGCAGATGGTTGATTCTGATAGCGTTGGGCAAGGTCTCAGAGGTCGGGGTGGTCGCGGCGGCCGTGGTCGGGGCGGCAGAACAGGCCGTGGCGGCAGAGGTGGCAGAGGTGGTAGAGGTGGTAGAGGTGGCAGAGCAGCTGCGAATGTGACGCAGAGTGTCACGGTGGAGCAGGGGGCGTATGATCACGCCGAGGGGGAAGGTCAGTCGGAGCCAGCGGCCGTGTATGGTGCGATGCCGGCGCCGGGTGGTGCTCAGGCGGGTGCGGGCCCGAACCCGATGGCGGCTGTTTTGGGCATGTTGGCCCAGCTCTTGGAGAGGTTACCTGGTGTGGTACCGGCTCCAGCTCCAGTGGCGCCACAGGGGGTTGCCGCGATGTCGGGTGTTGTTGCTCCGGGAGTTCCGGGAGTGGTTGCTGAGGCCGAGCCAGTGGTTCCGTCGTACCTGAGGGTGATGGAGCATATGCAGAGGTTGGGCACCAAGTTTTTCAATGGTGGTGCTCGACCGATTGAGTCTGATGAGTGGAGGTCCAGGTTGGAGAGGAACTTCCAGTCGATCAGATGCCCTGAGGAGTATAGGGTTGACTTGGCGGTGCATTATCTGGAGGGAGATGCACATGAGTGGTGGCAGGGTGTTGCTGCGAGGAGGGCGGGAGTAGTGTTGCCTTGGGACGAGTTCCGGAGGGAGTTCGATCTCAAGTATTTTCCGCGGGAGGCTCGCGACAGGTTACAGGCGGAGTTTCTGTACTTGTCACAGGGGATTCGTTCGGTCCGAGAGTACGAGGCCGAGTTTAACCGGCTGAAGCGGTTTGCTGGTCGGGGTGCAGATACCGAATATGAGTTGATTGGTGCTTTCATGCGAGGTATGCGTATCGATCTCAGGAATCGGTGCATAGTCCGCAAGTTCGAGTCGGTATCCGAACTGGTGGAGTGTGCAGCGCAGCTTGAGGAGGGGATGAGGCAGGAGACTAGTTTAAAGGCTGCAGTACCAGAGGTTCCGCGACGGCCTCAAAGTCAGAGTGTTGCTCCGAGCAAGGGCGGTAGGTCTGGTCAGCAGCAGGGACAGAAGAGGAAGTGGGAGGATACTTCCAAGGAAGCGGGTTCTGGACCACGTTGTTTCGGGTGCGGAGCTTTAGTACTTTAGGGTATTAAATTGAGCATATCAATTTTGGCGCCGTTGCCGGGGACTCAATTCGCCATTAGATTTTAGTTTAGAATTTCGACTAAGTTCGTCGGTATCGATCGATACTCTGTAGTATCGGTCGATATTCGTCGTCTTCTTTTGTTGG
This sequence comes from Eutrema japonicum, assembly GCA_030161315.1. Taxonomy (NCBI): domain Eukaryota; kingdom Viridiplantae; phylum Streptophyta; class Magnoliopsida; order Brassicales; family Brassicaceae; genus Eutrema; species Eutrema japonicum. The sequence goes on from BSQW01000007.1 coordinate 24,163,317, forward strand.
TATCGATCGACACCACTTGGTATCGATCGATACTCAACGTATTTTTCTGGTTACTTACGTGCTTTGCCTAGTGTTTTGTTTGCAGGTGTATGCCTGTTCCTGAAACCAGAAGCAACAAGAGCACACAGCTAGTTAAACTGTCATTGGAACAGCTAGCGTTTGTGGAACGCACAAACAGAAAGACCAAGCAAACATCAGGGATGAACAACCCAGTGGTTTTAAGAGCTGATGAAGCTGGAATTCTGAGAGACCAAGAGGGTCACGTGTGTAATGAGAGAGGGCAGCGACTTGATGAAGCTGGTAACATCGTTGTCCCTGCTGCGGTTGTTGAGATTATCGCGCCAGCTGGGCGCGCCAACGCAGGGAATGCTGTGGTTAATCGTGGAAGAACGATTGGTGAGTACAACAGGCCAGAGCAGTTTTTCGCCAATCGGTCAGCGATTCGTCCTCCTGCTTATGAGAGGAATGACTTCGAGCTGAAACCTGCTTACTACACTCTAGTAGGACAACATCTCTTCCATGGTCTTCCTCATGAACATCCAATGGACCATGTAGAGAAGTTCGAGGACTTGGTCACTAGCATCAAGAGCAATGGAGTGTCCTACGACTACCTCTTCTGCAAGCTTTTCCCCTACTCTCTGGGTGGAGAAGCTACTTACTGGCTGAGGCAGCTATCTCCTGGATCGCTAACTAATTGGGAGGACACCAAGAGAGCCTTCCTGATTAACTTCTATGATGACGGGCGATCTGAAGATCTGAGAAATAAGATATCCACTTTTTCTCAAGGACCTACTGAGGCGTTCAAGGCTGCTTGGACAAGATTCAGATCGTATCAGAGAGATTGTCCACATCATGGATACTCTGATGTGCAGCTGCTGGGTATCTTCTTCAGAGGAGTAGATTGGAGATATCAGATGGGTCTGGACTCTTCGAGCAATGGTAATTTCAATACCAGATATCCTGAGGATGCTATTGTGTTGATCGAGAACTTTGCCTCTAGTAGTAGCACCAAGAGCGCAGATTTCGAGCGCAAGAGGCTGGCTGGTAATCAGGATGGGTCGCAGATCGCTGAAGTGAAGGCTCAGCTGGATTCTATGCACAGTCTTCTGCTGGGAAAGACAACAAAGGCCGTCCACTTCGCTGCTGAGAATGAAGTGGAAGATGTTAACTACATTGGTGGTTCTGGTTTTCAGGGTCAGCGATTCGGATACAACTCCAATCGAAACTTCACCAACAATGCTCAGCAAGGAGGGTACCAATCCCCACCACCCAAAGCTCCTGAGAGTAAGATTGAGGCTATGCTTGAACACCTGGTTCAAGGGCAGGAGAAGATGACAGCCACCTTCAATGGTAAGATGGACATCATGTACACCGATTTGAGTGGAAGGATCGAGGCACTAAATACGAGCCACAGGATGCTGGAGACGCAAGTAGCTCAGACTGCAGCACATTCCAAGGGAAAGGCGGTTCAATCACACAATGCACACGTCAATGCCATCAGCTTACGTGCAGAAAATCTCGAAGCCATTCCTGAAATCGCACAAGCATCGATCGATACTCCCCAGTATCGATCGATACCAGCACAGACGTCTGCTAGAATGGATTCGAAAACCCGTGTATCGATCGATACCCCATTGGTATCGGTCGATACCGGGGCGATTTCTGAGGAAACAGTTGAAACTTCGACTGTGGTGCCTAAGGTCGTTGCAGAACGAGTGTATGTAACCAGGATGCCTTATCCTATGGTTCCTAAGCTGACAAGGGAGGAATGGGAGATTGCTAGACTACAGTATATGCTGGATAACCCGAACGTGGAGCTTCTTTCTGATGAAGATGTACCTGTCAGAAACGATTCAAATCGCATGGCGTCGATCGATACCCTACCTGGTATCGATCGATACCCCTCGCAGAAAGAACCAGAAGCCAAGAAATCACGTGAGGTGATAGGAGAAAGAGTTCGCAATTCACTACAACCACGGAAATTGACACAGAGGGAAGACCCAGGGAAATTCGCAGTACCAAGCTCCGTCTCAGGAGTTGATTTCAAAGAGTCTCTTGTCGACTCAGGGGCTAGTGTCAATGTCATCTCAAAGGCAATTGCAGAGCAGTTGGGGGCTACTATTCTATCTCCTAAGACATCTATCACGTTTGCAAACGATTCCACCTCACTTCCATATGGTGAAATCGCTGGTTTGCTAGTCCAAGTAGGAGACTGTCTGGTGCCTACTGATTTTCAGGTTGTGGAGATGGGTGCGATATCTCGTATGCCTATACTCCTGGGACGACCGTTCATGGCTACTGCAGGCGCGATCATAGACACACCTAATAAGAGACTATCTTTCTCTTACATTGACGGTGATGTCTACTATGATGTCATTCCACCTAGGAGTATTCCCACACGTGCCTCTAGCATCAAGGTTATCACAGGAGAGTCGCTAGCAATTGATCTTCTGGAAGAGCCTCCTGATGAGCCTACTGTCACAGACGTTCCAGCTGAACCGCCCAACATCCCCAAGAAGAAGACTAAGGCAACAAAGAAGAAGAAGGCCAAGAACAAAAAGGTCGAGAATCCCCATGTCACTCTGATTCCTCAGAAGTGTAATGGAGATTCGATTGAGTACAAGGTCAAATGCAAAGGAGCCTTGAAGCCATTCTCTAAGGCAAGAGTCCTTCTTACTTCTGAGCTGAAAGAGAAAGGGCAGGAGTTTGTGGACAGCATGCTAAGCAGAACTTTGAAGCTAGTAATGTCAAGTGATGGAGCCTGTTTTGGTGCAAGCTCTCACTCTTATCCAGCCTGAAGGGCGTTACAGTCAAGCTATTGACGTTAAACGAGCGCTTGGTGGGAGGCAACCCACTGGTGAGTATGTTTTTGATTCGTTTTTATTTTTATTTTCGTTTGTTTTGAGTCTGTGTCAGGATGAACAAGGAGCAACTCGAAATCGCCTAAGCATCGATCGATACCCCTATGGTATCGATCGACACCAATCGCGGATGAAAATTCACAAAGTCGATCTAAGCATGGTATCGATCGATACCATGCCGTGTGTCGATCGACACCGACTGTTCCAGAACGGTAATTTCTTGTTTCTCTTCGTTCTATCCTTTTTCTTTGTTTCTTTCACTGGCTCTAGGCTAGATAACACTGAGGACAGTGTTGTTCAAGTCTGGGGGAGGTGTCTGCTGACATTGTTTTCGTTTTTCTTAGAGTCAGTCGTTTTATCGAGTCAAAACTGTTTTATTGAGTCAAAATTTGTTGGAGATGATGATCCTGTGCTTGAACCTATTGATTTGATTTTGTTTTTGAGTGCACAGTGTTACAGGATCAGTTCTAGATCGACTAATGAAAAATCCAAAGGCTGACCAGTTGACTAGAAAACATCCATGTCTCCAGCAGAGTTCTTCTGAAGCCTGAGCCAAATTTTTGCACTTCATCAATGTGGTTAGTGTTCATAGAGCTTGATTCATCATTCATATCTGATAAAGGAACCCGTGTGTTTAGAGTTAAGGTATCTCTCCCCCCTGAAATAAGTTGATAGATTAAGAGCATAAAAGATTGAAATGATTTTCTTCTGAGTAGAGGGTTAGGAAAATTTCCAGCGATCCCATTATTCTACTTAAGAGGGGATGATCACACAAAGGATTGGAAGCGAGGCTAGGATTTTCCTATGATGCCATTATTCGCCTACATCCTTTGATACATTGAGAGGGAAGAACCGGGGATTTGGTGGCAAACACCATCAGTACTCGCGTCTCATACCTTGATATGTATATGCAAAGCTGAAAAGAAAAGAAAAAAAATAATAATAAGAAGATAATAAGAAATAAGTCTGGGGGAGAGAAATTGATACAAAAAAGTGTGAAAAATGGTGGTTCCTTTGTCAAGATATTGTCTGGTAAAGAGTCTAGAAGGTTCTTGAACATTAACTGCAGAGATGAAACTGGCGATGAGGGCTTTACTTGAACAATGCTGTGGGATTTTGTGTGGAGTCTGGAAAAGCTGCAAATGTCTACGGAGAAGTACATGGTGGTTAGATCGAAAGCTGATCAGGTGACATTTGGGTACTTGGGAAAAGGGTCTTTTCGATAGTTCAGGAACAGGTGAGTCTCTACGTTTTCAAACCTCTTTTTCTGGTTTAGTCTTCTATTTGCTTGAGGGCAAGCAAAAGGCTAAGTCTGGGGGAGTTGATATATCATGGTTTTTACCCTGTTTAGGCCATGATATAAGTCCTTTTTATAGAGTCTTTCTAGTGTTTTGGAGTCTTTTTAGAGTCTTTTACAGGTCATAGCACGTTTGGAGGATTATTGGAAGTATTGGAGCTTTCTGGAGCAGTTTGTAGCAGAGCTAAAGATCGTGTCGCTGAGAACCTGAATTCACGTCGAGCATCGATCGATACCCCTTGGTATCGATCGACACTCAGCGCAGCAAGACACGACCCGCGAGTTTTCCAAGACTTGAGGAATTGCAAAAGTACCCAGAAGTCTTTAATAATTACAAGAAGACCCCAGATCGTGTTTTAGGTTATAAATAAGAGTTTTCAGCCACCTGTTTAGGCTATGCCTTTTCATGCCTTTTTACGTTTTTATTTTCTGTGTTTGATTTTACTTTGGTTTTAGAGAGACAAGTCTGAATCTCCCTTCGTCCGAGATCAGATCTCTAAACCCTTCTTTCTATTCTATTGATGATTTATTCAAACATGTTGATTGTTTCATTCTCCATGTCTGAGTAGATCCACCTTAGGTTTAGGGTTTTCTCATAAAGGATTTCTTTGAATGCTAGGTTAATTATCTGTTTAGGATTCACCATCTGAATTAGTTCTTCACCTTAGGTTGTGTTCATAGCTAATTCTAGGTTGACGAATCTGGAACTTAGATCTTAGGATAATTGATTAGGCACGAGAGTGCGATTAATTACCTGATAGAACCTAGGTGAGCAAATTGATTATTCGCAAAGAGATTTGGTTTAATTGATTTGTGAACATATCAAACCTGATATTAAAGCTGATTTAGAATTTAGGATTCGCAAAGAGATTTGGAATTCCTAGGATTTAGATTTAGATAGTTTTCGCAACGAGAGTTGGTTAGCTATATTTTAGTGATTTGAGTTCAAGAACTGCGCTAAATCTGAATCCTGTTAGTTAGTTAGTCTGCATTCACTGATTTCCTGAGAAAAACCCTGAGCCTATATTTCTCAATTGATTTACAACTCCTTTAATTTCTGCACTGCTTTTAATTACAACTGTTTGGCTTAGCGTAATTCGACACTATAGAATCTATTGTGCGTTTCTGTGAGTCTTCTGTGGTTCGACCCCTAGCTATACTATTACAACTGCTTTAGTACTTTAGGGTATTAAATTGAGCATATCAAGGGGGCCCGGTGTGCTTCCATTGCAAGGAACCCGGTCACCTCAGGAAGGATTGTCCGAAGTTGGCTCAGCCATTTGTGAGGATCGAGGCACCGCCTCCGAAACGGGCCGCAGTGGCACCGAGGGTGTTCACCATAGGCGCGGAGTCAGGCGAGGCGAGCGGCAGCAGACCGATTACTGGTTAGTTACCTTAACTATGTTCTTGTTTTATTGTAATTTCAGTTACTCGCTCTGTAATTGGTGTTTGCTATTTGCCGTGAATCCTTTTCGTGCTTAGGGACCCTTAATGTGGCTGGGGTAGAGTCACATGTGTTGTTTGACTCCGGAGCGTCCCACAGTTTTGCCACACCGGATTGGGTGTCGGGGAGCGGTATCCAAGAGTTGTGTGGGGACCACTCGGGTGTGGTGAGAGTTGCTGGGGGTCGTTTGTTGAGGACTCAGGGCTGTGTGGAGAATGTCGACATTCTTATCGCCGGAGAGCTGATGCCAGCGGATTTGATAGTGTGCCCAGTGGAACTCTATGACATCATTTTGGGTATGGACTGGCTGGGAAAGTTCAAGGCTCATTTGGATTGTCACCGGGGTCGTGTGGTTTTCGAGCATGCTAACAGAAGACTGGTTTATCAGGGAGTGAGACCGGTGCCGGGAGGCATCGTCGTTTCCGCGGTTCAAGCGGAGCGTTTGATCGAGCAGGGTTGTGAGGCCTATTTGGCTACCATTTCGATACCTGGGGAGGTTGGGGAGTCAGCGGTGCGGGATATTGAGGTGGTCTGGGAGTTCGAGGATGTGTTCCAGCTGTTGAGCGGGTTACCACCATCCAGGTCGGATCCTTTTACCATTGAGTTAGAGCCGGGGACGACCCCGTTGTCTAAGGCTCCTTACAGGATGGCTCCAGCGGAGATGGCTGAGCTTAAGAAGCAGCTCGAGGAGTTGTTGGAAAAGGGTTTCATTAGACCGAGCAGTTCCCCGTGGGGTGCACCGGTACTGTTCGTCAAGAAGAAGGATGGGAGCTTCCGGTTGTGCATTGATTATCGGGGGCTGAACCGGGTTACTGTGAAGAACAAGTACCCATTACCGAGGATCGATGAGTTGTTAGATCAGTTGCAGGGTGCTTCGTGGTTCTCTAAGATTGATTTGGCATCGGGTTATCATCAGATCCCGATAGCGGAGTCGGACATCAGGAAGACGGCTTTCAGGACGAGATACGGGCACTACGAGTTTGTGGTGATGCCGTTTGGGTTGACGAATGCACCGGCTGCGTTTATGAGGTTGATGAACGGCGTGTTCCAGGAGTATCTGGATGAGTTCGTCATCATTTTTATCGACGACATTCTAGTGTATTCGAAGAGTCCTGAGGAGCACATGGTTCACCTGAGGAAAGTTCTGGAGAAGCTACGGGAGCAGAAGTTGTTCGCTAAGCTGAGCAAGTGTAGTTTCTGGCAGCGGGAGATCGGATTTCTGGGGCACGTCGTATCTGATCGTGGTGTTTCAGTGGATCCGGAGAAGATTCGCTCGATTGAGGAGTGGCCGAGACCGAAGAATGCCTCGGAGATTCGCAGTTTTCTGGGTCTGGCGGGTTATTACAGGAGGTTCGTCAAGGGGTTTGCTAGTATGGCGCAGGCCATGACCAAGTTGACCGGGAAGGACGTTCCTTTCGTGTGGTCGGACCAGTGTGAGGAGAGCTTTGTGAAGCTCAAGGAGATGCTGGTGAGTACTCCGGTGTTAGCCTTGCCTAAGCAGGATGAGCCATATGTTGTGTTCACAGACGCGTCCAGGCTGGGGCTCGGTTGTGTATTGATGCAGCAGGGTAAGGTAATCGCATATGCTTCCAGGCAGCTGAGGAAACATGAATGCAATTATCCTACTCACGATCTTGAGATGGCTGCAGTGGTGTTTGCATTGAAGATCTGGAGGTCTTATCTGTATGGCGGTAAGGTTCAGGTGTTCACAGACCACAAAAGTCTAAAGTACATCTTTACCCAGCCGGAACTGAATCTGCGACAGAGGCGATGGATGGAGCTTGTTGCGGATTATGACCTGGAGATAGCTTACCATCCCGGTAAAGCGAATCTTGTAGCCGATGCTTTGAGCAGGAAGCGGGTTATTTTAGACACTGAGCGAGATACAGAAGCGTTGGTAGGCATGGTGAGTGCCCTGAGACTGTGTGCTGTGTCTGAGGAACCTGAGCCGTTGGGTTTAGAGGCGGTGGATCAGGCGGACATTCTGACTAGGGTGCGGGTAGCACAGCAGTTGGATGAGGAATTAATGCAGGCTGGCAGGGCAGAGCGGTCTGAGTATGAGTTATCCAGCAATGGAACTATCCTTTTGAGGGGCAGGGTGTGTGTACCGAAGGACGAAGTGCTGAGGCAGGAAATCCTGAGGGAAGCACATCAGAGCCGTTTCTCTATTCATCCAGGAGCTACCAAGATGTACCGTGACCTCAAACGGTATTACCAGTGGGTAGGGATGAAGAAGGATGTTGCCAACTGGGTTGTGGGGTGTGATACCTGTCAGTTGGTGAAGGCTGAGCATCAGGTTCCGAGCGGGTTGTTGAGGAGTTTACCCATTCCGGAGTGGAAGTGGGACATGATCACCATGGATTTCGTGGTGGGTCTGCCGGTTTCGCGAACCAGGGACGCTATTTGGGTCATCGTCGATAGGTTGACCAAGTCTGCGCACTTCTTGGCCATAAAAAAGACCGACGGTGCGGAAGTGTTGGCCAAGAGGTACGTCAGGGAGATTGTGAAGCTGCATGGGGTACCGGTGAGTATAGTGTCAGATCGAGATCCGAAGTTCTCCTCGCTGTTCTGGGGCGCTTTCCAGAAGGAGATGGGCACTAAGGTACACATGAGTACAGCTTATCATCCCCAGACCGATGGGCAGTCGGAGAGGACTATCCAGACGTTGGAGGATCTGTTGAGGATGTGTGTGTTGGATTGGGGTGGACATTGGGCGGATCATCTGAATCTAGTGGAGTTTGCGTACAATAACAGCTACCAGGCTAGTATCGGCATGGCACCATTTGAGGCGTTGTATGGTAGGCCTTGCAGGACCCCGTTATGTTGGACACAAGTGGGGGAGAGGAGCCTGTTGGGAGCTGACTTTGTGCAGGAGACGACTGAGAAGGTCCGGATTGTGAAGTTGAACATGAAGGAAGCTCAAGACCGTCAGAAAAGCTACGCAGATCGGCGTAGGAAGGAGCTGGAGTTCGCAGTTGGCGATTTGGTCTACCTGAAAATGGCCATGTTGAGGGGTCCGAACAGGTCCATTTCCGAGACGAAGTTGAGTCCACGGTATATGGGTCCCGTCAGGGTGCTGGAGCGGGTCGGACCGGTGGCTTATCGGTTAGAGTTGCCGGAGTCTATGCAGGCATTTCACAAGGTGTTCCACGTGTCGATGCTGAAGAAATGTTTGCACAAGGATGATCAGGTGGTCACGGGGGTGCCATCAGATTTGACACCGAGCATGGTGGTGGAGGCGAGGCCTCTGAGAGTCCAAGATCGTCGGGTGAGAGTGATCAGGAGGAAGAAGGTTCCTGAGATGCAGGTGCTGTGGGACTGCAATGGAGCCGAGGAGGTGACTTGGGAGCCGGAAGCGAAGTTGAAGCGCAAATTTCCCAAGTGGTTCGGCAAACTGGAGGGTTAGCCGGGTGTTCCCATATCGTTGTAACCATGGTGTTGGGATTTTGGGAGTTATTGCGTTGTTGTACTCGTCTATTTTATGTTGTTATAACTGATCGATGTACTTTGGAGCTTTTGATTATTCAATAAGAAGGTGTTTTCATTGAATATGTTGAGCGGTGGGTTTACTAGAGGATTAGTAGACAGGTTGGCGGGCTACTAGTGGTAGTGGTCCGATAGCGGGGGTGCGGATACTAGGTGTTTAGTAGCTGCATAGGGCTGATAGATCCGGATTGGTTTGGCACAGGGTGGTGACCCATATAGCGGCATCGGAGTGCACTGGTGAGTCACTGCCGAGTGTACTTGGCCGGTTGGGTTTCGACGTGATTCCTGATTGGTGAGACAGGTCACTAGAGAGATTGCCGTTGTCTGGCTCTCTATGCGTTAGACGGATCGATCCATGGTGTTGGGTCGTGAAGTCGTTATACTCCCGGGCGTTGGAGTGGTTGGCCAAACCAAGTAGGGAACTATGGCACTATGGTGTGGAGCCGTGATACCGTTGTTAGTGGAGTTGGAATAGCGGTCGTGCTACGCTGAGTTGGATTAGCAGTTGTGCTATGTTGTGGATGTTAGCTGGATGTTAGATTCGAGGACGAATCTACGTTAGTGGGGGAGAATTGTAACATCCCTAATTCAATTTTGAGGTTGAAATTGAATAATTAGAAGTTGGGGGTTAATTTCGCGTAAATCAATTTTTCCGGGTGGGTTTAATTGATAAGTTTGGAAGTTTGGGGCCATTTGTGAATTCGAAAAAGATTGGTCACACATATGTATACGCGCGTATGTATCTCCCTCTCCGACCTTGTGCGATTAACCTAGCCGTCAAGTCCTCGTCGCCACGGTAAGAACCCTTCTCTCCCTCCTTAGTTTTTTTTGATGCGATGCGGGGTCGCTCGGGATTGCAGATCGGAGGTTGGGCCGTGGTGAGCTCCCGTGGTGAGCTCCGGTGACGAGCACTCGCCGGTGTGTTGCTTTGGAGTCGGGATTGCAGATCGGAGGTTGGGCCGTGGTGAGCTCCCGTGGTGAGCTCCGGTGATGAGCACTCGCCGGTGTGTTGGTTTGGAGTCGGGATTGCAGATCGGAGGTTGGGCCGTGGTGAGCTTCCGTGGTGAGCTCCGGTGGTGAGCGACGGTGCGTGGGTTGGAGTCGGGATTGTGATCGGGTTGGGCTGTGGCGAGCTCCGATGGTGAGCTCCGGCGGTGGCGTCGCTGCACCGGCGATGGTGAAGTCGATGAAGTCGACTACCGGTTTAAGACCGGTTTAATAATAGGATCGAGTGTGTTTGATTTGTGTTGATTATTTTATTATTCTTTTATTTTAGGTGGATTAATAGAAGGTTATTCATCCCGGGGAGTTCTAGAAAATTGCTGAATTTTCTCGTGAAACTTTCTGTGCGGAAATAAGGTGAGTGCAGGACCATAGGCGTAATTAAATAATTTTGATAATTGGTGTGATTTCGTGATTATAGGCCGTTTACGATCTCGGAGGGTCTAGATCGAGTGTTTCATGAAATGTTTGATTTATTCGGTATTTTCGTGATAGTCTATATTAATTATCTTAATTATTTGTTAGCCTGTAGATGGGAGGATTGTCTCACTAAGTATTTATCGAAATACTTATGCATCTCTTATATTTTAATTGATGCAGGAAATGAGAAAGTGTGACCGTGGAATCAGGGCGAGGAAGAGGGGGTGATCTAGACTTGTCATTTATTTGAGTATTTAATTTAATAATTTATGATCTGCATTGTTCGGATTTTTAGTCTTGAACCGGGAATTAATTGGTGAGGTTCAGTTATTGTTTATGGGATTTTAATGATTATATGCAAAAAAAAAAAATGGGTGCGGTTGTTTCAGTATCGACCGACACACAGCCTGGTATCGATCGATACCAGACTTAAATCGACATGAACCATTCTCAATCGCGAAGGGTATCGATCGATACTGAAGGGTATCGATCGACACTCAGGCGATTTCGAGTTTGCCCCTTGTTTATCCTGACACAAACACAAAACGAACAAAAATAAAAAGAAAAACGACTCAAAAACAGACTCACCAGTGGGTTGCCTCCCACCAAGCGCTCGTTTAACGTCAATAGCTTGACTGTAACGCCCTTCAGGCTGGATAAGAGTGAGAGCTTGCACGGAAACAGGCTCCACAACTTGACATTTCTAGCTTCAGAGTTTTGCTCAACATGCCTTCCACGAACTCTTTTCCCTTCTATTTCAGCTCCGAAGTAAGAAGAATTCTACCCTTAGAGAATGGCATCGAAGCTCCTTTGCACTTGACCTTATACTCAATCGAATTCCCATCACTCTTCTAAGGTATTAAAGTGACATGGGGATTCTCGACGTTGTTGCTCTTGGCCTTCTTCTTTGTTGCCTTAGCCTTCTTGACAACTTCCTTGGGGATGCTGGGCGGTTCAGCTGAAATGTTTGTGATAGTTGGCTCATCAGGAGGCTCTTCCAAAAGATCAATTGCCAGCGACATTTCTGTAATAACCTCGATGCTAGAGACACGTGTGGAAGCACTCCAAGGGGGAATGACATCATAATAGACCCCTCCGTCAATGTAAGAGAAAGATATTCTCTTATTAGGCGTGTCTATGATTGCGCCAGCAGTAGCCATAAATGGTCGTCCCAGGAGTATAGGCATACGAGATATCGCACTCATCTCCACAACCTGAAAATCAGTAGGCACCAGACAGTCTCCTACTTTGACCAGCAAAGTAGAGATTGTACCATATGGAAGTGAGGTGGAGTCGTTCGCGAATGTGATAGATACCTTTGAAGATCAAATATCGGTGCCCAACCGTTCTGCAATTGCCCTTGAGATGACATTAACACTAGCCCCTAAGTCAACGAGAGACTCTTTGAAATCAACTCCAGAGATAGAACATGGAACCGCGAATTTCCCTGGATCTTCTCTTTGGGTCAGCTGTCTCAGTGGAGGTGTACCTCTAGCCTTAATGAAGAGTGCCTTAATCTCTTCCTCAGTTTCTCTGCAATCTTTGAAGTGACTTAGCAGAGGATGGCACTCTAGATCTTCTTCAAAGGTTGATTCAGGGGAAATCCTTCTTACCATCTTCTCAAAGCCACTCAGCTGCTTTGGAGAGATGGGATCTCTGAGGTGTTTAGGAACAGGATTCAGCTTCTTGGGCTTGCGAACTCTTCCTTTGATCAACTCACGTGTTTCCACAAGTTCTGGCTCGTTCTGCGAGGGGTATCGATCGACACCAGGTAGGGTATCGATCGATACTCTTGCTGTTGAATCATCCTTGACAAATTTATCATCATCAAGGGGAAGCTCCACAATCAGACTATCCAGCATAGCCTTGCATCTGGCGTCCTCTACCTCCTTCTTAGCCTTCTCAAGAGCTCTGGGATAAGGTATCCTTGGTATATAGACTCTTTCTGGAAGTACTTTAGGCACCACAGTCGAAGTCTCAAGTGTTTCCTCAAAAATTGCCTCAGTATCGACCGATACCAATGGGGTATCGATCGATACACGGGTTTTGGAAATATCCCGTTTCAGAATTGTAACTGGCATCGATCGACACTTGGGGGTATCGATCGATGCTATGGCGATTTTAGGATCCTCATCGAAATTTTCTTCACTTGAGGAGATCGCATTGACGTGTGCATTGTGTGAATGAACCGTCTTTCCCTTGGCATTTGCTGCAGTCTGAGCCACTTGCGTTTCCAGCATCCTATGACTGGTATTGAAAGCCTCGATCCTTCCACTCAAATCGGTGTACACAGCATCCAGCTTCCCATTGAAGGTTACTGTCATTTTCTCCTGCCCTTGAACCAGCTGTTCAAGCATAGCCTCAACCTTACTCTCAGGAGCTTTGGGTGGTGGGGATTGGTACCCTCCTTGCTGAGCATAGTTGGTGAAGCTTCGATTGGTGTTGTACCCAAATCGCTGACCCTGAAAACCAGAACCACCAATGTAGTTAACATCTTCCACTTCATTCTCAGCAGCAAAGTGGACGGCCTTTGTTATCTTTCCCAGCAGAAGACTGTGCATAGAATCCAGCTGAGCTTTAACTTCAGCGATCTGCGACCCATCCATGTTACCAGCCAGCTTCTTGCGCTCGAAGTCTGCGCTCTTGGTGCTACTGCTAGATGCAAAGTTTTCAATCAACACATAAGCATCCTCAGGGTACCTGGTGTTGAAATTACCATTGCTCGAAGCGTCCAGAGCCATCTGATACCTCCAATCTACTCCTCTAAAGAAGATACCCAGCAGCTGCACATCAGAGTATCCGTGATGTGGACAATCTCTCTGATACGATCTGAATCTCGTCCAAGCAGCCTTGAATGCCTCAGTAGGTCCTTGAGAAAATTGGGAGATTTTATTCCTCAGATCCTCAGATCGTGCATCATCGTAGAAGTTGATCAGGAAGGCTCTCTTAGTGTCCTCCCAAGTAGTTAGCGAACCAGGAGGTAGCTGCCTCAGCCAGTAGGTCGCATCTCCACCTAAAGAGTAGGGGAAGAGCTTGCAGAAGAGATAGTCGTAGGACACTCCATTGCTCATGATGCTAGTGACCAAGTCCTCGAACTTCTCCACATGGTCCATCGGATGTTCATGAGGAAGACCATGAAAGAGATGCTATCCCACAAGAGCAAAGTAAGCAGGCTGCAGCTCAAAGTCATTCCACTCAAACGCAGGAGGACGAATTGCTGAACGATTGGCGAAAAACTGGTCAGGCCTGTTGTACTCACCAATCGTTCTTCCACGATTAACCACATCATTCCTCGCGTTCCCAGCGATATTCGCAGCAACTACATGAGCAGGTGGCATGATGATCCCCTCTCCATCCAGATGTTGTCCTTGCTCATTGCACAACCGACCCTCTTGGTCTCTGTAGGCACCAGCTGCATCACGAACCAACTGATTGTTGTTCATCTTAGCTGATTTCTTTGCTTTCCTGTTTAAGCGTTCCACAAGTGCTAGCTGTTCCAGTGATAGATCAACTAACGGGGTATTCTTGTTGCTTCTGATTTCGATATTAGGCATACACCTGAAAACAAAAACCAAGAACGTAAGCAACTGAAATATACGTCGGGTATCGACCGATACCAGCAGGGTATCGATCGATACTCGGGTGATTTAGACGAATTTCTTAGATAAAATCTAATGACGAATTGAGTCCCCGGCAACGGCACCAAATTTGATACGCTCAAATTAATACCCTAACAGATACTAAAGCGGTTGTCGTAGTATAGGTAGGGGTCGAACCGCAAAGACTCAAAGAGGCACACAATAGATTATATAGATCCAAAATACGTTAAATCAAAGGATGTAAACGAAAACAGGTACGAAATTAAAAGTGTTGTAAATCAATGGAGGAAAATATAGGCCCATGGTTTTTCTCAGGAAATCAATGAATGCAGCTAAATTAACTAACATGATTCAGATTACGCACGGTTCTTGAACTCAAATCACTAAAATATAGCTAACCAACTCTCGTTGCGAAAACTATCAAAATCTAAATCCTAGGAATTCCAAATCTCTTCGCGAATCCTAAAGTCTAAATCAGCTTTAAAGTTCAGGTTTGATATGTTCACAAATCAATTAAACCAAATCTCTTTGCGAATAATCAATTTGCTCACCTAGGTTCTATCAGGTAATTAATCGCACTCTCGTGCCTAATCAATTATCCTAAGATCTAAGTTCCAGATTCGTCAACCTAGAATTAGCTTTGAACACAACCTAAGGCGAAGAACTAATTCAGATTATGAATCCTAACAGATAATCAACCTAGCATTCAAAGAAAACCCTATGAGAAAACCCTAAACCTAAAGTGGATATACTCAGACAAGGTGAATGAAACAATCAACATAACTGAATAAATCATCAATAAAATAATCAGAAAGGTTTTAAGATCTGATCTCGGACGAAGGGAGATTCAGACTTGTCTCTCTAAAACCAAAGTAAAATCAAAGTATAGAAAATAAAGCTTCACAAAAATGAAAAGTGTCGCCTAAACAGGTGGCTGAAAACCTAATTTATAAGCTAAAACACGTTCTGGGCCATCTTGTAAATATCAAAGTCTTCTGGGCCAATTATGCAATTCTTCAACTCTTCAATAAGTCGCGATCCTTCTGTTTCCTCGACGGGTATCGATCGATACTAGGCAGTATCGATCGATACTCAGGTGATTTTGATGTCTCAGCTACACGGATCTCTGCTTCGCTCCAGAATGTTCCAGAAAGCTCCAATATCTCCAATTATGCTCCAAACGTGCTATAACCGGTAAAAAACTCTAAAAGACTACAAAACACTAGAAAGACTCTATGAAAAGGACTTATATCATGGCCTAAAAGGGGTAAAAACCATGATATATCAACTCCCCCAGACTTAGCATTTTGCTTGCCCTCAAGCAAATAGAAGACTAAACCAGAGAAAGAGGTTTGAAAACGCGGAAACTCACCTGTTCAGAATGCGGATCCGCTCACGGCACAACGGGGAGCTTTTCGGTAACTTGGGTATTAATTCCTGAGTTAATGATTAGTATTTTGTATTTTATTTTGTATTTTATTTTGTATTTTATTTTGTATTCGGATTTATATTTTGTATTTGGATTTTTATTTATAAAATTTTAATTTATAATAATAATTTTATTAATTATTAATTATTAATTTATAATTATAATTATTAATAATATATATATATATATATATATATATATATATATATATATATATATATATATATATATATATATATATATAATATACATCAATTTTACATCGATCACCAATGTACGACGCATTTACGACGATCAATAATTTACGACGATTAACGATTTACGACGAATGTACGACGATTACTAATTACGACGAATTTACGACGATTAACCATTTACAGCGAATTTACATCGATTTATTTCTACATCGCTTTACCAACGTATTTACGACGGACTATTACGACGAGTTTACGATGAATTTACGATACGATAATTCGACTATTCGATGTAAAATCTTCGTAATGTTACAACGATATACCAACGAGGTAATTTTTGTCGTAATTGCGATGTAACTTTGCGATGATTTTACGACTGATTATTTACGACGATTTGAATACGTCCCATTTTTAAGACGATTATCGAGTTACGACGAACTATTTACGACGAATTAGCAATCGTCGCTAATCCGTCCCAAAGTCTGTTTTACATCAATTTTACGACGATTATGTCCGTTGTAAAATGCATGTTTTCTTGTAATGTCTCACACACACTATCTCCCTTAGTATGATATATACGACCACCAAAAAATATCTTAGATTAAAAAAAACACGCGCGTAACGTGAGTACTCACCTAATATAACCAATTTAAACAGCACTAAGCTCTCTTAGAAATTTCTTAACTAATATAAACACATTGTGTTCTCGACATAATCCGGAATACTCAAGATAGAAATACGACTGTAAGGTCTTCTATCCTCCGGATAAGTGCCTTCGAGGTCAACACATCTTCCACTGTTTTGCTTTGGATCATAATATAGGACACATAACACTTCATCAGGTCGGTAATATTTCCAACCCACAAAAACGATCTCACCATCACGAGTAACACCCGAGATGCGGCATTCTTCAAAACCCTCCATCTCATAATTAAAGCAAATGGTGGATTACTAAAGTAATGCTAGAATTCTTAAAAATTATTTGTTTGAGTGCAATTACTTTTCCTTTGAGAAAAACGTAATTATAAAAATGCTATTATTTTTCCTTTGCCATGTAGGCAAAAATCAACGCGCAGAAAAACATAAGTCTACTGTTCTTTGACGGTAGAATTGTTTGATGTTGGTCAACTCAAATTTTGGTCCGTAGATTTGTTTGATGGATGGTAGATTTGTTTGAAAAATGGTAGATTTGTTAAATCTTGGTAGACTTATTTTGATAGACTTATTTTAACGATGCAATAGATATATTTATTTTTGGTAGATTTATTGTCTTTGATGGTAGATTTGTTTATGAGTTGGTAGACTTTACGACCAAACCGTTGACTAACTGTAAATGTTTGACTTTTTTGGTAGATTTATTGACAATGGTGATAGATTAATCTTACAAAGCGATAGACTTATTTTTTTGTGGTAGAGTTAATCAGTGTGAATTATTTTTTCGTGACAGTAGATTTATTTCTTTGACGGTAGATTTGTATTGGCAATGGTAGATTTTTATTGGATTGGTAGATTTATTTATAATGACGGTAGATTTAAAACCATGTAAAATCTTGGTGATTTCGTTTTGTAAAGGTGATAGATTTAATATTAGTGATGGTAGATTTTTTAAAAATTGGTAGTTTTGTTTGTAATGGTGGTAGATATAAAAACGTCTAACTTTTCGGTGACTTTGTTTTGTTATGGTGGTAGATTTAATATTAATGACGGTATATTTAAAATTATTTGGTAGATTTATTGTTAATGGCCGGGGTAGATTTAGTAAAAAAATTTGTATTTACTCAGATAACCTTCAGTTGGTAAACTTATTATTTCGCGTTGTGGTAGACTTTTAGTGACGGTAGGTTTATTGATATTGTTTGGTGGTAGACATTTGACTTTTTCTAAAATGAGAAATAACGTTTTTGCCCTACACTAAAACTCAGATTTACAAAAAAATCAGGCACCCAAATATGCTAAGTATGATAAATATTTAGTGTTTGATTGTAGATTTATTGTAATGATGTTAGATTTATTTTGTTATCCTCCTCTTTTTTTCCGGGTTAAGATTAACATTGAACTTATGTCCAATTGGTTCTCTTAAACATTCACCTTATGTCCTTTTTGTTTTCTTTTGTCTAATAACTATATTTTAACTTAGGGTCTTTTGAATCTTATTTGTGTTTATTGTGGTACATTAAACTCAAATTACAATAAACCTTGAACATTACAATGTCAAATGACACATCAAAATTTTTAGTAGTGCTTTTATGAAGGATGTTTCTAGAATCACAATTAATTAATCCTCGAGTCAAGAAAAAGTATTAAGAGATGGGTATGTGTCAAATATGACTTATGAGCTTTGTAATATTTTAGGTTTGTGCTCGTTTGTTTTCAGTATTGGTTATATAATAGATATGTGTTTTTCGTCTATATTATTGGGTTGAGTCATGTGTTTTTTGTTAAAATATTACTCACCTTGGTTGTACATATTAAGCAAAGTGAAAACAAAGAAAGTGAATGATAGCAAATATGGTAGAAAAGATGAAATATTTGACACATGACTCAGCGTTTTGCAACAATTATAATTTGAAAACAATACCATCATCTAAAATCCAATTATCATTTGTACAAATTCAAATATAGATCTACCATCAATTCAATAATAAAGCTACCATCAATTCAATAATAAATCTACCATCATTTCAAAACAAATCTACTATCATTTCAAATATAAATCAACCAAATCCGAATCTACAATCCGTAGAAGAATACGCCAGAACGATGCCGGAAATCTCGTCGGAGACTCGTCAGCCGTCGCGAAGGCCATAACCTGTCAGAGAAGAACAAACAAATGTCATTGTTGATTCTGAAAATCACACAAGGGGACAAAACAATAAACTCAAAAGATCGAATCTCGTTTTATTGATTAAACTCGGCTACAAGATTGTTTAGATCGTAAAAGATGACTTAAAAACTAAAGAGATCAAAGCTTGAAGTCTCAGCTCTCGATCTCTCAGTTCTCGTGGATGATTGTGAATGAATGAATTGTGGTGAAGGCCTCCTTATTTATAAGGTTTTTGAGTCGGTCTAAATCGATGATATTTCCTTTTCCTAGTTCCATCAGGATAAGAAAATCTTCTTTTTCTCCCAATGAAATCGGGAAAGACTCCGTGAATCTCGGAGGTCGGCGCGTCGGTTAGCGAGTTGGGCTTTAGGCCGAGCTCGGCCCGTTAAATTCGATCGTGGGCCTCCTTTACTTTGTTTGAAACGTCATGAACCTGGATCAATTGGGCCGGTCTTGGTTCAAACCGGGCTAAACTCACCTCCAACAGTCATCATTCATATATAAAGTTCAAATATGTGACTAACAAATCTAGCATCATATAAAACGATAACTCGACAATCATTAACAAACAAATCTACCATCAAATAATTAATATAACTTTACCATCATGAACAAAATATTTCTCACCTCAAATTTTAGAACCGTTACCAGAATTTTCAAACGGCGGTAATATGCCTGAAGAAGAAGCCAAGTACCTGTCAGAGAAGAAGAAAGAATAAGTCAGGCGTTAATAATAAGTCTACCATTATGTTAACAAAATATAGTAAATGAATCTACCGTCATATATATACAAATCCATCATCATATATAAACAAATCTAATGTGATATATAAATAAATCTACCGTCATATATAAACAAATCTACCATCATATATAAATAATTATATCGTCATATATATACAAACTACCGTCATATATAAACAAATCTACCGTCATATATATATATATCATGGTAGATTTGTTTATATATGACAGGTAGATTTGTTTGTATATCACGGTAGATTTGTTTATATATGACGGTAGTTTGTAATATATATATATATACAAACTACCGTCATATATAAACAAATCTACCGTGATATACAAACAAATCTACCTGTCATATATAAACAAATCTACCATGATATATAAACAAATCTACCAAACTCACCAAACCACATCTCTATTACTAATAACTCTACCATCAAGCGTTACAAAATCTACCACAAAATAAATACAAAATTTAACATTCCTCACCGAAAAATCATTTGTTCTCACCAGAATCCCGTTTAGTAGACTGGAAACACATATTAAACAAGTTATATGCAAACAAAAAAATTAAGGTTAAGTTTTTAGGACAAACATTAAAAATAAGTTTTCTCGCCACCGTCAACCGCCACATCTCTCGACTCGCCACCACTCGAAACGCCGTCTCTCGATATGTGAGGGAGGATAAGCCGCCGTGATTAGATCTGGAAAAGAGGACGATTCTCTTAGCCCCATGCTCATGTGACAAAACAAAAATCATCTCCCTGCACTAACGTCGATCTGGATCCCCGAGCTTGGAAACGTCGGAGCCGACTTGATACACAAATCGGTGGAGGCACTCCTCTTTTCTTCGATCTGAAACATCAAAGCTTTGAAGTTCAGAGAGGAGATCTTTCTCCTGGGACAAAATAGAAAAGAGAGGGAGGAAAGCAATTGAGGAATGGAAGGTTGGGAAGAAGATGAAGAAGAGGAAGTGGAAGAAGAAGAGATTGTCGTGGGATGAGAGAGAGAAAGAACAAAACTGAATTACGGTTTTTTTTAGTTTTATAATTAGTTTTTTTCCACAAAATAAGATAAATAAAAATGGCATTGACTAACATTCTATGGTTAGTCTAGTATGGTAGACTTGTTTGAAGTTACTCTAGTAATAAACCATATGTGTAAGGTTAGTTTGAAGAATTATCTTTTAAAGAAAATCTTGGACCATCCTTGTGTCTTGTGATCACCATCCTCCTCCCTAACCCAGATTTCCACGCCCTTGTTGCCGCACACGAATCCTAACTTCCCTTGATAGTTTATCACATACGAACGGTGATCCATTTGTAATGTTTTTGATACGTCGACACTATTAAATTCCTCGGATCTAACATCAAAACTCATCAATCTATCCTTTGCTAAGTAATATATAGCCTCGTTGATGCAAACCGAACTAGACAATGGAAAGTGAGATTCAACGCCTTTGATAGTCCTCCACTTCTTTGCTGTGGGATCTCCCAATGTGAAGACTTGACACTCCGTATGGAATTTTGGTAGGAACAATACTTTGTATTGATTCTCGAGAGGCTCGTATCCGAAGAAGTAAGTGCCCAAGCTGTTGGACCGTAGTTTTTAATAAAGCCCAATGGAGTTTATTAAAATTTGAGTGTGACGAGAAATGGGCCAAGTCTAAGTGATTGGTCAAGTGTAAGTTAAATGAGGGACATGTCATTTGTCCCACATTGGAAGTTTGGAAAACTTTGGAGTAGTATATACAAGGGACAAGTTATATCCTTTTTAAAGTATGTGTGATAGAGAAGGAAGGAGGCTCCACGCGCCGCCACCGCCAATCCGAGCCGGTCTCGGGCGTGGGTCTTGGGCTCGGGCTTGGGTCTTGGGCTCTTGGGAGTGGGCCAGCAACTACGAGTACTTATATAAACACCTCAACGATTGCGATCGCCATAGTTGAATCGGTTTTCCGTTTGCAAACGGTTTAAACGCACTTTGTGGTTCGAAATTGGTTCAATAGTGTCTGTTAAATTACGATTCTACACTACATCGATACATACTATTTTTTTAATGTTTTTTTCATAAATCAAAAACGTTAAACGATTATTTTTTAAATCGTTTCTGATTCGTATATGTGTCTGTTTTTTCAGAATGGATAACGAAAACAACAACGTCTCCAATGTGACTGCGGTCGTCGTGACTACCACCATTAGAGTTACTGGAGTGACGATCGCTAACACTGTCGCGACGAGTACTGAATAGATCCAGTACGGGAATTTCCTAGCGGTGACTGTTGCCATGCCTGCTCCGATTGCTACTATTGTTCGAACCACGATCACTGAACAGTTTCAGACGGTGCATATGCCATCTGCAGGCGTCCTACCCGACAAGTTCGATGGAACCGCCTTCAAGATTTGGCAGAAAAAGATGTTCTTCTATATGGCCATGCTCAAGCAAGAGAAGTATACTCGTGAAGAGAAACCAATTCTACCAGCGGATAATAATGATCCTCGAGCGCTTGCGAGCGTGCTAGCTTGGGAACACAAAGATTTTCTATGTAAATGATATATCCAGAATCGCCTTGCTAATGCACTTTTCAACGTGTACAGCAATGTAGAAATGTCTAAAGACATGTGGGACTCTCTAGACAAGAAGTATCGCACAGAAGATGTTGGATCTCAGAAATACGATGTGGCAAAATTTCAAGACTACAAAATGGTGGACTCGCGACCATTAATGGAGCAAGTCGGAGAGTTGCAAACAATTCTTCACGAGATACACGATGAGGGTATGAGACTATACGAGACCTATCTGGTTGCATGTGTCATTGAGAAGCTCCCACCTGGCTGGACGGACTTCAAAAATTACCTCAAGCTGAAGAGGAAGTGGATGAGTCTCGAAGACTCAACCATGAAGCTCCATATCGAGTCAACGAACCGAAGAAACATTGGAGTAGGTGTGAAAATTTTCGAACCCAACGCGAATATGGTGGAGCACCAAAACAATAAGCAAGAAAAATGGCAAAACAAAGGGCGCCAAGACAAAAGAAAATGCAAAATACCACCAAAGAACTCTTAGAAGTTCAAAAAGAAGAAATTTGGTGGTGAGAGCTCGCAGAAGTTCACTGGAACTTGTCATAACTATGACAAGACTGGCCATTAGTCCTTTGAGTGTCGCAGCAAAAAGGCTCCAAAGAAAAATGAGGCCAACCTAACTGAAGATGATCTGTGTGCGGTGGTCACATAAGTAAACATGGATGTGGAGAATCCTAGGACGTGGTGGTATGACACTGGTGCAACCACTCATATATGCACTGACAGAAGTCAGTTCTCCACCTACAAATAGAACAAGACTGACACTCACCTGCTGATGGGAAATGTATCTCAATCCAAGATTGAAGGCATCGAAAATGTGGTGTTGAAGATGACTTCAGACAAGGAAGTCACTCTTACCAACGTGAAACACGTGCCAAACATGAGGAATAACCTGATCTCTGGGACTAAGATCATTAAGCATGGATTCGCAGTTAACATGGAGTCTGACCAGCTGATGCTAAGGAAAAATGGGGTTTTATTGGGAAGGGTTTTGTGAAGGACGATCTGATCAAAATGTGTGTAATGACAGTCGTCAAATATGATGTAACCTCTTCCAGATCAATTAATACGAATGCATCTTCTTACTTGGTTGAGTCTTTCGATATGTGGCATGAACGGTTAGGGCATGTGAATTATAAATCTATCCAAAGATTAATGAATTTGAATCTAATCCTGAAATGCAAAACAAGTAAAAATAAATGTGAGACATGCATACAAGCAAAACTCACGAAAACTCCATCACCTCGTGTCGAACAAACCACCGAACCTCTGGGCCTAATACACACTGATTTGTGCGACTTAAAATATGTGCAATCTAGAGGAGGGAAAAAGTATTTCGTGACCTTCATAGATAATTGCACAAGATACTGCTATGTATATTTATTACGCAGTAAAGACGAAACTTTAGAGAAGTTTAAAGAATACAAGTTAGAAGTAGAAAACCAACTTGGTAGAACTATTAAAATAGTTTGAAGTGATAGAGGAGGGGAATATGATGAACCTTTTAATGCATTCTGTATGCAACATGGAATTATTCATCAAACTATCGCTTCTTACTCTCAAGAATCAAATGGAGTTGCGGAACGAAAGAACCGATCTCTTAAGGAAATGATGAATGTAATGTTACAAGAATATGGGTTACCCCATAACATGTGTGACACACCGGGATTTACCTGGCGTGCGGGTTTTACCCTTTACTAGGCCGCAAGTATACGACACATGCAGTAGTATTTAGAGATCGAATCCACGGGGAGACGTTGTTCAATTTATAGACGGGAAATATATTTTTAAGGTTTTGACACGTCGTAGCAGGAGAAATCAACTAAGTTAAGCAATGAAAATTCTCACTAAAGTACTACAACGCTAATCCACGATATCCGTCATGCGAAATTCTAACCACATAGATCCTAACTTTCAGTCAACTAGCTCTTAACATTCATTAAAGATTGCGTGATTCTTACCAAAAATATTAGACAAGACAATCGATGCTAGGCATTTAAGGGCAATTTAGAGGTGAGGCTAAAAGTGTTTCGGGTTACCGTATTTTCTTCGGAGGATGCTAGATATTATGCAAAATAGCAAGAGAGGATGGAGCTGTTGGTACCCACCGTTTTCAGTCACTCCTTGCTCGCATAAGTGTTGCTGCAAAACTCCTCCTTTGTCGGGACTCTTCTCCCTTCGACAGAACTTTTTTGTCATTCCGCCGGACTTAAATTTTTCTCTGGGTAATGATTCGAACGGCTTCTTACTCCTCACATTTTGAAAAATAGGTGCCTTGGTAAAAATATAGACTACTCTAAGACTCTTAGGCTTTATTTCCTTTCCTTTCGGGGGTTTTTTTTTTAGAAAGGGGAAAACGCCTTTAAATGTGAACCTTATAGAGTACGAAAATCACCAATTACAAACGATTTCCAAGGCAACTTTTTAGCTTGATTTGTCGATACCTCCACAACTGAATCCGTCTAGTCTCTCGTCTTTTCGAGTGACTGAAAAACTGTGTCGTTCCTCCCTCTCCAGTGTTTTTGCACATATATGCACATAAGACAACAAGAGAGTTGCATGAGGTTTAAACAAATGTTAAGTTTCGGGTGGGATACTCGGTGGTGTCGGTCGATACCTTGTGATTTT
Organism: Eutrema japonicum; assembly: GCA_030161315.1. NCBI lineage: Eukaryota > Viridiplantae > Streptophyta > Magnoliopsida > Brassicales > Brassicaceae > Eutrema > Eutrema japonicum. The sequence continues at coordinate 24,187,827 of BSQW01000007.1, forward strand.
CAGAATCCTCATCGTCGTCTTCTACAGGATCATCGAAATTTCCTGCATTCAAACCCTTTTCTACCACTGCAGTGACCTCTTTAGCACTTCCTAAGGTGATTGCATTCACATGTTCATTCTGTAAATGAACCATCTTTCCCTTGACAACTGCTGTAGTCTGAGCTATTTGAGTTTCCAGCATCTTCTGATGAATACTGAGAGACTCAATTTTTCCATTCAGATATGTGTACATAGCATCCATCTTCCCATTGAAGTCCACTGTCGTCTTCTGCTGTCCCTGAAGAATCTGTTCAAACATAGACTTAACCTTGCTCTCAGGAGTTTTGGGTGGTGGAGATTGGTACCCCCCTTGCTGAGCATTGTTGGTGAAGTTTTGGTTGTTGTTCTGGTGGTATTGATTTCTCTGACCTTGAAAACCAGACCCACCAATGTAGTTAACACCTTTCACTGCATCCTCAGCAGCAAAGTGAACAGCTTTTTGGGTATTTCCCATCAACAAATTGTGCACCGAATCCAACTTAGCATTCACCTCAGCAATCTGCGATCCATCCATACCCCCATTCTTCTTCATTCTCTCAAAATCTGCATTCTTGGTGCTATTGCTAGACGCCAAGTTCTCAATAAGCACATAAGCATCGTTAGGATACCTGGTGTTGGAGTTCCCATCACTCGCATCATCCAAAGCCATATGTTAACTCCAATCAATCCCTCTGTAGAGAGTACCCAGCAACTGAACCTGAGTGAACCCATGGTGCGGACAATCTCTCGGATATAACCTGAAACGAATCCAAGCAGCCTTGAGTGCCTCTGTCGGACCTTGAGAAAACAGAGAAATCTTGTTCCTGAGCTCTTTGGATCTCGCATCATCTTAGAAATTATTCAGGAACGCATTCTTCGTCTCATCCCATGTAGTCAGCGAACTAGGAGACAACTGCTTCAGCCAATAAGCTGCACCCCCACTAAGAGAGTATGGGAAAAGCTTGCAGAAGAGGAACTCATTGGGTACTCCATTGTACTTCCTACCAGTGACCAAATCCTCGAACCTCTCGATATGATCCATGGGGTGTTCATGAGATAGACCATGGAAAGGATACTGACTCACAAGAGCGTAGTACGCAGGTTCCAGCTCAAAGTCATTCCTCTGAAAAGTTTGAATGTGAATCGCAGTTCAATTGGCATAGAACTGATCAGGTCAAATGTGCTCACCAAGTGTCCTCCCACGATCAACTGCATCATTCCCAACATTCACAACAGCTGCAGGGACAATGATGTTTCCAGCTTCATCAAGTCGATGCCCTCTCTCATTGCACAATTGACCCTCTTGGTCTCTCAAAGATCCAGCATCATCACGAATCAATACCACTGGATTGTTCATCTCTGCTGGCTTCTTTGCTTTCCTGTTTGCACGTTCCAAATTTGCTAGCTCCTTATTGGAAAGATCAACTAGCTGAGTGCTCTTGTTCCTCTCGGTTTCGCGAGTGGGCATACACCTGAAACACACTAGACAAGGCATGTAAGTAACAAAAAAACACAAAAATTCACGAGAGGTATCGACCGATACCACTAGGATGTCGATCGATACTGGTCGAACCTAGTCGAAATTCTCAAACTAAAATCTATTGGCGAATTGAATCCCCGGCAACGGCGCCAAGTTTTATAAGCTCAAATTAATACCCTAAAAGTACTAAAACTTTGTCGATTGTAATACTTAGGGATCGAATCCACATAGACTCAAGAAAACACACAATAGATTTTAAGGATTGAATTAAGCTAAGTGATAAATGGAGTTGAAAGCAAATACGTAAATTAAATAAGTTGTAATTCGATTGGAAAGAAGATAGGTTCAGGGTATTTCTCAGGAAATAATTGAATGCAGACAAACTAACTAGTCAGGGCTCAGGTTACGCACGGTTCTTGAACTCAATCCACTAAAGTATAATTAACCAACTGTTGTTGCGAGAATTATCTAAGTGTAAATCCTAGAATCCCAAATCTCTTTGTGAATCCTAAAGTCTAAACCAGCTTTTAGTTCAAGTTCGATTTGTTCACAAAACAACTAAACCAAATCTCTTTGCGAATAGTTATTTTGCTCACCCTAAGTTCTATCAGGTTTCTCAATTGCCCTATCGTGCCTAATCGATTATCCTAAGATCTAAGTTCCAGGTGATCAATCTAGAATTAGCTTTGAGAACAACCTAAGGTGAAGAACTAATTCATATTATGAACCCTAAACAACTAATCAACGTAGCATTCAAAGAAATCCCTTATGAGAACCCTAAACCTAACAGGAAATCTACTCTGACATGGAGATTGAAACAATAAACATGACTGAATAAATCATTGAATAAATAATAAAGAAGAGAGTAAAACAAGGGTTCAAAATCTTCTCTCCGACGAACAGAGTTTCAGACTTGTCTCCCAAAAAAGATCTCTCACAAAACCAAAGTAGAATAAAGCGTGTATGAAGCGTAATGGCCAAAGTGGCTGAAAAACCTAATAAATAACCTAAAACACGCTCTGGGGTTTCTTGTAAATAATAAAGTTTTCTGGGGCAATTTGCAGTTTCTCAAATCTTCAGAAAAGTCGCGATCCTTCTGTTTATTCGACGGGTATCGATCGATACCATAAGTGTATCGATCGATACTCAGGCATCAAATCGGTGTCTCAGCTACAGGATCTCTGCTTTGCTCCAAAATGCTCCAAAATGCTTCAATATCTCCTATAATGTTCCAAACGTACCTAAAACCAAAAAAGACTCTAAAACACTAGAAAACTCTATAAAAAAGACTTATATCATGGCCTAAAATGGGTAAAAACCATGATATATTATCAACCATTTCTTCCACTCGTTCTTCCTTGGTATATCTTAAATCTGGTGGAATATTGATCTTAACTTTTGCAAATGGTTTAGAAGTGAATGGTCGACTTACGTACATTTGGGGGTTCCGTCTTAGTCGACTCATCTTTCTCTTTTCCTTTAGGGAAAATTGAGTTTTTCATCTTTTGTTCGTCCCTCGGGTTCGGAATTTCATCCGGGACAGTAGGATAGAGCCTCCTTCGATCCACATTCAAGAAGACAGCTTGACGGTTGGCGTGATCAAGGATGACGCCAACGGTAGCTAAGAAGGGTCGACCAAAAATCAACGGTCTATCCTTGTCTCATTCCATTTCGAGAACTTGAAAATCAGCGGGGACGATCTTGTTTCCAATGAGTATTTGAAGATCATGGATCGCTCCTTCGAGTTTCTTTTGTGATGAGTCCCCAAAAATTACGCTCACGCTAGATGGCGTGAGATTCATTATACCGAGTTTCTCGGTAAATATCTTAGACATGATGTTGACGTTGGCTCCGGAATCACATAAACAATCTGCAAAATAAATTCCCAAAATCCAAGAAGAACAAGAAAAATGTCTCGGATCATCGGCTTTTGTAAGCCTTTGAAGCGGGATTAGTTTTGGTACCTCGAATGGTGGTTTTTGGATCATCTTGGATTCGGTAACGACTCGTCCATAAAGTGGGATGAATTTTAGAACTTCTCTAGGCTCCATCTTACACTACAAGAAAACAGGGAATTAGCGACAGAAATTTGCGACTAAAAGGGTGGTCGCAAAAATGGCGACTAGGTTGCGACTACATGGCGACGGTGTTGCGACTAAAATAAATTAGTCGCCACTCAGTCGCCATTTTGCGACTAATTAAATTAGTAGTTAAAAAGTCGCTAAAAGGCGACTAGGTTGCGACCAAATTTGGCGGGTCGCCAAAATTTTTTTAAAAAGACATCTGTTGATCGTGTGTTGTTAGTGAAAATAATTTCTGCCACTACAAAAATTAGTCGCCAAATAGTAACAAAGTTGCGACGAAGTTGCGACTAAATTCGGCGGTCGCTAAAAACTTTGGGAAACCCTCGTGTTAATCGTTTGTGGTAGGTGTAACTACTTTTTGCGACTACATTATGGAGTCGCAATGTAGTCGCAAAAAGTCTATATAAGCAAACCACACACGTTGTTTTATCTCACTCCAAGTTGAGAGAAATTTTTTTTTTTTTTCAAACGAGATAATCTTCTTTTTTTAATTAAGTTTCAAAATGTGGGGAAATTACAATTATAGTAATGGCCGATAGTGGATGTATCGGAGGTTCGATGAAACGACGGGTAATATCTCAGCAGAGTTTAGAGATGGGGTGGATAATCAATTCATGACATTTGCAAATAGCCATGAGCTTACGCAGAGCAATGGCGGTAAGTTTTATTGTCCTTGTAGTGTTTGCAAGAATAATAAATTTTTACCGGGGGCTAAAATTTGGAACCATTTGTATAACAATGGATTTGTGCCTGGTTATTATGTTTGGTATAAGCATGGGGAAGAACTCGATATGAGTTTAGGAACGAGTTATGGTGATACAACGTGGGTAGGTGATCAGAGTGAAGAAGTGGGTAATGTAGAAGGTAGATATGTCGATATGGTGAATGATGCATTTCATCATAATGTTAATTTTGATCATCAACATGATGATAGTTATGAGAATGTAGAAGAACCCGTACGGAACCATTCCCAAAAATTCTACGACTTGTTAGAAGGAGCGAAAAATCCTTAATACGATGGGTGTCGTGAAGGTCACTCGCAGTTATCATTTGCTGCTGAGCTCATGCAACATAAGACATATCATAATATGAGTGAGAGGTTAGTGGATTCGATGTGCGGAATGTTTAGTAAGTATTTACCTGAAGGAAACCAGGCAACATGTTCAAATTACGAGACGGAAAGACTGATGGGCAATTTAGGCCTCCCATGTCATGCAATTGATGTTTGCATTAACAATTGTATGATCTACTGGAAAGAAGACGAAAGGTTAGATAAGTGTGGATTTTGTAATTCACCAGGATGGAGGCCTACTGAGCAAAACCGTAGGACCAAAGTACCATATAGTCGTATGTGGTATATGCATATTGCTGACAGATTAAAGAAAATGTATCAAAGCGAGAAGACTGCAGCGGCAATGAGATGGCATGCCAAGCACGAAGCAAAGGAGGGAGAAATGTGTCATCCGTCTAATGGGGAGGAGTGGAAATATTTTCAGGATCGACATCCCCAGTTTTCCCAAGAAACCCGAAACGTTAATCTTGTATTATGTACATATGGGTTCAATCCATTTGGCGAGTCAAAAAATCATTCGTTGTGGCCTGTGGACTTGACTCCATATAATTTACTCCCTGGTATGTGCATGAATACGAAGTACCTGTTTCTTACAATTATGAATTTTGGGCCAAATCATCCGCGAGGTAGTCTCGATATATTCCTTCGACCTCTCATTGACGAGTTAAAAGAATTGTGGTCAAATGGCGTTGATGCGTACGATGTATCCTTGAATCAACATTTTAATCTGAAAGCAGTGCTATTATGGACGATAAGCGATTTTCCGGCGTTGGGCAAGCTATCAGGATGGAACACTCATGATAGCATGTAAATCCAACGAAAACTAAGGATGTTGGTGGAAACGGTCACGAAAAGAAGAAGCCTCACTTTGGGAAGAAGCATAATTGGTACAAAGAAAGCATATTCTGGGAGCTTCCGTACTGGAGGGACCTTAATATTCGACATAATCTCGATGTGATGCATATAGAGAAATTTTTTTTTGACAACACCATGAATACTCTTATGCGTGTGACGGGAAAATCAAAAGACACCATCCCTTCAAGATTGGATATACAAGCATTTTGTTCGCGGCCACACTTACATATTGATGACGAGGGTAGAGCTCCTTTCCCCGCCTACTCATTGACAGACGAAGCCAGAACAAGTTTATTGGAATGTGTGAAACATTCGGTCAAATTCCCAGATGGTTATGCTTCAAACTTAGGTAGTTGTGCTGATATCGATAAGGCAAAGTTTTCTGGGATGAAGAGTCATGACTGCCATGTTTTTATGGAGCGGCTACTTCCATTTATCTGTACAGACCTCCTAGACAGGAACATCCACATCGCGTTATCAGGTAGTCTCACCTTATAGTTATATGAATATGCATGCGACACGTAAATATGATTACATAGTTTTTTTATTAACCATTGGAGTTCAAATATATATATATTGTAGGGATCGGAGTATTTTTCCGTTACTTATGTTCGAGAACTTTGCAGCAAAGTCGCGTCCAAATTCTAAAACAAAACATTGTGTTCAGCATATGCAATTTGGAAAAGATCTTTCCACCATCATTTTTCGACGTGATGGAGCACCTGCCTTACATCTCCCCTACGAAGCTGAATTAGGAGGCCCCGTGGAATATAGGTGGATGTACCATTTTGAAAGGTTTTTCAAAAAGTTGAAAGGGAAAGCAAAAAACAAACGATATGCACTAGGATCGATTGTTAAAGCTTATCTGAAACAAGAGGTTTCTTATTTCACAGAGCATTATTTTGCCTCCGATATAGACACGAATTCAAGGTAAATGCTAGAATAATTCTTATATATATGGAGACACATGCTATTTATTCTAAATTTCTTCAAATTAACTAATTTGGTCAGGTTAACAAGATTCAATGAAGGTGGAGTCCCCGTATATCATGTCCCTGACGTACCTGATATATTCACTCATGTTGGTCGTCCAAGTGGAGAAATGCAGGAAATTTGGCTTTCAGCGAAAGACTATCGATGTGCACATGCATATGTATTGCGAAATTGTGAATATTTTCAGGAAATTGAGAGGTATATTCTACCGTGTGTTTACATAAGTTTTAACATGACCCAAATTGTATTAACTGGTCTCATATTTGTGTTGATCTTAAACAGCATGTTTGAACTATCTATTTCTCAAAAATATCCACATCTTTCTGAAAAAGAACTATCCGCGAAAAGAGATGACGAATATCATTTATGGGTGAAAGATTATGTAAGTATGAATAATATTCTTAACTATGTATCTATACTTATATATATATTTGATTTTCTCTAACTAAACGCAAGTTAATTACTGGAAAGCCACACATCAATTTCCTATTTGGGTTCGAGAGATAGTGGAAGGACCGAAAAACAATGCCAAAACATGGCCTATCTACTTTACAAGAGGATATTTGTTTCATACGTAAAACCACAACAGGGACGAAAGACATGTAACTATGGTGTATGTGTCAAAGGACAAAATTACAGTGACGCATATGATCAAGCTGATTTCCACGGGATCTTAACTGATATAATACAGCTGGAGTATGAGGGGGTGGCTAATTTAAGAATCACACTTTTCAAGTGTAAGTGGTGCGACCCTATTATCGGTAGAGGCACTCGGAGGAGCAATGCTGGCATTGTAGACGTTCTTTCATCGAAATGGTTCAATAAATACGGACCTTTTAGTCTAGGTACGTATATCCCTATATATACTTTCTTGATAGATAATGTATTCATAAGTTCTTTATAATGACTTTGCATGCACAGCCTCTCAATCAGATCAAATTTGTTATATCCCATACCCATACAAGAAGAAACCGAAGCAATTGTGGCTAAATGTTGTTAAAGTCAACCCGCGAGGAAATATTTCAGGAGAATATGACTACACAGAACCGACTCTTTTTCAATAAGAAAATGATGATCATGTAGTGCTGACTACAATTTAAGATCTCGTAGTGCGAGACGAGAATCTGGTACAAGGAGAGAACCCAATAAATCTCGATTACGATGTCGGAGATGCGGAAGAAAACAACGAATTCCAATGTAATTCATCGTCTTCAGATGATGAAGTTGAAGTTGATGAAGAACCTTACTAAATAATATTCTAATGCATAAGGTAGTTATATTTGATAATGAAGTTTATTAATGGTTTATCTTATTTAGTTGGGTTTTGTATGTGAAACCATAATATTAAAACTTAAGCAAAAATTAAACCATAATATTAAAACTTAATAATAAGGTTAAAACCACAAAATATTAAACCACAAAAATTAAGCAAAAATTAAACCATAATATTAACATAAAAATTAAACCATAATATTAAAGCAAAAATTAAACCATAATACAAAAATTAAGCAAAAATTAATGTTTTAGGTTAACAAAAATTAAAAAAAAACAATTTGGGCCCAAATTTTTGCCAAATTAAACAAGAGGGAACATTTCCCTCTAACCCAAATGTTTCAACCCGCGAAACTTAGCCGACGCTTTTCACCTTCTCTTCACCTTCTGTTTTCTCTCAAACCCTAGCCCCCCGATCTTCTCTTCACCTTCTGTTTATTCCGATGTCTGGCCGTGGAAAAGTTTCGCCTACAGGACGAGGAGCACGACGCACTGCGACAACAGCCGCGAATTGAAGAGCCATTTCTCCCGGTGAGACAAGGATCTCGCATCGGAAGGGAAAATCAAAGAAATCCGCCTCGCCGCTTCCGCCTCATTATGCATTCACGCCGGCGGACGCTTCAACCTCCGTGACTCCTCGTAGCCGTGTCCCAGTATTTTCCGAAGGTGTCAAAGATTTCCCTCCTCCGCCGCAGCTTTTGACCTGTAGGGGCCAAGCAGGATCTGGAAACTCAGGAACCGATCCTCGAGCCTCTGCTTCTCCAAGACCCTCTGAAGCTCGACCCTCTCCTTCTCTTCAACCTCGACCCTCAGCTTCTCTTCAACCCCCACCTGCTGCGACTCAAGCTCGATCCGCTCCTTCTCCTAAAGCTCCACCCGCTGCGTCACCACAAGCTCAGAGTTCTGAGGCTCAAAACGATCACCTGGAAGAAGGCGAAGAGGAGTATGATGAAGACAACGAGGAACTTGATTTTGACGGTGACAAAGGATTGCAACCACAACTCGCGGAAGACGTGCTCGCCGCTTTGACCAACTTGCTTATCCAGCCAGGCCGTCACCAATACACAACGCTCCTCTCTCCCACATTGGAGCCTGGAACCGTCTGGTAATCTGTGTTTGTCTTGTTTTGTTTTTGTTTTGTTTTCGAGTTTTGGGTAGGGATAGCTTAGCTTAGTTTGTTGTTTCTGTGACTGATGGTTTAGAGTAATTTTTTAGAGTAATGTTAGAGTAATGTTAGAGTAATTTTTTAGAGTATTATGGATCTGTGAATGCTGGTTTAGTCTTTTTGCTCTGATACAATTTCTTTTATCTGTTTATCCCACTGATTGTATATGAGACTTAACATTTTTGTTTATCTGTTTGTAGGTTTATAGGTAAGGACAAATCCGCATTGACTCGCAAGATCACAAGGATATTTACAAACAAGTTCGATCAGCCTTATTACAACTGGGGTTGTGTCCCATTTCCTAAAAGAGAAAAATACTTTCTTGAATTCGCGGTAATCTTCTTAACCTCTCAATCTGTTCATAATTTTCTGTTTGTTTGTTTTCTTTGATCACTAAGACTTTGCTCTTATCTTGTTGGGTAGAAAGAACACTCATGGCATCCCATACACACTGGTCTTGTCCAAACAAAGTTCGAGAAGATTTGCCAAGTGAGACTCAAGGACATGGTTTCTAAGGCGGGGACGAAAAGAAAGCAACCGAAGTGGATTGGCAATACGTTGTGGAGAAAAATGTGTGACTATTGGATCACAGAAGAAGCCAAAGCAAAGCATGACACTACATCAGCAGCTCGAATGTCTGACCGTAATGGTCAAGGTATTCACAAGCATGTCTCGGGCCATAAATCTTTCTTACAAGTGGAACAAGAATTGGTAAGTTCCTCTGTCTTGCTATTAGTCTATGAGTTATATGTCTTGATAATTTACATGTCTTGCTATTCACCTGTTCTTGTTTAACATTTCAGGAAGTGACATTGGGAAGACCTCCGACTGTTGCTGAAGTCTTTGTAAAGACTCATACAAAGAAATATGGGAGCTTTTTCGACCAGAGAGCGCAGGAAGTGTTTGATCTTTATAAGCAAAAGAAGGAAGCTAAGTTGGCTGAGCTTGAGCATGAGAATGTCGAGTCTGCAGATGGTACTTCGCTTCGATCACAGCTTTCTGTAGAGGAGGATAACGAAGTCTTCTACAAGGTAAAATACTTCTCTAAGCTTGAGTTTGTCAGATTTTTGAGTTTTCAAAATCTTTGATAACTAATACTCTGTGTTTTGATTATTGCAGTCTACTGTCACAAATGACAGAGGCCAAATGTATGGACTTGGAAGCCTAGGGACATACATCAACGGGAAGCGGAAGTATCCAGTCATCTCCTCTTCTTTCACAACCGTGAACCAACAGCTCAATGACGCTAACCGAAAGATCGAGGAAATAACAGCCCTACAAGCACATCGCGAAGCAGAGCATCTCCGTGTTACATCAGCTCTACAAGCAGAGGTCAAGGGCTTGGGAGTAGTCAAAAAGTACATAAACATAAAGACCCATAATTTCTTGCATTCCTCGCTGATGAAGAAGATCCCTATAATCCCCCTCTCTAGGTTCATAACTTCTCAACTCTCTTTGACTCTGAACTTGAATGACTTGAACTTGTGTTTTGGAGTTTGAAATTGTGTTTGTTATGCTTTTGTTAACTCCTATATTGGAGTTTGAACTTGTCTACTTTTGTTAACTCCTTAGATTTGGAGTTTGAACTTCTATGCTTTAGGTTTTTGGTTTGTAAATCTTGAATGTTTATGTTATTAGTTCTTATGTTTCTTTGTTAAAGCTCATTTGCATCTTTCAAATTCGGCTAAACCATTTAATAACAAATCAAAATCTACCAAAATATGAATACCAATATGCTAAACCCATAAGCATCGTAGTCGCTATCCAGTCGCAAAACCAGTCACAAAACCAGTCGCAAAACATTCTAACTTAGTCGCCAAAACCAGTCGCAAATGACGTCGCAAAACCAGTCGCAGAACCAGTCGCATACAACGTCGCACACAAGTCGCAAAACCGGTCGGGAGAAGTCGCAAATCATGTCGTAAAACCAGTTGCAAAGCTAGTCGTTGAATCAGTCGCAACTTCGTCGCCACAAAGGTCACAACACTGCCGTTAAAGTAGCGACCACATTGCGACTTGACCGCGACTACAAGAAAACAGTCGCAAAAGAGTAGCTAATTAGCGACTGCATGGCGACTAATTGATTTAGCGACGAGGTCTTTTGCGACCACGTATTTTAGTCGCAACACAGTCGCAATTAAGTAAATTGCGACTGTTTAGCGACTAATACTGTAGTCGCGAAATACATGTTTTCTTGTAGTGTTAGCATCGACTTCCTTCTCGGCATGGTGGAAATCACGTTGCAAAATCTCTTCGGGTTATCTTCCACTCTTCCGGGTAAAATTCCGCTCGGTCTCTTAGTGGAGTCCGCGGTTCGAAATTCCTTCTCGGCATGTCCAAATTCTTGACATGGGTTGAAAGAGATTCAAATTTCCCATTCAAGTCGTTGTACATACATTCGACCTTGACGTTAAAATCTTTCGTCGTCTTCTCATTGCTTTGAGCGAGGAGTTGAATTGATTGCTCGAGCTTCGCTATTTGGGCAGCAAGTTGAGAGTTAGAGATATCTTGTTGATGCGTGTATGAGTTGTTGTAAGGAGCGGCTTGAGCGTTGAAGGGCGGTCTTGGTTGGAAGTTCTCATTTCCTCCATAATTCTCGTTTTGGAACCGGTTTTGGTATGGCCTTGATTGTTGTGGATAAGGCTGATCTTGAGGGTTCCCCATGTTCTGATTTTGGTAGGAAAGATTGTTGAAGTTGGCGTTGCGGAAACCTTTGTTGAATCCATTGTTGAATAGGCCTTCGTATTGACCTTGTGGTCCCACATAGTTAACTTCTCCTTCTTGAGAATATGAACCATTGTTGTCGGGTTCGTAATAAGTGTCATCATCGACTCCAACAGTAGCTTCACAAGCATGTATTTGATGGTTTTGGTTGTTGAGATGCTGGTTGATCATGACTTTTAGCTCGAAAATCTCTTTCGATTCTGACACGTTCGATCTAGTCGATCTATCATAGTCGGGAGAATTGTTGCTATCCGACTTAGCAAGATTTTCGATGAGAGCTCTTCCTTGGTTGATGGTCTTCATGGAGAAGTCTCCATTGCTGACCGTGTCGAGAGAAAGTTGATATTTCGGTAGTAATCCTCGGTATAAAATGTTGAGCACATTCGGACCGGAGAAACCGTGATGAGGGCAATCTCTCTCGTACTCCTTGAAACATTCCCACACTTCATAGAAAGACTCCACCGATTGTTGATGAAAAGTTTGTAATTATTGCTTGCTACTGTTAACTTAGATTAGATTTATTCTCTTGCTACGACGTGACAAAACCATAAAAATATATTTCCCGTCTAGACATAAGTTAGAACTCGTTAGAAATTGAACAACGTCTCCCTGTGGATTCGATCCCTAAATAATACTGCGTGTGTCGTACACTTGCGGCCTAGTAAAGGGTAAAACCCGCACGCCGGGTAAATTCCGGTGTGTCAAGTTTTTGGCGCCGTTGCCACCGTGAATGGTATTGCTTGTTTGATTTCGTATTCTAATTTCTGCTCTAGACACTTTTGATTTTCAAGTTCTTTGTTGTTCTTTTGACTTTCTCCTTTATCTTTGTCTTTTTCTCTAAGGTGCATGCACACTAGGAGAACTCTTAGAGGAACCATACCGCTACTAGACGATATCGACAAACACGAGAGAGAACTCTGAAGACTCAAAAGAAACTTAAGGATGGCCAAAAACGACCACCTGGAAGATCAACTAACCGCGATCAATACTAGATCACGAGGATGACCGTGATTTTTTGGATCACGAAGAAGATCAAGAGGCTGTCCATGGTGCTAATGACCAGCCACATCTCGATCTTGAAGAAAACCCCAACCGAAATGCTGAAAATCTGAGGCGACAACTTCCCGTTGATCGTGATGCACCGAGGAACGATGCTCAAGCGAATGCACCGATTCCTCCTAAAGACATAAACGCCAACCGTCCCGTACTGCCCTGTAATCCTCTGAGGAGACAAGCGCGTAACCGCATCATTGCTGATTTTGATGCACCGTATCAACACTTCCAAAACCGAGCAGCCATACAACTTCCTATACCGAACGGAAACAATTTTGAGATCAAACCTCAAATCATTGCTTTGGTAAAGTAAAATCAGTTTCATGGAGTTTCAACCGAGCATCCGATGGAGCACATTGAGTTGTTCGAAGAGATATGAGGAACTACGAGAACGAACCAAGTTCCCGCAGACTATTTGAAGTGTAAGCTTTTTCCTTTTTATTTGGCCGATAAAGCTCACCGTTGGTTGAAATCTTTGCCCGCAAGATCTATTACTAATTGGGAAGAGTGCAAAGCCGCCTTCTTAAACAACTTCTACATGAAGTCGAGATCCAACGTGCTAAGAAATAAAATTAGGCGTTTAAGAGCCACGAGAGTGCTGTATCTAATCGCTTGACCTAGGGTAGACGAGCAAATCCGTCGTAAGATTTCGAAAGTATACTTACAGAGGAATTGTGGGCGTAAATGACCTTTGAGAGTATCATTCACTTCTTGCGCGGGCGGAGACGAAAGCTACCGTCCGAGTACTGAAGTGAGTATGTGTGTAGGATTACGGGAGTAGACTACACGCAGCGTACGTGTTCCAAGTTTAAGAACCCAAAGTCGACAAAAGTCGCTTTAGAAATCCTAGAAATTTCCTTGTAAAAATCAGCAATAAACCCTAAAAAATTCCCGATTGCCCAACGCTTTGTTTAATTGATTCAGAACCTCGAAATAGCCCATCCTACGAAAACAAAGGCAAACATGGACAACAGACGATGAACAAAACGCCGAGATCGAAAACAACGAAGTAACCGGACACATCGCCGAACTAATACAAAACCACTCCGACGACGAAACCGAGGAACCATCAGAGGAGCTTCATACGCCAGTAATAATCGAACCGTTAAGCGAACTTACACCCACTGACTGGACACAGGAAATCAAAATGTACATCATCGACGGAATAGTCCCCGCCGACAGATGGTCGGCCCGGCGACTCAAAATGCGAGCTGCTCGATACATACTCATCCGAGACGGCCTATTCCGCTGGAGTGCTGCGGGCATCCTTCTCAAATGCGTGTCCGATGACGATATTCACGAGGTCATGAAAATGATACACGAAGGCGATGGCGGAAACCACGCCGGGGGACGCTCCTTGGCACTAAAGATAAAAAATGCAAGTTATTACTGGCCGACCATGCAAGCATATTGCGATAAATTTGTAGCTAAGTGCGAAAAATGTCAATAGCACGGCTCAATGATGAACCTCCCAGCCGAACTGCTAACTACGTCAACAGCCCCATACCTGTTCATGCACTGGGGAATGGACATAATCGGTTCCCTGCGACGTTCCACGACACAGAAAAAATTCATCCTCGTCATGATAGGCTACTTCACCAAATGGGTCGAAGCCGAGTCATACCCTGAAATCCATGCCGTTGATGTTAAAAAGTTCGTCTGGAAAAACATCATATGCCGACACGGAGTCCCGTACGAGATCGTCAACGATAACGGACCGCAATTTATCTCAACATTATTTGGAGATTTCTGTGCCAAGTGGAAAATCTGACTAAGTTTTTCCACACCAAGATACCCTAAAAGAAACAGCCAGGCGGAATCAACGAACAAAACCATCATTGACGGACTCAAAAAACGCTTGGATATCAGGAAGGGATGATGGGCCGACGAACTTGATGGAGTCTTATGGTCTTACCGCACCACTCCAAGAAAATCAACAGGACAATCCCCTTTCTACATGGCCTATGGCGTTCAAGCTCTCTGTCCCGCCGAACTAAAAATCCCGACAATACGCAGGACAATGCTCGTGGAAAATCCCGGTCCAAACGACAAAATCATGCTCGACAACCTCGACGCACTCGAAGAACAACGCGATCAAGCTTTACTTCGCATCCAAAACTATCAAAAACTGGCAGCACTCTACTACAACAAAAAGTTCCGCGGACGCCACTTCGAAGACGGCGATCTCGTCTTACAAAAAGTCTTCGAAGGCACCGAAGAGAAGAACGCAGGAAAACTCGGCACTAACTGGGAAGGACCCTATCAGATCATGAGGGTCGTCAAGCCCGAAGTGTACGAACTCATGAAGCTGGACGGAACACCGATCCCGCGATCATGGAACTCGATGAATCTCAAACGCTACTACTACTAGAAGCGCCAAAAAAAAAGATGTAATATGAACTACGAATTGCTTGATCCTTCTTTCGAGGGTATGTAGGCAGCCCACCTCGGGTTCAACTGTTACTTTAATAAATTTGTATTCAAGGCAAAAAGCCGAACTTCAAACAGTTCGCCGAATTCTAAATAATTCGTTTTCATAAAAGCCAAACTTCAAACAGTTCGCCGAATTCTAAAAAATTCATTTTCATAAAAGCCGAACTTCAACTAGTTCGCCAAATTCTAAAAAATTAGTTTTCATAAAAGCCAAACTTCAAACAGTTCACCGAATTCTAAAAAATTCGTTTTCAAAAAGCCGAACTTTAAACAGTTCGCCGAATTCTAAAAATTCGTATTCATAAAAAGCCGAACTTTAAACAGTTCGCCGAATTCTAAAAATTTGTATTCATCAAAAGCCGAACTTTAAACAGTTCGCCGAATTCTAAAAATTTGTATTCATCAAAAGCCGAACTTTAAACAGTTCGCCGAATTCTAAAAATTCACCGAACTCCGAAAATTCCCCAACCAACCATCACGGTTCCCACATCGACGTCCTGGCCAGACGATCGATAAAATCAAACTAAGCCGAGCTATTGCTCGCACGCATTCACATGGTGCTATGGATAAAACTCCTTCCATGTATAAAGCCGAGACCACTCTCGCACTTAACATATTCTCAGACCATTCGAGCTAAATAAGCCGAGCATGTCTCGTACACTCGGATTCAATCTGAGAAAACCTTGTAGTATCTTAAGACTAGTTGTTCACGTACTCTTTTGCCGAACCCCACAGGTAAAACCGAACGTCATTTCTCGTAAAAATATAAGTCGATTCCTCAACAATCGCGAAAGTCCTAAGCCGATTCCTCAACAATCGCGAAAATCTAAGCCAATTCCTCAACAATTGCAAAGCATAAGCCAATCTGATTAAACAGACCGCCGATTTTCGAATAAATCAAATCAAATTCGTCCTCTTCACCCCGGCTAAGACCGTACTGTTTACGGGACCATTTTGTATACGACAGACTTGAGAAGTTCGTATAGATTTATGACTTCAAACAAACCGAGATTCGACGAATGTTTCGCAAAATGATTATGGAAGAGTCGTATTCATAAAAAAGTCATATAAAAAAAACTAACGGATACCAGACTTTAAAAGACCTCTGGTGTAAAGGGTCGAGTTATAAGCCTCATCGGCCAAAAACAAATTAAAAACAGATTACAAAACAAAGATATTAGACATTCTGATTCCGCATAGCGTCAGCCTAGTCACCAGACAACGCGGCCTGATTTGAACCGAACATATCAATTCCCGCCGGTACCTTAGTGCCCATGGGAAGAGAGATCTCCGGGTGAATCGGGTCGGTGAAAGGCGATACGATCAGGTCTCCTTCGGCCAATTCGCAGAGCTCAACCGACTCATACTCGGCCAGCTTTGCAGCTTTGATTTTCTTGAGCCGCTCTACGCAAGATGGCGGGACGACAAAACCGTGCTTCGCCTCAAGACTACTACAGAAGTTGAGAACTCCTTGGGCTTGATTAACCGCAAGGAACGGTTTTTTGACCCGTTCAAGAGCCGCCAAGTGATCCTTGACCTTCTGAAGCCGAACTTGGGACTTCTCGATAAGCTCTTTTCGCTTCATAATTTGCTGAGTTCGACCATCTCGCTGACGGGAGGTTTCCTTAACCAACGTATAGGCAAGGGCATCTCTCTCCTTGGTGAGCTCGGCTCTTGAGGCCTTCAACGCAGAAATCTCCCTCGTCAGTTCGGCGACCGCGAAGTCACCCACCCGCGTCCTCTCTTGCTCAACAAGCAATGCTTTGCGAAGCTCAACAGCCTGCACGCTGGTCGTAAGAGCCATTCGGCGAGCAGAACGGAGCTCACGGTCGTAAGTACCGACAAGCTCATTCGTTTGGGCAACCATCTAAAAAAAAAGAAAAGACTTGTCACCAAAAAAAAAAACAAAAAAAAAAGTCAACTATATATACCAACTAAGCCCGGAAGGTCCACTTACCTCAGCAGTGGTCCGAGCCAGCTTCTTGTAAGACTCAGACTGGAAAAGATCCCCGACTGGAGGAAGCACCTCCGAGCTAAACATCAATTGCCGATACAGTTCGGCGCAAGCCCCGACATCACTTGTCACCGGTTCATCCTTGTCATACCCAAAACTGACGGAATGGGCGGTGGCCCCAGAAGTCCGATGCCTCTTCGACGAAGCAGAACGGTCCGATATAACCACCATCTCGGGATCAACCCTTTGAGGTTCGGCATCTCCCGTACCGGCCTCAGAAGCTTGTTTTGCTGGACTCTTGCCCTTTTTCTTCCGTCTCCTCATCTTCGCCACATCTGCCGACGAAGTAGGCTTCATGACAGCAGTCTTCCCGTCCTGAACAGCAGACGGGACTTCAACGTTCTCTTCTTCACTATACATCTTGGTGGAAAGGTCGGGGATCTCATCGAGCTTCATCTTTCGTCGACGAGAAGGATTTGCTATAAAAGAAGAAAGAACAAAATTTCAGACTAGATCAAGCAATCGCCGGACTACAAAGGAGAATTTACCGACATATACCTTTGAGAGCTCTCATGGCTTTTAAATCAAGTTTTTCTTGGTAAGCTTCAGGCCACTGAGCTTTCCCAGCCGCACTTAACTGCTTCGCGTGGGCAAAAGTAAATCATGTTGTGGTGATAAGGAAGCCCGGCACGTGACGATCTGAAAACGAAAAGGAAAAATATAACTTAGGCAAAATAAAGCAATAGATAGAAATTGGGAACCAATGTCTACCGATAGGAGTCCTCCACTGAGTTCGGTAACTCCCGTCCGGACGCTCAACGGAAGATTCGTCAATCTTCACATAGAAATATTGGGCATTCCAGTTGTTGACCTTGCTCGGCTTGTTTCCGATAACAAGATCGTATTCCGGCTTTGCGTTAGCCGATAAAAACCAAGGTCTGGCCTTCGACTAATTCACTTGAAACAGCCTTTCAAAGACCTTGGTCGTAATGGGAATGCCGCGCTCCTCTCCAAAAGTAAGGAGATCCATAATGTTTATTACCGTAGCCGGCATGAGCTGAGAGATCGCGACATGTCGCCTCTTGCAGTATTTGTAAAAGAGATCCGGGATAGGAAACTGGAGACCGCAGCTTCTGAAATACTCCTCATAAACGCATAAATAGCCTTCAGGTGCGTCCCACGGACGATCAGCCACCTTCGGGATCTTGAAAAGAAGATCGTTCGGAGCATTACACCTTTCCAGGGTAACCTGAACCGTCTCCGCCTTAGAACGAGATGGTCCGATGTTTGCAGGTCTTTCAACTACTCGTCTGGCTACCGACATGGGAACATCGTCTCCCACATTTTGATGAACGTCTGGCGAAAGAGCGCGATCATCTGGACGAGCTACATCATCGCCATCCGCGAGCCGAGCTACAAATTCTTGATATACTCAGACTTGATCATTTTATTCGGCAACTTCCTCTTCAGGCTCATCCTCATCAATTAGATGAGGGATTTCAACAACGACCCTTGGATTACTCGGCACGGCAGCAGCACATTGAGAGTTACGCCTGATCAGCTCCTGCTGAACATCACTCAGACCGTCCCAACTCGAATTGGAGCTGTCAACGAACAACTCGAGATCGGGGAATTTTGGCGGTGGAGTTCGGTCATTAACAGAAGAAGAAGAGGTTCTTTAATTCATTTCGATTGAAAAGAAGAAATTGACGAAGAACAGATCGAAGAACTCGAAAATCTTCAAGCAAACCGGAGAAATCACGGCGGAAGAGATGATCGGAGAACGGAAAATAAATAAAATCTAGAGAGAAGGGAGAGCGCTAGAGAGAGAAAAACGTTTACCTTTTGAAAGCAAGGAAGAAGTGAGAAACGGAAGGAGGTTCGAGTGATATTTAGAGGAAAAAAAGTAATGATGACGACTCCTCGAAATCTGCAACTGAAGAAGACGAATCGACACGCGACTCCTCGAATTCCATGACTAAAGAAGACGAATCGACACCCCCTTCCCGAGAAAATCCACCGAACTCAAAACGTTCGGAACCAACACAAAAATATGCGGACTCAAAAGTCCCGAACTCAAAAATCTCCCGAGAGCTTGACCGAACTCAAATCGTCAGACGGGTCATACCGATCTCAATTTCAACCGAGATAAAGAATTCTCCAAAGAAATCCGCCGAACTCGAATACTCTATCGCCGAACTGAAGGGGGGACCAATTGTTAGAGGAGGATTTAGCATCCTCCGGTTTAACTCGGTTCGAACTGAGACCGGTATCGGTTTACGATGGTTCGGACAAGAGAAACGGACTTTGAACTGACGGGCCGAACTCTAACAAAGCCGGATAACAAACCTGTTCACCTTCTTAACCGAACTCGATGGCCAAACAACGGCCCAGCCCGGTATAACGAGATTAAGCCGACTTCCGAGATAAGCGAAAGATCTCCTTATATCTCTGAGGAGATCCGGAATATTTCCCTTCTCGGCTAATCAGGAAAAAGGAAAATATTCTTCATATCACCGACTCTAAAAACCTATAAATAAGGAGGAGGCAAACTCGAAGAAATCATCCACAATCATCCGAGAGACCTAAGAGCAGAGAAATAGCTTCATCAACCGCCGATCTCAAGTTCTTTAGTCTCTTTAGTCCCTTTTTACCAAAATTCTGTTGTAACACCGAATTCAATCAATAAAACGAGTTTCTGATCAAAGTTCTCTGTTTAAAACCCCTTGTGTGATTTACGAATCAACATCAACCATTTTCTTGCTAATGACAAATTTCCTTTGCCTAAACGAGAAGTTCTATTCCAGCGCCTCCCACAAGCACAAATCTTCTCCAAGTTCGACCTAAAGGCGGGTTTTAGGCAGTTAGGAATCAAACCGGAAGACATGCCTAAAACAGGATTTTCCATACCAGATCGACACTATCATTGGAGAGTAATGTCATTTGGGTTAAAGGTGGCCTCTTCACTTTTCCAAAAGGCCATTATCAAGATATTCGAGCCAATCCTCCCAAATGCACTGGTTTACATCGATGACCTTCTCCTGTTCTCTCAAAATATAGACTCCCACAGCCGACTACTGACAAAATTCCACAGTATTGTGCAACAATATGGAATCATGCTTTCTGAAAAAGATGGTTATTGGAGAAACAGAAATTGACTTCCTTGGCATGCATATTTCAAAGGGACAATATCATCTTCAACCTCACATTGCAACCCAGCCAATGAGTTTCCATATGAAGGACTCTCCTTCAAACAAGTCCAATAATTTCTTGGGATTGTCAATTATACGGCGGATTTCATCCACGGCCTAGCAAAAAACAGGTCAATCCTCTCAACACAGCTAAAGAAAGAAGCTCCTCCATGGAACAAAAGTGCACAAAAGCAGTGAAAGAGCTTAAAAGAATCTCGAAGACCCTCCCAGCATTGAAAATTTCGTCCAAAGGAAAAAGGATTCTACAAACAGACACAAGTGACTGCTACTGGGGAGCAGTTCTCTTAGAAGAAGACGAAAAGGGAAAGCGAAACATTTGTGGATACAAAAGTGGCGCTAATTTCAAGGACGGTAAAAAGCACTATCACTCCACCTACAAAGAGATACTTGCAGTCAAAAGAGGAATTGAGAAGTTCGAATTCCATCTTGTCGGTCAACATTTCCTCATAGAGATGGACATGTCCTCATTTCCAAAAATGATCATGTTCAAGCAAAAGATCTTGCCACATGCACAATTACTCAAATGGGCTAGTTGGTTCTCACAATGGAAGTTTGACATAAGGCACATCAAATAGCAAAGACAACTTCCACCCAGATTTCTTATGCAGAACCCAGCGACAAATCTCAGCAATCATCCCAATGATATAAACCATTAATCCAGAAAACCCGACTGCAGAGTCCTTAAAAAAGATGATTGCAGGAATGCCACAAAGGATACAAGAAAAAATCGTAGACACTGCTCTGGTCTATCAAGGAGTCGACACGCTCCATGGATTTATGAAACTCTACATCAACATGTATGGCCTGGATCAAGGACCACTCCTCGGGCTACCCTACCATCTGGTATATCCTTTCGTTATTACCATAGACATGAACCCAAACCACTATGATAAATTTCCAGAAGAAGCATATTTCCTACTATGGTACTTAGCAGATCTGTATACCATTGGAGTCTTGGTTGACAAAAGTAGGCTACTATAGTATTTGGCAAAGTGCATCATGACAAGGAGAAAAGCACACTACAAGTTTTTGTACAAGTGGCTCACACTTTTCCATGACATGACATGGTGGCAAGAAAATATTCACGCACATGGAGCAATGTCAATTCTCGTTACGCTCAAAATAATTACGGAGCAAGACCAAAAGGAAGATGGCGTAATAATTCAAAGAAGATATGAAGCCCAAATCCAGACAAGCTACAATGATAACGCCTTTAACGAAAGCAACTTCCACTAGAGAATGAGTAAGATGGCAGAGCTCAATCACACAAAAGAATCCGAAATTTATTACAGGCCTTTCTGTCCCCACACAGCAAACTGGCACAGCAGAGAGGTCTACCCATCAGACTTTGTCGAAGAAATACGACAAATACTGACTGGCTTTCATGACCAGTACGGGTGGCCACAAAACAACCCAGACCATCCAATTTACAGGGTTGAAGGGAAAAAATAGAAAATCAAAAGGTATATTCCGGGCCATAAAATATATGGGACATAAATCGTTTCTGACAGTGAAGAAGACGACACAGACTCAGACTTCAGATGAGGTAGAATCCATCTCCTTTTGAAGACAGGAAAAATAATAATTATTAAAGTGTCTTGAATAAAGTTGTGAGTGGATAAAGTCGTGAGTGGTATGTGAGTAGATAAAGTCGTGAGTGGATAAGGTCGTATGTGAGTGGTGTGTAATGCATTGTAAAATATCTTATGGAATAGTTTTTAAGACTTGTACTATAAATAAGGGAGTTTGGGTGAAGCATAAACCAAGCTAAGCGAGTAAGAGAAACTTGAGAGAGTTTAAGACTTTGTAATCTTTGAGTGTTCTTAATAATAATAGTATCTCCCTTTTGTTAGTTACTCTTCTAAATACGTATTTGATCCTGATAAACCTCCTTCGTGGTTGTACCTACTATGTGTCTGTATATTATCTATTTCATTAGTAGTATGTATGAGAGTAGAACATAATTTATCTTTGTTGGTTTAATTTGATTCAATTATATGAAATATTAATTTATATACATCACAATTATTTATATTTAGTTTATGAAAACATATTTTTCATCAAATTATTTTTAAAATTTTTTTAAAAAAATTAAATATAAGATTTAATTACATAACAGACTTTTTTATGAAGTCTGTATAGTAGACTTCTCTACTTCTTTATTAGACTTCACAAGGTTATAACCATAATTGAGACTTATGTTTTTTGTTTGATCATAAGGGATGTAATTGTAATTTCCCTACCTCTTTGGGTTATTTTTCTTTAAATTAAATATGGGGTCTACTTTTGCATTTAGAATCAAATTAAGGGTCATTTTGGCAATTCTCCCATTTAATAATGGAAAAAAATGTCAAACGAATATTGTAATATCATTTAAAAAACCATATATGCTGGTTATGTGTGTGATTTGGTCATGAATCATGATTTCCTACTATATATTAAAATCTAGGGAATTTCTATTATTAAGTTAATAGTAGTTTAGGAGTAAATCATAGTTATCAATTTTGTATTTTTAGTTATGGTTCGTAATTAATTTATGTGGCCCGAGCTCAGCCTTTTTGGCAAATCTTGATCGTTCCGTGAAACACTAGTCATAGCTTCCAGCAGTTGTATCTTATCCTCGTCGGTACTTCCAGTTATATCTATGAAATACTTACGCCAAAATTTTAGCTCTTTAAGTGAATCAATGCATGCCCAATAAAATATGGTGTTCTTTGGAAGCTCCAACTCAAGGAATATCGCTTCCGCCTTTTTGAATTCATCGTAATCTTCTTGGTCAAAACTACATGGGAAAAGTTGTTGCAAACTTTGTCGTTGGAACTCTCTATAGCCAGTAATGGTGTCTTGTATGTATGTCTCCATAGATTGTCTTCTACAACCTCCTGAGCTACCTCCAAATCTATGCGAACTACTCCCCCGCCTGACACTTGACTGAAAACTTTGTCTCCTCCTTTGCTCACCTCTTCCAACAGGGTTTCGTAATGTATCACGACTGAACTCATTCGAAGGGTGTCCATCATCATCAAGGTTAACACGATACACTTCTTCATCTTCTTGGGCTTCATGAACTTGAGTTTGAGGCATGTCACCACCATCGATGTCTGAGTAACCATGGTTGACATCATCTATCCGTCTCTCATTCATTATCTCTTCTCTTCTTTGTCGTGAGGAATGTTGTGGTTGCGAAGAAATATCGTGTAATACAAAACAGCGTTGCATCACATCCCAAAACTCAGGCGGTTTTCGGTTGAACTTACTAGTTAATTTGCACCCCTATAATACAAAATATATATTATTTGTGTGTGTTTTTGTGTTTATGTTAGTATTAGTAAATTTAAAAAAAAGATTGGGATTTATTACCAACTCACGAGCTTTCCACCACTCGTCAGATGCATGAATCTCTGATGTCTCATAATCAACCGAGATCCCGGTGAAACCCATAAGTTCCTTCCATTTTTAATACGTTTTTTTGAAGTCATCTAGTTTGTTTTTAAAAAACCCGTATTTTATATTCATGTTATGCTAAGTTGAATTTATCAACCATGTACTCTCGACCAAGGTGCGACGGATCCTTAAGAGTGTAATTATTCATGGAAATTGCATGATCAAACAACTCAATCAAAGTTTTTTCTTGTTCATAAGTCCATTTATGCCTCGGTGTGCTCTACAAATTTAAAAAAAATTGTAGAGTTAGTTTAATCTATTTTCCAAAAACTATAACTTAAATAGTAAAATGTCTTTGCTAAAAAAATATATAATAAAAATTTTACTCTTGTTGTTGTTTCAGAGGGAGCATTTGTGTCTCTTTGCCCGGAAGAATTTGTGTTTGATCGACCCATAAACGATATATTTGCATTAACAATACAATACCATAAATAATTAAATCACTAAGATATTAATTATAATACCATTTTATTCATAACATTGGTTTTTCATTGTTATATAAAATATCATATATTTAATTTATTAATGATGTTCAAAAAAAAAAAAGGTTGTATTTCTTAATATATTCTGTTTTGGTGGAAACAAGAAAAATTTATTTTACTAAATCATATAGCCCGGCTCTATGTATTTTAATGACCTATTTCTAATTCTTTCTATATCACAGTGAAATTTTTTGGGTGTAATAATTTGGTAACTCTTCTTTTCGGTAAAAGGCTATGAGTGTTTACCGTTTGATACAAAAGCAAAATGATACAAAATGTTTACCGTTTAGTGTCTTACTATTCTTTTTTATTAATTTTTACAACTTAAATTGAATATTGTAGTCGTAAATAAAACCATTATTTTGGTCAACGAAACCATAAATTTATATAGTGGATTTTGATGAGCTAATGACCACATGGCAAAAAAAATTGGTATAAAAAAAGTTACAAACATAATACTACTGAACACAAATGCAGCAATTTTTTTTTTTTGTTTTTTTAAATTTCAGTAGATGCAAAAGCATAACTATTTGTTAGAGGCGTGTACAAATAATTATAAAGTAATTATAATAGATAAAATATTATAATTAATTTTTTTTGTTAGTTAAACTATTCTTTTTAATATATATTAATAACGAGTTCATAAGAAGTTTTATCCATTTTTTATTAACATAAAAATCTATCATTTTAATTATCTGTAAAAGCTTGTTTTTTATATGCGTTAGAAATAGAAAGATTTTCTGATGAGATAATAAACAAATTCTGAGATAATATTATTGTCCCACATAGGGAACAAAAGATGAAATATAGAAAACTATTCTCCTATATAACCCCATTACTCTTGATTATGTTTAAGATGGACACTAAATATTTTAATTACATATAAATTTTAAGTTAATTAGTAAAGTAGGAGTGTTACAGTTAGAACCATACGAAACATATTTACATATTTTTTTTAAAATATACAAAACATTATTATTAATATTTTTTAAAAACAAGAAAAAAAAATACGAAAATTATTTATCATCTAATTGTAGTTATTTATGGATAAAAGTTTTACATCAATTATAAAAAGTGATATAAATATTTGACATCAATTATTATAACCGTATTTTACTTGTAGTTATAATTTAAAACACTAAATTTTCAAACCTAATGATTTAAAACTTTAAAATTACTACTATTTATCTCCTATAAGCATAGATAACATCAACTTAACTTGCTACTATGTATATTCTGAGAACTAAAATATAATTTATTTTTAATGTTTGGGCTTGAAGAGTTTTACATTTTTTATATTTTAAAGGTTGCATTATAATGTTAATCAGACATATATAAAATATTATGTTTACAAAACAAAATTGCCCACGTCAATAATTTATTTTTCCACTATCTACCTTTTTTTTTTTTAATTAAATATCAACTTGTTGATTCCCCACGTGAATGGTGAATTTATTTGTAAATCAGTGTTTACTTGAAACACACTAAACATTCACAGCCTAATATGAAGATTTTCCTGTTTGAACACAAAATGTATACCCATTTTAATATTATAGATAATTTGTTTGTAACAAATCAAACCAGAATATTAAATTATATATATACTTATTAGAGCATATCCATTGAGATACTGAATTTCTCAACAATTTAATTTCAATATTTTGATATAATTTAATTATATAATTAAATTTTTACTTTTAAAAAAAGTTGAACCACTCGTAAAGGGACAAGTGTCCCAAGAGATTCTCATGAGTTTTTCAAAGTCTCTCAAATAAGAAACGTTTCTCACTCCCTCCCCTATTTTTTTTCTTTTTTATTTTAATGTTGAGATATCCATTGAGAGACTCCCGATGAAAATGCTCTTAGTTCCAGAAATAGTCGACACTAGATTTCTAACGATGAGAGTCCCAAAAAAAGAAAAAACAAAACAAAAAATGGCAATTGCATTGCGGCTAATATATATACTATTAAAACAAAAACACTTTTTGTGTCCAACAATAGTAAAAAAAATACATATAAGGCTATAATTTATTTGGATAATTATACATGTTGGCAAACTGGCTTCCCACCGGAGATATAAATATCCCTCTCAATATTGATATCTCCGGTGGAGCTTCCACCGTGACGAAGTCGTGTCGGAGATGGTGAGGTCTCCTGACTATTCACTTTGCATCTTCTCTTCATCACCTCTGTTTTACTTTAGATACACTAGATTAGGTCCCGCGTATACGCGGATTTATAATATAATTAGTAAAAAAACTAAAAATGAAAAAGTGGAAAAAAACTGGTCATCCCCGAAAAAAAGAAGATTAATTCAGAACATCGATTAGTCCCCGTGATGCGAGTGCATGTGTTATCCTAGCTTCAAGTTTTAAATTTGTAAACCTTAAAAGTCTGCAAGTGCACAGATGTGCGTTGTATATCTTTAGGTATCGATCCACAAGAAGAGCACGCTTTTTTGTGAGACTTTAGAAAGAGAATTAGTAAAGAAGCCTAAAACGAAAAGGGTTTTTGTAGGCTTTTTGTATCACAAATTATAAAGTGCGTAAAAACTAAAGATTGCTTGAAAAGTAAAGAATAAAAATCGATGGTGAAGAACTTAAAAGAGAAAATCGGTTGTAAACAATAATAAAATGATGTTGGGTCGACATGGATATCTCCGGGGAATGTTCGATTCAATCACGGTAACAATTGGATATCTCTTAGTAAAATCAATCATAGTAAACTCCACGAGCTAACACTTTTTGCTACGTTCATTCGAAATTAGGCCTCACGACACACACTAGTAATGTAGGCTTGAAAGAAGGTTAAGGTTAAGGTTGAGGTGAACCATTCCAAAGGTGTGAAATGGCTATTTGAGCTAACAAGAGGGTGGTAAAAGGGAGAATATAGCTCAAATATGTATATGGTATCCATGAGTTCAACTTTTTAATGTACAAGCATGATAATTATGAGTCAAGATTAGAGATCAAATAATAGATAGAGATGGAATCTAATCAAAGCATGTTTCAACCAAGACATAAACATTCAAAATGCGAGATTAAAGCATGGATAATCCTTAACTTCGTGATCGTTCAAATGCATCGAAGAACTCCTAACGAGGGCATTAAATCAAGCTCTTAAGTTTATATTCTACATGGATAATCCTCCCAATGCAAGTGAGTGTAACCCTATATGCTATGCATCTAGACTCAATCATACATGAAATGCACAAAAGTTCAAAAAAATTCAAATTTTTTGAAAATGCATGAGACTTAAGATGCAAAAAGCAAAATAAGATCACAAAACACATAATTAGACACCGGTCCCTCCCCCAAACTTAAATCACAAAGTCTCGGTGTGAAAGAAGTTCAAGAGAGAGACCAAAAACGAAAGATAAAAATGTAAAGAGACTCAAAAGGAAAGAAGGACTTACAAATGAGGAGTGAGGCTAGATGAACGGAGATGAAGGAAGAGCTTTCGACATCACTACCAATGAGCCTTGCCACGACCTTGGACCCAAAAGACCCTTATTGATTGCTTGTTTTGTGTCTCAAGCTCGATAATCGATAGGCTTGGGGAGGTCCCCAAGGGCGCGTTTAACGTCACTAGCTTGACGGTTGCTTCCTCATTGTCACTCCCTTCATGAAAATCACAAGAAAAGTCAAAAGATTAGCAACAAAAGAAAATAAAAAGCTCTAGTCTCAAGAAGAATCAAAATCCTAATTATCAATGCTAAACCTCCCCGGCAAAGGCGCCAGATTGATAGTAGGATTTTTACTAATCAATTACTCAAAT
This sequence comes from Eutrema japonicum, assembly GCA_030161315.1. Classification (NCBI taxonomy): domain Eukaryota; kingdom Viridiplantae; phylum Streptophyta; class Magnoliopsida; order Brassicales; family Brassicaceae; genus Eutrema; species Eutrema japonicum. The sequence goes on from BSQW01000007.1 coordinate 24,215,845, forward strand.
CCCACTCATGTCATTGTAGTATTTGAGATATCGAACCAAAGAGGTTAAGATCAATGCACCAAGAATACATGAATCTTCCTAATCTAGAGCAAATCTTTTTGGTTTTTATGTTTATGGGAAAAGAAACAAATGCAAGAAAGAAAACAAAAGATATAAGTGTTGGAAAATGAATTAACTATCAAGAAGATGATTAATGAACAAACAAGGATGATAAAGATTGAATTAAACACTATTCTAGAACATGGAATTCACAATTATGACTAATCCACCGTCGTGGCACTAATCACTTTGTTAATCACCAAATCAAGATCAAACTCTCGTTTGTGATAAGATGATTAACAAGCTTTAATCTCTAATCCCACTTAGTTCACTAATCACCCTAGACATCAACTCTCGTTGGCTAGGCATGAAAAGCTCACAAAAGGTTTGGTTCAATCATTTCATCGAACACCTATCGGGCGTGAAATGCTTAAGCTCTAGCTTAGATCTCTCAATCCAAAACTAGCCTTTAGGTCAACCTAAGTGAAGGAACTAACAAGAATCAACATAAATCATCATCATCTAACCATCAAGACAATTGACTAACGATGCCTAAACATTCAATGCACATTTATTCTTATGACATGGAACACTATCAAGTAGATTAATTCACTTCCATGACACTAATCATTGTATGAATCATCTAAAGTCAGCATCCACCGATCACTTAGATAATCCATAGTTTACCACAAGTCCATTTTAGTCAACAATTCTTCCTAAAGTCAGCATCCACCAATCACTTAGAATGAAAAGCATGCTTTGAAGTTTTCTAGACATTTCATCGAACACCTTGTGTGCATGAAAAGTCTAATTTCTAGAAATGAGTTTTCAATTCAATCATACCATTAAGATCATTCCTAACATGAGAACAAATGTGTATCTAGTCCTAAACATCAACAATCAACCATCAAACCATTAAAATCAAGCAAAATCCAAAATCCAACAAAAAGAGGTCTAAAACCTAAACATGAAGAACCAGGAAGAACGCAAGAGAAAAAGAGACATAAAGATAGAGAACAAAGATTAAATAAACATAATATAAAGATAGATTGAAGAATCCTTCACTAGAGTGGCATGAATGATGAAGATCCATCCCAAATCATCATAAGAAGAGTTTGGGAGAAAACCCAACTCTAGGGAAAAGAAAACTTAACATGAAAATTAGGTTTTTAGGGATTTTATAGAGAAAGGGGGCTGACCGGGTCGACCCGGGACAAATCGGGTACCGACCCGGTCGAAATGGGTCAAATCTGGTATTGCTTCGCTAAAACCGTGATATAACCTGGGATACATGTCCGAATGGCCTCAAACCACCTCCTGTAGTCGGCTAACGCACATGGCTACAACGTTTGTGAAGGCCACCGAGGCTATATCCGATTAGAGATCATTATTCCAGCCAGGTCTTTCAGGCATGTCGGATGGCTTCGCTCAGACGGACATACTCTCAGTAAAGTGGCCATATCTAACGAACCACATATCCGAATGACCCAACACCACCTCCTATAGTCAGCTAACGCACTTGGATACAACTTTAATGAAGACTTCAGATTAATATGGGAAAGGGAAGGTCTTCAGTTGGCCTGATCTTTGAGTCACTTCGGCTGCATCGCCCGGTGGGAAGGAACTGGGTCGATGTAACCGCCCTGAAGCTGAGCATCGATTGGTTGGTCAATGTGAAGGGGAGCTGGGTCGATGCTAAGGCCCTGATTTTGCATCCATCATCAACATCGACCTGTGGGAAGAGCTGGGTCGATGCTAAGGAGTTTTGAGGGAGACAAGAGAAAGCTCATAGGCCAGGCAGAGACATCTTCCGTAAATCCACGATAAGTCCTTAAACAAATATTCAAATGGCCTGATTCCAACTCCTGTTGACAGACGACTCACTGCTCTACAACTCTTATGAAGAGCTTCAAGGCTGATTCATAACGGAGTGCCTTCGTCCAGCTACATCTTTCCGTCATCTTGGATGGACTTTGCATTCTACTTTGGCCCATTTCTCCAAATATCATCAATTATCTCCAAATCACCTTAAAACACTCCAAATGCATGCAAAGACTCACTAGGACCTAAAGCAAACACCTAATACTCTAATAAATACCAAAATGCTATAAAAACTATGCAAGACACATGCATGAGACACAAAACAATAACAAGAATGCATGCAAAAAAGAGGTAAAATATGGGAATATCAACTCCCCCAAACTTATTCATTTGCTTGTCCTCAAGCAAACAAACAAGTAGAGAGAGAGGTTTGGAAGTGGGAGATCAAATCCGAGAATATTAACAAAAGAATTTGAATCAATGCCCTTGAGAGGAGTTATATGATGCACAAACAACCTCTACTTCAAAAGATTTAACCATACTCTTTTCAAAACGAAATGGGTCTAACCCTTAGCATCCACAAGCATTCCTATCATCTAACTCTTTGATATTCATTAAGCACAAATGGTGAATCATGCTCATACACATCAAGTGAACTCATTTGGCTAAGGGAGAGGTCTTGAGATAAGAGTGATCTCAAACAATGTGGGTATTCCGGTGCAAGGGATATCTCATGAAAGAATGAACTTTGGCAAAATTTTAAGAGTAAAGAACAACCGATGCATACAAGGATGACTTCCATCTACCCAATGTACCCATTGTGAACTCCACTCCTATTTCTAAACCCACCAAGCTCAATCCTAAGCTACCCTTTTCTCAAGGCCATTTGCCTTCATAAACCAAAACGCTTCACCACTTCTCTTCCTTTCAAACATTTAGGGTATTCTCTTCTTCACCTCATAAACAAATGGTTTGGCTTCCACAAGTTTTTTTCCTTAGCTCTTCTTTTGCTTTCTCTAGTCTCTTTCATTTCTTTTCTAACTTGAGCCATTTTGGCTTCTTTTCTTTCTTTTCAAGACTAGAGACTATTTTCTTATCACTTAGAGCTAAACCAACTTTTATTTTGCCAACCATTTCAATCAATTGCTTATCCCCATCTCTTTCTCCCTATCTCTTTCCATTTCTCCATACTCTCTTTCCTTTCAATCAATCACCCAAAACCCAAACCTATCTAACCTAGCCTATGTCTAGCTCAATGATGTGTGAGCTAGTTCTACATGGAAGCTTCTCCTTGTCGTTCCAAACTCAACACTTTTTGCTACGTTCATTCGAAATTAGGCCTCACGACACACACTAGTAATGTAGGCTTGAAAGAAGGTTAAGGTTAAGGGTGAGGTGAACCATTCCAAAGGTGTGAAATGGCTATTTGAGCTAACAAGAGGGTGGTAAAAGGGAGAATATAGCTCAAATATGTATATGGTATCCATGAGTTCAACTTTTCAATGTACAAGCATGATAATTATGAGTCAAGATTAGAGATCAAATAATAGATAGAGATGGAATCGAATCAAAGCATGTTTCAACCAAGACATAAACATTCAAAATTCGAGATTAAAGCATGGATCATCCTTAACTTCGTGATCGTTCAAATGCATCAAAGAACTCCTAACGAGGGCATTAAATCAAGCTCTTAAGTTTATATTCTACATGGATAATCCTCCCAATGCAACTGAGTGTAACCCTATATGCTATGCATCTAGACTCAATCATACATGAAATGCACAAAAGTTCAAAAAATTTCAAATTTATTGAAAATGCATGAGACTCAAGATGCAAAAAGCAAAATAAGATCACAAACACACATAATTAGACACCGGTCCCTCCCCCAAACTTAAATCACAAAGTCTCGGTGTGAAAGAAGTTCAAGAGAGAGACCAAACACGAAAGATAAAAATGTAAAGAGACTCAAAAGGAAAGAAGGACTTACAAATGAGGAGTGAGGCTAGATGAACGGAGATGAAGGAGAGCTTTCGACATCACCACCAATGAGCCTTGCCACGACCTTGGACCCAAAAGACCCTTATTGATTGCTTGTTTTGTGTCTCAAGCTCGACAATCGATAGGCTTGGGGAGGTCCCCAAGGGCGCGTTTAACGTCACTAGCTTGACGGTTGCTTTCTCATTGTCACTCCCTTCATGAAAATCACAAGAAAAGTGAAAAGATTAGCAACAAAAGAAAATAAAAAGCTCTAGTATCAAGAAGAATCAAAATCCTAATGATCAATGCTAAACCTCCCCGGCAAAGGCGCCAAATTGATTGTAGGATTTTTACTAATCAATTACTCAAATCCCACTCATGTCATTGTAGTATTTGAGATATCGAACCAAAGAGGTTAAGATAAATGCACCAAGAATACATGAATCTTCCTAATCTAGAGCAAATCTTTTGGGGTTTTATGTTTATGGGAAAAGAAACAAATGCAAGAAAGAAAACAAAAGATATAAGTGTTGGAAAATGAATTAACTATCAAGAAAATGATTAATGAACAAACAAGGATGATAAAGATTGAATTAAACACTATCCTAGAACGTGGAATTCACAATTATGACTAATCCACCGTCGTGGCACTAATCACTTTGTTAATCACCAAATCAAGATCAAACTCTCGTTTGTGATAAGATGATTAACAAGCTTTAATCTCTAATCCCACTTAGTTCACTAATCACCCTAGACATCAACTCTCGTTGGCTAGGCATGAAAAGCTCACACAAGTTTTGGTTCAAGCATTTCATCGAACACCTATCGGGCGTGAAATGCTTAAGCTCTAGCTTTGATCTCTCAATCCAAATATAGCTTTTAGGTCAACCTAAGTGAAGGACCTAACAAGAATCAACCTAAATCATCATCATCTAACCATCAAGACAATTGACTAACGATGCCTAAACATTCAATGCACATTTATTCTTATGACATGGAACACTATCAAGTAGATTAGTTCACTTCCATGACACTAATCATTTTATGAATCATCTTAAGTCAGTATCCACCGATCACTTAGATAATCCATAGTTTACCACAAGTCCATTTTAGTCAACAATTCATCCTAAAGTCAGCATCCACCAATCACTTAGAATGAAAACCATGCTTAGAAGTTTTCTAGACATTTCATCGTACACCTTGTGTGCATGAAATGTCTAATTTCTAGAAATGAGTTTTCAATTCAATCCTACCATTAAGATCCTTCCTAACATGAGAACAAATGTGTATCTAGTCCTAAACATCAACAATCAACCATCAAACCATCAAAATCAAGCAAAATCCAAAATCCAACGAAAAGAGGTCTAAAACCTAAACATGAAGAACAAGGAAGAACACAAGAGAAAAAGAGACATAAAGATAGAGAACAAAGATTAAATAAACATAATATATAGATAGATTGGAGAATCCTTCACTAGAGTGGCATGAATGATGAAGATCCATCCCAAATCATCATAAGAAGAGTTTGGGAGAAAACCCAACTCTAGGGAAAAGAAAACTTAACATGAAAATTATGTTTTTAGGGGTTTTATAGAGAAAGGGGGCGGACAGGGTCAACCCGGGACAAACCGGGTACCGACCCGGTCGAAATGGGTCAAATCTGGTGTTGTTTCGCTAAACCCGTGATATCTCCTGGGATACATGTCCGAATGGCCTCAAACCACCTCCTGTAGTTAGCTAACGCACATCGCTACAACGTTTGTGAAGGCCACCGAGGCTATATCCGATTGGAGACCATTCGTCCAGCCAGGTCTTTCAGGAATGTCGGATGGCTTCGTTCAGACGGACATACTTTCAGTAAAGTGGCCATATCTAACGAACCAAGTATCCGAATGACCCAACACCACCTCCTATAGTCAGATAACGCACTTGTACACAACTTTTATGAAGACTTCAGATTAAACTGGGAACGGGAAGGTCTTCAGTTGGCCTGATCTTTGAGTCGCTTCGGCTGCATCGCCCGGTGGGAAGGAACTGGGTCGATGTAAACGCCCTGAAGCTGAGCATCGATTGGTTGGTCGATGTGAAGGGGAGCTGGGTCGATTCTAAGGCCCTGATGTTGCATCTAGCATTAACATCTACCTGCGGCAAGAGCTGGGTCGATGCTAAGGAGTTTTGAGGGAGACAAGAGAAAGCTCCTAGGCCAGGCAGAGACATCTTCAGTAAATCCGCGATAACTCCTTAAACAAATATCTAAATGGCCTGATTCTAACACCTGTAGACATACGACTCACTCCTCTACAGCTCTTATGAAGAGGTTCAAGGCTGATTCATCTCGGAGGGCCTTCGTCCAGCTACATCTTTCCGTCGTCTTGGATGGACTTTGCATTCTACTTTGGCCAATTTCTCCAAATATCATCAATTGTCTCCAAAATCACCTAAAAACACTCCAAATGCATGGAAAGACTCACTAGGACCTAATGCAAACACCTAATACTCTAATAAATACCAAAATGCTATAAAAACTATGCAAGATACATTCATGAGACACAAAACAATAACAAGAATGCATGCTAAAAAGAGGTAAAATATGGGAATATCAACTCCCCCAAACTTATTCATTTGCTTGTCCTCAAGCAAACAAACAAGTAGAGAGAGAGGTTTGGAAGTGGGAGATCAAATCCGAGAATATTAACAAAAGAATTTGAATCAATGCCCTTGAGAGGAGTTATATAATGCACAAACAACCTCTACTTCAAAAGATTTAACCATACTCTTTTCAAAACGAAATGGGTCTAAGCCTTAGCATCCACAAGCATTCCTATCATCTAACTCTTTGACATTCATTAAGCACAAATGGTGAATCATGCTCATACACATCAAGTGAACTCATTTGGCTAAGGGAGAGGTTTTGAGATAAGAGTGATCTCAAACAATGTGGGTATTCCGGTGCAAGGGATATCTCATGAAAGAATGAACTTTGGCAAAATGCTAAGAGTAAAGAACAACCGATGCATACAAGGATGACTTCCATCTACCCAATGTACCCATTGTGAACTCCACTCCTATTTCTAAACCCACCAAGCTCAATCCTAAGCTACCCTTTTCTCAAGGCCATTTGCCTTCATAAACCACAACGCTTCACCACTTCTCTTCCTTTCAAACATTTAGGGGATTCTCTTCTTCGCCTCATAAACAAATGGTTTGGCTTCCACAAGTTTTTTTTCTTAGCTCTTCTTTTGCTTTCTCTAGTCTCTTTCATTTCTTTTCTAACTTGAGCCATTTTGGCTTCCTTTCTTTCTTTTCAAAACTAGAGACTATTTTCTTATCACTTAGAGCTAAACCAACTTTTATTTTGCCAACCATTTCAATCAATTGCTTATCCCCATCTCTTTCTCCCTATCTCTTTCCATTTCTCCATACTCTCTTTCCTTTCAATCAATCACCCAAAACCCAAACCTATCTAACCTAGCCTATGTCTAGCTCAATGATGTGTGAGCTAGTTCTACATGGAAGCTTCTCCTTGTCGTTCCAAACTCAACACTTTTTCCTAAGTTCATTCGAAATTAGGCCTCACGACACACACTAGTAATGTAGGCTTGAAAGAAGGTTAAGGTCAAGGGTGAAGTGAACCATTCCAAAGGTGTGAAATGGCTATTTGAGCTAACAAGAGGGTGGTAAAAGGGAGAAGATAGCTCAAATATGTATATGGTATCCATGAGTTCAACTTTTCAATGTACAAGCATGATAATTATGAGTCAAGATTAGAGATCAAATAATATATAGAGATGGAATCGAATCAAAGCATGTTTCAACCAAGACATAAACATTCAAAACGCGAGATTAAAGCATGGATCATCCTTAACTTCGTGATCGTTCAAATGCATCAAAGAACTCCTAACGAGGGCATTAAATCAAGCTCTTAAGTTTATATTCTACATGGATAATCCTCCCAATGCAACTGAGTGTAACCCTATATGCTATGCATCTAGACTCAATCATACATGAAATGCACAAAAGTTCAAAAAATTTCAAATTTATTGAAAATGCATGAGACTCAAGATGCAGAAAACAAAATAAGATAACAAAACACATAATTAGACACCGGTCCCTCTTCCAAACTTAAATCACAACGTCTCGGTGTGAAAGAAGTTCAAGAGAGAGACCAAACACGAAAGATAAAAATGTAAAGAGACTCAAAAGGAAAGAAGGACTTACAAATGAGGAGTGAGGCTAGATGAACGGAGATGAAGGAAGAGCTTTCGACATCACCACCAATGAGCCTTGCCACGACCTTGGACCCAAAAGACCCTTATTGATTGCTTGTTTTGTGTCTCAAGCTCGACAATGGATAGGCTTGGGGAGGTCCCCAAGGGCGCGTTTAACATCACTAGCTTGACGGTTGCTTCCTCATTGTCACCCCCATCATGAAAGTCACAAGAAAATTGAAAAGATTAGCAACAAAAGAAAATAAAAACCTCTAGTCTCAAGAAGAATCAAAATCCTAATGATCAATGCTAAACCTCCCCGGCAAAGGCGCCAAATTGATAGTAGGATTTTTACTAATGAATTACTCAAATCCCACTCATGTCATTGTAGTATTTAAGATATCGAACCAAAGAGGTTAAGATCAATGCACCAAGAATACATGAATCTTCCTAATCTAGAGCAACTCTTTTGGGTTTTTATGTTTATGAGAAAAGAAACAAATGCAAGAAAGAAAAGAAAAATATAAGTGTTGGAAAATGAATTAACTATCAAGAAGATGATTAATGAACAAACAATGATGATAAAGATTGAATTAAACACTATCCTAGAATATGGAATTCACAATTATGACTAATCCACCGTCGTGGCACTAATCACTTTGTTAATCACCAAATCAAGATCAAACTCTCGTTTGTGATAAGATGATTAACAAGCTTTAATCTCTAATCCCACTTAGTTCACTAATCACCCTAGACATCAACTCTCGTTGGCTAGGCATGAAAAGCTCACAAAAGGTTTGGTTCAAGCATTTCATCGAACACCTATCGGGCGTGAAATGCTTAAACTCTAGCTTTGATCTCGCAATCCAAAACTAGCTTTTAGGTCAACCTAAGTGAAGTAACTAACAAGAATCAACCTAAATCATCATCATCTAACCATCAAGACAATTGACTAACGATGCCTAAACATTCAATGCACATTTATTCTTATGACATGGAACACTACCAAGTAGATTAGTTCACTTCCATGACACTAATCCTTGTATGAATCATCTAAAGTCATCATCCACCGATCACTTAGATAATCCTTAGTTTACCACAAGTCCATTTTAGTCAACAATTCATCCTAAAGTCAGCATCCACCAATCACTTAGAATGAAAATCATGCTTAGAAGTGTTCTAGACATTTCATCGAACACCTTGTGTGCATGAAATGTCTAATTTCTAGAAATGAGTTTTCAATTCAATCCTACCATTAAGATCCTTCCTAACATGAGAACAAATGTTTATCTAGTCCTAAACATCAACAATCAACCATCAAACCATCAAAATCAAGCAAAATCCAAAATCCAACAAAAAGGGGTCTAAAACCTAAACATGAAGAACAAGGAAAACACAAGAGAAAAAGAGACATAAAGATAGAGAACAAAGATTAAATAAACATAATATAAAGATAGATTGAAGAATCCTTCATTAGAGTGGCATGAATGATGAAGATCCATCCCAAATCATCATAAGAAGAGTTTGGGAGAAAACCCAACTCTAGGGAAAATAAAGCTTAACATGAAAATTAGGTTTTTAGGGATTTTATAGAGAAAGACGGCGGACCGGGTCGACCCGGGACAAACCGGGTACCGACCTGGTCGAAATGGGTCAAATCTGGTCTTGCTTCGCTAAACCCGTGATATCTCCTGGGATACATGTCCGAATGGCCTCAAACAACCTCCTGTAGTCAGCTAACGCACATGGCTACAACGTTTGTGAAGGCCACCGAGGCTATATCCGATTGGAGACGGACATACTCTCAGTAAAGTGGCCATATCTGACGAACCTCGTATCCGAATGACCCAAAACCACCTCATGTAGTCAGCTAACGCACTTGGATACAACTTGTATGAAGACTTCATATTAAACTGGGCACGGAAAGATCTTCAGTTGGCCTGATCTTTGAGTCACTTCGGCTGCATCCCCCGGTGGGAAGGAACTGGGTCGATGTAAACGCCCTGAAGCATAGCATCGATTGGTTGGTCGATGTGAAGGGGAATTGGGTCGATGCTAAGGCCCTGATGTTGCATCCAGTATCAACATCGACCTGTGGGGAGAGCTGGGTCGATGCTAAGGAGTTTTTGGGGAGACAAGAGAAAGCTCCTAGGCCAGGCACAGATGTTTTCAGTAAATCCGAGATAACTCCTTAACCAAATATCCAAATGGCCTGATTCGAATTCCTTTAGACAGATGACTCACTCCTCTACAACTCTTATGAAGAGGTTCAAGGCTGATTCATAACGGAGGGCCTACGTCCAGCTACATCTTTCCGTCGTCTTGGATGGACTTTGCATTCTACTTTGGCCCATTTCTCCAAATATCATCAATCGTCTCCAAATCACCTAAAAACATTCCAAATGCATGCAAAGACTCACTAGGACCTAATGCAAACACCTAATACTCTAATAAATACCAAAATGCTATAAAAACTATGCAAGACACATGCATGAGACACAAAACAATAACAAGAATGCATGCTAAAAAGAGGTAAAATATGGGAATATCAATAAGCGCCTCAACCAGATCTAGACTCCCCTTGTCCTAAGCATACATCACATAGAGTCGAACCAAATTCTTCGTCTCAGAAATCGCCTTCTCGGCTAAGTTTTTCAGGCATAACTCCATTGCATGTTCAGCCTCAATCCAGGCAGTATAAACATATGAATCTCAGGACGCCTCAAGAATCTCGTATTTCTCCCTCGGTTCAGAGTGGGAATTAAGCGCCTCATCAGCCTGTGACTTCGCCTCATTCAGTTCAGAAAGCAATTTAGCATTCTCGACTTCGAAACCTTGACTCCGCTGAGTGAGAGCCACAATTTTAGAAGAAGACTATTGGACCTCGACAACAAGTTTGCTATTATCGGCGGCGAGGAGACTAAGAGATCTTACCTGAGCTGAAAATTTAAAGACGTGACCCTCAAAATATGCACTAGAAGACCCCCGAAGCCTTCTCTCGTACCACTCGATGGAATTGTTGTGAGCAGCAATCAACTGGCGAAAAACAAAAAGAAAAATGTGACTAATAGGAAACCAGATCAATCGACAAGGCAATTGTTGGGCCCAAATTCCGCGCTCAAAGCCCATGACGAATAAACAAGCTAAACAAAGAAGGCTCGGCCCACGGAAAGGCCTCACGGGAATTTTTACGAGCTGAAGTAAGCGAGGTTCCTTGCACAACTGACCCTCTTGGTCTCTCAAAGCTCCAGCATCATCATGAACCAAAACCACTGTATTGTTGTTCATCTATTTCGGCTTCTTTGCTTTTCTGTTTGTGTGTTCCAGAAGTGCTAGTTTCTCTAATGACAGATTGACTAGCGGAGTGACTTGGTTCTTCTGGTTTCGCGAGTAGGCATGCACCAGAAACACAAAAGTCAAGAACGTAAGTAACAAAATTCACGACATGTATCGACCGATACCACTAGGGTGTCGATCGATACTAGTCGAACTTAGTCGAAATTCTCAAACTAAAATCTAATGGCGAATTGAGTCCACGGCAACGGCGCCAAATTTGATAAGCTCAAATTAATACCCTAAAAGTACTAAATTGTCGATTGTAATACTTAGGGATCGAATCCACAGAGACTCACGGAAACACACAATAGATTATAAAGAAAAGAATTAAGATAAGTGATCAATGAAATTGAAAGCAAGTACGTAAATTAAACGAGTTGTAAGTTTGATTGGAGAAAGATAGGTTCAGGGTATTTCTCAGGAACTCAATGAATGCAGATAAACTAACTAATCAGGGTTCAGGTTATGCGCGGTTCTTGAACTCAAATCACTAAGGTATAATTAACCAACTCTCCTTGCGAGAATTATCTAAGTCTAAATCCTAGAATTACAAATCTCTTTGCGAACCCTAAAGTCTAAACCAGCTTTTAGTTCAAGTTTGATTTGTTCACAAAACAACTAAACCAAATCTCTTTGCGAATAGTTATTTTGCTCACCCTAGGTTCTATCAGGTTTCTCAATTGCACTCTCGTGCCTAATCGATTAACCAAAGATCTAAATTTTAGGTGATCAATCAAGAATTAGCTATGAGAACAACCTATGGTGAAAAACTAATTCAGATTGTGAACCCTTAGCAACTAATCAACCTAGCATTCAAAGAAATCCCTTATGAGAACCCTAAACCTAACAAGAGATCTACTCAGACATAGAAATTGAAGCAATAAACATGTTTGAATAAATCATCAAATAAATAATAAGAAAGAGAGTAAAACAGGGGTTCAAAATCTTCTCTCGGACGAACAGAGTTTCAAACTTGTCTCCCTCAAAAGCTCTCTCACCAAAACCAAATTAAAATAAAACGTAGCCATCAAAGTGGCTGTAAATCCTAAGAAATAACTTAAATCACGTTTTGGGGTTTCTTGTAAATAATAAAGTCTTATGGGCAATTTTACAATTCTTCAATTCTTCATAGAAGTCGCGACTTGTGTCTTGCTGCAGTGAGCATCGACCGATACTAGTCAGTATCGATCGATACTGAGGCTTCAAATCGGGTACTCAGCTACACGAACTTCTGCTTTGCTCCAAAATGCTCCAGAAAGCTCCAATATCTCCAATTATGCTCCAAACGTGCAAAAACCTGTAAAAGACTCTAAAACACTATAAATTAGTAGAAAGACTCTATAAAAGGGACCTATATCATGGCTTAAACGGGGTAAAAACCATGATATATCAAATGTTTAGTCTCAATTTATGACAAGATGGTGACTAAACGTTAGTTATAAATTGGTACGAATCGACGACAAAAAAAATCATAATCAATTGCAACCGAAATATATAACAAATTTGTAGCATTTTTGATTAATTTACTGACATTTTATTCAGTCACAATTGTGGATGCAATAGCTACTAACCTACGTTAAAATCACTTTATTTTTTACATTTTTATCACAAACGAATTTTATATTTATATATATATATGGATATATATATACACTTTCATTACAAGAAATATAATGCGTCATATTTACATTTTGTAATATTTTTATTATATATTTTTTAGATAACAACAGTTTTTGTTATTAGATAAGGATTGTTCTTAAAATATAATCGAGAAAAAAGGGTTTTCTAATTGACTCGAAGCTTAAACTTTGATTGTATTTTCCTTGTAGATTAATGGAATATCAAAACAAGGTCGTGTATTTGGACTTGGATCACTTCAAAATGGAGTTTTGATGTCTTTAGATGGTTCGTCTGTTTTGCCACAAACTACTGAAGAAGTGGGAATCTTAACTTGTCGAGTGGAAGAACTTGAAACTGAATTGCAAAAAAGTCAAGATGAGAATGCTCTTTTTCTGAAGAGATTCTCAACTTAACCCATCTTTGTTTTGCTTATGACTTGATGGTGCTTGTGGACGGGCAAAAACGTTCTATTGATGGTATTATCAATCTCTTTGAGGAATTTGCTCGGATTTTTGGCCTAAAAATGAATATGGAAAAATCAACAATGTACATTGCGGGTTTATCAGAAAGACATCAAGAGGACTTGGTCACAAATGTAACGATTCAAAGGGGTCAGCTTCCGGTACGTTACTTGGGTCTACCACTTTTAACAAAGAGAATGACTTCAACAAATTATATGCCTCTTCTGGAAAAAATAAGAAGTCGGTTCAGCTCGTGGACGGGAAGATTTTTGTCTTATGCAGGCAGAATGCAACTCCTAAAATCGGTCATAGCAAGCACAACAAATTTCTGGATTCAAGCGTTCAGGCTACCAACTGGCTGCATTGAAGAAATCGGAAAACTAAGTGCAGCGTTCTTATGGTCCGGACCTGAACTTAACCCAAGGAAAGCAAAAGTAAGCTGGAATGAGGCCTGCAACCCAAAAGATGAAGGAGGACTGGGTTTTAGATCTCTGAAAATACTAAACAAGGTCAGCTGCTTGAAACTAATATGGAGATTAATCTCTTGTCAATCATCGCTATGGGTCTCATGGATCAAGCAATCTTTGCTTAAAAACAAGAGCTTCTGGGAGGTAAAGGATCTAAACTCTAGTGGGTCTTGGATGTGGAGGAAACTCCTAAAATATAGAGAATTGGCAAAGGGTTTCCATAAGGTGGAGGTGAGAAACGGGAAGACAACTTCGGTTTGGTTCGACAACTGGTCAACGCTAGGTCGCCTAAATGAGATGACGAGGCCTAGAGGAATCGTGGATATGGGAATAACTTGGGGGGCAACGCTGGATTCTGTTCTAGCAACCCATCGTCGAAGAAACCACAGGGTAATCTCACTTAATGCCATTGAAGATGAGATCGAAACAGCAAAGAGGAGAAGAGATGGACGGGACGATGTCTCACTTTGGCTTTTCGCAGGTGGCAAATTCAAAAGAAAGTTCAGTACTCAAGCAACCTGGAATCATATCAGATAACAACAACCGAAACAGGCTTGGACGAAAGGAATTTGGTTTGCGAAATCAACACCAAAGTACTCTTTTCTTTCATGGTTAGCTGCAAAAAACAGACTTCCAACGGGAGATCGCATGAAGATATGGAACAGCTCTCATAATGACACTTGCATCTTATGTGGTATCAAGGAAGAAACAAGGAACCATCTATTTTTCGAATTTAATTTCTCAACAAAAATCTGGGCTCCTTTAATGCGAGGACTACTAGAAAGGGAATTCACAACTTCATGGGATAGAATGGTGGAAATCATACAGGGAGGGAACTTCAGGAAAACAAACGTGTTTCTCATAAGGTACACATTCCAAACCTCAATTTACCACATTTGGCGAGAAAGGAATGGACGACTTCACGGAGATCAACCACAATCGTTTGACCGGATATATAAACTTATTGACAAGAATGTGCGAAACCGATTATTTTTCTACGGAAAGCGGGATGTCGCGACTATGAAGATGGGTTGATAACTTGGTTCTCAACTCGAATGTAATTTCTTTTTTCCTTCTAAGATTATGTAATATATCTAGGCTCTGTTTATTTCGAACAACTAAGACTTAAGGTACACATCCGTTGTAAAAACGTTTTTTTGGTTGAATAAATTTTACATTCGATTCAAAAAAAAAAAAGAGAATGCTCTTTTTCAGAAACAACTCGAAAGTGTGGAGACTCTCGTTGAGACTCTTTTCGGTCCGAATGTCGTAGCCACAACAATTTCATCTGCTTCTACTCCAACATGAACCTTTGCTTCTTAACTTATTCACTAGCTCCTAGGATTTTTAGTTTGTTCTTTTATGCTTTTTAATTTGGTTTTAGTTTGTTTGGTCATGTTGCTTAACATGACTTTATTTTCGGTTCTTTTTTAGATATATCTACGTCTGTTTCTTTGGGAAAACAATTTTATTTTCGATAATCGTTTTTTAGTAATTTATTTGAAAATTATTTATCTTCATTTTACTATTTAATGTATCACATCTAGCCGAGAAAAAAATATAATGCAGCTAAAACATTAAGCTTCTAACTATAGTCACAATTAATGATGATTTGAGTCGAGAAAAAAACTAAGAAATATGTATGATTGTGACAATAATTTAGTAAAGAATAATGACAATTTATTGATGATAAATCAGTAGTGAATTAGAACGAAAGAGTGACCGAGTTTTAGTGATAAAGCGTGACGAAAGTTAGGACAATAAAATAGTCGCAAATTAGGATTAATAGCCAATGCTCTTTATGTCATCACTTGTGACGATTTGCGACTAAAGTTTCGTCGTAATAAGTGACGGAATCGAGATATTGTAATAGTAAAAAATATGACGGTTTTAGGACTCTGTTTTTAGTATGTAAGTGTAACGAATAGGCGACGACTCTCTAGTCATTATTTGTGACGATTTGGGACTAAAATTTCGTCAAAATGAGTGACAGATTTGGGACATTATAATAGTCTCAAAATATGTCGACGGTTTCGAGACATTTTATTTAGTCTCTAAGAGCAAGTGCAACCGGACGGTAAAACGGGATATATGGTGTTAAAGGAACTCCAACCGAACGGCATATCCCACGGCAAAAAAAAAAATTTAGTGTTTTATGAACAGTAATACAAAACATTAAAATATTATTTTTTTGTTTTCATTCAATGATATAATTAAATTGGTGTTTATTATTTGATAAAAATTTGTAATTAAAAATTAAATATACTTTAAATATTTTTGTATCTTTAATTTTAAATAATATGAAATTTTAATTATAATTAATATAAATTTTTAATTTGCACAAAATATCTAAATCAATAACAGAATTGGTTAAGATTAAAAATACATTCAATTAAAACACTAGAAACATAAAAATACAAAATTAAAACCAAACAAACATAAAAACTAAAATGCAACAAGATAAATTTGAAAGACATAATATAAATTTAAACAATAATCTAATACCCTGAAAATCAATTTTCGCTAAGAAAACGATAGTATTGGGTAAAATCTTGTTGGTCACTTGGTGATCTTTGGTCTTCACCTTGAGGTTGTTGTCCTTGAACATGTTCTCCTTGAACTTGTTTTCCTTTAGCTTGTTCTCCTTGAACTTGATCTCCTTGATAATGAGATGCTCGATACTGAGATCCATGATATTGGCTTTGAGAACCTTCTCCGTGTTCTTCATATTGATTTGTTGGTGCTCTTTTTCTCAAAATTACCGCTCTTTCATTTTAAATATACGCACGACACGATGGATCGGTTATAGAACTCAAATCCGCGAATAATATTTTATGCTCTTGTTTCATTCTTTGTACCTCGACCTTCTGTCTTTGAATTTCATTTCTTTCAGAAGTACCTTTAGCAATAGCTTTGATAAGCTTATCATTTTGCTCCATCATTTGTTTAAATTGTTCATCAGATTGTTGTTTTCTCTTCGCTTTTTTCATACCCATAGGTCTCTGAGATAAATTAAAAGTGGCTTCTTCATTATTCGTATTTAGATAGAATGGATTCATACCAGGGGATGGCGATGACTCATCTTGGAATGATGGAGATGACATAAAATTACGACATTCTTCTTGGAATGCAGCGGCTCTACTAGTGTGGTTATTTGAAAATTTCTCAATACCTTTAAGGAGAGGCCAAACATTATCGAAATTGAATCATTTCTTGTATTTGACATCTTGTGTTAATAACATCTTCGCTAGGTTTAACTGATTTAATATTGACAAGAGAAAAATGTAAATAAGTTAGCAAGTACAAAAAATAAATAAAGATAGAGCCAGTACAAATAATCGAAGTATATATAGACTTACAATGTCTTGCTCGGAAGCACCGCTAGGATTCTTGTTTTCAATCTGGTTAATGCATCCCCTCAGCTTGGAGACTGCAACAAGAATTGTTGTCATTCGAGTTTGTAAAGATCTTTTTGGTCTTGCAAAAATCTGAGATTTTTCATACTCAATTTGAACTTTTGTCCAAAATTGATCTCCTGACTGGTTTATCCCTATGATTGGATTTTGAGAAACATTAAGATACACATGAAATACGTGTTTATCTTCTTCAATAGAATATGACCCAGAGCGAGCTGAAGTCATTTTAGAAGAAATATTAGTGGTAAGAAAATGAAATGAAGATGTGTGATCAAATAAAGAGTGGTATACATTTATATAGAGAAGTGAAGGCAAATCAATGCAACGGTTGGATCTTAGCAAAGGAATTCAATGGCTTAGATTGATTCGTATTTTTCTAAGAAAGTGATCATTGATAGATGACATGAAGTGACTAATCAATGCAACGGTTAGATCTTGGTCAAAGAAATTCAACGGCTTAGATTGATTCGTATTTTTCTAAGAAAGTGATCATTGATATATGACATGAAGTGACTAATCAATGCAACGGTTAGATATTGGTCAAAGAAATTCAACGGCTTAGATTGATTCGTATTTTTCTAAGAAAGTGATCATTGATATATGACATGAAGTGACTAATCAATGCAACAGTTAGATCTTGGTCAAAGAAAATTAACGGCTAATATCGATTTGCTTACACTATAAAATGGGTATCATGTTTGGAAAATAAGATGAATATCAAACAATCTTCTATTTCTTCTCTTCATCTAAAAGATGAATTTTAACTATGGTAGTTCATCTCATATACCATCTTCTTCTTCTTCTTCATCTTCATATTCAGATTATGATTATTACGATGATATAGAAAAGCAGGCAGTAGCTCAAATTACCGCAAACAACAATTTTCTCATCACTCAAAATCTATTTAACTCGGAGGGTTCCCATGGTGGATCTATTCCATGTCATATAATTCTCAACCGTGATCGGGAAAATGCTTCTCGTAATCTCTTCAACGATTATTTTGCAGATAATCCTTTGTTTCCTGAGACGATGTTCCGACGAAGATTACGGATGAGCCGTCCTTTGTTTCTGCGTATTTATGATGCCATACAAAGACATGACAATTATTTTGTCCAACGAAGAGATGGTGTCGGTAAACTTGGGTTGTCTGGTTTGCAAAAAATGACTGCTGTATTTCGAATGCTGGCGTACGGTTTACCGGCGGATTCCACCGATGAGTATATCAAAATAGGGGAGTCTACAGCTATAGAAAGTTTGAAACGATTTTGCCGTGGTGTTGTCGAGGTGTTTGGCAGCCGCTATCTTCGATCACCTGACGCTAACGATGTTGCATGGCTACTCCACATTGGTGAACGTCGAGGATTTCCAGGTATGTTGGGTAGTTTAGATTGTATGCATTGGAAATGAAAAAACTGCCCAACTGCTTGGGGAGGACTATATGCTGGTCGTAGTGGATCTCCTACTATTATTCTAGAGGCCGTAGCCGATTATGATCTTTGGATTTGGCATGCATATTTTAGTCTACCAGGGTCTAACAATGACAAAAATGTGCTAGAGGCGTCTCATCTTTTTGCTAATCTAGCTGAAGGAACTGCTCCACCTGCTAATTATGTTATTAATGGGAAAAATTATAATATGTGTTATTATCTAGCTGATGGTATATATCCAAAATGGTCAACTCTTGTTCACACAATTCATGATCCACGTGGTCCCAAAAAGAAATTATTTGCAAAGAAGCAAGAAGCATGTAGAAAAGACGTGGAACATGCATTTGGAGTATTGCAGTCAAGATTTACAATTGTGGCTGGACCAGCACGCTTTTGGAGTAAGAAAGTATTACATGATATAATGACAACTTGTATCATAATGCATAATATGATCATAGAGGATGAACGTGATATTGATGCATCAACTGAAGAACGAACCAAAGTCCCAGCCCCAGAAGTTGAGTTGGCGGGTGACGATGATGCTCGATTTCAAGAATTATTGGCTCGACACAGGCAAATCAAAGACCGGGAAGCTCATATTGAACTTTGAAATGCATTAATTGAACTTTTATGGTCCGAATATACTAATTCTGAGAATTAGTACGATGTAATTTATTTTTCACTATTTTTAGATTTATCGATTGTAATCGTATATTTAACTTATAATTAATCAGTTATAAGAATAATTAGTATTTATCAAAACTATTAAAAAAATAAAAAGAATCTTAATTTAATAATATAATAATAAAGAATATTTTTTTAGTGTATTTTAACACCAAATTTTGTGTGTACGTTGGAGTTGCTCTAATTGACACAGTTTTGCTACTATTATTTATCGTCGCCATTAATGACGAAGTAGTTACAAGATATATTCGTCATAACGTATGTGATGTTTTTGCTACAAAAAGAATTTGTGACGACTTTATTGTGACCGTCCAAAAAACGTCACAAATCCGTCACAATGATTTTATTGCTACGAAATTGTGCTTATTGTGACAGATAATTTTGTCACAATATGATCATTTTCTTGTAATGAATTTGTAGTAGGGAAGGGAGACTAATGAACTATGATGTGGTTAGATCCCAAAATGGGTACGTAGGCAACTTGCAAAGTCAAGTGTAACTACTAAAACAAAAGCTACTATTTATTCCACAAGGATAAAAGGGGACTCTAAGAACAATTCGTTGTTCAAAAAAGATAAGGAAGGATTCCGAAGTCAAATTTTTTACTAAAAAAGGAATGAAGGGGAACTTAGAAGCAAAACTCTTTATTAAACAAGGATAAAAGGGGGTTCCAACGCCTGGTACAAATTAAAGTAAATTATTTGAACTGATAAATCATAGATTTTTTTTGTCTCATGCTAGGATCGCTTCCAAATATCATATTTGATCACAAGAAGCCACTTGAAGACAACTGGGGTTCGGGCCAATACCGAGTTCATCCCATCCCGCTGCAGGAAATTCCATAAGTCTGATCCTCTCTTCCAACAAACCCATCCGACATATCATCTTATCTCTTTTGCGTTGAGTTTTGTTGCGAAGACGGATAAGCTCTCTATACTCCGAGATGAGCTGGCAAACACGTCACCCGCATTAAAAGAGAAGGTTATACTTTATAAATATATATATATATATATATAACACTAACCTTTATCGAGCACGAAAGTCAAGGATGAGCTTGTCTTTATCCATTCATTTTTAGCCTCCTCGGCTTGAACAGAGAGATTTTCGATTTTTCCATTCAAATCCTCGTACATCTTGTCCATTTCGGCACTCAATTCATCTACATCTTTTTGCGAGATGCTTCAAGTCCTTGCATCATTCGTCCGATTCTTTCAAGATCTGAGATGGGTATATTTGTAGAAAGCATGGGAACATGTTGTGGTCGCGATCGTGGGGGACGCGCCCTCGGTGAAACCCCTCTTGGCCGCGGTCGGGAGGGCTGCACCCGCGGCGAATCAGGTTTCGTCCCGAGTCTTGGATTTGATAGGCTTATGTTGTTGATATATCATGGTTTTTACCCCGTTTAAACCATCATATAAGTCTGTTTTATAGAGTCTTTCTACTATTTTGTAGTGTTTTATAGTCTTTTACAGGTTTTAGCACGTTTGGAGCATAATTGGAGATATTGGAGCTTTCTGGAGCATTTTGGAGCAAAGTAGAAGTTCGTGTAGCTGAGTACCCGACTTGAAGCCTCAGTATCGCGACTTTTCCAAGAGTTGAAGAATTGCAAAATTTCCCAGAAGACTTTATTATTTACAAGAAGCCCCAAAACGTGACTTTTATGGCTATGCTTTATTTTACAGCCACTTTGATGGCTATGCTTTATTTTACTTTGGTTTTGTGAGAGAGCTTTTGAAGGGAGACAAGTCTGAAACTCTGTTCGTCCGAGAGAAGATTTTGAACCCTCTTGTTACTCTTTCTTATTATTTATTCAAGTATTTATTCAGTCATGTTTATTGCTTCAATTTCCATGTCTGAGTAGATCTCTTGTTAGGTTTAGGGTTCTAATAAGGGATTTCTTTGAATGCTATGTTAATTAGTTGTTTAGGGTTCATAATCTGAATTAGTTTTTCGCCATAGGTTGTTTTCAAAGTTAATTCTAGATTGATCACCTAGAACTTAGATCTTAGGATAATCAATTAGGCACGAGAGTGCGATTAATTACCTGATAGAACCTAGGGTGAGCAAAATAACTATTCGCAAAGAGATTTGGTTTAGTTGTTTTGTGAACAAATCAAACTTGAACTAAAAGATGGTTTAGACTTTAGGATTCACAAAGAGATTTGGAATTCTAGGATTTAGGCTTAGATAATTCTCGCAACGAGAGTTGGTTAATTATACCTTAGTGATTTGAGTTCAAGAACCGTGTGCAACCTGAACCCTGATTAATTAGTTTGTCTGTATTCATTGATTTCCTGAGAAATATCCTGAACCTATCTTTCTCACATCGAACTTACAACTTGTTTAATTTACGTACTTGCTTTCAATTTCATTGATCACTAAGCTTAATTCTCTTCTATATAATCTATTGTGTGTTTCCGTGAGTTCTTGTGCTCGACCCCTACATATACTACAACAACTGTTTTAGTACTTATAGGGTATTAATTTGAGCATATCAAATTTGGCGCCGTTGCCGGGGACTCAATTCACCATTATATTTTAGTTTGAGAATTTCGACTAAGCTCGTCGGTATCGATCGATACTATCCAGTGTCGGTCGATATTTGTCGTTTTCTTCTCGTTGATATCGATCGAAACCACTGATACAAGGATTTTGCCTAGATCAATTACTCATAATGCCTATGTAGCATAAGAGGATCGAATCCAATGGGTAGAGTTTCAAGCACAAGGAATGCATACAACTAAACAAGTTAAGCTAACAATAGAGGTTTTTGGTTTCTAAACAACCTAAATAATTCAAATTGAAAGCAAGTAGGCAAGTAACAAAGCACAAAAACGTGTTTAGCAAGAAGATAAAGGCAAGCCCTTGGATGAGGTTATTGATTTTGGATCCTTCCATGATCTATCTAGATGTCATTTCACACAAACAAGCTATTCCCTTAGCCTAGAACACGTAAACAAGATTAAGCCACTCTCATGGTCTTAATCACTTTGTTAATCACCAAATCAAGAACAAACCATCGTTTGTGATAGGATGATTAACAATCAATAAACATAGGTTCCTATGGCCCTAATGTTCCGTAGAAAACTACTCTCATAGGCTAAGAAAGCAAAATCCCTTAATTGGTTCTTTGGGAAATTTCATCAAATACCTTGTATGCATGAAATTCCCTATGGTCTAGATTAACTATATCTAGCCTAATCTAGCATTATGAACACCAAATAAGAGAGGGAAGATGTAAACTAAGTCCTAGACATCAAGATCTACCACAAAATTCCCCTAATCTACCTCATCCATGAGCTCTAAAAATAACTACTCACTAATCATGAAGAACATACCAAATCTTGTGAAAGAGGTGATGTTAATCATGATTAGGGAATACGAATGTGAAAGATTAGATAAAGATGAAAAGATATAACCTAAAACTTGCATAAATCAAAAGAATTCAAGGGAAAAATCCCAAGAACCCTAAAAACACCAAGTCTTGTTCTAGAGAGAAAAAGAGAGACAAAAAGAGAGAAAAAAACATACAAAGGAGATAGATCTAAAGATAAGATCTGTAAAATATAAAAAGGTGTTTGCTGAGTTGGGTCAGACCCGGGTCAAC
This sequence comes from Eutrema japonicum, assembly GCA_030161315.1. NCBI lineage: Eukaryota > Viridiplantae > Streptophyta > Magnoliopsida > Brassicales > Brassicaceae > Eutrema > Eutrema japonicum. Next base: position 24,238,908 of record BSQW01000007.1, read on the forward strand.
CCGGGACAAACCGGGTATTGACTGCCAAAACTTGGATACATCTTCAGAGAATCGGTCATAACTTCTGAACCTGACATCCGAATGACTTGAATCCAACTCCTGTAGATAGCTAACTCGTCCCTCTACAACTCTTATGAAGATCGTTTGAGTTGATTCATACAGGCAGGCCTTAGGTTTGCCAGTTCTTTGGAAGGTGTTATCTTCTCTCGGCCAGACGGACATACCTTCAGTAAATCCGTCTTATCGCCCTATCCATACGCCCAAAGAACCCGATTCAAACTCATGTGTAAAGCTGATTCACTCCTCTACAACTTTGATGAAGACCACCGAGGCTAATTCGGAGTGGAGACCCTTCAATACCGATGTCACAAATCGGTATTGTACATCGGTACTAAGGGAATTTTCCCTCTGTTTCCACACCGAGCAGTTGCACCGACCACTGACCTCAGTATTGAAGAAACTGTCTCGGCCAGGTGGACCTGTTTCTGTTAAATCAGCCATATATCTCAAACCACACGTCCGAATAGCCTGATTCAACTTCTCCTGGACAGCCAACGCACTCCTCTACAACATTCATGAATGTTGTTAAGGCTGATTCGGATCGGAGGGCCTTCGTATAGACACATCTTTCCGGCATCTCGGATGGACTTTGTACTTCACTTAGGTCCAACTCTCCAAATACGCCCAATTGCCTCCAATTACCTAGGAAATACTCCAAAACATGCAAGAACACACTAGACCTAGTGCAAATGCCCTAATCTCTAAATGAGACCTAAATGCAAGATAAGACCATGATTATGCATGTAATCTACACAAAACTATAAATGAAATGCATGCTAAAACATGCAATATATGAGTATATCAATTCTCCCAAACTTAAACCTTTGCTTGTCCTCAAGCAAACAAGAATAAAGAAAGTGAGAAGACTTTAAATGGGAGCTCAAATCCAAAAGTGCCATGAAAAGAATTCAACTCAATGTCCAAGTTACTAGCTCTAAGATGCGATTAAACAAGTCTACTAGAAAAGAGCTAGCCATATCCTTCCCTATACGAATCAAATTCAAGCCTTAACATATACAATCATCAATATCATCCAATCCTTTAACATTCATTATTTGGTTTAAGTAAATCATGCTCATGCAAGGCAAGTGAATTCATTTGGCTAGGGTAAAGGTTTTGAGACTAAGATTATCTCAAATGTATGGGGTTTCACCAATGCAAGGGATCCCTCAATGAATGAGCAAGCTTTAGCAAAATGCTAAGAGTAAAAGGTAGTTTATGCATACAAGGATAGACTTACATCTACCCAATGCCTAAATCGTCTCTAATCCTAGAATATCTACCCATGAAGTCCTCATCCTAAGCTACCCTTTTCTCACTTGGCCTTTTTGCCTTCACGCCCCATACTTGAACTTCTTCTTCCACTTCATCTTTTCTCACTTGGGGAATTTCTTCTTCTCCATTGAATCTTGTGGTTTCGTGCTTCTTTTTGTTATTTCTTTAGCTCTTCTTTCTTTATTTTTCTTTGCCTTGCCTCATCATTTACCAATTGATGCTTTAGCCAATTTTTGGCTTTTTCCTTTTTTTCTATGAGGCTATAATTATCACTAAGAGCTATTCTTGATAACTTGCACTAACCACATCACAATATTGCATTCCCCTATCACCTTCACTTCCTTCTTTTGAACCCACTTCCTTCTTATCCACAATTCCATTAGTCACACATTTTCGTTCACAGTCACACATTTTCGTTCACACCAAACCCAAAACTTTCCTTTCCCACGAGCCCAGCCTAGTCTAGCCTTTGATGTTCGGCTATATCTACATGCAATCCTATCCTTGTCTCCCTAAACTCAACACTTTTTGCCAAGCTTACTCGAAAAATTAGGCCTCACATACGCACACTAAAGATTTTGGCTTGAAAGGAGGGTAGGTTAAAGGTATGGTGAACCGTTCCAATGATGGGAATCAGCTACTTGGACTAGCAAAAGAGTGGTGAAAAGGATAAGATAGCCCAAGTATGTATATGGTAACCATGAATTCACTATGCAATGCACAAGCATGATAATTTTAATGTCAAAATTATGGTTTTCACTTAGGTAGGATTGAAATCAAATCAAGACTTGCTTTAGCTAAGACCCTAGTAATGAAACGCTAGATCGAAATATGGTTCATCCTTGATTTCAACACGAGATCAAAAGCATCAAACAACAAGAAACGAGGGCATTGAATCAAGCTCTAAATATGATACTTTACAAGGATAAATCTATCATTGCTCCTAATGCTCATTCAAAGCTACCTAATATGCTATGCCTCTAGACTCAATCCTATATGAAATGCACAAAATTTCAAAAAATTTCAAATTTATTGAAAATGCATGATATGCATGAGACTCAAGATGCAAAAGGCAAAATAAGATCACAAAACACAAAGTTAAATAACACATAGACCCTCCCCCAAACTTAAATTACACAGTCCCTTGTGTAATAGAAGCTTAAGAGAGAGTTAAACAATGCATGAAAGAAAGAAAATGATATGATTCTAAATGTTATTCACAAAGTTTGGAGTATTACCTTGGAAATTAATAGAGGGAACGAGAGTTATCACCTCAATCCTACACACCTTTGTCCTTAAATCCATGACCATTAGACCATCAAGAGCCTACTCACACTAAGAAAACCCATCAAAAAGGACAAGAAAACATAGAGAAACATAAAAAGAAAGTGTGTACAATGATAAGCTTGGGGTGTGTCCCAAGAGCACTTTGTTTAAAGTCACTAAGTTTGACTTTGGTTACCCTTTTAGGCGGGTGAGAGAGAAGTGTGAGCACTCCATGATTCGCCCTCCGCCTTTTCAGAGGAATGACTTTGAGCTGAAACCTGCATACTTCACTCTTGTGGGTCATCACCCTTTTCATGGTCTTTGTCATGAACACCCTATGGATCACATTGAGAAGTTTGAGGATTTAGTTACAAGCATAAAGAGCAATGGAGTATCCTATGATTACCTCTTCTTTAAGCTCTTCCCATACTCTCTTGGTGGGGATGCAGCCTATTAGTTGAAGCAGTTACCAGCTGGGTCACTGACTACTTGGGAAGGGACTAAGAATGCATTCCTCAACAATTTCTATGATGATTCACGATTCGAGGAGCTCAGGAACAAGATCTCCCAGTTTTCTCAAGGACCCTACTGAGGCGTTCAAGGCTGCTTGGACGAGATTCAGATCATACCAGAGAGATTGTTCACATCACGGGTACTCTGATGTTCAGTTGCTGGGTCTTTTCTTCAGAGGGATTGCTTGGAGGCACCAGATGGCTTTGGATACTGCAAGCAATGGAAATTTCAACACCAGGTATCGTGAGGGCGCTTATGTGCTGATTGAGAATTTTGCATCTAGCAATAGCACCAAGAATGCAGATTTTGAGCGCAAGAGGCCAGCTTGTGGCATGGAGAGTTCACAGATTGCTGAAGTTCATGCTAAGATAGATTCCATGCACAATCTTCTGATGGGCAAGACAACAAAGGCTGTTCACTTTGCTGAAGATGTTGAGGTATTCAATGAGGATGAAGTAGAGGATGTTAACTATATTGGTGGTTCTGGTTTTCAAGGTCAGAGAAATCAATTCAACAACAACCGAAACTTCAACAACAACTCTCAGCAAGGAGGTTCGAATCAGTTTGGCCAGAAACCATCTCAGAACAGTGGATATACCAGGAACTATGGAAATTCATCCTATCAGCCTATACCTGCCAAGCTCCCAGATAGCAAGATTGAATGTATGTTTGAACAACTGGTTCAAGGACAGCATCAGATCACAGTGGATCTCAATGGAAAGGTAGATGTTTTGTACAAGGATCTGAGTGGAAGGATCGATGCCCTCAATACTCATCAGAAGATGCTGGAGACGCAAGTAGCTCATACTGTAGCAGATGTCAAGGGGAAGACGGCTCATTCACAGAATGACTACATCAATGCAATCACCTTAAGAGTTGCAGGAAATTTTGAAAACCCTATCAAAGGTTATTTCGAACCTGATCTGTCTGTATCGACCGACACCACTGTAAGTATCGATCGACACCGACCTGAAGAAACGACATATGAGCCTTGTGTCGATCGACGCCAACCTTGTATCGGTTGATACCCCTCGCAGGCTGAACCAGAGATTGTGAAGAAACCCGAGGTGATTGAAGAACGTGTTTACAAGCCTAAGATGCCATATCCTAGACCACCTAGACATCCCATGAAACCCATCACTGTAGAGAAGTTTCTCACTTTCAAGAAGATGGTAAGGAGGATTCCCCATACTATGTCTTTTGACGTAGCCATTGAGAATCGCCCTTTGGATTGTTACTTCCGAAATTGCAGAGAAACTGAGGAAGAGATCAGGGCAATCTTCATCAAGGCAAGAAACACACCACCACCGATGAAGCAGTTTACTAAGAGGGAAGACCCAGGAAAATTTTATGTTCCATGCTCTATCTCTGGAGTTGAATTCAAAGAGTCTCTCGTTTACTCGGGGTCTAGCGTCAATGTCATATCAAGGGCACTCGCAAAGAAGTTGAAAATTGGTGACATTAGATCTCAGATGGTTCTCAAATTTGCGAACTCTTCCACATCGGTTCCATACGGTACAATCCCTGATATGATGGTTAAAGTAGGAGATTGTCTGGTTCCTACCGATTTTCAGGTTGTGGAGATGCATGCAAGGTCTAGTATGCCTTTGAGTCTTGGAAGACTGTTCATGGCTACGGCTGGTGCAATCATGGACACGCCCAAAAAGAGAATCTCGTTCTCATACATTGACGAACATGTCTCCTGCAAAGCCATTCCTGCTGGAAAAGCTCCCAAACATATCTCTTACATCACCGTTGTTACAGGAGAGACGTTGATGGTTGATCTTTTGTAAGAGCCTTATGATGAGCCAACCGTCATAGAAGTTCTAGATCGTCCTCCTGTCATCACCAAAAAAGTCATCAAAAAGACTAAGGAAAATAAGGAGGTGAAGAACAAAAGAGTCGAGAGTGCTACACGTGTGACCTTAATCCCTCAAAAGTGTGTTGGAAATTCAATCGAATATAAGGTGAAATGCAAAAGGACCCCAAGACCATTTTCTAAGGCTATATTTCTTCTTACTCCGGAGCTAAAAGAGAAATGATGAGAAGTTGTGGAGAACATGTTGAGCAGAACTCTGAAGCTGGAGATGTCAAGTTGTGGAGCCTGTTTTGTTGCAAGCTCTCATTCTTATCTTGACTGATCGTCCGTAAAGTCAAGCTCGCGACGTAAAAAAAGCGCTGAGTGGGAGGCAACCCACTGGTAAGTCGGTACATATGAGTCTTCTATTTTTCCAGTTTTTGTTTTGTGTTTCGTTGTGTCACATGAATCAGATTCGGAGGTCCCGTATCGACCGATACTACTTGGTATCGGTCGATACCCATCGTTAAACGTACACATTCTGGACCGACCTCCGTGTGGCGAGCAAATCATACCATTCCCTCAGCATTGATCGACACCAACTGGTATCGATCGATACTCCACGCGCAGGTAAGTTCCCTTATAAACCCTACGGTTTTTCTCTTTTCGCTCAGAGCCTCCATCGTTCGATACATATACCGAAACTCTCTCTCAAAATCACAAATCTTTGTTTCTCAACGGATTTGAGTGATTTTTGAGTCTATTCTGCTCGGATCGTCGTGCTCCATCTCATTCTCTCACTCATTCTCACGATCTACAAGGTATGAAACACGAATTTTTGTCTTTTCAATCCGTGAACCAAGGTTGGATTTTCGACTTTTAGGCTCTTAGAACTAGTTTTGCTGGATGATTATCACTTGATTAGTGTGTTCTAGGCCTAGTCGAACCTTGTCTTACACTTAATTACCCTTGGTTTGCCCTTTTGGAATTTTCGGATTGGTGTTCTTCGTGATGCTCGATACCTATATGAGTATCGATCGATACCACATTGGTATCGGTCGATGCTCACTATTTCACTTGACCGAGATTGCTGTGCTTGAGAGAGATGTTGGATTTACTGTGTTTTGTGTTTGTTGATAATGTAGATGGCACCTAAGAAGAGAGCACGCCCTGATACCGCATCGAGCTCAAACCCACCGACCGGAGACTTCCATTTGGGTTAACGTGCAAAGATCTGGGATGGTTTGCATTGGCGGAGAGGTGTGTTGAATGGTTACCTAGGCCACGACACCTACAGGGTGATGATTGATGAAACATCGAGGTTCCGTCTCCTTCATTGCGTGAGATTCCACCACCACCACCAGTCTCACCTCCGTCACACCCAGCCACTGATCATGTGGCTCCTGCTGCCACGGCTAGAGCTCCTTGGCCTAAGCGGAACGAGAAGGCCAAGATTCCCTGCAACAGAGATTGGGAGGGAACATATAGGCAGATAGCTGAGAGTGATGATTGCGTCTTCAGACCCATCTCTGAGACCTGGGACGATTTCGACACGTTGTTCTACAATGCTTGGCAAGACGTTGATATACAGACCACTCGGTTTGTTGACCCTCAGACCATGCGAAGCCTGGGTATCGACAGGGCACTCGGGAATTTGATAGAGAAGATTGGTTTGGGGACTATGCTGATGCGACAGTATGATTTGTACCCTGACTTAGTGCGACAGTTCCTCACGACAGTCCGAGTCTACTATCAGGACGAGGTTCTGAAGGACGCACTGGAAGGCACCATGACCTTCATGATTTTCGGAGTGAGATACAGGCTGCCACTCCCAGATCTCTGCGACATTTATGGCTTCCTCAGGGATTTCAGGTTAGTCACTATGCCTACTAAGTTTCACGATGTGCAGGTCTTCTGGGAGCACTTCGGGAACGGAGCTTACTACTCCAAGACATCTACTCAGATGGACGTGCGTTATCCAGTTCTGCGCTGTCTAGTTAGGATCATGAGCAACACTATCTTGTGTAAGATGGAGCCTAACAAGATGTGGATGTCCGAGCTTATCATGCTCTCCTTGGCCATTGGAGACATCATCGACGACGAGAACTATGAGTGGCCTGAGCTCGATCTCGCGGTCAACCTAGGGGCAGTCTTTACCCATCACCTGGTCTCTCTGAAGACCAAACCATTCGTGGGTACAACTCGGAAGATCGAGACAGTGGGTAGTCTTCTTACCCCTATCTTCCAGCATTTCAGTATCAGCACAGCGAGCTTTTCGATAGTCACCACCCGCATTATCATGGACGAGAGACATATGCGAAACCTCAGGTGGTTGAAGCCTGCGCGACATTGGTGTTTTTCCAACATGGATGGGGAGTTTCTGGTTAAGCTCCCAAATAGAGGGCTGACAGACATTGATGACGATCCCGTTCAGCTGCGTTTCGAACCTGATCCGGGCCTACTGATTGCCGCACCTCACACTCGCTAAGGACGAGGTTCTTCTGCTAGCACGTATGCACCTGCTACTGCTGACATTCCATCTACTTCACGCCAGGGAGGACGAGCCCAGCGATCGCGAGCAGCGACTTCTTCTATCCCTGCACCATCATTTCCTTTGCCTTTGGAACTTCCGATGGAGCCAGTTGCCTTCCAAAAGGTGATGATAGAGAGTATGCGGAGCATCTAGACTGCTATTTCTAGCTGCCGCTGCATGACTGACACAGACGTTGCTCCTTCGTCTCAGCCTGGAACCTCACAGACTTCGGTTGATCCTTCTCTTGATGGTAATTCCGATGCTGATGGTGATTCCGAGGCGACAGAGGATTAGTCCTATTTCTATCTGATCATCACGTTTGTTGTTTCTTTTTCTCTTTCTTTTTATTTTCGTTTAAACTTTTGTGTCTTTTGTCAGCCCCTTCTTATGCTTTTGGACCTGTGGATTTATGCTTCTATGATATTTTATTACACTTAACTTGTGTTTGAGTGGTCTAATAGTGCTAACATTTAACACCTGGATCGTTTGACACATTCTTGGAGTTACATCTGACCTTAGACGCTGAAAACGAATCACCTGTGTCGGCCAATACTTGGTATCGATCGATACGAAGTTGGGTGTCGGTTGACACTCGTACCCCCACTTCGGTAATTTTTCATTTTTCCCAATTCCATTTGGTTCATTTACTTTTCTTTCACCAACTTTAGGCTAGATAACATTGGGGACAGTGTTGTTCAAGACTGGGGGAGGTAGTCGCTGACATTGTTTTTGTTTTTCTTAGAGTCAGTCGTTTTTGAGTCAAAATTTTGTTTTATTGAGTCAAACCCTGTTGGAGACTGTGATTTTTTTCTTGAATCTTTTGTTCTGACTCTACTTCTAAGTGACCATTGTTACAGAATCAATTACAGATCGACTAATGAAAAATCCAAAAGCTGACAAGTTAACTAGAAGACACTAATGTTTCCAACAAAGTTCTTTAAAGCCTGAGACAAAAATTTTGCACTTCATCGATGTGATTGATGTCCATAGAGCTTGATTCCTCATTCGTATCTGACAAAGGAACCCACATGTTTAAAGTAATGGTATTTATCTCCCTGTTACAAGTTAATTAATAAGATGCATTAAAAGATGAGATGATTTTCTTTTGAGTAGAGGGTTAGGAAAATTTCCAACGATCTCATTATTCTACTTCAGAGGAAATGATCACACAAAGGTGGAAGTGAGGTTAGGAAAATTTCATGTGATACCATTATTCGCCCACACCTTTGATTACTTTTGAAGGAAGAACCGGGGATTCGGTGGCAAACACCATCAATACTCGCGTCTCGAACCTTAATATGTATATGCAAGAAACATAATAAGAAATAAGCCTGGGGGAGAGAAAACAATACCAAAAAGTGTGAAATCGGATGATTCCTTGTCATGATATTGTATGGGAAAGAATCTAGAAGGTTCTTGGTATTAATCACATCAATGAAACTGGCGAGGAAGGCTTGATTGAACGATGATGTGAAATAATGTGTGTAGTCTGGGAAGCTGCGAATGTCTACGGAGAAGTACATGGTGGTTAGATTTGAAACTGGTTAGGTGATATGTGGAGCACTAAGGAAAATGGTTATTGCAATGTTTCATGAACATGTGAGTCTCTGTGTTTTCAAACCTCTTTCTCTTTCTCTAGTTTAGTTTTCTGTTTTGCTTGAGGACAAGCAAATGCTAAGTCTGGGGGAGTTGATATATCATGGTTTTTACCCCGTTTAAGCCATGATATAAGTCTGTTTAATAGAGTCTTTCTACTATTTTATAGTGTTTTAGAGTCTTTTACAGGTTTTAGCACGTTTGGAGCATAATTGGAGATATTGGAGCTTTCTAAAGCATTTTGGAGCAAAGCAGAAGTTCGTGTAGCTGAGTACCCGATTTGAAGCCTCAGTATCGATCGATACTGACTAGTATCGGTCGATACTCACTGCAGCAAGACACGATCGCGACTTTTCCAAGAGTTGAAGAATTGCAAAATTGGCCAAAATACTTTATTATTTAGAAGATGCCCCAAAACGTGACTTAGGTTATTTATTAGGATTTTACAGCCACTTTGATGGCTATGCTTTAATTTACTTTGGTTTTGTGAGAGAGCTTTTGAAGGGAGACAAGTCTGAAACTTTGTTTGTCCGAGAGAAGATTTCGAACCCTCTTGTTACTCTTTCTTATTATTTATTCAAGTATTTATTCAGTCATGTTTATTGCTTCAATTTCCATGTCTAAGTAGATCTCTTGTTAGGTTTAGGGTTCTCATAAGGGATTTCTTTGAATGCTAGGTTGATTAGTTGGTTAGGGTTCATAATCTGAATTAGTTCTTCGTCATAGGTTGTTTTCAAAGCTAATTCTAGATTGATCACCTAGAACTTAGATCTTAGGATAATCAATTAGGCACGAGAGTGCGATTAATTACCTGATAGAACCTAGGGTGAGCAAAATAACTATTTGCAAAGAGATTTGCTTTAGTTGTTTTGTGAACAAATCAAACTTGAACTAAAAGCTGGTTTAGACTTTAGGATTCGCAAAGAGATTTGGAATTCTAGGATTTAGGCTTAGATAATTCTCGCAACGAGAGTTGGTTAATTATACCTTAGTGATTTGAGTTCAAGAACCGTGCGCAACCTGAACCCTGATTAATTAGTTCGTCTGCATTCATTGATTTCCTGAGAAATACCCTGAACATATCTTTCTCCCATCGAGCTTACAACTCGTTTAATTTACGTACTTGCTTTCAATTTCATTGATCACTTAACTTAATTCTCTTCTATATAATCTATAGTGTGTTTCCGTGAGTTCTTGTGTTCGACCCCTACATATACTACAACAACTGCTTTAGTACTTATAGGGTATTAATTTGAGCATATCAGTTGTGTTCGTCATCTCAGTGTTTTGATAGCTTGTTCGTGCTTCAAAGTAGTTCATGTCCTCACCATTATAAAAGTCATTTGGGTACCCTGAATTACTAAAAAGATGCATGGCGTGTGGCTTATCCGGTCGTTGTATCCCAAAATGATTCATCACGAGGTGGGGACATTCTAGTTCTTCTGAGCTCTCTTGTTTTCCTTTAGGGCATCGGGATTTGGCGAGTTGCGCTCTGTCGTGGGTACTCCTTGCTAGATTGTTAATAAGAAAGCGAGCGTTATCCACATATTTGGTGGCGAAATCCCCATTGCTTGCAACGTCGAGCGAATATTGCGATTCCCCATCGATGTATCAATAGAAGGTGCTCATCAAGCATTCTTTAGAAAATCCGTGGTGTGGACAGTTTCTTTCATAGTCCCTAAACCGCTCCCAAGCATCATAAAGGGTTTTCGTCTCTTCCTGTTGGAAATTTTGTATCTTGTCCCTATAAAGGTAGGTACGAGATTTTGTGTAGAAGTGGCTTTCCTAAGCCACTATACATTCTTCCCACGTCGTGATAGACACGGGTTGCAAAGATTTTAGCCACTTGCTGTCTTTATCGTTAAAAGAGAGCAAGAAAAGTTTACACTTGTGATCATCTCCATTCGACTTTACGGTTGAACATATTTCTTTTAACGACTCGATATGATCTATCGGGTTTTCCGTCGAATAACCATGATATTGACATTGTTTAACTAAATAGATGAAACGTACCTTAGTTACAGAATAGCCATCCTTGGGTAAGGGTGGTTGAATAGCTCTTCGATCAAAGAGGAATTTATGAGGTGCATCGGATTCACCAATTATTTGCTATCCTTCCTTGCCATATTCTATTTCACCGATCGTCTCCTCGTCATCATTGAAAGGATCAGTAGCTCATCGTCACATGGATCACCATCTAGTAGAGGTGGCGGATCACCGAGAGGTTCGGATCAAAGAGGAATTTATGAGGTGCATCGGATTCACCAATTATTTGCTATCCTTCCTTGCCATATTCTATTTCACCGATCGTCTCATCGTCATCATTGAAAGGATCAGTAGCTCATCGTCACATGGATCACCATCTAGTAGAGGTGGCGGATCACCGAGAGGCTCGGGATCGAATTCCCGATCTCTCATCAAGAAATAACCTAAAAAAAATGCAAGAGAAAAAAAAAATAAGAAAACGTTTAATGGATTTAAGCAGAGACTCGCAAGAAAATAAATCAAAATCTCCAGCAACGGCGCCAAAAACTTGATACGTACCAATTTAACTAAGTTTCATGTCTTAAATTTATAACCCTAAAAGTATGCAAGTGCACATATGTGCATTGTAGTAGTTAGGGGTCGAACCACAGAGATTTTCTTGCTTCGGTACGAATCAATCAGATACTTAAATCAAACTAGAACAAAAATAATTTTGAGTTGGTTTTGTGTCACTAAAGTATAAACTACAGAATAAAATAAACGAGGTTGCAACAAATTAAATGGAACGCTAGGTATTCGAGAACTCTTTAGGGATCACGGTCGATTATATTAAGTGATTGACTAAGATTTTTAAGACGACTTTCTGTCGTTCATTGGTTCTTAAACTTGGAACACGGACACTGTGTGTATCATACTTTCTTACATCCTACACACCGATAATTTGTGTACTAGACCGGTAACTTTCGTCTCCGGTCGCGCAGAAAGTTATGATGATACACAAAGGTCTTTAACGCTCACAATCCCTCTATAAGTATACTTTCGTATCTTGTAGCGGTCTTGCTCGTCTACCCTAGGTCAAGCATATAGATCCAATACTTTCTTAGTTCTAAAAAAACCTAAGTTCAATTGCAAAGATGATTAATCAAGCAAAAGCATTAACAATAAGGATAGAACGAAGAACCATAATCGAAGTCTTAAGCCAATAGCTTAATAATAAATTGATCTGTGAGAGCTCCTTGGGATCCCTATGCCCAACGATAGAACTATTCAATCATAGCGTAACATAACATCATGAATATAATAAAGTATAGCAGAATTAACGAAATAGAAAAACGAAGATCGAAGAACACGGATGAAGACGGATATCGATGATGATCTCCTCACGCCTTCTCTCGCTCTCTTGGTGACGGCTTCTCTTCTTCTTTCTTCTAAAAACGAGTTGTCTCTTTAGAATGACCTAAACCGATCTTATATAGCCTCTCCATTCATCGGGAACGTTTAGGTCTTTATTAATAAGTGACGGGATTAGCTCGGACCTTAAAACGGGCCTCGGGATCGAAACGGGAGACGGTCGCGAGTGCGTGGTCTTGACCCGAGGCGAAGTGGTGTTTGGCCGTGGCGAAGTGGTGGTTGGCCGCGGGTGGAGCTTCTCTGGCCGTGGTGGACTCCTCTTTGAGGCAACTACATCTTCCTTCAGTGCTTCGATTATATTTTATGATCCAACCAATGGAATGCCTCCAAACCAATTGCATTTGAAAGCTGGTTGTGTCTTCTTTGTTGTGTCCATATTTGGTGATGATCAGACGGTGAGAAGGTCTTCTTTGATTACAAGACTTCTGACTGTCCGAGTTTATCCAAAAACGTACTTTTGTTCCGAAATGCACTTTTTATCCCAAGTTACCTGAAATATCTTTCAAAACACTAAAACATGGAAATCACTTGAAAACCATTGAAACGGAGTTAAAACACCTGCAAAAGATATTAAAGTGATCCATAAAAATGGTCAAACCCCGGTGTTATCAAGTTTCAAGACTCTTTTCAGGTTCCTTAGGCAAAACGACGCAAATTAGAGTAAACCCAGATTTTGGACAATTTTGGACCGTTAGAAGTTCGACATCCGATGGAGACCTTCTCACCGTCTGATTACGCCCACATTTTGAAAAAGATAGAAGGGAGAACTACCTTTCATACCCACTTGGTTTCAAGACAATCCAACGGTTAGATCTCAAGATATATCCAATTAACTGAAGATATGTTATGTAGTCTCGCGAAAGAAGCAAGAGAAGAATTGAAGATTCCACCTCATAGGCCAACCACCGCGTGTCCAGAGCTCGTGGCCATGGCGAAGACACTCCTGGCCTCGGAAAGAGACTCTCCAGCCGCGGCGAAACCACCTTTGGGCGCGGGTCGAGCTCACGCACCAGCAGCCAGCCAAAAACTGCCCAAGACCATCTCGTTTGAAGCCCGCTTCAAACCCACTTTGATTTATCTTCAAAGAAACCCTACGGACGACCAAAGCTAGAGTTGAAGACCAATAAATACATGTTTTACAGACCCAATTTCGTCGCCTCCATAGAGCACCTTTTAGTTTACTTTTTGCATTACTTTTCTTAAGCGTTTGTTCTTACTTTCAAGATTGGTGAAGAAGTTCTCTCCGGACTTAGTTCTTAAAATTGAGAGGCTCCTTCATTAATGTCCTGCTCTTAATTTATTCATGCTTCTGTTTTCTTTAATCATATTCGAGTAATTCTCTTGTTGGGCAAAGGGATATCAAGAGACTCTCATGGATCGATTTATCATTAGGTTTTAGATTAGGACAACGAATAGGGTTCTTCGTTTTATCCTAATTTTTAATGCATGTTTGGTTGATTAGCTACCATGCAACTGAACTTAGATATTTTTAGAGTTACAAAAGTACTGGATCTATATGTTTGACCTAGGATAGACGAGCAAAACCGTCACAAGATACGGAAGTATACTTGTAGAGGGGTTGTGAGCGTTAACGGCATTTGCTTATCATCATAACTTTTTCCGCGGCTGGAGACGAAAGCTACCGGTCGAGTACTTAAGTTGTCGGTGTGTAGGATGTACGAAAGTAGGCTACATACATTATTCGTGTTCCAAGTTCAACAACCAAAAGACGACAAAAGTCGCATTAAAAATCCTAGCAAAATTCCTATGATTTTTGGCTATGATCCCTAGAGAGTTCTCGATTGCCCAACGCTTAGTTTATTTGTTTACAATCTCGCTTTTAATTATTCGCTAGCTTAATTGCTTTCTTATTTACTTGCTTGGTTTCTTATTTTCTCGCTTAGTTTTGTTTAAATTCCTAGTTTCAAATTCGTGACAAACCATAAACTTTATTTTCGTATTATACTTCCTTACTAACTTTCTTTCTAAGGTCTCGCATAATAGCTTTCCCTCCCTATAGATTGATACCTTAAGTCCTACAATACACATAAGTGCACTTGCAGATTTTTAGGTTTATAAATTTAAAACCTGAAGTTTCGGATAACAAATCCGATCGCATCAACATTCTCGTTTAAGGAATTGGGGGCTAACTGTGGGGGTGAAATCTCGGCCCAGTAAAATAGGCCTAATAAACGAAATGGTAAAAAGGCTCGACGAAGTCAAAGTCACATCCGAGGTGACGAGCCTAGCTGAAAGGCCCACCGGGATGAAGTTTCGGTCAAAGGGGATTAAATACAGATTCGTTAGTCAACTCCGACGTGACCAAAGACTTGTTCAACGCGGTGAATTAAGGCGTCTAAACGTAACGGCGGGAGCCTCAGAATTAAAGATCATTCATGGCAAATCGTGCAGAGTAAACGGTAACGTTAAACAAGATCTCTGAGTATAAAACAAAGACGAGGGCAAAGAGCAAGGGGACTTCCAACTTCTCCTACACACAACAAGTTCTACTCTCAAATACTTATCAATTCTTTGTTTTTGTTCTTGTAAAATCAGTTTTGAGAATCGAAATACTAAATCCAGTTTACCCAACAAAAATTTTGTCCAAATCATCTCTAGATCATGTCCGGTCTTCTCGAGCAACAAACTTTATGTTTATTGTTCGATAGTCCCTCAGTTCTTTTGTTTTTAAAGATAAGACAAAATCTTTCGTTTATTCGTTTTTACAAATTGTGGTTGTTTTAATTCTAGCTACAACAATCTTTCGTTTATTCATTTTTACAAACTGGCTTTGGTGACAGCGGTTTGAGCGGTGCGGGACAAACGGTTTAGGAGGTGCAGTGCGATTTTAGTGCGGTGCGGTTGGAAGAAACGCATCATGCAGAACAAGTGTGGTTACTGCAGAACAAGCGGTGCAGAACAATATATGAATGGTGAAAAAAACAACATGCGATGCGGCCCAAATGTGTGAATGGTAAAAATGTAAAAAGCAGTGCGGAATATATATTTTAGATAAATATTTTATAAATAAAAATGGATTAATGATATTTATATAATTATAAATAAAAATTATTAATTTGTTAATGATCAATTTTTTTTCATAAATTAATTATGAACCATAACTAAATAATTATTAAAATTTTAATAAATTTGTTTGGTATTTTACAGTAATATATTTATTGCTAAAATCAAATTAAAAAATACATCCCAAAAAACCAAGTAAAATAATATAATACAATATAGCTATAATCAAATTATTTTTAAATTTAAAGTTTTAATTTATAAATATAACAAACTATATTGCTTTATTACAATATAAATATAATACAATATAGCCATATGTGAAAAAATTATTATAATTATTAAAATTTTAATTTGACATTTTATGAAAATATATGTGTTGCTATAATAGTAAAACAATGCATCAAAAGAACCAAGTGAAATAATGTAATACAATATAATATCGGGTTTACTTTAAACAAAACCAAAAAACCATTTTTGGAATTATTTCAAAATTATAATATCTAAATGTAAGAATTTTTTTTTGTTATATTATTTAACTAAGTAACATGCATATTCAAAATCAAGATTTCTATTATATTATCTCTGGAAAAAAATGAATTCATTAAGTTTTATATGTAAAATTATAGTAAATAAATAAGTAAATTAGGTTATTTAATTAATAATTCAAAATGGATAAAAAAAAACATTTTAGCTCTTGTCTTGTAAGAGAAATCGTGGAAGAGTATTTTTTTTTTATCAACTTGTGGAAGAATGATAATATTTTGTGAGAGATTTATATGTTGGAAGAATGATAAATGATAGTGTATGTGTTTAAATAGAGTGTCTGAAAATATTAATGTTTTGTAATAAAAATAAATAAAAAAGAATAACAAAATTTGTCATAGTAATTAAAACACACCAACTTACAAGTTTTGCGTTCCATTTGCATTTTATGGTAGAACCGCACCTATTTTTTTTTTTTTTTAATTTTAATTTTTCTTAAAATTCAATTAAACTTATCACCAAAATCATGGGAACTCCTTTCTCTCCTAACATTCACACATAACATTCACACATACTTTAATTTCTACAAACCCGAATACAAAGACTTCACGTACCTTTAACTTCTTCCAAGTCAAGTTAAACCACATATCTCTATTTATACCAATCTTATCTCTCACTTCTCTTAGACCAAAATCATTCTTCTTTAAGAAAAATCATGACGACCATGTCGGAATCGCATGTGCGTTTGTTTTTTCTCTCGCTACTCTTCTTACTCTGTTGTGTCTCCCCTTCAAGCTTCTCCACTTTAAATAATCGTGGTCTTGTTGCTTGCCGTCCCCACCAGATTCAAGCCTTTACGGAGTTCAAGAACGAGTTTGATACCCGTGGTTGCAACCACAGTTACTACTCTAACGGAGTCTGGTGCGATAACTCGACGGGTGCGGTTACGCAGATACGACTCACGGCCTGTCTTAGTGGAACTTTGAAGCCTAACAGTAGCCTCTTCGGGTTCCATCAGCTCCGTTATCTTGATCTCAATTACAATAACTTCACCTTATCTTCACTCCCTTCCGAGTTTGGCAATCTCAACAAATTACAGGTTTTGAGCCTTTACTCTAATGGCTTCGTGGGCCAAATTCCTTCGTCCTTTAGTAACCTAAGTCTACTTTACTTTTTAGACCTTTCCTATAATCACTTCTCTGGAAATATGGATTCCAACAGTAGCCTCTTTGGGTTGTACCACCTTACTTACCTTAATCTCGCTTTCAACAACTTCAGTTCCTCACTCCCTTCCGAAATTGGCAATCTCCATAGATTGGAAACCTTGTCTCTTTCCTCTAATGGTTTTTCTGGTCAAGTTCCTCCCACAATTAGTAACCTAACCCGGTTAATTGAGTTGTAACTTGACCAAAACACGCTCACAGGTAAATTCCCAATAGTACAAAATCTAACTAAGCTCTTCATTTTAGAGCTTTCCCATAATAACTTCTCTGGAGCCATCCCTTCTTCTCTCCTCACTATGCCTTTCTTATCACATCTGATCTTGAATAAGAACCATCTTACCGGTTCTATTGAATTTCCCAACTCCTCTTCTTCATCAAGGCTAGAGAGTCTGTTCCTAGGGGACAACCATTTTGAACTTCAAATATTAGAGCCCATCTCAAAGCTCATTAACCTCAAGTATCTTGACCTTTCTTACCCAAACATAAGCTACCCGATTGACTTAAACCTCTTCTCCTCTCTCAAATCTTTGGTGCGGCTCAAGCTTTCCGGTAATAGAATATCTCCTACTAGTTTAAGTTCAGATTCATACTTCCCATTGACCCTGAAAGTTTTGTCCTTGGAGCGTTGCGGCATCAGCGAGTTCCCAAACATCTTAAAGGCTCTTCAGAAGTTGGAGTATATAAACTTATCCGACAATAGAATTAAAGGGAAACCCCCTGAGTTACCACTCTCTGTCAAAGTCTTCGGTGCGGGTAATAACAGTTTCACAGGGGAGATACCTCTTTCAATATGCAACCGAAGCTCTCTCATTTTTCTTGATCTATCCCTCAACAACTTTACCGGTCCAATCCCTCAATGTCTAAGTAACTTCAAGTTTGTGACGCTCCGGAAGAACAACTTTGAAGGAAGTATTCCTGATGCGTTCTATGCCGGTGCATCTCTACGGTCACTCGACGTTGGCTACAATCGACTAACTCAAAAGCTTCCGAGGTCTCTGCTAAATTGCTCATCTTTAGAGTTTCTAAGCGTTGACAACAATGGAATCAAAGATACGTTTCCTTTCTGGCTCAAGGCTTTACCGAATTTGGAAATCCTTACCATTCGTTCAAACAAATTCTACGGTCCTATATCTCCTCCTCATCAAGGTCCTCTTGGTTTTCCTGAGCTGCGGATACTTGAGATATCTGGTAATAAATTTACTGGAAGCTTGCCACCAAGTTACTTTATGAATTGGAAATCATCATCACTCACGATGAATGAAGATGAGGATTTATATATGATACACCATGAACTCGGCTATCATTATATGAATTCTATAGATTTGCATTACAAAGGTCTATCTATGGAACGAAATTGGGTCCTTACATCTTATGCCGCCATTGATTTTTCTGGAAACAGACTTGAAGGAAAAATTCCTGAATCCATTGGTCTCTTGAAGGCATTGATTGCACTCAACTTATCGAACAACGCC
The DNA here is from genome assembly GCA_030161315.1 of Eutrema japonicum. Classification (NCBI taxonomy): domain Eukaryota; kingdom Viridiplantae; phylum Streptophyta; class Magnoliopsida; order Brassicales; family Brassicaceae; genus Eutrema; species Eutrema japonicum. The sequence continues at coordinate 24,257,547 of BSQW01000007.1, forward strand.
TTCACGGGCCATATTCCTCTGTCTTTCGCCAATCTTAAGAAACTCGAGTCACTAGACTTGTCAAGTAACAAACTTTCTGGCACTATTCCTAATGGACTGGGGAGCCTCTCGTTTTTGGGGTACATGAATGTGTCTCATAACCAACTCACTGGTGAAATACCACAAGGAACACAAATCATTGGGCAACCTAAATCCTCCTTTGAAGGGAATGCAAGGCTTTGTGGTCTTCCTTTGGAGGAAAATTGCTTTGGGAGTAATGCACCACCAACACAACAGCCTAAAGGAGAAGACGAAGAAGAAGGAGAAGTGGTAAGCTGGAAAGCAATGGCAATAGGGTCTGGATTTGGAGTGTTGTTTGGATTGGCAGTAGGAAAAGTCACTGCTTCATACAAGCCCGAGTGGCTCGCCAAGATAATTGGTCCGAATAAGCGCAGAAGCCGTTAGGAATGTTTCGGTTTTGAGTTTGATAATGTCCGTCAAGTAATCTTGTACTGTATTGAAGCTCCTTGTGTTTGTTATGTAATCTTTATTTGATGCTTTTCTTTTTTTGCTATGGAATAAGAATGGTGACATCTATGTAGTAATAATGGTATATATCTCAGTTTTTTTCTAATGTATATAATCTCCGTAATATTATTTAAGAAGATATTTTTGAAAATAAACTTTGTTTGGTAAGTTATTACATATTATGTCATTACTATTATGTCATTACTAATAAGAAAAGATAATTGAAATAGGAAATGAGAATCAATCCAAATAAGAAATGAAATATGAAAAATATTTATTTATCATTAAAGAGGTTATTTACTATTTAGTTTCTTAATTATTTTTAATATTATATATTTTTAAATAAGAATCAATCCATATATATTCCAAAAAACAATTATTTGAAATCTTGATATATTTTTCACTATAATTTATTATATTTTATTTGAATATATATCAAAATAAAAGTTGAAAAATATTTTACTAATTTTATAAACAATTAGACATAAGAAAATTTATTTTTTTAAAGAGTTCATGAACTAACCACAAAACGGTGCATTATATTTTCAAGATTATAGGTTTTACAGGTTATCCCGAATAATATTTTAGTTCACTGCAAAACGGGTTAACCAAATTGACAAATTATTCCGTTTGACAACTCTATCTATAATCATGAATTAGAAATATTATAAAATTAAAAACAAAAAATCAAATTTTCTTAAATTTCAAAACAATTTATTTATAAAAAATTAACCCGCGTTATACGTAGGATATCATTGGGATCCTATCCTTTATTCTCTCAAAGCACAAACTTGGAAGATCTAAGCTTCTTCGAAGTTTAAATACTTTATTTGGCAAGTGCTACGGGTTCTTTGGTGGTAAATCACATGCTTTACTAAGAGAGATAAATTATTATCTTATTATATAAAGCTGAGTCGTTCAACGTGACTATGGCATGTGGGATAATTATAATTCATCAGATTGTGACATGTGTTATTGTTAATTTAGATCGTAACATGCGTCAATGTAATAATATAAAATTTTCTATTTTTAATTATATTTCAAAAAAAGAACAAATGAATTATGTTTTTCTAAATGGAAATTACTAACATATGAAAAAAGTAAAATAAGAGGAGAAAGAATGACGTCTTTTCTCTCGTTTGGCGATCCAAAAAGCGATTTGAGTAACTGTCTTCTCTCTCTTTCGAGAAGTTCTCGTTCGGCGGTTGATGTCTGAGATTCATGGGTCAAACCTGCCGGTTTTTGTCCGTTGGGCAGTTTCCCCGGCGGTTTTGTACGATTGATTTTCAGAGATCTTATCCATTTACCAAAACCGTCATGGCCATCTTTCCCTATAAATATTACAGTTCGTCAGTTTTTGCGTTTCTTTGGCAATTTCATTCACACAATGAGCGATAATATAAAGAGACAAATGCATGACATCAATCTTGGTGTCAATGATGCACCGATTGCTCTTCCTCAAACCGTTGTGGCTCATGCCGCTCAAGCAAATCGACTTGCAATTGTTGGTGTATTGGTTAATCCGAAGAAGCAAAACATGCATGCTCTTATCAATCAAATGCCGCGCTTTTGGGGACTTAACAATGAAGTGGTGGGTCGGATAACAGATTCGACAACGTTTCAGTTTGTCTTTCATACTGAAGAGGCACTGAACTTAGTGCTCCGTCGGGGTCCATGGTCTTTTAGCGAATGGATGATAGTGACCCAACAGTGGTTTCCCAACATGCCGGAGGGGGCAATGAAGACGATTCCCTTCTGGGTGCAGATCCGTGGGATCCCATCCCAATTCCTTCATCGTGAAATGATTGATTTCATCGGGGATACATTAGGGTATGTGGTTCAATCGGAGTTTGATGAAGCGGAAAATTTGGTGGATTTCGTACGTGTAAAGATTAATTGGAATATAGACAATCCTTTGCGTTTTCAACGCAATTTCCAGTTCAGTCCTGAAGAAAACACGATCCTCAAATTTAAGTATGAGAGACTTCGTAGTTTTTGCATCAAGTGTGGAATGCTAACACATGAAGCGAAGCAATGCCCTCTAAACTGTGAGAATGATGATGATGGCTCGCAGGATGGTAATGATGGCAATGGAGGAGATGATGGTAACAATGATGAAACAAAAAGGATGGATGCTGAGTCAATGAATCCGATGGCTGCTGGGCCATCTGCCTCAAAGATGGGTGTTTAGAGTCCCTCTTTTGTAACTGATAATGAGTTAACAGCAGAAAAATGGCGCTATGTGCAAGCAAAACTGGTGCAAGAGGACTCTGTTGGTTTTGGAAAAAGGAAGCGTCAGTAGGTTGATGAGATGTTGCGAGTTTATGAGAATGATGGTCTTTCGAGTGTGAACACATCTGACCTTTACAGAGATCTCCCTTCAGGGGTAATTACTGGAATTACTAAGTCTGGTACCGTTTCAACTAATGATGAATTCTCGGATATGTCTGCTGGGTTAGATGATTTCAGGGCTGAAATGAATGAGAAAACATACCAGCGTCGTCGTTTAGCGAAAGGAAAATTCAGAGAAGATGAGTTGCTTGACGTCTTCCAAGCTTTTGTGAAACAAGGAGAAGATGCTGGCTTGAACAAACGCAGAAAAGAGATGGTGGAAGAAATGATTCAGGATCATGTCTTTACTTCCGAGTTTACCGCCGGGGATCGAGTGTACCTGTACCCGATCAACAAAGTGGAGATGAGTGAATCTACTAGCTCATGTTCGGTTACACATATAACAGACGGAGGCGCGGGGGGCCCGGTACCCCCACTGTCACCATGAAGATAGTCTCGTGGAATTGCAGGAAGATTCAAGCGCCGTTAAGGAAAGAAAGACTTCAAAAAATTTGTCGTTCTGTTTCCCCTGATTTGCTGTTTCTGTGTGAAACTACAAATAAGTGTGATGTAGTTAGAGATGTTTGTGTTTTTTTAGGTTTCGATTTCGTAATCTATGTTCCTCCAATCGGGAGAAGTGGAGGAATAGCTATTTTATGAAAAAAGCAATGTCTATTACTAAGCTTTACCAATCTGTAAAAATGATTGATGTGTTTGTGGATTTTAATGGTATGAGTTTCTATTTGTCCTGTGTTTACGAAGATCCTGCACAAACAAATAGACATGAAGTATGGGAGAGAAGTGAGAGAATTAGTACAGCAAGAACCGGCCCTTGGCTTCTTGTAGGAGATTTTAATGAAATTTTATCCAATGATGAGAAGGAGGGTGGTCCTCTCCGTGATAAAAGAACTTTCAGAGATTTTTGAAATATGTGTGATTTCTCAGACTTGCGACGTAAGGGTAATCACTTCTCTTGGGTAGGAAAGCGTGGAAATCACGTTGTAAAATGTTGTTTTGATCGAGTCATTGTGAATTCAGAGTGGTTGGCTTTATTTCCAGCATCTGAAGCAGAGTTTTTGGGGCTATACGATTCGGATCATAGACCTGTTGTAACAAAAGTTGCATTTGTTGAAGAAAATCCGAGAAAACCTTTTAGATTTGACAAACGGCTACTTCAAATCAAAGAATTTAAAGAGTATGTTAAGGTGGGATGGAATTCAAAACCTTCGAACCACAACTATACGATCTTAGATCGTATCCGAGAGTGCAGAAGATAAATGGCTAATTGTCAAAAAAACTCCAAATTAAATTCATCAAAACGCATAGAGGAGCTGCATATTGAAATGGAATTTGCATTGTTATCGAATGGAGCATATCGTGATGCTATTCCTCAAATCCTGAGAGAATTGACGCAAGTCTACAGAGACGAGGAAGTTTATTGGCAACTTAAAAGTCGAAATTCATGGTTAAAGCTAGGAGATCGTAACACAAGTTTCTATCAAGCCTGTACCAATAGCCGATTCTCTCGGAACAGAATTTAAACGATTAGCGATGCATATGGTGAAATTTATAAGGGAGATTGGGCTGTTGGCAAACACGCAGAAGAGTATTTCCAATCGGTATACATAAGCGATAAAAATATGGTTTTACCGGAAATATTTGCGGAATTTACTCCTACTGTTACCAATGACATTAACGCAGCTATAACAAGAAGCTTTACTGATTCAGAGATATATAAAGTAGTTTGTGATATTGGGGCTGACAAAGCTCCGGGACCGGATGGCTTAACGGCAAAATTCTATCAAGAGTGTTGGGACGTTGTTGGAATGGATGTCATTAGGGAGATTCATCATTTTTTCGAAACTTCTACGATAAGACAAGGTATAAATCATACCAATATATGTACGATTCCAAAAATAACAAAGCCAAAGACATTAGCAGATTATCGTCCGATTGCCTTATGCAATGTGCTATATAAAATCATCTCTAAGCTTCTGGTAAATCGTCTAAAGTCTTCTTTGAATGATATCGTTTCGGAATCACAAGCAGCATTTATACCGGAGCGATTAATATCAGATAATGTCATGAACTCATGCATTCTTTGAAATCAAGAAAAAGAGTGTCACAAACTTATATGGCAATAAAAACAGATATGAGTAAAGCATATGATCGCGTTGAATGGTGTTTTCTTGAAGAAACTATGCGTGCCTTTGGTTTTTCGAAATTATGGATTGGTTGGATTATGGAAATTGTGCGGTCAGTAACCTACTCTGTCTTGATTAATGGAAGTCCACAGGGTCATATTACACCGGAAAGAGGTTTAAGGCAAGGCGATCCACTTTCTCCTTATCTCTTTATATTATGTGATGATGTTATGAGTCATCTCTTAGATGTGAGTGTACGAAAGAAGAAGATAAACGGAATAAGGATTGGTAATTGAGTCCCCGCTATTACACACCTTTTATTCGCTGACGACTCATTCTTTTTTTGCATTGCCAACCAAAAATATTGTGCTGCAATCAAAGAGGTTTTTCGTATTTATGAGCAATTTTCTGGACAACGGATAAATCATAGTAAATCGATGATAACATTTGGAGCAAAAATCCAAGTAGATAAGCAGGAAAAGTTGAAAAATATCCTAGGTATACAGAATCATGGTGGTGGAGGTAAATACTTGGGATTACCAGAACAATTTGGACGAAAGAAAACAGAGATGTTCAACGATATTATTAATAGAGTTAAAGAACGAACTTCGATGTGGAGTTCCCGATTTTTATCTCCGACTGGAAAAGAAGTATATCTAAAATCGGTAGCTATCTCAATGCCGGTTTATTCTATGTCTTGTTTTAAGCTTCCAAAACAAGTGACAGATGAGATAGAAAGTGTCTTAATGAGATTCTGGTGGGAAAAGAGTTCACAAGGAAAAGGAATTCCGTGGGTTGTTTGGAAAAGATTACACTATTCTAAGAAAGACGGAGGTTTAGGATTTCGTGATATGGGAATGTTTAATGATGCATTACTCGCTAAACAAGCATGCAGACTTTTAACAAACCCGACATGTTTGTTTTCACGGTTGTATAAGGCAAGGTACTTCAAAGATAAACATATATTTGAATCGAAATCTAGACCGTATCATTCATATGGATGGGCCACATTACTACACGGAATTGAACTATTAAAAAAGGGATCACGCTACACTATCGAAAATGGCGAAGGCATTCGGATTTTTCAAGATAATTGGTTACCGACTCATCCTCCAAGGCCAGCGACAAGTACCATTATCAATAATGACCAAACGGTATCAACACTAATAAAGAATGATGGTGCATATAGGACATGGGATTTGGAAGCCTTATCATCTTTATTGACCGATGAAGATAAGGATTTGGCAAAATCCTTATACTTATCACAACGACCAAGAGAGGATGCTATACATTGGAACTACAATAAAAGTGGGAAATTTTCGGTAGCTTCCGGTTATTGGTTCTCTCGTCATAACAATGAGTTTGAATATGAAGCACCACAAATTCCGCATGGGGATCCAGAACTGAAAGCTAGAGTATGGAGGTTGAATATCATGCCAAAAATAAAACATTATTTGTGGCGAATCTTAACAAAGGCTATTGGTACAGCAACAAGGCTTACAACGAGAGGTATCCGAATGGATACAACTTGTCAACGATGTTGTATGGAGACAAAAACAATTAATCATATGCTCTTTACCTGCCCTGTTTCTTTGACTACATGGAGACTATCTAATTTACTTTTTCCGGTTCTGTTAAATCCAACTCACGATGTTGAGGAAAATATAAAAAGTATTATGAACTGTCAGGGAGTACAAGGATTCTCTGTAGAGAAGAAATTACTACCATTCTGGATAATGTGGCGTATTTGGAAATCAAGAAACAACTTAATTTTTAATAAGAGAATTGTAAAACCTCATCGAGATGTGGAGCTTGCAATAGCAAATGTCCAAGAATGGATATCGGCTACGACTAAAGAAGATGATGTGAACACACTTCAAACCTCTTCTTCCCGAGACTTTAGGGTCTCATAATGGATTCGGCCTAGTGTGGAAACACTTAAATGCAACTATGATACTGCTTACGATCTGAATTCAAGAAGAGTCGTTGGAGGGTGGATTTTACGGGATTGTTTTGGAGTTGCAAAATGTTGGGGCGCGGCACATTTAGGATCGGCTACTTCAAGTCTGGAAGCAGAAGGAAAGGCATTGCTAGCGGCTTTGCAAAATGTATGGAGTAAAGGTTTCAACAATGTATTTTTTGAAGGCGATTGTCAGGTTTTAGTCGATATTTTGCATGGAACCAAAGAGGATTTCACAATGGAAAATTTGATTGATGATATTACAATGTGGAAATCGAAGTTTGGGAGTATAATTTTTTCTCATGCAAAAAGAACTTCAAATGAAGCAGCACATTTATTAGCTAGTAATGGTCCTCATAATAACATTTATTTCTCGGGATGTATTTACCCGCCTCCATGGCTAACTCAAACATTGTATTCAGACTTTATGTTGTCAAATTAATAAGAAATAATTACAGTGGAATGCACATTTTGAGTTACAAATTACACCATAAGTCACATTTGACTCTTAAGGCACATTTGTTGAATCGAAAGACTCTTATACCCTTTTTGACTCATTTCTTCTCATAAACCTCTCTCTCTCTTTTACTCTTCCTCTCCTCTATCTAAATTTCTCTGGCGACAACAATCACCATCACCCAAGGGTTTGCACCGACCCGACTAGAAAATTTCAAGCGCTCATCAAATTAATATCGTGGAAAGACGTCAAAACCCATAACAGACATGGCGTCTTCATCTTCCTCATCGTGTTCTACGCTTTCCCTTCTTTTCGCCATCGCCGTACTGATTCTAATCTTCTTAATCGTGGAATCGGTGAAATCACCGTTTCTCCCTCGCGACTTGCTTCCGCATTTGCCCAGGCAAGTCTCGTGGCTGATTCTCAACTCCCTTAACGGCGCCGCCGATCTGCTTCCTACTTTCATCGGAACAGCGAGTGCAGGGAAAGATGGAGTTGAGTGGAAAGGGGCTTGTTTCTATGAGAACAAGGCTTGGTTGGAGTTTCATAACAAGTTCGGTAGCGAGTTTGGTGGAGGCACGCTTCACATCAAAGTGAAATGGAAAATTCGATTTTGTTTCCTTCGTGCACTATGATCGTTCTGTTGCTTATTTTTGTTCCGTTTTTGAGTGTTTATGGGAGTTATTGTATATGGGCCCTCTTCAATTTTGACTATTGGAAGTTTCTGACTAAATTCAATTGCTAGAAATTTTGGGATCCTGGAAATTAGGAGAACACTGATGATTGTATCTGACCTCTTCTTACTTTTCAAGTTTTGGTTTAATTGATTTTCATGAGAATCCTACTTGCATACAACTGGAGTAAGAGTCTGTTTTCAAAGATGGTTTCTTTGTTGGTTCTTATCAAGAATGGATCGATCGATCCGATCGTGTACAACAATCCGTCGGAATTTTGTTTGGGTAGAATTTTTCATTTAAATAGTGGGATCGATCGATCCAAAAACTTCAGATCGATCGATGGTCGGTCCAGAAAGTGTGCGCGGTAGGAGATCTTCGATCCGATCGTGTACAACAATCCGTCGGAAATTTTCGACTGATGTATACATAGCAATTTTTTTTTTTGGGTTTTTGGAATGGTTACACTTAAGTACATCAAATTTCTAAGTTTATAAAACTTCCACATAACAAATATCTAGTACAAGTACATAATTTATAATTCAAAGTTTATAAAACTACTCTGAATCCGATGATGAGTAATATGATTCTCCTGAATCAGAAGTTTCCCCAAATTCGTCAATTTCTTCCTCTAAATCCTCAAATACCCAATCGTCTGCATGTATGGTGAAATCAACAACAAGGTCGGCCTCAAGGGAATGCTCTATTGAACCCAAACCTATAGAGCTTTGTTGGAGGGTTTCATGATCGGACATCCCATGAACACTATCTTTCGGGTTTATCGATGTGATTGTAATCCACGGGTCTTGCTTGTTTGTTACTCGAGGATAGAGAATATAGCCTACCTACACCATGTACAAAATTCATATAAAAATTTAACCACGAGAATGCAAAAATACTGACAAATAAACGTAAAATAAAAAAACAAACATGGGCTGCTTGTGAAGCAAGTACGAATGGCTCGTATTTCTGGAGTCGCCTTTTGCTATGTAATGATGTAAGACCAAATTGGTCGTGTCGCACACCGCTTCCTACTAATGGGTCATTCCAGTCCAAAAAAATGCAACGCATCTCAAACCGAGCATTCCAGGCTACTGAACATCGAAAATCTCACATACGACACTATAGTATACAAGATCACCGGACTAAGTAGATACACCGTAATCTGAAGTTGTCGTACTCCTATCATCCCAAAGAATATTAAAAGCGTACCCCCGTGTGCTATACATCACATGTGACTGCACGATTGCTAGTGGAAAGCACACAATTTCTTCTAACTATGTGGGAAATCTTTGTCCGTTAGCCTTCTATATCGTGACATGCACAAATAAAATCAAAAAGTGTCAAATAAGTCATTCATTATATATGATAGTTAAAAACAAGGCAATTAAAACACTTGCACAATCTCTTAACCAACGTCCGAACTTTTCCTATTTGAGCTCGATTAGCTCGTACTCTGTTTTGTTCAGAAATGCAAAACATTGATATGCCATAGACATCATGTAAGATTGAAGTGATCATCACGTAAACATATATATAATAGGGGACCCAATAAATAATTAATAATTTAGTTCAATATAATACCTCTCATATTCATCAACACCGTCGCATTTTGTGAGAATATACATATGCAATTGCTCTCGCCCTTGTGTTGAAAGTCTTCGCTTCTTGCATTTTCCGTTAAGTCGTCTAATCTCTAAGAATATATGAGGAACATCGACCGGATAGAAAGGTATTACGCCTCTGTCACCATGTCGAACTGGTCTACGACTCTTCGTTTTGACTTGTGATGGGAAGTAGAACTCGGCAAAATGTGAGGTTTCTTCATTGATGCTATGTGCGACAATATAACCCTCCACTTTGCTCAAAATTTTCACCTTCTTCTTTAGATGAAACATATACCGTTCGAAAGGATACATCCAATGGTACTGAACCAGGCCCCCAAGCTCTGCTAGAAGGAAGGTAGGTAGAAATATCTTCTCAAAATTGCAAAGGATTACGGGTATATTATTCGCTTGGTTGCTACTGGTTTGTGATTTTTTAAGAGTTTGTGAACTGACTACAAAAATCATAGTCATTAAACGGTGCATATTAAAGTTATGTTTTCAAGATTATAGGTTTTTACAAGTTAGCCCGAATAATATTTTAGTTTATTTCAAAACGGGTTAAGTAGAAAGGTTAGTCCGGGTTGACAGTTCTATCTATAATCATAATTTAAACATATTTTAAAATTCATATAAAAACAATTTTTTAAAAAATTTCAAAATAATTTTTAAACAAAAATTACCCCGCGCTATAGCGCGGGTTGAATCCGAGTCTTATAAATATTTTCCGAAACATAATTTATGAACGTTTATAAATTTGTATTTTTATAAATGACCTGATAAACAACATAATAAGTGGCAGTTTTAAAAATACACATCAAACAATTGCATTATTGAAAAGTGACATCATAAAAGTGATATTTTTGAAAGTTCTCCTCTTCTGTTTGATATGCATATGTTTGATTTTCAAGAGAATTATAAAGTGTAACCTGTTTTTTGAATCAATATATCACTACAAGAAAATATGTTTTTTACTACTGCAAAAACAGTCGGAAATCAGTAGCAAAACACCATGTTACGGCTGATTACCGACTGATTTCTGCAGTAGGTAAAGGTCTCGTCGCTAAAAAAATCAGTAGCAAAATTGCTACTGATTTACGACTGATTTACGACTGATATTAGGCGGTCACTATTCAATCGCTAATCAGTAGCAAAATTTTACGACTGATTAGTGACTGAATAGTGACTGAATTTTGCTACTACAGCCGTAGTCGGTAATCTGTCGTAAAATTTAGCTATTGAATTGCGACTGATTACCTACTACTTTAGCTACTGGTTTGTGATTTTTTTAACGACTGATTTGCTACTGGTTTGTGATTTTTTTACGACTGATTTTAGCTTTTCAGTAGCAAAATATAGCTACTAATTAGCTACTGATATATTGTTTAAATTAAAAAAAAATTCAATTTATTAATATAAATGTAGACTAATTACATATAAAACATTCAAGTTTACAAAAGTAAAGTAAAACAAATGAAGAACACAAATCCATACACCAAAAAAACCAAAATTACAGTTAAACAAAAGTAACATAAGTTTCAAGTTCTAAATCAAAATGGAAAGTCAACTCCAACTAATAAGGAGTTGTTCCCATTTGCAACTTGCTGAGTGTCCGTATAGTTAGGAGGAACGCAACTATGTTCCTGTAGAATCATAAGAAAGGTTCAAACATAAAATCAGGATCGTGAAACTATAAGCTCATTGACGATGCAGAACAACAAAATTATGTGTTAAACTTCAGCTAGGAGACTAGGGTGTAGATTTATCACAGTTCATTTAGAAAAGGTTACGGATCATTAGAACTTTTGGAAGGAGTGAATATGATAGATGATAAAATTTGTTTCCAGGTAAGGGTGGTCATTAGAGTTTCAAAAGTTGAATCATTTGCATCACAAGGACGCCTCTAATATCATAAACTAGACTGATCTTGAACCATGAAATGTAAACACAAACAGAATCTTTCTACTTACTGAAAAATCCTGAATTTTAACATTGAGAAGAGAATAGCACACAAACAATCACTACACCAAAACAGCGTTTTTCCTACTGCAAAAACAGTCGGGAATCAGTAGCAAAACACCCTTTTACGACTGATTACCGACTGATTTCTGCGGTAGGTAAAGGTCTAGTCGCAAAAAAAATCAGTCACAAAATGGCTACTGATTTACGACTGATATCAGGCAGTCACTATTCAGTTGCTAATCAGTTGCAAACGTTTACGACTGATTAGTGACTGAATAGTGATTGAATGTTGCTACTACTACAGTTGTAGTCAGTAATCAGTCGTAAAAATATACGACCGATTAGTGACTGAATAGCGACTGTAGGTTGCTACTACTTAGGGTTGTCGGTAATCAGTCGTTAAATATGACGACTGCGTTACGACTGATTATCTACTATTTTGCTACTTATTAACGACTGAAATGAGCATCGGTTTTGTATATCTTGGCATATTTACGACTGTTTACCGACTGTTTATTTAATTTTTTTGCCACTGAAAACCTACGAGTTCTTAATTTGTTTAGCAGTTAAATTGGGTTGGCAATAAAACTTGAAACTCTAAACTCTAAACAGAAGTGAAACAATCTGATAAACATAAACATCAACATCAAATATTATACACCAAGCTACGAATTCATACAACAAAATAACATAACTTTCATGTTCTAAACCAAAATGGAAAAACAAGTTCTTTCCATTTCCAAAAGATAACATAAGTTTTAAGTTTTAAGTTTCAAGGGAGAAGGGAGAAAGAAGTTAGCTAAATCAGTGGAGAGGAGAGTATGGACCTTCAGCATCTGTTTCTTGGGCAAGGAAAGCGAGGAATCGGTTGTCCGTTTTCAAGAACTTGTTCACAATCGCAAGCTCGGCGGTGTGGGCCTTTTGAGCAGCTGCAAGTCGAGCATTATCTGATTCTTGCTGGGAGATATGAGCAGCTTGTTCCTCCAATTTCCTTTGAGCCGCTTGAAGCTGTTGTTGCATATGCTGGAAAGAAGCAGAGGTTTCATGGTGTTTTCCCTTTCCCTTGAGCTGATTCTTGAGGCTTCCAATGCCAAAGAGGTCTCCTCTATCGTTTGTGAACGTAGACTACGAAAAGAAAAGAAATAAAATTAATACCAAACACTATCATCAATCAAAATCCAAAACATAACACCTTAGGGAAGGAAGTAGTTAACCTGAATAAAAAGCTCGTTATCATCTTCAATGGATAGTTGTGGATGACGACCATCAGAAATCTTTGTGGTCCCAGACTCGAGGTTAGACATCTTCCCTTGCTTTTTCTGCATATAGAGCCCAGCAACTTGCTCTGCTTTTTTATCTGCAAAGGTCCCATCCTTCTTCGTATTAGCCCTGATGAAAACCTCACCGAAACTCACTGGTCTGCCTAATTCCTCAACCTGACATGGAAATCAATCAGATTTAAACTTGAAGTGTTCATCATGCATAATAGTCTTACACTTGCAAGACCATTAGCAACCACTGTAAACATCCTTGCCGTAGATGAAACAAAAAAAAATTAGGAAATCAACAAACCTGAATAGCTAGATCACCAATAGCCAATCGAGAAAGAACTCAGTGAACTTGAAATACCGCATAACAAAATCACAGATTGAAATATAACAAAATATCACAGATTGAAAGAACTCCAAAAGATACAGTTCTGAACAATATTGATTGACAAGAGCAATGAATACTCAAAGGTTTCTAAGGAAATAATTCATCTTAATACACTAAAACATGGTAACTTATGATTGTAACTTTGAAGTGTTGCTCATGCAGTTCTAGGTGATCAATCTAGAATTAGTTTTGAGAACAACATATGGTGAAGAACTAATTCAGATTATGAACCCTAAACAATAAATCAACCTAGCATTCAAAGAAATCGCTTATGAGAACCCTAAACCTAACAGAAGATCTACTCAGACATGGAGATAGAAACAATAAACATGACTGAATAAATACTTGAATAATTAATACACTACAAGAAATATGGGCATTGGTAGCAGTTCACGGTAGCACGAATTCACAAACTGTTACTAAAACTGTTAAAATCAGAAACCAACCTTTTAGTAGCGTTAAATTAGTGTTAACATAGAGCTACGAAAAACGTACGATACGCGGTAACATAAAAATGACAACTATAGCTGGAAAGTGCTTTTGGAGGCAAAAATACTTAGCCTTTTTTTCATTTTCCGCCAAAAATACTTAGCCTTTTTTCTTTTGGAGGTAAATCGAGCATGCAAAGGTCATTTAGACAAAAAAAATAGATTTTCACCAAATCTACTTCTCTCTCTCAAATCTGTTACACAAATATGATTTCCCCTCATAATTTCAACCTTTGTATACTAATTTTTCCTCTGTATTCGGTGTGTAGAAGTAGATCGGAACTGAAAATCAGCTCTCTTCCTGCCTCAGCTTGTGTTGTTTCCTCCGGTGTCGTTTCCTCCGGTGTCGTTTCCTCCGGTGTCGTTTCCTCCGGTGTCGATTCCTCCGGTGTCGTTTCCTCCGGTTTCGTCGCCATCTGCAAAATTCCAGGTGAAACCCACTTACGATTTCCGTTGTTCTGAACCATAGATCTAATTTGTCATTCAAAGTGTCTTCGATTTCTCTGATTAATTTCAATTACCTCTCATTGCAGCAAGATTGGAAGCCATAGAGATCTATTTGAGGACACAAAGATAAGCAAGAGAAAAACTAAGGTTATACATTATCGATTTGTGGTTCTTGTTCGTTTGAAATCTGTTAATTTTTTTTACATTATAAATGAATAGATTCATGATATGGCTTTGCAGGTTGGAGCTTGTTGCAGCATAAGGAGATCTGAAGGCTTCTTTTTGGGTTGAAGACGTCTTGAACTCTTAAAACAAAGCTACAAGAGCTTATAGAGGTAATTATTTTCATCCAAATATAACTTTTCGTTTCTGGCTTATGGAGCTTATTGGTTTACTTTGTCTTGTTTGGGTATTTGATTGTTTAAACAATGGGATTGATGCTAATCACAATGTGTTAGTTTCTGTTTGATTTAATACTTGACTGTTTACACAAAGATAAGCAAGAGAACACATAGAAATTTCTGGCTTTTAAGTCTCTGCTTGATTTAATGCTTGACTGTTTATTGCTGCTAATGTGAATGACAATGTGTTTGTTTGATGTTTGAAATATTCTTATGGGTTTGTTTTCTGTTGCTTATGGGTTAGAACATAGAAATGATCGAAAAGTCATGGGTTCATCTTAACAGGTAAATGAAAAACTATATATATATACTTAAGGGTTTAATGGGTGATTAAAAGAGAGTTTAAGATTTGCTATTGTTTGATGCTTTCATATGTCTTATAAACCGAAGAGTTGACTCTGGTTATGAGAGAGGTGCTTGGGACTTTGTGAGGTCTGTTGGTGCAGCTTTAGGAGAAACTGAGATGATCATTTGCCCATGCATTGACTGTCGCAACGTAGATCGTCACCTAGTTGTTGTTGTTGTTGATCATCTTGTAACAAGGGGAAAGGTTCAGCTGCCCCCCCCCCCCCCCCTCTCAAACGGGAGGGGGGGCTACGTATACACATACTCTCATCTTTTGTAAACACAATTTGTTATCAATACATTGGGCTTGCACTCATCATCCTCGTTTGTTTCTGGCCCCAACAACGAGCTCATACATCCTCTTCGGATTTTGACCCACATCCTATTAAGGATCACATTTCTTTTACAATCCACCACGAATTATAGCTTGCTATATAAATCTTCGGCGGATATATTTGGAGCAGAGGAAGGAAAAAATATACCTCGAACAAAGTCTAAACCCAGTAACTAATCGTTTCACAACACACTGGTCTTTAACGCCTCAACAGTACTAAACAAATCGTTTCGAGACACATTGTTTAACGCGAGGTTTGGATGCGCCTCGGTACGTAAAAATTAAACAAAATCCACACAAAAAACAAACTCGTCATTATATTTCTTAAAGCAAAACACTCAACACAGAGTATAAATCTAACAACACTTTACAACAAAAAAGAAATATACACGACGCTACATAGGTCGATTCACTTTGCCATCCACGATCGTGAGGTCAGCAATCCCAGACAAGCGCTCGTTGGACCCCGCAAGATCAGTAATGCCAACGTTAGCAGCGCTGAGCTCGATCTGATCATTCCCAAGAAGAATAGCTACGGAATCCTCTGAAACAAGAGAAATCACCAATCCTTCCTTCAAGCAGGAGACGACCATAGAAAACTCGTCATCCGCTCCGACCAAATCAGCTCTCAAGTCAATCAACTTCTTTGCCTCGGCTTCCAAGGTTGGGGGATCGTCTTTTCGAAGAATATCCAAGAGCTCCAGATTGCTGTTAACCTCGGCCAGATCAAGCTCTTGACTCTTGACACCTTCCAACTGGTCCACACTTGCCCTAATTCTGTTGACCCGATTTCGAAATAGCTGAGCTGATTCTCGCCTCACCTCTTTCTGAGCTTTCTCAACGTTAGAATCATGACAAGCATCATTTGGCTCGAGCTATCTCTTCAACGAAGCTACGACAGCCCTCAATTGCATCCTCTCCTCGTTCAAACTAAGTGCTTAACCCGTCGCCTCAACTGATTTCTCCTTCAAGTTTGTCTTCTCCTTTTCGAGATCCGAAACTTTAGCCAAAGCAAGGGTAAGTTTTTTCTCTACCTCGTCACGTTTGCTTTTCAACGCCAGAGCATTCCCTCTCACATCTTCGATGAGTCGCTTGTCTCGGCAAACGCCCGACTCATAAGCAGCAACCAACTCGTTGATAGAAGCAACGCACTGCAAGACACGAACAATATAAAGAAAAGGAGAATCTTTTAAATTTTGCAAGGAAAAATTAGCTCGTACCCAGATGCCACGCAGCGACATATCAGCATATGCCTTATCATTGATCAGGGCACCCAAGGGAGGGAGACGAACTTCGGGTCCACTGATCTGCGAGAGGATGGCAGCGGACGCAGCAGTATCGTCGACAATCGTCTCGGAGAACAAAAAATCAGCGGAAGCAGAAGTATCAGCTTTCTTGTTCTTCAAAGCTTCTTCCCGGCCACCACTTGGTGCGGGACGCTTCTGACCTCGCTTGTCGGCATGCTTCGTTAAAACTGAAGCAAAAGGTCTAGACGTCGGAGGAAGAGAAGAGGCAAGAACTCTATCCCCGTCAGTTGCAGGAAGCTCGTGGAAAACAACAAAGTTCACTTCGGCATCTTCAAATATAGCTACCTCGGCGTTGATAGTCATGGGGTCAGGAGCGACTGCCTCGGGAATTGACGGTGCACGCTGTACACCCCCGATGTCGGCCTAAGAACCTTCGTAGAACCGGGACCGGGAGTTCCATAGGTGTGAAGGGAGAACTGCTGATATTCCCATATTTTACCCGTTTTAGCATGCATATTATTTAGTATTTCGGATCTCATGCATGTCTTTCTCAAAGTTTTCTTAGTGTTTTGGTCTAATCTAGGGTCTAGGGTGTTTGCACTAGGTCCTAGTGAGTCTTGCATGTTTTGGAGTGATTTTAGGTACTTTGAAATGTTTTTGAAGATAAATAGAGTGAAGGGCCAAAAGACACGGCAAATCTCATCTGAGGTGTCCAAATGACCTGGCTGGACGAAGGGTCTCAGATCAAATTAAGCCTCTAAGGTCTTCATGAGAGTTGTAGATGAAGGAGTTAGCTGCCTATTGGAGTTGGATTCAGGTCATTCAGATGTGTGATTCGAGAGATATGGCCGATTTTCTATGGAATGTCCGCCTGGCCGCTCAACCATACACTTACACCGATCCCACCATCTGGTGCAACGGACCGGTGTAGCCACAAGAGAAGAGCACCGCATGAGACCCATCTTCACACCGGTCCATGCATCCGGTGTCACACTATAGGGAACTTACACTGAGCCCACCATCCGGTGCAACATTCTTGAAGTTCTACAACCTTAAGAGATGGACGACCTATGCAACATTTCTCAAGCTCCAAAACCTCAAGAAATGCCACAACTTCAAGAAATACCACGGCCTCAAGTGTTGGCAACAAGTCCGACCCAAGATCAAAGGGACAAGCCAACGGTTGGAAGCTTTGACCCTTCTTGTTGTCATGGATTGAGGTATGGAATCCACCTTCCTCCAGTTGAAGCCAAGGCCTATGAAATCAAAGCAAGCTTGGTTAGGTTGATTCAAGAGTCTAGGTTCTTGGGGACAAAAAGGGAAAATCCTTATGAGCATTTGGACTCCTTTGAGAGGTTGTGCAAGACAATTGTGGTTGGAGGAGTGCCCTGATATATCATGGTTTTTACCCGTTTTAGGCCATGATATAAGTCCGTTTTATAGAGTCTTTATTCTATTTCGTAGTGTTTTTAGAGTCTTTTACAGGTTCCAGCACGTTTGGAGCATAATTGGAGATATTGGAGCTTTCTGGAGCATTTTGGAGCAAAGCTGAAGTTCGTGTTGCTGAGTACCCGATTTCACATCGATACTCATCACAGCAGAACACGACCCGCGACTTTAATGAAGAGTTGAAGAATTGCAACTTGGTCCAGAAGTCTTTAATATTTACAAGATGCCCCAAAACGTGATTTAGGTTATTTATAGGGATTTTACAGCCACTTTGTTGGCTATGCTTTATTTTATTTTAATTTTACTTCTGGTATTTGGAGAGACAACTCTGAACTCTTGTTTTCTATTGATTTCTTTGATGATCTATTCAATCATGTTGTTTCCAATCTCCATGTATGAGTAGATCCACTTTAGGTTCAGGGTTTTCATAAAGGTTTTCTATGAACGCTAGGTTGATTAGTTTATTAGGATTCATCATCTGAATTAGTTCTTCACCTTAGGTTGTGTTCAAAGCTAATTCTAGGTTGAAGAATCTGGAACTTAGATCTTAGGATAATTGATTAGGCACGACAGTGCGATTAATTACCTGATAGAACCTTAGGTGAGCAAATTGATTAGTCGCAAAGAGATTTGGTTTAATTGATTTGTGAACATATCAAACATGATATTAAAGCTGATTTAGACTTTAGGATTCGCAAAGAGATTTGGAATTCCTAGGATTTAGATTTAGATAATTCTCGCAACGACAGTTGGTTAATTATACCTTAGTGATTTGAGTTCAAGAAATGCGCTAAATCTGAATCATGTTAGTTAGTTTATCTGCATTCATTGATTTCCTGAGAAATACCCTGAGCCTATCTTTCTCCAATTGATTTACAACACTTTTAATTTCTGCACTGCTTTCAATTACATCTATGGCTTAGCTTAATTCGATACTATACAATATACTGTGTGATTTCTGTGAGTCCTTGTGTTCGACCCCTAACTATATTACAACTACTGCTTTAGTACTGTTAGGGTATTAATTTGAGCATATCAAATTTGGCGCCGTTGCCGGGGACTCAATTTCGCCTTTAGATTTTTGCTGTCGAGTTTCGATTAAGTTCGTCGGTATCGATTGATACTACCTAGTATAGGTCGATACTCATCGTCTTCTTTTGTTGATATCGATCAACACCACTTGGTATCGATCGATACTCAACGTATTTTTTTTGGTTACTTACGTGCTTTGTCTAGTGTTTTGTTTTCAGGTGTATGCCTGTTCGTGAAACCAGGAGCAACAAGAGCACTCAGCTAGTTGAACTGTCATTGGAACAGCTAACACTTGTGGAACGCACAAACAGAAAGACAAAGCAAACATCAGGGATGAACAACCCAGTGGTTTTAAGAGCTGATGAAGCTGGAGTCTTGAGAGACCAAGAGGGTCATGTGTGCAATGAGGGATGGCAGTGACTTGATGAAGCTGGAAACGTCATTATCCCTGCTGCTGTTATTAAGATTGTCGCGCCAGCTGGGCGCGCCAACGTTGGGAATGATGCAGGTGATCGAGGCAGGACACTGGGTAAACACAACAGACCTGATCAGTTCTATGCCAATCGATCTGCGATTCGCATCCCAACTTTTCAGAGGAATGACTTCGAGCTGAAGCCTGCGTATTATGCTCTCGTGAGTCAGAGTCCTTTCCATGGTTTACCTCATGAGCATCCCATGGATCATATCGAAAGGTTCGAGGACTTGGTCACTGGTATGAAGTACAATGGAGTGCCCAATGAGTTCCTCTTCTGCAAACTTTTCCCATACTCTCTTAGTGGAGATGCTTCTTATTGGCTGAAGCAGTTGGCTCCTGATTCGCTAACTACATGGGATGAGATGAAGAATGCATTCCTGTGCAATTTCTATGATGATGCGAGATCCGAAGAGCTCGGGAACAAAATTTCCCAATTTTCTCAAGGTCCAACAATGGGACTCAAAGCAGCTTGGATTCGTTTCAAGTCATATCAGAGGGATTGTCCGCACCATGGGTACAATCAGGTTCAGCTGTTGGGCACCTTCTACAGAGTGATCGATTGGAGGTACCAGATGGCTTTGGATACTGCGAGTAATGGGAACTTCAACACCATGTATCCAGATGATGCGGTTGTGCTAATTGAGAACTTGGCGTCTAGTAATAGCACCAAGAATGCTGATTTCGAGAGGAAGAAGCAGTCTGCAGGAATTTATGGATCTCATATTGCTGAAGTTCAAGCGAAGCTGGATATTTTGATTAGGAAGTCGAAGAAGGTTGTACACTTTGCTGATGGAGTCAATAATATCGGTGGAGATGAAATGGAAGATTGTAACTACGTTGGTGGTTCTGGATTTCAGGGTCAGCAATTTGGGTACAACAACAACCGGAACTTCAGCAACAACACTCGCAATCACGGGAACTCTTCGTACCAGCCCATCTCTCCAAAGTCTACGGATAATAAGATGGAATCCATGCTTGAGCAGATTCTTCAGGGACAGCAAAACCTGCAAGTGGATTTCAATGGAAAGATTGACCATATGTACACTGATCTCAATGGGAATATTGACCACCTGAATGGGAAGATTGAAGCTGTCAACCTTTGTTACAGGAAGCTGGAAACTTAGGTCGCTCAGACCGCATCAGCTGTGCAGAGGCAGGAAGGTTTTCTTCCAGTGAGAACTGAAAATCCAAGAGCACACGTCAATACGATCTCCTCAAGTGCAGAAAATTTCGATGAGGATCCTGAAATCGCCAAGGCATCGATCGATACCCCCAAGTGTCGATCGATGCCGGTTACAATTCTGTAACGGGATACTTCCAAAACCCGTGTATCGATCGATACCCCTTTGGTATCGGTCGATACTGAGGCGATTTTTGAGGAGACACCTGAGATTTCGACTGTGGTGCCTAAAGTAGTTGCAGAGAGAGTCTATATACCCAGGATACCTTTTCCTATGCCCCATATTATGACAAGGAATGAATGGGAGGACACTAGATGCAAGGCTTTGCTGGATATGCTGATTGTGGAGCATCCTTTTGATGATATATCTGCCAGAGACGATTCAAGAGCGAGAGTATCGATCGATACCCTACCTGATGTCGATCGATACCCCTCGCAGATCAAGCCAAAAATTGTGAAAACACCTGAGTTGATTGAAGAAAGAGTTCGCAAGCCCAAGAAGCTGAATCCTATTCCTCGACACCTCAGAGATCCCATTTCTCCAAATCAGTTGCGTGGCTTTGAGAAGACGGTACGAAGGATCTCCAATGAATCAACCTTTGAAGAAGCTCTAGAACACCGTCCTCTGCTAAGTCACTTCAAGGATTGCAGAGAAACTGAGGAAGAGATTAAAGCACTATTCTTTAAGGCTAGAGGTACACCACCTCCACTGAAACAGTTGACTAAGAGGGAAGACCCAGGAATATTCTCAGTTCCATGTTGTATCTCTGGAGTTGAATTCAAAGAGTCTATCGTTGACTCAGGGGCCGGCGTCAATGTCATGTCAAGGGCAATCGCAGAGAGATTGGGAGCTGATATTCAACCTCCCAAGACATCTATCACATTCGCAAACGATTCTACCTCGCTTCCATACGGTGCAATCACTGATTTGATGATCACAATAGGAGATTGCCTGGTTCCTACTGATTTTCAGGTTGTAGAGATGAGTGCAATATCTCGTGCGCAATTGATTATTGGAAGACCGTTCATTGCTACGGTTGGTGCCATTATGGACACACCAAGCAAGCACATCTCGTTCTCATACATTGACGAGGAGGTGTACTACAAAGCCATCCCTAGAGGAATTCCCACATGTATCTCTTGCATCGATGATGTAATAGGAGCGACGTTGGTACAAGATCTTTTGGAAGAACCCCCTGACAAGCCAACTGTCATAGATGATTCAGTTGAACCACTCAGCATCCCCAAGGAAGTTGTCAAGAAGGATAAGGCAACAAAGAAGAAGGCCAAGAGCAAAAAGGTCGAGAATCCCCATGTCACTTTGATACCTCAGAACTACGATGGAGACTCGATTGAGTACAAGGTGAAGTGCAAAGGAGCTTCGAAGCCATTCTCTAAGGCTAGGATCCTTCTCACTTCAGAGTTGAAGGAAAAAGGAAAAGAGTTTGTGGATGGCATGTTGAGCAAAACTTTGAAGATAGCAATGTCAAGTTGTGGAGCCTGTTTCAGTGCAAGCTCCCATTCTTATCCTGCCTGAGGGCGTTACAGTCAAGCTACTGGCGTTAAACGAGCGCTTGGTGGGAGGCAACCCACTGGATAAACAAGGAGCAAAAATCCGAAATCGCCTAGTGTCGATCGATACCCCATTGGTATCGGTCGACACCAATCGCGAATGAGATGTTCATCAAGTCGATTTAAGCGATCGATACTCGATGTTCCAGCACGGTAACTTCTTGTTTTTCCCCAATTTTATTCTGTTCTTTTGTTTTCTTTCCCTGACTCTAGGCTAGATAACACTGGGGACAGTGTTGTTCAAGTCTGGAGGAGGTGTCTGCTGACAATGTGTTTGTTTTTCTTAGAGTCAATTGTTTTATCGAGTCAAAATCGATTTATTGAGTCAAAACTCGTTGGAGATGATGATCATGTGCTTGAATTGTTGTTTTGATTTTGTTTTTGAGTGACCAGTGTTGCAGGATCAGTTCCAGATCGACTAATGAAAAATCCAAGGACTGACCAGTTGACTAGAAAACATCCATGTCTCCAGCAGATTTCTCTTGAAGCATGAGCCAAATTTTTGCACTTCATCAATGTGGTTAGTTTTTAAAGAGCTTGATTCATCATTCATATCTGATAAAGAAACCCATGTGTTTAGAGTAATAGTATCTCTCTCCCTTGTTATAAGTTGATAAATAAAGAGC
Source organism: Eutrema japonicum (assembly GCA_030161315.1). Lineage (NCBI taxonomy): Eukaryota > Viridiplantae > Streptophyta > Magnoliopsida > Brassicales > Brassicaceae > Eutrema > Eutrema japonicum. The sequence continues at coordinate 24,280,438 of BSQW01000007.1, forward strand.
ATAAAAGATTGAAATGATTTTCTTCTGAATAGAGGACTAGGAAAATTTCCAGCGATCCCATTATCCTACTTAAGAGGGAATGATCACACAAAGGTTGAAAGCGAGGTTAGAAAAATTTCCCGTGATACCACTATTCGCCTAAACCTTTGATACATAGAGAGGGAAGAACCGGGGATTTGGTGGCAAACACCATCAATACTCGCGTTTCTGACCTTAATGTGTATATGCAGATCTAAAAAGAAATAACATGACAAAGTGATACAAAAAAAAAAAAAAATATAGAAGGCTGAAAAAAAAAAAAAAAAAAAAGAGAACATAATAAGAAATAACTCTGGGGGAGAGAAAGTGATACAAAAAGTGAGAAAAAGGGTGGTTCCTTGTCATGATATTGTATGGTAAAAAATCTAGAAGGTTCTTGAACATTGGCTGCAGCGATGAAACTGGTGATGAGGGCTTTATTTGAACAATGCTGCGAGATTTTGTGTGGAGTCTGGAAAAGCTACAAATGTTTACGGAGAAGTACATGATGGTTAGATCAAAAGCTGGTTAGGTAACAATTGGGTGCTTGGGAAAAAGATATCTGCGATGGTTCCTGAACAGGTGAGTCTCTGCGTTTTCAAACCTCTTTCTCTGGTTTAGTTTTCTGATTTGCTTGAGGGCAAGCAAATGATAAGTCTGGGGGAGTTGATATATCATGGTTTTTACCCGTTTTAGGCCATGATATAAGTCCGTTTTATAGAGTCTTTATTCTATTTCGTATTGTTTTAGAGTCTTTTACATGTTCTAGCACATTTGGAGCATAATTAGAGATATTGGAGCTTTCTGGAGCATTTTGGAGCAAAGCTGAAGTTCGTGTTGCTGAGTACCCGATTTCACGTCGAGCATCGATCGATACCCCCTGGTATCGATCGATACTCATCACAGCAGAACACGACCCGCAACTTTAATGAAGAGTTGAAGAATTGCAACTTGGTCCAGAAGTCTTTAATATTTACAAGAATCCCCAAAACGTGATTTAGGTTATTTATAGGGATTTTACAGCCACTTTGTTGGCTATGCTTTATTTTACTTTGATTCTACTTCTGGTTTTTGGAGAGACAACTCTGAACTCTTGTTTTCTTTTGATTTCTTTGATGATCTATTCAATCATGTTGTTTCCAATCTCCATGTCTGAGTAAATCCACTTTAGGTTCAGGGTTCTCATAAAGGTTTTCTCTGAATTCTAGGTTGATTAGTTTATTTTGATTCATCATCTGAATTAGTTCTTCACCTTAGGTTGTGTTCAAATCTAATTCTAGGTTGACGAATCTGGAACTTAGATCTTAGGATAATTGATTAGGCACGAAAGTGTGATTAATTACCTGATAGAACCTTAGGTGAGCAAATTGATTATTCGCAAAGAGATTTGGTTTAATTGATTTGTGAACATATCAAACCTGATATTAAAGCTGATTTAGACTTTAGGATTCGCAAAGAGATTTTGAATTCCTAGGATTTAGATTTAGATAATTCTCGCAACGACAGTTGGTTAATTATACCTTAGTGATTTGAGTTCAAGAACTGCGCTAAATCTGAATCATGTTAGTTGGTTTATCTGCATTCATTGATTACCTGAGAAATACCTTGAGCCTATCTTTCTCCAATTGATTTACAACACTTTTAATTTCTGCACTGCTTTCAATTACATCTATTGGCTTATCTTAATTCGATACTATACAATCTACTGTGTGATTTCTGTGAGTCCTTGTGTTCGACCCCTAACTATATTACAACTACTGCTTTAGTACTGTTAGGATATTAATTTGAGCATATCATGCCCCCATTAGAGTATCAAGCTCATCTTGTTTCCGTTTTCTCTTGGAGAAAAAGCAAGCCAATGGGAGAGAGCATTACCTTCTCACTTAGTGAAACCTTGGGATGATTGCAAATAGATCTTCTTTAATAAGTTTTACCCCACACAAAGAACGGTCCAAACTAGGACGGACATCTTGAGTTTCAAACAAGGCATGCATGAGAACTTTCATGATGCGTGGGGAAGACTCAAGGGATACACTCGAGATTTTTCCCATCATGGTTTCACGAGAGGAGCCTTTCTTAGCATTTTCTATTGGAGGGTTGATAAAGAGCACAAATGGACATTGGATGCCGCTAGCAAAGGGCGCTTTGCAAACCTCACCGTGGAGCAAGGAGAGCTACTTGTTGAAAACTTTGCTAAGAGTCATGAAAGCTACATTGAGAGGCATGATACGACCCCTCTAGAAAGATCATGTCAAGACTCCGAATTGAAAGGCTTGCAAGATGAATTGGATATAATGGAAAAGGTCATAGGTATGCAAAAAAGAAGAGCTTGTTCGGTTCATGAGCAACGCCGAGATGAAGTCAATTTTGTGGTCAACAAGGGGAATTACGTTCAAGAGAGTAAACTTCTCAATCAATGGTCTAACCATGACGTTCAAGGAAATCAACAAGGCTACAAAGAGAATCATGTGTATGGTCAAATCTCTAACCAAAAAGAGGAACAAAGAGAGGTGCTCCATCAAATCCTAGAAGGTCAACAAATGAATGATATCAAGTTTGGCAAGATAATGGGAGCAATGAATGACAAAATAGAGGGCTTGCATGATGAGATCACCAATGATATTGAGCAATTAGCCTTCCATTTGGAGACTTTAGAACCCAAATTGGTCAAACTCTCTTTGTCATCTGAGGAACCAAAGGAACTGAGGGTTTTACCAATTGTTAATGCTGGGATTGATGAGGAAAGGACTTCCAAGGGTTTTCATGAGAAATTTGGAAACTCAAAGCAAGAAGAGGAAGTTAGAGACGTAGGCATAACTCCAAGGTATGCTTTAGCCTCCATCCAACATATTTATAAAGAAGAGAGTCGTTTTGAGAAGAACAAAGGGGAAACAACCTTGGGAAATGATATTGCCGATGAATTTGCTCTAGATGGAACATGCCTAAGCTCTTTCTTCTTTTCCTCATTTGAGATTATGGAGAATGATGAAAAAGAGAGGAATGATGAGAAGGTAAAAGACATGGGTAGTTGTGAGAAGATAGAAAAAGCTTCACCCCCAAAGGCTCATAGGAAGAAGAAAGAATCCCATGACAAAAATGCTTTGGGTTATGGTAATGTTGAAGAAGCATTAGCATTGGATGGAGCTTGCTTGGAATCTCTTTTCTCTACCACAATGGTGAGAGAGAAAGTAAGCACCAAGGGTGACCAAGAAGAAGAAACCCAATGATACCCACCCTCCCACCCTTGTCCCACCTTCTCACACAATGACACTCATCCCTTGGAGCTACGACGATGGAGCCATTGAGTACAAGGTGAAGTATAAGGGAAGATCTAAGCCCTTTGCCAAGGTTAAAGCATTCCTCACCACCGAGCTTAAGGAGAAAGGTCCAAAGGGTCTTCGAGAGATCATGGACACGGTCCTCAAACTTGAGCTCAAGGACCCACCAAGGAGTGCTCACACTCCTCCATCACCCGCCTAAAAGGGTAACCAAAGTCAAACTAAGCGACTTTAAACAAAGTGCACTTGGGAGACATTCTCATGTTTATCATTGTATATATTTTCTTTGCTTTATAGTTTGATTTGTGTTTCTAGAGCCTTTTTATGTTTTTGTTGAGTGGTTTCAAGGTTCTTGATGGTCTCACGGTCATGGCAAGCAACAACGGTTTTCAATGTCGGAGCTCAAGTGCCTCTCCTAATAGGTCACTCCACCACGCCTTTTTGCATATTTTTGCTCTCTCTTGACTTTTGTTACACCAAGACGGTGCAATTCAAGTTTTGGGGAGGGGTTTGTGTCATTTGACCTTGTGTTTTGTTTTCTTATTTTTCTCTTTGCATACTTGAGTCTCATGCATAGAAAAACCACAAAAAATTGAAAATTTTTAACATAAAAAGAAGCATGTAGTTGCATTTCGCATGATTAAGATTGAGTATAGATGCATATAGGTTTGCACACACTTGCATTGGGAGAAATGTCCATGTGGAATGTAAACTTAAGAGCTTGAATTAATGCCCTCGTTAGGAGTTCTTTGATGCATTCGAGCGATCACGAAGTTAAGGATGATCCATGCTTTGATCTTGCGGGTTGAATGTTTATGTTTTGGTTGAAGCATGCTTTTATTTTATCCCAACTCTATCTAGTGAACTCTAATCTTGACTTCAATTATCATGCTTATACATTGAAGAGTGGACTAATGGATACCATATACATCTTTTCCCTTTTCACCACTCTTGTTAGCTCAAGTAGCTGATTCCAACTTTGGAACGGTTAACCACACCCTAAACTAAACCTTCCTTCAAACCTTCATCTCTTGTGTGTGTCACGAGGTCTAATTTCGAACGAACTTAGCAAAAAGTGTTGAGTTTGGGATGACAAGGAGAAGCTTTCATATAGAACTAGCTCACACATCAATGAGCTAGGCATAGGCTAGGATAGATAGGTTGGGAGTTTAGGGTGTTGTTGAAAAGAAAAAGAGAATGTGGAGAAAGCAAAAGATATGGAGAAAGGAATGGGGAAAAACCAAAGTTGGATTGGTTTGAAACAAGGAAGTGATTTAGCTCCAAGTGTGGAATTGTAAAGATCTCTAAGTGTGAAAGAAAGAAAAGAGCCAAAATGGCTAAGGCATCCAAATGATGAAATGGAGACTAGTCATGCAAGCAAAAGAGGAGCTAAAGGAAAAGAAAAGATGAGAAGCCAATCCAATCAAGTTTGAAGAAGAAGTCCCCCAAGTGAAAAGTGATGAGAAGTGCGTGTTTGAGAAGGCAAAAACGCTTTGTGATAAGGGTAGCTTAGGAATGGATCTTGATGGGTTTAGATATAGGAGTTGGGTTCATATTGGGGTATAGGATAGATGAAAGTCATCCCTGTATGCATCGGTTGTTCTTTACTCTTAGCATTTTGCCAAAGTTCATTCTTTCGTGAGAGACCCCTTTGCTTCGGAATACCCGCATGATTGAGATCACTTTTATCTCAAGACATTTCCCCTAAGCCAAATGAGTTCACTTGATTTGCATAAGCTTGATCCACCATTGAACTTAATGAATGTTAAAGATTTGTTGGTTTAGGAATGCTTGTGAATGCTAAGGCTTAGACCAAATTCGTGTAGCAACGAGTATGGCTAAATACTTTAAAGTAGAGATTGTTCATGCATCGTATAACTACTCTCAAGGGCATTAATTCGAACTGTTTTGTTCATATTCTCGGATTTAATCTCTCACTTCAACCTCTATCTCTTCTTTTTCTTATTTGTTTGCTTGAGGGCAAGCAAATGAGTAAGTTTGGGGGAGTTGATATTCCCATATTTTACCCTTTTTAGCATGCATATTATTTAGTATTTCGGATCTCATGCATGTGTTTCTCATAGTTTTCTTAGCGCTTTGGTATAATCTAGGATATAGGGTGTTTGCACTAGGTCCTAGTGAGTCTTGCATGTTTTGGAGTGATTTGAGGTACTTTGAGACATTTTTGGAGATAATTGGAGTGAAGGGCCAAAAGAGACGGCAAAGCTCATCCGAGGTGTCAAACTGACCTGGCTGGACGAAGTATCTCAGATCAAATTCAGCCTCTAAGGTCTTCATGGAAGTTGTAGAGGAAGGAGTTAGATGCCTACTGTAGTTGGATTCAGGTCATTCGGATGTGTGATTCCAGATATATGGCCGATTTTCTATGGAGTATCCGCCTGGTCGCTCAACCATACACTTACACCGAGCCCACCATCCAGTGCAACGGACCGGTGAAGCCACAGGAGAAGAGCACGGCACGAGGCCCATCTTCACACCGGTCCATGCATCCGGTGTCACACTATAGGGAACTTACACCGAGCCCACCATCCGGTGCAACGGACCGGTGTAGCCACAGGAGAAGAGCACCGCACGAGACCCATCTTCACACCGGTCCATGCATCCGGTGTCACACTACAGGTCATTTACACCGAGCCCACCATCCGGTGCAACGGTCCGGTATAGCACCAGGAGCCATTGTGACCCATTTCGACCTGATCAAAACCCGGTTTGTCTCGGGTTGACCCGGTTTGCCCCCTTTTGCTTTAAATACTCTTGAAACCTATTTTTTTGGCTAAGTCATCTTCTCCCAAGGGTTGGACACGACCCAAGCTCTCTTTTGGAGGGATTTTGATTGCTCTTCATAACAAATGCCACTCTATAGAAGATTTCTTTAATTCTATCTTTTATTTATGCAATTTCCTTATTTTTATGTCTTTTTCTCTTTTGTTCTTCATGTTCTTTAGATTTTAGACTTTTTGTTGGATCATGGTTTCATTGATTTGGATGGTTTGATGATTTATTTGTGTTGCTTATGTTCTTAATCCTTACTTTCCTTTCTTATTTAGTGTCCTTAATGCTAGATTTAGCTTGAGAAACTTAAATCTAGATCAAAGGGAAAATCATGCACACCAAGTGTTTGATGAAATTCCCAAATAACAAAATAAGAGATTTACATATCTTAGCTCATGAGAATGGATGTCTAAGGTGTATTTTGGTTATTAGAACTTGATATTAATGCTTGTTAGTCATTTAATCACAAATGATAATTTGATATTGATTAAGTGATTAACAAAGAGGTTAGTGTCATGAGAGTGAATTAGTCTTGTTTAAGTGTTCTAGGCTAAGGAAACCATGTTTAATTGTGTGTTTGGACATCATAGGTTAATCATAGAACTCCCCAAAGTCCATAATCTCATCCAAGAGCTTGCCTTTAGTAATTTGTTAATTTCGTTTAAGCTATTTAGTCTTGTTTACTTGTTTGCTTGTTTAAATTTGAATCACTAGGTTGCTAGATTAAAATCACTCGATTTGCTTAGCTTATATAGTTTCTTGGATTCCTAGTGTGTTAGCCTCTCACCTCCTTGGTTCGATATCTTAAATACCACAATGACATGAGTGGGATTTAAGTAATTGACTTAAGACTTGCAAAAATCCTACTATCAATTTGGCGCCGTTGCCGGGGATCGAACCCGGGTCACCCACGTGACAGGCGGGAATGCTTACCACTATACTACAAAAATCGTCAAATCAATTTGCAATCAAATTCTCAAATCAATATGCCGAAACGAACCGGTCAGAAGGCATCCCATACTACCTCGCCAACCAATTCATCCCGGAGATTGCATCTCTTTAGTACCTCTCGTCAAGGAGCCTAAGGCTTTTAAACCCGTAAAGTCGGCTGAGAGTTGTTTCGGCCTTGGACTAAGGCCTAGTATCTTAAGATTTGAGGTTTTAGGAAATCTCTAATTTTATGTACTTAATAAAATTCTTACAAACGCCTGTTGTAGTTTTATCCTAAAACACTTTTGTAAATTCTACTTTACTTTTACACAAACACCACAATCTACTTCTGGCTCTCCTAATGTCTGATGCTCCCCCTAAATTCCCCACTAACGTTACATGTGACATAAATTGTATAATGAGCATTTCTACAAAATGCCCAATGAGTTCAGGACCCCTACCCTGCGCGTTAGTCCCCAATCCCCATCCCCAGATAGCCGAAGCCTAAATCTACCAGGAAGCACACAAAGGCAAACCAAGTAATGCGGCATCTACAACTAAGCAGTAACACTAAACAATATACTCTCCTAAAGTACACATGCGGAAGCTAAATTTCAATGTCTATACTAATCCTAAATTAGTTCTCACGACTAATTCTTCTAGAGCTCTATTACTACGATGTATCCACAATCCACCCCTGACCCCCTCATCTAATCACCACAAAGGATCATAAATTTGTGTCATACTTTGATCTAATCTTTCTAGACTATTTGATCCTCGTGCACCGTCGTGCATACTCGATTAAGGGAGCGACCCAAGAACTCCTCCGATCCTCATGGTGGTATGGACTACATCCTCTAACCTATAGAAAACTTACCTCTAGTTTTCTATCCTAAGTTATATGATTCTTCTTTGATGATATAAGGTGCTTTTCACAAGCAAGCTATGGAATGACCTGCCCATAGCTAAAACACACAACAACATACAAAAATCTATCTATATCTTCCCGCGTGAACCCCCTTGGTCCCTACACGGTTTTTCTCATTTTCTAACATCCCGTGTTATTTCTGACGTTGCATGCCGTGCATGGACTTCCTCCTATGCACGCATGAACGTCTAACACATTATTAACTACTTAGATCAATTTTCACAATAATTATCTAAGTCCGTTCTAAATTAACATCAACCTAGGTTTAAATCTAGAAAATCAAGCAATGGCGGAATAAACGTCACACGGTTTATTCACGCCCAATCAATGAGAAACGATAAGCAAACTATGCTACCGGAACTCACCTTAAGTTGTGTTAGCAAAACGGGAAAGACTTCTACATCTAGGTTCTCTACCTTCCCCGTCTAGATCTCCTCTTGGTTTAGATGCACGCGATCTAAGCCGAGCCTCTCCCTCAAAGGTATTTTCTCACTCTAACTCATGCTCTAATTTCTCTCTAGTTTTACTAAGTTTTGGTGAGTGATACTTACCTTGGAAAATTTGGAGCCTATTTATAGCCAAGTGAGGTCGGTTTAGTTGCTTCCACTTGTCGTCCGGCTCGCATGCAAGGCAACATGTCTGTGCTGCTCCACTTGCCCGCTAACTGATCTTGAGCAATCATAACTCTCCATGCGAATGCCCTAGCCCTTAGGTCCTCTAGCTAGCTTACGCAAAGATTCCATTTGCTCCCCACTAAGCGCTTCTAAGTGATTTTGGTCCACATAATGTGCAAGGTAGGTAATAGTGTAGGTGGTAGGTCAGTTCACATTTATACCTACCATACTAGAACAAGACTTGACCCTACCCACTCATGTCCGCCACTAACACCTTAAGGGTTAAGGTTTAGTGGAAACTTGCTCCACAAGTTTTAAAATTCTATAAAAAACCGTTCGACTAACGCCATTTGTCCAACGGCGACTTGGCATCCTCCAAGTGTCGCTCTTGCTCTTGAAAATGGTGGACAAAACCGGAGGAAATCGCTTCTTTCTTGACACGCGCCTCCGCCTTTTTCCCAAATTTACGGCGCTTGGTCGGCAGGAATTTGTGCCCGACGCCGTGCAACGTGGCTCCTCCTCTGTCTCACGTTTGGTCCGACGGTTCAACTTCCAACTTGTTGAAACTCGGGTGGCCGCTAATGCCATGGTCCCACCGTGCTGGCCCGGTCACTCGCCCGTGATCGGCCTCGCCCAAGCCCAAATGACCAAAATGTGACTTGTCGATTTTCTTCCTTCTGAGACGTTCGTTCGGCGTGCCTAGTCCTTGCCAACACTCGGGTAAGGTTTTTTTTGGAAAATTTCTTAACCAAAATTTTACCCGATTTTGCTTTGGCTCCTTCCAGGGGCATGCCCGCTCCTAGGTGAATAACATATGATTCCTTCGTTCGTTTTTTATTCTGATTCGACTTATCTCCAAGTGGTTCCCTTACATTTGACAATCTTTCAATTTTTCTCGGCTAAAACTGGTCTCGGCTAAAACTGCTCTCGGCTATAATTTCTCCCGGCTAAAAATGCCCTCGGGAAGAAATTCTCCCGGCTAAAAATGCTCTCGGCTATAATTTCTCTCGGCAAAAAATACTCCCGGCTAAAACGGCTCTCGGCTAAAAATCTTCCGGCTAAGATTTCTGCCGGCTAAAACGTCCGTTTTGAGCTGTGCTTCTTCAATACTGACTCGACCTTCCCTTGTCAAAAGTGCCTTTCGTTTGGTAATTTGATGATCTTGAAATTTCTTCGATTTCTCCGGTCTTCTCGCTGAACGAAATCCTTCTGGTCCGTTCCTTCAAAACATCTCGTGGCAAACTTTTTCTGGCTCGCCAAACGGCTTTTTCTTACCCTGATTTTGAGAGTTACGTCTTCCCTTGGTCGATTCCTCGAAGTTCAATTTCTCGACCGAAATTTAGCTCTAAAATGGGGTATTACATCCTCCTCTTCCCGTTAGAATTCGTCCCGAATTCTCTCATCTTGTCACCAACTTTCTCTTTAGTCGTTTTGAAGTCTTCGCATTTTTTCTTTCTTGTTATGGCTATTCTCTTTCTTGGAAAGTCCTTCTCGTTTTGTGGTTCTTTCCTATCCTCTGCTTCCTTACCAGTAGTGTCCTCTCTCTTGTCATCCTTTTTACCCCAGCTTGAGCTCTTCATTGTCTGCTTCTTCTTGCTGATATAGATGATGGCGTCCTCTTGCCGCTTTCAGCATCATCATCATTACGGTATAAGTCATGGCGTCTTCTTGCTGACTCCTTACTTAACTTTATTTTCTTTGTTATCACTCGCATGTTGCTTGGTGCCTTCTGACCCTTTGCTAGATTACTCTTGGTCCCTTGATCTGTGAGATTAGATTGTCCTTTCTCTAACCTCGTCTTTGGTTTGAACTTGGCCGTTCATGCTGAGATGTTCTTTTTGATTCATCTCCTGCTCTGTTGAGATTTGCCATATCCTTCTGGTGACCTCTGTTTCTTCCTTCTCCCGGCTATAAATAGTTACTCGAACTCTCACCAATGCCTTTCCTAAGTCATTTTCTTAATTTTTCCTATGGTTTTCTAGATTCCTCATCTTTTTAACCTATCAAATTTTACCTTTCATCTGCTTTCCCGGGCACAACTCCTGGTATACTTAGAATAGTGATGACTCGCTCAAAATTCTAAGTGCCCAATTTTAATCATCCTTGATTCATATTATACTTATAATATAACCATCCATGATTTCACAACTTCAAATTAAACATTCCAAGCTTCTATTTTACATGTGAACCATCCTCGTCTTCCTGATTATCCGTTCACTAAAAGCACGCTCATGATCCTAACCATACCGGCTCCCATGCGTCTTTTATTCAAGCAAGCACACAACACGCAAGCACACATATCTACACTATCATACAAAGGATGGATTAGAACCCCGGCGTACCTTAGTCTCAGACCTATTCTAAGGTTGAAGGGTTCCCTGCTATCTATCCTAATTATGACAATAATCTGGGTACCTAGCTAAACCCGAGTACCCAGAGCTTCCTGACTCGTCGGATGTTGCCTATTTGTACGACCCGCATGATGTTGAGTGGGAGGGTGAGGAGGTGTCGTGGAACTCTGGTCCTTGCATAGACGGGCAATCATCTTCTCCATGACCCCTTATGCCGCACATGTAGCATAAGTTGAGGTGCGATCGTGTTCATCTTCTTCTTGCTGTGGCGTGGCATGGCCAAGTGTGATGGCTTAGCAGGCCACAGAAATGACACAGCCATTCTTCTCTCAACGGTGTTATCTGTTCTGGTGCTCCAATTAGCAAAGCTCTCGTTGGCAATCTGCCATAGCGATTCCTTTGCGTATTTAATTCTTCATCAATTGTTCTTTTTTTGGTCTGCCCATTCTCGGTTGTTCTATCTTCTTCTTCTGTCTCACTCCAAGTCGGTCCGCCCATCCAGTAATCCTCCGGATATTCTGGTTCATTAGCGTTCTCTTTCTCAATCTGCTGACGAGTTACTCTACGTTTGAACCTTCCATCTAGAATGTTTTTAACATTCCCTCGGCGGGTTTCGTTGCTAGATTCTTCGGGCGGTGGTTCGCTCCATCTGAAACGGTTTCTCCATGTCTCCAAGCGTTGACGCCAACCCCCCCCCCCCCCCCCCCCGTCCTTCTCCGTTTGTTCCTATCTCTGCTTTTCTAGCCTGTTCTTTGGCTTCTTCCTCTCGACTTCTTATGATATCCATAGTTGGCCCTAGCACCATGCCCAATAGTGATCTGCCTTCATCATCGACTTCATGTGCGATGCTTCTCTGTGTTGTTCCAAACACTTCCACGTTAGGTTCAACGGGTGGTATTCCAAATACATCTCTCCACGAATCGATCTCTTGACGCCATTTTATTCTGCTTATTTCGTTTGCTTCCGGGCTACCTTCATAGTCCAAAATATCCCTAAATCTTTGTTCTACGGTCATCTCTCTTTCAGCTTCTTGCCGGACCTCATGATGTGGTCATCAAATCATGATTTATTATTTTAATTCATACTTAATTATTTATTTAAGTGTATTTCATTTTTTGGGTCAACTATGTTTTTAAGACCCTTTATCTTTCTCTACATGCATGGTTTGCATTAAATTCTCATTTCCCTATGTTATGTGCATGTAGAGTAGCTTTTATTACAGTAGTTGATGTATTTTCTCTATATATATAGAGACTCATTTCATGGAATAAAAATCAGATTAAAGTCGAGTAAAAATCAGAGAGGTTTTCTCTTTTTTTCAAAATGTGAATTCTTGATATTTTTGGATTCTAAGTTCATTGGTGAGATGCCCTTGAACTAGATTCGTCCATCTATAGTTTCACCATCAATCCACTGTTTAGAGATCAATCCGCTTTGTTCCTATATCACCTCGTGATCTAGCAAGTCTCCAAATCTTTGTGTCCTCGGAACCGTGTATTCCTCTCTGTCTTCGTCTTCAAAGTGGTCTTGTGGGACTACAGCGTCTTTATTTCCTTCACCGGCTCCTCTCTAATATGCCTCGGCATGGGCTCGATGCTCCGTTATCATTTCTTGAATCAGCTCATGCGTCAGGGTCAATGGCTCCTCTTCCGCCATGTCTTGCACAAGGTGTGGTCTCCAAGCGCGATTGTGCTCGTTGATCAGATGATCGTCTTTGTTTTGCCAATGGTGTGGGTTTCTCAACTCTCGATCACGTATGACTCGAGCTCGGTTGTCTACCCAAAGACGGTGAACTTGGGTCTTTTCTTCTCTTGCTACTTTCGGTGTTAGCGTCCCTAACCAATGGTTGTGATGGTCTCGCACCATCTGTTCTGCTTCGGCTCGCTTTGCTACTCTTTCCTCTTCTTCTCTTTTCTCTTCTTTGGATTGATCGAAGTTGTCGCCCCAAACTTCAGTCTCTCCGCCTCCAATGTGGAAGTGCTCTTCCCTTACCGGAGATACATTCCCCATTTGCACGAAGTTTCTCTCTGGTTCGTGTTGCCGCACTCCTGCGGTTATTGCGGTGCGTACTGATATTTACAGCCCATCGTGTAGACGTAGGGCATACGGATTTCATGGGAGTTCTCTGACTCGCTTGATAAGGACATGCATGACCGGCTAGTTATGGACGTGTCTGATGAAATCTCTACTATCTATGGCGGTGGTGATTCTCAGATCTCTACGTCTGAATATTCTGTTGGTACAGGAGCATATCCCATGTACCCTGCTATCTCCATTTCTTCTCCTACCTCTGGAGCTTGCGGAATTGACTCCATATCCAAGTCTATGTCAAATCCCTCTAGTACATATGTATTAGTCAAGATCGCCTCGTGCCGTCCTGCCTCATGGTCGATCTCTGGGTCAAATTCAAAGGATGAATCTGAGTTGAAGATCTATATTTCTTGCAACGAACTCGAGCTAGTGTCACTTGACGAACCTCCCCACGAACCGGATCCTTCAGACCCGTAGAACGTCGGGTAACGGTGCGTCTGCCTCCTCTCAGAACCAGGTGTCCACTCCGGATCCCTCTCATATCTCCCTCTCCTCCTCGACATCTTGCATTTGCTCGCCAAATAAGGTTAGTCATAATTTCCCAAAAAATCCCCAATAACCTAATAGCAATCGGACGTCCAGATTCCTAATGGTGTTTGACCGACTCATTTTTAGACTCGAAACAAAAAAAAGAACCGTTTAAAACTTGATCCCTTGAGCATGATTAGGAAACCATGCTCTGATACCAACTTTTGTAATACCCCCGATCTCGGCATAAGATCCTTCGTTGAAGCAGAACCGTGAGTGCCATGGGTGTGAAGGGAGAACCGCCGAAACGAACCGGTCAGAAGGCATCCCATACTACCTCGCCAACCAATTCATCGTGGAGATTGCATCTCTTTAGTACCTCTCGTCCAGCAGCCTAAGGCTTTTCAACCCGTAAAGTCAGCCGAGAGTTGTATCTTAAGATTCGAGGTTTTAGGAAATCTCTAATTTTATTTACTTAATAAAATTCTTACAAACTCATGTTGTAGTTTTATCCTAAAACCCTTTTGTAAATTATACTTTACTTTTACAAAAACGCCGCAATCTACTTCTGGCTTGCCTAATGTCTGATGCTCCCCCTAAATTCCCCACTAAGGTTACATGTGACAGAAATTGTATAATGACCATTTCTACTAAATGTCCAGTGAGTTCAGGACCACTACCATGGTAGATAGCCAAAGCCTAAATCTACCAGGAATCACACAAAGGCAAACCAAGTAATGCAGCATCTACGACTAAGCACTAACACTAAACAACCTACTCTCCTAGAGTACACATGCGGAAGCTAAATTTCAACGTCTATACTAATCCTAAATTGGTTACCACGACGAATTCTTCTATAGCTCTATTACTACGATGTATCCACAATCCAGCCCTGACCCCCTCATCTAATCACCACAAAGGATCATAGATTTGTGTTATACTTTAATCTAGTCTTTCTAGACTATATGATCCTCGTGCACCGTCGTGTATACTCGGTCAAGGGAGCGACCCAATAATTCCTCCGAGCCTAATGGTGGTATGGACTACATCCTCTAACCTATAGAAAACTTACCTCTAGTTTTCTATCCTAATTTATATGATCCCTCCTTAATCATATAAGGTGATTTTCACAAGAAAGCTACGGAACGACCTGCCCATAGCTAAAACACACAACAACATACAAGAAATATATCTATTTCTTCCCTCTTGAACCCCCTTGGTCCCTAAGCGGTTGTTCTCAATTTCTAACTTCCCGTGTTATTTCTGACGTTGCATGCCATGCATGGAATTACTCCTATGCACGCATGAACGTCTAACACATTATTAACTACTTAGATCAATTTTCACAATAATTATCTAAGTACGTTCTAAATTAACCTCAACCTAGGTTTAAATCTAGAAAATCAAGCAATGGCGGAATACACGTCACACGGTTTATTCACGCCCAATCAATGAGAAACGATAAGCAAACTATGCTACTGGAACTTACCTTGAGTTGTGTTGGCCAAACGGGAAAGACTTCTACTTCTAGGCTCTCTACCTTACCCGGCGAGATCTCCTCTCGATTTAGACTACTACGATAAGCCGAGCCTCACCCTCAAAGGTATTTTCTCACTCTAACTCTCTCTCAGACTTCTCTCTAGTTTTTACTAAGCTTTGGTGAGTGATACTTACCTTGGAAAATTTGGAGCCTATTTATAGCCAAGTGAGGTCGGTTTAGTTGCTTCCACTTGTCGTCCGGCTCGCATTCAAGGCGACATGTGGCCCGACACATGCCGAGACTTGCGGCCCAAGTCTCTGCTGCTCCACTTGCCCACTAACTGATCTTGAGCAATCATAACTCGCCATGCGAGGGCCCTAGCCCATAGGTCCTCTAGCTAGCTTACGCAAAGATTCCCTTTTCTCCCCACTAAGCGCTTCTAAGTGCTTCTGGTCCACATAATGTGCAAGGTAGGTAATAGTATAGGTGGTAGGTGAGTTCACATTTTTACCTACCACACTAGCACTAGACTTGACCCTACCCACTCATGTCCACCACTAACACCTTAAGGGTTAAGGTTTAGAGGAAACTTTCCCCAGAAGTTTTAAACTTCTATAAAAACCATTCGACTCATGCCATTTGTCCAACGGCGAATCGACATTCTCCAAGTGTCGCTCTTGCTCTTGAAAATGGCTGACAAAACCGGCAAAAATCGCTCTTTGCTTGACACGCGCCTCCGCTTTTTTTTTTTACGGCGCTTGGTCGGCCGGAATTTGTGGCTGATGCCGTGCCACGTGGCGCCTCCTCCGTCTCACGTTTGCTCCGACTGTTCAACTTCCGACTTGTTGAAACTCAGGTGGCCGCTCATGCCATGGTATCTCCGTGCTGGCCCCGTCACTCGCCCATGATCGGCCTCGCCCAAGCCCAAATGACCAAAATTTGACTTGTCGATTTTCTTCCTTCTGAGACGTTCGTTCGGCGTGCCTAGTCCTTGCTAACAATCGGGTAAGGTTTGTTTTGGAAAATTCCTTAACCAAAATGTTACCTGATTTTGCTTTGGCTCCTTCCCAGGGCATGCCCGCTCCTAGGTGAATAACTTATGATTCCTTTGTTCATTTTTTATTCTGATTCGATTGATCTTCAAGAATTGTCCTCCTTCATATTCTCCAAGTGGTTCCCTTCCATTTGGCGATCTTTCAATTTTTCTCTGCTAAAACTGCTCTCGGCTAGAATTTCTCTCGGCAAGATATTCTCCCGGTTAAAACTACTTTCGGCTAAAATTTATCTCGGCAAGAAATTCTCCCATCTAAAATGGTTCTCGGCTAAAAATCTTCCGGCTAAGATTTCTTCCGGCTAAAACTGCCTTCCTACTCGTACGTTCGTTTTGAGTTGTGCTTCTTCAAAACTGACTCGACCAAACGTTTTCTCTTTACCTTCCCTTGTCAAGAGTTGATATGATCTTGGATGAGCAGCTCGAACCCGAGCTTGGAGCTATGCATGACCCTGTTGGAATGCTAAGGAAATCACGTGACCAAGTTAGTTCGAGGATCGGAGCTAAAGCAAAACGATTCAAGAGAGTCTTTGGGAGGTTATTTCATCAAGTCGGATTTAATAAAAGGCACTTGGACTCGGACGAAGAAGTTGTTTACCAACCTCACTGGATATGGAAACAAGGCCCAAGTAGATCAACATTTGGCTAAGTGATTTATTTGTGCTCTTTTCCTTCGCTTCGGTTTTGTCCCAATGGGTTTTCCGAAGCAAGGTTTTTAACGAGGCAAATATTTCACTTCCAATAAAATCCAATGTGTTGATCTAAGCCCATGAAGCCCACGAAATTCATCCACAAAATTCAACAAATATCAAGTATATCAAAGGGGCATATTGGCGTGAAGAAGGAAGTCCAAGGGGTTAAGTTGTGTTTAATTTTAGTCAAGTCTTTGTTCAAACTTTGTGTTTAATTTTTCTCACATTTTCAAGGTGCTTAATTGTTGTGCATGCAACCCCTCTTATTTTCATATATAACCCCCTTGTAATTCATTATTGAAATCATCTAGTCTTTTGAATAAAAATCTCTTTCACTTCTAGATCAATCTCGTTGGTGAGTAATATCCATCGAAATCCTTTGTCGAATTTGGTGAGTCATATCCAAACGAGACAAAGCGGAATATCAAGGGCCTTCCGCAACCCTTGTGAGACCGTTCGATCCACATACTTTGAAGCAATCACGTTGCTTGCAAAGCCTATCCCGTTCTTACCCAAACCGTAGAGTGTGAGATCTAGGGGATTCGTAACAAGTGGTATCAGAGCACCACTCCACAATCTGGGTAATTTCGTTCCATCTCTCACTTGTTCTTATTTCATTTCGTTTTATTTTGAGTCTGTTCATCTTCTTTGAAATTTCTGGGTTTGAAATTTTTGTTGTTTCTGTTTTGTTTCAATTTTTATTATTTCAAAACGTTATCAAAAAAATCAAAAAAAAATATAGCTAAGTAGATCTGTGTCTTATTTTAATTATCATAATTTGTAAAATTCAAAAAAAAAAAAAAAAAATTTGTTTTGAGTTTTTGAAAAATTCCAGTTTTTGTGGTCATAGTTGGAAAACCTGAATTCTGCATACACTCACTTTGTTTGTTGTTTGATTTTGTGCGAGGAACAAAATTTCTAATGAAAGAAAAACCAGTACTTCACGGGCGAGAAGGGAACGAGAGGCAGCCTTTAATCAAAAAGTCGATGGCATAAACCCAAAGTTCGACAGCATTACACAACTACTCCATGAGATGATGGATCGCATGGCCACTCTCGAGGGGAGGACGCCGAGAAAGGAGGAGCTTGATCCCGCACCTATTTATGACGACTATGAAGAGAAGGAGCCTGATCCCGCACCTATTTATGACGACTATGATGAGGAAGAGCTTGAAACCGCGCCAATTTTTGACGAGTATGAGGAACATGCGGTTGGTGGAGAGCTACTTGTATCTAGTCGTGATCTTCTTTCTCAAGAGCGAAGGAAGAAAGAAAGCACTGACTTTGAGGACGCAACTTCAGAAAACAAAAGGACCGATCGTTCCTTAGTTCCCGAGCACCAAAATTACTTGCAACAAATGAGGGAACGTCAAAATCAAAGAATTTCCACTGAGGGAAACCATTTTCACCGACCAACTGGACGTTTGGAAGATATTGGTCAAGGCAGAATTCATGTAGCATACACCGATCTTCATCCGCCTTTGCAAACCATCACAACGGTCGAAACGGAGCAAGTCGAACGAAAGACTCGACCAAACGATCAAATCTCTACTGGGTCAGGTAAGTTTCCTCAACCAAACACTTATTTTAAGACTGATGGTCATGGTGTTTTCTTTTTTATTCACGCAGATTTCAACTTGCTTCACAACACCCAACTCGGACCCGAGGAAAATCGAAACACCCGAGGCAAAACGGTGAAAGATGTCCGACCTATTCTGGCGAGTTCTAAAGAGCATCAACCACTTCCAACAGCATCACATACCAACTCCAACACCTCCAAGACCCGTCCCCAAGGTGAGCATAATCTAATTTTGAACTTCCATTTTACTAACTTAGCTCGTTTCCGTGTAGGTTTTTTTGATTTGAGGTCAAATCCTTTTGAAGAGAGGGGAATGATATGATCTTGGATGAGCAACTCGAACCCGAGCTTGGAGCTATGCATGACCCTGTTGGAATTCTAAGGAAATTACGTGATCAAGTTAGTTCGAGGATCGGAGCTAAAGCAAAACGATTCAAGAGAGTCTTTGGGAGGTTATTTCATCAAGTCGGATTTAATAAAAGGCACTTGGGCTCGGACGAAGAAGTTGTTTACCAACCTCACTGGATATGGAAACAAGGCCCAAGTAGATCAACATTTGGCTAAGTGATTTATTTGTGCTTTTTTCCTTCGCTTCGGTTTTGTCCCAATGGGTTTTCCGAAGCAAGGTTTTTAACGAGACAAATATTTCACTTCCAATAAAATCCAATGTGTTGATCTAAGCCCATGAAGCCCACGAAATTCATCCACAAAATTCAACAAATATCAAGTATATCAAAGGGGCATATTGGCGTGAAGAAGGAAGTCCAAGGGGTTAAGTTGTGTTTAATTTTAGTCAAGTCTTTGTTCAAACTTTGTGTTTAATTTTTCTCTCATTTTCGAGGTGGTTAATTGTTGTGCATGCAACCCCTCTTATTTTCCTATATAACCCCCTTGTAATTCAATATTGAAATCATCTAGTATTTTGAATAAAAATCTCTTTCACTTCTAGATCAATCTCGTTGGTGAGTAATATCCATCGAAATCCTTTGTCGAATTTGGTGAGTCATATCCAAACGAGACAAAGCGGAATATCAAGGGCCTTACGCAACCCTTGTGAGACCGTTCGATCCACATACTTTGAAGCAATCACGTTGCTTGCAAAGCCTATCCCGTTCTTACCCAAACCGTAGAGTGTGCGATCTAGGGGATTCGTAACAAGTGGTATCAGAGCACCACTCCACAATCTGGGTAATTTCGTTCCATCTCTCACTTGTTCTTATTTCATTTCGTTTTATTTTGAGTCTGTTCATCTTCTTTGAAATTTATGGGTTTGAAATTTTTGTTGTTTCTGTTTTGTTTCAATTTTTATTATTTCAAAACGTTATTCTGATTCTATTGATCTTCAAGAATTGTCCTCCTTCACATTCTCCAAGTGGTTCCCTTCCATTTGGCGATCTTTCCTTTTTTCTCTGCTAAAACTGCTCTCGACTAGAATTTCTCTCGGCAAGATATTCTCCCAGTTAAAACTGCTTTCGGCTAAAATTTATCTCGGCAAGAAATTCTCCCTTCTAAAATGGCTCTCGGCTAAAAATCTTCCGGCTAAGATTTCTTCCGGCTAAAACTGCCTTCCTACTCGTACGTCCGTTTTGAGTTGTGCTTCTTCAAAACTGACTCGACCAAACGTTTTCTCTTTACCTTCCCTTGTCAAGAGTGCCTTTCCTTTGATAATTTGATGATCTTGAAATTTCTTTGATTTCTCCGGTCTTCTCGTGGAAAGAAATCATTTTGGTTCGTTCCTTCAAAACGCCTCGTGCCAAAAAATTCCTGGCTCGCCAAACTGCTTTTTCTTGCCCTGATTTTGAGGTACAAGTCTTCCCTTGGTCGATTCCTCGAAGTTCAATTTCTCGACTGAAATGTAGCTTTAAAACAGGGTATTACACACGCCCCCTAGCAGCTCGTCTAGCTTTTCTCTTATCTCTCTCTCTCTTATCACGGGCGTGTACTTTCTCCATTATTTTTTTCCTCAAATCCTCCGAAGATGAAAAAGACAAACTAACTGAGGCCCCACTAATAAGGGATCGGGCTCTCTCTACTCTCTAAAGCGAGAAGTGCTTTTCACAGTGGATTTTCCTCGCCTTCAATACGTTAAATACGTCGTCTAGATTAGACGGGACTGGTGGAAGGAAATCACGATCTGCAAAAAAAAGGATAAGGTCAGAAAAACCAAATCTAATAATGAATCGAGCCAAAATCTACGGGTCGCCAACCAATCGGTCCCCAGTTTGTCTTGACTAAGTGAGGACAATCGCTGTCAACAGAAGCCTCAGAAATACGAACGAAGAAGAAATGATCCTCCTAACTGTTGTCTTTGCTCGGGAATCTCGTGATGATTCTCCGAGTCTTCTTGTTACCAATATAGAACTTGGCAAACGTGGATTTGGGAACCTTTCGGATGTCCAGCAGATTTCGGAGATGATCGACAGTCACCTCGACATCACATTCGTAACTACGAATTAGAATCCCTATGAGGTGACGAAGCCCCCGAACTTTGATTTTGGCTAAAGCATGGTCGTGATGCCATAAATAGCGAAGGATCACTTAGGGAATCGGAAACCAAAGAAAGCATAAGTTGAAAAGGCCTCGTAAATGGTGAAACAATCCGGAGGAGGATTGTTGGCTCGATCAGACGGCACGGGGACTACGAATTCAACACCCTCAGAAATATTGAATCGCACTCGTAATTCTTCCAGAGACATCGCGATCGAGAGCATAGAACATGGTGGAACGACTCGCTTCTTCTTGGTCCCTCTCGCAGATTTTTGCTTCGATGAACCCGGCTGATATACGTTCACCAGTCGATCTATCTCCGCCCTCGCCTCGTTGGGATCCCAAAGGAAGTTCTCATCTTCAACCTTTATTTCCTCGGTCGTCACCGCATTTTCAGGATCAACAACGAAAGAGTGAACCAACCCCTCAAAGGGAACAACGTCAAGACATTGACTTGCGACCTTTCGAACCTCGAAAGGAAGATTCGCCTCGGAGAAAGTATTAACCTCGGGCGATACACCATTCTCAATACCGGTCCTCGCAGCCGAAGCACAAGGGCCATAATCTTCACCTGCTTCGGGTGATTTATTCGCTTTGGCACCCGATGTGGAATCATGGATGGGCGGAATATGGCCGATTGAACCAACCGAGCCGTTTAGAACATCGCAATCCGGCATATCACTTTGGAAAAATTAAATTAAGAAGGAAAAGAGAGTAGAAAAATACATGAGTTTCGGAAGTTTTTGGAGTGATGAGACGAAATGAAGAGAAATCTCATCTTTTATGACGCTCCGCGCGTGGGCGCGCGTGACCTTGAAAACCAACAAGGAACATTCGCAACTTTCGAGATATTTAAAGCAGAGCGCTTGAATGCAACTGACAGGAGACCATCAAATCAAAATCAGCGATAACATCACTCCAAAGCGACGAGGTGTGCCGAACTCGTTTCATGGAGTTAGCTATCATCCCAAACAGAAGAAATCATGGAAATCACGGCTCGGTATCTTTCCAGTTCGGCTGTTAATCTCGATCTCAATAAATCTTACCTCATCACAATCAATCCCGAATCTGACGAGCTGGGGGGGGCAAACTGTTGGTGTCGGTTTTCACCCATCCGAGATTAACACTTCAGACAACAAGGAATACTAACTGATTGGGTCGGTTTCCACTCATTCGAGATTAATATGGAATGTACCGATTCCCAAAGAGTATGGAGGGTCGAGCCAAATCATGACATTCCTAAAAATAGCCTACCTCCCTTCGCCTCGTCTAGAAGAACAGAGGACTCACCAAGGAAATCCTACCTTGAGAGGACGAAGGCCAAGCCGAGGCCAAAGCAACGACATCTTTCAACCAAACTGAGACTGCTACGGATCGGCTCACCTCGAAAGACCGATCTTAATACAAATGGGCCGAGGTAGCAACCTCTCATGAACTTGTTGGCCGAGTTCAAAGCCCAGATCATTGATTGCCCTAACAAGGTCATTCGCCTTCTCATGAGGTGATCTAAGTTGGTGGCCGCGCAAGAGAAAAGGAAATATTCTAGATTATGTATGAGATCCTTGCCCACGAAACATGTATAAATAACAAGCATATTCATTCATAAAAGGGACACGCTTTTTATCATAGCAGAAACACTTAGCATTATCTTGTACACAATCACTTTCTAAACAACAACAATAAAATCACCATCTTTGGATCTCTTATTGTGTTTTTCTAGAAATTTCGGTTCCCTCTAAAAAAACTCGACAAAAGATTGATTATGTGAGTTTTGACTCTCACAATCTTTCCCACAAGCGCGGACACAAAACTATGATATCATAGCGTATGTAAACAATCCATTTGGTAGCTTTGATATCATGTTAAGCTTCATCTTAAAAGTAGTCATCGACAATCAATGTTTCCTTGTACCTTTCATACTTCCAATCGTCTTACTCTTTATCCATTTTTTATTTGGATTCTTCTAGTTAAAAATAGATTCAAATTAAATAAAGAACATCTTAGCATAACTGAGGAAAAGAAGCAAGACATGTGTTCATAACAAAAGATAAACACATGGATTGAAACCCATCTAAATTTATGTTCACTTTCTTTGTTATCTATTTGAACACACCACGATAAGTCTCGCGTGTCACCTTGAGATATTTCTCAAGTAATGCTTGCTCTACTAAATGCGTAGCTTCTCCACTCATACAAACTTCTTATTTCATTACATTTTTAGTTATTTCAAGACGTAGATGGTCATCACACACATGGTAAAATCCATGGCACAGGCTCCATCAAACCCATGCTTCATATTCAGCGAGAAAACGTCTTCTTCAAGAACCACATTCGTTGAAAAAAAATCCATTTTGTTGTATCTTTAGTCGTCTTCTTCTTTTTTTTTTTTTTTTTGGTTTTAATGTTAAATTTTTCTTCTATTTCTTCTTTGTATTCTTCTAAATAAAAGTAGACTGAAATTAAATATAGAACATGCTAGCATAAATGAAAAAAAAAAGCACAACATGTGTACATAATCTATCTTATAAAGAGATAAGGGGACTCTCCAGGGTCGACACTTGCCCTCCCCCCATATTGGTCAATTTTTTTTTTTTTTGCTTTAGAAGAAAAGATTTTGCTCATCTCGTCCTTGAATTCCATAAAATTACAAATAAAATAAAGAGGAGTCTGTAACGAGAGCGCAAAGGCCAGGAGGAATCAAGGCGAAGACGTATAAGAAATAGGTGTAAAGCGTCCTCTCTCTCTCTCCTTCGAGAGAGGATTTCTGATTCTCTTAGCCGAGAAAAAATAATATGTGATAAACTAAATAACCTAAAAATACATCTTTAAATAAAAGAATCACTAAAAAAATTCTTTGCACCAAATTTCAAAAAATAAAAGATTAGTATAATATAAATGTAAGATTCCTAATCTTCCACAATTCTTTAAAAATATAATCTAAGTTGGTGGATCCAAAGATGTGTGCTAACATACGGCTGAGGGCACCAACTTTCAAAAAATAAAAGATTAGTATAATATAAATGTAAGAATCCTAATCTTCCACAATTCTTTAAAAATATAATCTAAGGTGGTGGATTCAAAGATTTTGATGTGCTAGCCAAAGATTAGAGACATACGGCTGAGGGCGGAGGGAATAGTCCTAACAAAGCGATGTCGGTTTTGCTTGTGAACAAAAATAGTTTTGACACAATTAGCGATGGGAATAAAAACCGAACCGAACTAACCGAACTGAACTGAAGTTTTGTAAATTCTGTTATGGTTCGGTTATCTTTCGGTTCTTTTTGGCAACATTTATAATTAATTTCGGTTATTGGTTCGGTTCGGCCAAACCGATCGGTTCACTGAAATTTATAAAAAAAAAATTAGAAATTAAAAAAAAAACATAAACCTATCCTTCAATTCTCAGCCAGCCGCCACCTTCTTCCTTCTTCCTTCTTCCTTCTTCTTCGATTCTTCTTCTTTTCTTTTTTTTTTTTTCAAACGATTCTTCTTCTTTTTCTTTGTTTTTCTTCTTCGATTCTTCAAAGACCTGGCCCAGTTTATTTGTGTCCAAATCACGTGGGCCTAATCCAAATCTCATGGGCTTAATCTAACTATTTCAAAGACCTGGCCCAAATTGTTTTTTCCAAATAACCGAACCGAACCGTTTTAACCGAATTTACCCGAATTTTAACCCAAAAACCGTAAATTTCGGTTACTTTCGGTAACTAAATCAATAACCGAACTACCCGATAACCAAACCAAACCAATATTTTATTCGGTTATTTTCGGCAAAATTTTTAAAAACCGAACTAACCAAAAAACCAAAAAGACCGAACCGAATTAACCAAAATAACCGAATTCCCAGCCCTAGACACAACCATTCTTCTACAACAAAAATTGTTCCTTCTCTCACCTCTTTACCATTCATAATTCTTTTAAAACATATATAAAAAAAACATCATTTCATGGTTAAAAACCGTTAATGATATGTGTAATACATATTTTAGTTCAGTTTAGGTAACGTAGGTTTTTTCGGCTTTCAAAAATTTTGGTTTATGAATTTATCTAAAGTAAAACATAATCTAATTTGAATAATTTGGTTTGGTTTCGGTTTAAATGTATATCTTAATTTTAATCAAATAGTTATTTTCTTTTCAAATAAATTTAGAATTTAATTCAATTTTCTTGAGTCAGTTCAATATTGAACCCGGTTAACGGTACAATTTTCCTTAATTTAGTGATATTTTAATTTTTGAATTTTTCCTAGTTGTTTATAAACATTATAATTTTAACATAGGGTGTATTTTTTCCAGAATCTTAAAACCAATATCGATATCAAAAAGATTTGCTTGTAAAATTTGTTTATATGATATATTTTGGTTACAAAAAAATAATTGGTAGTAAAATTGATGTGATGTTATTATATACGTATAAATTAGATATAAAAATAGTTGTCATAATTCACGAATATTTCAATAAGATCTAAAAGAATTCCTAATGAATTCATAATACTATTACGAAAATATGCATAATATCATAAACAAAATTTGTCTTGCCATGAAATAAGAAGAAAGAAACAAACACACAAAAACAGGTTTCTGTATTCACAAAAGTTCAGTTGAAAAAGGAACTCAAGAGAGAATCCAATGACCAAACCTCCAAAAAATCATATCGATCTGTTATGTTTTTGTTATGACGGACATCACTTTTGTCTGTTATGAAGCT
Source organism: Eutrema japonicum (assembly GCA_030161315.1). NCBI lineage: Eukaryota > Viridiplantae > Streptophyta > Magnoliopsida > Brassicales > Brassicaceae > Eutrema > Eutrema japonicum. The sequence goes on from BSQW01000007.1 coordinate 24,305,905, forward strand.
GAAATCGGTTCCAACATGCTGGTGAACGAACAAGTGATTGGAAGCCTGCAAGATAAATTCTCAATTACCTCATCCATACTAATAAGAGCAATAAGGCGACATGCTAATAAGAATTGGGGAAATACATGGTCTCATCCAACTCATCCCAAGCAAAAGACATTTTCTAAGCAATCTTGAAAGGACATTTCTCATACCACATCCAGACCCTCCAGTCAACCAAATTACAACAGGAGCATCCTTCTTGTTGCATGATTCAAAGAAGAAGTATGACTCAAAGAAGAAGTAGAACACCAAGTAAACTGGTGAACAAACAAAGCAATCACACATTTAATATAATCTCGCCATTTAGAGCATCCACATTGAGGTGTCTCAATGAGACACCCTCGAGCTGACAAGTCACGTTTTGATTGGCCCAAAAATTTTTTTTTTTAATTTAATTATTTAATTGAAAAAAAAATTAATATTTTTTTTGGTGAGGTGTCTCACCAATATGAATGCTCTTAGAGATTCCTATTAACAACTGTCATCTAAAAATGTTCAAGTCGACATAAAATACAATCTGGACAAAGAGATTTAGAAATTTACAAAATGAGATATGGAGTTAAGAGAAATCTTGAAAAATCCTAAAGATTCCTTAAACTTATCCTATGTTAAAAAGAACAAATACCACCTTACTAACCCAACCAAAACCTCAAACATCAGCTTTTAAACAATAGCTATTAGCCTTACCAGTTGCTGCCGCAGCTATGAGAGTCATGAAATCTCCAGGGATGTGGATATCAACGGAAGACCTAATTGTGTAAGCAACGCAAGTGTGATCAGCACCTGCTTACTCAGCCATCTCAATGCAATGCGAAGCCAGTAGCTCTGTGGCTGAGGCTAGAGCCAGCGCCATTATGGAACCTGACCATTTGCTGCAACTTTCCTCAGAGGTCACATACGCTAACCCAATAGTCAGAGCTGCAATAGACACATCAGAGTGAACATGGGCTGAGCCGCCTCCCATTGCTCCATTTGCTAATGCATTTTTCCTAGGTCTCGCATCAGCAATATAAAGCTTCCTACGCAGTAAAAAAATACGATGAGATAAATGCATCTTTTTAAATATCAACCATATGGAATGAGTTCAACGTATCCTTGTGAATGGGAAACCACTGTCAACCATATTGGATATTCAACAACAAACAAATGTATTTTCATTGCAACCAAAGAGAGCTTTTGATGCATTCAAAAGTTAATCTCTCGTCCAGCACGATCAACTAAATTTTTGATTTCCCGTTTTGAGATGCATTCATGATTCATATTTTTCTCTCTCTCTATAACGACACAAAAAAATACGGACGGGTAAGAGTTAACCAGATCAAGGGAACGCCAGAAGCTCACCTTCGTTCCCCCTTAGGACCAGCTAACTAAGTGCATAATGCAGCAACAATTTTTTCATCAGCATTACTGTCGAGGCAAGTGAAACAAATCAAACTTCAAAATCTATCGCTTCACGAACTTTGAAATCCAAAATTAAACTAGACTATTCTCCAAGTGTACCTTCATGAAATTAAAAGTTTAATATACTTCCTCATATTCATCATGAGACCCACTAAAGATGTGATGAGCGTGCAATTACAACTCCACTGCCTGCAATCAGGATATCTGCATTTCAGTACGTCAGTGTGGATGCAATACCACATCAGATCAAGGGAACGCCAGAAGCTCACCTTCATTCCCCCTTAGGACCAGCTAACTAAGTGCAGAATGCAGCAACAAGTTTTTCATCAGAATTACTGTCGAGGCAAGTGAAACAAATCAAACTTCAAAATCTATCGCAAACTTCAAAATCTATCGCTTCACGAACTTTGAAATCCAAAATTAAACTAGACTATTCTCCAAGTGTACCCTCATGAAATTAAAAGTTTCATATACTTCCTCATATTCATCATGAGACCCACTAAAGATGTGATGAGCGTGCAATTACAACTCCACTGCCTGCAATCAGGATATTTGCATTTCAGTACGTCAGTGTGGATGCAATACCACATAAATTAAAATGGAAACAACCATAATATCTGCATTTCTACCTGGCTTACACCATGTGATCACATGTAAGCGACATTTTGCCTGGAAAGAAGACGCATGGAGCAACTTTTCATCACTATCAGTAACAATGATATTGATATTCACTACAAAGATGGTCTAGTTCCGACACAGAAAAGAGAGACATGGAAATCAGTGAAGAGGATTTTTTGGTAATCTCGTAAAAGATAACAATGTCCTACCTTATAGATTTTGGAACCATAAAAGTAAATGGATAACTCTAACACAAGTTATAATTGGATTTCAATTTCAACAATGTGAATGATCCCTCTTCAATCATATCAATTGATGCTCGTAATGAACTTTTTCCAAGAAGATTGAAATATTCATCAAGCAATCTTTCTGTTGGGTTTGCGTTACCAAATTTAGAAGATCTGCATGCAAAAGTATAAAGATCCCATACTCTCTCGGGCTTGCTACACCTCAATAATGCCTCAAACACAATACACCTCTGCAAAATATGATCATAAGGTCATACAAATTTCAAGGAGAAATGAACATGGTAGCTTAAAAAGAAGTGAGAGTTTCACCTGCTTTGTTTCTGTACGAAATCCATAAACAATTATCCTCATGTATTTGCCTGCAAAATGGAAGTGCTCACAACATATAATGCCTGCATCATTATCTCTTTCTTTACAACATCTTTTAGATTTGGATTTAACCGTCTCTGATGTTCTATAGAAGTCATCGATTCATCTTCTAGATGTATCCTATGCATGCAAAGATCTGGTGAGATTCATGTAATGTCATCTAGAGAATAACCTAATGCTCTACGATATTTCCTCAGTTCGCACAAGAGTAAGGCAGTCTCAGCATTGTTCAATTCAGCATTAATGATCACATGATATGTAGAGTTAGGACCAATAAATATGTACCTTAGCCCAGTGGGAAGTGGTTTGAGCTCGATTTTTGGAGCTTTCAGCTCTCTCCAAGGATTGACAGCTGGTGCAGGAGGCTCAACAGTTGGCGATTTCTCTGCAGCTCCATCAAGTGCAACAAAAGCTACAATCTTCTCCACTCTCGCGTTGGAATCAAGCGTCTTCGCGTAACCAGATGTGTCCTCGCTTAAGTACCCAAACTCACTCTCAGATTGTGTCAAAGCGATCTAAAGAGGATCATCTACCAGCAGCTCGTCTGACACTCCCTCAGTGGCTTTTGAAACGCAGTCAATCCAGAAAGTTTGTCCATCGATTGTTGGCTTCTTCAACAACTTATCTACCTCAAACTTCATTATCAAGTCACCCAAATGAAAATCGATTTTGCCCTTCTTCACATCGATGATGGCTCCAGCTGTAGCCAAGAAAGGTCTTCCCAAAATGAGAGGATCTTTTGGCTCTATGTCTCACTCAAGAACCACGAAGTCTGCTGGGATGTAGCCATTACCAATCTTCACTAGCAAATCGTCTAGAATACCTAGTGGAATCTTCACATAACAATCAACAAATACCAAAGAGACTCTAGCTGGCTTGAATGATGTGAGATCAAGACGCTTAGCAACAGAATAAGGCATGAGATTCACACTAGCTCCCAAATCGCAGAGAGAGCGCTCAAAGGTTATAGTTCCTATTTGCACAGAAAGCATAAATCTCCCTGGATAACCCAATTTCTTAGGCATCCTACCTTGCATCACAGCACTGCACTCCTATGTGGTTCTCATCACACCTTCCTCACTAGTGATCTTGTTGGTGACCATGTCTTTCACATATTTCTTCAAAGCAGGAACCATATAAACTGCATCAACATATGGAAGTCTCACATAAAGTTCATTCACAAGTGCTTTGCATTTCGTCTTCTCAAGATCTCTTTGTGTCTTCTTCGGGCGCTTAGGGTAAGGAACCTTAGGCACATGGACACGTGCTGGTGGAGCTACAAGTTCCTCAACGACCACCTGAGGCTTAGACGAAGTATTTGTCTCTTCTGCTACACCATCGTCTTCTAAGTCTATGGCCTCATGAGTCTTCTTATTCTTGTTAGAGTCAACCACAGTCTCAATCTCCTTCTCATTCCTCAATGTGATTGCTTGGAAAAACTCATTTCTTGGACTTTGTTCACCTTTTCCTGGAAGAACTCCAAACGAAGTATTTGTCTCTTCTGCTGCACCATCGTCTTCTAAAGCTATGGCCTCAGGAGTCTTCTTGTTCTTGTCAGAGTCAACCACAATCTCAATCTCCTTCCCATTCCTCAATGTGATTGCTTGGACAAACTCATTTCTTAGATTTTGTTCACCTTTTCCTGGAAGAACTCCACAAGGCCTCTTAATTGCATATGTTGTCTGAGCTACCTGAGTGTCAAGCTTCTTCACATGAGTTTGGATGGCTTCAAACTTGGTGTGGAGATTCTAATGCATCCCATCTACCTTGACATTCATCTCATTAGATGTCTTCTGCTGATTTATCATCAACTGATGCATTATTGCTTCAAGCTTAGACTCCTGGTTAGGCTGAGAGTTAGAAAATTGTTGTTTCTGCTGGAAACCACCCTGATTCTCAAAATTGTTCTGCCCCTGATTTTGCACGAACGATTTTCACTGAAAATTTTGTACAAATGGCTTATGTCTCTGATTCTGCACGCCTGTCTGCTGAAATTATTTGGAGAATACGCTGACGCCATGATTTTGCACGGACGGTTTTGGCTGAAAATTGGGCAGTCCCTGATTTTGCACGCTAGTTTGTTGTGGATAAACCTGATCTTGATGTGATTCTGTAAGACAAGTTGGGATGATTTATGTAGTTCTGGTAACCCTTTGTTGAAAATTTCCTGGTTTTGCACGTAGTTCACTGCATCCACATTTTCTGGCTTGGGAGAGATACTCTTTGAATCTCTCCCAAGCTTCATTGAAAGGTTCTCCATTGTTCTGCTGAAACTGAGTGATCTTAATCCTCAGTGAAGTTTTCTTGGATTTGGTGTAGAACTGATCCAAGAAGGCTGATCGTGTTGCATCCCAAGAAGTCAAAGAACCAGGTTCAAGAGATTTCAGCCATCTCGCTGCTCGATCAACCAAAGAGAAAGAGAAAAGTTTGCATTTTAAATAGTCCGCAGGGACTCCATTCGAGCTTGTAGTGCTGAAAATCTCCTCAAACGGCTCAATGTGATCCATGGGATTTTCTGAGGCTTTCCCATAGAACATATGCCTCTTGACAAGAGCGATGATTTGAGGCTTAATCTCAAAGTTTTGCCTATGAATATGCGGTGGGCATATATGATAGTGAACTTTTTACGGTTCGCACAATTAACCCATTGTGCACAATACCACAATCTAATGGTATGTCATTGTAGCACTTAGGGATCGAATCCACAAGGAGGCACGAGAACAACACACAGAGAATACGAGACACTTCTTAATCTAAGCTAATCAAATAAAGGTTTTCTAATGATCCTAATCAATTTAAAGACAAGATAATAAATAACCAAGCATATAACAAAGGTAATTAAAAGACTAACAAGTTTTGAACTAAAACGTAACGAAAACGATTTAAACAAGAATAAGCAAACGAACTTCGGGTAATGGTAATCGACTTGGACATTCTCTAGCTAAACCATGATACTCAAACAATGCTAATCCTTAGGCCTTAGATCACTAATTTAGACTAATCCACTTCCATGAAAATAATCACTTCACTAATCACTTAACTGAGAACAAACTTCCATTTGCAATTAAATGATCAACAAGCATTAATCTCAAGTCTAAATAGCCATTAAACACCCTAGACATCTATTTCCATAGGCTAGGAATGTAAAACACTTGCTAAGTTTGGTTGAGGAATTTCATCGAACACCTTCCGGGCATGAAATTCCTTAAGTTCTAAATCAACTTTGTCAAGGCTAATCTAGCATTAATCACACCTAACAAGTAAGGATTCTTCATAAACTAAGTCGTAAGCATCATGATTTAGCAAGAAAACATCTTAATCTACCATACCCAAAGTTCTAAAGAAACTACTCACAAACCATGATAATCTCAACAAATCTTATGTAGGAGGTGTTTAGATTCATGGTTAGATGATTAGAAATAGATAGATAGATGAAAACAAACAAGAACTTTCATAAAAACACCAAGAATCTCTTAAAAACTCCAAACTCTCTCTAAGAAGAGTGTTTTTGAGAAGTTAAAATGAGATATCTCCTCAAACAACAAGGTTTTTGGCCTAAATATCAAAGCAGGTCGTAGGTTGCAGCGGTCTACAGTTGCCCGATGCAGCTGGCCGCTGTGGATTTCCGGTTTTGCTCCGTTTGCAGGTCAGGCGGACATGCGCTTACTAAAGTTGTCTTATCTCTCTAACCCCAGATCTGAATGACTTGACACTGGTTCCATTAGAACACTAACTCACATATCTACAACTTTCATGAAGTACTCTGAAGCTAAATCCGAATGGAAACTGTCTTTCCGAGTCGATCTTTGAAGCACTTCGGACGGACTCTGCATTTTGCTCAGGAGGGAACCACAGCGGTCTGGCTCTCCCCGCTGCATGACCGCTGTGAATCTCTGTGTTTTTGACGGGAGGATCCGCAGCGGTCACTGTAGACCGCTGCCACACACCGCTGTGAGCTCCATGTAGCTCATTCGCGCGCCAGACGGACGTATGCTCAGTGAAATGGTGATAACTTCCGCAATACAGCTCAGAACTTGATGAAACAACGTCCTTTGGAAAGATGACTCAATTACCTACAAACTTTATCAAGTGTTCCAAAGCTTAATCTGAGCGCAAGAGCTTCTTCTGACCCAATCTTTAGAGCACATCGGATGGCTTCTGCATTTTTCTTGATTGTTTGGGTTTATTTTGCCCCATGATCTTGGTCCAAGCTCCAAAATGATTCCATAAGCTCCAAATGGTACCTAAAAGACTCCATAGCACACAAACATATGCAAAAACTAACCTAAGACTCATTAACTCTAAAATGGATGCAAACTAGACCAAAAACAATGAAATGAATGCACAAAGTCACAAAATGCTAACTAAAATGTATACTAAAATGGACTAAATTATGCAACTATCAACTCCCCCGAACTTGCCTTTTGCTTGTCCGCAAGCAAACAAACAAGAACAAGTCGAAGAAGAGGTTGGAATGCGAGATATCATATCCGAGAATATTAACAAAAGAATTCAATTCAATGCCCTTGGTAGTAGTTATGTGATGCACAAACAACCTCTACTTCAAAAGATTTAGCCATACTCGTCGCTACACGAATTTGGTATAAGCCTTAGCATCTACAAGTAATCATATCCTCTAACTCTTTAACATTCATTAAGTACAATGGTGAATCATGCTTAATAAAAATCAAGTGAACTCATTTGGCTTAGGGAAAAGGTTTTGAGATGAAAATAATCTCAATCATGTGGGTATTCCAATGCAATGGGATCTCTCACGAAAGAATGAACTTTGGCAAAATGCTAAGAGTAAAGAACAATTGATGCGTACAAGGATGACATCCGTCTACCCAATGCCCCAATATGAACTCCACTCCTATTTCTAAACTCATCAAGATCCATTCTAAACTACCCATATCACAAGGCATTTTGCCTTCTTAGACCACATTTCTTTTCTTCTTCTCTTTCAACAAATGGATTGGCTCTTCATCTTTTTCTTTTAGCTCTTTTTCACTTTCATAACTAGTCTCTCAATCATCATTTAGATGCCTTAGCCATATATATATATATATATTTTTTTTCTTTTGGCTCTTTCTTTCTTCTACACACATAGAGACTTATACTTGCAACCCCTAGAGCTATTCCACATTTTCATACCAACCAATCCAAACTTTTTACTTTCCCCTATCCTTTTTCTCAATCTTTTCCTTTCTCCACACTTTCTTTTCTTTACATCAACACCCAAATCACCAACCTATCTATCAACTCCTTGTCGTTCCAAACTCAACACTTTTTGCTAAGTTCATTCAAAATTAGGCCTCACGACACACACAAGAGATGAAGGCTTGAAGGAAAGGCTTAGTTAAGGGTGTGGTTAACCGTTCCAAATATGGGAATCAGCTATTTGAGCTAACAAGAGAGTGGTAAAAAGGGGTAAGATAGCTCAAATATGTATATGACATCCATGAGTTCAACTTTTCAATGTACAAGCATGATAATTTCAAGTCAAGATTAGAGTTCATGTAGATAGAGTTAGATTCAATTCAAAGCATGCTTCAACCAAGACAAAAACATTCAAACCGCAAGATCAAAGCATGGATCATCCTTAACTTCGTGATCGCTCAAATGCATCAAAGAACTCCTAACGAGGGCATTAATTCAAGCTCTTAAGTTTATATTCTACATGGATAATTCTCCCAATGCAAGTGAATGCAAACCTATATGCATCTAGACTCAATCTTAAACATGCAAAATGCAACTAATTTTTTTTTTTTATGGTTTTTATATGCACTTATATGAATGAATGAGACTCAAAGATGGAAAAATAAAAATAAGATCACAAAACACAAGATCAAAAGACACAAATCCTTCCCCCGAACTTGAATTGCAACGTCTCGGTGCAACAAAAATCAAAGAGAAGGTAAAAATATGCAAAAGTATGTACAATGAAATGGAGTTTGGATCATACCTTTGGATTGGAGAGGAGTGTGACGTGCTGTAGCTCTACCCATTCATGCATTAAGCACCACGACCTTGGACCCAAGAAAACTATAAACATCAAACAAAAACATCAAAAGGAACAAGAAAGAACGAAAATATATACAAAGATAGTCATGGGAATGCCTCCCAAGAGCGCTTGTTTTACGTCGCTAAGCTTAACGTTTCAAACCGTTTTAGGCTTGGAGAGAAGGAGTAGTGGAACTCCATGGCGGGTCTTCGAGCTTGAGTGTGAGAACCTTGCTCATGATCTCTTGAATTCCCGTTGGACCTTTTTCTTTGAGCTCGGGTGTGATGATTGCTCTAACCATGGCAAAAGGTTTTAACCTTCCCTTACACTTGATCTTGTACTCAACCACACCATCTTCATATCTCCACGGTGTCAAGGTCATAGTGGCGAGTTTGGGAAAAATTGATCTAACCTCATTAGGCTTGCTCGTCACGCCTTTGACAAGGGTGGGAGGGTGGGTATCATTGGGTTTCTTCTTTTTGGCCTTAGTGCCCTTACCCTTCTTTTGAACCTTTATACTCTCAACCTCATTTTCCATAGAGGTATGGAAAAGAGATTCCAAGCAAACACCATCCAGCGCTAAGGCTTCTTCAACATTACCATAACCCAAAGCTTTCTCTTCATGAGAATCTTTCTTCTTTTTACAAGCTTTTGGGGGTGAAACCAAATTCATCTTCTCACAACTTCCCACATACTCAACCTTTTTAACTTCCACTTCATCATCCTTACAAACAATGGTGCCACAAAGCTTGGTGGAAGAGGGCTTCATGGAATAGAAGACTTTGTCATTCACGTTCTTGAGAACGACCTTCTTGTTTTGGAAGTCCATGCTTGCACCGGTGGTATTGAGGAATGGAGTTCCAAGGAGGAGCGGGAGTTTGCTGGTTTGCTTCATCTTCATAACTATGAAATCGGTTGGAATGAGACAATTTCCGACCGCTGCCACACACCGCTGTGAGCTCCATGTAGCTCATTCGCGCGCCAGACGGACGTATGCTCAGTGAAATGGTGATAACTTCCGCAATACAGCTCAGAACTTGATGAAACAACGTCCGTTGGAAAGATGACTCAATTACCTACAAACTTTATCAAGTGTTCCAAAGCTTAATCTGAGCGCAAGAGCTTCTTCTGACCCAATCTTTAGAGCACATCGGATGGCTTCTGCATTTTTCTTGATTGTTTGGGTTTATTTTGCCCCATGATCTTGGTCCAAGCTCCAAAATGATTCCATAAGCTCCAAATGGTACCTAAAAGACTCCATAGCACACAAACATATGCAAAAACTAACCTAAGACTCATTAACTCTAAAATGGATGCAAACTAGACCAAAAACAATGAAATGAATGCACAAAGTCACAAAATGCTAACTAAAATGTATACTAAAATGGACTAAATTATGCAACTATCAATATAGCAGCCCTGTTTTGATAGAACATGTGAGGAGTATCGATGGCTCCAATAGGTCTGCGTGGAGGCTGTCTCGGATTCCTCTGGTTTGGTGCATTTGAGTTCACCACATTCTGATTATGCCCACGTTCGAGTGCAGCTGCAGCAGCTTGCCTCTGCTGCTCTTCAACTTGTCTCTGAGCAGTAGCGTCTTCTAGATCAACGCCATCGTCGCGAGCATTGAAATGGGGGTTTATGAATTTTCCCTCATTGTCGAACTCGTTCTGATTGTTGCCGGCAAAGAGAGGATTTTTTAGATCACAATTTTCTGGCAAGTTAGCCATTTCTCTCCTTCTAATGTTTTTTCTCGTTCAATTCGTGCTAACTCCTCGTTGTTCACCTGAAGCAGATTTCCAGAACCTTTGCTTATGGTCATAAACCTGAAACACATGAAAAATAGCAAAAATAAAACATGTTAGTACTGACAAAAAGTAACTCTTAGTCTGAACTTTCGTCCAAGACTCGTAGTTAACGCAATTGGTCCCCGGCAACGGCGCCAAAAACTTGATACACATAGTTTTAACCCTATAATAAACTACCGCAAGTGCACAACAAAAGTTGTAGTAATGTATGGATCGAATCCACAAGGACCAAGTGAAACACTACGAGAATGCAGGAGGAAAATAAATATAAGACGAATGCAATGATTTATGGTTTGTAACTTCTAAAATCTAAGGATGACAAATTAAACGATATAAATTTGATAAGGAAAAGCGCTAGGTCCAGGGACAATTCGCAGGAAACCTGAGTAACAATTAAAGTATCTTAAACATGGAATGCATTAAGTATCGTTCTAGAACTCAAACCAAAGATTAGACTAACTTTTTCCCAAAGTATTAATCCCTATGCTTATATCTATGAAAACTAACTCTCGTTGAATTCAAAAGTCCTAAGCATGCATTGTAGTCCGATTTGATAAATTCACAAAACACCTTAACATCAACTCCCGTTGGCTAAGGTACCTTCACCCTAAACCCTACACCCTTAAAACTAAACCTTACACCATAAACAACCCAACCCTAAACCCAAAAAAGTTCAATTTTTTTTGAAAAAGATTATTCTAGCAATTTTCCCAAACTTTGTACTATTCTAGCAATTTTTTGTCATTTTGTACTATTTTGGACCATTACCACTTTAATCAAACACTTTCGGTGCGTTAAATGTCCTAAAATCATGAACTATCAATCCAGTTCAATCACTAAGAACAACATATATGAAGAATCCAATTGATAATTCTCTATTTAATCAATCCTAACTATCGATTCATGAAATCTTTTGAAACCCTAAACCTAATTAAACGACTACTCGCTCATAGTTGCAGAGAAAACACAGAGAGATGAAATGAATTGCATAATAAGATTAGAAAGTAAAAAACAGGGTTCATAAATCTTCTCCGGTGTAAGTTAGAGATTCGTTTCCCCAAATCTTACAAGTGCAAAAGCCAAAAAGTTCTCTGATGAATAAAATAAAGTGTAGCCTTCACAATGGCTGAAAAAGAATAAATAGGTCTAAAACATGGTTTTCTCAAATCCCAGGCGAAACCGATCCAAAATAAGGACAACCAAAATTTTCTTTTTCTTCAATGTCGCTTAACCGGTCGGTACGGGAAAGGATCGATCGATCCAAAAAGGATCGATCGATCAAAAAAGCTTATGGTCATTCTTCACAAAAAGGATGAATCGATCGAAAAAGCTTATGTTCCTGTTGTGAAAAAGGATCGATCGATCGAACCCCTTTTCAACGCCTTCAACTTGTTTTCACGTTCGTTCCTTGCTTTTGACGCCTAAAACTCCATCCAAACGTGTTTCGACCTGAAAATACTCTATAAACACTAAATAGACTCGAAAACCACTTGAAAACTTGGGTTAGAATGCATTAAAACGCAACACATCAATGAATGGATTCCTTTTATCGATGTTTGATAAAAGCCGTCTGCAAAATGATGAAATCATTTTCTGTCGACGGCTTCACCTACAATTTTCTGGTAAAAGCCTATTGATGTAGCAGAAAAAACAATATGAGAACCAAAATTATCGGAATCGCAGATAAATTGTTGCGGAGGTTTCCCAGAAACTCTAGAATAAATCGTATTACTCAAGCTTCGAAATCGATGAAACCATATTCTCACTTAGAGGAAGAAAAATTAGAACAAAGAAGGAATTTCCTAAAGTTGTTTCTCAATTCCTACGGATTTTTCAACAGTTGATCAAAAGCCAAAACTCATCCATCTAAAATAGACATCATAGCCATGACTAAATCGGTATAGTAATCCATTGTTTCACCCGGATTTCAAAGCTCCAAAACTCAAAAAATCATATATATTCAACTGAGAGAATTTTTGAATATTATTCAAAAACCGCCATGATTAGTGTTTTGATGGAATTAGTTTAGGTATTTTAATACGAGAAACTGATCAAAATGACACTTTTTGTAAATTTTCTGACCAAACTAGCACCCTAATAAAAAAACTCCCATTTTTAGCATTCATTAAAGAGGCAAAAGACTATTTTACCCATAATATCATTCTCGCCTAATCTTAAGGAGAATTAATTAAAAAAAAAAAGAAATTGATCAAAATTGCACTTTTTGTAAACTTTCTGACCAAACTAGCACCCTAATAAAAAAACCCCCTATTTTTAGCATTCATTAAAGAGGCAAAAGACTATTTTATCCATAATATCATTTTCGCCTAATGTTAAGGAGAAATAATAAAAAAAACAATTACCAAGACGAAGGAAACAAAAAAAGACGACAATGAAGATAAACCTGAACCTGTTTTACAAAAACGAGTGATTCAAAATCTGCAATGATCGGAAGGGATGATTCAGCATCGGAGGGTTTCATGATTAAGAAGGAGGAATCGCTGGATATTATTAAACGAGTAATTAGGGATTTACAAGCGGAGGCGGAGTGTGGAGGGACGAGTGAGGTTTGGTTATTAGCGAAGGATGACATGGAGGCGAGAGTGACGCTAGCGATGCTCAGTGCGATTACGTCGCTGGTTAGTATGATTGACGATTCACCAATTGAAGATGCTAAGATTACTTCGCTCAATGCTCTTCTCAATCTCGGAATTGGCAACGATGCGTATGTCTCCATCGCTCGATCTTCTAATTTTGATTTTTTTTTTAGTTTGTTTTCAATTGCTTGTTCTTGTGCATCACAAATTGCAATTAAAACACCAACTTTTTTGAACTCTGGACTGCATGATTTCTTGTTTTAACAAATGGAGTTGTGACTTGCGAGTGTTTGTTAGTGTGAGCACAAGTTTTTTCGGAGCATTTATAGTGCCTAAAAACGCAGAAGAAAAGAACTTAGTATAACATTGGATTTTGCAGGAATCGCCCGGAGGGAGAAGCTATGGTGACGATTTTATCAAATCCTCTCTCTCTGAGACTTACATTTCTATGTGAGTTTTGCTCTTTCTCTCTTCTCTCTGAGAAATTTTGATCTTTCGATATAGTAAACTGGTTTTGGACAAAATAGGACAATCGAGGAGGGATTTCCTCTGTCGTTCATCATGATTGGGGAAAGCGTACTGCAGAAGCCCTTGCCATGGATTATCACCGAGGTGCAGATGTGGAAGTAAATTCTGATAATCATCCTATGACGAATTGATTACTAATGAGAATCCTCTAATGTCTACTCACTGGAACAATCTTCTCGTTGACACAAGTTCCACCTTAGCTTCAAAGGTTGTTAATGTTGTCTCGTCTTCTACTTTTTACGTCCTCTAAATTGATTTCTTTCGATAAATATTGTGTTTCTTTGTTTCTAAATATCATTTTTTACGTTTTCTATGGCTAACGTTAGAAAACAAGAGACCCAAGTTTTATAAGGATATTGTTTCAGGTCCAGAAACCAACTATGCAATTGCAGATTCAACAACCCCAAGTTGTTCTGCAGCAGCCTTATCCTTGTGTGGAATTTCAACCTCTTGTTAGGACATTATCCTCAAACAGTAATGATAACAACAACAACAACAGTTGCAACATCAATAATAATGCAGCAGCTAAGGGACGTATGCTTTGGACGCAAGAACTTCATGAAGCTTTTGTCGAGGCTGTTAACCAGCTTGGCGGCAGTAATAGTGAGCATCTCTCTCTCTTTGCTTCCACCCTTAAAATCTTCAACTTTGAATAGAGTTAACAATGGTGAAGCTCTGTTTGTGCTGATTCAAAGTCTTCTTTTATATAGGATATATCATAGTTTTATATAGGAAAAATAATTGTCAGCTACACAAACTATCGAGTATTACACATCTACAAATCTCAAATATCGAAATGTAGGCTTAACTACATCAACAAATACTTACTGCATAATGACATGCATGAAGAAATAAAAATATATGTTACAAACTATATTTGGGATATTTTTTCATAGCATCTATTAATTATGGGGTCAAAATTAAAATTTACAAAAATATGTTGCAAACCCGACATAACTAACCCCAACCCATGTATAAGTCCATTAAAATAGATCAATCTCAAATCCAACTCAAATATAGTATCCGATCCGACCCGCGATTTAGTTTCTTTCTTCTACACTCTTGATGAGCTTATATCAGGTTATATGGGGGCAATTTATTCTCAATCAAGCTCTCATAATCAATCAATTGTTTGAATCCACATAATATATATATTATGTGCAGTGTCCTACAAAGCAATTTATGCTTTTCGAAAACTCTAACTGGAAATTAAATTAAAGAAAGGAGAAACAATGGGTTTCCATGAATTTGCCGCTTGTGATGATCTTCAATCGTTAAACAGAAATGGCTCGATCTGGATGAGCCAAGGCTTTGGTATTGCATATGGTTCGGGTCGAATAAGATGGCCCTTAAAGAATGGACACCTCTAATGGTTGTTGCTATGTACAAAAACAAAAAGGTTTTGAATGTAATCATCTCAACTAGAAAATATGATGTGAACAAAGCTTGCCTTGAATGTAATCACTACGCTTCACTGCACCGTTGCTAGATGTTTTGTGAATATGATTGAAGTCTTGAAGTCCTCAACACTTTGTTTGATCCTTCTGCTTTGGCTAACTCTGTTGATGCTACGAGGAATCAATATGTGGATATGTTTGTTAGGGTTTCGAGATTCGTGGCTACTCCGACGAAGAAAGCGGTTTAGATATTGTTGTGAGGAGGTGCTGTTGTTGGTGGTGGATTAATCAATGAGGCGATTGAAGAAGAACTCAATATAATGTCTAAGTATACAGTTAATCATCGCCATAGAAACCAAATCGTCGTCATCGGAGATGCCATCCAAGTCTAGAGGTCCCAAACTAACTCATCACAAAAGCAGCATCCTCTCGGTCTTGAGGGAGGTCGGAACAAAATTGTACTCACTCATCCAAAGAAACCAAAGAAAGACTCGCCTCATATAGGATCAAGGTCTCGACCAAATCCCGTGGGACATAGGTTTCGCCCAACGAAGTGCATGCACCTCGCTGGGGGAAAGAAACCAAGATGACTTTACCCTCATTCTCATCTCGCGACCAAGTGCCTACATCTCAGGAAAAGAGGTGAAGATTTAGTGTGAACTCGAGACGTCGGTTGGACAGATGAGGGAATAGGTGCATAAGAAACTTTCTGTCTAACCGACTGACTTGAGGAGCTCTTCGAAAAAGCATTATGTTTTGCATCCGAAGCCAAAGCAGTTTCAGAATGGTCTTTCTGTTTCAAAGTACTTGTTGAAGAAGAACTCTGTTTAGCATCAGGAAATGGAGAACGGGTTAAAAACAGATTAAAACCTTGAGAAGATCGAAGGAAAATCTTTTCCTTTCAAAGCAGAGGTTAACCACTAACCTTTCATTGACGTCGCGCGTCTCGGCTTAGGTTGTTTCTCTTCGGGAGGAGTATCTACAGCAAGAAACATGTCCTTACCAGCCGAAGCAAGATTATGCTCCATATCCTCGATACGGGATAAAAGCTCATGCCCCCAATCACATCGCCTCTCATCGAGATATTCAAACAGGTTCAGGAAACGATCGGTTAGCTCCAATGATTTGTTTTCGGCTAAAGAAAAGAGGATCATCATTATGGTTGTATAAACCTAAGAGGAACAAAAAAGAAGGAAAATAATAGAAAAACCAAACATGTGGCTTTGGTCCACCTCGATAGAAGAACGACGGGGACATGGGAGACTGAAGCCGCGTTTACTATAATGAAGAAGTAAGGAAGCGATCAATCTTCGTCCTTCATAGGAAGATTGATGATAATTCGCCGGTTCGACGCAACAGAAAAGAAAACCGTTCCAAGAAGGGTCGATTTCTTTACAGTGCCGAACCCTGCATAAATCGTGCATGTAGAAGGAAATCTCATATTCACGAACAACGCCATGAGACCGAGCACTTGCCGCAAGAAATTAGGCAACAATTGAGATAAGCAGAAGCTCAAATCTGCGAGATGCCTAACCAAGACATATGGGATGGGAAATCAAAGCCAAGTTAGATTCTATGCACAGTCTTCTGATGGGAAAGACAATGAAGGCTGTTCACTTTGCTGAAGATGTTGAGGTATTCAATGAGGATGAAGTAGAGGATGTTAACTATATTGGTGGTTCTGGTTTTCAAGGTAAGAGGAACCAATACAGTAACAACCAAAACTTCAACAACAACTCTCAGCAAGGAGGTTCGAATCAATTTGGCCAGAAACCATCTCAGAACAGTGGGTATACCAGGAACTATGGGAATTCATCTTATCAGCCTATACCTACTAAGCTCACGGATAGCAAGATCGAGTCTATGTTTGAAAATCTTATTCAAGGACAGCAGAAGCTCACTGTGGATTTCAATGGGAATATTGATGTCCTGTACAATGATTTGAGTGGAATGATCGACGCTATTAATATTCAGCAGAAGAAACTGGAACTTCAGGTAGCTCAGACTTAATAGGATGTGAAAAGGCAAGAAGGTTTTCTTCCAGGGAAAGGAGAGAACCCAAAGGCCCACATCAATGCGATCACCTTGAGGATTGGAAAAGAGATCTTACCAAGAGTAAAAATTAGCCAAGCTGCAGATATTTTCGTCGATCTTGACGATGAGGATACTGAAATCGCTCCAGTATCGATCGACACTAGCCAGCATCGATTGACACCTATCACGATACTTTCACGGGACAAATCAAAACCCCGTGTATCGATCGATACCACTCCAGTATTGGTCGATACTGATCCTGCAGTCGAATCAACACCTAAGGTTTCGAAGGAAGTACCTAATGTAGTTGCGGAGAGAGTTTAGACACTGAGGATACTTTATCCCAGGGCTTCTGGGAAGACTAAGAAGGAGGTAGAAGACTCTAGATGCAAGGCAATTATGGATAAATTGATTGTGGAACTTCCTTTCATCGATGCTACTAAGACTTCTCCAGCCTTCAGGAGATATTTCAAGAGAATGGTGTCTAGCAACGTGAACCTTGAAGAAGGATGCTTGATGATTACTCATGAGTGCAGTGCAATCCTGACTAACAAGATCCCAAAGAAGGTACCAGATCCAGGAAGCTTTGTGTTGGATTGTACGATATTCACATACGGATTTGAGCGTTCTCTTTGTGACTTTGGCTCGAGTGTCAACCTCATGCCATACTCAGTCGCTAAAAGGATGGGGATGACAGACTTCACTACCACAAGAATCTCCCCGATACTTGATGATCGCTCAGTTATACTTCTAGAAGGTTTATTCGAAGATGTCCCGATTAAGATTGGGAATTGTTTGATCTCAACTGATTTCATCGTCCTGGAATACGATGCTGAGCCTAAGGATCCTCTTATCCTAGGCAGACCATTCTTGGCAACAGCTGGTGCTCTGATTGATTGCAGGAATGGGAAGATTTCTTTTAACATTGGTGACTTTGTCATGACTTTTAACATGGAAAAGATAATGAAAAGACCAACCATTGATGGGTAGACCTTCTCTGTCAATACCTTCAGTGACATAGCTGAAGAGTACTTCCTGGAGATGCATCCAGAGGATCCACTAGAGCGAGCATTGGTCTGTTCAGCCACTTCAGAGACCTATTCGTGTGATGATATTGCTGGATACTCAAAGATGCTCGATTCAGCATCACCAGTATCGATCGATACTACCCTAGTATCGGTCGATACCCTGCGACTAGAAGGAGAGTTGGCCGAGAGTTCTAAGCAAGCTACTATGCTTGGAGATTGGAGCGAAGAGAATGCTCCTAAGGTGGGACTAAAGCCACTCCCACCAAATCTGAAGTATAATTTTCTTGGTCCTAATTCCACATACCCAGTAATTGTTAATGCTTCTTTGAACAACACATAGATTGCCTTACTACTGAGCAAGCTGCGCAAGTATCGCAAAGCTCTTGGCTATTCTCTTGATGACATTTCAGGTATATCACCGGACATGTGCATGCATAGGATTCATCTAGAGGACGAGTCAAAAGCTTCAATTGAGCATCAGAGGAGGCTGAATCCGAATCTGAAGGAAGTAGTCAAAAAGGAGGTGATGAAGCTTTTGAAAGCTGGGGTCATCTATGCTATTTCGGATAGCTCTTGGGTCAATCCGGTGCACGTTGTTCCTAAGAAAGGAGGGATAACCGTGGTGAAGAATGAAAAGGCTGAGATGATTTCTACTAGAACTATCACTGGGCACCGAATGTGCATCGACTACAGGAAGTTGAATGCAGCTACACGGAAGGATCATTTCCCATTGCCATTCATTGACCAGATGTTGGAAAGGTTAGCCAGTCATCCCTACTACTGTTTTCTCGGTGGCTATTCAGGTTTCTTCCAGATTCCGATACATCCAGATGACCAAGGGAAGACGACTTTTACATGTCCCTATGGCACATTCGCATACAGGAGAATGCCATTTGGATTGTGTAACTCTCCAGCCACTTTCCAGAGATGCATGATGTCTATCTTCACAGACATGATTGAGAATTTTATGGAGGTATTCATGGACGATTTCTCAGTATATGGATCATCATTCAAGAGCTGTCTGGATAACTTGTGCAAGGTGCTAAAGAGATGCAAAGAGAAACACTTGGTACTTAATTGGGAAAAGTGTCACTTTATGGTTCAGGATGGCATCGTACTTGGGCACAACGTTTCTGAAGCTGGGATTGAAGTTGACAAAACCAAGATTCAGGTCATGACAAGTCTCCAACCGCCGACTTCTGTGAAGGATATTCGAAGTTTCCTTGGTCATGCTGGGTTTTACATGAGATTTATTAAGGATTTCTCCAAACTAGCTCGCCCACTCACCGCTCTATTATGCAAGGAGATTAAATTTGATTTCACACCTGATTGTCTTGCAGCCTTTGAGGAGATTAAAAAGGCTTTGGTGAGTGCTCCTATTGTGCAACCCCCTGATTGGACTTTGCCTTTTGAGATCATGTGCGACGCTAGCGACTTTTCTGTTGGATCATTTCTGGGTCAGAGGAAGGATAAGAAGTTGCACGTTATTTACTATGCCAGCGGAACATTGGATGATGCTCGGAGGAATTACAACACCACAGAGAAGGAACTACTTGCAGTTGTTTTCTCCTTTGAGAAGTTTCGATCATACCTGATTGGGAGCAAAGTGATTGTTCATACAGATCATGCTGCTCTCAAATATCTGATGCAGAATAATGATCTCAAGCCTCGTCTTTGTCGTTGAGTTCTTTTGCTACAAGGTTTTGACATAGAGGTTAAGGACTAGAAAGGCATTGAGAACGGAGTCGCTGACCATCTTTCGAGGATTCGGATCGATGCAGACGTGCCTATTGATGATCAACTACCAGAAGAGTCCATCTACTTCATTTAAACTGAGTTTTGAATGGGTTTCGCAGAAACTCAGCAATTCCCACGAATTGCAGGTCTCGGTATCGATCGACTCTCGTATGGTATCGGTCGATACCGGTTTTGACTGTTGAACACCTCGGTGTTTCAGAAGAATATCTAGTCGCTGCAGCCGATTCTGATCAACCATGGTATGCTGATATTGCCAACTACCTCGCTGCAGATGCAGAGCCAAAGCACCTCAAGAAATATAACAAGAAGAAGTTCATGCGTGACATAAGGCGATTCTTTTGGGATGAAACTTACATGTACAAGCATTGCTCTGATTGTATTTACAGGAGATGCATTGCCGAATCGAAGGTACCTAAAGTTTTGTTTCATTGCCATGGATCCGACTATGATAGACACTTTGCCACTTTCAAGACAGTGTCCAAGGTTCTTCAAGCAGGCTTCTAGTGGCCTAATATGTTTAAGGATGCTCATTCCTTCGTCTCGCAGTGCGATGCATGTCAGAGGAGAGGGAAGATCAGTAAGAGACATGAGATGATTATGTGTCTAAAGGGTTGAAGCCATTGCTAGCAGAACCAATGATTCTTCGGTGGTCCTTAAGTTGTTTAAGACCATCATCTTCCCTCGATTTGGAGTACCTCGAATTGTGATAAGTGATGGTGGCTCTCACTTTATCAACAAAATTTTCGAGAGGTTGCTAAAGAAGTATGGTGTAAACCATCGTGTTGCTACTCCTTATCACCCTCAGACCAATGGACAAGTTGAGGTTTCCAACAGGCAGATCAAGGAAATTTTAGAGAAGACGGTGAATGCCACCAGGAAAGATTGGTCGGTGAAGCTGGATGATGCACTTTGGGCTTACATGACTGCTTACAAAACACCACTTGGGACTACACCGTTTCACTTGTTGTATGGAAAAGCATGCCATCTTCCAGTAGAAATCGAGCATAAGGCAGCATGGGCTACAAAGTTGCTGAATTTCCACATCAAGTCTGCTGCTGAGAAGCAATTGATAAAGCTGAATGAGCTCGATGAGATTAGGAATCTTGCCTATGAGAACTCGAAGTTGTACAAGGAGAGGACTAAGGCATACCATGACAAGAAAATCATCTCCAGACACTTTGAACCAAACGATCAGGTACTTCTGTATAACTCTCGTTTACATTTGTTTCCTGGTAAATTACGTTCTCGTTGGTCAGGTCCTTTCACAGTCAAGGAAGTTAGACCACATGGTGCGATTGTCCTAACAAATCTTTCAGGCGAATCGTTCACTGTCAATGGACAAAGGGTGAAACACTATTGGGCGAAAGCCGAGATTTCAGACGGACACGTGATGCCTCTGGATGATGCACCCACTGCCTGAACGGCGGTACAGTCAAGCTAATGACATTAAACGAGCACTTGGTGGGAGACAACCCACTAGTCAGTTTGTATAAAAGTCCTTTTCTTTTCAATTTTTTTTCGTTTGTGTTTTATGTTTTGTGTCAGGATAAACAAGGAGAAACACGAAATCGCTAGAGTATCGATCGACACCCTGTTGGTATCGGTCGATATCCTATGCGAATGAGGAATTAATTCTATTGACTTAAGCTTGGTATCGATCGATACCAGGCCGTGTGTCGGTCGATACACCCGTTTCCAGATCGGTAAATTTTTGTTCTTCAAAATCCTACCCTTTTCTTTTGATTTCTTTCACCAACCTTAGGCTAGATAACACTGGGGACAGTGTTATTCAAGTCTGGGGGAGGTAGTCGCTGACATTGTTTTTGTTTTTCTTAGAGTCAGTCGTTTTTGAGTCAAAATTTGTTTTATTGAGTCAAAACTTGTTGGAGATTGTGATCTTTTTCTTGAATCTTTTGTTCTGAACTTGCTTCTAAGTGACCATTGTTACAGAATCAGTTCTAGATCGGACTAATGAAAATCCAAAGGCTGACCTGTTAACTAGAAGACACCCATGTTTCCAGCAAAGTTCCTTAAAGTCAGAGCCAAAATTTTTGCACTTCATTGATGTGATTGATATCCATAGAGCTTGATTCCTCATTCGTATATGACAAAGGAACCCATGTGTATAAAGTAATGGTATTTCTCTCCCTGTTACAAGCTAATTAATAAGATGCATTAAAAGATGAGATGAATTTCTTCTGAGTAGAGGGTTAGGAAAATTTCCAGCGATCCCATTATTCTATTTCAGAGGAAATGATCACACAAAGGTGGAAGCGAGGTTAGGAAAGTTTCCTATGATACCATTATTCGCCCACACATTTGATTACTTTTGAGGGAAGAACCGGGGATTCGGTGGCAAACACCATCAATACTCGCGTCTCGAACCTTAATATGTATATGCAAGAGACATAACGAGAAATAAGTCTGGGGGAGAGAAAATAATACCAGAAAGTGTGAAATTAGGTGGTTCCTTGTCATGATATTGTATGGGAAATAATCTAGAAGGTTCTTGGTGTTAATCACAGCAATGAAACTGGCGGGGAAGGCTTGATTGAACGATGCTGTGAAATAATATGTGTAGTCTGGGAAGCTGTGAATGTCTACGGAGAAGTACATGGTGGTTAGATTTGGAACTGGTTAGGTGATATGTGGAGCACTAAGGAAAATGGTCATTGCAACGGTTCATGAACAGGTGAGTCTCAGTGTTTTCAAACCTCTTTCTCTGGTTTAGTCTTTTGTTTGCTTGAGGGCAAGAAAATGCTAAGTCTGGGGGAGTTGATATATCATGGTTTTTACCCCGTTTAAGCCATGATATAAGTCTGTTTTATAGAGTCTTTCTACTATTTTGTAGTGTTTTAGAGTCTTTTACAGGTTTTAGCATGTTTGGAGCATAATTGGAGATATTGGAGCTTTCAGGAGCATTTTGAAGCAAAGCAGAAATTCGTGTAGCTGAGTACCCGATTTGAAGCCTCGGTATCGATCGATACTGGTTAGTATCGGTCGATACTCATTGCAGCAAGACACGATCGCGACTTTTCAAGAGTTGAAGAATTGCAAAATTGCCCAGAAGACTTTATTATTTACAAGAAGCCCCAAAACGTGACTTAGGTTATTTATTAGGATTTTACAGCCACTTTGAAGGCTATGCTTTATTTTACTTTGGTTTTGTGAGAGAGCTTTTGAAGGAAGACAAGTCTGAAACTCTGTACGTCCGAGAGAAGATTTCGAACCCTCTTGTTACTCTTTCTTATTATCTATTTGAGTATTTATTCAGTCATGTTTATTGCTTCAATTTCCATGTCTGAGTAGATCTCCTGTTAGGTTTAGGGTTCTCATTAGGGATTTCTCTGAATGCTAGGTTAATTAGTTATTTAGGGTTCATAATCTGAATTAGTTCTTCACCATAGGTTGTTTTCAAAGATAATTCTAGATTGATCACCTAGAACTTAGATCTTAGGATAATTGATTAGGCACGAGAGTGCGATTAATTACCTGATAGAACTTAGGGTGAGCAAAATAACTATTCGCAAAGAGATTTGGTTTGGTTGTTTTGTGAACAAATCAAACTTGAACTAAAAGATGGTTTAGACTTTAGGATTCACAAAGAGATTTGGAATTCTAGGATTTAGGTTTAGATAATTCTCGCAACGAGAGTTGGTTAATTATACCTTAGTGATTTGAGTTCAAGAACCGTGTGCAACCTGAACCCTGATTAATTAGTTTGTATGTATTCATTGATTTCCTGAAAAATACCCTGAACCTATCTTTCTCCAATCAACTTACAACCAGTTTAATTTACGTTTTGCTTTCAATTATATTGATCTCTTAGCTTAATTCTCCTCTATATAATATATTGTGTGTTTCCGTGAGTTCTTGTGTTCGACCCCTACATATACTACAACAACTGCTTTAGTACTTGTAAGGTATTAATTTGAGTATATCACATATGAGCTCTTCATATGCTCAAAACCCATGATCTTAGCTTCCATTGTACTGATCAGGGTGTGTCTCCTTGATAATGTGTCAGCTACAATGTTCTCCTTTCTCTTCTTGTACTTGATCACGTAAGGAAAAGTCTATACGAACTCAAGCCACTTAGCATGTCTCTTCTTTAGCGTAGTTTGTCCTCTTAGATGCTTGAGCGTCTCATGATATGTTTGAATAAAAAACTCTTTGGACAGTAGATAATGTTGCCAAGTTTCAAGAGATCTTACCAAAGCATAGAGCTCCTTATCGTAAATTGGGTAATTGAGGGAAGCTCCACTGAGTTTTTCACTGAAGTATGCTACTGGTTTGCCTCCTTGAGTTAGAACAGCTCTTATACCTGTACCAGAAGCATCACATTCAATTTCAAAAGTTTTCTCAAAGTTAGGAAGTACCAAAACAGGTGCATGCGTGAGGATGTCTTTGAGCTTGTTGAATGCCTCTTCTTGTCCTGGACCCCATTTGAACTCCACAGTCTTTGACAAATCTCCTGTAGAAGCTAGCCAAACCATGAATGCTCATCACATGTCCAATCATAGTTGGAGTTGGCCAATCTTGTATTGCCTTTATCTTTTCTTCATCGACTTTCAAACCCTATGAGCTTACAACTAATCCTAAAAACACAACTTGATCAGTACAGAAGGTACACTTCTTGAGGTTAGCATAAAGGTTTTCTAGCCGAAGCGCATTTAGAACCTTTTCTAGATGTTGCAAATGATCTCCAAGACATGTAATATAGATCAAGATATCATCAAAATAAACCACAACAAACTTAAGATGTGATTCATGAGTCTCATTAATGTACTTGGGGCGTTAGTGAGTCCAAATGGCATGACCAACCATTCATACAAACCTTGTTTAGTCTTAAACGCCGTTTTCCACTCATCTCCTTCTTTCATTCTTACATGATGATATCCACTTCTTAAATCGATTTTTGAGAAGATTGTTGCTCCATTGAGCTCATCTAGCATGTCATTAAGTCTGGGAATGGGATGCCTATATTTGACAGTGATGTTGTTGATTGCTCGACAGTCCACACACATTCTCTAAGTCCCATCTTTCTTAGGCACTAGAAGCACATGAACATCACAAGGACTTTAGCTTTCTCGGATGTAGCCTTTAGAAATCAGATCTTGAACTTGCTTTTACAACTCCTTTGCTTCTTCTGGATTAACTCTATAAACAGCTCTGTTAGGCAAGGGTGCACCAGGGACTTAATCAATCTGATGTTCGATTCCTCTTATTGGTGGTAATCGAGATGGTATCTCTTCGGGAAACACATCATTAAACTGGTCAAGAAGTTCTAGAATAGCAGCTGGTAAGTCATGTTTCTCTTTACCTGAAAACAATCCTTCTTTGAAAACCATTAGTAGCACTTGTTCTCGTGATTTAAAAACAGTATTAGGTGTTACATAGAGATTGGTTTTACTTAGCTTGTTTCCTTTGGACATAGCCTGTTGTATTTCATGCACTTCCGTTGGAGTTAAAGGTGAAAGATTGTGCTTCTTGTTGTTGTGCACAAAGGTGTAGTAATTAGTACGGCCATTGTGTAGTGCTTCCTTATCGAACTGCCATGGACGACCTAAGAGCAGATGTCCAACTTGTATAAGAACCACATCACACACAACTTGATCCGCATACTTGCCAATGCTGAATGGTATAGTGACTTGCTTGGTGATTTTAAGCTCAGTATCATCATTCATCCACTTAAGCATGTATGGTCTAGGATGCTTTGTCTTCAGGATACCTAACTTATCAACCAAATACTTGCTAGCCATGTTAGTGCAAGAACCACCATCAATGATTAAGCTACATACCTTGGAGTTTACGGTGCAACGAGAGTGAAATATATTTTCTCTTTAAATAGTTTATGGCTCAAAGAGAACGCTGAGTGCTCTCCTTGTAATTAGAAGCTTTCCGGTGTCAGCATAATCCACAACATCTTCTTCAAACTCTTCTGGTTCGTACTCTGCCTTATCTTGAGACTCATATTCTCCATTAGCTTTTAGAATCATAACTCTCTAATTTGGGCAGTCCCTTGCGTAGTGTCATTTTCCCTGACATTTAAAACAAGTTATATCACGAGATCTTTGAGTTTGACTGTTACCTTGCTCTGATTTGTTGAATTTAGATGATTCTGGTGCAAATTTCTTGAATCTTGAGTCCACTTCAATAGAGTTTACTTTGTCTAAAGCTTTTTGCTGTTGTTGATTCCAAACAGACTTGCTATGGGTAGTCGCTAAAGTCTTCCTTTTGATGTGCTGCTCGGCCTGGTTTGAAAGGTGTAGCAACTCATCCATATCATGATAAGTCTGTCTCACAACTTTCATAGCAATTCGATCTTGAAGACCATCAACAAACTGTGACTATTTTTTGCCATCAAACACTATAAGAAAACACAGTTTTTGTGACTATTTTTTGCGACTACTTTTTTTAGTCGCAAAAAAGAGGAACGATATTGTGACTGATTTGCGACTACTCATAATGCAGAGACATAGTAGTCACAAATTACCGACTAAAAAAAGTAGTCAGACAATAGTCGCTTATTTGCGACTGTTTAAGGACTTGCAAAAGTAGTCCCAAAATTGTGACTGATTTGCTTCGATTTAACAACTCCACTCGATTTTTTTAAAATATAAATCAAATAATATAAAAAAAATTCTAAATCCTAAATTCTAAACCCTAAACCATCAAACAATATACAAAAACATCAAATTAATAAACATCAAATAATATACAAAACATTCAACACTTACAATTTTTAAAATATTTACAATTTTTAAAATATAATTATTTTATAAATTCCTAAATTATAAACCCTAAACCTCTAACCCTTAATCATAAACTCTAAATCTTAAATTGTAAAATATATTTTTGAACAGCTATATACCCAAAATCATTGTAAAGTGATATTCAAACCTTATATGTTCTTAAAGTTTAGGGTTTATGGTAACATATACACTAATTTGCAAACCCAGTTTTTGTGACCAATTTGAGACTAATGTACGACTAATTTTTAATAGTAGTCACAAAATAGTCTCAAATTTGGGACTAATTTGCAAATGCACTCTATTGTTTTTAGAAATCAATAAATTCTAAACTCAAACCACAAACCCTTAACCTTAAATCCTAAATCCTAAACCTCTAACACTTAATAATAAACTTTATTTAAATCTTAAATTGTAAACAACATCAAATAAATAAACATCAAATAATATACAACATCTGCACTTACAATTTTTTTAAATATAATCATTTTATAAATCCTAAATTCTAAACCCTAAACCTCTAACCCTTAATCATAAAATTTAAATCTTAAATTCTAAAATATATTTTTGAACAACTATATACCCAAAATCATTGTAAATTGATATTCAAACCTTATATGTTTTTAAAGTTTATGGTTTAAGGTAACATGTACACTAATTTGCAAACCCAGTTTTTGTGACTAATTTGGGACTAATTAAGTCTAATTTTTAATAGTAGTCACAAATTAGTCCTAAATTTGAGACTAATTTGCAACTCCACTTGATTTTCTTATACAAATCAATAAATTCTAAACTCAAACCACAAACTCTTACCCCTAAACCCTAAACCTCTAACCTTTAATCATAAACTTGATATAAATCTTAAATTTTAAACTAAATCTTACACATAAACATCAAATATTATACAAAAATTTCAAAACTTACAATTTTTTTTAAATATGATCATTTATAATCCCTTTTATAAATCCTAAATTCTAAACCCTAAAGCTCTAACCCTTAATCATAAACTATAAATCTTAAATTGTAAACTAGATCTTACACATAAACATCAAATAATAAACAAAAAAATATAACACTTATAAAATTTTCAATCTAATCATAACATCTACTAAATATTACACGTGTTTTATAAGGAATTATTTTGAATTATAAAAATTCTCTCAAAATTTATTTATTTATAATTTTTAATATATTTTTGAACTGTTATATACACAAAATTATTGTAAAATCATATTCAAACTTTCTAGGTTTTTAAAGTTTAGGGTTTAGGGTAAAAATTTTTGATTGTCACAAATTTACGACCTTTTAGCAACTCCAGTCTATTTGTTTTAATAATAGTCATAAAATAGTCTCAAATTTGTGACTAAATTGCGACTAAATGACAAAAATAATAAAAGCTTCTCATTGGCTAATTCATTAAGACAAGAATTGAGATCTTCCGCCGTTGATTAGTTTAATCCAACGATGGAGATTTTTTTTTTTTTTATTAAATTTGTCTTTTTCTCTTTCTCCTTCTACGATTTCATCTTCTTCCTTCTCTTCCTTGAGTTTCTCCTTATACGATTACAATTCCTCTAACTCTCTTTTTTTTTCCCGATCTGATGATGTCAACGAGAAGCTTCATCTCGGAGGAGGAGGAGGCAGTGAGCAGAGAGGAATTGTAGATCTGAGCTCGTGGCGGAAGTCGGCGAGGGGTTCGGTGTGTCACGGCCGAAGGATTCACGGAGCTGAGGGGGATTTGCGGAGGTCGTCGATGCGATTCTGTCATGGCCGGCGAGGCTATCACGTAGATGTTCAACGAGGCTGGGTTCACCACCGGAGATGTTCAACGAGGTTGGGTGTGCGTTCGCCGGCGAGGCTGTCACGGAGATGTTCACCGGAGGATCTCGCGGGACTGGTTCACCACCGGAGGATCTCGCTTGGGAGCTAGACGGAGGAGCCCGCGAGTCAGGCAAAGCTCGGCGGAGGAGCAGATCTGGCCGGAGGAGCAGTACCATGGCCGGTGGTGAAGAAGATCGATCGGCAGTGATGATCGATTTTTTTTTTTTGTATTTAGATATTTTCTTTTTTTTTATATATATAAATCAATTTAATTTAATTATTTTTTTTTTTTTTTTAAACATTTTTCTTTTGTTTTAAGTGGTAGTTTCAAATATGTCTCTAAATTAAGACTGATTGTGAAGTCACATATTAGTCGCTAGCCCTGGGCATCAATACTCGTTACCCGCCCGACCCGCTCGACCCGTCCCGTACTCGGCCCGTAAAACCGGGTACCCGACTCGTTCAAGCCAAGTATCAAGCCGAGTTAACCAACTACTTGCAAGTAACGGGACAAGTCCAAGGCGAAAATTTTTTTTGACTACTTGTCCCGTTACCCGGCTTGTTCCCGTTACCCGGCTTGTTCCCCGTTACCCGGTTTGCTACTTGTACCCAAGACAAGACAAGTAATAGAAAAAACAAGGCAAGTAATGGAAAACAAGACAAGTAATGGAAAAAGCAAGGCAAGTAATGGAAAAAACAAGACAAGTAATGGAAAAAACAAGGCAAGTAATGGAAAACAAGGCAAGTAATGGAAAAAACAAGGCAAGTAATGTAATTACTTGTTGAGCGGGGACCCGTACTTGCAAGTACGGGTACGGGTCAAGGTACCCGCAAGTATCAAAAATCTGGGCGGGTACCTTGATTCAGCGGGTACCCGTTTTAGCGGGTCCAAGTACGGGTCAATATTTTCATTACCCGTACGGGGCGGGTCAAGTAGCAAGTCGGCCAAAATAAGCGGGTACCCGCCCCGTGCCCAGGCCTATTAGTCGCAAAAGTGCGATTATTTTGTGACCACTTTTTTTAGCGACTAAACATTTGCGATTATTTTGGCAGTCTCAAAAGCTGTGTTTTCTTGTAGTGAAAGTCTCCTCCGAATCTTCAGTTTCCAATCTGTTCTTAAGCATTTCGAACTCATCGAAGTATTCTTCAATAGATTTGGATCCTTGAGTGAACTTTATGAATTTCTTTTGCAGCTCTCTGTAGTAGTATGCATGAACATATCTCTTCCTCGTAGCAAACCTCATATCTTCCCAAGTAGTAATCTGACTGTGTTTATGCCTTCTTCTTTCGGATACATCTCTGTCCCACCATGCTAAGGCACTTTCAGTGAGTTAAGCAGCAGCTAGAGTTACTTTCCTTTGATCAGAATAGTTGTAATGCTCAAAGATGTACTCCATACTTCTTTCTCAATCAAGGTAAGCATCATGATTAACTTTTCCAGCAAAAGTTGGGGCTGTGAGCTTGATGTCATTGTTTCCTTCTCGTGCATCTACTTTTCTTTTCTGTCACAGTGATGTTGTCTTCTCTGCCTTAGATCAAGATCTGGTGGATCTCCTTCCAAGTCAGACTCATCGCCATCTTCTAGATTTACTCTTTGCGGATTCAAATTTCTGATGGGAACTCTGCGTGTTGGTGGAGGCGGTTCAAGCCGAGTTATGCGTTCTCCAAGAGTTTGAAACTGTGTATACAGTTGTATTTGAAGAGCAACGATCATCTCAACTACATTCACACCTCATGGTTCTCCCATATTCACGAAATTCTCTTGTCTTTCAACTCAACAAATAGATCAAATGCAAAGGAAGTTGAAAGGACATAAATAGATAAAACACAAACAAATCGATGCAACAGTTCTGTTTCAAGGAAGTCGAAAAGACAACTTGAAAACAAAGATGAAAAAATTGTGTGCAGATGATGAACGACACTTAGATCTAAATGAAATTGATGCAGTCGAGATAGATCCACAACATATCTAACAAGGCGCATACAACAGATGACTAAAACGAATTTTTTTTAATGAGTTTTCTTACGATCTACGCCAACAGCAATAAACAAACGAAATGAACTGAAGCTAAAGGAATAGATAAACCTGATTAGGAGCGTTTAAGCTTTAATACCAGATGATGTAGGAACCCAAACGAGTTGGAGCCTAAAGGATAGATTGATGAAGAAATTGTTACTTGACTAAGGTCACTCTCGACAGGTTCGATTGAAATGATGATGAAGTGAAGTGAATCGATGGTGAAACTGTTGCTGGACTAAGGTCACTCTCAACAGATTCACGTGGATGAAATGGATAGAGAGGGGATCGAGAGACGCCACACAGATAGATGGAATGATCTATGAGAAGTATGATACACTTGATAGTTAGATTTTTGTGTTAAGCTCATATCATTTACTCTAAATACTATGTAGTATAAGAGGTATCGAACCAAATAGGTTAAGATTGAATCACTAAGAATACATGAATCTTCCTAAGCTAGAGCAAATGTTTTTGGGTTTTTATGTTTATGGGAAAAGAAACAAATGCAAGAAGGAAAACAAAAGATATAAGTGTTGGATCATGGAATGAACTATCAAATGAATGATTAACAATCAAATAATGATGACAAAGATTGCATTAAACACTATCCTAGAACATGGAATTCACAATTATGACTAATCCACTCTCGTGGCACTAATCACTTTGTTAATCACCAAATCAAGAACAAACCATCGTTTGTGATAAGATGATTAACAAGCATTAATCTCTAATCCCACTTAGTTCACTAATCACCCTAGACACCAACTCTCATTGGCTAGGCATGAAAAACTCACAAAAGGTTTGGTTTAAGCATTTCATCGAACACCTATCGGCGTGAAATGCTTAAGCTCTAGCTTTGATCTCTCAATCCAAAACTAGCTTTAAGGTCAACCTAAGTGAAGGACCTAACAAGAATCAACCTAAATCATCATCATCTAACCATCAAGACAATTGACTAATGATGCCTAAACATTCAATGCATATTTATTCTTATGACATGGAACACTTTCAAATAGATTAGTTCACTTTCGTGACATTAACCATTGTACAAATCATCTAAAGTCAGCATCCACCGATCACTTAGATAGTCCATAATTTATCACAAGTCTATTTTAGTCAACAATTCATCCTAAAGTCAGCATCCACCGATCACTTAGATATGAAAAGCATGCTTAGAAGTTTTCTAGACATTTCATCGAACACCTTATGTGCATGAAATGTCTAAGTTCTAGAAATGAGTTTTCAATTCAATCCTAGCATTAAGATCCTTCCTAACATGAGAGTAGATGTTTATCTAGTCCTAAGCATCAACAATCAACAATCAATCACCAAATCATCAAAATCAAGCAAAATCCAAAATCCAACAAAAAGGGGTTTAAAGCCTAAACATGAAGAACAAGGAAGAACACAAGGGAAAAAGAGACATAAAAATACAGAACAAGAATAAAATAAAGATAATATAAAGATAGGTTGAAGAATCCTTCACTAGAGTGGCATGAATGATGAAGATCAATCCAAAATCATTTTAGGAAGAGTTTGATATAAAACCCAACTCTAGGGAAAAGAAAACTTAGG
Source organism: Eutrema japonicum (assembly GCA_030161315.1). Classification (NCBI taxonomy): domain Eukaryota; kingdom Viridiplantae; phylum Streptophyta; class Magnoliopsida; order Brassicales; family Brassicaceae; genus Eutrema; species Eutrema japonicum. The sequence continues at coordinate 24,337,905 of BSQW01000007.1, forward strand.
TTTAGAAATGTCTAAAATTTGCATAAATACATAAAGTGTTCGAACCGGGTCGACCCGAGGCAAATCGGGTCGGATCTTGGACTGGGCAGAGTTGATATATGTCCACTAAATCAGCGATAACTCCAAGAATATTACACGTAATGAGCTGAATCTTCTCGCGTTAGAAATCTAACTCAATTTCTCATGAAGTTTATAAAGAGCTCAGATTAAACTGGGCATGGAAAGGCTTCCCTCCGGCATGATCTTTCAGCTGCTTCGGACTGCCTCTGCATTTTCCGACTGTGACATGTCTTTAATAAATCACTCGTATCTCCTGAACCTCTTATTGGAATGACATGAATATAGCTTCTCTGAACATCTAACGCACTCCTCTACAACTTCTATGAAGACCATTGAAGCTGAATCAGGCCGGAAGGTTCTCATACAGCCACATCTTTGAGACACTTTGGGTGAACTCTTCCTTCTCCTTGTCCATGTCCGGACGGTTTCAACTCCATGTCCCCAAATGTTCTCCAAAACACCTAAAATAGACTCCAAAATATGCAAGAACTCACTAGGACCTAATGCAAATGTCCTAAACTCTAAATGAGACCTAAATGCAAGACAAAACCGTGATTATGCATGCAAATGGCACAAAATTTTAAGTAAAATGTATGCTAGAACATGTAAAATATATGAATATCAACACTCTAAGCTTCAAGAGAATCGCTCACAAGAAGTTTAGAAGACAAATATTTCTTTCACATAAATATCAAAGAGAAAAACTCTCAAAGTTACTCAACAAAGACTTAGGGTTCGACAATGAGTTACAAAAAAAGATATAAAGAGAAGCAACAAGTCTGCATGAAGGAGAGAGAAAGATGCAGCATTAAAACATATTTAGAAATTCAAAATTGACTCTTGAACTCTCCTTGTCGACAATTCTTCATGTTGATGGGCTTGAGGAAAATCAACTAAATGGGCCAATGATAATGTGAACCAATTGCCTCATTAAAAACCTTTCCAAGAAAACCCATTGGGACAAAACTTGGACAAGGGAAAAAAGCACAATTGGAGCACATACCCATTTAGTGATCTCTTTGGGCCTCTTGAATTTGCTTTGTAATGCTGAAGATAGCAAATTCCATGTTTCCTTGAAGAACCGGCAAGAATGGTGTCGTATGAGTCTTGTGTAGTTCTTGCACGTCTTCTTGCACTTCTTTTGTGATAAAGCTTTCCATAGACTTGATAAACTGCTCTCTCACACGCCTTTTTCCTGATCTTGTTCTTGGCGTTTGTTCTATGGTTGCTATGTGAGCAGCTTCTTACTTGGATCCAGCTGAGCTTGTATCGATGTCCTCATCATGAGCAGTCAAGGAGATGAACGAAGAGAAAGAAAACGAATCGTCAAGTTGGGATTCTCGTTTACTGAAGGAAGCCACATAGTAAAATTCATTTAAAATGATTCAAAATCCGTATTTAAGGAATTGGGGGGCTAATTGTGGGCGTGAAAATCTTGACCCAATAAAACAGGCCCATTAAGCAAGAAGTGAAAGACAAAGATGAAGTGAAGCACCAAGCTAAAGACACATCGAAGTGAAAACCGGCCAAAGAGGAATAAATGCCGAACTCATGGTCAACCCCGAAGTCAATCGAAGACTCATTCAAACCAACGATTAAAGACGACAAAGAGGAACAGTCGAATCCACCGGATTAAATGCCATTAACGACGAATCAAGCAGAATAAATGACAACGTTAAACACGGACTCAGAGTATTAAATCAAAGGCAAATACAAGGGGAAAACAACTTCTTCTTCCTACGTAACAAGCAAAACACTTTTACACTTACAATTCTTTGTTTTGTTCTTGTGTAAACACTCTCGATGACAAAATACTAAACTCATTTAATCCCACATTCTGTGTTTAGATCCATCTTTGATCCATTCAACTCGTTCCCAACCATCTACTTCTTGTTGATTGCCAAAAAACCATTCGATCTTCTGTTATTCAAAGATAAGCCATACGATAACTCATATTTACAAATTTTGACCTTTGTATCCTGCTACAACAAATATGAAACAAATCGAGTGTCACTTTAATTAAGGTGGTTTTACTTCTTTTATGTATATAAAACATGAACTAAATTTTTGAATGGGATGGAAAGTTAAATGACCAAATCAAAATTCTTCAAATTTTGGGTTACAAATTTTTTGTTTCTTTCAGATTTTAAAATATTTGTTTCTTAACATATTTAAACCAATATATATATATATATATATATATATATATATATATATATATGATGGTAAACCTAGTTCGAACCACAAATTCATTAATGTTTCTACCCTAGGAGCCACTACAAGAAAACATGGCGATTTGCAATGGAAATTTGCATACAAGGATAGATCTCTCAATGTCAGCTTTAGCAAAATGTTAAGAGTAAAGAACAATATATGCATACAAGGATAGATTTACATCTACCCATTCCCTAAAAAAAATGTCTCAACCCCTAGCAATTCTACCCATAAAACCCCAACCTAGGCTACCCTTATTCCATAAGGCTTTTTACCTTCTTCTTCCACACGTTTTCATCGTCTTCTTTCACTTGGGGGATTTTTTTCTTCTTCCTTGATTCATGGTATGGTGCTTTCACCTCACTTCTTTTAGCTCTTCTTGTTGATTTCTTTTGCTTTGTCCCCATCCTCATCACTTTGATGCTTTAGCCATATTTTTGGCTTCTTTTCCTTTTCTTTGAACATTTGGAGATCAACCTTGATGTTAAGAGCCAATTCAAACTTTAACACCAACCATGTATTCTTTGACAATTTCCCCTTCTTCACCTTTTTCTTCTTTTGACCTCAATTTCTATTCCCACAATGATTTCATCGATCAAACACTTTTGTTCAATCCAAACCCCAAAACTTCCCTTCCTAGCTAGCCTAGCCTAGTCTAGCCCGCGATGTCGAGCTAGATCTACATGCAAACCTATCCTTGTCGCTCAAAACTCAACACTTTTTGCCAAGCTTACTCGAAAATTAGGCCTTACATACGCTCACTAAAGATTTGGCTTGAAAGGGGGGTAGGTTAGAGGTGTGGTAAACCGTTCCAATGATGGGAATCAGCTATTTGGGCTAACAAGAGGGTGGTAAAGTGAATAAGATAGCCCAAATATGTATTATCCATGAATTCACTATGCATTGCACAAACACGATAATTAAGTGTCAAAATTAAGGTTCTCACTTAGGTAGGATTGAAATCAAATCAAAACTTGCTTTAGCCAAGACATGAGTAATGAAATATGAGATCAAAATATGGTTCATCCTTGATTTCAAACTCAATCAAAAGCATCAAACAACTATCAACGATGGCAATGAGCCAAGCTCTTAGAATGATATTACACATGGAAATCACATCATTGCTCTCAATGCAAATGCAACCTATATGCAACTATAGACACAATCTTAACATGAGATGCAACTAGATGCTTCTTTTTATGTTCAAAATTTTCAAATTTTTGTGGATGCATGATATGCATGAGACTCAAGTATGCAAAGAGAAAAATAAGATCACCAAACACATGATTAGACACCGGTCCCTCACCCCAAACTTAAATCACAACGTCTCGGTGTGAAAGAAATTCAAGAAAGATACCAAAAACAAAAGATGAAATGCAAAGACTCAAAAGGAAAAGAGATACTTACAAAGGAGGAGTGAGATTAGCGGAATGGAGATGGTGAAGAGAGGAGTGTGACACGTTGTTGCTCAAGCCCTCCTTTCATCACAAACACTACAGGAAATTTAGGTATTGATAGCACTAAAATATAGCGTTTTTAAAAACTCCGCAATAAATGTTATAGACTATACTCTTTCATAGCGTTTGGAAATTGCCAGTGCTATTATAATATAAGCGCGTATAAAAGTGTTACACTTGCTTAATTTTTTTTTTATGACCTCATGTTTAATTGCATGTGTCATTTGATTAGTGCTATGTTAGATGGAAGCCGGATAACTTACAGCTTATTTTTTTGGTTTGGCTCCCAAAAATTCTCAAAAACCTAATATGTTATCTCAAAGAGATCGATTCTCGTCTTTCTCACTCTCGTCTCAAATTTCTTACTCTCACTCTCTAATTCTCCTCAATACTCTCAAATTTTTTCCTCTCCTAAGTTTTTTTTTTCATCTCCTAAGTTTTTTTTCCATCTCTTCTTCCTCACAAAACACGATTCTCTCTAGTCTACAAAAAAAAGTAACAACGCATCTGGTCGAAGACGACGCTGAGATTTGCTCTCTACAAGCCATGGCTGCTGCTTCCGACGGTAATCATACCGCACCTCATGGGTCAATCCCCTCCTCATAGCCCTCGAGCCACCCAATCTCCTCTCATGTTCGTTCCCCAGGTTTTTTGTCCATTTTTCTCAATTTCAGATTCACTTTCCTTCGCCATTTAAATCTCGAATTGGCGGGGTTCAAGAATTTAATTCCATGAGTAATAATCGTTTTCTTTGAGTGTCTGATTAATGGATTTATACTCACCTCATGTGGTGTTTTTGGTGTAATACGCAATCTCTGTTCTATCTTAGCTTTGCAGAGTTTGTAGATTTGTTGACGAGTGAGTGTCTTGTGTTTTTTTAAAAGAAGGATTTCATTAAACCTGGTTATCTTCTTCTTATTTTCGTATGAACATTTGTTTTCAATGTGAAACTTCTAAAGCTCGAGGATTGATGTACGATGATAAGTCTTTTAAGGTTGCAGCAACAACATTCTTGCGCCATTTTGAGAAATTCATACTTAGAAAACTAATCAGAACTCGGTGGCCATTAGTCTGAGTCTTCTATGAAGAAAGGCTAAATTAATCACCTCTCTGGAATATTCGTATTTACCTTTGCATTTGGATATAAAGTCATTATCTGTTTGGAATCTCTTGCTAAAGAAACAGCTTTTTTCTTTATGTATCTTCTCCAGGAAAAATATGATGTTTCCACCTTTTGAATATGCAGAAACTCTGCTATCGCAGAGAGTTTGAGTAGGTAAGTCATTACATGAAATATTTTTGCTCTTCACATCATACGGCTCATGTACATTTATTGTGATCTAAAAGATGCTTAAGAATGGCAACAAGTATCAAGTAATGTTCTCTCCTTTATGAAAAATAAAAATAATGAAACCTCTCTCTCAATCTTCTGTTTCTAGGAAATCTTATTAGAAACTCAATTCTTGTTTGTCAATTGTGTAAAATGCAGGATGAGGAGTATTGTGCTAAGCTTAAAAATCAAACGAGAGGACTCTGGCTTTGATCAAATTAGCCATGGACATTGTTGTAGCAGCTGGTCTTCTTCAGTTAGCTCCAAAGAAGATCACTCCTCGTGTCACTGAAGCTTTTGGATTCATCACCTCTATCATCTCATGTTACCAGGGAAAAGAACACTCTCTTCTTCGTTCTTCACGCCAAACCCACTTTCTGAGTTCATAACTTTCCTCTTTCTGATCTTATGTGATTCTCGTTTCTCTCAACAAACACAGTTACTTCCGACACGCCCCAAGATCAAAACACCATGAAACTTCTCAAAGAAGCTGGTGTTCAGGAGAAAGCCGTTTGAGAAAGTTTCTGTTGGTCCCTTTGAGTAATTTGCTGCTGTTATATAAGTCCTCGTATAAATACTTATCTGCAGGAATGATGATTATATAATAATTATGTTTATGCCTCGGAATCTTGATGCACATGTTTTAATTATGCAAAATTAGGAATTTAGGATGTGTTGATTTTGCTAAGCAAATACTGGAAATAAAGGTTTAGATGTATGTAATTTCTTCGGAAGAAAATGAGTTTTTACTTAACTACCTTTAAAACCTATGGTGGCAAAAACTAGAGCCAAATCTCAACCTATTTGTGCGGGATAAAATCATCATTGTTCTAATTCGTAATCTTAATTTTGGGTCGGTTTTCGGTATAAAGCAAATATAAAACGAGTTCCACTGAAAAACTATTACAAAATAAACAAGGAAATGTTAATGAATATTTGATTTAGAGTTTAGGGTATAGGGTTTGAAATATTTTTTTTAGTTTTATTAACAATAGAAATATAATATTTTTTATTTTTTAGTGTATAGGGTTTACGGTTTGATTTAGTGTATATAGTTTAAGGTTTGATTTAGTGTATAGGGTTTAGGGTATTGGATATATTTCTTTGTAATTTTTCAATTTACAATGAAATACACAATAAATTTTTGTCTAATACGAATAACATAATCTAAATATATTATGTTTTAGAGATATAATTAAAATAAGAGTTAATTCTTCATTTAGGGTTTAGGGCATTGTCATATATCTTATGTTATGTTGATGTAGGGTTTATGGTTAAGGTTACGTTGTCAATTGAAAAATGAAAATGATTGGAAAAGAATATCAAATGATTCTAAATGATTGCAAAATGGTTAAAATCTTACAAATCCTACAAACTAATGATAAGTTCTTAAGTATTTCATCTATAGTTTAGTGTCACACAATATTTCTTATATAGTTTTTTTTGTTTTTAGTTTTTTTTGTAAACTCCAAAATTACATATCATTATGAAAGTAAATAACTTATTATAACCTCATTGATATAAAATATTTTCCCAAATTAAATGTAAATAAAACATTTTAAAAATCGTTTTATTTAGGGTATGAAAATATATCATTATAAAAATAAAAATTACCCAGAATAACATAAATCTTTCATGTAATTACTAGATTAACACCCTCAGAACTGAGTTGACTAGAATAACACAACTCTTTTGTCAAAAGACATAACACCCCTATTTAAGTTACTTATTCACATAAATGCCATTTTGATTTATTTTTCTCTACAAGAAAAAAAAGCTGCTTTTGAATTCAAAACAATTTTCTCTTTCTAAAACATTTTCACTTCCCTCCTCTTCCCTAAAAACGTAAAAAATTGTCTTTTCATATTCCTCTCCCACACGATATTTCGCCTTCATCGTTTTTCGTCGCCGTCGTCATCGTGTTCGTCCTCCTCGCCGTCGTCATCTTCTTCATCGTCGTTGTCGTCATAGTCTTGTCGTCGTCATCTTCACCGTTGGCTATTTTCTGTTCTCCAGCCTCGCCGTCGTCCTCCTCTCTTCTTCTTCATCATCGTTCATCATAGCCGCCGTCGAGAAATCCTAAAACGTAGCCGCTTCTCTTTCATCGCGCTATCAGGAAACCCTAAAACCAAGTCGCTTCTCTTCCATCTTCTCTTTCTTCGCCGCCGTCAGGAAACCCTAAAAATCTGATTCCGGTATTCTTCGTCTATTACGAGAACTTTTTAGTATTTTGATTTTGCCGCAGATTTTGCAGATTTGTTGGTATTGTTGCATATTTGTGTTGCAGATTTGTTCCTTTCTCGCAGACTTGTTGGTATTTTGGTGGTATTGTTGCAGATTTGTTTGTTTTGTGTGTTACAGATTTGTTCTTTTTTGCAGATTTGTTATTATGTTGCAGATTTGTTTGTTTTATGTGTTGCAGATTTGTTGTTATATTTGTCGCAGATTTGTTTTATTTCTTACAGACTTGTTGCATTTCATTTTTCGCAGACTTGTTTTTTGTTGCAGACTTGTTTCATTTATCGACTTGTTTCAAATTTTCTCTTCTCTCCCTTAAATCTATACAGACGATAAAAAAAAAAATTCTCGCCTCGCCTCCTGTCCCAGTCGCCGCCAAACTCGATTCTGCTGCAGTCGAGCCTCGCGACGCAGCCGAAAACTCCAGGAAACGGCGCCGTCATCTGCCGAGCCACCGAGAGAGGTAAACATGCGAACCCTAAACCCTAGGTTCAACCTTTGTCTATGTTTCGATATGGGCAAACCCTAACCTAACTCCGCCCTTGACCCGTAGCCACCGCAACACCGCCCTAGCCGCCAGAACCCGCCGCGCCGAACCCTAGCCTCCGCGTGGATTGATTCCACCAAGAGAGGTAACCGCAAGCCTTTAACCTTTCGATCTAGGTTGTGTTCTCGCTTGGATGTTGAACCGTGACTTTAACCAAAGGTTTTTAGCATTTCATTTTCTGAGCAGATTCATATTTGGTTTCTGCAGACGAACATTAACAGGTCACGAGACAAATAAGTCTGTGACAAGCAAATAAATATGCGACAAACAAATAAATCAGCGACAAGCAAATAATTCTGCGACAAACAAATAAGTCTGCGACAAATGACTTGTTGGTATTATTGCAGATTTGTTGGTATTATTGCATATTTGTTCCTTTCTCGCAAATTTGTTGATATTTTGGGGGTATTGTTGCAGATTTGTTTGTTTTGTGTGTTGCAGATTTGTTCTTTTTTTGCAGCTACAAATTTGATTGTGATGATGAGCAATGAATCTGGAGCTTCGAGTGGAACAGCAGCTGGTCGAGGAAGAGGAAGAGTTTTCGGGGTGCCTAAGAGATGTTGGTGTGGGGAAGTAATCGCGGGAAGAATTTCTAAGTCGGATGTGAATCCATACCGGAGATACTATTGGTGTGCGTTTGCTGTTGAAAAAAAGGTAAACTAGAGTGACTTTGTATTTCTTTGTCATTGTCAAAATTGTTTGCTTTATGTAAATTTTGATTGTCATAATTTTTAATTATTGTTGTTGATCAATGATAACCACACTTTCAAGTGGGTTGATGAAGCATTGTTGAATGAGATAGAGGCATCATCGTTTAGAATAGATAGACTTGAACAAGAGGTTAATCAATTTGCAACAGATCGAGAGGAGGCCGAGAAGCAGATGTTTGAGAAGCTCCAAATGAAACTAGAGAAAGAGAATTTTGAAAGAGTGGAAGAACTTCTACTGGAAGCAAAATCTTCCCTGAAAAAAATGGATGTTTCTTGTATTGATTGGATGTGTGATCATCCTTGGTTGTAGTAAGCTCATTTAAGTGATGAGCGTGTCTTGTATTTATTTTAACTTGGTTTGTAGTTTTTCTCTCTGACTTCTATTTTAAGTGATGAGTCTGTCTTTGTATTTGTTTTAACTTGGTTTGTAGTTCGTGTCTTTGACTTATATTTTAAGTGTTGAGTGTGTCTTTGACGATTGGTCTCGAGTAATCCCACATGAACCTAAAGGTAAAAAGCATGAAAATTCAAGCAAGCAATGAGAAAACAGACAAAGATTTAAGGAAAGACGGAAAAAGGGAAAAACAGATTTAAGATCTTGCAACAAGTCCGAGAATGAACGATTGTTTTACTTTGGATTTGTCTTGATTGAAACAGACCACAACAAGTCCGAAAATAGATGCCAAATAAAGGTCTTACAACAAGTTCAAAAAGACTATTAAAACATGTCCTAAAATAGACCATCAACTACTCATAAAACACACCACAAAGTAGATAAGTAGCATCCATAAAGAGACCAAACGGGTCCAAAAAACCAGCAGCCGCAAATACATCTTCAATTCTAAAGCTGAGTGAGAACTCCTTGTGAAGATTCAACCTGAGATGATTCTTCACCTAAATAAGCCTGGAAAAATCAAAGAATAGAGAGACATAATTCTGCAACACATTGAATAAGTCTGCAACAAATTGAATAAGTCTGCAACGACCAACACATTGAAAGTTTAGTACAAACAGATTCGTTAAGTGATATATCATGGTTTTTACCCTATTTAAGTCATGATATAAGTCATTTTTATAGAGTCTTTATAGTATTTTTAGTCTTTTAGAGTCTTTTACAGGTCATAGCACGTTGGGAACATTATTGGAGATATTGGAGCTTTCTCGAGCATTTGGAGCAAAGCAGAAGTTCGTGTTGCTGAGAACCCGATATGAAGCCTTGGTATCGATCGATACTGGCTAGTATCGATCGATACCCATCGCAGCAAGACACGACCGGCGAGTTTTCCAAGACTTGAAGAATTGCAAAAGTGCCCAGAAGTCTTTAATAATTACAAAAGCTCCAATTCGTGTTTTAGGTTATTTATAGGGATTTTACAGCCACTTTTATGGCTGTGCTTTATTTTCTATGCTTTATTTTACTTTGGTTTGAGAGAGACAAGTCTGAATCTCCCTTCGTCCGAGATCAGATCTCAAAACCTCTTGTTACTCTTTCTGATTATTTATTTGATGATTTATTTAGTTATGTTGATGGTTTCATTCTCCATGTCTGAGTATATCCACTTTAGGTTTAGGGTTTTCTCATAAAGGATTTATTTGAATGCTAGGTTAATTCTCTGTTTAGGATTCACTATCTGAATTAGTTCTTCACCATAGGTTGTTCTCAAAGCTAATTCTATGTTGACGAATCTGGAACTTAGATCTTAGGATAATTGATTAGGCACGAGAGTGCGATTAATTACCTGATTGAACCTAGGGTAAGCAAATTGATTATTCGCAAAGAGATTTGGTTTGATTGATTTGTGAACATATCAAACATGATATTAAAGCTGATTTAGACTTTAAGATTCGCAAAGAGATTTGGAATTCCTAGGATTTAGATTTAGATAGTTTTCGCAACGAGAGTTGGTTAGATATACTTTAGTGATTTGAGTTCAAGAACCGTGCGTAATCTGAATTCTGTTAGTTAGTCTGCATTCATTGATTTCCTGAGAAACACCCTGGGCCTATTTTTCCTCCATTGATTTACAACACTTTTAATTTACGTAATTGCTTTCAATACCATTGATCACTTAGCGTAATTCAGCATCTAGAATCTATTGTGTGTTTCCTTGAGTCTTTGTGGATTCGATCCCTAACTATACTATGACAACTGCTTTAGTACTATTTAGGGTATTAATTTGAGCATATCAAATTTGGTGCCGTTGCCGGGGACTCAATTCACCATTAGATTTTAGCCGTAGAGTTTCGACTAAGTCCGTCAGTATCGATCGATACTCCGGCGATTTCTTTGTTGATATCGATCGATACCCTCCAGTGTCGATCGATACTCAACCTATTTTTTTGGTTACTTACGTGCCTTGTCTAGTGTTTTGTTTGCAGGTGTATGCCTGTTCGTGAAACCAGAAGCAACAAGAGCACTCAGCTAGTTGAACTGTCATTGGAACAGCTAGCACTTGTGGAACGCACAAACAGAAAAGCAAAACAAACATCAGGGATGAACAACACTGTGATTTTAAGACCTGATGAGGCTGGGATTCTGAGAGACCAAGAGGGTCGTGTGTGCAATGAGGGAGGGCAGCGACTTGATGAGGCTGGAAACGTCGTTGTCCCTCCTGATGCTGTTATTGAGATTGTCGCGCCAGCTGGGCGCGCCAACGTTGGGAATGCTGCAGGTGATCGAGTTAGGACACTTGGCGAGCACAACAGACCTGATCAGTTCTATGCCAATCGATCTGCGATTCGCATCCCAACTTTTCAGAGGAATGACTTCGAGCTGAATCCTGCGTACTACTCTCTCGTGAGTCAGAGTCCTTTCCATGGTCTACCTCATGAGAATCCCATGGATCACATCGAAAGGTTCGAGGATTTGGTCACTGGTATGAAGTACAATGGAGTGCCCAACGAGTTCCTATTCTGCAAACTTTTCCCATATTCTCTTAGCGGGGATGCTGCTTATTGGCTGAAGCAGTTGGCTCCTGGTTCGTTAACTACATGGGATGAGACGAAAAATGCATTCCTGTGCAATTTCTATGATGATGCGAGATCCGAAGAACTCAGGAACAAAATCTCCCAATTTTCTAAAGGTCCAACAGAGGCACTCAAAGCAGCTTGGATTCGTTTCAAGTCATATCAGAGGGATTGTCCTCACCATGGGTTTAATCAGGTTCAGCTGCTGGGTACTTTCTATAGAGGAATCGATTGGAGGTACCAGATGGCTTTGGATACTGCGAGTAATGGAAACTTCAACACCAGGTATCCAGATGATGCGATTGTGCTGATTGAGAACTTGGCGTCTAGCAATAGCACCAATAATGCTGATTTCGAGCGGAAGAAACAGGCTGGAGGAATTGATGGATCGCAGATTGCTGCAGTTCAAGCCAAGCTGGATATTTTGACTGGGAAATCGAAGAAGACTGTACACTTTGCTGATGGAGTCGATAATATCGGTGGAGATGAAATGGAGGATTGTAACTACGTTGGTGGTTCTGGATTTCAGGGTCAGCAATTTGGATACAACAACAACCGAAACTTCAGCAATAACACTCGCAATTACGGAAATTCTTCGTACCAGCCCATCTCTCCAAAGTCTACGGATAATAAGATGGAATCCATGCTTGAGCAGATTCTTCAGGGACAGCAAAAACTGCAAGTAGATTTCAATGGGAAGATTGACCATCTGTACACTGATCTCAATGGGAAGATTGACCACCTGAATGGGAAGATTGAAGCTGTCAACCTTTCTCAGAGGAAGCTGGAAACTCAGGTTGCTCAGACCGCATCAGCTGTGCAGGGGCAGGAAGGTTTTCTTCCAGGGAGAAATGAAAATCCAAGAGCACATGTCAATGCAATCACCATAGGAAGTGCTAAAGAAGCCACTGCAGTGGTAGAAAAGGGATTTGATGCAGGAATTTTCGATGATGCTGATGAAGATGACGATTGGGATTCTAAAATCGCCAAGGCATCGATCGATGCCAGTTACAATTCTGAAACGGGATACTTCCAAAACCCGTGTATCGATCGATACCCCATTGGCATCGGTCGATACTGAGGCGATTTCTGAGGAGACACCTGAGATTTCGACTATGGTGCCTAAGGTAGTTGCAGAACGAGTGTATATACCCAGGATACCTTATCATATGCCTCGTATTATGACAAGGAAGGAATGGGAGGATGCCAGATGCAAGGCTTTGTTGGATAAATCAGTTGTGGAGCTTCCTTTTGATGATGATAAATCTGCCAGAGATGATTTAAGAGCGAGAGTATCGATCGATACCCTACCTGGTGTCGATCGATACCCCTCGCAGAATGAGCCAGAAGTTGTGAAAACACCTGAGGTGATCGGAGAAAGAGTTCGCAAGCCCAAGAAGCTGAATCTTATTCCTAAACACCTCGGAGATCCTATCACTCCAAAGCAGCTGTGTGGCTTTGAGAAGAGGGTACGAAGGATTCCCCACTCGTTCACTTTTGAAGAAGCTCTAGAGGGCTGACCTCTGCTAAGTCACTTCAAAGATTGCAGAGAAACTGAGGAAGAGATCAAGACACTCTTCATTAAGGCCAGAGGTACACTTCAACTGAGACAGTTGACTAAGAGGGAAGACCCATGGATCTTCTCAGTTCCATGCTCTATCTCTAGAGTTGAATTCAAAGAGTCTCTCGTTGACTCAGGAGCCTGCGTCAATGTCATATCCAGGGCAATTGCAGAGAGATTGGGAGCTGATATTCAACCTCCAAAGACATCTATCACATTCGCGAACGATTCCACCTCCCTTCCATATGGGGCAATCGCTGATTTGATGACAACAATAGGAGATTGCCTGGTTCCTACTGATTTTCAGGTTGTAGAGATGAATGCAATATCTCGTACACAGTTGATTCTCGGAAGACCGTTCATGGCTACGGTTGGTGCCATTATGGACACACCCAGCAAGCATATCTCGTTCTCATACATTGACAAGGAGGTGTACTACAAAGCCATCCCTAGAGGAACTCCCACACGTATCTCTTGCATCGATGCTGTAATAGGAGCGACGTTGATATCATATTCTTTGGAAGAACCTCCTGACAAGCCAACTGTCATAGACGATTCAGTTGAACTGACCAGCATCCCCAAGAAAGTTGTCAAGGAGGCTAAGGCAACAAAGAAGAAGGCCAAGAGCAAAAAGGTCGAAAATCCCCATATCACTTTGATACCTCAGAAGTGCGATGGAGACTCCATTGAGTACAAGGTGAAGTGCAAATGAGCCTCGAAGCCATTCTATAAGGCTAGGGTCCTTCTCACTTCGGAGCTGAAGGAGAAAGGACATGAGTTTGTGGATGACATGTTGAGCAGAACTCTGAAGCTAGCAATGTCAAGTTGTGGAGCCTGTTTTGGTGCAAGCTCTCACTCTTATCCAGCCTGAAAGGCGTTACAGTCAAGCTATTGATGTTAAAAGAGCGCTTGGTGGGAGGCAACCCACTGGTGAGTCTGTTTTTGAGTCATTTTTTTTCTTTTATTTTTCGTTCTGTGTTTGTGTCAGGATAAACAAGGAGCAAAACTCGAAATTGCCTGAGTGTCGATCGATACCCTTCAGTATCGATCGATACCCTACGCGATTGAGAACGGTTCATGTCGACTTAAGCCTAGTATCGATCGATACCAGGCTGTGTGTCGGTCGATACTCAATGTTCCAGCAAGGTAACTTCTTGTTTTTCCTAATTTTATTATGTTCTTTTGTTTTCTTTCACTAACTCTAGGCTAGATAACACTGGGGACAGTGTTGTTCAAGTCTGGGGGAGGTGTTTGCTGACATTGTGTTTGTTTTTCTTAGAGTCAGTCGTTTTATCGAGTCAAAATTGTTTTATTGAGTCAAAACTTGTTGGAGATGATGATCCTGTGCTTGAACCTATTGATTTGATTTTGTTTTTGAGTGCACAGTGTTGCAAGATCAGTTCTAGATCGACTAATGAAAAATCCAAGGACTGACCAGTTGACTAGAAAACATCAATGTCTCCAGCATAGTTCTTCTGAAGCTTGAGCCAATTTTTGCACTTCATCGATGTGGTTAGTGTTCATAGAGCTTGATTCATCATTCATATCTGACAAAGGAACCCATATGTTTAAGATAATGGTATTTCTCTCCCTGTTAAAAGTAATAACATGCATTAAAAGATGAAATGATTTTCTTCTGAGTAGAGGGCTAGGAAAGTTTCCAAGGATCCCATTATTCTACTTAAGAGGAGATGATCACACAAAGGTGAAAGCGAGGTTAAGAAAATTTCCTGTGATACCATTATTCGCCTACACCTTTGATTACTTTTGAGGGAAGAACCGGGGATTCGGTGGCTAACACCATCAATACTCGCGTCTCAATCCCTTAATATGTAAATGCTAGGAACATAATAAGAAATAAGTATGGGGGAGAGAATTTGATACAAAAAGTGTAAAAAGGGTGGTTCCTTGTCATGATATTGTATGGTAAAGAATCTAGAAGGTTCTTGAACATTGGCTGCAGCGATAAATCTGGCGATGAGGGCTTTGTTTGAACAATGCTGTGGGATAATGTGTGGAGTATGGGAAAGCTGCGAATGTCTACGGAGAAGTACATGGTGGTTAGATCAAAAGCTGATTAGGTGACATTTGGGTACTTGGAAAGAGGGTCATTTCGATGGTTCATGAACAGGTGAGTCTCCGCGTTTTCAAACCTGTTTCTCTGATTTAGGCTTCTATTTGCTTGAGGGCAAGCAAATTCTAAGTCTGGGGGAGTTGATATATCATGATTTTTACCCTATTTAAGCCATGATATAAGTCCTTTTTATAGAGTTTTTATAGTATTTTGGAGTCTTTTAGAGTCTTTTACAGGTCATAGCACGTTGGGAACATTATTGGAGATATTGGAGCTTTCTCGAGCATTTGGAGCAAAACAGAAGTTCGTGTTGCTGAGAACCCGATATGAAGCCTTGGTACCGATCGATACCCATCGCAGCAAGACACGACCCGCGAGTTTTCCAAGACTTGAAGAATTGCAAAAGTACCCAGAAGTTTTTAATAATTACAAAAAGCCCCAATTCGTGTTTTAGGTTATTTATAGGGATTTTACAGCCACTTTTATGGCTGTGCTTTATTTTCTATGCTTTATTTTACTTTGGTTTGAGAGTGACAAGTCTGAATCTCCCTTCGTCCGAGATCAGATCTCAAAACCTCTTGTTACTCTTTCTGATTATTTATTTGATATGGTTTCATTCTCCATGTCTGAGTATATCCACTTTAGGTTTAGGGTTTTCTCATAAAGGATTTCTTTGAATGCTAGGTTAATTATCTGTTTAGGATTCACTATCTGAATTAGTTCTTCACCATATGTTGTTCTCAAAGCTAATTCTAGGTTGACGAATCTGGAACTTAGATCTTAGGATAATTGATTAGGCACGAGAGTGCGATTAATTACCTGATTGAACCTAGGGTGAGCAAATTGATTATTCGCAAAGAGATTTGGTTTAATTGATTTGTGAACATATCAAACCTGATATTAAAGCTGATTTAGACTTTAGGATTCGCAAAGAGATTTGGAATTTCTAAGATTTAGATTTAGATAGTTTTCGCAACGAGATTTGGTTAGCTATACTTTAGTGATTTGAGTTCAAGAACCGTGCGTAATCTGAATCATGTTAGTTAGTTAGTCTGCATTCATTGATTTCCTGAGAAACACCATGAGCCTATTTTTCCTCCATTGATTTACAACACTTTTAATTTACGTAATTGCTTTCAATACCATTGATCACTTAGCGTAATTCAACATCTAGAATCTATTGTGTGTTTCCTTGAGTCTTTGTGGATTCGATCCCTAACTATACTACGACAACTGCTTTAGTACTATTTAGGGTATTAATTTGAGCATATCATTAAGTCTGCAACGCATTCAATAAGTCTGCATAACATAACAAGTCTGCGACAAACAAAGTGTTATTCTAGTCAGAAAATAAGTCTGTAACACAGTCTAATAAGTCTGCAGTTTTTAATGCCACGTAAGCAATTTACAAATAAGTCTACGACGTTAGGCATTAAATCTGCGACATTGTAAATAAATCTGTTACAAGCGATGTTATTTCAGTAAGACATTTCAAGTGTCGCAGACTTAGTCTTCTTGCCGCAGATTTTCCAAAAGTCTGCAACAAAGCATTTAAATCTTCAACAAACAGCTGCATATTTTTTTATAAGTTTGCATAATAAATGTACAAATGAACATAAGTCTGCGACAAAAGGAATAAATCTGCGTAATAAGTCTGTAATCAAAACAAGTTTGCGCAGATTTAATAAGTCTGCAACAAAGCATAATAAGTTTGCGTCGAAAAGTCTGCAACACGCATAATAAGTCTGCAGATGTGCGCAGACTTAATAAATCTGCAACATTGAAAAATAAATCTGCAGATTAATTCTGCATAACAAGTCTGCATAACAAGTCTATGCAGACTTATCGATTTATTAAGTCTGCAACAAAGGTCCGCAGACTTATTCTGAAAACCGCGGTGGCATTTTTGTAAATAACTCAAACTTTTGCTTATGTAGAAATAATTTTGTAATGGCAGTGTCGTAATAACGTTTTTCCTAACAAGAGCAAATAAGGGTATAATTGGCTTAAAACAGACTTTCTTATTCCCAGTAAATATATGTTAGTCTAGTCCTTAGCCAATTTATTTGTGTCATTCTAGTTTTTTTCTCTTATAAAAAAAAGAAAATACAAAAAATATTGTTTCATAAAATAAATAGAAAATCTATCATTAGAAATTCCTTAAAAATTTTAAACTACAAAAATTATGTTTGTTAAAAATAGATAACTCAAACTCTAAATATATAAAACGTTAATCAATAAAAACTAAATAAAATCGGGCCAATAAAGAGTGAACAATCAGATCGATGAAGTCGCCCAGTATCAGTCTTTCGTTCCTTACTCTGTTTTTCTTTCTCTAGCATTGATTACTCTTCCTCGTTTTTTTCCAGTAAAACAAGGATTACCTGTAAAAAAAAGAAGTGAAGATTACTCCTCGTCTTCTTCGTCTCTTCCTTGTCTCTCCGAACGACGAAGACGGCCAAGCAAAGTTTCACCGGGAACACCCACCGTCTCCCAAAACCATACTTCATTGATGGAGAAAATGGAAGGTTCTTGTGGCGGCGATCTAGATCCAAGTATCGACGGGAACTAACTTCGATTCGCTCTCGCCGCTCCGATTTTTCTTCTCACTCACATCGCCTGATTGCTCTATATCTCACTCTGTCACTCTCTATTTCTCTCTCTCTCTATGGTATGATTCTTGTTCTTGTTCGATATAGGGTTTATTATGTCTCAGATCTCATGTCTTCCTCCGCCGTGGTGTCTTCTTCGCTCACCGGTTCGAAATTTAGCTAACTTGTGTTTGATGATTCAACCTATGTTTTCCAGTATCCTCAACATCTGTTATTTATTGGCCATTTCTTATTGTTTCATATTCTGCTTGCAAAAGCTTGTTGATTGATAGATCTCAGATTGATGTTTGATTGAAAGTTGCATCTGTGTGTAGTCTCTCATTTGCGAAATTTAGTAGGTAATTTACTTCCTTAGAACTATATTATCATTGATATTGCAAGTTAGTCAACCTTTTGTCTGCATATAATATCGAAAAGGTTTTTGTTCAGGCTTTTGACAGCCTCGTAGATTTGGACCAGTTTCAGGCTTAGGACACGTTTCAATCCTCTTGCATTATGTTTGAGATGTCGCTTTATGCTTGACTAGTTTTTACTTGTGTGATTAATTATATACCGACTTTGTCATATCGGTATTCTTTTATCTTGAAACCAAGGTGAAAGAAGGAACCAAATATCTATGGTTTTCCTTGATCAGAAAACTTTAGTTACATCATAGAAGGACGTGTTTGCTACTTGACAATGTGTGAACTCTGTTACCCAAAGAATCTCGCTCTATTTTTCTCTTTGCTTTTTTTTGTAGATACCTTCATACACAAAACCAAAAAATTGTACCAAGACACTCGTACGCAACGAAATATCGCCAAGTTGAATGATGAACTCTATGAGGTCCATCAAATAATGATGCGGAATGTGCAGGAAGTGTTATGTGTTGGTGAAAAGCTGGACCATAAGCCCCATCTATTCTTTCTCCTTTGATCAATTTTTTAGGCTTTTCGAATTAGGAGAACATGAATCACTAGTTGTGTACATTTGTTATATAATCAGCAGAGCAATATGCTCATTATGTACAATTTTCCCTTCTTGTTTAAAATGCAGAGGTGAGCAAGATGTTGAGCCGGCTAACATCTGAATCTCGTATATATGCTGATAAGGCTAAAGATTTGAACCGCCAAGTGAGTTTGATTGTATATTACACTATGCAACATTGATCACACGATATGAGATGCTCTCATTTCTTATAATCATGTTTAGTTTATAGATCATATTGGAAAACTCAGTTTCCCTCCTTTGCAGGAATTTATTTTTGCTAGTGTTGGCGTGCACATGTGTAGTATGTTGTTTTTAAATTGGATAGTTTTGTTTTTATATATTAGCAGGCAGTTCTTGTTGATGATATCGAAGAAATTTCAAAGATTGGAGGTCCAAGAGTGAAGGGAGAATTCATAAGTTTAAATACAAGTGTTGTATGAATTTATCTTTTAATCATGTACTTTTATTTTGTAATATTGGTTTTTTGTATCATTGTTTCATATATGAAAATAATATAATAAAATTTGGCATTTTTTATATAAAATCTCAATTTATCAACAAACAAAAAAAGCCAGCAAATCTTAATTTAAATATAAATTATTGGAATAAAGTATATAAACCATTATATATCTTGTAGAATTGTTATTGTAAAATATACAATTGTATAAAATAGCAATTCAACAACGCTATGAATAAAACTTCTATAACAAAAAAATACGTTATTATAAATATATCTATTGCATAAAACAGAGCTAGCGCTATATTAAATCGAAGATATAATTGCATTTCTTAAAAACGTTATAAAAAGTGCAGTATTTTTTATAACGGGAGTATACATAGCGTCTGTAAAAGCGCTATGGATTTCAACCATAGCGGATATTGTGCGCTATGAATATGCACTTTTTCTGTAGTGAAACCACGACCTTGGACCTAAGAGACCCTTATTGATTGCTTGTTTTGTGTCTCAAGCTCGACAATGGATAGGCTTGGGGAGGTCTCCAAGGGCGCGTTTAACGTCATTGGCTTGACGATTGCTTCCTCACTGTCGCTCCCTTCATGAAAATCACAAGAGAAGTGAAAAGATTATCAACAAAAGAAAATAAAAAGCTCTAGTCTCAAGAAGAATCAAAATCCTAATGATCAATGCTAAACCTCCCCGGCAACGACGCCAAATTGATAGTTAGATTTTTGTGTTAAACTCATATCAATTACTCTAAATACTAGGTAGTATAAGAGGTATCGAACCAAAGAGGTTAAGATTGAATAACTAAGAATACATGAATCTTCCTAAGCTAGAGCAAATGTTTTTGGGGTTTTATGTTTATGGGAAAAGAAACAAATGCAAGAAAGAGAACAAAAGATATAAGTATTGGATCATGGAATGAACTATCAAATGAATGATTAACAATCAAATAATGATGACAAAGATTGCATTAAACAGTATCCTAGAACATGGAATTCACAATTATGACTAATCACTCTTGTGGCACTAATCACTTTGTTAATCACCAAATCAAGAACAAACCATCGTTTGTGATAAGATGATTAACAAGCATTAATCTCCAATCCCACTTAGTTCACTGATCACCCTAGACATCAACTCTCATTGGCTAGGCATGAAAAGCTCACAAAAGGTTTGGTTCAAGCATTTCATCGAACACCTATCGGCGTGAAATGCTTAAGCTCTAGCTTTGATCTCTCAATCCAAAACTAGCTTTAAGGTCAACCTAAGTGAATGACCTAACAAGAATCAACCTAAATCATCATCATCTAACCATCAAGACAATTGACTAACGATGCCTAAACATTCAATGCATATTTATTCTTATGACATGGAACACTTTCAAGTAGATTAGTTTACTTTCGTGACACTAATCATTGTACGAATCATCTAAAGTCAGCATCCACCGATCACTTAGATAGTCCATAATTTATCACAAGTCCATTTTAGTCAACAATTGATCCTAAAGTCAGCATCCACCGACCACTTAGATATGAAAAACATGCTTAGAAGTTTTTCAGACATTTCATCGAACACCTTGTGTGCATGAAATGTCTAAGTTCTAGAAATGAGTTTTCAATTCAATCCTAGCATTAAGATCCTTCCTAACATGAGATTAGATGTTTATCTAGTTCTAAGCATCAACAATCAATCACCAAATCATCAAAATCAAGCAAAATCCAAAATCCAACAAAAAGGGGTCTAAAGCATAAACATGAAGAACAACGAAGAACACAAGGGAAAAAGAGACATAAAGATAAAGAACAAGAATAAAATAAAGATAATATAAAGATAGGTTGAAGAATCCTTCACTAGAGTGGCATGAATGATGAAGATCCATCCAAAATCATCTTAGGAAGAGTTTGAGATAAAACCCAACTCTAGGGAAAAGAAAGCTTAGGTTTAGAAATGTCTAAAATTTGCATAAATACACAAAGTGTTCGAACCGGGTCGACCCGAGGCAAATTGGGTCGGATCTTGGACTGGGCAGAGTTGATATATGTCTACTAAATCAGCGATAACTCAAAGAATATTACACGTAATGAGCTGAATCTTCTCGCGTTAGAAATCTAACTCAATTTTAACAAGAGACCTAAGATTAGTTTAAGCACAATATCTTTTGTTCGAAAATGTTATAAGTCCAAGTTAGTTTGCATGTTACATTGAGTCTAAGTAGAATCTTCAGTTAGGAAGTGGTTTAAGTCTAAACATGCTTCTTCTTCAGCATCTCAAAAGAGGACGGAACTGTGGCTTACCAACGATCTCACTACCTTTAAGAGATATCTCATGGAAGACCTACGTTGACAAGGTTCTGGTAGAATGCTTATAACAAGAGACCTAAGATTAGTTTAAGCACAATATCTTTTGTTCGAAAATGTTATAAGTAAAATAGCTTTTAAAACATATAACATATACATAGCAAAATGTCTTGGCTCTGATACCATATGCTTCTCTTCTTTAAGTATAGTAAATATTTGTACAAGTAAATTATGTATTCAATGAAAAGTGTAATTGATATGCTTGGTTTTTGTCGTTTTCTAACACATGTTTTAGTGTTCCTTTTAAATGTTTTATCGAGTCAAAGTTCGTTTTTAGAGTCTTTTAGTCATTTATTTAGTTATCTAAGGTAAAAAGGCGTCTAAGGCAGAAATTGGAGTTACGTGGGCAAAAACGCATGGAACCGTGAAGAAAAGAGCAGAATCGACCGATGCAACACCATCAGAAGATTCCAAATTGACCGATGCAGAATGAATCCGGTCGATGCAGCCAGTCGATGCAACAGACCCCGAGAATCCAGCATCGACCGATGCAAGGAGTGCATTGACCGATGCAACACCATCGATCGATGCAAGGAGTGCATCGACCGATGCAACACCATCAGAGAGTTCAGAATCGATCGATGCAAGGATGAGGTTGATCGATGCAAGTCGGCCCGAGAAACCAGAATCGATCGATGCAAGGAGTGCATCGATCGATGGAGTATGGCCAGAGAAACAAGAATCGACCGATGCAAGGAGTGCATCTGTCGATGCAGGCTGACGAGAAGAAAAATGAAACTTCTGATTTTCCTGTTTTTCCCTAGCAATTTCCTATTTTGACCTAATTCAACCCAAGACCTATATATACTCTATTTTTAACCTCTTTGATGGCTAAGCTTTATTTTCTATTAATACTTTTTTCTCTTGATCATTGTAATATTTGGAGAAGAATCTCTGCATCAATTGAAAAGAATTCTAAACCCGTTTCTCTCTTGATTTATATTATGAGTTCTTCATCTCTTTGCTTGTTCTCCGTTTCCACGTCTGAGTAATTCCATAGTTAGGTTTAGGGTTTCAAAGGGATCCATGAATCATTGAATTAGACACAAATAGAAATTTATCTTTTGTGGTTTTCGCTTATTGTTGTGTTTATTGCTTAGGCTTGAGTTGACCGCTTAGTCTCTAAACTAGGGCTTAATCTATACCACGGAAGTGTCGTAGGTTGCTAGAAAGAACATAAGCGAGAGAATTGTCCTTAGCCTGCGGAAGTTGATGTTAAGGCGATTCGTGAACATATTGAACATGCTCGTTAATGCTGACCTAGAATTCTATGCCAACGGAAGTTAGGATTTTAGGTTGCTAGGTTTAGTAATCAATGCCACAAAAGTGGATTGGTTAGGTATTTATGTTTGAGTTTGAAACTTGTGTTTAATCATTCCCTGAGTAGTTGTCTGATTCGTGATCTCTGGATTCCTGAGAATAAACCTTTGACCTAACGCTTTTTCCTTTATTGAATTTACCTCGTTTTAATTACTTTGTTTACTTTTCCAAAAACCAACCATAATCTTGTCTTAGCTTAATTTCATAATTGTGAGAATTATAGTGTAATCTTGGTCATCTGTGGATTCGATCCTAAAGTACTGCATTGACAACCGTTATGATTGCAGTAGTGTGAACTTTAATATTAATTGACTTAGTGAAAGCACTGAAATCAAATTGGCGCCGTTGCCGGGGACCAATAGCGTTACCTTCAATTCTAAATTTGAAATTTAGTCTAAGATTTACTAACATATTGATATGATCATGGACGTGACGGCTTCGGTGGAGGTTCAAGAAGACGCGATGGTCATTCCCGAACGACCCATCACACGGTCTAAGGCACGGCAACTAGCGGGAGCGGTTCGGAGCTTACTCACGGATGCAAGGATCGAGGAGGACCAACGTACGCAACCCGTCCTCACCTCATTGTCTTCGAACTCTCTATGAGGTTTGGCCGTTTGTACTCTTTTTTCCCGTATACGGTTTTGTCCCAATTGGGTTTTCCGTATAGAGGTTTTAACGAGGCAACCGGCTTACACCGCCTAACGGTCAGATTTCTTGAGAGTTCCGCGGGGGGATTTTCCGAGGGAATTTCCGAGGGATTTATTCCCGAGGGACTTTCCCGGGGGAAATTCTCCACGGGAATTTCTGGCGGAATTCCAAGAGTTGTTCAACTATCATTTAATTTTCTGTAATTTTCTATGTGGTCTCTCTCTCATTTTCGAGAAAGACCTTTGACTTGTCTCTTTTGAATTTTCTCTTTATCTCTTCTTCTCCCTCATTTGCGAAAACATACAACATTTTTATCAAAGATATTTTCAGAGATTTCATCTCTTTTTCTCTCGATTTCTTGATGGTTAGTCATTGAAATCTCTTTCGGTTTATCGAGATTATTTCCGCAACTTCTCGACGCAACCTTCGATCCGTTTAATCGTTCGATTCTTCTCGCAACAAAGGGCTTAGGGATTTTTGGGATTCATCTCCCACGCTCTAACATCTTTGTTCTCGGATCCTTCAAGCAAACGCAGCCACCTCTTCGTTTCAAGTGTTCTTCGTCGGAATTGGGTCTAGGGAATTTCGGGATTTCTCCCACGCCTTAGCATCTCTTCTCGAGAACTCCTTGGAGTCGTGGATCTATCACTCTCATCCGTACTAGAGCAAGCCGGTCCTTAGTCGAATCGTGTCAAGTGGTATCAGAGACACTTGCTCCAAAATCGGTGAGATCTATCCTTTTCAAACTGTTCATCTTCTTTGAAATTTCTGGGTTTGAAAATTTTGTTTTTTCTGTTTTGTTTCGATTTTTATTAATTCAAAACCTTATCAAAAAAATCAAAAACAAATATAGCTAAGTAGATCTGTGTCTTATTTTAATTTTCATAATTTTTAAAATTCAAAAAAAAAAAAATCGTTTTTGAGTTTTTCGAAAATCCCTGTTTTTGTGGTTATATGAGAAAAATCTGAACTTGTTCATACACTCACTTGTTGTTGTTTGATTCTGTGCAAGGAACAACATGTCGGAAGAAAGTGAATCCGCTTCATCACGGTCTAGGAGAGAGCGAGATGCTGCGATGAATCAAAAGGTTGATGGTGTTAACCAAAACGTCGACGATATGGCACAACTCCTCCGCGAGATGCGAGATCAAATGGCGACACTAGGGGTTCTTACGCCGAGACGAAATGAGAGGAATCAAGGCGCTGAACCGAGAGACAATAGAGCCGAGGATGTAAGGTCCGAGCAGAGTGTAGGACATGGAAGTTGTCACGCACCGGCGAGAACGAGGAGAAATCAGCCGCGACAATACGAACCGGAGGACAACCCGTTTTATGACCGAGGAGATTCATCAGAGGGAAACCAAAACCGACATCCGAGACCTCAAATGCGTAACAACGATGATCTTAGCGGAATGAAACTTCGCATTCCCCCGTTCTACGGAAAGAACGATCCGGACGCCTTCCTCGAATGGGAAAAGAAAATCGAACTCGTTTTCGATTGTCAAAACTTTACCGAACACAAAAAATTCAGGTTAGCCGCTACTGAATTTCATGAATACGCTATTGGCTGGTGGGATCAAATTGTGACAAACAGGAGACGCAACGGTGAGAATCCCGTGGAGACATGGACGGAAATGGTTATGCTCATGCGGAGACGTCTTGTGCCGCTTCACTACCATCGGGAACTTCACCAACGGTTAAGGCGTTTAGGTCAGGGAAGTAAAAACGTGGAGGACTATTTCTAGGAGATGGAAAAGCTAATGCTAAAGGCTGATGTTGACGAGCCGAGTGATGCCACGATGGCACGGTTCTTAGCCGGCATGAACCGCGATTTACAAGACCGAATGGAAATGCAAACGTATGCGACTTTGGAGGAAATGTTGCATAAGTCTGTCCTAGTGGAACAGCATTTCAAGAGAAAAGGCGTGTCACGACAACCGTACGCTTCAAGCTCTAAGCCGAGCTTCAACAAAGGAGAAAAGCCGAATTATCCCCCACAGACCGATTTTAAGCCTAAGGCGGATTTCAAACCGCAATCTTCCGGTCATGACTACAAGGGTAAGGGTGATTCGAATCCTATGCGTAATCGTGATATTGAATGTTTTAAGTGTAGAGGCAAAGGACATTACGCGAACAAGTGCCCGAACGCCCGCGCGATGATGATGCTAGAAAACGGTGAAATCGTGACCGACGATGAAGAAGAGACGGAAACCGCTCCAATCTTTGACGATTATGAAGAGCATGCGGTTGACAGGGAACTCTTAGTGGCGAGACGTGTTCTTCTTGCCCAGGAACTGGTCAATGAGAACGAACAACGCGAAAACCTCTTCCATACCCGTTGCATGGTTAAAAGCAAGGTATGTAATCTCATAATTGACGGTGGAAGTTGTACTAACGTTGCTAGCACTACTTTAGTAGATAAGCTAGGTATGGAGACCAGGAAGCATCCACGGCCTTACAACATTCGTTGGTTGAACAATCAAAGACAGCTCAAAGTTACCCGACAAGTTTCGGTTCCTTTGACTATCGGCCGCTATGAGGACGAAATAGTGTGTGATGTTCTGCCTATGGAAGCTGTTCATATCCTACTTGGAAGACCGTGGCAATATGACCGTAGAGCCATTCATGACGGATTTACGAACAAGCATTCCTTTGAGCATCACAGACGAAAAATCACTCTTGCTCCACTAGCGCCGCATGAGGTATATCTCGATCAACTTAAGCTTGAAAAGAATCACGGCAAAAGCAAGGTAAGTTATCCCTCGTCTTCTCTTTCTGATAAAACCGAGAGTATAGGTACTAAGACATGTGAGAGAACACTCGTGAATGAATCGTTATTTATTAAACCGAGTGAACTAAAACATGCTCTCGTTTCTCGGCAATCTTTTGTGTTGTTAGTTTTTAGGGATGCTCTCTCGAGTATGACTAATCCCGAGCCGGATATTCCGAGTAGTGTTTCATCTCTTTTGCAGGGGTATGCTGATGTGTTCCCGGACGATGGACCAAGTGGTTTGCCACCACTCCGCGGAATCGAGCATCAAATCGACTTTGTCCCCGGCGCTACTCTTCCGAACCGGCCGGCGTATCGAACAAATCCCGTGGAAACTAAGGAATTGCAACGCCAAGTAGATGAGCTGATGTCTAAAGGACATATACGGGAAAGTATGAGCCCATGTGCTGTACCCGTACTACTTGTGCCGAAGAAAGACGGTACTTGGCGGATGTGTGTCGATTGCCGCGCGATCAATAATATAACGGTAAAGTATCGTCATCCGATCCCGAGGTTAGACGATATGTTAGATGAGCTTTATGGATCTAGTGTGTTTACTAAGATCGATCTTAAGAGTGGTTATCACCAAATCCGGATGAAGGAAGGTGATGAGTGGAAAACCGCTTTTAAAACCAAACACGGTCTATACGAGTGGTTAGTTATGCCGTTTGGTTTGACGAATGCTCCTAGCACTTTTATGCGTTTAATGAACCATGTTCTTAGGTCGTATATAGGCGTCTTTGTAGTTGTCTACTTTGACGATATTCTGATTTATAGTAAGAACCTAGACGAGCATGTGGAACACTTGAGATTGGTGCTAGATGTGCTTAGGAAGGAACATTTATTTGGAAATTTGAAGAAATGTTCTTTTTGTTCAGATAACGTTGTCTTTTTAGGTTTTGTGGTTAGTTCTCAGGGTATACAGGTGGACGAGAACAAGATAAAGGAGATCCGCGATTGGCCGAGTCCTAAGACCGTTAGCGAGGTCCGGAGTTTTCATGGTTTGGCGGGATTTTATCGACGATTTGTTCGTGATTTCAGCACGATTGCCGCACCACTTACCGAAGTTATCAAGAAGGACGTGGGATTTCGATGGGAACAAGCTCAAGAGGACGCGTTCCAACTGCTGAAAAACAAACTCACTCACGCCCCTTTAATTATTTTACCCGATTTTATGAAAGCTTTCGAGATTGAATGTGACGCTTCTGGTATTGGTATAGGTGTTGTACTTATGCAAGAGAAGAAACCCATGGCTTTCTTCAACGAGAAACTTAGAGGAGCGACGCTCAATTATCCGACTTACGACAAGGAACTTTATGCCTTGGTCCGAGCTCTCCAAACGTGGCAGCATTACCTATGGCCGAAGGAGTTCATCATTCATACGGATCATCAATCCCTCAAGCACTTGAAGAGTCAGCAAAAGTTGAATAAGAGGCACGCACGTTGGGTTGAATTCATCGAGACGTTTCCGTACGTTATTCAGTATAAGCAATGTAAGGAAAACGTCGTTGCCGACGCGTTGTCTCGGAGGTACACTCTTATCTCGACACTTGATGCTAAGATACTTGGGTTTGAGATTATCAATGATGCTTATGCAACCGATTCTGATTTCCAGGAAGTGTTTCTCTCTTGTTCTAAATTCGCATTTGGAAAGTACTTTCAAAGCGACAGTTTCTTGTTTTACGAGAACCGTCTTTGTATTCCTAATTCTTCTTTGCGAGATTTTCTTATTAGGGAAGCACATGGCGGTGGACTTATGGGACATTTTGGCGTTGCCAAAACACTTCATATCGTGCAAGATCATTTCTTTTGGCCACATATGAAACGCGATGTGGAACGTGTTTGCATCCGGTGCACGACTTGTAAGTATGCAAAATCTAAACGCCAAAACCAAGGTCTGTATACTCCTTTACCTATTCCTAGTGCTCCTTGGACAGACATTTCTATGGATTTTGTTTTAGGATTGCCTAAGTCTAGGAAAGGTAATGATTCGATATTTGTGGTAGTCGATAGGTTCTCTAAGATGGCGCATTTTATTCCTTGCCATAAAACTGATGATGCATCGAACATAGCCGATTTATTCTTTAGGGAAGTTATTCGCATGCATGGGATGCCTAGGACTATAGTGTCGGACAGAGATACAAAGTTTCTTAGTTATTTTTGGAAGACTCTTTGGGCTAAGTTAGGAACGAAGCTTTGTTTCTCTACGACTTGTCATCCGCAAACGGATGGTCAAACTGAGGTGGTCAATAGGACCTTAGGAGCTCTTTTGCGGATTGTTATTAAAAAGAATATTATATCGTGGGAAGATTGTTTTCCTCATGTAGAATTTGCTTATAATCATGCACAACATTCTACGACTTTGTTTTCTCCTTTTGAACTCGTTTATGGCTTTAATCCGCTTACTCCTGTCGATTTAACTTCTTTACCTTTGAGTGAACATGTGAGTATGGACGGTAAGAAACGGGCCGAGATGGTCAAACAGATGCACGAGAAGGCGAAAGCAAACATAGAACGCAAGACGGAGCAATACCGCAAGCACGCAAACAAGGGACGAAACAAGAAGGTTTCTGAACCCGGCGATCTTGTTTGGATTTATCTAAGGAAAGAACGGTTCCCGGAAGAAAGAAAGTCAAAACTCTTGCCGAGAGTCGATGGACCGTTCACCGTGGTGGAAAAGATCAACGACAACTCCTACAAACTCGATCTCCAAGGTAAGTATTCGATAAGTTCAAGTTTTAATGTTGCTGATATTATTCCTTATGTTGCAGATGAAATCGATTTGAGGGCAAATCATTTTCAAGAGGAGGGGGATGATATGATCATGGACGTGACGACTTCGGTGGAGGTTCAAGAAGACGCGATGGTCATTCCCAAAGGACCCATCACACTGTCTAAGGCACAGCAACTAGCGGGAGCGGTTCGGAGCTTACTCACGGATGCAAGGATCGAGGAGGACCAACGTACGCAACCCGTCCTCACCTCATTGTCTTCGAACTCTCTATGAGGTTTGGCCGTTTGTACTCTTTTTCCCGTATACGGTTTTGTCCCAATTGGGTTTTCCGTATAGAGGTTTTAACGAGGCAACCGGCTTACACCGCCTAACGGTCAGATTTCATGAGAGTTCCGCGGGGGGATTTTCCGAGGGAAATTCCGAGGGATTTATTCCCGAGGGACTTTTCGAGGGACTTTCCCGGGGGAAATTCTCCACGGGAATTTCTGGCGGAATTCCAAGAGTTGTTCAACTATCATTTAATTTTCTGTAATTTTCTATGTGGTCTCTCTCTCATTTTCGAGAAAGACCTTTGACTTGTCTCTTTTGAATTTTCTCTTTATCTCTTCTTCTCCCTCATTTGCGAAAACATACAACATTTTTATCAAAGATATTTTCAGAGATTTCATCTCTTTTTCTCTCGATTTCTTGATGGTTAGTCATTGAAATCTCTTTCGGTTTATCGAGCAGCATGTGGGAGAGTCCTTTTGCGAAGCTTGGGAAATGTTCAGAGAGTACCGCAGAGAGTGCCATCACATGGGTACTCAGAGGAGCAGATTCTAAGCATCTTCTATGATGGAGTTGATTGGGACTACAAGAACGCCCTTAATGTTGCCAGCAATGGAGATTTCATGACTAAGACTAAGGAAGGAGCGTACCAGTTAATAGAGAACTTGGCTGCAAGTTCTGGGAATCGATGTCCTAAATACGACATATCTAAACGTGTTAATGGTATGGACTCGCAGAAGATAGATGAGATGACTGCGAAGGTGAACTTGCTGCTGAAGGGAAATCAGAGGGGTGTGCAGTCTTGCGAGGAGACAGGAGACGCGATTCTCTGTCAAGGATTAGCTGAGGAAGAGATTGACGAGCTGCATGAGGTGAACTACATTAGTGGACAGGGATATGTGCAGAACAAAGGTTTCAACCAGAATTACAGGAACCATCCGAACTTGTCCTACATAAGCACCAATGTCGAAAACCCACATGATCAAGTCTACCCTCAGCAAACTCAACAACAGGGAAAGATGTTTGCGCAAAACGCAAGCGCCTCAGGTTTTTCTCAGGGGTACAAAGGTCAGAACAGGTTTCAAGGTGGGTTTCAACATAAACAACCGTTCAACACCTTCCAAACAACGAAACACATCCCATTCCAGGCACCCGTGAGCTCCGCGAATGATTCTCAGGACGAGTTGAAACTTCTCATGCAGCAACTTCTGCTCAATCAACAGCAATCTGCTAAGGAGATCAATGTCAAGGTTGATAACATGTACAACGATCTCAACGGCAAGTATGAAGCTGTATGCATTCATGTGAAGAAGCTAGATACTCAAGTTGCTCAGACTGCTGAAGCGACCAAAAGGCCGCAAGGAACTCTCCCAGGGAAGGTAGAGCAGAATCCAAGAAATAAGTTCGTCAATGCCATCACACTCAGAAGTGGAAAAGAACTTGAAACCGTCGTAAGGAAAAGTAAAGATGCTGATATTGTCATGGAACCAGAGGAGGTCGACAGGAAAGCAACCCCAAGTGAGAAAGATTTCACAGATGGGAGCGATGCAGATGAACCACATATACTACATCCTACACGTGTCTACACTCCAAAGGTTCCATACCCTACCCGTAATAGGAAATCACGCAAGGATCTAGAGGAAGCTAAATGCAAGGAGATGCTTAATGACCTAGTGGTGAAGCTTCCTCTTGTTGACGCAGTTCAAATGATACCAGCGTTGAAGAAGAATATGAAGAGTTTGATAAAAAGCAAGGTATCTACTGAAGATAAAGTTATGATGGTCTCGAAGGATTGCAGTGCTGTCCTCCAGAACAAAATGCCAAAGAAGATAGGAGATCCCGGGAAATTTGTCATCTAGGTGCAGATTGGAGCAATGACTTTTGCTTACTCTTTATGTGAGCTTGGGTCCATGATATATCATAGTTTTTACCCTGTTTAAGCCATGATATAAGTCCGTTTTATAGAGTCTTTATTCTATTTCGTAGTGTTTTAGAGTCTTTTACAGGTCTTAGCACGTTTGGAGCATAATTGGAGATATTTGAGCTTTCTGGAGCATTTTGGAGCAAAGCTGAAGATCGGGTTGCTCAGTACCCGATTTCACGTCAAGCATCGATCAATACCCCCTGGTATCGATCGACACTAATCACAGCAGACACGACCCGCGACTTTAATGAAGAGTTGAAGAATTACAACTTGGTCCAGAAGTCTTTAATATTTACAGGGAGACCCCAAAACGTGTTTTAGGTTATTTATAAGGATTTTACAGCCACTTTGTTGGCTATTCTTTATTTTCTAAGCTTTATTCTACTTTGATTCTAATTTTTGTTTTTGGAGAGACAACTCTGAACTCCTGTTTTCTATTGATTTCTTTGATGATCTATTCAATCATGTTGCTTTCAATCTCCATGTCTGAGTAGATCCACTTTAGGTTCAGGGTTCTCATAAGGGTTTTCTCTGAATGCTAGGTTGATTAGTTTATTAGGATTCACCATCTGAATTAGTTCTTCGCTTATGTTGTGTTCAAAGCTAATTCTAGGTTGACGAATCTGGAACTTAGATCTTAGAATAATTGATTAGGCACGACAGTGCGTTTAATTGCCTGATAGAACCTTAGGTGAGCAAATTGATTATTCTCAAAGAGATTTGGTTAAAATGATTTGTGAACATATCAAACCTGATATTAAAGCTGATTTAGACTATAGGATTTGTAAAGAGATTTGGAATTCCTAGGATTTATATTTAGATAATTCTCGCAACGACAATTGGTTAATTATACCTTAGTGATTTGAGTTCAAGAACTGCGCTAAATCTGAATCATGTTAGTTATTTTATCTGCATTCATTGATTTCCTAAGAAATACCCTGAGCCTATCTTTCTCCAATTGAATTACAACACTTTTAATTTCTGCACTGCTTTCAATTACATCTGAATTGCTCAGCTTAATTCGATACTATACAATCTATTGTGTGATTTTTGTGAGTCCTTGTGTTCGACCCCTACACTTACTACAACAAATGCTTCAGTACTTTTAGGGTATTAATTTGAGCATATCAGTCCAGCGTAAACCTAATGACATACTCTGTGGCTAAGCGTCATGGATTCACAAAGTTCAAGCAAACCAAGATTTCCCTAGTATTTGCCGATCGTTCCGTGAAGCTGCCTGTTGGTGTTCTTGGAGATCTACATGTGCGAATTGCCAATGCATTCGTTCCTGCAGATTTCGTGGTTCTAGAGCTGGATGAAGAACCAAAGGATCCTCTCATTTTGGGAAGACCTTTCTTGTGTACAGCAGGATCCATCATAGATGTGAGGAACGAGCGAATAGATCTCCACCTGGGAGACATTGTCATGAAGTTTGAGATGGATAAGATGCTGAAGAAGCCTAGGATGGACGGTCATACCTTCTCAATTGAAGACTCACTGGAAATCTCCGACGTAGTGGTTGAAGAGATTTTAGTGGATGACCCGTTGAAGACTGTTTTGACAAGGGCTGAGAGTGAACATGGGTTTATGAGTGACGATGCACCAGATACGCTAAGATGCTGAACTCAAGCCAGACAATGGGGGAGATGGTCGAGTACATCAGTTTAGATGGAGCCGCAAAGACACCTCCAGCAGCCAATCTTCTTGCACCTCCTGCTGACCCGTGGAGCGAGCTGAAGGCTCCGAGGATCGAGCTCAAAACACTCCCAGCTGGGCTAAGGTACGCATTTCTTGGCCCTAATTCCACTTACCTTATAATCATTAGTGCTGAGTTGAGCAATGTGGAAACTGCTTTGCTTCTATGTGAGCTTATAAAGTATCGTAGAGCTTTAGGCTACTCACTAGATGATCTCACGGGGATTTTGCCTGACCTTTGCATGCATAGGATACATCTAGAGGATGAATCAATGAATTCGATAGAACATCAGAGATGGTTAAACCTGAATCTAAAAGATGTTGTTAAGAAGGAGATAATGAAACTTCTAGAGGCGGGCATCATATACGCTATATATGATAGTACTTGGGTGAACCCAATCCATGTTGTGCCAAAAAAGTGGTGTGACAGTCGTTAAAAATGAGAAAAATGAGTTGTTACCAACTAGAACTGTCACATGGCATAGGATGTGTATTGATTATAGGAGGTTGAATGCCTTTACCTGTAAGGATCATTTCCCTATGCCTTTTATCGATCAAATGCTTGAAAGGTTGGCTAACCACACCTACTAGTGTTTTCTAGATGGTTATTCTGGTTTCTTTCATATACCCATCCACCCGGACGACCAGGAGAAGACTACATTCACATGTCCTTGTGGAACTTTCGCTTATCGTAGAATGCCATTTGGTTTGTGCAATGCCCCATCAACATTCCAGCGATGCATGATGTCGATTTTCACCGACTTGATTGAGGACATAATGGAGGTTTTCATGGACGACTTCTCTGTGTATGGCTCCTCCTTATATGTCTATCTTTCTAATTTGTGCATGGTATTACAGCGCTGCGAGGAAAAAAATATGGTGTTGAACTGGGAGAAGTGCCACTTTATGGTCAGAGATGGGATTGTCTTGGGTCATCGAATCTCGGAACAAGGTATCGAAGTGGACAAGGCAAAGATTGAGGTGATGACTAGTCTACAGCCGCCATATTCGGTCAAAGGGGATTAGAAGCTTTCTGGGACACGCCAGGTTCTACAGGAGGTTCATCAAGGATTTTTCCAAGATTGCTAGACCCTTGACACAGTTGCTATGCAAGGAGGTGAAGTTTCATTTTGACAGCGCCTGTCTAGAGGCCTTTCACACGATCAAGGGAGCACTTGTCACTGCACCAATTGTCCATCCACCAGATTGGGACCTACCTTTCGAAGTAATGACTGATGCTAGCGACTTCGCAGTAGGAGCTGTTTTGGGACATCGTAAGGACAAGAAGCTTCATGTTATCTATTACGACAGCAGAACTCTTGATGATGCACAATGCAAGTACGCTACGACCGAGAAGGAACTTCTTGCTATCGTGTTCGCCTTTGAGAAGTTCATATCTTATCTTGTAGGGTCTAAGGTTTTAGTGCATACTGATCATGCTACTCTAAGGTATCTACTTACGACAAAGGATGCCAAACCTAGACTTTTGCGATGGATTCTTCTGTTGCAGGAATTCGATCTTGAGATCAAAGACAAGAAAGGGATCGAGAATGGTGTGGCAGATCATTTGTCTAGGCTACGGGTAGTTGATGAAACCCCCCTTGGATGATAGCCTACCTGAGGAGAACGTGTACGCGATCAGTATTGGGAGCGATGACTACTACACATCTTCACATCACACCAACCTACATGAAATTCCTTGGTTTGGTGAGATAGCATACTACTTTGCTGCAGAGAAAGAACCAAATGGCTTCGTTGGGAACAAGAAGAAAAAGTTCTTAAGAGACACCATACGCTATTTGTGGGACGAGCCATACTTGTACAAGCAATGCTCAGATGGTGTCTTTTGGTGATGTGTTTCAGAGGAGGAGATTCTCGGTATTCTTTTCCACTGTCATGGTTCGAAATACGCTGGACACTTTGCCACATTCAAGACAGTGTCCAAAGCTCTGCAAGCCGGTTTCTGGTGGCCGACTATGTTTTGCGACGCACATGCCTTCATCTCCAAATGTGGTTCATGTTAGAGGCAGAGAAATATTAGAAAGTGGAATGAAATGCTACATAATTTCATCTTGGAAATTGAAGTGTTCGATGTGTGGGGTATAGATTTCATGGATTCTTTTCCATCATCCTATGGGAATGAATACATCCTCGTTGCAGTCGACTATGTATCTAAGTGGGTTGAAGCCTTGGCTAGCCTAAAAAAGACGCAAAGGTGGTCCTGAAGATGTTCAAATCTATGATTTTTCCAAGGTTTGGTGTTCCTAGAGTAGTGATAAGCGATGGTGGGTCTCATTTCATTCACAAGGTCTTTGAAGAGCTCTTGAAGAAGCATGGAGTCAAGCATAAGGTAGCCACTCCTTACCATCCGCAGACGAGTGGACATGTCAAAATTTCCAATACGGGAATCAAGGGTATCCTGCAAAAGACTGTGAACACGATGATGAAGGATGGGGCTACAAAGCTAGATGACACCCTTTGGGCGTACATGACTGCCTACAAGACACCTTTAGGCACAACACCATTCCATCTGGTCTATGGAAAATCATGCCATCTTTCCGTGGAGCTCGAGTAAAAGGCAGCATGGGCCATGAAGCTGTTGAACTATGACATCAAATCCGCCTCTGAAAGAAGGATGATGCAACTACACGAGCTAGAAAACATTCGTCACATGGCCTATGAGAGCTCAAAGATTTACAAGAAGTAGACCAAGGCCTATCATGACAAGAAGATCATTCCCAGGAACTTCGCTGCAAATGATCAGGTTTTGCTTTACAACTCTCGCCTTAAAATTTTTCCAGGGAAGCTGAGATCGAGATGGTCCAGACAATTCACAATTAAGGAGGTAAGACCGTACGGAGCTTGACTCCTCATTCGTATATGATGAGACGACCGTGTTTAAGTATGGTACTCCTCTCCCTTATTTAAAATAAAAACATAAAAGATGAAATGATTTTCTTTCGAGTAAAGGGCTAGGAAAATTTCCATCGATCCCATTATTTTACTTCGAAAGAGATGATCACACTAAGGTTGGAAGCGAGGTTAGAAAATTTTCTCGGGATACCAATATTCGCCTAGTCCTTAGAATAAAAGGGTGGCACTAAAATGAACCGGGGATTTGGTGGTAAAAACCATCAATACTCGCGTTCCATCGACCATTGACCCTACATAAAGAAAATGAGAAAATAATAAGTTTGGGGGAGGGAAAAAGTACCAAATGTTGTGTTGTTGTCTCGTCACGATATCGAAAGGAAAAAAGTCTAGAACGTTCTTGGCATTATGATCCTTGTTGAGACCCATCAATGATAGCTTTGGATTATTCTGCGGAACAATGAGTTGAATCTGGGAGGCTGCGATGATTGCAGAGAAGTACATGGCGGTCCGATCCGGAGCTAGTTTGGCAACACGTGGATTACTAAGGTAATGGTCATTGCAGAATTCTAAAGAAAGTGTGAGTCTCCGTATTTTTCAAACTTTTTCGTCTTGCTTAGTTTTCTGTTTGCTTGAGGACAAGCAAAATACTAAGTATGGGGGAATCGATATGCTTGGTTTTTGTCGTTTTCTAACACATGTTTTAGTGTTACTTTTAAATGTTATATTGAGTCAAATTTTGTATCGAGTCTAACAGAAATTGGAGTTACGTGGATAAAAACGCATGGAACCGTGAAGAAAATAGCAGAATCGGTCGATGCAACACCATCAGAAGATTCCCAATCGACCGATGCAGAATGAACCTGGTCGATGCAGCCAGTCGATGCAACAGACCCCAAGAATCCATCATCGATCGATGCAAGGAGTGCATCGACCGATGCAACACCATCAGAGAGTTCATAATCGACCGATGCAAGGAAGAAGCCGGTCGATGCAAGCCAGCCCGAGAAACCAGAATCGATCGATGCAAGGAGTGCATCAATCGATGGAGCATGGCCAGAGAAACAAGAATCTACCGATGCAAGGAGTGCATCGGTCGATGCATGCCGACGAGAAGAAAAAGGAAACTTCTGATTTTCCTGTTTTGCCCTAGCAACTGTCTATTTTGACCTAATTCGGCCCAAGACCTATATATACTCTATTTTTAGTCTCTTTGACGGCTACGCTTTATTTTCTATTAAGACTTTTTCTCTTGATCATTGTAGAAGAATCTCTGCATCTATTGAGAAGAATTCTAAACCCTTTTCTCTTTTGATTTATATTATGAGTTCTTCATCTTTTTGTTTGTTCTCTGTTTCCATGTCTGAGTAATTCCATAGTTAGGTTTAGGGTTTCAAGGAGATCCATGAATCATTGAATTAGACACAAATATGGATTTATCTTTTGTGGTTTTCGCTTATTATTGTGTTTATTGCTTAGGCTTGAGTTGACCACTTAGTCTCTGAACTAGGGCTTAATCTATACCACGAAAGTGTCGTAGGTTTCTAGAAAGAACATAAGCGAGCGAATTGTCCTTAGCCTGCAGAAATTGATGTTAAGGCGATTCGTGAACATATTGAACCTGCTCGTTAAAGCTGACCAAGAATTATATGCCAACGGAAGTTAGGATTTTAGGTTGATAGGTTTAGTAATCAATGCCAAGGAAGTGGATTTGTTAGATATTTATGTTTGAGTTTGAAACTTGTGTTTAATCATTCCCTGAATAGTTTTCTGATTCGTGATCTCCGGATTCCTGAGAATAAACCCTTGACCTAACGCTTTTTTCTTTATTGAATTTACCTCATTTTAATTACTTTGTTTACTTTTCCAAAAACCAACCATAATCTTATCCTAACTTAGTTTCATAATTATGAGAATTGTAGTGTAATCTTGGTCTCTGTGGATTCGATCCTAAAGTACTGCATTGACAATCGTTATGATTGCGATAGTGTGAACTTTAGTATTAATTGACTTAATAAAAACACTGAAATCAGTAATACAAAAGTTTGAATGATTAAAACTTTACTAAACTTGGTTCAAATACAAGATCGGAAATAGAAAGCTTGAAAATACAACAATGAAAACCATAGAGTACGAAAGAGTAAAGGGATGTTGTAAGTTATCGCTACATGAAATTCACTATGCCTTTACAATTGTTTTCTTCCTTACTTATTTAACATAGTTTATAAGAAATGTGATAAAGTAAAGGATCATTTGTCTTGATGTTTTGATTGTAGATGATAAGCAACCTTGATGTTTTTGTCTCTTATTATTTTTAGTCTTCTTTAACGAAGGCAAACAATTAACCATAGGTTATAGAATCACATGGTACTAGTTGTACTCCAACAAAAAAATTAATTAATTTATTAGTCCCCATCCGTAAAGTAAGATGATAATCATGCAATAAACATTTATTTCCAGAATGGTTTATTAGAATCATTTCTTTGGAATAAATTTGTTATAAATATATATTTATACATTTTAAAATCTTATACGCTTAAACATCTAAGGTTTATTAAACAAATTTCTTAGTAGTTA
Source organism: Eutrema japonicum (assembly GCA_030161315.1). Classification (NCBI taxonomy): domain Eukaryota; kingdom Viridiplantae; phylum Streptophyta; class Magnoliopsida; order Brassicales; family Brassicaceae; genus Eutrema; species Eutrema japonicum. Next base: position 24,376,273 of record BSQW01000007.1, read on the forward strand.
GTTCTTTAGAAGAGTTTCCTACCAAATGCATCGCCATTGTGTTTAATAACACTGCTACAACATTTTAAATTTGTTCTTCTCTATATAAAGTCCATCTTCCTCTTCTATCCGTCTAATTTCAATATGGTTTATTATCGAAAACGATGATTATTTGTTAAATATACACATGTTACATCGATATATATATATATATATATATATATATATATATATATCTAATAAAATTATTACTCATTTTTAAAAATAAAGTACCACTTGAATGTGCTGTGTAGGCTAAATTTTATAATAGGAGAAATTAGTTACTATTTATTAATAGCAAATAGTTGTTTAAAATACCAAAACAACTACTTTTGTAGTTGGCCATGACACATCTAAGTTGTCGAAAGTCAATCGATATATTTACATAATTAAGAAAACAAACAAAAACAATTGATCTCCTAATAATTAGTAACTTCTAAAGTCTGCTAAAAGTGGAAGTTCCCTCGGTCCAGTAGTCGATCAAGGGTTCATTAATGCTTCTACATCCGGAGGTATGAAGTTTGATTTACAGAGGATGCAAATTACAAGAGGGAAATTTTCAGGCGATTTCCATTGCGGTGCAAGCATAACTACTCGTCGTGGTCCAGCGTGTCAAGGGTAAAGTGGTCCATCACGAGCATGGTGCAGGTAGACCGTTGATCGTGGATTCATGTAGGCCAGTAGAATTGTATTTGTCCTCGTAATTTGTAATTGATAATATTTGAGATGATTAAAAAAAAAGGCTGCTAAAATATTCTTACTATATAAATAGGTTGAGATGAACCCACCATTCTAATCAAATCATCTTGCTTCAAACCAAGGTAAAAAAAAATATATTACAATTGAAAGTTTGCATATCCACAGTAGTTACGTAATGGCGGCTCAAGTGTCAAAGAAAATTTGTAGTGTTTTGGTGATTGTAATTTTATTCACAGTGATGTTTTCGGTACAAGTCTCCCATTCCAACATGATAGGTGTGTGTAAAAGACTGTGTCATAAATCAGTGCATAAAAGCATCAAAAAAACGTGACTCCATTGATATGTGCCAACTCTTGCCAGATAATTTGTGACCCACGCAATAACGAGCTATACATCGTTCCCCGTCGAGGTTATCATGATCATGTAAAAAGGTTTTGTAGAGTATTTAGTTGGGTATGTAAATAAAGATCGATTGTAAGAATAATTTTCTTTTCTTAAATGCAAAAGTTATATATTTATATTTTTGTATCATTTGGTTGGTTAATATTTCATGTTCGTATATTTATGGTTATTCTTTTAAAACAAAGTAACAGTGTGAATCACAATCGAATTCATTTTTAGGAGTATGAGTTAAAAACTCTAAACTCTTATAAGATATTTCCATGTCAACAACACCTAACCATTTAGATATAGATGATTGCAATGAATTAATTCCCCATTATTATTCATAATTCCTTTTTGTCATGTAAAAGTTGTTTACTTATATGCGAAAGATATAGTAAGCCAATTAGTTATGCTATTATAATAGGTTCAAAATATATAAGACTAAATCATTCTTTTAAAAAAAAATACAAATTGGAAAAAGATTAGCTATGCTTATTTATAGAAGTTAATAAGTCAACTACAAAGTTTTCAAATCATGAACGCACCATTTTAAAATTCTCTGAATGAATAATAGTTGGTGAATAATTTTTTTATATATAAAAATAGTCTAATTCCCCACAAAAATCAAAGTTGGATGACCCTAACAATTCAATTATTTTTGTTTGGGATAAAAAACACCATACTCATGCATTTTACACAATTAATGCATGTCTTTTCTTTTTAATTAGGCTGTTAATTAATTTAAACGAAAATATTATATTGAGTTAATTAGGTGGTTGGTTTATTTTAAACTAAAGGATAAACATCAATTGTTTCCATTGTAATTTTAATCACTGTTAATCAATATAAAGATGTCTTAAATAGCAAAATTATCTTTTATATTTCATGTCAAAAAGTATTTTTTTAAATGCACACGTTATCATTAACAGTAGTTTCGGATTCATCACAACCCATATTTAAGCCTTCCAATAGAATCTTCAGATTACTAGTGAAGTCATGCAAATTTGGTTCTTTCTAAATTGAAGTGTTGTATTGAGTTATCCTAGTTATGCATGGTTCATTTAGAGCCTCTTTATGAGTTTTAATTCTACAATGGCAAATATGTAAAAAACATTAGTGAGTTCTTGCTTGAATGCATCAAAATGTATCCAAAAATAAAGCAATATAAAAATTAATTAATTTATTTATTATAAAATATATATAAAAAAACTAATTTCCTAATAGTAAATAACTTTTTGTCTATATTATCAGCCTTTCTAAAGCTATAGAATGAAGTAATTTAATTTCTTAAAATTCATTTTTTATGATAGAGTTTTGTCATATTCTTTTATTGAATATGCAGTTTTCTAATCAAAACTTCCTATTTGATATATATTCTATGGACTAACATAAGATAATTGATCATGTGATATTTTTTTATTAGAAGTTGCAATTTTTGAAATTATTTCTCTTAAATTAATTTGTTTTTTAGATGCTGAAGAAGAAGCATGTTTAGACTTAAACCACTTCCTAACTGAAGTTGTCATGCTTTAGACTCTATTTAAACTCAAAGTAGCATACAAACTAACTCAAACTTATCTAGGACGAAATTGTGGCTTACCAACGATCTCACTACCTTTAAGAGATATTGCATGGAAGACCTACGTTGACGACGCTCTTGACAAGGTTTTGGTAGGATGCTTTTAACAAGAGATCTAAGTGTTGGAACTAATTTTTTGTCAAAGCTCGAGGGCTTGATAAAATTGTGTTAGTGTGAAAAGAAATGAGTTAAGCTTTTTCTAATGAAATGTTTCATTGACCGAGAAATATTTTCTCGTGTATATATTTTGGAATGGTTGTGTCATTAAGTTCAATAATGAACAACAAGAGAGAAAAAAGACCACACGTGCGTCGATCGCACATTGGGCTTTGTTGGGCTTGTGGACTTATAGAGGTATCGATCGATACCCCTTGGTATCGATCGATACTCGTCGGGCCGACTTAAAAATCGCAGCCTCCTAGAATATTCTGTTTCTGTCTGGGAAAAACCCTAGCCTCTCTCCTATATATACTGGCTGATTTTCACAGGAAAAATCATCAGCTAAAACACTAAAAACACAACCTAAAATTTCTAACAGAAGTTCTGCCAATTCCCTACCGCTTAGTGTAAGTTGTTATTCGAGAGTATCGTAGAATAATTGTCGACATATCTGATATCAAGTGTAGATGATACAGATTACTTTGGTTGTATCCTGGGACTCATGGATCTATAAAAACCCGTCGCACTACGGGAGATTCTTAGAGTTAAGGAAAGAGATTCATCTCGCCTCCTTAGATCTATTTTATTGCTTTATCGTTTTATGAATCGTCTGTTCCTTACTGTTTATTTATATATTCGTGATTAAATCTTATCCTGTCTATAGTGCCAAATTTTGGTCCTACAATCTTAACTCTAAGAATATCCAATTTTTGTTATTACTTCAATTGGTTCTTTAATCACGAGTTAATAAACATTTTCAAACGGTTTTCTAAAACAATTCTTCTACTGCTGATGATACTCAAACGTTATCAAAAAGCTTCTTAGAAACTTGAAACGTGTAGTAGAGGCAATCTCCATCTATTCTATTTTTAAGAAGATGTTAATCTGCTAGTGATACTCAAACGTTATCAAAAAGCTGTTTAGCAACATGAAACGTGTAGTAGAAGCAGTATTGCTTTAAACATCTTTTAAAAACTGTCGTTAATTGTGATTAATGAACGGTAGAATCAACGAACACAAATCATGTTCTTGATAGGTTCGATTGCGATCGAAGCCTTGTGAGTATCGATCGACACCCTATGGTATCGATCGATACTAGACAAAATTGTATCGGTCGACACTGAGGTGCATCGATCGATACCATGCAAAAAGTTGTATCGGTCGACACTGAGGTGCATCGATCGATACTAAGCAAACAGTTGTATCGGATGACACTAAGGTGCATCTATCGATACTTTGCATCAAGTTGTATCGATCGACACCGAGGTGTATCGATCGATATTATGCAAAACGTTGTATCGATCGACACTGAGGTGTATCGATCGATACTATGCAAAAGTTGTATCGATTGACACTGAGGTGTATCGATCGATACTATGCAAAATTTTGTATCGATCGACACTGAGGTGCATCGATCGATACTATGCATCGACCAAGTTGGGTCTACATCGATCGATCCTGTGAAAGATTCACTTGCATCGATCAACACCTAGGGTGTATTGATCGACACTGGGTGTGCATTGAAAAACACCAGTGATGCATCGACTGACACAGTATGTACATCGAGCATCGATCAACACAGTGATGCATCGATTGACACAGTATGTGCATCGAGCATCGATCGACAAAAGTGATGCATCGATTGACACAGTATGTGCATCGAGCATCGATCGACAACAGTGATGCATCGATCGATACCAAGGAGTATCGATCGACACTAGTTATGTATCTAATGAGAACCTCCTAAGATCGACACAAAGAAGCTGGTTTTCGAACATAGAGAGAGATGACGGTGAAGATGTTGCGCAGCAACGAACCGCTCATAAACGAAGAGATAGAGAGACGTGAAGAAGATGCTGCAAGCAGCGATTCACTCTCAAGAGATAAGGGATTTTCGTGGCTGGATTTTGATAAGAGATAGTTTATTTGATTAAAAGTTTGATGATCCATTCCACGACGAGTTGCCACAAAGAAAACAAAGAGTTTAAATAGAAAACAACAAGGAAAAACCCTAAAACAGGTGGGCTTTGCATAAAAACGAAAATAAGATAATGGGCCTTGCTTCATGGTCGAAATTTGGTCTTCTTGGGCTTGGGCCATGAGTTTAGATCACAACAATTGGGCTGGAAAGATGGTGAATCATTTGGCCTCGTTAAAAACCTATCTTCGCAAAACCCAGTGGGACAAAAACGAAGACAGGGAAAAAGAGCACACAAATGATTCACAAACCCAATTGATGTTCTCTTTCTTGCAATGCCTGGATCAAATATTGTTGTTGTTGTTGTGCTGATCCAATATTTCACCTTCGAGCTTGATTCATGCTTAGCTTCCTCAGCTACAAGCTCAGCATCATGCACTGGTTTGATATGTTCCTCCTTAGTGCTTGCCTTGATCATATCATCCTCTCCCACTTGAAAAGGATTTGACCTCAAATCCGAACAATCTGCAAGGACAAGAACTAAGTTAGAAAAACTGAAGTTTGAATTAAAAATATGCTCACCTTGCAAACTGATCTTGTAAGCATTGATCTGGTTTATGACGCGGAGTAGACAGCCTCCTCTTAGCATCATTTTGGACTCCGTTTGGGATGGAAAACGTTTCTCCTTCATGCGAATCCAAAACTGATATCCAGACTTAACATTCACGTTGCTCTCCTCTTGTATTCCCTGTGTACTTTCAAAAACTCGAAACAAGAGATTATAGGTGCAAAAGGCATACTCATTCTGATCAGCAATCAGTTTCTTTTTAGTTTTCTGAAATGAAGTGCAGTCTGTTATCTTATAGAGTTTATCAGCTATAAGCACAAAATTTCTTAAGAAACAGTTTGGTTCACACGATTTAGTTTCAGCACACATCAAACTTGTAGTTCTAAAGCCATTTTCAGATGTACGCTGCTCATAAAACTGAATCAAATCTTTAAAATCTGATTCGTACAGCTCTTTGGTGTGCTCAAAATCTAGCAATTTAGCATTATGAATAGAAAGAAATTCATACCTTTGAGCCATTACTTCAGCCCACACGTTTTTCTTACCTTGCTGGTTTATGATGGCATATAGAAATGTTTTGATGGGTGCTCCTGGTTCAGCGACAACCTGATGTTCAAGTCCATAGACTTGTGGCAATCCTCCTGGGTTGTTGTCTTCGAAATCCTGCAAAACAGTAAGGACTCTACTCGGCAGCACCGGTTCTGGGTTAGCTAAGCTCACAAGAGTTTCTTTATAAGCAAATTTAAGTACATGTGGTTTATAAGGTAAAGTTTGTTTGATTTCACCAGCATGCACGACAGAATTAGAGTGAGTAGTCGCAATCTCTTCGCTATGCACGTTTTCATTCAGAACCGTAGGGCTCTTTGGATTCTGTTTCAGCTTATCACACACGTTATGCTCGCTAATTTCAGAATGCCTAGAGCTCAAACTCGTTTTTCCTGCATCATGAGCAAACATATCAGTTTTACAAAGTGAAACTGGTTTTAGACATTTACCTTGCTCCTTGTTGCTCGTTTTAGAGTTGTTGTGCGGTTCTGATTTTTCTTTTGGTTTGCACAACACATCTTGGCTAAGAACGCTCTGCTTCTCCACTGTTTTTGGCACATATTTCTTCTGTTTAGGCTGAGAGAACAGTGTTGAAACATAACCCCTTGGTTGCTTCAGCTTGTCATTCATATGTTCTCTCGGATTGCTTCTCCATGGTTCGCTCTTTTGTTCTTCCTTTGCACGTGCATGCTGTTGCATTTTTGCTTCAAACCGTTGGTTTCTGGCTTTTAATCTTTGACACATTACACGAGCTTTCTCAGCTAGCTCAGCCTCAAGTTTCCTTTGATGTCGTTCTTCGCTTTGTTGTTTCATCATCTGATCTAGGCGATCCATCATTGATTCCATAAACGCTTTGTCGATGTTGTTGCTGTTGTTTCCTCCAACGTCAGCCATTGGTACCTGCAAACAAATAACCCAAGCAGAAACCAGTAACTGGTTCTCACAAAAACAAAGTCACACAAGAAACAGAAGAAACAGGATTTAAAACAAAAGAAATAAATCAACAGCCACACAACACACTGAAAATAAGAAACTAGAACACAAACTGAGACAAGACAATTGAAAGAAACTAGAACACACTCGAACTGAACTAGAACACACTGAAATAAAACAAACTAACAACAAACTAAAACAGTTCGACACAGAATCTACAATAATAGAAACTGATAACAAACCTGCAACTCTAAAATCACGCCAAATACAATATGAAGAGTCACAAAATTTTATTTTATTTTTTTGACCAGAACTGAAACAACAACACACTGAAAATCGTGCTCTGCCCTAGCAAGTCATACTACACGCAAGCCAAAATGAGAAAAGATAATTAGACAAGAGCAGAACGACACAAAGACACTTAGAAACGTAAATTTTTTTTTTTTTGATTTTTGATTAAACTAAACTCGACAACACTCCTAGACAGGTTACTAAACACGAAAATCACAAAATAAAATATGCAGCACAGGTTCGACACCAAGGAAGATGAACAGCCACAAAAACACAATGAAAAATAATGAACAGATTCGAAAAAAAAAATGAAAAGGATAGAGACTACCAAGCTTCGATGTGGTGCTTTGATACCACTTAATGAGAACCTCCTAAGATCAGCACAAAGAAGCTGGTTTTCGAACAGAAAGAGAGATGACGGTGAAGATGTTGCGCAGCAACGAACCGCTCATAAACGAAGAGATAGAGAGACGTGAAGAAGATGCTGCAAGCAGCGATTCAATCTCAAGAGACAAGGGATTTTCGTGGCTGGATTTTGATAAGAGATAGTTTATTTGATTAAAAGTTTGATGATCCATTCCAGGATGAGTTGCCACAAAGAAAACAAAGAGTTTAAATAGAAAACAACAAGGAAAAACCCTAAAACAGGTGGGCTTTGCATAAAAACGAAAATAAGATAATGGGCCTTGCTTCATGGTCGAAATTTGGTCTTCTTGGGCTTGGGCCATGAGTTTAGATCACAACAATTGGGCTGGAAAGATGGTGAATCATTTGGCCTCGTTAAAAACCTATCTTCGCAAAACCCAGTGGGACAAAAACGAAGACAGGGAAAAAGAGCACACATATGATTCACAAACCCAATTGATGTTCTCTTTCTTGCAATGTCTGGATCAAATATTGTTGTTGTTGTTGTGCTGATCCAATATTTCACCTTCGAGCTTGATTCATGCTTAGCTTCCTCAGCTACAAGCTCAGCATCATGCACTGGTTTGATATGTTCCTCCTTAGTGCTTGCCTTGATCATATCAGTATCGATCGACACCGAGTGTGCATCGATCGACACTGAGTGATTAAGCATCGATCGACACTAAGTGTGCATCGATCGACAGTTTGCATCGACCAGTTCGGGTCTTTATCGATCGACGCTGGTAGAGCATCGATCGACACTGGTAGGGCATCGATCGACACCTACAGTCGCATCGATTGAGACTATGCTAAAGCATCGATCGACACATGTTGTGTATCGATCGATACTGTGTGCATCGATCGATACCAAATAGTATCGATCGACACCAATGCGATTTGGTTCGATATTTAGAATTGCGATTCTTAACTATATATCGGTACAAACGTAAAGCTTGTGTACAAGCGAGTGGTTACCTTGGAACGTTTTGAAAACGCTCCCGGGTTAGGGTTTGCGAACACCTAACATCAAACTCTTTTAGAACGGTTTGGAAAAAGGGTAATCAAACGTGTTTCGAGAAACCTTTTGACGAACACTCTGAGGAGGTTCGAACTTGAACGTACGTTTGCGGTTCAAAACTTTAGAACGCGCACATGCGGTTCTAGTTGTTTCGATAAGCGGATCTTAAATTAAAATTTAATTCCGTATCGATAAATATCATCAATAAAAGGGTGATGGTTTATTAGTCACAGATAATAATCGTCTCATTATTATATGAGTTTGCGGACGTTTATAAACGGTTCGACAAGTGACAACTTTGTGGTATTAATCCCGCGTCGTTTAGCGTTTACGAACGTGTCATAGCGTTTCTCGTAGAACCGGCTAAAACAGTTATCAAACGCGATCCACGAAACGAATCAGCGAATGCTCTCCGGAGGTTCAGGTTAGAACGCATGATAGCGATTCTAAAACGATTTCATAATACGTTATAATCGGTTTTAAAACTGCGGTTTCAAAATTAAAAAGAAAGAGTTTCAGATTCTCATCGAATACTCTCAATATTTAATTATTTAATAATTAAATTGATGCAACGTTGAAATTGTTAACAGTCTTTGGTTTAAAGACGTGTTAAATTGCAATATATTGCACATAGCTCAATATTATGTGTCCAAAAATTTCCGAATTTTGGAATAATTAATTGATGTTCAATTAAGTATTGGAGGCTGATTTAATCGAATAATTAAATCATTGGGCTAAGTGAGCAGGCCTTTTGCGATTCTTGATATGAGTTCAAGAATACTAATACAATTCGATATTGTATTAAGTTTATTAAATTCTAGAAATTGAATTGAATTTTACCCTTTAACTTGAGAGTTAGGTATTGGTTAGTATATTAATTTGGTTTGATTCTTTTGAACAAAATCAAATTTCAATATGACTAACAACACCGATGTGATCATTGTTAGATTCGGTGGTGTAAAAGACAATGGAATGGCTGAAGCCAATTTAGTCGAGATAGACATGTGTAATGTCATCCTCGGAGTCAATATGGTTGAGCATAACCCAAATGAGTGGTGGTATTATACCAATGTAATAGCTCATATATGCGTTGATATGGAAATGTTTCCCTCCTACCATAAATAATGACAAGAATTTAATCATAGTGCTGAAGTTGACTTCTCAAAGAAGCTCACTCTCACTGATGTAAATCATGTGCTAGAGATGCATAAAAATCTTATTTAGGGCACAATGCTAATTAAGCATGTATTGACAAAGAATGTTGTCTATATTAAGGACGGACTGGTCCAAATTAACGTTGAGACAGTCGGACTTAAAATTAATGTAACCAATGTTGTTGACATTAATGAGAAATAATCATTTGCTTATGGTACATAATCTCTTAGTATTTAATCTGAATGTTTCAGTCACATTATATTCGAATCTATGCGTAGATTGGATGAGATTCCAGAATACAAAATAAGCAAAGATAAGTGTGAGGTTTGCGTTCCAACCAAACTCACTAAAACACCATCATCGAGCGAACCTCTTGGTTTGATTCATACAAAAGGTGGTGAGAAATATTTCGTGACTTTCATTGAGGATTGTACGAAATATAGTTATGTCTAATTGCTAAGAAGCAAATACGAGACCTTGGAAAACTATCAAGGAGTATAAACTCGAGGTTGAAAAATCAACTCGAGAGAACTATCAACATAGTTTGAAGTGATAGAGGACATAAACATGGTATTATCCATCAAACAATTGATCCCTATTCACTGGAATCTAATGGAGTTTCATAACAAATTACCAAATTATTTGATGAACTCATTATTCCTAAAAAATCTGGGTTAGTCCAGAAATGTGGGGGAAGTATTGCTTACCGCAAGTTATACCCTGAACTAAATACCACACAAAGTCACTGGAAATGTTTCATGTGAACTTTGAAAAAGTAATGTGTTTTTATACAAATACATGAAAGTGTGGGGGTGCCTAGCAACCACCTAAGAAGGTGACAATCGGACCAAAAATGGTGGATTGTATCTTCATTGCATATGCACACAATGTAGTGCTGATTGCTTTCTGGTGTATAAATTAGATACACCAGACATCCAAGTAATCACGGTAACCAAGGAATGTGTCTTCCTTTGAACATGAGTTTCCGTGTAAAGGATAAGCTCTAGTACCTCACGAATTGAGGTAAGCAATTGATCTCTTGGGCTCTTATGCTTTTAGAGGTATCGATCGATACCCCTTGGTATCGATCGATGCTTGACGGGCATTGGACCTTAGATCAAGCAATGGTAAAGAAGTACCAAAAGCTAAAGTCGTATGCTGATTGGAATCACAGCAATATGAGATCTTGCAATCCATCAAATGGATGTGAAATCTGCCTTTCTAAACGAATTTAGAAGAGGAGATTAACATGAAACAACCCGAGGGTTATGTCACTCCTGAACAAGGAAAGAAAATAAGTAGACTTGCAAAGTCCTTATACGAGCTTAAGTTAGCTCCTAAGCAATAGCTTGGAAAGTTTGACAACAAAGTGATGTCAAATAGCTTCCAAATCACTTAAGGTGATATACATCAAAAGTACTCCACATGGATACGTTTTGTTATGTTTATATGATGACACGGTCATCATGGAAGCAAGAAGGACATAATCCAACACACTAAGAATGTGTTTAGTGGGAGGTTTGATAGACATAATATTAGTGGATAATCTTGTCTCAAGATTCTAGAATGTTTTGAGAACTACTCAAACAAGATTGCAATAACTCCAATTGTGATAAAGTTGTATCACAAGTTATGTATGCAAGAATTATCGGATGTCTAACGTACTTGATAAATCGTACTAGATCCGATTTAGCGCATTCAGTAAATAAGTCGCTACACGTGTAATCCAGGTCATACTCTGTGGAAAGAAATAACTTGAATTTTGAATTATCCAGCGTTATATGTCGTCTCGTTTTACATCAAAGTCTGGGGGTTCAAGACATTATGTTCACCTCTTGGCCTAGTAAACACGACATATATTATAAGTGGATAATAGTTTTTCTTGGTGGTGCAGCAGTATCCTGGAAATCTTCCAAACAAGCACTCTTGGCCTAATTAACCAAGGAGTCAAAGTTTATAGCTTTAGATAAAGCTGCAAAGGAAGCATAATGGCTTTGAAACTTTGTGGAAGATATCCCGATGTGGGAAAACCAGTGCCAGCATTATGTGTACACTGTGAGTGTTAGTGAGCTATCTCTCAGGCACTGAGTAAGTTATAAAATGGCAAATCTCGAGAATGACATAAGACCATTTAGACAACTGATCTCAAAACGGCTGATAACTTAGCAGATCTGTTTCCCAAAAAGTTAGCCTCGAGATCATGTTTGTTAAATCATCAAAAGGAATGGGTTTAAAGCCTATAGAAAAAGATGACGTTTTACAGATACCTCACCTATGTGACTGGAGATCCCAAGATCTAGGTTCAAAGGGAAACAAAATTAAACTGATTCGAGTTTAGCACTGTGAGACTATGTCTCTGCCCAGTTCCTAGGATGATAAAACAGTGCTACCTGTGGATAGTGATTATAAGCGTTGGCTTTTAATGATTGCATAGATGTGTAGATAGTGGAGTGTGATAGGACACTTCTGAACACAAGCTAATAAAAGATCACCTTGTGAAGTGTGAAATGGGGCCGTTTCTAGGAGAATGAAGGATAAGGCTATATTCTCCAAATTCACTCACGAATACCGGGAACGTTAAAGGCCAAAATGAACCCAATAGAGAACAAAGTTCTACGAGAAAGTGTCTCTGTGCGATATCTGTTGTATCAGTTTACATCAAAATCCGGGTGGTTCAAGACATCATGTTCACCTCCTAGCCGAGTAAACACAACAGATATTAAAATTGTTTAGTTCAAAGTTGAAAAACGCTACCATTCAGTGGCAGTTACATTTTCGTATACTCTCGAAAGTCTGTCTACGTCTAGATGAGTCTAGTCGAGTATTTCTAGTAAAAGTCTAGTCTGTACAATTTTCAATTGTTTAGAGTCATTTCTATTCATGTGGGGGATTGTTGGAACTAATTTTTTGTCAAAGCTCGATGGTTTGATAAAATTGTGTTAGTGTGAAAAGAAATGAGTTAAGCTCTTTCTAATGAAATGTTTTCATTGACCGAGAAATGTTTTCTCGTGTATATATTTTGGAATGGTTGTGTCATTAAGTTAAATAATGAACAACAAGAGAAAAGAAAAGACCACACGTGCGTCGATCGCACATTGGGCTTTGTTGGGCTCGTGGACTTTTAGAGGTATCGATCGATACCCCTTGGTATCGATCGACACTCGACGGGCCGACTTAAAAATCGCAGCCTTCTAGAATATTCTGAGGAATATTCTGTTTCTGTCTGGGAAAAACCCTAACCTCTCTCCTATATATACTGGTCGATTTTCACAGGAAAAATCATCAGCTAAAACACTAAAAACACAACCTAAAAGTTCTAACAGAAGTTCTGTCAATTCCCTACAGCTTAGTGTAAGTTGTTATTCGAGAGTATCGTAGAATAATGGTCGACAGATCTGATATCAAGTGTAGATGATACAGATTACTTTGGTTGTATCCTGGGACTCATGGATCTATAAAAACCCGTCGCACTACGGGAGATTCTTAGAGTTAAGGAAAGAGATTCATCTCGCCTCCTTAGATCTATTTTATTGATTTATCGTTTTATGAATCGTCTGTTCCTTACTGTTTATTTATATAATCGTGATTAAATCTTATCCTGTCTATAGTGCCAAATTTTGGTCCTACACTAAGATTAGTTAAAACACAATATCTTTTGTTCGAAAATGTTTCAAGTAAAATAGCTTAACAAACATATAACATATGCATAGTAAAATGTCTTGGCTCTGACACCATATGCTTCTTCTTTAAGTATAGTAAACATTTGTACAATTAAAATTATGTATTCAAAGAAAAGTGTAATATACAAGATCGGAAATACAAAGCTTGAAAATACAACGATGAAAACATACAGTACGAAAGAGTAAAGGGAATTTGTAAGTTATCGCTAACTGAAATTCACAATGCCTTTACAAACGTTTTCTTCCTTATTTATATAACAGAGTTTATAAGAATTGTGATAAAGTAAAGGATAATTTGTCTTGATGTTGTGATTGTAGATGCTTAGCAACCTTTATGTTTTTGTTTCTTATTATTTTTAGTTTTTTTAACAAAGGTAAACAATTAACCATAGGTTATAGAATCTCATGCATGGTACTAGTTGTCCTCCAAGAAAAAAAATTTAATTTATTTATTAGTCCCCATTTGTAAAGTAAGATTATATTCCTGCAAGAAACATTTATTTTCAGAATGGTTGATTAGAATCATTTCTTTAGAATAAATTTGTTATAAATATATATTTATACCTTTTCAAATATCATACGGTAGGACATATAAGGTTTATTAAACAAGTCTCTTACTAGTTAGTTCTTTAGAAGGGTTTCCAACCAAATGCATAGCCATTGTGTTTGATAACAATATTTTCAGAATGGTTGATTAGAATCATTTCTTTAGAATAAGTTTGTTATAAATATATATTTATACCTTTTCAAATCTCATACGGTTGGACATATAAGATTTATTAAACAAGTCTCTTACTAGTTAATTCTCTAGAAGGGTTTCCTACAATATTTTGAATTTGTTCTTCTATATAAAGTTCATCTTCCTCTTCTACCCGTCTAGTTTCAATATGGTTTATTATCGAAAATGATCATTATTTGTTAAAATACACATGTTACCTATATATCTAATAAAGTTATTACTCAATTTTAAAAACAAAATACCACTTGAATGTGTTGTGTAGGCTAATGTTTATAATAGGAGAAATTAATTACTATTTATTCATAGCAAATAGTTGTTTAATAGGCCAAAACAAATACTTTTTTAGATGGCCATCTCACACCTAAGTTGTCGAAAGTCAATCGGTATATTTACCTAATTAAGAAAAGAAACAAAAAACAATTGACCTCCTAATAATTAGTAACTTTGAAACCTAATAATTAGTAACATCGAAAGTCTGCTAAAACTATTCTTACTATATAAATAAACTGAGATCAACCCAACAATCTCATCAAGTCATCTTGCTTCAAACCACGATAAAAAAACAATCTATTACAATTGAAAGTTTGCATATCCACTGTAGTTACGTTATGGCAGTTCAAGTGTCAAAAAAAAATTTGTAGTGTTTTGGTGATTGTAATTTTATTCACACTGATGATTTCGGCACATGTCTCCCATTCCAACACGATAGATGTGTGTGTAAAAGAATGTGTCACAAATCAGTGGATGAAAGCATCAAAAAACGTGACTCTAGCGATATGTGACAACCCTTGCCTGATATTATGTGATCCACTCAATAACGAGCTATACATCGTCCCCCGTCGAGATTATCATGATCCTGTAAAAAGGTTTTGTAGAGCATTTAGTTGGGTATGTAAATAATTGGAAAGATCGATTATAAGAATTTTTTTCTTTTCTTGAATGCATAAGTTATATATTTATATTTTTGTATCATTTGATTGGTTAATATGTCATATTCGTATATTTATGGTTATTCTATAAAAATAAATTAACAGTGTGAATTACAATCGAATTCATTTTAGGAGTATCAGTTAAAAACTCTAAACTCGTAAAAGATATTTCTATGTCAACAACACCTAACCATTTAGATATAGATGATTGCAATGAATTGATCATTCTCCATTATTATTCCTAATTCCTTTTTGTCATGTAAAAGTTGTTTACTTACATGCGCAAGATATAGTAAGCCAATTAGTTATGCTATTATAATCGGTTCAAAATAAAGAAGACTAAATTATTCTTTTAGAAACAAAATACAAATTGGAAAGAGATTAGCTATGCTTATTTAAGGAACTTAATAAGTCAACTCCAAAGTTTCCAAATCATGAACGCACCATTTTAAAATGCTCTCAATAAATAATAGTTGATGAATAAAAAAATTATTTTTATAAATAGTCTAAGGAGCCAAGGCACAATGCCTATAGGATCAGCTTACTGAGGACATTCCTTGTGGAAATTCAGGACTATATAGAGGCAGGCTCGGCCCATAGGGAAGGTGGGCTCGGCCCATAGGAAAGGTGGGCTAGGCTATGGTCTAGAGTCACCATATTTTTTAGTTTTTTATGGGTCACATAGTTAGTCTTAGGTTAATAGTTTGTAAGGTACAAAATTTGAAGTCTATGATTTTATTTAAAATATTATTTTCAAATTAAAAAATAATTGGTTTGTGTCACAAAATAATTGGTTTGTGTCACATAATTATTCATTATATTTTATTTATGTTTTGCTTCTATTTTGCTTAATTTTATATTTTTTATTTATGTTTTCCTTATATTTAATTTTTGTTTTGCTTAATATTTTTCTAATATCAAGAGATGTTAAGTAAATGTTTTAAAATCATACTAATATGGTTATTTATCTTGAACATGTTTCATATATCAGTTTCAACGATTTCATATGAAAAATTGTAAAGAGGGCTAGTTTTTAGATATAGTGTTTTGGTTTTTTTTTCCGGATTTGTTGTATTTTTAAAATAAAAACAAGGAGGGTTTTTTGTTTACAGCAAAATTTGTAATTTACAAAGGGCCACATTTTTTATTCTTGCCTCAGACCATAATTTTTGTTGGACTGGGGCTGTATAGAGGTTTGCATATAGTCAATCTGCCCATTTCCCTGATGGAGGAGCATGTGATTAATAGATTCAACACTCGTTGGGCATCTTACACATGTCGCATCCTTAGATAAATGTCTGAAATAGAGAGTTCATGCAATCGGAAGGTTGTTGCTTAGACATTTCCACATAAAGTGTTGAACCTTTGGACTTACTTCTGTTTTCCAAATTTGTTGATATAGACGATTTAGCACTTCCCCGGGGGCCTGCCTCTTTCTTATGAAGCTGTTTTTGATCTCAATATCCTGAATTCACTATATACTGACCAGATTTTGAGAAGTTCCAAGTACAAGTGTCCCCAGAATTTTGACCACCATGCCTAATCTCCTCTATTAGACTTGATTGTGCTAAATGAAACAAACCATACATAAATTATCTGTTCCACTCTCCCACAGATAATCAGATGGTCCTTCACTCTAAGGTTCTCATGGAGGAGGTGAGAGAAGTGTGGTTGTACCTGATTCACTAGATGCGGGGAAAACGATGGTTTGGAGCCAATCCAATTATGATTCCAGCTAATTAGCAACGTTTAAAAAAGTAATCATCATCTAATTATTCTAATATAACTATATCAAGTATTTACGCTGTAATTACGTCCTCAACATCTTCTTTGCATTTTCTGCACTTCCATAATTGTTTGTGAAAATGTCTGCCAGAAGAGAGTTCTCTCGTATCATCCATGTCATGTGGAAAGACCTTTTTGGCACATATTTTGCAGGACATGTAGTACCACCAAATTTAGTGTAGATAGACATGATTATTGCCATTGTCACACACTCACAATCTATTTAATTAACAAATGTATAGTTAGACAAATTAGTTAATATAACATAGATTATAGCTTAATATATTACAAAAAACTATTAATACCTCTGACGCATCTATAATCTCACTTATAATCCTGCGAGGATTATGTAGGAAGAAATCATCTCGAACCGACACAAATTGACTATAATCAATTGATTAGGATATGCGTAAGAAATGGTAACACCATCTGTTGGTAAACTGCAGAGAAAAGCAAATTCACATCAATGAAAACAACTACTTATTGATAAATTCCAAAGGTAAATTGTGTTGATACCTCTCTCTGAAATACAATATCTTAGGTAGATCTGGATCAGTCATGAAAATTGAAGAACTGTAACAACTACCAACACTCCAAACACCTATATTCGGCCAAAACAAAATGTTAAGTCTTCTGTAAAGATCTTATAGTTTTGTTCATACATGATTAAATATGAATAATACATTGATATAGTCTTAACTTTCCAAAACGTAACACAAACACAATGACAACATCAGTAGCATTGGTAGCAATACTCTCAAAAAGCTCAGCATAGTTTCCCCATAGGACACAATTCAGACGGATATCACTAAAACAAAAAACAAAAATGATTTGAGAATTGTTTTTAAAGCATAACTTACATATTATTATTACTTTTTTTGAGACTCCGTGCCTTGAGTCACGAAGAGTCATTGTAAGACGTTTGATATGTTTTAAGTTACCATTCAAGATCTTAACTTTACCACTACTCACAATCTGACCAATAATGTCTGTAGAATGTGCATATTTTAAAAAAACATTAGGTAATAATTATGAATAAAATAAACATTTGAAAGTCTTTAACAATTACAATAGTAAATAAGTGTACCTATCAGAAAATCTGGATTCAATTCGCGATCATGGATATCATTGAATTTTACTAATTTCAAATCGAAGACATTTGGATCCAAATCTTATGCGGGTCTCACAGAGGTAGTGGATGCAAATTGAATCTTGTAAACATGAGATGTAGTCATGAATTTGCTGCCATTATGAGTGACCTGAAAGTTGGTGATGATTTTAAACATCCCTTCTTCCAACATATTCTCATATTTCCTGATAAACTCCTTCACAGTTACATACCTTGTTTGATTCTGTAGATCTGGATAATAAAACATAACAAATAAGTTAGACAATACAAAGAATCAGCGTTTGAAAGATGCACAATATGATACAAAACATATCAATTCATCCACATAGACCATTTAGCCCAAAAAAGGAAACAAAGCCCAAAGAGAGGAAAACATACCCATTTGTTTAAGTTTAGCTTCTCGAGCATGGCTGCCTGGTTTATGTTGAACGTTGAAGGGCTGACTTGTTCGTGCTGAGTCATTTATCTCCCTACTAGCGCGGTCTCCAGGTTACATGGCAAGAGTTGGCAGGCTCAGGAAAAAATAACATTTTATATATGAATTACTCATCTCCCAAATACCGCACTATCCAGTTGGCGGGTTCGGGAAAATATGACTCTTTATTCTGGTATGGACCACTCATCCCATTACTTCTCACCGGTTCGGATGGAATCAACGGTTTTCTGGAAAAGGTGGCCGCATATAACTTGTCTTAACTTGTCATATGCTTTGACCACATAGCCTCGTAGCCACACACCCTCTTAGTGGCTCGCCTTTAGGTCTAGTGGCCGATCACTAATCTATTACACATGTCGTTACGTGATACACCTTCTCGATGAGAAATTATTTATCCCCAACAATCACTATATAGATATCTTAAATAGAAAGAGTATCTTTAATATGTCACAATAAAAAGTAATATTTTTAGTTTAAAAAGTACACGCTATCATTAACCGTGTGGTGTCGGGTTCATCATGAACCGAATTTCAGAATTCTCGTAGAATATTTGGATTACTATTTATGCATGGTTCATTTAGATTCTCCTTGTGAATTTTAATTCTCGAGCCACTAAGAGGGTGTGTGGCTACAAGGCTAAGTGCTCAAACCATATAACAAGTTAAGATATGTTATATGCGGCCACCTTTTCCAAAAAACCGTTGATTCTAGCCGAACCAGCGAGAAGTAATGGGATTAGTGGTCCAGACCAGAATAAAGAGTCATCTTTTCCCGAACCCGCAAACTGAGAGTGTGGTAGTTGGGAGATGAGTGATTAAAATATAATCTGATACGGTGCACCATATCAATCACTATGAACCATATGGTTTAAGCAATGATATGAACCATATAATTCATAAATGACAATGTGAACCAATGATATGTTTGTCATTCACATTGTCATAATTCTTTGTTGATATGAACCATAAATGACAATGACAACCATAAATGATATGTTGATACGCGCCAATATTCTTATCAATGTCTTATCAATGTGAATTATGACAATGTGAATTCATAACTATATGGTTCAATCAATACTCTTAAATGAACCATAAATACGCACAATGGATCCACAATGAACAATGTGATTATATGTGATTATATGGTGAATACTCTAAAATGAACCATAAATGAGTTATACGTATCAATAACTCACATTGTAAATACTTATGATTTCATATCTAGTGTCCATTGTTGATCCATTGTGAATTTAATGATTGACGAGTTATTTGTTCATTGTGAATGAGCCATTGTGCGTATTTATGGTTCATTTAAGAGTATGAAAATAACATATTCATTGTGATTGATATGTCAAACATTGATCAATAACTCATTTATGAGACAATGTGAACCATATAATTCATAAATGACAATGTGAACCGATGATATGTTTGTTCATACTCTTAAATACACCATAAAAGATATGTTTCATATCAATCACAATGGATCCACAATGAACAATGACATACAAACCATATGATTCACAATGAACCATTTATACCAACCATATAATTCATAAATGATCTTGACAAGTGCGTTGAAAGGTACCGCTAGACAGCTCGCAGAAAGCCCGCAAGTTAACATTAAGGTGAGAGGTGAGCTGAGAAGCAACCACAACACTGTACAGAGGCAAGAAAGAGTGTGTGCAAACAAGAGCTCATACGTTCCTAAAGATCATAAGAAATCATCAGATTCTAATTAATTGTTTTCCAAAGATTATCTACGAATCTCAAATTTACTTTCACCTGAATTACAGTAAGCTAAAGAAAATTAATTGGATATGAAAATCTCAAGAGAACATCATATTTTAATGGCTAACAAAAATTTGATGTTATTTTGAATGTCAAACTATATTCAGCTCTGTAAGAAACATAAAATCTGAGAGCATGGAGTCTACGAATCTCAAATGTTTCTGAAATTAAGCACAAAGTCATCAATTGTTTACGTAAGATCAAGAACGAGAAACACATTTTTCGTTGAATGATTCAAAGACGAGATACAAAAAATCTTCAAATTCGTCCTAAATCTATAAACTTGGATTGATTATATTCAACAGTCTGCTATAATTTATTACGACGGAGCTAGGTCAAACCTAGAAGGCGATGAAAAGGCAAAGCGACGACCATGTAAGGAGGATGGGGAAGAAGCACGAAGAAGAGGAAGCGCCGCCGTCGGAGAACGGAGAGACGGTACTCTCGCGGTGGCGGAGACGAACGAGCGAGCAGCAGATCCTGCATTGTGCCAAGCCAATTTTTTTTGTTTCTACTGCGAGGAGAAATGAATCGAGCTCAAAGGTTTTCGCTAGGGTTTACGAGAAACTCGAATTCTCTCGATGATTTGGTATGGTGCACGGTAGCAGATTATTACGCCCGTAGCCCAAATTTTTATCTTTAATATTTTAGGCCCATAAGAGGCACATACCAATAGAGGTTGTGATTGTTTTATGTTTTAGTGTTTTTAACAAGAGAGACAATTCCAACAATATGAATCCTCAGACACATATTTCAGCTTCTTCATCTCCTCATTTATCTCTTTGTACCAAATCAACAAAATTGGTGCACCAACATGAACATCACTAAGGAACACTTCAAATTTCTGCCAAGTAATATCCAATACTTTCCATTTCACACACAAACAACCCAACTCACCACTGTACTTGGAATCTTCGTCTCCTTTTTTACAACTACAACCATAGTGGATTATGTGTTTGATTGTCCCATTTTTCATGTTAAAAATAAGCAAACAAAGTAAAAAAAAACACACACAAGTTTCGACTTCAAAAATCAAACCTAATCGACTTGAGCTCTCAGATTTCAAAGTACACACACATTACCCAACACCCACGAAATCAAATCGAAAACAAAAAATTTTAAAGGACCCTTACCTCATTTTGACTTGAGCTCTCGAGTTGAGCTTTCTAATCCGTGGTTTTTGCAGCGCTCCAGCTCTAAGAATAAGCTCTCCGAGTTCGAATTGGGCTGTCGCAGCAAGTGGGATCACAACTCCGACTTCTCTCAATCGATCGGCCTCCTACTTCGTCTCTCGATTTTTTTTTCTTCTGGGTGACTGAAATAAGAAACCCTAAATCGAATTGGGGATTTCTGGGTTTAATGTTTTTTTTTTTTTTTATTAATTAATTATTGAATTGGGGATCCACCTTGAGGGTAATCTGTTAAAGTTTCTAGGTTGAGGGTTTATAGTGTTAGTTAAAAATTGTGGAGGCTTAAAGTGTTAATAACTGCCACTTTGAAGGTTTATTATGAGATTTTCCCGTTTTAATTGGGGATCCACCTTGAGGGTAATCTGTTAAAGTTTCTAGGTTGAAGGTTTATAGTGTTAGTTAAAATCTGTGGAGGTTTAAAGTGTTAAAAACTGCCACTTTGAAGGTTTATTATGAGATTTTCCCGTTTTAATTGTCTCTCATGATTAAAACAGTTAATCAAAAAACAATAACAACCTCTATTGGGCTGTGTCTCTTATCGGGCCTAAAATATTAAAGATAAAAATTTGGACTACGGGTGTAATAATCTGCTACGGTGCACCATACCGAATCATCGAGAGAATTCAAGTTTCTCGTAAACCCTAGCGAAAACCTCTGAGCTCGATTCATTTCTCCCCGCAGTAGAAACAAAAAAAGGCTTGCAATATGCATGATCTGTTGCTCACTCTTTCGTCTCCGCCACCGCGAGAGCACCGTCTCTCCGTTCTCCGACGGCGGCGCTTCCTCGCCTCCGTGCTTCTTCCCCATCCTCCTTACTTGGTCGTCGCTTTGCTTTTTCATCGCCTTCTAGGTTTGACCTACCTCCGTCGTAATCAATTGTAGCAGACTGTTGAATCTAATAAATCCGGGTTTATAGATTTAGGAAGAATTTGAATATTTTTTGTATCTCGTCTTTGAATCATTCAGCGGAAAATGTGTTTCCCTTTCTTGATCTTACGGAAACAATTGATGACTGTGTGCTTAATTTCAGAAACATTTGAGATTCGTAGTCTCCATGCTCTCAGATTTTATGTTTCTTAGAGAGCTGAATATAGTTTTGCATTCAAAATAACATCAAATTTTCGTTAGCCATTAAAATCTTATGTTCTCTTGAGATTTTCGTATCCAATTAATCTTTTTTGGCTTACTGTAATTCATGTGGAAGTATATTTGAGATTAGTAGATAATCTTTAGGAAACAATTGATTAGAATCTGATGCTGTCTTATGATCTTCAAGAACCTAGGAGCTCTTGGTTGCATACACTCTTTCTTGCATCTGTACAGTGTTGTGGCTGCTTCTCAGCTCACCTCTCACCTTAATGTTAACTTGCGGGCTTTCTGCAAGCTGTCTAACGGTACCGCACTTGTCAAGATCGCTAGTAGTCCTCTTTGTTAGTGTTACTTTTCTTAGGATTTCATAGAAAATGTGGGTGACAAGTGGGTTTTCTGAATGTTTCTTGTTTAAATTTTCAACACTCTTGAAGTTTCTTGGGTAGAATAAGTTGGTTTATGTCGCTCTTGTGATCTATCTGCTAAAGGACAAATTTGGATCGGGATTGATAAAGAATGAAAAAAGTGGGTGATGCACGTGGATTTTCAGTCGTTGGCAAGAGAATGCTACTGCATTGTAGGTTTCTTGTCCAAGTTTGTCTTGCTTTTTCGTGTTTCCTTGGCTTAATAGACAAAGTAAAGCTTTTTGTAGCACTAGATGACATCTTGTTCATTTAAATAGACAATTTGGCACTTCAAATCTAAAGCTTTTTTGCACATTAATCAAGCTAAAAGATAAGGGTTGCAACATGTTAATTCAAGTAGACTGAATAGAGCATAGACAGTATGTGGCTTGGCATAAAGATACACGCTTCTTGCTTTTGATCCGTTTAGAATTTGGTTTATACAACAAACTTCTCGGGTTTTGTTTCATTGTGCTCTGAGAAACCGAGAATACTATAATATAAGATACGCAATGTCGGTGAATAAGAATTGATGTTATGAATGTATGCCATTAAGTTTGGTTGCAACTTGAGACAGGTACTTAGAGGGGTAGAAGAGAGTAATGCAATAGTGCATGCGTCAGTAAGGGATGTGAGAATCTGAGATCCAAAGATTGGGGTTAAATCAGATAAACTTATTTTTGTTTTAATTTATTTTTTCTTGCAGTTTTAGTTTCAGAATGTGTGGATTGCTCTGATTATTAGCTGTAGAGCTTTATGTTTGCTTAGCACAATGTATTATCAAGTTATATGCTTTGATGTATCAAGTTTTTTCACATATATTAATAAATAAAACTGTAATAATACTCCATCGTATCATGATTCATGAACATTGATTTTTTTTTTCCACAGATTTTTTATTTTTTATGTTTGCTATGTACGTGTTTTAATTAACGTAAAAAATGCAAACCTCAACAAATATTTATGGTCAATATTTGATAAACTGAATTATTATTTGAATAGACAGAAATATAATTTTTAAGAAGAAATTTGGAAATATATTATAAAATGAGATTTTATTTTTTAACTGTACTATTTTAATTTTTTTATTTAAACTATAGTTCTTTCTAAGTTAAATGACTAGATTATCCTAATTAGTTTATAATTACCTTAATATTTAAATTAAAAAAATTAATAGGCATGTCAATCTATATGGTCCGGTCCGGCCCGAACCTCGCAAAACCCGCATATATTTGAGTCCGGTCCGGTCTGTAAAACAATTGTGCATATATTCAAAAGCCCGGTCTGGTCTGAACATGGCTATAGAGCTATTTCAAGCTTTAAAAAAAAATCTTAATTCTCAAATGTAAAATAAACAAAACAAAAATATTTATCGAAATAAATCCAAATTAAAATATATTTGTATCAAATTCAATTTAATTGAAAAGCAAAAGTTTGACCAAATAAATAAAAATAAAATTCAAATAAATTGTATTACCAAATAAAACATAAAATCAAAACAATTCAAATCTAGGTAGTAGAGTTAGATTGTAATCTCTTTCAACACATTTGAAGTCCTCATCACCATCAAGAGCTACAGATAAAAAAAAATCATGTAATTTTTAATTATGTTTTGACATGTATAAATCATATAAAAATATCACTAAAATCCATAGATAATGATTTTAAAAATATGAAGTAAATATGAATAAATTATAATGTTATCGGGATCACGAAATGTAAACTCATCAAACTAAGTGTGTGTACAAATCCATGCTTCAACGTGTCTTGGTAGAAGATGATTTCTATATTTGTTCAACACATGCGCACCAATATTAAATGTAGACTCTAAGATTTATAGTAAAGTACAACTAGAAAATTAGAATTTTTTGTTAAAAAAAAATTACATTGTAAATATTCCATATTTTAAAAAGTTAAATTCTTAAAGAAAACCTCTAATTCAATTAAAATGTTTGTTTCCGGGCTCTCCAGACCTGCCCAAGCCCGACCGGAATAAGCCAAAAAAATCCAATAGACCGAACGGACTCAGCCCAAAAAGCCCGATATTTGTTTGGCTTATATTTCTGGGTCCGAGCCCGAAATGTTTTAGGGTTGGGACGAATCGGGCTCCGGACTTTAGCCCTAATTGACAACCCTAAATAAACGTATGAAAACAAATTATTAATTTAAAAAAAGTTCAACAATTATTGACTCTGACTAATTTTTATTTTATTTTAAAAGATAAATTACTTATTTTATACTTACCTATATAATTTTTTTTTCGGATTTTTTATTTTATTTTATTTAAAAGATAAATTCCTCATTTTATACTTACCTATATAATTTTTGAGGTGAAGAAAATGGAAAAGATGAGAGATTTAGGGTGGTTTCGACCTGAGAGTGGCCGGAGATAGAGTGTTTGGAGGGATCCGGTGATTCCCGGAGAGGATTTTGTGCCTAGAGAGAGAAGAGAGAGATTTTCTAGAGAGGAGAGAAAATTAGGTCAAGAGTTTGTGTGTGAGTGTGCGATTATGGCCGTCCCTTGCTCTCGGGGAGCACAAAGGACTTTTATAGAGTATAGTTGCCATGGATCGTATACCGGGTCGTAGTTCGGATCAAGTGGGCGGATCATCTGAGATGGCATCCGAGATGGGTCCTTGTACGTTTCCCTAAAGTGGTTTTCATGCGCCTATACTTGTCTGATGTGTCTCTATCTTGCGCTGAATCGTTCTTGCTCTATGCCTCGCGGGTTTGGCGCCGTATGGTATGCTCGTCACATACTACACGCATCTCGAGGCTCTACGATATGGCGCTTTCGTCCATCTCTGACCCTGAAAACGCGTAGCGTGAATCTTAAGCTAAGCCTTATGGCGGTAATAGTTTAAGTTTGTAAACATTGTTCATGGAGAGAAAATAGTAAAAGACTCGTGTGGAAAGCCATTTTTACCTTCCCGATAACCTAGTAAGGGGTATCGGGTTCTTCTTACCTTCACATATTACTTATCCGGTTATCTAAGAGCTTACCTTTCCGAGCATTGCTACCTGGTTTGTGGTCACGTAAACGGTTAATTGTCTTGTACCCGTCCGGGTTACTCATCTCCCTACTACCACACTCTTCAGGTAACATGGCACGAGTTGGCGGGTTCAAGAAATGGCAACCCCTTATCCTTTCGGGACCACTCATCTCCTTATTTCCCGATCTCGCTAGTTAAGAACGGTTTTGAGAGAAGGTGGTGGTTCATTTCCATGTCATAACCTGTCATATGGTTTGACCACCTAGCCTCGTAACTGCACCCTCTCAAGGTGGTGCACTCTTAGGTCAAGTGGCCGTCTAATCTATGGTGTCACATCATACAACTTGTCCTAACATGCCCTAGGGGTCGATCACCGATCACCTAGCCTTGTAACCGCACCCTCTCGAGGTGGTACGCCTTTAGGTTAAGTGACCGTCTAGCCTAGTATTACATGTGTCACTCTCTAATTCGCTGATCCAAAGAGGAATTGTTTATCTTCAACAAATTTCAATTAGAATATGCTTTATACTTTTTTTTAAGAAAGCTTTATACTTTTTTTGACCAAAATAAAATAAAATAAAATAAAAATATGTTTTTGTTATGAATAATTAATATGGATGCCCATTATAAGGCCCATATCATAAAGAGGTTTATAATATTCTCGCTTTACTTATTCTCCAAGTTTAGCTTGTTTCCCAAGTCTTTGTAAACATATATATACATCTCATTATTCATGAAATAAAACACACAATAATTTGCTCTTTCTCTTTTATTCACAACACGTTATCAGCACGAAATTCTAGCCATCTGAGCAAAACCCTAGCCACTGAGTAAAAACCCTAATCAACACCGTTTCGTTTTTGACGTCTCAAACTTTGCTTTGTTTCCGTTGAGAGACCATCGCCTCCGTTTTAGATCTATGATCTCTATGACGTTGTCTCCATTTCGATTGAGATAAGTATACCGAATCATATTTATTGTTATATTAGCGAGATGCATGCTTAATTATTTTCTAGATATTTATGTTGCTTTATCGATTAAGGTTTACTGTTTTAACTTTTAATGAATGTTTATCGTCAAGGATGAATAATCGATTAGAAATCAGTTATGAATAACTATCGTTGAATGAATCTTTGTCTCATTCCTCTGTAGACTTTGTTCCTAATTTATTTATTATTTATTTTATTAATTAATCATGTTTGCATCTAATTAACGTCAAATGTGTCTAAATATGATTCATGATAAAAAGAGTGACCGAAAAATTAGTTTAGGTTGAACCGAAAAATATTATATATGTGAGAGAAAGTATTTTTTTATGATGTTCGTAAGAAGATCGAAAATTTGAGTTTAACTTGTGTTGTTCTTGATTGATTGATTATCGTGTGTTTTCGAGTCACTTGTGGATGAATTTTAGTTTGTAATAAAAATAAGGTTATGTTATAGTGTGGCTGTCGGGATTGAAATTCTGATCAATAAATTATTATTACATTACAAAACTGCTATATTGAGATCAATCAACATATGCTATATAGTTTCATTTGATATTGTTGATCTAGTATATAACATGAGGACATATTAACTTTTAAAATAATTTGAATTACGGTACATAATTTTTTTAACAATATGACTTTCATCGATTTACGGTATATTTATGTTTCAATAATTGTTGATCTAGTATTAATACTACTAAATTGTTTTATTGTCCTAGAGTAACGTTTATTGCTTGGGAAGCAATCAATCCCCTAAAAGAGAAAATGACAACTTGTTTACTAGATTCGAGAAGAAATTTTGGTCTCTATGATCCTGCAAGATCTCTTTGAGGCACGACATTTGATTTATTATGACAAACTCAAATTGTTTCGGTTCATTGTTATGCTACAAAATATCCATGTATATTCAAATAAAACTTTATTTCCTAGGTTGAATTCTATAGTTACACGAATCCTGAAAATTAAAATTCGTATGAATTGTTATAATCAATATGAATTCCAGCTTCTTCATCTCCTCATTTATCTCTTTGTACCAAATCAACAAAATTGGTGCACCAACATGAACATCACTAAAAAAGACTTCAAATTTCTGTCAAGTAATATCCAATACTTTCTATTTCACAAACAAACAACCCAACTCTAAGAATAAGCTCTCCGAGCTCAAATTGGGTTGTCGCACCAAGTGGGATCACGACTCCGACTTCTCCCAATCGATCGGCCTCGCCTACTTCCTCTCTCGGTTTTTTTCTTCTGGGTGACTGAAATAAGAAACCCTAAATCGAATTGGGGATTTCTGGGTTTAATGTTTTTTTTGTTTTTTATTAATAAATTATTTTTAATTGATTTAATCACGTTTCAAAATTCTGAGAACGAACTATTCCATTTATAAAAATGGCGGCGCGAATTCGGGATCCTCCTTGAGGGTAATCTGTTAAAGTTTATAGGTTGAAGGTTTATAGTGTTAGTTAAAAAACTGTGGACTTTAAAGTGTTAATAACTGTCACTTTGAAGGTTTATTATGTGATTTTCCCGTTTTAATTGTCTCTCTTGATTAAAACAGTAAAACATAAAACAATCACAACTTCTATTGGGATGTGTCTCTTATACGGCCTAAAATATTAAAGATAAAATTTTGGGCTACAGTGTAATAATCTGCTACGGTGCACCATACCAAATCATCGAAAAAATTCGAGTTTTTCGTAAACCCTAGTGAAAACATGACCAACAATGTCTATAGAATATGCAGATTTAAAAAAAAAACATTAGATAATCATTATGAATAAAATAAACATTTGAAAGTCATTAACAATTTCAATAGTAAATAAGTGTACCTATCAGAAAATCTTGATTCAATTCGTCATGAATATCATTGAATTTCACGAATTTCAAATCGAAGACATTTGGATCCAAATTTTATGTGGGTCTCGCAGAGGTAGTGGATGCAAATTGAATCTTGTAAACATGAGATGTAGTCATGAACTTGCCGCCATTATGAGTGACCTGAAAGTTGGTGATGATTTTAAACATCCCTTCTTTCAACATATTCTCATATTTCCTGAAAAACTCCTTCTTCACAGTTACATGCCTTGTTTGATTCTATAGATCTGGATAATAAAACATAACAATTAAGTTAGACACTACAAAGAATCAGCGTTTGAAAGATGCACAATATGATACAAAATATATCAGTTCATCCACATCGACCATTTAGCCCACAAAAAAGGAAACAAAGCCCAAAGAAAGGAAAACATACCCAGTTGTTTATGCTTAGCTTCTCGGGCATGCCTGTTTGATTTATGTTAAACGTTGAAGGGCTGACTTGTTCTTGCTGAGTCATTTATCTCCCTACTAGCGCGGTCTCCAGGTTATATGGCACGAGTTGGCAGGCTCATGAAAAAATGACATTTTATATTTGAATCACTCATCTCCTAACTACCGCACTCTCAGTTGGCGGGTTCGGGAAAAGATGACTCTTTATTCTGGTCTGGACCACTCATCCCAATTACTTCCCGCCGGTTCGGCTGGAATCAACGGTTTTTTTTGGAAAATGTGGCCACATATAACATGCTTAACTTGTCATATGGTTTGACCACTTAGCCTTGTAGCCACTATAATTAATTATTTTTAATTGATTTAATCACGTTTCGAAATTCTGATAATGAAGGTATTTGAATCTAAGACGGAATTAATATCGCCGTTAACAGAGTCAACTATTCCATTTATAAAAATGGCGGCGCGAATTCGGGATCCAGCTAGAGGGTAATCTGTTAAAGTTTCTAGGTTGAGGGTTTATAGTGTTAGTTAAAAATTGTGGAGGTTTAAAGTGTTAATAACTGCCACTTTGAAGGTTTATTATGCGATTTTCCCGTTTTAATTGTCTCTCTTGATTAAAATAGTAAAACATAAAACAATCACAACCTCTATCGAGTTGTGTCTCTTATCGGGCCTAAAATATTAAAGATAAAAATTTGGGCTACGGGTGTAATAATCTGCTACCGTGCACCATACCGAATCATCGAGATAATTAGAGTTTCTCGTAAACCCTAGCGAAAACCTCTGAGCTCGATTCATTTCTCCTCGCAGTAGAAACAAAAAAAAATAGCTTCGCGTAATGCAGGATCTGCTACTCGCTCGTTCGTCTCCGCCACCGCGAGAGTACCGTCTCTCCGTTCTCCGACGGCTGCGCTTCCTAGTCTCCGTGCTTCTTCCCCATCCTCCTTACCTGGCCGTCGCGTTGCCTATTCATCGCCTTCTAGGTTTGACCTAGCTCCGTCGTAATCAATTGTAGCAGACTGTTGAATATAATCAATCCAGGTTTATAGATTTAGGACGAATTTAAAGATTTTTTGTATCTCGTCTTTGAATCATTCAACGGAAAATGTGTTTCTCGTTCTTGATCTTACGGAAACAATTGATGACTTTGTGCTTAATTTCAGAAACATTTGAGATTCGTAGTCTCCATGCTCTCAGATTTTATGTTTCTTACAGAGCTGAATATAGTTTGGCATTCAAAATAACATCAACTTTTTGTTAGTCATTAAAATCTAATGTTCTCTTGAGATTTTCGTATCCAACTTTCTGATACCACTTATAATGCCCCGACCGCTCCGTCTGTGGGCCAATGCCCGCTCTAGGCCCATGGGCCCCACCCTCGTCCGACGGCCGGTCCGCTAGTCCGGGAGGCTCGTAAGACTTGTTTACTGACCCTACAAATCACTACGTGATCTTTCCCCGTGTTTTGTCCTCACTCACATGATACCGCGAATCACTTCCTGATAGGTCACCCATCATTCAATTGATTCAGCTCAAGCACCCTTAACTTCGGAGTTATCTCTGGATAGGTGCCTGGAAAGATAAGTGAACTTTGGTGACATAGGTAGCCAAATCAACTCTTATAAGCCTCTCCGCAAATACAACAAATCGGGATGTTACAATTACCCCCACTCACAGAGCGCAACGTCCTCGTTGCGCACCAGGACATTTACCCTCGACGGTGTGAGCCCACATGACTCCACACTCGTTTTTGGGTTCGGCTCTGATACCACTTATAACGCCCCAACCGCCCCGTCTGTGGGCCCAACGCCCTTTCTAGGCCCGTGGGCCCCACCCTCGTCCGACGGCCGGTCCGCTAGTCAGGGAGGCTCGTAAGACTTGTTTACTGAACCTACAAATCACTACGTGATCTTTCCCCGTGTTTTGTCCTCACTCACACGATACCGCGAATCACTTCCCGATAAGTCACACATCCTTCAATTGATTTAGCTCAAGCACGCTTAACTTCGGAGTTATCTCTTGATAGGTGCCCAAAAAGATAAGTGCACTTTGGTTACATAGGTAGCCAAATCAATTCTTATAAGCCTCTCCGCATATACCAGAAATTGGGATGTTACAATCACCCCCAGTCACAGAGCGCAACGACCTCGTTGCGCACCAGGATAGTTACCCTCGACAGTGTGAGCCCACATGACTTTACACTTTTTTTGGGTTCGGCTCTGATACCACTTATAACGCACTGGCCGCCCCGTCTGTGGGCCAACGCCCGCTCTCGGTTCGTGGGCCCCACCCTCGTCCGACTGCCAGTCCGCTAGTCCGGGAGGCTCGTAAGACTTGTATACTGACCCTACAAATCACTACATGATCTTTCCCCGTGTTTTGTCCTCACTCACACGATACCGCAAATCACTTCCCGGTAGGTCACCCATCTTTCAATTGATTCAGCTCAATCACGCTTAACTTCGGAGTTATCTCTGGATAGGTGCTCGAAAAGATAAGTGCACTTTAGTGACATAGATAGCCAAATCAATTCTTATAAGCCTCGCCGCATATACCAGAAATCGGGATGTTACAACTTTCATAATATAAGATACGCAATGTCGGTGAAAAAGAATTGATGTTATGAATGTATGCCATTAAGTTTGATGAATTCTCTCTATTCTGATTCATAAGCTTTGGTTGCAACTTGAGACAGGTACTTAGAGAGCAAGAGAGTAATGCAAGAGTGCATGCGTCAGTAAGGACTGTGAGAATCTGAGATCCAAAGATTGGGGTTAAATCAGATAAACTTATTCGTTGTTTTAATTTATTTTTTCTTGCAGTTTTAGTTTCAGAATGTGTGGATTCCTCTGATTATTAGCTGTAGAGATTTATGTTTGCTTAGCACAATGTATTATCAAGTTATATGCTTTGATATATCAAGTTTTTTTCACATATATTAATAAATAAAACTGTAATAATACTCTATCGTATCATGATTCATGAACATTGATTCTTTATTTTTTTCCACAGATTGTTTTTTTTATGTTTACTATGTCCGTGTTTTAATTAACGTAAAAAATGCAAACTTCAACAAATATTTATGTTGAATATTTGAATAAACTGAATTATTATTTGAATAGACAGAAATATAATTTTTAAGACGAAATTTGGAAAAATATTATAAAATGAGATTTACTATTTTAATTTTTTATTTAAAATATAGTTCTTTCTATGTTAAATGACTAGATTATCCTAATTAGTTTATAATTACATTAATATTTAAATAAAAAAAAATTAATAGGCATGTCAATCGATCTGGTCCGGTCTGGCCCGAAACTCGCAAAACCTGCGTATATTTGAGTCCGGTCCTGCCTGGAAAAAAATTGTGCATATATTCAAAAGCTCGGTCCGGCCCGAACATGGCTATAGGGCTATTTCAAGCTTTAAAAAAAAACAAAAACAAAAAATCTTAATTCTCAAATGTAAAATAATTAAAAAAAAAATATTTATTAAAATAAATCCAACTTAAAATATATTTGTATCAAATTCAATTTAATTGACGTAAAAAAAAATCAATTTAATAGAAAAGCAGAAGTCTGACTAAATAAAAAAAAAAATTCAAATAAATTATATTATCAAATAAAACATAAAATCAAAACAATTCAAATCTAGGTAGTAGAGTTAGATTGGAATCTCCTTCAACACCTCGAAGTCCTCATCACCATCAAGAGATACAAATAAAAAAAGTCATGTAACTCTTAATTAAGTTTTGACATGTATAAATTATATACAAATGTCATTAAAAATCCATAGATAACAATTTTAAAAATATGAAGTAAATATAAATAAATTATAATGTTATCAGGATCACGAAATGTAAACAAATCCAACTAAGTGCGTGTACAAATAAATGATAAATATTCCATATTTTTAAAAGTTAAATCCTTAAAGAAAACCTCTAATTCAATTAAAATGTTTTTTTCCGGGCTTTTCAGACCGGCCCGAGCCCAACCGGACTAAGCCCAAAAAATCCACTAGACCGAACGGACTCAGCCCAAAAGGCCCGATATTTGTTTGGCTTATATTTCTAGGTCCGAGCCCGGAATTTTTTAGGGTTGGGCCGGATCGGGCTCTGGACTTTAGCCCTAATTAACAACCCTAAATAAACGTATGAAAACAAATTATTAATTTTTTAAAAAGTTCAAATTATTAAAGTTAAAAAATTTATTAATTATTGACTCTGACTAATTTTTATTTTATTTTAAAAGATAAATTACTCATTTTATACTTACCTATATAATTTTTGTTTCGGTTTTTTTTATATTATTTAAAAGATAAATTCCTCATTTTATACTTACCTATATAATTTTTGAGGTGGATAAGATGGAAAAGATGAGAGATTTAGGGTGGTTTCGACCTGAGAGTGGCCGGAGATAGAGTGTTTGGAGGGATCCGGTGATTCCCGGAGAGGATTTTGTGTCTAGAGAGAGAAGAGAGAGATTTTCTAGAGTGGAGAGAAAATTTGGTCAAGAGTTTGTGTGTGAGTGTGCGGTTATGGCCGTCCCTTGCTCTCGGGGAGCACAAAAGACTTTTATACAGTATATTTGACATGGATCGTATATCGGGTCGTAGTTCAGATCAAGTGGGCGGATCATCTGAGCTGGCATCCGAGCTGGCTCCTTGTACGTTTCCCTAAAGTGCTATTCATGCACCTATACTTGTCTGCTTGTGTCTCTATCTTGCGCCGAATCGTCCATGCTTTGTGCCTCGCGGGTTTGGCGCCGTATCGTATGCTCGTCCCATACTGCACGCATCTTGAGGTTCTACGATACGGCGCTTTCGTCCGTCTCTACCCTGAAAACGCGTAACGTGAATCTTAAGCTAAGCCTTAGGGCGAGAATAGTTTAAGTTTGTAAACATTGTTCATGGAGGGAAAATAGTAAAAGACTCGTGTGGATGAAGCCACTTTTACCTTCCCGATAACCTAGTAAGGGGTATCGGGTTCCTCTTACCTTCACAGATATTGCTTATCCGGTTATCTAAGAACTTACCTTCCCGAGCATTGCTACCCGGTTTGTGGTCACATAAACGGTAAATTGTCTTGTACCCGTCCTGATACGTGCTCAAGTGTTGTAGAAGCTGGACTAAGGTCTCTCTCTTCTATCAACGGGATAAGATGGAGGTTGCTGGTGGGGCGATGAGAACCACAAGAGAGGCGACGGTCTCTTGATACTTCAAGGGGTTTCCCTAAGGATCGGACTCACTCACGATCTAAAGAGAGAAAACGTTTTTGTTCCAAACAAAAACTTGAAAATAACCAAGGAAAATTCTTATTGTCTGCGTGAATGAGAAAGACAAAGCCCTAGGGTTTTTAAAGCAGACTCACGCCCCAAAGAAAAGGAAATAAACCGAAAAAGAAATAACAAGACGGGTCCTTAACAATTTAGGCCCGTTTACAAAATAATTAAAAGATTTAAGGGATATAGAAGGGAGGCCTCGTGTAGCTGGTCTTCATGGGCTTACAGAGAGTCATTAATTGGGCCAATAAAGTTGCAAGTCGTTTGGCCTCGGTAAAAACCCATCTTCGCAAAACCCAGTGGGATAAAAACGAAGGTTGGGAAAAGAGCGCCAAATGACTTACAAACCCAAATAATGACCTTCTTTGGGCCTAAGTCATCTCTAGTGAAGTGAAATCGACCATAGATAAGTGGGCCACGAGCCTGGGCTTGATGAGTGGCCACTTAGTATTATCGGCCAGCAAAGGATCCAGCCGATATGTCTTCAGTGTTTGGACGTTCTGGTCCGAATGGTAAGGATTATTGGGCTGATCTTTAGTGTTCTGGAAACTAGACTCAAAGAGCTTCAAATCCATATGTAGATCACCTTCTAGATCGTCCGGGATCATGAGTGGATCCTGCTTCAAAGTATCGGCCCAATAACTGCTCGCAAATGGGCTTAGCGGACTAGTGTCCGTCTTGAAGAATCCTTCTTGTCTGAGCTGGTCCATGAACATGTTGAACTTCTTTTCCATGTCCCTGCTCCTGGTTCTAGTCACTGGTCCACTTGGTACTAGTGGTGCTTGTATGACTTGGGTCGTTGACTCGATGTCCTCATCACTCCCTCCCTCTTCATGAGGTTTTGACCCCAAAACATCATCACGTTTGTCCGGGAATCGCTCCGGTCGCATGTGTAACCACACCCATTCTCCAACTTCAAAAGACACGTGCTTCCTGCCCTTGTTGGCATTCTTCACACGTAGAGCATTGGTCCTCTCGAGCTGATCTTTGACCGATTGGTGTAGCTTTTTCACGTCCGCGGCCTTCTTCGCTCCATCGAGGTTTAAGAACTCCGTTTGAGGTAGAGGCTTAAGATCCAGTAGCGTCTGTGGATTAAATCCATATGCAACCTGAAAAGGAGACAAATGAGTAGCACTATGGACAACTCTATTATAAGCAAACTCGACAAATGGTAGAGCTTCAAGCCAAGTTTTAAGATTTCTCCCTATTGTTGCTCGAAGCAACGTTCCAAGTGTACGGTTAACATCAGGTGGTTCTTCTTTGATCAGCAAAGAAGTGATGACTCCTCTCCATGGTGTGTTGCTGACCTCCTTGGGCAGTAAGGTAGCCGTTTTAGTGAAATCTCCTTTTTCACTATCGATGTCGCCATTGTTCCTTTGCGGTTTTGGTCCTTGTTGCTTCTCCTTGGTACCTGAGATATTCTCTAAACTTTTGGCAAGAAATAAGTGTGTTATGGCGGTCATGGAATTATCATAAGCAACAGAGCAAAATTCAGTTTGAGTCAATTCATCAAGTTGTTCTTCTACGTGTGACTCAAGACACAAAATCTGGTTTATAGATTTTTCCACCGAAATTATTTTATCATCAGATTCTATGGGACTTATCACGTCCATGAACACATTAATTGAGTCATCTGAAGTATATAACAGTGAGTGATGACTTACCTGATCAGAACTGTCGATGAGTTCTGTTTCCTTCGTCGCCACGGTATTGTGATTTATGGCTCGATCGGGCGGCTCTTCTTGTAGCAGCACGTTGCATGTGCCACCTCCATTATTTTCAGTGGCTGCTTCGATCATAGTGTGCTCCACTCCATGTCCTATACCTACACTAACAACCTTTGGCAAAGACAAGTGTAATATACACGAGCTGGAATTTTCAAGATTCAACTTATTTGTTTCTACTTCGCTAGTCTCTTCTTTTTCCGATTTAATGAATGAAATATTTTTGGATTTTCTAGATGGGCATGTCAAAGCAAAATGTCCTCTTTGATTCCATCTATAAGAGATCGTAGTATCAACTTTAGAGAGTTTAGAAGACTTACATTGCTTTGTTGGACTTTGCGGCATAAGCGACGGTTTTGTGCTTCTCGGGTGAGCTATGACCGGTGGGCTGGGATTTGATTTAATTTCTGTAGCTGCCACTGGTTTCGTAGTCCTTGTATTCTTCTCCAGAATGCCTTGAAGCACCTTCTTTGGTCCGGGACAGCAAGCGTTCTTGCCGTCAAGAATAGGATGCGGTTTTGGTGTTGACATCCAACTTTTCGACGTTTCTTGGGACAGATGTCTCTTGGGAGTGTAGTTAGGGTTGTAGGATTTCGGTACAAACTCCTTGTACATACGCTGCTTAAGATCACCCCAAGTTTTGATCGGATTATAATAGTAGCCCATAATTTATCCTCGTTCCCACCATGTAGAAGCTTCTCCAACAAGGGAGACAATCGCACATGATAGTCTCTTCTCCTTTGGGATGTTGTGGAACCGACACCAATTCTCCATCTCCTTTTCCCACAGTAGATAACCTTTGGGTCCTTGTTCATGACCTGAAAAATAGAGGCGATGAGATTCACAATCTCCTTCTTCCGTCGGTTCGCCATACGGATCATGCGGTACAGCATTGTTTTCCATTGTTTCTCCTTGCAAAAAAAAAAATTCAACAAGATGTATCAATGAAGACCCCAAAATTCGACCAAGACAAGTAAGGTAAGAAAAAAAAAAAAGTTCTTAAATCTAAAAGGAAAAATTATAAACTAAAACACTCTCCTATTTTTTTTTTTTTTGAACAACTTAACAAAAAGGAATTAACAAAAATCGAAGATGCTAATATATGGTTCTTTTCTATTTTTTTTTTTTTGACTAACTAAGAATATGCTAAGTTTCCTTTTTTTTGTTTTTTGCAAATATATGTTCAAATATATGGTTCCTTTATATATTTTTTTTGACAAAAATCCTAAAAGAAACAATTGCAAAATCGAATAACTAAGAATAAGCTAAGTTTCCTTTTTTTTTTTTTGATTAATCTAAAAAAATCGACACAAGCAATAGGGTTCTTCTATTTTTTTTTTTTTTTTTTTTGAATCTAGCAACCTAACAAGAACAAGAAAAAAAATACAGAAAATTAAAAGATGATAAAGGAACGTTTACACCTTAGATTCAGGAGCTTTTGAAGCTCTGATACCAAAATGATACGTGCTCAAGTGTTGTAGAAGCTGGACTAAGGTCTCTCTCTTCTATCAACGGGATAAGATGGAGGTTGCTGGTGGGGCGATGAGAACCACAAGAGAGGCGACGGTCTCTTGATACTTCAAGGGGTTTCCCTAAGGATCGGACTCACTCACGATCTAAAGAGAGAAAACGTTTTTGTTCCAAACAAAAACTCGAAAATAACCAAGGAAAATTCTTATTGTCTGCGTGAATGAGAAAGACAAAGCCCTAGGGTTTTTAAAGCAGGCTCACGCCCCAAAGAAAAGGAAATAAACCGAAAAAGAAATAACAAGGCGGGTCCTTAATAATTTAGGCCCGTTTACAAAATAATTAAAAGATTTAAGGGATATAGAAGGGAGGCCTCGTGTAGCTGGTCTTCATGGGCTTACAGAGAGTCATTAATTGGGCCAATAAAGTTGCAAGTCGTTTGGCCTCGGTAAAAACCCATCTTCGCAAAACCCAGTGGGATAAAAATGAAGGTTGGGAAAAGAGCGCCAAACGACTTACAAACCCAAATAATGACCTTCCTTGGGCCTAAGTCATCTCTAGTGAAGTGAAATCGACCATAGATAAGTGGGCCACGAGCATGGGCTTGATGAGTGGCCACTTAGTATTATCGGCCAGCAAAGGATCCAGCCGATATGTCTTCAGTGTTTGGACGTTCTGGTCCGAATGGTAAGGATTCTTGGGCTGATCTTTAGTGTTCTGGAAACTAGACTCAAAGAGCTTCAAATCCATATGTAGATCACCTTCTGGATCGTCCGGGATCATGAGTGGATCCTGCTTCAAAGTATCGGCCCAATAACTGCTCGCAAATGGGCTTAGCGGACTAGTGTCCGTCTTGAAGAATCCTTCTTGTCTGAGCTGGTCCATGAACATGTTGAACTTCTTTTCCATGTCCCTGCTCCTGGTTCTAGTCACTGGTCCACTTGGTACTAGTGGTGCTTGTATGACTTGGGTCGTTGACTCGATGTCCTCATCACGTCCGGGTTACTCATCTTCCTACTACCACACTCTTCAGGTAACATGGCACGAGTTGGCGGGTTCAAGAAGAGGCAACCCATTATCCTTTCGGGACCACTTATCTCCATACTTCCCGCTCCCGCTAGTCAAGAACGGTTTTGAAAGAATGTGGTTGTTCATTTCCATGTCATAACCTGTCATATGGTTTGACCACCTAACCTCGTAACCGTACCCTCTCAAGGTGGTGCACTCTTAGGTCATGTGGCCGTCTAATCTATGGTGTGTCACATCATACAACTTGTCCTAACATGCCCTAGGGTTCGATTACGGATCACCTAGCCTCGTAACCGCACCTTCTAGAGGTGGTGCGCATTTAGGTTAAGTGACCGTCTAGCCTAGTATTACACGTGTCACTCTCTAATTCGCTGATCCAAAGAGGAATTATTTATCTCCAACAAATTTCAATTAGAATATGCTTTATACTTTTTTGTAAGAAGACTTTATAATTTTTTTGACCAAAATAAAATAAAATAAAATAAAAATATGCTTTTGTTATGAATAATTAATATGGATGTCCATTATAAGGCTCATATCATAAGGAGGTTTAGAATATTCTCGCTTTACTTATTTTCCAAGTTTAGCTTGTTTCCCAAGTTTTTGTAAACCTATATATACATCTCATTATTCATGGAATAAAACACAATAATTTGTTATCTCCCT
This sequence comes from Eutrema japonicum, assembly GCA_030161315.1. NCBI lineage: Eukaryota > Viridiplantae > Streptophyta > Magnoliopsida > Brassicales > Brassicaceae > Eutrema > Eutrema japonicum. The sequence goes on from BSQW01000007.1 coordinate 24,415,541, forward strand.
TTTATTCACAACACGTTATCAGCACGAAATTCTAGCCACCTGAGCAAAACCCTAGCCACTGAGTAAAAACCCTAATCAACACCATTTCGTTTTTGACGTCTCAAACTTTGCTTTGTTTCTGTTGAGAGACAATCGCCGTCTCCGTTTCGATTGAGATAAGTATACCAAAATCATATTTATTGTTATATTAGCGAGATCCATGCTTAATTATTTTCTCGATATTTATGTTGCTTTATCGATTAAGGTTTACAGTTTTAACTTTTAATGAATGTTTATCTCCAAGGATGAATAATCGATTAGAAATCAGTTATGAATAACTATCGTTGAATGAATCTTTGTCTCATTCCTCTGTAGACTTTGTTCCTAATTTATTTATTTTATTAATTAATAATATTTGCATCTAATTAACGTCTAATGTGTCTAAATATGATTCATGATAAAACCATTAGATTGCATCTTTTCATAAAAATTAGTTTAGGTTGAACCGGAAAATATTATATATGTGAGAGAAAGTATTTCTTTATGATGTTCGTAACAAGATCGAAATTTGAGTTTAACTTGTGTTGTTCTTGATTGATTGATTATCGTGTGTTTTCTAGTCACTTGTGGATGAATTTTATTTTGTAATAAAAATAAGGTCATGTTATGGTGTGGCTGTCGAGATTTAAATTCTGATCAATAAATTAATATTACATTATAAAACTGCTATATTGAGATCAATCAACATATGCTATATAGTTTCATTTGATATTGTTGATCTAGTATATAACATGAGGACATATTGACTTTTAAAATAATTTGAATTACGGTACATGATTTTTTTTAACAATATGACTTTCATCGATTTACAGTATATTTATGTTTAAATAATTGTTGATCTAGTATTAATGCTACTAAATTGCTTTATTGTCCTAGAGAAACCTTTATTGCTTGGGAAGCAATCAAACCCTAAGAGAGAAACAGACAACTCGTTTACTAGATTCGAGAAGGAATTTTGGTCTCAAAGATCCTCAAAGATCTCTTTGAGACACGACATTTGATTTGTTATGACAAACTCAAATTGTTTCGGTTCATTGTTATGCTACAAAATATCCATGTATATTCAAATAAAACTTTATTTCCTAGGTTGAATTCTATAGTTACACGAATCCTGAAAATTATAATTCGTATGAATTTTTATAATCAATATGAATTCCAGGTTCTTCATCTCCTCATTTATCTCTTTGTACCAAATCAACAAAATTGGTGCACCAACATGAAACATCACTAAGAAAAACTTCAAATTTCTGCCAAGTAATATCCAATACTTTCCATTTCACACACAAACAACCCAACTCACCATTGTACTTGGAATCTTCGTCTCCTTTCATACAACTACCACCATAGTGGATTACAAGTTTGATTGTCCCATTTTTCATGATAAAAATAAGCAAACAAAGTAAAAAAACACACACACATTTCGACTTCGAAAATCAAATCTAATCGACTGAAGCTCTCAGATTTCAAAGTACACACACATTACCCAACACCCACGAAATCAAATCGAAAACAAAACTTTTAAAGGACCCTTACCTCATTTCGACTTGAGCTCTCGGGTTGTGCTCGGGTTGAGCTTTCGAATCCATTGTTTTTGTAGTGCTCCAGCTCTAAGAATAAGCTCTCCGAGCTCGAATTGGGCTATCGCAGCAAGTGGGATCACGATTCCAAATTCTCTCAATCGATCAGCCTCCTACTTCCTCTCTCGATTTTTTTTCTTCTAGGTGACTGAAATAAGAAACCCTAAATTGAATTGGGGATTTCTGGGTTTAATGTTTTTTATTTTTATTTTTATTTATAAATTATTTTAATTGATTTCATCACGTTTCAAAATTCTGATAATGAACTATTCCATTTATAAAAATAGCGGCGCGAATTCGGGATCCACCTTGAGGGTAATCTGTTAAAATTTCTAGGTTGAGGGTTTATAGTGTTAGTTAAAAACTGTGTAGGTTTAAAGTGGTAATAACTGCCACTTTGAAGGTTCATTGTCCTAGAGTAACGTTTATTGTTTGGGAAGCAATCAAACCCCTAAGAGAGAAAAAGACAACTCATTTACTAGATTCGAGAAGGAATTTTGGTCTCTAAGATCCTGCAAGATCTCTTTGAGGCACGACATTTGATTTGTTATGACAAACTAAAATTGTTTCGGTTCATTGTTATGCTACAAAATATCCAGGTATATTCAAATAAAACTTTATTTCCTAGGTTGAATTCTATATTTACACGAATCCTGAAAATTAAAATTCGTATGAATTGTTATAATCAATATGAATTCCAATAGAGGTATAAGAATACTATTTTGTCTCTACTTAATAGGATAATCACAACGTTCTTTTAATATACATATTTAATTTGATTATATTTGCTTATGATCACCATTATGAGGATCTTAAGATCAAGTACTTGACGTAAAATTATCCCCAAGTTCTTTAGAGCAATCTAAAAAAAAAATTGATCACCAGAATGTGATATTCTCTATAGCTTGTTATGATTGGTTAATATAAGATTAAAAGACTTAGAGTATGTAAGTGGCTGCAGAGCAAAACAATGAGCTAAAAATGACAAAATCATGAGTCATGTCCAATGAGCTCTGGTCCATTCTTTGAAGTGAATATGTGACATCATATACTAGACCACACCAATAACACTGGCCGAGAAAATGACTATAGAAGTGGTCGTACATGTGAACGTGGATATGATTAATGTCAAGGTCGAGGTCAAAGAGTTTATTTCAAGAACTCAGATTCTCACTAGAAATGAGAAAGTAAAGATGGTATCATACAAGATATATTTCTCTCATGTGATGATAAAAAAAATAAGCTAGTGTGAGTACAAGATGAGGTAGTATAAAGATTATTGAATGCTCCATAAGAGAGATAAATTTTCCTATGGGAACGCAATCATTGATGCGTTATACTTTTCCAAGTCTCAAAAGTTAAAAGAATCTAAGATAAAATACATGACCCAAGTTGGGTATGTTGTTGGTTATAGAGTGAGATTCAATTCGAGATAGATGGACATGAAGTGTCATCATCTCGATGGACATGAAGTATCATCATCTCGAGGGGGAGAGATGGATGGACATGATTAATCCTTACGATCCCATCATAAGTGAAATATCCAGAAGATTTCACACTCAAAATAGATTTGATGAATCATTTAGAAATCAAATCCATGAGATTTCAAGATTAATCTTGCTAAGACAATGAGTGAAGGAAATGTTGAATATCTTCACATCATGAGTATTACCTAAGGCAATAAAAGTATGTTGGAGAAACTACCTGCATTCTCTAATAGATTGTACTACACAATGAAATAATACAATGGAGATTAATGTTACATAATAAACCAGAAGTTTATTAAAAATCTCACTGTTTTGGTATGACCGGTTAGGCAGTTCCAGTTCAATAGTAATGCGAAAAAGAATCATAAAATTATCTGGACACTCATTAAAAAACCAGAAGATTCTTATGTGTTGTCCATAAAGCAAGTTGATAATACGGCTTTCACTATCCAATAAATTTGGAATATATTAGTTTTCTGGTATGTATACAAGGAGATATTTTGGATTGATCACCCACTATATATCTTTGCAAAAGTATTTGGTTAATTGATTAGAGTGAAACCGCATTGATTTGTATTATGCCAACGAATAATGTTGAGTTCTCCCAAGATTTGTTTTTGGTCACGAACCATATATTTCCCAACTAAAGTTTTTGGATGTAATGTTGCTCCACCACATTGATCTAAGCTGGGACCTCAAAGGAGGTTAGGAATTGTTGGATATGAATCTACCTTGATGAGTAAATGTATTGAGCCATCAATAAGGGATAAAGTTCGATTTACAGACTATAATTTCAGTGAGTCTGTATTTCCAACAATTAAGGGGGGGAGAAGAAAATAAACAGTTGGAAAACAAAATCAGTGAAAGAAATTATCTTGATCCTCATAAAGAATGTGCACTATAAGTTCAAAAGATAATTCATTTGCAGAGTTAGCAAATTTGATGCCAAAAACATTTCCTGACCCTGATTGAGTGACAAAGTCACATATACCAGCTGCGCTTCAATTAATATTAATGTCCAGAGGGGACAATATCAATTGCTATTGAGTCTAAAGATCGCATGAAGCATGATAGACCTATTGGTTCGAAAGATAAGAATCATCGAAAAGAAAAGGAGCGTACACTACAGGAAATTGAAGTATTGATAGCACTAAAACATAGCGTTTTTTAAATCGATGAAATAGTGGTCGCGTATAAAAGTGTTACATCTTTTTTATTTTTTGCTCATATCCTCCTTTTTAATTGCATGTGTCATTTTATTAGTGCTATGTTAGGTGAACCGGGATACTTAATTTTTTTGTCCGCTTATTTTTTTGTTTTTGCTCGATGAGCTCCCAAAACTTTTCTAAGTCCTAAACCTAATTTCTTGTCTCAAAGATTTGCTCATTTCGACGGAAAAAAAAACTTGATTCTCTCTACCAAGAATCGAAACTCAGGAACCCTAAATCCTCTTTCTTTCTTCCTTTGGCTTTTCCGACGAACCCAGATCTCCTCTTGTCCATTTCATTTGGGCATCTCCAGAATCGAAGACCCTTTCTGATGAGGACATCGACTCTAGAACCGACCCAAATGAGATGCCCATCGTCCAAGAAGGTCCCATGACCCGTTCCAAAGCCAAACAACTCAGAAGAAGATTTGGGACAGCCATACAGGCTTTCGTCAACTCACCCGGACCAGGCGACCCATTTCAAGTTTTAGCCGGGAGAAGAGAGCCCATGCCAGATGACCGTCCGAACGATCTGATCTTCACTGAGGGAGGTAAGTTCTCTCGTCCAAGTGACCATTCTAAGACTAACAGGACATGTGGTTTTAGCCCTGCAGCCACATAACCAGTTCTAGCCGAGGAACTTTGCTCGAAGACAGTTTTAGACGAGACAGAAGAGTCAGGTCCAAACGATGGCCCAAACGATCTGATCTTCACTGAGGGAGGTAAGTTCTCTCGTCCAAGTGAATATTCTAAGGCTAACAGGACAAGTAGTTTTCCTCTTAGAGATGCAGAACAGCCAGCTGTTTCAATCACAAGCCGCCTAGCCGGGAAGAACCAACAACGGGCTAAAGAAGGCCTTGAAGCTAAAGAATCACAAGAACTTGAAGAGGATGGCTTCTCTGTTCAAGAAGACCTCCTAGAAGACTTCACCAAGTCGCTGCACGCACGGGACGCACCGAAGCCAGAGTCACCTTCAAAGGCGCCTCATGCACCACCGTGGGCCTCTTCGCATCAATGTAAGCTATTTACATTATATACTGTTCTTGTAGGTGTTCCAAGCACCAACAACGACTAAGAGCAGCATCAAATCGACCTTAAGTCTTTAGTTAGATTGCGCGGCCAAACTTTCCTTATTTTGCTTTAATGAAACGATGAGTATTTGTTTTTAGAGTCTTTTGTTTCGTGTTGTTTTATTTCGAACGTCCTGTTGTTTTTGAGTCTTTTTGTCGTTTTGAGTAGAACCCTAGAAGGTTCAAGCTGACGGGCTATTAATAAAGCCCCACACGCAGCTTTGTAGTCACAACTTTTTACCCTAGATCAATAAAATAGCCGCACTTTCTTCCAAGTGTTCTTGAGAAGCGAATTCTCAAACCGACCTTGTTCTTGCTCGAGTGATTCGACCAAGACCAAGTCCTGCACCGTATCAGAGATCTCACCATCCCCTCTGTGTCGTGTAATCACTCCGCCAACGTCTCATCCATCGACTCCACACGAGAGAAGCGACCGCCATCGTGTCAAGTCAACTCCGCCTTCGACCATCGATCGACTAAAGGAGAGGGCGACCGCCTGTCTTTAGTCCCACCGACTATCCGGTTAAGCCCTCACCACCGAGGCTTACACCATCTGGTATCAGAGCCAAAGGTTCCACCTTTGGTTTTCTATCCCTTTGCTTCAAATCTGTTCGTAGGTCTATCGCTAGGTTATTAGTTCATATCGTCAAAAAAAAAAAAAAATACAAAAGGAAATTTGCTGGTTAGGGTTTATTAGATCTGTTCGTATCTCCTTGTTAGTTCAAAGAAAAGCAAAAAAAAAAATATATAGAAGTTTAGCTTAAATCGTTTAAGTAAATCTCTCATATCGCATTTTCAAAAAAAAATTTTTTTGGAAAATTGCCTTATCTTGGTTTTTAGTTTCGGAAAAATACCAAAACAGTTTTTAGAATTTTTCTTGAAGTGTTTTGCGATTGCTAGCTGTCTCATAGACCATCTAGTGATTTTCTTTTGGTCGTAAAAATTCTTTTGGGTCCCGGTTGCAAATTTTTCCTTTAAATCCCATTCGGTATTTGACGAGTTTGTTGTTTTGAGTGAATTTGGAAGCAACAGATTATCAACCATGGGAGACGAAGCTAACAACGTCCCCCAAGATGCCATTATGCAGATGCTTACGGCCATGAGAGACGAGCTGAGAGGATTTGGCCAGAGACTAGGCCAGCTCGAGCAGCCGCAACCAAGAGGAGCCGAAGGAGCTCAACAACCGGCGAGGAAGAATGCTCCTATGAATGACCAACAAGATGCGATGCATGACGACCATGACAGCATGCCGGAGATGGAGGACGACTTTCCCCCTGATCCCATACGTCACCTGAACCAAAGGAGACGTGATCCCATTAGAGGGCCTCGGCCAAGAGAGCGTGAGCCCAATCATGACATGAAATTGTCACCTCCTACGTTTGCAGGAAAGTCAAATCCGGAAGTGTACTTGGATTGGGAAAGACGCATGGAATACATCTACGAATGCTATGGCTATGGAGAAGGCAAGAAGATAGCCTTGGCAGCCGCACAACTCACTGAAAATGCACTTGCATGGTGGGATAGGACTGTAGCCGAAAGAAGAAGGCAACTCTTTGGGCCGGTCCAAACGTGGCATGACATGAAATATCTCCTAAGACTAAGGTATGTGCCTGATCACTATCAGCGTGACTTGCAAAAACGTTTCAGGAAGCTGGCACAAGGCAACCGGACTGTAGAGGAGTATTTTGAAGAATTTGAGAAACTGATGAACTCGTTGGAGTTAGAAGAATCCGAAGAAGCTTTGATGGCCCAATTCATTGATGGGCTTCAAGAGCGTATAGCTAGAATGGTGGAGAGAGCTAGGTATAGTGGACTCCATGAGCTACTACACCTCTCGGTGCAAATAGAGCAACAAATCAAGAGGAAGACGTCACTTGCCAACAGAACCCGAAGCAACCCACCTTGGCAAGCAAGTAGCAGCAAGCCGGTAGACAAAGGCAAAGCTGCCGAGATCGACTCCCGATTCAAAGGCAAAACCAATGACTTCTTTAAGGCATCCCGGCCCGAGCAAGGTAAGTTCCCTAACACTAGTCAAGCTAGAACTCGTGACATTACCTGTTTTAAATGTCAGGGAAGAGGGCACTATGCTAGGGACTGTCCCAACCAAAGAGTCATGATCATTACGGCGAGTGGTGGATATGAATCTCAAGACGAGATGGAAGAAGAAGTAGATGGAGCTGATGACGACGTTGAGTACCCAGATACTGGTGAACTACTAGTAACTAGACGAGTCCTTAGCGTGCTGATTCAACCCGAAGAGAAAGTTCAAAGAGAAAACTTGTTCCACACACGATGCACCATTAACAACAAGGTATGTAATCTTGTAATAGATGGAGGATCTTGTGCTAATGTGGCTAGCAAGTTTATGGTAGACAGGTTAGGCTTGGAGAAGACTAAGCACCCTAGGCCCTACAAACTACAATGGCTCAATGACACCACGGAGCTCAAAGTGATGGAGCAAGTGAGTGTTCCCTTTAGCGTAGGTAAGTATCAAGACTAGGTGCTTTGCGACGTAGTTCCTATGCAAGCTGGCCATCTCCTGCTGGGGAGACCGTGGCAATTTGACCGTGCAACCATTCACAATGGCCTGACAAATTACTACTCATTCATGCACAAGGAGCGGAAACACAATTTGGCCCCTCTAAGTCCGACCGAAGTGCAAGAACTTCAAGCCAGGATGAGCAAGGAGACCAAGGTAAGTGTCTCTAATCTATACATCAATGCTGGTGGTTTAAAACGTGCTATGAGTGCCGAAGGCACTATATTACTAATGCTTTTTAAAGAGTGTCTAAGTACAGAACATAAAGAACTAGCATTGCCGCCGGAAGTAGATGCTTTGCTAAGCAAATTTAGAGATCTATTCCCTGAAGAGAACCCACCAGGCCTGCCCCCTTTACGAGGAATAGAGCACCAAATAGACCTTGTTCCCGGCTCTGCCTTACCAAATAAGGCCGCATACCGAATGAATCCCGAAGAGACTAAAGAATTGGAGAAACAAGTCCGGGATTTGTTAGACAAAGGCTACATAAGAGAGAGTCTCAGCCCATGTGCAGTTCCTATGTTGTTAGTGCCGAAGAAAGATGGCACTTGGAGAATGTGTGTGGATTGCCGAGCTATCAACAATATCACCATCAAATACCGGCACCCTATCCCACGCTTAGACGACATGCTAGACGAACTAAGTGGTTCTACTATTTTCTCAAAGGTAGATTTGAAAAGTGGATACCACCAAGTCAGGATGCGTGAAGGAGATGAGTGGAAAACAGCTTTCAAGACCAAGCAAGGGCTGTACGAGTGGCTGGTCATGCCTTTTGGCTTGACTAATGCACCTAGTACATTCATGCGCCTAATGAACCAGGTTCTTCGTGCCTATATAAGTAAATTTGTGGTGGTCTATTTCGATGATATACTTATATATAGTAAGAACCTACAAGATCATCTCAAACACCTAGAACTAGTGCTTAAATCACTTCGCAAGGAAGGCCTTTATGCTAACCTTAAGAAGTGCACATTTTGTACTAACCAACTTGTGTTCTTAGGTTTTGTAGTAAGTGAACAGGGACTACAAGTGGATGAGGAGAAGATCAAAGCCATAAGAGATTGGCCCACACCGACGTCTATAGGGCATGTTAGGAGCTTTCATGGCTTGGCAAGCTTCTACCGACGGTTTGTGAGGGATTTCAGTACTGTTGCTGCCCCACTCACAGCTGTGATCAAGAAGAACGTGCCATTCACATGGGGAGCAGCTCAAGAGGCTGCCTTCAACGAACTCAAAGATCGCCTCACTCAAGCACCGGTTCTTGCCTTGCCCAATTTCGATGAAATGTTCGAAGTAGAGTGTGATGCATCCGGCTTAGGAATTGGAGCCGTGCTACATCAAAGGAAAAGACCCGTAGCCTTCTTTAGTGAGAAACTAAGTGGAGCCACGCTAAACTATCCGACCTATGACAAGGAGCTCTACGCTCTCGTCCGGGCACTAGAAACTTGGCAACATTACTTGCTGTCTAAGGAGTTCATCATTCATACGGATCATGAGACTCTTAAGCATTTGAGAGGTCAGACCTCACTAAAAAGAAGACATGCCAAGTGGCTTGAGTTTGTGGAGACGTTTCCCTACGTCATTAAGTACAAGAAGGGGAAAGAAAATGTAGTAGCCGATGCCTTGTCAAGGAGGCATGCTCTCATATCAACAATGGAGGCCAAAGTGCTAGGATTCGAACACATCAAGGACCTCTACAAAGATGACCCTGACTTCAAAGAATGCTACACTAATCACGGCAAAGGAATATACGGTCCATTCTATCTCCAAAATGATTTTCTTTTTAAAGGTAGACGTTTGTGTATTCCACAGGGATCATTGAGGGAGTTAGTGCTTAGTGAAGCACATGGAGGAGGATTGATGGGACACTTCGGTGTAGACAAGACCTTGGCCATTGTAAAAGATCATTTCTATTGGCCACACCTCAAGAAAGACGTGAAGAGATATTGCTCGAGATGCGTCCAATGTCGCAAAGCCAAATCTAGGTCACATCCTCATGGTCTTTATCTTCCTTTACCTATTCCTAACGCCCCATGGGTAGATATTTCGATGGATTTTGTTCTAGGACTTCCCAAGATACGACACCAAGATTGCATCTTTGTTGTTGTGGACCGGTTCTCTAAGATGGCACACTTCATCCCATGTGACAAGACAAATGACGCGACCAACATTGCTAATTTGTTCTTCAAGGAGGTGGTGCGCCTGCATGGAATTCCAAGGACTATAGTATCCGATCGTGACACAAAATTTTTGGCTCATTTTTGGAGGACCTTGTGGAGGAAGTTAGGAACCAAGCTCCTTTTCTCCACTACATGTCACCCCCAAACAGATGGACAAACGGAAGTGGTAAACCGTACACTTGGATCTTTACTTAGAGCTACTCTTGGTAACAACATGAAAACATGGCTTGACTGCATTCCATTCATAGAATTTGCGTATAATAGGGCTGTTCATTCGGCCACTAAGCTATCTCCTTTTGAAGTTGTCTATGGAATTAACCCTCTATCTCCAGTAGATCTAGTGCCTCTTCCTCAAGTAGAACAGGTTAATCAAGACGGGCTTAGGCGAGCCGAGCTCATCAAAGAGTTGCATGAGAAAGCTAAGGCCAATATTGAGAAGAAAACCGAAGGGTACAAGAGAAGCCATGACAAAGGCAGGAAGGAGCTCACCTTTGAGCCAGGAGATTGGGTCTGGCTACATATGACAAAAGAAAGATTCGCGGACAAGCGTGCATCCAAGCTCGCTCCAAGAGGCGACGGCCCATTTAAAGTTCTAGCCAAAATCAACGACAATGCCTAAAAACTAGAGCTACCAGGTGAGTTTAATATCTCACATACGTTCAACGTTGCTGATTTATCCTCCTTTGATACAGGAGATCCAGTTTTGTGGACAAAACCTCTTGAAGAGGGAGGGAATGATGAGGACATCGACTCTAGAACCGACCCAAATGAGATGCCCATCGTCCAAGAAGGTCCCATGACCCGTTCCAAAGCCAAACAGCTCAGAAGAAGATTTGGGACAGCCATACAAGCTTTCGTCAACTCACCTGGACCAGGCGACCCATTTCAAGTTTTAGCCGGGAGAAGAGAGCCCATGCCAGATGACCGTCCGAACGATCTGATCTTCACTGAGGGAGGTAAGTTCTCTCGTCCAAGTGACCATTCTAAGACTAACAGGACATGTGGTTTTAGCCCTGCAGCCACAGAACCAGTTCTAGCCGAGGAACTTTGCTCGAAGACAGTTTTAGCCGAGACAGAAGAGTCAGGTCCAAACGATGGCCCAAACGATCTGATCTTCACTGAGGGAGGTAAGTTCTCTCGTCCAAGTGAATATTCTAAGGCTAACAGGACAAGTAGTTTTCCTCTTAGAGATGCAGAACAGCCAGCTGTTTCAATCACAAGCCGCCTAGCCGGGAAGAACCAACAACGGGCTAAAGAAGGCCTTGAAGCTAAAGAATCACAAGAACTTGAAGAGGATGGCTTCTCTGTTCAAGAAGACCTCCTAGAAGACTTCACCAAGTCGCTGCACGCACGGGACGCACTGAAGCCAGAGTCACCTTCAAAGGCGCCTCATGCACCACCGTGGGCCTCTTCGCATCAATGTAAGCTATTTACATTATATAGTGTTCTTGCAGGTGTTCCAAGCACCAACAACGACTAAGAGCAGCATCAAATCGACCTTAAGTCTTTAGTTAGATTGCGCGGCCAAACTTTCCTTATTTTGCTTTAATGAAACGATGAGTATTTGTTTTTAGAGTCTTTTGTTTCGTGTTGTTTTATTTCGAACGTCCTGTTGTTTTTGAGTCTTTTTGTCGTTTTGAGTAGAACCCTAGAAGTTTCAAGCTGACGGGCTATTAATAAAGCCCCACACGCAGCTTTGTAGTCACAACTTTTTACCCTAGATCAATAAAATAGCCGCACTTTCTTCTAAGTGTTCTTGAGAAGCGAATTCTCAAACCGACCTTGTTCTTGCTCGAGTGATTCGACCAAGACCAAGTCCTGCACCGTATCAGAGATCTCACCATCCCCTCTGTGTCGTGTAATCACTCCGCCAACGTCTCATCCATCGACTCCACACGAGAGAAGCGACCGCCATCGTGTCAAGTCAACTCCGCCTTCGACCATCGATCGACTAAAGGAGAGGGCGACCGCCTGTCTTTAGTCCCACCGACTATCCGGTTAAGCCCTCACCACCGAGGCTTACACCACTTTCTCTCTAATCTCTCCTTGTAAAAAGATTTCAAAAACCCCTTTTTGTTTTGTCGTCCTTTAATCCTTGCTTGTTTGTTTCAGATTTGCTTAAAAATTTGTAGAATCTCGCTAACTTGTTTAGTCTCAAAACCTATCGATTTTCCACTCGACTTTTGAAATTCTCATCTCTAGAACTCTGTCATGTCGAATGGATTCATTCGATTATGTTATTTTGCTTTAGTTTAATTCCTAATCTGTTTAAACCACTTAGTAGATTCAGCTCATCGTTCGTTCCTCTATCCATCTCTATCAATTTTGTTAAAAAATTAGGGTTTACTAAAATTTGTGGATTTGTTTTCCGGAAAAAAAACTTTTGGAGATTTTGTCTTCATCACTGTATAATATGGTTTGGATTACTGACTCTGAAGTTGATATACGTTAACTTGATTTATTAGTTTCTTATTCATTGATTTTTTATCTCCTATTTTTTAGAATATCTTTGCTGCTTCGATTTCTATATGTGTTAGATACTTAAAACATCTAGGGGTTTAAATACTTAACTCTGATTTCATCTTTTTGTATGTGCATTGGTTTGATTATGTTCTACATTTGAGTATTGCTTCAGGTTGCTTTAGGTTCTGATTATGATGTCTTCAAATACATATTTGTGTATGTGACGCTCTCTTCTTGTTAGGAGGTACTACAAAAGCACTGAACACCTTGGAGACTGAGGTTTCATCACTATGGGCAGATCTCTGGAATGTGTTCAGTGCTTTTGTGTACCTCTGAATATTCATAGCTTTTTGGTTACATCGCGCTTGAGATGATTACAAGCTTTTTGTTTTGCGAAAGTCCTAATTCTGCCTTTATGATCTTTGTTTGCCTTTTGGACCAGTAACTAAAAGGAGGACATAATGCAAGCAAGGAAAGAGATCATTTGCGGACTACCAGCATATGGAATCATACCACAATTCCAGCAACATCCACGACAAGAAGCAACTGCTGATCAAGGAGCTGATGTGGAGGAGATCACAGAACTAGATCACATACGCTCCATGGGAAACTTGATACGTATTGAGGAACCGGAAGAAGACATCAAACCTATGGTCTGAAGACTTGTCCAAAAACTTAGAAACAAAGAACGCAACTCCGCTCCAATGAAACGGCCAAAACAAGAACAAGGAGAGTCCTCACGAGGCAAGGTTCGTCGTCGAGACTAAGGCATGGTATTTTCATCTTTAAGCATACTGTATTGCTCTTTGAATTGAAACAAGAGAGCTGTTCTAGCTTGGTTTGTTGACTGCAGTTTAGTCTTTTTTTTATATTCTTTTCCTTTTGATTTGTTTTTTTGACGCATGTGATTATTAGAGAGCTCGCAAATGAGTGTTAAAGCTTTTCTCCTTGGTGTCATGATAGTGTAGCTTTAGATTTGTGTTGTTTTTGGTTTGTATGTGTTGGGATAATCTACCTCGTACTGTCTGTGACCATATCTCGACGTCAGATTGTTCTATCTTTGATAATTCAATAAAACATAGTTTTCTTTGTCTTATCAATCTTATTAAACGCATGTTGTTCTGAAATTTGTCTCTTAATATGTAAATATTTAAAAAAAAAAAAATTAAGTCTTGAATATATAATTTAGGGTTTAGGGCATTGATTATAGAGTTTATTGTGTGAAATATAATTTCACACATAAATACCCAATTAACAATGGAATATACAAAAAATTGTCTTTCATCTATAAATTAAAATTTAAAAATTATAAATAAAAGAAGAATTAAGTCTTGAATATTTGATTTAGGGTTTAGGGCATTGACTTATAGGGTTTATTGTGTGAAATATAATTTCATTATAATTACCCAAATAACAGTGGATTATACAAAAAAAATTGTAGTTCATCTATAAATTAAAATATTAAAATTATAAATAAAAGAAGAATTAAGTCTTGAATATTTGATTTAGGGTTTAGGACATTGGTTTGTAGGGTTTAGGTTATGTTATTTAGGGTTTAGGTTATGTTGATTTATGATTTAGGTTATGTTGTCAATTAACAAATGAAAATGTTTGCCAATGATTGGAAATGATGATAAGTTATAAAGTCTTTCATATATATTGTATAGGGTTTGAAGGTTTATCGTATAAGGGTAAGGCATAGGGTTTGGGGTTTGATTTAGGGTTTAGTTTTTGGCGAATTTTATGATTTTAGAGTGTTTCTTAACTATATATTAAAAATAAATACATTCAGAAGATGAAAAAAACTATTGGAAGATATAGTGTATAGGGTTTGAAGGTTTATCGTATAAGGGTAAGGCATAGGGTTTGGGGTTTGATTTAGGGTTTAGGGTTTAGTTTTTGTGGAATTTTATGATTTAAGAGTGTTTCTTAACTATATATAAAAAAAACATTGAGGCATTTTTAATTTTTTTGGCGAATTTTATGATATATGAGTGTTTTTTAACATTTTTTTTTTGTCGCGACAAAAAAAAAATTTTAGCCACTTATATATTTTAGTTTTAGATTCAATATATAAATATAAAACACATGAGATAACAAAACAAAAAAAATTAGTTGCCTGCGTAAGTTTTTGTTTTGGCTCTCCACTTAGACCGCGTAAGTTTTTGTTTTGGCTCTCCACTTAGACCAAAAACAAAACAAAACACTTATCTATTTTTCTCGTGTTTCTTAACTTAGACCTAAAACAAAAATCGTAGCCTCTCTATAGTCACCGAAAGACTGTCGCCTTCGCAGTGATAAACTTCAAAAATCAGGGCAGCAATCGTCGTGCCCGGCGTCCTGATTCCAATTTCTCAGGTATAATTTGAGGTTGAAGTTGAAATTTGAGTTTCTGGGTTTGGGTTTATCGATTAAGGGTTTTCACATGTCGGCTACTAACCCTTTTCGATTTCTTCTCTCTTTTTTTGCAGGAGGCTTTGGTTCAGGCATCACAGTCGAAGGTATTTGATTTTCTTAGGGGTTTTAGGTTCAAATTGGGTTTTGTATTTTACGGTTGTGTAATAATCGTTTTCTTTTATCATGTTCTTTATGTGATTTTACAGTTTCTTTGTCGCAGAAGACTTTTGTGAATTCGGTAAGATAGTGAACCCTTCTCTCTTTTTATTCAATTTGTTGTTCTGGCAAGGTTTATGAGATAAAAATGTTAGTTATTTGAGTGTCTGATCAATGGATTTATGCTCACATATGTACGTATAATTGGTCGAGGAGATGTGGTGTTTTTGGTGTAATATGGAGAAGTCATGGGTTTGGCTTCCAAGGTTTGAACCTCTCTGTAATATTCTTTTATACTTTTAATTTCAAATGCGTTTCTGAGTTCAATTGAGAATTCGATTTTATGTTTTCTTTACAGGAATAGCCTTGAGTATGCTGAAGGACCAAGAAAATTTGTGATTGCATCAGCAAGTAGTTTGGGTTATCGTACCGAGATTTTCGGTCCATGCATCGATTGCCGTAATGTTTGCCATCAACCGGTCGATGCAGTATTCGATCATTTAGTGATTAGGGGAATGGATCATAAGTACAAGAGGAAAACAGTGTGGAGTATGCATGGGGACATAATGGAAGACAAGAAGGATGATGATCAGACTTCTGGTTTGGAGGCTTATGAGCTGTTTAGGATAGCTTATTTTGATGGTGAAGGGAGTCCACAATCACCGAAGCCCAGTGGATCTCAGTTTGCTGATGGTTTAGCTACTGAAGAATCTGAGTTTAGTAAGAAGTTGAATGATGCTGAATCACCATTGTACTCGACGTGTCCCAATTACACCAAGGTCTCTGCAATCATGGGCCTCTACTGCATAAAAGTGAAGAGCGGGATGTCAGAGAACTACTTTGATCAGCTATTGACGATGGTCCATGACATGCTACCTGCAGATAATGTGCTTCCAAAGTCAACACATATGAGATTAAGAGGTTCTTGAAGGTATTTGGTTTTGGTTATGATGTCATTCACGCATGCAAGAATGATTGTGTTCTGTATAGGAAGCAGTATGATAAGATGGAAAGCTGCCCAAGATGTAGTGCTTCAAGATGGGAAATGGATAAGCACAGTGGTGATGTGAAGAAGGGAATTCATGCGAAGGTCCTTAGGTATTTTCCGATCAAGAAAAAATTCAGTAGGATGTTTAGATCAAAAAGAATTGCTGAGGATTTGCGTTGGCATTTAAGCAATGCATCAGAAGATGGTACAATGAGACATCCAATGGACTCTATAACTTGGGCTCAGGTGAAAGAGAAGTGGACAGAGTTTGCTGATGAACCCAGAAACCTTCGGCTAGGTATTTTTACTGATGGTATGAACCCTTTCTCTATTCAGAACACCAAATACAGTACATGGCCAGTGTTGTTAGTGAATTATAACATGTCTCCAACAACGTGTATGAAAGCTGAGAATATCATGCTGACTATGTTAATCCTTAGGCCAACTGCACCGAGCAACAACATTGATGTTTATCTACAACCATTAATAGATGACTTGAAGGACTTGTGGAATGAAGTTATTGAGGTGTATGACTCATTTTTAAAAGAGAAATTCACACTTAAAGCTTAGTTGTTGTGAAGTATAAGTAACTATCCAGCTTTAGGGACTTTTTCTGGATGTAAAGTGAAGGGAAAACAAGCTTGTAATGTATGTGGGAAGGATACACCACATAGGTGGCTGAAGTTTAGTAGAAATTATGTCTATTTGGGCAATAGGAAACGACTCAGACCTGGACATCCTTATAGACGCAGAAAGGGATGGTTTGATAACACTGTTGAGGACGGGACTATAAGGAGAATTCAAACCGGAGCAGAAATATTTGAGGCGATTAAGAATTTCAGGAATGACTTTGGAAGACCTTTAGGTAAGGATAGTAAAAGAAAACGAGCCAAGTTATGTGAAAATGATGTGGTTTCAGAGGAAGAATATGAATAGGACACTGATCAATGGCGGTGGAAGAAACGATCAATATTTTTCGACTTACCATATTGGAAGGTTAGTTGTTTTTAGTACTGACTTAATACTTTTATTATTTTAATATATTTCGATTACTAACTCGTTTGATTTATTATCTTAGGATTTGCCGGTTCGTCACAACATCGATGTGATGCATGTGGAGAAGAACCTGTCAGATGCTATATTGTCTACTCTGATGAATAGTGCTAAATCAAAAGATGGAGTCAAGGCAAGAAAAGACTTAGAAGATATGGGTATTAGAAAAAACTTGCACACACAGATACGGGGAACGAGAACTTACTTGCCGCCAGCAGCTTTTTGGTTTTCGAAGGAAGAAAAGATTCGATTCTGCAAGAGGTTATCTAAGTTCAGAGGCCCTGATGGATACTGTGCTAATATAGCTAATTGTATTTCTCTTGATCATCCTGATATTAGTGGTATGAAGTCGCATGATCATCACGTCCGTATGCAAAATCTATTGCATGTGGCTTTGAGAGGATTCCTGCCAAAAGGACCCAGGGTTGCTGTGACTCGATTATGCAACTACTTCAACAAGTTGTGCCAGCGTGTTATTGATCCAGAGAAGCTGATTTCCCTGGAGTCTGAGTTTGCCGAGACCATGTGCCAAATGGAGCGGTTCTTTCCTCTTTCACTTTTCGATATCATGTTCCACCTTCCTATACATATAGGAAGGGAGGCACGCTTGGGTGGACCAGTACACTTTCGCTGGATGTATCCGTTTGAAAGGTACTCTTTTTTTTATCTCTTTATCTATAAGATTGTTATGAATGATATTTTAGTTTATGTTTAACTGTTTGTATTAATGACAAACTTTTATGGGATTGAGATGTAGGTACATGAAAACTCTGAAGGAATATGTTTAAAAATTTGCAAGGCCAGAAGCGTGTATGGCAGAGGGATACTTGGCTGAAGAATGCCTTTCCTTCTGTTTAGAGTTCCTCAAGAATACTCTACCAATTCAAGAACCCCTAAACCGTAATGAAAATGTTGCTTCTGATGAACACATCCTTGAAGGCCGTCCACTTCAGAAGCCAAAAGAAGTTACACTTTCAGATAAGGAGAGAGACATAGCTCATCGGTATGTTTTAATGAACACGACAGTTATGGATCCTTATATTGAGTAAGTTCAACTCTATTTGACAATTATATCTTGTTATTTTGTCATTGATTATTGATAATCTATGAATAATAACTTATTCTTGTGAAACATAATGCATTTAGAAGAATTGCAAGATAATGATGTCTGATGTGCAAGAAACGAAACTCTTTGTTGGAAACTTCATACCGAAAGGTTTCCAGAGTGGATAAAGGCAAATGTTTGGACTAAGTTACAAATATATATCATTTCAGTTTAAATTTTATCTTAATCTTTACAAATTGATTAATACTGTAACTTTCTGATTAGATACCAACTAATTCAGAGTGTCATTCCACTAAGCTGAGATGGTTGGCATTTGGTTCGAGACATATTGCTCAAAGCTATAAGGGGTATGTCATTAATGGCCATCGATTTCATAGAGATGACGTAAAGCGGAAGACTCAAAACAGTGGAGTGACATATGAAGCTTTCAGTATGTGTAGATCTAGTGCCCGAGATAGTAGACAAATGGCTGACATGGTTGTGTACTACAAAGTGATAAAGGAGATCATTATGCTGGACTATCACATGTTCCATGTTCCACTATTCAAATGCATTTGGGCAAACATAGGGAATGGTATGAAGGAAGAAGACGGCTTTATGCTGGTGAACCTCCATATGAACCAATCATCTTTTCTACAAGATCCATATATTCTGCCATCGCAAGCAAAACAAGTTTTTTACTCTAAAGAAGATGACTCCTCATCGTGGTATGTAGTTATGCGGGCGCCACCGAGGGGATATCACGAATTGGAGACAGAAGAGGAGTTTGTTAGTGGAACAATATCAGTCCAGCAAAATGAAGATTTGGAAAATCAATTGTCTGATGATGAGAGTTTATGTGTTAGGGATGATTGTGAAGGGGTCTTAATATAATATTAGCCATCAGTTCCTTTTTTGGAGATTTGTTTTGCCATGCATAAGCTTTTATACTAATAGTGATTTTTTTGCTCTGCCATGTTTAAGGGTCAAACATGCCAAAGACGAGACCAACGAATGTAGTTGTCCGACGTAGCAAGCGTAATCTAGGTGAGGATGTAAGCACTGTCGAACTGCCGGTGAGAAAAATTCGACAGCAGAAGACTAGGCAGAAGGGTAGTGGTGCTGATAAACATGATGATATTCAGATGTGTGTAAAGGATAAAGATCAGATAGTAGACAAGCAAGTTGATGAGGTAGAAGACCAAATTCATGAGGAGGAAGGTGAAGACCTTGAAATGGATTCAGAAAACGAAGAAATTGAAGAACATTCTAAGGAAAATGAACATGTTAAGAAAGAAATGGCTCCAGAAGAAGAAGAGGTTGAAAACCCTACAAAGAACGATGCTGAGACTGAGCAGCAATCCAGTAGAGGAGCTACATCCCAATTGAGTGGAGAGCAAGAACAAACCCAACAGTGTGAGAATAAGAAAATGAGAATACGAGGGCCGACTAAGATGCGTAAATTGGCAAAAGAGGCTATGGATAAGGTAACTGTAGAATTTTCAGTGTTGGGAGAACATTCGGGACCAGGTTCAGTGACACTTTCCTCATTTCTTGGTCCTCTTGTGAGGGAGCATGTACCAGTACTAGTTGATGATTGGAGGGCAGTTGACTGTTGATATGCTCAAATTAATACCCTAAAAAGTGCTAAAGCAGTAGTTGTAGTAAGTGTAGGGGTCGAACACAAGGACTCAGAGAAATCGCACAATAGATTGTATAGTTATCAAATCAAGCTAAGCTATTCATATTAAACAAAAAGCAGTAAGCAGTAAACGAGTTTTAATTCAATTGGGAGAAAAATAGGCTCATGGTATTTCTCAGGAAATCAATGAATGCAGATAAACTAACTAACATGATTCAGATTTAGCGCAGTTCTTGAACACAAATCACTAACGTATAATTAACCAACTGTCGTTGCGAGAATTATCTAAATCTAAATCCTAGGAATTCCAAATCTCTTTGCGAATCCTAAAGTCTAAATCAGCTTTAATATCAGGTTTGATATGTTGACAATTCAATTAAACCAAATCTCTTTGCGAATAATCAATTTGCTCACCTAAGGTTCTATCAGGTAATTAATCGCACTGTCGTGCTTTGAATACAACCTAAGGCGGATAACTAATTCAGATGGTGAATCCTAATAAACTAATCAACCTAGCATTCAAAGATAACCTTTATGAGAACCCTGAACCTAAAGTGGATATACTCAGACATGGAGAATGAAGCAATCAACATGTTTGAATAAATCATCAAATAAAACAGAGACAATAACACGAGGGTTCAAAATCTGCTCTAGGACGAAGGGAGTTTCAGACTTGTCTTCCTCACAAAGCTCTCTCTCAAACCAAAGTAAAATAAAGCATAGCCAACAAAGTGGCTGAAAATCCCTATAAATAACCTAAATAACGTTTTGGGGTTTCTTGTAATTATTAAAGACTTCTGGACCAAGTTGCAATTCTTCAACTCTTCATTAAAGTCGCGAGTCGTGTCTGCCTCGATGAGTGTCGATCGATACCAGGGGGTATCGATCGATGCTCGACGTGAAATCGGGTACTCAGCAACACAAACTTTAGCTTTGCTCCAAAATGCTCCCGAAAGCTCCAATATCTCCAATTATGCTCCAAACGTGCTAAAACATGTAAAAGACTCTAAAACACTACGAAATAGCAGAAAGACTCTATAAAACGGACTTATATCATGATCTAAAATGGGTAAAAACCATGATATATCAACTCCCCCAGACTTAGCCTTTGCTTGCCCTCAAGCAAAACAGAAAACCAAACCAGAGAAAGAGGTTTGAAAACGCGGAGACTCAACTGTTCAGGAACCATCGCAGAGATCCTTTTCCCAAGAACCCAAATGTCACCTAACCAGATTTTGATCTAACCACCATGTACTTCTCCGTAGACATTCGCAGCTTTTCCAGACTCCACACATTATCTCGCAGCATTGTTCAAATAAAACCCTCATCGCTGCAGCCAATGTTCTAGAACCTTCTAGATTCTTTACCATACAATTTCATGACAAGGAACCACCCATTTTCACACTTTTTGTATCACTTTCTCTCCCCAGACTTATTTCTTGTTATGTTCTCTTTTTATTTTTTAGATCTGCATATACACATCAAGGTCCGAAACGCGAGTATTGATGGTGTTAGCCACCGAATCCCCGGTTCTTCCCTCTCTATGTATCAAAGGTTTAGGCGAATAGTGATATCACGAGAAATTTTCCTAACCTCGCTTTCAACCTTTGTGTGATCATTTCCTCTTAAGTAGAATAATGGGACCGCTGGAAATTTTCTTAGCCCTATACTCAGAAGAAAATCATTTCATATTTTATGCTCTTATTTATCAACTAATAACAGGGGAGAGAGATACCATTACTTTAAACATATGAGTTCCTTTGTCAGATATGAATGATGAATCAAGCTCTGTAAACACTAACAACATCGATGAAGTGCAAAGATTTGGCTCAGGCTTCAGAAGAACTCTGCTGGAGACATGGATGTTTTCTATTCAACTGGTCAGTCCTTGGATTTTTCATTAGTCGATCTAGAGCTGATCCTGCAACACTGTTCACTTAAAAACAAAATCAAAACAATAATTCAAGCACAAGATCATCATCTCCAACAAGTTTTTGACTCGATAAAACAACTGACTCAAAGAAAAACAAACACAATGTCAGCAGACACCTCCTCCAGACTTGAACAACACTGTCCCTAGTGTTATCTAGCTTAAGGTTGGTAAAACAAACATAATAAAAGAGTAGAATCATGAAGAACAAGAAGTTACCGTAATGGAACAGGGGTATCGACCGACACACAGCCTGGTATCGATCGATACTAGGCTTAAGTCGACACATGAATTTTCAACGATTTCATCACTGCCCGCAAGGTATCGACCGATACCAACAGGGTATCGATCGATACCCTGGCGATTTCGTGATGCCAGTTCAGTTTCTCCTTGTTTGCTCCAATCTAATTCACTCAAGACACAAAAACGGAAAATAAAGATAAAATGACTCAAAAATAAACTCACCAGTGGGTTGCCTCCCACCAAGCGCTCGTTTAACGTAATTAGCTTGACTGTAACGCCTTTCAGGCAGGATAAGAATGAGAGCTTGCATCGAAACAAGCTCCACAACTTGACATTGCTATCTTCAGAGTTTTGCGCAACATACTCTCCACAAACTATTTTCCTTTCTCTTTCAGCTCCGAAGTAAGAAGAACTCTAGCCTTAGAGAATGGTTTGGAGGCTCCTTTGCACTTCACCTTGTACTCAATCGAATTTCCATCACACTTCTGAGGGATTAAATTGACATGGGGATTCTCGACTCTTTTGCTCTGCACCTTCTTCCTTGCTTTAGCCGTTTTGATGTCCTTCTTGGTGATGACAGAAGGACTATCTAGAAGGTCTATGACAGTTGGCTTGTCAGGAGGTTCTTCCAAAATATCTGGTACTAACGTCGCTCCTATTATAGCAGTGAAGCACGAGACATGTGTGGGAGAACCTCTAGAGGGGATGGCATCATAGTATACTTCTTCGCCAATGTAAGAGAAAGAGAGTCTCTTATTAGGTGTGTCTATGATCGCGCCAGCAGTAGCCATAAATGGCCGTCCCAGGAGCAAAGACACTTCAAATCCTTCGCTCATCTCCACAACCTGAAAATCAGTGGGCACCAGACAATCTCCTACTTTAACGGGCAAAGCATGGATAGTACCGTATGGAGGTGAGGTGGAGGAGTTCACAAACGTGAGCAGCATCGTAGGGGGTCTTATATCAGCCTTCAATCGTTCAGCGATGTCTCGTGATATTACATTGACGATAGACCCTGAGTCAACGAGAGACTCAAAAAATTCAACTCCAGAGATGGAGCATGGAACCGCGAATTTCCCTGGATCTTCCCTCGGGGTCAACTGCCTCAGCGGTAGTGATGGACTTCTGGCCGTGATGAAGAGTGCTTCGACCTCTTCCAGAGTTTCTCTGCAATCTTTGAAGTGACTTAAAAGAGGCCAGCCCCCTAGAGCTTCTTCAAAAGTGAACGAGTGGGGAATCCTTCGTACTCTCTTCTCAAAGCCACGCAGCTGCTTTGGAGTGATGGGGGCTCGGAGGTGTTGAGGAATAGGATTCAGCTTCTTGGGGTTGTGAGGTCTGTCAACACTCAGATGCGGATCCTTTGCAGTATCTGGGTGGGTATCGATCGATACAGGTAGGGTATCGATCGATGCCTGGTGATGTTCGAATTCTCATCGTCAGATAAATCGTCAACCATAGGAAACTCCACAACCAACTTATCCAACATAGCTTTGCATCTGGCATCCTCCCATTCCTTCTTTGTCATAATACAAGGCATATGATAAGGTATTATGGGTTTGTACACCCTCTCCTTGACAATCTCAGCCTTCTTCTCGACCTGCGGCTGGTTAGCAGGACACACACTCACTCTGATGGGAGACCTGTGAAAAAAGAATTTGCAGATACGATTGTAAGAATTCATAAAATTCTTATTATTAATGTTTTATTTTAGACTCTTAGATAATCTGGTTCAAACAAATTGTTTACAAATATTTGTATGAGGAAAGGATACAATCAATCGATAGTCAAATGGACTCCACATCCACTGAAAATGTAAGAGAAGATGTTGTCAGTCAAGTTTTAGG
Source organism: Eutrema japonicum (assembly GCA_030161315.1). NCBI lineage: Eukaryota > Viridiplantae > Streptophyta > Magnoliopsida > Brassicales > Brassicaceae > Eutrema > Eutrema japonicum. The sequence continues at coordinate 24,439,401 of BSQW01000007.1, forward strand.
GAGAGAGAGATATGGAAAAGTTAGAGGGATGGGCAGTGGGATTACTATGAACAAGATGGATTTCCTTAATGCTAGACACTCGCATGTTCAGAAGCTTTGAAGCTTCACAAGCAGAAATGCTGACCAAGATTGAAGAATTGCATAATCAAGTTCGTTGCTTAGCTGGAAATAAAGTAAGTTTCACACTTGTTTTTGATGATGGCCAATGAAATAAGTTTTAACCAATTGTTTTTCTTCTTGTTAGTCATCATGTCAAGATGTGGATGCTCAATCTGAGGTTTCAAACATAAGCAAAGGAGGAACCAAGTGTAAGATATTGGATTGGTATACGTCAGAAGATGTTGTTGTCGGGGAAGGAGAAGTCTGCTCGGCTGAACCAAGCTATAAGATTGGTCATATTCCACTCGGTCCTAATGCGGCGGCAGTTATTGTGAAGCCTGCTTCAGACCCAGATGCATATGTATGGAGGCATACAACAACAATTTGCTCAATTGGCCAAGTTGTAGGTGCCAAAATTCCATGGCCAAGTTGTAGGGTGGGTTTGGCTTCTGACTACAGCTCCCCAAGTGGACATAAGCCTGCTGGCTCCACGGTAAACATTTTTAACTTATTTTTTTATTCTTAACTTGTAGAACTTTCAAGCTCAAACCTGAGATGACTAATATGCATGAATCCTTAGGCCTCTGATGAATCTACGAAATACAACATCTATGATTGGAATGGTGGTGGAATTGTTGCTGAGGGTATATTATGTTCAGTTGACCCACATGAAATGGTCAACCAAATTCCCATGGGTCCTAATGCTGCAATTATGAAGATTGAGAAGGTGATTGATCATGATGCTTTTTTGTGGATGCCAAGTACTGAAATGGCAGTGATGGGTGATGCTGTAAATGCGACAATCGCATGGCCATTTGATAAGGTTGATATCGTCATCAATACACCTGATACTACACCAAAAACATCACCTGCGGTAAATGTCTAAACCTTCTGCTTGTTATCGATCATTTTATGTTTCTTTTCTGGATTTCTGATGGATGTGTTTTACAATTTGAGTGTCAGAGTACAAGTAGAAGCACTGGTAGCAGCAAAGGTACCAAGAAGAAATGTATCTTGTTTGATTGCAGCGGCTCTGGAAAAATTGTTGCAGAAGGTCGTGTTTGTTCTACTGATCCAGCTGATCGAGTACACTTCGTACCTTTAGGTCCGAATGCTAGCAAGGTTTGGATAGATGTGTCAAATATTGGAGATGCTGAAGTGTGGAGACCATATTCTGAAGTCCAAAACAAACGCTATAAAAACAAATGCTATAAAAACAAAAACAAACGCTATGGATGAACGCTAAGAAATTTTAAATATTATACAATAACAAATCAATAACGCTATGAATACAACTTTTATAACAAAAAACACCCGCTATTATAAATATATCTCTTGCATATAAAAGAGCGCTATATTAAATCTCCTATATAATTGCATTTCTTAAAAACGCTATCAAAAGTACAAAGTTTTTTATAACGGGAGTATACAGAGCGTCTGTAAAAGCGCTATGGATTTCAACCATAGCGGATATGGCGCGCTACGAATATGCACATTTCTTGCAGTGAGACTTTTAAAATAGCAAAACCGAGGAATCGAAGAAGAGACATTAGACATGAGTAAGAAAGAAATCCAGGTACCTGGTAATGATAATGATAAGAGATTTCAACTGTTGTGTCATGTCTGGAATAAAATGGAACCAAAAGCAAATCGACGTCGATAATATTTTGCATGCAGTGAAGCAGTTGATGAGAATTGAGGATCATAAACCGCGGTAGAAGAAGATGTATTGAAAAACATACATAAAATGATGATTGGCCAATATGAACCAGCTAGCAACATCAATCGTCTATGAAGAGTAAACAATTTGGAACATTTATGTTGTCTTTCGGTGTTTACTCACCAAATTTTGTTCAACATATTACCAAATAATGTTGCCTTCACCCAATACCTCAACTTCTATATAATGTGAATTGGTCAATGCTTTCATTCATCTTTAATGAAAAATATAGAACTTTGATAAAAAAAATTAGACTTGTGAGTTTTGTGTTTGAACTGAAATGAAGTGAAGTAAAGTTATAAGGAATCTTTGTTTACATACATATGAATTTTATACATAAAAATATGTTTTGTATGTGTCATAAACTATTTAGTAAATCTAACAAACCAGAATGAGGAGATTCTCATAATCAAACTCATTATTTTATTTATATACTAATCAAACATGTACTTGAAACTTTTCACGAATCCAAAAGGCAAACCTATCTAATTCATTAAACATTTTCACAAATTTTTGAATAGAATTAAAGAAAAAAAAGAAAAAACTCGGCAAACTAAACGTGGTTTCTCACTGATAGTCTATATAGACATGTTTGAACATACATCATGTTGTGCATAACATAAACTATTAAAATATCACCTACTCAAACATTCATATTACAACATATTACAATAAAAGTAAAATGATAACCTAGAAACAAATGACATAAGTTACGAAAGCAAAAGCTTAAAATACAACAAGGAACACAAATCATTAAGCAGAAATCATTCGAGCTAATTCGAAATATTTTTTATTGTGTTGTTTGTGGATCGATCAGATTATCACAGTCAGTCTGATTAGTATATGTTTTATTTGTTGTTTCTTGTTTAGTATTGTGTGTTTCTCATTTACTATGTTCTTTGCTTCTGTGTATTTAATTTTGAAGAACCATGTTTTTAGTAAAACAGAGAAGGTAGTAGTTGATTTTATAGTCACACATGTGTGTTTAGTTCTTCTTCGGTTCCATCAAATCATTTGAAATATATACCTTGAGGATCCATCAACACAACATAACATGAATCTTGATCGAGATGTTACTCACTAAGGTGGAAAAGAGTATCATGGAATACATTATATTGATGATTTGATCTCAGGCATCTAACTGCAACCTGGTAAATTTGGCTATAGTTATAATGGTTTGAAAATAAAAATTAAAAATAATTAATTAAATTAACCAACTAAACCAAACATTCTTATAAAAATGGGGACTTCCAATTAAGGGCTTTTATTTAAAAAAAAAACAAAATTGGTGGTCTAAGGTACTTGCCTTTTTGAGAAAAGAAAAGGATTGTTGCTCTTAGGACGGTATCACATTTCATGCAAAAAAGTCTGGGGAAGTGATTGAACTACTGAGCCTTCACAGTTTATTTAAGCTACTGAGCCTTCATATCTTGCTTATATAATTATATATCCACTCTTCTTTGATACCAACTCAGTTAAGTAAACTCATGGATTTAACACAACTCAACATCTATTTTTTGGGTCTAATTCCAGTAGAGTTTTTTCTGCTTACCAAGTTGGTGTTTCTTAATCTTTCGTATAACTTTCTTTTATCATTTAAAAAAAAACTCTTTTATCGAATTTTTCCAGAATTTGAGAAACAGAAATAGTTAAACCCTATCCTGCCCAATTTGTTCGTCATGGTCAAGGAGACCCGTTTTACGACTAAATTTGGTATTCATAAAATAATCTGAAAAGCATGATCAATATGCGACTCTTTTCGTAATGTAGTCGCAAATATAATTAAAAACAGAGTTAATTCATCAAACTAATCTTATACATAATGCTTATTACTAGACTAACTCTTAGGGAATGAGTTCTTACTAGATTAACCTTAGAACTTTTCAAAGTTATAGGAGGGAAGGCCCGCTTAGTCAATGTCTTTTATATCTATATGTTGTATTTTATTACGAGAATGTCAATATCGTAATATAATTTATTTAATTTTTATGAACAAAAAAAACTGATTAATGAAATAAGAGAATGGAAAAAACATAACATCGGGTTTACAGAAAACAAAAAACTTGTCCTCTCGACAAAGGCGATATCGACGACGTTTGGGGTGACTTTCGATTCCGACCTGATTCCGGCAGCGAGTGAGGCGTTTCCGACAACGATATAGTAAGTCTCTTCATCATCTGTCTTCGCTTTATTTTTCCCCTTTCTTCCACGAAGTTTCTGGGAGGTTTCGGTCTTGACGAAGTTTGGTTTGAGGCGAGGGACTTTGGGGAGGAGAGTCGAGGGGTCCGGCGAGTCGTCTGCCACCGAAGAATGTGGGAGCCGCGGTGATGTTGCGGCGGCTATAACCCTATATGACACTTTTAGTGAAAATAACATAACCTTTCTTTTTTTTGCAGATAACTTGTTTAATATGTGGTTCCAGTCTACTAAACGGGATTCCGGTGAGAGCAATGTATTTTCCTGTGAGGAATGTTAAATTTTGTATTTCTTTGGTGGTAGAATTTGTAACGCATGATTGTAGATTTATTTGAAAAATAATACGTGGTTTGGTGGTCTTGGTAGATTTATAATCGTTGGTGGTAAATTTATTTTAATACTGGTAGACTTATTCTTCCTTCTTCTCCGACAGGTACCTAGCTTTTTCTCCGGCCATATTACCGTCGTCTGATTCCGGTAACAGTTCTAAAATTTGAGGTGAGAAATAGTTTGTTCATGATGGTAGAGTTATATTAATTATTTGATGGTAGATTTGTTTGTTAATGATTGTAGAGTTATCGTTTTATATGATGGTAGATTTGTTAGTCACATATTTGAACTTTGTATATCAATGATGGCATTTTTTTGTTCTTCTCAAGATTTCACGTTATGGGTTTCGTGACGGTGGACAGGTCTCCGACAAGATTGCCGGCTTCGTTTTGGTGTCATTTTTAATGGGTATAATTGATGGTAGATTTATTTTTGTGAAGATTTGTTTATGAATTGATAGTAGGTTATGGTATGTTTATTGGGTAAAATTTTTTTCTTCTCGACTGATTTATGGAATTCTCGACGGCGGACTAGTCTCTGGCGAGATTACCGGCATCATTTTGGCGTGTTTTTCTACGGATTGTAGATTTGAATTTGGTAAATTTATTTTTGAAATTATGGTAGATTTGTTTTTAAATGATGGTAGATTTATTATTGAATTGATGGTAGATCTATATTTGAATTTGTAAAAATGATAATTGGATTTTAGATGGTGGTAGCTTTATTTTCAAATTATAATTGTTGCAAAACGCTGAGTCATGTGTCAAACATTTCATTTTTTTACCATTGTTTGCTATCATTCAGGTTCACTTTTCTTAAAATGTATAACCAAAGTGATCAAGTGAGATTTTAACAAAAAACACATGACTCAAGTCATTTGACATTATAATGTTCAAGGTTTAGTGTAATTTAAGTTAAATGTATTATAATACACACAAATAAGAACCAAAGGACCCTAAGTTAAAAGATAGTTAATACACACAAAAAAAAACCAAAATGACATAAGTTGAAGGTTTAAGAGAACCAATAGGCCATATGTTCAAGATTAATCTGAAAACCAGAGGTTAAGAGAAGAGGTAGATAATGGAAGAAAGTTCATGCAAAGAATTTTTGACATTTGATATACTCTATATTTTACTGTTTTTATCACGGATTTTAGTATTTTATCTAAGCATGTTTATTCGGTTTTGTGCTTTTTGAGGTATTTTTCTTGTATTTGTAGTTTTAAAGTCTATATAGGTCAAATCATCAAAAATGATCTAAAATGGATCCAAAAAGGATTTTACCACGTCCAAGACATGTTTCAAAGTCCAAAAGATCGGCCAAGTACCTAAAGCTCAAGAAATGTGGATTTTTCCAATTTGACAGCACATATGCATCAGACGTTTAATGTTCGTTTTATGCCTTCCCCTGGATGGATTAAGATAAAATTTGGTGTCAAGGTAGCCTTTTGAGTCATCTTTCATATGCAATTGGTTTGAAGTCATTTGGAGCAGTGGTCAAGAATATACATCGATTATACTGAAACATATTCGAATTGGGCCCAAGCCCGGCACAAAACTTCCTTTTCGGTTTAATGAAACCCTATGCGACTTTAGGGCTATTTATACTTGTTTTTAGCCTCATAAAATGGGAGCCACGCCCCCCTTGATATCATACACGATTTTTATAAGTTTTCATAGTTTTTTTATTCAAAAGCTTCCCGGGAGCAGATCTTGCCTTTGTATCTCGATATACAGAAGATTTCTAAACCCTTTTGCTTTTATTTGAAATTTATGATTACAAATTTCTCTATATCTCTCTGTGTTTCATCTCTGTTCATGTGTGAGTAGTTCCCTCGCTAGGTTATCAGTATTCAATGAGTTGATGGATTGATCGTTAGGTTGTTAGAATTGGGATTTTCTTTAAAGTTCTTCATCTAAATCTATGTTTAATGCTTATTGCTTGATTGACCATCCAACTACTGCTCAAAGGTATATTTACTCACTGAAAGTGTTGTTAAAGTATCTGAACTGATTTAGATGAGCAAAATGAGATAACCGGGGGGATGTTGTTGTGATATGACGACGATTTAAAATTGTCGTAAATTTTCGTTGGAAATAGGCAGTTTTCTTGTAGTGATCATATCGAAAGGTTCGAAGAAATATGTAGTACAAGGAGATCCAATGGATTTCCTGAAGACTACTTGAAGTGCACTTTATTCTCATTCTCTTTAGTTGAGAAACCCTACAAATGGATGAAGTCTCTTCCAGCAGGAGCAATCACTACTTGGGATGAGTACAAGAGAGCTTTCTTGAAGCACTTTTACCCGAAAGATAGATTGAAACGGATGAGAAGTAGAATCTCAGAATCTCAACAAGAACCAAAAGAATCAATTTATGGGGCTGTAGAACGTTTCAAGGAGTATAAGAGAGAGTGCCCTCACCATGATTTCACTGAGTTGAGTTTGTTAAACATCTTCTATAGAGGAGTTAATGAGAAGTTTAAGATGGCACTTGACACCGCAAGTCAAGGTAACTTCATGACTAATATTGTCGCTCAAGCTAACACTCTTATTGACAATTTTGCAGAGAGAAATAAGAATTCATGCTCGGGCTATGAGGAAAATGTGGGAGACATGAAGCCAAATCCTCGAGCTAAAAGCAATGGTTTCTCAGCTTCTCAAAAGTCAACCGAGTAGTGTTCACCTATGTAAGAACGTGGGAGATGGTGATGGTAAGGTTAATAAAGAGTGTATTGGTGATGGTTCTCATAAGCAGCAAAGAGAAGTCAACTACATTGTTGGGTTTGGAAACGTCCATCAAAATTGAAACAAGAACGATTTTAACGGTGGAAACTTTCAGCCGAGTGTTGAAGCTCCTCTTCTAGACCAAGATCACATGAGTATAGCACCTAAAGAGAGTAGCCTTGAAGCTATGATGCATCAGCTTATGGTGAATCAACAACATATCATGGAGGGACATAAGCAAAACGTCCAAGATATTCAAAATTTCAGTTTTAAAGTGGACAACATGTATGATCATCTCAATAAGAACAATGAGGGACTGTATGGGAAGTTTATTGACCTCTCTAATCATGTTAAGAAGATTGAAGTGGAAATTTCTCAAACGGCAGAAGGTGTGAAGAGACAAGATGGTTTCCTTCCGGGAAAGGCTGAGACAATTCCAAAATTCTGCAAAGTGGTCACAACTCAGAACAAGGACGTGGCTTCACTAGCCCCTAGAGATCAATCTACCAATGAGTAACATGTGGCATGGTATGAAGATGATGAGCTGATTTCAAAAGGACCACATCAAAAGAATGTTCGTAAGACAAGGTCAAGCTTCTAACTCCAACCAACAAGGTTATGTTCCAAGGAATCAATTCCAAGGGAACCAAAGTGTATTTCAACCCAAAGCTCCACCCAGTTTTCAAGGTCAACAACAAGTGTTTGTGCCACAAGGTCAAGCAACTACATCTAAACAGCAAGAGCTTGACTTGAACTCCATGTTCCAACAACTTCTCAAGGGACAAGCGGAGATCAACACAAAGGTTGAGTGCTCATACACCGACCTCAACAACAAGATTGAAGCCTTGAACTCCAAAGTCAAAAATATGGAGACCAAGGACGCTTCGTCTTCTGGGACTCAAGGTATGATATACCCATATTTTACATCTCTTAGCATGCATTCTTGTTATTGTTTTGTGTCTCATGCATGGGTCTGGCATAGTTTTTATGGCATATCGGTATAAATTAGAGTATTAGGTATTTGCATCAGGTCCTAGTGAGTTTTGCATGCATTTGGAGAAATGGGCCAAAGTAGAGTGCAAAGTCCATTCGAGGCGCCGGAAAGATCTGGCTGGACGAAGGCCTTTCGATCTGAATCAGTGATATATCATGGTTTTTATCTTGTTTAAGCCATGATATAAGCCCTATTTATAGAGTCTTTATAGTATTTTGGAGTCTTTTAGAGTCTTTTACAGGTTTTAGCACATTTGGAGCATTATTGGAGATATTGGAGTTTTATGGAGCGTTCTAGAGCAAAACTGAAGTCTGGTGACTAAGTGCCCGATCGGATACCTCCTTGGTATCGATCGACACCCATCGAGGAGATTACGAGTCGCGACTTTTAATGAAGTTTGAAGAATTGCAGAACTTGCCCAGAAGACTTTAATATTTACAAGAAGACCCCAATTCGTGTTTAGACTATTTAATTATGTTTTACAGCCACTTTGGCTGTGTGCTTTTTCATTACGTTTTATTTGAGGATTTCTGAGAGAGCTTTAGAGAGGAGAGACAAGTCAGAACTCTGTTCGTCTGAGAGAAGATTTCGAACCCCTGTTTTATTCTACTCTTATTTATTCTATTGATGATTTATTCAGTTATGTTGATTGCTTCAATTTCCATGTCTGAGTAGATCTCTTGTTAGGTTCAGGGTTCTCATAAGGGTTATCTCTGAATGCTAGATTGATATTTATTAGGATTCACCATCTGAATTAGTTCTTCGCCATAGGTTGTTTGCAAAGCTAATTCTAGATTGATCACCTAGAACTTAGATCTTAGGATAATTGATTAGGCGCGAGAGTGCGATTAATTACCTGATAGAACCTAAGGTGAGCAAAATAACTATTCGCAAAGGAATTTGGTTTAGTTGTTTTGTGAACATATCAAACCTGATTTAAAAGCTGATTTAGACTTTAGGATTCGCAAAGGAATTTGGAATTTCTAGGGTTTAGATTTAGATAGTTTTCGCAGCGGAAGTTGGTTAACTATATCTTAGTGATTTGAGTTCAAGAACCGTGCTAAATCCGAATCATGTTAGTTAGTTTATCTGCATTCATTGATTTCCTGAGAAATACCATGAACCTAGCCTTCTCCTAATTGAGTTTACAACCGTTTTAATTTGCATTATGTTTTCAATACCATTGATTGGTTTAGCGTAATTTTCACATATATAATCTATTGTGTGTTTCTATGAGTCCTTGTGATATGATCCTAGACGGCTCAACGGAGGTTAATCACCTTCCCGGGGAACTTCCCGGGGAAACATTTGGCGAGAAGGAACTTGATCCCGAGGAAGCTTTGCATGTCCCGGAAGGAGCAATGACGAGAGCTAAGGCGAGGAAGCTTATGGACGCACTTGGAGGACTCGTTCGACATGTTCACGAAGCCGTGGGTTTGAAGGAAGAAGTGCCTCGAACCGCATTGGTTTCGATACAAGTCCAAGTGTGCTCTTTTCCTTAGTCACGGTTTTACCCAACGGGTTTTACGTGACAAGGTTTTTAACGAGGCCTTGGAACACTTTTCCCTCAAGCCCATTCCGCAGCAAATCCCTCAGCAAATTTCCCGCAGCAAATTCCGCGGAAAAATCCCTCAAGAAGATCAAGAGACTTTCGATTTTTCCTTAGTCAATTTCTGCAATTATTTTCACAATTCCCTAGAATTATTCAACTCTCATTTTCGAGTTATGCTTTGTATTTTCGAGGTGGATTAGTCCCTTGGATTCCCCTCTATCTCTTTATATTTTCGTGTATGATCATTTGATCAAACCAACAATTATCGAAATAAAAATCAAACTCATTTCCTCTTTGTTCTCGATTTTTCTTAGTGGATTTCTAAGGATTTTCGAACTGGTTTATCAAAGAGATTTTCATCTCTCTTTGTGGGCAGCCACTCTACCGTTCGTCGTGTCGAGAGCGTCAATAGCGAGCTGAGTGTTGGAAGGATTTTCGGGTTGATTCCCACGCCTTCGAGCCTGCTCCACGTTCCCGGGGTTACGTTCATCACCGCCTTGAATTTCGATTCAAGGATTATACAGCCTTACCGCTTTCTTTGAGAGATCCTTGGACAAGGGTGTATTAAGTGGTATCAGAGCACTCAAGGAATCCGGTACTATCGTTCCATTTATCATCTTTCATTTTCGTTTTTGTTTCATTTTGTTTCATCGCACGATTTAAATTGTGACCGTTCATCTTTGTTGTTCATCGCATGTTCATCATTTTTCTGGGTTAAATTATAGTTTGTTTTAATTTAAATTGTTGCATCTAAATCATTGTTAGGCTGTTTAGTTGCATTATAAATAAAATAAAAATAAAAAATAAAAAATCGTTCATATTTTTTTTAATTGCTGCAAACCCGTTCATCTCCTTGCTGTTCATTGCGTGTTCATCAGTTTTTCTGGGTTCATTCTAGTTTGTTTTAATTTAATTTGTTGCATCTAAATCATTGTTAGGTTGTTTAGTTGCATCATAAATCAAAAAAAAAAAAAAAAATTTCGTGCATATTTTAATTTCTGCAAAAACCGATCATATTCATTCAAAAAAAAAAAAATTGCATCTATCTTGTTTTGATTTTGTTGGAATCAACCTAAGCTTGTGTGTTGTTTAAATTGTTGTTTGCAAGGAACAAAGGATCAGAATTTTCGGAAATTTTTTTGTGGCATATCAATCGCACGTCCGAGGAGTTTTCCGGGGAATTCATAAAAAACCAAGAGAAATTTTTCCGGGAAATTCGTGACCAAGAAATTTCTGGGAAGTTCAGTCCGTGTCGAACATAAATCCGGGGAATTTATCCATAGCCGACCATCGTCACATTCGCCCGACCATCGCCGATTTCTTTCGACCACAACCGATTTTTAATTTTTTCCTTGTTAAAATTTTTGTTTAAAATTTTTTCATCCTTTCACGTGTTTGTGTTTTGATTTCAGGTACCAATATGTCGGAAGACACTTCCGAATCGAGTTCACCAAATAATCAAGCCGTCATGGAAGAAGTGACTCGTTTAATCACCGATTTAGGCGCTAAACTTTTGCCCGATGGCAAACCGGTCCATGAAACAGCTACTAACGAGATCACTAGGCTGCTTGGTGAGATGACAACCCGCATGGACCTTATGCAGAGAGAACTATTGAGAGTTGCCGAGACAGTCCCAGCACCAACAAATCCCGCAATCCCGCGAAACAACCCGGCAAATGGTCCTAACAACGATCCCGCCAATCGACCGTTGAATGGGAATGAGTACTATGAGGATTTTTCCAATCACGAGGATCATGGCCGACCACGGCGAATCAGACAGCATGATTCCGACGATCATTCATCCGGTAATTATCCAAGGAGGCCGAGACGAGTAAACACGAGAGGTGTTTTGGCAAAAATTCCTCCTTTCCACGGGAAGAATGATCCGGATGCATATTTGGCGTGGGAAATAAAAGTTGAGTTGGTGTTCGATGGCAATGAAGCTACGGAAATTCAAAAGGTGCGTGCTGTCGTGACGGAGTTCTATGATTATGCACTAAGTTGGTGGGAACAATTGGTAACTTCGCGGAGGCGTAATGGCGAGGATGCAATCGTGACTTGGGGGCAATTGCAAATTATTATGCGCAAACGATTCGTTCCTAGTCATCACCAACGTGACCTTCACAACAGGTTACGACGACTTGTTCAAGGAGCACGGAGTGTCGAGGAATATTACCAAGAGTTGGAAATGCTCATGACACGTGCTCGCCTCTTAGAAGAGAATGAAGTCACTATGTCGCGGTTTTTGGGAGGCCTTAACCGTGAGATTCAAGACTTGCTGGAACTACAGCATTATGGGGATCTTGAGGAGATGCTGCAAAAGGCAAACATCATTGAAAGACAACTCAAGAGGAGGAATACCCTCCTACGGTTCTAGCATTCGACCTAATCCGATCCAAGACAAGCCCGGTTTTCGACCGAGAATAGATGTAAGGGCAGGGGCGGATTCGAAACCTTTCACTCCAACATATGTTCGGAATCCTAATGAGAAGGCTGAGACTTCTCAAGCCAAGAGTACCGATCTTCGATGCTTCAAGTGCCAAGGCCGCGGGCATATGGCCAAAGAATGTCCGAATAAAAGAATTATGATTCTCCGAGGAGACGGGGAGATAGAATCGGAAGCGGAAGAAGATTGTGAGGTCTCACAAGCATTCGAGGAGACCGCGGAGGAAGCTAATTATGGAGAGCTACTAGTGGCAAGAAGAGCGTTACTTATACAAGATCGTCCCAAGGAGGAAGAACAACGGGAAAACTTATTTCACACTAGATGCCGAGTAAAAGGGAAAGTTTGTAGCCTTATCATCGATGGTGGAAGCTGTACGAATGTGGCAAGCACTACACTTGTGGAGAAGCTGGGTCTAGAAGTGACGAAGCATCCCCGTCCGTATTACCTTCAATGGTTAAACAACGAGGGACACTTAAAGGTAACGACACAAATTTTGGTTCCTTTGTCTATAGGGAGTTACGTGGATGAAGTCCTTTGCGACGTGCTACCTATGGAGGCTGGGCATATATTGCTGGGTCGACCTTGGCAATTTGACTGCAAGGTGATTCACGACGGTATCACCAATAAGCACTCTTTTGCGTTTAAAGGAAGAAACATAGTTTTGGTTCCTATGACTCCTCTTGAAATTTACCAAGACCAGAAACTACGTGATAAGAAGAAAGAGGCTGAAGCTAAGAGTAACATTCAGGCCGACCAATCCCAAGCCAACACAGGTATGATTTCGAGCACAACTCCTTTCAACACAGGTGAATCTCTTAACCTTCTTCAAAAAGAAAAAAATATTTTAAATGATTGTGAGAAAACTCCTACGAGTTTAATTAACGTTGCACCGGAGTTGCCATCTCCGAGTGAGAAATCTTATTTTTTGCAGGATCTTAAAGAAACAGGAGGTGATCCCACAAAGTCCCCATCCAATCAAGAAGAAGAAAATCCGCTCAAAACATGCCCAACAAAAACGTTCGATCAATCTTTTTTACCCGAACGCAAAACGTGCAATTACTTGGAGCGATTGAGGGATGAGCTAAATCAAAGAATTTCCACTGAGGGAAACCATTTTTGCCGACCAAAAATACCTTTCGAAGAGAATAGTCAAGGCAAAAATCAAGTAGTTCATGACGATTCAAAGTGTCCGTTGAAAACCACACTTACGTCTAAGGAAAAGCATGCCGAGAAAAAGAAGCATACAAACGATCAGAATGCTGATGAGTCAGGTAAGTTCACCCATCCAGTTACATATTTTAGAACTAATGATTGTGTTGTTTGGTTGCTTGGACAAGCAGATTATGATTTGATGCCCAAATCACAAAACGGATCCGATGGAGCTGAAAACGGACGAGGAGGAAGAACGGATGTGGAGGAACCTTCTCAAATTGTAAACAAAGACCAATCAGACATGAGGAACTCAAAGATGCACGAACCACTTCAGACCCCAGCACAGATCGTGTGCAAAACATACTAGAAATGCTTGCAAGGAGCAACCGTTGAGACAATTTCTTGTGGCATCCGAAAAGGAGTTTTTGAAAGTGCACAGGATATACAAGAGGAAAGCAATGTGAACGATGAGCATGGATATCAGTTTTGGATTCGTATGAAGGAGAAGCGTTTTCCAGCCCAAAAGGAGTCCAAACCGATGCTAAGCGGAGATTGTCAACGCCGAGTCATAGAACATATCAATGCCTACAAGATCTGTTTGCAAGGTGAGCAAATTTTGTTTTACTTTGATAATTCTAACTTAGCTTTGTTCTTGACAGATTTGAGGACAAATCCTTTTCAACTGGGGGAGTCCTTGTGATATAATCCTAGACGGCTCAACGGAGGTTAATCACCTTCCCGGGGAACTTCCCGGGGAAACATTTAGCGAGAAGGAACTTGATCCCGAGGAAGCTTTGCATGTCCCGGAAGGAGCAATGACGAGAGCTAAGGTGAGGAAGCTTATGGACGCACTTGGAGGACTCGTTCGACATGTTCACGAAGCCGTGGGGTTGAAGGAAGAAGTGCCTCGAACAGCATTGGTTTCGATACAAGTCCAAGTGTGCTCTTTTCCTTAGTCACGGTTTTACCCAACGGGTTTTACGTGACAAGGTTTTTAACGAGGCCTTGGAACACTTTTCCCTCAAGCCCATTCCGCAGCAAATCCCTCAGCAAATTTCCCGCAGCAAATTCCGCGGAAAAATCCCTCAAGAAGATCAAGAGACTTTCGATTTTTCCTTAGTCAATTTCTGCAATTATTTTCACAATTCCCTAGAATTATTCAACTCTCATTTTCGAGTTATGCTTTGTATTTTTGAGGTGGATTAGTCCCTTGGACTACCCTCTTTCTCTTTATATTTTCGTGTATGATCATTTGATCAAACCAACAATTATCGAAATAAAAATCAAACTCATTTCCTCTTTGTTCTCGATTTTTCTTAGTGGATTTCTAAGGATTTTCGAACTGGTTTATCAAAGAGATTTTCATCTCTCTTTGTGGGCAGCCACTCTACCGTTCGTCGTGTCGAGAGCGTCAATAGCGAGCTGAGTGTTGGAAGGATTTTCGGGTGGATTCCCACGCCTTCGAGCCTGCTCCACGTTCCCGGGGTTACGTTCATCACCGCCGATGATATGATCCTAGACGGCTCAACGGAGGTTAATCACCTTCCCGGGGAAACATTTGGCGAGAAGGAACTTGATCCCGAGGAAGCTTTGCATGTCCCGGAAGGAGCAATGACGAGAGCTAAGGCGAGGAAGCTTATGGACGCACTTGGAGGACTCGTTCGACATGTTCACGAAGCCGTGGGTTTGAAGGAAGAAGTGCCTCGAACCGCATTGGTTTCGATACAAGTCCAAGTGTGCTCTTTTCCTTAGTCACGGTTTTACCCAACGGGTTTTACGTGACAAGGTTTTTAACGAGGCCTTGGAACACTTTTCCCTCAAGCCCATTCCGCAGCAAATCCCTCAGCAAATTTCCCGCAGCAAATTCCGCGGAAAAATCCCTCAAGAAGATCAAGAGACTTTCGATTTTTCCTTAGTCAATTTCTGCAATTATTTTCACAATTCCCTAGAATTATTCAACTCTCATTTTCGAGTTATGCTTTGTATTTTCGAGGTGGATTAGTCCCTTGGACTCCCCTCTTTCTCTTTATATTTTCGTGTATGATCATTTGATCAAACCAACAATTATCGAAATAAAAATCAAACTCATTTCCTCTTTGTTCTCGATTTTTCTTAGTGGATTTCTAAGGATTTTCGAACTGGTTTATCAAAGAGATTTTCATCTCTCTTTGTGGGCAGCCACTCTACCGTTCGTCGTGTCGAGAGCGTCAATAGCGAGCTGAGTGTTGGAAGGATTTTCGGGTGGATTCCCACGCCTTCGAGCCTGCTCCACGTTCCCGGGGTTACGTTCATCACCGCCTTGAATTTCGATTCAAGGATTATCCAGCCTTACCGCTTCCTTTGAGAGATCCTTGGACAAGGGTGTATTACCTTGTGTTCGACCCCTACTATACTGCAACTACTGCTTAGTACTTTTAGGGTATTAATTTGAGCATATCAATCAGCTTCATTGACCTTCATAGAATTTGTATAGGAGTGAATTAGCTATCCATAGGAGTTTGAATCAGATAATTCGGACGTCTGGTTAGGGAGTTATCAAGGTTTCACTGAAGACGTTTCCACCTGGCCGAGAGACCAACCCCCGTACCGGCCATGCATACCGGTTCCATTTCACCCGGCATCAAAGGATTCCTCACTCCACCCTGCTCTCATCGTACCGGCCTTGTGTACCAGCTCTAATCCGACCGGCATTGGCACAAAAACTCGGACATGAGATTTGCCGGATGCACATACCGGCTCCAATCGGCCCGGCATAGAACCTCCCAACAAAGACGCGCATACCGCCCAGGACGTCACTCTTCTACCGGCCCGATACCAGCCTGCATGACACTTCATGCCGGGCAAAACTAATCCGACACACCGGCCCGGTATCCAAACTTTACCCTGGATAGGGGAAATGCCGGCCTCACGTACCGGCTCCAATTGGCCCGACGTAGAAGCTCTCGACCCAAAGACTCAATACCGGCCTGCCATACCAGGCCACAACGGCCAGGTATTGGGGCGCAGCCTAAACTTGTATATAAGGCCTTAATTAGACCTAATTTTTAGAGGCTATCTCTTTTTCTCTTGCTAAAAACACCTCCCCTTTGAGGGTTCTAAGGGATTGTAAGAGAGATCTTGAGTTTTTATGCAATAAAAAGTTTGTTTCTCTTAATTTCCTTTTAATCTTTTATCTTACTATTCTCTAATCATGATTAAAAACACCTCTTTCATGAGTTTTGGTGTGTTCTTCATGATTAGTGAGTAGTTCTTCTTGGATCATTTGGGTTCGGTAGATTAGGGGGTTTCTCTTGTTAATTTTTGATGTCTAGGGTTTAATTCTTCTAATTCCTTTCTTATCTAGAGGTTTTAATGCTATATTAGGCTAGAGATAGTTAATCTAGATCATAGAGAATTTCATGCACACAAGGTGTTTGATGAAATTCCCCAATGAACTAAATAAGAGATTTTCACACTTAGCTCATGAGAATGATTGTCTAAGATGAATTTTGGCTATTGAAACTTGTTATTTAATGCTTGTTGATTGCTTATTCACAAATGAGAATTTGATCTTGAATTTTTAATTAACAAAGTTATTAGTGGTAAGAGATTAGATTAATCTTGATTTGTGTTCTAGGCTTAAGGAAATGAATTTGTGTAATTGTATGGACATCATTGTTTAGCTTAAGAATCGCCCAAATCAATTGTCTTACCCAAAGATCCTCTTTTTAATCATTGTCTTAATCTTGCTTAGTTCTTGCTACTTGTTTGCTTTGTTTAATTGAATCATTAGCTTACTAGATTAAAACTAAAACCACTATATTTGCTTAGCTTATATAGTTTCTTGGATTCCTAGTGCACTAGCCTCATACCTCCTTGGTTCGATATCTTAAATACCACAATGACATGAGTGGGATTTGAGTAATTGACTAGTAAAAATCCTACTATCAAGGTACCTTAACCGGAAAACCGGTACCAAACCCTAAAGAGTATGTGAATGCCATCACACTTAGGAGTGGCACGGTCCTACCTACTAGAGAAGTCCCTTCTACTCTCAACGAGGACGTTGGGATTCAAAGTGGGGGGCGGGGGTGGAACTTCAAGCCGAAGATGAAGACGTGGTTGGTGATGTGGTATTGAGAGTCGAAGACAAGGGTAAAAGGGTTGAAGAGATCAAGACCAAGGTTGTTGTACAAGAGAAGCTCGAGAAGAAGGAAAGTGTGTTCGTTCCAAAGCCTTATGTACCCAATCTACCTTTTCCAGGACGTTTCAAGAAACAACTATTGGATAAGTACAAGGCGGTATTCGATAGGCAAATGGAGAAAGTGGAGCTTACAATGCCTTTGGTTGATGCATTCTTGCCTGTACCACAATATGCAAAATTCCTGAAGGATGCCGTGAAGGAAAGAGAAAAAGAGATGGAATCCATGGTGATCTTGACTCATGAGTGTAGTGCCATCATCCAAAAGAAAGTGGTACCCAAGAAACTTGGAGATCCCGGTTCTTTCAGTCTTACATGTGCTTTATGCCCGCTAGCATTCAACAATTGTTTATGTGATCTAGGGTCTAGTTTGAGCCTCATGCCATTCTCGGTTGCTAAGAGATTGGGCTTCACAAGGTACAAGGCTTGCAGCATCTCTTTGATCTTGGCGGATAGAAGCGTGAGAGTGCCAATTGGGTTGCTTGAAGACCTACCAATCATGGTTAGAGACTTTATTGTCCCCACGGACTTTGTTGTGCTTGAGATGGATAAAGAGCCTAAAGATCCACTCATCTTTGGGAGACCATTTTTGGCAACCGCGGGAGCCATCATTGACGTAAGGAAGGGCAATATTGATTTACACTTGGGTAAGGATGAGGTCCTAGAGTTCAACATCAACGATGTGATGAAGAGGCCCACGATAGACGGTCAATGCTTCTACATTGAGACGATGGATGAGCTTGCAGATGAGTTACTTGAAGAGATTATACTTAAAGACGGTTTGCAAGTGGCTTCGACACAAGAACATGGGAAGCACGGATATTTGGATGAAGCAAGCCAAGGGTATGAGCTACTTTTAGACTCACACAAGCCGGTTAATAGAGAGACTCTTTTCATTGAGTTGAGTAGTCAAGTGACCAATTGTGGAGATGGTTCAAGTATGGTTTCGGTTCAAGAGAGCTTTGCTTTGGGAGTAGAGATGGCCGTGGAAGGAGCTAGCAATGGTAAGACTAGCTTGGAAAACGACGATTGGAGCAAGGTCAAGGTGCCCAAGGTGGACCTAAAGCAACTTCCCGTTGGGCTAAGGTATGCTTTCCTAGGTCCAAACGAGTCATATCCGGTTATAGTTAATGAAAACTTAGAAGGGAATGAGTTATCCGCTTTGTTGCTCGAGTTACGGAAATATAGGAGAGCGATAGGATATTCGCTTGACGATATCAAAGACATATCTCCTACGCTTTGCACTCACCGCATACACCTCGAGGATGAGTCAAGGACCTCCATAGAACACCAAAGACGGTTAAACCCGAATTTGAAGGAGGTAGTTAAAAAGGAGGCCCTCAAACTCCTTGATGCGGGAATCATATATCCGATCTCGGTTAGCACATGGGTTTCCCCGGTGCATGTGGTTCCCAAAAAGGGCGGGATAACCGTGGTAAAGAATGAAAAGAATGAATCCATACCTACTAGGACAATTATGGGGCATAGAATGTGTATGGATTACCATAAGCTTAACTTCGCATCTAGGAAGGATCATTTTCCCATACCATTCATAGACCAAATGCTTGAGAGACTCGCTAACCACCCGTTCTATTGCTTTCTAGACGGTTATTCGGGATTCTTTCAAATTCCCATTCACCCGAATGCCCAAGAGAAGACGACATTTACATGTCCTTATGGCACCTTTGCTTATCGAAGGATGCCGTTTGGGATATGTAACGCACCCGCCACATTTCAAAGGTGCATGATGTCGATCTTCTCGGATCTAATTGAGGAGATGGTTGAGGTCTTCATGGACGACTTCTCGGTCTATGGCTCCTCTTTCTCTTTTTGTTTTTCCAATCTTTGTAGGGTGCTAAAAAGGTGCGAAGAAGCCAACATTGTCTTGAATTGGGAAAAGTGTCACTTCATGGTTCGAGAAGGGATTAATCTTGGGCAAAAGATTTCAGAAAAGGGCATTGAAGTTGATGTGATCATGGACACGCCTACTTTGGAAGAGGTTCCAGAGGCAGCATTGGTCATTCCCAAAGGTCTTATCACACGGTCCAAGTCAAGGAAGCTAGCCGGAGCTGTTCGGAAATTGCTTAACGACGTTCGGATCAAGGAGGAAGATCAACTTACACATTGCACCTTCACCTCAATATCATTTGTGGATTCATCTTGAGGTTGGCCGCAAGCTAAGTTGTTGTACTCTTTTTCCTTGCTCGGTTTTGTCCCAATGGATTTTGTAAGTAAATATTTTAATGAGGCAATGACTTATGCTTATATTTTTCGGTCCAATCTCATGTTAATTTCATTTATATTTTGGCTGAATATACAAGTCAAAGTCAAGATCAAGGCCAAATACCAAGGGGCATTTTCGCATGGAAGGCCAAGGATCATTCAAACTTTCTTTTAATTTTTCTAGTCAAACTTCTTTAATTTTGGTCTTAGTCTTTGTTTCATTTTCGAGGAGTCTTGTTGACTACCTTTTCTTCTCTATATAAACTCTTCTCCTATCATTGTCGAAATCATTCAGCTTTTATAAAAAAAATCTCTTTGAGAAGTTATCTCTTATTCCTTTGGAACTTTCGATTTCTTTGGTGGTTAGCCAACGATTTCACTTCATTTTCTTTGGTAATTAGCCAACGAAAGCAACTCGGTCTTTAGGTGGTTAGCCTTCAGATCAATCCGATTCCTTAGTGGCTAGCCAACGAGTCACAATCGATTCCTAGGTGGTTAGCCGACGGATCAAAACCTGGTTTACCGAGTGCCGTTCATAGCTCTCGACGCAGCCGTTCATTCCCCCACCTTGTTCACCAAGGATTATCCGTTCTTTTACCGATCTCGAGTGTTCGTTCCTTTGGGAGAATCTATCAAGTGGTATTAGAGCCACGCTCTTGATTATCGGTATTTTCTATCCATTTTCTATCTCTTCATATTATATCTTCTCTCTTATTTTTCTACCTTTTGTATTAAAACAAGTATTAAAAAATATATATATATATATATATATATATCTAATAGTATAAAAAAAAATGAAAGAACAAATCAAAATATATATATATATATACATATATATATTCTTGTTATTGTATTCTTCTCTATCTATCTTGTCTCATCTATCACTTGAATTTTCGATTTGGCTGTTTAACTAGCATCGAGTTTTCAATTTAGTTTTTTAAGAACCGAGGAGAACTTCTAGTGTGTGTGTGTGAGGATATTGCGAGAGTTGTGTGAAACACTTGAGAGAAACACTTGTGAGAATTTATACTAACGTGTTTGTTTCTTTTTGTGAGGAAAAATGTCGAATTATAGTTCAACCGGAACTTCACGCACGAGAAAGGAACGTGAGGCCGCGATGGATCGCAAGGTAGACGGCATAACTCAATTACTACAAGAGATGAGAGACCGTATGGTCGCACTTAAAATTCGAACACCGGCAAGACAAGAACAATGGCATTGCCCGAGGAGTTAACTTGGTCGAGGATCAATGATCCGACCAAAGTGTTGGACAAAGAAATCTGCGTATACCGCCGAGACATAGGCGAAACCAACAAAACCGGCAAAACCAACAAGGCGAACATTTTGACAACCCGTTCCATGATCAAGGTCATTCATCCGAGGAAGACCAAGCTAGGCAACAACAGGCCAGAAGAAGGAATGATAATGATCTTGGCGGATTGAAGCTTGGCATTCCACCCTTCTACGGGACGAACGATCCTGATGTCTTCCTAGAGTTGGAAAAGAAGATTGACTTGGTTTTTGATTGCCAAAACTTCTCCGAGCAAAAGAAGGTCAGGTTAGCCGCTACTGAGTTCCATAATTATGATATTGATTGGTGAGATCAATTGGTGACTAGCAGGAGATGCAATCGAGAGATTCCCGTTGAGACGTGGGAAGAGATGTCTTTGATCATGAGGAAGCGTTTTGTGCCGATTCACTATCTACGTGAGCTACACCAAAAATTGGGAAGGCTATCCCAAGGAAGTAAGGGTGTTGAGGACTACTTCCAGGAGATGGAGAAGCTCATGCTCAAAGCCTATGTAGACGAGCGCGGTGATGCAATGATGGCAATATTCCTATTCGGAATGAATCGTGATTTGCAAGATAGGATGGAGATGCAAACTTATGAAACCGTGGAGGAGATGTTGCATAAGGCCATTCTAGTGGAGCAGCAAATCAAGAGAAAAGGTGTCACACGATCACCTTTCGTGTCTAAGCCGAACAACACCAAAGGCAAGAAACCAAGCTACCCGGCCCGTGCCGATTCTAAGCCCAAAAAGGACTTCAAGCCTAGTTCGTCCGGACATGACTACAAGGGTAAGGCCAAGGCTACTTCTACTGTCTGTAATTGTGACATTGAGTGTTTCATGTGTAGGGGCAAGGGTCATTATGCCAACAAGTACCCGAAACAGCGCGTCATGATGATGTTGGATAATGGCGAGATCGTGATCGATGATGAAGCGGAGTTTGATTCAGTACCTATCTACGATGATGATGAGGATGAGCATGTGGTTGATGGAGAGCTACTTGTAGCTAGACGTGTTCTTCTTTCTCAAGAGCAAGTCGTAAAAGATGAGCAAATGGAGAATTTGTTCCATAGTCGGTGCATTGTTAAGAGCAAAGTGTGCAGCCTAATCATTTATGGAGGCAGCTGTACCAATGTTGCGAGCACTACTTTGGTGGAAAAGTTGGATTTGGAGACTAGGGGACATCCGCAACCATACAGTCTTAGGTGGTTGAATAACCAAAGACCACTCAAAGTTACCCGGTATGTCACGGTACCTTTGACGATTGGGCGATATGAAGATGAGATCGTGTGGGATGTACTACCTATGGAGGCCGGTCATTTCCTACTTGGAAGACCATGGCAATACGATCGGAGAGCCGTTCATGACGGTTACACCAACAAACATTCTTTTGAGCACAACGGCCGGAAGATCACTCTTGCACCTTTGTCTCCACACGAGGTGTATCTCAACCAGCTCAAGCTTGAGCAGAACCGAGGTAATAACATTGTGAGTGATCCCCCAAACACTTTATCTACTAAATCTGAGAGTGAGAGTTCGAGAAAAGCCAAGTCAAAGGCCTTTGAGAGTAAACCTGTGAGGAATGAAACTCTTTTTGTGAGGCCGAGTGAGATTAAGCATGCGGTTATCACCATGCAACCGTTTGTTTTGCTTATCTTTAAGGACGCTCTCACGAGCATGACTAATCCCGAGCCGGATATCCTGAGCAGTGTGACTTCTCTTTTGCAGGAATTTTGTGATGTCTTTCCGGAAGAGAGCCCAAGCGGCTTGCCTCCCATTCGTGGGATTGAGCATCAAATCGATTTTGTTCCCGAAGCCACACTTCCGAACCAGCCAGCTTATAGAACCAATCCGGTTGAGACCAAGGAGTTCCAAAAACAAGTTGGTGAACTTATGGAGAAGGGTCATATCCGGGAAAGCATGAGTCCATGCGCGGTTCCTGTTTTACTAGTGCCTAAGAAGAACGACACTTGGAGGATGTGCGTTGATTGCCGAGCCATCAACAATATCACGGTAAAGTATCGCCATCCAATTCTTAGGTTAGATGACATGTTAGACGAGTTACATGGGTCTAGTGTGTTCTCGGAAATTGATTTGAAAAGTGGTTATCACCAAATCCGGATGAAGGAAGGTGATGAGTGGAAAACCGCTTTCAAAACCAAACACGGTTTGTACGAGTGGCTTGTTATGCCATTTGGTCTTACTAATGCACCTAGTACTTTCATGCGCTTGATGAATCATGTTCTTAGGT
Organism: Eutrema japonicum; assembly: GCA_030161315.1. NCBI lineage: Eukaryota > Viridiplantae > Streptophyta > Magnoliopsida > Brassicales > Brassicaceae > Eutrema > Eutrema japonicum. The sequence goes on from BSQW01000007.1 coordinate 24,462,561, forward strand.
CGTTTATAGGGATCTTTGTGGTGGTGTATTTTGATGACATCATGATTTATAGCAAGACTCTAGACGATCATGTAGACCATTTGCGTAAGGTGCTAGACGTGCTTAGGAAGGAACATATTTTTGGCAATTTGAAAAAGTGTTCTTTTTGTACAGATAACTTGGTCTTTTTAGGTTTTGTGGTGAGTTCACAGGGCATACAGGTCGATGAGGAAAATAGCAAGGCGATCCGAGATTGGCCGAGTCCTAAGACGGTTGGTGAGGTCCGAAGCTTTCACGGCTTAGCTGGTTTTTACCGACGATTCGTTCGGGACTTCAGTACCATTGTCGCGCCACTAACTGAAGTCATCGAGAAGGACGTGGCATTTAGATGGGAACAAGCACAAGAGGATGCCTTCAAACTTATGAAAAACAAACTTACTCACGCCCCTCTTCTTGTTTTACCCGATTTCTTGAAAACGTTTGAAATTGAATGCGATGATTCTGGTGTAGGTATTGGAGCTTTTTTGATGCAAGAGAAGAAGCGGATTGCCTTCTTTAGTGAGAAACTTGGATGACCTACTCTCAACTACCCAACATACGACAAAGAGTTCTATGCCTTAGTACGTGCACTCCAAACTTGGCAACACCACCTTTGGCCTGAGGAGTTTGTGATCCACATCGATCATCAATCACTCAAGCATTTGAAGAGCCAACCAAAGCTAAACAAGAGGCATGCTCGGTGGATGGAATTCGTGGAAACATTCCCATACGTAATCCAATACAAGCGAGGCAATGAGAATGTGGTGGCCGATGCTCTATCTCGGAGATACACTTTGATATCTACTCTAGATGCCAAGATTCTCGGATTTGAGATGATCAAAGGAGCCTACGCAAACGATTCTGATTTCCAGGAATTATTTCTATCTTGTGAAAAGTTTGATTTGGGAAAGTACTTTAGAAGTGATGGTTTCTTATTTTATGAGAACCGTCTTTGCATTCCTAACTCTTCTTTGCGAGATCTTCTTGTTAGTGAAGCACACGGTGGTGGCTTGATGGGACACTTTAGCGTAGCCAAGACACTTCTCATTGTGCAAGACCATTTCTTTTGGCCACACATGAAGCGTGATGTGGAAAGGATTTGTAGCCGATGCACTACTTGTAAGTTGTCTAAATCCACAAGCCAAAGCCAAGGTATGTATACCCCTTTACCGATTCGTAGTGCACCTTGGACCGACATATCTATGGAATTTGTGTTGGGTCTGCCTAGGACTAGAAAGGGAAGTGATTCGGTCTTTGTTGTGGTCGATATGTTTTCTAAGATGGCTCATTTCATACCTTGCCATAAGACCGATGATGCATCGAATATTGCCGACTTGTTCTTTAGAGAAATTGTGCGCTTGCATGGGATGCCTAGGACTATAGTCTCGGATAGGGATACAAAGTTTCTAAGTTATTTCTGGAAGACCTTATGGTCTAAGCTAGGAACCAAACTTTGTTTCTCTACGACTTGTCACCCGCAAACCTATGGTCAAACCGAGGTGGTCAATAGGACTTTAGGAACTCTTTTGCGAGCCGTGATTAAAAAGAATCTTAATTCTTGGGAGGATTGTTTGCCTCATGTAGAGTTTGCTTATAACCATGCCGTGCATTCTACTACTTTTTTCTCCTTTTCAACTCGTTTATGGCTTTAATCCGCTTACACCTCTTGATCTAACTCTTTTACCTTTGAGTGAGCGTGTAAGTATGGACGGAAAAAAGAAGGCTGAGCTGGTCAAGCAAATGCACGAAAAGGCGAAGCAACACATCGAGCATAAAACCGAGCAATACCGCAAGTAGGCCAACAAAGGTCGGAACAAGAAGACATTTGAACCCGGCGACCTTGTTTGGATTTACTTGAGAAAAGATCGGTTCCCGGAAGAAAGAAAGTCTAAACACTTGCCATTTTGGAGAAGATCAATGACAATGCCTACAAAATTGATCTCTAAGGTAAGTACTCCGTGAGTTCTAGTTTTAATATTGATGACATTATTCCCTTTGTGGCAGATGGAGCAGATTTGAGGACAAATCCTTTTCAAGAGAGGGGGGGATGATGTTATCATGGACACGCCTACATTGGATGAGGTTCCGGAGGAAGCATTGGTCATTCCCGAAGGTTTTATCACACGGTCCAAGTCAAAGAAGCTAGCAGGAGCTGTTCGGAAATTGCTTAACGACTTTCAGATCAAGGAGCAAGATCAACTTACGCATTGCACCTTCACCTCAATATCATTTGTGGATTCATCTTGAGGTTGGCCGTAAGATAAGTTGTTGTACTCTCTTTCCTTGCTCGGTTTTGTCCAAATGGGTTTTCCAAGTAAAGGTTTTAATGAGGCAATGACTTATGCTTATATTTTTTGGTCCAATCGCATGTGAATTTCATATATATTTTGGCTGGAAATATACAAGTCAAAGTCAAGATCAAGGCCAAATACCAAGGGGCATTTTCGCATGGAAGGCCAAAGATCATTCAAACTTTCTTTTAATTTTTCTAGTGAAACTTCTTTAATTTTGATCTTAGTCTTCGTTTCATTTTCGAGGAGTCTTGTTGACTACCTTTTCTTCTCTATATAAACTCTTCTCCTCTCATTGTCGAAATCATTCATCTTTTATAAAAAAACATTTCTTTGAGAAGTTCTCTCTTGTTCCTTTGGAACTTTCGATTTCTTTGGTGGTTAGCCACGATTTCACTTCGTTTTCTTTGGTGGTTAGCCAACGAAAGCAACTCGGTCTTTAGGTGGTTAGCCTTCAGATCAATCTGATTCCTTGGTGGTTAGCAAACGAGTCACAATCGATTCCTAGGTGGTTAGCCGACGGATCAAAACCTGGTTTACCGAGTGCCGTTCATAGATCTCGACGCAGCCGTTCATTCCACCACATTGTTCACCAAGGATTATCCGTTCTTCTACCGATCTCGAGTATGCGTTCCTTTGGGGGAATCTATCAGAAGTGGACAAAGCCAAGATTGAGGTCATGGTTAGTTTGGAGCCGCCAAGAACGGTTAAGGATGTCCAAAGCTTTTTGGGTCATGCGGGGTTCTATCGCCGTTTCATCAAAGATTTTCAAAGATCACAAGGCCTCTCACTAGGCTACTTTGCAAGGATGTTGAGTTCGTTATGAGGAGTGTATGGTGGCGTTCTTGGGGATAAAGAAAGCGTTGGTTAGTGATCCCATTATCCAAGCCCCGTATTGGGATCTTCCTTTTGAGATTATGTGTGACGCGAGTGACATCGCGGTTGGAGCCGTCTTAGGGCAAAGGAAAGACAAGAAGACCAATGTCATCTACTATGCAAGTAGGACCTTGGATGACACCCAAGCTCGGTATGCTACTACAGAGAAGGAGTTATTGGCGGTGGTTTTCGCCATGGAAAAGTTTCGGTCTTATGTTGTGGGTTCGAAGGTGATTGTTTACACGGACAACGCGACTTTAAGGTACATTCATGCCAAGAAAGACACAAAGCCAAGGCTACTCCGTTGGATCTTGCTCTTACAAGAATTTGACTTGGAGATAGTTGACAAGAAGGGAATAGAGAACGGGGTCGCGGATCACCTCTCTAGGATGAGGATTGAGGACCTTGTTCCAATCAATGATAAACTCCCCGAGGAGAGTCTCATGGTTGTTGGTGTCTTGAAGAAGGGAATTGAAGCCGTGAAGGGTCTAGAGAGTGCTAATGGGTTGCAAGACGAGAAACTTCCATGACGCCGCCATTGGATAGGTATAAGAAGCCGCCATTGGATAGGTATAAGAAGAAGAAGTTCTTCCACGACGTGACATGGTACTATTGGGACGAGCCGTTCTTGTATAAACTATGCTCGGATGGCTTGTATAGAAGGTGCGTGGCGGAAGAAGAAGTCCAAGGAATCCTACAACATTGTCACGGGCAAAGCTATGGTGGTCATCATGCCTCTTACAAAACGGCTACAAAGGTCTTACAATCCGGCTTTTGGTGGCCTTCCATATTCAAGGATGCGAACCTCTTCGTTTCCACTTGTGATGTTTGTCAAAGAAGAGGGAACATTGGAAGGAGAGATGATATGCCCCAAAACCCAATCCTTGTAGTTGAAATGTTTGACGTGTGGGGAATAGGCTTCGTGGGGCCTTTCCCATCATCATATTGTAATCAATACATATTGGTGGCGGTTGATTACGTCTCTAAATAGGTGAAAGCCATTGCAAGTCCCACTAACGATGCAAAGGTTGTGCTAAAGTTGTTCAAATCCATTATCTTCCCACGATTCGGAGTTCCACGGGTCGTGATTAGTGACGGAGGGAGTCACTTCATTAACAAGGTCTTTGAGAGTCTACTTAAGAAGCACGGGGTCAAGCATAAGGTAGCCACGCCTTACCATCCTCAAACGAGTGGACAAGTAGAGGTTTCCAACCGGCAAATCAAGGCCATTCTATAGAATACGGTTGGTAGTTCAAGAAAAAATTGGGCCAACAAGCTTGATGATGCGTTGTGGGATAATCGAACAGCCTTCAAGACACCGATAGGGACTACACCATTCAACCTTCTTTATGGTAAATCTTGTCATATGCCGGTTGAGCTAGGTGAAACTTCTCAACTTCGATCTAAAGACCGCACAATAGAGGAGGTTAATTCAACTCCAAGAGCTCGACGAGATTAGGCTAGAGGCCTATGAAATTTCAAATATCTACAAAGAACGGACCAAGGCGTTTTACGTAAGAATTTTAGAGCCGGAGATCAAGTGCTATTGTTCAACTCCCGGTTGAAGCTATTTCCCGGGAAACTCAAGTCTAGATGGTCCGGTCCGTTTGGGATCAAGGGGGTAAGGCCATATGGGGCCATTGTGCTTGTAACCAACAATGGTCAAGAATTCGTAGCAAACGGCAAAAGACTCAAATTGTACCGCGCCAATGAGAACATTGAAGGGGAAACCTCGATTCCTCTCGATGATGTTCCCCTCACTTGAATGCGGTAACAAACATCGAACTTACACTACAAGAAAACGGTCCATTTCCAACGAAAATTTACGACCGTTTTAAATCGATGTAAAATTACATCGACATTACGACGACATTACGACGAAATATGTGTTCGATGTAAAATCGTCGTAAATATGTGTCGTCGTAATATCGATGTAAAATTACGACATTACGAAGACAACATAAATCGTCGTAATATCGATGTAACTTTACGACGATATTACGACGAATATGGCTTCTGCATATTACGTTGATATTACGACGATTTGACGTCGCATGTTCCCAGTTATGTAGACCACGTTTTTTAATAGGTCCACCTACTAAATTTACATCGAATTTACATCGTAAAATTCGTTGTAAATCCGTTGGAAAATCGTTGGTAATTCTGAAAAAAATCTATAAATACAGCCTAACTTCAAACGAAAGAATCAAAAAAAAAACAAACAGAATAAAAAAAAAACACTATAAATGTCTATATACGAACTACGAAAATGGATGTATACGCAAAAGGATTCAGAGGGAGATTTGACGGAAGAATTCAAAGAGGGGCTTGAAATATTCATGTATCAGGCTGGAAATATGCAAACAACCCTGGAAAGTGGTAAAATATTATGTCCTTGTCGTAAATGCAAAAATACGAGATATATGTTTATTGAGACGGTGTGGAAGCATTTACTAAATAAAGGGTTTATGCCGCAATATTATGTTTGGTATCAACATGGAGAGGATTTTGAAAGAACTCAAGCAACGAATAGTAGTAGTAATTATCAAGGTCAAGTAGAATCAAATTATCAAGGTAGTTATGATCATGGTCAACATCAATTTGATCAGGGTGCAGATCATGATAGGATGCATGCCATGGTTAATGATGCATTTCATGAAACAAATGCTGATAATAGTACTGTTGAGGAACCCAACGTAGATGCGAAGCGATTTTATGATATGCTAGACGCTGCAAACCAGCCACTCTACGATGGATGTAGAGAAGGTCAGTCTAAATTGTCGTTAGCTGCTAGGATAATGACAATTAAAAGCTAACGACAATTAAAACTGATCATAACTTAGTTGAGGTTTGCATGGATGATTGGGCTGATCTTGTTAAAGAGTATTTGCCAGAGGATAATTTGGCTGCCGAAACATACTATGAGATACAGAAGTTGGTATTTAGTCTTGGGTTGCCTTCTGAGATGATAGATGTATGTGTTGACAATTGTATGCTTTTTTGGAAAGATGATGATAAGCTGCAGGAATGTCGATTTTGCCAAAACCCGAGATTTAGGCTTCAAACAACTGTGAGTACTAAGATACCATACCAACGGGTGTGGTATCTTCCTATAACTGATAGGTTGAAAAGATTGTATCAATCTGAAAAGACAGCTGCATCGATGAGGTGGCATGCAGAACATTCACAGAGAGAAGGAGAAGTGACTCACCCGTCAGATGCAAAAGCTTGGAAACAATTTAACATGGTACACCCTGATTTTGCTAACTCTAAGCGAAATGTGTATCTTGGTCTTTGCACTGATGGATTTAGTCCATTCGGTATGTCTGGTAGGCAATATTCTTTGTGACCAGTTATCGTAACTCTTTATAACCTTCCCCCAGATATGTGCATGGAAAAGGAATTTATTTTCCTGAATATTTTAGTCCCTGGTCCCAATCATTCAAAGCGGTCCCTTGATGTGTTTTTGCAGCCTCTCATTCATGAGTTGAAACAGTTGTGGTATACAGGAGTGCAGACATATGATTGTTCGAGGAAAAAAAATTGTATGATGCGTGCGGTGCTTATGTGGACAATAAGCGACTTCCCTGCATACGGAATGCTATCAGGTTGGACGACGCATGGGAGGTTAGCTTGTCCTTATTGCCTCGATCGGACATATGCATTTCACTGAAACATGGTCGAAAAACATGCTGGTTTGATTGTCACCGCCGGTTTTTACCAATCAATCATCCATACAGGAGAAACAGGCGGTTGTTTAGGAAGAACAAAATCTTTCGTGTCCCCCCACCAGTGTATCTATCTGGGGAAGATCTAGAAGCGCAAATAGATCATTTTGGGAGACTAGAAACTGTTAATCGTGGGGGAAATTGGCACACTCCAGCTAATATGCCTGATGGATACGGGGTTAATCACAATTGGCACAAGAAAACCATTTTTTGGGATCTTCCGTACTGGAAAAATCATTTACTGAGACACAATCTTGATGTCATGCACATTGAAAAAAACTTTTTTGATAACATCATGCATACAGTGTTAAACGTGAAAGGAAGAACCCAAGCCAGCGGAAAGTCAAGGTTGGACTTGTTAGATATTTGCAATAGAAATGAGTTGCATATAATGAGCAATGGAAAATCACCAGTTCCTATATTTCGGTTGGGTGCAGAACAAAAGGCATCGTTGTTCAATTGGGTTTCATCTGACGTGAAGTTTCCTGATAGGTATGTATCCAATCTTGCTAAATCTGTTGAGAAATGACAAAAGTTTTCAGGGATGAATAGTCATGACTGCCACGTGTTTATGCAACGTTTAATTCCTTTCGCATTTGCCGAACTCCTTCCAGAAAATGGTCATGATGCAATTGGGTGTAAGATATTTCATCACATATATATATATATATATATATATATATATATATATATATATATATATATATATATGTTACAATGTATATAATTTTGTCTTTGCAGGCATCAGAGCGTTTTTCCGGGATCTTAGTACACGGACGTTGTCAGTAGATGTAATTGCACAACTGGCTGCTAATATTCCAATATTGTTGTGCAATTTGGAGAAGATATTTCCCCCTGCGTTTTTTGATGTTATGGAACATCTTCCCATTCATCTCCCCCACGAAGCAGAACTAGGAGGCCCTGTTCAGCTTAGGTGGATGTACCCATTCGAGCGCTTCATGAAACATTTAAAGAGAAAAAGCAAAAAATCTAGCAAGGGTTGAAGGATCAATTGTTGCGGGAATTTTGACAGAAGAAACTTCACACTTCACTTCATATTATTTCGCTACAAAAGTCCGCACACGGAAACGGGCTCCCCGACGATACGATGATGGCGGTGTGGGACGAATTTATGCAGTAGAGGGTGTCCCAGACATCTTCTCACCAATCGGTCGTCTTAGTGGAAAATTGAAGGAAGTTTGGTGGGATAACGAGCATGACAGGCACAGCGCACATACGTACTGTAACATCCCGATTTCTTGTATATGCGGAGAGGCTTATAAGAATTGATTTGGCTACCTATGTCACCAAAGTGCACTTATCTTTTCGGGAACTTGTCCAGAGAGAACTCCAGAGTTAAGCGTGCTTGAGCTGGAGCAATTTAAGGATGGGTGACCTACCGGGAAGTGATTCGCGGTATCGTGTGAGTGAGGACAAAACACGGGGAAATATCACGTGGTGATTGCAGGGTCAGTAAACAAGTATTACAAGCCTCCCGGACTAACGCACCGGCCGTCGGACAAAGGTGGGGTCCACGGGCCGAGAGAGGGCATGGGGCCCACAAGTAGGGGCGGTCGGGGCGTTATAAGTGGTATCAGAGCCGAACCCAAACACGTGTGTGGAGTCAGGTGGGCTCACACCGTCTAGGGTGACGATCCTGGTGCGCAACGAGGACGTTGCGCTCTATGAGTGGGGGTGATTGTAACATCCCGATTTCTTGTATATGCGGAGAGGCTTATAAGAATTGATTTGGCTACCTATGTCACCAAAGTGCACTTATCTTTTCGGGAACTTGTCCAGAGAGAACTCCAGAGTTAAGCGTGCTTGAGCTGGAGCAATTTAAGGATGGGTGACCTACCGGGAAGTGATTCGCGGTATCGTGTGAGTGAGGACAAAACAGGAAATATCACGTGGTGATTGCAGGGTCAGTAAACAAGTATTACAAGCCTCCCGGACTAACGCACCGGCCGTCGGACAAAGGTGGGGCCCACAGGCCGAGAGAGGGCATGGGGCCCACAGGTAGGGGCGGTCGGGGCGTTATACGTACATCCTCCTATATTGTGATGAAGTGAGTCCTTACGAAAGGTAATAACAAAACTATTTAATTAATCAGTCATTAATAATTAATTAATATAATTATAATTAAATGTGTTAATTTTTATGTCTATATATGTATTTTGCAGCTTATTCGTTACCCAGGTACGAGAATGCATTGAAGGGGTTTCAGATGATGAAATAAACGACCGTAAAGATCATCACTTTGTTGAGTGGTTGAAGACGCAAGTAAGTTAATATAGTTATAAATATTTCATTTAATTATATCGGCTTTCAATCTAACATGCACACTTAACATAGGTTGATCATTGCGATCCCGCATATCCATTTTGGTTTCATGAGTTACTCCTAGGCCCCATCGGGAAGATAACGACCGCACCCATGTATTTTACCCGTGGTTATGTGTTTCATACATAAAAGTATGGCGTTCGTCGGGCAACTACCAACTTCGGAGTATGTGTTAGGGGTGAAATATATTTTTATGGGGTTTTGCAGTAAATAATTGAAGTGGAGTACCCCGGACTGGTTAGGTTGAAATGCGTTCTCTTCAAATGTTATTGGTTCGATCCAACAGTCGGTCGAGGGGTGCGAATTAACAAATTTGGTGTGGTTGACGTCAACAAATCACGACGTTACAACAAGTTTGAGCCATTCATCCTAACATCACAAGCAGAACAAGTAACGTTCGTTCCATATCCGCGAGTTCGAACATCTGGGATCTCATGGTTATCGGTTATTGAAATAGCTCCAAGGGGTAAAATTTTTGGTGTTGATGATCTTCCAATGCAAAAAGATTCTTGCCTTGACATTACAGAACCAGAGATTACGGAGAACGTTCTTTTAATTGATCTACGAAATAGGCAACTTGAATATCTACCTGACGACACAGAAGAAGAAGGCGATTCCGACGAGTTTGAAGAAAGTGACGATGATTATGGACCTGAAGATGATGAACCCAATCAAGATGATGAACCAAACGAAGATGATGATTCTGATTGAAAGCTTATATGTATGTAATTTTCGTTTTGTTAAATGTTTAAGTTTTTGTTGTAAAATTATATATTAAACTAATAAAAAATCGATGAAACATTGATGAATTAATAGGTTTGTGAATGAAACACGTAGATTAGGGTTAGTTTAACTTTATTACATAATGCTAAACCCTAAATATACAATTAATTTAATGTAAATTCGATGGTACTTAACGACGATATTACGACGAATGTGGTACTATTCGTCGTAACATCGTCGTAATTTTACGACGAAATTACGATGCCTAGGACCACATTCGTCGTAATATCGTCGTAATGTCATCTTAGGTTTAGGAGCAGACCGTTGTATTCCCACTTCTGATGATCTGGCCAACAAAGAACTCTGGGGGTCGAGTTTTCTAGATTCATAAAGACCAACCACCATAAGTGAAAGATACATAGAATTGTACATCATTATATTACGAAGGATTTACATAGACGTCTAATTCTATGAATCATTCACCTATGGTAGTTGAAGACTGTCTTTACTTGATTCATCGCCCACATTCGTAGTTGTTTGATGCATTTAGGCGAGTTTGAAAGTAAAGACGAACCATTTTTAGATCTCATGCTTTATCATACTTGCGTTGTTGAAACGAGCTTGAATTGCATCTAACTCCATCTAAGTGATAACCTTGAATTTGACTCGCAATTATCATGTTTATTATGCATTCTTGAATGGATTCGTGGATCGCCATATACATATTTGGATAATCTTTCCAATTTTTCACCACTCTTGCTTATCCAAGTAGCCATATCCCACCATTGGAATGGCCTCCCCTACTGTGACATTAACCTCCTTTCTAGCCTTTGCTATTCGTGTGTGATTTGTGAGGGCTTTTTTTGAGCAAACTTGGCAAAAAAGTGTTAGGTTTAGGGCGACAAGGAGGTATTCTCATGTAGATTTAGCTCCATCATCATGGAGTTAATCTAGGATTAGGCTAGCTATGTTGGTGGCTCTTGGTTTGACATGGGAACGGTTTAGGAATTAGGTGATTGGATTTGTGTGGAATGATTCGGTGGAATGTAAAGACAATTGGGGAGGAAGAAAGTCGGGATCGAAATTTATAGATTGGTTGGTGCAAAAATCATAAGAATAACTCTAAGAATAGGTTAGCCTCAAAAATAAAATAAAAAAAAATCGATGAGAAAGAAGAAAGCCGAAAAGGCCAAAGAAGCAAGAAGCAAAAGAGGCACGAACGAAAGAAGAAAAAGGAGAGCTAAAAACAACAAAGGAAGCATCAAACCATGACAATCAAGGAATAAGAAGTCGATCCCCATATGAGAAGAAGATGGAGTGAAAGAACGAGAAGCACGTTTTGGGTCATGAAGGCAAAATGCCTTGAGAGAAAAGGGTAGCTTAGGATTGGGGCCTAACGGGTTAGAAATAAATAGGTTAGAGACACTCTAGGCATTTGGGTAGATGAGAATCCACCCTTGTATGCATAGATTACCTTTTACCTTTAGCATTTTGCTAAGGTTTGCTCCTTCCGTGAGAGATCCCTATGTTTGACTACCCGTGCGTGACAATAAGATCATTTTTATTTGACCTTGCATAAACACGATTCACGGTTACATCATTAATAAATGTTAAGGGGTTGGAGAATATGATTGCATGTGTAGATTAGGGTTTGGAGTTGATGTATGATGAGATAGGAATGGCTACCTCCTTTGGAGTAGACGCGCTTGATGCATTTTAGAACTACAAACTTGGGTGATGAATGTGATTTATTTTTGTGCTACTTGAGGATTTGAGCTCCCGCTCTCTTGCATCTACTCCCTCCTCTTGTTCTTGTTTGCTTGAGGGCAATCAAAAGACTAAGTTTGGGGGAGTTGATATCATCATATTTTGCATGGTCCAAGCATTCATATTACTTAGGTTTTGAGTCTTTTGTAGATACTTCATGTCATTTCCTTAGCATTTTAGTCTTCTTAGGAGTTTAGTGTGTCCATATTAGATCCCAGTGTGTCTACCATGTTTTGGAACGTATTCTAGGTACTTTGGAGAAGACTCGAGACTCGGGATGTGAGACATTTCGGATCGGTGGCAAGAAAAGGGAGCCAAAGACACGAGGAATCTTGGCGAGCCATTCATACCGAGGTCACACCTCGGTGTAGCCTCATCGGTGTGACCTCGGCAACTCCATACCGCGCACAAAAGCTCCCAACACCGACATGTGACGTCGGTATCGCAGCTTCAGGGGACTGCACCGAGGTCACACATCCGTGTCATTCCTCGGTATTGAAACAGGAGAAAAATGCCCTTAGCCCCGACATACAACACCGAGGATTGACCTCGGTATTCATCATCTCAATTCGAAGATCACTTCCAAGACCGAGGTCACACATCGGTGTGTTCCTCGGTGCAGTTCCTCCGGACCAGATCACTTCCGAGACCGATGTCACACATCGGTATGTTCCTCGGTGCAGTTCCTCCAGACCAGACCACCTTCAAGACCGAGGTCACACATCGGTGTGTACCTCGGTATAGAAACAGGAGCAAAATATCTTAACACCGAGGTGCAATACCGAGGAGTGACCTCAGTATCGACGGCCCAGAAGTCACCATTTACCCATTTAAACCGGTCGGTACCCGGTTTGTCCCGGGTCGACCCGGTTGAGCACTATTCACTATATATATATTATTTTACCTAATTTTTGCCACTTATGCTTTTATTTGTTCAAAAACTCTTACCTCTTGGGGAGTGTTCTTGAGATTTGTAAGAGAGATCCTTTAGTTTATGCAATTTAGTGTTTGTTTCTATCAATCTCTTCTATCTATCTCTTTTGTATCTCTTTTCTATCTTGATTATTCAACATTCATCTATGGATTCAAACCCTATCTCCATCGATTTTGGGTTGATCCTAATGGGTCTTGAGTAGTTCTTTATGACTTAAAGATGGGGTAGATTAGGGTGATCCAAGGCATGATTTATGGTGTTTAGGGTTAGATAATCTTATATTCCTTCTTGTTTGGTGTTCCTAATGCTAGATCTAGCTTGATGAAGTGGATCTAGATCATAAGGCATTTCATGCACACCAAGTGTTTGATGAAATGTCTTGATAAGCTATTCAAGAGACTTATACTCCTAGCCTATGATAATAGTTGTCTAGGGTGTATTTGTGGTTGATCTTGTTTTTATACTTAATTCTTGCTAATCAATGATCCACAAATGAGAGTTTGCTTATAGATTAGGTAATTAGCATAGTGATTAGTTGCTTAAAAGAGAATTAGTCAAGATTAAAGGTCTTATGCCTAGGGATTAGCGTCTTTGAGTGAATGAACATCATGAATTGAACTTGGGTCACCTTATTTCGATAACCTCAACTTTAAGACCGCCTTTGCTTATTGAGTTACACTTGTTTGCTTTGATATTTGCTTGTTTCGAATTAGTTACTTAATTACAAACCAATTTCGATTAGTTTAACTTAATTAGCTCCTTGAATTCTTTGTGCATCGAAATTGAACCCCATTTGGATTGATAACCTTTTATACTACATAGTATATTGAGTTATTGATACCTCAAAGAGTTGCAAAAGTCTTAGTATCACTTTGTCGCACAAAAACCAATACTCCTTGTAATTCAATCGTAAATTTTACGACCAAATTACAACGGATTCGTCCTTAAATCGTCGTCACCGTATCATAGATTGATTAAGCCATTTTTACTCATAAATTCGTAGTTAATATCCAACGAAGATATATACTCGTAAATTTGTTGTCAATTCACGACGAATTTACGACAAACTCAGCAGTGGTCGTAAATTCGTTGGCCATTCACGATGAATTTACGACGATATATCTTTGTTGGAAAGTAACTACGGCTTGACGACGAATTAATAATCGTCGTATATGCGTCGTAACTTTCATATTATTTTACAACGGATTAATTTCGTCGTAAATAATCAATGCAAATACTGTGTTTTCTTATAGTGTTAGTTGGATCATGGGTTAGGCTAGATTATGATAAATTGATGGTTAAATGATGATGTCTTAGGGTTGCATCTTATTAGATCCTTCATTTAGGTTGATTTTATGCTAGTTTTGATTTGAACTCTCAAAATCTAGAACTTAGGCATTTCATGCCCGGAAAATGTTTGTGAAAATGTTTGAACCAAATTTTTTATGAGTTTTACATACCTAGCCAACGGGAGTTGATGATTAGGATGTTGAGTGAACTTATTAGAATTGTTTCTTCATGCTCATTAATTATCTAATTGCAAACGCAAGTTTATGTTGATTAGGTAATTAGTGAAGTGATTAGTGCTATGAAAATGGATTAGTCATATTTGTGAATTCCATGTTCTAGGATGGGTTTAATTTTTTCTTTGTCATCACTCTTTGATTGTTAGCTCATTTTTACGATAGTTAAACCCATGGTCCAATGATTTGGACTTTAACCTCATATGCCCCTCTCTATCTCCAAAAATGCTCAAATCTCCTCCTTATAAAAACATATATATTTTTTAACCAAAACGCATGTAAAGTCATGTAAACCCTTAATGAATCTGAATAATTACATATCCAACCAGGGTTACCCACCCAAACCCATATCAATCATGGATCCTCACCATTAAACATAAATCTAATATAATCTAAATAATTACATAGTCGATGTCTTCCTCTCTTTTTTTTCTTTTTTTTTTCTTTCTTCATCCTTTGTCCTCTTTTTATTTAATTCTCTTTATTAATTTCTTATGTCTACGTATCTTTGCAACTATCTTTTCTTCTTCTCTTGCATCTGCTATTATATCAACCTTCTCATTGACTTGAGTTGACCAAACATGGTGGTGCTACACGACCATGAAAGAGAAGCGGAGACGTGCGGCGAAGACGACGAACACCGGCGGCTGCTCGGATCAATGAACGGACAGCGACTGAGCAACAGTGGTGCTAAGACAAGGCTGACGGAGCAACGGTCGTCGACGGTGCTGCGATGGCTCTCCGATGACGACGGGGTCGTCCCTGGATCACGGCGGAGGCTTTACGGCGAAGAACAGAGTTGGTGGTGTTTGAGACACACAAACCCACATGAGCAATGAAACGAACGGAGAAGAAGAAGACATGAAGTAGAAGAGGAAGAAGCGAAGAATTAGGTCGTGGATTATATCAATTCCGATTGAAACAAGTATTCTTTCAAGGTTTCACCACCACAATCAAGCATAGTATAAATGACATTAAAACTGGGTACTACTATTATTCTTTGGTATAACTATTCATTAAAACTGGGTACTGCTAGTATTTTGTTTTCTGAGATTTTAAAAAAAATTTATCTTAAACTTAAAAAACTTAGATACTAATTGAAATTTTTTGAATTGATTTAATCAAATGTTATGAATTGGATCCGATTTGTGGCAAAAGTAAATAAGAATTATTAAGTTTCATTGCTAGTTTGTATCTCTAATTTTTTTCTCTTTCTCTCTTTGAAATCTTACATTAGCGAGGGAGAAAGAAAGCTAAGCAATTCATGAATGAAGGATATCTCATAGAAGAACTTAACCTCAACGCCGATATAGGACAACGTAGATGAACAACAACAACTAATTGAACATTCCTGGTTTATCATGAGTGAACTTGGAGAATATAGCCTTCTCTTTCATCCTCCTAGAAACGGCCCTCATTTCACACTCACTAGGTGATCTTCCATCAACTTGTTTTCAGAAGTATCCTGTCATACTCCACTATTACAAAGCTATGGAATCATTAAAAGCTAACGCTTATCCTCAATATTCACAGGTAGCACTGTTTTATCATCCGAGGAACTGGGCAGAGACATAGTCTCACAGTGCTCAATTTCGAATCAGCTCAACTTTGTTTTCCCTTTGAACCTAGATCTTGGGATCTCCAGTCACATAGGTGGGGTGTCGATCAAACGTCATCTTTGTCGATAGGTTTTAAACCCATTCCTTTTGATGATTTTACAATTTGATCTCGCGGCAAACTTTTGGTGAACGTATCCGCTAAGTTATCAGCCGACTTGATGTAATCTATCGTAAGTACACCAGTGGAGATCAATTGTCTAATGGTCTTATGTCGTCTTCTTATGTGGCGAGATTTACCATTATATAAGTTACTCAGTGCCCGAGAAATAGCCGACTGACTATCACAGTGTACTGGTTTTTCCCACATCGGGATATCTTCTAGAAAGTTTCGAAGCCATTATGCTTCCTCTGCAGCTTTATCTAAAGCTATAAACTCTGACTCCATAGTTGATCTGCCAAGAGTGTTTGTTTGGAAGATTTCCAGGATACTACTGCACCAACAAGAGTAAAGACATATCCACTCGTGGATTTGGAGTTTCTGGAATCTGAAATCCAGTTGGCATCACTATACCCTTCCAGAACTGCTGGTTCTTTACCGAAGTGCAGCCCATAACTTTTAGTGTATCGTAGATAATTTAATACCCTAGTTATGGGCCTCCAATGAGTATGACCTGGATTACTCGTATAACGACTTAGTACGTTTACTGAGTGCGCTAAATCTGGTCTAGTACAATTCGTCAAGTACATAAGAGTTCCGATGACTCTTGCATACTCCACCTGTGACACGGCTTTGCCTGAATTCTTTGTCAAATGAAGTTGAGGATCAAGTGGAGTTTTTGCAGTTCCATTTGGGTAGGTCTTAAACCGCTCTAGGATTTTTGTAGCGTAATGATCTTGAGACAATTTAGAATAATATTAATCCATAGAATTACATATGCTAATCCCATGTCTTTCATATCAAACTTTCCACTGAGCATGTTCTTCGTTTGTTTGATTATGTCTTTATTGCTTCCCATGATGAGCATATCATCCACATATAAACACAACAACACATATCCATGTGGAGTACTTTTGATATAGATGCACTTATCACATTCATTAATGTGAAAGCCATTTGACATCATTACACTGTCAAACTTTTCATACCATTGTTTCGGAGCTTGATTGAGTCCATATAATGACTTCACCAGTCTACACACTTTCTTCTCTTGTCCCGGAACGACATAACCCTCAAGTTGATTCATATATATTTCTTCATCTAAATCTCCATTTAGGAAGGCAGTCTTGACATCCATTTGATGTATTTCAAGGTCTCTTAATGCTGCAATTCCAATTAACATACGACTCGAGGTTATTCTCGTCACCGGAGAATAAGTGTCAAAGAAATCCAGTCCTTCCTTTTGACGAAATCCTTGTACCACAAGTCTGGCCTTATACTTGTCTATAGAACCATCAATTTTTAACTTTGTACTGAAGACCCATTTTCACCCAAGAGGTTTACAGCCTTGCGGTAGATCTACCAACTCGTAGGTATGATTTTGCATAATGGAGTTGATTTCACTGTTAGAAGCCTCCTTCCAGAAAGGAGCATCGAGTGTAGACATTGCTTCCATGAAAGTTCTTGGACCACTTTCTACGAGAAATGCCATTATGAACTCAGAGCCGAATGTCTTTTCCTTACGAGCTCTCTTGCTTCGTCTAGGTTCAACTTCTTCTTCTTCTTCTTCTTTTTCTTCTTCTTCTTCTTCTTCTTCTTCTGCTTCTTTGTTTGTAGAAGTGCCTGACGTGCTTGCCTCATTGCTAATATCTCGTTCAACACGAGTTCGTTCAGGATTTCCTCTATCCTTATACGGAAACACATTTTCGAAGAAGGACGCATTCCTTGACTCCATTATCGTGTTTACATGAATGTCTGGTATATCTGATTTATGTACCAGAAAATGATATGCACTACTATTGTGCGCATATCCGATGAAAATGCAGTCTACCGTCTTATGTCCGATGGTGACCTTTTTCGGAAGTGGAACTGCAACTTTTGCCAGGCACCCCCACACTTTCATGTATTTATACGAAGGTACATTACCTTTCCAAAGTTCATAGGGAGTTTTCCCAGTGACTTTGTGTGGTATTTTGTTCAGGATATAATTTGAGGTAAGCAACGCTTCCCCCCCCCCCCCACAACTTCTGGGCTAACCCAGATTCCTGCAACATTTCATTCATCATTTCTTTGAGAGTTCTGTTCTTTTTTTCAGCAACTCTATTGGATTCTGGTGAATAGGGAGCAGTCGTTTGATGAATAATGCCATGTGCTCTGCAGAAGCATCAAATGGTTCATTATATTCTCCTCCTCTATCACTTCTAACCATTTTGATAGTCTTATCAAGTTGGTTTTCGACTTCCAGCTTGTATTCTTTGAATTTCTCCAAGGCTTCATCTTTACTGCGCAGTAGATAGATGTAGCAGTATCTCGTGCAATCGTCTATGAAGGTCACGAAGTATTTCTTTCCACCTCTAGTTTGAATGTATTTTAAATCACATAAGTCCGTGTGAATTAAACTTAGAGGCTCGGTTATTTTTTTAACGCTAGGTGATGGCGTTTTAGTGAGTTTGGTTTGGACACAAACTTCACATTTGTCTTTTCTTATTTTGCATTTAGGAATCAGATTCATGTTCATTAATCTGCTCATAGACTTGAAATTAACATGTTCTAAGCGTTCGTGCCAAGTATTAAAAGACTCCACGAGATAAGTAAATGGTTTCTTATCATTCATCTTAAGATTCTTCGAGGTGGTAGCCTCAGTTACATTATCCTTACGAATTGCCTCAACAGACATCTTAAACAACCCATCACATATAAAACCCTTTCCCAAAAACATCCCATTCTTCGATAGGTTCAGCTTGTCTCCTTCCAGCTTGATGGTAAATCCATGCTTGCTCATGAGAGATCCTGAGATCAGACTCTTTCGCATGTCTGGCACATTGACGACATTCGTGAGAACGAACTCCTGTCCAGAAGTGAGCTTCAGAACAACCTTTCAGTGACCTTCAATCTTTGACGACGCGGAATTTTCCATCAAGAGCTTATCACCACTCTTGTTCTTTGTGTACGTCGAGAACATCTCTCGATCCATGCAGATGTGTCTTGTTGCGCCAGTATCAAACCACAATGTCTTCGGGTGGCTTTCAGCAACATTGGCCTCAGTGACAACAGCACACATGTCAGCTTCTGTCAAGTTCGCTTGAGCCTTCTTGCTGCGACACTCGAAGGATTTGTGTCCTTGCTTTCCACAGAAGTTACACGTTCCCAAGAACCTTTGAGAAGTCTGACCATCCTGACCATTCTTGTTCTTGAACTTCTGGAAGTTCTTTGGTGGCATCTTCCCTTTGCCTTTGTCTTGGCGTCCTTTGTTATGCCACTTGCATTGATTGTTATTTTTGTGTTCAACCATATTCGCATTGTGTTCGCGAATCCTTACACCTACGCCAATATGTTGTTCTCGATTCGTAGACTCTACGCGAAGTTTAACAACCAAGTCTTCAAGGCTCATCTTCTTTTTCTTCAGCCTGAGGTAATTTTTGAAGTTTGTCCAACCAGGAGGAGTCCAACCAGGAGGAAGCTTCTCAATGATGCAGCATCCCTGATAGGTTTCACACAGCCGCATTCCCTCAGAATGAATGTCGTGA
This sequence comes from Eutrema japonicum, assembly GCA_030161315.1. Lineage (NCBI taxonomy): Eukaryota > Viridiplantae > Streptophyta > Magnoliopsida > Brassicales > Brassicaceae > Eutrema > Eutrema japonicum. The sequence continues at coordinate 24,482,007 of BSQW01000007.1, forward strand.
AGGAGCCTATGCACCTCATCGACTTGTTCCATCAATGGTCTTGAATCCACCATATGGTACTGCATAAATTTTGCCACAGTAAATTTCTGAGTAATAGAATCTTCAATGCGATACTTCTTGTCCAAGGAATCCCACAGTTCCTTAGAATTTTCAGCGTTTTCGTACACCCCGAACAGAGAGTCCGAAAGGCTATTCTGGATGTAACCCTTGCACAAGAAGTCGCCGTGTTCCCAAGCGTGAACACTCGCAAGCGCACGCGGATCATTGTTATCTTATGGGAGAATAGGTTTCACTTCGCTGGTGTATTTCTGTAGATTCAGCGTCGTCAGGTAGAAGAACATCTTCTTCTTCCACATCTTAAATGTTGTCCCATCAAACTTGTTTGGAGGAGCGACATGATTCCCAGATGGAACTTTGACCGTCTCGATCAGACTCGCAGCTGTTTCTTCGACTTTGTCATTGGTTTTTTCCACCTTATCAGAGTTGTTATCGATGTCGATTGTCATTCTGTGAAGACAAAAGAAACACAACTTCCAATTAGTATCGATATATAGTTAAGAATCGCAATTCTAATGCTAATATCGAACCAAACAGCATGTATCGATCGATGCACACACGGTGTAGATCGATACAAAATAGGTGTCGATCGGTGCTGAACACAGTGTCTATCGATACACCTTAGATGTCGATCGATGCAAGTGAATTTTGCACAGGATCGATCGATACAGACCCAAATCGGTCGATGCACACACAGTGTCGATCGATACAAGTGAGTTTTTCACAGTATCGATCGATGCTTAGACGTTCGCAAACGACAAGCGGTATCGATCACAATCGAACCAGATTCGAACCACATCCTGCGTTCGTTGTTTACACTGTTTATTAATCGCAATTAATGACGGTTGTGAAAGACATTAAAGCAATACTTCTTCTACTACACGTTTCAAAGTTGCTAAAATAGCGTTTTTGATAACGTTTGAGTATCACTAGCAGTATAACGTCTTTTTGTAAAATTAAATAAACACAAAAATTGCTTCTACTACACGTTTCAGAGTTGCTAAAATAGCGTTTTTGATAAATATCATCAGCAGTAGAAGAATCGTTTTATAAATCGTTTGAAAACACGTTTATTTACTCGCGATTAAAATTCGTTTGATGTTTATAAAACAGAAACGGATTTCTTTGAATTAAGATTGTAAGGACCAAAAATTCGCACAATAAACAGGATTTGATTTAATCACGAATATATAAATAAACGTTAAGGAAACAACAAGATTAATAAAATGAGAAAGCAGAGATAAACACTGGAGGCGAGATTAATCTTTTTCCTTAACTCAAAGAATCTCCCGTAGTGTGACGGTATAATTTAGATTCATGAGTCCCAGGATACAACCAAGGGAATCAGTTATCGCAAGCACTTGATAACAGATATGTCGAACATTATACTACGATACTCTCGAATAACGACTTACTCTAAGCAGTAGGGAATTGAAGGAACTTTTGCTAGAAATTTTTGGATGTAGTTTTAGTGTGTGTGAGATTGATTTCTCTGAATAAAATCGATGGATATATATAGGAGAAGAGAGGTTAGGGTTCGACCTTGCTCATCAAGTTTCGTAGAATATTCTCGCAGAATATTCTAGAAGGGCGGCGATTAAAATCGGCCCAAAAAATAATTGCTCATTCGAAGGCCCAACGACCATCAATCATATAAGAGCGCAAGATCCCAAGAGCCCTAATAGCAATTTAAAAATGCAACGAGCAACGAGCCACGGCCAGGCCAGGCGGCGGTGGTGGCACGCGTGTGGTCTTTCCTTCTCTCTTGTTGTTAGTCAATTAAACCAATGACACAACCAATCCATATACAAACAACAAGGAAACTTTCAAAGTTACCAATGTGGGACTTTTGCACTTCCCTTACATTAGTTATAGCCAATGAAAACATTTCATTTGGATTGGTCAAACCCATTTCTTATTCACACTTCAAACAAATTTGTAAGGCCCAATGTTTGATTTCACAAAATTGACTTTCAACAACACTTGCTTGAAAAATTTGTTCCAACAAGCTACGCCACACAGTCACTGAGGGTCGCGACCGACTTTACGTGGCGTTTGTTCCATCAAACAAAGAACCCTTCGGACAGAAGGTCCACTCCAAAGATCTCAATGGTCATGGAGAATGGAAATGGCGTGGCGGCCAGCTCGCAAGACGTGATACACTTTAACGCGTGATATCTCGCGGGTGTCGCGGGAGATGTAAGGAGGGAATTTACTGGCGTGGTTTATCACGAGGTGGTACATTCTTGGCATTGGAACGGTTCGGGCCAGGCTCCGAGTGGGGTCGTTGAAGGGATAGCGGACTTCGTGAGGCTGAAAGTGGGTTACGCCCCGGGTTACTGGGTCGGGCCCGGTCGTGGTGATAAGTGGGATGAGGGCTATGAGGTCACTATGAGGTTTTTGGATTACTGTAACGATTTGAGGAATGGGTTCGTTGCGGAGCTGAACAAGAAGATGAGGAGTGGCTTTAGTGATGGTTTCTTCGTTGATTTGCTTGGTAAAGACGTGAATCAACTCTGGAGAGAGTACAAGGCCAAGTATGGTCAATGAATGCAAAATAAAAATAAATTCTAATGAGTTATATGGTATTTAAGATAATATAAAACATTTTAAGCAATAAATAATTAAATAAATAATTTGTAATCTCTTATGTTTTTGGAAATTTCGATTGGAATATACATATATATTTTTGTATTATTTTTAAGCTCTTGCTAAATTGGATATTAATAGTTAACTAGGTGATACCCGCGCTTATGCGCGGGATGAAATGATTATTAAAAAATATATATAATTTTAGATATAAAGCTATTATAGTTATTGGTAAAATTATTATCGAGTATCCGAGATTCGTTTGTATATGCTAAAACATGTAATGGTTTTTATCAACATAATGATTACTTTTAAAATATTTTAAAATTAACGATTACTTTATATATTTGAATTAGAGATTATACTTTTTAAAGTACATAACAAAATAACTTTTTATAGTTGCATAAAATTTTTAAAAGTATCTAACACCTTAACTTTCTTATTTTTATCATTTTTGGTCATTATTATCATATATTTTGGTGGCCTCTACTCATATTTATAGTCGATATGAATTTTGTAACAAATATTTTTTTTATTCATGAAGTGGATAATCTAACACCTTAACTTTTTAAAGTACTTAACAAAATAACTTTTTATAGTTGCATAAAACTTTTAAAAGTATCTAACACCTTAACTTTCTTATTTTTATCATTTTTGGTCATTATTATCATATATTTTGGTAGACTCTACTCATATTTATAGTCGATGTGAAATTTTTAACACATATTTTGTTTATTCATGAAGTGGATAATCTATGTTGGGGTTAAATTTTAAATCACACCATATGCGAAAAAAATCTGGAATTATTTTTGAAATTATGTTGATGAGGTGATGATTCAAAAATTTTAAAAAAAATTGTGATCTACCAATGTTGAACTTTCTCTTATTTGTTTCAGTCAGGTTTTTTCTTTAATTCTCACTCCTTTTGTTTTTTTTTCTTGCGATTCTCAGTTTCTAACTTTTCTTTTCATTCATCCTTTTTCTTATATATTTTTCATTCTCTCATACAACATACTTATAGTAGATTTGCTACTCACTACACACATACATTTAGACCTCTAGATTTAACAACTTCTCCTAGCCCATACCTCTAGATACTAGACTAGTTTTACAAGCAAAGCTTACTTTAAACTTCAACAACTCAACCACTCTAACTTACCTTAGTTAGCTTTAACTAAACCAAACTAATTATCCGAGCTTGACTAATGGGCCTTCTTGTAACTAAGTTACAAAACCCAAATTCTTCTTTGACTCTTCTTTGACTTTGTTGACTTGCATCTTCTTCTTCTTCCTTCACACACGACTTTTGCTTCTTCCTGGATTTTTTTTTGCTCTTTTTCTTTTCACTGATTTCTACTTTCTTTTTTGCAGGATTTAATCAAAGGATCAACCTTCAACAACCAAAGATGATATGAAGAATATAATGAGTAAAATAACTAATATGATATAATTAGCAAACAAAATAAAAAAAGAGAGAGAGAGTATTTATTTATTTATGATTAGTTTAATGGGATATAAACTTAATTTTCATACAATTTAATTTGTGTAGCATAACATGTAAATATTCTAGTAATTTAAACCTATTTTTATATTTTTTTAGAAACTCTATGGTGTTGACACATCAGCATGACATCTATGTAAATAACACGTCAATGCAAGATTAGAATTTTAATAGTCATTCTCAATTAATATATAGGAGATTAATCGTGTGGAACCCCTTTGTCTAGTGGTTAACAAGGGTTAATTTAGTGTTTGTATACCATGTTTAAGATTCGATTTCTAAAGAATAAAAATTATTTCAAATTAATAGAACCAAATTTACCAAAGATTTTTAGTGTGGTTCAGTGCATTAAAATATAAAATTATTCATTGTAACGTAGTAAAATCTATGGAACAGTTCGTTGTGTTTCCAGGTGATCTATTCTAATAGTGATTTAACAATACGATAAACAAAAAAAGATAATTAATCAATTGTGAGTTTTGTCAGAGATAAAAGCGATCATGATAGGAGTTGATTTAGAAGTTTAGGTTAGTGTTTGCTTGTTGAACGCGGTCGAATAAAAACAATAAGATAAGCAAAACAAAAACTTAATTAATCATTAATTGTGAGTTTAGTCAAAGATAATGATATGAGTTGATTTAGAAAGTTAGATCAGTGTTTGCTTGTCGATTTCACTTCTAGCAAAGGATGCTCGCCGTCACAGGGTTACGTTAAATTTCAAGTCCCAGAAGCTAGGGATGCTCACAAGATCCACTCTGATAACCGATCTCTAGAAGAAGGGTTGAAGCTAACCGGCTCGGCTCGTCAGAATCACGGTAATTGATCTCCGCCGTTTTGTTTTGCCATATCCGTAGCGTTTATCATCGAGATGAAACACACAAAATATTAAAGGTTTTAGTTGGGAACTAATCAATACTTGAATGTTTTTATGGTAATTTTCTAATAATTAAAGTATAAAACTATTTTTTTTATCTAATACAAATTATAAGAATAATTACATGTACCATTTTATAACGTAAAATTTTACCTACTTACAAGGATACACGATCGGCGGTTCTACTTACAAGGATACACGATCGGTGGTTTTACCTACCGCATATTCGTGATAGACAATTTTAGCCTTGATACGCTGAACAACGACGAACAACTATACTTGCACTACGCTAGAAATCTCGTGTAAATTTACCTCTACTAATTTGCATTATCCAGAAGTCGAATATTATACCGTTTTATATATAATTATTAGTGAACCTTTGATCGACCGGAAATGACTTCCACAAACTATTTTCTTCATTTAAAACTCGTTTACTTCTTCATACCGGTCGTAATTGTACAAAACTTGCGATTGTGGAACACTACCGAAGAAAAAGTCCTCGATTGACCAAAATAAAGCTATACTCTTAAATCCATTTCTTATTATTAGGATATATTCCATATATCCAATTTACACATATATTCTTTTGTAAATAATTACCAATTCTCTAATTTCCTATTTGCACGCTATTCTTTTATGCCTTAGGTTTAGGGTTTAGACTTACGATTGTATAAATACATTGACCTTATGGTCTAAGCAAGACATGTTAATATTCAGCTATTCATAGTTTATCATGGTATCATAGTCACGAAACAATTCTCCAGTGATTTCTTTTTGATCCTATTTTTTTCTCTTTCACAAAATTTTCTCTTCTTAGCTGCCTCTGTTTTCATACACGAACACAGAGCCGCTGGTTTTTTTTATCTTCTTCATCGGCTTCGTCGCCTCTGTTTTATCTTCCGAAAACATAGTACCGGTTTTTCGTTGCTGTTTCTATCTCTCCTTGACTTCGTTTCTCTGTGCACGATGGCGAACGACTCAACCACATCACCAAAGTTCAAGACTATCTCACCCTATGACCTCATATCGAGCGACAATCCGGGTGTTGTGGTCTCTTCTCCGCTGCTTAATGGAACGAATTATGATGAATGGGCAATCAATTTGCGTATGGCACTTAGCTCTCGCAAGAAGTTTGGGTTCGTTGATGGTAGCATCCCCAAACCAGATGCAGATTCTTCTCAACTTGAAGACTGGACCGCCAATAACCACTTATTGGTCGGTTAGATTAAACAGACCATTGAACCAAAGATCTGATCATCGATCTCGACTCGAGAGTTTTCAAAAGAGCTTTGGGATATAATCAGGAAGCGATTCTCGATTAAAAGTGGGGCTCGATTGCAGCAACTTCGCAATTCATTGGCTACTTGGAAGCAGCACATTTCAACCGTTGATGATTATTTTGGTCGTCTGACTAAAATCTGGGATGGAATTTCTGAATATATGACTTCCAAGCGATGCACCTGCGGCAAGTGTACATGTGATCTGAATAATGCTCATGATCAGGAACGCGAGACTCTTCGAGTTCACGATTTCCTCTCGGGTCTCGATGAATCTGCTCATGGGGTGATTCGTTCTCAAATCTGTGCGATTTCACCTCTTCCTAATATTTACAGTGTTTATCAAACAATTGTACATAATGAAACAATTAGAGCGAATGTGAATCCAGAAGCATCAGTGATGAGCTTTGCTTCTCAACTTTCCTCTTCCAATTTTTCTCGACAACTGGCCTCGATTTTTACACGCGATGTGTCTCGACAGGCTGGTCTTCCTACAGAAGCTTCTTCTTCTTCACGTCCAATTAACAAAGATCTGTCTCGATAGTGCACTGGATGTGGCAGAATGAGACATGAAGTGAACTCTTGTTTCAAAATCTTTGGTTTTCCTGAATGGTGGGGAGAACGACCACGTAACCAAACTGATAATCACACGACAATGACTGGCAAGGGACGTGGTTTCGCTCCACATGCGCATATCACACAAATTGTGACAGCCAACAATGCATGTGTCTCATCTTCTTCGGGTATTTCTGACATTAATCGTCAAGGCCTGTGTGGTATCACTGACGATCAGTGGAAAATAATTCAACAAATGGTTGGTGCTGCGAATGCTCCCGCACCTTTGAGTGGTAAGAACATCGATCCTGTATGGATTTTGGATACTGGTGCAACCCACCATATGACTGGCCGCGTCGATTTGTTGGAGGATATTCACAATATATGTCCCGTTTCCATAAAATTACATGCTAGTTCTAATGTTCTCTCTTCGAGACAGGGAACAGTTCGACTTACTCCACATCTTTCCTTGAAAAATATTTACCTTGTTGATGGATTTCATATCAATTTAATTTCTTTCAGACAGCTGGTCACTGATAGTTTCTTGGTCGGACAAATAATGGATCGCCTTCTGGTTTTACAGAATCGCGGTACGAGGATGCTGATTGGAGTGAGTGAAAGAGAGGGAGAGGGATTCTACAGATTTCGCGGAATTGAACCTTTTACAGCCTTGCAAACCAGTGTGCGTGATGATTCAGCGTTATGGCACAACCGTCTAAGCCATCCATCTTCTCGTGTGATTGGTTTAATTCTAGGGGTCCGTAGTGTTAGTAATCGTAGTGTGATTTTTCTAATTGTGATGTCTGCTTACGAGCTAAACAAACTCGATAGTGTTTTCCCGAAAGTTTCAATAATGCAAAAGCTATTTTTGATTTAATCCATTGTGATTTATGGGATCCTTATCGCACAACTGCAATGTGTGGACCACGTTACTTCTTAACCATAGTTGATGATCATTCGCGTGCTGTTTGGATATATCTCTTACCGGATAAAACTATTGTATCTCAGCATATCAAAGATTTTTTGGCATTAGTTGGAACGCAATTTTCGAAGAAAGTCAAGACGATTCGGAGCGACAATGGAACTGAATTTATGTGTCTCTCCCGTTTTTTTCAGAACCAGGGAATCCTTCATGAAACTTTGTGTATCCATACACCTCAACAAAATGGACGCGTCGAACGGAAGCATCGTCATTTATTGAACGTAGCTCGTGCATTACGATTTCAAGCTCATCTTCCCATCGAATATTGGGGAGAGTGTGTCAAGACAGCCGTGTACCTTATTAATCGGACTCCATCACAGCTTCTTGGTGGTATCACTCCGTTTCAGAGGGTGTACGGCCGATCTCCTTCCTTCAATCATCTTCGTTTTTTTCTGGATTTTGCTGTCAAGAGGAATAATGAGATTCACCAGATGGATGTTCATAACGCTTTTCTCCATGCATGGAGATCTTCTTGACGAGGTTTATATGAATATACCTCAAGGATATTCAACTCCTGATGAGACACGGGTCTGTCGACTTCGGAAATCTCTTTATGGACTTAAACAGGCTCTTCGTTGTTGGTTTGCCAAGTTGGCTGATGCTCTTCTCAAGTATGGTTTTTCTCAAACCAGATCTGACTATTCCCTCTTTGTTTACTCAAAAAACGGTGTGTCACTTCGGATCTTGGTGTATGTGGACGACTTAATTATCTCTGGTAATTCCTCTAAAGATATTCAATCCTTCAAAGTTTACTTGTCCACGTGTTTCTACATGAAAGATTTTGGTGCTCTTAAATATTTTTTGGGTCTCGAAGTCGCTCGTAGTCCGGAAGGCATTTATCTATCTCGGCATAAGTACGCCACCGATATTGTTACCGAGACTGGTCTTCTTTGTTTTAAGCCGGTTGGTTCTCCCATTGACCAACATCATCGTCTTTGTCTCGCTCCCGGTGCTCTACTTGCGGATCATGAATGGTATCGCAGGCTCTTTGGTCACCTTATTTATCTCGCCGCTACCAGGCCAAACCTTACTTATATTGTGCATATTTTGTCGCAATTCATGCATTCTCCCAAAGAGGATCATTGGCTTGCGGCATGGAAAGTCGTTCGATATCTTAAAGGTACGCTTGGTCAAAGAATTCTTCTACGAGCAGATTTTCTGTTTCATTTGACCGGGTGGTGTGATTCAGATTGGGCGGCCTACCCTCTCACGCGACGTTCTCTCACAGGTTAGATAGTTCAACTTGGTTCATCTCCAATTTCGTGGCAAACAAAGAAACTAGACACCGTCTCTCTTTCTTCTGCTGAGGCAGAATATCGCGCAATGGGTGCCGTTACAAATGAACTTTTGTGGCTTAAATCGCTTCTCCGCGAAATGAGTGTTACTCATTCAGATCCTATGACAATTCTGTGTGATAGTCAACTTGCACTACACATTAGTGCTAATCCGGTGTTCCACGAACGTACGAAACATGTTGAAACGGAATGTCATTTTATTCGAGATGAGATTGTCAAAGGGGTACTCAAACCTTATCACTCTTCTACCAAGGAGAAACTAGCTGATATTCTAACGAAGGCATTAGGACGTAAGGAGTTTGATGTATTTCTCTTCAAGTTGGGCATTCGAAACTTACATACTCCAACTTGAGGGGGGAGGGGGGGGGGGTATTAGGATATATTCCATATATCCAATTTACACATATATTCTTTTGTAGATAATTACCAATTCTCTAATTTCCTATTTGTACGCTATTCCTTTATGCCTTACGTTTAGGGTTTAGACTTACGATTGTATAAATACATTGACCTTATGGTCTAAGTAAGACATATTAATATTCAGCTCACTACAAAAAAAAGTAAATATAGTTACAATTTTTTATGTCACAATATATAAATATTTCGTCACAAAATTTATATTGTGACAAAAATGTCACAATTTCTAAAACATCACAATAAAACCGTCCCAAATCAATTTCGTCTCAAAAAGCGTAACAAAATTTTGTTACGAATAATAACGTAACATTTCGTCACCACTTGTGACGACATTAAAATAGTTACAAAAACGACACAATTTGTGCCGAAAAATATTGTCACATATTTGTCACCAATTATTACTATATTTTAGTCATTGATTTGTCATAAATTATGACCAAAATAATGTCACAAATCTCATCACAATTCGTGACTAATTTATAGTCATAGAAACGACACAATTCGTGACAAACCATACTATCACAATTAAGTTATAAAATGTGACAAGAAATAGTCACATTTATATCACAAATTATTACAATATTTATGGCAATGATCCATTATAAATTGTGACCACAATAATATCACAAACTCCATCATAATTAGTAACTACATTATAACAAATAATCACTACAAGAATAATGTTCCATTGCCACAAATAATATATTATTAACCAAAATAATATATTATTATTATTAATAAACAAATCGATTTATATATAAAAAAATTAAAAAATATATATATAAAATTTCAAGCGCTCGTTTGGGAAAAAAAGAACGAAAAAAAAGATCTTGGATCTTCTCCTCCATCGCCGGCGCCGATCATCCTCCAGAGCCAAGATTTGTTCCTCCGCCTGCATCCCGAGCTCAGCCTGACTCGCGAGTTCCTCCGTCTGGCTTAGGTCGCCGGGAAGCAACCACCACGAACCACCGTCGACGCGAGGCACGAATCCGTTGGAGCGGCGCACCGGCACTGTCCTCGCCGGCGCCGTTGTATTCTTGTCTCCTCCTCTTCCGTTGACAGCAGCTGGATCTGAAAAAAAAGAGTTAGATCAATTCAATTAAAAAAGGAAGAGAAGAAGTATAAGAAGAAGAAGAAGACGAAAGAGAGAGAGAAACATAAACACAATTAAAAAACACAATCGTGGATTCGTGGTAAGGAGAGAGAGAAACATAAACACAATTAAAAAATAAAATAATAATAAAGCAACTTCGATCCTTGTCCGTTGGATTAAACCAATCCACGGTTGATGATCTCAATCCTTGTGATTATGAAGTAACCAATGAGAATCAAGTATCTTTTTTTTGCATTTTGATGTAGATTATTAGTAATATTATTACAGACATAATTTTATTTTATTTTTTTAGAAACAATTTACAAAAATATTTAAAGCAATTACAAAGCAAATAGCGCATAAATGATCATAATAATATTTATGGCAAGTTCTTTTGGAGTAAATTCTCCAATGTAAATGCCATAAATAAAAACAAAAATTACAATTAAACTTAAAATCAATAACAAACTAAAAAAATTTCGAAACATTTTGTTTTACAAAAGAAATCTAATAAAAAAAATCTTTGAGAAATATTTTAGAGAAGATGAAATGTTTGAGTTTATGTGTAAGAGTTTACAATTTAAGATTTACAGTGTATGATTATGGGTAAATGTTGAATTTTTTGTATATTATTTGATATTTATGTGTAAGATCTTGTTTACAATTTAAGATTTATAGTTTATGATAATGGTTAGAGGTTTAGGGTTAAGGGTTAAGGGTTTGTGTTTGGGGTATAGAATTTATGATTTATAAGATGATTATATTTAAAAAATTTGTAAGTGTTGAATTTTTTGTATATTATTTGATATTTATGTGTAAGATCTAGTTTACAATTTAAGATTTTAAGTTTATGATTAAGGATTAGATGTTTAGGGTTTGTGGTTGGGGTTTAGAATTTATGATTTATAAAATGACTATATTTGAAATTTTTTGAAATGTTAGAATTTTTGTATAATATTTGATGTTTATGTGTAAGATCTAGTTTACAATTTAAGATTTAGAGTTTATATGATTAATGGTTAGGGTTTGTGTTTGGGGTTTAGAGTTTAGGATTTATATTTTCGTAAAGCCACAAATATATTTGTGGCAAATCCGTGGTTTTTCATTAAATATGTGGTAAATCCATAATTCCGTGGCAAAATTGCCATAAATTGTCACATTTACTGTGTCATGGAAAATTTGACAGGAAAAAAATTCTAATAATTTGTGGCAAATATTGACACGAACGTTTTGTGGCAATTTGTGGCACAATTTGCCACGAAATACCACAATATTTGTCTACGTGGCAAATTTGACACGAATTTGCCACAAACCGCAACAAAACTTTAAAAATCGTTTTTTGTGGTAAATTTGTGGTAAATATTAATTACCACGAAAAATTTGTGGCAAAATTCTGTCAATAGGCAACTTTTCTTGTAGTGAATTGTCATTATTTGATTTATATTATACCATGTACTACGTATGGTTCAAAATTTATATTGGAGGTAAAGCCCGAATTATTTTCCTCGTTTTCAAAAGTTATATTAATCCAAAAAAAATATATATATATCATTGTAGTCCAGACAATATACAAATACGAAATTATAGGTGGGATTGCCATGTGAAATGCTAAAATGTACGGTAAATGGTATAAAAACCTTTGAAAATAATCATATGAAGGAATTTAATGATTTTGTTATGCGGTAGCCGTCGGAGTGCATATCAGATCTTCGACATAACACCCGTTGCCTCGTCTACTTTCTTTTTGTTCTCCGAAGATTATTGTTAGGGGAATTTTGTAAATGATAATTTATTGAGAACAGAAAATAAATTTTTGGGTGCGGCTAGTCGGCTACCTACTAAGGCATCAATGGTAGTACGTACATTAGTGTGTATGGCGATGGAAGGAGACTCTTTGGTCAACCTGTCATAGAAAATCGATAGAAAATAATAAAGTAATAATTTCCTGAGTTGGAGACTGTGGAAAATAATTAGATTAACGTACATACGTGGTTACTTTTAAATTAATGAAAGCGATAAAATTAAATGGAGGAAGAAGATTGTGATCTTTACCTTGAATCAGAAAAATAATTTTGTGGTCTCAGTTGATATTAGCAAATGAAAAAATGAAAGTTTGAAATTTACAATCGTTGAAAAACATCATAAATATATATGGTAGTTACTGGAGTTCTTCGAGATCGTGTAGATATGGGAGAGTAATTGGATATTTTTTGGAGGACAGTTACTTACTTTTATTATAAAACGTCTACGTTAATTTTTTTTGTTTTGTTGCTTTGCCACATGTCAACTTGTAATTGGTGAAATGACTTGTGTTTAGTAGATGAATTATCTTAGATATATGTGACGATTTATTTACAAAATATGTGTAGCTATAAGTGACTTCAGTTTAGTCACAAAAATCGTATAATTTAGTTACTCGACTTGGTCGCAAATTCGTAATAATATTTATGACAATATATTTTTGTAACAATTATGTCTCTATTAGTGACAGAAGTTTATTACCTTCAATTTGGTCACAATTTTATGACGAAATGGTAACGCTTTTATGACTAAATAATTTCGTCACAGATTCGTATGAATTCCGTCACAAAATTATTACCAAATAAAGTAGTCACAATTATTTTGTAACAATATTCACTTTTTTTGTAGTGGCTATTCATAGTTTATCACTTATTTCTATATAAAGCTACGTCTAGATCTAAAAAGATCATTGTCCCAAAATACAGGCCAGATCAAAAAAACAAACAAAAACATGACGTGTCACAAAATCTTCCTTGTAATCTCTCTGATGCTCGCTATTTCACTGGTCAACGCAGTTGACTACTCGGTCGTGGACAACACCGGCGACTCCTCCGGCGGAAGAAGATTCCGGGGAGAGATCGGCGACGGACTTCACGTGGCGTTTATTCCAGCAAACCAACAACCCTTCAGATAGAAGATCCGTTATAAAAATCACACTGTTCATGGATAACGGGGATGGCGTGGCTTACAACACGAACTCAGGATCCGAGATACACTTCAATGCGGGATATCTCGCGGGTTTCTCGGGAGATGTAAGAAGAGAATTTACCGGCGTGGTTTATCACGAGGTGGTCCATTCTTGGCAGTGGAACGGTGCGGGTCAGGCTCCGGGTGGGCTTATCGAAGGTATAGCGGACTACGTAAGGTTGAAAGCGGGTTACTGTTTGAGGTGAGTTTAGCACTCTCCGGTTTAACCCGGTTCGAACCAAAACCGGCCCAATTGAGTCCGGTTAACGATGGTTTGAACTGAGTAGAAGGGGTCCATAATCGAGGTCAACGGGCCAAGCTAGATGAGAAGCCCAACTTTTTGTTAAACACGCCGACTTCCGAAGGTTACAGAATCTTTCCCGATTTCGGAGGAGAGATAAGGAAGATTACATTTTCCTGATAGAACTAAGGAAAAGGAAATCATCATATTCGACCGACTCAAAACCTTCTAAATAAGGAGGCCATCGCCACAACTCTATCCATCCGCAATTCATTCACGAGACCTAAGAAGATTCAAGAGCAAGAAACCTTAGCTTTTTATCTTCTTAGTTCTTAATCTCTTTTTACGATCTAGCAATCTTGTATTTCAAACCAAGCTTGAGCAATAAACGAGATTCGATCTATCTGAAAGTACTGTTTTGTCCTTTGTGTGATTTTCAGAATCAACAGTTACGCCCCGGATCATTGGGTCGGGCCCGGTTGTGGTGATAGGTGGGACCAGGGTTATGACGTTACTGCGAGGTTCATGCTTTCATTCATCTTTAATGAAAAATATAGAACGTTGATAAAAAAATATTAGACTTGTGAGTTTTGTGTTTGAACTGAAATGAAGTGAAGTAAAGTTATAAGGAATGTTTGTTTACATACATATGAATTTTTTTTTTAAAGACATACATATGAATTTTATACATAAAAATATGTTTTGTATGTGTCATAAACTATTTAGTAAATCTAAAAAACCAGAATGAGGAGATTCTCATAATCAAACTCATTATTTTATTCACATACTAATCAAACATGTACTTGAAACTTTTCACGAATCCAAAAGGTAAACCTATCTAATTCATTAAACTTTTTTCACAAATTTTTGAATAGAATTAAAGAACAAAAAAAAGAAAAAACTCGGCAAACTAAACGTGGTTTCTCACTGATAGTCTATATGGACACGTTTGAACATAAATCATGTCGTGCATGCATAACATAAACTATTAAAATATCACCTAAACATTCATATTACAACATATTACAATAAAAGTAAAATGATAACCTAGAAACAAATTACATAAGTTACGAAAGCAAAAGCTTAAAATACAACAAGGAACACAAATCATTAAACAAAATGAAATACTTTAAACTTACAACACTAGAATTCTTAATTCTTGTTGTTTTCTCATTCCTTATTGTAAGTCTCGTCACCCAAATTCAATTCTTTGTTACTATATATTTTAAATTTACAGTTTTCTTCCGTCCAATTATTTTTAATGTTGTCAATTCGGATAATCTTTCACAAAGAGGTCCTTCACAATTCTTCAGCATCAAACAACATATTACTCGATTGTTTTTATTGCAGAACAACATTTCTGTCGGAATTTTGGAGTTGGTAATGGTGTCTTGTGCCAATTGTCGAGCATAGGCGCATTCATGAAAAACAAAAAGTTGAAAAATACACTAAAATTATTGTTTTTAGTGTATATGTCATCTAAGTAAGCCTTGCTCTCAAAGTTAAAATAGTTAGTATTATCTTTAATTTGGAGTTTTGAGTTTTGTAAAACAAAGGGTGATGCAATATCAAAAAGAGTTAATCAAGGTCTTCAATATGAGTTTATTATGAGCATCTCAACCTCATAACTTTAAGAAAACAATAAAGGAGTCATATTCAAAGTCAAATGCTAAATTGGTGGCAAGAAGAATATTATTTGATTTAGCAAATTTTGCTCATTTAGTTTAAATGTAAATAATTTATTTTATTATAATTGATTGTAAATATCATCTTGTATGAGCTTATAAAAGCTCTTTTTGTATTTACTTTGTAAGTAAGTTTTGAGAATTAATAAAAATTAGAGAGGAAGTTATTCGTTTCATCAAGATGTATTCTTGATTATTTTTAGATCTATGTCTCTTTTGTGAGATTCCTTGAGACTAGGTTTGTGAACTCATCACAAGGGCTTTCACACCCTTGAGTGGCGTTCTTCGTTCCACCCACTACCATCCATTATGCTGCCTAAAGATCTATATCCGAAGAGTTTGTACAAAGGTCGAGTATCTCCCCTGAATCTTACATCATCTGGTATCAGAGCCGAAGGTCCATCAAAAGGTTGCATCAACGCAATCTTTTTCCATCCTTTGTTTTCTGTTTTGTTTTTATCAAAACCAAAAAAAAAATTGTTTTTGTTTTTGTTTCTGTTTTAATTTGTTGATTTCTTAAGGACAAGTTTTTGAGTGAGTATATCCTCAAGCTTCTTCTTGTGATAAACCTTTACCCTTAAAAACAAATCCAGTTATTTTCAGATTTTTCTGTTTTTCAAAAAAAAAATTGTTTTTGTTTTTGTTTTTGTTTTAATTTGTTGATTTCTTAAGTACAAGTCTTTGAGTGAGTATCTCCTCAAGCTTCTTCTTGTGATCAACCTTTACCTTATAAAAAAAACAATTCCAGTTGTTTTCAGATTTTTCTGTTTTTGAAAAAAAAAAGTTTCTCATTTGTTTCAAAATTTCCTTTTAAACAAATTCAAAAAAAAAAATACAAAAAGCTTTTCGTTTTCTGTTTTGCGTTCAAATAAAAAAAACAATAAAAAAATTATAAAGGTGAAACGGTTTTGAGGACAAAACCATTTGAAGGGGAAGAAAATTATGCAATATCAAAAAGAGTGAATCAAGGTTTTCAATATGGGTTTATTATGAGCATCTAACCTCATAACTTCAAAAAAAAATAAAGAAGTCATATTCAAAGTCAAAAGATAAATTGGTGGCAAGAAGAATATTATTTGATTTAGCAAATTTTGCTCCTTTAGTTTAAATGTAAATAATTTATTTTATTATAATTTATCACAAAGATCATCTTGTATGAGCTTATAAAAGCTCTTTTTATATTTAATTTGTAAGTAAGTTTTGAGAATTAATAAAAATCATAGAAGAATTTATTCGTTTTATCAAGATGTGTTCTTGATTATTTTTGGATCTATGTTTCTTGTGTGAGATTCCTTGAAACTATGTTTGTGAACTCATCACAAGGGCTTTCACACCCTTGAGTGGCGTTTTTCGTTCCACCCACTACCATCCATTATGCTGCCTAAAGATCTATATCCGAAGAGTTTGTGACAAGATCGAGTATCTCCCCTGAATCTTACATCAAAGGGTGATAAAAATTTAGTGAAAACGAAAAGTGATGAAATGTTTTATTTCACTTGAGGTGAAAAACGTACTAAATATTGCAGGAATAAATATAAAATTATTTTTGTTGTGGAATTTTTCGAAATGATTGTCATCCAGTGTTCTAAAAATCGGGCTAGGCGGACGGCTAAGCGCTCGACACTGTTCAGGCGCTGCAATTTCTTTATAATCGGTGTAAGAAATCGGTGGATTGGTTCAAGTTTCGGCCAAAATCAGTCTAGGCGCCTCGTTTAGGAGTTGGTTTAAGTTTTTAAATTTTGTCCATAGTTTCTTAATATGACGCTCCCTGTTCAAAAAATCGGACGCCTAGCTGATTAATCGTCAGCCTAGGCGGTAGGGGTGGGCATTTCGGTTTAATTTCGGGTTCGGTTCGGGTTCGGTTCGGTTCGGTTAATTCGGGTTGAATAAAACTCTAACCGAACTCAACCGAAATAAGTTTGGTTCGGTTTGTGTTCGGTTTGGCTTTAGTTCGGTTCGGTTGTACTTTGGTTTGGTTTTAGTTCGGTTTTAAAAAATCAACTTATAAAAACAAAATCATAACGAAACGTAAACAAAAAAAAGTCATAAAAAAAACAATTTCCTAAAATTTTAAAACCAAACTGAAAGTATTCCACTTAATCAAAATTAAAAAAAAATTAAAAAATTTATGGTTTCGTCTTTCCATGCCACTAAAATGAATATAAAACAAGTCAATAACTTAAATATAAGTTAATTATACAAGTTAATGTTTATTCATCTCTTATATGAGTCATTATAGGCTTATATCATTAATATAAAACTATCACTATATGTGTTATTAGTTTTAATATTATTAATTAACTAATTAACAAAAACACATTGGTTTATCGGTTCGGTTTTAAACCGAACCAAACCGAACCGTTCGGGTTGAGAAAAACTTCAACCAAATGGTTGGGTATTAACTATGGTTTGGTTTGGGTCGGTTTGAGTTCGGTTTGGTTCGGTTGGTTCGGTTCGGTTCGGTTAAAATGCCCACCCCTACTAGGCGGTAGTCGGAGACCAGCTGCAGCGCTTTTGTGAAAATCGGCCACCTGATGCGATTTTCCGATTAGTGACAAAAAATCGACGATTTTTAACAATAGGCGGAGTAATAAGCGATTTTTTAATATAAATGGGCCATTGTGGGCTAAGCCTTAACTAGGCGGATGCCCATTATAGGTCATAATGGGCTAAGCCTTAACTAGGCGAATCACGTTTGAGATATGCCCAGTTAAGCAAGTGATATTTATAGGAAATGTTTTCAGTCATCTGCTTCTTCTATTGTCGATGTGGGATAGTTTCATTTCTGTATTTTTATTAGAATTAATTGCTGTCACACGTGGCCATATAAGGAAACTTTAGTCAACTGTCGACTTAATAAAACTAACCACACCAATAGGGATGTCAATCTGGCTGGTCCAGTCCGGCCTGGCCCGAAACTCGTAAAGCCCGCATATATTTGAGCCCGGCCCGGACTGGTCCGAAAGAAAATCGGACCTATGTTCTAAAGCCCGGCCCGGCCCGGACAGGGCTCTAGGGCTTTTCGGGCTTTTTCGGACTTTTCTTTACAAACTCAAAAATTCACAATTCTCAAATTTAAAATAATTAAAACAACATATTTATCAAAATAAATGTAAATTTAATGTATTATATCAAATCCAATTAAATTTAAAAGCAAAAGTTTGACCAAAAAATAAATAAAATTTAAATAAATTGTATTATCAAATAAAACATAAAATTAAAATACTTCAAATCTAGGTAGTAAAGTTCATATTAGAATCTCATTCATCGTCTTCTAAATTCTCATCACCATCAAGAGCTACAGATAAAAAAAAGAGTAAAATAATATTAAGCTTTTAGAAGTATAAATCATATAGAAATGTCATTGAAAATCTATAGATAAAGATTTTAAAAATATGGATGAATGATAATGGTACATGGATCATGAAATGTAAACCCATCCAACCAAGTGCATGTACAAATCAGTGCTTTAACGCTTCTTGATAAAAGACGATTTCTATATTTATGAAAGACATGCGCACCAACATCAGTGATGCCACTGTAGCTATCGGAATGCTTAAAACATCACATGCCATACGAGCTAACTCACCATAATGTTGTGACTGACACTTCTACCATTATACAACATCCATGTCTTCATAAAAAGATAATATCGTCTTCTAAGTATAGAGTCAATTTAGAATTTCCTTCTTCTGGTACGTTTTTCATACGTTTTGAAATCATATAATAAGTGAACCCAAATTTAATAAGACATACGTAATCAAATAGTTCTGGGCTTTTCGGGCTAGCCCGAGTCCGATCGGGCTAAGTCCGAAAAATACACTAGACCGAAAGGCCCGATTTTTTTTGGGCTTTTATTTCTAGGTCCGAACCCGCTGTTTTTTAGGGTCGGACCTTGCCAGCCCTCGGGCTTTGGCCCTAATTGACACCCCTACACACCAATCACACATACACATGTATCTATTGCACTTAAATAATAATATTTGCACAATATACATACAAAATTCTGAATCATGATAAATTTTGTAGATTTATTTTAATAAAAAAATATTAATAGTTTTTCTATATAATAATTTATATTTAACATTATATAATTATTATTTAACATTAATTAAATTAAAAAATCTTTAAAACTAATCCCGATTAATCCACAATTAATCCCCGATTTTTTTGCTATGCGCTAGGTCCGATCCGACCGCCCAACTAGCGCCTAACGCAATTTTGAACATTGATGACGCTGTTTAAATAAATGAAGAGAAATGATAATAAAATTTAAAAATAAAAAAAGGAAAGTAACAATAAAAGAGTTATTGTGGAGTAGGATTCAATACACACATAAATACCACAAAAATTACGTCTCTCAAAGTTAGTTTGATATCAAAATATTTTAGCAACTCCGATTTTCTCTCTGCCTTCTCTCTTCCCCTTCACTCTCGTATCTCGCCGTGGTGTTTGACCGGTGTATGGCGGCTCCTTTAGCGCCGTCATCGGTCATGTCTCCTTTGTTTTTTTAGGTGTGTGGTTTTGTAGTGTCGGTTTTGATGGAGGAGGCATGTGCATATTATCCGGATCCAAAAATCCATACCCGAAAAACCGAAAAACTTCGGGTTCGGTTCGGATTCGGATATTTTCGGTTTTTTCGAATATTTTTTGGTTTTTCGGATATTTTTCAGATTAATTTCAGATATTGATTTCAATATCCAAACCGAACCGAATCCGATTAAAACCGAATCGATCCGAAAAATACAAAATATCCGAATGGATATTAAATTCATGAATCCGAAAATCCGAACATCAGAAACATCCGATCGGTTCGGATTCGGATATCCGAATGCCCATGCCTATCAGGGGGTGTGAGCCGAGATGGAGTGGTCGACTTTGATTTCATCTTGTTTACGATCTGGGTTATTTGAAGATGTCGGCACCGTCGTCGACGGTGAGGGTTGGGTCGCAAACTCCGATGGCTTGAAGTTCCGGATCTTGCTCTGAGGAGTCGCGCCGTTTATGGTTTTCAGTGCCTCTCCTTCTCTCTTCGTCCTCCCCTTCTCCGATCAGTTCTGTTTTCCAGCCAACAGTTGGAGGCTTACATAGATCCATTGTTGGTCCGTTATTTGCTTGTTTGTTTTTCTTTGTTTCTGGGTTGTGTGATTTTCAATCTTTTTTGGATCTAGATCTAATTTTGGATCTAGATTCTCAAAAGGGGTTGTCTTTCTTTGTCTTGGATTGTGGTTGTGTTAGTTGCTCTCCTTGCAGCTTCGCTAGCTATCTTTTCGGCCTTTCAACCGTACGCCCAACGTCATCTTCATTCTCTCATGGGGTGGTGATCCGGTTAAAGCGGTTTGTTTTAGCTTCCTCCAATCGTTATTACGAACAGATTTGGGCTAGATATGTTATGTTCTTGGTTCCTTTCCACCGGTTCTTGGTATTTTCTTACCGTTATCTCTGGCAAAGGCATATATGGCGGTTTCAAGACCTTCGACCGAGGTTCCGTCTTGCCGACCTAAGGTTAATCAAGTATCCAAACTTATGAAGACACTTAAATATCAGGTGAGGACGAGCAGATTTGAAGATCAGATTCGATGGCGTTTTTCGGTGTTGTCTTTCGTTCCTTCCAATCTCGAGATGTGTTGGCTATTGTGAAGGAATGTTTAGTGAGAAAATTTAACAATTCATGTGTGTTTGTTAGACGTAATTTTTGTTTCGTTTTTTTTCTTCTGTTCTTATGCTTGGCTTCGGGGGTATCTAATCCCGCCGGTTTTGTTTCCGGGGGTAATCTGTCCCGCTGGCGCTTTCTCCGGGGGGTATCGTGTCCCGCCGGATTTTGTGTTCCTCCGTTCGGTTTATCTAAGAAATAAAGGTCAAGCGTAAAAAAAATAAAAATAGTTTGACTTCGATCATTCTTCTCTATCCTCAACCTTTTGTTTAATACTTATACTATTTGGGCCCGAACTATTTCAATCATGTTTCTATCTCTGTTTTTTTTTTATTCTTGTTGATTTTATCTACTGTATCAGTCTTGTAAATTCATTTGGGAAAAATACCAAAAAATCATCAACTTACCACTTTCAGCCAAAAAAGCTCCAACTATCAGATAGACAAAATTAACTGTAAACTTTGGTTGACTTCCACTTTTAATCCCATATTTTCATTGACCATACCATTTTAATCTCGTATTTTTGTTGACCAGGCCAAATCAGACACGTCGTTAAGTTTTCGTTAAACCCTAAAATGACGTCGTTTTTTTTATAAATGTAAATATGGAGACTCGAACCCTTTACCTTTATGACAAATCAACATATATACTACCAACTGAGCTAAATTTTATTATTGGTGAACACACAAACACACATGTTTATATTGTTTTAAAAAAAATCCCCAAATTAAAAAAAAAATTAGTGTTCTTCCTCTTTTACCCGAGCCGAACCCTAGCGCCGCCGATGGTGCCGTCAACTCTCGGCCGTCGTCGGATTTGGTCGCCGTCATCGGAGTTTCTCGGCTTACTCATTCACATGTGCATCTTAACTACCTCGCCGTCGCTTCCGATCTCGGAAAGGTCTTCGGGTGGTCTTCGGGGCTCGTGCTCATGTACTTCCCTCTTTGGATCGTGCTTTCGCGGCGGCGTTTATGGGATTCGTCGGCTCGGGATTTAGGGTAGAGGCAAATCGATTTTGGGGAATCGAGCGACTCGGCGACCAACTCCGTCGACGGCGGCCAACTCCGACGACGGCGACCAACTCCGACGACGGCGGAGACCATTGGCAGCGGTAAGGTTCGGCTCGGGTAAAATAGGAAGAACCCTAATTAGAGGCAAATCGATTTTGGGGAATCGAGCGACTCGGTGACCAATTCCGTCGACGGCGAACAATTCCGACGACGGCGAACAACTCCGACGACGGAGACCAACTCCGACGATGGCGGAGACCATTGGCGGAGACCATTGGCGGCGCTAGTTTTCGGCTCGGGTAAAAGTGGAAGAACCCTATTTTTTTTTAATTTGGGAATTTTTCGTTAAACAATATAAGCATGTGTGTTTGTGTGTTTACCAATAATACAATTTAGTTCAGTTGGTAATGTGTCTATTTATTTGTTCTGAAGGTAAAGGGTTCGAGTCTCTAGATTTACGTTTTTTTTAAAACAAAACGACGTCGTTTTAGGGTTTAACGAAAATTCAGAACGGAGACTTAACGACTCGTCTGATTTGGTCTGGTCAACAAAAATATGGGATTAAAATGACTTGGTCAACGAAAATATGGGATTAAAAGTGGAAATCAAGTAAAGTTTATGGTTTATTTTGTCCGTCTGATAGTTAGAGCTTTTTTTGGCTGAAAGTGGTAAATTTGAGGTTTTTTTTGGTATTTTTCCCAAATTGCTTTAATATTTTTGATCACATAGTCTCTCATAGTTTCTTAACTTTGTTATATATATATGACTTTTGGTATAAAAATATATTATCTAAAAATAATATATGTAATAAATAAATAAATAATTCGTTAATGTCTAGACCCTGCGTAGGCCCCGACTAATTCACCTAGGCGCTAGTCCCCTATCGAGCATCTTGCTACCGCCTAGCAAATTTTTTGAACATTAGTGTCATATAATAAAAGTTATGTCTTCAAATATAACTTAATTATTATTATCTGTTAGAATTTCTTTTGTTAATTTGACATTTGTAAAATTGTTAATTTTTTTTGTTGCTTTCACGCCGGGGAATACACATGTGCATTGAAATAAAAAGGCAAGTTCGACAAGGAACTAAAACTTAGATCACTGTGTACCATAGTGGTTTTGAATTGTTAGTAGTGTCTTTATGAAAATCCACTAGTTTAGTGTCTTTTGTAGTTACATGGCAAAGGTATATATAATGTTGGTGTGAGGTTTCTTTTGAGATTTTATCAAAATATTTGAGTATTTATTTGTTTCAATTTTCAAGTTGATGTTTTCATGATTGTTGAGGCCACAATGCATTATGGAGTTTTGGATGCTGATAATGTGAAATATGCAAAGAAGACATTATATGTCCACAATGATCCAATGAGCTTAATTATGCACTATGCGTTTGATAATAAGTGAGTGCATATTTATCATTTCATGTGTGAGAAACTTTGAATATATGTTTAAGTCTAAATCTAAAACATGCATGGTTTTTCATTTATAGTTATCAAAACCACTATCTCCCAAACACCTCTGATCTGATGAGCTCTCTGAGAAAAATGAGGACTTTGTTTTTACTGTTAACGAGAAGCTCAACGAGGTAAAGACACTTGTTATTGCGTATGAATGAATCCTCATTTTTTTTCTTTCTCACCCTTTTTAATTTCTTCATTTCAGAATATCTCTCATGATTATGAATTTGGCAACTTAAAATGCTCATTTTTGATATCTCTTCGGAGGAGTCTTCCAAACTTACCATCAACCTGAAAAACTCAGGTATAGATCGTTTATAATTCTTATTTTCTTATGTAGAATAAGTTTTTTTTTACGTTGTTGATAGTTATTATAACTCCCAAAATGTCATTGGCATTGACCGGAGACCCGCGGTGGTGATCGAGAAACTGCTGGTTACACAATCTGGAGCGGTTACGCTGATGAAATATGAACTACTTGAAGCATTATCAACTTAGCCAACTTTGGACTCTTTCACACTGGTGGAGCCAGAAATAATTTTAACTGGGGGTAAGAATATTTAACTAAGACATTATCAAAAAAAATTAAAATAATACATCTTAAAACATTGATAAAAAACAAAAAATACAAATGCATTATAAATATTTTTAATCTTGCTTTTATATTTTATCCAAGAGAATTAACAATAACAAAATTTTACAAAAAAAAACGCAAAATTTTGGAATTTATTTGTTGTATTTTGATTAGTTAGTTACCACATTTATCAAACAAGGTCATATATTACTGTATATATGATGAATAGTTTCAAAACATTTTCAATTTTTTTTTTATAAGTTATTACCATGTAGTTTTAAAAAATAATTAGTCTTACATAGAACATAATTTCATAAAGTTAAATGCGCCAATTCGTTTGAAAGATCTAGAGTTAAAATTTTGTAAGCTTTGCATAAAAGTGTAAGAAAGAAAAAGTGTTAGTATAGGTTAAGTCTTTTAGATATGTTAATATTATGGCTGGTTTGTGTATATATTTATTGACGAAACGTCTAAAATTCATGAATTAATATAAGTGATCTTAAGAAAAATAGAAAGTAGTCAAATGTGGATGGATGTATTTCAATTATATAAAAATAATAATCCAATAAAGTAACTGAACAAATGAAATAAATTAATGGGGGCAAATATATCATTTGATATGGGGGCAATAATTCTTATCCTTAAAATTAACACTAATTATTTTTTTTAATAGGAGGCAGCTGCCCCATCCCAACTAACGTGGATCCGCCACTGCTCTTTCATATTGTCATTGTTTAGACTTGGCTTTGACTCGCCAAAAGGTTTTCAATAAATTGCTTCCCTTTTTGACATGTTACAGTCTGTTTTCAATATGAAGTTGTTTTTTCTCTTAAACCAAGTTGTGATTAACTTTCTACATGCCAACTTTAATTTTCCCTAGCTTCGATCATCTAACTTGCAATAAATTAGCACTTAATTAGCATACTAACGACATATGAACCAAAATTTGTGGACTAAATACCAACTAATTGAAATATGCTATATGCGAAACAAATTAAATCGAAATTCATAAAATATTACTATTGTTTAATCATACGAAGATATAAAATATATTTAATATTAAATTAAGATGATATTTTATTTACTTACATCAGAAAAGAAAAGAAGACGGTTGAGTTACTAGATGGATAAGTCTTACCTAGTTTAATACAATTGTACTTGATTTTTTTTTTTAAACACTAGTTTTAATACATTTATACTGAAACTTTTGTTGAAACACGAGTTAGATACATCCATATTGAACAAAAAATTAAAAATGAAATATACAAAAAGTTATTAAATGAATATAAACATTATTATATTGAAAATAAACATATGAATATAATCAATATGTTTGAGATGGATTTTTAAAATTGATTGATTCGTGGGGTTTGTTCGTCAAATAAAATGCTAATGCTGGTATTTTGGTGAGCATAAATAGGCGGCTCGACCATTGGGAGAGAAACTTAATGTTAACTCTTGCATTGTTTGGATATGCGTCTCTATCATCAACCTTTTGGGAGGACTTCGACGATCTAGACACAATATGGGAAGATGTAACAAATGGTCACAATGACACTAAAAAAAGAATATCACAAAAGTAATAACCAATATAATAACCAACATCATAAATGATCTTACCTTGATGAATATTGAGGAGGTAATGAAGGGTCACAATGAGTTATACAACACCAATACTAGAACACAAGTGTTCTCCTATTTTCAAAACATTGAAAATACCATCAAATCACAACTCTTTTCCAAGAACTTTGAGTTCCTATGAAAGTCGAAACTCGCACAACTGAAAACTTAGTAAGAAATTTATAGGGAACATAAAAATTTAAGATCGAAACACGAGAACAAAGATCCAAAGATGGTCTTATTGCTGATTCGATAAGCTTTCCGTATAAAGATGTGTTTATGCGATTTTGCTAAGTATTTCTGCTATGTAAAACTTGTCCTTGTTATGAATGACTTTGACTTCAATTTATACAAAGTTCGTAGACCGCCTAAGCGAAAATCTCGGAAAATATTATCGAAATATTTCCTTTTTTCTTTGCGCAGCCGCCGACTTGAATTGTCTTCTAGGGCGAATGGTGACTTGGGTCGTCAAATGGACCTACGGCTCGGCCAATAATATTTATTTCATGACGATCTCGCTTCAGCTCGTTAAGCTCTATCCTTGGCCCACGAAAGATTCAGCTCGGCCCATGATAATTCGCTCCATCATGGGCTCGGCACTTTTCCCTTCTAGCTCGGTCGATCTGAGGCGAGGCAAACCGGGTTGGTCCGAGACGAGGGGAACCGGGTTGGTCCGAGGCGAGGAGAACCAGGTCGGTCCGAGGTGAGGCAAACCAGGTCAGGTCAGACCTAGATTTGCCCACTCCGGCTTGGTTCAGTTTGGTTTGGCTCGGCCTTCTTCTTTTACTTAGTCGTTTTTAATAGTTGATCTCGGGTGGGTGAAAACCGACCCTAACAATTCCTACATCATATCCAATTCCAAAAATCATAACATATTTTCATCATTGAATCTTTGATTTTAGGCAAAAAAATCGGTTTTCGTTAAACATATATTGATAAAAAAAACTTAGGGTTAAGATTTATACTTGTATGGAAGAAGAAAAATCTTGTGGATTGGACAAACAACTTATATCTTAAAATTGTATGTTGTTATGGGTCAGGTTTTAACATTGAAATAAATTTGTAAGTGTACATGCAAACACAATAATAAAGGTTAAATCCACTAGAGATAACATATACTATGCTACGAATTTGTAAGACAAGAGTTAAGCTAAGACAATAATATAAAGGTGTTATAGATCAATGGCACCAAAGTAAATAAGAAGATACAACAATAAAAAAAATGTTAGGCAATAGAAAATTTGCAAAGACACATAAAAATGAAATAGATAATCGGTAAATAGGACTTTGATAATATCCGTACTTGAACTCAAAATACGAAGGCATAATCACTTCACTTTCGTGACTCCAATTACTATGCTTTAACAACCTAATAGATTCAAATTTTGATGGTTATTACAAGATGAAAGAATGTATTAATTTGTTCTATCACTCAACTTTCGAAGGTTACGACGTATTCTCTACAACAAACAAGGAAGGCATAAGCTTGAAAAATAGGAAATATCCCTAACTGTTGATTTTCGAAGATTCTAGGTTGTAGGATTTTCGGGTGAGTATAAATATTCTAGAGAGGCCATGAGCCGCGGGTAAGCATTCTAGAATATTGTTTTAAGGTTGTAAACTTTGATGCAAAAAGAAAAGCTTAGAAGGTGAGTGTTGATTAACTTTCTTTGTGTCTCACGAGCGGGTAAGTAGGATCAAATGAGAGTTAGGCTTAGATTTGTTCTTAGTCGGGTTTGATCTATTGGATATAATATGTTGAGTAACGTACGAGATAAAGGAGATCCTTGTGAAATTTTGTTTTTATCAATAAAAATAAATATACAAGCGTTGAATTTAGCGCGTTCCAAGTCAAAGTCTTGTTGTTGTGCACCTCTATACTTCTACAGTATATATGTATAGTGTTTATGTTCATATTCATATATATATATATACACATAGGAATTCATATAGAAAAATATTGAATTTAATATATTGTCAAGATATTCGAGTCCATCACATATATGCCAAATATTTCTTTGTATTCTGCAATGGAAGAAAGTGTCAGTAATGTTTTTTTTTGTTTAGGAGTGATTTGTACTTTTATTACCCGACTAATCACCCATGATGAGTGTAACCATCGTGTATCAACTCACCAAATTTTCTAATGGATCTAAAATATGACATTGTTTCGATTGCTAAATAAAAGTGTTTAGATAATTATACGTTTGAGGGAAATCGATGTCTGACCAAAATCAAGAGAAGAACTCCGAAGTGTAAACTGTCCACTACCACTTGATTAATGTGACCAAGTTTCTCCTTATAAAAAATGTTTATAGGCATCAAATGCTTGAACTACATTACGGATAATATGAATATCAAATATTTCAATATTTTTTTACTAGGCTTATATTCTTCCGAAACGTTCGCTTTTATCAAAATAATCGATTTCCAATATATTTTTGTTGTTGCTAAAGTCGATTTCCAATATATACATAAACCGAGTTCCCAATAACATTTTTCTACTATGTTTTTTTCGTTTTGAGAAGAAAAAAAAAACATTAAAACCACAAATAAGTAGTTATGACAAACCATTGATATAAGACGATGGAAGTATGGAAGCAACCTAAAAAATTCAAATAAAAGTTAATTAAGTTATGGAAAGGAATAAAACATTGTGGTCGAAGAAATAAGACGTGCCGTGAGGCAGAACTTGTTTACAGTTGAAAAGTCGTTGCTGCTTGTTTCGTAGGAAGAGCCTACCCCAAATCCAATCTCTTCATATTACTTTTCAATTATGTTTTAATATTTTTAGTCTTTTAGATATGCCAACATGTATGATGAGTTGATGATGATCAAACTTATTTAGAATTACAATGTTTGTTTTCTCACGTATTTTTTTTATTAATCTAGAAGTTTACTATCAGCACCATAAAACAAGTTTGGAAGAAAAAAGAGGCTCCAAACAAAGAGAAGATGGGCTCCGGTAAAGAAGAAAGGCCGATTGAACTAAAACACAAAACATAGGAAAGGAAAGAAAAGAAGACATGGGCCTGTGTGAAGAAGGAAAACCCAGCAAACCTGCAAAACCAGCAACGACAAGTCAACAAGAAAACAGAGCTGTGCATCACGATTATTGATGTGATCTTCTAGAAGAAGAGTATGATTAGCTGTCATCATCTGCCACCATCTCCTAGTGCTAGAGTTGATTATGTCTGCCATCATCGGCTAGTGCTAGAGTTTTCACTAGTGTTCCATTAATAAATACTCTTTGATGTAATGGCGGAAACTTAACGATTGGAGTAATGAAAGTCTAACCATTTCTCTCTTGCTCAAACCTTAAACTCTGTTTATTTTCGCCTCCATGGTATCAGAGCCTAGGACCTTTCTTACATAGATCTCTACTCTGTTCCTTCCTTTAATATTACAAATAGTGTTACTGTTACCCTCACCGAGCAGATTTATCTTTTATGGAAAACCCAGTTTGAATCTTTTCTGACTGGTCAGGGGCTGTTAGGGTTCATCAATGGAACCATCCAGCAGCCATCTCCTACCATCTCTGTCCCTGGAATCAACAATACTGCCCAGTGATACTAAGACTTTTGCAAGTCTTTTGAGGTATCAATAACTCAATATACTACGTAGTATAAGAGGTTATCAATCCAAATGGGACTCAATTTCAATCCACAAAGAATACAAGGCACTCTAGTAAGTTAAGCTAATCAAAGGTGTTTTGTAATTAAGTAACTAATTCGAAACAAGCAAATAGCAAAGCAAACAAGTGTAAATCAATAAGCAAAAGCGGTCTTAAAGATGAGGTTATCGAAATAAGGTGACCCAAGTTCAATTCATGATGTTCATTCACTCAAAGAAGCTAATTTCTAGGCATAAGACCTTTAATCTTGACTAATTCTCTTTTAAGCAACTAATCACTATGTTAATCACCTAATCCATTAGCAAACTCTTATTTGTGGATCATTGATTAGCAAGCATTAAGTATATAAACAAGATCAACCAAAAATACACCCTAGACAACTATTATCATAGGCTAGGAGTATAAATCTTTTGAATATCTCATCAAGGCATTTCATCAAAAACTTGGTGTGCATGAAATGCCTTATGATCTAGATCCACTTTATCAAGCTAGATCTAGCATTAGGAACACCAAACAAAAATGAATATAAGATTATCTAACCTTAAACACCATGGATCAAGCTTTGGATCACCCTAATCTACCCTGTCTTTAAGTCCTAAAGAACTACTCAAGACCCATTAGGACCAACCCAAAATCGATGGAGATAGGGTTTGAATCCAGAGATGAATGTTGAATAATCAAGATAGAAAAGAGATAGATAGAAATAAACACTAAATTGCATAAACTAAAAGATCTCTCTTACAAATCTCAAGAACACTCCCAAAAATGTAAGGGTTTTTGAACAAAGAAAGCATAAGTGGCAAAAATTAAGTAAAATAATATATATAGTGAATAGTGCTCGACCTGGTCGACCCGGAATAAACCGGGTACTGACCCGATTTAAATGGGTAAAAGATGAATTCTGGGCCGTCGATACTGAGGTCACTCATCGATATTTTGCTCATGTTTCTATACCGAGGAGCAACACCGATGTGTGACCTCGGTCTTGGAGGTGGTCTGGTCCGGAGGAACTGCACCGAGGAACACACCGATGTGTGACCTCGGTCTTGGAAATAGTCTGGTCCGGAGAAACTGCACCGAGGAACACACTGATGTGTGACCTCGATCTTGGAAGTGATATTGAAGTGAGATGATGAATACCGAGGTCACTCCTCGGTATTGTATGTCGTGGCTAAGGGAATTTTTCTCCTGTTCCTATACCGAGTAATGACACCGATGTGTGACCTCGGTGTAGTCCCCTGAATCTGCGATATCGACGTCAAATGTCGGTGTGGGGAGCTTTTGTGCGCGGTATGGAGTTGCCAAGGTCACACCGATGAGGCTACACCGAGGTGTGACCTCGGTATGAACGGCTCGCCAAGCATCCTCATGTCTTTGGCTCCCTTTTCTTGCCACCGATCCGAACGGTCTCACATCCCGAGTCTCGAGTCTTCTCCAGAGTACCTAGAATAGGTTCCAAAACATGATAAACACACTAGGACCTAATATGGACACACTAAACTCCTAAGAAGACTAAAATGCTAAGGAAATGACATGAACTGTATGCAAAAGACTCAAAACCTAAGTAATATGAATGCTTGGACCATGCAAAATATGATGATATCAACTCCCCCAGACTTAGTCTTTTGCTTGCCCTCAAGCAAACAAGATTAAGAGGAGGAAGTAGATGCAAGGGAGCGGGAGCTCAAATCCTCAAGTAGCACGAAAAGAAATCACATTCATCGCTCAAGTTTGTAGTTCTAAAATGCATCAAGCGCGTCTACTCCAAAGGAGCTTGCCATTCCTATCTCGTCATGCATCAACTCCAAACCCTAATCTACACAAGCAATCATATTTTCCAACCCCTTAACATTGATTAATGATGTAACCGTGAATCGTGTTTATGCAAGGTCAAATGAGTTCGTTTGGCTGTTGGTTTGGTTATGAGATAAAAAAATGATCTCATTGTCACGTACGGGTAATCAAACATAGGGATCTCTCATGGAAAGAGCAAACCTTAGCAAAATGCTAAAGGTAAAAGGCAATCTATCCATACAAGGGTGAATTCTCATCTACCCAAATGTCTATAGTGTCTCTAACCTATTTATTTCTAACCCGTTATGCCCCAATCCTAAGCTACCCTTTTCTCTCAAGGCATTTTGCCTTCATGACCCAAAACATGCTTCTCGTTCTTTCACTCCATCTTCTTCTCATACGGGGATCGACCTCTTCTTCCTTGATTGTCATGGTTTGGTGCTTCCTTTGTTGTTTTTAGCTCTCCTTTTTCTTCTTTCGTTCGCGCCTCTTTTGCTTCTTGCCTGCTTTGGCCTTTTCGGCTTTCTTCTTTTTCTTTGAATTTTTGAGGCTAACTTATTCTTAGAGCTATTCTTATGATTTTTGCACCAACCAATCTATAAATTTCGATCCCGACTTTCTTCCTCCCCAATTGTCTTTCCATTCCACCGAATCATTCCAAACAAATCCAATCACCTAATTCCTAAACCGTTCCCATGTCAAACCAAGAGCCACCAACCTAGCTAGCCAAATCCTAGATTAACTCTGTGATGATGGAGCTAAATCTACATGAGAATTCCTCCTTGTCGCCCTAAGCCTAACACTTTTTGCCAAGTTTGCTCAAACGAAGGCCCCACAAATCACACAAGAATAACGAAGGCTAGAAAGGAGGTTAATGTCACGGTAGGGGAGACCATTCCAATGGTGGGATATGGCTACTTGGATAAGCAAGAGTGGTGAAAAATGGGAAAGATTATCCAAATATGTATATGGTGATCCACAAATCCATTCAAGAATGCATAAACATGATAATTGCGAGTCAAATTCAAGGTTATCACTTAGATGGAGTTAGATGCAATTCAAGCTCGTTTCAACCAACGCAAGTATGATGAAGCATGAGATCTAAAAATGGTTCGTCTTTACTTTCAAAATCGCCTAAATGCATCAAACAACTACGAAAGTGGGCGATGAATCAATTTCTTTTGGTGATACTCTATAAGGAAAAATCATTATAGCTCCCTATGCACGTGCAATGCAACCTATATGCTACTAGACTCGATCCTATTTATGAAATGCAAACTAAATGACTTCTTTATGTGGTTCAGAATTTTCAAAAAATTTCGATTTTTTTTTTGTTTTTCTATGCCTTAAATGAATGCATGAAATGCATGAGACTCAAAATGCTAAAATCAAAATAAGATCAAAATAAACAAGATTAGATGCCGGTCCTTCCCCCAAACTTAAATCACACCGTCCCGGTGTGAAATAGATTCAAGGAAAGAGCAAAAAACAAAAGAAAACTATACAATGCACGAGACTCAAAAGAAAAGAAAAATATATACAAGAGTTTTGGAGACGTACCTAGAAACTTTGAGAAGGGGATGAAGACTCCATCGAGTAGGAAGGATTGCTTGAGACGGGAGACGGGAGACGGTGACCGCATTGCTCTCCTCTTAGCCGCTCTCTCCTCACGAGCTATTGGTTGGTTCGTCTCCATGTGCGAAATCATCTCTCCACCAACCACGTCATCGCGGGTACAAGAAGTCCCGGCCTCTCCACTTAGCTCCTTGATAACCTTGCCCATCGACTTCACCTTCTTCTTCAAACTCATTATCGTCTTCACCATCTTCCTCATATTGGTGTCTAGCCACTTACACCATCGTTGAAGCAGCTGAGATTGGTTATGAGCATGGCGGGTGGCGACGTTGGGCATGGCTCTATCAAACGGGTCGAAATGGTAGCGCTCACTACCATAGACGCTCTCGGGAGGTGACTCAATAGGCGCTTCGTTCTCGGACTCAAGAGGCACGTTGGGGATGCTTGTTGTTGCGGCCTTGCTCTTCCGTTGAGCTCTCTTGCGAAAAGCATCCAATGGTGGTTCAATCATCCGGTTGTAGAGATGCTCTTGGGTTGGATAGAAGGTGACGTTCCTTGGATCACGGAGGTTGGTGATGGCGGGATTTGGCAACAAAACCTGTGCCGTGTTTGTCTCGGTGAGTTGGAGATTGTATCCAATCTTGCCCTCTATTATCCCCTTGTAAAAATGAGTCTTTCCAAGATAACATGCATCCAAAAGCTTCCATTGTTGGGAACTCACCGAGAGTTTGATCCCTTTCGCCATGAAGATAGGCGTGATGAGCCATCCGATGCATATGGCCGCCTTTTTCGACTTTGTCTCCCAAGCCCAATCCTGAACAGCAAACATGTTTCGTATCAACATTGTCGCGGGGCAAGGAATCTTCTCCGGTCCCTTGAATTCTCTCCCATTTTGGAGAGTGGGGAGAAGTGGTTTCAAACCGACTCCCAAGAATTCTAAGTCCTCGTTGTAACCGAGTCAATCTCCACCTTGCCATAGAACATGTGGACTAACGCCTTGTGCGCATACCAGATAGCCGAGTGCCTTACGCTTGCATTTTTTGAGTTGCCGGCCTTGAATTCACCGGATGCTATTATTCCCCAAAGGCGACGGAGCTCATTCCGTGGATAATCAAAGAATGTCCCACCGTAGATCCCCTCTTCCTTGAACCCGAATATCCCTCATATCTCATGGAAGGTAACTGCATAGGTGACATCATTGAGCTCAAACTTCTAAATCATGAACCCGGTGTTTTCCTTTGCTGTTTCATAGAATCCTGCTCGAAAAGTCGCTAGGAACGCGCAATAGAGGGCTTTGAAAGCCTTGTGCTTCATCTTCATGAACTTTCCAAGGCCCATGTTCTCAAAAAGCTAGAATACATCCTCAAATGTGCCCATCCTCTCTAACATCTCCATGTCAACGAACTTCCCCTGCTCGAATTTCATCGAGTGGAGCTTGGTGAAATAGTCACCTCGGGTCGGCTTTGTTGATTGCTCTTCTTCACTAGAGCTTCCTCCATCCGAACCCTCGCTATCGCTTTCCTTTTCTTCCGCAACTCTCTTGCCCTTAGCCTTTTCCTTAGAAGCTTTTGCAAGAGCCGCCTTGCTAGCTTTGGAGGTAGTGGCACCGACTTTCGCCTTGGTGGTGGACGGTTTTGCTGTGCTCTTGCCTTTGGCATTGGTGGGTTTTGCAATGTCCTTGCCCTTGGCTTTTGCGCCAGTCGTTGATCGAGTACTTGGAGCACCGTCTTTTGCCATTGTACCTACAAAATTTACTTGAGAAAAATAATGAGATTCAAAGGATAAGGCAAAATGGGTTCTTAAAATCAAGAGGGAGATTAAGTTCAAAGGGCTATGAAGCATAGAGTGAGTTCAAAAAGCAATGAATCATCCCACACGAATTTTGTAACCCACAATTTCAAGCTTTACTAAAATCCCAAAATTTTCTCCAATTCATCACTAAAAATCACAAAATTCATCAAACCCAACGAATTCAACTCTAGTCTCAAAGGTTAAACATAAGCTAAGCATGATTTTCTCAAAACCAAAAATTTCTCCCCGGTAACGGCGCCAAATTGATACTAAGACTTTTGCAAGTCTTTTGAGGTATCAATAACTCAATATACTATGTAGTATAAGAGGTTATCAATCCAAATGGGACTCAATTTCGATGCACAAAGAATACAAGGCACTCTAGTAAGTTAAGCTAATCAAAGGTGTTTTGTAATTAAGTAACTAATTCGAAACAAGCAAATAGCAAAGCAAACAAGTGTAAATCAATAAGCAAAAGCGGTCTTAAAGATGAGGTTATCGAAATAAGGTGACCCAAGTTCAATGCATGATGTTCATTCACTCAAAGAAGCTAATTTCTAGGCATAAGACCTTTAATCTTGACTAATTCTCTTTTAAGCAACTAATCACTATGCTAATCACCTAATCCATTAGAAAACTCTCATTTGTGGATAATTTATTAGCAAGCATTAAGTATATAAACAAGATCAACCAAAAATACACCCTAGACAACTATTATCATAGGCTAGGAGTATAAATCTCTTGAATAGCTCATTAAGGCATTTCATCAAACACTTGGTGTACATGAAATGCCTTATGATCTAAATTCACATTATCAAGCTAGATCTAGCATTAGGAACACCAAACAAGAAGGAAACAGAGCTGTGCATCACGATTATTGATGTGATCTTCTAGAAGAAGAGGATGATTAGCTGTCATCATCTGCCACCATCTCCTAGTGCTAGAGTTGATTATGTCTGCCATCATCGGCTAGTGCTAGAGTTTTCACTAGTGCTCCCTTAATAAATACTCTTTGATGTAATGGCGGAAACTTAACGATTGGAGTAATGAAAGTCTAACCATTTCTCTCTTGCTCAAACCTTAAACTCTGTTTATTTTCGCCTCCATGGTATCAGAGCCTAAGACCTTTCTTACATGGATCTCTACTCTGTTCCTTCCCTTAATATTACAAATCGTGTTACTGTTACCCTCACCGAGCAGATTTATCTTTTATGGAAAACCCAGTTTGAATCTTTTATGACTGGTCAGGGGCTGTTAGGGTTCATCAATGGAACCATCCAGCAGCCATCTCCTACCATCTCTGTCCCTGGAATCAACAATACTGCCCAGTGATACTAAGACTTTTGAAAGTCTTTTGAGGTATCAATTACTCAATATACTACGTAGTATAAGAGGTTATCAATCCAAATGGGACTCAATTTCAATGCACAAAGAATACAAGGCACTCTAGTAAGTTAAGCTAATCAAAGGTGTTTTGTAATTAAGTAACTAATTCGAAACAAGCAAATAGCAAAGCAAACAAGTGTAAATCAATAAGCAAAAGCGGTCTTAAAGATGAGGTTATCGAAATAAGGTGACCCAAGTTCAATTCATGATGTTCATTCACTCAAAGAAGCTAATTTCTAGGCATAAGACCTTTAATCTTGACTAATTCTCTTTTAAGCAACTAATCACTATGTTAATCACCTAATCCATTAGCAAACTCTTATTTGTGGATCATTGATTAGCAAGCATTAAGTATATAAACAAGATCAACCAAAAATACACCCTAGACAACTATTATCATAGGCTAGGAGTATAAATCTTTTGAATATCTCATCAAGGCATTTCATCAAAAACTTGGTGTGCATGAAATGCCTTATGATCTAGATCCACTTTATCAAGCTAGATCTAGCATTAGGAACACCAAACAAAAATGAATATAAGATTATCTAACCTTAAACACCATGGATCAAGCTTTGGATCACCCTAATCTACCCTGTCTTTAAGTCCTAAAGAACTACTCAAGACCCATTAGGACCAACCCAAAATCGATGGAGATAGGGTTTGAATCCAGAGATGAATGTTGAATAATCAAGATAGAAAAGAGATAGATAGAAATAAACACTAAATTGCATAAACTAAAAGATCTCTCTTACAAATCTCAAGAACACTCCCAAAAATGTAAGGGTTTTTGAACAAAGAAAGCATAAGTGGCAAAAATTAAGTAAAATAATATATATAGTGAATAGTGCTGGACCGGGTCGACCCGATTTAAATGGGTAAGGTGAATTATGGGCCGTCGATACTGAGGTCACTCCTCTGTATTGGACCTCGGTGTTAAGACATTTTGCTCATGTTTCTATACTGAGGAGCAACACCGATGTGTGACCTCGGTCTTGGAGGTGGTCTGGTCCGGAGGAACTGCACCGAGGAACACACCGATGTGTGACCTCGGTCTTGGAAATGGTCTGGTCCGGAGGAACTGCACCGAGGAACACACCGATGTGTGACCTCGGTCTTGGAAGTGATATTGAAGTGAGATGATGAATACCGAGGTCACTCCTCGGTATTGTACGTCGGGGCTAAGGGCATTCTTCTCCTGTTTCTATACCGAGGAATGACACCGATGTGTGACATCGGTGTAGTCCCCTGAAGGTGTAATATCGATGTCACATGTCGGTGTGGGGAGATTTTGTGCGCGGTAAGGAGTTGCCGAGGTCACACCGAGGTGTGACCTCGGTATGAACGGCTCACCAAGCTTCCTCGTGTCTTTGGCTCCCTTTTCTTGCCACCGATCCGAACGGTCTCACGTCCCGAGTCTCGAGTCTTCTCCAAAGTACCTAGAATAGGTTCCAAAACATGCTAGACACACTAGGACCTAAAATGGACACACTAAACTCCTAAGAAGACTAAAATGCTAAGGAAATGACATGAACTATATGCAAAAGACTCAAAACCTAAGTAATATGAATGCTTTGACCAAGCAAAATATAATGATATCACCCAGCAAGCTCCAAATCCAGATTTCCTCACTTGGCATAAGATTGATGGCGTTGTCAAGTCTTTGCTTCTGGGCTCGTTTGCTCAGAATCTCCTGAATGTCGTGTTTCACTGCAAGACTTCACATGAGGTATGGGTTTCTGTTGCCTAGCACTTCAATAGGGTTTCTTCTTCTATACTTTTTGAGCTGCAACGTCGCTTGCAAAATGTTAGTAAGAAGAAAAAGCCTATGTCTGAGTATTTAGGAGAAGTCCAAAATCTTTGTGATCAATTAGCTTCTGTTGGCAGTCCTGTTACTGAAAAATGAAGATATTTTCTGCTTTGAATGGTCTTGGTAGAGAATATGAACCCATAAAAACCACTATTGAAAACTCTATGGATTCTGTTACAAGTCCCACCCTTGCAGATGTTCTGCCTAAGCTCACTAGCTATGATGATCGTCTTCAAGGATACCTTAGTGATTCCACAGTCTCGCCACATCTCGCTTTCAGTGTTAAAAACACAAACAACGATCCTAGTTACTCTGCTCCTGGTTACTTCTCTGGGTTTTCTGGTTTTCGTGGTCGTAGCGGTTACACCTCAAGGTTTTGAAGCCACAGAGGAAGAGGTTCCTACTTCACTCGAGGTCGAGGGTTTCCTCAACAACTCTCTTCAGGCAATACAAATAATCAGTCTCAAGATAGTTCTACTCGTCCTACTTGTCAGATATGTGGGAAATTTGGTCATAGTGCAATGAAATGCTTTAAGGGTTTTGACATTACTTATCAGAGTGAAGATGTCTCTCATGCTCTCACTGCCCTGCGTATCTCTGATGATTCTCAGTTCACCGGCAATGAGTCGTATCCCGACACTGGAGCTTCTGCTAACATCACCAACACGACTGACAATTTGCAGTCATCCTAGCAGTATCATGGTCAAGAATCTGTCATCGTTGGAAATGGTGATTTTTTACCCATTACGCATATTGGATCCACTCTTCTTCGAACGTTTTCAGGTACGCTATCATTGAAGGATGTTCTTGTTTGTCCTAATATTACCAAGTCTCTTCTGTCTGTGTCTAAGCTTACAACTTATTATCCTTGCTCCTTTAAATTTGATGATGATGGTGTGTATGTTAAGGACAAGAAAACCAAACAAGTTCTGACACAAGGAAGAAGACATGACGATCTGTATGTCTTGGAGAATCCAGCTTTTACCGTCTTCTACTCCACCAGACAAGTCAGCACAACGGATGAAATCTGGCATAGAAGACTTGGTCATCCGAGCTCCGAGATTCTCCAACAACTATCCCGTAGCAAAGCTATCTTGATCAATAAGAGCACCAACCGGCTATGCGAGTCTTTTCAGCTTGGAAAGAGTGCGAAACTTCACTTTTCTTCATCAATTTTTTCATCTCGTAGACCTCTTGAATGAATCCACTGTGACCTTTGGGGTCCTTCTCCAGTTTGTTCAGTTCAAGGATTTCGGTTCTATGTAATCTTCATTGACAATTTTTCAAGATTCTGTTGGTTCTATGATAATCTCATATTTTACATCTTTTAGCATGCATATTATTTGGTGTTTTGTGTCTCATGCATGTGTCTTGCATAGTTTTATAGCATTTTGATTTTTATTAGAGTATTAGGTGTTTACATTAGGTCATAGTGAGTTTTGCATGCATTTGGAGTGTTTTTAGGTGTCTTGGAGACAATTGATGATGTTTGGAGTATTGGAGCATAAGAGGAATGCAAAGCCCATCCGAGACATCGGAAGGATGTAGCTGGACGAAGGCCCTCGGTATGAATCAGCCTTGACGCTCTTCATAGGAGTTGTAGAGGAGTGAGTTATCTGTCTACAGGAGTTGGATTCAGGCCATTCGGATATGAGGTTTGAGAGATATGGTCTAGTTGCTACGGAGTCTCCGTTTCCCCCGGCGCCAAGATTTTCTCCCTCGGATTTCTCTTCATCCCGGCCTCTCATCCCGGGTTGAAACAGCCCGGCACGCAATCTTTCCTCAGGCAGGGAGAATACCGGCCCCTCATCCTGGCCCGAAGTTCCCCGGGATCAACTTCCTCTCGGCAAAACTATTCATCCCGGCCTCCCATCCCGGCTTGAAACATCCCGGTGCTAACGGAGACCTTGATATATAAGGATGCATAGAATTTTGTGAATTGAAAAGTTGAACTCATGGATATCATATACATATTTGAGCTATCTTCTTCCTTTTACCACTCTCTTTTTAGCTAAAATAGCCATGTCCCACCTTTGGAATGGTTCACCTCACCTTAACCCTAACCTTCTTTAAATCCTACATTACTAGTGTGTGTCATGAGGCCTAATTTTGAATTAACTTAGCAAAAAGTGTTGAATTTGGAACGACAAGGAGAAGCTTCTATGTAGAACTATCTCACACATCATTGAGCTAGACATAGGCTAGGATGGATAGGTTTGGGTTTTGGGTGATTGATTGAAAGAAAAGAGAGAGTGGAAAAATGGAAAGAGATGGGAAGAGAAGATGGGGATAAGAAATTGATTGAGATGGTTGGCAAAAGAAAGTTGGTTTAGCTCAAATTGATAAGAAAATAGTCTCTAGCTTTGAAAAGAAAGAAAACAAGCCAAAATGGCTCAAGCTAGAAAAGAAATGAAAGAGACTAGAGAAAGCAAAAGAAGAGCTAAGGAAAGAAACTTGTGAAAGCCAAACCATTTGCTCATAAGGCGAAGAAGAAAATCCCCTAAAGTGTTTAAAAGGAAAAGAAGTGATGAAACATTGTGGTTTAAGAAGGCAAACGGTCTTGTTAAAAAAGGGTAGCATAGGAAGGGTCACCTTGGGTTTAGAAGTAGGAGTGAAGTTCATATCGGGAAATTGGATAGATGGAAGTCATCCTTGTATGCATCGGTTGATCTTTACACTTAGCATTTTGCCGAAGTTCGTTCTTTCATGAGAGATCCCTTGCATCGGAATACCCACATTGTTTGAGATCACTTTTATCTCAAGACCTCTCCCTTAGCCAAATGAGTTCACTTGATTTGTATGAGCATGATTCACCATTTGCACTTAATGAATGTCAAAGAGTTGGATGATAGGAATGCTTGTGGATGCTAAGGCTTAGACCCATTTCGTTTTGAAAAGAGTATGGCTAAATCTTTTAAATAGAGGTTGTTTGTGCATCATATAACTTCTCTCAAGGGCATTGATTTGAATTCTTTTGTTAATATTCTTGGATTTGATCTTCCACTTTCAAACCTCTCTCTCTACTTGTTTGTTTGCTCGAGGACAAGCAAATGAATAAGTTTGGGGGAGTTGATAATCCCATATTTTACATCTTTTATCATGCATATTATTTGGTGTTTTGTGTCTCATGCATGTGTCTTGCTGATATGCTCAAATTAATA
This sequence comes from Eutrema japonicum, assembly GCA_030161315.1. Taxonomy (NCBI): domain Eukaryota; kingdom Viridiplantae; phylum Streptophyta; class Magnoliopsida; order Brassicales; family Brassicaceae; genus Eutrema; species Eutrema japonicum. The sequence continues at coordinate 24,523,026 of BSQW01000007.1, forward strand.
CCCTAAACAGTAATAAAGTAGTTGCTGCAGTATATCAGGGGTCGAACACAAGAACTCAGGGAAATCACACAATAGATTAAATAGAATCGAATCAAGCTAAGCAGTTCAGATTAAACAAAAAAAAACAGTAAGCAGTAAACGAGTTGTAATTCGATGGGAAATAGATAGGTTCAGGGATATTTATCAGGAAATCAATGAATGCAAAATAAACTAACTAATCAGGGTTCAGGTTACGCACGGTTATCGAACTCAAATCACTAAAGTAAAATAAACCAACTGTCGTTGCGAGGACTATCTAAATCTAAACTTCAGAATCCCAAATTTCTTTGAAAATCCATAAGAATAAATCAGCCTTAATTTCAAGTTTGATATGTTCACAAATCAATTAAAACAAATCTCTTTGTGAATAATCAGTTTGCTCACCTAAGGTTCTATCAGGTAATTAATCGCACTGTCGTGCCTAATCAATTATCCTAAGGTCTAAGTTCCAGGTGATCAATCTAGAATTAGCTTTTAGAACAACCTAAGGTGAAGAACTAATTCAGATTATGAACCCTAAATAACTAATCAACCTAGCATTCAAAGAAATCCCTTATGAGAATCCCCAAACCTAACAAGAGATCTACTCAGACATGGAAATTGAATCAATAGACATGTTTTAATAAATACTCAATAGAATATAAGAAAGAGTAACAAGAGGTTTTGAGATCTGATCTCGGACGAAGGAAGATTCAGACTTGTCTCTCTCACCAAGTTCTCTCTTAAACCAAAGCAGAATAAAGCATAGCCTAAAGGTGGCTGTAAAATTCTTATATATAACCTAAATCACGAATTGGGGGTTTTTCAATTATTAAAAACTTCTGGGGCAAATCTGCAATTCTTCAACTCTTGGAAAAGTCGTGTGTCTTGTCATGCTGCGTTGGGTATCGATCGATACCAGGGCGTATCGATCGATGCTTGACGTGAAATCATATACTCAGCAACACGAACTTCAGCCTTGCTCCAAACTGCTCTAGAAAGCTCCAATAACTCCAATTATACTCCAAACGTGCTAAGACCTGTAAAAGACTCTAAAAGACAACGAAATACTAGAAAGACTCTATAAAACGGACTTATATCATGGCTTAAAAGGGGTAAAAACCATGATATATCACTTGCATAGTTTTTATAGCATTTAGATCTTTATTAGAGTATTAGGTGTTTGCATTAGGTGTGAGTTTTGCATGCATTTGGGTGTCTTGGAGACAATTGATGATGTTTAGAGTATTGGAGCATAAGAGGAATGCAAAGCCCATCCGAGACGCCGGAAATATGTAGCTGGACGAAGGCCCTCCGATATGAATCAGCCTTGAAGCTCTTCATAGGAGTTGTAGAGGAGTGAGTTATGTGTCTACAAGAGTTAGATTCAGGCCATTCGGATATGTGGTTTGAGAGATATGGCCGATTTTCAACGGAGTCTCCGTTTCCCCCGGCGCCAAGATTTTCTCCCTCGGATTTCCCTTCATCACAGCCTCTCATCCCGGCTTGAAACAGCCCGACAAGCAATCTTTCCTCTGGCAGGGAGAATCCCGGCCCCTCATCCTGGCCAGAAGTTCCTATGGATCAACTTCCTCTCGGCAAAACTCTTCATCCTGGCTTCCCATCCCGCCTTGAAACATCTCGGTGCTAACGGAGACCTTGATATATAAGGATGCATAGCATTTTGTGCATTGAAAAGTTGAACTCATGGATATCATATACATATTTGAGCTATCTTCTTCCTTTTACCACTCTCTTTTTAGCTCAAATAGCCATGTCCCACCTTTGGAATGGTTCACCTCACCTTAGCCCTAACCTTCTTTAAAGCCTACATTACTATTGTGTGTCATGAGGCATAATTTTGAATGAACTTAGCAAAAAGTGTTGAGTTTGGAACGACAAGGAGAATCTTCCATGTAGAACTAGCTCACACTTCATTGAGCTAGACATAGGCTAGGATGGAAAGGTTTGGGTTTTGGGTGATTGATTTAAAGAAAAGAGAGAGTGGAAAAATGGAAAGAGATGGGAGGAGAAGATGGGGATAAGAAATTGATTGAGATGGTTGGCAAAAGAAAGTTGGTTTAGCTCAAAGTGATAAGAAAATAGTCTCTAGCTTTGAAAAGAAAGAAAACAAGCCAAAATGACTCAAGCTAGAAAAGAAATGAAAGAGACAAGAGAAAGCAAAAGAAGAGCTAAGGAAAGAAACTTGTGAAAGCCAAACCATTTGCTCATAAGGCGGAGAAGAAAATCCCCTAAAGTGTTTGAAAGGAAAAGAAGTGATGAAACATTGTGGTGTAAGAAGGCAAACAGTCTTGTGAAAAAAGGGTAGCATGGGAAGGGTCACCTTGGGTTTAGAAGTAGGAGTGAAGTTCATATTGGGGAATTGGGTAGATGGAAGTCATCCTTGTATGCATCGGTTGATCCTTACTCTTAGCATTTTGCCGAAGTTCGTTCTTTCATGAGAGATCCCTTGCATCAGAATACCCACATTGTTTGAGATCACTTTTATCTCTAGACCTCTTCCGTAGCCAAATGAGTTCACTTGATTTGTATGAGCATGATTCACCATTTGCACTTAATGAATGTCAAAGAGTTGGATGATAGGAATGCTTGTGGATGCTAAGGCTTAAACCCATTTCGTTTTGAAAAGAGTATGGCTAAATCTTTTAAAGTAGAGGTTGTTTGTGCATCATATAACTTCCCTCAAGCGCATTGATTCGAATTCTTTTGTTAATATTCTCGTATTTGATGTTCCACTTTCAAACCTCTCTCTCTACTTGTTTGTTTGCTTGAGGACAAGCAAATGAATAAGTTTGGGGGAATTGATAATCCCATATTTTACATCTTTTATCATGCATATTATTTGGTGTTTTCTGTCTCATGCATGTGTCTTGCTGATATGCTCAAATTAATACCCTAAACAGTACTAAAGCAGTTGTTGCAGTATATCAGGGGTCGAACACAAGAACTCAGGGAAATCACACAATAGATTAAATAGAATCGAATCAAGCTAAGCAGTTCAGATTAAACAAAAAAAAACAGTAAGCAGTAAACGAGTTGTAATTCGATGGGAAAGAGATAGGTTCAGGGATATTTCTCAGGAAATCAATGAATGCAAAATAAACTAACTAATCAGGGTTCAGTTTACGCACGGTTCTCGAACTCAAATCACTAAAGTAAAATCAACCAACTGTCGTTGCGAGGACTATCTAAATCTAAACTTCAGAATCCCAAATTTCTTTGCAAATCCCTAAGAATAAATCAGCCTTAATTTCAAGTTTGATATGTTCACAAATCAATTAAACCAAATCTCTTTGCGAATAATCAGTTTTCTCACCTAAGGTTCTATCAGGTAATTAATCGCACTATCGTGCCTAATCAATTATCCTAAGGTCTAAGTTCCAAGTGATCAATCTAGAATTAGCTTTGAGAACAACCTAAGGTGAAGAACTAATTCAGATTATGAACCCTAAATAACTAATCAACCTAGCATTCAAAGAAATCCCTTATGAGAATCCCCAAACCTAACAAGAGATCTACTCAGACATGGAAATTGAATCAATAGACATATTTGAATAAATAGTCAATAAAATATAAGAAAGAGTAACAAGAGGTTTTGAGATCTGATCTCGGACGAAGGAAGATTCAGACTTGTCTCTCTCACCAAGTTCTCTCTTAAACCAAAGCAAAATAAAGCATAGCCTAAAAGTGGCAGTAAAATTCCTATATATAACCTAAATCACGAATTGGGACTTGCAATTATTAAAGATTTCTGGGGCAAATCTGCAATTCTTCAACTCTTGGAAAAGTCGTGTGTATTGTCATGCTGCGATGGGTATCGATCGATACCAGGGGGTATCGATCGATGCTTGACGTGAAATCAGATACTCAGCAACACGAACTTCAACCTTGCTCCAAACTGCTCCAGAAAGCTCCAATAACTCCAATTATGCTCCAAACGTGCTAAGACCTGTAAAAGACTCTAAAACACAACGAAATACTAGAAAGACTCTATAAAATGGACTTATATCATGGCTTAAAAGGGGTAAAAACCATGATATATCAACTCCCCCAGACTTAGCTCTTGCTTGCCCTCAAGCAAATAGAAGACTAAACCAGAGAAAGAGGTTTGAAAACACGGAGACTCACCTGTTCATGAACCATCGAAATGACCCTCTTTCCAAGAACCCAAATGTCACCTAATCAGGTTTTGATCTAACCACCATGTACTTCTCCATAGACATTCACAGCTTTTCCAGACTCCACACATTATCCCACAGCTTTGTTCAAATAAAACCCTCATCGCCAGTTTCATCGCTGCAGCCAATGTTCAAGAACCTTCTAGATTCTTTACCTTACGATATCATGACAAGGAACCACCCATTTTCACACTTTTTGGTATTATTTCTCTCCCCCAGACTTATTTCTTATTATGTTCCTTGCATTTACATATTAAGGTTTGAGACGCGAGTATTGGTGGTGTTAGCCACCGAATCCCCGGTTCTTCCCTCATAAGTAATCAAAGGTGTAGGCAAATAATGGTGTCACAGAAAATTTCCTAACCTCGCTTTCAATTTTGTGTGATCATCTCCTCTGAAGTAGAATAATGGGATCCTTGGAAACTTTCCTAGCCCTCTACTCAGAAGAAAATCATTTCATGTTTTATGCACTTATCAACTTGTAACAGGGAGAGAAATACCATTTATTTTAAACACATGGGTTCCTTTGTCAGATATGAATGATGAATCAAGCTCTATGAATACTAACCACATCGATGAAGTGCAAAAGTTGGCTCAGGTTTCAGAAGAACTCTGCTGGAAACATGGATGTTTTCTAGTCAATTGGTCAGTCTTTGGATTTTTCATTAGTCGATCTAGAACTGATCCTGTAACACTGTGCACTCAAAAATAAAATCAAATCAATAGGTTCAAGCACATGATCATCGTCTCCAACAAGTTTTGACTCAATAAAAACGATTTTGACTCGGTAAAACGACTGAATCTCAGAAAAACAAACACAATGTCAGCAGACACCTCCCCCAGACTTGAACAACACTGTCCCCAGTGTTATCTAGCCTAGAGTAGGTAAAAGAAGACAAAAGAATAGAAGAAACGAAGAGAAACAAGAAGTACCTTGCTGGAACATTGAGTATCGATCGACACACAGCCTGGTATCGATTGATACCAGGCTTAAATTGACTTGATGAACCGTACATTCGCGATTGGTGTCGATCCATACCAATGGGGTATCGATCGATACTAAGGCGATTTCGAGTATGCTCCTTGTTCATCCTGACACAAAAACAAAAAATAACAGAAAATACTTATATATATAGACTCACCAGTGGGTTGCCTCCCACCAAGCGCTCGTTTAACGTCAATAGCTTGACTGTAACGCCATTCAGGCTGTTGGTGCATCATCCAAAGGCATTATCTGCCCTGCTGGAATTTCAGCTTTCGCCCAATAGTGTTTCACCCCTGTCCATTGGCAGTGAACTCATCGCCTGTAGGACTAATCAGCACGACAGCTCCATGTGGTCTGACCTCTTTGATTGTGAAGGGACCTGACCAACGAGAACGCAATTTACCAGGAAACAATTGCAAACGAGAGTTATACAGAAGTACCTGGTCGTTTGGCTCGAAATGCCTGGAGATGATCTTCTTATCATGATAGGCCTTAGTCCTCTCTTTGTACAGCTTCGAGTTCTCGTAGGCGTGGTGCCTAATCTCATCCAACTCGTTCAGTTGGATCAATCTCCTCTCTGCAGCAGGCTTGATGTCAAAGTTCAGCAACTTCGTCGCCCATGCTGCCTTGTGCTCAATCTCCACTGGAAGGTGACATACTTTCCCATACAGCAAGTGAAATGGTGTAGTACCCAGTGGTGTCTTGAAAGCAGTCCTGTAAGCCCATAGCGCATTATCCAACTTTGTAGACCAATCCTTCCTAGAAGCACCTACTGTCTTTTCCAGAATCTCCTTGATTTGCCTGTTGGAGACTTCGACTTGCCCGCTGGTTTGAGGGTGATATGGAGTAGCCACACGATGGTTCACACCATATTTCTTTAGTAACTTCTCGAAAACCTTGTTGATAAAGTGAGAGCCACCATCACTTATCACAATTCGAGGTACTCCAAAGCGAGGAAAAATGATGGTCTTAACCAACTTAAGAACCACCGCAGAGTCATTTTTCTCACTAGCTATCGGTTCCACCCATTTGGACATATAGTCCACAACAACCAGAATGTACCTGTTCTTGTGTGACGAGGGGAAAGGGCCCATAAAATCGATGCCCCAGCAATCGAAAACTTCAACCTCAAGGATGAAATTATGTGGCATCTCATGTCTCTTGCTGATCTTCCCTCTCCTCTGACAGACATCACACTGTGAGACATAGGCATGAGCATCCTTGAACATAGTAGGCCACCAGAAGCCTGCTTGAAGAACCTTGGACACCGTCTTGAAAGTAGCAAAGTGACCAGCATACTCAGACACATGGCAATGAAAAAGAATAGCTGGCATCTCAGACTCTGCAACGCATCTTCTGTAGATACCATCTGAGCAATGCTGGTATAGGTAAGGTTCATCCCAGAAGAATCTCCTTATCTCGCGCATAAACTTCTTCCTTGCATATTTTGTGGGATACTTTGGCTCAGTCTCTACAGCAAGGTAGTTGGCGATGTCTGCGTACCATGGACGTGCAGCACTAGAGTCAGCAGCTAGATAGACATCATAGGAGTTCAAGTGCTCTACGGACAAAACATGTTCAGGTCGCGACGGGTATCGATCGATACTAGGTGAGTATCGATCGATACCGAAAGTCTTCATTCGTGAAAATTGCAGATTTTCGGGATAAAGGTCTTGAAGCTGAGCTTCAATGAGGTAAACACCTTCCTCTGGCAAACAATCATCAATAGGGAAGACCTCATCGACCTTTAGTCGCGATAAGTGGTCAGCAATGCCATTCTCAACTCCTTTCTTGTCCTTGATCTCGATGTCGAAACCTTGGAGCAAAAGAACACATCGGCATAGACGAGGCTTGAGGTCCTTGTTCTTCAGCAGGTATTTGAGAGCAGCATGGTCTGTGTGAACAATGACCTTGCTCCCAATCAAGTAGGACCTGAATTTCTCAAAAGAGAAAACGACTGCCAGCAACTCCTTCTCAGTGGTGCTGTAATTTCGCTGAGCATCATCCAACGTCCTGCTGGCATAATAAATAGCATGGAGTTTCTTGTCTTTCCTCTGACCCAACACAGCTCCAACAGCAAAATCACTGGCATCACACATAACCTCAAAAGGCAAGCTCCAATCAGGTGGTTGGACTACATGGGCACTCACCAATGCCTTCTTGATTTCCTCGAAGGCTACAAGGCAATCAGATGTGAAATCAAACTTGACTTCCTTACATAACAGTGCTATGAGTGGACGTGCAAGCTTAGAGAAATCTTTGATGAACCTCCTGTAAAACCCAACATGACCAAGGAAGCTTCGTATCTCATGAACAAATCGTGGAGGTTGCAAGCTCGTCATGACCTGAATCTTAGCCTTGTTGACTTCGATCCCTGCCTTAGAAACCTTATGCCCAAGAAAAAAGCCATCTTGTACCATGAAGTGGCACTTCTCCCAATTAAGAACCAAGTGCTTCTCCTCGCATCGCTGAAGTACCTTGCACAAGTTATCCAGACAGTCCTTGAATGACGATCCATACACAGAAAAATCATCCATGAAGACCTCCATAAACTCCTCAGTCATATCTGTGAATATCGACATCATGCATCGCTGAAAGGTCGCTGGAGCGTTACATAATCCAAATGGCATTCTTCTGTAAGCGAATGTGCCATAGGGACATGTAAAGGTCGTCTTTCCCTGGTCTTCTGGATGTATAGGAATCTGGAAAAAGCCTGAGTACCCATCGAGAAAACAGTAGTATGGGTGACTTGCTAACCTTTCCAGCATCTTGTCAATGAATGGCAATGGGAAGTGATCCTTCCGTGTAGCCGCATTCAGTTTCCTGTAGTCAATGCACATCCTGTGACCAGTGATTGTCCTTGTAGGTATCAGCTCGTCCTTCTCGTTCTTCACCACAGTTATGCCTCATTTCTTAGGCACAACGTGAACTGGACTAACCCAAGAACTATCCGAGATGGCATAGATAATCCCTGCTTCCAACAGTTTCATCACTTCCTTCCTGACCACTTCCTTCAGGTTCGAATTCAGCCTCCTCTGACACTCAATCGAAGACTTTGACTCGTCCTCCAGGTGAATCCGATGCATGCACAAGTCTGGTGCTATACCCGAAATGTCAGCAAGAGAATAGCCAAGAGTTTTGCGATACTTGCGCAGCTTGCTCAGCAGTAAAGCAACCTATGTGTTATTCAAGGAAGTATTAATGATTACTGGGTATGTGGAATTAGGACCAAGAAAACTATACCTCAGATTCGCTGGAAGTGGCTTTAGTTCCACCTTAGGAGCATTCTCTGTACTCCAATCTCCAAGCCCAGCAGCTTGCTTAGAACCATCGACCAACTCTCCTTCTGGCCGTAGGGTATGATATATCATGGTTTTTACCCCATTTAGGCCATGATATAAGTCCTTTTTATAGAGTCTTTATAGTATTTTGGAGTCTTTTTAGAGTCTTTTACAGGTCATAGCACGTTTGGAGGATTATTGGAAGTATTGGAGCTTTCTGGAGCAGTTTGTAGCAGAGCTAAAGATCGTGTCGCTGAGAACCTGAATTCACGTCTAGCATCGATCGATACCCCTTGGTATCGATCGACACTCAGCGCAGCAAGACACGACCCGCGAGTTTTCCAAGACTTGAGGAATTGCAAAAGCGCCCAGAAGTCTTTAATAATTACAAGAAGACCCCAGATCGTGTTTTAGGTTATAAATAGGAGTTTTCAGCCACCTGTTTAGGCTATCCCTTTTGATGCCTTTTTATGCCTTTTGATGCCTTTTGATGCCTTTTTATGCCTTTTGATGCCTTTTTGATGCCTTTTTATGCTTTATTTTATAGTTTGATTTTACTTTGGTTTTAGAGAGACAAGTCTGAATCTCCCTTCGTCCGAGATCAGATCTCTAAAAACCCTTCTTTCTATTCTATTGATGATTTATTCAAACATGTCTTTTGATTCAATTGCCATGTCTGAGTAGATCCACCTTAGGTTTAGGGTTTTCTCATAAAGGATTTCTTTGAATGCTAGGTTAATTATCTGTTTAGGATTCACCATCTGAATTAGTTCTTCACCTTAGGTTGTGTTCATAGCTAATTCTAGGTTGACGAATCTGGAACTTAGATCTTAGGATAATTGATTAGGCACGAGAGTGCGATTAATTACCTGATAGAACCTAGGTGAGCAAATTGATTATTCGCAAAGAGATTTGGTTTAATTGATTTGTGAACATATCAAACCTGATATTAAAGCTGATTTAGAATTTAGGATTCGCAAAGAGATTTGGAATTCCTAGGATTTAGATTTAGATAGTTTTCGCAACGAGAGTTGGTTAGCTATATTTTAGTGATTTGAGTTCAAGAACTGCGCTAAATCTGAATCCTGTTAGTTAGTTAGTCTGCATTCACTGATTTCCTGAGAAAAACCCTGAGCCTATATTTCTCAATTGATTTACAACTCCTTTAATTTCTGCACTGCTTTTAATTACAACTGTTTGGCTTAGCGTAATTCGACACTATAGAATCTATTGTGCGTTTCTGTGAGTCTTCTGTGGTTCGACCCCTAGCTATACTATTACAACTGCTTTAGTACTTTAGGGTATTAAATTGAGCATATCAATTTTGGCGCCGTTGCCGGGGACTCAATTTCGCCATTAGATTTTAGTTTAGAATTTCGACTAAGTTCGTCGGTATCGATCGATACTCACTAGTATCGGTCGATACGCCGGCGACTTCTTTTCTGGTATCGATCGACACCACCTGGTATCGATCGACACCACCTGGTATCGATCGATACTCAACGTATTTTTCTGGTTACTTACGTGCTTTGCCTAGTGTTTTCCTTGCAGGTGTATGCTTGTTCGTGAAACCAGGAGCAACAAGAGCACTCAGCTAGTTGGACTATCACTGGAACAGCTAGCGCTTGTGGAACGCACAAACAGAAAGACCAAGCAAACATCAGGGATGAACAACCCAGTGGTTTTAAGAGCTGATGAAGCTGGAATTCTGAGAGACCAAGAGGGTCATGTGTGTAATGAGAGAGGGCAGCGACTTGATGAAGCTGGTAACATCGTTGTCCCTGCTGCGGTGGTTGAGATTATCGCGCCAGCTGGGCGCGCCAACGCAGGGAATGCTGTGGTTAATCGTGGAAGAACGATTGGTGAGTACAACAGGCCAGAGCAGTTTTTCGCCAATCGGTCAGCGATTCGTCCTCCTGCTTATGATAGGAATGACTTCGAGCTGAAACCTGCTTACTACACTCTAGTAGGACAACATCTCTTCCATGGTCTTCCTCATGAACATCCAATGGACCATGTAGAGAAGTTCGAGGACTTGGTCACTAGCATCAAGAGCAATGGAGTGTCCTACGACTATCTCTTCTGCAAGCTCTTCCCCTACTCTCTGGGTGGAGAAGCTACTTACTGGCTGAGGCAGCTATCTCCTGGATCGCTAACTAATTGGGAGGACACCAAGAGAGCCTTCCTGATTAACTTCTTTGATGACGGGCGATCTGAAGATCTGAGAAATAAGATATCCACTTTTTCTCAAGGACCTACTGAGGCGTTCAAGGCTGCTTGGACAAGATTCAGATCGTATCAGAGAGATTGTCCACATCATGGATACTCTGATGTGCAGCTGCTGGGTATCTTCTTCAGAGGAGTAGATTGGAGATATCAGATGGGTCTGGACTCTTCGAGCAATGGTAATTTCAACACCAGATATCCTGAGGATGCTATTGTGTTGATTGAGAACTTTGCATCTAGTAGTAGCACCAAGAGCGCAGACTTCGAGCGCAAGAAGCTGGCTGGTAACATGGATGGGTCGCAGATCGCTGAAGTGAAGGCTCAGCTGGATTCTATGCACAGTCTTCTGCTGGGAAAGACAACAAAAGCCGTCCACTTCGCTGCTGTGAATGAAGTGGAAGATGTTAACTACGTTGGTGGTTCTGGTTTTCAGGGTCAGCGATTCGGATACAACTCCAATCGAAACTTCACCAACAATGCTCAGCAAGGAGGGTACCAATCCCCACCACCCAAAGCTCCTGAGAGTAAGATTGAGGCTATGCTTGAACACCTGGTTCAAGGGCAGGAGAAGATGACAGCCACCTTCAATGGTAAGATGGACACCATGTACACCGATTTGAGTGGAAGGATCGAGGCACTAAATACGAGCCACAGGATGCTGGAGACGCAAGTAGCTCAGACTGCAGCAAATTCCAAGGGAAAGGCGGTTCAATCACACAATGCACACGTCAATGCCATCAGCTTACGTGCAGAAAATCTCGAAGCCATTCCTGAAATCGCACAAGCATCGATCGATACTCCCCAGTATCGATCGATACCAGCCCAGACGTCTGCTAGAATGGATTCAATCACCCGTGTATCGATCGATACCCCATTGGTATCGGTCGATACTAAGGTGATTTCTGAGGAGACAACAGAGAGTTCTACTGTGGTGCCTAAGGTCGTTGCAGAACGAGTGTATGTAACCAGGATGCCTTATCCTATGATTCCTAAGCTGACAAGGGAGGAATGGGAGATTGCTAAACTACAGTATATGCTGGATAACCCGAACGTGGAGCTTCTTTCTGATGAAGATGTACTTGTCAGGAACGATTCAAATCGCATGGCATCGATCGATACCCTACCTGGTGTCGATCGATACCCCTCGCAGAACGGACCAGAAGTTATGAAAACACCTGAGGTGATCGGAGAAAGAGTTCGCAATTCACTACAACCGCGGAAATTGACACAGAGGGAAGATCCAGGGAAATTTGTAGTTCCATGCTCTATCTCTGGAGTTGAGTTCAAAGAGTCTCTTGTCGACTCAGGGGCTAGTGTCAATGTCATCTCAAGGGCAATTGCAGAGCGGTTAGGAGCTGATATTCGATCACCAGAGGCATCTATCACATTCGCGAACAACTCCACCTCGCTTCCACACGGTACTATCCATGGTTTGCTGGTCAAAGTAGGAGACTGTCTAGTTCCTACTAATTTTCAGGTTGTAGAGATGGGTGCAATATCTCGTATGCCTATCCTTTTGGGACGACCGTTCATGGCTACTGCAGGCGCGATCATAGACACACCTAATAAGAGAATCTCTTTCTCTTACATTGACGGTGATGTCTACTATGATGCCATTACACCTAGGGGTGTTCCCACACGTGCCTCTAGCATCAAGGTTATCACAGGAGAGTCACTGGCAATTGATATTTTGGAAGAACCTCCTGATAAGCCTACTGTCGCAGATGTTCCAGCTGAACCGCCCAACATCCCCAAGAAGAAGGCCAAGGCAACAACAAAGCAGAAGAAGGCCAAGAGCAAGAAGGTCGAGAATCCCCATGTCACCTTGATACCTCATAAGTGCAATGGAGATTCGATTGAATATAAGGTCAAATGCAAAGGAGCCTTGAAACCATTCTCCAAGGCCAGAGTCCTTCTCACTTCTGAGCTGAAAGAGAAAGGGCAGGAGTTTGTGGACAGCATGCTAAGCAGAACGCTGAAGCTAGTAATGTCAAGTGATGGAGCCTGTTTTGATGCAAGCTCTCATTCTTATCCAGCCTGAAGGGCGTTACAGTCAAGCTATTGACGTTAAACGAGCGCTTGGTGGGAGGCAACCCACTGGTGAGTCTGTTTTTGATTCGTTTTTATTTTTATTTTCGTTTGTTTTGAGTCTGTGTCAGGATGAACAAGGAGCAACTCGAAATCGCCTAAGCATCGATCGATACCCCTATGGTATCGATCGACACCAATCGCGGATGAAAATTCACAAAGTCGATCTAAGCATGGTATCGATCGATACCATGCCGTGTGTCGATCGACACCGACTGTTCCAGAATGGTAATTTCTTGTTTCTCTTCGTTCTATCCTTTTTCTTTGTTTCTTTCACTGACTCTAGGCTAGATAACACTGAGGACAGTGTTGTTCAAGTCTGGGGGAGGTGTCTGCTGACATTGTTTTCGTTTTTCTTAGAGTCAGTCGTTTTATCGAGTCAAAACTGTTTTATTGAGTCAAAATTTGTTGGAGATGATGATCCTGTGCTTGAACCTATTGATTTGATTTTGTTTTTGAGTGCACAGTGTTACAGGATCAGTTCTAGGTCGACTAATGAAAAATCCAAAGGCTGACCAGTTGACTAGAAAACATCCATGTCTCCAGTAGAGTTCTTCTGAAACCTGAGCCAAATTTTTGCACTTCATCAATGTGGTTAGTTTTCATAGAGCTTGATTCATCATTCATATCTGATAAAGGAACCCGTGTGTTTAGAATTATGGTATCTCTCTCCCCTGAAATAAGTTGATAGATTAAGAGCATAAAAGATTGAAATGATTTTCTTCTGAGTAGAGGGTTAGGAAAATTTCCAGCGATCCCATTATTCTACTTAAGAGGGGATGATCACACAAAGGATTGGAAGCGAGGCTAGGATTTTCCTATGATGCCATTATTCGCCTACATCCTTTGATACATTGAGAGGGAAGAACCGGGGATTTGGTGGCAAACACCATCAGTACTCGCGTCTCATACCTTGATATGTATATGCAAAGCTGAAAAGAAAAGAAAAAAAATAATAAGGATATAATAAGAAATAAGTCTGGGGGAGAGAAATTGATACAAAAAGTGTGAAAAAGGGTGGTTCCTTTGTCATGATATTGTCTGGTAAAGAGTCTAGAAGGTTCTTGAATATTAGTTGCAGCGATGAAACTGGCGATGAAGGTTTTACTTGAACAATGCTGTGGGATAATGTGTGGAGTCTGGAAAAGCTACGAATGTCTACGGAGAAGTACATGGTGGTTAGATCGAAAGCTGATCAGGTGACATTTGGGTACTTGGGAAAAGAGTCTTTTCGATGGTTCAGGAACAGGTGAGTCTCTACGTTTTCAAACCTCTTTTTCTGGTTTAGTCTTCTATTTGCTTGAGGGCAAGCAAAAGGCTAAGTCTGGGGGAGTTGATATATCATGGTTTTTACCCCATTTAGGCCATGATATAAGTCCTTTTTATAGAGTCTTTATAGTATTTTGGAGTCTTTTTAGAGTCTTTTACAGGTCATAGCACGTTTGGAGGATTATTGGAAGTATTGGAGCTTTCTGGAGCAGTTTGTAGCAGAGCTAAAGATCGTGTCGCTGAGAACCTGAATTCACGTCTAGCATCGATCGATACCCCTTGGTATCGATCGACACTCAGCGCAGCAAGACACGACCCGCGAGTTTTCCAAGACTTGAGGAATTGCAAAAGCGCCCAGAAGTCTTTAATAATTACAAGAAGACCCCAGATCGTGTTTTAGGTTATAAATAGGAGTTTTCAGCCACCTGTTTAGGCTATCCCTTTTGATGCCTTTTTATGCCTTTTGATGCCTTTTGATGCCTTTTTATGCCTTTTGATGCCTTTTTGATGCCTTTTTATGCTTTATTTTATAGTTTGATTTTACTTTGGTTTTAGAGAGACAAGTCTGAATCTCCCTTCGTCCGAGATCAGATCTCTAAAAACCCTTCTTTCTATTCTATTGATGATTTATTCAAACATGTCTTTTGATTCAATTGCCATGTCTGAGTAGATCCACCTTAGGTTTAGGGTTTTCTCATAAAGGATTTCTTTGAATGCTAGGTTAATTATCTGTTTAGGATTCACCATCTGAATTAGTTCTTCACCTTAGGTTGTGTTCATAGCTAATTCTAGGTTGACGAATCTGGAACTTAGATCTTAGGATAATTGATTAGGCACGAGAGTGCGATTAATTACCTGATAGAACCTAGGTGAGCAAATTGATTATTCGCAAAGAGATTTGGTTTAATTGATTTGTGAACATATCAAACCTGATATTAAAGCTGATTTAGAATTTAGGATTCGTAAAGAGATTTGGAATTCCTAGGATTTAGATTTAGATAGTTTTCGCAACGAGAGTTGGTTAGCTATATTTTAGTGATTTGAGTTCAAGAACTGCGCTAAATCTGAATCCTGTTAGTTAGTTAGTCTGCATTCACTGATTTCCTGAGAAAAACCCTGAGCCTATATTTCTCAATTGATTTACAACTCCTTTAATTTCTGCACTGCTTTTAATTACAACTGTTTGGCTTAGCGTAATTCGACACTATAGAATCTATTGTGCGTTTCTGTGAGTCTTCTGTGGTTCGACCCCTAGCTATACTATTACAACTGCTTTAGTACTTTAGGGTATTAAATTGAGCATATCAGGGTATCGATCGATACTGGTGATGCTGAATAAAGCATCTTCGAGTATCCAGCAGTTTTGTCACATGAACGGACCTCTGAAGTGGCCGAACAGACCAATTCTCTCTCCAGTGGATCCTCAGGGTGCATCTCCAGGAAGTACTCTTCAGTTATGTCACTGAAGGTGTCCACATAGAATGTCTGCCCATCGATGGTTGGCCTTTTTATCATCTTTTCCATGTTAAGGGACATCACCAAGTCACCAATGTTGAGAGCGATCTGTCCATTCCTGCAGTCAATTAAGGCTCCAGCAGTTGCAAGGAATGGTCTGCCCAGGATAAGAGGATCTTTAGGCTCAGCATCGTACTTCAGGATGATGAAATCTGTTGGGATCAAGCAATTTCCAATCTTGATTGGGACATCTTCAAGCAGTCCTTCTGGAAGTCGCACTGAGCGATCATCAAGTACCAGCGAAATCCTTGTAGATTGGAAATCTATCATCCCCATTCGCTTGGCAACTGAGTGTGGCATAAGGTTCACACTCGACACAATATCGCAGAGAGCTCGCTCAAATCTCTCTGTGAAGATAGTGCAGTCCAAAACAAAGCTCCCTGGGTCTGGTAGCTTCTTAGGAATTTTGTTGAGCAGGATCGCACTGCACTCAGCTGTGATCATCATGACACCTTCCTCTAGGCTCACATTGCTAGAGACCATCTTCTTCACATATCTCCTGAAAGCTGGAGAAGTCTTAATAGCATCAACAAAGGGAAGCTCCACAACCAACTTATCCAGCATAGCCTTACATCTGGCATCTTCCCATTCCTTCTTTGTCAGATTATGAAGTATAGGATAAGGTGCCTTGGGTGTATACACCCTCTCCTTGACAATATCGGGCTCCTTCTCTGGGTACGTCTCAGCATCGATCGATACTTGAGGGGTATCGATCGATACACGGGTTTTTGGATCCACTCGTGCCGATGTCTGGACCGGTGTCGATCAACACTGGCTGGTATCGATCGATACCTGGGGATTCTCAAAATTTAAATTTAAAATTGAAATTGAAAACAAAAAAATTTTAAATTTTTTGTTTCTACAATAGTTAAATATAGACGATTTTGATGTATAGAAATTAATATTTCATAAAATTGAATCAAATTAAACAAGGTTAGTTAATTATGCATATACCTCAATAAATATTAGACTTCTTTAAAAAGTCT
The DNA here is from genome assembly GCA_030161315.1 of Eutrema japonicum. Taxonomy (NCBI): domain Eukaryota; kingdom Viridiplantae; phylum Streptophyta; class Magnoliopsida; order Brassicales; family Brassicaceae; genus Eutrema; species Eutrema japonicum. The sequence continues at coordinate 24,539,593 of BSQW01000007.1, forward strand.
GATACAGATTTAATAAGTAAAATTTAAATTTAAAAATTGTAAAAAATTATTTTGTTAAAAATTTCTTATACATAAATTAAATATAGACGATTTCGAAGTATTAAAATTAAATTTCGTAAAATTGAATCAAATTAAAAACATGTAAGGCAAAGTAGGTTGTAAATCTCAAAACATACTTTGTAATGGAAACATTTGCATATAACTTTAGGGTTAGATTCATGGTTTACCAATTTTACATTTGAGATTTTAAATTTGCACATATGTGTTGTAATGTGCATATATTTCACGAATTTAATGCTTCCTAGAAGTTATGTTTTAATATTGTCACTCATAAGTGCTAAATATTAGATTTAGGGTTACTCAGACTTATCGGAGAAGTCTGAGAGAATCGGGATTTCTCAGACTTCTCAAAGATTATCAGACTTCAATTTTAATCTGATTTTTTTAAATTGAATTGCAAAACTACCCTCTCGTTGACCATATGGGTTTCATCAGACTTCTAAAGCAGTATGAGTATACAACTCAGATCTGAAAATCGACGATATGCAAAAATTCATACCTATATCCGTTTAGAGTTTTTTTCACCCTCGTCGAGCGCACAGAACGTCTAATATCACCAAAATCCCGCAAGCCCAGTCGTGTTTTGCTGTTTTATGCCATAATTTCCGATTTCGGTACGTTTGAATCGGAAAATCAGTGAAAAATGGGAGAAATCGGAGAGAGAAGTCGCAAAAAGTGTTTACGAGATCTATTCTTGAGCTTTAATGGCGGAAAAACGGGTTAGTTACTGCATTAACTCGTCGACGATGGTAGTTGTCGTGGTTTCTCAGACTTCTCAGAGAATCGGGGTTTCGCAGACTTCTCAGAGAATCGGGGTTTCTCAGACTTCTCAGAGAATTCTGAAACGTATTTAATTTGAAAATTTAAATTTAAAAAATATTAAAAATTTAGTTTTTATAAATTTTTACTACATAAATTACAAATACTCATTGTTGCTGTATATAAATTAAAAATACATAAAATTTAATCAAATTGAATCAATTGAGATGAATTTGAATCTAAACACAAGTTTGCGGTTTCTCAGACTTCTACGAGAAGTCTGAATTGTATTTAATATAAAAATTTAAATAAAAAAAATAATTAAAAAAAAATTCATGCAAAATTTTGATACATAAATTAAACATAATCATTATAGATGTATATAAATTTAAATTACATAAAAGTTAGTCAAAATGAGTGAGTATGATATAAATTTGGATCTAAACACCATGTAGGTAAGAGTTTACAATTTGAATATCCTGTTCTTATCTGTAGGGTTAGATTGAGGGTTTCTAAATTTTTAATTCATAATGTTTTTTTTACATATACTGGTTAGTTTGTGACTAAGTTAAACGAGTTTGATGTTTGTTATAAGTTTTCTATATAATATTATGGTATTTAAGTAGTAATTATCAAGTTTATGGTTTACCAGACTGCCATTTCAGTCTGATCATGTCCATGGTGTATCACACTTTTTGATGGAAACCTGTGAATTAACCTGAAATAAGTTACCCTACTTGTGATTTTACCCCATATATAAACTAAAGTTACCAACCCTAATCTGTAAAAGTCATTATCGACCCTCTCTCTCTAAAACAGGAAGAATCTCTCTCTCTCTAAACTCTTTCAAACATCTCTCCGGAAACCCTCGTCGCCACCGCCACCGCCGCCGTCAGCTTCTTCAGTCTGGTAATTACCTCTCCTTTTTTTCCTTCTACTCTACTTTTTTCTGCAAAATTTTTTTAGATCTATACGAAATAAGACCATTTTCCATGTTCTTTGCATAGATCTAAACAAACAGATGGGTTATTTGCCTAGATCTAATTAATTTCATTTTAGATCTACTTGAAAATTACTATATTAGAAGTCTGTAAGTGAATTAGACTCGATACGAAGTCTGATACTTGAAGTGATCTGAATTAGACTCGATTAGAAGTCTGAAAGTATACTTTCATTTAATTAGACTATGTTAGAAGTCTGAAATTTGACTTTTTACGAATTAGACTTGAGAAGAAGTATGAAATTTGACTTTTTTGAGTTATACTCTTTTAGAAGTCTGAATTTTGACTTGATTTTAAACTAGACTTTATTAGAAGTCTGGCGTTAGACTTGTTTTAATTTGTGCGAATGTTTTCTGGTACACATGATGGGGCGATTCAGTCACCTTCCAACGTCGAGTAGTTCATGTTCAATAGGTCGACGTCGATCCGGATCATCCTACGGATACCCCAAGAAATGCTTATGCGGTCTGGAGCCCGTCATGCGAACATCCACTACTACCGATAATCCGGGAAGAAGATTCTTCGGATGTCGTAACTATGATGTAATGGCCTCTATATGTCATGTGGTTCGTTTGTTTTTTTTTCTACTTATTATAATTTGTGATCTTAATATGATTGTATAAATGTGGCTGTGTAGGATGGTGGTTACCATATAATGAAGTGGTGGGATGAGGCTATGACTGAGGAGTTTAACGATGTAAAACTGTATGTTGACCAACATGGTCAACTAATTGATGGCATGTTCGTTTCTAATGCTCTAAGCGACAAGTATTTGTCCACGTTGCTCGATGACGTCAAGGTAACGAAGGCAAAGATAGCTCAATTGAAGGAGCGGTTGACGGAGAAGCCATGTGGCCAGATAATGCATGGCGTCGAGTTGAAGAGTCTGACGTTCGCTGGTGCTATTATTATCGTCCTGATCATGTTTATCTGTTTTGGTTTCTTGTAATATGTGACATTTTGTAACCAAAATTTGTATTTTTTCCATGGAACGAGATATTTGATTATGAAGTCGGTTTAATTTATCTGTCCTTCTTTACTATGTCAGACTGTTTACGAAGTCTGAATTTATTAAACTTCTTTCGAAATCTGAAAAACTTAAACTTTTGAAAACTTTCAAAAGTCTGGTCCTGAAAATATCATCATTTTCAGACTGCAAAACGAGTCTGGCAGTAGAAGTATTTTAAAAATTCTTCTAAAATACTTCTAAGCGGCAATTAAAAATATAGAAAAACACCGCAGAAAAAGGCCCAGAAAAAATGCGGGAATTTTGCCGTCTAAAATTTCCAGACTTCTCGCTCAATTATCTCATCACTATCAGACTGCGTTAAGCAGTCTGTCATCAGATTGCGGAAGCGGTATTTTTATGTGGTAAAACTGTGTTTTTTAACCGCCGCTTAGGAGACATATAAAAGTTTTTTTTTATCCCCTCATTTTTACAGTTAACGAAGAAAATAACAAAAAGAAAAAAAAACGCGAAACCGAAACCTCTCTCGGAGAAACTGAACCGACATCTTCGAAAGACAATCAAAGGTGAATTTGCTTTTCGGTCTGCAGCTGCAAATTCGTCGCCTTCGAGGGTAAGATTCTTCTACGCAAATCGTCACCTTCTCGATACTGATTTCTAGAACTCAGCGCTGAACTCTTGTCTTTTTTTTTATTTCCAGATCTGGTTTCTCTCTCCTCGCCGTTGTCACCGCTCCTTTAAGTCTTCCATAGAGGGTAAAAGATTCAAATTGAGCAATAATGTTTAGATCTTTGGGTTTGAGTTGTATTGTGTTCTGTGGATTTTTGGGATTCGTCTGATTGCGTCAGACTGCAAATAGAGTCTGACTATATTTTTTCAGACAGCAAATAAAGTCTGACTATATTTGAGTAGTCAGACTACATATGACGTCTGACCTTAAGTTTTCAGACTGCTAATGGAGTCTGGTTGTGGTTGATGCAGGTTTTAGACATAATGGCAGAACGTGAATTCCCTCCAAGGATGTTCACAACCGGGTATGAGCCTCAACCAGACAAAAGCATACACTACTTCAGCGGTAAGAGAGATCTCATGGACGCTCTCATAGAAGCGCAGGATGATGATGAGTGGAAAGAGCTTCGCAACTCAGCCTTTGGTGTTTTTGTGAAGTGGCATGAGCTGAACTTCGTATGGTGTTCAAGGATGGTGCACTACATTCTTACTATGCAACTAGAGGTAGATCAGAAGCATGAGCTTTGGTGTCTTATTGGCCTTCAACCGGTGAGGTTTTCCCTCCATGAGTTTCAACAGATAACCCAACTCAATTGCGACTATGTTGAGAATCTGGAGTACCCGGAGGTTGAGTATACAGCCGATATGAGAGCAATGTGGGTACTTCTTGGGTTGGATTTCGAGGTAGGGCCAAGTTATTTTCAGTTACTGGACGCTTTCAATAGATGTTGAGGCTGGGAACGGCAATATAGGATTTGGTTGGGCTACCTAGCCATCTACACGACCTTCATTGAGGCTCAGCACTGGTTAGTTTCCGCAAGGGCTGACATGACTAAGCTACAGTTGTCTCCAGGGGCGTTAGAAGCATACCCATGGGGAAGACTGGCCTTCAAAATCTTGGTAGACTCTGTCAAAACAGAGGCAAACAAAAAACTCCAAGATGACAAAAACTATCAGGTTGAGGGCTTCGCTGAGGTCTTGAATGTCTGGGTATATTGGGCCTGTCCCGGGATTGCTATGCTTTATGGAATGCACTTGCAAGATAACCCAGCCCCACCGCTCTTGGCTTACAAAGGATCAAGGAATCGGAAGAAAATCGATTTAGAGTTGCGCAAGCAGGTATTTTACTGATATTTTTTCCTAAAAATTCACCTTTGATTGCTCTATGTCAGAATGCAAATTCAGTCTGATAAGTTATCAGACTAATTTTGAAGTCTGAATTTTTCCCAGACTTAATTTGCAGTCTGAAAGTTGTTGCCAGAATGAATTTGCAGTCTGAAATATTGAAGTCAAACCTTTTTTGAAGTCTGAAACTTTGTACCATACGGGATATGCAGTCTGGTAGATTTTATTTATTTTTTACATACTAATATACATTTTGCTCGTTAATCTGTCTCAATCAATCAATTATTTTGTTAGTCCATTCCATTGGCCGAAGTCATAACTCAATCCCCTAACGCGTCTTAAATGAACTATTTCATATATAAAATCAATGGCTTATTTTAAAATCAATGGCTGAGCTAGTCCTTCACAATTACAATATATATTTGACTACTGTTAACCGTCTCAAATATATATATTGTAATTGTGAAGGACTAGTTCAGCCATTGATTTTAAAATCGGTCTAGATTTTTTGTAGGATCTTTAAAAACCCAAGTCTCTAACATAGTCATATAGACCGGAACATATATGTAATCTAGTAGCTTGTGTTAGTGTTATCGCCATGTCATAACTCGTGTTTAAATATAATAGTGGTACTAACAACTTCGTCGTCAAGGAGTTTGAGGACATGTTCCCCCTGTGGGACGATGGTGAGGATGATGAGAAAGTTGTGAACATTGTGAAAGCAATGTTTGGTGAGTTTGAGCGCCATTGGAGGTGGAGTTTTAAACACTGGAAGTCTGAAGGTGTGTTGGCCATTGTCAAGAAAGAGGTGCCCCTTATTAAGTTCGAGGTGGTTAAGTATGAGGGTGGTCTGAAGAAGGCCAAGGGAAAGGGTGTTAAGAGGAAGGTTGTTGATGATGATGGTGAGGATGTTGATGATGATAAGAAGCGAGCAAAATCAGGCGGTGATGATGGTGGTGAGGTTGTTAACTTGATCAAGTTGGTGGGTGAGAAGATGAATGAACTTTTTAGGGTTGTTAAAGAAGTTTTTGAGCAGGTGAATGAGAAGATGATTGAACTTGAGAAGGAGGTTAGGTTGTTAAGGAGAGAAAAGAGGAGGAAATCTGGTGTTGAGAAGTCTGATGTTGGTGTAGAGAAGAAGTCTGATGGTGTGAAGAAGTCTGATGGTGGTGTTGAGAAGAAGTCTGATGATGGTGGTAAGGTTGATGATGGTGGTGAGGCTGGGGCGGGAAAACGCAAAAAGTCTTCGCGGAAGAATATTACACCCGAAACAATTGTTGTGAAGCCTCCTAAGCCTTCTGCGGTTGTTGAAGAAGCTTCAGCGGTAGAGGATGCAAAGGAAGCCCTGGCTGAAGACAACCCTGCCCAACCGTCTAAGGCCAAGATTCAGACTGTGGATGTTGGCGTTAGTGTCCCAAACCCTCTACCAAAAAATGTTCAACAAAGGAGAAGTAGTCGAAGACTTAAGGAGAAAGTCGTTGCTTAATATGCAGTATAAGTCTGATAGTTGTTTGTAAAAACCTGAACCTATGTGCAACTAAAAACTAGTTATTTCGCTTTGTTGTTGTGTTTGATGTGAACATGGTTATCTGGTATTAGACTGAGATTTAGGTCTGATTTTGGTATTATTTTTATATCTGTCAGACTTCTTTAGAAGTCTGATTTTGTTTTTGATTTATATTGCAGTCTGTAGGTGCCGTGGATAGTGTTAGATTATTTGTCTTCGACTTTTATTGCAGTCTGACAGAGGTGGTTTTTTTATTTTGTAAATGCAGAGTAGTGTCGTGGGCAGCGAACTTAGTGTTGTTATCGTCGATAAGGCGGCCACGGGGGTAAACTACGATACTGCATATATGTCGAAACAAGACACTAAGCAGGCAGCTGCTGGAGCTTATGTAAAGGCGAAGGCTCAAGAAATCAAACAGAAAGAGCAGGATAAGAAGGAGAGAAATAGCTCAACCCAAGTGCATATCACACCGAAATATGATCCTTGTGCTCCGGGAACCAGGATCGAGCACCAGGATCGAACTGAAGACACTTAATGATCACGCCAAAAAACAGTCGTATGTCGTCACACTCTACCTATATTCTAAAATAATTAGCTCGATGTCTAACACGCGTAATATATTCTGTAGGGGTTATCCGAAGAGGCAGGTGAACACATCCCTAGCTTGGTACTACGATCTGCGCACCCCCCGTGAATGGCTGCATGACACGGTTAGTATATAATCTGGTCGGGTTTAATGATTTTCTGTTCTCAGACTTCCTTCAGACTTCTTTAGAGGTCTGGTCTCAGACTTCTTTTCAAGTCTGGTGAAAGAATTTCTTTTTATAGACTTGTTTTGCAGTCTGGCATTAGTGTTCTCTCTTTTAGAGTTTCTTTAGACTTCTATTTAAGTCTGACATTTTTTGCACAATGTTGACTGAATGCAGCAAATAGATGCTGGGATTGATCTGATGAGGCTTCGACAACAAGAACACCCATAATGGTTCTGGTCCCAGAGGCTGACCTTCATTGACACACTGATGGGTAATTTGTGGAAGAAACATTATAATGTTTTTGTGAAGAGCGGCGTAGGAGAAAATGTGATGCCCACGGCAAGGAGGCTGCCACCTAGTGTATGGGATTACCATACTGGTGAACTACCCTTATTCCTGAAATCAAACAAGACTTGGGGGCTGGAAATTGATTACATCTACACTGCCTTGCACGTTGGGGGAAATCATTGGATAGCTATTATTATTTCTATCCCGGATAGGCACGTAACCATATGGGACATCATCATTGGACAGAAAACCGATGAGGTGGTAGGAGCGGCAGTGGCACCTATATGTGAGATCTTTCCCTACGTGATGCATTGTTTGGCCCCATTAGATGAAATTTGGAATTATCCCCTTGAGCGATACTCCTACATGATCGTAAGGAGCCCGTAACTTCCCCAAAACAAGCAGACAGGTGATTGTGGGGTGTTTTGTTTGAATTTCATTGAGTTCCATTCTCTTGGGATGCCGTTTCCGAAGTAGCTGTGTGATAAGAACATGAATACTTGCAGAGATAAGCTTGCGTATGAGATATTCACTAAGTTATGCCGAACATGTGAACAGGGTCGTACCGACGCCGAGAATGAATTGCTAGACGTCTACGAACAGGTGACGTAGAGTTCGTCTTTAACTTTTGGATTCCCGAGAACAATGGATTCTTGCATATATTTATCTTTTGTAGATGTAAGAAAAACTCATCCATCTTTTGGCTTACTTTCTGCAGAAATTTTTTGTGCCATGCCAATTGTGATGTCAAAAGCGTGTTGGGCATAGGTAGGGTATTTCTAGGGTAATTGGTTTAAAACTTCTATAGAAGTATGGTGTAAGACTTCTATAGAAGTATGGTGTAAGACTTCTATAGAAGTATGGTGTAAGACTTCTATAGAAGTATGGTGTAAGACTTCTATAGAAGTCTGGTGTCAGACTTCTATAGAAGTATGGTGTAAGACTTCTATTTCTATCTTTTGTAATGAATTTCTGTTATTAGACTTATATTGCAGTCTGGTGTGATTTTCTTAAGACTTATTTAGACTTGACGAGATGTAGCAAACACATAAGTACTACAAATTAAGTTTAAGCCAACAACAATAACCAACGATTAACACAATAAGTTCTTAGACTTAGACAACTTAAAAACCGACTTGGAAACGAAATATTGTGCCAGAAAGAAACCAACATACTTCTCTTAGACTTTCTTCAGACTTCTTTCAGACTTTCTTCAGACTTCTTTCAGACTTTCTTCAGACTTCTCTGTCAGACTTCTAAATTTCATTCGTCAGACATCAGACTTCTACCAGATCTAATCCTTCTCAGGTTTGGTTACCTGTCTCCACCGAAAAAAACAATAGCTTCTCATAAACAGTAGATAGATGAAAACAACTATAAAACAGGTGAGTGTAAGGTGATTTAGCTTACACAATTTGGTTTTTTGTGGCCTGGTTGTTTGCAATTATTAGAACAAGTATATTGCTTGGGAAGCTTCCGTGGTTTATTGCCCTTTGTCTTGGAAATTTCTAGCCAAGTTTGCCACCTCGACTTCTGAGGTCTTCCAGGAGGACGAGGATTATGCGGGGGAAGGACACGTACGGTGTCAGGAGCTGTCATTGTACAGTTCTTCGGAAGGATGTTCATTGTGTATGCCTGATACAGATAGTCCATACCGTATGATGGGCATGGCAGCGTATATGGGTGTAGCTCAAGTTCTGGTGCAGCGCAGATTGTATGTGAGCAAGGTATCTTTTCGTAATCCCACACACCACATTCACACGTTCGGTTGTGCAAGTCGAACACACAATCCCTATGTCCTCCCTTAACAACGAATCGATACCCATCAACGCGTTCCGCCGTTATGAAGTCCGCATAATATTCACGAATAGCCATCAAATATTCAACTCCTCGGCTAAATTTTGTTGTGAGACTCAATGCATCTAACCGCCTTTTACAAAACCACGTCCCTAGCTTCTCTTGTATGAACTCCAAAAGGAAAGAGATAGGATATCCTTTTGCCTTCTTGAGTATGGAGTTTATAGTTTCGGCAATGTTTCTTGTCTTTATGTTGTACCTTTCTCCAACAAAGTGAACGCGGTTAACGCAAGTGAAAACAAGACTGCAATAGAAGTCTGATAAAAACAAGACTGCAATAGAAGTCTGATAAAGACGAATCAGACTGCACAAGAAGTCTGATAAGAAAAATGCATTTTCAGATTATACCTGTCTCCATTGAAATGAACGCGTGACCATAGACTCGGATCCGCCTCCTCCAAGTATAGCAAGGTCAGGATTTACCGCTCGTAAGGAGGCCATGTATCGGTTAAAATCGTACATCGTATATGCGTACGCCGCGTTTTTCACCAAGTACAAAAGATGTTTTCCCCTGAACTTTGTGACTATGTTATTTTGTAGATGGTAATAACAAATCCCTCGCTTTACCCAAGGAAGAACCTTTTCAATAGCATTCTTGATGGATGTGTGCCTATCTGAGACTATGACCAGAGGATATTGGTCTGAAATGTAGTCTCTAAGCTTTGTGAAAAATCACTCCCACGAGGCATCATTCTCAGAGTCTACAATGCCAAAAGCCAACGAAAATATTTGAAAATTGGCATCTTGTGAGGCCGCCACTAGCATAACACCTCCATACGGCCCCGTAAGATGCGTACCATCTACCACAATGACTCTTCTAAGATACTTAAATCCCTCTATGGAATCTCCAAATGCTAGAAATAGATATTTAAATCTATTCTCCTCATCTAGTTCTAGAGCAGTCTACGTTCCCGGGTTGGTTTGCTCGATTCCATGCAATAAAGCAGGCAGTCTCTCATAGCCATCTTCCGCTGATCTTCTCACCAACTTTTGAGCATGTAACAACGCTCTGTATGCGGTTGTGTAGCTCATCTTAATCCCATACTGCTTGTTCATTGATACTAAGACATGCTTTGGTGTAATCTTCTCAATTATTCCAAAGCATTCTAGAAACAACCAACCAATATAACGCGGAGTATGACGTTTTTTCTTATCCTTCCGGTCCAGCGCTGAACATGTGTGGGCTCTATTGTAGATCATCACCCAAAACTTGTTTGGTTCGTTCTTGACAGCCGCTCGAAGCTTCCAGTTGCATCCTTCCACAAGACATTTAGCGACAAACAGGCTCTTGTCAGACTTATCTACTGTAAATGCGTATTTCTTCATTATCGCCGTCAAACGCAGCTCTGATATAAGATCTTTCTTGATATCAAAACACTTTCCGAGAAAGATGCCATCGGACCAATTTCTTCCTCGACCAGCAAATCGTTCAGCCACATGCTGCAACTCGTAAGTCTTATTATCTTCATCTTCTTTATCATTTTCATCTTCATCTCCCACTTTCCCATACATGCTATAATCAACACCATCATAGTAAGACTCAGCGTGTTTCTTGAAAACTTGCTATGGCCCATCACCACCACCACTCAGCGTATATCCGTTTAGAGTTTGTTTTCACCCTCGTCGAGCTCCCAGAACGTCTAATATCACCGAAATCCCGCAAGCCAAGTCGTTTTTTGCCGTTTTTATGCCATAAAAAATAATTTCGGTAAGTTTGAATCGGAAAATCGAGGGGAAATGGGAGAAATCGGAGAGAAGAACTCGCGAAAAAGAAGTCCAAGCTCTATTCTTGGGCTTTAATGGCGAAAAAATGGGTTACTTACTGCATTAACTCGTCGACGATGGTGGTTGTCGTCGAGGTTGAGAATTGATGGCAATGACATTTCCGTAATTAAGTTAGATCTGAAATATTTTTTGGTCTTTTGAAAAAAATGTTAGACTCTAACAGCAGTCTGAGGAATGACATTTCCGTGAATACCTAGATTCTTAAAGGGTAATTCGTGGGATTCTGAAAAAGAGGAGAGGAATAGGGCATTTTTAGCTTTGACTTCAAATTGTAGGGTATTTTTGCAAATAGGCTTTTTTAATTAACTTAATCTAATCTCACAATATAACAACCTAATATAATCTAACAAAACAAAAAAAATTAAGATGAAGAAGAAGAATTACATAACGGCGGCGGGGAAGAACGGCGGTGGTGGGTTGCGAAGGGCTCCGGTGGGCGGCGGCGGCGGAGGTGAGCTGCGGTGGGTGGTGAGATCCGGTGGGCTAGGAAGAAGAGAGAAGAATAAGAAGAGAAGAAGAAGAGGAGAGCTCCGGTGGGTGAGGTAGAAGAGAGAAGAAGAAGAAGAAAAGAAGAAGAGGAGAGGAAGAGAGAAGAATGTTTCACGGAGAGGAAGAAGGAGAGGAGAAGAAGAGAGAAGAAAATTAAAGAGAAGAAGATGAATAGCATTGATATGATTAAAGATTTCCGACGGACCATTTCCCTCGGGAATCCGTCGTAATTCAAATTTAGGTAACCGCCTCGATTTTAAGCAATTTTCGTTTCCCGGTTTTAATTGGCGTGTAAAATTTCAGGATGTTCGGAGGTATTTCCGACGGGCCTTGATATTTTGATGTTTTACACTTAACATTTTCAGGTGTAAACAATTAAATACCAATGTCCGTCGGAAATCCCTCGAAAATTTCCGAGGGATTTCTGACGGGTTTCGTGTTTAGATTTTGAATATATAATAAAATTTAGTGTTCAATAACCATTAGTGTTACTTACTAATAAGAAAAACGTTTGAAAACCAAACCAAACAAGTTATTTTGGATTTCGTAAAAATCGATCGATGAACGAATTCAACCTTTCATAAAAACACATAGAACATATAAGGACACTTAAGTGTTTGATTAGGGTTTCAATTTAAAAGTTCTAAATGTTTGATTCTTAACAATATTTCAAAGAAAGTAGTTTTAATTTGTTACTTCTACATCTATCAAGACCAAACATGTTCAAAATCAGGCAAATTTGCGGTCTATTTACCTAAATCATCGGAAATTTCTGAGTGATTTCCGACGGTTTTAGTTGTAGCCGAGGAAAAATAGCCCAGTGTCAGTTTTAGCCGGGGGATTCGGTTTTCCACGGCGAAAATTAAAACCGTCAGAAATCGCTCGGAAATTTCCGAGGGATTTCCGAGGGATTTGTAATTTTCTGAGAATTTTCTGACATATCTTCACTAATTTGGTCATAGCTCTTTCACCATAGCTCGGAATTAGATGAATCCAATTCTCAAGTGAAGCTAACTCAATTTTCTTTCTTATGACCAAATTTAAGATTAAAATGGACAGGAGAATGATTCCATCTGACATGATCTTTAAGCCGCTTCAAATTGTAGCTGCATTTTCCGGTAATTACATGTCTTTAGTAAATCTAACACATCTCTTGAACTGCTGATGGGAATGACCTGAAACCACTTCCACTTGACAGAAAGCTCAGTTTCGTATAAGTTTCATGAAGATATACCAAGCTAAATCAAAGAGAAAGATGGTTAACCGACTGGATCTTTAAATAGCCGTCGGAAATCCCTTTGAAATTTCCGAGGGATTTGTAATTTTCTGAGAAATTTCTAACATGTCTTCACTAATTTGGTTATAGCTCTTTCACCATGGCTCGGAATGAGATGAATCCAATTCTCAAGTGAAACTAACTCAATTTTCTATCTTGTGACCAAATTTATGATTAAACTGGAGAGGAAAAGGATTCCATCTGATATGATCTTTAAGCCGCTTCGGATTGTACCTGCATTTTCCGGTAATGACATGTCTTTAGTAAATCTAACACATCTCTTGAACTGCTGATGGGAATAACCTGAAACCACTTCCACTTGATATAAAGCTCAGTTTCGTATAAGTTTCATGAAGAGATACCAAGCTAAATCAAAGGGCAAGATGGTCAACCGACTGGATCTTTAAATAGCCATCGGAAATCCCTCGAAAATTTCTGTGGGATTTCCGAGGGATTTGTAATTTTCTGAGAATTTTCTGACATGTCTTCACTAATTTGGTCATAGCTCTTTCACTATGGCTCGGAATGAGAAGAATCCAATTCTCAAGTGAAGCTAACTCAATTTATTATCTTGTGACTAAATTTAAGATTAAATTGGGCAGTGGAAGGATTCCATCTGACATGATATTTAAGCCACTTCGGATTGTAGCTGCATTTTCCGGTAATGACATGTCTTTAGTAAATCAAACGCATCTCTTGAACTGTTGATGGGAATGACCTGAAACCACTTCCACTTGACAGAAAGCTCAGTTTCTTATAAGTTTCATGAAGAAATACCAAGCTAAATCAAAGGGCAAGACGGTTAACCGACTGGACCTTTAAATAGCCATCAGAAATCCCTTCAAAATTTCCGAGGGATTTGCGAGGGATTTGTAATTTTCTGAGAAATTTCTGACATGTCTTCCCTAATTTGGTCATAGATCTTTCACCATGGCTCGGATTTGAGATGAATCCATTTCTCAAGTGAAGCTAACTGAATTTTCTATCTTGTGACCAAATTTAAGATTAAATTGGGAAGAAGAAGGATTCCATATGACATGATCTTTAAGCCTCTTCGGATTGTAGCTGCATTTTCTGGTAATGACATGTCTTTAGTAAATCTAACACATCTCTTGAACTGCTGATGGGAATGACCTGAAACAACTTCCACTTGGCAGAAAACTCAGTTTCCTATAAGTTTCATGAAGAGATACCAAGCTAAATCAAAGGGCAAGACGGTCAATCGACTAGATTTTTAAGTACTACAAAGAGTATTTATATTAAAAGAATGTGAAAGGGTGAAGAAGAAAGCACTAAAAACAATGCATGGGAAATAACAAAGTCACATAAATGTGAAGACTAAGACCAAAGACTTTGACTAGAAAGTTTGAATGACCCCTCGGATTCTTTGACTAGTCTTCCGCGGAAATGGAGAATCCCCCCGGGGAAGTCCCTCGGAATATATTTCCCCGGAAAACAACTTGCAATTGGACCGGATATGAAGTGTAAGCCATTACCTCGTTAAAACCTCTACTCGGAAAACCCATTGGGACAAAACCGAGCATAGGAAAAAGATTACAACAACTTACACTCGGCCAATCTCAAGCTGAATCCGCAAATGATATACAGGTCAAGGCGTAGTGCGTAAGTTGGTCTTCATCCTCGTTCCGAACGTCGTTAAGTAGTTTCCGAACAGCTCCGGCTAACTTCCTCGTCTTGGATCGCTTAACGGGACCTTCGGGAATGATCAAAGCTTCCTCCGGAACCTCATCTGAAGCATGTGTGCCATGATCGTATCATAAATTAAAGGGCAAGACGGTCAACCGACTGGATCTTTAAATAGCCGTCGGAAATCCCTTCGAAATTTCCGAGGGATTTGTAATTTCCAGAGAAATTTCTGACATGTCTTCACTAATTTGGTCATAACTCTTGCACCATGGCTCCGAATGAGATGAATCCAATTCTCAAGTGAAACTAACTCAATTTTCTATCTTGTGATCAAATTTAAGATTAAACTGGGGAGGAAAAAGATTCCATCTGATATGATCTTTAAGCCGCTTTGGATTGTAGCTGTATTTTCCGGTAATGACATATATTTAGTAAATCTAACACATCTCTTGACCTGCTGATGGGAATGACCTGAAACCACTTCCACTTGACAGAAAGCTCAGTTTCGTATAAGTTTGATGACAGCCCTCGTCCACGGGATCTTCTCAAAGGAAAGGTAATGGTTGGATAATCCTTAAACGGAGGTTTAAGGCGGTGAAACCGTAGCTTGGGAGATGTGGAACCGGCTCGAAAGCGTGAGACTCCTCTCAATAATCCTTCCAACTCGCAGCTCGCTTGCGGACACCTTTTGACGACGATCGTTTGAATGGTTACCCACAAAGGGAGATGGAAATCCCCTTGATAAAACCGAATCGAAAATCTTTTGAATCCACCAAAGAAATCGGAAAAAAAACAAAGAGAATCCACTCTAAGAATTTCGGAAAAGAGAAAAGGTTTATTGCATAATTGTTGAGAGATCAACAATGATCTCTAGAGTTTTAAATAGACCAAGAATACAAAAGGTCTAATCAATCTCGAAAATGACAAAAAAAATAAAAGAGAAATTTGAATAAAAATGTTTGACTTTGACTAATGATCCACGAAAATGACCCTTGGAATTCTTGAGGGATTTTCGTGGGGGATTTGTTGAGGGATTTGCTGAGGGATTTGCTGAGGAATTCGGGCTTGAGGGAAAAAGTGTTCCAAGGCCTCGTTAAAAACCTTGTCACGTAAAACCTAATGGGTAAAAACCGTGAATAAGGAAAAGAGCACACTTGGACTTGTATCGAAACCAATGCGGTTCGAGGCACTTCTTCCTTCAAATCCACGGCTTCGTGAACATGTTGAACGAGTCCTCCTAGTGCGTCCTTAAGCTTCTTCGCCTTAGCTCTCGTCATGGGTCCTTCCGGAACGTACAAAGCATCCTCGTGTTCAAGCTCCTTCTTGGCAAAAGTCTCCTCGGGTTCAAGCTCCTCCTCGGCTAAGTGATTAACCTTCGTTGAGCCGTCTAGGATCATATCATGCCCCTCCTCTTCAAAAGGATTTGTCCTCAAATCTGGACTATCTGCAACAAAAGGGATCAAGTCAGAAACATTGAAACTCGAACTAATAGCGTACTTACCTTGCAAATCGATGACGTAGGCATTGTCGTTGATCCGTTTTATTACACGGAATGGACCATCCGTCCGCGGAATGAGCTTACACTTGCGTTCGTTCGGAAATCGTTCTTTCTGCAAATGAACCCAAACGAGATCTCCCGTTCAAAAATTTGCTCACGCCGGCCTTTGCTAGCTTGCTTGCGGTATTGTTCGGTTTTCTTCTCTATGTTCAACAGTGCTTGTTCATGCATCTGTTTCACTAGCTCAGCCTTCTTTTTCCCATCAAAACTCAAACGCTCATTGGAAGGTAACTCGGTTAGATCCAAAGGAGTAATAGGATTAAAGCCATAAACCAATTGAAAAGGTGAAAATTTAGAAGCGGAGTGAACAGCATGGTTATAAGCATATTCAACGTGAGGCAAGCAATCTTCCCATGTCCTAATATTCTTTTTAATAACAGCACGCAAGAGAGTGGACAAAGTTCAATTTACTACCTCCGTTTGCCCGACAGTTTGCGGGTGACAAGTAGTAGAAAACAAGAGTTTAGTGCCTAACTTAGACCACAACGTTTTCCAAAAATAACTCAAGAACTTAGTGTCACGGTCGGAAACTATAGTCCTAGGCATGCCATGCAAACGAATTACTTCCCTAAAGAATAATTCCGCAACTAATGATGAATCATCCGTTTTATGACAAGGAATAAAGTGAACCATCTTAGAAAATCTATCAACGACAACAAAGATGGAATCTCGACCCTTCCTAGTCTTAGGCAATCCAAGAACGAAATCCATAGACACATCAACCCACGGAACAGTAGGGATAGGTAAACGAGAGTACAAACCTTGCGGATTTACCTTAGATTTGGCTTGCTTGCAAGTGTCACAACGTCCGCAAATTCTTTCCACATCTTTTCTCATATGCGGCCAATAGAAATGAGCTTGCAATGTGCTTAGTGTTTTGGCGACTCCAAAGTGTCCCATAAGTCCTCCTCCATATGATTCCCTAACAAACAATTCTCGCAAAGAACAGTGAGGCACACAAATGCGGTTTTCAAAGAAAAGAAATCCATCATTTCGAAAAAATTTCCCGAAGGCAAATTTTTCGGTTGCTTGATAAGTTCTTTAAAATCGGAATCAGTTGCATAATAATTCTTAATTTTTTCAAAACCCAGCAACTTCGTTTCAATAGTAGAAAGTAGAACATACCTCCTTGACAATGCATCGTAAACTACATTGTCCTTACCTTGTTTATACCGAATGACGTATGGAAAGGTTTCGATGAATTCAACCCACCGTGCATGACGTTTGTTCAGCTTTTGTTGACCTTTGAGATACTTGAGAGACTCATGATCAGTATGGATCACGAACTCTTTAGGCCAGAGATAGTGTTGCCACGTTTGCAAAGCTCGCACCAACGCGTAGATCTCCTTATCGTACGTCGGGTAATTCAAGGTGGCTCCTCCAATTTTTTCGCTAAAGTAAGCGATTGGTCTCTTTTCCTGCATAAGAACAGCACCGATACCTATACCAGAGGCATCACATTCAATTTCAAAAGTTTTCAAAAAATCAGGTAAGGAAAGAAGTGGTGCGTTTGTGAGCTTGTCTTTCAACGCTTGGAAAGCGGTTTCTTGTGCTTCGTTCCAGTTGAAGCCAACGTCTTTCTTGATAACTTCTGTTAGAGGTGCGGCCAAGGTACTGAAATCCTTCACAAAGCGTCGGTAAAAACCCGCAAGTCCATGGAAAATCCTCACTTCGCCAACGGACTTCGGACTAGGCCAATCGCGGATGGCTTTCACCTTTTCTTCATAGACCTTGATTCCCTTGGCACTAACAACAAAACCTAGAAAAACCAAGTTATCCGTACAAAAAGTACACTTCTTCAAGTTCGCATAAAGTTTCTCCTTCCTAAGAACATCCAAAACGGCCCTAACATCCGTAACATGCTCGTCTATGTTCTTGATATACACTAGGATATCATCAAAGTATACAACCACAAAGACTCCTATAAATGATCGCAAGATATGGTTCATTAGCCTCATGAATGTACTAGGTGCATTAGTTAACCCGAAAGGCATCACTAACCATTCATACAACCCATGCTTAGTTTTAAATGCCGTTTTCCACTCATCCCCCTCTTTCATCCTAATTTGATGATATCCACTCTTAAGATCGATTTTAGAAAATATGAAAGATCCATAAAGTTCATCTAGCATGTCATCTAAACGAGGAATAGGATGGCGATACTTTACAGTGATATTATTTATGGCGCGGCAATCGCGCACATACGCCACGTTCCGTCTTTCTTCGAAACAAGCAAAACCGGCACCGCACAAGGACTCATGCTCTCGCGGATATGTCCTTTCTCCATCAGTTCCGTGACCTGTCTTTGAAGTTCCTTAGTCTCCACGGGATTAGTCCTATATGCTGGTCGGTTCGGAAGAGCAGCCCCGGGCACAAAATCGATTTGATGTTCAATTCCCCGGATAGGCAGCAAACCGTGCGGATTATCATCGGGGAAGACGTCTTCGAAATCCTGTAAAACTAAAATCATTTTGCTCAGGAGCTCCGGCTCAAGGTTAGTAGAACTCATAAGAGTTTCTCTAAACATAAGAACAATGAAAGATTTTTTTGTAAACAAAGCTTGCTTGATCTCACTAGATTTCGCAAAAAGATTAGAGTTTCTTACGGTTTTTGGCTCCACGGTTTTCTTTGGAATCATGCTCAAATTCATACCTTCTTGAACGTTGGGATTGCTGGGATTAGTGTCGCCTTTAGCCTCAGCTTCCTTCTTCTTATCACGTATTTTCTGGTCTTGATAAATCTCGAGAGGTGACATAGGAACTAACACCACGTTTTTCCCTTTGTATGTGAAAGAGTGCTTGTTCGTAAGGCCGTCATGAGTAACCTTGCGATCAAATTGCCAAGGTCGTCCTAATAGTATATGCCCAGCCTCCATAGGTAGCACGTCGCATAGAACTTCATCCACATAGCTCCCTATAGACAAATGAACCAAAACTTGTTTTGTTACCTTTAAATGGCCCTCGTTGTTCAACCATTGAAGATAGTACGCCTTTGGATGTTTCGTCACTTCTAAACCCAGCTTCTCCACAAGTGTAGTGCTCGCCACATTCGTACAACTGCCCCCATCGATGATAAGGCTACACACTTTCCCTTTGACGCGGCATCTAGTATGAAACAGATTTTCCCGTTGCTCCTCCTCTTTAGGTCGGTCTTGTATAAGCAAAGTTCGCCTCGCCACTAGTAAATCCCCATACTCAGCTTCTTCCGCGTCCTCTTCAAACATTTGTGAGACATCACCAATTTCCTCCACATCCGATTCTATCTCACCGTCTCCTCTAAGTATCATCGTCCTTTTGTTCGAACAATCCTTTGCCATATGTCATCGGCCTTGGCATTTAAAACATCAGAGATCGTGACTCTTGACTTGAGAACTCTCGGCCTTCTCATTGGGATTTCGGACATAGGTAGGAGTGAACGGTTTGGAATCCGTTCCCGTTCTCACATCCGTTCTCGGCCGAAATATGGACTTATCGTTAACCGGATAAGATCGGATATTAGAACCGTAGGAAGTCTTGGCGGCGTTCTTCCTCTTGAGCTGTCTCTCGATGATGTTTGCCTTTTGTAGCACCTCCTCGAGATCCCCATAGTACTGAAGTTCCAGCGAGTCTTGAATCTCACGGTTAAGACCTCCTAAAAATCGTGAAATAGTAACTTCACTATCTTCCTCCAAACGAGCGCGGGTCATAAGCATTTCCAGCTCTTGGTAATATTTTTCGACACTCCTTGCTCCTTGGATAAGTCTCCTCAATCGGTTGTGTAGATCACGTTGGTGATGACTAGGAACGAACCGCTTGCGCATGACGGCTTTCAATTGTCGCCAAGTTTCTATCGGATCCTCGTCATTGCGTCTCTGCGAAGTCACCAATTATTCCCACCAACTAAGGACGTAGTCATAAAACTCCGTTACCGCAGCACGCACTCTTTGAGCCTCCGTAGACTCATTACAATCGAACACCAACTCAACCTTAATTTCCCACGCCAAATACGCATCCGGATCATTCTTTCTGTGGAAAGGAGGAATTTTTGCGATAACGCCTCTAGCGTTTTCTCGTCTCGGTCTCCTCTGATTATTACCGGATGAATGTCCCTCGGAGTCATGCTGTATCCTTGCGTTTCTAACTCGGCGCGGCCTACCTTGCTCGTCATTATGTGAAGAGTCACCATAATACTCATTGTTGTTCAAAGGTCGGTTTAGTTCTTCTCCTACGGGCGCATTTAGGGGCTGCATTTGTGCTCCTAAGGCACGATTCAGCTTGTCATTCATGTCTTGCATTTCCGTAACCATCATACGTCTCATGCTGTCCATGATTGCTTGTATTTGAGCGGTATTCAAACCGGCTTGAGTAAGAGGATCGTTTGGATCGAGTTGATTATTTCCTTGAGTATGATTAGATCCGTCTTGTGCCATGATTTCCTGAAATCAATAAGAATAAGTTAGCAAAAGAAAACAAATTTTAAATCGTAAATTCAAACACGAAAAGAGAAAGAGATCGCTTAGTGGTTTTGATGATTTTGCTCTGAAAATTGATCCCTCGGTGTTTGAATTTTCCCCGGATAAATCCCTCGCATTTGTTTTTCCACGGGAAGAAAAATCCCACGGATTGGAATTGTCCCCGAAAAATTTCCCACGGTCTTGATTTTTCCGGAAAGTCCCTCGGACTTGTTTTCCCCGGGAAGTCCCTCGGACTTGTTTTCCCCAGAAAGTCCCACGGACTTGTTTTCCGAAATTGTTGACTCTTGAGTTCCTTGCAAAAAAAAATTTTAAATCACACAAACAAGAACTTAGGTCGATCTATGAATCAAACACAATCAAACCTATTTTTTGTTTTTTTTTTTGAAAGGAAATGAACGATTTAAAAAAAAAATGATGAACGATTTTTTTTTTTTTTGATTTACGATAAAACTAAACAACCTAACAATGATCTAAATGCAATAATTAAATTAAAACAAGACTAGATTTAACCCAGAAAATTGATGAACTACTCGATGAACACAATAGAAGATGAACGGTCAAAATGAAAAATATGCAATGAAATGAAACGAGATGATCGAAATGATAAAAGGATAGATGAAACGATATTACCGGATCCTTGAGTTTTCTCTGATACCACTTAATACACCCCTCGTCCACGGGATCTTCTCAAAGGAAAGGTAATGGTTGGATAATCCTTAAACGGAGGTTTAAGGCGGTGAAATCGTAGCTTGGGAGATGTGGAACCGGCTCGAAGGCGTGAGACTCCTCTCAATAATCCTTCCAACTCGCAGCTCGCTTGCGGACACCACTTGACGACGATCGTTTGAATGGTTACCCACAAAGGGAGATGGAAATCCCCTTGATAAAACCGAATCGAAAATCTTTAGAATCCACCAAAGAAATCGAAAAGAAAAACAAAGAGAATCCACTCTAAGAATTTCGGAAAAGAGAAAAGGTTTATTGCATAATTGTTGAGAGATCAACAATGATCTCTGGAGTTTTAAATAGACCAAGAATACAAAAGGTCTAAGCAATCTCGAAAATGACAAAAACAATAAAAGAGGAATTTGAATAAAAATGTTTGACTTTGACTAATGATCCACGAAAATGACCTTTGGAATTCTTGAGGGATTTTCGTGGGGGATTTGTTGAGGGATTTGCTGAGGGATTCGGGCTTGAGGGAAAAAGTATTCCAAGGCCTCGTTAAAAACCTTGTCACGTAAAACCCAATGGGTAAAAACCGTGACTAAGGAAAAGAGCACACTTGGACTTGTATCGAAACCAATGCGGTTCGAGGCACTTCTTCCTTCAAACCCACGGCTTCGTGAACATGTTGAACGAGTCCTCCTAGTGCAACCTTAAGCTTCTTCGCCTTAGCTCTCGTCATGGGTCCTTCCGGAACGTACAAAGATTCCTCGGGTTCAAGCTCCTTCTTGGCAAAAGTCTCCTCGGGTTCAAGCTCCTCCTCGGCTAAGTGATTAACCTCCGTTGAGCCATCTAGGATCATATCCGATACCAAGCTAAATCAAAGGGCAAGACGGTCAACTGGCTGGATCTGTAAATAGCCGTCAGAAATCCTTCAGAAATTTATGGGGGATTTTCAAGGGATTTTTAATTTTCTAAGAATCTTCTGGCATGTCTTCACTAATTTGGTCATAACTCTTTCACCATGGCTCGGACTGAGATGAATCCAATTCTCAAGTGAAGCTAACTCAATTTTCTATCTTGTGACCAAATTTAAGATTAAACTGAGCAGGGGAAGGATTCCATCTGACATGATCTTTAAGCCGCTTCGGATTGTAACTGCATTTTCCGGTAATGACATGTCTTTAGTAAATCAAACGCATCTCTTGAACTGCTGATGGGAATAACCTGAAACCACTTTCACTTGACAGAAAGCTCAGTTTCGTATAAGTTTCATGACGAGATCCCAAGCTAAATCAAAGTGCAAGACGGTCAACCAACTGGATCTTTAAATAGCCGTTGGAAATGCCTTAGAAATTTCTGGGGGATTTCTGAGAGATTTGTAATTTTCTGAGAAATTTCTGACATGTCTTCATTAATTTGGTCATAGCTCTTTCACCATGGCTCGGAATGAGATGAATCCAATTCTTAAGTGAAACTAACTCAATTTTCTATCTTGTGACCAAATTTAAGATTAAAATGGGTAGGAGAAGGATTCCTTCTGACATGATGTTTAAGTCGTTTCGGATTGTTACTGCATTTTCCGGTAATGACATGTCTTTAGTAAATCAAACGCATCTCTTGAACTGCTGAAGGGAATGACCTGAAACCACTTCCACTTGATAGAAATCTAAGTTTATTATAAGTTTCATGAAGAGATACAAAGCTAAATCAATAGGCAAGACGGTTAACCGACTGGATCTTTAAATAGCCGTCGGAAATAACTCGTAAATTTCCGTGGGATTTCAGAGGGATTTGTAATTTTCTGAGAATTTTCTGACATGTCTTCACTAATTTAGTCAGAGTTCTTTCACCATGGCTCGGAATGAGATGAATCTAATTCTAAAGTGAAGCTAACTCAATTTTCTATCTTGTGACCAAATTTAAGATTAAACTGGGCAGGGGAAGGATTCCATCTAACATGATCTTTAAGCCGTTTCAGATTGTAGCTGTATTTTCCGGTAATGACATGTCTTTAGTAAATCAATCGCATCTCTTGAAATGTTGATGAGAATGATCTGAAACCACTTCCACTTGACAGAAAGCTCAGTTTCGTTTAAGTTTTATGAAGAGATACCAAGCTAAATAAAGGGCAAGACGGTCAACCGACTGGATCTTTAAATAGCCGTCGGAAATCCCTCGGAAATTTCCGTGGGATAACCGAGGGATTTGTAATTTTCTGAGAATTTTCTGACATGTCTTCACTAATTTGGTCATAGCTCCTTCACCATGGCTCGGAATGAGATGAATCCAATTCTAAAGTGAATCTAACTCAATTTGCTATTTTGTGACCAAATGTAAGATTAAATTGGGTAGGGGAAGGATTCCTTCTGATATGATCTTTTAAGTCGCTCCGGATTGTTGCTGTATTTTTCGGTAATGACATGTCTATAGTAAATCAAACGCATATCTTGAACTGTTGATGGGAATGACCGGAAACTACTTCCACTTGACAGAAAGCTCAGTTTTGTATAGGTTTCATAAAGAGATACCAAGCTAAATCAAAGGGCAAGACGGTCAATCGACTGGATCTTTAAATAACCGACGGAAATCCCTCGGAAATTTCCGTGGGATTTCCGAGGGATTTATAATTTTCTGAGAAATTTCTGGCATGTCTTCACTAATTTGGTCATAGCTCTTTCACCATGGCTCGGAATGAGATGAATCCAATTCTCAAGTGAAACTAACTCAATTTTCTATCTTGTGACCAAATTTTAGATTAAACTGGGTAAGAGAAGGATTCCATCTGACATGATCTTTAAGCCTCTTCGGATTGTAGCTGCATTTTCGGGTAAAGACATGTCTTTAGTAAATGAAACGCATCTCCTGAACTGCTGATGGGAATAACCTGAAACCACTTCCACTTGACAGAATTCTCAGTTTCGTATAAGTTTCAGGAAGAGATCCCAAGATAAATCAAAGGGCAAGACGGTCAACCGACTGGATCTTTAAATAGCAGTCGGAAATCCCTTCAAAATTTCTGAGGGATTTGCGAGGGATTTGTAATTTTCTGATAAATTTCTGTCATGTCTTCACTACTTTGGTCATACCTCTTTCACCATGACTCGGAATGAGATGAATCCAATTCTCAAGTGAAACTATTTCAATTTTCTATCTTGTGACCAAATTTAAGATTAAACTGGGCAGGAGAAGGATTCCATCTGACATGACCTTTAAGCCGCTTGGGATTGTAGCTACATTTTCCGGTAAAGACATGTCTTTATTAAATCAAACGCATCTCTTGAACTGCGGATGGGAATGACCTGAAACCACTTTCACTTGACAGAAATCTCAGTTTCGTATAAGTTTTATGATGAGATCCCAAGCTAAATCAAAGGGCAAGACGGTCAACCGACTGGATCTTTAAATAGCTGTCGGAAATCCCTTCGAAATTTCCGAGGGATTTGTAATTTTCTGAAAACTTTGTGACATGTCTTCACTAATTTGGTCATACCTCTTTCACAATGACTCGGAATGAGATGAATCCAATTCTCAAGTGAAACTAACTCAATTTTCTATCTTGTAACCAAATTTAAGATTAAACTGGGTAGGAAAAGGTTTCCATCTGATATGATATTTAAGCCTACGGTAAAGACATGTCTTTAGTAAATCAAACGCATCTCTTGAACTGCTGATGGGAATAACCTAAAACCACTTCCACTTGACAGAAAGCTCAGTTTCATATAAGTTTCATGACGAGATCCCAAGCTAAATCAAAGGGCAAGATGGTGAACCGACTGGATCTTTAAATAGCCGTCGAAAATCCCTTCGAAATTTCTGAGAGATTTGCGAGGTATTTGTAATTTTCTGAGAAATTTCTGACATGTCTTCACTAATTTGGTCATACCTCTTTCACCATGGCTTGGAATGAGATGAATCTAATTCTCAAGTGAAACTAACTCAATTTTCTATCTTGTGACAAAATTTAAGATTAAACTGGGTAGCAGAAAGATTCCATCTGACATGATCTTTAAGCCGCTTCGGATTGTAGCTGCATTTTCCGGTAATGACATGTCTTCAGTAAATCTAACACATCTCTTGAAATGCTGATGGGAATGACCTGAAACCATTTCCACTTGACAGAAAGCTCAGTTTCGTATAAGTTTCATGAAGAGATACCAAGCTAAATCAAAGAGCAAGACGGTCAACCGACTGGATCTTTAAATAGCAGTCGGAAATCCCTCTGATATTTCTGGGGGATTTCCGAGGGATTTGTAATTTTCGGAAACTTTTCTAGTATTTCTTCACTAATTTAGTCATAACTCTTTCACCATGGCTCGGAATGAGATGAATCCAATTCTCAAGTGAAGATAAATCAATTTTCTATCTTGTGACAAAATTTAAGATTAAACTGGGTAGGGGAAGGATTTCATCTGACATGATCTTTAAGCCGCTTCGAATTGTAGCTGCATTTTTTGGTAATGACATGTCTTTAGTAAATTTAACACATCTCTTGAACTGCTGATGGGAATGACCTGAAACCACTTCCACTTGACAGAAAGCTCATTTTCGTATAAGTTTCATAAAGAAATACCAAGCTAAATCAAAGGACATGATGGTCAATCCACTGGATCCTTAAATAGCCGACGGAAATCCCTCGGAAATTTCCGTGGGATTTGCGAGGGATTTATAATTTTCTGAGAAATTTCTGACATGTCTTCACTAATTTGGTCATAGCTCTTTCACCATGGCTCGGAATGAGATGAATCCAATTCTCAAGTGAAACTAACTCAATTTTCTATGTTGTGACCACATTTGAGATTAAATTGGGTAAGAGAAGGATTCCATCTGACATGATCTTTAAGCCTCTTCGGATTGTAGCTGCATTTTCGGGTAAAGACATGTCTTTAGTAAATGAAACGCATCTCTTGAACTGCTGATAGGAATAACCTGAAACCACTTCCACTTGACAGAATTCTCAGTTTCGTATAAGTTTCAGGAAGAGATCCCAAGATAAATCAAAGGACAAGACGGTCAACCGACTG
Organism: Eutrema japonicum; assembly: GCA_030161315.1. Lineage (NCBI taxonomy): Eukaryota > Viridiplantae > Streptophyta > Magnoliopsida > Brassicales > Brassicaceae > Eutrema > Eutrema japonicum. Next base: position 24,565,536 of record BSQW01000007.1, read on the forward strand.
GATCTTTAAATAGCAGTCGGAAATCCCTTCGAAATTTCTGAGGGATTTGCGAGGGATTTGTAATTTTCTGATAAATTTCTGTCATGTCTTCACTAATTTGGTCATACCTCTTTCACCATGACACGGAATGAGATGAATCCAATTCTCAAGTGAAACTATTTCAATTTTCTATCTTGTGACCAAATTTAAGATTAAACTGGGCAGGAGAAGGATTCCATCTGACATGACCTTTAAGCCGCTTTGGATTGTAGCTGCATTTTCCGGTAAAGACATGTCTTTAGTAAATCAAACGCTTCTCTTGAACTGCGGATGGGAATGACCTGAAACCACTTTCACTTGACAGAAATCTCAGTTTCGTATAAGTTTTATGATGAGATCCCAAGCTAAATCAAAGGGCAAGACGGTCAACCGACTGGATCTTTAAATAGCTGTCGGAAATCCCTTCGAAATTTCCGAGGGATTTGTAATTTTCTGAAAACTTTCTGACATGTTTTCACTAATTTGGTCATACCTCTTTCACAATGACTCGGAATGAGATGAATCCAATTCTCAAGTGAAACTAACTCAATTTTCTATTTTGTAACCAAATTTAAGATTAAACTGGGTAGGAAAAAGTTTCCATCTGATATGATATTTAAGCCTACGGTAAAGACATGTCTTTAGTAAATCAAACGCATCTCTTGAACTGCTGATGGGAATAACCTAAAACCACTTCCACTTGACAGAAAGCTCAGTTTCATATAAGTTTCATGACGAGATCCCAAGCTAAATCAAAGGGCAAGATGGTGAACCGACTGGATCTTTAAATAGCCGTCGAAAATCCCTTCGAAATTTTTCTGAGAGATTTGCGAGGTATTTGTAATTTTCTGAGAAATTTCTGACATGTCTTCACTAATTTGGTCATACATCTTTCACCATGGCTTGGAATGAGATGAATCTAATTCTCAAGTGAAACTAACTCAATTTTCTATCTTGTGACAAAATTTAAGATTAAACTGGGTAGCAGAAAGATTCCATCTGACATGATCTTTAAGCCGCTTCGGATTGTAGCTACATTTTACGGTAATGACATGTCTTCGGTAAATCTAACACATCTCTTGAAATGCTGATGGGAATGACCTGAAACCATTTCCACTTGACAGAAAGCTCAGTTTCGTATAAGTTTCATGAAGAGATACCAAGCTAAATCAAAGAGCAAGACGGTCAACCGACTGGATCTTTAAATAGCAGTCGGAAATCCCTCTGATATTTCTGGGGGATTTCCGAGGGATTTGTAATTTTCGGAAACTTTTCTAGTATGTCTTCACTAATTTAGTCATAACTCTTTCACCATGGCTCGGAATGAGATGAATCCAATTCTCAAGTGAAGATAACTCAATTTTCAATCTTGTGAAAAAATTTAAGATTAAACTGGGCAGGGGAAGGATTTCATCTGACATGATCTTTAAGCTGCTTCGAATTGTAGCTGCATTTTTCGGTAATGACATGTCTTTAGTAAATCTAACACATCTCTTGAACTGCTGATGGGAATGACCTGAAACCTCTTCCACTTGACAGAGAGCTCAGTTTCGTATAATTTTCATGAAGATATACCAAGCTAAATCAAAGGGCAAGACGGTCAACCGACTGGATCTTTAAATAGCCGTCGGAAATTCCGAGGGATTTGTAATTTTCTGACATGTCTTCACTAATTTGGGCATAGATCTTTAACCATTGCTCGGGATGAGATGAATCCAATTCTCAAGTGAAGCTAACTCAATTTTCTATCTTGTAACACAATTAAAATTTTAACTGGGCAGAAGAATTATTCCATCTGATATGATCCTTAAGCCACTTCGGATTATAGCTGCATTTTCCGGTAATGACATTTCTTTAGTAAATCTAACACATCTCTTGAACTGCTGATGGGAATGACCTGAAACCACTTCCACTTGACAGAAAGCTCAGTTTCGTATAAGTTTCATGAAGAGATATCAAGCTAAATCAAAGGGAAAGACGGTCAACCGACTGGATCTTTAAATAGCCGTCGGAAATACCTCGAAAATTCAAAGCAGCATTTACATCTCCTAATCACTGCGAACCCAAAAAACCCTAATCCACGTTTCGAATCAATGCAAACAATCAAAGCAGCTAGAGACCCAGTATGCTAAGAAAGTGGAAGCTGGGAAAAATGTGATGAATCAGAACTTTGAACTCTAAGAATATTACCAAATGGAATCGGAATCATATTCTCCTCGCGATGTACCGGAGTGGCCAGAGTCATCATCAATACTCAGAACGTGTACCGAAGTGGCCGGAGTCGTCGTCGGAGTCTCTGTCGTCGGAGTCTCTATCGCTGGAGTCTCTGTCGCCGGAGTCTCTGTCGCCGGAGTCGATTTCCACAGAGGCAGCAACTCTTTCTCCGAGATCGAGAGAAGGGAATTCTGAGAACTCTCACTCGTTCCAAGAGAATTTTAGGAAATGCAAGAGTTATTGTTAGCGGCTTCTACTCACTAGGGTTTTTACAGTTTTATTTTTACTAATTTTTTCTGTTTTTTATAAAAATTAATTAAAAGAAATTTTAAGGAAATGAGAAATTTTAAGGAAATGAGAAATATTAAGCAATTTGGGTTAAAAAAAGTATAATGGGCCAATAGAAGAAGGCAAGAGACTCTTAAATTTAAATTTGGTCCTAGGCGTTCGGGTATCCTTTAGGGTTAGGATCGATTTTTTGGACTTTTGGTTTCTCAGATAGACGGATTTAACGTGGACATGCCGGTTTAGACGCTAGGCGTGTCTCTCAAACAGGCGGTTTTGTACCATGGCTAAATGAATCAAGAAACATAATCAACTAAAAAATACCAAGAAGCATAACCAACAGGATTTTCGATTCATGATATAAAAATACATGACAAATAAAATACATAACAAACTATAATTCTAATCCATCACATGTTTTTCCTGAGGGAAACACTTGAAAACATCACATGTTTCCCTAAAAACATACCAAAAAGAATACCATCAACCTACAAATTTTCATTATATGCTTCGGACCATTGGCTTTGTTCCCCACCAAACCTTAGGCAACCAAAATCAGGCTCTACTCATCATCTCCAAATATGTTCCGGTTAGAATATGAGCAATGCGAAATCTCAAAACAAGATAAATTTAGCTTTATAAGATTAAAAACGAGATTGATTTGAATGGAATCAAAACCTAGAATCACAACGCTCTCTTCTCACTCACCCTTAGAGAGATTTGCGATTCGTTTTAGGTATGCAACAAATTGCTCTTCGGCGAGAGAATGAGCAATGCTACATGTGGAGTTTCTAAATAGCCATTCGACCTTTTTGCACTCATAAATGCTCTAAATGGTGAAGCATATGACAGACTTGAGGTTTTTGTCGATGGACTGGAAGAAGAACGAATTCAAGATATTATAAGCTTCAAGTGTCTCAGAGGGAAACTCCAAGGGTTTAACTGTGGCCTACCAAGTCTTGGTGTTGACGTTATCCTCCAGTCTTTGTGGCTGCAACCAGTGAAGGATTCCATCTGACATGATATTTAACCACTTCGGATTGTAGCTGCATTTTCCTCTAATGACATGTCTTTAGTAAATCTAAAACATCTCTTGAACTGCTGATGAGAATGACCTTAAACCACTTCCACTTGATAGAAAGCTCAGCTTCGTATAAGTTTCGTGAAGAGATACCAAGCTATATCAAAGGGAAAGACGGTCAACAGACTGGATCTTTAAATAGCCCTCGGAAATCCCTCAGAAATTTCTGGGGGATTTCAGAGGGATTTGTAATTTTCGGAGACTTTTCTGCCATGTCTTCACTAATTTGGTCATAGCTCTTTCACCATGGCTCGGAATGAGATGTATCCAATTCTCAAGTGAAGCTAACTCAATTGTCTATCTTGTGACCAAATTTTAGATTAAAATGGGTAGGAAAAGGATTCCATCTGACATGATCTTTAAGCCGCTTCAGATTGTAGGTTCATTTTCCGGTAAAGACATGTCTTTAGTAAATCAAACGCATCTCTTGAACTGCTTATGGGAATAACCTGAAACCACTTCCACTTGACAGAAATCTCAGTTTCGTATAAGTTTTATGAAGAAATACCAAGCTAAATCAAAGGGAAATATGGTCAACAGACTGGATCTTTAAATAGCCGTCGGAAATCCCTCAGAAATTTATGTGGGATGTCAGAGGGATTTGTAATTTTCTGAGAATATTCTGACATGTCTTCACTAATTTGGACATAGCTCTTTCACCATAGCTCGAAATGAGATGAATCCAATTCTAAAGTGAAGCTAACTCAATTTTCTATCTTGTGACCAAATTTAAGATTAAACTGGGAAGGGGAAGGATTCCATCTGACATGATCTTTAAGCCGCATTGGATTGTTGTTGCATTTTCCGGTAATGATATGTCTTTAGTAAATCAAACGCATCTCTTGAACTGCTAATGGAAATGGCCTGAAACCACTTCCTCTTAACCGAAAGCTCAGTTTCATATAAGTTTCTTGAAGATATACTAAGCTAAATGAAAGGGCAAGACGGTCAACCGACTGGATTTTTAAATAGCCGTCGGAAATCCCTCGGAAATTTCCGAGGGATTTGTAATTTTCCAAGAATTTTCTGACATGTCTTCACTAATTTGGGCATAGCTCTTTAACCATTGCTCGGAATGAGATGATCTTTAAGCCGCTCCGGATTGTAGCTGCATTTTCCGGTAATGACATTTCTTTAGTAAATCTAACACATCTCTTGAATTGCTGATGGAAATGACCTGAAACAACTTCCACTTGACAGAAAGCTCAGTTTTGTATAATTTTCTTGAAGATATACCAAGTTAAATCAAAGGGCAAGACGGTCAACCGACTGGATCTTTAAATAGCCGTCGGAAATACCTCGGAAATTCAAAGCAACATTTGCATCTCCTAATCACTGCAAACCCAAAAAACCCTAATCCACGTATCGAATCAATGCACACAATCAAAGCAGCTAGAGACCCAGTATGCTTGGAAACTGGAAGCTGAGAAAAATGTGAAGAATCAGAACTTTGAACTCTAAAAATATTACCAAATGGAATCGGAATCATATTCTCCTCGCGATGTACCGGATTGGCCAGAGTCATCATCAATACTCAGAACGTGTACCGAAGTGGCCGGAGTCATCGTCGGAGTCTCTGTCGTTGGAGTCTCTATCGCTGGAGTCTCTGTCGCCGGAGTCTCTGTCGCCGGAGTCGATTTCCACAGAGGCAGCAACTCTTTCTCCGAGATCGAGAGAAGGGAATTCTGAGAACTCTCACTCGTTCCAAGAGAATTTTAGGAAATGCAAGAGTTATTGTTAGCGGCTTGTACTCACTAGGATTTTTACAGTTTTATTTTTACTAATTTTTTCTGTTTTTTATAAAAATTAATTAAAAGAAATTTTAAGGAAATGAGAAATATTAAGCAATTTGGGTTAAAAAAAGTATAATGGGCCAATAGAAGAAGGCAAGAGACTCTTAAATTTAAATTTGGTCCTAGGCGTTCGGGTATCCTTTAGGGTTAGGATCGATTTTTTGGACTTTTAGTTTCTCAGATAGACGGATTTAACGTGAACATGCCGGTTTAGACGCTAGGCGTGTCTCTCAAACAGGCGGTTTTGTACCATGGCTAAATGAATCAAGAAACATAATCAACTAAAAAATACCAAGAAGCATAACCAACAGGATTTTCGATTCATGATATAAAAATACATGACAAATAAAATACATAACAAACTATAATTCTAATCCATCACATGTTTTTCCTGAGGGAAACACTTGAAAACATCACATGTTTCCCTAAAAACATACCAAAAAGAATACCATCAACCTACAAATTTTCATTATATGCTTCGGACCATTGGCTTTGTTCCCCACCAAACCTTAGGCAACCAAAATCAGGCTCTACTCATCATCTCCAAATATGTTCCGGTGAGAATATGAGCAATGCGAAATCTCAAAACAAGATAAATTTAGCTTTATAAGATTAAAAACGAGATTGATTTGCCTGGAATCAAAACCTAGAATCACAACGCTCTCTTTTCACTCACCCTTAGAGAGATTTGCGATTCGTTTTAGGTATGCAACAAATTGCTCTTCGGCGAGAGAATGAGCAATGCCACATGTGGAGTTTCTAAATAGCCATTCGACCTTTTTGCACTCATAAATGCTCTAAATGGTGAAGCATATGACAGACTTGAGGTTTTTGTCGATGGACTGGAAGAAGAACGAATTCAAGATATTATAAGCTTCAAGTGTCTCAGAGGGAAACTCCAAGGGTTTAACTGTGGCCTACCAAGTCTTGGTGTTGACGTTATCCTCCAGTCTTTGTGGCTGCAACCAGTGAAGGATTCCATCTGACATGATATTTAACCACTTCGGATTGTAGCTGCATTTTCCTCTAATGACATGTCTTTAGTAAATCTAAAACATCTCTTGAACTGCTGATGAGAATGACCTTAAACCACTTCCACTTGACAGAAAGCTCAGCTTCGTATAAGTTTCATGAAGAGATACCAAGCTATATCAAAGGGAAAGACGGTCAACAGACTGGATCTTTAAATAGCCCTCGGAAATCCCTCAGAAATTTCCGGGGGATTTCAGAGGGATTTGTAATTTTCGGAGACTTTTCTGCCATGTCTTCACTAATTTGGTCATAGCTCTTTCACCATGGCTCGGAATGAGATGTATCCAATTCTCAAGTGAAGCTAACTCAATTGTCTATCTTGTGACCAAATTTTAGATTAAAATGGGTAGGAAAAGGATTCCATCTGACATGATCTTTAAGCCGCTTCAGATTGTAGGTTCATTTTCCGGTAAAGACATGTCTTTAGTAAATCACACGCATCTCTTGAACTGCTTATGGGAATAACCTGAAACCACTTCCACTTGACAGAAATCTCAGTTTCGTATAAGTTTTATGAAGAAATACCAAGCTAAATCAAAGGGAAATATGGTCAACAGACTGGATCTTTAAATAGCCGTCGGAAATCCCTCAGAAATTTATGTGGGATGTCAGAGGGATTTGTAATTTTCTGAGAATATTCTGACATGTCTTCACTAATTTGGACATAGCTCTTTCACCATAGCTCGAAATGAGATGAATCCAATTCTAAAGTGAAGCTAACTCAATTTTCTATCTTGTGACCAAATTTAAGATTAAACTGGGAAGGGGAAGGATTCCATCTGACATGATCTTTAAGCCGCATTGGATTGTTGTTGCATTTTCCGGTAATGATATGTCTTTAGTAAATCAAACGCATCTCTTGAACTGCTAATGGAAATGGCCTGAAACCACTTCTTCTTAACCGAAAGCTCAGTTTCGTATAAGTTTCTTGAAGATATACTAAGCTAAATGAAAGGGCAAGACGGTCAACCGACTGGATTTTTAAATAGCCGGCGGAAATCCCTCGGAAATTTCCGAGGGATTTGTAATTTTCCAAGAATTTTCTGACATGTCTTCACTAATTTGGGCATAGCTCTTTAAACATTGCTCGGAATGAGATGATCTTTAAGCCGCTCCGGATTGTAGCTGCATTTTCCGGTAATGACATTTCTTTAGTAAATCTAACACATCTCTTGAATTGCTGATGGAAATGACCTGAAACAACTTCCACTTGACAGAAAGCTCAGTTTTGTATAATTTTCTTGAAGATATACCAAGTTAAATCATAGGGCAAGACGGTCAACCGACTGGATCTTTAAATAGCCGTCGGAAATACCTCGGAAATTCAAAGCAACATTTGCATCTCCTAATCACTGCAAACCCAAAAAACCCTAATCCACGTATCGAATCAATGCACACAATCAAAGCAGCTAGAGACCCAGTATGCTTGGAAACTGGAAGCTGAGAAAAATGTGAAGAATCAGAACTTTGAACTCTAAAAATATTACCAAATGGAATCGGAATCATATTCTCCTGGCGATGTACCGGAGTGGCCAGAGTCGTCATCAATACTCAGAACGTGAACCGGAGTGGCCGGAGTCATCGTCGGACTCTCTGTCGTCGGAGTCTCTGTCGCCGGAGTCTCTGTCGCCGGAGTCGATTTCCACAGAGGCAGCAACTCTTTCTCCGAGATCGAGATTTTTAGGGTTCGATAAGCAATAAAGAGAATTATAACAACCAGCAATGAAATAACAAAGTGAAAGGAATTCTGAGAACTCTCACTCGTTCGATTCATTTTACCAAGAGAATTTTAGGAAATGCAAGAGTTATTGTTAGCGGCTTCTACTCACTAGGGTTTTTACAGTTTTATTTTTACTAATTTTTTCAGTTTTTTATAAAAATTAATTTAAAGAAATTTTAAGGAAATGAGAAATATTAAGCAATTTGGGTTAAAAAAGTATAATGGGCCAATAGAAGAAGGCAAGAGACTCTTAAATTTAAATTTAGGCCTAGGCGTTCGGGCATCCTTTCGGGTTAAGATCAATTTTTTGGACTTTCGGTTTCTCAGATAGACGGATTTTAACGTGAACATGCCGGTTTAGACGCTAGGCGGGTCACTCAAACAGGCAGTTTTGTACCATGGCTAAATGAATCAAGAAACATAACCAACAAAAAATACCAAGAAGCATAACCAACAAGGATTTTCGATTCATGATATAAAAACTTGAAAACATCACATGTTTCCCTAAAAACATACCAAAAAGAATACCATCAACCTACAAATTTTCATTATATGCTTCGGACCATTGGCTTTGTTCCCCACCAAACCTTATGCAACCAAAATCAGGCTCTACTCATCATCTTCAAATATGTTCCGGCGAGAGAATGAGGAATGAGAAATCTCAAAACAAGATAAATTTAGCTCTATAAGATTAAAAACGAGATTGATTTTCCTGGAATCAAAACCTAGAATCACAACGATCTCTTCTCACTCACCCTTAGAGAGATTTGCGATTCGTTTTAGGTATGCAACAAATTGCTCTTCAGCGAGATAATGATCAATGCCACATCTGGAATTTCTAAATAGCCATTCAACCTTTTTGCACTCATGTACATTCAACAAATGCTCTAAATGGTGAAGCATATGACAGAGTTGCGGTTTTTGTCGATGGAATAGAAGAAGAACGAATTCAAGATATTATTAGCTTCAAGTGTCTCAGAGAGAAATTCCAAGGGTTTAACTGTGGCCTACCAAGACTTGGTGTTGACGTTATCCTCCAGTCCTTGTGACTGCAACCAGTGAAGGATTCCATTTGACATGATAATTAAGCCACTTCGGATTGTAGCTGCATTTTCCGGTAATGATATGTCTTTAGTAAATCTAACACATCTCTTGAACTGCTGATGAGAATGACCTGAAACCACTTCCACTTGACAGAAAGCTCAGTTTCGTATAAGTTTCATGAAGAGATACCAAGCTAAATCAAAGGGCAAGATGGTCAACCGATTGGATCTTTAAATAGCCGTCGGAAATCCCTCAGAAATTTTCGGGGGATTTCCGAGGGATTTGTAATTTTCGGAGAATTTTCTGCCATGTCTTCACTAATTTGGTCATAGCTCTTTCACCATGGCTCGGAATGAGATGAATCCAATTCTCAAGCGAATCTAACTAAATTGTCTATCTTGTGACAAAATTTAAGATTAAAATGGGCAGGGGAAGGATACCATCTGACATGATTTTTAAGACGCTTCGGATTGTAACTACATTTTCTGGTAATGACATGTCTTTAGTAAATCTAACACATCTCTTGAACTACTGATGGGAATGACCTGAAACCACTTCCACTTGACAGAAAGCTCAGTTTCATATAAGTTTCATGAAGATATACCAAGCTAAATCAAAGGGCAAGACGGTCAACCGACTGGATCTTTAAATATCCGTCGGAAATCCCTCGGAAATTTCCGTGGGATTTCCGAAGGATTTATAATTTTCTGAGAATTCTCTGACATGTCTTCACTAAATTGGGCATAGCTCTTTAACCATTGCTCGGAATGAGATGAATCCAAATCTCAAGTGAAGCTAACTCAATTTTCTATCTTGTGACGAAATTAAAAATTAAACTGGGTAGGGGAAAGATTCCATCTGACATGATCATTAAGCCGCTTCGGATTGTAGCTGCATTTTCTATTAATGATATATCTTTAGTAAATCTAACGCATCTCTTGAAGTGCTGATGGGAATGACCTGAAACCACTTCCACTTGACAGAAAACTCAGTTTCGTATAAGTTTCATGAAGATATACCAAGCTAAATCAAAGGGTAAGACGGTCAACCGACTGGATCTTTAAATAGCCGTCGGAAATCTCTCGGAAATTTCCGTGGGATTTCTGAAGGATTTGTAATTTTCTGAGAATTCTCTGACATGTCTTCACTAAATTGGGCATAGCTCTTTAACCATTGCTCGGAATGAGATGAATCCAATTCTCAAGTGTATCTAACTCAATTTTCTATCTTGTGACCAAATTAAAGATTAACCTGGGCAAGGGAATAATTCCATCTGACATGATCTTTAACCGCATGAGATTGTAGCTGCATTTTCCGGTAATGATATGTCTTTAGTAAATCTAGCACATCTCTTGAACTGCATATGGGAATGACCTGAAACTACTTCCACTTGACAGAAAGCTCAGTTTCGTATAAGTTTCATGAAGATATACCAAGCTAAATCAAAGGGCAAGATGGTCAACCGACTGGATCTTTAAATAGCCATCGGAAATCTCTCGTAAATTTCCATGGGATTTACGAGGGATTTGTAATTTTCTGACATGTCTTCACTAATTTGGGCATAGTTCTTTAACCATGGCTCGGAATGAGATGAATCCAATTCTCAAGTGAAGCTAACTCAATTTTCTATCTTATGACTAAATTTAAGATTAAACTGGGTAGAGTAAGGAATCCATCTGACATGATCTTTAAGCCGCTTCGGAATGTAGCTGTATTTTCCGGTAATGATATGTCTTTAGTAAATCTAACACAGCTCTTGAACTGCTGATGGGAATGACCTGAAACCATTTCCACTTGACAGAAAGCTGAGTTTCGTATAAGTTTCATGAAGATATTTTAATCTAAATCAAAGGGCAAGACGATCAACCCACTGGATCTTTAAATAGCCGTCGGAAATTTCTCGGAAATATCCGTGGGATTTCCGAGGGATTTGTAATTTTCTGAGGAATTTCTGACATGTCTTCACTAATATGGGCATAGCTCTTTAACCATGACTCGGAATGAGATGAATCCAATTCTCAAGTGAAGCTAACTCAATTTTCTATCTTGTAAAAAAATTTAGGATTAAACTGGGCAGGAGAAAGATTCCATCTGACATGATCTTTAAGCCGCTTCGGATTGTAGCTGCATTTTCTGGTAATGACATGTCTTTAGTAAATCTAACGCATCTCTTGAAGTGCTGATGGGAATGACCTGAAACCACTTCCACTTGACAGAAAGCTCAGTTTCGTATAAGTTTCATGAAGATATACCAAGCTAATCAAAGGGCAAGACGGCAACCGACTGGGTCTTTAAATAGCCGTTGGAAATCCCTCGGAAATTTCGGTGGAATTTCTGAAGGATTTGTAATTTTCTGAGAATTCTCTGACATGTCTTCACTAAATTGGGCATAGCTCTTTAACCATTGCTCGGAATGAGATGAATCCAATTCTCAAGTGTATCTAACTCAATTTTCTATCTTGTGACCAAATTAAAGATTAACCTGGGCAAGGGAATAATTCCATCTGACATGATCTTTAACCGCATGAGATTGTAGCTGCATTTTCCGGTAATGATATGTCTTTAGTAAATCTAGCACATCTCTTGAACTGCATATGGGAATGACCTGAAACTACTTCCACTTGACAGAAAGCTCAGTTTCGTATAAGTTTCATGAAGATATACCAAGCTAAATCAAAGGGCAAGATGGTCAACCGACTGGATCTTTAAATAGCCATCGGAAATCTCTCGTAAATTTCCATGGGATTTACGAGGGATTTGTAATTTTCTGACATGTCTTCACTAATTTGGGCATAGTTCTTTAACCATGGCTCGGAATGAGATGAATCCAATTCTCAAGTGAAGCTAACTCAATTTTCTATCTTGTGACTAAATTTAAGATTAAACTGGGTAGGGTAAGGATTCCATCTGACATGATCTTTAAGCCGCTTCGGAATGTAGCTGTATTTTCCGGTAATGATATGTCTTTAGTAAATCTAACACAGCTCTTGAACTGCTGATGGGAATGACCTGAAACCATTTCCACTTGACAGAAAGCTGAGTTTCGTATAAGTTTCATGAAGATATTTTAATCTAAATCAAAGGGCAAGACGGTCAACCCACTGGATCTTTAAATAGCCGTCGGAAATTTCTCGGAAATATCCGTGGGATTTCCGAGGGATTTGTAATTTTCTGAGGAATTTCTGACATGTCTTCACTAATATGGGCATAGCTCTTTAACCATGACTCGGAATGAGATGAATCCAATTCTCAAGTGAAGCTAACTCAATTTTCTATCTTGTAAAAAAACTTAAGATTAAACTGGGGAGGAGAAAGATTCCATCTGACATGATCTTTAAGCCACTTAGGATTGTAGCTGCATTTTCGGGTAATGACATGTCTTTAGTAAATCTAACGCATCTCTTGAACTGCTGATGGGAATGACCTGAAACCACTTCCACTTGACAGAAAGCTCAGTTTCGTATAAGTTTCATGAAGATATACCAAGCTAATCAAAGGGCTAGACGGTCAACCGACTGGGTCTTTAAATAGCCGTTGGAAATCCCTCGGAAATTTCGGTGGAATTTCTGAAGGATTTGTAATTTTCTGAGAATTCTCTGACATGTCTTCACTAAATTGGGCATAGCTCTTTAACCATTGCTCGGAATGAGATGAATCCAATTCTCAAGTGTATCTAACTCAATTTTCTATCTTGTGACCGAATTAAAGATTAACCTGGGCAAGGGAATAATTCCATCTGACATGATCTTTAACCGCATGAGATTGTAGCTGCATTTTCCGGTAATGATATGTCTTTAGTAAATCTAGCACATCTCTTGAACTGCATATGGGAATGACCTGAAACTACTTCCACTTGACAGAAAGCTCAGTTTCGTATAAGTTTCATGAAGATATACCAAGCTAAATCAAAGGGCAAGATGGTCAACCGACTGGATCTTTAAATAGCCATCGGAAATCTCTCGTAAATTTCCATGGGATTTACGAGGGATTTGTAATTTTCTGACATGTCTTCACTAATTTGGGCATAGTTCTTTAACCATGGCTCGGAATGAGATGAATCCAATTCTCAAGCGAATCTAACTAAATTGTCTATCTTGTGACAAAATTTAAGATTAAAATGGGCAGGGGAAGGATACCATCTGACATGATTTTTAAGACGCTTCGGATTGTAACTACATTTTCTGGTAATGACATGTCTTTAGTAAATCTAACACATCTCTTGAACTACTGATGGGAATGACCTGAAACCACTTCCACTTGACAGAAAGCTCAGTTTCATATAAGTTTCATGAAGATATACCAAGCTAAATCAAAGGGCAAGACGGTCAACCGACTGGATCTTTAAATATCCGTCGGAAATCCCTCGGAAATTTCCGTGGGATTTCCGAAGGATTTATAATTTTCTGAGAATTCTCTGACATGTCTTCACTAAATTGGGCATAGCTCTTTAACCATTGCTCGGAATGAGATGAATCCAAATCTCAAGTGAAGCTAACTCAATTTTCTATCTTGTGACGAAATTAAAAATTAAACTGGGTAGGGGAAAGATTCCATCTGACATGATCATTAAGCCGCTTCGGATTGTAGCTGCATTTTCTATTAATGATATATCTTTAGTAAATCTAACGCATCTCTTGAAGTGCTGATGGGAATGACCTGAAACCACTTCCACTTGACAGAAAACTCAGTTTCGTATAAGTTTCATGAAGATATACCAAGCTAAATCAAAGGGTAAGACGGTCAACCGACTGGATCTTTAAATAGCCGTCGGAAATCTCTCGGAAATTTCCGTGGGATTTCTGAAGGATTTGTAATTTTCTGAGAATTCTCTGACATGTCTTCACTAAATTGGGCATAGCTCTTTAACCATTGCTCGGAATGAGATGAATCCAATTCTCAAGTGTATCTAACTCAATTTTCTATCTTGTGACCAAATTAAAGATTAACCTGGGCAAGGGAATAATTCCATCTGACATGATCTTTAACCGCATGAGATTGTAGCTGCATTTTCCGGTAATGATATGTCTTTAGTAAATCTAGCACATCTCTTGAACTGCATATGGGAATGACCTGAAACTACTTCCACTTGACAGAAAGCTCAGTTTCGTATAAGTTTCATGAAGATATACCAAGCTAAATCAAAGGGCAAGATGGTCAACCGACTGGATCTTTAAATAGCCATCGGAAATCTCTCGTAAATTTCCATGGGATTTACGAGGGATTTGTAATTTTCTGACATGTCTTCACTAATTTGGGCATAGTTCTTTAACCATGGCTCGGAATGAGATGAATCCAATTCTCAAGTGAAGCTAACTCAATTTTCTATCTTGTGACTAAATTTAAGATTAAACTGGGTAGGGTAAGGATTCCATCTGACATGATCTTTAAGCCGCTTCGGAATGTAGCTGTATTTTCCGGTAATGATATGTCTTTAGTAAATCTAACACAGCTCTTGAACTGCTGATGGGAATGACCTGAAACCATTTCCACTTGACAAAAAGCTGAGTTTCGTATAAGTTTCATGAAGATATTTTAATCTAAATCAAAGGGCAAGACGGTCAACCCACTGGATCTTTAAATAGCCGTCGGAAATTTCTCGGAAATATCCGTGGGATTTCCGAGGGATTTGTAATTTTCTGAGAAATTTCTGACATGTCTTCACTAATATGGGCATAGCTCTTTAACCATGACTCGGAATGAGATGAATCCAATTCTCAAGTGAAGCTAACTCAATTTTCTTTCTTGTAAAAAAATTTAAGATTAAACTGGGCAGGAGAAAGATTCCATCTGACATGATCTTTAAGCCACTTCGGATTGTAGCTGCATTTTCTGGTAATGACATGTCTTTAGTAAATCTAACGCATCTCTTGAACTGCTGATGGGAATGACCTGAAACCACTTCCACTTGACAGAAAGCTCAGTTTCGTATAAGTTTCATGAAGATATACCAAGCTAATCAAAGGGCTAGACGGTCAACCGACTGGGTCTTTAAATAGCCGTTGGAAATCCCTCGGAAATTTCGGTGGAATTTCTGAAGGATTTGTAATTTTCTGAGAATTCTCTGACATGTCTTCACTAAATTGGGCATAGCTCTTTAACCATTGTTCGGAATGAGATGAATCCAATTCTCAAGTGTATCTAACTCAATTTTCTATCTTGTGACCGAATTAAAGATTAACCTGGGCAAGGGAATAATTCCATCTGACATGATCTTTAACCGCATGAGATTGTAGCTGCATTTTCCGGTAATGATATGTCTTTAGTAAATCTAGCACATCTCTTGAACTGCATATGGGAATGACCTGAAACTACTTCCACTTGACAGAAAGCTCAGTTTCGTATAAGTTTCATGAAGATATACCAAGCTAAATCAAAGGGCAAGATGGTCAACCGACTGGATCTTTAAATAGCCATCGGAAATCTCTCGTAAATTTCCATGGGATTTACGAGGGATTTGTAATTTTCTGACATGTCTTCACTAATTTGGGCATAGTTCTTTAACCATGGCTCGGAATGAGATGAATCCAATTCTCAAGTGAAGCTAACTCAATTTTCTATCTTGTGACTAAATTTAAGATTAAACTGGGTAGGGTAAGGATTCCATCTGACATGATCTTTAAGCCGCTTCGGAATGTAGCTGTATTTTCCGGTAATGATATGTCTTTAGTAAATCTAACACAGCTCTTGAACTGCTGATGGGAATGACCTGAAACCATTTCCACTTGACAGAAAGCTGAGTTTCGTATAAGTTTCATGAAGATATTTTAATCTAAATCAAAGGGCAAGACGGTCAACCCACTGGATCTTTAAATAGCCGTCGGAAATTTCTCGGAAATATCCGTGGGATTTCCGAGGGATTTGTAATTTTCTGAGAAATTTCTGACATGTCTTCACAAATATGGGCATAGCTCTTTAACCATGACTCGGAATGAGATGAATCCAATTCTCAAGTGAAGCTAACTCAATTTTCTATCTTGTAAAAAAACTTAAGATTAAACTGGGCAGGAGAAAGATTCCATCTGACATGATCTTTAAGCCACTTCGGATTGTAGCTGCATTTTCTGGTAATGACATGTCTTTAGTAAATCTAACGCATCTCTTGAACTGCTGATGGGAATGACCTGAAACCACTTCCACTTGACAGAAAGCTCAGTTTCGTATAAGTTTTATGAAGATATACCAAGCTAATCAAAGGGCAAGACGGTCAACCGACTGGGTCTTTAAATAGCCGTTGGAAATCCCTCGGAAATTTCGGTGGAATTTCTGAAGGATTTGTAATTTTCTGAGAATTCTCTGACATGTCTTCACTAAATTGGGCATAGCTCTTTAACCATTGCTCGGAATGAGATGAATCCAATTCTCAAGTGTATCTAACTCAATTTTCTATCTTGTGACCAAATTAAAGATTAACCTGGGCAAGGGAATAATTCCATCTGACATGATCTTTAACCGCATGAGATTGTAGCTGCATTTTCCGGTAATGATATGTCTTTAGTAAATCTAGCACATCTCTTGAACTGCATATGGGAATGACCTGAAACTACTTCCACTTGACAGAAAGCTCAGTTTCGTATAAGTTTCATGAAGATATACCAAGCTAAATCAAAGGGCAAGATGGTCAACCGACTGGATCTTTAAATAGCCATCGGAAATCTCTCGTAAATTTCCATGGGATTTACGAGGGATTTGTAATTTTCTGACATGTCTTCACTAATTTGGGCATAGTTCTTTAACCATGGCTCGGAATGAGATGAATCCAATTCTCAAGTGAAGCTAACTCAATTTTCTATCTTGTGACTAAATTTAAGATTAAACTGGGTAGGGTAAGGATTCCATCTGACATGATCTTTAAGCCGCTTCGGAATGTAGCTGTATTTTCCGGTAATGATATGTCTTTAGTAAATCTAACACAGCTCTTGAACTGCTGATGGGAATGACCTGAAACCATTTCCACTTGACAAAAAGCTGAGTTTCGTATAAGTTTCATGAAGATATTTTAATCTAAATCAAAGGGCAAGACGGTCAACCCACTGGATCTTTAAATAGCCGTCGGAAATTTCTCGGAAATATCCGTGGGATTTCCGAGGGATTTGTAATTTTCTGAGAAATTTCTGACATGTCTTCACTAATATGGGCATAGCTCTTTAACCATGACTCGGAATGAGATGAATCCAATTCTCAAGTGAAGCTAACTCAATTTTCTTTCTTGTAAAAAAATTTAAGATTAAACTGGGCAGGAGAAAGATTCCATCTGACATGATCTTTAAGCCACTTCGGATTGTAGCTGCATTTTCTGGTAATGACATGTCTTTAGTAAATCTAACGCATCTCTTGAACTGCTGATGGGAATGACCTGAAACCACTTCCACTTGACAGAAAGCTCAGTTTCGTATAAGTTTCATGAAGATATACCAAGCTAATCAAAGGGCAAGACGGTCAACCGACTGAGTCTTTAAATAGCCGTTGGAAATCCCTCGGAAATTTCGGTGGAATTTCCGAGGGATTTGTAATTTTCTGAGAAATTTCTGACATGTTTTCACTAATTTGGCCATATCTCTTTAACCATGGCTCAGAATGAGATGAATTCAATTCTCAAGTGAAGCTAACTCAATTTTCTATCTTGTGAAAAAAATTAAAGATTAAACTGGGCAGGGGAAGGATTCCATCTGATATGATCTTTAAGCCGATTCGGATTGTAGCTGCATTTTCTGGTAATGACATGTCTTTAGTAAATCTAACACATCTCTTGAACTGGTGATGGGAATGACCTGAAACCACTTCCACTAGACAGAAAACTCAGTTTCGTATAAGTTTCATGAAGATATACCTAGCTAAATCAAAGGGCAATATGGTCAACCGACTGGATCTTTAAATAGCCGTCGGAAATCCCTCGGAAAATTCCGTGGGATTTACGAGGGATTTGTAATTTTCTGACATGTCTTCACTAATTTTGGCATAGCTCTTTAACCATGGCTCGGAATGAGATGAATCCAATTCTCAAGTGAAACTAACTCAATTTTCTATCTTGTGACTAAATTTAAGATTAAAATGGGTAGGTTAAGGATTCCATCTGACATAATATTTAAGCCACTTTGGATTACAGCTGCATTTTCCGGTAATTACATGTCTTTAGTAAATCTAATACATCTCTTGAACTGCTGAGGGGAATGACCTGAAACTACTTCCACTTCACATGCAGCTCAGTTTAATATAAGTTTCATGAAGAGATACTAAGCTAAATCAATAGGCAAGACGGTCAACCGGCTGGATCTTTAAATAGCCTTCGGAAATCCTTAGGAAATTTCCGTGGGATTTCCGAGGGATTTGTATTTTTCTGAGAATTTTCTGACATGTCTTCACTAATTTGGTCATAGCTCTTTAACCATGGCTCGGAATGAGATGAATCCAATTCTCAAGTGAAGCTAACTCAATTTTCTATCTTGTGACAAAATTAAAGATTACACTGGGCAGGGGAAGGATTCCATCAGACATGATCTTTAAGCCGCTTCGGATTGTAGCTGCATTTTCCGGTAATGACATGTCTTTAGTAAATCTAACACATCTCTTGAACTGCTGATGGGAATGACCTGAAACCACTTCCACTTGACAGAAAGCTCAGTTTCGTATAAGTTTCATGAAGATATACTAACCAAAATCAAAGGGCAAGATGGTCAACCAACTGGATCTTTAAATAGCTGTCGGAAATCCCTCGTAAATTTTAGAGGGATTTGTAATTTTCTGAGAATTTTCTGACATGTCTTCACTAATTTGGGCATAACTCTTTAACCATTGCTCAAAATGAGATGAATCCAATTCTCAAGTGAAGCTAACTCAATTTTAGATCTTGTGACTAAATTTAAGATTAAACTGGGTTGGGTAAGGATTCCATCTGACATGATCTTTAAGCCACTTCGGATTGTAGCTGCATTTTCCGGTAATGACATGTCTTTAGTAAATCTAACACATCTCTTGAACTGCTGATGGGAATGACCTGAAACCACTTCCACTTGACAGAAAGCTTAGTTTCGTATAAGTTTCATGAAGATATACCAAGCTAAATCAAAGGGCAAGACGATCAACCGACTGGATCTTTAAATAGCCGTCGAAAATCCTTCGGAAATTTATGTGGGATTTCCAAGGGACTTGTAATTTTCTGAGAAATTTCTGACATGTCTTCACTAATTTGGGAATAGCTCTTTAACCATGGCTCGGAATGAGATGAATCCAATTCTCAAGTGAAGCTAACTCAATTTTCTATCTTGTGACCAAATTTAAGATTAAACTGGGCAGAAGAAGGATTCCATCTGACATGATCTTTAAGCTGCTTTGGATTGTAGTGCATTTTTCGGTAATGACATGTCTTTAGTAAATCAAACGCATCTCTTGAACTGTCGAAATATTTTGACTGATTTCCGAGGAAGTTCAAACAGTCGAAATTCCCTCGGTATTCCGTCGGAAACGCCGTCGGTAATGTGCGTGTTTTCTTGTAGTGACGATTGGAGTAATGAAAGTCTAAACATTTATCTCTTGTTCAAACCTTAAACTCTATTTATTTTCGCCTTCAGTTACAAACTAACCCAGTCTAGACTAGAACATGTAAAATTTATTATATATATGTTATGAACTAATAATAGATCTATATGAAGGTAAGCAAAGTTTTATGGTGTAACTTAAAGAAACTGGGCTAGACTGGCTTTCATTTTTATTGTTTGACAATATGTCTTCATAATATAGTCATTGTGTACGTAATGATGTAACATCTTGATCGTTTAGTAGTTGGGTCGTTACGATTTCAAATGTTTTCACGGTTTGATTATGGTGTATAACACTATGTAATAATCGTTAATTTTACCTTTATGTTTTCAATATTATTTTGGACGGAAAATATATGAAAGTCGTTCGACCACTTTCCGAGTTTTCAATTATGCACTGAAACGAAATGGAGATTGACGAAGACTTAGATTACAGGCAACCAAACTGAAAAACATTAAAAAGAATAAGAGGGAAGTTTCTGTTATATTTCGATTGCATGTGCATATAAAAAAATAAGCAATTGAATGTTTTTTATAACGTAAAAGATGATTGAATGTTTGCAAAATATGAACAATCACAAGAATATAATTCTGTACGAACGAGTTTCCGTACTCCTCTAACTCTACGTGCAACCAGGCATCGAGTCAAAATTATATATAAAAAAAGGTACACCAAGGCAAGAAAATGAATATATGCTTCACTTGATATATTCAGAATAATGATTGAAGTTCGTGTTCAATTTAATATATGCATGAAAATTATTCAGTTTGATTAATTATCACACCTTCCCTAATCATTTAAAGCTGTTTTATGTTCTTTGACCAATTGTAGTCGATTTGGAGAGCATATAGAAACTTATTTTTCTTTTTTTCATTACAACCATATTTTTCGAGGGTAATATTGTTAAGTAATAAACTGATTAAAGATATCAATTTATTATTTCATTTGTTTCATTATAAATATCATTTTGACATTTTCATACGAATTAACAAATCAAATATAATGTTATTTTCTAACAGAAATAAACGATTACTCTTGAAATTTTGTTCTATTTTATATTTTTTATTAGGAGTAAAGTAGGTAATCATGATAAAAATTAAAGTAAAAAGTTTAAAATGATATCTATTTTGAAACAAAAAAAAGTATTGTAAGAGATATCGAATTGATGATTATTATTGATAGTATGAGGTTCGTATATATACAGAGAGCAATGATACACAGATGGAAAGATAGCTTAATTACAGGGAGAGAGAAATATATTGTTTTCTATATCTTATCACACCCCCTCAAGACGGATGGTCGTATATGAAAGTCCGATCTTGACACAGAGATTGTCGAATCTAGCATGAGAGAGGGTTTGGTAAGTGCGTCTGCAAGCTGATCTTCAGATGTGACATGAGAGACTCGAAGCTGACCACTTTGAACAAATTGACGAACGAAGTGATAATCCAAGGCGATGTGCTGCATCCGTGAGTGAAAGACGGGGTTTGCGGCTAAGTAAGTGGCGCCTATATTGTCACAATAGATCACTGGTGTTGTTGTTGGCTGAATTCCGAGTTCAGAGAGCAGTGACGTGATCCAACAATCTTCAGAAGAGGTAGACGCGATGGACCGATATTCCGCCTCGGTAGAAGACCGAGCAACAGCAGTTTGCTTCTTTGAGGACCACGCAATGGGATGTCGACCGAGGTAGACGATGTAAGCACCGGTGGATTTGTAATCATCCTTGTTGCCAGCCCAGTCGGCATCCGTGAAGGCATGGAGCTTTGGTGTATTGTTGGCGTGAAGGTAAATGCCGCGATTAAGCGTGCCGGTGAGATAACGGAGTACACGTTTCACGTCTGTCCAATGTTCCGTCGTCGGTCTGTGCATAAACTGAGACATCTTGTTGACGGAGAATGAAATGTCTGGCCGTGTGTAAGAGATAAGTATTGCAAGCTTCCCAACGACAGCTCTATACTCTGCCGCATTCGTCTATAGCTATTCCCGAGTGGAGTGTAAGTGTTGTAGTTGGACACATAGGTGTTGAGATAGTCTTCGAGTTTGTCATCTTGGTCCGATGTAATAGATCTGCAATATAGCGATGCTGTGTTAAGTGTAAGCCTTAGGATGATCTAGTCACTTCAATACCAAGAAAATAAGTAAGGTCACCCAAATCTTTAAGTGAAAAACGTTTAGAGAGGGATTCGATAAACCGGTGTATATGGGAGGAGCTGTTGCCGGTGATGATGATATCGTCTACGTAGACCAGCATGTAGAGAAGGATCCCATTGTTGTTGTAGATGAATAGTGAGGCATCCGCCAAAGAGTTTGTAAAATCAGATTGGAGTAAAAACTTCCGTAGCTTGTTGTACTACGCCCTAGGTGATTGTTTAAGACCATAAATCGCCTTGCGAAGCTTACACACAGCCTGTGGGTTGTCTTTGTCCACAAATCCAGTGGGCTGGACCATGTAGACTTCATCTTCTAGATGACCTTGCAAGAACGCCGTGTTGACATCTAGTTGTCGTAATGGCCAATTATGTGAAACAACAGTACTTAGAACAATACGGATGGTGGCGGGTTTGACGACCGGACTAAAAGTCTCATAATAATCAATGCCGGGGCGTTGGGTTGTATCCTTTTGCGACACGACGGGCCTTGTATCTTTTGATGGAGCCATCTTGCTTGCGCTTAATGGTGAATATCCACCTACAACCAACAACATTATAGACATTAACTGGATTAACAAGATCCCAAGTATGTTCTTTGACATGGGAGTTTATCTCCACACTCATAGCGTTGCGCCAATGAGGATGTTTAAGTGCTTCTGCCACGGAGGTTGGTATAGTTTCTGTTGTAGGGGTGACCGTTGTGTGAAGGTTAAGTTTCTGAACAGGTTTACGAGTCCTTGTACTTGCTCGTGTGGGAAGAGGTGGTGGAGCTGCAACGGGAACAGAAGCTGTTGGTGGTGGAGGTGAGGAATGATTATCTGGAGCTGGTGATTCTGGTGTGTAATCAGTGGTGGATGTTGCATTATCGACATTCATTTCTTGTTCTAGAGAGAAGAACAGGTAACGCGTCAGTGGTTGGTGTTGGTGGTGTTGATGAGGGGAGAGGTGCGGCTGGTCGAATAATAGAGACAGGAGGATACGCAGGGGGGCCTGGATCACTGTGTTCAAGCTGCTCAAGTTGACAAGTATGAGTAGAAAATGGAAAGACCGATTCATGAAACACAACATGACGAGAAGTATAAATTCTTGAGGTTGCTCGATCTAGACAAAAATATGCACTTTGAATAATTAAGTAGCCAAGAAAAACACAAGGATTGGACATATCATCTAGTTTATGCGACGTATAAGGACGCAACCAAGGAAAGCACAAACACCCAAAAACACGTAATTTGTGAAAATTCGTGAATGCCCATGTAATTTTTGAAACAGAGTAGAAAGTGATAAAACCGGTGTGGGCATTCGATTAATTAGATATACGGCAGTAGCAAATGCGTAAGTCCAATAAGACTTAGGCATCGATGCATGCGACATAAGGGCAAGGCCCGTTTCTACGATATGTCGATGACGACGCTCAGCGATGCCATTATGTCCGGTGTATGGGGAGGACTTGTCATATGCGAAATACCTTGACTCGAGAGAAAAGCAGTAAGTCCAATATATTCACCCCCATTATCCGTATAAAGAGTTCTAAGCTTGGTTTGAAATTGATTTTCAACCAATACTTTGAATCTTGGGAAAATTTCGGAAACTTGTGATTTTCGTTTTAAGGGATACAGCCAAGTGTACCTAGTAAAATGATCAAAAAAGATAACATAATACTTGAAACCATCTACTGAAATAAGCGGAGACGTCCACACATCCGAAAACATGATATGAAGAGGATGAGAAGAAGTTAAAGTAGAATCTTTGAAAGGTAACTTGTGAATTTTATTAATAGAGCAGGCATTGCATGGCGAAGCCATTAAAACATTTGAAGAAAGCGGTAAAGCAAAATCAGAAACTACTTTTTGAAGAATAGATAAAGCTGGATGACCCAAACGTGAGTGCCAATCCAATAAACTAGTTTTAACAACAGAAGCAAATGCAAGAGATGGTTTGGATGAATGATTTTTTGGTCATTCGTAGGTGCCTTCTTTAGGCTTGCCTTCCAGACGAAGAGCCCCCGTTTGTAAATCTCTCACCTGTATGTAGGTCGGTGTAAAGGTAACCGCAACACCATTAGTTTTGCATAATTGAAAAACAGAGATTAAATTTTTGTCTAGTGAAGGAACACAAAGAACATTATTAAGAAAGAAAGGACGAGAATAAGAGGGTAGCGAGAAAGAACCAGTGTGTGAGATGGTGAGACCAGAACCATCTCCAAGAAGAACATCATCACCTCCACTGTACGGGTTGTGAAGAGAGAGATTTGCCAAATCTGATGTCATATGGTGGGAGGCTCCGCTGTCAACCAACCAAGTCGATGAATCTGAGAGTAAAGCCGGATTAGCTCGTGGTTGCCACGATTGCTGATGTTGAGGCGGTCGGCACAATGTTTGAGATTGCTGTGGAGAAGACCACGGTTGTTGAGTGGCGGATCCTCTGATGATGCGAAAGTCGGGACAGAATTTCGCGCTATGTCCTTGGATTCCGCAGGCTTGGCATCGTCCCAAATACGGCTTGGGAAATCGTTGTGAAACTCTGTTCTGGTTGTTGTAGTGAGGCTGGTGGTGATTTTGATTTTGACGAGGTCGTGTGTCTGTTGCATTTGCAACAATGGGCACAACAGAGGAGGACTCAGAGCAGAGAATCATTGCTTCCCGATTCAGCAATTTTTCGTGAATTTATGTGAATGAGATGGGATTATCACGTCCATTGATTGCATCGATCTCTGGTTTGTAATCTTCGGGGAGTCCAGCAAGGATCCGTTCTGTGATATCTTCCTGATCCATCGGCTTGCCAAGGAGAGCAAGATCATCGGTTTTGGCTTTGATTTGACGCAGGTATGCACTGATTGTTTTGGTGCCTTTAACGCAGGTGTGAACTTGATGTTTGAGTTGACGGATGTGACCGCGTGTTGTATTTCCTTAGGTCTCAGCAAGGATATTCCAAACTTTACTGGTTGTAGTGGTTGTGGAAATCACAGATTGAAAAGGTAGAGAGATCGCACCGATGATGGCAGAGTAGAGAAGTCGATCTTGACGTCTCCAGGGAGCAAAGGCTGGGTTTGGACCAGACACACCATTCACGAGGATCGTGGCTGTCGGAGTACTGTCAGAAGCATCAATGAACTGTTGTAGTTCATGACCTTCGAGTAAGGCATGGACTTCCCTACTCCACATAAGGTAATTGACGTCGGTGAGTTTTGTCACACTCGACATGTTCACCGAGAGAAGCGTACTTTGGAGATCTTGAGAATTGAAGACAGATGTACGCTCAGCAGTAGAGTCAGAAGCCATGGTGTTTAAGCGAAGAAGATAATGATAGAGAAGAAGAAGAAGAGAGGAACAGAGAGAATAATCGAACAGAGAAGCGGAGAAGAAGAGAAGAAGGAGAGGTGGGCGGCTGAAAAAAAAAATTAAACCCTAGATGTCTCTGATACCATGTAAGAGATATCGAATTGATGATTATTATTGATAGTATGAGGTTCGTATATATACAAAGAGCAATGATACACAGATGGAAAGATAGCTTAATTACAGGGAGAGAAATATATTGTTTCCTATATCTTATCAAGTATTTCTTAAATGTCATCTGAAACGGCAAAAATATAATTGTAACGTTTTTGCAAGGTTTATGTCATCATCGAATTATTATATTTGAATTTCTTCTAAATAGTATCGCGTCTCTTATAAATGAAGTGTTAAATTTATCTCTGAAGTTTATTACAAAGAAAGTTGCATAATCTTGCATAGCCATAAAAAAATGTGATAATTAGGAAAATATCCTATTTATTATTTTATTTTTTTTGTCAACCAAATGCTTCATTTAATCAAAGGGAACAGTCTCAAACAGCAGAAGCAACATACATAGCATTTTTTGCTACACAATCTGCAGCTACATTAGCTAAACGAGGGATAAACTTGAAAGAGATGTAATCGAAACTTCTGGAGAGGATTTTAATGTCCTCAAGAACTCCATGAAGCTCGGAAATACAAGAGCATGAGTTGATGGCTCTAACCATGTGTAAGGAGACGAATTCAACCGAGATTGTCCTTATGTCTTTAGAGGCTCCGTGAGAGAGGGCAGCTCGGATTGCCATACCTTATGCCAGCAGTAGGGAACTGACAAAGTCAGCTACTTGAGAGAAGCTACGTTTCAATTTGCTTCCAAGGTTCAACAAAATCCAGCCTAAACCTGCTTTCTTCTGGTCTACATTCCAGGCTGCATCAGTTTGGCATGTGATTTATGTTGGAATATATGGCTGGGGGAGGACACCACATGAAGAATTGCCTTCGGTTTACTCAGCTGCCCCTCTTGCCATTCTTTCGCTGCACGAACCACTTTAGTTACTACCTCTACCACCGAGAGCTCTTTGTCACCAAAGATCATATTGTTCCTAGCTGTCCATAGATTCCAGCAAATCCATGATACAAAGGATGTTGAGACTATGCCCGGAGGGGGGGGGGAGGCACTCAGCAGACTTCACCTCCTTCCACATTTAATCAAAGCTGGGATAACGCTTAGGCCATATATCAGAGGCAAATGGGGTTGTTTCCCAAACTTCCCCTGCAAATCGACATTGAAAGAACATATACAAACTAGTTTCTGGTTCTCCACAACGAGGACAAGGTAAGTTAACTCTTGGTATTCTCTCTTCCAGCTTTTCACCCACAGGTATAGCTCCACTTGCTATACGCCACAAGAAGGTTTTAATCTTGGGGGCTGTAGAAAGAGACCAAATATCACCCTTCCAGTTCAGGGAGCTTTTACAACGAGGGTGATTCAGTTCATCATAAGTTGCATAGTATCCTGATTTTGTGGAATATTCACCAGATTTTTCTTTTAACCAGATTCTTTTATCTTCTGCACCAATAAGGCTTGTTTTAAGGTCAATATCTCTGGTTCTACCAAGGGGAGGAGTTGCTGGATTTTCAACTTATCCCAGCCCAATCCTTCCTCATCCAACAGGCAGCTACCACTAAGTCCATATCATTCTCCACACAGGGGCCGAAAGGAGCCACTTGAGATGACGATGACAGTCAGTAGTTATCCCAAACTTTCACAGATTTTCCATTTCCAATAACCCAATCCAGATTCTTTTTCAGCAGATCTCTGCTTATAAATATGCTTTTCCAACCATGTGACGCAGAGGCAGGGCAAACATTGTCCATAAACTTTGACTAGGGATAATATTTACCGGCGAGAACTCTGGCCAGGAGACTAGTTGGGTGATTTAGGATTCTCCAACTCAACTTAGCAAATAAGGCATCATTAAAACAAGGGATTTCTTGGAAGCCCAAACCCCCGTCATTCGTATGCTGTGTAAGCTTATCCAGGCGACCCATCACATCTTTCTCTTGTCTATCTTTGCATCCCACCAGAACCTTGTTAGAGCATATTAGATTCTCTTGCACAAGGATCCAGGGAGTTTAAAGCATGTCATGGCATAGGTAGGCATCGAAGCAAGCACAATTTTTTAACAACACCAGCTTCCCAGCTCCTGACAAAAACCTTGAGACCACCTAACAGCTTTTTCTCTAATTATATCAACAATACTTGTGAAGAGGTCTTTCTTCCTTCGGCCAAAGTGCTCATGTAGACCAAGATATTTACCCACTCCATCTTCTTTACTAATTTTTAAGTCTATCTTCACTGTTTCCCTTATATCTGCTAGTCTCTTCTTGGAGAAACTTATAGAAGACTTGTCTAAGTTTATAGATTGGCCAGAAGCTTCTTCATACTTTTTCAGAATGCTGGCTAAGGTTGTAGTGTCTTCCACACTAGTGTTGCAAAAGAACATATATAGTATCATCTGAAAAGAGCAGATGATTAATTCTTGGACTTCTTCTAGAAACTCTCAGTCCTTTTAACGACCCATTTCCTTGTGCATTTGAGCATAGACCCGATAAGACTTCACTGCACATGATAAAGATGTACGGAGACAGCAGATCCCCCTGTCTAATTCCTCTCGATGGTTTCACTAATCCTTTTGGTCCCTCATTTATCAAGAAATAATATGTGACAGTGCTAAGCATTACCCAATCAATCCAGCGATGATGAAACCCAAATCGAGATATAACTAACCTGATAAATTCCCATTCCAATCTATCATATGCCTTACTCATATCTGTCTTGACAGCCATTGAGCAGAATTTCTTTGCATCTGAATTTTGAGATAGTGAAGAACTTCATGGGTGATGAGAACGTTGTCAGCAATAGCTTTGCTAGGAACGGAAGCTGACTGATTTTTGGACACCAACTCATCCAGAACCGGCTGAAATCGTCTTCTCAGCAACTTGGAGATGATTTTGAAGTATACATTACAGAAGGCGATTGGCCTGTAATCCGCCACCTTCTTTGCTCCTTGCCCTTTTGAAATCAGTCTAGTGCCATCATTGCAAATCCTAACTTATGAGCCAAAGAGGTAGACTTTGAAGAGGCTGTCTTGAAATAGAATGATGGGTATATTATTACCAAAGTTATTACACATTGTAGATGATTGCAAACTTATTACCATAAAGCGCCATTGAGTTTCATTGGATGGAGGTGTGGCTGGTATTCTCTAGAGGGAGCATTCATTAATGCATCCAGGGTCATACATGTGTAGTTGTTTGCAACTGAAGATGCAGCGCTTGTAGATCCGATAGTTCCTGGTGGCATGGCAGAACATGAAACCGAAGCCCTTGGAGGCCTTCTCTGTTGCATCTATAGAAATACACAAAATACAGAAGGAATTACACAGCAATAATTAATGATAAGAAATCAAATCCCTTGGTTTAATAGAAGCATACATCATAAAGTGATAGAAAAACAGACAATCTAAAAAAAATTAAATGAAGAAGCTTCAGCATAAAGACATGGCAAATCGTGAAACCAGTATCAAGCAAGAGAATTTGAAATTATATTTTCCCTTGCCCTTAGAGTAAAGAAGCAATCGGCGTTACATCTTTCGGATCTTCTCAATATAATCATTCAAAGGCCTTGACTTTTCCTTCCCTTGAAAATTTCATCAAAAACCCAATTCTCATCCCTAAATTACAAATCAACAAGCACGAATCGAGAAACTACTCAATACTATGTCTAAATTACATGAAACCCATATCGAAATTGCGAATTGAGAAAACGAGAGATGTTTTGTTTTTGGTTACCTCTAATTGACGGAGATACTCAAAGATTACGGTAACATAAGGAGCACATATGCCATGGAAGCTTTTCTTTTCGTTGCTGCTCTCGTTATCCTAATTAAATTAGTTCTCCTTATCGTCGGCCATAGTTGGATCGATGGATTCAAGAGAGAGGAAGAGAAAAAGTAACGAGACTGGGATTGGAAGAGAATAAAGAAAATAAGAGGGGAGAAAAAGGGAATCAGCACGCCGCCGACGACAATTGCTGCAAGATTATCACGGCGATAGCGACGGCCTTTCAGTGACCAGAGAGAGGCTAAGTGTTTTTTTTGTGAAGAAAGTGTTTTTTTTTGTCTATAGTTTTCTCAAGATTAAAAATTTATCGAGCCAAACCAAAAAATACGCGGGAAAAAAATTAAGTTATCCCGGTTCCACATAACATAGCACTAATCATATGACACATGCAATTAAACACGAGAACATGAGCAAAAAATGAAGCATGTGTAACACTTTTATACGCATCCATATTATAATAGCATTGGCAATTTCCAAACGCTATGAAAAAGTAGCGTATATAACATTTATTGCGGAGTTTTTAAAAATGCTATGTTTTAGTGCTATCAATACCTCAATTTCCTGTAGTGAGATCACTCTACATGTTATTCTCAAAGGCAATAACTATCTACTTTGGTCCAGAATCACTAAAACTGCTCTATGCAGCCCTGGTTTATGGAATCACATCACTGGCATCCAAAACGTGTCTCCTACGAACCAAGACAAGGGAAAAAAACGTGGTGGAATATGAAGAGTCAGATTCGATCATCTCAAACGCAACGAGCTCTGAAGATCCAAAAGAATTTTAGGAAGATCAGATGGTGCTTTCTATTCTTCAAATCTCTCTTGAGCACTCTATCATTGATGCTTACTCATAATGTGAAACAGCAAAGGATCTATGGGACACTCTTCAATGGATCTATGGAAATGTTACAAATCTCAGTCACATATTTGAAGTTACAAAGGCGCTGAATTCTCTCCAACAAGAGGAGAAATCTTTCAAGCAACAGTTGGGTGAGTTTAGATCTCTTTGGGTAGATTTGGAGACTCTTCGTCCTCCAACAACATATCCAGCAACTCTCAATGAAGGCTTGAACAAGATCAAGTTTTTGGGCTTCTCCTTACTCTCAACAGCTCATTCAATGGTCTTATTTGCCATATTCTAAGATCCGACAAGCTTCCTAGCCTAAATGATGTGTGTATGCAGATCCAGAAAGAAGAAGGGTATGTTGGTTTGTTTGGCCAAAAGCATATTTTATCTCTTGCAAACCAAGCTTCTTATCCAAGGAATGATCGCAGCAAGTTTGTATATGATCACTGCATGAAAAGGGGCCACAACAAGGACAGATGTTGGATCCTTCACCCACATCTAAGAACAACAAAGGTGAGAGAAGTGGGTAAAGCAATGTCTGCTTCTGCTGTTGAAGATAATCTTGTCAGGAAATCTGACCTTGAATCTCTCATCAAAAGCATTGCTTCTCTAAAGGAATCTGGTAACGCCTTACTAACTCTCAAAAATCACAAACCTATTGTTGTTGATTCTGGTGCATCTCATCATATGATTAGTGATGCAAATCTTATTCATAATATTGAACCTGCAAATAGTGATGTGATTATTGCAAATGGCCACAAAGTGCCTATTAAAGGAATTGGAAACCTGAAATTGTTTAACAAAGACTCTCAAGTTCTTTATTTGCCTGAATTTACTTCAAATCTTTTATCTGTTCAAAAAGCAACTAAAGATCTTGATTGCTTGGCTATTTTCAGTCCTAATGATCTTTGGTTTCAGAATATTAAGTCGGGAAAGTGATAGTACACTTTTACAAGGCTTGAGATCAATTACTCAATATACAAGTAGTATATGAGGTATCAATCCAATGGGTTTGACTCAATACACCAAGAATGCATATAGCTTCCTAAGTTAAGCTAAAAAGGGTTGGTTTTGGTGATTAAGCTAGTGAACTATCGAATAAAAGACAAATGACAAGAGCTAAAGACAATAAACGGTGAGTAAAACAATGACAAAATGCGAATTCAAGGATAAGGCAATGGGTTTAAGGTGATCTCGTAGCTAATTAATGATGTACAATACTCAATGAAGACTAATCCCTAGCCAAATATCATTAATCTTAACTAATCCTCTCTCAATGCATTAATTACTTTGCTAATTACTAATCCAAGATCAAATTCTCATTTGTGAATCATTAATTATCAAGCATTACGTTTAAACATTCATGATCAACCAAATAAACCCTCTAGACAACTATTTTCATAGGTTATAAATGAATATCTCTTGAAAAGTTCATCAAGGCATTTCATCGAACACCTTGTGGGTGTGAAATGCCTTATGATCAAGATTGTCTTTCTCAAGCACAAACAAGCATTAAGATTGCCAATTAAGAAGGGATATCTAATAATCTAATCCTAGACATCATTAATCACCCATTGAATCACCCTAAATCTACCAAATCCTCAAATCCTAAAAGACTACTCACTTATCATGAAAAACACACAAAATCTCATGAAAGAGGTGTTGTTAATCATGATTAGAGAATAGAAAGATGAAAAATTAGAAGAGATTAAGAAACCAAAACTTAAATTGCATAAAAAGTAGAAGATCTCTCTTACAAAATGTTTAGAACCTTGAAAAGACGTTTCTTTGCTCAAGAACAAGAGAAAAGAAAACCATAGATCATGAAAAATTAGGTTTTCAAGTATTTATAAGGTTTTTGGGCGAACTGGATCAACTCGGGACAAATCGGGTATTGACCCGATCGAAATGGGTCGAATCTGGTCTTGGGTGGCTTCACACCGACTTGCCACCGGACGGTGCAACAAGGCGGTGTTGGATTTGTGCACTGGTCCGTTGCATGGTTTTGTGGTCGGTCGGTGTGGGCTTCTTCATCAGCCAAGTAGCAAGCACACCGGACACAACGGGTCAGTGTAGAAACTGCCACAGGTCGGTGCTTAGCTCCTGATGGAGCATGGTTTTGTTGCACCGGTCTGTGGTCAGTCGGTGTGGGCGCTTGGTCGGGTAAGTCTTCAGTAAAATAGCCATATCTAACAAACCACATGTCCAAATGGCCTGCTTCAAACTCCTCTAGACATGTAACTCATTCCTATACAATTTCCATGAAGATCATTGGAGCTGATTTAGATAGGAAGGCCTCCGTCCAGCCACATCTTTCCGGCATCTCGGATGGACTTTGTATTCTACTTTGGTCCATTTCTCCAAATATACCCGAATTGCCTCCAATCACCTAGAAAATACTCCAAAACATGCAAGAACTCACTAAACCTAATGCAAATGTCCTAATCTCTAAATGAGACCTAAATGCAAGATAAAACAATTATTATGCATGAAAATGACACAAAACTCTAAGTAAGATGTATGCTAGAACATGTAAAATATGAAGATATCAACTCCCTCAAACTTATTCATTTACTTGTCCTCAAGCAAACTAGTAAGAACAAGTAGAGAGAGAGAGAGGTTTGAAAGTGGGAGTTCAAATCCGAGAATATCAACAAAAGAATTCGAATCAATGCCCTTGAGAGAAGTTATATGATGCACGAACAACCTCTACTTCAAAAGATTTAGCCATACTCTTTGAAACACGAAATGGGTCTAAACCTTAGCATCCACAAGCATTCCTATCATCCAACTCTTTAACATTCATTTAGTGCAAATGGTGAATCATGTTTATACACATCAAGTGAACTCATTTGGCTAAGGGAGAGGTCTTGGGATAAAAGAGATTTCAAACAATGTGGGTATTCCAATGCAAGGGATCTCTCCTGAAAGAACGAACTTCGGCAAAATGCTAAGAGTAAGGAACAACCGATGCATACAAGGATGACTTCCATCTACCCAATGCCCCAATATGAACTTCACTCCTACTTCTAAACCCATCAAGCTTAATCCTAAGCTACCCTTTTATCAAGGCCATTTGCCTTCATAAACCACAATGTTTCATCACTTCTTTTCCTTTCAAACACTTTTGGGATTCTCTTCTTTGTCTTATGAGCAAATGGTTTGGCTTTCACAAGTTTCTTTCCTTAGCTCTTCTTTTGCTTTCTCTAGTCTCTTTCATTTCCTTTTTAGCTTGAGCCATTTTGGCTTCATTTGTTTCTTTCCAAAGCTAGAGACTATTTTCTTATCACTTAGAGCTAGACCACCTTTCTTTTGCCAACCATCTCAATCAATTGCTTATCCCCATCTTCTCCTTCCTATCTTTTTCATTTCTCCACATTCTCCTTTCTTTCAATCAATCACACAAAACCCAAACCTATCTACCCTAGCCTATGTCTAGCTCAATGATGTGTGAGCTAGTTCTACATGGAAGCTTTCCTTGTTGTTCCAAAATCAACACTTTTTGCTAAGTTCATTCGAAATTAGGCCTCACGACACACACTAGTAATGTAGTCTTGAAAGAAGGTTAAAGTTAAGGGTGAAGTGAACCATTCCAAAGGTGGGAAATGGCTATTTGAGCTAACAAGAGAGTTGTGAAAGGGAGAAGATAGCTCAAATATGTATATGGTATCCATGAGCTCAACTTTTCAATGCACAAACATGATAATTATCAGTCAAGAATAGAGTCCAATAGATAAATAGAGTTGGAATCAAATCAAAGCATGCTTCAACCAAGACATAAACATTCGAGACGCGAGATCAAAGCATGGATCATCCTTAACTTCGTGATCATTCAAATGCATCAAAGAACTCCTAACGAGGCATTGAATCAAGCTCTTAAGTTTATATTCTACATGGACAAATTCTCCCAATGCAAGTGAGTGCACCCTATATGCTATGTGTCTAGACTCAATCCTAGATATGAAATGCACAAAAGTTCAAAAAAATTCAAAATTATTGAAAATGCATGATATGTATGAGACTCAAGATGCAAAAGGCAAAATAAGAACACTAAAAACGATGTTAGATAACACACAAACCCTCCCCCAAACTTAAATTACACAGTCCCTTGTGTAATAGAAGCTTAAGAGAGAGCTAAACAATGCATGAAGGAAGGATAAATGATTTTAGAATGTTATTCACAAAGTTTGGAGTATTACCTTGGAAATGAATGGAGGGAACGAGAGGGATCAAGGGAGGCCATACTTCATCACCTCAATCCTACACACCTTTGTGTTTAATTCCACGACCATTAGACCATGAAGAACTTATTCACACTAAGCAAACCCATCAAAAAGAACAAGAAAACACGGAAATACATAGAAAGAAAGTATGTACAAGGATAAGCTTTGGGTGTCTCCCAAGAGCACTTTGTTTAGAGTCACTAAGTTTGAATTTTGCTACCCTTTTAGGCGGGTGATGGAGGAGTGTGAGCACTCCATGGCGATTTCTTAAGCTCGAGTTTGAAAACTTTACCCATTAACCTTTGAAGACCGGCTTGACTCTTCTCTCTAACCTCCGGTGTGAGGATTGCTTTGGCCTTGGCAAAAGGCTTGGAACGTCCCCTACATTTGACCTTGTACTCAATCATCCCTTCTTCATGTTTCCATGGGATGAGAGTCACGGTGGAAGGTTGGTCTAGCAAGGGGGGGGGGGGGGGGGGGGGGGGGGGGGGGGGGGGTCCAATCCCATTGAGCATGCTTGGTTTCCTCTCCTCGGACCTAGTCTTTGTCCTCTTCATAGCAACCTTGCCACTTTTAACCTCATTCTCCGTCGTGGTGTGGAAGAGGGATCTCAAGCAATATCCATCTAAAGCAAGTGGTTCTTCAATCTCCCCATAACTCACCGTTGCACAAACGCCCACATACTCAACCTTGTGGGCTTGGGTTTCATTGTCCCCACAAATAATAGTCCCACAAATAGCGGTGGAAGAATGCATCATTGTGTAGAAATTCTTGTCATCCACGTTCTTAAGAACTACCTTCTTGTTTATGAAATTCAAGCTTGCACCGGTTGTGTTGAGTAATGGAGTCCCGATAA
The DNA here is from genome assembly GCA_030161315.1 of Eutrema japonicum. Classification (NCBI taxonomy): domain Eukaryota; kingdom Viridiplantae; phylum Streptophyta; class Magnoliopsida; order Brassicales; family Brassicaceae; genus Eutrema; species Eutrema japonicum. The sequence continues at coordinate 24,600,519 of BSQW01000007.1, forward strand.
GTAGATGGAGCTTTTTGTTTGGTGCCATCTCCATTACAACGAAGTCCGTTGGTATGAGGCACTCTCCGATCTTGAGAGGGAAGTCTTCAACCAAGCCAAGAGGTATCTCTGTGGAAGAGTCTCCAAATGTGATAGTGGAGGGATAATCATTCAAACTATCTATCCCGAGTCGTTTTGCCATTTCCAAGGGCATGACATTTACGGTTGAGCCCGAGTCACACAAAGAATCATCAATCTCCAAGCTTCCAAGGGTGCAGGATATGGAGATATTTCCGGGGTTTTCAAGCTTTGGGAGAGTCTTAGGCTCGATCCTTGTTGTGCTTGAATGCACTTTCTTTTGTACCTTAGTGAAGAAACGACCGGGAAATGGGAGTGGGGGCTCATATGGAGGAGGTCCATTGCAAGAGGTCTCTTTCTTGGCCAAAACAAGGGTCTCCACGTTTTTCCTCTTAACCACGTCCTTGATGGACTTCTCTACCTTGTTACACTTTTCTTCAACCAACATCATATCATTCTCACTCTCAAGGGTCACCTCCACACCTTGTTGCGCAATGTCCGCATTGAGATTTGAGGAGAGCTCTCTAGATGAAAAAGGACTAGTGAATAGCCCGAGGAATTCCTCAATTATTTGTTCGTGGTCGTCAAGAGAGGAAAATGTATTGCAAAATTCCTTAGAGGTTTGTATTGCCTTTCCGGTTAAAGATCTTTGAGGATGATGTCAGGAAGGGGCGGCACTCCTTTGCTCCATTTGCTGCACCTTTGAGTTCAATGCCTAAAACTTGCTATTAAGATCATTGTAAGAGCAAATGACCTTGTTAGTAGTTTCCGCTTGGCCCTTGATAAGTTGTTGAAACATGCCACCCAAATCGAGGTCTTGAGACTTGGTAGAAGGAGCTTGGCCGTGAGGTGCAAAGTTTTGTTGAAAGCCGGGTGGAGCTAAGGTTTGCTTTGGTTGGAACCCTCCTTGATAACCTCCTTGGTATCCAACATAGTTAACCCCCGCTTGGTTAGTTGGAGCCATATCACCTTCAATACACCCTTGATTAGTGGCAACAAGGTTAAACGATGATTGAGAGCCATTAAGAAGCTTGTCCAATTTTTCATTAAGAAGCTTCAACTCCTTGGACCTCTTTTGCTCATCAAAATCATGGGTTGATCTCGTTGCTCTATCATAATCTTCCCCATATGTCCCATCGCTTTGAGCAAGGTTTTCCAAAAGTTCCATGGCCTCATTTACTCGTTTGGCCACGAAGTTACCGTTATACGTCGTGTCCAAGAGCATACGGATCTTAGGTAAGGCACCACGGTATAGTGTGCTTAGAAGTGAGGCGTCCGAGAAATCGTGGTGTGGACATTGGGTAGTGTAGCTTCTAAAACGCTCTCATGCTTCATTGAAGGACTCGTTCCCGCGTTGTGTGAAGCTAAATATATCATTCCTCAACTTAGCCGTTCTTGAAGGAGAGAAGAACTTGGCTAAGAATGCCCTTTTACACTCAACCCAAGTGGTGATGGAACCTTGAGGAAGGTTCTTTTCCCAAGGTTGAAAGAACCTAGAGAGAATGGGAAGAGTCTTAGCTTGAAAGCATCCTCCGAGACACCATTTGTCTTTGTCAATCCACAAACTCTATCAAAATAATCCAAGTGATCAAGTGGGTCTTTTACCGGTAAACCATGGAACTTGTTCCCTTGGACCATGGAGATGAGGCTTGCCTTGACCTCAAAGTTTGTGTTCTCCACCGGGGGAGCTTGGATTCCTTGGCGGTTCCGGTGAGCGTTAGCACCGTCTCCCACTCCAACCACGTCTTGAGCGTGGTGATGATGGATTGGAGCTCTAGCAACATGGGCGGGTGGGTTTAGGTTGTTGCCATGTTGGTTTGGTTGGTGGCCGTGGCCCTCTTGGCCTTGGTGGTGTCCATTACCACCTTGAGCAACGTCCACAATGTTGGGACCAAGTGGTTGTTCTTGAACAAACTCCATACCGAGCCTTGTGATGAGTGTGGCTCGTTCTCTCTCTCTTCTTGTTCTAATGCCACGGTCTAATAGCTGGATATTATTTCTAGGCTCAACAAGATTTGCTCCGCCTCTAGACCTTGTGTTCATGCACCTACAAAGACAAAAGAGAAGTTGGAAGAGAGATTAGTAACAAAAGATAAAGAAAGTGCTTAATCTCAAGAAGATATAAAATCCTAATGTTGATTCAAAACCCAATTGGCAACGGCGCAAAATTGATAGTAGACTTTTGCAAGGCTTGACATCAATTACTCAATATACAAGTAGTATATGAGGTATCAATCCAATGGATTTAACTCAATACACCAAGAATGCATATAGCTTCCTAAGTTAAGCTAAAAAGGGTTGGTTTTGGTGATTAAGCTAGTGAACTATCAAATAAAAGACAAGTGACAAGAGCTAAAGACACAAAACGGTGAGTAAAACAATGACAAAAGGCGAATTCAAGGATAAGGCAATTGGTTTAAGGTGATCCTGTAGCTAATTAATGATGTACAATACTCAATGAAGACTAATCCCTAGGCAAAGATCATTAATCTTAACTAATCATCTCTCAAGACATTAATTACTTTGCTAATTACTAATCCAAGATCAAATTCTCATTTGTGAATCACTAATTAGCAAGCATTAAGTTTAAACATTCATGATCAACCAAATAAACACTCTAGACAACTATTTTCATAGGCTAGAAATGAATATCTCTTGAAAAGTTCATCAAGGCATTTCATCGAGATTGTCTTTCTCAAGCACAAACAAGCATTAAGATTGTTAATCAAGAAGGGATATCTAATAATCTAATCTTAGACATCATTAATCACCCATTGAATCACCCTAAATCTACCAAATCCTCAAATCCTAAAAGACTACTCACTTATCATGAAGAACACACCAAATCTCATGAAAGAGGTGTTGTTAATCATGATTAGAGAATAGAAAGATGAAAGATTAGAAGAGATTAAGAAACCAAAACTTAAATTGCATAAAAAGTAGAAGATCTCTCTTACAAAATGTTTAGAACCCTAAAAAGAGAGTTCTTTGCTCAAGAACAAGAGAAAAGAAAAGCATAGATCATGAAAAATTAGGATTTCAAGTATTTATAAGGTTTTTGGGCGAACCGGGTCAACCCGGGATAAACCAGGTATTGACCGGTCGAAATGGGTCGAATCTGGTCTTGGGTGGCTTCACACCGATCTGCCACCGGACGGTGCAACAAGGCGGTGTTGGGTTTGTGCACCGGTCCGTTGCATGGTTTTGTGGTCGGTCGGTGTGGGCTTCTTCATCAGCCAAGCAGCAAGCACACCTGACGCAACGGGTCAGTGTAGAAACTGCCACAGGTCGGTGCTTAGCTCCTGATGGAGCATGGTTTTGTTGTACCAGTCTGTGGTCAGTCGGTGTGGGCGTTTGGTCTTGCGGCCAGACGGGTACGTCTTCAGTAAAACAGCCATATCTGACAAACCACACTTCCAAATGGCCTGATTCGAACTCCTCTAGACATCTAACTCACTCATCTGCAACATTCTTGAAGATCATTGGAGCTGATTCAGATCGGAAGGCATCCGGCCAGCCACATATTTCTGGCGTCTCGGATGGACTTTGCATTCTACTTTGGTCCATTTCTCCAAATATACCTGAATTGCCTCCAATCACCTAGAAAATACTCCAAAACATGCAAGAACTGACTAGACCTAATGCAAATGTCCTAATCTCTAAATGAGACATAAATGCAAGACAAAACAATGATTATGCATGCAAATGACACAAAGCTCTAAGTAAAATGTATACTAGAACATGTAAAATATGAAGATATCAGAAAGACTATTGGAGAAGGATCTACAAATAATGGTCTTTATGTTCTTGAAGAATTAAACTCTACTTATGGTTCTGCTTTTCCTAATAATTTAGTATGGAATGCTAGACTTGGACATCCTCACACACAAGCTCTTACGATTCTTCTTCCTAGTGTATTATTTAAGAATGATAAGTGTGAAGCTTGTATCTTAGGAAAGCATTGCAAAACTGTATTTCCAAACTCATCTACTACTTATGAAAATTGTTTTGATCTTATTCATTCTGATGTATGGACTGCTCTCTGTGCAACTAGAGATCAATATAAGTATTTTCTGACGTTTATTGATGAAAAAAACAAATACACGTGGCTAACACTCTTACCTTCTAAAGGCCTTGTTTTTGAAGCTTTTTCAAACTTTCACAGTTTCGTCTCAACTCAGTATAAGGCTAAGATCAAAACCTCGTGAATTGACAATGGAGGTGAATACACTAGAAATGAGTTCAAAGCCTTCACATCTAAACATGGGATCGTGCATCAAACATCATGTCCTTACACTCAACAGAATGGTGTTGCTGAGCGCAAGAACCGTCACCTTATGGAGGTTGCAAGAACTATGTTGTTCGACAAAAATGTTCCAAAACATTATTGGGGTGATGCAGTTGTGACTGCATGCTACCTCATCAACCGCCTCCCAACCAAATGTCTCAAAGACAATTCCCTATACGAGGTACTAAACAATCTTAAACCATATGTTGATTTTCTAAAGGTGTTTGGTTGTGTTTGCTATGTCCATGTCCCAGATGACCAGAGGAACAAGCTACAGCATAAAAGCATCAAGTGTATCTTCATTGGATACTCCACTACGCAAAAAGGCTACAAGTGTCACAATCCAGAAACTAGAAAGACCTTTGTCTCTTGTGATGTCAAATTCGATGAAGATAAAGGCTTCTATGAAGAAAAAGATTGGAACAAGCTAAAAGACTTGGGTTATTCTGGTTATGATCTTGCTTCCAGCCTACGACATCTACTTGAGAACCTCAACTTTCCAAAGACGACAGTAGATGTCCAGCCATCTCCTACACAACAATCTGAAGAAGAACCTGAAAATGGTAAAGATGATGAAAATGGTGAAACTGCTCCCTAAAGCACCAACTCGACATATGCAGTTCCTACGTCTCCCTATAGGATCAAATCGAGGGATCCAGTTTCTAACTCGATAGATTCAATCCCCGCGGCTCCTACTCTTTCTCAAGTTGACAATGGTGCTTCAGATGGTCATGAAACTCAAGACAATGGTGAAAACCGTGAAGAGGAGTCTGATGCAGACGCTGATGACCAGAATATGGAGACCGCCATTTATGAAGATGACTCACATACCCCACTCTGCAGAAGCTCCAGAATCAGGAAAAACCCTAATTTTTACAATAGTAATCTTGCTACTACTGCCACTCATCCTATTTAAGCTTATTGTTCTTTGGCTAACCTTCCTGATGATCATCAAGTTTTTCTTAGCAAAATTGACAAGGTTGCTATACCTCAGACTTATGAAGAAGCAAAAGATAGTGAGGTGTGGACTGAGGCAGTAAACGAAGAACATGGAGCCATGAAGAGGAACAACACTTGGGATGTGGTTGATCTCCCCAAAGGAAATAAACCAGTTGGTTCTAAAAGGGTTTTCACGATCAAATACCACAACAACGGTGAAATAGAGAGGCACAAAGCTCGTTTGGTGGCTAAAAGCTTCACTCAAACATATGGAGAAGATGACAAAGACAATTTTGCTCATGTTGCTAACCTTCATATTGTTCGTGTTATTCTCTCTCTCTTGCCACTAACCTCTCTTGGGATTTATGGCAGATGGATGTGAAACATGCATTCCTTCAAGGAGAGTTTGAAGAAGAAGTATATATGAGACCGCCTCCTGGTATTGACATTGAAGAAGGAAAGGTTCTCATACTTAAGAAGGCTATTTATGGTCTGAAGAAATCACCACTTGCTTGGTATCACAAGCTAAGCAAAACCCTCATTGGAAATGGATTTAAAAGGTCAGAAGCTGATCATTCGCTTTTCACAATTCAGGGGAATCAAGTATTGTCGTTGTCCTTATTTATGTTGATGATATAATTATTTCGGGAAATGACAAAGAAGGTATTCAAAATACCAAATTCTCTCTTAAATCTGCTTTTGATATTAAAGACTTAGGTGAACTAAAGTACTTTCTTGGAATATAAGTATGTCGTTCTGATGAATAATTTTTTCTATGTCAAAGTAAGTACACACTTGATCTTCTTAATGATACAGGAAAGCTTGGAGCTAAACCAGCAAAACCACATATTGAAGAGAAGTATAAAGACTCTCGTGAGGGGAACCTAAGGGGGAACCTTATGACAACATTGGACAATACCAAAAAATTGTGGGTAAGCTCATTTATCTTACAATTAATTACTCGTCCTGATTTATGTTTTGCTGTGAACCAGGTCAGCCAACATATGCAAGCTCCCACCATCTATCACTAGAATATGGTGGAAAGGATCCTCAAATATCTAAAAGGAACTCCAGGCAAGGGCATTTGGATGTAGAAGAATGGTCACATTGAGATTGTTGGCTACTGTGATGTTGATTGGGCTGGAGACAAGACAGACAAGAAATCAATAGGAGGCTATTGCACGTTTGTTGGTGGGAACCTGGTCACTTGGAGAAGCAAGAAGCAGAAGGTAGTGTCAAGGTCAAGTTGTGAAGCTGAATATCGGTACATGGCTGACACTACAGATGAGCTCATTTGTCTTAAGGGTTTGCTAATGGATCTCGGAGTCAAGACAACTCAGCCTATTATCATGCATTGTGATAATCAGGTTGCTATTCACATTGCCTCCAATTTTGTGTTTCATGAGCGCACCAAACACATCGAAGTAGACTGCCATCATATTCGTGAGAAGGTTGAACTTGGGATCATCTCTCCTACTTACACTAATAGTTCGGATCAACTTGCATATATCTTCACCAAGGCAGCAAATTCAAAGGTGTGCAACTTCATTCAAGGCAAGCTTGGCTTAGTTGATCTTCATCAGCCTTGAATGTAATCATTGTACTCTTTTTCCTTCACCATGGTTTTTCCCATTGGGTTTTCCTGGTTAAGATTTTAATGAGGCAATTCCATTCAAGGACAATCTTCTTCTGCCAAGCTTGAGGGGGAATGTTGGAATAAAGCTATTGTTGGAATATAGTCGTTGGTGTTCTAGAAGGCTATGCTTCCCAGCATTTATTCTGCCGCCCAGTTCTCTCTCCTTCATGCACCTTGTCTTGTTATTCTCTTCCTAACATATAGTTTTATGTTTCTTCTATATATATTTGTATCTCTTTGTATAAATAAGATTAAGTGAAACAATATACAGTTTCTCTTTATACTCTCTTCTACGATTATCTCTTTTCTCTTATAGACTTCCGCATATAATTCTACAATCTAAGCCTCTTAGGTCGAAAACACCTTTTATACACTTGAAATCGCATAGCTTTAGTCGTTTTTCGATTTTTGTTCTTTGTTTGTTGATACAAGATCGGAATCACTCCAATACTATGATCACTCGATGATCGAGAGATTCCAAGCCTAGCTTTGCGGAAGAGGTCGATGTAGAGATGGAGATGGTAGGGTAAGTGATAGATTTACTCAATCAATAGGACGAACAAGAGAACTGAATCACTCAAGCACTCTTAATCCGCTGGATTCAATAGATTTAAAGTGAATCACACACTTAGAATCTAAAGAGCAATCAAACACAAATAAATCACATACTTTGTGAAAGAAATAACGATCTTAAAGAGTTTGGTTTTGTTATATTTTTGATGGCAATGTTATATTTTACTTTGGTTTTGTGAGAGAGTTTTTGAAGGGAGACAAGTCTGAAACTCTATTCGTCCGAGAGAAGATTTTGAACCCTCTTGTTACTCTTTCTTATTATCTATTTGAGTATTTATTCAGTCATGTTTATTGCTTCAATTTCCATGTCTGAGTAGATCTCTTGTTAGGTTTAGGGTTCTCATAAAGGACTTCTTTGAATGCTAGGTTGATTAGTTATTTAGGGTTCATAATCTGAATTAGTTCTTCACCATAGGTTGTTTTCAAAGCTAATTCTGGGTTGATCACCTAGAACTTAGATCTTAGGTTAATTGATTTGGCACAAGAGTGCAATTGAGAAACCTGATAGAACCTAGGGTGAGCAAAATAACTATTCGCAAAGAGATTTGGTTTAGTTGTTTTGTGAACAAATCAAACTTGAACTAAAAGATGGTTTAGACTTTAGGATTCGCAAAGAGATTTGGAATTCTAGGATTTAGGCTTAGATAATTCTCGCAACGAGAGTTGGTTAATTATACCTTAGTGATTTGAGTTCAAGAACTGTGCGCAACATGAACCCTGATTAATTAGTTTGTCTGCATTCATTGATTTCCTGAGAAATACCCTGAACCTATCTTTCTCCAATCGAACTTACAACCAGTTTAATTTACGTATTGCTTTCAATTACATTGATCTGTTAGCATAATTCTCCTCTATATAATCTATTGTGTGTTTTCTTGAGTTCTTGTGTTCGACCCCTACATATACTACAACAACTGCTTTACTACTTATAGGGTGTTAATTTGAGCATATCAAATTTGGCGCCATTGCCGGGGACACAATTCGCCATTAGATTTTAGTTTGAGAATTTCGACTAAGTTCGTCGGTATCGATCGATACTATCCAGTGTCGGTCGATACTCGTCGTTCTCTTTTTGTTGATATCGATCGACACCACCCAGTTTCGGTCGATACTCATCGTTTTACCGTGTTACTTATGTTCTTGACTTTTGTTTTCAGGTGTATGCCTATTCGTGAAACCAGAAGGAACAAGAGCACTCAGCTAGTTGAACTGTCATTGGAGCAGTTAGCACTTGTGGAACGCACAAACAGAAAAGCAAAGAAGCCAGCAGAGATGAACAACAATCCAGTGGTTTTGGTTTAAGATGAAGCTGGTGCTTACAGAGACCAAGAGGGTCAGTTGTGCAATGCGCGAGGGCAACAATTGGATGGAGAAAGGAACATCATTCCACCTGCTCCTGTTGTCGAGGAGATTGTCGCTGGGAATGTCGCTGGGAACGCGAACGCAGGGAATGTTGTGGTTAATCGTGGTAGAACGATTGGTGAGTACAACAGGCCTGATCAGTTTTATGCAAATCGATCAGCCATTCGTCCTCCTGCTTTTCAGAGGAATGATTTTGAGCTGAAACCTGCATACTAAACTCTTGTGGGTCAGCACCCTTTTCATGGTCTTTCCAATGAACATCTCATGGACCATACTGAGAGGTTTGAGGATTTGGTCACTAGCATCAAGAGCAATGGAGTGTCCTATGATTACATCTTTTGCTAATTCTTCCCATACTCTCTTGGTGGAGATGCGGCCTACTGGCTAAAGTAGTTACCTCCTGGATCACTGACTACTTGGGAAGAGACTAAGACTGCTTCCTGAACAACTTCTATGATGATGCACGATCCGAGGATCTGAGGAACAAAATCTCCCAGTTTTCTCAAGGACCTACTGAGGCATTCAAGGCTGCTTGGAAGAGATTCAGATCATACCAGAGAGATTATCCACATCACGGGTACTCTGATGTTCAGCTGATGGGTTTCGTCTTCAGAGGGATTGATTGGAGGTATCAGATGGTTTTGGATGCTTCAAGCAATGGAAGCTGATCGAGAACTTGGCGTCTAGCAATAGCACCAAGAATGCTGACTTTGAGCGCAAGAGGCAAGCTGGTGGCGTGGAAGGTCCGCATATTGCTGAGGTTCAAGCCAAGTTAGATTCTATGCACATGCTTCTGATGGGAAAGACAATGAAGGCCGCTCATTTTGCTGAAGATGTTGAGGTGTTCAATGAGGATGAAGTAGAGGATGTCAACTACATTGGTGGTTCTGGTTTTCAAGGTCAGAGGAATCAATTCAACAACAACCGAAACTTCAACAACTCTCAGCAAGGAGGTTCGAATCAGTTTGGCCAGAAACCATCTCAGAACAGTGTGTATACCAGGAACTATGGAAATTCATCTTATCAGCCTATACCTGCTAAGCTCCCGGATAGCAAGATTGAAGCTATGTTTGAACAACTGGTTCAAGAACAACAGCAGATCACAATGGATCTCAATGGAAAGATAGATGCTTTGTACAAAGATCTGAGTGGAAGGATCGAGGCCCACAGTACTCATCAAAAGATGCTGGAAACGCAAGTAGCTCAGGCTGCAGCAGCTGTCAAGGGAAAGATGGTTCAGGCACAGAACGAACACGTCAATGCAATCACCTTGAGAAGTACAGGAAATTTTTAAAACCCTGTCGAAGGTGATTCCGATCCTGATTCGTCTGTATCGACCGAAACCACTGCAAGTATCGATCGATACCGACCTGAAGAAACGACACATGAGCCTTGTATCGATCGACACCAACCTTGTATCGGTCGACACCCCTCGCAGGCTGAACCAGAAATTGCGAAAACACCAAGGATGACTGAGGAACGTGTTTACAAGCCTAAGATACCATACCCTCAACCACCTAGACATCTCATGAACCCTATTACTGCGGAGAAGTTGCTAGCTTTTGAGAAGATGGTCAGGAGGATTCCCGACACTATATCTTTTGAAGAAGCTTTTGAAAACCGTCCTTTGGAGTGTTACTTCCAAAATTGCAGAGAAACTGAGGAAGAGATTAAGGCACTCTTCATCAAAGCCAGAAGTACACCACCTCCACTGAAGCAGCTGACTAAGAGGGAAGACTCAGGAATATTCTCAGTTCCATGCTCTATCTCTGGAGTTGTATTCAAAGAGTCTCTCGTTGACTCAGGGGCTAGCGTCAATGTCATGTCAAGGGCAATTGCAGAAATATTGGGAGCTGATATTCGATCTCCCAAGACATCTATCACATTCGCGAACTCTTCCACATCGGTTCCATACGGTACAATCCCAGATTTGATGGTTAAAATAGGAGACTGTCTGGTTCCTACCGATTTTGAGGTTGTGGAGATGCATGCAAGGTCTAGTACACCTTTGATTCTTGGAAGACCGTTCATGGCTACGGCTGGTGCAATTATGGATACGCCCAGTAAGAGAATGTCGTTCTCATACATTGACGAACGGATCTCCTACAAAGTCATTCCTACTGGAAGAGCTCCAAAACATATCTCTTGCATCACCGTTGTTACAGGAGAAACGTTGATGGTTGATCTTTTGGAAAAACCTTATGATGAGCCAACTGTCATAGACGTTTCAGATCGTTCTCCTACCATCACCAAGAAAGTCATCAAAAATACTAAGGCAAAGAAAGAGGTGAAGAACAAAAGAGTCGAGAGTGCTACGCATGTGACCTTAATCCCTCAGAAGTGCGATGGAAATTCGATTGAATACAAGGTGAGGTGAAAAGGAACCTCGAAGCCATTCTCTAAGGCTAGAGTTATTTTTACTCCGGAGCTAAAAGAGAAAGGAAAGAAGGTTGTGGAGAGCATATTGAGCAAAATTCTGAAGCTGGAAATATCAGGTTGTGGAGCTCGTTTAGGTGCGAGCTCTCATTCTTATCCTGACTGATCGGCGGTACAGTCAAGCTAATGACATTAAACGAGCGCACCCACTGGTGAGTTTGTATAAAAGTCTTTTTCTTTTCATTTTTCGTTCGTGCTTTGTGTTTTGTGTCAGGATAAACAAGGAGGAAACACGAAATCGACAGAGTATCGATCGATACCCTGTTGGTATCGGTCGACACCCCACGCAAATGAGAAGTGAATCACCTGTGTCGACCAATACTTGGTATCTATCGATACCAAGTTGGGTGTCGGTCGACACTCGTACCCCACTTCGGTAATTTTTCGTTTTTCACAATTCCACTCTGTTCATTTGCTTTCTTTCACCAACCTTAGGCTAGATAACACTAGGGACAGTGTTATTCAAGTCTGGGGGAGGTAGTCTCTGACATTGTTTTTGTTATTCTTAGAGTCAGTCGTTTTTGAGTCAAAATTTGTTTTATTGAGTCAAAATCTGTTGGATACTGTGATCTTTTTCTTGACTCTATTGTTCTGAATTTGCTTCTAAGTGACCATTGTTACATAATCAGTTCTAGATCGAATAATGAAAAATCCAAAGGCTGACCAGTTAACTAGAAGACACTCATGTTTCCAGCAAAGTTCTTTAAAGCATGAGCCAAATTTTTGCACTTCATCGATGTGGTTAGTATTCATAGAGCTTGATTCATCATTCATATCTGACAAAGGAACCCATGTGTTTGAAGTAATGGTATCTCTCTCCCCTGTTATAAGTTAATAAATAAGAGCATAAAAGATGAAATGATTTTCTTTTGAGTAGAGGGCTAGGAAAATTTCCAGCGATCCCATTATTCTACTTGGTGAGGAATGATCACACAAAGGATTGTAAGCGAGGCTAGGATTTTCCTATGATGTCATTATTCGCCTACACCCTTTGATACATTGAGAGGGAAGAACCGGGGATTAGGTGGCAAACTCCATCAATACTCGCGTCTCATACCTTGATGTGTATATGCAGATCTAAAAATATAAAAAAAGAGAACATAATAAGAAATAAGTCTGGGGGAGAGAAAATGATACCAAAAGTGTGAAAAAGGGTGGTTCCTTATCATGATATTGTATGGGAAAGAATCCAGAAGGTTCTTGGTATTAATCACAGCGATGAACTGGCGAGGAAGGCTTGATTGAACGATTCTGTGATATAATGTGTGTAGTCTGGGAAGCTGTGAATGTCTACGGAGAAGTACATGGTGGTTAGATTTGGAACTGGTTAGGTGATATGTGGAGCACTAAGGAAAATGGTCATTGCAATGTTTCATGAACAAGTGAGTCTCTATGTTTTCAAACCTCTTTCTCTGGTTTAGTTTTATGTTTTGCTTGAGGGCAAGCAAAGGCTAAGTCTGGGGGAATTGATATATCATGGTTTTTACCCCTTTTAAGCCATGATATAAGTCTGTTTTATAGAGTATTTCTACTATTTTGTAGCGTTTTAGAGTCTTTTATAGGTTTTAGCACGTTTGGAGCATAATTGGAGATATTGGAGCTTTCTGGAGCATTTTGGAGCAAAGCAGAAGTTCATGTAGCTGAGTACCCGATTTGAAGCCTCAGTATCGATCGACACTGACTAGTATCGGTCGATACTAACTGCAGCAAGACACGATCGCGACTTTTCCAAGAGTTGAAGAATTGTAAAATTGCCCAGAAGACTTTATTATTTACAAGAAACCCCAAAACGTGACTTAGGTTATTTATTAGGATTTTACAGCCACTTTGATGGCTATGCTATATTTTACTTTGGTTTTGTGAGAGAGTTTTTGAAGGGAGACAAGTCTGAAACTTTGTTCGTCCGAGAGAATATTTCGAACCCTATTGTTACTCTTTCTTATTATCTATTTGAGTATTTATTCAGTCATGTTTATTGCTTCAATTTCCATGTCTGAGTGGATCTCTTGTTAGGTTTAGGGTTCTCATAAAGGATTTCTTTGAATGCTAGGTTGATTAGTTATTTAGGGTTCATAATCTGAATTAGTTCTTCACCATAGGTTGTTTTCAAAGCTAATTCTGGATTGATCACCTAGAACTTAGATCTTAGGTTAATTGATTTGGCACGAGAGTGCAATTGAGAAACCTGATAGAACCTAGGGTGAGCAAAATAACTATTCGCAAAGAGATTTGGTTTAGTTGTTTTGTGAACAAATCAAACTTGAACTAAAAGATGGTTTAGACTTTAGGATTCGCAAAGAGATTTGGAATTCTAGGATTTAGGCTTAGATAATTCTCGCAACGAGAGTTGGTTAATTATACCTTAGTGATTTGAGTTCAAGAACCGTGCGCAACATGAACCCTGATTAATTAGTTTGTCTGCATTCATTGATTTCCTGAGAAATACCCTGAACCTATCTTTCTCCAATCGAACTTACAACCAGTTTAATTTACGTATTGCTTTTAATTACATTGATCTCTTAGCTTAATTCTCATCTATATAAGCTATTGTGTGTTTCCTTGAGTTCTTGTGTTCGACCCCTACATATAATACAACAACTGCTTTAGAACTTATAGCGTATTAATTTGAGCATATCAAAAATGTTTTCGAGTTGGTCTCATGCTTTGAATCTTCCTGGTTGATTCAGTATGCTCAAAGAAAGGCACATGTGTCCTTGTTGACACCTATGCGGGTTGTGTGGCATGTTTGATGGAGCTCCGGTCCAGCTACTGGCCTAATGGCCTCATCATTCGTTCTTAGGGAGCAGATTTTAACTATGTACTTCATAGAGAAGATTTTGAAACCCTCTTACTCTCTTACTCTTATTGTTTTCGTAATTTATTATTAATATGATGATGATTTGCGATTCCATGTGTGAGTATTTTTCTTGTTGGGTTTTAAGGGTTTTCAAAGGGGTTAATCACGGATCTATCTTATTAGGTTGTTAGACTTAGGATAATTTATTTGGTTCTTCGTTCTATTCTCGTTTGTTAATGCATGTAGTTTGATTGATCACCTAGCGACTGATCTAAGGAAGATAAAACCATTGTTGTGCTAAATTTATTAACCGGAACTAGAGTAGTCGAGCAATGTGTTGTAAGATACGAAAGCATACTTACAGGGTTTTGTGATCGTATTACGAACTCGATTTTATTGCTGATTTTTCTGCGTAGTAACCAACAAAAGTATAGTTGCTAAGTTGTTTAAATCTTAGATTTTTGGCTCTACGCGAGTATGTTAGATATGATTATGTGTTCCAGTTCTAGAACCTAGTTGACAAAGTCACTTTAAATCCTAATTAATGCTTATTTGATTCGATCCATGAACTCCGGAGAATTCCATGCAGCCCAACGTTTTTAATCCTTGAATTTACATCGTTTATTTTCTGATATGCTTATTTAATTTTCTTGCTACAAATAATGATAACCACCTCTGAATTTTGATAAGTCTAGACACAACTTTAGATTAGCTCGAAATCCTAAGTACACTAGTCCATGTAGATTCGATACCCTTAATATACTACTATGATTGTTGTGCGTTTCTTTTAGTTAGGTAGAAAACTTGTTAGAAATTTATCCCGCATCAAAAGGTTTTTTTTTTTAATTGAGCATAAGGTTATAATAGACTTAACACACATTGAATGTCCCTTTTGTATAATTACAGTTTGGTAAAGTGTTTTCTACTGTAATTTTCTCTTAATTTTACACATTTTCGAAAGTGTTATAAAACTCTAGACAATCCCATTAAGTGACTGTATGTGCAAGATCCCCCGATTTTCCCATAGAAACACTTTTGTTTGTAATCTCTATCTCAACATTATCCAACAATTATCATATGTGAACAAGGACTATTAACAAAGTAAAACCAAAAATAAATAAAACTAAATGAAACTAAAACAAAAGAAGAAGGTTATTCACGTTTAGACAATCCTCAGCGATCTTCTCACCGTGGACCCGACACTTCCTGAGACGCCACGTAAGAAGCAGAGAGCCTAGAGCCCCCACTATTAGAGCTCTCTCGCCGGTGGAAAACCATATTTTCACTCTCCCCATTTTGACCTTCAACCATAGAAGACTCAGCAAATCTCAGCCCATAAAACCTCAAAAAAATCAGCGATTCCATCCTCGGATTCCCCAATGGTATGCTCCCTTCGAACATCCCGACAACGGCCGCCATTGTCGGCCTCAAAGCCGGCTCCTCGTGAACACAACACAAAGCTATCCGAACCAACTTCCCAATTTCTTGGGTCGTCACCCGACCCTCTAGCCTCGGATCCGCCAATTCCATATACCTCCCTTGTTCATGCATATCCAAAGCGTACAACGGGAAATACACCAAACCAGAACTCGAAGTGGTCGTCGACGAGCTGTGTTGATGATTTTCCTCCGTCACACTGTTGCTCCGAGACCGGAACGAGCAGTTTTTCCTACCACTCACTATCTCTAACAACACCATTCCGTAGCTATACACGTCAGCTTTCTCCGATATCGCAGCGTTCGTTATCCACTCAGGAGCTAAATAGCCTCGAGTACCTCTCATAGTAGTGAACAAACTCGACTCATCTTGGCTCAAAAGCTTTGATAACCCGAAATCAGATATCTTCGGCTGGAAATGATCGTGCAATAAGATGTTTTCGGGTTTCACATCGCAATGTATGATCTTTTGGTCGCATCCACTGTGGAGATACGCGAGCCCACGAGCCGTCCCGAGCGCTATACCGAACCTTTCTTGCCATTCAAGAACCGGACCGCTGCCTCCAAACAAAGTCTTTTCTAACGATCCATGGTTCATGTACTCGTAGACTAAGAGTAATTGCCTCCCACGAGCGCAGAAGCCTCGGAGTTTCACTAGATTCGTATGTCGGATATTTCCAATTACTGCGATTTCCGTGCAAAACTCTTGTCTACCGTGAAGCCCATGGTTTGTGATTTTCTTGACGCTAACTAGTGTTTCGTCTGGGAGAGTTCCTTTGTAGACTGCGCCGAATCCGCCTGATCCTATCTACATCTTGAAATTCTCGGTTGCTTGTTCTAGCTCTTCAAATTCAAATTTCTGAGGTAAACCCGGGATATGGAAAGATCCTAGATCTCCTGATCCGAACGAACCGGGTCTAGTTGCTTGCTTCTCACGGATGCTGCTGTATCTCATCATTGCGCATCTTCGCCACCAGAGAAACCCCAATGCGATCAGAAGGAAGAAGCCAGAGCAAGGTAAGAGCACAAGTGCTATCAAAGGAAAACTAGATCCTCTGTTTTTGTTTCCAGGAGATTGAGCATTCGATTTTTTGTTGATAGACAACTTGACGTATCCGGTAAGATCATGATTGTCTGGTGAGTTCTTGACTAGAGACAGAGAACCAAACGAGTCCTTTACCAAATAACAAGACCGAGACGTGTTCTCGTAGAAAACACCGAGGCATGAGCAACTCTTACTGCAAAGATCATGACAAGCCGATAACTCGAAACCGTGTTCCACAGGATCTGTGAAATGAGTAGAGAAGTAAGACACACCGATACCGAGTTCGAAGTACGAAATATTACTTTCTTCACAAGAAACAGGTAAACGCATTGAATTGCTAACCGGAGCACATGTCGTGTTTTCCGCATCCAACTGCATCTCATCCGGACACGAACAACTCTTGTTTTCTGAATCATTATCAAGATGACAAATCCCGAGCTTACCGCACACGAACGGAACCTGACATGAATCCGTAGGACCAGAAAATTCCGTCACCATTTTCTTACCGGAGAATCTACTAACGATGAATTTACCAGAGGAATCCATCTTTGCTATTCGAAAATCAGACGACGGTGGTAACGCCACACGGATTATCACCGTCGTCCCGTTCCGACCCATAAGAGCTAATCCAGAAGTAGTGACCGTTAGAAACTCAACGGGGAAATTGGAATCGACGTTAGCTCGTGTATGCATCCTAAGCTTCCAATAACTCTGTTCTTTCCACATCATCAAACCGCCGGATTCAACAACAACGAATTTATAATCTCCCGTCGAAAAACTGTACCGTGTGGCGGATCCCGACAAGAACATCCCGAGCGGGAGTTTTTGTCCAAGAACGATCGTGTCGGTGGGAAATCTGAAGCTTTCCCATAGAGAAGCGTTGAAGCGATCGAGCAAAAGGAGATTTCCAGCGTCGGTTAACCGAAGAGAGTAAACCGGAGAGGCTAAAACCGGCGTTGACCAAACGGGTATTTGACCTTTACCGTCTTCGACAACGGAGATTCCTTGAAGGGAAAGATTCATTTTCCCTGAGCTTGAAACAGGAGAATCACGATTTGAAGACCAGATTGTGGAATCGGAATCAACGTGGATGATGGAGAAGTAGAAATCGGTAGAGGAATCGCCGCCGGGACTGAACAAACCGGCTTTGAAGATGGAATTACGGGAGAAGAGGAAAGCTCCATGGGAGCTGTCGATGAATTTGAGATTAGAAGCGGTGAAATTTGGATAGACAAACTCTGTGCAAGAGGCACAAGAAACAGAGACAAAGAGAAGATAGAGACAAAGGAACAACACCAGAAACGTCGATCTCATAGAGAACTTTCTCTGTTTCTGTTGGGTTTAATTATTACATGAATAGGATCATCGGAGATGAGTTCTTGTTGTTTTAGTTCTGAATCTCTATGTGTTCTCAAGAAATGGTGGGTTTGACCAAAAGCTGTCTCTCTCTATCTCTCTCGAGGCAAAACATTATTGGTGTGGTGCCAATTATTGCCTTTATTTGACTAGATTCCATAATCCCATTCATTTATTATTATTATTTTTTTTTTTTTTTTTTTTGTCCACTATCAATCTATTACATCACATTTGACTAGTAGGAATGATCTGTGGAGCATCAACCGCTAGCTCGTTATGACATACATGGGAAGAAAATAAACCTCGTACTCGAGCCCCTTTTACAAGAGTATCGGCACGAACATTTAAAGCTCGAGGAATAAGAGATAAGCTAAAGGCTTCGAAGGACTCTTTAACGACGTGGAAGGAGTCGAGTTCTGAAGTAAATGCGGGCCAATCCGTCGGGTTCTCTATCATGTTTACCAAGTCCGAGCAATCCGTCTTGAAAAGTATCGAGGAAACTTGTCTTTCTCTTAGGCATTCCATAGCCCAGAGGAGACCGTCCATCTCAGCATGTAAGGCCGAAAGGCTTCTGCGGCAACCCTTTTGTCCGAAAAACTCGTACTCCCTATTTTTGAACCACCAACCTAATCCACTAACCGGTCCATGATCGATCCAGGAGGCGTCTATGTGACAAGTCGGGGGGCAGGGGTTCATCAAGGGATCACGCGAGACTATAGGAACTTGTGGGTTCAAAACCTCATCTTCTTCATCTTCTTTTTGATTTGCGATTCTCAAACTTTCCGCCTCAAGGGTCGCATGTTGGAGGGTGTCTTCTGGCGAAATATCTTTCCCGTTGAAGACTTTGTGATTTCTCGCTTTCCAAATGTACCAAAGTAGCCAAGGGAAAGCATCTTTTTTAGGTTATGCTAGTCCTAGCATTTCTGCTTTCCAAAATAGAAAGCTCATATTTTGGTATATAGAGGTACTCGGGAAGAGGCCCGGAAGGGACGGAAAGTCCGATAACGCCCAGACTTGTAAGGCCGGGGGACATAGAAACAGGAGATGGTTGATCGATTCCTCTGGTACACCACACCTAGGGCAGTGCCTGTCGGTGCCCAAGTGTCTATAGGTAAGGTTTTGGCATGTTGGAATACAACCGGATAGCGCTTGCCACATAAAGTGAATGATCTTCCTAGCCGTACGGACTTTCACACGTGGCTCTGGAGGGCGGTAATACTTGGTTCTCTTACTTCGGGGTCATCACAGAGGATATTATCCCTTCTGAGTAGATCGTAACCTGATTTTACTGTATATATGCCTGATTTTGTATGATTCCATGCGTATCCTTCTAGGGTTCGATTCCGGCTAGGTCTCAACCCCAGGATTAGAGGGATATCCTCGGGTTGGAAAAAATCTCGCAATAGTTGGACGTTCCACTCTTTTGTGTCCTGTCGTATGAAGGAGTAGACCAGGAGATGGGGGTTCCTAAAACCGACCCGTGTGGAAGCTACTGCCGGCCGGGCCTGTGTATCTGGAATCCAAGGCTCCGTCCATACTCTAGTATTTAGCCCTGACCCGATATTCTTCCTTAGCCCCATCTTTAAGAGTGGCTTCGCAGCTAGGATACTTCGCCAACCATAAGATGGTGAATACACCTTTCGATTTTCCAGAGGACATGATCGTCTATAGTATATTCCTCGAAGAACTCGTGCCAGTAACGAAGAAGGGAACTGGAAGAGACGCCATAACTGTTTTGCTAGAAGGGCAATATTAAAATCATGTAGGTCTCGGAAACCCAGGCCTCCCAAATCTTGGGGAATACAAATCTTATCACATGCAATCCAATGGACCCCTCTGCTATTCTGCTTGGAGCTCCACCAAAAATTAGCGATGGCGCTTCGTAGCTTATCGGTAATACATTGCGGAAGGAGATAACAAGACATAACATAGGTTGGTAAGGCTTGGGCCACTGATTTGATCTGGATCTCCTTTCCCCCTTTAGATAGAAGTCTTGCAGACCAATTATTAACTCGGTTGTTTAGACGGTCTTGGACGAAGGAGAAAACTTTCTTCTTTGAGCCGCAAATTTGTTCTGGTAGACCTAGATACATACCCATACCCCCTTCGATTGTTATTCCAATAGCCTCATTTATCTCGTTCTTTACGCTTTGATCTACTCTGTTTCCAAACATAATAGAAGATTTGTTTAGGTTCAATTGTTGGCCTGAAGCGGATCCATATGTATTAATAATCTTAAAAATCTATGCACTTTGCAGGATATCCGCTTTGCAGAAAAAGAGGCTATCATCTGCAAAAAGGAGGTGTGAAACTGTGGGACTTGCTTTCGCTATCCTTAGTCCTGTAATACGATCTTCCTCTTCCGCTCCATTGAGAAGGGAGATGAGAGCTTCCGTGCATAAAATAAAGAGATAAGGGGATAAGGGATCACCCTGACGAAGTCCTCTTGTAGGTTTAATCGACCCTTTTGCTTCCCCATTTATAAGAACTTGGTAAGAGACCGAGGAAATGCAAAACATCATTAGCTTTACCCATCTAACCGTGATACCTAGTTTAAGCATGAGGGCTTCCAAGAAATCCCATTCCACCCGGTCGTAAGCTTTGCTCATATCAGTCTTTATTGCCATAAAATTCACTCTACACAAGGGGTTTGTGCGCAGTGCATGGAAATTTTCCGGGGCCAGCAAGATGTTATCTGTTATCAGCCGTCTAGCCATGAAAGTTGATTGGGTCTCAGATATTAGGTTCGGTAACATTCTTTTTAGTCTTTTGCACATGAGCTTTGATATAATTTTATAGCTCACATTACAAAGGCTAATCGGACGGAATTCCGCCATTGCTCTCGGCCTTTCTTTCTTGGGGATAAGACAAATATTTGTCTGATTCAGTTTTGGATCAAAATTTCCCTAAGCAAAGAAATCTCTTACTAGTTTAATTACATCTTGGCGTACATAATGCTAGAACTTCTGGAAGAATCTACTAGTCATTCCATCTGGTCCTGGCGCCTTATCTGGGTTTATATCGAAAAGAGCCGCTTTGATTTCCTCCTCCGATGGTTCCATGACTAGGAGTTGGTTTGAGTTTGCTGTAACTTTCTCGGTAATAAACCGGAGGGACTCTCCTGGGTCAGTAGGCGTTGAGGAGGTAAATAATCTCTGAAAATAATGCGTTGCTATTCGTTCTATCCCATTCTCATTTTCTACCAAATTTCCATATTGGTCTTTTAGTGATATAATTCGGTTTCGAACCCGTCTTTGTTTGGTTACAGCATGGTAGAACTTCGTATTTTTATCTCCATGTCTATGCCATTGGTCTCGACTTTTTTGTTCCCAAAAAATCCCTTCCTCGCGAAAAGCTGTACAGAGTTTCCTCCTGATGTCCTCAATCTCTTCGAGGGACGTATTTACATCGTCTTGAGCTAGGTCTAGTTGGTTTTTAAGTTCTTTAATTTGTCTTGCCGTATTAGTTGGCAGAGTCTTCTTCCAAACAGAAATATTTCTACGGCATGTGGCTATTTTTTGATGAAAATCTCGACGTGAGATATCATCAAAAGAACCCCACCCTTAGATTATTGTCTCCTTAAATCCGGGTTTACCCACCCATCTCTTGTCAAATATAAGATTTTTTCTTCCTACTCGTATTTGCTTGAATCATAGCCAAGACCAGACGGTGGTCTGAACCCCACAGTTTGAGATACTCCACAAAAGAATGGGAGAATAAGGCGAGCCAATATTCATTTGCTACCGCCCTATCCAGGCGGCATTTTACTTTGCCAGACCTACGTCTTCCCACCCATGAAAAAGAGTTTCCTTTAAAAGGGAGGTCAATCATCCCGCAATGGTTAAGCATGGTACAAAAGGGGATGAAGGAGTTTTCAGGTCTTCTGCGTCCCCCCCCCCCCATTTTTCATGATTTCCTGTAATTTCATTAAAGTCACCAATCATGAACCAGGCATTACTTCTGGTTAGACTCATCCGAGTAAGTCTTTCCCACACACATTCTCGGTTTTGTAGAACCGGATCTCCGTATATGAAAGTCATAAAGATTTTATGGCCTTCAAGTTTAGTTTCCACATCAATCATCCGATCATCTGAATAGGAAATAGAAACCGATGGATCATTCATATAAAAAAGGGCTAGACCACCGCCTCGGCCTCTCGGCTTAACGGTCCAAACATGGTCATAGCCAAAATACACTTGCATATCTTGCAGAAAAGTATGATTGTTTTTTGTTTCCGATAAAAATAAAAAGCGAGGGAGAAAGTGTAACGCCCGCGTTCCGGAAGAATTGATTATTTAGGGGAAATAATTAATTCGGGTTTGTTCCGGAGCAGTATCGATCGATACTGGCCTGTATCGATCGATACCGGTCGGGATTTTTCTCTTTATAAGTCTTCTTCCTCTTCTCTTCTTGCGGGTGGAAACCATTTCTTTGAGTGAGAAAAGTCTTGGTCGCGTGAGAGAGAGAGAGAGAGAGAGAAGGGAGCGTGAGAGAGCGTGAGAGAGGTGGAAGCTTGGTGAAGCTTGGATCTTGCGAGATCGAGAGAGATTCGAGCTTGGGAGAAGCTTGAAGAAGAGATCGGAAGAGTTTGGTCGTGGTGAGCTAGAGGGAAGCGTGGGAGGTCTTCTAGAGCTCGATCCGTCCGATTTAAGGTGAGTTGGGACCAAAGGTTAGCAAGTAAGCTTGTGTGGTGCTTAGTTAAGCTTGATTGTTGAGTTTGGGGCTTTGCCTTGGTGATTTGTGGCGATTTCTGGGTTTAGATCTCGCGGAAGGTTGTGATTTGCAGGTGGGTATCGATCGATACCATGTGTGTGTCGATCGATACTAGACTCTTGTCGGTGGACTCGAGTCGTGCAGGCATCGATCGATACCAGGTGTGTATCGATCGATACCAGTTGTTGCCTGTGGGCATGTGTTGCTTGGCATCGATCGATACCAGGGGTGTATCGATCGATACCGGTTGTTTGCCTGTGGGCATGTGTTTGGGTATCGATCGATACCAAGGAGGTATCGATCGATACTGGTCGTGGGTTGTGCCGTGAAGGCGTGTTGTGTGTCGCCTTTCAGGCTTTGTGTCTAGCCTTTCTTGGGATGGAATTGCTAGGCGTTGGTATAGTTTTCATGGTGATGAATTGCTATTGTGTTAGGAGTTTTAATTGGTGTTAATTAATTCTTCGTATTGGTAACTGTTGTTGTTTGTGCTTATTGTTTAGCCTGTTGTTGGGATGATCTCTCACTCAGCGTTTGGTTAGCCAAATGTTGATGCATCACTTTTTTCGATGCAGGTAAAGATGGTGTGATCGTGGAATCGAGGCAGTGAAGAGGGGATGATTAGGACATGGGGTTTTATTTATTGTTGTTGCTTTTGCTGTTAGAACTGCTGGCTTGTGTAAGCTGTAGAACTTGGATTGTTCTGGTGTTTGTATTATTTCCGCGTTGCTAATTATGACTGTTTATTTATTTATGTTAAAAAAAAGAAAAAAGTGCAGTCGTTTCAATTTGGTATCAGAGCCCATACGGTTCTAGGAGCCTAGGTGGTTCTAGAATAGATTGGGTGTTGTGTGGGGTCTTAGAATCATCCTCTTCGAGCCTTGTGAGATTCCACGGTGAGTATCTTTATTGTGAGGATTGTTGTTGGTTTCTTAGCTTGTGCTTCTGCACGTGTGCAGATGGCTAGAGGGCGTGGTAGGGGTCGTGGCCGTGGTAGAGGTCGTGGCCGTGTGCCGGCGGAGCAGGTCGAGGATTCGCGTGCGAGTCAGGTTGGGTCTGAGGGTGCGGCCGGAGTGAGTTCCGTTGGGGCTGGCGTGAGCGTCAGTGTGGCTGGTGTTCCAGCGGGTGCTGCGGGTGTAGCAGCGGGTGATGCTCAGGCCCGAGATGATCGCATAGCGGATCTGTTGACGAGGTTGTTGGAGCGGTTACCAGAGAGGGTACCGGCTCAGGTTCCTGTGGCTCCGGTAGTGGTGGAGGCTCAGCCTCAGGTGGCAGCTGTGGTTGCTGAGGAGCTCCCATCCTACCTGAGGATGATGGAGCAGATGCTGAGGATTGGCACGGGGTTCTTTTCTGGAGGTGCTAATCCGGAGGACGCTGATGCGTGGTTGAGGAGGATAGAGAGGAATTTCCTCTCGAGTAGGTGTCCCGCAGGATACCAGGTGGACATTGCGGTCCATTTTCTGGAGGGTGATGCGCATCTCTGGTGGAGGGGTGTGGCAGCACGGAGAGCGCAGGCCGCGATGGTTTGGGCGGATTTTGTGGAGGAGTTTAACTCCAAGTTCTTTCCTCAGGAGGCGTTCCACCGGTTAGGGGCGAGGCTTGCGAGCTTGACTCAGGGGGATCGGTCGGTACGCGAGTATGAGGTGGAGTTCGTCCGGCTCGGGTCTTATGTTAGACGAGCGGGTGAGAGTGAGTCGGCCCGTGTGCAGAGATTCTTGATGGGTCTTCGGGTTGACTTGAGGAACCGTTGCATGGTGAGGTCTTTTTGCACGGTTGATGAGTTGGTTGAGACTGCGGCTTTGCTTGAGGAGGGTCTGAAGGACGAGGTGGTAACGGTTACACCGCGTTTTCAGCCGAGATCTGTGCAGCAGCAGTCCGGTCCGAGCAGAGGCAGTAGTAAGCCGATGCAAGGACATAAGCGGAAGCGGGAGAGCGCTTCGAGTGGTAGTCGGAGTGGTCCGGGTTGCTTTGGTTGTGGGAGCATGGATCACCGAGTGGCGAGCTGTCCTCAGAAGGGCGGAGCGCGAGTGGATTCTCGAGTATGCTATCACTGCAAGGAGGCGGGGCACATCAGGCCTCAGTGTCCCCAGTTGCGGCAGAGTGAGACCACGGTGGTGCAGCCTCTCAGGCAGGTGGCATCAGCGCCTCGAGTGTACTCCATCACCGAGACCGGCGAGCCGAGTTCCAGGCCGATCACAGGTATTTTCTTAGACTCCTCTAAGTTTAATTCTGTGTTGGGGAATGTCGGGCTTGTCGGGGTGTTAAGGTTCGCGGCACATGTATATGTGCAGGGACCTTGTGTGTTGGAGGTGTAGAGTGTCATGTGTTGTTTGACACGGGAGCATCGCATTGCTTCGTTTCCCCGGAGTTGGCCGAGAAGGCTAATTTACGGAGCGAGCCCGGTGTGAGTTTGGGTTTCGTGTAGGTTGCCGGAGGGAAGCTCCTGAGGATTCACGGTCGGGTGCGAGACGTGGATGTTCAGGTGGCAGGAGAGTCCATGGCTGCCGATTTGATTATCTGCTCAGTGGAGCTGTACGATGTCATCTTGGGCATGGATTGGCTCGGGAAGTTCAGGGCGCATCTGGACTGTCACCGAGGGCGAGTCGAGTTCGACCAGGGGAAAGGGAAGTTGGTGTATCAGGGTGTGAGACCGACTTCCGGGAGCCTCGTGATCTCGGTTGTGCACGCGGAGCGTCTGATCGAGAGAGGTTGCGAGGCGTATTTGGCTACCATTTCCTTGCCGGAGGCCGTCGGAGAGGCTAGGGTTCAGGATATTCGGGTGGTTCGTGAGTTCCAGGATGTGTTCCAGTCGTTGCAGGGGTTGCCACCATCTAGGTCGGATCCTTTCACGATCGAGTTGGAACCGGGGACGGCACCGATATCCAGGGCTCCTTATAGGATGGCTCCTGCAGAGATGGCAGAGCTGAAGAAGCAGCTGGAAGAGTTGTTGGGTAAGGGATTTATTCGTCCGAGTTCTTCACCGTGGGGAGCGCCAGTGTTGTTCGTGAAGAAGAAGGACGGGAGTTTTCGGTTGTGTATCGATTATCGGGGACTTAACCGAGTCACAGTGAAGAACAGGTATCCTCTTCCGCGGATTGATGAGTTGTTGGATCAGTTGAGAGGGGCTACTTGGTTCTCCAAGATTGACTTGGCGTCGGGATATCATCAGATTCCCATCGATGAGGTAGATATCCGGAAGACGGCTTTCAGATCTCGTTATGGTCACTACGAGTTTGTGGTGATGCCATTTGGGTTGACGAATGCACCGGCTGCATTTATGAGATTGATGAACAGCGTTTTCCAGGAGTATCTAGATGAGTTCGTGATCATCTTTATCGATGATATCTTGGTGTATTCGAGGAGCCGGGAGGAGCATGAGGTGCATCTGCGTGTGGTTCTTTCGAGGCTGCGGGAACAGAAGTTATTTGCTAAGTTGAGCAAGTGTAGCTTCTGGCAGCGGGAGATCGGTTTTCTGGGTCACATTGTCTCTGCGGAGGGAGTGTCGGTGGATCCGGAGAAGATCCAGGCCATTAGTACTTGGCCGAGGCCGAGGAATGCCACTGAGATTCGGAGTTTTCTTGGGTTGGCAGGGTATTATCGGCGGTTCGTCAAGGGTTTCGCGAGTATGGCTAAGTCTATGACGAAGCTGACAGGGAAGGATGTTCCTTTCGTGTGGTCCTCGGAGTGTGTTGAGAGTTTCGCGCAGCTGAAGGCCATGTTGACTAGTACTCCAGTATTGGCGTTACCTGAGTCGGGTGAGCCTTACGTGGTGTATACTGATGCGTCGGGAGTGGGCCTTGGTTGTGTGTTGATGCAGAGGGGGAAGGTTATTGCCTATGCTTCGCGGCAGCTGCGGAAGCATGAGGGCAACTACCCTACCCATGACTTGGAGATGGCTGCAGTAGTTTTTGCATTAAAGATTTGGAGATCTTACCTTTATGGCGGAAAGGTGCAGGTGTTTACAGATCATAAGAGCTTGAAGTACATTTTCACTCAGCCTGAGTTGAATTTGAGGCAGAGGCGCTGGATGGAGCTAGTGGCCGATTATGATCTGGAGATAGCTTACCATCCTGGTAAGGCTAATCTGGTTGCGGATGCGTTGAGTCGGAAGCGGGTGGCTTTGGCTCGGGAGCTCGAGGTAGAGTCCTTGGTGAGCGAGATTAGCACATTGCGCTTATGTGTTGTATCTCAGGAACCTTTGGGCTTAGAGGCGGCTAACCAGGCGGATCTTTTGAGCAGGGTTCGGGTGGCTCAGGGAAAAGATGAGGGTTTGGTTAAGGCTTCGAGAGCAGAGGGTTCTGAGTATCAGGTATCTGCGAACGGCACTATCCTTGTCAGTGGGAGGGTATGCGTACCTTTGGATGAGGATTTGCGACGAGAGATCCTGAGTGAGGCTCATTCGAGTATGTTTGCGATTCATCCCGGAGCGACTAAGATGTACCGCGATCTTAAGCGCTATTATCATTGGGTCGGGATGAAGAAGGATGTGGCTAACTGGGTTGCTTCGTGCAACGTGTGCCAGTTAGTGAAGGCGGAGCACCAGGTCCCGAGTGGTTTGTTGCGGAGTTTACCCATTCCAGAGTGGAAGTGGGATATAATCACGATGGATTTCGTGGTGGGTTTACCAGTTTCTCGGACTAAGGATGCTGTTTGGGTCATCGTCGATCGATTGACCAAGTGTGCGCGTTTTCTGGCCATTAAGAAGACTGATGGGGCGGCGGTTTTGGCTAGGAAGTACGTGCAGGAGATTGTGAGACTGTATGGAGTACCGGTGAGTATTGTTTCGGACCGGGATCCTAAGTTCACATCGGAGTTCTGGAATGCGTTTCAGGCGGAGATGGGCACGAAGGTGCACTTGAGCACGGCGTATCATCCTCAGACAGATGGGCAGTCCGAGCGAACCATCCAGACCTTGGAGGATTTGTTGAGGATGTGCGTGCTGGATTGGGGTGGTCATTGGGTGGATCACTTGAGCTTGGTTGAGTTTGCGTATAACAATAGTTACCAGGCGAGTATTGGGATGGCTCCATATGAGGCTCTGTATGGGAGGCCATGTCGTACCCCGTTGTGTTGGACACAAGTGGGGGAGAGGAGCACTTTGGGTGCGAGTTTTGTTCAGGAAACTACGGAGAAGATCCGGGTTTTGAAGCTGAACATGAAAGAGGCCCAAGATCGGCAAAAGAGTTATGCTGATAAGAGGCGGAAAGAGCTTGAGTTTGAGGTGGGAGATAGTGTGTATCTCAAGATGGCTTTACTGAGAGGTCCGAACAGGTCCATTGTTGCGACTAAGTTGAGTCCGAGGTATATGGGACCGTTCCGGATTGTGGAGCGTGTTGGACCGGTAGCGTATCGGTTGGAGTTACCCGCGGTTATGCAAGCATTTCATAAGGTCTTCCATGTGTCGATGCTAAAGAAGTGTTTGCATAGGGGTGACGAGGTATTGGCTGAGATTCCGTCAGATCTCCAGCCCAATATGACCGTTGAGGCGAGACCTTTGAGAGTTCTCGAGCGGAGGGTCAAGGAGCTTCGTCGGAAGAAGATTCCGATGATGCGAGTTCTGTGGGACTGTGACGGGGTGCAGGAGGAAACTTGGGAGCCAGAGGCTAGGATGGAAGCGAGGTTCCAGAAGTGGTTCCAGAAGCAAGTTGCGGCTTGAGTTCCATCGAGAGGTTCCAGTTTCGGTTGTAGCTGTGTGCTATGTGTGTTTCATTTTGTATTGCCGTTGTATAGAACGATGTTACATTATGATGTGTAATAAGATGAGTATTTCTTATTATTGGTGACTTTGGGAGTCACAGTTTTGCATTACGTTTGGGGTAAGAAACGTTAATGCAAGAGAGTGATAAGATGGATGTTCTTATTGCTATTGTGAGCGTTGCGTGTTTTCAGTTAAGCTTGTTCGGGAAAATGAGTCGAGTGACGAGACCGGGTTATTTCACCTAGCGGTTCTATGTGGTGGGTCGGATTGCAGGCGTATGGTACTTGTTTGTTTTATTACGTTTGTATTGATGACCTACTGCAGAGAGTTGTTGGGTGTTAAAGGTAGCCTAGTCATAGTTGTCTTGACAAGTCTTTCTAAAGCAAGCCGACACTGGAAGGTGTGCAAGGGAGGTGCGATGGCCGGGTTATTGGTCATGCACGGCAGATATTCCGGGTATGGAATATGGGTGATGCCGGTGTTGCCTTGCGAGGATTTACACGTATCACGGGAGGTAGTTCAGTCGAGATGCTTAGAGATATGTGATTTATTGCTCGTTGAGAGGACTGGTTCCTCTGGTGCCGATAGCTCGCAGGACTGTGTGTCTTGGGAGTGTGAGTGGCGATGTACCCAGACTCGGGAGGTTTATAGCCTAGAGTGATACGTGATACCGTGGATTCGTAAGGAGTATGTCCCAGACGTGGGATATATTGCCTAGAATTGAGTGGTATGGGGTATTGAGACTCTTGTAGGTTATATTACTGAGTGGAGTGGTACGGCATATACCTAGAACTCGGAGATGCTGCGGTGTCTTGGGTGATGTGGTATGGTGGATATCCTGCGGGATATGGCTGATGCTCGGAACTCGGAGATGCTGCGGTGTCTTGAGTGATGGGGTTGGCTTGTGTTGAGCAATAAGTACATATGATGCCGCGGTGTCATAAGCATAGGGGCTGCGTGGGAAACCTCGGAGGTTGGTTTTGGACCTCGTATGAGTGTTGAGATGGCCGGGTTGGCCAAAGTTTGTGAAATCGTTGCGACGATTGATGTTCATTGGAGATGAACGGTTCATGGGAGATGAACGGTAACGAAGATTCGAGGTCGAATCTAAGTTAGTGGGGGAGAATTGTAACGCCCGCGTTCCGGAAGAATTGATTATTTAGGGGAAATAATTAATTCGGGTTTGTTCCGGAGCAGTATCGATCGATACTGGCCTGTATCGATCGATACCGGTCGGGATTTTTCTCTTTATAAGTCTTCTTCCTCTTCTCTTCTTGCGGGTGGAAACCATTTCTTTGAGTGAGAAAAGTCTTGGTCGCGTGAGAGAGAGAGAGAGAGAGAGAAGGGAGCGTGAGAGAGCGTGAGAGAGGTGGAAGCTTGGTGAAGCTTGGATCTTGCGAGATCGAGAGAGATTCGAGCTTGGGAGAAGCTTGAAGAAGAGATCGGAAGAGTTTGGTCGTGGTGAGCTAGAGGGAAGCGTGGGAGGTCTTCTAGAGCTCGATCCGTCCGATTTAAGGTGAGTTGGGACCAAAGGTTAGCAAGTAAGCTTGTGTGGTGCTTAGTTAAGCTTGATTGTTGAGTTTGGGGCTTTGCCTTGGTGATTTGTGGCGATTTCTGGGTTTAGATCTCGCGGAAGGTTGTGATTTGCAGGTGGGTATCGATCGATACCATGTGTGTGTCGATCGATACTAGACTCTTGTCGGTGGACTCGAGTCGTGCAGGCATCGATCGATACCAGGTGTGTATCGATCGATACCAGTTGTTGCCTGTGGGCATGTGTTGCTTGGCATCGATCGATACCAGGGGTGTATCGATCGATACCGGTTGTTTGCCTGTGGGCATGTGTTTGGGTATCGATCGATACCAAGGAGGTATCGATCGATACTGGTCGTGGGTTGTGCCGTGAAGGCGTGTTGTGTGTTGCCTTTCAGGCTTTGTGTCTAGCTTTTCTTGGGATGAAATTGCTAGGCGTTGGTATAGTTTTCATGGTGATGAATTGCTATTGTGTTAGGAGTTTTAATTGGTGTTAATTAATTCTTCGTATTGGTAGCTGTTGTTGTTTGTGCTTATTGTTTAGCCTGTTGTTGGGATGATCTCTCACTCAGCGTTTGGTTAGCCAAATGTTGATGCATCACTTTTTTTGATGCAGGTAAAGATAAGGTGTGATCGTGGAATCGAGGCAGTGAAGAGGGGATGATTAGGACCTGGGGTTTTATTTATTGTTGTTGCTTTTGCTGTTAGAACTGCTGGCTTGTGTAAGCTGTAGAACTTGGATTGTTCTGGTGTTTGTATTATTTCCGCGTTGCTAATTATGACTGTTTATTTATTTATGTTAAAAAAAAAAAAAAAAGTGCAGTCGTTTCAGAAAGCATCAATGTAGTTCTTCAAGATGCTCCTTTGTTAAGTCGGCTCCCGCCCCTTGACAATTCCAACCGATCACGTTCATAGCAGGCGGTTATTTGGCTTTTGGGCTCCTTCCAAACCAAATGAAGATTCTGGTTTTGTCCCTGTGATCTTGACCTGTTTCTCATCTTTTGGCCCATTTTTTATTTCAACACTTATGCCTGGCCCAAGCCCAGTAGTTTTCCCTTTTCCCTTGTTCTTTGGCGAGTGACGGCTTTTAGCAAAGTTCATCTTCTTCAAGGAAAAACCCAAGGCTGTCGGGCTTTTGGGAATCTGTTTCTTCTTCGCTGAGTTGATTTTTCCCCTTCCTTTTGTTTCTACGGTCGCCTCTGGTTCCTCAGTCGTTTTCGTCGAGCTTTCTTTCTTTTTTGACTCCGATGATTTTGGATCTTCCTCCATCGGCTTTACTTCCTCCGATTCCAACCTCTGTTGCTCTTCACGCAGGAAATCCTCACCCAGGAGATTGTCGTTATTAAGGAAATCATCTCCATCTTCATCTTCGTAGATATCAGCCTCGTCTAGCCATTCATCATCTTCAGCTAACCCTTCAATCATGGGCTTCTCTTCCATTAACTCATATTCGATGCTTTTCAGATTCCCTGCAAACTCAGAATTAACAGCCTCGAAATCTTCTACAGCCTCGAGCTCTTCCACGAAAACATCTACTCCAGTTACCGAATCGTGATCCTCCGACATTGGGTCAGCTGCCTCCTCTTCCTCCTCCAATGTTTGTTCGTACCAGCTTTTCTGATTGTCAAATTCAAACTCATTATTTCCCGCGATTAGCTCCTTTGGATGTTTCTGAATATTGAAGTTTGCTAGGATGATTTGGTCAAAGTTTAGGCTTTTTTTTG
The DNA here is from genome assembly GCA_030161315.1 of Eutrema japonicum. Taxonomy (NCBI): domain Eukaryota; kingdom Viridiplantae; phylum Streptophyta; class Magnoliopsida; order Brassicales; family Brassicaceae; genus Eutrema; species Eutrema japonicum. The sequence goes on from BSQW01000007.1 coordinate 24,632,109, forward strand.
CCGAGCTTCCTGCTTCCGAGGCTTCTCCAGAGTCAATAGCTTTGCCTTTGTTTAGATTGTTTGACTTGCGGAGTAGGTTCAAGTGGAAAGGTCTGCTTCTTTGGTGGTCAGGGGAGATTTTGTCTTTCTTTGCTTTGATCAAGACAGGGTGGGGATCCGAAATTGTCCTTTGGGAATCAGTTGGATCCAAGGAGACTTGCGCTCTGTTTGAAGGTAGAGGTTTTACAGTACGGCCCTCGATTTGAGGTAAGCTCTTCTTTTTCTGGTTTCTCTCTGCTTTCCATTTGCTAGCCACGAAAGACTCCTCGTATCGTCTCTTACGATACACATTTTCAGGTTGTTGAGGGTGTTCTCTGCGGCGGGAATGGTTTTCTTCCCGAGGAACGTATCGCTTTTCAAAACGACGCGCTTCAGATCGATAGTCCGAGCGTTGTTCAATCCTGTTCCAAACACTTTCATTTCTCCTCTCATCAGCCTTACGATGCTCGAAATTACCTCCTTGAGAGACAATTTTTTTCTTTCTCCGTCGTACTGAGTGGCTTCACACCTTTTTCGGGATGAGAAGGGGCTTGGTTTCTTTCCCGAATGGGAGCAGAAATCTGACCAGCTTGTCTACGAGCATAGATAATGTCTCTATCTTTATTTGGCTCATCTCTTGATGTCTGGGTTAACATCCTTGCTGCTTCCTTTGCTAACATTTTTTCTTTTCTTTGCTCTTCTGTCAGCTTCAGGCATGTTCTCTCATCATGGGAGATGAGTTGACAGGTGAGACACCATCGATCAAGTTTCTCGTACTTGAGATCGACTTTGACAACTTCTCCAGATTGGAGGCGGACTTTTGAAGTGAACTTCAGAGGGGCATCAGCGTTTATCGATACTTGCATTCTTGCTGCTCGTGCATCGACGGCTTTTACCTCTACAAGTCTTCTTCCAATTGCAGTGAAGTTCTCATCCATCTAGAAATGGGTCGGGATACCCGAGACTCGTATCCAGAAGTCCATGTTGTTTGGGAAGGAGTCTCCAACATGAGGGATCCATTTCTCTAGGGAGAAAGACCATTTGTTGAAATGGCATGGTCTTTTGTTAAGGACTCGCTGTAGATCTGCTTCAGAAAATCGAATTGGAATCGAGAGTTTCCTAGATCGATTCCATGAACCCGTCCTTCGACATCCCATATGTTAGGTCTTGGCATGAAGGCTAAGAGGGCTTCTGTGCTTCTGACATCTTGGTTGAACATACGTCCAACAAGGCTTCAGTTGAAACGTGTTATGAGCTGAGAGTTGTCAACATGAGGTAGATCTATAATCTCCTCTTCCTCTTCTTGCATAGCTCTTGGACTTGGTTTTGTCTGAGCCATTTTATAGCTTCTGTCTTGAAAGTTTTCCTTTGTCCCGAGAGTATTTCAGGTGTAGATGGAGTTGAGATACTTAGCGCTTGGCTAGAAAGGCAGCAGGTCTGAAAACAGAAAAAAACACCCTTCTCCTCGCGGATGAAACTTCAGTCTCTGCAAAGTGAGATTTGGTGAGTCATTTTGGATTCTGTAATGGATTTGTGGAAAGAGAGTAGTTTTTCAGGGTTGAAGAACTTTGTCAAGGCTTAGCACGAGGCTAGAATTTTGAGAAGAAAACGGGAGCAGCAGTAGTGATTTTTCACGGAGCAGAAGACAAGCTTATACAAAGCTCTGTCTTGTCTTCAAGAGAGGACTCGGAAAGAGAAGTATCTTCTCCAGAACAGGTCGGACGGAAAGGGAGACTTTTACCGGAGAGAGAGGACCCTCCAACATGATGTTGGGGGTGGAACCACGGTGGTTCAAGCCCAGGGAAGTTTTACCGGCGGGAAAAGATTACCGTTTTTGGTAGTTAAAAAACGAGGATGTTGAAATAGATCTAGAACTTTGCAGTTTTGTGCTTCTCGGGGAATGGGCCTGAGAGCTTTTTTTCTGCACGTTAACGTACCCTTGCGTTTTACATGTTCTATTCATTTATTATTGTTTAGACTTTAGTTTTCTTATTTTCTAATTAAAACAATTTCATCGGTGGAAGCGTCTTCGTATGGTATGCTTTTTAAAAAAAAAAAATTATAGGAGATTTTTGGTATGGTGTAAACAAAGACGTTCGTAAGTTGCTCATCGTAAACGTGTACATGTAAAATTATTTGTCGTGGATTCTTATAAATATGTAAAATTATTCATTGTAAAATATAGAGCCGTGCCAACGTTAAATTATGTCGAAAGCGAATAAAAAAACATGAATTCATAAAAAAAACATCTACAATAATAAATAATATTGGCAAATAACAAAAACTAATAAAGAACTAAACTATCAAATAAAATATTAATTGTATAACATATATCATTTTCATATTTTTAAACAAAACCTATTACCAAGTTTTTCAAAATCAAAATTTCTAACTAGCTAGTTTTTTTACGATAGATAAAATAGTTAAATGGCTCAACCTGTCCTATAATATACTCAAAGGAAGATAATAATATTTTACTAAAACAATTAAAATAATGTTACAAAAATTACAATTACAATTCGAAACAGTTTTTGAATAAAAATGTATTCTATGAAGAAGTAATAATGCTTAAAATACGAGAAGAAAAATATATAAGAGAGCAAAATTACTCTGATAAACGATGTTGATCACTTGTAGATTTGGTGGGTTTGGAAAAAAAAATTTCCAACAAATAAATGGCAATAAAAACTGTTTACAACTAGTAAGGCTTTATTTTTTTTTACTTATTTCTTATTTGTCTCACTTAAATCAACTTGGTTTAAAACAACTGTCAATCTAAGAGCATCTGCAACGGTGAGAACCTCAAAGAGTGTCTCAAAAAAAAAATAGTGTGAACGGAATCCTTTTTATTTCTCTCTCATTTTTCTTATTTATTTTATAGTGTGAACGCAAATTGGATCAATCAACATTCGCCAAGTGAAGACACTCTTTTTATCTCATGTTTCAAACGAGCACCCATTTTTTTCTCTCTCATGTTTTTACAATTTTTTCTATTTTTTTATTTATGAGATACTCTCTTATTTTTGGTGAGATATCCATAGATATGGGTGTTCTAAAGTTTAAAAGTAAGAAAAGTAAACATGGCAAATTAGTTTAGTGGACTTTTAGAAAAAATATATTACTTGGTTTTAATATTTTTTCGAAAAGTGATGATGTAGGCCGAAATTTCTTTTTTAAAACGGTTGGCACGGCCTATTTGTAATAGACGATAATTCAAATATTATTCGTTGTAAAATATAATTATAATTCGTAATATACAATAATTCAGATGATACTAGTAAAAAAAATAAAAAAGTAATCATTGACCTCATCGCTCCGATGACTAAATGAGTTACCTTCAAATTTGTCTTGGTTTCGTATGTATTCATTTTTTTTTAAAGAAAAGAAAATCGAATATTGTGAAGACTTTTTTTTTGCTAAATATATTGTGAAGACTTGTTTCACCTAACAACAGCAGACCTATCTTTGATTACTGAAAACGATATTAAAATAGCCTTACAACGTGTAAGACATCTTCCACGTAACCTAAAATTTTATTAATACAAATATTTGAATATTTTTTTTTCTACTAATGTTTAATATTTGAATTTTTATTGGTAACCTACATCATGTAGGCTACGTGTTTGTGTTTTGGATTCAGATTGACACAACTCTTTAAAAAAACCAGATTGCACCATCACATTCGGTGACATCCCAGGAATAAGTTTTATGACTTATTTTTTTTGATTAAAACTCTAATACGAGAACCCTAAACTTTACGACCAAAGAAACCCTAACCTTAGTTTTCTGAAGAAGAAAACCCTAGTTTGCAAAGGAATCAATGTTTCGAGTTCTCAGTTTCCACGTTCAAACCTTTTGGGCCGTAGCCTATGTCATCTCATGTTGGTCTACATAAGAGTTGAGCCAAAGAAAGAAGAAGGGTTGGGCCGAAAGAAGCATTAATCAAGGAGTCGGGCCTGTTTCGGAGTAAGGAAAGCCAACAAGCGAGAGGATATGATTGAAGCCCATTCTAAGAAGTATTCTAACGTTTAGTAGCTTAATTTCGTGACCCATTAGTAAAGAGAAGTGAAGCCCAAAATGATCATTAAGGGCAATTCCGACTTTCTGCGACTAGACATAGGGTTCCCTCTCTCCTCTATATAATTGAGAGCCACGACCTAGAGTAGATCAGAGAGATTTATTGCGGCGTAGCCCTGCCGGAATCCCGCTGGAGCCACCACTGTTGAGACACCTCGAAGGAGAAGCCACCGCAGCCTCCTAGAAGGCAGATCTGACCCGTTCTGGCGTAGAAGAGAAACGGATGAGCAAATCGAATCGGATCGACATGAATTTTGTTAAGCATGTTTCTGACTCCCAGATCTGTTCATAGCAGAAAACGGATATAAATTTAGAGTTATGGTCTAAAAGTTATTGATGTTTTTCTGAGATCAATACGTGTAGTTATGATTTTCGGACAGCCCTATTGCAAGATGATCATCCGACGAACCAGGAGGAACCGGGAAGCGTTCTACATATCTCTGGAAAGCCCAGAGTCTTAGCTTTCTGGAAAGCTCAAGTTCATCCAATTCAGAGAACCGCGATGGAAGTTATCGATGTATCTTTTCGTCTGATACATTCTGGCCGAAACTCCAACCATCGCATATCAGACCCATTTTGGTAGAAGGGAGAAACGGATGAGAAGGTCTTCTCAGAATGTTATGAAACACGGTAAGGACATTCTGAACTTCCAGATCTAGCTACTGCCGAAATCAGTTTATCATTTGAAGTTATATTTTGAGAGATATTTGTGTTTTCCGGAGACTATTATTCGCAGCGCACAGATCCGACCAGGCTGGAGAGTTGGGCTGTTTGGTTGGGAAAATCAATCCGGATCGTTCTGAAACTTTGCAGAGACATGTAGGACTCATGGAAGTAGATTCTGGTAGAAGGGTGACCGGTTTGGAGTTCCGGAACATGAGGAAACATGCTGATGAAGTTAAGGCAGTGAATCTGTTCAAAGAAGAAGGAAGAAGAAAAATGTGTTTTACCTTCAACCCAAAGGCAAAGGTGAGGACTAGATGTGGATTCCCAGGATGCGTTAGTTGAAATAGGAATATGTTTATGTTTAATAAAAGTTTATAGATATGATTGTTGGTTATTGCATGTAAAAGATGATTGATGCATATTTGTATGGAGTAGCTGTTTGCTAGGCGTGTTAGTACACGATTTCTTGTCGCCGGGGTCATGGTCGTGAGCCATGAAGCGATATTTCTATGTTGGGCCGCAACCAAAGAATGAGAATGATACAAAGAATGATAATGGATTGTGGTCCCATCGCAGGTAGGGCTGACGAGTCCAGAATGAGAAAGAGATTGAGTAACATGGGTTGCGACCTGTGCGAATGTGATGCATACTTGTTAGGATGTTTGAGGTGATGTGAACTAGTGCATATAGAAATGATTGTTCATGATTTGTAGTATGGTTAGGAAGGACATGTAGGTTGTGTGTGTCTATTACTTATATTGTGCATATTCATTATTGCTAATTCAAAATAATGTATCTAGGAATCATGTGTGCTCCAAAAGCACACCCTCGCTGAGTATTCCCAAAATACTCACCCCTCTTTCTCATTTCAGGTTTCGTTTAAGAGATCATTTGGCGTGGAGTGCAAGTCAAGTATTTATTAGGGTTTCTCCGGGATAGGGTGTCTCAATTTGGTATCAGAGCCTAGGTCAAGGCCACTCCGATTCTGACCCGGAGGGTCAGTGGTTTTTGCTCTGTGTCTTAGTTGGGTATAAGGATTAGATAGATTAAAAATCTAAGTTATTAGGTGCATAGTTAGATCAATATTTGATTCTCGACGGAGTCTTCAAGTGAAGTTGGTGCGACTATAATTCTGCATGAGCACGCCGATGCAAGATGGGAGCCCCAGAGAGTAAAGCAAAGCGTCGTAGCCAGTCATTAAAGGAACGCGAAGTTGTGGACGTTGGGATGTCACAATCAAACGTCAAGAAGAAGGATGCTTCAAAGTCTGGTCGAAAATCAAGTGGGGGAGAAGCAACTCGCAAATTCGAGGACGAATTTATTTCAAGTGGGGGAGTTTGTGACATCCCAGGATTGAGTTTTAGGGCCTATGTTTTTTGATTAAAACCCTAAGGCGAGAACCCTAAACCTTGCGACCAAAGAAACCCTAACCCTAGCTTTCTGAAGAAGATAACCCTAGCTTGCAAAGGAAGCAATGTTTCGAGCTCTCAGTTTCCGCGTTCAAACCTTTTGGGCCGTAGCCTATGTCATCTCATGTTGGTCTACATAAAAGTTGAGCCAAAGAAAGAAGAAGGGTTGGGCCGAAAGAAGCATTAGACGAGGAGTCGGGCCTGTTTCGGAGTAAGGAAAGCCAACAAGCGAGAGGATATGATTGAAGCCCATTCTAAGAAGTATTCTAAGGTTTAGTAGCTTAATTTCGTGGCACATTAGTAAAGAGAAGTGAAGCCCAATGAGTGAAGCCCAGAATGATCATTAAGGGCAATTCCGACTTTCTGCGACTAGACCTAGGGTTCCCTCTCTCCTCTATATAATTGAGAGCCACGACCTAGAGTAGATCAGAGAAATTTATTGCGGCGAAGCCCTGCTTGAATCCCGCTGGAGCCACCACTGTTGAGACACCTCGAAGGAGAAGCCACCGCATCCTCCTAGAAGGCAGATCTGACCCGTTCTGGCGTAGAAAAGAAACGGATGAGGAAATCGAATCAGATCGACATGAATTTTGGTAAGCATGTTCCTTACTCCCAGATCTGTTCATATAAGAAAACGGATCTCAATTTCTAGTTATGGTCTAAAAGTTATTGATGTTTTTCTGAGACCGATTCGTGTAGTTATAATTTTCGGACAGCCATATTGCAAGATGATTATCCGGCGAACCAGGAGGAACCAGGAAGCGTTCTACATATCTCTGGAAAGCTCCGAGTCTTATATTTCTGGAAAGTTCAAGTTCATCCAATTCAGAGAACCGTGATGGAAGTTATCGATGTATCTTTCCTTCTGGTACATTCTGGCCGAATCTCCAACCATCGCATATCAGACCCGTTTTGGTAGAAGGGAGAAACGGATGAGAAGGTCTTCTCCGAATGTTATGAAACTCGGTAACGACATTCTGAACTTCCAGATCTAGCTACTGCCGAAATCAGTTTATCATTTGAAGTTATGGTTTGAGAGATATTTGTGTTTTCTGGAGACTATTATTCGCAGCGCACAGATCTGACTAGGCTGGAGAGTTGGACTGTTTGGTTAGGCAAATCAATCCGGATCGTTCTGAAACTTTGCAGAGACATGTAGGACTCATGGAAGTAGATTATGGTAGAAGGGTGACCGGTTTGGAGTTCCGGAACATGAGGAAACATACTGATGAAGTTAAGGCAGTGAATCTGTTCAAAGAAGAAGGAAGGAGAAAAATGTGTTTTACCTTCAACCCAAAGGCAAAGGTGAGGACTAGATGTGAATTCCCAGGATGCGTTAGTTGAAATAGGAATATGTTTATGTTTAATAAAAGTATATAGATATGATTGTTGGTTGTTGCATGTGAAAGATGATTGATGCATATTTGTATGAAGTAGCTTTTTGCTAGGCGTGTTAGTACACGATTTCTTGTCGCCGGGGTCATGGTTGTGAGCCATGAAGCGGTATTTCTATGTTGGGCCGCAATCAAAGAATGAGAATGATACAAAGAATGAGAATGGGTTGTGGTCCCATCGCAGGTAGGGCTGACGAGTCCAGAATGAGAAAGAGATTGAGTAACATGGGTTGCGACCTGTGCGAATGTGATGCATACTTGTTAGGATGTTTGAGGTGATGTGAACTAGTGCATATAGAAATGATTGTTCATGATTTGTAGTATGGTTAGGAATGACATGTAGGTTGTGTGTGTCTATTACCTATATTGTGCATATTCGTTATTGCTAATTCAAAATAATGTATCTAGGAATCATGTGTGCTCCAAAAGCACACATTCGCTGAGTATTCCCAAAATATTCACCCCTCTTTCCTCTTTCAGATTTCATTTAAAAGATCATTTGGCGTGTAGTGCAAGTCAAGTATTTATTAAGGTTTCTCCAGGATAGGGTGTCTCACACTCTATCTCGTAATACAATCGTACTATCTCTGCCGACTTCCATCATACTAAAATCAAAACACCTTTGGAAGAGATTATTAAAATTTTAAATTTATTTGGTAAGTTGAGAGAGTATGAAATTACTCATAGAAAGGTGAATAATTATAGTCTTTTTTTTTAGGATTTCGCAACGTGTTTTTCTTTTTTTCTTTACTTTCATTTTTTTGATAATTTTTTTTGGATGAAATGTAAAATTTATTGATAAAAAAAGAGAATATTTACAATGTTATAATAAAAGAATAAAAAAAAAACTCTCTTTCTTCTCTCACTTCCATCTTTGAGAGAGAGAGAGTTCTATTTTTTTGGTTAATATTTTCCGATGTTAATCGGATTTAGCTTTCGATCTTTAGGATTTTGAATTCCGGTAAAATCCGGATCTTTTGTTAATCAGATCTAGCTTCCGATCTTTCGGATTTTGTATTCCGGTAAAAACCGGATCTTTTGTTTACTTATGTATACTTTTCTCATCTCCTCTTGTTTTTCGGTTTTCCGGTCAATTGGAATTAGCCTTATTTCATTCGATGCTGGGTGGTTTCTCTCTTTCACCGTCATACTCGATTCTTTCATTTTGAGGAGTAGTAAATCTTTGCTTTCTTGATGGGCCTAAGTTAGGTTCAAGCAAAGTATTTCTTTCAAAACTAAGAATTGTGTTGTTCGATTAACTTGTTGATTTGGTTCAGCGTGTTTTGCTGCTAAATCGATTGAAGTTCTTCGTTGTTCTTAGCTCCGGTGGTTAGGCGAAGATCCATTCTACTATAACGGCCTGAAGAGGAGGGTGTAAAGCATGGTTCTCGGAGAAAGTAACTGAATTCCGGTGACTATTCTCGGCAACCAGGGCCGGTCCTGAGCCCAAGCAAAGCAAGCATGGGCTTGCAGCCCTCATTTTCATAAAAAAAAAAATCAGCCCTTAAATTTTAAAAAATTTCTTTAGTTTAGTGGTAAAATTATAAATTTTTTTTTAAAAATTCATAAGTTCGAAACTTAATATGGTAAAATGGCCCAAATTTTTTTTTTACCTTGCGGCCTTCTAAAACTCAGGACCAATTTTGTTGGCAACAGTAAAGATTTCATCAGACTTTGGCTCTGGCGGCGCTTGCGGCAAGGAGTGGAGTCTGCAGGGACAAATTTTTGGGATGACCTTCGTCGTCTAAAAAAATGCTCGTTTATCCCTCTTATAAAAATTAATTAATTTTTTTTCTTTTAAATACAAAACTCAGTAATATACTGAACTACCCTTAGAACATTTTAATAATTTATAACCCTACCAAACCAATCCACATCCCAAACGGATCACCCACCAGATCCGTCTAATTATCCACTATATTCTCTAAAAATCTAAAATCTTAAAACTTTCCCAATTCAATCTTCTTCAATCTTCGGAACAAAAAAACACGCCAAATGAACAAACCTTAAAACTAATCTTCTTCCAATTTAATCTTCTTCTTCTTCGAATTTTTTCTTCCATGCTACCTCGCACCAAATTCCTCATTTCATCATTTTGTTGCCTCTGTCTACTCCCACGCTTTTGTCGGCTCTGACTGTGATAAGACCCAAGATGAATCTTACCTTAATCGACAGAAATGAGGGAGAGATTGGAGGAAGAGTTTAGAGAAGAAGAGAAATAGGAAGAAAGAAGGTTCTGGATAATAAGGATCGTAAGATCACCAAAAGTTATCCCTAGCAGCTACAGAGTTTTGCTTAATATACTAACGCAGCATAATAAGGGCCTACAGTATTGGGCCATTTTAATATATGATGCTGATCAATTCCTAAGCCCAGTTCAGCGCCCGTAATCACTCCCCGATACTTCCCTTAGCTACGATTATGACATGGAAACCTGCTTCTTCTCTTGGAGTCTCTAATCTTATTTTTCATAATGGCTATGGGCACTCCAAGCTTATCATTACTCCCCTGTAATTGAGCCACCTTGTCCTCAAGGTGGAAATGAGGAAATTGTGTCTTGATCTTGTCGGTTTCTTCCCATGTCGCTTCGAAGTCAAAATGTCCATCCCATTCCACCAACACTTCTGCCCCATGTCCACCTGCAACACGCCGTATGGCAGTGATGTTTTTTGGTTCAGTTACCCATTCCATCGATGAAGTTAGAGCTGGAGTTAAGGGCTGCGCTTGCACATCAGAAGGTACCGCCTTCTTCAGCTGGGAAATATGGAAGACCGGGTGTATTGAGCTGCCTGTAGGTAGGCTCAAGTGATACGCAGCCGGGCCAATTCGCTTTTGCACCGCATAAGGACCAAAGAAGCGTGGTGCTAGCTTTTCATTCATCCTCGTAGCTACAGACTTTTGACGATACGGTCGTAATTTGATGTAAACCCAATCACCTACAGAGAATTCCAGATCGCGACGGTGCTTGTCAGCTGACTTCTTCATGCGTTGCTGAGCCTTGAGGATATGTGCTCTCAGTTCACTTATTAAGGCATCTCTTTCACGCAGGATCTCTTCTACCGACGCGTTTGAGGTAGGTGTGTCATGGAAGCGCATCATTTTAGGGGGATCACGTCCATACAAGGCTTTGAATGGCGTCATCTCAATGGAGGAGTGATGCGAGGTGTTGTACCAATACTCTGCCCAAGGTAGCCACTTTGCCCATGTCTTCGGTTTACCGCTTGCAAAACAACGAAGGTATGTCTCTAGACTCCGGTTCACGACCTCGGTCTACCCGTCCGTTTGGGGATGGTATGCTGAGCTTCTGCGGAGATAAGTCCGTTGAGCTTTGAAAAGAGCACACCAGAAATTGCTTAGGAAGATCTTGTCGCGATCAGAGACAATAGATTCCGGAAATCCGTGGAGTTTCACTACTTCAGAAATGAATAGATCCGCCACTTCTTTAGCCGTATATGGGTGTGACAACGGGATAAAGTGGCTGAACTTGCTGAGCCTGTCGACCACCACCAGTATAGAATTGTAACCTTGAGACCGAGGAAGCCCTTCTATGAAGTCCATGCTAATATCAGACCAAACATGTTGCGGAATGGGAAGTGGATTTAGAATGCCTGCTGGTGACAGCGTGCTGTACTTATTCTGTTGGCATACCTGACACTTTGCAATAAACTTGATCACATCAGATTTCATCCCCTTCCAAAAGACTTCCCTTGATAGTCGCTTGTAAGTTTTGAGCTGTCCTTCATGGCCGCCCGTGCTGCTGGAATGAAATTGATGCAGCAGTATGGGAATGAAAGGCGATCCTGGAGGTATAACCACTCGTCCCTCTCTATACAGCACCCCCTCCTTCACGGAATATTTTGGATCTTGCAAAGTTCCTTGAGACGCTTGTTGCCTAATCTGACGCAGCTCTTGGTTTTGGTTTATCTGCTTGCCCAACTCCGTCATATCGAAGGATAAAGGGGCAGAGAAGACAAGCTCCATCAACTGTTCATGTTGCACCTTCCTAGATAACGCATCTGCCACCTTGTTTTCTTTACCGGGCTTGTACTCTATAACGAAGTCCAAACCCAGCAGCTTAGTTGCCCATTTCTGTTGCTCCTTAGTCACAAATCGCTGCTCCAAAAGATGTTTCAGGCTTTTCTGGTCAGTGCGTATGGTGAAGGGTTTGGCCGATAGATAATGTCTCCAACGTTGAACTGCCACCACAATAGCCAAAAGCTCTCGTTCATACACTGATTTAAGCCTACCTTTCTGAGAAAATCCTTGGCTGAGATAAGCCACTGGTCTGTTCTCTTGGGATAGAACGGCTCCAACTCCATTACCCGAAGCATCCGTTTCAATCACAAAGGGGAGCAGAAAGTTTGGTAAGGCCAGTACCGGAAGGGTGGTCACCGCTTGTTTCAACGCATTAAAAGCTGCAGAAGCTTGTTCATTCCATTTGAAGCCATTCTTCTTCAATAAATCGGTGAGTGGCCGGGCAATTTTACCATAATCTCTGACAAAACGCCTGTAATAGCCTGTTAGACCCAAAAATCCTCTTAACTCTGTGATAGTCTTGGGTTCTGGCCAGGCACACATTGCTGTGATCTTAGAGGGATCCGCTGAAACGCCTTCACCAGTGATGATATGTCCAAAATAAGAAATCTGTGATTGTCCAAAAGCGCATTTCTTGCGGTTAGCATAGAACTGATGCTGCTCCAAAACCTGCAGTACCGTTTCCAAGTGGTGCAGGTGCTCCGTTTTACTTCTGCTGTATACCAAGATGTCGTCAAAGAAAACCAGCACAAACTTCCTCAAATATGGGCGAAAGATGTCATTCATAACAGATTGGAACGTTGCGGGCGCATTCGTGAGGCCAAATAGCATGACAAGGAATTCATAGTGCCCTTCATGAGTCCGGAATGCAGTCTTCTTCACATCTGCTGTTCGTACCCGAATTTGATGGTACCCAGATTTCAGATCGAGCTTGGAAAAAACAGAGGCTCCTTGCAATTCATCCAACAGTTCTTCGATTACTGGAATTGGGTACCTGTCAGGAATTGTCTGCTTGTTGAGAGCTCTATAATCGACACAAAAGCGCCATCCTCCATCTTTTTCTGAACTAGAAGGACCGGACTAGAGTACGGGCTCAGACTTGGTTGAATAATCTGTGCCTGCAACATTTCCCGTACCAGCCTTTCGATTTCATCCTTTTGAGTATAAGTGTACCTGTATGGTCTAATATTCACTGGCTCTGCTCCTTCCTTGAGGTTGATCGCATGCTCTCTATCACGCCTTGGTGGTAGTCCTTGAGGCATCTCAAGGACAGTCCCATGTCTAGATACAACACGATGTACGTATGCCTCTTCGGGGTTCTGTAGAGTCTTAATTTCTCCTTCAAACAATGTCGAAAGTTCAAGTAAATAAGCTTTCCCTCCTTCCATTACAACCTTTTCCATAGAGTTGAGGGAAATTTGTGATCTGACCAGAGCAGGGTCTCCTACAAGCGTTACCCATCTCTCTTCTTGCTGGTAACTCAATGTTTGCCTTCGCCAATTTATCCTTGTATCACCCAGTGTTTCGAGCCATGCATAACCCAGAATTATATCCGTGGTACCCAACTCAAAAATAAAGAAATCTGCTTGAATGGAAACACCCTGCGACGAGAGTGTGACATTCTTGCACTTTCCTGCACTTGATACAATCTGACCATCTCCCACCTTCACGCCAAAACCTCTCGTTTGATGAATCTCAAGGCCACAACGTCTAGCCACTGTGGGAGACATGAAGTTACTAGTTGCCCCGGAGTCAACAAGAACTATGATCTCATGATCTAAAATTTTTCCCCGGAGTCGCATCGCCCTGCCTGAAGTGAGACCAGACATCGAGTGTAGTGACAACACCAGTAGTTCCTTGACATCGTCATCCTCTGATTCATCACCATGGCCTTCTTGGTCATGTCCTACTTCGCCTTCTATTTCACCCTCTTCGTTGACCGCCATGTATCTGAACTCCTTACCCTTGCATCTGTGGGCTGGACTCCACTTGTCTCCACATTTCCAACACTCACCCTTCTTCTTATCTAAGTTAGATGGCCTCTTAAAGGTGTAGTCAAGTCCTTTCTTGTCTGGTGATCGTTGAGAAGTAGCACCCGCAATTCTGGGAGAGTACTGTAAGGCCGAGTTTCCCTTTTGAAAGGTCGGTCTGTATTTGTCGCGGTGCTCTCTGTCCTTCTCCTTATCATTACTATTTTCCTGCTCCTCGATGATGAGAGCTGTGTCCACTATTTCATCAATCCCAACTGGCCGATATCTAATCACTTGATCCTGAATGTAACGTTTAAACCCGTTAATGAAAAATTCTTCTAGCAATCCATCAGGTAGATATGGCGTTGTCGCGGTTAGCTCCTCAAATTTTTGCCGGTACTCCTCGACACTACCCTCTTGTCGCAACCTAACCACTTGTCTCCAAACTGAGCCGCCGCCATGGCGTTTCCGAAAACGACTACGGATCCGTGACTTCAAGTCATTCCAATCTTTCACCTTTACCCGATCTTGCAGCCAACGCGTCCAAGTGAGGGCAAAACCTTTCATCGATGTCACAACAAGTTCTACGTGATCTCGGTCGTGCGTTTGATTTACTTTAAAGCACATTTCCACTCGGTAGATCCAGTCATCGGGGTTTTCTCCATCGAAGTCGGGAATGGGGATTATCCGAAGCGGGGATCCCAGTTTTCCGTCAGCAGCTACAGTCAAAATCCCCTCCTCACGCTTCGCCGGAACAGTGAGCACAGGTAAGGGAAGTATTCCTGCATTTCTTTCTGTTGACTGACTCGCTGAAGCCTGAGATGGTGATTTTGAAGCACTCGCCTCACTGGTCCCTTGCTTGACGAGTTTATCCAGAGCTGCAGCGATTCCCTTCTCTCGTTCTTCCGAGAGGAGCTGATTCTGCCTTAGATATGTGACGTTTGCACCCAGAGTTTCCAGCAACAGGTTCATCCTTTCCATCTGCTGTCGGTGCTGTTCAGTCGCTAGTCGTTGCAGATCCATCTGTGTTGCCAATATTGACGTCCGCTCTTGAAGCTCAGGTAATAGTGTTGAGTCAACCTTAGGAGCCATGTCTCGCTACAATGCCCACAGTCAGAAAATCGGTGCTCTGATACCAACTTGATAAGACCCAAGATGAATCTTACCTTAATCGACAGAAATGAGGGAGAGATTGGAGGAAGAGTTTAGAGAAGAAGAGAAATAGGAAGAAAGAAGGTTCTGGATAATAAGGATCGTAAGATCACCAAAAGTTATCCCTAGCAGCTACAGAGTTTTGCTTAATATATTAACGCAGCATAATAAGGGCCTACAGTATTGGGCCATTTTAATATATGATGCTGATCAATTCCTAAGCCCAGTTCAGCGCCCGTAATCACTCCCCGATACTTCCCTTAGCTACGATTATGACATGGAAACCTGCTTCTTCTCTTGGAGTCTCTAATCTTCTTTTTCATAATGGATATGGGCACTCCAAGCTTATCAGACTGCTACGACATCTTTGTCCCTCATGAATTGCGTCTCATACTAGATTGGAACCAAGAACCATTTGCGTCCAAAAGAGATATCACCAATCTGAAAAAGAGAGAAGAACAG
Organism: Eutrema japonicum; assembly: GCA_030161315.1. Lineage (NCBI taxonomy): Eukaryota > Viridiplantae > Streptophyta > Magnoliopsida > Brassicales > Brassicaceae > Eutrema > Eutrema japonicum. The sequence continues at coordinate 24,647,292 of BSQW01000007.1, forward strand.
AGAGTTCTCGTCTCTAATTTGTCTCCCGAATAGAGAAGATTCGAAATCGAAGGTGGATGCTTTCCTGATCTTGAAGACAAGAATACTATGGGTGAGAAGATAATCATCAGAAGGTGTAGCTTCAATCATCATATCTGTTTGGGCATCAACATCTTTAGCGGTGAATCTCGTAAGCTTATGTGGTTATCAGAAACTACAAAGGCAATGTCGGTAAAGTTCGTCGGAGTTGCAGCATTAATCAATATAATTGCTTGTGGTTCTTTCGCTATCGGGTAATGAAGTGATCGGGGAAGAAGATTCTGAGAGTTTGGGCCATGTTTTTGGATTTTAGTCGATATCTCTTTGGTTTATTTTGGTAAGATAGTAGATGGGCTGAGTAAAGCTCAACGGTGAGGTGGTGGAGAAGAAGAAATGCAGAAATTTTGGAACATTAAAGAGTTTGTTTCTAGTTATGATTTCTAACAGATGGAGTTAAGACGAATTTGATGTTTCAGCGCTGGTCTTCTCTTAGTGTATTGATTGTTCTTGAACAAGAGGATGGAGTTGTAAGCTCCTGCAAAAAATAGAGAGAGTCACGGTGAATCAAACACCGAAAATTGCAAGCTTCCGTGAATAAGAGATGGAGACGGCTCTCATAGTCGAAGAATTCGCCGGAAAACGCAAAGATTATTATCAGAGATGTCTCAGTGTTAGACATGAATTCGAGCAAAAATTAAAAATGGATACATAAGTTCTTAGGTTTGTGTTATCAAGAGAGAGACGAGCTGCAGGTGAATGCTATTTCCGAGTCTAGAAAAATGAGGCGTATTGATTATTGAATCTGCAAGGAGGACGCTAATTTGATGATGTAGGGTCTTGGGAATGTATTTTTGTCATGAGTAAACCTTCAATGATGTAGAGTCTTGATGTTGTACTTTGGTGTGAATACTGATTTATATTTTGGATGATTTGAATGCCGGTTTGTTTTTGATTTTAGGAACTTGAAGTATAGTGGATTTAGTTACAACTTAGTACAATTACACACATCTGATAGCACATGTACAAAACACAAAAAACACACGTGCGTCGCCAAATTGACACATGCGCCGTTTTTTTTTTAGTGGGCGCCGCCAAAATTACACTTAGTTATCCACAAAATTGTAGTTATACCGATTTGCAAATAGTTGTACTTTTGGGTGTTTTCATTTTTATTAGTTTTACCTATCCCTAAATTTTTTTTTTTAGTTTTACAGATGATTTTAGTCAATTAAAGTATGTTTCTGAGGACTTTATGCATTAATATATCTTGAAACTCATTTTATGTATCTTTGGCATCATAATATGGTTATTATTAACAAAGGGATCATAAAAGTATAAAGTGTTTGTTGTGTAAATATTTTAATAACAAACTATTCTACTATCAAATTATTTTACCTACTTAATACACGTTTTTAACATTTAATAATTACTTATTTAAAATAAATTTGTTTGTTTCATACTGAATGTTTGTTTTTCTAATAAATTTCTCAAATCAAATTAAAATCTTTAATTACCAACTTCAATAAGTATTACCAATTATACCTTCTCCTTCAATAATAACAGTATTACCCAATAATACAAATATTACCCAGTATTCTCATATGTACTAGTATACCATACCGAAAAATCAGTTCTACTTAATTGTCCCAAAACAGAAAAATGTCATTTGCAACCATTGTTGCTTATTCGAATTAAATACGTAGTTTGAACTATATTTTTATTTATAATATAATAACTATTTTCTGCATAGTTATACCAAATAGTTGTATCAATTTTACCGGGTATATCTAATTTAGAAAAGTTGACTAATTTTACCAATTGTATCCCAATTCATTACCAGCTACAATTCAGAGAGATTCAATCTCTACAAATCCATATATTATTAAGATAAACTCCTTTAAGACTATGAAAACAAGTTTACTATGTACATATACTCTTGGGTTATTCAAGATTTTATAGAAATTTTGAAAAAATCCCAAATTAAAATCCCCAATTTGAATTTTCAAATTGAATAACAAAATTTGAGTTGTAGCTATGCAGATCTTGAGGACGACACACAAAAGAGTGAAAAAAGGAGGACAGCGACTGTGGATCCGACGACGTCAGACGAGAGCGGCGAGAGCAGGGATAAAGAAGGATCCGATGAAGAACGATAAGAGAGAGAATAAGGGAGATGAAATGTGATTGCTTGAATTTTCTAGTTTTTTTTTCCTGTTTTATTTATTTATTTTAGTTATTAAAAAATTTAATAGTTTAATCAGAGGGTAAAAATAGGAAATTATATTATCATAAGGTTATAAGGCTATTGAAAATAAGAGAAGTTAGATAAAAACATTTAAGACAATTAAAGTCATTCCAGAATTTTGCCCAGTCTGCACTGCAACGTCTAACCCTAATCTCTCTAAAGGACACGTGTTTGATACAAAGCTTTGGTTGTATTACTCATCTTATTTTGGGCTTTGTAATTTGGAGATGGGCTCCGAAACATATAATGCCAGCCCAAGTTGAGCTTTTAATGAATTAAGAAGCCGACAAAAAAAAAAGAATCAAAAGAATGGAAAATTAAAACCATTTGAGACACTAAGAGCACTTGCATTGGTGAGATACTCTCAACAGTTTTTTTTTTTTTTTTTTTATCAACAGCCTAGATACATATAACGGTTCGGAGATCCAAACCGGTGGTACCGAGTTTACAAAAATAATATCCACTGGGTAGACACGAGTACTCTTTGCTAGGTTATCTGCATTTGTATTCTTCGCGCGTGGGATGAGTGAGATTGAGAAAAAAGTGAAAGCCTCCTTACTCTTCACGAACTCTTCCAGGTGTAATGCAAATGTCGGCCAATTCTCGGGTGTAGACACCATCTTCACCAACTCGAAGCAGCCTGTTGCAAAAGCTATTTCCGTCTTCTGGTTTGCGAGCAAACAATGCATAGCCCATATGAGAGCTTCCAATTCTGCATGTAGGGGGGAGATGCTTCTTCGCATATTTCTTGCTCCCATTATAGTCCCTTCGGCTCCTTCCTGAAAACAAAACCAACCTATTCCGGAGAAACTATATGTTTCCTTCCGAGAGCCATCAATATTACACCGCCAGCCTTCGTAAATCGAAGCTACCAAAGCAGGGGCATAGTTTTGATTTATGACGTCAGGGTCACTATTTTGTGCCAATTCCCAGGTTATTGCTTCCGTTTTCGCCTGCTTCAGTATTTCTTGTAGACATCTGTCCATATTTGAGGACACCTTATCATTTCTCGCTTTCCAAATGTACCACACAATCCATGGAAAACTAATGTCCGAATTATCTAGAGGGAGTCTCCAAAATAGGTAATCAAAATTAGCAAAGACCGATGATATTGGAAAAACACCCAGGGGTGTTGGTATATGCGAAAGTGCCCATGTTTGTAATACCGGAGGACATTCAAAGAGGACATGATTAATAGTTTCATTTTCTGATCCACACCTTGCACATCGTTCTTCACAGTCAATTCCTCTACTTCGAATATTGGACGTGACCGCTAGGCAGCCCAATAAAGCTTGCCAAATAAAATGTCGCAATTTCGGAGTACACTTCAACTTCCAGGAGTGAGCTTGTAGCTTTGTCACATCCGGACTATATGTGATAATGTGACCGGTAATTTGCTCTGACTATTCAATTTGATACCCCGACTTCACCGTATATCTCCCCGATTTGGTGAAGTTCCACCCGTAAGTGTCTGGTTTGTATATGCTGCTTATCTGCAGGCCCCGAATAATTGTTACGTCCGCCGGATCAATAATCGCATTCATTAGCGCTGTATTCCACGACTGTGTTGCTGGGTCAACCAGGTGATTGACCATTAAATTTGGGTAATAATTGTACCCCTTACAATTTGCTGACCTCGGCTTAGAAGCTGGTATCCACAGGTCGTTCCATACTGATATAGAACAGCCTGATCGAACTCTTTTGATTAGCCCTCTATTGACCAGAGATCTAGCTGAGATGATACTCCTCCATCCTTATGATGGTGAGTAAGATCGGAAGGGATCTAACGGGTCTGATTTCCGAAAATACCGACACTTGAAGACCTGCGCGAACAAAGACTCATGTTTCTCTATTAACCTCTATAACTGTTTGGCCAATAGTGCTGTGTTAAAATCCTCGACTGCTCGAAAGCCCAAACCTCCCTCCGCTTTACTTCTACACAATTTCTTCCATGCTATCCAATGCATTCCTTTTGATTCTTCATTTGAACTCCACCAGAACCGTGCCACCGCACTTGTTAATTTTGCGGTTATCGAAAGCATGACATAACAAAAGTTGGCATAGCTAACAAAAGTTCTGATCACCCGTCATATATCCCCGTCTCCCAATCACCCCGTAACTAGGTTCAATGGTGAGCCGGGCCATGATCTTAAAATTCAATGATCGCCTGCCCCGTCTCCCAGGTTCGTGTATTTCCTCAAAAATCACCCTTTGAATTTCGATATCCAACAATAATCCAATCTCTGGGATTGCCAATAGGTCTCCCTCTTCCTCCTCATTGACACACTCTCTAATATCCCAGCTACACCGTAACATACATGAGTGATTAAGGAAAAAATAAGATCGTTCCCCTTTTATTTCCATGAACATACCATGAGTCCGACTCATTGCAAGAATGGAAAAAAACATTGATTATTATTATAAGAGAGGCCGAAACTGCCATACATAGAGCACGGTATAACCGGCCTAGACTTATTAAATCCATCACAACCTGATAAAAAATGCATAAACAAAACAGTAAACTTTTTAAATGAAAATCAAAACATGGCCAAATCGTTTTCCAGAAAAACTGAAAATAACTTAGTGACCCCTTATTCCTCAAAACAGACACCTTCCCTAACACATCCCTCATTCCTGGATCTCAACGTTTGAATACGTTATCTTAGTTCATCAAAGTGATTTGGAATTCCTAGAATTTAGATTTAGATAGTTTTCGCAACGAGAGTTGGTTAGCTATACTTTAGTGATTTGAGTTCAAGAACCGCGTTAAATCTGAATCCTGCTAGTTAGTTTATCTGCATTTAGTGATTCCCTGAGAAATACCCTGAACCTAGCCTTTCTCCAATTGAATTCACAACCGTTTTAATTTACATTCTGTCTTTTAATACCATTGATTGCTTAGCGTAATTCTCACCTATATAATCTATTGTGTGTTTATGTGAGTCCTTGTGTTCGACCCCTAGCTATACTACGACAACTGCTTTAGTATCTAAATAGGGTATTAATTTGAGCATATCAGTGCTTTGAATCGAACATTCCCCAGAGATATCTCTGTCGACCCAACATTCGTTTATTATTGTTTAATACTGATTTTCCTTTTTTCTTTTTTCTTTTTGCATATTTTACAATTTGTGACACCAAAAATTCCTTTAGAACCCCTTTTCGTTTTAGACTTCCTTACTAATTCTCTTTCTAAAGTTTTACACAAAGTGTGCTTTCCCTGTGGATCGACACCCTAAATACTATACCGCATTACTGTGCACTTGCAGACGCCTAAGGTTTTATAAATTTTATTACTTGAAACTGAACGACAACCCCACATGCATCACAATACCAACTTGTTCGACTCAAACAAAAAGGAAAATACAAAAATTCATAAGAGAAAAGTACATGAATCAAAGCAAAAAGGAAAAACATTAAACTACTAAATAAACTCGTTGACGAGGCTGGTGGATCAATACATAAAAGTGGACACGTTCAGAATGATAGAAAAATGGAAATTATAGAACTTACCTTACTTACCACTCGGACGCGTCTAGCTTGGTCGGAAAAGGAAAGTTTGACCTCGCGCTTGAATCCAGCGCCGAAGTCTTCTGATCTTTACTCTTGGGCTTCAAGTATAGGTTGACCAAACGTTGGGTCTAGCCTTTGGTCGATAAGAGAGCCTAAAATTCATCGTTGGCCGCGTATGGGCTAATTAGGCCTAGATGAGCCGAGTCTTCTTCCAATCGTTTCGATGGCAACTTGGCTTGATCTAATGGTTCTTCGCGGGGCTTAAGACGTAGAAGTTGCTTACTGGGCTCAAACGAATCCTCAGAAACATCGTTGGTCGAGAATTGGCTATCGGGTGCATATGGTATGGTCTCTCGACCATCCCCAGATTCAGCTTGTCCCAACATGTTTGTGACTCGACCAAAGTGATTTTTAGAATCACTTGATCGATAAAACTGGTCTCCCTTAGTTGAGTTTAGGTCGTCTTGCCCTTTATTCAAGTAAAGCACCTTTTGGTCAGATATGGGATGGTCTCAGCCAATGCGGTTGTATCCCTCTTCTTTCTTGCATATTCTTCGACTATCTTGCTCCACTAAAAATTTCCACGAACGTGTTGAACTTTTACTAAAGTGTGCGTTGATGCAGACTCTTTTGGACGAGACGTTCACATTTTAAATTTATAAAACCCTAGATTTGCAAGTACACATATGTGCGATATAGTATTTAGGGTATCATTCCACATAGAATCTAGTCTGTCTGCAAAAATCTGTATCGGGTTAGAGTATAAGTTTAAGACAAATATGTTTTTGAGAGAGGTTGTCACGAATCATTATGCAAGCTAAAGGGAAAGTAAAATCAATGTAAACAATAATAACGAAACGTTAGATTTTCAAGGGATATCACAAAGGTTAAGATTGATTAAAACAAGTTAACTAAGATCCTAATCGTTTCTAGACCAAATTTCCACAAACTCAAACACAAAATTTTGCTTAATCTACTTTTGCAGCGCCAAACAACTTAACTACTCAGCGTTGTTAGCCACGCAACAAATCACACAATAGATTCAAGTTCAGTAACGTTAACAACGCTCTATAAGTATGCTTTCGTATCTTAAAACAAGGCTATTTGGGAATCTTTTTTTCATTAACGATGTTTGTAAAAACCCTTCTTCTTCCTTTTGGATTTTTCTCTATAACTCTGTGAAGATACGTTTGCACTTTTAAGCTCAAGAATCTTTTCTTCCTTTACATTCTTGGATCATATGAGAGGAGATCTCTATTTTATGAATATTGATCTTCCATTTCATTATATTTTCATTATCTTAAGAAATTCCTAATCTGTTTGTATCAAAGGTATAAGAGACAATCGATCCTCTCGACCATTTGATGATGATAGAAATTTGAGCTCATAAGGCAGTGAAGGAGATGACGATCCGTGATCTGGAAAAGTTGATGAGCTCTTTCAAAACCTTGATGCTCAATCGCAGTCATAGACTCAAAGGGACGGTCGCCTTTTGTGGGAGTCAAAACTATCACAATCAAATACTTGTCAAGGATTTAAAGGGAACATAAGTTTCTAAGAACGAAAAAATGAGAAGAGATCCAAATGTGGTTTTTATTGCTGTTGTGTAAAGCTTTTGAGTACAATGATTCTTGCTTAGGTTTTTTGCTAGGCTAAAAAGTGTCCTCTTCTACGAATGACTATCCTAACTATTTATACAAGTCTTATAAGCGAGGATCTCGGAACGTATTTGGAATATTTACTTTTGCCTTCGTGCGGCCACCGCCTTAGGTCTTCTTCTAGGGTAATCAATGAACTGGGTCGTCTTGATGGGCCCTTAGCCCGACCCATAACGAAAATACTGGATCTCGGCCCACTACGAAGGACTGGATCTCGGCCTGTTTCGAAGGTTTGATCTCGGCCCACGAAGCATGGAGCTCGATCTCGGCCCACGAAGCATTGAGCTCGACCCATTTCGGATTGATGGGCTCAACCTCGGCTTTCGGTCCGAGATCAGGGTTTTGTGAAGAAGCAACACTGACCTCGGCTCGGTACCGTTCTGCTCAAGCTGAAGCTTACCGAGGTGATCTTGCCGAGGTGACAAAGCCGAGCTGCTCCTCGGCTCGGTCGTTCTTCTTTCCTTTCTTGGCTTGGGTCTGCCGAAGTAAATTGTCTTCTCGGTTCGGCTTGGGTATAGCGCATCCTTCTATACTTGGTCGTAGTTAGGTTTGTTAATCTCGAATGGGTGAAATCTGACCCCAACATTTTGCCTCCCAACTCGTCAATTTCAGAAGTGATTGTGACGAGGTGAAAAATCTTGAACTCGAGGTAGTCTACTTTCTTTTGCCGCCGAGGTGGTTAAGTCACCGATAAGACCGTAGTCTTGTTGAATTTTGTCTTCTCGTGCCTAGGCTACGAACATGGTTTTGTTTTGTGCCGAGGTGAGAGATGATTTATCGAAGCACATATGTGAAAAATGAATTGTCGTGGCACCGAGGTGCTTTCTTATTAGATGCTGAAATGGGGGATACATCGATGTTACACCGAGACGCTTTCTTTACGAGATTCCAAAGTATCATTATTGTGTTGAATTATCCTACCGAGATGGAGGATCGTGCATGAGATTTTCAAACAGCTTATTGACGTCGGCGTAATAAGAGATCCCTAGTTCGGTTCAGCGATTCGATACTCGTTTCTTTATGCCTTGGGGATCTCAAGAGTCTTCTCCTGATTCTCGAGGTGAAGCGCCATTTCCTTCCCGAGGTTACATGCATCCACGTGCCAACTGCTTATAAATAGCGAGATCATCTTTTGTTTTCATTCACTTCTCTAAATTTTCGAAAAGGTAGCTCTCTTCTCTTTCTTCCTTCTCTCTAGTCTTTACTTAAATCCCGGTTAGGATCGTCCGACTTGCCGCCGCACTATTAAATTCTCCGACGAGATTTGCGGCAAACCTTTGAAGTTGTCGATCCGTCTTCGAATTTGCCAACTTGCCTTCACCATTTCATTCCAACCGATTCTCGAACGAGGCGTGATGTCAGATCTTGCCGATTCGAACGGTTCGACTAATTCCCCCAAAGCCTTTGAGCGTAATGTTACTTCTCTAGAGGGTACTGAGGCGAATTCCTCTACTTAGGTGAGCGAGGCAGTTGAGACGGCTAGTTCTAAGGAGGCGAGGAGATTTGAAAGAACAATTAATTATGCCGAGGTCAATTCCGATGTCCCGATAGCTTATACATCCAAGGCAATATGGTTCACCGAGATAATCCCTTCGATAGATAAAATCTTGTCTTCAACCGCTCCCGTGACAGTTGACGAATAAGTAAAGAACGAAATTATAGATTTTCGTCGAGATCCCATCGAGGCTACGGGAAAGATGGATCACGTGACGCAAAGTCATGCGGCTGGTTCGTCGGGGCGAATTGATGCGGTGAAATTTTCAAGAAGGAGGAAAAATGCCGATCCCCCCGGTTCCACTCTTTCTACTGAGGAGTCCTTGAACGAGCTAAGGCGACGCTTCATCATATATGGAGAGGTTAAGTTTATAGTCCCCAAGTTGTCTGACCGAGCCAATAATCTCCCTCCGGGATATTTTAGCATCTACGAAAGTTTCTTTTATCTATGCTATTTATGGTTTTCGATTCCGAAGTTAGTCCTTCGATATTTTTGGAAGCACGAACTTGCTTTGAGTCAAATCACGCCTCGGTGGCTTCTTTATCTCATGGGTATTTTGATCTGATGCGTTGAATACGAAATTGACGTGACCATTAATCATTTGCGACACCGCTTGGAAATCCAACGAGTGCCCAACTCGGTAGGGTCGCCATCTCCAATAAGAGGGAATGTAGAATTATCAGAGGGTTCCCGAGCAAGGATAATGATTGGAACCACGCTTTTTTCTTTGTGCAAATTTCTGAGGCCTCGATTCCCAGTGAATGCCTCTATCTGGTCACGACAAACTGGGGAATACTTGGTAGCCGACTCACAACCATTAGCTCGATGTTTTTCCTTTGTATTGATTTTTAAACGTATTTTTTGGTTTTGCAGTTCGCGACGTTCTCCCTTCGTGCCCATGCAATTTGTCCGAGGTGTTAGAGACCCTTGCCGCTGGAAAGGTTGATTGGGGAAAATACTTTTTGCGAAAGAGGGCGGAGAGAGCCAAGGCCATTCTCAACGGTGCTTCTGTTAGTCCCGAGCCTTTGTCTTCGGAGGATACTAATTTCGGTGTGGCGCAAAGGTTGTCAGTTCGTGCGAGGAAATAAACAGAAGTGAGGGAAGCAGCAGGACGAGTTGCCGAGACGTCCACGCAATCTATTCCCAACGAGGCGATAGTCTTCGGGGATCTTCTGTCGAGGTTAATCCTATCAATCCTTATGGGCTTCCAGTTTCCACCGAGGTGGTAGTCCTAGAGATGACCATTTCCGAGGTGAATGCGTCTGATAACATTGGTACGAACCTAGCTTGTTCTTCCGAGCCCCTTGCTTCTGTCGGGGGGGGGGGGGGACACGAGAATTGTGTGAGCTGTTCTCGCTTCGACGAGGCATACCGGGGCGTTGAGACAGAAATGTTCCGCCTTGGAAAGTGTTCGAGACAATATGACCGTACACGAGGAAACCGCCCCCAAGAAAAGGCGTACGCCTCCCCCCGCGCTCAAAAATGCGCCATCCGAACTGATGGTGAATGATTCGTCTGCTTCTGCTACCACGTTATCGACAATTAATGGCCCCGAAATCCGCTTTCCTCCCTTCGGCGCGTTAACGAACGGGAGCCAACATGTCATTTCGCGGAACTAGGGTACGTTTTAGTTTGCGAGGGGTTTTCTAAACGAATGCTCGCCGTTTTCTCATCCTTTTCTTGTTTTGCAGTTTGTTGTGTCGATCAACGAGCTGGTTGCAGCTTATGAATCAGACGATTGTGGCGACAAACGCCGAGTTGACGAGGCAAAGAATGATGCCTTGGCAATGAAAGATAAGATCGGTCTTGTCGAGAGGAAGTTGTCCCATCGACAAAATATTGACTCTTGAAGTAGAGAAGAAAGTCTCAAAAGAGGAGGCCGTTAAAACTGGTGACTTGTGCATGCGTTTGTTGGAATCGAAGATGAAAATAGATGCAGAGGTGGCCTCTTTGAAAGAGCAGGTCGCAAAGAATGAGTCCGCCGTGAGGAAGGCTTGTAAAAAGGCAAGGCGTGAGTTGACTTTGACTGCGAGTATTCGAAAGATTAGGGATGTCAAGGACAAGGAGCTTCCATTAGCCGAAGTTGTTTCTAATTTGAAACTTATCGAGACTCTTCTCAAAGATGATGCTCCGACTCTTGATGCTGAAGAGGCGTAGCTGAACGAGTGGAAGGACGAGCTAGTTGGCGCAGACGAAGAATTTGAGAAGGTCGTTTCTTGTTTGAAGGGTGAATTGGAGCTTTCCCCTGTCTCAGTGGATTACGAAAGTGCTCCCCCTGATGACGAAGCGTTGGAGTCGACTGCGGCTAGTGCTGGTGTTACCGAGCCTACTGGGCCTAACATCAATTTTCACGAGGTTCCGGGTTCTTTCGATGTGGCGAATGTCAACGAGGTTTTACCGGAGTAGTTCTCCTTTTTTTATATAACTTTGTATGTACGTCCCAGTCGACATGGGATTTTTTTTGGATTTTGTCCCTTTTGAACTTGTGCATGGATGGCTTTAACCAATCTGTCTCGGAGTTAATTTATGGATCTCCTAGCTATAACTTCTAGCTGTTGACGAGGTTTAGAGTTGGAATGGGGGTGTAATGTTTAGAAAAAATGTTCGTGTCTTGAAGTTCGAGGTTGCGACTTTTGTTTTAAGAGCTGATCTCACGTTAAAAGGGATTGTGTCAAAAAGTCGCTCAAGATGTCAACTGGTATGTTCCGAGATGACCCACTTTATTTGTTGAGATACGAAAGACTTGTTTTAATGAAGTATCTATGTGTCAAAGTTTGGAGCGTAGTTTTGATTTTACGACCTTGTCTCGTTTTCAAATAGAGCTTATTGTTCTAATATCTCATACCGAGTGGCGTGTTTTGAGATTGACCCACTTGGTATCATTTGCTGAGATGTCGAAGACCAGTGTCTCGTTAAGTGAATGGTTTAACTGGGTTCATATTTTACTTCGGTTTTAGGGTTCGTGATGTAGAATCATCTTATGTACCCGTTTCGATAGTAAAATAGTGAGTGATTCGGTCGAGGTATATCTTTTCCTTCCTCTAGTATAGATATACCCGCCTTAAATTTATATAGCGCGCTTTAATCCGCGATGGATTTTATTAGAACCCTGATCTGTAAAGGATAGTGGTTAAATCCGTAGAGGATTGCTTAGGTTCGTTGTTGTGGCCAGCAACAGACGGGAGTAAATAATGGATTCGTATTGATAAAGAATTAGGATTTTGCGATCGATCGCGTTTCAAAAAGATGGTAGTACGCGAATGTAAGATAAAAGTCATAAAAGATGAATAAAGAGGGGAATACCGAAAACGGGTTGCCTCCCATTTAGCGCTTCTAGTTAACATCGTTTAGCTCGAAGTTGAAAATCGGGTTATGCTTAACTGAAAAGTCTCTTCCTTAGACAGGTCTCTTTGATTCTTTCTCAGCTTCTTCGGACGACGTCTCGCCGCTCCATTGCGAATTAGGCTTTTCTTCTTCGTTCTTGAGTGTGACAGCGGGGTAAAAAACATTCTTGTCGATGTTAGCAAAGGAGATTCGCTGATTTGACCAATTCATGATTGCTCCAGTTATGGCCAGGAAAGGCCACCCTAGGATTACCGGCGTTGGATAAATCCTTGTTGCTTCAAAGACATAGAAATCAACTAGAGCTGTGTAGTCTCCAATTCTTATGAGCACGTCATGAGCGATTCCTTTCGGAGTTACACAAAATTCGTTGGCCATTATGATCCTTGTTTGAGTTGGTTGAATGTGCTCGATACCGAGACTTCTGCCAGTTGATTTGGAGATAACACTAAGGCAGGCCCCATAATCGCAGAGAACATTAGTGAATTTGATTCTTTGGATGTTGCAAGAGATGAAGAATTGGCTCTAATCTTGAATTTTGTGGAGCATTTGAGCTGATCTTTCGTTCCTAGCATCTGTGAAGAAGTCTTTTATTTCCACGATGGATTCCTTGCTTTCGCCGAAGAAACGACCAAGTCTGCATTCCATGAACGCACTTGCAAACGTAATTTCTTGTGGTAAACTACGGACGACTCGATTGAATTCTTCAAGATTCTCCTTAGTTAATTTGTCATGAGTTCGGTGGTGTCTATCGGGCACGCCATGAGTTGGTTCAAAGATCGAGTGGGACTCAGTAGTGTCGTAATAGTGGTATGAATCGATATAAGGCAAACTCCTTTGTCTGGATGGTGCGACCTTGCCGTGGGTTTGGATCATCTTGCAAGGTGCAAAAAAGTTGATTTCAAGGGGGAGTTTCTTTTTTCTTCCATCGCGTTTGAGGGGTGCGATGAGTTGGGAACTTCTTCAATGATCCGGTTTTCTTCCAGGTTTGAGACGAGTCTTTTACGCGCGGGGTGTCTTCAGATGTGATTATTGTTGCTCTGACTCTCCTTGTTAATTATGGCAGCGTTGCTTCCACCGGGCGGGGATCAAGAGTGAGCACTTCTCGATCGCGATTCGTTCATCCTTTATGTCTGGTCTCGGTTCAACTTTGATGATTCGTCGTGTTGATATTGGCCCTCCCTTTGCTTATTAGAGTATCAAACTCGTTCTTCTCCGATTACATCTCCTGCATCCATCATTCCTTTTGGCGCCGAGATGGGCTCCTCGCGTACGATACGACCCGAATTACGGCTTCTCTCATCAAAGTTTCCTTCATCGTTGGGTCCTGTTGCTTCATGATTTGGGCGAGGCGAGAAGAGTTGATGTGATCCTAAGCAGTACCAAGGACAATGAGCTTGAAGATGAGGAGGAGCATTTAGCTGAGGGATTTGTTGCTGAGGGAAATCTAGCCGAGGAGCATTTAGCCGAGGGATTTGTTGCCGAGAAAGATTTAGCCGAGAAGAATGTTGCCGAGGGAAAGTTAGCCGAGAGAATTGCTGCTGAGAGAGATTTAGCCGAGGAACATTCAACTGACGGATTTGTTGCCGAGGGAGATTTAGCCGAGGGACATTTAGCCGAGAAGCTTATAGCCACAAGGAAATCACTTGAACCAACTAGTCCGAAGAAAGGAGCTAAGGCCAAACGATTCAAGAAGGTCTTAGGAAGATTGTTTCATCAAGTTGGACTCGACAAAGTCACTTGGGCCAGGACGAAGAAGATGCATTCAAACCTCATTGGTTTTGAATTCAGGCTCAAGTAGATCAACGAATTGCCCAAGTGATTTACTTGTTCTCTTTTCCTCCTCTTTGGTTTTGTTCCATTGGGTTTTTCAAAGAGAGGTTTTTAATGAGGCAAGTAGATCACTTCCAAATAAAACCATTTGTTGATCTAAAACCCAAAGCCCATCAAACTAAAATCTCAACCAAGAATACCAAGGGGCATGCGATTTCAAGTTCAAACTCTAGTTTAATTTCTATATTGTTTTTCGAGGGAGAGTTATTGTCTTCTCTCTCTCTCATGCAAGTTCTTGTGTTTTATTTTTAAACTCCTTTGTAACCTCATTTGCGATTTCATCTAGCTTTTTAATCAAACATCCTCTAAATTTCTAGATCATCTTGTTGGTGAGTCATATCCAGCAAAATCCATTGATGCTTTAGGCAAGTCATATTCGAGAGATTCAAAGAGGAATATCAAGGGCATTTCCGCATCCCTTGTTAGACCTATCGATTCCCATCCCTTGAAGTGATTATGTTGCTTGCAAGGCCTATAAAATCACTTACCCAAACCATAGAGTGTGCGATTCAGGGAGTTCGTAACATGTCGTATTAGAGCACCACTCAACAACTTGGGTAATATCGTTCCATTCATTTCTGTTTTGCATCTATTTATCTTCTCTTGTGGATCAATTGCATATGTTCATCTTCTAGTGTGTTTCGAGTCTGTTCTTAATTTTTTTCTTGTGATCGTCGCATGTAGTTGTTTGTTTAGGAATGGTTTTCGTTCAGTTTGCGTCATAAATATATAAAAAAATTTATTAGGGATCATCTAGTGTTGTCTATTTTTTCTTCATTTCTGCCTCTTCATATTCTGTTTAGATCGAGTGGTTTGTGTGTGCTGTGTTGATATGCTCAAATTAATACCCTATAAGTACTAAAGCAGTTGTTGTAGTATATGTAGGGGTCGAACACAAGAACTCAAGGAAACACACAATAGATTATATAGATGAGAATCAAGCTAAGCAATTTAGTTGAAACAAAAAGCAATAGACAGTAAAAGAGTTGTAAATCGATGGGAGACATATAGGTTCAGGGTATTTCTCAGGAAATCAATATATGCAGATAAACTAACTAATCAGGGTTCAGGTTAAGCACGGTTCTTGAACTCAAATCACTAAAGTATAATTAACCAACTGTCGTTGCAAGAATTATCTAAATCTAAACTTCAGAATCCCAAATCTCTTTGCAAATTCCTAAAAATAAATCAGCCTTAATATCGAGTTTGATATGTTCACAAATCAACTAAACCAAATCTCTTTGCGCATAATTAATTTGCTCACCCTAGGTTCTATCAGATTCTAAGGCGAAGAACTAATCAACCTAGCATTCAAAGAAATCCTTTATGAGAACACTAAACCTAAAGTGGATATACTCAGACATGGAAATTGAAGCAACAAACATGTTTGAATAAATCATCAAATAAATAAATAGAAAGAGTAACAAGAGGGTTCGAAATCTTCTCTCGGATGAACAGAGTTTCATACTTGTCTACCTTCAAAAACTCTCTCACAAAACCAAAGTAAAATAAAGCATAGCCATCAAAGTGGCTGTAAAATCTTAATAAATAACCTAAGTCACGTTTTGGGGCTTCTTGTAAATAATAAAGTCTTCTGGGAAATTTTGAAATTCTTCAACTCTTGGAAAAGTCGCGACTCATGTCTGTTGCAGTGAGTATCGACCGATACTCGTCAGTATCGATCGATACCGAGGCTTCAAATCGGGTACTCAGCTACACGAACGTCTGTTTTGCTCTAAAATACTCCAGAAAGCTCCAATATCTCCAATTATGCTCCAAACGTGCTAAAACCTGTAAAAGACTCTAAAACACTACAAAATAGTAGAAAGACTATAAAAACGGACTTATATCATGGCCTAAAAGGGGTATAAACCATGATATATAATGTGTGTCGAGTTTCATCACTTGTCCTCTCAGAATCTGTTCGTGAATAGCTTGGTTTTAGGGTTGCTCGAAATTGTTGTTTCATTTCTGATTGTCAGTCGAACAGCCTGTGTTTGTTTTGGTCTCATCAATCGAGTCTTAAGAGCACCAGTTTTTGTGATTGTCAAAATTTTACTGTCTCTTACGTCTTTTTAATTTTCGAAAACTTTAATCTCTTTGCAAGGACTTGTTACTGGTGATGTGTGTGTGATTTTATTTCAGGAGCAACTATGTCTGATCACAACGAAGAGAACGATGATCAACAGCCTCAAAATGGAAATAATACCTTGCGACTTGAAGCCATGATAGCATATTTGACTAGGGCTTTTCGTGGAGAAGTTGAAGCCCTCAACAAACAGTTTGATGAAGTTATTCAGCCAAGGCAAGCACGAGTAGGAGAAGAACAAGGCAGAGGCCCAAGGAGACACTTGCCGAGACAGCAAAGAGATGAGGCAGCTGATGAATACTACGTAGCTGATGGTAATTCCTCTCGTGGAAGCCAAGGAAGACAGAGGCGTGTTAGAGCACAGCAACAAGACAATCTCAGAGGCCTCAAAATGAAGATTCCCCCTTTTCATGGGAAGAACGATCCAAATGCTTACTTGGAATGGGTAAAGAAGATCGAACTGGTCTTCAATTGTCAACACTACACCGAGGTCAATAGAGTGCGTGTAGTAGCGACGGAGTTCTATGCCTACGCCCTAAGTTGGTGGGATCAACTTGTTACCTCTAGGAGAAGAAGCGGTGAGAATCCAGTAGAGTCATGGAACGAGGTGAAAACTATCATGAGGAAGCGGTTCGTTATGAGCCACCATCATAGAGAGCTACATCATCAACTTAGAAGACTCGCTCAAGGAAACAAAAGTGTCGAAGAATACTATCAAGAAATGAAGACATGATACAGGCTGACGTAGCTGAGGATAGGGAGGCAACCATGTCACGGTTTTTGGGTGGCTTGAATAGAGACATCCAAGACAGATTGGAGATGCATCATTACGTTGAGCTGGAAGAGATGCTACACAAAGCGATTTTGATCAAGAAACAACTCAAAAGGAGGAGCTCTTCTTCTCGATCCTCTTACGGTGCTGGAATATCAAATACTAAGCCGAGTTATCCAAGTGAAGAGAAGCAGATTGCTAAGCCCAAGATCGAGCCTAAACCGTTCACACCAGTTCAAAACTACAAGGGCAGAACCAAATCTACAACTTCTATGGTTCGTGAAGTGAGGTGTTTCAAGTGTCAAGGCAAATGACACTTTGCAAAGGAATGTCCAAACCAGAAGATCATGGTCCTCTTATAGACAATGGCGAGATTGAAGAAGAAGAAGTGCTTTATGGTTCATCCGAGGAACATGAAGAAGTGGCTATTAAAGGACATCTCTTGGTGATTCAAAGAGCCTTGAATGTTCACATCAAAACCGACAAGCATGAGCAAAGGAAGAATCTGTTTCATTCTAGATGTCACGTTCAAGGGAAGGTATGCATCATCATCATAGACGGAGGCAGCTGCACCAATGTGGCAAGTGATACAATGGTCAAAAAGCTCGAGATGAAAGCATCCCAAACCTTACAATCTTCAATGGCTTAACAACGAGGAGATGAAAGTGAGAAGGCAAGTTTCGGTTCCTATAACCATTGGCAAATACCAAGACGAGATTATGTGTGACGTCCTGCCCATGGAAGCAAGCCACATTCTCCTAGGGAGGTCATGGCAGTATGATCGAAGAGTGGTTCATGACGGTTTCAACAATAGGTATTCTTTTGAATACAACGGAAAGAAGACCACCTTTGTTCCCATGACGCCACCAGAAATTTATCAAGACCAGCTGCTTCTAAAGCACAAAGGAACGCAGAAATCCCAGGCTATGATCAAAGGAGATAATCCAAAGGAGTTGCCATCTGATATGCTCAAATTAATACACTAAATAGTACTAAATAAGTTGTTGTAGTATAGTTAGGGATCGAATCCACAAAGACTCAAGGAAACACACAATAGATTCTAGATGCTGAATTACGCTAAGTGATCAATGGTATTGAAAGCAGTGCAAAAATTAAAAGAGCTGTAATTCAATTGGAGGAAATATAGGCTAAGGGTTTTTCTCAGGAAATCAATGAATGCAGATAAACTAACTAACATGATTCAGATTTAGCGCAGTTCTTGAACTCAAATCACTAAGGTATAATTAACCAACTGTCGTTGCGAGAATTATCTAAATCTAAATCCTAGGAATTCCAAATCTCTTTGCGAATCCTAAAGTCTAAATCAGTTTTAAAGTTCAGGTTTGATATGTTCACAAATCAATTAAATAAAATCTCTTTGCGAATAATCAATTTGCTCACCTAGGTTCTATCAGGTAATTAAATCGCACTGTCGTGCCAAATCAATTATCCTAAGATCTAAGTTCCAGATTCGTCAACCTAGAATTAGCTTTGAACACAACCTAAGCGAAGAACTAATTCAGATGGTGAATCCTAAACAGATAATCAACCTAGCAATCAAGAAATCCTTATGAGAAAACCCTAAACCTAAAGTGGATATACTCAGACATGAAGAATGAAACAATCAACATAACTGAATAAATCATCAATAAAATAGAAAGAATAACAAGAGGTTTTGAGATCTGATCTCGGACGAAGGTAGATTCAGACGTGTATTTCTCAAGCCAAAGTAAAATCAAAGTATAGAAAAATAAAGCTTGGCCAACCAAGTGGCTGTAAAAATCCTATTAATAACCTAAATCACGAGTTGGGGTCTTTTTTTAATTATTAAAGACTTCTGGACCAATTTGAAATTCTTTAACTCTTCATTAAAGTCGCATGTCGTGAAATCAGGTACTCAGCAACACGACTTCAGCTTTTGCTCCAAACTGTTCCAGAAAGCTCCAATAATTCCAATAATGCTCCAATCGTGCTATAACCTGTAAAAGACTCTAAAATACTACAAAACACTAGAAAGTCTCTATAAAAAAGACTTATATCATGGCCTAAAATGGGTAAAAACCATGATATATCAACTCCCCCAGACTTAGCCTTTGCTTGCCCTCAAGAAATAGAAGACTAAACCAGAGAAAGATGTTTGAAAACGCGGAGACTCACCTGTTCATGAACCATCGAAATGACCCTCTTTCCAAGTACCCAAATGTCACATAATCAGCTTTCGATCTAACCACCATGTACTTTTCCGTAGACATTCGCAGCTTTTCCAGACTCCATACATTATCTCGCAGCATTGTTCAAATAAAGCCCTCATCACCAGTCCCAGACTCCATACATTATCTCGCAGCATTATCTCGCTGCAGCCAATGTTCAAGAACCTTCTATATTCTTTACCATACAATATCATGACAAGGAACCACCTTTTTCACACTTTTTGGTATTATTTCTCTCCCCCAGACTTATTTCTTATCATGTTCTCTTTTTTTTTATTTTCAGCTTTGCATATACACATCAAGGTATGAGACGCGAGTATTGATGGTGTTTGCCACCAAATCCCCGGCTCTTCCCTCTCTATGTATCAAAGGTTTAGGCGAATAGTGGTATCCCGGAAAATTTTCCTAACCTCGCTTTCAACCTTTGTGTGATCATTCCCTCTTAAGTAGAATAATGGGATCGCTGGAAATTTTCCTTACCCTCTACTCAGAAGAAAATCTTTTCAATCTTTTATACTCTTATTTATCAACTTATAACAGGGGAGAGAGATACCATAACTCTAAACATATGGGTTCCTTTATCAGATATGAATGATGAATCAAGCTCTAAAAAACACTAACCACATTGATGAAGAGCAAAAATTTGGCTCAGGCTTCAGAAGAACTCTGCTGGAGACATGGATGTTTTCTAGTCAACTGATCAGTCCTTGGATTTTTCATTAGTCGATCTAGAACTGATCTTGTAACACTGGTCACTATAAAGCAAAATCAGAACAATAGGCTAAAACACAGGATCATCATCATGTAACACTGTGCACTCAAAAAACAAAATCAAATCAATAGGTTCCAGCACAAGATCATCATCTCCAACAAGTTTTGACTCGATAGATCAATTTTGACTCGATAAAACGACTGACTCTAAGAAAAACAAAAAACAATGTCAGCAGACACCTCCCCAGACTTGAACAACACTGTCCCCAGTGTTATCTAGCCTAGAGTCAGTGAAAGAAAACAAAATAACAGAATAAAATTGGGAAAAACAAGAAGTTACCTTGCTGGAACATCGAGTATCGATCGACACACAGCCTGGTATCGATCGATACCAGGCTTAAATCGACATGATGAACATCTCTTCCCGATTGGTGTCGATCGATACCATTGGGGTATCGATCGACAATAGGCGATTTCGGATTTTTGCTCCTTGTTTATCCTGACACAAACACAAATCGAAAAATAAAAAGAAAATACTTATATATATAGACTCACCAGTGGGTTGCCTCTCACCAAGCGCTCGTTTAACGTCAATAGCTTGACTGTAACGCCCTTCAGGCTGGATAAGAGTGAGAGCTTGCACCAAAACAGGCTCCACAACTTGACATTGCTAGCTTCAGAGTTCTGCTCATCATGCTGTCCACAAACTCCTTTCATTTCTCTTTCAGCTCCCAAGTGAGAAGAACTCTAACCTTGGAGAATGGTTTCGAGGCTCCTTTGCACCTCACCTTGTACTCAATCGAATCTCCATCACACTTTTGAGGAATCAATGTGACATGGGGATCCTTGACTCTTTTGCTCTTCACCTTCGTCTTTGTTGCCTTGGCCTTCTTGACAACTTCCTTGGCGATGCTGGGTGATTCAGCTGAAACGTCTGTGATAGTTGGCTCGTCATGAGGCTCTTCCAAAAGATCAACTGCTAATGTCTCTCATGTGACATCTTCAATGCAAGAGACACGTCCGGGAGTTCCTCTAGGGATGGCTTTGTAGTACACTTCCTTGTCAATGTATGAGAATGAGATGTGCTTGCTGGGTGTGTCCATAATGGCACCAACCGTAGCCATGAACGGTCTTCCGAGAATCAACTATGTACGAGATTTTGCATTCATCTCTACAACCTGAAAATCAGTAGGAACCAGGCAATCTCCTATTGTGATCATCAAATCAGCGATTGCCCCATATGGAAGAGAGGTGGAATCGTTCGCGAACGTGATAGATGTCTTTGGAGGTTGAATATCAGCTCCCAATCTCTCTGCAATTGCCCTGGACATGACATTGACGCAGGCTCCTGAGTCAACGAGAGACTCTTTGAATTTAACTCTAGAGATAGAGCATGGAACTGAGAAGATTCCTGGGGCTTCCCTCTTAGTTAACTGTCTCAGTGGAGGTGTACCTCTGGCCTTAATGAAGAGTGCCTTGATCTCTTCCTCAGTTTCTCTGCAATCTTTGAAGTGACTTAGCAGAGGCCATTCCTCTATAGCTTCTTCAAAAGTGAACGAGTGGGAAATCCTTCGTACCCTCTTCTCAAAGCCATGCAGCTGCTTTGGAGTGATAAGATCTCTGAGGTGTTTAGGAATAGGATTCAGCTTCTTGGGCTTGCGAACTCTTTCTGCAATCAACTCAGGTGTTTTCACAGTTTCTGGTTCGTTCTGCGAAGGGTATCGATCGACACCAGGTAGGGTATCGATCAATACTCTTGTTCTTGAATCGTCCCTGGTAGATTTGTCATCATCAAAAGGATGCTCCACAACTGATTTATCCAACAAAGCCTTGCATCTGGCGTCCTCCCATTCCTTCCTTGTCATAATACGAGGCATAGGATAAGGTATCCTGGGTATATACACTCGTTCTGCAACTACCTTAGGTACCACAGTCGAAGTCTCAGTTGTCTCCTCAGAAATCGCCTCAGTATCGACCGACACCAATGGGGTATCGATCGATACACATGATTTTAGGTCCATTCGAGCAAGTGTCTGGGCTGGTATCGATCGATACAAGCTGGTATCGATCGATTCTTGTGCGATTTCAGGATCCTCATCGAAAATTTCTGCACTTGAGCTGACTGCATTGACGTGTGCACTGTGTGAATGAACCGACTTTCCCTTAGCATTTGATGCAGTCTGAGCTACTTGCGTTTCCAGCATCCTTTGATTGGTATTGAGAGCCTCGATTTTCCCATTGAGATGGTCAATCTTCCCATTCAGATCAGTATACAGATGGTCAATTTTCCCATTGAAATCTACATGCAGTTTTTGCTGTCCTTGAAGAATCTGCTCAAGCATGGATTCCATCTTATTATCCGTAGACTTTGGAGGGATGGGCTGGTACGAAGAGTTCCCGTAATTGCGATTGTTGTTGTTGAAGTTTTGGTTGTTGTTGTATCCAAATTGCTGACCCTGAAATCCAGAACCACCAACATAGTTACAATCCTCCACTTCAGCTCCACCGATGTTATCGATTCCGTCAGCAAAGTGTACAGTCTTCTTCGACTTTCCGATCAGAAAATCCAGCTTTGCCTGAACATCAGCAATCTGCGATCCATCAAGTCCTCCAGCTTGCTTCTTCCGCTCGAAATCAGCATTCTTGCTGCTATTGCTAGACGCCAAGTTCTCAATCAGCACGACTGCATCATCTGGATACCTGGTGTTGAAGTTCCCATTACTTGCAGTATCCAAAGCCATCTGGTACCTCCAATCGATCCCTCTGTAGAAGGTACCCATCAGCTGAACCTGATTGAACACATGGTGCGGACAATCTCTCTGATATGATTTGAAGCGAATCTAAGCAGCCTTGAGTCCCTCTGTTGGACCTTGAGAAAATTGTGAAATTTTGTTCCTGAGCTCTTCAGATCTTGCATCATCATAGAAATTGCACAGGAATGCATTCTTCGTCTCTTCCCATGTAGTTAGTGAACCAGGAGTCAACTGGTTCAGCCAATAAGCAGCATCCCCACCAAGAGAGTATGGGAAAAGTTTGCAGAAAAGATACTCATTTGACACTCCATTGTACTTCATACCAGTGACCAAATCCTCGAACCTTTTGATATGATCCATGGGATGCTCATGAGGTAGGCCATGGAAAGGACACTGACTCACGAGAGCATAGTACGCAGGCTTCAGCTCGAAATCGTTCATCTGAAAAGTTGGGATGCGAATCGCAGATCGATTGGCATAGAACTGATCAGGTCTGTTGTGCTCGCCAAGTGTCCTAGCTCGATCACCTGCAGCATTCCCAACGTTGGCGCGCCCAGCTGGCGTGACAATCTCAATAACAGCAGCAGGGACAACGACGTTTCCAGCCTCATCAAGTCGTTGCCCTCTCTCATTACACGACCCTCTTGGTTTCTCAGAACTCCAGCTTCATCAGCTCTTAAAACCACTGGGTTGTTCATCCCTGATGTTTGCTTTGTCTCTCTGTTTGTGCATTCCACAAGCGCTAGCTGTTCCAGTGACAGTTCAACTAGCTGAGTGCTCTTGTTGCTTCTGGTTTCACGAACAGACATACACCTGAAACCAAAGCACGAGACAAGGCACGTAAGTAACCAAAAAAATACGTTGAGTATCGATCGATACCAAGTGGTGTCGATCGATATCAACAAAAGAATACGACGAGTATCGACCGATACTAGGGAGTGTCGATCGATACCGACGAACTTAGTCGAAATTCCCAACTAAAATCTAATGGCGAATTGAATCCCCGGCAACGGCGCTAAATTTGATATGCTAAATTAATACCCTAAATAGTACTAAAGCAGTTGTCGTAGTATAGTTAGTGATCGAATCCACAAAGACTCAAGGAAACACACAATAGATTCTAGATGCTGAATTACGCTAAGTGATCAATGGTATTGAAAGCAGTGTAGAAATTCAAAGAGTTGTAATTCAATTGGAGGAAATATATGCTCAGGGTTTTTCTCAGGAAATCAATGAATGCAGATAAATTAACTAACAGGATTCAGATTTAGCGCAGTTCTTGAACTCAAATCACTAAGGTATAATTAACCAATTGTCGTTGCGAGAATTATCTAAATCTAAATCCTAGGAATTCCAAATCTCTTTGCGAATCCTAAAGTCTAAATCAGTTTTAAAGTTCAGGTTTGATATGTTCACAAATCAATTAAATCAAATCTCTTTGCGAATAATCAATTTGCTCACCTAGGTTCTATCATGTAATTAATCGCACTGTCGTGCCAAATCAATTATCCTAAGATCTAAGTTCCAGATTCGTCAATCTAGAATTAGCTTTGAACACAACCTAAGCGAAAAACTAATTCAGATGGTGAATCCTAAACAGATAATCAACCTAGCATTCAAGAAATCCTTATGAGAAAACCCTAAACCTAAAGTGGATCTACTCAGACATGGAGAATGAAACAATCAACATAACTGAAAAAATCATCAATAAAATAGAAAGAATAACAAGAGGATTTGAGATATGATCTCGGACGAAGGGAGATTCAGACTTGTCTTTCTCAAACCAAAGTAAAATCAAAGTATAGAAAAGTAAAGCTTGGCCAACCAAGTGGCTGTAAAAATCCTATAAATAACCTAATTCACGAGTTGGGGTCTTCTTGTAATTATTAAAGACTTCTGGACCAATTTGCAATTCTTCAACTCTTCATTTAAGTCGCATGTCGTGTCAGCCTCGATGAGTATCGATCGATACCAGGGGGTATCGATCGATGCTTGTCGTGAAATCAGGTACTCATCAACACGACTTCAACTTTTGCTCCAAACTGTTCCAGAAAGCTCCAATAATTCCAATAATGCTCCAATCGTGCTATAACCTGTAAAAAACTCTAAAATACTACAAAACACTAGAGAGACTCTATAAAAAGGACTTATATCATGGCCTAAACAGGGTAAAAACCATGATATATCACCATCCAATCATGAAGAAGAAAATCCACTCAAAACATGCCAAGAAAAAACGATCGATCGGTCCTTCACTCGATTGATCGATCCAATGAGGTCGGCCAAAAAAAAAACAAAATGACCGATCGATCCTTTCAACGATTGATCGATCCACAACTTTTGGGCAGGCAGGAAGAAAATCGACCAATCGATCCTCCCACAGACCGATCGATCCTTTTGGCCCGTACACAAAACTTGCAATTACTTGGAACGACTGAGGGACGAGCTGAATCAACGAACTTCCACTGAGGGAAATCAGTTTTGCTGACCAACAGTACCTTTAGAAGAGAGTGGTCAAGACAAAAATAAAGTAGCTCACATCGATTCAAACTTGCCTTTGAAAACTACACCTGTGGCCAAGCTAAAGCATGCTGAGCAAAAGACACGTCCAAACAATCAAACCATTGATGGGTCAGGTAAGTTCTCTCGACCAAATTCCTTTTTTAAGACTAACGGTCGTGGTATTTTGCTGTTTGAAACACCGATTTTAAGTTGTCTCACAACTTGAAAAACGGACCCGAGGAAGAAAAAATCGTCCAAAAGAAAAGACTGATCGAGGAACTTGAGAGCTATGGCTGTTCTGACTTTAAACCTAGAAATCATGATCCTCTTCAAATCCCAACTCAAAACCTTCCACAAGATAAGTGTAATCCGGTTTTGAACTTTAATCATACCAACTTAGCTTTTTTGTGCAGATTTTTCGGATTTGAGGTCAAATCCTTTTCAAGTGGGAGAGGATGATGTGATCCTAAGCAGTACCAAGGAGAATGAGCTTGAAGCTGAGAAGGAGAATTTAGCTGAGGAATTTGTTGCTGAGGGAAATCTACCCGAGGAGCATTTAGCTGAGGGATTTGTTGCCGAGGAAGATTTAGCCGAGAAGAATGTTGCTGAGGGAAAGTTAGTTGAGAGAATTGCTGATGAGGGAGATTTAGCCGATGAACATTCAACTAAGAGATTTGTTGCTGAGGGAGATTTAGCCGAGGGACATTTAGCCGAGAAGCTTGTAGTGACAAGGAAATCACTTGAACCAACTAGTTCGAAGATAGGAGCTAAGGCCAAACGATTCAAGAAGGTCTTAGGAAGATAGTTTCATCAAATTGGACTCGACAAAGTCACTTGGGCCAGGACAAAGAAGATGCATTCAAACCTCATTGGTTTTGAATTTAGACTCAAGTAAATCAACAAATGGTCCAAGTGATTTACTTGTGCTATTTTCATCCTCTTTGGTTTTGTCCCATTGGGTTTTCCAAAGAGAGGTTTTTAATGAGGCAAATAGATCACTTCCAAATAAAACAATTGTTGATCTAAGACCCAAAGCCCATCAAACTCAAATCTCGACCAAGAATACCAAGGGGCATGCGATTTCAAGTTCAAACTCTAGTTTAATTTCTATGTTGTTTTTCGAGGGAGAGTTATTGTCTTCTTTCTCTGATATTCTCATATTTTACTTGTTTTACCATGCATTCTACTTAGTGTTTTCAGTCACATGCATGCATAATCATTGTTTTTCTTAGTGTTTTGGTCCAAATTAGAGTCTATCTAGTTTTCATTAGGTCCTAGTGAGTCTTGCATTCATTTGGAGTGTTTTCTAGGTGTTTGGAGACATACTGATGATGTTTGAAGTTATGGAGCATAAGAGAATGAAGAGTCCATCCGAAGCATTTGAGAGAACTGGTAGGACGAAGGGTCTCCGGTCATATTTAGCCTCAATTATCCTCATGCAAGTTATAGCCAAGTGAGTTAGCTGTCGACTGAAGGTGGTTTGAGGCAATTCGGACATGTATTCCAGGAGATATTTCAGTGTTACCGAAGGTGTATCCGTCTGGCCGCCTACACCCCTCGGAGTCCGCTCGGTGTTGCACTTCAGGATGATCAACACCGGACAGCCTTGGGCCGGTGTCACCACCAGGTGTCAAGGCAAATATTGGACATGAGAAATACCGAACCATTACACAGGAGCACCACTGCCCGATATTGAAGAGCATGCACTCCCTCGTCCTTGAAGCACCGGCCCATCCTCGACCGGTGTGCTCGTCCGGTGCCTAGCAAACGTTTGGGCAGGGAGAATTCCAGCCAGCTGCACCCATTGAAGACCGTCTGGTACTGAACCTCATCTCTACACTGGCCCACAGAACCGAGCAATGTCCACCCGGTGTCACAAATCCAAATCTGTCATCATTGAATCCAGCCGAAGTGACTGAAAGATCAGGCCAGATGAAGAACTTGTATTCGGATTTATCTTCGGAAGTCTGCGTAGAAATTTTAGATAATTGAGTTAGTTATCTTCTGGAGGTGATTGAAAGTCATTCT
Source organism: Eutrema japonicum (assembly GCA_030161315.1). Lineage (NCBI taxonomy): Eukaryota > Viridiplantae > Streptophyta > Magnoliopsida > Brassicales > Brassicaceae > Eutrema > Eutrema japonicum. Next base: position 24,674,461 of record BSQW01000007.1, read on the forward strand.
GATCAGTGGTTAGAAAGATACATCAGATTGAGCAGGGAAATCTCTACCTGGCGCCCAAACGAGTCATGTGGAAACTCAGCTCCAAGGTCAATACCTGATGAGGACATCGAGTCAACAACCCAAGTCATACAAGAACCACTAGTACCAAGTGGACCAGTGACTAGAAACAGGAGCAGGGACATGGAAAAGAAGTTCAACATGTTCATGGACCAGCTCAGCAAGAAGGTATCTTCAAGACGGACACTAGTCCGCTAAGCCCGTTTGCGAGCAGTTATTGGGCCGATTCTTTGAAGCAGGATCCAATCATGATCCCGGCCGATCCAGAAGGTGATCCACATATCGATTTGAAGCTTTTGAGTCTAGTTTCCAGAACCCTAGAGATCAGCCCAAGACTCCTTACCATTCGGACCAGAACGTCCAAACACTGAAGACATATCGGCTGGACCCTTTGCTGGCCGATAACACTAAGTGGCCACTCATCAAGCCCATGCTCGTGGCCCACTTATCAGTGGTCGATTTCAATTCACCAGAGACGATTTAGGCCTAAGGAAGGTCATTAGTTGGGTTTGTAAGTCGTTTGGTGCTCTTTTCCCAACCTTCGTTTTTATCCCACTGGGTTTTGCGAAGATGGGTTTTTACCGAGGCTAAACGGCTTGCAATATTATTGGCCCAATTAATGACCCTCTGCAAGCCTTGAAGACCAAGCACACGAGGCCCTCCTTCTATCTCTCTTAGTCTTTTTAATTCTTTTGTAAACGGGCCTAAATTGTTAAGGACCTGTCTTGTTATTTCTTTTTCGATTTATTCCTTTTCTTTTGGGCGTGTGTTTTCTTTAAAAACCCTAAGGCTTTGTCCTTTCTTGCTCAGGTAGACAATAAGAATTTTCCTTGGTTATTTTCGAGTTTTTGTTCTTCACAAAAACGTTTCCTCTCTTTAGATCGTGAGTGAGTCCGATCCTTAGGAAAACCCCTTGAAGTATCAAGAGATCGTCGCCTCTCTTGTGGTTCTCATCGCCCCACCAGCAACATCCATTTTATCCCGTTGATAGAAGAGAGACACCTTAGTCTAGCTTCTTCAACACTTGAGCACGTATCATTTTGGTATCAGAGCTTTAAAAAGCTCCTGAATCTAAGGTGTAAACGTTCGCTTATCATCTCTTAATTTTTTTGTATTTGTTTTGTTCTTGTCTAGGTTTCTAGATTCAAAAAAAAAAAATATAGAAGAACCCTAATTCTTTTGTGTCAATTTCTTTGTGTACCTTAGCAAGATTAATCAAAAAAAAGAAGAAGGAAACTTAGCATTCCCTTAGTATGTCGAAAATTAATTTTTCCTTTTAGGATTGTTAGTCAAAAAAGAAGAAGAAGAAAACAGAGTGTTTTAGTTTAGAATTTTTCCTTTTAGATTTAAGAATTTTTTTTTTTTTACCTTATTAGTTGTTCTTGTCGATTTGTTTTTTTTTTTTTGGAGCTCCATTGATACACTTTGTGAATTTTTTTTGCAAGGAGAAACAATGGAAAACAATGCTGTACCGCAAGACCCTAATGCCATTCTCATGCAAGCAATCACGGCTATGCAACAACAGGTCCAAAGAGTTGTCCAAAGGCTTGATCATATGGAGCAGCCTCAAGCCAACAACAATCCTCAACCAAGAGCACAACGACGAGCCAACAACCTAGGCGAAGATCCGGACGATGTTCCAATGGAGGAACAGCCTCAAGTGAGGAGAAGAGGACCGAGGCACAACGGTTTTGACGAGGCCGAAGGTGACTTTCGGAGGCACCACTCCACGGACATGAAGCTAAAGGCCCCAACCTTTGCTGGCCGAGTAGATCCCGAAGCTTACTTGGAATGGGAGCAACGAATGGAGCATATATTCGCCTACTATGACAACAACGAGCAAAGGAGGTTAGCCTTAGCCGTAGCTCAACTCACGGACCATGCTCTCTCATGGTGGGACCGTGAGGTTTCTGACCGAAGAAGGAGCCAATCTCCTCAAGTCCTTACTTGGCGAGAGATGAGGCAGCTTATGAAGAAAAGATACGTCCCCGCTTACTATCACCGAGACCTCCAAAAGAAGTTTTGAAAATTAACCCAAGGGACTAGGAGTGTGGAGGAATATTTTGAATAGTTCGAGCACCTAAGGAACCGTCTAGAGCTTGATGAAGACACTGAGACCCTCATGGCTCAGTTCTTAGACGGACGCAACGAACGGCTAAGTCACAAAGTGGAGAAGCTTCCATACCACAACTTGAAGGACATCTTACACCATGCCATTCAAGCTGAGCAACAATTGAAGAAGAATTCCTATGCTACTGGAAGGACATGGAGTAACCAAACATGGGACCAGAACCGAGCCAAGACCCAAACTCCAACCAGCTTTCCATCCAAGGCCGCGGAGAAGGGCAAGTCGGTCGAAATCGACCCTAGGTTCACTTCTAAGGCCTCTGAGCCTAATCAAGGTAAGTTTTCTAACCCAAGTACTTCTAGAACTCGTGACATAACATATTTTAATTGCAAGGGCAGAGGACACATGGCTAGAGAATGCCCAAATCCCCGAGTTATGATCATGTTGGATTCGGGTGAGTACGAGTCTCAAGATGAGGCCGATGTGCTAATGACCGAAGTAGCCACTGAAGAAGTAGATTTTGAGGCTGAATATGGTGAGTCTCTGGTCATAAGACGAGCCTTGAACCTCACGGTTCATCCTGACGAGACAGCCCAAAGAGACAACATCTTTCATACAAGATGTTCCATCCGAGGCAAGGTATGTAATTTGGTAATTGATGGAGGGTCATGTACCAATGTAGCGAGTGACTACATGGTCACTAAGCTCTGTCTAGAACGCGCTAAACACCCTCACCCATATAAGCTAAGATGGTTAAACGATAAGGCTGAATTACGCGTCACGGACCAAGTGCTTGTACCATTCAATGTGGGCAAGTACTCGGATGAAATTGTGTGTGATGTTGTTCCTATGCAAGCTGGCCATCTTCTTCTTGGTAGACCTTGGCAGTTTGACAAGGACGCCATTCACCATGGCCGAAGTAACATGTATTCGTTTGTGCATGATAAAACGATGTATAATTTAACACCTCTTACACTTGCTCAAGTACACGAATTACAAGTTAAAATGTTAAAAGAAAAAGATGCATCGACCAGGAATAATTTGTTTATCAAGTCCAGTTATATTTCTAAGGCAATCACTTGCAAGGAACCGGTATTACTAATGATCTTTAAGGAGACTTTAAGTGCAGGTTCTAGGGCGTTGGAGCAACAGCTTCCTACTGAAGTTACTCAACTCTTGGACCGATTTGCTGATGTGTATCCTGATGAGATACCTCCTGGCTTACCTCATATAATTGGAATAGAGAACCATATCAATTTTGTGCCATGAGCCCCATTACCCAATCGAGCCGCATATCGCGTTAATCCGGACGAAGCCAAGTAACTAGAGAAGCAAGTGAGAGAACTTATGGACAAGGGCTATGTTCGTGAGAGCCTTAGTCCATGTGTCGTGTCAGTCCTTTTGGTGCCAAAGAAGGATGGGACGTGGAGGATGTGCGTGGATTGTCGCGCGATAAACAACATAACGATCAAATACCGACATCCGATACCAAGGTTAGATGACATGCTTGATGAGATTTCTGGTTCTAATTTATTTTCCAAGATTGATCTCAGGAGTGGATACCACCAAGTACGAATGAGAGAAGGTGACGAATGGAAGACGGCCTTCAAGACGAAGCAAGGCCTCTACGAATGGCTAGTTATGCCTTTCGGGCTAACTAACGCGCCAAGTACCTTCATGCGACTCATGAATGAGGTTCTTAGACCCTATATTAGTAAGTTTGTAGTGGTATACTTCGATGATATTCTCATTTATAGTCGAACTCTAGCTGAACATTTATCTCATTTAGAACAAATTCTTAAGACACTTCAACGAGATGGTCTTTACGCCAACTTGAAGAAGTGCACATTTTGCGCTAATGAGCTTGTGTTTTTAAGCTTTGTTGTGAGTTCACAGGGACTTAGAGTGGACCAGGAGAAGGTCCAAGCCATCCAAGAATGGCCTACGCCAACAACCGTTAGCCAAGTTCGAAGTTTTCACGGCTTGGCTAGCTTTTACCGACGGTTCGTGAAGGACTTCAGCACCCTTGCTGCACCTCTAACTGCCATCATCAAGAAGGACGTGGCATTCAAGTGGGGAGAAGCCCAGGAAGAGGCCTTCAAAGGCCTAAAGGATCGTTTGACTCATGCTCCCGTTTTAACTTTACCTGATTTCTCTAAAACGTTTGAAATTGAGTGTGATGCCTCAGGTTTAGGGATCGGTGCTGTGCTTACTCAAGGAGGCAAACCTGTTGCTTACTTCAGTGAGAAACTTAGTGGAGCCACTCTCAACTATCCTACTTATGACAAGGAGCTCTAAGCCTTAGTCCGAGCAATGGAGACGTGGCAGCATTACCTACTATCGAAGGAGTGTGTCATCCACACCGACCATGAGACTTTGAAGCATCTTAGGGGTCAGACTAACCTCAAGCGAAGACATGCTAAGTGGCTGGAGTTTATAGAGACGTTCCCCTATGTGATCAAGTACAAGAAAGGAAAAGATAATGTGGTGGCAGATGCCCTATCTCGGAGATATGCGCTAATATCGACCATGGAAGCCAAGGTTCTTGGATTTGAAATTATTATTCCATTATATGAATCTGATGTTGATTTTGCAGAGATATACAAGAACCATGGAAAAGGAGCCCACGCCTCTTACTATGTCCATGACGGTTATCTTTTTAAAGATAAACGCCTATGCATTCCGCAATGCTCGTTAAGAGAGCTTATAGTCCGAGAAGCTCATGGAGGAGGCCTCATGGGTCATTTCGGCATTGAGAAGACACTTGCCATTCTGAAGGAGCACTTCTTTTGGCCACACCTTAAGAAGTCGGTCGAAACTTTCTGTGCAAGATGTATCACTTGCAAGAAAGCCAAGTCTCGGGTTCACCCGCACGGTTTGTATCTTCCTTTACCGATTCCTACTTTACCATGGATTGATATTTCTATGGACTTTGTGCTAGGTTTGCCTAAGATCAGACACAAGGACTCCATCTTTGTCGTGGTTGATCGGTTCTCGAAGATGGCACACTTCATTCCATGTGCCAAGACAAACGATGCTACACAAACTGCGGACCTCTTTTTCAAAGAGATTGTCCGACTACATGGAGTACCTAGGATGATCGTCTCCGATCGTGATACCAAGTTCCTGAGCCACTTTTGGAGAACCCTCTGGAAGAAGCTAGGAACCAAGCTGCTATTCTTCACGACCTGCCATCCACAAACCGATGGCCAAACTGAAGTTGTTAACCGTACACTTGGAACGTTGCTTCGAGCAACAATAGGGAGAAATCTTAAAACTTGGCTTGAAGCTCTACCTTTTGTCGAGTTTGCTTATAATAGAGCTGTCCATAGTGCTACTAATTTGTCTCCTTTTCAGGTTGCATATGGATTTAATCCACATACACCCTTGGATCTTAAGCCTCTACCTCAAACGGAGTTCTTAAACCTCGATGGAGCCAAGAAGGCCGCAGACGTGAAAAAGCTACACCAATCGGTCAAAGATCAGCTCAAAAGAACCAATGCCCTACGTGTGAAGAATGCCAACAAAGGCAGGAAGCACGTGTCTTTTGAAGTTGGAGAATGGGTGTGGTTGCACATGAGACCGGAGCGTTTCCCGGACAAACGCAAATCGAACCTATCGCCTCGCGGAGACGGTCCATTCAAAATCTTGGAGAAAATCAATGACAACGCCTACAAGCTCAAGCTCCCAGGTGAGCTTAAGGTGTCTGCTACATTCAACATTTCTGACTTAGCTCGTTTTGATGCAGGTGATGATGTTTTGGGGTCAAAACCTCATGAAGAGGGAGGGAGTGATGAGGACATCGAGTCAACGACCCAAGTCATACAAGCACCACTAGTACCAAGTGGACCAGTGACTAGAACCAGGAGTAGGGACATGGAAAAGAAGTTCAACATGTTCATGGACCAGCTCATACAAGAAGGTTTCTTCAAGACGGACACTAGTCCGCTAAGCCCGTTTGCGAGCAGTTATTGGGCAGATTCTTTGAAGCAGGATCCACTTATGATCCCGGACGATACAGGAGGCGATCCACATATGGATTTGAAGCTCTTTGAGTCTAGTTTCCAGAACCCTAGAGATCAGCCCAAGACTCCTTACCATTCGGACCATAACGTCCAAACCCTGAAGACATATCGGCTGGACCCTTTGCTGGCCGATAACACTAAGTGGCCACTCATCAAGCCCAGGCTCGTGGTCCACTTATCTATGGTCGATTTCACTTCACCAGAGACGATTTAGGCCCAAGGAAGGTCATTAGTTGGGTTTGTAAGTCGTTTGGTGCTCTTTTCCCAACCTTCGTTTTTATCCCACTGGGTTTTGCGAAGATGGGTTTTTACCGAGGCTAAACGGCTTGCAATATTATTGGCCCAATTAATGACCCTCTGAAAGCCTTGAAGACCAAGCACACGAGGCCCCCCTTCTATCTCTCTTAGTCTTTTTAATTCTTTTGTAAACGGGCCTAAATTGTTAAGGACCCGTCATGTTATTTATTTTTCGATTTATTCCTTTTCTTTTGGGTGTGTGTTTTCTTTAAAAACCCTAAGGCTTTGTCCTTTCTTGCTCACGCAGACAATAAGAATTTTCCTTGGTTATTTTCGAGTTTTTGTTCTTCACAAAAATATTTCCTCTCTTTAGATCGTGAGTGAGTCCGATCCTTAGGGAAACCCCTTGAAGTATCAAGAGACCGTCGCCTCTGACACGATTCGACTAAGGACCGGCTTTCTCTAGTACGGATGAGAGTGATAGATCCATGACTCCAAGGAGTTCTCGAGAAGAGATGCTAAGGCGTGGGAGAAATCCCGAAATTCCTTAGACCCAATTCCGACGAAGAACACTTGAAACGAGGGGGTGGCTGCGTTTGCTTGAAGGATCCGAGAACAAAGATGTTAGAGCGTGGGAGATGAATCCCGAAAATCTCTAAGCCCTTTGTTGCGAGAATAATCGAACGAGTAAACGGATCGAAGGTTGCGTCGAGAAGTTGCGGAAATAATCTCGATATACCGAAAGAGATTTCAATGACTAACCATCAAGAAATCGAGAGAAAAAAGATGAAATCTCTGAAAATATCTTTGATAAAATGAGGGAGAAGAAGAGATAAAGGGAAAATTCAAAAGAGACAAGTCAAAGGTCTTTCTCGAAAATGAGAGAGAGACCACATAGAAAATTACAGAAAATTAAATAATAGTTTGAACAACTCTTGAAATTCCGCAAGATATTCCCGCGGAGAATTTCCCCCGGGAAAGTCCCCCGAAAAGGCCCTCGGGAATAAATCTCTCGGAATTTCCCTCGGAAAATCCCTCCGCGTAACTTTCAAGAAATATGACCGTTAGGCGGTGTAAGCCGGTTGCCTCGTTAAAACCTTTATACGGAAAACCCAATTGGGACAAAACCGTATACAGGAAAAAGAGTACAAACAACTTACACAAACGGCCAAACCTCATAGAGAGTTCAAAGACAATGAGGTGAGGACGGGTTGCGTACGTTGGTCCTCCTCGATCCTTGCATCCGTGAGTAAGCTCCGAACCACTCCCGCTAGTTGTCGTGCCTTAGACAGTGTGATAGGTCCTTCGGGAATTACCATCGCGTCTTCTTGAACTTCCACCAAAGCCGTCACGTCCATGATCATATCATCCCCTCCTATTGAAAAGGATTTGCCCTCAAATCGATTTCATCTGCAACATAAGGAATAATATCAGCAACATTAATACTTGAACTTATCGAATACTTACCTTGGAGATCGAGTTTGTAGGAGTTGTCATTGATCTTTTCCACCACGGTGAACGGTCCATCGACTCTTGGCAAGAGTTTCGACTTTCTTTCCTCCGGGAACCGTTCTTTCCTTAGATAAATCCAAACAAGATCGCCGGGTTCAAAAACCTTCTTGTTTCACCCCTTGTTTCCATGCTTGCGGTATTGCTCCCTTACGTTCGATGTTTGCTTTCGCCTTCTGATATGCTCAAATTAATACCCTAACAGTACTAAAGCAGCAGTTGTAATATAGTTAGGGGTCGAACCACAAAGACTCAGAGAAAGTCACACAATAGATTGTATAGCGTCAAATCAAGCTAAGCAAATAGGATGAAACAAAAACAGTAAACAGTAACGAGTTGTAAATTCAATATGAAAAATATAGGACCATGGTTTTTCTCGGGAAATCAATGAATGCAGACTTAACTAACTAACAGGATTTAGATTACGCACGGTTCTTGAACTCAAATCACTAAGGTATAATTAAACAACTGTCGTTGTGAGAATTATCTAAATCTAAATCCTAGAAATTCCAAATCTCCTTGCGAATCCTAAAGTCTAAATCAGCTTTAGTATCAGGTTTGATATGCTCACAAATCAATTAAACCAAATCTCTTTGCGAATAATCAATTTTCTCACCTAAGGTTCTATCAGGTAATTAATCGCACTGTCGTGCCTAATCAATTATCCTAAGGTCTAAGTTCCAGATTCGTCAACCTAGAATTAGCTTTGGGAACAACCTATGGTGAAGAACTAATTCAGATAGTGAATCCTAATAAACTAATCAACCTAGCATTAAGAGAAAACCCTTATGAGAAAACCCTAAACCTAAAGTGGATCTACTCTGACATGGAGAATGAAACAATCAACATAACTGAATAAATCATCAATAGAATAGAAAGAGTAACAAGAGGTTTTGAGATCTGATCTCGGACGAAGGGAGATTCAGACTTGTCTCTCTCAAACCAAAGTAAAATAAAGCATAGCCTAAAAGTGGCTGTAAAATTCCTATATATAACCTAAATCACGAATTGGGGCTTCTTGTAATTATTAAAGACTTATGGGGCAAATCTAAAATTCTTCAACTCTTGGAAAAGTCGCGTGTCTTGTCATGCTGCGATGGGTATCGATCGATACCAGGGGGTATCGATCGATGCTTGACGTGAAATCAGATACTCAGCAACACGAACTTCAGCCTTGCTCCAAACTGCTCCAGAAAGCTCCAATAACTCCAATTATGCTCCAAACGTGCTAAGACCTGTAAAAGACTCTAAAAGACTCTATAATAGAATAAAGACTCGATAAAACGGACTTATATCATGGCTTAAATAGGGTCAAAACCATGATATATCAACTCCCCCAGACTTAGCATTTGCTTGCCCTCAAGCAAATAGAAGACTAAACCCGAGAAAGAGGTTTGAAAACGCGGAGACTCACATGTTCATGAACCATTGAAATGACCCTTTTTCCAAACACCCAAGTGTCACTTAACCAGCTTCTGATCTAACCACCATGTACTTCTCCGTAGACATTCGCAGCTTTTCCAGACTCCACACATTATCCCGCAGCATTGTTCAAATAAAGCCCTCATCGCCAGTTTCATCGCTGCAGCCAATGTTCAAGAATCTTCTAGATTCTTTACCATACGATATCATGAAAAGGAACCACTCTTTTTCACACTCTTTGGTTTTATTTCTCTCCCCCAGACTTATTTCTTATTATACTCCTTGCATTTACATATTAAGGTTTGAGACGCGAGTATTGATGGTGTTAGCCATCAAATCCCCGGTTCTTCCCTCATAAGTAATCAAAGGTGTAGGCGAATAATGGTGTCACAGGAATTTTTCCTAACCTCGCTTTCACTTTTGTGTGATCATCTCCTCTGAAGTAGAATAATGGGATCCTTGGAAACTTTCCTAGCCCTCTACTCAGAAGAAAATCATTTCATCTTTTATGCACTTATCAACTTGTAACAGGGAGAGAAATACCATTTATTTTAAACACATTGGTTCCTTTGTCAGATATGAATGATGAATCAAGCTCTATGAATACTAACCACATCGATGAAGTGCAAAAGTTGGCTCAGGTTTCAGAAGAACTCTGCTGGAAACATGGATGTTTTCTAGTCAACTGGTCAGTCTTTGGATTTTTCAACTTCCTTGGGGACGCTGGCTGGTTCAGCTGAAACGTTTGTGACAGTTGGTACGTTAGGAGGTTTTTCCAAATGATCTTGTACCAACGTCGCTCCAATTATAGCATCGATGCAAGAGATACGTGTGGGAGTTCCTCTATGGATGGCTTTGTAGTACACCTCCTTGTCAATGTATGAGAATGAGATGTGCTTGCTGGGTGTGTCCATAATGGCACCAACCGTAGCCATGAACGGTCTTCTGAGAATCAACTGCGTATGAGATATTGCATTCATCTCTACAACCTGAAAATCAGTAGGAACCAGGTAATCTCCTATTGTGATCATCAAATAAGCGACTGCCCCATATGGAAGAGAAGTGGAATGGTTCGCGAACGTGATAGATGTTTTTGGAGGTTGAATATCAGCTCCCAACCTCTCTGCAATTGCCCTGGACATGACATTGATGCAGGCTCCTGAGTCAACGAGAGACTCTTTGAATTCAACCCTAGAGATAGAGCATGGAACTGAGAAGATCCCTGGGTCTTCCCTCTTAGTCAACTGTCTCAGTGGTAGTGACTTGCGTCTTGCTTCGATAAAGAGCACTTTGATCTCTTCCAGAGTTTCTTTGCAATCTTTGAAGTGACTCAGCAGAGGCTTGTCCTCTAGAGCTTCTTCAAAAGATGATTCATGGGAGATCCTTCGTACCATCTTCTCAAATCCACGCAGCTGCTTTGGAGTGATGGGATCTCTGAGGTGCTGAGGAATATGTTTCATCTTTTTGGGCTTGCGAACTCTTTCTTCGATCACCTCAGGTGTTTTCAAAATTTCTGGCTCGTTCTGCGAGGGGTATCGATCGACACTAGGTAGGGCATCGATCGATACTCTTGCTCTTGAATCGTCCCTGGCAGATACATCATCACCAAAAGGAGTTTCCACAACCGATTTATCCGACAAAGCCTTGCATCTGGCATCCTCCCATTCCTTCCTTGTCCTAATATGAGGCATATGATAAGGTATCCTGGGTATATAGACTCATTCTGCAACTACCTTAGGCACCATAGTCGAAATCTCAGCTGTCTCCTCAGTATCGACCGATACCAATGGGGTATCGAACGATACACGGGTTTTTGAAGTATCCCTTTTCAGAATTGTAACCGGCATCGATCGACACTTGGGGGTATCGATCGATGCCTTGGCGATTTCAGGATCCTCATCAAAATTTTCTGCACTTGAGGAGATCGCTTTGACGTGTGCTCTCGGATTTTCAGTTCTCCCTGGAAGAAAACCTTCCTGCCTCTACACAGCTGATGCGGTCTGAGCGACCTGAGTTTCCAGCTTCCTCTGAGTAAGGTTGACAGCTTCAATCTTCCCATTCAGGTGGTCAATCTTCCCATTGAGATCAGTGTACATATGGTCAATCTTGCCTTTGAAATCCACTTGCAGTTTTTGCTGTCCCTGAAGAATCTGCTCAAGCATGGATTCCATCTTATTATCCGTAGACTTTGGAGAGATGGGCTGGTACGAAGAATTCCCGTAATTGCGAGTGTTGTTGCTGAAGTTCCGGTTGTTGTTGTACCCAAATTGCTGACCCTAAAATCCAGAACCACCAACGTAGTTACAATCTTCCAGTTCATCTCCACCGATATTATTGACTCCATCAGCAAAGTGTACAGCCTTCTTCGACTTCCCAATCAAAATATCCAGCTTGGCTTGAACTACAGCAATCTGTGATCCATCAATTCCTCCAGCTTGCTTCTTCTGCTCGAAATCAGCATTCTTGGTGCTATTGCTAGATGCCAAGTTCTCAATCAGCACGACTGCATCATCTGGATACCTGGTGTTGAAGTTCCCATTACTCGCAGTATCCAAAGACATCTGGTACCTCCAATCGATCCCTCTGTAGAATGTGCCCAGCAGCTGAACCTGATTGAACCCATGGTGCGGACAATCTCTCTGATATGATTTGAAGCGAATCCAAGCAGCCTTGAGTCCCTCTGTTGAACCTTGAGAAAATTGAGAAATTTTGTTCCTGAGTTCTTCGGATCTTGCATCATCATAGAAATTGCACATGAAGGCATTCTTCGTCTCATCCCATGTAGTTAGCGAATCAGGAGCTAACTGATTCAGCTAATAAGCAGCATCCCCACTAAGAGAATATGGGAAAAGTTTTCAGAATAGGAACTCGTTGGGCACTCCATTGTAGTTCATACCAGTGACCAAGTCCTCGAACCTTTCGATGTGATCCATGGGATGCTCATGAGGTAGACCATGGAAAGGACTCTGACTCACGAGAGCGTAGTACGCATGCTTCAGCTCAAAATCATTCCTCTGAAAAGTTGGGATGCGAATCGCAGATCGATTTGCAAAGAACTGATCAGGTCTGTTATGCTCGCCAAGTGTCATACCTCGATCACCTGCAGCATTCCCAACGTTGGCGCGCCCAGCTGGCGCAACAATCTCAATAATAGCAGCAGGAGGGACAACGACGTTTCCAGCTTCATCAAGTCGCTGCCCTCCTTCATTGCACACGTGACCCTCTTGGTCTCTCAGAATCCCAGCCTCATCAGGTCTTAAAATCACAGTGTTGTTCATCCCTGATGTTTGCTTTGCTTTTCTGTTTGTGCGTTCCATAAGTGCTAGCTGTTCCAATGACAGTTCAACTAGCTGAGTGCTCTTGTTGGTTATGGTTTCACGAACATGCATACACCTCCAAACAAAACACTAGACAAGGCACATAAGTAACCAAAAAATACGTTGAGTATCGATCGACACTGGAGGGTATCGATCGATATCAACAAAGAAATCGCCGGAGTATCGACCGATACTAGTGAGTATCGATCGATACCGACGGACTTAGTCGAAACTCGACAGCTAAAATCTAAAGGCGAAATTGAGTCCCCGTCAACGGCGCCAAATTTGATATGCTCAAATTAATACCCTAACAGTACTAAAGCACCAGTTGTAATATAGTTAGGGGTCGAACCACAAAGACTCAGAGAAAGTCACACAATAGATTGTATAGCGTCAAATCAAGCTAAGCAAATAGATATAAACAAAAACAGTAAACAGTAACGAATTGTAAATTCAATATAGGCCCAGGGTTTTTCTCAGGAAATCAATGAATGCAGACTTAACTAACTAACATGATTTAGATTACGCACGGTTCTTGAACTCAAATCACTAAGGTATAATTAACCAACTGTCGTTGCGAGAATTATCTAAATCTAAATCCTAGACATTACAAATCTCTTTGCGAATCCTAAAGTCTAAATCAGCTTTAATATCAGGTTTGAGATGTTCACAAATCAATTAAACCAAATCTCTTTGCGAATAATCAATTTTCTCACCTAAGGTTCTATCAGGTAATTAATCGCACTGTCGTGCCTAATCAATTATCCTAAGGTCTAAGTTCCAGATTCGTCAACCTAGAATTAGCTTTGGGAACAACCTATGGTGAAGAACTAATTCAGATAGTGAATCCTAATAAACTAATCAACCTAGCATTCAGAGAAACCCCTTATGAGAAAACCCTAAACCTAAAGTAGATCTACTCAGACATGGAGAATGAAACAATCAACATAACTGAATAAATAATCAATAGAATATAAAGAGTAACAAGAGGTTTTGAGATCTGATCTCGGACGAAGGGAGATTCAGACTTGTCTCTCTCAAACCAAAGTAAAATAATGCATAGCCTAAAAGTGGCTGTAAAATTCCTATATATAACCTAAATCACAAATTGGGGCTTCTTGCAATTATTAAAGACTTATGGGGCAAATCTGCAATTCTTCAACTCTTGGAAAAGTCGCGTGTCTTGTCATGCTGCGATGGGTATCGATCGATACCCTGGTATCGATCGATGCTTGACGTGAAATCAGATACTCAGCAACACGAACTTCAGCCTTGCCCCAAACTGCTCCAGAAAGCTCCAATAACTCCAATTATGCTCCAAACGTGCTAAGACCTGTAAAAGACTCTAAAAGACTCTATAATAGAATAAAGACTCGATAAAACGGACTTATATCATGGCTTAAATAGGGTCAAAACCATGATATATCACCTTCTCGTGCATCTGTTTGACCATCTCGGCCCGTTTATTACTGTCCATACTCACATGTTCACGCAAAGGTAAAGGAGTTAAATCGAGAGGAGTAAGCGGATTAAAACCATAAACGAGTTCAAAAGGTGAAAACAAAGTCGTAGAATATTGTGCATGATTATAAGCAAATTCTACATGAGGCAAACAATCTTCCCACGATCTAAGATTCTTTTTAATGACAGTCCGCAAAAGAGCTCATAAGGTCCTATTGACCACCTCGGTTTGACCATCAGTTTGCGGATGACAAGTCGTAGAGAAACAAAGCTTCGTTCCTAGCTTAGACCAAAGAGTCTTCCAAAAATAACTAAGAAACTGTGTATCTCTATCCGACACTATAGTCCTAGGCATCCCATGCATGCGAATAACTTCCCTAAATAATAAATCGGCTATGTTCGATGCATCATCAGTTTTATGGCAAGGAATAAAATGCGCCACCTTAGAGAACCTATCGACTACCACAAATATCGAATCATTACCCTTCCTAGACTTAGGCAATCCTAACACAAAATCCATAGAAATATCGGTCCAAGGAGCACTAGGAATAGGTAGAGGAGTATACAAACCTTGGTTTTGGCGTTTAGATTTTGCATACTTACAAGTCGTGCATCGGTTGCAAACACGTTCCACATCGCGTTTCATGTGCGGCCAAAAGAAATGATCTTGCACGATATGAAGTGTTTTGGCAACGCCAAAATGTCCCATAAGTCCACCGCCATGTGCTTCCCTAATAAGCAAATCTCGCAAAGAAGAATTAGGAATACAAAGACGGTTCTCGTAAAACAAGAAATCGTCGCTTTGAAAATACTTTCCAAATGCGAATTTGGAACAAGAGAGAAACACTTCATGGAAATCAGAATCGGTTGCATAAGCGTCCTTGATCATCTCAAACCCAAGTATCTTAGCATCAAGTGTCGAGATTAGAGTGTACCTCCGAAACAACGAGTCGGCAACGACGTTTTCCTTACCTTGCTTATACTGAATAACGTACGGAAACGTCTCGATGAATTTGACCCAACGGGCATGCCTCTTGTTCAACTTTTACTGGTTCTTCAAGTGCTTGAGAGATTGATGATCGGTATGAATGATGAACTCCTTCGGCCATAGGTAATGCTGCCACGTTTGGAGAGCTCAGACAAAGGCATAAAGTTCCTTGTCGTAAGTAGGATAATTGGGCGTCGCTCCTCCAAGTTTCTCGCTAAAGAAAGCCACGGGTTTCTTCTCTTGCATAAGTATAGCACCTATACCAATACCAGAAGCGTCACATTCAATCTCGAAAGTTTTCATAAAATCGGGTAAAATAAGTAAAGGGGCGTGAGTGAGTTTGTTTTTCAGCAGTTGGAACGCGTCCTTTTGAGCTTGTTCCCATCGAAATCCCACGTCCTTCTTGATAACCTCGGTAAGTGGTGCGGTAATCGTACTGAAATCACGAACGAATCGTCGATAAAATCCCGCCAAACCGTGAAAACTCCGGACCTCGCTAACGGTCTTAGGACTTGGCCAATCGCGGATCGCCTTTAGCTTGTTCTCATCCACCTGTATACCCTGAGAACTAACCACAAAACCTAAAAAGACAACGTTATCTGAACAAAATGAACATTTCTTCAAATTCCCAAATAAACGTTCCTTCCTAAGCACATCTAGCACCAATCTCAAGTGTTCCACATGTTCGTCTAGGTTCTTACTATAAATCAGAATATCGTTGAAGTAGACAACTACAAAGACGCCTATATACGACCTAAGAACATGGTTCATTAAACGCATAAAAGTGCTAGGAGCATTCGTCAAAACAAACCGCATAACTAACCACTCATATAGACCGTGTTTGGTTTTGAAAGAAGTTTTCCACTCATCACCTTCCTTCATCCGAATTTGGTGATAACCACTCTTAAGATCGATCTTAGTAAACACACTAGATCCATAAAGCACATCTAACATATCGTATAACCTCGGGATCGGATGACGATACTTTACCGTTATATTATTGATCGCGCGGCAATCGACACACATCCGCCAAGTACCGTCTTTCTTCGGCACAAGTAGTACGGGTACAGCACATGTGCTCATACTTTCCCGTATATTTCCTTTAGACATCAGCTCATCTACTTGGCGTTGGAGTTCCTTAGTTTCCACCGGATTTGTTTGATATGCTGGCCAGTTCGGAAGAGTAGCGCCGGGGGCAAAGTCAATTTGATGTTCGATTCCGCGGAGTGGTGGCAAACCACTTGGTCCATCGTTCGGGAACACATCAGCATACCCCTGCAAAAGAGATGAAACACTACTCGGAATATCTGGCTCGGGATTAGTCATACTCGAGAGAGCATCCCTAAAAACTAGCAACACAAAAGATTGCCGAGAAACAAGAGCATGTTTTAGTTCACTCGGTTTAATAAATAAAGATTCATTCACGAGTGTTCTCTCACATGTCTTAGAACCTATACTCTCGGTTTTATCAGAATGAGAAGACGAGGGATCACTTACCTTGCTTTTGCCGTGATTCTTTTCAAGTTTGAGTTGATCGAGATATACCTCGTGCGTCGATAATGGAGCAAGAGTAATTTTTCGGCCGTGATGTTCAAAGGAATGCTTGTTCGTAAATCCGTCATGAACGGCTCTACGGTCATATTGCCACGGTCTTCCAAGTAGGATATGACCAGCTTCCATAGGCAGAACATCGCACACTATTTCGTCCTCGTAGCGGCCGATTGTCAAAGGAACCGAAACTTGTCGGGTAACTTTGAGCTGTCTTTGATTATTCAACCATCGAAGGTTGTAAGGCCGTGGATGCTTCCTGGTCTCCATACCTAGCTTATCCACCAAGGTAGTGCTAGCAACGTTAGTACAACTTCCACCGTCTATTATGAGACTACATACCTTGCTTTTAACCATGCAACGAGTATGGAAGAGGTTTTCGCGTTGTTCGTTTTCAATGACCGGTTCCTGGGCAAGGAGAACACGTCTCGCCACTAAGAGTTCCCCGTCAACCGCATGCTCTTCATAATCGTCAAAGATTGGAGCGGTCTCGGTCTCTTCTTCATCGTCGGTCACGATATCACCGTTTTCTAGCATCATCATTGAGCGGGTATTCGGGCACTTGTTCGCGTAATGTCCTTTGCCTCTGCACTTAAAACATTCAATATCACGATTACGCATAGGATTCGAATCACCCTTACCCTTGTAGTCATGACCGGAAGATTGCGGTTTGAAATCCGCCTTAGGCTTAAAATCGGTCCGTGGGGGATAATTCGGTTTTTCTCCTTTGGTGAAGCTCGGCTTAGAGCTTGAAGCGTAAGGTTGCCGTGACACGCCTTTTCTCTTGAGTTGTTGTTCCACTAGGACAACTTTATGCAACATTTCCTTCAAAGTCGAATACATTTGCATTTCCATACGGTCTTGTAAATCGCGTTTCATGCCGGCTAAGAACCGTGCCATCGTGGCATCACTCGGCTCATCAACATCAGCCTTTAGCATTAGCTTTTCCATCTCCTGGAAATAGTCCTCCACGCCTTTACTTCCCTGACCTAAACGCCGTAACCGTTGGTGAAGTTCCCGATGGTAGTGATGCGGCACAAAACGTCTCCGCATGAGCATAACCATTTCCGTCCATGTCTCCACGGGATTCTCACCGTTGCGTCTCCTGTTTATCACAATTTGATCCCACCAGTCAATAGCGTATTCATGAAATTCAGTAGCGGCTAACCTGACTTTTTTTGTGTTCGGTAAAGTTTTGACAATCGAAAACGAGTTCGATTTTCTTTTCCCATTCGAGGAAGGCGTCCGGATCGTTCTTTCCGTAGAACGGGGGAATGCGAAGTTTGATTCCGCCAAGATATCGTTGTTACGCCTTTGAGGTCTCGGATGTCGGTTTCGGTTTCCCTCGGATGAATCTCCTTGGTCGTAAAACGGGTTGTCCTCCGGTTCGTATTGTCACGGCTGATTTCTCCTCGGTCTCCCTGGTGCGTGACAACTTCCATGTCCTACACTCTGCTCGGATCTTACATCCTCGGCTCTATTGTCTCTCGGTTCACCGCCTTGATTTCTCTCATTTTGTCTCGGCGTACGAAACCCTAGTGTCGCCATTTGATCTCGCATGTCGCAGAGAATTTGTGCCATATCGTCGACCTTTTTGTTAACACCATCAACCTTTTGATTCATCGCAGCATCTCGCTCTCTCCTAGACCGTGATGATGCGGATTCGCTTTCTTCCGACATGTTGTACCTTGCACAGAATCAAACACAACAAGTGAGTGTATGCAAAAGTTCAATTTTTTCCCATATAACCACAAAAACAGGGATTTTCGAAAAACTCAAAAACGAAATTTTTTTTTTTTTTTGAATTTTAAAAATTATGACAATTAAAATAAGACACCGATCTACTTAGATATATATTTTTTTTGATTTTTTGATAAAGTTTTGAATTAAGGATAGATCTCACCGATTTGGAGCAAGTGTCTCTGATACCACTTGACACGATTCGACTAAGGACCGGCTTGCTCCAGTACGGATGAGAGTGATAGATCCACGACTCCAAGGAGTTCTCGAGAAGAGATTCTAAGGTGTGGGAGAAATCCCGAAATTCCCTAGACCCAATTCCGACGAAGAACACTTGAAACGAGGGGGTGGCTGCGTTTGCTTGAAGGATCCGAGAACAAAGATGTTAGAGCGTGGGAGATGAATCCCGAAAATCTCTAAGCCCTTTGTTGCGAGAATAATCGAACGAGTAAACGGATCGAAGGTTGCGTCGAGAAGTTGCAGAAATAATCTCGATAAACCAAAAGAGATTTCAATGACTAACCATCAAGAAATCGAGAGAAAAAGAGATGAAATATCTGAAAATACCTTTGATAAAAATGTTGTATGTTTTTCGCAAAATGAGGGAGAAGAAGAGATAAAGGGAAAATTCAAAAGAGACAAGTCAAAGGTCTTTCTCGAAAATGAGAGAGAGACCACATAGAAAATTACAGAAAATTAAATGATAGTTTGAACAACTCTTGGAATTCCGCCAGAAATTCCCGCGGAGAATTTCCCCTGGGAAAGTCCCTCGAAAAGTCCCTCGGGAATAAATCCCTCGGAATTTCCCTCAAAAAATCCCCCCGCGGAACTGTCAAGAAATCTGACCGTTAGGCGGTGTAAGCCGGTTGCCTCGTTAAAACCTCTATACGGAAAACCCAATTGGGACAAAACCATATACAGAAAAAGAGTACAAACGACTTACACAAACGGCCAAACCTCATAGAGAGTTCGAAGACAATGAGGTGAGGACGGGTTGCGTACGTTGGTCCTCCTCGATCCTTGCATCCGTGAGTAAGCTCCGAACCACTCCCGCTAGTTGCTGTGCCTTAGACCATGTGATAGGTCATTCGGGAATGACCATCGCGTCTTCTTGAACTTCCACAGAAGCCGTCACGTCCATGATCATATCAGCCTCTCTTGTGGTTCTCATTGCCCCACCAGCAACATCCATCTTATCCCGTTGACAGAAGAGAGAGACCTTAGTCCAGCTTCTTCAACACTTGAGCACGTATCAATACCGGCCCAGTGTACCGGCCAACAGCCAACCGGTACAGATAATCAAAACCAGCACGACCCAGACCCATCCGGGTCAAGAACCGGTTTGTTCCGGGGTGACCCGGTCCGCCCAACTTCTTATAAATATAAAAAACCCATATTTTCATTCTAAGTCTTTTTCTACCTAGTTTCTAAGGCAAAAACCTCTATTTTATTTTGTTCTTGGATTTTTGCAAGAGACTTTTGGATTTTAATGCAATATTAAGTTTAAATCTTCTTAATCTATCTTGTCTTTCTTTTATTTTCAATCATCTAATCATCTAATCATGGGATTTAACATGTTCTTCATAGGATTTGTTGGGTTCTTCATGATTAGTGAGTAGATCCTTTTTGGGTCATTGGATTTGGTAGATTTGGGGATTTATCTTGTTAATCTTTGATCTCTAGGACTTAATTATTATGTTTTCTTTCTTATTTAGAGGTTTTAATGCTAGATTAGGCTTGAGCGAGCTAATTTAGAACTAAGGGCATTTCATGCACACAAGGTAGTTGATGAAATGCCAACTAAGCTAAATAAGAGATTTTCATACTTAGATCATGAGAATGAATGTTTAGGATGAATTTTGGCTATTAGAACTCATGTTTAATGCTTGCTTATTACATTTTCACAAATGGGAGTTTGTTCTTGATTTTATAATTAGTGAAGTGATTAGTGCTAAGAGATTAGGCTAATCTTGATTATTGTTCTAGGCTTAAGAAAGTGCTATTTTATGGCTTGAGATTCTCCCAAATCAATTGCATTGCCCAAAGATCCTCTTTTAATCATTGATTAATCTCATTTTGTATTGTTTATGGCTTGTTACTTGTTTGATTTTGAATTGAATTAAGTTGTTAGAATTGAAACTAAATCCCCTTTGTTTGCTTAACTTAGAGAGTTTCTTACATTCTTGTTGCATTGAACAAACCCCAATTGGATTGACACCTAAAATATTGCAATGACATGAGCATATTTAGGATTGATTCTATTTAGGATAAAATCCTACTTATCAATTGGCGCCATTGCTAGTTGAGGTTTTAGTTTAGTCAATAGGATTTAGAATCTTATAGAGATTAAGCTTTTATTTTCTTTGTTTACTAATCTCTCTATCTAGTATTCTCTTTTCATATAGGTGTATGAACACAAAGGCTAGAGGTGGACACAACCTTGTGGAGCCAATTGACGACATACATCTATTGGAACGTGGACTTAGAGAAAGGAGAAAAAGAAGGCGAGCTTAACACATCGAGAGGTTGGGTATGGACAATGTTGAAGAACCTCCGGTTGGTAACTTCAATGAGAACGTTGCTTTTGAGCAACAACAAGGGAATGTTGGTAATGGAATACACGGAGCTAATGGTGGAAATGTAAACCCACAAGCTCAACCACACCAACCACCACCCGCCCGTAATGCTAGAGCTCAAATTCACCCTCAACGAGCTCAAAACATTGTTGGAACGGGTGATGCCGCCAATGCTCATGCCAACCGCCAAGGAATTCAAGCACCATCGGTTGTATACAACAACTTTGAAGTCAAAGCTAGCTTCATCAACATGGTGCAAAGCAACAAGTTCCATGGCTTGGAGGTGGAAGATCCACTTGATCACTTTGACCGGATTTTTGGATTGACAAAGATGAACGGTGTTTCCAAAGATGTCTTCAAGTTACCGTTGTTCCCATTCTCTCTTGGGGACAAGGCACACCATTGGAAGAAAAATTGCCTCAAGGGTCTATCACTACATGGGATGAATACAAGAGGGATTTCCTTGCCAAATTCTTCTCACCTTCAAGGACGGCCAAGCTAAGAAATGAGATCTCGAGCTTCACTCAACGCTCCAATGAGACTTTGAATGAGGCGTGGGAAAGGTTTAGGAGTTACACCATGCAATGCCCTCATCATGGATTCAATGACGCTTCTCTATTGAGCACACTCTACCGTGGAGCGCTTCCAAAGATAAGAATGTTGCTAGACACCGCTTCCAATGGTAATTTCTTGGCTAAAGAAGTTAATGAAGCAATGGAGTTGGTAGAGAACCTTACCCAAAGTGAAGGAACCTATAGTGATGACTATGATCGGTCTACAAGGACCACAAGTGACTTTGAGGAGCAAAGAAGGACCAAGGATATGAAAGCTCTAAATGAGAAGTTGGATAAGGAAGCCACTATGATTGACAAATTTCTCAATGCTTCTAAGAAATCGGCTCACTTTGTTGGTGATTTTGAGGGAAATCAAGGCTCCCATGAGGAAATGGTGGATTTGAGTAACCAAGAGGTAGTGCATTATATTGGGAACCATGGTGGCTATCAACGAGGTTTCAACAACAATCAACACCAAGATGGCTACTACAACAAGGCTCCATTTTTGCATAAACCAACCTTTTAAAAAAGTTTTGAACCACAAGCTCAATGTAACAACACCATGCCTCAAGACCTTGAAATGAAGAACGTGCTCCAACAAATTCTACAAGGCCAAGCGAATGAAGCAATCGATATGAGCAAAAAGATGGAGGAAATCAATACAAAAATGGCTTGCTCCTACAATGACCTACACAAGAAGCTTGAGTCATTGAGCTCAAAGGTGCAACAAATGGAAAGTAAAGGAGCCCCTTCTTCATCACCTTATCCTCAAGGTTCTTTACCCGGGAAGGCAATACAAAACCCAAAGAAGTATTGCAATGCCATATTCTCTACTGAATCACGTTCTAATGATGCGAATGAAGCGACTATTAGAGAAATTGAGCTTCTACTCTATATTTCTGATATGCTCAATTTAATACCCTAAGATACTAAAGCAGTTGTTGTAGTAAGTGTAGGGGTCGAACCACAAAGACTCACAGAGATCACACAATAAATTATGAAGTGTCGAATTACGCTAAGCCAGATAGATGTAATTAAAAACAGTGCAGAAATTAAACGAGATGTAAATCAATTGGGAAATATAGGCTCAGGGTTTTTCTCAGAAAATCAGTGAATGCAGACTAACTAACTAACAGGATTCAGATTTAGCGCAGTTCTTGAACTCAAATCACTAAAATATAGCTAACCAACTCTCGTTGCGAAAACTATCTAAATCTAAATCCTAGGAATTCCAAATCTCTTTGCGAATCCTAAAGTCTAAATCAGCTTTAACAACAGGTTTGATATGTTCACAAATCAATTAAACCAAATCTCTTTGCGAATAATCAATTTGCTCACCTAGGTTCTATCAGGTAATTAATTGCACTCTCGTACCTAATCAATTATCCTAAGATTTATATTCTAGGTAGCTAATCTAGAACAAGATATGAACACAACCTAAGCGAAGAACTATAATTCAAATGGTGAATCCTAAAAGATATTTAACCTAGCATTCAAAGAAAACCCTTATGAGAAAACCCTAAACCTAAGGTGGATCTACTCAGACATGGAGAATGAAACAATCAACATGTTTGAATAAATCATCAATAGAATAGAAAGAAGGGTTTAGAGATCTGATCTCGGACGAAGGGAGATTCAGACTTGTCTCTCTAAAACCAAAGTAAAATCAAACACAGAAAATAAAAGCATAGCCTAAACAGGTGGCTGAAAACCCTAAATATAGGCTAAAAACACGTTCTGGGCTTTCTGGTAAGTATTAAAGTCTTCTGGGCCAAGTTGCAGGGTCTTTAGGCTTCTAAAAAGTCGTGTTTCCTATTTTCCCGAGCAGTATCGATCGATACTAGGTAGTATCGGTCGATACTCATCCTATGCGTCGACTCCTCTGCTCGACAGACTAGACAGTCTTCACGAGAACTGGCATAACTTTCGATCGCACCGTTGGAATGGCTTCAAACCACTTCCAAATGAAAGCTAATTCATTGATCTATCTTGTGTACAAATTTGAGCTCAATCCATCGGTGGGAAGGTCTTAAACGAATGCCAAACTTCTGACGTCTCTGCATGACTCTGCATCTCGATATGCTCCAGAATGCTCCAAAATGCTCCAAACGTACCTAAACCTGTAAAAGACTCTAAAAGACTCCAAAATACTATAAAGACTCTATAAAAAGGACTTATATCATGGTTTAAATAGGGTAAAAACCATGATATATCAACTCCCCCAGACTTAGCCTTTTGCTTGCCCTCAAGCAAATAGAAGACTAAACCAGAAAAAGAGGTTTGAAAACGTAGAGACTCACCTGTTCCTGAACCATCGAAAAGACCCTTTTCCCAAGTACCCAAATGTCACCTGATCAGCTTTCGATCTAACCACCATGTACTTCTCCGTAGACATTTGCAGCTTTTCCAGACTCCACACAAAATCCCACAGCATTGTTCAAGTAAAGCCCTCATCGCCAGTTTCATCTCTGCAGCTAATATTTAAGAACCTTCTAGACTCTTTACCAGACAATATCTTGACAAAGGAACCACCCTTTTCACACTTCTTTTGTATCAATTTCTCTCCTCCAGACTTATTTCTTATTATATCCTTATTATTTTTTTTATTTTCAGCTTAGCATATACATATCAAGGTAGGAGACGCGAGTATTGATGGTGTTTGCCACCAAATCCCCGGTTCTTCCCTCTCTATGTATCAAAGGATGTAGGCGAATAATGGCATCATAGGAAAATCCTAGCCTCGCTTCCAATCCTTTGTGTGATCATTCCCTCTTAAGTAGAATAATGGGATCGCTGGAAATTTTCCTAACCCTCTACTCAGAAGAAAATCATTTCAATCTTTTATGCTCTTAATCTATCAACTTATTTCAGGGGAGAGAGATACCATAATTCTAAACACACGGGTTCCTTTATCAGATATGAATGATGAATCAAGCTCTATGAACACTAACCACATTGATGAAGTGCAAAAATTTGGCTCAGGCTTCAGAAGAACTCTGCTGGAGACATGGATGTTTTCTAGTCAACTGGTCAGCCTTTGGATTTTTCATTAGTCGATCTAGAACTGATCCTGTAACACTGTGCACTCAAAAACAAAATCAAATCAATAGGTTCAAGCACATGATCATCATCTCCAACAAATTTTGACTCAATAAAACAGTTTTGACTCGATAAAACGACTGACTCTAAGAAAAACGAAAACAATGTCAGCAGACACCTCCCCCAGACTTGAACAACACTGTCCTCAGTGTTATCTAGCCTAGAGTCAGTGAAAGAAACAAAGAAAAAGGATAGAACGAAGAGAAACAAGAAATTACCGTTCTGGAACAGTCGGTGTCGATCGACACACGGCATGGTATCGATCGATACCATGCTTAGATCGACTTTGTGAATTTTCATCCGCGATTGGTGTCGATCGATACCATAGGGGTATCGATCGATGCTTAGGCGATTTCGAGTTGCTCCTTGTTCATCCTGACACAGACTCAAAACAAACGAAAATAAAAATAAAAACGAATCAAAAACAGACTCACAAGTGGGTTGCCTCCCACCAAGCGCTCGTTTAACGTCAATAGCTTGACTGTAACGCCCTTCAGGCTGGATAAGAGTGAGAGCTTGCACCAAAACAGGCTCCATCACTTGACATTACTAGCTTCAAAGTTCTGCTTAGCATGCTGTCCACAAACTCCTGCCCTTTCTCTTTCAGCTCAGAAGTAAGAAGGACTCTTGCCTTAGAGAATGGCTTCAAGGCTCCTTTGCATTTGACCTTGTACTCAATCGAATCTCCATTACACTTCTGAGGTATCAAAGTGACATGGGGATTCTCAACTTTGTTGCTCTTGGCCTTCTTCTTTGTTGCCTTAGTTTTCTTGGCAACTTCTTTGGGGGTGCTGGGCGGTTCACCTGGAACATCTGCGACAGTAGGCTCATCAGGAGGCTCTTCCAAAATATCAATCGCTAGCGACTCTCCTGTGACAACCTCGATGCTAGACACATGTGTGGGAGCACTCCTAGGGGGAATGACACCATAATAGACCCCTCTGTCAATGTAAGAGAAAGAGATTCTCTTATTAGGTGTGTCTATGATCGCGCCTGCAGTAGCCATGAACGGTCGTCCCAAAAGGATAGGCATACGAGATATTGCACCCATCTCTACAACCTGAAAATTAGTAGGAACTAGACAGTCTCCTACTTTGACCAGCAAACCATGGATAGTACCGTGTGGAAGCGAGGTGGAGTTGTTCGCGAATGTGATAGATGCCTCTGGTGATCGAATATCAGCTCCTAACCGCTCTGCAATTGCCCTTGAGATGACATTGACACTAGCCCCTGAGTCGACAAGAGACTCTTTGAACTCAACTCCAGAGATAGAGCATGGAACTACAAATTTCCCTGGATCCTCCCTTGGGGTCAACTGTCTCAGTGGAGGTGGACCTCTAGCCTTAATGAAGAGTGCCTTAATCTCTTCCTCAGTTTCTCTGCAATCCTTGAAGTGACTTAGCAGAGGACGGCACTCTAGGGCTTCTTCAAAGGTTGAATCAGGGGAAATCCTTCTTACCATCTTCTCAAAGCCACGCAGCTGCTTTGGAGAGATGGGATCTCTGAGGTGTTTAGGTACAGGATTCTCCTTCTTGGGCTTGCGAGCTCTTTTCTCAGCTCGTTCCTTAGCTATCGCTGCCTGACACTTCGTTTCATAGTCTTCCCAAAATTGGGCGATATTGAACCGTGCTGCTGCTACTTGAGGCTCCTTGGTCGAAATATCATGTGTCTCCTCAGAAATTGCCTTGGTATCGACCGATACCAGTGGGGTATCGATCGATACACGGGTTTTGGAAGTGTCCCGTTTCAGAATTGTAACCGGCATCGATCGACACCTGGGGGTATCGATCGATGCTCTGGCGATTTCAGAATCCTCTTCGTAATTCTCTGCACTTGAGGAGATCGCATTGACGTGTGCATGAACCGATTTTCCCTTGGAATTTGCTGCAGTCTGAGCTACTTGAGTTTCCAGCATCCTGTGACTCGTATTTAGTGCCTCGATCCTTCCACTCAAATCGGTGTACATGGTGTCCATCTTACCATTGAAGGTGGCTGTCATCTTCTCCTGCCCTTGAACCAGGTGTTCAAGCATAGCCTCAATCTTACTCTCAGGAGCTTTGGGTGGTGGGGATTGGTACCCTCCTTGCTGAGCATTGTTGGTGAAGTTTCGATTGGAGTTGTATCCGAATCGCTGACCCTGAAAACCAGAACCACCTATGTAGTTAACATCTTCCACCTCATTCTCAGTAGCAAAGTGGACGGCCTTTGTTGTCCTTCCCAGCAGAAGACTGTGCATAGAATCCAGCTGAGCTTTCACTTCAGCGATCTGTGACCCATCCATGTTACCAGCCAGCTTCTTGCGCTCGAAGTCTGCGCTCTTGGTGCTACTACTAGATGCAAAGTTCTCAATCAACACAATAGCATCCTCAGGATATCTGGTGTTGAAATTACCATTGCTCGAAGAGTCCAGACCCATCTGATATCTCCAATCTACTCCTCTGAAGAAGATACCCAGCAGCTGCACATCAGAGTATCCATGATGTGGACAATCTCTCTGATACGATCTGAATCTTGTCCAAGCAGCCTTGAACGCCTCAGTAGGTCCTTGAGAAAAAGTGGATATCTTATTTCTCAGATCTTCAGATCGCCCGTCATCATAGAAGTTAATCAGGAAGGCTCTCTTGGTGTCCTCCCAATTAGTTAGCGATCCAGGAGATAGCTGCCTCAGCCAGTAAGTAGCTTCTCCACCCAGAGAGTAGGGGAAGAGCTTGCAGAAGAGATAGTCGTAGGACACTCCATTGCTCTTGATGCTAGTGACCAAGTCCTCGAATTTCTCTACATGGTCCATTGGATGTTCATGAGGAAGACCATGGAAGAGATGCTGTCCTACTAGAGTGTAGTAAGCAGGTTTCAGCTCGAAGTCATTCCTCTCATAAGCAGGAGGACGAATCGCTGACCGATTGGCGAAAAACTGCTCTGGCCTGTTGTACTCACCAATTGTCTGAGCTCGAACACCTGCAGCATTGCCAACGTTGCCGCGCCCAGCTGGCACAACAATCTCAATAACAGGAGCAGGGACAACGATGTTTCCAGCTTCATCAAGTCGTTGCCCTCTCTCATTACACACATGACCCTCTTGGTCTCTCAGAATTCCAGCTTCATCAGCTCTTAAAACCACTGGGTTGTTCATCCCTGATGTTTGCTTGGTCTTTCTGTTTGTGCGTTCCACAAGCGCTAGCTGTTCCAGTGATAGTCCAACTAGCTGAGTGCTCTTGTTGCTCCTGGTTTCACGAACAGGCATACACCTGCAAGGTAAACACTAGGCAAAGCACGTAAGTAACCAGAAAAATACGTTGAGTATCGATCGATACCAAGTGGTGTCGATCGATACCAAAAAAGAAGTCGCCGGAGTATCGACCGATACTAGTGAGTATCGATCGATACCAACGAACTTAGTCGAAATTCTAAACTAAAATCTAATGGCGAAATTGAGTCCCCGGCAACGGCGCCAAAATTGATATGCTCAATTTAATACCCTAAGATACTAAAGCAGTTGTTGTAGTAAGTGTAGGGGTCGAACCACAAAGACTCACAGAGATCACACAATAAATTATGAAGTGTCGAATTACGCTAAGCCAGATAGATGTAATTAAAAACAGTGCAGAAATTAAACGAGATGTAAATCAATTGGGAAATATAGGCTCAGGGTTTTTCTCAGAAAATCAGTGAATGCAGACTAACTAACTAACAGGATTCAGATTTAGCGCAGTTCTTGAACTCAAATCACTAAAATATAGCTAACCAACTCTCGTTGCGAAAACTATCTAAATCTAAATCCTAGGAATTCCAAATCTCTTTGCGAATCCTAAAGTCTAAATCAGCTTTAACAACAGGTTTGATATGTTCACAAATCAATTAAACCAAATCTCTTTGCGAATAATCAATTTGCTCACCTAGGTTCTATCAGGTAATTAATTGCACTCTCGTACCTAATCAATTATCCTAAGATTTATATTCTAGGTAGCTAATCTAGAACAAGATATGAACACAACCTAAGCGAAGAACTATAATTCAAATGGTGAATCCTAAAAGATATTTAACCTAGCATTCAAAGAAAACCCTTATGAGAAAACCCTAAACCTAAGGTGGATCTACTCAGACATGGAGAATGAAACAATCAACATGTTTGAATAAATCATCAATAGAATAGAAAGAAGGGTTTAGAGATCTGATCTCGGACGAAGGGAGATTCAGACTTGTCTCTCTAAAACCAAAGTAAAATCAAACACAGAAAATAAAAGCATAGCCTAAACAGGTGGCTGAAAACCCTAAATATAGGCTAAAAACACGTTCTGGGCTTTCTGGTAAGTATTAAAGTCTTCTGGGCCAAGTTGCAGGGTCTTTAGGCTTCTAAAAAGTCGTGTTTCCTATTTTCCCGAGCAGTATCGATCGATACTAGGTAGTATCGGTCGATACTCATCCTATGCGTCGACTCCTCTGCTCGACAGACTAGACAGTCTTCACGAGAACTGGCATAACTTTCGATCGCACCGTTGGAATGGCTTCAAACCACTTCCAAATGAAAGCTAATTCATTGATCTATCTTGTGTCCAAATTTGAGCTCAATCCATCTGTGGGAAGATCTTAAACGAATGCCAAACTTCTGACGTCTCTGCATGACTCTGCATCTCGATATGCTCCAGAATGCTCCAAAATGCTCCAAACGTACCTAAACCTGTAAAAGACTCTAAAAGACTCCAAAATACTATAAAGACTCTATAAAAAGGACTTATATCATGGTTTAAATAGGGTAAAAACCATGATATATCAATTTCGCAACCTTTGACCCTTTTAGGCCATGATATAAGTCCGTTTTATAGAGTATTTCTACTATTTTATAGTGTTTTAGAGTCTTTTACAGGTTTTAGCACGTTTGGAGCATAATTGGAGATATTGGAGCTTTCTCGAGCATTTTGGAGCAAAGAAGACGTTCGTGTAGCTGAGTACCCGATTTGAAACCTCAGTATCGATCGATACTAACTAGTATCGGTCGATACTCACTGCAGCAAGACACGATCGCGACTTTTCCAAGAGTTAAAGAATTGCAAAATTGCCTAGAAAACTTTATTATTTACAAAAGCCCTGAAACGTGTCTTAGGTTATTTATTAGGTTTTTCAGCCATTTTGATGGCTATGCTTTATTCTAATCTTTATTTTACTTTGGTTTTTAGAGAGACAACTCTGAACTCCTGTTTCTTATTTATTTCTTTGATGATTTATTCAATCATGTTGTTTTCATTCTCCATGTCTGAGTAGATCCACTTTAGGTTCAGGGTTCTCATAAGGGTTTTCTCTAAATGCTAGGTTGATTAGTTGATTAAGATTCACCATCTGAATTAGTTCTTCACCTTAGGTTGTGTTCAAAGCTTGTTCTAGATTAGCTACCTAGAACTTAGAACTTAGGATAATTGATTAGGCACGAGGGTGCAATTAATTACCTGATAGAACCTAGGGTGAGCAAAACAACTATTCACAAAGAGATTTGGTTTAGTTGATTTGTGAACAAATCAAACCTGGACTAAAAGCTGGTTTAGACTTTAGGATTCGCAAAGAGATTTGGAATTCTAGGATTTAGACTTTGATAGTTTTCGATCCATGTAGAACGTATAATGGATTTAGACTTGTTGCTGAGGGAGATTTAGCCGAGGGACATTTAGCCGAGAAGCTTGTAGCCACAAGGAAATCACATGAACCAACTAGTTCGAAGAAAGAGCTAAGGCCAAACGATTCAAGAAGGTCTTAGGAAGATTGTTTCATCAAGTTGGACTCGACAAAGTCACTTGGGCCAGGACGAAGAAGATGCATTCAAACCTCATTGGTTTTGAATTCAGGCTCAAGTAGATCAACGAATGGCCCAAGTGATTTACTTGTTCTCTTTTCCTCCTCTCTGGTTTTGTTCCATTGGGTTTTCCAAAGAGAGGTTTTTAATGAGGCAAGTAGATCACTTCCAAATAAAACCATTTGTTGATCTAAGACCCAAAGCCCATCAAACTAAAATCTCAACCAAGAATATTAAGGGGCATGCGATTTCAAGTTCAAACTCTAGTTTAATTTCTATATTGTTTTTCGAGGGAGAGTTATTGTCTTCTCTCTCTCTCTCATGCAAGTTCTTGTGTTTTATTTTTAAACTCCTTTGTAACCTCATTTGCGATTTCATCTAGCTTTTTAATCAAACATCCTCTAAATTTCTAGATCATCTTGTTGGTGAGTCATATCCAGCAAAATCCATTGATGCTTTAGGCAAGTCATATTCGAGAGATTCAAAGAGGAATATCAAGGGCATTTCCGCATCCCTTGTTAGACCTATCGATTCCCATCCCTTGAAGTGATTATGTTGCTTGCAAGGCCTATAAAATCACTTACCCAAACCATAGAGTGTGCGATTCAGGGAGTTCGTAACATGTCGTATTAGAGCACCACTCAACAACTTGGGTAATATCGTTCCATTCATTTCTGTTTTGCATCTATTTATCTTCTCTTGTGGATCGATTGAATATGTTCATCTTCTAGTGTGTTTCGAGTCTGTTCTTAATTTTTTTCTTGTGATAGTCGCATGTAGTTGTTTGTTTAGGAATTGTTTTCGTTCAGTTTGCATCATAAATATATAAAAAAATTTATTAGGGATCATCTAGTGTTGTCGATTTGTTCTTCATTTCTGCCTCTTCATATTCTGTTTAGATCTAGTGGTTTGTGTGTGCTGTGTTGATATGCTCAAATTAATACCCTATAAGTACTAAAGCAGTTGTTGTAGTATATGTAGGGGTCGAACACAAGAACTCACGGAAACACACAATATATTATATAGATGAGAATCAAGCTAAGCAATTCAATTGAAACAAAAAGCAATAGACAGTAAAAGAGTTGTAAATCGATGGGAGACATATAGGTTCAGGGTATTTCTCATGAAATCAATAAATGCAGATAAACTAACTAATCAGTGTTCAGGTTACGCACGGTTCTTGAACTCAAATCACTAAAGTATAATTAACCAACTGTCGTTGCAAGAATTATCTAAATCTAAACTTCAGAATCCCAAATCTCTTTGCAAATTCCTAAAAATAAATCAGCCTTAATATCGAGTTTGATATGTTCACAAATCAACTAAACCAAATCTCTTTGCGCATAATTAATTTGCTCACCCTAGGTTCTATCAGATTACCCAATTGCACTGTCGTGCCTAATCGATTAACCTAAGATCTAAGTTCTAGGTGATCAATCCAAAATTAGCTTTGAGAACAACCTAACGCGAAGAACTAATCAACCTAGCATTCAAAGAAATCCTTTATGAGAACCCTAAACCTAAAGTGGATATACTCAGACATGGAAATTGAAGCAAAAAACATGTTTGAATAAATCATCAAATAAATAAATAGAAAGAGTAACAAGAGGGTTCGAAATCTTCTCTCAGACGAACAGAGTTTCATACTTGTCTACCTTCAAAAGCTCTCTCACAAAACCAAAGTAAAATAAAGCATAGCCATCAAAGTGGCTGTAAAATCTTAATAAATAACCTAAGTCACGTTTTGGGGCTTCTTGTAAATAATAAAGTCTTCTGGGCAATTTTGAAATTCTTCAACTCTTGGAAAAGTCGCGACTCGTGTCTGTTGCAGTGAGTATCGACCGATACTCGTCAGTATCGATCGATACCGAGGCTTCAAATCGGGTACTCAGCTACACGAACGTCTGCTTTGCTCTAAAATGCTTCAGAAAGCTCCAATATCTCCAATTATGCTCCAAACGTGCTAAACATGTAAAAGACTTTAAAACACTACAAAATAGTAGAAAGACTATAAAAACGGACTTATATCATGGCCTAAAAGGGGTATAAACCATGATATATCATGTGTGTCGAGTTTCATCACTTGTCCTCTCAGAATCTGTTCGTGAATAGCTTGGTTTTAGGGTTGCTCGAAATTGTTGTTTCATTTCTGATTGTCAGTCGAACAGCCTGTGTTTGTTTTGGTCTCATCAATCGAGTCTTAAGAGCACCAGTTTTTGTGATTGTCAAAATTTTACTGTCTCTTACGTATTTTTAATTTTCGAAAACTTTAATCTCTTTGCAAGGACTTGTTACTGGTGATTTGTGTGTGATTTTATTTCAGGAGCAACTATGTCTGATCACAACGAAGAGAACGATGATCAACAACCTCTAAATGGAAACAATACCTTGCGACTTGAAGCCATGATAGCATATTTGACTAGGGCTTTTCGTGGAGAAGTTGAAGCCCTCAACCAACTGTTTGATGAAGTTATTCAGCCAAGGCAAGCACGAGTAGGAGAAGAACAAGGCAGAGGCCCAAGGAGACACTTGCTGAGACAGCAAAGAGATGAGGCATCTGATGAATACTACGTAGGTGATGGTAATTCCTTTCGTGGAAGCCAAGGAAGACAGAGGCGTGTTAGAGCACAGCAACAAGACAATCTCGGAGGCCTCAAACTGAAGATTCCCCCTTTTCATGGGAAGAACGATCCAAATGCTTACTTGGAATGGGAAAAGAAGATCGAACTTGTCTTCAATTGTCAGCACTACACCGAGGTCAATAGAGTGCGTGTAGTAGCGGCGGAGTTCTATGACTACGCCCTAAGTTGGTGGGATCAACTTGTTACCTCTAGGAGAAGAAGCGGTGAAAATCTAGTAGAGTCATGGAACGAGGTGAAAACTATCATGAGGAAGCGGTTCGTTATGAGCCACCATCATAGAGAGCTACATCATCAACTTAGAAGACTCGCTCAAGGAAACAAAAGTGTCGAAGAATACTATCAAGAAATGAAGACATGATACAGGCTGACGTAGCTGAGGATAGGGAGGCAACCATGTCACGGTTTTTGGGTGGCTTGAATAGAGACATCCAAGACAGATTGGAGATGCATCATTACGTTGAGCTGGAAGAGATGCTACACAAAGCGATTTTGATCAAGCAACAACTCAAAAGGAGGAGCTCTTCTTCTCGATCCTCTTACGGTGCTTGAATATCAAATACTAAGCCGAGTTATCCAAGTGAAGAGAAGCAGATTGCTAAGCCCAAGATCGAGCCTAAACCGTTCACACCAGTTCAAAACTACAAGGGCAGAACCAAATCTACAACTTCTATGGTTCGTGATGTGAGGTGTTTCAAGTGTCAAGGCAAATGACACTTTGCAAAGGAATGTCCAAACCAGAAGATCATGGTCCTCTTATAGACAATGGCGAAATTGAAGTAGAAGAAGTGCTTTATGGTTCATCCGAGGAACATGAAGAAGTGGCTATTAAAGGACATCTCTTGGTGATTCAAAGAGCCTTGAATGTTCACATCAAAACCGACAAGCATGAGCAAAGAAAGAATCTGTTTCATTCTAGATGTCACGTTCAAGGGAAGGTATGCATCATCATCATAGACGGAGGCAGCTGCACCAATGTGGCAAGTGATACAATGGTCAAAAATCTCGAGATGTCCGTGAAGAAGCATCCCAAACCTTACAATCTTCAATGGCTTAACAACGAGGAGATGAAAGTTAGCTGCCAAGTTTCGGTTCCTATAACCATTGGCAAATATCAAGACGAGAATATGTGTGACGTCCTGCCCATGGAAGCAAGCCACATTCGCCTAGGGAGGTCATGGAAGTATGATCGAAGAGTGGTTCATGACGGTTTCAACAATCGGTATTCTTTTGAATACAACGGAAAGAAGACCACCTTTGTTCCCATGACGCCACCAGAAATTTATAAAGACCAGCTGCTTCTAAAGCACAAAGGAATGCAGAAATCCCATGCTATAATCAAAGGAGATAATCCAAAGAAGTTGCCATCCAATCATGAAGAAGAAAATCCACTCAAAACATGCTAGGAAGAAACGATCGATCAGTCCTTCACTCGATTGATCGATCCAATGAGGTCGGCCAAAGAAAAAACAAAACGACCCATCGATCCTTTCAACGATTGATCGATCCACAACTTTTGGGCAGGCAGGAAGAAAATCGACCAATCAATCCTCCCACAGACCGATCGATCCTTTTGGCCCGAACACAAAACCTGCAATGACTTAGAACGACTGAGGGACGAGCTGAATCAACGAACTTCCACTGAGGAAATCAGTTTTGCTGACCAACAGTAGCTTTAGAAGAGAGTGGTCAAGACAAAAATAAAGTAGCTCACATCGATTCAAACTTGCCTTTGAAAACTACACCCGTGTCCAAGCTAAAGCATGCTGAGCAAAAGACACGTCAAAACGATCAAACCATTGATGGGTCATGTAAGTTCTCTCGACCAAATTCCTTTTTTAAGACTAACGGTCGTGGTATTTTGCTGTTTGAAACACCGATTTTAAGTTGTCTCACAACTTGCAAAACGGACCCGAGGAAGAACAAATCGTCCAAAAGAAAAGACTGATCGAGGAACTTGAGAGCTATGGTTGTTCTGACTTTAAACCTAGAAAGCATGATCCTCTTCAAATCCCAACTCAAAACCGTCCACAAGGTAAGTGTAATCCGGTTTTGAACTTTAATCATACTAACTTAGCTTTTTTGTGCAGATTTTTCGGATTTGAGGTCAAATCCTTTTCAAGTGGGAGAGGATGATGTGATCCTAAGCAATACCAAGGAGAATAAGCTTGAAGCTGAGAAGGAGCATTTAGCTGAGGGATTTGTTGCTAAGGGAAATCTACCCGAGGAGCATTTAGCAGAGGGATTTGTTGCCGAGGAATATTTAGCCGAGAAAAATGTTGCTGAGGGAAAGTTAGCCGAGAGAATTGCTGCTGAGGGAGATTTAGCCGATGAACATTCAACTGAGAGATTTGTTGCCGAGGGAGATTTAGCCGAGGGACATTTAGCCAAGAAGCTTGTAGCCACAAGGAAATCACTTGAACCAAATAGTTCGAAGATAGGAGCTAAGGCCAAACGATTCAGGAAGGTCTTAGGAAGATTGTTTCATCAAATTGGACTCGACAAAGTCACTTGGGCCAGGACAAAGAAGATGCATTCAAACCTCATTGGTTTTGAATTCAGACTCAAGTAGATCAACAAATGGCCCAAGTGATTTACTTGTGCTATTTTCATCCTCTTTGGTTTTGTCCCATTGGGTTTTCCAAAGAGAGGTTTTTAATGAGGCAAATAGATCACTTCCAAATAAAACCATTGTTGATCTAAGACCCAAAGCCCATCAAACTCAAATCTCGACCAAGAATACCAAGGTGCATGCGATTTCAAGTTCAAACTCTAGTTTAATTTCTATGTTGTTTTTCGAGGGAGAGTTATTGTCTTCTCTCTCTGATATTCTCATATTTTACTTGTTTTACCATGCATTCTACTTAGTGTTTTTAGTCACATGCATGCATAATCATTGTTTTTCTTAGTGTTTTGGTCCAAATTAGAGTCTATCTAGTTTTCATTAGGTCCTAGTGAGTCTTGCATTCATTTGGAGTGTTTTCTAGGTGTTTGGAGACATACTGATGATGTTTGGAGTTATGG
This sequence comes from Eutrema japonicum, assembly GCA_030161315.1. Lineage (NCBI taxonomy): Eukaryota > Viridiplantae > Streptophyta > Magnoliopsida > Brassicales > Brassicaceae > Eutrema > Eutrema japonicum. The sequence continues at coordinate 24,710,504 of BSQW01000007.1, forward strand.
AGCATAAGAGAAGAAAGAGTCCATCCGAAGCGTTTGAGAGAACTGTCAGGACGAAGGGTCTCCGTTCATATTTAGCCTCAATTATCTTCATGCAAGTTGTAGCCAAGTGAGTTAGCTGTCGACTGAAGGTGGTTTGAGGCCATTCGGACATGTATTCCAGGAGATATTGCAGTGTTACCAAAGGTGTATCCGTCTGGCCGCCTACACCCCTCGGAGTCCGCTCGGTGTTGCACATCAGGATGATCAACACCGGACAGCCTTGGGCCGGTGTCACCACCAGGTTTCAAGGCAAATATTGAACAGGAGAAATACCGAGCCATTACATAGGAGCACCACTGCCCGGTATTGAAGAGCATGCACTCCCTCATCCTTGAAGCATCGGCCCATCCTCGACCGGTGTGCTCGTCCGGTTCCTAGCAAATGTTTGGGCAGGGAGAATTCCGGCCAGCTGCACCCATTGAAGGCCGTCTGGTACTGAACCTCATCTCTACACTGGCCCACAGCACCGCCCAATGTCCACCCTGTGTCACAAGTCCAAATCTGTCATTATTGAATCCAGCCGAAGTGACTGAAAGATCAGGCCATATGAAGAACTTGTATTCGGATTTATCTTTGGAAGTCTGCGTAGATATTTTAGATAATTGAGTTAGTTATCTTCTGGAGGTGATTGCAAGTCATTCTGATCAGTGGTTAGAAAGATACATCAGATTGAGCAGGGACATGTCTACCTGGCGCCCAAACGAGTCATGTGGAAACTCAGCTCCAAGGTCAATACCGGCCCAGTGTACCGGCCAACAGCCAACCGGTACAGATCATCAAAAATAGCACGACCCAGACCCATCCTGGTCAAGAACCGGTTTGTTCCGGGTTGATCCGGTCCTCCCAACTTCATATAAATATAAAAAAACCCCATATTTTCATTCTAAGTCTTTTTCTACCTAGTTTCTAAGGCAAAAAACCTATATTTTATTTTGTTCTTAGATTTTTGCAAGAGACTTTTGGATTTTAATGCAATATTAAGTTTAAATCTTCTTAATCTATCTTGTCTTTCTTTTATTTTCAATCATCTAATCATCTAATCATGGGATTTAACATGTTCTTCATAGGATTTGTTGGGTTCTTCATGATTAGTGAGTAGATCCTTTTTGGGTCATTGGATTTGGTAGATTTGGGGATTTATCTTGTTAATCTTTGATGTCTAGGACTTAATTATTATGTTTTCTTTCTTATTTAGAGGTTTTAATGCTAGATTAGGCTTGAGCGAGATAATTTAGAACTAAGGCCATTTCATGCACACAAGGTATTTGATGAAATTCCAACTAAGCTAAATAAGAGATTTTCATACTTAGATCATAAGAATGAATGTTTAGGATGAATTTTGGCTATTAGAACTCATGTTTAATGCTTGCTTATTACATTTTCACAAATGTGAGTTTGTTCTTGATTTTATAATTAGTGAAGTGATTAGTGCTAAGAGATTAGGCTAATCTTGATTATTGTACTAGGCTTAAGAAAGTGCTCTTTTGTGGTTGGATAGACATCATTACTTAGCTTGAGATTCCCCCAAATCAATTGCCTTGCCCAAAGATCCTCTTTTAATAATTGATTAATCTCATTTTGTATTATTTATGGCTTGTTACTTGTTTGCTTTTGAATTGAATTAAGTTGTTAGAATTGAAACTAAATCCCCTTTGTTTGCTTAACTTAGAGAGTTTCTTACATTCTTGTTGCATTGAACAAACCCCAATTGGACTGACACCTAAAATATTGCAATGACATGAGCATATTGCTAGTTGAGGTTTTAGTTTAGTCAATAAGATTTACAATCTTTTTGAGATTAAGCTTTTATTTTCTTTGTTTACTAATCTCTCTATCTAGTCTTCTCCTTTCATATAGGTGTATGAACACAAGGGCTAGAGGTGGACACAACCTTGTTGAGCCAATCGACGACATACATCTATTGGAACGTGGACTTAGAGAAAGGAGAAAAAGAAGGCGAGCTCAACACATCGAGAGGTTGGGTATGGACAATGTTGAAGAACCTCCGGTTGGTAACTTCAATGAGAACGTTGCTTTTGAGCAACAACAAGGGAATGGTGGTAATGGAAACCACGGAGCTAATGGTGGAAATGTAAACCCACTAGCTCAACCACACCAACCACCACCCGCCCGTAATCCTAGAGCTCAAATTCACCCTCAACGAGCTCAAAACATTGTTGGAGCGGGTGATACCGCCAATGCTCATGCCAACCGCCAAGGAATTCAAGCACCATCGGTTGTATACAACAACTTTGAAGTCAAAGCTAGCTTCATCAACATGGTGCAAAGCAACAAGTTCCATGGCTTGGAGGTGGAAGATCCACTTGATCACTTTGACCAGATTTGTGGATTGACAAAGATGAACGGTGTTTCCGAAGATGGCTTCAAGTTACCGTTGTTCCCATTCTCTCTTGGGGACAAGGCACACCAATGGGAGAAAAATTGCCTCAAGGGTCTATCACTACATGGGATGAATGCAAGAGGGATTTCCTTGCCAAATTCTTCTCACCTTCAAGGACGGCCAAGCTAAGAAATGAGATCTAGAGCTTCACTCAATGCTCCAATGAGACTTTCAATGAGGCGTGGGAAAGGTTTATGAGTTACACCATGCAATGCCCTCATCATGGATTCAATGACCCTTCTCTATTGAGCACACTCTACCGTGGAGCGCTTCCAAAGATAAGAATGTTGCAAGACACCGCTTCCAATGGTAATTTCTTGGCCAAAGAAGTTAATGAATCAATGAAGTTGGTAGAGAACCTTGCCCAAAGTGAAGGAACCTATAGTGATGACTATGATCGGTCTACAAGGACCACAAGTGACTTTGAGGAGCAAAGAAGGACCAAGGATATGAAAGCTCTAAATGAGAAGTTGGATAAGGAAGCCACTATGATTGACAAACTTCTCAATGCTTCTAAGAAATCGGCTCACTTTGTTGGTGATTTTGATGGAAATCAAGGCTCCCATGAGGAAATGGTGGATTTGAGTAACCAAGCGGTAGTGCATTATATTGGGAACCATGGTGGCTATCAACGAGGTTTCAACAACAATCAACACCAAGATGGCTACTACAACAAGGCTCCATTTGTGCATAAACCGAGCTTTCAAAAAAGTGTTGCACCACAAGCTCAAGGTAACAACACCATGCCTCAAGACCTTGAAATGAAGAACGTGCTCCAACAAATTCTACAAGGCCAAGCGAATGAAGCAATCGATATGAGCAAAAATATGGAGGAAATCAATACCAAAGTGGCTTGCTCCTACAATGACCTACACAAGAAGCTTGAGGCATTGAGCTCAAAGGTGCAACAAATGGAAAGTAAAGGAGCCCCTTCTTCATCACCTTATCCTCAAGGTTCTTTACCCGGGAAGGCAATACAAAACCCAAAGAAGTATTGCAATGCCATATTCTCTACTGAATCACGTTCTAATGATGCGAATGAAGCGACTATTAGAGAAATTGAGCTTCTACTCTATATTTCGCAACCTTTACCCAAGAAACGTTCCCTTGAAGCTTAATCTGGACATTTAGGAACAAGGTGGGGGGGGGGGGGGGGTGACCCTTGGGAATGATGAAGACGTGGCCATGGTTGAAGACAAGGGTAGTGTTTCTTGCTTTGATTCACAAGGATTGACAAAGGTCGCGCCTTGATATATCATGGTTTTTACCCCTTTTAGGCCATGATATAAGTCCGTTTTATTGAGTCTATTTATTCAATTGTGTGATGTCCTGAGTTCTTGTGTTCGACCCCTACATATACTACAACAATTGCTTTAGTACTTATAGGGTATTAATTTGAGCATATCAAATTTGGCGCCGTTGCCGGGTACTCAATTCCCATTAGATTTTAGCTAAGAATTTTGTCTAAATCGTTGAGTATCGATTGACACCCTAGTGATATCGGTCGATACCCGTCGTGAATTTCGGTTTCTTACGTTCTTGACTTTTGTGTTTCAGGTGCATGCCTCTTCGTGAAAGCAGAAGGAACAAGAACACTCCGCTAGTTGATTTGTCAAACGAGCAGCTAGCAAATTTGGAACGTGCAAACATGAAAGCAAAGAAGCCAGCAGAGATGAACAATACAGTGGTATTGGTTCGTGATGATGCTGGAGCTTTGAGAGACCAAGATGGTCAATTGTGCAATGAAAGAGGGCAGCGACTTGATGAAGCTAGAAATATCATTGTCCCTGCAGCTGTTGTGAATGTTGGGAATGATGTGGTTAATCGTGGTAGAACAATCGGTGAGTACAACAGGCCTGATCAGTTCTATGCCAATCGATCAGCGATTCGCCCTCCTGTTTTTCAGAGGAATGACTTCGAGCTGAAACCTCCATACTTTACTCTTGTGGGTCATCATCCTTTTCATGGTCTTTCTCATGAACACCCGATGGATTACATAGAGAGGTTTCAGGACTTGGCTACTAGCATCAAGTGCAATGGAGTGTCCTATGATTATCTCTTCTGTAAGCTCTTCCCATACTCTCTTGGTGGGGATGCAGCTTATTGGTTGAAGAAGTTACCAGCTGGTTCGCTGACTACATGGGCGGAGACGAAGAATGTATTCCTGATAATTTCTATGATGACACGAGATCCGAAGAGCTCAGGAACAAGATTTCTCAGTTTTCTCAGGGACCGACTGAGGCATTTTAGGCTTCTTGGCTGAGATTTAGATCATATCAGAGGGATTGTCCACATCATGGGCTCACTAAGGTTCAGTTGCTGGGTATTTTCTTCAAAGGGGCTGATATATCTCTTGCATCACCATTGTTACAGGAGTGACATTGGTAGTTGATCTTTTGGAAGAGCCTCCTGACAAGCCAACTGTCATAGACCTTCTAGATAGTCCTGCTGTCATCACCAAGAAAGATGTCAAAACATCTAAGGCAAAGAAGAAGGTGAAGAGCAAAGGAGTGAAGGGTGCTGCTTCTATGACCTTAATCCCTTAGAAGTGTGATGGAGATTCAATTGAATACAAGGTGAAGTGCAAGGGAACTTCGAAACCATTCTCTAAGGCTATAGTTATTCTTACTTCGGAGCTGAATGAGAAAGGAAAGGAGTTTGTGAAAAGCATGATGAGCAAAACTCTGAAGCTGACAATGTCAAAATTTGGAGCTTGTTTCGGAGAAAGTTCTCATTTTTATCCTGCCTGATCGTCCGTAAAGTCAAGCTCGTGACGTAAAACAAGTGCTTGGTAGGAGGTAACACACTGGTGAGTTTGTATATAAGTCTTTTTCTTTTTATTTTTCGTTTTGTGTTTTGTGTCAGGATGAACAAAGAGCAAACACGAAATCGTCTGAGTATCGATCGATACCCTGTTGGTATCGGTCGATACCCTTCGCGAATGAGAATAGTTCATTGTATCGACTTAAGCCGAGTATCGATCGATACCAGGCCGTGTGTCGGTCGATACCAACGGTACATTCCGGTAACACTCTTGTTTTTCACAATCCATTTTGTTCTTTTGTTTCTTTCACCAACTTTGGGCTAGATAACACTGGGAACAGTGTTATTCAAGTCTGGGGGAGGTAGTCACTGACATTGTTTTTGTTTTTCTTAGAGTCAGTCGTTTTTAGTCAAAATTTATTTTATTGAGTCAAAACTTTGTTGGAGATTGTGATATTTTTCTTGAATCTTTTGTTATGACTCTACTTCTAAGTGACAATTATTACAGAATCAGTTCTAGATCGGACTAATGAAAAATTCAAAGGCTGACCAGTTAACTAGAAGACACCCATGTTTCCAGCCAAGTTCTTTAAAGCCTGAGCCAAACTTTTGCACTTCATTGATGTTATTGATATCCATAGAGCTTGATTCGTCATTCGTATCTGACAACGGAACCCATGTGTTTAAAGTAATGGTATTTATCTCCCTGTTACGAGTTAATTAATAAGATGCATTAAAAGATGAGATGATTTTCTTCTGAGTTGAGGGTTAGATTTGGAACTGGTTAGGTTATATGTGAAGCACTAAGGAAAAGGGTCATTGCAATGTTTCATGAACAAGTGAGTCTCCGTGTTTTCAAACCTCTTTCTCTGGTTTAGTTTTCTGATTTGCTTGAGGGCGAGCAAATGTTAAGTCTGGGGGAGTTGATATATCATGGTTTTTACTCATTTTAGGCCATGATATAAGTCCGTTTTATAGAGTCTTTCTACTATTTTGTAGTGTTTTAGAGTCTTTTACATGTTTTAGCACGTTTGGAGCATAATTGGAGATATTAGAGCTTTCTGGAGCATTTTGGAACAAAGCAGACGTTCGTGTAGCTGAGTACCCGATTTGAAGCCTCAGTATCGATCGATACTGACTAGTATCGGTCGATACTCACTGCAGCAAGACACGATCACAACTTTTCCTAGAGTTGAAGAATTGCAAAATTGCCCAGAAGACTTTATTATTTACAAGAAGCCCCAAAACGTATCTTAGGTTATTTATTAGGTTTTTCAGCCACATTGATGGCTATGTTTTATTCTACTCTTGATTTTACTTTGGTTTATAGAGAGACAACTCTGAACTCTTGTTTCTTATTGATTTCTTTGATGATTTATTCAATCATGTTGTTTTCATTCTCCATGTCTGAGTAGATCCACTTTAGGTTCAGGGTTCTCATAAGGGTTTTCTCTGAATGCTAGGTTGATTAGTTGATTAAGATTCACCATCTGAATTAGTTCTTCACCCTAGGTTGTGTTCAAAGCTTGTTCTAGATTAGCTACCTAAAACTTAGAACTTTGGATAATTGATTAGGCACGAGAGTGCGATTAATTACCTAATAGAACCTAGGGTGAGCAAAATAACTATTCAAAAAGAGATTTGGATTAGTTGTTTTGTGAACAAATCAAACCTGGACTAAAAGTTGGTTTAGACTTTAGGATTCGCAAAGAGATTTGGAATTCTAGGATTTAGACTTAGATAGTTTTCGCAACGAGAGTTGGTTAGCTATACTTTAGTGATTTGAGTTCAAGAACCGCGCTAAATCTGAATCCTGACTAGTTAGTTTATCTGCATTCATTGATTTCCTGAGAAATACCTTAAACCTATCTTTCTCCCAATCGAATTACAACTTGTTTAATTTACGTATTGCTTTCAATTATATATTTTAGATTATCTTAATTCGAATCTATTTAATCTATTGTGTGATATCCTGAGTTCTTTAGTACTTATAGGGTATTAATTTGAGCATATCACGCCTAAGACTATTCCCAAGCTCGGGAACCCCAGTAAAATCTCTATAGTTTGCTCTCTTGGAGATTTGGAGATTGAGGATGCTCTATGTGACTCCGGTTCAAGTGTAAACGTCATGTATTGTTAGATTCTTAAGAGTCTAGGGATAAGAAATATAACCTATCACCCATCTCCCATCACTTTTGGAGATGCTTCTTCACGGAAGCCACTCGCTCTTGTTTAAGATTATCCGTTTAAGGTTGGGGATTGCATAGTCCCAACGGATTTCGTTGTTATGGAAATGAAGAAGGCCAACAAGCTCCCACTCCTCCTTGGAACCCCATTCCTCAATATTACCGGTTCAAGCATGGATTTTAAAAACCAAAGGGTAGTTCTTATGAATGTGAATGACAAAGTTTACTACCCAATGAAGGCTTCCTCCAACAATATTTATAGCACAATTACTATTGAAGATGATGAGTCTCGTGCTGAGGAAGTGAAGTATATGGGAAGTTGTGAGATAGTTAATGAAACTCCACCCCCAAAGATCTATGAAGAACAAGTAGAGTCTCATGAGAAGAAGAGTTTTGGTTATGGTAATGGCAAAGAAGCTTCGGGAGTTGATAAAATTTGCTTGGAATCTCCTCACCCTACCACAGTGAGGAAGGAGAATGAAGGTAAAAAGAAGCAAGAAAAGGGTGAAGGCACACAAGACAACCATCACCCTTTTGCCTTTGCTAAGAACATAGAAAAGACCAAGGCCAAGTATGTTTGATGGGTCTAAGTCCGAGCTAAGCCAACCTTCCACCATGACTCTCACCCCTTGGAAACATCAAGACGGGGTGATTGAGTACAAAATCAAGTGTGAGGGACGGTCCAAGCCCTTTGCCTCGGTCAAGGCAATTCTCACACCGGAGTTCAAAGAGAAAGGGGAACCTGGTTTTCAAGTGATCATGTGCTCAAAGACCCACCATGGAGTGCTCACGCTCCTCAATTACCCGCCTAAAAGGGTAACCCAAGTCAAACTTAGCGAATTTAAATAAAGTGCACTTGAGGGACATTCCCATGTTTATCATTGTATATATTCTCTTTGCTTTCTAGTTTGATTTGTGCTTCTAGGGTCTTTTGATGTTTTTGTTGAGTGGTTGCAAGGTTCTTGATGGTCTCAAGGTCATGGCGAAGCAACAACGGTGTTCAATGTCGGATCTCAAGTGCCTCTCCAAAAAGGTCACACCACCACTCCCTTTTCTCCATCTCAAAAGTTTGAACCACACTCCATTTCATTGTACATTCGCCTTTTTACATATTTTTGCTCTCTCTTGACTTTTGTTACACCGAGACGTTGCAATTCAAGTTTGTGGGAGGGGTTTGTGTCATTTGACCTTGTATTTTATTTTCTTATTTTTCACTTTGCGTACTTGAGTCTCATTCATAGAAAACCACAAAAATTTGAAAATTTTGAACATAAAAGAGGCATGTAGTTGCATTTCGCATGATTAAGATTGAGTCTAGACGCATATAGGTTTGCACTCACTTGCATTGGGAGAAATATCCATGTGGAATGTAAACTTAAAATCTTGAATTGATGCCCTTGTTAGGAGTTCTTTGATGCATTTGAGCGATCACGAAGTTAAGGATGATTCATGATTTGATCTTGCGGGTTGAATGTTTATGTTTTGGTTGAAGCATGCTTTGATTTGATCCCAACTCTATCTAGTGAACTCTAATCTTGACTTGAATTATCATGCTTGTACATTGAAGAGTGGACTCATGGATACCATATACATATTTGAGTTATCTTTTCCCTTTTCACCACTCTTGTTAGCTCAAATAGCCGATTCCCACCTTTCAGACGGTTAACCACACCTTAAACCAAACTTTCCTTCAAACCTTCATCTCTTGTGTGTGTTGCGAGGCCTAATTTCGAATGAACTTAGCAAAAAGTGTTGAGTTTGGGACGACAAGGAGAAGCTTTCATGTAGAACTAGCTCACACATCAATGAGCTAGACATAGGCTATGATAGATAGGTTGGGAGTTTGGGGTGTTGTTGAAAAGAATAAGAAAATGTGGAGAAAGTAAAAGATATGGAGAAAGGAATGGTGGAAAAACAAAAGTTGGATTGGTTTGAAACAAGGAAGTGATTTAGCTCCAAATGTGGTATTGTAAAGATCTTTAAGTGTGAAAGAAAGAAAAGAGCCAAAATGGCTAAGACATCCAAAGGATGAAATGGAGACAAGTCGTGCAAGCAAAAGAGGGGCTAAAGGAAAAGAAAAGAAGAGAAGCCAATCCAATCAAGTTTGAAGAAGAAGTCCCCCAAGTGAAAAGTGATGAGAAGTGCGGGTTTGAGAAGGCAAAAACGCATTGTGATAAGGGTAGCTTAAGAATGGATCTTGATGGGCTTAGAGATAGGAGTGGGGTTCATATTGGGGCATTGGGTAAATGAAAGTCATCATTGTATGCATCGGTTGTTCTTTAGTCTTAGAATTTTGCCAAAGTTCATTTTTTAAGGAGAGACCCCTTTGCTTCAGAATACCCGCATGATTGAGATCACTTTTATCTCAAGACCTTTCCCTAAGCTAAATGAGTTCACTTTATTTGCATAATCATGATCCACCATTGAACTTAATGAATGTTAAAGAGTTGTGGGTTTAGGAATGCTTGTGAATGCTACGGCTTAGACCAAATTCGTGTAGCAACGAGTATGGCTAAATCTTTTAAAGTAGAGATTGTTTGTGCATCATGTAACTACTCTCAAGGGCATTAATTCGAACTGTTTTATTCATATTCTCGGACTTTATCTCTCACTTTAACCTCTCTCTCTTCTTGTTCTTATTTGTTTGCTTGAGGGCAATCAAATGAGTAAGTTTGGGGGAGTTGATATTCCCATATTTTACCTGTTTTAACATGCATTCTACTTAGTGTTTTGAGTCACATGCATGCATAATCGTTATTTTCCTTAGTGTTTTGGTCCAAATTAGAGTCTAGCTAGTTTGCATTAGGTTCTAGTGAGTCTTGCATTCATTTGGAGTGTTTTATAGGTGTTTGGAGACATACTGATGATGTTTGGAGTTATGGAGCATATGAGAAGGAAGAGTCCATCCGAAGCGTCTGAGAGAACTGGCAGGACAAAGGGTCTTCGGTCATATTTAGCCTCAATTATCCTCATGTAAGTTGTAGCCAAGTGAGTTAGCTGTCGACTGAAGGTGGTTTGAGGCCATTCGGACATGTATTCCAGGAGATATTGCAATGTTACCGAAGGTGTATCCGTCTGGCCGTCTACACCCCTCGGAGTCCGCTCGGTGTTGCACTTCAGGCTGATCCGCACCGGCCAGCCTTGGGCCGGTTTCACCACCATGTGTCAAGGCAAATCATGGACAGGATAAATACCGAGCCATTACACCGGATCACCACTGCCCGGTATTGAAGAGCATGCGCTCCCTCATCCTTGAAGCACCGGCCCATCCTCGACCGGTGTGCTCGTTCGGTGCCTAGCAAACGTTTGGGCATGGAGAATTCCGGCCAGCTGCACCCCTTTAAGACCGTCCGGTACTGAACCTCATCTCTACACCAGCCCACAGCACCGGCCAATGTACACCCGGTGTCACAAGTCCAAATCTGTCATCATTGAATCCAGCCGAAGTGACTGAAAGATCTGGCCAGATGACGAACTTGTATTCGGGTTTATCTTCGGAAGTCTTCATAGAAATTTTAGATAATTGAGTTAGTTATCTTCTGGAGGTGATTTCAAGTTATTCTGAGCAGTGCTTAGAAAGATACATCAGATTGAGCAGGGACATGTCTACTTAGGGCCCACACGAGTCATGTGGAAACTCAGCTCCAAGGTCAATACCGGCCCAGTGTATCGGCCAACAGCCAACCGGTACAGATCATCAAAACCAGCACGACCCAGACCCATCCGGGTTGACCCGGTCCACCCAACTTCTTATAAATATAAAAAACCTCTCTAAGGCAAAAACCTCTCTAAGGCAAAAACATCCGGGTCATGTGGAAACTCAGCTCCAAAGTCTTTTTCTACCTAGTTTCTAAGGCAAAAACCTCTCTTTTATTTTGTTCTTGGATTTTTGCAAGAGACCTTTTGATTTTAATACAATATTAAGTTTAAATCTTCTTAATCTATCTTGTCTTTCTTTTATTTTCAATCATCTAATCATCTAATCATATAATCATGGGATTTAACATGTTCTTCATATAATTTGTTGGGTTCTTCATGATTAGTGAGTAGATCCCTTTGGGGTCATTGAGTTTGGTAGATTTGGGGATTTCTCTTGTTAATCTTTGATGTCTAAGACTTAATTATTCTATTTCCTTTCTTATTTAGAGGTTTTAATGTTAGATTAGGCTTGAGAGAGCTAATTTAGTACTAAGGGTATTTCATGCACACAATGTGTTTGATGAAATGCCAACTAAGCTAAATAAGAGATTTTCATACTTAGCTTATGAGAATGAATGTTTAGGATGAATTTAGGCTATTAGAACTCATGTTTAATGCTTGTTAATTACATTTTCACAAATGAGAGTTTGTTCTTGATTTTGTAATTAGTGAAGTGATTAGTGCTAAGAGATTAGGCTAATCTTGATTAGTGTTCTAGGCTTAAGGAAGTGCTCTTTTGTGGTTGGATAGGCATCATTGCTTAGCTTGAGATTCCCCCAAATCAATTGCCTTGCCCAAAGATCCTCTTTTAACCATTGATTAATCTCGTTTAGTATTGTTTATGGCTTGTTACTTGTTTGCTTTTGAATTGAATTAAGTTGTTAGAATTGAAACTAAATCCCTCTTGTTTGCTTAACTTAGAGAGTTTCTTGCATTCTTGTTGCATTGAACAAACCCAAATTGGATTGATACCTAAAATTTTGCAATGACATGATCATATTTAGGATTGATTCTATTTAGGATAAAATCATACTATCTCATGCAAGTTCTTGTGTTTTCTTTTTAAACTCCTTTGTAACCTCATTTGCGATTTCATCTAGCTTTTTAATCAAACATTCTCTAAATTTCTAGATCATCTTGTTGGTGAGTCATATCCAACAAAATCATTTGATACTTTTGGTAAGTCATATCCAAGAGAATCAAAGAGGAATATCTGCATCCCTTGTGAGACCTATCGATTCCCATCCCTTGAAGCGATCATGTTGCTTGCAAGGCCTATCAAATCTCTTACCCAAATCGTAGAGTGTGCGTTTCAGGGAGTTCATAACACGAGTGAGAGCGGTTACGTCTCTACGGGCTTTGTGCGGTCGCGGAACGTCGGGTCGAGATCGAGCCTTCTCCTGATGTTTCTTAATGTATTTTCAGACGAGCCAAAGCCATTGATTTGCATGTTTCGGGATTGATTCTCCGATGTTGGCATCTCGACTTTCTTGAATAAGATTTTGCTCAACTTGTCTTGCTCCTCTACTTTCTTCAATAGCGCTGAAAGCATATCCTTCAGTTCGACCAAGGGCGCCAAGGTGATTTTCGTGCTCACCGGAGGTTCATTGATGGGTTTGACTCTTCCTCCGTTGTTCGTTTTGGCAAGGTTTCTCTGTTCGTCGCCATACATCTTTTCGGATATGGTTTCTGCGGATTCTTTGTGTAAGAAAGTTTCTTAGTCCCCACAGACGGCGCCAAATTGTGGGATTCAAAACTATCACAATAAAATTCTTGTCAGAGCATGTTCAATGGGGGGTTCTAAATAGAAGAGTTCTAAAAAATTATAATGATATATAATTGATAAATATTGGAGAGGTTCTAAAAAGAAGAGAGAAGGGTTCTAAAGTTAGAACTTTTAGATACAGATTCTAAAAATTAACATACAAAATGTTGGGGTTCTAAAAGGTGAGGTTCTAAAAATTTTAGATACCCATTTTTAGAACCTCACCATTGGACATGCTCTCAAGGATTTAAAGGGAACATAAGTTTCTATGGACAAAAACACGAGAAGAATCACGAAGGGAAAATGAAATATTCCAAAATGCCTTCTGAGATCCTCGCGGACAAACCTGTATAAATAGTCAGCATAATCATTGGCAGAAGCCCACACTTTTTGACCCCATTAAAAACTCTTAGCAAAAATCATTGTACTTAAAAGCTTTACACAATAGTAATAAAAACCATCGTTGGATCTCTTCTCGTGTTTTCGTTCATAGAAACTTATGTTCCCTTTAAATCCTTGACAAGAATTTGATTGTTATAGTTTCGACTCCCACAATTTGGCGCCGTCTGTGAGGATTTAGAATATTTCTTACACAAATAAACCGCAAGGAACATATCCGAAAAGATGTCTGGCGACGAACATAGAAACCTAGACAACACGAAGGGAAGAACCAGACCTAATGACGAACCTCCAACAAACACGGAAGCTACCTCGGTGAAGAACATGCTTGTCGCGCTGCACAAGAAGGTGGAGGAGCAAGATAAGTTGAACATAACCCTATCGGAGAGGCTCGAAACCCTGACAACATAAAACCGAGCCCGAGATCTGCACATCGGAAACCTTAATTCGGTGATAAACCCACCAAGAGGAGTTGCGAGAATATTTTGTCTCAACCCGACGGTCCTTGACTTTTCCACACCTTCGGTACCTCAACACAAACCTCATGAATCCCGAGCATTATACCACCGATGTTCCCGTCTAACAAAATAACACCCGTAGCAGCGAGGCCAAATCTGTCTGAACAACCTCGCTTAAATCGCGGGGGAAGAATCACCTGCGATGGACAAACACAACTTGCCGACGGCCGCTCGATACTTCACCTCGGTAAAACTAGTACTGTGGTCATTGAAGTGGAAAATCACAGAGAGCGAGGTCATGCTTCGGGACTCATCACACAAAATCAGCTCACCTCGGCCTTAGAAGGAGCAAGAGAAGGAGGAGACGGTCCCAGCTCCAGTCGCCTCAGTAACTTGACAAAAGAGGAAGAGAACCTCCTCTGGACAGAGCAACAACGATCCAACGAGATGCAAAGGACAAGCCGAAGTCAACATGAAGGCCATCGGGAGATGACCCAAACCCAGGTTGAGGTGATCATCGAGATTCGAGCTTCATTGGCCCGAGCCAATGCCGAGATGCGAGTTCGTACGATCGCAGGTGCACCATGATGTCAATGCAGTGCCAGCGATATATCGAATGTTAGAGAAAACATAGAGAACACCTTTCACGTCCGGGATCACCGAGGCGGTGGTATCAGCCCCAGGAAAGCTCAGGATCCCGAATTACGAGGGAATTACCGACCCAAAGGCTCACATAACATCTTTCCGTATATCGATGGGTGATATATCCATATTTTACATGTTCTAACATACATTTTGCTAAGTGATTTGTGTCCATTGCATGCATTACCATGGTTTTGTCTTGCATTTAGGTCTCATTTAGAGTTTAGGACATTTGCATTAGGTCCTAGTGAGTTTTTGCATGAATTTGGAGTGTTTTTAGGTATTTTGGAGGCATTTGGAGATATTTGGAGTAATGGAGCATAGTAGGATGCAGAGATCACCCGAGACGCCGGAAAGATGTAGCTAGAAGGAGGCCTTCCGATCTGAATCAGCCTCAATGGTCTTCATTAGAATTGTAGAGCAATGATTAGCTAACCACGTCAATTAGAATCATGGGGATTTAGACCTGTGGTTTGGAAGATATGGCCGATTTACTGAAGACATGTCCGTCTGGCGGAGGCAGTTTCTTCATCACCGATGTGTGACATCGATATTGAAGCCTCACGGGACTACACCGATGTGACACCGATGTGACACCTCGGTATTGCCTCTCTGAAGTGACCAGGAGCAAAAAACCTTTGCACCGAGGTCCAATACCGATGTGTGACATCGGTGTTGGACATCTCTCACCCGAACACTACAAGAAAACACGCTAGAACCGACGGCAAAATCCGTCGGTATCCCGTCGAAAACGGCCATTTTCGACGGGATTCCGATGGATTTTTCCCGTCGGTTCTATTTCGTCGGAAAAGAAAATCCGTCGGAAATCCCTCGGAAATTTACGAGGGTTTTCCGACGGCCTATTTACCGACGCATTTCCGACGATTTGTCCGTCGGGAATAATTCTGACGATAATCCGAGGGATATTCCGTCGGTGAATTTCCGACGGCTTGAGAATCCACTCCGTCGGAAATCCCTCGGAAAATCTGTCGGCAATTTCCGAGGGATTTCTGACGGCTTATTTACCGATGGATTTCCGACAGCTTATTTATCGACGGATTTCCGACAACTTATTTACCGACGGATTTCCGATGACTTGTCCATCGGGAATAATTCCGACGATAATCCGAGGGATATTCCGTCTGTGAATTTCCGACGGAGTGGGTTCTCAAGCCGTCGGAAATCCGTCGGAAATTTCCTAGGGATTTCCGACGGTAATGTTTTGTAATTTTTTTTAATATTTATTATAGATATATAATTAATATTTATTAAATTATATATTAATTAAATTAAATAAATTAAATAATTTTCAAAAACAAAAATTAATTAGATAAATAAAATCTTACAAAACATAAATATTTAAAAGTTTTAGAAAGTTGAAATTACATTAAAAAAAACATAATCAAAATAGATCCGGCGGCATGTCCGGGAACTTCTTCTTGAAGAAATCCGCCCACTTCGTTTGCTTGTCCTCCAATACTGTGACCTTCGCCGTGAGCTCTTCTTTTGCCGGATAAGGTCTTCATCCATCGAGAAACCGGCCGAAGAAGAAGCGGATTGGGTCGCAACCTTACCCGACCCCGGCCGACGACCTTTCCTAACCGGTACCTCCTACAAAAACAATTCAAAAACTTTAGATTTTCAATTAAAAAATAATTATCTAAATAAATATTATCATAAGTTTTACTTAACGCGAGGACTAGCTCTTTAAGCTCGGCCCGAGTGACTTCGTTGGATCCGGTGTAATCGTCCTGCGATCTCTGGGTGAGCAATTCATCTTTCGCCCTCTTCACGGTTTCGACGAACTCCCTCACTTATGGATCTTGAATTTGGCCCGTCTTCTTGTTGGTGTGCGTCCTCTCCATCAATGCAAGGTGATCGGGCTCTTCGTCCAATTACTCCGTCTACGAAATAAATAAAACGGTTAAAGAAAACCGTGTTTTATTAAAAAACAACTAAAACCGAAAAAGTACTTACCATTTCGTCGGCCGTTGTCAAGTAGCTCTTTGCCCCATTGTTGTGAACGGCTTCTCCCTTCCCGTTTCGTTGCCTCCTACGGTTCTTGGTGTGAGTCTCAGAATCAGGTATGGTCTTCGGCAATTGCCAGTACGGCTCGTACCCCTTGTACACATCCTCGTTCAAGCCTTTCAGCTTATCTTTCCCCTTCTTCCAAGCCTTTTTCAGTCGCAGATGTGGCGAGAGAATTGCCGGAAAGCCTCCTTGTGAAATTCTACCTCGACCGTCTTCGTGAGCATAGGCTTCCAATGAAACTCTTGCTACAAAAGAAAAAAAAATAAACTTTGTTAACAAAATCTCAAAATATTATCACTTACCGCAAAGGTTGTTCGTCTGACGGCATATCGGCATATGTCGGGTACGGGTGTTTGAGGAGGCTGTGCAACCGACTTGCTAATGCTATTTCCGGAGAATCCAAACCTATGAAAAAAAAAATTAAAAATCGATAATAAAAAAAAAATTATTTAAGAAAAGACATAGTATTACCAAGTAGATCTCTGGATGCGGCGTTTCGGGTCGAGAACTTTGAGTAACTCTCGTCCCGGCTGTTGAACGAGCTCCTCGACGGTCTCGTCGGTTGACCTACACTCTCTTCATCGAGAGTAGGTGAAGGCGCCGTAGGTGGGACAATATCTGGGTTCGGATTTGAGGTAACGGGCCTCCGCCCTCCTTGCCTCAAACCGCCGGCACGGTAACTAGCGAATTACCTGTAAGACCTACAACAATAAAAACCGAATCATTTCAAAAAATATCAAAATATTTTGTAAAAAAATCAATACATTTAAAAAAAATGCATTAAAAAATTATAATAACATTAACCAATAAAAAATAACATTTAATTAAGTACCTCTCATATTCTAAAACGTCATTGCAGTTGGTCAGAATATACATATGCAAGTGTCTTTGCTCCTCCTCTAATAGTCGCCGTCGTCCAATCTGAGTAAATATATCGGGAACATAGACTGGATAACTAACTCTGTTCCCTCTATCATCATGACGTGCGGGGCGGGGCGTCTACTTTTTGTTTGGACTTGCGCTGGAATGTAGTAGCTAGCAAAGTTGGAAGTTTCTTCATTAATGCTCTGTGCGACAATAGAACCCTCGAGTCTAGAAAGATTTTGCACCTTCTTCTTTAGGTGGAACATATATCGCTCAAAAGGGTACATCCATCGGTATTGAACAGGCCCACCAAGTGCTGCTTCTCGAGGGAGATGAATAGGAAGATGTTCCATAACATCAAAAAAGGCAGGAGGAAATATTTTCTCGAGGTTGCAAAGGAGAACCGGGATGTTTTCCCCTAGATTTCGGATTCTGGTTGATGTAAGTGATCTCGTGCATAGATCCCAGAAGAAAGCACCGATCCATGCATATATAGTACAAATACAAAATTAAAGAACTTCCGTTTAATAATCACAAATATAAAATCACCATACGAAATAGTGTAAATGTATGTAAACCTGCAATAGCTCCATGGACGTTTATAGGAAGAAGACATTCAAATGCAAATGGAAGGAGGCGCTGCATGACAACATGACAATCATGACTCTTCATCCCAGAAAACTTCCCTTCTGAACCATCGACGCAATTACGAAGGTTAGATGCGTATCCGTCTCGGAAATTGACACCGTGCTTAATCCAATCGAAGAACTCCTCCTTTGAAGACGCATCCATCCGGAAAACAGGGGGATGTGATTTCCCGTTCGCCATTACATGCAACTCCTTATGGGAACAAATACCTGGCAAGTCCAATCTGGCCTTCAAATTATCTTTCGTCTTTCCTTGCACCTTTAGAACAATGTTCATGATGTTGTCGAAAACGTTCTTTTCAATGTGCATCACATCTAGATTATGGCGTAGCAAATGGTCTTTCCAATATGGCAAATCCCAGAAAATACTCTTCTTGTGCCAATTGTGGTACTCGCTACAACCGTCAACGGGATAATGCCCATTACCCCCGCATCAAATTGTCTTCTCGGCACCAAAATCTCTTAACTGATTAATAATTGTGAGAGCAGAATCTCACAATCTCAATCCCTGGCCTTTTTCAGGTCGTATGTTCTTGACAAATAACAAAGAATTTGAGATAGAAAAATGTGTATGTTTTTATTAGCCAAGAATTCAATTTTTTTTACAATCAAGTTCCTCTTTGATTTATATAAGTTTAAAAATATAAAACGTCTCAATCTCCTTCAAAGCGCGGACTTGAATTTGTGATCTTCGAGTAAATGCTAAGCTTGATCCTGGGGAGAAAGCATTCAATGTGTTTGACTTGCTTGTTGTGAGCTCCTTTTCCCAACGGTCTCCCCCTTTCCTGCATGCTCGGCTCCTTCCCATATCGCGAGCTTGCTTTACGAGGCTTTTCAGTGAGCTGAGCTTAATTCCAGGCCCGTTAAGTCGAGCTGAACTTTAGGTGTGGAATTTGGGCCCAACAGTTGCCCCCATTATCTTTAATGATTTATCATTTGAAGATGCGGAACTGCGATCTCGGGATTTAATTGATCCTCCAACTGGTACGATGTCGTGATCTCAGACTTCTGATTGATCTATGGCTTGCTCGTAAGGCGAGTTTGTAGGGATCATGTAGCGTTTGCGCGACTTTTGAGGGATGTGACAGACGAGTGGGCGAGTGGATATAAATGAGCGGTTTTCGTTGCTTCAACTTCCCATGCCGCCTCAACTCCCACTTACCGAGGTAATGATGTCTTTTCACTTTTTCCCTTCTCTTTTTTTTATTATTATTATTTTTACTCCATTAATTGAAATGTCTTCTCCCTATTCTTACTTTCACCCGAGATATTTTTCTCTGTAAAAGTTTAGCTTCCGTCGATTCCGGTCGAATTTCCTTTTCTTTCGAACTCGATTTTCTTTGCTTTTTCCTGCAATGGCTTCTACTTCTCATCTGGATGCTCCTTCTCCCCTCGCCGAGCGATTTGATTCTCACTCGAAGAGTACGATTTCGGCTGCTGAGCTCGTGAATATCTCCCCCTTGTGCGGACTCGATATCGGCGATCTGCTCATTCCGTCGGCTGATAGCTCCCCGGAGAGTCCTCCGGAGGGTTATGCATGTGGTTATACCGCATTCTTCTTGAGATGTCGCCTTACGTTTCGCTTCCCAGCAGCTATCTTTAATATTACCAGTGATCTCGGACTTGCCCTCCCGCAACTTATGCCCAGTGCGATGAGGTCCCATGTCGCACTCTGGGTGCGTTCCAGGGAGTCTGGGATTATCTTTGATACCGAAGTCTTTCGCCAGCTCTTCAACGTTAAAGGGAATTCTCATCTTCACGGGACCTACTACTTTCCGGCGAAGGTCAATCGGTCCGTCTTTTGATTCAACGTGAGGGATGACAAATGGTGGGAGCAATGGTTCTATTTCAGGATTTCCAGCAGATCTGTTGAAGGCGAGTCGGTGCTCATACACTCCTGGGCTCAGATCACTAGTCATCGTGGTCCCTCGGATGCTGATCTGAGCATTCCTTTTAGGGATTTCTTAATTGCTGCCCCCCTTTTTTTCCTTTTTTTATAGTGACCCTCTTTCCTTTGTGCAGAGTCCATTGATTCTTCAAAGACAGTAACAACTGAGGTCCAACGGCTTGTCGACCTCGTCAAGGGTGAGAGTTCCGACTGGAAAGGTTTCTCCCTTGATAGAATTCAGCAAGCTCGTGAACGTCGATCTCCCGGGCTGTCCGTTGCAGCTGCTTGCCGACTTTTTGGTTTGGAGGAATTTATATTTTCATTTTCTTTTTAGATTAGGAATTGCGTCTTTATTTAGATTTCCTTTGCTTGATTTTGCAGATTCTCCACCCCCATCTCGTCTGCTTCAAATCCAAGCTCCGGCCGCTGCTTCATCCATTATCCTGAGACTTGAGGCTGTCGCTAAAGATCTAGTCCGTGTTGAAGTTGATCCCCCGGTAGGCTCCCAGGTGCCGAATACTGCCCCTGTCACCTCCCAGGTTGATTTTACTCGCAGCGAGAGTTCCACCGAGTCCAGCAAAATGATTCCTCCTTAGAAGCCGCAGTGCCTTTCTTACAGGGAGAGGATGCGACTACGCCCTGCTCCGACGACAGCTGGTGCTCTTGATAATAGGGTTAAGGATGCTCTTGGCAAGTCTGTCCATGTTGAGGTTCGACGAGAGGAGGTTGAAAAGGGGGATCATTGTGAGCCCGGAGCTGATCATGGTGGTGGTGTTTTGCCAACGGGTGGTGAAACCGAGATCGCCCAACACGATGATCGAGCTGAGGGTCCTCGAAAGTCGACTTCTAGGGTGTCTTCTAAGGAGCCAATGCATTCCGCTGAGCAACAATCCCATTCCAAACGATCTCGTGGTGACGGTTTTGATGGCGAAGAAACATCAAGGAGGCATGTGGTACCTCGTTCTCAGGGTAGTGGAGGTGTTTCTCCGAATGCCTTTAGGTTTGATTTTAACGGTCCTGAGGCAATCGTTGAAAACAACTCTCAGCTTGCAAACCTCTTTAGGCGTGTTAGGCCTTCGTCCTGCTTCCTGCCATCTCTTAGGAACATGAAGAGACCTGAGGGCTATATTCGGTTCGCAAGTGCGATGGGCCAGGTAGCTCTAGCTGTTTTAACTTTGTTTTTTATGTTTAATTTTTCTCGGCTAACTTTTATGTTCCTTTCTTAGGCTGTTTCGGCCACTAATGAACTGATTACCTCTTCCGAGCAAGATCTCCGTTCCGCTACCCAGCCTGAGGAGATGGAGAGTGCAGCTAGGACCATTACCGACCTTGTCACTGAAAGGGACGAGCTGGTGAAGAGAATTGCTCGAAATGAGGAGAGGATGGCTGAGGTTACTCTTTTGGAAGGCCAGGTTAAGGACCAAGCTGTTTTTGCCAAGAGATGGGAAGATTCCGCTCGGGAGGCTCAAGCTCAGGTTTCTGTGTTGGAGAAATCGAACAAGGACTTGAAGGTGGATCTCCGTGTTGCCGAGGGGCGAGCTGGAGCTGCTGAGGTTGGTTTACGTTCAGCCAGTGAAAACATAGTGGACTTGAGGGTCCAGGTTGAGAAGGTTACTGAAGACTCGAAGAAACTTGCCCAGTGGCCGAAAGAGATGGTGAAGAAGGCTGAGAAAGCTGCAAGGAGGGAGATATCTAAGCAATACCGTGCCATTCTTTTGGGGATCAAGGATAAATGGGAGAAGAAGAAGATCGAGGTCGACACCGAGACTCAAATTATGGAGTGTAAATCCAACATCCTTCTTCTAGATGACATTATCAGCCAGACCATCAATGACTTTGAGGCTGAAAAGCAGAGCATCCAGGTTGAGAAGCTGAGGTTGGACGCGGAGCTTGCCATCGTCCATGTATCAGATTTTTCCCTGGGTAAAATTGATATTCCTCAGGTATCCGATGACTCGGTTACGCTGCCTGCTGGGCAAAGCGCACAATTGAATGATCAGCTGGACCTTGATTCTCAGGAGCTCAGGAAGGAGTTCCCGCTGCCCTTGAATCAGGCTGCCCCGGAGGATAAACCAGCTGATCCTACTTGTTAGAAATACCTTTACTGTTTATGTTTCTTGTTGTTCTTTTGAACTTGGTGCCTGGGGAGGACTTTAAACCCTTTTCCGGTTTGTTTGTTGAACTTTTTTATGCCATAGTGGGCTTTTGGTTTGAACTCATGCTCCTTTGAGGAGGCTTTATTTATTTTGATGATTTAAAAAATCTTTCTTTTTATCGTTGTTCATGTTTTTTGCCATTTAGAGGTTGTGTTTTTTAGATCAAAGGCGGTTTTTTCAGCCAAGGATCCAGGTCGTTTAGAGACCTTGCTCCCAGGTCGTTTAGAGACCTCAGGAGCTGACCAGACGATTTAAAGACGCAAGGTCGAAGCCGTTTAGAGGCATGCGTGTAAGCTAAACAGTTTAGACGTAGAGGTTGTTGTCATTTAGAGACTAGGAAGCTTGTGACTCTGCAATTTAGACGCAAAGTCGAGTCGTGCTAGCTGGTAACACGCTCTAGCCCGTAAGGCAGTTCACTTATAGAGTAAAGTTTTTAGCTCGTAGATGGTAGCTGAGAGGTCTCAGGCTGTTTTTTTACAGGCTCGAGGAAGAAGATTTTTTTATTTTAATATCTGCACTCTTGTGAGGTTGCCTACGTACCCAGAGGAGGGATCAAGCCTTTTCGTAGTTTGATTTTTACAAGTGTCTTTTTAATGATAGTACTTCTTTAAATTCATGGAATTCCATGAGTTCCTTTCAGGCGTATTGTCGTGCATCCTGGTGAGCTTGTATACGCCGTCTTTTACTATCTCGAAGATCTGGTATGGACCTTCCCAGTTGGTGCCTAGTTTTCCAGCGTTTCTTTCCCTTGTGTTCTCGTAGGATGAGCTCGCCGACTCGAAATCTTCGCTGTTTGACCTTTGAAATATAGTAGCGTGCTGCCGCGTGCTGATAATTTTGAAGGTTAATGAGTTCTCGATCTCGACGTTCATCGATAATATCGAGATGATCGAGAAGCATTTCGTTGTTCAGCTCCTCGTTTATGGGACATATGTCTATTCTCAGGCTGGGGACTGCGACCTCAGCGGGAATCACAGCCTCGATTCCGTAAGCTAAGGAGAAAGGTGTTTCTGAAGTAGCCTTGCGAGGTGAGGTCTGACAGGCCCACAAGACTCCAGGGAGCTCGTCGGACCATTTTTGCTTTTTAGCATCCAGCCGTTTTTTGAGATTGCTCAGTATTAGCTTGTTTGCTGCCTCAGCCTGTCCGTTACCCTGAGGGTAACGTGGGGTCGAGGTTGTTAATCTGGTTCCGTGATCTCCGCAGAATTCGAGGAATTGATTTGAGATGAACTGTGAACCATTGTCGGTCACGATCCCGTACGGGACTCCGTGCCGGCAGACTATGTTTTACCATACGAATTCCTGTACGTGATTTGCTTTAATTTGCTGGAAAGCTTGATATATCTTGGTTTCTACCTCGTTTAAGCCATGATATAAGTCCGTTTTATCATGTCTTTATTCTATTATAGAGTCTTTTAGAGTCTTTTACAGGTTTTAGCACATTTGGAGTATTATTCGAGATATTGGAGTTTTATGGAGCATTCTGGAGCGAAACTGAAGTCTGATGACTAAGTGCCCAATCGAAGCGTTAAGCATCGATCGACACCTATCGGAGCAGATTTCAAGTCGCGACTTAATGAAGATTTGAAGAATTACAGAATTGCCCCAGAAGACTTTGATATTTACAAGAAGACCCCAATTCGTGTTTAGACTATTTAATTAGGTTTTACAGCCACTTTCATGGCTATGCTTATTTTATTCTGGTTTTGAGAGAGATCTTTTGAAGGGAGACAAGTCTGAAACTATGTTCGTCTGAGAGAAGATTTCAAACCCTCTTGTTACTCTTTCTGATTTATTTGATGATTTATTCAGTTATGTTGATTGTTTCATTCTCCATGTCTGAGTAGATCCCTTGTTAGGTTCAGGTTTCTCAATAGGATTTTCTCTGAATGCTTTGTTGATTTATTATTAGGATTCACCATCTGAATTAGTTCTTCACCATAGGTTGTTTGCAAAGCTAATTCTAGATTGATCACCTAGAAGTTAGATCATAGGATCATTAATTAGGCACGAGAGTGCGATTAATTACCTGATAGAACCTAAGGTGAGCAAAATAACTATTCGCAAAGAGATTTGGTTTAGTTGTTTTGCGCACATATCGAACTTCTAGATTAAAAGCTGATTTAGACTTTGGGATTCGCAAAGAGATTTGGAATTCCTAGGATTCAGATTTAGATAGTTTTCGCAACGAGAGTTGGTTAGCTATACTTTAGTGATTTGAGTTCAAGAACTGCGTTAAATCTGAATCCTGCTAGTTAGTTTATCTACATTTAGTGATTCCCTGAGAAATACCCTTTCTCCAATTGAATTCACAACCGTTTTAATTTACATTATGTCTTTAAATACCATTGATTGCTTAGCGTGATTCTCACCTATATAATCTATTGTGTGTTTCTGTGAGTCCTTGTGTTCGACCCATAGCTATACTACGACAACTGCTTTAGTATCTAAATAGGGTATTAATTTGAGCATATCAAATTTGGCGCCGTTGCCGGGGACTCAATTCGCCATTAGATTTTAGTCTAAGAAATTCGACTAAGCTCGACGGTACCGGTCGATACTCGCTGTTTTCTTTTTATAGATATCGATCGACACCACGTGGTATCGATCGATACTTATCGTGTTACCGAGTTACTAACGTTCTTGCCTTTGTTTGCAGGTGCATGCCTAATCGTGAAACCAGAAGTAACAAGAACGCTGAGCTAGTTGATCTGTCACTCGAGCAACTAGAACTAGTGGAACGCGCAAACAGAAGAACAAAGAAATCAGCAAGGATGAACAACAATCATGTAGAGTTGGTTCAAGATGCAGCTGGTGCATACAGAGACCGAGAGGGTCGTTTGTGCAATGAGCAAGGACAACGTCTGGATGGAGAGGGGAATTTCATTCTACCTGCTCATGTTGTCGAAGAAATTGTCGCTGGGAATGTCGCTATCAACGCGAACGCCGGGAATGCTGTGGTTAATCGTGGTAGAACGATTGGTGAGTACAACAGGCCATATCAGTTTTACGCCAATCGGTAAGCGATTCGTCCTCCTGCTTATCAGAGGAATGACTTTGAGCTGAAGCCTGCGTACTACACTCTTGTGGGACAATACCTTTTCCATGGTCTTTCCAACGAACATCCAATGGATCACATTGAAAAGTTCGAGAACTTGGTCACTATCATCAAGAGCAATGGAGTGTCTTACGACTACCTTTTTTGCAAGCTTTTCCCGTACTCTCTTGCTGGAGATGCGACCTACTGGCTGAAGCAGCTATCTCCTGGATCGCTGACTAACTGGGAAGATACTAGGACTGCCTTTCTGAACAATTTCTATGATGATGCACGATCTGAGGATCTGAGGAACAAGATCTTCCAGTTTTCTCAAGGACCTACCGAGGCGTTCAAGGCTGCTTGGACAAGATTTAGATCGTATCAGAGGGATTGCCCACATCACGGATACTCTGATGTTCAGTTGATGGGATTCTTTTTCAGAGGGCTCGATTGGAGGTACCAGATTACTTTGGATGCCGCGAGCAATGGAAACTTCAACACCAAGTATCCTGATGAAGCTTACGTGTTGATTGAGAACTTGGCGTCTAGTAATAGCACCAAGAATGTTGATTTTGAGCGGAGGAAGCTAGCTGGTAACGTGGATGGTTCGCAGATCACTGACTTCCAAGCTAAGTTGGACTCTATGCACAGTCTTCTGATGGGCAAGACACATAAAGTTGTTCACTTTGCTAACGATGTCGAGGTTTTCAACGAAGATGAAGTAGAGGATGTTAACTACATTAGTGGTTCTGGCTTTCAGGGTCAGAGAAATCAGTTCAACATCAACCGAAACTTCAACAACAACTCGTAGCAAGGAGGGTCGACTCAGTTTGGCCATAAACCTTCTCAGAATAATGGGTATGTCAGGAACTATGGGAACTCATATTATCAGCCTGTACCTGATAAGCTTCCAGATAGCAAAATTGAGGCTATGTTTGAACAACTGGTTCAAGGACAGCAGCAGCTTACTGTGAATCTCAACGGAAAGATATATGATATGTACAAGGATCTGAGTGGAAGGATCGACGCGCTCGATACTCATCAGAAGATGTTGGAAACACATGTAGCTCAGACTACAGCAGCTGTCAAGGGAAAGGCGACTCAGGCACTAAAGGAGTACGTCAATGCCATCACCTTGAAAGCTGTAGGAGATCTCGAAAACCTTGAAGAAGGTGATTCCGAACCTGATACGTCAGTATCGTTCGATACCACTTCTGATATCGATCGATACCAATCTAAGGAATCGATTCAGGAACCTTGTGTCGATCGACACCCATCGGGTACTGAACCAGAGATCGTAAAAAAAAACCAGAGATGGTTGAGGAACGTGTCTACAGGCCTAAGAAACCAGATCCTCGACCACCCAAACACCTCAGAGATCCCATCTCTCCCAAGCAGCTGCGTGGCTTTAAGAAAATGGTGCGAAGAATCCCACACACTCACACTTTCGAAGAAGCTCTAGAGTACATGCCTCTACTGAGTCACTTACGGGATTGCAGAGAAACTGAGGACGAGATCAAGTCACTTTTCGCCAAGGTCAGAAGTCCACCGCCCCCACTGAGGCAGTTGACTAAGAGGGAAGACCCAGGGAAATTTTCGGTTCCATGCTCCATCTCTGGAGTTGAAATCAAGGAATCACTGGTTGATTCAGGCTCCAGCGTGAATGTCATTTCAAAGGCACTTGCAGAGAAGCTTAAGATCGAAGACATACGATCTACTCAGATGCCCCTCACATTCGCGAACTCTTCCACATCAGTTCCGTTTGGTATAATAGCTGACTTGGTGGTCAAGGTATGAGACTATTTGGTTCCTACTGATTTTCAGGTTGTGGAGATGCACGCAAGGTCTAGCACGCCTTTGATTCTTGGAAGGCCGTTCATAGCTACTGCTGGTGCAGTTATGGACACACCCAGCAGGAAGATTTCATTCTCGTACATTGACGAACATGTCTCCTACGAAGCCATCCCCTCTAAAAGAACTCCCACACAGATATCTTGTATCCCCATTGGTGCAGGAGAAACATTGATGGTTGATCTTTTGGACGAGCTTGATGATGTGTCGACTGTCATGGAAGCTTTAGATCATCCTCCTACCATCGCCAAGAAAGTCAGCAAAAAGACTAAGGTGAAAAAGAAGGTGAAAGACAAAAGCGTCGTGAACGCTACATATGTCACCTTAACCCCTCAGAAGAGTGATGAAAATTCGATCGAGTACAAGGTGAAGTGCAAGGGACGCTCGAAACCGTTCTCTAAGGCCAGAATCATCATAACCACAGAGCTGAAAGAGAAAGGGCAGGAAATTATTGAGCGTATGCTGCGCAAAACTCTGAGTTTGGAAGTGTCTAGTTGTGGGACTTGCATGGGAGTGAGTTCCCTACTTCCTTCCAACTGATCGTCAGTAAAGTCAAGCTCGTGACATTAAACAAGCGCTGAGTGGGAGGCAACCCACTGGTAAGTCTGTACATACGTTTTTATTTTCATTTTGTTTTTGATTTTTGGTTTTGTGTCTTGTTTCGAACGTGAAGCATATTTGACAAGGAGTATCGATCGATGCCTGGATGTGTCGATCGATACCAAGTGTCGTGGAAAGGGAGCGTAATTTTCATACGTGTCGATCGACACCATCCAGTGTCGACTAAAAATCGACAAGTGTGGATCGATACCTCTGGGTATCGATCGATACTCCACGGCCAGGTAAGTTTCCTTAAAACCCCACGGTTTTGTCTTCTTCCTCACAATTCTTCATCGTTCGATACCGCCGCCTCTCTCCTTCTCTCAAATCCCAACTTTTTCAAATCTTCACCAAATTGAGCGATTTAAGTGTCTAGATTCATTAGAATTTCATTCTCTATCCATATCTAGGATTCTTTCTCAATCAAACAAAGGTATGATCTCGAAATTCCAGTTTTTCATTCCGATTTTTGAGGTTATGGGTTTGTGAGTTGTTTTTATAACTTGTTTTTATCGATGCATGTCGTTTGCTGAGTTGTTCTAAGGTAGTTTCGAACCAACTTATACCTTTGAATTGCCTTGATTTTCATTGTTCATGATTTGGGATTTTGAGTGATCGATGAACCTGAAACTGCTTCAGGGTATCGATCGATACCCTATGGTGTCGATCGATACCCTCATACCTCTTATGCGATTTTGTTTGTGGTTAATGAGAGAGATGTGTGATTTATGCCGTGTCTTGTGTTTGTTGATGATTTCAGATGTCTGCACCAAAGAGAGCACGGACTTCAGGTGACGCGGGACAATTTCATGTGAATGAGCGAGTTGAAGCAAGAATATCATCGCAGTGGGTTGAGGCCGTGATTAAAGCTTGTCTTGGAGACGGCCACTACAGAGTCGTGCCAATTAATCAACCCACTACCAGTCTGATAGTGAACGATCATTCTCTTCGTGCTCTCCGTACGTCGACCTCTCGCCGGGCGCCGGTGACATACAAGCTGAATGATAGAGTCAAGTACCGGGATGGCGCGTATTGGCGTCGAGGTTTCGTGAGCATTGTCCGGGGTCGCAACAGTTATGGGGTTATCTTTGACGGAGAGACAGAGGAAGATGAGCTTCCAGGTGACGCGTTACGCAGAGCCTCTCCGAACTCACCCACACAGTATGGACCACCACCTCCACCTATGAACCCCACTCCTCGGTCCGCTTGTTTTCCTCGTACCGCTTCAGGCCCAAGCACCGGCACTTGGCCTAGACTAGAGGGTACCAAGATTGTCTCCGAACGGTATTGGGATGGACAGGAGAAGGCGCACGCCTTAATTGATGACACCGCCTTTAGGCCCATTTATGAGGAGTGGGACGATTTCGACACGCTGTTCTACAACGCGTGGTTGGGTGTTACCATCGAGCCTACCAGATTTGTGGATGGAGTTTCTCTGCATCAGCTGGGTCTTGACTCAGATTTGGTTCGTCTGCTTGAGCGGATTGGTTTTGGTCACATGGCTACACGACAGCATGACCTCTACCCTGACTTGGTTCGTCAGTTCATGGCGACAGCTCGCGTTAGCTATTCGGATGAGCTTATGCGAGACGCACAGGGTGGTAGCCTGTCCTTCATGGCTCGCGGAGTGAGGTACAGGATTACACTCCCTGATCTCTGTGATCTCTATGGTTTTTGACGGGATCGCAGGAGGATTTCTCTTCCAGCTTCCCATCCTGACATACGTGGATTTTGGGCATGGTTTGGGAACGGTGTCTACGATTCTAAGACGTCCACTCAGATGGACATACGACATCCGGTCCTGCATTGCTTTGTTAGGATCATGAGCACTACTATTCTGTGCAAGATGGAGCCTAACAAGATGAGAGTGACTGAGCTTCTACTGTTGTTTCTGGCTGTCAGGAACATCATCCCTAAGCAAGATTTTGATTGGCCTGAGCTTGAGGATATTAACCTTGGGGCTGTTTTTGCACATCATATGGTCTCTCTGAAGACCAAACCATTCACGTGGACGAGAAAGAAGAAGGAGTCAGTTGGTAGTCTTCTAACTCATATTTTCCAGCACCTCGGGATCAGTACTACGAGCTGCAAGATTGTCACAGCGCGCCGGTACATGGATGAGGAAGTGGATTCTTAACATATCTAATGGGAGCTTTCTGGTGCAGCTACCTGACAGGGATCTGACAGACATATCTGAGGATCCTACTCAGCTTCGTTTTGAGCCTCCGGCGGACCTGTTGAGTCCGATTTCTACGACTAGACGACAGGTTTGTCCACCTGCTGATATCCCATCTACTTCATGTCAGGGAGGACGTACACAGACTGCACCTTGCTCGCCTATTCCTAAGCCACAGTGGCCTGAAGACACGGACGTCCCGATGGAGCCAGCTGCTTTCCAGAGATTTATGATAGCGAGCATGAAGAGCATATGGGCTGCTGTTCGCTGCCGTTGCACGACTGATGCTGATCCATCGTCCCAGCCAGGACCTTCACATACCACTGCTGCTGCTGAAGATGAGAGTGATTCTGAGGAGACGGAGGATTAGTTTTCTCTATCTTCACGTTTGTATTTTTCTTTCTTCCTTTTTCCTTTCTTTTTATTTTCTGTTGAACTTATGTCAGTATTATTTTTGCATTTGAACTTCTTTGGATTGATCTTTGATCTACCATGTTGCTTTTAACCTGTTTTTGAGTGTTCCTAACAGTGCTAACATCTAACGCAATGGAATGCTTTCTCTGGTTAAGCAACTCGACACCACTGATTTTTAATCAATGTGTCGCCATACGGCTGGTATCGATGATACCTGTCAGTATCGATCGACACCCTGCAATGGTACGGTTTCTGGTTTTCATAATCCACTCAGTTCATCTGTTTTCTTTCACCAACTCTAGGCTAGATAACACTGGGGACAGTGTTGTTTAAGTCTGGGGGAGGTAGTGGCTGACATTTGTTTTTGTTTTTCTTAGAGTCAGTCCACTTTTGAGTCATTCATTGTTTTATTGAGTCAAAATTTTGTCTGAAACTGTGATCTTTTTCTTGAATCTGTTGATTTGACCTTGCTTCTAAGTGACCATTGTTACAGAATCAGCTCTAGATCGACTAATGAAAAATCCAAAGGCTGACCGGTTAACTAGAAGACACTCATGTTTTCAGCAAAGTTCCTTAAAGTCTGAGCCAAATTTTTGCACTTCATCGATGTGGTTAGTACTTTTAGAGCTTGATTCCTCATTCGTATCTGACAAATGAATCCATGTGCTTTAAAATAATGGTATTTCTCTCCCTATTACAAATTAATTAATAAAATGCATTAAAAGATGAAATGATTTTGTTTTGAGTAGAGGGTTAGGAAAATTTCCAACGATCCCATTATTCTACTTCAGATGAGATGATCACACGAAGGTGGAAGCGAGGTTAGGAAAATTTCCTGTGATACCATTATTCGCCTACACCTTTGATTACTTTTGAGGGAAGAACCGGGGATTCGGTGGCAAACACCATCAATACTTGCGTCTTGAACCATAATATGTAAATGCAAGAAACGTAATATGAAATAAGTCTGGGGGAGAGAAATAATACCAAAAAGTGCGAAAAAGTGGTTCCTTGTCATGATATTATATGGGAAAGAATCTAGAAGGCTCTTGGTGTTATTCACAGCGATGAAACTGGCGAGGATAGCTTGATTGAACAATGCTGCGAAATAATGTGTGTAGTCTGGGGAACTGCGAATGTCTACGGAGAAGTACATGGTGGTTAGATCAAAAGCTGGTTAGGTGACATTTGGGTGCTTGGGAAAAGGGTCACTGCAATGTTTCAAAAACAGGTGAGTCTCTACGTTTTCAAACCTCTTTCTCTGGTTTAGTCTTCTATTTGCTTGAGGGCAAGCAAAGGCTAAGTCTGGGGGAGTTGATATATCATGGTTTTTACCTCGTTTAAGCCATGATATAAGTCCGTTTTATCGAGTCTTTATTCTATTATAGAGTCTTTTAGAGTTTTTTTACAGGTTTTAGCACATTTGGAGTATTATTGGAGATATTGGAGTTTTATGGAGCATTCTGGAGCGAAACTAAAGTATGATGACTAAGTGCCCAATCGAAGCGTCAAGCATCGATTGATACCCCCTGGTATCGATCGACACCTATCGGAGCAGATTTCAAGTCGCGACTTAATGAAGATTTGAAGAATTACAGAATTGCCCCAGAAGACTTTGATATTTACAAGAAGACCCCAATTCGTGTTTAGACTATTTAATTAGGTTTTACAGCCACTTTCATGGCTATGCTTATTTTATTCTGGTTTTGAGAGAGAGCTTTTGAAGGGAGACAAGTCTGAAACTTTGTTCGTCTGAGAGAAGATTTTGAACCCTCTTGTTACTCTTTCTGATTTATTTGATGATTTATTCAGTTATGTTGATTGTTTCATTCTCCATGTCTGAGTAGATCCCTTGTTAGGTTCATGGTTCTCAATAGGGTTTTCTCCGAATGCTAGGTTGATTTATTATTAGGATTCACCATCTGAATTAGTTCTTCACCATAGGTTGTTTGCAAAGCTAATTCTAGATTGATCTCCTAGAAGTTAGATCTTAGGATAATTGATTAGGCACGAGAGTGCGATTAATTACCTGATAGAACCTAAGGTGAGCAAAATAACTATTCGCAAAGAGATTTGGTTTAGTTGTTTTGCGAACATATCGAACTTCTAGATTAAAAGCTGATTTAGACTTTAGGATTCACAAAGAGATTTGGAATTCCTAGGATTTAGATTTAGATAGTTTTCACAACGAGAGTTGTTTAGCTATACTTTAGTGATTTGAGTTCAAGAACCGCGTTAAATCTGAATCCTGCTAGTTAGTTTATCTACATTTAGTGATTCCCTGAGAAATACCCTGAACCTAGCCTTTCTCCAATTGAATTCACAACCGTTTTAATTTACATTATGTCTTTTAATACCATTGATTGCTTAGCGTGATTCTCACATATATAATCTATTGTGTGTTTCTGTGAGTCCTTGTGTTCGACCCCTAGCTATACTACGACAACTGCTTTAGTATCTAAATAGGGTATTAATTTGAGCATATCAAAGCTCCTGCCTCCACCCATTTGGTGAAGTAGTCAGTGAGGACGAGTAAGAAACGACACCTTCTTTTTCCCGAGGTCACCATGGGTCCCACTATATCCATTGACCACCTTATGAAAGGGTATGGAGATGAAATGGAGGATAAGTTTTCCGTAGGTTGATGTAAAGTCGGAGCATGCAGTTGGCATTTGTCATATGCTTTAGAATGTTCTTCGTAGTCAGCTACCAAGGTGGGCCAAAAATATCCTTGCCTTTTGATCCTGATGTCTAATGCCCTTCCTCCTGAGTGGCTGCAACACGAGCCTCCGCGAATTTCCTATAATATCGTTAAAGCTTCGAGCCCGTGGACGCATACTAGGTAGGGGCCGTTTACACTTCGTTTGTATGGCGGGGGCTGATTATACAATATCTCGAAGCTATGGTTTTGAGCTAGCAAGCCTCCCACTTGCTGGGGGGAGCCTATCCCTCCTCAATGTATTGTATAATCACTACTCGCCAGTCAGCTCTCGCGATCATTTTTTCGCGGAGCGTAACGTGCCTGGCGTCAAGCAGGTCTGGCTCCGGGTCGGCGGCTTCTTCCTCCTCTGGTGGGAGGTCGCCTGTTACTGTGGCTATTTTTATATCTACCTCCATATCGTCATTGTCTATTTCCATCGAAACTTCGCTATCTTTGTCGATTTTGATGCTTGGTTTTTCAATTCCTTCTACTGGAATTACTCTTTTTACAAGTGGATTCGAGGTTGATGCCAGAGCTGCCAGTGCGTCTGCTATCGTGTTCTCACCCCGTGGTATTCGCGTTAGACTGAAGGCTTCGAAATTTTGACTAGCTCATGGACTATGGCTAGATAGGATTCCATCCTGCTATCTCTGGTTTCGTATTCTCCATGAAACTGGCTTGTAATGAGCTGGGAGTCGCTGAACACATTTAGCTTGCGTATTCCTATTCCAGTTGCGAGTCGGAGACGTGCTATTAAGGCCTCATACTCGGCTTCGTTGTTTGATGCTGAGAATCCGAGTGTGAAAGATTGTTCTACAACTTCGTTAGTCGGGGATATAAGGTGGATTCCTACACCTGCCCCCTGTTTCGAGGAAGCTACATCGACATAAACCTGCCATGTCTCAATCCTCGTTCCGGTAACCTGGCTATTAGCCGTGAGCTCGATAATGAAATAAGCTAGTACTTGTGCTTTGGCGCTTGTCCGAGGTCGATATTCGATATCATACTCGCTCAGTTCGATGGCCCATTTTGCTAGCCTGCCAGACTGGCTGGGGCTGTGCAATACTGTTTGTAATGGCTCTGTTGTCATTACTACGATGGGGTGTGATTGAAAATAAGGCCTGAGTTTGCGAGCTGAGATTAATACTGCCAGAGCCAGTGTTTCCATTCGTGGATATCTGGTTTCGGCGTCTACTAAGGATTTGCTCACGTAGTATATCAGTTTTTTCTCAGCTCGTTCTTCTCTTATGAGGACGCTACTCACTACGGCTTCGGCGACTGCTACGTATAGGTAAGGTGGCTCACCCTCAATCGGTTTTGACAAGATAGGGGGCTCAGAGAGGTACGCTTTTAGTTGCTTAAAGGCTTCCCCGCACTTGTCATCCCATATGAATTTTTTGTTTCCCTTTAGTAACTGGTAAAAGGGGAGACATTTATCAGTCGACCTGGAAATAAACCGATTTGACGCGGCAATACGGCCTGTCAGCCTTTGCACCTCTTTTACCGAGCTCGGAGTTTGCATTTCAAGGAACGCGCTGATTTGTTTGGGGTTTGCTTCTATTCCTCGTTGAGTTACTATGTAACCTAGGAATTCGCCTAAGGCGACCCCAAAAGTGCACTTTGAAGGGTTGAGTTTCATCCCATATTTGTTTAGTAAGGTGAAACATTCCCCCAGCTGACCTATGTGATCTTCCTCTTTCAAAGATCTGACCAGCATGTCATCGATGTAGACTTCCATCGTTTTCCCCAGGAGGCTGGCGAACATCTTGTTCATAAGTCGTTGATAGCTTTCTCACGCGTTTTTGAGGCCAAATGGCATCACCTTATAGCAGTACGTTCCTCGTTATGTTATGAAGGATATTTTGTCTTGGTCATCGGGGTTCATTTGTATTTGATTATATCTTGAGAATGCGTCCATAAAGCTGAGGAGCTCGTGTCCTGCGGTAGCTTCCACCAGCTGGTCAATGTGAGGTAGTGAGAAGCTATCCTTAGGACATGCTTTGTTTAGATCCGTAAAATCTACGCATACTCGCCAGGTGCCATTTTTCTTTTTTAGTACAACCGGATTTGCTAGCCAGTCAGGATATTTTACTTCTTTGATGAATCCAACATCTAGAAACCTGTTGACCTCACTGTTAACAGCCTCGGTCTTGTCAGGTCCGAATTTTCGACGCTTTTGGCGTACTGGTTTGTGGTTTGGATCCACATTGAGCTCATATGAAATGATGTTTAGATCGATTCCGGGAATGTCAGATATTGTCCATGCGAATGAGCCGGAATTTTCTTTGAAGAATGTTATTAATTGTTCTTTTTGGGATCTGCTGAGCTCGGACCCAATTCCTACTTTCTGGTTAGGATAAGACTCGTTGACCACGATTTCTCAATAAAGTCTTTGCGAGGTCTAATGGAGACTGGGCCACTTTTCTTTTTGGCTAGGCGGTATGTGAGCTCATCTTTTCGTTGCAGTTGGTATATAACGCTTTTCTTTGCGATCTGGAAGCCTGCCATGTAGCACATTCTGGATTCCTTTTGACTTCCATTAATTGTTGCGATCCCATTTTGGGCGGGAAATTTTATGCATTGATGGTATGTCGAGGACACAGCCCTCATTGAATGTATCCAGGTCCTTCCCAGGATGGCATTGAATGGAGCTGGCCTGTCTATAACCGTGAATTCAACCATTCTTCTTACTCCGGCTGCTATTACCGAGAGTTTTATTGTTCCGAGAGATAGCGTGGTTTCTCCGGAAAAGCCAGTTAACACCATCTTATTTTCCTCGATTTCGTGATCTAGTATATCAATTTCCCTAAAGACGCTCAGGAGGATCAGTTCTACAGAGCTCCCCGTGTCTACGAGCATCTTAGTGAGCTCATATTCACCCACTTCTAGCATGATGAGGAGAGCATCGTCATGTGGAGAATCTAATTCAAAGGCCTCGCTTTCCCATAACGAAATTTATGTGTCAAGTCCTTTGAATGGGGTCCTGTCACGTGTGTCGGTGTTTACCCTTTGTTGATGTTTCTTGATTGAGTTTACGGAGTTGCGACATAGCTGGGATTATCCATGAATAAAGTTAATTCTTTTCTTCGTGCTGGGAGGAGGCAGGTCTGTTTCCCTGTCTTTGGTGGGATCTCGCCTCATCGCATCCTCGGATGAACGTTCTCGCTTACGATCATCCTCGGATGGGCGATCCCGCCTTTCATCGTCTCGCGCTGGGTAATAGTTCTTCATCGGAGGAGGTTTTTCCAGCTCGATATTTTTCACAGCTATCCCGCTGCGAATTTAGCAGGGAGCTGCTTCTTCACCTCATGGCACTTCTCCGTGGAGTGGCCCTTGATCTTGTGGAAATCGCACCACTTGCTGGGATCGTAAGGTTTAAATGTATTACGAGGTGGGCTTCCCACTGAGTATGAGTGTATCCCCTGGCTTTGTTTCTGATCCTGGGACTCCTTGTTCCCGGATTTTTTGGATCCTTGGGAGTTGGTTTTCTGAGCTTGCTTAATTGAGGTTGCAGATGCATGCTGCTTTGGTTGAGCTGCCTTGCTTCTTCGAGGATAATCCAACGCGAAGCGTGATGTAATGCATCATCTAGCGATACGGGCTCCCAAACTGTAAGTTCTTCGAAGAATTTCAAAGTTTTTAACAATCCGTTTTGCAGAGCTTTCAGGGCCGTTGGATTATGCAGGTCAGCGATTTTTGCTTTGACGGATTTAAAACTGTCAATATACGTTCGCAGCGAGTCGTCATGCTTTTGAGTAAGTACCCACATATCGGCCTCCGAGGTCTCGATCTGGATGAATACTGAATATTGCTTCAAGAAAGCAGCTTGAAGCTGGGTGAAGTTATCAATTGAGTTCGGTTTCAGGGAGGTAAACCATTCCAAGGCCGAATCGGTTAGGTTTTTGGCGAAGAAACGGCAGCGCGTTGACTCGAGGTCGCCCCCGAGTAGTCGCACCCTTGAAAAGGCGAATCTAAAACTTCTCATGAATGCCTTGGGGTCGGTTTCTCCGTTATATCTAGGAAATCGGATATTCCCGACATCGCCGAGCTAAGGCTCGCGATTCGCTAGGTGAATAGAGTCTGATTGACTTCATCGATTACTCTGTCTATCTTAGGTGCTGAGCTTAGTGCAGCGTGGACCTGCGATATCATCCTCTGTAGCTCAGCGTTCGTTTCTTTGCAATATTTCTTGATTGACTCAATCCCATGTGAGCTGCCGGATCCCAAGTTATTTTCGTTATTGCTCGGGAAGCGGAGCAGGGATTCTCCGACAGGTTGGGGATGGTTGCTGCCATCAGGATTGTCCCGAGGTTCGACCTCGTTTACGTTCCCCGAGCGGACCTGACCGATTAGTAGGTTCGAGATCGGGTATGCTCCATGTAAGGTCGCAATTGGCGTAACTTCACCTTCCGCGACCTGGATCGTGGAAGGAGTGAATATGGGGTCCGATATCATCGAGTTGAATCGCTAGGTGGTGGCCGAGCCGACCATCCTGCTGGTTGAAACATTAATATCGGAAAAGTTTAGCCTTGTCACCGGTGGAGGAGGGAATGGCGATCCTCCCTGCCTAGGGGCAAGAAGGGATTGTGTCCCAGGTGGGAGGGCGAGCCACCCAGAGGTGCCTGCCCGATTAGCTCGTACGAGGTCATCCTGGCGTGCCGCCATTGAGCGATTCTGCTCTATGAGGCACGATATCAGGTTCCGGATCTCAGCTATTTGATCCGGAGCCGACTGGTTCAAGGCTGCAGGTCCCGAGGGGTCGGCAATGTCGTCGATCCCATTCGAGACATTTGCTCCTGAGGTAATAATGGGAACGCTTGTTGTTCCGCCTAGGTCAGTCGGATCGATGTCGGCGGACTGGGTTAGAGGAATGGAGGTGGTTACGACTCCGGACGATGTAGTAGCTGTTGCACTTGTCGTGTCCGCCATTGTTTCCTTTTGAGTTATTCGTTTCGTAGGTTACAAAGAGGAAGTTGTTTTGCTCTTCCCCACAGACGGCGCCAAATTGTGAGAGCATAATCTCACAATCTCAATCCTTGGCCTTTTTCAGGTCGTATGTTCTTGAGAAATAACAAAGAATTTGCTAAGATGAATTTGAGATAGAAAAATGTGTATGTTATTATTAGCCAAGAATTCGATTTTTTTACAATCAAGTTCCTCTTTGATTTATATAAGTTTAAAAATATAAAACGTCTCAATCTCCTTCAAAGCGCGGACTTGAATTTGTGATCTTCGAGTAAATGCTCAGCTTGATCCTGGGGAGAACGCATTCAATGTGTTTGACCTGCTTGTTGTGAGCTCCTTTTCCCAACGGTCTCCCCCTTTCCTGCATGCTCAGCTCCTTCCCAGATCGGGAGCTTGCTTTACAAGGCTTTTCAGCGAGCCGGGCTTAATTCCAGGCCCGTTAAGTCGAGCTGAACTTTAGGTGTGGAATTTGGGCCCAACAGTTGCACCCCCATTATCTTTAATGATTTATCATTTGAAGATGCGGAACTGCGATCTCGGGATTTAATTGATCCTCCAACTGGTACGATCTCGTGATCTCGGACTTCTGATTGATCTCTGGCTAGCTCGTAAGGCGAGTTTGTAGGGATCATGTACTGTTTGCACGACTTTTGAGGGATGTGACAGACGAGTGGGTGAGTGGGTATAAATGAGCGGTTTTTGTTGCTTCAACTTCCCATGCCGCCTCAACTCCCACTTACCGAGGTAATGATGTCTTTTCACTTTTTCCCTTCTCTTTTTTTTATTATTATTTTTACTCCATTAATTGAAATGTCTTCTCCCTATTCTTACTTTCACCCATGCTTTCCTCCCGTGCTTTCCAAATGGGTTGAATCCATCCGTAGATAACCCCAAGTATACGTTCCTTGGCTCACACGCAAAACTAGGATAAACCTCTAAATGTTTCCATGCTTCTGCATCTGAAGGATGCGCTATCTTTCCAGTTGAGTTATGTTCTGCATGCCATCTCATAGGCCATGCCGTGCGCTGGGATTGATATAACCTCTTCAACCTATCAGCTAGGGGAAGATACCACATCCTTTTATGTGGAACATGTACTCTGCCTCCTGTATCCTAATAGCGAGGTTTGTGACAAAAACGACACTTCAACCGGTTTTCATCCTTTCTCCAGTAGATCATACAGTTGTCGATGCACACATCTATCATCTGATAAGGTAATCCAAGACCAGCTACAAGCTTCTGTATCTCGTAGTATGAAGCTGGTGAAATATCATATTCAGGTAAGACATCTCTCACAAAATCAGCTATCGCATCAACACAATCTTCGGCCAACTTGAAATCAGTCTTTATAGTCATCAACCTGCTTGCAGTTGAAAGAGGCGATATTTCATCTCTACATCCTTTGTATAATGGCTGCTTTGACGCATCTAGCATATCAAAAAACTTCTGCGCTTCTGAATTTGGTTCCTCTATCCTGTTACCATCCTCAACATGATGATACGATGCAATGTTTTCACGAAACGCATCATTCACCATCTGAGTGTAACCTGCGTTTATATATACTTCCGGTGTTGGTTCCTCTAACCTAGTACCCGAAGTACTACCAAACCTATCTGATGTTCTACAATAGTATTGCACCATTGAATCGGTTTCTCCGTGGGTATACCAAATCTTGTAACCAGGCATAAATCCATTCCTATATAAGTGCTTCCTTACATCCCTAACAGAGATTAATCTAGGATTCAGACATTTATTACAAGGACAATACATTTTACAGTATTCCGATGTCATGCTATTGTTTGACGCAAAGTTCATGAACTCCTCCACACCTTGTGCGAACTCATCCGTCAATTCCCTCGTCACGGGATCATGCAGAGGTTTGTCCATCCACGATCGAAAATAAGACATATTGTGTATTTTAATTTGTTTTTTTTCTTCTGAATGTTGTGAATGTTGTGAATGAGGGGAGGAGTATTTATAGAGAAATGTTTGTTTGTTCTCTACAACTATACACAAGAATCTTCAAAATACCAAAGACAAACACACGAATTAAACATTGGAACAACCTAGCTATATGAACAAAGACATGTGAAAAAAGGCAACGAATGTTTACAAAGTTGTAAAACAATTGTAATCCAACGGAAACATTCCAAACGGTTTACAAACAAAGCAAGAAACGTATATACAAGGGGAGAAGTATTTACGAAGCGAGAATATATAGAAATCCGTCGGAATTTTCCGAGGGATTTCCGACGGCCGTTCTGAGGGATTACTTTTCCTCGGAAATCGGTCGGAATTTTCCGATGGATTATCCATCGGCGGAAATCCCTGGGAATGCCCTCGGTATGCCCTCTACATTCCGTCGGAAATTTCCGACGGTTTCAAACCCGTCGGAAATGCCGTCGGAAATCCGGGTGTTTTCTTGTAGTGGAAGCCAGCCGAAGTGTCTCAAAGATCAGGCCAAATAACGACTTTTTCGTGCCCAGTTTAATCTGAGGTCTTGATGAAAGTCATATAAAATCGAGATGAATTTCGTTTAGTGGAAGTTTCATGTCATTCATATTAGCCGTTCAAGAGATATGGTAAATATAGCAAGAACACGTCTGTCTGGCATCCAAACGAGTTCTGCTCCAAATACGACGTCTGAAAGATCAACCCAGACAAAGGGTTTTCACTCCGATTCAGCTTCTTCGTTCTTCATAGAAGTTGTAGCCCACTGAGTTAGCTATCCATAGGATGTGGTTTGAGACCATTCTGACATGTAGTGCAGGATATATCGCTGTTTTACAACCCGGTGCTCTTCTCACCTCGACCCACTTTCAACCGGGTCAATACCCGGTTTGTCCCGGGTTGACCCGGTCCGACCCAAATTTCTTTAAATAGTGAAAAACCTAATTTTTAGATCTAAGCTTTATTTTCTCTAGAGTTGGGTTTTCTCCCAAACTCTTCTTATGATGATTTTGGATGGATCTTCATCATTCATGCCACTCTAGAAGGATTATTCAACCTATCTTTATATTATGTTTATTTAATCCTTGTTCTTTATCTTTATGTCTCTTTTTCTCTTGTGTTCTTCTTTATTCTTCATGTTTAGGCTTTAGACCCCTTTTGTTGGATTTTGGATTTTACTTGATTTTAATGGTTTGATGGTTGATTGTTGATGTTTAGGACTAGATAAACATTTGTTCTCGTGTTAGGAAGGATCTTAATGCTAGGATTGAATTGAAAACTCATTTCTAGAACTTAGACATTTCATGCACACAAGGTGTTCGATGAAATGTCTAGAAAACTTCTAAGCATGCTTTTCATTCTAAGTGATCGGTGGATGCTGACTTTATGATGAATTGTTGACTAAAATGGACTTGTGGTAAATTATGGACTATCTAAGTGATCGGTGGATGCTGACTTTATATGATTCGTACAATGATTAGTGTCATTAGAGTGAACTAATCTACTTGAAAGTGTTCCATGTCATAAGAATAAATGTGCATTGAATGTTTAGCCATCGTTAGTCAATTGTATTGATGGTTAGATGATGATGATTTAGGTTGCATCTTGTTAGATCATTCACTTAGGTTGATCTTAAAGCTAGTTTTGGATTGAGAGATCAAGGCTAGAGCTTTAGCATTTCACGCCCGATAGGTGTTTGATGAAATGCTTGAACCAAATATTTTGTGAGCTTTTCTTGCCTAGCCAATGAGAGTTGATGTCTAGGGTGATTAGTGAACTTAGTGGGATTGGAGATTAAAGCTTGTTAATCATCTATTCACAAACGAGAGTTTGATCTTGATTTGGTGATTAACAAAGTGATTAGTGCCACGAGAGTGGATTAGTCAAAATTGTGAATTC
The DNA here is from genome assembly GCA_030161315.1 of Eutrema japonicum. Taxonomy (NCBI): domain Eukaryota; kingdom Viridiplantae; phylum Streptophyta; class Magnoliopsida; order Brassicales; family Brassicaceae; genus Eutrema; species Eutrema japonicum. Next base: position 24,752,035 of record BSQW01000007.1, read on the forward strand.
CATGTTCTAGGATAGTGTTTAATTCAATCTTTACCATCATTGTTTGTTCATTAATCATCTTCTTGATAGTTTATTCATTTTCCAACACTTCTATCTTTTGTTTTCATTCTTGCATTTGTTTCTTTTCCCAAAAATAAAAAACCATAAAAACATTTGCTCTAGCCTAGGAAGTTTCATGCATTCTTAGTGCTTCAATCTTAACATCTTTGGTTCGATCCTCAAATACTACAATGATATGAGTAGGCTTGAGTAATTGATATGAACTTAATACAAATTCTATCTATCAATTTGGCGCCGTTGCCGGGAGCTTTAGCATTGATCATTAGGATTTTGATTCTTCTTAAGACTAGAGCTTTTTATTTTTTTTTGTTGCTAATCTTTTCACTTTTCTTGTGATTTTCATGAAGGGAGTGACAATGAGGAAGCAACCGTCAAGCTAGTGACGTTAAACGCGCTCTTGGGGACCTCCCAAGGCCTATCCCTTGTCAAACTAGTGACACAAAACAAGCATCAATAAGGGTCTTTTGGGTCCAAGGTCGTGGCAAGGCTCATTGGTGGTGATGTCGAAAGCTCTTCCTTCATCTCCATTCATCTAGTCTCACTCCTCATTTGTAAGTACTTCTTTCCTTTTGAGTCTCTTTGCATTTTTATCTTTCATTTTTGGTCTCTCTCTTGAACTTTTTTTTTCACACCGAGACGTTGTGATTTCAGTTTGGGGGAGGGACCGGTATCTAACCGTGTGTTTTGTGTCTTATTTTCCATTTTACATCTTGAGTCGCATGCATTTTCAATAATTTTGAATTTTTTTGAAACTTTGTGCATTTCATATAGGATTGAGTCTAGATGCATAGCATATAGGGTTGCACTCACTTGCATTGGGAGAATGATGCATGTAGAATATAAACTTAAGAGCTTGATTTAATGCCTTTGTTAGGAGTTCTTTGATGCATGATATACTCATATATTGCATGTTTTAGCATGCATTTCATTTAGAGTTTTATGTGATTTGCATGCGTAATCATGGTCTTGTCTTGCATTTAGGTCTCAATTAGAGATTAAGACATTTTTATTAGGGTTAGTGTATTCTTGTATGTTTTGGAGTATTTCCTAGGTAATTGGAGGCGGTTGGACATATTTGGAGAGTTGGACCTAAGAGGAGTGCGGAGTCCATCCGAGACGCCGGAAAGATGTGTATGGACGACAGCCCTCAGTTCTGAATCGGCCTTGGCGACCTTCATGAATGTTGTAGATGGGTGAGTTAGATGTACATGAAAAGTTGAATCAAGCAATTTGGACGCGGGGTTTGAGAGCTACCGCGGTTTTACTGAAGTTGCCTCAGGACGTCTACATCGCGACCACATGTGGATGCAACAGCCAGATGGAAGATCAGGCCCTTAGCATCAACCAGTTGCATCGACCAGTTACATTGATGCTCAGCTTCAGGAAATTTACATCGACCCCACAGGTCGATGCAACAGCTGGATGGAAGATCAGGCCCTTAGCATCGACCCAGCTTCTTCCCACATCGACCAGTTGCATCGATGCTCAGCTTCAGGACATCTACATGACCCCACAGCTGGATGGAAGATCAGGCCATTAGCATCGACCCAGCCACATCGACCAGTTGCATTGATGTTAATCATGTCGCCGACTTTTCTTATAAATACCCATCTAAACCTAATTTTTGTTTTATGTTTTTCCTTATGCTCAAAAACCCTTACCTTTGAGAGAGTTTGAGATTTGTAAGAAATATCCTTTGTTTTATGCAATTTAGTATTTGTTTTCATCAATCCCTTCTACCTATCTTCTTTCTATCTTGATTATTCAACATCTATCCATGGAATCACCCTCTATCCAAATCAATTTTGAGGTGTTTTTAATGGGTCTTGAGTAGTCTTTTAGGGTTTGGAGATGGGATAGATTAGGATGTTCCAAGGCTTGATTCATGATGTTTAGGGTTATATCTTCTTATAACCTTTCTTGTTTAATGTTCTTAAGGCTAAATCTAGCTTGAAAAAGTAGGTTTAGATCATAAGGCATTTCATGCACACCAAGTGTTTGATGAAATGCCTTGATGAATTAAACAAGAGATTTACATTCCTAGCCTATGACAATAGTTGTCTAGGGTGTATTTTTGGTTGATCTTGTTGATTTAAACTTAATGCTTGCTAATCAATGATACACAAATGAGAGTTTCTTAATGTGTTAGGTGATTAGCATAGTGATTAATTGCTAGAAAGAGAATTAGTCAAGTTTAGGATCTTATGCCTAGGGATTAGCTTGTTTGACTGAATGAACATCATGAATTGAACTTGGGTCATCTTGTATCCATAATCCTATCTTTAAATCCGCTTTTGCTTATTGATTTATATCTTGCTTAGTTGTTTATTTGCTTTAATTTGGTTACTTAATCACAACACACTTGTTTAGCTTAACTTACAATTGTTCCTTGCATTCTTAGTGATTAGGATAAATCCCGATAAGGTTCGATAACCTCTTATGCTACAATTGCATTTAGAGAATTGACTCTATAGATACCAAAATATCTTGTATCAATGCCAAACTATTTGCTTATAAGGCGAAGAAGAGAATCCCCTAAATGTTTGAAAGGAAGAGAAGTGGTGAAACGTTGTGGTTTATGAAGGAAAATGGCCTTGAGAAAATGGTAGCTTAGGATTGAGCTTGATGGGTTTAGAAATAGGAGTGGAGTTCACAATGGGTACATTGGGTAGATGGAAGTCATCCTTGTATGCATCAGTTGTTCTTTACTCTTAGCATTTTGCCAAAGTTCATTCTTTCATGAGAGATCCTTTTCATTGGAATACCCACATCGTTTGAGATCACTTCTATCTCAAAACCTCTCCTTAGCCAAATGAGTTCACTTGATTTGTATAAGCATGATTCACGTTTTGCACCTAATGAATGTTTAAGAGTTGGGGGATAGGAATGTTTGTGGATGCTAAGACTTAGACTTAATTCGTGTAGCAAGAGCATGGCTAAATCTTTTAAAGTAGAGGTTGTTTGTGCATCATGTAACTAATCTCAAGGGCATTGGTTTGAATTCTTTTTTGATATTCTCGGACATGAACCCTATCTTTCAAACCTTTCTCCCTTCTTGATCTTTTTTGCTTGAGGACAAGCAGAGGTTGTTGGAGGTGGGCTTAACACCCCCAATTAGCTAGGCCTATCGAGTCTCAGCCCAGCCAAAAGTCAACACAAGGGACCCACCGAGCTCGAACTGACTCCCCACTGATCCCGCGCAAAGGGACCAAGGGAGAAGGTGACACGTGGAGGGTAGTTCGTTAACAGTACCCTACCTACGTAGCAGTTCGGCGCAAAACTCATCATGATCTACACGCCGCGGAAGCTGGGGTGTATATCTCGATATACCTTACCCGTAGAAGGCGCTGAAAGCGCCACGTCACCCCGGAAACGAGGGAATTAACTGTACAGCCCCTGCTATAAATACCCCTTAGCAAGCATTTATTTGGGGATCCGAATTTATTACCCTCTCAGACAAAACTCTCTCTCTCTCTCTCTCTCTTTACACTATTGTAACGGCATTATTTAGAACACCGAACTGGATTCCTTTTGGAACTAGTTCGAAAGTCTAAATAATATTTCTTGTTCCAACCATCAATACAAAGGGTACGGTCCCCGACCTGTTCATCGCACACACCCGCCCTACATCTTGCACAATTGTATCCCATCTAAATTACGAAAATATCACCCCATGTCACACTATATTATCATATTATAATCTCCTCGGTGATCTCTTGGATCAACAATTGGCGCTAGAAGAAGGGGCCGATCGCGCAATGACGAGCTCCTCCTCAAGGGCGACCTACATCTTGCACAGGCCTTCGCGACCTCCGCTCTCGCGATGGCGAGCTCCTCCTCAAAGGCGGCCAATCACGCCTTCTCCGTCTCCAGGTCAGCGAGCGTTTGATCCGCTTCCGTAACCCGCGCTCGTACCTGACACAAGGACGACTCCAGAACGGCAGAACGAGACCTCTCATCCTTCAAAGCCTTCCTGGTCTCACGGATCACGACCGATAACTCCCTCTCCCCCACCTCGGTGCGCATCTTCAGACGCTCGTTGATTTTCTCCTGCTCGACCACCCGTCTCTCATAGTGCTCACCCAAGGTGGCTATATTGACTGTCGTCTGCAAAAACAAGCAACAAATAAACAAACAAAAATAAAAGAGAAGGTAAAAGCAAATTGAAAACCGGGCTGAAACCAAACTCACCGAACTAAAGAGCGGGAGGTGTTCTGAAACGCGTCGGACGCCGCCATCTCCGAGATAGGACAGAAGAGGGGCCTCCACCCAAGTGCGGCCGCAAAGACCAACTCGGCGCATGCTGCCTTATCTGAAACAAAGGGTGCGGCACCGTGCTCATAGCTGAAGTCAAAGCGATGATCCACGGTCTCCTCATCACCGCCCCCCGACACGCCGGCACCGTCACCCCCAGGTACCTCGGGCTCATCCTTTGCCTTAGACTCCCTGGGATCGTAGCTGACCTCAACGACTTCGGGCTCCATGGCCACCTGCACCTCGGGCTCGACGGGCACCGACACGACCACGTCCCCTCCCTGGTGTCTGGACGCTTCAACCCCCTGACAAGCAGTCACCTCGGTCTCCCGAACCCCGCTACGTCGGCCCTATGCCACCAGATATCCCACCGATAGGATCCTCGGACCGCTCGGCTCCAATACCCTGCGGTCGCGTCCTCCCGACCTAGGGACGAGGACTCCACCCCATCAGTCCTCCTCTCCTTGGCAATTCTCTTGCCCTTACCCTGACCCGCCCTCTTCCTGGAAGCGGGCGGGGACGCGCCAGTCTGTTGTGGCTCTTGCCGGGCTGTCCCCTCCAATGACGAATGAGGATGCGCAATGAAGTAGTCCGAGTAGGATGGGATATCAGATCTAGAGAGTCTTGATCCAAAACAAACCATCAGCTCGGTATTAAAAAAAATAATAATAAACAAAAAAAATGGTGCAACGACCTACCAGACATCGCCTTATTAAAAATGGTGCAAGGACTTCCAATCTCTCAGACGCACCGACCTGAGCACATCTAGAACACCGCCGTAGTCAGATAGCTTCACACCGAGAGTATGCGAACCTGAAAACAAAACTACAACGTCTGTTAGAATAAAAGGAAAGCGTTTGACGTGATCTACAAGTCCCTACGCGGAGAAAAATTCCAATCCCGGACGTATCTTCCCGTCGGGTCAAGACCAACCACCTCGGTAGCACGAACGAATAAGTAACTGCGAGACCAGTGGTCGACCTTGCTCAGCTTATCTTCGACAAGGTCCACCTTGCGCTTAAAGGAGGCATAATACGTCCCCAGATACTCAGAATTCTCCTTCTGATAGGTGTGATCCTCGAACATACAAGGAGTCACCACCATGTCGCACTCCCACCCAAGAGTTAGCATTACGACCATGCCTTGAATTGTAGATGGACAGATTTGGGAAAAGGCCAACCCCCGTCTCTTGCAGTACAAGACGAACAGGTCGGGAAGGGGGAGACACAGCACGCATTTCGTGAAGAAGCTCTCATACAAGCAGACAAAACCCTCCGGAGGATTCCACTGATGTTCTTCCAGCCTGGGAAGTCGGAGCTTGGTAGATCTGGGAAACCCGCACTTCGAAGCCAAGCTGGCAAGAGACTCCGGGGTGCTCCAGGTCGGTGAACCACCCAAGTCGTAGGAAACTGGAGGAGGCTTCGGGGCCCTAGGTTTTCGAACCCTCCCAATTCGTCCACCTCCTCGTCCACCCTGATCAGCGCCACGACCACCGGAGGAAGATCTTCCGGTCACTGGCATCCCTTGGTGACCCCCGAAATCGACGGAGCGGACCCCGAAATCGAAGGAGCAGACTGTGTCTCGCCTTCATCGCAGCGACACGGAGAGAAGGTACGCTCCGAACCGTCGTTCGTCAAAGAAATTCTCGTCGGCGAATCGTCCCGGTCACTGAGAGATGCCGATTCGACCATGGGCCTTCGAAGCATCGACGCCATTGCACGAATCAAAGGAAAGAGCTTCCGAATAAACAAATTCGACGGCGAAGAACCGAAGAAATCAAAATCCCGAGCAAAGATTTTTGGAGAAAAGGAGAAGGAAGGGATTACCTTAAATCTACGCGCAGGAGAGTAAAAATGAAAGGAGGAAGTGATATATCATGGTTTTTACCCCGTTTAAGCCATGATATAAATCTGTTTTATCGAGTCTTTATTCTATTATAGAGTCTTTTAGAGTCTTTTACAGGTTTTAGCACGTTTGGAGCTTAATTGGAGTGTTTGGAGGATTCTGGAGCATTTTGGGAGAAAAGGAGCAGAGTCATGCAGAGACGTCAGAAGTTTGGCATTCATTGAAAAACTTTCCACCGATGGATTGAGCTCTAATTTGGACACAACATAGATCAATGGATTAGATTTCATTTGAAAGTGGTTTGAGGCCATTCCAACGGTGCGATCGAAAGTTATGCCAGGTTTCGTGAGGACAGTCCAGTCTGTCGATCGATATTGTACGGTGTCGACCGACACCAGTCCAGTATCTACCGACACCAACTGCAGATGGGGAAAAACGTGATTTTACAAGTTTAAAGACCCTGCAACTTGGTCCAGAAGACTTTATTAATTACAGAAAAGGCTCAGAACGTGTTTTAGGTTATTTATAGGGATTTTACAGCCACTTTTAGGCTATGCTTTATTTTATATGCTTTATTTTACTTTGGTTGGAGAGAGACAATTCTGAATCTCCCTTCGTCCGAGATCAGATCTCAAAACCTCTTGTTACTCTTTCTATTTTATTGATGATTTATTCAGTTATGTTAATTGTTTTATTCTCCATGTCTGAGTAGATCCACTTTAGGTTTAAGGTTTTCTCATAAGGGTTTTCTCTGAATGCTAGGTTGATTAGTTTATTAGGATTCACTATCTGAATTAGTTCTTCACCATAGGTTGTTTCCATAGCTAATTCTAGGTTGACGAATCTGGAACTTAGACCTTAGGATAATTGATTAGGCACGACAGTGAGATTAATTACCTGATAGAACATTAGGTGCGCAAATTGATTATTCGCAAAGAGAGTTAATTGATTTGTGAACATATCAAACATGATATTAAAGCTGATTTAGACTTTAGGATTCGCAAAGAGATTTGGAATTCCTAGGATTTAGATTTAGATAATTCTCGCAACGACAGTTGGTTAATTATACATTAGTGATTTGAGTTCAAGAACCGTGCGTAATCTGAATCCTGTTAATTAGTTAAGTCTGCATTCATTGATTTCCTGAGAAAAACCTTGGGCCTATTTTTCCTCCATTGATTTACAACACTTTTAATTTACGTAATTGCTTTCAATACCATTGATCACTTAGCATAATTCAGCATCTAGAATATATTTTGTGTTTCCTTGAGTCTTTGTGGATTCGATCCCTAATTATACTACGACAACTGCTTTAGTACTATTTAGGGTATTAATTTGAGCATATCAAATTTGGCGTCGTTGATGGGGACTCAATTTCGCCTTTAGATTTTAGCTGTCGAGTTTTGACTAAGTCCGTCGGTATCGATCGATATTCACTAGTATCGGTCGTTACTCCGGCAATTTCTTTGTTGATATCGATCGATACCCTCCAATGTCGATCGATAATCAACGTATTTTTTGGTTACTTACGTGCCTTTTCTAGTGTTTTGTTTTCAGGTGTATGCATGTTCGTGAAACCAGGAGCAATAAGAGCACTCAGCTAGTTGAACTGTCATTGGAACAGCTAGCACTTGTGAAACGCACAAACAGAAAAGCAAACCAAACATCAGGGATGAACAACACTGTGATTTTAAGACCTGATGAGGTTGGGATTCTGAGAGACCAAGAGGGTCACGTGTGCAATGAAGGAGGGCAGCGACTTGATGAAGCTGGAAACGTCGTTGTCCCTCCTGCTGCTGTTATTGAGATTGTCACACCAGCTGGGCGCGCCAACGTTGGGAATGCTGCAGGTGATCGAGGTAGGACACTTGGCGAGCATAACAGACCTTATCAGTTCTTTGCAAATCGATCTGCGATTCGCATCCCAACTTTTCAGAGGAATGATTTTGAGCTGAAGCCTGCGTACTACGCTCTTGTGAGTCAAAATCCTTTCCATGGCTTGCCTCATGAACACCCCATGGATCATATGAAATACAATGGAGTGCCGAATGAGTTCATCTTCAGCAAACTTTTCCCATACTCTCTTAGTGGGGATGCTGCTTATTGGCTGAAGCAGTTGGCTCCCGGTTCGCTAACTACATGGGATGAGACGAAGTATGCATTCCTATGCAACTTCTATAATGATGCGAGATCCGAAGAGCTCAGGAACAAAATCTCCCAATTTTCTCAAGGTCCAACAGAGGCACTCAAAGCAGCTTCGATTCGTTTCAAGTCATATCAGAGGGATTGTCCGCACCATGGGTTATATCAGGTTCAGTTGCTGGGTACTTTCTACAGAAGGATCGATTGGAGGTACCAGATGGCTTTGGATACTGCGAGTAATGGGAACTTCAACACCAGGTATCCAGATGATGAAGTTGTGCTAATTGAGAACTTGACGTCTAGCAATAGCACCAAGAATGCTGATTTCGAGAGGAAGAAGCAAGCTGCAGGATTTGATGGGTCTCTGATTGCTGAAGTACATGCGAAGTTGGATATTTTGCTTGGGAAGTCGAAGAAGACTATGCACTTTGCTGACAGAGTCGATAATATCGGTGGAGCTGAAGTAGAGGATTGTAACTATGTTGGTGGTTCTGGATTTCAGGGTCAGCAATTTGGGTACAACAACAACCGAAACTTCAACAACAACAATCGCAATTACGGGAACTCTTCGTACCAGCCCATCCCTCCAAAGTCCACAGAGAATAAGATGGAATCCATGCTTGAACAGATTCTTCAGGGACAGCAAAAACTGCAAGTGGATTTCAATGGGAAGATTGACCATCTGTATACTGATCTGAATGGGAAGATTGACCATCTGAATGGGAAAATCGAGGCTCTCAATACCAATCAAAGGATGCTGGAAACGCAAGTAGCTCAGACTGCAGCAAATGCTAAGGGAAAGTCGGTTCATTCACACAATGCACACGTCAATACAGTCTCCTCAAGTGTAGAAAATTTCGATGAGGATCCTGAAATCGCCAAGGCATCGATCGATACCCCCAAGTGTCGATCGATGCCGGTTACAATTCTGAAACGGGACACTTCCAAAACCCGTGTATCGATCGATACCCCATTGGTATCGATCGATACTGAGGCGATTTCTGAGGAGACAACTGAGACTTCGACTGTGGTGCCTAAGGTAGTTGCAGAACGAGTCTATATACCCAGGATACCTTATCTTATGCCTCATATTATGACAAGCAAGGAATAGGAGGATGCCAGATGCAAGGCTTTGTCGGATAAATCGGTTGTGGAAACTCCTTTTGGTGATGATATATCTGCCAGGGACGATTCAAGAGCAAGAGTATCGATCGATACCCTACCTGGTGTCGATCGATACCACTCGCAGATTAAACCAAACACTGTGGAAACACCTGAGTTGATCAAAGAAAGAATTCGCAAGCCCAAGAAGCTGAATCCTATTCCTAAACACCTCAGAGATCCTATCACTCCAAAGCAACTGCGTGGCTTTGAGAAGAGGGTACGAAGGATTCCCCACTCGTTCACTTTTGAAGAAGCTCTAGAGGGCTGGCCTCTGCTAAGTCACTTCAAAGATTGCAGAGAAACTGAGGAAGAAATCAAGACACTCTTCATTAAGGCCAGAGGTACACCTCCATTGATACAGTTGGCTAAGAAGGAAGACCCAGGGATCTTCTCAGTTCCATGCTCTATCTCTGGAGTTAAATTCAAGGAATCTCTCGTTGACTCAAGGGCCTGCATCAATGTCATGTCAAGGGCAATTGCAGAGAGATTAGGAGCTGATATTCGACCTCCAAATACATCTATCACGTTCGCGAACGATTCCACCTCTCTTCCATATGGTGCAATCGCTGATTTGATGATCACAATAGGAGATTGCCTGGTTCCTACTGATTTTCAGGTTGTAGAGATGAATGCAATATCTCGTACGCAGTTGATTCTCGGAAGACCGTTCATGGCTACGATTGGGGCCATTATGGACACACCCAGCAAGCACATCTCATTCTCATACATTGACAAGGAGGTGTACTACAAAGCCATCACTAGAAGAACTTCCACACGTATCTCTTGCATCGATGCTGTCATAGGAGTGACGTTGATATCATATCCTTTGGAAGAACCTCCTGACAAGCCAACTGTCACAGACGATTCAGTTGCACCGCCCATCATCCCCAAGGAAGTTGTCAAGAAGGCTAAGGCAACAAAGAAGAAGGCCAAAAGCAAAAGAGTCGAGGATCCCCATGTCACATTGATTCCTCAGAAGTGTGATGGAAATTCGGTTGAGTATAAGGTCAAGTGAAAAGGAGCTTCGAAGCCATTCTCTAAGGCTAGAATTCTTCTTACTTCGGAGCTGAAAGAAAAAGGGCAAGAGTTTGTGGATGGCATTCTAAGCAGAACTCTGAAGCTAGCAATGTCAAGTGATGGAGCCTGTTTTGGTGCAAGCTCTCACTCATATCCAGCTTGAAGGGCGTTACAGTCAAGCTATTGACGTTAAACGAGCGCTTGGTGGGAGGCAACCCACTGGTGAGTCTATATATATAAGTATTTTCTTTTTATTTTTCGTTTTGTGTCAGGAAATAAACAAGGAGCAAAACTAGAAATCGTCTGAGTGTCGATCGATACCCTTCAGTATCGATCGATACCCTACGCGATTGAGAACGGTTCATGTCGACTTAAGCCTGGTATCGATCGATACCAGGCTGTGTGTCGATCGATACTCAATGTTCCAGCAAGGTAACTTCTTGTTTTTCCCAATTTTATTATGTTCTTTTGTTTTCTTTTACCTACTCTAGGCTAGATAACACTGGGGACAGTGTTGTTCAAGTCTGGGGGTGGTGTCTGCTGACATTGTGTTTGTTTTTCTTAGAGTCAGTCATTTTATCGAGTTAAAATTTTTTTGATTGAGTCAAAACTTGTTGGAGATAATGATCATGTGCTTTAACCTATTGATTTGATTTTGTTTTTGAGTGCACAGTGTCACAGGATCAGTTCTAGATCGACTAATGAAAAATCCAAAGACTGACCAGTTGACTAGAAAACATCCATGTCTCCAGCATAGTTCTTCTGAAGCCTGAGCCAATTTTTGCACTTCATCGATGTGGTTAGTGTTCATAGAGCTTGATTCATCATTCATATCTGACAAAGGAACCCATATGTTTAAGATAATGGTATTTCTCTCCCTGTTACAAGTAATAAGATGCATTAAAAGATGAAATGATTTTCTTCTGAGTAGAGGGCAAGGAAAGTTTCCAAGGATCCCATTATTCTACTTAAGAGGGAATGATCACACAAAGGTGAAAGCGAGGTTAGGAAAATTTCCTGTGATACCATTATTCGCCTACGCTTTTTATTACTTTTGAGGGAAGAACCGGGGATTCGGTGGCTAACACCATCAATACTCGCGTCTCAAACCTTAATATATAAATGCAAGGAACATAATAAGAAATAAGTCTAGGGGAGAGAAATAATACCAAAGAATGTGAAAAGGGTGGTTCTTTGTCATGATATTGTATGGTAAAGAATCTAGAAGGTTCTTGAACATTGGCTGCAGCGATGAAACTGGCGATGAGGGCTTTATTTGAACAATGCTGTGGGATAATGTGTGGAGTCTGGGAAAGCTGCGAATGTCTACGGAGAAGTACATGGTGGTTAGATCAAAAGCTGATTTGGTGACATTTGGGTACTTGGAAAGAGGGTCATTTCGATGGTTTATGAACATGTGAGTCTCCGCGTTTTCAAACCTCTTTCTCTGATTTAGGCTTCAATTTGCTTGAGGGCAAGCAAATGCTAAGTTTGGGGGAGTTGATATATCATAGTTTTTACCTCGTTAAACCATGATATAAATATGTTTTATCGAGTCTTTATTCTATTATAGAGTCTTTTAGAGTCTTTTACAGGTTTTAGCACGTTTGGAGCTTAATTGGAGTGTTTGGAGGATTCGGGAACATTTTGGGAGAAAAAGAGCAGAGTCATGCAGAGACGGTAGAAGTGTGGAATTCGTTGAAGAACTTCCCACCGATGCATGGAGCTCAAATTTGGACACAAGACCGATCAATGGATTAGCTTTCATTTGGAAGTGGTTTGAGGCCATTCCAACGGTGCGATCGAAAGTTATGCCAGTTTTCGTGAGGACAGTCCAGTCTGGCGATCGATACTGTACGGTGTCGACCGACACCAGTCCAGTATCGACCGACACCAACTGCAGACGGGGAAAAACGTGATTTTACAAGTTTAAAGACCCTGCAACTTGGTCCAGAAGACTTTATTAATTACAAAAAAGGCCCAGAACGTGTTTTAGGTTATTTATAGGGATTTTACAGCCACTTTTAGGCTATGCTTTATTTTATATGCTTTATTTTACATTGGTTTGAGAGAGACAAGTCTGAATCTCCCTTCGAACGAGATCAGATCTCAAAACCTCTTGTTACTCTTTCTATTTTATTGATGATTTATTCAGTTATGTTGATTGTTTCATTTTCCATGTCTGAGTAGATCCACTTTAGGTTTAGGGTTTTCTCATAAGGGTTTTCTCTGAATGCTAGGTTGATTAGTTTATTAGGATTCGCTATCTGAATTAGTTCTTCACCCTAGGTTGTTCCCAAAGCTAATTCTAGGTTGACGAATCTGGAACTTAGACCTTAGGATAATTGATTAGGCACGATAGTGCGATTAATTACCTGATAGAACATTAGGTGAGCAAATTGATTATTCGCAAAGAGAGTTGGTTTAATTGATTTGTGAACATATCAAACCAGATATTAAAGCTGATTTAGACTTTAGGATTCGCAAAGAGATTTGGAATTCCTAGGATTTAGATTTAGATAATTCTCACAACGACAGTTGGTTAATTATACCTTAGTGATTTGAGTTCTAGACCCGTGCGTAATCTGAATCCTGTTAGTTAGTTAAGTCTGCATTCATTGATTTCCTAAGAAAAACCATGGGCCTATTTTTCCTCCATTGATTTACAACACTTTTAATTTACGTAATTGTTTTCAATACCATTGATCACTTAGCATAATTCAGCATCTAGAACCTATTGTGTGTTTCCTTGAGTCTTTGTGGATTTGATCCCTAACTATACTACGACAACTACTTTAGTACTATTTAGGGTATTAATTTGAGCATATCAAATTTGGCGCCGTTGCCGGGGACTCAATTCCGCCTTTAGATTTTAGCTGTCGAGTTTTGACTAAGTCTGTCGGTATCGATCGATACTCACTAATATCGGTCGTTACTCCGGCGATTTTCTTTGTTGATATCGATCGATACCCTCCAGTGTCGATCGATACTCAACATATTTTTTGGTTACTTACGTGCCTTTTCTAGTGTTTTATTTTCAGGTGTATGCATGTTCGTGAAACCAGGAGCAACAAGAGCACTCAGCTAGTTGAACTGTCATTGGAACAGCTAGCACTTGTGGAATGCACAAACAGAAAAGCAAACCAAACATCAGTGATGAACAACACTGTGATTTTAAGACCTGATGAGGCTGGGATTCTGAGAGACCAAGAGGGTCACGTGTGCAATGAAGGAGGGCAGCGACTTGATGAAGCTGGAAACGTCGTTGTCCCTCCTGCTGCTGTTATTGAGATTGTCGCACCAGCTGGGCGCGCCAACGTTGGTAATGCTGCAGGTGATCGAGGTAGGACACTTGGCGAGCATAACAGACCTGACCTGTTCTTTGCAAATCGATCTGCGATTCGCATCCCAACTTTTCAGAGGAATGATTTTGAGCTGAAGCCTGCGTACTACGCTCTTGTGAGTCAAAGTCCTTTCCATGGCTTGCCTCATGAACACCCCATGGATCATATGAAATACAATGGAGTGCCCAATGAGTTCCTCTTCTAGAAACTTTTTCCATACTCTCTTAGTGGGGATGTTGCTTATTGGCTGAAGCAGTTGGCTCCCTGTTCGCTAACTACATGGGATGAGACGAAGTATGCATTCCTATGCAACTTCTATGATGATGCGAGATCCGAAGAGCTCAGGAACAAAATCTCCCAATTTTCTCAAGGTCCAACAGAGGCACTCAAAGCAGTTTGGATTCGTTTCAAGTCATATCAGAGGGATTGTCCGCACCATGGGTTCAATCAGGTTCAGTTATTGGGTACTTTCTACAGAGGGATCGATTGGAGGTACCATATGGCTTTGGATACTGCGAGTAATGGGAACTTCAACACCAGGTATCCAGATGATGCAGTTGTGCTAATTGAGAACTTGGCGTCTAGCAATAGCAACACGAATGCTGATTTCGAGAGGAAGAAGAAAGCTGCAGGAATTGATGGGTCTCTGATTGCTGAAGTTCAAGCGATGGTGGATATTTTTCTTGGGAAGTCGAAGAAGACTCTGCACTTTGCTGACATAGTCGATAATATCGGTGGAGCTGAAGTAGAGGATTGTAACTATGTTGGTGGTTCTGGATTTCAGGGTCAGCAATTTGGGTACAACAACAACCGAAACTTCAACAACAACAATCGCAATTACGGGAACTCTTCGTACCAGCCCATCCCTCCAAAGTCCACAGAGAATAAGATGGAATCCATGCTTGAACATATTATTCAGGGACAGCAAAAACTGCAAGTGGATTTCAATGGGAAGATTGACCATCTGTATATTGATCTGAATGGGAAGATTGACCATCTGAATGGGAAAATCGAGGCTCTCAATACCAATCAAAGGATGCTGGAAACGCAAGTAGCTCAGACTACAGCAAATGCTAAGGGAAAGTTGGTTCATTCACACAGTGCACTCGTCAATGCAGTCTCCTCAAGTGTAAAAAATTTCGATGAGGATCCTGAAATAGCCAAGGCATCTATCGATACCCCCCCCCCCCCAAGTGTCGATCGATGCCGGTTACAATTCTGAAACGGGACACTTCCAAAACCCGTGTATCGATCGATACCCCATTGGTCATGCAGAGACGTCAGAAGTTTGGCATTCGTTGAAGAACTTTCCACCGATGGATTGAGCTCAAATTTGGACACAGGACAGATCAATGGATTAGCTTTCATTTGGAAGTGGTTTGAGGCCATTCCAACGGTGCGATCGAAAGTTATGCTAGTTTTCGTGAGGACAGTACAGTCTGTCGATCGATACTGTACGGTGTCGACCGACACCAGTCCAGTATCGACCGACACCAACTGCAGACGGGGAAAAACGTGATTTTACAAGTTTAAAGACCCTGCAACTTGGTCCAGAAGACTTTATTAATTACAGAAAAGGCCCAGAACGTGTTTTAGGTTATTTATAGGGATTTTACAGCCACTTTTAGGCTATGCTTTATTTTATATGCTTTATTTTACATTGGTTTGAGAGAGACAAGTCTGAATCTCCCTTCGAACGAGATCAGATCTCAAAACCTCTTGTTACTCTTTCTATTTTATTGATGATTTATTCAGTTATGTTGATTGTTTCATTCTCCATGTCTGAGTAGATCCACTTTAGGTTTAGGGTTTTCTCATAAGGGTTTTCTCTGAATGCTAGGTTGATTAGTTTATTAGGATTCACTATCTGAATTAGTTCTTCACCCTAGGTTGTTCCCAAAGCTAATTCTAGGTTGACGAATCTGGAACTTAGACCTTAGGATAATTGATTAGGCACGACAGTGCGATTAATTACCTGATAGAACATTAGGTGAGCAAATTGATTATTCGCAAAGAGAGTTGGTTTAATTGATTTGTGAACATATCAAACCTGATATTAAAACTGATTTAGACTTTAGGATTCGCAAAGAGATTTGGAATTCCTAGGATTTAGATTTAGATAATTCTCACAACGACAGTTGGTTAATTATACCTTAGTGATTTGAGTTCTAGACCCGTGCGTAATCTGAATCCTGTTAGTTAGTTAAGTCTGCATTCATTGATTTCCTAAGAAAAACCATGGGCCTATTTTTCCTCCATTGATTTACAGCACTTTTAATTTACGTAATTGTTTTCAATACCATTGATCACTTAGCATAATTCAGCATCTAGAACCTATTGTGTGTTTCCTTGAGTCTTTGTGGATTTGATCCCTAACTATACTACGACAACTACTTTAGTACTATTTAGGGTATTAATTTGAGCATATCAAATTTGGCGCCGTTGCCGGGGACTCAATTCCGCCTTTAGATTTTAGCTGTCGAGTTTCGACTAAGTCTGTCGGTATCGATCGATACTCACTAATATCGGTAGTTACTCCGGCGATTTTCTTTGTTGATATCGATCGATACCCTCCAGTGTCGATCGATACTCAACATATTTTTTGGTTACTTACGTGCCTTTTCTAGTGTTTTATTTTCAGGTGTATGAATGTTCGTGAAACCAGGAGCAACAAGAGCACTCAGCTAGTTGAACTGTCATTGGAACAGCTAGCACTTGTGGAATGCACAAACAGAAAAGCAAACCAAACATCAGTGATGAACAACACTGTGATTTTAAGACCTGATGAGGCTGGGATTCTGAGAGACCAAGAGGGTCACGTGTGCAATGAAGGAGGGCAGCGACTTGATGAAGCTGGAAACGTCGTTGTCCCTCCTGCTGCTGTTATTGAGATTGTCGCACCAGCTGGGCGCGCCAACGTTGGTAATGCTGCAGGTGATCGAGGTAGGACACTTGGCGAGCATAACAGACCTGATCAGTTCTTTGCAAATCGATCTGCGATTCGCATCCCAACTTTTCAGAGGAATGATTTTGAGCTGAAGCCTGCGTACTACGCTCTTGTGAGTCAAAGTCCTTTCCATGGCTTGCCTCATGAACACCCCATGGATCATATGAAATACAATGGAGTGCCCAATGAGTTCCTCTTCTAGAAACTTTTTCCATACTCTCTTAGTGGGGATGTTGCTTATTGGCTGAAGCAGTTGGCTCCCTGTTCGCTAACTACATGGGATGAGACGAAGTATGCATTCCTATGCAACTTCTATGATGATGCGAGATCCGAAGAGCTCAGGAACAAAATCTCCCAATTTTCTCAAGGTCCAACAGAGGCACTCAAAGCAGTTTGGATTCGTTTCAAGTCATATCAGAGGGATTGTCCGCACCATGGGTTCAATCAGGTTCAGTTATTGGGTACTTTCTACAGAGGGATCGATTGGAGGTACCATATGGCTTTGGATACTGCGAGTAATGGGAACTTCAACACCAGGTATCCAGATGATGCAGTTGTGCTAATTGAGAACTTGGCGTCTATCAATAGCAACACGAATGCTGATTTCGAGAGGAAGAAGCAAGCTGCAGGAATTGATGGGTCTCTGATTGCTGAAGTTCAAGCGATGGTGGATATTTTTCTTGGGAAGTCGAAGAAGACTCTGCACTTTGCTGACATAGTCGATAATATCGGTGGAGCTGAAGTAGAGGATTGTAACTATGTTGGTGGTTCTGGATTTCAGGGTCAGCAATTTGGGTACAACAACAACCGAAACTTCAACAACAACAATCACAATTACGGGAACTCTTCGTACCAGCCCATCCCTCCAAAGTCCACAGAGAATAAGATGGAATCCATGCTTGAACAGGTTATTCAGGGACAGCAAAAACTGCAAGTGGATTTCAATGGGAAGATTGACCATCTGTATATTGATCTGAATGGGAAGATTGACCATCTGAATGGGAAAATCGAGGCTCTCAATACCAATCAAAGGATGCTGGAAACGCAAGTAGCTCAGACTACAGCAAATGCTAAGGGAAAGTTGGTTCATTCACAGAGTGCACACGTCAATGCAGTCTCCTCAAGTGTAGAAAATTTCGATGAGGATCCTGAAATAGCCAAGGCATCTATCGATACCCCCCCAAGTGTCGATCGATGCCGGTTACAATTCTGAAACGGGACACTTCCAAAACCCGTGTATCGATCGATACCCCATTGGTCATGCAGAGACGTCAGCAGTTTGGCATTCGTTGAAGAACTTTCCACCGATGGAGTGAGCTCAAATTTGGACACAGGACAGATCAATGGATTAGCTTTCATTTGGAAGTGGTTTGAGGCCATTCCAACGGTGCGATCGAACGTTATGCTAGTTTTCGTGAGGACAGTCCAGTCTGTCGATCGATACCCCATTGGTCATGCAGAGACGTCAGAAGTTTGGCATTCGTTGAAGAACTTTCCACCGATGGATTGAGCTGAAATTTGGACACAGGACAGATCAATGGATTAGCTTTCATTTGGAAGTGGTTTGAGGCCATTCCAACGGTGCGATCGAACGTTATGCTAGTTTTCGTGAGGACAGTCCAGTCTGTCGATCGCATCTGTACGGTGTCGACCGACACCAGTCCAGTATCGACCGACACCAACTGCAGACGGGGAAAAACGTGATTTTACAAGTTTAAAGACCCTGCAACTTGGTCCAGAAGACTTTATTAATTACAGAAAAGGCCCAGAACGTGTTTTAGGTTATTTATAGGGATTTTACAGCCACTTTTAGGCTATGCTTTATTTTATATGCTTTATTTTACTTTGGTTTGAGAGAGAGAAGTCTGAATCTCCCTTCGTCCGAGATCAGATCTCAAAACCTCTTTTTACTCTTTCTATTTTATTGATGATTTATTCAGTTATGTTGATTGTTTCATTCTCCACGTCTGAGTAGATCCACTTTAGGTTTAGGGTTTTCTCATAAGGTTTTTCTCTGAATGCTAGGTTGATTAGTTTATTAGGATTCACTATCTGAATTAGTTCTTCACCATAGGTTATTCCCAAAGCTAATTCTAGGTTGACGAATCTGGAACTTAGACCTTAGGATAATTGATTAGGCACGACAGTGCGATTAATTACCTGATAGAACATTAGGTGAGCAAATTGATTATTCGCAAACAGATTTGGTTTAATTGATTTTTGAACATATCAAACCTGATATTAAAGATGATTTAGAATTTAGGATTCGCAAAGTGATTTGGAATTCCTAGGATTTAGATTTATATAATTCTCGCAACGACAGTTGGTTAATTATACCTTAGTGGTTTGAGTTCAAGAACCGTGCGTAATCTGAATCCTGTTAGTTAGTTAAGTCTGCATTCATTGATTTCCTGAGAAAAACCCTGTGCCTATTTTTCCTCCATTGATTTACAGCACTTTTAATTTACGTAATTGCTTTCAATACCATTGATCACTTAGCATAATTCAGCATCTAGAATCTATTGTGTGTTTCCTTGAGTCTTTGTGGATTCGATCCCTAACTATACTACGACAACTGCTTTTGTACTATTTAGGGTATTAATTTGAGACCGATCTGAGATGTACCGAGCTAACGAAAAATTATTGGAGACCGATCTGAGATGTACCGAGCTAACGAAAAATCAAAATTCGATGCATTCACCACGCCTCCTGACACCGAACTGGGGGGGGGGAGGGCAATTGTTGGAGGTGGGCTTAGCACCCCCAATTAGCTAGGTCCATCTCAGCAAATAAGGCCCATCGAGTTACAGCCCAGCCAAAAGTCAACACAAGGGACCCACCGAGCTCGAGTTGACTCCCCACTGATCACGCGCAAAGGGACCAAGGGAGAAGGTGACACGTGGACAGTACCCTACCTACGTAGCAGTTCGGCGCATAACTCATCATGATCTACCCACCGCGGAAGCTGGGGTGTATATCTCGAGATACCTTACCCGTAGAAGGCGCTGAAAGCGCCACATCACCCCGGAAACGCGGGAATTAACTGTACAGCCCCTGCTATAAATACCCCTTAGCAAGCATTTATGTGGGGGATCCGAATTTATTACCCTCTAAGATAGAACTCTCTCTGTCTCTCTCTTTCTCTCTCTCTCTCTACACTATTGTAACGACATTATTTAGAAAACCGAACTGGATTCCTTTTGGAACTAGTTCGAAAGTCTAAATAATCTGTCTTGTTCCAACCCTCAATACAAAGGGTATGGTCCCCGACCTGTTCATCGCACACACCCGACCTAGCTTTTATAAATCCCGACCTACATCTTGCACAGTTGTATCCCATCTAAATTACGAAAATCTCACCCCCTGTCACATTAATTATCATATTATAATCTCCTCGGTGAGCTCTTGGATCAACAAAGGTTTAAGTTTGGGGGAATTGATATATCCATATTTTACATGTTCTAACATACATTATAATAAGTGACTTGTCTCCATTGCAAGCATTACCATGGTTTTGTCTTGCATTTAGGTCTCATTTAGAGTTTCCGACATTTGCATTAGGTCCTAGTGAGTTTTTGCATGCATTTGGAGTGTTTTTAGGTATTTTGGAGGCATTTGGAGTAATGGAGCATAGTAGGATGCAGAGCTCACCCGAGACGCCGAAAAGATGTAGCTAGAAGGAGGCCTTCTGATCTTAATTAGCCTCAGTGGTCTTCATAAGAATTGTAGAGCAATGCGTTAGCTAGCCACGTAAATTAGAATCAGGGGATTTATACCCGTGGTTTGGAAGATATAGCCGATTTAATGAAGACATGTTCGTCTGGCCGAGGCAGTTTCTTCAACACCGATGTGTGACATCGGTATTGAAGCTTCAGGGGACTACATCGATGTCACACCGATGTGACACCTCGGTATTGCCTCTCTGAAGTGACCAGGAGCAAAAAAACCTTAGCACCGAGGTCCAATACCGATGTGTGACCTCGGTGTTGGACATCTCTCACCCGAAGTCAGCCGTAGTGTCTCAAAGATCAGGCCAAATAAAGACTTTCCCGTGCCCATTTTAATCTGAGGTCTTGATGAAAGTCATAGCAAATCGAGCTTAGTTTCGGTTAGTGGTGGTTTCATGTCATTCATATCAGCCGTTCAAGAGATATGGCAAATATAGCAAGTACACGTCTGTCTGGCATCCAAACGAGTTCTGTTCCAAATACGACGTCTGAAATATCAACCCATACGAAAGGTTTACACTCCGATTCAGCTTATGCGTTCTTCATAGAAGTTGTAGCCCAGTGAGTTACCTATCCACAGGAGGCGTTTTGAGACCATTCGGATATGTATTGCAGGAGATAACGCGGTTTTACCAACCGGTGCTCTTCTCACCTCGACCCACTTTCAACCGGGTCAATACCCAGTTTGTCCCGGGTTAACCCGGTCCGACCCAAACTTCTTTAAATAGTGAAAAACCTAATTTTTATATCTAAGCTTTCTTTTCTCTAGAATTGGGTTTTCTCCCAAACTCTTCTTGTGATGATTTTGGATGGATCTTCATCATTCATGCCACTCTAGTGAAGGATTCTTCAATCTATCTTTATATTATGTTTATTTAATCCTTGTTCTTTATATTTATGTCTTTTTTCTCTTGTGTTCTTCCTTGTTCTTCATGTTTAGGCTTTAGACCCATTTTTGTTGGATTTTGGATTTTACTTGATTTTGATGGTTTGATGGTTGATTGTTGATGTTTAGGACTAGATAAACATTTTTTCTCATGTTAGGAAGGATCTTAATGCTAGGATTGAATTGAAAACTCATTTCTAGAACTTAGACATTTCATGCACACAAGGTGTTCGATGAAATGTCTAGAAAACTTCTAAGCATGCTTTTCATTTTAAGTGATCGGTGGATGCTGACTTTAGGATGAATTGTTGACTAAAATGAACTTGTGGTAAATCATGGACTATCTAAGTGATCGGTGAATGCTGACTTTAGATGATTCGTACAATGATTAGTGTCATCAAAGTGAAATAATCTACTTGAAAGTGTTCCATGTCATAAGAATAAATGTGCATTGAATGTTTAGGCATCGTTAGTCAATTGTCTTGGTGGTTAGATGATGATGATTTAGGTTGCATCTTGCTAGATCCTTCACTTAGGTTGATCTTAAAGCTGGTTTTGGATTGAGAGATCAAGGCTAGAGCTTAAACATTTCACGTCCGATAGGTGTTTGATGAAATGCTTGAACCAAACATTTTATGAGCTTTTCTTGCCTAGCCAATGAGAGTTGATGTCTAGGGAGATTAAAGCTTGTTAATCATCTATTCACAAACGAGAGTTTGATCTTGATTTGGTGATTAACAAAGTGATTAGTGCCACAAGAGTAGATTAGTCAAAATTGTGAATTCCATGTTCTAGGATAGTGTTTAATTCAATCTTTACCATCATTGTTTGTTCATTAATCATCTTCTTGATAGTTTATTCATTTTCCAACACTTATATCTTATGTTTTCATTCTTGCATTTGTTTCTTTTCCCAAAAATATAAAACCCAAAAACATTTGCTCTAGCTTAGAAAGTTTCATGCATTCTTAGTGTTTCAATCTTAACCTCTTTGGTTCGATCCTCAAATACTACAATGATATGAGTAGGTTTGAGTAATTGATATGAACTTAACACAAATTCTATCTATCAATGGGACGAACTAAACTCAAGGAGAGCGAGAGGGACGCATGATACTATCTCATGTTTGTGGAACAACTGAAGGGAGTCGCCCACGATTGGTTCTCAAGACTCGATCAAAACTCGATCGATAACTTCCAAAAACTGTCTGCTGAATTCCTAAAGCAGTATTCCATGTTCTTGGAACGAGAAACGTCCGATGCTGATCTATGGACGGTGGTACTAGCGCCAATCGAGACGTTACAAAACTTTATGGAATGATTCAAAGCGGTAGTCTCAAGAGTCGAAAGAGTAAGCGATAGAGTCGCCCTCATCGCTATAACGAAGGCGTTGTGGTTCAAATCGGACTTCAAGAAATAAGTCACCTTAAACACACCCCATACAATCCAAGATGCCCTTCACCGATCCTCGGATTTCATAGCCAATGAAGAGGAGATGAATAATCTCAAAGAAATTCACGAGCCGATGAAATAAGTGAGTCGAGGTGCTGCAATCACCTTGAATCTGCCAAACCCCAAAAAAATACTCAAAATGGAGGATTCATACATCACGAAGGTCCCAAATTCAACAGAAATCACAACTATCAAGTAGGAGTTGGACGAGTAAATAACTCTCAGGGAAAGGCACCGTGGAACACATGGACGAGAGCCTCCAACAGTTTCGACAAAAAAGCATATTGCGAGCATCACCAATGTTACAGCCAGCTAACGGCAAATTGTCGAAGTTTGGGCGCGAAGCTCAACGCTAAACTCGTGGAAGGAGAGCTCAGCAATTCGGTCAGCCTCAAATACTTTGAACAAGAAAAGGAGAACGATCAAAATCGACCTAACCGAGGCGGCCAAGAATAACAAAATCTAGGCGATATCCCAAAGCGAGGAAGGAGAAATGATGAGGAACGCCACAAGGTCCTCGAAGAAGAATCAACAGTATCATGGGCGGATCCCGATACTTTGCAGACACAATATCATCAATATAGGCCTATCAATGACGAGCCAAAGTCAGTGTCAATTGGTCGGAACCTCCCAACCTCCTGAATGCTATTATCTCCTTCGCCGAAAACGAAACCACCGGGATCGATAGGCCGCACAATGACCCTTTAGTAATTGAGCTGACCATCCGAGACCATGACGTGGCAAGGATTCAGATAGACACTGAGAGTTCAGTCGATGTGATTTTCTACAACACCCTACGCAAGATGAACATCAAGCTGACGGAAATCATAGCCGAACCAAAACCCCTAACGGGATTTTCCGGGGATACAACTATGACTCTCGGAACAACTAGGTTGCTAGTCTATGCCAAAGGTGTAATGAAGATCGTGGAATTTTCCCTGGCAGAACACCCGACGATATACAATGTAATCATGGGGACTCCTTATTTAGTTCTTTGGGGAATTTCATCAAACCCCTTGTGGGTGTGAAATTCCCTATGTTCTAGATAAGCTTTCTCAAGACAAATCTAGCATTAAGTTCACTAAATAAAGAAGGAAAGCATGGATCTAGAACCTAAGCATCACAAATCAACATTAAAATCATCATAATCTAGCATAACCAATGATCCAATTTAAAACTAATTCTTAAACATAGAGAAAAGCAAAAGAAAATAAATAAACAATAAGATAAATGATAGATGTTGAAGAATCCTTCACTAGAGTGGCATGAATGATGAAAACTAATTCTTAAACATAGAGAAAAGCAAAAGAAAATAAATAAACAATAAGATAAATGATAGATGTTGAAGAATCCTTCACTAGAGTGGCATGAATGATGAAGATCCATTCAAAATCATCATAAGAAGAGTTTGTGATAAAACTCAACTCTGGAAAGAAGAAAATTTGTTAAGAAATTAGGTTTGAAGAGTATTTATAGAAGGAGGGGGCGAACAAGGTCAACCCGGAATAAACAGGGTCTTAACCCGGCGAGTATGGGTCAAAAGTCTAAAAATCAGGGAATAAGTGAAGTATGGCCAATGTATTGTGAAGTCTGGCCACTTATATTGTGAAGTCTGGCCACTTATATCGATTACGTGACCGATATAATCTCTTAGCGGTCTCTCCTTCATCTTTTCCTTGTCTTTCTTTCTCCAATTCCCTTCCATGATGGTTACTAACTCTCCTCTAACTCCAAAAGTACCTGAAAACGACTCAAAATGGTATGTACATGCAAATATTCACCCTATGACTGTAGAACACACTCCTAAAGCTAAATGAGACACTTATGCATGAATATGTTACAAAAGTATGCATAATGAGGATAAAACACACCAAAATAATAGGGTTAAAACATGTAAAACCGACACATATCATATATGCATCGACGACGCCCACACAGAACGATGCATTGAAGTTGGAGCCAAATTGAACAAAATGATCCATAACAAACTAATCTCTTTCTTAAAGGAAAATGTCGCAACCTTCGCCTTGGCAGCAGAGAATATGTCGGGAATCAGCATCGATGTCATTTGTCACGAGCTAAACGTTAATCCAACGTTCAAACCGGTAAAACAGAAAAGACGAAAGCTGGGACCCGACCGAGCTAAAGCTGTGAACAACGAAGTGGAGCGCCTGTTGAACGTTGGCTCAATATCCGAAGCAAGGTACCCGGACTGGCTCGCCAATCCCGTAGTGGTGAAGAAGAAGAATGGCAAATGACGAGTATGCGTAGATTTCACCGATCTCAACAAGGTATGTCCAAAAGATAGCTTCCCACTACCACCCATTGATCACCTGGTGGAGGCAACGGGGTGCAACAAACTCTTGTCATTCATGGATACTTTCTCTGTATACAATCAGATCTTGATGAATCCCGATGACAGGGAACAAAACGCGTCCATAAATGACCGAGGGATTTACTGTTACAAGGTAATGCGTTTCAGAGTCAAGAAAGTTGGAGCAAGGTACCAACGCCTCGTCAAAAAATTGTTCGCCGAACAGCTCGGAAAAACGATGGAGGTCTATAAAGATGACATGTTGGTAAAATCGCTGGACGAGGAGAATCATGTGGCACACTTGCGAGAATGTTTCAAGCAGCTAAACCTACATAACATGAAACTGAACCCGATGAAATGCAGGTTTGCCGTGACATCTAGAGAATTTCTCGGTTATCTCGTAACCAACCGGAGCATAAAGGCAAACCCAAAGTAGATCAACGCTATGATAGAGATGGCATCGCCAAAGACGAAACGCAAGGTTTAACGGTTAACATGATGAGCCACAACATTGAACCGTTTTATCTCATGATCCACCGATAAATGTTTGTTATTCTATGACACCCTCTGAGGCAACAAGAAGTTCGAATGGACCGATTAATGTGAGGAATCATTCCAAGAGTTTAAGAAATATCTGGCGAGCCCTCCGATACTTACCAAACCAGTCGCATGAGAGCCACTTTCTTGTACATCGTCGTCTCCACTACCGTTGTTAGTGGGGTGTGATAACATCGTATTTTTACCCGTTTTACTATCTATTTTAGAACACTTTAATAAGTGTTTCATTCGCTTTTATATATTTTTATTATGGTCTTCGCATATTTGTAGTTTCATGACTCTTTTCAGGATACTTGAGAAATTGAGAAAAACCAAATTTTCGGCTCAGAGTCAAATCGTCAGAAGTTCAAATGCCAAAGAGGTTCTTTTCATCGTATGATCCAGCCCAGTTTTGGAGATATTCAAGAAAGACCAGATACCTTTCCATTCCAAGTGATTTGAGGACGATCCAACGATTCAATCAAAATATACATCAAGATCAAGACGTCC
Organism: Eutrema japonicum; assembly: GCA_030161315.1. Classification (NCBI taxonomy): domain Eukaryota; kingdom Viridiplantae; phylum Streptophyta; class Magnoliopsida; order Brassicales; family Brassicaceae; genus Eutrema; species Eutrema japonicum. The sequence goes on from BSQW01000007.1 coordinate 24,778,233, forward strand.
CAGTTCACATCAGGCAGAAGCTCCCCACCCGCGGCCAAGAGTCAGTTTGTCGCGGCCATGAGAGCTTCACCCGCGGCCAAGGTGTGGTTCTCCGCGGCCAGAGACCAGTTTCGTCCTGTAAGCCCATTTGCAAGGCCCGTTCAATTCCCGACAACTCAAAACCTTAATGACCGACGAAAGCAAGAGAGAAGACCTATACATATGTGTTTTAGAGACCAAAAACCGTATGCTTGATTTTACACCAATTTATTTTACTTTTTGTAAGCTTTTTGTTCTTTACTTTCGAGATTGGTAGAGAAGTCCTCTCCGGACCTAGTTCTTAAATTCGAGAGTCTTTGATGCGAATCGGATTCGTCTCCGAAACTTTAGGTCTTAAATTTATAAACCTTAAAGCCTGCAAGTGGACAGATGTGCGTTGTAGTACTTGAGGTATCGATCCAGAAGGAGAGGATGATATTCTATTGAGACCTTAGACACTGTATAATAAATAAACATAGAACGAATATATTTTTTATAGGTTTTTGTAACTAGAATTGTGACGAACGAGAAACGGAAAACTTCTACTAATCTAATCTAAGAAAATCGATGGCTACTATAAACTAAGAGAATTTTAACTACTAAAATAATGCTAAGAGAAACTAAGCCTATCCTAAGAAAAACTAACATTATCCTAATACCAAAGAAAATTGACTACTAACCTAAACCTAATGAAATCGATAACTAAACTACTTCTAAGGACTCTATTGCTAAACTAAACTACTAGAGACGTTTGTAACTATTCTAAAACATTGTTGGGTCGAGAGAAATATCTCGAGGTATGCTCGATTCAATCAAACGGCCCCTAGCTCGTTTGTAACCGGTGTTTCTTGATTATAACTCCACGAACAAGACAAAATAATGACGTAGTCTACTTCCGTATAACCTATGCCCTACAATCTATTCACTCGACCAGTAGCTTCTGTCTCTGGCCGCGCGTAAGATTGTGATATGCTAGTGTTCTATAGGTTCACGGTAATCCGTAAGCATACTTTCAAAATCTTACGGGCGCACGCCTTGTGGATGAACTTTGCTGGTGATTAAATGCAATACTTTCATGGTTCTAAACTCCCCCTATCAGCCTCTAGTTTATGACACTAGATTCATGCATTAACAAATTTCCACAAGAAGAGCTCTAGAAATCAGCTAGGGTTTACCAAGTGAAATCCTTATCGAACATAGAATTCCCCTTGATAATTCTGTAAACCCAACAATCTATACTACTCGCACATACTGGAAAAAGACATGATTAAATTAAGCAAAAGATTGGTAAAGAAGCTTCACGAACAAGAACTAACCTCAGTGAGAATCCTCCTCACCAATCCCGAAAATCTCAATGCAAGAGTATAAGAAAGCAAAACTAATGTGTAGAAGGGTGTCTAATGTTGGATGCACGAAATTGCTGTCTAAAACAAGTATTTATAGGTCTTCAACAAGCTTAGGTCGTTTTAGGGTTTGACGGGAAAAGACGGTTTTGGCCTCGGGTGAAGAAACGGAACGTCTTCGGCAGAATAGGCTTGGTCGCGGGTCCGTTGCCTCTGGCCGCGGCGAACTTGGTCTTGGCCGAGGGTGGAGTGGCTCCAAGGGCGGCGGAATGGTGCTTGGCTGCGGGTCTGGTCCAAATTTGGTGATTATCAGACGTACTTTTTCTTGACGGTCCAAGTTTATCCAAAAACGTACTTTTGCTCCGAAATGCACTCATTTACTCCGAGTTACCTGAAATGAGTCTTAAAACCGCAAACATGCGAAATGCATAATAAAATCATAGAAAACCAAGTTGAACACTTATTAAAGTGTTCTAAAATATATAGCAAAACGGGTAAAAATACGGTGTTATCACACCCCCAGACTTAAACCTTGTTTGTCCTCAAACATGACAAAGCTCAAACTTAGAAATGATCAAAACAAAATGATCAGGAACTAGAAATCTCAGAGACCGTCTTTCTAAACCATAACCATCGAACTACATCAATCGCAATCTAGCCTAGAAAATTCTCACTAAAACTTTCCGTAACACTAGTCCATGGTATCCGTCATACGAAATATAAACTTTCAAAATCCAAAAATCAGGTCAACTAGCTCTCTACATTCATTAAGTATAGGCGTGGGTTTCTCATCAAAAGGGTTAAACCAAGAAATTTGAGGCTAGGTATCAAAGGCATTTAGAGGTGAGGTTAAGAGTGTTTCGGGCTACCGAAATCTCGCCGGAGGGTGCGATATATTATGCAAAACAGCAAGAGAGGAAGGACCTATTGATCACCACAACTTCCAGTCACTTCTTCTTGCGTAAAAATGTTGCACTTCCTCCTTTCTCCGAAAACAGAAATTTTCTAATCATTCCCCTAGAGACTTAGAATTATCTGTGGACTCGGAATGAAAAACTTCTCACAAACGAACCATGGATGCCTCATAAGTATTTCGACTGCCCTATACTCTTTTAAGGCTCTTGTTTACTATCCCTTTCACTTATTTTTGATTTTTTTTTTTTGAAAGGGGAAACGCTTTTTATTGAAGTAGAGTCTTAGGGACACGAAAATTTACCATGATTTTGAGTTTTTCCAAGGCATAACCAAGCTCGCATCTTTGTTGAATTCACCACCACCGATCGTGTATAGTCTACGTCTTTAGTGACTGAAAGATGTGTCGTTCCTCCCTCTCCGACGTTTTTGCACATATATGCACATAAATCACAAAGAGAGTTGTATGAGGTTTGAACAAAATTTAAGTTTCGGGTGGGATACCAACTAAAGATGAGCTGTCTATTCATGTACGACAAAGAGAGGTATTAGGTGAAAGAACGTCATGAATGTATGATTCGTTATCTTTTCCTAAACCTTTGATGAGAAAATTAAGTCAAGATTAAGTCCAAATAAAATAGAGCTAGCATATTCCATCCTACAGAATCTCTACGGTCTAAATTCCTCTGGGAATTTCGCATTAACAGAAACTCTAGCTACCGCCTAGTCAAGAACCAAATTACGAAAGAGCATGTTACTAGGAGATAGCGTAGAAGCACACTGGTCGGTTATCATAATGGATTTTTTTCATCATTCCCTCAAAAAGTATTCTACGCTTTTCAAAAAACTTGAAATTTTTAAGAAAAATGTCGAAAAATGCAAAATGCTAACACAAATGAAAGAAGTGGTGGTTAGTAAGGGATAAAATCCTCCCCCAGACTTAAATCACACTGTCCTCAGTGTAAAATAAACCGGGTAAGGACGAATAATAGATGTATGTAATAAGGGAAAAAACTAGAATAACATATATATATTGGTTAATTACTATACTAACATATATTTACTGGGCAGGAAAAATCATGTTTTTTGCCCATTATACCCTTATTTGCTTTTGTTAGAAAAAACGTTATTACGACACTGTCATTACGAAATTATTTCCACATAAGCAAAAAATTGAGTTATTTACAAAAATGCCACCACCTTTTTCACATTAAGTATGCGGACCTTTGTTGTAGACTTAATAAATCGACAAGTCTGCGCACACTTGTTATGCAGACTTAATAAATCTGCACAGATCTACAGACTTAATATGCAGACTTATTTTTCAATGTTGCAGACTTATTAAGTCTACGCACATCTTCAAACTTATTATGCGTGTTGCAGACTTTTCGACGCAGACTTAATGTGCTTTGTTGCAGACTTATTAAGTCTGTGCAGACTTATTTTGATTGCAGACTTATTACCAGATTTATTTCCTTTGTCGCATACTTAAGTTCATTTGCAGACTTATAAAAAATATGCAGCTGTTTATTGCAGGCTTAAATGCTTTTTGCAGACTTTTGGAAAATCTGAGACAAAGAGACTAAGTCTGCGACACCTAAAAGGTCTTACTGAAATAACATCGCTTGTCGCAGATTTATTTACAATATCGCAAATTTGATGCTCAACGTCGCCGACTTATTTGTAAATTGCTTACGTGACATTAAAAATTGGAGACTTATTAGACTGTGTTGCAGACTTGTTTTCTGACTTGAATAACACTTTGTTTGTCGCAGACTTGTTATGCAGACTTAATGAATGTGTTGCAGACGTAACGAATTTGTTTGTTATAGACTTTCGTTGCAGACTTATTGAATGCGTTGCAGACTTATTGAATGTGTTGCAGACTTATTTCGAACTTCGAGGAGTAAGTTGATTTTCCTAATAAGGCCAGTATAAAGTATTAAATTTACAAAATATGTCACTGCACCATTAGGGTTATGTGCGGCCACCGTCAACCTTTTCTGCAACCCGGAAAAATTCTTCATCGCCGCCGTTCTCCATTGTCGTCGCCGATCCCGTTCTCAGTGGCGATCATGTTGCAAATTATATTGTTGTTTTTCCTTTGTCATTTGTCGCAGACTTATTTGTTTTGTTGCATTTTTGTTTTCCTTTGTCGGAGACTTATTATGTGTGTTGCAGTTTTGTTTTCCTTTGTCATACACTTATACGTTTCGTTTTCTCTTTGTCATTTGTTGCAGACTTATTTGTTTGTCGCAGACTTATTTGTTCTCCACTACTTAACCATTTCAGAGCTTGTCTTTTCATCTATCCCCGGCGCAGCAAGACCTTCTATTTCTATTTATAGGGATTGTTGTTTTTTTCTCCGAGCTGTGTGAATTTATAGATGGGATTTGATCAAATTTATCAAATTAGGGGAATTAGAGTCATGTCTTGGAAATGTACTTAGGTTGATCAAAAATGCACATGGAAATAACGAAAATGTTATTTTATTTCAATGTTTAAAGGGAAATGTAACTTAATGAAAATCAAAACATAAATTAAAACCGACCTTAGATGACGACTCGGGCTAGAGTTTTAAACATCTAAAAACAAGTATGCAACAAAAGAAACAAGTCTGCAACAAAAGAAACAAGTCTGCGACAAATGAAACATGTCTGCAACAAATAAAACAAGTCTGCAACAAATGAAACAAGTCTGCAACAAATGAAACAAGTATGCGATAAACAAATCTGGAACAATAACAACAAAGTCTAAAACAAAAGAAACAAGTCTGCGACAAATGAAACAAGTCTGCAACAATATCAACAAAGGAATCAAGTCAGCAACAAAGGAAGCAAGTCATCAACAAAGGATATAAGTCTGCGACATACACAATAAGTCTGCGACATACACAATACGTCTGCGACAAATGAAACATCTGCAATAAATGAAACAAGTCAGCAACAAAGGAAACAAGTCAGCAACAAGTCTGCGAAAAATGAAACAAGTCTGCAACAATAACAACAAAGGAAACAAGTCAGCAACAAAGGAAATAAGTATGCGACATACACAATAAGTTTGCGACATACACAATAAGTCTGCGACTTATTTGTTTATCGCAGACTTATTTGTTTGTCGCATATTTATTTGCTTGTCGTAGACTTATTTGTCTCGTGACCTGTTCATGTTTGTTTGCAGAAACCAAATCTGGGTTTTACAAGATGAATCTGCTCAGAAAATGAAATGCTAAAAACTTTTGGTTAAAGTCACGGTTCAACATCCAAGCGAGAACACAACCTAGTTCGAAGGGTTAAAGGCTTGCAGTTACCTCTCTTGGTGGAATCAATCTACGCGGAGGTTAGGGTTCGGCGCGGCTGCGGGTTCTGGCGGCTAGGGCGGTACTGTGGTGGCTACGGGTCAAGGGCAGAGTTAGGTTAGGGTTTGTCCAGATCGAAACCTAGACAGAGGCTGAACCTAGGGTTTAGGGTTCACGTGTTTACCTCTCTCGATGGCTTGGCAGATGACGGCGGCGTTTCCTGGAGTTTCCGGCGGCGTCGCGAGGCTCGACTGCAACAAAATCGAGCTTGGCGGCGACTGGGACAGGAGGCGAGGCGAGGCGAGTTTTTTTTTTCGTCTGAATTGATTTAAGGGAGAGAAGAGAAATTTTTTTGAGTTTTATATTTTTTTTTTTTTGAAAAAAAATAAATCAAAATGGCATTTGTGTAAATAAGTGATTGAAAATGGGTTTTCTGTCTTTTGACAAAAGAGTTGTGTTATTCTAATAAACTAAGTTCTGAGGGTGTTATTCTAGTAATTACATGAAAGAGTAGTGTTATTCTGAGTAATTTTCTCATGTAATAATTAAAAACGTTTAAGGGAAAAAGAAAACTTACCTGGATGCGGTCGGGGAATGAATTTGCGAATGGAATGGTGGTAATTTAGGGATGGTAGATGATGATATGGGGATGTGAATGGATGTGGGGACGTTTGGGAACGGTTTGGAATCGATTGAGGAACGAAACAAATCGTTCGAGATCGGCAGGGGGCTGGCCGAGAGTCGGTTGATCGCGACAGCGGCCAAGGGCTAGCTCGCCTCGGGTCGGGCTTGTGCAGCCGCAGCCGAGCTTATTTTGCGGTCGAGTCCTTCCTTGCGGTTCGGGCTGGACCGAGCAGTTTTGAACCGTGTCTCCATCTTTTTCTCTTTTCGGTTTTTTTTTATTTTTTTGGGTTTTTTGGTTTTTCTTAGAAAATTGAAAACTAAGAAAAGAAAAAGTAGAAAGAAAAACGTACCTAAAATGGGTTGTCTCCCATTGAGCACTTTTGTTTAAAGTTGTTTATCTCGACGTTGGTATCGAGGTGAGCTCAGTCTTGGAAAGATAGTGTCTTATGACAAGTCTTCTTTGATCTTCTTTTGGTTTTCTCGTCATTTGAATCCTCGCTCCATAGTGAATCGGGATCGGGATCAAATTCGGGATCCATCGTGCTAGAACGTCTTTCTTCTCCTTTTTTGAGTGGTATGGCAGTGTAAAACACGTCTTTGTCGATGTTAGCGAATGAAACACATCGATTTGGCCAATCCATGATTTACCCAAGAACGGCCATCCTAGAATTATCAGTGTTGCATCCTTCTTCGTTGTTTGAACGATGTAAAAATCGACGGCCATGCAATCTCCAATTCTTATTGGCATGTCTTGGGCAATCCCTATTGGTGTGGCATAATTCTCGTCGGCCATGCTGATTTTTGTCCGGGTACGTTGTATGTGCTTAATACCGATGCACTTTGCGGTCAATTTTGACATGATGCTCAAGCAAGCTCCGGAATCATAAATAATGTTCTTAAATTCAACTCCACAGATGCTACAAGTGATAAGAAACTGACCTTGTTCTTCGAAGAGAGATGAATAGGAGCTAGCCGCAGTTCCGAGAAACGGAGGAACGGCGGATGGTGGTGTGGCCGCGGGCCGGGAGGGCGGAGGCGCGGCGAAAGGAGGGCTGGCCGCGGCCGGGAGGCTCGCGCCAGTGGTGAGAGGAGTCCATGGGGACTTGACCAGTTCGTCGTCTTCTTCACTTTCTTTGGTGTTTTCTTGTTATTGGGAGTCATTTGGATTCTCCTTTAGGTCAGGAACATGGTCATCAACTGTTGAATCATGCTTCTCATGATCTTTAGATAGTTCCTCTAAACAAGGCTTGTTTGTCTTTCATGTGTCGGATAAGTGATAATCTCAAATTAATACCCTAAACAGTACTAAAGCAGTTGCTGCAGTATATCAGGGGTCGAACACAAGAACTCAGAGAAATCGCACAATAGATTGTATAGTTATCAAATCAAGCTAATCAATTCAGATTAGACAAAAAGTAGTAAGCAGTAAACGAGTTGTAAATCGATGGACAACTCAAATCACTAAAGTATAATTAACCAACTGTCGTTGCGAAAACTATCTAGATCTAAACTTCAGAATCCCAAATTTCTTTGCAAATTCCTGAGAATAAATCAGCCTTATTTTCAAGTTTGATATGTTCACAAATCAATTAAACCAAATCTCTTTGCGAATAATCAATTTGCTCACCATAAGTTCTATCAGGTAATTAATCGCACTGTCGTGCCTAATCAATTTTCCTAAGGTCTATGTTTTAGGTGATCAATCCAAAATTAGCTTTGAGAACAACCTAAGGTGAAGAACTAATTCAGATTATGAACCCTAAATAACTAATCATCCTAGCATTCAAAGAAATCCCATATGAGAATCTCTAAACCTAACAAGATATCTACTCAGACATGGAAATTGAATCAATAAACATGTTTGAATAAATACTCAATAGAAAATAAGAAAGAGTAACAAAAGGGTTCGAAATCTTCTCTCGACGAACAGAGTATCAGACTTATCTCCCTTCAAAATCTCTCTCACAAATCCAGAATAAAATAAGCGTCCTCAACCAAGTGGCTGTAAAATCCCTATAAATAACCTAAATCACGAATTGGAGCTTCTTGTAAATATTAAAGACTTCTGGACCAAGTTTCAATTCTTCAACTCTTCATTAAAGTTGCGGGTCGTGTCTGCCTCGATGGATGTCGATCAATACCAAGGAGGTATCGATCGATGCTCGACGTGAAATCGGGTATTCAGCAACACGATCTTCAGCTTTGCTCCAAAATGCTCCAAAAAGCTCCAATATCTCCAATTATGCTCCAAACGTGCTAAGATCTGTAAAATACTCTAAAAGACTACGAAATAGCAGAAAGGCTCTATAAAACGGACTTATAATATGGCCTAAAAGGGGTAAAAACCATGATATATCAACTCCCCCAGACTTAGCCTTTGCTTGCCCTCAAGCAAAAACAGAAAACTAAACCAGAGAAAGAGGTTTGAAAACGCGGAGATTCACATGTTCAGGAACCATCGCATAGATCCTTTTCTTAAGCACCCAAATGTCACCTAACCAGCTTTTGATCTAACCACCATGTACTTCTCCGTAGACAATCGCAGCTTTTCCAGACTTCACACATTATCTCGCAGCATTGTTCAAATAAAGCCCTATTCACCAGTTTCATCGCTGCAGCCAATGTTCAAGAACCTTCTAGATTCTTTACCATACAATATCATGAAAAGGAACCACCCTTTTCACACTTTTGTATCAATTTCTCTCCCCCAGACTTATTTATTATTATGTTCTCTCTTTTTTTTAGATCTGCATATACATATCAAGGTCCGAAACGCGAGTATTGATGGTGTTTGCCACCGAATCCCCAGTTCTTTCCTCTCTATGTATCAAAGGTTTAGGCGAATAGTGGTATCACGGGAAATTTTTCTAACCTCACTTTCAACCTTTGTGTGATCATTCCCTCTTAAGTAGAATAAGTAGAATAATGGGATCGCTGGAAATTTTCCTAGCCCTCTACTCAGAAGAAAATCATTTCATCTTTTATGCTCTTATTTATCAACTTATAACAGGGGAGAGAGATACCATTACTTTAACATATGAGTTCCTTTGTCAGACATGAATGATGAATCAAGCTCTGTAAATACTAACCACATTGATGAAGTGCAAAAATTTGGCTCAGGCTTCAGAAGAACTCTGCTGGAGACATGGATGTTTTCTAGTCAACTAGTCAGTCCTTGGATTTTTCATTAGTCGATCTAGAGCTGATCCTGCAACACTGGTCACTCAAAAACCAAATCAAAACAACAATTCAAGCACATGATCATCATCTCCAACAAGTTTTGACTCAATAAAACGATTTTGACTCGATAAAACAACTGACTCTAAGAAAAACAAAAACAATGTCAGCAGACACCTCCCCCAGACTTGAACAACACTGTCCCCAGTGTTCTCTAGCCTAGATTAGGTAAAATAAAACAAAAGAACAGAATAGAACGAAGAGAAACAAGAAGTTACCGTGTTGGAACGTCTGGTGTCGACCGACACACGGCCTGGTATCGATCGATACCAGGCTTAAGTCGACATGGTGAACCTCTCATTCGCGATTGGTGTCGACCGATACCAATAGGGTATCGATCGACACTAAGGCGATTTCGAGTTTTTCTCCTTGTTTATCCTGATACAAACACAAAACGAAAAATAAAAAGAAAAAGAATCAAAAGCAGACTCACCAGTGGGTTGCCTCCCACCAAGCGCTCGTTTAACGTCATTAGCTTGACTGTAACGCCACTCAGGCATTGAATGCATCATCCAGAGGCATTATCTGCCCTGCTGGAATCTCCGCTTTCGCCCAATAGTGTTTCATCCGCTGTCCATTGACAGTAAACTCATCTCCTGTAGGACTAATCAGCAAGATGGCACCATGTGGTATGACCTCCTTAACTGTGAAAGGACCTGACCAACGAGAACGCAGTTTACCAGGAAACAATTTCAAACGAGAGTTATACAGAAATACCTAGTCATTTGGCTCGAAATGTCTGGAGATGATCTTCTTATCATGATAGGCCTTAATCCTCTCCTTGTACAGCTTGGAATTCTCGTAGGCGTGGTGCCTAATCTCATCCAACTCGTTCAGCTGAATCAATCTCCTCTATGCAGCAGGCTTGATGTCAAAATTCAGCAACTTCGTCGCCCACGCTGCCTTGTGCTCAATCTCCACTTGAAGGTGACATGCTTTGCCATACAGCAAATGAAATGGTGTAGTGCCCAGCGGTGTCTTGAAAGCAGTCCTATACGCCCATAGCGCGTCATCCAGCTTCTTAGACCAATCCTTCATAGAAGCACCTACTGTCTTCTCCAAAATTTCCTTGATTTGCCTGTTGGAGACTTCGACTTGCAAACTGGTCTGAGGGTGATATGGAGTAGCCACGCGATGATTGACACCATACTTCTTCAGCAACCTCTCGAACATTTTGTTGATAAAGTGAGAACCACAATCACTTATCACAATTCGAGGTACTCCAAATCGAGGGAAGATGATGGTCTTAAATAGCTTAACGACCACCAAAGAATCATTGGTTCGGCTAGCAATCGCCTCCACCCATTTGGACACATAGTCCACAGCAACCAGGAAGTACCTGTTCTCGTATGATGAGGGAAAGGGACCCATAAAATCGATGCCCCAGCAATCGAAAACTTCAACCTCAATGATGAAATTCTGTGGCATCTCATGTCTCTTGCTGATCTTCCCACTCCTCTGACAGACATCACACCATGCGATATAGGCATGAGCATCCTTGAACATAGTAGGCCACTAGAAGCCTGCTTGAAGAACCTTGGACACCGCCTTGAAGGTAGCAAAGTGTCCAGCATACTCAGATCCATGACAATGAAAGAGAATCTCAGGCACCTCAGACTCTGCAACACATCTTCTGTAGATACCATCTGAGCAGTACTTGTAGAGGTAAGGCTCATCCCAGTAGAATCGTCTCATCTCACGCATAAACTTCTTACTCGCATACTTTGTGGGATGCTTGGGCTCAGTCTCTACAGCAAGGTAGTTAGCAATGTCAGCATACCATGGTCGTGCATGACTAGATACATCAGCTGTATAGACGTCAATAGAGTTGAAATGCGATGCAGGCAGAACAGTTTCGGATCGAGTCTGGTATCGATCGATACTAGGTAAGTATCGATCGATACTGGTGGTCTGCACTCGTGAAAATTGCAGATTTTTGGACCGATCATCATGTTGTTGAGTTTCAATGAAGTAAATACCCTCTTCTAGTAGGAAATCATCAATAGGCACGACTTCATCGACCTTTATGCGCGATAAGTGGTCAGCAACTCCATTCTCAACTCCTTTCTTGTCCTTGATCTCGATATCGCATCCTTGGAGCAAAAGAACCCATCGGCATAGACGAGGCTTGAGGTCCTTGTTCTTCAGCAGGTATTTGAGAGCAGCATGATCTGTGTGAACAATAACCTTGCTCCCAATCAAGTACGACCGAAATTTCTCAAAAGAGAAAACAACTGCAAGTAATTCCATCTCAGTGGTGTTGTAATTACGCTGAGCATCATCCAATTGCTGGCATAACAAATAGCATGGAGCTTCTTGTTTTTCCTCTGGCCCAACACAGCCCCAACAGCAAAATCACTTGCATCGCACATAACCTCAAAAGGCAAACTCCAATCAGGTGGTTGGACAATAGGAGCACTCACCAATGCCTTCTTAATCTCCTCGAAGACTGCAAGGCAATCAGATGTGAATCAAACTTGACTTCCTTACATAACAGGGATGTGAGTGGGCGTGCAAGCTTAGAGAAATCCTGGATGAACCTCCTGTAAAACCCAGCATGACCAAGGAAACTTCGTATCTCAGGAACAGATCGGGGAGGTTGCAAGCTCATCATGACCTGAATCTTAGCCTTGTCGACTTCGATCCCTGCCTTAGAAACCTTGTGCCCAAGAACAATGCCATCTTGTACCATGAAGTGGCACTTCTCCCAATTAAGAACCAAATGCTTCTCCTCGCATCTTTGAAGTACCTTGCACAAGTTATCCAGACAATACTTGAAAGATGATCCATACACTGAAAAGTCATCCATGAACACTTCCATAAACTCCTCAGTCATGTCTGTGAAAATCGACATCATGCATCGCTAAAAGGTCGCTAGAGCGTTACATAATCCAAATGGCATTCTTCTGTAGGCGAATGTGCCATAGGGACATGTAAAAGTCGTCTTTCCCTGGTCCTCTGGATGTTTAGGAATCTGGAAAAAGCCTGAGTACCCATCAAAAAAACAGTAGTATGGGTGACTTGCTAACCTCTCCAACATCTGGTCAATGAATGGCAATGGGAAGTGATCCTTCCTTGTAGCCGCATTCAGCTTCCTGTAGTCAATACACATCCTATGACCATTGATTGTCCTTGTGGGGATCAGCTCGCCCTTCTCGTTCTTCACCACAGTTATGCCTCCTTCCTTAGGCACAACGTGAACTGGACTAACCCAAGAACTATCCGAGATGGCATAGATAATCCCTGCCTCCAACAGCTTCATCACTTCCTTCTTGACCACCTCCTTCAGGTTCGGATTCAGCCTCCTCTGACACTCTCGCGAAGACTTTGACTCATCCTCCAAATGAATCCGATGCATGCACAAGTCTGGTGCTATACCTGAAATGTCATCAAGAGAATAGCCAAGATCTTTGCGATACTTGCGCAGCTTGTTCAACAGTAAGGCAATCTCTACGTTGTTCAAAGAAGCATTAACAATGACTGGGTATGTAAAATTAGGACCAAGAAAACTATACCTCATATTTGCTGGAAGTGGCTTTAGTTCCACCTTAGGAGCATTCTCTGCACTCTAATCTCCAAGCCCAGCAGCTTGCTTAGAACCGCCGACCAGCTCTCCTTCTGGCCGTAGGGTATCAACCGATACCAGAGGGGTATCGATCGATATCGGTGATGCTGAATCAAGCATCTTCGAGTATCCAGCAGTATCGTCACACGAACGGATCTTCTAAGTGGCCGAACAGACCAATGCTCTCTCCAGTGGATCCTCAGGGTTCATCTCCAGGAAGTACTCCTCAGCTATGTCACTGAATGTGTCCACATAGAATGTCTGCCCATCGATGGTTGGCCTCTTCATCATCTTTTCCATGTTAAAGGACATCACCAAATCTCCGATGTTGAGAGCTATATGTCCATTCTTGCAATCAATCAAGGCTCCAGTAGTTGCAAGGAATTGTCTGCCCAGGATAAGAGGATCCTTAGGCTCAGCATCGTACTTCAGGACGATGAAATCTGTTGGGATCAAGCAATTCCCAATCTTGATTGGGACATCTTCGAGTAGTCCCTCTGGAAGTCGCACTGAGCGATCAGCAAGTACCAAGGAGATCCTTGTAGATTGGAAATCTGTCATTCCCATTTGCTTGGCAACTGAGTGTGGCATAAGGTTCACACTCGACCCAATATCGCAGAGAGCACGCTCAAATCTTTCTGTGAAGATAGTGCAGTCCAAAACAAAGCTCCTTGGGTTTGGTAGCTTCTTGGGAATTTTGTTGAGTAGGATCGCACTGCACTCAGCTGTGATCATCATGACATCTTCCTCCAGGTTCACATTGCTAGAGACCATCTTCTTCACATATCTCCTTAAAGCTGGAGAATTCTTAATAGCATCAATAAAAGGAAGCTCCACAACCAACTTGTCTAACATAACCTTGCATCTAGCATCCTCCCATTCCTTCCTTGTCAGCTTAGGAAGTATATGATAAGGTATATTGGGGTATATACCCTCTCCTTGACACTCTCAGGCTCCTTCTCGACCAGTGTCTCAGCATCGATCAACACTGGATGAGTATCGATCGATACACGGGATTTTGGATTCTCTCGTGTAGGTGTCTGGGCTGGTATCGATCGATACTGGTTGGTATCGATCGATACACGTGGATTTTCAGAATCCCAATCGTCATCTCCAGTAAGATCGACGAAAATCTTTGATGTTGGGATGTTATTTGGTCCTGCAATCACCTCTTTTCCACTCCTCAAGGTAATGGCATTGATGTGTGCTCTTGGATTTTCAGTTTTTCCTGGAAGATAACCTTCCTGCCTCTGCACAGCTGATGCGGTCTGAGCAACCTGAGTCTCCAGCTTCCTTTGACAAAGGTTTGCAGCTTCAATCTTCCCATTCAGATTGTCAATCTTCCCATTGAGATCAGTGTACAGATGGTCAATCTTCCCATTGAAATCCACTTGCAGTTTCTACTGTCCCTGAAGAATCTGCTCAAGCATGGATTTCATTTTATTCTCTGTGGACTTTGGAGAGATGGGCTGGTACGAAGAGTTCCCGTAATTTCGACTGAAGTCGCTGCTCTGTAACAGTTTCTGAACAAACTGCTTCGCTCCAAAACCAGATTGGTTCCTCTCAAACTTGTATCCACTTTGCTGAGTGTTGTTGTTGAAGTTTCGGTTGTTGTTGTACCCAAATCGCTGACCCTGAAAACCAGAACCACCAACGTAGTTAACATCCTCCACCTCTTCTTCATCCATGATATCGACTCCATCATCAAAATGTACAGTCTTCTTCGACTTCCCAAGCAGAAGATCCAACTTCGCTTGAACTTCAGCAATCTGCGATCCATCAATTCATGCAGCCTGCTTCTTCCGCTCGAAATCAGCATTCTTGGTGCTATTGCTAAACGCCAAGTTCTCAACCAGCACAACCGCATCATCTGGATATCTGGTGTTGAAGTTCCCATTACTCGTAGTATCCAAAGCCATCTGGTACCTCCAATCGATCCCCTGTAGAAGGTACCCAACAGCTGAACCTGATTGAATCCATGGTGCGGGCAATCTCTCTGATATGATTTGAAACGAATCCAAGCAGCTTTGAGTGCCTCTGTTGGACCTTGAAAAAATTGAGATATCTTGTTCCTGAGCTCTTCAGATCTCGCATCATCGTAGAAATTGATCAGGAATGCATTCTTCGTCTCATCCCATGTAGTTAGCGAATCAGGAGCTAACTGGTTCAGCCAATAAGCAGCATCCCCACCAAGAGAGTACGGGAAGAGTTTGCAGAAATGGAACTCATTGGGCACTCCATTGTACTTCATACCAATGACCAAATGCTCGAACCTTTCGATATGATCCATGGGATGCTCATGAGGTAGGCCATGGAAAGGATTCTGACTTACAAGAGCGTAATACGCATGTTTCAGCTCGAAGTCATTCCTCTGAAAAGTTGGGATGCGAATCACAGCTCGATTGGCAAAGAATTGATCAGGTATGTTGTACTCACCAAGTGTTATACCTCGATCAACTCCAGCATTCCCAACGTTGGCTTGCGCAGCTGGCGCGACAATCTGACCAACAACAGCAGGAGGGGCAATGACGTTTCCAGCCTCATCAAGTCGCTGCCCTCTCTCATTGCACACTTGACCCTCTTGGTCTCTTAAGACTCCAGCTTCATCAACTCTTAAAACCACTGGGTTGTTCATCCCTGATGTTTGCTTTGTCTTTCTGTTTGCGCGTTCTAAACGTGCTAGCTGCTCTAACGATAGATTGACTAGCGGAGTGCTCTTGTTTCTTCTGGTCTCACGATTAGGCATGCACCTGAAACACAAAAATCAAGAACGTAAGTAACCAAAGACATGATGAGTATCGATCGATATCAACAAAATAAAACGACGCGTATCGACCGATACTAGGTAGTATCGATCGATACCGACAGGCTTAGTCGAAACTCGACAGTTAAAATCTAATGGCGAAATTGAGTCCCCGGCAACGGTGCCAAATTTGATATGCTCAAATTAATACCCTAAACAGTAATAAAGCAGTTGCTGCAGTATATCAAAGGTCGAACACAAGAACTCAGAGAAATCGCACAATAGATTGTATAGTTATCAAATCAAGCTAAGCAATTCAGATTAGACAAAAAGTAGTAAGCTGTAAACGAGTTGTAAATCGATGGGAAAGAGATAGGTTCAAGGATATTTCTCAGGAAATCAATGAATGCAAAATAAACTAACTAATCAGGGTTCAGGTTACGCACGGTTCTCGAACTCAAATCACTAAAGTATAATTAACCAACTGTTGTTGCGAAAACTATCTAAATCTAAACTTCAGAATCCCAAATTTCTTTGCAAATTCCTGAGAATAAATCAGCCTTAATTTCAAGTTTGATATGTTCACAAATCAATTAAACCAAATCTCTTTGCGAATAATCAATTTGCTCACCCTAAGTTCTATCAGGTAATTAATCGCACTGTCGTGCCTAATCAATTATCCTAAGGTCTAAGTTCTAGGTGATCAATCCCGAATTAGCTTTGAGAACAACCTAAGGTGAAGAACTAATTCAGATTGTGAACCCTAAATAACTAATCATCCTAGCATTCAAAGAAATCCCTTATGAGAATCCGTAAGCCTAACAAGAGATCTACTCAGACATGGAAATTGAATCAATAAACATGTTTGAATAAATACTCAATAGAAAATAAGAAAGAGTAACAAAAGGGTTCGAAATCTTCTCTCGACGAACAGAGTATCAGACTTGTCTCCCTTCAAAAGCTCTCTCACAAATCCAGAATAAAATAAGCGTCCTCAACCAAGTGGCTGTAAAATCCCTATAAATAACCTAAATCACGAATTGGGGCTTCTTGTATATATTAAAGGCTTCTGGACCAAGTTGCAATTCTTCAACTCTTCATTAAAGTCGCGGGTCGTGTCTGCCTCGATGGGTGTCGATCGATACCAAGGAGGTATCGATCGATGCTCGACGTGAAATCGGGTATTCAGCAGCACGATCTTCAGCTTTGCTCCAAAGTACTCCAGAATGCTCCAATATCTCCAATTATGCTCCAAACGTGCTAAGATCTATAAAAGACTCTAAAAGACTACAAAATAGCAGAAAGACTCTATAAAACGGACTTATATCATGGCCTAAAAGGGGTAAAAACAATGATATATCAATAAGATACTAACCGAAGCATCGGTTTCTCTAGCCTTGTATTCGAGTATGCTGAGACGATACTCGACTTCTTGAAGTTCATCATCTGTCTTCTCTCTATACCAAGAGGCATACTCAGTAGTCTCTTTAATCTCTTGGTTTGAATCGCGAATCTCCATGGAATTCTGAATAATGTCGTATTTTTTGTTCGTTTGTTCCTCCTCCAAGGTTTTTGTCTTTTCTTGAATAGCAGAAGCGTCTTTTAGAATTTTTTCCTCAAGGGTGGTGATGTGAGCAGCAAGGTCATCAAACTTCTCGTTGAATTCGGTGTAGATTGTATCTAGCCTTTTGTTCATGCCCGCCTTAGTCACGACTTGGCAATCGAGGTATTGATTAAGCATGACGTTGATCGCGTCTAGACGTATGCTAAGAATTGATGGTATGAACGTTGTCTAGAGTTGACAATGGGAGATGCAAAAGACGCGTCTCGGTAGTAAGGAGGCTCGTGGCTTCCTTGAGAATAGTTGGTCGGTGCCGGTATACGATCCATGTAGAATGAGTCACACACAACTTGTGAGTCGTGACGGTGGTGAGCGCAAGATGGGTCGTAGTAACCCCGCTCGTAGTAGTAACACTACAAGAAAACAGGGTCATTTCCGACGGAAATTCTGACGGCCATAAATATGTCGGAAAAGTTCACCCGTCGGAAATTTCCGACGGATTCCCGACGACTTAGATCCGTCGGACAATTTTTGACAAATTTCTGACGGTATTTCGACGAGAATTACACCCATCAGTAATCCGTCGGAAATGTCTGACGGATTTCCGACGACATAGATCCGTCAGACAATTCCTGACGGATTTTCGACGGTAGCTCGACAGATGTTGAGGATGCCGACATGTTGCCGACATAATAAATATCTACTTTTAAATCCGTGGGAAATCCGTCGGAAATCGCGTAGAATTTCCTTATAAAAACGTATCCACCCTCTCATTTACAATCACAAAAAAAACAACTTATCATATACAATTTTCTTATAAAAATGTCTTCTTCAGATCCTTATAATTATTTTCGATCATGAATGGACAAGCCTCATCAAATTCCGGACACGGGCCTAGTTAAGGAGGAATTCAAAGAAGGTCTGCAGGAATTCATGGCATTTGCGGGTACGTAGAAGAAAGCAAAAAAAAAATCGGTAAAATCTACTGCCCTTGTACTAATTATCAGAATCGCAGATTTATCGTGATAGATGAAGTATGGTCACACATGTATTGTCATGAATTTGTGCCGGGTTACAAGATTTGATATTATCATAGAGAAAATGTTACAATGGTGGATAATAATGCTAGTAATAATGAAAGACATTTTGCCAGAAGATAATCTTGCACCGGCATCATACTATGAGATACAGAAACTTGTTCAAGGTTTAGGATTGGCGTATCAGATGATAGATGTATGCATCGACAACTGTATGCTCTATTGGAGAGAGGACGCAGACCGTTCGACCTGCCGTTTTTGTCGCAAACATCGGTATAATGAAGCAGGTGGAAGAGTGCCAGTGCCATATAAATGGATGTGGTATTTGCAGTTAATAGAGAGATTGAAGAGGTTATATCAGTCAGAGCGCACAGCGGGAGCAATGAGATGGCATGGAGAGCATACAACGGATGAAGAAATCGCTCATACGTCAGACGCAGGAGCATGGAAAAATTTTCAGTCAATGTATCCCAGTTTTTCATTTGAGGCGAGGAACGTATACCTTGGAATATGTACCGATGGTTTCAACCATTTTGGGAAGCACGGCAGACAATATTCTTTGTGGCCAGTAATTGTAACACCTTACAATCTGCCGCCATCATTGTGCATGAGACGTGAGTTCTTGTTCCTTAGCATTCTCGTTCCTGGACCAGAGCATCCGAAGAGATCACTTGATGTGTTTTTGCAGTCATTTATTTATGAACTGCGAATGTTATGGGACCAAGGTGTTGAGGCGTTTGATATTTCTTGTCAGCAGAATTTCGTCATGCGGTCGGTACTTATGTGGACCATTAGCGATTTCCCAGCATACGGTATGTTATCAAGATGGACAACGCACAGAAGGTTATCGTACCCGTACTGTCAAGATAACACAGATGCGTTCCAGTTGAAGCATGGCCGCAAAACGTCTTGGTTTGATTTTCATAGGCGATTCCTAACAAGCGATCATCCTTATCGGCGGAGCACGACATTGTTTAGGAAGAACCGAAAAGTAGTTGATGGTCCACCTCCTAAGTTAGATGGAGACTATTTGTTGACTCAGTTCAGAGATTTTGGTGCAGAGAGGACGGTTGATTGTGGTGGTAACGGACATTATCCTGTTGATGGTTGTGGCAACGTACATAATTGGCATAAGAGGAGTATTTTCTGGGATTTGCCTTATTGGAAGGACCATCTTTTGAGGCATAATCTGGATGTCATGCACATTGAGAATAATTCTTTCGACAACATTATGAACACCATTCTCAATGTCCAAGGGAAGACGAAGGACAATCTGAAGTCTAGATTGGACTTGCCAGACATTTGTTCTCGTAGAGCACTACATTTGACAGGGAACAGGAAGGCTCTGGTCCCAGCTTTTCTGTTGGATGAACCTTCAAAGGCCGAGTTTTTAAATGGATTTCTGATAGTGTTAGATTCACGGACCGATACGCATCTAACATTCGGAACTGCATTGATCACGAAAATCTCGAAACTCCCAAAAAATTTCAAATTTTAAAATTTCTAAAATCTTGAAAATTTTAAAACTTTAAAATTTTCTGCATATTAGTACTTTTCGGAAATTTTGAACATTTGACGGGATTACGGTTTTTTTAATATTTTCGTTATGTTTAGCTTTCGATGTACTAACGTTTTTATGTTTTTCCCGCATGGCTGACGATGACTCTCTCTGTTTGAGCGGTTCCCAAGGCCGCCATTCTCGGTCCAACATTAGGATCGAGGATCTTGTCCAGCTGCCGAACAGGGACCACTTCATCTGTCTCGACCCGAAGTTCGAGGGCGACACTTGGTAAGTGAAATTTCTATTATAAGTTCAATTTATTTAGACTTTGAATTTTAACGTACTAACTTTGTTTTTAAAATGTTTTCAGATTTAAGTTGTCGCCTGAAATCACAAATGCGATATTGCGGATGCTCCACAACATGTTGGAAAAACAGTACGAGAAGTACTCCGACATGCCTTCGGACGAGAAAGACGTCTGGCACCGGAGTTTCGCGGTAAGTAATTACTTGATTTTTCTTCTTTTCTTAGTTCATTTTGTCAATATAAATTTTCAAAACTAACGTTATGTTTTAAATGTAACAACAGTTCACGTGGGACCCTAACCTTACAACGAAGGTTATCGGGCAATTCGACAGGTATGTCGCGCTTGCGTACTCGAACCAAATGTACGAGTGGAAGCAGAAGTGGAAGCAAGGTTTAGTTGATGCCATTGATTTTTCCATTTTATTATTATGTGCAAATCGTTTTCCCATTTAATTGATGCCATCGATTTTCTTAGGTTAATTTTCAAACAATTTTTCGTTTTTCCGTTCTTTACAATTTTCGTGACAAACCCCTATAAAAACTTTATTCTCGTTCTAGACTTCTTTGCTATTCTCTGTCTGAGGTGTCACATAACAGCTTTCCATCTATGTGGATCAATACCTAAAGTAATACAATGCATGTCTGTGCACTTGCAGAATTTTTAGGTTTACAAAGTTAAAACATGAAGTTTCGGAAACAATCCGACCGCATCAAGTTTTTGGCGCCGTTTCTGGGGAGGCAGTTGTTATTCGTTCTGTCACGCCTTAGAGGTTAGTAAATCGACTTTAGAACAAACTTTTTCTTTTTAATTTTCGTTTTTGTTTTTCTTCGTGGAAAAATGAACTCGTCTCTGGAGCGAGATTGCTACTACGAGCAGGGTTGCTAATACCCATCTTGTGCTCACTACTCTCATGACTCACACACCAACTGTGACTCATTCCACATGGATCGAAAACTGATATTCTCATATTTTACCCATTTTAGCATGCATTTAACTTAGCATTTTGATTCTCATGCATGTGTTTTCATAGCTTTCTTTAGTGTTTTGGTCCAAATGAGAGTCTAGCTAGTTTACATTAGGTCCTAGTGAGTCTTGCATCATTTGGAGTGTTTTCTAGGTACTTGGAAATGTTTTGGAGATGATTGGAGTTATGGAGCAAAGGCAAATGCAGAGTTCACCCGAGGTGTCTGAAAGATCGGGCCGTACAAAGGGTCTCCATTCGGATTCAGCTTCTAAAGTCTTCATAACAATCATAGACATTTTAGGGGAAATTGCTCATTTTAATCCTCAACTATTTGTAATTGGTAAAAATAATTCCCAACTATCATAGTTGCAGAAAAAAATCTCCAACTCAAAGTTGACCACGCAAAATTAGATTACTATAGTCAACAGTTAAGTCACTTAACAGGGAAGTTAAAATTAATCTTTTATAAACATCCTTTTGATGAAACTAGGTTCTTTCACCCAGGTGATCGCGTTCTGCAAATCCTCTCTGGATCTCTCTCCCTCTCTTTCTACAATTTCGATTTGCTGGTGCTGATTTGATTTGATAAAATCTATGGGGCATCAGCACTACAGGGACGACAAGAGATTCGATTGGGTTAGGTCTAATTTGGGGTAACGACGGTTTAGGTGAGGGGGTGATTTGGGATTTGAGTGGGTATGATACAGGAAAAGGAGGATGCGTCACCAAACCACGTCACAGGCTGAGAAGAATAATTTTATGTTTTTCAATTTGTCGTATTTGAGTGAAACAAACGTTGTGATATGGGGATTGTTAAACTTTTAAAAGGTATTCAGAATCTTTGAAAAGTTAGTTCTCTCTCTCTATTCTCTGTGTTACGATTGCTCATCGTTTGCCGAAGGGTCTCTTCTTCCATCGAAGATCCTTTTGCAGGTGAGATCGAGGTCCATGTTTTACGAACATTGATCCTCTGTTCTACTCTTTTTCGGATAACTTACATTTTTTACTTATCAAAGGTATCAGAGAATCATCATTTCTTCGGAATCCATGGCGGAAACGAGAGCTCAGGCATTGTTGAAGGAGGCGACGGTCCGCGAGGTCGAAGGTACCATGGGCGCAAGGATCGAGGCTCTAGAAGGAACACTCGCAGCTACGAGAGAGAAGATCGACAAAAATATTGCAGAGATGTTTGAAGCGATCCATTTAATGAACTTCTTCTTCAGGTGAAGATCGCTCGAATGGGAAAGCACATCAAGTGTTCTCGGTGGCTCGGACGATCCAGATCTCCAGCTCAGAACATGTGAAGGGTAAATCTGGTCCATCCGCACATTACTCAGGTGTGACGAGGCTGGCGAAGCTCGATTTTCCCAGAACTGCAAGTGACAAGCTCAAAGAGTGGATGTTCAAGGTAGAACAATTTTTTTCCATCGACCATACCCCAGCTGATTTGAAAATTTTTCTCGCATCTATCCACTTCGATGGTGTTGCATCAACTTGGCCCCAGTCACTGGTTCAGTCTGATATAGACCCAGAACTCCTACACGATTGGGTGAGCTATCGATCTCTATTACAAGAACGTTTTGATGAATTTTTAGATGATCGTATGGCAGAGCTGAAATGATTGCAGGAAACAGAGGGAATAGTGGAATATCATGGTCGTTTTGAACTGATTCGTACTCGGCTAAATCTTTCTGAAGGATATCTAGTGAGTTTATACCTTGCTGGACTTCGTATGGACACTCAAATGCATATCCGAATGTTTCAACCTCAAACCGTACGAGAGTGTTTGCTGCTAGGTAGACTCTACGAGCAGGCTCATCCTAAGCGGCCTTTTAATCCAACTTGGTCTAGCCAGCGATCTCCTACAGGCCATAAGGGCTTAATTCCATTTAAAAAGAGTCATGCGACTGCTACAGGAACTCCAAACAGTCCTGAGAAACACAACGAAACACAGACTCAACCAAGGAAATTCCTCTCTACGGAGGAGATGAGTAAACGTCGTGCCGCTGGTCTGTGTTATTTTTCTGATGAGAAATACAAACCAAGCCATTATCTCAAGCACAAGAAGAAAAAATTGTTCATGATGGAAACGGAGACGGAAGAGGAGGAGACAGAATGGGTTGATGAACAAGTGATCATCGAAGAAGAAGATGAATGCGAAATGGCTCAAATATCTGTTAATGCAATGACATGTGTTTCTGGTCACCAGACTATGCGAGTCAGAGAAGTTCATGGGAAGCGTGTCTTATTTATTTTGATTGATTCTGGTTCTACTCACAACTTTCTGGATACTTAGGTGGCTCGGAAATTGGGTTGTAAATTAACGCCCACGGGTATCAGAAGACTTACAGTTGCAGATGGTGGTAGACTTGACGTGAGTTCAAAGGTGTAACAGTTTCGATGGCAATTTGGGGGCACAGACTTCAAATATGAGGTGATGGTACTTCCTCTTGGGAATTGTGATATGGTTTTGGGGGTGCAATGGTTGGAAACATTAGGTCCAATTACTTGGGACTTTAAAATACTAGAGATGCAGTTCTGGTGGGGACAGAAGACGGTTTTACTTCATGGTATTAAGAGGGGCTCTGTCCCTGAGGTGAAGGCATCTAAAATCAACAATCTGAGGGAGGAGCCAATTCAACTGGCGATGATTTGTGTTCAGGAACTGAGTGTCGAAGATAATATAATGTGTTGTTCCATCGAGACAAAGGATGTTCTACCAACAGTTCATCATGAGATTGAGGAGGTCCTTACAGAGTTTGCTTCCATTTTTAAGGAACCAACGACACTTCCACCGTTTCGACCACATCATGATCACAAGATTCCTTTGCTAGACGGTTCCAATCCTGTGAATCAAAGACCCTATCGTTATACGATTCACCAGTAGAACGAGATTGATAAGATTGCAAAAGAGATGTTGGCGGCCGGAACTATTCAAGATAGTTCAAGTTCTTTTGCGTCTCCAGTAGTCTTAGTGAAGAAAAAGGACGGCACGTGGTGCCTCTGCGTAGACTACAGGGGCCTGAACTGTATGACAGTAAAGGACAGATTCCCGAAACCCTTGATTGAGGACCTCATGGATGAGCTAGGGGGATCATGTGTTTACTCTAAGATAGATCTCAGAGCGGGTTATCACCAAGTGCGAATGGCGACACATGATGTTCACAAGACTGCTTTCAAAAATCACAGTGGACACTATGAGTATCTCGTAATGCCTTTTGGCCTTACAAATGCACCTGCAACCTTCCAAGGGTTGATGAATGCCATTTTCAAAAACCTGTTGAGAAGATGTGTCTTAATTTTCTTTGATGACATTTTGGTGTATAGTCCATCACTTGAGCAGCATGTGGATCACTTGAAGAGGGTGTTTGCGTTGATGAAGCAACACATTTTATTTGCCAAGAGGAGTAAATGCAGCTTTGCTACTGATAAGGTAGAATATTTGGGTCATTACATTGAAGCAAAAGGCATCTCTACGGATCCTAACAAGGTCAAAGCAATTGCAGAGTGGCCTATACCAGTGACTCTTAAACAACTTTGGGGTTTCTTAGGGTTGGCTGGTTATTACAGAAGGTTTGTCAGTAATTTCGGCACTATAGCTCGGCCGTTAACGGCTCTCACTAAGAAGGATTCATTCGAGTGGTCAGAAGAAGCACGAGTTTCATTTGCAGAGTTGAAGCAAGCTTTATGCGTAGCACCTGTCCTTGCCCTGCCCATGTTTAGCAAGCCTTTTGTGGTGGAGACTGATGCTTGCGGACATGGAATTGGAGCGGTATTGATGCAGGAAGGTCATCTGCTTGCTTACATCAGTAGACATTTGAAAGGTAATCAGCTGAATCTTTCAATATATGAGAAGGAATTGTTAGCAGTGGTGTTTGCAGTGCAAAAATGGCGTCACTACTTACTCACTTGACATTTTGTAATCATGACGGATCAGAGAAGCTTGAAGTATTTACTGGAGCATAGTTTAAACACACCAATACAACAACACTGGCTTCCTAAGTTACTGGAGTTTGATTATGAAATACAGTACAAGCAAGGGAAAGACAATCTGGTTGCAGATGCTTTATCGAGAGTTGAAGGATCAGAAGTGTTACACATGGCTATGTTAGTACTCGAATGTGATCTGATGAAGAGAATTCAAGAAAGTTATGAGGGGGATGCATCCGTCAAGGCATTAATAGCAGAGTTGCAGCAGAATTCCAAAGCCAAGAAACATTACTCATGGTCTCAGAATATATTGAGAAGAAAGAGTAAAATTGTTGTGCCTCAGGACTTGACTCTCTGAAACACTATTTTGGAATGGCTGCATTGCTCAGGTAGCGGTGGTCACTCTGGCCGAGACGTTACTCATCAACGTGTGAAGGGTTTGTTCTACTGGAAAGGCATGTCCAAGGATATCCAGTCCTACATACGAAGCTGCCACATTTGTCAACAACATAAATACGACACTGCAGCGTATCCAGATCTGATTCAACCACTCCATATTCCTGAGACAATTTGGACTGACATCTCAATGGACTTCATTGATGGGTTACCGTTATCTTACGGCAAGTCTGTTATTCTTGTGGTGGTGGATAGAGTGAGCAAGGCTGCTCACTTTATCGCATTATCTCACCCTTATACAACCATTTTCGTAGCACATGCCTTCTTGGAGGTGGTTGCAAGTCATTATGAGTAGTGAGGCCACACAAACCAGATTTGACCTGGTTTAAACCCGGGACAAACCAACACCGACCAACATCTGGTCGGTGTGAGGCCACACAAACCAGATCCGACCGGGTCAATACCCGATTTGTCCCGGGTTAACCCAGTTTGCCCCGGGTTGACCCAGTTTGCCCCCTCCTTCTATAAATACTCTTGAAACCTAATTTTTTAAGTACGTTTTCTTCTTGTGAGAGTGGGGCTCGACCGAAACTCTCTTTTCTTGAGGTTTTTTTATTGTTCTTCATACAAATGTTACTCTAGAGAAGATTTCTTCGCTCTATCTTTATATTATGTTTATTTAATTCTTGTTCTTCATTTTTATGTATTTTTCTTTTGTGTTCTTCATGTTCTTTGTGAATTGACTTTTTGTTGAATTTTGGATTATGCTTGATTTAGATATTTTAATGATTGATTTGTGATGCTTAAGCTCTAAATCATTGCTTTTCTTTGTTATTTAGTGTTCTTAATGCTAGATTAGGCTTGAGAAAGTTAATCTATATCATAGGAAATTTCATGCACACAAGGTGTTCGATGAAATTCCCCAATGAACTAAATAAGAGATTTTCATTCTTAACTCATGAGAATGAATGTTTAAGATGAATCTTGGCTATTAGAACTTGTGTTTAATGCTTGCTAATCATATAATCACAAATGAGAATTTGATTTTGATTCAGTGATTAGCAAAGAGATTAGTGTCATGAGAATAAATTAATCTTATTCAAGTGTTTCTAGGCCTAAGGAATAACATAGATTGTGTACATTAGCATCATTAGTCAATTGTCTTGATGATTATATGATGATGATTTAGGTTGATCTTTGTTATATCTTTCACATAGGATGATCTTAATGCTAGTTTTGGATTGAGAAATCAAATCTAGAACTTAAGCATTTGAAAATGCCCGAGAGGTGCTTGTGAAAATGGTTGAACCAAGCCTATTGTGAGCTTTTCACATCCTAGCCAATGAGAGTTGATGTTTAGGGTGATTAGTTAACTAATTAGAATTGATCATTAATGCTCATTGATTATCTAATTGCAAACGAGAGTTTATGTCAATTAGGTGATTAGTAAGTGATTAGTGCTATGAGAATAGATTAGTCATATTTGTGAATTCCATGTTCTAGGATAGTGTTTAATTCGATCTTTGTCATCATTATTGGATTTTTAATCATTTCTTTGATAGTCCATTCCATGATCCAACACTTCTATCTTTTGTTTTCTTTCTTGCATTTGTTTTACTTTCTTAATTTAAAATCATAAAAGCCAAAAAAACCATTTGCTCCTGCATAAGAAGTTTTATGCATTTCTATTACATTATTCTTAACCCCTATGGATTGACACCTCTTATGTTACAATGACAAGCATTGAGGAATTGATATTAACTTAACAAAAAACCTCTGTATCAATTTGGCATCGTTGCCATTGGGGTTTATCATTGATCAATAGGATTTTGAATATTCTTGAGACTACAACCTTTTATTTTCTTTTGTTGCTAATCTTTTCCCTTTTCTTGTGAACTTCATGAAGGGAGTGAAAATGAGGAAGCAACCGTCAAGCTAGTGACGTTAAACGCGCACCCTTGGGACCTCCTAAGCCTATCATTTGTCAAGTTATAGACACAAAACAAGCATCAATAAAGGATGGTCTAGTGGTCATGCACTTCAAGACAATTGTGTGAGGAATTGACGTGTTGAGTATGGTTTCCCTTGGTCCCTTAATCACTCTCGTCCTATGTGTCTAAGGTATCACTCCAAACTTGTAAATGATTTCTTTTCTTTTGAGTCTTTGCATTTTGCTTTTGTTTTTGGTCTCTCTCTTGAATTTATTTTACACCGAGACAGTGTGATTTAAGTTTGGGGGAGGGACCGGTATCTAACATTGTGTTCTTTATTCTTATTTTCGATGTTGCATCCCTTGAGTCTCATGCATATTATGCATTCACTTATGGCATATAAAAACACACAAAAAAATCGAAAAAAATGAAAATTTTAAAACTCATATAGGATGCATATAGGATGCATTTCAACTCATATAGGATGCATTTCATATATATTGCATTTCATATAATTTTAAAACTCATATAGGATGCATTCTAGTTTCATTTCATGTATAGGATTGAGTCTAGTTTGCATATAGGATGCATTTCATATTGCATTGGGAGCAATGATGAGCTAGAGTATTACTTTAATAAATTCATAGTGGTCTAATGTATTCAAGTGAGTTTGGAATTAAGGATGCACCATCTTTAGATCTCATGCATCAATGTTCTTGTCTTTATTGAAGCAAGTTGTGAATTGAATTCAACCCTATTTATAAGAACTCTAATCTTGACTTGCAAATATCGTGTTTGTGCATCTTTGAATGAATTTGTGGATACCCATATACATATTTGGATCTTCTTTTCCCTTTTTACCACCCTTGTGGATCCAAGTAGCCATATCCCATTTTTGGAATGGTTTCCCACACCTTGAACTAAACCTCCTTTCTAGCCTATAACTTTCGTGAGTGATGGAGAGACCTACTGTTCGAGCAAACTTGGCAAAAAGTGTTAGGTTTAGGGCGACAAGGATGGATTCTCATGTAGATCTAGCTCCAACATCAAGGGGATAGTCTAGATATAAGTTAGCTAGGAATGGGAATTCTTGGGACGTTTGTGAAACAACAAAAGAAGGGTGGAACGGAAAGGAAAGATGGGGAGAAGGCAAAAGGGGGATGCAAAAGGTGAAGTGGATTGGTAACAAGTTATAAGATTAGCTCTTAGCATTTAATTTAGCCTCAAAGAGTATAATGAAAAAAAGGAAGCCAAAAATTGGCTAAGGCATCAAGTGATGAAAGATGAGGCAAGCAAAAGATTGAAAAAGAAGAGCTAAAGCAACAAAAAAAAAAAAGGAAGCGCACCAATCCACAAGTTCAATGGAGAAGAAGATATCCTCTAAGTGAGAAGAAGATGAAGAATAAAGACAAGGAAACTTGTGGGACATGAAGGCAAAAGGCCTTGTGAAGAAAATGGTAGCTTAGGATGGAGCTTCATGGGTCAGAGACATCTTAGGCATTGGGTAGATGAGAATTCACCCTTGTATGCATAGGTTGCCTTTTACATTTAGCATTTTGCTAAAGTTTGCTCATTCCTAGAGAGATCCTTGCATTGGAATATGATATAAGTTTTTACCCCTTTTTAGCCATAATATAAGTCATTTTTATAGAGTCTTTCTAGTGTTTTCGTAGTCTTTTAGAGTCTTTTCAGGTTTTAGCACGTTTGGAGCACAATTGGAGATATTGGAGTATTCTGGAGCTTTTTGGAGCAAAGCAGAGATCGTGTAGCTGAGGTACCCAAATCGAAGCCTGAGCATCGACCGATACACTTATGGTATCGATCGATGCCGACTGCAGACAGACACGAGTCGCGATGCAGAAAAGGAGATTGGAGATTTTGCTTTTAAGCCCATAAGACTTTATTATTTACAACAAAGCCCAAAACATGTTTTAGGAGTATTAATTAGGTTTTTCAGCCACTTTGGCTCGGGGGCTTGATTCTACTTTCATTCTATTCTGGTTTTTGAGAGAGATCTTTGTGAAGGAGACAAGTCAGAACTCTGTTCGTTTGAGAGAAGATTTCGAACCCTCTTGTTACTCTTTTCTTATTGTTTAATTTAATAATCTATTCAGTTATGTTGATTGTTTCATTCTCCATGTCTGAGTAGATCCATTTTAGGTTTAGGGTTTTCTCATAGGGATTTCTCTGATTGCTGGTAATTGATTAGTTAGGATTCACCATCTGAATTAGTTATTCACCATAGATTGTTCTCAAAGCTAATTCTAGCCTGATCACCTAGAACCTAGATCTTAGGTTAATCAATTAGGCACGACAGTGCAATTGAGTAATCTAACAGAACCTAGGGTGAGCAAATTAATTATTCGCAAAGAGATTTGGTTTAGTTGATTTGTGAACATATCAAACTCGTTATTAAGGCTGATTTATACTTAGGAGTTTACAAAGAGATTTGAGATTCTGAAGTTTAAATTTAGATAATTCTCGCAACGTATCTTGAGATCTAACCTTTGGATTGTCTTTAAACCAAGTGGGTATGAAAGGAGGTTCTCCCTTCTATATTGTATCCAAATTTGGGCGTGATCCGACGGTGGGAAGGTCTCCATCATATGTCATACTTCTGACGGTCCAAAATTTTCCAAAATCTGGTTTTTTTTCAATTTGCGTCGTTTTGCTTACGGAACCTGAAAAGAGTTTTGAAACTACAAATATGCGAAAACTACTATAAGAACATGTAAAATCAAGTGAAACACTTATTAAAGTATTCTAAAATTGATAGTAAAACGGGTAAAAATACGGTGTTATCAACGTCTCGTTCGAAGAAGTTTGGGATAGAGGACCTTTATACGCTTTCTTCAGCTACAACAAGGAGAGTACATAATACATTCGTACTTACTTCATGAGAGCAATGCAATAAACAACACCATATGGTACTTCTTATGATATTCGTATATTTCATCCCGAGAAACACATAAGTTACCCGAACAAGATTAGCTTGGAAAAGTTAAAGGAATTCAATAGCGTGGTTCGTGATCTACCTAGAGGAACCACATTTGCTAGAGCATGCATGGACCACATGATTGGTCACTTCTTTTATGAAAGCAAATAATCCATCTCAGAGATAGAAGATCTCTTTGAAAATGTTATGAACGAAAAACCCGTTCAAAGTCTCCATAAGATTCAAAAGCAATGGCAGTTTCTAATCACATGCAACATCCAAGGAGTCAAGTTTAAAGACATTATTTGTGACTCCGGAGCCTGCCTAAGCATCATGTCAAAATCAACCGCCAAACGCGTCGATATCAAGCACGTGCACCGTACCCTAACAAAAATCAGCATGGTTGATGAATCTTTGATAAATAGAATTTTATCCTACTCAATAATCAATCCTAAATACACATGTCATTGTAATGTTTTAGGTGTCAATCCAATCTAGGGTCTAGTTCAATGCAACAAGAATACAAGACACTTTTTAATTCAAGCAAACAAAGTGGTTTTGGTGATTAAGCTAGTGAATTATCAATTAAAAGACAAGTGACAAGAGATAAAGACACTAAACGGTGAATAAAACAATGATAAAAGGCGAATTCAAGGATAAAGTAATTGAGATAGGGCAATCCAATGGCTAATTAATGATGTCCAATGCTTAATGAAGAATAATCCCTAGGCAAAGATCACTAATCTTAACTAATCCTCTCTCAAGGCATTAATTACTTTGCTAATTACTAATTCAAGATCAAATTCTCATTTGTGAATCACTAATTAGCAAACTTTAAGTCTATCATTCAAGATCAACCAAATAATCACTCTAGACAACTAATCCCTTAGGCTAGAAATGAATATCTCTTGATTAGTTCATCAAGGCATTTCATCAAACACCTTGTGTGCATGAAATGCCTTTTGATCTAAATCCACTTTCTCAAGCTAGATCTAGCTTTAAAACCACTAATCAAGAAGGGAAATCATATAATCTAATCCTAGAAATCATTAATCATCCATCAAATTACCTTAAATCTACCAAATCCTCAAATCATAAAAGACTACTCACTAGTCATGAAGAACACACCAAATCTTATGAAAGAGGTGATGTTAATAATGATTAGGGAATAGAAAAGTGAAAGATTAGAGAAAGATGAAAAGATATAAACTCAAACTTGCATAAATCAAAGAGATCTTTGGTAAAAATCCCAAGAACCCTAAAAAGATAAGTCTTTGTTCTTGAGAGAAAAATGGAGAAAAAGCATAAAAAAGGAGATAAAAAGTGAGATAGATCTAAAAATCAGTTCTCTAAAATATAAAAAGGTGTTTGCAGAGCTGGGTCGGATCCAGGTCAACTCGGGACAAACTGGGTATTGACCCGGCCGAAACTTGGGTATGTCTTCAATGAATCGGTCATAACTCCTGAACCTGACATCCGAATGACCTGAATCCAACTCCTTCAGACAGCTAACTCGTCTCTCTACAACTCTTATGAAGACCGTTTTAGTTTATTCATAATGGAAGGCCTTATTTGTTCCGGTTCTTTGGACAGTGTCATCATCTCTCGGCCAGACGGACATACCTTCGGTAAATCCGTCTTATCTCCCTATCCATACGTCGAAATAACCCGATTCAAACTCCTGTGTAAATTTGATTCACTCCTATACAACTTCTATGAAGTCAGTTGAAGCTGAATCGGATTGTAATGTCCCCGTCTAGCCATATCTGTGAGACACTTTGGATGAGCTCGGCTGGTTCAGGTGAGAGATGTCCAACACCGAAGTCACACATCGGTATTGGACCTCGGTGCTAAGGTTTTTTTTCTCCTGGTCACTTCAGAGAGGAAATACCGAGGTGTTACACTGATGTGTGACATCGGTGTATTCCCCTGAGGCTTCAATACCGATGTCACACATCGGTGTTGAATAAACTGCCTCGGCCATACGGACATGTCTTCAGTAAAACGGCCATATCTTCCAAACCACAACTCCAAATCCCCTGATTCCAATTCAAGTAGCTATCTAACTCACTCCTCTACAGCTTTCAAGAAGTTCATCCAAGCTGATTCATATTGGGGCCTCCGTCCAGCCACATATTTCCGGCGTGTCGGATGAGCTCATCCTTCTCTTGATGCTCAACCACTCCAATCATCCCAAATGTCTCCAAAACACCTAGAAACACTCCAAATGAATGAAAAAACTCTCTAGGACCTAATGCAAGATCCTAAACTCTAATAAAGAATAAAATGCTATAAAACTATGCAAAACACATGTATCGGACACAAAACAATAACATAGATTGCATGCTAAAAGATGTAAAATATGAGAATATCATTTTTCCCAAACTTAAACCTTTGCTTGTCCTCAAGCAAACAAGAATAAAGAAATGGAGAAGACTAAAAATGGGAGCTCAAATCCAAAGTGCCATAAAAAGAATTCAAGCCCAATGTCCAAGTTGCAAACTTCATGATGCGATCGAACAAACTTACTCAAAAGTGACTAGCCATACTTATCCTTGCATGACTTAAATTCGAACCTCAACCTAAACAAACTTTCATATCCTCCAACCCCTTGACATTGATTAAGTGTAATAAGCGTGAATCATGTTTATGCATGATCAAATGAATTCGTTTGGCTAAGGGTTAGGTTATGAGATGAAGATGATCTCATTATCATGCATGGGTAATCAAGTACAAGGATCTCTCATGGAAAGAGAAAATTTTAGCAAAATGCTAAAGGCAAAAGGCAACCTATGCATACAAGGGAGAATTCTCATCTATCCAAATGCCTAGAGTGTCTCTAACCTAAAGCATTCTAACCCGTTTGTTCCCACATCCTAAGCTACCCTTTTCATCTTAAGGCATTTGCCTTTTTAAACCCACACATGCTTCTTGTCCTTTCACTTCACCTTCTTCTCATTCGGGGATCAACTTCTTCTTCCTTGTTCTCATGGTTTGGTGCTTCTTTGTTGTGACTTAGCTCTCATTTTTCTTCATTTTTGTTCACGCCTCTTTTTCTTCTTTGATGCTTTGGCCTTTTCGGCTTTCTTCTTTTTCTTTGGATCTCTTGAGGTTATCTTATTCTTAGAGCTAGTCTTATAATTTTGCACCAACCAATCTATAAATTCGATCCCCTTTTTCCTTCTCCTTATTCATCTTTCCCAATCCACAATCTATTCCAAACACATCCGTTCCCCCAAACTTAAACCAAGAACCGCCAACCTATCTAGCCTATTCCTAGATTAACTCCGTGATGATGGAGCTAAATCTACATGAGAATTCCTCCTTGTCGCCCTAAACCTAACACTTTTTGCCAAGTTTGCTCGAAAGAAGGCCTCACCAATCACACACGAATATCAATGGCTAGAAATAAGGTTGAGGTTAGGGTAGGGGAAACCATTCCAATGATGGGATATGGCTACTTGGATAAACAAGAGTGGTGAAAGGGAAAAGATTATCCAAGTATGTATGAAGTGATCCACGAATTCATTCAAAAATGCATAAACACAATATTTACAAGTCAAAATTAAGGTTATCACTTAGATGGAGTTGAATTCAAGTCAAGGTTTGCTTCAATCAAGGCAAGAACAATAAGACATGAGATCAAGGCATGGTTCGTTCTTAATTTCTACACGAGATCAAAGCATCAAGTAACTAACAACAATGGCATTGGACTAAGCTCTTAATATGGTACTTTACAAGGACAAATCTATCATTGCTCCTAATGCTCATGCAAAGCTACCTTATATACTATGCATCTAGACTCAATCCTATATATGAAATGCAAAAACATTTCAAAAAATTTCAAATTTATTGAAAATGCATGATATGCATGAGACTCAAAATGCAAAAGACAAAATAAGAACACCAAAAACAAAGTTAGATAACACACAAACCCTCCCCCAAACTTAAATTACACAGTCCCTTGTGTAAAAAAAAGCTTAAGAGAGAGCTAAACAATGCATGAAAGAATAAAAAAAGATATGATTCTAAATGCTATGTGCAAAGTTTGGAGTATTACCTTGAAAATGAATAGAGGGAATGAGAGTGATCACCTCAATCCTACACACCTTTTTCTTTAGTCCACGACAATTAGACCATCATGAACATAATCACACTAAGCAAACCCATCAAAAAGAACAAGAAAACATAGAAAGGCATAGAAAAAAAGTATGTACATGGATAAGCTTGGGGTGTCTCCCAAGAGCACTTTGTTTAAAGTCACTAAGTTTGACTTTGGTTACCCTTTTAGGCGGGTGAGAGGGGATTGTAAACACTCCATGGTGGATCCTTGAGTTCAAGTTTGAGCACCTTGCTCATGACTTCCTCAAGACCGGCTTCCCCTTTCTCTTTGAGCTCGGGTGTAAGGATCGCCTTGACCGAGGCAAAAGGTTTGGGTCGTCCCTTGCAATTGATCTTGTACTCAATCACTCCATCCTTGTACTTCGAAGGAGTGAGAGTCATGATGGAGGGTTTGTCTAGCACGGACTTTGGCCCATCAAGCTTGCTTGGTTCGTTTTTCATCTTAGCCTTGGTCCTTGTTCTCTTCTTTGCAACCTCGCTACTTTCAACCTCAAATTCCATCATTGTGTGGAAGAGGGATGCTAAACAATCTCCATCCAATGCTAAAGCTTCTTCACCATTACCATAACCCAAAGCATTCTTGTCATGGGATTCTTTTTTCTTCTCATGAGCTTTTGGGGGTGAAGCTTTTTCTATCTTCTCACAACTACCCATGTCTCTTACTTTCTTATCATTCCTCTCTTGCTTATCATTCTCCTTAATCTCAAATGAGGGAAAGAAGAAAGAGCTTAGGCATATTCCATCTAGAGCAAAATCATCGTCAATAGCATTTCCAAAAGTTGGTTCCCTTTTGTTCTTCTCAAAACAACTCTCTTCGTTAACAATTGGTAAAATTGCCACATCCTTTGGTTTCTCGGATGGAAAAGAGAGGTTGGCCAATTTGGTTTTTAAGGTATCCAAATGGGAGGCTAGTTGATCAATCTTATTGTTGATCTCATCATGAAAGCCCTTTAACTTGTCATTCATTGCTCCCATCATCTTGCCAAACTTGATATCATTCATTTGTTGAACTTCTAGGATTTGATTGAGCACCTCTCTTTGTTCCTCCTATTGGATAGAGATTTGAACATACTCATGGCTCTCTTGGTAGCCTTGTTGATTGCCTTGAACTTCATGGTTAGACCATTGATTTAGAAGCCTACTCCCTTGGTTGTAATTCTCCTTGTTGGCCACGAGATTGGATTCATCTCGGTGTTGCTCAAGACCCAAACAAACTCCTCTTTGTTGTGCGCTTATGAGCTTTTCCATTATATCCAATTTATCTTGCAAGCCTTTCAATTCGGAGTCTTGACATGATCCTTCTAGAGGGGTTGTATCATGCTTCTCAAAGTAGCTTTCTAGACTCTTAGCAAAGTTCTCAACAAGTAGCTCTCCTTGCTCCACGGTGACGTTTGCGAAACGCCCTTTTCTAGCGGCATCCAACGTCCATTTGTGCTCTTGGTGAACTCCCCAATAGAAGATGCTAAGAATGTATCCCTTGAGTCTTTCCCACGCCTCATGAAAGGTTTCATGCGCGCCTTGCTTGAAACTCAAGATGTCCTTCCTTGTTTGGACCGTTCTTTTAGTAGGGTAAAACTTATTAAGGAAGAGCTCTTTGCAATCATCCCAAGACTTCACCAAGAGAGAAGGTAATGCTCTCTCCCATTGGCTTGCTCTTTCTCCAAGAGAAAACGGAAACAAGATGAGCTTGATGCTATCATGGGGCACTCCTCCGGTTATAAACGTGTCACACAACCTCTCAAAAGAATCCAAGTGATCATAAGGGTTTTCCACCTTTGTCCCCAAGAATCTAGACTCTTGAATCAACCTAACAAAGCTTGTCTTGATCTCATATGCCTCGACTTCGATTGGTGGTGGGTGAATTCCATATCTTGACCCATGACAACATGGAGTGTCAAAACACCCAACCGTTGGTTTCTCCTTTGGAACTTGGATCGGATTGGATGCCAATTCTTGAGGTTGTGGCATTTCTTGAAGTTGTGGGGCTTGAAGAATGTTCCTTTGGTAGTCCATCTCCAACACCTCAAGTGACCTTGTCTCTCCATTATTTTTCCTTTGGACTTGGTACCCTCTTTGATCGTCCGTATCCAATACTTCAAGTGATCTTGTCTTTCCATTTCTCCTTTTTTATATTTGGTACCTTTGAAAGCACAACAGAACTAAAGAAGATAAGTTAGTGACAATGTACAAGAGAAAATTCAGCATCTCGATGAGATGCATGCTCTTAGTGATGTGCATTAACATAATGTAAATAAAATCTTGATCTCAAAAAGAATCTAATTCCTATTGACTAAACTAGAACCCCAAATTGGCAACGGCGCCAATTGATAAATATAATTTTATCCTACTTAAGAATCAATCCTAAATACACATGTCATTATAGTGTTTTAGGTGTCAATGCAATCTAGGGTCTAGTTCAATGCAACAAGAATACAAGACACTCTTTAATTCAAGCAAACTAAGTAGTTATGGTGATTAAGCTAGTGAACTATCAATTAAAAGACAAGTGACAAGAGCTAAAGACACTAAACGGTGAATAAAACAATGATAAAAGGTGAATTCAAGGATAAGGTAATTGAGATAGGGCAATCCAATGGCTAATTAATGATGTCCAATGCTTAATGAAGACTAATCCCTAGGCAAAGATCACTAATCTTAACTAATCCTCTCTAAGGCATTAATTACTTTGCTAATTACTAATTCAAGATCAAATTCTCATTTGTGAATCACTAATTAGCAAGCTTTAAGTCTATCATTCAAGATCAACCAAATAATCACTCTAGACAACTAATCCCTTAGGCTAGAAATGAATATCTCTTGATTAGTTCATCAAGGCTGTTCATCAAACACCTTGTGTGCATGAAATGTCTTTTGATCTAAATCAACTTTCTCAAGCTAGATCTAGCTTTAAAACCACTAATAAAGAAGGGAAATCATATAATCTAATCTTAGAAATCATTAATCATCATCAAATTACCCTAAATCTACCAAATCTTCAAATCCTAAAAGACTACTCACTAGTCATGAAGAACACACCAAATCTTGTGAAAGAGGTGATGTTAATCATGATTAGGGAATAGGAAAGTGAAAGATTAGAGAAAGATGAAAATATATAAACTCAAACTTGCATAAATCAAAGAGATCTTTGGGAAAAATCCCAAGAACCCTAAAAAGACAAGTCTTTGTTCTAGATAGAAAAATGGAGAAAAAGCATACAAAAGGAGATAAAAACTGAGGTAGTTCTAAAATTAAGATCTCTAAAATAGAAAAAAGGTGTTTGCTGAGTTGGGTCGGACCCAGGTCAACTCGGGATAAACCGGGTATTGACCCGGCCGAAACTTGGATACGTCTTCCGTGAATCGGTCCTAACTACTGAACCTGACATCTGAATGACCTGAATACAACTCCTTTAGACAGCTAACTCGTCCCTCTACAACTCTTATGAAGACTGTTTGAGTTGATTCATATCGGAAGGCCTTCTTTTTGCCGGTTCTTTGGACAGTGTCATCTTCTCTCGGCCAGACGGACATACCTTCAGTAAATCCGTCTTATATCCCTATCCATACGTCGAAATAACCCGATTCAAACTCCTGTGTAAAGCTGATTCATTTCTCTACGACTTCTATAAAGTCAGTTGAAGCTGAATCGGATTGTAAGGTCCCCGTCTAGCCATATCTTTGAGACACTTTGGACGAGCTCGGCTGGTTCGGGTGAGAGATGTCCAACACCGAGGTCACACATCGGTATTGGACCTCGGTGCTAAGGTTTTTTTTGCTCCTGGTCACTTCAGAGAGGCAATACCGAGGTGTTACACCGATGTGTGACATCGGTGTATTCCCCTGAGGCTTCAATACCGATGTCACACATCGGTGTTGAATAAACTGCCTCGGCCAGACGGACATGTCTTCAGTACAACGGCCATATCTTCCAAACCACAAATCTAAATCCCCGGATTACAATTCCAGTGGGTAGCTAACTCACTCCTCTACTGCTTTCATGAAGGTCATCCAAGCTGATTCACATCGTAGGGCCTCCGTCTAGCCACATCTTTCCGGCGTGTCGGATGAGCTCTTCCTTCTCTTGATGCTCAACCACTCCAATCATCCCAAATGTCTCCAAAACACCTAGACACACTCCAAATGAATGCAAAAACTCTCTAGGACCTAATGCAACATCCTAAACTCTAATAAATAATAAAATGCTATAAAACTAGGGAGAGTTACTTAA
This sequence comes from Eutrema japonicum, assembly GCA_030161315.1. NCBI lineage: Eukaryota > Viridiplantae > Streptophyta > Magnoliopsida > Brassicales > Brassicaceae > Eutrema > Eutrema japonicum. Next base: position 24,816,884 of record BSQW01000007.1, read on the forward strand.
ATAGCATAGAAATTAGGTAAAATGACTAGACTAGTAAACAAATATTTTTTATTACTGAAATGTTTTTCATACCCATGATGTCCTTCTAACCATTTGATAACAAAAACGTAATTACAGGAATGCCATTAATTTTTTTTCCACATCAGCGAAAAAACAGGCGCGGCTCATACGTGGCATAAAAACTGCCTATGTGTATTATGAAAATCTGCCGCAGAAATTTCTCGCTGTAGTGACGGCAGACTTACAGGACGAGCGGCTGATTTAAAAGAACGGCCGACTTATTAGTTGGTCGGCTGATTTATATTCATAAGTCAGCCAAATGTCACGGCAGACTTATATGAATCTCGACTGATTTATGAATTTTCGGCTGAAACGACACGGCTGATTTATATTCTGACAGCCGATTTATGAAAACTTTGGCTGACTTATTGCTATGACATGGCCGACTTATTGTTGCCCGCCTGATTTATCGTTAATCCGGCTGACTTATTTGGCTGATTTATTTTGCAACGGCATACTTATGTGGGTTAATTGTGGCTGAGTTATATTAAATCAGCCGTAATAAGATCGATTTACTTAAAAGTCGGCCTTATTACGGCTGACTAATTAGCAAAAGATTAATTACTGTAATAGTATGCTAGTGACGACTGACTTATATGATGTAGCGGCTGGCTTATGTTTTCTACCTGATTTATGTGTTTCAATGGCTTATTACTAGAAACTTTATTAATTACTTAAATAGTATTTTAATGGCGACTGAATTATAGTTTTGTTTGATGGCTGATTTTATATGGCTGATTTATAAGTTCGTTTGATGGCATGTTTCCATGTCAGCAAAATAAAGATTACATCAAGCTATAAACACATTATTAGGTACACATTATTAGGTTTAGCCGCCGTCAGCCCTTTTCTTCGTCGTTGTTCTTCATCTTCTCCATTCTTCATCTTTTCTTTGAGATTTATACCAAAACTAAATTTCGGAGATGACAGATTCGATAATAATTGTTTGCGGTACATGGGTTCTCAAAAATCGATATGTATTCAACGCCGACAAGAGAGGGTGTAGAGTTCTACAAGTTAACGAAGAGACAACCTACAACAATCTTGTGCATATGATAATGGAGGATTATGGGTTGGAGTCGCAAAGCTGTAAGATTCAGCTGAGCTACATGTTCTCCAACAATATTTTGAAAAACATATCGCATGATACTCCACCGGTTTATGTCTGTAATTCTCGACAATTTCTAGGTTTTCAAACGCTAAGGAAAAGAGATCAGCTGCGTCTTTGCGTAGAAGTTATAGAGAATGAGGATTGCGAAGTTATTCAGAAGGACAAAGCGGTGGACAAGATGAAACGGCCATTCAGTCATGTCTCAAAAGAGGAATTTAAAGAAGAATACATTGGGAGTTATGAAGATGATGGTGTTTACAAAGACAAAGTTGAAGATGAAGAAGATGTGTGTAATAGAGGAAAATCTATGGATATATACGAGGACAAAGACGAAGTTGATGATGAAGAAGATGGCAAATTTGACAGCAGATTTGATATGATTGACGACCCGGATGGTGCATCATCCGATGATGATAACTTTAGTTTATTTGGGAAGCCTCGAAAAGAAGATGAAAATTCACCGACGTTGCCTCCTAAGAAGAGACCTCAGAATATTGCGATGAACGAATCGAAAGGAGCTGGTGAGTTTCTCAAGTTTGAGATGGAGTCTCTAAATATCGTTGTAGGCCAGCGATACGAGACAAAAAAAGATCTGGAGATACGACTGAAACTTCTTACACTGAGGGATCGATTTGATTTTGATGTACCAATATCGAATGCGGAAACGCTCATTGTTCGGTGTTGGGTAAATGGATGTAGCTGGAGAGTTCTTGCTTCTACAAAAGGAAAATCCCCAGAATTCTATGTTCGTATCTACGATTCAGAACACACATGTTCTGTAACTGAGCATTCTAATCGATCCCGACAAGCAACACCGGATATTTTGGGACTCTTATACAGGGATTTTCTCGGCGACATTTATCCGTCAGTTCTACCTAGACATGTCGGATTAGCTATTAATAAGAATTTTGGTATCAAGGTAATACATTCAATTTCAGCTGATTTATTAGTACGAAGCGGTTGATTTATTAGTACGAAGCGGCCGACTTATTAGTACGAAGCGGCCGACTTATTAGTACGAAGCGGCTGACTTAAATGTACGATGCGGCTGACTTATATGTACGATGCGGCTGACTTATATGTACGATGCGGCTGACTTATATGTACGATGCGGCTGACTTAAATGTACGATGCGGCTGACTTATATGTACGATGCGGCTGACTTATATGTACGATGCGGCTGACTTATATGTACGATGCGGCTGACTTAAATGTACGATGCGGCTGACTTATATATACGATGCGGCCGACTTGTAACTGATTTTTTTTTTATGATTATAGATGGATTACTGGAAGAGCCATAGGACGTTAAGATTTGCAAGACAGATCGATTTGGGGACTCCTGAGAAGGGGTTTGAAGATTTACCTTCGTACCTTCACATGATAAAAAGGGCAAATCCGAGTACAGTTACGCGTCTTCATATTGATGATTGCGGAAGATTCAAGTATTTGTTCATTGCATTTGGTGCGACCTTGAATGGATTTGCTTTTATGCGTAAAGTAGTCGTTGTCGATGGTACATTTCTCCATGGAAAATACAAAGGGACGCTACTTACAGAAAGAACTCAGGATGGTAATTTTCAGATTTTTCCAATAGCGTTCGTTGTGGTTGACACTGAAAATGATGATTCTTGGCAATGGTTTTTTACGCAACTTAAAATTGTTATTCCTGACGATAAGGGTCTTGCGATCATCTCGGATATGCATAAGTCAATTGGGAAAGCAATTGAGAATGTGTATCCGTTGGCGGCTTGTGGAATTTGCACGTACCATTTATATAAGAACATTTTGGTACGGTTCAAAGGTGAAAGTTTGTTCCGTATGGTGAAGAAAGCTGCAAAGTGTTATAGAAGAGCTTAATTTGATGAGGTCTTCGATGAGATTGAAGCGTGTAATCCTGAACTTCATGGCTACCTCCAAAGAGCGGATGTTAGAATGTGGTCACGTGTTCATTTCCCGGGCGATAGATATAATTTGACGACAACAAATATAGCGGAATCAATGAACAAAGTTCTTTCACATGCTAGAAGTTTCCCAATTGTTCGACTCTTAGAATCGATAAGGTCAATGATGATGAGATGGTTTGCTGAGCGGCGAGAAGATGCAAGGACGATGAAAACAACGCTTACCCGTGGTGTTGAAAAATTGTTGGAGGTAATTACGTTACATAGATGATTGATTCTTATCATTTGTACCAGCCGAGATTTAATAAAAAAATTCTTGATAACAGGTCCGTGTGAGTGGTGCCAAACTTGCGGCGGTACAAATGATTGATTCTTATCATGTACAAGTTACATGCGGATCATCGTTGCATGTTGTGAATTTGGATGCGAGAAGATGCACTTGCCGTCGTTTCGACATCGAGAAATTACCCTGCGTACATGCAATCGCAGCTGCCGAGACGAGGAATGTTTCTTGTATCTCACTGTGTAACCCATACTATTACCGGAATTATTTAGTTAACGCCTATGCTGGTTCAGTTATGCCTGTAGATTCGACGCTCCGTATTCCAGAACATGTAACTGAAAAAGTGTGCATGCCCCCAGTTGTTCGTCAACAACCTGGAAGACCTAAGAACTCAAGATTTAAATCATGTTTGGAAAAGGCAAGTGAGAAGAAACGCCCCAGAAAACAATACACTTGTTCTCGTTGTAATCAGGGTGGGCATAATGCGAAAACTTGTAAAACTTAACGGTGATTGGTAGATGACAAATCAGCCATAAAGGACGGTGTAAACTTAACGGTGTGTGATAAGTCGGCCATAATAGATGACAAATCGGCCATAAAGGTTTTTGGTATGGTTCATAAATCAGCCATACCTCAAATCTCTATTTCAAGGTTTAAGTAATAATGTTATTTCAATATTATGTTTCTCTCGTAAATCAGCCACAACAGTGTCTGGTATGGTTTATAAATCAGCCATTACGGTGTTTAATATGGTTCGTAAATCAACCACACCTCAAATTGGTCAGTTGTAAATCAGCCACACCTCAAATCTGTGTTTCAAGGTTTAATTAATAATTTTATTTTAATATTTAGTAATTTTAAGTCTTACATCAACAATGGGTTATATATGTAAGATTTACACGTCTTGTATGTTTATTCTTATCATGTTCATCTCAAAACCTAAACCAAGTCAAAATCTTTATATATATAGTAACAACATAATCCTTACCATGTTTTATCTATATGACTAACTATATTAGACTTAAACCCTAAACCCTACATTACTTATTTTGTAGTAACTATGTTATCATAGATAACAAAAAAAATCCTCTAATTCAATGTAAAACTCGTAATCTCATAAATTCAAAAATATTTGTTTGATAAGTCGGCCATAATAGATAATAAATCGGCCATGAAGTTGTATGAATGTGTTGGAAACCAAAAAGATGAAAAATTTGAATTTTATAAAACGAACGACAAAAAAAAAAAAAAAATTGAATTTTCAAACGATTTGAATTAGAATTCAATTTGGGCGTTAATATCGACGAAATTGAGGTTCCCCACCTAAACTTTTTGTAATCTCGAGACACCGCGTGCATCCATATGTTTCTCTCGTAAATCAGCCACAACAGTGTCTGGTATGGCTTATAAATCAGCCATTACGGTGTTTAATATGGTTCGTAAATCAGCCATACCTCAAATCGGTCAGTTGTAAATCAGCCACATCTCAAATCTGTGTTTCAAGGTTTAATTAATAATTTTATTTTAATATTTAGTAATTTTAAGTCTTACATCAACAATGGGTTATATATGTAAGATTTACACTTCTTGTATGTTTATTATTATCATGTTCATCTCAAAACCTAAACCATGTAAAAATCTTTATATATATAGTAACAACATAATCCTTACCATGTCTTCAACAATGGGTTATATTTGTAAGATTTACAATTTTTATATGTTTATTCTTGGGGATATCATGTTCATTATATGTTTGAATTCGTAATCCTACATTATATATTTGAATTCGTAAACCCTAAATCATACATTATATGTTTTAATTCGTAATCTCATAAATTTAAAAATACTTGTTTCATAAGTCGGTCATAATATATGACAAATCGGCCATAAAGTTGTATGAATGTGTTGGAAAGCGACGTCGTTTTGGACATTTGGGGGAAAAACTTATATTAGGGTTCTAGATCACTCTGACACCGGGTTTGAGAGTTTGGGGAATTTAGAGCGAGAAAAAGACGAGTCGATTCGAATTCGGAAATTGTGAGCATGGGTGATCAAGGAAGAGGGTTCCCGACGCACTGTAGATGTGGTGAACGTTGTAGATTGCTTACATCAAAAACGGTAACGAACCCAGGAAGACTATTTCATACTTGTCGATTTGGAGAAGAGGTAATGATGCAATTGGTTTCCATTTAGTGTTTATAATGATGCAATTGGTTTCGATTTAGTGTTTATATTATTGTTTGTATGGTGTAGAAGAATCGTTATCGCTTGTTCAAATGGACGGACGAATCAATGGTTGAAAAGATTGAGGATATGAAATCGAAGATTGATGATCTTGAAAGTGCTTCATTCACCTTCGAAAAGGGATTACAAGCCTGTAACTCTGAAATCGAGACTCTCAAAATGGAGACTCGGACTTGTGAAGCAGTGGTATGTGGTTTTGAGAAAGAGTTAAGAAGTTTTGAAAAGGAGATAGACGATTGCAAAATGGAGCTAAGGGGTTTGAAGAACATGGTTGTGTGTATTGTGGTGATGGTTATTTTGTACAAGTTGTTTATGTAACGTTATAAATCAGCCACTATTAGTTTCGACTTTATTTATAAATCGGCCATAACTGGTTTGTTTAAAATGAATAAGTCAGCCATCATGCGCATCACTTGCTAAAATAACGTACATAAATCGATCATCACTAATTTATTCAAAATAGATAAATCGGCCATCACTAGTTTGTTCAAAATACATAAGTCAGTCATAATGCTAAAATAACGTACATAAATCGGCCATCACTAGTTTGTTCAAAATACATAAGTCAACCATAATGCTAAAATAACGTACATAAATCGGCCATCACTAGTTTGTTCAAAATACATAAGTCACCCATAATGCTAAAATAACGTACATAAATCGGCCATCACTAGTTTGTTCAAAATACATAAGTCAGCCATAATGCTAAAATAACGTACATAAATCGGCAACCACTAGTTTGTTCTAATAATTAGTTAAATTGTGCATACATGTCAGGTGCCTCATCAAAAATCTCCGCAGCCATCTTTAACCGTAAGGGCTGCATATTTCTGTCACTGAGGCCTTCAAAAGAGACACCAAGCGCAAGACACTCGATATACTTCAACGCATACACACCACAATCACCAGGGTTTAGGTTTTGTGGGATGCCTTTCTTCCTTCTAAACGAGAACTGCTTAGAGCTTACCCTTCGAATTTCAGGAGGAATGACTTCGTTCAAAAGTGCAGGTATCATTCGCATGAACGGCCTAGCTGTTTCCATAATTTTCTTGTCTTGTGCGGGTGTTCCTTCTCCAATGATGCTATCATAAGAAACTATCTTCTCATTCACCAAATCAATGTGCAACGCAATCCAGTGATTGCCTTCAACTTGGTAAATTAAATACAAGTGATCAACATCGTATATCCACCTTTTATGTGTCGGCATGTCAGCAGAAAGCAAACCGTTTGCTAAATCAAGATAACCATTTTTGAATTTCCAATTCTTAGGATTGATGTTGTACTGCGCATACTCATTCATCCACATACTGATGAACCATTGGTCGACAAAAGCAATTCGATCAGTGTGGAAAGGGCATGGAACTCGAAGGTACCTTTTCCGGAGGACTCTCATAAACGAAGACAAGTGCTGTAAAAATAATATCAATAAGTCAGCCATCAAGTATAAATAAGTCATCCATCAAGTATAAATAAGTCAGCATCAAGTATCAATAAGTCAGCCATCAAGTATAAATAAGTCAGCCATCAAGTATCAATAAGTTAGCCATCAAGTATCAATAAGTCAACCATCAAGTATCAATAAGTCAGCCATCAAGTATCGATAAGTCAGCCATCAAGTATCAATAAGTCAGCCATCAAGTATCGATAAGTCAGCCATCAAGTATCGATAAGTCAGCCATCAAATATTTTTACTTATATAATCATACAACCATCCGTAATTAGTGCCGAAAGGCCAATCCTTTCGCGGAGTGATGAGAACCATGTAGAACTCAATTTCTGGAGGCGCTTGTCCAAGTGGAGTAGACCTAATGAATAAACAAACAAACAATTATATTCAAATAGTGGAAGATAACTCAATCAGAAATTAATCACTGTACATACTCAAATGGATGGAGGTAATTTAAAAGTGTCTCCAGTTTAGTCCGATCAACTGGCTTCAGTGGATCGTAGATTGTTGGTGAAGGAACCAGACCCTTCATCATACACGTCAATCCATTGTTTCCAATATACGGATACGGTGGTGGTGGCGGAAACTTTTTCTTCAACGGGATACCACCTTCATCTAGTTTCGTAATAGCACCATGAATCGTGTCTATTGCATTTCCCAGTAATGAATGCCTAAGCCTATCCTCTTCAGTATCAAATCCATCAGATTCAGACATCAACTGGTTCTCTTCTTCCCGAACTTGCTCTGTTATATCAACCACTTCACTATCAGCTTCCTTCCTTTCAATGGTTGGTTTCATCATCTTTTTGTTCGCCTCTTTTTTATCCTTCACTTCTTTCTCATTCTTCTCACCATTATTTTTCTTCTCTTCTGCCTCTTTCTTCCCATTGATTTTCTTCTTCTCTTCTCCTTCTTTCTTCTCATTGATTTTCTTCTTCTTCTCTTCTCCCTCTTTCTTCCCATTGATTTTCTTCTTCTTCTCCATTTCATCAAACTCCTTACCCAAATTGCGGATCGGCTGTATAAAGTAAAGAAAATAAATTAAAGGATGCGTATTGATTAAGAAATTACTATGCATTTTTTAACTTACCCGACTAGTGAACTCTTGATCTTTCCCAATCTTCGAGTTGCCATCTTTAAACATGGATTGGTTTATTTCACCAATTACTATGCGCTCTTTCATCTCCTTAAATTATTTCTCCAACATCCCAACTCTGTCTTCAACAGAAGTTATTCTATGACCATACTTTTCGTCAACTTTTGTTTCAAGCCTATTTTCTATACCTCCAACCATTCCGCCAATGTTTTTCTCCATATCATCAAACCTTGTGCATAGTTTCTCCACCATTTGCATAAGGCCAGTGACATACACATTATTATCGAAATCTTGGGAGTCATCCTTCTCATCTGCTAGTTTTTCACTATCATCAGCCTTTTTCTTCTTTTTCTTCTTCTCCACTTCTTCCACAACAGCTACATGACTTTCTTGCTTTTTGCGTTTTTTAGTCTCATTCACATCCCAATAACCTTCAACAAACTTATCTTCAAGTATGTCGACTATCAAGTTATGGAGTTCTACGTCATCATCTTTACCTTCCCACTTAGGATATATCTCATCCTCCGACTTCATAATCATCTTCCTAACACGGACCTACAAACATTAATAAGTCAGCCATCAAGTATCAATAAGTCAGCCATCAAGTATAAATAAATCAGCCATCAAGTATCAATAAGTCAGCCATCAAGTATCAATAAGTCAGCCATCAAGTATCAATAAGTCAGCCATCAAGTATCGATAAGTCAGCCATCAAGTATCAATAAGTCAGCCATCAAGTATCGATAAGTCAGCCATCAAATATTAATAAGCCAGCCATCAAATATCATTAAGTCAGCAAGAAAATACCTGGCCATGCTGTGCAATCTCTTGACTAATAACATATTCTAAACTTGAGCGTGTACGGACTCCACCCCATCGAAGGAATGGTACTTCATTCATATCTCTTATTTTCCCAAAACGCTCTCCAAACACCTTAACTGATTCATATGCCCAAAACAGTAGCGCGTGCACGCAACCGTTAACGGAATATGAATTTCTTTCAAACTGAACAACCTTAACACCATCAATAAGATATTGAAATGCAACCCGACCCAATGGATAATTCTGAATGTCTTCATCTTTAAAGACTCTTTTTGCACTTTCTAGAGGTAGTCTAGAATTATGATGTAACCCATGAATTTCCATTTGTAGAATACATAACAACCCCAACATTTTTCGTTTTTCAAGACTCCATGGACGACACGTAGCTAATACCAAAGCCAGTTCATCATACTTTGGTCCAAGCCCTTTCGGAACACCCAACTCTGCCTAGAAATCTGTGTACTCAGCTTCGCAACTTTCAGTTGGCAGCGGATCTGTGTTTAGCCCCGTAATCTCAGCAAATTCGTGCAAGCTAAACCTAATTGTTTGACCACCGACCACTGACCAAATCTCATTCTCCTTCTTTACTGCCAACTGACATGTGAGTAGATAATGTACAGTCTTAGCAGACCACACGTAATCGCTATCAACTAGCTTAGCAATTAGTCCAACAGATAACTTCTTAATTTAATGCCACGCAGCTTTTCCTATTAATTCTCTAATGAGAGAAAAATTGCCCAGCTGACAATTGTGATTCATGCTTCTATTCTGCAAAGGAGATTTCCCTTCTTCGTAACGTTTAGGCGGGTACTTCTTTGTTCCATTAGATGTATCCATCTTTTCATAAAAACATAATTAGATCAACCATCATATAAACATAAATCAGCCATCAGGCAGAACATAAATCAGCCATCATGCAGAACATAAATCAGCCATCATGCAGAACATAAATCAGCCATCATGTAAACAATAAATCAGCCATAAATCAGTTGTCAATTGTGCATAGATCAGCCATTAATGTAAAATTAGCTTTCACGCAAACATAAATCAGCCATCAAATATGTAAATCAGCTGTCAAGTGTGCATAAATCAGCCATCAATGTAAAATCATCAGACTCGGGTTTTGAAATTAAAGGCCGTAATATGGCCGGAAAATTGATTATGGGGCCATCGATTATGGAAAATTAACTGTATAACTTCCTAAAATCGTTGACTTACAGTAGTTAGCTTCTACCTTTGAAATGATGAAAATCCTTCAAACCTTCAAAAAGGGTCGTATGTGGTTTTGTTAATAGACGAAATGCGACTGCGGCGAGGCGGACGAGATGAGTCGCAATCGGAAGAGACAAACAAGCAGCACCGGCGGTTCGGCAATCGCCCAGAGAGGTTTTCTTTTTCCTGTTAGTGATGAGAAGATATTAAATCGACAATTTTTCTCTATATTAGTAAATTATAAGAAACTGAATCGTCATATTAATTAATAAAAAAAATCTCACTTAAAAGACATAAATCAACCATCATATTAACATAAATCAGCCTTCACGCAAACATAAATCAGCCATCAATATAAAATCATCATACTCGGGTTTTGAAATTAAAGGCCGGAATATGGCCAGAAAATTGATTATGGGGCCATCGATTATGGAAAATTAAATGTATAACTTCATAAAATCGTTGACTTACAGTAGTTAACTTCCACCTTTGAAACGATGAAAATCCTTCAAACCTTCGAAAAGGGTGCGTAGGTGGTTTTGTTAATAGACGAAATGCGACTGCGGCGAGACGGACGAGACGAGTCACAATCGAAAGAGACGAACAGGCAACACCGGCGGTTCGACAATCGCCCAGAGATTGTTAGTGATGAGAATATAGTGCATCGACACTTTCTTTTTCCTGTTAGTGATGAGAAGATAGTGAATCGATCGACACTTTCTTTATCTATATTAGAAGAAACTGAATCGTCATATTAATTAGCCCTATTAATTAATAAAAAAATCTCAATTAAAGACATAAATCAGCCATCATATTAACATAAATCAGCCTTCGCGTAAACATAAATCAGCCTTCACGCAAACATAAATCAGCCATCAATATAAAATCAGCTGTCAAGTGTGCATAAATCAGCCATCAATGTAAAATCATTAGACTCGGATTTTGAAATTTAAGGCCGGAATATGGCCGGAAAATTTACTTTATAACTTCATGGAGATATCGATTATGGAAAATTAACTGTATAACTTCATAAAATCGTTAACTTACAGTAGTTAGCTTCCATTTTCAAACGATTAAAATCCTTCAAACCTTCGACATGAGACTGCGACGAGGCGGACGAGACGAGTCGCAACCAAAAGAGACGAACATGCAACACCCGCGGTTAGGGCATCATCGATTATGGAATCATGAATCATTTTCTGTAATTTTTTCAAAATTAACCGTAAATCTCACTTAAAAAAATCTAAATGGCATTATCTTTAATTAAATTACTCACGCAGCCTTTAATGGATATTTCCTTTAAAAGTTGTATCATTTAAGTAATATCAAAAAGGTATATATTACTCTAGTCATATCACAACGTTTTGTGCTATTTGAGTAATTGTCTCATAAAACTATGCAAAACACATGCATGGGACACAAAACAATAACATAGATTGCATGCTAAAAGATGTAAAATATGAGAATATCAATCTTGCGCTACACCAAAGGGGATCCCCTATGAAATGCTCGTAAGGATCGGAGATTGCATAACCCCAGTCGACTTCTACATTGTCAAAGCGACGAAAGTTTATTCTACACCGGTAATACTAGGATGCTCTTTCTTGTCAACCATCGGAGAGATTATGGATTGGCCAAATCGACATATGTCCTTTGCTAACGTCGACAAAGACGTGTTCTACGATGTTGTTCCGCTCAAGTTCAAGAAACAGAAGTATCCCGACCACAATACCGACTCACTATGGAGCGATGAGTCACATGACGAGGAAACCGAAAGGAGATCAAACAAGACATTGTCTTTCTACGACTAAGCTCAACTCGTTACCAACGTCGGGCTAAACGACTTTAAACAAAAGATTTTTTTTTAGTTTTTCTTTCTTTTTCTATTAACGCTATATTTTTCTTAGTTTTAGCTTTCTAAAAAACCAAAAAACTCAAAAAAAAAAACAAAAACCCAAAAAGATAAAAAGATGGAAGTACGGTTCGGTGTTGCTCGGTCCAGCACGAACCGCGATGAAGGACTTGACCGCGAAAGAAGCACGACCGCGGGTGCAAAGCCCCGAGCCGCGGCCAGCTCCCCATCCGCCGCGGTCGCGATCAACCCAGCCACGGCGAAGCTCCATGTGACCGCGGTGAAGCCCTTCGACCCGCGGCAAACCCCCTGTCATTCCCGATCGATTCGTTTTGATCTCCGATCGGATCCTATCCATTCCCAATCACCTCCACACCCATTCCCCATCACCAAAACACCATCTACCATTCCCCCATTCACCACCATTCCATTCCCCAACACCTCCAGGTAAGTTTTTTTTTTCCCGAAACTTTTTCAATTATTGCATACACCTATATCTCATCCTTGCTCGATTTATTTCACATTGGGGACTGTGTGATTTAAGTCTGGGGGAAGATTACATCCCTTACTAATCACATTTTCTTTCATGAGTCTTTACATTTTGCATTTTTCATGTTCTCTTTAAAAAAATTTCAAGTTTTTTCAAATAAAAGTAGGAATACGTTTTGAGGGAATGATGAAAGAAATCAATGACAAAAACAGAGAAAGTAAATATATTTTTTGTAAGTTTTACCTTGAACATATAGACGCCGAAATTTTTTTCTGGTGACATATTGGTTGTGGTAACTTTTCAATGGTTCTTTGATGAGATCATAAATCTAAGTGATAAGGATTTAATTATCATATTGTCATTGCAAATAATATTGAAATAACAAATATTATTTTATATCTGAGAAAATTGATTTTTGCGTGGTCATTTTCCTTCATTGTAGTCGTATTTCTCAATCCATCAATGAATTCTTTCTCATGTCGTTCTTTATTCTTTTTATATTCCATCATAGCAAAAATTTGATCAAAAAGACAATTAAATAGGCAAAATAAATACAACTTACATAAAATTTCAGAAAAATGAATAACAAATAGAACAACTCAAAACAAAGAACTCATACATTGATCTATGGCACTCCCAAACCGAATATAACAAATATAATTTCTTTTATCCTTTATGCACTATTTATTACATGTGATCGTGTGAAAAGTTTTTATGGACATGTGGCAAAAATTTAGATGCTAATGTAGATTATAAGTGTTGGTTAATTAAAATCATATGTAGAAAGCCTTAGAAATAACTTCAATTTTTATAAGTAATATATATATATATATATATATATATATATATATATATATTACCATTTGTGTATACAAACATGATTTATTATCTATAAACATGATTTATTATCTATAAATTATGATGGAATAATTTTATGATGGAATAATTTTATCACCATTTGTGTTACAAACATGATTTATTATCTATATATATATCTATATTTATAGATAATAAATCATGTTTGTAACACAAGTGGTGATAAAATTATTCCATCATAAAATTATTCCATCATAATTTGTAACACAAATGGTGATAAAATTATTCCATCATAATAAACATAGTACTATGTAAACTTGTGTGTATACAATATACACACATGTAAAGAGATTTTACTATTATATTTATTTTTAGTTATTTATATAATAACTAGATAAGTACCCGCATATATGCATATTTGTAATTTAATATTTTATAACCCGCTAAAAAAATTAAGATGAAAAATAGAAAATAAATTTGATCACCCGTGAAAAATATATAATACATAAATTTAGAAACAAAGTTTACGATGAAATAAATATATACCTTGAAAAAACTATTTGGTGAAAAGATGCAGTAAATAGCTTTGGATACGTTTATTGGACTTTTAATTTTTTGGTGTGTAATTGACACACTACCAAATTATGGTTTATTTAGAGGTGAGAAATTATAATTATTATTCTTTTATGATTAATTTTCTTACTCTAAATGGAAAAATTAAATAATGTTTTTCCTTTTATATATTAATTTTTCCTTTTAGGATAAATTTTTTTTTTTTTTTAATAACTTTACCCTTTAAGATTATAAATCGTTTATTAAATTTTAAGAATTTTTGAGGTTTTCTATTAATCGATTTTAAGATTATAAATTTGTTATTAATTTATTTGAGTAACTTTACAATTTTTTTTTGGTGAAATGTGAAATTCATTGATCTTGTGAGAAATATTTACAAAGGATTTACAAAAGGTGTGAAATGTTATGAAACCATAAAACTAACCAACTAAACTTGAGCAAACAGAGGCAAAATAGAGATAAAAAAATCATCCGCGTGAGACTTCGAACCACTTTTGAAGAAGATCTTGTAGTCTCGGGTTGGTTGCATAGCCAAGAGACGTTATCCTATTCTGAATAAGCTTATCAATTTGCCAAAATAGCTGCAGTACGGAGTTATGACCAGTTCCGTGGATTCGCGTGTTTCGTTCTCACCAAATGCAATATATCGTTATTTGAAACACCAGGCGAATGAGAATGACATGGTATCGATCTCCCGTGAAAGTGATAATACCTTGAAGAGTATCGGTCCAGTCGGGATCTAGGCGATTTCCCTAAAGCTTCCCCGCTACATCAGACCACACAGCAAAGGAGAATCGGGATGCGAAGAAAAGATGGTCCCGAGTCTCATGGCTCTCCACATAGCACACATGATTGTTGTGCGCCCCAGTTTCTCATTTTGTCTCCCGTCGAGAGTCTATTTTGGATTATCAGCCAAGTTATAAACATGCATCGCGGGATGCTATGACTAGGCCAAATTGTTCTCCACCAATCTACAGGCGTGTTGTGCTATCGAATCTGGTTCCATGTAATTGGAGAACCAAGCCTTGTTCTCCCCCAGTTTATGACTCCAGAGGTGAGTATCAGCCCCCGCATCAGGATAAGGGACCGGATGGGCGCGAATCTGCTCTACTAACGGATCTAGATGGCGGAGTCTCGTTCTACGAATCTTCCATCCATTCTGACCCACCGCATCCATAACCGAAGCATTTATGGAATGCCAAATATTCGCGGTCCCGCTGTACCCGTGATATCAAGAATTCTTCCGCAGGGCGGCCACCTATCAAACCAGAATGAGACAGAGGCTCCATTGCATACCTCGTCTTGAAAGAACTTTGCTGCATCCGGCCGGAGCTTGAGAAGTTTCTTCCAAATCCATGACCCGAGAGTTGCATCAGGTGCAGACCAGAAGCTAGCGTTCCGCATCAGATTTCTCTTTGTCCAAGCTACCCAGAGGGATCCCGAGAGCGTAAATAAGCGCCATATTAAACTCAAAGCAAAAACCAGATAGACATTCCGAAGCCGTCGAATGCCGAGTCCTCTCTCTGCTTTCGGTTTGCACACCTCCTACCATGAAACCTTTGCACCAACAGATATATTCGGGTTACCCGACCAGAGAAACGCTCCACACAGCTTTTCAATTTCGTCGAAACATCGAGCAGGTAAACGAAAGACCGAGCACCAGAAATTTGAGATGCTTGATATGACAGAAACGATGAGTTGAAGTCTGCCGGCGTAGGATAATTGTTTGCTTGTCCAAGAGAGCATACAGGATCTGATCTTATCAATAAGTGGATCATAGTCGTGAGCCGTCATCGATTTCGTTGTCAAAGGAAGACCCAGGTACCTGATAGGGAGCTTTTCGATTGGGATTTGCAGCTCAGCGGCTGCGTGGAGGAGATTCTGCCTTTCCCGACCGCCAATGAACAGAGCAGATTTTGTTGCATTGATGTGGAGTCCTGATATCCGCGAGAATTCCTCAAAATTTTTGAAAGTTTCCCGTAGCGAGGCCACATTTCCATCTGTGAAGACGAGGATATCGTCTGCAAAGCTGAGGTGGGTTACGCGCACTTGATCGCAACGTGGATGATAACCAATTCGTTTATCCACATCAGCATTGTTCAAGAGTCTCGAAAGCACGTTCTGGACCATTACGAATAGGTATGGCGATAGTGCACATCCGTGGCGAATACCACCCTTACTGCCAAAGAATCCCTCAATTTCCCCATTTACCACCATCGAGATGGACGATGTGGAAATACATAGATGTATCCAATGAATGAACTGATCCGGGAAATGCACTGCTCTAAGAATATCAATAATAAAAGACCATTGCACTATGTCGAAAGCTTTCGAGATATCGAACTTTATTGCGCTGCGGGGAGCAATAGAGTCCTTATGGTAGTCTTTTACAAGCTCCGTTGCCAAAATCACATTCTCAAGTAGTAGTCTTCCCTTAACAAAAGCACTTTGGTTCGGTTCAATGAAATCCGGAAGCGTGGTCTTTAGTCTATTGGCGAAGATCTTCGATATGACTTTGTAAACCATATTACAGCAAGCTACCGGCCTGTAGTCCTTCATGGTTAAACACGTCCCATCTAGTCTTTTGGGATAAGAGATAGCAATGTAGCGTTTATGGATCTCGACATAAACCCGTAGAGAAAGAATGATTGTACCGCCACAATAAAATTAGGTCCGACTATAGTCCATGCTGCCACAAAACAATTCTTTTGTAAAACCATCCGGTCCCAACGCTTTATCCGCTGGCATCGTGAATAAAGCATTTCGAATTTCCACTCCACTTATCGGGGCAACGAGCTGGGCACATCTCTCAGTTGGGCATCGATACTCCAGTAAAGTTAAAAGATATTTAGGAGAGGCTTCTTGGAACTCCGGCTCTGAGTCTTGGAGGAAATTTCGGAAGTACTCAGCCGCTTCTTTCTTTACTTCCGCTGGATTGTTAATCTCCTCCCCGGTGTCCTTTACCAACTTTCTAATAGCATTTTTTGAAGCACGTGCTTGAGAGACCCGGTGATAATACTTTGTATTTTGATCCCCAAGCTTGAGCCATTGTATACGTGATTTTTGATGGAAAAAATGTTCCTCCAGTAGAGCTAGCTTGTTCCATCGTTCCGTTTCCTCGGAGACTTCTCTTAAGATCATCGGGGAGGGATCAGCTAATGCCCTGTTTTGGAGAGAGCAAAGCAGAGAATATGCATCAGCAGTCCTTCTTGGGAGGTCCCCAAATTTAGTTCTATTAAGTTCCCGTAGCGGAGACTTGAGAGCCTTGTGGTGAAACATCGAGAGAGCGGCCCGTGAATGGTATAGAGGAGGATGCGATTTCCAAGTCTGAGAAACAGTCGGCAAAAACAGAGAGTGAGAGGCCATGAAATTGAAGAATCAGAAAGGCTTCCGGTGATCAGCATTTTCACTTGTCAGGTGGATCAAACACCGTGAGTGATCTGAGATTCCCCCTGCCTCAAACGAAGCGTGAGAGTAAGAGAAGTTTCTTAGCCACTCCGGGTTTATTAGAGCTCGATCAATATTTTTCCCTATCGGATTCAATTACTGGTTGTTTATCCAAGTGAAATGTGATCCCGTTGACGTTAGATCCGAGATACCGCAGTACGAAGTAGCATTCTGAAACTCTCTCATTCCCGCAGCGTTAAAAGAGTAGTCTAAGGATCTGGAGTGATCCTGCAGAGACAGGATTCGTTGAAGTCCCCGAGAACAATCCACTGCATTGATATGTGAGACAACGAGGATCGTATATTGCAAATATCAGCCCACATTGCTCTCCTTTCTATGGCAAAATTTGACGCATAAACAAAAGTGCAGAGGAACTTGACTCCCGTGCGTATCACTGTGATCGAGCACGTTATATGTTGGGAACTCTTGAAAATAAGAGTGACCTCAACCTCGTATGACCAGCAAATCCAAATTCTTCCCAATCTATGGCAGTCGTAATTCGTTAGAGTAGACCAACTCGGAGTCGTATAGTCCAAGATATCAGTAGAGTTCTCCTCTTGAACTCGGGTCTCGAGAAAACAACCAAAAGAAGGTTTCACTACTTGGATCCATCTACGAACAACGTCATGTTTGCGAGGCTTATTGAACCCCCGCATGTTCCATGCGAAGAAAGACGTCATAACTTCCGTGAGGAAGTTTTTTTTAGTTTTGAAGTCCCAGTTCCTTACGGCTGGCAATAGGTTTTGGCGGCCCCTTTGATCGGCTGCGGCTGCTGCCATATCCTGGCTTAGATTGGATACCATGATTAGTAGTCTTGGCTTCCTTGACCAAGCTCCCACTTTTCGATGTGTCCACTTCAATCTCAACATCTGATTCTTCTACTTCTCCCTCCTCTCGTTCCACTACAATATCAGCACTAGTATGGTGAGGGATGCCTACGGTTCCCTCAGCCTCATCCTCTCCCCTTAGATGTCCTAATACATCAAAACCATTTGGTGACTTTGGGCTTTCCAATGTTTCAGCAACAATTCCTCTTCGTTTTGGAGAAGCGATTATCCCTGCCCGTGTTACTTGTGTCCATTCCTCCTTTGACTGGCCCTCCACATATCCTTGTGCAGTTTTCTTGGTTTGATCCACAAGACTCTCTGTTTCACGTTCTCGGATTGGAGCCGTTCTTTCAAGATCAAGGAGTAGCTTGTGTGCTATCTCTTGAACCGAAACTGGTTCCGTCATTTTCTCAAATACCGTAGAGCCCGTAGCTGCATCAGTATTGGACTCTGCATTGCTCACTTTGTATAAAATGGTTACGTTTTTAGTCACCCGACACACGTTCTCCTTGTGACCCCGATGACGGCAGGAGTTGCAGCGTGGTGGAAGCCATGGATACAAGACTGTGACCATAGTATTCTCTCCAAGCTTGTTTTTGAAACTTATCTTCTCTGTAAGTGGCTTTTGTAAGTTGACTTCCACCAAAACTCTAGCCACATCCATTCATAAACACTTCTCCGTATTAGGGTGAAGTTTGACAAAATATCCCGTTGTGCGAGACATAAACCTTAATCCCTGATGTGAGTAAAGGTAGCCAGGAACATCGTGGAGATCCACCCACAGAGGCATCACCGTTAGATGCGGTGGACTATGAGCTGTGTCCGGAGTCCATTCGTTGAGCACTAACGGTATGTCAGCGATGTGCCATTATTTTCGCTGTAGTACACGTGCGCGAGTGCGAGGATTCTCAATTCGGAACAAGACTGTGGTTTTGTTAATAAACTGAACATCAATCTTCTCTGTATGTGTCTCCAAATCCGGTTCACGGTCGTGTGAACTAAGCCAATGTGAGGAGCGTCACCCATAAAGTATCCCACAACAAAATTCTTCCACAAGGGGATCGCATCCTCTAGCACTTCCTCTGGAATCGAGATCTCGGCCATACCATTTGTAACCACAAAATCTGGTTCAATTTGGAGACTATGATGAGAAGGGCCTTTGATTAATGAAGACCACGACTCCTTGTTTGCAATGGATTCCACTGCGAGGGGATGGTTAATCGGTGAGCTAGGTAGGTGAGGAGACCTCCCCGGTGGTGGCGGAGATCCCATGGCGGCGGCGGTGAGCATACCGTGGTAGGGAAGCTAGCGGCGCTTCAGAGAAACTTTACATTCAGTTGTATATTATAAAAGTACCTTATTCTAAACTGAAATATTATTTATTTATTTTTAAAAAAATTTGGCTTTTGTTAATTTTCTTTTTATGGTTGTTATCTATAGTTTAATTTCTTTATTATAATATAAAATATAGTTTTTCCTTTTTTAAAAAACAAAAATTTGGTTTTCATTTATGGTTTTTGTTTAATTTCTTTAATCTAAACATAACTACTATTTTTTCCTAATACCTTTTAAGATTATAGTTTTTGTCTATTTTTTTCCTAATACTTTTTAAGATTCCTATAATTTTTCTTTTATTGCTAATATTATGTGTTAAAATTTAATTAGAATTTTATCATTATTGTTAATATTAATATTATGTGTTATAGTATATTTAATTATAATTTTTTTTTAAGTTTGGTCGTGGTATAAACTTATAAGTTTTCTTTTATCACTTTTCTTTATTGTAAAATTTCCTTACTTATTCTTGTTTTCTTTTTTTTTTTAAATTGCCTTTTTAGTTTAATATTTACTTTAATTCATTTTTACTTTTTAAATTAAATTGACACATGTCAAGATCTAAATTAACAAACGTGACAAATGTCACAATCTCGTGATTGAAAATTATCATATGTGTCACACTCACGTCGAGGGATCCATCTATATATAATACTAGATAAGTACCCGCATATATGCGGGTTTATAATTTAATATTTTATAACCCGTGAAAAAAATGAAAGACGATAAAATGGAAAACAAAATTAGATCACCCATAAAAATATCTTATACATATATTTAGAAACAAATTTTACGATAAAATAAATATATACATTGAAAGAAAAATTTGGTGAATAGATGCAGTAAATAGTTGTGGATACGATTATTGGACTTTTATTTCTTTTGGTGTAGTTGATATACTACCAAATTGTGGTTTATATAGAGGTGATAAATTAAAATTCTTTTTCTTTTATGATTAATTTTCTTAATCTAAATGGAAAACTACGAAATATTTTTTTCTTACTATATTAATCTTGCCTTTTAGTATAAATTATAAATTAAAACTAATTTGATTAATATTTACTTTAATTCATTTGTTTTTTAAATTAAACTGAAACATGTCAAGATCTAAATTAACCGTGACAAATGTCATGTTCTCGTGAGTGAGAATTATCATACGTGTCACACTCACATTGAGAGATACAACTTTATATAATACGATATATATATATATATATATATATATATATATATATATATATATATATTTGTAACTTTACCTTTTCGAATTATGAATGTGAAATTGAGAAGCTATCAATTTGGTTATCTAGAGGTGGGGAATGATAATTCATTTTCTATTTATGATTGTATTCCATTTTAAGTTTTTGGTTTTTGTAAGAATTACTAATTGTTCTTTCTTTTTTAAAAACTTTAGTTTTTTTATGATTGCAATCTATTTTTTAATTTCCTTATTCTAAACTGAAATATGTTTTTTTAAATAAAATTTGGCTTTTATTCTTTTTCTTTTTAGGATTGTTATCTATTGTTTAATTTATTTATTCTAATTTAAAATATGGTTTTTTTAACTTTGGCTTTTATTTATAATTTTTGTTTAATTTTTCTTAATCTAAACATAACTATTTTTTCATTTACTTTTTAGGATTATGAATCGATTTAAAATCGTATATTAATAATTTTTCTTTTAAGTTTAGAGTATATTTATATTTTTCCTTTTTTAAGTTTGATCGTGGTTGTAGATTATAAAATTTACCTTTTAGAATTATGAATGTTAAATTGATAAGGTATCAATTTGGTTATCTAGAGTCGAGGAATGAGAATTATTTTTCTTTTTAGAATTGTATTCCTTTTTAAGTGTGTGATTTTTTTAAAAATTAGTAATTGTTTTTTCCTTTTTTAAAACTTTAGCTTTTTAGGATTGTAATCTATTGTTTAATTTCTTAATTTTAAATTGAAATATGTTTTTTTAATAAAATTTGGACTTTATTCCTTTTCTTTTTATGATTGTAATCTATTGTTTAATTTATTTATTTTAAACTAAAATATGGTTTTTTTTTAACTTTGAATTTTCTTATACTTTTTGTTTAATTTTTCTTAATCTAAACATAACTACTTTTTCCATTTACTTTTTAGTATTAAGAATCGATTTTAAATCGTATATTAATAATTTTTCTTTTAAGTTTAGAGTATATTTATAATTTTCTTTTTTAAATTTGATCGTGGTTGTAGCTTATAAACTTTTAAACTTCCTTTTGTCACTTTCCTTTATTATAAGTTTTCCTTACTTATACTTATATTTCTTCTTTTTTGGTAAGATTGTCTTTTTACTTTACACTTTTTAATATTTACTTTAATTCAATTTTACTAAGATTGCTTTTTTAATATATATTTTTATTTATTTTTTTTAAATTAAATTGACACATGTCAAGATCTAAATTAACATCTGTGACAAATATCACGATCTCGTGAGTTATAATTTTGCCTACGTGTCGCGCTCACGTTGATGGATCCTGCTTTATATAATAAGATAAGAAGATTGAGACCACTATTTTAAATTATGAATTTTTCCTAATTTAATACTCCCTCCGTTTCAAAAAGAGTGTCATTATGACAATTTTCACACAAATTAAGAAAACTAATAAAAATTCTATTTTACCCTTTATTAATACATTAAAAAAAATTCTCTTTCTAATTAATACATTAAAACACTAGGGTTAAAACTGGATTTTTAATAAAAATTTTGCATTGAAAATACAAAATGACACTCTTTACGTAACAAAAAAAAAATGTTAGAATGATATTCTTTTTGAAACGGAAGGAGTATCATGTTGGTTTTTTTGTTATTAATGAAAAATTTATACATAATTTCCTTATTTGTTTATTAACAATAATATTAGAATTTGGAAAATTTATTAATTTTGAATGTTGATATGGACCAATAAAATTAATTGTTTAAAACTAATATCAAAAATGTTAATTTAGCTATTTTGATATTTATTTATATTTAAAAAATATGGGTTTTTTGGAATTTTTGACATTATTTAAGATTGAATTAAAATGCAGATTTGACATATTTTAATTGTCGTTTAAAATTCTATGTGAACACCCTTAGATGCATAAAATTTATTTTTATTAGTGTTTTTGTTAAGTTTTTTATGTTGATTTTATATAGAGTTAGCATAAATATCAATTTAATTTCTTTTGAAATGATTTTTTCTATTTGTTAAATTAGTTTTTTATATTTATTTCCATTTTAGGTTTTTTCTTTTGTTAATTTAGCTCTTTTGATAATTTTTTCTATTTTAAAAGACACAATGTTTTAGAATTCTTGACATTATTTAAAATTTAATTAAAATGATGATTTGTCATATTTTAATTGGTCACTTAAAATCCTATGTGGCTTATAGTTTCAACTTTGATTAATAATAGATTTTAATGCATTTTAATAGAAAGCTTTTTATCCCCCAAAAAAAAAAAAAAATCTCAAAATTTAAAAACCGGGTTTTTGTATTTGTTGGTTAGAGTCGGTTCACCATATTTATCTGGGGTTGACAAGTTTTATTCAGCTCCGGTCCGGTTTTAAAAACAATTACCATAAAAGAAAAGAATCGAGAGAAATCGACGGACAAGATCTTCAGCTTCGTCTGTTTTTTTATCTTCCACCGCGAGCCTAAGCCCTTCCTCTCTGCAAGATATAGCGATAAAGCTTTCTCAAATCAATAACAGCGATCGTAGCTGGATTATAGGTTAAGGCTTTCTCTTTCTT
Organism: Eutrema japonicum; assembly: GCA_030161315.1. Taxonomy (NCBI): domain Eukaryota; kingdom Viridiplantae; phylum Streptophyta; class Magnoliopsida; order Brassicales; family Brassicaceae; genus Eutrema; species Eutrema japonicum. The sequence goes on from BSQW01000007.1 coordinate 24,840,166, forward strand.
CGAAGATGTGCTCGTTATCGATGAAATTCTCTCTCTTCCAATCACCATATTCATTTTTACCCAACCATGAACCTAAACTCTGTAATTCCTTTCTGAGCTTCCCGTTGAAGATGAAGTCGAGGATTTGCAGTGGAACTTTTTTTCTGAGAGTTAAAGCTTATGATTCTTCAAATAATCAGCCTTCTGATTCCTCTGCAGATTCCACACCTCCCAATGGTACTCGGGTAAATACTAATTTTGGGATTATTTTCCCTTCTGGGTTAAGATGGAGATCCCCAGTGTCGTGTTGTTTCAGTTTCTTAGCTGTTCACGAATGTTACTAACCCTAAATCTCGATCACTGGTTTTTACTTTTGAGCAGCCCAAAATCAGGAGGGATATTCTATTGGAGTATGTTCAGAATGTGAAGCCGGAGTTTATGGAGTTGTTTGTTAAACGTGCGCCTAAACATGTAAGTTTCTGTTTCATTTTTGTAGTGACAAAGGAGGTAAAGAGTTTGGAGAAGACTATTTTAGAATTGAGAGCTTATGATTGTGTACTATCTTGTAATTGATATTAGGTGGTTGATGCGATGCGACAAACTGTGACGAATATGATTGGAACGCTGCCTCCGCAGTTTTTCGCGGTTACGGTCACCTCTGTGAGTGCTCTATGTCACGGAATTTAAGCGATATGTTTCACTAGTTGTGTCCCATGTTTGTATTGATGGAACTATGGGTTTAGGTTGCTGAAAACCTCGCACAGCTGATGATGAGCGTATTGATGACTGGATATATGTTCAGAAACGCTCAATACCGTCTTGAATTGCAACAAAGTTTGGAGCAGGTTGCTCTTCCTGAGCCACGTAATAGAAAGGTGATATTTTGAGGTTTTACGTTTTGTTTTCCGAGATAAAGGTGACATTTTCGTTGGCCTGTGAATGTGTAATGCAGATGAAAGTTAGATGCTTCAATCTTGACATTCCTCTGTCTCTCTCTGAAAAGCCTTGTGTTAAGCTAGTGTAGGAGCATTGTAATTACTCCAAGTGATTTGTGGTGGATTGTAACTGTGTCTGACAGCTCAACGACTATAGTTGAGTCGGTTAGTTAGAGAGGAAACAGGTTAAAAATAAGTTCCAGATTGGTCTCGAATATTGGTTTGGACAGTAGTCAAGAGTTAGAGATTTCTTGCGTTAATTTAGTCTCTTCTATGGTGTAGTTCTTTGGTGAACTGAATAAAAAAGGAGTCTACCGATTTGAAACCTATTGTACTCTCTCTCTCTCTCTCTCTCTCTCTGTCTATATGTATGTGTTCGATCTATGAAATTATATGTGACACTGGTTTTGTATTTTGATTAAGCCAGGAAGATGATCAAGACTATGCACCTGGAACTCAGAAGAACGTTTCGGGGGAAGTGATCAGGTGGAATAACATTTCTGGCCCTGAGAAAATTGATGCAAAAAAGTATATCGAGATTCTGGAAGCAGAGATCGAAGAACTCAACCGTCAAGTAGGGAGAAAATCTGCGAATGACCAGAACGAAATTTTGGAATATCTAAAATCTCTCGAACCACAAAATCTTAAGGCATGAGAGAAATTCTTGTATGATTTTAATTTTGTCTTCATCAAATTTGTATCCAATGTTTTTTCTCAGTTGGAATGCTTCGAATTTATAGGAGCTTACAAGCACTGCAGGTGAAGATGTTGCGGTGGCCATGAATACATTTATCAAGCGGCTTCTAGCTGTATCAGACTCAGACCCAAAGCAAATGAAGGTTTTCTAATATTAATTTCTTTAGCTGAATCTTGTTCGCGTTGTGTTGTTATATAATGTGATTGATATCAATGTTTTGGTGGCTACACAGACGAATGTGACAGAGACAAGCGCAGCCGACCTTGCAAAATTGTTGTATTGGCTAATGGTGGTTGGATATAGCATTCGCAACATCGAGGTCCGGTTTGATATGGAACGTGTGCTTGGTACTCATGCGAAGCTCGCAGAGTTGCCTCCTGGTGAAATTATTTGATAACCGGGACCTTTTTTCCACCCAAAGAGCTCAGATTTCACATGTCGCATGATTGTTATTGTTGAATGGATCAAACTTAATTTGAGAAGACACTATTAACTGTTGGAAAAGGATCACATATTTTGCTTTGAGAGACCTCTCAGCGGAAGGAAATGTACAGGATGATCTACGTAGGTTTGGAGATTGTTCGGACATAGAAGGGGAAACGATCTATTTCTCCTGAGAAGTTTCATATAATAACATATACCCCTATAGTTTGAGTCTAGTTCTATACTAATTCAAGGGTGAATACATGTGGTGAGGTACAATGGCAGGCGATATAAATTGAAATTCCCGGAATAGTCCAAACAAAGGGAAACGCAAGCCCAAACAAGGAAAAAAAAACATAAACTAAAACTAGTCTAATATAAGCAACATTGTTGACCCAAATATAATTGGGAAAAATTACAGACGCTAGATGTGCTTGAAGGAATGAGACAATACTCACTAGTGGTTGATGGTGAGGAGCTAAGATCAGGGAAGACATAGTTAAAAAGTTAGTTTTTGAAGTGGAAAAAGATCATTCAGCCCAAAAATCAATCCTCTGTCTCGAACTTCCTCCGCTGGTCTCTTCTGATGTTAACAAAGAGAAATGGCTAGTATTTGATTTTGAAAAGTTTGAAGAAGCTTCTACAGCGCAAAAAAGTCGAAGAAAGGAAAACAAGCTTATGTCTTTTGCTATTCAGGCTGGTTCAAGAGAGAGAAGTTTCCAAGGTTTTGAATAATCGTCTCCTTTCTCAGTTTTGTCCAACGGCATATAGGACTGGTCTTTATGAGGCTGGGACTTCCGGGACAAAACCGAAGAAGTGGAAAGCAAAAAAGAGACCTTACATTAGTAAAAGAAAACCGAGAAAGGAGTTGAATGATCAGGAAGGAGGCTTGCATATTGTCAAGCAGTGTGTGTAAAAGGGTAATGTGGTGAAGAGAAAAGCCGCGGATGAGGCAGTCGTTCATCAAAAATAGCTAAGCGTAATCAACTAGAGATTGTCCCAAAAGAGGGACCGTCCAATCTTTAATGAGCATTCTCAGTTGGAATTGCCAAGGCTTGGGACGGTCTCAAGACTTAGTGATACCTAGACTCAAGGAAATGCATAAATAACATTTCCCTGAGATTTTGTTTCTGATGGAGACTATGAATACGAGTGATGTTTTGATTGATCTACAAGAATGGTTGGGTTATGATAGAATTTTCACTGTGAATCATGTTGGTAAAAGTGGAGGTTTGGCCCTTTTGGAAAACCAATGTGCAGTTAGATTTCAAGTTTGTAAATAAGCATTTGATCGACCCCTGTGTACAGTTTGGTGCTTTGAAGTTTTTTTGTTTCATGTGTATATGGTGATCCTTACAAGAAAACAAGAGCTTTAGTGTGGGAAAGACTAACTCGAATTGGGATACAAAGGAAGGAGGCTTGGTGTATGATGGGTGATTTTAACGAGATGTTGCATAATGGAGAAAATATAGGAGGTCCTAGGAGGAGTGAATCTTCCTTCTCAGATTTTGCAGAAATGATTAAAAGTTGTGAGATGGCTGAGTTGTCTTCATTTGAGAATAGATTCACTTGGGGTGGAATGAGGGGGAAAGTTGTGGATATAAAGTAGATTTGATCGTTGTTTTGGGAATAAAGCGTGGCCCAAAAAATTTCATGTTGCAAATCAGTCATTCAAGGAGAAAAGAGGTTCAGATCACCGACCAGTGCTAGTCTGTTAAATGGCGTCAACGCAATCTTATAAAGGTAGTTTCAGATTTGACAAGAGATTTCTTAATAAACTGGTTGTCAAACTGGCTATTATGGAGGTATGGAATATGAAGCATATTCTCTTTGAATCATCAGTCTCAGATAAGATAAGGGCTTGCGGAAAAGCTCTTAGCAAATGGAAAAGAAGAGTCCAATATGAATTCAAGGGACAAAATTTCTCATATTCAATTGGCATTGGAGACTGAGCAATCGGATGTGTTCTCTTGCTTAGCTCACGTTGTTTTTTTAAAGAGAAAGAAGATGAAAGTGTATAGAGAAGAAGAAGACTTTTGGAGTAAAAAAAGTATACCAAAGTAGATGAAAGTAGGGGGACCGTAACACTAAGTTCTATCATACATCTATTAAGGCAAATAGATCAAAGAAAAGGTTAGATAAGCTTGTTGATGCTAACGGGATAACTCATAGATCTGAAACTGCAAAAGGGAATGTAGCTTCGACTTATTTCACTAACCTTTTCAAATCCTCATCTCCTGGAAAATTTAAGGAGGTTTTTCATGACTTTAGACCGAGATTGAGCATTGATGATATGAATTATGCTTTAATTAAAGAGGTGTCAAAGGAAGATGTAAAAGAGGCTATGTTTTCAATCAAGCATTCAAGTGCTCCAGGCCCTTATGGTATGACTAGTCTCTTTTTCGAAAATATTGGGATGTTTTAGGAGATCAAGTCACAATCGAGATTTAGAGTTTTTTTAGGACATGTTCTTTTCCAGCAGAATTGAATTATACGCATTTGTGTTTGATTCCAAAGATTATGAATCCTAATATGATGTCTGATCTCCGTCCAATAAGTTTATGATATGTCTTCTACAAGGTTATCTCGAAGATTATGGTTTGGAGATTACAACCTCTGCTTGATGATCTAATTTTTCCAACTCAGTCTGCTTTTGTGGCAGATAAGCTTATATCGTATAACATTTTGATTGCGCATGAGATGATTCATGGTCTTCGCACTCACCCTGCAATCTCAAAGGAGTACATGGCCATTAAATATGATATGTATAAAGCCTATGATAGAGTTGAATGGAGCTTTTTGAAGGCTCTGCTTACGGCTTTGGGTTTTCACCAGAAATGGATTGCTTTGGTAATGTTTTGTGTGTCCTTAGTTACTTTTTCAGTTCTGATAAATGATCAGCCGCAAGGAATGGTTAATCCAGGAAGGGGCCTGAGACAAGGAGATCCGTTATCTCCCTTCCTTTTTGTTCTTTGCACGGAAGGTCTCACTCATTTGCTAAATAGTGCTGAAAAGATGGTCTTCTTCAAGGGATTCAATTTTCTAAGAAAGGACCAGAAAAGCGAGTGGAGAACAGTGTTCTTCAATCAAATTACTTGTTGCTGATGATAGCCTTTTATATGTAAATCGAGTGAAGAATAGTGTTGTGTCCACAATCAAATTCTAAATTCATACGGGGAAGCTACATGCCAAACAGTGAACTTACTAAAATCCTCCATAACTTTGGATCAAGAGTTGACGAGGAGATGAAGATTAAGATCAAAGAGCTAACAGGAATTGTAAATGAGGGTTGGGCTGGTACATACCTTGGTCTCCCAGAATACTTTAGTGGATCCAAAACAGAGATGATGTTATACAATTTTGATCTCCTAAAGTCAAGATTATATGGTTGGTTCTCTCGAACCTTATTGTTTGGGGGAAAAAAGATTTTTCTTAAATATGTAGCTATGGTAATGCATGTCTATGCTATATCTTGCTTTAAGCACACCAAATTCATGTGTGAAAAACTAACAAGTGCCATGGCTGACTTTTGGTGGAGCTCTCTTGAGCACAAAAGAAAGATTCATTGGATAAAGTGGGAGAAGATGTGTTTATCAAAGGATCAAGGTGGTTTGGGCTTCAAAGATATTCAAAGCTTTAATCAAGCTTTGTTGGCAAAACAATATTGGAGAATCATTCAAAGTCCTAATTGCCTTTTTGCAAGAGTTTTTAAAAGCTGATACTTTGATCAATCTGATTTTCTTGAAGTGGAAGTTGGTTCTCGGCCTTCTTATGCTTGGAGAAGCATCTTACATGGAAGAGATCTCATCTCCAAAGGTATCAAGAAGATGGTTGGAAATGGCAAATCCATTCATGTATGGTCTGATCCATGAATGATGAAGGTATGAGAGCTCCTTTTATTATTAACTACCTCATCTATGTGAATCTAAGGGTGAAAGACTTGATAAATTTTCCAAATAGATATCGGAAAAGAGAGGTTTTGGAAGACTTATTCTATCCAGTTGATGTGAGATTGATTTATGAAATTAAGCCACTGGTTTTTAAAGATGATTTTTGGGTTTGGTTACATAAAAAAATGGATATTACTCTTTGAAATCAGGGTATTGGCTTATTTCCGGTGAAAACCTAGTTGACGTGATTAGAGAAGCGGAAGTGTTGCCGTCTCTAAATGATCTCAAGAAATTAGTTTCGACTCTTCAAAATTCTCCAAAATTGAAAGCCTTTCTCTAGAGAGCTTTGAACAATGCTTTGTCGATGTTGACTTACTTGAAAGAAGAGGAATGAAAATAAATTCATGTTGCCATATTTGTTATATCATGCCATTCCAAGCAATCTTTACAGCTTACAGGTTCATGTATGTTTTTAAAACACTTGTTGTGTGCATCTATTATTGTGCTAACTTCTTCAGCAATGTAGATGAGGTGAGAGATCCTATGTATGTACATAACTGGTTTCTTCATGGTGCTTTGTTTGAAGCAGATGAGGATGGTTTCCTCTAATCAGGTCGGAGACTATCTGTTTTTGGTTTGAAATTATTTTCTTTTAGAACCTTTAGTAGGTTTATGTCATTTTGAATGAAATTTATTAGTATAGCAATAATGTTTCGTATAGTTTTTAATTTTTTTTTTGATTATCTAAATTATATCGTATACCTTTTTTGTTTTATAATTATTGGTAAGGTATTCGTGGACATGGTCATCAAACAGGTGATGTTGGCTACGACGAGGTTGGACATGGTCATCAAACGGATGATGACGATGGAGAGTCTTGCGAAGAGTCTGATGGTTCTGGTGACAATGCAGATGATGATTTTGTTTGTCATGATGACGAAAGTGATAACAATGACGATGATGATGATGCTTGCGGTGATGACGGGGATAGTAGTAGTGGTAATGATGATGATGATGATGATGATGATGATGATGATGACGACGAGGATGGTGATGATGTTAGTGATGAGAAAGAGGATGGTGATGGTGATTATGGTGATGACGATGGCGATGAAGATGATGATGATGATGATGATGATGATGATGATGATGATGGTGATAGTAATGGCAGTGATGAGGAAGACAATGTTGATGGTGATGGTGATGACGATGATGGTGAATATGATGATGGTGATGAGGAGGACGCATATGTTGAGGATGACGACATGGATTGTGCTCTTTCTGGCACCGATGAGGAGGATGATGGTGATTTCAGTATTTCTATGACAAATTGTGTATCGGAAAAAGGTGAAACGGTTAGTCTTCCTTTCCTTGGGACACCTACATGGTTCGAGAATGGTATTTTTGTGAAGGTTTTGTCTAGGAAGGGTAACACCCGTCGAAAGTTTTTTGGCTCTGGTTTTGATGCTAATGATGGTTGTTTGGAACCTACTATGAAACCTTTTGGGTCTGATCCAATTTCATTTGGTGTTTCCCGTTTGACGTCTGAATCGTATAACTCCGTGATTTTTGTTAAGATCTTGCGTGTTTGGTCGTATACTTTGCACCCTTCTGGTAAGAGATTGGGATCCATATTGTGTGATGAACATGTGTGTTTTATGTCTACTATATATATATATATATATTTTTTTTTTTACTTATTTTTGCTATTCGTACTATCATTCGTTCATTGTTTTTTTTTTGTTTTTTCGTTTAGGGTGTCAAAATTAAGGCTACTGTTTCTGCTCAAGATTACGACTTCTTTTTTAAGCGATTATTTGAAGGAAATTGGGTTACTCTTCAGGATTTCGATGTTGTACCTGAGAGTGGTTGCTTTAGAGCTACTTCCCATCTATCAAGGGTTTATTTCCGAACCAACACCGTCGTCCGAAAAGTTGTTATCCCATGTGTGAGAAATTTTTTCGCCTTCGTCGATTTCAAAAAAATTCTAGACCGCATTTATTCAGATGATTACTTAGCAGGTATGTGTGTTTGAATTTTCTTTTTTTGGTGTTTACTTTGGTGTTGCCTTGCTGTTGCTCACCTTTTTTTTTTACTCTACAAGATCTAATTGGTCAGGTCGTTAATGTTGGGAAGTTTGATGTTTGCGAACTATATTCGCTGACCAATACTGTCCGCACAGGGGGTTACAGTGAATACGAGACTATCAAGTTTGATCTCAAGGATAAAAGGTCGTTTGTGATGTCTTAATTATTAGTTTGTTTTATCGTTTGTTTTAGGTTGTTTATTGTTCCTTCCTTAAGACTTTCCTTATGATTTTTCTTTTCTCTGTTTTGCAGTGACCTCTGTTTGTCTTGCGAGTTATCTGGTGATATGGCTTTCAAGTTCTATAATGATTGGACTAATTGTTACGAGGATATCTTTATTTGCATTATTAGGTGGGAGATACTTAATTTTTGCGCAGGTAGTTCGTTACATTCGTGTGGTTTAAATATTTGCGTTGTTCTTATCTCCTTTGTAGTTGCATATAATTTGTTGTTGTTTTAACTTCAGGAAAGGTGACAATTTCTTCAACACATCCTACACGTGTTATAGTGAACCCTCTTGTGACAGAGGTTGAAGATTTCAAGTCAATGTACGTCACTACAAGAAATAACAGTTTTTGCGACCGCTTTTTGTGACTCTTTTTTTTGTCGCAAAAAAGTGGGACGAAAGTGTGACCACTTTGCGACCACTTTGCGACCACTGGTATTGTAGTGGCAAAAGAGTCCCAAATTACCGACTAAAAAAATTGGTCAGAAAAGAGTCGCTTATTTGCGACTGTTTAAGGACTTGCAAAAGTAGTCCCAAATTTGTGACTGATTTGCTTCGGTTTAGCAACTCCACTCGATTTTTTTTAAATAAACATCAAATAATATTAAAAAAAATATAAACTCTAAATTCTAAACCCTAAACCATCAAATAATATACAAAAATTCAAATAATAATAAAAAAATTCAAACTTACTATTTTTAAAAATATAATCATTTATAAATCCTAAATTTTAAACCCTAAACCTCTAACCCTTAATCATAAACTCTAAATCTTAAATTGTAAAATATATATTACACATAAACATAAATAATATACAAAAATATTAAATTGTAAACTAGATCTTACACATAAACATCAAATAATATACAAAATATTCAACACTTACATATTTTTTAAAATATAATCATTTTAGGGTTTAGGGTAACATGTACACTAATTTTTAAACCCTAAATTAAATCATAAACTATAAATCTTAAATCATAAACATCTAACTCTTAATCATAAACTCTATATCTTAATTAAATCATAAACCTCTAACTCTTAATCATAAACCCTAAACCCCTAACCCTTAAACCTAAACCCTAAACCTCTAACCCTTAATCATAAATTTGATCTAAATCTTAAATTGTAAACAAAATTTTACACATAAACATCAAATAATATACAAAAAAATTTAACACTTACATTTTTTTTTAATATATGATACTTACACATAATTTTTATGATATTTAATATATGATATTTTATAAATACTTAATTCTAAACCCTAAACCTCTAACCCTTAATCATAAACTCTAAATCTTAAATTGTAAAGTAGATCTTACACATAAACATAAAAAAAAAAAAAAAAATATATAACACTTACAAAAATTTCAATCTAATCATAACATCTACTAAGTGTTACATGTGTTTTATAAGAAATGATTTTGAAAGATAAAAATTATCTCAAAATTTATTTATTTTTAAGTTTTAACATAATTTTGAACTGCTATATACACAAAATCATTGTAAAGTCATATTTAAACTTTCTAGGTTCTTAAAGTTTAGGGTTTAGGGTAAAAAAATTTTATTGTCACAAAAGAGTCTCAAATTTGCGACCGTTTAGCAACCGCAGTCGATGTTTTTAATAGTAGTCACAAAAGAGTCCCAAATTTGTGACTAATTTGCGACCTAATGACAAAAAAATGAAAGCTTCTCAATGGCTAATTCCTTGTGACGAGGATCGAGATCCTCCACCGTTGATTAGTTTAATCCAACGGTGGAGGATTTAAACTGATTTATTTATTATTTTTTCCTTTCTTTTTTTCTCTCTCTACTTTCCACGATTCTCTTCTTCTCGTCCTTCTTCTTCTTCTTCTTCCCGACAAATCAATTGATCAATCTCACTTTTTTTTTTGCAGATCCAGTCACCGGCGAGGCTTCTTCTTCTCCGTCCGCCGGCGAGGCTTCTTCTTCTCCAGCCGCCGGCGAGACTTCTTCTCCTCCGGCTCCTTCCTCCTCTTCTTCTTCTGTCGGTGGTGGCGAGATCTGATTCCGGATTGGGTTAAGGACCAGACCGGCGATGAAGGAAAGGATGGAGAAGAGGAGCATACCGGCGAAGAAGGCTCACCGGCGAAGAGGGGCTCACCGGCGAAGAAGGCTCACCGGCGAAGAAACTCACCGGAACAGATCGGTCTTCTTGACCGATCTGTTTTTTTTTTTTTTTTTCATTTTTTTTAGTTTTTGTAATGAATTAATTAAATAAATAAAATATATTTTTTTGAATATGTTTTGTTTTTTTTGAATTATTTTTTTACAAATAGTCACAAATCAATCTCTAAATTAAGACTGATATTATAGTCACATATCAATCCCAAATTTGCGACCGTTTTGCGACCAATTTATTTAGCGACGAAATATTTGCGACCACTTTTTTTGGTCCCAAAATGATCGCAAATAAGTCATTTGCGACCATTTTGAGACTCTTTTGGTGATCGCAAAAACTGTGTTTTCTTGTAGTGCGTGTTGGTTGGAATTTTAAAGTTTCTTTTTATATCGTCTTCGTTGTTTCCATGTTTGTTTAATTTGAGTGCCCCGTTTTCAGGTTACAGTTTTAAAAAAATTGATGTGTCACTATAAGTTCTTCCACTCGTCCCTAATATCATTTCTTGGAATATTTTGAAGGGTTTTTGGTTTTGTTTTTGCTTTTATGAGTTTGTAAGCGTACGTACGCATGTTTAATGTGTTTTTTTTGCTAATTCTCGAACCGTGTTTTGCGAGATCATGATATTGGTTTATTTGGATGATTAATATACTGAAACTTTCTTCTTGCTATTTAATTTGTTTAATTTATGTATGACTGATCCACACATCCTTTGTGTTTAAAAGTATTGGACTGCATGAGCACGTGGTTTGTAGATCTAGATACTTTCTTTTTATTAGATTTTTGTTTGTACAATATCATTTGTGTTTTTTGACCTCGATGTTAATTTGCTTTATACTGTTTATACATAGACAATTCTTAAATATTAAAACATGAAAGCTCTTAAAAAACGAAGAAACGCGAGACGAAACAAACGTTGGTTTTTCAAGTCTTAAGGAAGCATTTATGCTTTGGATTTTTGATTTTTTTGGCAAAAAAAATGTTTTAGGATCGATATATAACAACTGAAGGATAAGATTTATATTTTCGTCACTATTATGTTTCATATTATAAATTATTATTGATTTTGAAGATAAGTTATTTTAAGATGCCCAATAAAATCCATAGTTATCACGAGTGAATATATATATATATATTATTATTTGCTTATTTTTCGACTTTGTATGATTTTATGATTAATTATTAGGGATTCAGTTCTATCAGATTTTACATCAACGAAAATTTAAAATTTTTCTATTTTACGTAAATAGAAAAATGGGTTTTCCAATGTAAAATATCTATTTCGCTTCTATCGTTTATAACCCTGGTATTTTTTTTACATTTTAATATTATATGATAATAATAGTTTGGCATTATCGCCTTTTAAGAATAATGGAAAATACTAGAAAACCATTTATTTGTCCATATCTACTTAGGTGTAAGTTTTCCTATATAAATATAACACCACCCCATCGTCTCCTTATATTGTGTCTTTGAGTCTCTTGCGAATTTCCCATACTCAACGATTTTTTCCTTGCATCATGTCTAACATCCGAAGAAAATCATCGCCTTTTGTTCTTATTCCTGATATCAATCCGGCTTTGCAAAGGTATAACCTAAAGGTCCACGTCCTTCGTCTTTGGAAGAATTTCAGGAATGGAAAACTAAACTCTCTTCAGATGGTTTTGGTTGATGAACATGTAAGGTTTTATTTAAAAACTGATTTTAATTATGTATTTTGTATGTTTATTTTGGTCTTGGATTCGTTTTTAATGTTTTTTAAGGGTTCCAGGATACATGCTTGTGTTGATGATGCCTTGATAAAAAGGTTTGTTGCTCAATTGGTTGAAAGTGAATCAAGGGTAGTCAATACCTTTGATCTTGTGGATTATACCGGTGACTCTCGAACCACGGAGATTCGTTTCAAGTTGATATTTTTGCGAACCACTTACGTCGTTAAGTACAATGACTTTCCACCTATTGTTCCTCTAAAGTATGTCAAGAGTTTCGAAGAAATTTTGTCTCGGAAACTTGATACAAGTGTCATGATTAGTGAGTTTTTGGGATTTATTTTTAGACCTATGTAGTTTATTTTTTATTATTTGTATAATTATTCCACTAATCGTCGTTTGTGTTTGTTATGGGAAATATATGTCATTGGTCAAGTTGTTGATGTTGGAGATTTGGAGGACATAACAGAGAGGGGAAAACTCAATACAAAACTTGATATCTAACTTCGCGATACTACGTGAGTTTACACTTTAAACTTTTTTATATATAACTATTGTTCATTAACCGGATCTTAATCCCTGTTGTTTTTCGTGTATTTGGTAGTGGTTCGCTGTTGAGTTGCACTCTTTGGGGTGATTATGCTAAAGATGTTACTAAATTTGTGGGGCACATCGTTCTAAAGTTGTTATTTGTCTTTTGAAGCTTGTGTGTATCAAGGAGTATCGAGGTTTGTTTGATTTTTCTGCGAATATTTTGATGGTATTGTTTATTTTTGATTTGATGGTGTTGTTTAATACTAGTTTTTATTAATAATTTTGTTTGTTTGGCTTCTTAGGTGGTGTGACTATATCAAACACCTACAATGCTACTAAGATATATTTTAATCCACGTGTGCCAGAGGCTGATCAGTTTCTATCCATGTTAGTATTTTGATGTTTGTTTGGCCTTTTTATATTATTTTTATATTGGAAAAAATGTTTATAGCTAATTCTTAATGATGTAGGTTGCCCACTGATGGTGTTGTGCTTGCATCTAATTATAAGAGTTCGGCGTCGAGCGTGACACCTTTCTCTTTACATGATGAGTTTTTTAAGCTCAATCCTAGACGAACTATCAATGATATAATTTATTGTATGCAGGTAACGTTGATATTTTTAGTATATTTCTTGTGTGCGTGGTTTTTTTTTAATCATTTTTTCTTGATGGTGTAAATTCTGTTTGTGTTTGTTAGCTTGGTAAGTGTGTTACCATGGTTGTTGTTGACTCTGTTGAGACAAACAAGTTATGGTATTATATTTCTTGCAAAGGTTGCAATAAGAAAGTTTCGCCATATCCTATTGATGATAATGATAATGGACCACTTTTGTATTATTGTGATAAGGATGTCACGAATGTTATCGCAAGGTATATTTCCACCTTTTCCACACATTTTTTGCCATTAATTATTTATCTATGAGGTTCTAAGATTGATCATTTTAATGGTGTTATAAATTAGACACCGTCTGGTTTTGCAAGTGTCTGATGACTCGGGTGGTCATGTTGGGTTTGTGTTTTTTGATACCCTTGCCCAATCTCTACTTGGTGTTCCAGATGCTCCTCTCTCACTCGAGGTCGATGAGGTATTGTTAGTGTGTAACGTTAATATCTATGTTTTTGTCCATGGTTTATTTGTGTTTGGTTCCTGGTTCTAATCGCTAATGTTTCCGACCTTTATATATTTTTTCTTCTTTTGGTTTTCTTTGCAGGATAATCCAGCGTTGTTGCCCCAACCCCTTTTTGATTTAGTTGGTAAAACTTTCCTTTTTAAGATCGGTATAACAGAGGACAATTTGAAGAGCAGCAAGGCCCCTCATGTGGTGTATTTATTCAGTGATTCTGAAGATATGATACGGGATTTTGTTGTTCTTCCTGTTTTAAGTGTAGGTTTGATGATGTTATATGTATAAAAGACTCCTCAGTTTCTGTGCATTTGGTTCTTTGGATATGATTTACAATGTTTATCATTTTATGCTGTTTAGGAACCTATTGAGTTAACTTTGCCTTATGGTGGTTCGCGTACGTCATCTGAGGCAATGATGTCGTCTTCTTTGAAGTGAGAACATGATGTTGTTGATGGAAATTTGGAATTGGTCGATGAGTCTTCTTCTAAAAAAGGAATGTCGGATGTCCACACCGAAGAATGATCACCATTATTAATGTTTTTGGTTTTGGATTTATTTTGATTTTTTTTTTTTTTGGTTTTCGTACATTGCATCGTACTTTTTGTGGTTTTGTATGTTTTTTTGGTTTTAGTGTTTTGGCACGATACTCGTGTTATCTCCATAGTTTTCTATTTTGATTGAATGAAATCTTTTTGAATGACTTTGAATTGTTTATTACCAATTCTTGGATATCATTCACGGTTTCATAGTATTATATCTTGGTGATTTATTATCACGTTTTTATCACATTCTTAAATAATCGAAACAACAAAAAGAAGGGATCGAACAGTATTGTTTTCTGAGTCGACTGAATCTCTTCAAATAGATTGGTATATACTATATTTTTCTATGTCCTTATCCGATGGGTAGAGCCAATTTTGATGAGATGGAGAATTCTAGCTCGAGTAGTCGCAGATCGCTCGATCGATTGTTAGAATCAATCGATTCACTCGCCTATGGTCATAAAGAAATTTCGTTTTGAACCCCTTTGGAATTTTTATTTAAAAAAATGGGAATATTTGTGTCAACCTTCTTATTATGGGTTTCTTTTCGTAAATAAATTTGGAATATTGGAAGTAATTATATAAAATGGTAAATTTCTTTTATGCAAATTGGACTTTGAGTCGGTCTTATAATACGTCTTTGAAACCCTAGAAAACTTTATATATATGTGAATATAGAAATTGTGTTATCGATAGAGCCACATGGTATAGTAAGAGTTTTTCTAAAGTTATACAATCATCTTCTATTTTCCATTGTCGCACAATGGCTTACTTTCTTTCTGAGGCTATCCATAGATCATATTCTCAATATCTAGCAAATGTTTCTGGACTTGATCCTCTCAAGTATGTTTGGAGGATCAGGGTAAAGGTTTTACGAAAATTTGAGCACTTTCATGGGGTCGAGACATCCCTAGACCTTATATTATGCGATGAGAAGGTGAGCATCTTTTTCTTTTTTGGTTTGGTTTGTTTCTTTTATAAACACCTAAGGTGCTCGGCTAATTTTAGTTTTTTTTCAGGGGGACAAAATACATGCTTTTATAAAAAAGGATTATATCAACAAATTTGTGGGGCAAATAGAAGAAGGTGCTTGGCTCTTATTAATTGATTTCAACATTCTTCCTCACACGAGATCTTTTAGACCAGTTGCACATCGTTTTATGATTGAGTTCAAATTCAAGACTCGCTGTGTTGAAATTACATCTAGAGGGCCCGGTCAATATTTTTCTTTTGTTGATTTTGAGACAATTTTGTCTGGGAATCTGGATCCGGATATTTGTGTGGATTAGTTTCCTATTTTTGTATATGTGTTCCTTAGTTAGTTGTTATGACTTATAAATAAATTCTAAATACATGTGTATGTTTTAGATTTGATAGGTCGCGTCAAAAGTATTGAAAATTTTGTTCATCGTGAAGCATGTGTTCGACAAGCATGTGTTTGACGTTGCATCAGAACCACGCTATATTTTGATCGCGAATATTGCTGGTACTGTATATTTATTGTTTTGTGTGTGTTTACTTACTTCCTCCTTCTTTTTAATCGTTCTTTTTTTTTTGCAAACAGGGGATGTCATATATCTTGCCGACTGTCTGGCGAGTATGCTACTGATTTTCTGGAATCTTTGGTCAATTATAGAGAAAATGATGTTGTTTGTGTCATAAGATACTCAAAAATTTGTTTACAACAAGGTGCTTTAAATTCGTATACCTTTGAGTTTATGGTCTATGTTGTTTGATTCTATACACGTTTATATTCTTTTGTGTTTGTTTGTCTTTAGGTTATTGGATAGCTACAACGTTTTATGGATGCACACGGGTTTTGGTAAATCCACCTTTTCCTAAAGTCGATGCTTTCAAGAATCCAGTCTTTTTATGCGCACGGTTTATTGGATGATGACAAAGAGTATGTTGAAGCTATTAAAGAGGGGAGTTTTTGGTGTTCTGCTAGATATATACGCATGTTGTTTGTTATCATGATGATCTCGAATAGTGTTACTTCCATGCTTGCTGTTTGGAACGCTACATGGGTGATATTGTCGGAAGATATTTTGTTCCAACAAAAGAGAATACGTAAGAATCAAGGTACAAGTGTAAGGTTCCCTTATTTATGTTTGGCATTTGGATTGTCATCTCTATTTTGTTATGGAGGCCTCTTTATTACACTTTTAGATATGTTAATGATATCTACGTCTAAATTGTTCTTAACATTTGTATCATTTCTGTTTACATGTTTACGGAATGCCAAAACTAATCAATTACGATTATTTTGATTTCATATTTGGTTATATCTGAAGAACAGATAAAGAATTTCACGTTATCGGAGATCGAAAAGTTATTGCGTTCTAACAGGAATTCTCTTGCTAATTTTGACGATATGCCAAAGTCGGATGATATTGAAATTGTTAAATTCAAAAATCATCTTCTCAGTGATGAGAAGAGTTATGATCAGGAACAGCTACGCGCAGATCATGTTAGATTAATGTCGATGATTACTGAAGAGCAGTTGGGTATTTATAATGAGATTCTAAATATTGTTTTGAGTAACGTGGGTGGTGTTTTCTTTCTGTATGGCTTTGGAGGCACATGTAAGACATATCTTTGGAGTGTTCTAGGAGCTGCTTTGCGATCTAGAGGTGAGGTTGTACTAAACGTTGCATCGAGCGGGATTGCTTCATTGCTATTACAGGGTGGTAGGACGGCCCACTCTAGATTTGGAATCCCCATTAATGTTAACGATAGCACAACATGCTCGATGAAGGCTGATACACATTTAGCTGAATTGATCAAGGAGAGTCGGCTTATAGTTTGGGATGAAGCTCTGATGATGAGTAAACACTGTTTCGAAACATTGGACAGAAGTATGCGTGATATACTGAAATGTGAAGAACCTTTTGGAGGCAAAGTCATAGTTTTTGGTGGTGATTTTTGACAGGTGCTGCATGTGATCCCTGATGCATGTAGGAATATAACAGTTATGTATGCGTTGTGTGCGTCAAAGCTTTGGAAGAGTTGTAAGGTTCTACGTCTTACCAAGAATATGAGGCTGCACTCATGACTTACAGAGATTGATGCAAATGATCTAAGTTCTTTTTCACAATGGATTTTGGAAATAGGAGATGGGAGGATTAATGAGCCTAATACCAGTGAAACAGAGATTGAGATCCCCGAGGATTTGTTGATTCACAATTGTGACGATCATGTGGAAATTATTGTTAGGGAGATCTACGGTGCATCATTTACCACATAAAATGATCCCCAGTTTTTAAGGGAGCGAGCTATATTGGCTCCTACTAATTTAGATGTTGAGAAAGTTAACGATTATATGCTTTCACAATTATCAGGTTTTAATTTATGGTCCACACTTGTTTTTGTTTGTGTTTAAACTTAGGTCTCTTAAATTTTTTTTCTTTCTTATTTAGGTGACGAGATGGTTTATTTGAGTGCTGATAGTATCCAACCTTCTGAAAAGGTTGTTGTGAGTGAAGATCAGGCAGATCATTCTGACCCAAATTTTGCAGATGACATAGTATACACACATGAGTTCTTGAACAACATCAAGGTATCGGGTTTGCCTAACCATAAGCTGGTATTGAAGGTCGGTGCTCCTATCATATTGCTGAGAAACATTGATCCAATAGGCGGTTTGTACAATGGCACGCGGCTTATTATAACTCAGTTAGCTAATCATGTTATAGAGGCAAAAGTTATCACAAGGAAATTTAACATTGGGGTTGACGAGAGGGTTTTAATACCAAGAATGTTTGTTACTCCCGTCGATGCGAGATTTCCGTTCCGAATGCGACGTAGACAATTTCAAGTTTCACTTGCATTCGCAATGACAATAAATAAGAGTCAAGGTCAAACTTTGGAGAAGGTGGGATTATATCTGCCAAAACCAGTGTTCTCTCATGGTCAACTTTACATTGCGGTTTCTAGAGTGACATCGAGAAAAGGCTTGAAATATTGATAACTGACAGTAAAGATGTTCCGCAGAAAATGACTACGAATATCGTCTACAATGAGATTTTTGCCGAGTTATAGATTATGATTCATTTTTTATTTTTTTTTCCATGGATTTTGTTTACTATTGTCTCTATGCACTGTTTTTATTTACTTTTTTGTGACACTTTTTCATGTGTTTGATTGTGATTTTGGATTTTTTTTTTTAGTTACTTATAATTTCTTTATTCGGTGTTGAAGTTTGTTAAATGCATTGAAATTATTCCTACATCGACTATGCGTTTTTCTATACTATCCTTTCTCATAAATACAAGTCATAAGAAAGGGTGTTTAGCACGCTTACATATATAATTTGTTTATTAAGCATTTGTAGTCCGTATAGGGTGCGGACCCCGTTAACTAGTGTTGTAGTATGATTGATTAGTGAGAGACCATGTTATATATAGATGTAGATACACAAATAACAAACCATGAGTGGAAACTGCAAAGAAAGTGAAAGTTTGGTTGTGCAACAAAACATCTTTGGGTTTCAAGACGATGAATTCATTAGAGTTATACACAGTAGTGGAACTTTTTATTGATTAAAGAGAAAATTCATCAAAGTAACCTCGTTCATAAGGAATATTACTAGACTAACCTCAAACAAGTCTACCATACTAAACTAACCTTATAAAATTGGTCAATATCCATTTTATCCATATGTTGTATTATATTACAAAATGCCATTATTTATTTATTTTTGATTTATTTTTTTAAAACAAAAAAAAATTAATGAAATAATAAAAGAAAGAAATGGAAAAAAATATGTTTACAAAAACAAAAACACAAAACCTTTCGACAAAAGGCGACGGCAACGTTTGGAGCGACCACGCGATTCCGACTGATTCCGGCGAGGAGTGGGCGTTTCCGGTAAGTCTCTTCATCCTCTTGCTTTGTTTTACCTTTCTCTTTAGTTCTACGAAGAAGAAGAAGACCCGACGAAGGATGGTACATCGACGAAGGAGGATGGTTACGACGAAGGAGTTGAACTTTGGGGGAGATTTTTCGAGGGTTTCGGTTAGTCTTTTTCTTTGGTGTAGGCAGAGAATGGGGAAGAATCGGCGGCGGAAACCCTAATTTCATAGATTTTTTTTTGCGGCGGCGAAAGCTAACCTTTTTTTTTTGGCAAATAGCTTAGTTAGTGTGTGTTTCCGGTCTACTGAACGAGATTCCGGTGAGAGTAAGGATTTTCTGGTGAGGAAAGTTTAATTTTGTATTTCTTTTGGTGGTAGATTTTGTAACGCTTGATGGTAGATTTATTAAGAAGACATATGTGGTTTGGGGAGTTTGGTAGATTTGTTTATATTTCATAGTAGATTTGTTTGTATATGACGGTAGATTTGTTTATAGATGACGGTAGATTTGTTTATAGATGACGGTAGATTTGTTTTTATATCACGGTAGATTTATTTTTACATGACGGTAGTTTGTATAGATATGACGGTAGATTTGTATGCTAGATTTTGTTAATGTAATGGTAGACTTATTGTTAACGGCTGACTGATTCTTTCTTTTCTCCGACATGTAGGTGGCATCATCTCCGGTGATATTACTAGCGTCTGCAAATTCCGTTAACGTTTCTGAAATTTGGGGTGAGAAATAGTTTGTTCATGATGGTAGAGTTATATTAATTATTTGATGGTAGATTTGTTTGTTAATGATTGTAGAGTTATCGTTTTATATGATGATAGATTTGTTAGTCACATATTTGAATTTTATATATGAATGATGACATTTGTTTGTTCTTCTTTGACATGTTATGGGTTTCGCGATGGCGGACAGGTCTCCGACGAGATTCCCGACTTCTTTTTAGTGTCTTTTTCAATGAGTATAATTGATGGTAGATTTATTTTTGTGAAGATTTGTTTATGAATTGATATTAGGTTTATTTATTGAAACTATTTGTTTATGAATTGATAGTAGATTCTCGGCTTCTTTTTAGTATATTCTTCTCGACTGATTTATGGCATTTGCGACGGCAGACGAGTCTCCGGCGAGATTTTCGACATCGTTCCGACGTGTTTTCTAGGGATTGTAGATTTGGATTTGTTAGAATTATTTTTGAAATGATGGTAGATTTGTTTTAAAACGATGTATATTTATTATTGAATTGATGGTAGATCTATATTTGAATTTGTACAAATGATAATTGCATTTTAGATGATGGTATTGTTTCCAAATTATAATTGTTGCAAAACGCTAAGTCATGTGTTAACCCAATAATATAGACGAAAACACATATCTATTCTATACAACAATACTAAAAACAAACAATCACAAACCCAAAAAAATTACAAAGCTCATATGCCATATTTGACACATACCCATCAGTTAATCCTTATTTTTTTTAGTCGAGGATTAATTTTTTTAATCCTTATTCCAGAAACATCTTTCATAAAAGCACTACTACAATTTTTGATGTGTCATTTGACATTGTAATGTTCAAGGTTTAGTGATTTGAGTTAAATGTACTAGAATAAACATAAATAAGAACCAAAAGACCGTAAATTAAAAGATAGTTATTACACAAAAGAAAACCAAAAAGACATAAGGTGAATGTTTAAGGGAACCAATAGGACATAAGTTGAAAGTTAATCTTAACCCGGAAAAAAGGGAGGATAACAAAATAAATCTATCATCATTACAATAAATCTACCATCAAACACTAAAAAATTCTCATACTTAGCAAATTTGGGTGCCTGGTTTTTTTGTAAATCTGAGTTTTAGTGTAGGGCAAAAACGTCATTTCTCATTCTGGAAAAAGTCAAATATCTACCACCAAACAATGTCAATAAATCTATCGTCATTAAAAGTAATCACAACGCGAAATAATAAGTCTAACAACTGAAGGTTATTTGAGTAAATACCAAAAGATTTACTAAATCTACCGCCATTAACAATAAATCTACCAAATAATTTTAAATATACCGTCATTAATATTAAATCTACCACCATAACAAAACGAAGTCACCGAGATGTTAGACGTTTTTATATCTACCACCATTACAAAAAAATCTACCAATCTATTTTAAATCTACCGTCACTAATATTAAATCTACCACCGTTACGAAACGAAGTCACAGAGATGTTACACAGTTTTATATCTACCGCCATTATAAATAAATCTACCAAACGAAAATAAATGCACCATGATCAATAAAAATCTACCGCCAAATAAATAAATCTACCGTATCTATAAAATAATCATCCGATAATTCCCGGTAGATAACTCTACCACCAAAAGAAATAAGTCTACCGTTATGTACGATTAATCTACCACCATTGTAAATAAATCTACCAAAAAAGTCAAACATTTACCGTTAGTCAACGGTTTGTTCGTAAAGTCTACCAACTCATAAAAAAATCTACCATCAAATAAAATATATTTACCAAAAATAAATATATCTATCGCGTCGTTAAAATAAGTCTACCAAAATAAGTCTACCAATATTTAACAAATCTACCATCTTTCAAACAAATCTACCATCCATCAAACAAATATACGGACAAAAATTTCAGTTGACCAACATCAAACAAGTCTACCTTCAAAGAACGGTAGACTTTTTTTTTGGGGGCAAATGAATAGTAATTGAAGTTTTATAATTGTGTTTTTCTCAACAAAGTTCATAAGGATACGTTCGCTAATACGAATAAAATTAGGTTAGTCTAATAATAAAAATAAAAGTAAGTCAAACTAATAATAAACATAGAAATAAATGTTAGTATATTAATCCTCCCTTGATTAAATGCCCTTACTTGTCTACAAACACGAAAACTAGAACATGCGAGGAAGCAGTTTGTAGGTAACAACATATAAATCACAAACCGAGCCACATACACTGCTTCCTCGCATGTTCAGGTACTAACTTTAAGTTCAGCTTTCACACGGCATTAAAAGAAAAAGCTTGAGTTTAAGTCACTTTTCTTATGATATTTTTGAGCAGTTTATAGCTCCAAGGGCAAAAACCAAGGAAAATTCCAGCTTTAACTACTCAATATATGCAATTTGACATTTTTTCTTCAGCCAAAATTTGACAATTTGAAGAAAAGGAAGAATGTGGTAGTACCATGAGGCTTAAAGTTGAAGAGCGGTGGAAGGAAACGTCCATTGGGTATCGCGCATTCAGATCTCTAAGCTCGTCAAAGAATGGGTGGACCAATACATCGAGCTAATTGGCAAGATCACAATTCAACAAAATCAACAAAAACAACATCGCAACAGAGATTAGGAGAGTATTGAAGAAGCCTTGAAACCAAATCGACATCTTCTGGAGGCATTCGCTTATGGAAAATATGGGTTTTGATGAAAATTGTTTCAGTTAACGGCTAGTTAAAGAAGACATTGAACTTGATGTTTAAATCCAAACTACGAGATGCCATGGATGAGCTTTAATGTGAGGAAATTTGGACTCTGTGTAACTGGGGGTTCATGCAATTGATTTCTTCCCTTGTTGGTGTTCCTAAAACCTACACAAGTCATAAATACATCATAGTACTCCTTCATATGTTCTATATTAAGTGATGTTTAAGGTTTTTACACACCAATTAAGAAAACTTGTGTAATACCATTTCTTACATTTTTTATCATTGTTTAATTTTTAATTTATTAAATAAAAAAATACGTAGATTTATTATTTAGTCAAAAGTTGTTGATCCCAAACTCTTTTATTCACAATCACAACTATTAATACCATCACAATTTCGCATACCGGTATAAATGATCAATTTATTATTCTTAGTCAAATTTCTGATGAGAATTTTGGATGGATGAATCACAAAACGTAGAATTGTGAAATTATATTCCACATATTTATTCCATAATAATTTGCCACATACGTAGTACAATAAAATCAGAACATGATCTGAATTTAAAAGGAGTTCAGAAGCAAAAGGTTCAACATCTCGAGTATGACTTCTTTTCTTCCACTCCTATGTCGTGATGAAGTTCTCCTTCACCATAAAAAAAGGCTTGTTCAAATCGAAGTCGCGACTAACATGAAAATAAATTTTGTAAACCGGCAGATCATTGTTTTTGTTGCTCTCCTCCTTTTTCATTTTGATTTTAAGATTTTTTTTTGTTGTTTGAAGGAAAAAGAGAGTAGTAGTGTGGTTATATAATGGATGGTGGGGGAGTTTGATAATTAATTTGAGTTAGGGAATATTAAATGATCAATTACTTGGAAATCTATATCTCTCATAAAACATCATAAAAATTAATTTTAGCATTGATTAATTTTTGAATTTTTAACTGAAAATTATCTCAATTATATAAGGGTAAAAAGTCATATTATGTCAATTTTAGCATTGATTTATGAGAACAACGCTTAATTGAAAAAAAAAATCTCTAAAACATTAGTTAATATAGAACAACAGAGGGATTATATCATTATACATGCATTGAATCAATTATAATACCACCAGGTAGTACATTTACAAAACCACCAGTATCACTCATCAAAATCAACACTTTCTTGTGCCAATCAGATTCAACACTGTTTAACGGCAAGCCTTCTTCATCACCCAAAACCTCACCTGAGCCATCTTCTCTAAACCAGTTTTACTCGCTCGTAGGCAAGATTCCGGCGGATGCGAAGCTGTACGGAACAACCCAATCGGAGTGAAACCTAATAAAGCTATTAAAATCTGAACCAGAACCAGCAGAGATTGCCTCACCTTGCGTTTGAGATTGTAACGGTGCCATTAAGCCTTGTAATGGAGCATCTGCTCAGCGTCGTCTTCGAACTCCTTGTTACACGAATTACATTCTAAGCCAGATAATCTAGGTCTCATTTCTTCTTACTTTCACCACCATTTGGTAACTCTTTGATTCAACAATCAATTGAAGCCTTGTGATTAATTCGATGATGTAGAGGGTAAATTATCCGATCGTGATGATAGCGAAATCTGAAAAATTTGTTAGGTTCTGAGAATATTTTCTCAGAAGACGATCGCGAAGAAGACGATAATCGCCACAATTTTCAATTTTGGGTAAATTTCATTTTTATATTATTTACCCATATGTGCCAACGAAGTTAATTAAAAAACTTCAAAAATATATATTTATAAATCTATTGAAACGATGTGTTATTTTTGAAATATTGCAAAATTCCTGAACCGAATCCGAACCGAAAAACACGAAAAACCCGAAAACCAAAAATATATTGAAACGATGTGTTGTCTTTGAAATATTGTAAAATTCCCGAACCGAATCCGAACAAAAAAACACTAAAACCCAAAAA
Source organism: Eutrema japonicum (assembly GCA_030161315.1). Lineage (NCBI taxonomy): Eukaryota > Viridiplantae > Streptophyta > Magnoliopsida > Brassicales > Brassicaceae > Eutrema > Eutrema japonicum. The sequence continues at coordinate 24,864,697 of BSQW01000007.1, forward strand.
CAGAAAATATATTGAAAATTTGAAACGATGTGTTGTCTTTGAAATATTGCAAAATTCCAGAACCGAATCCGAACCGAAAACACTAAAAACCCGAAAATCAAAAATATATTGAAACGATGTGTTGTCTTTGAAATATTACAAAATTCCAGAACCCGAACCGAAAAACCCAAAAAACACGAAAAACCCAAAAAAACCCGAAAATCAAAAATATATTGAAACGATGTGTTGTCTTTGAAATAATGAAAAATTCCCGAACTGAACCGAATTCGAACCAAAAAACCCTAAAACCCCGAAAACTGAAAATATATTGAAACGATGTGTTGTCTTTGAAATAATGAAAAATTCCCGAACTGAACCGAACCCGAACCGAAAAACCCGAAAACCAAAAAAACTCGAAAACCGAAAATATATTGAAACGATGTGTTGTCTTTGAAATAATGAAAATTTCCCGAACTGAACCGAACCCGAACCGAAAAACTCGAAATCCGAACCATAAATATTTATATATACTTCGGGGGGTTACGTGATTTTCGGGGTTTTTAGTTCAGGTTCGGTTTGGGAATTTTGCAATATTTCAATGACAACACATCGTTTCAATATATTTTCGATTTTTGGATTTTTTGGGTTTTTCGTGTTTTTCGGTTCGGGAATTTTGCAATATTTCAAAGACAACACATCGTTTTAATAGATTTATAAATATATATGTTTAAAGTTTTTAAATTAACTTTCTTGGCACAGTTGGCAGTGCATGTGATTTATCCTTAAGGTGAAGGGTTCAAACCACCATTTTGCATAATTTTGTTTAATAATTTGCCCAAAACGACGTAGTTTTAGTAATCTATAGACAGTATTATACGGTTTTTAAAATCTATACACGACATAAGGTTTTCTTGCAAATCGGAACCATGTGACGGTTTTTTTTGCAGAAAACCCTTTTAATTTATGTTAGTTTTTCGTTTTGCCACATCATCGATATGGGTTTGTGCTGTTTTGCGGATGACTTTGGAGGTGAGGGGATTGACCTGCATTTTCCAAAACTGAGGGGTATTCTTGCAAACAATAAAGGTGATGATTTTTTTTTGCAGAAAACCCTTGAGCAAATTATTATGTAAGTAAATTATGGGTAAAATGGTATTTTGTGTAAGTACTTTTTTTTAACAACTATCTTTATTTATATAAAATTCAACATACATAAGAAATACATTAAAAAGCAAAAATACAATACCATAAAACAAAAGGGAAATTTTGACGATTTTTTCTTCGAGAAAGTTTACTCGCTAATAGAGTGTACACTCTTTCCTTCCTCAAATTCGCATTTAATCTGATGCGATCTTCAACTTTGGCTGATGTCCATCATTTCCCATGTCGTATTACATTGACTAATTCTCAATTAGGAACTAAAAGTGTTCTTCAAATAAGAACTCAATTTACTGATTCTTTCGAAGAAAATAAGCTTTGAGACTGCCAATTTTCAACGACTGTACGAATGTCGCAATACAACAAGGATAATTCTGCTCTAAACCCTTGTCCCTTCCAAGGCGGTTTCCATGGTGGTTGATTCTATGGTAATGTCGTTTCCCTCAGAGTAAAATCATCGAAGAAAATCAAAATTAGTTCCCAGAACCGCCGACCATTGATCCTTATTTCTCCAAAGAGAGAATTAGGAACCAGAAAGTACACGAATTTTTTCGGATCTTAATCGGTTTCAGGTATTTATTACCCGAAATGCCTAAAATATACCCAAAACTCCGAAAATATACCCGAAAATATTTAGGGAAAATATACCTGAAATACCAAAAATATACCCCAAAACACAAAATTATATCCGAAAACCCAAAAACCAAAAAAAAAAACTAAAGAAAATATACCCATAATACTAAAAATATACCCAAAAACCTGATATATATTTAATATTTTGGATATATAATTATATTTCGGGTAATTCGGGTACCCGAAATGTTTTCGGTTCGGTTCCGGTATTACATGATACCCACATGTATCAATGAGTATGATCCAATGAGTATTTTGGCAATTTTGGATCGGTTACGGTTCGGGTATGTTAGGTCGATTGAGAAAACACATCACAACATAACGGTTACTTGTTACGTGAAGAGAGGCACAGTACCGACATCGGAGATGTCTTGGTCACGGGCCAAAATCAACGTCGGAAAGACGGTTTCTCAGAGCAGTTAATGAACCGGCACGTGAAGGAAACGGTTTAGCGAGAATCGCCTTTGTGATCGCCCCTAGGAAGCGGTTTTGCCCTAAGTAGTATGGGGTCAAACGTTGTAAGTAAATTATTATGTAAGTAAATTAATTTAGGTGTTAGTTTAGTCAAAAACATTTTATTTAGTGATATTTTGATCAATTTTCTATATTAAATGATACTTTTTGAAGAAAAGTAAAATTTTTAATATTTGTGTTTTTAGTCAAAACATCTTATATTATAAAACGAATAGAGTATAATTTTGAGGCTTAAGAGATCTTTGAAAACGTAGGATTATAGTATAGTTTAATTTAATTAACAAAAAGTTAAAACTACTAAAATATAATTTCGAATCTTCATATGCTTAAAATTGTTTAACGAGTAATTTAATAATTGGACTAGGCTTTAACCCGCGCTAGTTATAGTGCGGAGTAATTTTTTTAAATTAAAGAAATTATTTTGAAATTTAAGAAAATTGATTTTATCTGAATTTTACAATATAGCTAACTAATGATTATAGATAAAGTTGTCAATTTGTAATAATTTGTCTATTTAACCCGTTTTGCAGTGAACTATAATATTATTCGGGCTAACCCGTAAAAACTTATAATCTTGAAAATATGCATCGTTAAATAACTCTAGTTATTGTGGTTAGTCTACGAACTCTTAAAAAATTAGTTTTCTTGTGTCTAACTTTTTATAAAATTAGTAAAATATTTTTCAACTTTTGTTTTGATATATATTCAAATAAAATACAATAAATTATAGTGAATAATATAGCAAGATTTTGCATAGATTTTTTTTCTTTTAATATATATGAATTGATTATTATTTTAAAATATATTGTATTATAAATAATTAAAAAATTAAATAAAAAATAAACTATTTAATACAAAATAAATACTTCTCATATTTTAATCAATAATTTAAAAAAATTATTATATCATTTCCTATTTTAATTATTTTTTGTTATTTATAATGACATTTCATATAATAAGTTACAAATCAAAGTTTACGTATTCTTAAATAATATTATCTTTAAATTGTGTGTTTGTGTAAGCAACACTTTTCTCAGAATAGTAAAAAAAGAGAATCAGAGACGGAGAGATGAATGAATTACGATAGGATACGCTCCTGTGCAGAGACACGTCCACGCTTGCTCGCAACCACAAACGAAAACAGCTTGAAAAAAAAAAACGATCCTCTTCGCTTGAGAAGAAGAAGAAGACGACGACGACTATGCTTCTCTTACAACCTCCACTAGTTTCATCTCGATTTCATTTCCTCTACTTCATTACTCGCACCCACCACAGCTTTTTCCAACCGCCGATTTCTGCTTTCTCTGCAACCGCCTCTTGTTCGCCATCATCATCATCCTCTTCTTCTTCTTACTTCTCCTCGTGGAATGGTTTAGATGCAAGTGAAGAAGAGGAAGATGAATTCTCCGTCGAGGTTCGTCGTCGCTATGACTTCTCTCCACTTCTAAAATTCCTCTCCAGATTCGGACCAGTCGAGTTGGTTTTGGATTCGGAAGATTCGGAATCTCTTTCGCCGGATTCGCTTGACCCGGTGGAATTCGAGCTCGCCGAGTCATACAAGGCGGTTCCGGCACCGTACTGGCACTCGTTACTAAAATCGTTATGCTCATCGACGTCATCGCTCGGTTTAGCTTACGCCGTCGTCTCTTGGCTGCGAAAGCATAACCTCTGCTTCTCTTATGAGCTTCTCTACTCGATTCTCATCCACGCGCTTGGCCGTTCAGAGAAGCTTTACGAGGCGTTTCTTCTTTCTGAGAAACAGACTTTAACTCCTTTGACTTACAATGCTTTAATTGGAGCTTGTGCTCGAAACAATGACATTGAAAAGGCTCTTAATCTGATTTCTAGGATGCGTCAACAAGGTTACCAATCGGATTTTGTTAACTACAGTTTGGTTATCCAGGCTTTGACGCGTAGCAACAAGATTGATTCAGCTCTTTTGCAGAGATTGTATAGAGAAATTGAACGTGACAAGCTTGAGCTTGATGTGCAGCTAGTTAATGATATCATCATGGGTTTTGCTAAATCTGGCGACCCGTCTCGGGCTTTGCAGATTCTAGGTATGGCTCAGGCAACGGGTTTGAGCGCGAAAACTGCGACTCTTGTCTCGATTATTTCGGCATTGGCAAATTCGGGGAGGACTTTAGAGGCTGAAGCTTTGTTTGAGGAGCTGAGACAAAGCGGGATAAAACCGAGAACCAAAGCTTACAATGCATTGCTTAAAGGATATGTAAAGACAGGTCCTTTGAAAGATGCGGAGTTGATGGTTTCAGAGATGGAGAAGAGAGGTGTTTCGCCTGATGAACATACTTACAGTCTCCTCATTGATGCATATGTGAATGCAGGTAGATGGGAAAGCGCGAGAATTGTGTTGAAAGAGATGGAAGCTGGTGATGTGCAGCCTAACTCTTTTGTTTTCAGCAGACTCTTAGCAGGTTATCGCGATAGAGGTGAGTGGCAAAAGACATTTCAAGTTCTCAAGGAGATGAAGAGCCTAGGAGTTAAGCCCGATAGGCAATTCTACAACGTGGTGATCGATACTTTTGGAAAGTTTAATTGTCTTGATCATGCGATGACGACTTTTGATAGAATGTTAAGCGAGGGAATCGAACCCGATAGGGTGACTTGGAATACGCTTATCGATTGCCATTGTAAGCATGGCCGGCATATAGTAGCAGAAGAGATGTTTGAGGCAATGGAGAAGCGAGGGTGCTTGCCTTGCGCTACAACTTATAACATCATGATCAATAGTTATGGAGATCAAGAAAGATGGGTTGATATGAAAAGATTGTTGGGGAAGATGAAGAGCCAAGGAGTACTGCCTAACGTCGTGACACACACAACACTTGTTGATGTTTATGGCAAATCTGGTAGGTTTAATGATGCGATAGAGTGCTTGGAGGAGATGAAGTCAGTTGGGCTGAAACCATCGTCAACAATGTACAATGCCCTCATCAATGCGTATGCACAAAGGGTATCGTGACTGTTAATAGTATCCGTAAGAGATCCTTAAAAGAATCATCATTTGATACTGATAGTTTTTCCTGATTCTTCTGTGCCAGGGTTTATCGGAACAAGCTGTGAATGCATTTAGAGTGATGACATCAGATGGACTAAAGCCGAGTTTATTGGCTCTCAATTCCCTCATCAATGCCTTTGGTGAGGATAGAAGAGACGCTGAAGCATTTGCCGTGTTGCAGTACATGAAAGAAAACGTAAATTAACTTGCTTCTCTTTGGCTAAAACCCATCTTGATGAAACTATTTTACTGACTGACCATCACTCAACAACAATTGCAGGGCGTAAATCCAGACGTGGTGACATACACAACACTCATGAAAGCTCTCATTCGTGTTGATAAGTTCCAAAAGGTATGAATCTCTTCATTTGGTTGATGAAGGAATATCCGAAAGTAAGCATTGACCTTTCAAGATGTGATGGTTTTAACAGGTACCGGGTGTTTACGAGGAGATGATAATGTCTGGCTGCAAACCAGATAGAAAAGCTAGATCCATGTTACGGTCTGCTCTAAGATACATGAAGCAGACGTTAAGAGTCTCATAAAAACATAGAAGAAGAACAGTGCTAAGGTTTATCTCGAGCTTGTATCGTCATATCTTAATGACACTGACCACACATCACAAGAGGAAGTCTTTCATACAAATCCTCACATTTTCTGTCTATGTAAAGATTCAAACTGTATAAATATATTAACTGTTACGTAGACCAAATTGAATAGGGATACGTTGAAAATTCTAAACCAAATCTCCTTTAAATAAATCTCAAATCCAAATCATTATCTGTCTTTCATGAGAGACAACTTTCCTAATTTGCAGCAAATAAATTAGGAATACAAAGTTTTGCAACCAAAAAAATTACTAACTTACAAGGGTTAACTGAATGAGAGAGCTTCCTCAAATAGTTTTCATGGCAAGACAGGTATGGAGTTTCTACCATACTTGCTCTTGGCTATCCTGGAACAGAACATGAACATCAGAAGTACTGAGGACAACAAGAAGAGCCTGAAGTAAGTTTTTATCTCTTGCATTCCGACATCGATCACTTCCATGTTCTTCCCATATCTATTCTTCCTTTCCACCAAATAGCCGTCCAAATACTCGTCTATGGACACCCATTTATCTGCAGCCTTGGTACTGTTTCCGTCTAAGTGGAGCGGTCCCAGTTTGAAAATTGTGAAGAATGCAGCAGACCAGTCATTGAGAACTCGCTGATTAACAAAAGTATGGGCGGTTGTGAGTTTTCCCTTTCTTTTTTTGGTACGCAAGATCAATATTGGGACTAAACAGAATCATGGTACAATTCAAAACATGGTACCTTGAAACTGGGTAGATCAACAGGGTTGAACATTTTAAAGCAATCTCTTGAAGAAGTCTGGTTGTCCCCAAAGATCTGATAGTGATGGTAACGGTTATAAAAATATGCAACATATGTTTCCATGAAAATGTCGAGAGCAGATAACTTCTGTCACACACCTCAAAGGTGAAAGCCATTGGTGTCCTTACAACATCATAGATATAATCTGTAGCTGTACCATGTGCCACGTACCTAAAGTCAAGAAAACCGATTAAAACGGGCAAACAAACATCCTAAAGGGGATATGATAGCTTTTGAAACGAGTCTCAAACAACACTTAATTTGAAAGGTTAAACGAATTAGTTTTAAGGTTTACTGAAAATATTTATAAAAGTTTAGGGAAGAGACAAACCCAACGGAGCCTCCACCCGATCCAATCATGCAGCGGTTTTGGCAATGAAATTTATTCACTTGTTCAAGTAAGGCCCTCATCTTCTGCGAAGGCAATCCTTCTGGGGTTACGTTTTTGTGGTCATATGGCATAAATAGAGCCTGAAAACATGAGAAATCAGAGTCAAACTTCTCAGCAAATCCATAACAAAAGACCAGATCAAGAGTTTTTTTGTTTTACAATTTGCGGAATTTGAACCATGCAATCCATCCATCATTCACACGTTTACACATAAACTCCAACAGAAGTAATTAACATTTATTACCACGAAAATAACTTTGAACGTGTACACGATAACCCTAAATCAGAAGAGAAGCATCACCTCCATTCCAGAATGCACGTTTATCCATATGTGAGGATCAAATGATATAGCTAGCTTCCGCATTATTTGAGTTTCAGGTTCACTAAATGGAGCAGTTCCTGGATTCTCTTCAGATGGATTATAATCCTGAACAGCCGGTAAAAAAAGGACCAAAGTTCCATAACACATTAACAAGGGATCTTGAAGGAAACGGAATGATGAGTTGAAATGAAGTAGTACCTTTTCTTTCTTGCCCCAGTCAACGCCCCAATTTCGGTTCAGGTCAACTCCTCTTCCTGTTATTTACAGATATGATAAAAGATTATAGGCTAAACAAACGCATTAATAACCATCTATCCGAGAGACAAAAGATGGTTACCATTTCTGCGTTCACAAAGATCTCCAGCTTCAACACGTTTACGACCATTCAAGTTTTCTATAGGAACTAGCTGGGAAAAATACAAATAAAAAAACAGCAGCTTATTGTTATTGTGAGTAACTGAATCTATCAAATACTACAGAGATAAAAATGAGAATGCACGCATCAGAGACACTTACCTTTATGACTAGCTTGTCTAGGGTGCTGTTCAGGGTTGCTCCGTTCTTCTTTGGTAAGAACTGCTCTTCGCTCAAAATCGACAAAATCCGAAAGGCAAGTTCAGAGGTGATAAGCTCTCTCCCATGCTGCCCAAAAGTCTGGAATAAAAGGAATCATCTGTCAAAATAACAGGTATACACAAATTATGATGAAACTTCACCTATAGAAAGACTGAAGTTTCTATAGATTTGATTCACTAATTATTTAATATTCCTGGAATAGAGAGAGAGATATATATAAAGGGAACTTACAAGAAGGATTCTAAAGTTTGACCTGTCATCACTCTCTCTTCCACCCCGACAATAAGTAACCACGTTGAGCTCGGCATTGTAGCCCTTGTTTCCAGATTTAATCATCTCAATCTGTGAAACAAATATCGACAATGGTTTACACATTTGTGCTAAAAACAAAAAACACAATGACCTTAAAAATGAAGCCAATGGCGCTAACCGAAAGCTTATCTGGATGTCGATGTACCAAAGAATGTATCTGCTCCATTAAATCATCACTGCAGTGTACATACAGAATGATGATAGATTGTGTGAGGGATCAACATAAAAGTTAAGGTTCTTTGACTATTTTGGTGGTTGAGAGGCTTTGGCTTATAAAGAGATTAAAGACTCAAACAAATCCTAATTTTTTTTTTATACACCGTGGAAGTTCCGGACTTTCGGCCCATAATCTCCCCCGGTGTCTACGTTTAAGGCCTAAATCACCCCTCCCAAGTGGTGTTGAACTAATGACCTTGAGTACTCACTCTCATGACCACAAGACCACCACCTCTTTGGTCCCTAAACTGTTCTTGTTCTTCATTCTTGAGTAATCAAGAGAGTATGGACCTTGATTCTTCTTATCAAACGGGTTAAACGAAATCTAATCTAACAGCTTCCATGAGCAGAAAACCAAAATTGAGTATAACGAACCACTAGAAGAAGCAAAACCAAAAACCTAAAACATTGTGATAGGTGAAACAAGTGCAAATGAGTTTGTTTTACTTGTTTTCTCTCGATTTTAGTAACACTGGAAAAAATAAAATCCCAAAACCGAAATTTAATCATCTCAATTCTGTGATAAAGTGAAACTCAATTTTCATCGAAAGAAATCTCAAATTTGTGTAGTGAGAGAGTCACCTGGAGTGGTAGAGATCCCAGTTGATAGCAGTAATGGAAGACGAGTCGGAAGGATTAGTTCCGGCGAGAACGAGCAATAAAAATGGTTGGAGGAAGATCGCGTAACATATTAGAGGTCGCAGACGCATGGCCGCTTTGAGGGAGAAGAAGAAGAAGAAGAAGAAGAAGAAGAAGAAGAAGGGAAGAGAGAAACGGGTTCCTTTGATGTCATCTCATTTCTTATTCTTCAGGTGTGAACAAAGAAAGAGAGAGAGAAATGGATCTAAAGGAGTCGGAGATGTCAGAGATGGCTAGATCGGCTTGTGTCATCGGGTAAATTATGAAACATCACTATAATTTATCGAAATGGTATATTTTTGTAAGATAATAAAAGACTTATTTACACGGGAGAATTACAACGAAAGGCACTTTAGCTATTTTTTGTTTTTAACTTTTAAGGCATTTTTTTTATTGTTCCTCTGTGTGAAAAACCCAGATAGCCCCTCAGTTAATTTTTAGTAATTAAGCAGTTTTCAATTGTCGTTACTATCCCGACAGGTTGGCGTGAAAACTACGGCGAACATTGATACCCAGAAACCATAGAAATCAGAAAACCCACCGATCTGACTTCTCTCAAATAGTGGATGCGAAAATGAAAGCTGAATCGAAAACAAAGACGGAACGGCGATGCAATTCAAAAATCGGGAAGGAAGTAGGATTGGGTATAACTACAATTTTCAAACGCCGAAAAATTGAAAGAGGGACGCCGTTCTTTGGAAACTGGGTAGTTATCTTTTTCCTATGTAGTTTATTGATGAAGTTCAAACAGGGATTGATGGATGGATCTATAGGGTATAATTGATGGATGGATCTATATGGTATAATCGATGGATGTATTCATTCAACATGTGAAGACAACATCTCGGGACTAGTCGATTGATGAAAACCAGCAAATGATACGGCTAACGGTACCTGGCGGATGGTCATTATTCGATGGTTGCAAGTATTATGGATGGTTTGTTTTTAATAAAACAGGGGGGAATCTATAACCTAAAAGTGCCGATGGTTAGAAGTTGATGGTTGTAGGTATTATGGATGTAAATCGATGGATAGGTTTAGAGTTAGTAAGCACAATTAAGTTTGGGCGGAACACAATGGATAGTTGGAGGTGGATGCCGTAAGAAGAATTGTTCAATAATTCAAGGTATGGTGGGTAATTTGCGCTGCCAACGCGAAAGCCTATGTTGGGCAAAAATATCTATTATTTAGGTGGATTAGCTATGATGGATGAAGGTTGAGAACCATGTAGTTGTGGATGGTTGTTTGTAAAAATAGTGCGTCCAACGTAGCAGTAAATGCTTTTAATGTTGGGGCAGTAAATGATTTTGATCCTATGGCTGGGAAGAAGACATCTGTATTGGGGGTAGATAAACGTTAAATCCTAGAGCTAGATTAGAGTGGTGATTGGATTAGGTGTTTAAAGTTGGTTTTGGTTGATGAAGTTAGCTTTCAAAACTTCGTTTAGCGAGGACGGTCAAAGAATTTGGAAAGGTTAGTTTAACTTACAGAATTTGAACTACTGCAATCATATTGTGGATTTTTTATTGAGAACACAATACTGAAATGTAATGTTTCTGTTTTGTTGTTGAAGGGATGGATGAGCAATGTATGGTCATAAGTGTAGAGTGGATTTGGTCGAAAGAAGGGAAGTGGGATTTTCTCATAGATACAGAGAGAAGATGTCAAAGATAGTTCCACTTCGGGCAGGAATTTCTATAGAGGAGTTGAAAAATAATGTTATGAGGGAATTCTTTGTTGATGGCGGGGGAGGAGTGTCTGTTACGTTGAATTATTGGCCCCCTAATAGCATGGAACTAGCTACAGGGATCACAACTCCTCCGGTGATGGTTACAAACGAAGGTTCAATTGGTTTCTTCCTACAACATTTTTGGCTTCAACCTACTATGAATCTTTTTGCTAAGTTTGAAGGTGAACGTGAGAGGAGTATTACGGATGTGCCCGATTGTGGTGGAAGTTGGTTTAAAACTCCAGTGACGAGAAGAAGTTTTGGTAGTGTTAATTATGGTGGGGTTAGCGAGGAGAAGACACCATTCATGTCTTGGTTTGACAGTCCTGTTTCTGGAAGAAGTAACCATGGTGACTATTTGGGAGCTATTTCAAGGGGCAAAAGTCCAGTTCCTTCAAAAGTGTTTATTGACTTAGCTGATGATGGGATGACAACTCCAGTTTTGAGAAAACGATAGTTTATGTATGAAGACGGCGGTGGCTCAACTAGGACAAACTGTAAGCGAGGAAGATGATGAGCTGATACGACGTGCTGAGATATTAGAGGGAAGTTATAAGATGGAGGGGGCAAAAAGTAATGTTGATGGTGAAACTCTTGAGCCGGATAGTGATGAGTATGATCCTCGAGAAACAGCTTTGCAAGATGTTATGACTCATGAGTATGATAAAGAGTTTTGGGAACCATTTATTTATGATGAATTTGGCGGTTCTAATGCGGCGGAGGTAATGTGCGACCCAGTAGATCCGGCAGATAAAACATGGGATGGTGTAGGTATAGGTGAAGAAATATTGGGCTCTACAAATGATGCTTTTGAATTTCCTCCAATTTACAAAGAGAAATAGGACAGACCTACTCCCTTTGGATGGACGTTTTGTGGTGGTCAAGATCGAGTGGATGGTGGTAATGGACATGGGGTGAATAAACTGGCAGCATTGGATGATGGGGATTTCGACATCCCCCCGATGTTTGACGACACGCTCTATGACAATGCTGATATTCCATACCTTGATGTTTCTGGCGGGGAGGAATGCATTAGAGTAGGGAAGGTGTATGCGTCAAAGGAAGACTCTAAGATAGCGCTTGCTATATATGCAATTAAGGAAATGTTCCGTTTCTACCAGAGCAAAACAAGGCGTCACAACTTTGTTGTTAGTTGTTTAGATAAACGTTGTGAGTGGCGTGTGTTTGCAAAGGAAGTAAAGGACAGCTCGTGTTACGTGATTAAAAAGGCCCAGCTTGAACATACGTGTGATATTGAAATGCGACAGGCGTTCAGAAGTAGCCTCTCTTCCCGTGTCATAGCTGTTGTCTATCGGGCGAAGTATGGGGATCCTGTGAAAGATCCAAAGGCTAGGGAATTGCAGCGACTTGTACTTGAAGATCTGCGTGTGAACGCTTCATATATGAGGTGTTATAGGGCGAAGGAAAGTGCTATAGTGGGAGTGAGAGGATCTGAAGATGAATTGTTTCAGAAACTGCCTGAATATCTCCATATGATCAAGCTTGCAAATCCAGGGACTGTCACTGAGTTGAAAACATAAGTTGATGAGGATGGATTGGTTAGATTCAAGTATGTGTTCCTCTCATTTGGTGCTTCACAGGTTGGCTTTAGGAGGGTTAGGCACGTAGTAGTGTTAGATGGGACACATTTGGGAGGTAAATACAAGGGTGTTTTGCTAACTGCGAGTGGCCAAGATGCTAATTTCCAAGTATTTCCGCTAGCTTTTGCAGTTGTTGACAGTGAGAATGATGCTGCGTGGATATGGTTCATGCATGTGTTGGAGAGTTTGCTTGCAGATAGCAATAGACTGACCATCATCTCTGATAGGCATCAGTCCATTAAAACAGCCAAGAAAACTGTATACCCAAAAGCACATCATGCAGCTCTTAACAAGGCGTTGCTCGAAGGAAGGAATTCCCCCATCATTGAGCTATTGACTATTATTTAGAGGATGATGACAAGATGGTTTGTTGCTAGGCGGAAGAAATCATCTAAACATAGAGGGAGTGTGACTCCAGAGGTTGATAAACAGATGACAACTAATATGAAAACGACTACAGAGAGCAAGATTAATAGTGTCTCTAGCTGGAGTATCGAGATTCTTGGGCGTTTTGGTAAAAAGCACCATGTAATATTAAATGACCGTAAGTGTTCTTTTATGGTGTATCAGAAGTTACAGTTTCCCTGTGGGCATGCGTTATTGGTTGCTGACTCGGTGGGCCTTCCGTATGGTAGTTTGATGGGTGAGTGTTACAAAAATGGCACTTGGGCAGAAACTTATCAAGAGGTAATTTGCATAGAAGGGGACCCAAGAGATGTAGAGATTCCTCCAGAGGTGAGCAGTATTAATTTGCTTCCTCCAAAAACAAGAAGGCCATCTGGCAGGCCAAAGGAATTACGTTATCCATCGACCAGCGAATTTCCAGTAAGGAATTGCTTTTGGTGTTGTACTTTGATGTGCAGAGCTGTAAAAGTAAGTGTATGTATAATTTTTGGTAGGTTACACGGGTGAAGAAGACAGTTCCGAACAAGTGCACCAAGAATAAGATATCAGGACACAACAGAACCAGGTGCTGCAATCCAATCTGAAGCTAGTGTTGAACAAGGACACCAGATGTCGGGGTATTAGTTATGTTGGCAAACTCTTAAGACTTATCTGGTTCGAAGTGGGACTGTTTTTTTTACAGTGAGAGATGTTGTTTTGCAAACACTTAAGACAAAGTAGTATTTTGGAAATGGATGTAGGAATTTCTGTGCTAAACTTTTTAGTTTAGGGGAGGTAGTATTTTAGGAAGGTAGTGGAGGTTGTATTTTGGGAAAACTTGGGAATGGAGATTTAGTAATTTGTATTTGGCTGCATGAAATTTTCTCAGATTTCATGGAATGTTATGTATGTGCTTAGCAGAAATTGCTTGTTATTGTTTGCAGATGTTAATAATACGTGAGCAGATGTTGACAAACTTGGATGTTCAAAATAAAGCATCCACTAATATGTATGTAGTAGGCGGTAACCAATAGGCACAATCCACTAGGCAGTATCCAATAATCTGTGTCCACATATTTAGACCCCTAAGATATGAACCAGGAACAAATCTCGTATCCATAATTCCGTATCCAATAGGAAGGATCTATTTAAAACTGTATCGTAAATGGCTTGTGATTGTTTGTCGAAGTTAATAATCTGAGACTATAAAGTTGACAAACTTGGATGTTCCAAAACTTTTGTAGTAGCCGGTAACAAATAGGCACTATCCACCAGGCAGTATCCAATAGACTGTGTCCAGGTATCTACTAACTAGGATCGAATAGAACTGTATCGTAAGTGGACTTTTTAGTTTGTCTACTAGGGGATTGGCGATTCATATGTTTGCTAACGACTGTTGTAAAAGCCATGATGTAGTTGGTTGGCCATAAATTTTCTCCAGTTTGGGTAGCTATTCCACCACAAAGAGTACAGATGTTGAGTCCACGAAGATGTATCCATATCAGAAGAATAAGTTGGAGAATAGCCTATTATACAAAAATGGTTTGCTGACGTAGTTAACAACCCAAAAGTTAGGAAAGGAGATTGTTGCTACATAGATAATGCCTGAGTTTAAGGAAGCTAAACTACTTAGCAGGGATAATAAGGGCAATAATCATAAGAAAAGCTAGGGAAGCACCGGCGAGAAACACCACAATCATCTCCTTCTCATATGGACCCCTGCTGAGACGACCAAACTGCGAACCCTGCACAACAACCCCGACAAATGTTGGAGCTCCATAACCTTACTATTTAGTTCATTGTAATCTTGCCCACCTTGAGCTAGTAATCCCAGCATCGATTGAAGCTGAGCACGAATATCTTGTAGATGATCCCTGAGGTCATCCAATTCTTTGGTTAGGTCAGCTATCTCCTCAATAAATGCCTCATCCAAGTATTTTTTCATGTCGCAGGAACCGAACTTGAGAAGACACAGTTTAATTATCCATTGAAGACTGATTAACACAAATAATAGGTATAACAATTGGGAATTTGAAGTTACCTCTCTCCTGGGGCAGCCGAAGTATTTTATACAAGGGTTACAAACTGGTTGCGAAATGACCACCGCGTCTTCGCCACAATAACAGAGGGCCGGGATGCCTCGGGCTGGGAAAAGCTCCATCGAGTCAAGGCTGCAATTATCTGATGATCGATCGGCGAGAAGCTCCGGCATGACTACTGCAGCGGGGATTACGCTTGGTTACCTGTAGAAATTTGGTAGATCCAATATATACGGAAAACGCATGATGGATTTTAACCCTAAAAGTGATGTCGAAAAGACGATTATGACCCACAAGTTAAAAGAAAAGATGAAGTAGCTATTTAGATATAAAATTTAATTTGTAGAAAAAATTAAAATTTATGAACAATTGGTAAATATAAACGAATATGTTGAAACATTCAAAGACAGACAAACATTCCGTCTTTCCCACATTCTTCTTTAAATTCTAGAAGAATTGAAATCCTCTTATTTCCCACATAAACCATCACAAGAAGTGCATCCACCTTTATGCATCCAACATTGCGAATCCAACATTCCATGACCGGAATTTCAAATCCCTAACCACTTACGATGTCGTTTTGTAATTATAAAGGCATTGGTCATTAAATAGTTTGTCTTTAAAAAAAAAAGAAAAAGGTTACGGCATCATCATCTTCGACGACCGCCATCTGAAATTTGGGGGCGAACAACTCAGAGCGGTAGGGTTTTTTCCACCAGCGAAGAGAGAGGACAATGAGTACATCGTCGAATCATGAAGCTTCTTCCGCGAATTCAGGTACGTTTATAGTTACATTAGTTCTGACTTCTATTCAAAACGCGAAAATTAGAAAATATGAGGTCCAACGGATGGGGAATCTGCAGGGTTGAGTGTTAGCATGAGGCGGGGTGTTCGTGTACGAGAAATAGGATTTCCAATTGCATGTCGGTGTGGCAAATTTTCTGTGATAAGGACTTCAACGACAACTAAAAATCCTGAGGTTGTTTCATTGTTGCCGGAATGGATCTGAAACGATAAGCATTAGGAAATGTTGTTGAAATGATAGTGTTACGAACTATGTAATCAGATCAATGCTTTAAAAGCCGCGAATGGTTTTTTTTTTGTAAGGACAAAAACTATTTGTTCAAATGGACGAATGAGTCGATGATTGAGGAGATAGATGACATGAAAGATGTGCTTCGTTCATCTGCCAAGGAGATTGAGCTCATGAAAGACAATATTCGTGGATATGAGAAGAAGTTCGAAGAACTGAAAAGCAATGAATTAGGATATGAGAAGGGTGTTTCTGAAATGGAAGGAGATATACGGTTCTTGAAGACCATGTTGATTTGGGTAGTAGTTCTGATTGCTTGCTACTGTTTTATCTGTGCATAGTTAGCTCTTTAACTATTTATGTGTAATCCCTTGGGTGTATGCGAACTTTATTAGTTGAAATCATGCATTACATTGTATCCACGAGGTCTAACCACGTCATGTTAGCAGCAAACTTGTCTCGACAAAATCATTTTCCTCAAAAACATTAACCAAAATTTATTAGCAACTTTGACGCATCCAACATATGGTATCCAGGAAAGGCCATCCACCATCGACTGTGGTCGAGTTTGTAGCCATATATTACTATCCTAAAGTTATCATCCCCTAGTTTGTACCCACATATTACTATCCAAAAGCTACTGTCTCTAGTCTGTTCGGAGGCCCTCCTCTATTGGTCTGGAAACAATATGGCTTTGCGGAGACATGAATGTTACGAGAACTCTGTCCATTAAGATGAACTATGTCCATTAGAAGAACTATGTCCATTAGAAGAACTATGTCCAATGGACAGGGGCGTTAATCAATGCGACCATTTTCTGCAAAGGTCAGTCCATTAAGCTGGTATTAGAAGCATTTTTTGGATGCATTTTTTGTGCATTAGTGGACAAGTGTGTAATTTGAACATAGTGGTGTATTAGCTATAATAAAATTCAGGGTGTAAAAGTTGTAGAATCAATGGTAAGTACACAACATCACCCTCGTCAAAGTCTATTTGAAAACATAATACCAATACCAATATGTGAATTAATAAGAACGGCAGCAGATACATAAAGCCTACCAAAAACAGACGGTACAAAAAAAGTTTGTTAGAGCCAAGAGAAAATGTGTACAGAGTTACTGATGAGGACATCGAGTCAACGACCCAAGTCATACAAGCACCACTAGTACCAAGTGGACCAGTGACTAGAACCAGGAGCAGGAACATGGAAAAGAAGTTCAACATGTTTATGGACCAGTTCAGACAAGAAGGTTTCTTCAAGACGGACACTAGTCCGCTAAGCCCATTTGCGAGCAGTTATTGGGCCGATACTTTGAAGCAGGATCCACTCATGATCCCGGACGATACAGAAGGCGATCCACATATGGATTTGAAGCTCTTTGAGTATAGTTTCCAGAACACTAAATATCAGCCCAAGAATCCTTACCATTCGGACCAGAACGTCCAAACACTGAAGACATATCGGCTGGATCCTTTGCTGGCCGATAACACTAAGTGGCCACTCATCAAGCCCAGGCTCGTGGCCCACTTATCTATGGTCGATTTCACTTCACCAGAGATGACTTAGGCCCAAGGAAGGTCATTAGTTGGGTTTGTAATTCGTTTGGTGCTCTTTTCCCAACCTTCGTTTTTATCCCAATGGGTTTTGCGAAGATGGGTTTTTACCGAGGCCAAACGACTTGCAATATTATTGGCCCAATTAATGACTCTCTGTAAGCCCATGAAGACCAGCTACACGAGCCCTCACTTCTTTTTCTCTTAGTCTTTTAATTATTTTGTAAACGGGCCTAAATTGTTAAGGACCCGTCTTGTTATTTCCTTTTCGGTTTATTTCCTTTTCTTTAGGGGCGTGAGCTCTCTTTAAAAAACCCTAAGGCCTTGTTCTTCTTGGTCACGCAGACATAAGTATTTTCTTGGTTAATTTTTGAGTTTTTGTTCTTCACAAAAACGTTTTCTCTCTTTAGATCGTGAGTGAGTCCGATCCTTAGGGAAACCCCTTGAAGTATCAAGAGACTGTCGCATCTCTTGTGGTTCTCATCGCCCCACCAGCAACCTCCATCTTATCCCGTTGACAGAAGAGAGAGACCTTAGTCCAGCTTCTTCAACACTTGAGCACGTATCATTTTGGTATCACAGCTTCAAAAGCTCCTGAATCTAAGGTGTAAACGTTCCCTTATCATCTTTTAATTTTCTGTATTATTTTCTCTGTTCTTGTTAGGTTGCTAGATTAATATATATATATATATATATATATATATATATATATATATATATATATATATATATATATATATATATATATATATATATAGAAGAACCTTATTGCTTTGTGTCGATTTCTTAATAAGATTAATCAAAAAAAAAAAAAGTAAACTTAGCTTATTCTTAGTTAATCGATTTTGCAATTGTTCCTTTTAGGATTTTAGTCAAAAAAAAAAATATAGAAAGGAACCATATATTGGAACATATATTTGCAAAATTTTTTTTTCTTATCTTAGTTGTGTGTGTCGATTTTTTTTTTTTTTTTTTTTGGGATTTAATTGATACACCTTGTTGAAAATATTTTTTTTACGAGGAGAAACAATGGAAAACAATGCTGTACCGCATGATCCTAATGCCATTCTTATGCAAGCAATCCTGGCTATGCAACAACAGCTCCAGAGCGTAGTCCAAAGGCTAGACCAGAGGGAGCAGCCTCAAGCCAACAACAATCCTCTACCAAGAGCACACCGACGAGCCAACAACCTAGGCGAAGATCCGGACGATGTTCCGATAGAGGAACAACCGCGAGTAAGGAGACGAGGACTGAGACAAGATATCTTTGAGGAGTCCGAAAGTGACTTCCCAAGGCACCAACACTCACAGGACATGAAGCTTAAGGCACCTACGTTTGCTGGAAGAGTCGATCCCGAGGCTTATTTGGAGTGGGAGCAACGCATGGAGCATATCTTCGTGTACTACGACTACAACGAGCAAAGAAGGCTGGCTTTGGCCGTTGCTCAACTCACTGACCATGCTCTCTCATGGTGGGATCGTGAGGTAGCTTACAGAAGAAGGAGCCAATCACCTCAGGTCAGCACTTGGCGAGAGATGAGACAGCTCATGAAGAAGCGATATGTTCCGAGCTATTATCATCGAGATCTTCAAAAGATGTTCCGAAAATTATCCCAAGGAACCAGGAGCGTGGAAGAATACTTTGAAGAGTTTGAACATCTTAGAAATCGTTTGGAGCTGGACGAAGACACCGAGACACTCATGGCTCAGTTCCTAGACGGACTCAATGAACGACTAAGTCACAAAGTGGAGAAGCTTCCATACCACGACTTGAAGGACATCTTACACCATGCCATTCAAGCTGAGCAACACTTGAAGAAGAAGTCCTATGCTACTGGACGGACATGGAGTAACCAAACATGGGACCAGAACCGAGCCAAGACCCAAACTCCAACCAGCTTTCCATCTAAGGCCGCATAGAAGGGCAAGTCGGTCGAAATCGACCCTAGGTTCACTTCTAAGGCCTCTGAGCCTAATCAAGGTAAGTTTTCTAACCCAAGTACTTCTAGAACTCGTGACATAACATGTTTTAAGTGCAAGGGCAGAGGACACATGGCTAGAGAATGCCCAAATCCCCGAGTTATGATCATGTTGGATTCGGGTGAGTACGAGTCTCAAGATGAGGCCGATGTGAAAATGACCGAAGCAGCCACTGAAGAAGTAGATTGTGAGGCTGAATATGGTGAGTCTCTGGTCATAAGACGAGCCTTGAACCTCACGGTTCATCCCGACGAGACAGCCCAAAGAGACAACATCTTTCATACAAGATGTTCCATCCGAGGCAAGGTATGTAACTTGGTAATTGATGGAGGGTCGTGTACCAATGTAGCAAGTGACTACATGGTCACTAAGCTCTGTCTAGAACGTGCTAAACACCCTCACCCATATAAGCTAAGATGGTTGAACGATAAGGCTGAATTACGCGTCACGTACCAAGTGCTTGTACCATTCAATGTGGGCAAGTACTTGGATGAAGTTGTGTGTGATGTTATTCCTATGCAAGCAGGCCATCTTCTTCTTGGTAGACATTGGCAGTTTGACAAGGACGCCATTCACCATGGCCGAAGTAACATGTATTCGTTTGTGCATGATAAAAAGAAGTATAATTTAACACCTCTTACACCTACTCAAGTACACGAATTACAAGTTAAAATGTTAAAAGAAAAAGATGCATCGACCAGGAACAATTTGTTTATCAAGTCAAGTTATATTTCTAAGGCAATCACTTGCAAAGAACCGGTATTACTAATGATCTTTAAGGAGACTTTAAGTGCAGGTTCTAGGGCGTTGGAGCAACAGCTTCCTACTGAGGTTACTCAACTCTTGGACCGATTTGCTGATGTGTTTCCTGATGAGATACCTCCTGGCTTACCTCCTATAAGAGGAATAGAGCACCAGATCGATTTTGTGCCCGGAGCCCCATTACCCAATCGAGCCGCATATCGAGTTAATCCGGACGAAGCCAAGGAACTAGAGAAGCAAGTGAGAGAACTTATGGACAAGGGCTATGTTCGTGAGAGCCTTAGTCCATGTGCCGTGCCAGTCCTTTTGGTGCCCAAAAAAGATGGGACGTGGAGGATGTGCGTGGATTGTCGCGCGATAAACAACATAACGATCAAATACCGACATCCGATACCAAGGTTAGATGACATGCTTGATGAGCTTTCTGGTTCTAATTTATTTTCCAAGATTGATCTCAGTAGTGGATACCACCAAGTACGAATGCGAGAAGGTGACGAATGGAAGACGACCTTCAAGACGAAGCAAGGCCTCTACGAATGGCTAGTTATGCCTTTTGGGCTAACTAACGCGCCAAGTACCTTCATGCGACTCATGAATGAGGTTCTTAGACCCTACATTAGTAAGTTTGTAGTGGTATACTTCGATGATATTCTCATTTATAGTCGAACTCTAGCTGAACATTTATCTCATTTAGAACAAATTCTTAAGACGCTTCAACGAGATGGTCTTTACGCCAACTTGAAGAAGTGCACATTTTGCGCTAATGAGCTTGTGTTTTTAGGCTTTGTTGTGAGTTCACAGGGACTTAGAGTGGACCAGGAGAAGGTCCAAGCCATCCAAGAATGGCCTACGCCAACAACCGTTAGCCAAGTTCGAAGCTTTCACGGCTTGGCTAGCTTTTACCGACGGTTCGTGAACGACTTCAGCACCCTTGCTGCACCTCTAACTGCCATCATCAAGAAGGACGTGGCATTCAAGTGGGGAGACACCCAGGAAGAGGCCTTCAAAGGCCTAAAGGATCGTTTGACTCATGCTCCCGTTTTAACGTTACCCGATTTCTCTAAAACGTTTGAAATTGAGTGTGATGCCTCAGGTTTAGGGATCGGTGATGTGCTTACTCAAGGAGGCAAACCTGTTGCTTACTTCAGTGAGAAACTTAGTGGAGCCACTCTCAACTATCCTACTTATGATAAGGAGCTCTACGCCTTAGTCCGAGCAATGGAGACGTGGCAGCATTACCTACTATCGAAGGAGTGTGTCATCCACACGGACCATGATACTTTGAAGCATCTTAGGGGTCAGACTAACCTCAAGAGAAGACATGCTAAATGGCTGGAGTTTATAGAGACGTTCCCCTATGTGATCTAGTACAAGAAGGGAAAAGATAATGTGGTGGCCGATGCCCTATCTCGGAGATACGCGCTAATATCGACCATGGAAGCCAAGGTTCTTGGATTTGAAATGATTATTCCATTGTATGAATCTGATGTTGATTTTGCAGAGATATACAAGAACCATGGAAAGGGAGCCCACGCTTCTTACTATGTCCATGACGGTTATCTTTTTAAAGATAAACGCCTATGCATCCCGTAATGTTCGTTACGAGAGCTTATAGTCCGAGAAGCTCATGGAGGAGGCCTCATGGGTCATTTTGGCGTTGAGAAGACTCTTGCCATGCTGAAGGAACACTTCTTTTGGCCACACCTTAAGAAGTCGGTCGAAACTTTCTGTGCAAGATGTATCACTTGCAAGAAAGCCAAGTCTCGGGTTCACCCGCACGGTTTGTATCTTCCTTTACCGATTCCTACTTTACCATGGATTGATATTTCTATGGACTTTGTGTTAGGTTTGCCTAAGATCAGACACAAAGATGGCACACTTCATCCCATGTGCCAAGACAAACGATGCTACACAAACCGCAGACCTCTTTTTCAAAGAGATTGTCCGCCTACATGGAGTACCTAGGACGATCGTCTCAGATCGCGACACCAAGTTCCTGAGCCACTTTTGGAGAACCCTCTGGAAGAAGCTAGGAACCAAGCTGCTCTTCTCCACGACCTGCCATCCACAAACCGATGGCCAAACTGAAGTCGTTAACCGTACACTTGGAACGTTGCTTCAAGCAACAATAGGGAGAAATCTCAAAACTTGGCTTGAAGCTCTACCTTTTGTCGAGTTTGCTTATAATAGAGCTGTCCATAGTGCTACTCATTTGTCTCCTTTTCAGGTTGCATATGGATTTAATCCACATACACCATTGGATCTTAAGCCTCTACCTCAAACGGAGTTCTTAAACCTCGATGGAGCTAAGAAGGCCGCGGACGTGAAAAAGCTACACCAATCGGTCAAAGATCAGCTCGAAAGGACCAATGCCCTACGTGTGAAGAATGCCAACAAGGGCAGGAAGCACGTGTCTTTTGAAGTTGGAGAATGGGTGTGGTTGCACATGAGACCGGAGCGATTCCCGGACAAACGCAAATCGAAGCTATCGCCTCGCGGAGACGGCCCATTCAAAATCTTGGAGAAAATCAATGACAATGCCTACAATCTCGAGCTCCCAGGTGAGCTTAAAGTGTCTGCTACATTCAATGTTTCTGACTTAGCTCGTTTTGATGCAGGTGATGATGTTTTGGGGTCAAAACCTCATGAAGAGGGAGGGAGTGATGAGGACATCGAGTCAACGACCCAAGTCATACAAGCACCACTAGTACCAAGTGGACCAGTGACTAGAACCAGGAGCAGGGACATGGAAAAGAAGTTCAACATGTTCATGGACCAGCTCAGACAAGAAGGTTTCTTCAAGACGGACACTAGTCCGCTAAGCCCATTTGCGAGCAGTTATTGGGCCGATACTTTGAAGCAGGATCCACTCATGATCCCGGACGATCTAGAAGGCGATCTACATATGGATTTGAAGCTCTTTGAGTCTAGTTTCCAGAACACTAAAGATAAGCCCAAGAATCCTTACCATTCGGACCAGAACGTCCAAACACTGAAGACATATCGGCTGGATCCTTTGCTGGCCGATAACACTAAGTGGCCACTCATCAAGCCCAGGCTCATGGCGCACTTATCTATGGTCGATTTCACTTCACCAGAGATGACTTAGGCCCAAGGAAGGTCATTAGTTGGGTTTGTAAGTCGTTTGGTGCTCTTTTCCCAACCTTCGTTTTTATCCCAATGGGTTTTGCGAAGATGGGTTTTTACCGAGGCCAAACGACTTGCAATATTATTGGCCCAATTAATGACTCTTTGTAAGCCCATGAAGACCAGCTACACGAGCCCTCACTTCTTTTTCTCTTAGTCTTTTAATTATTTTGTAAACGGGCCTAAATTGTTAAGGACCCGTCTTGTTATTTCCTTTTCGGTTTATTTCCTTTTCTTTAGGGGCGTGAGCTCTCTTTAAAAAACCCTAAGGCCTTGTTCTTCTTGTTCACGCAGACATAAGTATTTTCTTGGTTAATTTTCGAGTTTTTGTTCTTCACAAAAACGTTTTCTCTCTTTAGATCGTGAGTGAGTCCGATCCTTAAGGAAACCCCTTGAAGTATCAAGAGACCGTCGCCTCTCTTGTGGTTCTCATCGCCCCACCAGCAACCTCCATCTTATCCCGTTGACAGAAGAGAGAGACCTTAATCCAGCTTCTTCAACACTTGAGCACGTATCAGTTACACTAATAAGGCCATTCGAGAACATGATCCAGCATGGTTTCACAGTAAAGAGAAGCCTCTTGTTTCCAAAAGCAAGAGTTGCAAACCTTCTCATCGGCATGCCATCCCCAATTGTTTCTTAAACATCCACATTTTGAGTCGGCTATAGTGTTTTGCAAATCTTGTTTTCGTTGCACAAACTCTAGCGGCAGGGGATATGCCCAAGCTCGTCTATTGGAGTCTGCTATGGCCGTTCTCAGTTTCACAACATCTTCATGGGGGATGAGAGCGAAATTGGAGAAGCCCATAGGGTTGGCGTCCATTACTAAACGAAGCATGTGGAAATAATACTTGGCCATCATGCCCCCTCGGTTAGCGCATTCACTGAGCATAGCAAGGCC
This sequence comes from Eutrema japonicum, assembly GCA_030161315.1. Lineage (NCBI taxonomy): Eukaryota > Viridiplantae > Streptophyta > Magnoliopsida > Brassicales > Brassicaceae > Eutrema > Eutrema japonicum. The sequence continues at coordinate 24,888,922 of BSQW01000007.1, forward strand.
TTCATCTAATATATGAAGGCGGAAGAAATAAGAAACACCCTTCAATAGAAGTGCTGATGGGTTACCACGTTGGAGGCATGAGAGACGAAAAGCAGTGATCTATGGTCCTGGCAACCGATTAGGCCATTGCATTAAAAAAGGTCGACATTTTGCAGGAACTGGGCCTGTTGAGAGAGTTCATTAAACTCCCTTAGAGAAATCTTGCATGAAGACAAATCAATTATCGACGAACTCCCGACCCGGATTAGAATATCGTTTAATAGATCAGTAGGCAACGTATGAAGGGTGAAGTGATTTTCCATAGAATTTTTTTGGGAGCTTTGTCACTTTTTGGGAGTTTTTTTGACCGAGAGAACATGGGGAAAAGGCAAGGAAAAGCTTATGGGGAAGGAAAGTTGTGAAGAATATCTGGTTTAAACGAACACAGGTGTCCATTGGAGAAGATGACTTCTGGTTTTGACGTGACTATTGAGTAACCCATAAAGTGGGGTTTTAATTTAACAAGACATCTTAGAAAAAACAATTAGCAAAAAATTAATAAAATACAGTAGTCGACGTGTCCATTAAGCAAGGAAAGCCGGAAGATTGAACGACAATTATTATTAAATAAGCTCTTATTACATTATTAGTTGTGGAAAAATATAATACTTATGACAATATTCGATTTTAATGGACTCTTATTTGGAGCATATGCCCAATCGAGTTTATTACACTATGCAATTACACATCCACATGTACAAATCCAAACCTTGGCGACCCATTAAACACCAGCCTATTACGGCATAACATCACATAAGTAACCACGCTTTACTAGCCACATAATTATATTTACTAATGAATCGACAACTATCTGATATATCATAGTTTTTACCCCTTTTAGGCCATGATATAAGTTCGTTTTATAGAGTCTTTATGCTATTTCATAGTGTTTTAGAGTCTTTTACAGGTTTTAACACATTTGGAGCTTTATTGGAGATATTGGAGCTCTCTGGAGCAGTTTGTAGCAAAACTGAAGATTGTGTTGCTGAGTACCTGATTTCACGTCAAGCATCGATCGATACCACCTTGGTATCGATCGACACCCATCGCAGCAAGACAAGACCCGCGACTTTAATGAAGAGTTGAAGAATTGAAACTTGGTCCAGAAGTCTTTAACAATTACAAGAAGATCCAAAACGTGATTTATGTTATTTATAGGATTTTTACAGCCACTTTGTTGGCTATGCTTTATTTTACTTTGATCATACTTTTGGTTTTTGGAGAGACAACTTTGAACTCCTGCTTTTATTGATTTCTTTGATGATTTACTCAAACATGTTGATTGTTTCATTCTCCATGTCTGAGTAGATCCACTTTAGGTTCAGGGTTCTCATAAGGGTTTTCTATGAATGCTAGGTTGATTAGTTTATAGGATTCACCATCTGAATTAGTTCTTCGCTTAGGTTGTGTTCAAAGCTAATTCTAGGTTGACGAATCTGGAACTTAGATCTTATGATAATTGATTAGGCACGACAGTGCGATTAATTACCTGATAGAACCTTAGGTGAGCAAATTGATTATTCGCAAAGAAATTTGGTTTAATTGATTTGTGAACATATCAAACCTGATATTAAAGCTGATTTAGAATTTAGGATTCGCAAAGAGATTTGGAATTCCTAGGATTTAGATTTAGATAATTCTCGCAACGACAGTTGGTTAATTATACCTTAGTGATTTGAGTTCAATAACTGCGCTAAATCTGAATCCTGCTAGTTAATTTATCTGCATTCATTGATTTCCTGAGAAATACTCTGAACCTAACCTTTTTCCAATTGAATTCACAACCGTTTTAATTTACATTCTGTCTTTTAATACCATTGATTGCTTAGCGTGATTCTCACCTATATAATCTATTGTGTGTTTCTGTGAGTCCTTGTGTTCTACCCCTAGATATACTACGACAACTGATTTAGTATCTAAATAGGGTATTAATTTGAGCATATCAAATTTGGCACCGTTGTCGGGGACTCAATTCGCCATTAGATTTTAGTCTGAGAATTTCGACAAAGTTCGTCGGTATCGATCGATACTACCTAGTATCGGTCGATACTCGTCGCCTTTTTTTGTTGATATCGATCGACACCACCGAGTATCGATCGATACTCAACGTATTTTTTTTGTTACTTACGCTTTGCCTAGTGTGTTTCAGGTGTGAGTTTGGAACGTGCAAACATGAAAGCAAAGAAGCCAGCGAGATGAACAACACGATGATTCTGATTCAAGATGCTGCTGGAGCTTTGAGAGACCAAGAGGGTCAGTTGTGCAACGAGAGAGGACAACGTCTGGATGGAGAGGGGAACATCATTCCACCTGCTCCTGTTGTCGCTGGGAACGCGAATGCATGGAATGTTGTGTCTTCTCGCGGTAGAACGATTGGTGAATACAACAGGTCTGACCAATTTTATGCCAATCGGTCAGCGATTCGCTCTCCTGCTTTTCAGAGGGATGACTTTGAGCTGAAACCTGCATACTTCACTCTTGTGGGTCAGCATCTCTTTCATGGTCTTTCTCGTGAACATCCCATGGACCACATTGAGAGGTTCGAGGATTTGGTTACAAGCATCAAGAGCAATGGAGTTTCCTACGACTACCTTTTCTGCAAGCTTTTCCCACACTCATTTGGTGGAGAAGCGACTTACTGGCTGAAGCAGCTACCTACTGGGTCGCTGACTACTTGGGAAGAGACGAAGAAAGCTTTCCTGAACAACTTTTTCGATGATGCGAGAGCCGAGGAGCTCAGGAACAAGATCTCTCAGTTTTCTCAAGGACCGACTGAGGCATTCAAGGCTGCTTGGATTCGTTTCAAGTTATATCAGAGACATTTTCCGCACCATGGGTTCACTCAGCTGCTGGGTACTTTCTACAGGGGAATCGATTAGAGGTATCAGATGACTCTAGATGCTGCGAGCAATGGAAATTTCTACACGAGGTATCCTGACGATGCCTATGTGCTTATTGAAAACTTGGTTTCTAGCAATAGTACCAAGAATGCAGACATGGAGCGCAAGAAGCAAGCTGGTAACTTGGATTGCAGTCAAATTGCTGAGATGAATGCTAAGTTATATTGGTTGATGGACAAGCAACAGAAGGCTGTTCGTTTTGTTGGAAAAGATGGAGTGGAATTTGTTAACCACATAGATGGATATGGATTTCAAGATCAAAGGTATCAACGACTACCCACACCACCCAGAACCTCTGAGAGTAAGATGGAATCCATGCTTGAACATATTCTTCAGGGACAGCAGAAGATGACACTAAACCTCACTGGGAAGATGGACGCTATGTACACATATCTGAATGGGAAAATTGAGTCTCTCAGTATTCATCAAAAGATGTTGGACACTCAAATAGCAGAGATTTTCGTCAATCTATCCAAGGATGACAAAGAGGATTAAGCAAATCCCAGGGTATCGACCGACACCATAGAGCATCGATCGATGTCCGTCCACATCCTCTCTCGAGACGAGTCAGAACCCCGAGTATCGATCGATACCCTACCTGGTATCGATCGATACCCTACCTGGTATCGATCGATACCCTACCTGGTATCGATCGACACCAATCGCAGACCGAGCTAACGATTCTGAAGAAACCGGAAGCGATTGCGGAGCGTATTTACAAGCCTAAGTTGCCATACCCTGGACTTCCTAGACACCTCAGAGATCCCATCTCTCCAAAGCAGCTGCGTGGCTTTGAGAAGATGGTACGAAGGATTCCCTACACACAGACTTTTGAAGAAGCTCCTGAGCGTCGCCCACTACTGAGTCACTTCCGCGATTGCAGAGAAACCGAGGAAGAGATTAAGGCACTTTTCATCAAGGCCAGGGGCACGTCACTACCGCTGAGGCAGTTGACCAAGAGGGAAGACCCATGAATATTCTCCGTTCCATGCTCCATCTCTGGAGTTGGATTCAACGAGTCTCTAGTTGACTCAAGGGCTAGCGTCAATGACGTGTCAAGGGCTATTGCAGAGAGTTTGGGAGCTGATATTCGTCCGCCCATGTCATCTATCACATTCGCGAATTGTTCCACCTCACTTCCATATGGTACAATCCCTGATTTGCTGGTTAAAGTAGGAGACTGTCTGGTTCCTGCTGATTTTCATGTTGTGGAGATGAGTGCACAATCTCGTACGCAGTTGATTCTTGGAAGACCGTTCATGGCTACGGTTGGTGCCATTATGGACACACCCAGCAACCAAATCTCATTCTCATACATTGACAAGGAGGTGTACTACAAAGCTATCCTTAGAGGAACTCCCACACGTGTCTCTTGCATCGATGTTGTTACACATGAGACGTTGGTAATTGATCTTTTGGAAGAACCTCCTGACGAGCCAACAGTCACATACCTTCTAGATATTCCTTCTGTCATCACCAAGGAGGACGTCAAAACATCTAAGGCAAAGAAGAAGGCGAAGAGCGAAGGAGTGCACGTTGCTGCTTCTATGACCTTAATCCCTCAGAAGTAAGATGGGGATTCGATTGAATACAAGGTGAAGTGCAAAGGAACTTCGAAACCATTCTCTAAGGCTAGAGTCCTTCTCACTTCGGAGCTGAAAGAGAAAGGAAAAGAGTTTGTGGAAGGCATGATGAGCAGAACTCTGAAGCTAGCAATGTCAGATTGTGGAGCTTGTTTTGGAGTCAGCTCTCAATCGTCTCCTGACTGATCGTCCGTAAAGTCAAGATCGTGACGTTAAACAAGCCCTGAGTGGGAGGCAACCCACTGGTAAGTCTGTACATACGTTTTTATTTTCATTTTGTTTTTGATTCTTGATTTTTGTGTCTTGTGTCAAACGTGAAGCAGATTTAACGAGGAGTATCGATCGACACCAGTCAGTGTCGATCGATACCAAGTGCCGCAGAAAGGGAGCATAATTTTCATAAGTGTCAATCGACACCATCCAGTGTCGACCGAAACCAACAGGTGTCGACCGATACCGTCTGGTATAGATCGATATTGTGCGGACAGGTAAGTCTTCTTTCAAAACCCTCAGGTTTCTTTCTCTCCTCCTTCTTCTCCATCTTTCGATACCGCCGACCCCTTCCCCTCTCAAATCACATTTCTCTCATTTCTTCACCGATTTTGGTGATTCAAGTGCCTAGATTCATTAGATTTTCACTCTCTATCTCCTTCTAGCATTTGTTTCTCAGATCAGTAAAGGTATGCACTCGAAATTTCTCCTTTTCCATCCGATTTTTAGGTGTATGGTTTGTGAGATTTTACTCTTTAACACTTGTTTTTCTTGACAATGGTCATTTGCTGAGATGCTCTAGAGTGGTTTCGAACCTTGCCTTACTTTCAATTGCCTTTAATTTGGACTCTTGGATAATTTGGAAATTGGAATCGGATGAACTAGAAATTGACTAAGGTGTCGATCGATACCCCCTGGTATCGATAAACACCACTCGTTTCTGCTGATAAAAATTTGATGTGATTGCTGAGAGATATTGGATTTATGCTGTGTTCTTCTGTCTTTGTTTGCAGATGACATCTAAGTTAAAGAGAGGCAGGACTACAGACGCATCGAGCTCTAACCCGTCTACTACAGATATTCCTGAAGCCCCACGCAGAAGTCCTTGGCATAAGCTGAACGAGAAGGCCAGGATCCCCTGCCACCGCAATTGGGATGGACAGGAGAAGGCGTATGCTTTAAGTGATGACACCGCCTTTAGACCCATTTCTGAGGAGTGGGACGATTTCGACACGATGTTCTACAACGCGTGGTTGGGTGTTACCATCGAGCCTACCAGGTTTCCGGATGGAGCTTCTCTGCATCAGCTGGGTCTCGACTCGGATCTGGCTCGTCTGTTTGAGTGAATTGGGTTTGGTCACATGGCTACACAGCAGCATGACCTTTTCCCAGACTTGGTTCGTCAGTTCAATTCGACAGCTCGCATTAGCTATTCAGACGAGGTTCTGCGAGACGCACAGGGTGGCACCCTATCTTTCATGGCTCGCGGAGAGAGGTACATGATTTCATTCCCTGACTTCTGTGATCTCTATGGTTTTCGGAGGGATCGCATGAGGATTGCTCTTCCAGCTGCCCATCCTGACATACGTGGATTTTGGGCATGATTTGGGAATGGTGTCTACGATTCTAAGACGTCCACTCAGATGGACATTCGACATCCGGTTCTGCGTTGCTTTGTTAGGATCATGAGCACTACTCTCATGTGCTGATATCCCATCTACTTCACGTCAGAGAGGACGTACACAGGATGCACCGTGTCCACCTATTCATGTGCCACAGTGGCCTGAGGACACTGATTTCCCGATGGAGCCCGCTGCTTTCCAGAGATTTATGATAGCGAGCATGAAGAGCATCTGGGCTGCTGTTCGCTGCCGTTGCACGACTACCACGGATGCTGATCCATCGTCCCAGCCTGGACCTTCACATACACCTGCTGCAGACCATGAGAGCGATTCTGAGGAGACGCAAGATTAGTCTTATCTGATCTTCACGTTTGTATTTTTCTCTCTTTTTCTTTCATTTTTTTGATGTTGAACTTATGTCAGGGTTTGTTTTTGCATTTGAACTTCTTTGGATTTATGTTTGATCTACCATGTTGCTTTTAACCTGTTTTTGAGTGTTCCTAACAGTGCTAACATCTAACACAATGGAATGCTTTCTCTGGTTAAGCAACTCGACACCTCTGATTTTCAATCACTGTGTTGACATACGTCTAGTATCGATCGATACCTACCAGTATCGATCGATACCCTGTAAAGGTACGGTTTCTGATTCTTCACAATCCACTCAGTTCATTTGTTTTCTTTCACCAACTCTAGGCTAGATAACACTGGGGACAATGTTGTTTAAGTCTAGGGGAGGTGTCTGCTGACTTTGTTTTTGTTTTTCTTAGGGTCAGTCCGTTTTTGAGTCATTCGTTGTTTTATTGAGTCAAAATTTTGTCTGAGACTGTGATCTTTTTCTTGAATCTATTGACCTGACCTTGCTTCTACGTGACCATTTTTACAGAATCAGCTCTAGATCGACTAATGAAAAATCCAAAGGCTGACCAGTTAACTAGAAGACACTCATGTTTCCAGCAAAGTTCCTTAAAGCCTGAGCCAAAATTTTGTACTTCATCAATGTGGTTAGTATCTATATAGCTTGATTCCTCATTCGTATCTGACAAAGGAACCCATGTGTTTTAAAATAATGGTATTTCTCTCCCTGTTACAAGTTAATTAATTAATAAGTGCATTAAAAGATGAAATGATTTTCCTCTAAGTAGAGGGTTAGGAAAATTTCCAGCGATCACATTATTCTGCTTTAGAGGGAATGATCACACAGAGGATTGGAAGCGAGGCTAGGATTTTCCTATGATGCCATTATTCACCTACACCCTTTGATACATTGAGAGGGAAGAACTGGGGATTAGGTGGCAAACACCATCATTACTCGCGTCTCATACCTTGATTTGTATATGCAAAGCTAAAAAAATCAGAAGAGAACATAATAAGAAATAAGTCTAGGGGAGAGAAATAATACCAAAAAGTGTGAAAAATGGTAGTTCCTTGTCAAGATACTGTATGGAAAAGAATCTAGAAGGTTCTTGATATTAATTCGCAGCGATGAAACTGGCGAGGATGGCTTGATTGAACAATGTTGTGAAATAATGTGTGTAATCTGGGAAGCTGAGAATGTCTACGGAGAAGTATATGGTGGTTAGATCAAAAAGCTGGTTAGGTAACATTTGGGTACTTGGGAAATTGGTCATTTCAATGTTTCATGAACAAGTGAGTCTCTACGTTTTCAAACCTCTTTCTCTGGTTTAGTCTTCTATTTGCTTGAGGGCAAGCAAAGGCTCAGTCTGGGGAAGTTGATATATCATGGATTTTACCCTTTTTAGGCCATGATATAAGTCTGTTGTATAGAGTCTTTATGCTATTTCGTAGTGTTTTAGAGTCTTTTACAGGTTTTAGCACATTTGGAGCCTTATTGGAGATATTGGAGCTTTCTGGAGCAGTTTGGAGCAAAACTGAAGATTGTGTTGATGAGTACCTGATTTCACGTCAAGCATCGATCGATACCAAGGTGGTATCGATCGACACCCATCGCAGCAAGACAAGACCCGCGACTTTAATGAAGAGTGGAAGAATTGCAATTTGGTCCAGAAGTCTTTAATAATTACAAGAAGCCCCAAAACGTGATTTAGGTTATTTATAGGATTTTTACAGCCACTTTGTTGGCTATGCTTTATTTTACTTTGATCATACTTTTGGTTTTTGGAGAGACAACTATGAACTCCTGCTTTTATTGATTTCTTTGATGATTTACTCCTACATGTTGATTGTTTCATTCTCCATGTCTGAGTAGATCCAGTTTAGGTTCAGGGTTCTCATAAGGGTTTTCTCTGAATGCTAGGTTGATTAGTTTATAGGATTCAGCATCTGAATTAGTTCTTTGCTTAGGTTGTGTTCAAAGCTAATTCTAGGTTGACGAATCTGGAACTTAGATCTTAGGATAATTGATTAGGCACGACAGTACGATTAATTACCTGATAGAACCTTAGGTGAGCAAATTGATTATTCGCAAAGAGATTTGGTTTAATTGATTTGTGAACATATCAAACCTGATATTAAAGTTGATTTAGACTTTAGGATTCGCAAAGAGATTTGGAATTCTTAGGATTTAGATTTAGATAATTCTCGCAACGACAGTTGGTTAATTATACCTTAGTTATTTGAGTTCAAGAACTACGCTAAATCTGAATCCTGCTAGTTAATTTATCTGCATTCATTGATTTTCTGAGAAATACCATGAACCTAGACTTTTTCCAATTGAATTCACAACCGTTTTAATTTAAATTATGTCTTCTAATACCATTGATTGCTTAGCGTGATTCTCACCTATATAATATATTGTGTGTTTCTGTGAGTGTTCGACCCCTAGCTATACTACGACAACTGCTTTAGTATCTAAATAGGGTATTAATTTGAGCATATCACTATCCACGTTCAACTAACCACACACAGCAATCCAAACATTGGCGTCCCCTCAAAGACCTGTCATTTACGGACTAACATCACATAAGTAACTAGGATTCACTAGCCATATAATTATATCTACTAATGTTTCACTACAACAACTGTAAACACACTGTGTCCCCATAATCCACGATAAATTTGTAACACCAACAGTGTTAAAAAAAAGGGATAGTACTCACCTATCAATCAAAACTGGGTATTGGGAGCCCGACCCAACCATCAATGTACAACCATCAATGACCGAAAGTGACCAAAGAAACAGAAACATCTGTAAGTTCTAAAGTCGCTAATGAAAACAAATTTGCTAACAAATCGTAAACGAGTACTGACCATAAAAGATTATAGATGCTTAAAAAGTTGGACAAAAGATGGTGGAAACTCTTAACAAGGCGTTGCTTGAAGGAATGAAAAGGGATTTGCTAACAAATCGTAGACGAGTACTGGCCATCAAAGATTATAGATGCTTAAAGAGTTGGACAAAAGATGGTGGATAAGTACGTAGCAAAAGAACTACATGACCTTAAATAGTACAAAAATGCAGCCGCCAATATACAAACATGGATAAAAAGAGATAGATCCGAATGAGAAGGCCTAAGCAGACACTGAAGGAACGTAAAGCGGAACAACTAATTCCTGGTAAATCCCCATGACATACTGCTTTCTGAATGCATCCACTATATCATCAGTTATTCCAGCCATACCCGGATGAGGGTCCCCGTGGGCATGCAACTCAAGGAACTTAAGTGCCACCGGACCGCAATCACCAGTTCTAATATTTTTGTAGAGGCCTAGAGCGCGTGCACAAGTGAAGGGTTTGAGACCATATTCCTTTGTGGCTTTGGTTGGACACAGCTTTTGGACAATGTGTGGGAGAAAACGAAGAACAGGCTCCATGGCTTTGGCAAATTTTCTCTCGGAGTATAGGGCAGGGAATGGATCCAATACCTCTACAAACCAGCCATGCATATTTATTGCCAGTCCAACCCAATGTTTGTCATCCCAAATCATCGGAGCATATATGGTGTCAATATCCGTAAGCCACTTCTGCCCCGGGGCGTTGACAAATTTTGAAAGCTTCTCATCCCATCGGTGCCTATTATTGTCTTTAGCAGCCTTTAGAGAGCGGTATTTCCCTTGTAGGTGGTTGATTAGCCATGGGGAAGCAAAAGAGGAACGTTCGATTTCCAGTATTCTCGTGTGCCGATTTCCAAGAAATGACATAAGAACCTCCATGTGCTGCGTTTGTTTTAGAGGAAGACAGCAAATAGCAACACACATAAAAACCTCCAAAAAAACCAGAAATTTATTTGCAAGGGTGTAAATGTATACAACCAAGGGTATGAATGATATACCAGAGTTGAGATCCATTCTTGGGGATTGGCGAGAGTTAAGAGGAACTCATTGTCAAATTCGTAGTCACAAGCGGTCAAGTGTTTACTGAGCACAAATAAATAATGATATTAGTAAATGGTAGAAGTGTTTAATGGAAAAAATTAATAAAATTAAAGGACCTACACTTCTAAGCATGCAGATAGTGTTTCATGGAACAACTGATATCCCTCAGGAGCAGTATACGGCATGAGGTTTTCCCAACAGCTGTTTTAGTTTATCCGATAAAATTTCGCAAGTTGTTGTTCTTTGATTGATGGGCAGTGCTGCTGCCTTTCAGGTGGAGGGGATGAATCGCTGACATCCAGGAGATGGTTTAGAGAGGGCTGTGTTTTGCCGGATGAAAAAAGCGTGTGTTAGAGTTTGAATGATAAACAAATTAGAAAAAATAATTGCGGGGAAAAAAATAATTGCCTCCTCTAGGGATTGGTCCTCGTCAAATGCTGATTGAGTTTCCGGGCTTTGAACTAGTGAAAGTACGTTTTGAGTATCCAACGGGAACTGAACATCTAGGGGAACTTTGTTGGTCACAAGGAGAGTGAGATTGACCATTTGAAGTTGACCACATGGGAGATTTTCACACATTTGGACATCTTTTTCGAAGGTGGTGTTCCCTGAATGTCCATCATCCATGTGCGTTCCATGGAATGAATGACCATGTGATAGCTGCCTAAGGGATGATTGACCAATCCCCTAACCATCTGGTGGTTGACCAGCTGCGCCCTGACCAGATGCGTCCTGTCCATCTGCAATATGTCCATCGTCTGGCTGTCCACCTCTGGGTTGTCCATCTGTGGCATGTCCATGACCATGCTGTGTGGGAGGTTCATTTGGTTAGGAAATATGCTTAAGTAGGGGATTGATTAAGAAATTCATAGAGCAAGATTTGATGTTGGAATATTACCTCATTACTCGCATTTTTTCCCAGCATTTGGTGAGTCCCATAACTAATGTCCATGGCAGTGTATTCTCCTTCTTCATGCCATGTATTGTATAGCATACTGGTTGATGGGGTTATCCTGAAAGAGGAATAAATTAGTTGATGTAGTTTGAAGGCAGTAGTTACCTTGGGGAAACCCTCTAAACAGCCTCCATCGATCGTGTCCATGGCAGTTGTTTTATCCATGTGCGGTCCATGGAATGACTGGCCATGTGATATCTGCCCAAGGGATAATTGACCAATCCCCTGACCAGCTGACCAAGGGATGATTGACCAGCAGCCCTGACCAGTTGCATCATGTCCATATGCGTTCTGTCTATCTCTGGGCTGTCCATCTCTGGTCTGTCCATGACCAGGCTGTTTGGGATGTTCATTTGGTTAGGAGAAGCCATGAAGAGAAAGACCGTTTGGGCATATGCTTTAGCAAGGGATTGATTAATAAATTCGCAGAGCAAGATTTGCTGTTGGAATATTACCTCATTACTGGCAGTTTTTTCCACAATTGGGTTAGGTCCGTCACTTGTGTCCATGGCAGTGTATTCTCCTTCTCCCTGCCATGTATTGTATAGCATACTGGTTGAGGGGGGTATCCTGGAAGAGGAATAAATTAGTTGATGTAGTTTGAAATCAGTAGTGACCTTGGGGAAATCCTCTAAACAGCCTCCAACGATCGGGTCCATGGCAGTTGGTTTATCCTGAAAAATTAGGCCAGGCTTAATAAGGGTACTTAATAAACACCTATGTGTATTCCAAATTAGGCAACGATTGGATTAAAGAGCAACGAGTACATAAATTGGGGAAAAGAAAAACCTGTTGTTTGTGTTGATTCAGCTGAACCTGTTCTTCGTCAGCCTTCAAGTGAGCGAGGGTGTTGGTGATAATTCCATCCGCCAGGTCGTAATGTTCTGGCTGCCATGTTGGAGCTCCCGCATCTGGTATGCCATCAATGCGGGGAAACTTTGGCAGGACAATGGATACAACTCCTTCTGCTGGAAAAAAACAACCGGCGAGAATGAAAACAACCTACGTGGACGTTTAGGAAAACTGGAATATGAGAGGAATTGACCATGGGAGATTTCTGGATCGTCATCTTCGGTGGATTGTAAAACTCTATCGTTCTCACTGTTTAACAATGATCCATATTGGTTCAGAAATGGGGACTGGGATGCAAAAAAAGGCAACAAAACTGGTGAGGCAGAGAAAACTGAAACCAAAGTAATTAAACAATAAAATAAGGGCATTTGAAACGCACATGATCCCCTCCATCCACCTCTTGTTGACCACCAAGGTCCCCCTGTTGATATATATATAAAAATTTATTCTATTGAATCAAATCTAAACCAACGTCTGGTAAATGTAGGTCATACCAACAAGATTTTTCGTACCTCATAGATCGGTGTCTCTTTAGTGAGTGAGTCAACACTAGTTGTCGGGGTAGCATTATCGTCTGTGAGACGAATGATGGGTTGGATAGATGGTGAGCATGTGGTTAATGGCTTCAATGCTGTTGGGGAGCGTGTAACTAGAGTTGAGGTAGTGGTTGATGTCTTGGAGGCCTTGTTTTCCTTTCGGGCAGAACTGAGACGCTGGCTGGATAATTTGCCTATTCGTACCGACTTCCTGGCTTTAAGCTTTGCTTCAAGTCTTGTTACACGTGCAGAGAGTTGTTGAACCTGAGAAAGCAACCATTGGTTTTCAGCATTTTCAGGTACGGGGTTCATGAAGTCATCAATACGTTTCTGTTTACGACATGATGACTTCTTCGTTGAGGCTTTCCGAGGGAGTAGCTTAGTCCGTCTGTCCACAATGTGTCTTCTGTGGATAGTTTTACTGACTTGAGAAGGCTGGTGAACTACCAATGGCTCTGTTGCATCTCCTCCCGGCCAAACACCCTTTTTGAATACATGGCCTGCATTTAGAAGACGTTCCAGGTAAGCCACTTTCCTGTCTAGGATTTCATCATCCCATTCTCCCCGATCCTCAACTTGGGGTTCTATGAGAGATATTAAGGGATGAACGAGCAGCTGTGAAAAAACAGGCAGCAAGTAAGAACTTAAGCAAAAAGAATAACCAGGAAGCATGGGTTATCAAATAGACTAACATTGTTATCAAACTCAACATCAAGGACATCAGTGTGAGGGAGTGCATTGATTTTGCAGAGTTTGACTTCAGGCCACTCTAGATGAGTGGGATGTTCTCCATCATTAGACAACTTAGAGGGTAGCAAGGGGATTGCTTGGAATGCTATAAGTTGTAAGGCGAGTGGGAAACCAACTAAGCGAAATGTGGTTTGACGCATTTGCTGCCTGTAAGCTACTAGAGGGTTTTCTAATTTCCCAGGGGATTTGCTTCCGGGACGCATACCAACTATGGTTTTGAGAAAGGATTCTCGACCCCACGGGAAGCTTAGGAATCCAGTAAGGTCTTCCAACATCCGCACATATTTGGGAGTGGGCTTGGCCACTTGAGAGTTTGCAACAAGAACACTGTTAACTATTAGAAGCAGCGCTAGACGGAGTCTCCTCTCCCTTCGCATGTCTGGCTCAGTTTTGAGCAAATGGGCAATGTCAGCTAGTGTAGTTTTGGGATCGCTTCCTATGAGCTTTTCTCAATACGCATCAGGCACCATCGCGTTTGGTTCCTCGAATTCTAGGTCGTACTCCTCTGGGAACTCACCACAGGGCAATCCCATGACAGCGCCAAACTCCTTCAAACCAAAGTGGAAACGGTGCCCACCAAAAACAATCCACATATCATATTTTCTTTTACTAACAACATGTCTAGTCAGAAGGCCGTGGATGAGCTTGCATGAAATGGGGCATCTTAAAGCAGGAAGGTGGAATAAAGGCCCAAAACATTATAGCCTAATAGCCTCAAACTCTGGCGAATCTTTCAAGAGATCATGTAGGAACGTAAAAGTGACTGGCCTGGAATAAACATTGATACGGTTTACTGGGTATCTATCTGTCGCAAACAAACGCTCTGGTAGTCTTGTATCCATGCCGATGCAGATTCGAAGGCTGATTAAACAGAGAAATAAGCCAGTTGAATTCGAATGACGCGGATTAAAAATGAAGTTGGTTCAGAAGCGAGAAAATGATGTGAAAAGCAGAATTAGTATTCCCGAGAGAGAAAACCCAAAATCCGAAAAATGATGTGAATATCATAATTATTATTCGTGACACATAAAACCCAAAATTGTAGTCAATCTATAACAGAACTCGTATGGGGGAAAGAAATGGGAATTTACCAGCCATGTAGGGGTTGCCGGGGCGGTGAGACGGCGAGACGGTGAGAAGACGAAGGGGAACGAACTATCTCCGCCGATTACAAGCTTAATCGTCGGATATTCTCATTAAACATAGAGGCAGTAACAACGGAACTCGCCGGAGACTCGCCGGAGAAACAGAAACGACCAAATGTACGATATAGCCGATTAGCCGGAGAGGAATTAGTTCTAGGTTTTACTGTCGCCGGGAGAGTAACAATGGCCGAGTAAGAAAGACGCTTTTTTAGGGTAAGAGTGAAAGTTACAGAAGGGTAAGAGGGTCAATTCCAGCAACAAAAGTGTCTTAAGAGTTAAATGTGCCTTATCCTGTTATACAGAAGTCAGAAAGTGCCTTCTAAGGCAATTTTCTTTATTTACACTATATAACATTTTTTCAAATCTCTATAATATATATATATATTTTTTAATCATCTGAATTGATATTAAAGAAAGAAGGGTCTGACTCTGAAACAGAGAAACAAAAACAAGGGACCAAGAAAAAACAAGACCAAAAACATCAGAGCCTAAAATTAAGGACTCGAAGATGACATAACGGTCTCGAAGGGCAAAGACTGTTGTGAACCGCTTATAAACTCTCTGTTGGATCGAGATTCTAAATCAATCTCGCGTCGCGTTGTAGGCGATCATATAGCCAAGCAGGACCACCGATGGAGAGATACGATTGGAATCGTCCGTCTCTAGTGACGCTTTTTGAGATTTCTTAAGCTATTAGGTTCGCTTTCATTGTCTCAAGGTCAAAACAGCAGCTGTTAAAATGGTGACCGAGGTCACGAATTTCCTTCGTCAAGGTATGGTATCTAGGCCATTCCTCCGGCTTTGAGATTGCCGCAAAAGCAGCCCTACAATCTAAAGCAATAGTCACCTTTGTTAATCTGAGATCGCGGATGCTTTGTAAGACCCATATGATACCTCTTAACTCTCCAATGACACGATTTGGGGCTCTCGTGAATGCTTCTCGGGCGTGGAACAAGACATTACCGCAGGCATCCCGCGCAATCCAAGCAACTCCACAGTGAAGAGTAGGATTTCTCCAATTAACGTTCATGTTGCATTTCACCACCGAGCTCGGGGGAGGGTGCCATCTATCCTCAAGAATACCAGCAATCATCTCTCGGTTATCTGGTACTGGAGCCTGCACATTGGCTTCTCTCCATGCCTTTGCATCGTCTACTGCTCTCTGTGCTACTACCGGTATTGTCTCAAGTTGATCACCATACAAGATCATGTTTCGATGTTTCCAGATTTCCCATAACACCCATGGAATCTGTCTTCTGATACTGTCTGTGAGGCCTTGTGAATCCATCAAATCAAACAGATAGCTCATATTCTCTAGCAGAGATAATGAGAACCCATTAGCAGGGTATGGAATCTACGCTGCAGAGAGTATTTGTTGGGCCGAGGAGCAGAGGAACAAGACATGATTGATTGATTTTGTATCTTGTTGACAAATCTTACAGACTGTATCCACATTCAAACCTCTAGTGTGTAACCTTTCAGTCACCGCTAGAGCTCCAGATACTGCCCGCCAAAGGAAAAAGCGGATCTTTGGTTCTGTTTTGCTTCTCCATATTCGTTGCTTTACATCAACTCTTTGCTGCTCAATCTGTGTCAGTGGAGCTTGCAGAATAAGAGGATGGTTCACCACAAACCAGTAACCACTTTTTACTGAGTAGGACCAATGATCTGTGTACGCCCAAATGCTCTGATCCATTGTTCTTCTAAGAGGCATATCCAGAATTCGAGAGACATCAGCTGGAGGAAAAAGCTCATGTACCCTGTTTTGTCGCCACTTACCATCTACAGAGATTAGGTCCGATACCTTCAATTCCAGGTCGATTAACGCTTCTCGATTCATCAGTCTCCGTGGCTGTCTATCCAGGACCCAATTATCCATCCAGACATGTGTAGTCCTACGATCACCAACAGACTTTATCAAACAACGCTTCAAGAGCTCAAGACAAAAAATAATGCTTCTCCAAGCATATGACGGTCTATAGCCTTTACCGCTATCTAGAAACGAACGAGAAGCAAAATATCTCCCCTTATAAATTTGAGACAACAGTGAGGATGGATCATTTAGTATTTTCCAAGCTTGTTTGGCCAGCAAAGCTTGATTAAAATCACATATATCTCGAAATCCCAACCCTCCTCTTGCTTTCGATTTTCACATTTCTCTCCAAGAAACCCAATGGATCTTGTTTCGCTTTTCACATACATTCCACCAGAAGTTAGTCATTGCGCTCGTTATTTTCTTGCATAGATTTTTAGTCAAACGAAAGCACGACATTGCGTAGACCAGGAGATCCATTGCAATGGATTTTAAGAGTACCTCTTTTCCCCCTAAAGATAGCATTTTAGCATACCATCCGCTCAGTCTTTTGTTGAGCTTCTCGCCAATGAAAGCTAACAGTTTTTGTTTAGAGCCACTAAAACACTCCAGGAGCCCCAAATACTTCCCATCCCCACCTTCTTTATCAATGCCCAGCAGCTCGGCGATTAACCTCCGTCGATAGGGATGGATATTAGCCCCAAAAGTAATCGCAGATTTCTGGAAGTTTATCATCTGCCCCGAAGCATCCCCATACAGTTTCAGACAACTCAGGAATTCAGTACATTCGCTGAAGGCAGCATTGCATAAGAATAGGCTATCGTTTGCGAACAGCAAGTGTTGTATAGGTGGACAGCTTCTAGATAGCTTCATTCCCGTAATCTTTCCTTCTTTCTCATCTCTATTCATAATATGAGCTAGAGCTTCCGCACACAAGATGAAAAGAAAGGGAGATAAAGGATCTCCTTAAAGAATTTCTCTCCCTGGTTTGATAAATCTGTGTGTTTCACCATTAAGTAGAATTGTATATGAAACAGATCTCACACATTCCATAATCCACCCAGTCCATTTCGGATCAAAACCCATTTTGCCAAACAGCTCTTCAAGGAAACACCATTCTACTCTATCGTAAGCTTTGGACATATTTGTTTTGATAGCAATGAAGTCGTCTTTACAATTCGGGTTCGTCCTCAAGCCATGTATCATTTCATGTGCAATTAGGAGATTATCCGAGATCAATCTTCCTGCAACAAAATCCCCTTGAGTTTGTGAAACTATCTCCGGTAAGAATCGCTTCAGTCTCGAACAGAGAATCTTGGAAATTATCGTGTATGTGACAGAGCATAAGCTAATCGGACGAAGGTCCGTCATTTGATTCAGATTGGGAATCTTCGGAAGGAGACATAGTTGAGTAAAATTCCAGTCCTGAGGGAGATTCCCTGAAACGAAGAAATTCTTGACCTCAAACATCACTTGCGTCCCAGCAATCCCCCAAAAATGTTGGAAAACTTTTCCTGTCATACCATCAGCTTCCATCTCTATAATATTATTTAAGAAGACATTTTTAACCTTTAAGAAGACATTTTTCTGTCATACCATCTCTATAATATTATTTAAGAAGACATTTTTAAAAATAAATTTTGTTTTGTAAATTATTACATGAAATGCCATTACAAATAACAAAGAATAATTGAAATAGGAAAGAATATAATAGTCTTTTAAAATTATTGATTAGAATATGGAAAGTATATATTTTGCATTAAAGAGGTTATTTATTTTTTAATTTCTTAATTATTTTTAATATTATATATTCTAAAATAATAATCAATTCATATATATTCAAATCAAAAAATTTATTCAAAATTTTGCTATATTTTTCACTATAATTTATTTGAATATATATCAAAACAAAAGTTGAAAAATATTTTACTAATTTTATAAAAAGTTAGACAAAAGAAAACTATTTTTGTTTGCAAGAGTTCGTTGACTAACCACAAAAAGTATAGTCATTTAATGGTGCATATTAGAGTTATGTTTTCAAGATTATAAGTTTTTGCGGGTTATCCGGAATAATATTTTAGTTCACTGCAAAATGGGTTAAATAAACAAATTATTACAAATTGACAGCAAATTTCATCTATAAGCATTAGTTAGTTATATTGTACAATTCAGATAAAAGTAATTTTCTTAAATTTTAAAACAATTTCTTTAAAAAAATTACTATGCGCTATAATTAGCGCGGTTAAATCCTAGTAATATTCAAAATATAACACTTGTTCACACTCTAGAACATTGCCCGATTATTTGATGGGAAAAATAATATATGAGTGCCCTTATGGCAAATCAAAATTTACAATAAAGTCTTTCTCTCTTTCTCTTCTCTTCGCGTGGACATGATAATGTGGATGCAAATGTACGTAATGATAGATTAAATATATGAGAAAAATATTTTTCATCTGTTATGTTTTGTATTTTTCTATATTTTTGAATGACATAAAATAATTTTTTTGGTTAGAATAAATTATAATTATATTTTTTATTATTTTAAGATCCATTTTACTATAGTTTAAGTGTCAAACAATTTTTTTTTTAAATATAAAAAATCAGATCTCTAATTAGAAATCAAATTGAATCTTGCGTTGTGGACAATGTAATATGAACATATGGACGTGGACATGTCAATGGCACACTGTCTACTTATGTCAATGGAACATTGTCCACGCGATCATGTCCACGTCCATATGAACATTCGTATTAAACAAATGTTTAATGTAATATGGACATATAGACGTGTACATGATCGCGTGGACAGTGTTCCATTGACATATCAATGTGGATAACCATTGATGTGGACACACATGTTTTGTCCATGATAAAGGCTAACATGTCCACGATTCTATTAATTCATTATTTGTCCATGAAAGACTGTCTATTCTTGTTTTAGCGAATTTCGAGAACAATATATGTACATATGGGCATATGGACGTTGACATGATCTCGTGGACAATGTTCCATTGACATAAGTGGAAAGTGTGTCATTGACATGTCCACGTCCATATGTTCATATTACATTGTCCACAACTCAACATTCAAATGAATTTCTAATTAGAAATCTGATTATATATATATATATATATATTTTTTAAATTGTTTAACATAAACTATAGTAAAAGGGATCATAAAATAATGACAAAATATAATTATAATTCATTCTTACCAAAACAATAGTTTTATATCATTCACAAATATAGAAAAATACAAAACAAAACAGATGGGGGAAAATAATGATTTTTTCTCACATTTTTAATCTTTCATTTCGTCTACGACATTTGCATCCATATTATCTTGTCCACGCGAAGAGGAAGAGAAAGAGAGAAAGGCTCTAATGTAAATTTTTATTTGCCACAAGGGCACTCATGTATTTTCGCCATCCAATAAGTGAGAAATGTGCTAGAGTGTCAAAATGTGCTATCTAGTGTAAATACTACTTTACAATGTGCTATAGAGTGTAACATGATATGCTTGGGTTTTACCGTTTTCTAACACATGTTTTGGTGTTTCTTTTGAGTATTTTATCGAGTCAAAGTTCGTTTTTAGAGTCTTTTAATCCTTTATTTAGTTATCTCAAGTAAAAAGGCGTTTAAGGAAAAATTTCGAGTTACGTGGGCAAAAACGCATGGAACAGTACGGAAAAGAGCATAATCGATCGATGCAACACCATCAGAAGATCAAAAACCGATCGATGAAAGGAGTGCATCGATCGATGGAGCATGTCTAGAAAGTCCAAAATCGATCAATGCAATATGTGCATCGATCGATGCAAGTCGGCGAGAAGGAAAAGTAAATTTTTGGTTTTCCTGTTTTGCCCCGGAAACTGCCTATTTTGACCTAATTCGCCCATAACCCTATATATACTTTATTCTCAGTCACTTTTTAGGTTATCTCTCTTTTTACCGCTCTCTATTCTATTGAAACTTTTGGCTATTGATATTGTAAGCTTGAAAAAGAATATATGCATCTATTGAGAATAATTCTAAACGTTCTTCTTTGGCTGTTGAAAAGCCCGCATCTCGGTGAAGTGCATCATAGATCGTGGATGGTGTATTAACCATCAAGTCATCTCTTAATTTGGATTCTTAACACAATCTTTAAGACTGCTAGAGCTATCTCATCATAGACGACATACATTCTAGCAATTACTTCCTTAAACTTTGTGAGATATGCTTGGAGAGTCTCACGGGGTCCTTGCGACAAAGCCCAAAGTTCTGCTCCTGAGGCCGTCCTAAAAACAAATACATAATATTGTTTCAGAAAACTGATCGAGGGTGGGGATAAACTATCAATCGAGGGGAGGCCCTGCGAGGTGCTCTGCAAAGAGTTTACACAGTCCGTCATATTTCTCGAACTCATTAAAATGAGCTCTACCAACTGCAATCCTAAATGCGGATAAGTGCGATTTAGGATCTGTCTTTCTTTCATAGGCTGGGAGTTTCAATTTTCCCACGTCTCTGATAGGCGTGTTCTCAATCCGGATTGAGAACGAAGTTCGCTTAGTCTCTTCGACCAGGCGATCGATCTCGGGGGCTGCGCTGGTAGCATTATGAATTCGTGAATTTACATTCTGTAATTATTCTTGAGTTTTTTCCAGCACTCGATGAATGTATTATAATCATGTTGGATATATAATCAATCTAGGATTCTCGGAGAGTTGATCGCGGTTTCCCATTATTTTCATACCGCATTGTCTTTGTTCGTTCCTCCGTTCAGATTCAGGAGTTAGGACGGATCTTTGATCCGGGTTTCGCTGATACGAATTAAGTGGATCAAGAGGTGGTGGTGGAGGATAGGTAATGGGATATATCCTCTGTGGAATATGATGGCCTTGTACGTTCCTTCGTTTGGCCTTCGAGGTCAAAATTGGCATTTGATTTGGGTTCCGAGGATGCTGGTTTAACATAACTAAAGGAGGAGGTGGAGGAAAAGTCGACAGATCGACCCGTATTATATCCCTCAATGGCACTTGTGCACTTCCATGCCCTTGGTAGAACGAACCAGTCCTTAAGTGAAGAACGCTGATAACACCGGTTTTTGACCATTTTTATGGATCACTTTCATATTCTTTTGAAGGTGTTTTAACTCATTTTTCAATAGTTTTCAAATGATTTCCATGTTTTAGTGTGTTGAAAGACGTTTCAGGTAACTCGGAGTAAAATAGTGCATTTTGGAACAAAAATACGTTTTTGGATAAACTCGGACCATTAGAAGTCTTGCCATCGTAGAAGGCCTTCTCACCGTCCGATTATCACCAAATTTGGATACAACAAAGTAAAGACAACCAATTTTCAAATGCAATTAGATTGGAGACAATCCAATGGTTGGATCCTAAAATATACCCGAAGCACCGAAGACCGACAAAGCCCGAGTAGCAATCCACCGCGGATCGAGAGCTCCCACCCGCGGCCAAACACCAGTTCGCCACTCCTGGAGAGAACTGATCTGTGACCATAGCCAATTTCTCCTAAATCAAGTCGTTTCTTCACCCGAGGCCAAAACCGTCTTTTCCCGTCAAATCCTAACTCAACTAAAACGAGTCGAAGACCTATAAATACTTGTTTTGCAGCCACAATTTCGTGACCCCTTTTTGTTGCATTTTTAGACTTGATTTGCACCAAACTTTTGCTCTTGTTCTTTGTTTTGGGAGATAGGGATTTCCCTTTAACCCTTTTGTTTGATTTCTTATCTATTGATTGTGCAATTCAGAAGCTTGATTTTGTCTTGCATGGTCGTGGCTGAGTAGTTCTCTCATTGGGTATAGGGGTTCAAAGGGGATCTCATGGTTCGATTTTTGATTGAGTTTTTCGACTAGGATACCGATTATTGTTCTTCGTTCTATCCTTGTTGTTAATGCGTTGCATGACTAACCGTCTTAGCAACTGATATTAGGCATTTTAGAGCCACAAGAGTGCTGAATCTAATCGCTTGACCTAGGGTAGACGAACAAATCCGTCGTAAAATATTGAAAGTATACTTACGGAGGAGTTGTGGGTGTAAACGACCTTTGAGAGTATCATTCACTTCTTGCGCGGGCGGAGACGAAAGCTACTGTCCGAGTACTGAAGTGAGTAGGTGTGTAGGATTACGAGAGTAGACTACACACAACATACGTGTTCCAAGTTCAAGAACCCAAAGACGACAAAAAGTCGCTTTAGAAAGCCTAGCGAATTCTAAAGAATTCCCGATTGCCCAACGCTTCATTAATTGATTTACAACCTCAAAATAATTATTGCTTGTTACTGTTCATTTAGATTAGATTTATTTATTCGGTTAGTTTAGCTTAGTTTAGTCTCGTTCGCTTTCTTATTTTCTCGCTTAGTTTAGTTTAGTCTAGTTTGGTATAGTTTAGATTCTTAGTTTCGAGTTCGTGACAAAACCATATAAACATATATTCGTCTTAGGTTTATTTACTATACAGTGTCTAAGGTCTCGCAGAACATCATTCTCTCCATGTGGATCGATACCTTAAGTACTACAACGCACATTTGTGCACTTGCAAGCTTTAAGGTTTACAAATTTAAAACCTGAAGTTTCGGAGACGAATCCGATACGCATCAAACGCTTGGGACGTGGTACTATTTATGTTACTTCCAAGTGGCATGGTAGGTGTCGGTGTTGGCGAAACACCTTGTGACATCGGTGTTGGTAAAACACCTTGCGGGGGAGTAACTTTCGTTCTTACCACCTCTGAGCGGAGCTCAACAAATTATTGGGCCAATGTCGCTTGATCCGAAACGACTTTTTCAAGTTTTTGGTTTATCGTGGTCATTGCCCCTTCTAAGACTGCAGTAAGATCGGTGGTGACCCTATCCGCGACTTCACACAATACTGCATGTTCTTCAATGGTGGTTCTTCTGCACTTGATACGATTTCCCAAAGAATCGACACTAAAAGAATGGTAGAAGGATAGATTTTGATTCAATGAAACCGTGAAGCTTCAAAGAACAAGATGGTAGAACGAATGGTCGCACAGAAGTTCCGAAAGACTCTTGATATACCGGTGATCCCTTGGATATGACGTACCAAGATGGATCGATTGTGATCAATGGATATTACACACCATGATCGAGAGTTCACAAGGAACTCAAAATGAGAATCACTCTCAAAAGTTTTCAAAATAATGATTAAAACTTATTTTTCTCAAATGAGATTACATGAGTATATAAAGGAAAAGAAACTTGTAAACAAAGCTAGATAATTAATTGTCTTGGAAATCAAAGAAAGTAAAGACTGGTTGAATGAGAATTCAACCCTTGGACTTCAAATGGACCTTTGATCTTCCAATGTGACTCTTCAGCTTCATTTTCGTCATTTTATTTGGGCAGCAAATAAATTGAATTATTTTGGGCCATCTTGGACTTCTATTAGGTTCAAAGTGGGCTAGATTTGATATATATCACCCCCAATGGACTTCTGAATAGCTTGTCCAAAACTTCATGAAATAACCCATTAAGTGCTTCTTTGATTTTCTTAGCCTTCACTCTCGTGACTAGTCCAACGGGTACAAGCAATGCATCCTCTTGATCCTCCTTGCTGCTCATGATGATCACATCAGCACTGGGTTTAGACTTTCCTATCCCCTTCCTTGTAGTGCCAAACTGTTGTATCTGAAAATACAATGGTCAAAATTTGTAAATAGGAATAAACGGGGGACTTTGACTTATCTTTAAGAAAAGAAGAACCGAAGGACTATCGAGCAATAAACAGTAAGTTTGTTGCTCGATGAGAAAAGACATGATCTGAGAGTGATTTAGACATGATTTTTGTGGAGTAAACTGGTTTAATATTTTGAATCTCAAGAGCGATTTACAACAACAAGAACTAAGAAAAGACAAGTGTTTGAGTCTAGAGCTAAGTTGTAGTTGAGAGTGGTTTCGAGAGTTGAATAATGGTCCCTTGCTCCTTCCTCTTGTCCTTGTTTTACACTCCGAGATCGTGCTTAACATCTCTGTTTACTCCGCCTGATTCGCCATGAATGGTCTTTAAGTCTGAAGATCCGGCCGTTACGTTTAGGAGCCTTAGTTTACCGGTTTGAATGAGTCTTTGGTCTCATCGGGATTGACTAACGGTTCATCATTTAATCCTATTTGACCATAAACTTTCAATCTGATGGGCCTTTCAGCTTGGTCCGCGATTTCGATTACTCTTTTAACCCCGCCTGGTTTCTTTGACTTGACCGGATCTTTTTACCATAAGTTTATTAGGTCCAAATTACTGAGCCGTGATTTTAACCCCCGGAATTACATAAGTTTATGGTATCCAAAACATATTTTCATGGCATTTCAGAAAATTGCCTTTATGGATTTTTGTATTATATTAAGAGTTTCTAAAATGGGAACAATTATAAGTTGTGGTCTTAACGGTTTTCCAACGTTGAGGAAGATGAAGAACCATTTTTTAGTTATTGAAAAGGTTTAGTATCCAAAGGATAAGCACCTTTTTAGGATATAAAATCATTTGCCAATTTTCTAAAGAAGAAAAATTAAATTTTTGGTGGAAAAAAAAAACAAATCTTGTTTTCTCTTTCTAAAAATGAAACAAATTTTACAATTTCCTTCCCTTTTGCTTCCTTCAACGTCTTTGGAATCAATTTGAAGGCGATAGAGAATCTCTGATGATCGTGATGGACGTAGATGAAGAAGCCACAGGAGATGTAGAGAACATTGACGAACCGGTCGATGATGAGGCGGTGGAGATTCATGAGGAAGAAGAACGAATCGTTGACGTAAAAGATGATTTGGTGAGCGAGATAATAACCATTGTTGAGTATTTGGATCAGATTAACGATTATAGACGAACACAGCAGAAAGAATGTTTTAACCTCGTTAGGAGATTGAAGATTCTTATTCCATTTATGGATGAGATTCGAGGTTTTGAATATCCTTCGCCAGAAAGTTGCATGCATTTTCTGTATCGTTTGAGAAAAGTGATTCTTGTTGCCAGAAAATTGTTGGAAAGTTGCAACAACGGCAGCAAAATATTTCTGGTAAAATTAATTTTTGGTATGAAACTATTTTTGGATATGGTTGATTCTCTCTCCTATGAATGTTTTAATTGTTTATAGTTATGATGCAGGCATTGGATAGCGAATCGATAATGACGAAATTTCATTCAATTTATGAAAAGTTGAAACGTGTTCTTGTTAAAACTCCTTTTGACGAATTGAGGATTTCTGATGAAGTAAAAGATGAGGTAAATTCTTCTTCCCGGGCCAAAATTCAGACTAATTACCAAGGCATGTAATGAGGCTGGTATGCTTGCCATTTAAGGCATCTACATTGACCAAGAGGAAACCACAATGATTTTTATAGATGGTGGAACTCGATCACTGACCTTGACCCACATGACGAGTCCTAGCTCTATTTATTCAAAAAAACCACTAGACCACACGCACTTGGTTAATCTTTTGTAGTATCTAAAATGAGTCTTTTTATATATATATAGATTGATTCATTGTGTAAACAATTGAAAAGAGCAAAGAGAAGGACAGACACACAAGACATAGAGCTAGCAGTAGACATGATGGTGGTCTTCTCAAAAACCGATCCTCGAAATGCGGATAGCGCTATTATAGAAAGGCTTGCCAAAAAGCTTGAGCTACAAACAATTGAGGATTTGAAGACAGAAACCATAGCCATGAAAAAACTAATCCAAAAAAAAGGAGGGTTGAGCATAGAGACTAAACAACATATCATTGAGCTTCTTAACAAGTTCAAGAAGCTTCAAGGTGTTGAAGCTACCGACATTCTCTACGAACCCGTTATCAATAAATCATTCACCAAATCGACATCTCTAATACTACCTCACGAGTTTTTGTGTCCAATCACACTTGAAATAATGCTAGACCCGGTTATCATCGCTACTGGACAGGTAATTTATATTATTGTAATTCTTGGTTGGTTCAAAGTTGCTTCTCATGTTGAAACTAACATAACAATGTGTTATATAGACATATGAAAAGGAGAGTATACAGAAGTGGTTTGATGCGGGGCATATGACATGTCCAAAAACTAGACAGATGCTAGATCATCTATCGCTTGCGCCAAATTATGCATTGAAGAACATAATTTTGCAGTGGTGTGAGAAGAACAAGTTCAAGCATCCAGAGAAAGAACTATCTTTGCATTCAGAAAATGACCTGGATGAGCAGAAAGATGAGGTATCTTTGCTGGTGAAAGCATTATCCTCAAGGAAATTGGAAGAACAAAGAAAATCCGTGAAGCAGATGCGATTGCTCGCTAGAGAAAATCCTGAAAACCGAGTTTTAATAGCTAATGCAGGAGGCATCCCCCTATTAGTTCAACTCCTATCTTACCCTGATTCGGGAATCCAAGAGAACGCGGTAACAACTTTGTTGAATCTATCTATTGATGAGGTCAACAAGAAACTCATCTCAAATGAAGGAGCCATTCCAAATATTATTGAAATTCTTCAAAATGGAAAAAGAGAGGCAAGAGAAAACTCTGCTGCCGCATTATTTAGTTTATCGATGCTCGACGAGAACAAAGTAACAATCGGATTATCAAATGGGATCCCGCCATTGGTTGAATTACTACAGAATGGGACATTAAGAGGGAAGAAAGATGCTCTCACTGCACTCTTTAACTTATCCCTTAATTCAGCTAATAAAGGGAGAGCCATTGATGCTGGTATTGTTCAACCGTTGCTACAACTTCTGAAAGACAGAAACTTAGGAATGATCGATGAAGCGCTTTCGATTATGTTGCTTCTTGCATCACACCCTGAGGGACGTCAAGCCATTGGACAGCTCTCGTTCATTGAAACTCTAGTGGAATTCATCAGAGAAGGCACACCGAAGAATAAAGAGTGCTCGACCTCGGTACTACTTGAACTAGGCTCTAACAACTCATCTTTTATTCTGGCTGCACTTCAATTCGGCGTCTATGAATATCTCGTAGAAATAGCCAGCTACGGAACAAACAGAGCTCAAAGAAAAGCAAATGCACTTATACAACTCATAAGCAAATCTGAACAAATTTAGAGATGTTCTGAACATTTTCATCTTGTACCGTAATTTCAGTTTCTTCCTCTTTTTTTTTTGTTTTGTAGGTTTCATAATTTTTTTCTTCTTTTATTTGATTTGATTATGTATCAATCCTATGGTGTATATTTGTACATGCTTTTGAGTTTAGTCATATACTATTGTTTTTTGGTAATAAATATTAGACATAATTGAACACCATATCACTTATTTCAACTTTTAGTAAATTAGCATTGAACTTATTGTTGAAATGCTCTATTTGGTCTGTATTCTCAAATACTTTTCCTATAATAATCAATTTTTTTTTTAATTACAGGTACAAAATCCTAAAAACCAATCAAACTCTCCAGAATTATAGATCCAACCACGATCTGGATCCGATAAAGTCCAAATCCGGTGGAATCGGGTCGGTCTAGCTATTATTTGATTTTTGAGTTTTTTTTTTTTTTTTTTCATTCCAGCAATTTGTGTAAGAATATTTCCGTTAGTGTGGCCGAAGTATTAACGGTCCAACTATTATAGTTTAAGTTTAATGTAAGGCTTAAAGTTTCCGGTATGTAACGGGATACGGTGATGGACCGAATCAAAGAAAAGATACCGGAATGGGTTTGATGTCAACCCTCTTACTCTACCCAATAAAGAATCTAATCTAAGGTTTATATGCATTTATATATATAATGGTTTAACTTATATAATTGTATATATATTAAAATATAGTTTATGTGTTATGTTTTAATGAATGGGTGTCTCATTGAAAAGACACAACTCCTCCTTTAACAGTGAGAATCACTTTGGGCCTCATATAAAAGAAAAGGGTAGAAGTTATTGCAATGAGAGAGTGACAGATTCTGGTTTTTCCAGAATTGAGACACTAAAAGAAAGAAGATAGAAACACATAAACATAAAAAGAGAGATTAGAGATTGTGATCGGAATCTGAACACCCCGGCTCTGTCGAAGGGGAGATCGCAGTAAGGAAGGGAAGGAGAAGATCAAACAATCATCAAGGAATCATCATCATGTCTAACAAAGCAATGGATCAAGGTTAGACATTCATCCTTCTCATAACCGAAATCCCCATCAATATAAAACGTGTTGATTCATTTGTTCTAGGGGAGATTATGGGATAGATTACAAGTGTGTAATCACTAAGGAAAAACTTATATATGGTATCAGAGCCACCCTAGAATCATTTGTTTCAATTTTTAAAGCATATTGATGGATAAAACCGAAAATCTCGTTTTTTTTTCATCAACGCATTGAATTTGAAAATGGTCTAAAAGTTATATCAATGTGAAGAGGATGAAATTATCTATCTATCGGTATAAAATTCATTAAAATCCATCAAGTAAATCAAAAGTTATAGGATTTTAAAGTTTTTTAAAAAAAAAAAAAAAAAAAAAAAAAAAAAAAAAATGCGATGAACAGTCGCGATGAACAGTCGCGAAATTTTTTTTTATTTTTTTTATTTTTTTTATTTTTTTTTTTATTAAAAGTAACTGTCACGTTATTATGAAATGTGAAACCGTTTCCGCTGTACTTTCTGAAATGTGAAAGACTAAGCTATTATGAAAAAGTTATTACATGTATATATATATATAAAAAACTATATATATAAAACTTTATAATAAAACTTATAAGAAGAGAGTTCACATTACGTATAACTTGTTAATCACCAAAGTGGTCTGGTTATATTTAATGTGAAGGTAAAAATAAAATTTCATAATTGATCATGATTAAAGGATGCTAAATGACATGAAAAGTTTTTATTGATTGATCAATTGCTTTATTAGTATACCCTAGGAGATCACCCAAAGGTGGATCATTGGGTGTATTAAATAACAACTAAAGTATTAATCACCCATGTTGCGGTTGATGGTGTGTATACCCAAAGGTAGCATTCCTATCCACTCTAACTATGGATTGATTAATTATTAAAGAAAATCTAAACAAGCATCAATTTAAGTGTATTTTTTTTTTTTTAAGTATTGCCCAAAGGTTGCTTAAAAAAAAAAAAAAAATGAAAGTGTTTAGATTATTTGTTGTCAATGAATCTATTAAAGTATCATAGAACTTATGGTAAGCATATATAAATTTTTTTGCAGCTCCGTTTGCTTCTGCAAACTCTGTCGTAAAGTTCAATGGGCTCAACTATGAGGAATGGTCTGAACAGATTAAGTTCTCCTTGGGTGTAATGTCCCTTGATCAGGCTATACTCACGGATGAAGAGCCGGCAGCCATTACAGATACGAGCACCGAATTGGAAAAGTCTCGTCATGAGACTTGGGAGCGCTCTAACCGGCTGTGCCTGAATTTACTTAGGATGACGATGGCGGACAGTGTCAAGCCATCCATGCCTAAGACAGAGAAAGCAAGGGAATTCATCTTGAAAATTAAAGAACAATCACAATCGGATGTCGCTGACAAATCGATTGTAGGTAGTCTCATGAGTGAGCTAACTACAAAAAGATTCGATTGGTCCCAGACAATCCATGATCACGTCACTCACATGTCAAACTTGGCATCAAAGTTAACGTCCATGGGAATGGAAGTGCATGAGTCCTTCTTGGTACAATTTATTATGAACTCTCTACCTATGGAGTATGGCCAGTTCCAGGTGAATTACAACACCATTAAGGATAAGTGGACTCTTCAAGAATTGAAGGCCATGCTGGTTCAGGAGGAAGGGAGATTAAAGAAACAGAAGGGCGACATTGCAATGTTTGCAGGACATGATAGTGCCATGGGAAACTCTAAGAAATCAAGCAAGGGCAAAAGGAAGGATAAGGCTGTCTTTAAGACTCCTGAAAGCAAAATCCGTAAAGCTGCTGTCAAGTGTTTCTTCTGCAAGAAGGAGGGGCACATGAAGAAAGATTGCCCTAAAAGGAAGGAATGGTTCGACAAGAAAGGTAACGAACATTTATATGTTTGTTCTGAAATGAATCTTGTAGAAGTGCCTAGAAATACTTGGTGGCTTGATTCTGGAGCTTCTACTCATGTATCTCATATTGAACAGGGATTCAGTTCAATCCAGCCTTTAAAAGGAACTGAAAGGTACTTGTTCATGGGAAACAGGATGAAGGCGCAAATAGAAGGCATTGGGACGTATAGATTAATCTTCGACACTGGTTGTTTTGTAGATCTTGAAAATTGTCTCTTTGTACCTGAGTGTGCTAGAAATCTTGTTTCAGTGAGTAGGTTGGATGATGTAGGTTTTAACTTTAAGATTGGTAATGGTGTGTTTTCGTTGTACCGTAACAGAACCTTTTATGGTAATGGTACATTGTGTGATTCACTTTATAAGTTCAATCTTGATAAAACCTTCTCTGAATCTTTGTTTAATATTGAGTATCAAGGAATTAAACGTAGTGCAACTAGTGAAAACTCAGCAATTTTGTGGCATAAAAGATTAGGTCACATATCCAAAGAAAGGATGATGAGGTTAATAAAGAAAGAATTATTACCTCAATTGGATTTTAGTGACTTGGATGTGTGTATCGAGTGCATTAAAGGAAAGCAAACCAAACACATCACAAAGAAACAAGCCACAAGAAGTAATGAACTCTTAGAGTTAATTCACACAGATATTTGTGGCCCTATAGATGCTCCGTCATGGAGTGGTGAGACGTATTTCATCACTTTTATTGATGATTACTCACGGTATGGATATACTTATTTGTTGCATGAAAAGGCTCAATCAGTGGACGTACTAAAAGTGTTCATTGATGAAGTGGAAAGGCAACTTGAAAAGAAAGTAAAAGTTGTGAGATCTGATAGAGGTGGTGAATATTATGGTCGATTCACCGAAAAAGGACAATGTCCAGGGCCATTTGCTAAATTTCTGGAAAGTAAGGGCATTTGTGCTCAGTACACAATGCCCGGAACACCTCAGCAGAACGGTGTAGCTGAAAGGCGTAACCGTACTTTAATAGAAATGGTTAGGAGTATGTTAAGTAATTGCAAACTACCAATGTCAATGTGGATATACGCATTAAAGACAGCGACATATATTTTAAACCGGGTTCCTAGTAAGGTGGTTCCAATGACTCCATTTGAACTATTTACGGGGAGGAAACCCAGTTTAAGACACTTACGTGTCTGGGGATGTCCAGCTGAAGTAAAGCCGTATAATCCGCATGAAAAGAAATTGGACTCTAGGACAGTCAGTGGGTTTTTCATTGGCTATCCGGAAAAGTCAAAGGGGTTTGTGTTTTACTGTCCTAACCATAGTACGAGAATTGTCGAGACTGGTAATGCTAGATTCATTGAAAATGGTGAATCTAGTGGGAGTTCAGAATCTAGGGGAGTGAACATTAAAGAAACTCGGGTAGAAGATTCTTCACCCGTAGTTCCAACCCAAGTTGTTGTTCCTGTTGTCGGTGAACAGCCTAATATCGAAACAGAACAACAGAATGAAGAACATACGGACCCACTAGTTCAGGAAACCGAAAATGAACAAGTCGTCATTCAAGAACAGAACGTCATACCACAAAATCAATTAAGGCGATCTGTAAGGGAAAGGAGATCCGCCATTACAGATGACTATGTGGTTTATGATGTTGAGAATGAATGTGACCTTAGTCTTGATGAAGAACCGAAAACATTCAGAAAAGCCATGGAAAGTGAAAATTCTGAAAAGTGGTCGATTGCTTCAAATGAAGAAATGTCTTCTATGGAAGTGAACAAAGTGTGGGACCTAGTAGAGTTGCCTGATGGTTTCAAAACCGTTGGATGTAAATGGATCTTTACGACCAAACGGAACTCTATAGGTAACATAGAAAGGTACAAGGCTCGCCTTGTTGCTAAAGGGTTCACTCAAAAGGAAGGCATTGACTATACGGATACCTTCTCTCCAGTTTCAAAGAAGGATTCCTTAAGAATTGTCATGGGATTGGTAGCTCATTATGATTTGGAGCTTCACCAAATGGATGTCAAAACCGCCTTTCTTAATGGAGAGCTTGAGGAAGAAGTTTACATGGACCAACCGGAAGGTTATGTGGTTGCAGGAAAAGAAAATCTTGTGTGTAAGCTGAGGAAGTCAATATATGGATTGAAACAAGCCTCCCGACAATGGTATTTAAAGTTCAATGATACTATGTTGTCATACGGTTTCATAGAAGTTATCGTTGATCGATGTATTTATATGAAAGTCAGTGGGAGCAAGTTTATTATCCTAGTATTGTATGTTGACGATATATTGTTGGCTACAAATGATATGAGTATGTTGAGTGATGTAAAGAAATATCTCTCCAAGAACTTTGAAATGAAGGATATAGGTGAGGCAAACTATGTCATAGGGATTGAAATAATCCGGGATAGATCACAAGGATTGTTAAGTTTGTCTCAGAAAGGATACATAGATAAAGTCTTGAAGAGATATGGAATGAAAATGTGCAAGTTAAGCAAAGCTCCAGTTCAGAAAGGGGACAAATTCAATAAAGCTCAATGTCCAAAGAATGAACTAGAGAGAAAAGAAATGGAGATGATACCTTACTTGTCAGTGGTAGGAAGTTTGAATTACATTCAAACATGTACTCGACCAGACATCAGTTTCGCGGTTGGTGTCTTGGGTCGGTATCAAAGTAATCCTGGAATGGACCACTGGAAGGCTGCAAAAGAAAGTTCTCAGGTACTTGCAAGGCACCAAAGAGTTTATGCTTACGTACAGGAGATCCGATAATCTTGAAGTTATCGGATACTCTGATTCAGACTATGCCGGGTGCGTCGATTCTCGAAAATCGACGTTTGGCTATCTGTTCCTATTAGCTGGAGGAGCAGTATCATGGAAGAGTGGAAAGCAGTCCGTCATTGCTACTTCCACCATGGAAGCAGAATTCGTGGCATGCTATGAGGCCACAATTCAAGCATTGTGGCTGCGGAACTTTGTCTCAGGACTTGGACTTATTGACAGTATTTCCAAACCACTGAGAATGTATTGTGATAATTCCGCAGCAGTCTTCTTCGCAAAGAATGACAAGTATTCGAAAGGTGCTAAGCACATGGAGATAAAATACTTGTCTGTAAAGGAAGAAGTGCAGAAACGCAGAGTAGCAATTGAGCATATAAGAACGGATATGATGGTAGCGGATCCGTTAACGAAAGGACTCCCTCCTGGTATCTTCATTGGCCATGTAGAAAGGATGGGAATAATTGATAAGGCCTTGCTGTATTGATATTATGCTATTGTAAAGATGCTAACTTAAGTAATTTGAATTCAATAAAGTTTATTTGTTTTTCTGCAAATTAATATGTTATCATTATGGTATGTACATGTAGGGTTAGGATAACATATGAGTTGAGAATAAGGTTATATCTCAACATAAAAGAATTTTTTGAGAATTAAGTAACCTCTCAAATATTAAAGAAGTAGTAAAGTTTGAATTGGTTGTGATGATGGAAGGGAACTTATCGCTGTAAAAGATAGGGGACCGCCTCATTCGATAAGTCCTGATTTTATGGTACTTAAAAAGGGGATAATTAAGCTTAATGAAAGGCGCGCTTTAAAGGAAGTTGAACCATTAAGTTAATACACGGCCAAGTGGGAGAATGTAAGAATATTTCCGTTAGTGTGGCCGAAGTATTAACGGTCCAACTATTATAGTTTAAGTTTAATGTAAGGCTTAAAGTTTCCGGTATGTAACGGGATACGGTGATGGACCGAATCAAAGAAAAGATACCGGAATGGGTTTGATGTCAACCCTCTTACTCTACCCAATAAAGAATCTAATCTAAGGTTTATATGCATTTATATATATAATGGTTTAACTTATATAATTGTATATATATTAAAATATAGTTTATGTGTTATGTTTTAATGAATGGGTGTCTCATTGAAAAGACACAACTCCTCCTTTAACAGTGAGAATCACTTTGGGCCTCATATAAAAGAAAAGGGTAGAAGTTATTGCAATGAGAGAGTGACAGATTCTGGTTTTTCCAGAATTGAGACACTAAAAGAAAGAAGATAGAAACACATAAACATAAAAAGAGAGATTAGAGATTGTGATCGGAATCTGAACACCCCGGCTCTGTCGAAGGGGAGATCGCAGTAAGGAAGGGAAGAAGAAGATCAAACAATCATCAAGGAATCATCATCATGTCTAACAAAGCAATGGATCAAGGTTAGACATTCATCCTTCTCATAACCGAAATCCCCATCAATATAAAACGTGTTGATTCATTTGTTCTAGGGGAGATTATGGGATAGATTACAAGTGTGTAATCACTAAGGAAAAACTTATAATTTGTCCCTTGTAGGGGAGAGATTGACGAATGTTTTTTCTCTAGCTTGAAATCAAAAACCCATTTCTTTGATTTCGGCGCAATCGGGTGGAGGAAGAGCCAACCAACGAAGCTTGCTAAGAAGCTTCACCGTCCCTTGTTACTCGAAGGCGAAGCCGCATGAACGTTCGGAGCTGGTGAGGATCACTGATGTTGGGGCAGAAGGAGAGAGACAGTTCCGAGAATATGTGAGGAAGACGAGGATAATCTACGATGGGCTGTTTCAAGCAAAGTTTATGTCTATGATGGGCTGTTTAGGATCGTGGATTCCTGGTTCGATGTTGGGAAGTCTGGTTTCGGTGTGTTCAAATTTAGGCTAGAGAGAATCGAAGGACAGGCCGAGATGGATACCTCGGTTATGAAGCTTGCTAAGATATCGTACCCAGCTTCTGTATGACAAATTTGTTCTCTTGTTCTTGCTTTTGGGAACTTTTGCTTCAAAGTTTATTTGTGCTTGTTGAAAATCTGATCTTTTGTTTCGGTAATAGATTATGGCTCTATTCTCGCTGCAATTGTTGAGGACCGGTGAAATGGGTTTGAAGCTAAACCCATATGAGGAGATTATTAAACACTGAGAAATTGATCTTCAAATCCGAAAGTCATGAAGATGTTAATAACACGGCCTTGGCGGCTTGGTCCGGTCTAGTGGTAAGCGAATGTCTATGTGGGTTTTCCTCTGCTGGTTTCGAGTCACTTTGGCCACAGTACATTTAACATGGTTTTTTCTGGCCTATAGGGATTAGTCGGGTGTGTATCAAGCCCCGGATTACCTATATTAATCAAAAAAAAAATACACGGTATTTGCAATTATGTTTCAATCAGTTCCTACAACATAAGAAAGAAGCACGACACCAAGTCCTTGAGTCCTCTTTTTTAAAATCTGATTTAGGACGGATTGCAATTATGTTTGGAATTATGTTCCTGTTAGAGTTAAGAATCAGTGCAAAAACCACAACCTTTATTTAGATAAAAGAAAACAGATATAGAGTATAAAACTCCCAAAGAGGATAATTCTTTTCCCTTGGTTAAACCGATAACACCAAAGCCCTCTCAATTCCTCGATGATTCTCATCATCTATCTTCCTCTCTATTTATAAGAAAAGATAATACCAACTAAAAGGAAAAGAAGTAGAAAATAGAAAAGAACAAAATGGAAATCCTAATTAGATTTGGACTTGTGCTGGTATTTCCTTTTTCATGAATAGACTTTCCAAGGCTTAGATCCTTGAACTGTTGGATACGTATCAGTTCCAATCATGTTTGCAATTATGTTTCAATCAGTTACTATCTCATCAATCTTCTTCTTTTCACAACATAAAACTTGTTAGTGAGTAAAGTGCTTCTTCTAAAGTCTAAAACTCTCATGATGACAGTTTGTGAAGAACAGATCTTAGGCATCGCTTCCTCATGCTGGTCAGTGGTGGTTTTAGTAGTATTGTGTCTCGTGGTCGCACTAAAGTGAGTGTTCTTTAAATTATAATATGGACCAAAGAAAGACGTGTTATGTAGATTAGATAGAATTCTTAATTGTTAAAGCCATTTTCATGAAATTTGCTCACGTTTGAGGATAATAACGAGAATGATAAATTATGCAGGTGGGAGTAATTTTTCTCATTGTGCAGAGATATGATCTTCATCCAGCTGCAAAAGCAGCAGTTGAAACTGTCCTGGTATCCAAATTGGGTGCTGATTCAGGCCTAAAAGTATTCTTAGGAGATGAATCTTGAAACGAGGACAAGAGAGAGAAAGATTGTTCGAACTCGCTTTTGACTAAGTGGCGTTGACCACTTTTCCAGTAGATTTTCCGGCGGAGACGTCTGTCGGAATGACCGGATTTCGGGCACGATGAAATCGCTGCCGTGAGCACTATAACATAGTGTATTCACTTGCCAAAATCTGAGTTTATTTGAATGAGAAATGGAGATCCAAAGTGGAAGACTTGGAAAGCTTGAAATGCTTCAAAATTTGGCTAAGTGTAAAAATTAGCAAATATCCCACATTAGAAACTTGAGGTGAAATCCTCTTTTATATATATTGGAGAAATCCCAACAAGGTTCAAAACCTTAGGACCACTTTGTGGGGAGAAGAGCAAACTCACACAAAACCATATGCACGCACGCGCGGCGAGTCAAGTTGAGTCGAGTTCGGACTCGGGTTGGAGTGTTGGTTCGGGTAGATGGGTCTTGACCCAATAACCCATATGTTGTATCAAATTATTATTTGTGTAATTGATCACTACATAAATTATATATTTGATCAAAATATAATAATGAATAATTATCATCATTATTTGAGAATTGATGTGGTCAATTCTATAACTCCTCATTCTCATTTATTACCACAAATTAATTTGGCAATTAATTGTGCATTACTCCTAGAAAATGGAGACCACAAAAGTCTTGTGACTCCTCTCTCATTTCATATATATATATATATATATCTGAACAATCTCTCATATGAAGGAAGATGAATCAACACTTTCTTTTTCTTCTCTTATCTTATGGTTTTTCTCCATAAGAGTACAACACAGAAAAATGGTTCGAAAGCTTATGATTTTGGGTGATGCGAATCATAAGAAAAATACAGTTGTATCTTGGGATTCGGAACGCTATGCAACAGTCACACTACGTGGCGTTTTTTCAGAATTAAGGAAAGAGTATCTCGCCTCTGAAAATCCGTTCTTCCCCAAATTCTTGTATCAGTATCATTTTAATATTATGATCATCGATTTATTTATGTATTTTACTTTACAAATTTATCAGTCTGCCCTATTGTAGAATATGCGTTCCTACAATCTTAATTCTGAAAATTTTCGTTTATGTATTACATAACGAAAACTGATATTTTGTGAAGTGTTTTTGTTATAAAAACAGGAATATGGATCTTCAATCTGTCTACGATCAATTTTTTTTGATCCGTTTCAGTACGACTATCACCGAATTGACATCGTGAATCAAACATGTATATGTGACTATACATTAATGTTTCCGATTCGTCTTAAGAGGCTACACAATGTGTATGTATAAGAGGAGATACTAAAACCACTTACACGCGTGCGCCACCGCCACCAGGTCGGTCTCGGGTAAATGTGGGTTCATGCCCAACCCCACTAAAGGCAATTCAAGTCTGAAAAACGATTTCCGCGAAGGCCATTGGCGAGTTTCGCGAAACGTTTTTTCAAAACAGATCGAAACGATCTAAAACGATTTCTGCGAAGGCCATTGGCGAGTTTTGCGAAACGTTTTTTCAAAACAGATCAAAACGATCTAAAACGATTTCCGCGAAGGCCATTGGCGAATTTCGCGAAACGTTTTTTCAAAACAGATCGAAACGATCTCAAACGATTTACGCGAAGGCCATTGGCGAGTTTCGCGAAACGTTTTCAAACAGATCAAAAAGATCTCAAACGATTTACGGGAACGTTTTAAAGCGACTTCCCTAAACGTTTAAAAGTGATTTTCGGAAAGATTTCTAGCGATATCCGGTTAAACCCATTCCTTATTTCCTGGTTTGGCTTTGAAATGTGTTGGTTTAGTCACCAACTTTAATTGCAAGCAATTATTTCATAAGTTTTTTTTTTGATTAGGTGATTTAATTTAATTAATTAAAATCATCAATGCAATTAGTCTTTGCATTCAATTGAATTAAATTGCATTTATGAATTTAATTAATTCTGAAAATTTGGATTTAAATAATTGTTAATAAATTATTCTTTATGTTTAATTTATTTATTTTCTATTGAACTTCTAATATTTTTTGGTATATATTAGTTCATGTTTGTTTGCATGCGAATTGAAATATATGACCAAAATGAGAACGTTAACAAAAACGTTTGAGATGACAACATGTATGGTGAGTCGACATCCCACATTGGGAATGGTCTGCCACCTATGGCCTTGTGTGCTATACGGACTGGAATTCTGATGTTTATCTGAATGTTCAGATCCTATTTACACTGATAACGGTGGTGGTGTTATGGTTACAAGTCTCGTGAATCGACGCACCAAATTCAGTTTGGTAGTGGTCTACCATATGTTACTATGCCAAATTCTGATTTTTATCAGATTGTCACGTTAGTGCCTAGTGTGGTAAACGCAGGACTAATGCTAGACTAGTTCGACGGAACTTGATTCATAATATGGTAGCGGAAGATGTTTATCTCTCTGACCATGCTAAAACTAGAGAAGTAACTCAAGTAGGATAGCCTATGCTTTCTCTTGAGAATACTAATGTAATAACTCTAGTCAGTGTTGAATCTTGTACCATAAGAACGTTTTGTGCAAAAAGGTGAACAAATCCGTCTGATCAAACAACTGTATAAGTGTACAGTTTGTTGATACTTCTAAGGAATTTTTTGAATTTTCTTAATAAGAAGTACAAGGTTAAGAACGCATGTTCTAAGAAATTCGCCGTGACGAAATTTCTAGACTTTAAATTGGTGGACTTTAAAGTCCATAATGGAAAAGGTCAAACAGCTGTGATTCCTGTCGCATGAGATAATGGCTGAAGGGATGTCAATTTCTTTGACATACCAGCTTTGTTGTTTATTTGAGAATTTTCCATTAGCTTGGAAAGATTTCAAAAAGTATCTCTTGCATAAGCGATTGGCTGAGAGCCTTGAAGACTTAATTGTCAGGCAGCATATTGAATTTACAAACTGCAAAGCATAATTGTTAGAAGGGGGGGGATTAGCACCCCCTGGTTTAACTCGGTTCGAACCAAGACCGGTTCGATCAAGACCGGTTTACGATGGTTCGGATCGAAGACAAATCAGCCCAAAAACATTGGGCCAAGCTCGAAATCTCGCTAAAGCCCATCTCGGCCACCGATCAAGGCCCATCGCGAGCCCAGTCCGTTACAACAGATAACAACCGGAATATTTCCCTACTTCCGCCGATCTCGGAAAAGGAAATATTCCCATTGACTGAGTCTTCGAGATATTAGGAAGATATCCTTATCTCGGAGAGAAAACCGGAATATTTCCTTCTCCTAATCAAACTTGGAAAAGGAAATATTCTCCCTTCAAATCGCCTCAAGAAAATATAAATAGAGGAGAAGGCTCATTCATCCAGGCATCCAGGACTTCCGCAGAGACCAGAGAATACGAGAGAGCTCCTTTACCGATCTCAAGTTCTTTTGTCTTTGCCATCTTACTAAAACTCTGTTGTAACGCCGATTCTTGATCAATAAACGAGATTCCGATTAAAGTACTGTTTTACCCCTTTTGTGTGATTTACGGATCAACAATTGGCGCCGACTATGGGGACTTAATAGAATAGTACTTTCGGATATCGTTTGATTGAGTCCGGCAATGGTTCTCCCAACCGACACCTCTGTAGTCAATTTCAACAGCTCAGAAAACGATGATCAAAACCCTCGGGCGATGAAATCAATCCAACCGACACTGGATTACCAACAACTGAAGGAGGACTCCCTCCGACCTTACCCACTAGAAGGGATAATCAGACTAATCCCCCGAGGACTCTTCCACCGCCTCCAGCTACTCCAACATTCATGGATCCGAGCATCTTTATGGAGCCATGGCAGCATAATTCGCAGAAATCAATAAAAAGAATGAAGAGCGGATCACGTCTCTAATAGCATCCCACATTGAACGCCGAAGCCAGATCGGTACCCTTGATCCGAACCTGATCACCCCCGCCAACGAAAACGCATTACGCCAGAACCTCTTGCCTGACCTTACCGACACTCAACTCCCGGGTTTGACAGACCTGCAGACTAGGAGATCCGCAGCCGATTCGGAAATCCACATCGCGGATCAAGCCGCCATGAACCTGGAATTCGCAAGGGTCTAGGCCCAGTTACAGGACATGCGATCTAAAGTCCATCAGGCAACGAGCTCGGCGCCAGAAATCGATCGGGTGATTCAGGAGTCACAGAGGACACCATTCACGGAACGAGTCATCAACACTCCAGTCCGACGATTGGAGAGGGTCAAGATCACGCCATACGATGGGTTTACCGATCCTAAGCATTTCCTGACCTCCTTTGTTATCATGATGAATCGATTTCGTTTCGGCTCGGAAAACGAAAAGGACGCAGCCATGTGCCAGCTGTTTGTAGAGAACCTATCCGGAGCCGCGCTCGATTGGTTTTCGACGCTCGAGCCAAATTTAGTCAACAGGTACAACGAGCTCACTACCAAGTTCCTCAAACGCTTCACCTTGTTTATCAAGCAGAAAACGAAGAACGCCGAACTCTGGGCCCTCGAACAGAAGCAGGACGAGCCCCTACGCAACTTTATGGAACGTTTCAAAGCGGTCGTATCCCACTGTACGATCGACGACGAAGCTGCGATCGAGGCTCTTTATAAAGCGACTTGGTACGAATCAGACTTCCACAAGAAGATCAAACGCAACAATCCAAAGACGTTGGAAGATATCTTACACATGGCGCACATCTTCATCATGGAGGAAGAGGAAAAATCCGAGAAAGATAGGCAGTACGCGCTTACGAAACAGCCTGCTGCTAAGGAGAAACCCAAAGCAGCCCGTCAACACGGTCCAAACTCAGCAATTCTGGTCAAACACTTGGGTTCGGTCGGACTAACCAAAAGAGCCCGATACCGAGCCCGGACTATACTGCAACTTCCACAACCGATTTGGAAATCATTCAACTGAAGAGTGCCGACACCTACAGAAATTCTTGTTGAATAAGTACAAAAAAGGGAAGTTCCAGTCGAAGGAGCCTTCCAACCTTCGAATAAACCTCGCCGTAACGATAACGGAAGGAGACGTAACTTCAAACCGAGCAAGGCTACCGAGCAACCTAAAGATAAGATCGACGACGAACAACCAAAACGAGATCGGGAGGAAAAAACGGAGGCTCAACAACCTCCACAAGTTCGGAAGCGTGTCAACATGATCATGGGCGCATTGGAGTCATGCAACTATTCTGTCCGAGCTCTAAAGACGTACAGTAAGGAAGCAGTGGCCACGAAACATATAAACCAGATTACATCTTGCGTAATGTCGATCACCTTCTCCGAGGCCGACACAGAAGGACTCCACATGCCGCATAACGATCCGCTGGTCGTCGAAGCACTCATCAGTGATGTTGTAGTCGGACGAATCTTGATCGATACTGGGAGCTCGGTCAATGTGATTTTCAAAGATACAC
Source organism: Eutrema japonicum (assembly GCA_030161315.1). Taxonomy (NCBI): domain Eukaryota; kingdom Viridiplantae; phylum Streptophyta; class Magnoliopsida; order Brassicales; family Brassicaceae; genus Eutrema; species Eutrema japonicum. The sequence continues at coordinate 24,930,879 of BSQW01000007.1, forward strand.
TGAAGAACATGGACTATCCCGACGATCAGATCAGGCAAAACATCGAACCACTCACCGGTTTCTCAAGTGAGCAAACCATGACTGCCGGGACGGTCAAGCTCCCCATGTATACCGGAGGAATTTATCGGATGGTAAAATTCCTGGTACTGAACAAACCTGCAATCTACAATGTGATACTCGGCACACTGTGGATATTGTCGATGAAAGCCATCGTATCAACATATCACCAGTGCGTCAAATTCCCAACACCTTCCGGAATATTCACTCTTAAAGGCGATCAGGTGATGTCCCGAACGTGTTTTATCAACAAATGCAAACTAGGGACCGCGCCCCGCACTTACATCATCAATAAGAACAAAATTCCGAATGATCCCGATCTGCCGCGACGCGAAACGATTGTCCAAATCAACATTGATGACTTCAATCCAGAGAGATGCGTGGGGATCGGAGCCGAGCTCGATGAAGACATCAAGACAGACTTGATCTGATTCCTCAAAAGGAACGTTTCGACCTTCGCCTGGTCAATCACAGACATGCCAGGGATCAATCCAAAGATAATGAGTCACGAGCTCAATATTGATTCCACCTTCAAGCCGATCAAGCAGAAACGACGCAAGCTCGGTCCCGAGAAGGCCTGAGCCATTAACGATGAAGTCGAAAGGTTACTTAGCGCAGGATCAATCACCAAAGTACGGTATCCGGACTGGTTGGCAAACCCAGTTGTTGTCAAAAAGAAGAACGGTAAATGGAGGATCTGCGTCGATTTTACTGATCTAAACAAAGCCTGCCCAAAGTATAGTTTCCCGCTCTCACATATCGACAGACTCGTCGAAGCCACTGCGGGGAACGAACTCCTCTCGTTCATGGACGCATTCTCAGGCTACAATCAGATACTCATGCATCCGGACGATCGTGAGAAGACCTCTTTCATTACCGACCGTGGTATCTATTGCTACAAGGTTATGCCTTTCGGCCTGAAGAACGCCGGTGCAACTTATCAACGACTCGTTAATCGGATGTTTGCCAGCCAGCTCGGCAAGACGATGGAAGTCTACTTCGACGATACGCTCGTCAAATCGCTAATTGCCAAGGACCATATCGGACACCTCAACACATGCTTCGACATCTTAAACGAATACGGCATGAAGCTTAACCCGACCAAATGCTCATTCGGCGTGACCTCAGGAGAATTCCTCGGATATATCGTAACTCAAAGGGGAATCAAATCCAATCCTAAACAGATCTCGGTAATCCTCGACCTACCATCTCCGACGACGAGAAGGGAAGTGCAAAGGCTTACGGGATGTATTGCTGCACTCAACCGATTCATCTCCCGATCTACCGATAATTGTCTCCCCTTCTACCAACTGCTGCGCGGTAACAAAGATCTCGAGTGGGATGACAAGTGCGAAGAAGTATTCAAGCAACTCAAGGAATACTTATCAACTCCGCCAGTCTTGGCAAAACTCGAAGATGGCGAGACTCTCTATCTTTACATCGCAATCTCGACCTCAGCGGTCAGCGGGGTCCTTGTTCGAGAAGACCGAGGTGAACAAAAGCCAATCTTCTATATCAGCAAATCACTCGATGGCGCTGAAGGTCGATATCCAACTCTCGAAAAACTGTCTCTCGCCGTTGTTATTTATGCTCGGAAGCTACGCCCCTACTTCCAATCACACTCAATCACCGTCTTAACCAACCAACAACTCCGGAGAATTCTACATAGTCCGAGCAAATCCGGCCGACTTGCTAAATGGGCTATAGAACTCAGCGAGTACGACATCGATTATAAGAGCCGAACAAGCATCAAGTTGCAAGTCCTTGCCGATTTCCTCATCGAGTTATCCCCAGAATACGTCAACACTGATGTCGTAACTGCCGAACAATGGATCCTTCACGTCGACGGTTCTTCATCTCATTGTGGCTCTGGAATAGGCATTCGCCTCAAATCTCCAACGGGAGAAATCTTAGAGCAATCCTTCCGCCTGGCGTTCAACTCATCAAACAACGAGGCAGAATACGAAGCGTTAATTGTCGGACTACGTTTGGCCAAAGCCATCGGCGCAACACGCATACATGCCTACTGCGACTCGCAGCTCATCGCAAGTAAATTTAGCAGGGAGTACGATGCCAAGAATGATCGAATGGATGCATATCTCAAGCTCGTCAAGCAACTAGCCGCAAAATTAAATTCGTTCGAACTTACCAAGATACCGCGAGGAGAAAACGCTCCTGCCGACCCCCTTGCTGCTCTAGCTTCAAGCTCGGACCCCATCTCAGACGAACGATTTCGGTCGAAAGTATATCAGAGCCAAGTATTGGAAGCACGGAGCAATGTATTATCACGACTCGTAGACGAGATTATGAGGAAAATCCTGCAACCAAACCCGTCATACACCGACAAAGATGAATTCCGACTATCGAGCCTGATCAGGACACCTAGCTCGAACATGCTACTATTACAGAAGGCAATGATGACCTGCCACAAACCGATGAGTCAACCCAATCAGATAACGAAGTGGAAGAACAAACAGACGGCCTTCACGCGCCGATAAACCTCGAACAGTCTGACGAGCAGACGCCCGCCGATTGGACACAAAAAATAAAAATGTACATCATCGATGGTGACGTCCCGACGGACAGATGGGCTGCTCGGCGACTCAAAATGCGAGCTGCTCGCTACATACTTATCAAAGATGGACTGTTTCGTTGGAGCGCGGCAGGTATCCTCCTCAAATGCATCGCATGCGATGAGATCCTGGAAGTCCATGAAGAAAATACATGAAGGCACCGGCGGTAATCACTCAGGTGGCCGATCTCTAGCCCTGAAATTAAACGAGCAAGCTATTATTGGCCAAGCATGCAAGCAGACTGCGAGAAGTTCGTTGCAAAGTGCGATAAATGTCAACGACACGGCCCAATGATACACCTTCCTACCGAACTGCTAACCACCTCAAAATCTCCATATCCATTCATGCGTTGGGGCATGGACATCATCGGCCCTTTCAGACGATCCACCATGTAGAAAAAGTTCATCCTTGTCATGACGGATTACTTTACTAAGTGGGTAGAAGCCGAGGCATATCCCGTCATCCTCGCTTCTGACGTTCAGAAGTTCGTCTGGAAATTCATCATCTGCCGACACGGAGTTCCATACGAGATTATCACCGATAACGGACCCCAGTTCATATCAACGCTATTCAACGATTTCTGCGCCAAGTAGAAAATTCGGCTATGTTTCTCTAGACCGAGATACCCGCCGAGCAACGGTCGGGCCGAAGCAACAAACAAAACAATCATCGCTGGCCTCAAGAAACAATTGGATACTCTGAAAGGAACCTGGTCTGATAAACTCGATGGAGCCTTATGGTCATATCGCACGACTCCGTGGTCGTCAACGGGACAATCCCCTATCTACATGGCTTATGGTGTGGAAGCCCTATGCCTCGCCGAACTCACCATCCCGACTATCCGTAGAACGATGCTTGTGCAAAACCCCGATCTTAACGATGAGATCATGCTCGACAACCTTGACAATCTCGAGGAACAACGCGATCAAGCCTTACTTCGGATTATCCAAGATAAATAAGCCGAGTCCATCTCGCACACTCGGATTCAATATGAGAAAAACCTAGAGCATATTAAGATGAGCTGTTCACGTACTCTTAAACCAAACTCTAAGGTCAAGCCGAACGTCTTTCCTCGCAAATTTAAGCCGATTTCTCAACAGTCGCAAAATTAGTAAGCCGATTTCTCAACAATCGTAAAACCAGTAAGCCGATTTCTCAACAATTGCAAAATCAGTAAGCCAATCTACGATATGGATTGCCGACCTCGAAACAGGTTCAGTCAAACTCGTCCTCTTCACCCGGCTAAGACCGTACTGTTTACGGCACCATTGTGTACGACAAGCTTGAGGAGTTCGTATAATGTACGACTTCAAATATTCCAAGACTCAGCATAGAAATAACTTAGAAAACGACTAAGTATAATATTCAGGGGCGCAATCAATAAATACCGGGATTCATTTAAAAGGCCCCCTCGGACAAATAACAAAGTGGATACCGGACTATAAAAACCCTCCGGTCCAAGAGGTCAAGTTATAAGCCTCATCGGCCAAAAATCAAAAAATGTCTTCAACAAAACAAGTAAGAAGATTAGACGTTCTTGTTCCGCATCGCGTCAGCTCGATCACCGGACATCGCAGCCTGATTGGAACCAAACATATCAATCCCTGCTGGCACTTCAGTGCCCATCGGAAGAGAGATCTCCGGATGAATCGGGTCGGTGAAAGGCGAGACGACCAGATCTCCTTCGGCCAGCTCACAAAGATCCACCGATTCATATTCCGCCAACTTCGCAGCTTTGATTTTCTTAAACCACTATACACAAGATGGCGGGACGATAACACCGTGCTTCGCCTCGAGGCTGTTACCGAAGTTGAGAACCCCTTGAGCTTGGTTAACCGCAAGGAACGGTTTTTTAACCCGTTCAAGAGCTGCCAGATGATCCTGGACCTTCTGAAGCCGAACCTGAGACTTCTCGATCACCTCCTTCCTCTTCATGATCTGTGATGTTCGACCAGCTCGCAGACGAGAAGTTTTCTTGACCAAAGTTTGAGAAAGAGCATCTCTCTCTTTGGTGAGCTCGGCTCTCGAGGCCTTCAAATCGGCAATCTCCTTCGCCCACTCGGCAACCGCATAATCTACAGCCTGCGTCCTATCCCGCTCAACGAGCAACTCTTTACGGAGCTCGACAACCTGTAGGCTGGTCTTAAGAGCCTTTCGACGAGCCGTATCTAGTTCACGATCATAGGTTCCAACAAGCTCGTTCATTTGAGCGACCATCTAAAACAAATGTGTGAAGGGAAAACCGGTGACGACAAAGGTATCCAAAAACAAAAATAACGATACCAACTAAAACCGAGATGTTCGCTTACCTCAACAGTAGTCCGAGCCAACCTTTTGTAAGCATCGGACTGGAAAAGATCCTCGATCGAGCTAAACTTCAGTTGCCGATACAGTTCGGCGCAAGCCCCATCGTCACTCGTCACCGGTTCGCCCTTGTCATACCCAAAGCTGACAGAATGGGCCGCGGCCCTAGAAGTCCGTTGCCTCTTCGACGAGGCAGAACGGTCCGATATAAATACTGTTTCGGGATCAACGCTTCGAGGTTGGGCGTTTCCCGTATCAGCCTCAGAAGCTTGCCTCACGGGCCTCTTACCCCTCTTCTTCCTCCTCCGCATCTTCGCCGCATCCATCGAAGCTGTAGGCTTCTCGACAGGAGCCGGCTCATCACGCGGAACCTGCTCCTCGACGACCTCCACGTCGGCAACAGCTTGCCCATCTTCAGCAACAGGCGGGACTTCAACATTATCTTCACCATCCATCTCGGCAGAAAGATCAGGAATATCATCGAGCTTCATCTTTCGGCGACGAGAGGGGTTTGCTGTGGAAAGAGAGAACAATACAGATTAAAAAAAAAAAAAAGGGAAACCACCGGACTGCAAAGGAAAGTTTACTGACATACCTTTAAGAGCTCTTTTTGCCTTTAAATCAAGCTTCTCTTGGTAGGCTTCAGGCCACCGAACTTTCCCAGCCGCACTTAACTGCTTCGCGTGAGCAAAAGTGAATCATGGTGTGGTGATAAGAAAACCCGGTACGTGACGATCTGAAAAGAAAAAGGAAAAATATAAATTGACCTTCGTCCGATAATGATATATCATAGTTTTTACCCTATTTAAGCCATGATATAAGTCCTTTTTATAGAGTCTTTATAGTATTTTGGAGTCTTTTAGAGTCTTTTACAGGTTTTAGCACATTTGGAGCATTATTGGAATTATTGGAGCTTTCTGGAACAGTTTGGAGCAAAAGCTGAAGTCGTGTTGCTGAGTACCTGATTTCACGACAAGCATCGATCGATACCCCCTGGTATCGATCGATACTCTTCAAGGCTGACACGACATACGACTTTAATGAAGAGTTGAAGAATTGCAACTTGATCCAGAAGTCTTTAATAATTACAAGAAGACCCAATTCGTGTTTTAGGTTATTTATAGGATTTTTACAGCCACTTTGTTGGCTATGCTTTATTTTCTATGCTTTATTTTACTTTGGTTTGAGAGAGACAAGTCTGAATCTCCCTTCGTCCGAGATCAGATCTCAAAACATCTTGTTACTCTTTCTGTTTTATTTGATGATTTATTCAAACATGTTGATTGTTTCATTCTCCATGTCTGAGTAGATCCACTTTAGGTTCAGGGTTCTCATAAGGGTTTTCTCTGAATGCTAGGTTGATTATCTGTTTAGGATTCACCATCTGAATTAGTTCTTCGTTTAGGTTGTGTTCAAAGCTAATTCTAGGTTGACGAATTTGGAACTTAGATCTTAGGATAATTGATTAGGCACGACAGTGCGATTAATTACCTGATAGAACCTTAGGTGAGCAAATTGATTATTCGCAAAGAGATTTGGTTTAATTGATTTGTGAACATATCAAACCTGATATTAAAGCTGATTTAGACTTTAGGATTCGTAAAGAGATTTGGAATTCCTAGGATTTAGATTTAGATAATTCTCGCAACGACAGTTGGTTAATTATACCTTAGTGATTTGAGTTCAAGAACTGTGCAAAATCTGAATCCTGTTAGTTAGTTTATCTGCATTCATTGATTCCCTGAGAAATACCCTGAGCCTATCTTTCTCCAATTGAATTACAACACTTTTAATTTATGCACTGCTTTCAATTACATGTGAATTGCTTAGCTTAATTCTCACCTATATAATCCATTGTGTGTTTCTGTGAGTCCTTGTGTTCGACCCCTAGCTATACTACGACAACTGATTTAGTATCTGAATAGGGTATTAATTTGAGCATATCAAATTTGGCGCCGTTGCCGGGGACTCAATTCGCCATTAGATTTTAGTTTGAGAATTTCGACTAAGTTCGTCGGTATCGATCGATACTCTATAGTATCGGTCGATACTCGTCGTCTTCTTTTGTTGATATCGATCGACACCACTTGGTATCGATCGATACTCAACGTATATTTTTTTGGTTACTTACGTGCCTTGTCTAGTGTTTTGTTTTCAGGTGTATGCCTGTTCGTGAAACCAGAAGCAACAAGAGCACTCAGCTAGTTGAACTGTCACTGGAACAGCTAGCGCTTGTGGAATGCACAAACAGAAAGACAAAGCAAACATCAGGGATGAACAACCCAATGGTTTTAAGAGCTGATGAAGCTGGAGTTCTGAGAGATCAAGAGGGTCATGTGTGCAATGAGGGAGGGCAGCGACTTGATGAAGCTGGAAACGTCGTTGTCCCTGCTACTGTTATTGAGATTGTCGCGCCAGCTGGGCGCGCCAACGTTGGGAATGCTGCAGGTAATCGAGTTAGGACACTTGGCGAGCACAACAGACCTGATCAGTTCTATGCCAATCGATATGCGATTCGCATCCCAACTTTTCAGAGGAATTATTTCGAGCTGAAGCCTGTGTACTATGCTCTCGTGAGTCAGAGTCCTTTCCATGGCCTACCTCATGAGCATCCCATGAATCACATCGAAAGGTTCGAGAATTTGGTCACTGGTATGAAGTACAATGGAGTGCCCAATGAGTTTCTATTATGAAAACTTTTCCCATAATCTCTTGGTGGGGATGCTGCTTATTGGCTGAAGCAGTTAGCTCCTGATTCTCTAACTACATGGGATGAGACGAAGAATGCGTTCTTGATAAATTTCTACGATGATGCGAGAACTGAAGAGCTCAGAAACAAAATCTCTCAATTTTCTCAAGGTCCGATAGAAGCATTCAAGGCTGCTTGGATTCGTTTCAAGTCTTATCAGTGAGATTGTCCGCACCATGGGTTCTCTCAGGTACCAGATGAGTATGGATGCTGCGAGTAATGGGAACTTCAACACCAGGTATCTAGATGATGCGGTTGTGCTGATTGAGAACTTGACGTCTAGCAATAGCACCAAGAATGCTGATTTCGAGCGGAAGAAGCAAGCTGGAGGAATTGATGGATCGCATATTGCTGCAGTTCAAGCCAAGCTGGATATTTTGATTGGGAAGTCGAAGAAGGCTGTACACTTTGCTGATGAAGTCAATAATATCGGTGGAGATGAAATGGAAGATTGTAAATAAGTTGGTGGTTCTGGATTTCAGGGTCAACAATTTGGGTACAACAACAACCGGAACTTCAGTAACAACACTCGCAATTACAGGAACTCTTCGTACCAGCCCATCTCTCCAAAGTCCACAGACAATAAGATGTAATTCATGATGGAACAGTTTCTTCGAGGACAAGAGAAGTTACAGGGGATTTCAATGGGAAGTTTGACTCGCTGTACATGGATCAGAATGGAAAAATCGAAGCCACCAGTCTCTCCCAGAGGAAGCTGGAAACTCAGGTTGCTCAAACAGCAGCAGCTGTAAAGAGGCAGGAAGGTTTTCTTCCAGGGAGAACTGAAAATCCAAGACCACACGTCAATGCGATCTCCTCAAGTGCAGAAAATTTCGATGAGGATCCTGAAATCGCACAAGCATCGATCGATACCAGCCTGTATCGATCGATACCAGCCCAGACACTTGCTCGAATGGATCTAAAATCCCGTGTATCGATCGATACCCCATTGGTGTCGGTCGATACTGAGGCGATTTCTAAGGAGACACCTGAGATTTCGACTGTGGTGCCTAAGATAGTTGCAGAACGAGTGTATATACCCAGGATACCTTATCCTATGCCTCGTATTATGACAAGGAAGGAATGGAAGGACGCCAGATGCAAGGCTTTGTTGGATAAATCAGTTGTGGAGCTTCCTTTTGATGATGATGTATTTGCCAGGGACGATTCAACAGCGAGAGTATCGATCGATACCATACCTGGTGTCGATCGATACCCCTCGCAAATCGAGCCAGAAACTGTGAAAACACCTGAGTTGATCTAAGAAAGAGTTCGCAAGCCCAAGAAGCTAAATCCTATTCCTCGACACCTCAGAGATCCCATTTCTCCAAAGCAGCTGCGTGGCTTTGAGAAGATGGTACGAAGGATTTCCCCTGAATCAACCTTTGAAGAAGCTCTAGAACACCATCCTCTGCTAAGTCACTTCAAAGATTGCAGAGAAACTGAGGAAGAGATCAAGGCACTCTTCATTAAGGCCAGATGTACACCTCCATTGAGACAGTTGACTAAGAGGGAAGACCCATGGATCTTCTCAGTTCCATGCTCTATCTCTGGAGTTGAATTTAAAGAGTCTCTCGTTGACTCAGGAGCATGCGTCAATGTCAAGTCCAGGGCAATTGCAGAGAGATTGGGAGCTGATATTCAACCTCCAAAGACATCTATCACGTTCGCGAACGATTCCACCTCCCTTCCATATGGGGCAATCGCTGATTTGATGATCACAATAGGAGATTGCCTGGTTCCTACTGATTTTCAGGTTGTAGAGATGAATGCAAAATCTCGTACGCAGTTGATTCTCGGAAGACCGTTCATGGCTATGGTTGGTGCCATTATGGACACACCCAGCAAGCGCATCTCATTCTCATACATTGACAAGGAGGTGTACTACAAAGCCATCCCTAGAGGAACTCCCACACGTATCTCTTGCATCGATGCTGTAATAGGAGTGACGTTGATATCAGATCCTTTGGAAGAACCTCCTGACGTACCAACTATCACAGACGTTTCAGCTGAATCACCCAGCATCACCAAGGAAGTTGTCCAGAAGGCTAAGGCAACAAAGAAGAAGGCCAAGAGCAAAAGAGTCAACGATCCCCATGTCACATTGATTCCTCAGAGATGTGACGGAGATTCGATTGAGTACAAGGTGAAGTGCAAAGGAGCCTTGAAGCCATTCTCTAAGGCTAGAGTACTTCTTACTTCGGAGCTGAAAGAGAAAGGAAAGGAGTTCGTGGAAGGCATGTTGAGCAGAACTCTGAAGCTAGCAATGTCGAGTTGTGGAGCCTGTTTTGGTGCAAGCTCTCATTCTTATCCCGTTTGAAGGGAGTTACAGTCAAGCTAATGACTTTAAACGAGCGCTTGGTGGGAGGCAACCCACTGGTGAGTATTCTTTTAAGTCGTTTTTATTTTTTATTTTTTTGTTCGTTCTGTGTTTGTGTCAGGATATACAAGGAGCAAAAATCTGAAATCGCCTAGTGTCGATCGATACCCAAATGGTATCGGTCGACACCAATCGCGAATAGACGTTTCATTAAGTCGATTTAGGCCTGGTATCGATCGATACCAGGCTGTGTGTCGATCGATACTCGATGTTCCAGCAAGATAACTTCTTGGTTTTCCCAATTTTATTCTGTTCTTTTGTTTTCTTTCACTGACTCTAGGCTAGATAACACTGGGGACAGTGTTGTTCAAGTCTGGGGAGGTGTCTACTGACATTGTGTTTGTTTTTCTTAGAGTCAGTTGTTTTATCGAGTCAAAATCGATTTATTGAGTCAAAACTTGTTGGAGATGATGATCCTGTTCTTGAATTGTTGTTTGGATTTTGTTTTTGAGTGCACAGTGTTACATGATCGGTTCTAGATCGACTAATGAAAAATCCAAAGACTGACTAGTTGACTAGAAAACATCCATGTCTCCAGCAGAGTTCTTCTGAAGCCTGAGCCAAATTTTTGCACTTCATCAATGTGGTTAGTGTTTTTAGAGCTTGATTCATCATTCATATCTGATAAAGGAACCCATGTGTTTAGAGTTATGGTATCTCTCTTCCCTGTTATAAGTTGATAAATAAGAGTATAAAAGATTGAAATGATTTTCTTCTGAGTAGAGGGTTAGGAAAATTTCCAGCGATCCCATTATTCTACGTAAGAGGGAATGATCACACAAAGGATTGGAAGCGAGGCTAGGATTTTCCTATGATGCCATTATTCGCCTACATCTTTTGATACATTGAGAGGGAAGAACCCGGGATTCGGTGGCTAACACCATCAATACTCGCATCTCATACCTTGATGTGTATATGCAAAGCTGAAAGTAAAAGAAAGAACATAATAAGAAATAAGTCTGGGGGAGAGAAATAATACCAAAAAGTGTGAAAAAGGTGGTTCCTTGTCATGATATCGTATGGTAAAGAATCTAGAAGGTTCTTGAACATTGGCTGCAGCGATGAAACTGGCGATGAGGGTTTTACTTTAACAATGTTGTGGGATTTTGTGTGGAGTCTGGAAAAGCTGCGAATGTCTACGGAGAAGTACATGGTGGTTAGATCAAAAGCTGGTTAGGTAACATTTGGGTGCTTGGGAAAAATGTCATTTCGATGGTTCGTGAACAGGTGAGTCTCCGCGTTTTCAAACCTCTTTCTCTGGTTTAATCTTCTATTTGCTTGAGGGCAAGCAAATGCTAAGTCTGGGGGAGTTGATATATCATGGTTTTTACCCTATTTAAGCCACGATATAAGTCCTTTTTATAGAGTCTTTATAGTATTTTGGAGTTTTTAGAGTCTTTTACAGGTTTTAGCACATTTGGAGCATTATTGGAATTATTGGAGCTTTCTGGAACAGTTTGGAGCAAAAGCTGAAGTCGTGTTGCTGAGTACCTGATTTCACGAAGCATCGATCGATACCCCCTGGTATCGATCGATACTCTTCAAGGCTGACACGACATGCGACTTTAATGAAGAGTTGAAGAATTGCAACTTGATCCATAAGTCTTTAATAATTACAAGAAGACCCAATTCGTGTTTTAGGTTATTTATAGGATTTTTACAGCCACTTTGTTGGCTATGCTTTATTTTACTTTGGTTTGAGAGAGACAAGTCTGAATCTCCCTTCGTCCGAGATCAGATCTCAAAACCTCCTGTTACTCTTTCTGTTTTATTTGATGATTTATTCAAACATGTTGATTGTTTCATTCTCCATGTCTGAGTAGATCCACTTTAGGTTCAGGGTTCTCATAAGGGTTTTCTCTGAATGCTAGGTTGATTATCTGTTTAGGATTCACCATCTGAATTAGTTCTTCGCTTAGGTTGTGTTCAAAGCTAATTATAGGTTGACGAATCTGGAACTTAGATCTTAGGATAATTGATTAGGCACGATAGTGCGATTAATTACCTGATAGAACCTTAGGTGAGCAAATTGATTATTCGCAAAGAGATTTGGTTTAATTGATTTGTGAACATATCAAACCTGATATTAAAGCTGATTTAGACTTTAGGATTCGCAAAGAGATTTGGAATTCCTAGGATTTAGATTTAGATAATTCTCGCAACGACAGTTGGTTAATTATACCTTAGTGATTTGAGTTCAAGAACTGCGCTAAATCTGAATCATGTTAGTTAGTTTATCTGCATTCATTGATTCCCTGAGAAATACCCTAAGCCTATCTTTCTTCAATTGAATTAAAACACTTTTAATTTCTGCACTGCTTTCAATTACATCTGAATTGCTTAGCTTAATTCTCACCTATATAATCCATTGTGTGTTTCTGTATGTCCTTGTGTTCGACCCCTAGCTATACTACGACAACTGCTTTAGTATCTGAATAGTGTATTAATTTGAGCCATTATACTAAACACCATACCGGGCATTCCAGTTGTTGACATTGCTCGGCTTGTTCCCGGTAACGAGATCGGCTTCCGGCTTCGCGTTAGCCGATAAAAACAAAGGCCTGGCCTTCGATAAATTCACCCGAAACAGCCTTTCAAAGACCTTGGCCGTGATGGGAATGCCGCACTCTTCCCCAAGAGTAAGGAGACCCATGATATTTATTACCGTGGCCGACATGAACTGAGAAATCGCGACGTGTCGCCTCTTGCAGTACATATAAAAGACCCCCGGGATAGGAAATTGAAGTCCGCAGCTTCTGAAATACTCTTCATAGACGCATATATAACCGTCAGGAGCGTCCCACGGACGATCGGCAACTTTTGGGATCTTGTAGAGCAGGTCGTTCGGAGCGCCGCACCTCTCCAAGGTAACCTGGACCGTCTCCGCAGTAGAGCGAGACGGTCCGATGTTCGCAGGTTTTTCAACCACCCGTCTAGCAGCCGACATAGGAACATCATCTCCTACATCTTGACGAACCGCTGGCGAAACAGCGCGATCGTCTGGATAAGAAACATCATCACCCTCCGCGAGCCGAGCTACAAATTCTTGATCTGCCCAAACTTGATCGTTTGATTCAGCAACCTCCTCTTCGAGCTCATCCTCATCGATAAGATGATGGACTTCGATAAAGACCCTTGGATTACTCGGCCCATCAGCACTACGTTGGGAGTTACGCCTGATCAGCTCCTGCTGAACATCGTCCGGACCGTCCAAACTCGAATTGGAGCTATCGACGAATGGCTCGAGATCGGGGAATTTCGACGGTGAAGTTCGGTCATTAACAGAAGAAGAATAAGCCCTTGAATCCATATCGATCGAAAGGAAGAAGTTGATGAAAAACAAGATGAAGAACTCGAAAATCTTCGAGAAAATCGGAGAAATCACGGCGGAGGAGATGATCGGAGAACGGAAAATAAATATATTCTAGAGGGAAGGGAGAGCGTTAGAGAGAGAAAGAAGAATACCTTTTGAAGGAAATAAACAGAAGTGAGAAACGGAAGGAGGTTCGAGCGATATTTATAGAGAAAAAGTAATGATGACGACTCCTCGAATTCTGCAACAGAAGAAGACGAATCGACACGCGACTCCTCGAGTTCCACGACTAAAGAAGACGAAACGACACCCTCTTCCCGAAAAAAATCTACCGAACTCGAACGTTCGGAACCGACACAAGGATCTGCGGACCAAAAAGTTCCGAACTCAAGGATACTGAGAAAGGCTTGCCGAACTCGAATAAATAGACAAGCCATACCGATCTCAGTTCTAACCGAGCTAAAGAATACTCTTTAGAAATTCACCGAACTCATAAACTCCCTCGCCGAACTGAGGGGGGGACCAATTGTTAGAGGGGGGATTAGCACCCCCTGGTTTAACTCGGTTCGAACCGAGACCGGTTTACGATGGTTCGGATCGAAGACAAATCAGCCCAAAAACATTGGGCCAAGCTCGGAATCTCGCTAAAGCCCATCTTGGCCACCGATCTAGGCCCAGCGCGAGCCCAGTCCGTTACAACAGATAACAACATGAATATTTTCCTACTTCCGCCGATCTCGGAAAAGGAAATATTCCCCTCAACTGAGTCTTCGAGATATTAGGAAGATATCCTTATCTCGGAGAGAAAACCAGAATATTTTCTTCTCCTAATCAAACTCGGAAAAGGAAATATTCTCCCTTCAAACCGCCTCAAGACAATAAAAATAGAGGAGAAGGCTCATTCATCCAGGCATCCAGGACTTTTGCAGAGACTAGAGAATACGAGAGAACTCCTTTACCGATCTCAAGTTCTTTTGTCTTTGCCATCTTACTAAAACTCTGTTGTAACGCCGATTCTTGATCAATAAACGAGATTCTGATTAAAGTACTGTTTTACCCCTTTGTGTGATTTACGGATCAACAATAATGTGTTCACAATTGTGATCATAATGTGAAAGTGGTTGGGCACAAAAACAAGGGGAAACATAAGGTTCCTTTGAAAGCCTCCACTAGCTTCAAAACACAACATGCTTAAAAGAAGTTCAATGGAAAATGTCACAAAGAGTGACATGATGGGTCACACTGCTGACACATGTCGTAGCAATGCTAATGAATGTCATAGCAAGATTGACCATGCAAAGACAATGGGATGTCCCAGACCAATCTAACTGAAATTGACACGTGTAGTGTAGTTTCTACAGTCAATATGGTCGGGAATAACCAAATTAAATGGTGGCATTACGTTGCTAACACAATGATATCTATTATGATTGATGTGTGTACTTGCTAAGAAGCAAGAATATGGCTTTGAAAAGTTCAAAGCATACAAGATGGTAATTAAAAACCAACTTGAGAAAACTATGAAAATAGTAATACGTGATAAAAGGAGGCGAGTTTGATGAACATTAAATGCGTTCTTTAGAGAACATGGCATTATTCGTCGAAAAAAAAAACTGCTCCTTGATCACTTGAATCTAATGGAGTTACAAAATAAATAAAAAAATAAAAATTTTGAACTCTTAAAGAGATGATGAATGTAAAGATGCATGATTCTGAGTTATCTTAAGAAATGTGGGGGGGAAACGTTGCTTACCACATAAAGTTATTGGCAATACGCCATATGAACTTTTGGAGAATTAAAGTACATTCGTACAAATACCCGAAAGTGTGGGGGTGCCTGACAAAAGTCGCAGTGCCACCTCTTAAAAGGTCACAATCGGACCTAAAATAGTGGATTGTATTTTCATCGGATATATACACACAACAGTGCTTCTCGGTTTCTGGTTGGCAGTCCGGGTTAAGGAGACGCCCTAGCAAGGTTAGAGAGTTTCCTTCGAAAACTCGGAACTTTGGATCATCAGGCAGGTTGATCGGCTCAGAATCGCGGATCGACATTGCTCTAATCGCAGCTTGGAGGTGTTCTGACATTGAAGCAAGGGTGCTGAACTCTGAGGGCGATTTCCGGCGAAAAGATACCGGTGGATTAATGAATAGATTAATGAGGATAGCAATAGATTTGCCCTTAATTACGCAAAATTCTGCCACAAAATTAACAGAAATCATGGGGAATGACAGAGTGTTTATCAAGAAATATGGCTGAATTGGAAGGAATAGGAGATAAAGGAAATAGTAATCAGAGGGAAAAGGAAAATCAGATATTTGAAATCGATAATAGACCGAAGCAATAAATGCCGGGATGGAGAAATTACGGGGAAAACCGAGATCGGAGAAGGAGCAAAAAGGAAACCCAAATACTCTAGACGAACCCCGAGTAGATTATGGTTGATAATCAATATGTCACAAGGACTTAAAGTCCGAGGGTGTAAATAGATTTTCAAAATTGAAAAATCGATGGCCTAGTCGAAAAGACACAAAGTCTATTGACTTGTAAAGTCTCTATTTGGGATTATAAAAGCTCTGAAACTGTATCATGAGATATTTGACATTTTCAAATAATTTTAGCATCAATGAATGTAATAAGTTCATATACATCAAAAGTATTCCGCACGGATACATTTTGCTCTGTTTGTATGTAAATTACATGGTCGAACACACTTAGTTTGCTCTTAATGTGAGATTTGACATGTAAATACATGGGTCGAATGGATGTGATTCTAGAGATTAAGATCACTATATATTCCAAATGAATAATCACTTCTAGAGCTCATTATGCTAAAATGACACTTGAGAGATTCAAGATCTACTAAAGTGTGATCGGAAGTCTGAAGTACTTAACCGATAGTACCATACTCTATATGGCGGACTCAATCCATGTACTAAGTCGCTACACGAGTAATCCATGTTGTAAATACTGGAAAGTTATAACTAGAGTATTTAGTTACTTGCGATATACTAAAAGTTATGAATTGCATTATGGTAAAGATCTAATAGTTTTGGAATGATCCAATTATGTTAATTGGTTATCGGCTTCCAGAAACTAACAATCCACAAGTGGATATGTCTTTACGCATTATGGTGCAACAACATCATGGAAATCTCCAACCAAAGATCAGAGTGATCATGGAACCTCATCATAGAGCTTTAAGCTAAGGAAGTTGAGTGGTTTCAAAACTTGGTGGAAAATATCATGATGTGGGAAAGAGAAAAAAAAAAAACTAGTGCGAGCATTACGTGTACACTGTGATCATCAATTGACTATAGCTCGGGCACTGAGTTTTGTGTATAATGGTTAGTCATGTCTTTTAAAAAAAAAGGATGACATAAAACCATTAGACAATTGATCTCAAATGGTGTAATCTCGATAGATTATATACAATTGGATGACAACCTAGGATCCACTTATTAAAGGTATGTCACGAGATCATATTGTAAAATCATCAAAAAGGAATTGGTTTAAAGCCTATAACTTAAAGATGATGTTTGATGGAAATCCCACCTACGTGACTGGATATCCCAAGATGTAAGGTTCAAAGGGACAACTAAATAAAACAAAATCTAATAAAAGCACTGAAAGACTTCTCGTCTCTACTCAGTTCTCAATATGATAAACAGTGCTTACATACATTTACTTACTGTATGTATAAAAGGATAAGCATAGCTTTTAATGATGAGACCATAGCTTTGACATATCAATGGAGTATTAAAGATACTTCTTAAAACAAAGACTACTGGCAAATCACCTAGTGAGTGTGAAATGGGGCCGTTTCTAGGATAATGAAGGTCAGGCTATACTCTCCAAGTTCACTCATGATTAACCAGGCATGTTCACAGCCAAAATGAACACAACAGAGAACCTAATTCTGTGGGAAAATGAAGTTGAGTTATAATTGTTGTCTAGGTTTACATCAAAGCTTGGGGGGTTCAAAACATCATGTTCACCTCCTGGTCGAGTAAATCCGATAGCTATTAACAGTGATTGGTTCAAGGCTGAAAAATGCTACCAACTCATATACAGTGAATTTTTCGTTTGTACTCTCAAAAGTCATTCTTTCGAGCCGTCATATGTTTACAGTCATTTTTATACATGTGGGTGATTGTTGGAACTCGTTTTTGACGAAGTGGCGTTGACAACTTTTCCGGTGGATTTTCCGGCAGAGACGTCTGTCGGAATGACCGGATTTCGGGCACGATGAAATCGCTGCCGTGAGCACTATAACATATTGTATTCACTTTTCAAAATCTGAGTTGATTTGAATGAGAAATGGAGATCCAAAGTGGAAGACTTGGAAAGCTTGAAATGCTTCAAAATTTGGCTAAGTGTAAAAACTAGCAAATATCCCACATTGAAAACTTGAGGTGAAATCCTCTTGTATATATATTGGAGAAGTCCCAACAAGGTTCAAAACCTTAGGACCACTTTGTGGGGAGAAGAGCAAATTGACACTAAACCATATGCACGCACGCGCGGCGAGTCAAGTTGAGTCGAGTTCGGACTCGGGTTGGAGTGTTGGTTCGGGTAGATGGGTCTTGACCCAATAACCCATTTTTTGCATCAAATTATTATTTGTGTAATTGATCACTACATAAATTATATATTTGGTCAAAATATAATAATGAATAATTATCATCATTATTTGAGAATTGATGTGGTCAATTCTATAACTCATCCTTCTCCTTTATTACCACAAATTAATTTGGCAATTAATTGTGCATTACTCCTAGAAAATGGAGACCACAAAAGTCTTGTGACTCCTCTCTCATTTTATATATATATATAAACAATCTCTCATATGAAGGAAGATAAATCATCACTTTCTTTTTCTTCTCTTGTCTTATGGTTTTTCTCCATGAGAGTACAACATAGAAAAAATGGTTCGAAAGCTTATGATTTTGCGTGATGTGAATCATAAGAAAAATGCAGTTGTATCTTGGGATTCGGAACGCTATGCAACCGTCATACTACAGGGCGTTTTTCAGAATTAAGGAAAAATTGTCTCGCCTCTGCAAATCCGTTCTTCCCCAAATTCTTGTATCGGTATCATTTTAATATTATGATCATCGATTTATTTATGTATTTTATTTTACAAATTTATCAGTTTGCCCTATTGTAGAATATGCGTTCCTACAAAGATAACAATGAACCGTCGCTTAGTGAGATTAAGCTAAAGCGAGCATTATCTGGAAATGGGGAAGTGACTGAAAAAATATTTTAAATTTTTTATTTTAACATTTCTAGTATTACTTGGTAAAACTAGGTTTTGGTATTACGTATAACTGGATTTTCTACGAATTACTCAGACCATTTCTATTTTCTAGTATTACCTGGTACAACTAAATTTTGGTATTACGTATAATTGTATCTCTTATTATTGAGACCATTTTTAGTATTATCTGGTACAAACAGATTTTTAGTATTACTCAGCACAACTGAGTAGTATAGAATGATTTAAAAAAATATATGGGTTGAAAAAATAATATTAAAAAAAATTCCAAAAAAATAAAAAAAACATTAAAAACATGTGACGCAGTCAAAATGGACACAACCCCTATCTAAAAAGCGGCTGCCTAGGCGTTAGGCGGCCAGACACCTTGGATATTAGTATCTAGGCGGCGGAGTCAGACGTTGACCGAATTAATCCGATTTTGACTTAATTAATCCGATTTTTGGCCGACTTTTTCCGATTTTAAAATTGTTTTTTTGTAAATCATGAAAAAACTTTAATTTTTAAGTTGATGTGTTGTAGGATAGTTAAGTTTAAATTTTAACTTTAAATTATGAAAAACTTTAAATTTTTAGGATAGTTAAGTTGTCTATTTATAAAAAAAGGAGTAGAGGCGATGAGAAAAAGACTTGTCGATGTAGGATTTTTCCACCAAACAAAAAAAAACTCAAATTTAAAATTTGTTGGACAAATCCAAAAACCCATTAAAATTAAATTTACTCACATGCATTTAACTAATAGCATATCATTGTCTTTGTTGAGATTTCTAAATTAACCCAAAATAATATATTTAACCAATTTGCTATATATTATTTATAAAATTGCATATTTTTCCACATGATAATGCATATTTGATATTATATATTTGATTTTCAATATAAATTAAATAAAATAATATAAAAACTAGTCCCCGATTAATCCCCGATTTTTGGGCTATTCGATGTGCCCAACATGACCGCCCGACTAGCGCCTAGCGCAATTTTGGACATTGGACACAACTAAGTGTTACTCGGTACAACTAGGTATTAAAGAATAATTTAAAAAAATATGGATTGAAGAAGATAAGAAATAAAAAAAATTCCAAAAAAAAAATAAAAAAACATGACGTGAAAAACATTAAAATGGAGGGAAAAAATCAAAATTTTAAAAAATTTGAAATATTTAACATAATTATATTTTCTAGTTGTCCTCGCTTCCAAACAATTGTACTTTGGGAATATTTCATTTATATTAGTATTACCGTGAATTAAACTTTAATTTGTTAGTTCTACCAATAACATTTGATACATTTAGTACATTTCTAATATTTTCATGCAATAATATGACTTAAACCACATTTTTCGTATCTTTTGCATTATAAGGTGGTTAAAATTAACAAAATATTCATAAAAATATAAGGTGTTTGATGGAAAAACAAGAATCTATATATATAAAGAAAGCTTTTCTCTTTTCTGGTGAAGACACATCATCTGCCACCTCAGCAGTCATCACACAATTCAGCATGATCAAAAAACTAATAAAAATGAAGAACACAAAAAAACCTTTAAGCTACGCATCTTGCTCAGAATTGAAAAACAAAAAAAGACCTTCAAGGTACGCCTCCTCCAAAGCAAGATGCCCCAAACCCTTCAAGGTCACTCTCCATGTAATCACCGCATACAGAATATCACTCTCTAATTCAAACTCTACAAGAACGCTCAAAGCCTCGCCGAGACTGCAGCCGCCAAAACCCTAGACAGGATATGATACCTACGATTTCTTTAATCGCACTTCCTATGTTTTAGTTTTCGTAGGCCCACAACAAATCCAAAAAAACCCACAAGAAGAAGCCCAAACATTTACTAAAACAAGACAAATAATCCTACACATGTATGCCACATCATTTTGATATTTAATTTTCATAATTTAATTAGTTAAAATTTTGATATACATATTAACTATACATTTTATTAAATTATGTAAGGTATTTGAAAGGTCATTTTCATATTTATATCATGAAAACTTAAAAAAATCAACACAATTTATTGAAAGAATAATAGATTTAAAAATTTGAGTTTTACTAATATATTACACACTTTATTATAATTACAAAGTTAAAGTTTTATATCGAAAATATGTTTACTGAATGGATATTATTTTATACAAACTAATAGTAGACAATATATACAATATTAATGTAACATATATCATCCACATGTATGCCATATCATTTTGATATTTAATTTTCATAATTTAATTAGTTAAAACTTTGATATACATATTAACTATACATTTTATTAAATTATGCAAGGAATTTGAAAAGTCATTTTCATATTCATATCATGAAAACTTTACAAAATCAACAAAATTTATTGAAAGAATAATAGATTTAAAATTTTACACTCTACAGTTTATAGATTTAAAACTTTATATATATAGATTACACACTTTATTATAGTTACAAGTTTAAAGTTTTTATATCGAAAAGATGTTTAGTGAATAGATATTATTTGATCAAAACTAATAGTATACAATATATACAATATTAATTTAACATATCACACATATATAGAGATTTTTTAAAACAAAAAACATAATATCTAATAAATAAAAAGTAAACTCATTATAATGCATATTATAGTAACTTTGTTAAATACGTTATATATAAGAAAATTGATTTAAAAAACAATAATAATAAGTAGATAATTTAAAATAATAAAAATGAAATGTTCAGTAATTTAGATATTTGGATAACATTATTTATTTGGTCTTTAAATATTGATAAGATATGAAAGTTACAAACAAACATGATTATTTGTAAATAATCATAGAAGTGATTGACCGTAGATATTGAAGGAATTGACTATCACTTACATTTTCATTTTAATGGATATGAAAATAAGAGAAACAATTAGTTAAGTTTCAAATAAAATATGAGGTTTACAATCTACAAGTAATGATTTGTTTTACTAAAAATAAATAAAAAAGTTCTCATAAATAAATTAAACTATTATAAAACTCAAAAAACAAAAACTCGCTGGTCACACACTTTTTTCTTATATAAAGTTGAATCTCACCGGGCTTACCCATTATAAATAGCCTTATATGTTGGCTAAATTTCCATTATTGCTGTAATTAAATTCATTATTTTATCAAAATACATAATCTAACACATTGTTTTGAATAAGCAAATTTTAAAACGGCTAAATCTGAATTTGTGTGACATGCAATGCATGAATAGATTTAAAATCAACAAAAGTTGATCAATTGTTAATTCTATTATTGTTGTAATGGGCTTACCCCTTATCAATAGCCTTATGTATTGGCTAAATTCTCATCTTTCTCTCCAGTTATATATGGAAATCGTTTTCAAAAAATAAAAGAAAAATAGACTTAGGAATCACAAACATATTGCACACATAAATAGTGTTAAAATCATACATGAAACACTCCAAAAATAATAACTTCACATGAAACAAAATAAATAAAAATTTATTATGCAACTTTCAAATATAAATATCTTTCTTTTAAAAAACACAACTAATTGCATAAAATTGATCACCAAAGAAAAAAACAGGTAAAAATGCGTACAATCCAATAAATAAACACATAGATGATCATAAATTAAATAAAAAACAAAAAACAAATACACATATCTTAAGCTGATAGAGATAATTAAATTAACTACGAGACCAAACAAATTAAAATACCATTAGATTAAAAAATTGTTTACCACGTCCGCGCGGTTCACACCCTTTGTGATTGAAATTGAAAGTGAAATCTCATCGGCGATGAGGGAAGATATCAGAGAAGTCGAATGTTTTAGAGGAGTGGATAATGTTTTTTACAGGATAATCCTATTCACAAGAAGTGTCTCTCTCTCTCAAAATGTTTAGATCGACGCTTGACCCCATATTTCTTATACTTTTCCAAATTGGCCCATATTATCTCAAATGTTCCCATTAACCCATACATCTACATGACTTTAATTGTAAATTAGTGATAGAAATTAAATCATTTTTCAAATAAAATTAGATTCATTTTGTAGTCAGCAACACTGGATCATCGAAGATGAATAATAGTAAATTATGAACATTTTATTAGTATTTGGTTTTAGGTAAAAATAGATAAAAAAAACATGGACCTATTTCGAAGTATTTTTTTTTAATAAGTTCTGAGAATTCTAAACTCACAAAACTAACTTTCTTTTTATTAGTATTCGAAATAACTTTCAGAGTATACAAAACTAACCCAATTTTGAAGTATTTATTTTATTAGTATTCACTTGGGTTTAAAAATATACAATTCTCTAAACTTAAAAATGGCAAAAACTTAACTTCTAAAAACCAAATAATTGAATAAATAGTCAACCAAAGAAAAAAAATCAAATTGTGGATCACCCACTAAACAAATACATAAATAAACATAAAATTAAGAAAGGAAAAAAAAACTTTAGAATAAACAATCAACATTTCTGAAGCTAATAGAGACAAATCCATTAACAATTATACTAATAAAACTAAAATAATATTACACCAAATTGTTTTATAAAAAATTATGTTCACGTCTGCGCGTAGCGCAGATCACGTACTAGTATGATATAAAAAAAAAAGATATCCAAAAAAAATATTTTGTGTAACTAATAAATGTTATATCAATTTATTCAAATTCATGTTTACCATACATATATTTTTCTTATACAATACCTTATACTTTTAAGAAAACTTTGTGATCGTTACCCACATTATGAGGCGATATCGTCAAGGAATGTGATATAACAAATTTTATTCCATATAGACTTTGAAAATGGACTTAAGGTACCAAATGTTATCGGTACAACCAACAAATTTAACTTTAATTCACAGTAATACTAATATAAGTAAAATATTCTCAAAGTACAACTGTTTGGAAGCGAGAACAACTATACAAATAGAAAGTATAAAATTTTACTTTTTCCTTCCATTTTTAAAAATTTTGGATCGTTTTCCCTCTAAAAGAGGGTAGAATACTTTTTCCATTTCTCCCATAAAAAAATCCAGAGAGAGTCGGGACAACTGTATTATTAGGGACATCTGTGTGAAAACTTCATGAATTGTTTTACTAATATAATTGCCACCGTCATATGAGGTCCACCATGTGGTCCAGTTTTTTTCTTCTTTAAATTAATTAATTTTATTTCTTTTTTTAATTAAAAATTTTAATATTAAATAATATTTTATTACGAGTAAAATTAGATTTCCATAAAGAATGAGGGAACGAAGAGTATGAAGAATAAAAGAGAGTATGATAGAATAGATTTAGATCATTAAGGTTCTCATATTCTTAAGAGTTTCTTAAGGTTGAGCAATAAGTCCGTTAACATTTTCTTAAAGTGTTAAAAATAGTTGTCATTTTTTGTGTGAAAAAACGAGTTTACCCCTCTTATTGCTACATCGTGTACCGTACATTATCTTACGCTGTACTGTACATGAGTAAAATTGGGTTGAACAGTGAAATAAATGTTATATTTTACTAAAATTTTAAAAAGTGTCAATATACTAATAAAACTTCAATTAAGTGACCTTACATGCAACCCCCCCCCCCCCCCCTAAATATTATACTCAGTTTAAATTTTAACTCTTATGTAAAGGAAGAACAAGAAACTCCACAAAATTTCCAAGTTAAAAGTTAAAACTAAACTTATATCATCGATAACTACTCAAAGTTTTATAAGCTCATTTTTGAAAACAATAACTAGCTAATCTTCCTCTATAAAAGTTTGGTTCTGGTACAAGAGTAAGGTCTTAAATATTTGTGTCTTATAGATTGGTTCTTTTTTCACAGAAAGGTGTATTAATAAAGCTCAAAAAAGCGAAATGGGTTTGAAAGCCTCTGTCGAAACAGAGCAATAAATCTCAAAAACGAAAGACACAACACATACCAAAACAACAAAACAGAGCACCATAAATCTCATATTGTGAGAGCAGAATCTCACAACCTCAATCATTGGCTTTTCAGGTCGTATGTTCTTGAGAATTTAGAAAGAATTGAGAGAAAAGTTGTATATTATTGTTTTTAGCCAAGAATTCGGTTCTTTACATTGTTCTTCATATTCTAAACTTATACACGTCCTTTAAGAACGTAACCGCTAATCACTAAATATACGTAATTGAATTTATACTTTAAATTTACGATCTAGGAATTTATTATTGAGCTTGATCCTGGGGTTTTGGGTTTAATGTGTTTCAGTTGCTTGCTGCGAGCTCCTTCTCCCATCGATCTCCTTCTTCCCTGCGTGCTCGGCTCCTTCCTAGATCGCGAGCTCGCTCTACGAGGCTTTTCAGTAAGCTGGGCTTGATTCCAGGCCTGTCTGATCAGGCTGGACTTCATGTGTGGAATTTGGGCCCAACAGTTGCCCCCATCATCTTTAATGATTTATCATTGAGGATCAGAACTGAGATCTCGGGATTTAATTGATCCTCCAACTGGCACGATCTCGCAATCTCGGGCGTCTGATTAATCTCTAGCTTGTTCATAGGGCGAGTTTGCAGGGATCATGTAGTGTCTGCGCGACTTTTAAGGGATATGACAGGACGAGTTGGCGAGTGGGTATAAATGAGCGGTTCTCATTGCTTCAACTTCCCACGCCGCCTCAGCTCCCACTTACCGAGGTAATGATATTTTTTTTACTTTTCCCCTTTTTTATGGTTATTTTTACTCCATTAATTGAACTGTGTTCACCTTATTCTTGTTTTTACCCGGGATAGTCTTCTCTGTGAAAGTTCATCCTCCATCGTTTCCGATCGAATTTCTTCCTTTTTCGAACTCGATTTTCTTTTGCTTTTTTATTCCATGGCTTCTACTTCTCAGATGGATGCTCCTCCCTCCCTTGTTGAGTGGTTTGATTCTCACTCGAAGAGCACGATTTCGGCCGCCAAGCTCGCAAATATCTCTTCTTTGTGCGGGCTTGATATCGGCGATCTGCTCATCCCGCCGGCCGATAGCTCTCCGGAGAGTCCTCCGGAGGGTTATGCATGCGGTTATGCCGCATTCTTCCTGAGATGTCGCCTTACTTTTCCCATCCCTGCAGCTATCTCTAACATCATCAGTGACCTCGGACTTGCCCTCCCGCAACTTATGCCTAGTGCGATGAGGTCCCTTATCGCACTCTAGGTGCGGTCTAGGGAGTCTGAGATTGTTTTTGATACTGAAGTCTTTTGCCAGATCTTCAACGTCAAGGGGAACTCTCATCTTCGCAGGACCTGCTACTTTCCGGCGAAGGTCAATCGATCCGTCTTTAGATTCAATGTGAGGGATGACAAATGGTGGGAGCAATGGTTCTATTTCAGAATTGACAGCAGATCCGTTGAAGGCGAGTCGGTGCTTAGACACTCCTGGGCTCAGATCACTGGTCAGCGCGATCCCTCGGATGCTGATCCGAGCATTCCTTCTGGGGATTTCTTAATTGCTGCTCTTTTTTTTGTTCTAATATGGTGACCCTTTTTCTTTTGTGCAGAGTCAATTGATTCTTCAAAGACAATAACAGCTGAGGTCAAGGGTGAGAGTTCCGACTGGAAGGGTTTCTCCCTTGATAGAATTCAGCAAGCTCGTGAACGCCGATCTCCCGGGCTGTCTGTTGCAGCTGCTTGCCGACTTATAGGTTTGGAGGGATTTATATTTTTTTATCTTTTTTAGACTAAAAATTGTTTCTTTATTTAAATCCCCTTTGCTTGACTTTGCAGATTCTCCACCTCCATCTCCTCTGCTTCAAATCCAAGCTCCGGCTCCCGCTCCGTCCATTATCCCGAGACTCGAAGCCGTTGCTAAAGATCTAGCCCGCGTAGAGATTTATCCCCCGGCTGGTTCCCAGGTGCCAGATACTGCCCCTGCTACCTCCCAGGTTGATCTTACTCATAGCGAGAGCTCCACCGAATCCAGCAAGATGGTTCCTCCTAAGAAGCCGCAGCGCCTTTCTTACAGGGAGAGGATGCGATTGCGCCCTGCCCCGACGCTAGCCGGTGCTCTTGATAAGAAGATCAAAGAGGCTCTTGGTAAGTCCATTCGTGATGATACCCCACAACGAGAAGAGGTTGAAAAATATGATCATTGTGAGCCTGAAGCTGATCATGGTGGTGGTGGCGTTCCGCTAAAGGGTGATGAAGCCGAGGTTACCCAACATGATGTTCGAGCTAGGGGTCCTCAAAAGTCAGCTTCCAGGGTGTCTTCTAAAGAGCCGAGTCATTCTGCCGAGCATCAGTCTCGCTCCAAGCGCTCTCGTGGCGACGGGTTTGATGGCGAGGAGACATCAAGGAGGCATGTGGTACCTCGTTCTCAGGGTAGTGGAGGTATTTCTCCGAATGCCTTTAGGGTCGATTTTGACGGACCTAAGGCAATTGTTGAGAACAACTCCCAGCTTGCGAATCTTTTTAGGCGTGTTAGTCCTTCGTCCTGCTTCTTGCCATCTCTTAGGAACATGAAG
Source organism: Eutrema japonicum (assembly GCA_030161315.1). Taxonomy (NCBI): domain Eukaryota; kingdom Viridiplantae; phylum Streptophyta; class Magnoliopsida; order Brassicales; family Brassicaceae; genus Eutrema; species Eutrema japonicum. The sequence goes on from BSQW01000007.1 coordinate 24,957,974, forward strand.
AAGCCTGAGGGCTATGTTCAGTTCGCAAGTGCGATGGGCCAAATAGTTTTTGCTGTCTGTACTTTGCTCCTTATTACTTTGGTTTTTCTCTGCTGAATTTTTATGTTCCTTTCCTAGGCTGTTTCCGCCGCCAATGAGCTGATTACCTCTTTTGAGCAAGATCTCCGTTCTGCTACCCAGCCCGAGGAGGTGGAGAGGGCAGCTAGGACCATTGCAGACCTCGTCACTGAAAGGGACGAGCTGATGAGGAGACTCACTCGAAACGAGGAGAGGATGGCCGAGGTTGCTCTTTTGGAAGGCCAAGTTAAGGACCAAGCTGTTTTGGCCAAGAGATGGGAAGATTCCGCCCGGGAGGCTCAAGCTCGGGTTTTTGTGTTGGAGAAATTAAATGAGGATTTGAAGGTGGGTCTCCGTGTTGCCGAGGGGCGAGCTGGAGCTGCTGAGGTTGGTTTTCGTTCAGCCAGCGAAAATATAGTGGATTTGAGGGTCCAAGTTGAGAAGGTTACAGAGGACTCGAAGAAGCTTGCCAAGAGGCAGAAGGAGATGGTGAAGAAAGCTGAAAAAGCCGTGAGGAGGGAGATATCCAAACAATATCGCGCCATTCTTTCGGGGATAAAGGATAAATGGGAGAAGAAGAAGGTCGAGGTCGATACCGAGACTCAGGTTATAGAGTGTAAATCCAATATTCTTCTTCTTGATGATATTATCAACCAGACCATCAACGATTTTGAGGCTGAAAAGAAGAGCATCCAGGTTGAGAAGCTGAGGTTGGACGCGGAGCTTGCCATCGTCCATGTATCAGATTTTTCCCTATGTAAAATTGATATTCCTCATGTATCTGATGACTCGATTACACTGCCTGCTGGGCCGAGCGCACAATTGAATGATCAGCTGGACCTAGGTTCTCAGGTGATACGAGCTCAAGTGTTGTAGAAGCTGGACTAAGGTCTCTCTCTTCTATCAACGGGATAAGATGGAGGTTGCTGGTGGGGCGATGAGAACCACAAGAGAGGCGACGGTCTCTTGATACTTCAAGGGGTTTCCCTAAGGATCGGACTCACTCACGATCTAAAGAGAGAAAACGTTTTTGTTCCAAACAAAAACTCGAAAATAACCAAGGAAAATTCTTATTGTCTGCGTGAATACAAATGAAAGCTAAGATGAGCTTATATAATGCTCTACACGAAATTCTTAGCAAGAAACAAATCAAAGATGATCAAAAACTAGCTGTTGGACAATAATGAGCAAATCGGAAAAATAAGGCAGCTGTGATGTCGCCTTGTATCTGGACGGTTTGAGAGGATATGTGAGCCTCTCTGGAACATTCTGATCTCCATAAAGGTTGCCCAAGTCGTGGCATTCAAAGGCAAGGATCCGTTGGCCATTTATGGCCCTAAGTGTGAACGCAGCCATAAAAGGAAAGTATACTTGCAAGGGGATCCGCCTGATCCTGTGTGTGTTGGTGCATGTTAAGGTGTTTGCAAGCTTCCTTAGTTGCCTTAGAATCTCTCCTGGTCGCCATAGATATGTTTGCAAGGTGTAGCAACCATTGGATCGAAGAATTTCCTTAAACAGAACCAAGTCAACCCGTTTTGGGAAAATGGGTGTAACTTGTGGATCCGATGGGAATTTCGTTGGATCTTTAGCTTGCTGGATCCATGAGAGGCCCATTGATATTATCCAAGTGGTCCTGGGCTTATATCCTTCCTGAGTTGGGCTGTGTAGCTCGATCTTTGGCCTAGTCGCTGGATTGCGTCCAAAGCAGGTCCATCGATTTGTAAAATCGATAACTCTCAAGTCTGAACCGGGAATGAGATGAATCCAATTGTCGGTTCTTCCCTGATGGATCAAGATTCCAGAAAAAGTCGGTTTGTAGCTTAATTCCTTCTGGTTCGATTGGAAACCTCCAATCAATGCACCTATGTCCAAATCGGGTAAATTGGAAGACACCTGATTTGTAAATAGCATAACTCCTTCATCTGGGATCCAATTGGACTGATTCCACTTCGAGGCGTGATCTGGTTGAGCTATGAATGTAGCCCAAGTGGTTTCATTGCCTGAATCATTGTGCTTGAGGCATAACGCTTTAAGACATGCATCTTCTTCCATTTGATGGGTGCTGAGCGATAGTAGCGTAGGAGCAACTGTCCCAACAACAAGAAAGGTTCTGCTGTCGCCAATAGGATCAGGATCTAAGCCTGCCGTACGCACAGTACAGTCTCTTTCTGAGGTGGTAGTAGTTCCATGAGCTTTCATGGTACTGATGTCCCCATCATACCCTCTCTCTTGGAAAAGTTTCGTCCTCGAAACTTCTTCTTTACCATGGGTAACGATTGGTGTGGGGCTCAGATATAATCGATGTTGAACATCAGGTGGTTCTTCTTTGATCAGCAAAGAAGAGATGACTCCTCTCCATGGTGTGTTGCTGACTTCCTTGGGCAGTAAGGTAGCCGTTTTAGTGAAATCTCCCTTTTCACTTTCGATGTCGCCATTGTTCCTTTGCGGTTTTGGTCGTTGTTGCTTCTCCTTGGTACCTGAGATATTCTCTAAATTTTTGGCAAGAAACAAGTGTGTTATGGCGGTCATGGAATTATCATAAGCAACAGAGCAAAATTCAGTTTGAGTCAATTCATCTAGTTGTTCTTCTACGTGTGACTCAAGACACAAAATCTGGTTTATAGATTTTTCCACCGAAATTATTTTATCATCAGATTCTACGGGACTTATCACGTCCATGAACACATTAATTGAGTCATCTGAAGTATATAACAGTGAGTGATGACTTACCTGATCAGAACTGTCGATGAGTTCTGTTTCCTTCGTCGCCACGGTATTGTGATTTATGGCTCGATCGGGCGGCTCTTCTTGTAGCAGCACGTTGCATGTGCCACCTCCATTATTTTCAGTGGCTGCTTCGATCATAGTGTGCTGCACTCCATGTCCTATACCTGCACTAACAACCTTTGGCAAAGACAAGTGTAATATACACGAGCTGGAATTTTCAAGATTCAACTTATTTGTTTCTACTTCGCTAGTCTCTTCTTTTTTCGATTCAATGAATGAAATATTTTTGGATTTTCTAGATGGGCATGTCAAAGCAAAATTTCCTCTTTGATGACATCTCTAAGAGATCGTAGTATCAACTTTAGAGAGTTTAGAAGACTTACATTGCTTTGTTGGACTTTGCGGCATAAGCGACGGTTTTGTGCTTCTCGGGTGAGCTATGACCGGTGGGCTGGGATTTGATTTAATTTATGTAGCTGCCACTGGTTTCGTAGTCCTTGTATTCTTCTCCAGAATGCCTTGAAGCACCTTCTTTGGTCCGGGACAGCAAGCGTTCTTGCCATCAAGAATAGGATGCGGTGTTGGTGTTGACATCCAACTTTTCGACGTTTCTTGGGACAGATGTCTCTTGGGAGTGTAGTTAGGGTTGTAGGATTTCGGTACAAACTCCTTGTACATACGCTGCTTAAGATCACCCCAAGTTTTGATCGGATTATAATAGTAGCCCATAATTTCTCCTCGTTCCCACCATGTAGAAGCTTCTCCAACAAGGGAGACAATCGCACATGATAGTCTCTTCTCCTTTGGGATGTTGTGGAACCGACACCAATTCTCCATCTCCTTTTCCCACAGTAGATAACCTTCGGGTCCTTGTTCATGACCTGAAAAATAGAGGCGATGAGATTCACAATCTCCTTCTTCCGTCGGTTCGCCATACGGATCATGCGGTACAGCATTGTTTTCCATTGTTTCTCCTTGCAAAAAAAAAACAAATTCAACAAGGTGTATCAATGAAGACCCCAAAATTCGACCAAGACAAGTAAGGTAAGAAAAAAAAAAATTTCTTAAATCTAAAAGGAAAAATTCTAAACTAAAACACTCTCCTATTTTTTTTTTTTTTTTTTGAACAACTTAAAAAAAAGGAATTAACAAAAATCGAAAATGCTAATATATGGTTCTTTTCTATTTTTTTTTTTGACTAACTAAAAATATGCTAAGTTTCCTTTTTTTTTTTTGCAAATATATGTTCAAATATATGGTTTCTTTCTATATTTTTTTTTGACAAAAATCCTAAAAGGAACAATTGCAAAATCGAATAACTAAGAATAAGCTAAGTTTCCTTTTTTTTTTTTTGATTAATCTAAAAAAATCGACAAAAGCAATAGGGTTCTTCTATTTTTTTTTTTTTTTTTGAATCTAGCAACCTAACAAGAACAAGAAAAAAAATACAGAAAATTAAAAGATGATAAGGGAACGTTTACACCTTAGATTCAGGAGCTTTTGAAGCTCTGATACCAAAATGATACGAGCTCAAGTGTTGTAGAAGCTGGACTAAGGTCTCTCTCTTCTATCAACGGGATAAGATGGAGGTTGCTGGAGGGGCGATGAGAACCACAAGAGAGGCGACGGTCTCTTGATACTTCAAGGGGTTTCCCTAAGGATCGGACTCACTCACGATCTAAAGAGAGAAAACGTTTTTGTTCCATACAAAAACTCGAAAATAACCAAGGAAAATTCTTATTGTCTGCGTGAATACAAATGAAAGCTAAGATGAGCTTATATAATGCTCTACACGAAATTCTTAGCAAGAAACAAATCAAAGATGATCAAAAACTAGCCGTTGGACAATAATGAGCAAATCGGCAAAATAAGGCAGCTGTGATGTCGCCTTGTATCTGGACGGTTTGAGAGGATATGTGAGCCTCTCTGGAACATTCTGATCTCCATAAAGGTTGCCCAAGTCGTGGCATTCAAAGGCAAGGATCCGTTGGCCATTTATGGCCCTAAGTGTGAACGCAGCCATAAAAGGAAAGTATACTTGCAAGGGGATCCGCCTGATCCTGTGTGTGTTGGTGCATGTTAAGGTGTTTGCAAGCTTCCTTAGTTGCCTTAGAATCTCTCCTGGTCGCCATAGATATGTTTGCAAGGTGTAGCAACCATTGGATCGAAGAATTTCCTTAAACAGAACCAAGTCAACCCGTTTTGGGAAAATGGGTGTAACTTGTGGATCCGATGGGCATTTCGTTGGATCTTTAGCTTGCTGGATCCATGAGAGGCCCATCGATATTATCCAAGTGGTCCTGGGCTTATATCCTTCCTGATTTGGGCTGTGTAGCTCGATCTTTTGCCTAGTCGCTGGATTGCGTCCAAAGCAGGTCCATCGATTTGTAAAATCGATAACTCTCAAGTCTGAACCGGGAATGAGATGAATCCAATTGTCGGTTCTTCCCTGATGGATCAAGATTCCAGAAAAAGTCGGTTTGTAGCTTAATTCCTTCTGGTTCGATTGGAAACCTCCAATCAATGTACCTATGTCCAAATCGGGTAAATTGGAAGACACCTGATTTGTAAATAGCATAACTCCTTCATCTGGGATCCAATTGGACTGATTCCACTTCGAGGCGTGATCTGGTTGAGCTATGAATGTAGCCCAAGTGGTTTCATTGCCTGAATCGTTGTGCTTGAGGCATAATGCTTTAAGACATGCATCTTCTTCCATTTGATGGGTGCTGAGCGATAGTAGCGTAGGAGCAACTGTCCCAACAACAAGAAAGGTTCTGCTGTCGCCAATAGGATCAGGATCTAAGCCTGCCGTACGCACAGTACAGTCTCTTTCTGAGGTGGTAGTAGTTCCATGAGCTTTCATGGTACTGATGTCCCCATCATCAGGAGCTTAGGAAGGAGTTCCCGCTGCCCTTGAATCAACCTGCCCCGGAGGATAAACCAGCTGATCCTGCTTGCTAGAGATACCTTTAGTGTTTTCGTCTTTTGTTGTTCCTTTGAACTTGGTGCCTGGGGAGGCCTTTAAACCATTTTCCGGTTTGTTTGTTGAACTCGTTTATGCCCTAGTGGGCTTTTTGGTTTGAACTCATTCTCCTTTGAGGAGGCTTTATTTACTTTGATGATTTAAAAATCTTTTATTCATGATTTTTGCCGTTTTAGAGGCTGTTTTTTTTAGATCAAAGGCTGTTTTTCAGCCAAAGACCCAGGTCGTTCAGAGACCTTGCTCCCAGATCGTTTAGAGACCTCGGGAGCTGACCAGACGATTTAAAGACGCAAGGTCGAAGCCGTTTTGAGGCATGCGTGTAACCTAAACAGTTTAGACGTAGAGGTTGTTGTAATTTAGAGACTAGAAAGGTTGTGACTCTGCAATTTAGACGCAAAGTCGAGTCGTGCTAGATGGTACCACGCTTTAGCTCGTAGGGCTGTTCATTTATAGAGTAAAGCTTTTAGCTTGTAGATGGTAGCTGAGAGGTCTCAGGCTGCTTTTAACAGGCTCAAGGAAGGATATTTTTTATTTTAATAGCTGCACCCTTATGAGGTTGCCTACGTACCCTGAGGAGGGATCAAGCCTTTTCGTAGGTCGATTTTTACAAGTGTCTTTTTAATGATTGTACTTCTTTAAATTCATGGCATTTCATGAGTTCCTTTCAGGTGTATTGTCATGCATCATGGCGAGCTTGTATACGCCGTCCTTTACTACCTCGGAGATCCGGTATGGACCTTCCCAGTTGGTGCCCAGTTTTCCAGCGTTAATTTCTCTTGTGTTTTCGTAGATTTTTCGTAGGACGAGCTCGCCAACTCGAAATCTTCGCTGTTTGACTTTTGAATTATAGTAGCGTGCTGCCGCGTGTTGATAATTTTGAAGATTAATGAGTGCTCGATCTCGGCGTTCATCGATAACATTGAGTTGGTCGTGAAGCATCTCGTTGTTCAGTTCCTCGTTTACGGGACATATGTCTATCCTCAGGCTGGGGACTGCAACCTCAGTGGGAACCACGTCCTCGATTCCATAAGCCAAGGAGAATGGTGTTTCTGAGGTTGCTTTGCGAGGTGAGGTCCGGCAGGCCCACAAGACTTTAGGGAGCTCGTCGGACCATCTTTGCTTTTTGGCATCTAGTCGCTTTTTGAGATTGCTAAGTATTAGCTTATTTGCTCCCTCGGCCTGCCCGTTGCCTTGAGGGTAACGTGGGGTCGAGGTTGTTAATCTGATTCTGTGATCTACGCAGAATTCGAGGAATTGATTTGAGATGAACTGTGAACCGTTGTCGGTTACAATCTCGTACGGGACTCCGTGCCGGCAGACTATGTTTTGCCATACGAATTCTTGTACGTGGTTTGCTTTAATTTGCTGGAAAGCTCCTGCCTCCACTCATTTGGTGAAGTAGTCGGTGAGGACGAGTAAGAAGCGACACCTTCTTTTTCCCAAGGTTACCATGGGCCCCACTATATCCATTGACCACCTCATAAAAGGGTATGGAGATGAAATGGAAGATAAGTTTTCAGTAGGTTGATGCAACGTGAGAGCATGCCGTTGGCATTTGTCGCACGCTTTAGCATGTTCTTCGCAGTCATCGACCAAGGTGGGCCAAAAGTATCCTTGCCTTTTGATCCTGATGGCTAATGCTCTTCCTCTTGAGCGGCTGCCACACGAGCCTCCGTGTATTTCTGATAATATCGTAAAAGCTTTTAGCACGTGGACGCATACTAGGTAGGGACCGTTTACACTTTGCTTGTAAAGGCGGGAGTTGATTATACAATATCTTGAAGCTATGGTATTGAGCTTGCGAGCTTCCCACTTGCTGGGGGGAGCCTCTCCCCCCTCAATGTATTGTATAATCGCTATTCGCCAGTCAGCTCTCGCGATCATTTTTTCGCGGAGGGTAATGTGCCTGGCGTCAAGTAGGTCTGGCTACGGGTCTGCGGCTTCTCCTCCTTCGGGGGGGGGAGGTCGCCTGTTACTGGGGCTATTATTATGTCCAACTCCATATCGTCATTGTCTATTTACATTGAATCCTCGATATCCTTATCGATTTTGATGCTTGGTTTTTCAATTCCTTCTACTGGAATTACTCTTTTTACAAATGGATTCGAGGTTGACGCAAGAGCTGCCAGTGCGTCTGCGATAGTGTTTTTACCTCCCGGTATTCGCGTTAGACTGAAGGCTTCGAATTGTTTAGCTAGCTAATGGACTATGGTTAGATAGGATTCCATCCTGCTATCTCTGGCTTCGTATTCTCCATGAAACTGGCTTGTAATAAGCTGGGAGTCGCTGAACGCATTCAATTTGCGTATTCATATTCCAGCTGCGAGTCGGAGACCCGCTATTAAGGCCTCGTATTCGGCTTCGTTGTTCGATGATGAGAATCCGAGTCTGAAGGACTGTTCCATGACTTCGTTAGTTGGGGATACAAGGTGGATTCCCACACCTGTCCCTTGTTTCGAGGAGGCTCTATCGACATAAAGCTGCCAGGTCTCGACACTCGTTCCGGTAACCTGGCTGTTAGCTGTGAGCTCGATAATGAAATCAGCTAGTACATGTGCTTTGGCGCTTGTCCGAGGTCGATATTCGATATCGTACTCGCTCAACTCGATGGTCCATTTGGCTAGCCTGCCAGACTGGCTGGAGCTGTGCAATACTGTGCATAATGGTTGTGTTGTCATTACCACGATGGGGTGTGATTGAAAATACGACCTGAGCTTGCGAGCTGAGATTAATACTGTCATTGCCATTTTTTCCATTCGTGGGTATCTGGTTTCGGCGTCTACTAAGGATTTGCTCACGTAATAGATCGGTTTTTGCTCAGCTCGTTCTTCTCTTATGAGGACGCCACTCACTGCGGCTTCGGAGATTGCGACGTATAGGTAAAGTGGCTCACCCTCAATTGGTTTCGACAAAATGGGGGGCTCGGAGTGGTACGTCTTTAGTTGCTTAAAGGCCTCCCCGCACTTGTCATCCCATATGAATTTTTTGTTTCCCTTTAGTAACTGGTAAAAAGGGAGACATTTATCGGTCGACCTGGAAATAAACCGATTTAACACGGCAATCCGGCCTGTCAGCCTTTGCACCTCTTTTACCGAGCTCGGAGGTTGCATTTCCAAGAACGCGCCGATTTGTTTGGGGTTTGCTTCTATTCCTCGTTGAGTTACTATGTAACCTAGGAATTCGTCTGAGGCGACCCCGAAGGTGCACTTTGAAGGATTAAGTTTCATCCCGTACTTGTTTAGTAAGGTGAAACATTCCCCCAGCTGATTTATGTGATCTTCCTCTTTTTGAGATTTGACCAGCATGTCATCAATGTAGACTTCCATTGACTTACCCAGGAGACTGGCAAACATCCTGTTCATAAGTCTTTGGTAGGTTGCTCATGCGTATTTAAGGCCAAATGGCATCGCGTTATAGCAGTACGTTCCTCGTTCCGTTATGAATGATGTTTTATCTTGGTCTTCATGATTCATTTGTATTTGATTATATCCTGAGAATGCATCCATAAAGCTGAGGAGTTGGTGCCCTGCGGTAGCTTCCACCAGCTGGTCGATGTGAGGTAGTGGGAAGCTATCCTTAGGACATGCTTTGTTTAGATCTGTAAAATCTACGCATACTCTCCAGGTGCCATTTTTCTTCTTTACTACAACCGGATTTGCTAGCCAGTCAGGATATTTTACCTCTTTGATGAATCCAACGTTTAGCAACCTGGTGACCTCACTGTTAACATCCTCGGTCTTGTCAGGTCCAAATTTCTGACGCTTTTGACGTACTGGTTTGTGGTTTGGATCCACATTGGCCTCATGTGAAATGATGTTTAGATCGATTCCAGGCATGTCAGCTGTTGTCCATGCGAATGAACGGGAATTTTCTTTGAGGAATGTTATTAGCTGTTCCTTTTGAGATTTGCAGAGCTCGGACCCAATTCTTACTTTCTTGTTAAGATGATACTCGTTGACCACGATTTTCTCGATAAAGTATTTGCGAGGTCCGATGAAGCATGGGCCACTTTTCGTTTTGGCTAGGCGGTATGTAAGCTCATCTTTTCGTTGTAGTTGGTATATAGCACTTTCCTTTGCGATCTGGAAGGCTGCCATGTAGCACATTCTGGATTCTTTTTGACTCTCCATAATTGTTGCAATCCCATGCTGGGTGGGGAATTTTATGCATTGATGGTATGTTGAGGACACATCCCTCATTGAATGTATCCAGGTTCTTCCCAAGTTGGCATTGAATGGAGCTGGCCTGTCTATCACCATGAATTCGACCATTCTTCTTACTCCGGCTGCTATTACCGGGAGTTTTATCGTTCCGAGAGATAGTGTGGTTTCCCCAGAAAAGCCGGTTAACACCATCTTATTCTATTCAATTTCGTGATCTGGTATATCCATTTCCCTAAGGACGCTTAGGAGGATGAGTTCTACAGAGCTCCCCGTATCTACGAGCATCTTAGTGAGCTCATATTCACCCACTTCTAGCATGATGAGGAGAGCATCGTCATGTGGAGAATCTAGCTCAACGGCCTCGCTTTCCCAGAACAAAATTTGTGTGTCAGGCTCCTTGAATGGGGTCCTGTCATGTGTGTCGGTGTTTACCCTTCGTGGATGTTTCTTAATTGAGTTTACGGAGTTGCGACATAGCTGGGATCCTCCATGAATAAAGTTAATTCTTTTCTTCGTTCTGGGAGGAGGCAGATCTGTTTCCCTGTCTTTGGGGGGGGATCTCGCCTCGTCGTGTCCTTGGATGAATGTTCTCGCTTACGATCATCCTCGGATGGGCGATCCAACCTTTCATCGTCTCGAGCTGGGTAATAGTTCTTCCTCGGAGGAGGTTTTTCCAGCTCGATTTTGCCCAGCTCTCCTGCTGCGAATATGGCAGCGAGCTGCTTCTTCACCTCATGGCACTCTTATGTCGAGTGGCCATTAATCTTGTGGAAATCACACCACTTGCTGGGATCGTAAGGCTTGAATCTATTACGAGGTGGGCTTCCCACTGAGTTTGAGTGTATCCCCTGGCTCTGTTTCTGATCTTGGGACTCCTTTTTCCCAGATTTTTTAGATCCTTGGGAGTTATTGTCTGAGCTTGCTTAGTCGAGGTTGTGGAAGCATGATTTTTTTGTTGAGCTGCACTCGCTTCTTCGAGGATAATCCAGCGCGAAGCGCGATGTAATGCATCATCTAGTGATACGGGCTCCCGAACTGTAAGCTCCTCAAAGAATTTTGAGGTTTCTATCAATCCGTTTTGGAGGGCTTTCAGGGCCGTTGGATTGTGCAGATCAACGATTTTCGCTTTGACGGCTTTAAAGCTGTCAATATACGTTCGCAATGAGTCGCCTGGCTTTTGAGTAAGTACCCACAGATCGGCCTCCGAGGTCTCGATCTGGATGAATACCGAATATTCCTTCAAGAATGCAGGTTGAAGTTGGGTGAAGTTGTCAATTGAGTTCGGTTTCAGGGAGGTAAACCATTCCAAGGCCGAATCAGTTAGATTTTCGGCGAAGAAACGGCAGCGCGGTGACTCGAGGTCGCCCCCGAGTAGTCGCACTCTCGAAAAGGCAAATTTGAAACTTCTCATGAATGCCTTGGGGTCGGTTTCTCCGTTATACCTAGGAAATCGGATATTCCCGATATCGCCGAGTTGAGGGCTCGCGATTCGCGAGGTGAATGTGGTATGATTGACTTCATCAATCACTCTGTCTATCTCAGGTGTTGAGCTTAGAGCAGCGTGAACCTGCGATCTCATCCGCTGTAGCTCGGCGTTTGTTTCTTCGCAATATTTCTTGATTAACTCAAACCCATGTGAACTGCCAGATTCCAAGTTGTTTTCGTTATTGCTCGGGAAGCGGAGCAGGGATTCTCCGGCAGGTTGGGGATGGTTGCTGCCATCGGGATTATCCCGAGGTTCGACCTCTTTTACGTTCCCAGAGCGGGCCTGACCGATTAGTAGATTCGAGGTCGGGTCTACTCCTGGTAAGGTCGCAATTGGCGTAACTTCTCCTTCTGCGGCCTATACCGTGGAAGGGGTGAATATGGGGTCCGATATCATCGAGTTGAACCGTGAGGCGTTGGCTGAGCCGACCATCCTGCTGGTTGAAGCATTAATATCGAAAAAGTTTAGTCTTGTCACCGGTGGAGGTGGGAATGGCGATCCTCCCTTCCCAGGGGAAAAAAGGGATTGTGTCCCAGGTGGGAGGGCGAGCCACCCAGAGGTGCCTGCCCAATTCGCTCTTTTGAGGTCATCCTGGCGTGCTGCCAATGAGCGATTCTGCTCTATGAGGCACGATATCAGGTTCCGTATCTCAGCTATTTGATCCGGAGCCGATTGGTTCAAGGCTGCAGGTCCCGAGGGGTCGGCAATATCATCGATCCCAATCGAGATGTTTGCTCCCAAGGTGGTAATGGGAACGTTTGTTTTTCCGTCCAGGTCTGTTGGAGCGATGTCGGCGGACTGGGTTAGAGGAATGGAGGTGTTTATGACTCCGGATGATGTAGTAACTGCCGCACTTGTTGTGTATGCCATTGTCTTCTTTTGAGTGGTTAGTTTCGTAGGTTACAAAAAGAAAGTTGTTTTGCTCTTCCCCACAGACGGTGCCAAATTGTGAGAGCAGAATCTCACAACCTCAATCATTGGCTTTTCTGGTCGTATGTTCTTGAGACTTTAGAAAGAATTGAGAGAAAAAGTTGTATATTATTGTTTTTAGCCATGAATTCGGTTCTTTACATTGTTCTTCATATTCTAAACTTATACACGTCCTTTAAGAACGTAACCGCTAATCACTAAATATACGTAATTGAAAAGCCTCGTAGAGCGAGCTCGCGATCCTGAGGTTTTGGGTTTAATGTGTTTGACTTGCTTGCTGCGAGCTCCTTCTCCCATCGATCTCCTTCTTCCCTGCGTGCTCGGCTCCTTCCCAGATCGCGAGCTCGCTCTACGAGGCTTTTCAGTAAGCTCGGCTTGATTCCAAGCCTGTTTGATCAGGCTGGACTTCAGGTATGGAATTTGGGCCCAACACATACTACACCACGGTAGTTGACTTCTCCATCTCAAACAGTTGTCTTAACCAACGATGGCAGATGATTATCTGACACCACACTCCTAGCTATCTCAAAAGCCCATTTATTGCCTTATAATGACCTCCAATGAAGATGCTGCAAAGGTAACATTATGGAACCGTAGGATTTTCATACTCTCTAGAGCTCATTCCCAACTCTTAATATTAACATCAAATCATGAGTCAATCTGGGAAAAGGATCGACGGCTATGGCATATAATTTTATCATTGTTGTCTTGCAATACACAAGATGCACCAGAAATTAATTTCGTCTTCGACCAAAAGAATCTGATGTTGCATTTGAGCCTTCTTCTCTCTAACGCTCTCCAGCGATTTTATGGTATTTCAACATTCTCTTCATCCTTCCTTCGTTGTTAATTTAGCTATTGCCTCGCATCATCATGCTTTTTTACATACCTCGCTAGCATGATGCATTTGTCCTTCAAATAAGCATTTATTTATGTTCTTACATAGGGTTAAGATAATCACTTTAATTCTCTTATGGGACATCACTTTGATTCGATATATTCAACAAGTGATGATTATTCTGAAAGATCGAACCGAAGAAACCACCAGTAGGGAATGGGATATTGGACATATCCCAAACTTGTCTAGCCATATGACATTCAAAAAGGATATGGTTAACTGATTAAACTTCCTCTGAGCAGAAGAGACATCCTTCATCGCATCGTATTCCTCGAGTTCTCAATCTCTCTGCTACCGCCAAGAACCTATTCAATACCTTCCATAGAAAAAGTTTGATTTTTGGTAATGTTTTTGTAACATCCCTATCCCGGGCCTCAGAAGAAACCGAGGCGAATCAGGCATGTTAGGTTGGCAGACTGAACCAGGTAGGTAGAGTCACCAGATTTTGACCCTTGGTGAGCAACACAGGATCGCCAGGAAAACGCACAGGTAACAACAACAATATAGACTTAGTCGATCCTCGCTAACATGTACAGAACATTGGGAAGAGGAGGGGTGAGTAATGGGGATTACTCAGTGAGGATGAGTCTGAGGGAGACTCAATGATCACTTACAGACATTTACGCGAGTTACTATTGTGAAAGCCGAATCCTAAAGCAAGCACGAGCAAATGGGATCCACACAACATTCAATTGATCCCCATTTCAAATGAGCCTATTGCTCCACCACTTATAACTCATGACACCCGATCCCGCCTTCCCGAAGGAAACAGCCGAGACTCGGCCTGCCATCACACCCTGGTCACACAGAAGATTCATAAGGGCTCGCCAAAACCCTCCACGGCGGTGAGAACTGATGGCCCTCTATAGGCACCCCTCAGCCCTAGCAAACAATATCCGCACAATAGGGATTGCCTATGACGGACACCTAGCAATTCAACTACGACTCCAAATATTACCGGATTCAATCCTCATCAATCTCATCATTATATATTCAAGACTCACAAGCAGGACTCAACCATACCAATTGTAACAAAAGGGAGCTCAACTCATCAATCAATTCACCAGGTTATTAGGGTTCATTAATCATTAATCCAGATTCAGGTAATTATTCATCAAGCAACAACAATCATCCTTCACAAAACCCTAAAACAGATCTAATAGCATATGGTGAAGTATAAACACTATAGTTGATTCGCAATCAACAGAGAACTCTAAGTAAACCAAGTAGCTCACTTAGAGGAAAGGCATGGTTTAAGAAAAGACTTATCAAAACATTAAAACACGTTTGAAAGCAAGTGAGGGGCAACTAGTTCTCACCTTGGCATAGGAGGAGGCGATGGAAGAGAGGAGAAGGAAGGAGGCGGAGTTTTATCACCAGAACTCGAGGAGGAGGAGCTTGACGAAGGAGGAGGCGGTGGCGTCGTCATCCTGGTGGCTAGGTTTTCACGCGGAGGAGGGAGGCAGCGAGGAGAGATAAAATCGCGGAGGAGGATAGAGAGAGAGCGGCGGCCGCGAGTGATAGGAGAGAAAAAGGAGAAGAGAAAGTGGCTAGGGTTTTTGAAAAGAAACTAATGAGAGATTATACAAGTATTTATATAGAATTACTTGCCCAAAAAGAAAAAGGAAAAACAAAAGAAAAGGAAGATTTGAGTTTATCCAAAAAGAAAAATGGATATTCAGTTGCAAAATGGAATAAAAATGAAATCTCTGTTGGAATATAATCCGGAAGGATCTAGAATCAACTTAAAACTGGGAATTAAAAGCGGAGATATACCGGACCGAAGGTCGGGATATCACAATCTCCCCTCCTTACAGAAGATTCGTCCCCGAATCCTAGGGAGAAGACTGTGGAAAGAAATGAAGAGCTTAAGGTCAAAGAAAGAGAAGGAGAATTCTGAAATGGGTAGAACGTCAAAATGGACACATCAATGCCGAAATGCTAAAGCCAGGACGCCGAGATCGAGTTGCTAGATCGGATGAGGTTAGGAACTTAGAGTGGATGTAGATATAAACATGGAAAAGAGAGAGAGTTTAAGGAGTGTTGCCAAAAATAAGTTAAGAAAAACCAAAACCTCTTATTAATGTAAAGAAAGGGGGAGTAGAACATTTTTGAAAAGAAATCAAAAACTAATTTTTGAGAAAACTCGTAAATGCAATATGGGTTAAAAATAAGTAAGTCCTACTCCTATGAAAACTATTATCCTAGTCGTCCTCAGAAGCTTCGAATGGGTCATCTTCCACTTCGCTATCGGGCGAGTCGTCGATAACCACTCGGCTGAGCTCGGCCTCCGCTAGGCGAGCATTCCGTAGGACGATGTTCAGGCGATCTCCACGGTGTAGTCCCATCTCGGTAAGCCTTATTCGAACATCAGGTCGAAGTCCACGGAAAAAGTTCATCACCACTTCCTCATCAGATCGGTTAGGCCCAAAGCGTTCCATCTTGTGCACGAATTCCTCATGGTATTCTTGCACCGTCTGGTTCATTTGCTTTGCCAAGCCTAGCCCCCAGTTAACACTGGTTGGAGTTGCATATGGCTTTTTAGGGCCGGATGAACTTCGCTGACTCTTGCAGGGCCTTCCCTCTTCAACCATTGGTTGTGTAGAACGGGTCGGAACCCACACAGACACACAAGATGGTCGCTTCACGACGATGGATAATTTACTCGAGGGTGGCGTCTCCTTAGGGGATGGTGAGTCAGAAAAGAACAACCTGACTAGTTTGGGACCACTCTCAGCTGGCCAATCTCTTTCACCCATCCGTACATCATGGCAAATCCAAGGGCGGGACTTAATGTATCGTAAAAGGACTTGAGACCCTCTTACGAGCAGTTTTCCGCGTCAATGGCCTTGGTTTCCAACTACATAAAAGAAATAGAGATAAGATGAACTATCAGATCAGACGTCTAAATATTGTTGTTGTTTTGGGTTTGAAAACGTTTTGAAAAAGGTTTTGAGAAAACAATTTCGTAAACACTAATGAAAACACGGGTGCGACCCCTCCAGAACATAGCCAAAGGGATATAATCATGGGCTCTGATACCAAGTTGTAACATCTCTATCCCGGGCCTCAGAAGAAACCGGGGAGAATCGGGCATGTTAGGTTGGCAGACTAAACCAGGTGGGTAGAGTCGCCAGGTTTAGACCCTTGGTGAGCAACACAGGATCGCCAGGAAAACGCCAGGTAACAACAACAATATAGACTTAGCCGATCCTCGCTAACCTGTACAGAACAATGGG
Source organism: Eutrema japonicum (assembly GCA_030161315.1). NCBI lineage: Eukaryota > Viridiplantae > Streptophyta > Magnoliopsida > Brassicales > Brassicaceae > Eutrema > Eutrema japonicum. The sequence continues at coordinate 24,974,460 of BSQW01000007.1, forward strand.
AAGAGGAGGGGTGAGTAATGCGGATCACTCAATAAGGATGAGTCTGAGGGAGACTCACTGATCACTTACATACATTTACGCAAGTTACTATTATGAAAGCCTAATCCTAAAACAAGCACGAGCAAATGGGATCCACACAACATTCAATTGATCCCCACTTCAAATGAGCCTATTGCTCCACCACTTATAACTCATGAAACCCGATCCCGCCTTCCCGAAGGAAACAGCCGAGACTCGGCTTGCCATCACACCCTGGTCACACAGACGAATCATGAGGGCTCGGCAAAACTCTCCACGGCGGTGAGAACTGATGGCCCCCTATAGGCACCCCTCAGCCCCAGCAAACAATATCCGCTCCATATGGATTGCCTATGACGGACACCTAGAAATTCAACTACGACTCCATATATTACCGGATTCAATCCTCATCAATCTCATCATTATGTATTCAAGACTCACAAGCATGACTCAACCATACCAAGTTGTAACAAAAGGGAGCTCAACTCATCAATCAATTCACCAGGTTATTAGAGTTCATTAATCATTAATCATTAATCCAGATTCAGGTAATTATTCGTCAAGCAACAACAATCATCCATCACAAAACCCTAAAACAGATCTAATAGCATATGGTGAAGTATAAACACTATAGTCGATTGGCAATCAACAGAGAACTCTAAGTAAATCAAGTAGCTCACTTAGAGAAAATGTATGGTTTAAGAAAAGACTTATCAAAACATTAAAACACGTTTGAAAGCAAGTGAGGGGCAACTAGTCATCACCTTGGCATACGAGGAGGCGATGGAAGAGAGGAGGAGTTTTATCACCATAACTTGAGGAGGAGGAGCTTGACGAAGGAGGAGGCGGTGGCGTCGTCATCGCGGTGGCTAGGGTTTCACGCGGAGGAGGGAGGCGGCGAGGAGAGAGAAAATTGCGAAGGAGGAGAGAGAGAGAGAGAGCGACGGTCGCGAGAGAGAGGAGAGAAAAAGGAGAAGAGAAAGTGGCTAGGATTTTTGAAAAAAAACTATTGAGAGATTAGACAAGTATTTATATAGGAATTATTTGCCCAAAAAGAAAAATGAAAAACAAAAGAAAAGAAAGATTTGAGTTTATCCAAAAAGGAAATGGGATATTCAGTTGCAAAAAGGAATAAAAAAGAAATCTCTGCTGAAATATTTCGGAATGATCTAGAATCAACTTAAAACCGAGAATTAGAAGCGGAGATATACCGGACCGAAGGTCGGGATATCATAGTTGTTACCTTCCAACAGTTTTTGACATTTGGATTTATCGATGGCAATGCTTCAGCTTGAGTAAATATCTCCATATGTGTAACATCCCTATCCCAGGTCTCCGGAGATAACCAGGAATCGGTAATTTTAGGTGCACCCATGGCCAGCAACACAGGATCGCCAGGAAAACGCCCGGTAACAACAACAACACAACGGCACGATCCCACTAACCTAAAAGAAAACAAGGGGAGAGGGTTGAGTAATCAAGATTACCCAGTGAGGATGAGCCTTTAGAGGCTCACTTATCCCTTCCGACATTACACGAATCAATAATCAACAGCCTAGACCTAAAACGAGCTCAAACAAGGTTTCACACAATATTCGTTTTAATGCTCTTTCTCCTTTTATCACGTAATATCTTTTCTCAGTACTCAACCTTTCTCAGTACTCATCTTTGTAACCGGTTCTCAAACAATGCACTCTACCAGTGCTCACGCAATCTAACACGGTGGGAATTTCCAGGCTCTCCGGCCGTTTCTCGTAACATGGCTCTCCGGCCTAGAGCGCGTGATAGCTCCTTTTAACCCCGTTGGAAGCCTACCAGAACGTTGGTCTCGGGTCCATCAATCAAATCGAGCCACTGATCCCTCACAGTGTCGAGGACCTAACATTTACTAATATCTCAAGCAATACCGGTTTATCCCTAACACGCAAACGTTCATTTAGGTGCAAGACTCTCAAGCCGGAAAACGCAACAAGCAAACCAGACAGTTCAATCTGGTACAGCAATCAATCCCTAACTCAAATACTCTAACCTTCTACCCATTACCCAATGCGACATATAAAAAGGCAGCAACGGTTTAAGAACAAGCTATTGACATCGAATCGGATAATGGAAGAAGGGAAAACATAGCACGTCCTCATGCACCTGACTGCATGCGGTGGAGATGGAGGAGGAGATGGTGAAGGTGGAGTGACCAGCTCGCCTCTGGTCTCGTTGGAGGAGCTCGGTGATGAAGGTGGAGAAGAATCAGACCCGACATCGTATACTGGAACAGTGATATCTTCTGACTCGTATCTCGGATTCGGACGATCTTGGTCTTCACGGAAAGAAGACTCCCGGGGCTTCAATTTAATAGTTATAGGGTCTCCTGGTTCGCGGCGGTTCATCGGAAAAAGAGCCCGCAAGGTGACGGCGGCGGTTAGGGTTTTCAGGCGAACGGCAGATCCGACACTCGTCACTGGGATGACGATATTGGTGGACTCAGGTCTCCTTTCCGGTCAAACTCGGTCTTCCTAGAACGATAAGATATGGGGCTTCGATTTGATAGGTTACTAGTCTCGTGGTTCACAGCGGTTCGTCGGGAATACCTTCTGCAAGATGGCTGATGGTTCCTGCGCGGGAGAGAGGCAAGGAGGAGGAGGTGACGCCGGTTCGAGGAGGGGAGGTGGCGCCGGTGAGAGAGAAGTCACGCCGAGAGAGAGAGAGAGAGAGAGAGATAGAGAGAGGCCGCGTGAGAAGAGAGAGGTGAGGGAAAAAGAAATAGGCTAGGGTTTATTTCCTTGCTCTAGGTTTATATACGGGTTTTATTTCGGTTTAGACAAAAATTAAAAATCGGTCGGTTTGGGTTATCACATTATGGTTATTTCTACTCGTATTAATACTGAATATATATTTCACCCAAATTTCACTGAATACATATCGTTTTTCGTTCCTGTCCATTCATACAAATCTTCACGAGATATGATCAGTTTGTGCCTCACGATTAATGCAATGTTCTCATGTGTGAACAAACTCATTCAGAGCCTGTGCATTCTACATTTGAGTAATCGGTTCAATCAGATAAGCGACCTTCAAATTGATGTTCATCAGAGAGTTTCTCCCACCTAGATGACAATACATCATATAACCAATTGCCTACCCATACCAGAGTATCCTCACCATTACCGATTGTTCTCAGCAGACCTTGTGCTAGCAATGCTCGGCCAAAGAGGATACTTCTCCACGTGTAGAAGGGTCTGCTTCCATCGGAAGCACAAAGATACTCACTGTTAAGGAAGTATCAACTTTTAAAGAATCTCCCGAATAAACTTTGTGGATCGTAGAGGAGCCTCAAAGCTTGTTTCTCCAACAACGCTTGATTAAAAACGATTAAATCTTTGAATTTGATACCACCTAGTTTCTTTGGAAGTGTTAAGTTGTCCCATCCAACCCAATGAATCTTCTTCTTATAAGTACGGGAAAATGGTCATTTAAATTATGAACGTACACGATTTTGCCAAATTAAATACGAACTCTTTAATAAGCCGAAAAATACACAAACTTATGTTGACCTAACCATATTAATTATCAAATTAGTCAACGTGTATTAATCCTAATCTACGTTAAGTTTCTGTTAAATCATATACGACGTCGTTTCATAAAAACAAAAATCCCCAAATCTTCATCACCAAAACCTAATTTCTACTCTTCTTCTTCTCTTTCACGATCTTTCCCTCTTATCTTTCACGATTCTCTTCCTCTTCTCTTCCATTCTCGATTTGCAGAGAAGATTGGATTCCTTCTTCTCTTCTCTTTCACGATTTCTTTCTCACGATTCCCTTCCTCTTTTCTTCTCTTCTCTTCTCTTCTCTTCTCTTTCGAGATTTCTTCCCGATCTTCTCCTATCTTCAATTTTCGATTTGCAAATCGGACCGGAGATCAAATCACGCAGAGATGTTGAAGAAGAAGTAGATGGAGTTGAGCGTGAAGCAATACCTGAAAACGACTGTGGGGTTGTCGATGATGATGTTGGTGATGAAGGTATCGCCGATGATGCTGGTGAGGAGATTAACTCTGATGAAGCACATAATGATGAAAATGTAGTTGTTGAAGAAGATGGTGCTTTTGACAGAGTTGGTGAGCCAAGGAGAAACCTTTGCTCTTGAAAGGAACCAAACATAGAAGTAGTAGGTTCTGTCTGACTGAATTACCACTGAACAATCTGTGTGCTTCATTCGTCTTTATTTTTTTTTATGTTTTTTTTTCATTTTTGTGCTATCATGTAGACATGAGTTATAGAAACAAGATATATACAAGTCATAGTTGAGCACTTGGTTTCTGCTATAAACACTTCTGTTGTGTTTTAAAGAAGCTGCTTTAGAGTGACACAACACCTCAAAGTTAGTTCGATTATATTTTTTTGAATAATTTATGCATGTTCTTCTCACTTTCTGTTTTCTATGTCAAGTGATATCTCTGAGTTATGTCTGTGTTTCTGTAAATTAAGAGCCAATTCCAAGGTAAAGTAAAAGAGTCAATTTTGTTTGATGTAACTTTGGGAGATACAAGACGGGATAGAATAAGAGAGGATGTGCTTCCATTTGCCCTTTCATACAAAATTCACTGTCCTTTATCCTCAACTCATTGAGGGAAACAAATCAGATAACTTTTTTTTTTAAAAACGACAAGAAACTAGAAACAACAAAACAAGCATTAAGATCTTCGTGCACCATCATCTTCACCAGCTTCTCAAACCCTACTTTCGGTTTCCATCCCAACAGAGAAGAGAAGAGGGAAAAATCGTGAAAGAGAAGAAGAAGAGTAGAAATTAGGTTTTGGGGATGAAGATTTGGGGATTTTTGTTTTTATGAAACGACCTTGTATATGATTTAACAGAAACTTAACGTAGATTTGGATTAATACACGTTGACTAATTTGATAATTAATCTGGCCATGTCAACATAAGTTCGTGTATTTTTCGGTTTATTAAAGAGTTCGTATTTAATTTGGCAAAATCGTGTAAGTTCATAGTTTAAATGACCATTTTCCCTTATAAGTACCCATAATCGCTTTTGTAATTTTTTTTGTAATGTTCTACCGGTAATATAAAATATGTCATCGCATACACTACAGGAAAACAGCGTTTTGGCGACTACAATAATAGTCGCTTTTTAGTCGCTAAAAAGCAAATTGCGACTAAATAACGACTAAATCATATAGTCGCTAATCCTTAGTCGCTAAAGTGCGTAGTCGTAAAAATAGTCGCCAAATGGTGACTACTTTACGACTACGAAATGTAGTCGTAAAATAGTCATAAAATTTACCGACTATTTGGCGACTACTTATAATTATTTACCGACTATTTGGCGACTACTTGTAAAAATAATTAAAAAAAAAACAAAAAAAAAATATTTTTATTAATTAAAATAATTAATTTAAAAAAATGAAAAACAAAAAAATAAAAAAAAGATCTTCGATCATTTAAACGCCGGTCGGTAATTGGTCGGGAATGATTGAATTATATTTGTCCCGGCTAAAACTTGTCCCGGGTAAATCTTCCCCCGGCTAAAAAATTCCTTGGTGGTCGGAAAATGGTCGGAAATTCCGACTAAATTCCGACCAAAATGCCGACCATTTAAACGCGGTCGGTAATTGGTCGGGAATGATTGAATTATATTTGTCCCGGCTAAAACTTGTCCCGGGTAAATCTTCCCCCGGCTAAAAAATTCCTTGGTGGTCGGAAAATGGTCGGAAATTCCGACCAAATTCCGACCAGATTCTTTGAAATTCTTTGATTTAGGATATGATTGGCTTATATATAGACGTTTGTCAAATAAACTGTTATATATAGACTACAACTGAGTCTTTTTTTTAACAAGAGGCTAATGAGCTTGTTTGTGTACTCACAATATTTAGCTGAGACTTTTGACTATATACGAAAAATATTTGTCAAACCTACAAGAAACCGAAAAGTATACGTATAAGGTTAATGTTTCGTTATGAAATGTTTAACTCAATATACTTTCAATTTATAAAACATCATATACTCTATTAAATGTTTATTTTGGGGCATATATATGTTAGACATAAGATGTTTACATGTTTTTTAAAGAATATACAGTTTCAAAATTAAGAGTTTTTAACCCTAAACCCTATATGGTCGGAAATTGGTCGGAAATATCAAGGAATTTCCGACCAATTTCCGACCAATATAGATAAATAGTCGGAAATTAGTCGGAAATTATAAGGAAATTAGTCGGAAATTATAAGGAAATTCTAAAGTTTGATGTTGGATTTATAAACCCTAAACCGTGTATGAAATACTAAATTTTATCTTAAGAATCAATATTCTTGAACATCTAATCCAAACCTTACAAGAAAACGAATAGTGTAAGTATAAGTTATATGTTTCGTTAAGAGAGGTTAAACCCGTTCTCTTATCGATTCATAAAAATCGTCATATACTCTATTTATGTCTACCTTGCCATATTGTTTTCATACCTATGATACTTAGATGTTTTATACGGTATTCAATTTTAGAATTTCATACCCTATACCCTATCTGGTCGGAAATTGGTTGGAAATTCCCGACCAATTTCCGACCAATGTAATTTTTTTTCGAAAAAATGCCAAGTGTTAACAATATACATCAACCCGAGACACGCAATATTATGAATGGTCGGAATACTGTCGGAATTACCGACCAATTTCCGACCAATGTAATTTTTTTCGATAAAATGCCAAGTGTTAACAATATATGTCAACCCGCGACACGCAGTATTATGAATGGTCGGAATCCTGTCGGAATTACCGACCGATTTCCGACCAGAATGAAATTAAACCCGCGAAAATTAACCGCTAAATGAAATATTGAGACGGTTTCGTATTTTTTGAAAACCGACGGAATTCCGACCACCCCTAAATCTAAATACCTGTACCGCATCGTCTTCTTCATTTCTTCATCGATCTCTGTCTTCTCTCTCTGCGATTCTCTCTCCGCCTTCCTCCGTCTCCGTCTCGCGACCGCCTCCGTCTTCCTTCCTCGCCGGTAAGTGCCTCTTCCTTCTCTTCTCTCCCTCTTCCTCTTCCTTCTCTTCTCTCCCTCTTATCTTCCTCTTTTCTTCTTCGTTTGTAGATCGCCGGAGCCGCCGTCTCTTCGCCGGAGCCGCCGTCTCTCCTCCCGCCGCCGTCTCTCCTCCCGCCGGCCAATTATCACCATGTAAGGATGTTAGTTGTTTAGTTTGAGTTTTGTGGTTAGATTAGAGATTAGGATCATAGTTCTTATGCTTTGTGGTTAGATTGGAGATTAGGATGTTAGTTCTTATGATTTGTGGTTAGATTTGTGAGATTTGTGGGTTAGATTTTTAGGATTTGTTGTTAGATTATAGTTTTTGGATTTGTTGTTTACACATAGTGTTTTTCATAATTTTTTTGGATTTTTTGGTTTAATTAGATTTTTTGGATTTGTTGGGTTTTTTACACAATTGGATTTTTTGGATTTTTGGATTTTTGTTATAAATATAAACTTTAATAGATAATTTTTAGATTAAAAATACAAAAATCTATTTTTTAAATGTTATAGAAATCATGTATATAACACATTTTTAAATCTAAGATATTTTTAAGATTTTTCGGATTTTTTTTAATTTAATCATTTGTATAATTAATGAATTTATTATTACTCTTTTTCATAAATTTCTTATAATTTTATGAATTTTTGAAATTTTCATAAAAACTTTTTGTCTAATTTTCATAGTTTTTTCGGGTTTTTCGTAATATTTTGGATTTTTGGTAATTGTTACGGTTTTTGGTCATTGTTTCGCGTTATTCTGAATATTTTAATAGTATTCGTTTTTTCTTTTGCGAATCAATATTATAGTTTGCGTTTTATTTATAGTTTGCGTTTGCGTTTAATATCTAACAAATTTTGCGTTTTTTTTTCAGGGCGTACGAGGGTTTCGCGAACTTGACCATCGGTGGTTCTTCTCAAGGGATGCAACAACCTCGACATACCGGTGGTTCGACTCGAGGGCCAGAACCACCAAGTCCGGCCGCATCGAATATCCCAGAGTCGCAGAGTCAAGCTCCTCGAATCATGACCATCGAGGAGTTAGTCCAACAACCGGGCCGGGACTTGCACATCCGGCTTGATCCACATCTCGTTGGAAGATCGACATGGTAAAAACCTTTAGTTCATATATATATATATATATATATATATATATTTAATATCAAATTGTTTATAGTTTATCTTTTTTTGTAGGTTTGGTATATCGAACAACGGGATTAGCAAGGCTATTATGAGGATGTTCCATTCGATCCTCGACAAACCGTACAAGAAGTTTTCAGAAGTCCCGTATGATGAGAAGCAACTTTGGTTTAGACAATTTGCGGTAAGTTGTCAATTACTATATTTTTTCTTATATTTATAAGTATTTTTTTAATATTTTACTAAGCATTTTTATTTATGTTTTCGTAGCAAGAGTTTACATGGCATCATTCTCATACTGCCACGGTGGAAAAATTATTTATGAAGGAAGCGAGTACGCAGTTCAAGAGACACATGAACGAGTGGAAGAAAAAGTGGAGGAAAGGGGCAGACAAGCCGAAAGGCTTGAATTTGGAGGTTTGGAATCACTACGGACCCTATTGGCAACAACCGGAGACAGAGAAAGTCTCGAAGACTAATTCGGGAAACCGAAAGAGTGATCGCAACGGGAAGGGCCAATACATCCACAACTCCGGATCGAGCAGCTTCCAGACCCGAGAAATTCAAATGGTAATATTTTATTGTTTACATTGTTTTCTTTACTTAATTAATTATTAAATTATTTATTCATATTTAAATTTATTTGTTTTTATAGACTAATGAGGCCGGAGGTGTGCGTCCGAATCATTTAGACTTAATGAAGAGGTGCCACACGAACAAGACAACCGGGTTTATTCAAGATCCCCTCATAAGGGAGATCTACGAGAACGTGACGAAGCAGAAGACCGACATCGAGCTGACCCAACAGTCACAAGGTGACTCCTCCTCCTCCTTCGAGATGTCGCGGGAAGCGGTCAACCAACTCGTTTTGAACGTAAGTTTTTTTTTTCTTATAGTTTTACATTATAATTTTATTATGTTTTAATTTATTTATATTTTATACAGGAATTTCCCCTTGATAAAAAAGGGCGACGTCGCGGCGGTTTGGGTACGATCCCGTTTATGGACGACCGGTCTTCTTCTGGTTCATTTTTCTCTGAAGATCTCATCCACCAGAATGAAGAGCTCAAGTCCAAAGTAGAAGCTTTGGAGGCGGCGAAAACGGACACCGAATTCAGGTTAGGTGCCACGCAAGATGAGCTTTCGGAGGCGAGGTCAGATATCGCTAGCATGTCGTCGTGGATGAAAGCGAAGTTTCCGGATTTTCCGGGAACGTGATCCGGATCCGAATCCGGATTTGCAAATGTTTAATAATGTTAATTTTTAATGTTTTAAAAACACTTTTTTATTTATTTCTAAACTATTTTAATTTTAAATATATTAATGTTTAATATTAATGTTTAATGTTTAATATTAATTTTAATTTTCGAATAAATTTATTTTCATTTTCGAAAAATGTTTAATTTTAATTTTAATATTCAAAAATTTTAAAATACAAAATAAAATATTTTGTCGGAATTTGGTCGGAAATTAGATAGGTCGGAAATCGGTCGGAAATGAAACACGTCGGCATTTGGTCGGAAAATGGTCATCGGACCTTTGTCGGTAAATCGTCGGGTATTATTATAGTCGGAGTTTGGTCGGATATTAGTAACGTCGGCATTTGGTCGGCATTTGGTCGGAAACAAAGTTATCGGAATTTTGTCGGTAAATCGTCGGGTATTATTATGGTCGGAATATGGTCGGAACTTAGTTCGGTCGGTTTTTGGTCGGTATTTGGTCGGGAATGGTTGCATCGGTCGTTGGTCGGTAAATCGTCGGGAATAATCTGGTCGGGAATCGGTCGGGAATTACCGACCAATTTCCGACCATATTTGATTTCCGACGCTATAGTTCCGACGGGCGATATTGGTCGGAAATTCGTCGGGAATGACGTTTTCCGACCGGTTTCCGACCAATATACCCGTCGGAAATCGAGTGTATTCTTGTAGTGAACTCATTCAGAGCCTGTGCATTCTACATTTGAGTAATCGGTTCAATCAGATAAGCGACCTTCAAATTGATGTTCATCAGAGAGTTTCTCCCACCTAGATGACAATACATCATATAACCAATTGCCTACCCATACCAGAGTATCCTCACCATTACCGATTGTTCTCAGCAGACCTTGTGCTAGCAATGCTCGGCCAAAGAGGATACTTCTCCACGTGTAGAAGGGTCTGCTTCCATCGGAAGCACAAAGATACTCACTGTTAAGGAAGTATCAACTTTTAAAGAATCTCCCGAATAAACTTTGTGGATCGTAGAGGAGCCTCAAAGCTTGTTTCTCCAACAACGCTTGATTAAAAACGATTAAATCTTTGAATTTGATACCACCTAGTTTCTTTGGAAGTGTTAAGTTGTCCCATCCAACCCAATGAATCTTCTTCTTATAAGTACGGGAAAATGGTCATTTAAATTATGAACGTACACGATTTTGCCAAATTAAATACGAACTCTTTAATAAGCCGAAAAATACACAAACTTATGTTGACCTAACCATATTAATTATCAAATTAGTCAACGTGTATTAATCCTAATCTACGTTAAGTTTCTGTTAAATCATATACGACGTCGTTTCATAAAAACAAAAATCCCCAAATCTTCATCACCAAAACCTAATTTCTACTCTTCTTCTTCTCTTTCACGATCTTTCCCTCTTATCTTTCACGATTCTCTTCCTCTTCTCTTCCATTCTCGATTTGCAGAGAAGATTGGATTCCTTCTTCTCTTCTCTTTCACGATTTCTTTCTCACGATTCCCTTCCTCTTTTCTTCTCTTCTCTTCTCTTCTCTTCTCTTTCGAGATTTCTTCCCGATCTTCTCCTATCTTCAATTTTCGATTTGCAAATCGGACCGGAGATCAAATCACGCAGAGATGTTGAAGAAGAAGTAGATGGAGTTGAGCGTGAAGCAATACCTGAAAACGACTGTGGGGTTGTCGATGATGATGTTGGTGATGAAGGTATCGCCGATGATGCTGGTGAGGAGATTAACTCTGATGAAGCACATAATGATGAAAATGTAGTTGTTGAAGAAGATGGTGCTTTTGACAGAGTTGGTGAGCCAAGGAGAAACCTTTGCTCTTGAAAGGAACCAAACATAGAAGTAGTAGGTTCTGTCTGACTGAATTACCACTGAACAATCTGTGTGCTTCATTCGTCTTTATTTTTTTTTATGTTTTTTTTTCATTTTTGTGCTATCATGTAGACATGAGTTATAGAAACAAGATATATACAAGTCATAGTTGAGCACTTGGTTTCTGCTATAAACACTTCTGTTGTGTTTTAAAGAAGCTGCTTTAGAGTGACACAACACCTCAAAGTTAGTTCGATTATATTTTTTTGAATAATTTATGCATGTTCTTCTCACTTTCTGTTTTCTATGTCAAGTGATATCTCTGAGTTATGTCTGTGTTTCTGTAAATTAAGAGCCAATTCCAAGGTAAAGTAAAAGAGTCAATTTTGTTTGATGTAACTTTGGGAGATACAAGACGGGATAGAATAAGAGAGGATGTGCTTCCATTTGCCCTTTCATACAAAATTCACTGTCCTTTATCCTCAACTCATTGAGGGAAACAAATCAGATAACTTTTTTTTTTAAAAACGACAAGAAACTAGAAACAACAAAACAAGCATTAAGATCTTCGTGCACCATCATCTTCACCAGCTTCTCAAACCCTACTTTCGGTTTCCATCCCAACAGAGAAGAGAAGAGGGAAAAATCGTGAAAGAGAAGAAGAAGAGTAGAAATTAGGTTTTGGGGATGAAGATTTGGGGATTTTTGTTTTTATGAAACGACCTTGTATATGATTTAACAGAAACTTAACGTAGATTTGGATTAATACACGTTGACTAATTTGATAATTAATCTGGCCATGTCAACATAAGTTCGTGTATTTTTCGGTTTATTAAAGAGTTCGTATTTAATTTGGCAAAATCGTGTAAGTTCATAGTTTAAATGACCATTTTCCCTTATAAGTACCCATAATCGCTTTTGTAATTTTTTTTGTAATGTTCTACCGGTAATATAAAATATGTCATCGCATACACTACAGGAAAACAGCGTTTTGGCGACTACAATAATAGTCGCTTTTTAGTCGCTAAAAAGCAAATTGCGACTAAATAACGACTAAATCATATAGTCGCTAATCCTTAGTCGCTAAAGTGCGTAGTCGTAAAAATAGTCGCCAAATGGTGACTACTTTACGACTACGAAATGTAGTCGTAAAATAGTCATAAAATTTACCGACTATTTGGCGACTACTTATAATTATTTACCGACTATTTGGCGACTACTTGTAAAAATAATTAAAAAAAAAACAAAAAAAAAATATTTTTATTAATTAAAATAATTAATTTAAAAAAATGAAAAACAAAAAAATAAAAAAAAGATCTTCGATCTTTTTTCTCGCCGGCGACGCTTGGATATTCTTCTCCCTCGTCGGCGGTCTCTATCTCGGGGGCTCTGTCTCTCCCTCGCCGGCGCCGCTTCGATCTTCTTCTCCCTCGCCGGCAACGCTTCACCACAGCAACTGTACGGAGATCGCTAGATCTGAAAACGAAAGCTTCCGATCTGAGAAAAACAATTCACGTTATATGGGAGAAGGAACGAAAACCAAACCCTAAGCAGTAAGTCTGTAACCAATTCGGAAAGGAAATAATGAACCACACAAACAATTCGCGTTATACAGATGTTCAAAAACGAACAAATCTAACAGATTCGAAGAGAGATCGGTGCGTCTGCGAGAGAAACGCCACTGTTCTCAGACCTCATCGCCGCTGCCGTGAGTCGCCGGTAAGATCCATACACGCGTTGTTGCCTCTGTCTCGATTAAAATCGACCAAACCGCTTCGATCTTCTTCTCCCTCGCCGGCACCGCTTCACCACAGCAACTGTACGGAGATCGCTAGATCTAAAAACGAAAGCTTCCGATCTGAGAAAAACAATTCACGTTATATGGGAGAAGGAACGAAAACCAAACCCTAAGCAGTAAGTCTGTAACCAATTCGGAAAGGAAATAATGAACCACACAAACAATTCGCGTTATACAGATGTTCAAAAACGAACAAATCTAACAGATTCGAAGAGAGATCGGTGCGTCTGCGAGAGAAACGCCACTGTTCTCAGACCTCATCGCCGCTGCCGCGAGTCGCCGGTAAGATCCATACACGCGTTGTTGCCTCTGCCTCGTTTAAAATCGACCAAACCCTCCGCCGCTGATAGAAGAGTAAGACACGAAGAAGGAGAAGATGAGAAACAGTTTATGTTCATTGGATTTAATTGAATGAATGAGTGAGATTGTGCCACGTAATCAATCCGGATGATCTCTCCTCATTGGCTCTCATTTACACAAGATTTTTTTGTTTCTTCATACATTTTTAAAATGTTTTATTTACATTATTAATGAATATTTTTCATTAATAAGTTTATGATAAGTTTTTGTCCATTCGATTTAATCTATCAACGGTTCATAGTGCAATATTTGTTTCTATGGATTAACAAATGAGAAACTTAATTTTGTTTTTAATAATTTGTTTTTATAGTTGATGATTTAAATTTTTAGGGTTTTAGGATTTTAGGGGTACTTAGGGTTTTAGGATTTACAAAATGATTTGATTTGGTATTTAGGATTTTAGGGACTTATTATTTAGTCGACTAATGATTCTAGGTATATAGTTGTTCACCATATAATTTTTTAACACTTTATCGTTGGACATTTTATTGAGGTAAACATGAAACACAGAGAGAGATACAAATTTGTCACCAAATTATCCGCAAAATTGCATATGACCATAATGTAAACTTTATTTTGGATTAGAATCTTATGTTAACTTTATTTTAAAATTGTATGATAGTAAAAATTACATATATATGACCATAATGTAAAAGATAAATTTTTAGAATTTTTGTTTTCAAATTTTACATAAATAACCTAATTAACATTGTGACATAAGTAACATAGTTAATTAGTAGGGTTCTTCGTCATCTAGTTTTTATGTTAAATTAATTTGAAAACTTTAATTTAAAATTATATGATAGTAAAAATTGCATATATATGATGTATTGTATTTTGTTTATATAATAAAAATTTTACTTAAATAATATCATAATTAATTTATGAAATTTTCGTAAAGAATAAGTAGGGTTCATATGCGATCTGCCAAAATAGTCACATATTAGTCGCTAAATTAGCGACTATTAGGCGACTACTGTACTATCTGCCGCAGTAGTCGCCTAATAGTCGCTAAATTTAGGCGACTACTATGCGATATGCCAAAATAGTCGTCTAATTTAGCGACTATTAGGCGACTACTGTGCGATCTGCAGAAATAGTCGCCTAATGGTTGCTAATTTAGCGACTATTATGCTAAAATTATTTTCCATTTAAAATGTAGTCGTAAATTAGTCGTAAAATAGCGACTAATTTAGCGACTATGTTATTTGGTCGTAAAACAGCGACTCAATTACGACTAATTTGTATTAGACGCCAAATAGTCGCTAATTAGTCGTAAATTAGTCGCAAATTTAGCGACTAATTATTTAGTCGCATTTTGTAGTCGCCAAAACATTGTTTTCTTGTAGTGATAGACCGCCATTTCCACTGACTTTTAGTATAACTATTTTATCTCCTTGTGACAAGTTTTTTTTCGTACCATCCCGATAGTCGTCCTTGGCAATTATCCTTTATATGTCGGAGAAGCTGTTGCAAATTAGGGATCTACGTAATCTCTCAATCTCTCAACGATTCAATCATTACAATTCATAAATTACCAATGTAAGACCATAATCGATTCAATCATTAAGAACTAAATGAGCATCCAAAAAGATCAAATTTTAAAATCTACAATATTCTAAACCCTAATTGAATCCCCAAAAGGAACATTACAAAATCACAAAACAAAAACTGGTTCATAACAAAGAGAAGACAAGGATTGCAGGAAAACACACTTGAAATCAAGCAGCTTCAGCGGTGGGTGAGCTCCTGCTCGGCGGCGGTGAATGAGCTCGTGGAAATTTGGTTGGCGAAGGGGAAATGGGGCGGGTGTGAGTTTTGATTGATTCATTTTTTCTGGGCCCATTTTCTTTTTTTTTTAATTTCACATTATTTTAATGTGAGGACAAAATAGTGAAATTAAGCGTGCGTTAAAAGGGACAATTTGCTAGATAATTTATTAAGAAAATAGCCAAACAAAAAAAATTAATAAATAAGTAACATTTCACTTGTTTTTCTGACCATTATGCCCTTAGTCAAGGAAAAAATAGATTAACTATACAATTTATTATGAAAACACATATATTTACCCCAAGGATTTTGTTTTTTGCATAATTCGCATACTGGTAACTTGTTCAACCTTGTATTAGTACCAAAAAAACACTGATTTTATTTCACGTCTAACATGCTTTAAATTTTGAAAAACAAACCCGAACTTTTTTTTATACGGCAATAATTACACCTATAACGTAGTAAGTCTATATTTTTATCAATAACATAGCATGTCTATTTTTAAAAATCAAAGACTTAACAAATCTACCAACTAAAAAATACAGACCTTTCATACAGATTTGAAAAAAAATTGTATAGAAGCCATTGTGCACTTTTGCTCATCCATATATTAAATCATCATTTACAACATGTCAAAACATTCGTCTCCAACTGAGAAACATAGACCTTCCATACAATTTTTTTTGCAGACCTTCCATACCAAAGGAAAGGAAGCTCTCTCATCATCTTCGATGGTGTACGATGGAATCGAGGGATAAAATTTTGAGTATAGACAATTTATGTGTTCTATGTAGACTAACGTTTTTTTACTACATTACATATCAATGTTAGAATAATTTTTACACACAAAATTAGAGATCTTTATAATTTTAGGCGCCATTGCAAATATAACTAAGGATACAAAGTTTTTGTGTGTCTAGTAACAAAGCAATCAAAGCCGAGTTCGGTTGTCCTTGTGATGGATCAGCTTTTGATTTCTTAGCTAGAGCGATGTTCGGGAAGAATCCGCTTGATACCAAGCTTGGATCTGATGCACCGAAGCTAATCACTAAATAGGGTTCCTTATAAAAAAATAGACGTTCTTTACACATAGGAATTAGCAAATCACTACAAGAAAACACCCGTTTTACAACGGACAGATTCGATGCCAATTCGTCGTAAAAGGATCGTCGGAAAACCCTAATCGTCGTAAAATTTGAGACGTATAAAAATCGTCGTAAAATCGTCGTAACATATTCGTCGTAACGTTAGGACGAATTTACAACGTTTAAACCACTGGATGTTACGACGAGTATACGACGAATGTTTACGACGATATTACGACAAATAGTGAATGAATATTTACGACAACTTTTACGACGAAATTACCACTGTTTATTTACGACGATTTTACGACGGACTTATTTACGACGATTGTACGACGGTTTAATTTATGACGGATTTACGACGGAATTATTTACGACGACATTACGATGATTTATCGAATTTAATTATTAATTTAAATTATTAATTTAAATTATTTAATTATTAATTTTAATTAAATAAAATTATATTTATAATAATTTGAAAATTAAAAATAAATAATAATTAAATTAAAATTTTATAAATAAAAATCTGAAAATACAAAATAAAATGCGAAACTACAAAATAGAAAATCCTAATTATTAAGACCAAACTCTGCCAAAAGCTCCTCGTCGGTGCGGTTAATCACGTCCGATACCCAATCCGCGACCGGATTCCTCGACGTCGATGTTTGTTGCGCTTTTAGCACTGCCGCCAATACGGGATTATCCGCGGCTAGAATGTCGAACAGAGTAGCGTATCCTTGGATCGTCTTACCTAATCCAAGGATCTCCTGATGGTCTTCCGCTTGCTTTTGCTTCGCACGCAAATTGTTGATCTCGGTATTGGCGGTGTTCAACTCGTTCCTCAACCCAACCGGATCATCGTGAGGTACGGAAGCCGAGGAACCAAAACTACCTCGAATCGATCCCAAACCTAAAACTCTGCCCTTCTTCTTCGGAGCAACCTAAAAAACAAACGTTAAAATTAATAAATTTGAATACGGAATAATTTAGTAAAAATATAATGTGATATTTGTTACCTCTTCAAATATCTCGTCCATCTGGGCTGTGGTCAAAGCGACATTGGACTGGACCGAGCTACCGCCAGGTGATAACTTCTAAGAGAGTTGAGTTTGACGCTCCTCGATCCGTGCCTGCACGTCATTGTAGACCTGCTCCGCTCGAGGATCCACAAAAGAACCGTCCTTCTTTTTGTGAGTTTCCTCAAAAAATCTAGTCATCGGAGGAAGTGCACCTCTGTTTGCCTACAAAAAGAATATTAAAAAATTAACGGTTAAAGATTAAATTTAATTAGTTAAAAAGCATAAAAAAAAATATAAGGAAAAAAATCATACTATTTGTAGACGCCTTCCCGCAAATGACGTCTGACATGAAGTATGTGGCAACACCGCCCGTCGACCGTCTGGACCGATAGTGTTCCGGGAAGCGGAACACTTAGCAGCCACCGCCTGCGATTGCGATTTCGTCCAGTATGCCTTCAAGCCGTTCCAGACTTCGAAAGACATGTACGGGGGCTTCGCCTCATCGCCGGCAACCTCCCACTTCCGCTTCCAATCGGAGACGGTATTGTTGAGCCGGAGTTTTCCCTTCTCCTTAAACTCCGTCTTCACTGTCTCGTTGATCGCAACATCCCAGTGCCATTTTTGCTATAAAAACAAGAAAACAATTAGAAAAGAATAAATTAAATTAAATTAAATTAAATTAAATTAGATAAAAAAAAAAAAATTTACCGCGAAACATTTGAACCACGTCTCAACGACGTCGCCAGGAACGGCCGACCAATTGTAGTGGGGCTCGTCGAAGTAGGCCTTGATGGTGTTAGACACACTCCGCCCGACTTTGTTGTCATCCTTAAACCTGAAATATACAAATATAATTATCAGTTAAAAACATATATATATATATATATATATATATATATATATATTAATGAAAACAAACAAAAAAAAAATCTTACGTACCAAAAAGTGTTGGGCGGGCGGAGCGGATCTAAACGGGGTAAAAGATGATGACCCGGCGACTGCAAAATGTCCTCGACCGTCAATCCCACATATGGCAAAACATGTCGAGGTGCTGCAGGTGGAGGTGCAGTAGGCATCTGTGGGGCGGGCCCGGTGTCCGGACCCAAAGACGGAGTGGCAGACGATGACGGGACATCCGAGTTAACACTCGGTCTCGACTCGTCACCCATAAATGCCCGTTAGTGAGTCTTACGTAGCCCCATATCTAAAAAAATAAGAAACGACTATCAAAAATATAATCCAATCCTATCTAATACCAATCCTAACTAATAATTCCAATCATAACTAATAATTCCAATCCTATCTAATAATGATAATCCTATCTAATATTTAAAATTATATAATTAAACTAAACAATTAAAACAAAATTACCTTAGTTTGGCTTAGAGAGAGAGAGTCACGGTTGAGAGAGAGAGAGAGAAGAAGATTGTGAGCGATGAGGAGAGAAATCTCGCTGGGTTATATAGATTTTGTGGTCGTCGTAAAATTGATGGTAATTTACGACGGATCCGTCGTAACTCATGAAACCGTACAGTAAACAAATAGAAAAAATTTAGCAACGCGGGAAATTTTTAACCACGCGGCAAAATTAATTTCTTATATTACGACGAGTTTACGACGGATCCGTCTTAAAATCGTCGTAAATTACCATTAACATTACGACGGATCCGTCGTAAACTCGTCGTAATATAAGAAATCTAAACCCTAAACCCTAACATACATAACCGTGCTGAATTAACGAAGTAAATTTGTACATCAAAAACTTTTCATTGTACATAATATAATAAATAATGGCGCTTCATTCTAACAAATACTAAATTTCCTTATCTCCTCCTACTTCTCTATAACCTTCGTTCGCTAAGTTTCTTCGTAACTTGCATGAAGTATAAACTGTTAATAATTTTTGTATTCTGTTAAAAAACTAACCGAGAACATATGTAAAACAATATAACTGATGAAATACCAAACATTTACAACCTATACTCAACCCTATTGAGTATTACGACGAAATTCCGACGATTTAAGACACGTTAGTCGTAATCGCGTCGTAAAAGTATCCGTCGTAATATCGTCGTAATTTGCCGTCGAGTTTACGACGGATCCGTCGTAAAATCGTCGCAATCTTAGAAATATAAAATCTAAACCCTAATCCCTAAACACATTACCATATTGTATTAAGGAAATATATTTGGTAATAAAAAACTTCTCATAGTAAACAATACAATCAATAACGACGATTGAATATAATATTTGTTAAAATTCATTATCTTACATAATAGTGTATAACATTCGTTCTTATAAGTTCATTCGTAACATGCATGAAATATAAAATGTTAATCATTTTTGTATTACGTATACTACGAATCAAAAACTTATGTAAAACAATGTAATTGATGCAAAACCAAACATATACAACATATCATCAACCCTAAACCCTAAAACCCTATTAAGATGGATTCGTCGTACTGTCGTCATAATTTACCATCGAAATTACGATGGATTCGTCGTAACATCGTCGTAAGTAGTACGTCGAATTTACGACGATTGTGTCTTCAATCGTCGTAAAGCCGTCGTACTTTGATAACCGAAGATAACCGGAGATGAGATCGAAAGGACCCCCGTAGGTCTAATATTTCCCAAACCATAAAATACCAGGGTTTGGTTAATATTCGACCTACGGGAATCCTAACGATCCCATCTCCGGTTATCTCCGGTCATATGCCGAGATCCGCCCATAATCTTCAAGTTTTATTATACAAATAAAAATAATAGCAATTACATATATATAAATCAATCAGAATCATCATCTCCGCTCGGTTCATCAACTTCATTGGGTTCATCATCTTCCGGTTGAGAATCGTCACTCTCATCAAACTCATCGGAATCGCCTTCTTGTTCAGTGTCGTCAGGTAGATAATCAAGTTCCCTGTTGTGGGGATCAATTAACAGAGCGTTCTCCGAAATTTCTGGTTCTGTAATGTCACAACAAGAATCTTGTTGCATTGGAAGATCGTCAACACCAACAATTTTACCCCTTGGAGCTATTTTAATAACCGATAACCATGTGGGCCCAGTGTTTCGAACTCGCGGATAAGGCACGAACGTTACTTGTTCTGCTTGTGATGCTAGGATAAATGGTTCAAACTTGTTGTATCGCCGTGCTTTGTTAACGTCTACCACACAAAATTTGTTAATTCGCACCCCTCGACAGACTGTTGGATCGAACCAATCACATTTGAAGAGAACGCATTTCATACTAACCAAGTCGGGGTACTCCACTTCGATTATTTCTTGCAAACCCCCATAAAAATCTATTTCACCCCTAACACATACTCCGTAGTTGGTAGTTGCCCGCCGAACGCCGTATTTGTATGTATGAAACACATAACCCCGGGTGAAATACATGGGCGCAGTCTTTATTTTCCCGAAGGGGCCTAGTATTAACTCATGAAACCATATTGGATATTCGGGGTCGTCATGATCCACCTATGAAAGACACACATATCGAGAAGTGTGCATGTTAGATCGAGCATCAATAAACTTAATGAATTTTATTTTATTATGTAAACTTACTTGCGTCTTTAACCACTCAGCAAAGTGACAATCTTTACGATCGTTTATTTCATCATCTGAAACGCCTTCAATGCATTCTTGTACCTGACTAACAAATAAGCTGCAAAATATAGATTGAAATTACCGCATTTATCTTTATATATAATATTAAATTAATAGTGGATGATTAAATTATCACGTTACCTCTTGAAAGGTTCCACTTCCTCGCAATTTAGTAGGATGTACGTATGTGCGCTGTGCTTGTCATTCTCGTTAGACCACAAAACTTCCTTCACTTTTCCACCAAGACGACCGATTGGTGAGAAGATGTCTGGGACACTCTCTACTGCATAAGTTCTTCCCACACCACCACCATCATATCGTTGGGGTTTCCGTTTGCGTGTGCGGACTTTCGTAGCGAAATAGTATGAAGTGAAGTGTGAAGTTTCTTCGGTCAAACTTCCCGCAACAATTGATCCTTCAACTCTCGCTAGATTTTTAGTCTTTCCCTTTAAATTTTTCATGAACCGCTCGAATGGGTACATCCACCTAAACTGAACAGGTCCGCCTAGTTTTGCTTCGTGAGGGAGATGAATGAGAAGATGTTCCATAACATCAAAAAACGCCGGCGGAAATATCTTCTCCAGATTGCACAACAATATTGGAATATTAGCATCCAATCGTGCAATTACATCTTCTGACAACGTCCGTGTACTAAGATCCCGGAAAAACGCTATGATGCCTGCAACACCAAAATTATATAGTGCAATATATATATTTGAATAAATTATTTGTGATATGATGATGTCTCCCTTACCTCCAATTTCTTCGTGAACATTTCCTGGAAGGAGTTCGGCAAATGCGAAAGGAAGTAATCGTTCCATAAACATGTGGCAGTCATGACTCTTCATCCCTGAAAACGTTTGTCCTGTCTCAACAGATTTAGCCAGATTGGATACGTACCCATCAGGAAACTTCACATCAGATGAAATCCAATTGAACAACGCTGCCTTTTGTTGGGCACCTAACCGAAATATAGGAACTGGTGATTTTCCATTGCTCATAATATGCAACTCATTTCTGTTGCAAATATCAGGCAAGTCCAACCTTGACTTTCCGCTGTCTTTGGTTCTTCCTGTCACGTTTAACACCGTATGCATGATGTTATCAAAAACGTTTTTCTCAATGTGCATGACATCAAGATTTTGTCGCAACAGATGATCTTTCCAGTACGGAAGTTCCCAAAAAAATGTTTTTCTTGTGCCAATTATGATTCACCCCGTATCCATCAGGCATATTAGCTGGAGTGTGCCAATTTCCCCCACGATTCACAGTTTCTAGTCCCCCAAAATGATCTATTTGCGTTTCTAGATCTTCCCTAGATAGATACACTATTGGGGGGGACACACACGATTTTGTTCTTCCTAAACAATCGCTTGTTTCTCCGATATGGATGGTGGATTGGTAGAAACCGACGGTGACAATCAAATCAACATGTTTTTCGACCATGTTTCAGCTGAAACGCATCTGTCCGATTGAGGCAATACGGACAAGATAACCTCCCATGCGTCGTCCAACCTGATAGCATCCCGTATGCAGGGAAGTCGCTTATTGTCCACATAAGCACCGCACGCATCGTAAAATTTTTCTTCCACGAACAGTCGTATGTACGAACTCCTGTATATCACAAAACTTGTATGAGAGGCTGCAAAAACACATCAAGGGAACGTTTCGGATGCTTCGGACCAGGTACTAATATACTCAAGAATAAAAATTCTCTTTGCATGCACATATTTGGAGGAAGGTTGTATGGCGTTAAGATTACTGGCCATAAAGAATATTGCCTACCAGACATACCGAATGGACTAAATCCATCAGTGCAAAGGCCAAGATACACATTTCGCTTAAATTTAGCAAATTCCGGGTGTACCATGTTAAAGTGTTTCCAAGCTTTCGCATCTGATGGGTGAGTCACTTCTCCTTCTCTCTGCGAATGTTCTGCATGCCACCTCATCGATCCAACTGTCCTTTCAGATTGATACAATCGTTTCAACCTATCAGTTATAGGAAGATACCACATCCGTTGGTACGGTATCTTACTACGCCCAGAAGTTTGTGGCCTGAATCTCGGCTTTTGGCAAAATCGACACTCCTGCAGCTTATCATCATCTTTCCAAAACAGCATACAATTGTCAACACATACATCTATCATCTCAGAAGGCAACCCAAGACTAAACACCAACTTCTGTATCTCATAGTATGTTTCGGCAGCCAAATTATCATCTGGTAAATACTCTTTAATAAGATCAGCCCAATCATCCATGCAAACCTCAGCTAAGTTATGATCAGTTTTAATTGTCATCATCCTAGCTGCTAACGACAATTTAGACTGACCTTCTCTACATCCATCGTAGAGTGGCTGATTTGCAACGGCTAACATATCATAAAACCGTTTCGCATCTACATTGGGTTCCTCAACACTATTATCAACATTTGTTTCATGAAATGCATCATTGACCATTTCATGCATCCTATCATGATCTTGATCATGACCATGATGATAACTACTACCCTGATCATAATCTACATGACCTTGATTACTACTACAATCAGCTTGATTAGTAGTACTCCTTTCAAAACCCTCTCCATGTTGATACAAAACATAATATTGCGGCATAAACCCTCTATTTAGTAAATGTTTCCACACCGTCTCAATTTGCGTATATCTTGTATTCTTGCATTTATGACAAGGACAGAACATCTTACCGCTTTCGAGGGTTGTTTGCATATTTCCGGCCTGATACATGAATATTTCAAGCCCGTCTTTGAATTCTTGCGTCAACGATCTCTCCGAATCCTTTTGCGTATACATCCATCGTCGTAGATCGTAAATCGACATTTTATATAAAAAAATTTGAAGTGTTTTTTTTTTTTGAGAACAGAAGAGATTGTTTTTGTTTTTGATAACTATCGTTCGAAGTTGGCTGTATTTATAGAAAATTTTCGGAATTACCAATGGATTTATATCGAAAATTTACATCGAATTTACATCGAAAATAAATTTACATCGATTTGACATCGTTTATACGACGGAATTACGACGACTCAATCAGATGTAAAAAATTAGGTGACTCTTTTAAAACGTGCCCACCTACCTAGATGCATTCGACGTAATCTCGTCGTAATGTACATCGCTATTAAGTCGTCGTAACATCGATGTAAGTGTTACGACGATATTACGACGATTGTTTGGATCGTCGTAATATCGTCGTACTTTTGACGTCCAATTACGACGATATTACGACGCCAAGAATTTACGACGAATTTACATCGAAACAAATTTGCGTCGTAATATCTTCGTAATATCGATGTAAAGTTACGACGGCCAAAATTCGATGTAAAAATTCGTTGGTAATTGGGTGTTTTCTTGTAGTGAATAGAAAATACCAAAAGTGTAAGCAATGAAGTTGCAAATAACAAAATAGTCTCAATAACAAAGAAAATGAAGCTCAAACAAACTGCAAAATTATAAAAATAGACGTTCTATAGACACATAGAAAATAGTCTCTAATATTGAATACACTAAAATGATGAACACTCTTAAGTAACACATTGAAATTAGTCTCCAACGATGTTCTATACAAATAGACGTTCTATACAAAATACTCTCAACACAAA
Organism: Eutrema japonicum; assembly: GCA_030161315.1. Lineage (NCBI taxonomy): Eukaryota > Viridiplantae > Streptophyta > Magnoliopsida > Brassicales > Brassicaceae > Eutrema > Eutrema japonicum. The sequence goes on from BSQW01000007.1 coordinate 24,998,984, forward strand.
AGGAAAGGAAGCTCAAGCAAATTGCAAAATTACAAAATAGACGTTCTATACACACAAAAATTACAAAACAGACGTTCCATACATAAAAAGTCGCTCAACCAAATTGCAAAATTACAAAAAGTAGACGTTCTATACACATATAAATTAGGTTCCAATATTGAAAACAAAAACAATAGACGTTCTACACTAATAGACGTTCTATACAAATAGAACGGCGAAGTATTGGGTAGTGTTGCGAAGTAATAAAACACCCAATCGTATTTAACAAAAACCAAATATAGAACCTCCATAAAAGCCAAATAGACAGTATATGTTCTATGGTTCGAAGAAAAATCAAGAACTAAACTATGGTTTGAAGAAAAATAGTACATCCATAAACTAAACACGGAAATAGTATATCCATAAAAAATGGTGACATAGATTCTGGTTTGAAGAAAAATAGCGAAATTGCCACAGAAATTGACTAGAGATTACAAGAGAATCGAATGGCGAAGACGAGATTACAAGAGCAAGTATAAAGCGTGAAGATCGAAATACCATCCCAAATTTGTGCCAATTCGATCACAGTTTCCCAATTCCGTTCGTCGTAACTGCTAAATCCAGAGGCACCGACGATTAACGGCCGACCTGGACAAGGGATCCTCCGATCCGTTTCTCCGACGGGAGTTTTAAGGACAGAGACGCGGTCGCCAAAAATCGCTGCATGATATGGGCGAGACCTTTCGACGGCGAATCTAGGCGGGTTTCTTGTGTAGACAAAACGCGACTGTGAAGACGACGGCGGTTGTGGAGAGGAGAGAGAAGGCGAAGAGGAATTGATAAACGAAGAGCAGAGTCCATTCGTGGTTCGTTTGAGATTGATCGGGGAGGAGAAGAATAGTACATAGTAATACCGGGATGAATAGTAGTGCGGAAAAATATCTTGGGAGAAGACGCGTAAAGGAGGAGAGAAAAAAGAAAAAAAAAAGATAAAAAGGAGAGATGGAAAAAAAAAGACAGGTTAAAATTGTATTAATACATATTATATAAAGAATATCATTTGCATTTTTTTTTGGTTATCCACCTAATTATAATATTTTTATGGTTATTGAATGCAATTTTCCGTAAATGAAAAAGGGGCAAGTTGATTAGGTGAGGGGTTGATTAGGTGAGGGACAAACTGATTAACTTTACACCATTTGGGTCATATTAGATTATCCCCCTATTTCTTGGCACGAAATTTTCCCAGCTGGAAAATATTTCCTCGAGAATCTGAAGGGTTTGTTTGAAATGGAGAGAGTAAACTGATTTTGTTTTCCATTTAGTTTTTTTTTTAATAGATTTTTTTTTTAATCTAAACTTCTCAAAACAACGACGTTTTGACGATATGTTCCAACGAGGATACACATGTGGCATCTGACTCAAATCCGTTAATGGAGTTTGAGTCAAAGTTAGTTTCGGCCAAAAAAAATTAGTACGTGTATGAAAATTCATAATTGTCCGGGTACGAATCGGTACTATTTGTATTTGTTGAGGTATGAATTGGCCGTTTCCCCGTGAAGTTGTTGAGATCTTTGATAGTATATGCTCTAATTTCATGTATGTTCAAGATTTGATGACTCTTTGAGGTATTACCGAATGATGTTGGATTATGAATGTGAACCAGAGTTGAACACCTATTGTAAGCTTGTTTCCGGGCTCAGTAAAGACCGAAAGTTTGCCAATGCACTTGAGATGTTCGAGGAGATGTTTGTCAAAAACGAACGTTCAATCACAGGGCCTCGCTACCTCTTTCCTCAAGCCGTTTTCTTGCTACCGTCCACCACACACTGCAATGGTATCAAAACAGAAATGGCTTACAAGCTGTTTATGAAGATCAAAGAGGCTCGTGATGAACAAAATGCTAGCACATTCTGGAGAACAAATGGGTGGCACTCTTGATATTTATGTTATGTTATATATGTTCACAGGGAAACTGAAAAAGAGTCTTTGTATTTGTGAAATTTTTACTTACAGGATCGCATCTTCTTCAAATTGAGACGAGTCTGTGAAATTGTAATAGAGAACACTCCAAATTTTTGTAGGGTTTGATTAAATTCCTTTCGTAATAGAGAATGGTAGAAAATCAGTAAAAAAGTACGAACATTACATTTCATTTCAATCTCACATTGCCTTTCCTTTAAATACAGGAATCAATCAATTAATATGTCCGGAAAGTTATTACAACGAATAAATAAAAAAGATCAGAGATGAAGCAAGGCAATGGTCTTGTTCATACAAGATAGATTGAGTTTCTGACTCCTGTGGTTCCTCGAAACATGTCTCCAAGAGGCTTCTTCCGTTGATATATCGCAGGCAGTGAAGAAACCTAATACCTGCCCAAAGATTTTGAACATCTCAACTCCCATTAGTATGTTCTGGTCTGAGACATATGTGGCGTTCCAATCCATTGGTGCGTCCGGGTGTACTGAAACCTCGGTCCATGTGAGGTACACAAGATCCAACTCCCACAGCTTTCTCACCGCTTTGTTTCTCCTCCCAATTTGTCCATCTCCTTCATCGCACCACGAAACTGAAAGCATGAACAACCGATGGTTGCAGGACACGAGTTTAGGGTAGAACTCATGAACCCGGGGAGGGAAAGGAGATGTTTGGATCGCAATCCAAAAGCCTCTCTCTATGTCATACCCTGATAGCCTATCATTCTCAGAATAAGCGTAGAAGATTCCATTGCATATGATCCCGCAACATACAACCCCGAAATCCATTGGAAGTCTCTGGATTTCTGACCATGTGTTTGTTGCTGAGTCGTATATTTCACCTGAATCAATTGGCTCGTCGAACAATCCAGTGCCTCCGATGGCAATGAGCACAAATCTGGATTTGTTTCGGTTTAGCCGATCACCCTTAAGTCTTGCTAATCTGTGGGATTTAGTTCCGTTTTTATCAGCCGTGTTTATGTGCTGGCGTCTTACAGATAACCTGTGAGGGTCTTCATAAACATCTGATTCTCCGCTGATTCTTGATCGGTGGAAGCGTCTATCTTGACGATTCTGCTGACATTGTATGGTCGAGAATTCTGAAGTAACTTCAGAGGCACCAACAATGGGAAGTGATCTAGCATGTCTCATAGACCCGATTTTACGCCATGACTTGGTTAAAGGGCTGAATACCAAGATCCCTCTGTGGGTCTTGAAAGAGTTTCTTTCGATAGAACGACCTCCGATTATATAAATATCCTCATGGATGCTCGTGACTGCGTACATAAACCGCCCTTTAAGTACATCAGATTCAATCCTATGCCATTTGTCTTGAGATACATCATACCCGTGAATTTCACCAGAGGAGCAGCTATCTTTAATAGCAGCAAACAGAAATAACCATGGGGTCTGAAAGAAGCCTTCTCGTCTCAGCTGTAGGAACCGCTGCGTGGTGGCCATGTATCTCCATCTCTTACAAACAAGGTGTGCATTCATTAGGCTGGTCAAAGGAAGCCTTATCAAGCACATTTCCAGGATATCATCGGGTAGGAATATGTGCTTTCGGTTATCCTGGACCGGATCCTCTAATTCCAGATATTTTCTGTTATTCTTCTTCCAGAACATCTCTTTAACCCCATAAGAAAAGCAATCCAACCTAGTTTCTTCCGTTCCACAAATGGTCGTCAATCCCCTACCCTCCTCACTCGCACTAGACCATCTCTTATTGCTCGGATCCTCAAAATCCTCACCCGTGTCAGCAACTTTGCAACCAACACCTCTACCACCGATGTTCAGACAATTCACAGCTCCCCTTGCATCCCCTTCATCTTCCGCCTCAGTTTTACAAATCTTTTTCTTTAACTTCCGGCTAGCACTTTTCACAAGCCGCTTTGACACAGTTAAAACCTCCAGATCCTGCCGGATACACTCCTCTCCCAATGGTTTCTCAGAAATCATCATGCATCATCTAGCAACTTCACATGTCAAACACATCCATCATGCAAAGGAGATCGTCTTTTCCACCAGATTGTAGGCTAAAGTTTCTATAATTCAGTTAAAGAGAAGCAACCTGCAAAGATCACACAATTACGAACAGCGAAAATCAAATGATAGCACCAAGACCAGACCATATAAACACATCACAAACAAATAAATTTTATCTTGTTCGCGTTATTCTACCAAACCCAATTGATATCCTGTAAATAATCGAAGCTTTCTTTTACTCATATACAAATTCATCAGGCATGCTTAGTTGATGATCAAAAAGCAATCGTATCAGATCATCCACATTGCAGTCTTCAATACACTAATTCACGAACATTTCAATAAGAGATTTAACAAGTAAAAGAAAAACCTAGCTCCAAATCAAGTCACCATCATCACCAGCTCAACAAACTACAAAACTAGATTGCCGCATCAGACTACAAAACCGGAAAACGCTTTCTGATTTTTCTCCTTTTTCCCCAGAAAGTAACCATAAAGGCACGAAATTAAGCGCAAAACGAAGAACATTTTCACGAAACTCACTTACATTGAGCAAACCCAGGAAATTTCGAAACGAGATTCATCCATCTACATGTTATTTCCCGAAAATTCGAAGCAGATTTTGAGTTTCCCCAGAAATCAAGAAGGATATGACTGAGACTTGGAAGACCTAGAAAGACCGATTTCCCTTTCCCTTTTCGCAGCAGAGAGGAAGAGAGAAAAAAAAACTGGGAAACGAAGAGAGTGATTATTTGCCTTTTTCATAAATAAATAGAGAAGAAATCAAGTTTTTATTGAAACTAGTTGAGTTTTTATTTTATTTTCTTTTCTTTTCTTTTTTTTAACTATCTCAAAATTTTAATTAGAAATTATGAAAATAATTACAATGATAATTTTTTAACTGATAATATATTCGTTCCTCAAGAATCCACACAGACTAGAATCACAACGAGCGGTTTTACTTGCACCATGCTGAATATTTTTTATAAATTTGTCTTCATTAACCTACAAAAATTGTATATTCTAGTGTAAAAACATTAATTAATATTTTTTTTTTTCTTACGGTAATATCGTTACAACTTACCCAAAAAAAGAGTATAAACTAATAAATTAGATTTGACCAAAAAAAAATTACAAAAAAGGAAATCGCAAAAAAAAGAAGAAAAACAAAAAGTAACCTCAGATAACACACATGACACAACAACCCTATAAATTAGAATTAAGGATTCGATTAGTCCCTAAACACCGAATTTAAATTCATATCCATTAATCTTTTTCCAACACAAACCATGGTTTTGTTTTTGTATGCCGATGACGAACTCGACACCTTCACCACAACAACAATCTCCGGAAAAACCAAACTTGCTGTTCGATTTCGAGATAGTTTACAGGCGAGCACCTGAACCAGATTCATATTCAGACGTAGAGGAAGATCCTGATATCTACTGTAATTTAGAAACTCGAATCGTTCATCACACTCACGAGGTCAATAGAGATTGGCTCATCGGTGGCGATAGGGATCAGATACAAGCCACCGTATATGATATTCTCGATATGATCCAAGTCCCTTCTTACTCGGATATTGTTTATACATTAACTATAGATATCATGGATTTGAAGAAACGCGAGGCCGTGTCTGTTTCACCTGGGGTTGAGAGGAATTGAGTATCGATTGATGTTATTGTCTGTAGGTTTCCTGGTGATGTTGACGATGCGGATGTGAAGCAGCTTACGGTGGCTCCGACAAGCGATGAGGTGGCGGAGAAAAACTTGGAGACAGTGGTTGCTGGGAAAGATGAAGGCTTTTGTGTGCTATGCATGGATATGATCCTTGTCGGGTCAGATGTGGCAGATGCGTGTCGAATGCCGTGTTTCATCGCAAGTGTGGAGAGGTGAGATCGGAAAAGTAAAGATAAGCTCCCGATCTAGAAATCCGGTGTGAATTCGAAGAAAGGGTAAACACATACATAGAAGATGATCACGAAAAGAGAAGGATCACCTCGAAAATATGGGTTTGTTGACAATGGAGTTGTACGTCGTTAAACCGTAAAGCAAAAGAGAGATAAAGTAGAGGATATTTTCTGATTGATTTCATCGTTACTGGCCATAGGCCTTACATAATGTGTGATGTTCATAAAACGACAAATTAAAGAACTCGACCGGTTATTGACAGAACCGATTAAACCATGAGAAAATCTATTTAAACCGAATTGCATAAAGATAGATTGAAAATAGCTAAGGCGGAAAGTTGTCGATGATACTGTAACAATACTCCCTCCTTCATATCATCCTTGTAATCAAGGATGGTATTATGTAGGGGTGGGCAAATGGTTATTCGGTTCGGTTCGGTTCGGTTATTTTGGTTTTCGGTTACGTTCGGTTATGTCTTTTACTATCCATTCGGTTAGTAACAGTTTTCGGTTCGGTTTCGGTTCGGTTACTATTTGGTTCGGTTCGGTATGGTTATCAAAATTAATAACCGTTTGGTAACCGAAATATTTCGGTTATTTTCGGTTAACCGAATGGTTTCGGTTATTTTCGGTTAACCAAATGGTTTCGGTTATTTTCGGTTAAATTTCAAATATTTTCGGTTAAATTTCAAAATATTTCGGTTATTTCGGTTAAATTTCGGAAATATTTCGGTTAGTTTCGGTTATTTCGGTTATTTCGGTTATATTTCGGTTATTTTGGTTAATTAGGGGAAATAAACATAATTTTTTTTTTTTGATATCTATGGATACCCATTGGTTATCGGTTAATAACCATTCGGTTATCATAACCAATGGATATCAAAAATAAAAACCATTATGTTATTATGAAGTAACCATAACCTAACCAAACCATTAATTTCGGTTCGGTTCGGTTCGGTTTCATTCGGTTCGGTTATTATGCCCATGCTTAGTATTCTGGATACTTAGCCCCAAAATCTTGATAAAACTCCCACGTAGCTTGTTCCAACGTGTACCCTTTCCACTAGACCAAGATCTTTGTCACTGCCTTGTTCTATCTTTTAATCATCTTTTCTCAAGTATCTTCTCAGGTTCTTTGGAGTTACCAACATCTGTGAGAGACGGAGGCATAGTAAAAGGAGATGCAGGTGGGTTGGGGCATAGTTTGAGCTGACTCACGTGAAAGACATTGTGAATTGCAGCATCATAAGGCAGAGCAACTTGTAAGCATGTGAACCAATATGATATGTAACCAGGAAAGGACCATAAAACTGTGGAGACAGTTTGTGGGGAGTGTTGCGGTTCTTGAGAGACTAATGCATGTAGGGTTGAAGCTTCAAGTAGACTTAAATACCAATCTGAAATTCACGAGCTCACATATGGGAATCAGCATATTGCTTCGTTCTGTTTTGTGCCTGTAACAAGTGAAATTTCATCATGTTAATCAATTCTTCTCGTTTCTGCAAATTGCGATCAACAACCTGAGAAGAACTCTCTCCTGGGAGGTAAAGCATATGGGTTGGAGGAGGCTGACCATAAACAATCTCAAAGGGAGTGATGCGGATGGTTGTGTGGTAAGTTGTATTGTACCACCATTCTGCGAGAGGAAGCCACTTGGTCTAAGTGGTAGGCGTATCTGATGCCATACAACGCAAGTAAGTCTCGAGAGTTTTGTTGGTAACTTCAATTTGTTCGTCAGACTGTGGGTGGTAGGCGATGGAGAAGTTGAGAGAGACTCAATGAACTTTGAAAAGTTCTTTCCACACCCCGCTGAGAAGCGTCAGATCTCTGTCACTAGTTATGTCTCTGTAAGAAGACAAGAGAATGCAACCTCCAGAAAAGACACCTCAAACTTGGGCAAGCTTATGAGCTCTCGAGAAAACGGGTTGAAGAAGAAGATGTCGTTTGAGCTAGATTTGTGCATAACTAACCAACTGTCTCTTGAGTAACACACAAATGATTTATATAACTCTGACAGGTACCGTCTCTTGAGTAACACACAGTTGATTTATCTAACTCTGGTAGGTTCAAAGTGTACGACTTGCATTGCAATAGATCGAGGAGTTTAAACAAGTTGCCACGTTTAGGAAACACACAAAAACCAAGGATGTTTTTCCAGTACCTGGACATATTATGCTGCTTCACGCCATGACTTGCAAGTAGCAGATGCATGTATGTTATCTTTTAACACAAGATGAGACATTATCACTTCCAACAGACTCGATGGAAGATCATATGGATGTTATATTGGGTAAAATAACCCAACCCGACCCAAGCCCGAAATGAGCATGGCGTGCTAGTAAATGGACTTTTCTTAGTAAATGGAAAAACACAACCCATCCGTTTTAGTAAAAAAAACAGGCTAATGGACTAAAAAAATAGGGAGAGTTACTTACATAGCATAGAAATTAGGTAAAATGATTAGACTAGTAAATAGCTATTTTTTATTACTGAAATGTTTTTCATACCTATGATGTCTTTCTAAGCATTTGATAACAAAAACGTAATTACATGAATGCCATTAATGTTTTTTCCACATAAGCGAAAAAACAGGTGCGGCACCTACGTGGCATAAAAACTGCATACGTGTATTATGAAAATCTGCCGCAGAAATTTCTCGCTGTAGTGACGGCAGACTTACAGGACGAGCAGCTGATTTAAAAGAACAACCGACTTATTAGTTGGCCGGCTTATTTATATTCATAAGTCAGCCAAATGTCACGGCAAACTTATATGAATCTCGACCGATTTATGAATTTTCGGCTGACTTATGAGTACACGACACGGCTGATTTATATTCTGACGACCGATTTATGAAAACTTTGGCTGACTTATTGCTATGACATGGCCTACTTATTGTTTCCCGCCTGATTTATCGTTAATCCGGCTGACTTATTTGGCTGATTTATTTTGCAACGACATACTGATGCGGGTTAATTGTGGCTGACTTACGTTAAATCAGCCGTAATAAGACCGATTTACTTAAAAGTCGGCCTTATTACGGCTGACTAATTAGCGAAAGATTAATTACTGTAATAGTATGCTAGTGACGACTGACTTATATGATGTAGCGGCTGACTTATGTTTTCTACCTGATTTATGTGTTTCAATGGCTGATTACAGGAAACTTTATTGATTACTTAAATAGTATTTTAGTGGCGACTGACTTATAATTTTGTTTGATGGCTGATTTTATATGGCTGATTTATAAGTTCGTTTGATGGCATGTTTCCATGTCAGCAAAATAAAGATTACATCAAGCTCTAAACACATTATTAGGTTTAGCCGCCGTCAGCCCTTTTCTTCGTCGTTGTTCTTCATCTTCTCCTTTCTTCATCTTTTCTTTGAGCTTTATATCAAAACTAAATTTCGGAGAGGATGGATTCAATAATAATTGTTTGCGGTACATGGGTTCTCAAAAATCGATATGTATTCAACGCCGACAAGAGAGGGTGTAGAGTTCAACAAGTTAACGAAGAGACAACCTACAACAATCTTGTGGATATGATAATGGAGGATTATGGATTGGAGTCGCAAAGCTGTAAGATTCAGCTGAGCTACATGTTCTCCAACAAGATTTTGAAAAAAATGTCGCATGATACTCCACCGGTTTATGTCTGTAATTCTCGACAATTTCTAGGTTTTCAAACGCTAAGAAAAAGCGATCAGCTACGTCTTTGTGTAGAAGTTATAGAGAATGAGGATTGTGAAGTTATTCAGAAGGACAAAGCGGTGGACAAGATGAAACGGCCATTCAGTCATGTCTCGAAAGAGGAATTTAAAGAAGAATACATTGGGAGTTATGAAGATGATGGTGTTTACAAAGACAAAGTTGAAGATGAAGAAGATGTGTGTAATCGAGGAAAATCTATGGATATATGCGAGGACAAAGACGAAGTTGAAGATGAAGAAGATGGCGAATTTGACAGCAGATTTGATATGATTGACGACCCGGATGGTGCATTATCCGGTGATGATAACTTTAGTTTATATGGGAAGCCTCGAAAAGAAGATGCAGATTCACCGACGTTGCCTCCTAAGAAGAGACCTCAGAATATTGCGATGAACGAATCGAAAGGAGCTGGTGAGTTTCTCAAGTTTGAGATGGAGTCTCTAAATATCGTTGTAGGCCAGCGATACGAGACAAAAAAAGATCTGGAGATACGACTGAAACTTCTTACACTGAGGGATCGATTTGATTTTGATGTACCAATATCGAATGCGGAAACGCTCATTGTTCGGTGTTGGGTAAATGGATGTAGCTGGAGAGTTCGTGCTTCTACAAAAGGAAAATCCCTAGAATTATATGTTCGTATCTACGATTCAGAACACACATGTTCTGTAACTGAGCGTTCTAATCGATCCCGACAAGCAACACCGGATATTTTGGGACTCTTATACAGGGATTTTCTCGGCGACATTGATCTGTCAGCTCTACCTAGACATGTCGGAGTAGCTATCAATAAGAATTTTGGTATCAAGGTAATACATTCAATTTCACCTTATTTATTAGGACGAAGCGGCTGATTTATTAGTACGAACCGGCTGACTTAAATGTACGATGCGGCTGACTTATATGTACGATGCGGCTGACTTATATGTACGATGCGGCTGACTTATATGTACGATGCGGCTGACTTATATATACGATGCAGCCGACTTATAACTGATTTTTTTTTATGATTATAGATGGATTACTGGAAGAGCCATAGAACGTTAAGATTTGCAAGACAGATCGATTTGGGGACTCCTGAGAAGGGGTTTGAAGATTTACCTTCGTACCTTCACATGATAAAAATGGTAAATCCGGGTACAGTTACGCGTCTTCATATTGATGATTGCGGAAGATTCAAGTATTTGTTCATTGCATTTGGTGCGACCTTGAATGGATTTGGTTTTATGCGTAAAGTAGTCGTTGTCGATGGTACATTTCTCCATGGAAAATACAAAGGGACGCTACTTACAGCAACAACTCAGGATGGTAATTTTCAGATTTTCCCAATTCGGTGTGGTTGACACTGAAAATGATGATTCTTGGCAATGGTTTTTTACGCAACTTAAAATTATTATTCCTGACGATAAGGGTCTTGCGATCATCTCGGATAGGCATAAGTCAATTGGGAAAGCAATTGAGAATGTGTATCCGTTGGCGGCTCGTGGAATTTGCACGTACAATTTATATAAGAACATTTTGGTACGGTTCAAAGGTGGAAGTTTGTTCCGTATGGTGAAGAAAGCTGCAAAGTGTTATAGAAGAGCTGAATTTGATGAGGTCTTCGATGAGATTGAAGCGTGTAATCCTGAACTTCATGGCTACCTCCAAAGAGCGGATGTTAGAATGTGGTCACGTATTCATTTCCCGGGCGATATATATAATTTGACGACAACAAATATAGCGGAATCAATGAACAAAGTTCTTTCACATGCTAGAAGTTTCCCAATTGTTCGACTCATAGAATAGATAAGGTCAATGATGATGAGATAGTTTGCTGAGCGGCGAGAAGATGCAAGGACGATGAAAACAACGCTTACCCGTGGTGTTGAAAAATTGTTGGAGGTAATTACGTTACATAGATGATTGATTCTTATCATTTGTACCAGCCGAGATTTAATAAAAAAATTCTTGATAACAGGTCCGTGTGAGTGGTGCCAAACTTGCGGCGGTACAAATGATTGATTCTTATCATGTACAAGTTACATGCGGATCATCGTTGCATGTTGTGAATTTGGATGCGAGAAGATGCACTTGCCGTTGTTTCGACATCGAGAAATTACCCCGCGTACATGCAATCGCAGCTGCCGAGACGAGGAATGTTTCTCGTATCTCACTGTGTAACTCATACTATTACCTGGATTATTTGGTTAACGCCTATGCTGGTTCAGTTATGCCTGTAGATTCGGCGCTCCGTATTCCAGAACATGTAACTGAACAAGTGTGCATGCCCCCAGTTGTTCGTCAACAACCTGGAAGACCTAAGAACTCAAGATTTAAATCATGTTTGGAAAAGGCAAGTGAGAAGAAACGCCCCAGAAAACAGCACACTTGTTCTCGTTGTAATCAGGGTGGGCATAATGCGAAAACTTGTAAAACTTAACGGTGATTGGTTGATAACAAATCGGCCATAAAGGACGGTGTAAACTTAACGGTGTGCAATATTATGTTTCTCTCGTAAATCAGCCACAACAGTGTCTGGTATGGTTTATAAATCAGCCATTACGATGTTTAATAAGTCGGCCATAATAGATAATAAATCGGCCATGAAGTTGTATGAATGTGTTGGAAACCAAAAAGATGAAAAATTTGAATTTTATAAAACGAACGACAAAAAAAAACAAAAAAATTTGAATTTTCAAACGATTTGAATTATAATTCAATTTGGGCGTTAATATCGACGAAATTGAGGTTCCCCACCTAAACTTTTTGTAATCTCGAGACACCGCGTGCATCCCTATGTTTCTCTTGTAAATCAGCCACAACAGTGTCTGATATGGTTTATAAATCAGCCATTACGGTGTTTAATATGGTTCGTAAATCAGCCATACCTCAAATTGGTCAGTTGTAAATCAGCCACACCTCAAATCTGTGTTTCAAGGTTTAATTAATAATTTTATTTCAATATTTAGTAATTTAAAGTCTTACATCAACAATGGGTTATATATGTAAGATTTACACGTCTTGTATGTTTATTCTTATCATGTTCATCTCAAAACCTAAACCATGTCAAAATCTTAATATATATAGTAACAACATAATCCTTACCATGTCTTATCTATATGACTAACTATATTAAACTTAAACCCTAAACCCTACATTACTTGTTTTGTAGTAACTATGTTATCATAGATAGCAAAACAAATCCCCTAATTCAATGTAAAACTCGTAATCCTATAAATTCAAAAATATTTGTTTGATAAGTCGGCCATAATAGATAATAAATCGGCCATGAAGTTGTATGAATGTGTTGGAAACCAAAAAGATGAAATTTTTTGAGTTTTATAAAACGAAAGACAAAAAAAAACAAAAAATTTGAATTTTCAAACGATTTGAATTAGAATTCAATTTGGGTGTTAATATCGACGAAATTGAGGTTCCCACCTAAAATTTTTGTAATCTCGAGACACCGCGTGCATCCCTATGTTTCTCTCGTAAATCAGCCACAACAGTGTCTGGTGTGGTTTATAAATCAGCCATTACGGTGTTTAATATGGTTCGTAAATCAGCCATACCTCAAATTGGTCAGTTGTAAATCAGCCACACCTCAAATCTGTGTTTCAAGGTTTAATTAATAATTTTATTTCAATATTTAGTAATTTTAAGTCTTACATCAACAATGGGTTATATATGTAAGATTTACACTTCTTGTATGTTTATTCTTATCATGTTCATCTCAAAACCTAAACCATGTCAAAATCTTTATATATATAGTAACAACATAATCCTTACCATGTCTTCAACAATGGGTTATATTTGTAAGATTTACAATTTTTGTATGTTTATTCTTAGGGATATCATCTTCATTATATGTTTGAATTCGTAATCATACATTATATATTTGAATTCGTAAATCCTAAATCATACATTATATGTTTTAATTCTTAAATTCGTAAACCCCAAAAACACTTGTATCATAAGTCGGCCATAATAGATGACAAATCGGCCATAAAGTTGTATGAATGTGTTGGAAAGCGACATCTTTTTGGTCATTTGGGGGGAAAAACTTATATTAGGGTTCTAGATCACTCTGACACCGGGTTTGAGAGTTTGGGGAATTTAGAGCGAGAAAAAGACGAGTCGATTCGAATTCGGAAATTGTGAGCATGAGTGATCAAGGAAGAGGGTTCCCGACGCACTGTAAATGTGGTGAACGTTGTAGATTGCTTACATCAAAAACGGTGACGAACCCAGGAAGACTATTTCATACTTGTCGATTTGGAGATGAGGTAATGATGCAATTGGTTTCGATTTAGTGTTTATAATGATGCAATTGGTTTCGATTTAGTGTTTATATTATTGTTTGTATGGTGTAGAAGAATCGTTATCACTTGTTCAAATGGACGGACGAATCAATGGTTGAAGAGATTGAGGATATGAAATCGAAGATTGATGATCTTGAAAGTGCTTCATTCACCTTCGAAAAGGGATTACAAGCCCGTAACTCTGAAATCGAGACTCTAAAAATGGAGACTCGGACTTGTGAAGCAGTGGTATGTGGTTTTGAGAAAGAGTTAAGAAGTTTTGAAAAGGAGATAGACGATTGCAAAATGGAGCTAAGGGGTTTGAAGAACATGGTTGTGTGTGTTGTGGTGATGGTTATTTTGTACAAGTTGTTTATGTAACGTTATAAATCGGCCACTATTTGTTTCGACTTTATTTATAAATCGGCCATAACTAGTTTGTTCAAAATGAATAAGTCAGCCATCATGCGCATCACTTGCTAAAATAACGTACATAAATCGACCATCACTAGTATGTTCAAAATAGATAAATCGGCCATCACTAGTTTGTTCAAAATACATAAGTCAGCCATAATGCTAAAATAACGTACATAAATCGGCCATCACTAGTTTGTTCAAAATACATAAATCAGCCATAATGCTAAAATAACGTACATAAATCGGCCATCACTAATTTGTTCAAAATACATAAGTCATCCATAATGCTAAAATAACGTACATAAATCGGCAACCACTAGTTTGTTCTAATAATTAGTTAAATTGTGCATACATGTCAGGTGCCTCATCAAAAATCCCCGCAGCCATCTTTAACCGTAAGGGCTGCGTATGTGGTTTTGTTAATAGACGAAATGCGACTGCGGCGAGGCAGACGAGACGAGTCACAATCGGAAGAGATAAACAAGCAGCACCGGCGGTTCGGCAATCGCCCAGAGAGGTTTTCTTTTTCCTGTTAGTGATTAGAAGATATTGAATCGACACTTTTTCTCTATATTAGTAAATTATAAGAAACTGAACTGTCATATTAATTAATAAAAAATCTCATAAAATACATAAATCAGCCATCATATTAACATAAATCTGCCTTCACGCAAACATAAATCAGCCTTCACGCAAACATAAATCAGCCATCAATATAAAATCATCATACTCGGGTTTTAAAATTAAAGGCCGGAATATGGCCGGAATATGGCCGGAATATGGCCGAAAATTTGATTATGGGGCCATCGATTATGAAAAATTAAATGTATAACTTCATAAAATCGTTGACTTACACTAGTTAACTTCCACCTTTGAAACGATGAAAATCCTTCAAACATTCTAAAAGGGTGCGTAGGTGGTTTTGTTAATAGACGAAATGCGACTGAGGCAAGACGGACGAGACGAGTCGCAATCGAAAGAGACGAACATGCAATACCGGCGGTTCGACAATCGCCCAGAGATTGTTAGTGATGAGAAGATAGTGAATCGACACTTTCTTTTTCCTGTTAGTGATGAGAAGATAGTGAATCGACACTTTCTTTCTCTATATTAGAACGTCATATTAATTAATAAAAAAATCTCAATTAAAGACATAAATCAGCCATCATATTAACATAAATCAGCCTTCACGTAAACATAAATCAGTCTTCACGCAAACATAAATCAGCCATAAATATAAAATCAGCTGTCAAGTGTGCATAAATCAGCCATCAATGTAAAATCATTAGACTCGGATTTTGAAATTAAAGGCCAGAATATGGCCGGAAAATTGACCTTATAACTTCATGGGGATATCGATTATGGAAAATTAACTGTATAACTTCATAAAATCGTTAACTTACAGTAGTTAGCTTCCACTTTCAAACGATGAAAATTCTTCAAACTTTCGACTTGAGACTGAGATGAGGCGGACGAGACGAGTCGCAACCAAAAAAGACGAACATGCAACACCGGCGGTTAGGGCATCATCGACATGAATCATTTTCTGTAATTTTTTCAAAATTAACCGTAAATCTCAATTAAAAAAATCTAAATGGAATTATCATTAATTAAATTACTCACGCAGCCCTTAATGGATATTTCCTTTAAAAGTTGTATCATTTAAGTAATTTCAAAAAGGTATATATTACTCTAGTCATATCACAACGTTTTTGTGCCATTTGAGTAATTGTCTCCAAAAAATATTCAAAGTAATGTAAGAACCTAACTTTAACATCCCTAGAAGATCAGCAAAACTCAGATTCAGTGCCTTTTTGCTCCGAGTTTTGGATCTACAAAACAAAAAAAATGAAGTTCAAATTATGCAAAAGTTTGTGACATTCTCATATTCGTTTCAAAGTGAAAAGCTGTAATATTTCAATGTATCATTATTGGTCAACAAGTCCACACAAACAAACAAAAAATCTTTAATTATTGGGAGGAGAACTCCCAAAAATGTTCCCAACTATACAAAATATGTTAATTTCGTAGAAAAGTTCAGCTATAATTTTGAAATTCAATTCAGATTTCAACCAAGTTCCCTGAAAAGATAAAAACTCAATCACAATTCTCAATCAACAGCTGAATATTATAATTTGTAGAAACTGCTTGAGAGTAACGAGCCTTTTGTTGTATCGGTTAAGGTAACTGGGTAACTTGAATATAAAGTCAAAAAAAGGTTCGAAGAATTTTGATTATAGATAAAGTCTGTGCTCAGCGAATATGATAAACGAGTGGCTCGATAATGAGTAGGTCGGTTAAACAACGAACCATGAATTGATGCTTAAGTTCGGTCTAAATAGAATGTAACCTGGTCGGTTGCTTTCTAGGTCGGTAAATATGAGATCGGTGTAAGTGGTTGTCAGAGCATTTATTTCTAAAATTGGATCTCGTTTACAATGAAGGTACATTACTATTTATACTGAAATTATGACGGTGGTTTAGAGATATTAATTCCTAGGTCGTACGGCCGGATAGGATATATCGATGGCGGGCAAGACAGATCGTTGGGTCATGCAGAGTATGCTGATCGATCCCTCTTTAGTAGCCTCAGTGGCGGTCCACCTCATTTCTCTCCGGGTCGTACGTCCGAGCCGAATCGGCGAGATGGGCCTAGTCGACGAGATGGGCCTGGTCGGCAAGATGGGCCTGGTTGGCGAGATGGGCCGATCTTGATTTGAGAAGGGTTTTAAGGGGGGTGTGAAGCCCACCTCCAACAATTGTCCCCCCCCCCCCCAGTTCGGCGAAGGAGTGTGTTGGTCGAGTTCAGTGGTTTTGTAATTTGGCTCGGCTCTAATCCAGATCGGTGTATTAGGACGAATAATATCGGCTGACGCGGCAAGTGATCAGCCTTTTACCGATGAGATGTACTCCTTTCGGACTGTTGCGGAAGGTGAAAATTTGCGCTTCTAGGTTCTTGAGCCGTTACGGAGGATAAAAAGTCACGATTCTAGGTTTTTTAGCCGTTACGGAAGATGAAAACTTGCGATTCTAGGTTTTTGAGCCGTTACGAAAGCCAAAGAGTTGCAACGATATCAATGATTATGTTTCTCGAAAACTGTGCCTCTCTCCCTATATATATTTCGTCAGATCCCCCCCCTCTTCTCATTTTTATTATTTCAAAAACGAAGGCAATTTCTCTCTATGCTCTCTCGTTTTCACCTCGCTGCTTTATTTATTTTTCTGTTTCATCTTTAAACTTTCCGTCGAGTCGCCGCCGCTTCCTTAAAATCTATGACTTGATTTTGCCGATCTCCTTGAAGATCTTGAGTTTTCCGACCGATCTTCATAGCGTTCTTCGTGTTCGTCTCGAGATTCCTGATTGTGGTCGTCAAAAGATGATACGAGCCTAATCGAGCCTATCTTCCGCCTTGGCAAGAGAAGAGATCTCTTCGAATAGTAATGACTCTCCTCACAGGAGTTCATCGAATTCTGATAGGTTGGTGACCGAAGTGGATCTTCCGATCATGGAGCTGACCGTTCGTTCTAAGCATGATGGGACAACTTCCAGCTCGGGCCGTATTCAGATCGATGTTCCATATTTGAGGTATGACCCAATTGATGGGGGCAAAATCAAAGAGGAGGAGCCATGGGTCGCTGACGAAGAGTATTTGGCGACGTTGGAGCGAGGTGAGGCCGAGAGGGGTCATGATTCTGTTCGCAGGAGAGGTCGTAGCTTGGTTCCTCGCAGTAAGAAATGTCTCGAGGAAATATCTTCGAGGTGTGATCGTGTATCGTTAGAGAAAATGCGGAATAACTGTGAGATGCCCAACGACGTATGTTTCAGGGTTCCGACCGCAGATGAACGTCTGTGGCATGCACCCGAAGGATGTTTATGCATGTACGAAGCCTTCTTCACTAGTTGTCGTCTCTGGCTTCCTTTACCCAAGCGTCTACGAGGAAGATCGCCATTTCCCAGCTAACAACAGTCGCGATTCGCAACATGGTCGCGATGCTGGTTCTAGGGGCCGAATGCTGAGTTCACGTCGATCTCGAATTCTTTGAAGAGGTGACGACAATTAGTTAGAATGGCATGACTCATGTCTACGTGAGAAGTAAACAGGGCAACACGATCATCATTGACGATGTTCCCAATAAGACCAAATATTGGGAACATCAGTTCTTTATTGCGAAGATAAATCGGGCGACGGTCATCGAGGTCGATAGTGTGTATAGGATGCAGTGGAACGAACACGGATTTAGTATATTTTAGCTCAAAGCCAATATCGTTTTAACTGCATTTTTGTGCTCACTTGACTTTTTCCATTCTTCATGTTTCATAGCGTCATTCAGTCACTCGAAGTTTTCCTCCTGATTTCCGCGCTAACTTGACGAAGATTCAGGAGTTGGGACGAAGACGGTGGCCAGAAATTCACTTTACAGAGTTTGGCTCGAATTTCCGAAGGTAAGTTCTAACTCATTATTCATTTGTCTTTTCCTCGGTGATCGTACTTACGCTTGATTTCTACTTTCAGATAGTTCTTCAAATCGATTAACCGAGATGGTGAATGTTGAGCCGCGCGTTGGGAGCTACGCCACGAATCTCAAAGCTACTTTAGAGGCTCGGCGCATGATCCCCGCATTAACTGAGAAGAACAAGTCGAGTCACTGGTCGGGGACCGGGTGGTTGTTGGTGATACTCGTGTTGCGGAGGGAGTTCCTGTAATTTAGGAGGTCCGTGAAAATGAGGAGGTTCATGAGACCGAAGTTAATGAAAAATAGGAGGTTAATGAGACCGAGGTTAATGAAAACGAGGAGGCTGATGAGATCGAGGTTCATGAAATGAGGAGGCCTGCGAGGCCGAGGAGGATCAAAATGACGATAGTACTGGCAGCGTTGGCACTGGGGATATCGGTGCTGAGAACGCCATGATGATGCCGCGAGATCCGCGAGAAGGAAAGAGAAAAGAAGAAAAAGAAGAAGGATGATGCTCGCCTGGCGAGGAGGAAGTTGCAGACCGACTTAAGGGTCTCGCGGTTGATACTGCTACTCCATCTGTTGGACCTTCTGCGCTCGAGGAGGCGCGTTCAAAGAAGAGGTCTGCTGAAGACTTAGGGGAGGTTGGCGAGGATGAAGCTGCAAAAACAAGGAGGATGGAAGCTACATCGAGGATGGCTCATGGGTTCTCGTTCAGATACGAGAAAGACGAGCTATTCGTGAATGACTTGGAAGGGTGCGCCGAGCTGTTTTGTACGATTCGAGGCAGTTCACGGCAGATTTCATCGGCGGATGATCTAGACGAGGCTACCGCCTACAAGGAGATGTCTCGTCACGCCATGCGGGTAAGTTATATATTTTTAAACGTCTATGTCTCTGCTCGGCTTCTTCTTATGTTTTAATTTTCTTTGATCAGTTCATAGGAAGCTACAATCGTCTTGCGGGGAGTTATGATCGCAAGGATTTCTATCGCAAGGTGAAATCCGCGAAGGGCGTCGAGAAGTAACTTTGAGTGGCTCGTATTGCTGGTCAACGAGTCGTTAAGGAGCGCGACGAGGCTCTGGAGAAGTGGGCTACAGAGAAGAGGAGGTCAGAACAGCTTGACAGTACTCTTCTTGGTAAAGTTTTTATTGAGGCAAATAGTTCACATTATCATTGTCCCATTTAGTTGATTTTCCTCAAGCCCATCAACAAGGAAATTTCGACCAAGGAGAGTTCAAGAGCCAATTTCGAATTTCAAGTTATGTTTTAATGCTGTCTCTTTCTCTCTCCTTCATGCAGACTTGTTGCTTCTCTTTATATCTATTTTGTAACTCATTGTCGAACTCTAAGTCTTTGTTGAGTAATTTTGAGAGTTTTTCTATTTGATATTTCTGTGAAAGAAATATTTGTCTTCAAAACTTCTTGTGTGGGGTTCCTTGAAGGTTAGAGTGTATCAGACTTATCATAGATCCTTCCATCGATCTGTGTAGCGTCTGTCGATCCCCACTCTATCTATTTCACCCACTTGAATCTGTTGAGAGTGACCTTAGTCCAGCAACAGCTTCACCATTGATTCACTACATTTCATCATCATATCAATCTAACATGTTGAGAGTGACCTTAGTCCAGCAACAGTTTCTCCATCAATTTATCCTTTAGGCTCCAACTCGTTTGGTTCCTATATCACTTCTGGAGCTTAGTGGTAAAAATTCTAATCTTCAGTATGATCTAAATCACTTACAACGGGACATCAAAAGGGTAAATGCAAAGAATACGGATCTCAGGAGGACCATTGGTTCTGAGGTAAATAGGTTGGAGAAGTCTGCATTGGAGAAGTCAGCATTGGAGAAGGCACATGATGAAAAAAAGCGTTGGAAGAGACGAATGCCCAGCATAGTGTTCGTTTTCAGAGGATAAAAAGAGTTATCTCTTTGATCGGAAGGCCGCCGATGATGAGATTATGGAGTACAATCAAGTCGTCGGGGCCATTTATTGTCTCGATACTCTGATAGAGGATGACATCGCCATCCCAGCTGATACGATGGCCGAGCTGAAGAAGGCCAAATCCGAGTACGAGCTGAAGATCTCGGAGAGGACAATTATCGATCTTCGGGATGATGATTTGGACGTACTACCGGTTCCTCAGGATCCGTTGCACGATATTTCTTTGGTGGTCGAGGCCGAGTCTTCTCAGGATCAGTTGCCCAAGACTCCCAAATTTCCTCCTGATCTTGGTGGAGATCAGGATGTGCAAATTCAAGATGGTTCGTCGGCCGAAGAAAGGCGTCCTGCCGAATGCTTAAAAAAAATATATATTTTGGTGTATTTTTGTCTTTTGATGTATGGTAGCCCTTTGTGGCCCCTTTTTCTTTTATGAAATGAACTCTTTTGATTTTTACGAAGCATTTGGTCGAGGATGGCGTTGTCTTCTTCTTATCCTTTGGGTGTGAGGTGCGAGTCTTAGCTCGGGCCATCCGAGCTTCATTACGAGACTAAGCTCGGTTTTTAAAATATAGGCGTAAGCCTTAGCTCGGCTTATCTTGTAAGGTGCGAGTCTGGGCTCGGCTCTTATGCTAGTAGGTGCAAGTCTTAGTTCGGTCCACCTATTAGCTTCTTAGATCGGGCAGGAATATGCGAAGTTGTGTTCGGTATTTTTATTCGGCCGATCTAAGACTTGTGGAGGCCATGGGCCCGACTTACGATATAGATTATTTCACCACTTCATCCATGAGAAATGCGTTTGAAGTCGGACACCTGATCAGGGCGCCGATGTGCGAGGCTAGGCTCGACTTATTTTTTATTTCCTTAGGTGCGAGTCGTTAGCTCGGTCCACCTGTCGGAATGTTCTTGTTGATCGCGCATCTAGCTATGATGTCGATGTGGGTAACAACGAGATGAGACTAGTGAAAATAAAATTTTTATTTATATTAATAGCTTCACCCCGAAAGGGGTTGCCTACGTACCCTCCGAAGAAGGATCAAGCCGATTGTAGTTCACATTACATAGGTATAAAAATAGGTATAGCTCGATGAGCGTTATAGTAGCTCGGTGAGCATCATTTTTTTTTTTTGAGATCGGCGTAAGACCGATGTAGTAATAGTATCTTTTGAGATTCATCGAGTTCCAGGATCGTAGGATCGGTTCTCCTGCCGTTGTCATCAACTCGTATACGCCGGGCTTGACTACCTTCGAGATGTGGTACGGACCTTCCCAATTAGCTCCCAATTTTCCTGCGTTGTGCTCAGCGGTATTTTCGAAGACTTTTCGTAGGACCATGTCGCCATCCTCGAAGTATCTTCCTTTGACGTTTTTTTGTTGTAGTATCGAGCTTCTTGGTGTTAGTAGTTTTGTATTCGGAGCAGGGCTTAGTCGCGCTATTCTTCTATCATGTCGAGTCTATCCTTGATCATATTCCCTTTGAGTTTGGATTTTTGGGTTAGCATCGTTCGTCGAATGCTTGGTATACTGACCTCTGCTGGTGATAACGCTTCGATTCCGTGTGATAAAGAGAATGGCGTTTTGTTTGTAGATCGGCGTGGAGTGGTTCGATGTGACCAAAGTACTATGTCTAGTTCGTCGGCCCATAGTCCTTTTTTGGCTTCCAATCGTTTGTTCAAACCATCGATGATGGTTTTTTTTGTTGCTTCGGCTTGGCCGTTACCTTTCGGGCATCGCGGAGTGGATTTGCTTAGCTGAATCTTCCACTTCGCACAAAATACTTCGAAGAGGTCCGAGGTGAAATGGGATCCGTTGTCTGTAACAATCTCGTAAGGAATTCTGTGTCGGCATATGATCTTGTTCCATACGAACTTCTGCACATCGATGGCGTGGATTTTGGCATATGAATCGGCTTCAACCAACTTAGTAAAGTAGTCCGTCACGATGAGAATGAACCTTTCTGGCGAAATCGGGGCAGTGGGCCTACTATATCCATTGCCCATCTCATAAATGGATATGGGGATGTGACGGTCGTGAGTAGCTCGGTGGGGATATGGATCATGGGTGCATGTCGTTGGCATTACTCGCATCAAGCTACAAATTTTATGCAGTCTGATTCCATTGTTGGCCATAAATGGCCGTGATTCTCAATCTTCAAGGCCAGAGCTCTTCCACCTGAGTGATTGCCACCTGCTCCTTCGTAGATTTCTCTCATATATCCTTTGGTTTTTTCTCCGCTAATGCAACCTAAAAGTGTGCCCGATGCGGTCCATTTGAAGAGTTCGCCATGCATCATGATGTAATGGGAGCTTCGTATCTTAAGTCGCCGAGTTGCCCATCGGCCAGGAGGTAGATCTCTGTCGACGATGTAGCCAAGGATTTTTGATCGCCAGTCTGGCAATAATTCGGCTGGATCGGCTTCTAAGGCAGGCTCGTCTTCCACTTCAAAGTGGTCTGCTGCTTCCTCGGAGTTGTCTTGATTAATTTGGTACTCGTTGATAAGGCAGATTCCTTTGGGTAGATCGATACTCGGAGCGTCGATGCTTTCGACCGGTATTACACATCACTGATTTGGTTTGGAGGTCGATGCGAGTGCGACTTGAGCGTCTGGCAATGTGTTGTCGCTTCTCAATATTTTTTTGAGGGTGAACAAGTCAAATTCTTCAGCGAGCTCCTTGACTACCTTGAGATAGGCGTCCATTCGCTCGCTCTTGGTTTCGTAGTCGCCGAAGTATTGATTGGGTACGAGTTGTGAGTCGCAGAATGCTTCTATTCGTTTTACTCCGATCCCTCGAGCTAGACGCAAGTCGGCGATCAATGCCTCATACTTTGCTTCGTTGTTTGAAGCTAGGGAAGCGAGGCGGAAGGATTGTTCCAGGATTTCTCCGGTCGACGATTGTAATTATATACCTACGCCTGACCCGCGTCGTGACGACGAGCCATCGACGTACAAGAACCATTTCTCTTCTGCTGGGAGGTCGTTGCTGATTAATTCTGGGGGAAGTTCAACCAGGAAACCGGCCAAAATTTGTGATTTTGCGCTCATTTGGCTTCGGTACTCTATGTCGTACTCACTTAACCGCCCATTTGGCCATTCTTCCGGATTGGCTGGGACTATGGAGAATGGTCTGAAGTGGTTGGTTGGTTGGAACGATAATGGAATGAGATTGAAAGTTGGGTCACAACTTTCTTGCCGAGATGATGACTGCTAACACGAGCTTCTCCATTGTTGGGTGTCTTGTCTCCGCATCATCCATGGTTTTGCTGTTGTAGAAGATCGGTTTTTGCTCTCCCCAATCTTCTTTGACTAACACGCCACTAACCGCCGAGGTGGAGATCGAGATGTATAGGTATAGAGTCTCGTCTTCCTCTAGTTTGGCCAAGATCGGTAGCGTGGATAGATAAGTTTTGAGTTGTTGGAAGGGTTCTTCGCACTTATCATCCCATTCAAATCATTTATTTCCTCGGAGAAGTTGGTAGAACGGTAAGCATATGTCGGTAGACTTGGAAATGAACCGATTTAAAGCTGCGATCCGGCCTGGCAGTCGTTGCACCTCGCACGTGTTTTGTGGGGATGGCATGTCGATTATTGTCGTGATCTGCTTGGGATTGGCCTCGATTCCTCTTTGAGTTTCGATGTATCCCATAAATTCACCCGAAATTACGCCGAACGTGCACTTTGATGGGGTAAGCTTCATTTTGTATTGGTTTAAGATGCTGAAGCAAGTTTGTAGATGGTCGATGTGCTCTTCGACGGTGAGTGACTTCACCAGCATGTCGTCTATATAGACTTCCATTGTTTATCCAAAATGTTCGGCAAACATGTGGTTGACCAATCGTTGGTAGGTCGCTCCAGCATTTTTCCGGCCGAAAGGCATGGCCTTGAAGCAGTACGTGCCTCGGTCGGTTATGAATGCTGTTTTTTCTCTGTTGTCGGGGTGCATCATTATTTGGTTATATCCAGAGTATGCGTCCATGAACGACAGTAGTTCGTTACCGGCGGTCGCCTATACCAAGCGATCAATATGTGGCAAAGGAAAACTATCTTTGGGGCAAGCCTTGTTCAGATCGGTAAAATGACGCATATCCTCTATTTGCCGCTTTTCTTTTTGACGACCATGGGGTTTGCTAACCAATAATGGTATTTGACTTCAGTTATAAATCCAGTTGTTGATAATCGCTGGACTTCATCATTCACGGCCTTGACTTTTTTTGGGCCGAGCTTCCTTCTTTTTGTTTTATTGATTTAAAAATGGGGTCTGCGTTCATTTCGTGTCGGGTTACCGCGGGACCTATTCCGACCATATCGCTAATTGATCATGCAAATGTTGAATCATTTTGTCGGAGGAGGCGGATGAGCTCGAATTTGATTTCTTCTTTTAGTTCGGCTCCTATAGTGACACACCGTTCTGGATCGGTCTCGTCTATGTTGATCTGAACCGTGAGTTCGTGCCTTGGATCATTTTGGGGTGGGAGCTCGGTTTCTATTCTAGGTTCGAGAACTAAACATGTCGGGTGGGAGGTTCCCAGCTTATGCTCGACGATAAAGTATGTTCTTGACATTTCTTGATTACCACGGATCGTTTTGATTCCATCTGAAGTCGGGAATTTGATGAATTAATGATAGGTTGATGGCACTGCGTTCATCGCGTGTATCCACGGTGTGCCGAGTATGATATTATAGATAGTCGGCTTATTGACGACGACAAATTTCACCAACTTTATTATCCTTCTGGCGTAAACCGGTAGTCTTATTGTACCGACCATCATGGTCGTATCTCCGTTGAATTCTGTGAGAGGTTTTTTGGACGGTTTGAGTTTGTGGTCAGTTATCGCAATTTTATCCAGCGTGTCCTTGAATATTAAATTGACCGAGCTGCCAGTGTCGATTAAAACCCATGAGATTTCGCAATCGCCGATCTTTAGCTCTATTATGAGGGGGTCGTTGTTCGGTCTATCCACTCTGTTGGCATCTATCTCTGCGAATTCTATCGGTGGATGAGATGGGTTTATTAGCGATCTTTTTGTGCAATCGTTGAGCGATCATGGTTTTTCTTCCATATTTTTTTTATGGATCGGACGGAGTCGTTGCATGATAAGAGGCCGCCCATTATCATGTTGACTCTTCTCCTGAGTGGTGAGGGGCTCACCCAATATGTCATAGATGTCGCGATCCCTTTTAGGTTGTTCGGCAACTGCTTGTGGCGAATTCGGCGGTGGGAGAAGATTCTCGTTTTGAACGGGCTCGCGCTCTCCCTCATTGTTATTGGGTCGGCGATTAATATTTGCTCGTTGTTCCTCATGGCGCGGTGGGTTACAGCTTATCTCGCCAATCTCCCCCTTCTGAAATTTGGAGAGAAGGTACTCCTGTAGCTGGAAACATCGCGAGGTGGGGTGGCCATAACGCTTATGATAATCACATAATGGAGCTTTATTTTTCATCTCGTCACCGCGTAGCCACTTATTCGATTGCTGCTGGGATTGTGTATTATCGATGTGGCACTTTATTCCCCTTTTTCCTCGGCCGGCGCTGTTATGGTAATCCTTATCGAGGTGTTATCGTGGCTCATGATGTACCTCTTTCTCTTTCTCTTTCTCTTTGATCGGTGCTGATCTGGCGGATGGGTACTTTCTGGCTAAAGCCTCTTTTTCTTCCTCGTCATCGATGTATAATGTAGCTCGGTGCAATGCGTCTTCCAAGGTTGATGGCTTATTGAATTTAAGACTGTCCCGGAATCTTGATTCGTGCCAGAGTGCCGCCTTTAATGCGGGTACTGCTGCATCATCGTGTATTGTGATCCGGGAGGCTATCGCGTTGAACCTGTCCATGAAAGATCGTAGAGATTCCTTCAGATTTTGAACGAGGGGATATAAGTCGGCGTAGGTGACCGGATGTGGGATGAACATGTTGTAACATTTGAGGAAGATAGTTGATAGCGTGTGATAGCTATCTATGGAGTTCGCCTCGAGCCTTGAGAACCAGGCTAGAGTGGCTCAGCTCAGATTTTCTACGAAGAGTTGGCATTAGCCGGCATTCCATTTTTCGGGTGTGAATCGAGCTCGTCCCATTGCTCTTCGGAACGCGGTCATAAACTGACTGGGGTCGGTCTCCCCTATGTAAGTCAAAAACTATGTTCCCGGGTTACGAACCAGAGTGTTGATTATCGGGTTGTAAAAGGAGTGTTTTGAGTTTTTTTTAACACGCGATCGATTTTTGGGGCCCAACTAGTGGCTTTATGTACCATAGATGTCATGGCTTTGAGCTTAGCATTCATTTCTTTCAGCTATTGATCTCGTTCAAGGTCCCTGGTTTGATGAGGAGGCGTGGAAGTTTCGTAGATAAGCGGCCGTGTGTTGGCTTCGTTACAAGCCCGAGGTAGGTTTGATGGGATTGGTGGAGATGGACGATCACCGCACAGATTACGTCATAGGTTGTTACGCTCTGGTGCATATCGTTGCTGGATTGATTGGATTTCTTGTGAGTGTAAATCGTTGACTTGATATTGGCAGACAGTCTGGGTTGCAGTTATTTTGTCAAACCGACGATTAGTTCCTCGAGTTAGTTTGTCTATTCGTGTGAGGAGTGTTCCAAAGAGATATGGGATGTTAGTTTGCTCGACAGTCGGGGTGTCGCTGATGAGTGGCAGTATTGTTTGTGATGCGCCGAGCTCTGCATTGAAGTTCGACATGCAGTTGTTCCTCTGATTTGGAGGTAGTTCGGGTCCAATGAATCGAGGTGCTATGATCGTTGTGCTTGTCGTAGCTATGGGTAATGATCCCGCCATCGTTGATTCGTTATTTGCTGAGTTGCTTCTTGTGTTAAGAAATATCACTGAGCCCCACAGTGGGCGCCAATTGTTGTATCGGTTAAGGCAACCGGGTAACTTGAGTATAAAGTCAAAGAAGAGGCTCATAGAATTTTGATTATAGATAAAGTATATGCTCGGCGAATATGGTAAACGAGTGGCTCGGTAATGAGTAGGCCGGTTAAACAACGAACCGTAAATTGATGCTTAAGTTCGGTCTAAATAGAATGTAATCTGGTCGGTTGCTTTCTAGGTCGGTAAGGAAACATCAACAACAATAGAAGAACAAAAGGAATTATTGACATTAATCGGTGAATTCAGAAGAGAGGTCGTCAACTCCTTGGAAAGATCGTGTATTACACAAGAATCTTCATCAAAATAAACTATGGATTTCAAATCTCTGGCCAGTTGATTGATACTGAGGAGATTAACTCTGAAATCAGGAATGAACAACACATTGTTGATAATAATGTGTTCATTGAGTTTAATAGTTCCAACGCCTGCAATCTTGACATTTATGCATGTAGGAAGTGTAACTGAAGAATCCAAATAAAAGGAAAGAGTGGTGAATAATGCTCTATCATGAGAGACATGATGAGTTACACCACTATCAATGATCTAAGTTTGAGACCTCAGTACATTCCTACAAGCTGTCAAAATCCCAATAAAGCAAAGTATGGAGAAGGAGAATGAAATACCAGTATCTGCAGAACCATTAGTATCACTGGTGGAGCATATTGGTTGAGCAGATGGTGTTTGAAGTTGTGTGCTGAAATAAGCAATCACATCTTGAATCTGATTTTTAGACATTTCTCCAACCAAGTTAGCAATATCAGTAGGTCCAAAAGATGCATCTTTGTCAGCTAAAGCTAGACTTGCAACTACTGGTTTTGCTGGTTGAGAAGACTTGTCCTGTCAAGTCTGCTTGTGTTTGAATCATGGTGGATAATCATGAATCTTGTAGCATTTTTCCACCGAATGACCCAAGTAACCACAATGAGAACACTTGACTTTGTTCTGCATGGGATTGTTGTATGAAGCTTGAGCAACATTGATTGATACTTGATCAGAAGTAGAAGCTGAGACATGAAATGCATAAGCATAAACCGGAGCAAAGATACGTTGACTATAATCATGATCCAAGAGATTATAAATCTCTGCAAGCTCTGGAATAGTTTTCTTCATAATGATTTGGCTTCTAGCAGTTGCATAATAATCATTCAAACCAGCAAGAAATTTGATGATATTAGCATTTTCAGCTCGTTTATCCATTGTCTTGCAACATTTGCAGTTGTGGCAAGTACTAATACATTATGCTCCATCTAAATCATCCCAAAGAGTCTTCAAAGCAGTGTAATATTCATAAATATTCATCGATCCTTGCTGAAGAGACCATATTTGCTGAGTAAGTTGATAAGAACGTGGAAGATTCGTGATATGAAATTGTACTAGCAAGTCTTTCCACATCTCAGCAGCATCATTGAATCGAAGAATACTTCTATAAATATGTTTCGTAACAGAGTTCAATAACCAAGATTTTACCATACTATTGCAGCGGTACCAAATTAGAAATAGAGGATGCGATTCATGAGGTCTGGGCAAAGATCCATCAACGAAGGCTAATTTGTTCTTCGCATCTAACGCAACAGACATAGCAATATTCCAGGAAGAGTAATTTGTTCCATCTAAGACCTCAGAGATGATCACATTACCCGGATTATCTCCATTATTCAGATTGTAAGGAGAATAGATGTATGTGTGATCAAATGGAGGAATCGGAATATTCAACGGGAAATTTGGTGATGGAATCGGGAAATGCGGTGAAGAAATCGGTGGATTTGGTGGTGGAATCGGACTATATGGGAAAGAATCTTGAGGTGGAGGTGTTGGTTCATCTTGAGATCTTGTTCTCACCGTACGACGCCGCAATTGCTTGACGGAAACCATCGTATTTGCCGGAGACTGATCGGATCTTTTAAAAAAAAAGAAATCGATGATGAACAGTGATAAGAAAGTGAAGATCGACGAGTTTAATCGGTGAAAAACTCGAAGAATCGACAAAAATCAGCGACAAAACTGAACAAAAGCTTTGAGAGAAACAAAGAAGATGAAGATGGAAAATGAGTTTGTTATTTCTCTAAATTGTTTCTGTTACATGCGTTATTAATTACATTGGTTTACTCTAAACCGGAGTTTACATTATCTCATAGTAATATTTGATTGTCGCTTTCTCTATCACTGTTATAACAAGTCACAAACCATATCTTTAAATGGCAGAAGAAATAGTATAAAATGTAGATCCCATCCGAGGAAGGAAAAATCTTGCCCGAACAAGCATTGATAGTTTTTAAAACATGAAACTTAATGCGTGGTTTCATTGATATATTATGTTGATGGTTAGAACAACTTCTATGATCAGTGCAAGACAAAAGAACAAAATTCGACTCTTCGTGCGATAAGCTGAACTCGTTTTCGGTCGTCCTCCGGCGGCAGCAACGTCGCCAGTTTTTCAATTCTTCTTGTTCAGGCCCTCCCCCTCCTTATGGGGAAGAGAAAACCCCCCAAAAAATCTTCACCCAAAAAACCATCCCCTTCAAAATCATCTCCACCAAAAGCTTCGTCTGAGCAATCGAAGCAAAAATCCCCCTCCTCTGGCTTCCCAGTGCCGCCGTCGATCTCCTTGGGCAAGGATGCGTCGTCTATTGCTTCTGTCCCTGGGATTGATTTGGCTGCTCACCAGTCTTCACTGATGTTGGATTTGGGATCCAGATCTGAGTCTGACCTAATTGTTGCTCCTGTGATCGTTGTCTCCACAGCTTATCCAGAACCAACCCGGAAGCAGGCCGTGGCTGTAGAAGTCACAAGTAAGCCAACTTCACAGGATATTATTGCGAAAGCCCCGAAAGAGGCTGACCCAAAAATTCCAGCAAAATCAACTGTTCCAACAGCGGATTCTTGGTGTTCTCTGGTCAAAGGGATTGCAAAACGACTTCAGAAGAAGGGAGAAACATTCACCTTACCATCTGGTGAGGCCTGCGTAAAGATCCCTAACTCGGTGATTGAGAAGAACATAAAATCGTGGGAGTGCTTTGTTTTGAGACAATTTTACTTTGATCCTCCTTCTCAAGGGATAATTCATAACATAGTAAATGGCATTTGGAGCAAGCAATACAGAGATGTCTCAGTGTCTAAGATGGAGGGAAATGCGTTTCTATTCAGCATTCTGAATGGTTTCACGAGAAATGGAGTGATTAGTCAGCGGTTATGGCAGATTGAAGGGCAAACGATGTTCGTTGCAAAATGGGAACCAGGAGTACTGCCTGTCAAGACTGAGCTAACTTCTGCGCCGATTTGGCTCGAGTTGCGGAAGGTCCCTTACCAATTTTTTTAATGATGAAGGTCTTGCTGAAATAGCAGGGTTGGTTGGAGACCCAAAATTCCTCCACCCCTCAACTGCGAACAAGACTAACCTTGAAGTGGCAAAGGTCTTTACCATTATTGATCCAAGAAAACCCCTACCTGAGGCGGTAAATGTTCAGTTCGACTCGGGCGAAATTAGCAGAGTGCTAGTATCTAGTCCATGGATGCCGCCAGTTTGTGAGCATTGCAAGGAGATATGGCACAATATCAAGAGATGTTCGAAGGCTCCAAAAATCTGTCGTGTTTGCAGTTCTTCGAGTCACGGTACTGGAAAGTGTCCAAGAGCTAATCATGTGGACGGAAAAGGAAAGAAAACACGTAAGGGAAGATCAAAAGGAAAGGTTTGGTCTGAGGTCAATTATGGTAGTAAGGAAAAGGAGGCAGGTTCTAACGTTAAAGTTGATGAGATTGCAAAGACGGTTTTGGGAAATGCCAAAGATTTTGAGAAAGGAGAAACAAGTGGTTTGAACCTTGTTGAACCGTCTGAGGCGGTATTACAGAGAGGTGTTGAGACAAGAATTAAAGCATCTTCTGATGCTGCAGAAGACTCTTCTGATATTTCTTCAAGTGATTCAGAGGAGGAAGAAGGTCCAATAGTGGAGCAGGAAAGGTTTATAAAAGTGTTGCCTAGGAAGCAGCATACATGTACTAAAGGTACTAGGGGCAAGGGCCCCAAACCCCAATAATTTATGTGTATAGACATTTTTTGCTGGAACGTCTGCGGCATCAATATATATAGCCATCGTAGCGGGTTCAAGAAGTGGTTTAAAATTAATAAACCCATTTTTGGCGGTTTAATAGAAACGCATGTCAAGCAGCCGAAGGATACAAAGTTCATAAACGAGTTACTTCCCGGCTGGTCTTTTGTGGAGAATTACAGTTTTTTCTGATTTGGGTAAGATATGGGTGGTGTGGCACCCGAGTGTCAAGGCTGTTATCATTTCCAAGTCCTTGCAGATGGTGACTTGTGAGGTGGTATGGCCTGATTCTCAGATAGTGGTTATTGTGTCGGTTGTGTATGCGCCAAACTTTGCAGAGAAAAGAGCTGATCTGTGGAAGGAGCTGGTGGATCTTTCCTCTAATCCAATCTTGTATGGTAAACCGTGGCTGGTCTTAGGAGACTTTAATCAGGTTCTTCATCCGAGAGAGCATTCCAAGGCTGTTAGCTGGAATGTGGATAGGAGAATAAGGGAGCTTAGACAGTGCCTTTTTGTAGCGGACTTGTCTGATTTGAACTACAGAGGTAACACTTTTACTTGGTGGAACAAAAGGAAGAGCAATCCTATAGCGAAGAAACTAGATCGTGTTCTAGTAAATGATTTGTGGTATGATAATTTCCCATATGCTGTTGCTTCTTTTGGTAATCCTGACTTCTCAGATCACGCTGCTTGCTCTCTAGTATTGAATCCTCAGTTAAAGAAGCCAAGGAGACCTTTTAAATTCTACAACTTCCTCCTACAGAATAAAGATTTCTTACCTTTGATTGGTTATCAATGGTATTCAATAAACGTAGTAGGTTCGGCCATGTTTAGAGTTTCTAAGAAGCTCAAGTTGTTGAAGAAAGCAATTCGTGAGTTTAGTAAGGACAACTATTCTGACTTGGAGAAAAGAGTTAAAGAAGCTCATGAGGTCCTGTTGAGAAGACATAATCTGATGCTGGCAAATCCAACTCCTAGTAATGATGAGATGGAGTTGAAAGCCCTTGAGAAATGGCAGATTCTAGCTCAAGCAGAGGAATCCTTCTTTTGTCAAAGGTCTAGAGTTGCGGGCTAGGTCTTGGTGATAGTAACACAGCGTACTTTCACATAGTGGTTGCCACAAGGATGTCTCTAAATCATATCCATTATCTTATAGATGGAAATGGTTCTAGGATTGATTCGCAGTGGAGAATTCAAGAGCATTGCATCAGATATTTTTCAAATCTGTTAGGAAGTGAAGTTGATCCTCCCATGTTTGAACAAAGTGATCTCAACTTGCTTCTTCCCTTTAGTTGTTCTTCTGATCAGCAAAGAATTTTAGTAAAATATTTCTCTTTAGAGGATATAAAAGCTGCTTTCTTCTGCCTTCCAAAAAACAAGACAAGTGGTCCGGATGGATACTCCTCCGAGTTCTTCACGGGTTGTTGGGAAGTGGTTGGGCCATAAGTATCTATGGCTGTGAAAGAATTCTTTGGATCAGGTCGGCTATTAAAACAGTGGAATGAGACTACCCTGGTTCTTATTCCAAAAATTTCTAATGCTTCAAGTACTTCTGATTTTAGGCCAATATCTTGTCTGAACACAGTTTACAAAGTGATGTCAAAGCTCTTGGCAGATAGATTGAAGGCAATTCTACCTGGAGTAATCTCTAATTCATAATATGCGTTTATGCCTGGTAGATTGCTTGCAGAAAATGTCCTCTTGGCCACAGATTTGATCCATGGCTATAATGGAAGACAAAGGGAGTCTCGGGCAATGTTAAAAGTGGATCTAAGGAAAGATTTTGACTCAGTCCGTTGCGACTTCATCCTGGGCACGTTAAAAGCTCTGAACATACCAGAGAAGTTCATTAATTGGATCTCGCAATGTATCACCACTCCCACTTTCACCATATCAGTTAATGGTTCAGCTGGAGGGTTTTTCAAGAGTACAAAAGGAATAAGGCAGGGAGATCCATTATCTCCTTATCTTTTTGTACTAGCCATGGAAGTGTTTTCTCAGCTGCTTCTATCTCAGTTTGAGACAGGTTATATCTCCTATCATCCTAAGACATCTAAACTTAAATTATCTCACCTTATGTTCGCGGATGACGTAATGCTTTTCTTCGATGGAAGTAGTTCCTCGTTGCATGGAATAAATGAGTGTTTGGATGATTTTGCTAGCTGATCTGGGCTTCATATGAACAGGAACAAAACTGAGTTGTTTCACGCAGGATTGAACCCAATTGAATCCACGGCTATTGCAAGCTATGGATTCCCTGTTGGTTCCCTTCCTATAAGGTATCTAGGCTTGCCTCTCATGTACCGTAAGCTAAAAATTTCTGAGTATGAGCCTCTATTGATTAAGATTACTGTCAGATTCAGAACTTGGGCTGTCAAAACCTTATCGTTTGCTGGAAGAGTGCAACTGATAAGGTCTGTTATCTCTGGAACAGTTAATTTTTGGATATCAGCCTTCATGCTACCTCAGGGCTGTATAAGGAAGATCGAAGCTATGTGTTCAAAATTCCTTTGGTCAGGTAATATTGATAATCTCAAGGTGGCAAAGGTTGCTTGTAATATTGTCTGCCTTCCGAGAAATGAAGGAGGTCTTGGGCTGAGAAGATTCACAGTTTGGAATAGAGTGCTCTGTCTCAGATTCATATGGCTTTTGTTCTCTAACAGTGAATCCTTATGGGTGGCTTGGCATAGGAAAAACCATCTGAGAAACAAAAGTTTCTGGGCAGTGGAAGTTTCGAATCAGGATTCATGGACATGGAAAGAGCTTCTAAAGCTAAGACCTGAAGCTTTAAGATTTATTAAACCGGTTCTGGGAAAAGGAAAGACAATAAGCTTCTGGTTTGATGTGTGGACTCCTCTCGGCCAGCTTATAAATTACATGGGAAATATGGGACCTAGAAGTCTGAGAATTCCGCTTCACGCAGTAGTAGCTGAGGCGTGCAATAGTCGAGGCTGGAGTCTTCCTGCACCCAGGTCCGACGAAGCTCTAAATCTCCATACCCACCTCACCACGGTAAATCCTCCCACCTTTAGCTCAAATGATGACGTCTTTGATTGGTGTATTGATGGGAATGGTAGCTCGAAATTCTCATCCTCCGTAACTTGGGAAGCTATGAGGCCGAGGGTAGAAGAGAAAAGCTGGTCACGTCTGGTTTGGTATAAAGGTTCTGTTCCAAAGCACTCTTTCACAATGTGGATTGCTCACTTAAATAGACTACCTACAAGAGTTCGTCTTGCCTCTTAAGGTCTTCCAATTTCGACAGCTTGTTGTCTTTGTTCCAGGTTAGAGGAAACTCGAGACCATATTCTTCTAAATTGTGAGTACAGTTGTGACGTTTGGAGATTGGTGCTCACAAGGTTTGGTCCCCCTCAACACATGTTTAAATCATGGTCTGAGTTGTTTTCTTGGATAAAGGAGAGTTCAAACTTGGCCCCATCTCTTTTAAGGAAGTTAGTGATCCAAACTACAATTTTTCATCTGTGGAAACAGAGGAATAATGTGATGCATAACCAGGTTTCAATCCCTACTCTTGTCATCTACAAGGCTATTGACCGAGAAATCTGTAACACGATAACGGCAAGGAGGCATAGAAGACAATTCCGAAATTTAATGTCTCTATGGATATGGATTAGATGACCGCTATTATATCTTACCCAAAGTAGTACTCCCTTGTTTTTTATTTCTTTTTTGCCAAGGTAGTACAAAAATTAGATTGTGCTTTTGTAAAATCTAACATTCATTATTAATGATATTTACAGTTGTAGCAAAAAAAAAGGTATAAGTGGCAGAAACTGATAAATAGTATGGCTTTGATAGGTAACGTTTGTAGCACTGTGTTACAACGTCTACCATCTCTAGCGTAACCACAGTGAAGAAGTAAAGAGATAATGGTACAGAGAAGTTGTCTCATCATTTTCTATTATACTGTGTATCTTTTACCAGTTAGCAAATTTGATTAAATGGTAAATTGCTAAGTTGTATTGTATCATCATTTTCTATTATACCCTGAAAAATGAAAAATGAAAAATGTCTTAAACATGTCATTTATCCATTTTCCTTCACATGATAAATTTCAGACTTGCCGTTTATTTAAATCCCAGCCTTTTCATTGTCATGTTAGTTGAAATACTCATTTTAAAACGCAAAAGCATACATAATTGACCATCAATTCAAACTTTAAAGCAAAAGCAAACGACACAATTACATTAAAAACGCAAACGAAAAAGCAAAAAACAAAGATGAAGAATCAAGCTCCAACTAATTGTATTTGACATACCCTTTTCTTTTGTTTTACAAGTGAGGTTGATCCAAAAGTCTACAATTTATAATTAACGAAACTATAATACTCATAGGCCGTTTATTTAACTAGTCTTCATGAACAATATTTTCAAAAGAACTAGGCCAACAAACCAATTTCGTACTACATAAACAGATCAAGCTTTGAATTCCCATCTCTATATCAAAAGCCATGTGTTAATACCATCCCACGATTGTTTTAGTAATCACGAAATAGACTAAAGCTAATATGAATTCAAAGTTGTAAAAATCTAGACACTTTTGTTGGATCAAAATGTCATTAAAAAAGAAAAGTCATTTTACCGGAAAAAGAATCCAAGAATCAGTCGATCTTGCATTTATAAACGCATGATGTAATGGTCAGTACAGCTCCAATGATCAGTCCTACTAACGCCATTGCCAAGACTGTCAAATCCAACCCAACAACACGCATATATCAGTACTCTGCAACATTCTTTCATCCCGACCAACCAGACTAACATTAGCAGTAAGGAAGAATAACATACCAGCAATGGTGAAGTAGACGAGAACTGCCAATCGGTATCTGGTTGTTCCTGGTAATTCAACTTCGAGGGTGCAGAATCGTTGGGACTTTCCCTTCCTGGTTGGATCTGTCAAGGGCTTTGAGCCTCGTGGTTGAAGTTCGGATAGTGAAACATTTGTGCTTAGTGCTGTGAGTCCGTTAACATCTCTGACCTCGAGCCTTATAGTTGCCGGATTTGCATTCCAATCTATCGATATTGCTCCAAAGTTTTGTTGTCCTGCAAGTAATTTTTAACATACTGTGACCAACATAATCCTCCAAAGGAGCATCATTGCTGATTGCTGCTCTGTTCAATTACAGAAATAAGAATAACAAATCTATGAAAACGCTATTCCTTTTCAACTTAACCCAAACCAGAGGCACTCAACAAAATGCCCAACTAATCAACCCTCAAGAGCTACAATCTGATATTTTCAGTCCTAGTTTTAATATAGTAGACCTTTACCAAAAATTTGAGCAGCTGAGCTTCTTAAAGTAGGCTCAGTGTATCTTGGCATACCAATAGATCTTTTGGAAAGTTGAAAAGATATAGATAACAATGTAAAACGCTCAGTATCCACAGTTCATCAGAAAAAAAAAACATATGAGGAATCAATTGAGAAGAAAAGAAGAGTAATACCATATGTGCATGATCTATATTTGCAGTTTTCATTGATAACTCTCATCGTGCTTGGAGTATACCAAAAAAGAAGCCTAACGATGAAACGCAAGGGACGAGGAAAAACTTTCTCAACAGATTGTACTAGGCCACTGGAGGTGACATCATATAATGGGTACCCAACAGCACAATCATATCTCGTGATCTCTCCAAAATGAACATCTCCACTGATGAATACAACTCCATTTCTCTGTAATGTGATAGCAGCGAAGAATTATGGTGGAGAAAAGCAACCGGAAAGAGGAGACACGTCTTGAATTGTTTCATTTCCCCTAATGTCAACTATCCCATACCTTGGTATCTTCTATCAGTTGGAAAAGACGTTTCCTTTCCTTTGGAAAACGGCCCCATGATTCCATATAAAAGAGTGGTCCAGTGGTTGCCGAAAGATTTGATATTACCTAGACAATCCAAGAAACAATTTAAGTGGATGAGCAATTCTAGATGGAATAAGACACTCAGTTTCATCATGTTTGAGTTTATAGCTAAATTGGAACCAGAGACAAAACTCACAATAAGTAAAACTTGTTTTGTAATGATTAGAAACTAAGATACATAATACCTGAACAGACGATCCTATGATAGTAATTTCGCTGTTCGGACCTCTCAACTCTTCTTCAAGCCATCTCCACTGCGTATCACCCAAGATACTCCCGTCACTTGGTAAAGGGTCTCTATGATATCTGGTATCTAAAACTATAACCTGAAAATACAAAAATTCCATTGAATCACATATAAGCTCTTCATTCAAAACTTTACAAACTACCAAAGAAGACAAAACCCGTATTGTAGTCCTGGTGCTATACCTTGACTCTCCGGTTAGGTGGACCAAACATGTAAGACGCATAAACTCCAGCTTGCTTTCTCCTGAGATATCATCACATCCAGAGACATTAAGTGGTTTTTGATATTGTAGACTCGATACGAATATCGAAAAAGAAAAAAAAGAGCTGACCGTGGGCTATCAAGAGGCTCATCCAAGAAATCAAGCATGAGTTTTTGGTTAATAACTTTACGATCAAACTCTTTTCCAGCATCATTCAATCCGTAATCATGGTCATCCCAAGTGCCAATAACTTTAGCTTTTCTCTGGAGACGAGAATAGCCAGGATTAGCCTTGGCTCTTGCGTATCTTAATTTCATTTCTTCCTCTGAAGAAGGCACAAACCTCGGAGAATTCCTCCATGGCCCAATGGTTCTCTCTTTCCCAATCACTCCAATCGGTTTTCTTATATCTCCATAGATGTTATCACCCAACCAAATGAACACTTGTGGATCAAACTTATTTATCGCATCCCAAATCGGCTAATTTAAACAAAAACCCATAAAAAATCAATAACAGATTCACGAAATTGCGAATCGAATTAAGGGGTTTCTAACAAATAGGTTTTAACCTGTGGAGCGCTTTGATTAGCGCATGATCCGAAAGCGATACGAGTGATTGAAGAATCTTTTGCCGTTTCCGTCGCTATTGCCGCCGTAAAGAGCAACGAAAACCACCAGAAGGAGAGGCGCGGTTGAAGCTTCATCACGATAGAGGAAGGAACCCTAGAAGGAGCCATGGAAAGAGGAATCTTCAAGCTTCATTGAGTCTCTCTCTCTCATACGTTTTAGGAAAACCGAATCGTTTGCTGCGATTTCCAGTTACCGTTGGGATTTTGATTGAGATACCGACCTGTCACTTTTACATTCCTCACAGCTTTTCTGGTTTCTTCTAGCGGTTTACATTAAAAAAATATCACACTAGACTAATACCCGCCCGTCTTACCTACAACCATCTTTTTTATGAATACCCTCGGATTTACAAGTTTGGGTTATTTCAAACTATGTCCTTTTCAGATTTTTTTCCGAGCACATCTCTTTACCGAAATATGGATTTCTTATTTTGGCGAACTAAAGAAATATGTCTTATTGACTCTCAAAAAGGCATATATCATTGGATCATATGGTACATATGGAAAGCAATGAACGACAAAGTATTCAACGAAGATTTTTTTTTTCTATATGATACTTTTCAGCTCGCTACTATAGAAGCGGAAAGTTAGAGGATCGCCAACTAACAAGAATGCGAAGAAGAGATATATGACCCACCAGGACAAGATGAATCGATAGTCTCCCCTTTGTCCCCCTGAACCCCGACATGTCAGATCGATGCTTCCTGGATCGATCATGGCCTTGTTAGTGGTCTAGGGTGGAGTCATAGGGATCACATGGGACGAGAGATCTTCGGATTGCAAGGATGCCGCAGAAGCCTCTCGGCATTACATGCTGAGATGGATTGACTCTTTTGGGCTATGTTATGTCTAAAGGAAAAACATATATCATCGATGCATTTTGAGACGAATTGTTCATATTTGGTGAAGATGATCGAGAATTCGACAGACTGGTCGGCGTTTATTTCAGAACTAGACTCATTTTATGTCCTTAGAGTGTCATTTATCAACTTCAGCTTATCTTATATTCTACGAGTATTGAATGTCCATGCCGATTCTCTTGCAAAAAGAGCTCGAGCACGAGGTTTTTTATTTTCCCATGTAAGTCAGACGGAGCCGGTAAGGGATAATAACCTAATCGGCCAAATTTGATTTAATAAAATGGGTAGTTGACAAAAAAAAAGACTAATACCTGCACGTATGTGCGGTTTTTTAATATATTTTGTTATCGAAAACAATCTATTCCTATATGAATTTCATAAATACAAAACATTTTCTACATAGTGTATTACTTCGTAAAATATAACAATTAGGTATCTTTTTTTATTTTATTTTTATCACAAATACGTTGTATAAAATTATATTGAAATTCAATTTATGTTGTAAATTAATTTCTAATACTACGTTGATCGAGAGTTTGCCCTAGCCGCGTTTTCTTCTTCCCTTCCGATCTGGGGCGGCGGCCGGTGGCTTCCACAGCGCCGGCGCCGCACCACCCCTCCTCCTTCCTTTGCTCATTTTTGATTTTCTTTCTCCTTCTCCCGGAGTCTCATTTTGGTTTCACGGCCATCTCGTCTTCTTCTCTGACGGTCTCCCTCAACGGCGGCGCGACCCCGACGGTGTCGATGGGGTCGCGGTGTTGGTGGTTCTTTGCCCCTGTTGGCCGGCGTTTGGTCCACCTCCTCCGCTTGTGGGCTGCGTCGAGGCTCTTTCTCCATCTCTATTTTGGCCGGCGAGAGGGGGAGATCGTTTATATAATCACGTCTTGGCCTAGTTTCCTTTGCAACCTCCACGAAATTACCTCCCTTGAGACAAGGAGCATTGAACGAACTTGCCCTTATCTCTTTGTTGGAAATGAGACAAAACCGTACTATGCTTTTGCTTTATGGCAGCACACAAACGGCTCCTTCAATTGGTCCTGCAAATCCTTGGTCACGTGATATTCCCTTGAGTTGCAGACTTCTTCTCCAAGTCTTGCTCTTTCGTCTTGATCTTCATTACTAATCTCAACAAAACTCCACCTAGTAATGAGAGATCAAATAGTCAAAACAACGTGAGCTTACCCGACCTTGAGATAGACCTTCTTCCAGTTTCTGGATTCCGATCCCGGTTCCTGAGTCTTACTACTCAGCCTTGACATGCAGAAAGTTCAGTGCAACTTGAAACTTGCTAACGCTCAAGATCTTGGTGAAGATATATGCTAACGCTCAAGATCTTGGTGATGATCAGATAGACCCTTGTTCCATCACCTATTGTCTTGATGTAAGCACAGTTATCATGCATGCTTTTATCAAAACTAATCTCTGTCATAAAACTGTCAAACTTCTGATTCCACTTCCTCGGTGACTGTTCAGACCATAGAGAGACTTATTCAACATACATACTTCACCTGGCTTGAACTGATCCTCAAAACCCTCTGGTGCTTCCATGTAGATTTTTTCATCTAGTTCTCCATGAAGAAACGCGGTTTTTACATCAAGTTGTTTAAGCTCAAAATCTTTTTCCAGCACTATGGCTAGCATAATTCTTATGGAAACATGTTTAACCATAGGAGAAAAAACATATGTATAGTATATTCCCTCTCTATGAGCATACCCATTTGCAACTAACCTCACCTTGTATCTTGGATCTTCAACTCCGGGAATTCCAGGCTTACGCTTGTAAATCTACTTGCAAACAATGACTCGCTGTCCCTTAGGCCTGGTAACAACAGTCCATGTGTGGTTTTTATTGGGAGAGTCCATCTCTTCATCCATACCACCGTTCCAAAATTCTCAATCACTATCTCTCCGAGATTCTTGATAATTTGCAGGTTCTCTGGTATCACCATCAACGGTTGTGATGAGAGCTTCAACATCAAAGTAATCTTCTTCTACTTCTTGTTCACAATCCTCACTGGATTATCCCTCTACATCAAACCTCTTTGGTGCTCTCACCTCTCATATTGTTCTGTCCCGAGCTAGATGATAGGTTTCCGATGTTTCAGCTATGTCATCATCAATATTTTGGTTTTCTTCTGTCTAATGAGTACCTTCAGCTGCTGTTTGATCTCTCTCTTCCTCTGTATCATCCAAGAGATCTCCACCAAAGCTCATATCACTGCTCTGTTCAAGGTAAATATCTATAAGCGTGTCAGATGATTCACATTGATCACTTAAGAGCTCTTTTACTCTGAGAATTACGTCTTAATAGACTGCATTCTCTTGAAAGATAACACTCCTACTTATCATGCACTTCTTCTCCTCCAACAGTCATACCTTGTATCCTTTCACTCCAGTAGGGTAACCTAGAAGAACTCCTTTCTTTTCCATAGGCACCAACTTTCCATCATCCGAGTGAACAAATGTCACACACCCAAATCTCCTTAAGTAACTATAAACCAGTTGCCTTCCCGACC
This sequence comes from Eutrema japonicum, assembly GCA_030161315.1. Lineage (NCBI taxonomy): Eukaryota > Viridiplantae > Streptophyta > Magnoliopsida > Brassicales > Brassicaceae > Eutrema > Eutrema japonicum. Next base: position 25,040,898 of record BSQW01000007.1, read on the forward strand.
ACTTACGATCTGGGATCTCAAAGTTTATAGCAGATGAGGGTGTTTTGTTGATGAGAATCACTCCAGTACGTGTAGATTCTGCCCAAAATGTCTTTGGCAAACCAGAATCGCTTAACATACTTCTCACCTTTTCTATTATGGTGTTATTCATCCTTTCTGCAACACCGTTCTGTTGGGGGTGTGTAAGCACACGTCATGTGCCTCACTATACCCTTCTTCTTGCAATAATCATTGAATTGATGATTGCAAAGCTCAAGGCCATTGTCAGTTCTCAATATCTTGATCTTCCTCTCGACTTGATTTTCTACCTTGATGCTCCACTCAATAAATGTTCCAACGGCTTCATCCTTGTGCCTTAGGAAATAAACCCATGTCTTTCTTGAGTAATCATATATGAACGAGATGAAATACTGACATTTTTCTAAAGACATTGGAACACTAGGAGCTTCCCACAAATCAGAATGGATGTAATCCAACTTATCATTTGTATCATGAGTAGCAATTGCAAAACTAACCTTCTTTGCCTTTCCATAGACACAATCTTCACACATCTCTAGTGTTGAGATTTTCTTCCTATCCAGAAGACCCTTCTTTACCAATAAGTCCATGTTCTTCTGACTCATATGGCCTAGTCTTCTATGCCACATGACTGTGTCATCGGATCTCCATTCTGCAACCAAAAACTGACCAATTTCAGGCTTTCTTTGAAGTATGTATAGCTTTTCATGCCTTTTCCATGTCAAGAGAGTCCTAGTTCTGTCTTTAACAAGCATGATCCCATCCTTCGACTCAAAACTACATTTGTGCTCCTCTATTATCTCCATAGAGAGCATATTTTTGTCCATATCAGGAATATACCAATATACCTCACCTGTAACATCAACACAGTTGTTCCATCATCATTTCTGATTCTGACATTCCCAATACCTCTGACCTTTGATGTTGTTTTGTTTCCCATTCGAACTAATCCTCCAATGTCTTCCTTCAGATCTTCAAACCACTCTCTTTTAGGTGTCATGTGATAGCTGCACCCTGTATCCATTACTCACACATCTTCCATACTTATATCCGTAGAATATAGAGCTTCCGACACATATAAACATTCAGCATCACACTTCTTTCTTGTCACCATTGCAGCTTCACCTCTGCTACTACTGCTATGGTCCTTAGGCTTGTTCTGGAACTTGTTTCTGCTAGGACATGAACTTTTGAAATGTCATTCCTCACCGCAGATCCAGCAACCTTTCTTGTGCTTAGATTTGGACTTCTTGTTCTGTTTTGAACCATTTTCCCACTGATATGTTCTTCCGGCCCCTTTGTTCTCCCTTATCCCTGACATATAGACCTTCTCCTTGACTTTTAGAACCCTTCGAGCTTGAGCCAAACTCTAGTTCCTTAGCATAGATATCTGAAACTACTTCATCAAGAATTAACGTTTTTCTCCTTGACCCATATTTCAATGTATCCATGAGTTGATCAAATTTTCTTGGGAGAGACATAAGTAGTAAGATCGCTTGATCTTCATCAGACACAGTGACATCATCATTTTTCAAATCTCCAATCAGATGCATAAAGTCATCGATATTACCTTCAATGGATGAGCTTTTAGACATCTTGAAACTGTACATTCTTTGTTTGAGTTTGTCTAGAACTTCTATCATCCCTGCAGTAGTCTCTTCCTTCCTAATCTTCTCCATAACTCTATCTGTAACACTTAGAACTATCGTGCTCCTTGCTTTCTTCCTTTTTTCAGCCAAAGATTCCTCTTTTTCTATAGCTTCCTTCTCATCTTCTTCTTTATCTTCGGGATTTGAGACATTTTCTTAGTAGTCTCAGTTTTCTCTAAGCATTTGCTTAGCCCCCGTAGATCCAGATAAGCCAAAAACTTGTTCTTCAACAGCGTGTAATCCCCATGACCATCAAACTTCTCCATCTATACTCTTGAAGACGACATGATTCTCAAAACCTGCATATCTCAAAGAATCACAAAACCATCCGAACCTGGCTCTGATACCAATATGTGGAGATATCCTGAAGCTTAAAGGCGACTCCTTTCTTGCTTCTATATCACCAACACACCAAGAGTAAAGAAATCCTAGACTGTGATAGACTTGATCACACAAGAAAAACAGTGTTGCAACAGAAAACAGGAAACCCAAAGAAACATAGCACACACAGAGTTTAACGAGTTCACGCCCAAAACGGGTCGCTACGTCTCGCCGGGATCTTTCTCCCAAAACAGAGGTTACAAAGAGCTTCTCGAAACACACCAGCCCTTTACAAATCTCTCTCCTAGTTTCACTCTTACCCCTGTTTTCCCAAGAACAATACACAAAATTTATGATTTTATGAGTGTTCTCTCTCCAACTCTCGTCTTCTCTCAATGAATTATACAACTCTTTATATAATCATATCTTGACCTAGTTTCCTTTGCAGCCTCAAAAAAATTACCTTCCTTGAGACAAAGAGCATTTAATGAACTTGCCCTTATCTCTTTCTTGGACATGAGACAAAACCGTACTATGTTTTTGCTTTATGGCAGCACACAAACGGCTCCTTCAAGTGGTCTTTCAAATCCTTGGTCACGTGATATTCCCTTGAGTTGCAGACTTCTTCTCCAAGTCTTGCTCTTTTGTCTTGAGCTTCATTACTAATCTCAACATCTCCCATTTGTTTCTCTATTTTCCAGTTTATACCTTTTTCATTTATTTCTTTTTTCTTTAACCCATAACGCCTTAAAAAAAGAACATTGCAACCCATCACACAAACAAATGTTTATTTTGCTTCTTTATTTTTCATTATATTCGTCTTCGTTGTTTCTACCGTCGAAATATACACCTCTCTCCCTTCTTCCAAAAAAAAAATATCTATGTCATGTCGTCGGTTCATCCATCCAGAGCTCCATAGAACCCGACTAAATAGCTATCTACGCCTCCACAACTACTGTTGTCAAATTCTATATTTCTCTCTTTCGCTTAACGAATCTCTTTTCGTCTTTCACGCTGAAAGAAACTTTCTCTAGTTCCCTTGTATCTCAAGGTACCTCTGCTCCAAATGTAATTTCTCCAATGTTAATTCGATAATTTGATGAGGGATAAAGAAAATGATTCGGTCTTGTCATCTTAATATACAAATAAATTGACTTTTCAGATTCTTCAAATACTTGGATCCATTAATTTGATGTTGTAGACATGTGTCACCTCTAAATTCATTGATATTGCTACGTGGCAAACTTTTGGAGAGAATTCACTTCCATTCATATATATGATTTTATTTCGGATGAGTTTTTAATGCCTCGTGATTGTGGATCTTATACGACTACTTGCACTCCTTTTTCACGCGTTGTTATATTTATTCCATATTTGGATTAGCCAAAAGGCCAATTATATTACCATTTACCGACAAAATACAAGGCCGGTGAAACCGTAGCCTTAGCCAAAAAATAGACAACCAGAAAGTTGGCGGATACAGTAACATCTCCAGAAACATGAGCCCTGGCCCACCACGGGAAGCAAACATAGATTTAAAAGCCATACATAAACGCAGAAATGACAAATGAACTAAAAGCTCAAGACCCTAGAAACTAAAACTGAAATTTTGAACCGGAACACTCGACGACAAATTCCACTGAAAATGCAGAATTTGTACCTACAGTTTTAGAGAGCATATCATTAGAATTCATATTTGATTAACAAAAAAAAAAAATCCGGCGGATTTTCAAAAGTTTTATTTGCAAATTGTCTTCAAACATATAAAAAAAAAACTATATCTTGAGAAGTACATGTTCCCTAATCCCTTTTAATACATTAATCTTATCACAAGGATGCTTTTTTAAACTATTAGAAGTTGTTTTAGTGTATGTGGAAGATAATGTGAATCCGTTTGGCTTGTCCATCCAACCAGACAGAGATCAAGGATCCTACCTCATATACGAAATCACTATTAGAATAGTAATAAATATTGGAGACTCCCAACGACGGCTCGAAATTTGGTGGCATCATCCAAGGATGTGCCCGAATGAAGAGTGAGATTGGTATTTGGACACATTGGCGTGGAGACTGGTTTGCAAGTGTCCATTTTTGTCCGATGACGCAAATCTGCAATATAGCGAGTTTGAGTTAGATGAAGGCCATCAAAAGTTCTAGTTACTTCAATGCCAAGGAAGAATGATAAATCATCTAAATCTTTGAGAGAAAAACGTTTTGAGAGAGACGCAATAAAACCATTCGTATGAGATGGACTATTTCTTGTAATAATTAAATCATCAATATAAACAAACATATAAATAAGTACTCTCTGTTTGTTGTAAATGAATAAAGACGCATCAGCCAATGAATTTGTGAATCCCCTCGCGGAGAGATTCTCGATAAAACTGTGACGATAGGACTAGAAGAGTTTTAGAAAACAGAGTCATCATCCGCCTTAGGCGAAGAAGACTTAATTGAAAAGGGAAAAACATTTTCATGAAGTACGACATGTCGAGACGTATATATCGGAGAGGTTTCTCTATCTAAACAAAAATAAGCGTTTTGTGTGATGGAATACCCTAGAAAGATACATGGTGTCGATCGAGCATCACGTTTGTGAGATGCATAGGGACGAATCCATGGAAAGCATAAGCAACCAAAAATCTTTAATTTTTCAAAATTTGGCGATTGATCATAAAGCTTTTGGAAAGGATTTTGAATATCTAAAACCGATGTGGGCATTCTATTAATTAAATAGACAGCCGTTGCAAACACATAAGTCCAATACGACTTTGGTATAGACGCATGAGATAGCAGGGAAAGTCCCGTTTCGACCATATGTATGTGGCGACGTTCGGCTATACCATTATGTTCGGGTGTGTGCGGTGGGCTTGTCATATGAGATATCCCCTGAGTAGAAAGAAAACTGGTTAAACCAATAAATTCACCCCATTATCTGTATATAGTGTTCAAAGCTTGGTTTGAAATCGATTTTCAACCAAGGCTTTAAACCGGGTAAATACATCAAAAACTTGAGATTTTAGTTTTAAAGGATACAACCATGTGTATCTAGTATAACGATCAACAAAAATAACGTAATATTTAAAAGCGTCTACTGAAATAATCGGAGAAGTCCACACATCAGAAAATATGATATCAAGAGGATGAGTGGATCGAAGAGTCGAATTTTGAAAAGGCAACTTGTGCATCTTATTAATTGAACAAGAAGAACATGCATGAGCCATTAAAGCATTTGAAGCAATAGGTAATTAAAATTGAGAAACTACTTTTTGAAGAATTTGAAAAGCAGGAAGTCCTAATCGTAAATGCCAATCCGACAAAGATGTCTTCACGGCGGAAGCAAAAGCAAGTGAATGTGGTTTTGATGAAGTTGTTTTCGGCCATTGGTAAGTGTCATCGTTAGGCTTTCCCACGAGATGAAGAGCTCCCGTTTGAAGGTCTCTCACCTGAAAGTATGTTCTTTTCAAGAGAGGGAACACATAAAACATTATTAAGAAAAAAGGACGAGTATAATATGGTAAGGAGAGAGAACCAAAATGTGAGATTTGTAACCCGAAGCCATCACCAAGAACATCGTCTCCTCCACCGTAAGGATTGTGTAAGGAGAGATTTGCCAAGTCAGAGATCATGTGATGCGACGCTCCGGAATCCACAAGCCATGTTGACGAATCAAACATCATGGCATGATTAGTACTTGGCTGCCATGTTTGATATTGAGGAGAAGGCTGTCAGTTTGAATTGTTGCGAGCTTGAGATGGTACATGAGGAGCAGATGCAATGCTTTTAACAATACGAAACTCGGGACAGTACATCGCGTTGTGGCCTTGAGTACCACATGCTTGACAACGACCTAAATAGGTGATATGCTCAAATTAATACCCTAAAAGTACTAAGCAGTAGTTGCAGTATAGTAGTGATATGAACAAATGTCACACACCCAAATCTCCTTAAGTAACTATAAACCAGTTGCCTTCCCGACCACTTACGATCTGGGATCTCAAAGTTTATAGCAGATGAGGGTGTTTTGTTGATGAGAATCACTCCAGTACGTGTAGATTCTGCCCAAAATGTCTTTGGCAAACCAGAATCGCTTAACATACTTCTCACCTTTTCTATTATGGTGTTATTCATCCTTTCTGCAACACCGTTCTGTTGGGGGTGTGTAAGCACACGTCATGTGCCTCACTATACCCTTCTTCTTGCAATAATCATTGAATTGATGATTGCAAAGCTCAAGGCCATTGTCAGTTCTCAATATCTTGATCTTCCTCTCGACTTGATTTTCTACCTTGATGCTCCACTCAATAAATGTTCCAACGGCTTCATCCTTGTGCCTTAGGAAATAAACCCATGTCTTTCTTGAGTAATCATATATGAACGAGATGAAATACTGACATTTTTCTAAAGACATTGGAACACTAGGAGCTTCCCACAAATCAGAATGGATGTAATCCAACTTATCATTTGTATCATGAGTAGCAATTGCAAAACTAACCTTCTTTGCCTTTCCATAGACACAATCTTCACACATCTCTAGTGTTGAGATTTTCTTCCTATCCAGAAGACCCTTCTTTACCAATAAGTCCATGTTCTTCTGACTCATATGGCCTAGTCTTCTATGCCACATGACTGTGTCATCGGATCTCCATTCTGCAACCAAAAACTGACCAATTTCAGGCTTTCTTTGAAGTATGTATAGCTTTTCATGCCTTTTCCATGTCAAGAGAGTCCTAGTTCTGTCTTTAACAAGCATGATCCCATCCTTCGACTCAAAACTACATTTGTGCTCCTCTATTATCTCCATAGAGAGCATATTTTTGTCCATATCAGGAATATACCAATATACCTCACCTGTAACATCAACACAGTTGTTCCATCATCATTTCTGATTCTGACATTCCCAATACCTCTGACCTTTGATGTTGTTTTGTTTCCCATTCGAACTAATCCTCCAATGTCTTCCTTCAGATCTTCAAACCACTCTCTTTTAGGTGTCATGTGATAGCTGCACCCTGTATCCATTACCCACACATCTTCCATACTTATATCCGTAGAATATAGAGCTTCCGACACATATAAACATTCAGCATCACACTTCTTTCTTGTCACCATTGCAGCTTCACCTCTGCTACTACTGCTATGGTCCTTAGGCTTGTTCTGGAACTTGTTTCTGCTAGGACATGAACTTTTGAAATGTCATTCCTCACCGCAGATCCAGCAACCTTTCTTGTGCTTAGATTTGGACTTCTTGTTCTGTTTTGAACCATTTTCCCACTGATATGTTCTTCCGGCCCCTTTGTTCTCCCTTATCCCTGACATATAGACCTTCTCCTTGACTTTTAGAACCCTTCGAGCTTGAGCCAAACTCTAGTTCCTTAGCATAGATATCTGAAACTACTTCATCAAGAATTAACGTTTTTCTCCTTGACCCATATTTCAATGTATCCATGAGTTGATCAAATTTTCTTGGGAGAGACATAAGTAGTAAGATCGCTTGATCTTCATCAGACACAGTGACATCATCATTTTTCAAATCTCCAATCAGATGCATAAAGTCATCGATATTACCTTCAATGGATGAGCTTTTAGACATCTTGAAACTGTACATTCTTTGTTTGAGTTTGTCTAGAACTTCTATCATCCCTGCAGTAGTCTCTTCCTTCCTAATCTTCCCCATAACTCTATCTGTAACACTTAGAACTATCGTGCTCCTTGCTTTCTTCCTTTTTTCAGCCAAAGATTCCTCTTTTTCTATAGCTTCCTTCTCATCTTCTTCTTTATCTTCGGGATTTGAGACATTTTCTTAGTAGTCTCAGTTTTCTCTAAGCATTTGCTTAGCCCCCGTAGATCCAGATAAGCCAAAAACTTGTTCTTCAACAGCGTGTAATCCCCATGACCATCAAACTTCTCCATCTATACTCTTGAAGACGACATGATTCTCAAAACCTGCATATCTCAAAGAATCACAAAACCATCCGAACCTGGCTCTGATACCAATATGTGGAGATATCCTGAAGCTTAAAGGCGACTCCTTTCTTGCTTCTATATCACCAACACACCAAGAGTAAAGAAATCCTAGACTGTGATAGACTTGATCACACAAGAAAAACAGTGTTGCAACAGAAAACAGGAAACCCAAAGAAACATAGCACACACAGAGTTTAACGAGTTCACGCCCAAAACGGGTCGCTACGTCTCGCCGGGATCTTTCTCCCGGAATCCACTAGATTCACAGAGGTTACAAAGAGCTTCTCGAAACACACCAGCCCTTTACAAATCTCTCTCCTAGTTTCACTCTTACCCCTGTTTTCCCAAGAACAATACACAAAATTTATGATTTTATGAGTGTTCTCTCTCCAACTCTCGTCTTCTCTCAATGAATTATACAACTCTTTATATAATCATATCTTGACCTAGTTTCCTTTGCAGCCTCAAAAAAATTACCTTCCTTGAGACAAAGAGCATTTAATGAACTTGCCCTTATCTCTTTCTTGGACATGAGACAAAACCGTACTATGTTTTTGCTTTATGGCAGCACACAAACGGCTCCTTCAAGTGGTCTTTCAAATCCTTGGTCACGTGATATTCCCTTGAGTTGCAGACTTCTTCTCCAAGTCTTGCTCTTTTGTCTTGAGCTTCATTACTAATCTCAACATCTCCCATTTGTTGCTCTATTTTCCAGTTTATACCTTTTTCATTTATTTCTTTTTTCTTTAACCCATAACGCCTTAAAAAAAGAACATTGCAACCCATCACACAAACAAATGTTTATTTTGCTTCTTTATTTTTCATTATATTCGTCTTCGTTGTTTCTACCGTCGAAATATACACCTCTCTCCCTTCTTCCAAACAAAAAATATCTATGTCATGTCGTCGGTTCATCCATCCAGAGCTCCATAGAACCCGACTAAATAGCTATCTACGCCTCCACAACTACTGTTGTCAAATTCTATATTTCTCTCTTTCGCTTAACGAATCTCTTTTCGTCTTTCACGCTGAAAGAAACTTTCTCTAGTTCCCTTGTATCTCAAGGTACCTCTGCTCCAAATGTAATTTCTCCAATGTTAATTCGATAATTTGATGAGGGATAAAGAAAATGATTCGGTCTTGTCATCTTAATATACAAATAAATTGACTTTTCAGATTCTTCAAATACTTGGATCCATTAATTTGATGTTGTAGACATGTGTCACCTCTAAATTCATTGATATTGCTACGTGGCAAACTTTTGGAGAGAATTCACTTCCATTCATATATATGATTTTATTTCGGATGAGTTTTTAATGCCTCGTGATTGTGGATCTTATACGACTACTTGCACTCCTTTTTCACGCGTTGTTATATTTATTCCATATTTGGATTAGCCAAAAGGCCAATTATATTACCATTTACCGACAAAATACAAGGCCGGTGAAACCGTAGCCTTAGCCAAAAAATAGACAACCAGAAAGTTGGCGGATACAGTAACATCTCCAGAAACATGAGCCCTGGCCCACCACGGGAAGCAAACATAGATTTAAAAGCCATACATAAACGCAGAAATGACAAATGAACTAAAAGCTCAAGACCCTAGAAACTAAAACTGAAATTTTGAACCGGAACACTCGACGACAAATTCCACTGAAAATGCAGAATTTGTACCTACAGTTTTAGAGAGCATATCATTAGAATTCATATTTGATTAACAAAAAAAAAAAATCCGGCGGATTTTCAAAAGTTTTATTTGCAAATTGTCTTCAAACATATAAAAAAAAAACTATATCTTGAGAAGTACATGTTCCCTAATCCCTTTTAATACATTAATCTTATCACAAGGATGCTTTTTTAAACTATTAGAAGTTGTTTTAGTGTATGTGGAAGATAATGTGAATCCGTTTGGCTTGTCCATCCAACCAGACAGAGATCAAGGATCCTACCTCATATACGAAATCACTATTAGAATAGTAATAAATATTGGAGACTCCCAACGACGGCTCGAAATTTGGTGGCATCATCCAAGGATGTGCCCGAATGAAGAGTGAGATTGGTATTTGGACACATTGGCGTGGAGACTGGTTTGCAAGTGTCCATTTTTGTCCGATGACGCAAATCTGCAATATAGCGAGTTTGAGTTAGATGAAGGCCATCAAAAGTTCTAGTTACTTCAATGCCAAGGAAGAATGATAAATCATCTAAATCTTTGAGAGAAAAACGTTTTGAGAGAGACGCAATAAAACCATTCGTATGAGATGGACTATTTCTTGTAATAATTAAATCATCAATATAAACAAACATATAAATAAGTACTCTCTGTTTGTTGTAAATGAATAAAGACGCATCAGCCAATGAATTTGTGAATCCCCTCGCGGAGAGATTCTCGATAAAACTGTGACGATAGGACTAGAAGAGTTTTAGAAAACAGAGTCATCATCCGCCTTAGGCGAAGAAGACTTAATTGAAAAGGGAAAAACATTTTCATGAAGTACGACATGTCGAGACGTATATATCGGAGAGGTTTCTCTATCTAAACAAAAATAAGCGCTTTGTGTGATGGAATACCCTAGAAAGACACATGGTGTCGATCGAGCATCACGTTTGTGAGATGCATAGGGACGGATCCATGGAAAGCATAAGCAACCAAAAATCTTTAATTTTTCAAAATTTGGCGATTGATCATAAAGCTTTTGGAAAGGATTTTGAATATCTAAAACCGATGTGGGCATTCTATTAATTAAATAGACAGCCGTTGCAAACACATAAGTCCAATACGACTTTGGTATAGACGCATGAGATAGCAGGGAAAGTCCCGTTTCGACCATATGTATGTGGCGACGTTCGGCTATACCATTATGTTCGGGTGTGTGCGGTGGGCTTGTCATATGAGATATCCCCTGAGTAGAAAGAAAACTGGTTAAACCAATAAATTCACCCCATTATCTGTATATAGTGTTCAAAGCTTGGTTTGAAATCGATTTTCAACCAAGGCTTTAAACCGGGTAAATACATCAAAAACTTGAGATTTTAGTTTTAAAGGATACAACCATGTGTATCTAGTATAACGATCAACAAAAATAACGTAATATTTAAAAGCGTCTACTGAAATAATCGGAGAAGTCCACACATCAGAAAATATGATATCAAGAGGATGAGTGGATCGAAGAGTCGAATTTTGAAAAGGCAACTTGTGCATCTTATTAATTGAACAAGAAGAACATGCATGAGCCATTAAAGCATTTGAAGCAATAGATAATTAAAATTGAGAAACTACTTTTTGAAGAATTTGAAAAGCAGGAAGTCCTAATCGTAAATGCCAATCCGACAAAGATGTCTTCACGGCGGAAGCAAAAGCAAGTGAATGTGGTTTTGATGAAGTTGTTTTCGGCCATTGGTAAGTGTCATCGTTAGGCTTTCCCACGAGATGAAGAGCTCCCGTTTGAATGTCTCTCACCTGAAAGTATGTTCTTTTCAAGAGAGGGAACACATAAAACATTATTAAGAAAAAGGACGAGTATAATATGGTTAGGAGAGAGAACCAAAATGTGAGATTTGTAACCCGAAGCCATCACCAAGAACATCGTCTCCTCCACCGTAAGGATTGTGTAAGGAGAGATTTGCCAAGTCAGAGATCATGTGATGCGACGCTCCGGAATCCACAAGCCATGTTGACGAATCAAACATCATGGCATGATTAGTACTTGGCTGCCATGTTTGATATTGAGGAGAAGGCTGTCAGTTTGAATTGTTGCGAGCTTGAGATGGTACATGAGGAGCAGATGCAATGCTTTTAACAATACGAAACTCGGGACAGTACATCGCGTTGTGGCCTTGAGTACCACATGCTTGACAACAACCTAAATAGGTGATATGCTCAAATTAATACCCTAAAAGTACTAAGCAGTAGTTGCAGTATAGTAGGGGTCGAACTAGGCCTGGGCATTCGGGTATTCGGTTCGGTTCCGGGTAGGAACCATTCGGTTCCGGGTATTTCGGGTATGGAGGTTTAGGATCCATATAGGTACCGAAATGGTTTCGGTTCGGTTCCTGTTCGGTACCAATCGGTTCTGGTTCGGTTCGGGTCTAGAAGACTAAGAACCGTACAATACCCAAAAAGTTTCGGTTCTCAAACGGTTCGGGTATCCAGTACCCGAAATACTTATATTATACTCGAAAAGTTTCGGTTCTCAAACGGTTCGGGTATCCAGTACCCGAAATGTAATAAAAATACCCGAAATGTAAAGAAATACCTGTAATGTAAAAAACAAAAATGTAAAAAAAAATACCAGGAACCGAAATGTAAAAAATATAAATTTGTATATATATGTTCGGATATCCAGTACCAGAAATGTAAAAAATATAAAAATACCCGAAATATAAAAATATCTGAAATGTAATAGACATACCCGAAATATGTAATTGCATATTTGTATATATATGTTCGGGTATTCGGTTAGTAATTTCGGTTCCCGGGTAATACCCGGAACCGAACCGATATCCATGGATCTTCAATACAGGATCCAATGGGTATTTTGGTCGGAACCGGAACCGAACCGAACCGAAAATTTCGGGTCGGTTCCGGTTCCAATTTTTGGTTCCGGTTTTAATGCCCAGGGCTAGGTCGAACACAAGGACTCACATAGACACACAATAGATTATATAGGTGAAAATTACGCTAAGAAAATCAATGGTATTGAAAACATAATGCAAATTAAAACGGTTGTAAATTCAATTAGGAGAAGGCTAGGTTCAGGGTATTTATCAGGAAATCAATGAATGCAGATAAACTAAGTAGTCAAGATTCAGATTTAGCGCGGTTCTTGAACTCAAATCACTAAGATATAGTTGACCAACTCTCGTTGCGAAAACTATCTAAATCTAAATCCTAGGAATTTCAAATCTCTTTGCGAATCCTAAAGTCTAAATCAGCTTTTTAAATCAGGTTTGATTTGTTCACAAAATAACTAAACCAAATCTCTTTACGAATAATTATTTTGCTCACCTTAGGTTCATTCAGGTAATTAATCGTACTCTCGTGCCTAATTAATTATCCTAAGATCTAAGTTCTAGGTGATCAATCTAGAATTAGCTTTGCAAACAACCTAAAGCGAAGAACTAATTCAGATAGTGAATCCTAATAACTAATCAATCTAGCATTCATAGATAACCCTTATGAGAACCCTAAACCTAACAAGAGATCTACTCAGACATGGAAATTGAAGCAATAAACATGTTTGAATAAATCATCAAATAAATCAGAAAGAGTAACAAGAGGGTTCAAAATCTTCTCTCAGACGAACAGAGTTTCAGACTTGTCTCCCTTCAATAAGCTCTCTACAAAAACCAAAGTAAAATAAAGCATAGCCCTCCAAGTGGCTGTAAAAATCCTAATAAAATAACCTAAATCACGTTTTGGGGCTTCTTGTAAATAATAAAGACTTCTGGACCATTCTGTAATTCTTCAACTCTTCATTAAAGTCGCGGGTCGTGTCTGCTTCGGTGAGTATCGACCGATACTAGGCAGTATCGATCGATATTGATGCTTCAAATCGGGTTCTTAGCTACACGAACGTCTGCTTTACTCCAGAAAGCTCCAATATCTCCAATTATGCTCCAAACGTGCTAAAACCTGTAAAAGACTCTAAAACACTACGAAATAGTAGAAAGACTCTATAAAACGGACTTATATCATGGCTTAAACGGGGTAAAAACCATGATATATCAACTCCCCCAGACTTAGCATTTGCTTGCCCTCAAGCAAATAGAAGACTAAACCAGAGAAAGAGGTTTGAAAACGTAGAGACTCACCTGTTCATGAAACGTTGCAATGACCCTTTTCCCAAGCACCCAAATGTTACCTAACCAGCTTTTAATCTAACCACCATGTACTTCTCCGTAGACATTCGCAGCTTTCCAGACTACACACATTATTTCACAGCATCGTTCAATCAAGCCATCCTCGCTAGTTTCATCGCTGTGATTAATACCAAGAACCTTCTAGATTCTTTCCCATACAATATCATGACAAGGAACTATCCTTTTTCACACTTTCTGGTATTATTTCTCTCCCCCAGACTTATTTCTTATTATGTTCTTTCTTTTATCTTTTGAGCTTTGCATATACAAATCAAGGTATGAGACGCGAGTATTGATGGTGTTGGTCACCGAATCCCCGGTTCTTCCCTCTCAATCTATCAAAGGCGTAGGCGAATAATGACATCATAGGAAAATCCTAGCCTCGCTTCCAATCCTTTGTGTGATCATTCCTCACCAAGTAGAATAATGGGATCGTTGGAAATTTTCCTAACCCTTTACTCAGAAGAAAATCATCTCATATTTTAATGCATCTTATTAATTAACTTGTAACATGGAGAAAAATACCATTACTTAAAACACATATGGGTTCCTTTGTCAGATGCGAATGATGAATCAAGCTCTATGGGTACTAACCACATTGATGAAGTGCAAAAATTTGGCTCAGGCTTTAAAGAACTTTGCCGGAAACATGAGTGTCTTCTAGTCAACTGGTCAGCCTTTGGATTTTTCATTAGTCGATCTAGAACTGATTCTGTAATAATGGTCGCTTGGAAGCAATGTCAAATCAATAGATTCAAGAAAAATATCACAATCTCAGACAAAGTTTTGACTCAATAAAACAACGAATAACTCAAAAATGACTGACTATAAGAAAAACAAAAACAAAGTCAGCGACTACCTCCCCAAGACTTAAACAACACTGTCCCCAGTGTTATCTAGCCTAGAGTTGGTGAAAGAAAATTAAATGGACCAAGTGGATTGAAAAATCAAGAAGTTACCGTACTGGAATATCGAGTATCGACCGACACACAGTCTGGTATCGATCGATACCAGGATTAAGTCGATATGATGAACCGTCCGAATCGCGTAGGGTGTCGACCGATACCAAGGGGTATCGATCGACACTCAGCTATTTCGTGTTTGCTCCATGTCTAAGGTCAGATGTAACGCCAAAATTGTGGCAAACAATCCAAGTGTTAAATGTAAGCACAGACATTTAGGTGCAACAAAATAACATAAAAACAGACAGAAATTATTTGGCGTTCCATAGATCCAAAAACATAAAAAGACACAAAAGTTCAAAAGAAAAAGGGAAAAAGAAAAGAAAAACAAACGTGAAAACAGACAGAAGGATTACTAATCCTCCTCAGTGGCGTCAGAGTCATCGTCAGCAGTACCAGATGGTCCGACGTCAGTGGGATCGACAGGCTGAGATGAAGGAGAAGCGTCCGTGTCAGTCATGCAGCGGCAACGAGAAATGGCAGTCTAGATGCTCCGCATACTATCAATCATCACCTTCTGAAAGGCGGCTGGCTCCATCAGAAGTTTCGAATCAGACGGAAATAATGGAGCAGGGATAGAGGAAACTGCTGCGTGCGATCGATTATCAGCATCAGCAGGTGAAGGTGTGCGAGCAGAAGGATCTCGTCTTTGGCGAGTGCGTGGTGTGGCAAGCAGTAGGCTCGGAGCAGGTTCGAAACAAAGCTGAACGGGATCGTCATCAATGTCTGTCAGCCCTCTGTTTGGGAGCTTAACCAGAAACTCCCCTTCCCTGTTGGAAAAACAACAATGTCGCGCAAGCTTAAACCACCTGAGGTTCGCATATGTCTCTCGTCCATGACAGTGCGAGTGATGACTATCGAACAGCTCACTGTGCTGATACCGAAATGCTGGAAGATAGGGGTAAGAAGACTACCCACTGTCTCGGTCTTCTGAGCTGTTCACACGAATGGCTTGGTCTTTAGAGAGACCAGGTGATGGGCAAAGACTGCCCCTAGGTTGACTGCGAGATCGAGTGCAGGCCACTCATAGTTCTCGTCGTGGATGATGTCTCCAATGGCTATGGAGAGAATGATAAGCTCGGACAGCCGCATCTCGTTAGGCTCCATCTTACACAAGATGGTGTTGCTCAGGATCCTAACCAGACAGCGCAGAACGGGATGACGAACGTCCATATGAGTAGATGTCTTGGAGTCGTAGGCTCCGTTCCCGAAGTGCTCCTAGAAAACCTGCACATCGAGAAACTGGGTAGGCAAAGCGACTTTCCGGAAATCCCTGCGGAAACCATAAATGTCGCAGAGATCTGGGAGTGGCAGCCTGTATCTCACTCCACGAATCATGAAGGTCATGGTGCCTTCCAGCGCATCCTTCAGAACCTCATCCTGATAGTAAACTCGGACTGTTACGAGGAACTGTCGTACCAAGTCAGGATACAAGTCATACTGTCGCATTGGCATAATCCCCAAACCCATCTTCTCTATCAATCTCCCGAGTGCTCTGTCGATACCCAGGCTTCGCATGGTCTGAGGGTCAATAAACCGAATGGTCTGTATATCAACGTCTTGCCAAGCGTTGTAGAACATCGTGTCATAATCGTCCCAGGTCTCTGAGATGGGCATGTAGACGCAATCATTACTCTCAGCTGTCTGCCTGTCTGTTCCCTCCGAATCTCTGGTGTATGGAATCTTGGCCTTTTCGCTACGCTTAGGCCAAGGAGCTCTAACTGTGGCAGCAGGAACTATAGGATCAACACTAGCCGCTGGTGCTGGTGACGAAAATGGCACTGGTGGTGGCACGTTCCGCAGGGTAGCATGCAGAACCTCGATGTCTGCGGACGCTCCGTCAACCCTCACTATGTAAATATTGTTACCTAGGTAACCTATCACTCCACCTCGTCGCCAATGTAAACCGTCCCAGATCTTGACTTGTTGACCCAAGGCGAAATCCCTTGACGGGTTGGAGCTTGATGCGTCGGAAGTTCGTGCTCTCTTTGGCCTAGATGTCATCTGCAAACAAAGACATAAAGACACATCATAAATCCAACATCTCTCTCAAACACAGCATCTCGGCTAAGAGAAACCGTCAGCATCGACCGATACCAATGTGGTATCGATCGATGCTGATACAAGTATCGAGTATCGATCGAAGAACATGAATCCGAAAACTCTAAAGGTGTGATCCAAGGGTAATTAGGTGCAATGCAAGATTCGACTAAGCCTAGAACACACTAATCAAGTGGTAATCGTCCAGCAAAACAAGTTCTAGAAGCCTAAAATTCGAAATTAAACCTTGGGTCACATATTGAAAAGATGAGAAATCGTGAATCATACCTTGTAGATCGTGAGAATGAGACAGAGGATAAAAATCCAAGCAGAATAGGCACAAAAATCACTCAAATCCGTTGAGAAACGAAGATTTGTGATTTTGAGAGAGAGAGGTTCGGTATTTGTATCGAGCGATGGAGGCGGTGGGAGAAGAAAGGAAAAACCGTAGGGTTCATAAGGAAACTTACCTGCGCATGGAGTATCGACCGATACCACTTGGTATCGATCGATACTGAGTGTATGGAGTGTTTTCCTCTCCACACGGAGATCGGTTCAGAATGTGAATGTTTAATCAACGGTTGTCGATCGACACCAAGTGGCATCGATCGACACGGAACCTACGAATCTGTTTCACGTGACACAACGAAACACAAAACAAAAACTAGAAAAATAAAAGACTCTTATGTACAGACTTACCAGTGGGTTGCCTCCCACTCAGCGCTTGTTTTATGTCACGAGCTTGATTTTATGGACGGTCAGTCAGGATGGGAATGAGAGCTTGCAGCAAAACAGGCTCCACAACTTGACATCTCCAACTTCAGAGTTCTGCGCAACATGCTCTCCACAACCTCTTGTCCGTTCTCCTTCAGTTCCGGAGTAAGAAGAATTCTAACCTTACAAAATGGCTTTGAGGTCCCTTTGCATTTCACCTTATATTCGATAGAATTTCCATCGCACTTCTGAGGTATCAAGGTGATTTGTGTAGCACTCTCGACTCTTTTGCTCGTCACCTCCTTCTTTGCTTTAGTCTTTTTGATGACTTTCTTGGCAATAATGGGAGGGCGATCCAGAACTTCCATGATAGTTGGCTCAACATAAGGCTCTTCCAAAAGATCAACTACTAATGTTTCTCCTATATCAGCGGTGATGCAAGGGATAAGTGCGGGAGTTCCCCTAGGGATGGCCTTGTAGGAGGCATATTTGTCAACGTACGAAAACGAGATGCTCTTACTGGGTGATATATCATGGTTTTTATCCTATTTAAGCCATGATATAAGTCCTTTTTATAGAGTCTTTCTAGTATTTTGTAGTCTTTTAGAGTCTTTTACAGGTCATAGCACGTTTGGAGCATTATTAGAATTATTGGAGCTTTCTGGAACAGTTTGGAGCAAAAGCTGAAGTCGTGTTGCTGAGTACCTGATTTCGCGTCGAGTATCGATCGATACCCATCGCAGCAAGACATGACCGCGAGTTTTCCAAGACTTGAAGAATTGCAAAAGTGTCCAGAAGTCTTTGATAATTACAAGAAGACCCCAATTCGTGTGTTAGCTTATAAATAGGATTTTTACAGCCACTTTGTAGGCTAAGCTTTATTTTCTATACTTTGATTTTACTTTAGTTTTTGAGAGACAAATCTATATCTCCCTTCGTCCGAGATCAGATCTCAAAACCTCTTGTTATTCTATTTGTTTTATCTGATGATCTATTCAATCATGTTGCTTTCAATCTCCATGTCTGAGTAGATCCACTTTAGGTTTAGGGTTTTATCATAAGGGTTTTCTCTGAATGCTAGGTTGATTAATTTATATGATTCACCATCTGAATTAGTTCTTCGCCTTATGTTGTGTTCAAAGCTAATTTTAGGTTGACGAATCTGGAACTTAGATCTTAGGATAATTGATTAGGCACGACAGTGCGATTAATTACCTGATAGAACCTTAGGTGAGCAAATTGATTATTCGCAAAGAGATTTGGTTTAATTGATTTGTGAACATATCAAACCTCATATTAAAGCTGATTTAGAATTTAGGATTCGCAAAGAGATTTGAAATTCCTAGGATTTAGATTTAGATAATTCTCGCAACGACAGTTGGTTAATTATACCTTAGTGATTTGAGTTCAAGAACTGCGCTAAATCTGAATCATGCTAGTTAGTTTATCGGCATTCATTGATTTCCTGAGAAATACCCTGAGCCTATATTCTCTCCATTGAATTACAACTCTTTTAATTTCTGCACTGCTTTCAATTACATATGTTTGGCTTAGCTTAATTCGATACTATATAATCTATTGTGTGATCTCTGTGAGTCTTTGTGGTTCTACCCCTAGCTATATTACAACTACTGCTTTAGTACTGTTAGGGTATTAATTTGAGCATATCAAATTTGGCGCCGTTGCCGGGGACTCAATTTCGCTTTTAGATCTTAGCTGTCGAGTTTCGACTAAGTCCGTCAGTATCGATCGATACTCACTAGTATCGGTCGATACTCCGGCGATTTCTTTGTTGATATCGATCGATACCTTCCAGTGTCGATCGATACTCAACGTTTTTTTTGGTTACTTACGTGCCTTGTCTAGTGTTTTGTTTGCAGGTGTATGCATGTTCGTGAAACTATGAGCAACAAGAACACTCAGCTAGTTGAACTGTCATTGGAATAACTAGCACTTGTGGAACGCACAAACAAAAAGATCAAGCAAGCATCAGGGATGAATAACCTAGTGGTTTTAAGAGCTGATGAGGCTGGGATTCTGAGAGACCAAGAGGGTCATGTGTGCAATGAAGGAGGGCAGCGACTTGATGAAGCTGGAAACGTCGTTGTCCCTCCTGCTGCTGTTATTGAGATTGTCGCGCCAGCTGGGCGCGCCAACGTTGGGAATGCTGCAGGTGATCGAGCTAGGACGCTTGGCGAGCACAACAGACCTGATCAGTTCTATGCCAATCGATCTGCAATTCGCATCCCAACTTTTCAGAGGAACGATTTTGAGCTGAAACCTGCATACTACGCTCTCGTGAGTCAGAGCCCTTTCCATGGTTTACCTCATGAGCATCCCATGGATCATATCGAAAGGTTCGAAGACTTGGTCACTGGGTGAAGTATAATGGAGTGCCCAACGAGTTCTTATTCTGCAAACTCTTCCCATACTCTCTTAGTGGAGATGCTGCTTATTGGCTGAAGCAGTTGGCTCCTGATTCGTTAACTACATGGAATGAGACGAAGAATGCATTCCTGTGCAATTTCTACGATGATGCGAGATCCGAAGAGCTCAGGAACAAAATCTCCCAATTTTCTCAAGGTCCAGCAGAGGGACTCAAGGCTGCTTGGATTCGTTTCAAGTCATATCATAGGGATTGTCCGCACCATGGGTTCAATCAGGTTCAGCTGCTGGGTACTTTCTACAGAGGAATCGATTGGAGGTACCAGATGGCTCTGGATACTGCGAGTAATGGACATTTCAACACCACATATCCAGATGATGCAGTTGTGCTAATTGAGAACTTGGCGTCTAGCAATAGCACCAAGAATGCTGATTTCGAGAGGAAGAAGCAGGCTGGAGGAATTGATGCATCGCAGATTGCTGAAGTTCAAGCCAAACTGGATTTCCTGATCGGGAAGAATCAGAAAGCAGTTCACTTTGCTGCTGAGGATGAAGTGGATGATGTTAACTATGTTGGTGGTTCTGGATTTCAGGGTCAGCAATTTGGGTACAACAACAACCGAAACTTCAACAACAGCACTCGCAATTACGGGAGCTCTTCGTACCAGCCCATCCCTCCAAAGTCTACGGATAATAAGATGAAATCCATGCTTGAGTAGATTCTTCAGGGACAGCAAAAACTGCAAGTGGATTTCAATAGGAAGATTGACCATCTGTACACTAATGTCAATGGGAAAATTGACCACATGAATGGGAAGATTGAAGCTGTCAACCTTAGTCAGAGGAAGCTGGAAACTCAGGTCGCTCAAACTGCATCAGCTGTGCAGAGGCAGGAAGGTTTTTTTCCAGGGAGAACTGAAAATCCAAGAGCACACGTCAATGCGATCTCCTCAAGTGCAGAAAATTTCGAAGAGGATCCTAAAGTCGCCAGGGCATCGATCGATACCCCCAAGTGTCGATCGATGCCGGTTATAATTCTGAAATGTTATACTTCCAAAACCCGTGTATCGATCGATACCCCATTGGTATCGGTCGATACTGAGGCGAATTCTGAGGAGACAAATGAGACTTCGACTGTGATGCCTAAGGTCGTTGCAGAACGGGTGTATAAACCCAAGATGCCTTATCCTATACTTCCTAAGCTGACAAGGAAGGAATGGGAGGACGCTAGATGCAAGTATTTGCTGGATAAGCAGAATGTGGAGCTTCTTTCTGATGATGATGTATCTGCCAGGGACAATTCGACTGCACTAGTATCGATCGATACCCTACCTGGTATCGATCGATACCCCTCGCAGAATGAGCCAGAAATTTTGAAAACACCTGAGGTGATCAACGAAAGAGTTCGCAAGCCCAAGAAGCTGAATCCTGCTCCTAAACACCTCAGAGATCCCATCTCTCCAAAGCAGCTGCGTGGCTTTGAGAAGATGGTAAGAAGGATTTCCCCTTATTCAACATTTGAAGAAGCTCTAGAGTGCCGTCCTCTGCTAAGTCACTTCAAAGATTGCAGAGAAACTGAGGAAGAGATCAAGGGACTCTTCATTAAGGCCAGAGGTACACCTCCGCTGCGGCAATTGACACAGAGGGAAGACCCAGGGAAATTCGCGGTACCATGCTCTATCTCTAGAGTCGAGTTTAAAGAGTCTCGTTGACTCAGGGGCTAGTGTCAATGTCATCTCAAGGACAATTGCAGAGCAGTTGGGGGCTGATATTCGATCACCAGAGGTATCTATCACATTCGCGAACGACTCCACCTCACTTCCACACGGTACTATCCATGGTTTGCTGGTCAAAGTAGGAGACTGTCTGGTTCCTACTAATTTTCAGGTTGTGGAGATGAGTGCAATATCTAGTATGCCTATACTCCTGGGAAGACCATTTATGGTTACTACTGGTGCAATCATAGACACGCCTAATAAGAGAATCTCTTTCTCTTACATTGACGGAGGGGTCTATTATGATGTCATTCCCCCTAGGAGTGTTCCCACACGTGTCTCTAGCATCAAGGTTGTCACAGAAGAGTCGCTAGCAATTGATCTTTTGGAAGAGCCTCCTGATGAGCCAACCATCACATACGTTTCAGCTGAATCACCCAGCATCCCCAAGGAAGTTGTCAAGAAGGCCAAGGCAACAAAGAAGAAAACCAAGAGCAAAAAGGTCGAGAATCCCCATGTGACTTTGATACCTCAGAAATGCAATGGAGATTCGATTGAGTATAAGGTCAAGTGCAAAGGAGCCTCAAAGCCATTCTCTAAGGCTAGGGTCCTTCTTACTTCTGAGCTGAAAGAGAAATGGCAGGAGTTTGTGCAAGGCATGATGAGCAGAACTCTGACGTTAACGATGTCAAGTTGTGGAGTCTGTTTTGGTGCAAGCTCTCACTCTTATCCAGCCTGAAGGGCGTTACAGTCAAGCTATTGACGTTAAACGAGCACTTGGTGGGAGGTAACCCACTGGTGAGTCTGTTTTTGATTCGTTTTTCTTTTTATTTTTCTTTCGTTTTGTGTTTGTGTTAGGATAAACAAGGAGCAAACTCGAAATCGCCTGAGTGTCGATCGATACCCTTCAGTATCGATCGATACCCTACGCGATTGAGACAGGTTCGAGTCGATTTAAGCCTGGTATCGATCGATACCAGGCTGTGTGTCGATCGATACTCGATGTTCCAGGAAGGTAACTTCTTGTTTTCCCAATTTTATCCTTTTCTTTTGTTTTCTTTCACTGATTCTAGGCTAGATAACACTGGGGACAGTGTTGTTCAAGTCTGGGGGAGTTGTCTGCTGATATTGTGTTTGTTTTTCTTAGAGTCATAAAATAAAAAAAGTTTGTCGTTTTATTGAGTCAAAACTTGTTGGAGATAATGATCATGTGCTTGAATTGTTGCTTTGATTTGGTTTTTGAGTGCACAGTATTGCAGGATCAGCACTAGATCGACTAATGAAAAATCCAAGGACTGACCAGTTGACTAGAAAACATCCATGTCTCCAGCAGAGTTCTTCTGAAGCCTGAGCCAAATTTCTGCACTTCATCAATGTGGTTAGTATTTTTAGAGCTTGATTCATCATTCATATCTGATAAAGGAACCCATGTGTTTAGAGTTATGGTATCTCTCTCCCCTGTTATAAGTTGATAAATAAGAGCATAAAAGATTGAAATGATTTTCTTCTGAGTAGAGGGTTAGGAAAATTTCCAGCGATCCCATTATTCTACTTAAGAGGGAATGATCACACAAAGGATTGGAAGCGAGGCTAGGATTTTCCTATGATGCCATTATTCGCCTACATCCTTTGATACATAAAGAGGGAAGAACCGGGGATTTGGTGGCAAACACCATCAATACTCGGGTCGCATACCTTGATGTGTATATGCAAGGCTGAAAATAAAATAAAAAAAGAGAGAACATAATAAGAAATAAGTCTGGGGGAGAGAAATTGATACAAAAGGTGTGAAAAATGTGGTTCCTTGTCATGATATTGTCTGGTAAAGAATCTAGAAGGTTCTTAAACATTGGCTGCAGCGATGAAACTGGTGATGAGGGCTTTATTTGAACAATGCTGTGGGATAATGTGCGGAGTCTTGAAAAGCTGCGAATGTATACGGAGAAGTACATGGTGGTTAGATCAAAAGCTGATTAGGTGACATTTGGGTACTTGGGAAGAGGGTCATTTCGATGGTTCATGAACAGGTGAGTCACCGCGTTTTCAAACCTCTTTCTCTGTTTAGTCTTCTATTTGCTTGAGGGCAAGTAAAGGCTAAGTCTGGGGGAGTTGATATATCATGGTTTTACGCTATTTAAGCCATGATATAAGTCCTTTTTATAGAGTCTTTCTATTATTTTGTAGTCTTTTAGAGTCTTTTACAGGTCATAGCACGTTTGGAGCATTATTGGAATTATTGGAGCTTTCTGGAAAAGTTTGGAGCAAAAGCTGAAGTCGTGTTGCTAAGTACCTGATATCACGTCGAGTATCGATCGATACCCCCTTGTATCGATCGATACCCATCGCAGCAAGACATGACCGCCAGTTTTCCAAGACTTGAAGAATTGCAAAAGTGCCCAGAAGTCTTTGATAATTACAAGAAGACCCCAATTCGTGTGTTACCTTATAAATAGGATTTTTACAGCCACTTTGTAGGCTATGCTTTATTTTCTATACTTTGATTTTACTTTGGTTTTTGAGAGACAAGTCTTAATCTCCCTTCGTCCGAGATCAGATCTCAAAATCTCTTGCTATTCTATTTGTTTTATTTGATGATCTATTCAATCATGTTGCTTTCAATCTCCATGTCTGAGTAGATCCATTTTAGGTTTAGGGTTTTCTCATAAGGGTTTTCTCTGAATGTTAGGTTGATTAATTTATATGATTCACCATCTGAATTAGTTCTTCGCGTTAGGTTGTGTTCAAAGCTAATTTTAGGTTGACGAATCTGGAACTTAGATCTTAGGATAATTGATTAGGCACGACAGTGCGATTAATTACCTGATAGAACCTTAGGTGAGCAAATTGATTATTCGCAAAGAGATTTGGTTTAATTGATTTGTGCACATATCAAACCTGATATTAAAGCTGATTTAGAATTTAGGATTCGCAAAGAGATTTGGAATTCCTAGGATTTAGATTTAGATAATTCTCGCAACGACAGTTGGTTAATTATACCTTAGTGATTTGAGTTCAAGAACTGCGCTAAATCTGAATCCTGCTAGTTAGTTTATCTGCATTCATTGATTTCCTGAGAAATACCCTGAGCCTATATTCTCTCCATTGAATTACAACTCTTTTAATTTCTGCACTGCTTTCAATTACATCTGTTTGGCTTAGCTTAATTCGATACTATATAATCTATTGTGTGATCTCTGTGAGTCTTTGTGGTTCGACCCCTAGCTATATTACAACTACTGCTTTAGTACTGTTAGGGTATTAATTTGAGCATATCACTGGGCGTGTCTATAACTGCACCAGCCGTAGCCATGAACGGTCTCCAAAAAATCAAAGGATTGCTAGACCTTGCGTGCATATCCACAACCTGAAAATCGATAGGAACTAGACAGTCTCCTACTGTAACCATCAAATCAGGGATTGTACCATATGGAACTGAGGTGGAAGAGTTCGCGAATGTGAGAGCCATCTAAGTTGATCTTATGTCGTCGATTTGCAGCTCCTCTGCGAGTATCTTCGACATAACATTAACGCTAGACCCTGAATCAACCAGAAAGTTTTGGAATTCAACTCCGGAGATGGAGCATGGGATTGAAAATTTCCCTGGGTCATCCCTCTTAGTCAACCGCTTCAGTGGAGGCGGTGTACTTCTGACTTTGATGAAAAGTGCCTTAATATCTTCCTCAGTTTCTCTGCAATCTTGGAAGTGACTCAGCAGAGGGCGGTACTCTAGGGCTTCTTCAAAGGTGTGTGTGGGTGGAATTCTTCGTACCATCTTCTCAAAGCCACCCATCTGCTTTGGAGAAATGGGATCTCTGAGGTGTTTAGGTGGTCGAGGATCCGGTTTCTTAGGCTTGTAGACACGTCCCTTAACCATCTCTGGTTTCTTCACGATCTCTGGTTCAGCATCCGATGTGTGTTGATCGATACAAGGTGGGTGTCGATCGACACAAGGCTCATGTGTTGGTTCTTCAGGTTGGTATCGATCGATATCAGCAGTGGTATCGATCGATACTGATAAATTGGATTCAGAATCACCTTCGACAGAGGTTTCAAAGTTTCCTGCACTTCACAAGGTGATCGCATTGACGTACTCTTTCTGTGCTTGAGTCGTATTTTCCTTCACAGCTGCTGCAGTCTGAGCTACTTGCGTTTCCAACATCTTCTTATGAGTATCGAGCGCGTCGATCCTTCCACTCAGATCTTTGTACACAACATCTATCTTTCTGTTGAGATTCACTGTGAGCTGCTGCTGACCTTGAATCAGCTGTTCAAACATAGACTCGATCTTGCTGTCTGGGAGCTTAGCAGGTACATGTTGATAGGATGAATTTCCATAGTTCCTGGTGTACCCACTGTTCTGAGATGATCTTTGACCAAACTGATTTGAACCTCCTTGCTGAGAGTTGTTGTTGAATTGATTCCTCTGGCCTTGAAAACCAGTACCACCAATGTAGTTGACATCCTCTACTTCGTCCTCGTTGAATACCTCAACACCTTCAGCAAAGTGAACAACCTTTTGTGTCTTGCCCATCAGAAGACTGTGCATAGAATCCAACTTAGCTTGAAAATCAGCAATCTGTGAGCCATCCATGTTACCAGCTAGCTTCTTCCTCTCATAATCAGCATTCTTGGTGCTATTGCTAGACGCCAAGTTTTCTCAATCAGGACATAGGCTTCATCAGGATACCTGGTGTTGAAGTTTCCATTGCTCAAAGCATCAAAAGTCATCTGAAACCTCCAATCAAGTCCCCTGAAAAAGAAACCCATCAGCTGAACATCAGAGTATCCATGATGTGGACAATCTCTCTGATACGATTTGAATCTCGTCCAAGCAGCCTTGAACGCCTCAGTAGGTCCTTGAGAAAACTGGGAGATCTTGTTCCTTAGATCCTCGGATCTTGCATTATCATAGAAATTGGTCAGGAAAGCATTCTTAGTCTCCTCCCAAGTAGTTAGCGATCCATGAGGCAACTACATCAGCCAGTAAGTTGCTTCCCCACCAAGAGAGTATGGGAAAAGCTTGCAGAAAAGGTAATCGTAGGACACTCCATTGCTTTTGATGCTAGTGACCAAGTCCTCGAACCTCTCAATATGATCCATGGGATGTTCGCTGGAAAGACCATGAAAAGGGTGCTGTCCCACAAGAGTGTAGTATGCAGGTTTCAGCTCTAAGTCATTCCTCGAAAAAGCAGGAGGCCTAATCGCAGATCGGTTTGCGTAAAACTGGTCAGGTCTGTTGCACTCACCAATCGTTCTACCATGATTAACCACAACATTCCCAGCATCCACTGCGTTCGCGTTCCCAGCGACATTCCCAGCGACAACAGGAGCAGGTGGAATTATGTTCCCCTCTCCATCCAGACGTTGTCCCCTCTCATTGCACAACCGACCCTCTTGGTCTCTGTAAGCACCAGCTGCATCTTGAACCATCTCCTCTTGATTGTTGTTCATTTTTGCTGGCTTCTTTGCTCTTTGGTTTGTGCGTTCCAAAAGTGCTAGCTGCTCAAGTGACAGATCAACTAGCTGAGTGCTCTTGTTCTTTCTAGTTTCATGATATATCATGGTTTTTACCCTATTTAAGCCATGATATAAGTCCTTTTATAGAGTCTTTTCTTGTGTTTTGGAGTCTTTTAGAGTCTTTCACAGGTTATAGCACATCTGGAGCTTAATTTGAATTATTGGAGCTTTTCTGGAGCATTCTGGAGCGAGACTGAAGTCTGATGACTAAGAGCCCGATCTGAGCACCGAGCATCGATCGATACCCCCTGGTATCGATCGACACTCATCGAGATTTCATGGGCCGCGACTAATTATGAAGCCTTGGAGAATTGCAAAAGCACCCAGAAGACTTTGATAATTACAAGAAGGCCCCAAATCGTGATTTAGGTTATAAATAGGATTTTACAGCCATTGTTTAAAGAAGGCTTTTATTTTCTGTGTTTGATTTTACTTTGGTTTTAGAGAGACAAGTCTGAATCTCCCTTCGTCCGAGATCAGATCTCTAAACCCTTCTTTCTATTCTATTGATGATTTATTCAAACATGTTGATTGTTTCATTCTCCATGTCTGAGTAGATCCACCTTAGGTTTAGGGTTTTCTCATAAGGGTTTTCTTTGAATGCTAGGTTAAATATCTTTTAGGATTCACCATCTGAATTATAGTTCTTCGCTTAGGTTGTGTTCATAGCTTGTTCTAGATTAGCTACCTAGAATATAAATCTTAGGATAATTGATTAGGTACGAGAGTGCAATTAATTACCTGATAGAACCTAGGTGAGCAAATTGATTATTCGCAAAGAGATTTGGTTTAATTGATTTGTGAACATATCAAACCTGTTGTTAAAGCTGATTTAGACTTTAGGATTCGCAAAGAGATTTGGAATTCCTAGGATTTAGATTTAGATAGTTTTCGCAACGAGAGTTGGTTAGCTATATTTTAGTGATTTGAGTTCAAGAACTGCGCTAAATCTGAATCCTGTTAGTTAGTTAGTCTACATTCACTGATTTTCTGAGAAAAACCCTGAGCCTATATTTCCCAATTGATTTACATCTCGTTTAATTTCTGCACTGTTTTTAATTACATCTATCTGGCTTAGCGTAATTCGACACTTCATAATTTATTGTGTGATCTCTGTGAGTCTTTGTGGTTCGACCCCTACACTTACTACAACAACTGCTTTAGTGTCTTAGGGTATTAAATTGAGCATATCAATTTTGGCGCCGTTGCCGGGGACTCAATTTCGCCATTAGATTTTAGTTTAGAATTTCGACTAAGTTCGTCGGTATCGATCGATACTCAGTAGTATCGGTCGATACTCCGGCGACTTCTTTTTGGTATCGATCGACACCACTTGGTATCGATCGATACTCAACGTATTTTTCTGGTTACTTACGTGCTTTGCCTAGTGTTTTCCTTGCAGGTGTATGCTTGTTCGTGAAACCAGGAGCAACAAGAGCACTCAGCTAGTTGGACTATCACTGGAACAGCTAGCGCTTGTGGAACGCACAAACAGAAAGACCAAGCAAACATCAGGGATGAACAACCCAGTGGTTTTAAGAGCTGATGAAGCTGGAATTCTGAGAGACCAAGAGGGTCATGTGTGTAATGAGAGAGGGCAACGACTTGATGAAGCTGGAAACATCGTTGTCCCTGCTCCTGTTATTGAGATTGTTGTGCCAGCTGGGCGCGGTAACGTTGGAAATGCTGCAGGTGTTCGAGCTCAGACAATTGGTGAGTACAACAGGCCAGAGCAGTTTTTCGCCAATCGGTCAGCGATTCGTCCTCCTGCTTATGAGAGGAATGACTTCGAGCTGAAACCTGCTTACTACACTCTAGTAGGACAGCATCTCTTCCATGGTCTTCCTCATGAACATCCAATGGACCATGTAGAGAAATTCGAGGACTTGGTCACTAGCATCAAGAGCAATGGAGTGTCCTACGACTATCTCTTCTGCAAGCTCTTCCCCTACTCTCTGGGTGGAGAAGCTACTTACTGGCTGAGGCAGCTATCTCCTGGATCGCTAACTAATTGGGAGGACACCAAGAGAGCCTTCCTGATTAACTTCTATGATGACGGGCGATCTGAAGATCTGAGAAATAAGATATCCACTTTTTCTCAAGGACCTACTGAGGCGTTCAAGGCTGCTTGGACAAGATTCAGATCGTCTCAGAGAGATTGTCCACATCATGGATACTCTGATGTGCAGCTGCTGGGTATCTTTTTCAGAGGAGTAGATTGGAGATATCAGATGGGTCTGGACTCTTCGAGCAATGGTAATTTCAACACCAGATATCCTGAGGATGCTATTGTGTTGATTGAGAACTTTGCATCTAGTAGTAGCACCAAGAGCGCAGACTTCGAGCGCAAGAAGCTGGCTGGTAACATGGATGGGTCACAGATCGCTGAAGTGAAAGCTCAGCTGGATTCTATGCACAGTCTTCTGCTGGGAAGGACAACAAAGGCCGTCCACTTTGCTACTGAGAATGAGGTGGAAGATGTTAACTACATAGGTGGTTCTGGTTTTCAGGGTCAGCGATTCGGATACAACTCCAATCGAAACTTCACCAACAATGCTCAGCAAGGAGGGTACCAATCCCCACCACCCAAAGCTCCTGAGAGTAAGATTGAGGCTATGCTTGAACACCTGGTTCAAAGGCAGGAGAAGATGACAGCCACCTTCAATGGTAAGATGGACACCATGTACACCGATTTGAGTGGAAGGATCGAGGCACTAAATACGAGTCACAGGATGCTGGAAACTCAAGTAGCTCAGACTGCAGCAAATTCCAAGGGAAAATCGGTTCATGCACACGTCAATGCGATCTCCTCAAGTGCAGAGAATTACGAAGAGGATTCTGAAATCGCCAGAGCATCGATCGATACCCCCAGGTGTCGATCGATGCCGGTTACAATTCTGAAACGGGACACTTCCAAAACCCGTGTATCGATCGATACCCCACTGGTATCGGTCGATACCAAGGCAATTTCTGAGGAGACACATGATATTTCGACCAAGGAGCCTCAAGTAGCAGCAGCACGGTTCAATATCGCCCAATTTTGGGAAGACTATGAAACGAAGTGTCAAGCAGCGATAGCTAAGGAACGATCTGAGAAAAGAGCTCGCAAGCCCAAGAAGGAGAATCCTGTACCTAAACACCTCAGAGATCCCATCTCTCCAAAGCAGCTGCGTGGCTTTGAGAAGATGGTAAGAAGGATTTCCCCTGATTCAACCTTTGAAGAAGCCCTAGAGTGCCGTCCTCTGCTAAGTCACTTCAAGGATTGCAGAGAAACTGAGGAAGGGATTAAGGCACTCTTCATTAAGGCTAGAGATCCACCTCCACTGAGACAGTTGACCCCAAGGGAGGATCCAGGGAAATTTGTAGTTCCATGCTCTATCTCTGGAGTTGAGTTCAAAGAGTCTCTTGTCGACTCAGGGGCTAGTGTCAATGTCATCTCAAGGGCAATTGCAGAGCGGTTAGGAGCTGATATTCGATCACCAGAGGCATCTATCACATTCGCGAACAACTCCACCTCGCTTCCACACGGTACTATCCATGGTTTGCTGGTCAAAGTAGGAGACTGTCTAGTTCCTACTAATTTTCAGGTTGTAGAGATGGGTGCAATATCTCGTATGCCTATCCTTTTGGGACGACCGTTCATGGCTACTGCAGGCGCGATCATAGACACACCTAATAAGAGAATCTCTTTCTCTTACATTGACAGAGGGGTCTATTATGGTGTCATTCCCCCTAGGAGTGCTCCCACACATGTGTCTAGCATCGAGGTTGTCACAGGAGAGTCGCTAGCGATTGATATTTTGGAAGAGCCTCCTGATGGGCCTACTGTCGCAGATGTTCCAGCTGAACCACCCTGCATCCCCAAAGAAGTTGCCAAGAAAACTAAGGCAACAAAGAAGAAGGCCAAGAGCAACAAAGTTGAGAATCCCCATGTCACTTTGATACCTCAGAAGTGTAATGGAGATTCGATTGAGTACAAGGTCAAATGCAAAGGAGCCTTGAAGCCATTCTCTAAGGCAAGAGTCCTTCTTACTTCTGAGCTGAAAGAGAAAGGGCAGGAGTTTGTGGACAGCATGCTAAGCAGAACTTTGAAGCTAGTAATGTCAAGTGATGGAGCCTGTTTTGGTGCAAGCTCTCACTCTTATCCAGCCTGAAGGGCGTTACAGTCAAGCTATTGACGTTAAACGAGCGCTTGGTGGGAGGCAACCCACTTGTGAGTCTGTTTTTGATTCGTTTTTATTTTTATTTTCGTTTGTTTTGAGTCTGTGTCAGGATGAACAAGGAGCAACTCGAAATCGCCTAAGCATCGATCGATACCCCTATGATATCGATCGACACCAATCGCGGATGAAAATTCACAAAGTCGATCTAAGCATGGTATCGATCGATACCATGCCGTGTGTCGATCGACACCGACTGTTCCAGAATGGTAATTTCTTGTTTCTCTTCGTTCTATCCTTTTTCTTTGTTTCTTTCACTGACTCTAGGCTAGATAACACTGAGGACAGTGTTGTTCAAGTCTGGGGGAGGTGTCTGCTGACATTGTTTTCGTTTTTCTTAGAGTCATTCGTTTTATCGAGTCAAAACTGTTTTATTGAGTCAAAATTTGTTGGAGATGATGATCCTGTGCTTGAACCTATTGATTTGATTTTGTTTTTGAGTGCACAGTGTTACAGGATCAGTTCTAGATCGACTAATGAAAAATCCAAAGGCTGACCAGTTGACTAGAAAACATCCATGTCTCCAGCAGAGTTCTTCTGAAGCCTGAGCCAAATTTTTGCACTTCATCAATGTGGTTAGTGTTCATAGAGCTTGATTCATCATTCATATCTGATAAAGGAACCCGTGTGTTTAGAATTATGGTATCTCTCTCCCCTGAAATAAGTTGATAGATTAAGAGCATAAAAGATTGAAATGATTTTCTTCTGAGTAGAGGGTTAGGAAAATTTCCAGCGATCCCATTATTCTACTTAAGAGGGGATGATCACACAAAGGATTGGAAGCGAGGCTAGGATTTTCCTATGATGCCATTATTCGCCTACATCCTTTGATACATAGAGAGGGAAGAACCGGGGATTTGGTGGCAAACACCATCAATACTCGCGTCTCATACCTTGATATGTATATGCTAAGCTGAAGCTAAAAAAAAATAATAAGAACATAATAAGTAATAAGTCTGGGGGAGAGAAATTGATACAAGAAGTGTGAAAAGGGTGGTTCCTTTGTTATGATATTGTCTGGTAAAGAGTCTAGAAGGTTCTTGAATATTAACTGCAGAGATGAAACTGGCGATGAGGGCTTTACTTGAACAATGCTGTGGGATTTTGTGTGGAGTCTGGAAAAGCTGCAAATGTCTACGGAGAAGTACATGGTGGTTAGATCGAAAGC
This sequence comes from Eutrema japonicum, assembly GCA_030161315.1. Lineage (NCBI taxonomy): Eukaryota > Viridiplantae > Streptophyta > Magnoliopsida > Brassicales > Brassicaceae > Eutrema > Eutrema japonicum. Next base: position 25,073,436 of record BSQW01000007.1, read on the forward strand.
TGATCAGGTGACATTTGGGTACTTGGGAAAAGAGTCTTTTCGATGGTTCAGGAACAGGTGAGTCTCTACGTTTTCAAACCTCTTTTTCTGGTTTAGTCTTCTATTTGCTTGAGGGCAAGCAAAAGGCTAAGTCTGGGGGAGTTGATATATCATGGTTTTTACCCTATTTAAGCCATGATATAAGTCCTTTTATAGAGTCTTTTCTTGTGTTTTGGAGTCTTTTAGAGTCTTTCACAGGTTATAGCACATCTGGAGCTTAATTTGAATTATTGGAGCTTTTCTGGAGCATTCTGGAGCGAGACTGAAGTCTGATGACTAAGAGCCCGATCTGAGCACCGAGCATCGATCGATACCCCCTGGTATCGATCGACACTCATCGAGATTTCATGGGCCGCGACTAATTATGAAGCCTTGGAGAATTGCAAAAGCACCCAGAAGACTTTGATAATTACAAGAAGGCCCCAAATCGTGATTTAGGTTATAAATAGGATTTTACAGCCATTGTTTAAAGAAGGCTTTTATTTTCTGTGTTTGATTTTACTTTGGTTTTAGAGAGACAAGTCTGAATCTCCCTTCGTCCGAGATCAGATCTCTAAACCCTTCTTTCTATTCTATTGATGATTTATTCAAACATGTTGATTGTTTCATTCTCCATGTCTGAGTAGATCCACCTTAGGTTTAGGGTTTTCTCATAAGGGTTTTCTTTGAATGCTAGGTTAAATATCTTTTAGGATTCACCATCTGAATTATAGTTCTTCGCTTAGGTTGTGTTCATAGCTTGTTCTAGATTAGCTACCTAGAATATAAATCTTAGGATAATTGATTAGGTACGAGAGTGCAATTAATTACCTGATAGAACCTAGGTGAGCAAATTGATTATTCGCAAAGAGATTTGGTTTAATTGATTTGTGAACATATCAAACCTGTTGTTAAAGCTGATTTAGACTTTAGGATTCGCAAAGAGATTTGGAATTCCTAGGATTTAGATTTAGATAGTTTTCGCAACGAGAGTTGGTTAGCTATATTTTAGTGATTTGAGTTCAAGAACTGCGCTAAATCTGAATCCTGTTAGTTAGTTAGTCTACATTCACTGATTTTCTGAGAAAAACCCTGAGCCTATATTTCCCAATTGATTTACATCTCGTTTAATTTCTGCACTGTTTTTAATTACATCTATCTGGCTTAGCGTAATTCGACACTTCATAATTTATTGTGTGATCTCTGTGAGTCTTTGTGGTTCGACCCCTACACTTACTACAACAACTGCTTTAGTGTCTTAGGGTATTAAATTGAGCATATCATTTCACGATTAGGCATACACCTGAAAACAAAAGTCAAAAACGTTAGTAACAAAAACGTGATGAGTATCGACCGATACCAAGTGGTGTCGATCGATATCAACAAAAAGAGAACGGCAAGTATCGACCGATACTAGATAGTATCGATCGATACCGACGAGCTTAGTCGAAATTCTCAGACTAAAATCTAATGGCGAATTGAGTATAGTAGGGGTCGAACACAAGGACTCACAGAGACACACAATAGATTATATAGGTGAAAATTACGCTAAGCAAATCTATGGTATTGAAAACAGAATGCAAATTAAAACGGTTGTAAATTCAATTAGGAGAAGGCTAGGTTCAGGGTATTTCTCAGGAAATAATTAATGAATGCAGATAAACTAACTAGTCAGGATTCAGATTTAGCGCGGTTCTTGAACTCAAATCACTAAGATATAGTTGACCAACTCTCGTTGCGAAAACTATCTAAATCTAAATCATAGGAATTCCAAATCTCTTTGCGAATCCTAAAGTCTAAATCATCTTTAAATCAGGTTTGATTTGTTCACAAAATAACTAAACCAAATCTCTTTGCGAATAATTATTTTGCTCACCTTAGGTTCATTCAGGTAATTAATCGCACTCTCGTGCCTAATCAATTATCCTAAGATCTAAGTTCTAGGTGATCAATCTAGAATTAGCTTTGCAAACAACCTAAAGCGAAGAACTAATCCAGATAGTGAATCCTAATAACTAATCAATATAGCATTCAGAGATAACCCTTATGAGAACCCTAAACCTAACAAGAGATCTACTCAGACATGGAAATTGAAACAATAAACATGTTTGAATAAATCATCAAATAAATCAGAAAGAGTAACAAGAGGGTTCGAAATCTTCTCTCGGATGAACAGAGTTTCAGACTTGTCTCTCTTTAATAAGCTCTCTAAAAAATCCAAAGTAAAATAAAGCATAGCCCTCCAAGTGGCTGTAAAAATCCTAATAAAAATAACCTAAATCACGTTTTGGGGCTTCTTGTAAATAATAATGACTTCTGGACCATTCTGCAATTCTTCAACTCTTCATTAAAGTCGCGGGTCGTGTCTGCTTCGGTGAGTATCGACCGATACTAGGCAGTATCGATCGATACTGATGCTTCAAATCGGGTTCTTAGCTACACGAACGTCTGCTTTGCTCCAAAATGCCCCAGAAAGCTCCAATATCTCCAATTATGCTCCAAACGTGCTAAACCTGTAAAAGACTCTAAAACACTACGAAATAGTAGAAAAACTCTATAAAACGTACTTATATCATGGTTTAAACGGGGTAAAAACCATGATATATCAATAGGGCTTTGAGAAACGACATTGGTTGGTGTTGTGATTGAATTGAGACTGAGTGGAGTTAATGTTGGTGTTGCTGTTGTTTTGTCACCACTATTGACAAGGACGAGTATCAGTAGCGTGAGCAACGATCGGAGGGACATCAGTAGGCGCAGAACATATCGAGAATCATGGCTTCACGGTTAAGAAGACGTTCGTGAAGCTCAGAATAAGAGATGCATTAATTGTATCGATCTCTGGTTTGTATTCTTCACTGAGACCAACAAGTATTTTCTCCGTTAGATCTTCTTGGTCCATAGGTTTGTCAAGAAGAGCTAAATTATCAGCTTTTGATTTGATGGAGCAAAGATATTCGCTGATAGTTGTTGGAGGTGAGTTTAGCACTCCCCGGTTTAGCCCGGTTTAAACTAAGACTGACCCAATTGATCCCGGTTCACGATGGTTCGAACCAAGTAAAGGAGGCCCATGATCGAATTTAACGGGCCGAGCTCGACATAAAGCCCAACTCGACGTCGACGCGCCGACCTCCGAGATTCATGGAATCTTTCCCGATTTCATTGGGAGAAAATGAAGATTTCCTTATCCTGATGAAACTAGGAGGAAGGAAATCTTCTCGATTTAGACCGACTCAAAAACCTTATAAATAAGAGGGCCCTCGCCACAATTCAATTCATACACAAATCATCTACGAGAACTAAGACATCATAGCTTTTGTCTCCTTAATTCTTAAGTCATCTTTTCGATCTAGCAATCTTGTAGTTTCGCCGAGTTTAATCAATAAAACGAGATTCGATCTATTGAGTTTATTGTTTTGCCCCTTGTGTGATTTTCAGAATCAACAATTGGTGCTGTCTGTGGGGACTATTTTTTCTAGCAAAACAATGAACTTTCGGACCTCGGCGATTAAACTTAGCTATGACAGAACCACCGATCAATCCAACACTGAATGCCCAGAATAATGGAGTCACCGATGACAACCCGGAAAGTCTGATCCTACCCAACTGGACCGGCAGTATATCAGCACTGATCATACCATCAATTGTTGCCCCTACCATAACCCTAACTCCAATCGACCAAACAACCCTGTTCCAAGCTATAGCACATATAGCCGAACTCACCAAGAAAAACGACGAAAGGCTAGACTCTCTGCTCGCAACTCAAACGGAATTCCGTGACCAGCTCATCGAGATCAGACAAACGCCCTTCCGACCTAGTGAAGAGACGCTCTCTGACCTCCGTCGGACCTTATTTTTTTAGTCACGTCAAAATACCACCAAACGACCTCCATCTCCCAGAACAGCCGATAGTCAAGAAACTCACATCCCCGATCAGCCGTCCCTGGATTTAAAGCCCAACTTCAGGACATGAAATCCAAATTTTATCAAGCTACCAGCTTGACCCCCGAGATCGATCGTGTGATACAGGAGACTCGGAAAACCCCATTCACACAACGAGTTCTCGATGTTCCAGTCCGACGTCTGGAAAGGTTTAAAATCTCTCAATACGACACCGATTCCGAGTTAATAAAACACGATCGTGAGGACCAACCCGAAGATCATATTATCCCTAAAGCTCGAAAGAGGGTCCACATGATTATGGGCGCAATCGAATCTTGCAATTACTCAGTATGGGTGATCAAAGAGCATAGTCCCGAAGCAATCACGACACAACGAGATAATCGAGTTCCCGAGGGCAGTGTACCCATAACTTTCACAGAAGCTGACACAGTTGGACTCCACATGCCTCATAGCGACCCGCTGGTCGTTGAGCTACTCATCCGCGATGTTACCGTTGAAAGGATTTTGGTTGATACAGGCAGCTCGGTCAACGTCATCTTCAAACAAACTTTAAAATATATGGACATCCCGAACTCAGAAATTAAGCCATATATCGAACCCCTGACCGGAGTCGCAGGAGAGCAAACCATGACCACAGGAACAATCAAGATACCGATATACGTCGGCGGAACAATAAAAATAATGAAATTCTTGGTTTTAGACAAACCAACGATCTACAACGTCATACTCGGAACGCCGTGGCTATTCACGATGAAGATCGCTGTCTCAACTTACCACCAATGCGTCAAGTTCCCAACGCCATACATAATCTTCACCCTTAAAGGAAACCAATCGATGTCTCGCATGTGCGCCATCAAAGAATGCAAACAGAAGACCGCACCTCACACCTGCGTGATCAGCTCAAATCCAATTCAACCGAACTATCAAACAAAAATACAAACCCTGACTTACCAAAGCGAGAGTCGGTCATACAAGTTAGCATCGACGACTTCAACCCTGGGAGATGTGTCGGCATTGGTGCCGAGCTGGACGAAAAGATCAAAAGCGACCTCATTCGTTTCCTCAGGAAAAACGTGTCAAATACATGCCAAGGATCGACCCATAAATCATCTGTCATGAACTCACTATCGATCCAACCTTCAAACCAATTAAACATAAAAGACGGAAGCTCGACCTAGATAAAGGTCAAGCAATAAACGACGAGGTCGAACTTTGACTCGGAGCAGGATCGATCACCGAGGTCAAATACCCAGACTGGCTAACTCTTTCGTTATCAAGAAAAAGAACGGCAAGTGGATAGTGTGCGTCAATTTCACCGACCTCAATAAAGCATGCCGGAAGGATAGTTTCCCACTCCCGCATATTGATAGACTGATCGAGGCCACCACCGGAAACGAACTCCTCTCTTTCATGGACGCATTCGCTGGCTACATTCAGATACTCATGCATCCCGATGATCGCGAGAAGACATCTTTTATCACAGATTGGGGCATCTACTGCTACAAGGTCATGCCGTTTGGCCAGGAAAAATGATGGAGCAACTTATCAAAGGCTCGTCAATTGCATGTTCGCAAGTCAGCTCGGACGAACAATGGAAGTCTACATCGATGATATGTTAGTGAAATCTCTTATCGCCAAAGACCACATTGGACATCTCAACACCTGTTTCGACATACTTAACAAATACGACATGAAACTCAACCCCACCAAGTGCACGTTTGGAGTCACATCTGGCGAGTTCATCGGCTACATCGTTACTCAAAGGGGAATCGAAGCAAATCCTAAACCAATCTCGGCAATCCTCGACCTTCCATCACTAACGACGAAACCCGAAGTCCAAATGTTAACAGGTCGAATAGCCGCACTCAACAGATTCATCTCCCGATCTACGGATAAATGCCTACCGTTTTACCAGTTACTCCGCGGTAACAAGGACCTCGAGTGGGACGACAAGTGCGAAGACGCATTCAAACAGCTCAAAAAATACTTATCAACCCCTCCCGTCCTGGCAAAACCCGAAGACGGTGAAACTCTTTACCTATATATTTCGATCTCGGTATCAGCCGTAAGTGGTGTTTTAGTTTGGGAAGACCGAGGTGAACAGAAGCCAATCTTCTACATCAGCAAGTCTCTACACGACGCTGAAACCAGATACCATACAGTTGAGAAACTCGCACTCGCCGTAATTGTCGCAGCTCGGAAGCTCCGTCCTTATTTCCAGTCTCATTCGGTCACAATCCTCACCAATCAACCTATGCGAAAGATTTTGCAGAGCCCGACACAATCCGGCAGACTTGCTAAATGGGCAATTGAACTAAGCGAATATGATATAGAATTCAAAAGCAGAACCAGCATCAAGTCCCAAGTTCTGGCTGACTTCCTTATCGAATTACCACAAGAGCTAACAATCACCGAGCCCCCAGGAGCAGAGAACTGACTCCTTCACGTCGATTGCTCATCGTCACACCGCGGTTCGGGAGTCGGCATACGCCTCCAATCACCAAAAGGCCAAATCCTAGAACAATTGATAAGCTCAAAATTAATACCCTAAAGTACTAACAGCTTTACAGTTGCAGTATGTAGGGGTCGAACCACAGAGACTCAAGAATCAAACAATAGATTATATAGATTCGAATTAAGCTAAGTAAATCAATAATAATAAGAAATAAAACAAAGCAAACATATCTAGTGAGAATTCGATGGAGGTAAAAGCTAAGCTTAAGGAATTTCGCAGAGATTCAAGTAAATCATATGGATAGAACGTAGAGATTATAATTAAGCACGGTTCTAGAACTCAGAATACTACACCAAATCAACCAACTTTCGCTGCACTGATTACTATGTTTAAGATGTTAAGAAACCAAATTTCTTTGTGAAACCTAGACAACTAAACATGCAATAAGCTCAGGTCTGATTTGTTCACAATTCTCCCTAGACAAATTTCTTTGCACTAATCAGAATTGCTCATCTAAGTCTTTCGAGTTAATTAACCAACTTTCGCTGAGAGAACTAACCTATGATCTTAATTCTAGGTAGCTAATCTAGAACAAGCTTTAAGAACTACTTAGATAAAGAACTCAATAAGATGAATCTCTAGATAGTGTAACCAATTTAACAATTCATGAAGAGCTCTTTAAAAAACCCTAAACTTAACTAGCAAACGTAACTACTCAGACATGATCAATGGAACATAAATCATAGATGAATAGAATTGCATAAAAGTAAATCAATAAGAAACAAAAGGGTTCAAAATTGTCTCCACAATTCTCTCTCTCAAAGTATGAAGAATAATAATAGCTTCTCCCAAAAACACGTGGCTTAAAAACCAAACTATAAGCTAAAACACGTTTTGAGACTTCTTGTAAATAATAAAGACTTCTGGACCAAAGTGCAAATTATTCAGACTTGTAAAAAGTCATGTTTCCTTCTTCATGATATCGGTGTCGACCGACACCAGGTTGTATCGCTCGACACAAGGCTTATGTGTCGTTTCTTCAGGTTGGTGTCGATCGAGACAAATACCATAAATCGAGCTTCACAGCTACATGATCCTTGCTTAACTCCAAAATGCTCCAGAATGCTTCAATATCTCCAATTAAGCTCCAAACGTACCTAAACCTGAAAAGACTAAAAAAAACTCCAAAAATACTAGAAATACTCTATAAATAAGACATATATCATGGTTAAAAACGGATAAAAACCATGTTATATCAGCAATCATTCTTATTGGAATTTCAAGCATCAAATAACGAGGCCGAGTATGAAGCACTTGTGGCCGGACTGCGATTGGCCAAAGCAATTGTAGCAAAACACATACTAGCATTATGCGATTCGTAGCTTGTCACTAGTCAATACATCGGCGAATACAGGGCAAAGAACGGTCGCATGGACGCATATTAAAAACTGGTAAAAGAACTCGCTGCCGAATTCCAATCTTTCAGCCTCACTAAGATACCCCGTGAAAAAATACCCCAGCCGATGCCCTCGTTGCCCTCACGTCAAGCTCGTACCCTCAACTCTGACATACGATCCCGGTCAAAAGCATCTCGCGACCTAGCATTGAACCACACGTAGGCATGACTACGAGACGCACCCTGCTGTCAACCCTAAGCCACGAAAAGCAAGGAACAATCCAGATTCCGAACCAGACACGATCGTCGAAACCGAGCAAATAGCAAAAGATCTTGAATTACGAGATCAGTCAGATCAAGATGACGAAGTATCTGAAAGACTCCATGCCCCTAAGGACATCGAAGCCGAAGAAGAAGAAGAATATCCCGAAGATTGGATTATCGAGATCAAAATGTACATCTACGAACGAACCATTCCAGACGACAGATGGGCAGCTTGGCGACTTAAAATGCGATCTGCCCATTACACCGTTCTCGACGGCGAGCTATTCCGGTGGATCGCTTCAAGAGTCCTCTTGAAATGTCTCACCGGCAAAGATATTCGCAAAGTCATGAGTAAAGTACACGATGGAGATGGTGGAAATCATTCAGGATGTCGCTCCATGGCCTTAAAAATAAAAAAGGCAAGCTACTATTGGCCGACGATGCTAACGAACTGCGAGAAGTTCACCACCAAGTGTGAAAAATGCCAAAGACATGGCCCAATGATAAACCTCCCAACCAAACTGTTCACCACTTCGACAGCCCCTTACCCTTTCATGCGATGTGCAATGGAAATCATCGGTCCACTCCACCGTTCTACCAACCAAAAGCATTTCATCTTAGTCATGACTGACTTCTTTACCATATAGGTCGAATCCGAATCCTACGCTGAGATACATGTTCGCGATGTCCAGAAATTCGTTTGGAAACACATCATATGCCGACATGGAGTCTCATACGAGATTGTCCCAGACAATGGACCACATTTCATCTCAGCATTGTTCAGTGATTTTTTGCTAACTGAAACATTCGCCTTAGTTTCTCCACTCCGAGGTACCCGCAAGGAAACGGCCAAGCCGAAGCAACTAATAAAACCATTATCGACGGCCTCAAAAAACGACTTGATGCAAAGAAAGGATTTTGGGCCGATGAATTGGACGGAATTCTCTGGTCCCATCGCACTACACCTCGCTGGTCTACTGGGCAGTCCCCCTTTTCCTTAGCATTCGGAGTAGAAGCTTTATGCCCAGCCGAACTCGTTATTCCGGGCATACGCCGAACAATGCTGACTCGAAATCCTGATCTCAACAACGAGATGCTCCTTAATAATCTTGAGACGATTGAAGAACAACGCGGACAAGCACTACTCGAATACAGAATTACCAGCACTTAGCCGCTCGCTACTACAACTAAAACGTATGAGGTCGACAATTCGAGGACGGCGACCTCATTCTTCGGAAGGTCTACCAGAACACAGAGGAGAAAAACGCCGGCAAACTCGGCGCTAACTGTGAATGACCTTACCAGATAATGCGAATCGTCAAACCTGGCGTCTATGAACTTATGAAGATGGATGGAACTCCAATCCCGAGATATTGGAATTCAATGAACCTTAAACGGTTCTACTAATAATTTGGCTCCGCGCCAAAAAAAAAATATATATATATCTCTGATGTTATACGAACTACGAATGGCTTGATCTCTTTCGGGGGTACATAGGCAACCCATCACGGGTCTAGCTATGATTCTAATCAAAATTTACTAAGTAAAAAAAAAAGCCGAAGTACCGCAGTTCGCCGAACTCTTCAGTTCGTATCCTTTCAAAATAAAAATTTTAAGTTAAACATTAGTCTGAAACGACTAAAGACAAATTAAAGCAGAACTACCACAGTTCGCCGAACTCTTCAGTTCGTATCCTTTCAAAGTCAAAACTTTTCAGTTGGCATTACGGTCTGAAACGACTAAGTCAAAACAAAGACCGAACCTTCGCTGCTCGCCGAACTGAAAAAGCTCATCGCCTCGAGCCGAATTCCCTAGTTCGCATTTAAAACCATTGCGGTTTCACACATCGACGTCCTGGCCAGACGATCGGTAGTACTCCTTAGGGATACAAACGATTAAAAAGCCAAGATCCATCTCGCAAAAGCCTGGATCTTTTCCCGCATTAAAAATCATCCTCAAATCATCCGAACAAAGTAAGCCGAATTACCTCGCATATTTGGATTCGATCTGAGGACCCGAAGTATCTTATGATAAGCAAACCTTCGCAGCCTCATGCTAAGCTCTCAGGCTGAAGTCGAACGCCACATCCTCGCAAAACTAAGCCGATCTCCCAAAAATCGCAAATCTCATAAGCCGATTTCCCAACAATCGCAAATTTCATAAGCCGACTTCTCAACAATCGCAAATCCATAAGCCGATCGTCAGCGATCGCCGATCTCGAGTTGATCGAAAACTGATTTCATCTAACGTACCCCGGCTAAGACCGTATTATGTACATCATCAATTTGGTACGTGTGAAATTCGAGAGGGTCGTATCATTTTATGACCTTACGAATAAACTCAATTCCCACAATAGTCAAATGACTAAGTAAATGAAAAAGCCAAACGAAGTTCGAATCAGCTAAGTGGAACTCATTTAAAAGATTTTTTGAGCTACTATAAGGAATTCAATAGCCCTCTCGGGCAAAAGTTTCAAAATTACAAACAAAAGCCCCATCGGGCAAGCGATCCAAACAAAAAGAAGAAGAGAGAGAGAAGGGAGTACTAAGGAGAATTACGACTCCCGATCTCCTCGGAAATTCCCGGACCGATACTCGAATTCATTGATCCTCACTCGTTTACTCCAGTCGAGACTTCGGTACCTTCAGCGCCGAGTTGAGGACCCAAGGGAATGCCGGTATCGAGATTGGAGATATCTTGAAGTCTTCATCCTCAAGTTCTTCAAGAATCAAGGCCTTCATCTCGGCCATCATCTTCTTCTCTTCAGCCACATAGTGATTAAGCGTCACCGGGGGAATAGAAGTTCCCCCTTCCACGAGCTGAGTCAGGCACTAGTGACCTGACTAAAGACAAGCTGTCTATCGTTTGGTGCATCAAGCATGTCAATATAACCCTTTATCCTCTCGAGATGAGCATTGAATTTGACCACTGTCTCCCTTCGGAGGTCTCTCTCTTTACTCACCCACATGGCCCGTGAAGCCCTTAGTCTTTTTTTCTCAGACCTCGCGAAATCTATAGCTTTCCGTTTATCAACGGCCATGTGACTAAGCGAATCGTTGGCCTCGAGCACCTCGGCCTTCATCCTCTCGTTTTCATCTCGAAGGGCTTCGAGCTCCTGATCCTTCGCAGCAAGCTCTTGATCCTTTACAGCAAGCTCTTGATTCTTCACAACAGATCCCTCCTCGAGCTGAGCAACTTTGGCATGTACCACAGCCAAATCTCCCTTTAGCTTCTCAATCTCTTCGGCATCCTAAGCCGCCAGTTCTAACTTACGAACTAACGACCGGATTAGATCGTTCAACTGCGCTTCGACCTAAAGAGAAAAGAGAGCAATTAGACAACGAAAATTCAACCAAGTAGAGCTCAAATCAATAATAAACGACTTACCCGAATTTTGGAGCGAGCGAGCTCCATGTATTTCTCCACATCCTGGAGAGCATCCAGTGGCGGAAGACCCCGAGTACCGACTTTAAATTGACGATACAGTTCGGCACACAATACCGAATCATTGATCAAAGGTGTGTCCTTCCTGTAGTTGAAGAACACATAATTGACCTCTTACGCGGTAAGAGACGGTCTTTTACGCCTCTTCGAAGCCTCAACAGCGACCGTTGGTTTGGCTGTCTCACCCGGAATCGTCTCGGGAGGTAAGTAACAAGAGCACTGTCATCTCTCTCTTGCACATCGGGCTGACTTTGGGAAATAGCCGACTCCCCTTCAGACCGACCTGGCTGGGTCTTCCTTTTTCTTGAACGGTACGATGGCTCGATATCCTCACCATCATGAACAACTTAGAGAGCCTCTAAACTGGTGCCTTACCTTAGCGGTTTTATGTAAAAAGAAGTTTTCTGTTTTTTAAAAACTTTTGTGACTTACCTTAGCGGGACACATGAATTAAACCGGGCTTGGTTCAATTTCATGTCTAGAACATGTTCGAGATTGCACGGTTTAAAGTCGGGAACGGTTGGGAATGGACAGGATGAAGTTCGAGACGGAATGAGGCAGGTCGCAGGTCGAGCATGCGCGACCGCAGCCAAGTGCCTTCTCGCCGCGAGACCGGCCAACACCGGCGCGGTCGATTTGTCCTCCGCCGTGGGTCGGCCTCTCCCGGCCGCGGCCAAGTGGCCTTCGTCTCGGGTCGTTTTCTTCTTCGTTCCTTCGTCGTTTCACGATCTGTTTCGAACGTCGTCTTCATTTTTTTGTGTTTTGTGATTTTTCGAATGTTTTTGGGTTTTTATATAAAGCATGAAATCCTAAAAACAAAAAAAAATTAATAGAAAAAGAAAGAAAAACTAAAAGAAGAACGTACCAAATGGGTTGCCTCCCATCAAGCGCTTTTGGTTAAAGTCGTTAGCTCGACTTTTCGGTGAGACTAGGCGTGAGCAGTAGATGTCTCGGGAACAAATGTTCATTTGGCATCGTCTTGTTTATGACGTGTTTCGCCTTTCTTCGGTATCACCTTCTTCTTTCCGCGTTTTTTTCATAATTTTCACTTCTCGAAGAGCTTGTTTCGTCTTCTCAACCATTTCTTCCACTCGTTCTTCCTTGGTATCTCTTAAATCTGGTGGAATATTGATCTTAAATTTTGCAAATGGTTTAGAAGGGAATGGTGGACTTACCTTTGGGGGTTCCGTCTTAATAGACTCATCTTTCTCTTTTCCTTTAGGGAAAATCGAGTTTTTCATGTCATGTCCGTCCCTTGGGTTTGGAATTTCGTCCGGGACAGTAGGATAGAGCCTCCTTCGATCAACATTCAAGAAGATATCTTGACGGTTGGCGTGATCAAGGATGGCGCCAAATGTAGCTAAGAAGGGTCGACCAAAAATCAACGGTCTTTTCTTGTCTCGTTCTATTTCGAGAACTTGAAAATCAGCAGGAACGTTCTTGTTTCCAATGAGTATTTGAAGATCATGGATCGCTCCTTCGGGTTTCTTTTGTGATGAGTCCCCAAAATTTACGCTCACGGTAGATGGCGTGAGATTCATTATACCGAGTCTCTCGGTAAATGTCTTAGACATGATGTTGACGTTGGCTCCGGAATCACACAAACAATCTGCAAAATAAATTTCCAAAATCCAAAAACAAAAAGAAAAACGTCCCGGATCATCGGCTTTTCTAAGCCTTTGAAGCAGGATTAGTTTCGGTACCTCGAATGGTAGTATGTGGTTTATCTTGGATTGGGTAATGACTCGTCCATAGAGTGAGATGAATTTTGGAACTTCTCTAGGCTCCATCTTAGCATCGACTTCCTTCTCGGGTATGGTGGAAATCACGTTGCAAAATCTCTTCGAGTTATCTTCCACTCTTTTGGGTAAAATTCCGCTCGGTCTCTTAGTGGAGTCCGCTGTTTGAGAGACTTGCATATCCAACTTCTTGACATGGGTTGAAAGAGATTCAATTTTCTCATTCAAGTCGTTGTACATACAATCGACCTTAACGTTAAATTCTTTCGTCGTATTTTCGTTGCTTTGAGCGAGGAGTTGAATTGATTGCTCGAGCTTCTCTATTTGGGCAGCAAGTTGATAGTTAGAGATACCTTGTTGCTGCGTGTTTGAGTTGTTGTAAGGAGCGGCTTGAGCGTTGAAAGGTGGTCTCGGTTGGAAGTTCCCATTTCCTCCATAGTTCCCGTTTGGGAACCGGTTTTCGTATGGCTTCGATTGTTTTGGATAAGGCTGATCTTGAGGGTTCTCCAAGTTCGGGTTTCGATACGAGAGATTGTTGAAGTTGGCGTTGCAGAAGTTGTTGTTGAATCCGTTGTTGAAACGGCTTTAGTAGGAGTTTTGTTCTCCCACATAGTTAACTACTTCTTCTTGAAAATACGAATCGTTGTTGTCAGGTTCGTAGTAAGCATCGTCTTCGCCTCCAACAGTAGCTTCACAAGCATGTAATTGATGGTTTTGGTTGTTGAAAAGTCGGTTCATCATGACTTTTAGCTCTGAAATCTCTTTCGATTCTGACACGTTCGATCTAGTCGATATCTCATAGTCAGGAGAATTGTTGTTATCCAACATAGCAAGATTTTAGATGAGAGATCTTCCATGGTTGATGGTCTTCATGGAGAAGTCTTCATTGCGGGATGTGTCAAGAGAAAATTAATATTTCGGTAGTAATCCTCGGCAGATGAGCACATTCGGACCGGAGAAACCGTGATGAGGGCAATCTCTCTCGTACTCTTTGAAACGTTCCCATGCTTCATAGAAAGGCTCCACCGGTTGTTGATGTAAACTTTGGATTTTGTTTCTTAGCGCGTTGGATCTCGACATTGTGTAGAAGTGGTTTAAGAAGGCGGCTTTGCACTCTTACCAATTAGTAATAGATCATGCGGGCACAGATTTCAACCAACGGTGAGCTTTATCGGCCAAAGAAAAAGGAAAAAGCTTACAATTAAAATAGTCGGCGAGAACTTGGTTCGTTCTCGTCATTCTGCATATCGCTTCGAACAACTTGATGTGCTCCATCAGATGCTCGATTGCAACTCCATAAAACAGATTTTGCTTTACCAAAGCAATGATTTGAGGTTTGATCTCAAAATTATTTTCGTTTGATATAGGAAGTTGTATGGCCGCTCGGTTTGGGAAGTGTTGATACAGTGCATTAAAATCAGCAATGATGCGGTTACACGCTTGTCTTCTCGGAAGATTAGCGGGCAGTACGGGATGGTTGGCGTTTATGCCATTAGGAGGAATCGGTGCATTCGCTTGAGCATCGTTCCTCGGTGCATCACGATCGACGGGAAGTTTTCGTTTCGGATTTTCAGCATTTCGGTTTGGGTTGTGGTTTCCTTCGAGATTGAGATGTGGCTGGTCATTAGCACCATGGACAGCCTCTTGATATTCTTCGTGATCCGAAAAATCACAGTCGTCCTCGTGATCTAGTTGATCACGGTTTAGTTGATCTCTCGGATGGTCGTTTTCGGCCATCCTTAAGTTTCTTTTGAGTCTTCGGAGTTCTCTCTCGTGTTTGTCGATATCGTCAAGTAGCGGTACGGTTCCTCTAGGAGTTCTCCTAGGGTATATGCACCTTAGAACAAAAGACAAAGATAAAGGAGAAAGTCAAAAGAACAACAACTAACTTGAAAATCAAAATTGTCTAGAGCAGAAATTAGAATACGAAATCAATCAAGCTAAATTATCCCCGGCAACGGCGCCAAAAACTTGACACACCAGAAATTAACCCTGGCGTGGGGTTTTACCCTTTATATCTAAGCCGAAAGTGCACAGCACACGAAGTAGTATTTAGGGATCGAATCCACAAGGATAGACGTTGTCCGATTTCTAACGAGTTCTAACTTATGTCTAGACGTAAAATATATTTTGGGTTTTGTTGTGGTCGTATCTATGGAATCTAAACTAAACTAAGAAGGGAAGTAGCTAACTAACTATTTTATCGAGGTTGTGAAACAATTAAGCGTTGGGCAATAGAGAATTTTCAAGAGTTTATGGCCGATTTTTACAAAGGAAATTTCTAGGATTTCTAAGGCGACTTTTGTCGATAGCTTGGAACACGTACGCTGCGTGTAGTCTACTCCCGTAATCCTACATACCTACTCACTTCAGTACTCGGACGATAGCTTCCGACTCCGCTCGCGCAAGTAGTGAATGATACTCTCAAATATCGTTTACGCCCACAATTCCTCCGTAAGTATACTTTCGAAATCTTACGACGGATTTGCTCGTCTACCCTAGGTCAAGCGATTAGATACAGCACTTCAGTGGCTCTAAAACACCTAATATCGATTGCTAAGACGGTTAGTCAAGCAACGCATTAACAACAAAGATAGAACGAAGAACCCTAATTAATCGGTATCATAGACTAAAACCCTAATAAGAATCGAACCATACACTCCCCTTCAAACCCCTATACCCAAAAAGGAGATTACTCAGCCATAGTTGAGGTAATCATATTCAATAAATCAAATAAAACAGTAAGTAAAAAGGGATGAAGAATGTTTCTCTAACGAAGAACACGAATAGAGAATCCTTTGCTCCAAACCAAAGAAAACAAGTGCACAAGTCACAAGAGCTTCGCTTCTGCCTTCAAGCGTGAAAATAATGTAACGTGTCTGTCTAAGAGGCATAAAATAAGTATTTATAGAGCTACTCTCGTTTAGGGTTTGATGGGAAATGACGGTTTTGGCCTCGGTGAAAAACGAGTCAGTTTGGTCGCGCAGGGTCCTGGCCGCGGGTCTGTCCTCTTTGGGAGTGGCGAAATGCCTCTTGGCTGTGGGTGGAGACTCTCCAGTAGTGGCGAAATGCCCCCTGGCCGCGTGTCCAGCTCCTTCAGGCGCGGTGGCTTCGTCTTCGGGGCAGCTTCATCTGCCTTCAGTGCTTCGGGTGTATTTAAGGATCCAACCATTGGATTGCCTCCAATCCAATTGCATTTGAAAGCTTGTTGTCTATACTTTGTTGTGTCCAAATTTAGGGATGATCAGACGGCGAAAAGGTCTCCATTAGCTTCAAGACTTCTTGACGTTCCAAGTTTATCCAAAAACGTACTTTTGCTCTGAAATGCACTCTTTTATTCCGAGTTACCTGAAACGTCTTTCCAATCTCTAAAATATGAAAATCACTTGAAAACCTTTGAAAACGGAGTCAAAGCACCTGCAAAGAATATAAAAGTGATCCATAAAAACGTTCAAAAACCGGTGGTATCATATATCGCTTCTCTTCCTCATCGAGCAGCTGTCTCTCGAGCTCCGCATCATGCTGGATTTGAGCCTCAAAACACGGTGGACGAACTCAAACATGCGGGTTGCTCGTGCCGGCCTCGTTACTCCTGACCTTCCTAAATGGGATTCGAGACTCTTCGACCTCGGCCAAAACGTTACCAACCTCCGCACTTCGCCCGATCGGTACATACCTACCAACGTTAGCGGTTGGATTCGCCTCTTCGGCAAACCGATGTTGAGCGCTGGTCTCATCGTTGTCTAAATGACGAAACCCAGGAACTTGGATCACAAGCTGGGCATCAGCCCGAACTCCCGAAAGGCGCGAGTTGCGACGAATAAACTGAGCCTCAAATGTGTGATTTTCCATACTTAAAATGACGGTGTATGAGGAATCTGAACTCACCGAGTCAAACAACAAACCCCAAACAAGAGGAGGATTCTTCTTTTCGTAATTGTTAACGGAATCGTTTGGCAATTCGACTTCAAACCGATGCATTCAAAACCCAGAATCGCAAGGAGAAGAAACCTAGAAAATAAGCAAATGAAGAATCGCAAGAAGCAAGATAAGGAATCGTGAAAAGTAAACGAAGATTTCTCAAAGGGCGGACAAGGATCAGTGCAGAAACCCAAAGATTTTCGAGCAAGTCAAAGAAATTAAACCGCAAATATCACCAAATTCGATCGATAAATAAGCATAAACCCTAGAGAGAAAAGAGAGAGCTGGAGAAGGAAGAGAAAGATTACCTTTTATGGATGAAGAAGTAAAGGAATCGCAAAAGACGAAGGGAATATATAGAGAGAAGTGATCATGACAAATCCCTCGATTTCCGTAATAATTGAGGAAACCGAAGCGGCGTGTCTTCTTGAGAAAGACTCGCCGAGCTCAAGACTTACCGAGTTCATAATTTTCTAAACTCAGGATTCGCATAACTCAAAAGGCAAGACCATGCGATCAAATTGAAGAACCGTCGATCTCGATTCCAAACCGAGCTAAAGAATCTTTCATGAATTTCGCCGAACTCGAGGACTCCTTCGCCGAACTGGGGGGGGGGCTTATTGTTGGAGGTGAGTTTAGCACTCCCCGGTTTAGCCCGGTTTGAACCGAGACCGGCCCAATTATAGCGCGGATTAAATCCGGTTGGGATTTTTCATTAGCCTTTGTTGCCTCTTGCCTCTAAATCTTGTTAACTGATTTTATGACGAGAACAAAGGATCGTCGAATATTTTTTTTTTTCCGAATATATATATGATACTATTCTTCATGCAACTGAGAAAAAATGTATAAGATTAGGATTTAAACCGCGCTAATTATAGCGCAGAGTAATTTTTTTAAAAGATATTATTTTGAAGAAAATTGCTTTTATCTGGATTTTACAATATGGCTAACTAATGATTATAGATAAATGTGTCAATTTGTAATAATTTATTTATTTAACCCGTTTTACAGTGAATTAAAATATTATTCGGGATAACCCGCAAAAACTTATAATCTTGAAAAGATAACTCTAATATTCACCGTTAAATGACTCTGGTTTTTGTGGTGACTCTTAAAAAAAATAATTTTCTTGTGTCTAACTCTTTATAAAATTAGTAAAATATTTTTCAACTTTTGTTTTGATATATACTCAAATAAAATATAATAAATTATAATGAAAAATATAGCAAGATTTTGAATAGATTTTTTTTTTGAATATATATGAATTGGTTATTATTTTAAAATATAGAGTATTACAAATAATTAAGAAATAAAATAATAAATAACATTTTTAATGCAAAATATATATTACTCATATTCTAATCAACAATTTTTAAAGACTATTATATCATTTTCTATTTCAATTATTTTTTGTTATTTATAATAACATTTTATGTAATAATTTACAAAACAAATTTCATTTTTAAAAATATCTTCTTAAATAATATTATAGAGATGTTCGAGTGTTCGACATTTCTGGTTACACATGCCAAAAAGACCAGTATTCTTTCATATACCGTTTTATGAAATTTTGGCTATAACCATTGGTTTAATTAAGATTGGTCCAAAAAAGTCAAATCTGTATAAGAAAAGAAAAAGAGCTAAATAACTGAATTATATTACGAGCTTCAAAAAAAAAAATCAGTTTCCTCTTTTTGGGGGTCAATTTCTCATATCTCCCTTCAATTATACAACAAACTTCCTCAACCTCATTATATTGTACCATGTCATCTTCCCTTTAATTAAATATGATATCCTCATATTGCCCTTCTTACCTTTTATTATTTTTAACTAAAAACATATTAAAAAAAAAATCAATTCAACCAATGAAAATTAAGCAAATTTCAGCCAATCAAAAACATGTTCTATTGACTTTTTCTCATCTTTAATGACATCTTCTCTTTTCTTTTTATATGTTAACTAAATATATTTAAAAACAAATTGACCAATGAAAATTAAACAAATTTCAGCCAATCATAAAAATCTTCTCATTCACTTTTTCTCATCTCTATCGACATCTTCTCCTTCTTTTCATCCGCCATTGAAGGTTCAAAATCCAGATTAATTCTTCTACAATTGGATTTGTCGATTTCACTTGGATTTGCAATTTGGAAAAAAAAATTCTCTTGAGGAAGAAGACGACTAAGCGGTTCGAGCTCAGAATATCCAGTCCAAAAGGTTTTGATGAATAAACCGATCCAAATTGAGTTGGATTAAACCGGAAAACCCTATTAATTGGATTTTATTTTTTGACCTAAATCAATGATAAACAACAATATCTAACTATGTATAGCTCAAACAAAACGGAATTTGTAACGCTGATGCCTGATAGTAACAACTCTGATGCAAAATTTACGAAAATTGTGCTTTAAAACATATTATTACATGAAAATATTGGAAATGTACTTTGATTACTTTAAATCAAGTGTATAACCAAAAATATTTAATTTATAACAAGGTAATACTAATTATAAGTTAAAATCCCAAAAGTACAACTATGTGTATGCTAGTAAAACTGGATTACTAGGGACAACTATGTGAAAAAATCATGAACTTCTTATTAATATAATTGTCATGTGTCTAGAATTGCGGCAGCATGTGTTAAATGACGGCGCCTGATATCCATTTTGATTGTGTCACGTGTTTTAATGTTTTTTTTTTGAATTTTTTTTTCAACCCAGATTTTTTAAAAAATTATAACAAGTCGGATATCCGTAATACTTGGTATTAACAGGTACAACTATGAACAAAATTATAACAAGTTAGATATGCGTAATACTTAGTATTACAAGGTACAAATATGAACAAAATTATAACAAGTCGGATACGTAATACTTGGTATTACCATGTACAAATATGAACAAAATTATAACAAGTTGGATATCCGTAATACTTGGTATTACTAGGTATAAATATGAACAAAATTATAACATGAAAACAAATGAACACAAATTTCCGGGCAACACTCTCTTTAGCAGAGACATTACTGAAACCTTCATTCTTCCACATTTCCTCTAAGTTATCACCATTCACTTTCGAAATTTTCTTCACATGAGTGTGGAGCTTAGTGAAGTAAAATGTTTTCTTCCCATGAGTGTGGAACTTATCTATAACTAAAAAAAATACACACACACGATCGCGCTCTTTCTTGCTTTATAGTTCTTTCGAGCCTTATGTATACGAATCACTATCCCCACTCTGCAAGAAACCAACAATCACAAAACACGAACTATACAATAAAATATAAACGCTTTTACAACTTGAAAACAATCATCAACTAAAATAAGATCCGCACTAAGAACCTAATCTAAGATCCTATTTGCAAAAATCCTAGAGATTTTGTTCTTTGTCGCTAGTTTCCAAACTTCAATTCACCAATTCACAAAGCTTCGAAAGAAATCGTCAATCAATGAGGTATAAATAAAAATGGATTAGATAAAAGTTCGTTAAAAAAGCCTGTCAGCGAGCAGAGCAAGAACAACGAGAGGAGAAACAAGCTTCAAAGCCATAGCTCTTTCAAGGAACTTCCAAAGAACAGGGACGTTATTATCCCAACAAATGTACGAGACGAGAACCTCCGCGAGCTCCGTCGATGGGAAGTCCACGACGGATTTCAAGCTCGCCTATAAATGGGAAGCCCAGAGATGAGCATGGACGCACTGTTCATGAGCTATCTTCGTCAGTTCAATTACGGTTCTTCGTCCGGGAACCACCATTTTTCCGTTCAATGTTTTCAATCTCTGTGAAGATTGAGAGAGAGATATATATTACCGGCCATAGAAATCAAAAGCTTCGTCGACGACGTCGTTGATTGTTGCGTTGAAGAAAAGCTGAGGATTCATGTAACATCCCAATTTATGGTATATGCGGAGAGACTTATAAGAATTGATTTGGCTACCTATGTCACCAGAGTGAACTTATCTTTTCGGTCACTTGTCCAGAGAGAACTCCTGAGTTAAGGGTGCTTGAGCTGGAAAAATTTAAGGATGGATGACCGACCGGGAAGTGATTCGCGGTACTGTGCGAGTGAGGACAAAACACGGGGAAATATCATGTGGTGATTGCAGGGTCAGTAAACAAGTCTTACGAGCCTCCCGGACTAGCGCACCGGCCGTCAGACGAGGATGGGCCCACAGGCCGAGAGAGGGCATGGGGCCCACTGGTAGGGGCGGTCGGGGAGTTATAAGTAGTATCAGAGCTGAACCCAAAAAACGTGTGTGGAGTCATGTGGGCTCACACCGTCAAGGGTAACGGTTCAGGTGCGCAACGAGGACGTTGCGCTCCGTCAGTGGGGGTGATTGTAACATCCCGATTTCTGGTATATGCGGAGAGGCTTATAAGAATTGATTTGGTTACCTATGTCACCAAAGTGCAGTTATCTTTTCGGTCACTTGTCCATAGAGAACTCCAGAGTTAAGCGTGCTTGAGCTGTAGAAATTTAAGGATGGGTGACCTACCGGGAATTGATTCGCGGTACTGTGCGAGTGAGGACAAAACACGGGGAAATATCATGTGGTGATTGCAGGGTCAGTAAACAAGTCTTACGAGCCTCCCGGACTAGCGCACCGGCCGTCGGACGAGGGTGGGCCCACGTGCCGAGAGAGGGCGTGGGGCCCACTGGTAAGGGCGGTCGGGGCAGTCGGGGCATCATAAGTAGTATCAGAGCCGAACCCAAAAAACGTGTGTGGAGTCATGTGGGCTCACACCGTCAAGGGTAACGGTCCAGGTGCAGAACGAGGACGTTGATCTCCGTCAGTGGGGGTGATTGTAACATCCCGATTTCTGGTATATGCGGAGAGGCTTATAAGAATTGATTTGGCTACCTATGTCACCAAAGTGCAGTTATCTTTTCGGTCACTTGTCCATAGAGAACTCCAGAGTTAAGCGTGCTTGAGCTGGAGAAATTTAAGGATGGGTGACCTACCCGGAAGTGATTCGCGGTACTATGCGAGTCAGGACAAAACACAGGGAAAGATCATGTGGTGATTGCAGGGTTAGTAAACATATTACACCCCGACCTCCCCTACCAGTGGGCCCCACGCCCTCTCTCGGCCCGTGGGCCCACCCTCATCCGACGGCCGGTGCGCTAGTCCAGAAGGCTCGTAAGACTTGTTTACTGACCCTGCAATCACCACATGATATTTCCTCGTGTTTTGTCCTCACTCGCACAGTACCGCGAATCACTTCCCGGTCGGTCACCCATCCTTAAATTTTTTCAGCTCAAGCACGCTTAACTCTGGAGTTCTCTCTGGACAAGTGACCGAAAATATAAGTGCACTTTGGTAACATAGGTAGCCAAATCAATCTTATAAGCCTCTCCGCATATACCAGAAAACGGGATGTTACAATTACCCCCACTCATAGAGCGCAACGTCTTCATTGCGCACCAGGAACGTTACCCTTGACGGTGTGAGCCCACATGACTCCACACACGTTTTTGGGTTCGGCTCTGATACCACTTATATCGCCCCGACCACCCCTACCAGTGGGCCCTAAGCCCTCGCTCGGCCCGTGGGCCCATCCTCGTCCGACAGCCGGTGCACTAGTCCGGGAGGCTCGTAAGACTTGTTTACTGACCTTGAAATCACCACATGATATTTCCCCGTGTTTTGTCCTCACTCGCACAGTACCGCGAATCACTTCCCGGTCGGTCACCCATCCTTAAATTTTTCCAGCTCAAGCACGCTTAACTCTGGAGTTCTCTCTGGACAAGTGACCGAAAAGATATGTGCACTTTGGTAACATAGGTAGCCAAATCAATCTTATAAGCCTCTCCGCATATACTAGAAATCGGGATGTTACAATCACCCCCACTCATAGAGCGCAACGTCTTCGTTGCGCACCAGGAACGTTACCCTTGACGGTGTGAGCCCACATGACTCCACACACGTTTTTGGGTTCGGCTCTGATACCACTTATATCGCCCCGACCACCCCTACCAGTGGGCCCCAAGCCCTCTCTCGGCCCGTGGGCCCATCCTCGTCCGACAGCCGGTGCACTAGTCCGGGAGGCTCGTAAGACTTGTTTACTGACCTTGCAATCACCACATGATATTTCCCCGTGTTTTGTCTTCACTCGCACAGTACCGCGAATCACTTCCCGGTCGGTCACCCATCCTTAAATTTTTCCAGCTCAAGCATGCTTAACTCTGGAGTTCTCTCTGGACAAGTGACCGAAAATATAAGTGCACTTTGGTGACATAGGTAGTCAAATCAATTCTTATAAGCCTCTCCGATTATCTGGATATCCTTTGATTTGGTGTTGGCATAAAGAAAGTCGATCTGAAAAATTAGAAGACGAGATGAGATGAGAGAAAAGAGAAAGAACGACGTCGACAAAAACAAGACAAAAAGAAAGACAAAAATAAAATTGGGGATTTTGGATGGATGATCCAGATTTTGGTAAATTTGGATGGGTGGTCCAAAAAAAACTGGTTGGGTTCGTAATTATTAAATTTTTGCAAGGGTCAATTGTCTTTTATCGCTTTATCGATTTAAAAAAAAATCAATAAGAAATTAGTTTTTATAACGAGGACATATGAGAATTCTGCTCATCTAAAAAGGACATATAAGGATTTGATTCCTTTTTTGGGCTTAAGACTCTCTTTCTTATTAAGAGTGTTTCACTTTTATTGAGAACATAGCTTTGTGTGGAAAATTCTCAAAAGTCTCTAAGTTTTCTACCTAGTTCTTCATTTATGGGCTTGAAAATTTTCATCTGCGTTACAAAAAAAGATTTCAATCGGTGGATTCTTTGTTTTAGTTGGTGAATCTGTTTTGATCCGATCAGATTTTTAATCTGCGGTCGTGGTGCAGAGATCTGTTCGAGTATCATGCCTTCAGCAATGGACAAAGCGATGCTAGCCATGTCTTTGGAGGAGGAAGATGAGCCTTTTGATATGCCTAACTTACCGGAGTACTGTTCCAGTGCAACAAATGGTCTAAGTCTGATAGGAAGAACACTTTACCCAGAAAAGCAGAAGATGGCAAATTTAAATCTCGATATGCCGAGGAAATGACTGAAATATGACAATGTTAGAAGTGTTGCTTTGTCAAAGGAAAAAATTCAGTTTATTTTCAAGAGTGAGCACGATTTGATAGAGATTCTGGAAAAAGGAGTTCAAATTTCAATGAATGGGCTCTTGTTGTCGAAAGATGGGTTGCTGGTATTTGCTGATGTTAACAAAGGGAAAGGCCTAGTATTTGATTATGAGAAAGTTGAAGAAGCTTCTACAACGCAAAAAGGTCCAAGAGAGGAAAACAAGCTTATGTCTTCTGCTATTCAGGCTGGTTCAAGAGAGAGAAGTTTCCAAACCTTTGAAAATCTTCAAATTCATAGTGATAATGGAAGTATCTCTGATAATTGTCTCCTTTCTCAGTTTTGTCCAATGGCATATAGGACTGGTCTTTATGAGGCTGGGACTTCCAGGACAAAACCGAAGAAGGGGAAAGCAAGAAAGAGACCTTACATTAGTAAAAGAAAACCGAGAAAGAAGCTGAATGATCGGGAAGGAGGCTTGCATATTGTCAAGCAGGGTGTGGAAAAGGGAAATGTGGTGAAGAGAAAAGGCGCAGATGAGACAGTCGGTTCATCAAAAATCGCTAAGCGTAATCAACCAGAGATGGTTCCAAATGAGGGACTGTCCAATCTTTAATGAGCATTCTCAGCTGGTATTGCCAAGGCTTGGGACGGTCTCAAGACTTGGCGATTCCTAGACTCAAGGAAATTCGGAAAGAACATTTCCATGAGATCTTGTTTCTAATGGAGACTATGAATAGGAGTGATGTTTTGGTTGATCTACAAGAATGGTTGGATTATGATAGGATTTTCACTGTGAATCATGTCGGTAAAAGTGGAGGTTTGGCCCTTTTTGGGAAAACAGTGTGGAATTAGATTTCAAGTTTGTAAATAAGCACTTGATCGACCTCCGTGTACAGTTTGGTGCTTTGAAGTTTTTTGTTTTCTGTGTATATGGTGATCCTTACAAGAAAACAAGAGCCTTAGTGTGGGAAAGACTAACTCGAATTGGAATACAAAGGAAGGAGGCTTGGTGTGTGTTGGGTGATTTTAACGAGTTGTTGCATAATGGAGAAAAGACATGGGGTCCTAGGAGGAGTGAATCTTCCTTCTCAGATTTTGCAGAAATGATTAAAAGTTGTGAGATGGCTGAGCTGTCTTCATCTGGGAATAGATTCACTTGGGGTGGAATGAGAGGAAAGTTATGGATTCAAAGTAGACTTGATCGTTGTTTTGGGAATAAAGCCTGGTCCAAACAATTTCATATTGCAAATCAGTCATTCTTTGAGAAAAGAGGTTCAGATCATCGGCCAGTGCTAGTCCGTTTAAAGGCGTCATCGCAATCTTATAGAGGTAGTTTCAGATTTGACAAGAGATTTCTTAATAAATCGGCTGTCAATCTTGCTATTATGGAGGTATGGAATAGGAAGCATATTCTCTTTGAACCATCAATCTCAAATAAGATAAGAAGCTGCAGAAAAGCTCTTAGCAAATGGAAAAAGAGTCCAATATGAATTCAAGGGACAAAATATCTCAGATTCAAATGGCATTGGAGACTGAGCAATCGGTTGTGTTCCCTTGCTTAACTCATGTTGCTTTTTTAAAGAGAGAGCTGATGAAAGCGTATAGAGAAGAAGAAGACTTTTGGAGTAAAAAAAGCAGACATAAGTGGATGAAAGTAGGGGACCGTAACACTAAGTTCTATCATGCATCTGTTAAGGCAAATAGATCAAAGAAAAGGTTAGAAAAGCTTGTTGATGCTAACGGGGTAACTCATAGATTGGAAGCTGCAAAAGGAAACGTAGCTTCGACTTATTTCACTAACCTTTTCAAATCCTCATCTCCTGGAAGTTTTGAGGAGGTTTTTCATGACTTTAGCCCGAGATTAAGCATTGAGGTGAATGATGCTTTAATTAAAGAGGTGTCAAAGGAAGAAGTAAAAGAGGCTATGTTTTCAATCAAGGCTTCAAGTGCTCCAGGCCTGATATGCTCAAATTAATACCCTAAAAGCACTAAGCAGTTGTTGCAGCAATAGTAGGGGTCGAACACAAGGACTCACAGAAAACACAATAGATTATATGGAAGAGAATTAAGCTAAGCAATCAATGGTATTGAAAACAGGACTTAAATTAAAGAAGGGTTGTAAATTCAATTGGGAGAAAGATAGGTTCAGGGTATTTCTCAGGGAATCCCTGAATGCAAGTAAATTAACTAGCAGGATTCAGATTTAGCGCGGTTCTTGAACTTAAATCACTAACGTATAATTAACCAACTCTCGTTGCGAGAATTATCTAAGTCTAAATCCTAGGAATTCAAAATCTCTTTGCGAATCCTAAAGTCTAAACCAGCTTTTATATCAAGTTTGATTTGTTCACAAAACAACTAAACCAAATCTCTTTGTGAATAGTTATTTTGCTCACCTTAGGTTCTATCAGGTAATTAATCGCACTCTCGTGCCTAATCAATTATCCTAAGATCTAAGTTCTAGGTGATCAATCTAGAATTAGCTTTGCAAACAACCTATGGTGAATAACTAATTCAGATAGTGAATCATAATAATAAATCAACCTAGCATTCAGAGAAAACCCTATTGAGAACCCTGAACCTAACAAGGGATCTACTCAGACATGGAAATTGAAGCAATAAACATGTTTGAATAAATCATCAAATAAATCAGAAAGAGTAACAAGAGGGTTCAAAATCTTCTCTCGGACGAACAGAGTTTCAGACTTGTCTCCCTTCAAAACCTCTCTCACAAAAACCAAAATAAAATAAGCATAGCCATCAAAGTGGCTCTAAAATCCTATTAAATAACATGAATCACGTTTTGGGGCTTCTTGTAAATAATAAAGACTTCTGGGCCATTTCACAATTCTTCAACTCTTCAATAAAGTCGCGGGTCGTTTCTGCCTCGATGAGTATCGACCGATACTAGGCAGTATCGATCGATACTGATGCTTCAAATCGGGTACTCAGCTACACGAATGTCTGCTTTTCTCCAAAATGCTCCAGAAAGCTCCAATATCTCCAATAATGCTCCAAACGTGCTAAAACCAGTAAAAGACTCTAAAACACTACGAAATAATAGAAAGACTCTATAAAACGGACTTATATCATGGCTTAAACGGGGTAAAAACCATGATATATCAACTCCCCCAGACTTAGCCTTTGCTTGCCCTCAAGCAAATAAAAGACTAAACCAGAGAAAGAGGTTTTAAAACATAGAGACTCACATGTTCTTGAAACGTTGCAATGGTCAATTTCCCAATCACCCAAATGTCACCTAACCAGCATTTTGATCTAACCACCATGTACTTCTCCGTAGGCATTCGCAGCTTCCCAGACTACACACATGATCTCACAACATCGTTCAATCAAGCCATCCTCGCCAGTTTCATCGCTGTGATTAATACCAAGAACCTTCTAGATTCTTTTCCATACAATATCTTGACAAGGAACCACCCTTTTTCACACTTTCTGGTATTATTTCTCTCCCCCAGACTTATTTCTTATTATATTCTTTCTTCTTTTTCTTTTGCTTTGCATATACACATCAAGGTATGAGACGCGAGTATTGATGGTGTTAGCCACCGAATCCCCGGTGAATAATGGCATCATAGGAAAATTTTAGCCTCGCTTCCAATCATTTGTGTGATCATCCCTTACCAAGTAGAATAATGGGATCGTCGGAAATTTTCCTAACCCTCTACTCAGAAGAAAATCATCTCATCTTTTAATGCATCTAATTTATTAGCTTGTAACAGGGAGAAAAATACCATTACTTTAAACACATGGGTCCTTTTCTCAGATACGAATGATGAATCAAGCTCTATGGATACTAACCATATTGATGAAGTGCAAAAATTTGGCTCAGGCTTTAAAGAACTTTGCTGGAAACATGAGTGTCTTCTAGTCAACTGGTCAGCTTTTGGATTTTTTATTAGTCGATCTAGAACTGATTATGTAACAATGGTCACTTAGAAGCAAGGTCAGATCAATAGATTCAAGAAAAATATCACAGTCTCCAACAAAGTTTTGACTCAATAAAACAACGAATGACTCAAAAACGACTGACTCTAAGAAAAACTAAAACAAAGTCAGCGACTACCTCCCCCAGACTTGAACAACACTGTCCCCAATGTTATCTAGCCTAGAGTTGGTGAAAGAAAACAAATGGATCAAATGGAATTATGAGAAACAAGAAGTTACCGTGCTGGAACATTGAGTATCGACTGACACACAGCTTGGTATCGGGCGATACCAGGCTTAAGTCGATACGTGTTCTCCTCATTCGCGTAGGGTGTCGACCGATACCAAATGGGTATCGATCGACACTCAGCGATTTCGGTGTCAACGTCTAAAGTCAGATGTAACGCCAAAATTATGGCAAACGATCCAAGTGTTAAATGTAAGCACTGTTAGACCATTCAAACACAAGTTAGGTGCAACAAAATATCATAGAAGCATAAGTCCATATATCCAAAAACATAAAAAGACACAAAAGTTCAAATAAAAAGAAAAAGGGAAAACGAAAAGAAAGACAAACGTGAAGATCAGATAGAAGGATTACTAATCATATGTGGCCTCGAAATCACCATCAGAATCAGAATCGTCAACGGGCGAAGGATCAACAGGCTGCAGCGAAGGAGCAACGTCTGTGGCGGTCATGCAGCAGCATCGAGAAACCGCAGTCCATATGCTCCTCAGACTGTCTATCATCACCTTCTGAAAGGCGGCTGGCTCCATCGGAAGTTCCGAAGGAGAAGGAAATGTAGGTGCAGGGATAGAGGAAACTGCTGCGTGCGATCGCTGGGTGCGTCCTCCCTGGCGTGAATTAGATGGAATATCAGCAGCAGCAAGTGCAGGCGTGCGAGCAGAAGGACCTCGTCTTTGGCGAGTGCGTGGTGCGGCAAGCAGTAGGCTCGGATCAGGTTCGAAACGAAGCTGAACGGGATCGTCATCAATGTTTGTCAGCCCTCTGTTTGGGAGCTTAACCATAAACTCCCCTTCCCTTTTGGAAAAACACCAATGTCGCGCAGGCTTCAACCACCTGAGGTTTTGCATATGTCGCTCGTCCATGACAGCGCGAGTGGTGACTATCGAACAACTCGATGTGTTGATACCGAAATACTGGAAGATAGGGGTAAGAAGACTACCCCCTGTCTCGGTCTTCCGAGCTGTTCCCACGAATGGCTTGGTCTTCAGAGAGGCTAGATGATGGGCAAAGACTGCCCCTAGGTTGACTGTGAGATCGAGTGCAGGCCACTCATAGTTCTCATCGTGGATGGTGTCTCCAATGGCTATGGAGAGCATGATAAGCTCGGACAGCCGTATCTTGTTAGGCTCCATCTTACACAAGATGGTGTTGCTCAGGATCCGAACCAGGCAGCGCAGAACGGGATGACGAACGTCCATCTGAGTAGATGTCTTGGAGTCGTAAGCTCCGTTCCCGAAGTGCTCCTAGAAAACCTGCACATCAAAAAACTGGGTAGGCAAAGCGACTTTCCGGAAATCCCTTCGGAAACCATAAATGTCGCAGAGGTCTGGGAGTGGCAGCCTGTATCTCACTCCGCGAATCATGAAGGTCATGGTGCATCCTTCAGAACCTCATCCTGATAGTAAACTCGGACTGTCGCGAGGAACTGTCGTACCAAGTCAGGGTACAAATCATACTGTCGCATCGGCATAGTCCCCAAACCCATCTTCTCTATCAATCTCCCGAGTGCTCTGTCGATACCCAGGCTTCGCATGGTCTGAGGGTCAACAAACCGAGTGGTCTTTATATCAACGTCTTGCCAAGCGTTGTAGAACAACGTGTCGTAATCGTTCCAGGTCTCTGAGATGGGCCTGTAGACGCAATCATTACTCTCAGCTGTCTGCCTGTCTATTCCCTCCCAATCTCTGGTGCAGGGAATCTTGGCTTTCTCGTTACGCTTAGGCCAAGGAGCTCTAACTGTGGCAGCAGGAACAACTTGATCAACACTAACTGCTGGTGCTGGCGACGAAGATGGCACTGGTGGTGGCAAGTTCCGCAAGGAAGCATGCAGAACCTCGATGTCTGCGGACGCTCCATCAACCCTCACTTTGTAGGTGTAGTGGCCTAGGTAAGCCATTACCAAACCTCTCCGCCAATGCACACCATCCCAGATTTTTGCACGTTGACCCAAACTGAAATCTCTGGTTGGTGGGTTGGAGCTTGATGCGTCGGAAGTTCGTGCTCTCTTTGGCCTAGATGTCATCTGCAAATAAAGACATATAGACACATCATAAATCCAACATCTATCTCAAACACAGCTTCTCGGCTAAGTGAAACAGTCAGCATCGACCGATACCAATGTGGTATCGATCGATGCTGATACAGGTATCGAGTAGCGATCGAAGAATATGAATCCGAAAACTCTAAAAGTGTAATCCAAGGGCAATTAGGTGCAATGCAAGATTCGACTAAGCTTAGAACACACTAATCAAGTGGTAATCGTCCAGCAAAATAAGTTCTAGAAGCCTAAAAGTCAAAAATCAAACCTTGGGTCACGGATTGAAAAGATGAGAAATCGTGATTCATACCTTGTATATCGTGAGAATGAGTGAGAGAATGAGACAGAGGATGAAAATCCAAGCAGAATATGCACAAAAATCACTCAAATCCGTTGAGAAACGAAGATTTATGATTTTGAGAGAGGGTGGCGGTTTGGGTATCGAACGATGGGGATTGTAGAAGCAAGGAGAAAAACGTAGGGTTTATAGCAAACTTACCTGCGCGTGGAGTATCGATCGATACCAGTGGGTGTCGATCGATACTGAGTGTATGGAATGACTTCCTTGCCACACGGAGATTGGTCCATAATGTGCATGTTAAATGACGGATATCGACTGATACCAGGTGGTATCGATCGATACGGGACCTTCGAATATGATTCACTCGACGCAACGAAACACAAAACAAAACTAGAAAAATAAAAGACTCGTATGTACAGACTTACCAGTGGGTTGCTTCCCACTCAGCATTTGTTTAATGTCACGAGCTTGACTTTACGGACGATCAGTCCGGATAAGAATGAGAGCTTGCAGCGAAACAGGCTCCACAACTTGACATCTCCAGGTTCAGAGTTCTGCGCAACATGCTTTCCACAACCTCTTGTCCTTTCTCCTTCATCTCCGGAGTAAGAAGAATTCTAGCCTTAGAGAATGATTTTGAGGCCCTTTTGCATTTCACCTTGTACTCAATCGAATCTCCATCGCACTTATGAGGAGTTAAGGTGACAAGTGTAGCACTCTCGACTCTTTTGCTCTTCACCGCCTTCTTTGCTTTAGTCGTTTTGATGACTTTCTTGGTAACTATAGGAGGGCAATCCAGAACTTCCATGACAGTTGGCTCAGCATAAGGTTCTGCCAAAAGATCAACTACCAATGTTTCTCCTGTATCAGCGGTGATGAAAGGGATATGTGCGAGAGTTCCTCTAGGAATGGCTTTGTAGGAAACATGTTTGTCAATTTACGAAAACGAGATGCTCTTACTGGGCGTGTTTATAACTGCACCCGCCGTAGCCATGAACGGTCTCCCAAAAATCAAAGGGTTGCTAGGCCTTGCGTGCATAACCACAACCTGAAAATCGGTAAGAACTAAACAGTCTCCTACCTTAACCATCAAATCAGGGATTGTACCGTAAGGAACTGAGGTGGAAGAGTTTGCGAATGTGAGAGCCATCTGAGTAAATCTTATGTCGTCGATTTGCAGCTTCTATGCGAGTGCCTTTGACATAACATTAACGCTAGACCCTGAATCAACCAGAGAGTCTTTGAATTCAACTCCGGAGATGCAGCATGGGATTAAAAATTTCCCTAGGTCTTCCATCTTAGTCAAACGCTTCAGTGGAGGCGGTGTACTTCTGACTTTGATGAAAAGTGTCTTTATCTCGTCCTCAGTTTCTCTGCAATCTCGGAAGTGACTGTAAAGAGGGCGGTACTCAAGAGCTTCTTCAAAAGTCAGTGCGAGTGGAATTCTTCGTACCATCTACTCAAAGCCACGCAGCTGTTTTGGTGAAATGGGGTCTCTGTGGTGTTTAGGTGCTCGAGGATCTGGTTTCTTAGGCTTATAGACACGTCCATCAACCATCTCTGGTATCCTTATGATCTCTGGTTCAGCCTCCGAGGGGTGTCGATCGATACTAGGTTGGTGTCCATCGATACAAGGCTCATGCGTCAGTTCTTCAGGTTGGTATCGAACGATATCAGCAGTAGTATCGATTGATACTGACGAGTCAGGTTTGGGATCACCTTCGACAGAGGTTTCAAAGTTTCCTGCACTTCGCAAGGTGATCGCGTTGACGTATTCGTTCTGTGCTTGAGTCACCTTTCCTTTCACAGCTGCTGTTGTTTGAGAAATCTGCGTTTCCAGCATCTTCTGATGAGTATTGAGAGCATCGACCCTTCCACTCAAATCCTTGTACACATCATATATCTTTCCGTTGAGATTTACTGTGAGCTGCTGCTGTCCTTGAACCAGCTGTTCAAACATAGCCTCGATCTTGCATTCTGGAAGCTTAGCAGGTATTGGTTAATAAGATGAATTTCCATAGTTCCTGGTGTACTCACTGTTCTGAGATGGTTTCTGACAAAACTGATTCGAACCTCCTTGCTGAGAGTTGTTGTTTAATTTTTGGTTGTTGTTGAATTGATTCCTCTGACCTTGAAAACCAGAACCACCAATGTAGTTAACATCCTCTACTTCATCCTCGTTGAATACCTCAACATCTTCAGCAAAGTGAACAGCCTTGGGTGCTTTGCCCATCAGAAGACTGTGCATAGAATCCAACTTGGCTTGAACATCAGCAATCTGTGTACCATCCATGCTGCCAGCTAGCTTCTTCCGCTCAAAATCAGCATTCTTGGTGCTATTACTATACGCCAAGTTCTCAATCAATACATAGGCTTCATCAGGATACTTGGTGTTGAAGTTTCCATTGCTCGAAGCATCCAAAGTCATCTGATACCTCCAATCGAGCCCTCTGAAAAATAATCCCATCAACTGAACATCAGAGTATCCATGATGTGGACAATCTCTCTGATACGATCTGAATCTCGTACAAGCAGCCTTGAACGCCTCAGTAGGCCCTTGAGAAAACTGGGAGATCTTGTTCCTCAGATCCTCAGATCGTGCATCATCATAGAAATTGTTCAGAAAAGCAGTCTTAGTTTGATCCCTAGTAGTTAGCGATCCAGGAGTCAACTGCTTCAGCCAGTAAGTCGCTTCTCCACCAAGTGAGTATGGGAAAAGCTTGCAGAAAAGGTAATAGTAGGACACTCCATTGCTCTTGATGCTAGTGACCAAGTCCTCGAACCTCTCAATGTGATCCATGGGATGTTCGCTGGAAAGACCATGAAAAGGGTGCTGTCCCACAAGAGTGTAGTATGCAGGTTTCAGCTCAAATTCATTCCTCTGATAAGCAGGCGGACGAATCGCTGATCGATTTGCGTACAACTGATCAGTTCTGTTGCACTCACCAATCGTTCTGCCACGATTAACCACAACATTCTCAACGTCCGCGTTCCCAGCGACATTCCCAGCGACAACTGGAGCAGGTGGAATAATGTTCCCCTCTCCATCTAGACGTTGTCCTCTCTCATTGCACAAACGACCCTCTAGGTCTCTGTAAGCACCAGCCTCATCTCGAACCAACTCACTTGATTGTTGTTCATCCTTGCTGGTTTCTTTGCTTTTCCGTTTGTGCATTCCACAAGTGC